>OZ005614.1:10240000-15240000 GCA_963930655.1 Myrica gale
GATAGTGGAGCTATTTGCATGCCGTTTGTTCCTACTACTCAACAAATAGCTGATATCTTCACCAAAGGACTTTTCAGACCTAGTTTCGAGCTTCTCGTAAGCAAGTTGGGCATGATAGATATCTACGCTCCAACTTGAGGGGGGGTGCCGGATTTCCAGAAGATAAATTAGGAAAATATATGCCGGATTTCCATAAGACGGATTAGGGAAATATAAATCTTCTGATTTGATTTGATTTGATTTAGTTTGCTGATTTTATGTCTTTCCTAATTCGGTGGTCTTCCTCCACTATTTATCATGTAATCGGTTCTATTGAAAAAATAAGGAGTATTCCTCTTCTCAAAACCTTCATACACGAACATCAGTAAAAAGAAGTAATTAAAAGTGGAGAGTTCAAAAGTCACTGAGAATTTAGTGCTTGTGTAAAAAGATCAAACACAAACGATTATACCTTCTTCCTTTCAGACGTAAGTTGAGGGAGGGTCAATCTTATCACCTCTCCATCATTATTCGGAGTCATACCAAGATCAGAGCCCACTATGGCCTTCTCTATAGTCTTTAAACTGACAAACATGACAGACAAAAAGTAAAAGAGAAAGTCAAATAGCAAAAGTATATTAAAGATTTCAAAGGCCAGTCCTGCAAGTATGAAATTCATGTCCTATAGCGAAAAACAACAGCAAATTTAAGTCCCCTTTGGTGCTCCAAAAGTCAGGGAAGACTCACAGACACATATATTTATTTTCTAGTTTAGCAAAAAATAAGTTGTAGCGGTCCTAGATTATATCATATCATTCAGTTATCAGAGTACCTGGATTTGTCATAAGGCTGAACCAAGAGAGAGCTTGCATCAGGAGTACTGATTTGAGCTACACTCTTCAAGCTAACTGGACTTCCATAGTATTCCACCTACAAAGCCATGGGGTTAAAGCTAATCCAAAAGAGAAAGACTAATAGCTTAGCCAAATTTCTGAACTGATAATTACTTCTGCAACAAGTGTTGCAGCAGCCCACCTGTTTTCTAGAACTATACATGAAAACCTTATCAGTTTTTTATTAGAAAATTGCCAAGCACACGATGTTACTATTATTATGCAATACATTAAGTGGCTCCCATACACATTTCGCTTCAATGCTCCCCTTGATTTACCACTTGCAAGAAAAATTACACAGAAGAATAGCCCTATGTTGTCTTATTGGGTTATGGTTCATATACACTGTTTATGATGGCATTCATGGTACATCAATTAGAATTAAGGGAGTAAATCTTGATACCATCCATTCTCTGGACCGGCATGAAAATGAGTGTCAAACAGTTACACTTTGTACCCATGGATTTTGTGATGTGGAATTTGTATAGTGGCTGGATATCTTAAAGTAGATTTAGAAAACATCTTCGCAACAGAAGTAATAAAACCTGCCAATAGACTCAATACCTCAATTTTATCCAGCATGGCTGGGTTTGCTCTCCCTGTCCTTACAGAATTGAAATTTTGTCGAACTGTCTCAACAGTCTTTTCCATCCTTCCTTTCTGAAAACAACCAGCCACATCAACCATACACCCAGCTTCGTATATAACCAAATCTGTTGATTGGAATCCCATAACCCAACTGCATATTAAATCTCATAATCAACTGTCCAAGACACACTTACAGCATCTTTTACAATCACAGATTTCTCTGCTTCAATTTCTTCAATAGTTGCAGCCCTCACAACTCCCCTTCTGAACAACTCAAAAAGATTAAAACAAAAACACAACATAAATAGGTCTCCAAATACCACAGACCAATTGCATCGACCGGGATAGCAATCCTATGCGTCTCAGCTCACCATCTTAACTATGTCCATTATTTCAAAACCAAACTACTGGCAAAACGGAATAGCCACATTTATAATGATTGGGCATCACGCTACGAAGTCATTCAGTATAGATCACTAAATGACAAACAAATAAAGCGCGAGTAATAGAATCAATCATTAGCATGATTGTAGCAAAAATTATCGAACTTTTGCCAGTAAACTTGCCTCCTTTGCAGAAACTGCCTTACAGCGATTGGCCTCCCAGAAACTCCGGCCGTACCACTTTGAAGTCTCACATACTTTGCAGCAGAGCCCCATGAATACAGACAAACCCTGATCGACTGACATTTCACACAATCCGTTCCTCCATTATACGAACCTGGCAAAATGCTCAATCATATAAGTTATAACACTATGAAAACAAAAAACAAAACTAATACTCATCAAGCAGAAACGAAGGTACAAGTACAACCCAGACTCCAAAAGCTTACTGCGGCAGTCAGCCACAAAAATGTTGGAGACAGTGTTAATGGTTCGAGGGTTACGTACCTCGAACAAAGAAGAGGGTTTTGGAAGGGTTTGGCTGGGGTTGGAGGATGGACCGCACAGGGATGGTCGGTGTCGCCATGAAGGCTCAGACTTTAGCGAAGCTTTTTGGTTGAAGTCACTGAGTGTTTGTTTGTGGGGACAGAGTTAGAAATACGAAGTAAGCTTTACCCAGCCGCAGTCAAGAACGGGGGAAGACGAAGAAGCCAGAAGGAGCGTGGGTTCTGGGTCTGTGGATAAGTTTGGATTTCTGGAGCAAGAGACCCAGGACGACACGTGCGGAAATGCGTTGGCCTTGTCCCTGGACTGTTACTGTTTCTATTGTTTCTATTGGACTTTTTAATAGGAAAAGAATTACCCAAAAAAAAAAGGTTAATAGGAGGGAAAATTTTACTGCAGATTAAAAATAATGTTAAGAAAAAATATAAGAGACCTCTTGTGTCTCATTATATATATATATATATATATTTATAGAGCGCTGGAAATATTGAATCTCTAGATTAGAGTTATGATCTTGTTGCTGGAATTTTATTGTGCAGAATAAAATACTTCTACTACATGCTTTGTTATGGTTAGTTTTGTTGAGCACGGAATAAAAAACATCAAATACACAGAGGTCAATATTTAACGTGGTTTAGTAATTTTTCTATGTCTATAGAGGAGAGAACTTCAATTTCAAAAAATCAAATGTTTACAACTCTCAACTCAACCTCACTGCGACAACTCTCTCTATTTCTTACTCTCATGTTGCTCTCACTTCACTTTGCACTCGACTTTTTCATTCACATTACTGATTTATAGAGGAAGAAGAAGAGTGCAAATAACATTCAGTTTGTCGAGATTTGCCACTACGTGCAAATCTTGTTGAGCTGTTGCAGTTAATAAACTGCACTCCTGACTCCAGCATTAAATGGAGATGTTGCGCTGCAAGATTTATCGGCTGCAAATCTTGATTTGGGTAGCGAGAGTATGGAACTTACAAAGTCAACAAGTTGTTCTCAATTTGCAAATGTTCCTTTGATTTTTTTTTTTTGTGTTGTGCTTGTTTAAGATAAATATGCAAATTAGAGATCTAAACAAGGGGTAAAAGAGGCAGGAACTAGACCCGAGGAAGGTAAGAAAGGTCGAAAAAATCTATATATCTAACTTGGCTTCGTAGGTACTTGGGTCGTAAGCTTAGTAGATATAATATTTATGTGCTTTAGTTCTGACTTAAATAACTTACAAATAATTAAGGACCTCAACATGGAAAGAAAGTGTGGATGATATATGCTGTTGATTTTTCTACCACGTTTATATGTTGTGGTCAGTTCTCGGACACTGGGATTTTGAGTTGGATATTTCTCATGTGGTTGAGTTGAATAGAGTAGCTAGTTTTCTTGAAGTATTTTGTGTGAACAAATAAATTTAGACTCAAATATGCGGAAAATACCTAGAGAGGGTGAATAGGTATATTAAACATTTATTAAGTAATTCTTTTTCTAAGACACAAGCCTATTCTTTGAAAAACAAATCAACCACATTGTTTTTCAATATGCCAAGACACTTTAAAGATCAGCAAAACAATTAGATGCAAATCAATACAAAACATAAAACATGAATCTGTAAAACAATAGAATTCGAAGAAACTGTAAGTGACTCCGAATAAACTACAAAAATGAAAATTACAGATTCAATACTTCAATAAATTAATAATCAGTTCATCAGTTCACCAAATACCAAGTTCTTATCAGCAATTTACCAAACAGCAAATCTTGGACGTCCTTTGTATAAAAGCCTCAGATCAAAATAATTCGAACTCTCAATCACAAAGAACAAGATTTGTTAGAAAGATAACAAGTTAAACTAATTAAGAACAGCAAATATAATCACACAATCGAAACACCAAGAATGGTTACGAAGAGAAAACACTCTTAAAGAACATCTTTAAGGAGAAAAACTCTCCTGGCCCGTAGGCCGTTCGAATCCACTAGTTTCCAATCGATTTACAAAGTGATCTATTGAAACGACTAACCTAGCCTATCAACCCACTCTAAATCTTACCGACGTAGAACCTCTACATCCAAACGAAAACCTTGATCTTGAACATCTCTTGATCTTCACACACAAACCTTGTGCAATCAATGGTCATTGCTGGAACCTCCAGCAAACACTCTTCCAGAACCTCTGGAAGCCTCAATTAACGAACAAATCGATGTAGGTGATTAATTAACCAAACTCCCCATTCAGATCTGATCTGCAAAGCCTTATACAGCAAACCCAAGCTTTCTACAAGAATAATGAAGCAATGACTATCAGCGCACTTTTTGGAGAAAGACTTTCTTAAAGGGAGAAAATGAACTACTCCAAAAAAAAACCTACGCGGCCAGATCTGGACGTTATCTTTATAGAAGCCAATTTGTTGCGTAATATCTTCATTTCACGCGTTAATGGCTAACGGCACCTTCTTGCCTTTCTCTCATCTTCTAGAATATAGAGATATGGACCAAACTGCCCTTAATGATGACCATACGTCCAGCTTTTGTTTTCCTCCTAGAAAACACATAAATTACAAAACAACCCCTTTTTGTTTTATATGTAGATGTCAACTTGTTTTCACAATCTTCCTCTTTGGTATCCTTCGTGACAAAACATATTATAGCCTATAAACAAAAAGATAATGAAACATGTTGATCACCACCACAGGAAACATTTTACATTTAGAGACTCAAACCCTATATGACTCTAAAGCTCATAGACTTAGAATAGAGGCAAATGAACCTGTAAAATACTTTATCACAACACCAATCTAAACAACTCATTAGAAATAGTGTTAGTTAAAGAAAAGAATATAAAAATAGCACGTAGAATCTCACGTATGTTGAGATATGTCTCCCTGAGACATATAGCAATAATAAGCTAAACAGTGAGGCAACCCCCCTAACATTTAGTCAATTTAAGCAAAATGTCTCAACCATGTCTCCGATGTCAATATCCCATCCTCCAAACATTACTCCCCTTTCAGCGGCTCCATAACATCATGTCATAAAAAGAAGTTCTCATATTCTTTCTCCCCCTTTTTTGTCAAGGAGGATGTCAAACTGAAAACATATTAAAATGATTAATCGCAACAACATATAGTATGAATATAGCACTTGCACTATAGTATGAGCGATAAAAAAATGTGTGGACCAATACCATATGATAGACATCGATTAGGGGAATAAAATATAAATTATATGCAGCTACACATAATCACAAGAGAACAAAATTCAAGCATGTAGGAATTATAAAAATTCAAAACCATCATTAACACATTCGGCCAACATCAACAAAGAATTTTAATATGGCCTTTGGCAAGATAAAAGACTATAAAAAAAATAAACCACCATGTTATGTTCATTTAGCCGAAATGCATATTGTTCATTAGCCATCACTTATGCCATGTCCAACACATATTTAACCATGATTAAAAACATTTGAATGTAAAACAAAATGTATATTGCCTAAAAAGCAATGTGAGATGCATTACAAGTATATGCATTTTTTCTTACCCAAATTTGTCTTGTTTTAGAAGATGAAAGCAAACTTTTAGACATAGTATCAACTTGTTTAACAAGTATACTAACTTGAGAAGTTAACATGTTAAAATCAGATCTAGATATAACATTTGAAGACGATCTAACATTCCTAAAATTCTCATTTGACAAATTATAGTATCTAGGCTTAATATGTCTTATTTTACAACAATGATGACATGTTGGAATAAATTTAGATCTATTAGATTTAAAAGACATCATAGGTTTAGAAGTTACCACTGAATGTGGTTTCTTTTGAAGAGGTGAAAGTTGAAGTGGTTTCTCTTTAATCACAGCTGGAACAAAAATAGTCTTATTGACATTTTTAGCATCATTTGCAGCTGAAAAACCCAAGCCTTTCTTGTCTCCAGCTGATAGTTCAATATTCAACATTTTGTCTAGCTTTTTGGTTCCGCTCGAGAACTTGTTCAGCTTTAGATTAGCTTGCTCCGGCTCATGCTTCAGCTCTTTAACCTTAACTTCCAGATCTGCATTTTTCACACTTAACAAGGCAAGTTCAGATGTTAGTTGATCATTTTCTAATTTAACAACACTAAGCTCTTTAGAAATTAAAATATCCTTTTTTCAACTTTAAGCTCTCTTCATACAACTCATCATAAGCCATGTGAAGAGAATCTTCATCGTCTGAATCTAAATCCCGGAGATAGTCACCTTCAAGATCAAATTCATTAGTACTAACAATAGAAGAAGAAAAAGCAAGATAATTAGATTTTTCATGTGAAGAAGTTCCTTTACTAGAAGAAGGAATATCTAAATCTGAATCAGAAACAGATGCATTCATAACTGGTTTTCTTTGTGCCTTTAAATATGTAGGACATTCAGCTTTCATGAATTTGTAAAACAGTTGAATCCGAAGCAACTGTAAGTGACTCTGAAGAAAATACAAAAACGAAAATTACAGATTCAATATTTCAATAAATTAATAATCAGTTCATCAGTTCACCAAATACCAAGTTCTTATCAGTAACTTACCAAACAACAAATCTTGGACGTCCTTTGTATAAAAGCCTCAGATCAAAGCTATTCGAACTCTCAATCACAAAGAACAAGATTTGTTAGAAAGATAACAAGTTAAACTAATCAAAAACAGCAAATATAATCACACAATCGAAACACCGAGAATGGTTACGAAGAGAAAACTCCTTTAAGGAACATCCTTAAGGAGAAAAACTCTACTGGCCCATAGGCCGTTCAAATCCACTAGTTTCCAATCGATTTACAAAGTGATCTATTGAAACGACTAATCTAGCCTATCAACCCACTCTAAATCTTACCGACGTAGAACCTCTACATCCAAACGGAAACCTTGATCTCGAATGTATCTTGATCTTCACACACAAACCTTGTGCAATCAATGGTCATTGCTGGAACCCCCAGCAAACACTCTTTCAGAACCTCTGAAAGCCTCAATCAATGAACAAATCGATGTAGGTGATTAATGAACCAAACTCCCCTTCAGATCTGATCTGCAAAGCCATATACAGCAAACTCAAGCTTTCTACATGAACAATGAAGCAATGAATATCAGAGTACTTCTTGGAGAAAGAGTTTCTTGAAGGGAGAAAATGAACTACTCCAAAAAAACCCCACGCTGCCAGATCTGGACGTTATAGAAGCCAATTTTTTGCGTAATATATTCATTTCACGCGTTAATGGCTAACTGCACCTTGTTGCCTTTCTCTCATCTTCTAGAATATAGGGATAATGACCAAACTGCCCTTAATGATGAACATACGTCCAGCTTTTGTTTTCCTCCTAGAAAACACACAAATTACAAAACAGCCCCTTTTGTTTTATACGTAGATGCCAACTTGTTTTCACATAGTGGATGTTGTTCCCTTACTGGTAAGTGAAGGAAAAGGAGGACAAAAGTGTGGTAGTGGACAGAAGGAGGTTGTTCGAAGCACCCATCTTGTTGTGGTTCTTGATGGAACATTGGAGCTCCCGATTGCTGAAGTGGACGAAAGGAGCTCCCGATTAGTTTCTTTTGGTAAATTTGTCTTTATTTGTTTGTTGTTTTTGTTGTTACCGTAGAAATCTCAGAAGTGTGAAGTCTAAGGAAAATAAGAGGCCAACGAAGCAGATGGCAAGGAGGTAGACTGGTAGAGTAGTGGAGTTATATAAGACATGGCTGGAGATCTTAGTTAGTGCATAATCCCTATATCTAAGGCTCTTCTCTCTTGCTCGTTGGGAGAGAGAGAGAGAGAGAGAGAGAGTTGAGAGTCAGGCCCAAAGCCATCTCTTTTGGATTCTGGAAGGCAAGAGTTAAAAATAGAGGCCATTCGGGGCGAGAGAGGGGTATGCAACTCTCTGATCATTTATGTCTCTCTTTCACTATCTCTTTCAACTAGTTCTGTGGTTGCTGTTCCCTTACTCGTTATTCTTTGATACTTTTTTTTCTTCGTTCTTTGTCAAATCTCCTCTGTCACATTATTTCTATTGGTGTTCCAACTACCTTCTATCTGTCATCTTTCTCAATTACAGACAATTGAAAAGAAAATACAAGAATGAGAAAGGGAATTAAATGAACAACGAGACTGACAAAGATGGTGATGATAGAGTTGCCACCACCACTCATGCAGACTTCCTCATTATTTATGAAGATGATGTGATAAATGTTTCATGTCATGAGATCAATTGCGTGATCGACAGTGGGGCCTCCATTCATGCTACATCTCAAAAGGATTTCTTTACATCCTATAGATCTGGTGATTTTGGAATTGTAAGATGGACAATGATGGTTTGGTTAAAGTCATTGGCATTAGAGATCTGTATCTGGAGACGAATAATGGCACGAGATTGATTTTTAGAAATGTGAAACATATTCCAGACATTCTTTTGAACTTAATTTATGCATGTCAATTTGATGATTATGGTTATTGCAGCACTTTCAGTGATGGCCAATGGAAGCTCACTAAGGGTGTCATGGTTGTGGCTCGGGGTAAAAAGCTCTCTGTGTTGTACATTATGCAGGCAAAGATCTCCAACGACATTGTTAATGTGATGGAAGCAGATGGTACAATAGAAATATAGCACAGGAGGCTTGCTCACATGAGTTAGAAAAAGATTAGCCATATTGGGGAAGAAAAGTCTACTATCTGGGTTGAAAAATACACATCTAAAAATGTGCAGTCATTGTTTGTCAAGAAAGCAGAACAGAGTCTCCTTCAAGAATTCCTCTCCTTTGAATCAGAGATACTGGATTTTGTGCATTTAGATGTATGTGGCCCAATGAAGACGAGAATACTTGGTGACTCGACAAAAGATCAAGTGTTGGTTGTATTCAAACAATTTCAAGCCCTTGTTGAGTGACAGACTGAGAAGAATTTGAGGTGCATCCGTACAGATAACAGAGGAGAATATTTTTGTCCTTTTTTATGAGTATTGTAGACAACAGGGTATTCGGCACCAAAAGACTACTTCGAAAACTCATCATTTGAATGAATAGCTAAATGGATGAATAGAACACTGGTTGAAAGAGTGAGATGTTTGCTCTCACAAGCAAATTTACCAAGATCCTTTTGGAGTAAGGCTTTGAGCACAGTTGTTCATGTGTTGAACCGTACATCATGTTTTTCTCTACAGTTTGATGAACCAGATTGAGTTTGGACATGTAAGGATGTTTCCTACATGTATTTAAATGTATAACATTTGCTTATATTCTAAAAGATGAAAGGTCCAAACTTGATGTGAAGACGCGACAGTGTATATTCCTTGTTTACGGTCAATACGAGTTTGGATACAAATTTTATGATCCAGTTGATAAGAAAGTTTTGAGAAACAGAGATCATAAAATTCAAGATATTCAGAAAGCAAAGAAATCTATGTCTCAAAATGGTGATAGTTTGATTGACAAAGATCTATTTTCATTAAAAAAAAATTGCCAACTCAGGTTGAAAATGATGTTCACGATGACCACCAGGATATAGGTGAGATGGATGTTCCCCTACATGTTCATGTAGATGTTGAGACTGATGAGCGTTTAGCAATGCTAGAGATTCCACCAAAGGTTCCATCCAAGATGTCTACCAGAGATCGACATCCTTTCACTAGGTATTCAGCAGAACAATATGTGTTATTGACTGACGGGGGAGAGCCTGAGTATTTTGCAAAAGTTATGGAAGATGAACATAAGATAGAGTGGGTTAAGGTCATGCAAGATGAGATGCAGTTATTGCACGATAACCACAACTTTGAATTGGTGAAATTTCCTAAAGGTAAAAGAGCCTTGAAAAACAAGTGAATTTACAGGGTGAAGCAAAATGAGTTCGCTTAATGGCCATAATACAAGGCTAGATTGGTTGTCAAACATTTCAATTAGGAAAAATGTATTGACTTTGATGAGATCTTCTCTCCAGCTGTATAGATGTCATCGATTCGTATTGTTCTCAACCTATCAGCTAGTCTTGACTTAGAAGTTGAGCAAACGGATATGAAAACAGTCTTCCTTCATGGTGATTTAGAGGAAGATATTTATATGGAGCAACTAGAGGGTTTCAGAGTGAAAGGGAAAGGGGATTACGTGTACAAGCTGAAGAAAAGTCTATATGGGACGAAACAAGCACTGAGACAATGGTATAAAAAGTTTAAGTCTATTATGGTGGAGCAAGGCTACAAGAAGACAACTTCTGATCACAGTATTTTTGTTCGAAAATTCTTTGATGATGCTTTTATCATTTTACTGCTTTGTGTGGATGACATGTTGATTGTTGGCATGAATGTTTTATGGAATGACAAACTGGAGAAGCAGTTGAGTAAGTCCTTTGCCATGAAGAACTTGAGACTAACAAAGAAAATTCTTGGTATAAGAATCAGTCGTGGTAGGAATGCCAAGAAGTTGTATTTGTCACAAATGAGTACATTGAGAAAGTGCTTCAGAGATTTAATATGGACAACGCTAAATTGGTTAGTTCTTCTAATGTTACACACTTCAGACTGAGCACCTAACAATGTGCTTGTACAGATGAAGAAATGGACGACATGGCAAGAGTTCTTTACGCCTAAGCAGTAGGAAGTTTGATGTATGCGATGGTGTGCACAAGAACAAATATAGCCCATGTAATGGGTGTAGTTAGTCGATTCTTATCAAATCCGAGAATGGAGCATTAGAATGCAATTAAGTAGATCATGAGGTATCTTCGTGGCACTTCCAGTGTGAGACTTGGTTTTAGAATTGGATAATTATTACTAGATGACTACATAGATGCAGACATGGTAGAAGATGTGGATACTCAAAAGTCTACTTCGGGTTATCTGATCACTTTTGCAGGCGAGACTATTGCTTGGCAGTCAAGACTTCAGATGTGTATTGCCCTTTATACGACAAAGGTAGAGCTTATTGCAACAACATAAGCTGCTTAAGAGTTACTATAGACAAAGAAGTTCATGAGAGAACTTGGTTTCAAGTAGGAAAGGAATGTGTTATTTTGTAATAGCCAGAGTGTTATTCATCTTGCGAAGAATTCCAGTTTCCATACAAGATCGAAGCATATTGATATTTGATATTATTGGATCATAGATGTGTTTAATGATAAATTACTAGAACTTGAGAAATTTCACATTGATGATAATTGTTCTGATATGTTGACAAAAGCGATACCAAGGCAGAAGAGAAAGAAAAGAAAGATGCAGATTTACTCTTTCACGCCCAGATTTCGTCAAACGCTAGATCTCACTTCGTCTATGGTCCGATCAAGTTGAAATTTAGAGGAGACGTTCACGACAAAAGGGGCTATAATCTGAACAGTGAAGATTAGATTACGAGCTCGAGAACAGTGTTTCGTGAATCATACTCGTGAAAAGTAACCGCAGATTGTTGGTATTTTCTCTATGTTTGTCCGTTGTATTTACAAAGATTGATATAATCTTGAAGAGATAAGAGTTGTAGCCTGTCATACCCTTGTTTTTGACAAAACATGCATATTGTTTATGTTCTTGTTTTTGATTAGTCGTGCATTAAAGGGGGTACTTAGTGACTAAAATGAGATTATTTAGTACATGAAAATACTAAGTTCAAAACCTTGTTTAGGACATGATTAAATGAGAATTGGAGTTCACATGCAACTAAGTTATCGTTCAAGATGTTGAGGCGCACCTATTGGATCAATAAAAAAATTGTTAAGCAAGTAGGATGTTTTTGTCTCAAAAATTGAACCATATGACTTTTATTATTTTAATATGTTTATAGATCATCCACGAGTACGTGGTTCAAATTTTGAGACTTTTTATTTTTCGGAAACAAGTAGGACGTTTTATGGAAGCAAATAGGTTGATTAGTGAACATCGTTGGAATTAGTGATGCAATTAGCATGATTTAGCCATTAATCAAGAGAATTTTAGCTGCCCTAGAGAGTGACACCTATGATGGCTAGGAAGCATGACAAATCAAAGCTAGAAGTAAGACAAATCGATGAAAGAAGCACAACACAAAAGGCTAGGACCAAGGTAGCTTGAGGTGTCGACTACAGATGGACCTAGGCAGCGACTCATCAGACCTATTGGGTAAATTTCAGCCATAAGCATGCTCAGCAGCTACTTGGGGTGGCTAGGTGTCGTCTTGTGGTCGGAGTAGCCTTTTGACTCATCAAAGCTAGTAGGACACGTGTCGCGATGTGACGAATCAAGTTTGCTCGGCCGGCCATTTAAACTTACACTATCTCATCCTAAACTTGTGAGTTAGCTTTGAGATTAAGAGGGAAGTGAAGTAGAAGCAAGAAGGAGGAAATCGTTTAGTGAAGATTAGTGAAGATCGAACTCGCTTAGAGCTAAAGTTTAGTTGGTTATCTTTGATTTCGATTCAAGTTTGCAAGATGATTATTGTGAATCTCTTGTATTTATTATTCTAAACATCTCTTGATGTTATTAGCGTTGTTCTATTATTCCTTTTGTTCTTGATGCTCTTCGTGTTCTTGACGAAGCACAAGCTCGTCCTTTCGAAAAAGTATCATTTTCAAAGTGTTTTTCAACTTTGATTCGCTTCTTTCCAAAATTTCTTCCAAAAGTTATTTTTCAAAGCTTGAACATATTTCTTTTGTTCCTTCTGATTTCTATACTTTTATGTTAAAATGAGTATTTTCTACGTGGTGATTATGCCGATTTTTAACCGAGAAATCAAAGTGTTGTTTCCTCTTCATAACACTTTCCTTTAAGAACTGTTTTATAATATTGTGATGATGGAAACGAGTTAAGGTGTTGCATATCATAAATGAGATGTATGAGCATTGATATGAGACATGCATACTTAACTTGTACGTTGAAAAGGAATATTGTGATGTTCAAGTATGATTAAGGTGTTGCATATCATGAATGATATGTATGAGCGTTGACATGAGACATGCATACTTAATGGGTACCGTGAAGACGTGACAATATTGTGCACAAGAGAATGTGTTCACTTGTTGTGACATTTTGGCCTCTCCGTCATACGCGAAAAGATCCTCGATGAGGATACCATATTCTACTCTGGGAGTAATGCCGAAAAGATACGGTTCGTGTTCTACTCTGGGAGTAATGCTGCAAAGACACAGAAGTTTCTTATAACCCATCACTCTAGCCCAGTGATTCACTCTAAAGTGAGAGGAGTGGTGATTGAGAATGGAAAAAGGAAAATACCATTTTTTGAGAAAAAATGAGTCCTTTCATTTACTTTTTATTCTATTGAGATTCCATTGTTGAACAGGTTTATTCAATATCTTGTTCTTGTTTCTGCTATTTTTTTGTATTAACCGTTGGCTTTACCGAGTCATTTGAACTCATCGTTGTTTGTTAAATATTTCTTTAGCAGATGTATAAGGTTTATTTAGGTGAATTCACCAAAGTCATTCAACATGGCTTTATCACTCTAGAGTTGACTTTTCATGTCTATGTCACACGTGACCTAGATGTTTTGATAGAAGGGCGAGGCCATAAGTGGACTACTCTGAACTCAGACAATTATGTCAACATCTCAGATCTGGATAACATTGATGACAAGGACTAGAGATCGTCTGCTTTATTAGTTTTTTTCACTGTAGTTTCCTTCTGTACTTAGTATGTACATTATAGGAAATAGGTTCTCTTTTGTAATACTTTGATATTAATAAAAGGTTTTGCTTGTGTTTTACATAGTATTTTGTTGCTTTGTTGATCCTCCATAGGTCGTAACCTCAGCTTAATAGTTATGTCCATAACTATAAGACAACACTTGACGTCTTCACAGTCCGGGCTATTACATAGCCTCTAGTTGTGACTAGAGAAGACTTTGTGTACCCATTACTCAATTTATGTTGAGATTTTAATTGAACTAAGTCCTGTGATTTTTTCTCCGCACACCGGGAAAGTTTTCCACGTAAAAATTGATTGTGTTGTTTTGACTTGGTGTGATTGATTATCTTGGAATTATTTTCAGTTTATATCATTTTTGAGATTGCGCTCTATTTCCTTGGATCTAGATGGAATAATTATTTCTCTGTTTGTTTGTCGTTATGTCTTTCAACATACCAGTCCACCACCCCTGATTGCTTCTTAACCAATATCACTCTCAAATCAAGAATCTATGTTCTACCCATCAAATGCTTATCAACCAATCTCTCTGATTCTCCAGTAAGTTGTGCCTGAAGAATTTTAGACAAACAATATGGTGTGTTTCTTGTCTTAGACAAACGCCACGTTTTGAGCCCTGTTTAAAAAAAACAAAAAAAAACGCATGTGTAAGGTTTCAGGGGATTCGAACGAAATTAGGTCATTTCGTTCGACCCCAGGTCCTCAACCCCTTACCCCTCTCCAAGTCCAACCTGTCGTCATCCCCAACCCCCTCTCCTCTCGTTGCCGTCACCCCCAAGTTCCCAACCACCGTCTCCTCTCCCTGTCGTCAACCCCCTCTCCTCTCCCGTTCTTGTCGTCATCCACCCTTCCTGCCGTCACCGATTCCCTCTCTCTCTCTCTCTCACCGTGTCTGCTTAGTGCTTAACCCGATTCCCTCTCTCCCTCTATCTCTATTCTCACGGTCTCAAGATTGCAAGCAGCAAACTATAATTCATTTATTATTTAATTTAATTGTTTTAATGTAACTATTGTTAACATAACTTTTATTTAATTATTGTATTGGCAGATTTGCAAAGCAATTGGAAACCAAGGTATTTATTTTTTGTTAACCTAAGGGGACGTTTATTTACTCGAAATTTCGGGCCCCAAAATTTCGAGCAAAATAAACTCAATTTGTTATCCCAACCTATTGAACCGTACCAAATTTAGGACGTTTTTGTCCTTGAAACAATCTCTCACATTACCAAAAATACCCCCATCAACATAGGCTGGCTGGAAACCTTCGGAGGGCGAATTTGGAAATCCCGAAACATAGTGGTCCCACCGTGCCAGAAAAACAGAAGCGCATGGCACAAGCCATGAGCAGAACCTGACAAGCACCTGTAAAATAAGAAAAAAAAATGTAACGGAAGACAGCACTTGGCAGCAAAATAAGAAGAAAAATAGACAAAACAGAACATCAAACTGCAATCGGAGTGCACCTGGCAGCAAAAGCATGCGGGCAGTTACCAAAAAACAATAAAAAAAAACCAAATCAATGATTGTAATCATTACCTTTAATTAATACGTTAAAAAATTTCAAAAATTTAACAAATTTCACAAACCCAAATAAATTTCAAACTCTACAAGATTCCCAAAATTTTAGGAATATTCCCCGAAATTTCGGCAAATAAACGCCCCCTAGGTCTTGTTGCATGTGTATATGTTGATACTGATAGTTAATGTAGTATTATTGCATATTTTCATATTAGTATGCTTTGATATTGATGGTCAATTGATTATTGATGGTTAATGTATGTTGTGAAATGTGTGTGCTTAGATGATTTAGGTTGTGAACAAAGTTGTTAGAGTTAGATAGATCGATTTATTTTGCAATGCAGCTTGTTGTGTACTTAGATTTTATTTTATTTTGTTGTGTAATGTGTATGTTTAGATCATTTAGGTTGTGAACATAGTTGTTATAGTTAGATAGATCGAGTCATTTTGCTATTAATTTTTTCACTCAGTAACTGAAATGAAGTTAATGAACTGAAAATGAAATTTGTTTTGTATCAGATGGATTCTTTTAGTTCTACACCTACTACAAACATAAGGTCTTGTCCCAGTACTGGTGGTCCATCTGACCCAATTGATGAGTGTGTTAATTCTCCTAGAGATGAGGGTACTACTGATCAGCTAGATGAAGATCAACCTAGTAAAAAGAGAAGAAATACTCGCAAGAGTTTTGTGTGGGATTATTTTACCAAAATTCTATCCGTTGTTAAACCTGAACACCCTGAAGCCAAGTGTCATCATTGTAAGGCCAAGGTTGGGTGCCATCCTGATCACCATGGCACTTCGGATATGAGAAGTCATCTTAAACGTTGCTTGCCATACTTGAAGCAACAAAACTTATTAGACAAGTCTCAATCTAGGTTGACAATGGATGTTTCGAAAGCAAAAGGGAATGATTCGGGGGTTTTGAAGTTGGATATTTATAGTGAGGAGGAGGTTAGGAGCTGGATTGCTGAATTTTTATTCATGGATGAGATGCCTTTTAGAACTGTTCAGGGGATGGGATTTAGGAGAATGATTGCTAGACTTGAGCCCCGCTTTAAGATGCCCTCTAGATATACGATGATGAGGGATTGTATGGAGTTGTATATAAAGGAGAAGGATAAATTGAAAAATGCATTTCTATGGGAAAGCCGTAGAGTGTGTTTTACGACTGATACGTAGACATCAGTTCAAAATGTGAATTACATGTGCATGACGACCCATTTTATTGATAGAAGTTTGTGTTTACATAAGAGAATTCTTTACTTTCGTCGTGTAACTGATCATAAAGGAGTAACTATTAGGAAAAAGATAGAGGCATGTATGAGTGGTTGGAAGATTGATAAAATCCTCACAATCACGGTTGATAATGCAACCTCTAATGACATTGCAATCGAACAACTGAAGAGAAGGCAAATAGGACGAGAGGCACAAATTGTTTGCAATCATGATTTTATTCATATGCGGTGTTCTGCACACATTTTGAACCTTATTGTTCAGGAGGGATTAAAGGAGATGTATGATTCCGTTACAAAGATACGGAATATTATCAAGTATGTCAAATCTAGTCCTCAAAGGCTTGTTGGGTTCAAGAAAGCTGCGGCTGAGAGATTGTTGTCTGAAAACAATTTCTTGCAAATGAATGTTCCCACTCGTTGGAACTCAACATATATTATGTTAGAAAGAGCTGAAAAAATTTCAAGGTGTTTTTGAGGATATGTTAGAGGGAGATGGGAACTTGGTGATGTTTTTGAATGGGGATGGTTATGGGAGGAAGAGATTGGGGAAACCTATATTTAAGGTCTGGGAGCACATTCGCCAATTTGTACGGTTTTTTAAAGTGTTTTATGAGGTCACCCTACGCATATCGGGGTCAGAATATGTAACTTCAAATGCATTTTTTGAGGAGTTAGCAAAAATTAAATTGCATTTAGAGGAGTTTACTACATGTTCTGATGTTTTGCTTCGTGACATGGCTAAACGGACGCAAGACAAGTATGATAAGTATTGGGGCGATCTAAGGAAGGTGAATAGACTTTTATTTATAGCATTGGTATTTGATCCTCGCTTTAAACTGGTCACTTTGGAGTATTGTGCTATCAATAACTTTGGGAGGGAGAAGGGCATGAATTTCACTACTATGGTGCGAGAAAGTCTAGAAACATTATTTGAGCAGTATAATGGTGGTCCTGGTGGAGGTAGCATAAGTCAAGGCCAAGCAGTACATAGTGGTGGAAGTCAAAGTTCGGTAAATGTGGATGAGATTAGCATTGTGCAAAGATTATGGGGAGGACTTAGTAATTAACGTCAGTCTCAAAACTTGCTAGACAGTAAGTCTGAGGTGGATAGATACCTGATTGAAGATGTGGAACCCATGCTATCGAGTTTTGATATTTTATTGTGGTGGAAGTTGAATTCTCCGAAATTTCCAATTCTTTCTCGTATTGCGAAAGATGTGTTTGCTATCTCAATCACTACCGTGCCATATGAGTCCACTTTTAGCACTTCCGGTCGAGCGTTGGATTGTTTTCGCTCTTCTCTAGCGCCTTGTACCGTGGAGGGCCTCATATGTGCACAGAATTGGTTGCATGCTCCACCTATACTTGATGAAGATGACGTCGAGGTCGATGGTGGAGATGATCCTTTAAGTTACAGACTAGATAGAGGTACACTAGATATATGTTTTATTTTGTTAACTATTAATTAATTATTTGGTTGTCATAATAATTCTCTTATAAATGTTTTGTTTTGTTTTGTTTTTGTCTTTTGTATAAATGAAGAACTTGAGTAAATGCTAAACATGAGGAAGCTTGGAGCTTTGGATAGTTGGACTTTTTATTTGGTTGGTTGCCTTTGTATTTCTCTCATAAATATTTTGTTTTGTTAATTGATTACTTGATTGTCTTAATATTCTCTTATAAATGTTTTTTTTTGTCTTTTTTAGAGATGGAGCATTGGAGAAGCGTGGACCTTGGAATGTTTGATGAACTAGGAAGCTTAGAATTTTAATTCTTGAATTTGGAATTTTGGATGTCCTTTAATCTTTATCTTTTACTTGTTTTTTAAAATTTTAAAGAACATTGTAATTTTAATTTATAGTTCACCTTTTTGAGTTTGGATTATTTGTTTACCTATTTAGAGTTCATCTTTTGCTTGTTTACTTATTTGTATTGTTAATTATTTGTTTAGTTTTTCTTTTATAGTTTGAAGAATGTCTTGTTTATTTATTTATTTGTATTGTTTATTTGTTTATGGTTAATTGTTTGTTAATTATTTGGCAATTGGATTATTGGCATTTGGATTTTGACCCTTTATATTGGACGGTAGTATTTTATATGGTAATTGGGTATTTATTTTGGTCTTGGACAGCAGGTAAAAGATACAAGTTTTTTGCATAATTGGTTATGGGCCCATACAAAATTTGGCCATTTTAGGCCCAAATAAGGAACCTCCATTTCCGGTTCCATTTCCAGCAATTCCGATTCCAATTCTAAAATAGAATCGAAATGAAAATCATAATTCCGGTGGATACCGAAACGGAATCCGAAATGGATCATTCGGATTCCGTTCCATCAAGTGCACACCCTTACTTGTGTCTCTTTCGCACTGATGGTTTGATCAGATTCATGAGCCATCTGGCCCATTTCGTTTACAATTCTACTCGGTAGAGACTAGAGTTGGGCTCCAATATTGCAATTTGACCATAATAGTACCCTATGGGCCTATACGGTGTGTCGTAGCTGTATCTATAAGGTACACTGTATTTCAAACATGAAGAACACAGAGCCATTAAAGTTTGATGTACGACACTCATTCGGTCTATCCATCTTAGTCCACAAACAAGGTTGATGTACGAGTACGAGTCATTAGTTCTAGCCTTTATAAGCTTGAGACCAAAGGGGGTCAAAAGATTCTATCCAAGCGTCGGACTTTCTTGGATAGACATCTTTAGTAATTTTACTAGGGAATTATATTATGCAATTAGAAAAAATACAAAAAGTAAATTTCATTATACAGTCATCCCGTCTAAATTTTATATAAATAATATTAAAAGATATGATTGACTCGATAATCTAAAGAGTCTAGACCCAATAACTTTTATAAGTATCCAGAGAGTCTATTAAAGTGATAAAGCTCTTGATTCCTCGCTTATTATCTCAAAATATACTGGGGTCCCACCTCTTTAACTTCTTGTGAGGAGGAGATCAGGTCTTTACTTATTAGGAGAAGCATAAACGATAAAAGAACTCTTCATAATAATAAGAGAGAAACTCTCGTACTCTTAATAGGAATGAGAGTCATAACCACCATGAATAGTTAAATTATAATAAGATTCTATCTTTCCATGGTGTATAAAATATAAGGTACGCACCCCAATTCGACATTCTAAATATTAGCCTTCTTATTGTTACTCTACCCTAAAAATATCCTTAATTTAAGTATCGGATGCTCCCTTTCAATGTCACTTTCTAATTGTTTCTTACAGGACTTGCACGATGTCTGGATCAGTTGATAGCTCTGTCAATTAGTGATTTTTATCATTATCAATATATGGTCTATATATTGTGCTTATTTTTCTCTTAATTATACCATATAATTTAATTAAATAATTACCTACATCTTAATTATTATTTTTGTAATTCTAAGACGCAATATGTGTCTCATTCTTAATAACCGAAAAAGGATA
This sequence comes from Myrica gale, assembly GCA_963930655.1. Classification (NCBI taxonomy): domain Eukaryota; kingdom Viridiplantae; phylum Streptophyta; class Magnoliopsida; order Fagales; family Myricaceae; genus Myrica; species Myrica gale. The sequence continues at coordinate 10,260,171 of OZ005614.1, forward strand.
ACCGGATCAACGAGAGATGGATTAATCGACCCTTTCCCACAGAGAGACATTATAATGGAATGGAAGTCAAAATTGTTGATCAAGTTTCAAATTTTCCATTTTACCAGAAGATATGCTCTTCTTTTGTGTTCCCCACACGCCGACTTTGCGACACTTCCTAGATAAACAAATTCAATTAGGTAACGGTTAACACCGTAGCATTTGTCTTGAGCAGTGAAAGTACGGTAACCTTTTTCTTTTTTTTCTTGGTTGCTTGAAGAAGAAGAAGAAGAAGGAGGGAGGACCAATCCCATTAGCTATCTAATTATTATTAATTTCTTGGTCTTTCTGTACCCATAAGATGCTAGGACTAGCACGTTCCCTTTCTAAACTAAATGGTAAAAATTTTCTCGGCGAGACCATTGGGACGTTGGTTCCTCGGTGTTTCCAGTGTGTCGGAATCCTTCTTCCTTAGCAGCATTTGCCAAATCTGTAAATCTCGTTGAGGAAAATAAATAAATAAGAAAGAACAAAAAAAAGTTGTGAATGTATGAGACATCGAGCGCAAGCCGAGCCGGCTAAAAAGTTGAGGTTCGCGCTTCGTAAACTGATGCCAACACTCGTAGGTGCACGTGCGAGTGAGGTCTGTACAAAAACACGTAGGACTTACTTTTTTTTTTCCAGGCAGTAGGCAGTAGGCACTTACAAATTTGTTTAGAAAGCGCATGAGTACAAGAACTCGCGTATATAAGAACTCGCGTGCACTCCCCCAGGCCCCAACTGGTCTCATTTACTGGGAGCACACAGACTCAGTGTCGCGGAGAGAGAGAACACCCTCATCCTGTAAAAGCAAAAGAGATTTAGAGAGAGAAAGTAGTTTTAATAGAGAGAGAGATAGAGTCAGAGAGCCCGTTTTCTTCAGCCATGCATTAATGCCTCTCAGCAGCAAAGCGTGATTACCTCTCCTTCGCTTTTTTACTCGTTTCCGTCTCACAAAAAATCGAATTCAGAATCTCTCTAAGCCTTTCCGTTCTTTCTGTTCATTTTTTTTTCTCTGTAAAGTTCTAAGAGCAACAGAGCGATGGAGCTCAGCCAGGTGACGTTGGAGATCTTCTCGAAGCTGGAGCAGAAATGGCTATCTCAGTGCGAGAACACCAAGAGGACTCGGATTCTGAGTATCGACGGCGGCGGAACCACTGCCATTGTCGCCGGCGCATCCCTCATGCACCTCGAGGACCAGATCCGCCTCAAGACCGGGGATCCTCAGGCCCGAATCGCCGGTTTCTTCGACCTCATTGCCGGTACTGGTGTCGGCGCCCTCCTCGCAGCAATGATCTCCGCCGACAATGGCTCTGGCCGCCCTCTTTTATCCGCCCGAGAGGCTGTTGATCTTATCTCCGTTAGAAACTCCGACCTCTTCAACCTCAGCTCGACTGGAGTGTTTCGCCGCCGTCGGAGATACTCCGGCAATAGCATGGACAAGGTGCTCAAGGAAGTGTTCAAGAGAGAGAACGGCACCGTCTTGACCTTGAAGGACACTTGTAAGCCTCTCCTTATTCCTTGCTTCGACCTCAAGAGCTCCGCTCCCTTTGTGTTCTCGCGAGCCGACGCGTCAGAGTCGCCAAGCTTCAACTTCGACCTCTGGAAGGTGTGCCGCGCCACGTCGGCCACGCCCAGACTCTTCAAGCCGTTTTGTCTAACGTCTCTCGATGGGAAGACCTCCTGCTCCGCCATCGACGGCGGCCTTGTAATGAACAACCCTACAGCAGCGGCCGTCACCCACGTGCTACACAACAAGCGCGACTTCCCATCTGTCAACGGCGTCGAGGATCTCTTGGTCCTGTCGCTTGGTAACGGACAGTCGCGTGGTGATTGCCGCGGACAGAAACTCCGTTATGATGGTGAGTGCTCGACATCTTCGTTCGTTGACATTGTGCTTGATGGAGTTTCCGAAACAATTGACCAGATGCTGGGGAACGCCTTCTGCTGGAACCGTACGGACTACGTTAGAATTCAGGTACTCTACACGATATTTTAGTTTATTTACTTGTAGTTGAGTGGTTCTGTTTGGATAGTTAGAAACGCTGAGAAAGATACCAAAAAAACAAAAGAAATCAAAGTCCTAGATCCTGGAGTTTTCGAGGACTATAGGTGGCACTCTACTTCCACTACAAGTTGGTGTAGTGGATTTCTTTTTTTTTAAAAAGAAACTACTTGCCTCGGAAGAAGTGGATTTATTTATAAATTTATATTTCCTTCATCTCCTCTCCAACCGAACGCATAGAATTTGTGATAACGAATCTTTTTGTTATACTGACGGCGTAAAACGTGGCCAGGCGATCGGTTTGGTAGGAGTGGTGGGGCCGAGAATGGAGGACGAGGTGCTGAAAGAAAGAGGGGTGGAGTCGTTACCGTTTGGCGGGAAGCGGTTACTGACGGAGACAAACGGACAGAGGATCGAAAATTTCGTGCAACGCCTCGTTCCTTCGGGTAGAACCAGCCTGCCTCCCAGTCCCTGCAAGGAATCAGCCGTTAGCCCCCTTGCTACTGGCTTTAGTTAGGGTTTTTTTTTTTAAAATTTACATTGTGCCCCTATTGGAAGAGTGCTTCGTGGACTAAAATTTTAATACAATAAAAAAGTACAATATAATCTATCTCTCCCATCACATCATTACTTTTTCAGTATGATAAATATTAAAAATTATCTCTCTCTTCACTTTTTCACCAAATCCAATATCCTAAAATTTTAACCTCCCTAAAATTTTAACACTCAAACACAATTTGTAGCCCACCTCCTTTACCTTGTTAGAGACATTGGAACCAACCTCCAAAGGTGTACTTGATTCGTCTATGTTTTCCGAGTGAAATAGTTAGGGTTGTGCATAAGCGGTGGCTGTGGTGGTTATGACCTCCATCGGCATCGCTATGGGCGATTATTTAAAAATATAAACCGTCTCCGCCACCGTAAGGGTAACAAATGTCACCTAGCGGTGGTAGTTTTGGTGGTGCTAGTGGGCGGTAACACAAGTACTGGAAATTAAAAAAAAAATACAAATTTAAACAATGAGGACCTGAGGTAAAATCACATAACATAATCGCAGATTTCAATCGAAACAAAATCACACAAAATGGAAACAAACAGCACAAATCGCAAGATTTCAACCAAGCAAAAATCACAGATTTTCAAACCAAATAAAATCTTAGGCTATGTTTGGTTTAGATCTCAAAACACGTTTTTGTGTTTATGTTTTTTTGGAAGTAGTGTAGATTCTCTTGAGATTGATGAAAAATGTGTTAAAAGTTGTTGGAATTTGTAAAAAGTTATTGGTATTGGTGAAAAAGTATTGAAATTAATAAAAAAGTTATTGAGATTGATGAAAAAGTATTGAAATTGATGGAAAAAATGAAGGAGAAGTTTTTAAAAACGTTTTGAGATCTCATTCAAACATAGCCTTAGATTCCAAACCAAACCAAATCTTAGATTTCAAACAAAACCAAACCAAATCTCAGCGCAAGAAATTAGAAAAAAAATTCAAAAATACAACAAAATAATCAATACTATATTATCAAATCGCAATGGGAGAGAGTTGCAGAGGAGAGAAAAGATAGTTGCATATTTTAGTGAAACAGGCGAAGCGGCGGCTTCGCTGAGAGAAGAAGAAATGACGAAGAGGGAGAGGGGGAACACCGTTATCAGTGTCGTCGTGGGGTAGAGAGCGGTTTGTGGCACCGTTACCAGTGTCGATGCCTATAAACCGGCACACCGCCGATACCGGTGCCCAGCCTTAGAAATAACATCTAATAATAAAATGCTCAGTTCCTCTCGCGCTCTCCTGTGTACAATCTGTTAGAATTATTTGTCATTGATAACCAAATAATTAATCCAATCCTACTATCTCATATGAAATATAGTTTGGTTGAATTGAACCAGCTATCAAGGAGACGAAAAGCTATGTCGTGATTCTACTCTGGCAGAAGTGCACGCGCAATTAATTGTATGTAAAGGGGCATGTTTGTAATAATCTCAAATTTTACAATATGTTAATGGAATTGATTGTAATTAGTAGAAGCCCTAATTTTATTAGAAGAATAGTTCTTCAGTTTAATCATATGGCTGGAATTTGAGATTCCTTGGGATCATATGTCTCATGTTATCTCTAAGGTTTCCCAAGGCCTATAAAATGTAACTAATATATTCAATGAGTTGGCCATCAGAACCTATTTGAGAAATCTAAAAAAAAATGACATAAATCCCTTAGAACGCAATGGATCTAAGTTGCTATTTTGAATTGTTGGAGTTTTGGATTGGATCGTAAAACGACTTGAGGCTTGTGGATTCCTAAATTCCTGTATCAAGTAGGTAATTGAATCCGCAATTGCAATTATAATCCTGATTAATGTTTTGTTGAAAACATGTTTATTTTAGTTTAATTATGTATAAACAATTACTAGTATTAGAGCCAGGTTCGTATGATTGCAATTGTTGGATTATATGGACCTTGCTAATTTTTTTATTGAGAATCAAAAGCCTAAATCTTCTACGGTTACTGTTCACGCGCTATTATGAATAGTACAAAGTTTTATTATATTAAAATTTGATTTACTGTTCACGTTATTTTGTCCCATAAACAAGGGTGTTAAGGGTTTTTGGTGGCCAACCACGTGCCTAAAGGGTGCGCAGCGGCCACCGGAGATTGGTCGGCGGCACACCAGCCAATATCTGGCCGGACGGATCCAGCCTTGGAGGCCAGCCTTGCATTCCCGAAAGGGGCCAATGGCGCCCAGGGCATTGAGATGCCCTGGGTCAAATGCTGGGCCATTCGGATATGGCAATAATTGTCCATAATAATAAAAAAATGAGGCTGAGGCCACGGGTTGGATCTGGGCCCGTTGACCCAGTGCAGACCTGGACCACTTGATTCGGTCCGGGTTATTCCCAGACCACGACCGGGTTGGACTCAGATTGATGGGTCAACGGGTCAGACTGATTGACTGTTGACCAACCAGGTTTGACCGGGTTGACCCAGTTTGACGAGGATTAAAAAAATTGGTATTTTTCTTCCTATTTCTGGTGCTAAATAGGTTTAATTATTGTAATTTTTTCTATGGTCTCTATTATCAATGAATAGGAGTTTTACTATATTAAAATTGGTTGAAGCCAAAATGGATAAGACCGATTTTAATTTTGTAAAATTTTATTCTTTATTTCTTAAGAAGATAAATGTCTACATATTAGTGGGATCGTCTACTAAATTCGTGACATAAACTCACAAGAATTTGGAATCGCTTAGATAATGGAATGCACAAACCAAATAAACGCAAGTACTAAAATAGAATAAGATGTGTTTATTTAGGTAGGCCAAAAGAAAATCGAGAATCACAAATATTTTAAAATGTTTTGCATATGATGTAAATTTTGATGAATAGTAGCTATTCGCCTTTACAAGATATGCACAATGATTGCCAAAATGGAATTGTTGTTGCATTTAAGGTAGAGATTCTCGATAGCCATTTAGAATTTCATGAATATAAATGTTATATTTCTCATTATTGTGATATATTTGATATATCTCTTTATCATTCGAATGGGTGGTACCATTGGTAATTCAAAAACCCGAATCGAATGAAAATATGTGTGATTGATTTTGCAGATTCAAAATGACTTTTTATCCTTTGGCTAGGATTCTGGATGACAATCGGTTGACAGGATCGAATTATGTTGATTGGAAGAGTAATCATATGATTGTTCTCTCAGTCGATAATATCGGTTATGTTCTAAACTCTGAGACACCTGAGCTTGCCCTGGACAATGCCACTGAGGAAGAAAAGAAAGTCTTTTAACAAGTGGCATGATGATGATAATATGTCAAAGTGCTATATTATGGCTTCAATCTCAAATGTTTTGCAGAAAGATTGTGAGGGCGTGGCTACAGCTGCAGACATTATGTTGCATCTCCAAGAAACATTGGAGAGCATAGCAGAACTGCTAGGCAGACTGTTATGAAGAATCTGATGTCCACCAAAATGGTGGAAGGGAGCCCGGTTCGGGATCAGGTCTTGAAGATGGATAATGACACAAAAGTTTATGTCATTTTTTCATCTCTGTCTGATTCTTTCAATCAGTTTATCCTTAATTAGAATATGAACAAGATGAGTGTGACATTGTCAGAGCTGCTCAATATGTTGCAGTCAGCTCAAGATCTCATCAAGAAGGTCAAACCTATTGTGATGGTCACAGAGAAATCCAATGTCTCTATGAAACTGAAACTCAAGTTTAATAAATTCAAGAAAAATAATAAGGGGTCTCAAGCAGCTAAGAATATCCAAGGTGGACAAGGAAACAAAGAAGGTGACAAGAATAAAGGCAAAGGAAATTGTTTCCATTGCGGCAAGCCCGGTCACTAGAAGAGAAACTGCCAAGTTTACTTAGCTTTTCTTAAAAAGGGCAAACCTTTTGAAAGTGTGTCTAATATGCTTGTAATTGAATTATATTTAATGGATGATCCATTTAATTAATGGTGTGTGGATTCTAGTTCTACATCTCACATCTGCAATATGTAGTAGGGGTTCCAGGAGACCAAAAGGCTCCATGAAGAGGAGCTGATCCTTAAGATGGGGACAAGTGCAACTGTTGCAGCTACCGTCATCAGAGTTTTTAGTTTATAAGTATCTAATAATAGAATTTTGATTCTAGAAGACTGTCTTTATGTTCCAGAAGTTCGTAGAAATTTGATTTTTGTTTCAAAACTTGGTTTATCTGGATATTCATTTATTTTCAATTCCAAACTTGTTATTAAGTTTCAAAATAAATTTGTTGCTTCTAGAATTATTTATGATGGTCTTTATCTTTTGAATCTTGATAATTTTTTGAATAATGTTGAGAATGATGATTCCAGTGTGTTATCCCTTAAGAGGAAAATGGATATTAATCCATCTTACTTGTGACACCTAAGACTTGGTCATCCCAATATTGATAGGATGAAAAGATTGGAAAGGGATGGGTCATTGCAATTTCTAAAATTTGAGCCCTATCCAATCCGTGAGCTCTGCTTACAAGGAAAGATGACCAAAAGCCATTTTAAAGGAAAGCGAATTAGAGCCACAAAAATATTGGGATTAATACATACTGATATTTGTGGTTCCTTCAACCACATGGCAAGATGAAGTTTCTCTTACTTCATTACTTTCATTAATGATTATTTCAGGTATGGTTATCTATACCTGATGAAGCATAAATCGGAATCCTTTGAAAAGTTCAAGGAATTCCACAATGAAGTTGGGAAACAGATTGGAAAGTCCATTAAAATGATTCACTCTGATAGGAGGGGCGAATACCTGTTGGATAATTTTAAAGTTCATCTTAAAGATCATGAAATCATATCTCAACTCACACCACTAGGCATACTACAACACAATGGTGTTGCAGAGAGGAGGAATAGAACCCTATTGGATATGGTTCGTTCCATGATAAGCATATCTGAATTGCCCATATCATTTTGGTGACATGCTTTAGAGACTATTGTTTACTTGTTAAACAGGATCCCTACAAAATCAATTCCTAAAACACCATATAAGTTATGGACTGACAACATGCCAAGCCTAAATCATTTTAATGTGGATAAGCTGGGATCAAGGAATGATAGGTTGCTTATTTGTAGGTTATCCCAAAATGACTATTGGTTTCTACTTCTATAATATAAATGAAAACAAAGTATTTGTTAGCAGAAATGCTACTTTTCTTGAAAATGATTATAGTTTGAATGAAACTAAGAGTATAATTGCTCTTGATAAGCAAAGAGATTATACAATGACTGAGCAGAATGAGAACAATGAGGATAAAATGATTATTTTCACCGATCAAACTGAAACTGTTGAGACACAGGAGTCTTGTTGTAGTAAAAAGATTATAAGACCTTAAGTAAAATTTAATTTGTTAAATGAGATTTATCAAATGGAATCTGAGGGACAGAAGATTGATCCTTATGATTATACAGAGGCTGTGAAAAACAAAGATGCTAAGGTTTGACATGTGGCTATGGAATCAGAGATTGACTCCATGTATTCCAAAAAGGTATGTACCGTAGAAGACAAACTAGAAGGCATTAAGCCTATAGGTTGCAAATGGATCTACAAAAGGAAACTTGGACCTACAGGATATCTAGAGACAATTAACCTAATTTTATTAGAAGAAGAGTTCTTCAGTTTAATCGTACGACTGGAATTTGAGATCCCTAAGGATCCTATGTCTCATGCTCTCTCTAGGATTTCCCAAGGCCTATAAATATAACAGTTATATTGAAGAGATTGGTCATCAGAACCTATCAGGGAAGCGAAAAAAAATTATTAGTTGTCTCTATTAGCCACGCCAAGAGTTGAGTCTTGCCCCTTATCACAGTCCACAGAAGACCAGCAGTTTGAAGAAAACAAGTAACACGAACTGCGACAGGTCCCAGATAATTTGTGTCATTTTTTTGGGTATCATTTCATGTCCTTTTCACGTAAAAAACACACATTTTGGTACATATAGCAAACAAGATGACAAGTTGTCATCAACTGCTCGTGAATTTGTGCACACATAACGCACGCAGCATTTGTAACAAAAGAGTGTAATAAAAGCAGCCGTAAGAATAACTGTCCGCATTTGTAACAAAAGAGTGCAATAAAAGCAGCGGAATTGTATATCTGTCATTACGTTGCCGTGCTGCTCCTATTACTAATAAAATGCTGCTAGTCAATTTGTATGGAAGATGGATACAATATATAAATTAAATAATAAGATTTATATTATTTATTAAAATTAAATAATAAAATCTATACTATCCAATAATTAATAAAGATAATGTTAAATGATGCACGTAACGAAAATCTAAATCACATAGCAAGATAGCTAATGCATGACCAAAATCTGACTGTCATAAAAAGTGGATCCACTAAAAGATACTTTCTAAGGCAACTGAGGAAAATCCATACACCCAATCTGTGATATTAAAAGACTTTTCAGTAAGTAGGCTTCCATTACTAGTGAGTCCGGTTTTGCAAAATTAATTGGTGCTTATTGTTCATAATGGTAGTACAATTAACCTAATTTTACAAAATAACTACCGATGAAAGAAGATGCATCCATTTAATGTTTTAAAACTGTAAGCAAATGTAAATTTAATACAAAAGTTTAATAAGTTAAGCGTGAAGCCCTAATCAGTGTATAAGTCTTGAATATGAGGAGTACTACATGAGTTTTATATACAAAAGTGTTGGGTCGTATAACACTTCTACATAATTAAAAGTGTTAATTGCACGGTAGGTTCATGTGGTATTAACTTTTGACAAAATAGTCCCTGAGGTAAGGGTTTCTACAAATTAATCCCTGAGGTCACATGTTATGATAAAAAAAAGTCTCTCCGTCACTTCCACGCTAGAGCACTAACGACAGTTGATGACGTGGCAAAAAAGTCACGTCAACAACCCATAAGAGGATAACACGTGTATATAAAAAAGAACAAATAAAAAACAAATAAATTTTCTCCCTTCCTTTTGCCAAATAAGGGCTACGTGAGTTAATTTAAAAAAAAAATTCTCCCTGCTCTCTCTCTTTCCTACCCATCTCGCTTGTCCAACTCATCTATCGTCGGCCAGGTCTTTGTCCCTGACCTCACCATCACTTCCTTGAACAAAACCAGACCATCAGCTATTTCCAGAACACGGCATAGAATCTCTGCTTTCAGTGATCTCAGCGTCACTTTGGATCTCCCTTCCAATAATCTCCATTCTTCCTTGTGCGGGGAAGCCCTTTCTTAACCTTTAGTACCATCACTCGCAACACCACACATCTCTCCATTTCAACCATCCATGCCATCGTCTCGTTCTGTTCCGCTGATTCTCTCACCAAACACACCGTCAAGCTCAACAACGGCCAAACATGGCTCTTCTATACTTCAGCGCCTATGCGTTTGGCTCATAGGACGTTCCAGATTACTTGTTCGAAGTTCTTGGGAATCATACGGATTGCTATCTTACCTGATTCGGACTCAAAACATGAGGGAATACTCGATACGTACCGCTCATGCTATCCAATTTCAAGCCATGTGGAATTGACTAAGCCCTTTCGGTTGAAGTACCAGTGGGAGAGAAAGGGAAGAGGAGAACTGCTGCTGCTTGCACATCCTCTCCATCGCCGACTATTGTCAAGGACCAATGTCTTAGAGAATTTCAAGTACAAAGGCGTTGACGGGGATCTTGTTGGTGTTTTAGGACATTCATGGGTGTTGAATCTGGAACCAATTCCAGTGACTTGGCATTCTATCGGGGGAATTAACTTTTGAGCAAACATTCTACGTTATAGAACATAATTTAATTTAAAATCTACTTTTTCTTAACAACATTATTTTTTCTTTTATAAATGCTAATTTTAATTAAATATATACGTATTAGACCTATTAATTAAGGATAGACTGGATCTTTCCATTTCCGAAAAGCCAACAAATAAGACGGCCAGAAGTCAAGTTAGACGGTGAACAAGGAAATAAATCCAGATCACAGCATATATGTTGAAGCCAATCAAGTCCTCAGCGGTCCCAAGATCGTTACAGTTGTCACAAAACACTAGTCTAAGAGCCTGTTCGTTTACAAAGAATCCTCAGAATTTTTTGAATCCTCAAAATTCTACGACCAAACATAATTTTTCACACAACATAAATATAACTACAACATGCATACCAATAAAGTTAACATCACATAAAAATTCTCAAAACACAAAAAATGCTCACGAAACACCTTAACCGAACAGACTCTAAAGCAAATGGTTACTTGGGGTAACCGGTGCCTCCCCCTTTCATAAGCTTATGGCAGGAATAGCAGGAGAATCATAGAGAAGGGAAACGAATCAAATCCTGTTATTAGGTCAGAGAGATACATCACTCTGTAACAAACCCTTTTCACCCCCCCCCCCCCCCATCTTGTTAAAGTTGCAAAAAAGAAGCAACCTTTTTTTCTCTCAATTGGGTGACAGAGACGGTGGCTAGCTGTGTCAAGGTTTACATCTTGAAACAAGGCCGTGCTCCTTTTTGTTTTGTTTTTTGTTTTCTACTTCTTTCATCTATGAGTAGGAGGTGTTTGCTCAGAAAAACCAACAAATCACGATGAAGAAAGAGATATCAGGGGTGTGACCCAGGCTTAGCCAACCTGGTTGATGTAACTCACTCCCAGCCCCAGGCATCATTTTGTGAAGGGGAATCCTAAGTCGTTCATAGCGAGAGACTGGCCTCTTATGGTAAGTCAAGTGGGAGTCAGTCTTATAGGGCGGTGATCATAGACGCAAACGGATCAGTTCTGGTTTTGGAATCTTACGTGGGAACGAAATTTCCTATTGGGAAGAGAAAGGAAGAGCTTGTGGGGGACCCCTATCACTCTGCCAATCTTTCTAACTCAATTTGGTTCATGTGGGAGTGATTTTTGCAATGGAACTCTTCACTGTAAATGAGTCCCTCCTTTCCTGTATTTAGAAAAAAAAAATCCCTCCTTTCCTGTTAGTACTACTGAAAGCTCCCTGGTACAGCTACTACTTCAATGTGGTCCTCTTTGCATTTTCACACAGAAACAATTTTTACTGCTGAAATTCCATTATTTTCATCCAGAAGGTAACAAAAAAAGGAAAGAAAACTCGCTAAGCTTTCTTGGCGGCTCGAAATTGGCTTACATGAGTGGCTCTGATGAACCCTTAATTTGTGGAGCTCCTGTGAGTACTAGTTTGGTAAAGGGTATGTGTTTCCAAAACAGTCTGAGGTCGACGAGAAGATTGGGAAGTGGGTAACCACTCTGGGTGATCGGTGCCCGGTTGTTGGCCCTACTCGAATAAGAGTAACACATCAATTAATTACTTGTGTTTAACTTTGCTGCTCAACTAATTGCTTCGTTTTTTAGTGCAAAATCAGGATGCGTGGCTGGATGCTTTTTATGGCCTTGCGTACGACTCAAATATTGTATTCATTCATTTTGTTTATAGTTTTTCTCTTTGTAGGTTTACGTTATATTCTATTAGCGATGTGATTAGACTGATCCCTTTAAGGTTGTGTTTGTGTTGTAATATTTTTTGTATGAGAATATGTATTGGTATTGGGTTTAGTGAAAAGGTGAAGAGCGAGGTAATTTTTTATAATTTTTGTAATTTTTTATATTTTTTTATGGAAGAGAGAGAGATTATATTGGAGTATTTTATTAGGAGAGAGATAAAATTTTGGGGATAATAAAGTTTGCAAACGCAGCCTAAGTCAGGCAAGTGGTTGAGATGCTCCTTTTCTTTTAAACAAGGCTTAATTCCACCGGGGGGGCCACGTGGTATTCAAAAAGTACAAATAGGCCCTCGAAGTAACGTTTTCAACAATTAAGCTCCTGAGATCGAGTTTTAAGAAAAAATAAACTCCTTTCGTCCATTTGCTGTCAGATCCGTTAAAGCTCATAGCTGACGTGGCTTTAAAATCCACGTCATAGCGAATCTTTTAACAACACCTGTCCACTTAAATATAACTCGTCATGTATGCGCCAGCTGTCTGCCACCTCACTTTGTCTGCCAAAAAAAAAACTAATACTGAAGACAACGTTGTTCACTCATCTTCTTCACATCGCACTGTATTCAAACAAACAAAAACTCAATTGCAAATAACGACGTCGTCTCTCAATTGCAAAAAGGTATCTTCGACACTTGGGAAATTTCCCACACAGAATCGTCGCTGAAGGCTTGTCCTCTCCTTAGCCAAATTTCGCAAGCCCTAAATAGAACATTGTCAGTCGTAGAATCCAAGTGATTCACGCAACAACGTCACAAATCTCCTTACTGAACGCTTCTCCTTTTTCTATTTCAAGACCTGGAGAATAGCGGTGTTTGTGGGTTGCGGCAGAGGAGAAAGAAGTGTCTTGGGGAAAGGTAGTAACTATATTATATTCAATTCGGTTGGTTGGTTTGATTTGTTGTCCATATATGTAGTTGCATTATGTTAAGGGGACCCTCATTTCTTTGCAAGGTGACCTGAAATTTTTTACAACTATTAAACTGTTAGGTAGTTACAATTTGTAAATGAGAGTCCACAAAACCACCAAGTGACCTGAAATTCTTTGCAACTACCATGGTCATATGAAAATCAAGTCATTAGAGAATGTACTTGCAGTAAGAAAAGGACTCAAAGGTTAAATACAATTAACTTCCTTATTTTCCTACCGATGAAGAGGGGAATAACTTACAAGCAAATCCAGCATTCCAGTCCTGCTGGTAGCCCAGGCTTCTCCATATGATTAGGCCTTCCATATGCATTCTCTAAATGGGTCTAGACTCCACTATCTAATCTGTTAGTACTTAAATCTTTACGTAAAAATGTAGTTCAATTGCATTTTTATAACAAAATGATATGTTGCTTTTTTATGACAAAATGATAAAACTTGTAGACATAGTACTCAACTGCATAATTGTGGACGAACTGACATATTCTTGTTCCATGCTCTTTTTTCAGAGGATGGTGCACATTTATTTACACCACCAAGGGCATATTAGCTATGTTGAACGTAGATACATTGGGGGAGAGATTGAGCATTGTGGCAATGAGGATCCAAACTATTTGTCAGCTATTGTGATAAAAAAATTATGCCAAGAAACATTTGGGTTATTTGAATGTTTTGAGACTAGCATGGAGGTTCTACGATGAAGGTGCTGGTGAGTTCTCATATATGGAGACAGATGAAGATTGCCGGTATTTGATAGATATGGTGAAGAAGATGAATTATAAAGAGTTGCACATATACATAGAGCACTTCATAGATGATCTGGTGTTTGCTACCGATGATGAAAATGATGATGGAGGGGCTGATGTCGTTGGTGGGGGGGTTGAGGACGATGGAGGGGCTGATGTCATTAGTGGGGGGTTGAGGACGATTGAGGGGCTGATTTCATTGGTAGGAGGTTGAGGACGATGAAGGGGCTGATCATATGGACACTAGTGGAGAAGAAGATGAAGAAGTTGGAGCCTAAAGACTTCAGTGAGTTTGAAGATAGTGAACCAGAGGGGCCCGAATTATATAACAACATCCATAACCAAGAGCAAGCTACAAAGGATAGGGAAAATGTCATGTCTTGGTTTGGCTCGGCTGCTTCAATGCATAGGCAGACGAAGGAAAATAGATCGTCGGTTGGTGAGGATAGCGAGGATCTTCCTAGCATGGATGAGAAAGAAAAGGAGGGTGTTAATAATCTAAGGGATAGACACCGAAAATTTCATGAAGAAGATCTAGATGGTGGGAAAAGGCTGAGGCTAGTAAAGGAATGAAATTCAAAGATCTGAAGCTATTCAGGAGGGCGTTATCAACCTTTACCATTCAGAATGGGTTCGCACATGCCTTCATTAAGAAAGACACAAAGAGGGTTACTGCAAAGTGTGCGGGCACGCATTGTAGTTGGAGAATACATGTGTCAAAGGAAAACGAAGGAGATGGCTTCGAGATTAAAACATTCACAACCGAACACCGTTATGGCACCCATTACACTAACATTAATGAAGTTTGTGAAGCTGTGAGGTTTGTTAGTCATTGAGCAGGTTTGCTGCCATAGGATACTTATGTCATTAATGAACTGAAAGAATATTCTGTCATTTTTTAAGGTATCAATTGTAAAACTGAAGGAAAATTAGTCGTACAAACATCAAGTATTGCACATTGAAATATAGTGACTGCCTTGCACATTGAAATATAAAACTTGTCACATACATTTCTGGTGGATGCTGAGTGCATTGCTCAAAATTACATTGAACATCTTCAAACTAAACACACAACACTATCCTACTAGCATCCAAAATTTGGAAAACTAAATACAAAGTTCAAAATAACGAATACTAAAGTCCTAGAACTAAATACACCAAATGTATGCAACCATTACGGCAAAAACTAAATTTAACATCAATGATCCAATAAAGAACTTAGTCAACTGATGTTGTTTCACCTTCTACAGCCTGGCTTCTTCTTCCAACCCCCTTTTTTCTTGATGATTGAAGGTAAGAACTCTTGCCCGCGCTGACATGTTGGGGGATCAACCCACTGAAAAAAGTTGCAACAGCGCTGCTTCTGTCGAAATACATAATAAAGAATATAATATTAGTCTTAGGCAGCGAAATGAAACAACACAAATATCAAAATAACCCAATGGAAAGGGAATAAGCAAAATAACCCTTCATTGGGGACAATAGCTTTAATCTTTAATTGTCATCGAACTAAAATCACTTATAACTGCACAAAAGTTGATATCCATCATTCCAATCCAAGAAAGTCTCCTATAATAATATGAAACTTGAAAAGAAAAGGCAATCAAGCCACCCCAACTTCTGAAAACAGACCCTACAACAATAGGAAGCCAACTATAATGATTGAAAACCTCATAATTATTCCTATGTACATAGTGGAGATTCACATAAATTAAAATGCAAATAACATCAAATCTATCATATTCTGTCCACTCTATGCACAACACCCTCAGACTTTGATTGCAAAGGAGGATGAGAATCCACTAGTATTGACCATAGGGCATGCACATCTTCACAGGGGCAAGACTTGACATCCTCGTACAACATGTATATCCCTCTAGTGGATCTTTTAAATGAAACAAATTACCAATTACTTATTTACATGAACAAAATGTGTGATTAAAATACTTTCAAGTTTCGTATATCTAGATGCGTGATTAAAATGAGCACTTTCATCTAAGCGAGTAAGCAACAACATATGAAAAAAAAAAGAGGAAATCTCATTTACCGAGCTTCCACGATACATTGGACACCCACAGAATCATCGTCCTGGGTTTCCCCCTGTCAGCGAAGTCTTCAAGCATGCCTGAAGCTCACATCCGCATAGTGGAGTCTCAAGCAAGATACCATGCAATTTCGAGGAAATCTGTTCCTGTGACAAACCAGAACGACGACAAGATGAGGTGGAAACATAATCCATTTACCTTCAGGTCGTCGAGAAGGAATGCACAAGGAGGAGGCAAATTGATAAAGATTGGCTCTTTGTGCGATTGGGTAGGAGCTGAAAATTAGGACATTTGGCTAGGGTTCTTTATGATGAGAGAAAATGAGGGAGAAATGTAGTGTGTGATGTGAAGAAGAAAAGAGATTTGTGAACGATGTCGTCCTCATTTAGAGATTTTTTTTAAAAATAAAATGACATGACAGATAGGGGTGTGCACCAGCACCAAGCGGCACTGGTGCCGGTGAGCAAAATCCCCAAATAACGGGGATTTTGCAAGTAGCAGTGAAACCGCTCCCAATGGGCGGTTTCACCGCTTTTACCGTTTTTTACATATATATGAAATGACGTCGCTTCAAATTTTCCTTCTAAACCCTACGTCCCTAACCCCTCCCCGTCATTTCTTCTTTTCTCATTCCCCCTCTCATTCTTCTTCGTCATTTCTTCTTCTTTCAGCCGCTCAGTGAAGCCATCGTTCTTCTTTCACTCCCCCTCTCCCTCTTCGTCATTTCTTCTTCTCTCAGCCGCTCAGTGAAGCCGCTGCTTCGCCTGTTCCACAAGACCACCACAATATTCAACTCTCTCTCTCTCTCCTCTGCAAATCTCTCGCTCTCTCTCCCCCCTTTCATTGCGATTTGATAATATAGTATTGATTATCTTGTTGTATTTTTGGAAAAAATATCTAGTTTCTTGTGATTTGGTTTGATTTGATTTGGCTTGGAATCTGCGATTTGATCTTGGTTGAATCTTGCGATTTTTGCGGTTTGTTTCAATTTGTGAGATTTTGGTTTGATTTGGCTTGGAATTTTTGGTTTGATTGTGGCGGTTACCACCCACTGCCACCGCCACCGTTAGGTGACGGTTGTTCCCCTTACGGTGGCGAGGACGGTTCCCTTTTTGGAGAACCGCCATAGCGGTGACGGTGCCGGTGGAGACCATAACCGCCACCGTCACCGATTATGCACAGCCCTAATGGCATACACTCGACATTGTTAAGTGGATAGATATCGCTTAATTATTCGTTATGACTTGAATTTTAAAGTCACGTCAGCGATTGCCGTTAACTGGTCCGATGGCAAATGGACGGAGGGACTTATTTGTTATGAAGAATCAACCTCAGTGATCTATTTGTTGAAAACGTTACCTTGGGGGCCTAATTGCAATAATGTGTTACGACATGAGCCTCTAGTGCAATTAAGCCTTTAATCAAATGCCCCACGGTTTGAGGTACGGTCGTCTCTTTACCAAGCGTTCTCTCTCTTTGTTACTTCACATTCGTAAATTACGGTGTTAATGTCCCTTTGAGATTCAAATTATTAAATTGAGTATAATATTGTGCACTTAATTATCATAAATTTATCGATGTACGCCTTTATCAGACTTGACACAATTTTAAAAATAAGACGTATCGACACGGGACAGATTTTCTTATTATTAAATTTGTGTATATCTACTTTTAATTATGATCTTTCGAAAGGAATTTATCTACGATGCTATAAAAGCATTCCCTCTAAAATTTTTTTGCAGCTTGATACTTAAGTTATAGTCTCGAAATTAGTATCATATAAATTTTTGAAGTTGAAACGTTATAATATGTTTTATATTTATGAGCAAAAATTAAATTAAACTCGAGAATTGCTCCAAGTTTGCACAGAGAGTATCTAGTTTTTTTTAACTTCCTTTTCACATTTAAATAATTGTTAAAAACTAGAAAATCTCCCAGTAGGATCTCTTTTATTACCGCCTAGAGAAATTAAAGAAAGATAGCCTTTTCCACTAAAGTAATTGGTTCTTATCACAACTTGCTGGAGAGTGGATGGGGTTAATTGTTTTCCTATTCTAGTAAAGCATATAAAATAGTCAAGGTTACCAACTCTCTTTTTGTGGTAAAATGAAAGACCTCAGCTCTAATTAATTATTTATCGATATGAGATTCTCGTGAAATATTGGTCAGTATGTGTGACTAATTATTCACTTAAAAACTTATTTTGTTTGGTGAAGAATATAATTGATAAGGAACTTTTATTAGTAATTAAAGACAATATGCGACACCTTTTGTGTTTCAGGTTCAGATATATTTGTCTCAGTATCGTTGCATTTGAGGATTTAGCATCACGATAAACTTTAGATATATATGTATTGGTGTCTTCCCCACAACTATCATTTAAGTCGCGAATGAATTTTATTATTGTGGAGAGTTAGAATCATGGGTTAGCTAGATGATCGATGTTACCGCTGATCATTAACTAATCCACACCCCTAGAGCAGTAAGGATAAATTTGCTAACGTGGTGCTATGCCATTTTTAAGTCAAAGGGGCACTAGTTAGGGTATAAATTCACGGAAAAGAAATGAGGAGGGTCCTGCCATCATAGAACCACTCTTTTGTTTGAAGTGGGTGGGTGGCTAATATTCATAACACACTTGATCATCTTGATCACCTTATTCTGTATATGTACTGCGTGCATTTGCGTGTGTGGACAGGTGGTTGGCTAGAAGAATGAATCCATTTGATTAACAACCACATCACGGAGGAGCATTAGAAAATGGTATACGAAAGAGAATGAAAAGTGAGTGAAAGCGAGCTCGAATGGTTGGTGGGCAATCCTCCTCAGTTGATGATGCCCACGTAAACCTTCAAACGCATTTGATTAAGACCTAATTAAGACGCCACTAGATATAAAGAGAGCTAGGTATGAAGTTCAAGTGATATTCATGACGACTAGTACTGCAGTCATGGAGTAATATATATCCGTTTGATTAGGACCCAAGTTATACTCTTTTAAGAATCCTCCCCGTTTCCACCAAACCAAGCATTGAGGCTAGCTCATCCTTTTTAGACCTTAATATTTCAAATCATGCTTGCTTCTTTTTAGGTGTCGGAGGGATAAAGTTTTTTAAAGAAGAATCTAGTGCTAATGGCAAACAGGAAATGCCAAAAGGTTTCGAATAATTTATGTAGTAGTCCCTTTAAGATAAACTAATTAAGAAGAAAAAGAAACTCCGTGCAAGACGCATACATACAGTACTCAATGGCTGCAGGGTCGGCCAGCTCCAAAGAGAATTTAACAACTAATTACAAGACGGGCGAGCTGCTTGTCATGATGATCATGTCCAAGTGAAGTGGACGATACACACCATCAACCCACGGTTTGTGTGAGTTGTAAATTAAGTTGGGTTCAATTGAGCGAGCATGACAAGCTAGCTGATAGATACCCAAACAAGTACGTGGGTACCACGGTTTGTCTCATTGTGAATCCGTAGTCGGCATCACAGCTTCTAACGTTGGTCTAGTACTCTTCCATGAATATACCCGAGACCAAACAAGCTCGTCCCACGAAAAATGTACGTGTGGTTTATATGAGTCCACGGCCTTTATTGTTTTCTTTTGTAGCCACCTAGCCACACCCAACATGCGGTCGGTGATTTGATTAATTCCTCTAACGAAGGAGGATTGTATACTTTCATGAAGGTACGGGTATATTAGCAATTAGGTGATTGTGCTAATTGGCTCAACTTGTCCAATCAAGAAGTACAAAGCCAAATGTGCAAATTATAAACATGTTTATTCTTTAGCAAAAATGAAAAAAAAAACTTTAGGTAAGATACCATAAGATTGCTAGCACAATTGATTTATGAATCCTACCACACGCCTCCAAACCTAATTAATTGCAGTACTCTTATAGAGCTCACATGTGGTAGTTAAAGATTTTATGACAGGTAGAGATTTCTATCATTACACTCAGTGAATAAGCTAGGATGTTAGCCCAATCCACCTATTTGTTTAGAAAAAAATAAAGGCGCTTAATTAGTCTACTAGTCTTTGAGGTATTATTTAATCTCAAATTGGTTCTTAGGGTAAGTTTCGTCCTAGACTATTTCCTTTGAATTTCTTTGTGTCCTTGTGTAGTCATTTCGTCAATTTAAGTAACTCTATAAATGAAAAAAAATTCAACGTGGTTAACAAAGACACATGTTAACCATTTGTCAATAAATAACATGTCCTCATTAATTGTCAAATTACTCAGCGTACCTTGAATGACCAATTTCCATTAATTTTAATTTTACCTTAAATTCTCTATCTCAGTTAGACTAACTCAATATTTAAGGAAGAATTGTCTGAGAAGAATTTTTTTCCTTCTATATATAGAGAATTTCAGGTCGAATTAAAATTAATAGGGATCGATCATAATTGGTATGTTGAGTGATTTGAAAATTAAGAGAGACACGTGGTTATTGATAATTGATTAACATATGTGCCCGTGAGCCACATGATAATTTTTCATTTGATGTCCCTTGAGTTGAAGAAATGACTATCTCAAGATAAAAAAAATTATACAGAACTAACGTAGGACGAAATTTATTCTGAGGACCGGTTTGAGATTAGGCAATTTAATTAGTAGGCTAATTAAGCCAAAAACAAACGTCAGGTATATATATATATATATATATATATAAAGTCAGACAAACAATATCGTATTGAAAGGGAAAGAATAACTGTATGTTTAATATGCTAGTGAGCTGTAACTCAGTTGACAGCTTCTTTTTCTTGGGAGGGCTAAATTCGGAGGTCAAATCCCAAGTACGTGTGGTAAATGAAATTTGTTGTTATTAGCAATAAATAAGCGTGGGTCGCCGGTCACACGACCCCTACATTATGCATATAGTAGTAGGAGATAATTGGGCTGCTTCTTGATAAGTCTACATTACTCCCCGAGTTCTAGATCATGCCGTCCTATAAGCCTCAGCACCATTCAAGGTGAGGCAGAAGGGGCTCCACTAATCCGGAATCCTTACTGTAGCTAGTCAGTCGGTAAGGACTATTAATAAAAGGTCTGGCAGCTCTTGCCTTGCTGCATGCTCTGAGCAATTAATATAGGTCCAAGGACGAGTGGATAATAATATAGGTCCAAGGACGAGTGGATAACTATTAAATGTTAGGAACCTAGCTACTGCCTTTCCGCTGACACTACAGTTTACTATTACTTTTCTGGGTAGTTTTACGACCATTTTAAATACTTTTTCCCCCTCTTTGGAAACTGCTGCCACCACGATGCAGTACTATAAATAAAAGCGGATTCATCAGAGACGAGGTTTTCTGATGAGCAAAAATGCTGTGCTTGTACAGAAGAATTCTTCCCAAAACGATTGTAAATGTTTTGAATGCATGGAAGAGCAAAGTATTATATGCACTCTGCGTGTCGAATTCATGAGGATACTCAGAAACCGCGTCGATGGTACTAAGGGTGGGTTTGTGTGGTAAAATTTTTGGTATTGGGTTTAGTGTTGGTATTGGGTTTAGTGAAAAAGTGAAGAGAGAGGTAATATTTTATAGTTTTTGTAATTTTTTATATTTTTTGATGGAAGAGAGAGAGATTATATTGGAGTATTTTATTAGGAGAGAGATAAAATTTTGGGTAAAATTTTAGTGACAAACGCAGCCAAAATTCTACCAGTTAAGGGGGTAGTAAATTCAGAAACCAAACGTGGAAACAATGAAATACAAGAAAACTTAACGATGATTTTTGGGAATGAAAAATTCGATATATATTTAATACGTTAAAAGTTTCAGTTGATCCTGCAGACAAGGTTATGCAAACAAATTCATCCATGGTTGATGTTGCGATCTGAGCTCGTTCTTGTTTGTTTCATGATTGATGGGGAGTTTCAGGTTGAAGGATAATCTGTTGCCCCAGGGATGCTGGAGACGGTGATGCCTCTGGGCTCTGAGTGCATGGTCTATTGATGCTCTGATGGCACTCGATCGGTAGTTACTCGTTAGGGTCTAGTAGTACTACTACTGTAATATGATAGGGGTTTCTTAGCCATCCCCATTTCTGGGAAACTTCCCTTGTGTTTGCGATCATTGTAATTATATTTCATATTTTATAACTTCCTAACTTTATATATATAATTTGGGGGTAAATTAAGTACGAAAAATATTGTCCGGACTTGAATATTGCACTATCAAACTATATATATCCATCGTATTTGTGGGTCGAAGTCCAACTACTCAAAATGTCCAGCCTGCTGACTGCTGTTTATATCATGAAATCTTGCTTATATTCGTGCATTTTAGGCGGCGTTCGATATTAGATCTATAGGTTAGACAAGGAAAATGATTTCTCCTTTACGATCAGATGATTCAATCCATAATAGCTCATAAAACTTGTCTTCTTTTTCTTATAAAGAACTTGAATTCGGTATCTACTGACATGGCATCAGAGGAATTCTTCGGGATCGGTTAGTATGCTGAGCATACTGATGGATGGTGAGGATCTCTTTTCCAACATCTAAGGGCTAAAATTAAGCCACCTCAGTTTAATGAAAAAAACCCGACTGAGACCGACTGACCCGAAACACTTCTTCTCCAACGCGAAACTTTCGTGCTATACAAGCTTTCCAAAACAATAACGTCTCCCATTCTGCTAGCCAAAACCAGATCTGCATCTCCCATTCTCCTTGCTTCCTCACCATTGCCGCGTCTGATGGTAAGTAAGTGCTCTCTTTTCGCTTTAAAAATCTGAGGAGTTTGGTTTGGTTTTTTGAGGATAGGTTAGGCTTCTTAAGGTTGATCACCTGGTTCTTGGAGGAGAGGCTGGTAGTTTTCTTTTTGATCGGTTGGTCCTCGTATTCTACTTCTAACATCCTTCTTCTACCAAGTAACTGTTTGCTCTGAAGCTGAGATTCTGAGGAGGCGCAAAAAAGAATAGAAGTAAAGACGAACAGCACGAGATAAAGCAGAAGTACTACCTTCCTGGGACTCATGAAGTACACTAGTGGAGCCATTTGCTGAAATCTAGATTGATGGCCTTGAAGTTCTGTTAGGCGGCTGCAAAGAGGAAACAGATTTGGATCGGATCCAGAGTTAACAGAGGGTGGAGAGAGAGAGAGAACTAAAGAAGAGGTTTTTCTCCTGCTCTTGATGACATTGCAATCCTTCTGCTCAGTTTATAGCTGCACTCGGATACTTTCAGTCAAGACCACACTCTGATTAATTACCTCCTACTTCCTCGCTAGCTCTATCGTATAAGGATTGTTGTATTAATTGGTCTCTGTTTTTCTGTTTTTTTTTTCTCCTCATTGGGAACATGTAAAGCAATTGCTATTAGTTTTTGCGTGCTTGCAAAACAAAAGTTGAAAATTGTGTGCTTTTTTTTCTTCTTCCATTTTTTTGGGAATATTAGAATGTCATGAAAGCGGCAACAATCATTAAGCAAGAACAAAAGGGAATAGAAATGGCGGGTAAAAGTGGCAACAGAACTGATGTGGGTTCTCCTTTGGTTTCATCTTTTTCTTCTTCTTTTTTCCCAAATCTTTGGTTTCATCATTTGCACTGTGGTAACGGATCTTTTTATTTTATTCCTAAGAATGAGAAACCCACCTCGATATTGGAATGATATTCGTAAACGGAAGGCAACGAGGTAAAAACAAAAACTAATAAACTAAGAAACTAATTAACAAGAAAACATCCAAAATCTCAACCGGAGACTTAATACCTTTGGGCTGGCAGGTGCAGATCTGAACGGAGGACGGAGGACCGAGCTCTTCAGGCAGTTCTTCTGGTTTTGCTCAGCAAGAAGAACGAAAGTTTTCGTGTTGGAGAAGAAGTGTTTCGGGTCAGTCGGGTCAGTTGGTCTCATTTGGGTTTTTTTCATTAAACTGAGGTGACTTAATTTTAGCCCTTAGATGTTGGAAAAGAGATCCTCACCATCCATCAGTATGCTCAGCACCTTAAGTGCTCAGCATACTAACTGATCCCGAATTCTGATGGCCACTGAAACACCCCAAATTTCGTCTCTTGTTAGTAACCCTGCAAGTAACTCTGATAGTCAATCTAGTCCATTTTTCCTCAACAATGGTACTGATAGTCCTAGTGCGGCTCTGGTCTCTCAGACTCTTAATGCCGAAAAGTATCTCAATTGGAGAAGATCAATGCCAATGGCACTAAGTGCCAAGAACAAGTTAGATTTTCTCAATGGAACACTTCCAAAGCCAGAACCATCTGATGCCAACTATGCAGTCTGGATTCGTTGCAATTATATGGTAACTTCTTGGTTTTTGAACTCAATTTCCAAAGATCTAGCAAATAGTGTCTTGTACATTGACACTGCAGCTAGAATCTGGAAGGACTTAATTGAGCGTTTTTCACAAGGCAATGGACCACAAATCTTTTAGATTCGGAAGTCTATTGCGTCCTTGTCTCAAGGACAACACATTATCACTGCATAATACATTAAATTGAGAGGTCTATGGGAGGAGTTGTCCAATTGTAAGATTCGTCATCTCTGCACCTGTGGAGCAGTTAAGAATCTGACTAATGAATACATTCAAGAGTGCATTATGCAGTTTCTCATGAGGTTAAACGATTCTTATTCACATGTTAGAGGACAAATCCTGTTAATGGATCCGCTTCCATCCATTAACAAGGTATATTCCTTGGTTGTACAAGAAGAAAGGCAACGTGAAATTGCCTCTCTTCATTCACACTGTTGAAGACAGTGTCTTCTTCACCCGTGGTCAAGGTTCTCAAAAATCTTCAACTTTTGTCAACAAGTTTGCAACCAAGCTTTATCCATCAAAGAAGGATCGTCCCACCTGCAACCATTGAGGATTCACTGAACATACTGTGGACAAGTGCTACAAGTTGCACGGCTATCCTCCCGGATACAAGCCTCGGATCAAGTCAAATGCACCAGCAAGTTCAGCACATCAAGTTTCTTCTGATATGCTTTCACCAGAAGATGATGTTGCTTCCTTTCCTTTCACTCATGCTCAATGCCAACTGCTTTTGGCTCTCCTTACACAATCAGATTCTACTTCATCATCTAATTTGACCAATGAGATGTCTGCTCATACTATGGTCAATATGGCAGGTACTCTGTCCTCGTCCTTTCCTCATTCGGTCAATTTTACTGCATGCACTTCTACAAAATGGAATGTAGACACTAGCGCAACTGACCATATGGTCACATTCGTTTGTTTCCCTCTTGAAGAACCATTACTGGAAAGGACTAAAATCCCATAGCTGTTTTTCTCTTCAAATCTGGGGGGCGGGTCCCTGGGGGTGGCTTGTGTGGAGGGCTCTCTGTTGCCTCCCCTTGCCTTGGTCTCTGCCACCGTTAGGAATGGCACCATTACATCACCTCCTTCATCTATCAGAACCTCCCTCAAAGCCCTCCTCCCTTGCCTCAACCTTGTTGGTATCAACAACCACTGCCCCCACCGCCCCCTTTGACACTCTATCCACATCCTAACACAAGAAGACGACAAATTCTCTGGTGACAGCGACTTGGGTCGAGCAGCAACATCCACTTAATGGAAGCCTTCTGATTTTAAACAAGTTAGAATGGGATTCCAACGAAAGCAACCCAAAATTCTGGGTTTCAAATCCTGTAACTGACAACAGAACCAAAGTACTTGAGATCGTCCTGATTGGAATAGCATTTAGAGCAGAAAGCTTATAATTTTTCGACAACAACAAGCACAATGTCAACAACGATTACCAAAAAGAACACCAAATGATGGGATTTGAAAAAGTTCAAGACTTGGGACAGAGAATCATGTTTCCCAATTATTTATCGAAGTATTAGATCTCATTGTCTTGATGTCTTTATTTTTTCACTTGAAATACAACTAACTGCCTTTGCCCAGTGATGCTGTTCTAGAGTCTCCTGCAATTTTACCAAAGGATTAGAGCTTGGATGCCTCTTTGGTATGCATCTCTATCTCAACAAGTGAGAAGGATTTATGCATCCAATAACTGTTGTTGCTAGGCTTATAGAGGCGCCTATTTTCGTTAGAAGTGGCAGATCAAATTTTTGCATTGCCTTCGAGTGTGGTTATTGTTAAGACAAAAGTGATTGGGGTTGCAAAGAAGAGGTAGTTGACTTAAAAGAGTGGAGCTTGGGGAGAAACTCTTATCGAATATTTTCATTGGATTCAGACTTCACATTAAAATTGGCCAACTGTGAGCCATGAAATAGATTCAAGTGATTTTGCACTTTTTGGGTGGTTACTGGGAGGAAATGGTAGGATTCTTAATTGGTGCAAGCAGAGCACGAAGATGGGGAAGCTTTCAAGCTAGTTACTGGTAGTAATCTTCCACGGAAAAGACCATGGTCTTTTTTCCTAATTTTTCTGGAATATTTTTTGATTGTGCGTACTTTCACAACATATTTCCTTCTCTTTGCTTTTGATGCATTTGTCATCAAAATTTAAAAACAACCACTTATATTGGCCATTTGTTAAGTTTTCAATCTCTGTATATGCTATATCTGTTAATTTGTTTGTAATTATAAATTTTTAGATACAAACGTTGGCAGACGCTGTATTGTGAAGAGTGTAAGCAGACCTAAAAACTGCTCACTAGTGTGTATGCAAGTTAATTTTTAGAGGAAAGATATTTTTGCTTTATGTTGGTTACCTGGTGTCATGTAGACACATATTAGTCTTTCTCTTCATACTGTTCATGTAGCATGCTTCACATAAAATTAATTTTAATATTTAAACAAATTTCTTATTTATTGTTCACAGGTTCGAGCTGGAATAGTTGGATATCCAAATGTTGGAAAATCATCTTTAGTAAACCGTTTGCTGAAGCGGCGGATGTGTCCAGCAGCTCCCAGACCAGGTGTTACGAGACAATTGAAGTATACTCTCCATCTTTGTCTCTTAGATGTCTTTTATCGATGAAGTTTGGGAGTAGGGAGAAAATTGATGCAGCTTTCAGTTCTAGGTATACATTTATAATACTTGCATTAATTGCAGTCCTAGAAAAATTCAAGAGAGATTAAGGATTTTTTAAGCCTCTTGATTGGTGAGTTATAGATGTGCTTAATGGGTCTCAAACCAAGGATCACACCTTCCATCACATTCTTGTAGGAGTGGAAAGTGGTGTTTGAGCTAGATTTCATTGGCAAGTTACTAGAACTTCTTAATTGCCATTGCAGATACTGCAAACTTGCAGTTAGTTGGAATCTATTGAAAAATTGCAATGCTGAGAATGGTAAATAATCCTTGACAAGGAAAAAGGCAAATAATGGCATCTCATTTGAACGAAAACTCTGAAATTCTAAAAAATTGCTGAAACTCGTATAACGTAAATTGTATAAGTTTGAAAAGTACAGACTTCCGGAATTTCTTAACTTTTGTTCATTCATTTGTCTTTAATGTTTTATTTAAAAGGTGGGTTCATTTTGGGAAAGACCTTGAGTTGCTAGACTCCTCGGGAATAATCCCAATGCGGATTAGCGATCGGTCAGCAGCGATAAAGCTTGCTATATGTGATGACATTGGAGAGAGATCCTATGATTTTGATTTTGCTGATGTTGCAGCAATTCTTGTACATATGCTAACAAGGCTTCCATCAGTAAGTAAGCATCATGTCTGTTCATCAAATAATCTACATCTGTGGTCTTGTGGATTTCTCCAGAATGCTTGTCCTATAAGGATACTTATCCGGTTACCAGCATGGAACAGTTTAACATAACTTGATCTTTTTAAGAACGTTACAATCAGCCCAATTTACTCAACTAGCAGTAACTGTTTGAATGATACTTGTGCTGCCTTTTGTTAGGATGTCAAGAAATGATTTGTAGCTTTTGAGAAGTACAATTCTTCCGGAGTTTACTTTGGCTCCTGTTTTACTTATGATCCCTGCCGAAGTGGAACAATTTTGGTTAAGAAGGGAATGGGGTCAAGTTTCGAGAGCTCCTAAGTTAAATTGTGAGTGAGGCTCTCAGCAGTTGACTTATTAAAAAGTTTTGAGTTATCATTGGATATTTTTAGACTGGATTATCCATCTGATAATGGCCTTAAATTTGGAGAACAGTAGCAAGACAGATTCTTGCATTTCATTAGACGCGATGGATGCTCCATGTTGGTTCAACCTAATAAATATTATAATACTACGAGTGATCCTTTGATACGAATTGACTTTCTATTAAGATAAATTGCGGGAACAGTAACTGGTCCAGAGCTGTTTCAGCATCTGCAATAGTGATAACAGAAAACAAAAATGCTATCACACTGATTTTCTTACCGCATAGGAAATTTTGACAAGGCCTTGAAAAAGTGTAACAGAATCTTTCTTTTTGCCCACCTCCTGTCACTCTCTTAGGGGGGTTGCAATGAATAACTGCTTGCACTTGAGGTTTTAGATATAAATTGCCTGAAATAGTACTGTTATCATAGCGTCTAAGATGTGGGAGTTTGGTTCCAAGATGATTAACATGGCACTTCCCTTAATTTGCATCCTGAATCATTGGTAATTGGGGAGGTCGACAAGTATCGGAGTTTAATCCCGTCAAGAAAAATCTTGGTCTTAATATCCAATTTGAATATTATATTACTGTTAAGGAATAGCTTTATCTTAAATCTCCATTTTGCACATTTTTATTCATTTTTCCACTTGGGATCAAACGCTCTTTGGCATTTATACCATGTTTAGTATGGATTTGATGCTTCCAAACCTGGATTTATTTATTCCCAATGTACACAGCATCAATACTCAATATTTGCTTATTGCAGGCACAAAAGCTCTTTACAACCGCTACAAGATTGACGTGGATGGTCAATGTGGTAACGTGTATGTCTCAGCATACCGACCGTTGTTCTCAATTGGACTAGAATTTAATTTGTGACAGTCTGCTTAGGAAAATCCAGTATACGCAAGCAAGATAAAATGAATTTTGGTTGGCTTAAACTAGATGAAAGTAGATCCTATATTACACGAAGCAGATGCAACTCGGGCATTTAGGGACTTTTTAGCAGAATGTACTGCCACCCATTCATTTTCATTGCAACCAAACCGTAAAGGTAATTGATAGCTTAACGTTTCCTGCATGCAGATTTGTCCAGAAGCTTGCTGTTCACTTGTTCAATGGCGACATGCATCAAGTGGCTTTCCGTGTTCTGTCTGATTTTCGTAAAGGCAAATTTGGCTGGATTGCATTGGAGAGGCCTCCCAGATAATGCCCCTGAATGTTTATTTGGAAAACAAGAACTTTACCAGCTTCACTAAAACTCCTACTCATGTCGGAAAATGCCAAGGCATGTCAGGAACAGAACATAGAGAGTGCCCTGTAGATTGGAGAACGTAAATCTTGTTAAGAGAAGGTTTCATGATGGCACAGAAGGTTGCATTGATGATACCACTACCTACGAAAAAAAAAAACAGAAGAGGGCAGCTAGGATATTTCAGGTGGTCCGAACGTCATTATCTTCTGCATGTGTTGTAGCCAGTGACAGCAATGTGCAGCCTCTTGTAGTGTTGACTTCTCTATGCGATATCAGCCATGTATAGCCATTAAGCCAAGTGTAAGTTGTATCAGAGGGGTCGCCATTTACATGTAATTTATCGAGCAATAAGTTTAGTATTCTGCCATTTTCGTGTAACTTCTTAAAGAGCCCATCCTCTGATTTGCGTCAGACATTAGTAAGTATTTTTGGCTAAAACGTTCTGTAACTCGCCCCCTACTCTACCTTCATCAGTAGTTACTTACATTTATATTTTATGAACGTTATCGACAGCACATGGGAATTTGTCAATAATTCAATCTCAATAGCTTTGCTAGCTTCTTTCTCTTTCCTCTAGTCAGGTGTCCAAGTCAATTTATGTGCAGCTCGACAAAGGCCCTAGGGGTGGTTCCTAAGGGTTAATAGTATATATTAAATTTTGAACTTAAAACGTTAAGAGGGAGCAACCACCAAAGCTCAAACTTTAACAACCAACTAGTATTTAATAAGCGGTCAAAGGTGTTGATGTTATAAGTCATTTTACTGTTTATATGTATTTGTGATCCAATCCAAACTTCGATGGCGCCAAGACTTTTGGAGCCATAACTTTCCTGGTCTCAGTTATCTCATGGATCCCTAATGGGTTGTCAACGATGATACACCTATTTCCTTGCTTCTTTGTTGATTTGATATTGTTTCGAAATCGGTGGTTATATAGAGGGAGGGTAAGTTCTTGTTTCTTCCAACGAGATTGTTAGTGCCTTTTTGTTATTGGTAAAATTTCATTTATTAGACTTGTATTGTTGAATATTCAAGAGATTATATAAATTTCTCAAGCGACATCTCATGGTTTTAAAAAAACTACTATCTTTTAGAGTTCTATATATGAAAAAACTTAGAGTATCTCTATTGTTGGTTGGAGGTTATCCCAAAACTTTAGAAAGGCTATCTTGAGTTCCTAAAGCCTTCATTTGAAGAGAAAAAGTCTCAGAAATTCAAAAATTCAATTGACTAGTTTTTTCTCATACTCAATTACCTTTGTGAAAGTCTTCAGAATGTTGAAGGGTTATTGAAAAGCAAGTTTGTTCATGGAAAATCAATAAGAATAATCTTAAAGGTCTAAGGTGAATTTCGCACGGAGCGGGATATAAGCAGGGATGCTTAAATTATTACATTGTCTCTGTGTGATTGAAGTTTGATTTAATTTTCGGTTTTCTATTTTGTTGATTGAGTTGATTATTATGCATATCTAGACTGAACAATTTTAGAACGTGTTTTAAAATTGTTATTAAAATTTTAATTAGATGAAAAACACCTATTCACCTCCTCCAAGTGTTATCAGGGTTTAAACCGAATTTTTAATATTTGAATTCAATTTGGCACCATGTTAAATGAGCTTTGTTTTATTAACTCACCGAAAGAAAAGAAAATATGAAATTTGCTCCTTCATACTGCTTAAATCAGCTATTTTCCTCTGTTATTCTCGGACTATGTATTGGCTGCTGAGGACAACTTCGACTCCACTTTCTCCTGTTTGCTTCCCAAAAGGCTGATTCAGACGTTTAATTACCAGTAGCTTTCCGGACTAGCAACTAGCAACGGTGAAGTTCAAATAAATTCAAGATACACCGGCCATGTATTGGCTGGAGGTTGACCATTCTAGATTCACCGATCAATACCGTGTCCCACCTTGCAATGGTAAACAGAAAAGAGGATATCGATCAGAGCAGCAGGAGTGTCATGCTGCATTCCTACTAAAGGACCGGAAATTGCCGCATAAACGAGGTTCTCTGTCTAGATATCGAAACAGTGGGGCAAGGTTGCTGAATAGATGGGACATTGTGGGGGAGAGCGGAGGTCTCCTGTGGAGTCAGGCTAGGATGTTTTACGGGTGAGACACCACAGCGGCCGGTGGAGATCTTCGGTGCAGAGGTCAGAAACATGGGGTGATCATTGCTGCTCTTCCTAGCGAATGGAAAAGAGCATTTTGATAATCAGAATCTGAATGCACTCTGGCTTCGTGAAGTACTGCTTAAACAGGATAGGGAACACCCAGAAAAGTGGGCGAGGTTGCTGACAAACATAAATCGAATTTTCAGCTTTACTTGGCACAGATCAAGGGGAGGGGATTAACGCTTTACATTGAAGTTTTAGGTGCCCGTAATGGATTAATCTGTTCTGGGGTTATAGGCAAGAAATGGAGAGGGTAGACTTTGCCCTCAGTACCAGCTACGGAGTATAGTTGAGGCTATGATATTACACCTATATTAACACCAACAGATGGATTTCCTAGTTTCATTTTGAGGATCAGAAAACTGAAATTTTGAGAACTCAATCAATCACTTTTTCCAACCATAGATTGTTTAAAATCTGTGTTTACACTCCTTGCATATGGGTAAACCACAAGAAGATTGTGCTTCGCGAAAAAGCACACAATGAAAAGACACGAGAAATAACCTATTGCAATCTGTACCAATTTCATTTCAACTAGTACTCAAATAAATACAGTGCCCCTGAAATGACCAGATGTGTTCCACAATCAGGCTCTTTAATCTGCGTGGACTTCAGAAATCCGTAGGTCTCTGTAACAAGGCATATGGGACAAGATTCCACATTTTCATCGTGCAACCGTGGGAGCACAACTTGAATCGTCTTTGTTTGACCAAGTCTCTTTAATTCCACAGGCTTGGTAAGGCCGTTCAATCTGGAGCCCTTCTGTGGTTTCCCGTTCTAATAGTGAACAATATCTCCCAAAAGTCTCTAAGGGCACTTGAAGCCTGAAATCTATGCTAAAAAGAAACTTCATCTCCAATCTGTTCAACTCTGATGTGCTCACTCCTCCCACTTTGGCATAATAGGCATTGTTGAAGAACCTGCAAAATGAGGTAATATATTCATCCGAGAAGATCACACCAAAGGTAAAGCTGACTAAGGATGCAAAGAAGAAAATTGCACGACATAAATCTTTGGGTTACCAAAGTATATTCAAATGAACAGAATTATATTATCAAGTAAGAATACTGGACATCAACAGGGCCACTAAAGAGACATCAAGAAAATCTACACAAATCAATTGCACAACTATTTCTTGTACAAGCACTTACGCGTCATCAATAAATTTTGCTGCAAGCATTACACTAGTTATCAGAAGCCCGTGAACGTTTAGTGAAGTCAAAAGAATGTCTGTGCTCTGAAGGAATCTCTCCACGTAAATTTGTGCAACAACAAAGCAGGAAGGGCTGCAGCCAGAGTACTTGAAGATGCGTTTGATATAATGCCGGACGCTGAGAGTGGGTGCTCTCAAACCATGGAACATCGTAACAGCATCTTCAATTTGTGTAGACTCTAATATCATCTCGTTCTTCTGAACAGATCTCTCAAGCACTGAGGAGAGAAGCGATAAAACCCTTGGAGTTACCAGAACTCCTTTTCTCAGTTGTGTAAGCCCCAGTGAGAGGTAAATATCTGATTCTACATTATGAGCATTAACTGCCAAAGTACCCATCTCCAAGCTGCACAGCAATAGCGAAAACCAATAAGCTAATTCATGGCCAATGAGTACTCAACCTAACATTTTTGTTGGAAACATGAAAGAGTTACTAGAACAATCCTTAGAGGAGCTATATGTGGTCATGTCAGCAATATTCAATCAAAGGTATCACAGAGCATATAGAATTTGAGCGAGGAAGTTATATATCATTACAATAGTATCAGAAAAAAAAACTGATTTAACCATATTTTATGCATTGATTTTGGAGAGTGGCCATTACTCATCAGAGAAAAGAGCCAAAAGCATTTCGGACTATTCCAAGGCCCAGGCCCGTCCTGGTTCCAAGCCAACAACAGAATAATCCTGCTGGTTCTAACATTCCAAAAGCTTTCATCCATTGTGTCTCAAAATTCTAAAAACATTAAAGAGATTTTTTTTCCCAAAGAAGGTATCCTGAGCTATACTGCAGCTTATCCCTGAGTATGTGCAGTCCTCCATTCTGCACGTCCAATTCCATCATACCAAACAAGACTCACAAATCACCAACCCAGTAATGGATGTGGAGTTGGGCCAAGTACAAAGAGCTATCATAAGGTTATGTCTTTCCTTAACGAAGTGTTAACTTTCATGATCTATCCCCTTCCCCCCTCTCTCTTTGGAGTCTGAGTCCACAGCTGTGCGCATCAAGCAATTCCTAGGTCACCCAAACCTGTGACAGCCCAAGAGGATTATTGTGTTGATGGAGCTTCAAATTCTCGACCTACACCATGCAAAGGTGCTTATAGAGGCTCAACTTGTCACCTAACTCCCCTATGGATAACTTACCAATAAAGGTACCAAAATGGTACATGAAAATGCTTTTGCAAACAGCACATTCAATAGCTATGCAAGTGCTTTCTAGGTATCACATTTGGATGAAGAAAGGCGAAAGATGTAGGCAACCAACCAGTTGTGCCACAGGGCACAAATGCATTATAGTGGGATACAGTTTCAAATCAACATGTTCTGGAAAACGCATATCTTAAAATACATCTTCGCAGGAAGGAACTCTAGTATTCCATCTTATTACAGGTTTGCAAATAAATATTAAAACTTTTCAGAATAACATTCAATCTTCTGCTTGCAATGATATGCATTACTTTCACTCAAGTTTTTTCTTTCTCAAATCCTTTCTACCATTGTTTTTTTTATTTTAACAACTTATTGTCACCCTGAGTAATTCCCAAAAGGACGCACTTCCAGCCAATGAGAAAAGTCTGAATCAAGAATTAGTTCCAAGTTTCTGGCTCAAACATAGTACCAAACTGATAGGTCTTAGTCAGAGCTATAACAAAGTTGATAGAATTCTGTTCGAGTGAGAACAAACCTCAAGTTGTTTCATTAAAAATGTGTTTTTTTATTAACGCTTCCAGCAGAATTTAAATAAACAACTACCAACAACTTTTCCTAAATTTAAGACCACAACTTCCTAAAATAAAGAAACAATAACTGACTGCAAAATATTAGCTAAAAAGTCAACAACCCACTATGATTAAGTCTTCAACAGCCCAACACATCTCTCCTTTTACTCCACTTAAAGAAGTTGGGATCGTGGTTTATCAATACCCCCTTCTTTCAGTGGATCCTTGTCCTCAAGGTCCACATGGACTCTTCCCAAAAAACTGCCCATGTCACCGTTCGGCCATCCTTCGTGTGCTCTCGGTGCATCTATTGCTTGGCTTTACCTTCAAGATGGAATGACTCCAAGGAAACCTTTTGTACTTCCATAGTGCCATGATACTCAAAGAATAGATCAGTGCGGTTGAACCACTTAGTAGGGTCATCACCGGAGTACCTTGGAAACTCGAGCTTAGCCATTTTTTATGAAAAAATTTGCAGGCATCCATCCGTGTTGTCTTTATTCTCTGCCTCTGTGGTACGAGAACAGTCATTGTGGTGATGACTGGCCCGACGCTGGGAGAAAACAATGTTTCGAACAAGCAGTTGATCGACGCTTCCAGTTGGTGGAGTTTGTTATCAACACCAAGCAACATTTGGTGGAAGCGTTCTTGAAGGCTGTCAACTCTTGCTTCTAAACGCTCAATTCTCTCTTTGTGAGTGGCCATTGAACCAGGCTTTGATACCAATGATAGGTCCCAGTCAAAACCGTAAACGATAAAAAAAAAATAGTATTCTCTTCGGGCGAGAATGTACCACAAAATTAGATAACTTTTTATTTGAGTCCCTTCAATGTCAACGTATATTCCAATTTAAATTACAATAGCAACAAACTATCCTAAAAACTAACATCACTCTCATAAAAGTTTGCAACCATTCAGATTAACAACAGCACCTTTAACAACTAAAATAACGACTAAAATCATGTAAACTAAAATCAAGGAAATAGATTATGTCATCTCCTTGTTGTTAGCACCCACTTTTAACCTCCAACTTATTCTACGACTGACTCAACGTATCAATTACCCCCTTGAAGTTTAGCCTTGTCCTCAAGACAACTTTGTTCTTCGCATCTTATCCGAATCGAATAATAACATCTCATACTCGGTAACTTCTTCCGGCATTGCATCATTGATTTCTTCACAAACTATTTCCCCCCCGTCCCTTCAAGAAGTAATAATTGTGGTATTTAACACTTGTGGCCTGTAGTAAATTTCTTGTTGTAGTTGAAACAAAGTACGGATGTAAACCGCGCCGGATTTGGAAGAACCATCTGCGATTGGTCAATTAAAATTGCAATTGACGATCGTTGGTGAATGAGTTGTTCACCACGCATCCTTGCAAGGCTGATGGCCTCCTTCAATGTCCTAGGCTTGAACATCCAAATTTCTTCGGAAATTTCAGCCTTTAGGCCTCCCATGAACGTACCAACTAACGCCTTTTGTGTCCATCCTTTCACCTGGTTGCCAAGCTTCTCGAATTGTCTTTGGTAGTCCCGTAACGTCCCCACTTGCCTTACTTTGGACAACGCTTCATCGAAGTCCTCACAATCTGTGAGACCACAACGAGCCCACAACTCCTCTTTAAACACCTCACACGTCACTGCTCGGCCTTCCTCGCGGTAAGCTCGGTGCATTCACTGCCACCATTGATTGGCCTCTCCCTCCAAGTGAAAGGAAGCCAACACAACCTTTTGATTATCTGTCGTCCCTTGATACTCAAAAAATTGAGCACTCGATTGAACCATTCAGTTGGGTCATCTCCAACACAGCGAGAAAACTCCAATTTTGTCATCTTTGCTGAGAAATTTTGCTTCGATCCTTCACCATCTTCCAAGTTTGCCTTCTGTTTGCCAGATAAAACAGCGTCAGAAAGCTTGTTGATGGACTCCTCCAGACGACGCAGCCGGTCAGTCATGACTATCTTCATGAGTTGCACCCCACTTTGCACTCCATTGAGCCCAGATTCTAATATCTCAATCAATTCTTTGTTGGTGGTCATAACGTAACTCTGATAGCATTGATAGGTCCCAGTAAGAGCTATAGCAAAGTCGATAGAATCTCTTCGGGTGAGAACGAACATCAAGTTGTTTCATTAAAAATATATTAACGCTTCAAGCATAATTTAAATAAACTACTAACAACTTTTCCTAAATTTAGGACCACAACTTCCTAAAATAAAGACATTACTTCCTAAAATAAAGAAACAATAACCGACTGCAAAATATTAGCTAAACAGTCAACAACCCACTATGACTAAGTCTTCAACAGCCCAACACATCTCCTTTTACTCCACTTAAAGAAGTTGGGATCCTGGTCTATTACAAACTCCCTCCTCTACCCCTACCTTTCTGTAGGATCTCAACCAGCATCAAGCCAGTTTTAAGTTACAAGCTGATTCCCAATTTGGGGATTTATCATGACGAAAACAAGAAATCGATTACTGAGGAGTATTTGATCTCTCTTCACATCGGTGTAAAATAGCGTGAAGCCACTATCCACCTCCAGAAGAAGTCTCTCTTGGAGACACTACGCAATTGAACCCACGTCGTATCTGTAGTAATATTTCTCTGTACCATCAATTACAGATCAAAGTGACCATTTTTCCCTTTCGGCCAGAACGTGAAAGAGTAGCAATTAATTTCCTGACGAACATGTCAACTCTTAACCGAGCAAACTAACCAAGTACTAAATTGAATCCAATATACAACTAAAACTATTGGAAGTCAGACTCACAAGTAATACGCACAAAGAGGAAAACATAGAGGAGAAACAGCGAAATCCAGAAAAATAAGCAGAAGCAAAGCATTTCCAATCACACCTAGTTCCTAGATCATTATACATTGTTCCATCAAATTGAACCTACGGAACCACGCGTCAAGCTTAAATCTGGAAAGAACAAAAGAAAAATTAATATATAAAACTTACAGACTATAAGGAGG
Source organism: Myrica gale (assembly GCA_963930655.1). Lineage (NCBI taxonomy): Eukaryota > Viridiplantae > Streptophyta > Magnoliopsida > Fagales > Myricaceae > Myrica > Myrica gale. The sequence goes on from OZ005614.1 coordinate 10,297,249, forward strand.
ATATCGCTACAGCGCGGTACCTAGTAGCTTCCTCTACCGTAGCTCGAGGGACCAAGAAGAGACACTAATCATGGAGGCATTAGCTTCTGTCACGGAGTCTTAACTGTTGTTTCGTCGCTCTGCCAATAACTCTTTTCTGCGCAGTATTTGCCACGGAAAAGGGCATCAAAGGTTGCCTCCTTATTTATTCCCTCAACTGATTCCCTCTCTCTCTCTCTATCACTAACGAAACTAGCTTCTCATCACTTCCCACTCCCAGCCCACAACACTGTTTTTTCTTTTTCTTTTTCTTTTTCTCCTCAGATACTAGAGACAGTATCTTGCATTAGACATGGGTTCGTTTCTTTGTTTTTTCTGATAGATGATATTCTGTCTATTTCCTTTTTTAAGAATGTCATCATTTATATGTCAGAACATAAATTTTATAATTTCCATTAAACTTTACTTGAAAAGCATAGGTTATGTTTGTGTTTAAAAATTTTTGGTATTAGGTTTAGTGTTGGTATTAGGTTTAGTAAAAAAGTGATGAGAGGTAATTTTTTTATATTTTTTATATTTTTTAATGGGAGAGATAGAGATTATATTGTAGTATTTTATTGTGAGTTGGTGAAACATTTTGGTGCAAACGCACCCATAATATGTGTGCCTACATTGGATAACTTTGTCTTTTTCGCTTATTTATTTACTTTTTTTGTCATTTAGCAAAAAGAAAGGGAAAGAGTGATTTGTTTAAAATAAGAAAAGAGTGGTTGTTCTTTTTTTTCTTTTCCTTTTCTTTATAAAAAAATCAATTTTTTATTTTTACTTATTAGACTACTTTTTAAGTTATGTTTTGTAGGAAAAAGAAAGAAACCAAAAAAAATAAACAAACAAAAAAAAGGAAGGTTGAGCCTTGAAATAACTTAGAAAATGGGGTAGCGCTCTCACCTTTTTTATTATTGGGCAAAAAAAGTAGGAGGGGGTGATCAAGGTGACAACACTTTATAAGCGTAACTACAGTAGCCCTACTCGTCAAGAAGTCATTTAGTACATATTCGTTTTCAACAATTTTTTTTAAGATTTGCATTTTACTTTTTTAACATTACAATCTCAACATCACAAAACAATTATTCTAATACAACTTATTATTATCTTTTTTACACACATAAATACAAGTCAACGTCTTCTACACGCATGTCAATAAAGATTAAACATCACCTAAAAAATCTCAAAACACTAAAGTCAGGATTTAGATTGATTTCGTGCTGAGGCAAAAGATAGCAGTCTCTTCCGCAAGAAGGATTGAATCATAGTCAGTGGCGGAACCAGGAATGCAATCGAAGGGAGCAAACTCCTAAGAAAAAATGACAAAAAAATACTACATAATACAAAAAAATGTCTTAAGAGTTAAAATATCAAAAATTAAGGACTAAAAGTATTAAAAATATTGAAATACACTTATCATACTATTTTCTGATACTGAGAGGTGGCATCTTCTGAAAACATTGTAAAATAGCTCCGTTCTCAATAGTTTCAAAAAATTTCTTCTCGATATATACCACCATAAAATTATTCATCCATTCATCTTATTACGCAAGTTAGTTTTGATAAACTTCATTGCAGAGAACATTCTCTCAACGGTTGCAGTTGCAATTGGTAAGACCAACGCTAACTCAATAAGCTGATAAACCAATGGATATATAGTATGTTTTATTGTCTCGACAATCTTCACAGCAAGACCTCTAAAATCTTGAAGCCCAGAAAAAACATAATAACTTCTCATATCATAAATGTAGTTTCAAAGTTGATATCTAACTACAACACGATTAATTGCTGAGAAATCTTCTGAATAAAACTCGACAAGACAGAGTAATTTAGCATGATCAAACGCTGAGTAGTCTCGACATGTGTCCATGCTTTGGGTAGGTAATCTCCGATGAAAGTTGATTAATTGTGCCTCAAAAATAAGCCACCAACAGTGCGTCACTTGTAATAAAAATGATTGAGCAGAGGAAGAAAACAGCAATGATTGGGACTTGAGAGAACCAGAATTAAAAGGTTACCACTTTTAGGTGGGGGATGTTGTCTTGTGTAATCCCAATTGTTTAGTAGAGAAGTTCAAAAGAGTTCTGAGAGTTTGTGATTAGTCTGGTGACATTTTTTTGTCTTCACCACTGTAGCTGATTGGAGCACGTTAACTTGTGTGATATCCAGGTATCTATCTATCTATAAAATATGTTGATGACCTAACTCAATTGATTTTTATATATATAAAGATGCTCGATTAAACTTTTAAAAAAAATTAGAATAAGCCTTAATTTGTGTCGATACACTTACTAGAATTGTTATAAAAAGTGTCCGTCAAGCGTCTGCTTAGACAGTTAATTATAATATTCGAGATATTATTGGTCTTTTTTAAACAGGCTATTAATCTTTGTTATTAGTGACACTATAACTACAATTACTAGAAGAAGAAAAAAAGGACTGGTCCGTCGGTCGGTCGCCTTCATGGACAACTGGAATATGTTTGTTATATCATTATCCAAATCCTGATTACTTTATTTTGACCAGCTTGTACTGTTGAGTCTTTCAGTTACCAAAAAATTCTTTAACTAATAAATTAAATTCATGTCTTACAATCAAGAAATTAATTTCCAAATAAATATTAAACAAATTGCCCTCCGTTTTTTAATTTTTGTTCTAATCACTTTTTTTTCTAAGCGTAATAACGAAAATATAAAGCTGTGTTTGAGAAGTAAAATTTTAGGGATTGAGGTTGATGAAAAAGTGAAGAGAGGTAATTTTTTATAATGAAAAGTAATGATTTGATGGAGAAAGAGAGATTATATTGTAATTTTTTATTGTGTTAAAATTTTAGGATGAGTAAAATTTTAGTGTGCAAACGTAGCCTAAGTTGCATTGAGTTGAGTTGATTTGATTTGACACAGTTTAGTTTTACGTAACAGTTTTAACAGTAAACCGAGAAAACTAGACAACTCACTTCAAAAGGAATTCAACCTTGCATGGTGCGCATGATCCACACACTTAAGTAATTATTACGAGCATAATTATTTCACAATTTACTTTTGATTGCTAGTTGTTAGGCCTAATCCATCAGGGTGATAAATCTCACTTATTTCTAAAGGGAAAGTCCCAATATCCTGTCCTTAATGTAGAATTGAAATGAGACGAGATAAGAGATTGAATTATTCACTTCGAAATTTAAAATTGATTAAAAAATTATATAAAAAAAATCATATTATAATATTTATTTAATTTTTTTCTGTATTTTTAATTGATTCTCATAAATGTTTTTTTTTATCTCATCTCATCTTTCGAGAATTCCTGTTAAAACTTCTCCGACGGGTCAAAACCAAGGGAGTGACAAGACAAGCCTATCTTCTTACCAAATCAAGGTAAGTTTCAGGGTGAAAATTTTGGATATTAGGGTTTGAGAAATATTATAAAGTAAAGATATGTTATGAAAGTTGGTGAAAAAGTAAAGAGAGAGAAGATTTTTAATAAATATTATAATAATAAAAAATTTTGTATTGAATTTTTTATGATTAAACCTAAATTTTTGGGCTCAAATATACATATCCCAAATAAAAATTGAAAAATAAAATAAAATAAAAATTAGCTAACATCGCGGGTACCTGACAAAACTGACGGAGACATTTGACTTTATCTTGGGATCACCTCCAGGACGCGTAACAGATAAGTAGACTGATAGGTATGAACAGATTAGAAGTCACGAGGGAGTAGATTAAAGTGTCAGTGCTACCTACCACATGGCTTCCAATCCAATCCAATGAGACTCCTACATAAGGGTGTGCAAATGTTCCGGTTCCAACCGGAATTTCCGGTTCCGGTACCGGTTCCGGCATTCCGGTACCGGTTCCGGTCATTTCCGGTACCGGAACCGGATCCCATTTTAGGGAAATTCCGGAACCGGAACCGGAACCGGAAATTCCGGCGGAAATACCGGAAAATTCCGGTTCCGGTATATTTTATAAAAAATTAAAAAAATATTATAATTTTAATTTAGAGTTTACCTCTTTCAATTTGAATTTTTGATAAATGTTTAGTTGTTTACTTATTTGCATGATTAATTGTTTGTTTAATAATTTTTTTGTAAATTTAATTTAGAGTTTATTTTCATAATATTTATTTTGTTTTGAAATTTAGTTGTAATTTTAATTTATATTTATTTTGGCATCTTGAAATAGTAAAATATTGTTTTGAAATTTAGTTGTTTAATTGTAATTTTAATTTAGAGTTATTTGGCCCACAAAACACAACTTAAAAATCTATTTTTGGGTCAATGGGCCTAAACTAAAAATATTTTTTTAGACCCATATAAGGAACCGGAATTTCCGGTTCCGGTTCCGGAAATTCCGGTTCCAATTCCGGTTCCGTTCCGGTTTATTCCGGAACGGAACCGGAACCAAAAATGTGGTTCCGGTGGGTACCGGAACCGGAACCGGAATGGCCAATTCCGGTTCCGTCCGTTCCGGTGCCCACCCTTACTCCTACAAATTGCGTTGACAGTTGTAACAAACTAAGGCGGTGTCTTAGCAGTAAAAGTGGCTAAAAATTTAAGTAAGGAGTTTAATGAAAAATGGAGAAGAATGTGAAAAATCGGATAAAAAAATGAAAAAATTAGAGAAAAAATATATAAAAATGATGAAATAGTGTATTTTGTAATGATGATAAAATTTTGTTACGCAAATAGAGTCTAATAAATCATATCCGGAATCTAAAGAAAATATCATCATGAAAGCATAACCCAGGTGGTGTTTTTTGTGGAAATTCTGGGGTTGTGGAAATATTAGTTATTGATGTTTGTAAAAAAATATAGATATTTTTATGGAAAAGTGAAGAGATAAGATTTAATTGAATATTATAATATTATTTTATAATTTAATGAGGAGAAATATTATTTTATGATTATTTAAAAATTTTGAGGGGTGAAAATTTTCACCCCAAACAATGTCTTTAGTCTCTGGGCTGCAGAATGTGGTAGCCGATATGTTTTCGCATTCTTTCTGGTAAGGAGATGTTCGGTTAGATGATACGATGATTTAGGTGATATTAATTTTATTGATATGCGTGTAGAAATTATTTTTAAGTGAGGTTAAAAATATGTTCTATTTTAAAATTCTAGAATTCAAAAGAATTTAAAATACAAACAAAACGAACATTTCCTAAACAATTTAGTTGGTCCAAACTTGAAATCTAGGCCCCAAGGACAATAAAATCAAATGGCTGTGATTTGGAAAGATAGTGACCATATGTGGGGTGGCAGTGTCGGAACTAAATTTGAAGCGGCGAACTCTTAAAACAAAATGATAAAAAAATAAAGGGTTAATGACTTTTTTAGTCTTTAGGTTTTGACCCCTTTACCAATTTCGTTCTTGGGTTTTCTCATTTATCACACGTAGTCCTTGGGTTTCATGGTTTTGACAAAATGGTCCTTCCGTCCACTTCCGTTAGCAGATTGTACAGTCAACTAACGGCCTATACGTCATCACCAATCAAAAAGTGACACGTGTAATTTTTTAAAAAAAAAACATTGCAACATCATTTCGCTAAAAAATTACAAAATAAAAAAAAGTAAGATTTTTTTACGTAAAAAATAAAAAAATAAACCAGGGAGCCACCCCCCTCACGGGGGGAGCCCAGCGGGGTGGCTCCCGGCTTAATCAGAAATCCGCATTCGCCGTTGCCCTTTCCTGATATCAATATCCATGGTTCAGAAAGCACAGAATTTGAAAAGAAGTGCGATATATTCCGTGGAACATGGGTTCCATTCGCAAAGGGGCCTTATTACACAAATGTCACTTGCAATATGATCTTTGATCAGCAAAACTGCATGAAGTTTGGGAGAGCGGATACAGACTTCCAGAAATGGAGGTGAAAACCAGATGAATGTGAGCTACCTCTCTTTGATGCAGTTCAGTTCTTGGAGCTTGTCAGAGGAAAATCATTGGCCTTTGTCGGTGACTCGGTGGGAAAGAATCAAATGCAGTAATTGGTGTGTCTCTTGTGCAGTGTAAGTGTCCTATCACTCACGGGGGAGCCCAGATCACTCACGGGGGATGGCTCCCGGCCTCCCCTGGAGAAGGGGAGGCCAGTGGCTCAGGGAGCCACCCCTCACGGGGGAGATTTGCGGGGTGGCTCCGGGGAGGCCGGTGGCTCAGGGAGCCACCCCTCTGCAACTCCGGCAAGTGTTTTTTTTTTAAAAAATTTTCACGAAAAAAAATCTTTTTTTTTGTAATATTTTTAGCGAAATGACGTGGCATTGTTTTAAAAAAAAAAAGTTACACGTGTCACTTTTTGATTGGTGATGACGTGTATACCGTTAGTTGACTGTGCAATCTGCTAACAGAAGAGGACGAAAAGACTATTTTGACAAAACTATGAAACCCAAGAACTACGTGTGATAAATGAGAAAACTCAAGGATGAAATTAGTAAAGGGGTCAAAACCTAAGGACTAAAAAAGTCATTAACCCAAAAATAAAATAAAAAAATCTCTACTTAATGCAAAGTACATACAAAATAGGTCCTTGAATTTGTTCTTCTCCTCCTATTCATAGTGGCATCAAGATATTTTTATTGCATAAACTTAACGCACAGAACATCCCGATGAATCTTTCTGGTCTATAGATGTAAATTGTCTTTTACAAATTAACCAAACCTCATAACAACGGCATTTCGAGTTCTACTAAATATTGAAACGTCGGATCTTGAATCCAACGGACATAGAAATCGACTGCATTAGGATTATAGAAGAATGTTATAAGAGATTGTGCTAATACAAATACGTACACAGATCATCCAATATAAATCGATGCAAAACGAACTAAAGAGACCCATAGCAGTAATTTATAGCTCCATTTTGCAAAAGAGACATTTTCCCAAGGGATTTATGCGAGAAGGTAAAGAACTTGCAAGAAAGGCTTCCATTTCTTGGGCGCCCTATTTAGATTGTATTTGAGTGTTAAAATTTTGGAGAAGTTAAAATTTTAGGGTATTAAAGTTGATGAAAAAATGAAGAGAGATGATTTTAAATATTTATTCAGTGAAAAATAATATTGTGATTTGAGGGAGAGATATTATATTGTAATTTTTTATTGTATTAAAATTTTAGAAAGTGTAAAATTTTCTTTGTTAAGTGGCTGAGAGAGAACTCGAGAGAGAGAAAAAGAGGTTGAGAGAAAGAGAGATAGCATGAGATAAAGCGGTTGGTCGACAGTTTCTGGCCGGTCGACAGTGGAGGAGCTCAGAGGGAGTCGTGCAAGAGGGATAATTTTCCAAGGCACGACACCATATCACTCTCTGATAATTAAAAATAAACTGGCTGGGCTCAGTATTTAGGCGAGCCAAGGGAGGCGGACCTGGGCTTATAGGAGACAAAACACCTAAAAAAAACTCATTTTTAGCAAAACCAAACATTTTGAACTTTTTAAAAAGGAAATTTAAAAACTTAAAATTCTTACAACTAAACATTAAAATCTCAAATTTTGTACACAAATTCAAATACCTTTTCATGCCAACTTCAATAATTTTTCATTGAAAAAAGTTTACAGAAAATATTCTCTCTTTATTTTGACAAGCTCCATTATTTTTTCATTAAAAACATCCATCAAATTTTTCTCTATTTACTTTTTAACAAACTTCATTACTTAGCACTCTAACTATTATTTTTATTACATTTTCACACACCAACTATTGATTTTTTTTTTTTTATAGATTCCAACTATTGATTTCAATTACATTACATTTTATGTTAAATTTTTCCGAAAATTTATTTTTTAATTTCTAAAAATACGATCTTACTCTTATAAAATAGTCACTAACAAACAAAATTATAGAGATAAAATTGTCATTTTTCATGTTAAAAAATTAATAGTTGATGAATGTAATATGAAAAAATAATCTCGTGTTTGAAGGATGCAAATAGTATTTAACCATTTAAAACTAAACATTCTTCAATTTTTTTACAAACCTCTCATAAATAGTCAAACCAAAAAATTTTCTTGAACTCAAATTCTTATAATTTTTAATTGGCAAAAATCAATTAATCGCCATTTTGAGTAGAGGGGCCAAAGTAATATCGACACCCCCATAAAATGCTCCAAAATTTCTCCGACTAAAAAATATGTGTCGAATGAGAAGAGAGGGATCGTGTGCAAGTACGCCAAACTAGGCAATCATCAGCCTGTAGTTTAAGTGTCGCACCGTAGCCTTGAGGGCTTTGGTTGGAAATATTACGAGGAAATGCCATTTAGTGATGTACAAGGCCCACCCAACCGAGTTAAGCTCATTCTGACCCAGACCACGAGTTTATCGTGACTGATAACGTAATAAAACGAACATTTAAGGGGACTCTTTCAGCGATTCTCTAAAAGACTGCGGAAAGCCCTACGCTTTCGCTCCCATTTATTTTAAGAGTTGGCTGATGTTCGTTTTGAGAAAAAATATAGGATTTTAGAGAATTTGTGAATTTTTATGTTGAATAGTATTTTATTGGTGTTTGTGTAAAGTGGAGAGAGAAATGATTTGATGTAATTGTTTAATAAAAAAATATTGGAGTTATGTGAAAAAGTATAGAGAGAGAAAATTTATGTTGAATAAAAAATTAAAAAGTTGTTGGAGATTGTGTAAAATGTATTGATTTTTGTGTTTAAATTCTGAATATGTTCGGTGGTAGAATTGTGAATATACTTAGAATCCTAAAAAATGGTGAAAACGAACGTACCCCAAGATTAGGTTTTCACGGTTTCCCTCCAATTCCCGCACGCACTTCCTTGATTTTTCTCAGTAATGCGATAAAATCGTTCATTTCTCTCGGCCACAGCGCCCACACTAAAAACTCAAAAGACAAAAACAGTTAAAAAACAGAGGTGCTTCTGCTCTTCTTTATCTCTTTCATTTCTAGGCTTTATATCTTCTGTATATTCCTCTAGTGGCTTTAGATTTTGGATAATTCTCCTCTCATCTCAGGTGCCGAATCGGTTCCTCTATACTCCATTTCCTTTGCGTCACTGTTTGTTTGGTTGCTTAGAAAACTTAAGGAAAATGTCTGGATGCTTGGGATCTTATGCCACTTGCAGGTTCGGGGGTTGGCGTGGTCATTGGAAATTGAGAGTTGGCTTTTCTTTTCTTACGATTACTCGTCCATCAAACAGAATGATAAATTCACAAAAAAAGAAAATTTTGAATTTTAATGTGGTTTGCAGTGTTATTCGCATACTCCATATCTTCTTTCTCGTAGGGTTTTGTTCAATGCTTGCTTAGTAGAGGTGCTTGATGTTCTCTCTGTGCTTTGGTTCTTACCTTATTGCTTTGATGGATTGTGGAAAAAGTTTAAACAAGTTGCATTAGTGATCTTAATGTCTTATAGATTTCAACTGATCTTTCTTTCTTACGACAATTTCCGTACCACAATTTTTCCCCCTACCCTGAACTATGTCATTTGCTTCATGAATAGTGAAGGTGCCATTGCTGGATCTGTTAATTGCTTTTACAGACATGTCGAATTGGAGTTTAACAAACGAAGATGAAATAAGTTGTTGATTTCATGGTATATTATTAGAGTTCCCCTTTTTTTGATAAAACCCAAAAGGTATTCCAATTTTGTATGCAGTCCACGGTTGATGTTGTTAGGTTTGATCTTGTTATTTATGTATTTATTGATTTGAATTCATAGTAGTAGATTTTTCCTGTACTCTACAATTTTTCTACTTCTATAAGTATTTGGATGCAGTAAATGTTTAAGCTCTTGTTTTGGGGTGATAGCTACTTGTTTGGCTATGGATGAGATTCCTTTACTCTCTAATCTTTATGTAACGTATCAAAGAATTTTCTTTTTCTTTCTAGCTTTTCTAAGGAATTTTCTTTCGCTACTAGATCCCATACGAGCACCAATTATTAACACAAGGTCTTTTGTGTCAAAATTTAGAATGGGAGTAGTCTGCTATATTGTCATAGGAACTTTTGTGGCTCTACATATAAATATCCAGGCAGTCATAGTTTTAGCACCTTTAGAGTGCCTTTCTTTCTTTTATAGATAGAAAATGGAACTAACAAGGGGAAAGCATGTTTGGTACTTAATTCTGAATATAATCGAGTGATAGATGCGCAATCAACCACCAACTTGATGTCTTGGTGCTGTCACCAACACTGCACTTGTTATATATACCAGGAACCATGAATGTTATTTCCTTTAATGACATCACTACTTTTACCATCAGTGTTGGCACAGCACTAGTGATTCCCCTCCATGTTGAGTACAGACATCTAATGAATTGATTATACAATGTTGATATTTGCTTATTTTTATATTTCATATCTCCAAGAACATTCACCTCAGATTGGTATGTTTGGTTGATCCTTTTTATTTGTTTTCATATATTTTTTAGTCCACCGCTTCTTCATTTTTCTTTTGTTGTTTTTGGTCAAAAAGTTAGTTTTTTCCTTGTAATGTGTACTAGTTATTGATGCATAGGCAGATGAAAACTGGAATTTCAGCTTGAATAGTTGAGAATTTTGAGATAGATTTAAGCTGTTGTGTGCACTAGTTATTGATGCATAGGCAGATAAAAAATTGGTTTCACTATGAGTGGAAGAAACTGGAATTTCAGTTTGAATAGTTGAGAATTTTGTGAAAGGTATAACTTGTTTGCTTGAACTAGTAGAGTAATTATGTCATTGAGACAGAAATGTTTTGGATAATTTAAGCAATCTTTTTCGGTGTATAAATTAATCCGGTTCATGAATGTTCTCTCCGATTATGTAACTATATCTTGGTTTTTTAATTTTCAATGTATTAGTGAGTAAATTACATGGTTGCAGGCCCTTTTGGAATGGATTCTTCAACACAAACTTTCCAACACCGCTCAATAAAACTATGGCCTCCTAGCCAGAGTACGAGGCTAATGCTTGTAGATCGAATGACCAAGAATCTTACAACTCCATCAATTTTCTCCAGGAAGTACGGCCTACTGAGTAATGAAGAGGCAGAGGAGGATGCCAAGCACATAGAAGATATTGCTTTTTCAACTGCAAGCCAACACTTTGAGAAGGAGTCAGATGCAGATGGAAGTTCTGCTGTGCAAATTTATGCCAAAGAATCAAGCAAGCTTATGCTGGAAGTTCTCAAAAGAGGCCCCAGGATAAAGGACAGAGAGGTTGCAATCTCTGGGAAAGCTGCTGCTGCTAAAGAAACAATCTTTGATATATCTGGAGGTCGCCGGGCTTTTATCGAGGCAGAGGAGGCTGAGGAGCTTCTCAAGCCACTATGTGAACCAAACTCATATACTAAGATTTGTTTCAGCAATAGAAGTTTTGGCTTGGATGCTGCCCTTGTGGCTGAGCCCATTCTATTAGCCATTAAAGATCAATTGACAGAAGTGGACCTATCAGATTTTATTGCAGGAAGGCCAGAGGATGAAGCTCTTAAGGTTATGAATATCTTTTCTTCAGCCCTGGAAGGTTGTATTTTGAGATATCTGGACCTTTCAAACAATGCCATGGGTGAGAAGGGTGTCAGGGCATTTGGGTCACTCCTAAGGTCACAGAAGAACTTGGAGGAGCTTTATTTGATGAATGATGGTATCTCAGAGGAAGCTGCAAGAGCAATCTGTGAGCTAATTCCTTCCACTGAGAAGCTTAGGGTTCTTCAGTTTCACAATAACATGACAGGAGATGAAGGGGCACTTGCTATATCCGAGATTGTGAACCGTTCTCCTGCATTGGAGGATTTCCGGTGTTCTTCTACAAGGGTAGGCTCTGAAGGGGGAGTTGCCCTAGCTGAAGCACTTGGAACTTGTCCCCATCTAAAGAAGCTTGATTTGCGCGACAACATGTTTGGTGTGGAAGCTGGAGTTGCTCTGAGTAAAGCTATATCAGTCTTTGCAGATCTTACTGAGGTTTACCTCAGTTACCTTAACTTGGAGGATGAGGGAGCAGAAGCTCTCGCCAATGCCCTCAAGGATTCTGCACCTTCACTTGAAGTTCTGGAAATGGCTGGAAACGACATCACTGCCAAAGCTGCTGCTCCATTAGCAGCCTGTATAGCAGCAAAAAAATTTCTCACCAAGTTAAACTTTTCAGAGAATGAACTAAAGGATGAAGGTGCAATTGTGATCAGCAAGGCATTGGAAGTATGCCAAGGGCAATTGAATGAAGTTGATCTGAGCTCAAACTCAATTAGAAGGGCTGGGGCAAGGGTCTTGGCACAGATTGTTGTACACAAACCTGGATTTAAGTTGCTCAATATCAATTCTAATTTCATATCTGATGAAGGAATTGATGAAGTTAAGGATATATTTAAGAATTTGCCTAGTTTGCTGGGGCCTTTGGATGAAAATGACCCTGAAGGAGAAGATTTTGATGAGGCAGCCAAAGAGGATGGTACTTATAATGAGGATGAATTGGAATCAAAACTCAAGAACCTTGAAATCAAGCAAGTGCAATAGAGTTTCAAACTCCTAAGCAGATGTCTGCTCCCTTGGGTTGGGAACCTTTTGCAGGCCTATTTTTTAGGTTGACAATATTTTTTTTAACAGTTAGTCCTGCTGCATTTAGGTGAGTGTAATAGATCCATTTGTCATAGGTTGGTTGGAGACTATAATTTAAGAACATCCCCTAGCTTACGAGTTTGCTTTTGATGTTTGAGCAATGTTGTAACTGTGTGGACAGAATGTTCTGTTCAGGTTAAGTAGAGAGGAATTTTTTATTTTCAGGATCTTTTTTCCTGGATTCTCAATATGCAATTTATTTTTGCAAATGCTTTTGAGACTCAATATTTTAACTTTGTGCAGATTACTTTGAAGTGACTCGAGAAAAAGGCAGGTATCTCTAATGGGAATTCACTATATGAATGGGTCACGTAATACTTGTTCTAGGGCAACCTGGTGGGTTTGCCTCAGATTGAGAAACCTCATATCCATTTGACCTCAATGCCACCTCCTTCACTATGACAGAAAATATACCCACAATCTCAATCTCTTAACAATTATAAATAGTAATCTAACTTCGTTAAATCCTACGGTAAGGATGGATATATCTAGAAATCTAATTAGTAGACAAATCAATTCAACTTCACATTATCTTGAGGTACATGCATCAAGCTGCTCATAGTTCATATAAAAAATTCATGCCCTATTTGCTTTCCTTTCATATTTCAGAATCGCATCTCACATGCTACTATAGTATATCAACTTCACCGTATCATTTTAATTACTCTAAATGATACAATTAATATTGATTCTGGACAAACTATGGAGAGCGAGAGAGAGAGAGAGAATGTCATATAGCCTTGTCACCTTGTGGCATGGACAGAAATGGCTGCAGTTAGATTGATCATACAGCCACTGGCACCTTAAGCGACTGCAATATCTTATCAACTATCTCAAATTGCATTGGCTTCTTGTGTCTTCCTATCTTTACATACTCATCACACCGCTCCTTCAAGTCTTCAGGAAGGTTTGTGGCGCAACGCCAACCCAAAATGTCCTTGGCAGCTCTTGGTTCTGCATAGAAGTGCTGCACAGTGCATGAATCAAGTAAATTATCTCAGAACTGAAATAGTTTCAAAAGTACCAAGTCAGGATTAAACATCCAAGGTTTCATCTTCTCTGATTTTTGCAATAATTTTTCATCCTTGTGGGTGAGTATTACTTTTCGAAATAGATGGAGCTATTATAGACTTTTTTCCAAAACGTTTAATGGTATGTAGAAGACTTATTACCATGTTCCTGAAAGGAAAAGCTTTCTTTGCATCAATTCCAACAGTTTTTGGATCATAATGAACAATGTTCACAGGGCGACCAGCAGCTTGAGCACTTAGTTTGGCCATTCCATCCAGAGTCACTGCACGATCACTTACACAGTTGAAAATGTTACAGGAAGCAGCATCCTGTTTCTCAACAGCAAGAGTAAGCATCGAAGACTTAAGTCCCTGACATGAGAGATGTTTGTGAGTGCATTCCAGAGCCAGGGATTGGAACTGGTCTGTCCCGGACAATTCCTGCGTTGAATAAGCCGGCTTACAGCAACATCATGAAATATGTAATAATCGAAAAAAGTGCTTGAGAGTACACTTACAATCAAAGAACCATTCCTCACAATCTTTGTTGTTTCCTGATCCAATCATGTATTGTGGACGAAATACTGCCCAAACACCAAAAACCTCTGCAATGTATTTCTCCACTCCAACATGACCAGCATCAGCTTTAACCACATCCTATTATAGGTAAATGACATGATAATTTTTCCCAACCAACGCATTTACAAAAAAGTACCTATGGTCTAATAAGGTAAATAAAAGAATAGTTTAAAATTTGCATGGAAAGGGCAATCGATCGAGTAACTAGAGGAAAAATAGAGCATTAAGTGGGTCATTAGCTTAGAATTTTCCATGATCAAATTTTAGTTTGTAATCTGATGTGAACCTGGATAATCAGAGTTTAAATCAAATAGGGAAGAGATAAACATTAAATTTTAAAGATGCTTCGAAATGCTTCATGAAAATACTAGAAATTGTAGCGCATATTGTTACATGTCACTTTGATTATACGGCTTGTTTGATGTTATCCTGAGTCTTATGACTTGCACTATTTGTTATTTTTTTTATTTGTGATTGCTTACTTAACAGACCATGAGGGTACTACACGAGATCCATCAAGCTTTCAACCATGAGATACAACTACATATGGTCACCCAAGATGTGGTAATTGAGCATTTATATCTTGTTATGTAATTGATATTTTGTAAACCCTAAGAGCCAAAACTAGGGCTGATCATCAGTAGCGATAACTTGTACCTAGTGGCGGTTTGTTAGCCCAAGATTATTTTTGCAGTTTGTTAGCCCAAGGTAAAACTAGGTAGTGGCGGTTTGTTAGCCCAAGGTTATTTTTGCAAATAATTTATATTTTATTTTGATGAAAACAAAAATTCTAAGTGTTTTGAAGACTTTTAGATTTTACCTTGTCAATCCACTTTTCTAAAAATATATTTCAAAAGATTGAGGTTCTCTTTAAATTATTTCTAAGTGTACTTGAACACCATTACTTAAAGTTGATAGATCAAATTTTCATATTGTAGGTGTTTTAAGAAATGTTGAAATTGATTGGACACTGTTAAAAATGCTAATTTTTTCTCCCAAGTATGGATAATGTCAACACATTGGAGAATGATTTCGACACATTGCATTTACTCCTGAGAGTTGAATTCATGGTGTTGACACATCGAACTAACACTCGAGAGCACAATTCCAGACTAAGTTTTAAGGTGTCGACACATGCTGCGATTTTACTGAAAAACTGAAACGACGCCAACTCATTTAAAATGCTCAAAAAAGACATGGGTGCCCTTCCAACAGTACTTTAAAGGGTTGAAGACTATTGAAGTCAAAGAGGGCATATAAAGAATAAGATAGAGAGATAAAGGCAACACACTTGCAATTATTCTATGCCCTAACTTCTAGAGAGAGAAAGTGCTTTGAAGAAGAGAGAAGATCGTACCTACCAAGAAAGCTTGTGATTCCACCTGTCAAACTTTAGCTTTCTTTCTAGAATCTTGTCTTCTTGCACACTGTTGAGCTTTTCACTTACTGATTTGGCTTAGAGAGTCTTTCTTTATTATTTCTTTGTACCCAATCTTTTATAAATCGCTTGAGTATTGAGTAAACACTTGGTCCTACTCGTGAGGGTAGAAGAAATCCCTTGAATTTTGGGATTTGTGAAGAAAGTTGAAACATGAGCTCGAAAAATGCTTTGTAGAGGAATAGTGAAGGAAGCCCGAGGAAATCAATAGTCTTGGGGGTGGATAGGGGTGAATAGCGGACTAGTCAGAAGTGGAATTTAACATTCCGACATTCGGTTTGCTAACTAAAGAATAACCAAAATGGATTCCGCTTCCGATTTCGACTCTTAAGGGACTTAACGGAAGCAGATTACGGAATTTCGATAATGTTTTGGGGCCATTTTTTGGCCCATTTAAGCATTTTTTACAAAAAATAAAGATATTATTCATTCATCACAATTCACAAATACAAATATATCTGATATATCAAAAAAATTAAAATATACAACCCAAACTTCATAAGAACATTTATTAATTCATTACAAAGATCTTAATTATATAAATGAACACAACAAGTATACAAATGAAAATTAAGAATTTACATTGCACTTGTATAACAGCAAATATTGAAAACATATCACATAACAGATTCATGAAAACAGATAAACTTGGACTAAGTATGGTATCTATGAAAACAGATTCATGCTTAGGGAACTATCACGTTGTTTGACATATCACATAACAGATTCTATGAAAATAGATCAAATATTGATGCATAATATAACAGATCAAATATTTTATATGTTAATTATTTTCTTTATGTTAACATATCATATAACAGATTCTAATCAATATTTTGTTTGACATATTACATAACAGATTTTATGATTTTTTGAATCAATATTTTGTTACATTGTAATCTCCCTTATATTATAAAGTTCATTATGTTAAACCAACCTATAGTGATTGATAACACCTATCAAATAAATCCAGTGACTTTGACCTCGTCCCTTTCAATGAGGCAGTACACTATCAAATTTAAGTGCTGCAAATAGGAGACAACATTATCAAGAATCAATATTTTGCTACAAATTGCAAACAAAGAAAATAAGATTCTAAAAGATCTTATTTACAAGTGAATCACGCTATGAAGATACAATTTTTACAGGTACAAACCAACAATAAGATAGCCTGTATAAATTATGAGTACCATAAAGACAAAAACCCAAAGGAAAAAAACAAAAAAAGAGTGGAAATTAAATCAAAAATACCTACACATACCAAATGAGAAAACAAACCTAGGTTACCACTTACAGAGAGAGAGAGAAGCAGCGAAGGTCGCCGGAGCTCAGCATTTAACAGAGAGAGAGACTGTACGAGAAGAGAGAGAGATGTGACCAGTGAGACTGAGGCTGAGAGTCGCGAAGGAGATGGGGGAGCGAGATAGGGTTTTTTCACCGTGGATCAAAACGGGTACTGTAATAATATATATTTTAAAAACCAACTAAATGACGTCGTTCTATTTAAAATAGAAAGACTTCATTTTAATATTTAGTTAAATAAACAAAAAAAAACCAACGGAACCGATTTTCCGTTGAATCGACAAAAACTATTGCTTTCGGTTCCGCTTCCGAGAAGCCTCCAAATCCACTTCCAATTCAAGTTCCTAGAAGGGCCGGGCCTCAGCTTCCCGGAATCGGAGCCGAAGCTCTGCTGGAGGTCGGACGTGATTTGCACCCCTAGGAGTGGACGTAGGCAAGTGTTAGCCGAACCACCTAAAATTGCGGTGTCATCTCTCTATCTCTATCTCTCTTATTATTCATTCCATATTCACATTTCTGGTATCATATGCTTTATTGTTCTATTGCTTAAATTATCTTGGAAAATTGTAAGTTTTATTAAAACCAAATTCACCCCCCTCTTGGGCTGTTATTTAGACTCACACGGTTCACCACTTCCTCTATTTTGTTTTTTATTTTTGTTTTCATATGAAAACCGTGTCGTAGATACATGTTGATTACTAGCCTTTCAAACAAAACTACCATATACAAGAGTTGCTAATATCTAATGCTATAATAACTTCTATTCTAACGAAGGCAATAAAAGTTGTATAAGAAAATATATCGCTAGAGTTGTACCAGGAAAGATATCACTAGAATTGACGAATATGTATAAGGAAAGACATGGACAACAAAAGGAAAGATATTGCCAGAGCTGTACAAAGAAAGAAATAACCAAAGTTGTACAATAAAATATATCACCAGAGTCGACAAATATGTACAAGGAAAGATATGGACAACAAAGGGAAAGATATCGCGAGAGCTGTAGAAGGAAACATATTGCCGTAATTGGTGAATCAATACAAGGAAGATATGGATAGGAAATGGAAAGATATCACAATAGCTGTACAAGGAAACATATCGCCGTAATTGGTGAATCAATACAAGGAAAATATGGACAGCAAACGAAAAGATATCGCGAGAGCTGTACAAGAAAGGGAAATGATAGAGCTCCCGAATTGTATCCCGAAGTCTGTCCCGAAAGTGACGTGGCCCGACTTTAATATTCGAGATAAAAAGGCCGGTTCTCTCCTCTTCTCCTGGTTCTCTCCTTCCCTCCCGGTTCGGTCTCCATCTCAACCCATTTGAAGCCGATGATAGAGAAATAGGGATTTCAAAATTGAAATCCTCTTGCTTAGCTCTCCCACGACAACCTCTCTCTCTCCCACGACAACCCCCTTTCTCTATCCGGTGAGCTCCTTCTCTTAGGGCATATACAAAACCCACACACGAACACATGTTTCTGACCAGTATAGCACGAGAGATCAGAGAGTATTACACCGATCAGAGAGTATTACACCGATCGGTCCTTCTCTCCCTTGAATAACGTCAACGGATGGTCTCTGCGGTCAGAGGATTATCGGCATCAGGTTTCTGCTGGTTGGAAGGGTAAGCTTCTTCCTCGTCTTCTCTCTCTCTCTGCTGGTTGGAAGGGTAATTTGAATTTGGGTAGTTTACGCTGCTCCTAATGCTCGGTGTCAAATTGAAAGACGTGGCTGTGAGCAGTTTGGTTTATTGTTTTGGAGTTTGAGTTCTCCTTAGCAGTGGAGGAGGAGACATGCTTTGGATTATGTGGTAGTTTTATGATCCAGAATGCATTGAATTTTTTTTTCATAAGTCATTTACCGTACAAATCTTGGTTGTTAAGAAATGCTCAGACAAGGTTAACTCCAGGTGTATATTGTCTCTTTGGAGGAATTAGGTAACAGATAATGTTTTGGTTAGATAAAGATGATGTTCAGAAAACTGGGGTAACATCATATGAGCACCTTACTTTTGGAAGGGACATATTAGTGACCAGATTAGCCTTTTGGCAAACTTGGTAAGCCTGTAAGTATCAGTTGCCATCTTTTAATGCATTGGGCATCATTTAGATTAAATGTTTTTGCAGTTGCCATTCAGAAGCATAATTTTTTAGAGAATGATTTACCTTACTGCTAAATGATGTTGGTTTACGTGATAGTCTATCTTGTCTGTCCTTGTTTTAATTTCTGTTTTTTGTTTTGCATCACGTGACAACACATAAGTGGGGTTTCATCCCCTTCATTGTTTCAATCATGAACAGTTTCCAAATTGCGTTAAAGTATGCAGACAATGTCTCTTCTGTTACATTATTTTGCCTTGTGGTCATTTGTTTGGCTTGGTGCATTTCTTTTCATGTCAACTTCACTATATTGTGCAAACTGGATGGGGCCCTTTGATGTTGCTCGAGTCTGGCATATAGATCTGGCAATTTATAGTTTCACTTCCCCCCCACCCCCCTCTCCTCCCGTATGTCTTTGTATATATGGTTTTGTGAGCAAACTATATAAAGTTATAGGACAGATATGTACCACTCTTTACCCTTATTATTATGCTCTGTACTTTGCAGGGATTTGTCAAATAATCCGTTTACTGGGTCAATTCCAGATAGTCTAGCTTCTTTAAATCTGCTGCAACTGCTGTGAGTTTTGTCCATATATTTATTCTGATTCTTTATGTTTCCATTAGGATTGCTGCAGCGCATCAAATATATCTATCAACACCACTATTCATCATGTTAACCGATCTACATAAACAGTTGTAGTTTTCTGATTGATGACTAATGGCTTGCCAAGGAAACAGGTATCTAGCATCCTATGTCTGATCAGAGGACACCATTTACTCTCTCAAAAAGTGTCTTAAAGTGTCGGAGCGAACAATTGTAACCCTATTTGGAAAAAATAAAATGTAACATAGTAGTTAAGAGTTCTTTTTACAAATTCTTATAGTTATCAGAGGACACCACTATTTTGAAGGCTATCGAATTCTGAGAAGGGGTCTCAAATATTGTACTTTAATACCTTTTATGTAGATCGGTTAACATGATGAATAATGGACCTTTTATCCATTCTTGGGTTTGCCTCAAGAATGGACTTATTGAGTGTTGATGCCCCCAAAACGCACATGCATTGTTCCTCAGTACTTCCACTCTGTTGCTTGATTAATGGCCTTTTGGCAGTTTTTGCTGGAGGAAAAGAAGAAAAAATAGAAGGTTGACAACAGAATAAGGGGGGGAAGGGGTGACTCGTACGTGTTGGGTCAAATATAGAGAATCCCCCACAGACAATAGGAAGGACAACAGAATCGGGGGGGGGGGGGGAGGGGGAAATATATGTTTTATCCTTTCTTAGCTTTTTCGTACAGGGTTATCTATGTGTAGCAAAGAAAAGAATATATTAAAAGAAATAAAAGCTGTCTCTGATTCTTGATTTGTAATTGTTGGCTACGTAGTAGCACATGCAAATGTGAGGAGTTCCTTTCTGAAATCTCTGTAATAATTCAGCTTTTTGCATTGCTTGACTGCTTCTTTCTCGATCCCCAAATCCTCTTTCTTTTCATGTATCCAAGATTCATTTTCATCTCCTGAATTAAACGGGGCAGATTGATTTTGTGAAATGTAGGAGTTTCATGTCAATCACCAAGCCTAGTGTCACTAAGTAACTCTTTTTTTTGGTAACCAGGGAAATTTGTTATAGTATTTTAGTTAACCTAGTACGAGTTTGAGTTAATAGGGAGGAATTCCATAAATTTACTTTGTATTCAAGCATGAGAATTCCATAAATTGGGCTTTACATGTGGGAAGATGCTATCAAATTCTGCAATTCTTTGACACTCAAACCAGAAAGTTCTCCAAATTCTGCAATTCTTTGACACTCCAAATTCTGCAATTCTTTGACACTCCAAATTCTGCATTTCCAATTGGTTCTCCAAATTCTGCAATTCTTTGACACTCAAACCAGAAAGTTCTTCACCCATCATTTGCCTGTTATGTTGAGAGATGTTGTTTGAGCCTTTAATCTTAACTTCTGATAAATGCTATGCTTTGAGGATTATCCTATGATTTACTTTGGTGGGCATTTCGACAGCAGTTTCGACATATTTATGGCACCACGACGGTGTGGATGCAATCTCCCAATCCAAGAAAGAACGTCGTGGACAGCGCAAAATCCCGGTCGACGATATTTTACATGCATATGGTGAATCTGCACTTATATTGAACCGCAAGATTAATGATGTTACAATCTATCCATTTGTCTTATGTAGGGGACAACTCCTTGTGGTTTTTTTCAGTGGATAGATCCTGAGACGGATAAGCGGGACCTGGCCGAATATGTCCCCTTATTGAACCGCAAGATTCAGCGGCAGCTGTCCGAGTTGAAGATGAAGGACGATGAGCTAGTAAGGGTCAGAGCGGAGAACCAAATGCTCAGGGCGGAAAACCAGATTCTCAAGAAGGATCCAGAGTTGGAGAGGATGAGAGAGGAACTCGTGTTGGGATTAGCTGCCTTTGGTTTGGCAGAAAAAACCAAACCCTCGTCCTCGTCTTCAAGTTCCAGTGGCCTCTAATGTATTTAATATAATGAGCAACATAACTGGCAGGATCTAGTACTTTGTAATCTAGGGATTTTATTTTATTTTTCATGTTGTTTTGGCCTTACTCAGATCGCTGAGTGACTTGCATCCTGTTATATGAATGTCCAGGCTAGTAAAACAAAGGCCAAGGCTTCTCAGCACACTGCTTTACAACGTAAGTGAGTAAAAGTCAAAACCGAGCACTAGATCACCCTTTACAAAACAACGTAAGGCCACTAAACAAAGGCCAAGGCTCTCATGTAATGTAAAGTTACCAACTGTCCTAAAACTCAAGTTAATAAAAAGCGGTATTTTTATCATTTGCATTATACTTCTATTATTTTCCAAATCTTAAACGTTAAATTTTAATTTAAGCAGAAAGTTAGGAAAATCTTAAATTAGGTGAACCATTAAAGGGCACACAAATTGCTTCACTTTATATTGGTGCTGTGTATTTTTGTCATTTCAAATTTTATTAGGACATTTTAAGAATACCCACCTGTCCAATGATCATCACTCCATCACTGCATCACTACTTATCATGTTGACCTCGGCTATAGTATGACTTACTTTCTGGACACATGAAGCATTTAACTACCCTCTATATGTAATTCCCACTACAATCACATGAACCAACCAGGTTCCACCATGTAAACGTCCTTAATATTAAATTTCCACTACAATCACATGAACCAACCAGGTACCACAATGTAAACTTCATATTTAGCAGGCGGCAACAACCTTGCCCAAATGGATCTCCATTGGAAACCTATCAAATAGACTCAATCAAGCAAAACCACCTGGACAAATGATCACAATAACACAGGACAGAAAGATTGGTCTGCATGTCTTGGCCAAAGAAAATGATCTAAATTTTCTAATAAACAACAAGTTGTCCTGATAAAGGTGCCACTAGATGAAGATGTTGTGATCAGTTAACCAAGCACCACGAGCATAGAATTGATGGCATGCAGCAAAAGACGGATACTTGACATCTCGCCAGTAGTGATTGTAGGCGATGTACAATGATGGTTGAGTAGGGCATGAACTTGGAAAAGGATGGGCTTGGCATGTATTGCAATTCCAGGGTCGGTAGGAATCATGGAATGGGCCGCGACAGTCATCCAAGCGAGTTTCTGTGGTGAGTCGTTCTTCATATCACAAGCTAATTGCCACAAAAGGTTCAGCAATACCCTTTGACTCACAGGGAGAGGAACTAACGACAATACCTACCGTAGATCAACCTTCATAAAATAAAATGGGAGTAACGGTTAAATTGTTGTTAAAGGTAAATGAATGCGTACGCCATGAAAAGAAATATTTGTGCACAATAATTAGCATGAGATATTTTACCGCTGAGAGGAACCAGGATACAATGGAGATATCATTACTCTGGAGGGCTACATTGAAAGCTTTTTCAAAATTGTGTTGAAGTACCAGGTTTTATAACTCCATTGTTACATCAACTGGCACCACAACCTAATGCACACATGTAACAACAAATGTTGGCAAATAATTTTATAAAAAACCAAGTAAAGTGAGAAACTTGTCTTCAAACTATTCAATTGTGTGTGTGTACCTGAGTACGAGTTACACGACCTGGCACATCAAAAAGCACAAACAGTGGCATTGGGCCTTGAGAAGCGTTTGATTGATCTTGCGTTGCTTTTAAGGCCTACAAAACAGAACCCATGGTTATCGAAAGGAGTGTCAAACCAATCCCAAGAAAAAATCAAATTAAGCAATGAATTGTGTTTGCCACCTTTCGTTGTGACTTCTTCACCGCTTTTTCCATTTCAGACACCATTCTTGATGACCTTGGCCTCCCTTTCCTTGTAACCTTAACAGGACTAAGGACCATATTACTTTGCGTCGCCGAAACATCATTACTCTGAATGGCTTCATTACAGCTAGAAGACGCAATTGCTACAATATGTTGCTGGGAGCCACTAATGGGCTCAAGTATACAGAATTCATCTATCAGTTGATTAAAATTTCCCATCACCTTTTCGTATTTGCCCACATCCATCGAGGCGATCGATGCTAGTTCATTAAACTTCTTGCACAGGCGGTCATATCTTTCGTCATTAGGGTCACCGTGAAAAACATCGTATGCACTTTTAATAAAAGTGTAATGTCTCCTTATATCCTTCCTCCATCTCGCAAGATAATATTTCCAGGGCAACTTTGACACTTTCTTTGATAGCAACACAGAAATGACATGGCAGCACTAGATACCTCTCGATTCAAACAATGCACAGCTGCACTTCACCTCCATTTCTTCATCATTGTAGTAAAGAAAATGGGATTTCTCTTTTATAGTTTCGTTTAAAACCCCTAGCTGGATCACTTCGTACGTAGAAATTGCACCTTCTACTTTAACACAAGAGTGATTACACTGCATAACTTTCCGAAACTCCCCCTGAACTTCTTTGAACTTCGCGTTGGTATAAACATCTTGAAAGCTCTTCTCTAAAGGAAAGAGACTCGAACACGGAATTATACGATTGAAGGAATCGAAATCAGCATTTGTCTCCTTCTCAACCATTTTCCTCAAAGCACTGTCAAACTGATCAACAAATTCCTTTAGTGCGGTCTGTGAGTGCACATAACCATCAAAAAACGCATTCATACTTTCACTCCGCTGAGTTGTATTCATTTCCGCCCAAAATGTATTTTTCACATATGCCGGGACCCAAAAAGTCTTCTCACCGTATAACCCATCCAACCATGTGTTATGTTCTAATTGGTAAGTCTCAATTAGAAACTTCCAATTTTCTTCGAACTGTTCAGAGGTTTCAGATTCATACACACAATTATTCAAGGCAACCTTAATACCATGGAAATCAAGACTTGATGCAAAATTTTCTGGTAGTTTTCTCATAATGTGCCACAAACAATATCTATGTCGTGTCTTGTCGCCGAAAACTATTTCAATTGCATTCTTCATGGCCCTGGCCTGATCTGTTAATATTGCACCTTGAGCTTTACCGTTCATGCAACCTAACCAAGTTTCAAACAACCACACAAAGGTGTCTGTATCCTCATTTGATATAAGTGCTGCCCCAAAAAGCATTGACTGACCGTGGTGATTCACACCTACGAAAGGAGCGAATGACATGTCATATCTATTGGTCAAGTATGTCGTGTCAAAAGAAATGACATCCCCAAAGTCCTCATATGCTGCTCTACATCGTGCATCACACCAAAACACATTTCGCAACCTACAATCCTCATTCATGTCCATCACATAGTAGAAGTCAGGATTTTTCTTTTGCATTCTACTGAAATAGTCACTAAGTGCTTGACCACCTCGTTTACCCAGCCGAAGCTCTCTTGCCTTGTTAATAAAATTTCGACAATCTCTCTCCGAAGGAAATATTTTCATACCCCCCCATTTCAACAACAAGAGATCCAAAATTCTTGCTTGTACGGATTCCAGCTCTATCATTTATATCTAGCCTTCTTTTCACAGAAGCTTCTATCTGCCTATGACATTTCATTAACCTTGCTTTGCCTGGGCTTAGACTATGGTTATGTTCAATCACAACTTTTTTCAACATCCACTGTCCAGTGGCACGTAACACTGCACAAATCCTGGCTGGGCAATTGGTTTTAATTGTTGTTGGTGCAACATCAGTTTTGGCTTTCCTTTGTTTCCCTTCACGAATACATGTATAAGTTACGTGGGTGAGAACCCCCTCACTTCTTCTATTGCCTCTTTTCACCACTGTAAAACCCTCTTGCTTAGCATACTTTACGTAGTACAGGAAAACTTCGTCCGCCGAATCAAAGAGCATTGATGTCTTCGGTGCTTCAATTTTCTCATCCTCATTTATTATCTCGGATACCACATCATTCGTTGCTTTATCATCCACGTCTTCTTTATCTTCCAACACTAAATTACGTTAAAACAATTTAATAAGCAATGCAATTTTCAAAGCCATACTTGGGTCAAAGAAAAATAATTTCACACAAAATTATCAAAGCCACAACAAGCCTAACCAATTTCAGGTTCATCTTCGTCAGTCACATCATGGTCGCTATATTCGGATTCAACTTCTCTCTCATTCTCCAAACGTGAACTTGAACAGTCTATTTATAATAACATAAGCTAGCCACAATGAGTAACTGAAAAGACAAATAAAGTTGGTTAGCAGCAACAATAAGTAACTAAATTTTGCAACCCAAATTTACACTGATCCCAAATTTACACTGACGTTACTGCCCCAAACAAAAAGTTGATATTATTTTTCATGGGAGTACAGTACAGGAGCTAATACGAGATCCAATGTCAGGGTCACGGATTAATAATCTAAGGTTGACTGATAGGTGCAGAATCGTCTGGGGGAACATTATTTTGCTTTTAACCCTGATTAGAGTTATGCAAATCTCGGACTTTCTTGGGAGACAAAAGTCTGGATAGTAAGGATGCTATAGGGTTGGGCCTACTGTGGGTCCTCACTGCAATATCTCCGATTGTTTGGGTGGAGGTTTATGTTAGGCCTGGGCGGCCAGATTGTTTCATGTGTTAGCGGCGGGGAAGGAGGTGTTGCCTCTTAACAGATTGTCTTTCTTTTCTGGGAGAAGTTTAAGCAATATTCTATATACATGGTAGTAATCAAAATATCTTACATCTTCTATGGAATTTTGAAACACTATACAATCTCGTGTAATGGAAGAACAAAAACTAACTTGTTCGGAGTTTTCCTAGCTTCTACCGTGACCCCCTCTGCATTGCCATGCGAATGAGCTCCTCAAAAGTCATCTCCGTTCTAAAACCCCCAAATGAGGGAGGGCGCGTTTTTATTTTCATTTGAACTGGCTTTTCCATTTGACGCCCCTTTCCATTTGAATCGGCCTTCTCCCTTCTTATCTCCTTTTCCATTTGAACGACCCATCTCAACCTATCTCCTTTTCCATTTGGACGGCCCATGTCAACCCACGTCACTTTCGGTACAGATTTCGGGATGCAATTCGGGAGCTATATCATTTCCCTACAAGAAAACATATCACCGAAATTGTTGAATCAATACAAGGAAAGAAGGAAACATATCACCTAAATTGGTGAATCAATAAGATATGGACATTAAGGTGAAAGACATCGCCACAACTGTATAAGGAAACATATCACATAATTGGTGAATCAATACAAGAAAAGATATGAACAACAAAGGGAAAGATATCGCCAGAGCTGTACAAGGAAATATATCGCCAGAATCGACAAATTTGTACAACGAAAGATATGGATGACAAACGATGCGTTTTGAGTTTTGCCTTGTGCCACTCGCGTCAGGTTTAGCCCCTAGCTAGCCAGCCAACCGCACCTCTATCTCTCTCCGATAACGCCCATCACACTGATATGCACTGGTTATCGGCCTAAACAGGACCGATGTTGGCATCCTTTTGGGCAACATTGGCATGGGCGATGCCAGTGCTGGTAGGGGCAGAAATCGCCATTGGCACTGTCCTAGCCAAAAGCTTATGTCATATATATAAGAGATTGAGTCATCTGCTATATTTAGTTGATGAAAATTTAGTGCAGAAGAACTCATTTACTAATAGTAAATATTATACTTGATACATTCTACTAGCATTTAGTTGCAGCTATCATTTATGTCTTGTAAATATTTGTATAAAAGTTCAGGTTAACCTTCCAAACATATTTTACTTATGCAATAGCTTTTTGGCACCACGATATATATATATATACTCCATACTCTCGTGGTATAACTTAGTTGCAGATATGCCACTGTGAGACAAAAAGTTTGATTTATACCCTTGGAGTGAAAATTTAATCCACTATATACCCCTTCGTCCACTTTCCATTTAAAAACTTAATAGGAAGTGAGGATGTGACTCCCATTTAGACCTCTGGACCAATAGAATAGTATTTTGTCACGTGTCTTTTTGCCATGTCGTATGGCACGTCTGATGAGACAAACAAGAACCCACAACATAAACCACAAACGACCTTGAGTCACGATCTATTGCATTATCTTTATAAGAAAATGAGTTAATTACACTTTCCACCAACGTGATTTGGGGGTTCTGACATTTTTTATTTTATTATTTCAATTTTGAGACATTTTACCCACGTAGTTTGTGGGTATTGACACTTTGAACCCCGTCATCTATTATCTTGTATTCGAATGAAAAAGTCAGTTATGTGTTTTGTACGTGACTCACTTGCTCATTTTGCCCTCAATATTCAAAAAAGCTTATTTATGCTTTGCACCCACGTGATTTAGGGGTATGACACTTTGCACATTGTTATTTTATTTTTGAGACATTTTGCACACAAAACCTTAAATCACGAAGGTGAAATGTCTTCAAATTAAAAGAACGAGATGTAAAGTGTTAAGAACCTAAAATTACGTGAGTACAAAGTGTAATTAACAATAAAATAATATAAATTCTTGAGCAAAACACAATATGAATGGCACCCAAATCATGTCCCAAAACACAGTCGTATTATCATCATTCCTCGAGGTGTTTCTACACAAATACGTTGGGGGAAGGACAAAGCCCAAATTTAAGGGGCCTTGTCTAAACTCACCTTTATAGCTCCTTATTGATACAGTTTTATCAGTCTATATTAAACCACTAATAGTACAAAACTTCTTAACCTTTGTTTGTCTTTTTTTTTTCTAAGCACAAACAGTGGCGGATCCAGGATCTAATTTGAAGGGGGTCGAACACATAAGGCGAAATGATAATTTTTTTTTTCCAACGTAATGTAAAAAGTGTCTTAGAGTAAAAATATCAAAAATTAAGGATTAAAAAGCATTAAAAATTTTAAAATACACGTACATACTATTTGCTAAGACTGAAAGTGGCAATTAGATCCTACTAATTTGCATCTTATATATAAGAAAATGATAGTTTGAGCAGCAGGAACTCCACAGAAATTCAAGGGCATAAAAAATCCTAAACAAACAAAAACCAGCTAAATAATTAATTCGGGACCCAAAAATATGAGTAGGTTTCTATTTATTTTCGAAAAAATTAAAAAAATTAGAAATTTATAGGTAGAAACCTCTATAGCCCTAAGATATCCAAACCAATTCAATCTCATCCTCCAACAATTTTACAACTCACAAAATTTTAAACCCTACAGCATTTTTAGCATACTAAATAAATGAATTTTTCTACTGAATTGTAGAGAGAGAGAATCTTGGATAGAGGGACATACTAGGGGTCGGAGGTCCAACAATTTTCAAGTGTAAAATCTCGAGTATCCTGCAAACATTGAAATCGTAAAAAATCTAAATAATGAGATTGAGAGAGAGCTGAGAGTCAAGGGGGATATACACTAGAATTTTCAGTATCAAGTACTACAAAAATAGTATGAACAAAAATAACTGAGAAGTATTGTATTATAATTCCTATAATAGTATGAAGAATTTGCTGTTAACTATAAATTGCCCAAATTTTTTACATGTAATAATTATTTTTGGCCGGTCCAATGGGGGCGGCCGCACCGCTTGGATCCGCCTCTGAGCACAAAACCTTTTAACCAATAAGAGAAATATAATCGGAAATCGGTGAGACTGCAGGAAATCAATGACGGGTCACCTTCAATTTTAATACCAAGTAATTCAAATGAGACTATTACCATGAAAGTAAATTCACATAATTTTTTTTTTAAAATATAACAATTGAAAAATTCATTAAAACAAAAGGAGAAAAAAATAACGCCTAATTTGGTTCGTGATATCTGAGAAAATAATTGATAGTCATGTCGGTATTAGTGTTGAACAATAAAATAATTCATCTTTTCCTATCAAAATTATTTTTTTATTATAATAAATATTTTAAGGATCTGGATGTGTCAACTTGTCATGTTTTACCTATATATGCATATGCCGTATTTGGTCAGTGTAAGCTCAATTAGACAAACAAACAGAGAGTTCTCATGGTCTCCAATGCAAGTTCATGTTGATTTGTAGCTTTGCTGCCCCGTTGAATACTGCAAAAACGGCAAGTTACTCCTTTTTGTCACGATTTCCAGAACCAGACAAACAAGGTGATCGATAAGCTCAGTTCAAATGAGCCTCAATTGACACGTTAAACCAAAGGCCTAGATTATGAGCTATCCAGATCCTTACATAAACTGAACCTTAGATTACGTCGGGTTTTACCAAATACAGACTGCCACCCAATTCTTGGGTGGATATTTAGTTAACCTCACTTGCTGCCTACATGCAAAGCAGGAAAATGGCATTAATTATAAGATAGCATCCTCTATAATTCTTTATTTTAATTGGGAGAGAAATAAATCTTAACAAGGTGAATCATATATATACTATTAAATGATCTTCATATTAAATTTAGACAATGCAAGTCTTACAATTTAATTATTGTTTTGCTTGTCTCTCTCCAAATTGCACAATTTATCTAGGTAAAAAATTGTAAAGGATCTTGATCTTTCGTTTCAATCAAATGAATCTAGATTTTTAACAATTCTGTATATTCTATCTTATAAAGTTTCGGATTTAAACTTTAATGGTAGGCAATTTTTGTAATTAATATTTATAATATATAAATTTGTAGTGATTAAAAATTAAGTAAATAGTAAATCTTAATATAATAAAATATCATAATTTGATTTACAAAATGTGTAGTTTATAAAAATTATACAACTTGCTTGAGTTTTAAAAAATAAAAAATAAAAACCTTAACCGTGGGCACAAGCCAACAATGTTGGCTAACAGCTGGTAATCCATCGAAGACTACAGCCGTGTGATCTGATCTGAATCTGTCCCCACTTGGAGCGTTCAAAAGCAAACACACTTTTATCGATCATAAAAGAAGAGGACCAGGACCAGGCCAAGCCTCGTTCAGATAATTAATTTTTAAGCCGGATAGGTTTTAGAACGTTGGCACAAACGTCGCTTACATTTAAAATTCTTCGTCCTCCAAAGCTCCTTTGACAACTAGCCGTTACACCTCTCTCTCTCTCTCTCTCTCTCTCATGGCAGCCGCAGTGGAGACCCCATCGCCTCCCCACCTCAACCAGGTATCTTTCTTTTCACCTCCTCCTCCTTTTCTATGTTTCTTCAGCTTTCTATGGTGGGTATTACTTTATGTCTTCGAATAAATCTTTGTGCTCCTATATCATAAAATCTCTTGAATTTGAGTACAGGAGGGAAGGAGCTTCACGAGTTCGTCTCCTATGTACAGCCCCTCCTCCGATAAGCGCTTCTGGAGCGCGCTACGAGGCCGTATCGACTCGCTTCTTGATAGTCGTCAAAGCAGAATCCCAAGTGAGAATTCCGAATCATCCCAGTTGGTGAGTGCTTCATGCTTGTAGTCGGAACTGTGGTTGAATTCTATGTTAATTCCGCGCTCGATGAGAATTACATTAAAGGGTTTGTCGGATTTTGTGTAGAATGCCAGGGGTCCGGATCGAGCTAAGCGATTGAAGGAAGACTCGTTGCTTTTGATGAGAGGGTTTGACTCCGTATCTCACACTCTGTCCCAGCTATCGAGCAATCTAGACAATGCCCTTCAGGTATACGGAGCTCTTCGATTCTCTAAGGATTTCTAAACACTGATCTTTGGGTTCTGAAACAGACTGTATTCTGTAATTGTCAAACTTTAAAGTGTGAAGGAAAGCTGTTACAGGCTTAACTCACAAATTTCCCTTAATGTGGGGTTTGGTTTCGAGTTGTCTAAATTATCACAAACTACTATTGGATGCGATTGACTATAGCCTTCTATGTTTTCAGGGAGCTAGAGATCTAGCTAAACCGCCCACATTGACCGAAATATTCCAAGGCCACTTGAAGGACTCGGAGAGTAAAGAAGAGGACTCAGAAAAGGATCAAATTGAAGAAGAGGTAAAAAAAGGACTGAAAAGGAGGTTTGATCGTGCTCATTCATCAGAGGATGAAGAAGAAGAATCTCAGAAGGCAAATGATGAGCAAATCCTAAAAGATGGGAAGCTGAAGAAAGCCAAAAACGTAGGTTCACGTTTCTCTTCACCGTCGTGCTTAAATAATACCAAGCTTATCCTTTTCTTCTTTCTAAAAGCAAAAGCACGAAGGTTACCAACTTCTTGAATTGCTAATTATTTGTCATCAACAGCTTGCGATTTCCATGGCAACAAAAGCGGGTTCGCTTGCAAGAGAACTGAAATCAATAAAGTCGGATTTATGTTTTATGCAAGACCGATGTGTGCTGCTTGAGGAAGAGAATAGGAGGCTACGTGATGGATTTGCTAAAGGGACAAGACCGGATGAAGATGATCTGGTAGGATGTCACAACTCATATGCTTCCATTTCTCTCCCCACATCATATATATTTTGTTAGATATATAGTTGAGAACCTAAATGTTGATATTGTGAAAACGTTGCCTGGCTAGGTGAGGCTTCAAATGGAGGCATTGCTCGCAGAGAAATCCAGGCTAGCTAATGAAAATGCAAATTTGGTGAGGGAAAACCAGTGCCTTCACCAACTAGTTGAGTACCACCAACTGACATCCCAAGATCTCTCCGCATCATATGAACATTTAATTCACGGAATGTGTTTAGACTTCACGTCTCCACCGCCACCAACAAGACAAGAGGCAAATGATGCTGAAGTTTTTGAAACACCTCAATCTCATTCTTTTAGCTTCTCCACCTCTCTGGAAGAGTGCTACCATGAAGAACAGTAGGAGGCAGACTGTTGGAATCACGAATGCTAATGCCTGTTTTCTCCATCTACGTTTCGAATTGAGGCTTATTTTGATCAAGCAGATACAAGTGGTGCAAACTTGTTTCGGCTGTAGATTTGTATTCAACCAAAAAATAAAGCATTGTTTAAGCACCTTTGACTGCTAGATATTGGACAACATCAAAGATCTGTCTTTTATTAATTTTGTCCTTCAACCGCATCACCACAGACCCTTCCCAAATTTACCTTTTTTCTTTTGGGCAAATCCTTGTCAATTTGATCCTCGTGATGAGGCTCCAAGAAGCAGCAGTACACAACAAATTATATGGATTATACCTTCTTGAAAGGAAAGACAGGAAGGAAATGAACAACTTTACCTTTGCTTGATGCACAAGTCCAAGATAAAAACAAGGGTTAATTACACTTTACACCTACATGCTTAAAAATCTTAACATTTTACACCATATTTTTTTCATTTTAAAACATTTCACTCACGTGATTGACATTTCATTCAATTTCACCGTCTATTTATTCATTATTTTGAACGAAAAAATCAATCACGTGTTCTGCACATAGTTTATTATTTTATTGAAGGGTCTTACAATTTTGCAATCTGTTATTTTATTCTTAACACTTTACACCCATATATTCTGCACGTGATTAATTTTTTCGTTCAAAATAACAGCTAGATTAATGAAAAATGCAACCATTACACCGTTTCACTCATGTAAAGCATTGATGTTTTATCTAAGACCCAGTAGTTGCCTTAAATTCTTCAGGTGGTAAGGACACTCCCCATTGCACCAAACGAAATTTGCTGCTAAGTGACAAAATCGTACGCTCTTGCGAGTTAGGCTTAAAACTAATTCCACCTGTGACAAGCCTTCAAGCAGCTTAAAACCAAAGACGACAAAACTACCAAACCCTGGATTTGGACATATGTACTGAACTTGAAAGATTAAATGTAACGCCCCGGGTCCAAACTTCAAACGGAAAGATTTCCATATAAAGTAAGGTTTTTTCATCATGGATAATCATTTATCTAGGCCCCAATATTTCAAAACTACTTTTGTACAACCTCAGCAAATATTCATAAACCTTAAAAAGCCCAAAAAATCAATCCGAGCCCTAAATTTACATTAGCATATCCGATATTTCCAACAACAATGAAGATCTCCCAATATAATACAATATCGAATTCCCCAACATAAATCTCTAAAAGTACTCTTGCAAAACATGCCTTCGAAGCACAAATCTATCTGAAGCTCCTTGAACTTCTCTAATTCCGCCAACTCTGAAAAATATGAGAATAAGGGGTGAACTACAACTAGCTCAGTAAGTAGTAAATCAATGGGGTTAGGGGAAAAATAATTTTATCACAATAACAGAAATCCAAAATAAAATACCGTGAATTATACCGATTCCAAAGATACATGTTTGTAA
This sequence comes from Myrica gale, assembly GCA_963930655.1. Taxonomy (NCBI): domain Eukaryota; kingdom Viridiplantae; phylum Streptophyta; class Magnoliopsida; order Fagales; family Myricaceae; genus Myrica; species Myrica gale. Next base: position 10,330,861 of record OZ005614.1, read on the forward strand.
CAAAAATATCTAAGGTCGCGCAATACAGGGAAATCACCAATAGTCACACAGACCTCCAGGCCACAAAGACATCTAAATTGGACACACAGACCACAAAGATATATCACCAGCGCAAGGATAATTTTCACAGTATGCTCACCAAAACAAGTTATAGATATTTCAATTGAGTTTCAAGAAAATATTGACAATCTCATTTTACCTAAAATTTGTTCAGTTCCCCAAACAATACATCAAAACCAGATAAAATACGGTGCACGTTCAAAATCTCATTGAAAAACCACTTACCTCGAACATTTAACCAATCCTTAAAGCTTTTTCAATAATTGACTAACAATCTCTCTCAGAAACTAGTAGCACCACCTCAATCCAAATTTTGGTCTCTAATAAACATTCTCTGCAACTATTTATTAAGCTCAATCTCTGCAACTTTAAAATTCAAACATACATCTATCCATTACTTTTAAATTCAAACATAAGATCTTTATCCATATCTTTCAAATTCAAATATAAGAATAATCTTTATCTATATCTTAACCTTTAAATTCAAACTCAAGATCAAATCTATATTTTTCAAACCTTTAAATTCAAATATCGATCTCATCTTCTTTAAATTCAAACCCAAGATCAAATATATATTCAAACCTTTAAATTCAAATATAGATCACATCTCCATTTCAACACCTTTAAATTCAAAAATACAATTCAACCTCTATCCAAAAATCAAACACAAGATTAAGTACTATTTCTTCATTTAAAATTCAAATTAATCACTTACATATTTGACGGGGTATTACATTAAACTAGCTTGGTTTTGCGATTTTTAGTTTCAATCCTCTTCACTTGAAGATTGCAGCTTTTTTTTTCTTTCCAGCATGACTTCGGGATCCCAGGAACTCACCTGCAGATAAAGCATTGTGAAATGCTTGAGATGACGCATTAACTGCCGTCTCAGTAGCTTTTGTCAGACTTGAGATCAAGATGACATCCTTCAATTTCTCCAAAGCTTCCGAGACAACACGATCACCACGCTCATACTACAAGGAAACAAAGCCAAAAGATGAGAAGGGGTCCAGTCAATTGAATATATTTAACCACAGTATCATCCTTTCCACCGCTGATATAAGTACCACTTAGCTTGACAATGTAGAAAGCAAGATCTTTGTTATTCCTATCTATTACATAAAAAAAATTGATGAGACAATACAGCGTCTTATACGTCGTTGATTTCAGTATTGAATTTCACGGTAGTTCATAAAAATAATCCTCTACTGCGGACAGATCAGATTTAAGGCAGAACTATAAATCGTTCTGTCTGCTGAACAATATGACCTTCTTAATAACCTAAATCCAAGATTAAAGTTTTTTGACAAAATTGTTCTTCTGCACAGGTCTTATTGGCCCCCAATGATTACTCTATCGCTGTTTAACCACAATCACCATCATATATAATAAGAAGATTATTGTTCATGGGAACCGAATATCTAGAACATAGCAGAAATGAAGACTCACACAGAGATTGCTTTGTTTGGATGGGCAAACTATATTTAGAATTTTTTTTATTGGAGGTAGTATAGATTCTATTGAGATTTGTGAAAAAAGTTGTTGGAATTTGTAAAAAAAGTGTTGGAGTTTGTAAAAAATTATTGGAGTTTGTGAAAAGTTGTTGAAATTTGTGAAAAAATGGTGATGAAAAAATTTTCAAAACCTTTTTTTGTCCATCCAAACATGGGCTAATAGGTCTTCCCCTCACTATATACTGAATTTCGATACATGCGCAATGGTTGCTTTTCTTTCTACTTCAAAGTAGCTGCTTCAGCTTCAATGCAAAGGACTTGACAAGCAGAAGCTTGATAAGGAAAGTTTATGATAGAACAAAAGGAAAAGGGACTAACAGCCAATTAAATAGTATAAGCCTCCATAACTGGAAAGTTTTTCCTCTGGATTGTAACTGAATCTCATGGGTGAAAGGCCATAGCAAAATGTACATAAAAGGAAAGAAAAATACCGCTAGTAATGACTAGAAGCAAGATTTACCTCAACAACCCATTGTGCAGGACCACTATGATATTGCTTACGATTAACAACTAAGAGGCTCAAGAAAAAGTAATTTAGACGGTTTCTTCTTTTGTCCTTCTATAGAACATAGATATATTATCTGCTGATAGCAACTGTCTGCTGTTTCAGGCATATTTTGATATAAAAGCAACCATGTACACCATTAGAGAAGTCATGGTACAAGATTGCAGCACTAAAGACTGGAGACAGAGCAAAATAATTGTACAAGTCACAAACAAACAATGTATCTAAAGTGGATCACTGAGACTTACTGATTCAAGTTTTCCAAGAGCGACGTCAAGCTTCATAGCAAGTTGTTTCTTTTCCTCGGTTAAGGATTCAACCTACAAATGGCACCCGGGGGGAGACAAAATCATAAGGAGAGAAAACGGAATTAACATATAATGGCATAGAAGGAAACAATATATGATATTCAAGTTCATGCATAAATAGAACCTTGTTTTGGGACTTGGGAGTCTATGTACAAATTTTTGTACATGACATCCACCCTAGATGTCTTGAACATCAGTGCTTCCACAATATTTTCTAGTGTTTCCAATCGTTGTATGTTGTCGTTCACTTTTTCTTCCAAGTTCTTTTTCGCAAAGGTTGTTGGTTCAGATGCATTCTGTTTTTTCTGAGCAGGAGGGTCATCTTTCTCACTGTCACTTGGAGTTACGTCCAAAATTACAGGCTCTATGTCCAGGTTTTGAGCAGGCAAAAGTGCACTTTGAATACGAATAGATCGCCTAACAGCACAAGTATAATCCTTCTTCCTCGGTTTAGATCGCTCAACAGACTCTCCTGGCTGGTTGGACTGTCTTGCTCTCACCAAGGATGGGATGCTGCTTTCAGGATGCAATCCCACACCGCTTGAGGATGGATTTACACATTTGGGCTGTGCGCCCATTCTCTCTGGAGAAGGTGGTTTTCTGTTTCCAGGTTGCAAATTCACTCTCTCAAAGACTGCATTTGTGCATTCAAGCTTTGATTGACATAAAAACCAATTAGAGAATGAAGAAAAATCCAAAATCCATGTTCTTAAACCAGCCAATAATAGCAGTTGCCTTAAATGGCAGATAATGATAGAAATGATGTGTAGGAATATTGCTACGTGGTTGAATTCCTGATTTCCCAATAGCTTAGATTCAGAAGTAGACGTAATTTGTAACAGTAGCGGAGTAGGTGAAAAACAAATGCTTTTTTTTTTATAACGTGGAAATCCCCTAGAGCCGGACCCGTTTGGCCCAACCCTGAAGTACAAACCACGGCCCACTGGACCAACCCCACAACCCAGGGAGCAGATAAGTCAAGAACTCGCCCAGCAGCAGGAAAATCCATCACACACCCTTGAGACTCGAACTTGGTACGTCGAGTTAGGCTCCAAAAGCCTAACTTGATCAAAATGAAAAACTTCAGGGAAGATTAACTAAATTTACATAACAATGAAGCAATAATAAGGCAAAGTTTGATGAAGTATGCCAAAATTCCTGGAAAAACAAGTCCGCTGAAGTCTAAGTCTGTACTATAGTCTTTATACATAACAAGATCTTTATATTTCACAGCAAGAACTGATGTTACAAGAATGCACCTTAGAATCCAAGATATTGGCAAGTGAAACAACAAAGCTTCCCTCCCCCCTTCCCTTATATAATTCTGCTTACCGAAATAACAAAAAAGTGATCCATGGTCTAAAACTACCATATGGTTCCTTTTCACACAAATAGATATTTCTAAGAGATATACTTATCCCTCCGCTGAAGCATGCTTAACATTATACATCTATCATCATAATGATAAATAATTAAACCAGAACATCCATTGCCTAAAAAAAAAAAAATCACACAACCTGTTTGTTGTAACAGAGAAAATAATAATAATAATCCGCTGTCATGCTTATCACAAATGCAACATCCATCTCTTTCCCCCTTTCTTTTATTTTGAGAGCTATAAGCACAATGTCGTAGTTCAAACAAACCCTAGTCCATCTCAAACATAAACTATCATCAACCACCACTTAGGGAAATACACTAAGAAAGATGGGTGCGTAGTAGCTTTCAAAGATCGCTCTTTGATCCTAAGGAGTAGCATATACTGATGACATAGTACAGAGAGCAAAGGACCAACAAAAAATTATAAGAACAAAAACAATACCGAAACAAACATAAAAAAAAAGTAATATAAAGAACAAAGAACTGGCACAACATAAGAAGAGGAACCTCAAAAGAAAAAGTACAACGAAAAGCATACGATAAATACGATAACGAAGAAAAACTCAGAGAAAGATCAGTAAACTTGTCCAACGAAGGCATAGACATCGAATATGACTTTGTAGAAAAGGGATTTCGTACCATGACTCCCTTTTCTTGATTCCTCCTCGCAGCGTGGGGCTTCCTCCCCATTTTCTACTTTCCACAGTGAGAAACTCTCGCAGCGTAAAGCAGAGTATTTCCTTCTCAAAGTTGCGACCTTTTGGAATCCTCACTTCCGGTTTCAGGCTTCCAGCGAACACGCCAGTGGTATGATACGGAAAGACTCCTACGGTATGTTCGTTTTCACCATTTTTTCAGGATTCTAAGTATATTCACAATTCTACCACCGAACATATTCAGAATTTAAATACAAAAACCAATACATTTTACACAATCTCCAACAACTTTTTAATTTTTTATTCAACATAAATTTTCTCTCTCTATACTTTTTCACATAACTCCAATACTTTTTTATTAAACAATTACATCAAATCATTTCTCTCTCCACTTTACACAAACACCGATAAAACACTATTCAACATAAAAATTCACAACTTCTCTAAAATCCTACATTTTTTCTCAAAACGGACATCACCCTACTTAACTCGTTTCGACTATACACGTGGCTATGAAATATTGGTTCATTCCTGCGGAAAAAAAACGAGCTGATCTGTTTACACGGGGAAATGCTACACGTCCCGAATTGTGTCCCGAAATGTGTTCCGAAAGTGACGTGGCAAAGACCGCTCCTCTTTTAAGCAAAGACCGCTCCTCTTGTAAATAAAGACCGCTTTCAATTCGTAAGCTGACCCGGTTTGTAAATAAAGACAACTCCTCTTTTACAAAATTTTAACCGGCCGGTTGAAATCCCTAATTTAAAGAGAACGCCCTCATTTCACGCTTTTCTCATTACAGACAACACCCACCTCATTTCACGCACTCCGGCCTCCTCTCTTTTCTCTGCAATGGCATCAAGGAAGAGAGACCGCTAGAGAGAGATTTAAAGCAGGGGAGGTATTTTTACTAGTATTAGTTTTATGGCTAGTATTTTTCTTCTTAAATATCTGTCTATGTATTGTTTATGGCTGCAATTAGTTTTATGGCTGGTATTAGTTGTAGGAGTATTTTTATGAAGCTAAAAATTGGTTCGATTGTGTCTGGTCATACTTTATTTGGTGTAGTTACAGCCAACAAATAAATTGGCACATTTCTTTTATGTGTTTTTGATTTTTAAATTTAATTGCTTGTTCAACACAATTCAAGGCAACATCCTCTGTTAATTTTTCAGGGAAAGGCATACAGAGAAATTAGTATAAATGGATTGTTCAAGTTCACGTTTGGAGAATGAGAGAGAAATTGAATCCGAATATAACGACAATGATGTTACTTACGAAGATGAGCCTGAAATTGGTTAGGCTTGTTGTGGCTTTGATAATTTTGTGTCAAATGATTTTTCTTTCACCCAAGTATGGCATTGAAAATTGCATTTCTTATAAAAAATTTTTAATGTAATTTAGAGTTGGATGATGAAGAAGACGAGGATGATAAAACAACTAATGTTGTGGTATCCGAGATGATAAATGAGGTTGAGAAAATTGAAGAACCTAAGACATCAATGCTCTTTGATTCGGCGGATGAAGTTTTCCTATACTACGTAAAGTATGCTAAGCAAGAGGGGTTTGCAGTGGTAAAAAGAGGCAACAGAAGAAGTGAGGGGGTTCTCACCCACGTAACTTATACATGTATTCGTGAAGGCAAACAAAGAAAAGCGAAAACTGATGTTGTGCCAACAACAATTAAAACGAATTGCTTAGCCAGGATTTGTGTAGTGTTATGTGCCACTGGACAATGGATGTTGAAAAAGGTTGTGATTGAACATAACCATAGTCTAAGCCCATTCAAAGCAAGGTTAATGAAATGTTGTGCTTTTATCAAGGTTGATCTACGGTGGGTGGTGTCGTTAGTTCCTCTCCCTGTGAGCCAAGCATATATTTAAAAAAAAAATTACAGTAGATTTAGGGGCGAAACCCAGCAAAACCAAAACTGACAGTAGATTTCCAGCCGCCCGAAACCCAGCCAAGAAAATTTTGGTTCGGGAATGTTTGATTTGGGGGCAAATCGACGGGGAGAGAGGAATGCGTAAATTTGGGGGCAAAAGCTCGGGGAGGGAGACAAGAACGATTTGGGGGCAAATGTGTGGGGAGAGAGAGACCCGTGAAGCTATAGAGGCAGGAGAAACAAACCGGTCTAAACATAAAAACCGGTTTTAATTAAAAAGCAAACGGTTTACACTTATAACGGGGCCCACCAGGCGAAATCAATTTTATATTCGACAGGCGAACGCGAGGCGAACGCCAAGCGTTCCTCTTTAGGCAGACATGGAAGAACAACTGAAAAACACCAAGGGGTTTTTACTAAAACAAGAACCACAATGATCTCCTATCTATTTCAAATACAGAACTAAACAAATAAGATATATCGTGATTCATGATAAACAAGTTAACTTCCCCATCCTTCCATTGATAATATCACAACCGAATAGCATCTTTGCTAAGGGAAATGTCAATTCAACCACATACTAGACAAGTAATATCCATTTACACTTACCAAATGCAACACAGATAAGAATGGATTAAGAATATGAAACACAGATAAAATGTTGCTTTCAGACCAGTTCAAATGATGCATTATCTGAATCTCCCTCCTAACGTCCTCCACATCCTCCATTGAAATCAACTTCCTCTTCGAGATGGACTTACAAATTCCCATCTTCAGTCTGTGCAAGTGCATGCCCCCAACCAAATGTAACCTATCAAGCGAAAATGCGCATCAGCCCATCATGTATAAAACAAATGGGTTCAGGCGTGCCCCACAAAGCATAACATTCCATGAACCCCTGCACTCTCCAGCCCTTGCACTCTCTTGGGTTCATTCCATGAACCCCTGCTACAACTCAAATTTCGAAAATAAATAAATAATTTGCCTTTCCAACTCAAATTGGATAGGATTGGAACTCATTAAGCACACATCAAATAACAAATTGCGAGAAGTAACACAGTATCCGAAAAGAGGAAGAGAGGAATTGACCTAGGAGAAAGAAGACCACGACCAAGCTGGGCTTTGTAAGCGTTGGCACCAAGACACGTCAGGAAGGTGGGCAATCCAAGAGCCCCCTGACTCCCATCCCCAAAGCTCATCACCACGCTGCTCATCCATCTTCGTAATCCTCCCCCGCAAACCCTAATTTCTCGTAATCGCAGCATTTAACTCGCTTAAGCACGAAGTCCTCTTCACCGAGGCACTCTCGTTGTGTAACCTTGGAGACACCGGGCTTGTCTTCCCAAGAGAAGGGTATGGTCCCTAGAGCCCGAGTCTTTGAGCGATTCATCCTCTAATTTTTAGTTTGTGGTGGAAGTACGAGAATTATGAGGTGTAGGCTCTTATAGATCAAGGCCTTACTTGCGGGCTACAAGTGCTTGGAGTTGGAGGCAGAATATCCTTAAAGTTAAAGCCAAGCAGGTAAAACGTGAAGCTTGAGAGGTGGGAATCGGCTTTTAAACAAAAACTAAGCGAAAAGACAACGAATGTGCATTACAAAAGACCAAGTGCTTATTTGACTGCATCGGATATAGACGACGGTGAAATCGACTGGGAGAGAGGAGAGAGCTCGCTCGGAGGAGAGCTTGACTAGGGATTTCAAATGGAGATTTCAAATGAAGATTTCAAATTGGGGATTTCACCCGGCCGGTTTAAATTTCGTAAAAGAGTAGCGGTCTTTATTTACAAACCGGGTCAGCTTACGAATTGAAAACGGTCTTTATTTACAAGAGGAACGGTCTTTATTTAAAAGAGGAGCGGTCATTGCCACGTCACTTTCGGGACACATTTCCGGACACAATTCGGGACGTGTAGCATTTCCTGTTTGCATGGGCAAATAGGAGTGTGAAAAGAGTGTTCCAAGTTTCTAAAAAGTTAGTATCAGTCTAGCAGATCGAGCTCAGCGTGTATGATGACACCACACGTGATTTTTGTATCCAAATTTCTCTAGTTACTGAAAAAAAAGTAGGTAATAGAATTTGTGAAATACCTAGGTCATGTTGATTTTGTTTTGTGAATTATTGGAGGATTCGAATCCTAATTCGTTCATTTCGGTAAGGAGTAGTTTTAATTCAGGATTTGGCTGAAATTTTTTTAATTATGCCCTGCAGAAATTGATGTTCAATGACTAAAAGCCCCTCAAACAAAACGTAAAGAGCAAAAAAAGCTAAGGGTAAAAGGAGGTTATGAACGGCGATTTGGTCATTTCTCCCTCTCCTGCATCCGGCCTGCAGCAAAGCTGTCTTGTCGCCTACCATGTTCCTGTCTTGTCCCCTGTCCCAGCTGCCTTTTGTTGCCGAATTTTGTCATTTTTTGATTTTTTAAATACTTTTAAAATATTCAAATTTTAATAAAAATTTAATAAATTCAAAATATTAAAAAAATAACTTTAAACATCATCATTAATTTTTTTACACTTCAACAACTTCTACACAAACACCAATACAACTCTAACATCACTTAAAAATTCGCAAAACACTGCAAATCCTACAAAAACCTTTAAACCGAACATAACTCTATTTTTGATTTTTTTTTTTAAAAATACTGTGCTAACGAAATATAGACGTGTCCACAAATAATTCTTTTTATTTTTCCCCCCCCCCTTTGAATTTTCATCTTTTCCAATGCTGGCGACGAATTCTCCACATGAGGAGTACTTGGTGAGGTGGTTTACGATTACTCATAATCCGTAGTACTACACATTACATTGGATAAATATCATAGTAAGTATAATATTTATAGATAAAGATTAAATTAGATTCCATAATTTTTAACTTATTATAAGTTTTATAAAAATTTAATTTTTACCCTTCATTCGATTTGACCGTTAAATCAAATAAAAAATGATGTAGATTAATTGAAATACTCTGCACGATCTGCTCTTGAAGCAAAACTTTCTGCTTCCTTCGACTCTGAAATGAAACATGGGGATTTATATATGGTTGATTCTCGAGGGAGAACCAGGAACTTCTTGGAACTTGAAAACTACTTGTATAGTTTCTTAGATGGATCAACAGATGCTGGAGCAGAGAGGATGAAGCTTAAACTTGGAACACCCCTTCGAATTGCAGAACGACTACTTTCTTCTTGTGGAACTCTTGTTCAAGAGGACTGCCAATATGCCAAGCAGAATTTGGCCTCTGTAAATGATAAAGTTGCTAGCACAAAAGATTATGCGGTGAAGTTGGAGAGCGAGAGCATCTCTTGGAGAAGGAGAACTTTATCCCTGGTATTTACCCTTTCTTGAGGAAGAAATAGCTTGGTGGTACACATTTTAGATCGCGTTTATGAACTTCACAGTATGTAATCGCAGATTGGTACTACAAAATCACGTGTTCTGGAGCTTATAGAAGCTACACTTCAGCTATCCAATCTTGACCTTGTCACTTCTTATGTTTTCAAAGGGGAAAAATCGGGCACAATGCCTGCCACCTCAAGGATCCGAAATGAGATTATTGGTCCTGCACTCTTGGATGCACAAGTAAGTTGATGATTTAGCACAGAGTGTAATCTTTCTGGTTGGGTGCTATAGTCCGCCATAAACTGGTTTTGCAGTCCTGAAATCATTCTGTTTTAGTCATACAGTAATTATGCTCACAGTACGTAAGTCAGGAGGCGTGATTAGAACCTGCATCTTTTATTAGTTACAATTTGACGATTTGCTAAAGCTTACTTTTCTCTGCCAATAAGTCTTCTCATAAGTTTAGGCACTGCATCTTCCGTGGAGCTAGTCTGCATTGAGTAGTCAATTGACAGTTAGTAGTAATATTTTCTTGTCATGCAGAAACTTCTGGGAGAATATGTCACATGGTTACAATCAAGCAATGCTCATGAGGGGAGTCTTTACAAGGATTCTTTTGCAACACAATGGCCTCCAAGTGTCTATCCAAATACTCAGGTGCATTTGGAGACCTACGAGTTGCTAAAAAAGCTGGATGGAATCAGCTCGAGAGTAATAGAGAACTGCAATGCCCGTGCTGCTTCCAAACTGTTCGAGCGAGAAATACGTGAAGTGGTGAGCTCAAAAGTCTTCAGGATTATGAGTAGCACTTAACATTCTTCAGCCAGAAAATGGAAATGATGTGGTTTGGGGCTGTTAGTGCCCGTAACCAAATTATTATATTTTGTGAAGTACAGAATGAACCATTTTAGTTCGTTCTTGGTAGGATAATCAATATTGAACTACTGTGGAGGTTGTCTTCAATGCCTATTTCTTCCTTGATTCTTTTGGACAGCCAAAAAGCGTTGTCAATTTTGTGACTATCTATTCATCCCAATATGTTTAACATGATGTGAAATACATGCTCATTTGTTTCAGTTCTTGGGGACTTTTGGAAGTCTGGGAGCAGCTGGTTTGTCTGCTTCACTTCTGACATCTGTTTTGCCTACTATTTTGGAAGATCTTCTCGCTCTTGGCCTTTGTTCTGTTGGCGGGTGATGTTCTTCTTCCATCTTATTCTTTCATTGTGCATGTCTGTGTGATTATTTCTTATCGCGGGAGTCTTTATAGTCATTAACCTCCTCCTGGACTTGAGAGATATCTGTAGGAGACTGTTGAGCTAAGTTTTGATGTGTTGATTTATTGGTAGTCCATTTGACTAGAGCGTTCAGCTCTATGGCCTTCTTCGGGATAAAGAAAGAAAGAAAGAAAAAAACTAAGGCGCCATCATTTCCACTTCACATACATCATAATTGGCTGGTTACTGCAACCAAAAGTTAATTTGATGGTATACGATGTTGTTTCTTCGCTGGCATTTTTGTTGATCTGAGTTCTAATACATGTGTTTCCAACAGAATGGAAAGGATAAAAAATGGCATCTCTCATCCTCTCTCCCTTTCTCTCTGGTACGCCACCCTTTGCAATTTCCCGTGCTCTTTTCGTGTTTACTTTTATCATACATATTTGATAGCAGAGGCTCTTAGATCATTACAAAAGAATTGCGCTTTTACAAGTTATGGTTTGGATTCTTTGGATTGTTTAGAGTATTTTCCTATACCCTTTGTTTCTGGATAGGTTCTTAGCCATCTCAGGCTTCCCATCTCGTAGACAAGGGATGGCAGACAAGGTGAGAAGGATCGCAGGTGCCTTGGCCAGTGAACTTGATGAGGCCATGCGGAAGGATCTCTTGGAAGCAATCAATAATATTGAAAACTTTGTGAAAATAGTTGCCAGACCCTACCAAGATGCAGCACAGCAGAGACTAGACAACCTCTTGGCCATTCAACATGAATTATTAGATGTTGAGAAAGAAATCCAAAAACTAAACAGCGAAATTGAAAACCTCCATATATCATCATGACATCTGAAAATTCTGCTGTCATTTGAGGCTTCATGGTTGGTAGCCAACTCAAGAAGGCTCCAGGCTTTTCACTTCATGAGCTGTTTTGGTGTAACAATGGTCGAATATGATAATGTATCAAAGAGAAAAATTTCTCATCTAATCTGCAATCTTCTATCTGGCTTCTAGTGGTTGTCTATTTTGAGCTGATTCTATAAAACACTTCTGAAATTTATCAGCATTTACATTAATTCAAAATGGTCTGATAATGCTATACCTGCTCGTGACCTTCCACAGAGAATCTCATTCTTTTTTTCTAAGCAAAGGTGGAATTCATTTCACAGGGGAGGGAAATACAAGTGCTGCCGGAACCAATCATGGCCGGAAACTTCAAATGGGGCACAAAGACCTTCTACAACAATTTCAAAGGCCCAAAGGGCCAGATACAAACTAAGGATCATAAGGGTCCTAGCACTACAGACCATAAGGGCCAAAACCAACTGGGTCCACAGACCCACCAACTCAACCCGGGTCCAAAGACCCGGGCACAACACAACGCCACTGCGATAGGCGGATACCATTGCCGGAGATGGAGGCCTCAAACTAACATCTGCAACAAAAGAGCACACAGAGGAGAAGCTCGGCCAAAAAAGGAGGGAGAAACACCAGGCGCGTGGAGAGCCAGGAGCCGATGTTGGACCGCCGGACAGGGACGGCATCGTAGATCTGGAGCCGCTGATGCCGACCAAGTGACGCGTGCTCGCCGGAAAACGCACTGCCACTGCCGAGAAACTCCACCGAAGCAAGAACCACCAAAAAACAAAACCACCATTATTGAAAGAAACCGAAAAAGAGAGAAAAATAGAAAGATCGGTCAGGAGGTGGGCGGACGGGAGGAGGACCTCCTCCCGTCGCCGAAAGAAAGAAAGAGGGTGGGAGGGTGAGTTGCAAAAGAGGGAGAGAGGGGGAAGTCTAGAGGGAAGGAGGACCCTCTCTCTCTAGACTTGCTTTTGCATGGAGGTCACAGAGAATCTCATTCATTTGTAACTAAACATGTTTTATGCTGCCAAGAAAAAAAAAACATGTTTTATGCTCTTTCTGCTTTATTGAGGTTCAATATAGGCAAATAGCCAGTATTCTAAGCTTTCAGGTCTATTGTCCACAAGTTTGGGATGTGAAGAAATTATAGTTTCTTCTCGTCTCCTTTGTTTATGCCAGTGGACCACTTTCCTCTGAAGTGGTTTTCCATAAAATATCAACCTCTTCTGAGAACCAATGTATTTGTCCTGCCCTAAATAGAAACCTAAGCATATACCTTCATCACAAGTGTAGGTAAGGACGAAGTTATGCTCACTAAGAATATTTATGCTACTAATCATAGTATTGACAGAAGCTGCAATACCCTAACCATGATAGTTGAGATTCGAAGGAATGTCAGAGTGACACCATTTGGAAAGTTGGGCTTCTTCAATGATTTCCACTTTCTCACCCATTGGCAGCATGACATCGTGGTTTCAGCTTAATCATACATTAGTTCACATTTTATATATATTCACCTCAATCGGGCAGAAAATTCAGAAGAAAAGAAGGAACAAAGGTGGTCAAAAGGTATTGGATTAGTGCGCCTTGTTTAACATGTACGGATAAAGCCACAAGATGATTCCATCATCTTTCTTGGTAAATGTTTCAAAGCAGAAATAGATAGACTAATAAACAAACTAAAAAAAGGAAAGACAACGAGTTGGGTATCATTTTTTTGGGCAAAAGGAAGACCCCCATGATAGAAAGAAGCCCTTTTTCTTAGTTTGTAAGCGTCTCACTTTTAAGCCGTTGCGTAATCTAAATTAACAAAAAGTTTAAAGGAATTGTAGGAGCAAATTTGATGGTTAGGGATTGAGTTTGTACAAGAGGAACATAGTCTTCTAAGCTCACTTAAAACTTAGACACCTATTTTCTTGAACAAATAAATTCAAAAGGGATTGTCACTTATACATAAAGAACAGACAAAAAACGGGTTAATTAAGAAGCTTGTAGTCTTCTTTTGAAATAGACTTGTATTTGGGTTTCTATATCTACTACAATACATCTTGTATACGGTAGGAAGTTAAGCATGTTGTTTGTTGCATTAACTTTTCTCAATGTTTAATGTTGCAAATTTAGATATGAAATCTACTTTAAATAAATATTAGGAGAAAGATGTTTGTACACCCTCAATGAGGACACCTTGGGTAATGTTCGTTTGGAAGAAATTTGTAAGATTTTTGATAAAATTGTGAATATTTATGTGATGTTAAAGTTGTATTGGCATGCGTGTAGAAGTTGTTAAGGGTCTGTTTGCTACAAAAAATTTCACAAAATTTTACACCCTCTCATAATAAAATATTACAATATAATCTCTCTCTCTCCCATCAAATCATAACTTTTCACTATAAAAATATAAAAAATTACTTCTCTCTTCTCTTTTTCACTAAATCCAATACCTAAAATTTTAACAACACAAAAATTTTACAACACAAACCCACCCTAAAAGTGATTGATGTTTGTAAAAAAGGTAATAAAATGTTGTATTAGAATACGCGTGTTTTGCGATGTTTGACATGTAAATATAAAAATATGATGCAAATCCTAAAAAAAACACTCAACCGAACATGCCACAAATGTTGCCTTGAACCCTTAAATTACAAAAAATCATCAATATGAGCCTCTGGTGAGTGATGAATAGACCACAATGTACAATTTTGACTGTTGGATCTAATCAAAGAGCACATATTAAAGAATTTTGATAATTTAATGATTCAACGTGACAAACTTGATAGTTTAAACCTGCGAATAACCTAAAGGGCAATTAATTTTGATTGTTTTTTTGCAAATATTGGTGCTTCTACTTCTGTTCTACAAATAGAAGACTATTCTAAAGGGCAATTAATATTTTCAATTTACAAAAAATCCCTAAAAAAATCTCGGGATATTTTTAGTCAAGGTTCTGGTCATCTGTTAACTTCCTAATTGTGAGGATTCGCATTTCATTTTGATTCGTTAACAGGGCCAAAGAGTGGAGATATTTTTTCTCATACCTATTAGTCTTGGACTTTTGATAGGTTTCTATGTATATAGAAAAGAATAAATATCCATTCAGTGGGTTGCCATTACAATGTGGTGGTTCACTTAGAGATGACTCTGTATCTTCGAATGACAATACGTTGGATAAGCCATTCATTTCCAATCACCAAGTGCTTTTTTTGTTTTTTGTCAATAATCACCAAGTGCTTGTTTCTATGGGGTATAGAGTTTTAGCCAATCCCTTTGCTGATTGCTCTGTATAACTAACTCCCCAAGTACAAGGAATACGAAGAGCTGGTTTAACTTCAGAGCTTCGTTAAATCTGTCTCTGTTTTTCTTTTTCTTTTTTTATCTTGTAGTGATCAATAAGCCAAAAAAAAAACTCTTCAAGAATAAAGACTCGTGAGCTGAAGGGCCTTAACCATGTCAAAAAGGCACACTAGTTTTATGTTAACGAACATGCAGGAGTTCAGAGATAAAAGAAAATAATTATAATATGAAATTGGTCTCAAAGCTGATATTTCAGACCCTAAATTGGCAAAAGCTTGCTTTCAAAAAGTGATAGATCCTCAATTGGCAAACAAACGGCGCATTCTTGTTACTTTGCTTTTACCTTCACACGCCCTTTCTTTCGGTCACTACGTCAAGGATGGAAAGCTTGTGGCAGAGTACCAACTCTACTGTCTAGCAAACAAACAAGCAATGAAAAGGATGTTTGAGCAAGTGGAAGATGATTTTTCTCAATTAATTGGTTATAATTTAGTTGTACAAAGAAAAGAACCAGAAAAGATCGCATCAATAGGAGAGGGCAATGGCGGAGGTCAAAAGCAAGCAGATGTAGTTGCTTTTCATTTTTTGGCCTTCAAGTCTCAATGGAAAACCAATGAAAACTTCTTCAATTTCGCAAGTGTTTTACAAGCTTCATGTTAATTGCAAGAAAAGTTTTGAGTAGCTTAGAAGAGATTAAAGGTATATATGCTTATAATCTTAATGCTTGGCATTAACCAATGGCCAGTAGTTCTCAATGGGTGAGTGCTGCTTTTCATACTTCATAAATAAGGCCAGTTAATCCAAAGTATAGAAAATCATTGTCCAGGAAAAGCCATCTTTGAAGAATAAGTAAAAACCTTGTCGTGCAAACTGTCTAGTAGAACTGTCTAGTAATCTCATTTCTATGGATGGAAAACATTTTACTCATCTAGGAATTGACTACTCATTCTGTGGGAACCAACTGTGCTTGGTTTGTTTTCTGTTGTCCGGGCAGTAACACTATCTTCCTAGGGTTTGACCCTAAGATATCAGTCTAAAATACAACAGTTGAGAGGATAGTGGAAAAGTGTAAAGCACAAACGTTTAGGGCAACCAAGCAATCCCAGCCAAGAAGAATATAGGTTAGCAGAGAATCAATTCATGTGTGTTTGGACTCTGTTTTCGGTTTTCTGGTGTTTCCTAGCAAGGTTTCAGTTCAAACAAACGAAAAACTTTTTATCTTTTTGTCGCTGTGAAACTTTCTTTCCATTCCTTTGTTTACCACGATATTTTAACCTATCGTGGAGCAAAATGGAACTTTTGACTTACCCCACCAGTCTCAGTGTTTGCCTCCGACATAGGAAACTTTGGTTCAATTAAACGTTCACCTTTTCTATTTCAGTTTCCTCACTTTATAACGTGTGGCAAAGTAAAGTTGTGTAATTTCTAAAGGGCACAAAAAGACCCTCTCCCTCTCAGCGGGTCTACTATAAATTCAACCCACACTTCAGCTTCTCTTTAACGTCATCCAGTCCTCTTCACAGTTCTCCCTAGCCTTCATCTCTGTCTCTCAATCTCTTCAACCCTCCCATCTTCACTTTCAGCCAAAGCACGAGGTGGGTTTTGGCTTATAAGACCCTCCTTCATCCAAATCCTGCACTCTGCTATCATAAAACTCCATTCTAGACAAATATTTTTAAAAATCCTCTGTTTTCTTCTCCCTTCTTTCGAACTACATAGTTGAACGAATCATGTCCGTGAGTGTTGCTAACTCGTGTAGCTGGAGTTTCCTCCAAGCTCTGAACAACAATTTCCATTGTGCCAAAGAACAAGACACAGAAAAAGCGGAAGTATATGTACACCCTCTTGTTAAGCGGTCTTCTTTGAGGCTAAGTGAGAAAAGCCTTCAAATGTGCACAGAAAGCCTGTGCAACGAGACAGGTAGCGCTGTCACTGAAAGCGACAACGATGAAATTGAACCGCTTTCACTAGGCAGTACTGAAAATGGTCCCATGAAGCAGGCTTCGAAATCGGATGGATTTCCGGTTCCAAAGAAGTTGAACCGTTGCAGGGATTTTCCACCACCCTTGAGTACCTCTATTAGCGGCTCAACTGGTCATGTGCAAGTTAAGCCTCACCGAGAAGGAGGTCGGCTTGTTCTGAAAGCCGTTACAGTCCCTTCTTGTCATGGCCTGTTTTATGCTGAGCGTGGGGAAGGCAGGCTTAGGCTTCGGATGGTCCAAGAGGAAGGAACTGTGGAGGAGGAGGAAGATGAGGAAGTCGTTCAAGAACAGATTGAAACTGAAGTTGGTGAAGAAGAAGCGGAAGAAGCAGGAGTTGGGGACGATGCTGACGGTGATGAGAATGACGAACAGGCTTGTTGGGGCGAGGAGGAGGAGGAAGAAGAAAATAGGGGGAGTGGTGGTGGTGACGGGAGGGGAATGAGGAAACTTCCTCGGCCTAGCAGGTGCACGGAAGGCGGGCATGGAAACAAAGTGTTGCTAAATTGGGAGCCATTTTGGGTGCCTCCTTATAAGCTCTCTGCCTGAAAAATAACTATAATTAGGAGACTATTTCGTCCAGTTTTCCCTTGTCTTTCCTTTCTTGGGTTCAAATCATGGGTCTAGGCCCACTTACTGTCCAACTCCCATGTATAATTTCTCTAGTGTTGAAGTTGCTCCAATAGACTCTACTGTCAGGTCGATCAGACATTCAAATCTTGATCACCAATTTGGAGAGGATAACTAGATATAGCCGAGAGGTCTATTGTTACAGATTTGACTTCTATGGCTTATGTTTCATGAAATATGTCTGAGGTATTTATTGCAGTTACTAGTCCCTGTTGGACATTCAGCAAAAAAAACTGTTGGACATGGCGACCGTCCACATCTCCCCTATGTATATTAATTATACCTCATTACTGCGATTTCCAGAACTACCCTTACTCTATGCAATATGGTTGCAAACTCTCTGCAATATAGGTTGCTTTTGCAACCCAAAATTTGACATTTACTAAAATTTTAACACAATAAAAACTTACAATATAATCTCTCTCCATCACATCATTACTTTTCACTCATCACTCTTTTTATTTTTTCACCAAATCCAATACCCTAAAATTTTAACCTCCCCAAAATTTTAACACTCAAGCATTACTTTCTGATGTGAAGTTCGTACAATTAGCTAGAATATCCTTTAGCAAAGAAGGACAAAAGCAAAAGAAAGAAAGAGAGGTAAAAAAAAAAAAGATGACAAAAGACATTAGAGAAGCATAATCAAATTCGAAAGACAAAAGGGTGGCGTGATATAATTACCAATTACCCGTACTTATTTGGTATTTCTTTATTCCTAATAGAACGTATATATATTTGTTGGTATTCAAAGACGTATTAAGATCATTTGTAAATTTTTGTTCGAATTGCAACTTGCAATTTAGAGGGAGATAAACATAATAGATTAACTATATACTATATATTTAATGTTGTCCACGTGAAGTTTCAGTCAGCATGAGTTCTACAACGAGATCCACATGTTGTATCTATCTCTTTCCAAATTCTACATATAATTTGAAAAGAAAATTACAGAGAATTTTAATCCTTCAAGGATGACTGACTCTCACCCTATTTGTGGCACTTGGAGCTTATCCTAAACCATCAGCACAACAGTACTAACAATTTACAAGCTCAAAACTTTTTAAACATCCTAGCTCGACCGACCTTCTTTTATAGGAGACTAACGAGTATTCTGGATTAAAAGATATTATAAGAGTACTTCCAGATTGCTTGGTATTGTGTATCAACTTAAGGAGATCTCGCGAAGGTTGATTAGTTATTGCAGAGCAATTCTCTTCTGATACTTACATGGGTCTTAATTCGATGCAAAATCTTCTAAGTTACGATATAATTAGAGTACTGGCATGTGGATAGGAAGTATTTTCCTAAGCCAAGGGCAAACATTTTGCAAGTTAATTTGGTGTACAAAGGAAGTACGAACGATTGGTAACTATCAGGATAGGGGGGCCCAAGCGAGCAACATGCACTGACAACATGACATAAAATCATCATCCACGTGCTCGCTTTTTTTCCACTTCTCAGATTCTAACATGCACGGTACCAGCAGCATATACAGTACCCTCCCATATATATTAACCGAAATAGTAAACTGATCCACGTTCTTTTCCTTCAGCACAAAAAACCCTCCCTGTGACTCTGAGGTTAGAATGATCCGTTTAGGACCACGAGAAGCTTAGACTATGTTTGGTTTAGTTCTTAAAATAATTTTTGTTTTGTGTTTTTTTTTTAAAGTAGTGTAGGTTCTCTTAGAATTGATGAAAAGTTAGTTAAAAGTTGTTGAAATTTGTAAAAAATTATTGGGATTGGTAAAAAGATATTAAAATTGATGAAAAAATTATAGGGATCGGTAAAAATGTATTGAAATTAATAAAAAAAATGAATGAGAAGTTTTTGAAAACTTTTTGAAAACTTAAACAAATATAACCTTAAGTTCTGAAAGGTTGATTATTGGATACTCACAAGAAGAGAAATGGTCCGTCAGGGCAGATATAGCATGATGCCATGAGGGTGGGTGCGTAACGTTCCTTAAAAGAGGACGGTGGTGTCCAATCGTGGAGTTTGAGCATATCCTGTATGGCGGTGAGGTATTTCTGGGGAAGGTAATTACATTTGGACATGAAGTTGTCAACAAGCTAGCAAGGCATCATTGGGTTTCGAACATCATGTGCTTTGAGAACCCTATTTGACAAGTTCCTTTGAACTTATATTCTCTTTATAGCATTCATGTGAAGTGGGAGCAGCAACATCTTAGGGCAATCAGCGAGTCTTCCTAGTTTTATAGTGACATATATAGAGATAATTACTTTTTCGTAGCCCTCCATTTATAATTTCAGATACTGTCATAAGTGGTCCTGCGAATTTAGCCATTTCTAATTTTCTAGAGCCTTACTTTTATATGATCTTCAACGGATCAATAATATCAAACACAGATGATACATCGTGCCCTCTCTTCTTGATCTGATCCCCTTTGTAAACTGATCTGTTCTTCAATTTTCAACATGGACCCACATTCCTCCCGGGCTCCCGACCGTAGAATGACCGAATGGACGGCATCCAGCCTTCCATCCGGTCATCCGGAGCGAATTGCCTTCGGAGTCAATCTGCTCTCCTTTCGGGAACGGATTCCCTCCTCCGAAGATGTACAAAGGGACGGTCAAAAGTTAAAAATTGCAATCCAAGGGTCCTAATTCATCCACCTCATTTAATGAAAAGATGGCTCCATGACTTGGCCTGGCGGCTCAATCTGTCCAGGATTTCTTCTTCTTTCTTCTTCCCCAATTTTTTCAGCAACGACCCGCACCTAAATTCGACCGACCTTGCACTCTCTAGCTCCTCTCCTCGCCGGACCTTGTCGGAATTCCTTAGTCCTTATTTTTTTTCCTCAGAGAAGCCCGAAACAGCATGGTTTGTTTCTGTTTCTTCTTTAATTGTTCGAATTCTTGGAGTCTGATTTACGTTTTTTAAGTTGGTTTGAGCACGTATGATGTATTGGTGGGCGCCTGTAAGTTTGGAGTCAAGTGAACAATTTGGTTTTCCCAGACCAGATAATTATTTAAAAGAAAACCTTAGATTTCCTTTGAGAAAATTTGAAGCTTTTTGTTCAAAACTTCCTTTTGTCACAGCGTACACGGAAGCCATAACAAGAAAAGCAATCACAATAATCTCAATCAATTTCGATCCCCACCGTTCTGATCCAATCCCAACACTCATTATATATGCAAATCCCTCCTACTCCTTTCCCTCACGACATCGAACTTTACATATTGATCCTCAAACACAACGCACAAGGAAACATGAAAGTGAGCCAAAAACTTCAATTTCACCAAAACCCACTTCTCATGTACAACTTTTCTCCACTTGTGGCGAACTAAAAGTCCAAGTACGTGAAAACAAAGCTTTCATCCTTCAGGGTTTGTTCGTCTGACGCTTCGAGTTGAAACATAGTCCTTCTATGTGAACCCCCTTGGCATGGTCAATCGCTTCTCTCTCTCAATTTTGCGTTTTCATATCGTTCAAAGTTTTCAAGGCTTAGAATTCCGAGGTCCGGCGAGGAGAGGAGCTAGAGAGTGCAAGGTCCGTCGAATATAGGTGTGGGTCGTTGGTGAAAAAATTGTGGACGAAGGAAGAAGAAGGAGAAGAAGAATTTCGGCTCTCACAAGGACAGATTGAGCCCCCAAGCCAAGTCATGGAGCCATCTTTTTCATTAAATGAGGTCGATGAATTAGGACCCTATTGCAATTTTTAACTTTTGACCGTCACTTTGGACATCTTCGGACTTCCCTCCTTCGGAGGGAATCCGTTCCCCTTTCTTTCCTCCTTCGCGTTCAGTAGTACATTTAGAACACATTCGTAAACAAAAATATGTCCATTTTGAAAGCAATTAATATAAAGATACTGAAAGTAACTAAGCACGAGGATGCATGAGTTCCTTAGCATCTACCTATACTTCATTTACAAAATTAATGTTACTGCGCTCTCCCCAGTTAAAATTAGTTTGGAGAAATAGTGGGGGGGGGGAGAACAAGAACAATATGTTCCTTTTCTTTTTCTGATCATCTACCTATTCGTTTACAAAATTAATTAACCACTTTATAGGATATTTGACAAAAAAGCATCATTCCATCCGTATTGCATGCCTGAACCACCCGTGCTTGCTTTGAAGGGGCCGGATAATTTGGCAGTCTGTACAACTCTGCTTGACCGGTGTGGAGTTGTGGAATGGGAAATTGAGTCTATCATTCTTTTTATCAGAGACTATCTGGATAATACTAAGCACCCAAATTGACGTTTTACCCATCTGAAAAGGGACCTAAAACTTTGCGGCAAACTGTTTGGCGAAGTGGGTCTATGAAGAGGATTTTTTCGGGACAATCGATCCCCATTCATTGTATCCCGGGGGCATTTTGTTTTGCAATAATCCCTCCCAAACCCTCTCGATCTGCTTGTTTCAGTTATTTGCTTTTAAAAAATAAGGAAAAAGTACAGACACAATCCCTGTGGTTTCATGTTTTAACAAATTAGTCCCTGTGGTTTAAGTTTGAATGAATTAGTCCCTGTGGTCAGTCAAACGTTGCAACACAGTCCCCCCGTCAGTTCCCCCTTCAACTCGTTGACGGAGCACGCTGACCTGTTTAAAATCATCCACGTGGACACCGAAGATTTTTCAAATTTCACACGTGAAAGCCAAGTCATCAATGATTGAAAAAAAATATATAGCATAAGGCATGATAATGTGTATGCAGTACACGTGATTCCTCAACGTGGCTAGCTACGTTTTAGGACTTCCACCCATTTGAAAAAAAAACAAAGAAAATAAACCAAAACACAAAAAATACCATTTCTGGCTCATTTTTCCCGATCATCCACAATCCCCCTTTCTTTATTTCCCCCCAAAAAATGCCCTAGCCCAAAATCCCCAATCTCGTTCTCTTCATTCCACACCTGCTTGCGAATCTCCCAAACCACCGAACTTGCACTTAACATCCAGATTCGTTGTTGCTATGTCTTTCCTCCAAATCACTGAACCCTTATATGCAACCACCATTTCTACCCCTTGAAGGAGAAGGAAAACCCATCCTAAGAAGGAGAACCCGTGAACTGTGAAGGAGAAGAAGAAGAAGGAGAACCCTTAGGTAATATGATATTTTCACTCATTATTTATAGACTCCCACTACGAATTTGTGGACCCATTTCTTTATTAGATTTGTCGGCTTTAGGAAGGGGGTTTATTATATCAAACTGTGGGGTCACTTTGCACATGCCTTGTTATACTTCTGTCGGTTTTGTATGGTTTCGATGGACTTTAGTGAATAAAAGGACAAGATCTGGGAGCAAAGACTAGTTGCAATTTGCCTTTTAGTTTAGTGGTCCCCCCACATCATGCGTTGCTACAAATCGAAAGACAATGCTTTGGATTTCAGTTTTGACTGATGTCCTAATTTATCATAATAATTAGTTAGTTTCTCTAATCTTATGAACTTAAAATAGATTTATCTTTTGCTAGAAGCAACGGTAACAGTTGAAGAATTTTTTTAACCTTGTGCATCCAAGATTTTGATGAACTTAAAATATGCCCGTAACATATGATTCAGTACTATTTGTTGTTGAACTTTTTTGGTAAGCAAGAGGCAATTACTGAAGAAATGAGTAAAGCTGAAGGCATACTTCATTTGCCATTACTATCGTTATCATTATCATTGTTATTATTATTATTATTGTTGTATTCCCTTTTAGCAGTATCTAGATCACAAACAAAAGAAGAAAAGAAAAACAATGGAAAAAGTGTATGTGTACGTGCCAACTTGTTGTGCTCATGCATTGCCTTTGAACTGTTGGAGCAGTGCACGCTTTTCTCATGCATACTGTTGGAGCAGTGACATTTAAATGTTGAACTATATTATTAGTTATATTTAAATGATGAACTCCATTTATCAAATTTGTGTTCTTCGCATGCAACAAAGCTCCATGCATTTTATTTAATTATTGGATAGTTAAATTGTTTCTTTTTTCATTGTTTGAAGGGTTAGATAGTTGTTCGCTGAAATCATGGTTCACCTATGCTTTCATCATGGGGGCAGTCTAAACTTCGCATGTGGGGAATACGTAGGCGGAAAGGTTGTGTACATTGGAGAGGTGGATATAGATTACATCAGGACGTAGTTAGAGCCACTCAATGATGTGCTGTCATGATGTGTATGATTTTGTGTTGGGTAAACATGCTATAACCAGATTTGATGTTTTGTGTTATGTAAACAAGCTACAACCAGATTTGATGTTTTATGTTATGTAAACATGCTATGAGCCACTCAACTGGTGGAACTGATGTTTTGTGAAATCTGGTCAATTATGTGTATGACCAGATTTGATTATCTAGATAGATGAGTCAGTTGTGTATGACCAGCTTTAGCTCGAGCCTCTATATTGTCTGCAACTCCCGCTTTATAAAGTCATATTAGAGATGACCCACAATGAAGCAGCAACTGCTAATCAAAACAGCCGCTCTCATTTTCATTGTCAATCAAAAGGCTTGTACACATAAAATTTGCAGCAACAACTAATCAAAAGTCATACATTCTATTTCATTCCTAAATAGACTACCAAATACACGGTTAACTTCCTAAATGGACTAAAACTACTCTAAGTTATCAAATACAACATAAACTCCCATTCAATATATCAAATACAACATAAGATCCCATTGAATATAGACTAACTTATGTGCTGACCCCCCATGTAACCCAAAACCCAACACTTATAAGAACAGCCAAATTGAACATCCAGGATCCAACCAAGTGATATTTCAAATATTTTTCCTTCTTCTTCTGCATCCGTAATTGGTCTTCCATTGTCTTCACCTTCTTAATATAGGTTGGCAATATTTCATGACCACGTACACAGGTTGGTGGATCCACCCTTCCTGGTTGTCTCTGCAACATCAGAAAAATAAATGAATGTAGTGCATCAATAACTAGTCTTTGTTTAAACAAATGAAAGTAGTGGGAACTGTGCTGAATGGTCCTAGAAAGTGAGGGAAAAAACGAGAGGCTCTCTTTGAGGACACCTACTCATAAATTTCACAGAGATTGAGTGCACTTTAAGAAGCAGTTGATCAAGAACAACCTCATACAGTGGAGACACAACATTGACTAGGTAAATTCCAAACCTACATGAAGGTACGACCTAAATAAAAATTACTACCACTTACATAAAGCTACGATCTAGATAAAAATTAGCAAATTTCGATAGTATCCAAACCAAATGACCAATTTTTTGCTTAGATGATAGCAGATTCATCAATTACACTCCTTTTTGAAATCTACGGTGTGGGAAAGAGATTTAGGCCAACAACGAACATACCGAGGTAGCTGAGTACCGGGGGCAGCCAAAGAAACGTCTTCCTGGGTTCGAATCTGTCAAGGAAGTCTTCATGGAAGCCTGAAGGTTGCATCCACACACCGGAAAAATGCCACTCCACTGCAAATCGGGAGGTCGTTGCTTTCTTCCACTCCGAGAGGATGACGAAAATGATGAAGATGACTTCATTAGGGGAATTTTGGATTGAGATTTCGACTGAAGGATTGTGGAAAATGCAAAGCTTTTGAGCCTGGAGCTTAGGGCTACCAATGGGGAATGAGAGAACAAGGAAATAAAGAAGAGGGATTTCAGGCTATGGGGAAAATAAAGAACAGGGAAATAAGTTTGACTTTCCTTTTATTTATTTTTTTCAATCATTGATGGCTTGGCTTCCACGTGTGAAATTTGAAAAATCTTCGGTGTCCACATGGACGATTTTAAACAAGTCAGCGTGCTCAGTTAACGAGTTGACGGAGGAACTGACGGGGGGACTGTGTTGCAACGTTTGGCTGACCGCAGGAACTAATTCGTTCAAACTTAAACTACAAGGACTAATTTATTAAAACATAAAATTATAAGGGCTGTGTCCGTACTTTTCCCCAAAAAAAAAAAATAATGCTGGACCGTTAGTTTAATATAAAAGTACGTCGAACCCCTGTATTGTTTTACGGCCAGGAGCAGATTGTATCAAAAGTCGATTAAGATTTGCTTCTTGGAGTAACAAAAAAAAGCATGACATCAGGATATTTTGTGGGTTAATTTCCGTAGGACTAAAGACAGGAGAGATGGGACGTCGTGCGTTTTCCTTTTACGTTATTGATGGGGGATGGGTTCCGCTGAAGCTGTTAATTCTGGTTGTAGTACCCCTGGCATGGCTATGAACTGGAATAATAGTGGACCGGATCTGACGAAATGACGCACTTGCATAATGGAGAGGTTCCTGTTAGTGATTTCAGCCTCCAAGTATACTGGCCCTAGTCTTTACGGAAGTACGTGAATGTCATGCAAATTCATTTTTTTTTAAAAAAGGCGTTAACATTCTGCTTGGTTCATTGGGGGAACTTGAGTTGATCTCTCGTACTTTAACAAGATCTTGTTGCAGGCTCGCAAATACTAGTATATCGAAAAGTAACCATTTAAGGGCATACACGTACACCCACATCATGCAAATCGTCAACAAAGCAGCAGTACTGATCAAGTCATTTGATCAAGCACTACAAACAAATCGACCTCCGACCGAAACCGCTGCTATAGGCTATAGCAGTGGTCTTTTAGCGACGGTCGCAATAGGTATATTTTTAGCAACAATTTTTTCAAAAATCGATGTCAAAGGTACACTCTATAGCGGCGGTCATACGCCGCTGTAGATACCTAATTTCTAGCGGCGTTTTCAAAAAACGCTGCTAAAGGGGGGTCTCTAGCGGCGGCCACTAACAGCCGCTAAAAAGACTGCCGCTAAAGATAATACCCTTAGCAGCGTTTTGCAACTGCTAAACGGGGGTCTATAGCGGTGGTCAGTGATCGCCGTTAAAGGTATTACCTTTAGTGGCGTTTTGAAAAAACGCAGCTAAATGGGGTCTATAGCTATTAGAGTTAGTCCCACATTGCTAAAGCAATGTGGGCTATTGCAATCAAAGGCTTATAAAATAAGTCTCTATGTAATCTATCAAAGACACACCAGTGAGTACACACATCTGCCCATTTGGACTTTCCCACAGTGGATGTAGGTCTATGGACCGAACCACTTAAATCTTGTGTCTCACTCCTCTCTCTCTCTCTTAGTCTAAATTTGTATTCTCTTTTATTTAAGTCTTAACAATAGCTGCGGTCAGTGACCGCCGCTAAAGGTAATACATTTAGCGACGTTTTTTTTGCAAAACGCTGCTTAAGGGGGGTCTATAGCGGCAGTCTGTAACCGCTGCTAAAGGGGGTCTATACTGACCGCCGCTATAGACCCCCTTTAGCAGCGTTTTTTGCAAAACGCCGCAAAAAAACGCTGTTAAAGGGGGTCTATAGCGGCAGTCAATATAGACCTGTTTTTTTGTAGTGAGGATTTGAAGTGGAAGAGATTTCTTTTTTTTTTTGGTTACTTTCTGATTTCTTGAGGATTAATTTGGTGGTAAGATAAGATATATATATCCTTTGAGAAAAGAGATACGAAGAAATACAAAAGCTCATGCAAAAATTATCAAAAGCCAATGGCACACTGATCGGGAAAAACAAAAAAATAAATTGAGCCAATATATTTTGTATTTTAGTATGCGAGTTTCCACACGTTTGTACCTTATTATTTTATTATGAGTTATTAATTTCAGATATATTTTTTTTAAAAATTAAAAACCTTCAAACTTAGTTTACTCTAACCCTAGAGTAAACTAAAAATAAATAAATAAATAAATTCCCTGCTCTTCCGGCCAACATTAATATTAGTTACTATATATAATAAACATATATATATAGCTAGAGACAGCAAGCCTTTCATGGGACAAATACGTACACGATCTATCACTTTTATGTAATTATCTAGTCACTACTTGGTTAAGATATATATATAGGGGTTTTAACACATATATATATATTGCCGATTCTTCATCTATCTTAGCATTTCTAGCATCACTCTAGGTGCAAGTAATTATAATGATAGAATAGATGGTTGAATGGAGCAATTATATATGAAGAATAATATTTTCGGAGTACATTAATACAAATTAATGAGAAAATAATATATAGAAAGCTATCTTTTGTTGGGTCTATCCATTAGGTGACCACAACCCAACAAAAAGGTCTAGTACTAGTACTACTCATGACTCGGAATTAGGCAACCCCACTAGCTAGCCATTCTGTTCTGTCCACCCAAGCTTGGACAAAAAATACAAGGCCACACAGTCCACAGAACCACACAAAGGAACAAATAATGCATATTGGATTATTCTCTTAATCATACGGACGAAATTAAGCTGGTTGAGGTGTACGACATCCCTGTCCACGTGTGGATGACAATGACATGATACAATTACACACGAGAAAATGCTCCACACTCCACAGAGCGCACAAAGATGTTGTGTGTGTTAAAGGAAAGCATGCACCTAAGAACTCGATCCATACGAGCATTACATGGCCCAGCAAATTGGCCTTATCTAAATATTCCTGTATGCCAACGCGAACATTTGTATCCCCCACCAATTTTATGTGGTATTCTATATATCTGTCACCTAGCTTCTCCTACGTGTTCAAGTCCATTTCTCTCCACATATATCAAATCCACACAGCTTCCCTTTTTTGTATGCTTTAACAGACTTGTCATGAGTTGTTGGACATCCATGTCACTGGTTCAATAATCTAACTTCGACTGTACGTGTTCCTTTATCCGTTCGAGTTTCCAGCAAGAATTCATACATTAATTAATTAACTAGTACTCCATAATATATATTGTTTCGTCCTAGCTAAATGCTAATCAGTCTGTTCTAGTACTCAGGGCTATTTATAGCAAGAACAAATTTTTTGGAATTTAAACTCTTGATATTGGAAAATATAGGGATAATTAAATACACTTTACATGCACAATTCAATTATAGGGGCCTTGAGTACACTTTGCATCATCATCTATTATATTTTTATCACATTAATGCACACTCCAACTATTATTTTAAACACTTTGCACTCCCGTTCATAATTCTTTTAGCAATGACGATTTCATGAAGATAAAAATAATAATTTTAGTGGCTAAAAATTAATTTTTGCTGAAATTTTCACCTGTGATGTATTTAAAATCAATAATTAGAGGATGTAAAGTGTATTTATTCCAAACAAATGTACACAATCTTCAAAGAATATTTAAAAATTCTCCGTACCTGCTTAAACATCTGTGTGAGAGAGAGTCCGAGAGAGAATTGTTTGTGAATGATCTCATAATTTGATCATGTGACTTGATTGTGTCATTTATTTAACGACCTAAAACATCCAACATTAAGATGGTCTAAATATTGGAGCGCCAAGGGTAAGTTGATATATATATATATATATATATATATGTGGAGTCATAAAAATAATGCCCATTAGCACGAAATATTTGATCTATCCTCCATCATGATCAATTTCACTGCCAAACCTCAACTGCATGTGAAAGCAAAAGAACTGCCATATATATAGTAGTACTAGTAGGTATCGAATTGAGATATTAAGTACGTGGATTGATGGTTTAGTAGTAGTACTGTACGTACGTTATACGCAGTCTTGATCATCAGATTGATGCTTAGGGGAGCTTTAGCTGCACAAGTTTGAACCATGGTAAAGATTTAGACAAGATCAGAGACAATCTGCAAAGATGTATGTGTAATCAATACGTATTGAAAAAGATGAATAAAAGTGATCTATCATAGGATCGAGATCAGAAAAAAGGACGAATAAACGATCGCCACGATTGATCCATATATAGAGAGATCTCTGCAGGTAAACCCTGGTTTTCAACCCACCAATGATTATTCGGTGATGGTTTTAGTCACTTTCTACTGACGAGAGAGAGAGAGAGGGGGAGCGTTCGCTAGTGCAGGCTTTTAGGAAAAACCTCCTGTAAATTAATACCTAGTTAGCATGCAGTGAAAACAAATTACAACACAGAGATAAATATAAAGTATGAAAGTAATTGCATGCATTTGAAGGTGTACTTACAGAGCTATAGAAGGGCGTAGGGCTAGGATGGGGCTAGAGAAATATTTAATTGGGGTGTCTTTTCTTATATTCGGTGCATGGATAGGGGAGTGACAGCACTTCAGGATCTGACCAATAATTAAGAGCCTTCCTTTCAATATCGCTCGAAAAAACCAAAATAGGTGGTTCCTTTTCATCCCCCAGAAGAACAAAAGAAAAGTGGATTCTTTTCATATAATGGCTGACAATGAATCCTCTTCAGGATTCCGAGGATCACAAGGGTATCGAATTTCAGGACCCACGTTCCCCGAAAGTAGCAGAATTCCGGATATCCAAGACACTAACGCTGTGGCGATCTTGAGTATGTATATGCTTGTCTTCTTGCCATGATTTGTTCCCAATTGGTAGCTATCACAAATAAATCGTTTGCTTTTATATTCTCTGTCAAATATATGTTCAGCTCTATTCACCAGGATTTGGTATTGAATATGTTCGTCAAAACCTGATCATGCGGGATGGTCCACGCCTGTACAGGTCGATTGCACTAGTACTTAATTGCTTGTATTTACGTTCCTCATTAATTTACTCCAAGAAACAACCAAATCATACCTTCCAATTGTATACAATACCTTAATTTCTTTCATATATATTAACCAAAGAAACGTACGTGAGTCAAATAAACGTACTTAATCCACCAGCATGACAGATAGTAGTAGGCAACCTGCAAGTAGGACACAAGACGCTTGGTACATGCAGATGTCAGTGGGAGGAAGCTGAGAGAATATTTGTCCGCAAAGTAATGCCCTTGTAGATTGTGGCCAATGACAACCATGTATTCAGTCAAGGATTGATTAAGCGGTACTTAATTAATTTATAAAAGAAATGGAGATCTAGCTAGATCACAATAAGTGATTTGGCTGAAACATATGGGTTATCTCATTCTATTAACAACGCCTTAGGAGACGTCGACGTACCTAAAGTCATATAAAAATAGAATATTATAGTTGATTTTTATTTTCCATAAAAGAAAAAAGGAAAATGCATGGAAGAATTAAACCAGGGTCCGGCATGGGAATGGAAGTGACTGATTGGGTAGTGTATAGACAAGGAAATTTTGGACATCATATATCTGCATGGGGAATAATCTACTTTTTCGCAATGATGGGTGTCCATGAAATAAGATCTTTTAACTCTTTCTTTCACCTCCTTGGATTCCCCGGAGTCCTTTTACCTGGCCTTCACATCATCTACTATAGCTTCTACTTAATTATTCCTTTCATGACGACTAGGAAAGTCCGATATGCCATGTGACTACAATTCAGAGAGATCTCCAATCTTCCTCCATATTCTTTCTTTCATAATTCATCTGGCACTTCTCATCTTGAATAGAAAAACATTTTTTTTAAATATATATATATATATATATATATATATATATATATATATATATATATATATATATATCATGCAATTCCATTTTATACTGCATTGTGATCAAAATTGAACGTACGAGATTATTTCATATCCTTTTCTGGTTCTATTTTTAATCATTTATGACAATCTCTGTCATGAGAAATGAAATATTTACTTGTAGAAAGCCCAAACTTCCCATCACCTTGAGCTGTTTAGGAACTACTTGTGGATATATGATTCCCCATAGCTAGAGTCCTGTACTCTCCCCTTTCCAGTATTTGATTTCCCCTGTACTTGGCAGTAGGGTCATTAGAATCCCCAGGTTTTCAATTTAATCTGAGCAAAGCAAGACATACTCTATTTCCAAAGGTACACACACCAGCCATCCAGTTCACAGAGAGAAGTTGAACAATTCGACAGGAGCAATACCAAATAACTCTAACCGCTCCAGTTACATAAGACTACTGTGGAGTTGCTTCACGTGAAGACCAGTTTGACAAAACAAAAATGGACAAATCTGGAAAGGGGAATAATTGTTGAAGAGAAAGCTATGTCAATTTAGTTGTGTCTCATAATCTCATTGAGGGTTCAAACACACAGAAGGAGCACAGTAAACTGCATCAAGGGCACAGATCTTAAAAGCTGGTGATCATAAGCCAGCTCCAATATGACTTATGAGAGACCTGTGAAGACAAACCCATGAAAATTATACAGGAAGGAATGATCATCTACTATCAGAAAGGGACAGGAAACCTTGGGAGAATAATCCGCTAATCTTCTAAACAATATGTACTTTGACAAAATCGAGTATTTATTCAAGTCTCAGTGTAGCACGACGAAAGTTTATTGATGGACGAGTTCTCAACCTAATTTGAATTGCTTCTGCTAGCAGCATAGGCTCGATAAGCTCCCAGTCCAACAACAGTTACAGCAGCCCCAACTGTGATTTGAGAGAAAAAAAAAATCAGTCATGAAATGTATATAAAAAATTACAAATACATGAGAAAATGCTATGAGACAAGTGAGCTAGAGAACCATACTTGAGATAAAAATAAGAGATCGATTAACGAGCTGCTGGTACTGCTTGCACTTTCTCCCAGTCTCAGTTTCAGGAATGCTCAAATGCGGATGTTCAGCTGCACTTACAATTCTACGCAATATATTGTTGTGGTCACTGGATTTTGTGCTCAAAGGAATAGGTGCCTCGATTCCTAATTTCTGACTAACCTACAACAGCAATCGGTACAATTTTTTTCAGTATGGAAAATCACACATTTTTGGAGCGAGAGAAATTGCAGACTACATGGAAGAGCTCATAAATCATGTAAAGACATAATTAAGGATGTGAAGACAAGTTCGCTGAAAAATGAAAACCTTTACTGAATCTTGCACTGCCACTGGATTTGGATCCAGATCATCCTTGGCAGCAATTAGGAGGCAAGGCACAGCATAACAACTTTCTTCTCCACGTCTAGCAATCTCCAGCAGGAGTTCTCTTGATCTCTTCCATGATTTTTCAACGGAACTGGAAACATAAAAACGTCGCTTTTGAGCATGATGCAACACATTAAATTGATTCATTAGATTCTGGCCAAAAAAACATTACAATTTCTTACGAATCAGTTTTGACATTATTTTAAAGGTTCAATTTTTTGGTGATTCTAACCTTTAAAAAGATGCAATTTTTTTTAAGAAAAAAAAAGAACAGAGGCACTTTCTTTGCATTAAAAATTGTATATTTATTGCTGCTAACGCAAGGAGGTGGTTGGATCTGGAGAATGAGCCACAGAGATTGCATGTGGAGGTCGTGGAGTTTAAGGGGTTACTAGGGAGACAACCGAGTAGACAGCGTGAGCCCTCCAATGCTGACCACAGAGAATCTAGAAAACGTGGTAGACCCCGAGATCAGAGAGCCTGCTAATCCTTAGGAACTACAGCCCAAAACCCTTCCCAAGAGGTTGGTTACAACAGGGTCTACAAGATGTGTCTCTCAACTGAAAGAGACTGAAATGGAATTGAAATTGCCAGAACCCAATAACATCTCATCTCACGAATATGATCGTATTCAATTCTAATAACCACAACAGCGTCACACTTACCTGTCATAGACAAAGACAGCCACATCACAAGCAGCCAAAAATTCCTTCGTAAGCAAAACGTCTTTGACTCCATCCTCTGGTATCTCACGCAATATAAGAGTCTTCTTACTTCCCTATAAGGGAAGCAATATAAACAACACGACTACATAATGCATCAACTCATAAAAGTGAATGGCCATTTTTTATATCATTTAGATATTAGCCTGCAGATAATAAAAGAAAAAGATCACTGCAGTTAATTTTTGGAATAAATACATTTTGCACCCTTTAACTATAGGGGTCTTGATGCCGATGAGCTATGGCTCAAATGGCATTTCCTCCTCTATGGAGGGTCCTGAACTGGGGTTCAAAACCCCCCACCCCCACCCCCGGGCACAAGCCTGATTTACCTAGAAAAAAAAAAAAACTATAGGGGTCTTGATATTTTACACATCAAACTATTATTTTTATCACATTACACCCATCAGTAATTAATTTCAAACACTTTGCACCTTCTATTATATTTTTTGTCAATTTTAAAGAAATTTGATTTTTTTGTCCTTGAAAATGACGATTTTATCCTCACAAATATCACCGTAAAAAAATTTAAGAGAAAAAATGCCTTTCACACGCTAAAAAATCAACTTCTATTAAAATTGACAGAAAATTTTAACGGAGGGTGCAAAGTGTCTATCAATAGTTGTGGGTGCAATGCAAGAAAAATAATAGCTTATGGTGCAAAGTATCAAGATCTCCATAGTTGAAGATGCAAAGTGTATTTATCCCTTAATTTTTCACCCTAACATCCTTTAAACCACATTAGTAACCTCGATAATAGTACAGAATATATGCATGAGAAACAGAAGGGCGGGAAAATATTCTGTTAAAGAACTTGGAAAACACTATTTTCACTGATTTTACTCACCCTAAGCTGCTCAACAACATTTGCTGCATAACGCTCACCAGTTGTTGTATTAGTTTTTGATAAAGACCTGTAGTTGGAAAAGGCAATGACTACACTGCTTAGAATAAACGCTAGAGAAACTTGAGAAGTTATGATGCATAGACAATAAAAACGAAAAACAATACAGTTAACCAGATGAAGCACAAAAAGCTAAAGGATGAACCAATCAAGAATTCTATAGAACTGATAAAGCAACATTGACTATAGTAACTGGTTCAGCGGTAGCACCTTCCCAATAACGAATTCAACAAAGAAGATTTCCCAGCACTTTTAGGACCAAAAACAAAGCATTGAAAAACATTTCTCTCTGTTCTTTGCTTTTTACGATCCACGAATCTTCTCCTTGTGATGCGAAGCGCTGAGGCAGGATCACCACCATATCCAATGTATATTAAATTGGCTAAACTACACTGGGGATCCTGTGATGTCATTAATGCCCACTGCAACCATATTTGGAATAGTGATACAATTAGCAAATGGTGGCTTAAGAAGACAAATTCAAACCGTTATAAAATGGATGGAAGCTAAAAACAATGAAGAAAGGAAATCTTCGTTATGTGATAAACAGAGAGCCCACAAGCTTCCTGAATGAAAAATTGAAATTTGATATCAAAACTAGGAAGAATTCTGTAAGAAGGGAGGTGGTGTATTTCCTAGGATGAAGGAGGTCCAGGGAGGTAAGTTCATCTTCAGATATCACTTTAAAATGAACATCATGCGAGCTCACTTGCTTAGGAGCATTTAAAACCATAAACAGTGATGCGATCCAGGCTTAAAGAGTATCTTAAGTAAGGGGATGATTGGGATTCTATAGCATCAAAAAATGGTTCTCAAAGGAGATTCATCTACAAATGTTATCTCTATTTTCTTTTTATGTCATGTCCCTCAAGGTCACGAGAGAAGGGGGGAAAAAAGACGGAAGGGGAGGGAAGAAAAGGATGGAGGAATCAACTCTATGCTTCATGTTTTCTTTACAGTAGTGAACATGCACGCCTCTTTATCCTTCCTATCCTTGTCTAACCTCTTTATTTATAATGCAATGCGATAAATGAAAACTTTAGCTTGCTCCATTAAATATTTTCATAAAAGAAACACCAGTGGAGACCCAATAACCATCCACGACCCTGTGTACATGAGCTCTTTTTTTTTTTATAAGTAAGATTAATTTTATTAATGAGAAAAAGAAAAGAGGCAAAATCAATACAAAGATTGTACTGAAGTCACTCAAAGCATACAAATAAAGAAACTAAGGAAATCAGCATAGTCCACAAAACAACCCCCCGGCAAAGCATTAGCCCAAAAGAAAAGAGAAAGAAACACATCGCCCTGCAAGCTTCTTAGTGATCTGTCTGAATCTTCGAAACACCTTCTATTCCGCTCCCTCCAAAGGCACCACCAAACACACGCTGGAATCATCCCCCAAAGAGCCTTGGCTGAAGGATCCATAAAATTCCTACCCCAACAAGATAAGACATCCTCCACCTTTTCAGGCATAACCCAATGAACATTTAAGATACCAAGGATCGACATCCAAAGACCTCTAGCAACCGTGCAATGCAATAACAGATGATGAACTGATTCGCCATCTCCCTTACACATATAACACCACTCTTAGACATAAACACCCCTTCTTTTGAGATCATCAATAGTCAAAATGCGCCCATGGGTAGCCTCCAAAACAAAGAAAGACGCGCATAGGGACCTTGGCCTTCCAAACCCCCTGCCAAGGGAAAGAGACAAAACTAGCATAACCAGAAAGATAATCATAGAAGGATATAACAGAAAAAACACCACTCATTGAACCCACCCACCACATCACATCAGCACTATCGCTATGCACCCTCTGCTCATAGAGGAGAGAATAGAAGGCATCAACCTCCTCCAATTCTCAATCATTCACAGATCTAGAGAACTGCAAATTCCACATTAAGGAAGAAGAATCAAACTCCAAACACTCCACCACCATAGCTTCCTTACAGGAGGACAAAGAGAAGACTAAAGGGAAGGAACGACTTAGAACTCGCCCACCACACCACCTGTCATGCCAAAACAAACCGAGTATGCTTAGAAAAAGAATCTCAACCATTACTGATATGTTTCCAAAGGCTGACCCTATAGGAACCGATGGAAGACAAGGAGAATCACCCACCACCCCCAGTACCATATTTTGCAACAATAACACATCTCCACAATTTATCCCTCTCAATGCCAAACCGCCACAACCACTTGCCCAACAACGCTTTATTGAACACAACGATCCTCCTAAGCCCCAGCCCACCAAAACGAATTGAACAACACACCTTCGCCCAACTAAGAAGATGAAACTTATGAACACCATTTTCACTACCCCATAAGAAGTCCCTTTGTTTCTCATTGCCACAGCACTCGGAATGGGGAAAAGAGATAAAAAGTCAGAAGACTAGATAAAGTGGACTCAATAAAAGTGATCCTACCTCACTTCGACATATACATATGCTTCCATCCCTCCAATCTCCTTTCCATCATCTCCAAAATGTCATCCCAAATCTGCACACTTTTGTATCGGGCACTCAAAGGAAGCCCCAAATAAGTCATTGGCAATGTTGATATTCTACAACCCAATAAAGAAGCCAACCCCTACACATTACCAACATTACCAATAGGAATAACCTCTGACTTGGACAGATTCACCTTCAACCTCGAAACCGCTTCAAAACATAACAACAAACAACGAATGCTAAGAATTTGATCCTCCTCAACCCAACACAAAATTAATGTATCATCCGCAAAAAGCAAATGGGAAACACTAGTAGCCACACCACTCACACCACCAACCTTAAAACCATCAATAACACCATGCGAAACACATTGTGCCATCATTCTAGAAAGAGCCTCCATAACAATAATAAACAAAAGAGGAGAGAGAGGATCTCCTTGCCTCAAGCCCCGAGAACTACCAAAAAAACCCTCCGGGCAGGGCCGGCTCAAACAAAATGGAGGCCTAAGGCAAAATAAATTAATAGGCTGTTTATATAAAATTTAATATAAAATATTTAAAATTACCTGAAAATTATTAAATTTAATATAAAATATTAAAGGCCCCATTAATTATTTTTTACGAGGCCCTCATACATGATATCAAGGCCCCATGACTAGAACAATTAAGAAATTTAGGGAAATTGACATTTTAGTCCCTAGGTTTTGGGCACTTTTTCATTTTAGTCCTTGAGTTTTCTTGTTTTGACGAAATGGTCCTTCCGTCAGTCTGTTGTCCATATACTTAACGGCACATGTAGCGGTCGACCGGGTATATGTGTAAAAAGTGAGCGGTCGACCTCTACATCAAGCGGTCGACCGCTACATATAGCGGTCGACCTCTTCATGTAGCAGTCGACCGGGTCAAAATTGCTGACGTATCAGAGAGCTCCGTTAAGTATATGGACGACAGACTGACGGAAGGACCATTTTGTCAAACAACGAAAACTTAAGGACTAAAAATTTGAAAGTTGAAACTCAAGGACTAAAATTAAAAAGTGCCCAAAACCTAAGGACTAATTAGTGAATTTCCCAGAAATTTATAAGGCATTTATTCTCTTTGAGCAAAATTCAGAAATATCTAAAAAAGAATTAGGAAGTCTGGAAGAAATATATGTCCACTCATGATAAAAAAAATGAAAAGATTGCATTTTGTCTTTTTTTTTTATTAAGTTAGTTGTTTTTTATTTTTGGGTCATCTACAACATAAAAAAAATATATAAAAAAATATATTTTTAGTCTTTACGGGGCCTTGCTCAGGGTGAGGCCTTAGGCCACCGCCTAACTTGCCTTACCCTTGAGCCGGCCCTGCCTCCGAGGATCCATTCACAAGGACATAAAATTTGACCGAAGAAATGCAAAATGCTATCCAGCTGCACCACCTGTCACCAAAGCCACATCTGCGCAATAAATACAGTAAGAAATTCTAATTGACGTGGTCATAGGCTTTGTGAATATCCAACTTACACAACAAACCCGGCTCACCCATTTTCAACCTAGAGTCAATACACTCGTTGGCAATCAAGACAGAATCCAGAATCTGCCGTCCCTCCACAAAAGCATTCTGAGTAGGCGAAATAATCTTATTCAGCATACACTTCAGTCTATTTGCCAAAACCTTAGCAAGAATCTTATAGATTTCTCCCACCAGAATGATGAGACGAAAATCTTTCAACTAAACAGCACCCGGTTTTTTCCGGAAAAGAACAACAAAAGTAGAATTCAAACTACGGACAAATCTACCATCCCGAAAAAATTCATTGAAAACGGAAAGAACATCCCCCTTGATAACCTCCCAACAAGTCTGATAAAACGCTAACGAGAAACCATCCGGCCCCGGAGCTTTATCTCCATTAAAACCTCTTACCGCCCCAGACACCTCATCCTCCTCAAATGGTCTTTCTAACCACACAGCCTCCTCCCCCGAAATCATATCAAAATTGAATCCATCCAAAGAAGGCGTCCAATGATAAGGCTCTACATACAAAGAAGAATAAAAACTAACAATCCTCGATGAAATATCCGCAGGGTCTTCCACCACCTCAAGAAGAGAGATAGAGTTAGTTTTTCTATGTGAATTTGCAACACGATGGAAGAATTTCGTACACCTATCCCCCTCCTTAAGCCACAACGTCCGTGATTTCTGCCTCCAACTGACTTCCTCCAAATCAAGCAGCTGATCCAACTCCTTCATAATATCCAACTTCCTATGGACACCCGCATTATCAAGACGACCTTCCTCATCCAGCCCATCCAGCAAAGATATCTCCCTCAACAGCGTCGACTTACGAGAAAAGAGATCGCCAAAAACTTCTTTATTCAAAATTTTTAAATCTTGTTTCAGAGCCTTCAATTTCAAACTGAGCACAAAACTGGGAGACCCAGCGAAATCATAACTACTACACCATTCCCTAATACGATCCACAAACTCCTCCACCTTCAACCACATATTTTCAAATCTGAAAGGTTTTTTTCCACCCCTAAATGAAGCACTCTCCAACAAAATTGGAAAGTGATCAGAATACAGACGAGGCAAACGACGCTGGATAATCTCCGGGAACAACCTCTCCCACTCTGGGCTAAAAATGAATCCATGAATTTTGGACCAAGAACGATTATTAGACCACGTGAATAAACCACCAACCAACGGAGCATCCACCAACCCAATCTCAGAGATAAAATCTGAAAATTCAATCATCGATCTCCCAAAGCCTCCCAAGCCGGACCTCTCACCAGGAAAACGAGTGACATTAAAATCACCACCAATACACCACGAAGCATTCCACCAAGAGAAAACACCGGCCAACTCATCCCATAACATCCTTCGAAAGGAGTCACCATTAGGACCATACACCCCAGAGAACGCCCAAGCATAACCATCCTCCACATTCTTAAAAAGCACAGAAAGGGAAAAAAATCCCCACACAAACATTGACCATCTCCAACACACGAGAATCCAATAAAATTAAAATAACTCCTGAAGCACCCTCCGCAGGCAAACTACGCCACCTCACATGAGGACCTCCCCACAAATGCCTCACTAAAGCCCTCGAAACATCACCAATTTTAGTCTCCTGAAAACACAAAAGATCCGGCTTCCAACTATGAACTAAATTACCAATCCTAGAGCACTTAACAGAGTCATTAAGACCTCGGACATTCCAACTCAGGATTCTAGGCTGCATTAACAACCGGATATAGCCTTCCCTCCTGACCTACTTTTCCTAGAAACAGATGCTTATCCCTCATAATTAATGGAAGACACCAAAGCTTTCATTTCCCATACTAATTTTCCCCCGATCGA
The DNA here is from genome assembly GCA_963930655.1 of Myrica gale. Taxonomy (NCBI): domain Eukaryota; kingdom Viridiplantae; phylum Streptophyta; class Magnoliopsida; order Fagales; family Myricaceae; genus Myrica; species Myrica gale. The sequence goes on from OZ005614.1 coordinate 10,370,699, forward strand.
CAATGAGATGCCCTACCCCTAAGATCTCTATCTTGTTCCAACTCTTGAAATAAATCCATCAATTTGTCTTCATACCCCTCACAAGACACCCCCACCATTTTCCTAAAAAAAGACACCATATTCAACACCCATTTAGACTTAGGATAACCTACCTGCAAAGGTTCCCAAAGAAGCTCAGAAGACCCAGCACCGTCGGCACTCACACCCCCTCCCTCCTCAGGACCCGAAACTACCACCCCATCTCCCACTGATTGTGTTGAAAGAACCACAACACCACCCTCACAGGCTACCAACTGCAGGTCCTGCACCACAGAAGATCCTCCCACCAACACCCTCTCCTCGCAACCTTCAACACCCCTTAGCTCGACTGTACCCACAATCCCAGGAGAAGGAGCTCCTTCCAACACCCGAGGCCTCAAAATAGAAGCATCTCGTTCCCCCAAATGAAGAGAGGTGACTTCGACAGCCAAAGGGAGCTCCGGCAAAGCCTCCGACAGGAGAGAGTTGACGACGAAAACAGAAGGAAGCCCTTGAGATCCACCGTGCCCCAACTCAATGGCCCCTGAAGAGGATCGATCCTTGTCGGCAATCAGGAGAGAAATTTCCGATGTCATCCCCGGCATCAAAATGACCTCTAGGAGTTCGCCGGTCACCACAGAAGGCGTCGGCGAGTGGGCTACAGCCGACGGAAGGTGGGTAACACCACCAGCCGAGCCGCCAATCTCTGCTACTCCAACGAATCCCGACCCGGACCCAGACCCGTGTAGAACCCCACTAGTCTTCCCTTCCAGGGCCTTCGAAGAGCCAACTAAGGCCTTTGGCCCAGACGAGGATTGGGCCCGACCCATCACTCTGTCTCTAGGAAAACCCACCTCTATTTGAGACCGACCCATCACTCTATCCCCAGGCAAACCCACCTGTCCTTGGACCATTCCAAGCCCCTCAACACCATAGTTGTCATGGCCCATGAGCATGGAGCCCGGCCCAGACTCACAACCCATCAGCACAAGTAACTCATCTAGCTCTTGTCGTAATCCCAACAATTTTGTCCTCCAAAGAGACACATCAGGTGTCTCACTACCGGCCACCCCTGCAATAAATGCCTGGCTCTTGGAAAGAGTAACGACAACTTTCATTTTCCCCATATCCTTTGCAAAACCAGCCACCTAGTTTGCATGCGTTTTCTACCCTTGCAAAGACAAATCGTCTTTTTTTCCATCTTCAGCAAAACACCCTACAGACAACGCCTGCGTTCTTGTGCCCACTGTTGACTTACCATTTTTTACTACTTCAGTGAAAGAGAGCCCTCCCCTCAGTCCCGCCCGACCAAAAAGATGCTGCCTTTTATTTCTACTTAAAACTTCACCCCTACGGAGGTGAACAATCACCTCCTGGAACACCCCAGCCAGCGACCTCCACCCTTCGCCTTCCTTGCCTTCCGGAACGAGAACCGCTCCCCTACGTCTGCCTTCACCAAATTCAGAGATGGCTACGTACCTTCCCGCCATATTCGCACATCTCTGTGCTAGGAAAGCTCGCGATACATCATTGGCTTTCGAGACAAAAGATCGGTCCCCAGCATCTGCCATCAGCTCATGAGCCATATTAACCATCCACATGGCTCCAAATTTCCCCATGGAAATCGAACTTACAGCCTTTCTACTTCATTCCGTGAACTTAACTGCACCACCATCACTAACAAGCACATGGAACTCCTTGGCTTCGACTCTAAAACTTCGGTAAAAACCCATCAGAAATAACCTCAGACAACACACACATGAGCTCAATTATTAGGTGGACAATGTGCATTGCTCATTTTTACATTGACTGGTCACGTTGTTGCTCTCGCTCATACAATTCTAAGTTAGAAATATACTTTTGTGGTCATAGCAGAGGTCTTGGGAAATGCAGCGGGGCTTCGGTCATTCTTTTTGCAGCTCAGGTTATGGGGCTGGAACAATTGCTTTTCTTTAGTTTTTGGTAATTTGAAGGAGCTCTTTCACACAAATTTGAAACTGTTATTGCTTAAAAGATAAATCTAGATTTTCAAGCTATTTAAATCTAATGACGTATAGCATCTACAACAAAAGTTTCTACTTTAAGGTGATCACCTCATGCTTATTTCGCTTTATTGCTAAAGATATGGGACAGTAAGGAGGTCAAATAAGCAACTTGAACTAGATAACATTTGATATGCTAATTTTTATGTGATATCTTATCGATCTTGATTTGTGGTCAGGGGGCTGCAGAGGTCCTATGATTGTTGCTTCCATCTGTTCATTCAACATCTTAAATGTTTTACTTCTACAATGCTCATTTTTTTTCTCTAAGAAAATAATATTATTTATCAAGTCAGTGTATAACTTAAGACCCTTGATCTAAACAATTCTTCAAAACAACAAGGTGAACTTAGGACCTTATGGAAACAAACCAGAAATACCACCAAAGAGCCCTGCACCCAAATATACACTAAGAAGAACAAAATAATCATCAATTATACCATTCGACAAGCCTAATATTAATATCTAACCAAAACCCAGATACACTTCTTTATGGGAACACATACTACAATATAGATGCCAAACACGTGTTTCCCCTCATAGTTCTATACAGATCAAAATGGAGCTAGCATACTTAATCCCGTGGAAGGCCTGAATGTTGCGTTATACCATATATGTTGTTAAACATAATTAATAACTTCAAGATATAAAGCATGAAACAAATTGATATAACCACCACTCATGATAAGTGCAAGAATCAGTATAGTAGGCAGAAACACCTGAGATAAAAATGCATTAAGAGTTATATCACCCCGTGCCGTACTCTCTGCAGCATCCTTGTAAGGAGCCTCCTGCCAAGGACTAAAATTACAACATCATGAACATCATATCTAAGAAAAATACCATCTGGGCAATAGAAGAACACCATTGCAAGGTAATTTTCATGAATGGCTCAATCTCAAAAAAAAAAACTTGTAGAATGGAATAAAAAACAACACTTTACTTCAAATTGACCGAGTGTTTAGCAGCCTTAAATTACCGTATGTATATAGTAGCTGATAACCACCAATATTAGGCACCAACCAAAGATTACCATCAGAGCACTTAGTGAAGTACAAAAAACTAAATATACTAAGCCCCACATGCAACATTATAAATGCAACATGCTTGTACTTGAATGCCTAAACATGGCCATTGCAAGCAGATATTCAATATGCATAGTCTAGTTCAAATTCTTTTTTTTTTTTTTTTTTTTTTTGATAAGTAACCAATCTCATTAGAAAAAAGTGAGAACAGTACAAAGTGCTATACCGAAATCACTTAATCTAAACAAACCAAAAAACTAAGAAAATCATTAAAATCAACAAAAGGACAGCCAAGCACCACATTAGCCCAACTAAATAGGGAAAGTAACACAAGTTCTTGCATCTTCACCAAAGACAATGAACAATTCTCAAAACATCTACTATTCCGTTCCCTCCAAAGACACCACCAAATGCATGAAGGAATCATTCTCCAAATAGCCTTGGCAATCGGATTGAACAACCTCCTACTCCAACTCCACAACACTCCCGAAACCTTCTCCGGCATTACCCACTGAAAATTTGTAATGCCCAGCACATGATTCCAAATTCCCCTCGAAAACGGACAATGGAGGAGCACGTGGTCAACCGACTCCCCATTATCAAGACAAAGATAACACCAATCTGCAATATAGATACCTTTCCTCCGAAGATTATCCGACGTAAGAATCTTCCCATGCGTAGCCTCCCACACAAAGAAAGACACCTTCAAAGGGCACTTCGTCTTCCAAACTCCTTTCCAAGGGAAATTAACTCTGCTCCTACTGACAACGGAAGAGTACATAGACTTAACCGTAAAAGAACCATTTTTGGAGCCAGTCCATGCCATCTTATCCTCCTCCCCTCTCCGAATCGCTGACCCATACAACTTGGAGAAAAACGCGGAGAAATCATCCAACTCCCAATCATTAGCTGATCTAACAAAGGAAACATTCCATGCAACTATACCATCATTCACCGCCACATAGTCCGCCACCGTAGCCTCCTTATTAAGAGCCAAAGAAAAGACCACCGGAAAAGCCAAAGACAAAGGAATATCTCCACACCAAACGTCTTGCCAAAAACTAACCCTAACACCACTCCCCACCACATACTTGAGAGACTTACTGAAGGTCGCCCACCCTTTGGAAATGAATCTCCAAAGGCTAACACCATACGGTCCCCGGAGAGAACGAGATCTCCAATCACCCACACATCTCCCATATTTCGCAGCAATAACAAGCCGCCAAAGCCTCTCTCTCTCATGAGCAAAACGCCACAGCCACTTACTCAACAAAGCCTTATTAAACATGGATAAACTACGGATCCCCAAACCCCCATCATGATGAGGAGAGCACACCAGCTTCCACCTCACAAGATGAAACTTATGCACAGTCTCATCGCTGCCCCATAGGAAATCTCTCTGAATCTTTTCCAATCGATTAGCCACTGCAACCGGTATAGGGAATAAAGAAAGGAAATAAGTCAGGAGGCTTGAAAGAGTAGATTTAATGAGGGTAAGCCTACCCCCCTTAGAGAGATACATCCTCTTCCACCCCGCAAGTCTTCGTTCCATCCGTTCAATGATCTCGTCCCAAATTTGAACACACTTGAAGCTTGCCCCCAACGGAAGACCCAAGTATTTGAAGGGAAGCGAGGACACCCCACATTGCAAAATTCCCGCCAATTCCTGAACATTATCAACACTACCAATAGGAATAACTTCGGACTTCGACAAATTGATTCGAAGGCCAGAAACAGCCTCAAAACACAGAAGAAGGCATCTAATACTCCTGAACTGGCCGGCATCCGCACCACATAGAACCAAAGTATCATCTGCGAAAAGCAAATGAGATATGCACACGCTTCCCCCTGAACCCCCTCCAACCATAAACCCCTCTAAACTTCCATGGTCGACCACTCTCCCCAACATACGGCTAAAAGCTTCCATGACAATAACAAACAAAAGGGGAGAGAGGGGGTCCCCTTGCCGTAAACCACGGGAGCTACCGAAAAAGCCCTCCGGACAACCATTAACCATCACAGAAAACCTCACTGTCGATATGCAAAAATAGATCCACCTACACCATTTTTCATTGAATCCACATCTGCGGAGAAGATACATAAGGAACTTCCAATTAACATGATCATACGCTTTCTGCACATCCAACTTACAAAGCATTCCCGGCACCCCAGATCTCATCCGCGAATCGATACATTCATTAGCAATGAGCACCGAGTCCAGAATTTGTCTTCCCCCTACAAAAGCATTCTGAGAGGGTGAAATAATCTTATCAAGGACAAGCTTCAGCCTATTAGCCAACACCTTGGCTAAGATCTTGTAAATGCCCCCCACCAAACTGATAGGGCGAAAATCCTTAAGATCGACCGCCCCCGGCTTCTTAGGAATGAGGACAATAAAAGAAGAATTCAGGCTCCGAACAAACCTCCCTTCCCTAGCAAACTCATCCGGGCCAGGAGCCTTGTCTCCATTGAGACTATGAACCACCCTAGTCACCTCCTCCTCAACAAAAGGTCTCTCGATCCACTCCGCGTCAACCTCCGAAATCCTCTCAAACTCCAACCCATCCAACGAGGGCCTCCACGCAAAGGGTTCTTCATATAAAGAAGAGTAAAAATCAACGATCTCCGCAGAGATCCCTGCTGGATCCTCCACAACTTCCCCCTCCACTTCTAATCTTGAAATCAAATTCGCCCTTCTATTAGAGTTTGCCACTCTATGAAAGAACTTAGTACACCGATCGCCCTCCTTGAGCCAAAGAGCTCTAGACTTCTGCCTCCAACACGTCTCCTCCATAGAAATTAAATTTTCCAGCTCCCTAGAAACCTCCAACCTCCGCACCCTACCCGCCTCATCAATAGTGCCTCCCTCATCCGCTCCATCCAGCATATCAAGCTCAACCAGAAGATTCGACTTCCTAACCCCCAAGTCACCAAAGACCTCCCGATTCCACACCTTAAGATTTCGCTTCAAGGCCCCCAACTTCGAAAACAGAACAAAGCTCGGGGAACCAATAAAATGGAATCCCTCCCACCACTCCTTAACCAAATCCACAAACCCTTCCTCTTTAAGCCACATATTTTCGAAACGGAACGGCTTCCTCGAACCCACAAAACTTCCACTTTCCAACAAGATTGGGAAGTGATCAGAAAGCATACGGGGCAACCTTTTCTGGACAAGCTCTGGGTACACCGACTCCCAACCCACACTAACAAGAAAACGGTCAATCCGTGACCAAGACTGAGACGATCTACCATTAGACCAAGTGTACATACCTCCAACCAAGTCAAGGTCCATGAGTTCAAGATCAGAAATAAATTTCGAGAACTCCAACATAGCACGCCTACAACCCCCACCCCCCAACCGCTCACTCGGAAAACGATTCACATTAAAATCTCCGCCAATGCACCACGGTAATTGCCACCAACTCTGAATCCCCGCCAACTCGTCCCACAAAATCGTCCTACTACAAACATCATTAGGACCATAAACACCGGAAAAAATCCATTGGACCCCATCCTCGACATTCCTAAAGATCAAAGATAAGGAGAATAAGCCAATGCACGACTCAACCATCTCCAGCACACGGGAATCCCAAAGACACAAAATACCACCCGACGCACCATCAGCCCCCAAACAACACCATTTAACATGACTCCCTCCCCACAGCCTCCTAACCAAAGCCCGTGACACATCCACAACCTTAGTTTCCTGAAGACAAATTAAGTCTCCTTTCCACCCTCGTAACAAATTACCTACCGACAAACATTTACCCTTCCCATTCAACCCTCTCACATTCCAGCTAATGATTCGAGGCTTCATAAAGAATTAGCAATAACCCTCCCCACCTTCTTGTTCCTTCTAGAAGTAGAAGAACTCCCATCATAGTTCACGGAGCATTCCAAAGCCTTTAGCTCCCTCATCATCTTCCTACCCGATCTGCCCGAACACCTACTGCCACCATCCCTCTCCATCTCCAATGCAGCGAACAAATCCATTAGTGCAGATTCGTACCCAACACACGAAACCCCAACCATAAACCTGAACGACTGAACCATCTCCAACACCCACTTCGAAGGCACAACCGTCCCTTCACCCTCACCTGACATATCTCTTGGGTACAGCACCCGCAAAGGTACAACACCCCCCTCACTGCCCCTTTCCTCACAACGAACCAAATCACCTCCAAAATTCAATCCCAACTCCGACTGATCATTACCCATTACACCAAACGGAAGAGAAGCCTCTACCACTGGGTTGAGAGACAGACCCACCTCCGAAGGCACCGAAATCTCCTCATCCCCCACTGGGCCAACTATGCACAAAGGATCACCCCCGACAGAACAAGCACTCTGTCGTTCCTCAGAAACGGCAAGGACCTGCGTCGGCCCAACAGAAACGAGGCCTGGGTCAGCCTCAACCCTTCCCGCAGAAGCCACCGAAGGTGTCGCCGGCGTCGACCGAACCTCCACAGAGCCACCCGAGACTCCCTCGGCGAGCGACGTCCCAGCCCGAGTCGCCCCATCGAGACCAGAACACGGGACTGCCTCAACCAAGGCCACAACGGTAGCCATCGTGGTCGCCGGCGACACACCGACCACCACTGAGTCGCCCGGAGCTCCTCCGGCAAGAGGATGACCAAGACTCACCAGCCCAGGCGAATCGGGGGCCTCGCCGAGCTCCAACGCAGGCTCTTCGACGTGATGAGAGGATGGGCCAGACTCAACACCCGGCCCACAATCCATCCCAGCCTGGTCCAAGGCACTTCGACCCAGCCCAGAACCCAAACCCTCCTCAATAGCCTCACCCGAATGTAGAAAGGCTTGTTGGGTCACCACCGAAGGAAACTGGGCCCTCAAATTAGACCCACACACCAAACAAGTTAAATCATGAAGAAGTGGCCCCGAAAAACCCTTCTTATTTTTCACCAGCCCTATGAGACTAGCCAGCTCCTCTTGAATCTTCATTAAATGCACCCAGAGCGCACTTTCAAGATTAGCCGCCAACGCAGTCTGCCCTTCTAAAAGACTATTCTGGCAATTCACAAAACCAAGATCGCACTTTGCATGCTGCTCCCTAGAAAACTCAATCGACTGCTGCGGAGTCGTGCTGCCCACGTTACCCTGACCACTGCGCAACTCACCCTTTCCCTCCGCCTTCTTCTCCGGCAACCCCAACCTGGCCATATCGGCAAAAGATACTCCTTCCTTGACTGAAGAAACCACTGGCCCCATCCTCTTACGTTTGAGTTCACCAATAACCCAAATGAGTTCTTCACACACTGCACCAAACGACTGCCATCCAGCTCCAGACTTCCCCTCCGGTATCATCACCACTCCCCGGCGGCGTCTCTCCTTAAACTCAACTAGAGCTACGTACCTCCCGCTCCTATTCGCGCATGCCCGGGAGGATTCATTAAATTTTTTCGAGAACTCCCTGGAGTCAGCGGACTCCACAAGTTTACCAAAAAGGTTTGCCATCCACACCACCCCGAATCTTCCAAACCGGATAACGCTCTGCAACTTCCTATTTTGTTCAGACAACGTAACAAGCCCCTGCGAACTCACTGAGAAATGAAACGTTTTAGCCTCAACAACCAAACTTCGAACGAACGCCATTTCTGAATGCCTCTGAAAGAAATTGCATCATCAGTAACAACTCATCATCTTCCAGTGCTATTTAAGACTCATAGCAGAATTAAGCACAACATTCTCCCTGAGCTTAAGCAAAATCACAAAGAAGCACCTCTTAGTTCAAATTCTAATATATTAGTTATCACTTTTTTGCTAACAATCCGCAAAGCCAAATTACACTCACAGATAAAACCCATCCCCTAATGAAATTGCATAGCAAGAATACATCTGAGTTCAGGGTTCACAAAATGACAATGCCAAAATTCATCATAGTAAGCACATATGCAGTTGCTTTGTTACATTCCTTAGTGATTGAACGTGTGATAGGTCTATGAGTGGAGGTAGATCTAGGACCCACCTTGCGTCGTTTCCCTATTTTTGGTCGGTAGAAAGCTTCAAGGGGTTCTAGGCCTCCTAGTGTGAGATAATTTGAGGAATCTCAAAACCTCCTAGCAACTTATGTTGATGGAAAATTCGATAACTTTATTCAAGCTCTCATGCCTTTTTAAAGAAAGAACAAGAGTCCAAATCAAAAACAATTTGCTTGGGGCTAATAATTTATCTAGATAAACATTACCCTAAATAACTAAAGAACTATAATTCTAATCTAGAACAATGTATTTAAATAACTCTAATCCTAATCTAGAGCCACTTATTTAAATTTAATAGCAATCTCTTTTATTTGCCACATGAGCTACGTAAATCTTCTTCCAATGCTTATCTTCAAGTGAGCATCATGCGGTGCTTGAGCACTTAACAAGATTCCTCATTTAAATGATGTGCCAGTATCCTAGTAAAATGCCAAGATGTTGCTCAAATAGTAAAAGCACCCATGTGAGTGTTCCTAAGAAAAGCAATACAGAAAACCCATACAACAGCACTATCAAGGTAATTGGAAGATCAAGTTAACACAGAATACACCAGAAACCAAAGGGTATGCAAGCAAGAGTAGCATCATTTTCAGACAGCCACCTGAAGCTCCATACTGGAAGGAGTATTCAGATCCTACCACAAAGAATAAATTTCAGCACGAATGTAGATTATGGTACAAAATAAATGGAACAAAATCTACCACCAAATTCACCTTTCTGGAGCAGTACAAAATAGTTCATCCAGCTCAGCAGGTTTTAGTGCTCCATCCTAATAAAGAATTCCAAAATTTAATGCATTCAGAGATTTGGGGGCAGCAACTCAGTTGGCAAGGTGTAAAATTGCCTAAACATAGCATTGAGACATACATCATCGGTATCAAACAGCCGGAACACCCCACACAGAAACTCAACAGCTTCATTTGTCAGCTCCACGCTCTACAAGATGACATCTAAGATTATGTGGTTTTCCTTTAGATTTTAACCACATAATAGATGAAACAATAATAGAAAAAGCAAAAAGTCGAACAGGAAATCTGCAACAGCCACATATTAGAACCAGGGTATGAATTACAAGATAGATCGTCAGAAAATGAATGTATATGATGCTAGAAATCAGGTAAACAGTACCCTTTGAATATGCAGTGCCAAAATCGAGATTACATGCTTCCTTGAACAGTAGCACATATGCAGCACTGCCCACAAAAAAAAAATCTCAATATGAATATGCATTTGCAGCTGCTCTACTATATGGGGCTCACTATTTTAAAACCTCGGCTGCAAATATTAAGCAACTTTTGAACTATGGAGGATCATAACCACTTCAATCACTGAAGATATTTGAAAAAAAAAAAACTTAGCCACAAGTCTAATAAGTGATAGGCCACATCTATTTATTTTTAGGTTGCAATTGTAAGCATCCTTCACTGAATTGAAATCAATAATAAAGTTCTTGTAGCCAAGTACTCATGCATTATCCAACCAGTTTTCTTGAACAAAAGCAGAGCAGACCCCAATGAAACTTCATGAAACCTAAAGCAAGAAAATCAGACTGAGATGTACCTGATCAGGAGCACGTGTAGATGGAACTGGAAGATAATCATCCCTCAGTTTTAGATCATTGTCATATCCAAATTTCCTCAAGACGGCCCAAGTTGTCTCAACACGACCTTTTTCAATAAAAAGAGCATGGAGGTAAAGGAACCCCGTAAGCGTAAGACCAAGCTGGTTGACTCCGGCAGGTATCTTCTCATGAACTACCCTTTTAACACCTGCTATCTCAGTAGGCTGCAGTGGAGCATTAAAACATTTAACCTGTTCCAAATAATTAGCATTTCAAAACTCCACTCCAGAACAAAAGGCCTCCATAAAACAAAAAAAGAAGATACGAAAAAGAAAATGACAAAGAAAAGGAACCTGAAATTCGTTCAGCTCAGAATCATTTAGGGCACCATCCATGTCATGATCACAAAGAACAAAAATCCTTCTTAATGCCCTTGCACATCGGTCTCTCAAGCATTGATTCTCTTGATCAAATAATGGGCTTGTCGGATGAAGTACTGCTTTTTGAGCGTAATAGAAAGCTTCAGGGACCTACAACCGCAGGGACAACCCTCAAATAGATTCAAGCAACCAATATCGATGGAAAAAGATACTACATTCTGTAGCATAAGGATTATTATTGACAAGCAACAGTTGACTCTGCTTTGGAAAAGGAGATTTGATCCTCAACTTCTCTTGAGGTTTGTATCTTTCCTGCCACTTTAGATTATCTTTGTTTTACATTATCTTTCCTAAAGCCTATTCCTATAGCTGATTAGATTATGTTAAAACTTTAAAACACCAGCAACAAAATAATCAACAACCATCTTTCTATGGTTTTTCCTAGGCCAAGACTCACTGACCAAGTATAAATTACAAGTGCTACAGAGCAAAAATATTCATGCAACAAAATTTGGAGGCATCCAAATACATACCTGAATCATGGTAGCTGCAGAACATTCAACACAAGTCTCAATCTCCCTGAAACTTTGCATGATGGGTGACATGACCTCCTCCAGGCTTGTCTGATCACGCTCATCTCGCAAATCTAGTTTGCAACCAACCACAACAACTGGTACCTTTACCTATTGGCAACAGTGGGATAGATATAGAACCGTCAGTTTCACTTGTTAACATGCAGTTTTCTTTTACAAAAGAAAATAAAACGAAAATAACGAATATGAAAGTTGTTATTAAGGTATTCTATTGACAACCTCCAAGCGACGAAGTTCAGGGAGCCAGACAGAGCTTAGGCGCAAAAGCGTTATCGGCTGATCGCAGGCATATGTTAACACCACGGCATCAGCTCCCTGCAGTTCGTCTTTGAGTTTACCTCCATTCTCCAGGCTGAAACATTTACAGACAATTAGAACGTAAGTTCCTGTTGGGATTCGGTGGGTGGCAGAACTCTAATTCATAAGCTTAGAGAGGGAACTGCTAAATGTTGTCGTTAATCCATAACTCGATAAATTGTTATGGATTAAATCAATCTTCTGTGAAACTAAATGACCAAGCAAAGCCTTTAAACTACCACATGACATTTTTTTTCTGAGCGAGAAGTGTGAAAAGGGTGGAAGGAAGCCACCAGCTTAGCCTACTCCCTTCGGAGTAATCATAGGACCTTCCACCGGGCAGAATGTCCGGATTAAGCTATTGCTTTTGGAGGCAGGGAGTTTCGATCATAGACTTTCTGCCCCCACACTCGGTCTATTCTCAGAATACCTCCAAACCAATTGGGCTATCTGCTACAAACAACTTAATAAGCCATAACTACAAACACTGTTAGATCAAATCAACCAATTGGGCTATCTTCCTAAGCAACGCGCGCGGGCAGCCTCACATACATATATACGTATCAAAGGAAGCAAGTACCCGGGTGGGGTGTCGATGAGTATAACTGGAACACCATCGGGGAAAAAATCGGCGGGAAGGCGAGTGGGAGGGAGGACTCTAGGGACGTTCCCCGGGAACGATTCCGCGGCGGCAGAGGCAATCAGGCTCGATTTTCCCGTGTAGCTGTCACCAGCGACCAGGATTCGCACGGCTGTATGGCTGCCGGAGTACCCGACGGAGTCAACCGCCGATGCCATTCAATTGACTGTAGCGAAGAGAGTTCGTGTCAGGTTGTGTGAGGTTTTTCCCTCTTTTTTTGTTTCTCGAGCGGTGTCTGAGAGGTTTTCGTCTCCAACGTGGGCCGCAAGATCGAGTGGAAAGTACGTTCTTGGGGAGTTCTGTTGCAGTTTTCTCTCTCTTTTTCTTTTTATCTTTTATAAATACGCTTTTCACTCAATTATCGTGAATTTAACCCATTGTAGTGACTGTTTTGACGGATTATAACTACAATTATTAATTTGAATATTTTTTGACCTTCTGTTTTATAAATTAAAAAATAATATCTTCAATACAACTTATGCAAGGTTGGATGGTAACATTCTGGGTTATGTTTATTTTAACTTTTTTTAGGATTCAAATATATTTAAAAAACTACTACCGAACATCTTAAAAATCAAACACAAACACTAATACATTTTATACAATCTCCAACAACTTTTTACTTTTTTATTTAACATAAATTTTCTCTCTCTATAATTTTTTACATAACTCCAATATTTTTTTATTAAACAATTACATCAAATCATTTTTTTCTCTACTTTACACAAACATCAATAAAACACTATTCAACATAAATATTCAAAATTTCTCTCAAATCCTATATTTTTACTCAACACGAACATATCCTAGTCATTTTGATTTAATTTGATGGAAGTAGAAAGTATATAAAATTAATAATTAGAGAATATAATATATCAAAATAAGTAATTTATGGTGAAAATTGTCACTCTTGATAATTAATAGATGAAAAATATATTAATTTTTTTATTTTCCTTTGAAAAATTAACAAATCTAAAAAAAGCTTGGGTGATGTTCGTTTTGTGATGTTCGGTAGGATTCAAATCCTAATTCGTTTATGTTCGGCAAGTAGTAGTTGTAGTTAAGGATTCGGCATAAAACTTTCCAATTATGCCCTGCAAAAATGGATGTTAAATGACTACGAGATCTTCCACCAAAGCGTAAAGAGCAAAAAAATCAAAGGGTAAAATGGGGTTATGAAGGACGATTTGGTCATTTTCCCCTCCCCTGCATCCGACCTGTAGCAAAGCTGTCTTGTCTCCTGCCATGTCCCTTGTCTTATTCCCTGCACCAGCTGCCTTTTGTTGCATTCGTTTGTCGTTTTTTGCTTTTTTTTTTAAATACCTTGTAAATATTCAACTTTTAATAAAAAATTAATAAATTCGAAATATATAAAAAAAAACAACTTTAAATATCATCATTAATTTTTTTACACCTCAACAATTTCTACACAAACACCACTACAACTCTAACATCCCTTAAAAATTCTCAAAACACTCTAAACCCTACAAAAATCTTCAAAACGAACATAACCTAGGTTTACATCCTCTAACTACTATATATTTTAGATTTACACTATAAACTATCTAAGTTTAACATATTATATCTCTAATTGCTAATTACTTTACACTTCATGTTCAAATATTACCCTTAACAAATAGATAAAAAATAGAACCCGTATCACAATTTTAGCGGTTAAATTTTGAGATGTAAATTTATTAATGGGAGTTAAATTTTCACAAGTATCACAGTATGCTAAGCTTGATAAATTGAAGTATAAATTACAAAATATTGATATTGTACATAAAGGGTGTAAATATTTCCTTTTCGAAAATATTAACAATCTTGTCCGAAAATCCAACAGATTGGAAGAAGAGTTCTTCACTTGTGCTTTGGGACAAGGAGTTGAACTCGCTCGGATTGTCTGCCAGCCTTAGGTTTATACGATTTTTTTTTCTCAGCTGTGGTTCTGCTCAAACAGTCCTCTAACCAATCAAAACGTTTATAAATGTATATATTAATCAAAAAATAAAAATATAATTACGTCTTCATTTCTCCATTTATATAAATACACAACTATATTAATGGTAGTTGAGTAACTAACAGTTAATATAATAGTACAGTCGTAGCATTATTTTCTACTAAATCAACCAGCTCGCGAGTAATATAGTGCACAGCTAAATTGCAATATTTTTCTGCACTTGCTGACAAATTTTCCAACGCATTTGGATTGGGGGGACAGTTATCATTAGGTGGATGCCTAACAAGTACCTTAACCAAAAAACAAGAGGGGGAAGAGAGTGAAAACAAAAAAGGTTGGGCAGTAGCATAATTGTCTACTTGCTTGATTCTTGAATATATATATATACTACAAGAAATAATGCTTTAGGTGACAAAATTTTGGGTGTCAAACCAAATTTTGTCACCTAAAGTGAATTTTACATGACAAAATATTAATTTCGTCGCCCAAAACCATTCAGGAACTTCAAAACCGTCCGGACCTATCACAACCCCGTTTGGACGTATTGCTGGTGTGACGACATACACGTGTCGCGAATGAGTGAAGAAAAAAATCGTCACAAAAAAAAACGTCCGGACTCTCAAGATTCAGGGTGACAAATTTCACATCGTCGTAACTGAGTGACAATTAGAATGATCACAATTTTTACAATTCGGACTCTGTTTATATACAATCCGAACGGATATTACCTAACGAATAGTAATCGTCAGGCTAGAGTGACAAATTAAAAATCGTCATGAATACTCTATTCAGTCCGAATGTTATAAACAACGTCGTTCCAACGAAAAAAATACCCCAAGTCCGGACGGTACAAAAAAAGGTCCGCACAATTATAAATACTTCTTCCACGAATCGTATGCTTCCACGTTGCAAAACTTCAGACACGTGACATTGAAAACAGTCCGGACAAAGAAATAGCGTGCGGACCGTATAAGTTCTAGAACCATTTCGAATCGGGCATATTTAATGACGTTAAATTTGATAGAGCCACATGTCAGAATAACCGTTGAAACCCATCCGAACGCGAATACAACACGTTCGGACGGTTACTGGCCACATTAAACCGACAGACTTTGTCAAAATCTCAAACTCACTCATTCTCTCATACTTTTCTCTCGCACTTTTTCACTCTCCATTCAAGATCTCTCAAAGAACTTCAGGTAAAACGATTGTTATGTTGTTTTATTTTATGTATTTCGATTAAATAATGTCGATTGTTTAGTTTGTTATGTTGTTTTATTTTATGAAATTAGGTTGTTTGGCTAATGTTCGTCGAACCACGTTCAGATGTCGTTTCATGACGTCCGGACTATTTGTAAACCGTCAGGACGCGGTTTATTATGGTCAGACGTCCTAAAATTTAAACGACGCAGTTTGACTTTTGTGCGAACGGTTTATACTCATGTTCGGACGGTTTTTGCTAGGTTGACCATGGAACACTCTGGAAGAAGTATCACCAATGTCGGGGGACAGAAAGAGCGACCAGACTGGGCAGACGCGTATTTAGCAGAGTTAAACGAGAGTATTCGGGCGATCATGCAGCCGACGCATTCATTGTGCATGGAGCTCCAATGTCGTTTAACCGGTCTGGAGACGAAACTTGCTCTGACGGATAGGGCTATAACGGAAGAGCTGAATATTATGCAGAGGGAACTAATAAGGATGAGAGAACAATTGTCTCAATTGTCCCAGTTTGTCCGTACCGTTTCGGTACAGCTGCAGACACTCGTCAGACAGGTGGATAATATGGAGAAGCATTTGGCGTATGTTCGTGATGCCCTTGGACAAGATTTGGACGAGCCAGTCGCAGCTTGTGATTTGAACTAGTCTTCTGTTTCTGTTTTAAACTTAGTTATTTATTTATCGTCTTAAGGACTGCTTGAGGCTTGTAATAGACATTACGATTGTGTTTTTCATTCGGTATTTGAATTATTTTTGATATTTTATATTAATTATGTTTTTTCAATAGATTAAATTTATTACAATTTAAACGGATAATTAGTAAAAGTAAATAATTAGTTATAATTAAATTGATGATTAGTTATAATTGATATTTAATATAAAAATATGATTAATTATATATATTTTTTATGTATTTAAAATAAAGAAATTAAGTTAAATATTTGTGCCAAATTATTTTGAGTTGAATGAAATAAATTAAATTATTCACTTAAATTAACTCATTTAAATAAATTAGGTTGGGTGAAATAAAGTAAATTGAGTGAATTTAACTTATGAAATAAATCTGATATCCGTTCGGACTCTCTACATGCGTGTCCGGACGTTCACTTAACCGTCGCATGGTGTACACGTGTTTTAATTATATGAAAGTTAAAAATGGTTATACCAGTCCAAACGTTTAACAAAAGTCCAGACGTGTTTCGCCGTTTTTTTTTTGTTTTTTGAAAAGCTCCGGACTCCTGCATCGCTACTGATAGTAAATGAGGTACCCGTTGGAACGGGTTTTGAGACTGTCCGGACGTTCACTTAACCATCGCATGACGTACATGTGTTTTCGTTATACGAAAGTTGAAAATGGTTGTACTCGTCCGCACTTTTAACAGAAGTCCGGACGGACTTCACCGTTTATTCAGCCAAACGTGCGCTTCAACGTCACGTCAATTCATTGCAACGTCCAGAATAGACGTTCGCACGCCTTAATAAAACGTTCGGAAGTCTTAATTGTGCCGAACGATTTTAAACGGTTTAAAGTTTGACAAATAATACGGAGTACGATGATTGGGCCATGTGTAGAGAATGCAGTTCGAAGGGCCATAATTGGGTCCGGACGCGATCGACGTATTTTGAAAAGATGAACAGTTCGTCATTTTCACGAACATCGAACGTTTTCCCTAAAAAATCTCTTAAAACTCAAGTTTTTTCTTCACAAATCTCGACGTAATATTACTCTCCTGTATCTAATCACAACCATGTATGTTTTGCTGAATTTTAACAAGATTTTAATGGTGAAAACTTCTTTTTTTTATATATTTTTATGTATAGAATTTCAATTCTATTTTTTGTATAGTAGATTGTGTTTTTTGATTGACTTTTACGTTTAAATTGATTGTGTTGAGTGTTAGGTTTGTTTTAAGTATATTAGTTTGTGTTTTGGTGGAATTTTTGGGCGAGTGGGGAGGTGGATGGACGCTGTCATGGCTGAATTAATTCGGTCATCGTTCAAACAGCGTTCAAACTCATTATATAGGCGTCCGTACATGTTTTACGAGTTCGGAATCTGTTTCAAGGAAGTCCGGACGCTTTAATGTTAAATTGAAACAATTTTTTATCGTCTTAGGGTTGGGATGTCCGGACTCTCTTTCAACGCTGTCCGGACGCTTTAATGTTCTAGTATACGTCCGAACATTTTTTTTTGTTCGGACGGTGTTATTTTGTGCAGATTTACTAAAAAATGAGTAAGCGTCCACATACCAGCAGTCAGGCTGATGAAGAGCAATCTTCCATTCCAACTTTGACAGTGGAGCAGCATACATCGATCATTATGTCTCGCTCTATTGTTGTTGAGCGGGACATCAAATTGGCCGACTTTAACGACCTCACATTTGAGGGTCGGACGCTTCCGGAAGTGGTGGAAGGGTTAGGTTGGCTTCCATTGATCCACAGGACCGTCTATGCGCCAAAAAATATGGTGCGAGAGTTTTATTGCTCTATATTACGGGCGAGGGACCTTGAGGAGCCTAGTATGGAGGTCACTCCGTAACGTTCTGATCATATTCTCGCCGGACGAGCTAACGAATTTCTTGGGGTAGGAGAGAGATTTGACAGCGTCCCAAGCCTGCCAATGAGTGAGGAGGGCTGACCTACTAAGGCCGAGGTATTCCGGATCATGTTGGGTGATGATACATTGATCTTGGACGGAGCCTATATGGTACACGGGCAACTGCTTCCTTTTTTGCAGATCATGCATCTGATCTTATGCTACTCCATCGACCCGAAGAAGCACACCACATAGCTGTCTTATAGCCGGGCCGAGTTCCTGTACCTGGTAGTTGTACGGGGCTATCTGTTGATATAGCATCATACATATACCAGTCCATTCGTGCAGAGGCCTTGAAGATTGATGCTACGACTTCATTTCCGCATGAGATTCTTCTGACCCAGTTTCTACACGTCATGTTGGTACCCGAGGGTGGTGATGAGCCGAAGGCGCATCCACTGGGGGTGATCAACAAGGCTACGCTCTCCAAATCGATGGCCCAGACACGCCGAGCGCTGTAAGCTGCTCGGGCTGCTAGAGGAAGACGACAGAAGCAGCTCGCGGAGGCAATGGAGAGGGAGAATCCTGGGCAGAGCTCCACCCAGGGACTTGGGCCACAACGATTGAGTTGGATGGACGATATGATGACGGAGCTGTCTCAGCGGATGTAGTCGGTCTTGCAGCCCACCCATTGCATGGTCAGTGATATCAGTCGTCGTCTGACGGCTTTGGAGCATAAGGTCGCCGACATGGATGCTGGGTGGAAGAAGGAGGTCGCTACGCTTAAGAAGAGTTTGAGGGGCGTGGCAACCGGTGCAGAGCTCTTTCGCCTGACTGAGCGGGTCGTGCTGATAGAGGAGCACCTTCGTCACATCCGCCACGTCCTAAAACTCACGTATGATGATGATGATGATGATTCGTAGTCTTCCTTATTTAGTTTTATTATCACGTTTATTTTTTTATTATGTTTCGTGGACATTTACTTTTATATTATGTTTTGTGGACATATATAGATTTTTTATGTTTTTGTTCATATTATGTTTTATGTCATTTTAGTTATGTTATTTTTATTTATTAGAATTTAATATAATATGTTAATTAATATTACGTTTATAATTTCAGTACACTCATTCAAAAAAATATTTATTATTTACATTATTAACTAACTTTGGTTATTTAAAATTTGCTAATAAAGTTAATTAAAAAAAATAAAAAACATAAATACATATTGTCCAAATACGTTCGGACCTGAATTTATCCGTCCGGACTATATAATGTAAAATTGAACGGTGTCGTATTATATAAAACAAACCGTCCGAACATATTTTTAGACGGTCGGGACTCCTAAAATTCAAAATACCGTCCGGACTCTTGTTTACTACCGTGCGGACGTGATTGTTTATTATCTGACGCTATGGTGTTGGTATTTCCTAAACAGTCTCGGGTAATGTAGGGTAGTGTTCGGACGGTATATGACTGTCCGAATGTATGTGTTAAGGAGCATACGATGTCGTTTGAGAATTACTAAAACGGAGTGTTGAACTTTAAGAGGGAGTGCAGACGGTTAAATAGTAGTTCGGATGTATATGAAAATTTTGGAGGCATGAATTCCCTCGAAAACTAATACACGTATGCGTCCAAACGTCATTTTATCGGTCTGAACAATATTCAAAAGTATGAAAGTTATAGATTAGCAGACAGTGGAGGAAAAACAAAGAAAAAAAAGCAAATGAGAGATTTGAGCACGAGGAGAAGCGGAGAGCCGATTTTGGGCGTTTAATCTCATTGAAGAGGGTGTGAAAAGAGAATATCTTTGAGAATTTGAAGTTGGATTGCATTTGAGGTTAGTAGTTTTTAAATTGAATTGTTTTAAGATGAAAAACTTGTATTTTAATATATGAAAGTTTGTGTTTTTCGAAATTTTAGGTTCTAAAATGATAGTAATGGAGTTTGAGGTTGGTTGTGATGTGTTTATATTGAAGTGTTTTTTATTTGAGTTGATTTTGACATGGTTTTTGGACTGAAATTGAGTCTGTGCGTCGAAGTAATGTCTTGTTCGACAATCGCAGTCCGAACGGTTGATTTACCGTCCGGACGCTATTGGTTGGTTCGGACGCTTTGCACAACACGTTCGAACGTCGTTGAATATTGTTCGGACCGTTATGTAACGTCCGAACGGTATTTTTTGTAATGTCATGCATTCATTTAGTAGCCTTAGACCTCGTTTAAGAATTATACGAAGTTTAGATAACGAATTGGATGAAATTCTTGAATTGTCCACGTTATGGACAGTTTGAGTTTACAATATGCGTAATATGCGTAATTGTATCTACTATTGTGACAGATGTGTTTAGAAATTTCGATGCAAATCTCATTTTGTCCTTCGGATACACATTCAGCATTGAGCTTACACAGTTGCCTTAAATGATGGGTGTTTAGGCTCAATGTTGTAGGCATGTATCTAGGGACTGAGGGGAAATGCTGTCGAAATTTATAAAGCATCGATCATAATGGTCGGGTCATTTACGTGCAGTACGTGGTATTGTAAACTTGAATGAGATAGGACCTATCACCTGAAGAAATTAGAGTTGAGTATGAATGTCATCTTTGTTTGCATTATTGTTTGTATTTTCGTCTTTGAAGGAATAATATGGATAAGAGTTGGATTTATGAGGCGGATAGACTCAAAAGTGCGAAGTATATTGATGGTGTTCATGATTTTATGAGTGTTGCCCGTAGTTATGCAGATAATCGGGGTCTGATAAGATGTCATGTAAAAGATGTAAGAATGTGTTGTTCCAACGTGTGGACGGGATGAAGGATCATTTATTCATAATTGGGTTTGACCAGAGTTACACTCATTGGGTATTTCACGGAGAGTCAATTTCAGAAGTTCCTAACCGGGTGGTGAATTTAGAACCTGAACCGGGCAGCGATGACTCTGAGTGAAACATAAATGATGATGATATGAGAGACATGTTAGAAGATTTTGAGACGGGAGCAGGGGTTGATGAGAATATATTGGTTCCTTAAATAGTCCAGTCTGGGTCTGGAGACGGATTTTCTGCGTATACCAAGTTATGGGCGGATGCTGAGCCAGAGTTGTATCCCGGGTGTAAGAAGTACTTCACGTTATCTTTCGTTGTTAGGTTACTTCATGTGAAGTCAGAGAGTAATTTGACTGTAAAGGCGTTTGAAGATATGTTGGGTTTGATAAAAGATGCTTTGCCGGAAGGGGGAGACACTTTCTAAATCTTATTATGAGGCGAAAAAGTTAAGTAAGAATTTAGGATTTAGCTGCGATCATATTTTTGCATTTTTATTTTTTATTCATTTTGAGTAACATAATTCATTGTGTTTTTTTCTCTAATATTGATTTATTTGGTCACAGGACGACGTCATGCCAGCGGGAGGGAAACGTCTTCGGTGCGATTCATCAGTTCGAGCTGAGAGTAGTCCGGGTACACTAGCAATGTCGGGTCCTTCTCTTAGGGATAAGAATGAATTACAGTCCCCTACCACAGCCAGTCCAGTAGGCACCCAGAGTAGTTATGCATGTAAGTATCTTACCCCGTCAATCTTTATTAAATATTATGACTTTTAAATCTCTATGCTTAATTGAATTTAAAATTTATTGTTCTTCATTTGTAGCGACGTTCGGAATTAGACACGTTCGAGGTAGTACGCGCGGGCTTGCCTTATTCAAGGCTCGCACCGGAGGAAAGATGACCGTAAATATCCCTAATGGACGTACGGCCGGTGATGACAAGGCGTCCTCAATGCTCTCGAGCCATATTGATGCGCTCGTTCGACAACATGTCTCATTTGAGAAGAGTAAGTGGAAGGAGGTCCCCGACGAGGTTAAATCGTATGTGATGAACCGAGTGTTGGAAAGTATATTTTATTAAATTTTAATTGTTGAAACTTTTTTACGTTTCTAACTGTTATATATGTTAAGGATGACTTCCAACTAGATTACGACCGAGCCGAGGATCGCATCCCTGTGACGTCAACGATGAACACAGCTTACATGACGCAAAAAAATAGAATGTTCCAGCATTACTCGGTATTCAGTTCCAAAAAAGAGGCGTTAGATCATCTGTATCCCGATACGAACAAGGAAGAATGAACTCGTGTTTGTGATTTATTCGCGAGCGAGGAATTTCATGTAAAACATTTTTTTTCCGATCTAAACGTTTATTTTAGCCATATGTTTATAATTGTGTTACAAATTGTAAATGTACAATGCAGACGATGAGTGCAATCAACAAGGAGAATAAAGCTAAGCTGAAGATTGTACACACATCAGGAGCGAGGTCATTCCAACGCGCTAGAGCTTACATTTTTATTATTTATTATTTAAATAAATGACTTATTTATTTTTATATGCATGTTCTATATTTCTTTTGGTGTACAAAAAAATCCAGAATCTGATAAAATTAGTCATTCGTTGCTTTATAAAAAGACGCATACTACTAAGGATGGCATGTGGACTTCAGAAGATGCACGATAAAATTGTGTAAGTTGTAAAGTTAGTTTTAATGATGCATTCATATGCGTTATGGTTCATATGTAATATTTTAATCTACTTTTCTATTTTTTTGGGAAAAAATAAAGGCGTTACAATTGCAGTACGAGTCAAAGTGAAAGTCATACACCGAAGTGGAGATCTTCACTGAGGTATTGGGGACGAAAGCGGGTTATGTGCGAGGTTTAGGCCGTTCAGTACGGTCTGTTGGATCATCTTCATCAGTATCGTCTGTTGATTTGTCCCGGAGATTGGAGGAGGCCAGATTACAGATTGAGGAGATGAGGCTTAGACAGTTGGAATATGAAACGCTTCTAGTTAAGCGGTAAGATATGGAGCAGAGGATGCGAGAGCATCTGCAGATGATGGAGGAGCAGCAACGGAAGAAAGACGAAGAGTTGATGAAGATGATGGCGAAGCAGCAATGGAAAAAAGACGATGAGCACTAGAAGATGATGCAGGAGCAACAAAAGAACCTAGTGGAATAACAAGAACGGAGGATGCAATTATGGCGGAGCAGATGCGTGAGCAGCTGATGGAGCAAATGAGACAGATGCAATCTCATTCGACACTCAAACGAAAATTTGGGTAAATTTATATATTTTTACTATTTTGTCAGTACTTATCCATTATGCATTTTATTTACTTTTAATAATGATTGCATATTTGTAGATATTTTATTATATTATGAGCAGTAAATATCTTCATATTTATATTATTTCATAAATTTTAATTGAATTAATTCAAATATATAGAAAACCGTTCGAACGGGTGTTACATGTCGGTCGCACGGATATTTGTCGTTGCTAGCGTGTGCACGCATAACTATCTGTTCGAACACTTTGCTTTAAATTCTATAGTCCGAGCGATGTCTATCGCGTCCACACGTTCTTAAAATAAGAAACCGTGCACACGATACACCAAAACGTTCGAACGTGTGCGACGTATAACAAGTCCGAACTATATACGTAAAGGTTCGAACGGCGTATTCAGATGACAAAATAAATTTCGTCATAATGAAATTTCGGTGCGGACGTCTTCACAAATACATCCGAACATATTCACATCAACGTTCAGACGTTAATATACAACGGTGCAGACGTTTATTGCGCGACAAAATGTATTTTCGTCGCATTGGATTAATCGTTCACATAAGTTGTGCGAACGTTCAAAGAGAACGTTCGCACAGCTCATGTGAACGGATGGACTGTACTGGGCATGGCGATTTTGAATTTCGTCAGTATGATACCAAACCGTTTGGACGTGTTTATAAACCACCCGAAAAGGATTTGAGTGACAGAACACTAAAATCGTCACCTAAAACATTCGCTGACGGGCTTTAGGTGACAAACCGGGTGATAACCCGGTTTTGTCACCCAAAACATTAGGTGACGAAATTTGTACTTTGGGTGACAATTTTTTTTTTGTCACCCAAATTGTTTTTTTCTTGTAGTGATATATATATTTTGCCGAGGAGAAACTCAATTCGGCAAGTCATTAAAGTAAACCCCACCTATCGGACTGATAAATCCCGGATCGATGTAGTCCTCGAACCACACAAGTCAGGTAAATTCGACTTTGCTATGGAGGTGGTCTCAAAAAATTATTTGTAAATAAAAAAATTCGAATTTGAGACCTCAAAAAGAACACACTCCTAAGTCCCAAGTCCTGACCACCCAGGCTAACACTGTTAGATTATTCTTGAAGAATTTCTCATGCATTGAAAACATAAAAGGATCTTATTGACACATACTAAAGCCTAGCAAAAACCAATTTCTTCCATGGACACTTAAGAAAAAGAGCTGGAAACTTCACTGATACACATTTTACTGGTTAGTTTTATGAGCTTATGACTCTCCTCATTCAACTGGACATTGTCCTTCTTCATCCGTTCTGCTACTATAAGTGGCATTTTACCAGCTTCGGCATACGTTCTTAGCAGGCAATTATAGACCTCCGTACTTAAATGGCCAGCCTTTGGTAGAATCACCAATAATCTCTTTCCCCCTTCAACATTGCCTTGCTCCTCTAGTTTCTTAAACACTTCTCTGACCAGCCTTTCATCTAAGTCCCAAGTCCTGACCACCCAGGCTAACACTGTTAGATTATTCTTGAAGAATTTCTCATGCATTGAAAACATAAAAGGATCTTATTGACACATACTAAAGCCTAGCAAAAACCAATTTCTTCCATGGACACTTAAGAAAAAGAGCTGGAAACTTCACTGATACACATTTTACTGGTTAGTTTTATGAGCTTATGACTCTCCTCATTCAACTGGACATTGTCCTTCTTCATCCGTTCTGCTACTATAAGTGGCATTTTACCAGCTTCGGCATACGTTCTTAGCAGGCAATTATAGACCTCCGTACTTAAATGGCCAGCCTTTGGTAGAATCACCAATAATCTCTTTCCCCCTTCAACATTGCCTTGCTCCTCTAGTTTCTTAAACACTTCTCTGACCAGCCTTTCATCTGGGTCATTTTTTCACGCTACCAACAGATTTTGTGAAATAATCCAAGACTTTTCCATCTGTTAATTTTTTAAATAACCCCACGTAAGAAGCTCCCAAGTAGTGTAACAAGCAGCGATGCCTTTCTCTACCACACTATTTTAAAAGGTCTCTGCCATTTCCATCTGGTTTCTGTTGATATAAGCCGCAAAAAGTATATTTGAAACCATCATCACCCGTCCCAGAAACTGATTCCCACTATTTATAGAGATTCTCAGCTTCTTCATACTCCCCAAGTTTCACAAGCGAAGATAACATGCAAGTATACTCGACATCATTCAGTTTACGAAAACATGATTTCATCTTTTTCCAGATTCGACAAACTTCATCCTTATCCCCCAAGTTTGTATGCAGGCTAAGGAGAGAAGAATATGTAACACGATTTTTCCTAGAGGCATTTTTTCCATCTCTTTCAAACTACATAATGCTTTCTCCGTGAGTGCATTTTTTTATGTAGAGGTTCGTTAGGGTACTATATGTAACCCAATCTGGATCTATTTTTGCTTTTTTCAGCTCCAGGAGACTTTTTCTGCAGTTTCAACATCATTTTGGGAAGCACAAACAGTTAACCACAGGTCGTAGGTCACAACATCGGGTGTAGTGTGGCTCCAGTTATTGTGCGAGTTTATAAGCATGTGAGTGGTGTGATTACACGATGAGGATTGCATAAGTGTTTTTGGACGGCTCAGATCGCGTCACCGAATAAATGAGGTATAACCGGCCTTCGATTCTGACTCCACCCATGCGATCCACGATCCGATTCGATCCTCCCCCAATTTCACGCCTAACTTTCCTCCCTCAAATCAGCTGCGTGAAATTTCCGATTCAAACTCCACGAGCCTTCGATTTCCACTTCGCCCTTCAGCCCCGCTTCAGCCTTCGATTTCCACTTCGCCGGAACCCAGAGTCGTATGCAGGAACTCAGCAGCCCCGACCCCTCTGCCAATTTCCAATTCGAACTCCACGAGCCTTCGATTTCCACTTCGCCCTTTAGCCCGCTTCAGCCTTATATTTCCACTTCGCCGGAACCCAGAGCCGTATGCAGGAACTCAACAGCCCCGACCCCTCTGCCGAGTCCTCTCGCTGAGGTCGCTCCTTTGGCAGTTCGGCGAGATTGAGAAGGTAGCAGATGTTTCCTATCCCCCTTTCTATTTTCTTGTGGATGATGTGTAATGTGATTTACGTAGTCTTTTACCAATTTGTGAGGAAGTTATAGACTCTACTGGTGGGTGAATGTATGTTATGGTTATTGGTAGTTGTTTCTCTTCATCGAGTAAAATAGTTCAAGATTGGAAATGAGTTCTATCTCTCTGCTGGCTATTTCAAGAATTTATGGTCACAGTACATTTGACTGCTTTGGTTTAGTTATTAGCTCTGTTGATCGTGTTCGTGTATGCTCCAGTTATTAATACTTTTGGTTGCTTGTTTCTTCAAATTCTCAGACAGCTAAAGGGGTACAGTGCCTGTTTTGGTACGTTATTATATGCATCAGGTATTAAGATGTTACTCAATAGATTTTAGTTCCTACTATCACCAACGTAGTGAATCGCAGTAGATTTTAGTGCAATGATGTCATTTTCCATTACACAATGTCTGGCTTTCTGAATCACATACAATACAGGGCCCATTAGTGTTCACAAAAAGTATCAAGTTTATCTGTAGTGTAATTGTAGTCTCAAACATAGTGATACAAACTACTGAACTTGCCCTTCATTTGAGCTGCTAAGATTGTATGAGGACTTTTTTAATCATTTTCGTTGATTGGTATATGCAGGTGACATGGTAGTGGTCGACAATGAGGAGATTGTAGATGTATGGAGCATAGAGTTAAGGGACATCGAACATGCGTACAATTGGTACAACCGGTACGAACATGTGTACGATGAGGGAGAGGACGAATCGATAACAGGACCATTTAGGAGCCTCGATGAGTTGTAGAAAAAGTGGGATATATCATTGGTTTTTGTCTCTTTCTTGTTTTGTTTGTCTTATAATTTGTGTTATGGTGGACCATTAAACTTGTCATGAATCTGGTTTATGATTGGACCATTAAACTTGTAATTTGTGTTATAACTTCATCTGTCGACCGCAAGAGCAAGGGAAAGCAGGAGATAGTAACTGATCTGGGAATGACACATAAACTCCACCGCTTCCTCAAAAGTTAGCCTTTTAGAGATAGTAAGTGAATTAGTTCAATAAGTCTACTTCTTTGATCCGAGCGAGATCCAAGTCAGGAACTGGTGTAGTTAGCTAGCAAAAGTAATAATTAAAATTCTCCCAAAAAATGCATTACATATATCATTGGAAAACATAAACCTGACAATGCTGATGCCAGTTTTTGGTAAGCAAACAAGAGGAGCACGTCCAAGGCACAAGCCATTTGGTTCTCATTTGGATGCAAAATCCAACACATAAGATGTACATAAGGAATATAATGCAGTTATTATATGTACTCAAGTGCATCAATGTGGATCCTGTTTATGAATACCATTCCCTGTCAATCTTTTGTTAGATGCGCCTCGTGATCAACTGTTGTCGTTTGCTAGAGAACCGTCGTAATGGTAAGTTACTCAAGTAGGGCATTCCCTGTCAATCTATTAATCGAAAGTCCTGTCTATTGTCGTTTTGAGGAGAGAATGCTTCATTTTCATTTCCATTCCTCACCATTTGTTTTTCATAAAGAAATGCCTCTGGTGAGCGCTTTCTCGACACCAAGCATTTTTAACACTATTATGTACAAGTTCAGAATTGGAAGCAAAACTAACACCAATATTGATTCTAGCCTCATAATCATAAGGAGGGGAGTAACCAAAGATTGAACAGAGCTGAAGCCGAAGTCAGAAACCATGACAGGAAAGCCATGGCAGCTGATATCTGATATCTGCTGCAAAACTTCGGAGGACAATATGATCCATCAGAGTGGAGAAGTAGGTTCACAACACTAAATGTCGAGCTAGCTGCAGCCAGTGTGAGAATGGCTAGTTCCTAGCCTACAATATACTGAATTACTTCCAAAATACATACCAGTATCTATATTTAGTGATTAAATAACCCAAAACGGTACATACCCAATCTCATACAACAATGATCAGCAGTATTTCGAGCTGCCGAATAGGGCATTTAGTCAGAACAGAGTATCCATCCACTATGGCCAAAGTGAAACTCGAAGGTATAACCAAACCCATTATCGTCACCAAGTAGCTGTAACATTTGTATATCACAACAAAGACTAAAACCAGCAAGAATTTGAAGAATAGCAAAAAAGTAGCAGTAGACTGCTCCACTATGTGTAAATTTATCGCCAATAGATTCATCAGTTTAGGATGGTGAATGACAGAAAAATAAAACATACATAAAAGGCACCTATTGAAGAAGCAAAAGAGAACGAAAAATGAAGAATTACCAGAAAGCAATACAGCCTCCTCTTCGAGTCCTTTGACTCCCAACCTCCTCTTCGAGTCCTTGTTTAGCCTCTTTCTTCCCTTGTACATCCTCCTCTTCGAGTCCTTCGACTCTCAACCACAGCCGTCCAAACCTTGTCATGCCGTTTGAAAGTGGACGTCGACGACAAAACACGCAGACGACTCTCAACCAGAGCCGTCAAAAAACCTCCAACTGCTTACCGGCAAATATGAGTTCCTGCATATGGCTCTGGGTTCCGGCGAAGTGGAAATCGAAGGTTGAAGCGGGGCTGAAGGGCGAAATGGAAATCGAAGGCACGTGGAGTTCGAATCGGAAATTTCACGCAACTGATTTGGGGGAGGAAAGGTAGGGTGGGAAATTGGGGGAGGATCGAATCGGATCGTGGATCGCGTGGGTGGAGTCCGAATCGAAGGCCGGTTATACCTCATTTATTCGGTGGCTCGATCTGAGTCATCTAAACACACTCACGTAATCCTCACCGTGTAATCACACCACTCACATGCTTATAAACTCACACAATAACTGGAGCCAGTGTAGTGTTCTTCTTTAGTTCCTGGATCACTCCTGCAGCCTTTGTCTAGCTGTTCATTTGTGATATATAGAGAAAACATGTGATTATAAGGAAGCGCATTCTTCAAGAAACCACATTCCGACATTTTCTCTATCAGAGCCTCAGCTTTGGTGGACAACTTGCTTTGGACATAAACGTGGAGAAGAGCTGTACAGGTGGTCTGGCCTGTCATTCATTCAGGAAGATCTTCAAAGAAATTTTCTGTACTATTTAAACCACGGACTTTTGCGATTAAGTCCAACATACTTCGCTTCAGTTGATAAGCTAAACAACCCTTCAAGTGAGACCTCATACCAGAGGTCCCTTGATGGGTGTGGTGAACCCCAACCGCGTGATTACAGTAGTTACATTTTTCCATTGGCTTCTCTTGATCAGTAACTTTTTCGTCCCTTGTGAAATGATCCCACATGGGAGACAGTTGAGAAACTTTCCTCCTCTTTGGGAGAGGTGGCGCTGACACATCAACACCACCCCCAACTTGAGGAGCCAGCTCCTCACCAATAATAGGGGAGGAAGCATTGGCTCCTACTTGGGGCGTGGTGTCGGTGAGTCAACCGAAGGAGTAGAAGAAGAAGTAAACGGATCTATCTAAGAAAATAAAACTTTTTGAAAAAAAAAATTATAAGATTTTAATCCCCCAAAAGAGTCATACTCTAATAGTCATTTTAAAACTGCATAAAAGTGAATTAAAAAACTAAAATAGAAACCAAATATCATATTAAACATACTTATACTCTAATTACTAATTTAGTAATAGTCATTTTAAAACTAAACATTTCAAATTTTCATTTTAAAACTAAGGTTTTCTGAATGTGCTAGTCATCACTATTTGGTACTAAAACAAAAAAATCATTTAAATATTAAATAAATGGCAAAGTGAAAGTTATGTTCCCCTTCACCGAATAATGGTCATGTGTACTGCATGCAGTCAAAAGATTAGCACACGGTACATTAACATTTCTACAAGTTTATTGCATTCAAATTGCTACATTTAGATTACATTCAAATTGCTAAACAATTCCACAATCAAATTGCAATAAAATATATACTAATACATCAACACAATTTCAAACCATTCCAAGAAAATTCAAATTACAATATTGCATCAAAATATATACTCTAAAATATATGCTCATACTGTCGTACACAGATTATTCAAATTGCATTAAAATATATACATCAACACAATTTTGAAACCAAATATCCAATGAATTATCAATCAAGCCTACTGCCCACTGTCCATCCTCCATTTGCAAATAGATTCACAACTTCAAACAAAACCAAAACCTCCAATGATCCAATCAAGCCTAATGAACTACAATAAATAATTAACTAAATAAGTGAGTGAATTTTTACCTCAATGCAATGCACTAACCAGTCTGACCATACACGACAAACTTCATAAATCACAATCTTGTAACATGCACTAAAAAAATTAATTACTTAATAGATAATGAAATGAAGAAGTTAAGAACAACTAAACAACTAATTGTAATGAAAATGAAATTGAAAAAATAAACTAAAAAAGAGAGGTAGTTGGCCTTTGGCCTTCGACAACGTCACAGCTCACGGAGTCACAGCAGTGAGGCGTGAGAGAGAGAGAGCAGTGAAAAAACATCGAACGACCGAATGAGGGGTGGGAGGCCAGAGGGTTTTGAAATAAAACCCCAGGACCAAAACGCACAGTTTTGGTCCTGTCCAAAACTGTGCGTTTTGGATTTTTTTAAAAAACATACCCGATACCGGAATTCTACCTTGTTTCAGCGGAATTACCGGTACCAGTATTTTCATATACTGTATACCAGTTCCGGATCCGGTTCCGGCCGGTATACGATGGGCAGTGGTAGGAACCGGTACCGAAATCGGAATTCTGGTACCGGCGGAAGATTTGCCCACCCCTAACTGTAAGTCCTATGGTATTACTTTTGACAAATTAGTGTCTAAGATAACATTTTCACAAAATTAGTTCCAAAAAGTAAATTTGTTATAGTGTAAAGTTTTTAAATTTTTTAACTGAATATCTAGACTTCAAAGATATAACTAAATTAAAGCTATATATATTGAAAGTGTAAGGATGTAAGCTCACTTCTTTCAAGCTAATTAATTCGTTAGATTATGTGGATTATTTCAATTCTTTTGCCATGAGTTTGAAGGGTTAACTATTTGTCTCAAAAGGTCTTTTCGACCAATCTTAGTCTTGCGACGGATGGTGGAAAATTGTAAGAATAATATCCTAAAAATTATTTATCTTAATAATATTTATTTAGATATCATATGTTTATATTTATTTATTGGATAATATGATGTAACATCAGATGTTACATATATATTATTGAGTGACATTGTAGAAAAGTCATGTCAATGATTAATGAATCAAAAGCGGGAATTATGACTTCAGTTCCTTGTTCACTTGATGTTTTGTTTTAGACCAATGTACATATTGATGTACGATAGGTCTACATTCGTTTTGCTTCTATTTAATAGGATGATAGACTTCGTCATTGAGGGAGTAACCTTAAGCAATCGAGTGGGTGTAATGTAAAAGTACATATACTGAACGAGATCAAATATGAATATCTGATCACTGATGTTGAGAAGATATTCATCACAATTTGTTTATTGTATCTTTTGACCTGAGAGGTTTATACGCAGGGACGAAGCCCGGATTTGCTCTTAGGGGGGCCAAATATAATTTTTACTTAATTTTTTTTCTAACTAGGTGTTGAGGTCATCTTAGGTGTACTTCGACTAATCCTAGGACCGTTAAATTTTTATTATAATCAAAATAAGCATAATCAAAATGTTACAACATATTTTACAACTTAAAAAAAATTATAAACATTAATTTAAGTGTAAAAGCCAAATTTTCATAAATTATGTTAATTGAAAGGACATTCCTTCAACGAGTAAAAGTCATCAATTATTATATCAGTGCTAAAACCTTGTGCGGCCGAATATAATCAAAAGTTTAAAATCTTCAGAATAAATGGCTCATAAGTTATTGACAAAGGCACGAAACAATGTTAAAATCTAGCAAAATGACATAGGTACACACAATTAATAGAGCAATAATAATATTTTTTTAGAAAAAAATAGAGCAATAATATTTTAATTACAAAATAATAATGAAATGAGTTTTTTATTAGAAAAAAGACAATAATAATTAAATGTAATAATATTTAGAATTCTAACTTTGAAGATGGATTTTTTTGTGTGCAAAGCAAAAATTTTGTTGTATTCCAAGAGTCGAATATGAATTTTGTTATTTTCTATATATGAGGTAAAATAATGGGAGAGAGAAAAGAGAGACCATTGAGAGAAAATCTGAATAATAAGAGTTTAAATAGTGAGAGACATAAGTGAGAAAGAAAGAAGAGATGAATTTTAGAAAAGAGGTAGAGGGAAAGAAAAGTAGAAAATACACAATCTAGAAGAGAGAGAGAGAGAGAGAGAGAGGAGGAGGAGGGAGGAATTTTAGAAAAAAATGGAGGGAGAGATAAAAGTAAAAAAGATACACTTAGTATTTTTTTTAAAAAAAATTGTATGACTCACTTATAAAGTATTTATTTCCCCTCTCACGTTCTTTCTTCCTCTCATGTTTATTTTTCCAAAAATTTTGGAGGGGTCATCTCAAAGATTACTATCAATTTCGCCCATATATTAAAAAAAATTTGCAAAAATTTGAAATTTTACCCATATATAATTTTTTTAACAAAAACTTTCTAGCCCCCCTTAGCTTTGTCTCTGATTATACGGATCTATTTATTGTGTACTTGTGCTTTAACCGAGTAATTTGATGATGATCTTTCTAGGTCAAAGATTCCAGATAACGTTGGGTCTTGTACATAATAAGTGGGTTTGTATAAATGCTCAATAAAGAATTCATCAGTCCCTTGATGAGGCAGTATATTCAATTTATGTGTATAGAGTTGGACTAGAAAAGAATCCATTGGCCAATGATATTTTGTGAAAATATTTTTCAAAATTAATATATATGTATATATATATATATGTTATATTTATTTGTGAAATTGTTTTGAAAATAATGGAAAAGAGTTTTTCATGTGATCCTACGGTCGAGATATGAGGTCTCTAATGATCACGTGCTATATTACAGCTAGAATTCAGAAAAAGACTATAAGTTAGCTTTTTCTAGACAGTTGGTCATTATGACTTTGAGAAACCCTGTGACGGCTGTGAGACTTGGAAAGGAAGGAAGTAAAATATTTGGGCTACTTAGTTGTGAAATCAAATACTCAAGGTGTGAAATCAACAAGAAGATTATCAAAAATTGAAGATTCAATCGCAGACAAAGTTCAAGATCGTTTGTCAGATCAAGTAAGTATAATTTTCTGCGGAAAAGTTTTTAAAAATATGTCACCCTCACTAATTATTAATCGACATTTGAATTCGTTCAACCCATGACGTTTAATAATGACATATTTTTTGTTAGCGAAATATGTCTATGAACCTGAATAATTAAGCCTTTCTTTGATTGATTTTTGTGAAACCATGGTTGTACAATTTTTATGACCATCTTCTTTTGAAATGACCACGGTCGACGTAGAATCACGTGAAAACGGTAGTTCTGAGAACATTTATTAAATATTTCACTTAATTATAGACACTACAATATAGCTTCTTCGACCTGCCGAGTGCCGACCCGCAAAAAATGGAAAATTTGTTGGCCTAACCAGGGTTGAAACTCGGACACGCTTCTTTTGAAATGACCACGGTCGACGTAGAATCACGTGAAAACGGTAGTTCTGAGAACATTTATTAAATATTTCACTTAATTATAGACACTACAATATAGCTTCTTCGACCTGCCGAGTGCCGACCCTCAAAAAATGGAAAATTTGTTGGCCTAACCAGGGTCGAAACTCGGACACGCTTGTGGGATCTGATAGCTTCTACTCAAACAGTTCTTGTACTTATCGTCTTCGAGATCCTTTAAATACTACGTTATCTTACTTCCAATAGTCCTGTAGGGTTGACCAACTGAAAGCAAGTTCTCTGGTTAAATGTTGGCAGAGACCAAAGGGGCTTAAGGCCGTTAATTAATTAATAAAACACATAATGATCGAGGATTAGAGTACCAAACAAAGCATAACCTTACCAAACACATAATGAGGATTAGTTTAAATAGATCTTTGAGAAAAAAACCAAATACCCATGATCCTCATCTGACAAATTGACAAAATATCTTCAACTTAAACGACCTAGAACATCTAGTTCACCAAATATCACCTCACCCATTACAACCTTAATCAAGACTCAAGACAGCCGCTTGATTAGTGGGAAGGGGATTGCCTCCGAAAACAATGCCCTCCGGATGTCCGGCTGGACGGCTGGAAGCCCTCCAGCCGAACATCCAATGGTTGGATGCCCGGGCAACGTCCTGTTCGGGCTGCCCGGGCAGGTGTGGATCTCACGCTGGACCCACACCCTTCCCATTCCCAACCATTCGATGTCCGGCTGGATGACCTCCAGCCGTCTAACCGGACATCCGGAAGGGGAGGCAATCTCCTCTCTGATTAGTGTACCTGTAGTCCTCTGGGTACCCAGATATATATATATTCCCCAAAGGCATGCCTGATAGATCAGGTTGCAGCTAGCCATGCATAGCAGATAAAAGACCCACTTTCCTAAACCAAGATTTTCAAAGATGTTGGGGAAGGTTGGTGGGGTGGTTAAGAAGCAGCAGTACCAGTTGCCGCATGCATGCATAACCGATCTGGCTTAGGAAAAGAAGAGTTATCCAGTCGTCATTAATTTTCGCCAGCCCGGCTCTCGTCCGATCACCAGAATAAGTACTACATAGAAAAAGAAATACACATTAAGAGAATAAAGAAGAAGATCGAGATATTTTTTAATCGTACTGAAGAATAACTCACAACTGCAAGTCTGCAACAACCACAGACGGAGGAGTTTACCCAACCCACGTACACACTACAAATCCACGTACGTAGCTTAGATCTTCGAAATGACACAAATATTCCTTATTTGTATAACAAACTACTAGAATACCTATACTGGTGGTACTGGTATTCCCTGAAATTTCAAATATATCTTATCGTATTGAGGAGGGCGTGAGTGTTTTTGTTTATTTTAGTTTTGTGTTATGCGAGCCCACATCTTCTCTTCCCCCATTTATCCACGTACATATATTAGTTATGTTGCAGGTTAGAAGTTGGAGCATAACACCCCCCCGCTCTGTCTCTCTCCACCTTTCGCATTTCAAAAAACAAGAGGAACTGAAACTAATAATAAATTAGCTCGTCTCTCTCGGTGTCTCATGGCAGCTGAGAATTGGGAAGCTGGTTTTGATGAAGGAAAGTTGCGGTCAGCCTCGGATGTTCTAGATGAGACGTGCTATACAGAGGTATTACTCCGACTTTTGCTGTTATTCTGTGGGGAGCTGATAACGTACCGTTCCGTTATATATATGTTCTGTGAGCTCAACTTCATCAATGCCGCTTTTGCATTCTCTATCTTTACTGATCCTCCATGAATCCCCGAGATACGTTCGCGTTGTTGTGAAGGCTTTGTTGTTCATAATTTCCATTTCTTTTAGGGACATGTGAAGCAGCGACTGTATGATCGATACCACCGCCCGCAACAAGGACATCATCGTCGGAAATCGCCTGCAGAGTCAATTCCACAGGTACTCTCTCTCCCTGTAGTTCGAGGGGGAGATTCTGAAACAGAGGATGGAAAAGGGGCTTAATCTTCTTCTTCTTGGCGTTACTATTGTTCTTATTAATTAGCCAGACACAATGAACAGATATATTCGTACAATATATTGATCTGCATAACAGACAATCATTTGAAGCTTAGTGATGCATACTTTGAATCAAGGAGAATAGATATGGCAAAAACCCAGAGCGGCAGGTGTAGTTTAAAATGCATACTTTGACTCGACACATGAAAAATATCAAATAATTTTGTCTAAGTTTTCTTCTTTTCCTGTTCCATCTTCTGAGCAGCGAAAGGAATCCATGAAATGACGCAAAGGCCGTTTTCAATTTTTATTTGTTTTTAAAAGTCGACAATGACGTGATCACTAGCTAATAGGGAGGGGTGAATTAAGAGGAGGGAGATCAGGTTAATGAATTCGTCAGAAAAAGGGAAGCTTGAGGTGATTCTTGAGTCGAAAATGAATGGAATAATTGATATTTTAGGGTAAAAGAAAATTATCTGTACATCTTCCCTTCGAAGTTCCTTGACTGAGATTTCACTGGAGTCATGCCCAGTTTTATACACCTTTTTGTTTCGAGTCTATATTAATCTTTTCTTCTTTTGTTTGAGGGGAGGGGGGTGTTCTAGCCAATTTCCCTGTTTATATAGAGTAAAAATTGATATACTTTGAAGATGTCACCAGTATTCTAGATCTATCTGGAGACCGCAGCATAGATCAAAACTTGAACCAAATTGGGCATCTGGAGGACCTGGAATGCAAGCTTTCTTCCTGGATTCAGGCCGACGATCGTGCGGTACTGGCGTTTTTCTTCCACAAAGGGCAGGCGCCATCCCCAAACCAAGTAAGAAGCCAGGTACGATATTGTCGAACCAGCGTGAAGTATATAAAGGTGTACGTACGTGTGCTTGCCAGCATGTGTGCACGTACGTTTGAGTTATACCATCATTTTCATACATATCCAAACTAATGATCAAAATCGAATATTTATTAATTAACTGTTAATATAA
Organism: Myrica gale; assembly: GCA_963930655.1. Taxonomy (NCBI): domain Eukaryota; kingdom Viridiplantae; phylum Streptophyta; class Magnoliopsida; order Fagales; family Myricaceae; genus Myrica; species Myrica gale. The sequence goes on from OZ005614.1 coordinate 10,407,718, forward strand.
TTACCGATTTCTAACAGATATATATAATTTGGTATATGACATGTGCACAGCCTGCTCCCCGGTTCTCCTCCCTAGTCGTGTGGTTCAAGCTCTCAACCTCAACGTCTGGGCATTAGAGTTGCAGATATCGCCTCAACAAGCTGCAGGTACGTACGTACGTAGTTCTTATGCTTTCAACATATTCTACCCGTCTTTTAGGAGGCCAGCTTTCTCATTCAGTTTGGTTCATCACTAATACCCGCTAGTCTTTATTTTTCAGAAACCAAAACCGATGCCAAAGGTAGAGATTGCATCTCAAACAGAGAAAAGAAAGGCAACGATTTAGCAGCGCAATGCTTCGTTAATGTGTCCCAAAACAAAAGTTCTCCGGCGGATGAATTTCTTCCAAAGGAATGGACTTACTAGCTCTGAGTGGGGCTGTTAATTGTTGAACCAAAATCCATAAAAGCTAAAGATTTGCAGAATGTGGTTTATTAATTACTGTGCTGTTACTTTTACTTCATCATGACGCAATGCAATAATTAGAACAGCCTTATAAGATCTTGCATCCCACTGCATTTCCCGGAGCATAATGTGTACAATATTTGTTTTGTATATATTTCGGTACTGGGACTGAAAACCAAACGATGATGTAATGCCATTAACATCTTATAAAAGCATAAAGATCTCCCTGCCCATTTCAATGGTGTTTAATGTCCTTTCAGTCACTTTGAATGATTCCCTCAAAGTCAAATTATAGAGAACATGTAGTACTTGGTGCAGAAATATTGTTAGAATTTTTAAGGATAACCCATAGCTTACAATGCAAAAGGACATGCAAGGGATCACCTAGTTGCGTTTATTTGATGAATGCTTATGCTATTGTAAGATGTTTATATACATACATACATATATATATATATGGAGGTGCTGATCAGATTGTTAGCATTCCAACAAATATGGGCCAATGAATTAAAGAAAGTACGTGTGTGGTACCACATGTTGGCTTTTAGTCGCAATTAATATTTTAATGATAATAATAAAAGTAATTGAGATGAATAAGCAAAGAAGATCAAATATGAGCACGAGATGATTAAAAAACAATCAAATCAATGGAAGTGACTCAAAAGTGAAGACTTAAGACAATATGATAAACTTTATACTAACTCTAAGCTTCACTTTTAATAAGATTTTGTATTAGACACTAGCATATTTTTCAAACTGTGCATAAACTTTTTTATCTGAAGTTTGATAATCAAAATATGCTTCGAGTGTTTTCAAAATCTCTCTATACAAACTCCCAAACTTATTTATATTCTTGGGAAGTTGGTTTTTGAAATTAAGATTTCAAAAAGGTCAAAAACGAGATTTTTAGGACAAGCGGCTGTACAATTTTCACATAGAGCTCGACTAGTTCTTTGAACCGATCAACCTATCCATTTTCCCAAATGTCAGCGCTTCTAAATTTTTGACCGTTGGGGAGCAACAATAACATGTAGTGATCAATCAGTACAATGAGAAATTTGACAGATCTTCCCAAACGGTTAGAAACGACTAGTTTTCTAATATGGCCTATATAAGGACCCTCCTAAGGTCTCATAAATGCACTTGAACAACCACACATCATTTGTTAAGATTTAGAGAGATCAAAAACACTTTTCAATTACTTTTCTTGTATCATTCACACAAATTTACATTTTCACATTCTTATTATTATGTGAAGCCAAAGAGATAGAAATTTTCATTCACTACAAGAAATGCACTTTGGGTGTCAAAAAAATTGTCACCAAAAGTGCATATATAGTCACCAAAGGTTTTGGGTGACAAAACCGAGTTGTCACCCAGTTTGTCACCTAAAACCTGTCAGCAAAGGTTTTAGATGACAATTTTTGTGTTCTATCACTCAAAACCGTTCGGACGAGAAACTATACCTGTGCGGGCACCTTTTTGACACCCAAAATGTGGAACCACACACTGAAGAAGTGTTCTTACGTATGTGGACACCTTTTTGACATTCAGATGTGTGTATTATTTCCACGTTGGAACGTTAATCAACCCGTCCGGACAGTATTAAGTATTCATGATGATTTTGAATGCGTCACTAAGTGGTGACAATCATTATTCGTTACGTATAGTCTATTCGGACGTTTCAAAAACCTGTTTGGACGGATTGAAAAATTTGTGACAATTCTAATCGTCACTCAGTTACAACGATTTGTATTTCTGACCCAAATAAACGTTCGAACGTGTTTTGAGTCCGTTCGGACGACAATGAACTATTTGTGACGATACCAATCATCACTCATTTGCAATAAGCTATATTTCGTCACACCATAAAGTCGTCCAAATGGTATTTGGACCTGTCCGGATAGAATTGGTATTCCTGCATCCCTGGATAATTTTAGGTGACGAAAATGATGTTTTGTCAGGGAGAGGTGACTTTAGGTGATAAAATCTGCTTTGACACCCAAAAATTTGTCACCTAAGGTCTATTTTTTTTTTTTGTAGTGATTGTATTATCTACTCCAACGAGGGAGCTTGTAATTTCAAAATCTTTCATACACTTTGTGTAAGAAGAGAAAGATTCTCTTCTATCATTTCGGTAAGGTGTGTTTATCGAAAGAATGAGTTTGGAGAGGATTGTTCTCAAACTTATGTATTTGAGGTTTAGAGATGTGATTCTTAAGCTCAAGTGTAAGGAAACCATTATTTTAGTTAAAATGAAGATTAGTAGAGAAACTCAAGACTTGGAAAGAAGCGGGTGGACGTAGACGAGTTTGTTGAACCACCAAAAATCGTTGTGTTTGGTCTTCTATCACTCATCTCATTATATTGCTTTATTGTTTAGTTGTGATCGTCTTGATCGTGATATTTATATTTTATTATCCATAAATTGTGTTCTATCAATTATTGCAATATATATTCAATCTAGAACTTTTATCTAGCAAATTAATTAACTAATATTTAGAGGTATTTTCGAAAAAATTTGAAAACTCAATATATCCGGTCTTCTCTTGAGTCTTGAGTTGCCTTAATCATAGAACTTTACCACATGCACTACGATTCTCTGTCAACACACACACACACACATATATATATATATATATATCAACAAAAAGCTCTAGTGTAATTATGTATAATTTCCCATTTTATTCCTAGAATTCCCATATGATGACAATGTTTATATATATTATCAAAAAATTATTGTTATTAAAGTTGGATAATATAAACTAATGAAATAGAGTGAAGTGGAAGCGACTAGCAATTTATTTATTTAGAATGTTGTTTTATCGAGCTGTACACTCACTACAAGAAAATATAGCTTTAGGTGACAAAATTTTGGATGTCAAACCAAATTTTGTCACCTAAAGTGAACTTTCTCTGACAAAATATTAATTTTGCCAAGCAAAACCATTCAGGACAACCAAAGCCGTCAGGACCGGTCAAAAACACGTTCGGACGTATCTCTAGTGTGACGATGAAAGTAGTAAAAAACAAAATACTGTCTGGACGAACAAGCAACTTGTTCGGACTCTCTGCAGGGTGACAAATTCCAAATCGTTGTAATTGAGTGACGATTAGAGTCGTCGCAATTTTTACAATATCGTCTGGACTCTTTTTATACAACGTCCGCACGGACATTACCTAACAAATAATAATCATCAGCATATAGTGACAAATTAAAAATCATCATGCACACGTAATCCAGTCCAGACATTATCAACATCGTTTTTATGGAAAAAATAACAGAGCTCGGATGGTACGAAAAAGGTCTGCACAGGCATCAATGCTTCTTCCGCGAATTGTGTGGTTCCACGTTGCAAAACTTCAGACACGCGATATCAAAAACGTCTGGACCAATAAGTAGAGTCCAGATGGTATAAGTTCTAGAACCATCGGACATATTTAATGACGTTAAATTTGATTGGGTTACGTGTGAATACAACTGCTGAGAAGCATTTCGAACGCTAATGAACTACGTTTGAACGCTTCTTTAACACATTAAAACCGCCAGACTTTGTGAAAATCACAAACTCACTCTCTTCTCTAAAAGAACTTCAGGTAGAACTTTCTTCATGAATTTGCTTCTCAATTTCAGCTTTTCAATTCAATATTTTTCGATGTTTAGTTTGTTGTATTGTTTGCGTCCATCAAACTACGTTATTTTGTTTTTGTTGAAACCATTTCTAACGGTATTTTCAAGTGTGGACGTCTTAAAATTTAAACGACGCAGTTTGTCTTTCTTGCGAACGGTTTGTGCTTATGTTCAAACGATTTTTTCTAGGTTGACCATGGAACACTCCAGGAGAAGTATCACCAATGTTGGGGGACAGACAGAACAACCAGTTTGGGCAGACACCTTTTTAGCGGAGTTAAAAGAGAGTATTCGGGAGACAGTGAAGCCGACGCATTCGTTGTGCATGGAGCTCCAATGTCGCTTGACCGGTATGGAAACCAAACTTGCTTTAACGGATAGGGCTCTGAAGGAAGAGCTGAATATTATACGAATGAAATTGTTCTCTGTGAGAGAACAATTGTCTCAATTGTCCCAGTATGTCCATACCGTTCTCATACAGTTGAAGACACTCGTCAGATGGGTGGATTATATGGAGGAGCATTTGGCGCATGTTCGTGATGCCCTCGAACAAGATATGGACGAGCCAGAGGCAGCTCATGATTTGGACTAGTCTCATGTTTATGTTTTATTACTATTATTTATTTGTCGTTTGAATGATCGTTTCCGGCTTGTACTAGACATTATGATTGTATTTTTTATTTGGTATTTGAATTATTTTTTATTTTTTATATTAATTATATTTTTCACTAGATTAAATTTATTACACTTTAAACGGATAATTATTAAAATCAAATGGGTGATTAGTACGAGTGATATGTTAACGGAACTGTTATTGTAAATAGATTGTAACGGTTAATGTAATTAGCTTGCAATTACAATTAAATTGGTGATTAATTATAACGGATATTTAATATAAAAGTATGTTTAACTATATATATATATATATATTATGTATTCAAAATAAATAAATTAAGTTAAAAATTTGAGCCAAATTGCATATTGTTAAATTGAATGAAATAAATTAAATTATTTAAGTAAATTAAATTTAATAAGTAAATTAAATTAAATACGTTGTCGTTTTCATTATGTCTGAATGTTGTTTCAATGCAGTCCAGATGTTAGAATGTTAAATTTAAATAGTTTTTTTATTTGCTTGGGGTTCGGACGGATATCCAAAGCGGTTCAGACGCATTTTAGACTTTCAAAAAGGATACGTTGACATTTTGATAATGTCCGGACGCTTCTTATAACTGTTGGGACGGAAAGCTAAAAGTTCAAATGGTGTTATTTGGGTTCGGACGTGTTTCCAACCGTGCGAACGCTTGTTTGTGCACATTCTAAAAAAATGAACGTACAAGCGTCCATGTACCAGCGACCATGCTGATGATGAGCAACCTTCCGCTCGAGCTTTAATAGTGGAGCAACATACAATGATCATTATGTCTCGCTTGATTGTTGTCGAGCTAGACATCACGTTGGCAGATTTTTACGATCTCACATTTGAGGGTAGGACGCTTTCGGAGGTGGTGGAGGGGTTATGTTGGCTTTCGTTGATCCACAGGTCTGGCTATGCATCGAAGAATCTGGTGCGAGAGTTTTATTGTGTTATATTACGGTCGAGGAACCGCGAAGAGCCTAATATGGAGATCATTGTCCTTAACGTTCCGATCATATTCTCGCCCGATGAGCTGACGAGTTTCTTGAGGTACGAGAGAGATTTGGGAGCGTTCCCAAAATCTACCAATGAGCTAGGAGGGTAGACCTACTAAGGTCGAGGTATTCCAGACTATGTTGGGCGAGGATACAGCTATTTTGGAGGGTAGCTATATGATACACGAAGCTGTCTTATAGTCGCGCCGAGTTCCTGTACCTGGTAGTAGTACGGGAGCTACTGTTGATATAACATCATACATCTAACATATCCATTCTTGCAGAGGCCTTGAAGACTGATGCTACGATTTCATTGCCGCACGAGATTCTTCTGACCCAGTTCCTGCACGCCACGATGGTACCTGAGGGTGTTGACGAGCCAAGGATGGTCCAGACAAGCCGAGCGCTGAATGCCACTCAGGCTACTAGAGTTAGATGACAAAAGTAGCTTGAGGAGGCAATGAAGGGGTAGGATCCTGGACAGGGCTCGACCTAGGGACTTGGGGCACAGGGGCCTAGTTGGATTGACGGTATGATGATGGAGCTGACTTAGCGGATGTAATCGATCTTGCAGCCCACCCATGACATGGTCAGTGATATCAATTGTCGGCTGACAGCTTTGGAGCAGAAGGTCGCAGACATGGATGTTAGGTGGAGGAAGGAGGTCGCTGCGCTTAAGGAGGTCCTGGAGGTTGTGGCAATATGTGCGGAGCTCTTTCCCCTAACTGAGTGGGTCGTGCTGATAGAGGAGCACCTTCGTCAAGTCCGTCACGTTCTAAAACTCACGGATGATGATGATGATGATGATGATGATGATGAGCAATAGTCTACCTTTATTTAGTTTTATTATGACGTTTATTTTTTTATTATGTTATGAAGACATTTACTTTTATATTATGTTTTGTGGACAAGTATTAATATTTATTTGATGTTATTTTGTTCATATTACATTTTAATGATATTTAAAAACTTGCTAATAAGTTTAATTGTATAAGCTAAAAAATGAAAAAAAAAAATCGTCAAAAACTATTTGGATATCAAGGTTACTGTCCATATTTTTTACTGTCAGCTCGAACGGTGTCATATTATATAAAACAAACCATCCGAACACTTTTTTATATGGTCGGGACGCTTGACATGAATGACACCGTTCGAACGATGGGTTTTATAGAGTTTGAACATTGTTGTTTTTTATCATACGCTAGTGTCTTGGTATTTTTAAAACGGTGTCGTGTAACGTAAGATAGTGTTTGGGCGGTTATGTACCGTCCACAGGCCTGTGTTTATGACCAGACGTTGTCGTTTGAGAATTACTAAAATGATGTCTAAAACTGTCAAAGGTCGTTCAGACGTGTACGTCTTAACTCGGACTGTTATGAAATTTTGGCGGTAATATTTCCCTAAAAAACTAATACACGTATGCGTCTGAACGCCATTTTAGGTGTCCGAATGGTATTCAATCGTATGACATAGGCAAAATCACAGACAATGGAGGAAAAACGGAAAATACCTAGAAAACGAGAGATTTCAGCACAAGAAGAATATTAGAGCTAATTATGGGCGTCCAATTTCATTGAATAGGGTGTGAAAGGAGCAACTCATTCAAAATTTGATATTGGATTGCATTTAAGGTTAATGAGTTTTAAATTGAATTATTTTAGAATGAAAAACATGTATTTTCGAAATTTTAGGGTCTAAAATGATAGTAATGGAGTTTAGGGTTGGTTGTGATGAGTTTATATTGAAGTGTTTGTTATTTGGGTTGATTTTGACAAAATTTTGTGGTGAAAATGGAGTCTGTGTATCGAAGAATTGTCTTGTTCAACAATCGCAGTCCGGATGGGTTATGTTCCGTCCGGACTCTATTTTTGGTTCGGACGCTTTGGAAATAGCGTCTGAACTATTATATGCATGGTTCGGACATGTTTGGTACATCCGAGCAGTTTTTGCTAGTATGTCATGCATTCATTTAGTAACCTTAGCCTCCGTTTTGGAATTACACGAAGTTCAGATAACGAACTCGATGTAATTCTTGAATTGTCCACGTTGTGGACAGTTTAAGTTTAAAATATGCATAATGCGCGTAATTGTATCTGCTATTGTGACAGATGTGTTTAGAAATTTCGATGGAAATCTCCTTTTGTCCTTTAGATGCACATTCAGCATTGAGGTTACACACTTGCCTTAAACGGTGGGTGTTTATGCTCAATGTTGTAGGCGTGTATATTGGGACTGAGAGGAAATGTTGTCGAAATAGAATGTTCCAGCATTACTCGGTGTTCAATTCCAAAGAAGAGGCGTTAGAGCACCCGTATCCCGATATGAACAAGGAAGAATGGACTCATGTGTGTGATTTATTCGCGAGCGAGGAATTTCAGGTTAAACATTTTTATTCTGTCCTGAACGTTTATTTTATTTTATTATTAATTGTGGTAACAACTGTAAATATACAATGCAGAGGAGGAGTGCAATCAACAAATTAGTCCAAAAATTGGTGTACAGAAAAATCCAGAATTTGATGAAATTAGTCATTCGTTACTTTATAAAAAACACATACAAATTAGGATGGCATGTGGACTTCAGAAGATGCACGAGAAAATTTTGTAAGTTATAACGTTAAATTTAATGATGCATTCATATGTGTTTATGTTTCATATGTACTAGTTTTATTTTCTTTTCTAATTTTGTAGGAATAAGTGGAGGCGTTACAGTTGCAGCACGAATCAGCGGGAAAGTCATACACCGAAGTGGAGATCTTCGTTGAGGTGTTGGGACGAAAAAGGGTTACGTGCGAGATTTAGGTTGTTCAGTACGGTATGTTAGATCATCTTCCTCAGCATCGTCCGTTTATTTGTCCAGGAGATTGGAGGAGGCCAAATTATAAATTGAGGAGATGAGGGCTAGACAGTTGGAATATGAAACGCTTCTGGTCAAGCGGTTAGATATGTAGCAGACGATGCGAAAGCATCGTGCAGATGATGAAGGAGCAGCAATGGAAGAAAGGCGAATAGCTGATGCAGATGATGGAGGAGCAGCAAAGGAGACTTGTGGAACAACAAGAACGTAGGATGCAACTAACCAGATCAGACAGCTGGTGGAGCAGATCAGACAGTTGCAATATCGTTTGACACCCAAACGAAAATTTGGGTAGATTTATGTATTTTTACTACTTTGTCAGTACTTATCAATTATGTATTTTATTTACTCTTAATAATGATTGCATATTTGTAGACATTTTATTATATTATGAGCATTGGATATCTTTCTATTTATATTATTTCTAAATTATTTTTAAAATTTTAATTAAATTAATTTAAATACATAGAAAACCGTTCGAACGGTAACAAATGTCGTCCGCACGATTATTTTTCATTGATAACGTGCACACACATTACTATCGGTCCGCACACTTTCTTTTAAATTCTACCGTCCGAACGGTTATTCTCGCGTGCACACGGTCATTAAATAAGCAATCGTGTGCATGATACAACAAAGCGTTCGAATGTTTTCATTGGAACAAGCGTCCGAACTGTATACGTAATGGTTCAAATGGATTTTGCATATAACAAATAACTATTTCGTCATAAATGAAACAATGGTGCAGAAATCTTTACGAAAGCATCCGGACGTAATATATTAACGTTCGGACGATGTTATTTAACCGTGTGCACGATTTATAGATGACAAAATTTATTTCGTCACATTGGACGAACCGCTGGCATAAGTTGTTTGAACTTATGGAGAGTACGTTTGCACAGCTCATGCAAACGGATGGATTGTACTGGGCATGATGATTTTCAATTTCGTCAATATGGCACAAAACCATTCTGACAGTATTGTAAACCGTTCGAACGATTTCGAGCGACAGAACACCAAAATCGTCACCTAAAACTTTGGCTGACGGGCTTTATGTGACAAACCGGTTGACAACTCGGTTTAGTCACCCAAAACAATAGCTGACGAAATTAGCACTTTGGGTGATAACTTTTTTTGACACTCAAAGTATGTTTTCTTGTAGTGACTTAACAATAAATCCTTTCATCTGCTTCGTACCTTTCTCGGTCTAATTGCGACAAAAAATGAAGTGTAGTATCATATGATTTAACAGTTTTCTGTCACTTGGCAACCACAATACTTGAGTAAGAATTTGGAACCAAACAAAGGTGGGTTCCTTCTTCCAAGATACACAACGATATGCACGAATAAAAATCTAACTACCAGAATATATAAGAAATACCAAAGTTTAAAATTTTTGTCATGAAAAACAATTGTAGTTCCAAATTAGGCTCCAAAGTATGATATCCATGTACTTGTATATAGGAAAATAACCATGAGACACTAATACAGAAAGTGAGGTAATTAAGCAGTTCCATCACTGTTGATCTATTTGTCGAAAATTAAGGTTATGTTTGGTTTAGATTTCAAAATAGTTTTTATTTTTTGTTCTTTTTGAAAGTAGTGTAGATTCTCTTGGGATTGGTGAAAAGTGTGTTAAAAGTTGTTGGAATTTGTAAAAAGTTATTGTGATTGTTGAAAAGGTATTGAAATTGATGAAAAAATTATTGGGATTGGTGAAAAGGTATTGGAATTGATAAAAAAGTGAGTGAGAAGTTTTTGAAATTTTTTTGAGATGTGAAACAAACATAGCCTAAAGTTCCCTTTAATGTTTGTATTGACCTCAAATATTTAATCGGTGACGGTGGGCTATCATCTACCGTATGTAAATTGACCCCAACATGAGTGACACTATTGGTTGAATCAGCTCTAGGGTTAAGATCAAACAATAAATAATATGCAAATTATATGTTTGGGAGGAAAGTTTTGTGACAGGAGATTTTGATGAAGTTTGCTAGTTTTTTTTATCTCGGAAAACAAGGTTGATGATTAAACGAAATGTTTTAGGGGAAATGTCATAGTATACTCCATTCTCATGGGTAAAAATCAACCAGTCTCATAATTTACAAGGAATCATCAATCCTCACCTGTTCGATTTAGCCATTAATTTAGATGAAAGGTGATTGAAATATCTATCCAAGATAGAATTATACTAATAATAAGGGAAATTTACTTTTTAGTCCTAGGTTTTAACCCCTTTTCACTTTTAGTCATGAATTTTAGAGGGTCAAAATTTTAGTCCTTGAACTTTCATCTTTGTAAAATTTAGTCCTTCCGTCAGTTTGCCGTCAAATTTGTAGCGGTCGATCGCTACATGAAGCGGTCGACCGCTACATGTACCGGTCGACCGCTCACTTTCAAAGCATATATCCGGTCAACCGCTTCAAAATTGGCTGTCGACCGGTACAAAAATTGACGGCAGACTGACGGAATGACTAAATTTTACAAAGATGAAAGTTCAAGAACTAAAAATTTGAAGGTTGAAAGTTAAGGACTAAAATTAAAAAGGGCCCAAAACCTAAGGACTAAAAAACAAATTTCCCTAATAATAATAATAATGGATGAAGTTAAAATAAATAGAAAGAAGTTATAATTTTTTTATTTTTCAATTTTTTAATAATTTTATCATGGAGGGGTAGTTTGGTAATTTTTAGTATGGTTTAACGGTCAAATCGAACGGAGGGCATGCGTTGATGACTCCTTATAACTTATGGGGTGTAATAAACAATTTTTTTTAAAGAAAAGACGACGGTACGTACAAATTTTATTAGATAGACCTCACTTTTGGCGTAGAAATATCGTGTTAACAGTCAAACTTGGCCGGTTACAAGTGAAACACCTAAAGTCAAGCTAAAAAAAACCAACCAAAAACCAAAGAAACAAAACCAAACAACACACTCAATTATTATACCTTAATTGAGACAATTTTGACATATCAGTGCGAATAGAACTAATAATCACCTGAGGGAGATCGACTATGGAGGAACTAGAACATGAGAGGGTCTGATTAATTTTTGCCCATAGATATGGGCTATGATATTCACCCAAAATTTTATTGGGGATTGAAAATGATTAATGAAAAAAATTACGTTTGGGTGAAAATTCAATTTTGAAATATGTAACCAAACATAATCAAAGTTCTTAAAATTCTCATATAATAACAACGTTGAAATGACTCAAAAAACTATCTTATTAAGGTTGAATAATATAAAATAATGAAGTCGAATGACGGCTAGTTGACAATTTTTTTTTATTTTGGGAGGAATTTTTTAGATGAATATATTTATTATTAGAAGCAAATTTGTATTGGCGATTGAAAAGGATTTATGGTTTTTATCTGTTGTAACGGGCCTTGCTGGGCAGTATGGGTCGAGTTGTAATCAAGGCTCGCCATGTCCTTGTATAGATTTTTTAAGGACATTATATACTTATTTGTTTATTTGGTTTTGACCCATTTTAATAAATAGTCATTAAATTTTTAAATTGATTATAAAAGTCATTGAGTTCGCAATTTTATCAAAGAAGTCATTTCATTAAATTTCTATATATAAAGTTAACGATTCGCACGTCAGTTTGAATACACATGCCAACTAAAATTAAAATTACGTGACTTATAATTTTTTAAATTTTTTTTATAACTTTTCCCCTAATTTTTTGTATTTTAAAAGGAAAAACAAAGTAAATTATTTAAAAAATATATAAATTAAGAAAAAAAAACTTTAAAAATTATAAGTCACATTATTTTAGTTTTTGGGTAACGGTGTGAACTTATAATTGGAGCTGTCGTGTAAATCATTAATTTTGATAATGAAATTTTAAGACAAGGACTTCTTTGAAAAAAAATTATAAACTCTTGGACCTCTATGATTAAGTTGAAAACCGAAAGACTATTTGTTAAAAAGGGTCAAAACCTAGGGATGAAATGCGTACTTAACCCTTTTCTGAGGTAACATATGTACAAAGTAACTAATTATCAAAAAAGCTTAGAAAAAAACTAATTACCAATATAATAAATTTTTTTATTTTTATAATCACAATTATACTACTAGTTAGGGACAATTTAAGTTTAATGCTGATAGTTAATTATTAATCATCTTTGAAGGGCTATAATTGACCGACTCAACCTATTGAGACACACAAGCCCATCTGCAGTCTCATCCAAGTCCACATGCATATTCTAGGCCTTCAACCCACATAAGCGTAAATTAATCTATCCAGGCCTAATCAAGAATCAAGAGGCTTCTAGACTCCAAGTAAGATAAAGGAGTCCTGAAGCCCATACCATTAGACTCTCTTTAGGACTCTAGCATCTCCCTCTTATAACGATAAGGACTTCAAGAAAGATAATGGCTCAAGAGGCTTCAAGACTTCAGGTAAGACAAGGAGTCCTAATGCACATACCGCTAGACTCCCTTTAGGACTCTAACACTCCCCCTCTTATAAATAGAAGGTATATCCCCTTTATATTTTCTCAAGCTTAATTACTTCTTTAAACTCTTCTTAAGATCTAACTTACTCATTGGAGGCTCCCCTCCGACGTCATCCAAGTTCTCTTTTACAAATTCGAGCTCGCTAATCATTTTATTACTTGGTGATTTTTGGCATATGAGTTGGCGCCGTCTGTGAGAATTTTAAAAAAACTCCTCTAAAACACCCTTCGACCATCCCATCCACACCTTTCTCCAAGATGAATTTCTCTACAGAGATGCCTAACGGTGATCAACCACCTCCGGTGATGAACTCGGAACTCGTCCCCAACAGCGACTCATTGCTGGCCACGTTGGTCTAGACCGTCGAGAACATCGCCCACCAGATCAACACGATCCTACAATCTAAACCTCTTATGTCCGATCCACGTTCATATATATCTCTCTCACATGAGGAAACTACAGACAATCACTGGGCTCACCAATCTCCATCTAAGCAATGTGGAGCGGACGTTTGGCAAGTTGCCCTCCATGAGCAAGTGACCTGGCAGGTAGAATAGATCCGATTACTCCAGCAGAAATTAAGCAAAATGGAAAGCCCTACAACAGACGACTCCTCCATACCATTGAACATCAGCAGTTCCCCCTTCACATTAAAAGTGCTCATGTGCCCGCTGCCCCCGCGTTTTCGATCCCTGTGACCACTTGGAGATATTCTGCCTACACATGCACATCTAGTCCTATGCACATCTCATTCTCTATCGTGCACAATCAACCCTCAAGGGATCAGCACAACGATAGTTTTCGGGTCTACCAGGTGGAACCATCGACGACTTCGACACCCTCAGCACGCAGTTCATAAGTCACTTCATATCTAATCGATGGATCAAATGCCCGACCTTTTTGTTGTTCAATGTCAAGCAAACCCCAAAGGAAGCTTACACAATTACATAGCGTGCTTTAACCACGAGGCCATCACAATTTCTCATGCTACTGATGAGACCAAGCTCATGGTTCTAACCACAGGCCTTCAGCCGAGCGACTTCCTCAAATCCCTTATGAGGAAAGCCCCGATCAGTTTCACTACACATCTCCAATCAACACCTCCCAACTAGCATAGAGACAAATGAGACCTTGACATCGACCATTCTCAATACAGAGATCAACTACGATGGATCAGCAGAGACTGCTCACCACGACCCATTTAAGAGCGACATCTTCAAACTACATTCACGACCTTCAAAGCTACCCCTAGGGAGGTTTGATACAAATAAGGCAGGATCCAAATGTCAAGTGGACTCAGAAACTAAAAACACCACCAGAGAGACGAGATAGAAACAAGCATTGTGATTTCCACGAAGACCACAAGCACAACACAGATGATTGTTATGAGCTTAAGCGACAAATTGAGTACTTGCTCCACTAAGGAAAGCTACGGTGTTTCATACTCGCAGTAGGGAATTGAGAAAGTCCTACACATATTAAATATATTCTACTGATAATATCTCTTTATCTAACCTGATAATTTCGTTTTATCTCAACATATAATCTTGTTTTATCTTATCTAATATGACGACCTTTTAGCTTTATCATATATGATAATGAAGGCATTGTGTCACGGGCACCCCTACACCAACAAAGTAGTATTAACCACTGTGCCGAGGGCACCCCTACACCAACAAAGTGGTCTCAAACACTGTGCCAAAGACACCCTCTACACGAACAAAGTGGTCTCAACCACTGTGCCACGAGCACCCCTACATGAACAATGTGGTCTCAACCACTGTGTCAAGGGCACCCCTACATGAACAATGTGATCTCAACCACTGTGTCAAGGGTACCTCTACACCAACAAAGTGGTATGAACCACTGTGCCACAGGCACCCCTACACTTACAAAGTGGTCTCAACCACTGTGCCACGGGCACCTCTACACCAACAAAGTTGTCTCAACCATTGTGTCACAGACACCTCTACATCAACAAAGTGGTCTCAACCATTGTGCTAAGGTCACCTCTATACCAACAAAGTGGTCTTAACCATTGTGTCACGGACACCCCTACACCAACAAAGTGGTCTCAACCACTGTGCCAACGACACCTTTACACCAGCAAACTAGTCTGACTCTAGTGTGTCAAGGGCACCTCCATACTAGAAGGCTGGTTTAGTTCGACAGCACCAAAGGTACCCTTTTATATTTTTGATAGGCCATAATACAACCCATTAGGGCTGCCCCAATTGGCCTAACAACAACTGGTCTGATAAACCCTCTGTCGGTCCAAGCTCGTTTAAGGCGAAAGACTACTGAAGGGCCATAATATGACCAGCTCAACCCATTGAGACACACGAGTTCATCTACAGTTTCATCCAAGTCCACATGCACATTCTAGGCCTTCAACCCACACAAGCCTAAATTAATCTATCCATGACTCCAGTCCTGATCAAGAATCAAAAGGCTTCAAGACTCCATATTAGACAAGAAGTCCTGAAGCTCATACCATTAGACTCTCTTTATTACTCTAGCTTCCCCTTTTATAACAATAAGGACTCCAGGAAACATAAAGGCTCAAGAGGCTTCAAGAGTCCTGAAGCCCATACTGTTGACTCCCTTTAGGACTCTAGCACTCCCCCCTCTTATAAATTCATGTACCCCTTTTATATTTTCTCAAGCTTAATTACTTCTTTAAACTATTCTCAAGATCTAACTTAGGCATTGGAGACTCTCATTCGACGCCACCCTAATTGTCTTTTACAGATCCAATCATTGGATTCGAGCTCGCTGATTGTTCTAGGTATTTTTTGTCACATGATGTAGATTTTGTGCATCACTAACATCTAATAGGAATTAAAACGGTCAAGTACTTTGTTGATAGATGGTCACAGGTAACATGCCTATATTCTTACATGTTTGACCCGACGCTAATTCTTTTCCTTGACAAAATGTATTATATGTTTTCTTCAATTTTGAATTTATAAATTTAAACGATAAAATTCATGTCAATAATTTTTTTCAGAAAATCTTCACTTCTATTCGACATACTATCACCAAACTGTTATTTACTGATAAAAACTACAAATTTTATCACATTTAACCCTTAAAATATTAAATTGAATCAATATTCACCTTTTAGTGAACCTACAATTTTTTTTTGATAGAATGTACAGAAAATAAGTTACATGATAAAATATTGGATATTAGATCTTATGACAAGGTAAATATTGATGCATTTAAGTAATTTGAAGACTAAATGCGATGAAAGTCGTAGTTCATACAGGTAAGACATTTTGGTGATAGTTTAGAGTTTTAAAATAAAGATTTTTAAATTTATTAACTTTTTTATTCGTAAGTTTTCTTTTTCAATTTCTATTCATGTATAAATGAAAATATGCAATTTATGAATAGCAGAAGACACATACTTGGATATATTTTTTCATCTACCTCAGTCAATCTTAGTGTAAATTTTATGGTGTGCCACTTTCAATCTATCTTGAAAAAAAAAAAAAAACTTCTTGCAATGCTTTCATCACACCCTGCAACTTTATGAACGACATCGCGGCTTAATGGACTGGTACAATTTTTTTTTTGGGAAATATGATATTTGGTCATTAAATTTATAACACTTTTACGATTTAGTCGCTAGATTTCATTCTTTTTATAAAAAGGTCACTGAGAATATATAGCTGTGACAATTTATTCTTTCCGCGTTAATTTTTAACTGAATATAATGTGGTCGACCATTACCATTTATTTATTTATTTTTCATGGAAAAGTGGAAGGTGACTATCAGTTAGCCAACTTCGGGTGTGTTTGTTTTGTAAAATTTTAGTATTGTTAAAATTTTAGGTATTGAGTTTAGTGAAAAAGTGAAGAGAGGTAATTTTTTATATTTTTTTAGTGAAAAGTAGTGATTTGATGAGAGAGAGATTATATTGTAATATTTTATTGTGTTAAAATTTTAGAGGGCGTAAAATTTTAACACGCAGACGCAGCCTTCAACTTCTATGAGCGCGTTACCAATCACATGGTCCAATTAGTAAAGATACTGTTGCTTGCTTACCCAAAAAAAGACTGACGCAGCAAAGCAGAGGATTGAGGATTCACGCAGTTGGAAGAGATTTTTTTTTTCCCCAAGCACACACATTGAAGAGATTTGTAACAAAGCATTTTGGAGCTTAAAAGCTCAGAAAGAGCAGAGCGGCAACAGCCTTTGGTACTACGCTCTCTTTTTCCCTCTGCGTTTGTTCGAGGTCCCGCCATGGAGGCCACTCTTCTCAGTTCGCATCGCTTCCATCCCATACCCTTTCCCACCAAACCCAAAAATTTCCGAGGTCAGTTTTCAAGCTTTTGTTTCCCGAGAAAGCCTTGGAAAAGTGGAAAGAAGAGAAAAGAACAGGCAGTGAATTTTATGCTTCACTGTGTTTACTTGACTGGATTATCTAATTTCTAATGATTTAAATAAGAATTGTACCATTCCTATATGGTTTGATCATTTTTATGTGGCTTGGCACTCTCCCTTGGGCGTATCTAGTAGGAATTTTGCTTATGGTGTTTGAGCATCCGATATATTGGTTACGGAAAATAAACTTTTTTTTTATTGCGCAAGCGTTTTTAGGGATTTGGTAATTTTCTAGCTCTTGTAGATTTGATTGAATGGCGTTTTTCAAGTTTCTGGGTTTAGCTGAGGTTGTTCCTATCTAATTGTCTGTGTTTGAGTTTTTGTTTTTAAGAGCTTGTGCAAGTGTACAGAAACTATTGCTCCATATCACGTATTAGGATAATCCATTACTGCTGTGTATGACCTAAAAGCTTGTTACTACCATTTGAAATTGTGGTTGTTACATTGATACGTTTATGGTCATCGTTACATGCTGGATTGGAGTTGGTTTTTGTGCTGAATATTCTTCTTTTTTGTGAAGCTGGGATAGATACTAAGCAAATCCCAATATGGGACTCTTCACGGTAAAGCTATTTGTTTTGGCATAGGTCACAATAGGCCTAGAAGGTTAATACGCAGTCTAGCTCCAGACTGAAGATTTAAGTCTCTTTCAATTGGCATTCCTCTTCAAAAACGCTCTCAAAAGGAGAAAATTCTACAATTAGGAAGGCCTTCTAGATAACCTGGAGTCATTTTAGGTTGAATTTTTTTTTCTGCAGCTCTCACTGTCTCTCCCCCCCCCCCCAATCTTCTCTCTGTCTCTGTGTGGCACTTTGTATGTGTAAACTGCTGTCTTTAACTGTATTCATGGTCTTCATGGTGATTAATACTGTACCCTTATGTCTGGGCTTATTATGCAACTCTTATATCTGACGTGCAGGTGGACATCCAGAGCACAGTCTCCTATTTCATCATCCACTTTTTTCTAAGAGCCAAGTTTGCCTTAATACTAATAATTTGGAATCCAGCAGAAGGCATTTCCTTTTGCTAGGCAAGCCTTTCTTCTCCAAAATAAACCGGAAATTCTCTGCTAATTTATCAGATCAGCTCCGAAGTGACTATGTGAATGTTGAATCAACATCAACACATTCTCAAAATCTTAAAGTTGTTCCGCTAAAGCCTGATGATGGAGCAGATAGTCTTAGTTTGGTTGATGCAAATAACTTTAATTCTTTACAGTCCAGAACCAAAATGTTCAAAAATAGGTTTTTGGATTTTGTTCGCCTGAGCTCTGTTATCAATAATGCTGCTGAGTCATTCTTCAAGAGCGAGATACAGCGGAGGTTATTCGTGACAGCTGTACTAATTATAATTAGTCGGCTTGGATATTTCATTCCATTACCGGGATTTGATAGAAGGTTGATACCTCAAGATTACCTTAGCTTCGCCTCAGGATCTGTTGGTAAGCTACATAAGAATATACATCCTGAACTGCTTAGGAAATGTTTATGATCCCTAGAACTAAATAGTACTATGTGGTTTCCCACGCCTTGGTTACTTAAGTACAACTATGTATGAGTCATTGCCATCATCATTTATACTCATTGAAATGTTTTCATGATCTGTAATTTTGCAATTGGCAGATGAGCTTGGCGATTTCACAGCGGAGCTTAAGCTATCCCTTTTCCAGCTTGGGATCAGTCCTCAGATAATAGCATCGATTATCATGCAGGTTTTAGTGCATTTCTTCAGCATGAGATCTATGTAGATTATCTAGATGTTTTTCTTTCTGCCAGGTTGCTGCAGGTTACCTGTTCTGAATTGCACTTGTATTGCTCCTTTAAGATATACGTAGTGTGTATTTATCCTGAATCTTACGATCTTGATGCACAGGTACTCTGTCATGTTGTTCCCTCCTTAGTAAAGCTGCGGAAAGAAGGCTTAGATGGCAATCAGAAGATTAAGAGTTATATGTGTGTCTAGTTATTCATCTCAAGCAGTGAGCCAGTCCTTGCTACAAAATTTTGTAGTGAATTCTGTTGCCATAAATTCATATTGGAGGTTGCAGACCTCTGAATTTCTCTATCCGTTTCAGATGGTGGATGTCACTTGGCTTTGCAATATTGGAGGCTGGGATAGTTGCTTGTTACTCTCTTCCATATTCCATCTATGCAGCTAGTTACAGGTAACTTAGTTGAAAAGAAATCATTTTCAAAAATGGAAAAGGATTTCAAATGTACTCCCTGTATCAAAAGATGAAGGGATTGCCTTACCTACTACTGAACCTAGCATGCCTTAATCTTCGTTTTGTTACCAACTACAATTCCCCTTTTGACATTTATGGTACTCAAGGTACGTTATCCTTGCCCTATTGTCTGATTGTTGATTTTAGTTCTAGTTAGATGATCATGATCTTGAGGTAACAACTGTGACCAAGATGACTACTTGTTTGTTTGTTCTTTGAAAGAGATTTTTTCGGGTTTACCATTTGTTCATTTTGCAGGGCCAAGCATGTGATGTTAACAAGCCTATTCTTGGTCTGTGGGGCGATGACTATGACATGGATCTGTGATACCATAACAGAATCTGGACTTGGTAGTGTTCTTGGCATGTTGATTTTCATCTTTATCTCTTGCTCATTCCTCTTCTTGACAATATTTACTCTCACCATCTTCAAGGATAAGTGTTAATTTCCCTGTCAGAAAGGAAATTATTGTATTAAATCTGTCAATATTGAACTATCAGAAAATGTCTCTGCTGTCAAAAGACTTAACACCATCGTTGCTTTTGCAGTGTATGATGATTAGTTTCTTTGATGGGGGTTTGGGCTGCGGTGTGCTTCATCCTCTCTATTATTTGTTTCATTACAGAATCACTTGTAGTGATCCTGCCAAAGTCCTAGCATCTTCCCCTCCCCCCCCCCTTCTACTGTAGTTGTGAACATAATTTTTTATTGCTGGAAAGGTCACCTCTCTTGTTGTAAGAAGAATGCAGAGTTAACAAGAGATGCCTAGTATGGCCAGCTCTTGCTGATCTAGTACGTTGGACCTATTCGGTTTAGAGTTTGCCTTGTACGGATGAAAGAATTAATTTGATTTCCTATTTTACTTTTCTCCATTCCAAAAAAAAGAACAATAAACAAGTAGACAATTGGCATGAGTGCCTCTATTAGGTTTTAGATGAAATCAAGGGGTTTTTATATGCAGTCAATTGCCTGATCTTGTATAGTGTAGTCTTCTCTTATACTCTAACCTATAATGCATATTTCAGGCCAAGGTTCATCTCTAATTATATGCGTGAGTATATTGACTGGCTACACGGAGACCTTATACAAAATGCTGTCTCAGCTTTCGGGTACGTGACATGAGATGTATTTATATCTATAATATATTGAACTTCTGACAGTTAAGACAGTTAATAGCACCCCCCCTCCCCAACGAGGAGGAAGAATAGCATATGCGATGTATTCAATCTACTCCTATGCTTTAGTTTTTAATGGGAGAAGGTCAAGCTTGTCTTTGTTGCTCCTTACTTTATTTCTGTTGCAACTTTCTAAGTTAACTGTTTGTAATGCAACTACATTCTCCTAATCTCAAAGCCTGACCAAAATTAAGATTATACCAACAGTTTTCATGATGGATCCCAAACTAAGCACCTCAAAATTTAATTACTCAAAAAAGAAAAGAAAAGAGCCCATCCAGGCAGACTGAACTGATTTTTTTTTTTTTATATAAGTAAGCCAATCTCATTAGAAAAAGCGAAAGTTGTACAAGGAGCTATACCGAAGTCGCTTAGTCCAAACAAGCAACAATACTAAGGAAATCATGAAAATCAACAAAAGGGCACCCTAACCCGTTTGCAATATGTTTCAGGAAGTACGGTAAATTGGTGGCCCTATATGCTCGTACTGTTGGGGATTTTCACTGTGGTCACTATGTGGGCAGTTGTGGTGACAGAGGGTTGCAGGAAAATTAAGTTGCAGTATTATGGTTTCAAACTTGCTTCTGCTGCTAGGTAATACCATTAGTTATATCCAAAACTTTAGATCCCTTATGAAACAAATGCAGTTATCCTAGTTTTATTTTGGAAAATTTAATACTTACTACCTGAGTTTTTATGAGATTTTAAAAAACTGCCTAAGTTTGTAATATTGACAAATGACTGTCTGGGTTTAGGCGAGGCTTTCAAAATAACTTCTTCTGTCACATTTCTGTCCAATTTATGGGTCATGTCGCATGCCACATTTTTAAAAATTTATAATATTTTTATGATTTAATATTTTTTATTTAATTTAAGACTCTTGTTAACTTCATTTTTTACTTAATCTATTGTTATAATTATAATTTTTATTTATTTTTAAGACACGTGGCATGCCACATGATTATATATTGACATGTGATGTGACGTGCCGTGTCATCAATTCCGTTAGAAATCTGGATAGAAATGTGACTAAGGGAGTAATATTGCAAGTGTACTCTAAACACAGACAATGATTTGCAATTTTAGAAATTCGGGCATGTTTTTAAAATACCATAGAAACATAGGCAGTGATTTTTAGATTTCCTTTATTTTTCCTCAAAATAGTAACTGATGCAAACACTAGATATGATTTGTACTATAGCTCTGCTGGAGATATGATAATAATATCGTGTTTTGTAGGTTTTGTTACTTCAACATTGACTGATGATATAATGCATTAACTAGCAATCTATTAGAAGTTGCTCTAACCCTGTGCTTTAATTTTTATGCCTTTGAAATAGATAAAGATATATGGTAAAGTTTTTGGATCATTGTTACACTTTTCTTTCCATGCTTTGGACAGAGATGACTCCCCTATCACTGAAGTGGAGCCCTATATTCCATTTAATATTAATCCATCAGGAATGCAGCCTGTTCTTACGGCAACTTATCTCTTGGGATTTCCCAGCATTCTTGCAAGGTTGTCTTAACACAAGTTGTCAATTTTATATATCTTATAAAGGACTACTGTAGTGTTCTAATTATGTTATTTGTTTGGCAGTCTCCTTGGATCACCTTTCTGGGAGCATGTGAAGGAGATATTGAACCCTGAAACTCATGTTGGGGCAGAGCCTTGGGTCTACTACGCAATATATGCATTTTTTGTCTTCCTATTAAATATATTTGACATCGTAAGTTTCTTCTCAACTTTGTTTAAATTATCCTCGAGTTTTATGTGCTGCAAGACTGTTTGGTGAATTCACACTTGATATATTGCCTCTATATTTCGGAAAATTTAAGCTTGAGATATATGAACCGTTGGACTATATTATTTTTTGGCAAAAGTAAGAGACAGTTGGAAAGATTGACATCAGAATGCCACCTAATTAAAAGTAGAGTTCTGTTCGTGAACGTGAATAGAGTTGCAAACTGGAGAATGGCCCCTCTTTGTTGTCACAATGCATGACTGAGCCATGTTCAAAAATAAGGAAGCTTATTAAAATTTTGATTTTCTCTTTTCTTCTTGTGAATAACAAGAATGATAGGGCTGGAGAATGCCATTTCAAACATCATTATCATCATCTGGAACAGAAGTACTTGTTATTTGCCCAAATCTTGGGATGGCGTCAATTACATATTGTTATCATGTGGAGTGAAGCAACAAGTGTAGTCCTGGTCCACAATGAGATGAGCTTATGTAATTAGTTTTATTTTTATACACGTTAGAATAAGTATTGGAATCTATATTAGACTGTCTAGCTGTCTGGGCTTTGGAGTTTTATAATCGTCCAGAAAATGATGTGGTTGTTTCGTATCTCTACTCATCAATTATATCTGTTGGTTCATCCTTGTAAACGAGTCTCTTAACTGGAAATCCTGTCCAGGCCAACTTGCCAAAGGAAATTTCTGATTACTTGAATAAGATGGGTGCGCGGATACCAAACATAAAACCCGGAAAGGCTACCATAGAGTACCTCACAAAGATCCAGGCGTCAACACGTTTTTGGGGTATTTTTTTCTCCAAGAGTTATGTCATTGGCAATTTCAGCTTATTCAATATTAATACCAGTTGTTCACTTAAAATTTTGTTAATTTGGTTTCTGGTTTTTGGCTGTTCTTCTGTGGACATTGTGCAGGAGGCTTGTTGTTAAGTGCTTTGGCAACCACTTCAAGCATACTAGATCATTACTTACGCCGTATAAATGCAGGATTTGCAATTGGGTTTACATCTGTTTTGATCATTGTAAGTGTACCGCCTACATTAGGCCCTGTGGATCTTGAAGATATACACTGCTGACACTCTTTTTTTCTTTTTTCTTTTTTTAATTTGGTTGTGAAAATTAACTGCTGCTGATTTTAAGATGTGCTGCCTAATGCATTTTACGAGGATGTGGAATCTCTATTCCCCTAAATTCATAGATTAGGACATGAGAAAATTCGGGGCTGGCTTCAGAAATCAGTAGGATACACGATTGCATATCTTTGTTGCTTTACGGTCTGTGATGTTTTTTCCCCTTTGTCCACGGTAGGGTTGGTCTTTTTTCTTTTGGGAAACCCTGGAGCTACAAATTTGACTGGAATGTTTCTGTAGTCTTGGCACATGTAGTAGTTGCTTCCTTCATCATCTTTGAAGAGCTTTTCTACATTTCTGATACTTGTGTTCGAGCTTTGAGAATACTAGACTGATTTGTGCATATGGTTTGGTTTGTTCCAAGACCCCCCCCCCCCAAAAAAAAAAAAGAAGAAACCCCTCAAACCATGCTCTGATGAATTAAATGTTGTGTGGATGCTTGACATATACTATTTAATGAGCTTTTTAACATTGATTGCCAGGTGGGTTCCATCATCGAGCTTAGAAGATCATACCAAGCATATAATGTAATGCCAACTTTAAGCAAAGCTCTAAGACGGTATGGTGTTTGACTTCCAGAGACCATGCACTTCATCTTGAGTTGGTACTTTCTTAACTCATAAACTTCGAAGGAAACCCTGCCTGGTGGATAGTGCCAGATTGGATACGGAAATTATTTTCTTGTTCCAGAGATTCTGCAAATGGTAATGGCTGACCACTGCTAATTGCTGATGCAAGTACTTCCAAAGAGAAGCTGTCATCCTCCTAGGATCACAATCCTCATAAGAGTTCAATTTTCAGAGGAGCAGGTGATGCAATAAGAGAGATAACATGGATCATTTTGTCAGTTCAAGGGAATAGCAGGTTCTGAAGAACCCCATTTTCTGGACTCTTTCATGCACAATTTATCTTTCAGACCATGTTGGATTGAGAATGAGTTTATTATATTGTAGGGAATACAGCCCTAGTTTTACCTTAGAACCAGACAGCATGTTCAGATTTCCTGCAGATAGAAGCTGTTAATGGAGTGAATTTTTTGTGTAAGATTTTTGTAGGTCTTAGTACAGCAAAGTTTCTGCTTTTCCAATGTGACAGTGCTACTAGTCTCTTTTTTTTTTTTTGAATAACGCCGATAGACTTTCATTGCATTTTGAATCCATAGAACAAGTTACAATAAAGAACTAGAAACTATAGATCCAAGCAAACTAAGCTGCAAAATAAGACTAGCGAGACTTAGGTTGTGTTTGAGTGTTAAAATTTTGGGAGGTTAAAATTTTAGAGTATTGGATTTGGTGAAAAAGTGAAGAGATAGATGGTTTTTAATATTTATTATAGTGAAAAATAATGATGTGATTAGGAGATAGAGATTACATTGTAATTTTTTATTATGTTAAAATTTTATGAAGTGTAAAATTTTAAGTAACAAACATAGCCTTACAAGGGTAGAGAAACCACAAGTGCTCCATACCGGGCAGAGAGAGTGGGTGGCAGGATAAGGTAGACGGCAACTACCATAACCATTTGAGTACTAGTCACTGAACTAGGAAAAGGCGACAACCGAGACACAACGCAACAAAGCCCACAAGGGGGCCATCAAGTGGCCAGAAAAGCCCGGAAGGTCGTTACAACAAAAATAAGAACAAACAAGCCCACCAACGGGCCTAAGCAAAACAACAGTACAGAAAAAACAAAAAAACTACGCTCAGAAATCAAGAGATGCCAAAAAACAAGGTCAAAGACCAGTAGGCAAGGAAGGACGTGGGAACTGTTAGCTTTTGTGCACAATCAAGATTTTTATGATTTCAATAAATGGATTAAATTTATAAAATGAACATATTCAAAGACAAAGATGTTTTGATGAAAGAGTCAAAGACTTGAAGTAAGAAGATCATGAAGATGCAAAGAGCTCAAAAGTGAAGATTCAAGAACTTAGGGTATAATCCTTATAACTCTTTATTTCACTTTTGACAAGGATTTGAATCACGCACTTGCATATATTTCAAAACGTGCATAAATTGTTTTACCTTTTGTTTGAAAGATTAAAATATTTTTAAAGGTTTCAAAACACTACAATCAAACTCTCAAACCTTTTATATACTCGTGGAAAATAAGTCTTTAAAATTGGGTGTTTAAAAGTGACCAAAATGTGAGTCCTAACTTTTAGGATTAAGGCAACTCAAAAGGGAGTGAATTGGTTTTCTAAAACTTTTCGGTATTGACCCCCAAAGACGTGTTTGCAAAGAACTACTAAATTAGCACAAGTATATAATATGCAATAAGAGTAAATATGTGCTAAAAGTAAAGAGTAAGGATAGAGAAGCAAACACTCGATTTTTAGGTGGTTCGGCAAACCCGCCTACATCCACCCATCAAGCTCCTTCACTGAGCCTTGAGGTTTTCTGCTATTCTCCAATAGCTTTACACACTAGCTTCCGGGTGCTAGAGAATCGTACAAGTGTTTTCTCCCAGGCTCAACACTCAAACATATCCAAGTGGTTTTTCTGGCTCACCACTCATAACCTCACCAAGCTTGAGATATACACTCTCAAAGCTTCTTCTTTAGTGAAAAACCTCACTAAAGAAAACAACTCTCTTGATATGAATATTGAAGAACAAGAACTCTCTTGAAAGAGTAGATATGAAAATTGAAAGCATTATCTCTTTATTCATACAAAGAAAAGGATATGAAAGTGTGTTTTATGTGAATGATATGAGAAATAAAGAATATGAAGGTTTGAAATATTTCTCAAGTGATCTAAATGATATGTGGTCGTTGTTTTTTCATGTTGGACGAAATGAAGGTATATTTATAGGTCACATGTGAAAGCTAGTCGTTTATAGTCGTTTGTTAAAACGAGCCAGTCAACCGCTTCAAGTTACTGTTACCTCAACGGTCATATTGTCAGAAGCTCAACGACTTTATTTTAAAACCAACCGGTCGACCGCTATACCAAGCGGTCGAAGGACCAGTCGACCGCTTCACCAGCCGGTGACCTCTTCAACTTAAACACATAGTCTGGTTCTTTTAAAATCTAGTTTTTGACCACTTTTAAACACCCACTTTATAAGACTTACTTCTCATAAGTATATGAAAGGTTTGAGAATTTGTTTGGGGTGTTTTAAAACCTTTAAAAACGTTTTAATCTTTCAAACAAAACTTAAAACGGTTTATGCACGTTTTGAAAGATATGCAAGTACGTGATTCAAATCCTTGTCAAAAGTGAAATAAAGAGTTACAAGGATTATACCCTAAGGTCTTGAATCTTCACTTTGTGCTCCTTGCATCTTCTTGTTCTTCTTTCTTCAAGTCTTTGGCTCTTTTAACAAGTCTTCTTTGTCTTTAAAGATGTCCACTTTATAAACTTGATCTATTTATTGAAATCATCAAAATCTCGATTGTGTACAAAAACCAACACAAAACATAGTTTTAAAAGAATCGGACTATGCTTAAGTATAGGAGGTCGACTGGTTGATGAAGCGGTCGACCAAGCTTCGACAGCTTGGTATAGCGGTCGACCGGTTGATTTTAAAATAGAGTCGTTGAACTTCTGACAACATGACAGTTGGGTAACGGTAACTTGAAGAGGTCGACCGATTCATGTAGCGGTCGACCGACTCGTTTTAACAGACGACTCCCAACTGCTATAAACGACTATTTTACATATGCGGCCTATAAATACACATTCATAACGTCTGAAATTAACACACAACGACCACATATCATTTCTACTACTTAAGAAATATTTCAAACCTTCATATTCTATATTTCTCATATCATTCACAAAACACACTTTCATATCCTTGTCTTTGTGTGAATCAAGAGATAGATAATTCCATTTTCATATATACTATTTTAGAGAGTTTTGTTCCTCAATCTTTAGATCAAGAGAGGTGATTCCTTTAGTGAGGTTGTTCACTAAAGAAGAAGCTTAGAGAAGATATATCTCAAGCTTGGTGGGGTTGTGAGTGGTGAGCCCGAAAATCACTTGTAGTGGGATTGAGTGTTGAGCCCAGCAAAACACTTGTACGGTTCTCTAGCACCCGAAAGCTAGAGTGTATGTTATTGGAAGATAGTGGAAAACCTCAAGGCTCGGTGAAGGAGCTTGAGGGGTGAATTTCGACGGGTTTGCCGAACACGTGTTTCCTTCTCTATCCCTACTCTTTACTTTTAGCACATATTTACACTTGTTGCATATTATATACTTGTGCTAAATTAGTAGTTACTTTGCAAACACGTCTTTGGGGGATAAAAGCAAAAAGTTTAAAAAACTATTTCACCCCCTCTTGGGTTGCATTAATCCCAGGACTCACAATTGATATCAAAGTTTGATGCTCGTTATACAGGATTTCACAAAAAATGGTCTCACTATCTCGGGGGTCAATTGTGATATGTTAATGGATATGATCACAATTTGTAGAAGCCTATAAATTCGGAATACAGAATTTAAGAGAGTAAAATGAAAGAGTTTTTCATAATGATCCTACGACCGAGATTTGAGATCTCTAAAGATCTCACACATAAGCGCAGGAGAAGCTCTGAGGAAACCATTATAAATAGCTCAAAACTTCATTTGAAAAAAAATGAATTCAATTTTCACGAGAAAAGTTCTCTCTCAAGAACTGTGTGCGTGGATTTGAAGGAGACAAAATGCTTGAACTGCTTGATTTCAACGATCCAGGAATTTTCACTGCGAGATTCTAACATGTGGGTGATAAGGAACCTGTGCTCATAATTTTTAAGTATGAACGGCTCTCAGGATTTTGTTGCTAGTGTGGATGTCTTGGTCATATGCAGCTTTCGTGTTTGAAAGAGGCTGGGAGTCAGAAAGATTCTTCGTTCGAACCATGGATGAAAGCAGAGGTCGGAGCATCGAAGGTATATGGCATTTGCACAAGACTGGGCTCAGCGCCACCCCTACAGCTTAAACCTCTCGGAGCAATTGCCTTTGCCATACAGTGTTATTCATGTTCTTGAATTGTCATTGGCTAATGAATCTTCATCCAAAAACCTTGCACCTTTACTGCCGCTACCGCCGCAGGGCGACGACGACATGCAGGGAGACTTAAAGTCACGGGAAAGCCTTAGTCTTCATGTGTGGCTTCAGGCGCCTAACCCAGTCTATCAGTAAGAGGTTGGTAACAAAAGCACACAACAGCTTCCAGAAGATATTGAAAAAAGAGCTGGGCAGTCTTTGGGTTGTACAGAAGGCAAATGGAAGGATTTGGAGATAGGCCTTGACTGCATAACTCTAGGGATGTCGTGTAAAGAGCTTCTCCAATAGCTCCATGCAGATGAGACGTGTTATACTTGTACTACTGACACGCAACTGAAGTTTCTAGCAAAGAAGGAAATTACCCCTAGCCCATAAGTTGATGTTGAGATCGGTTATGGTGCTGAGTTTTATTATGCTGATGGCTGCTGGTGGACGGCCAAGATTCAAACTTCATGATCCAACCGCTCATATCGCGCCACCTCATTTAAATTGCATTTGACCTGGACCCGTTTTCCATATACACCATAACAGACCCGTTTTTACCGCATGTTCAAATTCGATTTTCGCATACTAGCTCTAGCTCCACCTCCGTCGTGCCGCCATCTTCGTCGCTCCCAGGCCAGCTCCGTCGCTCCCACTAGGCCAGCTCTATCGCTCGTAGTTGATGGGGACTCGATCGGCTTCCCGGCAACCTGGTACTCAGAATCTGAGCCCGGAGCCTTCACACTCCAGGTCTATATCTCAACCCACCTTCTTTGTGCTTGATAGCTTGCTGCCCCCTTGTTCGCCCTTCGCCTTATCGGGAGCCCTCACCGAGCTCTCTCTGACCCGATTTCCAAAGAGGATGCTCGTGGTGGTTCTCTGATTTGGTTGTTAATTAAAAGGTTGAAGAGGTTGGGGTGGGGGTGGTTGAAATTTTATGTTGAAGAGGCCCCTGTAAGTTTGATTTCTTTAAGTTTGTTTGAATATTATGGAACAGAGACATGGGGTTCACGGTAGGTCATTTGCGGATTCCATTCTTTAAGTTTTGTTTGCGATTTTGAAATTAAATGGATGTTGGTGGCTGTTGCACTAAGCTGCAATATTAACTCTATAGTGAAGTAGCTGTTGTCTTCTGTTTTTCAATATTATAGTTTGGCTTTGAATTTTGGAAGATAAAGTCGTGCATGACTCTGGTGCTAGGTTCACGTTAATTTGCAATATTACTGTTTTCCAAAGAGAATGCTCATGGTGGTTCTCTGATTTGTTTGTTAATTAAAAGGTTGAAGAGGTTGGGGTGGGGGCAGTTACAGTGGTTATTACCATTTTAAGCTTAAGGGCTTGTCTTTAGTCAGTGCTCGAATACATTTAACTGGAAATATCTTTGATAGCATGAATGTAATCCAGCTTTATATGCTATATATTTGAGTCCTCTATGTCAGCGTATCTTGAGCTTATACATTTTTTCCTTTTCCACCTTGTTCTTAATGTGTAGGTTGTGTCATTTGAGCTTGATTTCATTAGCTTAACTTTTCATAGACTTTAAATCAATAATATTTTTTTGATAAGTAAAGAAAACTTAATTGAAAGAAAAAAGGTAACAGTACAAACTAGTACGCTTCCACTATTCAGCGTTATGGGGATAGGAAAAAATCTTTGCCAATCTTTGAGAGTCGCCATGCTACACTGGAATATCTCCTTGCTCAGTTGTCAGATGATGATGATGAAGAGCGGTCTGCCCATCTTAGCGAGGGTTCTGGAGTGGACATCGATACGGGGATTGTTGCAAAAGGTCTTAAAATGCGGGAGCCAAAGCATAAAGGAATAAACGATTAAAGAACGGACTTGAATGAAGGAGTTCACGTGGTCGTGGTTGTGGCAATGGGGTAGGTCGTACTTCGTCACAACCATTGTCTCGTCATTTGCAACTACTTGATGAATTGGAGGTATGTTCTTTAATTTGATGCTTAGAGTTGAAATTTAAATTTATTACTGTAACATTTATATTTTTGCATTCCTCTTTTGTAGGTATCTAACGAGGATGAAGAAGAGAAGGATGAGGATGAGGATGAGGATGAGGATGACGAGGAGGACGAATCTCTACGTGGACGATTTAGGAGCCTTGACGAGTTGTAGATGTTTGATGATTTTCAGTCCTTGGATTGTAAATGTTTATGGTCTATGTATTTTGTTTTTCACTTGTACTTATCATCTTTTGGGTTGTAATGTTTATGTTTTATTTTTTTATTGTCTTTCGTAGGATATAATTATGTAACAAATTTATGAATATGTTCATCGCAATCTGCAAGTTCATTCCAATAGACCATTCATTGAAAGTCTTCCAAAAAGAAAAATAAGAAAAAATAAATTGGAAAAATAAAATAGAGTAAAGTGAAACTCTACATTGAGTACATATCAAAGGTGGTCATTGAACTGTCCAAGAGCAGTTTCTTACATCATACTAAATACTAAACCAAGAAATCAACACGAACTGTCATAATCGCATCTACAGGTCCACCAAGCCGAACTTTTATAACATAGTCATTGATCTGGAAAAGCTCAAGAAGTCCATCTCCTGTACCCGCGAGGTACAGTCTAATCAAAATAATCAACTTCAGCTCTGAAGGATATTATCAGAAAACTAGCAGAATTTCACTCTTATTATGCTTATTCCTTTCAACCTGTAATTCATCATCTGCATAATAGGACCATGGAATTGTTGCTACTAACGGAACTGGATGATTTTCAAACAAATTCTTCTCCACACCAGTCTGCAAAAAAGCAAAGAAAATTGTTACCAAGATGCAAATTAAAAAGGAGAAGAGAAGAGGCAAATTACTCCAACACTTGTGGAGAGGATCAATCACTACAAATACAGACATCAGAGAATTCCTTTAATAGATAAACACAACGAAATCAGCTTCATACAAAGATGCATCAAGTACATCTAATCATCTTGTCACATAAATACTTCGGTTGAATTGGTAGTTGAAGATAAAAAGGGAAAAGACCAGCTCCTAATTAAGGTTGCGATCCAACCATCAAGTAAATGAGACTTTAACTGGATTATCTACACTAGATTTCCCAAACAGGACACAAGTATCATGTCTTGGTTAGCATGTCAAGACAAAATATGACTCCACATATACCTCTCCAAGTTGAAAGTTGATATTTAAATCTTTGCTCTCGCTATCATTGGACATCCTCATTTTCTAACAGACATATCTTGCTACTACATTCTAAAAACAAGGACAAAGCAATACCGTATCACATTACCCAGGTCAAACATTAATTCACCAAATAGTTCAAAACTAAATGCATCTTGAATGCAGTCTCAAAGATAAAAGAAATCGTGACAAACTGCTTCTAGACCCAAACTGAGTTCTACACCTAATTGTTTCTGGATTCAATATTCACAACAGTGTCTGTAAAAACCTCCTTAAAGAACAAAGATTCATTGATAAATGAAAAAAAACTGCCTCAATAAATTGAACCTTCAATTTCTCCAGAACATGATTACAGGGGCTTCTTCAACCTAAAATTTCAACCACCCCCACCCCAACCTCTTCAACCTTTTAATTAACAACCAAATCAAAGAACCACCACGAGCATCCTCTTTGGAAATCGGGTCAGAGAGGGCTCCCGATAAGGCGAAGGGCGAACAAGGGGGCAGCAAGCTATCAAGCGCAAAGAAGGTGGGTTGAGATAAAGACCTGGAGTGGGAAGACTCCGGGCTCAGATTCTGAGTACCAGGTTGCCGGGGAGCGACGGAGATGGGCTGGTGGGAGCGATAGAGATGGGCTGGGAGCGACGGAGCTAGCTTGGGAGCGACGGAGCTCGAGCTGGGAGCGACGGAGATGGCAGCACGACGGAGGTGGAGCTGGTATACGAAAATCGAATTTGAACATGCGGTAAAAATTGGTCTGTTATGGTTTATATGGAAAACGGGTCAGATGTGGGAAACGGGTCCGAGTCAAATGAAATTTAAATGAGGTGGCGCGATATGAGCGGTTGGATCTTGAAGTTTGAATCTTGGCCGTCCACCAACAGCCATCAACATAATAAAACTTAGCACCATAACCGATCTTGTTGACGCTTGACTCTGTTTGATGGGGATTCTGAGGGAGTTGGTGAGCCTGTGGGGAGCCCACTCATATGGGAAACCCAGAATCCATCCCCTAGTTCCACTGATACATAGGCTCAACCCGATGTTGAGGTGACCCTGGCTTTGGCTAAAGGCCCTTCCCGCTTACGAAGGCCTGTGATGCGAAAAAAGGATGCTGAATTGGATCAATTTTATTCACTTGGGAGCACTAATGTGGGGGATAAATGTAAAAGCTACGAGGATGGACTTAGCTTTGCACTGAAGTATGCTCGTGCCTCGACACAGCCTGCTAATTTCAATGGGGATAATCTCCTTAGTCCAATCCAAAACTTCTTGACTGCCTCTCGATATTCTAGAAACAACAGTGGGAAGAGCCGCCTGGAGACTTGAAAGTAAGCGCCAGGAAGAAACAAAGTACGCAGAGCTACAAAGCCCAATAGCGTTAGATCTGATGGGGATGGGAAAAAGGGCGAGACGACTAATTCTACGGCCAAGGTGGCTGGCCTTATCTTCCCCGCCATCCAATGAAGGTGTTGTATTGGACCTACCATGGGTTTGGTCGGGACACGACAATTCGATATCTTATAGCGATGTTATGCCAACATCTCCCCAAGATCATCTGTTTAGCAGAGACGAAGATCGTGGGTATGCGGCCAAAACTTCAGCGTTTGGGTTTCGAAGATTCTTTTGAAGTACCTCCCTAGGGTAGAAGTGGTGGTATTATTGTAGCTTGGCAGAGAGGAGTCATTCTAGATGTTTGTATGTTTTGTTCTCATTTTTTGAATGTCAGTGTTAAATCGGATCCTTTGGATCATAAATGGCTTTTATCTTTTCTATACGACCCCTCTTTGTGGAATGATAGGTCCATTTTGGTATGAGTTTTCTGCAATTGGTACTGATTTTAATGGCTTATGGGTGTGCTTTGGGGATTTCAATGTTGTTGTGTCTCAAGGAGATAAGCATGGGTTGGACTAATGTCAAAGAAGATAATGACCTCATTATGGAGCGATTAGATCGTGGATTGGCTAATGGGAGTGGCGTAGCCTCTTTCCCCAAGCGGCAGTTCACCATCTTCCTCGTTTGGTATCAGACCACACTCTGATTCTTCTTAGTATGATTGGTGATCAAGATCATAGGCCTCGGCATTTTCGATTCGAATCTTTTTGGGTAACTGATGCATGGTGTGGTTCAGTGGTATAGTCAGCATGGCAGCAGCCTACTCGTGGCTCTCCTGCTTACTCTTTGTGTCAATGCCTTAAGGCTACAAAGTTGGCTTTAAGACGTTGGAAAAATGACTTCTTTGGAAATATTCAAGAGAGTATTCACCAACTTCAAGCCGCAGTACTTGATGATATGCAACAGGCACTTATAAGCTCGATGGTGCTAGCCAAAAAGAAGAAAATCAGTGGCTTGTTATTGGCGTCAAAAAGCTCGGATCACTTGGTTGCGGATCCCGAATTTAAATACTCGATCTTTTCATCTATCCACCATTGTGAAGAGACACAGTAATGAGATTGAAGCTTTGCAAAGCGACCAGGGACAGTGGATGTATGAGCGTGATTTAAAAATCTTTTTGCTGGCTCCTCTAGTCACTTTCCACAGCATCTTGAGGGCCTCATTCCGGAAGTGATTTCTGCTAAGGATAACTCTAGGTTGTGTCGTATGCCTGACAACATTAAAATATGGGACCCGGTGAAGGAGTTAGGGGGGACGTAATCACCGGGGCCGGATGGATTCACGACATTATTTCATTAACGTTACTGGTCGTCCATCAAATTGGAAGTAATCTATATGGTAAAACATTTCTTTTCAACTAGCTTTCTTTTAAAGCAACTGAATCACTCTTTCATAGCCCTCGTTCCAAAAAAGGATGCCCCGACTCATATATCTCAATTTCGTCCCATGAGTTTGTATAATGTATGTTATAAGATTATTTCCAAAATTCTCACTTCCCAGCTCAAAGTTGTTATGTACAAGTTGATTTCCTCCAATCAAAATGCATTTTTTTCTCCATATTCAAGATAATTTAATTTTGGTGCATGAGTTGATGCAAACCTTGAAGAGAAAGAAAGGTAAATGAGGACTCATGGCGCTTAAGATTGACATGTCCAAGGCCTATGACCGAGTTAGTTGGCATTTTCTTTTGGTGATCCTCCGCTGTTTTGGTTTCCATGAAAAATGATGCGGTTGGATATGTCATTGTATCTCAACAATTTCCTTCTCCATCCTCCTCAATGAGAGTCTGTTTGGATTTTTCTGACAGCGACGAGGACTACGACAAGGTGACCCTTTGTCTCCTTTCCTTTTTGTCATGATTATTGAAGTGTTAAACCGTCTTATTCAACGAGAGGAGATAAGAGGTAATATTCATGGGATACGTATTGCTCGTCATGCTCCCCTAGTCTCTAATCTCTTATTTGCATATGACATTATGTTATTTTGGTGGTGTTCGGGGGTGTAAATTTCCACCCCTCAAGATTTTCACACTTAAAATTATAAATAATCTCTCTTCTCATCAAATTATTTTATTATTATTATAATATTAATTTAAATATTCTCTCTTCACTCTTTCATCAAATCTCATAAAATAACTTTACTTTTTCACAAACCCTAATACCCTAAAATTTTTACTGCCGAACACCCCCTTTGTAAAGTGAACTCACAAGAGGTTCGCTATGTCAAGCGTTGCTTGCTTACCTTTACAGAGTGGTCGGGAGAGAAAATTAATAATTCAAAGTCTTTTGTCCATTTTAACTCTAATATGGCAGCTGATTATAAGGCTCATCTATCTTAGTTGATACGTATTCAGGCAGCATGTGCTGCTGAAAAATATCTGGGACTTCCACTTGAGGTTCCTCGCTTTAGGAGTCAAGCTTGCAATGAGATTCAAGAACGTATAGATCGGTGCCTAGCAGAGTGGAAGGCAAGACCTTTATCACAGGTGGGTCAAATTGTCCTTCAATCAGTTGAATGGCTATTTCATCCTACTACATGTCTATTTTCCTCTTCCCTAGATAAGTTTGAGACTCGATACCAAGATGAAGAATTTTTGGTGGGGTTTTGATGAGACAACGCATTGTTTTCATCCAAAGTCATGGGCTAGTATTTGCAATCCGAAACTCTGTGGTGGGCTTGGATTGCGACGTATGAAGGATCTTAATCGAGCTTTTGTGGCTAAGCTAGGGTGGGAGCTTGTTACTGCAAAAGACAACCTTTGGGTCTACACACTGGAAGCTAAATACTGTCATGGAGCCAACTTTCACTCGGTTACCCCTCCCATGGTGCTTCTTGGATATGGCAGGGGATTCTGAAAACTAGAAACATTGTGTTGGTAGGTTTGTGTTTGGAGTGTGAATAAGGATGACAGTCTCAATATTTGGTGTGACCTGTGGGTACGAGATCTTCCTGACTACCTTCCAAAGCCAACCAAGGTGTTTTGATGGACAAGTTTATAATAGAATGATAAATCTTATTGATGTTACAACACATTCATGGAAGGAAGACTTGATCCAAGAATTATTTGAGCCACAGTCAGGGGTAGCTATTTTGGCTATCCCACTTCCACCTACTCCCGAATCAAATGCTCTTAAATGGGTCTTGGATCCTAAAGGAATGTTTTTTTTTATGAAGGCAACATATTCCTTTGATAATAGAGA
The DNA here is from genome assembly GCA_963930655.1 of Myrica gale. NCBI lineage: Eukaryota > Viridiplantae > Streptophyta > Magnoliopsida > Fagales > Myricaceae > Myrica > Myrica gale. The sequence continues at coordinate 10,444,166 of OZ005614.1, forward strand.
GACGTTTTCAGTTAATGGGAGCACCTCTCCTTTTGTTTGGAAGCGAATTTATAAATTAAAAGTGCAACACCGATTAACGTTGCTGCTGTGGAAAGTAGATGCTCATGCTTTACCTCTTCGAGGTAGTGTGGGACAATATTGTCCGCAATCTGATGATGGGTGGATGTTTTGCCTTGTCTGCAAATCTTACACTAAAACGACAGAACACTTATTCTTGGAATGTGATTTGAGCTCCATTCTTTGGCAACATGGCCAGTGGCGGAACCAGGACTAAAACCTATGGACGTCGAACTTTAAAGGCAAAATGACAATAACTTTTTTTACTTTGTAATGCAAAAAATTTTATTAGAGATACAATGTCGAAAATCAAGGACTAAAAGTATTAAAAATATTAGAATAAATGCATCATAATATGTACTGCAACTGAAAGGTGACAATTGTATCCTACGATTTTACATTTTCTGAAAATGTTGCAAAATGGCTTCGTTCTCAATAGTTTTAAAAATTTCTTGCTCGATGTACACTACCATGCAATCATTTATCAAGTCATCTCTCATCCTATTACGCAAATCACTTTTGATGATCTTCATCACAGAAAACACTCTTTCAACGGTTGCAGTCGCAACTGATAAGACCAATGACAACTCAACAAGTCGATAAACTAGTAGAAACAAAGTATTCTTTTTGGTCTCAACCATATTCACAGCAAGACCTCTAATATATTGAAGCCTAAAAAAAACATTATTTCTTCTAATATCTCTAATATAGGTATTAAACTGATTTTTAAGTATCAATTTATAACCCGTTAATTTCTTGTTTACCATTGTAATCAATTTAATTAACTATCTTGTGAGGAACTTGGCAACACTGATCAAGAAGAAATTCACAGGCAATATTAACAAAAAACAAACACCAATTCACCAAGAAAACTTCCTGGTGGAAAAATTCACAGCAAAACAATATATTAGCAGATGACAGACTGCAGATAAATTGAAATTACAGACTCATCAACCAAATTCCAATAACCCAATAAAAATGACAAAATCTATTTCACATTGCCTAAAATCCTAAACTAATAAAACAAACCGAAAAAGGGAAAGAACGAAAACTCACCAATCCGGCAATCCGAGACCGAAATACTATCTTTGATTCTTCGACCAAAGGGTATCGGGCCCAAGCCAACTAATGAAAAATAAAAATTACACATAAAATTTTCTTTTGGCCGGAGAAATGGTTATCGACCGCCCTGGTTGCTATCCATCTCCTTCCTCCATTGAACATGGTCCCAGGCCCTTTGTAACATTTTGGAGCCTACAAATTTACCATCTGCCATGCGGGATTCATGGTCGAAATGTATGCTTGCTGTGACTATTACCTTGGATACCATTTGGCATTTCTCGCAACCAATGTGTTCATGAAAACCGCGACCCCATTCCTCTGGACCTCATCCGATCCATTCACAGGAGATATGCAGCACACATTGTGACTTGGGGAGAGTTGGAATTAGCAAGTGTTCGTTGGGCTCCACCGATTGAAGGGGACATCAAAATTAATTTTGATGTCGCAGTGGGAAGGCATGGACTTCTTGTTGCTGTTGTTAGTAGAGATTACAAGGGCACGATTGTGAATATTAAGATTAGGCAATCTCTAGGGCGTGATCAGTTAAAAGGGGAGGCTCGAGCGGCATGTCTGGCTGCTGGTGTAGCTGATCAGCATATTGCTCTTGACTGGGCAATTGATGGTGAAGTTTCTACCCTGCGGAAATTGCTTCTACTTTACCCTTTGTGGCAGATGAACAGGATTCCTTGTGGCAATGTCCTTGCCCCCAACATAGCTAAGTGGGGTTTGTGTTCGAAAAGTTTTGGGGACTTTCGTAGTTCTGATGTGCCTGCTGATATTTTGGCTTGTGATAAGTACTTTATTTGTAACTAGGGAGGCACATTGAAAGTCCCTCTAGGAGAGGTTTGGGTCTTTTGGCCCCTCTGCATGTGGCCTTTACGGTCATTCGATGTATAGCCCTTCAGGCCTTTCTTATTGTTGTTACGGGTGTCATGCCCTTGTTCTTTGCTCATAGCCTTAGAGGCTTGTTTGTACGCAGTGTGATTGTACTGGTTCCAGTGAAATGAATTTTCACTTTTGCTTAGAAAAAAAACTAGGGAGGCACATTGAAAGCCCCTGTTTATCTAGAAAAAAATTGTTGTTGTGGTGACAGTCCTTCCTTCTCGGGATAGGTTGCTATATCTAGATCCAAACATTATGTAGCGAGTGAGAATTTTTATGGTTACGTCCAACGAGAGTTGACTATATTGGTTGCCTCATTCCACTTTGTTTCTAAGAAAACAAAAAAAAGATGTTGATGCATTGCGAAGTAGTTATGAAATTTGTGAAAATATTTGAAGACACTGTTATTCCCAGATCATCATTTTTCTGTTGGGAAAAGCGTCACGAAAATTCAAAGAAAGGAACACCAAGTTTACGTGGTTCGGCCCCAATCCGGTCTACGTCCACCCAGAGCAATTTTATTAAGAAAGCTTAAGAAAATCACTCTACCCGCCCCAATACAATAGTCACACTACCCTTTTTCTCTTTCTCTCTCTCTGCCCAATGCTCACGCTCTCACGTGCTCACGTGTCTTTTCTCCTATAACATAAGCCTCTATTTATAGGGAAAAATACAAAGAGAAAAACCTTAAGAGAATCCTAGATAAACTAGAAGTATGGAGGAAGTAGATTTTCATTATAAGTCTACTTCTATTCTAAGTCTATCTCATAAGAGTGTAGACCCCAACATTTTCTGGCCTCGTCTGAAGATTATATAATGAATGTATAAATATCCAATCACCTGGGATGTCCATAAAATTAGAACCCTATATTGTTGCTTAGAGAAGAAAAAAAAAAAGTAAAAAACATGTAGCTAGTCAACGTTCAAACAGGTGGGCCGCATCAATTTCTCGTGGCATTTGGACATGCCTCCCATGCTTCACTGGCCCGAGTATTCAAACACCATTCAAAATTGGTCCTTTGCTCGGAAACAGAAACAAAGAGGAAAATTGTGGAAGAGAGAGTCAGAGACTACAGGAAGACACTACGGAAGGATTAAAAGGAGTACTCTGCTAGGTTCAAAGCCCTGTGTTCTTCACTCTTTCTCTCTCTCTCTCTCTTCTCTAAAATCCAAAACCCCTAAAACCCCAAAGCCATGAAGTTCCAAATAGAGGATGTAACAGTTTACTTCCCTTACGACCGCATATACCCAGAGCAATATGGCTACATGCTCGAACTCAAGCGAGCCCTCGACGCCAAGGGTCACTGTCTTCTCGAAATGCCCACTGGTACCGGCAAGACCATCGCCCTTCTCTCCCTCATTACCAGCTACGCACTCTCCAAGCCCCACAACCCCGTCAAGCTCATTTACTGCACCCGCACCGTCCACGAGATGGAGAAAACCCTCGCCGAGCTCAAGCTCCTCCACAACTACCAGACCACCCATCTTGGCGAGCGCGCTAAGATCCTCGCTGTGGGCCTCTCGTCCCGCAAGAACCTCTGCATCAACCCGCTGGTTCTTGCGACGGAGAATCGGGACTCCGTCGACGCGGGATGCCGGAGATTGACGGCTAGTTGGGTCAGAGCAGCCGCCGCGGCGAACCCAAATGTGCCTACGTGCGAGTTCTTTGAGGACTATGAGAAGGCAGGGTCCAGCGCTGTATTGCCGCCCGGGGTTTATACCTTGCAGGTAAAAATGAATTTGTATTTGATTGTCTTGTTAACGGAAGCGTCCGTACTTGTCTTTTGTAAGTGTTTTTTGGTTGATTTTATTTTTTGGGAGAGTGGGAAAGAACAATGCATGTTCCCAAATGGGGTTCAGTGATTTATAGAGTATAAAAGAGACCGGTGATTAATTATTTAATTTATCATGTTAAGTTGCTGGAACTTATTTCCAGGTTGGTCATGGAGAAATTTGTGTAATTCATGGATTCTGACTGATTATGAGAAAATAACATATTTTGCTGTCTTTGGGATCCGTATTCGCTGCATAGTGAATATGTTGAAAAACATGCAAATTAGTCCCCAAAAGCAACGAATTCTGATCGCGATAATTAGTTTTGGTAAATGTAATTTGAAGTGGCGCAGCTGGCGTGAAGTTATCAAAACCCTTAAGGGAAATTTTGAATTGCAAGAATTATTTATTATGTTTAAGTGATACCTTGAAATCTGATTCCAATTTTTACCACCTGATACCAAAATTCGTCAAGTATTGAACAATTCTTGAATCCAAAGTTTTTGCTTTGCCTGCAGGATCTGAGGGCATACGGAAAAGACAAAGGGTGGTGTCCATATTTCTTAGCTCGGCATATGGTGCAGTTTGCAAATGTGGTGGTTTATAGTTATCAGTATCTGCTGGATCCCAAGGTGGCTGGGATTATATCCAAGGAAATGCAGAGGGAGTCTGTCGTGATCTTTGATGAGGCTCATAATATCGATAATGTGTGTATTGAAGCTCTTAGTGTCAGTGTGAGAAGGCAGACACTTGAAGGGGCCAGAAGGAATCTCAGTAAAATGCGTCAGGAGATTGAGAAGTATGTGTTTGCACCAAATATTTTATTGGGTACTATCTATTGTTTGTTTCATGGAGGATATCTATTGTCCTGCAAACATGTCAAAAAAGGGCCCCATTATCCAGAGAATTGTTTTTGTTTTTAAGTCTGTAGGTTTCGTTTGAGTGTTCCTGTCCGTATCCTGATGTGATTCTCTAGACCCAATGCCTGAAGTATTCTTCATTAGGATCTTTTCCAATTTTCTTTGGACCTGAACTAAAATTTATTATACCGGTTTTTATTAAGTTGTTTGACTTGGTAGGAAGGTTCAAGGCCACAGATGCTGGTAGATTGCGTGCGGAATATAATCGGCTTGTGGAGGGCTTGGCACAAAGAGGAAACCTGCCTAGTACGTGAAATGTGATGACACTATTTTTTCATTCAATAGACCCAAAATTTCAATTTTTTGATGGTCCTAGATGTAATGAACTAGACTTTCATTTTTATTTTAATCCAGTCTCGGACACCTGGCTCTCTAATCCTGCATTACCTGATGACATTCTGAAGGAGGCCGTGCCTGGAAATATTCGCAGAGCAGAGCATTTTGTGCATGTCTTACGTAGATTGGTCCAGTATCTAGAGGGGCGGCTGGAAACTGAGAATGTCGAGAAGGAGGGGCCTGTTGCATTTGTAGCCTCTCTTAATACCCATGCTGGAATTGATCAGAAAACACTGAAATTCTGTTATGATCGCCTACATTCCCTGATGTTGACATTAGAAATCACCGACACAGATGAGTTCCTACATATCCAAACAATATGTGACTTTGCAACACTTGTTGGGACATACGCTCGAGGTTTTTCAATTATAATTGAACCTTTTGATGAGAGAATGCCTCATATTCCTGACCCTGTGCTGCAGGTTAGTTTTCCCTCCCCCCCTTTTCTTCCTCTGCTTTTCTTCTTCTTATTCCTATTCTTTCAGTTTTTTTTCCCTTTCAGGGAGAATTAATGTCTTAGCGAAGTCTCACTTCTCTATAAAGGTCATGTATGCTTAACCCAATATTATTGTCTGACTCATTTGGAGTGCTACATGTTATCTGCTGTATGTGACTATGACCTTACTACATCTAATCTTTAGAACCGCTTTTTCCACTAGTCTCTTTTTGCCAGCATCAAAAGTATTAAATCTAATGTGTGGATGGTTCTTATCCTTTAGTTTCCATATATGTAGGACTGCTAAGTAAATGCTCTGCCATTACCCTTCTCACTGTTTATGAACGTGTCAGTATGATGCTACTTGGTCTAGTTTTACATCTTTGGCAGTTGATGCAATGAAGAGTTTCATATTATCTTATGTTCTACTAACAATTTTGGTTGTCTTATTTTTCTGATCTATTGTTTGTTTTTGTATTTGGCATTTCAGCTTAGTTGCCATGATGCTTCTCTTGCCATAAAGCCCGTATTTGATCGATTTCAGTCAGTTGTCATTACATCTGGAACGCTGAGTCCAATTGATCTCTACCCCCGTCTTCTTAATTTCCATCCAGTGGTCAGTCGAAGTTTTAAAATGTCCCTAACAAGGGATTGCATCTGCCCCATGGTTCTCACTCGTGGGAGGTATAGGTTTTACTTAAATCTATTAGCATCTCACAGGGAAGATCATGATTTTTAGTCTTGCCATCTTTTTTTTATTCATTTTTTAGTCTTTTGACACACTTTGGGGGTGTTTGTTTCCCCAAAATTTTGGGGTTCGAAATTTCCAACAAAACAAACACACTCTAAAATTTTTAACTTTTACACACATACACTCTACTTTTCACAAACCCCAATAAATCTTAATAAAGTAAAGATTCCCAAAATTTCGGGAATATTCCCCGAAATTTCCACAAACAAACGCCCCCTTTATTTACTTCAGTTTTTATTCTTAATGTACATGTAATTTGGTTCTTGCAGTGATCAGCTTCCAGTTAGTACCAAATTCGACATGCGAAGTGATCTTGGTGTCGTAAGAAATTATGGGAGGCTCTTGCTCGAGATGGCATCTATTGTTCCAGATGGAATTGTATGTTTTTTCGTCAGTTACTCATATATGGATGCAATAGTGAATAGTTGGAATGACAGTAAAATTTTGGAGGTAAGTGCACTGTCAGTATTGTCTTAGTTTCTACTCCAGTTTTTTTGAATTTCAACTCACTGCCACCCCTTGTTGTGTTAAGTGTTTCATTAGAAGGTGCTTGATTCTCTTATTGCTGTAGGAAATAATGCAGCATAAGCTTATCTTCATCGAGACACAGGATGTTGTAGAAACTACTTTGGCTCTTGACAACTATCGCAAGGCTTGTGATTGTGGGAGGGGTGCTATCTTTCTCTCTGTTGCCAGGTATCATGTTAGTCTCATTTTGTTTTCTTTTAAAATATTTTTAGGATATTGGGTTGGGTTTTGGTGTAGGGTTTATTTTTAATGGTCGACTACTCATTTGGTCCTTGATTTTGCCTTCATTTCAAATAAAACTTAACGTGGCAGTTTATGTCCGGTGATCAAGCAAACACTCGTGGCATGGTGGTGTTGGCTATCAGCCATGCTGTTTTTTTTTTTATGACGAGGAAATCCTCCAAAGCCGGACCATTTTGGTCCAACCCTGAAGTACAAACCCCGGCTCCCTGGACCGACCCCACAACCTAGGGAGCAGGTAAGTCAAGGGCGATAATGGGGGTGTTGGGGCTCGAACTTGGCCATGCTGTTAATAGCTAACAGTAGACTGACAGGGAGACCTTTTTGATACTTCGGCAAAATCAAAACACCCTCTAGATGAGGACAAAATCTAGAGACTGATTGAGTGCTTAACCCTAATCTAACTTTTTGAAACCAGTTTAGGAACGGGAGAATGTATGGAAATGCTACTTTTGGTTTTAGTTACAATTATAGTTTGTGCTATTTTTTTGTAAGTTTTTTGAAGTGTCACTAATTAGCTTCTAGATCCTATGTCCTACTCAGTAAAAGAGTTCTATGTGTGTCCACTATTTTAATTTTATCCTTGAGACAGAAAATAAAAGTAGAAATATAACAGGTAAAAAAAGAAGTCTGTGGGGGTGGAGAGGGTTTATCCTCTACTATGTGCCTCCCCTATAGAGGAGGTCAAACAGCGTATATGCCCCCTGTGGCACCCTTGCGCTGGTGAAGAGGAGGGTCATGATCTGGCCCCTCTCTGCCACCCCCACGTTTTGGTGTGTCTTTTTCTGTTTTTGGTTTCCTGTGGACCTCTTTGGAGTCCACGCTCCAGCCAAACATTGGATTGTGGAGACAGGTTTTAGAACCCATTTTAAACATTGAAACGGAAGCTGAAACCCGTTTCTAAACATAGCCTATCTCTAGACACCACTGTATCTTTTTATGGAACATTACGTCATTTGATGGGTCTTAAAAGGATTGCTAGTGTAAGAAGATTCTGATTGATCAATGATCAATCAAATTGATGACATATCTGTTCTTTTGTAGGGGAAAAGTTGCTGAAGGTATTGACTTCGATCGACATTATGGTAGACTGGTCATCATGTTTGGTGTTCCTTTCCAATACACATTGAGCAAGTGAGTTTGAAGAAATAATGTTTCTGTGCTTCTACTTTGTGAGACATATTTTGGGAAACTGTGTATTCAGCTTTATAAACTTTTAGTCTACTGTTGCTAATCAAGTTTATCAAGCCGCATTGTCTATGGTATGAGAATGAAGCATGGCTTTGCAGGATTTTGCTTGCTAGGTTGGAATATCTTCGGGATACCTTTCAGATAAAGGAAGGAGATTTTCTGACTTTTGATGCGTTGGTATGGTTCAACCGCTGCTTACATTAAAGGGACATCTATTGTTTTGGCTATATGGTTTCAGTATATTTCTTTCTGTTCTAAAATATTAGTACTTATTGTATTGAAACAGAGGCAAGCTGCTCAATGTGTGGGCCGAGTGATCCGCTCAAAGGCTGATTATGGGATGATGATCTTTGCTGACAAAAGGTGTATATATTTATAGTTCCTATTTATCAAATAGATTTTGTAAAATTCTTGTATAAATTGATGAAGCTTGGTGCTTTTGATAAAGTTGGCCAATATAGAGTGTTATTCTCGTAAGTTTAAGAAATTTTCATTGGGATGATTCAGGTCCCATTATGCTGAACTCAACACTAAGCAAAGTTGACTCAGCTAATATTGTTTGCTTCAGTATGGGCTAAGTAACGAAGAAAAAGTTGGTAAGATGTTATTAGACAGATAATCTAGTAAAATTTTAGTACCAATTAATCCATGGGGAATTTTTGCGTACGAAACTGGTTTCTTGCGGGGAGATCCATGATGCCCTGGCTTTAATGACTCGAGTTTTGTAACTTTGGTATTGGATCTGTGTTTTGTTTAGGGTTGCACTTCCCAGAAACACTAGAGCACTCATTAATTTAGCTGAAATCTACCGAGACCTTTTTTTTATTGGTTGCTGACCTAAATATTTTTGTAGGTATAGCCGTCATGACAAACGCTCTAAATTGCCTGGATGGATACTGTCGCATCTACGTGAGGCACACCTCAATTTGAGTACAGACATGGCTGTGCATATAGCTCGGGAGGTAGGTCCTACTTGTGATCACATTCTTTTCCTACAGTTTGATAGACATTGTCACACTTTTTTGAGGATGATTAAGCAGCAGCTTGAAAGCTCATGTTTTATCTTTGTTAAAGTGACCCAAAATAGTTGTCTTAGCCGTTCTAGTGTATGAAAATTTCTGCAATTGCGTTCTTTTACTTTTGCTTATTGTCTGTCTGAGTTTTGTGTGAGACAACGGCTATTGAGAGTTGGAGTTCGGTTGGAACTGTTAGCTAATCTCACTTACCCTGTCCACATACTTTTGCCACTGTAGCTGGCTTTGGGAACAAAATTACAGGTCTCTCTGGATGACAAAGTTTTTGCCAACTTTTAGCGGACACCAAATTTCCAAAGAAAATTCTAAAACTATTAACGTTTTGAATTTATGCGTCTTAATATTTCTGGATAGTTTGTTGTCGACACAAGATGACAAAATTCGAACTTCATATGTTCTAAACAATTCAGTAGGACAGGTAAGTTGCATGTTACGAATTCTTCATATGTTTTAAACAATTCAGTAGGACACTGGTAAGTTGCATTTTACGAATTGGTTGTATAATGGTAACATTCTTTTATATCTGGGGTGCAGTTCCTCAAGAAGATGGCTCAACCATATGATAAGGCTGGTGGCAGTAGTAAAACTCTTTTGTCCCAAGAAGACGTGGAGAAGCTGAGCGAAGGCAGCTTGAACGAAATGTTGTATTGAAGATTTATCTCCCTGCTGGCAAATTTTCGTCCGATGGCCATGTTTATCCATGGCTCAATCCTTGGTCCATGCTTGCTCAGAATTTAGTTGGCTGGTGTATGGACAATTTTGTGAGAAGTAGATTCCTGTCAGAGTAGAAAATACTGGTATTGTTAAAGCATTGAATTTTGCTTGATTCTCAATCAGTGAGGGTGCTAGAATGTTCTGCATGGATTCACACAAATAACATTGTTTTCTTTGCTTTTTCTTTGGGCATAAAAGCTTTCAGGTACAGGTGCATATTTATAGTGAGACAATGTGATTCCTGTTTCCTTGTGATACTTGTAGTGCTAGTTGCACTTATTTTGGCTACTATATGAAACCTTACTTATTGATGATTAAGTTATAAAAGTAAGTTGGATTTGTAGTGACTTTTTGACTTTGCAACAATCAATATACATGTTTCTTTGTTGTGATATCTTAAATATTTGTCATTAGTCTGTTGTGATTGCTTAAATAAAGATTGGTTAATGGATCTTGCAGCGTTACAATTCGGCCGACTCATGAATACTGACGATTGACCCTTTCCAAAGGTGAAGGGTATTCATGAAATTCAAGTCAGTAGTGTCCAACTCTCTGGTTTTCCCGGATTATGTAAATGCAACTCATAGGACAACCAAACAGACCCTGTTCTGATGTAACTTGAAGGCCAAGAGAGGAAATCGTGGAGGTGGAACTTCCTATTTGGATTTAATCATGGTGCTCACTACGAACTCCTTCCGCTAAAGGCACAATAGTAAGAAGGTCAGTTGAAAAACTCGTTTTACATCCAAACATCAATCACACAAAAAAACGAGATTTTGTTGAAGAAGTGGAAAACTTTTGAAGCACCTTTCAAAAGAAAATTCACCCAAGCTATTTGCACTACTCGAAATCTAAGAATAAAACTTTACAAACGGTAATTCATTAGAAAGCCAATTCCTAAAAGTAAATCGCTTCCATCAGGTACTGGCAAATTTTGTTGTTGATTCTGATAATTTCGATGTAATAATCAAATTAATCCAATTCGGATCCGCTCCTTGCAGCATTCACCTTAGAGCTCTGAATTTCTTCTTATAAACTTTTGCGAATGTACTCGTTCTTCCGAAGAAAAAAACATTTGGTCGATTTAGATTTGAAATCTCCAAGGTCTTTTTCTCTCGTAAGGGGTGTTCTTTGGCCTCCTAAGGGTTAAGAGCTCAAAGTATTTAAAGGATATCTCGAGTTTCAAGTGGAATGAGACTCTGAAAAGTAGAGTTCTTTTGAAAAATAGTTGGTTCTCACTTGAGCTAGAGTTGAGCGGCAGGCGAGCGAAAACAATCTATAACTCATCCACATCTTTTACTTGAGAAAGAGACGTCGAGCCTCAAGCCAGCGAGATCTTAAGATCGCTCTAGCCAATATCAAGCCAACTTTTCTACCACCATCTGACTTAAGGTAAAAGCAAGCCACAGGCAAGTCAAGTTCTCTGTAACCACTTGGCTTGAACACCATGGGAGCACCAGGCCAGCAACAACTCTTTGATCACCATTTCCACCTCAAAACTTGAATCAATACAAGATTACAACTCAATTGGACTTAGTTTATCACAAAATTAAGCCAATACACTAACATTCAGTGAACAAAGATCAAAGGCCATGGGCCACCAATGAGGACTTGGAACCTATGATTTCTTGTCCATCAAATTGCATTGGAGCAAGCTTTTACCAATAAATGGTAGCCTTAGGTTGGGATTGTACATCTGTTAGGGGTCTCGCACCCCCATCAACAAATGATCTATAAAATGCTAATTTTAGCCATCTCCTATTGAATTCGAAGTCTATTAATCTTGCTAATAATCAATTTTCAATGTCAAATATGGTATCAACAAGGGACGTACTAAACCAATTTAATCTTACATGGATTGTTGCAGTTTATGCAGGTAGACATACTTTGTTAGATTACACTTGGGGGGGATTACTACTTAATCACAACCCGGAGAAATACTAAAAATTGTACCCGGCTACTTCTCGATGATAATTAGTCAATAATTTAATTATAATTCATATACTGCAATTAACCTACTACGAGTGATCATTGTGGGGTATGATTTCATTTATTGCCCTCTTCACCTCCACAATGCTTGTTTTCTTCCCATTCACATTCTCCTTCACCTGAAACGACAACGCATAAACACAACACCGATTATTATCACAGTTAACGTTAAAATATTATGTTTAATTTAATTAAATACGATAAAATTGCATACCTTGGCTCTTAACTCAGCTACAAATAACCCATTGGTCAACGAAGACTGGACAGTGGTGGTCTCTATCCGGAGCTCTCGCAGCATTTGCATGACGTCAAGCAACAGCCCTTCCTTGTACGGGCATTGCAGCTCCAGCAACGCGTCCCTCTCTATGATTGACACCTGCACCGTGGTTCCCGTCGACGTCGGCGATGGAGGTGGCGGTGGAGACTCAACCGTCTTGGGTTTCGCACAGCCACCGATCCCCTCCACAATCCTCAACTTCCTCTTATCCGGCCCGGGTACTTGAACCGCCCGCGTTCGGTCCGTTCCCGCTCGGGTCCGCTCCACCGCAGTTACCCCGCTCCGCTGCTCCTTCAAACTACTGGACCGTTGTAGGTCCCCCAAGCTGCTAGACCTTTGTAGGTCCCCTAATCTCGACCGTTGATCAATCTCCATCTGCCGGTAACGTGCCTCCAGATCCTGAATCTTTTTACGCAGTTGCTTCAGGTACTCGATCGTGTCACCTAAGATCGAGGCCTTGTCCATTTTGGTCACGAAAGGGACCAGCGACCTGAGTATAATGAACCTCTCGTTGAGCTTCTCACGGCGGCGGCGCTCGGCGAGGACGTGATTGGCACTGAGCTCGTCTTGCGGGGTTCCCTTCTTAAACCGAGTGGTTGCGTCGCCGTCCCGCAGTTTAGGAGAGTTTTCGTCGCGGTACTTGGTGTGGAGGAAGGGTACGCTGAACAGAATGTACTTGAGGAGCCACTGGGAGGTACCTTCCATGGGGACGTCGAGGTGGTGTTCAGCACGAGCTGTCCACTTGACAAATGCTGATTGGGTGGAGTAGGGTACGTAGGCGGTGGAGGAAGCGTCCGTCCATCGGCTGGGCTGGGTTTGGAGGATGGTGGAGACCGTTTGGGAGTAGTGGGTGTCCTCCTGTGTCAGCTCCTCTAGGGAGGGGGGTCCTGGGCAAATACAACACGCAGATGAGTTGACAGTTTTTCATGGAGCTTCAAATTTACCCCCATGTAAAAAAAAAAAAGGACGACTAATTTCTAATAGAAAAATAATTGAGAAATTATTATGGACAGTGGTAATAAATGCTAGTCAGATTCTCGAGTCGAGGGTCAGATGGGACAATCCATCAACTACTCCATTGAATTTTTCATGGGGGTAATTGAAATTTCAATTCCCAAAAACCCCCCAAAAAAGCTTTGAAATTACGATCTCGAGAAGCGAACTGTTTCAGTGCCAGCAAATCGCGAAGTTAAAATCTTTTTTTATCAAATAAAATTTTATTGTCATTAAAAAAAATTATTTCTCCTCATTTTTTTATAAAAATTTTACTTTTTTTTTTATCGATTATCGTAATTTTTGTAATTTTCCACTAACTTTTTATATTTATAATTTTAACCAACTAAACATATTATTTTTAAGGCTTTTTGCAGGCTAAAAGCGCGTGTCCCAGGAGTTTGCCTGAAGTGGGACCACATGCAGAATCTAGGGCTAAATTTTATCAGACAAGCGGAATGAAGACAAGACTTTCAGAAAAAAAAGGAAGACAAGACAACTATATAACTAAATTCAGCATGTGCATGGATTACCCCTGAACATCATCATCACATGCTGATTAGGGTATTGAATTGAGTGACGTAACAGTACTCGCGTCCCACTACGGGCCCCGATCCCTTATTATTAGGTCTTTTAGCACAGCTTATATTTTGTAGGATTCACTTATTAATATTCTTTTTTAAATTAAACTTTTTAACATTAAAATGGATATACTTTTACAACCCATGGAGTATATATTTCATGACAAAGATTAAAGCGGACCCATTATAACAGCTATTGAAATTTGAAAAATCTAGGAAAATGATTTGTACGTAATTATATATTTTAATATTTAAAATTGCTATGCACGTTCAGTAAAACATTGTATTAAATTTGGAACAAGTACTAATCTTTCGAATCTAGAGCTGGATTTAATATAAATATTCTAACAAAGATAAAGTAATAGAGAATTGACTGTGTAAAAATAATATGTGCAAAGCCATTCAAGCGAGGACTATAATTTAAATATAAAAATTTAACATTTTTAAATTAGTCACGATATTTAATAAGATGAGGAGACAAAACGATGTGTTCAGTTTTGAAACCTTGGATTTATATCTAGAAGTCACTGTCATTGCATTGGATGACTTTGCACATTTTTTCTTTGTATAAAATACTTTCTCTTCAATAATATTGACTTCAATCTAGAAAGTAAGTACGAGCAGATCAAGCAATTTTGTAACTTAAAAACCCTACTCGGTGGTGTAATTATTTATGTACCTGAAGGTTGTTCATGTTGAATCCCGCTACCCAATGGTTCTTGCATTAGTGGCCATCTTCGGGTCGACTCAGCTCGGTACAAGTCGGCTTGGCGCTGGTGATTCATCGGGTTTTCCGATTGCCTAACAGAAAGCATGTGAAAATCTGAGTCCAAATTATTAGACCCGTCATCCGGTGATCCAAGCCTGATGTCCTCCGACATCTCAAGCTGCATGAGTTCGCTCGGCTCAGCCGGTGGTGGTGCTGCTGTCCCTTGAGGGCTTTGGGCTGCTTCAATTGCTCGATTGTTACGAACAGTTTCAGCTTCCGAGTCAGACTCGCCTTCCTCGTCCTCGTCCTCGTCCTCCCCTTCTTCCTCCCCGTCATCTGGGTTTGCATTGACTGGTGGATCTGCCACAGCATACATGGCCGGGATTGGAGGAGAGTGGAAACGGCTATGGTCGGAAGACGTGGCACGATTAGAAGTGGAGTGCTCAGACAGAGCGGGTTTTGGTGGGAGAGGTTGACGGTTGTGGGGATGCTCAGTGAAGAAAGTCTTGACATGTTGGACAAGGCCAAGGTCTTCTTGCACCTAAAATTAATGGAGGAATAGTAATTATGAGACGTCTATTAATTCTGCAATTAGAAGTATAGTAGTAGTACATTTCGTTAATCGAATAGCACAATCAAGGATCATTGAAACTTGGTCGTACCTTATCCGTTGTGCCGAATTCCACGACTCCATCCAGTAGGGGAATGCAAACTACAGTCTGATAATGTTGAGCAATGTGGATTTCTTAGTGAAAAGAAAACTAGATAGCAAGACAAATATGTAGTAGGTCAAACTGCATGTACCGCAGGATTACCTGAATGCGAGCACTCTGTGAAGTAGCAAGCAAGTTCCAGTTGACGTGCAGGAGATCAGGGCATAAAGTTAGTCATTAAATGGGATTTGTTGGAGCTAAAAGAGGCTAATCAAATCAAACAAAGGATAGCCATCAAGAAAATCAAGCAGTTTTTTTCATTTCTTTTTCCTTCGTCAAATCCCAATGGATTCAAAGTCTCACTGTTTTACTTTCACTTCCGATGATGCAAAATGGTATACAAAAAATGCTTGCTTAAGAAGCATGGGTAGATGATGAGGTAGCCGCTTAATCATGCACCATCCAAAAGATGAAGAAAAGAAAAACTTTGTTGGGGGCACTAATTAAATATAAATTTTAAACCAAAAAGACCACACAAAATCATTAATTATCTTTCATTGCTTTGATCATTTTAATTAGCACCCGTGCGCAGCCAAATGGGAAAATAAAAAAGAAGAGAGGTGAAACTACCTTGGCAAGAATGGCTCTAGAGAAGGTTTTGCTATCCACATCATTTGCGCCGGTGAGCCATACATGCTGCCGCCTCGCATATGCCTTTCCCGGTATCCTACAGTAGTCAAGTCCCTCGTAAAATTAGTTATGAACTAATTTAAATGTACGGCATATGCACTTAGGTTAACTTTGTATAACTTTGCCTTGCTAAGGTCCTTTGATTTTTTTTTTTTCCCTCTTTGATTCAGGTATTATTGTCATAGTAATGCTTGAGTCACAGCCAAATGGATTTCACACGTGAACACCAAACTTTATGCCTCATATATTGGAGAATGATTCTATCCTAAAGACAATAAAAAAGAACCGGAAAAATTCTAGAACAAAATTACACGTGGAAGGATGGGGATTTACACGTCAAAAGACCTAGCTAGTTGTTTAAAATCGTGACCGATGCTCCATCCCAGCTTTCTGGCAGTGACAGAAGATTACGGCCTGTATACCTCTATCAGCATCGAGCTATCAAAATTGAAGCATATATAGTTTCAAATTCGAAGAACATAATTGGAAGAACACGGGAATAGAAATAGAGAAGATTGAAAGAGACGAGATCTAAGTACGACAGTGACGTTCTTCTGCCGTATGAACTGGTTGTTCGTTTCTCCAAAGTGGCAAATTGATCAGTGAGCTAGTGTTCAACGCTCTCATCTAGTAGCTTCCAATGCAAATTGACGAGAGGCAATCCGCTCCGGATGGACGGCTGAATGTCATCTATCCGGCCATCCAATGGTTGGGAGCCCGGGTAGGGTGCTACCCGGGCAGGTGTGGGTCCCGGGTGGGGCCCACTCTGCTCCCGGGCTTCCGACCGTAGGATGTCCGGATGGACGGACATCCGGAACGGATCGGAAATATGAGGCAATCCGTTCCCCAAATTGACAGCCTATTTGGAATTTATAGGCACTAGTCTTTAAAGTAGCTTCCAGTGCTAAAATTTTGTGGAAGAGACAAATCCATGTAAGCCAACATGAGTCAAGACTGACCTTGTTTAACCTATGTAAGAAGAGGAAACAAACACGCTGCAGAGTAGCAGAGGTTCTCACTTGACACGACTCAAGCGTGGTTTAGGACTTAGGAGGACAATTTAAACGGCACCAACTAACGCCTTTCAGTAGTTCAAGAAAACAACAGGTTTTGTTTTCCAGAACTTGGTGGGGAGGCAGTGTTACTGTCACCAACAGGCTCAATTACTCTATCTTGTACGTGGGCAGACCTATTTTCCAGCTATGTAGAAATTTAATTACTCACTCAACTACCCGTCACGATTTCCTACAGAGAGAGAGAGAGAGAGACGGGGAGAGGGGTACTCATTATTTCCTTTGCTCCCTTCTTAGATGAAAAAATTGAATTGGATGCTAACTGTCATAAATGTCCTACTATCTAGGAATGGATAAAGAAGAACATAGAACGTTTGTGTAGCAACTGTGTTGTCTGCGTGACAGTGTGGGCAAGACAAAAGAAATCATTCACTCATGATTTTTTCCCTGTTGTAATATGCATATGGATGGACAGTGAAATTCACTTAAAGAAGAGAGAGCTTTCGCGATCTAAACGAGGCCGAAATTTGAAGTTAATAATAAACAAATAGCGAATTAAGAAAGGAACTTTCTTCCCGATTTGGCACGCAAAGGACAGAGAGCCTGAAGTACAGCCGAACTTACCCAACCCCAGGAGGAAAAGAGAACGAGACGCACATCAAGTAGAACCATTCCGATTCTGTCAAGTCTTCCGGTGACAAGGCAGCACAAGGCCGCCGCGCGGGCTGGTTTGTCTCCGCGATGGACAAAGAATCGTAGAGCTCCCTAAGCTGCTGGCTTCTATGTAGGGATGCCTCCTCGGCGCTAACCTCCATGGGCTGCACCGTCTTCCGAGTCTTAATTGCTCCATTGTAATACCCATCTGCCCAAACTAAGATCCTGGACAATGACAAACATCAAGAAATGAATTATACCGTGCCCTCAACTACCCAAATTAAGCAACCACAGTTGTATATTTATCCATGGGAAGAGTGTTGTGGAATTACCCTTGTTGCGGGCAGAGTTGCCAGAAGAGACTGTAAGTCCATTGAACCGATTGCACCGCCGCCTGCAGCATACTTTGAAGCTGGCTACTTGGCGGTGCAGCCATGCTTGCAGCTGAGTTCCAACCCACCAGAAGTACTCGAGCTACCTCCTTCGTATCAAATATCAGGCCAAAAAAAGGGGAAAAAAAAAAAACTAAAAGAAGAAAAACCACTTTTGGGATCCAAAGATAGTTAATAGACAGAAACGAGAATCGGTCATCTGAGCTAAAAGATCAAACCCCTTTAATCCCAACAACAAAAGGAGAGAACAGAAGGTATGGGGAGGAAATTTAGGAAAGAGGATCGAGAAGGTAAATGGCAGACCTGCAGGTGAGGGAGAGAAAAAAGTTAGATGACTTTGAGGAGGATATGTGACTAGCCCGAGAAATGCCACTCCTTGTAAACGTTGACGATCGAGAAATATATATATATATTGAAGGGTCGTTAGCCTAGGTTGATGAGTAAAGATCCAACCCTCAGCAAGAGAGAGAGAGAGAGAGTAGTTAGGGTTTGTGTTCTCTGCGAAAGAGTGAGATATGTGGGTTTTGACTGGTCGGTCTACCAGACAGTTCTGATACAATATGTCAAAATGTGATACGTGTGGGAGATTTTGTTAGTTGTGTGCGCGCGCGTGTGGTGTCTTGGTGAGAATTGAGAAAGACAAAGAGAGTGATTAGGTGGCGAAGACTGGGCGTTGGAGTTGCCGAATGAGTTTGCATTGGGTGGTGAGGCCACCAGTGCTTCCACACCCACTTGTCAATTTGTGTCTCGCCGGTTCCGCGCCTTGCGGCAGCCCCTGAGCAGTACTGAAGCAACAGCTTTAGTTTTATAGTTTCGTTTTCCCCCAACAACAAAGCAAAGTACGCAAGAGATGGGGAATTAATACCACTAATTGACTTCAAGATCTCCCAGGACTTGTAGGAAATTGGAGATTCTATTTTGCACAGAAGTACCGTAACAAAATAAAGTACAAAAATTGCAGTAAAGTTGAAAAAATTAAAAAGGGAAATCTTGACAGAGAGATCACAAGGGTGGACTAATTAAATCAAAACATCCCTTATCGGCACAATTATTGTTAGAAGGTTTACACTAGACAGCAAAATTGGTTGAACACCAATAATATTGGTCCAATAATTAATACGTACGTACCTCTAACAGCAACTTGAACATTATATATATCCTGTATGTAATATTCAAAAAGCATCTACTACCAATTATAATACAGACAAAATGATTATCCCGATGAAAAATTTATTACGAGGCTCTTGATCAGTCCCATAATTATAAAGTAAAAAATGCATTAATTTACTACGTACGAAAAACAAATAAATACAATGCAATATATATTTAACTATGAAAATGGGGATTAAAAATAACCACAAACAATCAAAGTTTTAAAATACAGAACAAATCTTCCTGAAGACAAAAAAGAAATTATTTAGGCTATATATGCATGTTTGTTTCACCGTAAACAAGAATTCCAAATACACTTTCCGTACTCCCGGTGTTAATTAGGGAGGTTAGTAAAATTTAGTCAACAGAAAATACAATCGGTCAGCTGTAAAATAAAGCATTACTTTACGTAAAGTGGTTTGTCCTGTTAAACAAAGTAATCTACTTTCCTAATTTGATCTCATTCTCCACTGCACATGAACTCTCGCTTCTCTCTTTTTCCTCACCCAACCAGCTTTATTTTCTGGATATATATCTTATAATATTCATAATTTTATATAATTTTTTATTTTTTATTTTATAAAAATAGTTTAATTTTTATTTTTTTTTATTTTTGTGAGAAATATTTCATTCGATAGTTACATATTTTATTTTAATCCACTAAAAACTAATATTAAGAATCAAGTTTAATGATGATATAAGGTTATGTAAAATTACGTGTATTAAATATTAAAAATAGCTTTCAGGATACATTTCTTTCTGATCATAATAGTTGATTCGTTAATGTTCAAGGATGTTCAAATATCTCAGTTACATGCTCTAAAAGGATAGTCAGACCCTCTCTATAGAGGCACGAGCCAACAAGCCGAGGGGGAGCGAGGGGGAGGGTAAAAGGTCATACAAACATCCATAAAAGGCAGATAACCAACAAAGAGTCAGCAACAAGCTAATACAACCAGCTGAAAAGGAAATTTGAAGCCAGTAAAAGCGGCATGTGGTTGAAAGGGATCAACACAAGGGGAAAATGACAATGTGCGTGAGATGCTTGCGCGCATGGGAGCGCCAGTCGACTCTCGGTTAGGACTGAGTAGAGTGCATAAAGACGTGGACACCAATGAGACAGAGCATGTGATCCAACCGTCGGAGCTTGGTTTGGGAGAGAGAGAGAGAGGCAGGGCGCTTGAGATCCACTCGGGTGTGTGGGTGCAATTGAGGACCACTCGTTGGCCGCTCAGCTCTGGTCTTGGACAGCATATGTAACTAGCCAAGGACAAACACTAGCCACATATGTGTTTTGACTTCAAAAGGACTAGTCAAGGTTGCTCTTGAAGCTCATTGGATCATTATAAAACTCAGTTCAACCTAGTAAGGTCCCAATGTGGGACTTGGCCCTTATAGAACTCATTTCTCATTCATTCTCCTCTCCTACTCCATGTGGGATTCAGAGTATCACAATCTCTCCCTTTAAATCCTTGACGTCCTCGTCAAGGCCCACCAAGCTCACATTGGTGGTTACTAAGACCGTTCTAATACCATTTGTAACGACCCAAGGACAAGCACTAGCCACATCTGTGCTTTGACTTCAAAAGGACTACTCAAGGTTGCTCTTGAAGCCTCTTGAATCATTATAAAACTCAGTTCAACCTAGTAAGGTCCCATTGTAGGACTTGACTCTTATAGAACTCATCTCTCATTCATTCTCTTGTCCCACTCCATGTGAGATTCGGGGTATCACAGAATGAGACGTCTGTTTATGTAGAATCCCTATAGGTTGGTCGTGTCCAACATAAACCATAGTAGACGTTGGAATCTAGCCTTTAAATCGGTCGAGAAAAAACTTCAAATAAGGGCCAAATAAGGAGAGAAAGGGGACGAGAGAAGCTTCGGTTCTTCCCACAGCCGATATTGGGACACGAAGGTGGGGATTCTAGAGAGAGAGTATGCTCTCTTTAGAACGGCTATGAAGGTTTTATAAATAACTTCACCGGGATACAAAACGAAGTCTTAGGGTTAATGCTCTTTTTCGTTCGTCCAATTATATACGAGCTAGAAGATATTTGTAAATTGTTAATGATTTGACACTAAAATGGTGCAAGCTGTAATACCTCTGAGACATTAATTACTATAAATTAAGCTACATATATTGTGTATGATTGAAACGAGGTTAATTAGTATTTTAAACCACAAAACGCGCGCTTAGTTTCCAACTCAGTGTAGGCGTACCTAGCCCGTTATTGTTTAGTTAACTCTATTGTCAAGAGGGAGGCCGCGTGATGGTTTCCACCATTTATAATGTCCAGTTTCTAGAAGAAAAAAAAAGTTTAAGTAATTGGGTCAATATTCCAGGTTGGCGCATATATATACAGTTTTAAACCTCATTGATCTATCACGTCGATATTGATGAGAACGATAAAAATATTGATCGTACCAGCTAAATTGTACCTACTGATAAAGAGGTCTAAACTTATCACAGAATCAAAGCAAGATATTCAAATCAGAAAGAAGTATATATATTGAATTGGAACACTAATTACTATGAAAATTCATTGGAAAAATAGCGCTGTCCGATCGACATTCCAAATTAAATATCAGTAAAAGCATTGTGTTAAGTGTAGTATACTCCGGGATGACACTAATTATGTTATATTAAACTTCTCACTCCTGACGGAAATACCAACTTATTTTGCTATTATATATATAGAGTATGCAGAATAAAATTTGATCTCTTGTCTAATGGTTTTCAAAGTCGTCTGTCTGGTTTGAAGGAAAAATAATAAGAACAGAACATGAAGTTTCAAATGCGATCTATCCATAATATTCTCACATATAATATTTTTGTATATATATATATATAATATAATATAAACTAGTCTCATGATTAGCACCAATCATGTGCAACGAGTTGAGATTTGAGCCACACGTACACGTACACGTCTCAAAGTACCTTAGCCCAGCTGCAAGGTTAGGTCGGCTTTCTAATTCAAGCCCGTACCATCCTACCTAGCTGCAAGCCCATCTACAAAAGTCGGATACAGGCATAGTACTACTGCCGCACCCGCACTTACTTTCACTGGGTTCCTATCTTTCTGAGTTTGGAAGTTATGATATTTCACGCCACTGGGATTATTTCTAAACGCATAGCAACAAGGGGTAGAGGGCTCGTTGAATGTTAAGTGCGTTTCTCTTTTCACCCAAAAGTAAAAAAAGTGCGGGCAGCAAAGTATACCTTTTAGTGTTGGTCTTTTGTATCAATGCATACCCACTACCTAGCTACCACAACTCCCATGTGACTATGAATAGGGGCACTCACGGCCCAATCACAAGATGCAGAGAAAAAACAATGATATCTTTGCCCGCCAAATTAATGTTCATATTTTTCTGTGTACATAGAAAGGTAAAATAATCCCACAGCACGAGGGACTACCACTCTCCCACGGCAACAGTAGTACTTGTACTCTACTCTCAACACGTTAGAGATAAACAAACTCTCAAAATCTTAGGTAATTGTTTACTCGAATTAGCACTGGGTTCGCTTCCATGTTGCCTTAAATTGTTCACTCGGTTGGTAAGGGGTGAGCCACCCAAGGGCTGTCTAAAAAATCGGTCGAACCGGATCGAAATCGGACCGGTTTTTTGAAATCGGTTTTACCGAACCGGGAAACCGGTGTACTCCAGTCTGGTTCCGGGTTACATAAATGGAAAACAGGACCTGGACCGGAGTATACCACTACAAACTTGGTCCTTACCAGTAAAAAAAAAAAAGAGACGCAATCTGGATGAATTGGACCTGCGCGCCCCCCAACCCTTCTCTTTCTTTCCCGTGCCCCCAACCCTTCTCTTTCAGAAAACCCTAATTTCCCCCCTCCCTGCCGCCTCCCTCTCCTCCCTCGCACCTGCCGGCCTCCCCCTCCTCCCTCCCGCCTCCCTCCCTCTTACGGCCACCCCCTCCTCCCTCACGGCCTCCCCTCCCCCTCCCCTCCACCGTACGTCCCTTCCTCCACCTCCCTCCCCTCCCCTGTCCCTCCCTCCACCACCTTACAGCCGTCTGTAAGTAATGTATTTCCCTTCTTCTTCTTTTTAACATCAGTAAGTTCAAATTGTTCAATATCTAGTTATTTTTTGGTAAGTTTTTTTGGCATATTAGTTTGTATTTATAATTTAATTTTTTAGTATAGGTTACAAGATTGTGAGTTTTGAAGTTGTGTTGTTTGAGGTCAGTGCATTGCATTGAGGTAAAAATTTGTTCACTTATTTAGTTAATTATTTATTATAGTTCATTAATTAGTTTAGTATTTTAGAGTATAGGTTAGGTTGTGAAACTGTGGAGGATGGCTTGATTGGATTATTGATAATTGATTGAATATTTGCTTCTGAAATTGTGTTGATATTTTCTTATTTAGCATATCACATTTAGGTATTAGTAATTTAGTATATATTGTGACATTGTCGTATATATTTTGATGCATTGTTTGTTCACCTTTGCTAGATGAATAATCAATCTGAACCAACCATAGAGGGTTAGGGAGCACCATCTAATAATATGTCTCCTGTAATTGATTTGATTTCATGGTAAGTTTTTATCTCTTTTTTATAATAATGCTCACTATATTGTTTATTAGTTTATAATAATGGCCACTATATTTGATTTCATGGTAAGTTTTTTTTCTTTTACAGCTTTCATGGGAGATGAACAATTCACAACCGAACAGTGGACACATTAATGGATATTTTAATGACATGTATTATTAATTATACTTTTAGTTTGTTGATTTGATTATTTTGTTGTTTGTTATGGCTTGCAATAGAATAGTGTAGTTAGTAATTATTAATTAATAATTAGTTTTACTTGCAATTCTATTTGATACTTTTATTTTAGACTTCCTTTATATTGTAATATCTATTTGTTTTGTTGATTTTAAATGTATGCTTTAAAGTTTAAGATGTATGATTTATTATCTTTAAAAACTAGGATTTAGATCTCTTTAATTAGAGCTTAGTATTTTCTTCAAATCAAATGTAACAACTTTTACAAAATTTAGTTGAAATGTAGCCAAATGTTTCATGTAAAAATAGGCAAAAAAAATTGATGTAAAAAAACCCAAAAAATGGTCCCAAGAAGTTCAAAATAAAACCCCAAAAAAGGCATAAAAAAGTCAAACTGCTAAGAGGCCCAAACATAAAGAAGGCCCAAAATATAATGGCCCAAACCGTCTAATCCGGACCGGTATTAGAGTTGTGCGAAATTACCTGTTTGGCCGGCCGGACCTGACCGGCCATTGGACAGCCCTAAGCCACCCTATTACTTTAGCCCACTGATGACTATCACTCTCATGAACCCCGGGGAAGGCGCTGGCCAGAACGGCGGCGGCGGTAGTGGCGGCGAGTTGCGGCGGAAAGGGGAGATCCACTGCGCAAAGGAGGTGGAAGGAGCCACAGAGGCCAGATATGGAAAGAAAGACAGATTTTGAGTGGAGGAAGGTGCCTCACGCGCGGCCACAAGTGGCGGCACGTCAGATGCACGTGGGGCGCATGTGAGCACACGCACCATCGGTTGCTTGCCGGAGAAAGAGCGACGCATAGATCTTGGCCGTTTGAGTGCACCTACGAGGCGCGTGTATGACGAAAACCGACGGAGAAGGCGCACCACCACTAGGAAGAAATCTGCAAAACAAAGACAAAAACCGTCAAAGCCACCAGAAAGCAGCGAACCAGCAGGGGGATGAGGAAGGAGAAAAAAAGGGGGAGGAGGGTGGAGCCAAAGCACCCACCCTCCCCTAGGTATCCCCGGTGGGGGAAAATAGAGAGAGGTTTTAGATAGGGGGAAAACTGTAATACCCATCCCTCCCTCTATCCACGTATTTACTATGTTTTATGTATGGATGTGTTTTGTTGAACTACTATGTTATCTTTTATTTTATTTTTTTAACATAGTTTTTATGAGAATTGGTCGGATTGATCGGATTGGTCGAATTGGTCGGATTGATCGGATTGGTCGGATTGTTCGAATTGGTCGGATTGGTCGAGTTGGTCGGATTGGTCTACTGGTGTGCTGGTGTGCTGGTCTACTGATGTGCTGGTGTGCTAGTTTGCTGGTCTACTAGTGTGCTGGTGTGATGGTCTACTGGTGTGTTGGTCGGATTGGTCGGCTAGGTCCGCTTGGTCAGGAGCAAAAGACCCGCTTCTCTTTCCATTCCTTTCTACGTGTCTTCTTTCGTGTGGTGGGCAGTAAATGCAACCTTACCATATCTTACCTACTCATCTAGATGGGGCTTTATCATTGGAGCCTGAGATACGTGAGGTGCGGAGGTTTAAATGATTCGTTGGGTGGCTTTACGTGATTGGTTTAAAATTTATGGCATAGACTCTTAGTTTACGGTAATAGGTTGGCCAAAGGGGATGTACGCAGGAATGTTTTAATCTTATCTGTGCGACACAGAGAATAAAACAGAAAGAATAAGAGCGTTAAAAAAGAGAAAGTGAGATAACGACAGAGAGAGGGAGAACTTCCAGAGAGGGAAAACGACGTAAAATCTGGGGAGCTAAGTGATTGACTGAGGGATAAGAGGAGGAAAATCTTAAGGTAAAGGGGAAGTACCCTCGTGTTGTGAAGAAACTGAAGCTAGAAAAAGAAAATGAAGAAGAATCTGACACTGAGGAAGGACCCGAAATAGAAGAAGAAAAGGAAAAGACCAACCCTGAAACAAATAAGGACTTGGCTGAGAAAAAGCTACCGTAGTATTTATGTATATTTTCCCTTGAGTGATTACGGTGTGGACGTATGTTACGGATTCGTATGAAGTTTTTGTGGAATGTGAGTCCTAGTGGTACTATAAGGAATCTCCAGAATTTTCCGTTGTGGAGCTAGTTGAGGATGTTCCTATTTCACCATCATTGCCGCTAGAAGATATCGGTGAAAATGTAATAATTGGCCTGACCTCTGACACTGAGTCTAGGGTTGACTAGAGATTCAGTCGTCATCTTTTTGGGTTCCTGTGATAGTTGTACAGCTGTTGGGGTTTGTGGTGGTAGTATGGAAGCAGTAGACAGCTTCCACTTTTGTTGTACTTATTTTCTTTTACTACTGTTTTCCTTTAGACGGATGTTTTATGAACTGTAACTCCTACCTCCTGTTTATATTGTACATTTTTTTACTTAGTGTTTAACTGCTATGTATGATATGTTATATTTTTATTTTCTACCTTCTAAAACGGATATATATATTGCATTTGTTTTACCAATAAAATTTTAAAAGTTTCCGCTAAGCTTTTTCAACGTCAAAACTCATAGGATCATTCGTGCCGTAATCCTCGTTTGTGTGGATATCATCGCTATAGGTGAGCCTAGGGGGTAAGTACGGGCACGGGGCGTGACAAAAAATAACACATTGTTCTTTTTTATCGGAAAAGCTTTTAAAAATGCACTTTGTGTATATATTACACTTACAGCCAACTAGCTAGGCCACGGGTGGTTTAACCACTACTTTCAGCTCCTGGTTACTCAACTTAGGGTGGGTTTGTGTGGTAAAATTTTTGGTATTGGGTTTAGTGTTGGTATTGGGTTTAGTGAAAAAGTGAAGAGAGAGGTAATAATTTATAGTTTTTGTAATTTTTTATATTTTTTTATGGAAGAGAGAGAGATTATATTGAAATATTTTATTAGGAGAGAGATAAAATTTTGGGGAAAATTTTACATCCAAACGCAGCCTTAATTTGTAGTCGTTTGGTCTACGAACTTCGAGAAAGTATTGAAAATATTTTAAGTCAACGCTGGAGTTGTACATAAAGAGAGCGATCGGTTTTGTGTTAGGTCACCAAGAAAGAGTTTCCATAGGGTTGACATACATTGCATCGAGTGCCGAAGAAGCATCAATTTTTGTATGCATGCGGACAAGGACTCGAGAATAATTCGCTTTAGGTGAAAACCCAACTACCCCGATATATTAATGTAAATTTAGGAGGACATGGATAATCATGAATTTCCGATGGGATACCAAGTGTTTGCGGATTAGCCATGTCTAGATTGATATGGCACCTTGATCAGAGCAGGCAAAAGAAGCCATTTTGTAAGTAAGAAATTAAGTATCAATAAAAAATTGAACACCATATGCAACTTGCATTCAATGAGCGTGTTGAGCTTTCAAACCATTTTGATGGATGCACTTAATGTCCCCAAAATTTTTAATTTTCTTTCTTATTAAAATCTTACATAAACAGGACCAACTTTTGTTGGAATTGTGCATGAGATGCAAGCAAGTACATGCGTTAGTTCTGGCTTATTCTTTGGGAATCTACTTGGGTTTTTGACCAGATTTGGTTTCATTAGCTTGCATGTTACGTAGTATAGTTCAGACTGGTTCGAATCTGCTTCAACTACCCTTTTTTGCTTTTATTTATTGTCATTATTTATTCTGTCAGCCAACCACATGACAGAAAGTAATTGTGCTGGATTTAATAGAGTACAGCCGCGTGGTAATAATGTGATTATGTGCTTCTTCTACAAAACAACCCCGTCCCTACATAACCATTTCGTGCACCGCTCATATACTTGGGCTTGGTTTTCTACTCTTTTTTTTTTTCTAAGTAGGGCTTGGTTTTCTACTTAGTCTCCTCTCAACGGGATTTGTTTGTTACGAAGGTCCAAGAAGGGCCCAAACCTCTTTCTCAGTTGGATGCAAATAGTCCAGGTTCAAGCCTACTTCTCCCATTACGGCCTGATCAACTGGTTCCTATTTCCAGTTGCGGGCTTTGTGGCGGCAGGCTTGATTCTGGGCCCTACCTTTTTGGATCAAGTCAAAGAATAGTAGTTCATGTGTGACATTGATCAGCTAAATGTTAATTAAGAAGAAGGAGGTCAACATACTGTCTGATGAGTTACCAAGAGAATGACATGGCAGAGGAGAAAATAAAATAAAGGGTCAATTATATTTTACTCTCATTATATTTGGGGGACTGATATTTTGCACCTCATTCTTTTATTTTTTAGACATTACACCCCTTAACTTCTAAGTCTAGTCATTTTGCATCCCTCGGTTAATTTGGCTGTTAAAATGAACGAAAATGTCTAGCATGTGTAGAACACATCACGTGACTCGCTTGCCATTTTGCCCCTGAAATTCAAATTGTTACTACAGTAATACCCATAATAAAATCATAATCTCGTAATTGATGTCTCATGTCTTCTCTTGTAAGTTTCTCGTGAATTCAGAATATTTCAAATGTTCTTTTACTTGCCTAACCTCTCCCGCTATCATTGATTCGGTCTCTCGAGTTCTGCCTTACGTTACAATTAATTAATGTCTGAATATCTTGGTGGCCCACAATTAAATCACGATTGCACTCACGCTGGAAATGAAGAACAATGGGGTATGTGTCTAGATTTTTATGGTGTTGCGTTGCGTTAGGATGTAAAAAATTAGTACGCTTACCGCCTATATATGTTGCCTATGCATGGAACCGCCCCTGTGTACATATATACCTCCCGTCATTCAATATTATGCTGGCCAGCTCCTTATCTTGCTAGCGAGACTGTTTTATACTAATTTAATATGTGAGCTTAATTGTAGATCCATATATTTGTGGGTGTTGAAAGAGTTTTTTTTTGGTTTGGGTAACGATAAAAATTCTGCACATAGGCTCAAATGAAGTTGACCCACCTAATGTACAGGTAATCTTTATAAGGCTAGCTCAAGACTCATCACTCCCATAGCTCCATATTTAAGTTGGTTCCGATTTTATTCCCATAGAGAATTGAATCTGAACCATGTGTATAATCCACACAATTTGAGGATCACGCTTATCACTGAGGCAACCCGAAATTCCTGTTTAAAGGAAGCAATAGATGTCCAAAAGGTACTAGCTAGGTACTTTTCTGAAATGGGACAATCCACTCTTCTTTCACAATTTCAACAGCTTCCTTGTATTGAGCAAAAAGAGTAAGCGACAAAAGACAACTACCTAACTTCGTGCCAAATATAATAAAAGCATTTTGGATGGATAGGTGGAAATATGCAGATGAGCATCCCATTTTCTTAAGCAGAAATCGCTTAATCGGTTTAGTAGACTCCCCCACTTGCATGCAATTCGTCCTATCTTTAGGCTTTTTGTCCTTTACTGGTTTATCTGGCTTACTGTCTATATATCTTACCTTTGAAATTTAGTATTTTCAGAAATGTCGTTTCTTGCAGATAATGATTGTTATGCTGAACTTTATGTTTGTAATGTAAGAAAAAAAAAACCAAATTTTGTTCCTAATTCGATCGATCAAATCTCAGCAGCCCATTAGCAAAATGCAAATACACATTTTTCTTCTGTTCGATCGGTGGCTAGGAATTATACTAACCCATTATCAAACTTTTGTGTTAGCGGCATAAAAATTCTCCAATTTTTCTTTTGTGTTAAGTTACACGCAAGATTAAAATAAAAAATAGTGAAGGAATAAAAATAAATTGACATTAATAAACTATAATTATCTCTGTCGTGGGCCTCCAAAACCATAAATTATCATTTCTAGTTGGGTATTGGTAACGAGAGAAATCTTAGGCAATATTTAATTAAAATTATGATATAGTGTAGAGTCAGGTCTCGAATCTGGTATCTTGACTTTGATACCATGTAAATCTACCACTTATCTCAAAAAATTAAGTTGATAGGAAGAAAAAGATTTTATTAGTTGAATTATATTCTCTCACACTGACTTAGTTTCAACGTAACCTTTGAGGCAACCCAAGATAAGTATAAATCATGGTGGATGACAAAATTAGATCATGTTTGCAAGTCCCAAGTTTACCCAAAATTTTCTCTCTATTATAACATTTTGGTTTGTAAATATAATTAAATTAAAAAAATTCGTCAAAATAATAATAATAAAATAAATTCAAAATAATCTATCTCTCCTTATGAAATTATCTTTTTTCGTTATAATAAAAATAAAAAATTTACTCAAAATATCTCTCATATCACTTTTTATTAACTTCGATAAAATTCTACTTTTTCATAATATCCTCTCAAAATTCAATAAAACTCTAATATCCATCTTAATTTTTAGGGAATTTGGCATTTCAGTCCTTGGGTTTATACCCCTTTGGCAAATGGGTCCTTGGGTTTCAAATTTCAAAATTTTAGTCCTTGGGTTTTCGTTGTTTGACAAAATGGTCCTTTTGTTAGTCTGTCGTCCATATGCTTGACGGATTCGAAGCGGTCGACCGGATATATGTGTAAAAAGTGAGTAGTCGATCGCTTCATATAGCGGACGAGCGTACAAATTTGCTGACGTGTAGCGGTCGACCGCTTCAAATCCGTTAAGTATATGGACGACAAACTAACGGAATGACCATTTTGTCAAACAACGAAAACTCAAGGACTAAAATTTTGAAATTTGAAACTCAAGAACCTATTTGCCAAAAAGGTTATAAATCCAAGGACCAAGTTGTCAAATTCTCTAATTTTTATAATATTTCTAAAACTTGAGTAAAAATTTGATTCACAAAGGACTAAACTGAGTAGAATGTGGACCACTTTAATAATTAGCAGCATTTCTACTTGTAAAACGTGACATGTTGATGAGCGTTCTGATGAAAGAAAATGTTATCTGGACTTGGTCATATCAAGTGATGGGGTTCCAGTCATTTTGTACTCTTCAGTGCCGGTGTCTGGTTTGGATCTTACACGCATCGCAAGTGCCCCTTGTCTCAAGTGCCCGGTTTCGGTTCCTCTCATAATTGGGAACGCCATCGTGGCGTACTGTATCGTGTATAACGCATAACTTGATTTTCCATGGCTCATGTGTAGTGAACAGGGCCGGTGAGGTAATTTAGGCGGTGTTCTAAGGTTTCATAAAGATTAAAAATCATTTTTTTTTATTTTTTTGTGTTGTAGATGATCTAAAAATAAAAAGATAACTGAGCTAAGAAAAAAAATAGCAAGATGCAATCTTTTCATATTTTTTTATCATGAGTGGATTGATATATTTCTTTCAGACCTCTTAATTTTTTTTTAAAATATTTCTAAACTTTGCTCAAAGAAAAAAAATGACTTATAAATTTCTTAATTGTTCTAGTCATAGAACCTTGATGTCATGTATGAGGGCCTCATAAAAAATAATTAATGAAGTATTTGAATATTTTATATTAAATTTAATAATTTTCACATAATTTTTAAATATTTTATATTAAATTTTATATAAAAAAAGCCTAATAATTTATTTTACCTTACGCCCCCAGTTGGTTTGAGCCGGTCTTGTGTGTAGGTGTGTCATATATAAAATTATCCTGGCAACTCCATTAATGTGGCGTAATGCCATGGCTAATGGTTAAAGGCATGCTTTCCTTAGAAGGGCCATTGTGCTTTCGGCTTTGAGAAGCACCGGGGATACTTCTTCGGTCTCCGGGACTGTGGGATAAGAGTGGATGACGATGCACCAACTAAACTGACATGACATTTGCCAACAAAAAAACTGACATGACATTTAGAACAAAAAAAAGTAAACTGACATGACGGCGGTGGACCCAACAGTACCAACGCTGTTTCTGCGTAATGATGACTAAGGAGACGAAATTGACGATGATCATCAGTAGAGTCAGGAGAAGCGTACGGACGGTGTCCGTGGCACGGACGTAAAAAGTATTGTACCAGGTGGGTACGCCGGAGCTGCGGACTTTATAAAACGTAAGCACTGACCAGCTGCTTTTTGACTCTTTTCTTATTTTAAGTTTTTAGTAAATTGTTTTGTTAGTTTGAATTATTTCACGTGTTAGTTTCTCCGATGATCACATCACGCTTAATATATAGACACATTACACTTGTCTCTTAATTCAACAAGCACGTGACGTCCACACGGAAAATTCATATGACTAAACACAAAAAGTATAAATCCCTAAGAATTAGTGTTAAATTAATCAATGTGATTTTTTTCTCCGTATTTTAGTCTATAATTTGTTAATTAATCTATTAGCATTAGTATCTTCAACAACATAGGTTTTATTTGTTAAAGTAATCAATTTGGCTACTTCTGACTCAATATTTTGGTCTATAATTATTCTATTAATCTATTAACTTTATTTTATTCAATACAATAGTTTTTTTTAAAAAAAAATAATTAATTTGACTCAGTTTTTTCTTAATATTTTCCTATATGATTCTTCCATTAATCTATTAGCTACATTTTGTTTTCAATATTTTGGTTTCTAATTTTTAAACTAATCAATTTGACTACTTTTTATTCAATATTTTGGTCTATAATTCTTTTATGAGTCTATTAGCTTCATTTTTTAGCATTGTGGTCTCTAATTGTTAAACTAATCAATTGACTCAGTTTTAATTCATTAATCTTTTCTTCTATAATTTTTTCATCAATCTATTAGCTTCATTTTTTTTCTTCAGTATTTTGGTCTCTAATTTTTAGACTAATCAATTTGACTCATTTTTACTCAATATTTTAGTCTATAATTCTTCCACTATTCTACTAGCTTCATTTTTCTTGAATATTTGTTTAAATCATCAACTAGTCACTGAGGTTTAAACTTTCCTAATTTAGTCGCTATGGATTTTCAGTACAAACATTGTGTGTATGTTAGATTAAGGAACACGTGTTATGCGTCTATTGGACGTGACATAGTCAGTGTTGGCCATGATCAGCAGATTCCATCTGAAAATACAACAGAAATGGATGAAAGGACCAACATCGAAAATGGGTCAGTCCAAGGATAACAAGAAAAAAAAATCTAGGGTACCTAAACTGGTCTCTGTCTAAAACTGGATGATTTGAGAGTTTGTTTAATAAAAATTGAAGAGAATCCGTTTTTGGCTATTTTCAAACCAAAATTTTGTAAATTTTTTAACAAATGTAGTAAAAATTAAGGTGAATTAGAATTTTATTGGATTTTGAGATAAAGTAGTGAAAATGTATTATTTTATTGGAATTTGTAAAAGTGAAGAAAAAGATGAGTTGAGTCAATTTCTTATATTTATTGTAATGGAAAGCAGTGATTTGATGGAGAGTACGATCATTTTAAATTAATTTTATTATTATTTTCTCTGCCAAAATTTTGAATTAGTTATGTTTTTAAATTAAAATTTTAATTTGCGCTCGTAGCAAGAAAAATAAATCTCCTTCTAAAGCCAATAAGGTCGATGTCCAACGTGATTACAGAGAACTTATTCGTACACAAATCGAAATCAGTGAATTCTTGGCCAGTTCATTTTTCAACGGAGTTAAATCTGTCCGGATTATGTGGACAAAGCTGCGAAACATACTTAGAATTCCCTCCTAATTGGCCTGGGGGAACATGCTTTAAACATGCTTTAGTTAATGTCTCTATCATTTCTCAACGGTACCACGTGTGTTCTTGAACACTGCCAAGTCTATATCGTCCTGGCTCGAAAGAAGGGGGGCTCTCGGTGCGTTGTGGAGGAAACTTAAGCTACTCCTGCAGCTTTCGGCCTTCCTCGCTTATTGACAGGTTTGAGAACACTGTCAAATCTCTCTCGTACCCCAAAAAATTCGTCAGCTCGTCAAGTGAGAATATGATTGGAACATTACGGACAACGATATCCATACTAGGCTCATCGCACTCTCTTGACCGTAATAGACCAATTTGCACTCCTTTGATCTACATTCCTCGCATACACCATTAACTAAACGCGTGGATCCTACTTATAATTAGTGGCTCGAACCTGCAACGAAGGTACATCTTCATACATTTAAAGTAAAATTTTAAAAAAAAATCTTTCGTGCTTTCCTTATAATAGACCAATTTTTATAGACGAGAATCCTCTGTAATTCGGGTGACCGAATTGCAGGGACAATAGAAGAGAGGTAGAGAGAGTGAGTGGGTCCCGCCCAAGATCTACACCTGTTTGAACAGAGCTCCCCTGCACGAGCAGGTGTGAGTCTCAGGCAAGATTCACCTCTCTCACTCTGCCTCTCTCCGAAATTGCTCTGCAATTCGGTCACCCGATCCAATTTGCATTCCTTGTGATCGCAATTCATGAAGATCTTCTTGTCAGCATCAAGAATCCAGCCAGGCCCGTCAATCTGCATTTAGCAAAACTCACATGTACCCTCTACGATGTTGATCTTCTTGTCAGCATGATCAGGTATATTGTACGATTGGTCTTCGATCGGAAAAGACAAATATAAAATCCAAATTAGGTAATGCTGATAAGCTACGGGCAGGCCTAATTAAGGTAGGTCAGTGACGACGCAGGAAATTAGGAAGTTTCAGGGAAGAAGCAAAATGCGCTAAAGACAAAGAAAGAGGCCGTGTCCGAGGTTAATGTTGATTGATCATGTTACCAAATTAATATCAAGCTGACATTGTTTTGAGCGACTAAACAAATGTTGAAAGACTAAATTTCTAGATTAGGCACGGTAACTACGTCTGAGTAAAGAATAAGTACGGCATAAAGAACTATTTTCTACTAAATGTTATATTCATTCATATAATTAGGTAATGTTGATTGATCATGTTACCAAATTAATATCAAGCTGCCATTGTTTTGACTCACTAAACAAATGTTGAAGGGCTAAATTTCTAGGTAACTACATCTCTATCACTCTGGTAAAGAATAAGTACGGAATAAATTAAGAACTGTTTCCTTTTGGCTATAGAAATCTCTATCACTCTGTCAACTATTTTCTATTAAATGTTAGAAACGAGTTTGAAACAAAACATATATACCGGGCGTATTCTATCGTGGGAGTCCAGCCCTTTGAGCCAAACTCATTCGTGGGCCCCAAGCTATGAAAATATGGTTGCCAGTTGCCACACAGAGGAGAGAAAGAAACACAAAAAGAAAAAGAGTACAACTCTTTTAAGTGTTTTTCTTTCGATCTTTCGATTTATTTTTTTACATGTGAGCAAATTGAGGTTGTCTCAATAAAGTTATTTGTACTGTATCAATGGAGAAATTGTGATCTTCAGCTACAGTGTGAGTTTAGTTAGATTCTGAGATTTGTAAATAGTGTGATTTATTTTAATTTTCTTAAAGAGTTATGATTGATTTTTAATCTGTTTGAATTCAAGTTTTAGGCATATAAACTTTGGGTGTTGCAATTCTATTTTATTACGATAGATTTATCTCCGAGTTTCCACCTAATTTTTCCCTCCACACTGAAGGGTTACATTTTTCATGCAAATATGGTGTGTTCTCTCGTGTTATTCTCTTTTACTAATTGAAATTGTAATATTTGCGTGCTAAAATTTTAGGGTAGTCAAAATTTTAAGATACTAGAATCTGTGAAATTAAAAGTGACGAGAGATTAGATGATTTAAATGAATTTTTTATATTTATTATATATAGTGGAAATGGATAATGCGATGGAAAGAGTGATTATTTTGTAATTATTTTATTAGGTTAAAATTTTAAAGTAACACAAATATTTTTTTGTTTGGTTTCTAATTTTCTTTTGAGGATATTATTTAATTTATACAATAACAGTAATTTTTTCCAACACTTCTAGCCAATTCGATCACGTAACAGACAAAAGATAGTGGCACAGCTTACAATATTGCCACACATGATAGCCCACGATTACCGGTAGGAGCATGGTGTCATTTTCTACTTAATCATCACGGTGAATAGAAGTCTCGGCCTTTTAATCGCATTATACTCCACTTGACATGTATTCCTAATTTGACTCTTTTTGAACGACGTACAGCCGTACACCACTCCAGAATTAATACAAGTACATAGTACTGTGTGCAAAGAAATTGAAATTCCGCTCGTAGAAGTAAACGTCTCAGAATTTTTGACATTTAAATTCATGCAAAAGAAGCAGGCAAATTGATGGAACGGTCTTATATACAGAGATGCATGATCGCGCGCCAGTTGCTCTCTATTTTGCATCCACTAACGTGAATATCTATGAAAAATAGTGTTTTATAAGTGTTTGTGTAAATAATAGAGAAAAATAATTTAATGTAGTTGTTTAATAAAAAAATATATAGAGAGAAAATTTGTGTTAAATAAAAAAGTAAAAAGTTGTTAAAAATTGTATTAAATGTATTGGTGTTTGTGTTTAAATTCTTAAGATATTCGATGATAATTTTATAAAAGAATTTGAATCCCAAAAAAAATTTTGAAAAACAACATTACCCAAGTTTGTTGGCATGTCGTCTCTCCACTAGGTAGAAACACTATAGCCCTTAGAAGTATAGTGGGGTGGGCCGCAACCCGACATGAACTAACTTCTGCATTATAGTACCTAGCTCTTAGTACCTACATTAAAAAATGCATGTGTCACTCCATGTCCAACAATACATAGGGGATGTTTGAGTTCCGTCAATTATTTGAGGTTAATATTAAAAAATTCATCACATAATTTTTTATTATTATAATATTTATTAAAAATTTATCTCTTTACTTTTTCATCAATTTTTATAAAATATCTTTACTTTATAATATTTCACATATCTCAGCGCCCAAACTTTCAACACTCATATTTCCAATCTCAATACCCAAACTTTCAACACTCACATTTCCATAGAGGCGTGTCCAAAAGATCTTCCTCCACATGCTGCGTGTTGTTCAAAATAAGGGACCAGACTCCAGCAATACGTGAGAGATTGAGAGAGTGGTGTGGGTCCCCGGGATCCACACCGGTCTCTATCTCTCACCTATCTGGACCCAAAATAAGGTGTCCACATTGAGATAATAGAAAAGCACAGACTTCCATGTGGAATTTTCATTTTCTTGTTTCTTTAGGTCCTGACGTCCTGTATTTGGCTTGAAGTGCGTAGGGCATATGTCCACTTTGGGGCTTCAACAGTTGCTATATTACTTTTAATTCCCCACTTTCTACTTCTCTGGAGGAGTTGTCTATATATATGGGTTCTCTCCAACTCAAGTCTCAACAAGGAAGAGAAGTTCAAATCTACTTGGAAGGGGAAAGAATAAACCCAGAAGTTTTTCCCCAATGGGTTCAACTGTAATATCAATTCCAGATGGAGATGGCATTGGTCACGAAGAGAAGAAGTTTCAATTTTCTCTTTCTCCCATTGTTTCCTATATTAGAGAAAAGAAGCAAATCCAATTTTCAGTTCCTCCCATTATTCCCTATCTTAGAGAACGGAAAACTAAACATGTCATGAGAAAGGTGATTCACAGCGTCAAGGTTGGCATTGCTCTGGTTTTGGTTTCACTTCTCTACCTGCTGGATCCACTTTTTAGTCAAGTTGGGGAGAACGCCATGTGGGCTATAATGACTGTTGTCGTCATCTTCGAGTTCTTTGCAGGTTTGTGTTTTTATGCAAATTGTAATAGGTCGTAATCATGATAGTTGGTCGTACAACTGTTAATTAAGTGAATCAAATTTCATTTGTGCTGTGTTCGTGGATAATATTGCAGGTGCGACGCTAAGCAAGGGGTTGAACCGTGGACTCGGAACCATATTAGGAGGAAGACTGGGGTGTTTAGCAGCAGCTTTAGCTGAAAAAGCTGGTGGAATCGGCAGCACCATTATTGTTGGAACTTCTGTTTTTATTTTTGGTAAGGGTTAGCCTTATTCTTGGAGATACTATACTAATAGCCTATGGCTTTACGTATCTTTTTGCTTGCTTTTTTTGGCTGGATGATAACCAAGCCTATATCTGAAGAACACCAGTCTCATTAATGATTATCGACGTAACATTTCAGCTGCAGCTGCAACATACACGCGAATGGTTCCAAACATAAAGAAGAGACATGACTACGCGGCCCTGATATTCATCCTCACCTTCAATCTAGTAGTGGTATCTGGCATACGTGCTGAGAAGGTTATGACATTAGCTCGCGAACGTCTCTCAACAATTGGAATGGGCTTCGCCATCTGCATTTTCATAAGCCTGCTTATCTTCCCCATTTGGGCCAGCGATGAACTACATGACTCTATAGCCTCCAAATTTGAAGACCTGGCGCTCTCTATTGAGGGTAAGCTCCTTTTCTAGAAGTAACAAAGAAAACATATATTTGCTTCCAGTTGAAAGAGTTTTGCACAGTTTTAAATAGTTTTGCACAGTTTTAAATACTATCTTATTCCAGTTGAAAGAGAATAGATTTTCACAGAACTTGTGTTGTTTGCTGTAGCATGCCTGGAGGAATACGGCGGCGGCGCTAGCGAAAAGGAAAACCAACCAGCTGTTGCAAATCTTATAAGTAGTTGCAAATCCGTCCTAAACTCGAGGTCTAAGGATGATTCACTGGTATATTTCTTTTGCTCAATCAATTTATCAACAAATATGCACTCTTCTTTTACTTTAATTTACTTCAGGCCGGGAATATCAGCCATTATCTCTAAAACTATGACACAAAAAGGGAAAATGCTACGTATACTTATAGAGTACTTCTACAACATTTCAGGCAAACTTTGCATGTTGGGAACCGTGGCATGGAAAATTTGGGCTTAAGTACCCTTGGGGAAAATATTTACATATTGGAGAGCATCTTAGAGAGCTGGCAGCAACCATCCTTTCACTGAAAGGTCTATCAGCTAGACATGAGGTACCTAATCTTTATGATTTATTTGTCTTTATAATAGCCAATTAACATTAATTGTACATTTTAAATAGTCCACGACGAAATATTTGCTTTAGTTGCAACTTCTACGAAGCACCAAAATACTCCTTATTTTGCTTATTTCTTTTGAATGTTGTCATTATTAGCTCCCAACAACTCTGAGACAGACAATCACAGAACCATGCGAAGCAGTTGGATCGTTGCTTGCAAGGAGCCTAAGAGAGCTTGGAGAGAGTATCTTGAAAATGAGAAGGTGCCATCCAGGGGCTTCGATAGTTCCAGAGTTGAAGTCAATGAGGCTAGAGCTTAGCTCGTTTATGTCATCTTCCAATCTACAACCAATAGAGAATGGTGATGGACTTGCCGTGGCAACCTTTCTGTTCTTATTGATGGACATAATGGAAAAAGTAGAAAAAATGGCGAAGCAGGTGGAAGAACTTGGAGAGCTTGCCAGTTTCCGTAATCAAGCTCTGATATGTCCCTCCAGTCTATGAGTTCGCAGTTCCCCGTACATATAACCATTTGCCACATTTTGGCACCGGTAATTATACACATAATGTATGTGTCTCTCTGAGTTAACTGAAGAAAAAAAATCATGAAGCTAGTTCAGAGGACATGATTACGTGGGAACGGAAACTGGAGGGAGATAGCTGCGAGAATTAAGAGGCTTGTAGGAGATGCATGATAAACGTAATGTGCATTCTATATCCATGTAAGTCTTACAGTAAATCATAAGAGTTAATAATAAGCTAAATGATTCAAGAAATGACTTTTTCGATCAGCTAAGTAACCTACAATAAAGATCACCATTAGCTCATGCAATCTAGCGACGTCTCGATGCATATATATATATATATATACAATGCGACCTCAACGTGAATCCCCACTACGCCCCTGATCTCCGGCTCATGGAGGTTTGACGTCTTGCAGATTTCCCTCCACCACATTTCACAGAGTCTCAACTCCCCAGTTATTCACAGGCTCTAGTGACGGGGATCTCAGTCTGAAGCAGGAAGGAGGCCGTGCCGATGATTACAGCCTTTCCTCCGTTAGAAAACAGATGATTTGAATGAAAAGTGATAATTTAATAGTAAGAGAAAAATTTTGAAGAGTTATTCTGTCATCAGGACAGCTTGCTTTTGCACTTATTTTATGTTTATTAATAAAAAGAGAAATCTAAAAACTACTGCTTAAATTTTTATGGGATTTAAAAAACACTGATGCCAGAATTAATTGTAAATTACTTGGGGTGGCGGTGATATGCGATATCTCACTTCGGCAAGGAGCCGGTACTAGGGGATCTAGCTGGCAATCTACAGCATGGCCGAAGATCTTTTCCCCTAATTGTCAGCCACTAGATCTCGAGACAATCTAGTCATGTATAGAATGCTACAACAAGGACATTTCTGACCAGATAAAAGTAAATCAAATATTTTTTCTTAAAATAAAATATTTCTTTCTCATATTCTTGGCATGTCAATAATTTTATAATTAATTTTTCATCACTTTTTTTGCAAACTTCTACAACTTTTTTACAAATAATATTTTTGAAAACTTTAATACCATTTTACAAACTACAATAACTTCTTTTATCAATACTAATAGAATCTATTCTACCTTTAACTAAAAGAATCCAAGAAACTTTTTTACCCTCCAAACTCAGCCCACATTTTGTAGAAATTTTTTTGGAGGGTCTAAGAAATTTTAGATTCAAATATGAATTACAAAATAATTTTATTTCTTTTTTTAATTCCTATTTTTTTTAAAAAAATAAATTTATATATCTTCCTATCAAATCATCATTTTACATCACAATAAAAATAAAAATTTATTTAATTCATCTCTCCCTTCACTTTTTCACCTAATATCCGTAGAACTATACAAATTTTCATCATCTCTCAAACCTAATCTACCTCAATTTTCATAACATCGCCAATTTTCTAAAAATTCATAAATAGAAGCATGCCTCTAAATTTGTTTTTTCATTATTCACAACAAAAACTTCCTAGCTCCTTCCTGAAACACATCGCATGTGGAACACCAACCAACAAGCTTAACTAAAAAAAGGTCGAACCTAAACACTAAACAAAGTGACCCACAAATAGATTTGTGCAAAATTATTCAGTCAAGAACGAGCACAAAGGGACCAAAATAATGTACTTTATGGTCTAGCAACAACAAAAACATCTATACTTTATGGGACCACTTGCTCTGACTCGAAAGTAAAGTAATGTCAGCCAATAAATTCAACTTGGGGACAAAGGGGGGGACTACGGTACCTAGTGGGTTTTGAAATTTCAAATAGACAACAAAAACTTCACCATGAACGCTTTATGCATGAAATCAACTTATGAGTACGTAGAAAACCAATGAGCAACAAATATTCATCAATTTCGTTGAAATTCCTAAACTTCACTACGAACTAACATACAAACGCCCAAACCCAAAAATAGCAGCGAAAAAAAGGCAAAACACCCATTAATCAAGATCCAAAGGCCATACTTTTATCATATCCGAGATCTCTTGAAATCTTGCAATTGGAATCACCAAATGGTAACCGCTGAAGACAACAGAGGCCACTGGTACCGTCGAAGAGTGGAAATTTCGAAGACATATATTTTTCCCCGAATGATGTTCAACGACGATATTCATTAAAGAAGAGAAAAACGGAAAATCGCTAGTTTAAGTGGTCACGTGGACAGCACGTCCTTGGTTTGCCATGAGAAGTAACTGCAATTTAAGCTAGAGGGTGTAAATTAATGGAAAGTGGTACTTTGATGTTTAAATATAACAAAATCAATAAAAGTGGGTGCAACATAAAAATGACCCAAACTTTGAGGGTGTAAAGTGAATTTTTCCCAAAAAATTAAAAGTGAAATGTTTGTCAATGGACTCTCTTGCGTCGTTAATCTCTTCACCTTTTATCCGCTTTTGGTTTTGGGAAAAGATTCAAATACATGGTATAGATGGTCACAAACGTTTTGCATAACCGAATACTATGTAGTTTCCAAGAGCATCCTACTTGTCAGCAAAAAGATGCAAACATATACTACTCATTTTAGTGAAGTTGCTACATCCTGTTCTCCAAGTGGAAAGGAATTACACTGAAGTTTCCAGATCTATCTAAGCAGTACGGGCTAATAAAAAACGACATATGTATAAATGTGTACCTACAGAAAGCAAATAATTAAAACAGAATTACTTTGTGGGGCCAAAATTTTAGTGCAGTAGGTAGGGAAAAGGATAGGCATTATCGTTCCTATGTGTGCTTGATGATAAAATGCTCAGGGCTTGAATCTGATACGAAATTATTTGCTTTCGTGAAATGAAGTGATAATTTCTCTAATCCAAGACCATGGCCACTTCTTTATACGGTGGAGTCATCTACTCTATCATATCTAGTAATGAACTTTTTAAGATTTAGAGATTCACACCTTGAAAAATCGGCTTGTCAGGTAAAAGTGTCTTCAAATTTATACGAAGTCATCCCAAATGTTTCTTAACCGACTCGGTACTGAACAAGATCTCTTAAGCTAATACGAAGGGTAAGACCATAGAATCACAAGTGCCACAAATAGATAAACATATTAATTAGGGAATGAACCACATTGAGCAGCTTGCCTGGACGCCCCAAGAACATAAATTGCAGCACTTGCTCACAGGCATCAAGTAACTACAACTCAAGTTCCGCTCTAAACAAGTTCACAGAAACAGTAACAAAATAATGAAGTTTCAGTGGAAACTACAGCTTAGCAGTAATTTCCAGAGAAAGCCTCCCGAGTGCAGTGAAAAAAGAAGAAAGAAGAACTATGCATGGTGCTCTTCCTTCCAATGTCTCTCTTACAACATCTCCCCCTAAGGGTTACAACAACTGGGAAAGGTATCACCGCTATACATACGCCTTATAGGTGCTCCTCCTGCCTAGATTGCGAGAGTTTTAAGAATGGTGCAAACCTATTTGATGCCTCTTCTTTCAGCTTCTTCACCGAGATGAGTATGAAGAAACTCCTATTTTGCATTTAAATGAAAGATACAGTAATTAATAGAAAAGCAAGAGAACACTCTTGCAAGGGACAGATCTGCAAAATATTACCTTAAAAGAATCCTGAATATATGCCAACAACAACGAAAAGAAGTGCATAAGAACTCAAGATTATGTTTCTTCCAGAAACATTAAGAAGCAGCTTCATAAGAAATTCTCAGCTGGTCCACATTTTCTTTATGAGAGAGGAGTAGATGAAGTGGGGTTCCTGAATTTGCTGGTCTAAATTACACTAAGTGGGAACCTCATCGCACCAAGTACAAAATGTTCACATAAAATTTCAGTAAATTATGAAGGACATCGCACCTTGTGCTTTCTCAAAATTACGTTCTATAAAAAAAAATAAGGGAAAAAATCACTTTGAGACCTCTAAGTACAAAAGTAATTTCAAACTTGGGTTTTAAATACCACTTTTGACACAAGGCCAAGAACTATCAATTTTTATTTATTTGCGTCCCTAAAAGAGAACCAACAATCAAATTTGGATCACGTGTATTGTCAATGAGCCACGTGGCATTTTTTTACCGTCAAATTTTATTTTACGAATTTGGTAATTTTTGGACTCAATGTGTCAAGATTGACGTTTATACCTTTATTTATAATTGCATTAGTAGTTAGAAGGTTCAAGATGATTTTTCCCCTAAGAATTATCTACATACGTGTATTTCTATCCTCAACTATCTAAGCTTGCTTACAAAAAAAAAATTAAAATTGTTTAAGCTTGACTGAAGCAGCCTTCCTAAGCGCATTCTGACCTTAAAAGATATTACACTTCATAGTGGAACCACCCGTATCTAGGGACAAAAAATGTGCCACCGAACATTCCAACTGTACCCAACAATACAGAT
Organism: Myrica gale; assembly: GCA_963930655.1. Lineage (NCBI taxonomy): Eukaryota > Viridiplantae > Streptophyta > Magnoliopsida > Fagales > Myricaceae > Myrica > Myrica gale. The sequence goes on from OZ005614.1 coordinate 10,487,573, forward strand.
ATGTTTCCTCTCCTGTAGTGCATACTATATATCTCGAAGCAGACATGCCGTTGAGCGAGCAAACTTTCACCAAAAATCAGAAAACAGGACTGCTTGCATTAGCCCGTTGAGAGAGCAAACTTCGGAGGCAAACCATGCCTGATCCCAACCAAAAACGACCGACATCCAACTCTAGCTATGTGTATATGATTATCTCACCAGGAAAAAGCAGAATTTTTACTTGTTCTACTAAGCAGAAGTGATTTCCCATGTTCATGCTGAAGGAGAAGCTTCTGCCAACCTTAAATAGAAATTTGAAAAAATTTCGTTCACTTTCATCTGTCAAAGGATTCCCGCTTGAGGAGAAGTGCATAAAGAAGCTCATTCCATGAGTCAGGGACGCCGGGCAGGCACCAATGGCTGCAGTCTTGATGATGAACAGAGGCTAACCCAATCTCGGGCCCTCTATAGTAAACAGATGCATGGCCGTCTTTTCTACCTTGTGTCAGGGTAGTCACATCCAATAACCCCAATTTCACCGCCTGTGACTTATTTGAGTGCTCTTTTAACACATCAACGAGAATCTTCAAATGGCTTTCTGATGAAACTGGCAATAACCCTAATTCAGGGAGTGTTTCTAATTTACATCCACCGCCAGAATTCCAATTCCCACCTCTGTTGCATTCCAAAGAATTTCTCAGTTCACAATCATATCGTTGTACACAGGAAGAAGACAATAGTCATGCTACCTATAGCCCCAAACCAAGTAAAAGTACTGTATCTCTTAGCAGAATAAGCAAAGCGTCTCAGAAATAGTAGTGGTCTTGTAAGTTCTCATTGGCCCTTGACTCCTTTTCTCAGAAAATTTGACAATAATATACCAAATGTAACGAATTCAGGTTGCCACACCTTTATAAATGCCAAACAGGACTTATATACTGATTAGATTATTTGAGAGCATTTTTCAAAGAGTCCAGAGTCGCAAGCAACATTCTGGAGAAGTCTTCCAGTATAAATATTTCAGAATTTAAGCTAATCTTGCAGATGCTAAACCGGCAAAGGTTAAAAATCACAAAAGACCACCATTGCTCAAAAGTCAAAATGATAGCAATGCCATAAAAAAGTAGCAAAGAAAACCTGAAATGCACTGCAGAGTGGGTTCGGAAGAGAACATAGGTCTTGCTCATGTTTACTTGACTACCAATCCAATCGACTAGCGTCTTAAGTGATCGCCGGTATGCACTTTCGACACTCATATTCATCTTCACCTCCTGTCCTACTTGGAAGTAACAACCCCTACAAAATAAAGACAAAGATCACACGTCAAATTGATTGTTCTATCTTGAAGCAATGATACCATGACAACATCAAGATTGACAAAAATCACATAACCTTGAGACGCTAATGATGCCAAACAAGAGAATATTCATAATTTCCCCTTCCAAAAATCACATACAAAGCCTTGATTACCAATCAAATTGCTAAACTATGTCAAAATTATTTGCATTGAAGATTCCAAGTCCTCTACTGAAATTTTGTGCATTCTCAAGATTCCCTCTGGTATCCCTATGTAGTTAGTAAGAGCTGAAAGTACATATGGGATGGAAGGAACAGAATAGTTCTTAAGAAAAAGTTATACGGTAGAATGAATTTACACTTTAATGGTCTTATGATAATTCCACCAGTGCCCGGTATTGAAAACCAGCACATCTGCATCCCTCCACTTCTTAGAAACCCAGTCAATTTGATCCACCCTCAAAGTTGTCTTCACCTCTTTTGGAGCACCAGCTGGGGACCGGCCTTGGACTACTAGAAATGGAGATCTGTAGTATTCAACTGTACAATTGAAGTCGCCAAACTTGAAAACCAAGTAGCCCATGTGCTTTGTAATAGGACTCCCATTCACCTCGTAGATAGAATTCTTATCAGGAATAGCAGAGGAAAGCATGCAGAGGAGGGACTCCCAATGGTTCCTACCGAGAGAGTCACCAACAAATACAACCCTCTTGTTCCGCAGCTTTTCCAACATCTTTCCTGCATCAAATCTGTTCCTAAGAGGAAGAAAGCCCCACATATGATTTTTGCCTCTTCATTCAAATCAGTAATTACAAGAAGAAAAGTTTTGAGTAGTGAAGCAATCGAACATTAAAAAAAAAAAGCTGACCACATAAGGTTGAAGATTGCAAAACGCATTAAAGCAACCACTATGGCTGAATTCGAATGCTAGGAAATACACAAATGAACTATTCGTTACATGTAAAAACAGGACATTCCTCTAATAGTCGCACTCTTGAAGTGGAAACAGCGTCAAATTGGCAAGGATTGGGGCAAACAGAAAAGATTCAAGGAAAAGAAGAACCGTATCTCCAATACACACGAGTTTTGGTATACGAGATTGATAATAGGAGACAACAAAATTGAAGATACAGACGAAAACGGAAGCTGTGTTGCTGCTAAATTACGCAGAGTTTCTTGTTATTGTTAATTGGTTCAAGAAAAGGGCCCTCAATACTTGAAACTAAAGCCAAAAGTTCACGTGACAATATTAATGACATCATAAATCAAATAAAACAAACAAAAAAACATGTAGAGAGGAGACAACAGACAAAACAATAATCACGAATTAAGGCTCACAATAGCAGTTACCAAAACAATAACCTCGTTTGAAGCTTAAACTTTATAACGAAAGTTAAATTACATGCACTTGCCAAAATAACGATGTACGAATATCCAAATTAACGAAAATTAAGAGAGAGAAAAATAGATTCGCCATTTTATTCGAATAAAACTCTAGGAAACTTCTGGTCAGAGAGAGAATAATTCACCTACTTAGGTCTATGAGAGGCAAAATCATGATCTTGGACGCTTTCCGACCAAAAAACATGCCAGTCTAAATTTCTAAAGAGAAACTAACAAAATACAAAGAGATTAACAAGTGCCAAACCTGGGCAAATTGCAATCTTTGGGCTGCCAACGCCATTTAGTGTAGAAACTATCAGGCCTACCATTTTCAGTGCACCTAAAACCTTGATCCAAGAAAGGGCAATTCTGGGACTGGTAGAGTGGATAGCTCTCATCCCACACCCAGTTCCCATGAAACAAATCGCACCCATCACCACCTTCGTCAAGAAATTCCGGACATACATTCAAATTGCTTGACGATGAAAAGAATGAGCCATACAAACCCAGCCAGTTGAGACCATGACCAACTCTGCGGGACTCCAAGCAAAAACAGCAGATAACGAAGACAAGGGTGACCAGGACGAAGGAAATAATACTAAGAGAAGGCTTAAGAGGGTTCAAGCGCTTGAATTTCTCGAAGCATTCCAAGTGGGTCATTTTGTCTCCTCGGTCTTGTGAAGCTGTGCTCTTTGTCATCTCTTTGAATGGAAGATTAGAAGATAGATTAAAGATTCACGGGCGTGTCCAAGAATGGTCCAAAGGGTGTCTTAAAAAGCAGGTTCCAGAGAGAGAGAGAAGTGGGGTCTGAGAACAGAAAAGCATTTATGGCCAGAACCGCTTTGCTCTACATGGAAGTAATTCTTTTCTTTCGTCTGGTTCATGAAATCATTCCAAAGATTCTTGTTCTCTTTATCAAACTGGTTTCAGAACGAGAGGGAACGAAAGTGAGAACTCATTACTGGATGGGTAAGACATAGGCAATTCAGCAGAAGAGGCTTGCATACATGTAGGTCTATTTTGGGTCGAAGATGTCATAATCTAATAGAGGTTCGAAAGAGAGAAAATTCAGGAGATATTTTAGAAGTTGTCTTCGTGCTTGATAGCGGCGTTGACGTGGGTTAAGAAAATGTACGAACCTGCTGACACGAAATGGTTTAATATTATATTGTGAATTTGTGCCAGTATTTGGGTTCACGTATGGTCCATGGTTGTATACCTTTTTTTTTCGCCCCTTGGGGATTTGGAGGCTGGTGGTTACTGATTAGGCACTAATTTGCACTATATATTGCAATACGGTACGCCTCCTCAGTCTCGCAGATCTGGACATTCCTTTGGATTGTGCCAATAGGGAATCGATTAAGGGAGGTTGGGAAATAGATTCTACGCAATCTTCCGGATGACTTTAAAATGAACCTACAATTTTTCTTTTTCTTTTTGGAAATTTCAAAAAATCAATAAAAGAGGGTTTTCTTTTTTTTGGGTAAGGAGTAAGAGGCATTTTGATTAAATGTTAAAGTTCATTTGAGATTTGGTTCGAACACTTTCACTTGTTAGTTCATTTGAGGGGGACTTTTGATTAAATGTTAAAGTTCATTTGAGATTTGGTTCGAACACTTTCACTTGTTAGTTCATTTGAGGGGGTAGAGTCTCTCCCCACCCGTAAGGCCCTCCCCCTTCAGCCACATGCGAGAGCTTGCGGAGGAGGCCACAGCACATCCCGTCCAATTGCGACTCAGTTTTGGTGGTAGAGTGGTCCCTCTGTTGGGTAGTCTTGGATCATCTCAACCCCAAAAGCTAATTCAAGATGTGATATTTTCTCTTACACTTATAAACTAACCACCAACCCCTTCTACAACCAATGTGGGACTATAACCCCACCAATCTCCCCTCACACTAGGCCTTTGATACCAGTGTTTGGTGGTCTTGGACTTTCTCAACCCTAAAAACTAGTTCAAGAGGTGAAGTTTTTCCTCACACTTATAAACTGACAATCAACCTCTTGCACAATCAAAGTGGGACTAACCCCAACACTCTCCCCCTCCCCTCCCCTGCAGGTGGGATAGGGGTGGAAGTGAGGGGTTCCACCTCCACCTTGTACACAAATATGATCAGCAGTTAGGGGTCTGACCGAAGATAGAAGATTTGATTCGGGCTACGTGGAAACGGGTGGTTTTTTAGACTGATTCCAAGCTGTTATATGTGGATTTATCTTCTAGATGTTAGTTGTATTCCTGCTTTTCTTTTGAACGGTGACTTGTCATTTTGTCTATCTTATTTTTAATATAAGGTCGCTTTCAGAAAAAAGAAAAAAAAAAGAATAGTCTACCCAATTAAGCTCGATTACCAAATAAACAAATAAAAAAGCCTACCCAATCAACTTCAATAGGATTATTCTACTATTAATAAAATAATGCACAAATTTAGAACAAATCATTACAAAATAACAAAAAAATAAAGAGCCAATAATTCAAAGATTAATAAAAATAGAGACAAAAAATAAATAAAAAATAAAAATGGAGTAAAAATATTAGATAGAGAGGGGCTCCAATTATGGATATGGTATGCCAAGAAAATCTGAAAATCACATCCTAACCTGCGTTTCTGAGTGGGGCTGGGGCTGTATTAATTTTGGAACACGCTCTGATAAATTACAATATATATATATATATATATTATTTTGTGCATCTCTTTTAACAGCATTTGTGACAGTAGTACGTGCTTCTTCAGTTAAATATTTATCCCACCAATTTTTTAATTGACCAGTAAAACCAGAGATTAAACAGTTAGCGGCTTCCTGTTCAGTTCTATGACTATTACGTAAAACATTTGCATACATAGCCATTTCATTCATAATATTAAGGATTTCATATTCAGCAATTCCATCTATATTCCATTCATACAAATTATCAGCAGAAAAGGCAGAAGTGCTAGTTAAATGTCTTTCTTCATATTGTAAATCAGGAGGAGTAGGTCGGGGATAATAATTTCGTTGATGGTAATGGTTATGTTGCCGAGGATGATGTATTTTATTTAAATTTAAATCTTCTTGAAATTGGCGTTCGAGGTTATTAATGTCTTGTGTTTCATCGGATTCATTATCTGAAGAGTTAGTGGATAATGAAGAATGTGATTGATTTATGGTTTGTATTTTAGAAGAATTATTTCTAGATGATGAAGGTTTATTATTATCAAGAGAAAGTTTTGCAAGCATTTCATTTATTTTATCTAATTTTTCAGTATTAGCATCAACTGATTTCATGGGAGACATTTTGGGTAAAGCATATGGAATAAACATTGGTTGTTTAGAAGCTTCTTGTTTAGAGGGATTACTAGGCTGAATTAATTGTTCTATATTAGTTAGATGAGTACCAACTTGATGTAAATAAGCATTAGTATAGTTATTTTGTTGAATAAGATTATCAAAGTTTTTATCAGTATTATTCATGGTATTGACTTTAAAAGGAGAAGCAAAATATTGTTTAGAATGATTATCAATACTAATAGTAGTTTTGGGAGGATAAAATTCATAAACTTCTTTACTATCAGTAGTTAACCAAGGAGGAATTTTAGTAAGAACATTTAAAGTAGTATTTAAACTAAAAACATTCTTATCAAACCAAGAAAAGAAAGGAATATTTTGTTGAACTGTATTCAAATGATTATAATAAGTTGATCGAATAAAAGCTTGATCAATTTCATCATACGTTTCCAAAAACCATAGTTTTTTCTTAATATTGAAAATAGAATCAAAATCGTTACGCAAAGCTGCTTTATTAATAGAAAAAGCAGTTTGTAACATATTAATAGAATGAGATCTTTGTAAAGATATAATTTCGGATTGTGTGGGAGAGGTTTTATCTACGTGTTCTTCTTTGTAAACTGGATTTTGTACAAAATTATCAGATGTCTTAATTCCAATAGGAATATAAGGAATATTTGGAGGTTCATTTGGTAAATACGGAGGTAGAGATGAAGTACTAGTTCGAAAGGAATTTAAGGCAGAATGAAAATTTAAATTTCGAGAACTTGAAGAGGGAGTAAAGCTAGAGCTAGTAGAAAATCTATTTGATTTATTTTGAAAAGATAAAGTAACAGACCCATCATTATGTTGAGTAAAATATTCTATTGCTTTATTTTCTTTTTTAGGAGGAGGAACAATTAAAGGTAATTTCCAATTATCAGGTAAAACAATATTATCCCATTGTATCATTTTAGGTATAGTGATATTGGAATGTTCATTACTAGTAGTTAAAAGTAATGTTTCGCCAGAATGAGGACGAACCTTAGATCTAGGATCTAAAGTGGTTTTCATTAACTTGTAATGAAGTCGATAGACGATAGCAAGATATTGAGCACCTTGCATCATATCTTGACCCATTGCTTTAATATTTAATATTAAAGAATGTAAAATAGTAGGATCAGATAAAGATAATGGAAAACAAGGATAACAATTAAAATAAATAGGACCTTGATGTAAAGAGGATTCTACAATTCCAAGTAATGAATTAGCAAATTGATTATGTCGGCCATCGCGTAAACATAATAATACAGAAGTATTTAAACCTTGACGAATTAACGGGGTAGCAGCGACTTGAACCAAACCCATGTGCATATATTTAAAGCCTTGATTAATATGTTTGCTTATCATGTCGGTTTTTATTAAATGAATCGTTTCATATTCTTGACCGATAGGTATTAATTGTTCAATTGTTTTAATAGCATAATCTGTATTAAACGCAAAGGTGGATTTTTTATATAATTGATTGTCTTTGACTTTAGGTATAACCCAATTATTTAAGGGTTTATTTATGCCTAATGAGATGTGATATTCATCAGTGTTGATATTTGATGCAGATGATAAGGTATTATCAATTGCAATGCTATTTTCCATACTATTACTATTAGAATTTCCACTTGCAACACTATGTCTACTGTTCGATCGTCTAAACATCCTGTTTAAACCACAGTATGTTTTTACAATAAGCTATTTCAAACGGGTCGCACCAACCGGGTCCGGCCTTTTCACGGCTAATCCAACGGCTTCAGGTGAAGTCCAACGTTTGCAATAGATTATAGCAAAAAACTATATCTGTAATCTAAATAGAACGAATAGAGGAATCACGGTAGCAAAGTATTTTAAGAGGGAATTAAAATAGTAAAAGTAAGGGTGAAACAGTTAACGAATGATGAAAGGTGTGCTGTGAAATATGGCTCTGATACCAAAAGTGTCCCAGATTATTAAAAGTTTGATCCGGATTGCGAATTATCGCTATCTGTTGAGTATTTTGTGCAATTGCTATTGAATGAGCAAGGACTGTTAAAACCAGGTGATAAATCATCACTGTCATATGTAGATGTATAATAATCACTATCATATTCTTCATACATGCTTTCATCTAATGCATTGATATTGTCTTCAAGATATTGTGAAGATAAATATTCACCATAAATGATATTGATAAACATGAATGCAAGCAGCATATTTATATCAGTACGTTTAAGCATTAACGTAATAACAAGTAATACAGAAAGATCTTGACTCATATTGAAAAGTTTACAATATACAGTAGTAAAGCTTAAACACACTTACAAGATTGAAGACTTGAAACTTGAAAGATAAAATAAGAGAGCTTGAAGGCGTAGAAGTGAAGGATGAAGGATTGAGTAAAGGTAAAAGCTGGATAGTAAAGGTAGTAAGAGAAGTTGGCAAAGAGGGTTTTAAGAGATTGAGAGAGTCTGAAGGTTGAGAAGAGAGAAGTATATGTGAATGCGTGAAATGAACGACGAAAACATCGTTTAAATAGAAAAGGGATAAGAGAAAAAGGACGATAAATGTCCTTCGATATTTTAGAAAAGGAAGGGTATTTTTGGAAAGAGGAACAGTACCTGTCGGCAGAGTACTGTAGATGAACAGTTATTTGTCGAGGAATAGGAAAAGTAACTTTATCTTGAACAGTGCTGTGTCGGCTGCTGTCGGCGAAATAGTAAACAGTATCAAGAAAAAAGACGGTCTTGACCTTGATATTCTGAAAAATTGCAAAACTGATATTGTTGACATCATGCTGGTATTATCAAAAGAACTGTTGATTAATAGCATTTAGTTCTTCATCAGATAAATGAACTTCATATCCATCAAAAGGGTCTTGAGCATCCTGATATGGTGATAGAGGAGTGAGAGCTGAAGAAGATGCAGCTGTAGTTTCATCATCTTGAGACAACTGTGATAAGACTTCAAGTAATTGGTTCTTGTAGTCATCTTTATTTTGAGCAGCAGCAAGCTTGGCTTGTAATTGACTTCTTTGAGCAAGAAATTGAGGATGGGTTGCTATTTGGGTTTTTGCTTTGGCAATGGCAGCAATAATAGGGTCGATGGTGTAAACAGGCCACCATTTAATAAAAAATTTCTGGGCTAATATTTTAACATTGTCTTCATGAGAAAAGACAAACTTCCAACAGAAAATCCAAGGAACAAGGTTAAACTGTATATGGAAACGGAGAAGAACAGGTATATCTTTGAATGGAGGGTTTTTCATGGCGGGATATTTGTCTAGGGAAGGTGTATCATGAGGGTTTTTCGCCCATTGATCATATGCTTTTTTGAGACTTTCTGGAAAAAGATTTTCATCTGGACCGAAACGGTCCCACCACTGGAGAAACCAATGGGGTATTGGTTCAGTACCATGGAATCCTTTAAAGCGTATGAACCACGTATGACGATGGGTATTGTTTTCAAAAAATAAAGTATATGTCCATGCGTCAATGTAGTCATAATAAGAAATTGTTTTGATATTGCTAAAGGATTCAGAAAGAGCTCTTAGAGTCCAGGGTGGACCCCACTCTTTTGGTGAAATTATCCTGCGTATTGTAAATTTTGAAAAACCGATTCTGGAAGAATCAAACTTGCAGGGTGTAGTTTCAAAATCAACAGATTTTGTATCCTTTAAAACATGTTGATAAAAAGCTTGAGTAAATAAAGGATGTTTAGGAATATAATTCCATTCTGGAGGTAATATTTGTGCAGCAACTTTGTAGGGATCATTCTCTTTGTCATATGGACTTTCAATAAAACATACTAATCGGATATATGATTTGGGTATTAACGGATTAATCTCAGGTAAAGGAGGAGATATTGGAGTAGCAGAGGTAGATGATATTGAAGAGGAAACCTTTTGACTAAAAGTACTATTCATAGGAGGTGGTACAGAAGCTAAAGGACTGGAGATTTGAGGTATTTGACCTAGAATAGTAAATTGATTCTTTATTGGAATGGCACCAGGCCTTGGACCAGGAGGACGAGTATTACCACGATGAAGAAAAGGGGGTAAAGGTGGAAAATTTGACGATTGCTCTGAAGATTTACTCATGATAGATTTTACCCTGTAAAAATTCACGGGTGAGAAAATCAGGGATAGAATTGTGAGAACCTTTGATATATTCGATATCAAAATCAAAGATAGATAAAATACCTTGCCAACGGGCAAATAAATGTTTAGAAGCAAGATTTTTAACATCTTTTATTAAAATATCTTTAGCAGAATGACAATCGACACGAATTAAAAAAGCTTGATTTAGTAAATCATCTTGAAATTTAGAAACACAAAGTACTATTGCTAAAACTTCTTGCTTAACTGTACTGTATTTTTGCTGCGTAATATTCCATGCATGAGAATGATATCGTACTATTTGTTCATTGTCATCTGGATGCAATCGTTGTTTAAGGATGCCACCATATCCTATATTAGAGGCATCAGTTTCTACAATTTTAAATGCATGAGGTGATGCTAGACCAAGACAAGGTAAATGTTTTACATGTTTTTTGATTTGTTTAATTATTTCGGTATGTTGATCAGTCCAAGGAGAGGGTTTTTTCTTTAAGCGATCAAACAAAGGTTTACATAGTTTTCTTAAGTCTTTATAAAATTCACCAATATAATTTAAACTACCAAGAAAACGTTGTAATTGTTGTTTATCAAGTATTTTATCTGGAAATTTATCAGCAAATTCAATAGCGCGAGATATTGGTGTAATAGTTCCTTGATATATCGTGTGACCTAAAAATCTTATGTTTGATTGGAATAATTTTATTTTAGGAGCAGAAACTACCAAACCATTTTGTTCAATGATTTTGTGGAATTTATTTAAATGATACCAATGTTGTTTAATAGATTTAGAGAAGATAAGAACATCATCAATATAAACTAAGGCAAAGGAAGAATAAGGATTAAAAATGTCATTCATAATATTTTGAAATTCTGAAGGGGCGTTTTTTAACCCAAAAGGCATAACGTTCCATTCAAAATGACCGAAAGGAACTGTAAAAGCAGTTTTATATCTATCTGATTCAGCAATTTGTATTTGATAATAGCCAGATTTCATATCAAATTTAGAGAAAACGCAAGCATCATGTAATCTATTTAGTAAATCTTTTTTATTAGGAATAGGATATCTAATCCATCTTAAAACTTTATTTAAAGGTTTATAATTAATAACAAGACGAGGAACACCACGTTCTTTTTCAGCATTATTCATAACATAAAAAGCAGCACAACTCCAAGGAGATTTAGAAGGACGTATTAAATTTTTATTTATTAAGGATTGGATCTCCTTTTTACAAATTTCTAAATATACATTATTCATTTGTATAGGTCGGGCTTTTGTAGGAATATTTTTCTCAGAAAAATCAGATTCATAAGGAAGAGTAATGATATGTTGTTTTCTATTCCAAAAAGCATTAGGAACAGATGAGCAGATAGTATTTTCTAACATTTGTTGATATTTTTTAATGGCTTGTTGTTCAGTGTTGATTTGTTCATCAATATGTTTATACATAATTTCTTTTTGTAGGAATTGTAAATGTTTTTGTTTACGAAAAACTTTTGATTGAGTTAGAAGTTTTATTTCTTTTGATATTGAAATATTTTTGAGAACTTGAATATCACGAGAGAAAGGAGGATAATAAAAGTTAAAAGTGACTTCATGTCCAAGAACACGAGAAGTAATACCCTGTTCAGTAACCATAAAAGGATATAATAAAGATAAGAAAGGGTTTCCTAAAATAACTTTAGAAGTTAAATTTTTGACCATAACAAAAGTAGTTTGAAAACAAAAACCATTATTACATATATGAACATTTGGAATTTTGTAATTTATAGTCATTTTTTTGCCGTCAGCTTGAGATAAACGTTCAGTTGATTTTTCAAAATATTTGGAATCAATAATTCCTTCTTGAATACAATTCAAATCAGCACCTGAATCAATTAAAGCAATAACAGTAAAAGAAAAATCTTTAATACGAATAGTAATTTCAGAGTACCATTTTTGAAAAATAATTTTATCAATTATTTGTAAGAAGGCTTCAGTGGATTGTAAGAAGGCTTCAGTGGAGGGTAAAGGAATATCAGTGTTAATGGGTGTAGATGATGAAGGAATTTCTGTTAATAGTAATGAAGGAGTAGCATCAGCTGGTAGGGGTTGAGTTTTTAAAAGACAAATTTCTGTTAATAAATGTTCCGTAATATTTGTCAAATTGATTTGAGAATTTTGTAATTGTTTTATTTCTTGTTTAAGAATATGTATTTCGTGTTGTAGATCTAAAATTGTAGCAGGTTTGTTTGAGGATTTAAATCTGTCTAAGATTTTAGTATAATCATAATGGACTATTGGTTGCTGTCTTCGATGTGTTGATGTGGATGTAGAGGGTTGTATTTCCATATTTTTCATTTTAAGGAGAAATTCATTTTGTAGTTCTTTATTTTCTATTTGAGTAATGGCATCTAATAACAGTTGATCAGATGTACTTAAAACAAAAAGCTTTTTACAGGTACAATCATCAGTTAAACAATTACATAATTGTACTTCATCCTGTTCAGAAGAAGAAGAGTCTTGTATAGAGGAGGAAGAGGAAGGAGAAGAAGGAGGGGATTGATCATTTAAAAATATTTTATATAAGTTAGTTTTTATGTCTTCAGAAATGTCTAATTGTTCTATTTTCTTTCGAACATAACATTTATTAGCAAAATGGCCAGTTTTGCCACATTTCCAACAGACAACATTTTTTCTATCTTTTTGTTTTTTAAATTTTTTATAAGGCTTAGAAGGTTTAGTTTTTGAAGGATATTTGGATTTGGATATATTAAACCATTTACTAGACTTATAATATTTAGGCTTTTTAGTTCGGAAAGGTTTCGATTGTTTTTTACGTTTGGAAGGAGCAATTGGATTAGAATAACCATATTGTTCACAGAAATGTCCTAATTCACGATGAGTATGTTTTCGTTCAAATTCTAATGTTTTCTTTAACTTAATATCATTACAAATGAGTAAACCAGTACGATTAATAATACTTATTATCTCACCATAAGTGTAAGAATCATATAATATAACACCTTCTTCATTGGCTAAATTAATACGAACTTTTTGAGCAAAATAATAAGGTAAACCAGCAATAAGTTTTTCTTTCCAATAGGCCTGATTACAATCAGTCCGTAATAAAACTTTAGATAAAAATACATCTTTATACCAACGAAAATCAGCCATAGTAGGACATTTTAAATTTAAAAGAAAATCAGAAGCTCTTTCTCGATAAACATCAGGAGAACCAACAAAATTACGTGTAATGGTATAAAGTAAAGTATTTACAGCATCAGGAATAGTTTGGTTATTTTCATAAATAATATTATTTTGTGCATCTCTTTTAACAGCATTTGTGACAGTAGTACGTGCTTCTTCAGTTAAATATAAATTAGTGCCCGTGAAAATTCAAAGGCAAAGCTCGCGGAGGACTTCGTGGTAGGATAGCGACCGAATGGGGGACTACCATTTGTGCAACTGACGTTGATCGCCAGCTTCCTGCTTCCGCACGTTATTTCTGGTTTCCAAACACTGCCCTAAAGATTCTAAAATTCCAATTAAAAAAACAAAACTTAATTGTCGTGCCCGAGTGCTGGTGAGTGTAATTCCATTGAATACTTAAAACGGAGTGTTTGACTTAAGGATGGGTAGAATTAGTCAATCACGTCATTGTTGTGAAATAAATTTGCCCCTTTCTCAATATTTATAGTATGAAAAAGCTTTCACAGCCGCATGCACAATAAATTATTGATCTTTTTTTTGTAATGTAATTGTTACGATTGTGACACGTCATATATATATATTTTTTTTAATGATGAGATCTTAATATGCAGTGCTAAGTGTAAGCAATCGATATATATATATTGGAGTGTTGCATATTCAGATTGATAATTTAAGATGCAAATAATAAAATATGTCACTTTATATTATAAGCTTTGCTATATATATATATATAATATAAAATTTTAGTATAAAAATTATTTAGGTCATAAAATATATTCCAAATAAGTTTTTATTGGCTGAAAAATAAGTTGAGCAAATTTATATTATTTAAAGATCATAACTTAGAGGCAATGGTTATATTTATTTAGCTAGTTTATTGAAAATAATAGTACAAAGATATATTCTTGTGGCAACGATAGTTAGTACATATAAAAGATAAAAGAGTTTCAAGAGAGTCAAAAGTAAAGAGAAAATTCTCATATTATATTTTTTTAATAGCACTTGGAACTTTTTACGGTTCAAGAATTAGAATTTTAAGAAAAAATCTCATTTTTTTAAGATTTGATCTAACTTGTGTGGTGGCTGGGGTTGCTTTCGGCAACTCCTGTGGTGGCAGAGGAGATATCGGTACTTTTGTACTTCCTTTTGGTGGCTGGTGTATCGAGTGATCCTTCCTAGTGCATGGGTGTTGTTCTGGGTCGGTTAGGGAATTATATGGTTTTATTTGGTGGTGGCAGCGGTGGCTATGGTGGTGGTGGAAATGAAGGAGGTTATGGTCTTTGATGTTTTTTGATCCTCCAGCATCAATTTGAGGGGATGTTATTGAGATATTTTAAGAGATATAATTTTAAAGATTTTATCTTTGGATACATGTATCTATAAATAGAGAATCACCCTACTAGGAAGAGGTATATATTCAAACCAATTGACAGTGGCCCCCCTCCTTCCGCCACTGAATTCCCGACGATGCAGCAGGGTGGGGTTTCCCAATACACAACCCGTCTCACCAGCTGTGGTGGTCGGTTGGCGAGCAACCAACAATCGCGCCCGAGGCTCAGTGGTCTCCGTGGTTAGCAACCACCACGCATTGGGCCAACCCTCACTGGCCTTCTCAACTTTTTTTTTCTCTAGTCTATTTACTCAGCACGGCCCACGAAAGGGGTTGGGTGGAGGTGGGAAACATTAAATTATTGAGGCAAACCATGGGTTCAAACGATCTGCACTAGAGAAATGTTATAGATAGATGAATTTCTTCGGCTTCCAGATTCCTTTTGACTGATTCTACAGACAAACTCGTATTCTCAATTCAAGGAAATTAGATCTGTTACTTTTTCTGTCAGTTGAGACAAAATTGAACATTTACATCATAGGACTATAACATGGAGAAGTCTGTTAAGAGCATTTTCAGCTAAACTTGTATTTATAATATACAGTACCAGAACATTACGAATGCAGCAATGCCACTTAAGATACATAGTCTGTATAAACCTGCTTTCATTTCTTACCTTCTCTTCTTTTAACTCGGTCTGCACCTTTGAGTACAAATGACAAGACTCTAGAACCTCACTGTAATTTTTGCTCCTGCGGCAGCTCAATGCTTCCTTCAGGATAAGCAAACTGTTTCTCCCGTTCACATGAGCACCTTCCATGTCTTCCAACTGCATGCACAGCTCTGTCAATTTGAGAGTTGTCTGAACGCCCTCTCCCTCAGTACGAGTCACTCTGAATTTCATACTAAGGATGCATTCCACTACTTGACATGGAAGAATGTCTTTGGCAGGGAGGACGGATCCAAAACGTAACACAAAATCCTTGTCCGTTGGCCAATGCCTTTGCCCACCAAGAGGGCTCCAGCTAGCAAGATTAGCAGCTTGCTTTATTTTCCTGTTCACGACAATCCAGCTAAGCCGGAGTCCATCACGGAGGTCTTGCCATAGCTTTCCATCTTTCCTCTCTCTTTCCATTGATGCAATTCGTGGAAGACCATCAGAAACAGAGAGGATAACCCCACTATCATTCTCATAATCTCTAGCTGCATAAGTTAGAAGATCAATCTGAAATGGGCAATTGTAAAACCAACCATCAAAGCCATCTGCATTTGGAATGCCCCAAAGCACTTTTGAGCAAATTGTTCTATCTTTGTACCTAATGTCCACAATGGAAACAAAATCTGAAGGCGAAATGCTTTCAAACTCATCCATGTCACCATAGTATTCAGCCTCAGTCCATTCTTCAGGATATTCATGGTAGTTTTCCCACTGGTACTCAGTGACTTCTTTGTTTACAATAAGGGGAAAACAATCTGCATAAAACTTTCTGAATCCACCAATGGACGATATTAAACTTTTGACATCTTCCCTATTGGTTGAAGGCCACATAGAAGAACATACATTTTCCCACAGTTTCTCTTCTTTTGATATAGAATAGAATGCTGCACAAGTACATGCTGCACTTGCCAAAGTTGCACCATCAAGACGCCTTAATATGTCATAGAAAATATCACTGCTCAGTGATGCCATACTCTCAACTGGTACAACTGACATAGCTACAGACCTCTGCCATCAGATGAACAAGTTAAAGATAGAAAATACAAGCTCACTCGAGAATCACATAAATGAGAGAAGAAAACACGTTTCAAGGACATTTATCCTATATAAGGTCCCATCATCTTTCTTCAGCGACATGATGCTAATAAACTGACAACAATAGTGATAATAACAGCAATAGAAAGAAGGCTCATTGAGGAATTTTCAGTTAAAGAACATATCCTCAACTGCTTGACATCCTACACCATGAAGCATGGCTGGCCTTAAACCTGCCAATTTATTTTCAGAAGTGAAGCACTCTTTTTTACCAGATCAGGGATCATCTTCATAATGAAAGCAAGTCACATACTGTACAAAGAGGTATTTGATTTCCTTCCGAATATGACTGACCAACTTTGAACTAATTCGAAGCTTAAGAGCGTTTCAATCGTGTGAATATTCATATGCAATATAAGGCTGTTAATATGTGTGTGTGCATCCGCACGCACAAACATACCCAACTCTAGATCCTGTAAAGAAAATTGAGGGATATCATCACTTTTCGTGCCCCCGAACTATAGACGAAATGTCATTTTGAACCCTCAAACTACCAAAATTCATCAATGTTCACTATCTCAAGGGATTCACCGTAAATATTATGGCACGTAGCCTATTTTCTGTATATTTCAACTCTAGGATCTTACTAAAGGGCAAACATTGATACATTTTGGTAATTTAGGGGTTAAATGTGATGAAATTCGTAGTTAGACCGGTAAATGATATTTGAATGATAATTCAGGGGCTAGAAATGAAAATTCCTCCAATATTGATAAATTTCTTAAAGCAAATGGCAGAACTGATAGTCCAAGCATTGAGATCATACAAGGATTAAAAGTAAGAAATGAAGTTACCAGCAAATACAGTATTAATTAGATGTTATCCCAAAGTCCAAAACTTCATGGTAAAGTAATAAAAATCGTGGTAGATCCACTTAGACAGATAATGGCTTCAAAAAATCAACAATACACCGGAGTTGCCTATAATTCCGAGATTGACCTGAATCTCAGTCAACATAGATTTATTTGGCGTTAACAATGACAATAGAGCAGAGAATCAAAATAAGTTGGAGACTTGTAAGATCTAATAATAACACAGTTAAGCACAAGTTTTACTAGATCAATCAGATATTTGATTAACATTGTAGCAATTATCCTAACCAAAACTGGTATTTTGACTACTGAGGACGAGGCATCAGCAAACAAACACTAGACTTGCAATGAAAGCAAGCATCTATTTTGGAAATTTACAGCACAACATATGACTATGTTCACATATTATCGTTTTGATCCATAAATCAAGGGTCCCAGACCATGTCTCCAGGTCAACAGTGTTAGTTCTTCTGACAACCTCTACATCTTGAAATGAGAAAATCGTATCTTATTTCCACAAGACACCCAGGAAAAACCACCTTAAATTGCTTAACTGCCCGAAGCAAAACAATGAATACTTCTAATTTATGCGACTCTTAGTTTCAAAAACAACAGAGAAAAAGTACAATGAAGCTTTTCCAAAGATGAAACATACGATGAGATCAAGACCGAGGGATATCTATGGTATCATACATGCATAGGATTCCAGGGAAGACTCCCAACATCGTATAGTTATTGAAACAAGAAACCCAACCAAGCGTTTTTATTGGCAAAGCTATACAAGTCTTGACACGGAGAAAAATGTTCTAAAAATTCACCTAAGAGATAAGCCTCAGTACATAAGAGATCAAGCCGATAACCTCTTCCCACGAAGGTGGGGCTCAAGTGCATTGACACAGTATCCTATAAATAATTGTTAATAACCATATGGTAAACTGATTACAGAACAATGCAAGACAGAAACCAATCAAAAAACTATGAAAGGGGATCAATTTGAAGCTAACTGCTTGATCTGCTCCTAAAAACAAGTTACATAGAATCACCAAACAAGTATATAACTCATTCGTACTTCGAACAAATAAAAATAACAGGTGGAAATCCTCAGAAACGAGTATCGCAAACATCACTGTGAAACATACAGAAAAATAAAAACCTAACCTATCAATACAGGATTTTGGCTTGGCAAATGAAAATCTAAGGAGATTGGGTTGTCCGTTCACTTTTACTGTTCTCCGACGGTATTGTCGGGTGCTCAGTCTGCGCCTTCGCCATAAACACTCTACACAGTGACACGTGATTTCTCCATCCTTCGCCCAGTCTCATTTATCTACTTCTGCTGTGATTTGTTTCCCCCTTCTTCAATGACCAAAGTAAAGTCTCGCCACGTTATTGTATAAATACAATACCCACATGTCGTGATATAAGAGCCTCTTTTATTTGACCTTTTTTTTATCTCCAAAGTTGGTTTGGGGGTTATTCTCCAACTTACAATACCCCATGGCCATTTAGATAGTAGAGTTTAGAACTATCCCTAATAATTTTAATATTAGCAATTTACCTCATTAAAATTAGAGATTTTTGTTTAATTTTCATTAATTTTTTACTAAAATTTGATGTCATGACCCCACTATAATTTGAAATCATACATATATTTTTTTTTGTAAATAGTAAGTAGTTTCATTGATCCCAGAATTCAAGGTATGCAATAAATTCGGGACAAGCAAGGGTTTATTTTAAAACTCTTGAGCACTAAATCATTTAACAAACAAAATGATACAATAATAGCCGGCATAACTGAGACACATATACTATAAACCACATATTCTAACGATAGCCTTCTCATGGTTAGATTCGTGTTAGCTTTTTCGTTTATTGCCTTCCATCTTTTTCGTTTATTGCCTTCCTCTAAAGAAAAGTAAAGAAAGGGACAATGTAGCCAATAAGCATGTTAATATGTTAAATGTGTGTAAAGGGCATTCGGATAAGGCTATGCTTTCTATCAATGCTATACGTTTCGAGGACAAGAGAAGCAGTGAAGAGTACTACTTTGGAGCTGTAGCTGTCGTGAACTTCTGCGATCAGGACCAAGACACGGGCCTCTGATAATTACAAACGAATGGCTGGCTTAACAGAGGGGGTCTCACTGCTGGAAGGAAGAAAAAGACACGTACGCCCTCATAACAAAGGTTGTACATCAAGTCACTCAAAGGTACGCCACTATTTGGTTCTTCCCTTACTTCAGTTTTCTAAGTCGTCCCCCACCAATATTTGCCAAGGAAATATTTGTTAAAAAGGGCATCTTCTTGTACAATTGCAAGATTGATTGTGACTCGTGAAAACTAAGTATAGATTTAGAAAAATATATACTTTTCGCTCCCAAATTATTGGTGATATGCTGACACTTTGCTTCTAATATTATTAATTTGGTGATATTTCGTTGTTCAAGTACTACCACTTACTTACAAATTACACCCCAACGTCAAGATTTCCATCATTTTGGACAGAAAAGTATGCATGTGATACACACGTGACTCATGATGACATTTTATGCCCCTTTTACTCCTTAGAAGAAAAAACTGAACTTTTCGCCTCTCAACTATTGCAATATTGACATTTTGCACCATATATTACTAATTTAGTGATATTTCGCACCCGTTTTATCCCTTGTTCTACGAGTAAACATAACAGGTCTGAAATCTTCTGAAATTAGCTTCAATGAATGATGACATCAAAGATGCTTCAACATCACAGTAGCAATTTGGACTTGGCAATGTCGATGAGCTCTGTGTTGTTCTAGATCAAGCATTAATGTTTGAAGGGGGGACGTCTCTCTAAAAAATAACAAAAAGTGATAGACATCGAAACCTTAACATCTTTAACGTTACTTCAGATACGTGAAATCAAGAGTTCAAATCCCAGATTCCCCAATCGTTCTAAATATTAAGAGCAATATACTATTGGGAACCACAATGAACTAAGGAAGGTTTTAAACGTCGAATAAACGAGGACCATTAAGCACTAATGTGATGTCATCATGGTCCAGTACACTATCAGGGTCTTAGTTGATTAAATTATTTATGTTGGTCTTCACACAAGAATGAGAGAAGGGCTATAAGGGAGAGAAAAAAATTCTGATAAGAATCAGAATTTCCGGTTCCACTTCCGATTCCGAAACCGGAAGTCATTTTTGATAATTCCCAGAATCGGAACCGGAACCGAAAATTCCTGCGGAATTATCGAAATTTTCGATTCCGATTATTCTAAAAAAATAAAATAAAAATAGTGATCAAAATAAAGTATAATATATGTAATTTGATTGAATGTTTATTTTAGAACCAAGATTTTAGATGAAAATTTTACATTAATTGTTAATTTATGATGAATAACTAAAAAAATAACGAAATTTTTTATTCATTTTTTTTTAAATAGGGCTTAAAATAAAGTGTAACATATGATAAGTACCGAATTTATTTTAATGTTTATTTTAGAATCTAGATTTTTATTGAATTTTTACATTTATTGTAAATTTAAGATGAGTAATATAAAATTCTTCCAAAATTTCGATCCAAAAAATATTTTTAACTCGTTATGGCCCCAAAAAAATATGTCCCAAAAAGCCCACATGTCGAACCGGAATTTATAGTTCAGATTCCAAAAATTTCGGTTCCATTTGGGTAAACTACCGGAACAAAAAAAATTGCATTCTAACGAATACCGGAAAGGAACCGGAATTGACCATTCCAGTTGCATCCGTTCCGATACTCACCGTTAAAGGGCTAGCATATGTCAAAAGAGAAAAATAAATGGAAAAAATGAAAATTTGTAAAAGGTTTCAAACCGGTTATGTTCACTCATACAACGAGGGAGAAAAGGAGTGTAAAATGTGACTAAATTGGTAATATGTGGTGCAAATTGTTTGTATCCCAAAAGTGAAGGGGAGCGACAAATATGAGAGGTAAAGTATCAATACCCCATAATTGATAAGCGAAAAGGGTATTTTTCCCATAAATATACCTTATTTATCGAGATTGCCTTCTACATCACTATTCAACCAATACTACTAAATAAATAAAGAGACCGCCGTTATAACAAGTTAAATTTGATTTAACTTGTCTATTTTTTATTCTTTCTCAATTAGTTATTCAAAGGATTGAGCAACAATGAATTGTTGGAATCATGGCAAGTTTTTTATCACCTCAGAGTTCTCACGCCAACTAAGTACGCTTGAGTTTAAACTAGTCGAAGCAATTGCACCATTGGACCCAAAAATAGATTAGTAAATTGTTACGTCTAAAAGAAATTTCATATCAATCTCGCAAGGAAAGTATTTAGAAACAAACAGAAACTCTACCGTACACCTCCTAACTTGCATGGAGGTCACTTTTGGTCCCAAGGGCAAGGGTACGTACCAGAATGGTCAATTTCAGTTCCGTTCCAATACTCAAAATGTAATTTTTTTGTCCAATTATAAAATTTTGGGAATCAAAACCGAAAATTCTGATTCGGCATGTGGGCTTCTTTAGATATTTTTTTTGGGCCCTAATGTGCAAAAAATATTCTCTGGACCGAAAGTTTAGAACATTTTTCTCATCATAAATTTACAATAAATTTAAACATTCATCAAAAATATAGATTCTAAAATGAACAATCAAACAATTTTCATACGTTATATTTTATTTTGAGACCTATTTTATAATAAAAAAAACCTAAAATTACTGTATTTTTTAGTTATTCATCATAAATTAACAATAACTATAAAATATTCATAAAAAATATAGATTTTAAAATAAACAATCAATCATATTTCATATGTTATACTTATTTTGAGCATTATTTTTATTTTATTTTTCAAAAAAAAGGAACCGGAAGTAGAACCGAAAATTTCGATTCTTACCGAAATTTTTGCCAACCCTTACCTCCATAAAATCAAGTTAACAGTGTACTACAATCAAATAAGGGAGAAAGACGAAGGTTGAAGATGTGTGTCGTTTTGTAAAATGGGGCAGTGTACTCAAGTTAACAGTGTACTCTAATTAATGTATCATTGTTAAGTTTTGTTTGTTTGTTTGTAAAACTATTATTTTATGTAAAAAAAAAATTCATTGGAACAATTTCAAGAAAAAAAAATCATTTTCAGCGTTTGGTTATTCTTTTAAAATATTTTCAAAAAATATTTTTTAATGTTTGACACGCTTAATAATTTACGTATTTACATGAAAATGCTTAATTACCGCATAGGTCCATGTGATTTTTATTTTTACATTTTAGTCCATCAAGTATCTATTTCAACCGTTGGGTCCTATGAAATTTTTTGAGACAAATTGATCCCCGTCCAATTGTCGTTAGCCAACGAACGAAATGGTGCTCATGCAGATTTTAAATGTCATCTCAGCAGCAGCCTATGGCTAGCGCGTGGCATGAATTTTTTTCTCAAAATTTAATTTTTTTTCTCTAAGGTTCTTCTTTCAACGTGAAGTTCTTGAGGTACATTTTTACGATAAATTTGGCCCATGCAATTAAATTGTCTTCAGTCAACCAACGGAAAGTGTTCACATGACCTAAGAGGAAAAAACTATAAAACAATCATAGACAACCTTCAAATCCAATTTTTATTTAGGGTTAAATGCATGTCATGCCCCTGTGGTATGCGGTAATAGCAAATATGCCCCTGAGGTAAACAAAGTTCTTTTCATACCCCTGAGGTAAACATTCAGGAGCAAATATGTCCTTTCATACCCCTGAGGTAAACATAACGGAAGGGCATATTTGCTCATGAATGTTTACCTCAGGAGTATGAAAAGGACTTTGTTTACCTCATGAGCATATTTGCTATTACCGCATACCAGAGGGGCATGACATGCATTTAACCCTTTTATTTAAAAAAACACAACTTTTTGCATTTCAGTCGTTTTGCATGTGTTTTAATAGCCAAATCAAACAAAAGACAAAAATTAAACAATCAATCATCCCACCCCAATAAAAGAAACATGGCATTTTTATGTATTATACCGCAATCCAAAACAATGGAGTCTCATTCTCTCCACTAAAAGAGTGAAAGTTTTATTTTTCTTCTGTTTTGAGTTTGAAATTTTTTTACTAACAAGGAGAATTGTGTGATTGTTTTTGAAACATGGAGGAATAAAATATTTTGAAACTTAAGGGAGACTTACTGATTTTTGCTCATAGATATTGGGTGTACTATAATGTCTAAAAAAATTAGTTTAAGAAAAATTTGAGCTTGATTTGTTTTCTTGAAAATAATAGTTTTTTCCGTTGACTTGAAAACGTTTTACTTTGACTCATTTTCAGGATCTTACTAAATATCTGAAAAAATAATAATTTGTTTTACGAGCAAACAAATGGACCCTTATTCAACACATGAGCTACTCCATTTTCAGCTTCTTGTGTTTATTGCTGGCTAATTCTGAGGCAGCTGCATTGCACACCACCTTGAGGCCGCAAAAATTATTTTCTCTGGCCGTTGACATCTAGGCAGCGATGGCCGCTCCCATGAAAAAACAAAACTATGACATTTTTATGTATCTGCCCCAGTCCAAAACATAGAAATCCCATGCTCTCCACTAAAAATCAGATAGTTTTCTTTTTCTTGTTTTTTTTTTTGAAATTTTTATTAATAATGAGAATTCTATAATTATTTTTGAAATATATAGGGCAGAATAAAATATTTGACTAAAAATCATATAGTTTTATTTTTCTTGTTTTTTGTTTTTGAAATTTGTTATTAACAAGGAGAATTTTGTGATTGTTTTTGAAATATATGAGGTGTAATAAAATATTTTAAAACTTAAGGGACGCTTACTAGTTTTGCCCATAGATATGGGGCTTGATATAATGTCTACTAAAAAAAATTGGTTTATATAAAATTTGAACTTAGTTTATTTTCTGGAAGATAATATAGCTTTTATAGTTGACTTGAAAACTTTTTACTTTGACTTCATTTTTCGATGCTTGTTATATACATGAAAACAAGTAATTTTACAAGCAAGCAAATGGACCCTTATTCTACACATGAGCTACTCCATTTTCAGCTTCTTGTGTTTCTTACCGGCTGATTCGGAGGTGGTTGCATTGCACGCCGCCTTGAGGTTGGCAAGACTGTTTTCTCCGCCGTTGACATCTAGCCATTGATCATCGCCCTAGGAAAAAAACAAAAGCAAGGCATTTTTAAGCATCGGCCTCCAATCCCAAACATTGGATGCTCTCCACTAAAAGTGAGATAATTTTCTTTTTCTTGTTTTTTTTGAAATTTTTTTATTAACAATGAGAATTCTTGAGATAAACTCACTCAAGTGAGGCACCTAACGCACAGTTTTTCAACCATATTAACCATTCATACTGCTCCAAATTTCCCCAATGAGATCCAACTAACAATCTTTCTACTCCATTCCGTGAACTTAACTACACCACCATCGCTAACATACACATGGAACTCCTTAGCTTAGACTCTAAAGCTCCGGTTAAAACCCATCAGAAACAACCCCACACACTACTCTATTTCTTAACTCTTGCCTGGGAAAGAAGCTCAAACGTTCCGACAACCCCACACTCCACACTCTACACACCTCTCCAGTAACTGTCAATTGTTCTGAATGCTAACACAACCGATAACCACGAAGACAACCGACAGCCATTGTCAGTCTCATGGACACTACCGAGAGCCACGAAGCCCTCCAATGATCTGCCCAAAATGGCCCAAGTCTCGGGCGACACACAATGTCTGGAGCAGTACTAGCAACAAATTCACAACTGAATATCTAAAATTTCAAAAAAAAAAAATACAAACTACACAAGAGTTCCAAGTAAAATTTGTTAATTACATGATTTAGTAGTGGGTTACTTAAGGCTTCTATTTTTTTCTTGGAAGTTGGAACTCTTGTGTGGTTGAGTGATGGCTAAGTTTTGGAAATGAAAAAAAAAACCGTAAACTAATTTATGACTCGCCGGTCTCGAAGCAATAATTATTCCATAATCATTTAATCCAAACCCCTAATAGGAATGGCGGGGTATCGTACCATTGGATAGTAATATCAGACACCAATAATATAGACTATTGCCATCCAATCCAATGACTTCAATCGTAAATCCAACTTTGATAAACCCTAAACTCTTCAAATACTTGTATAGTAACTTCAAAACTTCAGTTGTGTAATTATATCCTTGAAGCTACTTCCAAAGTCTATTCTCGAGTATATATAGTACAGGAGAACTGTAACGTGCCAATGAACTCGTTGAGGCAAAGCTTCGAATACCAGCTTATTTAGGGGCGAAGGACTTAACTGCTATCTCATGGGAAACCCGTTCAAAACTGATGAGATAAATAAGACGAGAATATACCAAACTATAGAGGTTGTATACTTTTCAAGCCAGCTGGGTCAAATTCATGCAGCACTGATATCCGCAAGTAGGAATGTTAGAAACCTCCTTTGGATCTAGGAGAAGAAGACAAAAGCAATATCTGTACGTGCTCCACTCTAAGGCTTTGTTTTACCTTTTTTTTCAGTTTTTGTGGGGATGGGTTTGTTAAAACTAAAGGCGTAATAGTACAGTTGTGTTGCACCAAGCATAGAGAAAAGCTCAAAATATAAGATTCAATAGCAATACCTCTCTTTTCATGACCCTAAGATCACGGATGAGTTCCTCCTACAACATAGGTGTTTATATAATCAGGTGCCATAAAAATGCAAATCAGTGCAGCTAAATTTATCGGCCACGACCACGTCCGCGCCCACGTCCACGGCCCCGACCCCGACCCAATGGCTTCCCTGATATTTAGATTAGAATTAGAAAGACTGCTAGAAGAAATTCACCAAATGCCAAGAAAGTGTAAACAAAGGAACATCAACATGAATGGGATTGAAGTCAGAGATGGTGGCAATACCAGCAGTCGGCTTCTTGGGCTTGACCCTAGGTGTCTCTTCAACCAGCAAAGTCTCAAGATTCAAGCTGTCAGGAAGGATGTAATATCGAATATTGTTACCCCTCACACTGAGATGATCCAGAGTCACTGGATTTTTTCCTTTCAATGTAAGTTTCACCGTCTTCAAGTGTGTATTCATACTGATATCCACACCTGCATCAAACAAGTTGACTCACTAGTCAAAACAGCTATAGCTTCCATGTGCGCATTGCTCTTTATAACTAAAATGAGTAACTTCCCTAAAGAAATGCAAACACTATCCAATAGGTACTCATTATATTTGAAGCCAGTATATATTGCAACAATAGCACATTACTGCTGCAAAAAATCCTAAAAGTGCAGAAGAAACATTCAATCCAATCACATTGAGAAACTCATAAACTCATGTGCTGGAAATTGTAAGTTTCCCCTGAAAGCTTTCCTACAGGACAAGATTTGTGTAGCAGTATTCATGCTTAATAAGATGGGAATTAGGCTAAGAGGATGTCTACCAAATAAACATCATTATTGACTCAACACCCAGTACAACAAAAGCTTTTCTTCAGGGCGTGAGCTACGCATATCCAAGTCTCTTTTACTTTCTGGAGTTGGTTAGGTTTTTAAGCAGAAGCTACCAACAGCTCATTTGGCACATTAAAGGTGCTTCAGCGAAGCACCTCTTTGTCAATTTTGTGAAGCAGCTTTTGTTCAGTCTGTTTTTATTTTTGGGCTGGTGGTGGGTTTTCTTTTGTTGGGTAGTGTTTGGTGGGGGGTGGTGGGGAAGGGAGGGCGGGGGCAGTTTCAGCTGAGCTTTCCGTATGAACAACAGCCTCTAAAAGGTATGTCTCTTCACCATAACCAATTTCAGGCAAAATGCCTTCCCAAAGTCAACTGTATGTGCAATATGAAAATAGCAGAAAATACATTACTTTTGTCCTCAATCTTCTTTTGAACCAAAAAGAACAGAGGGGTTCCTTGCTACAAAGACGGCCTCCTAGAAAGACCAGAAATTTGTTCGACTATTTATTTGCCTGCATTGTGCAGATGCCAAACAAGCCCAGCTGTTTCACATATAACAAGCATTTCAATTTAGGGATCCTCTAATATCCTGCTCACCTAGTTTTTCTTCTCCCCACCCCTTTTGGGAAAAGCAACTTGATTTACAATCTTTAAGCCAGTTGTGCTGCCCCATTCATTGTATGGGTGAGAATTTATTCCGGTAATTAACGGAAATTCCAATACCGGTTCCGGTACCGGGATTCCGGCACCGGTTCCGAGATTCCGGCACCGGTTCCGGCCTATTCCGGTACCGGAACCTAAATTTATAGATTTTTCGGAAACGGAACCGGAATTCTTTAAATAAAAACCCTGATATATTTTTTTTTTGATAAGCAAGATAATTTTATTAATATGTGAAAACAGTACAAGGGACTATACCGAAATCACGCATCCAAACATGCTAAAAAACTAAGGAAATCCTGAAAATCAACAAACGGTCACCCTAACACCGCATCAGCCCAACAAAAAAGTGTAAACATAAAAAAGCCATGACGCATCGGTAAAGGCAAAGAACCCTCCTCAAAACAGCGGTTATTACGCTCCCTCTATAGACACCACCAAACACATGTCGGAATCATCCTCCAAATAGCCTTAGCAAAGGGGTTGGAAAACTTCCTCTCCCAACTCCAAAGCACATCCACCACTTTTTCCGGCATAACCCAAGGGCAATTCACAATAGATAGAACATGCGTCCAAAGCCCTCGCGCCACCGGACAGTGAAGAAGCAAATGGTTAACTGATTCCCCATCACTACGACAAAGATAGCATCAGTCAACAATGTACACTCCTCGTCGACGCAGATTATCAGTAGTGAGAATTCGCTCATGCATAGCCTCCCAAACAAAGAAGGAGACCCTCATGGGGCACTTCGACCTCCACACCCCTTTCCACGGAAAGGCCAAGCCATTCCCACCCACAAGAAGAGAATACATAGACTTCACCGAGAAGACCCCATTTGTAGACCCTATCCAAGACAGCTTATCATCTACACCTCTTCGAATCTCCGTCCCGTACACACGGGTGAAAAAAGCTGAAAAGTCCGCTAACTCCCAATCATTCGCCATTCTAGGAAAAGGAACATCCCAAACGGCATGGCCACTATTCCCCACCAAACAATCTGCCACCAAAGCCTCTTTGCACCGAGACAAAGAATAAACCGGGAATGCAAGAGACAAAGGTCTATCGCCGCACCAGCAATCATACCAAAAACTAACTCCTCCTCCATTTCTCACCACAAAACTTATGTGCTTACTGAAGTCATCCCACCCTTTGGAAATAAAGCGCCATAGACTAACACCATAAGGCCCCCAACTCGAAGAAGTTCTCCACCCCCCAACGAGCACCCATATTTCGCAGCAATAACCACCCTCCAAAGTCTATCCCTCTCGAACGGAAAGCGCCAAAGCCATTTGGTTAAGAGAGCCTTGTTGAACCCAATAATGTTTCTAATCCCCAACCCCCCATGCTGAAAATGAGTGCAAACTAACTCCCACTTCACAAGGTGGAATTTGTGCATATTCTCATCATTGCCCCAAAGAAAGTTTCTCTGGATTTTCTCCAACCTCTTTGCCACTGCAGCCGGAATGGGAAACAAAGATAGAAAGTAAGTGGGAAGGCAAGAAAGAGTCGACTTAATAAGAGTAAGCCTACCGCCCTTGGAGAGATACAACCGCTTCCACCCCGCCAACCGCCGCTCCATCCGCTCAAGAATCTCATCCCAAACGCAAACACTCTTAAAGCAAGCACCCAAAGGAAGCCCAAGGTAATTCATAGGCAACGATGCCACTCTGCAACCCAAGATAGATGTCAGCGTCTGAACATTATCAACATTGCCAATGGGAATAACCTCCGACTTAGACAAATTGATCCTGAGGCCAGAAACTGTCTCAAAACACAAGAGAAGACATCTCAGTCTCCGAAACTGGCACATCTCCGCCCCACACAACACTAAGGTGTCGTCAGCAAAAAGTAAATGGGAAATACTCACATCCCCTTCAGGACCACTACCCACCTTAAACCCCTCTATACCACCAGCAGCCACTACCTTCCCCATCATGCGACTAAACGCCTTCATGACTATCACAAACAAGAGGGCACCCATTGACAATAACCGAGAACTTCACCGTCGATATGCAGAAGAAAATCCAATTGCACCATTTGTCACCAAAGCCACATCTACGAAGGAGGTACAGAAGGAACTTCCAATTGACATGATCGTAAGCTTTCTGAACATCCAATTTGCAAAGCATACCAGGCACTCCCGATCTCAACCTGGAGTCGATACGCTCATTAGCAATGAGCACAGAATCAAGAATCTGTCTACCCCGAACAAATGCATTATGAGAAGGTGATATAATCTTGCCCAACGTAGACTTCAACCGATTTGCCAAAACCTTGGCCAGAATCTTGTATACACCACCCACAAGACTAATGGGGCGAAAGTCTTTAAGGTCAACCGCGTCAGGCTTCTTGGGGATGAGAACAATAAAGGAGGAGTTCAAGCTTCGAACAAATCTCTCATCCCTAGCAAACTCATCAAACATCAACAACACATCTCCCTTAACAATCTCCCAACAAGCTTGGAAAAAAGCAAGGGAAAAGCCATCAGGACCAGAAGCCTTGTCACCATTAAGGCTATGCACCACCCCGGTCACCTCCTCCTCATCAAAGGGCCTTTCGATCCACTCTGCCTCCACCCTCGAGATACAATCAAAGTCAAGCCCGTCCAACAAGGGCCACCACCCAAAAGGCTCAAGACATAGAGGAGTAATAATCGAATTCGCTCTCCTATTGGAGTTAGCAACACTATGGAAGAACTTAGTACACCGATCTCCTTCTTTTAGCCAAAGGGCCCTAGACTTCTGCCTCCAGCTCACCTCCTCCAAATCATTTAAACTATTGAGCTCCCTAGAGACTTCCCACTTTCGAACCTTCCCCCCTCATCTAGGACTCCCTCCTCATCCAAACCATCAAGCGAATCCAGCTCCTTAAATAAAGCCATCTTCTTAATGCGAATATCCCCGAAGACCTCCTCATTCCAAACTTTAAAATCAACGCCTTCAGCTTAGAGGAAAGCACAAAACTAGGAGACCCCGTGAAAGCATAGCCCTGCCACCACTCCTGAACCTTAGCTACAAAACCATCAACTTTGAGCCACATATTCTCAAAACGAAACGGCCTCTTAACACCTCCAAACTGACCACTGTCCAACAAAATCGGAAAATGATCCAAAAACAAACGAGGCAACCGTCTCTGAGTGAACTCTAGGTATAACGATGCCCAACATGGACTGACAAGAAACCTGTCGATACTAGACCATGTCTGAGAAGATCTACCATTAGACCAAGTGACCCTCCCACCTGACAACACAATATCCAGAAGCCCCAATTCGGACATGAAATCCGAAAATTCCACCATGGCGCTACTATTACCCCCATCCCCCGATCGCTCGGTAGGGAAACAAGTCACATTAAAGTCACCCCTATACACCACGGGAGATTCCACCAACCATAAATCCCAACCAGCTCATCCCACAAAAGACTCCGACAACTATCATCATTGGGACCATAAACTCCAGAAAAGATCAACTTCGCCCCATCATCCACACTCTTGAGAAGCAGTGAGATAGAGAAAGCCCCACAACATGATCGAACCAACTCCAACTACAAGAATCCCATAAGCACAAAATACCTCCCGACGCTCCCATAGCCTCCAAACAAGTCCACTGAACATGAGGCCCTCCCCACAACCTCCTCACTAAGGCACGAGAAACCGTCGCAACTTTCGTCTCTTGCAGACAAACCAAATCCGCTTTCCACCATCTTAACAAATTGTCCACACTTTTACATTTACCCTTATCATTCAGACCCCTCACATTGACTAACTCGTGCAAGTGTCGTTCACATGGAACATTTCCCCTCTTCGGCCTTCAAAGTTCTCATTTGAATATTTGCTACTACCACCAAGATCTGCACCGACGGCCGCTCCGCCCGGGGTCACGCCCCAGGTTTTGCAGCGACCACCGCGCCCTCCTACTCATCGGGGCCTGGTACTTGCCCCGACGGTCGGGTATAGGTCGCGCGCTTCAGCGCCATCCATTTTCGGGGCTAATTGATTCGGCAGGTGAGTTGTTACACACTCCTTAGCGGATTTCGACTTCCATGACCATCGTCCTGCTGTCTTAATCGACTAACACCCTTTGTGGGTTCTAGGTTAGCGCGCAGTTGGGCACCGTAACCCGGCCTGGGCCACCGACTTAAGCCCGCAAGCCACACAGCTCGAAACGTGCCCGAGCTCCCCAGCCACTCCATCCACTTCGCGATTTTTAGCCAGTCGAATGAGGTTGTCCAGCTCAGCTCTTACACGCATTAATTGTGCCCACAACCGCACATCTGCCCCAGCCGACTCAGCATGCCCCTCTGTCGAAAACTCCTTACCAACCTCTGTATGCGCCCCCATAGGGAACCCAACCGACACTTGCTGCTCCATGCGTTCCACTCTATCGTGTTCCTCACATAACTCCCGCCCTTCCCCTACCTTCGTCTCTGGCAAGCCTGGCCGCACCATCTGAGCAAAGGACACCCCTTGCCTAACCCCATAACCAGCAAGGCGAGATTTTCGTCGCCTCAACTCACAAATAACCGAGATCAGCTCCTCACACGACTGAGCAAAGGAACGCCATCCACCACCCATTCGCCCCTCGGGGATCATCACAACCCCCTGCCGGCGTTGAATGAATGGTCAATGGAGTTAGATGTTTAGAACTCCTTTGTTATAAATTTAGAGAAAAACAAAGAACTTCAGGCAAAATAAAAATGACGTTTGAAAACGGGCCTTCCGAAATCTCCCCCACCATCGCCGTCCCAGCTCCCCACCCTCAGGGCCTCCCTGTTGTTGCCTCCCGAAATCTATTTCTATCTCTCTCTCATTTCAATTTCACTTTCTTAAATGACATTGATTTTGACATTGATTTTGCTTCTCCCCTTTGGTATATTTTAGACTCGGGCTTCTGCTTTTAAGTGAAGTCGCTGGGGAAGGAAGCAATGGTTGGGAGCATCAAGAACGAGGGATGGAGATCTTCTCTGTGGAATTCGATTCGACTGCTGTGGTGGCGGTATCCAATAGCTCAAACGTCCGCAAAAGCCAGAGAGATCGTGCTGGGTCAAAATGTGCACACTACGTGTCTGGCTGTCACGAAGCCCGATGCCAACGACGAATTCACCGGGGATAAGGATGCCTACATGGCCAGCGTCTTAGCTCGCTACAGAAAGACCCTCATGGAAAGCACCAAACACCATTTAGGTGAGTCCCAAATTCGATTCCTTAGCCAATTATTATGGCCTACGTTTTATTCCGGAGACGAAGTTCTTCAAGCCAAAAAAATGGTGTTTGAAAACGGGCCTTCCGAAATCTCCCCCACTGCCCATTGTCGCTGTTCCAGCCCCCCACCCTCAGGGCCTCCCTGTTTTGAATCTAATGGTTACTCTTCTGTCTTCGTTTTCTAAAATCAAACAGAGACTTGATCATTGTGTATATTTGTTGGTTGGTGTTATACATTGCAAATCAATGCAGAAATTTGCTAAAATCAAGCAATGTTGTATTTGTTGGTTGGTTGGTTGGTGTTGTATTTTGCTAATCGAATTTTGCTAATCTCTCTCTAAGGAAACCGGAATTTCCGGAATTAAAATGTTCGTTCCGGTGGGAACCGGAACCGGAACGAGCCATTCCGGTTCCATCCGTTCCGGTACTCACCCTTAATTCATTGTGAGTTACCAACAAGCATCTTCCAACCATTCCAGAATAAGAGAGAATTTAAGGTTCCATTAACATGCTTAATTTTCCAAGTGTAGCTAAGCTCCAAGTAATCAAGGACAGAAAGTGATTGAATAGGTTGCTCTCCAAAGGTATTTTATGTAAAGAGATATTTGAACAATGAAAAAACGGAGGAATTAATCTTCCACAACTTCTAACAATCAAAAGCCAATATTCATGACGTTACACTAATCAATCAAATGTGAGACAAAATACCCCGAGATACTAACATGTGTCAAAAAGCAAAAAAGAACATATTTAGTATAGCAATGCTTCAAAGAATGTATGTATTTAAGTATGAAAACCCAACTCTGATTCACCACCGGTATAACCTTTTTTGATAAGTAAGGCAATTTTATTGAAAGAAAAAGGAATAGAAGAAACAGTAGAAAGGACTATATTGAGACCTCTAGGCCAAACAAGCTAGAAAACTAATAAAATCTAAAAACTCCGAAAAGGGAGAACCCAAAATAGCATTCACCCACAAGAACAAAGACTGCAAAAAATTGCCCCTCATACCCTCCATGGACACAGTCACACCCTCAAAACATCTCTCATTTCTTCTCTCTCCATTTTTTTTTTGATAAGCAAGACAATCTTATTAATAAGTGATGATGAACGCCTCAATGAAGGCAAAAATACTATTAAATGCCAAGAACAACATGATGAGACAACCTAAGATCCAGCGGAGGGTATAGAAAAACCCATATAAAGTTATCAACAGCTGGTATTAGGAAAGCATGATGACACAACCTTACAATAAAAAATATTGCCCGTGTGAGACTCTCCCTTACCACTTTGCCCTACACTTTTCTAGGTCACTAAAAGACTCAGACACCACATGCAAGCTACCCAGTTTAGCTATTGTCCAGGTATCAAATTCTCTGCAATAAGCAAGAAAATAAAAATATATAATCACACATTCAAAACCTATATATTCATTGGCCCCCATATTAGCTCACCTACCCCTTAAAACTTCTCTTGTTCTCCCAGATGTTTTGCATCAGTTGGAAATCTTTTTAAACAAATCCAACTTTGGGTTAAATTCTGAATAGTAATTGCCTTGCAATTGGAAAGGCAATAGTTAATAGCCCGATAGTAAATGTGTCAAGGATCATAGCCAGTCCAATTATAAAAAAAAAACTTTGGTACGCATTTTGTAGGCTTCCAATGTCCAATCAGTTCGGCGTATGTGGTGCCTTTCACACTATGATGCACACTTGGTTCATACTGACATAGTTGGTGCTTCTCGTTGGTACACACATAAGATTAAGGTACAAGAATGATTGCATACACAGCCTTCATAAGAGAATAAAAAAGACAATCATTCCCCTTGAAATAAGTAATCCAACCGGGAAAATGCAACCAAGCACAGGTTTCCACCACCTTGCCAGGTTAGCCCCCCTCCCCCCACCGAAATTTCCGTACACAATCTTTAAAACTTTGGCAACTCATTGCTAGGACTCTAAAAAGTATTTCTCATTCCCATAGAGCCCTAACATTATTTAACCAAAAATTGCATTGTGACAATTCTGTTAGAAGTTCTCATAGTCCTTGTATTATTGATCCATATAGAGAAAACACTAGGACTTTATTAGCATAAGTATTTTGAAATACTAAGTGCAAACTAATTTCAGATGCAGTGAGAGAAAAGCGAAGCCAAGATAGTCCTTAGAAACCTCCACCAAAAGCTAAGTTCCTCTATGCTTTCTCTCCCCTACTTCTCGTACTAAAACCACAGATACCATATTTACAGCGACACCCCCCCCCCCAAAAAAAAAAAAAAACCACCCAGCCACCCGCCAAAAACAAATGAAAAATCACTAGAAACGAGAAACTGACTAAAGTAACCCAGTTAAAACTGCCACGCAAAGATACCTAGTTATACTAGAACCTTCTTTATAAAACGAACATCATCTTTGTTATCCGAACCTTCTTTGTTACCCAGTTATAACTTCCACGCATAGATACCAGTGATACTACACAGCAATCCCAAGAAACGTTTAAATTAGTCCTTCTCAATTAGCGTCTGCATCTTTCTTGCACTTTAAACCAGAAAATAAAAATAAAAATGAGAAAATCAAAGTTTAGCTTCAACCCGCTAAAGAGCATCTTTGCAATCTATCTATCCCCTTTGTTGTCTCCTTCAGATTTGCAGAATCCCCACCAAGCTTAAGTAACATTCAACAGAACCACCAATAAATTAGCGATTAACGAGCCTAATTGATCTAAGATCCTGTAAATCGACCAAACACCGAAACGCTTAGTTAAAAGGCCGAATAATGATGGTCAAAGATTGAGAGAAGCGAGCAGCCCATTATCCAATTACAAGCTATCTAATAAGATCAGCGGGCGAAACCCTAGGGTTTAACATAAACCCGAGAAAGGAAGAACGTAAAAGAGGAGGAAATGCGAGAAAGAGAGATACCTGTAATAGTGCCGTGAACAACTGTGCCGTTCTTAAGCTCTATTGACACGGTCTCGTTGTTCAGCTTCATCAAAAACCTGTTTATCTCCAAATCGAATTAAAATGAAAACAAAAAAACTTTTGACCGATTAGTCAAAAATTTGTTAACATAGAGAGAGGAGAGAGAAATTAAAGAGAACTAGAAAGAGAAAGGCTGGGACCTGACGAGCTTCATTGTTGGAGAGGAAGACGAAGAAAAAGCGAAGCTGGAGAGGACGAGGCCTGTGTCTGCTGAAGAGAGTGAGATAGTTTGAGTTTGCGCTCGAGCTGGCGCTAAAAGTATTAAACCCCCATTTTTGGTTTGTTAAAACGACGGCGTTGCCTTTGGGGTTTAAGTTTTCTATTGGCAAATCCGGGGTTTAAATCAATTGGTCAGATGGTTAAGGTGGCGTGATAACATTTCGGACAAATTATAAAAAATTAATAATTAATAATTTTTTATTATAATAATATTCACTTAAATCTTCTATTTCCTCATTTTTTCACCAACTCTCACAAAATATCTTTATTTTTTCACAAATCCCAATACGCAACATTTACACAATCCCAAAATTTTCACAAACAAACACCACGATGGTTAAACTCTCCACATCAACAAATTTTGCCACTTAAAATAATGCTTGTAGTGAGAGATAGCTGCATACTGCATAGGTCTAGAGTTTACCATAATGTTAAGTGTGACGAAGTTGTGTCAAATATGTTTGAGCCCGATATTCGGGGAGCATCACAATTAAGGGTGAGTTTCGGAACGAATGGAACCGAAATTACCCGTTCCGATTTCGGTACCCATCGGAACCAATATTTTAATTATGGTTCCATTCGAGAGAGAGTGAAAGAGAGATTTCAGGGACCAGGAAGAGCCGAGAGGAATCAATAGACACTGTTTCCTCGTCTTCCAAC
Source organism: Myrica gale (assembly GCA_963930655.1). Taxonomy (NCBI): domain Eukaryota; kingdom Viridiplantae; phylum Streptophyta; class Magnoliopsida; order Fagales; family Myricaceae; genus Myrica; species Myrica gale. The sequence continues at coordinate 10,523,915 of OZ005614.1, forward strand.
TCCAAAACCAAAGTCACATCTCTCTGAAACTTCAACCATCATCTCAGTTTCAGACTCACCCATGCCAAAAACCTTCACTGCAAATCTAAATGGGAAAAAATCAAGAACAAGAAAATAAAAAACACCATGCCAAAAACCTAAATATTAAAATATCTACCACTCGAATGCGACGACCAGGAAGACGTCGTAGATGACGAAACACTTCCAGTAGGCCCAATCCCATAGAACAGATCCATTAAGTAATTCCCCAGCTCTTCAGGGGCATGTCTGACCAACGACTCCGACCCAACCTCCCACCTCAATCGGCCCCAATACTTGTCATAAAACTCATTGTACACCGTTCCAACCTTCCTCGCCACCGAAACTTTGATCTCGTCTCTGAGTTTGGGTTTGGCGACGATCCACGCTCTCTGTTTCCTGTACGTTTCGTCTAACGCCGCAGATCCACGCTCTCTGTTTCCTGTACGTTTCGTCGAACGTCGCATTGAATTTCTTAAAACAATTCCTAGCTTGCTTCGGTGAAATCTCTGCCTCTAGATTTTCTGGCAATGTTGCGTAGACCTTGCTCCAGCCCGATTCGTTCATAGTTTGAAGCGTATTGTTTGACCTTCGACTCGTGGTTTGTCACCCAGTCATCACCAAGAAGGAGCTTCAGGTTCGACGTGCGGACTTTTGCTACAACGTATTGGAGGTTGTTGGCTAACAACAAGTACGAGATTGCCACGTCCTTGTAGAGGTGATAGAGCTGAGAGAGAGAGAGATTTTGTGAGGCAGCGACAGGGAGGGTGGGGGCTGGGACGTCGACGGTGGGGAGAGAATGAAGGAGATCTTGTATTTGGTTTTTATAGATTAAAAAGAAAAAGAATGAATAGAATACTTAATTCACGCGTGCATGGCCTGGGTCTCATCTCATTTTGTCCTTTTATGAATAATGAACAACGACTGACGACTTAGAAGCCATAAAGCTATGCATTATTTTTTTAGGGAATTTGGTATTTTGGTTTTTAAGTTTATACTCTTTTAGCAAATGATTACTTCACTTTCAAATTTCAAATTTTTAGTCCTTGAATTTTTTTTGTTTGACGAAATGGTCCTTTCATCAGTCCGTTCATATGTTTAACGACACATGAAGCGATCGACCGCTACATGAAGTGGTTGACCGCTTCATGTAGCGGTCGACCGGTACAATTTAGACGGCAGACTAACGGAATGATCATTTCGTCAAACAAAGAAAACTCAAGGACTAAAAATTTTTAAATTTGAAAGTGAATGACTCATTTGCCAAAGGGGTATAAAAAATCCAAGGACCAAAATGCCAAATTCCTTTTTTTTTTAAAGAATTCCAGAACCGGAAAGTTCCAGCATTTCCGCCGTTCCGGTTCCGAAATTGTCCTAAAATTGGTTCTGGTTCCGATTCCGGAATAGGCCGAAACCGGTACCGGAATACCGGTATCGAAACTGAAACCAAAAATTTTGGATTATGCCGAATAAAATTCTCACCCTTAATCACAGTTATTCATAATTATAAGAGAAATTTGTTTTTTAGTCACTGGGTTTTACCATCTTTTTATTTTTAGTCCTTAAACTTAATGAGTCAAATTTTTAGTCCTTTAATTTTCACTCCGTTTAAATTTTAGTCTTTAAACTTAATGAGTCAAATTTTTAGTCCTTTAATTTTCACTCTGTTTAAATTTTAGTCCTTAAACTTAATGAGTCAAATTTTTAGTCATTCCGTTACCCTCCGTCAACCTAATTAACGGAATAATTTTACACGTTCAGCTTTCATCTAACACGCCACCCTTCATTTTCACGTTAGCCTCAACCAATTGAACGTGATTTCTTAAACCACCTGTAGCTTCTATTTAATTGAAACTCTACATAAAACTTAAAGCCTCAGCCTCGTCGTTCTCATGTCAATGAACACAGAAATGTATCTTTGAGGATGCTGGAAAGAACAAAGATGGGAGTTGCAGGTATTACACAGACTTTGGTGGATTCTATACACGAGAAGTGGAAGTTCGATGAAGTGGTGAAGGGTGGCTGCCATGGTGAAGTGGCAATGAGTTTTATGTAGAGTTTCAATTAAATAGAAGCTACAGGTCGTTTAAGAAATCACGTTCAATTGGTTGAGGCTAACGTGAAAATGAAGGGTGGCGTGTTAGATGGAAGTTGAACGTGTAAAATTATTTCGTTAATTAGGGTGACGGAGGGTAACAGAAGGACTAAAATTTAAACGGAGTGAAAATTAAAGGACTAAAAATTTGACTCATTAAGTTTAAGGACTAAAAATAAAAGAAGGATAAAACTCATTGACTAAAAAATAAATTTTCCTAATTATAACAAAAAAATTCAATAATTCCCACTTCTTTTGTCTAGAAAAAAATTGTCTATCACCCTCGCTACCCCTAAATTTTTTAGTCACTACTATTTTAATACTAAAAGTAGAAAATATGTGACATTGAACTTTTATATTAATAGAATTGGCCACGCACGTAACCCATTCTTTGTTTATTTCAACAATAAGATTTAAATAGGGGCACTCTGGATGAATTTTATTAGTTTAAAAATTATACGTGATGAATATAATTTAGAAGAAAAAAATGACATTAGTTTTATAATTTAGAGATGCAAATGGAAGTTTCAACCAAAAGAAAACAAAACCAAATCTTTACAATACTTGGTAGTATTTGATAAACTTTTCATTTTATTTTGTTTCTTTCTGTATCATATATCAAGATTAGCCCTTTTAAATAAATTTAATTAATAATTTAAAAAATTCAAAATTCAAAAAATAATTAAAAAATAATAACGGAAAGGAAAAGAAAAGAAAGTAGGGAAGAATATAGCTAGTGGGGGAAGATATTTCACCGGGCCACCCTATCGCGAAAGAGGAACTCCTCGTAGACGGTCTCGTATGGAGGGAGAGGGTGATCTGCCCCGATGACCTTGTGGAAGGGAGACCTTCCCAATGTAACAAATATGTTTTGATTCCAAGAAAATAAAAGGAAAATATAAGGGTCAAATTCGAAGTAACTAGCCTTCAAAAAAAGCAAGAGAGATAGAAAATCTCCCATGAGATGTTTGGGGGGAAACGATTCACTTCAAACATAAGTGCTTTAAAGATAACCAAAGATAGGGTTGTAAATCGGAAATGCGGTCCGGTTTCGTACTGTATTCCGGTCCTCCTAAATTAAAGGACCAAACCGGTCTAACAAAATGTGGTCCGGTCCACTTAAGTGTTTCGGACCGGTTTCATTTTTTAATTTTTTTAAAAAATTTAAAATTTTTTAGGTTAATTTCGAAGGGGGAAGGGGGTATAAAAATGTAGATTTTTAGTTTAGATTAAAATTAAACTTTTTAAGTTTGTAATTTGTATTAAAAATAAAAAATATATATATTTATTTATATTAATAAATGCGGTCCGGTCCGGACCACATTTAAAAAAACATGATCAAATAACCAGTTCGGTGCATTTTAAAAAATAGGACCGGACCGAACCGTAAATCTTGTCCGATTTTACGGACTGGTTCTGTGCAACCCTAACCAAAGGGACAAAATTCAGACAACTCATTTAATGAAGAAAACTGACTCCTATCCAACCTGTTTGTTTTGTTTTTCTTCCTTTTTTATCAATGCTATAGCCATAATTAGGTAAGATAATGGAATGAAACACATTATTCTGTTTCTTTTCCAAAATGAAGGAGTATTATACATATGTCTTAGCAAAGGCAGGACCAAAAAAATATGTGAGGATTAAGGTATGACATGTATGTTTTTATAATTGGAATCAAAGTTCATACTTGATCAAGCAATTCAGTATGTAACTGATGTCTGATGTGTGATCGTATACTATAAGCCTTGTGATCATGTGAAAAACTTATTTGGTTAGTTACACAGGAGTAGTTTGCATCGAGACTCGAAATTCAAATTAATTATAATTTTTTTTTGCAAAATTAGCCTCGGCGTTATGATTTGTTATTAAGCTTTATGAATCTAATTTCCAACGCATCAAACATTGTGCAATTTGGAGCTTTTCTAGAGGAAGTTATGATAAAATGACTAAAAACACTACAAAAAAAAGTCTTTAGCAGCGGTCGAAAACCCCTGCTAAATGCCAAAAAAACGCTATTAAGTTTGTAACAATTTGTTTTTAGCGGCGGTCGCGACAAACGCTATATATGCGTTGGGAGAGGTTTTAGCGGTGATTTTTGTGACCGCTGGTGAAAAGGGCAAGATATATGGTGTGTTGTCGCAAGCAACCAAATTAATAAAATCTATACTCCTAAAAATACATGTAGTAGTGCGAGTAATGATCGTTCCCACAGAGAGTATCTAACCTAGTTTGATGCTACATGAACAAGGAGGGGGTTTGAGTATAACGAAAATAATTTTAAGAAAAACAACTAATTAACAATTCAAATTAAAGTATCGAAATCAATTAAAAGGACAAACCTTGGTCTAAGTCAACATTGATAAATGAATATTTTCACATTTTTAATACCCTTAACATAGTGGGTTAAATGATTTTTATTTGTTAAATAAAGGGTATTAATTTGATAAAATGATTAACTAGTTTTAGCATGTGAAATGACACTTTTACTCCTAATGGGCTTTTGTTGTTTCTTTTTATCATAGATGAAGCCCACATGAAGCCCACATGAAGTCCACATGAAGCCCACCTAAGCTCAAAAAGAGGAATCTCGTATGACACTCAGATTTTGGCCTTTGCGATTTGTGAAGGGCAGTGGCCATTTCTCCATGCGGTTCACTACGAGACTTGTTGAGATTTGGGGAAAATCGTAGCAAAGGGAAACAGTTACGCACGATGGAGAAAAGGGGATCCGTGGCCAAGAGAGAAGGATCGCAGAGATTTGGGGAGAATCGTGGCAAAGGGAAACGGTTACGCACGATGGAGAAAAGGGGATCCGTGGCCAAGAGAGAGGGGGATCGCAGAAAATGGGAGTATAAAGGAAGAGGGAAACTTCACAGAAGGGGGCAGTTAGTTTTAGTATTATTTTTCTGCATTTTCTGCTTTCTGCTACTTTGTTCATACGGGATTTTCCCAAACTTTGGATGCTTTATTTCATTTGGGTATTTTGTTTTTGCGAATCAAGGATGAGGATGATTGGCTAAGTTTTATCACTTGGGTTATGGGATAATTTTCCTTTGCTTCACGTCGATTAATACCTACTGTTATGTTGGATTTTCACTCTCTTCTTGCTGATACCGAATGATTGAGATGAATACACGATGAATCTCTTGCTTTATTTCTTGTTTTGTTGTTGACATTAGGCACAGCAAAATCTTGATTTAATCAAGGATCTTCATTAGATACATGCTATATGATTTTGGTTGAGGTTTAGGAGAATGTTAGCATGTTAGAATTTGGTACAATTACTCCAGTTTAGACTTGCATATTTCATTGTATTAATGCCTTGATTGGATTAGTAAAAGATGAGTAATGCCAAGAAAGGTTGACAATGGTGAAGCAATGGTTAATTAGACCCGTACCCCAAGTGTTTGGTAAATAGATTGTTGAGTCTTAGCAGTTTTTAAATATCTTTAAACTTACTTTTCAAAACATCATTACAAATCTGAATTTTACATAAACATAAAAATCCAAAAAGAATCTTACATAGCATTTTCCTTTGAAATCATTCTTTCTTTTACAAGTACTTTGATACTCATTTGTCCCTGTGGAATACGATCTTGGATTTACCCTTGTATTACTTTGACAGCTTCTGCACTTGGAAGTCGAAACCATAAGCTGATCAAACATCCACTGTCAAAATTTTACAACTGATCATCGATGCAAGCCTATATCAATTCACACTTTGAATATTCATTGTTGGAACTATTTTCCTATCTCTCCTTAGTTGAAGTTAATTAGAAAACAGTCAATCTAATTAACTCTAACTACTAAACAACCCAAGACAAAAGCGCTAAAGGTTTAATCGAGTAGCAGCCTTAAGAATTAGAGAGATGATGAAGCTAAACAACACAAGCACAAACTGTTGCATTTAATTTAGTTGCCCGTTCTTCCTAAGATCTAATGATTTCTGACGCAACAAATCATTAAATCTTTGTTGCTTCACAAATTAGAGGGATCAAACAATTACGAATTTGATATCTAACCTAGCATTAGATTGCAACAAATAATAAACAAGTAGGCCTCCTAGTTATTAAATGCGACAATCATGAAAATAGGCACATAAGAACATCCAATACTCAAAGCATAAATTGAACAATGAAAATAAATCAGATCTCACAGTTTTACTAATTCTGAGGCTTTTGTTTCCCTTCAACCAAGTATAAAAGTTTATCCACGCAGGGCCATGATGAAAACTTGAAGGAGATGTTAGAAGAGAGGGAGAGAGATACAACTGGTTCAGAAGTTTTATGCTTCTCTTACACGTTCATTACAAGTGCTGCAACCCTAGCAAATCTCTAATATATTCTAAAACTATAACAATATCCAAATCTGACTATTTAAGGAAAATATTAAAAATAAAATAGAAACCTAATAAAACTAAAAAATTGGCGTCTTCCTCTAAAATTTCGTGCACCAGGTCTAGAAACTTTCCAAAATTAACAGCTCAGATCCGCATATCAAGATTGCAATGTTCCAGAACGTCAACAGTGCATGTGACGCAACTTCAAGCCCGATTTCATCCATCATGCAGCCAGTATTGCTCAAAATGCAAAAACATGAAAGTTGTATAAATTTGTCTTGGCGTTCCATATCATCTTGAAGCATCTCAATCAGAGCTTGTATGACATAGTTATTCCCAGATTACAAAGTAATGTCGAAACTGTCCAAAATCACCCAATTAACTTCGTTTTCCACTTAACGCCTCCATTTGTATCCTAAATCAAAACATAAGAATAATGAGTACATTTAAGCACTAAATAAGTATAAAAGACTAAATAATAAGGGAGAAAAATATGACATTTTGCATTCTCATCAATATAGTGGCGGTCACAAAAGCCGCTGAAGACCCGAAGCGCATTTATGAAATTTTTTTAACAGTGTTTCCCTAAAACGTTGCTATAGGTCTTTAGCAGCATTTTTAAAATGCTGCTATAGCTCAATTTTGTTCTGCGGTTAAATATCTACAACAACATTTTGTGACCGCCGCTAAAAACATATGCCAGTGTTTTTTTTTCTTGGTTGGGTATGTGCTAGCGTTTTTAAAACGCCACAAAATCATTTTTAACAATGTTGTAATAGATACATTTGTGTAAAAACCTACGTTTTTTCTGATTTTCTTGTAATACAAATTTTAATTGATTGATGTAAAAGCATAAGATGTGTAATAAAACAAAATATATTTCATCATTAACTAAATAACCACATCTTACAAGTTTTGTAACAAATACAAAAAAGTTCTAAAAATTTCTAAGTAGTCTATAAAGTAACAAGTAATGACATTTAACAACAAATAACTATGACTTTAATCCATAGCAGTTTCAGCGCTCTAACACCATCCGCACCTAGTTATATCATATACCAACTTCAATATAACACCCCTCTAATTTCATATTTGCTTAAGTGGGTCCCTTGTAATATTTTTTTTCAAATACATTACTATACAATATAATATAGTATATAACTTATAAAATAATTATTAACATTAAATAACTTACAAATAATAAATAATCATGTAATTGCTTTCTCGAAAACGCTACAAAAACTCACACATGTAGTAGCATTTTTTTCATCAAAGCGCTGCTACAAGCATAAGTATTAGCGGCATTTTTGGCAAAACTCTGCTTAAGATTAAACATGTGGTAGCGTTTTTTTACAAACGTCGTTAAAGATCAAACTTTTAGCGGCGTTTTTAAAAAAACGTCGTTGTAGATAACCTAGAGCGGCATTTTTTACACACACCGCTTCATAGACGTTTCTTTTAGCGAGATTTGAGCGACCGTCACTATAGGTGATTTTTTTTTTGTAGTGAAAGGTTAGTCTAGTAGCTAGTTACGAGGTGTTGAGATTTTTTGACGATTTTCTATTTTTAGTCTTCTCTTTGAATTTTTAAGATGTCTTTTCATTTCTCTAAAAGTCTTTTATATTTATAAGTCTCTATACTTTGAGGTTCTTCTGAGTTCTACTATTTATACCCTTCTCTAGCAATGAAAAAAATTAAGGAATTATTTTCATGAATTGAGCCTAAGAATTTTTTTTTAATAAGAGCTTTTTTTCCAAACTCTTATCCTTCGGTTGATTCTGATAGGCGACGAGTTCTTGCTTTGTGTCCCGTATTAGATTAAATTTGGTAGTATTTTTTTATATCCCATTATATTTATCCTTTAGTAATAAGCTCATCTATTCAAGTGTATGAGTTAGAGTGTGATTTTTAACTATTCCCGTAAATATTTTGAGGATTCTCGAGCATTCTCAACCTTTCTCTAATTCTCGAGTATCTTATTATCCCGGGCTTCTGACTATTTTCTAATGCTCCCGAGGTGTCCTGCACTTTTTTCGGTTAACCCCGATATCAGTCGGTCAAAATATAAAATACGATGTGTGCGGACCGGTCATCTAAGTAAATAGTCTTTCGCATCAGATCTATATATACAAGAAAAAGGATGCATTTGAATATCGACATCAAGGATTCATAGTCGCGCACATGCATGCCTTTCTTTTCCAAGAGTATTACATGCCATTGTAGTCAAAATAATCGGTAAAACAACCGTGATTGTGGTGGGCCATGTGGGCATTGAAGACAATATTAACAAGTTTGAATTTGCTTCATGGCCAAAAAGGGACAAAAGGCCGGATAAGAAATATGGTCGACTTAATTAAGTGGTAGCCTTATGTTTTGGTCCACAAATAAGCATATATATATATAATCTGGTTTCATATTGACCATCTTGCAGATTAAAATCCGCTAATTAATGTTTGTTCAGCCGGCACTATATAGCTTGAATACAAATCATTTGAGCCAATATTTTGGGGCCAGTTTTAGTAAATCATGGCCAATTATTCGGACGATAAAACAGGAAAAATAAAACACGTCGTACGTAGAATTACATGAAATTATTTCATGTTACTATAAGATGAACACCCTCTAGGGGTTTGATGTGAAGTTGAAGTTTGAGCAAGTGGTTTGCCTCCCCAACAGAGTAGAGCTGAACCCAAGCCTCGAAGTTGCCAAATCAAACTGCAAAAGATTGTCCTCCAATTGGTGCCCTCCGATAACAATCGAGGTCCTGGGGTTTTCACCTCCATTAACAAATCCAAGACACAAGACGTCCTCACTAACCTGCACCATGGAGTTGGCACCAAATATGCTCCATGACACAGTCTCATCCTGCAAAACAAGAGAGATTGTAGGCACAGACGGCCCAACACGCGTGCTAAGTACGTTCTCCGAGCTGAAACACACGTCGAAGGGTGCCACAGAAGCAACCCTTGTGATGTTCCTGGCAGCAGTCTCATTGATAAAAGCCTCAGTCAATGCATTGTAGATAGAGGTCTCCAAAATAGTGTAGGGGTTGACGGTGCTGATCTTAGTTCCCCCATAACCCTTGCTATCAATGGAGAGCAATGTTGTGTTCACTGGTACGTCCTTGTCATCGACTTTAATAGATCTGACGCCAATGAAATACTCAGCGGAGGGCTCGCCTGCTGTGTAGGCTGAGGCTGTGCTTACAGGGTTGATAAAGAGCGGCGTGTAGATAAGGGACTGAGAGACATTGATGTTAGGAAGTAGTACGTAAGGACCATCTCCGAAGAATATGACTCCGTTTGATGTGGTTGAAGATGTTAAGCAAATCGCAAATTTCCTGTGGAAGCTGAAGGCAGACGCAAATTGGGACGGAAATGCAATTCTAGTCCTGCCAAGTCCAGCCATACCTGAAACCCCACTAGCAAGACCCTCCAAGAGGGAAGTTGGTGCACACGAGAAAAGGAACCGGGACACAGTAACAGCCCGGCCAGGGTTAGACCCATCAGTTGATTGGACCGACAATACATCTTCGGCAACCTCACCACCGGTGGCAGTGCGTGTTACGGTGTTGTCAGGCGAGACACCGCAAGTATTGTTATTGCACCCTGGTCTAGGGGCCGAAAAGCAATCCCCACAACCACTAGCTCTAGCCAGTGAGCACTGGACTGAGTTGCACCGGGCAGGACGGTAGGTTGAGGAAACATAATTTTTTTCGCAATCTACCCACAAAAATTGACCACCGAGATCAACCACTAGGCTAACATTAACAAGTGGGGTTCTTTGGTCAACACGCGTAACGTATTGGAGGGTGGCGTTGTCTTTGGAGACAGGAACTACGAGCGCTTTGGGCCGGAAAGATTGTTGTGCATGAGAGGAGGGGGCAATGAGGAAGAATAGAAGACTAGAGAAGAGGAAATACTCAATAGCGAAGGCCATGTTTAATTAAGCTAGCCTGACAGATATCTATGAGAAATGGGCGCGGGTGAGGGATATATAGTGAAGCCGTGAAGGGCATGCAACTAGTAAGCAATTACCTTCATTTATAGCCGTGGCCTGTGTGGACAGTGGTGGGCATAAGGCGTTGATTAAAGCATACGTCTTGGCCGCGAGGGGATAAGGTGGCCGCTAGCTGGCCATTGGCCAACGCGCAAAGTTAACGTCAAAGGAGGCTGCTTAAACTCAATCCAGAAACAATTGACTTTGAACATTCATTAATAATCCTTAATGTCGCCACGTTAACACCGTCGCTTTCGAGAGTAATATTATTTTTGTGGGCTTCCAACTTCCAAGAGTATCATGTTAGTAGGTCACGTACGTAACGTTGTTGGAATTCAATTAATTTGCATCTCGTGGTTACGAATTAATGACGTGGAATATAAAGTTGTTCTGGACCGCGAAGAAAAAATATAATAATAAGAAAAAAAAGAACTGAAAGTCCACACCAGCGTGCGATATTCCGCAGCGGATTATTCAAATAAATTTATTATTTTTGGGCATGACAATTGTGCTTTGCTGACCAGCTTATTATATAATATTTCTTCCATCTTATTACACGATACGTATATATAAAACTATAAGACAAGAGTACGTATATATATTACAATGGATCGATGGCCGTTAATTGAGGAATAATGGAATATATATAATATAGGACAATGTTCCAGCAAGACCAACTGATCAATTTAATTCAGATATTACTACGCCAGTCAAACTGTCATACGTACTGGTCGTGGTAGAATTGCTCTAGATCGATCGTGATGACAAGGATTTTCCCGGGCTCGCTTACGAGAAAAAGGAAGAAGATGGAATAGATAATACAAATAATGTCCTCGCCCCTGATTATTGGTTAGTTTACAGGGATAAATGTAAAATTGGTTCATGTGCTATACGTAAAAATCGATTTAGTCCCTGTGATATGAAAATCACCGATTTAGTCCCTGTGATTTCAGGAAGTGATAAAATCAGTCCCTGATGGAGGACCAATAACAAACGAAAATAGAATCACAGAGACTAAATCGATGATTTTTATATCACAGGGACTAAATCAATTTTTGCATATAACACAAGGACTGATTTTACATTAATCCCTAGTTTATATTCTAAGGTAATCGTCAATTCGCGATGGAGGCGAATATTCTGGTTCTCATACTAGAATGGCGAGCTTTATTCTGTCCAATTAATAAATGCCTAAAGAAAACATAATAATTATTATCAACTAGTCAATAGACGGTATTAGTATCTATGGTCACATTCAGGTAGAGGCGGACCCAACACCTGATGTGCTCTCTTAATATTCCTTTTGCCTAAAATAAAAGGATGTAGAACAGACTCCGGATCGCCATAATGTCTAACCATTAAATAAATCATATCTAGTAGGTGAGCCTGATCAGTTAAACTACTTGCAAGTAAAGGCATGTTCGGTTGAATATTTTTTTTAAGATTTGCATCATACTTTTATATTTACATGTCAAACATCACAAAATACATGTATTTCAATACAACACTTTATTACCTTTTTTTATAAACATTAATCTATTTTAACAACTTCTGCGAGCATGCCAATACAACCTTAACAATACCTAAATATTCACAATTTTATCAGAATCCTACAAATTTCTTTCAAACGAATATTACCTAAATGTTTTTCACTTAACTGATACTTGAGTTATAAGGATAATTCGAATATCTGAAGTTTATCGGTATGTTCTTAATCCAATCAATATGTCTCTTAACTGGTCAAGTCCGTCAGAATCCAGTGCAAATCAAGTGCAACAAATTTTCTTTGTAAAAAAAAACATGGAGGACTGCAAACGGAATTGTATATACTTGACATTATCCTTTGGTTCTCCTACCGCCACGTCTCCCAAAATCAACTCCCTATAGAAGCAATCTCCTCATGATAATCCCATACATTATTATATTACGAAAGATGTCTGACTAAAAAAAAAATCAGTATTTATATAATGCTGGCTTGACCTTGAATGGTGGGTTTGTAGCTTGAGAGGAATATTACTTGTTTCTAAACTTAGAACAAATGCGGGTAGGGAAAACCAAATGGCGGAAAATCTAAATTATGAGGTTTCTAGAACATATAGTTTTGAAGTCAGATGTCTCTGGCAATCCCTGAGACGCAACCTAAAGATGTTTCTAGAACATATTTGGTACGTACCAAGCCCTCATGCTCATCATTTAGGAAGATAATTAAACCGAATATTTTAAAAACATACAAAGAAAATTATCATGGCAAATAAATTCTATATATATCAATTTCAAGGCAGATAACCTTTTATATATGTATGGTCCAAACACATGCATGTGACATTTCTGGTCAGTGATGCTATATAGGTTTCCTAATTATTCTTGCATATGGTTTCTTGCAAATTAGTTTTTTTTGGGGGGTAAATGGCAGTACATGATATCATGGCTGAACTAATTAACGAGGAAATATCAAGAGAAATATACTACTAATACTCTAAAATATTAGGAAAGCTTCACACATGACCAAGCAACCTCAGCTCACATCACAATTAAAAGTAGAGATAAAAGCCTTTTTAATCCCCTGCAAAAGCTTGTGGGAAGGTAATTAAGTGCTGCTTAGGGAGAGAGAGAGAGCAATCAAGTGCTTACAATTATTTAGCAGGGTAAAAAGTGGGAACATGATATCAGCATGTTCATCAGTTTAAGGCTTCGACTAAAGACTTGAGTTACAGGAGGAAGTTCCAATTCCAGGGGATTCTCCCATCCGAAATAACCATTTATTTCAGTGGCACAAAACATGCCAGACAGTTTGCAACCCCAAATCTCTAAACCAGAACAGATCCTTCCATGACAGTAACAGCTTTTCCACGTAGCAGCACTCTCTTGTTTTGTTCATCCAGATGAATGTTAACTACTCCACCTCTAGGTGATGCCTGAACAAATTACACAACACAGTTAATAGCTACATTAAATTGATGACTTTGCATGCACTAGAGAGAGCAAGAATACCGCGTATGCAACAAAATCACACTTCCCCAATTTCTTGCTCCAGTACGGTGCCAAAGCGCAATGTGCACTCCCACTCACAGGATCCTGAAAGGCAAGAGATAAGACTTTTTAGTTTTTCTCTGTGAACAGAAAAACCAAAAAAGATTGGGGTGGGGGGCGAGTGACAAGTGATATGGCTTTATAAACAATTCTAGACTACTACTGGAAGGGGCAATGGAGATTTTGTTCAGAACATCTGCGCTTCATTTATAAGATTTTGTTTCGAACATCTGCACTTTATTTAGAATTCGTTGACACCAAAGCCAACCTAGTTTACCTCATTGATCCCCAATTTTGGGTAAAAGAATCGGCTGTAAAAATCAAAGCCAGATCCTGGTGAAGCAGCCCCTGAAACAATTATCCCTGTTCCGGGACACTTGCAGATAGCATCAAAGTCTGGCTGGAGTTCAACTACACTTTTTGCTGACGGAAGTACAACCTGAAAATTGATAAGCGTCACTCTTGAGTACTTAATAAAGTGTTGCAATTTATTTTTTCCGTTAAGAATTGTTTCAACACACAAGGTTCACTAACAATTGCCTAGGCATACGTGGGTTAGAAGACATATTCCAACCACACATCCACAAAGACGTCATAATACACACTCCGTTCAACAAATGAGACCAAAAATGCTTCATGTGATTCATTGTGAGGAAACATCAATTGCTTGAAAATTTGACAATGCATGTACCACTACTAATAACTGACATACTAACTGATGTATAAAAGAGAGAGAAAATAAAGAACAAACGAAATGGAGGCATTACGAAGAGCTCATCTGCAGTGGTTGTTCTCTTGATATCAATCACAGAAGCACCGTTCAAGGCATTGGAAATTGACGATTCTTCAGCGGAATTAAAATCAGTCACTGGAACTGTAGGAAAATTGACGATTCTTCAGTGGAATTAAAATCAGTCACTGGAACTGTAGGAAAATCCAATTCAATAAAAAAGCACTCTTGTGCTTCACCATCCTGAATATCCGGAACACCTGATTTGATATCCGCAACCTTTCTAGCAGTTAGAATTCCAGAGAGTGTAACAAACTTGATAATATTGGAATTCACCAAACCAGATCTAAACAATGCGTGCGAAGCTGCCAATGTTGCATGACCACAAAGCTCAACCTGCAGAAAGGCATCAACATAAGCAGCACTTGTTACTTCTTATGAAGAATTTGCTAACATTATATAATCCACAATTAGCTAAAAGATCAAGACACACACCTACCAATCAAAATATTGGTATTAATATTATCATATCACCATGTAGTCTAAAACATTGGGAATTAAATCATGCATGCTAATACATCCAATTCTAGTAGTATAAGTTACCAAACTATAATTTAACCCTAGCTCCACATCTAACTTCTCATAATTGACAAAAATTATGTAAAACTAAAATCATATTCCGTAATTCTCAATAAGTCTAAAACTAAAATAGATCAGATAAAATAAGAACACCCACAAAGTAAATACTATTGCCATATTTTTCTTTTCTAAGACCCACAGCAGAACTTTGAAACCAACTCTTTGTTGTTGTTCTTTCACTTCCAATTCAGATAAAAGAACTGACCTCAGCGACAGGAGTGTACCATCTGAGACGGAACCTAGGGGTGGACGAGTCAAGATGCTCAGACCCAGTAGGCCGAGTCAAGTAACAGGTTTCAGAGATGTTGAACTCGGCCGCCACCGCTTGCAACCAATCCTCGTCTCTCTCTTCCTCCAACAAACACACCGCCGCTGGGTTCCCCTTGAACGCTGATTCAGTGAACGCGTCAACCTGAGAACCACCCAGCTGAGAATCCCATTCCTGTAACTACAGTAAAGTTCAAAATACAAGATAAAGAAACAGAGACAGACTGACCAGAGAGTATTTGACAAGTTTCTTCGCCATGTTCGAGTTCGAGTTGGACAGAGTGAGAGTCAACGAACGCCAGCGCCACGAACTAATTTCCTTCAAATAAGGCACGTTTGTGCTTTCAGAAATCAAGTACGTCCGGATTCTTGTATTGAGAAACAGTTTTCTGTTTTTTTTTTTTTACGCTTCAGTGTCCGAAAGCAAAAAATCTCGCGTGCTGTCAGCGCCTAAAAGCAAACAGTTTTTTGATTGATTAAATTCTAGGACCTATTGAAGTGGGTGACGATGTAACTGTTTGCACTAAAACTTTTATAGTTGTTGCTACTTCGTTCAAATGGAAATTCATTTAGAAAAAAATTTTTGGATATTCATCCTACTCCACAGGTGTCGAACATTTAGAGGTTTCTGGATCACTAAGCACCATTACAGCATTGAAGTGGACAAGGGAGAGAAAAATCGTGCTTAGAAAAAAAAACTTAGAAAAAAAAGAGAGAAAAGTAGTATGAATTTAAAATTATATTATTAATCTTAATCTGTTTTCTTTCCTTTTATTTTTCCTCCATAAAATTTTAAATATCATCTATGTTTTGCAATATTTGTACTTTAGCAATCGGCTCCATGGATTTTTTTGGATTTGCAGTTGGAATTATTTTTAAAATAAAAATATACGCTTGGCTCACAAACTATTCATTTTTAATATATTACATTGTCTATTTATTATTGGTACTGTCTTTATCTCCTTAATTTCCTTTTTTCGTAACTTTTTTATGAGCCGTGTTTGGATGGAAATAAGTTAATGTAAATTATTTTGAGATGAGTGAAAAAGTTGTTATAATTTGTAAAATAACAATTATACCTTTAAACAGTATCAATAATAAGTTAATGGCTTTCTTTTTCTCTTTTTACTTTTATTTTTATTTGTAATTTATGGAAATAGTAAGTGCACCAAGCGTTTAGATAAAAAATAAGAGAGAAATTCAAAGAAAATATTATAACCAATCTCAAATACATTACACTCTTGGACTATTTTTGTCATCAAATTTGATAATAAAAAAAACAAGTATACCTTTAAACAGTATCAATAATAAACAACAATGTAATATATTAAAAATGAATAGTTTGTGGGACAAACGTATATTTGACCTTTAAACAGTATCCATGGGGCAAAACATGGATGATATTTGAAATTTTATGGAGAAAAAATGAAAGGAAAAAAAATGACCACATCAATGCTGTAATGGTCCCATGTGGCATTTACCCTTTCTTATTTACCCTTTGCGATCATGATGAAAAACGAAGGCAAAAATCGTTGTGACTGACGCATGACGGGGAAGTTATGGAGCAAATACTCTAAATGTGAAAATGGACCAACTTCGCTTGCAAGACTTTTTTTGATCCAGAATCCTCTAAATGCTCGACACTTGTAGAGTAGGATGAATATCCACTTTTTTTTTCTAAATGAATATCCACGTCTTGAACGAAGCAGCAACAACTATAAAAGTTTAAGTCCAACAGTTACGTCATCACTCACTTCAATATGTCCTGCACGTGTTAGAATTTAATCAATCAAAAAACTGTTTGCTTTTAGGCGCTGACAGCACGCGAGGTTTTTTGCTTTCAGACGCTGACAGCACCTATCAACACCTATACGCGTAAAATAAAAAACAGAAAAATGTTTCTCAAAACAAGGATCCGAACACACTCAACTACGATTAGGTATCATTACTAAAAGAATATTTGTCTAAATGGCTATGTATCTTAGTTAACTCCTCCAAGTAGACATTAGCTGTAGACACATTTGATTCCGACATTCTTAATGTCACTTCGTAAAATAACTTCAAGAACTTTACAAAGTGACAAATATGCTCCCAATCCTCGAGTGTGGGGGGCCTAATCCTCTCATCTCATGCCCCTCTTCGCCCAAATACAACATAAAGTGCCCATCCTCATCCAAAATAATGCGTTTTTAAAAAATTTAAAGGTTGCGCTCGAGCACCTGTCGAGCGAGAAGTCTATGTAACAACTGAGACTCGAACGCTCGAGCGACCGTCAAGCACGAAATCTCTGTAACAACTAAACAGGTTGTTTTGTAAAAAAAAAACAAAATCTGGTGTCCTGGTACCCGGGAACCGGGAATGACACCGGGTTTTGTAAAAAACCTCAAACTGGCACCGGAATTTTCCAGTTGCACTGAGCAGCCCTATTCACGTCAGCCTCTGCCTCAAGTAAAGATTCAATTAAGGCTTACTCTATTCTCTCTGAAATAAATATACTTTGCACTCTAATTATAAGAGCATTGACACTTTGCACTTTCTAATTATAAGACTATTGACATTTTGCAACCTACATTAAAAATTTATCTCAGTTTAAACGAAAAGAATTTTTATCAATTGAACTGACAATTGGTTGATGGTGATATTTTTATGAGGGTAAATTCGTAATTTTGACGGTCATAAAAAATCAATAACTAAAGGTGCTAAGTATGTAAAAACCAATAGTTGGTAGATGCAGTTTGACAAAAATAATAATTTTGAGTGTAAAGTGTCAAAGACTCCTATAGTTGAAGAACGTAAAGGTATTTACACCATTCTTTTTAGTGCTCAATTTAGAAAGAGAGAACAAGAGGTATTTACTCCATTCTTTTTAGTGCTCCATTCTCTTTGTGAACTGAATTATACAATTAAGGCATAATTTAGATAAAAAATTAAGGCCTATCTTTTCCATTGCCACTCTGCCCAACACTTTTGTTAATGCGATGTTGTTTGGGTTCCTTTGCTAGTGGCTGATGCCCTCTACTCCGTAGTAATTGCTTTTTGCCAGGAAAACAAAGAGAAGGCATATTGGGCAGAGGGAAAGCCATGTTGTTCCTTCCCCAAGCCTCCAACCCTGCACTCTTTCGCTCTCTCTCTCTCTCTCTCTCTGTTTTAATTCTTATGATGACACTCGTTTTGTTCTCAGTTGTCCACGTTATTTGTTTCTGTGTAGAAGCCACCAACAGAAAACAAACATTGAAATTCCAAACTACACATTAAAGGGGATATCTTCTTTGAAAAAAATAACATTATAAAGAAATTTGTTCTTATTGAGCCCTAAACCTAGCTACAAATCAGCTTGTTTGTTGACCAATGGAAACGAATCATTTCCCACACTGAATTATCAAATATACATGTCAATCAACTACTTCTGCAGATAATTGGGGCCTGAACAGGATACACAGCGCACATATACTTCAACCAAGTATGCTTTTATTGTATTGACATGAATGTGAGCTCATGCCCAATGGAATCACCAAATTCCTTCCTTGGACATCCTCAGAAAATGTGCCAGAGTTATCTTTGGGAGATCAGCAACTCCCTTTTTCTTCTTTGTGATCCTGGTCGTCTTCAGTGACTCAGTATCTTTGGACTCTGTAACCGTCACTGAGGCCAAGTTGTAGAACTGTTCAAAGACAAAGTTCCAATGCGTTAGATACTGTTCAACAGATCCATACTAACTGAATAGTCGGTTTGTATTCCTTTTTGGGAGGTTGATGATGTTCCCTAGATCAAGCCTTTTTAATCAGTCATGGCAATTATTAAGTTGAAGAACGATTTTGCCTTTCTCAGACTTAAATATAATGTCATCAAATGACCTGATTATAGATTCTCTTCCAAAACGAGTTATTCCTCAATGTGTAGATAAAAATACAGTACACAATCAGGATCTGCTTGACATATTTTCTCAGAAGCAAGTCCAGCTCCAAACGCCAAAATGAAACAAAGCAGTCCAAATCCAGAATCTGATGAAGTATTTGGGACATACCTCACAGACACCATGTAGCAATAATCTATGGAAAGGATCTTGAACCCGTAGTGTGAGAGCATCCCCTTCTATACTGTTTGTTATAAAGGATCGTATACACTCCTAGCAGAAAAGGAAAAACAACAACGGCTTTTCATTAATCACTAATAACAAAATACGTTGCGTAATTGGAAGGGAATTTTAAGTGCCAGATAGTTCTTCCACAATTCAAAGATGTGCCAAGATCAAAATAGATAACATAGACAAGAAAACAAGCAAGAGAAAATTAACTTCTACCAATAGGATAAGAAATAAAATTTCTTGGGACTAATGAACTATCCCAAAATCAACTCCTATGGCCCCGAAATTGTCATGGCAGACCATGCTACTTAGACATGAGTCTCACCAAACAAACTATGCTAAGACTGCCGTCATAGTTTTGAGCCTGAGTTCACAGCAGGCTGTGTGTAATCGAAATTACTCTTTTAAAAAAGAACCGAGCCAAAAGTTCTTTTCCCCCCGTGAAATACAAGTCCCAAGGAGAAATCTCTCAGTCTAAACCTTAATTGAAGCATATGTATTCTTGTACCGCAAGAATAAAAAAAGTGCACCAAGCCAAGCATCCAGAACTCTATCTACCCAATATGAGAATCTGAATCTAGGCCTGAGTGACAAATATGCATGTTGGGCCTGTTAAACAGCACAGGCAGACCACCCAGCCAAGCCAATCCTACTTTCCCATTTAAGAAGAAAGCAAATTGTAATCATATGAAACAAAATTCTTTGCAAGGAAGATGCTAGCTAGTGGTCGACAGTAGTCGCTGGTGACGTTACTATCTACTTTGGACACATGAGCAAATAGTTATTGGAAGAAGCTACTTCATTCCATTTCCTTAATAGGATATACCTCGTAGCCCTCAATAAGTTCTGGAAGAAAGCTACGCCGAAGCGCCTCTCTTGTTCGACAATTAACTCTATGCCATGCATTCAAGACAGCCATCTTATCAGCATCAACACGACCTGCCCTTTTCATCAAGGGTGATCTTTTCGAAGCATCAATAATATTAGCCTGCAAAAACAAATCACAAAAATGACTAATGCTGGCGTTGAAGTATGTTGCCCTATTGTGTGCCAAAAATGGCATTAACACAAGTTACAATGTGAAGTATATCAACAGTGTTCAAAACTTTCACATATACAAAACTAGAGCATGCGTGACTATAGTTTCCAAGGCGCAGCTGAAACTCACGGTTAATACTAGCCATAACTTGAAGATATATTGGACGTACGTTATAAAGAATGAATATCTTTCTGAACAAAAAATGTAGAAAAGGAAAAGTAAGTGTTCAAGGGTGATGGAAAGCAATAAGACCTCTTTATCCATGTCTATATTCCTAAATTTGTCCCACTCTCCAACGTTAGCCATGCAAAATGGTGACAGTGGTACCTCATTACCTGTAAAACGAATTCCAGAGAAATATTAATATGCCACTTGCCAAAAAAAGGTAATGACCATAAAAGTACCTGACTCAATAAAAGTACGTATTTGTGAGTTCAATTACAGTTAAAAGCACCAACGCCATAGGGGTTCGCCAATAAAACTATAAGACTTGGTACTTTAATTAGGAAGTAGTAATAAAGGATTTTGCTGTCTACTACGTCCTATACCTAACAATATTATGATATCTCTAGCTTGCTTCTCACCTTAGGAAAAATTAGGGGAGATGCAAAATATAAACGCATAACAGCATCATTGGTCCTTGTTGAGGCTTAATCATATATCTCATGAATGCACAAAATAGCAGTTATTGCCCGTCACACTAAAGGAAAACAAAAGAGGGGTTTTCTTTCAGGTATATATTTACCCCAAGGTGGGGGTGCAAATAAGCCTCTAATTTCTTCGGCATTTAAACGAGGAACAAGTTCCATGAGAAGACGATCATTTAACCATCTGCGAGCCCGACGATTGCTAACCTGCAACAATAAAAGAAGAATTCAAGATAACTTGATCCTCAAACTTCCAACAGAAGCAGCTGGTGAGTTTCCAAAAATCATCAAGAACATGAACCCCCCAGAAATTTTAAGTTAGTGGAGACTGGCATAGAATTTGGTTTTCAGAAATTACGATTGGATTGAAAATATGGACATTCACTGTAAAAATGTACAAATAAAAAACAACGCCTGGATCTAAAGAGACAAGCAGTTGGGACAGTTGGAGAAGCTACACTGAACAAGATTTCCATGTAAAGGATCATTCAAGCTTAATCTACATAATCATGAAGCAGCATTTTTATCACCTGGTTTTAGTTGGTAATTGGAGGAAAATGCATTCTATGATATGTTGCATGAAACAACTGCAACATAAACTAGTCGAATACACTAAACGCGTCGATTCAGGTGTACATATGGTAATGAAAGTAAACTAACACTTGTTCCACCCAAAAGTAGAAAAATCATATTTCTATTCCTCTGATCTTGAGGTTCAATGTTAAAAGAGAGATTACACGTTTGGCCAGACAATGGTATCAGACAATCATTAAATCAATCCTACCAAAGAAGGGCATATACCAGCAAGTAAAATCTTTTCCAATAAACCCCTGCAAGAAAAAGGAGCAAAAAGAACCATCCTAAAACATTACCGTTCCATTCAAGCTTTCAAGAAGTTCGATCCTCTTCTCAAATGACATCCCATGGGACTTCGCACTCTCTCCTGCTCCAACAACCAATAAAATGCTAAATTTTCTAAAAAGATATCCAATTAATTTCGAAACAAATAAAAAGCATGCGATCCTACTCGAATAAAAAAAACGAAAACTAAGGTCTAAGCATATCAAGCGAATTGGACAAAACCCATGTCTCCTCGGAGTGCATTTCAGCTCCATATACCACAGCCAAAGGGAAATTTCCATAGATTTACACATCCTAGTCTAAAAACCATGTACATTTCAATTGCAAACGCAACTACCAGATAGAGAGAGAGAGAAGGACCTTTTCGATTGTCAAAGAGAGGGGATGATGGGAGAAGTTCATCGTCTCTCTGAAGAACCTGAGGGGTCGCCATGATTGATGGTTTGCGAAACAGATTTTCGAGCTCAAGTTTTCTGGCTGTCTTTTTTGGTATTCGTTGGTTCAGCTGTACGACGAGAAGTGGCAAGACTTCAGGGGGGGGGGGGGGAAACGGAAGATATATATGAACAGATGAGGAATATTTACAGAATATCCTTTTTCTTGTCTGATTTTCAATATAAAAAGTTAAGGTTTTTACTTGGTTATCTTGGATACATGCTGTGCAAAGGCTCTCCTTTCAAGCAACGCGGTTGCTCCACATCTGTTCTCGTTTACCAATTTTTCATTTTTCGTTCGAAATCTTTGGGTCAGAGAGAGATTTTAATTAATTAATCAGGGTGCCCAAGTTTGTTCAAGAAGGTTTTTACTCGGTACAAGGAAGCCTGCACCAACCCCTTACCACCTCCACCAAAATTGACCAATATGATGACTTGTCCCAGATAACCAAGTCATAAACAGTATAAATATATCTAGATAATGTTTTTGTTAAAATATTGGAGTTTTGAAGTTTGTGAAAAGATAAAGTGAGAAAATTTAAATGAATTTTATATTTATTTGAAGTAAAAAGTGATGACTTAGGTGTTGTTTGTTTATCGAAATTTTGGGAAAATTTTTTAAAATTTTGGAAATATTTTGAATGTTGAAGTTTATTGGGATATGTGAAAAGTTTGAAGTGTATTTGTAAAAGTTAGATATTTTAAAGTTTGTTTGTTTTGTTGAAAATGTTGGACCCCTAAAATTTTAGACAAACAAATATGTCCTTAATAGAGAGAGAATTTTGTGTCGTCTCTCAAACTTATAAGATTTCTAAATTTTTTAATATCTATCAAATATGTTTTAAAATTCTCACTATATTTTGATAAAATCTAATAAAACACCCATTTATCTCAATTGTTAAGGACACATTTCTTAAAATATTCCAACACAACATACTATTATGTATTAATTATTTTGTTTTCTTAGCCATCGATTTGGCACCAGTATTATAATGCCTCAGTCCACAGATAATTCTAAACTTGAGTCAGGAGGATGTTCGGTGGGGTAGTTTTTTGAGAATTTTTTGTGTTTTAAAAATTTTTTGTGTTTTGAAAATTTTTAGGTGATATTAACTTTATTGATATACGCGCGATAATTATTTTTAGGTGATGTTAAAAAACATGTTCGGTTTGTGTATTCTCAGGATTCAAAAAATTCTCAGAATACAAAGGTGCCGAACAAGCCTGATACGAAGGCGTGGATTCAATAACCTATTTTCTTTTTGCAATTATTACTAAGCAGACTTTGACAGACAATGCCTGAAGTGCCCTTCTCTCTCTCAACCAGGGGTATGTTCGTTTTCACCATTTTTTCAGGATTCTAAGTATATTCACAATTCTACCACCGAACATATTCAGAATTCAAACACAAAAACCAACATTTTACACAATCTCCAACAACTTTTTAATTTTTTATTCAACATAAATTTTCTCTCTCTAAACTTTTTCACATAACTCCAATATTTTTTTATTAAATAATTACATCAAATCATTTCTCTCTCCACTTTACACAAACACTAATAAAATACTATTCAACATAAAAATTCACAACTTCTCTAAAATCCTACAATTTTTTCCCAAAACGAACATCACCCAGATCATTACATGTACGTACACCAACAGAGGATACGTGAACAGCCGACAGTGCGCACTTCACTGCCATTTCCCCCTGTTTTATTCTCCCTTCCCAGCTTTTTTCCTTCTCACTGTTTCCTTTCCTCTTTCTCTAAACCAAAGCCCGACCGCCTCCGAGACGTTTACCCTCCTCCTGCTCACGATGAGTAGCTACCAGGTATCTTAGAAACAGGCGCCGCCGCATACACACACAAATATATATGTACAGAGGCGGAGCGAGGGGGTGGCAAGCGTGGGCAGCTGCCACCCCTTGGTTTTATAAAAATCTTTATATATATTTATATATATATGCATTTTTCATATAAATTCCAACGTCTTTCTATACCAATTTTAATACATTTTCAAAATATATATATATAAATCTTTTATTTCTTTACTTTTTCATTGCAAAATTTCATCTAATTTTATCTCTCCTTAGTAAGAAACTCTATTACTTTTATATTTAAAAATTCATTCGATTTTTTTTTATCTTATAGCTCCTTACTTTTCTACAAACTCTCAAAAATTTGTAAATAAGTAACAGGTGAACAACTCAAATTTGCTGAATTGTTTTTTTAGGTTAATTTTGAAGCTATAATTTTGCTTGGTTGTTGGCTCATTCAGGTAATTTGTATCCTAAACCCTATTAGAAATTTACAAAATGCTCCACTAGATTGTTGGTTGATATTAGAAGGTGACCTCGTAGTGACAGTACATAGTACAATACATGTATTTCAATATTTTTTATATTTTTTATCTTTAATTTTTTTATATTCTATCTATAAGACATTTTCTGTATTAAGTATGAAATTTTTTTGAGATGTCATTTTGCCTTAAGAATTTGCCCCCCCTTCACTTGAGTTCTGGTTCCGCCACTGTATATGTATGTATGTAAGTATTTTTTTTTTATTTTCTTGAGCACTCAAATCTTAATGAGGGGTTGTATCTTCAAGTAAACGGAGGAAACGCTTCTTAATGGGTCCCACAACTTGTTTGTTATTCTAATGGTGAACAGCGTATTATATATCTACAACGATTGCATTGTTGGTGAGCATGCATTCTTTGCACTTAATGTTAGTTATAGTGCCATTGTACCGTTCTTTTAAGCCTCTTTTTTTGTACCGAGTATTGCTATTAGTTCATATCAATGGATTCTTTTCTTCTTCTTTTGTTCTTTCTCTCGTTCTAATGTAATTCGACCTGGTTCTTGATGGACCAAACCAATGGGTTTTCCATCCCACTACCTTTAATGCTTCAGAAATTGATTCACTGGCTGGTTAGGTTCTTTTTGTTGCGTAAACTATACAGTTTAGAGGGTTAGCTGCAGCACGAAGATGGGTTTCCGATTGCCTCTTAATTTTAAGTCTTTTTCTTCCTGGCGGGTATAAATGTCGGATTCGGTTTAGGTAATAGTTCCTAATAATGGTCCTTGTTCAGCCAATAAATTAAGTTAGTCTGTGCATTAATGGTTTAGCTATTCCTTCCCATAGGCCATAAATGTCTCCTCATATCCAAATTTTTGGGTTAGCATTACGACAAAAGGGTTTTGAACAAGCCTCAACTTCAGTTTATCTTAGGTGTGCAAGTCTTAATTAACGTGAAGAACCATGTCATTTTTTGTTGGTTGCTAGTTGATAGTTATGGTATTCATAAGCTTACTATTATTCAGAATTTCTGCGTGGTTTTGCTATTTTCTGATTAGGTGACTGTTAACCTTTTCTTTTTTCAAAAAAATTTCGAGTTGATTTGCAACTGTTAAGCCTATGAAAACATTATTTGGATGTATCTCATGCCGTTTCCTTGCTTGACTGGTAAAGGTTCAAGAAGTTCGTGGCCTCAGAGAAATGGAAGGAGAAAGTGGCAATGACAATACTCTGCATCTGAAGTCTACGAGTTTTAGTGGAAAGGCCAATGAAGGCTCTCATGTACCTGAAGATGAACCAGCTCAGCACTTTTTTTTTTCAGATGGAAGAAGTGGCAACCGGATTGATGCCATCCCTTTACCTCAGTGGATTGAAACGCCAAAATTTGGTCACAATTCTGTCGAGTCTCTCATAGAACATTCAACATTTCTCTCAAAGGCTACAACTGTAGACATGTTAGAGACAATCCCTTCAACTGTTAGTGGAATACAAGCTGCTGTTAGTGGGATTTCTGACATTGAAAATGGTATACTATGCAATTTTGGAAAGGCTCCTGCTTCTAAACCTGTTGGTTCTTACCTTGGCATGGATGCTTCTAAGGTAGTGCCACATCTCGTATACGTACAGGGGTTTTTTCTGTTCCGGCTGTAAGAATATAATACACAGTTAAAATGCAATCTTCACATTAAGAAGTTCTGCTTCATAATCGAGCTTTGCTGCATAGATTCATGTAAATTGTCAGTTGGATGTACTGTGTTTCGTATATCATCCCTTTTCTAATGGTTCCAGATTTTGAATGTTTCATAAATAGGTGTGGCTTCTTAGACCACATGATGAAGGAGAACCTGTGAACAAGTCCACTAGCATACAGTATCAGATCCATGCTAAGGTGCAACTACTTAGCTTTACTTCCTTTTCAGTTTCATTTCCAGCTGAGGTTGTTTGCCTCGAGCAATTATTTTGTTTAAAGAGTCTATTTTTAAGATTTTAGCATCATGACATTACAGAATTCTTGCAATAATGATTCTTCATGGACACAAGAATTGACTGGAGGAAAAAATAATGCTTCTCAACTTGATACTAGACTAGTAACTGCACCTGGTCTCCTGTCCAAACCACAACACCGTGTATCAAGAAAGGGAGCAATGGCAACTGATCGGGTAAGCAAAATTTACAAACCACTTGACATACTAATTGGATTTTTTCCCAAAACCTTAATTGGCTGAAAATTTTAAATCATATGCTTTCTTGGTTCAAAGTGAGGATGCAATTATTGCATAATCTCTTCATATCAACAAAATTGATTTTGAATTTTTTGATATCATTAGATCTTTCTTGTCTAGCTTTTGTGATTCATTGTTTCTTATTCCAGATTCGTAGGCTCCGAATTGGTGAGAGAATCAATGCATTGCAAAAACTGCTTCCACATTCTACAGAGGTAATCTATTTGTGTATCCGAGAGCATGCAGCCATATTTGTAGTTTGAACTTGCATAGCAGCATTTATTTAGTAAAATACACTCTGTTAGACTACCCATATTTGTCAATTTTAAGAAAAGTGAATAGGGGCAAAATAAAGCACGTTGATTGCTAACATCAGTTTTAAGGATGCAAGTTGGAATGCACTGATACGATAAGACTGCAAACTTTCTGTTGATAAGGGTCCTGAACTTCATGGAAATAGTTGTGCTAAATATTACATATTAACATTGGTGTCATTCAATCTTTCATAATACTCTGCTGAAAAGTGACGTACATTGGTGGCAAACCTGTGCCGCCTCAAAATTTGTCCTGTTTTCTTATAGTTATTGTGTGGGTGTTTGTGCATTATCACAAGTTCATACGATGTTGTCACTTCCGTTTTTAGGGTGGTCAGGCATCTGTACTGGATGATATCATTGACTATGTCAAGTATTTGCAACTTCAAATAAAGGTAGTCCTTTTGTTGGTCCTTCCATTCTTCAAAAACCACAAGCGCAGGTATATGTTTAAATTTCCACATAAGGGACACTGCTGACTCATGGGGACTTTATTGGCAGGACTTCAGTCGAAGCAGACTGGGAGGTGAATCAAGCACCGAACCTTTCATCTTCCTCGAGGTCTAGTCATTAACTATTGATGTTCATTTATGCCTGACCATAAGAAGTTCCAAGATTTCCTCGTAAACATATCACTTATAGAAATTAAACCCGCATGCAAATCAATCCTTCCATATTTTTGTATCAGGCTATGTCTGGGAATTCACACATTTCTGGTGGACTTCAGGGATATGGCCATTACATTAGGCAACAGATACTGAAAGAACCCCTGGAAGAGATGTTGGGAAAATTGCTGGAGGAAAACCCATTAGCAGCAGCCCAGCTTTTGGAGCGCAAGGGTCTTTTCGTTTTGCCCGTCGATTGGGCTGAAGGATTATGCCAGGCCCTTTAGGGAGCACAGACACATGGCATGCCCATTCATGCAAGATAACACTTTGATTTACGTCGCTTTATTCCCCTCCTTTTCGTGGTTTGGTTTATGTTGCTTTCTTTCCCTTCATTGAACAGTGTTAGTCGAGTAGTTTTCAAATTGGAGATCTATGGTTTTGTAGATGTAAATGGGATTATTTTCATCTTTCACAGGAACAAATGAGTGAGCGGTCTGGTTTCCCTTCTGGTTAACTTCTCAAGCTTCACAGTTCACACGAGTATTCAAATTCCGGATTTCCCATGGTCAATGTTCTCACACACCTACATTGGTGAAAACTATTATTTGACCAAATGAGTTTGGCAATAAATCAAAAGAAATAAGTAAATAAAATAAATCAACCTTCTGCCAAATCTATGTTTGTTTGCGTATTTTAAATTTTTTTTTTGTAATGATTTAAGATAATTTTTTGAGATGTGTTTGTTGAGTGTTATTGTGGCATATAGAAAGATATTCGTAAAGAGATTTTGAAATTTATTCTGTAGATTTTCTTAAAAGTTGTTTTGGGTTTTATGTTATTTGTTGCCTGTGATCTAATAGAGCGAAAATTTTATTAAAAATAAAAATGTTTTTAGTGGGAAAAAATCAACCATTAAACAAGCATAGGTCATGAGGTAGAGCAAGTTCGAAAGGAATCAGTTATGTAATGCATTGTTTCTCTCTAAAATTTTATACGAACTGGTTTTTTTTTGGGCCCCAATGGGTAACTCTTTTCTATGAATAAGATTTGTTATTCACAACTCTCCGCAACGAAACAAAGCCCACATACCTCTCGGTTGTGTGTTATAATTTGTGTGAAGTGAATTCACTCCCATTGTCTCATACACTTGGAACATTAAAAAAAATTCACAAAGCAATCTGTACTCTGTGTCTGTGGGAGGATACTCTACTAGTTCCACTGGAGAAGATGAGGCTGATATCATTTGTCTTCTCCATTGTAGCGTAATCAAAATTGGGTCCCAATGGCCCTAATCGAAATAAGCGAAAATTAGAATGAATTCCAATGCACGTTTTAGGCTCTGCAAACCATTATTTCGGTTGGAAGTGTGACAGTTTAAGGTTAAAATGAAAAATATGCAAAAATAGAAGCACTGAATTCTGCACATAAATTATATAGGCGTGTATATACTCTATATTCTTCATTCCTAACGTTCAAAACTGAATCAATTAATGAAAAATATTTACAAATTAAGTAGGGATTTGTTTCTCACCATCCTCTCTCACAGAGTCTATCTTAATTATAAGAGGCTTGTGGAGATCCAGAGGTGATTCAGCTACGATAGGCAGTATGGATACGGTCTCTATGTCGGCATTTCCGGACAGTGCTTTGTCGAGAGAAGCCTTGGCGACTTTAGTGATGCAAATCAAAAGAATCACTGAGCACAAAGGAAGAAAAAAGTTATCTCTTAACACTAGCATCACCCAAAGTAATATATGTCAGGCAAACGTTTACTGTAATCAGCCTGGGGGAATTTTGAAGCTAAAAATGTGGAGTTCAAAACAACTAGTCTACTTGTGGAAGCTGAAAATGTGGCATTCAAAACAACTCTCATTCTATGTGTAAATAAGGTATTAAGTTTGATGATATTCTTTTCTTGGCATAGTGAGTTTATTAAGCTTGACCCCTTAGATTTCTCAAACCTTTGGGGGTCTATTGAGAGATTCTTCTCCTTTTTCCACCTTTTTATTTGGCATTTGTGCCAATGATAAAAAAAATCCTATTTGAGATTAGGAGAGAAAACCTACCAGATACACCAAAACCAAGAGCCATAAATACCTGCATCCATAAACTAATGTAAATGAAACTATCGAGAAGAAGGTAAGAATGATACACAACAATCAACATTCTACTTGGATTAGAAAGCGAAGTCTGGATAAATGAAAGCCCAAAACTATCTTTAGTGTCTAAAAGAACCTAATACCAGCCATCATTCGCTATCAAAATAAGAACTCTTAAGAAAAAAAGAAGCATGGATTGTCTTCGGAGAAGTACCGAGACTCTTTCAAAAGATGAAAAACATTTATTGGTGCCACCAAGGGAGGATTTTGGGGGACATCTATGAGAAAATATGAAAGCTGCCAAAATGAAACAATTCAAGTAAAAAGGAGAGAATTTTGGCCACCCAATTTTGTAGAGACCCGCCATAAATGGCAAAAATCTGTTTCCTACTGGAGTCAGTAAGTATCTCAGGGATTAGGTGAGGGGAAAAGAAAGGAAAAAGAAAAAAGGATAGTTGCAGCAAATACCATGACACTAAGGAGTCAGAACATGCAACATACTAATGCAGTTCCTTATCAAAACTGAATCAAGCAGAGTACCTGCTATCAGGACTGGGCAAACAGCAAAATGAGTTAAAAGAGTGCACTACTTGTGCTAGCCATCAATACTTGCTTGAATGCATGAAGGTAAAATGATCAGTACTGGAAATTGTCAATACAAAAGGATTGCATGCAAAAACACAGTTGCGGCTCCCATCTACGTGAGAGACTGCATGTTTTTGGAACAATGTGGTATTGAGATTTGAGAATTCTAAAGGAAAAGCAAAATGCAAAAAACACAGGGATATTTCAAACTGCAGA
Organism: Myrica gale; assembly: GCA_963930655.1. Taxonomy (NCBI): domain Eukaryota; kingdom Viridiplantae; phylum Streptophyta; class Magnoliopsida; order Fagales; family Myricaceae; genus Myrica; species Myrica gale. The sequence continues at coordinate 10,554,438 of OZ005614.1, forward strand.
ACATAGATCAAGGCAGATTCTGATTCTTGAAATATTTGCTGGTGCTAAAAATTGCTTGAACAATGACTCCAGCACGTTGTAAACACAAATTGGTGGACATTCTATTAAACTTTACTAACCATCAATGTTACAATCCAGAACCTCCATTAATTAAAACTGAAAAAATAAAAGGTGGCATAGCAATTACCCAACGAGTTGTTGAGACCTCATTCCATCCATGCGTAACATCAGAAAGATCCTTCAGTGTTGTTCCAACATATACTAGAGCGAATGTGATAGGCTGTGAGCAAAGACGAGATAGGTATCAGAAGTAAAGAAGTTATTTAAGAAAGTGGAGATGCCTTATTCGAATGGGAAAAAAATGAGAACACCCAACCACTAAATTATTGAATTGACTAGAACTTCAACAAGGGATATGAAAACACTAAAATAGAAGTAGATACAGAATAGTTGTACTGAAGATTGAAGAATAATCAAAGAAATCAAGATACCAATGCAGTCATAAAGGTTTGACATTTGGTAGACAACATGGTCCATCATCAACTCTTGGAGGCTCAGCTTCCAAGTCAACTTTTTGTCTCATAATCAGACTAACCAAAGGGGCTATCCATCAAATTTTTTCATCTTTCCCATCCTTGTATTGCTTATCGATCACCTTTCAGAGCACTTATTACTTGGGCGTACTTTTATTTAATTCTCATCTTTCCACTTGTTCTGATCATTAGTCTCAAAAAATAACGCTTATGTAGATTGAGGTATTACGAAAAAGCTAACATAGATGTGCAACAATATGCTCTTATGTGGCAGCTGTTGTCAACTACTTTCTGCCAGGCACAACGGAATTGTTATATTGTAGTGCTTAAAACTATCCTGGAGATAAACACTTCAAGATTTTGCATAGCGCAAGGGTGGAGGGATGCAAAAGTAAAGATTCAATACAGCATTCTACCCATTGTGACAGTAAAAATGGATAAAGAAAGTATTGTATGACTTGATAACAAAATATTGACCAAGCAAACTTATAGAGTGAGATAGGAAACATGAGAGACATTGATAAAAAGCTGAGGTGCTAGTCAAAGAGATATGATTATATGAGCTTGCCAGTAACAGGAGTGAGTTGTTAAAACAAACAGTTGGCCAAGGGAGTAAAAATTGTTCACTATTTTACATACAATTTGTAGTTTAAAGCAAATTGATACCAATGCATTTCATTTGTCACTGCTGATCGATAAAACAATGGATGGTTACATGAAGTAAATACCATCATTCCCAACCAAGAAGCCAGCATATATTCCCCTATGTGCACAGGAGTCACTGACAGGAGATAATTCAACATAGTGAATGGAAGTAGAGGAACAAGCCGAAGTAGCAGAACTATCTGTCAGAAACAACATAAAGAAATAATTAGTAATGGCGGCACGGTGTTTCCTATAAAATAATCTAAAGTAGAAGAAAAGTAACTGTGCCAATGAGTCTTGGAAGAATCATTACAAATTCATCATATAGAAACCACAGAACGAGTTTTATGTCAGATAAATATGTGGGATGCTTATATATATATATAAGCATCCCAATATAGATGGAAATATAGCCTTAGTTACAGGAATAATTTATATTAGGCAATGTATCAACCTATATAAGCATCCCAATATAGATGGAAATATAGCCTTAGATACAGGAATAATTTATATTAGGCAATGTATCAACCTTGAAACCGCAGATCCACTTATCCTCACAAAAAAGCCAATGAACTATATGTTATCTTCAGATTTTGTAATGAACCCGATTGTAATGGAATAGTTTTTTATATTAAAGATTTTTGTGGAAAGAAATGGATCGGTTGGTCATGTATTCATGGAAAGTTGAAAGATAAGCCAATTTCGAGGATGGCGACCTCCACAGAGAAAACAAGCAAAAAAAACAACTCAGGTTCTTCAATGCCCCAGCAAGAGCATATTTCCCCCACTATAACCCCCCAAGAATCCTCTAACAGAATTCGGGTGACTCCTTCTAACAGAATCCGAAATACCCCACTAATGGGCTGGCTGAGCCAAGACCCATGACAATTATAACATGACCAACAACAACTAAAGCCCAACAGAAATAAGCCCAATAACAACTGGATACATGTAATAAGAACGAAGCCCAATAACCCGAAGTCCAGCCCCACCAATTCTTCGGTCCATCTACTAAGCTCCACCTCTCCCCGCATGTGTCCACGTTATACTTCAAGTGTCGAAACCTCGAACCCGCCGAACAACACCTGTTCTTCCTTCTTCGCATAAAGCAACCCTAGATCCCCCACTACAGCACTTCACCGTCATCACTTCTCCTTCCTTCCCCACCACCGTACATGACAATACCCCTCCCTTTATAGCACCGTGCCCACAAGGTGCGGATATTGAAGTGATAAAGGCTGGAGCTTTTCCCATGTCGCATCGTCGGTCCCTTGACCATGCCATCGCACCAGAACCTCCGTCGCCGGCAACCTGCCAAGCTGGACAACTCGACGGCCAAGAACTTCCGCTGGCTCAGCCTGAATAACACCCTGGTGGTCGACAGGAGGAAGCTGTCGGATTGGAACAAGATTGGCACCCAGCTTCTGTTTAAGTTGGGAAACATGAAAGACCGGATGGATCTGGGTGGTTGAAGGGAGATCGAGTCGATATGCCACACTTCCAACCTTCTCAGTGATCTGGAAGGGTCCATAGAATCTCGGAGAAAGCTTCAGATTTCGGCGATTAGCCACTGTCAGTTGCCGATATGGTTGTAACCGAAGGTAAACCCACGCCCCTACTGTGAATTTTCTTTCAGTTCGCTTAAGATCAGCATACTTTCTCATGCGTGCCTGGGCCTTGTGCAGGTTTTCCTTGAGCAAAGCCAGAGTCTGCTCTCGTGTACGCAGTGTAGCATCCACAGCTGCGACCCTAGTGGTTCCAGGTTCATAAGGTAATAATCGGGGGGGGTTGGGTACCATACACCACCTCAAAGGGGGTTAATTGGGTAGAACAGTGGTAATTAGTATTATACCACCACTCGGCAAGGGGGACCCAGGTCACCCACTCCCTTGGTTTATCACCCACGAAACTTCTTAAGTATCCCTCCACACACTTGTTCACTATCTCAGTCTGGCCATCCGTTTGAGGGTGGTATGCAGTGCTGTAGGTAAGCTTAGTGCCCTATACTTTGAATAATTCTTTCCAAAATGCACTTGTGAATGTTGTGTCTCTGTCAGAAACAATAGATTCGGGTAGGCCATGTAATTTGAAAACATTTGTCATGAATGCTTGGGCTACTGATGCTGCTGTGTATGGATGGCTTAAGGGTATAAAGTGTGAGTATTTAGAAAGTCGATCAACCACCACAAATAGTACTGAATAACCTTGAGACTTAGGGAGCCCTTCGATGAAATCCATGCTAATGTGGCTCCAAACTGTATTGGGAATAGGCAATGGTTGTAGTAGACCTGCAGGGTAGACATTCTCCTGTTTGACCCTCTGGCATGTATCACATTCCCTGATAAACTTTTGAATTGCCTTCTTCAACCCAGGCCAAAAGAAATCCTTCTTTGCTCTGTGTAGGGTTTTGCTGAACACTGAATGTCCTCCAATGGGACTGCTATGAGCATGGTGTATGATTTGGTCCCTCAGACTGTTAGTAGACCCAACATACAATCTGCCTCGATAAGATAGCACTCCCTCCCTCCAATTATAAGTCACAGGATCCAACTCCCCTTTTTCAGCCTTCACAATTAACCCTTGGGCTTGCTCATCACCCACATAGCTAGATTTAAGATCACTCAACCAATTAGCAACAGGAATTGAAATAGCTGTGAGAGTTACCTCATAAATGTCTGTTTCCTTCCTGGATAATGCATCTGCAACTTTATTCTCTCTGCCCTTCTTGTACTCGACTTGGAAGTCATATCCAAGGAGTTTTGTCAACCACTTTTGCTGGAATGGGGTCCCAATCTTCTGTTCCAGCAGATACTTTAGACTTTGCTGGTCTGTTCTGACTACAAAAACTTGTCCAATTAGATAGGGTCTCCATTTCCTCACAGCTGAAACCAATGCCAAGAGCTCCTTCTCATAAGTGGACATTGCTAGTGCCTTGCCCTTAAGAGCTTGGCTATAAAAAGCAATTGGCTGCCCTTGCTGCATTAAGACTGCCCCAATTCCGATCCCACTTGCATCACACTCTATAACAAATGGTTTGGAAAAATTAGGGAGGATAAGCACTGGTGGTTGTGTGACAGCAGCCTTGAGATTATGGAAAGCCTCAGTTGCTGCTTGAGACCATTCAAATGCATTTTTCCTTAATAAAGCAGTTAATGGGGCTGCTATACATCCATACCCTTTTATAAATCTTCTATAATACCCAGTCAGTCCAAGGAACCCCCTCAAGGACTTGATATTAGAGGGCAGTGGCCAATCCAACATAGATTGAATCTTAGAAGGGTCAGCTTTCACTCCTTCTGCAGATACCATATGCCCGAGATAATCCACTTCTCGGCAACCAAACCTGCACTTAGATTTCTTTGCATATAGCTGATTTTCCTTCAAAATCTCCAAGGTAATTCTTAGATGTTGTAGGTGCTCCTCCCAATCCTTACTATACACCAATATGTCATCAAAAAATACCAATATGAACTTTCTCAAATGGGGTCTAAAAACCTCATTCATCAAACTTTGAAATGTGGATGGAGCATTAGTTAGCCCAAAGGGCATCACTAAAAATTCATAATGCCCTTCATGAGTTCTAAAGGCAGTTTTTGGTATGTCTTCTGTTTTGACTCGAATTTGGTGATATCCGGACCTTAAGTCCAGTTTAGAAAAGTATTGTGCTCCATGAAGCTCATCCAATAGCTCATCTACCACCGGTATAGGAAACTTGTCTTTTACCGTTTCTTGGTTTAATGCACGGTAGTCAACACACATCCTCCAGCTTCCATCAGCTTTCCTAACCAGCAAAACAAGGGATGAGAAGGGACTTTGACTTAATCTGATAACTCCCGAGCTCAGTAATTCCCTTACAATTTTCTCTATTTCTTCTTTCTGGTAAAAGGGATATCTGTACGGTCTCACAGACACTGGAGAGGTCCCCTCTTTAAGTGGAATTGAATGGTCACATGTCCTCACTGGTGGTAGCCCAACCGGCTCTTGGAACACCACTTCATACTCCTGCAATACTTCCTTAATTCCTGGTAGATCTGTAACATGCCCCTGGTTCACAGGTTCAATCAACTGTAGGATCACCCCTTTTTTAATCTTCTGAGTCAACAAACACAACTCATGAGTATCCATCAGTGATGTTGGGCTGAGGCCCTTAAATTCTACCTTCTTTTTCTCCATAGAAAACCCCATAGTAAGATCAGCGAAATTCCACAAAATAGGTCCTAGAGTCCTCAACCAATAGACCCCTAGCACCATGTCACACCCTGCCAGTGGCAGCCCATACACATCAGTGATGAACCTTTTTCCTTGGATGATAACTTGCACCTTTTCGTAGCTCCCTTCACTAGCCAATACCTCCCCATTAGCGACTTTAACCTGCACCCTATCTGCTCCTGTCACCCTCACTCTACTCCTCTTTGCCACCATAGGATCCACAAAATTGTGGGTACTGCCAGAGTCTATTAAGATAACAACTGACTGACCCCAAACATTGCCCTTCACACGCATGGTCTTTGGATTGAGGGATCCTGCTAGAGCATGTAATGAAATCTCAGGTTCCACTTCAGATTCCTCCTTACCATTTTCCAATTCCACACATTCAGCATCTACCTCCAGATTATCTCCCCCATCCGAGTCATTTTTGACCTCACACCCTTCTAACACAAACAACTTAGGTTTTCTGCAATTATGACCTAGAACCCACTTTGAGTCACAGTGATAACAGAGCCCTTTATCCCTTCTTTCCTGCATCTGAGCTGTTGTTAGCCTCTGTATTGGCACTGTTGCCTTAGTCACCACATTTGGAGTGGATTGTTGAGTGTAATTGGAGGGTCCTCCCTGTTGAACTCCCCTAGAACCCCTCCTGCTTGCCAGAATGTTTTCTTCTTGTATTTTAGCAAGCCCATACGCTGCTCCAAGATTAGGAGGATTAAACATCCTTACCATGAACCGGATTTCATCCTTTAGCCCACTGAGAAAACAGCTCAACTTGTAGGGTTCAGATAGCCCTTTCAACCGATTAGAGATGAACTCAAATTGGCTTTTGTAATTTTCCACCGTAGTAGTCTGACGTAATCTAGTTAAAGCCTCCATGGGGTCATCATAAGCATTCGGGCCAAACCTAGTTAACATATCCTTCACCAGCACCTCCCAGCTAGTTAAGTTACCCGATTCTTCTAGATCTTGAAACCAAACCAATGCCCTACCCTCCATGTGAAATGATGCTAGCAAAACCTTGTGTTGATGTTGCGTATTGTGGTAATTAAAAAACTGGTTAGCTTTATAAATCCAACCTGCTGGATCTGTCCCATCGAATCGTGGAAACTCCAGTTTAACTGATCTCAAATTGAGCCCACCATGCTCGATATTGTTGTTGTAGTTTCCATGTCCAGGTGGTCTTCCTCCCGGCTCCGGTTCTTTAGCTTCAGTCAAAGCTTTGATTCCCACTGAGATGCTGGAGACTTGTGAGATTAGTTCTTCCAGAGTCTTCTGCTGCGTCTCTTGCTGTGCCCTCATGATCGCCACTGCTTCGGTGAGAAGGTTAAGACGTGTTCCGTCGGCCATGGCAGCGATTTGCCTCTGATACCAATCTGTAATGAACCCGATTGTAATGGAATAGTTTTTTGTATTAAAGATTTTTGTGGAAAGAAATGGATCGGTTGGTCATGTATTCATGGAAAGTTGAAAGATAAGCCAATTTCGAGGATGGCGACCTCCACAGAGAAAACAAGCAAAAAAAACAACTCAGGTTCTTCAATGCCCCCGCAAGAGCATATTTCCCCCACTATAACCCCCCAAGAATCCTCTAACAGAATTCGGGTGACTCCTTCTAACAGAATCCGAAATACCCCACTAATGGGCTGGCTGAGCCAAGACCCATGACAATTATAACATGACCAACAACAACTAAAGCCCAACAGAAATAAGCCCAATAACAACTGGATACATGTAATAAGAACGAAGCCCAATAACCCGAAGTCCAGCCCCACCAATTCTTCGGTCCATCTACTAAGCTCCACCTCTCCCCGCATGTGTCCACGTTATACTTCAAGTGTCGAAACCTCGAACCCGCAGAACAACACCTGTTCTTCCTTCTTCGCATAAAGCAACCCTAGATCCCCCACTACAACACTTCACCGTCATCACTTCTCCTTCCTTCCCCACCACCGTACATGACAGATTTCTAATTATCATAACTGAACCCTAAACTCCTAAAGAGGAATTCAAACTCCAATAGATAGCACTTTTTTTTTTATCAAAGTTGGGAAGATTTTGCAGTGAGGTAATGCTATTCCTACAACTCCCGAATCTTATTTATGCAATAGAGTTAAAGATCTCTGAACAAACAAGAAGGCAGTCTAAAAGAAAATGTTTGCAATGTAAAGAAAGAACTCCAACTAAAGTGGTACTTCAATATAAAACAATGTGTATGTGCTATATCTCCCCAGTTACAGGTATTTAAAAAAGAGCTCTCAAATAATATCATCAACAAATATGCATTTCTTGAAACCTTTATTTGTCTCTCTTAAATACATGAACACATTTTTATGAACTCCCTAAAAGCAAGCACTCCCAAAAGTTCACTTTTCCTTCCTTAAAAAAATTTGAAATGAGCTAAAAAACTCGATCCAGACCTATTAACCTCAGGCACGGATCTTCAATACAACCTATGATATAATCCAGCCCTTGCAGCCCTTTTCTATATGTCTAAGTAAGGGCTCTAAAGAATAATGAAACCCGCTGAAGACCACTACCGTCTTCATTATCCTAGCCAGATCAATTGGAAAAATACTTCTTAAAATGATAACTCTACAGTCTTTTGTGCAGGATTTTTTTTTGTGATTTATCCAAGAATTTATCATCAATGACAACATAGATTGAACTTCTCAAATTGCAAAACAATATTGTTCCATTACACACTCAACTAGAGAACTCTTTTCCAAAGAACATCATAGTCATCAGAACAAGTGTTGACAATACAGATTCTACTATTTGAAAAAATGGATATTCACACAGTTGTTGAAAGTGCAGCAGAACTTATGCCTTAAAGCCAGATCCTTGAATTGCAATAGCAACAGCCTGGAACTTTGGATAATTCTTTAGCTTTGAAATAACATATGATTTACCAATCTGCGCAAAGTAGCAGAAATACAAACCGTAAGTACAAAAAGAAAATACATATGAGATCCAGAAGCAACTGCACAAAGCAAAGTAACCAACTTGCTCGAAAAATCATAGTTCAAACGAAAAAATCTTGGTCCACATTTGAAGATTTAGTTAAGGATAAAAATGTGCTCTATTTGCCTTAAGAGGAAGAAAGTATGCATGTTTGCCCACACAGGAAAAGGAAACCATACAGTGACAGTGTTTAGGGGACTCACTGTTCTACCAAGAATAAATGCAGCTGTTGCACCGATTGTGGCACCAACAGAATCAGCCACAAATCCCACAGGCAGCCCAAAGAGATAACCACCTCCAAGCTGGAAAAGAGGAGTTCAAAAGAAGAAAACTATAACACTTCAGGGCACAGAAATAAGTGGCCACTGGATAAAGTGCAAAATGCATCATCCATTCTATGGTTACCTTCTAGTCACAGGTGGGGCTTTGGGGGGGGGGGGGGTCTCATTCTTGAGAGATACAAGTATAGTAACCAAATAAGCGTTATATTAAAGTCTCAGTAACTACCTCATGCCAGAGCCAAATTTCCAAGGATCCAACTTCAGAACGAATTAAGTAATTGATAATTAAGAATACGATTTTTCCAATTGCAAAAGTAAACAATTAAAAGTATTTCCCTGATTGTAAACTGCCCAGACGTAAGAAATAACATTAAAGTTATAGCTTCAGTATGAGTTACTTCATTAACGCCATGAAGCATTGCCAATAGTTATAAGTCTTCTGCTTTGCAATCATCTTAAATGCACAACATTCTCAAAATTAAGGAAATTTCGATCCTAAAAGCATACCGAAAGGACTGAAGCTGGCACCGCCAGGACTGTAAGCGGAATGTATGCGATGGCCCTGGAAAATCCCAGAAAGCTAAGTCAGCGCTATGAACATTTTTCAGGGAACCAACTGCAATGCTGTAATCGTAACCGCATATATAAGCCTTTTTGTCAGCTCAAAGGCGTCCTCACAAAGCAAGATGTAGAGTTTTGGCCACAACGAATAACTTACAAAACGAGAGGGCCCCAAGGTCCTAGATCCTGCTTTACCCATAACAAGAAATCCTTCAATATCTGCAAAGGGTAAATCCTTTCAGAACTCGTGGATGCAAATAAAGTATTAGGAAAATACACGGAAAATTAGCAAAAGCACATATCCCTCATCATTATCTGCAGACCAAACTAACTCAAGAAATATCAGCATCACAACGTGAAAACCCAAAATCCAACTGGACCTAGTTGAAGCTTCATCAAAACCCCAAAAGCAATCTATCACTACTGAAAAAGAGAGAATTAGTATCCCAAATCCTCAAGTCCCCTTTCAGGGGAAAAAAATGCAGCATCGATCCGTCATCACAATGCCATTTCCAACACACATATATGCATGTATACAATATATACAAACAGACACGCAAAGAATATTCCTGTATATAGAGAGTGAGAGTGAGAGATAGATGAACCTTTTCAACAGGGAGGGAAATGCAGGCGACGACAATGGCGGCAAGGATGAGGAGAAAAACGGCGATCCTAAAGGAGGAGGCGCACGTTACATGGAGCTTGAGCGCCATGAGCAACCTACGGCGCCACGAGGCCCTGAAATTATCGTCTTCCTCGTCGTCCTCACCGTCCCTCCCCGTCCCACCTTGCTTCCACGACGCTCGCGCCCTCAACCCCTCTATATTTGCCAGATTTACCTCCCCCTCCTCCCAATTTTATCTAGATAACAATTACGGGACCAAACAAAACGGCGGTGAGGTCTCACGGACCCTCGGTGAGTTAAACGTCGGGTTAGAGGATCGGATTTCTTTCTATGTTCCGATCTTCCTCGGTTCTATTTTCGCCGTTTTTTGTTTCAGTCCCACTACTGTGTGGGGTCCCATTTCCACCTGTCGGTTTCATCGGTGAACTTGCTGCTAAGTCAACGGTCGTCACAGCTTTCTAGAGGAGGTGCTTTTTTGTTAGTCTTCTGGCCAATGGTTTTGCGCCACGCTAGAAGGGTAAGTATGTGGCAAGGTCTGGTTCGACTAACTTCCCTAATTTATATGTTCCCAGGGACACGAGAATATTTTCCCCAGATGACCTTTCTGGTAATTTCTCTGTTGGTTTTAACTTTTATGAATCAGGACGCTCCTATCGTTGGGCCTGGGTTGGCAATCTAGCCCATGACAGTCCACCCCCAAGAATGATTCTAGTTATTCTATTCTCTGAAACCATAAGGTCCCGTGTGAAAAGGTATAGATAGGATGAGTTTAAAAAAATTAAAAAAAAAAAGAAAAGTATAAATTTTGTTATTTGATTAAAAAAGTTTCAAAATTTTAAAAATGTCTCTAAAAGGAGAGAACTTTTGGTATTGCCAAACACGACTTGGGTTTTACATTGTCACGTTACGGACATTTTTTTTCTGTCCAAAACAAATAAACAAGGATCATAATGTCCTTTTCCAGACAACAAGTATCTTAAATTTTTATCTTTTTTTTAATAAGATAATTTATTAATTAATAAATATGATTAATGGCTTATTTAGTCCTTAAATTTTAACCTATTTTTAAATATTATCCTTACAATTTTTACTCTAATCATAGAAAATCCTGGAATTTTTTTTAATATCAATATATCCCTTCAGTTAATTTATGTGGAAAAAAATTAATAATTTAACACATCATAACTTGTGTCAGTCACTATTGATGATATAGCACTGACACATGACTAAAATTCAAGTCATGTCACCAATTATATAACCATACCATTATGAAAAAGGGCAAAAAAAAAATTACGAGAGATTACACTAAAAACTTAATGCACAAGATTAAAATAAATTTTAAGTAAAAATTAAAATAAATTAAATAACCAAAAATTTTTTAAAAAAAACATAAATTTAAGTAAAAAATTAAACGAACAAAAAATATAAAAAACTGTTTTTTTTTTTTTAAAAAAGGTAGGAGAACTAGGGAATCCCTCCCCACCCCTTCCCTGGGTGGTGGTGGGGGCACCCTGTGAAAGGGGTTGTTGAGACCACCCTCCGACAACTCACACCAAGGTGGAACCGACCCTTCGGCCCGAGTCTCACGGGGTGTGTCACAGCATGGGTAGCCTGCGTAACAAAGGGGTGGGGAAGGAGACACCCTCCACTTGGTGTAAAAAGAGAGGATACCCAAAACTACAGTTGTAGCACTTATTTAGATGCATTAGAGATATGGGTGTGCCTAAGCGAAGGAGAAATGTGAGAAAGGGAGTCTCACTGAGGAGGAAAAGGGGAGAATCATAGTTCCTTCCGTTGATCAGTACTTGTCCTATGAGAGGAAGATATTTGTTCAATTATTGAAGTTGTGTTTCTAATATTCTCCATCATGAGAGGAAGATATTGGTTCAATTAATTAAAATGTGGGGTTAAAGAAGAGAGTGACATTCGTAGTCTTGAGCTTTCTCAAATCCAAAAATTAGTTATAGATGCGAGACTTTTTCTTACACTTATAAAGTGATTACTAGCTCTTTCCACTACCGATATGAGATAATTCGAACAATATCCAACAATCTCCTCACACTCGGCCTTGAGTTGTGGAGACAACAACTCATTTCTCTAGTGGAGAAATGTTGGACCAAAACTTGTTGGTAAATTTGGAGTTTTATACGAGTGTTGGATGATCATAGACATTTTCAACTCAAAAGCTAGTTGTAGAGGTGAGACTTTTCTTTACACTTATAAACTGAATATCAATATTTTTTTCACAATCAATGTGGGACAACTCCAACAATGAGACGGATTGTTTCTAGGCCATCTCTCTTCGTGTGAGGATTGAGGGGATAAAATACATTAAAAACTTTAAATGTCTGCAAAATCTGCCTAAAAAAGTTGACCCAAGCTCACCATATTAAATCCAGGGGCTGTCTAGTTCAGGAACAGAGTTAAAAAGGACCCCTTCATGATACCGCAAGAGGCCAGCCGCGAGACTTAAAAATTGAACCACAACAACGGTCATACCTCCGCGAATGCGATACACACCTTACGATCTAACAAAAAGAAAATGCAATATCCCCCTTTACAAATTATTACTAACCTTCACCTCTCGCTCAATTGGTACGGGAAACGTGCTACCAAATCATTTGACCAAGTTTGTCTGCACAGTTAGGTTCTATCTAAGGCACGGGGTCTTGGATCAATGATGGCAATGTAAATTAAAATTTGTGTTATTGCAAAAATCATTCCCGGGCGATAGATGTGATGATTCAACTGTCGATGTGGGACTTCTATTCTGGAAAGTAACTCACAAGTCAAGTCCCGAAATCCAGATCAAGATAATGCTAGGCTATCAACATCACTAGTCCACTCATAGACCACCCAGTTGAGGGTACATTCTCTCCCCTATTTAACTCAAAACGCACCTCCTGGGTGTTTGTGGATTCATTAGGGTTATTAGGGAATGCATTTTTTTTATAAGTCGCATTTCAATAAAGAAACCGATAAGGATACAGCAGAATAGATTCAACCTAAACAATCACATAGAATGATGAATACCGAAAAGACTATCAAAAGGGATGGGCCCAAAATAGAAAAAGAAGCTGCCCAATCACATAGAGTGATGAATACCGAAAAGACTATCAAAAGGAATGGGCCCAAAATAGAAAAAGAAGCTGCCCGTTTTGCAGTAAGTTGTGTTGGGGTCCACACCCATAAGAGATAGACTTAGAATAGAAGTAGACTTATTGTGGAAGTCTACTTGCTCCCTACTTCTAGTTTATCTAGGATTCTCTTAAGGTTTTCTCTTTGTATTTTTCCCTATAAATAAGAGGCTTATGTTATAGAGAAGAGGCACGTGAGCACGTGAGATCGTGTGCATTGGGCAAAGAAAGAGGAAGAGAAAGAGGGTGGTGTGACTATTGTATTGGGGCGCGCAGAGTAATTTTCTTAGGCTTTCTTAATAAAATTGCTCTGGGTGGACGTAGGCCGGATTGGGGCCGAACCACGTAAATCTGGTGTTCCTTACTTTGAATTTTCGTGACGCTTTTCCCAACAAGTGGTATCGGAGCCTGGTTCGAGGAGCCGGAGTAGTTTTTCGGGAGAAGCGGAGTAGGTCCGAAAATTCAAAGTGGTCCGATCTGAGATTGGAGAGCACCAGCCTGCAGAGGAGATCGAGACGAAGCCGTTGGTCGAAACCGCGTCGTCAGAATCGCCGGGACGCGCCTCCACGCGCCGCAGGAAGAAGAAAAGGCGCCGCCACGCGTCACACGCGCCGAACAGAGAAGGGCGAGTGGGCTTCACTCTCTCCACGCGCCACACGCGCCAGCGACAAGAGCCTGCCACGTGTCCTGTGACGTCAGCATCCACGTCATCGCCACGTCAGCAGTGGGTCCCAGGAGATCTGAGTCGGTAGTGCCACGTCAGCATTGCCACGTCAGCAGAGGGATCAGGGTCGGCGTGCCACGTCAGCTTTGCCATGTCATCAGAGAATATTCCTGAGGAATATTCCGGTTTTATTTGTTCAGTGTGGTTTTTTGGCCGGTTCAGGGGCTTTTAGGCCGGTTTTCGAGCAGGTCAGACCGGTTCCTAAGGTTTTAGACCATCCCGAATCCATTGGTGCAGTCAGAATTGTGAAATTCGGCCTCGATCAGTGTGAATGATGGCGGAGAATATGATTATCGGTATGATGATGTTGAATGCTGCAAACTACATGAGCTGGAAGCCACGGATGGAGGATATCCTTTATGGGAAGGATATGTATGATCCATTGGAGAACAAGGGAAATAAACCGGAGGAGATTGACGAAGCAAAGTGGAAGAAGATCAACCGGAAGGTTATAGGCCGGTTGATTGTTGACTTCGTCTAGAAAACGAAGGTGCTTGGTACCAGCTGAAGGAGATGCAAGAGCAGGGGGAGATACTGTTCTTCATGGGTCCAGCAGTACAAGCAGGGGATGCGGGCACCCTATGCGGGGGTGCAGGACACTCGGATGAGAGTGTGGTCGTCTGGTGACAAGGACGAGGTTGGAGTGCCAGTAGAATAAGGTTGCAAGGGGTGGTGAGCAAGGGGAGCAATAGACACCAAGTTGCAGGAAGTTTCTACTGTTGAAAACCCGGGTAACACTCAACCGAAAGATGTCAGGAACAAATTCTTCTCTTATGGTTATGGAGGGGGAGATTTGTTGGGGTCCACACCCATAAGAGATAGACTTAGAATAGAAGTAGACTTATTGTGGAAGTCTACTTGCTCCCTACTTCTAGTTTATCTAGGATTCTCTTAAGATTTTCTCTTTGTATTTTTCCCTATAAATAAGAGGCTTATGTTATAGAGAAGAGGCACGTGAGCACGTGAGATCGTGTGCATTGGGCAAAGAGAGAGGAAGAGAAAGAGGGTGGTGTGACTATTGTATTGGGGCGGACAGAGTAATTTTCTTAGGCTTTCTTAATAAAATTGCTCTGGGGTGGACGTAGGCCGGATTGGGGCCGAACCACGTAAATCTGGTGTTCCTTACTTTGAATTTTCGTGACGCTTTTCCCAACAAGTTGCGCCATCCGATTATTCTCATTCAGAAAGCCTTTATTAGAATTCTCATCCTCATATTGGGGAATGCTGTCTGAATGCGCATAAATCTGAACACCTCCCATGGCTGCAATGATTGACTTCTTACCCTTTTTTTCCTCTCTCAGTGCATATTGTGTAGCTATCCGTAGAATCCTCGCGGCGTGACCTTCATGGCCAATCTAGATAGGGAGCTTGAGAAAAGTCTGTTCTTATCATGTTTGTCATTGATCATAGGTTGTCGATGAGCTCAGGCTAAAACCTGATTGATGTGATTCTAATGGAACGTGGCTCGATTATTGATGCCACTCGTTAATGAAACTAGTAGAATTTGCAGACTATTTTTCCACACTTAAAATATTGCTTCTTCTCGTTTATGAGAGGATGAAGGAAAGGCACACCTATACGTCTTCTCTATTTCTTTGTTTTTGGACTCAACCCAACCGAACAGCCAATGCAAAATTAGCTAAAGGATGATATTGCTTTAATTCAAATTAATGTTCAATCCATGAGTCTCATCTACGATACAATTGAATCAGTAGGTTCCCTCTTTCGAAGTTTTTCCACTCTGTTTCTTTCTAATGATCCAGTGATCTACTTCTTCCAATGATACCTGTAATACTATGATCAAATGTACTACCTAAAACGAAGATTGATATTTCGAGATCTACATGGTGTCAGTAGTTTGAAGGCATAAAGGATTATTTTCAACAATATAAAGTAAAAACAACTCACTCTAGTATGGCTTAAAAAAACCAATTTGATTGAAGAAGAGAGCTATATATCTTTTTTAAGGCGACCCTACCTGCTTCAAGATGAATCTTTTGGAAGTGATTCTTGCTTAGGTAACCTTTTTTTTTCAGCCAATATATTATTATTCTATGTTCAAGCTGTGGATGGGTCTAAGTAGAATAGTTCTCCAACTGTTAACAAGTATATAGTCCGCAATTCTTTCCTTATCTACTTCACATTTTCCTTGATTAGGTTTGGAACCATTTGACCCCCTAACTCGGAGCACAGAAGAAGGGGTGGCTCTAAAGTAATTGGGACCTTAGGCGAAATTCCAAAATAAAACCAGTCTTATAAAATAATATATTTAAAAAATAAATTATTAATAAAAAATTAGTCAAAACATATTGATTTTTTATACTTATCAAAGTTTTATATTCTAAATTTATTAATATATCATTTTCAATTGATAATATGACCAACCAATTTAATCTTTATTGCGTCATAGTCGATCTTAAGTATGATTTTATTAGTTTTATTTTGAAAATTTTTTTTCTGCAGAAACAACATATTATCAATAATATTCTATAAACAATAATTACATTTAGAAAAGAGTCTAATCTTTTTAAATAGTTTAATGTTTCAATTGGAATATAAGTCTCTATTTTTAAAATCTCTTTTAATACTTTCAATTCTAAAAATAAATCTAAAGATTCTAAACCATCAATATCAGCATGATCTTCATGTTTTAAAATATTTTCAAGTACAAGACAAAGTTTTTTCAAACCATCCTCATCCAAAGATTTCAAAATTTTCAAATTAAATAAAAAACCAAAAATATTTTCATAGATTATAAATTGTTCAAACCTATTTTCAATTGAGGAAATAACATGATATACTACATATATAAACTTTTAAAGATCTTCTACTGATCATATTATTTCATTATCAGAATTTCCATCAAACTTTTTTTCCTGTGAATTACTCGCCTTTTAGCTCATTTCAACTACAATTTCTTTAGGTGAATTCAAAGCAGAAGTGAATCCATTTTCTCTATAATTTTTTAAATAAGAAATAAGACCTTTCAAATGATCAATAGAAAAATCTATATGCATGTCTTTATATTTTAAGTTCTTACTAACTGAATTAACGGCAAACAATATATCATACCAAATATTTATGCCTAACAAAAATTTAAAATTTTCAAACTCATATGTAGCTAAGCATGTGGCTTCACTCTTTGTTTTAGGATCATAGCTAGATTTTAGTTGTTAATTAATACATACAACGGTAAAAATATTATATAAATTAGATGATATAAACGACTAGGAATTATTTTTTTTTGTCAAGTAACAGTAAAAATAATTAAATGAATTAGATAGTATAAACGGCTAGCAATTATTTTTGTTTGTCAAGTAACACTAAAAAACTTAAATGAATTAGGTGTGAGATTTTATAGAATGTCTCGAATCAATTGTCAACCAATTTTAAGGAGATTTTATAGGATACTAATTTTATGAAATTTTGTTAGAATTAATTTGCAATTAATATTTTTAAATAAATGAATGAAGAGTTAATAATTCATTCAATCAAAGAGATTTAATAGGTATTTTTTTAAAATAAAAATTAATTAACTAAATTTTATAGGGTTGATCGATGGTTTAATAAAAGATATTTTATAGGATTTATTTTATTGAATTTCGTTCGAAGCAATTTGTAATTAATATATTTTATATGGAAAGACTTGATAGGATTGATCATGCAAGAGATTTTTGAAGAGTTAATGATTACTTCAATCAATGAGATTTAATAAGCATCTTTGAAGAGATAATGATTCTTTTTATCAAGAAGATTTAATAGGACTTTTATAGAATACAAATTAATTAACTAAAATTATATATAAATAATTTTAAGTTAAAGTTTTTGAGTACTTATCATTAATATTTTTTAAATATACTTATTAATATTTTTTTAACTAAGACCTATTTTGGAGGTCTTGAATAACAGTCTACCCTACTTATAGCTGCAGCAGCCCCTGCTCAGAAGATACTCATATATAACCAAGTTTTAAAATCGATCCCAAATCAGGATGGAAGATTGATTTTGTCAAAGCCACTTGGGCGACGGAATCGGATGTTGGTTAGAAAAAAGTGCCATAATTTCTTGCTGACTGCAGAACACTATACAAATATCGGCTATAGTTATCAGAATCTTAAAGCGTGCATTTTGTACTGTCATTGAATTTTGTGTGTTTCAGCTTTTAAGATTGAAATAAGTACTGACTTACAAGTCCTTATCTGAAGAGCATCATGATTTGACTGTTGTTAATGATAGCTCATAATCATGGCGGAGTTTTCTGTAAAGCAATTCAAAACGCCACTTGACTTATAGGGGCGACTAATAAGCGTGAATTGCTACATGTACCAAGTTCCTCATTCATATCTGCTTAGAGCTTTCACACCTTTATATAAAAATGCAGAGAACATAATTGGGAAAGGGAAAGAAAACTATGTTGTTTTCTTTAAAAAAAAAACTCGATCCCTGCACTAATTTTTATCTTATCATGATCTGCCATACCCTGCGTGGAAAAGCATATGATCACTCAAGATGCCCCAACGATATTATGGAGGAAAGACAAATAAATGAAACCATTAAAAGAAAAGAACCTTTTTCTGCCCATTGCTTTCTTCAAAACATTATGCCTTTTCATGTTACTGGACAGACCATGCATTTTTATAAGATCAGAATGACATCAGAATCCTCTGAAAATCATTGAATTCAACTCCAAAAGAAAAAAAAGGGAAAAAAAAAGGGGAGAGAAGTACCTTTTAGAGGAGGGAATACTGTTGAGACCACTTTTTCTCTTCCTGCTGTTGACCATTATAACCAATTCCAAAAGCAAGAGAGCACAATTCATTCACTTGGCCTTGCCTATAAAACTTCGACCTTCTTCCCTGTGCCTTTGTCCTCATAGTCGAGCTTTGAGGATATTTATTATCTCCAAGTTTCAGCAATTTTCCTTGTGCACGAGACGTTCTCGGATCTTATCTTCGATCATTTTATACACATTTCCAGTCAAGCTTCCTTCGAGTTGTTGTTGTGTCTCATATACCAAGAAAGGTGAGGTTTCTAAATTCAGACACCATATATGCATGTCAGTTCTTTGTTTCTAGTTTGATGTTTGGATAAAATTTAGGGGAAAACCTTATTTATTTCGTTTTTATTTTCGATTTTGTTGGGTAGGTTCGTCATGGGATTTTCTACGCTCATGTGCAATCAGACATTACCATTACTAGATTTTCCATCTGGTGGACTGAAAATGGATGTCTTCAATCCTCGGAGACATAAAGAGAAAGTGGTTATTGTAATGGGAGCAACCGGAACTGGCAAGTCAAGACTCTCCATTAATCTTGCTACCCATTTTCCGGCGGAAATCATAAACTCCGATAAAATGCAAGTGTACGAGGGACTCCCCATAGTGACGAACAAAGTCACTGACGAAGAGCAACGTGGGGTGCCACACCATTTGCTGGGGATACTAAATCCCAGTGCAGATTTCACGGTAACAAACTTCTGTGATAAGGCATCACTTGCGATTGAATCGGTGTTGGGACGAGGCCGGCTTCCAATCATCGTTGGAGGATCGAATTCGTACATCGAGGCCTTAGTTGATGGCGATGATTACCTGCTCCGATCGAAGTACGAATGTTGCTTTTTGTGGGTGGATGCATCAATGCCATCGCTCCACTCCTTCGTTTCAAAGCGAGTTGATCAAATGCTTGAAAATGGCATGGTAGATGAGCTGAGAAAGATGTTCGATCCCAATGCGGAGGATTATTCGAGGGGCATTAGAAGAGCAATTGGGGTGCCAGAATTCGATCAATATTTCAGAAATGAACCATTTTTAGACCAAGAACATAGAGCCAAGTTACTCCAAGAAACAATAACTCAAATGAAAGAAAACACAAGCAAATTAGCGTGTCGCCAACTGGGGAAAATTCATCGGCTCAGAAATATAAAGGGGTGGAATATGCATCGGCTTGATGCCACAAAAGTGTTCCAAAAGCAAGGAAAAGAAGCAGATGAGGCCTGGAAACGGCTGGTGGCCGGACCAAGCGCGCATATCATTGATCAATTTCTTTACAATGTTGCCACCACAGTCCCTACAAATGTAGCGGTGAGGAAGGTAGCAACTGCCATTGCCACCGCAACTTACTAGCTAGAGACAGAGCAAGCTAGCTTAGGTGGTAATTCTTTTTTGTTTTTTTTTTCCTTTCTTTTGACTATTTAGAATTCATCTTGGCAATTCAGTTGAAAATAATTGTACGACGCCGTGAGAAATAAAAGAATAGTATGTTTGTAAGTTAAAAACCTTAGTTTGTTCTCTTGGAAAGTTAATTTAATATATATTTGAGAAACAACTTGCAATATTTGGTTGTCCAAGGTATTCTGCAGAATTTATTTAAGCATATGACTAATCCTCGAGACCTCGACTATGCCAAGTCAATATCAGACGTAGAGACAACATTTAAGCAGCTTTACTTTACTTTAAATTCAATTAATATTGAAAATTTGAATGTGTGGGACTTCTAAATTAAAGAAAAATCAGACCCACAAATGAAGAAAGTATTAGATGAAATAATTCAAGTAATAAAACCTATCACATCCCAACAACTTCTCTTTCATATATTAATTCAAGCAGGTCATATTGGAGAAATTTGAATAAAATAATAAAAAAAGAATGTCAAACTGTTGGCGGACAAAATTTGTGTATAAGTTCAATATGTCAAACTGATTTACAGTTGGGTGCAAGAATTTCTATAGTTGCAATATAAAAAATAAGGGTTAAATACACTTTGCACCATTTATGTTTAAGGATGTTGACGCATTGTACCCCAATGTTTGATTTTTGAAACATTGAGCATATTATGTTATCTCCTCTAATGATTTGCATCCCAAAGTGAAATTTGACGTCAAATTAAATGGTAATCGTTTACACGTGTCTCTCACATTACCTCAGTTCCTATCAGATTGTTGTATTGCCTTTGAATTTCAAACAAGTCAGAATTTTCGCTTGTTGGGTTTTGAATCTCATTTAATCGCGATTTGTTTAAAATTCAAGAGCAATACAGTAATCTAATAGGTACTGAGTTCATGTGTATATGATTACCGTCTAATTTGATGTCAAATTTCACTTCGAGTTGCAAATCGTTGGGGCAGATAACATAATGGGCACAATGTCTCAAAAATAAAATATTGGGGTGCAATGTGTCAACACCCTCAAACATAAAGGGTGCAAAGTGTATTTAACCTAAAAAAAAAAAAATCAGTTTTATCACATAAAAGTGTGAAAAGATTCTGAAGATAGAAAGACAAAAATTTAGCTATGTTTGTTTGTGTTTTTGAATATATATATATATATATATATATATTTTTTTTTTAAATTTAAGTATATATTTTTTGGTATTTATGAGAACTGTGAAACACCTGTTTAGAAATAGAATTTTTTTGAAATTTATTCCCTTAGAGAACGTGAAAGTAAAGAGAAAAATACAAATTTTCACCAACAAACTACCTTAACTTTTGCACTTTGCATCAAAATATACCACATTTAAGATGTTGTATCCACAAATTATCAATCACTAACACATTACACCTCTCGTCTATTTATTTCTTCAAAATAGATGGAATTGATTCCTTCATTTTTAACGAAATGATGATTATACTTTTAAATTGTAATCAGCTATTTAACTTTTTTAAAAGTATAATCAACCTTTCGTATTAAAAAAAATTCAATTTCCATTCAAAATGTCTTGTGCTGAATTTTCACTTTAGGCCTCAGTTTGTATTGAATCACCCTTGACTGAAGAGATAGAAAATTTTATTGAAGATTAGAATATTTTTTTTGTGTATAAAAATCATGTTTACATTAAAAAAAAGTTTTCAAATCTATCAAACTAGCGTAAATTATTACCACACATGGAAAAGCAGCTCATAATCATAATCATAATCATATGCATAAACCTTAACCCTCATCCACTAATCCCATGACAATCTTGACGCGTGGATCCATCACATCTGAAAAAGAAAGGGAGAAAGAAAGAAAAAAAAGATGGAAGGAAGGGAATCCTTGCAAAGTAAAGAAAAGTGGCTGCCTTTAGATTTTTTCGTGCAGTGGCCGTACAGTCGGCAAAGCAAATTGGAAAAAAAAAACACTGTACCAGTGGCGACAATCCACAGCATGATGCGCGCGCATCTGCCGTACACAAAGTGCGTTTGACTTCTCCATTTGGTAAAACCATCCTCCTTTGCATTTTACCGTCCATTCACTTTAAGCAGTTCCTGATCTCCTTGCCCAATCTACTCGCACTACCTTTTCTGCAAGATTACCATGAGAGGGCCGAGAATTTGTACAATCTCAAGTGGCACAAATATAATGAATGACCCTTTTTCCTTACTAATAGCGTGGGGGTTACGTGAAATTGGTTTCCAAATCCACATGTACGTACGTAGGAATATTATTTTGCTTCCATTGAGAGTTAGTTAGAGTTCACGATCATTTGTTTTGGGTTGGAATTTCTTAGTTGATATTAAGTGGGTCTTTGAAAATTTTATCTTTTCTTTCAACTTTAATTTGTCTTCCTTCCTTTTGTCAAACAATCATCAGAATTAATGCAAAACTCTTCCCCCTTTACTGCATGGCTTCTTCCCTATGATGTGGCCACACTACCATGACAATTTTGGACGCGCGCGCGGTTCAAGGGGGTTGATAGGGATGCCTCCAATTATGTCTTCCTCACTATTTCGAAGCTCAAGATAATGATGGAATATATTCTAAAATGGGACTGAGAGAGAGACGAGGGTGGTTCGAATATCAACGTGCGCATTGGTTCGCCCCACTCTGCACTCAGAGACAATTGTCATTTTCAAGCCGAATGATTCTAATCACACAAATATAATGCACCCCATATGCATCAACGGCCTAATGATATTCTCATGGATTCACGAGATGGAAAAGGCAAAACTTTTTCACTTTTGTTTTCTGCAGCATGCAGCAGCTTAATTAATTA
This sequence comes from Myrica gale, assembly GCA_963930655.1. Lineage (NCBI taxonomy): Eukaryota > Viridiplantae > Streptophyta > Magnoliopsida > Fagales > Myricaceae > Myrica > Myrica gale. The sequence goes on from OZ005614.1 coordinate 10,577,089, forward strand.
AAACATTCAGAAAGCTTTTCAAATTATATATATATATATATGCTGCAACTTCTGATCATAGGTTTAGCCTCGTAATGTTCTTTTGAATGCCTTTTCGACAGATGTTAATTTGTGTTGAATCACGTGTGGCATCATTTATTTGGAAAGAGAAACCAATTACTACATGCAAGATCAACAGTGCCCCCTCAATCTCTCGGGGACCCAATTTGAAATCTGTAAAACGGATTAATTTATAAGCTTTTCTGTGTTCTGGGTTTGCTTTTTGTATGCTATGAAGTTCTTATGATTTAACTTGAGCTTGCATAGAATAAAGTAATCTCGGGGGAGATGAGAATGCTCGTACAGGAAGAGACTTGACACCGACTGCTAGTGTAACCAACTTGAGTCTATGATCTCCAGCTAGCTTGCATATGAAAGTAGCTGTCGAATAAACCAAATACGACAATAGTCACTATATATCTTTAAGTTGTTTTCGAACATAATCTTGTGGATGTTATTTGCAGATCTAGAATCCGATTTGTAATCTTTTTTTCCTTCAAATCCCATTTGGAATCTACATCTCATGTTGAACTCGCAAAAAGCAAAAAGGTTTCCCCTCTCGTCACTACAACAAAAAGTGCTTATAATGACTAGAACATGGGTTACTTAAAACCTCGTTCTGGTCGTTAGAGTTAGTAGGTGGACCAAATTTAGTGGTCAAACGTTGGTCATTTTTTCTCTGTCTATAGAAGTTTCTATGAAAACGACAGCGTCGATATTTGCTTGATTTCTCACGAAAAAAGTGGTCACCTAAACAACAGAATCTTTTGTCATTAGACATTTTTTTAGAGCTAATGTCGTCAATATGTGAATAGTTGCCACAACATACATTTGATCACCCCTAACAACGTTCTGTCCACTCGTCTTATGTGGTCACTCTTACATATTTTTTTCCTCGTCATTATGTGAATAGTAGCTACTAGCATCATATGGTCACCATTAATAACGTTCGGTCCAGTCGTCTTATGTGGTCATCATTAACAGTTGACTAATCTTGTTCTATTTTAGTTTCACATGACAATTTTTAAATGGTTACTAACAATATTGTCATGACCACTATTTTTTCGTCCTTTAAACAAATTGTTGACTTTGTTCGTTTTAATGCCTATAAATTCTTTTTCAACGATTTTCTAAATGGTCACACCAGTATGATTATGACCATTTATTATTTTATTAAAAAATTCCATTTAGTTACGAAAATGAAATGGTCGTTGTATGACTCTTGATGACGATTGTATGTTCTGATCAACAATGATTGATTTTCTACCATGTTATCTATACATCAAAATTGAACTCATTCTTACCAGAAAATAATTTGCATTGTCATTCGTTCTTAGTTAGTAAAGTCTTTTCCCTACCATGCAAAAATGGTCATATATTACTTTAAGGGATGGATTTACAATGGTTGGATTAATTTTTTTTACCAATATTAAGTGGTATATATTTTACTTTTATTGGCGGATTGATTCACGTTATCAATACATTTTATTGACAATCCCAAAGTGGTCAATAAACTAATTTTTTTTTACTAAAATTAAATTATTTTTGTACTAATCATCTAAAACCACAAACTACCACAACAATAATATGGTCAGTAGAAAATTGTTTACGATATTCTGATAAAAATAATTAATGATCAAATTAAATGCACATAATTTGAATTTATATAAAAAGAAAAACAACTCAGAGATGTTCCATATCCTAATAAAACATTAATATAACAAACCAAAACATTGATCCAATAACTATTAGTGAGCTACACCCACTAAAAAAAGAACAATAACATTAAAATTCTTAAATGAGCCGTACTTCATAAATTGGTTTGTCTTTGATTCCAAAATTCGTCCTTCTTAAATACTATGGTTGTTGCTGCTTTGAGCTTCAATTTTTTCCTTCAGGTACTTAATCTGTTCATCTTGTTCTTCGCACCTTCCTGCTAAAAGAAGTAGTTATAACCCCAGTATTGGGAGGTTCCCAGCCAAAAAAAATTAGTGCTCTATCTATAGACATATGTGCTAAAATATTATTAGTGGCAAATTAATTTTACGCTGGCCAGGAGCCCCACGGATGTGAAGATTAAGTATCTTTGTTTTTTTTATTACACGAACTCATATAATATATTGATAAAGCATGAGGAAATTACACCAGACAAAACAATGGAAAAAAGAACCATAAAAACACAACAAAGCGAAAGCTGAAAAAAAAAGACTGCGTACTACTCCATGCAGTAGCTCTCAGCTATGCACGTATTGCATAATGACACAATTTTCCTTTTTCTTTTGTATTATATGGGCTAAGATATTTTCTACTACTATCATTATCAAAAGTTGCTTATTTTTCTGATTATTGAGGTCAACAGACATCTCAGAAAAAAAAAAGAGGTCAGCAGACATAATGTAACACAGAAGAGACGGTAAAGATCCTTGAATATTCTCAACGTGTTGTGTTTCCTCGGTAAAAGTATTCGGAGTGAGATTTAAAAAATTAGCAAATCTTGAAGAAGAAAAGTTCACGACAAACACGAACGAATACAACAAATTATCAACCAACTTTATATCACGCAGTGGAAAAAGATCACGAGAACAAATTATGAACTACCAATCCAATGGATCAGAGATGCATAGTACAATGTTACTTACCTAATTGCGAGCAATTTACTTTTTTAACCCAGCTATCTCAGTATCATCATGGTCTGGTGGAATTGTCATGTCTACAAGATCAAATCAAATGTTTACATATTATTTTTAACAAAGAATAATTAAAACCATGAGAGACTTCACATTTTACCTTCAGTATCATTTGTTTATTCCTCTTGAGTAGTTTCAATGACACCGAAGTTATCATTGTATGGTTCCACTTCATCCCTTAAAGCCCACATTCTTTTTTCTACGGAACTCGTTGCTTGTACAACATCTCTAGTCATCGATTTCCCATGAACACAGAAATCAGTGTGGGTCCTGCCACTCCGAAGTTGGATTTTTGCCCTCCATTACTGTTCATCCCAAACCGATACATCCTTTAAATACCAATGAAAAAATCTGTGAGTCCTACTTTCAGGATTAAGGCAACCCAAGAGGGGGGTGAATTGGTTTTCTAAACTTTTCGATATTAACCCCCCAAAACCGTGTTTGCAAAGTAAATACTAATTTAGCACAAGTATAATGATATAACAAGTATGTAAGTGCTAAATGTAAAGAGTAGGGATAGAGAAAGCAAACAAGTGATTTTTAGGTGGTTCGGCAAACCCGCCTACATCCACCCCTCAAGCTCCTTCACTGAGCCTTGAGGTTTTCCACTATCTTCCAATAGCTTTTACACACTAGCTTCCGGGTGCTAGTGAACCGTACAAGTGTTTTCCCGGGATTAACACTCAAACCCTCCCAAGTAGTTTTTTGGCTCACCACTCACAACCTCACCAAGTTTGAGATAAACACTCTCAAAGCGTCTTCTTTAGTGAACAACCTCACTAAAGGAAACACCTCTGTTGATAGGTAGATTTAGGAACAAGACTCTCTCAAAGAGTGGATATAAAAGTGGAAAGCTATATCTCTTGATTCACACAAAGACAAAGATGTGAAAGTGCAATTTGTGTGAATGATATGAGAAATATGAAATAAGAAGGTTTAGAATATTTCTCAAGCTATACAAATGATATGTGGTCTTTTTTTAGACGTTATGGATGTGTATTTATTGGTCACATATGAAAAATAGCCGTTGGGGATCGATTTGACAATTTTACCGTTGTACCGGTCGACCGCTTCATGTACCGGTCGACCGGTTCAAGTAGTCGTTGCCCAACGGTCATAAATTTGAATGCTATCAATGATCGACCGCTTCATGTAGAGGTCGACCTCTACAAAAAGTTCATCAACCAATTCATTTTAAAACATGTTTTTGACCACTTTTAAACACCCAATTTTAAAGACTTAATTCCCATTAGTATATGAAGGGTTTAAGAATATATTTGGGGTGTTTTGAAACCTTTAAAAACATTTTAATCTTTCAAACAAAAGGTAAAACGGTTTATGGACGTTTTGAAAGATATGCAAGTGCGTGATTCAAATCCTTGTCAAATGTGGAATAAAGAGTTACAAGGATTATACCCTAAGGTCTTGAAACTTCACTTTTAGCTCCTTGCATCTTCTTGTTCTTCTTTCTTCAAGGTTTGGCTCTTTTCATCAAGTTGTCTTTGTCTTTGAAGATGTCCAATTTGTAAACTCATCCATTTATTGTAATCGTCAAAATCTCGATTGTGCACGAAAGCCAACAATCCCCCCTTTTTGATGATGACAATAAAGTGATAGTTTTGGGATGACTCCCCCTATCTTTTGCAATTGGACAAACATTTAAAACTAGAAGACAATGCATTAGTAGTCATTGGATTCATAAAGAGTAATACAATAAAAAACATAATCCAATTCAAAAGGAGAATATATAGTCATCAAAATTATTAGCACATTTCTCCCCCTTTGTCACTTCAAAAAGACAAAGAACACATTTCTCCCCAAATATGCATTCTAAAAACAAAGGGAATCCAAACATGTAAACATTTAAAAACTCTCCCCCTTTGTCAATCAAAAAGTGAATGCATGAATCTAATTCAATTGGTCATTTTTCATTCAAAAGATCAAGTTTGAGTTTTAAATGACAATTTAAAGGTCATTCTCAACCAAAAAGGTTTAAACACACAAAAACTTATCAAAGATCAGGATTTTTGTAAAAGAGATAGCTGATAGATTTTCCATTTTGATAAATGCAGAAAAATATGTGAAAGATAAATACATTTGCATTTATAACATTTAACAACCAAGAAAATATAATTAGCCAACAATTAAAAACTTATTCTCAAATAAGGATTAGATGTTACCAAAGGTTTCCCCTTAGCATTTGTCCTCAAATGTCACAAGCCTTCTTGATAGACATGTTTCATCCAAGCACCATTTGTTGCTCCATCCTACAAGAGAATTAAGAAACAATTTTTGGCACCCAAGCCTTCTTGGGTCCTTCAATGTTAGTTTTGGTTCCTTTTGGAACCCATGCTTTCTTGAGAGTCTTGCTCCCAAGCTTCTTTAATGCACAATAAAAAATTAGATGCTCATATTTATTGCAAAAATGACATGTTTGAGTAGGTGCATTAAATGATTTAGCCTTCACAAAATAATTCTTAAAATATTTTTGATGAATTGAAGGCTTGTAGCCTAAGCCACATTTGTCAAAGACACATCTTTGACTACCAAGAATCAAATCTAAAGATTTTTTTCCTTGAGTAAACTTCTCAAGGATTTTGCTTTGAGAAATAATTTTGTTGTTCAAAACAAACTTTCTCCTTTTCAAATTCTAAAGCTTTTTGTTGAAACAAATCGTTTTCTAGCTTTAGATTCTTTTTCTCATTTTTCAAAGAATCAATATCATTTGAGATCAAAATGAGTTTCTTTTTCAATGATGTATATTTTGAGCCTAATTTTTCTAATTGACATAAAAGATCATCAAAAGCATTTTGAAGCTCAATATATGAAGTTTCATGCTCATCATCGGAAGAGTGTACCTCATCATCATCCTCATCGGTATCCTCAAATGCCATGTAGCACATGTTGGCTATTTCTCCATTTTCTTCGGAGGAGGAGGAGGAACTTTCATTGTTAGCCTTCCAAGATGTCTTCTTGTATTTGAGGCTTCTCTTTCTTTTCTTGCTTTTGAGGAAGTTCTTGAACTTTCTTGTCATCAAAACTATGTTTTCCTCTTTGTCATCCTCATCTTTCATTGTTGAAGATTTGAAAGCGTTCCTCATCCTTTTCTTGCTCTCATATTCATTTTCGAGCATTTGGATCTCATGGGTCATGGGTGATCCAATGAACTCATCCAGAGGTAGATTTGTGAGATCCTTGGCTTCTTGTATGACAGTCACTTTGACCTCTCATGCCTTTGGTAGTGACCTAAGGATTTTTCTCACCAAATCGGAGTTAGTATACGATTTACCAAGATCATTCAAAGCATTTATTATTGTGGTAAATCTAGTATACATGTTAGAAATAGATTCCTCGGGTGACATTTTAAATAACTCATAGTTATGAACAAGCATGTTGATTTTTGACTCTTTGACTTGAATTGTTCCTTCATGAGTGATTTCTAGAGCATGCCAAATTTCCTTAGCATTTGTGCAAGAAGATATTCTATTAAATTCATTTTTCTCTAAAGCACAATAAAGAATGTTCATAACTCTAGCATTTAAAGAGATTTTCTTTTTGTCTAGGTCACTATATTCATTTTCGTTTTTAAGGGTTTCAACCTCTCCAACTTTCTTTGTGGGAATATGTGGACCATTCAAAGTGCATAACCATAAATCATAATCAATGGATTGAAGATAGATTTTCATCCTAGCTTTCCAATATGCATAATCATTTCCGTCAAAAAATGATGGTCTAAGAGTGGAAAGCCCTTCAACTTGAGTGTTGAAGCTTGTAGTTGTTATTCTAACTCAAGATGTTTAAATCTTGTATAAAGAGCACCAGACTCTGGTACCAATTGTGAGTCCTAGTTTCAGGATTAAGGCAACCCAAGAGGGGGGTGAATTGGTTTTCTAAACTTTTTGATATTAACCCCCCAAAACTGTGTTTGCAAAGTAAATACTAATTTAGCACAAGTATAATGATATAACAAGTATGTAAGTGCTAAATGTAAAGAGTAGGGATAGAGAAAGCAAACAAGTGATTTTTAGGTGGTTCGGCAAACCCGCCTACATCCACCCCTCAAGCTCCTTCACCGAGCCTTGAGGTTTTCCACTATCTTCCAATAGCTTTTATATACTAGCTTCCGGGTGCTAGTGTGGTCGAATGATATGTGGTCATTTTTTTTAGACGTTTTGGATGTGTATTTATAGGCCATATATGAAAACTAGCCGTTTATAGCCGTTGGGGGTCGATTTGACAATTTTACCGTTGTACCGGTCGACAGCTTCATGTACCGGTCGACCGGTTCAAGTAGCCGTTGCCCAACGGTCATAAATTTGAATGCTGTCAATGATCGACCGCTTCATGTAGAGGTCGAACTCTACAAAAAGTTCATCGACCGGTTCATTTAAAAACATATTTTTGACCACTTTTAAACACCCAATTTTTAAGACTTAATTCCCATAAGTATATGAAGGGTTTAGGAATTAATTTTGGGGTGTTTTGAAACCTTTAAAAACATTTTAATCTTTCAAACAAAAGGTAAAACGGTTTATGGACGTTTTAAAAGATATGCAAGTGCGTGGTTCAAATCCTTGTCAAATGTGGAATAAAGAGTTACAAGGATTATACCCTAAGGTCTTGAAACTTCACTTTTAGCTCCTTGCATCTTCTTGTTCTTTTTTCTTCAAGGTTTGGCTCTTTCGTCAAGTTTTCTTTGTCTTTGAAGATGTCAAATTTGTAAACTCATCCATTTATTGTAATCGTCAAAATCTCGATTGATGGATGAATCAAAAGGCCTTTAAACAAAAGCAATATAAATGAAAGTAATGGAAATTACCTTGTAAAGCCCTGTATATTTGATTCCTCCACACAAGATTTCGTGTTTGATGGATGAATGAGAGTCTTTGATATTTTCAGATGACCTAAGTATGAAGCTTTGACGTTCTTCCCATATAACTCAAACTTATGAAGGAAAAAAATTTTATCTCTAATTTGAGGCGCCATACCTCCCGCCTCTCTAAAAAGAAAAAGAAAACAGGAAATTTTTGTGGGAAAAAATTGATCATGGAGTATGTTCCTTATTTATAACAAAGCGTTAACTTCTTTATCATCTCTAACGTACTCCTAAAAGATAGGCCGAAGAGATCAAGTTCACATTTTGAATTGATGTTGATATTTTTTTATTTTAAAGAAATTCCTTTAGCGTATAACGGCTTCCAATGCGAAATTAATTGAGGTTAACTTCTCAAGCCATTTGCTTAAAAAAATATAAAACAAGCCATTTAAACTCTGAAAATTAAATTAGGTGGAGGGATTTGACAGTGTTATTCACTTTTAGAAAATCATATTGATAATATAGTGAATAATTTAGGTAAGTGGAGGGACTTAGTTAACTGACATAATTTTAGTTAGTTGCAGTAATTAAATTAAAATAAAATTTTAGTTAATTCTCTATATTCAAAGTTATATATATATATATATATATTATACTTTTATAATAATATATTTTTCTATATCCAAACAATAGAAACCCTTATTTATTAAACGAGGTGGCGTTTTTATGTCAATTTCAACTTCAACTGACGCTTTAGTGTGATTTTTTTATCAAAATCTTTTTGAAAAACTTCAAAATACAATGAAAAATCAAAATTTATTTCTTAATTAAAAAAAAACAAGTGAGAGCGTAATTTGCCTTAAAAGCAAAAAAAAAGGTGAGGAGGGAGGGGGCATATGGTTCAAAATTTGCCAGGAAAAGACTATATATGCACTTTATGGCCTGGAAATTAGGGCTGAAAAACCGGAATGCGGTCCGGACCACATTCCGATCCTAATATATTAAAGGACCGGACTGGACCACTTATAAGTGGTTCTATCTAGTCCGGTTTCACTAAATGCGGTCCGGTCCGGACCACCTAAGTGGTCCGAACCGGTTTAATTTTTTTCAATTTTTTTATTTTTGTAAAATTTTTTCAAAATTTTTTTTAGGTTAATTTCAAAGGGGAAGTGTATATAAAAATGTTAAGTTTTAGTTTAGATTAAAATTAAATGTTTTATGTTTATAATTTGTATTAAAAATTATAAAAAAAATATATTTTTTTAATAAATGCGGTCCAGTCCGGTCCGGACCATATTTATTAAAAAGGAGGACCGGACCGGACCGCAAATCCGGTCCGGTTTTCCGGTCCGATCCGGTTATGTTCACCCCTACTGGAAATAATGCCCAGGAAAAATAATTTTAAAGATGAATTGCAAAGAAAGACGATATAAAACACATATGCAACCAACTATTTTTTAAAACAAACCAAAAAAAGAAATGGAAAAGAAAAAGACCAGCAGTGGAAACCCACCCAAATAAGAAGAGAAGCAAAAACCACCGTTTCTTTGCTACCTCATAATTGATATTAACAAGAGTCATTATTTAGTGCTAAGGCTAAAAATTTGGATCCACACATGATTTTTACAAAAAAAATTGGATCCACATATAAGACTCAAAATCTCTTTTAAACTTTTGAAATTTCCATTGGATGCAAACAAACACATAATTCAAAATATCGAAATATCCTACTTTTTCTAAACATATCAAAATATCCTACTTTCACTCATCTTTTCACCATCTTTTTCTTATTTTTCTATTCAACGTCAAAACCTTCCTTCTTTCTAGCTAAATTTTTTTATGTAAATAGAATAAAAGTATTAAACAGAACATAAACAATATGTGGACGCCATCATGAACGAATTAAGGGGCCAATCTCATATTGCCTAATAGTGATGCAATTAAAATTTTAGATTATTAAAGTTTGATCTAAGCGAAAATTAAATCAGGAGTTTATTGAGTAATTATTCCTGTCTGAAAGCAATATAAGTGGGTTTCCACTAATTGCAGTAAACAAGGATTTGGTAGTGAAAGATGCAATAGAAGTGGGTTTCCACTAATTGCAGTAAACAACGATCTGGTAGTGAAAGATGCAATAGAAGTGGGTTTCCATTACTTGTAAGTTACAAGCGGATCAGCAATTTAACAGAATTATTACATTACATTAATTAAGGTCATATGTTAAGGTCTTTAATTTATTAAGTTCCCAATTTTGTCAATCCATGATCCCAAATAAGACCTGAGGGCCGTACCAAATGCTTACAAAGAGCATGGCTAGGCACTTAGAAAGCAATTTTTTTCTATCGGGTCTAAGGACGACTACCGATTCTCAAATGAATTATACCACTGATGCGGCCCTTCAATTGATGAACTATTCAAAATTCAAAAATTAAGATTAATTAATTAATAACAAAAAATGGTCACCATTTGTAGCGGCGGTTTTTGTGACCGCCGCTAAATGCCGTCACAAAATAGTCAAAGTATTTGAGACTACAAAATCAGACAATAAAATAGAGTAAAGTGATGGTAATTGCGAGTTTTTATGAGTATTTTCATTGACCATTATAAAATTCGTAACCAAAAACAACATGATGACTAGAAATATTTTTTGGTCACTGCAATATGGTAAAAAAATAACTATAGGCTCTTTTTAATTAGACCGACCGAAAAAAGTAATCTATTGAATGTCTACATTTAGTCACTTGTGACAATGGATAATTGGTCGTCATTGAATATAATCAAGTTACGAAGTGTTTGCTGAGAATTTTGGTTGAAATATAAAATTCAAGTTTTGACCAATTTTTTGGTGGATACTTAGGTAAATGCTGTCACAAAATAATCATAGTACTTGAGATTGCAAAATTGGACAATAGAATAGAGTAAAGTGGAGGTAATTGCGAGTTTTTATGACTATTATCATTGACCATAAAAAAATTCGTGACCACAAACAACATGATGACGAAAAATATTTTTTGGTCACTGCACCTCGATTTATGTTGACCAACACAATATTGTTAAAAAAATTAGTCACTATACGCTCTTTTTAATTAGACCGACCCAAAAAAATAATCAATTGAAAGTCTACTTTTAATCACTTGTGACAATGGAGAATTGGTCGTCATTGAATATAATCAAGCTACAAAATGTTTGACGAGAATTTTGGTTGAAATATAAAATTCAAGTTTTTACCAATTTTTTGGTGGATACTTAGCTAAATGTTGTCACAAAATAGTCAGAGTATTTGAGACTGCAAAATTGGACAATAGAATAGAGTAAAGCGATGAAAATTGCGAGTTTTTATGACCATTCTCATTGACCATAAAAAAAATTCGTGACCACAAACAACATGACGACGAGAAATATTTTTTTTGTCACTGCATCCCGATTTATGGTGACCAACGCAATATGGTTAAAACATTTTAGTCACTATAGGCTCTTTTAAATTAGGCCGACCAAAAAAAATCTATTTAATGTCTACTTTTAGTCACTTGTGACAATGGAAAATCGGTTGTCATTGAACGTAATCAAGCTACGAAGTGTTCGACGAGAATTTTGGTTGCATATAAAATTCAAGCTTTGACCAATTTTTTGTGGATAATTAGCTAACTGTTGTCACAAAATAGTCAGAGTATTTGAAACTGCAAAATTGGACAATAGAATAGAGTAAAGCGATGGAAATTGCGAGTTTTTATGACCATTCTCATTGACCAAAAAAAATCGTGACCACAAACAGTATGATTACGAGAAATATTTTTTGGTCACTACAACCCTGTTTATGGTGACCAACGCAATATGATCAAAAGGATTTTGGTCACTATAGGCTATATTTAATTAGGTCGACCCAAAAAAAATCCATTTAATGTTTATAGAGAATCGGTCGTCATTGAAAGTAATCAAGCTACGCAGTGTTTGATGAGAATTTTGGTTGAAATATATCATTCAAGTTTTGACCAATTTTTTGATGAATAATTAGCTATATGGCGTCACTGGACAATAAAATAGAGTAAAGTGGTGAAAATTGTGACTTTTTATGATTATTCTCATTGACCAAATATAATTTCGTGACCACAAACAACATGATGACGAAAAATATTTTTTGGTCACTACGACCCAGTTTATGGCGACCAACACAATATGGTAAAAAAGATTTTGGTCACCATAGACTTTTTTTAATTAGGCCAACCCAAAAAAAGAATCTATTGAATGTCTACTTTTACTCACTTGTGACAATGAAGAATCGGTCGTCATTGAAAGTAATCAAGTTACGAAGTGTTTGACGAGAATTTTTGTTGAAATATAAAATTCAAGTTTTGACCAATTTTTTGGTGAATAATGAGCTAAATGCCGTCACAAAATAGTCAGAGTATTTGAGACTACAAAATTGGACAATAGAATAGAGTAAAGTGGTGGGAATTGCTATTTTTTATGATCATTCTCGTTGACCAAAAAAAATTTCGTGACCACAAACAACGTGATGATGAGAAATATTCGTATCTTTGGCAGTACCTACTAAGTCTAAGCCAACAATGATCAGTACTCTGTGATTTACAATATATCTCAAAGAATGGAAGTGATCCCTTTCTTTTTTTCCTAGGAAGAAGCGATCCCTTGTGTAATGGGCATGGGCGGATCCAGGGGGTGCGGGTGGGGGCGGTCGCCCCCACTAAATCCAAAAATCTTTTGCAATTTTTTTGCTTATTAAAAAGCAGGCTTGCCTACATTGGCTCAGCCGCTCAGGCCTGCTTCTAGGGCTAGTGGGGGCGGGACGAGACCAGAAGCGGCGCACCCACTGGCCAGTTCCGTGTGGCCTGCTTAATTTTTTTAAAATCAAAGGGTGAAACGATACTGTTTCACCATCTGATTTAAAAAAAAATGCACGTCTCTCTCTCTCTCTCTCTCTCTCTCACACACACACACTCTCTGCGATCTCTCTCGCTCTCCCTCAGCCCAGCAGCCCTCACGCCTCTCTCTCACTCACTGCTGCCATTGCCCCGTCCGAATTTCTCAGATTTATCATTTATGATTATGTGCTTATAGTTATGGACTATGGTGCTGCTGTGCTTTTTTTTTTGTTTTAAAGATTTGTCTTGGATGAATGGTTGTTTCAATCATTCAATGTTAATGCTTCTGACTTGATGCTTAATTGCTTATGACTGTTTAAATTTTGGACTATTTAGTATGTTATATTTTATTACCTTTTGTGTCTATACTATCTTTATTGTCTTATATGAAAGAATTTTAGACGTGAGAGTATTGTCTTTGAGTTAGCATTGGTCTTACCGGTTGCGACTGCAACCGTTGAGAGAGTGTTTTCTGCAATGAAGATTATTAAAACTGATTAGTGGAATAGAATGAGAGATGAATGGATGAATGATAGCATGATAGTATACATTGAGAGAGAAATTTTTACACTATTGAGAATGAAGCCATTTTACAACGTTTTCAGAAAATGGAAGGCCCGTAGGATCCAATTACCATAACTCAGTATTATCAAATAGTTCAGTAAGTATATTTCATTATTTTTAATGTTTTTAGTTCTTAATTTGCGATATTGTAATTTTAAAATACTTTTTACATTATGTGAATTTTTTTTGGTAATTTTGATTTAGAAATTCGACCCCACTCATTTTATATCCTAGATACGCCACTGGTAATGGGACTATACCATCCTGTAGAAAGAATCGCACGGAGTAAACAACTTTCACTCTTTGCTCTTTTTCATCGGTCAACCTTCAATTATGAGGTAGCTTGGAGCATTTTTTTAATCCCATGGGAGTACGGTAATTTGCAATTGCATTCTAACAATGAAGCCTCTCTCTCTCTCTATCTTAGGCTTTTCTGTGATACACTTGTAGATGATATGTCCATTCATCCCTCAATCAATAGAAGTCATCCATGTATATATAGAGAAGTTAAGGGTATCTTGAAAACAAAAGCGTGTAGGTTTTAGGTTTTTAATGAAGAATCCCATGTGATCCATTAACCCAAGTTGGCTAAAATATGTCTTCCCCTTTAATTCAAGCAGGGTTCAAGTAGGATAGCACTAGGGACAAGGAAGCCCAACAATAGCTTAGCCTGGCAGTAGTGGCCATTTGGTTTGATTCACCTCAATCTATATTGATATATAGAATTTAGTTCCTGTTTTCAAAGAGGCTACAAAATATTCACTAGGAATTAGAAAAAGAGGACTACTGGAGGAAGCCTGCTACAACTCACTGTGGCTATCTTTTTTATCGATTCCCCTCCCTCCAGTAGTCTCATTTATACACGCTCTTGTGTGGAATGATCTGAGCTAACAAACAACTGGATCTCTTTTCCCATCTGCATGCGTACAGTGGTAACAGATAGCATGATCAAACTATTTGTCCTTGCGGTTCGATCCTCTGATACGATGACGTTTATGATTTGAACATTAATAATGGATCCGGTCCTCCGGAGTATAACCCCATGGCCAATAACTTCATATTTATTAGGAATGCTCAGAATTATTAGGATCAGTAGAGACACAGAAACAGCTGAAATAACAAACGAGTATATATATATGTAGACTGTAGTAAGAAGAGTACTATAGGTAGGACCGACAGACAAAGTACTATAATCTAAACCCATGACGAAACAAAACAAACATAGTACACCAGACATGAAAGAGGGTTATTAGTTTCCTCATTGCACCAAGCGCTGACTTGCCTCTGACAGTAGATGCACCATTCAAGTTCTCAATAGCGTCCCCCCACAGACGTATGTAACGTTGCAAGAATCGCCAATACGAAGGGTGTACTCGTGCACGGGCCTCATGAGGAAGTTTGCGAAGCCAGGCAAAAGAAAGAGGAGCTCACAGACACACTGCCCATCTATCTGGCTCGCCCACCGGCAACAATTTTCTACCGCCGGTGCCAGGCGGTGCCTGTGCCGCCTGCGCCTACTCCTGCCCCGGTGTCCGTGTCTGTGCTCATGCCTGTGATGGTGCCGTTCATCATCTTCATCATCATCGGGAGGAGAAGGTGGTGGTGTTAGAGGTAATGGGTTCACTGGGAGCAGCGCACAAGCATAGTTTGCGAGAGAAAATTGTGATGCACAAAGCGGGCGGGGAGTCAGTTGAGGTGGCCGTAATTGGCCCTCGGACTTTGGCAAGAGCATGAGCACCACGGATGCTGCGAAGAGTACTAATGTAACAATCTTGACTTTCTCCATGCGAAAGATCTCAAGTCTTTTTCCAAGTATCACATGCAGAAAGTTGGGGAAGAGGATGGTTTACAAGGTGAATTCAGACTGGCCCTCGGTTCCTCTTATATACATGTCTGTAGCTGCGTGTTTCGTTTGATTAGGTTCTCTGGTGGGTTGACAGTAGATTATAGGATTACCAAGAGAATGAGGCTTTTGCTGGTAGACGTATGGAAGAGCTCAGATACAGGATAAGTGAGGCTTCATTCCCTTTGTGTGATGAGTTTGTTAGGTGACATACAAGCGCTCCTCAAGAGGCGTTTAGCCAGCAACCCCCTTCCTACCACGAGAATTTTGTACTGAAGGAAATATTTCCACTCGGGAGAAAAAAAAAGTTGCTTGAAACGTATTTAGTTTTAACTTACTGCAATAGTTTTTCCCTGCATTTTCCTCCTTTCAAAGTTTGAGTACCAAAAAATCAAATGGAGTAACTGGTATATGGCTGAGACTAGATCTCTAGAACTTTTAAAAATTTAGTAGCATATTGGAATATATAGAGGCGTGAAGGTAGTAAATATATAAGAGCTGTTTAGGGTGCTGCTGCTAGTTGAGCCCTGTTATGCAGTATAGTTTTACTACGTAAATTGACCACACATAAGATTGTAAATAAATCAAACTCCTCCTCAGGGAAAATCATGCTAAATCCTTGTGTCCAAGATGGTCCTAATCTGACTTCGTATATACCCACATCAAAAGATATAACAGCAAACCAAATGATGCACACCACTTGGAGGCACAGGTACTAAAACTTGAAGGGGGCATTCACACAAATTAAGCTCCATGCTACATTGTAGGCCTACTTACTTGCACTACCATTATCAGAAAGTGACAAAGAGCATGAAGAGGAACTCTGGGTCAGGAGATTCTTTATTTTAAGAAATTTCATGAGAAGCCTATGAGACAAGGATTAGAATACAGCAAAACTGCTTTGGGCCTCCCTGAAATTGTGCGTGAGATCAATATCTGAAAGAGATTGCCAAACTGAGGACAGGTTTGGGGTTAGCTCACCCTCGCGGGATCACACCCCTTCATAGAAGTAGAGGCTGATGATTATCACAAATTCTGCACCACTGCAATGGGGTATTACAATGGAAGTATAGGAAGAACCACGAAGATAGTCATCTAATATCTTCCACATAACTTGCCGACCCAGACAAACCTTCCTAGAAAGGTGAACATATATTTCAAAAGACAGACCAAGAAAATCAATAAATAGACGGAAAAAAAAAGGTACAAGGACGATCCATTCTAACACGTAGTCACTTATACTGCTCCTTCAATATTACTTCACAGACATCAATCGCAGCAAAATGTCAGGGCTTAACTCAAGCTAACAGTGTACAAGAGTAAAAAATGTGGATCTCATCTCTTGTCATGTCTTCTTAAGCACTGCTAACACAAGCAAGGCTTCAATGTTTATTTCTCAATACTTTGTCCAACTTTTTCAATTTGTTTTCAAGGTATTCTCTAACATGATACAAATAACGCTGACCATATCTAGCTGCAAAGCAACTTCATAACGGAGTAACAATGTCGTGACTCGCCCAAGAAAGCTTCGTACATAAGAGTAGTTTTACTTTCATGTGAATTTCCCCCATACCAACAAAAATAGGCAAAAGGACGTAAACCCCCATCCTCTAGCCATTACTTTGATGGTTTTTGGTCCTGCAATCCATGAGTTGCACCTATATAATAGATGTCACATTCCATTTTGGATCCAATCCTCAACACGCTACACACATGATTTAAGAAACTCCAATAGAGAGTCAAAGTACAAGTCCATAAATAGGTTGGGATGCCTTATCTGTGAATCTACAAAGCAATAGTATCAGTTAATTGCTACCTGTTGAAACACCAACATTGAGAGAACAAGTAGTTGCACGAACCCCCACCCCCGCATAAATTCAGCGACATCCACAATCTCCATTTATCTCATACGAAAATTTGGGCTGTACACTCAACACACGCTGGACAATACAATTCCTCAAAGTTTTACAATTTCTCAACACAATCTGTGGCTTAACCTCAATAATCATCCAAAGTAGGATCTAGTCCTCTTTCCCTGCACATGTTCATCGTGTTGCCACCTATGCCTTTCACGGTTATTGCAATTCTCCTCTCCAAGTCTCTAGTCATTCATCTAAGGAATACCAATCATTTTCACCACTCTTCATTGCCATCATTTCCATGTCCCTTTTAACTTCTTCCCTTTGCAACCTCAACTGTTGTTCTCTCTTTTTCCATCCTTGTTCCAACAGCTCAATAAACTTATCGTTTATCTCAAGCAGAGGATCCCTATCAATCAACTTATCATCCTTATACGCTTCTCTCAGCATTGCTGTTTCTATCCCCCCTTTCAATGACATATAGAATATCCCAGAATGCCTTGTAAACACACCCGAGAATGCATTTGAGAACCTATACTCATCACAGAACTTCCCCAATATTGGCACAGGAACCCTCTTATGTAACGAAAGACAAAGCAACTCATGGAAAACCCCCACCATCCTCTTCTCCATTTCCCTTGACGCCTGATCCAAATGCGAAACATCCTCATACGGGGACACACAACCAAGCTCCATCCAATCCCTAACCCACTCCCTCATCTCCTTCCTCAAGAAAAACCCTGGCGGAAGCTTAACGTTAAAATTAGGCCTAACACGAATCCCTGTCAACCCGGACTCCTCCTCCGCCCTCCTCTCAACGACTGATTTGGCAAACTCGGAGTTCCACGAAATCAATTCCAAAAAGGACTTCTCTTCACCGGGGCACCCAACTAGCCGAAAATACTGGGGTTACTTGGGCACCAAGTCAACCAGAAAATCATTCAGAAACCCAAAGTACCTCTTCACATGTACTAATTTATCAGCACTAAGAACCTTATCCTTGGACATCATCAACAGTTTACACAGTTTGGATACTGTCCAAGGTTCCTGCTCACGATAAATCATTCTCTTCTTCGAGAAATTCTTTGAGCCGGTCTGAAACTCAGAGGAATTGGACCGGTGCGGTCTTGGGTTTGATTCGATCGTAGTAAATGTGGAATAATCCTGGGTTTCTGGTGAGGAAAGTAATGATTTTGACATTGAGCCGCATTCTCTCGCGGCGTTTCTCGAGATACCGGAGCGGGATTACTTGTCCCGGTTCATTGAGAACCTCTTTGACCACGCGGGCACAGAGCGTGCACCGGTTGTCGTTCTCTATAGCTTGGTCTAGTTTCCGGTCCTTGCGCCACACTACTCTGAGGCTCGAAATGGATTTGATAAAAGGGTTTGTACGAGATGTGACTACGAGTTGGAGGCTGTGGTACAAGTAGAAAGAAATGGAATGGTTTTTCGAGAGCATTCCTGAAAAGTGAAGGACCAAGTAAGCACGCAGCACAGAAGAGGACTAGCTCGAGGAAGTTTCACGGGAAGAGGAAGAGGGAGAGGGAGAGAGAGAGAGTGGGGAAACAATCTTCGGGACATCAGACTTTGAGATTGGTCCAACCAGATAAACGATTGGGTTGGGCTTGGGCCTACAATGACCAAGCCCATACACGTGATGATTTCCCTTGTTAGGGTTTGTTGGAGGGAGTGTAAATTCTATGGTAAAAAACAAGTTTGAAGTTTATAAAAAAAATGTGTTGGAGTCAGTCAAAAGTTATTGAGATTTATAAAAGAAAAAAAAATTATAAAAGAAATGGTTAAATACGTTTTGCTCTCTTAGAGTTATTTACATTTTGCACTCCGATATATTATTTTGAGATATTAGATCTTTAGCTTACATATTTTTTCAATTTGGATCTTGTACTCAAATTGTCCATAAATTTAGACGGATTCTGTTAAAACATGAAATGTAATGTGTAAATACTCCTAAAGATAAGTGGCCGATGTGTAAAATTTTTTACTGAATCCGTCTAAATTGAAAGACAATTTGATTACGGGTCTAAATTAAAAAAATGTGTAACTTTATAAGTCCAATGTCTAAAAAATAATACATCAGGGTGCAAAGTGTAAATGACTCCAAAGATAAACAGGGCAAAGTATATTAAACTCAAAAAAAAATCAAATAAATTTTGTGCAAACCTCGAAGATGGGGCTGATCAGATAATTAATGTTTAGAATTAAATCAAATTTATGTTGTTATTTTATATTTAAATATCAAACATTCTAATCCAATCATATTGAATATACATGCTTGGTAAAGGGTCGAGGTCCTTTAGCTTTATGAGTTTTACTTTTTTTTTCTTCTTCGTGTTATATATATATATATATATATATATATATATATATATATATATATATATATATATATATATATATATGCCCACAATGAAATTATGGATGTTTGCATATGAATATTCAAATAGAATACTATAATTATTGCTTTATCAACATAAATTAAATTTTTTAGCACGTGGCTTCAAATCTAACAACAAGTCACCAATTTACACATTCCCAATTTTCAAATTGAGAATATAAGGTTTATGATATTTGAGGATAATTTGGTTCAAGTAGGAATTTAATCTAGATAAATCAATGAAATTTATCCAGATTAATATTTGAAATTTGAAATAAAAGATAATCAAATATCAAGATAAAGAAAAAAAAAATAGTTGAATGGACTCTATTCAATGAATTGCAAGAATACAATTCAAAAATATAGAGAAAGATAAAAAGATAGATTAAATGAGACCTTAATGCTTAATGATTTTACTCATGTTTGAAATTATAAAATATCAGTAACTTAAATATTCTCAAAATACCCTTAATGACCCGTGTGCCTCTCAAGTGCTTTTCAAAATATTCTCCTGAACATTGTGTGAGAAAAAAATGTTTGGATGAAAAAGTTTTGTGAGGAGAATGTTATGTGGGTCCAGCCCACATGGTTTTTTAAAGCCCATTTGTGGGTCTTAAGTTCTCTAATTAGGGCGGCAAAATGTTGCCGCACAATATAAGAAGGAAAAATAAAATGTGCCACATAATAGAGAGAAATAGAGGCTGCCGCCACACGAGAGAAACAGAGGAGAGAAAAGAGAAAGAAAAATATGAGTTTTTTTTCGGGAGTTTTTCTTTCTATCTTCAGGTGTGGTTTTCACACATGAGCAAATTTAGTTATCTTTGAGAAAATATCTAAGTGCTTCATCAATGAGAACTTGTGATATTCAGATTTGGGATCTCGTTGCAGGATGAGTTTCGTCAGATTTCAGGATTTTGTGATGAGATTGTATTTTTCTTAGAGAGTGATCTTGTTCAATTCCAATTTGCTAGAACTCAAGTTTTAGGCATAAACTTGAGTGTTGTAATCTCTATTTTTTTATAGTGTTTTTATCTCGAAGTTGCCCTGTGGTTTTTCCCTTCACACAAAAGGGTTTTCTACGTAAATTTTTGTGTGTTCTCTTTGTGCTTGCTTTATTTTTTTTCTGTTTGGTTGTTGGTTTACTTGGGCTTATTATTTGATTTGCACATGGATGTAATTTGGCCCAACAAAGTGGTATCAGAGCCAGGTTGTGTGGGGTTGGTTGTTTTGTGTGGATTAAATGGAGAGTAGTTCAGGCACTATGATTAAACTCACGACATCAAATTATTCAATTTGGAAGCCGATGATGGAGGACATCCTTACTGTAAGGATTTGCATGACCCTATTGAGGATGATAATGTCAAGCCAAGCAATAAAAGTGCCAAGGATTGGGAGAAGAAAAATCGAAAGACTATTGGGTATATTAAACATTGGATTGATCTTAGTGTGTTCCATCATGTGTCTTAAAAGACAAATGTCAAAACTTTATAGAAGAAATTGAAAGTCTCTATTAGAGTAATCTAGCTTAGAATAAAGTTTTTGCGATCATAAAGCTTGTGAATTTGAAGCTGAAAGAGGTAAAGTCTGTTGCAAGCATTTGAGTGATTTCCAAGACTTAATTAATCAGTTGATTACAATGAAAATAGTGCTAGAAGATGAGTTGCAAGCACTATTGCTTCTGAGTTCTTTGTCAGACATTAAGGAGACTTTGGTGGTGTCACTTAGTAATTCTGTTTCGAATGGTGTGTTAGCACTCAATTTGGTTAAAGATTGTTTTTTCAATGAAGAGAGAGGAAGAAAAGATACAGGCAAATAAAGCGCAGAGGATCTTGTTACAGAGAACAAGGGTAGAGATTTTAAAGAACACAGGAAATTCAGAAGTCAGTCGAAAGGGATAGATCAGATAAAGTGCTTATTTTGTGATAGGAATGGTCATATGAAGAAGCATTGTAAGGCTTGGAAAAATAAACATAAAGAAGATAATAATCAGAATACCGCAGCTAGTGTTTCAGATGAGGATGTGGCAGTGGCAGTTACGGCTGCAGGACCGGAAATCCATTCCGATTTTCGAACCGGAATGCGGTCGGACCAGATTTCCGGTCCTACTAAAATAAAGGACCGGACCTTCCGGCCAAATGCTGTCTGGTCCGGACCACATCATTTTTAAAAAATGTTTAGGTTAATTTTGAAGGGGAAGGACATATAAAAATGTAGAGTTTTCGTTTAGGTTAAAACTAAACTTTTTAAGTTTGTAATTTGTATTAAAAAAATATAAAAACTTTTTTTATTTATATTAATAAATCCAGTTCGGACCGGATTTTCAAAAGCTATGGACTGGACCGGACCACAAATCCAGTTCGCGGTCCGGTTTTGCTCAGCCTTAGTGCTAATTATGTTTGCTGAAGAAGAGCAGTGTTGTCATGTTGCAAATCTATTTGTTGAGTGGGTGATCTACTAAACGACGTCACTCCGAAAAAGGGAGCTCTTTACTTTGTACAAAGTGGGTAACTTTGGTAGAGTGAAGATGGGCAATGTCAGTCATGCAGACATAGTGGGAATTGATGATATTTGTTTGCAGACAGATGTTGGATGCACCTTGACATTGAAAAATGTGCGACATGTGGTAGACATGCGCCTAAATTTGCTATCTACATATGTCTTTGATGACGTGGGGTATGAAAGTTATTTTGGCAACGAAAGATAGAAACTTACAAAGGGGTCAATGGTAAAGATTTGTTGCACACTTTACAAGACAAAAGTAAATGTGTATAATGAAGCGGCAAATGCAGCAAAAGGTGATTCTTCACTGGATTTGTGGCACAAGAGGCTGACTCACATAAGTGAGAAGCGATTACAAATTTTGGCAAGGAAATCCCTCATTCCTTTCGCCAAAGGTACGTCTTTAAATCCTTGTCATTATTTTTTACTTGATAAACAACATAGAGTTTCTTTTTCAGAAATCCTCTAGTAGAAAGCCCAATGTATTAGATTTGGTGTATTTTGATGTATGTAGTCTCATTGAGATAGAGTCTTTAGGCGGTAATAAGTATTTTCTTACTTCTATTGATGATGTTTCACGAAAGGTGTGGGTGTTTTGTTTGAGATCAAAAGATTAGATTTTTCAGCACTTCAAAAAGTTTCATGTCATGGTGGAAAAGGAAACCGACAAGGTTTTGAAGTGTCTTCGGATTGACGACTAAGGGAATATACGTCTAATGTGTTTGAAGATTACTGCTTAGAGCATGACACTAGACACGAGAAGACAGTTCCTGATACCCCACAGCATAACGGTGTGACAGATAGAATGAACCGCACCATTGTCGAAAAGGTCAGAAGCATGTTAAGGATGGCTATACTTCCTAACTCATTTTGGGGTGAAGCTATTTGCACTGCGTGCTACCTAATCAACCTATCTACATCATCTCCTTTGGGTTTTGAGATTCTAGAGAAAGTGTTGATAGGAAATGATGTCCTTGAAGCTTTTGTGCCAATAACCGGTGCTCCCTGAAGCTCTTCTGCCAATAACTTGTTCCTGGATAGCCACCATTTCTTTGCTTCCATAGACAGCTTATAAGCAATGTACATCACCTTCTATTCATCAGTGCAACCCAACACTCTAAACAGCTCCCCGATAACCATAATTCAATTATCAGCAAACACCATGTCAATTAAACTGGTCAAAGGAACACCCTTCGGTACGTTCCTCATGGAGATTGAGGTTCTAGTTCATTTATTAAGCCATAAAACTCGCCAAATTCCGGAGAATCTCCTCTGGATTGAACCCGGGGTTCGGTTGTTCTTGATCCCAATCTGAGCTCCCATCTCCCAGAGTCTCAGACATACTTCCCTGAGAGACAACACCAATGTTACGATGACAACTACAATAAAGGATGTAAGCCTAGGCCGTATTGAACCTCTAAATTATCCTCTGATACCAACTGTCACGTTCTGTGTTAGTACTTACCCCCTAGGCTCACCTATAGTGATGGTATGCACACAAACAGGGATTACGACATGAGATATTTAATATGGAAAAAAATTGAAAGAAGAGAAAATAGTAAAGAAAATAAAACCAACTATGGCATATTCACGGATTTTCTCTTTTACAAAATATCCTTCATGAGGAATACAAAAGTAAAAGAAATAAGTACAAAAACGAAAGCTATCTAAAGCTTTCCGTAATACACCATCCGTGAAACGACTAACTAAAACAGCTAACTAAACCAACTAAAACAAAAGAGTGACTACCGCTGAAGTCTACTCATCCTCCGACTCTGTATCAGAGGTTAGGTCGAGAAGCTCGTTTTCATCAGTGCTCTCTGCCGGCAAAGACGGTGGAGGAGGGTCTATGTGCAAGAGGGCTGGGTCAACATCAACTGGCCCAAAGTCCTCTACATAAGGAGGCGGAGATATAGGTGGACCCTTGAGGAACCATTGGGGCTTGTACCCCACGTACACCTCTAGTGTGTCAGTAATATACGTCCAAATCTTAACGACTAACACATGTGTGTCAAAATCTAGGGTATGCTTGCTCATAAACGTCATCATATGTCAGGTCTAACGTCCACAGTGGTACATACAAAATAAACCACAAATGAAAAGGGTGAGTCCTATTGACTCAGTAAGGGGGGGATAAGGGGACAGGACATGCAAGGGGATAAAATAGAAGTAACAGAAAATAGAGAATAAGCAACTGTTAGCAAAGGTTGTTTTGCAAACAATTCATAAATGATTTTGATGATAACAAAATATTCTAAGTTTCAAAGAATTTAGATTTTACATTGTCAATCCACTATTTTCTAAGATATATTTCAAATGGATTGAGATTTATCTCTCTAAAATATTTCTAAGTGCACTTGAACACCATTACACAGGTTGATAAGATCAATTTTCATATTGTAGGTGTTTAAAGAAGTTTGGAATGGATTAGACGCTTTAAAGCTGCTGTTTTTCTCTCCAGCACTTATAAATGTCGACACATTGAATCTATGTGTTGACACATTGCACTTACTCCTGAATGCTGAATTCATGGTGTCGACACATTAGACCATAGTGTCGACACATTGCACTAACACCCGAGACAAGATTTCCAGACCATTTTAATATGTCAGCACATTACCACCAATGTGTCGACACATTGCACTGTCTCCCGACAGCAAAATTTCAGACTAAGTTTTAATGTGTCAGCACATACCTATGTGTCGACACATAGTGCGAATTTGCAGAAATCCTGGAAACAACGCCAGCTCTTTTAAAATGGATCAAATGTCTTCTAAACCCCTCCAACGGCTCTTTAACTTTACAAGAAGACCCTTAATGACCGTTGAAGACCTAAGGGCTGTAGGAAGAACAATATGGAGAGAGAAAGAACAAGCTCGATCACAATAGCAACATCTAGAGAGAGAAAAAGCCAAGAGTCAAAGAAATCCATTTGTTGATTCCTTCAAGTCCGAAGCTCTTCACTGTCAAATCTTGTCCTCTTGCTCATCATTGACGACTTTGTCTTCAAAGGGAGAGAAATTTCTTGAATAATAAGGATTTGCATCGTCATTCAACATCTATTCTTCCAAAGAGAGAGAAAGCTAAATCCAAAGAAATCACTTGCTGATTCGTTCAAGACCAAAGCTTCACTGTCAAATCTCATTCTCTTGTTCATCATTGACAACCTAGCCTCCAAAGAGAGAGATTTTTTGAAGAAGAGACAACACACTTGCAAGTTTTATTTGCCCTAACTTCTAGAGAGAGAAAATGTCTTCAAGAAGAAAGAATAGCTCACCAACCAAAAAGGCTTGTGCTCACACCTTCCAAACTTTAGCTTTCTTTTGATAATCTTGTCTTCTTGCACTCTATTGAGCTTTCCACTTGCTGACTTGGCTTAAAGAGTCATTCCATACGATTTGAGCTTTTCATTTGCTAATTTGGCTTAGAGAGTCATTCCATACATTTTGTGCCTTGTTTGCTAATTCGGCTTAGAGAGCCTTCATTGTAACCATCCTTTGTAAAATATTTGAGTGTTAGGAAAACACTTGGTTCTACTTGTGAGAATAGAAGCAATCTTCTAGGTTGTGAGGATTTGTGAGAGAGAGTTGAAGTGTAAGCTCGGAAAACACTTTGTAAAGGTTCCTTAGCACCCGAGAAGCTAAGGTGTATTTGCTATTGGAGAATAGTGAAGGAAGCCCAAGGAAGTCAATATCCTCGGGGGTGGACGTAGGCAATCATTGACCGAACCACCTAAAATTATGGTGTCGTCTCTCTAACTCTATCTCTTTCATTAATCGTTTCATATTCATACTTGTAGAGGTTTATGCTTTATCTTTAACTGCTTATATTTGACATAGCATTAGACACATTTAAATCAACATTCTTATTTGTTAAAGAGTGGTAGTTTTCAGATCTGTATATTTATAGAAAAAGTGATATGTTTTTGAAAAACTCAATTCACCCCCTCTTGGGTTGTTAATTAGACTTATAATTGGTATCACAGCTGAGGTTTAATATCCCTATCTATGAAAACCTTTATTAATACCTCCTTAGCTGAAGGTCAATCCACAAATAGACCTCCTTTGTTCAATGAAACTTGTTACAATTATTGTAAGGCTATGATGAGGATTTACATCCAAGCCGTGGATTATGAACTGTGGAGAGTTATCTCTAACAGACCTAAATTTCCTATAGACAAGAATAGTATGTTGAAGGATGAAAAAGATTTTAATGATGTCGATCTTAAGCTTATGTCGTTAAATGCTAAAACTATTAATGTGTTATATGTGCACTTGATTCAAATGAATTCAATCGTGTTTTCGGTTGTGATACCGCGAAAAAAGTTTGAGACAAACTCTAAATAGCTCATGAAGGTACAAATGAAGTCAAGGAAAACAAAATTAGTATGCTAGTTCATAGTTATAAGCTTTTTAAGATGAAATCCGATGAATCTATCTCATCTAAGTTTACTCGTTTTACCGATATTATAAATGATCTTAAATCTCTTGGTAAAGAATATACTAATGTTGAGATGGTGAGAAAGATTCTTAGGTGCCTACTAAATACTTGGGAACTCAAGGTCACCGCCATTCAAGAAGTCAAAGACTTGATAAAGCTTCCTTTGGATGAGCTCATGGGATCTTTTATGACCCACGAGATGAACCAAGTAAAAGGAGACGAAATTGAAGGAAAAGACAAAAGAGAAATCATCTCTATTAGTGAAGAAGAGGAAATTGCAAACCTTTGTTTGATAGATAACAAAGGAAAGCGAGGATGGGGTACAATCTTCACTTACTGAATATTTTTCATTTGATGAATTGCAAGATGCGTTTAATGAACAATACCTTGAACTAAAAAGAATATTTTCAAAATATTGTTCTCTCAAAAAGAATTTTGAAAGTATTGCAAAAGAGAATAATTCTTTGAAAATTCAAGTTGTTTCTCTTGGAGAGAATCTTGCAAGAGTCACAAAAGAAAATGAAAATGTTGATTCAAGTCTAAATGACAAGGATAATTGATTGTGGCATAGAAGACTTGTTCATACAAGCATTGACTTGATTTCAAAAACAGC
The DNA here is from genome assembly GCA_963930655.1 of Myrica gale. Taxonomy (NCBI): domain Eukaryota; kingdom Viridiplantae; phylum Streptophyta; class Magnoliopsida; order Fagales; family Myricaceae; genus Myrica; species Myrica gale. The sequence continues at coordinate 10,603,724 of OZ005614.1, forward strand.
TAAAAAAATCTTGTTTAGGTTTGTCTTACCTTACATTTGAGAAAGACATAATTTTGTGTAGCTTGTCGAAAAGACAAACAAACCAAAACATCCTTTAAGCCCAAAAATATGGTGTCCACTTCTAGGCCAATTCAACTTTACACATGAACTTTTTGGTCCAACCCGAACGTTATGTTTGGGTGGCAAACACTATAGCTTTGTTGTTATTGATAATTTCAATAGATTCACATGGGTTCTATTCCTAGCTCATAAAGATGATGTTTTTCATGCTTAAAACTTAACAAGTGAATTCAAAATGAAAAATGTTTTGTCATGTTTGAATCATTGCATGATTAGGCAAATTCTTATGAAACCTCCTTATGAGCTATGGAATGATAGAAAACTCAACATTAGTTATTTCCATGTTTCGGTTGTAAATTCTTTAAGCTCAACAACAAGGAAAATTTGGGTAAGCTCGATGCAAAAGTGGATAAATGTATCTTTCTTGGATATTCATCTACTAATAAAGCTAATCATTTTTCAATAAACATACTCTAGTTGTTGAAGAATCTTTTCATGTGGTATTTGATAAATCTAACATTTTTATGAGAAGAAATTACAATGAAGTTGTAGATCTTGAAAATATGTTGAGAAATCAGCTACAAGGGAAGAAAAGAAAATTTTTCATCCACAAGAGCAATATGTAAAAGACCTTGAAAAAGAAACACCTCAAAGCAACAATGATCTACCAAAGGCCTGAAAGTTTGTCAGAAATCATCATATTGATTAAGTCATTGGTAATGTGGAGAAAGGTGTAAGTACTCACTCTTTTTATAATCAAGCTAGTAATTTTGCCTTACTTTCTCAAATTTAGCCAAAGAATATTTATGAGGCAAAAGTTGATAAAAGTTGGATCCATGTCATGGATGATGAAGTAAAATAGTTTGACAAAAATATGGTATGACATCTAGTTCCCAGACTCCAAGATCATCCAGTTATTAGTACTCAATGGATTTTCAAAACAAAATGGATGTATTTGGGGATGTGGTAAGGAACAAGACAATGTTGGTAGCCCAAGATTAAGATCAAGAGAGGAAATCGATTTTGATGAGACCTTCGCACTTGTTGCTAGATTAGAATCTTTTCGTATGTTGCTTACCTTTGCATGTTTGAATGATTTCAAATGGTTGTGAAATGTGCATCTCTTAATGGTTATATTTTTTTAGGAAATGTGTGTAGAACAAGCTCCTAGACTTATAGATGAAAAGCTACCGCACCATGTGTTCAAGCTCACAAAAGCACTAAATGGCTTGAAGCAAACATCTCAAGCATGGTATGCAAGGTTAAGTTCCTTCCTTATTGAAAATGGATTTGAATCTTTTCGTATGTTGCTTACCTTTGCATGTTTGAATGATTTCAAATTATTTCAAATGGTTGTGAAATGTGCATCTCTTAATGGTTATATTTTTTAGGAAATGTGTATAGAACAAACTCCTAGACTTATAGATGAAAAGCTACCGCACCATGTGTTCAAGCTCACAATAGCACTAAATGGCTTGAAGCAAACATCTCAAGCATGGTATGCACGGTTAAGTTCCTTCCTTATTGAAAATGGATTTTCACGAGATATGATCGATATCACTCTCTTTACTAAGGAAAAAGAAAATGATGTGCTTATTACTCAAATATATAATATCATTTTTGGTTCTACTAATGAGTCTCTTTGTGAAGAATTTTTCCAAGTCATAAAAGGTGAATTCGAGATGAACCTCATGAGAGAAGTGAATTATCTTCTCAGGCTTCAGATTAAACAATATCATGAGGGCATCTTCATAAACATTGTCAAATACACAAGAGACATACTCAAAAGATTTGGGATGGACAACATAAAATCGATGGGTATAGCAATGAGTCCATCAACCCAAATAGAAAATGGTGAAAAATGTAAAGACGTTGAACACACAAGGTATCGATGTATGATTCGATCTTTTCTTTACATTATTGTGAGTAAACCTAACATAATGTTTAGTATATGCATGTGCTAGATTCCAATCTTGTCCTAAGGAACCTCATCTCCTTGTTGTTAAAAGAATTTTCAGAAATATTGTTGGCACCAAAATCTTGATTTGTTTTATCCCAAGAAATTGGAATGAGATTACCTTTGGATTAAATTGGTTATATGTACTTGATGTGTGATATTAATTGTGTTGTTGATTACATTGGACACATTGATCTTTGTTTAAATTGCTCTCTATGCGTTTAGCTCTAAAAGCATACTTGTTCATTGTTAAAAATTGTATGTACTCATTTTGCATATCATGCGTCAACACTTGGTAAAACAAGTGTCAACACTTGGTAAAACAAGTGTCAACACTTCTGGTTTTTATGATTGTTTTCACTAGAGAAGTACTTGTCGACACTATACATTCATGTGTTGACACATAAGCTTCATGCCCGAGAGCTCTTTTAAAACCATGTTCGGGACATGAGCAATGTGTCGACACATTGAGCCCATGTGTTGACACATCTTTCAGGTTCACTGTTTTTAAAATAAGGGGCATGCGTGACATATTTATGCTCTTTTAGGGCAAAAGGGGTCAACACTTTACTTCTCTTCCCTCACAGACCCTCTTTTCTCTCCCAAACGACACGGATCATCCTTTCTCTCACAAATTCCATTTACCCGCTGCCTTCTCTGAAAAATCCACTGCCGAAAGCCTTCAAACTCCTCACAACGCCACTACCGAAATGTCTTCCAGCCGCTCCAAGAACCTCTCTCGTCAGACGCCCTCATTTGTCAATTTTAGGGCACAAAAGAAAGGGAAAAGCACTAAGGAACCCACTCCTACTCCAGAGGCCTACATTTTCAGGTCAGGGCTTTGCAAGAATCGTTTTGTGCAAGATTTTCGGAATATGATAGTAATTGCTGGTCGTTGGGCTGATTTTAAATGGTTTTGTGAAAGTGGTTTTGATTTCAAAAAGATGGTTGAGTTTCAAGGATGGGGTATGCTTGTGAATTTGAAAGTTGATTGCTATGTTTATTTGGTGGAGTTGGTTTATGCTAATTTTCAAAATTCTAAGTTTGAGGATGTCACCAGTTATATGAATGGAAAGCAATTAGAAATGTCTGGTACCACCCTTAATTCCTTGATCTTTGTGCCTAATGGTGAAAAGAAATTATTTGGTGCTTATGGTTGGGTGGGTATGTATGAAATTGAGCCAATTGACATTTTTAGGGTTGTGTTGGATAATCCAACCCTAAATGAGGTGATTAGACCCTCTGCTAGTGCCTTAACAATTCATAGATGATTATTGCATCATATGGTCTGTAATATCATCTTGCCATGGACTAGAAAATTTGAGTACATTACATTCATGAAGGTATTAGTCATGTATTGCTTGATCACCCGTACCCATATCAATTTAAGCCACTTGATGCTCAACCATATGAAAGCTGCCACTGAGAAGAAGAAACAAGGGCTTCCTTGTGGGATGCTTTTTATGCTTATATTTCATATTCCTGAGATTCATATGACTGGGGAAGTAAGAGAAAAACTCAAAGAAAACCCTTCAGGTGCTAGGGTTTGTTCAACATGATGATGGAAAATGGGTGAAGAAAAGTGTGATGACACCTAAGCAAGGGGATTCATATCTTGAGGAAAAGGCTGAAACTGAAAGGATTCCCAAGGGAAATAGGACTTCTTTGGGTAAGGAAACACCTATTTTTTCCCTCACTGCAGAGTGGACCATCCTCCGTATTTTCTGCTGCTAGTTCTCGTGAGCCTCACTTAAGTAAACTTGAGGATTCAATTGCTGAAATCGAGAAGAAATCGAAAAGATTGGGTAAGAATATGAAGGACACGACCACTAGTATGAAGACATGATATCAAGATATTAAGAAGTTGTTTGGTGTTCATATAGAGCATTTTGGGGCTTTTGAGAATGATATGTAGGGTCTCAAGAATCAAGTCAACAACCTGCATGTGACAAGCAATGTGATTCAAAATACGGTGGATGAATTTGCTAAGAATATCGTGCAATCCACTGCTGAAGATGTCATCAAGGCTACTGAGTTTCATTTGAAAGCTGAGCTCCATTTGAAATAACCGAATAAGCTCTAAATGTTCAAATGAAGAGACTTAAAATGTGCAAAACAAGTCTATGAAAAATAATTGAAACTCAAGGAAGACATAATTTAAACATAACATCTATATATTAGAGATATGTTATAAGAGATATCAAATAGGTGAAAAAGATAGGGGCGTTATAGAGATGCACGTTGACAGACATGCTGATGAGCCAACAAGGGTTGATGAGGATGATCCAGACAATGTTGAGCAGGGGGAGCAACCTACTCCATTGGTACCTCAGGCTATAAGGTCTACCATAGAGCATCGTCCATCAGTCAGGTATCTTGATTCAGATTATATTTTGTTAACTGATGAGGGGGAGCTAGAAAGCTTTCAGGAAGTAAAGTTTCATAAGGACAAGCAGAGCTAGGTGAATTTCTATGTAGGATGAGATGAATTATTTGCAGAAGAATGAAACTTATGATTTGGTGGAGCTTCCTAAAGGCAAGAAGGCATTGAAAAATAAATAAGTGTTTAAGCTGAAGAAGATGGTGAGAAACTAGTGAAGTATAAAGCTCAATTAGTGGTGAAAGGCTTCGGTTAAAAGAAAGAGATTGACTTCAATGAGATATTCTCTCCTATCTTCAAGATGACTTCCATTCGAGTGGTTTTGAGTTTAGTAGCTAGATTGGATCTTGAGCTTGAGCAACTAGATGTGAAGACTGTTTTTCTCCGTTGTGATTTGGAGGAAGAAATCTACATGGATCAGCTAGAAGGATTTGAACTGAAAGGAAATGAGCACATGGTTTGCAAGTTGAAAAAGAGTTTGTTTGGGTTGAAGCATGCTCCGAGACAGTGGTATAAGAAGGTTGACTCTTTTATGGTGGGTCACGGTTATACATGGACAGAGGCAGATCATTGCGTGTATGTCATAGAATTATATGTCAGGAACTTCATTATTCTTTTGTTATATGTAGATGATATGTTGATAGTGGGGCAAGATATTCAGTTATTTCCTAGGTTGAAGGCAGATTTGTTCAAGTCCTTTGACATGAAAGATCTTGGTTCAACACGACAGATTTTGGGGATGCATATTTATCGTGATAGGAAGGCTAGAAAGTTATGGCTATCATAGAAGAAATATATACAATAAGTGCTGGTGAGGTTTAACATGAAGAGTGTTAAACCGGTTGGGACACCACTCGGTGATTACTTCAAACTCAGTAAGAAGAATTGTCCTTCTATAAAGGAAGAGAAAGAGAACATGTTAGCTATTTCTCATTCCTCTGCAGTCAAAAGTTTGATGTATGTCATGGTTTGCACATGGCCAGACATTGCTCATGCAATTGGGGTGATCAGTAAGTTTCTTGTTAATCCCGGTAAAGATCACTGGGAGGCAGTTGAATTAATCTTCAGATATTTGAGAGGTAACTCGAAGATGTGTTTGAATTTTTTAGATTCAAAACAAGTTTTGGAGGGATATGCAGATGTAGATATGTCAGGTGACCTAGATGGTAGAAAATCTACTTTGAGGGTTCTTGTTTACTTTTGCAGGAGTTGTATCATGACAGTCAAGATTGTAGAAGTGTGTTGCCTTATCTACAACTGAGGCTGAGTATATTGCAGCAACTGTAGTAGGAAAAGAAATGCTTTGGATGAAAAGGTTTCTCCAAGAATTGAGTTTGAAGCAAGATGGGTATGTGGTTCATTGTAATAGTTAGAGTGCTTTAGACTTGAGCAAGAATGCTACTTACCATCACGGATGAATAGGGTGTGCAAAAAAGCCCTGATCCAGCTTGTCGACCCGGATCTGACCCGCCTCGACCCGACTGGGTCGGATGGAGTCGAATTCAGATTTGGAGTCGGATAGTTTTTATAGAAAAAAACATGTATTCAGGTTGGATCTGGATACTTGAATATAAATTTGATTTAATCCGACCTGACCCGAATTCCACCCTTTAAGGAGGGCTCGAAGGAGAAAGACAAGAATTCCACCCGAAAAAAAGATGTATTCATGTTGATATTCCTCAGGAGGGCTCGAAGGAGAAAGACAAGATTGGGAATTTCGGAGACTGCCCGGACAATCCATTGTGCATTTTCTATTACCTTTTTGAGGTTGATCTTCCTGCTAAGTAAACATTGCCTCTTCTTCTTTGGCTTAAAGGAGGTATACATACTTGGATCTAATCCCACACTTTCCATTATCAGTGTCATTGGCCTAAATTGTTGAAACACTTCGAAATGTTGTTTGTTTCTTAAATGCATATTTATTTCCTTCCCTTCTCGTTTTCTTCTTTCTTCCCGTATTTTTCTTTTGTTTTCTTTTAGAGACAGATGAGAGGTGGTTGGGGTTGGAATATGGTATAAAGATAACCCAAATGAATGTCAAGAACCTGGTCCCACAACTCCGAATCCGAAAATTTCTGATTCGGATTTGGCATTTTCGAATCCAAAATTTTATGTGCCCACCTGTACGGACGAAGCACATTGATGTGAGATACCATTGGCTACGACAAGCAGTGGCAGAACAATTGATACTGTTGGAAAAGATTCATACTGAGAAGAATCCGGCTGATATGATGACAAAGGTTGTGACCAGAGAGAAGCTTGAGCTTTGTGTCGAACTGGCCAACATGGATTCTAACTGATTTGTTAGAGATCATTCTCCTTCTTTAGTGAGCTGGAGGGGGAGATTGTTATGTGGGTGTGGCCCACATGGTTTTTTAAAGCTCATTCGTGGGCCTTAAGTTATCTAATTAGGGCGGCAATATGTTGCTGCACAATATAAAAAGGAAAAATAAAAGGTGTCGCATAATAGAGAGAAATAGAGGCTGCCACACTAGAGAAACAGAGGAGAGAAAAGAAAAAGAGGAGACTTTTCGGGAGTTTTTCTTTCGATCTTCGGGTGTGATTTTTACACAGGAGCAAATTGAGTTATCTCTGAGAAGGTTATTTGGGTGCTTCATCAACGGAGAGTTGTGATATTCAGATTGAGGATCTCGTTGCAGGGTGAGTTTCGTCAGATTCCTAGATTTGTGGTGAGATTGTATTTTTCTCAAGAGTTGATCTTGTTGAATTTCAATTTGCTAGAAAACTCAAGTTTTGGGCATAAACTTGAGTGTGGTAATCTCTATTTTATTATAGTGGATTTATCTCGGAGTTGCCCCGTGATTTTTCCCTTTTCACTGAAGGGTTTTCCTCGTAAATCTTGTGTGTTCTCTGATGTTTGCTTTATTTTTTTCTGTTTGGTTGTTGGTTTGCTTGTGGTTATTATTTAATTTACACAGAGACGTAATTTGACCCGATAGAGAATGTTCATGGGCTTTAGTAAAAGTTGTTTTGATTTTTATGTTTGAATTTTATTGAAGACTTAGAAGAATTTTAAGGTGTACAATCATGTTTGGATAAAAAAAAATGTTTTTGAAACAAAAGAAAATGTTTTGGAAAACTACAACCAAACAAAACTTAGATTTTTTTTTTCATTTAAAACATGCGAAGATAGAGATGCTTTTTGTCCAAGAAATAGTAACCCCATACCTACTAATATCATGCGCGATTTGCTCACCATCTAACAGAAAAATTTTCAATACTCTGTTTCATAACATTTGGAAGTGATCTTTAATTCACAAGGATGAACAATTTAAGGGTGTCTCTAGGGCTGCACAACTCCGGTGTAGGTGCCGGTTTTGGCCAAAACCGGCACCTACACCGGGTAGGCCGGTTTTTAAATAATTGTCACCTACACTTACACCGTTAAGGACAAAAACCGGCCCTTAGCGGTGACGGTTTCCGGTTATCTTACATTCATATTTGACCATTTTTTAGCATTTTACGCACTTTGCTCAATATATTTTTTTCTTTTGTCCATTAATCACATATCAATAAAATCTAAACTAATGAAATCCAAATTCCAAACTCAATAAAATTTAGAAGAATGACACATTCCAAATCAAGAGAAAAACTTACTTGGTGTCACCAAAAGTGTTTTGATAGCACAAAAGGAACAAATCACAGCATTATAGCTCTCATCTGTAAGGAACCGCAGCATAGCTCTCATTTGTAAGGAACGCCTGTGACTTCCAGATTAGATGTCTCTGCAAGGAGCACTTAGATTCCAATCTAAATTGGGACTAAAACTGATAAATGATGGAGAAATAAATCTTCCATTAGAGTTCAATAAATACCGCAAATATTACCCAATTTTACCAACACCCATTACTTTTTACATGAACCAGCAAATGCAAAAAAGTGTTGGGCATCATAATGGAACTTGACATTAAAAGGATGGGGGCGAAGAGGACATACCTAAATCTTAGGTTAAAATTATACTAACAAAAAGAAAACCAGGAAAGCAAATTCAAAGAATTACAGAAACACCATTCTGTTTAAAAAATAAACCTTTAGTACAACCCAAAAGGTCTGAGTTTATCAAACACAGGAGGAGAGGTTTGATTCTGGAGGACAACATGGCACTTCAAGGAAAGCTGCTAAAGGTTATGACCATATTCATATCTGCCCTGTCAAAACCCAGCCTTGGTACAATAAACCAAGTCCCTAACTTGATCGTGTATTATTCACCAATTGCCTAACATTAAAGAACAAATTCATGATTAAAGTAAAGACCAAATACAACAGAAAATATCAGACAAACTGTTTGGCATTCATCTCTTAAGGAAGCTGGTCAGGACATTGGGATCTACAGTTGTTAGCATCCATTATGGACCAAATATTCACCTCCTGAGATAGGCAACTGAACATCCCTCATTAAAAAAAAATTATGAGATCATCCTAAAATTATATAAGCGTAAATCAAACCCATTGCATACTGAATGGTGTTTTGGTGATAGCGTTTGCCACATTGAGGGAGAGGATTTACATACATTAATATTAACCCGCAATTACCTGACGCTTGATGTTAAATGCTTCAAATTATCATAGCAAAGTAGTTCCTAAACGTCCCTAATAGTTTCAAAAATACAACCAACAAGTGGAGCAACATAAAGAAAATGTGTAAGATATAGAATTACCAAAGAAGGCTTACCAAAGCTCGTTTACTTGTGCAATCCTCCAATAAAAATCTTTCTGCGCTTAGCACAAGAATATCACGAAAGGTTAGAAACAAGAAGACCGATCAAAAACAAACAATTTGCCCCCATTTGTCAGCCAAGAAAACGAAGGATACAATAGACACAAGCACAAGATCATTCAGATCCAAAATTTTTGCCTAAAGCTTCTATTATTCCCTTCGATTTTCTCAGTGTCCAACAGAAGGTAACTAGATCTAGATAGAGAGAGGGAGAGAGACGAACCCAGGACTAGCGTCGTCGCCTGAATGTGGATTCTCGCTCCTGGATTTAGAACCCATAGCTCGTGATATGGATTTAGAAGTTCTCGGAGATAGCGAGCAAGAACTTCGAGCAAGAAAATTCAATGCATCGAAAGTTGAGGTTTTGAGATTTGAGCAGAGACATACATCGTTTAATATATATATAAAAAATTGCAACCCGGTTTTTCGGTACTCGAGAACCCGGTGCCGAGCAAACTGGGAACCGGAAAACCCCCGAATTTTCTCAGAAATAGGCCACGAGCACCGGTTAGGCCGGATACCAACCCTAGGTGTCTCATCCTTTCTACATCATTGACTTTGGTGTAGGTGAATAAGATCAAGAAGACTGTAACTTTTGGGCAATTATATAATTCCATAGTCCATAAGATCTCTAATGAAAATAAATTTCTAGACTTTCTTTCAGATTCATGGGTTTCTAAGAATGTAAAATAAGAACATGGGTTGTTCGGTATTAGGATATTATATTATATTTTTTTATTAAAAATTAATTAATTATATAAAAAAGTCTTTATAATATTGAAAAGTTGTAAATAAGTTCACGAGATAATAAAAACCGCAGATAGTTTCTTGTGTTTGATATTCTTTGAAAACAAACTCTCTTGTACATTTAAATTACAACTAAACTACTGGTAGGTAAAGTATGAGATGAGAGTATAAGAATAGACTTTTTTTTAACTGAATGTCCAGCTACTTGTGTTTTTCTTTATTAAGGGTGAGTTTGACAAAGAAAATTTTAACAAAATAAAAAATTACAATATAATCTTTATCTCCGATACATCATTACTTTTCACTATAATAAATATTAAAAATCATCTCTCTTCACTTTTTTATCAAATTCAATACTCTAAAATTTTAACACTCAAACACAACAACTACGTCTCTTATTTGTAACTTTTTAATAACATAAGAATTTGAGTGCAATAATGCTAAAATTAATTGAAAGGTAGACAGACAGGATTTTCGAATTAATTTTGAAATCAAGTCGGGAAAAAAACATGTTACGATATTTTCCCAAGAGAATTCGAAATATCGACCCTGATTTTTATCGAGTAAAATATTTTTGATATTACCAGGATAGGAAAATGACAAAAAGGGCAGCAAATAAAACCGCGTGAAGTTTCCGAGTCGTATCCGGCCCCAGTGGCAGGGCCGTTATCGTCAGAAAGCAACAGCACCATGAAATTTTACTGTCAACACCCTCGTGGTATACCTCAAATGACTCCTTTATCCAAGCGATTACTTAGCTCCGTAGTTCTCCCTCCAGTCTGTTCCTTCCCACCCAAGTATTTGTTCCCCTCCCGAGAATCCGAGAGTCGAACACTACACAAAACTTACCCAATCTCTCTACTTCGCTCTCTCTCTCTGTCTCTTCCTCTCCCTCTGTCTCTGTGGAAGGTCAGTGCTTCTCTTGGCTTATAGATGCGCTGTTTGGTTTCAGAGAGAGGAAAAGAAATGAAACAAAGAAAAAGTTTTTAATCTCTGTTTGTCTTGACTCTCCGCCTGAGGATGGTTATTTGTTTCGCCTTCTCCCGTCCCGTCGATTAGAAACCCTATAATCCAAATTCCTCATTTCCTTTATTTTCTGTTCAATTTTTCTGCTTTTCCCCCTAGGCATCCAAGCAGAGCATTATCGCTCGTTGGTTTGCCCGTCCTTGACAATTTAGAGGCGTTTTATTCTTTTCTTTTTTTCTCGTTGTTTTTGTGAATAACGTCATTTTCCACCAAAATTAGTTGAAAATAACCTAAAACTCCGTCTTGTGTTCTCGTTTCCTATCTTTTTCTTCGAAACCAAACAGAGGAAGAGGGTTTTGTTGTTTCTTGGTGTTGGTCTCAAATAGTTTTGCAAATGTTGACTTGAGCCATCTCTTTCTTTGTTTTTCGTTTCACTTGTGTTGTTTATTAGTATTTGGGTGCTTGGGATAGGTTCCCAATTACATGCGAAAATTTGTTGGCTTATTTCTCTTGTGCAGATCAGAAGTTCTTGGAAATGGGTTTCAACTCAGTTTACCGGTGCTTGCAGGAGGTATTTCCAAAGGTATTAATCTCACTTTACCAGAGAATTTGGTATCTTGATTAAGGAACCTACTGAAAATTTCCCTTTTGCGATATATGCTTAATAATTACCCAGCATAAATTTTTATGTATATTTAGTGCTTTTTTTAACTGTAAAATTTTGCAACTTTTGTTCACATACCTCGTCTTATGTATATATATATAACTCTTTTACCTTCCCTAGCTGAAGACATGTTTTGCATCTCATTCTGCATAGGTTGATTATCGCTTGCTGAAGGCTGTTGCTATTGAACATTCCAAGGATGCTGATCAGGCTGTGGATGTTGTCCTTAGTGATATTATCCCTTATCTGTCTAGTCCGTTCATTGGTTCTGCTAGTCCTCCCGAGCATCACGAAGGTGTTCTAATCAACCTCCTTTACAATTTCTAGATTTCTGATTCAGTTGATTGTTTTAAGTGCTTTAGGGCATGTTTGCATTTAGGAATTTTTAGAAAATTTTGCCAGTGATGTGAAATCGAGGTAGATTGGAGTTATATTGGATTTTGTGAAAATTTTGAAGTATGTTTAGGAGATGTTGGAAAATTTTGGAGATTTATGGGAGTTGGTGAAAAAGTGAAGAGAGATTATTTGAGTGAATTTTTTATGTTTATTGTGATTGGAAGAGAGATGATTTTGAAGGTGGTGTTTGTGATGTTAAAATTTTAGTAAAATTGTAGGAGTTGGTAAAAAGGTTGAAGAGAGAGAATGAAAAAGTGAAAAAGTTAGAGAAAAAGTAAGGAGAGAGAATGAAAAAGTAAGTAAAAAAGTGAAAAAGTAAGAGAAAAAGTAAGGAGAGAGAATGAAAAAGTAAAGATGTTAAAATTTTAGTAAAATTTTGTTAAAATTGTAGTGTAGACAAACACTATGGAAGTTTATTATTATTATTTTTTAATTTCGAAATTAAAATAAAAAGAGAAAGATATTGTGGATGTGAGAACCGAAGAAGTAAAACATTTATTGACAAAATTTTTGAGTAGTTATGTTTGGGATTGAGAATTTTGACCTAAATTCTCATTTGCAAACATGATTAGTTTCCATAATTCTTAGCTCATCATGTGTTGCATCTGCTTTAGATTCCACCTGGGTGTTGCTTTTTACTTTTTGTTCTCTTTTTTTTTTATAAATATTTTCTTGCATGTATTTGAAGTTGTCATTAGGTTCAGTGGATTAATTTGATTGAGTTATGTATAATACATTACACCATGAACGTGCAGTAGGATTGAAGGAGCAGATGGACTTACTGAGTCAGCAGCAGGTTATTGACAAAGCGGATGTGGGGCCTTCTTTACAACCTCAATCAGTAGCTTGTAGTAATGCAATGGAGACTGATCAGAGTAGTGGTTTCCTTCATGCTGATGCTGCACCTCTGGTCGAGGCCCTGAATGAATCAACAGTTTCAGATTTCTATGATGCAAATGAGAGTAACCAGCAATCATGTGGATATACTGAAAATGAGGAAGTGATTCTATTGGGGAAAACTCAAGAAAACTGTGTCAAAATAGGAAAGAATAAGATTGTCCATGCCGCATCAGATGCTTTGTTGCATGGAGGAAATGGCTATCAGAAACCAATTTGTGGAAGCACTGAAAGCGAAGAACTGATTTCCTGGGGTACTCATGAAGAAAGCGATTTGAAAATTAGATCAGATGCAGAACCCCCTGGCATGCCCATCTCTTTGATAAGTGAAAAAGATGGTGTCAGTGGCATTGTGAATGGTCTGGATCATGAATGTGAAGATTTGCTCCTTCCTTTGGCTGATGAATCTAATACCCTGAACAACCATGAAGCAGGATTGTGTTTAGATAGCACTGAGGTGAGAAATTATGTGTCTCATTTCGGTCCTACACCTATCAACAGACATACTCCAGTGACCAGTAGTTCTCCAGATGCTACTTCCAATCAAGCCAATTTCACTTTTGAAATAAATGATATTGTGGCTGAGCCTGAAATGGACACCACGGATACCCGTTCTGGCCAAGAATGTAAAATTCATCTTCTTGAAGAGATGATCGAAGATGCCAAAAATAACAAGGTACTTATTAGATTTAATATTTCTAAGCTTGTGGAGAGAGATTATATGATTGATGCGTTTGAATATGGGGAATTCCATCGGCACTATTTTGTCATGAGCATCATGCTAAATCTAATTCTAGTTAAACTCAATTCACCTAAAAGTAGCTAGTAAATGTTGCTTTCCGATACATCTGTTCATGCTAAGTCTGTATGTTTTTCTGTGAAGCTTGTAACTTGTATTTATGATCTGTTTGTACCTCAGTTGCTGTTTGATTTCACTGCCCTTCGACGAAGTGATATCAGTTGAAAAAAAACTGCATTTCTGAATAATCAGTCCTGTTATAATTTCTTGTTCGGGTAGACAGATGTTATGTTCTGCACCTGCACATGGCTATATGACCGTTTCTCTCTCTCTCTCTCTCTCTCTCTCCCTCACCCCCCCTCCCCTCACCCTTTAGTTAACCTCAAATCCTTAAGACGATTAAGAGCTAGGATGTTGTACCACCTTTCTATAGAGGGAGGTATCTATAGTCAAACCTTCACCAATGCAAGTCATAAACCAGATTCAAACTCATATACCCACTATTCCCATAATTGAAGATCTTTAAGGATTAGAAATACATAATGTTTAGATGTTAAAACAGATGGCGAGTTGGTTGATCATGTTCTTCTTCATTGCTTGGTTGCTTGAGGGATGTGGTTGTATGTGCTTAGCATTTTGAATTTCTCATGGGTTATGCTAGGAGGGTGGTTGGAGTGTTGAGAGGTTGGAGGAGGAAGTTTGATGACCCAATTGCTTTGGCTGTTTGGAAGATGATTCCTTCTTGTATTTGGTGGAGTTTGTGGAGGGAGACGAATGGAAGATGCTTTGAGGATAGGGCGCTGTCTTTGGAGTGTTTGAGGAGCTTTTTGTTGCATTCTCTTTTTCTTTGGGCAAATTCGGTATTAGGCTGTCCTTTTTCAGACTATCCGGATTTCTTAAGCTTTTTAACTTGTATGGTTTAGGTGTTTTCCGTATATTCTTTTGTATTGTTGCCTCTTCCTCGGTTTTAATAAAGTTTAACTTATAAAAAAAAATGATAAAACAAATGGAAGGATCATTTTCTGAGTTAGCTGGGGCTTCTTCGTTGATTCCCTTCTAATTTTCTTTGCTTATTTCTGCAAAACAAAAGGGCAGAAAAGGATACTTGTGTTCATTCTGATGGTCCTTGATCTTGGATGACAGATTAGACCTAACTCTTTTTTTTTTTTGGGGGGGGGGGGTTGGGTTTGGGAAGCTGACCATAGGTGAAATGGTACTGCAATCTGTCTTTGAAATGACGAATAGAGAACAATCCATGATATGACTAGTTACTTTGGATCTACTTTGACCTAGTTTATGCTTCTGGTTTGGTTGTCTTTCACCATGTTTTAAGCCGACATGATTTTGGATGGTTTCATGCTTGTTGAGACAGACTCCTCCCATAACCAATGCTAGCACTACTCAATGCATACAGATATGTTGAGTAAAACACAACTGATGAAGTATTTGTTGCCATCTGCCTGCTGTATTTTATGGACAATCTTTATTGAAGGTCACTGGTCACTAATGAATGATGCAGAAAACCTTGTTTTCGGCAATGGAGAGAGTGATTAACATGATGAGAGAAGTGGAACTTCAGGAAAAAGCTGCAGAACAAGCCAAAGAGGAAGCATCCCGGGGAGGGTTGGATATTCTGGTCAAGGTGGAAGAAATGAAACAAATGTTGGTGCATGCGAAGGAAGCAAATGACATGGTTGTGAGACACTGGATAAGTATATTTAGTGCAATCATTGCTTTACATAATTATGATTAAAGCTGAGCATATATCTTTACTTTTGCAGCATGCCGGAGAAGTGTATGGAGAGAAGGCAATCTTGGCAACTGAAGTGAGGGAGCTTCAATCTCGCCTACTCTGCTTGTCTGATGAGAGGGATAAATCCCTTGCAATTCTTGATGAGGTATTTAACATTTTACCTCTCATTGCCAAATAATGTGCGTTATTGTCTTACAGCCAGTTGATGGTCACTAATATACGTGGTGTATGCATATGTTTATCATATCTTTGGCGGAGGGAAAGAAAAGGATAAACAGTGAGATGGAAAATTCTAAATACTGATTTGTCCCAGTTCTTTCCTCAAACGGTGGGACCTGCAAGAAGATATATCTCTTTTCCGTTGAACCATGTACAAAAGGAACTTTCTCAACCTGTGACTCGTCTTTTTCTATCCTTACCCTTGTATCTTATACTTTAATGTCGTGAAAAGTTTATGAAACTAAATGCATTATCATATATATAATAATCCATATTGCTGAAGGTTTCTTCTAACAATCAGCGGCTGCTGAGAAATGTGAGAAAAGATTAAGGTTACTTTGTATGCATAACCAATCGGAGAGTAATTGGTTTTAGTTTGAGGACTCCAAACTAAGGTAGATCTAACCCTATCAGAAAAAGGAGAAATGATTGAAACTCAAAGCTAGTGCATTAAGAAAGCTTGTTTTGAACAGTATAACCCATGGATGACAATAGTGCTATGTCAAATTGTAGGAACAGTAAAATTATTTGTAATCATGTATTGTAAGATGTTGCTGCTTTTGTGTTTCTTTTTTGGGTGGCGTCGTTCCAGATGCATGAAACTCTAGAAGCCCGACTAGCCACAGCAAAAGATTTGATGGAAGCAGCTGATCAGGAAAGGCTAGAAAAAGAAGAATCTGCAAGAAATGCTCTCTTTGAGCAACAGGCTGTCATGGAGAAGGTTGTTGAGGAGTCAGAGATGCTAGAACAGGAGGCAGAGGAAAATTCCAGGGTAGCAACTCTTTTGACTCAACTATGATCCTCTCCATCAAGTAAAAAGAAAAAATAACAAAATTAAAACTTCATTGACTGTTCTTTATTACAGTTGCGGGAGTTTCTGATGAACCGAGGTCGGACTGTTGATATATTGCAGTAAGTTTCTTTCTGTTTCTGTTAACTGAAGTCTGGACCTTGAATTCACTGTTCAGACAACCCGTTGTGGGCTTCCATCCCCATCCAAAGTGATTGATCTGCAGAATATCCAAAAAATTAATTAACATCCCCCCCCAAGCAACCAAAAAAAAAACAGCAGAACAGAAGCAGACAGCGGCTCATGTGTGCACCAGCAGAGCACAGCAATCAAATCTCTGTAGCTCTTGGTTGTACTATGTTGGGTCAAAGCAGCCATCATTATTTTATTTTATTTTGTGTCAAATATTGGTCTTTTACTTGTTTTCCTTAAGTAACTGTTTTTTCTGAATATGGGTCATATTAACGGGTGCGTTGAGGACAAAAGTTTTGGCCTAACTTGTTTTCTGTTTGAAAATATCTCGTCTTTTTTACTTGTGAAGGAATTCCACTCTCTGAATCTTTTCCCTATGCTTTTTTTCGACTTAGTTAAAACCTACTGTCTACTTAGTTGAATCGCCAAATGCACAACAATTGCATTTTTTCCTTTGTTTCTGATTTCCATTTTCTAATGAGAACATTTTGTCTAGTAAGCTTTTTATGGAAACATTTATCAAAATGCAAGTCCTTCTTGGCGAGTAAAACCACATATTATTGTTTTGGTAGAAGCATTTCTCCTTGTTGCATGTTTTTGCAATTTTATGTATCAAGGTTTTCATACGTATGATGTGTTAAGGTTTACCTGTACGTTGTTAATATAGTGGTATCCAAGAAACGTTAATTTCTCTGCTATTTGTCTTCCTGCAGAGGAGAAATTTCTGTTATATGTCAGGATGTTAGGCTGTTGAAAGAGAAGTTTGATGATCGCGTTCCGCTAAGCAAATCTGTTTCCTCGACTAGTTGCATCCTAGCTACTTCAGGCTCGTCAGGGAAAAGCATGGCATCTGATTTGGTTCCTCAGCAGCGTAGCTTAGCGTCTTCAGGCTCATCTGTGAAAAGCGTGGGACCTGATTTGGTTCCTGACCGCAGCTTACCTTCTTCAGGCTCATCTCCCAAAAGTGTGGCACCTGTTTTGGTTCCTGAGCAAGGGGAATCATTAAAGACACCAAAGTCAATGAGCCCGTCACCATCTGTTGACCGCCTGTCATCTGAAGGCAGATTTGAAGAGGAAGGAGCCAGAGCTGATCGCCAAGCTCTTTTGGATGAAGGTTGGGAGTTCTTCGACAAAGATTCAGAATTAGTCTGCTAAGGTGCATAAAATCTGTGAATACTAGAATAAATCCTATAAAAGTTTGTTACCAATTATGCCTAGTAGTCGGCTATCTAGGATTTTAATAATGGCACGTCAGATTGTATGCAATGTTATATAGGGTGAGAAGGTAGCTGATTACTACCTTCAGATTTTCTGTATAGTGAACATGAAAAACAATAAGTCGAGAATTTTACGAGTGCTGAGGATCTCCCACTTTCTGATAGTCTTTTTGTTGTCTGGTCCTGGAAACATGTCGAGGACCTACGTTGATGCAGTTGGATGTTTTATGAAACATGAGTTCTTAGAAGAGAAGACGGGGTAAGAAAAAAGGAAAAAGAAAATGGTTTTATAATTCAATAAGTTCAAAAGTTCATCAACTGTTTTGGGCTATCTGGCAGAAGCCTAAAAATATACACAATCTGTTCTTAATTCAGCAAAATAAAACCAAAACATGTTCCTAATTCAGCAATCTGTTTCTGTACTAATACGTGTATTTATGCATCAACCGGACATCCTCGGTTCCTTTGGATCTCTATCCTTTAAAACTACGCTGTTCTGCTTGAAAAAGTTGTAAAAACCCACAATTCCCAAGATTCAAACAGGAGTTCTTACTGCCCCTCCAACAGCGCTTAGCTAGTCATTCCAAAATAGGGGAGTCACTGTACATCTCCATACGATATAAAGCCGCGCCCGCTGCTCTCTAATCTGCTTGGAACACCTTTTCCACGAGTGTCGCTTCGAACTTCTAGTCGAGAATGTGGCAGCTGCCATGCCTCTATGCCTATTCCAAAAGTGGTTGTTTTGGTGGGTAAAGCAGTTGTTGAAGTTGTATGGTGGTGTGAAGGCTCTCCCGGGGCCTAAGCCTTAAATAGGGGGAGGAGTGGAAGATATGAGTGACAAATGTTGGACCCTGGTCGGACCAACAAGCTAGGCCCCACTGTCCAAGCAAGATGACGAAGCAGACCCATACCTATTAGCTTGAATCCTTTCCAAGCCCACATGAAAAGGACCTACCATCAACTTCTACTCAAAGAGGGTCCGCCTTGTCTCTCGTAGATCCAATGCATGCATGCAATGTATCCAATTTTTTAAAGATTACACTTTTCTTCCTTCAACTACCCAATTCAAATCTCATTTTAGTCGTTTCTTTTTCATGAATTTTAAATAATTGCATTTCTAAATAATTATTGCCATTTTATTGAATTATGTATTTTCTCAAATGAGGTTCTAAGGAGAATGGAAAATAGTAATTCATAAAATTAACACATTTCTAATGACAAAGTTATCGAGAGTCCTAACAACATTTTAATTGTAGAAATAGATACACACTCAATTATATTTCTTATCTACACTACTCTTGGACGGTTAAATTAATGGTCTATTGAAACTTTGCTTGCTGATATCCTACTAGCCTTGCGCTCCTTCAGGAAACAGAAACCTCAACATGTCTCTAAATTTTGTAACTCATAATGTAGCACGATTGATTGTATCAGGGATACTTTTTGTCTAGTGATATCCTCAGTTGGTGTTATATCCCTTCGAAGAGACATAACGTGTAATGTTCATATTGGGCATATAATATAGATATATATATAAAGATGCGCATGTCAACTATGGATAGATAATTTAATATTCTGACATCAATTAACAAGATTATCAGAAAGCCTGCCGTGCTTCGTTGATGAGAAGCTAAAAACATTAGGAGGACAGGATAGAGTTGGAAGGTCAACCAAACCAAATCCAGTCATCCAAAATTAGTCAAAAGCCTCAACCTGGACGTTCCATTGTATGAGCCGACATATTCGTGCTGACTGCTAGGACTAGTGTTGGATGTATTAATTATAAGACTTCTTTAGAAAAAAAAAATCAAATTTTAAAGCTCGACCATAATAATAGTATTTGTCACCTCTCTATATGATTAATATCATCCAAGACTTATTTAACTATTCAATATTCACACAGATATTATTTCAATACAAATATCTTATTTAATACCCTAATTTTTCTATTCTCCGGCGATAACCATCATTAAAGTATTAGATCTGTGAGAACCGAGTTAAAAAAAACATGCTAGGCTGGGATTCGAACCCAGGCGCATGGGGGATGGTTTCTATTCTCCGGCGATAACCATCATTAAAGTATTAGATCTGTGAGAACCGGGTTAAAAAAAACATGCTAGGCTGGGATTCGAACTCAGGCGCATGGGGGATGACAAAACGCCACTGAGGGGTGCGTGCGCGTTTATATTTTATAGTGAACCTTTATTTTATTTAAACTGATTTTGCTTGAGATGGATTTTTAAGTGAAATAGTGCGTTTTGATCTTCTTCTTCCTCAACCCTAACCTTTTCAACTTACTGGGTTGCAGTCCGCCGTTTTTGACCATTCCTTTCTCTCATCAATTTCTCTTTCTTCGATTTCTCATCCGTTTTAGCACCTTTTCGTCTGGTTTTCATGGCCTTTCAACTCCATTGTGTAGGTCTCGACGTTTCTCAATAAATCAAGCGATTTATGGTGGTTAATGGATGATTTTGAAAGTGCAACGATTTGGGGTTGTTACACATTGATTTTTAGCCTATAAAAGGGACATTCCGCTCACAAATTATTCACACCTCTCAAACATGAATTCTCTATCATTTTTGAGATCTATCTCTCTCGCTAGGTCAATTTTGGCCATTGTTGAGTTTCTCGATTTTCTTCGGTTCTTTTGGGTCGCTGCAATATGTGGATCACGTATTTTAGAACGGTTCAATTATCGAAGCAAATCGGGTAAGCGGAGCTACTATACTGTTTTTTCTTCGAAAATGACGAACAAGTTTTCATAAAAGGATTTTGTGAAAAATTGTTCTATTGCAAGCTTATGTTATTCTGAAAACAAATGTGGATTTTTAAAAGACATACTGAGATCTGTTTATATTACTGTTCTGAATTCTTTCTTAACGATTATGTATTCTGCTGAAGATTGTTTCTGATTCTGATTTATGATATTATATATTGTACTGTTTTTAAACCTCGAGACGATGATCTATTACTGATTACTGATTATTGTTGTTGTTGTTGTTGGTACCAACTTACTGATTACTAATTGCACCCATTATTCGGATTGGTTTCTATGTGGGTTTCTCCCTGGTGCACATTTAGCGTACGTGTCTAAGTCTTAGTAGGGAAAACTCTACTTACTGTTGGCTTAATTCGGTTTGGACGCCGGTTAAGTCATTGCACAACCCTGCCACAGGGGTCAATGTGGCTTACTGTTGATGCCAAAGGGGATTTTCTAATAAATCTATTCTATTTTCTGTATTTCAGCTCAAAGAAAAAGAATATATATTTTTATTCTCTACTTACTGAGTTGTCGAACTCAATCCGTTTTATTTTCTTATTTTCAGAAATTGCTCAGAGATTAAACTTAGAGAGCATGTGGGCAGGATATATGAGGGCATCATTATGAATTTTAATTTGTTCAAGTTTATGTTTTGAAACAGTATCGTTATATTATGTTTTGTTTTGAATAAATGCGATAAATTTCTTTTATTTATTTATGTTGATTTTTGGGGCGTGACAGTTTGGTATCAGAGGAAAGGTTGGTAGATTCTGTACACTTTTAAAACTTTGAGTTATGATGGGTAGGATGGGGTAGATAAGGTTTTTGTTTAAATGTGTTTGATGTATTTGTTTGCATTGGCGATCATCATGAGTACTAGTCATTGTTTCAGGATGGCTAATCCTGCTAATTATATTAATTTGAATGATACCATTAATGGTGAATCTCGAGCCGGGCCAAGCTCCCCTAGTTCGGCAATGTTACGTGGGGTGAAGCAACAAGTTATAAAGGAAATAACACGTAATTCTGAAAATCTACTTGGAAATGTTATTGCTGAAGGATGTACCATTGAGCAATTCAACAGAATGTGTCTGTTGCCATTCGAAGGGAAAGCTGATCCATCGGTGGCTAAAGACTGGATTCAGCACATTGAAAATATATTCCAAATTTTACACTGCGTAGAGGAACAAAAGGTGTTGTTCGCAACGTTTAAGCTGGTCGGCGAAGCTAGGCATTAGTGGATCGCTGAACGAACTCTTCAAGGACAAGCACTTGTCACATGGGACCGCTTCAAGTAGTTTATTACGAGCGATTTTTTCCGAGGTCAGTTCGTGATACAAAAGCTAGAGAGTTTATTAATCTGATTCAAGGATCGATGAATGTGCACGAGTACGTGGCTAAATATATTGAGCTTTCTCGCTTTGCACTATACGTGATTCCGGATGAGGAAAGGAAAGCTTGGAAATTCGAAGAAGGTCTTAATTCTCATATTTATGATAGAATAGTTGGATTTCAAATCAATAATTTTTCTGAGTTGGTTAACAAGGCAACAATTATAGAACAGAGTATTCAGAGGAGCAAAGAGCAATATGAGGAAAGGAAGAGGTCTGTACCTCAAGGATCTCGTACTGACACCGATCAAGGTCTTCCAAAGAGAAGAAGAGATGATGACAATGCAGGAAGGGAACAAGGAAGTCAAGGTGCACATCACAGGTTGAAAAACTCTTTTTGTCCAAAGTGTAATCGACCACATTGAGGGGAATGTCGAGCTGCGGATAAGTTATGTTATCGATGTGGAAAGGCAGGACATTATGTTAGAGATTGTCCTTTACCATCGAAGATGAGTGGTGAAAACTCTAATCAGCAGAGATGAAGTTGCATAGTACGAGAAGAATGTTCTCAGGTATGTATATATGGTTTTAGCAAATTTTGATGACGAAATTTTTTTAAGGGGGAAGGATGTGAGAACCGGGTTAAAAAAAACATGTTAGGTTGGGATTCGAATCCAGGCGCATTAGGGATGGAAAAACACAGCTGGACCACTGAGGCGTGCATGTGCGCTTATGTTTTATAGTGAAACTTTATTTTATTGAAACTTATTTTGCTTGAGATGGATTTTTAACTGAAACGGTGCATTTTGATCTTCTTCTTCCTCAACCCTAATCTTTTCAACTTAGTGGGTTGCAGTCCGCCGTTTTCGACCATTCCTCTCTCTCTCATCATTTTTTTTCTCTCTCTCTCTCTCTCTTTGATTTCTAATCCGTTTTAGCACCTTTTCGGCTGGTTTTCGTGGCCTTTCAACTCCATTGTGTAGATCTCGACGTTTCTCAATAAATCAAGCGATTTATGGTGGTTAATGGAGGATTTCGAAAAGTCAACGATTTGGGATTGTTACACATTGATTTTTAGCCTATAAAAGGGACATTCCGCTCACAGATTATTCACACCTCTCAAACGTGAATTCTCTATCATTTTGTAGATCTATCTCTCTTTCTCTCTCTAGGTCAATTTTGGACATTGTTGAGTTTCTCAATTTTCTTCGGTTCTTTTGGGTCGCTGCAATACGTGGATTTTAGAACGGTTCAATTATCGAAGCAAATCGGGTAAGCGGAGCTACTATACTGTTTTTTCTTCGAAAATGACGAACAAGTTTTCATAAAAGGATTTTGTGAAAAATTGTTCTATTGCAAGCGTATGTTATTCTAAAAACAAATGTGGATTTTTAAAAGACATACTAAGATCTGTTTATATTACTGTTCTGAATTCTTTCTTAAAGATTATGTATTCTGCTGAAGATTATTTATGTTTCTGATTCTAATTTATGATATTATATATTATATTGTTTTCAAACCCCGAGGCGATGCTCTGTTACTGATTACTGCTGCTGTTGGTACCAACTTACTGATTACTGAGTGCACTCATTCTTCGAATTGGTTTCTGTGTGGGTTTCTCCCTAGTGCACACTTAGCGTACGTGGCTAAGTCTTAGTAGAGCAAACTCCACTTACTGATGGCTTAATTCGGTTTGGCCGCCGGTTAAGTCGTTGCCTAACCCTTTCACAGGGGTCAATGTGGCTTACTGTTGATGCCAAAGGGGATTTTCTGATAAAGCTATTCTATTTTCTGTATTTCAGCTCAAAGAAAAGGAATATATATTTTTATTCTCTGCTTACTGAGTTGTCGAACTCACTCCGTTTTATTTTCTTATTTTCAGATATTGAACCTAGAGAGCATGTGGGCGGGATAGATGAGAACATCATTATGGATTTTAATTTGTTCAAGTTTATGTTTTGAAACAGTATCGTTATATTATGTTTTGTTTCGAATAAATGCGATAAATTTATTTTAATTATTTAAAATCTTTGTGTGGTAGATCCTTCATCGTTGCAGTTCACCTCTTCTATGAATGTTGTTACAATTCGCTTATTCTATGAAGATTTGCAGCCTTCTCTATGAATGTTGTTACAATACTCGATAGGAGATCCACAAGAAGCTTTCATTCATCTCCCAATCTACACAATGTACAAGTACCATTACGCACCCAATCAACCACAATGCGCTATTTGGCGTGGGGTAAGAAATTGATATTAATATCCTTATATTGTCGTGGTCTCTTTGGCTAGACCTAATTCGAAATATCGTCATCCATATTAATGGTCACCATATGTTAAACAAAAGCAGTGGGCCACGGGCCACCCGTACCCTCAGTAAAAGCTCCAATCATCTCGTGCACCATGTCGTGCTAAGCTGAATCAACAGCGAGAGATCAGTCAAAAGCAATTTCTTCTGTATCTCCTCTTTCCCAACTAGATGTTAGGGTCCACACCCATATAAGATAGACTTGGAATAGAAGTAGACTTCTAGAGGAAGTTTACTTCCTCCCCATTCCAAGTTTAGGGTTTCTCTTTGTGTTTTTCCCTATAAATAGAGGCTTATGTTATAGGAGAAAAGCGGGTCGTGAGATGTGAGTCTTGGGCAGAGAGAGATAGAGAGTGTGGTGTGATTATTGTATTGGGTGGGTAGAGTGATTTTCTTAAACATTTTTAATAAAATTGTTCTAGGTGGACGTTGGCCGGATTGAGGCTGAACCACGTAAATTCTTGGTGTTCTCTTTTCTTTGAATTTTCTCGTTGTTTTTCCAACAAGTGGTATCGGAGCCAAGTTCGAGGAGCCGGAGTGGTTTTTTCGGGAGGAAGCAGAGAAGGTCTGAAAATTCAAAGTGGTTCGATCGCAGAAGGTCTGAAAATTCAAAGACAAAGCCGGAGGTCGAAACCGCATCTCCAAAAGAGCCCGGACGTGTGCCCACACACCGAAGGAAATCGTAGTGCACCGTCCACGCATGACACGCGCCCTTACGCGCTGAAGAGAGGTAGGGCGCGTGGTCCTCACACGCCACATGCGTTCCCGCACAATTGCCCTGCCACATCATTGACACATCAGTGCCACTTCATCATGTGGCTCCCAAACATCCACATCAGCATGCTACATCATCTGACACGTTAGCACGGTTCGGAAAGAATATTCCAACAGGGGAATATTCCAGAAGATTCTGGTTTTGTTCCATTGTGGTTTTTATGGCTGGTTCAGAGGCTTTTAGGCCGATTTTCGAGCAGGTCAGACCGGTTCCTAAGGTTTTGGGCCATCCCGGATCCATTGGTGCAGTTAGAATTTCAAAATTCGGCTCGATCAGTGTGAATTGAGATGACGGAGAGTATGTTACCGGTATGATGATGTTGTCTGCTACGAATTACATGAGCTGGAAGCTACGGATGGAGAATATCCTTTATGAAAAGGATATGTACGATCCATTGGAGAACGAGGGCAAGAAACCAGAGGGGATTAACGAGGCAAAGTGGAAGAAGATCAATCGGAAGTCTATAAGGTTGATTCGTTAGTGGATCGGGCCAAAGGTATTCCATCACGTAGCCAAAGAGACAAGCGCTTTTGAACTATGAGAGAAGTTGAAGACAATGTACCAGTCAAAGACTTCACGGAATAAAGCGCTACTATTGATAAGACTCGTGAATATGAAGCTGCGAAACAATAAGTCGGTGACGGAACATACTAGTGAGTTCCAAAACCTGATCAATCAATAAACAACGTCGAAATGACTTTCGACAATGAGGTCCAAGCATTACTGCTTCTGAGTTGCATGTCGGATAGTTCGGAGACTCTTGTTGTTTCTCTCGAAAAGTCAGCACCAAATGAGCAATTGACCATGAAGTTGGTCAAGGATGCTTTATTCAGTGAAGAGGCACGAAGGAATGAGATTGAGACTTATTACCACAGTGGATCACAAGCTCTCATCACAGAAATAGGCAGAGAAAGCAGCAGGAATACAGGAGGTTGGGATAAATCTAGAAGAAAGGGTTGCAAGATTACCTGCTTCTATTGTGACCAAGAGAGGCATATCAAGCGGAATTGTCCAAAGTACAAAACAGAGAAAGGGAAATCATCAGAAGCATTAGTATTGACTGATGACTTCGACTTTGTGTACCACGCGAAGGTGCTTGGTACCAGCCGGTGGAAATGCAAGAGCAAATAGAGATATTGTTCTACATGGGTCCGACAGTACAAGCAGGGGATGTGGGCACCCTAGACGGGGGTGCAAAGCATTCATATGAGAGTGTGGTTGGTCATCTGGTGACAAGGACAAGGTTGGAGTGCTAGTAGAAGAATGATGCAAAGGGTGGTGAGCAAGAGGGAGCAACAGACACCAAAGTTGCAGGAAAGTTCTATTGATGGGAGCCTAGAATGAACTCAACCGAAAGATGTCAAAAACGGATTCTTCCTTTATGGGTATGGAGGGGGAGACTTATTGGGTTCCACACCCATATAAGATAAGACTTGGAATAGAAGTAGACTTCTAAAGGAAGTTTACTTCCTCCCCATTCCAAGTTTAAGGTTTTCTCTTAGGGTTTTCTCTTTGTATTTTTTCCTATAAATAAAAGTTTATGTTATAGGAGAAAAGTGGGACGTGAGACGTGAGACGTGAGTCTTAAGCAGAGAGAGAAAAAGAGAGAGAGTGTGTGTGTGGTGTGGCTATTGTCTTGGGCGGGTAAAGTTATTAGCATTCTTAATAAAATTGTTCTGGGGTGGATGTAGGTCGAATCGGGGCCAAACCACGTAAATTCTTGGTGCTCTCTTTTCTTTGAATTTTCGTGCTGCTTTTCCCAACACTAGAAGCCCTACTTAGCTCATCTTTAGAGCAACACAAAGAGTTTTTTTCTAGGCAAAAATAATTTATTAAAAACCGAGAAGAGAACCGCCAGTACAAAACCGAAAATCGACCAAAATGCCAACGAAAAACCAAAACGAACCCAAAGGCCCTACAATATCCGGACACACAAGCCGGAACCACTAACGACTACAAAGGCCGTGAAACAACCAGAACCACAAACTGGCCACATGGACCAGCACACAAAACAACGACAAACAGGCCAACAAAGTCATAACACAATACAAACTGGCCACAAGAGCCAGAGCACTAAACAAACACAAATCGGTCATAAGGACCGAGACACAACAAAACCACCACTCAAGGTGATGGCGGCTTCCACTGGAGTGGGGGTCATCAGAGCAACAATCCGACTCCTTCAGAGCGATCTTCAGGCAAAGACTGGCAGCAGACGGGAGAGGAGGAGAAACAACACCAGCAGGCGGCACAAAACAGCGGCAGTGGCAACAAAGGGGCCTCACAACCAAAAGGATCGAACACCACAACAGCACATGCGGGCAAAGCCACGCATGACCGCAAGACGCCAGCAAAGAGAGGCCAGAAAGAGCACCGGTACCGCTAGACGGAGCGGAGCACGGCTGGACAGGGCTTAACCTCCAAAAAAAGCACAAAACACCAAGCTGGAAGGCATAAGAGGTCAGGCGCGTGAGAGCTAACGCACCGACCGATGATCACTGCTCAGGGCCAGAAATGAACGTCGGGAGGAGACAAGCCCACCAAGGGGGTCGTGCATACCAGAGACCATCGGAGAGGCTGAGATCTAACCTCCAAAACAACCCAAAAAAGACCCAAAAGAAGGCCGAAAAAGAAAGAAAAAGAGAAACTCCGGCCATCAAATGAACGTCGGGAGGAGACAAGCCCACCAAGGGGGTCGTGCATACCAGAGACCATCGGAGAGGCTGAGATCTAACCTCCAAAACAACCCAAAAAAGACCCAAAAGAAGGCCGAAAAAGAAAGAAAAAGAGAAACTCCGGCCATCAAGAGGCCAGCCGAAGTAGAGGAGAGGGAAAAAAGGGGGGAGGGCTTGTTCGTGTGTGGGTTTCAGAGAGGGAGAGAGAGTTCAAACGGGGGGGGAGGTTCTTAAAGGTTTTTGTGTATTTTCTGTTTAGTACTTGGAGAGACTTGGGGCTAAATAGCTTTGGCAACATATTGAGCAACACCAAGAGTTAAGCCCTCGCTGTATGAGACCCCAAAGCCAGACACAAGAGGGCTGACCAGAGTCACCCATTTAAAGTTACCGGGTTAGGTCGCACCACGTGTTCTCCAAGGATCCCCTACCAATTATGAGATTCAACTTCTGGGGCCTGGTTCACGTGCATTTACGCCAATTGGTTTTGTGTAGCAAAACAAAATGTGATTGTACATAGCTGACATTAGAATCTCTATTTGGATAAATTGGCTCAGATTTATGGTCTTTTGATGCAAGGTTCGATGCCGTACACTTGGCGATCAATGACTGGGGAATGCACACGTGTGAAGGAAACAAGAGGGGGAGGTATTATTAGTAACGTTTACATATCTGATGCGAAGTGGTGTGAGAAGTGAGAATGTTGTGCTTCTGCAACCTTAAATGCATTTCGTTTGTGGGGGCAATAAAAATCTCAGCTGTCGCCGGGGGGGGGGGGGGAGATAGGATTTTCTTATGTAGTGCAAAAGTTCTTAGGCCAAACAGAAGAGAAGTTGAAAAACGAAAAAGAATAAAATGCATAAACAAAAGGGTTTCTGAAAATGCTATACAAGGATCTATTTGCTAAAGGGATCCATCGTCCAACTAATATCTCCTTAAAAGGATTACCAAGAAGAAGAAAAAATCTCCTTGAAGGAGTATTTCATGAAGTCCAAAATAGGGAGTGAGCAAAATGGGCGAGGAGTAGGAAGAGGGGAGCACAGATGAAAGGTTGGGACTTCTACTCAGACTGATCATAGTAGTATCTTTACAGTCACTCACAGGAGAATTTGTCAGTATCGCGGACCGATCCATGGAGAACCCATAAACAGAGGATCAATGTAGATGATCTACAGACGCTCTCAGTTCATTCTAAATGCAAGAACATGCAAATGACCAGGGTCCCTGGAGAGAATGAAGGAGAAGGGCTTGGAGTTCAGATAACGTCAATTGTCAAGGAATATAGGGCCAGTGTAGAGCTGAGTGACCAAAATAATGGGGAAAAAAAAACAACGGTCAACGTTCTTTTTAAGATCAGTAGCGAAAAGTTGATATGCTAATCAAGTCAAATTAAGCTCTTGACAGATCCCTTGAAGAAAAATAGGTATTCTTGTTAACGTTTTCCAAGCACACAGTACAGATCTTGTGGACAGAGTTCTTTCAATGACACAATACTTCACATTCCATTAAACGACAAAAATCCTGAAGCACAGAGTTCAAACGATGAAGAAACGTAGAAATTGACAAATTACAACAAACACTGGACAAGGCGGAAAGGACAAAGAAAATACAGATCTAGACATGAGACAATCTACAAAAAGAATAACAGCAGAGCATCGCACAAATGTAATATGTATAAATAATCTGCTGTCTTTGATTAAACTCTTCATACAATCAGATCTGACTACGGAAGTCTCATGCGATTCCTAACTCTTTCTTGATGTCAGCCTGTGTCAAACATAAAAATGAAACAGGAATGGATGAGAACCCTTGAAGACAGACAAACAATGGTGTGTGGGTGTGGATGGGTTTGTGGGTGAAAGAGATACAGAACGAGAGAGACAGATAAACATAGAGGAAGAGAAATACCTCAATGGACAAAGGAGCAGTGGTTGTGGCGTAGCGTTGGAGGACATGACCTTCCTTATCCACCAAGAACTTGGTGAAATTCCACTTTATCCTAGAACCCAGGAATCCATTTTTACTTGTTTTGAGGAACTTATAGATAGGTTCTGTATTTGGCCCATTGCAACGTATCTACATTGAAAAGAGAGTAGAGTTCTATTGTTGACAAGTGAAAAATAGGTAATCTCAGAAGCATCAGTGAACATCCAAAATGGATGGCATGAATATCCACAATTGCATGAATGATAGCTAAAAATACGTTGTCTTGATCTCTGATTCTTTCTCCAGGACGTAAAAAGAGAAGCAATTTCTTTTAAGGTAGCACAGAGATGAGATTATCAAATGTACTGGCCATGACAGTAACACCCCATATTGGATGAGACATACACCATGTTGTAAGTCCAACATTGATTATGTAAAACATGGATTTGTGCTCTGCAAGCAATTACAAGAAGCATAATTTTTACTGATCCTTTTAGGGTACTTCATATATGGGGCTACTACATTTCAAGAGTGTGACTCTGTGTATGGGCGTGCATGTGCAATACTGACATGTTCAGAAACTCCCATGATAATGGCCAAAGGAGGGGGGAAAAAACAAACCGAATTACCTTGTGAAATATTGGATACTCAGCTTTGTATCTTGTGCAAGCAAATTGTTGGGCGTCCTCGCTTGTTCCAGGCTCTTGCTTTAAAAACTGATTGCATGGAAATGCCAAAATTTCCAAACCTGCAAGCACCCAAAAGATTTAAAGACAAAGCTAAAACAAATTATCAACTTATGGTCTAATCCATGAATCTAGTCACCTTCATTGACAATTACATACTAAAACACTGATGAAAATATCACAGGAGCCATTACAAAAACTATCCATAAGACCGGTGATCTCACAAGAGTTTCCCTTAAAAAATGCCCAAAAAACTGGAAATGATGGCTTTTACAGCAATAATCTTATGGGTCTTTGACAAAGAATGAATCTAAAGCAGAATCCTTCGTGGGATGTTCATAATGAATCGTAAAAATATGAAAACTCAGCAAAAGTGATGACAGGTGGGCCATAAAGTTCGTATACATATACCGAGACACAAATATAGACAGGAGTAGAGCCATCAATAAATATACATATTGGATGAATCAAACGGTTAATAGATAGGAACAAACCTTTGTCCTTGTATCTGTTGTAAAGCTCAGTCAACTGAGTGTAATTCGTGTCTGTAAACCCACTGTTCATACCAAAATCAACAAACCCAGACTTAAAAATTGAGTTAAATGAATTCTGACCCAAATTATTTAAAACCCAACAAAAAAGAAGCAAGTTAAAGAAAGGTGAAGAACCATTTGGACGCAACGTTAACCACAAGAAGGACCTTCCCTTTGTAGATGCTGAGGTCCACGTCCTTACCTTTTGCATCCTGCACCCCACAAGAATTCTTTAACGAAAGAGTAACTAGGCAAGAAAAAAGAACAGGAACAAGAACAAGAATAAAAAAATGACGGGTTTCGCGATTGAATTGAACTGAAGAAAAAAGAAAAAGAAATACAGAACCTTGACGGTAAATTCATGGATGCTTTTCTCCGTGACGGACTGAGAAGCACCCATGTTTGCTGTCTCAGATGCAAAAGGCTTTTACTGGGTTAGGTTGTATCTTTGGCGGTGATTTATAGGGGTGTCCCTTTGAAACGTGAGTACCAGAACAGTTCACCGAAACTGCAGGCTTCACAGAGTCCTTCGCGCAACGCAGAGGATGATGTTGAAGAGCTGGATTTACTCCCGCAGCGGGTGGGTCCTCACGAGTGGTCTCTGATATTTCCACCCACAAAAGCCCCAGCTTCATTCTATTTTCAGTTTTCACTAATCATGGAAAATCGCAAATTTATAGACACGTACAAATTTATTTAGAAAGAAAAAACGCAAAAAAAAAAAAAAAGAACAGTTAAATACACTTGCACTTCGATTTTAGTTTTTATTTCAATTCAATTTTATATAAATTTTATCTTTTATACTGTCCATAAGATTAATATCTCTAGATTTCCTTATAATTTTTAAATTCAAATATACATCATCTTAATTTTTACCATATGTTTGAATGACAAAAAATACTTTTTTTCACATAGCGTATTATTTTACACTATTTTACAAATTCCAACACCTTTTTCACAATAACACATTCTTTCAAAAACTCCAATAAATAAAGTCTTTTAATATAGCTTTTTGTATTGTTTTTTTTGTTCTGTATTTTCAATGTTATGTCACTGGTCCGGAATTTTCTAGTTTTGTCAGCACAATCAATCTCTTTGTTAGCTTATCTTAGAAATTTTGGCAGGATTGGTATTTGGTACCACGTATTAAAAAAGCCCCATCATATCGTTTGAATGCTTGACACATAATATAGCATTTCCACGTTCAACATTTTCATGCAGAAGAAATTAAAAAAAAAAGTTATAATTATAGTTATAAAAATGAAAAAGAAAGCAAAGGGGAATCCTTCCAGAGGGAAAAAGAGAGCCATCCTCGACCAACCGCTCTAGTGAGAGGGATTAGGTTGCAGAGTTCAGTAACCCAACTCACACGCGAAGGGTGTGGGTCCGCTGGAGCCCCGACCACATAAACTTGGTCACTTGAAAAAACAAACATAGCCTAATCCTCTTGTTGTGCAACTCCTTCCTTTACGAAAGCAGTTTTCCCATATCAACAATCAGTGGAAGAAACAGCTAAACACCTATTTAACTAAAAAAAACAGCTAAACACCCCAATACATATAAAACAAACTTCTATTCTTAGGTTTATTGCAACCTTTTCTCAATTTCTATGGAGGGTTTCCAATAAATAGAAATACATCATACCCAAAATTTGAAAAGAAAATTAGAAGGGCAAAAAAGGGGATTAGGGATAATGACAGCCTAGAGTAAGTTTACAGCTCACCCCCAAGGGTTTGGTGTGGTGGTAAGGCTTCGGCTTGGGTTCTAACATGTCCCAAGTTCGAGCCCCAACATCCCCATTATCGCCCTTGACTTATCTGCTCCCTGGGTTGTGGGGTCGGTCCAGTGGGCCGGAGTTTGTACTTCAGGGTTGGGCCAAAAGGGTCCAGCTTTGGGGAATTTCCTCGTCATAAAAAAAAAGTAAGTTTACAGCTCAAAGTCTCTACAATGACCGCTCTGCATTTGCAGTAGAGAGTACATAATACATATATACAAATGGTGCATGCCAACATGACATTCGTCTGTGTCAAACCCTATTCTGAAGCTCTCTACATTGCAGAGTACAACTATGTCCCGGAATAAAGAACCCAGAAAAAAAATGGGTCATACCTAACAGTGATGAGACCAGCAATGAGAGGATTCCACAGAACTAATTACTGACCATGGTATTCTTCTGACAAACAAAAAACTTAATAACCATGGAGATATGACATGTCATACCAGTTCGAATAGCTAGACTAAAATTCATCTCGGCCGCCAAAAGCTTGGACCTGAAATACACATGACACAACGAGGATATTCATATCACGCAACAAATCTCTAGAGAGAAGTAACATAGAGCACAGGTAAAAGAGTAAAAAGTAACAGGTTTCCAATTATGCAATACAGAGAGCTCAGGCATCGAAGCACTGGCACAGAAACATAAGAACTAAATCCAATAACTAAGACCCCATTTGGTTTCACTAGTTACCATCCACCTTTTGGCTCTTCAGAAAAGGCATATTATCTTTCTCATTTTTGTCATTCTTTAGTTTCAAAGATTTTTTTTTTCTTCTAGGCCAGTTTTAAAGCATAGGTTTTTTCTACTTCAAAGTGAGAAAGAAATTGCAGTACAGAGACTCCTTCAGAGAGAGTAAGCTTTTCCAGAAGAGTCACAGAGACTCTCTCTCTCCCTCTATCCCCTAGTTTTCTCTAACCCAGTCACTTCAGCAGCCCTGAGTACCACTCCCACCTTCCACCAGCTGCCCAACCCCGCCGGCACTGTGCCAGAGCCTCTTGCCAACCCCATCTCAGCCCATCCCAGGCTGATCTCAATTGTAATGCCAATCTCCCATCGCCTCTCACCCTGTCCGCTCATACTACAACCCAAACAACAAAATCACCCCATACCTTCAACCGCAAGCAGCACTTGGCCATTGCCTCATGCCACAACAACATCACCCTTCACTGAGCCATCCCACACAAACCCACATCAAGGGTTGTTCATAACTCTCTCTCTCTCTCTTCTTGTTTTCTCTTCACCCACTCACCTGAGTAGCCCCTGGTCCCACCTCCCACCAGCTGCCCAACTCCACTGTCACTGTGCCAGGGCCTCTCTTGCCATCCCCATCTCAGCCCTTCCCAGGCTGACCTCAAAAATCGCCCCTCCTTGAGCCAACCCAAATATATCTGCATCAAGCCAGTCAATCACTCTTTTGTCTCTCTCTCTCTCTCTCTCACACACACACACTCACACTCACATACGTCTAACCCATCATATGTCGGCGCCAATGGCAATTGGCGGCATAACTGTCAAATCCTTGCCACGAAACCACACCACAATCAAACCCTGTGCTACTTTATCACATGATCAATCAAAAAAACATCACAGAAAGAAAGGATGGGGGGCGGATGTGGTGCTCCTAGTTATCTTTTCCTCTCTTTTTTTTTTGGTTGGGGCGTGGGGGAGGAGGAAAGCCCTATGTACACAAACAAACTGGCGGACTAACAATAAGAAAAATACTAGATTTTAGCAGACCATCTCTCTAATCCCATGGCTTTATTCAGGCCTTGGGAGTAGAGCAACCAAATGAGGCATAGGATGAAAAAGAGAACAAGAGCCTACCATAAATTACTACATATGGCGAGATTTGCACCAAACACCTACCGAAACCCCTCCCCTCCTCATCCCAGCCCATCCCAATCGACCCTCTACCACCTATCCTGACTACTACTTTCACTAAATAATTCCCAAAGAAAAAATAACACACCTCTGCCTGCCACTGGAATTGGACCTTCAAATGGAGGTCTATAAGATATGGCATTTCTGTGGTTCATTGTCCGCGGGGGAAATCTCCATCCTTGGCCGGGTAATCTTGTGGGCTCACATGGAGGGCCATCGAATGGAGCAGGTGCAGAAGATATTCTGCCTTTACTGGGATATCTTGGACCTAGGTTTAGGGAAGAGCATTAAATGTTAATTAAAAAGGTGCCCAGAAACACAGCCCACAGAGCCTTGCTTTCAGAAACTGCACTTAGGAACCTTACCTGAAAAAGGAGGCGCATCATATCTCCAGCGGTCGTGAAGCTCATAAGAGGAGAGTTTCATTCTCTCGTGATTATTATTATAATAGTTTTCTCTATCAACATTCTGCATATAGTGGAATCTGTTGGAGTAGGAAGGTGGTGGGGCATCACTCTGAGGCCTTACACGCTGGTCTCCCTGAAAATAAGAGAACTGATCTGATGGTGCAGGATGAGGTGGTCGTATAGTGTATGCTTTATCTCTCAAGGTACCACAGTTAGTTTGTTGACCATTATTCGCTGGCTGTACAGAAAAGCTGCTAAGTGAGCAAGAGGCAGACTCAGCCATCTGTATTTGAGGATCTCTAAATTCAGGAGAACGATAACGTATTGTTTGTTCAGCTCTTGGGGCAACAGGCTGCTGAACCACAGATTGAACTAAATTTTCCTGCGTATTCTGAATGAGGACACACAAAAATCAAAAGGAAAGAGCACATAATGAGTTCAGTCATTCCATAGTGACACCAACAGAAAGAAGGAAAAGGCAACCAAGAAGAGGGACTCACCTGTGTATCCACATAGAGCTGTGAATCGACACCATTGGTGTAGGGATCAGACATAGAAGATGGAGGGTGGACAGGGGGCCGAGGAGGAGGTGGAGGAGGAGGTGGAGGGGATAACGGAAGAGGAGGTGATGAAGGGGGCACATCCTGAGGCAGTGGGGGAGCAAAGGGCATTGGAACATGCTGTTCATACTGATTGTGAAAAGTCTGAACAGCATTGACCTCAGCAACATGAAAAGATGAGCCTGTTTCAACTTCAAAATAGGGAGCCACATCCTCCATTTCAAGCTCACCATCAACATCCTCCAAGATATGTCTATGCTTTTCAATTGCAGGCAGTGATTCACATTCTTCACGAGATTCAAAATTATGCTCAGGAGTGACTGCCTCGAAACTTTCTCCATCAGAATCACTTCCTTCATTGTCATCTTTAAGCATACGGGGCATACAAAACCCGGGAAGCTGAAAGCTTGAATTGCTGGACCACATGCAAATTCTCAAAAAAGAGTTGTAGCAAGTCTATAGATGAAACTAGAAGAGAAAAAGCAAAATTCAAACCTTCCATATTCGTCGACAAGCATACCCTCCATTTCTCTAACAGGATCATCTAAAGCCCTTTCTGTTCTTGACGACCGCCGAGAGTAGGGACCAGCAGAAGATGAACCACTAAGGGACTCCAATTCACGCATATGATGACGTACAATGGATTCTGGAATGATCTTCCTTTCCAACCAAAGTCGCAAAACCTAAACCAGAAAAGAGAAAGGACTAGAAGTAAATAAAAAACGGAACTACAAAAAAGAATGAGTATGCAATTGAATATGAATTCTTTCTTATTTCAGAAGAATTTCACTTGCCCTAAGACACTGCTTGCGATTTTCGTGTCCAATATTTCCAGGAGGAGCAGCAGCTGCCAATAAGCGCGGCAGCACTGCTTGGATGGCAGAAGGGTAGATGCCACCCACATCACCTGAAAATTCAAACTAAGTTTTAACATCAACGAAACCGGCACACCCACTTTGCATTTCTCTTATGTGGTTGTATAAGATGAGAATAGGTGTATTACCTTTCAAACCTCGCGAGCACTGGGTAATAGAATCGACAAGGAAGAATATATCCACTCTATGATGTAAGCTCGATTCCATTTCCAAACTATATGTGAGAATTTCCACCACCTATTTAAGAAAATTTATAGAGGACTGCGTCAAAGAAAACCACACGCCACATGTCTACAATTTGAATGCAACCTATGATTCATTTAAGAAAGCTCATCGAGAGGTTAGTTCAAGGCCAATAGAGATACTGTAAGATGCATTTTATAGCCCAGTGAAGTATAGTTGGTGAAGGTGTGCATGTACACCATTAAAGTAACGCAAAATAAAGACCACGACGTTTCATCTTTATTAGGCAGAAAAATAACATGCCTTTTTTTAGTCTTCCAGAACGGAAGTAATAAACAGAAATCTCTAGTTGCACTTAAATAGAGCGAAATATAGAGTAAGAACGTTTATCTGACAAAAGTAAAAGCTGACAAAAGTATTCAACAAGAACATGCTTATGCCATAACCTGTAAATAGAAGAATCTAAAAAGGCACAACCTACAATATCTCACACAACCTAAAACCCCCTCCCTTAAAATACCAACATGCTCCAACCAAGCTATCATCAGCCCAAACACAAGGTTTTCATATAAAATAAAAAAATTACAATTCTGCGGGATAAAAAAAGAAGAAAAAGGTTTCAATGTGTGATAACATGTCATCCAATAAATGGCCAACAGGTATATTTTATGACCCCTAGAAAGTACAAGCTAATGCAATAAATATCTCAAACACTAAACACAATCTCCATTTAAAATTCAGAAGGCCAAAAGGCTTCCCCCACCCCCAAAATGAAGATATAACTTAGTAGATTTACGGGCATTCTGCTCTACAATACTTCTTGTAAACCCTGGGTCTATGCAGTGACTGTGTCTAAACATAAGCACATATGCACTTACATAAGTAGATACCCAACGAGTAGATTAAAGCTTCAGGAAGTTTACTCCAGCCTCCCTCATCACTTACTCACACATAACTAAAGAAGCATTTAAAAAAATAAAAATAACTTCTAAAAAAGTAACACTAGTTGGTAAGAACTGATTCTGGATAACTTATTGGCTTATAATCTTGTTCTAAAATAAAGGAACACCATGCAGGGTTCATTCTATAAGTGTGAGAAACCTTAATCATTAATTGCATGCCTAAAACTATGCACCTCTCTCCTTTTCTTCCGCTCACAGATTTTATACAAAACTTACTGCAAAATCTAAATCAAAATCAACTTCCAGTATAGGTCACCCAAAAAAGTTGCTCAAAGCAAACCACCACCACCAGCAGGCATCATAACCACTGTTATGAATGCATTTCCAAGGGTTGCATGCAATAAAATAATTGAGAAAGTTCACACTCCATTGAATTGAAACCATCATAGCGGTGGAATGTGAAAGCTAAAATTTGATGCATAGATACGTTCAAGGACAGAGATCTAAGTTGGTCGCCTGTAAAAGGAGATGCTTGGAGAAAACAGCAAAAGACCTTTCTTCATGTTGTCAACCGAGCCAGCTTTTATGTAGCTCTTGATGGTAAAGACACAAGGTGCAAGCAAAAATTAGGCCAATTGTTGTGGTTTCAGAACACTCTCCTTGAAGCCATTAAAATTGTAAGTGACTCTCCTTGTAGAAATTAAAATTTAAGTGTAAATAGAATGAAAAGGATTAAATAAGAAATCATAATATCAAACAAAGTTAACTCCTAAGATTTCACACAAAGGGCAAGTATGCCATAAGATATTGCAAAACAGGGAACTCAAAAAGCTTGTCAAGCTTGAAAGAAGTTCTACACCTGGTAATATGAAATTGTTTATTCTGTAACAAACTACTTTCCAGCAAAAAGTACAAATCTCCCAAGGTAAAAGACTCCATTGCATCCACACCACCATTAGCTACCTTCCAACAAACTAGAACTGTCTAGGTTATCGTCCAGTTAATGCTCAACAATGAAAACCAAAGAAAACTCCACTGGAACTAACAGTGAAGTACACGAGGGGCCATATGGAAGTAGATGTAAGTCATGCTTAGCCAAGATAGTCCATGACACAGACGATGAAAGTCATTTACAAGACCCTATTATGAACTCATGCAAAACAAACACCAGATCCTCCTACCATAGTGTCCTAAAACTACCCTCTTGACATGATACAGAGTACCTCCGAATGTACATTTGGATCCTACCATTGAATAGTTTTGCAAATCTTCCATATAGATACTCTGAATTCCAATCCGATGGAGAACTGACAAGTTCATTCAGGGCAAAAATAAATGAGCAGAGATAGTTCAAAAAACAAAATTTGTATCAAGAACCCAGGGTATTTAAATCTCTAAGTTATTGGCATAGAACTGATAAGATAGCCATCTGGTAATGCATCAAAGGCCTCACATCCATTTTATCTACTTCTAGCAAGTGACTTCCAATTCTGAATTATTCGAACTACCAATAGCAATTTCAAATTTCAAAATATCCCCTTTCCAAAAATTTCTTCGGTACAAGTTTTCCCAAGATAACTCAATATTCCCACGTAATCACACCACATTCACATTCTTGTCAACTGCTCAATCTAATAAACAAGATCATAGCTTATGACTATCCCTTCTCAAGTCAAACACATGACAAAGTCCATAGTAAGAGGATCAATGGTTTAAAAGAAAAAGAACTTGACCAAGGAAGAACTTCGCAAAAGAGTGATTAAATCATGACTGGGCACACTGCATCAGAAAAAAAAGAAGTCATTCAACCCCCCACCCCCACCCCCCAACAAAAAAAAATCATCTATAAAAAATTAATGATGTTTACCTCATCCCTGATGGAATTGTGAACTACCAAAGGGGATGAGGTAACGGGGAAGAGAAAAGTCAAAAATAAAATGAAGAAAACCAAGGAGAAGTTTTCAAGTAATATCCTTTATAAGCAAAACTCCAGATATTCGCCACTACCCGAAGCATGTAGACTAAAAAACAGACATGAGATCAAGAATGACATTATCCTACCTTTGCAGCAACACCAAATTTTGCACAGTCAATAGCTATGCGCGTTGCTCGACCAATGCTCTCTTTTGTCCTTGTCAATGTTCCAAGCATTGCCTCAAAGGACGATAGAGCAACATGTGCTTCCCCATGCTTGCTCACAGATTTTAGTCGTTGAATCACCACAGCTTCAATTTTTTCTTCTTCATCAACAAGTGAAGCACCATACGTTTTCTTGTTCTGTAATTGCACATCAGGACTGCAACTGCCATTATTTTCAACAAAATTACAACTACCTGAAGTAGACATGTGGTAGTTTGAGGAATGGGGTGGAGACGCTTGTGCAAAAGAATCGCCTGCAACTGTTAGAGAAGGGGACCTGACGCTTGAGATATCCTTTTGACAAATACGATCATCAGAAAAAGAATGAGAAATTGGACCCTCCTGAGTAGGATAACGTCTGACATCTTTCACAACCTCACACCTACAACAAATAAGTACAACAGCAATGGAAAGTTAGAACATAAATTACTAAAACGGTCCGATTAGGTTGTAAGGAGTAAAAACAGAGTAAAGATAATCTCTGATACTTTTTACATACTACATCTCCATAGAAGCAGTCCTCTTTAAAGTTTCTTTTTATGAACCTCACAATCAACTCTAAAATATACTCCCCCCCTTTCCCTTTACAAAACAAAAAAGGGAAGGCCAAGATGGTTCCTAAGTTGTTGTAAAGATACAGTGAAGTATGCAACACATACTTACATGCGGTTTACATTGCTTCTGCCATTCATTTGAGGCTTCAAACACTTGTTTTCCTCAAAACCAGCACCCTCCGCACTATACTGAAGCACAATTGTATCTTTTCTAGGTGATGCTTTAAGGATCTCATTGGAACAGAAGACAGGGCCCGAACTCATCCGAGTATTTCTTGAAGCATCAGCTTCTCTATCAGAAATTCTAGCTTCACAAATGTTCAATTCAATATTTTCCGTATCTCCTTCAGCCTTTGGAGGAGACAAAGGATCTAAAGAAGTCTCACTGGAACCAGGATTAACCTGTCTTTCATCGAGGTAAGGAGAAGAATATCCTTGACTTTGAGTTGGGATTGCAGTTCTGACATCGTGACAACCAAAAGAATCATGACGAACTACACCATCACCATGATCCCTAGCATCAGGAAATACATCCTTCGGAGATTCATGACTTTGGGTCTCAAAATTATCCACTGGTTGACTGCAAAATTCAACTTCCAGTGATGATTTCATATTTTCCTCTGCGATTTTTGGATTTAGACATGTGGAGAATCCAGAACAGCCAACTTGAGAAGAAATATTGCACATAGAGTCCATGCCAAGGAGACACACACCATTCCCCGATTTGCTCTCCACAGCCATATGGGGGCTTTCATTCATAGAGGAAACAGAAGACCCACTAACCCCACTTGTCAATGTCCGTGATGCTTCATTACATGCTTGACCTTCTTCAGCAGCATTAGCTGACATGGCTTCCAGAGCACGATGAAGACGTTTAGATGGAGGTAAAGCAGCTTCGCCATCCACCGAGCAGCCAAATGATTGTTCTTTCCTTTCTTTCCAAGGCTGAGATCTTTTTGCAGTAACTTCAGTGCAATATTTTGTAGGTGATGATACATTATCATGAACTCCATTAATCCCAAGTAAGTCTCTGTCAGCAAGGTCGTTATTCTCACATTCTAACATGCTCATCTGCTCTGATGGATGAACCATAACTTCTGTTTTAGTTATCTCTTCTGTAGGGGAACAGCTCTTGAGCTCCTCCTCCACAGAAGATGACTTTCCCATACGCACCCTTGCTCGTTTCACCAAAGGCAGGTGCTCATCTCCATCTTCCTTCAAGCACCTTTCCTTCATCTCTTCACAACTGCTTTGTAAATTTAGACTATTATTCTGTACCTCAACCTCCAAACTTATCTCCTTGTCCAATGTAGCAGGAGGCACAGCTGTATCATTTGTCACTCGCTTTCTGTTCGGTTTTCTTTTCTTCTTAATGAAAACAGCCTTTATTTGGAGATCAAGCCCTTTGCTCAACTCAACATCTCCATCAAAGCATTCAACAATTGTGTCAGAGTGCTCAACTTTACAACCAGATTCTATAGTGCTGCCTTCATTTAGACTAAAGGTGTCAGAGTCAACTGTGACAACTTCAGAACTATTCTCTTCGATGCTACCATTCGAAACAAAGGCAGCAAAATCAACATCATCCAACTCAGACACATCTGGTGATTTCCGAACTCTCCTATTCCTTCTTAAAGAACTATCGGGAATAACGTTACCTGATGCATCTCTAGCATTCTTTCCAGTGTCATTACATGGCATCACAAGGCTTCGTGATCGACGGGACTCCAGTCTTGATGAACATCTAGACCTTTGGGACTTTCTGTGTGTGACACAGCTCTGGGGTTGCGAGAGACTTGACCTTTTTCTCGAAGAGTTAATACTCGGCAAAGGGGTTTCAGTAATCACTTCAGTATCAGTAGATTCCTCCCGTAAGACCTCTCTATCAAGCAAAATCGAGGTATCCTCAACTGGAAGACTTGGCTCATTTTTATCAGTTGGAGAATAGGAATTTTTCAACTTTGAGCTAAGCGTAGCTTCAGGAGCTTCTGTCTGATCATTTGACTTGGCCAATAAATCTACGGAATTCCCAACACTCGTTTGTGTCACTTCAGCACCAGAGTTCAAGTCATTGTCTTGGTCCTGTTGCTTTAACTTCTCAAAACTATCAATAATTTCTTGTACTGCCCGTAGAAAATCAGCACTCCTACCCTGACGTTTGACAAGAAGAGACTGTTTCTTCTCTTCAGTAAATGCTTCAACATCAACAGGATTGCAGAAGCCTCTGAATTAAGAGTTGCACATTAGAATAAAGGAAAGACTACAGACTTCAAATTTGTCTCCCATAGGGCGCCTTAGAGTGGCACAACCACAAAAGCAATTAAAATCAACCAAACACATGGATATCCATGGCAAACAAGTGAATGCACAGTGATGATGGCTCCAGCCAAGAGAAGATGTGACACAAAGGTTCGGAAAAAAAATAGAAAAGAAACACACCACAAAAGTCAAACAAACATACTGGATGTCAAGGCAAACAAGTGAATTCACCATAAAGAGAAAACTCTTGAGAAGAACAAGACAGATGAAACGAGAGGGACCAGTGAAATGAACGCTCTTATATCCACAAATTTTTTTTTGGGAGAAAAAAAAACTCTAAATACAGAAGTGGAAGTCATAACTATGAGGATGACACATTGTGGCTCAACAGACCTTTTGGGTGGTCCTAAATTTATTATTTTCCTTAAAAGTTGACCATTTGCAACTGAGGCACTCACTGTAGGACAGAAGTTACAGGATTCCTTGAATGTAAAAAGAGGAATGCAAGGGATATACCAGCAACTTGGACAAAAAACATCTTCTCCACCTAGGTGGACTGGATTTGAGGCTGAGATCATAGGTTCAAGACTCACCAGTATATGACGTATGTAGCTTACCAATCAAACGGAAAGGAAAAAAGAAAAGAGGAAGGGTTATCAAAACATCCTACAAAGCAACCAAAAATAAGAGGAGAGAGTAAGCTAAACACCAGCAAATAAGCAACAAGTTTGATAGAGGCCCGCCCCTAGCAACAGTACAGGGGGTATCCAACTATAGAGATGCCCAAATATCCCTCAAAAAGTTGGAAAGAATCAGACATGCTGGAACATTCAACCCATTACGTAGACTTCAGAATAAAAGCCCCAAAAGAGATTGTTAGGGCTATCCATCTACAACCCAGATAAAGAAGGTTAGTTGGCTAACTGGCAAAGCATTCCCCCTTACATCATAGAACATCAGAAGACTAGCCAAATAAGAGAATGTGCAATGAAACAGAAGCGAGACACCAAAACATGCCTGAATTTCATTTTCAGATAACTTAATTTCAAGCAGAAAAGATAAAAACATTGCTCCATCTTCACCTCAAGACATTCGTAGCAACATCATTAAAACAAAACCCCAATTTCCAACCATGTCCCTAGCACTTAAGTGATTAAATCGATTAACAAATAAACTCCTAAGTTGATACAAATTATGACATGCACTAGAAAATTGTAGTTTTTAAACTAGATCTTTAACACATTTATGACCATAATAAAAACCCCAAACGTCAATCCCATAAAAAAAGTGCCACTTCAGTAAGCACAATAATATCAATCTTTTGCAGATACAAGGAAACTGAGAATCAACATGCAAAATGTATATAATTTTTTTCGTTCAATTACACACACCTAGCATATTTTTAACCCACATCTTTAACCTCAATCTTGTAAGTAGGAGGTGCAGAGCTAGAGCTCATTTGCAATGTTGCAACCGTAATGTTGTGCTTGAAGATTTAGGGTGCGTTTGTGTTCAAAAATTTTACCCCCTCTAAAATTTTAACACAATTAAATATTACAATATAATCTCTCTCTCCCCATCAAATCATTACTATTTACTACAAAAAAATATAAAAAATTACATCTCTCTTCACTTTTTCACTAAACCCAATACCTAAAATTTTAACAACACTAAAATTTTACAAAACAAACACAGCCTTAGAATCCCATTTAAAATGACATGACTAGGATATTTTTGAGTATCCATAGCAACTTATGAATGAGTTCGTAGTTTGGTACAATCAGTAACATGACTTCGGAGTTTCCATGCAACCACATTATCTACTTCTTATCCTCATAACAATTTTGAAAGCTGATGCTAACGAAATATAGGCAAATTCTCTAGCATTTAAATGGATTATAGACTACTTTGCATAAAAATTTATAGACAGGCTTGTTATAATCTCACAGGAGTTGCAACTGGCCTTGTAGGCCAACCAACTCTGCTTGGCTGTGCCGTGGAGTTGAATACCTCAAACAGCAACAGCTTATAAGATACAAGCAAAGCCTATTCCATGAACCAAAAGCAAATTTCTTTGGAGAATAGAGCTGTCAATCACAAACCTCTTCCATTGATGTATTTACATATATAGTATGTCAACAGATATGACAATACTGCACCTCAGTTCTGAACCTCTTTTACTTCTCATTTAAAGTGCTAAAAGATGAAATCTACTATCGTAATCCCCAAACAGCTGGTTTACACAACTGAAAAGAACAGAAATAAAAGAACAATAGGGAAAGAGTTGG
The DNA here is from genome assembly GCA_963930655.1 of Myrica gale. Classification (NCBI taxonomy): domain Eukaryota; kingdom Viridiplantae; phylum Streptophyta; class Magnoliopsida; order Fagales; family Myricaceae; genus Myrica; species Myrica gale. The sequence goes on from OZ005614.1 coordinate 10,648,258, forward strand.
TAAAGAGGGGGCAGAAGCATCCATAATTCTTAAAATACCAGAATCCTACATATTGCACCAAATCCAAAGCTCTTAATATAGTGCCCCGAGTACTTACATCTGTTCTGGCTTGGTGCCAAAGAAGTGGACAACTACTTTTTTCCAATCAGCTGCAAAACCCAAACTCTCTGGCTCTCCAACCTGCAATCAGCAACCATGCTACTAAGTCAAACTGAATTGTTCTTCTTAAAAATCCTGGGATGGTTCCCACAAATCAAGGGCATTAGCTAAAAAGAATCTTAATATTATATAATGGAGAAATTTGGTAATATTCTTTCAAGTCCTTAGTATATGATGGATCCAGCCTTCAAATTTAGGCAAATTTTGCAGCCAACTTCAACGTCCCCATCCAAATCAAACAACTCACAGCAATCTTTCATTTTCTCTAAACAAATCTCAATGACTTGATAATTCGTACATTTGTATAAAACAAAAATCTGAGGCTTTCACCTTCTTCTCCAAGATCACAAAACTCACCCAATTCTTCAAAAAGAATCATTCCCATCATCATGCAATTATAAACCCGATAAGCATCACAATTTTGAACATGTCATTGTAAATTCACAACACCCAACAAAACAATCGCCAAACTGTACCACAACTACACAACAAGACACAAGAAATTCATCCACATGCCGTCAAAAACCCTAAGCCATATATTTCAACCATTACCAAAAGAAAAAAAGAAAAAAAAAAGAAAAAGGCATATTTTTCACCTAAATAAAGCATACTGCATACCTTGGCAGGCCAGGCAGGAAAGCCTTTTACTTTGGCGAGCACGAGATCGCCCACCTTCCACTGCCGGCGGGCTGCCGCCGCCGCAGCAGCTTTACTGACCCCCTTCCTTCGGCTCGGCGCCATCGGAGACTCGAACCCTAGACAATCAAATGAGGGCAACCGATTCGAACCTCACCGACAAGAAATTTCCAGAGGCAGGCCTAAACAGCCCTTGAAATTGAGCAGTTTGGCACTATGTGGGGAATATCAAGAAGGGATTTCCAGGCATTGATGTCACAGAGGGTTTGAGAGAGAGAGAGAGGATGAAGCTACTATCTGTAGAAAACCCTAATCTACCGCCCGCATGGAGAGAGGGGGGGAGACAGAGACAGCGAAAGAGGGGGCGAGACAGAGAGGGGAGAGAGTGATTTTGTGGAAGAAGTGGATTCACACAGCCATATGGGTTGGTTAGGTGGTGGGCAGGCTATAATACGCTGCGGGTGTATTTTTATTTTCAAAAATGTATTATACTACTTCATGCGCAGCGCGTGTTTTCAATGAATCTACGGGTTATATACTCTCCAGTCTCCAGTGCAAAAAGTGCACGTGACCGACTCACCACCAACTAATCATTCCAAATTAGACCTGTACTTCTAAATGGGCTTCAAGTCTGCACACAACACGCTTCGGCTTTACTCTCTGTATCTTTTGGGCTATCTTCAGTATAGGATATGTAAATTGTGGCCCAATAAATGCACCAGAATTACTTCCATTGTGGGCTCTTCCAAGCTAAATCAGAGTTTTGGGTTGTGATGTGGGCCTCATCATGTGCAACAGTGTGGGGCAATAAATGGCTGTAGAAACCACACCCAAACCCCAAACCGCAGCAGGTTAATAGTCTCTTAGAGAAAAAAAAAAAAGATTAATTGATGCCTTCTGGCTCTAACCCTCCATTCTCCATGCATAACTCCACTCTTGCTTATATATCCAATCACATGCATACCAATTATAACCTCAAGAAAGCCTGCAATACACGCACATATATAGATCCATCCATTCAGAACTGCAACAATGCTTAAAAGTACCAAGCACTCTATTTTTATAGATCCCACTTGATTTCTTTTGTATTATTAAGCTTTAATGGGCCTTAACTGTATATTGATTGCTAGGATTTACAACTAATTAAACTGATCTTCGTACGTGAAGCTTGGAAAATCAGCTTTTGGTGGCAGTAGTCTTATCAGAACATATCTATTACATGATAATTTTGTTGCATGGTTTCATGTTATGTGACACCCCACCCATTTAGAACCTTTTCAAAGCTTTCCTAACGTTATTAATGAAGAAGATTTTGGTCTTGATAATTTTGGTCTTGTTTTGATTATTGTGCATATTTTAATAACTATGTTTTAAATTTCGAAATTAGATACTTCATAATTAATAGTTGCTAAAATGTGCTTTTCCTTTTTACCTCTACAATTCTCTCTAGGTTATTGCATTAAATCCCCTCTCTTTTAATTCATTGACTATTTTATATATAATTTTGCTACTTTGCCAAATTCATTTCAAATGCCTATGGTTTATTTATTTAGGACCAAATATTTTCATTTCCCTACTGTTAAATTATTTTGTAGAGAAATACTTTATTGGATAATTAGTTGCTTACTATTATTAGAACTTTTTTAGACGCACTTGGACCCAACTATTGGGCTTGTGTCGTGGGCCCTAGGCTAGGGGAGTAGTGAGTTGGGCTTGGCTTAGTCCTTAGAATGAGCTTGGATAGCTCAAGAGACTTAAGCCCATTATTGAACAAGCAGGGTCGGCCACCTCTTTGTCTCACCCTAATTAAGTGCAATTAAAGCTTAGGTGAGACAAAAATAAACTTTGTGCATGTTCGTGTAGTAAAAAACTGTAGAATTCTAGTAGAATTATAAATATTTATGTAAAATAGTGTTTTATAAGTGTTTGTGTAAAGGATAGAGAGATGATTTAATGTAATTGTTTAATAAAAAAGTATTGGAATTAGGTGAAAGAATATAGAGAGAGAAAATTTGTTATAATTTTTTGTTTTGAAAATGTATTGAAGTTTGTGTAAAAATTTGTTGAATATTATGTTAAATATATTGGAGTTTGTGTTTAAATTCTTAAATGTTCGGTGATAATTTTGTGAATGGATTTGAATCTTAGAAAAAACTTGAAAACGTATATTACCTCTTGGTGTGACACCCGGAGACTTACTTAAAGTTATCATGAGGAGAGAGAAGGCATTTAAGCCTTTTTACAACAATAGGGCTGACATTTTCGTTGCATGATTTCATGTTATAAAAGATTTCATGGGATTTTTCTGATATTTTTTACGCACCATTGTATTAGTATATAATGCGAACATCAAAAATAATTTATAGAAAAAATTATGTTTTACACTTTCTAATTACGACTCCCATTGAAATTTACACCATAAACTGCTAAATTCGATTCATTAACACTTCAAACTACTATGGGGGCGTTTGTTTGTGGAAATTTCGGAGAATATTCTCGAAATTTTGGGAATTTTTACTTTATTGAAATTTATTGGGGTTTGTGAAAAGTAGAGTGTATGTATGTAAAAGTTAAAAATTTTGAAATGTGTTTGTTTTTTTGAAAATTTCGAACCCCAAAATTTTGGGGAAACAAACACCCCTATATTTATACTTTGTGCTCTATCTTATAATTTTTCTCTTAAGATTGTATTGAGGTGGCGACCGACCGACCAAACAAACAAACAACTTTATCCATAGGCTTATAGGTCTTTTTACTTTTACGGAGCATAGATTATTTTAGACATGCTGAGATTTTTCCAGTGTGATCTATTATTAGTCATGACACGTGTAAGGATATTACTAAGTTGTTTGACCCGACCTTTGTTAGTTGGGATCCTACAAAAAACGACAAAGAGCTATTATTAATCAGTACCGAACTATACGAGAAAGAACTTATTACATGATTCCTTCGAACCATGTTGAGGTGGTCCCTTCGTCCTCAGAAGCTGCCACGCGTCCAGACAAAAACTCTTTAGTTGCTCACTGTACACCACGGGTCGCCCTAACTACAACTAACAGTCACGTCAGTCCACATTTCACTACCGGACAGCAAGTTGCCGATTACTGCCACGTGCTCCTTAGTAGATCTGCTGCGGACACGCGCCTCACGATCAGACGACTTAGTAGGTCTGCCACGTCCGTGAGCATCGTGTGCGGTACGCACAAATAGTATCACGAATCATAAGACGCCAGCTGTTACTTTGTCTCCATCTCTTTATTGACAAAAAGGTAAAGACCATAACCCACGGTCTCCCTCGGACCGCGTTGGTACCGTTTGGCCGTTGTGGGTGGGTGCTTTGGGAAAAAGATTAGATTATGAATTTGTTATATAAATATATTATAAGAAAAGGTAATGATTTAAAAATAATAATAATAATTAAAGTTAGCTGAATTAAGTTAAGTTCAATCCTTTTTATCTTATCGTATTAAATGAGTTAATAAAAAAAATTAAATATTAATCAGCAATTATAATAACATAGAACAAATAATTTTTTTGATGGAATAATTTTTCACCTTTTCCGCAAGTGTTGTACTGAGTCTAGTCTCTGTCTCTCTGTTGAGCCACACGAAGATTAATTAAGGTAACATTTGTTTTTCCAATATTTTGGGGTATGAAAATTTTCAGCAAAATAAACACACTTTTATATTTTTAATTTTTACACATACACACTTTATTTTTCACAAACACCAATAAATCTCAATAAAGTAAAGATTATCAAAATTTCAGGAATATTCCTCAAAATTTTGACAAACAAATATACCCTAAATGAGTTTTATTAAATCAAAGATATAGTCATGATTTTTTAGATAATTATGCCGAAATTATATCTGTTATGTTTCGGAATTATGCCTAAAATGATCATGTGTTGCATCAGGTTTTGATTTAAAAACATTTTCGAAATTAAACCAAATGCAGTTGACAACAAAGAGTCCCTCGAATCTACACATGTAAACGCAAACCGACCAAAAAACAAAATCTAAATCTATTGCCCCTTACTTCAAAATCAAGCTATTTAAATATTATTATTTTCAAAATTTACTACAATAATGTATTTAGGGTGCTAGAAGGGCGGCTCTAAAGTGAGGTCTGTTATAATATAGTGTAATATATTATATTTAAACATAAAATGCTACTGAATTCTACTTAAAATTTATTCTTTAACATCTTTAAATATAAAAATACTTATCAAAGCTGTGCATTCAAAGTTTTTTAATATATCCCATTCAATTAATACTATTTTATTTTATTAACTTGTATTGTGAAATTTTCTTTATGCATAAGCAACAATTAATAATATTGTTAATTATACTTTATATTAATAAAAAATAGAAAGAATGAGATAGTAGTTTTTGTGCTTTTTGGGAAAAAAATGTATGTGTTTTTTGATTAATCAACAAAACAATTAGTTTTATCATGTTAAGTCTTTTTAATTACGCAATAAATAATTATAATGAAGAAACTACTTTATTATGCAAAGCATTTTTAACTAAGAAATTAGTTTATTACGTTAAACACTTTTAAATATAGTTTTTTTAATTATTAGGTATATTTATGCTAGAAATGATAATAATAAAAAAATTGACTAGAGTTAGGTAGTAATTACGGTATAAAATGTTAGTAATGAAGTCTAGATTATGGTTGGCAAATCTCCCATATGATAAGTGATTTTATAGGCCACATTTTTGGATGCAATGTTATAAGCCACATTCTTTTGGATAAAATGTTAATTAAATATCCTTATAAACTAATGAGATAAATGCAAATTCAGTCCATGTGATATACGCCAAAATTGAATTGGTCCTTGTGATAACAAAAATATAAAATTAGTCCTTATGATTTTACTTTCGTTTGTCTTTGGTCTTCCCACCAGGGATTGATTTTATCCCATTATAAAATCAGAGAGACTAATTTTATATTTTTCTTATGACTAATTTGATTTTAGCGTATATCACAGGAATTAATTTTACATTTACCCCTAAACTAAATACTACATATTAATGATTATCTTATCCTTATAAACTAACCGTTTTCAAAATATGTCTATAAAAAAAAGTATAAATTTTTTGCCGGTGCAAAACTCTTAAATCAAGGCGGTCACATTCTTTTAGATAAAGAGTTAGATAACACTTTTCGAAATAAAAGCTAGAAACAGATTATAAATTTTTAGTGCCTTAGCAATGTCTAAGTAGGCTATGGTCAAAGCAGGACCGTGTCAACCTCCTGACAAAGTAAACCTTAGTTCTTTTGCACACCACTCACCGACCCACTTTGACACTTTCTTCTTCCTCTCAACCCTCTTTCTCCTCTAACAAACTTCCCCTACTCTTTCCCTTTTCCTCTTTTGGTCCATACTCTGACCACTTGATGCAATATATTTAAAAGACAACTCCAAAAAAGATATTTAACTAAGTTTTGTACGAAATATACGTGTAACTCCGTGAATAGCCGCCCACGTGTGGGGTGCCATTCTTAATTAGGAGCTGAACTCTAAAATAGGAATATCGGAAAGGAAATTCTAGTGGGACTCGTGTCGAAACGCATAAAACGAGTCCCAACGCGTAGAACCTGAGATATTTTTGAGCCACGTAAGAGATATTTTCGAATCCAGTGAGACACGTGGCGAGTTTTTCCCTATTCAATTCTATCGCTGACGTTAGTACTCCTCCATAGTCGACTCTCTATCGGGGCATCTCATGAGCAATACTCTAACAGCACGCATCACATGGCCAATAGATCCACGCCACCGAAAGTCTCTCTCACCGAGGATCTATATTAAAGTTCCCACCAGCCATTCTCCAAGCGCCAATTGCGCCCCCTCCTGCACATATATAAACGGTGGCGTACAAACGGCAAACCGTTCCTTCGATAAACTCCAGCTGTGTTGCGATGAGTGCGAACCGGCGCCTCAAACTGAACCCTCCGAGTCCAGGGTCCGACTCTTGCGAGTCGGGCGTAGTCAACGAGCGGGTACTCGCGCTCGTCTTTGAGTCCATCCGATGGGACATTCCAACTATCTGCTTGACCTCTTCGGTTAACCGAAAGCTCAGGGCCATAGCGAAACGGGTACTCTGGCGAGGGCTCTGCCTACACCGCGCACCGCGCATGGTATCTGCATTGGCCGGCGGTGTTCCCAACGGTCGATTCTCCGGTGGGTGGCAGGCACTCGCAAAGGTAATGTTCTTTTGCTGCGGCTGCGAGTCAACTCGGCATTTCAAGGTGAGTCAACCGTTGCCGGGGCATTTCGTTAACGGCTCTCGCTTTTCCAAAACGTCAGGTCGGAGCTTCTTGACCAAGAAGTGTCGGGGCGACTTGTTGTACGTAAGCGACCCGTGCGAGCATCCAGCGGGTGATAAGGACGATGATCTTGGGATTTACAGAGGGGTGTTTAGCGAGTTCATGAGATCGAGGACGAGGGCATGCCTGATCGGACGGCAGGTGGAGCTTGAGGAGAGAGTTAGTTGTCCGTATTGTGGGGCACGCATGTGGAGCATGACAACTGCCCGGCTCGTCCCCAAGAGCGCAGCTAGGAGGCTGGGGTCGCAGGATGGGGGCTTGGACTATTTCGTATGTGTGAATGGGCACTTGCATGGGAGTTGTTGGCTCGTACCGTTATCCTCCGATGAAGATCGGGACTCTGGCGGCAATGATGAAGAGGATGGAAGGGACGGTGATGGTGGGGTCGCCGAGATTGATAAAGAAGATCGGACGGTGAGCAACGGGTGCCGTCAGATTAATTACGTTGTGGCTCCCGCGTGCTAGTGGAGTTTGAGCGGGACAGGGCAATTTTGGTTCCTCCACGGTGGAGGGAGGAGAAATGATGACGTGGGATGACTCGTGCGTGGGGTTTATGCTGAGGTGGAATGTGATCCATCCACCGTTTTGTTTTGGTTTTTTTTTTCTTTTTTCGTGAGGGTTTTTGTTTTTTTATCATCTGGACGGGGAACGGTGAATTGCCACAAAGTGCTACTTTTTCAACTGTCGTGACTTTCTGAGCTCTAATGCCCGACATAAACGACAAGGCATTCTCGATTCTTATACCTGTTCTGTTCCGTCGGTCGGGTACCCCTCTCTCTCTCTATTTTGTTCTGTTAGTTCACGGTTAGTCATTGCACCAGGATAATGTTCTGTTGTCTGTCTTCCTTTCTTTCTCTTCGAGAAGTTGTTTTGTTCGTGAATCTTTATTTATCTATGTCACCTCCGATGCTCACTTATTTTTTAGGCTCACCTATAATAATGGTATGCACATAGGCGGATATTATGGCACGTATGTCGCTATGAGTCTTAGTCGATTTACCATGAAACTTATCGGAAATCGTATAAATTGTAATGAGATGTTGAAAAAAGTCATAAGGTAAAAACTTTATGTTTTACAAAAGGTTAGATAGATAATAAAACCCGAATAAGTCAAAAGTGTCGGATCATAAGCTTATGAATAGAACTAAAAATCTTGAGATAAAATATGAGAAAAGTGTCACAAAGGAGATTGAAAACCTGACATAATATGGACAACTTTAACGGTTTAGGCTACATTCTCCCGTGACTACATAAAAGACTACAAAGGTTCAGAAACTTCTTGATACACAAGAACAAACTCTGGAGAAAACATTCTAACAAGCCTAAGAAGGGTATTAAACCTCCTCGTCCGAGTCTGATGTAAGATCGATAAGCTCAGGCCCCGGAATGACACTACTATCTCCTATCAGTGGGGAAGGAACGTAATCAAGCCTCAGCCACTCAGGTGGTACATCTGGTAAACCAAAGTCCTCAAATCGAGGTAACGGGGATGATGGGGACAATGGGGGTACAAGGAATGGTAGGGACACAAGGGATGGGGGTTGGGCCTCCCTGAAGAGCCAGTGGGCCTCATGCTCCATTGATACTCAAAGAGAATCCGAGACCCATGTGCGAATCTTGAGCATCGGAACATAGGGGTGGAAATCATAGGTCAACTCTTCCTCGAATAGCTTCATTCTTCAATGTCGCCAAATATTGCAAAAAAAACAACATAAGAGAAAAGAGTGAGTCCTATTGACTCAGTAAGGTGGGGGTGAGGGAAAACATGATCAAACAAATACAGTGCATATAATTCACCAAAGCATGATGTAGAACAAACTTCCAGGACAATAAGTATAAGCATAGATAATTTAAAGTATGCAATGCGTCACACCATCATTGGTTCCTGAGGAGTTCCCGGTGTTTGCTCTGTTCACCCCCAGAGTCGGGTTGTGTTTCCCCTCCCCTTCTATGGGACTGTCCCGTAGCACCAGAACCCTTAACATAATATTACGCCTTAGCGTTCATAAAGGAGCCCACCATTCCCTGTAGTGGTGGGTTGCACATCTCCTAAGTGACCGGTACCTATGGGACTGTCCCGTAGCACCAGGACCCTTAACATAATATTACGCCTTAGCGTTCATAAAGGAGCCCACCACTCCCTGTAGTGGTGGGTTGCACATCTCCTAAGTGCCCGGTACCGTCACTACCATTCGGAGAACCCTCGCAGGCTAGGGGGTTCCTCACTTTCGTTTTCCTTCTTATGAATGTAATAACATAACCAAACATTACATTACATAAGTAACAATGCTCATTGATATGAACTTTGAAGGAATCATAAATAGCATAACATGTTCAGAGAATAATTATTGACAATTGAAACAACCATGATAATAACTAGAGGATTTCAGAACATTAATCTCCAAATGAAGGCCTATTGGGCCTCTTTAGACCATATTGGGCCTTCTCCCAAAGTCATGGTGTTCTTTTAGGGGTATTGAGCCTAAAATCCATTTAGGCTCCTACATGAACTTTGTGATTTGAGCCCTTATTCCAACTTGGATTGAGCCCAAATTTGGGCTCCCCCATCAGGTTTTTGTGTTCTATCCAACCATGTAATCATTTTCTCACTTTGGACCCTTTTACCCTAACGAATTTGGCAAAATGCCGAATCTGCCCTCAGAGACCTCCAGGGGCATTTTGGACCTTTTACCTCATCAATTTGGGCTGAAATTTGTATATTCATCCTAATATTAGATAAGAATACTATCTGGAAATTTTCATGCAAAAATACAACCTGTAGGTTAGGGTCGATTTGGACAGTGTCTATATTGACTAAAAACCCTAGCTAAGTGTTCATGTATTTGATCAACCATCGCATTTATAACTTCAGGCTAATGATACATCTAATCTACCAATACATATGAACTTACAGAACACATAACATAAGGATTATTCAAGAAAATTAAAGGCAAACAATGATCATTTGCAACATTATCATAGAATATGCACAAGACATCATTTTTATGCTTTCATCTTTCATAGCTTCTTTCTTGAGCTCAAGGCTCTTTTATTTGGCCCCATTTGGCCTCTTATTGATCAGAGATACTTTCATGCCTCTTTGGCCATCATCATACTCATTACTGCATCATCATTTCATATCACATATGCATTCATACTCATTACTGCATCATCATTTCATATCACATATGCATAGCATTGTATCATAAAACCATAGAATGCAACATGCAACATCATTTTCATTGACCAACCCGTGGTCTATAATTCCACTGTCATAGCTCATAGAGTATATCAAAAACACTTTTGAATCATCAAACCAACTCAGCAAGCATGTTATAAGAAATATTCATCAAGCTTTATCATGCAAGGGGGTCTAGATTAAGTTTTACTTTATGACATCTCTGAACTTTTCTTTTTGCAAAATCTTGAACCCAACATAACCTTAACATGTTCGTCATTGAACCACAACTCTATGTACACCAATAAACATGATCAATCATCACAAAAGAACAAGTTATCCATCCCCACAAAACACAAGAACCTAAACCCTTACCAAAGCATAAAGTTCTAACCCTTACCTTGGTGATCTCGGGTAGCTCTCGATGTTCTCCTATAAACACAAGATCTATAGGTTAATGAAACTGATCTAAGGCTAAGAAGAAGTGGAAATGATGATGAGGAAATAGAGAAGATGAGGTGCATGGGAGTGTTCAAAGTCTTGGCCGAACCCCTTGCCAACCTACCTTGGCATGGAAGTTTTCACCTTCCTTTTCTTCTTCCTCTCCCCTTTCTCTCCTTTCTCTCCTTCCTTTCTCTCTTGGTCGAATGCTCTCAATGCTCACTCCCCTCTTTCTAACTCAAATGGCCGGCTGACACGTCTGTATGACATTTGATGGCAGGATGCTATGGTGAAGGATACAGTTGAACGGGCTACTGAACCAAACAATCTCGAAGCCTATCTTCATGATGCTTACGTACACCCAGTCTTCAAGGGCGGGGAGTTGGATAGGCCAGCAGCCATCGATGAAGAAGAGAACAATCTTGTTGTTCCGACCAAGAGGAATTCTCATCATGGCAGTATACGCAGTTATGACGGTGGTTCGGAAAATACCGAGTAGTCATTCCTCTTGCAATGTTATTTCTTTCTTTTCCTACAATTCATGTTATGGGAAGATGATTCTAATAGTATTTTGTCAATAATGGAATAGGTACACGTTATAATATGCTACTCATGAATGCTCATAAAGTGAAGTGCAATGGATAAATACGTAGACTCAAGAAAGCTCAGTAGTATTGCCTCTCGAGGATCCTGGTAATCTCTTATCCAAAAGTAAAGGCTGATCTTTTCTTAAGGGCCTAGTTTCTAGCGGAAAGTAGTTTTAGAGTTTTTTGGCATCGAAGAGTACTGACTTCCCTGTGACAGCTTTGTTGTACCAGGAATCTATTTGCAGGCTCGAATTTATTTCTTGGAAGTAGACTGTGTAAGCACTGTATGGGGGGTTGCGAAAGCTCTCAATTGGCAAGATAAATTTGCACCCAAGTTTTTGATCTGAATAAAAAATGCGCCTTTGAAGCCATTGTTTGTACTACTGTGCAGATACAAATGGAGAACTCAGATTATATTTACTCTCTTGTTAGAATATGGTGGTGATTAGCTATTGATTATGATTGCAGTGTAGGTCTCTCTTCCTACGAGTCTTGTTGAGTTTTAGAAACAATTGAGCTCCGGCTTTGATAGGGACAATGTGAAATATCAAGTAGGGATAAATGATATTTTGGTCCTTGTGGTTTGGGTGAAAGTCAAATTAGTCCCTTAACAATTTTTTTCATCAATCGGGTCCCTGTGGTTTGCATGAAAATCAAATTAGTCCCTTATCAATTTTTTTCATCAATCGGGTCCCTAATTTTTACATGCTTTTATATTAAGTCATTCCGTCCAAATCCGTCCACTGACTTAACGGTAAATGCCAACCTGATCTACTTGGGATGGAGAGCTGAGAAGATCGAGAGGCCCGAGCAGGTCAGGCTGCTATCAAATTAGTCTCTTATCAATTTTTTTCATCAATCGGGTCTCTGATCTATACATGTTTTTATATTAAGTATTTTCGTCCTAATCCGTCTACTGACTTAACCGTAAGTGTCAACTTTATATGTTCGGGATGAAGAGCTGAGAGGATCGAGAGGCCCGAGTAGGTCGGCCGCGCGCACAAATGCTATATAAAAGCAGCCTGAGCATCCCGAGCAAAAGCAACCCGACATCCCGAGCATAAGCAGATCGAGAGGCCCGACCAGCAAGGCCGCTCGTGAAAATGCTATATAAAAGCAGTCCGAGCATCCCGAACATGAGTAGCTCGGCATCTCGAGCACAATCAGCCCGAACATCCCGAGCATAAGCAGATCGAGAGGCCCGAGCAGCAAGGCCGCTCTTGCAAAGGCTATATAAAAGTAGTCCGAGCATCCCGAGCACAAAGCAGTCCGACCTGCTCGGGCCTCTCGATCCTCTCAGCTCTCCATCCCGAGCATATCAGGTTGATACTTACCGTTAAGTCAGTGGATGGATTTGGACTGAAGGACTTAATATAAGAGCATGTAAAGATCTGAGACCCGATTGATGAAAAAAATTGTTAAGGGACTAATTTGATTTTCACCCAAACCAGAGAGACCAAAATATCATTTATCCCTTAATTTAAACCTTCAAAATTCATAAATATGCATTTTAAGTGTTTTTCGAACAGAATTTTCGGACTCTAATTAATATTAGATTTCTTTTTTCAATACAAAATAGAAAAGCGCACAATCACACTACGAAAAATAAAACTTCGGAGGAGATTGTACTAGAAGGAGTTTAGGAGATTTTTTAATGTTTTTAGAGCAAATAGGAAGTTTTTAGAGGAGAAATTTGAGTCCTACCTTTGTTAACGTTACATGTATTAAACTTCGGATATTATGGGTTTTGTAGTATATGATAAGTATTTTATAGTTAATAAATTTGTCTCTTTTCAAATTAACACTAAGAAAAATCTGGATTCAACGAAACGGCTTCTCCTCCTTTTATGGAGATATTTGTTTGTCCAAAATTTTGAGGGCCCAAAATTTCTAACAAAATAAACACTTCAAAATTTTCAACTTTTACACATACACTTCAAACTTTTCACAAACCTCAATAAACTTCAACATTTTCATCCTCTTTTTCTTGTAAATTTTCAAAATAAAATTTATTTAATTTTATTCAGAAGTTCGGTGTATTCAAAGGGGAGAGAGATTTAATCCCAAACATAAAACACTGATAAAGAGATTTATGTTTTTTTAGTAGATTTTAAGATCTTCGTTTGCATGTCTAAATTTTTAACGGTTTGGGTTCTCAGATCTAACGGTGAGGACTGAGCAACTTTATGTGTCCTGATGAGGAAGCGAAGCACGATTAACAATTACCAAGAAAATAAAGAAAAAAGAAGCACGATTAACGATCATTGGCACTTCCATGTTTCTCCCGTCTCTATCTAGCTTCGCTGTGCGGTGACAACCGGAACTGTCCCAGCATTCTCTGTCGTCCACCAGTAAACTTTTCTTTGGGCCTGTTTTCTTTGTTTGTTATCCAAGGGTGAATTTCAGCTTCTCACGCTGAGAGAACCTGGTTATGTAAGTTCATCGACTCTCTCATTGGTTGTGTTTGAATGCTAATGTGCGGTTTTTGGCTTCGGGATATTGGCGTTTTCATCATTTGCAGTTTTTTTTTTCTAAATATCTACATATGTTGCGTATGTCACCTGGGTCTAGTGCAATTTTAGTGTTTGTGAGCTCCTGGTGAACTTGTTGTTAGCAATTGGATTGTCATTTTGTGTTGTTGTTCAATTGAACACCATTTAGACATTTTTCATGGTTGCGGTCAAGTTTCATCCCATAACCAATTGACAATGAGAAGAGGTGATTCAACAGATATAGGAAACACAAGATTAAATGGTCCCTAATCAATGTGGGACTCTAACACTCCCCTCACGTGCAGGCCAAATAAACATGATCCATGCACGTGAACAACACTGGAGAACACAAACAAGTGGGCCAAGCCCATAAGTATTTTGCTCTGATACCATATCAAGTTTCATCCCAAAACCAATTGGCAATGGAAAGAGGTGACCTAACAGGTATATGAAACACAAGATTAAATGATTCCTAATCATTAATCATTGTTGGACTCTAACACTCTCCCTCACGTGCAGGCTGAATGAACATGATTCATGCACGTGGACAACAATGAGGAACACAAACAAGTGGGTCAAGCCCAGAAATAGTTAGCTCTGATACCATGTCAAGTTTCATCCCAATACCAATTGACAATGAGAAGAAGTGACCCAACAGGTGTATGATTAAATGATCCTTAATCAATGTGAGACTCTAACAGTTACCTCCTGCCCCCTCTTCTCTCTCTATTTTTCCTTCCCCTCACAGAATGTAAATTCTCAAGTCTTGTGAATTTACTTTCATTTGATTTGGATGGATTCTTCCTGTAGTTCTCGAAGTATGATTGTATTTCCATTTTCATACATACGTTTTTTTTTTGTCCTTTTTCAATTGACTTTGAAGGTATGGTTCAATTCAAATTCTTGAGTTAGATATTGTTGTGAATGGTTATTTGACGAGCAATTTAGGAAACTGAAAATGTTGTCTATTTTGGACACAATTCTGGGGCTATGGTGATTGGTTGGTACTACATGTCATGGCGATTTGCCGCTGGTAGACATTTTACATAGATCTATGTATCTGATAAACCTAGCTCTTCCTATTTTGAACAGAAAGCCGTTTCCGATTCTTCAGGTGGATGGTCTCCTTAGTTTGGAAACATCTTATCCTGCTTTCAGGTTTGGGATCATATGTATTTGGGAGAATAGATGGCAACTCTTCCAATGTCACTTGCAATACGGCCCTCCTGTCTGAAGTGTGGAGCCAGAGAATCTTTTAAATTGTCACCTTCCTGTTTTTATATCTTTCAAAACCAAATCAGATATGGATTTGGACAAAAAGTTACTTTGTGGAGAAGTTGCCCATAGTATCAGAAAAACTTTTTCCCAGCATCTTGGTACAAAAGTTCATGCTACATCACGGGTTTTTATTGAGCAAACTGAACGGAGAGTCACCACAGTTACTGAAGCTGAAAAGCTGGAGAAGGCATTAACTTATTTATTTTGGACAGAAATTGGCGGTCAGGTGAAAGTTTCTGTTAGAAAGAAAACTGAAAAATATGCTGTACATATGGAAGTTCCATCCTTGCAACTACATAGCAGTGATGACAATCTGGTATTGAGTTGGGGTCTGTACAGGGCTGATTCCTCAGATACTACAAGTGGGACCAGTGAAACACCGTTCATATGAACCTCTGCTGGTAGGTTTGTGCTTGAGCTGGAGTTTGAAGCAAAACAAATTCCCTTCTATCTCTCATTTCTACTAAAATCATCATTGGATTCTTATCCGAGTGGCTCAAAAATTAGAAGTCACAGGAAAACCAAATTCTGTGTGCCTGTTGGTTTTGGCACAGGTTATCCCTCTCCATTGCGTCTCTCATTTTCATCTGTTTGTTCCATGAACTTTGCTATTATTTCAAGACATGCAGAAAGGATGTTGTTATGCTTGCATGAAGATACAACAGCAGATGAACCCACTTTAGAACTTGATCTCGATCCATACATCAATCGATCAGGTGATGTCTGGCACGCCTCCTTTGAGAGTGCGTGGACATTTGTGAGCTTTGGTTATCGATGCAAAGGGGCTTTTCTTCAGAGAAACAAAGATAAATTCTTTGCGGGGAAAATTCTTCTGGATCCATATGCTAAGGTCATTGGGAATTCCATGTTGGGCACGGAACGGAACAACCACAAACAAAAGGAGACCAATATTTATGTGGTTCGGCAACTGCCTACGTCCACGGAGGAGAGTATTTTGATTTCACTCGTAGAACCAAAATTTTACAAACTCTCAACTCTCACACCGCACCTTTCTCCTCACAAACTCTCTCAACCCACTATGGGTGCTCTTCAACTGAGAGACACCCCTTTTCTCTCAACACACCGTTGAGAGAAAAGGGGTGTCTCTCAGTTGAAGAGCACCCATAGTGGGTTGAGAGAGTTTGTGAGGAGAAAGGTGCGGTGTGAGAGTTGAGAGTTTGTAAAATTTTGGTTCTACGAGTGAAATCAAAATACTCTCCTCCGTGGACGTAGGCAGTTGCCGAACCACGTAAATATTGGTTTCCTTTTGTTTGTGGTTTTTCCGTTCCGTGCTCAACAAGTGGTATCAGAGGCAGATCTGTACCCAACAAGTGGTATCGGAGGTAGTTCTAATCCCAACAAGTGGTATCAAAGCCGGCAGGTGGCCGGAATTTGCGTTCGGCCGAGACCCGATCTGTGTCCAAATGCAATTTTGGAACTAACTGGGAATTCCTCGCGACGAGACGAGCACAACGGTACAAACCAGAGGTCAGATGGACACTACACGCGCCCACACGCGCCAGTAGAAGCTTCTGGGCGTATCCCACTCTCCCCACGCGCCGCCAACAGCCGACAGTGTGTCGCACGCGCCACCACGCGCTCGGGGAGCTGAAGGCGCGTTGATACACGCGCAACACGCGCATCCACGCGCCAGGCGGAAACCGGATCGGTTCGGGTCTTCGAACCGGGTTCAGAGCTTGACCGGGTTTGCTGGTCAACTCGGCGAGTCAGGTCGAGTCATTCCGAGTTTGAGCGAGTCAGGCCGAGTTGCACGAGTTGAGGTGAGTCAACTCGCCGAGTTAACAGTAACGGTAGCTGTTAACGCCGTCAGCATCTTTGGAGAATATTCCGTTAAGTTGGACGGAATATGCCGTTTCGGGATAGAATATTCCAGATTCGAGTTTTGTGCATTTTGGGCCCAATTTTTGTCATTTTTGGGCCGGACCAGACCTGTTCCTTACTATTTCGACCGTTCCGGACGTAATGGTGGGCTCCGTTTTGCGAGATTCAACTCCGAACGTAGGACAACAAGCCATTTGAGCCTCAGATATAGGCGAGTCAATGGCGAATTCAGATTCCGGGGAATTGCGCATGATACTGCAGGAGATGACTCAGTGTTGAGTAGAGGTTATTGTCACCTCCTCCACAAGAGATTGCAGGAGATGATGAGGTGTTGAGTAGAGGGTGTTGTCACCTCCTCTACCATATACTGCAGGAGATACAGGGTGTTGAGTAGAGGGTGAATCATCTCCTCCACCAGACATTGTTGTAGATGCAGAGAGTGTTGAGTAGAAGGAGTTGTCACTTCCTCCACTAGACATTACAACACATGCAGAGGGTGTTGAGTAGAAGTCGTTGTCACCTCCTCCACCAGAAGCTGGAGAAATGAAGGCTAGCAACCATCCTAGAAAAAGGAAGATGGTGAAAGTTTATTCACTCTTCCTGGAGATTTTAAAGAAGGTTATGTTCATGGTGCGAGTCCGGATGCAGAATGGGTGGTAGATACGGCAGCTTCCTACCACGTCTCTCCTCGCAAAGACTTATTCATGGAGCCGGAGACTATGGTACAGTGAAAAGAGGAAACTCCAGTTCCTCTGAGATTGCAGGTGTATGCGATCAGAAAAGTCCAATGTATCATGTACCATGGTATTATACAAGTGCCCAACCTCCGGCTAAATCCAATATTTGTGTCAGCCCTTTACCGCCAGGGCTATGACAATCGCTTCAGCAACAATACCTGGATGTTGACGAAAGGTATTGTGGTTGTCACTTGTGGACACATGTGTGGCACGTTATTGACTCATGTGAAGATATGTGATGATGGCCTCAAAGTGGGTGAAGGTGAGACATCTCCAAATCTATGGCATAAGAGACTCAGACACATGAGGGATAAAAGATTATTTACATTAGCAGAGAAAATCGCATCCAGGAGGGAAAGCGCGCCCAACCCTTTGCAGAAAAAGAGTCTAGAGAATATCAAAGGTGTTGATCCTGGTACACTTTGATCTACGGTCCTTTTATTAAAGAGATATCTTTGGGTAGTAACAGATATGCAGCTTGTTACTTAATAAGCAGAACACTATCAGATCTGTTGACGCTTGAGGCTCCGGAGATAGTGTGGTCTGGCTGAAAGATATCCTCCTCTCGTTGGAGAGTGATTAGGTGCAAAGTGTTTGCACATGTATCCAAGCTGCAGAGATAGGTGTTGAGTTGGAGAACAGTTACTCACTCCACCAGAAGATTTGGATTCAGGTTTTGGGATCCTGGAGCTGATCGCGTCAAAAGGTTATCAAACCCAGGTGATATGAAAAGTGTTCTGGATATTATTCAGTCCTGGACGGCTTCAGTTTGCCACAGACACTGAAGGAACGCAGGACGGTTCCCCAGAAGAGGAAAGTGATGAAGGGCGTTGAGCGAGAGAAGAAGATATCGCTCCACCAGAGTTGCTGAGAGAGTGTTGAGCATAGGGGTGCAGCTACCCGCTCCAGTAGAGGCTGCAGAAGAGGGTGTTGAGCAGAGGGAAACGTACCCCTCCACCAAAAGTTGCAGAAAAGGGTGTCGAGCAGAAGGAGTCATCTGCTCCACTAGAAGTTGTATGTTCATCACAAGTGATCCTGTGATGATAAACTTCCTCTAGATGATAATCCTCCACGGAGAGAGGGTGATCACTGATTCCGTCGAAGAGATTTCCGGAATCAGATTACATTCTTCTTATTGATGAGGGGGAGCAACGAAGATTTTGTGAAGTCAGAACTCATAGAGACATATTGATTCGAGAGATGCAAGATGCCTTGCACAGGTGTTGCAAGATGAGAAGATTTCCTTGCACAGGAGTTGCAAGATGAAAAGATTTCCTTGCAGAAGAATCAGACGTTTGAGCTACTGAGGTTTCCAAAGAGAGCACTGAAGGTTTCAGCTGACATGTTGTCATAGGTGGAGCTATGTGGGACATAGCTGAGATGAACACCTCCAAATGAAGATGTCAGGATATATTCTCCTCTTGTGGGTATGGAGGGGGAGAATTGTTGGCGAAAGTCAAGCTTTGCGGCTGCAAAGCTTGACAAATCAAAGCAAAGACTTTTGCTTTGTGTTTTCGCGGTTCCATACCCAAGCCACCGAAATCAGCGCATCAACAACCAACACATCAACCACTCCATTTAATGCAGTAATGAATGCAATTCATTAACTGCACCAGCTCAACCACTCGTTCGAACTTCTCTCCTTTGTTTATAAATATGTAACGTGAGTTGAGAGATAAAAGTGTGATTCTCCGATGTAGATCACCAGTGTGTTGAGAGAAAAGGGGTGTCTCTCAGTTGAAGAGCACCCATAGTGGGTTGAGAGAGTTTGTGAGGAGAAAGGTGCGGTGTGAGAGTTGAGAGTTTGTACAGGTTTTGGTTCTGCGAGTGAAATCAAAATACTCTCCTCCGTGGACGTAGGCAGTTGCCGAACCACGTAAATATTGGTCTCATTTTGTTTGTGGTTTTTCCGTTCCGTGCTCAACATTCCATTCCTAGCAGTAATGGACTTGGCTTGCTTCCAAAGTATCTTGGGAGATTATGCAAGGAACCTGCTTTTGACTGGGGTGATGATGTTCATCCTAACCTACCGATGGAAAAACTGGTGGTTTATCGATTGAATGTGAGGCACTTTACTGAACACAAGTCTAGTAAGCTACCTGCTGATGTGGCAGGGACCTTCTCTGGTTTGGCAGAAAAGTTGCATCATTTCAAAGATCTTGGCATGAATGCTATTCTACTGGAGCCAATTTTCCCGTTCAATGAGCAAAATGGACCATATTTTCCTTGTCATTTCTTTTCACCCATGAATGTATGTGGACCATCTGCTGGCTCTGTATCTGCTATCAACTCAATGAAGGAGATGGTGCGAAAATTGCACAACAATGGCATAGAGGTTTTAGTGGAAGTTGTTTTCACTCATACTGCTGCGGAAGGAGCACTGCATGGAATTGATGATTTATCGTATTATCACGTGAATGAAGTTGAGGATTTGGAACGACCAAATTCTTTGAATTGTAATTACCCTATTGTGCAACAATTGATTTTGGATAGCCTTCCATATTGGGTAAGTGAGTTCCATGTTGACGGATTTTGCTTCATAAATGCTTCCTCTCTGTTGAGAGGGTTTCATGGAGAGCACTTGTCTCGCCCTCCTTTGGTTGAAGCAATAGGTTTTGACCCACTACTCAAAGACCAAGATCATTGCAGATTGCTGGGATCCACATGAAATGCTACCCAAGGAAACTGGTTTTCCTCATTGGAAGAGGTGGGCAGAAATGAATTCAACGTTCTGTAACGATGTGAGAAATTTCTGGAGGGGTGATGAGCTTGTTAGTAACCTTGCAACACGGCTTTGTGGAAGTGGAGACATATTTGCAGATGGGCAAGGCCCAGCATTCTTTTTCAATTTTATTGCTAGAAACTTTGGTCTAACTCTTGTGGACCTAGTCAGCTTCAGTAGTGATGCATTGGCTTCACACTTAAGTTGGAACTTTGGGGAAGAAGGGCCTACTAGTAACTTCAGTCCTTGAATGACGACTTAAACAAATCCGCAACTTTCTCTCTTATATATTTCTCTGGGTATCCCTATTCTTAACATGGGAGATGAGTGCGGCCAATCTTCTGGTGGTTCTCTGCATATACAGACAGACAACCCTTCGATTGGAATGCTCTAAAAACAGGTTTTCGTGCTCAAACCACGCAATTCATCTCATTCTTGAGTGCATTGAGAATAAGGCGAAGTGACCTACTTCAGAAAAGGAGCTTCTTGAAAGAAGAAAATATTGACTAGAGTGGAAGTGACCAGTCCCCGCCCAGATGGGAAGACCCATCTTGCAAATTTCTGGCCATGACATTGAAGGCAGAGAAAGTGGAAAGCTCCTGGAGCTCTCAATCTTTACATCCAAGGGGGGATTTATTTATTGCTTAGCTGATCTTTCAGAAAGTGTTATTCTACCCCCCCCCCCCCCACACACACACACACCTACAGAAGGGATGTCATGGCGTCGTTTGGTTGACACGGCTCTTCCATTCCCAGGGTTTTTCTCAACCAGTGGTGAACCTGTTATTAAGCAGATGGCGGGATTAGTTGCTTATGAGATGACTTCTCATAGTTGTGCTTTATTTGAGGCTAGCAGGATAAATATTTGAAATCTTCCCGCAGGCCCTTTTTCCTCCTTCCAAATGCGAAGTCTGTAATTATACACGTTGAACCCCTTTCTTGTAGAATAACGTGACAATAAAACGGAATTGCAGCAGATCAGATTGCCCTTAGTCGACAATGGCTGCCAATAATCCTCTGCAAACTCATCAATCTCTTGAATAAGAATACAATTTGATTTTTATCAAAGGATGTGAAAAATTATTTTACTTCTGCCATTCACTTGTGTGCTCAAAATTCTACAATAAGCAACTAAATCTATAAGGTGCTTCGAGCGATTATATCTACGAAGCCTCGATGGAACTTTGGGTGAAGGGCTCTTAAGAACGAACATGCTTCCAACACATGTTCACACTCGGTTGTATGTTAAGCAGAAAAACAGATGTCGTCGAACGACCTGCCTATTATGTTTTAAAGCAGTAATTATTCTTGTCTACTTCAGCGGCGGAAGTGCTCCTATAGTCATATAAGAGAGGGTTGCTACGCTGGTTTCCCCCTCCCTTTCTGCTGAGGAAAAAAAAACTATTTCTCATCTACTTCCCCAAACAAAAAATGACCATAATTCATTGCATGGTTGCATGATAATATGAGATTAATTCCTATAAGCTTGAATATCTCTGTGATAGGGTGGACAAAAATGACCGAATTTTCCAAGAATGGATAGCAAAATTACCCAATATGCTTTGTTTCACCAGCAATAAACTTCATTAATCAAGCAAAAAATAAATAAATTCCATTAACAAGTTATGATATAACAGCACTGGGGTTCTTTATAACTGTTTGTGTTATGTTTGCATCTAAAGTGGACTGGCGACGGTTCTTTTCTTAACAAATTAGATCAAACAAAAATGGACCAATTTTCCTTGTACCTGGGTTTCTGGCTTGTGTCGTCTGCACCAGGTCAGGGTTCCACAGTTGGTAGAGAGAGAAGAAGAGATGGAATGAAAATGAAATTCTAAAAAGAGAAAAACAAAAGGGAAATGCTTACAGATCAACTATAATGTAAGCAGCACAAAGCTCCAAATGTACATACAAAGGCCTCACAAAATAAGGGCATAACATTACGAAATCAGTTGACAATCTTAATAACAGAGCACATTAGAGGTGGAACTAATGGCAACAGGGGATTGAAAAGCCCCAGCCCCAGCCCCTCTTTTCCTGCAAGGGGAATTGACCACAGAAGGGACATTGTATGTCTACCATTCCAAATTTATCGCTAGGTCTAGCAAAGCTTGTACTTGGCGAATGGTTCTTTGTTTCTCCTGTTGCTTCAACCTACTTGCAACGGATTCAGGATCAAACCCTTGTGCATTTTCCGTTTCACGAAGGTTAGACTTGACCTCTTGTAGCAAAGCATCAACCTCTCTGACAAAGTCTACCCTTAGAAGTGTATCATCATCGTCAAGTGGTGGTCGAAGTGGCCCTTGATGCTGTTGGAAGAAAAGGTAAGCTTGATACAGTAAAAGATCTACCATCAGAAAAGTACTCTATTATGTTGCCTGGTAGCAGAACTGGGTTTCTGTTTTCCCTCTAATGGAAGAGAGATTCGTTTGTTCATCTCATTAGTCTTGATATTTCCTATCATGGGCAACCAAACTCTTTTAACATCTCAAATCTATGCTATATGAAATAAATTGTTCATGGTTCCGGTTAGGACTTCAAAGTGGCTGAGAGCATTCCTGATTACAGCATCATGCATGGGCATGTGTGTACCCACTCCTAGAGTGCGGAACAGACTCATTTGAGAATCAATAGTATATCATTCTATTTTTTTTATTAGCACTAGTACATCATTCTATACTGTTAAAGAAAGATTCCTGCAGCATCACCTATATGAAAAAGCATCCCAGGGAGAGACTAAAATCTTAGGCCAGATATTCCGAACCAACAAGTTGATGAAAATAAAAAAATGATCTTAGATATAGCAACAGACACTTGAGTCTCCAAGAAACATACTTACTGATTGTAATGGGGACATTTATTTAATTTAATTGTTTTAGTTTATTAAGTTGTGATTTATATTTTATTAGATTAGGAGTTATTATGTTTTATTAAGTTTATGCCCATGGGCTTTTAAGGTTTGTTTATGACCTTTTGTACTCTATTTAAGGTTTGTGAGAACCCTAAATTCAATTAGACTGAGATTATAAAGATTATTGGCGGCTGCCTTTTGCACTTAAATGTGTTTTTCCCCCTCTCCTTGGCTAATTTCGTCTCTTCTTCCCTATTCTTTCATGATTTCTCTATCTCAGTCCTAATTCTCTATTATATTCCGCATCAAGTTGTCTCTATCATGCAGTTCAACTAAAACTAACCCATACAATTTGCACGTGTGGAATACCTTATCAATGTCAAATCCTGCTGGAACAAGAATGCTAAAGGGGTCCTCTCTTGGAAAGGTATCGACCATGTGGTTTTTACATTCCTTCAGCCAGATCTCATCATCAAACCCATCATGCATGTTCAAAAGATCATTGAGCAGTCTCATGGCTGGAGTAGCCTCCCTTTTCAATATCTCAGTCTGCATAGTAATAGTTAGATCTCAGCGAATAATTTTCCCCCAAGAAAGGTAAAGAAGGGAGGAACATAGAAACTGAAAAGAAAGGACCTAAAGGAGTAATTGGAACTAGATGTATCAGGTTGGAAACAATCAGGAAGGAATTGGGCTCAAGTCAGCATGATCTCAGACAATATTTCATAAAAGCTCATCGTTTAGTTTTAGCCTCAAAATATCTCGTACTTATAGGCAGCAGAACAAAGTAACTCCAAGTAGTTCAAGCAAAATCTTGCAGAAAAAGCAGACCACGAAAAGTTGTAATGTCAACCAAGACTGGGTCGACAATATAAACCAGACTGAACAATGTTGTAACTACCTCTTTTTAAGAGATAAAATCTTCGTAAATGGAGAAAAACATTGCAAGGTACCTCCTGGTACCATGAGAATAAATAATGAAGCCACTGAAAGACAAGCCAAACGTGTTTCGAGCTTCAGATGATACAAAACACTAGAGGCATCTATTAGGAGATGATACATATGATTTAGGTTTTATATATTAGCATTAGAAATACTAGAATAAAAATTTCAGAAAGTACACAACAAAACTAATCTTTAACATAATAGTCTTAAAAGTTTAATTCTGGCTATACAAAGTGTGGAAGTAGAATTACATTCTGAAATTCTCGAGAGTTTGGGAAAATTCAAATCCTTTGCATATTGAAACTAACTTCTTTAAGCCTGGAACTTAAATATGACGAGTAGTGCCTACCTCAACCCTCCTGTATAACAGATCAAGACTTCTTATAGCGTCCTTTTCATCCTGGAAAAATGTGATTAATATACTGATTAAAATATGAGAGAGAGAGTGCATAATTCAGATATACTATTGACCTCATACCATAGTAGCACGAATTACAAAGAACAAATAAAGGATAAAGGAGTTCCCAAATTTCATTCTACACCAAAAATACAATAATTAGGCCACAGATACTGTTAGACAACTTAGACATTTCGGTTACAGATATTGTGTTCAATATCAATATTTTCCTATTGCTCTATTGTTTGATACTTGTCTTTCCTAAGTGTGAGAAATCTCCTAGGAGAAGACATTGAACTATTGCTTTACCAAAACACTCATATGTCCAACAAAATACAATTATATCTCTGGTCATCAGAGTCCTTAATCAATAAGGATTCTTTGCTCAAGTGAAATGGCTAATGTCATCATCTTCCATAAGTTAAAGATACAACTATTATTATATCTTCTATAGAACTTCCTCACTTATTCGCTTTCCCTTCATAAGAGTCAGGGATAAAATTTTCATTTTGAAATGGCAGAGTTTAATCTATGATACTAATTGTTTTCTTCAAACGTGTGTGAAAAACAAACTTCCTTCACATAATAAGCAGTAGTGTGCTCATTATGAGACTTATGAAACTGATGCTTAAAAGCAATAAACACTCCTAGAAGTGAAGAGATATGTTATACTGCCAGCTACCCAATTTGCAGAGAATGCAAACCTTGTTACTGGAACATTAAAAAGTTACTCCACAAATACAGAATCTCTGGAAAACATAAACTAGGAGAACATTGGAACATAAGAAAACAGGAAAGTCAAATAAATGTTAAAGACAGCAAAGACAAACTTACATCACGTCGAGCAAGATCAAGGCGATTCCAGATGACCATTAGAACAAGTTCAGTGAGTTCTCCTTTCTCAGCAGCTTCCTCAATTTTCTGCATATAATAAAGAATCAATCGACAGTAGTTACAACCATGCAACATAACTACTTATGGAACTTGTTACCA
This sequence comes from Myrica gale, assembly GCA_963930655.1. Lineage (NCBI taxonomy): Eukaryota > Viridiplantae > Streptophyta > Magnoliopsida > Fagales > Myricaceae > Myrica > Myrica gale. The sequence continues at coordinate 10,673,852 of OZ005614.1, forward strand.
CAAAGGATGCATGAGGAGAAACAGAAATGAAATGTGGGTGTCCTTACAAAAAAGACATAATTTCTTTCAAAAGAAAAGCAGCCAGAGATAAACTAAAGGGAAGCATTTCTACAAACTTGTGCATGTGCAGACAACTCTCTTTAGAAGATTAGGACATCCTCATAATCTAAAGGAAGAATCTCTCGATTAAGCCAATCATGAGGTAATGGATTTTGCAATTATACTTTCTCAATACCTCTTCCACTTCTTCAGCAGCTCTGATGAAGCTGGAAACCAATCTTCGTGCTTTTTTGACATCTTCCTCTTCATACCCCATCAAGCGCATGCCAATTTCACGATATTCTTGAACCTTTCTTTCCTCTTCTTCATCTTCCTCTTGACGTCTTTGATGCAATTCCTTCGTTTTTTCGCGCTGTCGTGCTTGCCATTCCTAACAGAGAAGGCAATGCCAGTTCTTAACAGTGCATATTGCACAAATTGCAACAACATCAATATTACAAGAATTTCAATGTTGATTTTATATAGAGGCCACCAATTCTTGTGTTCAGAATTCACACTGTTTCCAAACACTCATGAGTTCAAAAAGCTGGGCCAAATGATCCAACAAATTGAGGAATTAATCAGTCACTGGACAAAATATTTCACAAATAAGAAAATTTCACATAGAACTAGACCATATATGACACTAAAAGTACCACAATGGGAAACAAAAATGATATGATCTACTTAATTTAATTAGATAGAAATCGTGTTCTGGCACCTACCCTAGGTAGGTCCTCTCTCTCATTTGGCCACGATCACCTGCCTGCAGAGCTGGGCCTAACTAGCGACTGCTATATTATTCAATACATCAAACTTGTCTTTGAAGAATAGAGGCAACGCATAATGTTCCAAATTACATTTTCTAAATGAGTTACCATGAAAAGAGCTTTATGTTTCAACTTCCATGTTAATTGTAATGCCACAAACATATAAATTCAGATTGCTAAATTTATAGGCTGTAAAGGCATTATATCAAGCTATTCTGGTATTTTTCACAGTTAGTGAGGCAACTACAACATGAGCATGCATCCTTTATTCTGGCCAACACAAACCTTAGAAATGTCATTTTTGTCAGAACCTACTAAATTTGGCACTAAAGCTTGGTGAAGTGCAATATGAATCAGGAGTAACTTGCTGAGTTCGTGATATGGATGTAACTCGACCCATATCTTCGCTAGTAGTTGATTTTGTACCATTATTCCAAATAGTTATAAATCAGGACTATGCCAGAATCAATGGTCTGTTAGTTATATCCAAAACAAGTCAATGCGGCCTGTTATATACATCCCTTCATAAAAATATACATAAAAACAGCCAATAACCATTTGAACATGGTCAATGTCTATATTAAAAACATTAAATTAAAGATTTACGGATACACATAGCTGATATACAATAGACCCAATACTGGTGGAAACCAAGAAGTTCGAAAATCCTTTTAGCTGAACGTCAAAAAGTAAAGAATACCAGATAATCCATAAAAAAATAACTACCAAGAACAACTTAGAACAAGAAAACAAGAGGTGTTTGTCTAAGCAAAGGTGCAAAGCATGTCAGAGCTCATGTCTAAAGCTACATACATCATCATAATACTCCTTTGGAAGCCCCTCTATGAGAGGCTCGTCCTTGCTCATGCTCCTCCTCAGAACTGCTTATCAAATCCCAACAGGAAAGGATAAGAAAAAGGGCTTCCAAATTTAGCAAAAACAGAACTTCAAAAGAACAAAAGATAATTGTGGTGGTGCGGGATGACCTAAGGGGGGTGAGTGCTTGGGCTTCAAAGGAAAAGCGTAAGTAGGGACTGGAAGCTTTGAGTGGACTATAGAGTGAGTTGATAATGGCGGGACAGGTACGCACGTTAGCTCCAACACCCTTGCTTCCATTTCTCGGGCGACACCACACAGAGACAGAGATGCATATATACTTCAAATAACGCAGCATATGATGTAGCTGGGCCTGAAAGGAAACACAAATACTGTCAGTTTGGGCTCGTTGCAGCAACTAAAAAACAAGTTGTGTTTTTAAAAATTTATTCTCTGAAAGAGAGAATTAAAAGTATGTTTGGAAAGAAAATTTTTGTAAGATGAGTTTTTAATTTTTTTTTTGTAAAAGTTGTTTTAATTTTTGTTTTTTTATCATATATAAAATTTTATAGAAGATAACAAATATCTTAATATTAAAAAAATCATGTTTAGATTAAAATGTGAATTTGGAAAGGCAACTTGTTAATGCTTTCGCAGGATGAAACACAGTATTTGAAATTTTGTAATTGTCCCGGAGATTCTCGGGTCATGGCACCAAACAAATTTTACAAAGCTCACTTGAAAATTAGATGTTTTTCTTATATTCAGTTTATTTTTCTGAAATAAATTTCAATTTTTAATCTCCAAATAATGCGAGAACTTGCTGTCTGCTAGTTTCTCACAAGTCTGATCAATGACATCATTGTAATTTTTCTCTAATTAACTGGCCACACTTTGATGCTTCCGACGTAACAGATATACATTGAGCACCAAAAGGTCCAGAGTCCTACGTTCAGAGTCTTCAGACCTCCCTTCCACTCATTGAGCCTAACTAGTCGATTGGGGGGGGGGGGTGCCACATATCCGTTTTTCAGGGGCCAAGATGGCAAAAATAAGCTTTAAAGTTTCTTCAGAATAGACAGAAGAAGGAACTCTACTTTTCCATATATCAAGTAAGAAATTTACAGGAGATATGGATATACAAAAAAAAGCTATAGAACAATTTGACATCCTACTCTAATGGAATCTTCAAACCTAAATGCCTCTACCAGAAATATTAGGGATACAGAACAGGGGCATACTGGCACCTTCCTCGTGCAACCATCCAAACTCAAATTTCAATAATCAATTCAGCAGCTGCACCCATTGCACCTATCCCTCCAAGTCCCAGCAAGGCCAGAGCCAATTCTTCCTCGTTCCACTGCCTCAATCCTCTGCTCAAACTCTGTAACACATCGACATTGATCTCCAGCACCCACAGTGGTGCGCAACCCACCATCAAGCTCACAAACCCTGACACATATGCCCGCCAAGTGGCACAATCGCAACCAAGTGATATTTTTCCATCTAGCGTGCTTGCGAGAAATTCCAAGTGTGCCCCAAGAATCTTTGGCCGCCGTTTTGAAGCTGGCAACGCAGAGTCCACTCCCCAGGCAAATGTCCCACAAAGCATCGCGAAGTAGGCAAGTGCATACCCTCCCAGCATTGATACCATACCTCCTGATTCTCCGCCTTCCTGCCCTAACACATGCACTGACAGAAACCAAGAAGGTAGGGTATCTTTGATCAACGACTGAACCAAACTTGGCCCACCTGATATCCAAACTAATGAAGCCCCAAGTGAAGCTGCAAGCTTGACACGTGTCATTGCTTCAGCAAGAGAAACCTGCCCATATCTCATCCCATACTTGGTCTTCTTCAATTTCTCCACCTTATCTTTAGGCAACCCACTACTCGCTATATCCCTGACAGAAAGCATTAGCAGAGAGAGAATTTCTTCCGTCATGAACATAACGTCTCTGATAGACCGATGCACTCTTAAGTAAAGAATTCCAGGAGCAACTGGGGTGGTCCCTCCACAGGAGGGGGAGCCAAAGTCGTGCCCCAGAAGGGCACCAACACCACCATTGCTGTAAATGTGGGAGGAACTTAGCCCGAGAGTGGACGTGAAGCAGCTCTTAAGAAGCTGGACCACAGCATCACTGCTATGGTGGAAAACAGTACGTGAGGCTGTGAACACAAGGAAGTCACCCCAACGCTTTACCTTCTGGGCCCATAACGAGGCTATGACAGGCATGCATGGCCAGGGGCAACCAGAAGCAAGGGAAAACAAGGCTGGGCCAACCATCGTGAGGAAACGTTCAGTGGATCTATCGAGTTTATAAGTTATTGTGAGGCTTACTATGACAGCCAAGGGTAAAGGAAGAGAAGCTGGAGAGCTCCCACCTGCAAACAAAACCGTGAGCTCTAATGTCAACAGATGATTTGTTAACTGAAATTCTCATCCAACATATGTTAAAAGAACATGTAAGCTCACAAATCTATTTTTCCTTAATCATCAACATGAGAACATTATTTTAAGTGGATAGTAAGACTGACATTACAATAGTCTGCTGTCCTTTGATGAGCTGTTTGCCATACAATACAATAAATTTACATAGCATGTAAAATCATTAGATCAAGAGTCATAAAAACTTTTGCTGACAAATCACTCGGGACAGAAAATTAATTCTCTACAGTGGAGGTAGCATGAATGGAGATTTTAAGTTTGGTAACTGGTTTGCCAGAAACAATAATGATAATCAGCATATATGAGTATACAAGGAAATACCAATGGCGAGGCTTGGGACATCAACACCAGTAGCGGCTAAGATTTTTTTAATCTGTTGCTCAACGATGGATAAATTAGCAGCAGGGCTTGGCCAATCAGTTCCATTCATAATAGCTGGCTTCCATATGCCTCGTGTTACTTCAGCTGAAAGGTAGCTTACAATGGTTGCCAAAGTTGCAGGAAGAAAATCAGCAAGATCCTTGAGTCCTGAATAAGAGAGTGCCAACTCAATCAACAATCTAACTGCATAAAAACTTTTGTTCAAAAGAGCAGTTCCTGCCACTCCCAACCTCTTGAAATATGCTTCTTATGGCTAAATAAGTTTCCTATGCATAGATGTCTATTTTTAATTAATATTAAGGATCACTACAATTTAAAAGCATTTAGCGATGCTGAAAGAACTGGATAAACCTGTGGCAAGTTCACGGGGAGAGAGTCTTCCATTCGCACAGGCCGTAAGAGCAGCGTCAAGCACAAAGGGAGTTGCCTCAAGGATATCCCATGCAGGCACTTCAAGTCTAATAGAGGCATCTCGACTTCCAGACACTGACGAAGTACTGCTTCCTGAAGTTGTAGGAGTCAAAGGCTGGCCGCTTCTATTTATTTTTCTGAACATCATATTCAGGAGTGCATCAACAATCTGATGAACAGGGGTCCCAGCTACAAGTCCAGAGAGGGTGGAAGCAATACATTCTTGATGCTGGCGGTACCAGAGTTTTAATCTTGGAAATGTGTCCATGAATATAGGTTCTATAGAAAATCTTACTAATCTAGACAGTCTTCTGCTTTTCATTCGATCCCTGGGTAATTTTCCAAAGGATGATATTCTTAAATTCCGAACAGATAAAAGGTATTCAGGACTTAGTTGGGATCCCACTGGTGGCGCATCTCCCATCACATGCTCAAGAGGTGGATGATCAAACCTCCATAACTTCAGCAGAAGTGTAAAAGCATTGCAGAACACTGCATGACAAGAGAGTTCCTCTCCGGTTGTAAGGGTCCATGACATATTGGGTACACAGGAACCAAAAACCTCACAGATGGGCATCAATGCACCGGCAAGCAATGGAACCTAGCAATGAATGAAAGACAATCAGTTTCTAGACGACATGAAAGCATTTGAGTATTCAATTCTTTGTATGGTCTGCCTATGCTATCCTCTCTTTTCGTTAGATAGTGTTTCCCTGCTTATATTCATCAACTCTGGGTGAATCCATGTAGGGGTAGAGGCATTGCAGGGAGAGAAGGTGCTGGAACTAGTATATAGCTATCAATTTTCCAGTGCATTTAATTTCAACTAGTTTGTCAGTCAAAATTGATGGCTAGATATTTAAACCATAATTCTCTGTCAAAACCAGACAAATCTGACTAAGAAGTTCGTTAACTAGGTAGAACAAATGATTGAAATGCCCAATATATTTAAAGTATTGATTCGTACATTTCTATACACGTATGCACCTCTCCTTTTTTCCATTTCTCTCTTTTGTTTGTTTGTGTTGTTTTTTTTGGGGGGGGGGGGGGGAGGTGTGCATCCCCGAGGTTAAAAATCTTGCCTCTGCCCCCAGCATGTGTTATGTATGCTCCCTTGTGGTGTCCTCAGCTATGGTGAGACACATTTGTCAAAAGTCTTTGTTGCAAAATTACAAACTCAAAATCAGAATCTTCAGATACATTTTATTACTTCGTAGACAGTTTTAAAGTTGAACTCACCAAGCCTTGTAAGGAGAAAATCTGAACACAATCCACAGTTGATATTCCAACAAGAAGGCAATTCAAAAATGGAGCATAGCTGATCAAATGGCTATCACTTCCAGAGTAATCTGGAGGGACTGGAGGAGATAGCAAACTCGTAATAAAAACAATAACGTGCTCCTGCAACCAATTAAAATCATATCAGACTCAAAAAATTAGAGATTAACAAACTTCCGAAGCAATCAAGCACGAGTAGTCTGCAATTGCAATAAAACTATTCAGCAAGCCAAACAATATGGTCTTTTCAATATTACCTGTATATTCCAACCACGAACTAGAGATGCCCCACAAAGAATGGTAGCAGCAGGTATTTTCTCATCATCGGGACCATTGAGTGCAATCTCATATATTTTCTCGATCTCTGCTAAGCTTCCATCAAATCCATGAGTGTAAATTCAGTTGTCTTACCACTGGGTAAATTTACAAAAAAGAACATCTGATATACCTGGCTTCAGGAAAAAGAAGGATTTAACTGAAGCCCAGGTTTCAGGATCTATAACAGTCAATTTGACAGCTACCACCTCGAAACATCTAAATGTACATGTGCATATCGGTACTTTTTTCATACTTCAAATCGAGTTATCTTTTGCATGGAGCCTTACACTCAGGTTAACAAGACTTTTGCCCCAACCATATGTGATCAGCTCGTTATGAAATTGCACAGGTGTGAGTATGACTCTCAGACTCACATTGGATCTAGATACTATTCATCAACAACCCTACTCCTTTGTCCAGCTCAGGACCAGCTACATGGAAGATACTGTACATGACAATGATGACTTCTCTGAAAATGAAAATATAAACCAAAAAGGAGGGAACAGCAAGTAGGTTTTTTACACTGATGGCATATGTTTTTAGGTCAACACGGCTGCTATAGTAAAGACATCTCTCTATGAGGGGCCAGTTTGGACTTGGAGATTTGATTTTAGCTATCATGTCATCTCCTTTGTAGTGATTACTATAATTATGGCGTCAAAGAATAAATGCTGCCATCTGAGAAAAAGAGAGAAAGAAAAGAAAAAGGGGGAACTCAAGGAGAAAGGAGGTAAAAAAATAAAAGGAATAAAAAGAAATGGTGGCATTAATTATACCTAGAAGCTGTGGTGGCAACCAAAACATTTGTCAATGGTGGGGTAAGAGGAGACCCCTTCATCAATGACGCCCAACCAGGCACTTGCCCAGGGACACTCCGAGGAACTTGATTGCTGCGTGCATTGACATAGCCTGGCCAGAAATATGCTGATGTATCCAGTAAATTCCGTGCGATACAAGCCTCAACAATCAGATGTCGCATGTTTCCAGCTGTAAGAAAAAGCAGAATATAAGAAGCCATAATCAGTCAGGTCCCACCAAAGGGCTGTGACTCTGCATAATCAACATGAACGAAACTAATATCTAACAGAAATTCCAAGGAAGAATGAAGAATCAACAAATTGGGTTGATTACAAAGAACAAATGTGAAGGCCGGCTCATCCAGGATTTATTGTCTTACAAATATTTATCAAATTACAGTCCCCTTTCATTTCCAAATTGAAAGCCTTTAAAAATCAAATAGTCATGCTGAAAAGTAATAACTACTTACAACAGTTCATCGGCATGTCATTTACACTCATACATTCATAGTATCCATTACCAACTGGAATGCCTGAAATGGACATTATTGCTTTGGCAGCAGCCTGATTGGCTACAGAGGTAACAGCCTGAGGTGCAGTCAATAAGCCATCAAAATCGCCCAATAACTGCAAGCTGGTAACTAAATCCTTGCGACGCTTTCCAAGTAGCTGCTTTTCTTTCCTTTGATTGGCAGGACTGCGTTCAGTCTCATCAATCAGTTCACATTCCTCTTCCTCAATAATATTAGCAACCGCAAGTACCATAATAGACAATAACATGCACAAACACGTATCTAGGCGAGGCACAGGACCTTCACATAGATCCCTCTCCTGAACAGAATAAAGATGAAGCAGATGAATGTCAATATCTGGAGACAGAAGTTTAGACAGAACAATATTGGAACCATTTGAATGATGCTTCTAGAGACTTCACTGTGATTCTAGACACGGATTCCATCATATGAATCAATCAATGATATTAAGTGATTTTTAATAAAAGTGGCCTTTGTAAGAAATAGGACTCGAGTATACTATTTGTCTTCACAAGATTATAATGTTCAAATGTTTTACACATGTACGCATGCCATGTGGGAGGAATACAAACCACTATAGTGAAAGAATAATGAAAACATTCCCTATTTACAAATTCCTCGATTAAAACAATTACTTCCTTGATAATTCTGCACTTGTTTATGGTGAATAACAACATTTTTCATAAATATCCCAAGGAAAAGTGTACTTTGTAATTCTAAATTCTCATCCTTTTACAATACAGCACCCAAACAACTAACTATGGCACATTGCATCCTTGAATAACTAGAAAATTGCAATGTGCACCCTCGGTTAAGATTTGACCATTAATTTGGACAAATAATAGGCCACAAGGCAGAATATTGGAGATCAGATCTCAAACCAGAATGAAAAATTGCAATTTTTTGGTAGTTTGTGGGTGTTGCATAAAACTTTTTTACAGCCAACTTTATCCTTTTTCGGCATTTTCCATTTCTTAATACATAGAACAGGTAATCCGGATTATTTCTTGTTCCTATTTCCAGCATTAGTCATAGCATAGTTCAGATAATTTAGATTGCAAACGAAGATTAGACATCTTGATTCCTTTGCAAGCAATCCCATTCAACACCAAAAGAGTAATAACTAGGAAAGTTTAACTAAAACAATTGCTCGAAGTACAACAACTGTAATTGTTTTTTTCCCTCCTCCAACGCTATGCAACATACAAGCCCTGTGGAAAGTGTCACCCCAAACCCAGCCCCCCCCCCCCAAAAAAAATAAAAAATAAAATAAAATAAAGAATATAGACTTGATTACTTTGTATTTTCTTTCTCAAGGATTTGGTAAATCAAAAGTCAAAGGTAAACGTTAGTTCCTTACAAAATAAACCCTACCCTTTGTACTAGTCGCAGAGCTGCAATCCATAAACCTAAAAAGGTATTGTGCCATGTTGTACCATTAACAGCCTGCAGAGCCTTTATTAAACCTGCAACAGTAATTCTAGTTCAATAGTACGCCCTAGAACAATTAAAATCTGTTCCAATCCAGGTAAATCAAGGATATAAACTCCTACCAGTAAGAATTTCAACAGCACTAGTTGCTGCCACGACTGATCCATCCATAGCATCTTCCAGAAACAGATCAACAGGGAGCCAAATTGAAGACCAAACAATCCCATGAGATTGACTGGCAGAAGATGTCAGAGATCCAGAAGCCATGACAGCATGAAACTCTTTCCCTGACCTTGTTTTGCATTCTCGAGACAGAACTATGCGTGCATCAGATGTTAACTGCAAAAGAGTCTGTGGAGTTATGTGTTTTGAGTCCCTCAAGACAGCTGATTTTGCAGCAAGCAATTGCAGTCGCTGAGTGAAACCTCCCCAATGTGATTGCCTACAAAGGGGAAAGGATTTTTATACCAAGTATTGTCTACTCAAAAGATCTCTCAAAATTTAATTGGAAACACATCAGCCTCTTTAGTAAATAACTGAACACTGTTAGATATTTGATTAGGTGGAACTTTAACTAGTAGTGCAAGTAACTCCTTGCTTTTCACTTCTCTCTCACAGACAACAAATTATCATTAAGATCCAGAATAAGTGAAGGATCTCTAAAATGAATATATTTTCTTACATGTTTCGACGCGCCAAGTACAGAATCCTTGAAGTCACTTTATTTTGCAAAAACTCTCCAATCACCTCAAAAGCCAGGGCAGTATTTACTTTCTGCAGCCCTTCATTGTACTCTGTTCTCTTCTCACTAAAGCTATCATGACCATCTACTTCCATATCTTGTGCCTTCATTGGCCATCTAGACTGCTTTTCTGGAGTAAGTTCTAGCAACCTTTCATCATCTAAAGATGCATCAAGCAATTGCCATACAATTGAAAAGACAAACTCAACAAGTATCACCCCAGGTTCGCGTACTTGAAGGCCATATATCTGGGAAAGATGAAGAACGTCATCAATGGATTTCATGATCCTGTAATTTCATCCAAAATGTAGTTTAGTACTTAATTTAATCAACAGAAAAAGTACCTAAGGAAAACAAACGTGAAAAGGCCACTTAACAGCAAGGTCAAAATAAGCTTTCAATAGTTTTCTGTAGGTCCGCAGAAAGAAGTTCTCCAACATTAGAAAAATTTTCAAAAAAGGGCTTGAGAAGGAAAGGTCAAAGACAAAAATCATCTCATTGGTACAGCAATGAGGTCTTTTGTGTTTTGGGTTCGGTGGGAAGACGCCCAATTTTAAATTAATGGAACCTTCAAAATGAAAGATGAAGAAATTTCATTCCAAAAACAAATGATAGAGCAGGGATGTGACCATTCATTATTAGCAAAGATGCCTTCCAGGATTGTCAGGACATGTAGCACCAAAGAGCATCCACAAGGTGGAAATTCGGTTCTTTGTATCTTTCTATGTAATCGGTTCAAACGATGACACCAAGAAACCCCTTATTAAACCAACTACTAATAAACCATAACCATAAAATTGTTCTCATACTCTTAATGAATAATTTCTAGCACTATTTGCACAATTAAAGTTAATAGTGTAACTGTTATCCTTGAAAAAATCAATTTCAACAATGGATTAAGTTGGGAAGGGTAGTTGAACCATCAGACAAGTGAATGAGTAGAATGCTATTTCCAATTGATACCTAACATTGCTCCGTAAGGCAGGCCAACTTAATGGCATACAGAGGAATTACAATTCAAAAATTGAATAACACCAGAAGGAAAAATCATGATATCTTTCTCATTTAGCACTCCTGTCTTGTGGAGCATTAGGAGTTTCTTTATTTTGCTTTTAAGCCAAATAAAATGGGCACCCATGTATAGCAGGTTCAGTGATAAAAAATTATGGCTGTCACAGTGACAGAGATTGTCAACCCATCTTTGTACGACAAACTGCGAAAAAAACTGAAACTTACTTTTGAGAATTCGGACCATGAATTTGAGAAGAAAATGAAAAGGCATGTCGCTTGAGGAGCTCCATATATAGTCTATATGCCCCAGGCTGGTGCTGCCGATTTGGAATGACCCTACAGTACACCATGAAAAGCATTGAATGTAATTCAATCAGTGAACACATAGCCAAAAGAGTGGTCAGCAATGTCTTCAGGGGGGAAATACAGTACCCCGTTCACACTCATTGATGTACTAACCCAAATCCAAGAGGAAAACAAATCCTTTTATGGAAGAAAAAGTTTTAATGAAGAAAATTCCCTTACAGTAATTCATAAATGATGTCAGTTCTACTGACCCGATTCTAAAATCGTCCCACGAAGCCACCAAAACGTATAATCCTTAACACTGATAAGCATGAAAACTAATATAAACTACACACAAGAACGATAAAAATGAAATCCTTCAAAACAAAAGTAACAACTAGTGACGAAACCTAAGCGCGACATTACCTTCTCAAACGCCTTAAGAAGGCCCCAGAAACTAATTACTCACAAGCAATCATCCCAGGTGCCTTCAGGCTTCCCTTGCCCATACAATTGAGGCACAATGCCACTCAATAAACCATTCGTGTATGTATGTATAGACATGTAATACATGCAGGAAATACAAGCACGGTACGTACATGTATTGACCGGACTAGAAGCAGGAGTACACGTATTTCACCTAGAACACTACATTAGGATGAACAAAAAAACCTAAAAAGAGACTAAAAATAAAGAAAACAAGGTAAGGAGTTGTGAGAGTAAGAGACAGTAAGGAGGGGACCTGGTGGAGAGGAGGGAAAGCACCAGCATGGGAGGAGCGAGCTTGACGGTCAAAGCCTTCTCAAGGAATTTCCACGTGATGGGCACGTTATTGTCGAAGCAGATGTGGGAGACGAGGAGGTGGGCCAACTCGACGGAAGGTAGGTTGACCCCGGCCGAGCAGAGGCTGCCGCTGAGCTGCACCGCCCAGAGCAGCGCGTCGCCGTTCTTGTCCTGTGCTGACTTGGTCAACTCCAACACGCCATCCCACAGGCCCGATCCCTCCTCCTCACTGGACACCTCCATCGGTGGCCGATTCTTCTTCTCTTCTTCTAATTAGACAGAATCGACTTCCTTAGAAAAACTGCACTTTTGAAAAGAGAGAAGAAGGATTTATCATCCTTGACAGCGCGATGAGAGGAAACGGAACAAACAGCAACTGCTTGTTCTTCGAGAGAAAGCAAAAAAGTCAGCTTTGGTGGCGCGCATCGCTTTAAACTACAGCGACTAAAAATCGTTTTGTTGACCGAAAAAAGAAAGAAAGTAATGTTAGTCCTTTAGCAGGAGGCACAGCGCACCAGGCTACCAGCATCAGCTATGCTAAGGTCTCTTTTCATTGTTCTTCGGGATCGCAATAATTAATGGGAGCAGCATCTGAATTCAAAATGTTTGGGGCACTTTGGGCTTGTCTGGGAACCAATTTTCATATTTTTGTAATATTTATATTTTATTGAGTTAATTTTATTTTTAAAATTTTTTTTGTAATTTTTTTTAACATTTCCCAATTTCTATAATTTTTTTTAAATGAAATGATATGTGAAAGAAATAAAAATAAAAATAAAAACGAATTTTTATTTTCTATTATTTTAGTAGTTTTCTAATATTTTTATTATTTTAAAAAATCCTACTTTTTTATATTTTTGTAAAATTATTTTATTTTATTATTATTTTTAAATGTAATATTAGCCAAAATAAAAATATTATTAAATCAAAAATTAAATAAATGTGGATAAACAAATGTAACCAAACATGTCCTTGTTTTAAAACTTTTTTTAATCTTTAAAAATTAAAACCAAAACCAAAACTGGAACCAAAATACAAGCCCTTTATTCTCCGGAAGGAGATCTATCTCATTATCTATGAGCAGGTTTTTATTTTATATATTGATTTAAAAAAAAATTAAGGAAGAAATCTGTTATACTCAATTTGTAGATTGGATTCGGACCGACCAAATCATATATAGTAGGAGTTAGCAATTTTTTGTATTGGCTTATATTCAATGTTATATATTTAGGTTAATTCCAGATTAGCATTCCATGCTATATATCACAAACAATTAGTGCTTTGTTTTTTTTAGACAAGCAAGCAGTAGATTACAAACAATTTTCCTGGACAAAATAGTAATTGCTGACTTTTTTTGTACGAACCTTCTGCATAGAACTTATAATTTAAAAGGTTTAAAAACCAAGAAAAAACAACATGGACTATTGCCTCTTAGGATAGTGTCTCCGTAGGTGAGATCCTCTGTAAATTTTTATCCAAATATACGACATCTAGTAGCATATGTCAATTCAATAGCTAGGTTATAACATAGAACCTGAAAATGTTTTCAGATTAGTCCAAGAATTTAGTCCATGCCCATACCAGTCAATCACATTGCATTTTAGGCTAAAGTATTACGCTTGTTCATTTGGTATAACATTTTCTTGAAAATGCTCTTAGTGTTCAATTTTTTTTTCTCGCTAACTCTTTGATTATATACGTTTCTCAAAAATACTTCTTCATCCATAATTCGTCTACAAACTAACGGAATATGCTGACCTGTCAAAATCCTCTACGTCATAGCCAATAAAATAGAGCACGTGTCCAATTTATTGACTAGGTTAATGCCCGTGATATTGTACAATCCACGTTCTGCTATGCCGAAAATGCCCCTGCCATGTCAGTTAAAACTGACAATTGTCTGACCTAATGGTTTTGATGCTTTGATTGAATTGATTTTTGATCAAATTATAAAAGGACTGAAGATATACTCGGGTTTCAGAATTATTTTTCATAATATAGACCCATGTATACCTTGAAAAATCATCAACAATTGATAAGAAATATGGGAAACTATCATGAGAAGTGATAGGGAAATGTCCCCAGATATCACAATGAATAAGCTGAAAAATATGCTGAGTGGTAGAAGTATTATGCTGAAAATGAAGTTTTCTTTGTTTGCTTAAATGACAGATAGAGCAATGTATAGGAGTAGAAACAGAAAGAATATCAGCAATAGGCAATCAGGACTTCATTAATTGCATTCTTAAGTTTGACAAATGTCCTAAATGACAATGCCATAGAAAGTTTGACTTATGTAAACTGACATTACAAGAAGAGACATGTGAAGAAATAGAAGAAGCCGAAAGCTGCAACTGATATAGACCTTGGTGCAGCTTAGCAACTCCAATCGTTTTCCAGTGAGAAATATCCTGAATATAACAGAGTCCATGAAGAAAAATCAAACAACAAGAGAGGTCAGAAGTGAGTTTACTTGTTGAGATGAGGTTTACAAAAAAATATGGTATGTATAACACATTTGTTAAGACAAAACCATCTGTAAAATATACTGTGCCAATATGAGTGGCAACAACATGTTGACCATTTGGCAATTTGACTTGAATATGAATGGTAGAAATGATGTTTGTTAAAAGGTTGAGATCACTGACTCCCGTATCAATAATTCAGGATTTTGATGGAATATATGAATCGGGAGAGACAATACAAACAGAAGAATGAAAATGAGTACCTGAGAAATTAGGTATGAATGAGGAAGAAGCTGATGTATTAGAATGAACATGATTAACAGAGGGTGATGATGTATAGATGAGAGCTTGATGCTGGAGAGAAGAGAACAAATTTTTGCACTGTTCTTGAAGCATATCTAACCCGAGAACTGAACTGATTATCTCTTGAGCAGTGGTAGTAAGATGAGCAGATGTGTTCTTGCCTTTGGTAAATTTAAACCCAGGGGGGAATCCGTGCAACCGATAGCATTTATCAATGGTATGCCTAATTTTTCCACAATGCGTACACTGAGGCTTAGGAAGAATCTTGTTGCTCCCTTTTGCTCCATTGTCAGTCTTAATAACCATGACAACAGGCTGTGTATGACTGGACTGAGGTCCAATTTGTTCCTCCTCTTGTATAATAAGAGAAAACACCTTGTTGATGTTAGGAAGAGGATCAAATAGAAGGATTTGACTGCGAGCAGGGGTGAGGTGAATCCTTCATCTAATCTCATCAGGAATTGAAGAATGAATTCACGTTCTTGGGTTGCAATGATGGACTTCGTGGCTTTGCAATCTGAGCCACAGACACAGGTATCAATATGACAGTAGGCTTGCAACTCATCCCAATAGAGTTTAAGCTTGGCAAAATAGTTGCTGACAGAGGCATTGCTCTAAGTGAGAGTTGAAAAATTTTATCGTGTGTGAAATACACGAGGACCATTTGATTGAGTAAAATGCTCTCTCAAATCATTTCATACATGCTTTGTCGAGTCCACATACATGACAGAATCAGCAATTTCCTTTTAAACTGAGCTGAGCAACCATGTTGTGACCATCATATCACATCTGATCCAGTTGAAGTAGGTAGAACTTTCAGGATTTGGCTTGACGAGACTGCCATCAATAAATCCTAATTTGTTCTTGATCGTTAGGGCCATGATCATCGATCGATTCCATGTCGAGTAGTTTGATGCGCTGAGCAAGAGTTGTAAGACAAGCACGGCTCCAGGATTCTCTACTTTATGTAGATACAGAGGATTTGAAGGATTATCATCTACAAATGAGAAGGGATTTGATGGAGATGGATTCGAGAATGGGGGTTGAAGTAAGGAAGATTCTGATTCTGTAGTCATGAAGATTGTTCGCGAAAACAGAGAAACGATAAGAGAAGAAATGATGCGGTGCGAAGGTAAGAGAGAGAAATTATGAGAAAGCTTTGAGAATTTCAAAGAAAGTGCTCTGATACCATATTATCAACCGATTACCAACTCCATTACTTCAACAAAAATCACCTTATGAACTTCTTTTCAATAATCAACCAGACTTGCATATTTTAAAACCTTTGGATGTTTAGCTTATGCTTCGAGTCATTCTCATTCTCGACATAAGTTTGATCCTAGATCACTACCCTATGTATTTCTAGGTTATCCTTCAGGGACAAAAGGTTATAAACTTCTTGACCCTTCTACAAATAAGATTCTTATTTCTCACCATGTTCTTTTTCATGAAACTATCTTTCCATTTCAGAACATTGTTTATTCAGACACTGATATTGTGTTTTCTGATATAGTTCTCCCTAATCCTCCTCATTTTTCTGATTACTTATCCTCTTTTCCAACTTCTCATATACCTGTTTCACCACACACCAATGATATTGTACCACCTTATTCCTCTTTGTCTAGTTCCATCACACCAGTTTCAGATTCATAACAGCCTTTGCAAACTAATTATCCTAATGATTATTCATCATCTTCTGATATTTCTGCTCCACCCTTACTTAGAGAGTCATCGAGGATTCATAAGCAGCCTGCATACCTGCAACAGTATCACTGTCAAATGGCTCAGGTGCCTCTTAGCAATTCACAGTCAGTTTCTCCATATGCTGATACAGGGTCTACTTCTTCTCTTCATCCTCTTTCTTCTTACATTTCCTATGATAATTTGCCACCTTCACACAAAGCCTACACCCTAGTTGTGTCTAGTCATATTGAACCCAAATATTATCATCAAGCTGTCAAATCATCAGCTTGGAAATATGTTATGCAAGTTGATATTACTGCTCTTGAACATAATCATACTTGGGATCTTGTTGATTTACCTCCTGATAAGATTGCAATTGGATGCAAGTGGGTCTACAAGTGTAAATTTAAAGCTGATGGAACACTTGAGAGACATAAGGCTAGGCTGGTGGCCAAGGGGTACACACAAAAGGAAGAGATTGATTTTTTTTATATACTTTTTTCCTTGTTTCTAAGCTTACAACTGTAAGATGTCTCTTAGCTTTAGCTGCTGTCCACAAGTGGGATTTACATCAATTTGATGTAAACAACGCTTTTCTTCATGGAGACTTGGACGAAGAAGTGTACATGCAGCTCCCTTTCGGTTTTTCTTATCCGGGTGACAAAAGGGTTTGCAGACTTAGGAAATCCTTATATGGGTTAAAACAGGCGAGTCAACAATGGTTTTCTAATTTTTCCAGCACTTTAATTGCTTATGGCTTCATTCAATCTAAGTCTGATCATTCCCTTTTTATCAAGTCTGATGAAACTGATTTTCTTGCTCTTTTAGTCTATGTTGATGATATTATACTTGCTTGTAACTCCTCATCAGATGTCATTTTCTTGAAGACTTGGTTGGATTCTGTTTTCAAGCTCAAAGACTTAGGTCCATTAAATTTTTTTCTTGGACTTGAAGTTGCACGTTTTGTCAAGGGCATTTCTTTATGCTAAAGAAAATATATTCTGGAACTACTTAAGGACAACGAGTTATTGGCTGCAAAACCTATTAGAACTCCTATGGATTCTAATTCAAGACTTAATAGCAGTGATGGTGAGGTGCTTGCTGACCCCAGCTCTTATCGCCGCTTTGTGGGAAGACTCTTATACTTCACTTTTACAAGACCTGACATCGCCTTTGCTGTTAATTCTCTCAGTCAGTTTTTATCTCAGCCCCGACAGCCTCACCATGATGCTGCCATTCGTGTTCATAAATACTTAAAGGGATCTCCAGGCCAGGGCATTTTCTTGTCCAGTTCTTCCAATCTCCAGCTCAAAGTCTTCTGTGATTCCGACTGGGCAGTGTGTCCCGACACAAGGCGATCTGTCACTTGGTATACCATTTTCTTAGGTGACTCTCTGATATCACGACATGTTGTGAGATAAAGTGGTTGCTTGCTCTACTTCAGGACTTTCTTGTTGATCATTTGAAGCCAGCCTTAATCTTTTGTGACAACCAAGCTGCTACACATATTGCAGCTAACCCGATCTTCCGTGAGAGGACAAAACATATTAACATCGATTTTCATATAGTTCGGGACATGGTGCAAACCAACTTGATCAAAACTCTACATGTGAAGACAGAACATCAATTGGCAGACTTGCTAACTAAACCCTTATTTTTAATAAGTTTGTTTCTTTAGTAGCCAAGCTTGGTCTATTCAATATTCATAGTCCAGCTTGAGGGGGCTATTAGACTCTAGATAGTTCTGGATGTATGTATAAAGTTCTAGAAGTAAAGTTGTTAGACTTCACAGTTAAGTTGGTTAGTCAGAGAACTCGTGTATATAAGTTTATGTAACTTCATTAATTGAATACAACAATTATTCATTACAAACTAATAATAACTTTGATGGATGAGGAAAGAAATAAATTGCTATCACTCCACTGCTTGGCTTGAGTCCAGACACCAACACCTATAGTTTGGACTCAAAATCTCATAAAGCTCATCTAGGGTCATTTGCTGAAGTTCCTTGGCTCCTAAGGAATCAAAGTTGCTCGACATGTTGCGAGAATGACAAATGATATATCATTACCATCTCTCAGATGATCTACGGTTCTCATCCTCTTGTACAGTCGCATTGCAGACACACAATCTTCATATGGATCATGAAACCGTGTCTGGATATCATACCTACAAAACCACCCATTTCCAAAAAAAGCCTTCAAGTTTTTGGTTTTTGGATTTATTTTTTTATTGAAAGTAGGGTTGGTAGGGTTGTCCAATATCGGGATATGGGCCAATTTTTAAATATTAGTCATAGCCACCACCTCCGTTAATCGTTAAATCGGTCAAATACGGTTAGGGTTGTTCAATGTTCCGGTGGCACTGGCACCGGTACCGGGTTCCGATATCCGACCTAACCAGTGTCGGTGTAGGTTTCTTATTTTTTGAAAAACCGGAATTTTTCCCGGTTCCCGGTTTACCCGGCACCAGTACCGGAAAACCGGGGTTTTTTTTTTGTTTTTTTAGTTTAGTTTCTACTTGATAGTTAGAAAGATAACTGTATTTTAGTGTGGAATTTCTCTGCACATCAAGAGGCATTATTGTGTAAATGAATTAAAACATATACATAACTCAATGAGACTCAAATTTCATTCTTTCTTTTAGTGATTGCAGATATGCAAACTATTTGAGTTAGTTGCTTTTTGTACTTTGCCTAAACATTGAGTAGAAACAAATCAAGTTGGTTCAGGGACCTTTGTAGTGACATTGCCCAAATATCAACATATAAGATTCTCATCTTGTTGTTATGTTCTTTAAGTTTATCGATTTTAGATTTTATTAGTTTGGACTTTAGATTCTCATATTATGTTTTAAGATGCTCTTTAATTTTATTGATTTTGGATTTCATTAGTTTAGATTTTATTGATATGTGATCAATGAACCAAAATAAAAAAGAAAAAAATACATTGGGTTAAGTGCGTAAAATGCTAAAAAAATGGCACAATATGAATGTAGGTTAACCGAAAATCGCCACCGCTACGGGCTGGTTTGTGCCCTTAATGGTGTAGGTGTATGTGACCAATATTTGAAAACCGATATACCCGGTGTAGGTGTCGGTTTGTGCCCTTAATGATGTAGGTGTATGTGGCCAATATTTGAAAACCGGTATATCCGGTGTAGGTTCCGGTTTTGGCCAAAACCGGCACCTACAACGGGATTGAACAACCCTATATACAATATCGATTTTAATGATAGCAATTATTGGATATACGCATTTATATTTGACCATTTTTTAGCCTTTTGTGCACTTGGCCCAATTATTATTATTATTTTCTTTTTATCCATTGAGCCAATATGGAGACCCAATTTAGGTCATGTTGGGGCAAATTTAGTTGTAATGTCATTGAGCACATTTCTAGAAGGAAATATGCATGCAAAATTTAAGAAATCTAAATTAATGAAATCAAAAATCAATATAATTAGAGAATATTAAAAGATTGTATGAGAAATCTAAAGCAATATAAAAGACATCGTTTTACTTTTTTTAAAAAAGGTTAAATACACTTTGTCCTCTTATCTTTGGGGTCATTTACAGTTTGCACACTGATACATTATTTTTTAGACATTGAACCCCTTAACTTACACATTTTTTTTATTTGGACCTTGTACCCAAATTGTTCGTCAATTTATACAGATTCAAAGCACATGATGTAAAAAAGATGCTTCAAAACCTCATAGGTGTTACTAGCCTTTTAGAGTCATCTTCAGGGTCTTTAGCCTTGTAATTGCTTAGTATGTGTGGAACAAAAACTGTACAGACCTCGAAATTAGTCAAGCTGCGAGTAAGTTGACCACAAAATGAGAATGTATTTATTAGTAGAGATATTTCACATGCATTTGCTATAGTGCAATGCGTGGATGACCTGACCACTACAAAAAAAGGACTTTTAGCGACGGTCTTTTTAATCAGTCTTTGAAGTATAGTTTTTAAACAGAGTGTTTCAGCCTATGACGGTGATTAAATCTTTTTAATTAGTCTTTGAAGTAAAATTTTAAACAAAGCGGTTCAGCCTATGGTGGTGATTAAATATTTTTAATCAGTCTTTGAAATATAATTTTAAACAGAGTGGTTCAGGCTATGACAGTCTTTTTAATCGGTCTTTAAAATATAATTTTAAATTTTATATATAGTCTATTTTCAGATATATTAATCATTCCTATCTGATAGACGTTAGCTCTTTTTTTTCTCAATTGATATAGATGTTAGCTCACTATCAAACGTTCCATTATTTTTGGACCCACCTTGACAAATGGCCATACGCATGAACCAATGACTGGGGAAACGGGAGCACATGGGTAACCTACTCACTTAGAATTGTTTCGCAGAATTTCATACGTTTTATATTTCCAGAGTTAGCTGTTATCAAAGAAAATGCACCCTTGGTCGCTGAAAAGTAGGCCCTAGTTTTGTAGCATCAAATAAAAAGCTCCAATTAAAGACCTGAAATTCCTCCTAGAAGGCATCGTGATCCATGTTGAAGATCATGATGACAACTGTCGTGAATGTGTTTCGTGAGTCTATGACCATGCACGGGCGACAATGGCCTCGCGATCCATGCCTCTACGATATGGCATGTAAAAGTTGGATCTGCAGATTTAGCCGCAAAGAGAGCTGCTTCGGCTTCTGCAAGCAATTTCGAACCTGCAAAGATAATATTATTTTGGGGATCTCGAATAATCACTGCTGCCGCAGATATATCAGCCCTTATCAGGAGAAGGTTTGTGCTCAGGTAAATGTTCTGCCACAGTGGTCTGAACTTTGACAGGAAGTCGAGCTGGTTGAAAGATAAAATTGGATGACCAAATTTTGTTTCTGTCGCCAAATTGTGTCGCATGCGACAAGGAGGTAGATCTGAAATCTGTGGGCTTCCACAGGGGCGAGATGGAGAAGACCAGTTGGGTTAAGTAACAACCTGACCCATTGCAGCAGGGACAACAAAACACTTTTGTCTCGGTTTGTTTTATTCTATGCATTCCTTTTTGACGAAATAAAAAAAGGGTAAAAGAAAATTGCAGGAAGGGTCCTTGGCAATCAAATCCCGCAGCAGCATGGACTTTTTTTACAATATGATAAATTTAAAAATTTAAAGACTATTTATTAAAATGGGTCAAGGAACAAATCATATATAACATTTTTTTTCCAATACTAACTAGGGCCGGCTCAATAAAAATGAGGCCTAAAGCCATATTTAAAAATAATTTTTCTAGATTTTTTAGATGCAAAATTACTAATCAAATTTTTATATTCAAGCTTTGTTAATATGTCACTTTCAATTGATAAGATGACTAATCCATTTAGTATTTCTTATGACATTGTCGATCGTAAATAAGATTTTATTAATTTAAGTTTTGAAAAACTTCTTTCTCTCCAGAAGCAACTATCGCTGGTATTGTTAAGAGTATTCTATATAATTTAATGTTTCAATTGAAAAATTAATTTTAGATTGCAAAATTTCTTTTAATACTTTTAATTCTGAAAATAAATCCAAATCATCTATGTCAGAATATTCATCATCTTTTAAAAAACTTTCAAGATTAAGATAATATTTTTTTTAAATCATCATTCTCTAAATATTTGAATTTGTTAATATTGTGAGTACTATTTTAAAGAACTTCAATTCGTTTTTTCTTCTCTTATTTTATTTAACTTTTAGTTAGGCTTTGTTAGTTTGTTTTTAACGCCTACGTTACTCTGCCTTTACATCACTTCAAGCCTCTTTCTTTCTTCATTTTTTTAGATCACTTCAAGACGTAGGCCTTCTGTATTTCACGTAGTTGCTTTATTTTCACACCTACAACATGTGCTATGTCAGTTGTTTTATTTCACGTGACTTTCATTTTTTTATTCAACTGTCTTTTATAGGCCTTCTTGTTTCTTCTTCTCCAATCGTGGTTGCTTGTTAACCGTGTATTTTGAGGTATTTCTATTTTTATTTTTATTTTATATTTATTTTATTTTATTTCTCTTACATTATGGGCCTTGCTCAAAGTGGGGCCCTAAGACTCACAACTTAACATGAATAATCTATGTGGAAGATGGATGCCACGTTACACTCAATGCAACCATAACACGTATTCCACCAATTTTCTCAGGTCATTTAAAATAGAGAAATGCTTTGTGTCTTTTATGGATTCTTCTCAATTCGTCGAAAAAGAATCCAACGATTCAGGATCTGTGAGTGGGTATATGACTCATTTCTAAAATTAATCTTGAGCCGCATTCCTCTTTAAAACACAGCCTCTTCATTTAAAACAACCACGTCGTTCCCCTCCCCCATTTTCTTCATACACGTAATCCCCAATTTAGCCGACAACTAAGAAATGTCTAGTTCGACGGAAGGTTAATGGCTCTATCCGCCGACTTCGACACGTGCTCTGTTTTGTCGTCTTCGCTTTACAGGAAGAAATTTCAAATAGTCTAGTCTCTCTTTCTTTAGGTTTCTTTCCATGAGGGCCGCAAAGTTTCTAAAGCAATTCGAAAATGGCGGATTTTGAACCCAAGTCCAACAGCCAACATAGACGGTATGTACATGATCCTTTTCACCCTATGGATATCTTAACACGAGCTAGGTCTTCGTTTATGTGGTCTAAATCCTTTTTTATGTTATCCCACCATTTGTGTTTCGTATGCTGGCTTTTCCTCTTGACGTTTTCTTCTATAACCAAACAGAAAATGGAGTTCGAAAAAGAACTTCTCATCTCCTATTGATTCAGCTTATATCGTTGCTTATAATGAAAAGATTATATCTATTTTGTTAATTGTTTCCCTCTGTATTCACTTTAATTAAAGGTACAAGATGCTGAGAATAACCACAAATATTTGGATTTTGTTCAAGTGGAGGCAATCTATATAGTTTGCTTCTCGAGCCTCTACGAATACGCCAAGGAGAACTCTGGTCCACCTAAACTGGGTGTCCAAACCATCGAAGGAACCGTCAAAACTGTCATTGAACCGGTCTGCGATAGGTTCCACGACGTCCCCTTTGAGATCCTCAAGTTCGTCGACCGGAAGGTCTGCAATGATCTGACATTCTTTTTCACACAACATTTAACCGGCAGAGGTGGGGTATGTATGTGAATCTTATAATGTGCTTTGCAGTTGGACGAGTCCTTGGACAGGCAAGTGCCCTTGTTAGTGAAGCAGGCTTTGAGCCTGGCATTCATGGTGGTGCAGATGGCGCCTAAGGTGGCGCGAAGCATGGATTTGGAGGTGCAGCGCACCGGGGTTATGAGGAAGTGGATTCAGTCTGCCACATCGATTATTTTCGTTAAGTTCAAGAACATGAGTTAACGAAGGGATTAGAAAAATATGTTTAGAAACATCGGGGACTGTTGTAAAATGAATTGAACCTGAGGATCATTCCGGAAAAAAGTCCAAATCCTAGGGCCGTGTGGATTAACTAAGCCAAAACAAAATAAAGGATATAAAATAACAAAAATAAAAACTGCAAACCAACAACAAAACCAACATGTCATAAAATTTAATATTAGCGAAACTCAGTTTACTAAGACGAAGAATATCTCTCATACCATACGACAAAGCAACGAAACCAACACAATGAATCTGTCGATCAATACCAACAAACTACGTAACTGGATAAATGGCAATGCCACCAAAATTGACGTTCCTTCCAGAAGCCCCTTCCTTTGCTAATAAATCTGCGGCAATATTACCCCTCACAAAATCTAAGATATTCGAAATTTAAACTAAAGTAGTAACTCTTGAATTTCATTCCAATAATCCAACAAATACCACAACTTACAAAAGCTATTTGTGAACCAATAAACCACCAAGCTAGAATCAAACTCCATTTCTAAATTACAAATCCTCATCGCTTTACATAAGCTAAGTCCATCAAGCACAACACGAAGTTTTGCACAATTATTAGTCCCCATACTATAAGACCTAGCATATTCAACAATGATATCACTTTTATTATTCTGAACAACACCACCTCCACCATATACCCGAATTACCAAAACTACTACCCTTTGCATTGAGTTTATAAAAATTATTCTCAGGTTTAGTTCACGACACAAACCTAGTTGAGGGTCTTGTCGGAACTGAAATGAGAAGATTAAGATCTTAAAGAATACTCTTTTCAAAACTTGACAGATGAGACACCGAAATAATATTCTGAGAAATATCAAAGCACACAAGAAGCAAGAATTCTGGAACATTCGTGAGAACCTTCTTCCCGACCCTCCAGAAAATAAAAACAACTCTCTTTTGATATTCTAAAAAATAATAGAGACGATTGAATAAACATTCCTGGAGAGAGATCCTTGCTCCCATAGTTTTCTTCTACGTACATTCTCTGTAAAATGTTTCTGTAGTCTGCTGAGTGTGTGAACTGAGATTAAACCCAGTGTGATTAGTTCATCCCTCATCATCTCAGATTCGATTTTGATCAACAAGATAATACCAAGACTGTTTGTTCCTAGTGTGAAAAAGCTGATTGCATGTGGTTGTATGGAAAGATCGGCTTGGCTATAGAGTTCGATTTTTTAGAATCAAGATCTTCAGATGGAAGAGGAGTTTCTCATTTCCTGTATGGTGCAGAGCTGGATGTTGTATTCCAGGTAAGGTAACAATTGTGTTATACTAGAAACAGAGTGTTTGGTAGTTTATAGATCAGCGTGTACCGAGTTTGAAGATTCTAGCTAATAGATTTGCTTAAACTAGCTTACAAGCCAGGAGAGCTTTTTCCATAATTATTTTCAAGTGGTTTTTCTCTTCATAACCAATCTTAGTGTCTTTAATGTGTGATTGTGTTTACGTAGATGTTGCATTGACAAACTGTTGTAACGTGTCCATATTGAGTTATCAATTCCGAATTATATACTGTTGTTATATCACTCTTGAAATTTGCTGATAAGCTTATGAGATTGTGCATCAGTAGAATAGAAAGAAAGAAAAAAAGACCGAGAAATTTTAGAACCTATTCAACCCCCCTTCTATGTTCAATTACTGTATATTGAGTCTTGAACCAACTTAACATGATTTGGGCATTCTTAAGTAAGATTAAACGACCTCCTCCAGAAAAGAGACTACGTTTCCATCCTGCAATTTTCTTCTCAATATTGGCCACCACAGGATCTAACATCTGAGCAGTTAACCGATCACGATGAATGGGGCCCCCAAATAAACAAACAAGAATGTCCCCTCAGTGAAATTCATTGACTGCAGTAATCATATCTAGAACCATATTAGGTTTGGTGGATGTAAGGTACATGCAATTTCTCTTTATTGTTTGTTACAATTTGTTTTAACTTTTATAGTGTATAAAAATTTGGTGAAGTTTTTAAGAAATTTTTTTTGAAGCATTCAAAGATAGGCTGATTTTATGGGGTTGTAAAAAGTTGGTGAAACATTTTAAGATGTTTGATTGTGGCTATTTTCGTTGAGGTTTGTGAAAAAGTGTTTATAGAGATGTTTTGTACGAAAAAAATACCAAGTTTGTCAAAAAGTAAAGAGATAGATGATTTAATTATTTTTTTAATGTAAAGTTGTGTGAAAATTTTGAAATTTTATTTTTACACTGTAAACAATTTTCCATTTTGAAAAATCTCCTTACAAGTCAAATTTTTTACAACTAAACATTATAATTTCAAAATTTTCATACAAATTCCAACACCTTTTCACACCAACATCAATATTTTTTCATAAAATAAAAAAATTGATCAAATTTTCACTTTCCATACTTTTTAACAAACTCCATTACTTTTATATTAGAAAATTGTAGATTATGCTCCTCCTAAAAAAATGATCAATCTCTCCAAATTTTCTCCTACAAATTCAATTTTTTTTTTAAAAAAAAAATTGCATCCCAAAAATCACCTTAATATCAATACTACGTATAATTTGAATATCTTCTTGCAAATCTACGGAGTTTGGCAACACATATTCAAACAAAAAATTGATCTGAAGCCAAAATAATGAAAGGAAAAACGAATCTCGTGGTTATAAATATACATACTTAAATTAGGGTATGTTTGTGTTGTAAAATTTTTGGTATTGGGTTTTGTGATGGTATTGAGTTTAGTGAAAAAGTGAGGAGAGAGATAATTTTTTATATTTTTTGTAGTGAAAAGTTATGATTTAATGGGAGAAAAAAAATTATATTGTAGTATTTTATTGTGAATTAGTGAAATTTTTTGTAAAATTTTTCATACAAACACAACCTTTGCACCGTTTAAATTGATAAATCAAGGTTTAGAAACTTGTCGATAATAATATTAGTCTTTCTGACCCAATAATGTTAGTCTTTCTGACCCATTCAACAGCTCAGTCATCTGTGACGCACGTGGGATTGGAAAAAAAAGGACATCTTGGTCCCTTATTATGATTGAAAAGCATATAAGAGCCACATGTGCGTTGACTGGAGTAATGGTTAGAAAGGAACAAGCTCCAAGGGCCCCACGTACCATCCCTACCAACTACCATTCTACAGTTGTAATACCCGAAATTCGATCTCTCCACCTTCTACGGCATCTTGCATACAAATAGCAGTGTGTCTTTCACCTTCTTTCATGGTTCAGATGACTCACGTTCATATGTTTTCCTTCATCTCTAGACCTCTCTTCAAGCTAGCTTTTCTTCTCACTCTTACTATCTTTTTATCTCTTCCTCTGGGTAACTGGTCTGCAGAAGACAAGTTAAGCCCTCATTGCTTGGAGAACCCACCAACTCTTAACGAGAGCAGTGGAGGCGGGTCAGTGAAGAAAATTGGAGGCCTCAAGGCATATGTTAGTGGCCACGCTCTTTCCAAGCTAGCAATCCTGCTCGTTTCTGATGTTTTCGGTAATTACCTGCTTCTTTAGTATTCCGCTTCTAGTAAGATATATTTTGTGTTCTAGTTTCTTGTTTGCCCGTTTCCCCCATCTAGTTTGCTTCGATTCTTTTTAGTAGTGTTCCTGTTTAGCTTCACATATGAGCATTTTCTCGATCTGGGTTTCCAGTTATTTGGGATATTTCATTCTTACTTTATGGAACTTAATGTTTTTCCATTTTAGTGCTAATCGTTTGCGGCTGGTTTAAACTTATGTAATCTTTCATAGACACATAAGTGAGTACATCAATTTGCCCAGTTGGGCTTTTCCACAGTGGATGTAGGTCTATAGACCGAACCACTTAAATCTCGTGTCTCACTTCTCTCTCTTAGTCTAAATTATTTTCCTCTTTTGTTTTTATTCTTAACATGGTATTAGAGGCATTTCAATCCAGTGGCCCAGTTTGGCTCAGGCTGGTCAGTACTTGTTGGCTTAGCTTGGCTTAGTTTAGGCCTAGTCCAGTCCGGCCTATTTTAGTTCTTCTCTTGGGCCTTTCGGCGCCCATACGACATCATTCCAGTAAACTTCTGGCATCTTCTCTAGGGCCTTCCGGCGTCCATCTGACATCATTTCGGTAAACTTTCGGCGCCCCGTCTGGCGACCTTCCGGCATCTTTTATCGAGCTTTCCGGCGCCTTGTCCGGCATTCCTCCGGCGCACTTCCGGCGATATCCTCATTCCGACGACCCTTTCCGACGATTGTTCGCTCCTCTTCAGCCAGATTCCGGCCATCTTCCGGTTACTGCCCGCCCTTCTCCGCCGCCATTTTTTATCTTATGGAAAATTTCTTTTTTTAAGATCAAATTC
Source organism: Myrica gale (assembly GCA_963930655.1). Lineage (NCBI taxonomy): Eukaryota > Viridiplantae > Streptophyta > Magnoliopsida > Fagales > Myricaceae > Myrica > Myrica gale. The sequence goes on from OZ005614.1 coordinate 10,702,028, forward strand.
AACGTGTGTCCACCTTGAGTTTGCGGGAGAGTATTCGAGTTATTAGAGTCCCACATTGCTAAAGCAATATAGGCTATTGTAATCAAAGACTTATAAATAAGTCACTGTGTAATCTCTCATATACACATAAGTGATTACACCTATCTGCCCAGTTGGGCCTTCCCACAGTGGATGTAGGTCTATAGACCGAACCACTTTAATCTCGTGTCTCACTTCTCTCTCTTAGTCTAAATTATTTTTCTCTTTTATTTTTATTCTTAACAATATTTGACTCCTTGGGTTCAAAAAGTTAAAAGGAATACCGGGTGTACAAATTAACCACCCTAGACTTCACAAGTCGCAAGCGCTACTCATTAATTCTCACCTTCTGATTGAGCTTTAAGGAGGCTTCAGAGGATATGTGCTAGTGGTGTTATATCTAGACGACCCTCTCATCAAAAGGAGCAATCTATCTTGCTCCTACTCTGTTGTTGATTGACCCTCAGTTTCGATTTCTATTGCTTATAGAGTCGTCTTGAAATGGCGTTGCGGTTCTGGTCATTTGACCACACTTTACCGCACACGTTTTTCCTCTGTGTATGTTGGGGCGGGCGTGGGGAGGACTACCTTTAAAATGAACCACCGATAAATTCAAAGTAAACTGTATTACATAGTCGAAAGGTATGGTGTAACAACTGTTGTTGTCCTTGCAGGATATGAAGCACCGCATTTGAGGTATGCCCACTTTCAAAAAATGTCCCTTAAATATGTTAACAAACTTCTTAATTATTACATGAAGCCTTTGTCTGCTATCGCTGGATCCCCTTGTATCCCCTTTCTGCTTTGTAATTGCAGCAGCTCCTTCAAATCGACACTATTTGTTTCCCTACTTTGGCCATGAGAAAGCACATATTTATGTAATTTGAGAAAAATCTGGCTTTCAAGTGAGAGATCTTTCTACTTTCCAACTTGTTAACATATTAAAAGATGGAAAAGCTCAGGGAAATCTGGATTTGTAAATTTTCATTTGAATATTCAATGCTGGCTTGAGCAGAATTACAGCATAGATGTAGGGACCTAAGCTGTGACGAGTATGAAAATACTGGTGACTAGACAATTTACCCCGATATGTGTGGAGCATATTTCCTGACATGTTTATGATACTAAGCCTCTACGTGGGACTTAATAGAACTCACTCCTTTGTGTTAAACACTCATCTGCTCTGCCAATGGTGTTGGCACCTCTGTTTTAGTGCTTCTACATTGGACTTGATATAATTCACTCCCTTGTTTTAATTAAACACTTAATTTTGTTCTGTAAATGGTGCTGGCAACTCTGTTTTAGTGCTTCTACTAGTATTTTTTGTTTCTTCAATCTCTAATAATCAACTTAATTTAAAAAAATTGCCTGGGCCTAGTAGCTTCTCACATATATCATTGTCTACGTTGTTCTTAAGACTAATATCGAGTTCTTTTGACTGTGACTTGAAAGGCAAATTGCTGACAAGTTTGCTCAATCTGGATTCTACGCTGTGGTTCCTGACTTCTTCTATGGAGATCCCTATGTCCAGAATTCATCAACAACAATCCCAGAGTGGTTAAAAATTCATGGAACAGTTTGTGTCCCACTCTGCTTAAATAAAGTTGAATAGAATTATTTGTTATATTCATCAACTTTTCTTTGAAACCATCATAGTATGTATTGATTTTTTTTCTTTGCCATCGGCTGCCTCATAAATCGTGACTTGAATGTGAAATTTTGGAGTCCTATGCCACAGACCATACTAATAGTACCACCATCATATTCTCCTTTTCTTTAGGACAAAGGATTTGAAGATGCCAAAAAAGTAGTTGCTGCTCTGAGGAAAAAAGGCGTGCACGCGGTTGGAGCAGCAGGGTTCTGCTGGGGTGGTGAGATATCTATTTACTTTTCTGCCGAACAATAGTTTTTGTGGGACACGGTTTCGACCCTAAACTTACCTAGAGGGGGATATTTTCAGCTTTCTCATTGAGTTCAGGCTATTGATAGTTGAAGCTTTCCAAATTAAGTTAGATGAAAACTTAACTTCTTGATCATCTATTGTCATTTCAGGAAATGTGGGCGTGAAGCTAGCAAAGACTGATTTCATCAAAGCTGCAGTTTTGTTGCACCCTTCATGGGTCACTTTAGAGTTTATTGAGGGTATGACTGTTAACTTAAATAAAGGAAACCCTCTTAATCTTATTCAAACTAGCGGCAGAAAGACTGTGTGAAACTCTTCTGAAAGCTTGTGTAAAGGGCTCGGCAAGCTGAATAGAATTTTTTATACTCCTATGTAAATCCATTAACGTTAATTTTTCCTGGATAAGTATCAACATTTATTGATAAAAATGCTTGTATAAATTTCAAATTCTTATCAATTCTTCTTCTATAGTTGTCAAGGTTCCGCTTGCCATTTTGGCCGCTGAATTAGACAATGGTACTCCACCCCAGCTCCTCAAATAGTTCGGAGAGGTTCTCTCCCAGCATAAGGTAAGCATTTCTAGATTTTCAGATAACTGACCTTCATGCATGGTGCTTGACTATTAGCCTCGGAAGAGACAACTTCTCAGACAAGATAAAACACTTTCCAAACAATAAGCTTCTTTGAGAGTTTTGCGTCATGTATTTCTTGAGGATTTGTTTAATAGGTTCCAAAATGACATTGCTCACTCCATTTAATGCTGCCACTTTGCAGGTTGATAACTTTATCAAGATATTTCCTCAGGTTAAGCATGGATGGACAGTCAGGTACAACGACTCTGACCCGACCGCCGTGAAGGCTGCTGAAGAATCCCATCAAGACATGTTGCATTGGTTAACCAAGTATGTCAAGGAAACATGATTTTCCGGGTAATGAAAGTCCTCTGGATCTGATTTTCGCTATTTAAAAGGTGTGATCCTCAAGAACTTTTTTGGGGCTAAAAATAGAGCTTAACAAGCCATTAGCATGTTTTTAATAGAAAAAAGTAGAAGAATAATACTTTGCTGCGTCTTTCATTCCTGTTCTTCATATCTCCATTTTTTTTTGCAAGTAAATAACTTCGACACATTTTCTAGATCACCATTTTTTATTATACCCCGAATTAGTTGCTGTGCTACAAGTCCACAAAGAACGTGCAGTTCCTGTACCTTCCGCAGTGGGTTCCCGCTTTTTGTTCTACTCACATATTAAAAGACTAGAACCGTTCGTTGGATTGTGTATATAGGGGGTGTGCGTAGAAAAAAAAAAGTGTATATAGGGGGTGCAGTACTATCAATGGCAATGAAAACCACTTTAATGAAACAATTATCCAACGAGATTAACGGAACATAGAAAATCGTCTAATAGTTCTTTTCGCGGAGCCAATTTTTCACCCCTATCAATGAAAGACATGAAGAGAAGTCCAGAGAAATGTACAACACAGAAATGGGAATTCTAGTGGAGGCCGCTACAACGCCACTCCGGACTGGTATCCTGGTGACCAAATTGCAGGGGCAAATCGGTGAGAGAGTGAGAGAGGGTTGTGGTTCCCTCCCGGGACCACACCTACTTAGGCAAGGGGGTCCTGTTTGGGCATGTGTGGGTCCCAAGCGGGACCCACAACTCTCTCTCACTCTCTTTCCGAATTGCTCCTGCAATTTGGTCACCCAAATTGTAGGAGATCCTCGTCCACGCCACAATAGATTTTGATCCATAGCCGCGTTATACTGGCGTTTGCTACTGCTGCTAGCTGACCAGTGGGTAGGTCGAACTTTCACCAGCCATTGTAATAAACGTCACTAAAACCCTTACCCAACGCACATATAGGTGTTTGCAAACGGCGCTAAAAAATTACTGGTGAAAACTTAGCAGTGTTTTTTGGGCTTGTACCAATGGTTTCCGGCCATCGCTGTAGCCCGATTTTTTTGTAGTGGATGATATTTTTGTTTAACATCAACTGTAATTGTCGGATGTAACATGTCTCCTTTTTTATTTTTTTCGAGTCAAATAATTGACCAATTGAGCAAACAAGAAGGAAGAATCAATGATGCTATGAAAATGATAAAGCAACCTTCTATACACACATATACATATATAAAGAACATTTGTGGGAGCTGCTATCAGAAGTGGAAACTTGTTCCCGATTCTTCCCCCTAGCCGTTCTTCTGCTTCTATCATTCTCCAAGCAGATTGAGCCACAGAATTAGATGTCTTAGATATTGTTGGGAGGATAATCGCAAAACACCTTGCCTCCAAGTTTCTTCACTTGCCATGCATGCACATAATCAACCGTGAATGGCCATTCATGATGCTTGGGCTTTATTTTGTTTTCTTTTGTTTCTTGAGGTTTTCGGGGGAAATTCATGACACATGGTTTTTGCATTGCGCTGGATGGCTTTCACCCAATTGGAAGACTCATTGACCGGCGGATTGGAATCGCAAAGATAAAACTGGATGAATCGACCTCACAACTCAAGTATTATACATATATGCATGATCTCGTGCTATTTTAGAGTCTACTTTTCCAAGGTGAGTTCTCTTACACAATTTTTTTTTTGTATTTATTCTATCATCACTATTCGGTTAAGAAAGACATATAAACATCGTACAATAGTAAAATAATTAGGGGTTAATTACAAAAACTCCCCTCGAGCTATACCACTTATCCTACTTATCCCAAAATCCCTCTCGAACTTGAATTCGTGACAACTCGGCTCCATAAACTTACGTAACTGTTTCAAACACATTTTGAACCCAGTTTTGACGTTGTCGTACAACTTATTTCGTCACACATGATAAGCACGTGAGCTAGCTCCTAATGAAAATACGAAAATGCCCCCATTATTGACTTGACCGACGTCGTTGGAGACGTTCTTGGCTCATGTTGACTTGACCGACGTCACTTTGGTTCAAACCCTAGCGTCAGTAGCCTCCGAGCTCGTCTCCAAATTATCGCCCAGGTCCTTCTTCCGGCGCAAGAACTCTCGCTTCCTCATCCGAAGAATTGGAGTTCAGAGAGATCTTCAACTTCATCAAATGCTTGATATCATACACCAAGGGGAAATACATATTGATCAAATCGAAGAATCCAGATTGGGTATCTGGCAAACTTCGGCATGCCAACAGCTTAAGCAAGTAATCGAAGTCATACCCACTATGGAAGGTAATCCATTGCACGCCAACATTCAAAACAATCCATGATGACATCAAAAGCTCACCGAAGCGATTCACATCAATCCCTTTCTCATTGTTCTTCTTGAAATCAGTTCTACACTGGTGCAACAACCCAGATTATCATTCCAAACCTCTCGAATTTGAATTCAATCGCTTTTCGGCAAAAGTGATATTTATAGTGATTGAATTCAAGGAGCAAATTGATGGATACACTCAAACCAGATATGAAAACAAAGACTTCACCCATTTTAAGTAGTTATATTTTCAGAGAAACAACAACGGTTTCTTCTTGAGCAGATCTAGAACAGACCCAACAGAACAAACCAGAAACGATAATAATCAATAAAGCATTCGGAACCCTCCACAAAACCAGAACTGATCTGGGTTACTGCGAATTAAAGTTCAAAATGACCGTGTTCGTGTCGTTGTACTAGATCTAAGAGAAACCCAAAAAGTAATTAAAAAATAGCAATTGAACTATAATAGTAATGGGGTCATTGTTGTATTTTCATTATGAGCTAGCTCACGTTTTTATCACGTGTGACGGAATACGTTGTACGACAATGTCAAAACTGGTTTCAAAACATGTTTGACACACTTACATAAGTTTATGGAGCTGAGTTGGCACGAGTTCAAGTTCGAGAGGGATTTTGGGATTAGTGGTATAGTTCGATGGAGTTTTTGTAATTAACCCAATAATTAGTCTAAAGATTTGATAGTAGCAATTTCAATAGTTCCCATAAGGCTATACAATCCACTTTTTGAAGTCCGGAGGAAATAAGTGAGACCTCATCCAACAGTTTTAGTACTCTCCAGTACAGAAATAACTCTTCGTCACTCATAGATACCTAAGACAAGATAAGATTTCAATCATGCACACGACTCAAGTTAAAAGGTCTTTATTTATAGAGAAAATACAAAAGCATGATAGAAAATATATTCTTACATTTAAATTTAATTTTTAAAAATCTTGACAATATCTCACATGCATTAAAACTTAAATTTCTGATATCGTAATAATATCATATCAAATATTTTAAATTGATTATGATATTATCTCTAACACATGACTCATGATAATTGACCACCATCAGAATCTAGAGTTAGGTCCACTGTCATGCGTCTTAATTTTCAATTTTTTAATCATTACAATTTTTTTTTTCAAAAACACAAGCAATGCCCTTATATAAACAGAGAACCACAACGCAAAACCTAATAGAACACCGGTCTTATTATCAGCTGTTGTTCTAATTATCAAAGATTACTTCTCATTGAAGCTTTAGGTGCAATTATTCTAAAATTTATACTTTAATTTTATTTTAAGGTATATTTATTATAGTTACGGTTATTTGGAGTAAGGGCGGCTCTAAGGTAATTGGGACCTTAGGCGAAACCTCAAAATGAGGCTTTTTATAATAATTTATAAAATAATATATTTAAAAAATAAAATTTAGTTAAAACATATTTTTCTAGCTTTTTGAGATGCAAAATTACTTATCAAAGTTTTATATACTAGATTTGTTAATATATCATTTTCAATTGATAATATTGTTAATCCAAAAATTTCCTTTTTGCTTCATAGTTGATAGTAAATAGGATTTTTATTAGTTTTAATTTTGAAAAACTTCTTTGTGCAAAAGTAATAGTTCAAGGCAGGGGTATACGTCGGACATGTCGGAAGCGGAATTTGACATTCCGTCATTTGGTTCACTAACTAGCGAATTACCAAAACAGATTCATCTTATGCTTTGGACTATTGTCAGACTTAGCGGAAGGGAAGCAAACTAAGTGGAATCAGATGTCAGAATTTCGCTATTTTTTCTGCCACATTTTTTTACCTGTTTAAACCTTACTTAAGGAAAATAAATATAATATTTGGTCCATTTCGTAAATTTTTATTATGCAAACATTAATCCAGATTCACAACAAAATGACAAATTACATATTCTGCAAATTACAACAAAAACAACATATTCAAATAGATTCACATGCCAACATCAAATCAAATTAGATTCAAATCAAAATCGAGATTCATAAGTTAAGATTCAAAACAACAAATCCAAACATGCAATTACACATTCAAAACAATTTCCACAAAAAAACCCCAAAGCATTGCAGATTCACAAGTTACATATTCACAAGCAGTGATTGCTTGGCAAGAGGTTGTGACTCCAGACTCCAAAGGCTGCAACTGTGAAATGGTCGAGCTTCAGAGAGAGAGAGAGAGTCTGATCTGAGAATCGAGAAAGGGAACGACACGACAACGAGGAAGATGGAAACGGTGGGGAGAAGTTCTCAAGTCAAGGCGGACGAGCAGTGAGAGAGATGTAAGAGTGAGAGTTGAGACTAGGGCTGAAAAACCGGAATGCGGTCCGATTTTTCGGACCACATTCTGGTCCTTAAATGTTATAGGACCGGACCACTTATAAGTGGTCCGATCCGGTCTTGTGAAATGCGGTCCGGTCTGGACCACTTAAGTGGTCCGGACCGGACCGGTTTCAATTTTTTTTTTCGTTTTTTTTCTACATATTTTCATCAACACACATTTTTTTAAGATAAAAAAATATGAATTCATTTAACACCTACTAGGCTACTGTAGTTTGCTCATTAATTTAAAGATATTAATTCATTTAAAGACTTAAAGATGTGAATTTATTTAAAAATTTAAAAATGTAAATTCATTTAACATCTACCAATATACCATGTAACCATAGTTTGCTAATTAATTTAAAGATGTGAATTCATTTAAAGACTTAAATATGTGAATTCATTTAAAGACTTAAATATGTGAATTTATTTTAACACATAACATGGTTTAATTATTAATTTAAATATATGAATTCATTTAAAGACTTAAAGATATGAATTCAATTAAAAAGTAAAAAATGTGAATTCATTTAACATCTACCATAGTTTGCTCATTAATTTAAAGATGTGAATTCATTTAAAGATTTAAAGATGTAAAATTATTTTAAAACTTAAAAATGCGAATTTATTTAAAAACTTAAAAATGTGAATTCATTTAACACCTATCAATCTACCATGTAAGTTATGTAACCATAGTTTGCTCATTAATTTAAAGATATGAATTCAATTAAAAACTTAAAAATGTGAATTTATTTAACATCTACCATAGTTTGCTCATTAATTTATAGATGTGAATTCATTTAAAGACTTAAAGATGTAAAATAATTTAAAAAATTAAAATTGCGAATTTATTTAAAAACTTAAAAATGTGAATTCTTTTAACACCTATCAAGCTACCATGTAACCATAGTTTGCTCATTAATTTAAAGATGTGAATTCATTTAAAGACTTAAATATGTGAATTCATTTAAAAACTTAAATATGTGAATTTATTTTAACACATAACATGGTTTGCTTATTAATTTAAAGATATGAATTCATTTAAAGACTTAAAGATATGAATTCAATTAAAAACTTAAAAATGTGAATTTATTTAACATCTACCATAGTTTGCTCATTAATTTAAAGATGTGAATTCATTTAAATACTTAAAGATGTAAAATTATTTTAAAACTTAAAAATGCGAATTTATTTAAAAACTTAAAAACTGTGAATTCATTTAACACCTATCAATCTATCATGTAAGTTATGTAACCATAGTTTGCTCATTAATTTAAAGATGTGAATTCATTTAAAGACTTAAATATGTGAATTCATTTAAAAACTTAAATATGTGAATTTATTTTAAAACTTAACATGGTTTGCTTATTAATTTAAAGATATGAATTCATTTAAAGACTTAAAGTTATGAATTCAATTAAAAACTTAAAAATATGAATTTATTTAACATCTACCATAGTTTGCTCATTAATTTAAAGATGTGAATTCATTTAACAGATACCAATCTACCACATAACCATAGGGAATGTCAATATGAATTGCTGGTATTTAAAGATAATATTTATTTAAAGATAATAATTCATTTAACACCTATTTTCATTTCTTTAAGTAAAAATTGCTGGTATTTACTTGCAATATTATTATTGAATTGTATAATTAACGTAAAAAGGGAATGATTTTGATTGTAAGACAGAAACTTAAGATAATAAATTAGTTGCAAATATCTTACAAAAGTAAACATACTAAGTTAAAAATACAAATGTCTCGAACACGCACAAACAAATACATTAAGAAACTAAATTCACTTGTTGGTAGTTGATGTCCCAAGTTCGCTTGCTGCTGTGCTATTGCTTGCTATTTCTGCAAGTTCAAATGTCAATAAATGTTAAAAATAAATAAATATAAGTAAAGTATAGAGAAAATAAAAAAGAGAATTAAAATTACAAGCAAATTTTATTTACCAGAATCCATGTCATAACTCTCGATGCAATCCAAAGTTTCTTTGATTTTAATTGATTCATTTTCATCCGCAAGCCTCAACCAATCTTGGGTGCAAACGAGGGCCTCCACAGTCGTTGGAGCTAATGAACTCCGAAATGGATCAAGTACACGTCCCCCCGTACTAAAAGCGGACTCTTAAGACACAGTGGAAATAGGGATAGCTAATACATCCCGTGCAATCTTAGCAATGACAGGATATCGTAAATCATTTTCCCTCCACCATTTCAATACATCAAAATTATTGTCTGGAGTAACAAGTGGATCAGCCAAATACCGATCAATTTCTAAGTTTGCACTGGGAGTTAATGAATATGTTCCGGACGATATAGCCGTGCTCCAAAAATCCTGAAATAAAGTTCCCCTGCTGACAAAAGTATCAACCACTGGAGGAGGAGACACACTACTAGTAGTTACATGCACTTGAGACTGAGGTAATCCCAACGCATATTCATCAAACAATGCACGAAACAAATCGGTTATACTGGCAACCAACTTCTCTCCCTCTATTCCACCGTACATCAACCTCACCATCTGTCTCATTACTTGTAAGTTAGACCTTGGATCAATCACATTAGAAATAAATATCAACAGATTTAACCTGTCATTCCTCCCCCAATATTTTTGGTATTTAACAATCATAATATTAGCCATGTCTTTCAATATTTGGTCCGCACTTTGTGAAGAACGACACAAATGAGAATGTACCCCATATAGTCCATGGAAATAGGAATTCGAAGTAACATACAAGAAACCAGAAAATTGCACAGTAGCATCATAAAAGAGTTCAAGAAACTTGCAAAATACCCTTATTTTGCCCAGTCCTCTTTTGTTGGTGGTCCCAAATTCCTCTTCCCGTACTCACCTTCAGTAAAATGAGAAAGATAATCAACATCATCACTCTCCATTCTATCAAAAGCAAACTCATATTTCTCAGCAACATCCAACATAAAAAAAGTAGAGTTCCAACGAGTTGCGACATCAAGGCACAAACTCTTGGAATATTCAATCCTCTCCTTCTCAATACATTGCTTAAACTTGATAAGCCTTGCAGGAGAGGACCGCACATACCTAATTGGATTTAACAAGAAACAACTAGAAGAAATAATGAATTTATAACAAACAAATTATGGATAGTACTAAGAAATGAAAAACAAATACATACCTAATTGCATCACGAACCCTTGTAATTGCAGCATCATTTATCTTCAATCCATCACCAACCACAAGATTCATAATGTGTGTCGCACATCTCATGTGAATATAAAGACCATTCAACACATTACTTCGTAGGTGCCAAAGCTTGACGAAGAGCTATAGCATGATTATGGTCAAATTTTTTTGCCAACACCATATTACTAGGGTGTTCATTACTCTCAACTCCCTTTTCAAATACTAACGTTCTTTGCCTCTTGTCGTGTTTTGGGGGTAGCGGATTGGGATTTTTCTTACATTTAGTAAGATGGTCTAACAAGTTTTTCGTCTCATTCCTATTTCCATCTGCAGCATAATCAGCATCACAATAGTTGCAAAATGCCCTGGGGCGCGGTGGGTCACCAATATACTTCTTTGTAAAAGAATCCCAAACCATAAATTGATTCTTTCTTTTTGGTTTAGGTGGTTCACTACTTGGTGGAGTAATTGATGAAACATCTTCCTCCTCAATCATCATATCTTCATCCTCCAAACTCAATCTTCTAGCATCAATAGTACGAGAATGAGACATAGTGATACAAGGCTGCCAATAAAATATTGAAGTGAGTACGCACATTTTGAAACATGGCATGACCTCAGATCAATTTCAAAAAAAAACAAACAAGAAGACATTAATGCTTGATCACAAAAAAAAAACTCTTTTGCAGCTTGATCACAAAACATGACACTTGATTCCCTAAATCTGTTTCAAGCTCATTCTCTTACCCACTAAACACGACAAAAATACAAAATTGAGCCTCATTTTAACAAATTTGCTATCCATGACAAAATGCAACAAAATGCAAAATTGAGCCTCATTTTAACAATTTGCTGCCAGCATTTGACAAAATTCATTTAAGCCTCCCTATCATCACAAGACATTCTCAAGCAAATAGGCACCAAAATCAAGTGCTTACTGGCACATTCTCAATTTGTTGATCTGCATTCCACATAGTGTGCGATTCTCAAGTGCTTACTGGCACATTGATTTTAAGTAGTACTATATATTTCTTTAGTTAGAAAACTATTATAGTTTCTCCCCTAGTCAGTGATCAGAATAACAAACAAATCCAGTAAGCTAAAATTTCAGTTCCTCTATACAAAATCAGCATGTATTTCTCAAATATACAATAGATTTCAGTTCATGCTATAACAACTGAATGCCTCCCTTTAGCGTGGGATTTTGAACACAAGAACATCAAATCTTTTGCTATCTTCAAAAGTGTTTGAATGAGTTACCAAATATTCAAAAATCTACCAACAACCTCAAATTTTCAAAAATCTACCAACAACCTCAAAAGTTCAAACTGAACTGGAAATAACTTCCCTAAGGAACTGAAACGTTCCAAAATCTACCAACAACATCAAAATTTCAAAAATCGAGTGAGCACTAGCAACAACCTCAATGTCCCTGCTGATTGCTGAGCACTCGAGTCTCGAGGTGTCGACTGTCGGGGGGTCAGGCACTGTGGAGTGTGGGCCTGTGGCTAGGCGTCGTGCACTGGGCGCGGCTGGGCGTGGCTGTGGAGTGGGGCTTCGGGGATGTGCCGCTGGTCGCTGGCGTCAGCATCGCTGGTCGTTGGCGTTGGCGTGGGCGTGGGCGTGGGCGTGGCTGTGGAGTCACTGGAGTGGGGCTTCGAAGGGGGACTGACGAACTGGGAACTGGAAGTGGAAGGGGGCTTAGGGCGTGAGTGAAATCAGAAGGGGGAAACTGGGAAGGGGAACTGGGGAAGGAAGGGATACAAGAAGGGAGATAGGCTGTTAGCCGTAAGGGACCGAAGGGTAAGTCAAAACGCACGTTTTGACTTACCCTTTATTATATAAAATAAATAAATATTATTAATCCGGACCGGATTTTTTTTAAGAAAACCACATAACTGGTCCGGTCCGGTCCGGTTTTGTGCAGCCCTAGTTGAGACTGTCTAAAGAAAAGGGAGAAGGAAAGTCGAAGGGGGGAGAAGGAAGGGTGAGGGTTTCCAGGGGTTTTATTTTTGTTATAAAATAAATGAAACGACTTCTAATAGAATGACGTCGTTTTGATAAATAGGGAAATTAAAAAATTAAAAAATGTGGAAACGATTTTTCGCTGAACCAACGGAATTTTCTGCTTCCGGTTCCGCATCCTGGAAACCTCTAAAATGAGCACCAGTTCCGGTTTCAAGTTGCCATGGACTTGATCTTGCCGGACAAGGAGGCAGAAACCCACCGGTAGCCAGACCAGATGAAGAGGCCTAGTTACAGGTATTGTCAATCAATTATTATAAAATAGAATAATGAAACTAAAATAAACATAAACTTAAAATAAGACTAATAACACCTGAGACTTTAGTGACTAGTGATCTTGATGTCAAATATAAGAGTTGAGAAGCATTAAGAAATTATAAGAATAAGAAAAAAAAAGAATGGTCGAAAGAACACTTTTTGGTATTTAATAAATATTGGCGGAGACTTATAGGGTTTCTTTGAATTAATTTCAATTAATATCTTTAAATAAGGAGATTTTATAGAGTTGAAATAGGAAGACTTTATAAATATCATAAAAACTGAAAAAGTTAATGCTATTCAATCAATATACCCTTTAAAGTTTAGTTTTTGAGGCCATAATATATCATTAAAGTTAATACATCTCATCCATGATCAAATATTCAGCAATCCACCTTCTCACCTCCTTGTCACTATAAGTATCTAACTTCAAAATACCTTTATCACTCCCTTTTGCTTTTGAAATATCAACCTAGATTGAGTCTTATCTAATTGGTCTTGTTGCTTCAAATATGGCAAGCAACGTTTCAAATGGGCCCTCATACCCGAAGTCCCATGGTGTTCAGGGTGACACCCAACCTTGGCCTTAAAATGATGACACTTAGCTTCAGGGTGTTCAGGTTTGACAACTGGCAGAATTTTAGTGAAATGATCTCATACAAAACTTTTACGAGTATTCTTTCTTTGTTTAAGAGGTGGTTCTTCTGGTGATCGGTAATATCCTCATAACCCCCAAACTGAGGACTAATAACTGACTCATCAGGCAGTGGCAGAACCAGGATTGAAATCTATGGGTGTCGAACTTTAAAGGCGAAATGATAAGATTTTTTTTTCTTTCGTAATGTAAAAATTGTCTTAAGAGTTAAAATGTTGAAAATTAAGGACTAAAAGCATTATAAATATTAGAATACATGTACCGTACTATGTATTGCAACTGAAAGGTAATAATTGTATCTACGATTTTGCAAAATAGCAGTTGTCTTTAACACCATTCTACTAACGAATTATGAAATCACAAAACTGAATGCATGAAACTGTCGTTGTGCACATTGTGATAGTATTGCATTATCTACAAATTTGGACTTTCAGTGTACCAGTAATTGACATTTCCAGTTTTTTGAGTGATTCCTTTTGATTTTATGGTTTGGATTTTGAGTGACATTTACAGGCCGTCAAAAAGAGCTAAGCAAATTGGTATCTTGTCTGCAACCCTCAAAGAAAAAAACTCATTGTTAGTCTCTTCTGGATCCTGATTCTTGGTTGGGATGGTCCTGTTCTAGTTGTTACTAAGCCTGTGTTTGCACTGTAAATGACATGCCTCATATGGGAGAGGTAACCAACCAACCTAATATTCTACAAGCCTCATGCTACCGTGAAAGTGAAATTATTTTCCTGTCGAGATCTTTTGGGTTGTCAAACTATTTGAAAAGCCTGGGCTTGGATTCAAATCAGCAACCAAAACAAATTTCGTTGGATTCTGTGTGCCTGTTTGTGGGTTTCATTGGATTCTCTTATACAACACCCACAATCTTACTCACAAGCCCACGTATAGACGCCTATAAAAGCCAAGCCCATGTACAAGTCGATTTATAAAATTGCCTTTCAGTGAGTGGCAATGTCGATAATAATTCGCACGCAGTTTTGTTATTAGTGGAAAAAATCGATGGTGTATTAGGATTGGCCATTTTTCTGTGGCCAGAGGTGCATCATCGGGCACGTCCTGAGTGAGATAAAGCGGGTAACATTCTTCCGTCCAGTCATAGTCTGCCACGATCCTATCACCTCGCCGCTCCTCTTCACTGGCAGGACCCACAAAAACCTTTTGATCACCTCCCTCCTCTTCTTCTTTCGCATTAAGCGGAGGCACAACTCTGATGTCAGCGACCGCTCCGCACTTGCCGTAGCTTTTTCTCAGTTGGGATTGTCTGAGAGGTAGTGAAACACGCAGTGGTGGTAGCTTGTGGGTTGTGGTGGATAGTGAGAAAGAGAGCGAAGTGTGTGTGAGATGGAAATGGGAGCAACAGTGCCATTTGGTTGTGAAGTGTAACAGGAGAAGAGAGAAGAGGTTGGCGTTATCGGATAAAGAGATCGAGGAATCAGTGAGCCGGTTTGTGTTGTGTACTTGTGCGTGTCAAGGGAACTGTAATGGCGACAATAAGTATGGCCCCCTCGAAGCTCAACTTTTTACGGATTTTGCCATCATCACCCTCGAGGACGAGGCTTTTGCCACTGAAGCCACCGCATTGCGCACCACTCCAGCTAGTCCAACCACAGGTATTAGTGACAAGCAAAGGCCACCGCATCTGTCCCCAAGAGTAAAACTCTAGTTGGCCTGGGTTGATGGGTATTGGGCCCAGGCCAACTAATGAAAAAAAACAAATAAACAAAACAAATTACATGTAAAAAATTTTGTTGTGCGGGGGAATGGGTATCGACCGCCCTGGTTCGATACCCTCTCGTTTCACCTATGTCATCAGGTACTGGAAAATCTGGACCACCAATCTAGGGAAAGACCCTATATTTGTATTAGGTGTACTACTAGTCTCATCCATCTGACAATAAACATATTTGATTTTCAGTTCATTTGAATAACAAAAATTAATTGCAAAATGACTCAATCTATCTAAATAAACTCTAAAAAACTATGTTCACAACCTAAAGCATCCAAGCATAAACAACAAGTTCAAACTTCAATCCTCCAAGGGAAAATTAGAAATGTTCACAAATATTCACTATCAATTATCAAACATGTTCACATTTCAATTATCAAGCATGTTCACATTTAAATAAACATGTTCATTATCAATGTTTATGCAAAGCATCAAATTTCAGCAGCTTGAATTTATGCAAAGCAATGAAAGCATTGAGAACTTACACAAAGGGCAAAAGATGAACAATAGTCCAAAAAGGGCATAAGATGAAGAATACAATGAACACACATCATATAGTAGCCCAAACAAGTAGCAGAAATATTTTTTTATGCTCAAACACTCATACTGGAGGAGCACACTGCACATATAATACACAATGTTTCTCATGGTCAAGGGTAATAATTAAATATAACACAAGACTATTCGATCATCAAAATTAAGAAGCAAAATTGCAAGTGAACAAAACTGGGAAAAGTATTGCTAGGTCGTTAAGTCACTACAGTAGCAAGTACAGTCTCAGCCACCACCCATTCAAATAGTCTCTACAGGGGCAGGAGAGAAAACACTATTTTAGAGGTCACAACATGAACCATCTAAACACCACTATTTCATATCAGAAACAAACAACCATGTAAAATTAGCCAAATCCACAAGTGTAAGCAGGTTACATGTAACTGTTACCATGAAATCTAAAGACAGTAAGTGCACACCTACTACTATACTTAAGATGACGATCAATATAAAGAAAACAAGGTATCAACTGAGGTGGGAACAGGCTACAGACTATAGTTTGATGCTAAAGATGCATCTGAGAGCCAATGACCCCATAAAGGTGTATTTTAACCACATCCATCGAATTCAGAAATACACGACAACAGGGGAGCAACCATTACAAGTTTCTTCTAAAAAACAAAAATTTCTGACATGGTTAAGATATATGAGGCATTGACAATAGCAAAATTACAAAATAAAACGAATAATTATAGAAACAAAACGGTTCAACGATGGCATAAACGACTCACCTTCGTGATGTCCAAATAATCAACCCTAAAGTTCTTCAATGATCGAATCTGCCAACTATAAAATCATAAAAACCCCAAAATCAAATTAACAAACTATAAATATGTGGTTTAAAGACTAAATACAACTGATGGATGAGAAATTAACAAACCCTTAGTGAGAGAGAGCTGGTGAGAAATTCGGCCACCAAAGGTTCAAAATCCAACTGATGGATGGCAGCAACCCGTGAGAGAGAGAGATTTCGGGAGGGTCAAGTCCCAGAAAGAGCTGAGAGATGCAGATCTCGGGAGGGAGGCTGGGAGGGACGGTGGCCGGAGTCGGACTCAGTGGTGGGGGGCCGTCGCTGGCTGCTGGCGGTGAGGGACTTGGAAAAATTTCTTGAAGATTCGCGAAGGCAGTGTAATAGTTCTTGGGAGGGAGGTTGGGACTGGGAGGGACTTGTGAGTTGTGAGTGACCTGGGTCGTTTTGACCCAGGTCAGGTAATTTGAATTTTTTTTAAAGCCCTGAAATTAATTTTTTTAAAAAAGTACCGGAACCGAAAAATTCCAGCTTTTCCGTCGGAATTTCCATATAATGGGTTCCGGTTCTAGTACCGGAATAGGCCGAAACCGAAAATGGAAATTCCGGCAGAAGACAAGTTAGGCCCTCATTGCTTGGAGACCCACCAACTCTTAACTCGAGCATTGGAGGCGGGTCAGTGAAGAAAATTGCAGGCCTCTAGGCATATGTTAGTGGCCACGCTCATTCCAAGCTAGCGATCCTGCTCGCTTCTGATGTTTACGGTAATTACCTGCTTCAGTAGTATTTCGCATCTAGTAAGACATATTTTGTGTTATTGTTTCGCGTTTGCCCTTTTTCCCATCTGGTTTGCTTCAATTATTTTTAGTAGTGTTCCTGTTTTAGCTTCACATATGAGCATTTTCTCGATATGGGTTTCCATTCATTTGGGATATTTCATTCTTACTTTATGGAACTTGATGTTTTTCCATTTTAGTGCTAATCGTTTGCGGCTGGTTTAAACGCTCTTTTCTCTTTAATATTTGGTTTCTAGGGTTCAAAAAGTTAAAAAGGAATACCGGGTGTACAAATTAACCATCCTAGACTTCACAAGTCGCAAGCGCTGGTTCTCAGTCTTTGAATGTGCTCCAAGTTTTACAGTCTACTCATTAATTCACGCCTCCTGATTGAGCTTTAAGGAGGCTCCGGAGGATATGTGCTAGTGATGTTATATCCAAACGACCCTCTCATCAAAAGTAGCTCCCATTTTGCTCCTACTATGTTGTTGATTGTCTCTCAGTTTCGATTTCTATTGCTTATAGAGTTGTCTTGAAATGGTGTTGCGGTTCTGGTCATTTGACGACACTTTATCGCACAAGTTTTTTCTGTGTATGTTGGGGCGGGCGTGGGAGGACTACCTTTGAAATGAACCACCGATTAATTCAAATTAATCTGTATTACATAGTCGAAAGATTTGTAAGCTTTTTGAGTTGCCAACTTCTTTTCTCAGCTGAAAAATCCCCAGTATTGTGTAAAACCGTTTGTCATCCTTGCAGGATATGAAGCACCACATTTGAGGTATGCCCACTTTCAAAACATGTCCCCTTAATCCGTTAACAAACTTCTTAATTATTACATGAAGCTTTCCAAATTAAGTTAGATGAAAACGTAACTTCTTGATCATCTATTATCATTTCAGGAAATGTGGGTGCGAAGCTAGCAAAGACTGATTTCATCAAAGCTGCAGTTTTGTTGCACCCTTCATGGGCCACTTTAGAGTTTATTGAGGGTATGGCCGTTAATTCAAAACTTAAATCAAGGAAACCCTCTTAATCTTATTCAAATTAGCGGCAGAAGGACTGTGTGAAACTCCACTGAAAGCTTGTGTAACGGGCTTGACAAGCTGAATAAAAAAATTTATACTCCTATGTAAATCCATTAACATTAATTTTTTCCTGGATAAGTATCAACGTTTATTTGATAAAAATGCTTGTATAACTTTCAAATGCCTATCAATTCTTCTTCTATAATAGAAATTTTTTATACTCCTATGTAAATCCATTAACGTTAATTTTTTCCTGGATAAGTATCAACATTTATTTGATAAAAATGCTTGTATAACTTTCAAATGCCTATCAATTCTTCTTCTATAGTTGTCAAGGTTCCACTTGCCATTTTACTTATAAAAAAAAGGTTCCGCTTGCCATTTTGGCCGCCGAATTAGACAATGGTACTCCACCCCAGCTCCTAAAACAGTTCGGAGAGGTTCTCTCCCAACATAAGGCAAGCATCTCTAGATTTTCAGATTACTGATCTTCATACATGGTGCTTGACTATTAGCCTCGGAAGAGAACTTCTCAGACAAGATGAAACAGTACTTTCCAAACAATAAGCTTCTTTGAGAGTTTTGGGTCATGTATTTCTTGAGGATTTGTTTATAGGTTCCAAAATGACATTGCTCACTCCATCTTTAAATGCTGCCACTTTGCAGGTTGACAATTTTATCAAGATATTTCCTAAGGTTAAGCATGGATGGACAGTCAGGTACAACGACTCTGACACGACCACTGTGAAGGCTGCTGTTGAATCCCATCAAGACATGTTGCATTGGTTAACCAAGTATGTCAAGGAAACATGATTTTCCGGATCTGATTTTCGCTATTAAACAGCGTGATCCTCAAGAACTTGTTTGGGGCTAATAATAGAGCTTAACATGCTATTAGCATGTTTTTAATAGAAAAGGTGGACGAATAATACTTTGCTGCATCTTTCATTCATGTTCTTCATATGTCCAAATTGAAAGTAAATAACTTCCACACATTTTCTAGACCGTCATTGTTGTCTTTAGATTGAATTCTTGATTATACCCTCAAGTTGCTGTGCTACAAGTCCACAGAGAATGTGCAGTGATGTACCTCCGGCAGTGGGTTCCTGCTTTTTGTTCGACTCACTTATTAAAAGACCAGAACCGTTAGTTGGATATTGAGTAGGGGGTTGCCGTATCAATGGCAATGAAAACCACTTTAATGGAACAATTATCCAATTTCGTGTACGGAAACCTAAGCTCAGAGAAGTATCCAAACATAACCTGAAGTGGCAGGTTTGGCGATTTGCACACCGTTAAGGTTGCCATGATATGAGTTGCACTCAGCCGTTTTTTTCTTTTCTTTTTTTGAATAATTGCCATAAATTAGAAACATACCAGGAAAAATCTATATATGAGCTAACTTTTACTAGGCTGTAAAAGAGACTAGTAAGATCCCAATAAGGGATGGAGAAAATCACAAATATTGTTCCATGTTAGGCAGAGGATAGTGGTGGCTGATGAGAGCGATGGCTGATGATGGTGGATATAACTACCGAGATATGTACAGGTTAGTAAATAACAACGTCAACAATCTGAGCATAGCAAAGCCTATTGGAGGGCCAGAAAAATCCACAAAGAATCGAAGAAGCCCACCAGAAAGTCGAAAAAATATATAAATCAATAAACAAGGAGTCGAAAAAATATATAAATCAATAAACAAGGGTCGATACAAATAGAAATACAACATAAGACTAAAGCTTATTCGAAATAAAGAGCCACCATAGAAATACAGTTGTCACCGACGTGTGGGGTCCACAACCCAAAAAGCAACATATTGGTCGCGTTGGGCTCGCCATAGGAAACAAGAATCACCTAAGAGGAGTATGACCTCCAAAGACCTTCGAAAAAGAGGTCAGAATTGAAGAATAGAGGCGAGCACGTGATCACCACGCACCGTCCAAATGGAGCCAGGGCTAGTGTGTGTGAGCTCACTTGGAGATGGAGAAGGCATCTAGCTAGCTGGGTTGTGTCCACCAATGACCCACAGGTGCACCGGGATCTAGCCGCCAAGGTTTTGAACAAAAAACTAAGGAAACAAGGAGGACAAGAATCAGATACCAAAAAGAGAAGGAGAGGGGGTTGGCAGTGGGAGAGGCCAGTGCTCCTCCCGCCACCGGAGATAGAAGACTAGGGCTGCGGTTTTTGAAGTTCTAAAAAGAAGGCAAGTCTCTCTCTAGAGTTGCAGTCGACCTTTAGTTGAGAACATATCTTGAGTGATGTGTGAGAGGTAACTTCATTGGTCAAATTATGACGAGATGAGCAAAACATTGGCATAATTGAGATTTGAAATTTTATATACATGAAATAGGATGAAATGTTAACATAATCTGAATGTAAGTAGGAATAATGTACATCATGTAATATCGTGACAAACATATGCTTTGTACTGAAACAAAGAGGGTATAGATCAGATGGGATTATGGGAGTGAATTAAGAGGATAATAAGAAACGAAAACGAGATTAACAGAACATAGAAAATCGTCTTATAATTCTTTTTTTTCTAAGCGTCTTATAATTCTTTTAATAAACTCATCTTTCACCGGGTCTATCAATGAAAGACATGAGTCCTGAGAAAATGTACGACGCACAGAAATGTACGACACACACAATGGTGGAGTCTAGTGGAGGGCACACCGCAATGCGATGATATTTTTGTTTAACATCAACTGTCATTGTCGAATGTAACGTATCTCTACATTTTGTTTTTTTGGAATCAAATAATGAACCAATTATTGAATGAATTTAAATTTGTAGATTTATAAGTTGACACTCATTCTTTAAAGGATAGACTCTTTTGAAAGATGTGTGGATTAACCGCTGTAAATTTGCTTGTTATCTGTCTTTCGCTTGAAGTCACGTGGTTGTCTTCCCCTGTTCTCCGCTTCCCCAAATTGGAAGAATCAATGATGCTATGGAAATGATAAATCAACCCCGCTTCCCCAAATTAGAAGAATCAATGATGCTATCGAAATGATAAATCAACCAGCTTCTACACATACAAATAAAAAAGATCATTTGCCGGAGAGCTACGTCCAAAAAGTACTGGAACTTTTTACCGATTCCTCGTCCTTCTACCCCGCGTTCTTCTGCTTCTATCATTCTCCAAGTACAGATTGAGCGACAGATAGATGTCTTAGATACTGTTGGGAGGATAATCGCGAAACACCTAGCCTCCATGTTTCTTTCACTTGCCGTGCATGCACATAATCGTACGGACATGGCCATTCATTATGTTTAGGCTTTATTTTATTTTGTGTTTTTGTTTTCTGAGGTGTACAAGAGAAATTCAAGACAAATATGCACTGAGGTTGGATGATCTGACCCAACTGAAAGACGCATTGACATGCTCTGAATCGTAAAGATAAATTCCGAATATTCGAATAGACCCGCAGCTGATCGAGCATCGTTACTTGGATCGTCGCTTGTTTTTTCAATCACTACAAAAAAAAAAGCCTTTAGCGGCGGTTAGTGCAATTGTATTTTTTTTATCGCGTTTATTGAAACGCCATTACAGGACTTTAGCAGAGTTTGTAAAACGCCGCTATAGATTACTCTACTGCGGCGTTTGTTAAAAACGCTACTATAGGTCAATTTTATTACAACATTTTTTTTAATTACCCAAAAGAAAAACGTTACAACTGCTATATTTATAAAAAAATACCTACATTTTTAATTTATAATAGAAATTTATTTTAATAACCATAATTCATTGGATGTAAAAACTTAAAAAATAAAGATAATAAAATAAAATATACTTCATCATTGATTAATAATGTTTGACAATAAACACAAGAATCACTACAAGTAATCTAAAAAGTAACAAGTTTCTAATATAAAATAACAATAAACAAGGACCAACTAAAATATTCAAATACAACACAATAAGCTAGGACAAATTAAAATCTTCCTCTTTTACACATTAACATCCTCTTGAATTCTTGTAATTGAAAACAAATATCACATGAGAAATAGAAATAAACAAAATATCTACTTGTATATAAAGTTATAAACAATTATAAATTCTCTGTGTCAAAATGGGTCAAAAAATATTGGCCCAAGCCGCCGCTCCAATTTTACGTGGTTGGTATTAAAAATGGGAACCCAAGTTCTGGCATTCCATCAAACATATCTGTGAAACTTTACGTGGATTTGTTGTCAAATAATCGA
Source organism: Myrica gale (assembly GCA_963930655.1). Taxonomy (NCBI): domain Eukaryota; kingdom Viridiplantae; phylum Streptophyta; class Magnoliopsida; order Fagales; family Myricaceae; genus Myrica; species Myrica gale. Next base: position 10,724,686 of record OZ005614.1, read on the forward strand.
TATTTCTCTCTTCCTTAATGATTTGTTGCTTCTAGCATTCCATCAAACATATATCTGTCCAGAAGTTAACAAAAAGATTGAGGAATATTCTTTCTTAAAATACTTTTCCAAAATCTCGCAGCCATCATGATTTGAAACTTCTGAACATGTCATTGTTTGTTCATCTGTGAAACTTCTTAAAACATAAAAAAGAAAGCAGTGCCCTGTCACAGTTCTGGTTTTGCATTCCAGATCCACATATTATTAAAACCAATATAACTTCAAGTATTGTGTGGTGGGTAAATTTATGATGTGAGATTATCATCTTTAATAGAAACAAATTGAAGTTTCAACAAATCAATCATGACCCCAATATGCTAATTAAAACCTGGTCTAAATCTCACGAATTCAAGTATGCACGAATTCATCGTGAGGATACCAAATGTGAAGAAACTCACCATTTGTGTTGCCTTCTTCACGATCTTCTCTTGCAGCACCTTTGCGTCCCTACCCACACAAACCACAACCAGAGACAAAAACTTATCTCGGAAACAAAAATTTGGCAATTAGAAGAGAAATAGGAAAACGAAAGAGGAAAGGAAGAGAGGTGAGAAATTACCTCTCCCGACGCTATTAGGAGATGAATCACGACGTGCCTCAAGAAAGAATGAGGGGGCGAGAGAAGGCGAGAGAGGGCGAGAGGGTGAGAGATTTTTCAAAGGTAGACTTAGAGAGAGAGACAGACGAGAAAGAGGGAAATTTGGTGCTGGGCGGGAAAGGAGGAATTTGGTGTTGTTCGGGAAAGGAAAGGAAAAAGGGGGTGTGTGTGGGAGAGTTCACGGGAACAGGTGATTTCAAAGCTTCTTTTTTTTTTATAATTTTTAGTTTTTCAATTTTTTTAATAATAAGTTATATTTTGAAGTTATGTGTTTTTGGTAAATTAAAATCAGTTGTAAATTGTAATAATATTTAAAAATATTTATACTTAGTATTAAATAAATACATAGCTATGTACATTCTTTACACTCTTTTTTATAATTAGTATAATAATTTTAATTAAAATAGATTGAGAGTAATAATATATAAACTTATAATTTAAAAGTATGTGTTTATTATATAATTGATATGTGCTAATTAACTTAAGTACTTTATATATATGTACTTATCTAATGACTAAATCATACCCTCTAAGACCATGTAAAAACTTCAATTTTCACAACACTCCTTCGAATTTCATATTTTATTAAGTATGTCCTCTAAAATAAAAAATTTCAAATACATGACAAAAATAAAATTATATATTAAAAGGAATATAATAATATATATAAATAATTTTCAACATTAAATAACTTATAATTAATAAATAAAAATATTTTCAAATAGACCTATACCAGCGTTTTTTTAAAAAATGCTGCTAAAATTGTGAGCTACAGCGGCGGTCACTGCGTCTGCCGTTGTAGATATCATATTTCTAGTAGTGTTTGTGTACAAACGTTGCTAGAAATTAGATCTATAGCGGCGATCGCAGTGACCGTCGCTATACCTCACAACTTTAGCAGCGTTTGTTCACAAAACGTCGCTATAAGTTAGATTTATAGCAGAGTTTTGTAAAACGCTGCTAAAATGTGGTATGTAGCGGCGGTCAGTTACAGTCGCTACAAACACCGTTAAAGATACCTTGTAACGGCGTTTTTAGCGACCACAACTAAAGTCCTATTTTTTTTAGTGAATCTCCTTTACTTTTACTTTGTCGTTTTTTCATTTTTTCTTTGTCGTTTCCGAACAGCTAACGAACTGGGAACATGGCATATGGTGTACGATGATAGCTAGGATGCTGGGACCGACTTACCCACGCCTTATGGAAATTGACCACCGTCAGAAAAAAATAGTTAGATCCACTGTTTTTTTAGAGGAAAGAGAGTATCTGTATTTCGATTTTTATTGCTTGGCATCTAATTATCTCGGAAGACTCGAATATAGAAAACTTTAACTAAAAGATCAGCTGGTAGAATTTATTCATAGTTATACATGTACGTTAAAGGCAGATACCACAACAATATATAAATGGGCAAAGTCCGCCTTGAAGGTCATCAAACAAAATACACTTGAATACTTTCATCTTGCAGTACTGGTGTAGAGGGTCGAATTCTCGCCAAGCATGCCCAGGGAAAGGGACCCTCTAGCTGTTGCGCGTGTCATAGGAGATGTTTTGGACCCATTTACAAGGTCCATTCCTCTAAGGGTGACTTATGCCAGTAGGGAGGTTTGCAATGGTTGTGAGCTCAAACCCTCTCAGGTTTCCAACCAACCTAGGGTTGATATTGGCGGTGAAGATCTCAGGACTTTCTACTCTCTGGTAAATGTATCCAACCTCTTTCTTCCTTGCCGTTCGTAGTTCTCTGCTAGACCCTAATTCCCTTGAGTACTTGTCCACCTCTTTTTTTTCCCACGATCGAGTTTTTTTAGTTCTTGATATTTGAGTTATGATCACGTCCACTCCACTGCAGGTTATGGTGGATCCTGATGCACCAAGTCCTAGCGATCCCAACCTCAGAGAGTACTTGCATTGGTGAGCACCCTCTCTCTCTCTCCTACCCCGGGCGCCAGTGCGAATACAAAAGCCCTTTGCAAAGGTCCTATGATTTACTCGAAAAAAATTAAGACATATACCATGCTTGAGATTTGGTGGTTGGGGTTTGCTCTATAAGCTCATACTTGCCTATAGTTGATTCTATTTCTCTCACGTACGCAGACATACAGACATATCAAACGAACAAATTGTTAGTTTCAGTGGTTGGCGGTTAATAGTGATCTCTAGTACAAATTACATTAATGGTAGATGGGGTTGTTCATAACTGTGGAAGTGAAAGAGAGTCCTGTCACAAGAAAAAAGCTAATCTCTGGAAAATTGATAGGTAGTACCACGTGATAGATCTAGCTAACACCATATAGCAGCAGAAGGCCAAATTACTGATGTTTTTTCGTGTGAAATTGACAAATATATCTTTTCCTTTGGTCTTGTTTCCTGATTGATTGATTGATGGCACGAATCTCTCGCGGGGAAAGAATTCGAGGGCCACTAATAAAGTATCTTTGGATTTACAAGGTTTCTGGGATATGCAATGAGAGCGCGTATAACAAGTTATGTAGAGCCCACAACATCATCGTGCTTTACTCCTATCTTGTCCCCCGTCCTTTGTTTGGTTTCTTTCTCAGTTCTCTCTCTTTGGAATTTTGCCCTAATAGCATCTTCTCTTTCTCCTTTACGCATCTAATCCTCCCTATTCCATTGGGTCCGATACAATGGGCACGCTGTTGGGCTGACATGACCGACTGTGGAAAGTATAGAATCTTCCACACCTGAGGACTTTCACGCTTGCAGTCAACCACAAGGGGGTGTTAGTGCATTATTAATTATGCTCTAAATTTTATATAGATAATATTAAATAATTTAGAATTTATATATTATGTCTATCTCTCTAAATTGTATAGTGTTACAAAGATCTTAGTCCCGATTAAATTTTTAGAAAAAAGAACTACATATCTAAGGCTCCCAAAATTTTGTATTTTACTTAATAGGTCACATTTAAGAAACGGTCTATTATTACTAACACACACGACAATTTAACTTTAAAATTATTGATTTATGCGGAGGTTAAATTGGAATTTTATTTTTATTATTAAAAAGACCTTTAAATTCCTATCAAGGAGAGATTAATTAATTACATACTTGTCAAATTACATGAGCAAGTAATTGCTTTGTTTATGAAGTAAAACACACAAAAAAAAGTTTATCTCCCTAAAAGAACCAAAAATATATAATATCACTCTTTCTATTTTTTATCGCTGTTATTATTTTTTTTGTTCTTCTCGATCACGTCTTATTCTCAGCTGTTGTTCTTATCAATGATCACTTCTGACTGAGACTCTAGGTGTTATTATTTTAAACGTTCTACTTTAATTTTATTTTAAGGTGCATTTATTGTAGTTAATTTGAGCTTAAATATTTTAAATGTTGAAAATTGACTTTGTCATCTCCTATATGGTTCGTTAGGTTAGTGACCGATATTCCAGCAACTACGGGGGCAAGCTTTGGTGAGTACATTCTCTACCCATGTCTTTTATTAAATCCTAAAAATTAGGACACCTCTCTCGAGACTGCAAAGCATTAATTTCGTAGGGCAAATAATGCTAATTGCATGCATGGCTTTGTGGGAAGGCCTTTGTTGGGTATATATCATCGACTAACATCTGATGTATGGCCTAATTTCATGGCCGTAGGGCAAGAGGTTGTGAGCTACGAAAGTCCACGACCGACTGTGGGGATCCATCGATTTATTTTCGTGTTGTTCCATCAAATGGGTAGGCAGACAGTATATGCACCTGGGTGGCGTCAGAATTTCAACACGAGGGACTTCGCTGAAATCTACCATCTCGGATTGCCAGTGTCTGCACTATATTTCAACTGTCAGAGGGAAAGCGGATCCGGTGGAAGGAGAAGATGACTAAAATAAGTATTAACTGTACGTCTTTGAAAAAAAATTGAAGTGATTATGCATGTGAGAGATATACATATATATAATAAGTACCTAGTCACACCTTGATCTCATTCTCTCGCCTCAGTTATAGAGGATATTGCAGCAGACTGCAGTACAAAAAACAACTTCCGGGGGTGTAAATTAAGTGTCACATGCATGATCAACAGAGGTATCTATTATCTTATCTATATGCTTAGAAACAAGTAACAAAAAAAAAAGATATATTTATACATTAACAAATATTAACGCAAGTTTAATGATTTAAACCCTCTATTTGATCAGATCGAGCTAGCGACGAAATTAATTACGCCATTAAAGAATAAAATTGTTGTAGTGCATGAGGTGTCTGCTTTGAGGTTTGAGGCGTTAGCCGCGTTACATAAACTAAAGGAAAACGGATTGCGAAATGGAATTCCTGAAGGTGGATCAAGTGTTATTCTTTAGTTATAAAAATGGAACTCACACATAGGCTAAAGCAAAACAATTATAGTTAGATATACTAAATATAACACTACAAGAAATTATGGTTTAGGTGACAAAATTTTGGGTGTCATACCAAATTTTGTCACCTAAACTCAATTTTCCATGACAAAATATTAATTTTGTCACCCAAAACCATTCAAGAACTCCAAAACCGTCCAGACCTATCACAACACCGTTCGGACGTATTGCTGGTGTGACGACATACACGTGTCGCGAATGAGTGAAGAAAAAAACCGTAACAAAAAAAACATAACGTCCGGACTCTCAAGATACCCGTTCGGACTGACGCAGGGTGACAAATTACACATCGTCGTAACTGAGTGACAATTAGAATCGTCACAATTTTACACTCCCGTCCGGACTCCTTTGATACACAGTCCGAACAGACATTACCTAACGAATAGTAATCGTCAGGCTAGAGCGACAAATTAAAAATCGTCATGAATAAAATGACAGTAAAGTCGTTGTCTGTATCCATGATTTTTAATCATTCCTTTTGGGGTTAAAGATCTTTGTAGTATTTAAAATTTGACCTGTTTTGGAAAACGGTCCTTTTGAGTTTTAGTCTGTGTTTGTTAAGTAGGAAAATTCAAAAAAGAGAAAAAAAATTGCAGTGGAAAATATTCTCGAGGAAAATGATTTATTTTCATTGTTTGACCAACAGATTGAAAACTAAAAATAATCCATTTAAAACTACTTTATAAAAAAATTATTTTAAGTTAAAACGAACAGAGCCTAAAAATAACTTTCAATGTTTGGCTTAAAAACCGAAAATAATTCCAAATACAACTTAGGCTATATTGTTCATATTGAAAACCATTAATTTTCCATCTTAATCTTATAAAAATAATGATAATATAACAGATCAGTTATAATATTAATATACCAGAATTTGAGGTTCATTTCATATATTGAAAGAAAAGATTATTCGTTCTTGAGGCTTTTCCTATATTTAGAAATAAACTTATGGAACGAGAATTTGAGGCCTGAACATGCATGCTACGAACCTGTTACAGAAAATGACATAAGCTTCTCAGAGGCGTATATCATTTTCCGTCCAAGAAGCTTGATTTTCCGTTGACCACAGAACACATATTTCTTTGATTTACGATTCTCGCCCCTCCCAAACAAATGGAAGTATGAAAAAAATTTCCCCGAACATGTTTTACGCCGAAGCAAACACAGAATATCAAAAAGTCTGATCATTAACTTATGTTAAAAAACATAACGTCTAGAACCATTTCGAATCGGGCATATTTAAGTACGTTAAATTTGATAGGGTCACGTGTCAGTATAACCGTTGAAACCTGTCCGAACTCTAGTATAAGACGTTCAGACGGGTACTGGCCACATTAAACCGACAGAATTTGTCAAAATCTCAAACTCACTCTCGTACTTTTCTCTCGGATTTCACTCTCCATTCCAGATTTCTCAAAGAACTTCCGGTAAAACGTTTCTTTTGTTGTTTTATTTATGTATTTCGATTAAATAACGTCGAATGTTAGATTGTTATGGTGTTTTATTTTATGAAATTAGGTTGTTTGGGTAGTGTTCGTCGAACCACGTTCGGACGTCGTCGGACTTGTTGTAAACCGTCTGGACTGTTATTGTACGTGCGGACGTCTATTATTATGTTCGGACGTCCTAAAATTTAAACGACGCAGTTTGAATTTCGTGCGAACGGTTTATGCTCATGTTCGGACGGTTTTGCTAGGTTGACCATGGAACAATCTGGAAGAAGTATTTCCAATGTTGGAGGACAGACAGTGCGACCAGCCTAGGCATACTCGTATTTAGCGGAGTTAAACGAGAGTATTTGAGAGATCACGCAGCCGACGCATTCATTGTGCATGGAGCTCCAATGCCGCTTGACCGGTCTGGAGACGAAACTTGCTCTGACTGATAGGGCTATAACGGAAGAGTTTAACATTATGCAGAGGGAATTAATAAGGATGAGAGAACAATTGTCTCAATTGTCCCAGTCTGTTCATACCGTTCCTGTACAGCTGCAGACACTCGTCAGACGGGTGGATAATATGGATCAGCATTTGGTGCATGTTCGTGATGCCCTCGGACAAGATTTGGAAGAGCCAGTCACAGCTCGTGATTTGAACTAGGCTTCTGTTTCTGCTTTAAACTTAGTTATTTATTTATCGTTTTAAAGGACCATTTGTAGCTTGTAATAGACATTACAATTGTGGTTTTTTATTCTGTTGTTGGATTATTTTTTATATTTTATATTAATTATGTCTTTTTCAGTAGATTAAGTTTATTACATTTTAAACGGATAATTAGTAATTAAATTGATATTTAAATAAGTAGTTAAAATTAAATTGATGATTGGTTATATTTGATATTTAATATAAAAATATCATTATTTATATATATTTTTTATGTATTTAAAATAAAGAAATTAAGTTAAATATTTGTGCCAAAATATATTTAGTTGAATGAAATAAATTAAATTATATACTTAAATTAATCTATTTAAATAAATTAGGTTTTGTGAAATAAACTAAATTGTGTTAATTTAATTGTGAAATAAATCTGCTATCCGTTCGGACTCTCTACATGAGTGTCTGGACTCGTGCATCGCTATCGAAAGTAAGTGACGCACACGTTGGAACAATTTTTTATACATTCTGGACGTTCACTTAACCGTCGCATGGCGTACACGTGTTTTCGTAATACAAAAGTTAAAAACGGTTGTACCAGTCCGAACGTTTGATATACGTCCGGACGTACCTCGCCTTTTTTTTATAAGTAATATCTACATACGAGTCCGGACTCATGCATCGCATCTGAAAGTAAATCAGGTACCCGTTGGAACGTGTTTTATCCAGTCTGGACGTTCACTAAACCGTCGCATGACGTACACGTGTTTTTGTTATACGAAAGTTGAAAACAGTTGTATCCGTGAAAGGATCCCTAGTGATGAAGTGGGCGGCAAAAGCTATGCGTGGGAGGATAGAGATGAGGCGTCAAGGACACACATGGGCACTCATGACACACTCACAGCGCGCGCAGTGGCAACACTGCAGCCATGACATGGCACAAGAGCGCGCGCACGCAAGCTAGGCTCCCCAGCGCCCCTGACAAGGCATGGCGCCTCACCCACGCCCATGCCTGGCATGCCAGCCAACCGGCCACAGACATCCCATGACAGCACATGGCCTCACCCATGGCCTTGCCATGACACGGCGCAGTAGCAAGTACTTAGCCACCAGCCAAGCCATGCAGCAAGAGGCAAGCAGACAATGGAATGGCATGACAAAGGATGACCACCACCAGTGGCGGAGCACCACCACCCCTACCGGTGCTAGGTGGGGAATGGAAGAGGACGGTTCAGGGACCCAGAGGAGCATCACCACCTAAGGGTGAGTACGGAACCGGATGGAACAGGAATGGGTCATTCCGGTTCCGGTACTCACCGGAATTGGATTTTCCATTCGGAACCGGAATTTCTGGTTCCATATCTGGGCCAGAAGGCCCATTTTTGACATAGGCCTAAATTTTTTTAAAAGCCCAAAAGCCAAACTTTTGAGACTCAATTGAGCTTGCTTGCAGCAGTACATACTCGGCGAAGGTGATTACAGAGACTCAACACAGCCACACTTTTTTTACTATTGTTTTTTTAGATCAAAGCTGGTTCAAACCTTTTGTTCGGACCTGAGTTGAGCACTGAATTAACTCATTAACCAAAACTCAAAATCAGTGCGAAGTTTTAGGGAAAAAAATATATCCATATCCAACATTAACAACATAATTAATGAAAATAATTCCAAGCCACATTCCATGATACAAACATGTTACACTAAAGGATACAGAAGCAAAGCTGAATGTAAAGGAAATTCTGCACTCATTTCTTACAGTAGACAACAGCGGGGGAAGAAACCTTCTCAGCTTTTGACTTCAGAGATCCATCTCCTTTGATCTCTTTGAGGTTCTGCGAACTATTCCCATATAAGGCCTTCAAATCAGATATTGAGAGATTGTACAAAGCCTTCTAATCCCATATTGAGACCTATACTGTAATGCACAAACTCAGATCACAAACTCTTTAATGCTTAAACTGAAGACTTATACTGGAGAAGATGAAATTTATACTGTAACGCACAAACCAGATCACAACAGGTTATCAGTCATCTAATACTTTGCAACATAGCACAAGCATCAAATAAGCTCAGTCAGAGGACCCTAGATATATGATGAACAATTATAACCAAATTAGTTTTGGTTTCAAACCAATTTTAAACGTAAGAACTTGAAATTTGAATTCTGAAACTCTATCCTGTAAAATGAACTAATTTGTTATTTGGCCTGAATTAATGAAGTGAATGCTACTAATTTGTAATTTGCATCTCCATTTTTATGTACAATCAGCAAACAATCAACAATCAACAATCAGCAAACCCAGCATACCTTGGTGAGACTTGAGAGTTAGTGCCCAAATACTCAATACCGAATCTGCCAAAAATCACAAAATTAAATTAACAAAACCTAAAGTAAATTAAAGACTAAATATAACATTTACAAAACTAAAAATAACCAACCCTTGGTGAGAGAGAGTTAGTGAGAGGTTAGGCCACCAAAACCCAACAGATGTCGGCAGAGGGCTGAGAGAGTGATTTCGGGAGAGGGCTGAGATCTGTGAGAGAGATTTCGGGAGAGGGCAGAGATCTGTGAGTGAGATTTCGAGAGAGGGTTGAGAGATCTGTGAGAGAGAGAGAGAGAGAGAGAGAGAGAGATGTCGGCAGAGGGCTGAGAGTGAGAGATCTGTGAGAGAACTGAGAAAGAGAGAGAGAAGCAGATTTCGGGAGAGGGATGGTTAGGGGCTAGGGGTTGTTGCTGTTTCTGGCGGCAGTCGGCAGACGTGAGAGCTGAAAGGAGTCTAGGTCGAATGAGTGAACTGTGAGTCACTGAGTGTGAGCAAGGCTGCAAGGGCCAAGGGGAAAAAACACGCAAAGGCAGCGAAGAAAGTAGAAACCGAGAAATTTCGTGTGGCCTGGGTCGTTTTGACCCAGGTCACACGCGTATTTTTTTTTAACCAGGGCTCAAACGACACCGTTTGAGCCCTGAATTTGTTTTTTAAAAAATTTTCCGGAACCGGAAAATTTCGGGTTTCCGCCGGAAATTCCGGTTCCGGAAATTCCCTAAAAAGGGTTCCGGTTCCGGAATTGGCCGGAACCGGTACCGGAATTTCCGGTGGAAACCGGATTAATTGATCACCCTTATCACCACCCATGGTGGTGCAAGCGGCGGCGGCGGCGCCATCGTGGACGGCGGCGGACGACGGCGAGATCCCAATGATCAGGGTATCTTAGAGATTAGTTTCCTTTTGTGTTATGATTGAATAAATTATATCTTCTAGATTTAGGGATCCTTTCCTAAACTCTAGAAGATTTCTTTCATTTATGTTCTTGTTATATTAGGCATGCAATATCAAATCTGTTTAATTCAAGGGATTTGATTGTGATTTGAATTTATTGTGATTGAGTCAATTAGGGATTGTAAGCACCTAAGGATGTCTATATAAACACCCTTAGGTGCATCAGAGTTATTCATTCAGAATAGTAGAGTCTTGGAGAGCCAGAGAGCTTTTGGGTTGGGATTTGGCCAAGCATAGGCACATATATGATAAGTCGGTTTCAAGGCTAATAACCTTGTCACTTGGGATTCACTCTAGGCTAATAACCTAGTTTGGGTACCCGTTCTTGGGCTAATTAACCCTTGACCGGGATTGTTCTTTGTTCTTGTGGTCTTTGAGCTAATTAACCCTTGACCACGTTCTTCGTTCTTCAATAATATCAGTTCGAGTGTTCTCCATTTGTGTGTGTTAGATCCTATTTGCAATGCTCGTGTGTTAATTGAAACGGTTCGGGAGGATCGTTTGTGGTGTTGGAGCGGATCGCTTGGCGGGAGTTGGAGTTGTTATGGCGGCCTAGATCGGGGTCCCTAAAAATCCGTCCGCGCACGTGTTCCAGACGTCCAGACGTGATTCGCCGTATATTCGGCCAAACGTGCGCTTCCACGTCGCGTCAATTCATTGCAACGTCCGGAATAGACGTTCAAACGCATTAATACGGAGTACGATGATTGGGCCACGTGTGCAAAAGTCCGTCCGGACGGCAAGAAAAGGGTCCGAACGCACTCGACGTATTTTAAAAAAGACGAACAGTTACTCATTTTCACGAACACCGTTTGTTTTCCCTCGAAAAATCTCTCAAAACTCAAGTTTTTTCTTCACAAATCTCGACGTAATATCAATCACTCGTATATCTAATCACATCCAAGTATGTTTTTCTTATTTTTAACAAGATTTTAGTGGTAAAAACGTCTTTTTTATATAGTTTTTTGTATAGTAGATTGTGTTTTTTGATTGATTTTTACGTATAAATTGATAATGTTGAGTGTTAGGTTTGTTTTAAGTATATTAGTTTGTGTTTTGGTTTAATTTTTGGGCGAGTGGGGGAGGTGGAGGGACGCTGTCATGGCTGAGTTAACTCGGTCATCGTTCACACAGCGTCCGGACACATTATGTGGGCGTTCGAACTCTTGCCGTAGTGTTTCGATGGTATAAATTGTCGTTTTGATTATGTCCGGACTCTCTTTCAAGGAAGTCCGGACGCTTTAATGTTAAATTGAAATAGTTTTTATCGTCTTAAGGTTGGGATGTCCGAACTGTCTTTCAACGTAGTCCGGATGCTTTGATGTTAAATTTGAATAGTTTTTTTTTATCTTCTTAGGGTTGGGACGGGTATCCAAAACCGATACGTTGACGTTTTGTCATTGTCCGGACGCTTATATTACACGTCCGGACGTATATATTTAGGTTCGGACGTTTTTTTTTGCGTTCGGACGTTGTTCTAACCGTGCGAACGTTATTTTGTGCAGATTCATTAAAAAATGAGTAAGCGAGCACGTACCAGCGACCAGACTGATGAGGAGCAATCTTCCACTCGACCTTTGACAGTGGAGCAGCATACAACTATCATTATGTCGCGCTCGATCGTTGTAGAACGGGACATCATATTGGCCGATTTTAACAACCTCACATTTATCTTTTTTAATCAATTGAACTTTCAGATTTCAGAATACTAATATTTTACATTAATCCTATAACATAATTAATTGATGGAGGTGAGGCAAGTTGCTTCTAAATTTAAATCTTTGTTTGGACGAGGACACTTTCAAAAACTCCAACACGTACCTCTCTAAAAATTCCAATAAAATCTAAGCTACTTCCACTAAAATAATTTCAAACAAAGATTTTTTTTGGTCATGATAATGCCATTCGGCAATAACAAGTTTACTAAAAACACAACAATAAATTTGACTTTTTTTTCACTTACCCAAAAAAATTTGACTTTCTGGAGACAGATTTTAAAATACATCCCAAAAAATAGGAGAAGAATGTTTTTTGAGATGGAAATTAAAAACCGTCCCAGAATTATTATTTTTTGCGACGGAATGTTTTTTGAGATGGAAATTTCTGTCCTAAAAAAAGTTGATTATATGGGACAAAACTGTGTCGTCCCAAAAAAGAGAATTTTTAGGGACAAATTTGTTTATCCCTAAAACTCTGTTCAGACACTTACTTGACTGTTAGAACGGTTGGAAATCTTTTGGGACGAAATGTCGTCGCGTCCCAAAAAAGAACTATTTGTTCACGTTGGAACGTCTTTTCCCACCAACCGCTTTAAATACACGCCTTGTCATGGACAGTTATTTACTGTTATAATCATTAGAACGAGGTTTGAATGAAAATAAAAAATTAAGCCTCATAATTGCCCCTTCTTTTATTTCGTTGGAACGCTTTTAAATATCGTTCAAATTTTTGTCACTTACCGTTAGAACAAGGTTTGAATGTAATAAAAAAAATGAAGCGCCAAAATTGTCCATTTTTTTCCATTGGGAACACTTTTAAATATGGTTCGAGAAATCAAAATAAAAAGAAGGCAATCTCCGAATGTGGTTCATTCTCACATACCACACTCATTGAGAGAGATAGAAGGAGAAGACGAAGGCAAAGAAGAAGAGGCAGAAGAAGATGATGATGAACGGTTTTCTCGTTTTTCAGTATTCGAACGGTTCATCCACCTTTAGAACATGATAACGTTTATTGTTTGATGAAAAAATTAATTTGTTTGAACATATAACATTTACCATTCGAATGGTACTTCAAGGACGTTCAAATTCCATTTGTAACCGTTGGATATAGCGTTCGAACGGTAATTAATGGACGTTCGAACATTTGGGCGAAAAATGGCTCCGTGCCAGAAAAAATTGTTTTCAGTTGTGGCTGTTGGATGTAAAGTTTGAATAGTTGTCATTGGATGTACACTATAAAAAATAGGGCTATAGCAGCGGTAGCCAAAAAAGCTCTGCTATAGGCCAAAAAGACCACTGGTGAAAATCTTGACCTATAGTGGCGGTCACTTAGCGGCGGTCAAGACCGTTGCTATAGACCCGAAACACATTTTTAAATTTTTTTAGCAGTGTTTTAGGAAAACGCTGCCACAGGTCGGCTCAGTTTTTTTTTGTATGTGCCAGCATTTTTAAAACACCACTAATTTTTTCCTATACGTGCATTTTTAATCGGTAATACAAATTTATTTTAATAATTATAATTCATTAGATGTAAAAACTTAAAGAATACGGATAATAAAACAAATTATACTTCATTATTGATTAATAATATTTTACAATAAACACAAGAATATCTACAAGTAATCTAAAAAGTAACAAGTTTATAATATAAAATAACAATAAACAAGGACCAACTAAAATATTCAAATACAACACATTAATAAGCATTCTTTGTTGGACAATTTCTCCTTGTTCTGACCATACTATATCTTGAGCTCCGGCCATGGATTCTTGTAGCTGTCCAACTTCTCTTCAATAGCTTTCATGATCTCATCTTTGCATGAAATTCTAGCCTCCCCTCTTTCAATGTTTTTAATGATCCTATCAGAATATGAAGGAGACATATTTAGACTTAACAATTGAGATTATTATAAAAGAACTCTACTGTGTTTGCTGAAATCGCCACATAATAGAAGGAAGGTTCAAATCAAAAAGAAGAAAGAAAAAAAGGAAAGGAAAGTTCAAAGACTTGTTGTATATTCTAATTCGAACTGCTTCTCAAAATACCTATCTTTCACAAAGCACACAAATGATGCAAAATACAAAATCATTCGATTGAAAATAAAGATCCTTGTACTGTGCCAGGCTGCACCGGAGGCACAAAAAAAACGTTTTGAGGAAGGTCAAGGGCAATGTGACAAACACTGGAGCTTCCTCTGGATCGCCAAAAATGAGTTCCAAAATGCGTTCACTTCAGATTTCAAACAGTTCTCATCTAAATCCAATCTTCCACACATCACATTTCAAAATTCTGCATCTATGCAACCTACATAACTCATGCGACCCAAACAACTAGCATCTAAACTTTCAACTTCTCCTCATATCAGATTCTGATGACTACTTCACATCCAAACATGCTGCAATTAAAATAAAATTTTCTCTATTATATCTTCCTCTGGACAAGGTATTGCCTATATTACCTAGGCATTTGGAGACATTAGGGGCGATTATCATCCAAAATCTAGCAATTGAAGGGGAACAGATCACTTTCATAGATGGAGATATCCCGAGAAATCAAGTTGGGAATTTCTAGACCTTTGTCTCAACGTATTCCAACTCGGAATGTCATTCATAGCTTAGCGAAGGCGAGAATTTTATTCCTAAGGTAAATGACTAGGGATTAGAAAGTAGTTATTGACTTACAGCACAAGGGGACCCCAAGGAAGAGATCCACAATAGAACCCCCTTACTACACCCAGCAGTTATTGACCCATAATAAGAAGTCCTTCAGAATCTGCAGGAAGATATGATTTCATAGATTATCAACATGTAAAGCTTTCGATGTAAACTGGAAATAATCTTTTCCAAGGAAGAGATCCACAGTAGAACCCCCTTACTACACCCAACAAACTAGAGGAACTAATACTATAGAGTATGAAGGAAACATAATACATAGTGGCAAAATATATTGAAATGCTAAGACGCCTGAGGTTACAGGACATAAATAGGTACCTGTTACGCACCACCCCTCAGTACTGCAAATAACAATAAATTTAGGACCTGAAACTGGTATTACTAAAAGGGAGTTCTTTCTGCTCTGACTGAGGTTGGGGCTTTTGTTCCTTTCTTTCTGCTCTGAAGTATAAGCAGCTTAGCAAACCAGATGGCAACCTCCCGAACCCGGGTTCTTTAAGGTTAATTTTGATGCAGCCATCCGCGGCCGCATGGTTTTTCTAGGAGTGGTTTGTAGACCTCTAGATCCGACCCTCACTCATGCTTGGGGAGACTTTGCAATCACTTCAAATCCCGTCCTGGCTGAAGTTCGAGCTTGCCTCCTTCCCTGCCAAATGGTTCATCACCTTGACTTGAGACAGGTGATCTTTGAAGGGGACTCTCTTCTCTGCTGTCGCCTGTCGTGCTATTTTGGAGTTGGATTTCTTAACCAAAGGGCCATTAGTGGGGTATATTGAGAGAATCATGGAGCTCTTAACGAGAAAATAGTTTTTTAAAAATAATCTAAAAGTATTGCAATAAAAAAAATTATGAAATTCATTGATTTTATTTTGTATTATTTTACTTGAGTATTCATATTTATTTATTTAACTCAAAACCCGACTCAGTTCATATATTTAACCTTTAAAGAAATATAACAGTTTCAAATTGTCAAAACTTGTACATATTTAACAAATTAGCATAAATCCTTCATCATTGAGGACAATAAGTGATATTCTGTGAAGGAATAACCTTTCCACTGATGATTTTACACGGCATTATTAATTATCTCTTGATCACAACTAATTAATGTCTTTATATTATATTAATGGTGGAGTTGATTGGGCCATTAGAAAATTTCATGTGGGGTTAACCATGATTTTGAGCTACAGATAACAAGTAAGGATAACAAGTAGCTCAAGTAGCTCAAGAAAAGAGAAACAGAACTAGGCTTTGTTTAAGCATAAAATCTCATCACAATGCATCATTTGCTCCAACTAATAGTTTAAATCATAAGCGAATTGAATCGAGCATTTATAGGATACAGCAAATTCATATTCAGCCACCACGTGCTTCTCTTCTCGTAGCATCATGAAGCAGCTCAATGTCGACTCCCTCCGGAGGCAGTTGAACATATCTCACCACCGACCCTCTGATGAAACAATTCCTCACTGAAAGCTGCCACTCACCAAGACAATATTCAATACACCCAGAATATTTACACAAAAAGAAAGAATAAACCAAGTGTTAACAGGATCATATGGGAAAATTAACATATTTGCAGACAACAAATGTGTTCAAGTCAAAGCATTGTTTTTTAGAACAATAGAACTTGCCAAATGGACTATATTATGTGAGCATGTATATTCATCTATTTATAATACAAATGCACACAAAAAAAGCAGGCAGAGCAATACAAATGAACTAGGACATTCATGCCTATAACTGCAGGAGACCATTCAAATCTTTCACCGCCCTGTCCCACGATGTTAAGAAATTCATATTGATCTAATCGCTATCAAGCAAGATCATGTCAAACAAGTGAATATATCAGTTAGAATTGGGTCTCATGTGAGGGGGAAAGAACTTGTCTTAATATGTGAGCATGCATTTTCATCTACGGGAAAGCTTGCAGAGCTCCCCAAATGAACTAGGCGCATTCACGACTATGACACCAGGAGACCCTTGAATATTCACTGCCCTGTCCATCAACATTAAGAAGCTAATATTAATCCAATAACAATCACACATGATCTCTCAAGCGCCAATTCTCAAATCTAGAAGCTGAAGGTTAAGTGGGCCCTTGTCTTAAAGGCTTCAGGGATTTTTTCTTTTTTAAAATAAAAATAAAAGGAAATTCTTTTGACAGCCAGCAATCTTCCAACGGAAAAGGGCTACTGCTGCCTGGATGTTAAATCAGATTATGCTTTCCTTATATCATGTTACAACTGCATGAAAGAAGAGGTACCAAGAATTTAACTGCCCTTTATTATGGTGCTGATGGGAAGATAACAGCAGTAGAATATTAAGACATGAAGGATTATAGGAACACTGGTTAGACATCCTTTTCATTAAACAGATGGCACTCATTTTCTATGCATAACACAAAGGATGATAATGATGACAAGATGGAATATTAAAGGATCGGAACTTTAGGGGCTACAAGAAAGGGAACAAGAGAGCGCACTGCAAATACAGAAAGGGCTTTGGGAATTAGAAGGAAGTCTATCATCTGTTCCAACTGATTCCATACAATGTGAAGGTAACACTGCTATGGCCAACTCCTGCCAATAGCCTCATTACTATGTTGTATAATCTACACCATGAAACTTCAATTATTGTCATGGTACCAAGCAAAAAAATTATGGTTGTGTGCAAGGAAGCAGTTGATAGCTATAAACTCAGATGTACTATACTAAACACATGACTCCCAAAAAATAGACTTTTGCTAAAAAAAACACAAATGAAAGAGACAAAATTCAAATGTTACGGCTGCATCTTTATTAAAGTTTGCTACTAACATCTGGAAGATACCATCATTATATGTTTAAAATTGGTCAGTACAAGTTACTTTTAGTTGCATTAATCACCTATGCAAGTGTGGATTATGTAGAGCAGAGTGACCAAACTTTGTGCTTCTCTATTAAGGACAATGTAGCAAAAACTTAACCTCAAAGAGATACCACCATTAAACTTTTCTCACTTGCTCAGAAATAGCACCAACTATTCCTGTACTCCATTTTCTCATTTCTTATTTTTTTCGAATTTGTGTACAACCAAAATAAGTACCAAAGCCCAGATTGTCAGTTGGACAGCTGACTGCCCCAATATTTCATCACGCTGCAATTGAACTCATAAAAAAAAAACAACTTTCCATCATTTGCACTGGCGGAGGTAGGAGGGCAGGCGGGGGCCATGGCCCCCAAAAATGTTAAGAACTTTTAAATAACACAAGTTGTTACTTATCAAAAATAATAATCATAACACAAGTTGTTAAGCCCCCAAGCCCAAGAACGATGGTCCCCCCCCCCACCACAAAGATTCCCCAAATAGTGCTAGTGAACCTCCGAGAAACTAGAGAAAAACGTTCCCACCACACAACCGTATCCCGCTAACCCCCCCCCCCCCCCCCAAACCACAAAAGCAAAAATTCTGGCTCTGCCACTAATTATTTGATGAATCAGCATGTAACCAGTCAGAGAAAGATCATAGATTTACAAAAATTCACTAAGTAAATGTAATACACGACTAAGTTAACCAAGCCAGAGGCCCAGAACCCACTATGAAACCTCAACCCAAATTCAGACCACGCACACGAATGCGTTATGAGTCCCTTTAAAAAGTCAGGAGCATATACCAATCAAGAAAAAACATCCATATATACAGCCGAAGCATCAAGAGTAATAAACCCTAGAACACGAAGATACTAGAAAATTGAAAGGGGAGAGTATTACCATGTGGGGGTACTTTTCCTGGTCGACAACCCGAGTGTTCTCAAGTTTAATGTTGAGGTATTGATCAACGGAATGCAGAGTCCCTCTGATAGCAAGGTCATTCTTCAACTCCACCGTCACTTCTCGTCCCACCAAGTCCTTGAAGTATGAGAAGAACAACTGAATCCCATGGAAATTGAACACAAAAGAAATAACCCAGATATCAGAAACCGAAAGGAACCAAATATTTGTTGAAGAACAACGACAGAATCAGAGAAAGAGAGAAAAGAAAAACGAACTTTTTAGAAACCGAAGAACATCGGAAATTATACTCACTAGAAAACAATAAGCAGAAGAAAAGAAAAGAGAACAATGAAAAAGATCATTCTTTTACCATATCTTCCACCGTGTGCGAGAGAGAGAGAAGGAGAGAGCCTCTTTGGTTTCCGAGTGCGTGCGCCTGAGTAGAAGTCGCGGAGGGTCTCGAGCTTTGAGAAAAGCGTGAAGGGCGCGAAATTTCTAAGAGGGCCTTACTGGGGGCGTTTGTTCAGCTGCGGCGCCGTCTCTGTTTCCTAGTTGGAGTAATGCTGGATTTCCAAATGTGGGTAAAGGGTGGCATTGATGCTGATCCAAAAGCCCAGCCCAGCCCACTACCTCTGCTTTGTGATAAAATAGTGGGGTTTGGCAACCATATTTGGCTGGGCAATTTTTCCTGAAATGCTGAGAAATTTACTTGGCTTTTTTTTTTGTTAAACTGGGAAGCTCATATTTGATCATACTGAAGAGATCCCATTTCCTGTCGAAGTAAATTATGATCTCGAGGCAAAGTCTGACGCTTTCCTCTTGACAGAAAGAAATATCTCGAAAAGTGGATCCCGTTTAACTATGCGGATATATTTGAACACAAGTGAGGGAGAACATAAAACTTAAAACGAAGCAGGACTTATTGTAGGCATTGGAGTTGAACTTTGTCAATTGGCCCTCGCTTATAAAGAAATTTCCTGCTTTGTCGTTATGTTTGGCTAGACCTGTTTTGGAACAGGTATATTGGAATTGTTGTCGCTCAAAAGATAAGAAATTCAGAATCGAGAAGACATACAACTCATATCACCCAAAGCCAGTCCAGCTTCAATCTTTGTTAAAGGGTAATCCAAAACTTTAAATACACAGAAGTAGTGAAGTAACAAAAGTGGAAAACGATAGCACTACAAACTTTAAGCCGGGAAGGGAAGTAGCAAACAAGAAAGGAAGCTTTCACATTACAACAATGGCGCATGAGATAACAAATGAACAAAAAAAAAAACAAACTAAATTTACATTCCCTTACAGCTTAGAAAACCAAAAGCTAGTAAATTGTTTCTAATCCTAGAAAACATTATTTGTCTTTGTTTTTCTCTTTGGCTACAAAGAATTGTGGATACCTGCTTCCTATAGTCTTTGCTTCACTCTCCTACCATTGACATCGCTGCCATCATGGATAACTTCATTTCCATGCCTGCAAACAATGACAGAGTGTTCACTAACCCTAGCCACATACTCCAGGAGCTCCGTCAGCACTGAGGGGCAGCTCTCTTTTAAGTATTCAAAACCATCCGTCTGCATCACAGCTGGGGAAAAAAGAAAAAGAATAAGCTTCAGCCATCATTCCCAGGAAAATCCAAAATACAAGCAATAATCACCAGAATCTTTGAAATCCACTGGATAAGATATAAAATCACAAAACAATTTCGGATGGACCCAAGACAATTGTTATGGACCAAGATCCTATCTAATTTGCTATCCAAATTGGATAGTCCAATTTAGAAGAAAAAAAATATATATATATATATATATATATTACAGGTGGGCCCACAACATTCAATGTTGTCCATATTAATTGTCTAGCACTGAGCCCTACGGCATTAAATGCATTCTGTTTTATTCTTTTTCCTTGGACCATCCAATTCCGATAACAAATTAAAAAGGATTCTTATTCCCTTTGCCGTATCTTATTATATATTGTGCCAGTTGCTAGTAAAATGGATGCAGATATTATCAACTTATTCTCAAATAATTACATTAACGTCCCAATAAACTGGTGGAAACAGTCTGACAAAACGAGGCAGACTTCTGACCATCCTCGTATGGCAAACTAAAGGGACCTTCTTCATTCAACAACAAAGACTTCACAAATCACCAAGTCATAGGGAAAACCTCCCAGCCATTGTTCACCCTTGCCAAATACAACTCAAGCAAAAATGCTGATACAATTTATTAGTTCATCTCTACCAGTAATGAGTACTCCCTCATCACGTTCTTAAAGTAAAAAATAGGATTTCATGGATGTTGGAGACCAACCAAAGCACGAAAATCTCCTTAATTTTCAGCAACTCATCCACCTTCCAAGCCAACGATCTGACATCAATTTACCAACTATAAAACTCCTATATAAAAAACCCCAAACACTATCCCATCAATCCTCACCCACACACTACGAAGAACATCATAGCACCATTCTTGGGTAACAGTTCATAGCACCAAAACAGCCTCTGATGTTCATCCCCTTTCCCACAACAACTCCACGCCACATCCTTCCCCCTTCCTTGTTGTTTGAAACCTTCATCTTACATTCCTCATCCGTTATCCCCCATCGATCACACTAGTGCCAAGATTTTGTCTAATTTTGTTTTCCATAAAACATTCAGGCTATTACAAAGTGGAGGCTTATACCAGAGTGAACAGAATATGGGCTGCAATTGGTCAGGAAACACCATATATCTTTTGAAAGCGCCAAAATAGTCAGTTTCCTTCTCAATAATGTCACTCCCCAAAGTTCTGCTGCCTTATTAATATTTTCCACACTTTCTAAATTAAAATCAGACCCTGATTTTTCGCTGCTCGATTAAGAACCTTGATCCCATTTCCCATCAGTCAGCACCCAGAGAACACAAACAACATCAAAAACCTGTCCCTGGGTTACTGTTAACCATTTCAAAAACAGCCTCTATTTTAAGCCCTTTCTGGCCAAAATTGGAGAAATAACACCGTCCCTTCCCTTCCCTTCCCTTCCCTTCCAAATTCCTAGCTTTTAGCTTCTCCCTTTCACCACAGCAACCTACCCGTAGCCACCATAGAACCACAAGAACCCATTGCTGCCATAAAAAACTTTGGCAATCAAATAACCCTCGTTAGCTTGGATCACTGCTGTCCTCATATATCTGGTTTCTAAGCTCTTTGTCTGACATCACAGTCTTAGAGTATTACGGCTCTTTCAGTAAAAGAATTCTCACAAATTAGCAAATTTCTTTTTGGAACCACTGACTTATGCAAATGCTGGATGTTCTTTCAGGTAGCTTCTAGAGTAAGAAAAAAAAATTAAAAAAGTATAAAAAATTAATTATCAGCCTTTTCCAACATAATTACTATCTAGGGCCTCTTGATGTCAATGAAGGAGCTCACCTCTCAGATTTTCAGGCATTGCAACAAATTTGAGACACACAGCTTTCAGCTGGAAACAGTGATGCTGCTCAGCCAAAGCTAGCGTAGTTGCTACAGTATTTATGGCAACACCTTCACAAAGATTGGCCTCATTAAGAACCCTTAGTCTCTCAAGGCCATATCGATCTGCTGCTGCAAGCAGATGCTGAGACATCAAAGTAGAAGCCCATTTTGTGTTCAACCCAGTAAGCTCTTGCATATCAGGCAGAGAGTCCCAGTATATGAAATGAAGCAAAGCCTGCAAAAAGGAATAATACGGCAAAAATAGAATTAAAACCTGAACAGATATTGAGTGAGGCCAGGCTCAGAAGGAGTGCTATGCTACGTTTTTCTAGTGAAGTGTAGATGGATGCCGCAGCCATCCCAACACCCACCCAACCCCAAGAAAAAACAAAAAAGAAAGGCAAGACATATCTATGCCTCGCAAAAACAGTGAAATGATGGAGCTATTGGAAAGTACTTAGAATGGAAAAAACGAACAATAATCAAACTGCTAGTAATGAAAGAGAATTTCCCTTCCAAATATCAAGTTAACAGAGATTGCAACCACACCAGCGTTTACAGAATGATAAAGAAGTGATAAAATAGACCCAAATAGAAGGGTATCGTTTGAACCTTAAAAACAGGAGCCTCCACGTCTTCAACTTTTATACACTCGGTATTCTGATCCCTCATAGGACCAATAAGTTGGGCCCGAAATACAGGTGAACGAGCTGCAAGTACCAACTTATGAGCAGCAAACGTTTCCCCATCAACTTCAAAATTTACGTCTGTTCCCTTTCCACTTTCAAGTAGCTGTCCAAAATGCTGACCAATGTTAGAAGGAGGTGGTGCTATAGAGTAGATCTTAGGCCCCTCTGTGTATGATCTCACAACACCAACACTACAGTGAACCGAAAGGAAATCATCTTTGAGGTAGTCTGATGTCTCTAGAGCAGTCCTTTTAAAAAATCGCTTGTAACCCCTGCAGCATCCAACACCAAAACCCACTTCAAGTCATGGCATTTAACAAGCAAAACCAGTCCGATTACTTTAAATAGACAACTAGGGCAATGTAGACACCTATATTAGTTGTCACTTGATAGAGAACATGAAAACAGATGGAGTGGCACAAGATCTGACTCTTGTTTACGTTATAATAAATCTAAGAAAAGGTTCGCAACAAAATTATTTACCTCTTTAACAATACATCTTGCTGCAAAATTACGTATAAGAGTGTTCAAGACTAAGCCTACTGAAAAAAAGGCAAGAGATAATAGGCAGAATGAAATACGAATTCCATCAGTTTGGTTCCACTTAATGCATGGAACGGACTAATAACTTAACCTATCTCCCTTCAATCTCCAGGACATGTTTAAGGGACCATTGTTGGGCATCCTAAGCTCTCTAGAGAAATCCCTTTCCAATGATAGACGCTCTTTGTTTCATATTTAACAATCATTTGGCTATCTTATTTCATACTGCCAATATTACGATATGGCTAAATGGTGGAAAAAGAAAACGTTTCATGCCAATAAGTAGGGAAAATTACTCATGCAGCCAACTTTAATGATTGGAGATAAAGGGCTCTGCCGAGTCGAGTAACCGATTCTGTAGACGATTTGTGGAAAAGAAAAAATTTATTTGCGCACACAACATCACGGATAATATAATATGTCCAATTAAATTTGCAGGCCGATACATTATCTATCAAAACTCAACCAGCACACCACCCACTTTCACATCTCAACCTCTTTCAACATATCCAATTCCTCAATAAAGGAAAAAGAGAAAGAAGATGACAGAAAGCCAATTACTTCAACTTCCTAATCATGCCCGAAGCCTAAGAATCGCCCGTTCACAGTGAAACATAACGAACATCATCATCAACACGATCCTCAAGACCTCCAAAATTTAGCGAAACTCACCACATACTACCGCAATACTTGAGCGTGTAAGGCCCACTATTTGGCGTCCTCCCGAAATGGGTGTGCACCTTGTGCCTCTCCTTGCCGCTCTGATCCAAGAGCGTCAATTCGAAGAGCGCCTTCACGTCGGTCCCTTCGCTCGCCAGCGCGATGAATAGCGACACATACGCCGCATTGTCCTCCACACTTTTCCCATCGGGGTAGAAATAGATCGCCCACGAGTAACCACCGACGATGAAGGTATCGGAAGCCATGTACTTCCCGATCCCCATCCCCTTAGAGAGCGAATACCCTGAGATCTTGAACTGGTGAGAGCCGTTGACGGTCTCGGTGATCGACGTCGAGGTCGTCGTCGAAGGCGCAGAAGAGGAAGAAGAACAAGGAAAAGAATGTCTAGAATTGGGGCTTTCTCTGAGAACCTTTCCCATCCCAAGCCACGAGAATTTTATCACAAATACGTGGTTCGAATATTGGAAGCGGAAATACCTAGGAATCTAGGGCACGTTCGGAAATTTAGGGGCGAATTGGACTCAGTTTAGACTTCGGGATTGGAAATTTAAAGAGTTGAGCTGGGAAATTCTCCTGGGGAAAGTGATTGTTTGGTGAGACAATCTAGGAATCCGTTCAGGAGACGAAAGTTGTGGCTCCTCGAAGAATTTCTTAGCTCCGAAAAGAAAGAGAGAGAGAGAGAAGAAGAAGAACGATGACTTCAAACCATGGGTGGGCTTTTAATAAGTATTTTCGAACAAGCCAAATTATTGGTGAGGGGAGGGGCTACGCGTACTTGCTCACGTATTCATTTCGTAACACGTGTTTTGGACTCGTAATATATACGGTACGACGACCGCATATTTGTAATTTTGCATAATAGAAGCGGTAACGTTCACTGAATTGCTAATGGACAAATGGGATGATATTGATATCCACTCAATTTTTTATCTTCTTTTTTGCCCCTGTGTCGGAATCCAATTAGTAGTATCTCTATAACAAAGGTCAAACAAATGGTTTTTTTTGGAAAAAATATCTCATTGTATGAATCATTATAAATGGTGTGTTTGATTTGTAAAATTTCAGCTTCTTAAAATTTTAATATAATAAAATAATTATAATATAATCTCTTTCTTCATTAAATTATTAATTTTCACTATAAAAATATAAAAAATTTATTTAGGTTGTGTTTGTGTTGAAATATTTTTGGTATTGGGTTTTGTGTTGGTATTGGATTTAGTGAAAAAGTGAAGAGATAGGTAATTTTTTATATTTTTTATGGAAAAGAGAGAGATTATATTGTAATATTTTATTAGGAAATAGATAATATTTTGGGCAAAATTGTATATGCAAACGCACCCTTAAATCATCTACATCTTCATTTTTTTATCAATTCTAATATCTCAAAATTTTAACACTTAAATACCATTTAAGTCACGCGGAAGCCACAACTAATTAAATAGAAATTTTTTCAAATATCATAAAAGTCATCGAAACAGAATGAGATTGTTAAAATTTAATGAAGCCTCCACTAATCAAAGCCTAGAACCGCTAAGCCACAACTTCCAGTAGTATCAACAATTTATTGATTGTAAGGAAGGGCCGTTACTTTTAATAGATGGTGTGAGTTGGAATCTTATTGTCTACAAAAACCTAGGGGCATGTTCGGTTTTAAGAAAAATGCAGGATTCGAATCCTGCGTTTTTCTTGTTCGGCAAATGACCCGTAAAATTCAAGATTCGGCCTGCTTGTTTGTACCATGTGGCCTGCTACTTGTCCCCCTCCCTTGTCACGTCGTCTGCTACATTTGTCTCCTATACTTTTAATTTTTCGTTCGTGTCTTTTGTCCTTTTTTGTTTTTGTTTTTTATTTTTTTATTTTTTAATACATTTTAAATATTTAATTTTAATATAAAATTAATAAATTCTAAATATAAAAAAAACAACTTTAAACATAATCATTACTTTTTTACACATCATCAATCTCTACACAAACACCGATAAATTTTAACCTCACCTAAAAATTCACAAAACTCTTCAAATCCTACAAAATTCTTCAAAACAAACATAATCCTAATAGTCTAATTATGAAATTAATTTAGTATACAGAGTTTACTGTTGCTTCCAATGAGTTAGTTCCTCTCTTAATTGATCAAATCCGTATAAGCCTAGTTCACAACTGGGTGCAAACATATATCCTTGCTTGCTCCAAAACAATTTAGTTATTACATGCTAACTAATAATGCGTTAAAAAGGCTGCCAAGTAAAATAAATAAATTTGTAAATCCTTATTTTTGGATTTTAATTTATGGTTAAATGCATGACATGCCCCTGTTGTATGCGGTAATAGCAAATATGTCCCTGAGGTAAACAAAGTTTTTTTCATACCCTTGAGGTAAACATTCAGGAGCAAATATGTCCTTTCATACCCCTGAGGTAAACATAACGGAAGAGCATATTTGCTTCTGAATGTTTACCTCAGGGGTATGAAAAAGACTTTGTTTACCTCAAAGGCATATTTGCTATTACCGCATACCACAGGGGCATGACATGCATTTAACCCTTTAATTTATTTCATGTTTTGGGAAATTATACATGCATTATAATTTGAATTTAGTTCCATTTGTAAACAAATATATAAAATATAAATTAAAATTAAAAAAAAATTCCCTCAATCATGGACTTAGCCAATATATATGGTATCTCTAACTTACCCAATTTTTCTCATAGAAGTTAACTTCAAGTACTGAAGATCACCCTTCACCATCAATGTCATTTATTTATTTGCAGCTGTTTTTAATTTAAAGCAGGTTGGACCATAGACCAACCCTGAATATTTAAATATTCAGATGATATATATACTAGTTATGTCCATTATCTTTAAAATAAATAAATAAAATTGTGCACGTATGTCTCGGTTCTGGATTTGGCTTTGATTTATGAACTAAAGGAATGAATAGCTATACGTCTCTTTTCTTACTCTACTTCCATTACTGCAAATATATTTCTTCGATTATAATATTAGAATATATACCAATGGAGCTGGGGAATAGATCTTATATATTACGTGCAATTGGATAGGTATTTACGACTAATCTTTTTTATAAGTCAATAGCAATCTTTGAAATTAAAAAAAAAAGTGCCATGGGACAAGCGTATGGATCTTCCCTTTTCCCCTCTCGTTCTCTTTCCCAGGTCAACTCTGATTAAATTATATATATAAGAAAATAACAGATTTCACCATCTAACTAATGACACGTTTGCAATTTGTAACCCAAACCCCCAAACTTGACACATTATTGCGTCTCCAGTAATGATCTCCTGCTTCAAATCATTTAGGGAAAAAAGAGAAATTTAAAAATCATTTTGCTGGGTTTTTATGAGATTTTTAAAATATGGTATGGGTTTCAGAGAAATTACTCTCTATATTTAGACCATATTTGTAATATTATTGTTTTCGTCACATTTTCGTTCAGATTTCTAACATATTGATGACATAATACATCACGTATCATTATATGATAATAGTCATATAACATTCTAAAGTTTCTTAAAAATAAATTATAATTATAATTATAATAATAGATTAAGTAAAAAATGAAAGTAACAAATATTAAATTATAAAATTATATTATTATTTTTAAGACATATGCATGACCCACGTAATAATATATTGCTACTTGATATGCCACATCATCCATTCCAGACAAAATATGGGTAATAGAATCATTTTAATACTGTTTGTGAATATATATTTTTTCTGTTGTGTTTTTAAATTTCCTTTTTATCCCAGAACAAAAAATCTCAGAATTATCACCATCTAACGGTCATTGCCGGGCGCCAACACACTCGCAAGCCATGTTCCTCGGCCCATGCTCTTCACCATCATTCATGACCGTCCAACTCTGGCACATGGGGGTCCCAAGCGCCACCACATTTTTGACGTCAGATCCTCAACTTCCTTATTTTTCTCTATCCTTTGGAGAGAGATATATAACATGTAAACTATATTGAATTTGTAGGGTTTAACGAATACAATATTTATTTATTATATTAAGACAGGAAAATTACATAAAAGATTACATATAGTATATATTCGAAGCAAAGAGAGTGTATTTGACAGAGGTTGTTGGGATGTCATTGATCTACACTGAAGCTCCTGAGAGAATCCCTCTCGAGTGATGCGTCCAAGGGGAAAAAATTATTGTGTGATTGGAGAGGTTGTGTGAGTGTGTGAGTACACGACTGAGATTAGATTGTGTGAAATCTAATGGTTGAAACAATATCACGTCAATTAATGAAATCGACTCGAGAACCCGACCTGCGAAACCGACCCGGTTTCATTAACTGACGTGACATTGTTTCAGCCATTAGATTTCACACAATCGAATATTGCCGTGTACTCACACACACTCTCTACTCACACAATAACCGATCTCGCGTCCAAGGGGGAGGTGGGGGAACTGGGAACAGCTAGGCGCGCAGACTTTGTCGGGTTGCTTTTCAAGTTGGTGAGAAATCCATCATTCTCGAGTTTTGACCATCTTCATATCTATATCATATAAACATATATGTATATAATTATATTTATATATGCACTTATGATCTGCCATCTCTGCTAAACGATATAAATACATGTTGTAGAGTTTGGAAAATTTGAACTAGACTTGTGTGAAGTTCAGGGGGCAACATTTATATCCAAATATTTTCCACTGCTGCTGGTGGTGGTTGGATTTTTAAAGATCCTGGAGTAAAATAATTTATTGGGACAGAAAAATTGAGCATAAATCGGATCTTGGAAGATATACACACGCATAGCTGCAACCAACTCAGGTCAAGGATCTATGCTTTTATGACTTGGAATTTTCCTGCCAAGAGTTTGGTGCACTTATAAATTTGACCACATACCTATCCTAAAAACGTCTGTCTTGTGGCAGGTGCTACTCAACTTTTTTTTTAGCCTTAGGTAAATCATAAAAAGAGGTATTTGTAATTTAAAAAATAAATAATAAATAATTTTTTATAATCTTTCGATGATACAAAATTTTTTAAGAAATTTTTTACTGTCACTTTTTTATCAACTATAATATTTTTTCAAACTTCAATAATTTTTTCATCAATTAGAAAATAATTTATACTATATTCAATAAAAAAATTTAAAACACAGATTAGTTTTGAAAAAATCTTTTTGTAATAGGCATGTTAAGTAGTATTCTAAATGCAATAAAATAATTTAGAAAACATTGTTTTATTAAATTAAGTATTTTAATTGGAGTATTAATTTTTGTTTTTACAACAACTTTTAAAACTTTTAATTCTGAAAATAAATCCAAACCATCAATTTCAGAATGCATGTCATGTTATTTTTTTTTCAAGATGGATGTATTTTTTTCCTAGAGGATAATCATAATAAGATCTTAATCTTTCACAACCAAATAAAAAAAATCACCATAATTTTTTTTGCCCATCCAAACACAAACACATGCTAGTTTTGAAAAAAAAAATTCACCATAAATTTGGAAAACATTGTTTTATTAGTAGTTTATATCTGCAATAAAATAATTTAGAAAACAATTTAGTTCTTTTATTAGATTAATTATTTGAGTTGAAGTATTAATTTATGTCTTTGCATCTTCTTTTAAAACTTTCAATTCCAAAAATAAATGGAAACCACCAATATCAAAATGCATGTCATGCTTAAAATTCTTCAAGATAGAGACAATATTTTTCTAAACCACAATCATCAAAAGATATTAATCTTTTAAGACCAAACAAAAAAATAAATATGACATCATATTTTAAAAATAGTTCAAATATATCTTGTATGGAAGATATTGCTTGATCCACAATATAAATAAAAGTAATCAATTTGAAAGATTATTGCTAGGGTAAAATACACTTTGCACCTCTTATGTTTGAGATATTGACACAGTGTACCTCAATGTTTTATTTTTAAGACATTGAGCTCATTATGTTATCTCTCCAAACGATTTTGCATCCCGGAATGAAATTTGGCCTCAAATTAAATGATAATTATTTACACGTGACCTTAGTCTCTGTCAGGTTACCGTATTGCCCTAGAATTTCAAACAAGTCACGATTAAATGAGCTTCAAAACCCAATAAATGAAAAACGTGACTTGTTGACGCTCATTTAATCGTGACTTGTTTAAGATTCAAGGGAAATACGATCATCTGACAGAGATTGAGGTCACGTGAGAAGCACGTGTAAGCGATTACCGTCTAATTTGACTCCAAATTCCAATTTCGGGGTGCAAATCGTTTAGGAAGATAATATAATAAGCTTAATGTCTCAAAAATAAAACATTGAGGTGCAATGTGTCAACACCCCCCAAAACATAAGTAGTGCAAAGTGTATTTAATTCTTATCATTAGCTTCATCATCTTATAATTATTTTAGTCATTTATGAGAATTTAATTTTTTTGAGAAATTGAGGTAACTAGCAATAAAATAGGCAAGTATGGTGCTAGTTATTAGGCGAAGAATTTTTGTGGATAGTAGTGTTATTATTTAGAAAAATTCCTAGAGTTAATTAGACTGTTTTTAGAATGCTCTATTTTTATTTTCAATTTTAATTTTGTAAATTATTTTTTAGTATGTTCCTAATTTGTAGGTTATATTTTGAAGTCTTGGACTTTTTCTTCTTCTCAATAAAAGTCCTTCCTATGTTTTAGATTATAATATGGAGTCTTAATTTGTCACAACTGCATATGTCATGGAGGAAGGGTTCTCCCCTGTACAAGGTCGATGCCGGGGAATATATCCCTACGAGTAATGAGCCTCTTTCCCACGGTCGTGGCATAACTAGAACTTTTCTCTTGCGGGGCAGAGCAACAGTATTACTATTAGAGAATTTAACAGTTTAGTCCTTAGGTTTTACTCCATTTTACTTTTTAGTCCTTAGGTTTTTTTTTCCAAATTTTAGTTATTGGGTTTACATTTTTTGACGAAATGGTCCTTCCGTCAAGGATCCGTCAGTTTCCCTAACAGAAGGGCCACATCAACTGCTAACTCAGCAGCTGATGTGGCTGGACTTCAAAACTCACCGTTCTGAAAAAAACTTCACGCAGAAAAATGCCATTGTTTAATTTTCCTGAAATTTTGAAAACCCGACTTACAACACATCGTTTTGAATGTCCAAAGTAAACAACGTCTGATTTTACCCCTGTCGTGGATCTAAGTTTTAATTCCCCTATTTCATTTAGAACCCTAAATCCTCGAAAGAACCCATATCGCTGCAGATCTTGACGTCGCCTTCTCTGGTTCAACCGTCATTGAGCAAAGTTTTATCGACAGCTTGGTTGCAGATCTCGACGTCCCCTGTCGTTTGCAACTTCGATCTTCTCAATGTCACACAACCCAAAAATTAGGGGTGTTCATTTGCACCGGCGGTGGCCGTTTTAACTGCTAAAACCGTCATCGCTACTGGTACCGTAACCGGTAAGGGAGGTTATTGTCCCTTAGCAGTGTGGTGGCACTGTCAAATATGTGATTCTGTCAATTGCGGTGACAGTTTTCGCCAAACCGCCACCTACACTACCTGTAACCACCCCTAGTTGAGATTTGAGATGATTATTGATTATGTGACATACTTTTGTTGGACTTTTGTTATAATATGTTAGTTGGTTTATGTCACATTGTTGAACACTTTTATTAGACTTTAGTATTTATGTTTGAATATGATATTATGTTGGAATTTTTGATAACTTATTATATTTGTTATGATTATTAATGATTATGATATTATGTTTGAATATATTATGATATTTGTCCATTTGATATGATTATTGATTATGATATTATGTTGGAAATTTAAACAGCCTAAAACAGTGAAAAAAATGAAAAGCTCAAGGAGAAAGCCCATTTTTTTGGTACAATGGAAAAACCCAATTTAAGCGGTTATCGTATAACCGTTACCATTAATACCGTCACTGGCAAGGGCGGTTATTGTACCTTAATGGTGCGGTGGCGGTGTCAATTATGTAATTCCGTCAATTGCTATGACGATGACTATTTTCACGAAACCTTCACCTACACTACTGTTAACCACCCCTACCAGAAATAGAAATGTCTAAGAGTAGGTAAATTTCTAATTCATCCGCAGTTTCGATCTATCTGAATGATTTGTTGATACATACCTTAATGTCATCTCGACTGTTTGTAAAGTAGCCTTTTCAACGAAAGCTGAAAAACTAAGTTGTGTGCAACATTCTAGAAGGGTCAACGAAGTTAGAATCAAATTACTTCCTTTTTTCTTAAAATTCTTTGCTTTCCTTTTGAACATGATGATCTATCTACCTTTACTTTCAAATGGAAAAATAGAGAGAAACGAGCAACAAAGTCTTTTAAACTAATAATTAGAGAATTGGGTGTACCTTCACCTAATGATTGTCCACATAAGATGTCTCTTTTTCTTTTCCTTCTTTTTGTTTGTTAATTTTTCAGTTGCTTAGTGCTAAACACTTTTCAGGTTAGCTACTCTGCAGGGGCATACCCTACTCTACATTGATTACAACTAAATTAGTGATTTAGCGTATTCATAAAGGGGATAAAGTGTTAATTAATGTAAAGAGTGTTTGAGGTAGCATTTTGGTTGTTAATCCGAAAGGTAAAAGCTTGAGGATTTGTTTAATATCTACTATGCACTGAGTTTGTTTTCGATAGAGGTAATGCTCTATGCAAGTTTTCTAAGTTACAGGCAATTGTAAGTTTTCTAATGCTCAAAAGCATATCATTTTTGCAACCCACATCAAACGCTTGTCTAGACCATATAGATAGGTCGATCTCCCCAAGGTAGTTATGCATGGGGGGTTCACCGTCTCAATAGACTTCATTACAATGTCAAATTGGGTTTGATTTGTTGCAGTTGCAGCGGCCCACAATGCTCCTTGCACGCTTTGCCCTTAAATCCATTTTCTTACAGTTGGCGTGAATATGTTGCAAACAACATCGAGCATTGTACTTATTCTCAAATGTGAATCCCAATCCAAAAATACTTGTTAATAAAAAAACATAATCAAAACATAAAGTCAATGGAAAATTCAAAACATACAAGATTTGATAAAAAAATGTTAATTAATAGAAGTTGCAGATATTTGGAATTTGACATGTACCTTCTATCGGTCACTCATAAACCATTATCATCATTGGACCCGATGTCAGCCAATAACAGACGCAAGAACCAACACCACGAATCTCGCGTCTCTACCTCATCTACTACATACGCAATTGGGAACATATCGTTGTTCCCATCTATGTCAATAGCACAAAGTAGCTGCCCTGGAAATTGACCTTTCAAGTGGTAACCATCAAAACATATAATCGGTATGCAAAACTTCAAACCCTCCTTGAAAGCTGCAAGACATAAGTAAAGTCTCTTGAAACAATCTCTACTTTTGAAAAGAGACACAGTAGTACCCGGTTGCCACCTCTCCAATGCTAGACCATATTGTGTCGTAAACTTGAATTGCTCATATTGATTCCATGGACTAAAACACGTGCTAAATACTTAGCTCTGTAGCAACGGTGTATGGGCACATCGACATTCAAGTCTCGGCGTATATGAGCCTTCAGTGCTTGAGCTAACATATTAGGTTGATCTCTAAACATTGGAAGATATTGCATCGCCAAAAACTTCACATTGCACTTTTAGTTTTCATATTGGGCCCCACATGTATGCTAGGAATTCAAGACTTGATTTGGATCCCATTAGAGTCTCTCATCTTCGAGGTGAAGATGTAGGACTCGCAATCATCTTCCACGCATCGTGCTTGCACTCTAACATTATCATTCTTCAAATAGAGATAATCGAAATGTTTGTGGATCGAATACCTCAGCAAGGCCTTTCGTACATGATCAGTAGTAGGGAAAATAAGTCGTTGCTCAAGTGTCACCTCACCAAGCTCATCTAGATTCGCTGTAAACTTTGGAAAATCTTGTACGCGTGTGTCATCATCACTATTGAATCCACCACAACTTCGTAAGTCTTCTCCATCCTCATATTCTGAATCAACACCACCCTCTTTCCCGCCTCCCGCGGTACTTGGAAAGACCCCTAACCAATCCACATTACCAGTGGAGTCAGCACCAACGTCAACTTGCAGCCTAACATCTTCGAACGCATCGATTTCGTTGTCACGCAACCTAGAGAAGTCACTGTTGGAACGCGAGATCGCAACGGAAAATATCGTTGAATCAAAACAGCCCAAGCATGCTGCCTCCTTTAGATCCACGCACACAAATTTGAGAGAGAATTACAGAGAAAGATTCTTGTAGAGAGAGAAAATCTAATGTTCAAATGAATTATCTCTTTTCTCAAACGAGTTTCTAAGCTATTTATAATGGCTGACTCAAAACTCAACTGTGCTTATGCGAGAGATCTTTAGGGACCTCAAATCTCGATAGTAGAATCATCATGAAAAACTCTTTTTTATTAAACCCCATTATATCTGTAATCTGAATGTATGAGCTTCTACAAATTGTGATCACATCCATTAACATATCACAATTGACCCCTGAGATAATGAAATTATTTTTGTGAAATCACTTTTGCTAATAATTATATGCATATTTATCTTTCCACCATACTATATTGCACATGAACTAATAGGACCGAAAAAATATCACCGATTAAGTCCATAGCTCATATAATTCTTAATTCTCAGTCTGTACCTAGTTGGACTTCCAAAACTTTCCAAAATCATTTTTGCAAATATTTACTTAATATATTATAAAAGTAAAAGTTGTGAAAACACATTTCACAAAATCTTGTTGCGCAGCGTTTTTATTTGAGCCCAACAATATACATACATCATGAATATATGTCTCATCAATAGACTGATAGATTCCATATTGAGTAATTATACAAATTCACTTACTATGCACAAAGCCCAACATTATCTGGAATATTTGATCTACGAAGATCATCACCAAATGACTCAATCAAAACACAAACACACAACAAGCAAACCTGCATAACTCCCTTAAGTCTAAGGACAACATAAGCTAATTGTGCTGAATATCATTATATACATTAGTTATCATTTCCAGAAGGTATTCATTTTTTATCCGGTTCAGTGCATGTACTTTTACATTGCACCCACTTGTTTGCTTAAGGTTACCACCTCAATGACGGAGTTCATCATTCTATCTTATAGAGACATAACGAATGTAGACCTATTTGTACATTACCATGTATTTCGGTCTAGAACAAAGTGAGTCAACAAGGATACGAAAAGTCATACTCCTCACCTCAGATTCATTCATTAATCATTGGTTTGGTTTTTCTACAATGTTGCTCAACAATATGACATCTTATATCATTGCATGTACCCTAAATAATATACAAATGATTAATCAATAATAACAATAATTATATCATAATTATTCAAAATCATTGGTGTTGAGGGCATACATCTAACAGTCACTCAGGTCCTTACCATAATCGAATCCATCATCCCCTTCCCTAGACTGATCCTCTCCCGCACCAATTTCAGCATCAACTCCCTCACCACCTCACCAATTTCATCATCAACTCCCTCACCAATTTCCTCACCACCAATTCTCTCGCCTATATCATCCCCAATCAAAACGACCTCGTAGATGACATGCTCTACATAAATATTCAGGACCGATTTCTTCTCAACTCGGGATCTATTTATCATCTCAATAACATCCTCATCACTCTTAAATTTCCTGACCGAAACCTAATTTTCATCATCAAAGGTGTACCATATGTCACTCGTTTGTATATATCCAAGTCCTTTCACGACGTGACCAATTTCTTCCACTGATATAAAATCAACATCCATCTGGCCCACCTTATCAATCGTCCCTCCAGAATATATCTGGCTTCCAGGTCCAAAAAATATGCCACCGTGGTGTATGAAAATCTTAAGCACATATGCAAAACACGAGAACTGCATGAAATACATGCTTTCACAAATAATATTTGGCCACTACATAACATAATTGAGGCATTTGACAATCTAGTCCTTCGGTTTTGGTGCAATAAATGCCTTTACATAATGGTGGGTCAAAGATAAGATGATAATGTCACAAAAAATAAGTATAAACTGAACAAACAAACAAATGGGACCACTGCCTTAGTCAAAGGCCATGTGCGTTCACACAAAGTACAAACAAACTCAACAAGATCACAACTGAATGCTGAAAACTTAAGGACCTAAATGTAACAAGTTATATGTGCAGACAAAGCAAAAGAAGACAATCATTTTATTTCTTTAACGACAAAGAAAGGCACATAACAGAATCTATAAGGTCTTTAAAAAAGTGGAAAACATTATTCTATGCCACATAGTACAGACAAAGACAAAATCAGTATAGAGCCACACACTATGCACTAATTTCAGAGGGCCCACACATTAAGACAAATTTTGGCACAAATACATTTATAAAAGTAGTTTATAAAAGCAGTACAAAAAATAAGTGAAAGATAAGTTTTATACCTCCAAACATCGTCACTTTCCACTACCCAGTTCGAAACCCTCTTCACCGCCGAGTTTTTTCTTCAACAAATTCAAGGCTTGGCTTTGATATATTTCTCCGAATCAACTTCTACCAACCTTACCCAGAAATTGAAGACGTTGAATGACAGAATATTCAAGGGACTTAGGGCTCGCTTAGAAGAAATCTTGGTTTGTTGGTGGAAGTGGGGGAAACGAAAGACTTAATCGAAAAACCAAACCAAAGGGATCATATGCTAAAGGGACAACGACGTTTGCTATAGATATTGAGGGCGACATCGTTTGTATATAAGTGGAAGAACCACCTCTTAAACGAACTACTTTGTTAGTCTTTTCTTGTCTTTTTGTCTTTTTGTTTTGTTTTTTTAGCACTTGATAGTAAAAAAAACAGATGTTAAATCTAAGCTATTCAAAACGGGGTGTCGTTAGTTGCCACTTCAAAATTTCAGGCAAATTAAATGGTTGCGTTTTTCTTTGTGATTTTGTTTTTTCAGAACGATGAGTTTTGAAGTCCAGCCACATCAGCTGCTGGGTTAGCAATTGATGTGGCCCTTCCGTTAGGGAAATTGACGGAAGGACTATTTCGTCAACAAATATAAATTCAAGGACTAAAATTTGAAAAAAATTAAATCCAAAGACTAAAAAGTAAAAGGAGGTAAAACCTAAAGACTAAACTGCTAAATTCCTTTATTATTATTTTAAATATTTAGCAATAAAAGTAAATATGGACTCTTTCTTGTTTGTTCTTTATGTAATTTAAATTATTTAACTACATCATATAATTTTTTAAATGTCATATTAAATATAAAAGTAGAAACATTTTTTTCGAAAGACTTCTACAAGTGGAATATCAGAGGTATATTAGAATGGTAACAAAAATTTATATAATTAATAGTTTATACGCGAACATATAATAGGATAATAGAGAACATTTTAATTTGAAATTGATTTGATGCTGGGATGCAACTTCATTTTGTCGTGGTACTTGCAGTTGTGACGAAGAGAATGAAGAAGAATTACAAAATAAAATTTACGGTAATACAAAAAAGGAAAAATTACAATTTTTCATCTCAAATCACTACTCGATTCTTAAATACCTTCATAAACTTTAACTCGTTACCATTCATCCCCAACATATGTTTCTTGTTGCAATTTCATTCCTCAATCCACGTAAATGGAATGTGATATTTTGCTTATTTGATTATACAATTTTGATCTATATGAGCTCTTCCCAACCTTTTACAGTGTTTTTCGCAATTTGTAAATTAAATAAATAATATGTAGCTAGCTAATTTTTGAATCGTGAAAAGTTTGAAAGGTAAAATATACATATTTTTTAAAATTAAAATGATAGATGGAATTAATATACAAAATTTTCATATTAATAGGCAGGGATGAAGCTTAGGAGTGGCTAGTGGTGGCCATCCCAAACTTTTTACAATTTTTTTTATACTTGGCCACAATTTTAATTTTTTACTTTTTTTTCTTCCTCGTTTTTTTTTTCTAAAATTACTCTCTTCCTCCATTTTTTTAAATTCTTCTCTCCTCCATGCACTCTTTTATAGAGTGCCTTTCTCCCCATCCCTTTTTCTAGAGTGTTTTTTTATTTTACTTTTCTTTCTCTCTCCCTTTTATCTAAAATTCATTTTTCTTTCTTTCTCACTTCCTGTCTCTCAATAGCCTGTCCATATTTTTTAGATCTTCTCTCAATGGTCTATTTTTTCTCCCTCTTCCGCTATTTTATCTCATATATAGAGAATAGCAAAATTCGTACTCAACTCTTGAAATACAACAAACTTTTTGCTTTGCACTAAAAAAAGTTCTCTTCGAAGTTAGAATTTTAAATGTTATTACATTTAATTATTACTGTTTCATTAAAATATTATTGCTCTATTATTTGCGTGTGCCTATGTTGTTTTGACTAGATTTTAACATTGCTTTGTACATTTATCAATAATTTATGAGCCATTTATTCTAAAGATTTTAAACTTTCGATTACATTAGGCCGCACAATGTTTCAGTATTAATATAATAATTAATGAATTTTACTCAAACGTCCGATTCAATTAGCATAATTGTTGCAAATTTGGCTTTAACAATCAAGCAAAAATGATATTTGGCCCCCTAAGGACAAATCCTAGCTTCGTCCATGTGAATAGGTACTCGACTATTAGGTCAAATCCATCCGAGTTTGTTGCATGTAAATGAGTGCTCAAATTTTTCTCATCTAATAAAAAGTATGAGCAAGGTAATTAATCTCATAGACTCAAGGAAAAGAATTGGCTGCATTTGCACCAAATATTTCACAAAATATTTCACCAACTCCCAATAAAATACTACAATATAATCTCTCTCTCCCATAAAAAAATATAAAAAATTACAAAAAATATAAAAAATTACCTCTCTTCACTTTTTCACTAAACCCAATACCAACACTAAACCTAATACTAAAAATTTTACAACACAAACATAACCTAAAATTGAAAGAGCAAAATGAAAAAAAATACAGGCTAGAGAATTAATTAAACCAAAATTAAAAAGCAAACAACGCCGTTCCAGCCAGTTTAGAAATACTCCTATCAGTGATTCGCAGCACTAAATTCCTATTCATTTTGGCCCTTATCGAACGGTAAAGGTTAGCCGGGCATATATCAAACAGAAAAATAGCCCAATTACCAGGTCAGTCCAAGAAGAGATAAAGACGTTACATGTATGTTTTGTCCAGTTAGGACTTAGGCGTAGCAACTGTCCAACCTGGAATTTCAAGCCCGTGCGTGCCACGTATCCTATTCAAAAGATTCTGGATCAAACGAACTAGAGCACATAAACCTATTTTCTTTCATTTTAAGATTTTTGTACTTTTCGGTGCCACCCAAAAGTCAAGTTGTGAAATTCTTTGGATTTTGAGAAGCCTAGCGATGGATAAGTTTACGGTGGTGTAGCAAAGGCACAAATAGAGAGAGATTTGGTTTCAGGAACTTGTTTTCCGAACTGGGTTTCTCTTTGGTATGGCGGTTGAGCTTTGTTTGATGGCATCTCATGGGTATCCTGGGCTTTTTTTGCACCAAGAACAAAGCAGGGTCCTCAAGGTGAATCACAAGATCATTTTAACGGAAAATTTTGGTTTTTCTTTAGTTGTTGCCATGTTAACTATTTGAGAATGGATCTAGATTGGCATCAATCTGATTGATCAGGGTAATAATTACGTGAATTTTAGCAGGTTTGTTGATCTGGGTTGCTGAAATAAGTTCAGCCTGAAGTGTCTTTTTGTGGATGTTTAGATG
The DNA here is from genome assembly GCA_963930655.1 of Myrica gale. NCBI lineage: Eukaryota > Viridiplantae > Streptophyta > Magnoliopsida > Fagales > Myricaceae > Myrica > Myrica gale. The sequence continues at coordinate 10,764,361 of OZ005614.1, forward strand.
AGACTTTATCTTCTTTCGTGCATGTTTTCACCCATCTTGGTTTTATTGAGCTTATATTGTTTGTGGTTCTATTGAAAGTCAATCTCTTGCAATGTTTTCGGTGGTACGCATATGCGATAATTCTGCTCGCTTTAATACAAATTCTGATTGGGTATCTCAACGATTTGTTTTGAATAGCTGAAGTGCCTCCCCATACTTGAGAAAAATGAGGGCCAAAATGGATAGTCACGACTTAAATTTTATTTCTGTGTTTTTTGATGAATGATTATTCTGGTTCGGTTGTTTTAGTGAATTGGGTGTTTGGGTTCATTTTTTTTAAACTCATACAAACAACAGGCTTATGAGTTACCTACGTATTTGGTAGCCTGTGTTGAACTCTCACTTCACATGTCCATTGGCTGGTTATCATTGTTTCTGATGGTCTACGAACTTGATTCTACGAATAACTCACCTATTTAGTTGCAGCATGAAGTGAGCTTCTCTTTTCCCCCCCTTTGTCATGTAAATTGTACTAGTTGTTTGATGTATGAACTATCTGTAATTTAGAAATTTGGGCTTAATTGGTAGTTGCTCAAATCACTATTTAGTTTTGAAGTTTGAGATCTTGATTTATAATTAAATTGCTCTCTTTGTTTTTGATACATTACGGTATTGCTTTTGAATTTGATGTCTTCTAGTGTTGAAATCTTTGCTACACTTTGATGAGGACATAAGTTTTTTGTAAATAGTCTGTTGTTTTTGTCTTAATTCAATAGCCTTTACTATAGCTTTCAAAGGTTCTTTAACTAGTTGAAACATTATGCTTGTTATTGCAATTTGATTATTCCTAGGATATTGTTGAAATGTTTATTATCCAGTTCCTAGTGGTTCCATTTAGTAGTTTGATTGATTATGGTGACAAGTTTGCTTTTCATCACCTGGTTATTAGACTATGTTATGGTTCTGTGCCATAACTGTTTGGTTCCTTTGAAAGCTGAATTCTTTTAAATCTTGTTCAATGCAGGATTCTCAACATCTTTTGCCGAGTTCTGGGGTTGAACACAAGATAGTAAGATCAAGATCACTTACTTTGAGGCCTAATCAGTATGAGGCATGGAAACCTATAAGTGGGTTGTACGAGTCCAATCAATTTGTCCAGATTGACTCAACAGTTAAGAGGCCTGTGCTCATTGACGTGCAAGGTTTGCCAATCACTTTTTGGATGCTATGGTTGTTTGAAGAATATTTCCATTTAATCATTCACTTTGTTGTTACTTATCATATAACATTTAGTAAAGGATGGCGGGAGATACATGAATGATAGTAGTTAAAAGTATTATTTGGCTCTTGTTTATTTTTGGCACTAGTCATCTCACATTGTTCGTAGAAGTGTATATATGTGTGTGTACGCGCAAACCCACATACATCCACATATAGAGTATGTTTCTCTATGTTCAGCTGACCTCTTTCCATGGGATATTGGAGAGAGAATATCTTTCAAACTTGTCATAACATCTCAAGGAAGTGCTAGCCACATATGGGCTTTGACTTCAAAAGCACTAACTAGTTAAGGTTGCTTTTGAAAATCATTAGTCATTATAAGGCCCTGTTTCTCCTAATAAGGAATCCATGGGACTTGGCTTTATATCATTCATTTCACATTACTTATCATCTCTCACTCTACATAGGATTTAGGGTATTACAATCTCCCCCCTTAATCATTGCTAGGCTTGCTCTGATACTATTTGTAATGATTTAGGGAAGTGTTGGCCAGATCTGAACTTTGATTTCAAAAATACTATTTAAGGTTGCTTTTGAAGCTTATTGGAATCATTACAAGGCCCAGATCCACCCAGTATGGAACTAATGTGGGGCTTGGCCTGATGTCATTTTTTTCTCATTAGCTTTCATGTGAAGCCCACTCTTTTTTCTAGTTTAAAAATGGAGTGAACATGTTTCAATTGATTTAGGATTTCACTTCTGAATATTCCATCATAATGCTTTTGATTGGGCGGGATTTTGATCACTAAGCATCCATATTTGGCTTAAAAAGATGATTATGGTGGTCATTAGTCATGATGGCGGTAAGGCAAAAGCTAATCAAAATGGTGGTGCGATTATTGCTGTTGGTGTTTGTGTTGGCCTCTGAGGATGTGTTGGTGGCTTACTTGGTCAATGAATCCAAGGCGGAGCTCTGTTGCTTGGTTAGAAGAGTAGGATTGAAGGAACTATAACATTCTGCAACAAAATCGACACTAAAGTAGATAAGCTAGTAATTTTCACCCTTTTCATGAGGTCAATGCTTACTTTTGAGGAACCAAAAAGCATATACCCTGGATGACACGTGCCAAGAGAAACAAAAAAAGAGCTAACATTTGAGAGCATTCAACAAAAAGCCTTTTTTTTTTACTTTTACTTTAGTACTTTGGGCTAATTTCCTTTTTCGTAAAGCTCTTTTTCGAGCTCTCACCCCTGTGAAGGGTTTCCCATTGTAGAGCCATGTCAAATGCAACCTCACAGGTTTGGTAGTAGTGAATGTTCCCAGGGCTTTTAATAGTGACATTTATTTTATTTAATTGTTTTAGTTTATTTAGTTGTGATTTATATTTTATTAGATTAGGAGTTATTATGTTTTATTAAGTTTTGGTCCGTGGGCTTTTAGGGTTTGTTTAGGACCTTTTGTTCTCTATTTAAGGTTTGTGAGAACCCTAAATTCAATTAGACTGAGATTATAAAGATTATTGGCGGCTGCCTTTTGCACTTAAACGTGTTTTCCCCCTTCTTCTTGGCTAATTTCTTTTCTTCTTCCCTATTCTTTCATGATTTCTCTATCTCAATCCTAATTCTCTATTATATTCCGCATCAAATTGGTATCAGAGCTAAAATTCCTATTTCTTTTCCCGTTTCTTTTGGTTTTGCGACACTATTAATCCCACAAAATTGCCCATTACTGTGTTTTGGTTTCTTGGTGTTCTTCGGTGTATGAGTTGGTCGCCGACGCCCCAATAGCCTTCTCAGCCTTCGCCTACGTTCCTCGGAGCTCCGGCTGCTGCTGTTTGACCCTTTTTCCTGTGATCCAGATCTGTCCCAAGCGGTTTCCTTGTTTTTCGTTGTGAATTTTCTAAATCTAAGCCTATATTTGAGTTTCTACATGATTCGGTACACATAGGTGAAGCTCGCTTCGTTCCGCTGTTGACAGCCACTAGTTTTGGCCCATTTCAAAGATTCCGACCGACATTCCCGATTTCGGCGGATATTTTCCGGTTCCGGACGAAACACACCTGGTTCAAGCCGATTCTTGCATTTCCATGCCTAAATTCAACTCCTCTTGGTGTTTTCTCTCAGATTCAGGTCATTTTTGAAACTTTTGCTCCGTTTTTGGCTCCGATTCATGGGGGACAGCACCTTTTCGACGGTTTCTTGCCTTATCGGCCCTTTCAACGGCTTCTTCGTGTTTTGTGTTCACTAGTGATCTGAGGTGCACTCGTTCCGCTTCGTTTTTAGTGGCATAATTGCTCTTCTTTATAGTTTAATTTGTCTACGAGTGTTATGGGTCATTTTCACACTTTTGTTTTATCCTATAGTCGTCCTTATACATTATCTTTACTCGTTTGCTTCCTACGTTAAAAAAAAATAGCGTTCCCTAACCTTTATTGAATCCTTACATGCTTGTTTGCCTTAATTGTGGATTTTGGTGCATTGTGTTTAGTCCTTGTTTTATTCTTTTGAAATTTAGCACTACTTGTCTGCACAATTTAGATTTTTCTAATCCTCAAAACCAAAATCTAATTTTTGCTCTAGTTCTTGTTTTTCAGTCAATTGCATCAGTGATTTATTCTCAATTGCATTTTTAGGTCGGTGTTGCATGCATTTGCGTAGCGGTCGTCTCGTCAACCCTAGCTTTGTTGACCCAACCATAGACCCTACCCACTTTGAGGCCTTGACCCAACAAATAACCCAATTGACCACTCAGTTAGGTGTTATCCAAGCTGACCTAACGGCAGCTCGTCAAGAAAATAGAGACCTAGCCACGAGGGTTGAGACCTTAGAGGTCCCGGGTCACTAAAATGACGCTGAGTATTCTGATGCACCCCCTAATAGGCGTCATCGTGATAAGAGAGATAGAGATAGGCGCGATTGTAGAAATAGAGATTATGACTGAGAGCGAGATCACTACACTCGTGGTAATGAGTCTCCTCCCCGTCACGAGGAACGACTCTTCAAGACCATTAAACTAGATGTCCCTACCTTTGACAACTTTCTAGATCCCCGCGTTTATACTCAATGGATTAGGGATATGGATCATTTCTTTGAGCGGTATGCAGTGTCTGCGGATAGACGAGTGCAATTTGCTAGTATGAAGTTAGTTGGTAATGCTCAGCTTTATTGGGAGAGTGTAGAGGATCTCCTTTTGAGGCGTCATGCGCCTCTAGTTGGAACTTGGGTTGAAATGAAGCGTCGTCTTCAAGAAAAATACATTCCCCATTCTTACATGAGAAATTTGTTAGATCAGTGGAATGTCCTTCGGCAGGGTAACAGGTCTGTAACTGAATATGTGACCCAATTTGATGAGTTTAGGATGCATTATCACATTGTTGAGGATTTATGACTTTGAGTCGATTTCGACATGGTTTACATGATGACCTTAAGAGAGAGTTGTCCTTAGAGGAGTCTCCACCCTCGATCGTGCCTACACTGTGGTTCAAGACTATGAGTTGGTTACTAGGACTCCTTACGGAAGACGTGGCGACACTCGTCCTTTTGCTCCCCAACCTTCCCCCTCACAACATAAATCTGTGTTAGGAGCTACTTCTATTTTGCGCCTTGTCCGGGATATTAAGGGAAAGACCATTAATGCTCCTCGCACTAACTCCCGTGTGCAATGTTTTAATTGTAAGGGTTTTGGCCATATGTCAATAAGTTGTCCTAGTAGATCTTTGGTCCTTGAGGGACATCCTAGCGTGTGATGAGGACCACCTAGTCGAGCAAGTTTATTAGCCTCCGATTGACGAGCTTAGTGATTTAGGTGAAGGTGGTGATGTTATTGTAGGATGTATTAGATCTATCCCTTCTAGGTTTAGTCCCGCCCTGCTCCCCGACACCTCCCGATTGGGTGTTGTTCGTTGTATCCTTACCCAGCCCAAAGATGCTGATGACTGGCGTCATCATGCTATCTTTCATACCTATATCAAAATCAATGATAAGGGTTGTAAGGTCATTATAGATAGTGAAAGTTGTATTAATGCAGTTTCTGCTACTATTGTTTCTCGTCTTGGGTTACAACCAGTCCCTCACCCTCACCCCTATAGTGTCTCGTGGGTCGATACTTCCTCCATAGCAGTGAAGGGACAATGTCTTGTGCCCTTTCAGTTTCTAGAGTACAAAGATCAAATATGGTGTGATGTTATCCCTATGGATGTAGGTCATGTTATACTTGGTCGCCCATGGTTGTTCGATTTGGATGTGCTATATGTGGTCGCTCCAACTCTTGTTCCTTTTTGTACAAGGGAAAAAGGATTCCCCTTAATCCTCTTCCCCTGAAACCTGTTGATGTCCATCACCCTAAGACAGTTGTAGACAAGAAGGAGTTAAATATTATCAGCTCGACGGAGTTTGAGCGAGATCTGGTAGGGGAGTCGGTTGTGTTTGCGGTAATTGTCATGGAAGTCTCATATGATTCTCCAACAGTAGTGCCTCCTGAAGAGGCTCAAGAGGTCCTTCGGGAATTTCAGGATGTTTTTCCTGCGGATCTCCCTGATCATTTGCCACCATTACGAGACATTCAACATGCCATAGATCTTGTTCCGGGAGCGTCCCTCCCAAATTTGCCTCATTATAGGATGAATCCCTCTGAGCATGTCGAGCTCCACCACCAAGTGGGTGAACTCCTTCACAACGGGTTTCTCCGTGAGAGCTTGGCTCTTGGAGAATGTGTGTTGATAGTCGAGCCATCAACAAGATCATTGTCAAGTATCATTTTCCCATCCCTAGACTTGATGATATGTTGGACATGACGGTTGACGCCACAATCTTTTCTAAGACTAACCTTAAGAGTGAATATCATCAGATTAGGGTCCGCCTAGGTGATGAGTGGAAAACTGCCTTCAATACGAAGGATGGTCTTTATGAGTGATTAGTCATGTCGTTTGGTCTTTCTAATGCCCCTAATACATTCATGTGGGTCATGACCCAAGCTCTTAGGCCTTTCACGGGAGAGTTCTTAGTGGTTTACTTTGATGATATCCTTATTTTTAGTAAGTCTCGTGCTCAACACCCTTAGTGGTCTACTTTGGTGTTGGCATAGGCGAAGTTCTTACTCAGGAGCATCACCCTATTGCCTACTTTAGCGAAAAATTGAATGATGTTAGACTACGCTACTCTACTTACGACAAAGAGTTATATGCGGTTGTGCAGGCTTTGTGCCATTATTTGTTACCCCAAGAGTTTGTTTTTTACGCTGACCACGAAGCTCTTCGTTACCTTAGTTCTCAGAAAAAGTTAAATAGTAAGCATGGTCGTTGGATAGAATATTTACAAGCCTATTCTTATGTTTTGAAACATAGGAAGGGCTTTGAGAACCAAGCCGCTAATGCCTTGAGTCGTCGCATCTTCTTGTTGTCTGTTATGCACGTTAAGATCATATGATTTGAGAGACTAAAGGAAGATTATGAGACTTTTCCTGATTTTAGGGAGATTTATCTAGCTTTACTAAATGGTCAACTTGATCCTACTATTGGGTTTCGTCTTCAGGATGACTACCTTTTTCGGGCCAATCAACTTTGTATCCTTAGGACTTCAATGAGGGATTTTATAGTGTGGGAGGTTCACGCCGGAGGTCTTGCTGGAACATTTCGGGCGTAATAAGACCATATAGAGGAAGTTGAAGGCCAATTTTATTGGCCAAGTTTGAAAATACATGTTGCTAAGATAGTTAGCACTTGTAGAACCTGTCAGCTTGCCAAGCATAAAAAACAGAATACCGGTCTCTACACGCCTCTTCCTGTCCCTAGTTGTCGTTGGCAAGATGTGAGCATGAACTTTGTTTTAGGATTTCAGCGTACCCATAAGATGCATGACTCTATTTTTTTTTTTGTGGATCGTTTTTCTAAAATGGCTCACTTCATTCCTTGCAGTAAGACTTCTGATGCCTTTAAGGTTGCTAGGTTGTATTTTGATGAAATTGTTAAGTTGTATGGCCTTCCTAAAACTATTGTGTCCGATCACTATTTTCATTTCACTGGTCACTTTTGGAGGACTCTCTGGCATATGGTTGGCACTAAATTGAAATTCTCCATTGCATACCATCCACAAACAGATGGTCAAACCGAAGTTCTCAATCGTAGTCTAGGCATTTATTGAGATGCCTAGTCTAGGAAAACCTTAGGAATTGAGACTTGATCCTCCCTACTGCTCAGTTTGCTTATAACAATTCTGTGAATCGGTCTATTGGTGTGAGTCCCTTATTCTCATATCCCCCTATGCTAGTGTATCTATGACTGCTGAATCATTTGCGCTTCATCTTCATGACTTGTATATTGAGATCAATAAACGTCTAGAAGCAAGTAATGCTTCATACATACTTCGAGCTGACTTACATAAAAGACATGTTGCATTTAATGATCCGAATTCGACCGGAACGACGTCCTTCTAGACCCGCTTCCAAATTGCAGGCTCGTAGTGCTGGTCCTTTTAAATTTTGAAGCAGGTTGAACCGAATGCATTTGTCATTGATATTTCATCTGACTTTGGTTTTCATCATACTTTCAATGTTGAGGACTTAGTTGCCTCAAAAGCCCTCCCAGCTTTCCAGATGATCCTTTTCTTGACACCACTATTCCTGACCCTGAGCCTATTCCTACCCCTGCACCATTACCTTTTATCCCTGCATTCGTAGATAAAATTGATGCTATTCTAGATAACCAGATTGTGTTCACTACATATGGAGTAATTCAACGTTTCCTTGTTCGCTGGTTAGACAAACCGGATTCTGAATGCACTTGGATTACTCAAGATATTCTCCAATAACTTGATCCCGACATGTTGGAGCTCTACAAAAGTCATCAGGATTTTCTCTCGCCAGAGTCGAGTTCTTCTCACCCCGGGGACACTGCATTTAGACCTCCATTGATACGAGTCTATGAGCGTGCGAAGAATTAGACTGCACAACCACTTAGTTTGTGGTTGGGTACTTGAGAGAGATGATTTCATCTTGTTTTGTTTTACTCGACGGGGTCGAGTTTCTTCTACCTGGGGAGAGTTAATGGGGACATTTATTTAATTTAATTGTTTTAGTTTATTTAGTTGTGATTTATATTTTATTAGATTAGGAGTTATTATGTTTTATTAAGTTTTGGCCCATGGGCTTTTAGGGTTTGTTTAGGACCTTTTGTTCTCTATTTAAGGTATGTGAGAATCTTAAATTCAATTAGACTGAGATTATAAAGATTATTGGCGGCTGCCTTTTGCACTTAAATGTGTTTTTTCCCTTCTCCTTGGCTAATTTCTTCTCTTCTTCCCTCTTCTTTCATGATTTCTGTATCTCAATCATAATTCTCCGTTATATTCCGCATCAGCTTTTAATGACATCTCAATTTTTTATGGTAAGTTGATTTTTTTCCCCTTGCCCATGTCAGGTAGATTATTGGACTCTTGTATGTGGAGTGCTTCTATGTGTAATTTTGTGTATGTACTTGAAAGTGCAGCTCCATGAGCAAAAACTCCTGTCATGATGAATAATGCATTGAATTGGGGATATTAACTAGTTTGGGAGAATAAGCACCAGCAGAGAAAGGGGATGTCTAGCTAAAAATAGAAAAGTATACCAATAAAGGATTATAAAGCAAGGTGGGTGGATTTTGAACATGAGGTGCATTATAATGGTGAGAAAACTGGAAAAGGCTGAAGGGAAGGATGGTGCGGTGGGGTGTGTGTGTGTTGGGGGGGGGGGGGGGGGGCATATAACTGCTCACTTTGAATGTCACACGCTGCTACTTACTCTTTGCTTGTCTCCATATTTGCACTGTGCTGAAGTAATCTTATTCACCTCAATTTTTTGAATACAGATAATAACCCTGATTCAATACTATTTAGCTTTGGAATTGCTGAGCAATGCACAAAACATGAAAAGATCTTGAAGTTCCTCAAGTCCCGACCAAGTGAAGTGGATAGAAGTGAACTAGATATGTCTTTACTATCTGACTTGATGGGGTTACAAGCATTCACAACTGATGTGTATCAGCATCCATCTGCTGCTTCTATTATGTACCCAAGTGGCAATCTTTACTCCCAGCAGCCTCTCAGTGACATTGTGGAAGATTTGGCTAGTTCAAAATTTGCAGTTCACTCAGATGGTCGTGTGGTGTTCAAAACAGGTTCTGGAATGGAGATGAAAGATCTACTTTCAATGGTCGCTGAGTTTTACCTATCAAGAAGCTCACCGAAATGGAGAAAGCTATCAATGTTGGTCCCACACTATACTAGGTATGGTTGCTTAAACCTTTTTTATTCAATCAAAGTAAAATGTAAGTTGACTCCTTTAATTTGTTATGTTGTAAGAGGAGCAATTATGAACCCTGTTGACTATCCTCATGGGGGTGGTGAAGGGAAGGCCCCAGTTGGTAGAATAAAAGCCGCAACCCAGTCACAGCTGTTCTTCTTAGAAGTTGCAAAGGCTTTGTCTTGTTCCTTCTATCTTCTTTTTTCTGCTTTGCTAATGTATCAAATCTTGTTCTTTTACGAACAATTTCACTGAAATTGAGGGTTATTCTCTCTTAGCTTAGCTTATGGTAATAATTTTGTTTTCACAAAATTTGCTGACTACTTCTGGATTGGATAGACCTTGTATAATGACTTCATCAACCTCTAGTTATGGAAACCTCACCACTTGTCTTTCTTGATTTTTTTACTTTTTTATAGTGTAAAAACTTTTCGGGCTCTACCTATTTCTTCTCATCTTTGGGCCTTGATTGAGAGTGTCGAATTTTTATTAGTTGCCAAACTTCGGTTTACATGTTACTGTGTCTGGATGATTGATATTGATTGATCCATTTCGAGTTGATTCAGGCAAATAAATTGCTTAATGCGAACATGATAAGCAACAACTTATACTTTTTGAGCAAGATGAATGGCAGAATGATGCAAATTCCTGCGCGAACTAGGTCATGCTTGAACCTTCTCTACTTACAACCTTGTTCACTCATATGGCCTGTGAAGTTGAAATTGTCTCGGAATTCTTTGCATTGTCGCTTCTGTTACCCTATAACTTCTGATCTATCACATATTCTAGTACTTAGAAAAGATACGGTAATTGTAGTTTACTTGTACTGCTTTACGGGTTCTCTTAGAACTCCTCCCTTAATTGGATTGTTGAATGAAATGGATGTCCTTCACAAATTTTAGTGCTACTTATGTTTCAATAACTTTTCTTTGTCAGTACTGTTCCGTATATCCTAGGTGCTCATTATGTTGTGCAGGCTGGACAACAATGAAGCTGTCACCAATGTTCATGGGTCTTCTTTGAAGCTTCAAGCTACAACTGTTGTCCCTTTGAAGAGGTATGCTTTCTTAAATGTTAGGGCCTGATTGGATCGATTCTTAGAAAATTGTTCTTAGGTGGGTTTGTTTAGTAAAATTTTACCATTCTAAAATTTTAACATAATAAAATAATTACAATATAATCTCTCTCTCCCCATCAAATCATTATTTTTTACTATAATAAATATAAACAATTCATTCAAATCATCTCTCTTCACTTTTTCACCAATTCCAATACCCTAAAATTTTAACCTCCCCAAAATTTTAACACTCAAACACAACCTAATAACATGTTTTGTGTATGAGAATGAAAACTGTTTCCTGTTGTTTGTTATACCAGTGTTTCTGACAAAATATAAGAACTTCCAGAAAAGAAAACACTGAAAATCTGTTAAAACAATATTTATACAATAAATGCTGACAAAAGTGCTTGGTTATAAGTGCTTGACATCTCAGAAATTCCTGCTATTCCAAACGTGTGATACATTCTTACTGCAAGTAGAAAAATAGAGGAGAGAAGTAGGGTTTGAGGGAGGAGATCACTACAAATTCTTATGACATTAATAATCAAATCAAATTCACTTCAACCTGTTCGCTGGTGCACTGCAGAAGTGACACATGAAACTTACAGACGAATAAAAAATCGAAAACAAATATATTGAGAAATGAAAAACAAGAATAAATCAATAATCCAAAAAATCTTTAAAAAGGAAAAAAAAAATAAAGAACACCAAGGAACAAAAAAATAGAGGAAATAAATAAAAAGGGAAAACAGCACAAAGGAAAAAAAAGAAAGGAATACCAAGTTGAAAGAAAGAGAAGGGGAATGGGGGCAGTTTCCCTCATTTTTTTTTCTTTGATGGGTTCTTCCTCTCCGCCTCCCTCTCCTTTTGCTTTTTTTTTTTAATTCTGAACTTTTTGCTTTTTAATCCTTTTTCCAGAAATGGAAGACTAAAATGTCACGTCTTCAATTTCTGTCAAGGAACTGATGGAGGTCTCAAATTTTGAAGGCAGTGGAATTCCAGTTTAATAATTGTAAAATTAGGAAATTGGGTCAAACTTAAGCCTTCATGTAACATCTTGAAAAAGCACAAAAGGGCTATCATCTTTTTCAAAAAAGAAAAGAAAAGAAAAATGACTACCCACTAACAATTTTAGAGTCCCATACATGTCATTGCTATTCTCAACCGATTTTTACAATATTTAAGCTAATATCAAACTAAAGGATGAAGCCTGCCAGCCTTCAGTCTCCAATACAAAAATTCATTGAAGTCCGCTTCTGAAAATCTGTCACTCTACATGTATTGCCCAGTGGATATAAGCAGTGGTCGATTGAGTTTGCCTTAAGAACACAGTTGTTATATTTCATAGCTCCCCATTGTTCCTAGCATTCGCCTTCAATAACTTCGCTGTCTGACTGTCTCAAAGCGCCACCTCCACTGTTTCTTCCCTCCTCAAATTGTTACCAGCCAACTGCGTCGAATTCCTGGTTTTCTCCCTCTGAATTATTTTTCTGCACCTTCCACCTGGCTTTCTTATTTTTTTTTTTACTTTTATGCATTCATTGCTTTAATTTGAAGTTCAATGTTATGTCTCTTCATAGACAAAATATTTTTTTTGTGGTGAACACACACGAGCTCTCTTCTTGAATTCCTTGCTTGCTACTAACCTACTAACGTTTCATGTATAACATGCTGCTCCTCATATTCTTAGCAGTCCTGAGAAAGTAAAGCTCAAGCCATCACCAAAAAAGAAGAATTGTCGGAAAGCAGGTAGAGAGAGGGATATGTACAGGAATAACTACTTCCATGCATGTGAGAGCCTTCTGTCATTAATGGTTAACAAGAGGTATGACAGAAAAACGGCAATCTTCTCTCTAAAGAAATCTGGCCCGGAGCTTCCTGAGCTCCTGACCCAATTTTCTGTTGGAATTGCTGGGACTGGCCTCGCTGTACTTTTCTCTGTCCTCAGCAAATTAGCTTGTGGGAGGGTGGTAACATTCGGTGGATCTAAACTCTTGAGCACAGGGTTTGCATTTGGACTGGTTTGGCTCTCATGGGCAGTGAATAAACTGAGAGACACGATTGTCTATGTCAGCAAGAATGCTGGAAAGTTGAGTTTGAATGAAGAGGAAATGATGAGGAGAGTAGATAAAAGCGTGAATTCAATTTACTTCAGAGTTGCGACTTTGATGGCGTTGGCAGTGCTGAGGTTTGCATGAGCGTCTTGAGTGTTATAATTGCGAGAAACTGAAGAAAGTATCTGTAAATGCCATAGCAAAGCTGGGGATGATCAGTCGGGCTGAAGCTCATCGGGGGTTGCTTGAAATGAGAACTTGGAGACAGAGAAGTTAAGGTCAGCCAAATCATGGGTCTCCTTGTAGAACTTGCTGTCAATAATAGATTATGATATTAGGAGGCTTATTGGAAAAAATTAATGTACAACTTAATACAATACAATTTTGCATGTGGAATGAAGAGCTCCATTTTTTTTCCTTTTAAATTACCATAAATGCTGTTGGTTTTTGAATTTTTTTTTTCTTTTCCTCTCTTAAAGCTCAAGTGGCACGAGGAAGCCCATACAGTGTCGGCAAACTACGTATCTAAGTGCTGTTTCCAGTTATTAATACCAGAGAATTACCCTGTGCTGTTGACCTTCATATTAGGAGTTTTAGGAGTTCTTCGTGAACTCTCTCTAAGCCTCTGTAACTCACATCCCAACCGAGCGGCGGACTGAACTGATTACCTATCAAACCCGAGAGCATTATACTGCGACGATGGCTGTTGACGGAGGGCATTCCTTATTCCAATTTTTGGCTTTCAGCCGAGAAATGCAGGATGTGGAAGGCATTTTTTTTTAAGGTCTTCCCTTACTCAATTTCTTATTAAGTTGCTTGAAAATATGATAATTGGACGGCTTTTGGATCGTGAGGATGACGGAACGCTGAGTCTTACATCTGATAGAGCTTGGTGTTTCAAGGTTTTCTGCTGGTTAATACTTGCACAATCCCCAGGGCAATCATACGGGATTTTTGTTTCCAAACAACAAATTGAAGCAGAAAAGGGCCGAATATAATTGGCCAAAATAGTACGATGGAGTAGCGCCAAATTGCACTATCCACATTTAGGAAGGGGGGGGGGGGGGGGGGGGCTTCCCTTCAAGAGAAGGGGAAAAGATTAAGAGTAAACAGAGACGTAGGGCTTTAGGAAGGGGCAGAAACGTTACTAGAATTACATGGAAAATGGACAACCAGAAAGGCCCTTCCTGAGGAGAGCTTCCTTAGACTCCAGATCAAGACACCATCTTCCCCTAACTCTCCCCCATGCAGAGAATTCCCCAGTCAGATCCGCATTTTCCGTTCTCTCAATATCCTGCGCTTGCTAGACTTTGGGCCTTTGCAATTTCAATATAAGATAACACTGACTGGGAATTATGATAAGGCATCCGCTAACTTTGAAAGAGGAAACTTCTATAGTGCTTACGAGAGGGTGGCATTACAACATTCATCCAACATTTAATGCCCGTCCTTATGAATCCCATGCCTATAATTCAAAACATCAACAATGCTTCGAAAGTGATTATAATTAATTGTGGTGATCCCCATGACCACAACACTGCGCACAATTCGACATTTTTTTTTATGACGAGGAAATTCCCCAAAGCCGGACCCTTTTAGCCCAACCCTGAAGTACAAACCCCGGCTCCCTGGACCGACCCCACAACCCAGGGAGCGGGTAAGTCAAGGGCGATAATGGGGGTGTTGGGGCTCGAACTTGGGACATGTTAGAACCCAAGCCGAAGCCTTACCACCACACCAAACCCTTGGGGGTACTGCGCACAATTCGACATTGATAACTGCTTATTTCTCTAATATCAGCGACAGAATTGTTTCAGTAGCAATCAAGATAATGTTAACAAATCGTGCACTGCAAAAAGGAACAATGAACATTAATTTACTCAATTTCATACCACTAGAAATCTCTCTAGTATCGCCTATAGCAAACATTTGATCCAAGTGAGAACAATAAAAAGTAATGACCACATGGCGTGTGTAGCCCAATCCGAGAGATAAGAGTCAGGTCTTTTGTTTCCCACTCTGCAATGAACAGACTTAAAGGCTGAAGAATCATGCGGAGTTAGCTTGCTCAGCTCAGTACTTTTGAAACTACGCCTGCACCCACTGTTCTACCTCCCTCCCTCAAGGCAAATCTTTGTCCTGTTTATTGATAACAAGAAACACATTAGGTCTGTCTTATGTACACGAGTCTCAGGCTCAATTAACAATGCTACAGATTATGAAAGAGGGAACGAAAGTACACCATATAGGATATTCTAAACTGACATCGTTTAGAAGAACACATGATTCAAAGCAAAGCACCCGGCTTTGTACCACAGAAAACAATTTTGAATCCTGTCTAACAAAGTGATAGCGAACAAGGCCATGGAATATGGAGAACATGACAACGCATCACCATCATAGCATTAAGCACACATGCTCATACTACACATGAAAAGGATAGAAACATGATCCTCGGGCTTAAAGACAGGAGGTTCAACAATACCATGTATGGCGAGTGTCGCCTCTTCCCATCTCTGTAAACCTTCAAGAAATTTGCAAGTTTTGATTGACAAAAATTTCTTACTTTTTAGAAAAAAAATTTAAATTTTGAAAGTTTTGATTGACAAACAACAAAATTTTTACCCCTTACCCAAGAAAAAAAAAACTTATACTCTTCTCAAATTAAATCCTCTCCACACTTTCTTCATAAACTCCAAAACCTTTTCATAAAAAAAATCCATTAAATAATCTATTTCTACACTTTTTTACAAACTTCAAACACTTTTTAATAGTCTATCTCTTCCAATTTTTCACAAACTCCAATAAAAATCAATCTCCAACCAAATATCGTTTAAATTTTCTACCAACTTTTCACAAACTCAAGTCAATAAAATCTAACACTACCCCTAAAGAAAATTTTTGTTAAGAGAAATTTTTCTTTATTTTTAAAACATCAAAACATGTGCTAACTATAAAAAATCGTCATAAACAAGGAATATTTTTTTGTCTGTGTTCACTTATTTTGCTAATGCTGCATAGAAATAGTGAAATAGTGTACAAACAAGCAATTCCAGTGTCTTCAATTATGCACTTTTTTCACATAATTTAGATGTTCAAAACTTATGGCACACTAATTCACAAACACTGGGTGCACAAACCAATAAATTACTAAGTAATGAAAAATTGAGCTTCCTAATATATCTGTCACTGTTATACAGTGAAATTAAGACCTCAACATTCTTGGCCAGGCAAAAATGGAAAAATCAACATACAAGTGACTCCTCCAAGTTTACACCTCTTAGATGAAACTAACTTAGACATACCTGGTTCAAGAGGAACAGGTGAAATCAGCTCAAAAACTGCTGTCACGTTGTCCCCAGGCATAACCATCTTAACGTTTTCAGGCAATTCTACTTTCCCAGTAATATCTGCAGTCCTCAAATAAAACTGAGGCCTGTAATTTGAGAAGAAGGCTGTATGGCGTCCACCTTCATCCTTTGTAAGGACATATATCTCAGCCTCAAATTTCGTGTATGTTTTAACAGTACCTGGCTTAGCAATAACCTACAGAACAATAATAGAATGATAGTTAAGTAATATTCTATTACATTCCCCATCACTATTCAGTGTCATAGACCAAAGTTAAATTCATGATACCACTTTAACTACCAAACGTCTACATCCACATATTTTGATTCTTCTGTTTATCACAGGCACCACTGATCAAAATATTCTCAGGTCAAGCACGCAACTTTATAATTTCTAATTATCCAAGAAAATTCCCTGAGACAAACTCTTATAAGATACAGCATAAAAACTGAAGCAGAATAAGGTAATTAAATTAAGTTTCACATTAGGACGTATTAGAGAAGATTTCAGTAGCCACAAGCAGAAGTCATCTAACCTGACCCCGCTCAATGTCTTCCCGTTTTAGACCACGCAAAAGAAGACCCACATTGTCACCCGCCTATCAACATTTACAAACCCATCATTAGTTTAACCATAAGAGAACTCAATGTAGCCGAAGGAGTTATCAATCACTTACTTGCCCATGATCCAATATTTTCTTGAACATTTCAACACCTGTGACTGTAGTTTTCAAAGGAGCACCCTACAGAGAATAGGAATAAAATCAATATATGATCCAGATATTCCAAGTATGGATCTTGACAAGAAAGATCTGAAGTGGACCTTCCACCAAAGAACAAAGCAATCTAAGCTAAAAAAATGGCACAGCCCCATTAGAACAGGCAGACTCATGATCAGAATAAAGAGCAAATCATCAAGCTCAAGCCAGAGAAGGAAATTCTCAAGGACTTCACAGAGATAAGACGACGACAACATGATTCACGCACTTACCTGCCTCAACCCCAAAACCTCCACTTCCTCACCAACTTTAATCATTCCTTGTTCAACACGGCCAGTGGCAACAGTTCCACGCCCCTTAAACAAACGGAAATAATTAAAGCTCAATTGAAATTCAAGGGTAACAATCTTTGTGAATATAGCGAAGAACACTCATGGAGCAAAAGAGAATTTCTAAAAAATACCTTGAGAAACAAAAGCATTCAAGTACAAATTGGTTAGTGATAAAACAGTTCTTTTTTTTCTAGGCAGCGATAAAACAGTTAAATTGCAGAAAGGACGCCATTCTGGTAACAATACCTTAGTTATTCACTTTAAGATTCCATAGATCCACTGGAATCAGTAAACCTCCAAAATGCAATGCTGATAAAAACATATAGCCCATGCCCACTTAAAGAAACTCCTTGTGAGGAATTGGGCACAAAGCAAAGAAGCATACTGAGAATGAGTAAACTAATAAGATTCCTCGCAGAAGTGAAATCCCTTCGCCAAAAGGAATCTTAAGAATTGACACTGAATGCACAGCTTTTTACCTGAATTGAAAACACATCTTCAATAGGCATCAGGAAAGGCTTGTCAAGCTGGCGTACAGGGTCAGGAATGTATTCATCGACAGCATCCATCAATGTCAGGATAGCCTTTTTGCCTATCTCCTCATTGGTACCTTGCAAAGCAGACAAAGCTGAACCCCGAATGATGGGGATCTCATCCCCAGGGAACTTGTAGAAACTAAGAAGCTCTGCCAGACACACAAGCTTATGTGAAACACTTGTAGTAGTGTCAAAACCACCAAACTAAAAAATATATGCCACACAAAAATAGTTTCAAAAAGCCACCCTACCACGGAGTTCCATTTCCACAAGCTCCAACAACTCAGGATCATCAATAGCATCAACTTTATTTAGAAAACACACAAGTGATGGCACACCAACCTGTGCAAATGCATTCAGAAATCCTTATATTGTCCAATCTATAAGCACAGAAAATAATGCAAAGAACTAAACGCATATGAAGGATAAAATTTATAAGCCACCATTAACAGGATACTCACCTGTCGTGCAAGCAGAATATGCTCCTTGGTCTGCGGCATGGGTCCATCAGGTGCAGATACAACAAGAATACCCCCATCCATTTGGGCAGCACCCGTAATCATGTTCTGAATATCATGAGATGGTGTATGAGGGCATATGCATTTTTAGAGGAAGAGGAATGCAATGGTTAAGGCTTGAGACATAAATAACTTGCAGAAATCCTTCAGGAATTTTTGAGCTTGGTGTAATTGCATAAAGAAAGTTGATTAATAAGGACACTTTACATTCGAAGTGAACAGCATCACAGAGATGCAAGTCAAAAATAATTTGAGGTCATATCAGAAGCTAAACTAATTCAGCTATTTTTTAATTCTCACCTCATTTTTGTTTGCATATCCAAGCCAATTAGTGATTTACTATGTTGTCATAAGGGGTTGTTAAAATGCCTAAACCATGTACTCTTGCATGTAAATATAAGTTAATGAAACAAGACTCAGCATAATGGATCCTGCTATAAAGTATAAAAGTCAACCCAGTCCTTGGAGGGTTTATGTGTTTCCTAGAATAATTGTTCAGTACTGGCACCGGTTATGCCGCAACATGCTCTACCAGATATAACATACTCACTTCCTAACCTACATAAATCAACTGTTTAGCTTACCTTGACATAATCTGCATGTCCGGGACAGTCTACATGTGCGTAGTGACGCTTTGCAGTTTCATATTCTACATGTGCCTATAAATCAGATCAATCCTTAGGTTACGGGAAAAATAATTTTGGGAAGATGAATTGATAAAAGTGAGCGGGATGAAAAGGCATGACAACAAATTATGCATGAGCCAACTAAGAAAACAGTAATCCAACCGTTGCAATTGTAATTCCTCTCTTTTTCTCTTCGGGGGCCTTGTCAATTTCATCAAAGGCAACAGCCTTAGCTTTTCCTTCTTCTGCTAGGACCTAGAAAAGCATCACTGGAAAATTTGAGAAACGAGGTCACTGAAATTCCACACTACATGATTCCCTATTGTAGTCCGGGTTTTAGTTACTTAAATGGAACACTAAGTAACCCGAGTATCAACTGGGGAAAATAAATATATAGCACCAAAAAAAAACCCCAACTGAATCAATGGTAAAAAACTAAACCTTTGTAATGGCTGCAGTCAGTGTAGTCTTCCCATGATCGACATGCCCAATAGTTCCCACATTTACGTGAGGTTTCCTGCCAGCAGAACGATATTAAACAACCTAACAATGGCACGAATGAGCATGGGATTCCAGCATGTTGCATATACAAACAAAGTATTCTTCTTGCATGATGTTTTGGATTCTCCAAAATGTTAAACATGCGACTATGAATACATATCATCAAATATACGGATTCCAAGTCAAAGTCAGACAATCACTGAAATACAAAAGGGTAATTACACGGCAGAACATAAGTTTGACTTTTTCTTTTTCAAAGCCTATGAGTGAGAGAAACACGGAATATGCTGTTTCGCATTTCCAAAGAAATGAGCCTCATTTCATTCCTAGATAACATTCACAGCTATATTCACTACAATATAAAACTGCTTTTCAGAAACGGGGGGTGAAACGAATTTGTTTATGCCTTCCTAATAGAGCCTAACAATCTCTTACGTCATAAATACCTCTGATTGCTACACCAATTTGATGGTCACTATTTTCAACCCAATTTCACACCTAGACTGTTCCAACTCTGCACTACCACTCGTTTATCTTAATAGCAGCAATTACCATAAATCACATATAAAATTTGAGGAATAGAAGCTTGGATTTACGTTCGGGTGAATGTGGCCATGGATCTCCACCAGGAAGTGGGAACTGAAACTCTGTCATATCTCGATATGGAATCGGAGAAAGATGACTGGGCCGATCCTCTACAGCACCCGTAGATTTGGGAGGAGAAGGGGAGGAGGCGCTTGGAATTGGAGTTTCTGAGAGCCACTGATGCCATTTGGAATCAGTAACAAAGCCCTAGAACTAAGAAATGCGGAGCTTCATACGCTGAAAGAGTAGGGGTTTAAGCGGCTTTGCGATTCGAGGGTTTTAGTTTGTATTCTACGGGTCCCAAGTTTACTATACCTGACCGTATAACGCAGTTCTGGAAGCCCACAGCCCAGCCCAGCCCACAACTTTCTAGGCACTTAACTAGTACAAACATTTTTTGGATCAAAATAATAGCTTCATCTTGCAAGTCACCCCTGGTCTTGCCAACCTTAAAAGGAGAATGTTTCTTCCAAAGCAAAACTTGCAAGAATTTATCTTCACATTCCAGCCACATCCAAGGAAGGTAGACCGTAGTACTATAAGTTGTAGCATCCATTGAACAAGCCAGCTTTCTTCAGCTATGTCTCCTAAAGTTTTTATGTTCCGAGTACTTGCCATGACCCTCTTCATCTTGCCTATTGTTAGCCCTGCCAACTTCAGTTTTCCGGCTGTTTTCAACTTCGGCGATTCGAATTCGGACACCGGTGGCTTGGCTGCAGGAGTTGCTTTTCCAGTTGGACCACCCAATGGGCAAACCTACTTCCTTAAGCCATCTGGACGATTCTGTGATGGCCGTTTGATCATTGATTTCCTAAGTAATCCGTTTTTGTTCTGACTACTTTAGTCTATGAGCATGCGAAGATAATGTCAAATGCCGTTATTTACTTCAATATATGCAATTGCTCGTGCACATGGAGACAGGAAAATGGTTTTTTCGCATTTAGCAAATTGAACACAATATGTTTGCTGCAAGTTATTGCAGTACAATAGGCCTAAAGCTTCGAAGTCAAATGCTCTGCTGCAGTGACGGATGGAAACCAGAAAGTAGGTTTAAATATATTAGAGTTTGCTTTCTAATTTCAGCTTTATGCGTTGCAGTGGATGCAATGGACCTACCATTTCTCAATCCATATTTGGATTCTGTTGGTGCGCCAGACTTCTGGACAGGGTGTAACTTTGCGACCGGAGGATCTACTATACGTCCAGCCAATGCAGCCTCTACAAGCCCTTTTTCCGTGGGGATTCAGGTTGCTCAATTTGTCAGATTTAAGGCTCGAGTCCATTTATTAACAAAAGGTAAATGATATGGACAAATGTAAGGTTAAGATTAATGTTCAGTAAAAGGTTATTGCGAGGACTTGTGATCAAAAGTTGTGGTGTTTGTTACAGACAAGAAACTATCAAAATACCTTCCTTCTGAAGAGTCTTTCAAGCAGGCCATCTACATGTTTGATTTAGGTCAGAATGATCTTGATGGTGCCTTTTATACAAAATCGGAAGCCGAAGTAATTGCTTTCATTCCGATTATTCTAACCGAGTTTGAGACTGTAATTAAGGTGGAACTATCTTTCTTCCTAAATAAGTCAATTAGTCCAAATGGTTTTAGTAGAACAACCAATTGCCAAATAACGCTCTCTTTTCTTTTGGTGGTCTTCAGAGATTGTATTATGAGGGTGTTGCAAGGAAGTTTTGGATCCACAGCACTGGTCCCCTTGGATGCTTACCTCGAATCATTGGAACATTTGGAAAAGACCCATCCAAACTCGACCAGTTTGGATGCGTAAACTCCCATAACCATGCTGCTACTCAATTCAACATGCAATTGCATGATCTTTGTACAAAATTCCGGGTACAATTGCCTGAAGCAAACTTCACTTATGTTGACATCTTCTCGATAAAACTCGACCTAATTTCTAATTATTCTCAATATGGTAAGTTCTCTTCCTCATTGTAAATCACTGTTTGCAATTTACTTGCTATATTGAACTCTTTTATTCAGATATATAGCTGAATATATATGAACTTTGCGTCTCAGGATTTACACAACCTTTAGCGGCTTGCTGCGGGTATGGTGGCTTACCATTGAACTTTGACAACCGAATTGCTTGTGGCCAAACCAAAAATCTAAATGGGAGCGTGGTGACAGCAACACCATGCAATAATACTGTAGAGTACGTGAACTGGGATGGAAACCACTACACAGAAGCTGCAAATGAACATGTTTCATCCCAGATATTAACAGGGGATTATTTAGACCCACCTCAGAGAATGATCAATATCTTCTGGGATTCAAGTTCGTTGAACCGCCCTATGAAATAATAGAGTTCTTTGACCCAATACCATTGTACTAACTCAACGATGACTACGTACAATATTTTTAGGATTGTATACTCGTTGCTAAAAACTGTGTTTTAAGTCTTTGGCGCTACGAAATTAAGTTCGTTGCTGATAAATATGTTGCTTTGTTGTAGTGTATTTAATCTTTTATTTCTCAAATGTTTATAAATTCTTTTAGAGTGTATAACTATTTGGTCCTACATATAAGGAAAGTGTTAGAGTAATTCAACACATATCCATGATAACTATTTCTTTACCAATTTTGGTCGAATAATAATAGTAACACGCTTTAAAATTCAAGCATTTATTTTTTGACACCTGCATCCAAGATATAACCTTTGAAACATAACAAAAAAAGTAAATGAATATGTGTTCCGTGATGCCTTAAAGCTACGTACGACTTTTTGTTGTGCAACTTTTATTGTGGAGTATATATACATCTATTTTATTTGATAAATATTTTTTTACTCTCTAAAGGAGTAGATAATTGTTGTTATCTTTTTGATGAATTTATATTCCTTCCAGAGATTACTCAAGAATTCCATCGCTGACGATCATCTTCGAATCACCGGATTCATGTTGGGCCTACGGAATTCTTTCTTATTTGCTGTTGTGCTTGCAAATATCTGCTTGTTTCAAGTTCCATGAGGGACTTTTTTCCAGAGTTCCAAGCTGCTGGGAATTGATGTTGAATTATGTAACCCAGGGTAGAGACTAGAGACTTGCAAATATCTGATTGTTATCTCTACAATAATTT
This sequence comes from Myrica gale, assembly GCA_963930655.1. Lineage (NCBI taxonomy): Eukaryota > Viridiplantae > Streptophyta > Magnoliopsida > Fagales > Myricaceae > Myrica > Myrica gale. Next base: position 10,787,211 of record OZ005614.1, read on the forward strand.
GTTGTGATGAGCCAAACAAAATCCCCCCCTGCTGGACGGATGGCCAAGAACAGTAAACACTAGACTGAGAATCAGGCCTAATTGGGCTCAGCAGTGTTCAGTAGACTTCATTCCTACAGGAGAAAGAAGAAGATCACAGAGTGAGCTTACCGTGGGGTCAGCCTCTGATGATTTTGTTATTATTATATTTTTTTAACTTTTCTTCTAGTTACTCAATGTATCAGAGACAGTTAGAAAAATGATCTTACTTCTCTGTCTTCTCCGGGAGTCTCAATCATACCTCCTCTCTTTTGTCTTTTTCTTCCGATCATATATACCCACAAAGGGCATATTGGGCTTCTCACTACAAAAAAAACCGTCTATAGCAGCGGTCACTGTAGCGGCGGTCAGAAAAACCGCCGCTACAAGGTGCTTTTAGCGGCGTTTACAGAAAACCGCGGCTAAAATTAGCCTATAGCCGCGGTTTCTGTAGCCGCGGTCATTGACCGCGGCTATAGACGGTCTTTAGCCGCGGTCACTGACCGCGGCTAAAGAAACCGCGGCTAAAAATAGCTAAACGGAGTCTGTCGCGACGGTCGTCTATAGCGGCGGTCTTTGACCGCCGCTATAGACCTCTGTAGTTGCGGTTTTTTCAAACCGCCGCCAAAAGGAGGGTCTGTAGCGGCGGTCTCTATAGCGGTGGTCACTGACCGCCGCTATAGGGGTGTCTACAGCTGACCGCCACTATAGAAAGAGGGTCTACAGCGACGGTCACGTTGACCGCCGCTGAATCTCGTACCTGTAGCAGCGGTTTTAATACAAACCGCTGCTATAGGTATAAATTTAAAAAAACTGAAAAAAATAGAAAAATAAAATTTTATGTGTTATTTAAGGTTAAAAATTGTTTTATTGACTATTTATTCCTTTTTATACATAATTTTATTTTCACATGTTTTAAAAAATTTTTAAGAGACCTACTTAATAAAATATGAAATTAGAGAGTGTTATGAATATTAAAGTTGTTATATAGAATTGGGACACTTTTCGCACACGTGTCGGTTTTTTGGTCATAACTTTGGCTACAAGTATCCGATTCGCGCCCATGACCCCAATTCGGAAAGCTCTTTTCGGCGTGCACGTCGTATTCATAACCTATTTTTAGTTATGATTTTCTTTCCTTTACCGTTTAGGAATTATTTTTGAACCCGATTTGGGTCATATTTTGGCAGTCTATTTAATTTTGCTAAAATACTATTAGGGATGAGATTTTAGCTATTTTAGCCCGGCTTGTGGTTTAATTTTAACTTAATATTTGGTCATACTTATTATTTAATTAATTTCATATCTGGCATTAATTTGACACTTCAGTGCACATGTAGCTTTACAATTTTACTTCACCTAAATAAAAAGAACAATTGTGAATTTAAATATAACAAATCATACAACATGTAATTTATAAAAATATATAACTGCAAAATATTAAATTAGTATTAAAAAAACTACAAATAAAAAAAAACTCCTCCCGCTCCCGCCCCCGCCCCCTTCCCTTTCTCTGTTTCTATAGGGTGCTTTGGAAGGTTCGATTATCTGATTTGACAATCTATACGGAGTTGAAAATGGTATGATCCTAGGCATGGTCTCCAATTTTTTGTGTTCACAATTTTTTTTGCAGATTTATTAGTTCTTATAATGAAGACCACTTACTAAGACATATTAGCACCTTACTCTTAGGCATGAATTTATGATAGTTATATATTTATGATTGTTATGGTAATTATATTTTTATTGACTAAATCTATGCAGAGAACTTCTTTAGATAACAAGTTTGATTTTTTCTTTTGTTTTTCGTTTTTTATTTCATGCTGCTTGCTTTAATAATTCATTTGAACTACTTTTGAGATATACATAGACATGCAATGTTGTCTGAGACCTTATCACGACTTTGATCTGTTGATATACCCTGTAAGGGTCTTCATTGGTTTGCAATACACAAGTTTTAGTGATATGGGAAAGGAGCCAAGGAGGCCAGCCTTATCTTGGGAGTATATGTGATCCTTGTTCAAAGCTCAAGCAACACAAGGAGTTGGTTACTATAATTTTTTTACGGTTGCCTAAAATTTCACTCTGCATTCTGCTTTTTGATGTGTGGTTTCCTCCAATGTGAAACAGCCTTTTAGCTTTTCTTCTTATATTTACTTGCTTGGTGATTTGTAGGTGAGCTTATTACGCAGCAACAGATGTGGGTGACTTCATCTACCAAGGGTAAGCATTTAGTACTTCGAAACATTCCGTGGCTTTTATATGTAGAATAGTATGCAAGTCTTTTACCCCTGGTGAATGCTTATTCAATCTGGATAATGGTTGTAATATCTGGTATATAAGTAATTGCTGATTTTTTCTGTATAATTAGGATTTTCTAAAAAGTAAGGCATATCCTTTTATTGGAAGGATGTGTGTCATTTTTGTTGGATTGGTTGATTGAAGGCCATTGAGGGTCATTTTTTATCTGAAATTGGGAAACTTTTTTTTACTCATCTTGATCCGATTCAATGAAAACTGCGCTCGGGTCTATAGCAGCGGTCATATTAGGTCTGTAGCGGCGGTCACTGACCGCCGCTATAGACCCGAGCGCGTGCGGTCAGGTTCAACCTATAGCCGCGGTCATTGACCGCTGCTATGGCCCCCGGGGAAATTTTTTTTTGACCCTGCAATCCTATAGCGGCGGTCAATGACCGCGGCTATAGGTTGAACCTGACCGCTGCTATAGGTCTATAGCAGCTAGGCCTGTCCAAAAAACCGGCCGGACCGGCCCGGACCGGTTTTGACCCAAACCGGTTTTAGTCAACCGGGTTGACCGGACCGGCAAACCGGTGTATTCCGGTCCGGTTCCGGGTTACCCTCATGAAAACCCGGGACCGGACCGGAGTATACCTCTCCAAACCGGCCCAAACCGGAAATTGGCCCAAAAAGCAAGGCCCAACCCAAAAACCGGCCCAAAATGGCATGACCCAACTCAAAACCGGCCCAAAATGTCATGGCCCAAACCGGCCCAAACCGACCCAGATCGGACCGGTCAAACCGGAAACCGGACCGGACCGGTCCGGTCATATAACCGGTCCGGTCCGGTCCGGTCTATATACTTTGAAAAAGTTCCGGTTTGGCCGGCCAAACCGGACCGAACCGGACCGGCTGTTGGACACCCCTAATAGCAGCGGTCATATTAGGTCTGTAACGGCGGTCAGAGAGTATTAGAAGCATATAGGATGGTTTGCATGCAAGAGATCACGTGAAAAATGAAGAAATAGAAGCTTAGTAATTAATTAACATAAGTTCATGCAAAATATTTGAAGAAAATTGTGTTTAAAAAGGTAATTAGGGCTAAGAGCATGAAATAATAGCACTCTAAAATTTTTCGGTGTAAATCATTATTTAAAAATTTATAAGATACTAAATCAGTCAAATATGCTCCTAAGTTGAAGATCTTAAATAGAGATGAAAGATAAATTTTTAGGAATTTTTCCTATTTTTAAACTAATAAAATAATTAAATTCGAAAATAATAATTAAATATTATTTTACAAACTAATCACTTATTTAAAGAAAACTAATGAAGTTTTAAAAGTTAGGGTGTTACACTGATACAGTTGGCCATTGAGTTAGGAGAGTTCGATATCCAATACCAACCATGTACGACTGTCTAAGGACAGGTTATGGCAAATTTTATGAATCAAAATGGACGATGGTGCATGGAACCCGAACAGAGCACATGAATAGCTTCTCTTCTAACAAAACGCGTGTGGACTGCCCACATCGACAACTCTTCAAACAAGTGGGCTAGTGGCATAGGTGTGGTCTTGATATCGCCCGATAAAATGGGGTACAATATGTCCTCCACTTCAACTTCAAAGCCACTAACAATGAGGCCGAGTACGAGGCCGTCCTGGCAGGCCTCAGCATTGCGAGCCATTAAGCACAAAGCGACTCCCAGTTAGTAGTCGGCCAAGTAAAAGGAGAGTTTTGCAGCGAGAGGCAACAATAAGTAGGAATATTTGATCCGCGTGCTGAGCTTACACTTCTAAATCAAGCGCAATGCGAGCAGAAAAATGACCTCGGTAAGCTCCTCAAAGTGAGGAATTAACATCGTAAGTCTTCTTCCACTCTGGAGAGATAGGACTACTTCACTAAATGGGTAGAAGCCCAACCCCTGGCCTCCGTCACAGAAGAACATATCCAAAGGTTTTTGTGGACTTCCATCATTTGTAGGTTCGGCATACCTAGGGTTCTGATATCGGACAATGAAAGTTTGACAACTTTCATTAAGGGCTTTCTTGTCTTTTTCCATATTCTGTAAAAGTTGGAGGAGGTTGTTAAGTTGGTTCACGCGTGAAAGATAAAATCAACGAAAATGGGGTTTTCTTCAATAACGCCATAGACATCAGCCGATCCTCCCAGATTTACTTTGCTCCAAGATTCTAGATGATTTCTAAGTCTCTCTTGCTGCATATTTGGTGATTTGCGTGAAGTCCACTAGTGTTGATATCAGTCTCTGATACCAATTGAACAACTTAATTTAGACCTAAACTATGAGGAAAATACCTAGTATATTTTAAAAAATTATCAAATAAATCTTTTTAAAACTTAAAACCTATTCTCTATAATATCAACTCAAAAATAATGCTTTCAATATTCACATGCCTAATAATATTCAAACAGGAATATATTAACAGAAAACACGTAAATAAGAATCTATAAAACAGAGTAATCCGAACTCACTATAAAAGACTCTGAAAAAACTGCAGAATACGAAAATTACAGATTCAGAAATAAATTGATTGCCTCACTTCCTTTGATTCTTCAAAGATTAGACGAAATCATTCACCACAATTGACACGCAAGATTGGTGACGAAGAGAAAAACTCCTTAAAGAAGTTTCTTTAAGGAGAAACAACTCTCCAGGCCCTAGGCCGTTTACAAGGTGATCTTCAACGATTAGACACTCCTAGATTAATCATATCTCTTTCAAACCCAACCTATGCACTCCACTCAGATTTGCAAACAACAACATAGTCAAAACCTCTGAGAAAGCTTGTCGATGCCTTGTCAATCTTCACACGTGAACCTCACGCAATCAACAAATCAAAGTACGGGAGAGGTTCGGCTGATGTTTATGGCGTTATCAAAGAAAACCTCGTTGATTTTATCTTTCACGCGTGAACCAGCCTAACAACTTCAGCTCCTCCAACTTCTTTATGGGAAAAGATAAGAAAGCCACCCCTTAACTAACGTGAACATCCAAATAAATGAAAAGCCAACCTTTTCTTTTTCCTTTCTAGAAACAAATAAGAGGAAAAAAAATGCCCTTCTAACTCATTCACGAATTTGCCAAAGTATTTAATAATCTCTCCTTTGGCAAAACCAAAACTAGCCTATAAACAAAAAGATAATGAAACTCGTTGATCACCACCACAAGAAATATTTTACACTAGAGACTCAAACCCTATATAAATCCCATTAGAAACAGTGTTAGTTAAATATAGGAATTTAACAACATAATTTTAAAATCAACAAAAAGGAACGTAACAAGATAATTTCAATCCTAATCAAGTGTTAATCAAGTTCACAATACTAATCAAGTGCACAACCAAGTTTTTAAAAACAGAACGTAAAAGAAAGTCAACCAACTCATAAAATGTCAACAACACAACGATCTCCATATACATAAAACATAATAAAGTCAAATAAAATGAGCATAAAAACAACACAATCATCAGCATCCTCCTCAGCCGTCATCCATGTCATCATCACCATTTTCAGAGGCAATAGGGGCCTGAAGAAGTTTAAGTTCAACCCTGAGTTGAGATAGTTCAATTCGAATAATAGCCATAGCCATATATGACTGTAAGGTAGAATGACAGACTGCACAGAGGATGAACGGTCTAGGAGGAGTTTCAAAGCATCATTAAGATCAGTAACTTTAGGATTATAACGTTGAGTATTTGGACGCCTCTGAGACTCAGATTTTTTTATAGTATCCTTTCCTATAGTCTTGAGAGGAGTCTAGAAACCCATTCTAGACTCATACAATGGGAATGAGATGCCTATACTAGATAAAATACACATGATTAAACAACCATAGTGAAGCTTAAGCTTTCCAGAGTTGCTTCGAAATATAGAAATCATATGATCACAAATATTGGTTGCCAAATCAATAGAGTCAAGTCATTATTCAGAAAGACATATAGAAAATAGATCCTTTCAAATAAAATGGTAGACAAATGAATGTTGAGAAATATGTTTGTAAAAATAATCCTAGCAGGAATAACATGATCTTTAGCTAGGAAACTTCCTGGAAACTCTTTTTTAGTGAAAACTCTTCATTAAAAAACTAACAACAGTAGCTCAGCGAAAAATGAGGAGGAAATCTCAATGATTTAGCATGAAAGCAGGAGGAGGAGATAAATAATTCAGAAGAGGACTCCATCCTCTATAAAGCAACTTCTCAATCTTTGGTAAATGAGAGAACCTCTTTTTCCAATTCTATTTTCTTCATGCTGAACTTTGTATGAAAAAGATGCTCAGCTTCGAGATTGGGGGTGTTTGTTTGTCGAAATTTCGGGGAATATTCTAAAAATTTTGGGAATCTTGTGAAGTTTGTAATTTTTTGGAGTTTGTAAAAAGATGTTATAATTTTAAAGTTTATTAATTTTATTTTGAAAATTTTATGGTTGTAATAAAGAATAATGATTGCACTGTTACTTTTTTATTTTTAATTCTTTTTGAACCGCCGAAATGCTTTATGTCTTTTTGATTGTTAGTTTTTTTTTTAATTTGTTTTAACCGCCGACATGCATTGTCTTTCTCATTGTTATTTTTTTTGTCTTTTTTAACCGCCCACACGTCGTTGTATTTTTCAGAGGAGCCATTTTTTTGCTTTCAGCCTTGCGCGCCATTCCGCATTTCTGCTTTTCTATTATTATTTTTTTACCTTTTTGGTTTACGCGCCAACAGAATGGAGTACAGGTTGTGTCTTCCGTCTTCTTCTTTCTTATTTTGCTGCAATCCTGTCAGTAGCCGGTCAAAAGTTCATATTTTGCTTCGGTTTGTCTGGCAAGTGGGACCACGTTCGGCTCAAAATTGCAGGTTGGTAATTGCGTTTGTCTTGCTCGAAATTTCGGAGCCTGAAATTTCGAGCAAACAAACGCCCCCATTGTATAATAAAACATCATTGAAGTCTTCAATGATCTCATGCTGCTTGTCTTTCTGAGTAACCGCACTCGTCATATGTGGAGGATGAGAGACAACCCTATTAGCCGAAATTTTAATTCGAACCATCTAAAATAAAATATGTGTTCCCCATGTAGTTGTCTATCACATGTTTTTGGTCCCACATGTCTGTTGGTCTTCTATATCCTTATGCTATTTTTAATTCTTGCGTGTGAGATATATTTTTTTGGTTTCATTAGTAAAATATTGAGAGTACATGCCATATATTGCATCTGTTTAAGGGGTTCATCTTTTTTGCGCAGATTTAATATTTTGATTTCTTATTTGTTTCACATTATGTGAAACTAATTGGTTCATTATTTTTTAAATGGTTCGGGTTAAAATTTTAGCTGAGATAGTTGACTTTCCTCCACGTATGACGAGGAAAAGGAAGGCAGATATTGCATCCTCTTCAAGCTTTCAAAGAGTCGGGCCACTCAGAAAGACAAGCAGCCTGAGATCATTGAAGACTTCAATGATGCTTTATTCTACAATCCTGAAGCTGAAGATCTTTTTCATACAAAAGTTCAGCATGAAGAAATTAGAATTGAAAAGAAGTTCTTGTTGAAGAACTCTCTCATTAACCAGTGATTGAGAAGTTGCTTTATCTCTGATGGGATCTTCTTCTGAATCATTTATCTCCTCCTCCTACTTTTGTGGTAAAAGAATTCTACACAAACATCTTTAATATTCATGAATCTAATTTCTCTACTTACATTCGTGGACAAATCATTAAGATTTCCCATTCCTTTTTCACTGAAAAAATAGGGATACCTTTTATTGCAAATCCTCAGTATCCTTATAAATCCTCCACTAGCCCTCCACTAACTACTGTTAGTTTTTTAATGAAGAGGACCATAAGAGTTTTAACTAAAAATGAGTTTCCAGGAAGTTTCGTAGCTAAAGATCATGTTATCCCTGCTAAGATTATTTTTACAAACATATTTCCCAACATTCATTTGTCTACCTTTTTATTTGAAAGGATCTGTTTTTTATATGTCTTTCTGAATAATGACTATTGATTTAACAACCAATATTTGTGATCATATGATTACTATATTTCGAAGCAGCTTTGGAAAGCTTAAGATTCGCTATGTTTGTTTAATCATGTGTCTTCTGTCTTGTATAGACATTGCATTCCTATTTTCTGGGCCTAGAATAAGTCTTCTCAAGACTATAGGAAAGGATACTATAAAAAAATTTGAGTCTCGCAAGTGTCCAAATCCTCAACGTTATAATCCTGAAGTTCCTGATTTTACTGATGCTTTGAAACTCCTCTTAGACCGTTCATCCTCTGTGCCAATTCTACCTTACAGTCAGATATGGCTATTATTTGACTTGAACTATATCAAGTCAGGGCTGAACTTAAACTTCTTCAACCCCCTACTGTTGAAGATGAATCTAATGTTGATGCATCTGATGGTGCTGCCTCTGAAAATGGTGATGATGGCATGGAAGGCGATGAGGAGGATGTTGAAGGCGTTGAGAAGGATGCGATGCTGATGAAGAGGACGACTCCTTTGAATCTAAGTAGTTGATGTTTTGGCTTCCTCTGTGTCAAAAATGGAGAGTAAATATGGAGGATGGAGTTGCTGATTGGGTTGGGAGGTGCTGATTGGGTTGTTGATGCTCATTTTATTTGACTTTATTATATTTTATTGAAATGTCAAACACTTGGTTGTGTTGTTGACATTTTATGAGTTGTTGTTCTTGTTATACTATGTAGTGTCGATTGAGATATTGTGTTTTGTAAATGCTAAAAGTTAGGGGGAGATGTCTCCTATTCTAGTTGATTATTGCTATGTGTCTCATTGGAAGACATATCTCAACATCTGTGAGATAATACTTGTTGTTGTTAAATCATATCTTTAACTAACATTGTCTCCAATGGTTTGTTTTGATTGATGTTTTGATAAGTTTTTTTCATGTACATTTATCTCAATTCTAGTTTTATAAGCATTAGAGTTTATATAGGGTTTGAGTCTCTAATGTAAAATGTTTCCTATGGTGGTGATCAATTTCATTATATTTTTGTTTATAAGCTAATATTGGTTTTGTCACAAAGGATATCAAAGGGGGAGATTGTTAAATCACTTGGTAGATTCGTGAATGAGTTAGAAGGACATTTTTTTATCCTCTTGTTTGTTTTTAGAAGGGAAACAGAAAATGGTCAGCTGAATTAGTTTTGGATGTTTTCGTGAGTCTTTCATTAAGGGTTGGTTTTCTTGTCTTTTTCCTATATTCTAGAAGAAGTTAGAGGAGCTGAAGTTGATAGGTTGGTTCATGCGTGAAAGATAAAATCAACGAAAAAGGGGGTTTTCTTTGATAACGCCATAGACATCAGCTGAACCTCTCCAAGATTTGCTTTGCTCCAAGATTGAGTTCCTCCAATATTCTAAATGATTTCTAAGTCTTTCTCTTGCTGGATATTTGGTGATTTAGGTAAAGTCTACCATTGTTGATGATGGATGGCATTATCGAAGTTGATCACCGTTCCACCACATATGTTCCACCACATATCGTTTGAGCATGTTGAAGGTTTTCAAAGGTTGCTGAAAACGTGTATTGTAAGACCCCAAAGAAAACCGTGTCTACTTCATTACTAGATGAAGGATTCCATGACCTGTTTTGTATTTAAGGAGACCTTGCTTGGTCAAGGCATGATTTAATGTTAAGAAAATGTATATGTATTTATTTTGAATTTCCAATATGTGATGATATGATTCAAATGCCATGGATGGAATTTAAATATTATAGTGACCAATTTCATGTTGCTAGATTAATTGTATATTTTCCTCAATATTCTTGATTTTATTTTTGAAGGATTTTCTTATGGATTATATTATTGGGCTATTAAGGTTTAAATGGGTGGACTTAAAACCTAAAAGAATGGGCTGATAATGGACAGCCCATGCTTGGCCGAAAATTTGGCATGATGGGCCTTGAAATTTAATCAAATGGGCTGCCCAATTACATGTGATGATGGGCCCTTGAAGTGTGATGTTGGGCTGTCATGAGGCTATAACATTTGGTGTATATTGGGCTTATAATGGTATGCTAATGGGCTGCCAAAATAATCATGGAGATGGGCTTTGGAAAACATGATATTGGGTTGCCATGAAGCCCATGGCAATGGGCCTTGAAATGATGTTATTGGGCCTTAAGGAAGTTGGACATTGAGCCTAAGCCCTTAGGCTTATGAATTGGGCTTTAGGATATGATGATGGGCCTTGAATTAAGGGCTTAATGGACTGCCCAATGGGCCATGAAAATTAGGTTAATAAAGTTGGGTTAGTGGAACTAATCCTATTTAAGTTTCCTAAGTAACTAGATTAGGATAAGTGAACTAAGTAGTTAGAATTCAACCAAATGAACTAAGAGAGTTAGCCAAACATTTAATGAAGGAGCTGAGTGTGTGGCTAGGGGTGATGGCCGACCAAGACAAGGGGACAAGCATGGGCAAAAGCTGAAATGTTGGAGAAAAAGTGAAGGAACACCTCTTGGCCGAATTTAGTGGTGAGGTTCATGCCCTTTTGTCCTCACTTGTGACCTTACACGCCTATCACCTTCTTTTCCACTTCATTTGTGTTCATTTGGGTTACCTTAGTCGACCAACACATAGCTAATAGAGATAAACACAAGCCAAAGCAAACCAAAGAGAAAGAGAGTAGAACCGAAAGCCAAAGGAGAGAAATCAAGGAGAGGCCAAAACTTTTGAACCAAAAGGCTGAGATTTGAGCTGGTGTCAAAGGGATTTTGTGTAAAGGGAAGAAGGAGGACAAGGAAGAAGAAGAAAGGAGAAGAAGGAAGTGAAGTAAAATAGGTGTTGTGCAAAGGAAAAAGAGAAAAGAAAACAAAGGAGCACTAAGGTAAAAACCGGATCTTGTTCTTTCTTGCTGGCCGAATTCTCTTGTGTATAGATCTTAGAGTTTGGGTTGTTTTATGCTTGGATATGGTGAGATCTGGAATGATTAAGAACCTTAGGTTGTTTAGTAGGTGAAGGAGTAGAGAAGCTTGCAAAGGAACAAAGAGAAGGAAGAAGGAACAACAAGGTAGTGACCGAACCACCATACCTCTTGATTGGCCGAACTAGTTGTGAATGGATCTTGATGTTTCATGTTCTTAGGTTGTTGAATCTTGCTAGATTTGGTAGTATTAAGATGTCTAAGGGTAGATCTAGCTATGTATATTCTAGATCTAGAGTTGTATGTTGGAAAAAAATGCAAAGGGAAAACAATGTATGTTAAAGGATGTTGGATTTAAGCCTATGTTAGTTGTAAGTTGTAAATCTCTTTAGATCTATGATTATATATGTGTTTAAATGTTAGATCTGGACATGTCATACATGAATGATGAGGGTGTGAAGTAAATGCATGCTAAGATGGATTATAGAGTGCAAAGTATGCATGTTACAAATTTTCTAAGTATAAAAGGTGGTATTATGTGGTATGGCCGAATATAGTATACCTAGGGTTCCAAGATTAATTTTGTGCATAATTGGATCTGGTCATTGGTCATGTTATGTACAAGATTTATGACCCAATGCATGGTAGGTGATTGCTAAGTGTAAAGGATGCATGCAAATTAAAGGAAACCAAATGAAACATAATAAGTTGGATGAAATCATGTGCTGGCCGAAAATTGTACTTCATAGTATCTTATGTTTGTGCTTTGATTCTTAGATCCTAGGTTGTGAAATTGGTTGAATGGAGGATGAGATCACCACCCTTGGAGTTGAAGTTGTGACTAAAGGATGCATAAAATGGTAATGGCCGAATATCATAATGAAATGAAACCCTAAGTGCAATTTATGATAAATGGATTATCATTGTTGTGATGGATAAGGAAATTAGGGTTAGACTAATTAGAATTAATATTGAAGAACCATGATCATGTAATAAAAATATTTGAAACCCTAGTTAGGGTTAGTACTCGGGATTAATTGAGGTTTAAGGTCCAATTCAAGATTTAAGTGTGATTAAGTTATTAATAGTTTAATGTAAGGTTTAATGGAGTACATTAACTAATGGGAGACTTGGGTTTAATCCCAAATCTATTAATTGTTGATTAAAACTCTAATCGAGAATAGATATATAAATATATTGTAATAGAATTTAATAATTAAATAACCTAAGTTTAAATATTATTAGTTAAAGAAGAGTAAATAAAATACTTTAAATGATTAAAAGAATTTCAGTGATATATATATGTTTAATGATTACGTACGATTTCTTAAAGTCTAAGAAATATTTGAATCGCTTGTAGGCGATCTACGTGTCTTATACACTACCAAGGAAGACCAAGTGTAAGTGGATACTGTAAGTGGACAGTAAGTGTTTCTTTTTCAAAACTGGAATGACACACTGCATCGTTTCATGAACAAGCATGAGAGTTTAATCGAGCATGACACGACATGTGCATTGCATGAATTTTTCAAGAAGAATGTTTATGCAATGATTTTATGGAAAGACTATGAAAAATTTTATGAAACGATAAGTTAAGTTAAGGGGCACTGGTCGGTACCGTACCATCAAGATGGACTCCTATACCGAAGGACGAATGCGAGAAGGATGGGTGAATCCACGAGGCTGTGCAAACCACACTGAAGGACATTGAGAAGGTGTGGGCCTCCAAGGGTCATGTCTAGCCACTGAAGGACGAATGCGAGAAGGTGCGCTAGCTTGACCGTATGTAAGGTCTTCAAGGGAAATCGGAGACGGTTCCAAAGGGATCGCACAACCCTGACTTCAGGGGTTAAATGGAGCGAGCCCGCAAGTAAAAGATATGAAATGGTTATGAAAAGGCCAAGAGTGGCACAAGTATGAATAAGTAATTTTCAAGGGCCTGGGGCCGAATTTAAGTAAGGGCATATGCATATCCATGACATGCATGTGCATCTCTTATCAAGTTCTTTCTTTCATGATTAAGCAAACATAAGTCAAGAGCATGTTTTAAAGTTATGTCTTTCCCTTACTGAGTCTTTTTGACTCACGTTTTTAAAATTGTGTCATTCTAGATGCCACAGGTGAAGAGAGTCAGGAGGACTACCTGACTTAGAAGGACCCAGATGATGTTCATATTTCTGATAATGGTGACCCGATCGATGAGATCCGTCACTAGTTGGGTTTTAAAATATTATATATGTTTTGTATGAAAACTTAATGAGAACCCTGATTATGTAAGATTAGCTCGAATCCCTCGCGATCCTGTACGTTTCCGCCGTAATCAAGTTAATGTATAAGTAAGAACGCTGGAGCCATCCGGGGGATAGCTCGCGGCTGTCACAGTCCCTGCGGGATGCCATTTGGGGCGTGACATGTATAGTTGTTAGAGTTCCCAGTACTTTGATTTGTTGATTGCGTAAGGTTCACATGTGAAGATCGACAAGGCATCGGTTTGGTATTTGAGTCTTCGTTCAAGCTTTCTCAAAGGTTCTGAGTTTGCTGTTGTTTGCATATCTGAGTGGAGTGCTTAGGTTGGGTTCGAAGGGGATTGGATTAGTCTACGAGTGTCTAATCGTTAGTGATCACCTTGTAACCGGTGTTTGAATATAGTGAAGAGTCAAGATTAACGGCCTAAGGCAGGAAAAATTGAAAGTTTCTTTAAGAAGCTTTTCTCTTCGTCACCAATCTCGCGTGTCAATTGTGGTGAATGATTTCGTCTTATCTTTGTATATAGATTTCTTGTTATTTGATTGTATTTGGGTAGTAGCAATCTAATTTTTGAAGAATCAAAGGAAGAGAGGTAACAAGAACATTTCTGTGGAGTAAGGAAGTTAAAAGATTAGATCAAGTATATCTAATCTTGTTGGTGTAATTAAATTGATTGCTTATTTCTTGAATATGCAATTTTCGTATTCTGAAATATCTTCAAAGTCTTTTATAATGAGTTCGGATTACTCTATTTTTTCATATTCTTATTTACTTGTTTTTTGTTAATATATTCTTGTCTGCTTTTATTAGGTCTTTGAATATTAAAAACATTATTTTTGGGTCTAAATTAGGTTGTGTTCATTTAGACCCACAATCTACCTACAATCTATTTTCTTGTTAACATACTCAACTTGCTTAGAAAGTTTTGAAACTTGTTGATACTATGTTATTATCCTTAGTCATATGATTTGATTTTTTATATGTGTTTTATTTTAGTGTGATTTCTATATCACAAGACAAGTTGTTACTATATTTTTTAGTTTATAGGCTTTATGATATTTTAAACTAAGTTCTCTTTTAGTGATGATAAAAGTTAGGTTTTAATATATATGTTAGATTAGTTTTATCACGAAATTGCCAAAGGGAAAGATTGTATTGTATGTATTAGTGTGATTGTGATTGTACTATTTTAGAAGGTCAAAGTTAGAAGAAAATTAACCTGAGGTTTACTTCCTTTGTTTTTATCTTGAATATTTTAAAGATTAGAAATTCCTTTTGAGATAAATTTTCTTCTAGTTCTTGTGTTTCCTGGAATAAGTTGAAGCAAAGTGGATTGTAGAATATATCATCCATCACTGAGGAAAACATTGAGAGTTCTCAAGGCTGAGATTGTTGGAGATTCAAAGATTTTGGTTAATTTTCAGAAGGCGGACTTCTTCTGAAATCTTGTAGGGTTACAAGCTTGTGGGCTTTCTTAAACTTATCTTAGATTTTATTAAGACTTACGTGAGTTTCAGGTGCTTTTAACTTAGATTCTTTTTTACTTTAGACATTCTTTAACTTGGAGAGATACTGAGCTCTGGATCTTCAACTTTGTCAATTAAATCGATCAAAAATTCTTCTTGTTTACTGATGACATTAAGAGATTTACCTGTTTTACAACAACTATCTTGACATCCTAATTTCTAATTAGGGGTGTCAGATTCACTATCTGTGCTAGGGTTAGAAGAGATGGACTAGAGGACAGGAAGTCATCTATTTATACGTCACTACCACTAGAATCTCTTAATTCTAAAATAGAAAAAAAATTCACTATCAGAGATGACTATGGAATTAATGTTTTCCTCAACTCGACATTCATAACTGTAATGACCTAACTTTTTACATTTGCAACACTAAATTTGAATTTTGTCTTTAGGAAACTTGGGTTTAGACCGTTTTTTAGAAAAATTATTGTTTCTAGAAAACATAGGTTTACTCATTTCAAGAGGAGTATATTTTCTAAAGGACCTTTTGTGGTATATGTTTGAATTTTTGAAGGAGGACCTTTCCTTCTGGTGTTTTCTGCGAGAGGATGTTAGAGGAGGTAGACCATATTGTTTACAGAAATTATATATTTCACACTTAGCTTTTCTTCTGGTGTTTTGACTTGTACTCCTTTAAGATTTAGATTGAGGTCTCTTCTAACAGATTCATTGAGACTCAAAGGAGATCTTCTTTCAAATCTGCTTCCGGATTCCTGAATCCTAAATGGTAGAACCTACGTGGTTCATCAAAACTGATTCGGACCGATGTATCCAGATATTGGTGCATCATATCTAACATATTGATGTCACTATTAATTGGTGATGTCACTACGAATTGGTTTAGTTGGATTCTCATTTTCTAAGATCCATTCACTAGGGAGGGTGACATCTTTCCAAACGATTGACTTTGGGACCTTGATGTTTACATCATTAGTATGACTTTGGATCAACAATGTATGATATTTTGGACTTTTAACTAAGGCATGAACATTCAAGTTGGTTCTAATGCACTTGTAATACCCTATAGATGAAAGATAAATGCTGATTTCTTTCTAACATCTCACAACCTGAAGTTTTAATGTTCAAAGTTAAGGTTTTTAGAAGATGTTTATCATTAAGATTTAAGGTAAAATCAGGAAAACAATCAAAATGGATTGGACCATTATATAGACTAGATTCGATTATACTTAAGATACTAGTGTTGTAATCAGTGAACCTAGCATATCAAAGACATAACAAAACAGAAACATTAATCCTGTTTTGGGTTAATGGTTTTACTGCAACTTGGACTAAACCTATATGAATGTACTTGAAACCTTTTTCCCTAAGTTTTTTAAGGACATCGGGAGACAAAAGCTGACTTTTTTCATGAGTTTTACTAAGAGCGCTCTACGATTTTGACATGGTAACTACCTGTAAAGGATAAGGGACCAAAACTTGAATTTGAGTAGATTTCACTACTGGGAACCTTAGGGATATTCCAGTCGTGAAGGTTGGAATTGACTTCATTGAGTTCATATTCTTCTTGGAATTGAGGGGAATGGAACCAGATGAACTAGAACTCGTGGAAGAAGTGGATCTAAACATTATATTCATTGTTTAACTTTTAAACACAAAGATCAAACTAACTCAAGCAAATTAATAAACCTGCAAAAGACCTATCTAGGCTTCAACCGTGAGACTTAACAAGACTAATAAGATATATACCCTCTCATGGCCATCCGCTCTTGCCCCTCATGTGATTTACTGTTTGGAACTTTGCGCTTATTGTTCAGGTATACTACTAGACCGCTAAACTCAGAGTTTGGCATAGAATGTCCAGTGAGAGAAAGTGGTGGAGACGGTGATTAGAGAGAGAATGGTGGAGACGAGCCATAGAAGAAACCATAGAAGAAACAAAGAAAAAGAGTACTAATGCAGAGAAGGAGCAACAGATAAATAAAAATAATTTTAGACCCCTGATGAAAGAACAACCTTCGTTGAACCAGTAATTGGCAGTGAAATCCTGTCAAACTGGTATCCACTTGTTAATGGATACATGAGGCAGAAACTTAGAACCGTCCAATATGGCGGTATGAATGGATGCATGAGGCAGAAACTTAAAATCGTCCAAGCTGGCGGTATGCATGCTTGCGGATAATAAAAAAGTTTAAAGACAGGGATGTGACTAAAAATTTCAAGTTATTTCATAAAAGATTTACTTGGGACTTACACGAGTTACTAACAAAGACTATCAAGGTTGGATACATGGTTGATAGACTTGGATAAACTCAGGATAGAAAGACTAGATTAAGAGAGGGAGAGAGTTGAGATCGAAATTTAACTTCAAATGACTTTGAACTTCTGTTTTTAAAGACAGAAGAATGATTGTAGAATCATGCGGATACTGTGCAATCATGTGTGTTGTTACTGTTGAGAAATAGTGACTTGTCGACTGCTTTCGGCTGCTTTTCATTGTTCACTTTTACTATTTAGGAATATTATTATGAATTTTTACTGTTCATTAATAGTGTCTTGGAGGCGACAAACACGCGACTAGATTAAGAGAGGGAGAGAGTCTGGTAACTTTCGGCTGACTTTGTCGTTACTTGTCAGCGAAGATTTGTTGTCACATGACGTCAAAAATCTTCACTGAGATCAAGGGGTCTTGAACAACGAATCCAAATACTAGTCAGGCTTGACTTGACTGGTAGATGACGAATGAGATGAGGATGGGGAGTGCTAATCTTGTCCGCTGATTTGACTAACTTGGAGCTGGAGTTGATGGCAAAGATCTTAAAGATCTTCTTTGGTTTTTACTTGGTCCATGGCAAAGACCATAACGGTCTGGAGGTTCGCTTTATCGGCCATGAATTGGGAGATTTCAAGGAGGACATTCATGTCTTGGACAATGATGCGATCAAATTTGCATTTGTCCCACCATTTGACATAAAATCTGCGAGTGCAGATATTCTGGTTGATTTGGTATTCCCATTTGAGAATCCAAGAGATCTTGTATTTACTTGAAAGCAAGGAAATCGTGGGTAACTTAATGACTTCTAGAGTAAACTTTCATGCCTTCCAAAAGAGGTTGAGAAAAAAAAGTCAGGAATAGAGTCAAACATTTATCACCAATGGTAAAACCACAAATCTTCTATCACCCATTCGTCACAATAGAAGATTTTGACTATGAATAAAAACTTATGGAAAATATCTTTTTCTGGGACAGATTAAATGAGATCGATTTTAATAGAACCAGCGGTGACTAAGATAGTTTTGTAAAAGCTGGTTGACTTGGATGGGTGATCTAGGATGAACTGTCATTTGGCAGGAAAGTAAGCATGGACCAAATCAATGACTTGCATTTTTTCAAGCAAGGCTTTCTCTTGCTGACTGCCTGTCCAATTATCTCATTTTTTATCGAGCAGGTAACTGTGGCATGGCTCGATATGGAGCTTTACTTTGTTGTCTATTAACCGAAGACTAGGCCGCATTTGGTAGTCTTATCGGAGACAGTGTCTCGATAACTTGGTAAAGCTGAATAGGTTGGTTTACCTAGCTA
Source organism: Myrica gale (assembly GCA_963930655.1). Classification (NCBI taxonomy): domain Eukaryota; kingdom Viridiplantae; phylum Streptophyta; class Magnoliopsida; order Fagales; family Myricaceae; genus Myrica; species Myrica gale. The sequence goes on from OZ005614.1 coordinate 10,805,671, forward strand.
GAGAGGAGAGTGGGTAGGACTCTGGTATATATATATATATTAAAACTTTATATATTTTTAAAATGTATTTTTCATTTGTTAAAACTTTTTTTAAAAATTTTATATAGTTTTTCAAGCAATCATAGATTGTATCTAACACTTATTTAGAAAAGGAGAAGGAAATGAGGGAGCACAAGGAAATCAGACACACAAGGCATTGTAACAAATGTTGAGTCAGGTAGCTCTTTCTGAAAACCAAACAGAAGAATCTACTCTACCTTTTAACATACACAATTAAACATATGCAGAGGAAAAAGGAAGCCAAAAGAAAATTACTGGTCAACTACATATCCCAAACTCAATATAATACTTTAAAATATATCTCGAATGACAGATTGTTAGAGTGAAAATGGTTAACAATTTGGTCGATGCTTACCTGCAAAAAAGCTTCATTACATGCAACACATGGAAGTCCTCTTTTCGTACTCAATCATGGAGGTGTGTTTGGGATTTTTCACACCCACCGAGGATTTTACAAAGCAAGTTATATTCAAGAATGAAGCACAAAACAAATATTTCGAACCTATGAACTGCAGCTTAGTGGCCATCAAACTGAAAAGATAGCCAGAAGTCACCATGAATCAAATAGAGAAATAACCCAACCACCCAATTTAATCGACAAAAGTGCAAGGAAAAAGAAAAGATGGCCAGAACTATGCCAAAAGCCAAGATAGTTTCTCAAGTCCTCACCCAACTTCCATCTAAGTATTCACAAAACAGATTCATCAAATAGTGTGTATTAGTGTATGTTGGAAATCAATTAATACTTCCCGAAGAAACAGAAGAAAAAGTGCAAGGATTTGTAAATATCAATGCAGACGCGACAGAAAGGTCTGGTGAAGTCCATTCCTTTAACCAAAAGCTTCTTTTAAAGACACTTTGGGATGAAAAAATTGGAGGAAAGAACTCCATTTATTGAACAAACTCAGTGATGAAATTCAAGAATGAAAAGGCTTATTTAAAAGAACAAAACCTGATCATGAGGAGGTTCATAAATATACATAAAACGTACAGAAAGACAGAAACCAACACAAAGTGGAGGTTCTAATCACACAAATTTGTGGAAGACAGGAAAAAAAACCTGAATACTATGATCTGGCGAACTAGGAATGTCTCCAGGATATTCTCCCTGCTTTCTTCTTCACTCTCCAGAACGCGCCAACCTCTTCTTTAGTCAACTACCAATTCTTTTCCAATGCCACTGAAAAACCACATATCAGAAACAACTAATCTGCAACATGCCTGACAATCTGTCAAATGAAAAAAGAGGCAAGCATCGCAATCATTGCAAACAAACAAGTTCGTATATGCACATTGCATCACAAGAAAAGGCTTTTATTTCGTCATCTAATTTGTATACTGTACTCCCATCGATGTAAATGAAGGGCTTCCATGGAAGTTTCAGGCAAGTCCTGCAAAAAGTAGAATAGAGAAAACAATTAAAAAGGCGGTGGGGCGGTGGGGGGTGGGGGGGGGGGGGTGGGCAGGGGGGGAGTTGGTTGGCTGCATCCTGCCTAAGGACATTGTGGACTAAAAGGAAAAAAAGAAAAGAATAAAGTAGCTTCTCAATCACCTCTCACCCCTGAAAGGACCAAAGAAAAAATAGGATCTGAGCTTAGTTTCCACGTTGCTAGCACAAAATTAGGATCTGAGCTTATATCCTACAGTGATGTCAAATTAACAGTCTTAATGAACTCCAAATAAACTCGATAATCTAGGAAGAATTAAAAGGGTTGTTGATGTTGTATTTGAAGTTAAAAACTACAATGAATTGCCTTCACGTTGGAAAGGAAGGTGCATCATCCCAACATAGGAAGGGTGCATCATCCAACATGAAAGAATCAGTCACCAAAAGAAGTAGCAATAGGTGACTGCTATGCTGACAGAGGTGCCTCGCGATATAGAGATTGCCGAATTTTGACAATGACCAAGTCACGTCTAAGCCTTGAGATGATGGGAATAAAGCAAAAACCTGATAACAAAGGCATGAGGAAATAATAAGGCAATATATATTTCCCTTTTTATGGTGAATCTAACTAAAAAGAGGATACAAAATGCTCTGCTTGTGATAGGGCTTTAGATCATGCACGTGTAGCCAGAAGCTCGGCATGGTCCTGTACAATACAAAGAGACCATGTATAGGTTCTATCAAGTAGAAAGTCGTGTCCAGTGTACAATTCAAGATTACAGAAATATAATTGGGTTGAAAGTACACAGTTCCAAACCAGAGCCAACGTCAACATGTCCGTGACATGCGTGCATATCTTTTATGGACAAGCCTGCGTGAAGAAAGAGTCTCTAAAGTAAAACATGGCCTAAGTTTTGAAGCTTGTTTCTTGTTAGGGGGCCATTCTCCCTGTACCAATTTGCTTCCAAATGAATACTGGACTAGAGAAATGACATGAAAAAAAAGCTGCCCTGAGTTTTCTTTTTAAGTGCCAGTGAAGTTACTTGAAAAACAAGAGTCGTCTTCTTAAAAGGTACCAACCTGCTAACCTGCTTAGCCACTCTTGCTATGATTTCATCATTTGGCAAGGGCATCGTTCGTTTCCTTACAAATGTTAGAATTTGAATCCTCACTTTGGTCATGTCCGGCAAACATAGCTGGATCTAAGGGTTCAGCCTAAAAACTTCCAATTTTGACCTGGACAAATTGATGTTAAATGATGGGGTTATGAAAAACATGTTGCCCCAGCGTCTTTTGACGCCTGCTTTTTTATTCTCCCAAATCACGATTTCTTCTGCCTTTTTATTCCTACATAATGATTTTTTTAACAACAACAGCTTCTCGTCCGTCTTCTTTTCTTTTCTTTTTTTTTGTTTTTTTTTTCGTCCCTATCTTCTTTTTCTTTTTCTGTTATCTTTTTTTTTCCGTGTCTTCTTCTTTTTTTCTGCTTTGATTTTTTTGTTTTGTTTTATTTTTTGAAATTATATTTTTACAATTTCGAAATTATAATAAATATTATAAATAAATAATGTATTTTTACATTTTATCTTTTTCACTCATCCAAATAAAAATAATCTACAAACAACCTTAAAAATCATCATTATTTTTTTTACATCTCAACAACTTCTACACAAACACCAATACAATTTTGAGAATTTTTAGGTGATGTTGAGTAGAAGTTGTGGTGTACAAAATACTAATGATTTTTAAGGTTGTTGTTTGTAGATTATTTTTATTGGGATGAGTGAAGAAAATAAAATATAAAAATAAAATATTTATTATAATTTCAAAAAAAAAATCAAAACAGAAAAAAAGACAAGGACAGAAAAAAAACAAAAAGAAAACAAAAGAAGAAGAAGAAGACAGGGACGAAAAGGAAAAAAAAAGACGGACACAAAACTGTTGTCAGACGTGGGAATAAAAAAGCCATATTGCGGGAATAAAAAAGCAGAAGAAGTTGTGGCTTGGGGGAATAAAAAAGCAGGCGTAAAATGACGCTGGGGCCACATGTTTTTCATAACCCCATTTTTCTGCTCTTCACGTTTTACTGGAGGATACATTGGTCATTTAACATCAATTTGTCCAAAGTGAGGATTCAAATTCTAACGTTTGTGACGAACATGATCATGGTGTCAGAACACATCTGGGGGACAGGAATTGCTTTTTTGACTTGGTAGGTGAAAACAAAAGGAAACACCACTAGATAAATAAAAGCATGATCTTTTTATACACTTACCACTTACCCAAAAAAATAAAATAAATAAAAGCATGAAAAGAGAAGACTAATTTCAAATTGCAAGCAGCAGAAAAGTTTTAAAACTAATTATCAGGACTAAAATAGTTTCATTTTCCAATCACTTATAGAACATATCCCTAAATTTATGCAAGTATGTGAGATTTCAGCATTATGATACAGAAACGAAGGGAAACGAATAACACAGATCATTGCAGAACATTCCCAACCATAGGACTGATGAAGATGAAAATATCAAGCAGAAGGAAAGCAAAACAACACACATATCTTTAGGCCTGATTCATGTCTTCTGTCCCAAAAGCCTCTTATCCTCTTTAGCACTTAATCTTTGTACCGAATCCCTTACTCATTTCTCAGAAACTTGCACGCATTAAATTTGTTTTCTTCCACATTCCTTTCTAATCAATCATTGGGGAAAGAATTGAAACATAAACTGGAAATGGTAGAACTTGAAGTCAAAGGGGTTTACAGATTTGCAAATTCTTTGGCATCAAGAAAAAAAAATAGCGGAAGATATATAAACAGAAATCAGAAGATTCAAACTAAATGCTTAGAGAAGGAAAAAAAATAAAAAAACAGAACAGAACAAAAACTTGTAAGACAACAAGCTACCAAACGTCATGTTCTGACAAATAGGAAATTAAGTCATGTTAGTTGAGTGGTTAAAGAAAATCTCGGTCTAAAAGCGAATAAAAGTATAAGCAAGAAAGTAGGGAACAGATCACGAGAACAGAAAACCCCTGAGATCATCATATTAATACTGGTGCAAAAACTACACTGGTAGTGGTAGCAGAATTGGTTGAGAATGATGGAGGTCGAAAGAGCCGAAGGGTCTCATCAGCATCCAATATATCACTTGTTTGGTCCCAAGGATGAACAGACATACAAAGAAACGCAGACGTAAAGCAAAACCTCATCATTGGATTAGTATATACATGAAAGGCTTACTGTAATTATGATGAATTATTACTACCCTAGCGACTAGAAGCATGTAACAGTCTTATACTTTGTAAATACTTCCACCTTTTTCAGTGATATACTTTCTGATTGGACCACTCAAGTAACCGTCTGGAGAACCCTTGAGCATTCGTAGAAGGGAAGCCTCTGTCTTAGTGGCAAACAACGAGAATATAGTGAGCATGCAACGGGCACTGATATTATCGCAATCAATAAACCCAAGGGCATAGGCAACAGGATTTCACATTCGCTGAATACTCATGCGTATGCCACCTTTCGATAAGAACCAATCAGAGAAGCTGATCTGTATAATAAAATCAATAAATTGTTCAAACTGATAGAACCATATTAAAGAAACACAAATACACAAAATGTGAGAATCAAAAAGATCAAGCCACAGAAGACACTTAAGTTCATTGAATAATTGCCAAGGGCAATATGATATCATCTCCCCATCTTCAAACTGTGAAAATTCCACACCCCATCCCAAACTTCTCCTTTCAAGAAACGGGGAGAAAAAAGAGAGAGAGAGAGAATAAAGCAAACCCCAAAAAGAAAAGCACCACAGAACTACGGAGGAGAACCCCTCAACTCACATACATAAAAGAAGAAGGCTCCATGAGAACTGGGAACTCTCTCGCTCGTCAAATCGCTGGCTGTGTTAGAACGCGTGAATTCAAATAGATGGGATTTTTGTTTTTTTATATCCGTTGGGCAGCAACGGCTACTTTTTCTTTTCGATTTTTTGCACGACCGAAAATCATGCGGTCTTGAATTATTTTTTTGTCGTGGCCAATCGGTCTTTAAATTTGATTGCTGGAAGTTGACGTAAAGAGTAACGGGCTTAAAAATATACGGCTGTTGTCAACTTGTCAAGTGAACTGTGGGCTTTCGTATGGCCTTAAGTTCACCATCTTATTCTTTTTTTCTTTCTAAGTGTCAGAAGACTGATGGGCTCAAGTTCTTCAACTCTTAACTCTCACCTTGATCTAGCACTGGCTTAAAAGAGTAAATTCATTAAAATCTAATGAGATAAAGACACTTTTCATCCATCCGTTATTATGCTATGACATATTGTACTCTAAACTACTATTCTGACACATTACATCTTCTAACTACCAATGTTAGACATTTTACACTCTAAATTACCCACTTTGACACATTACACCCTCAAACTACTAATGTTAAACACAATTGCACTTTGACAACAATATCTTAAATATATGCAAAGTGGGTCAATGACATTATCGTCATTTTAAAATTTGACAAATGGTGCAAAGTGACTAAGATTGATAGTTAGAGGGTGCAATATGTCAAAACTGATAGTTTATGGTGCAAAGTGTAAAACTTATAGTAGTTCGCAAGTAAAAAATGTATTTTTCTCAAATCTAATTTGGAAGAGCCTAATAACACATCTTAAAGAAGAAGAATTTTTGGCCTTAGAATTTTTTTTCTCATGCTTTTTTTAGAGGAGTGGCCCTCATGCATGGCCTACAAGGGACAGAAGATAGAGGACCCTCGTCCCTCCCACCCTTGCCCCGCCACACAAGGTGGACACCAAAATGAGCCCCCTTCCCTTGCACTAATCATGACTCATAGGGGTATAATTGAAAACGTGGAAAAGATGAGATATAATGAGTTGAAGTATTTATTCTATTTACTCACAAATTTATTGATTTCAATAATTATTGAACATATCAATCGCATTTTACTTGAAAAAATAATTCAAATAAATAATTGCATCTCTTGTCTTTTTTAAAATAAATAATATTTGGAGGCATACTAAATAGAAATATTGGATAAACATAGCAAAAAAGAAGTGAATTATACCAGTATAAAATTCCTTCTAATCTAATGATGTAACAATATTTAGCACTGTTATTTTTGTCTTTTGCCTTTTTATTTTTATTAATTTAAGATTATACGTTTTAGGGAGCTTTGATGGTTGATTCCACTCATCCCCTTCTACTACTATTAGGCCTCCCACCTTATAACAATGTTTATGGCAGAAAATTACAAATTACAAATTATTTTTCCTTGCAGGGTAAGTAAAAACTCCAAGGTGAAAAAAAAATATATTATTGATTTGGCTGCACACGTGAAAATGTGTTTAATGACTAAATTTGAGTTAGCGTCCTACGTGGACTAAGAGACACGTGTCGATGTGTCATTTGCTGATGATGTGGCATGTAAGTCTAAAAAACAACCCAAGAGGGGGTGAATTGAGTTTTAATAAAAATTAAAATTTTTTCAAGATAGTTTAAGCAATATACCAATAAAGCAAAAATACAATGAGCAAGGATATGAAATGAATAAAAAGATGTAGAGTTAGAGAAATGACATCATAATTTTAGGTGGTTCGGCCAACACTTACCTAAATCCATCAAAAGAGCCAACGGTCATTAAATCCATCAAAAGAGCCGATGGAAGGGTTTCTAAGTAATTTTAGAGCAATTTGAATGATATGGTATCGTTCCGGATTTTTTGCAATTTCGTGGCATGTGTCGACACATGGTCAGCATGTGTCGACACATGGTCAGCATGTGTTGACACTTCAAAAATTGATCTGGAATGATGCTCTCGGGAGTCGGCGCAATGAGTCGACACCATTGGGCAATGTGTCGACACCATGAAGCTTTGTCTGAAAATGTTGTCTCGGGTGCCAATACAATGTGTCGACACCATCAACACAAGAGAAAAATAGCTTTTTAACAGTGTCTAATTCATTTCAACATATTTTGTAGCACCTACAATAAGAAAATTGATTTCATCAACTTATGACAATGTGTTTAAGTCCACTTAGAATTATTTTAGAAAGAAAACCTCGGATTCCTGAAAAGTAAATTTTAGAAAAGTGGATTGACAATATAAAATCTAAGTCCTTCAAAACTTAGGATTTTTATTATCATCAAAATCAAATATGGATTGCTTGCAAAACAACTTTTTGCTAACATAGCATTTTTTGACACGTAAGCAAAAAACGTTATGGGGTTAACGTCCTATAGACTGAGGGACTAAGTTTTACTACATGTGACCTTGGGGACTAATTTGTAGAAAGCGTTACCTCAAGGATTAATTTGTCAAAATGAGAAATCACAGAGATCCCCGGTGCAATTAAGATATAATAGTAACAACCAAAAAATTAAATTTACCTGAATCAAGCCTATAAGTCTTTTAATATTCAGTTATATCAGTCACTTGGGCATCAACCATTCCCCCAATAGGGTCACCTCTCAATCAATTCTGAACACATACTAGTCCTTCTACAGTCTTTGGAGCTAACGAATTTTGGAAAGGATCAAAGATCCTACTTGATGTACTAAACACCAACTCAGAGGGCACAGTGGTGATGAGAATTTGCAATATATCATGGGCTATGTGAGCAAGAATTGAAAACTTCACAGAGTTGGACTCCAACATCTTCAGAGAAACATTCCATTCATCAAACTTCTCCCAATTCGAATCTTCATCATCAACATCATGAGGAGGAGCAGTGGCAGTACCAGTGGGTTCAGAAGTACCAATGGCATTACCACTATTACTAGAATAGGCAATACTATACTCATTAAACAATCAATCAAATGCATTCTTCACTTTGTCTTCTCCCCTCATTTTCCTCCCCTAACATTTGTTTGAACCAAAAGTCCAACAAACCCTACTTGTAACGAGGATCAATCACCGCTGCACTGAATAGAAACTCATTAACCTTCTCCAAATTATCTCAATATTTATCATACTTCACCTGCATTTTTGTTGCCACATCCATAAGCATCCTTTTCCCATTGGATCTATACTTTGTGATATGTCTAGTAATCTTAGCTAACTCTTTAAAGAATACATTAATTGCAGCCAAGTTCAATCCTGATACTCGTAATGTCACCTCATAGAATAACTTCAAAAATTTAATACACTGACGGATGTCATCCCAATCCTCAATAGTGAATGGACTCAATCCCTTTCTCCCATGCCCGTCCGCATGCAAACAAATCAGAGAATTTCTATTCAATTCCTTTAAAAGATCAAATGCTGGCTGGTACTTTCAGCCACATTCAACATAAAATAGATGGTGTTACAGCGAGGTTAAACATCAAGACTCAAAAACTGACTATATTCAATTTTTTTCCCATGAAACACAAGTCTTAAAAGATTTTAACCTTTAGGGTGAAGACTTCACATATTTAATCATATTGCGAAATTTCATCATTGAGATGTCTGCATCTTTTAACCGCTCTGTCACAATCAAGTTTAGAACATGTGCACAACACCTCAAATTTAAGAACTCATGATCACACATAACCTTCAAGTTCAAACCACCTCAACTTTTAAATATTTGCCTCCTTCTGAATTAGTCAATCACTGAATCATTAGAGGACGCATTGTCAACCTTAAGAGTGAGCACCCTATCGATCTCCCCTTCAACTTCATCTTCTCCCTTAAATACATCATCACACAGTCTCTCATCAACGTATACCTCGAAAGCATCTTAAACCTAGGTTCAAATAATGCATCAATGCCTTAAATCTAACCTTTTGAACCGTAATAAATGGCAAATCATCTATAAATACCATTCTTGCAATTAGAGAGAAAAAAAACAATGATCAAACTTTGGTTTTCAAAAATTGGCCAACTAGTAGCTTTAGATGTGATCAAATTAAATTATAACCACCTTCACATTAGAATTTAGCATAAGTTGACCTTTTCAATGTATGCTTTAGAGTTTAAGGGGATTGAAAATGTGAAAATAAAAAATAAGTTTTTAAAAACAAAACATAACCTCAAATTCAAAATAAACAATTTCACAAACTAATTCAAACCAACAGTTTCACAAATCACATATATCCAAATTTCAAATCAATTCAATCTCATCCTCCAACAATTTTACAAATCACAAGTATCCAAACTAATTCAATCTCATCCTCCAACGGTTTCACAAACCGTAAGTATCTAAACCAATTCAATCTCATCCTCCAACAATTTCACAAATCACAAGTATCCAAATTCTAAATCGTAAAGTAATTTTTTGCGTATTAAATCAATGAATTTCTCTAACCGAATTGTATAGAGAGAAAGAGATAGATAGACATACCAGGGGTCCACTCCAGTCCTGCAATTTGGAATTTATTATTTAGTTTGATAAACTGACAAAAATCAAAATTAATAGAAGATAAAATTCACAATTACTGAATCACACTCTCACACAGATTCACAATCACGGTTTCACTAACAATAATCACTCAGGTACATCAGTTAGATTTTACACAAACGCTCAGTGACTCAAAGTCCCAAATAATTATTTTTCTACACCGTTAGTCTGTTATTTAAAAAAAAAAATAAGTAATGACCAAATTCTTTCTTGTACATCACAAATTCACAATGATCACATAAGATGTAAAAGAAACACAAAATTGACCTCAAAAATCAAAATGAAGCTATAGGTTTCAATAAAAATAATATCGAGAGAGATACTGAGAGGGAGAGAGAGCCTTATTGTGAGGCAGAGCGGTTGTTGCACGTCGGCATGCAGCAGATGTGGGAGGCGGAGCAGCTCTAAGATGGACAAACAGAGATAAAAGTCGAAAGAGAGAGAGAGGCATAGAGCGAGATGAGATACTGAAAGTGAGAGAGACTTATAGTAAGTGAGAGAAAGACGGTAGCAGGGGCACTGTGGAGCAGCTTTTACCCGCAGTGAGAGCATAGAGAAGAGAGAGGTGTGCGCAAGTCTATGAGAGAGAGATGGAGGGTGAAAATGAGGCAATCGGGGGGAGGGCGAAAAAACCTAACCTCACTAACTAAAACGACGCCACGCGACTCTAAAAATAATGGGAAATGGTTTTGGCGGTGAACCGTTATTTTCACCGCTAACGAGTGAAAATGGCAACCGGTACCAATCGCAGTGGCGATTAATCGACCCACAGCCGGTACTGGTGAATAGGCCTACCTCTAGGGATAAATCTATTATCTAGGGCCTCTGACACCATATTAAAGGGACCTTGGACTATCCATCTCTGATGACTCCTCTCTTGGCGATATTAGGCCTGACCGAACTTTTTCGAAACTTTCAATGTTGGGCCCAGATTGGGACCATTTTTCTCTTGCATCAATAGCGCCCCATTTTTCCATATGAGCCTATCGGTTGGGAGAATGTTATCAACTCGTATTAGGCTCGGTCCGGGCAATTATGACAGGATAATCTTGGGGTGAAGTTAATGTAGACCTTTGTCTTGGGTAAGCTTTTTCCTTTTCAGAAATGGGACTGCTTTTCATGCGTGACGATAATCCTTTATCTTTAAATAGAACTGAACGAGAGTTTTCTTTTAGTTACAAGATATTTGGAAGCAGTTGCCTTCCCTCCTCCTCTCTTTTTTCTTTAACTACCCTTACTTCTTCTCCTATGAACGATCATGCCAAGGCGTAAGAGTAAGGTGAAAGGGAATAAACCCAAAGGTTCTCCTTTCCCACTAATGAGCCTTCCACTACTAGAAAATTAGGTTTTAGTGACAAAATAAATTTCGTCACTAAAAGTCTATTTGCATTTCGTCACTAAAAAAGGGTTTTTCGTGATTGAACAAATTTTCGTCACCACCTTCGTCACTAAAAGTTTTATTTGTGATGGAATAAAATTGTCGTCAGTAAAAGTTAATTTTTTGGTGACGAAAAGTTTTGTCACACACCGATCGATCGTTCCTTTTTGTGACGAAATGCTCCGTCACTAAATGCAAAGAATTTTGGTAACGAAATTATGTCGTCACTCCAACCGATGGATCGTTGTTTATGTACTGATCGATCGGTTATCAACAAAGACATGGATTTGACAACTGATCGATCGTTCACAGGAGACCGATCGATCGGATAGAGTAACCCTCGGAAAATGCAAATCGTCGATCGATCGGTAAGCAAAACTGGCAATTGATTGAAGAGGTGATCGATTAGTTAAAGTTACCGATCGATCACTGATACGACGAATGAGTGATTGCAACATTTTACAAATAATCGATCGATCGCTACGAGATGTCGATCGATCGGTAAGGGTAACCGTCAATTTTTATGAATCGTCGTTCGTTACGAGATGTCGATCGATCGTTGTTTCAATAATGACAGGACGCTACGTGTTATAATTATAGCGATCGATCATCACGTGACTACTGATCGATCGACGCAAAAGATTATATGAAACTACCGATGTCATTTTTAACGGTTATCTCTTCACAAAATCTCTCAAATCCTCTCAAATTTCAAGGAGCCATTTCGTTTTGCATTGTCCTCCTAAGTGCGTGGAATAATCCTTAAGTGGTTGAAAATGAGTTTTTAGTTTACGTTTTTTCATTTGTTATATCATCCATTTAGGTCTGTAATATGTATTTATTTTTATTTTTCATGTATATTTTAAGACTTTAAGATTGTTTTGGGATCAATTTAGGGTAATTTTGGGTCTGTTTTGGGGTTTTGTAATGTATGTGTGTTTTTGTTCCTGTACCGATCGATCGTTTGTAGGTGCTGAGTCCAATGAACGATTGGTTAATTTAACCGATCGATTGTTGTATTTGATTAGAGACCAATCGATGGTTTACTGAGCGATCGATCGGTCCATCTAAACTGTGTGTTTATGTGTAAGACTGATCGATCGTTTATTTTGACGATCGATCGGTATATTATGATGTGCATTTTAGAATTAGTGATCTCTCGATCGCTTCCACCTAATCGATCTATTGGTAAGCTTTAATGTGAAGCGCAACATTTTTTTTAACGAGCAATCGATCGTCTTCGTGGCGATTGATCGCTTAGTGATACTTTGTGTTTTGTTGCAAGGACGATCGATCGTCTGTGCACTGAAACACATCGTTTTACAAATCTTGTCCGATCGATCAAATTGACTGATCGATCGTCATATCACAATCGATCCATGAGGTATTATCTTTGGATGGCGATGGATCGTTTTTTTGTTGCAACTTCATTAATACTTTAAGTAAATTATTGTGATTACTTATTAACACATATTTATATATAATTTTTGCAGCGTACATAAAATGTTAGGAGTTAAGCATGCGCGCAAAATGAGGACCAGGACAAGATCGTCGTCCCAAGACCAGGAATTCGTTGATCCGATGATGACATTGGAGTAAAAAAGTTTTGAGTTTATTTTATTTAGCTTAGAGTTTGTTCGTTTTAAAAAAAATTTCAGAATTCAATAGAATTCTGAATTCTGCGAACCGAACAAAATTTGAACGTTAAAGCCTTCCACATTTGTGTACTGTTTGCGTTTGCAAATTACACACGTAACTTCCGGTTACATGAGACAGACGCTACTCAACGAAGGTCAAAAAGGGTATTAAAACCAAATCATTAAAAGCTCGATTCTACCGCATTAATTACATTATACGCAGATTGACATAAATGCCCCTATTATTGCCATTTCACGTTGATCAGTGATTCGGTCGATTTTGGAATTTCAGCCCCTCTAAACTGACAACAGCAGTTACCTATCTCCCGCTGAGCCCCTCCCCTTTGACGTGAAACGAAACCTGCAACCCGTACTCTAACGGCAGGATGACTAGACGGCCGATTGAAAAACCCTTACTCCATCATGAAGACGCAGCTGAACGAAGACGAAAGCCGAACGTCGAAGCTGCTTTTCAGAGGAGGAGGAGAAGGGCCTCTGTACAACCCAAGCAGCGTACCCCAGGCAGCAGAACCCGATCTTCCTCCAGCGGCATCAGCTCCGCAGCGACGACACCTACTACCCGCTTCAGTCTTCGCAGCCAGGTCAGTCCTTTTCACCTCTAGCAGCCTCTGTCAATCTCGATCTCCTGCTGTATCTGCATGGATGGTTGTATCTCCCAATTTGCCGAGGAACAGAGAGAGAGAGAGACAGAGCTGGTTTTGATTTCTGGAAACTTGCCGAGAAACAGAGGACCTAAATCTGATGGCTGGTACCGGCATATCAAATATATTTGTGTTTGTGGGATTCGTGTTTTTGGTAGTGGCAGCCTGCTAGGGTCGGGGTTCAAATTGCACTTTGGGAACTCTTCAGAAGGTGGAACCGATGAGGGATGAGGGTTCATAGGCACTCCCCTTATGTTCAGAACGTTTGATTAGTGCTTATGGATCTTGTAAGAGGGTCTTGTATGCGTGTCGTGTTTTCGATGAAATGGCTGTGAGGACTCTTGTTTCTTGGAATGCAGTAACAACTGTTTTTGTCGAGAATTTGTGGTTGGGTGATGGGATTGAGTATTTCGTGAAGATGAGGGCTTGTGGATTTGAACCCGATGAGACAACGATGGTGGTTATGCTGCTATTATGTGTGGCATTTTTTCGTTCTACTGAAGGAAATACTAATGAAAGTGATTTTCCAGTACATAATTGCTGCTTTTTTTTCATCGGTTCCCTGTTCTTAATAATGTATTAGATTCCCTAGAGTACATTATTAAGATATTGTGTAACATATTGTTATTCTTGCATTGCGCCAAAATATTTGTTGTATGAGAAGTTGGAGTACATAATCTTTGCTGTATGCGCCAAAATTTTCCTTGTGTAAGATATTGTTATTCTTCTTTGTATGAGAACTTGATTTCATTAAATTTGTATATGCAGCGCCATTTTCTGAGGTCCGGAAAAGAAAGGATCATTCAAGTGCAACCTTCGTCCTCCACTGCAACCCGAGTCACGGTGTATAAAAGAAAACACTCCTTCTAAATAGGGCTCTTAGGACACAACTTATTAACTACCCATGTGTAGATATTGGGTGATGATTGATCATGCATAAATATTTGTGATAAATTTTCCGACTCATCCATATATGCTTTTGCATCTTTTGTATATGGTGTGAATATTCTGGGAAATTAAAAATATAAAAAACAGAACCGGGAAACTACCATTTTGGATTATTAGTGCATCAATTGTAGGTCTAAGTAGTTAAATTACTCATTATGGTATGTGCCTACTTTTCAATTAGGCTTCAATGTCATCATCGAAAACCCTTTGGCGAGATGAGCAACGCGTGACGAGGCTCATTGAACTAGTCATTGCTGAGTTCAACGCTGGACGTGTGAAAAATGGAAAATTAGGAGCATCCAACTACGAATCTATAGCTGCTATTATGAGTGCTGATGTGCCCATCTTGGATGCGCAAAAAATTAAAACTAAGTTGGACAATCTGCGCATTGAGTTTAGGATGTTCGAGGACCTAAAAGAGAGGACCAGATTCGGATGGAATCCTAAAACCAAAACCGTGACAGCAGACGTCGAACATTGGTCTGCACTTATTCAAGTGAGTTTCACTACTACCACGTAACTCATCTATTTATCAGTCATCTAATTATTAGTTTATTTAGTTGAATGGTCATAACAGGAGTGCTACTTTTCCACGTGCAGAGGGATGACAAATATGCCAAATTTATGGGTCGAGGGTTAGATCATTATGACGATTTGTGTTATATATTTGGTAACAACACCGCCAGCGGCCTCTACCGCTATGCACCCTCCCAAGATCCTGCTACTAGTGACGAGGAGCAACGTCTTTATGATGCAGCCCTTGGTAGGGTTGCACGAAGCAACGTACCGCGGGCTGCTTCCCCGTTCACTCCTGGCGAAGGTTCAAGTGGGAGAGGGAAGCGTCCATCTCCCATGCCTTCCGGTGTCGGATCGCGTAAGATGCGATCCGAAGAGTCTCTAAATGATTCATTCGAAAAGGCATATGAAAACTTCTTGCGTGTCAGGGCGGAACGGATTGCAAACTCTAACCTTTCCCGGAGCTCTCTAGTCAATGAGTGCGTCGATGCACTCATGACTATTCAGCCTCCGATTGGTCAAGAAGCCATGGGGAGGGCGATGGACAGGATCATTCAAAGTTCGACATTTAGGGTAGCATTCTTGAGGCTCCCCGAGGAAGCACGTCGAACTTATGTGCTTTACCTAAAATAGGCTTCTATCTCAACATGTGTCAACTTCTTGTGTTTGTCGTTTACTATTTAATTTGCTTTGTAATTTCACGTTATCCACATGTGTGTACGAGAACCTTGATTTGTACAGACATTTATTTCAGAGTTTTCATTGTGTTGTTTGGATTGTAATAATTATTACTTATGTAGACGACTGTTGAACTATTTTTATGGAGATGTTATTTGAATTGCTATCGTATTTCATAATTTGGGCAATAGATGCGTTGTTTTGAGTATGCATTTGGACAATAGAATAATTTTTTCGGAATTATTTTTTTACATAATAATACTTGTACGTAATTGTTTAATGTAGATTCAATGGATAATCATCACCAATTTAACTTTGACTTAAATGAGCCATATGTCGCTGAAGATGAGGGGGCATACAACGTAGATGAAACATCTAACCCCAAACAAGAGGAGCCACATGAGCCGCAAGGGTCAGATGTGGACGAAGAAGTAGGATCTGTTGCAGGTGATACTACGACTACTTCTACAGAAGATTCGGATAACCTGGACAAAGGTGATGATGGAATTGCTTTGTATATAATCGAGAAGGTTCGAAGAAGAAGGGCACGCAGGGGATTCTACCGTCGTCGCCCAATCCCACAGAATACTTCCATTCTCACGGGAGCAATGCACCTTGCTGAAATCCTTAATCACCCCAACGGTGTCGAATGTATAAACATATTCAAAATGTCGCAAACAACGTTCATGAACTTGGCACACTTCCTTCGTATATATGGACGGTTGGACGAACAATATGTGAAGGTGGAAGAGGCGTTGGGTATGTTTCTATTCATCACTACGCATGCCCATAAACAGCGGATTGCAGGCCATTTTTTCCAACACTCGCTAGATACTGTACATCACCACGTTAAGCATGTGTCGAGGGCCCTGTGTAGGATGGCTAAACTTATCATACGGCCAAATCACATGACGGGAGTGCACCCGTACGTACAAGGCAACCCTAAGTATTATCCTTGGTTCAAGGTACACGCCCTTTCAAATTAACTTTTGCTACATGTCGAAATATAAATTCGTATAAACTGGATTAGACACGCGAACAATATTTTAACTCTGGATAATCACATGTAGGACTGCATCTATGCTATTGATGGCACCTACATTAGTTGCCAGGTGCCCAAGAGGTTGCAAGATGCATATCGATGCCGCAAAGGTTTTTATGCACAAAATGTGTTGTGCGCAGTAGACTTCTCGGGCATGTTAACGTTTGTTTATTGTGGTTGGGAAGGTACTGCGCACGATTCCCAGGTTTTCACAGACGCTATTACACGGCCGGAGAACAACTTCCCGATGCCATACCCAGGTACGTTTATATATTACTGGCTGTCCTTTTCATACTACTATATATAGAAACGAGATCAATCTAGCAGGGTTTTGGGATTAGAATAAAAACTTGAGAGTAGCTAACCTTACCTTTACGATGCAGGTTACTATTATGTAGTAGATTCAGGCCTTCCATGTCTAGATGGATTTCTACCGCCTCACAGACGGGTTAGATATCATCTATCCCGCTTTCGAGAGTCCGGTGAGTCAACCGGACCGAAAGAGCTATTTAACTATCGACATTCGTCGCTGTGATATATAGTGGAGCGAACGTTTGCCAAATTGAAAGGAAATTTTAACATACTGACGAAGATGCCACAATATTTTCTAGGGAGTCAGCGGAATATCATAATGGCATGTTGTGTTGTATTTAATTTCTTGATTCTACAAGGCGATCCAGAAGCCTTTGTTCCTGATTACGATGAGGTCATTGGAGAAGTCGTGGACGATGAGGGTAACTCTGGTCAGGCGTTTTCAAGTTATGAGCAAACGTTCAACCCAGCTAGTGCTGCCATAATGAGTGAAAAACGCGATGAAATCACAGCGGCAATGTGGGCAGACAATACTCGCTAGTTGATGGGTTCACGTTTAAGAATAGTTTAAATGTATTATAAATTCTACTGTGGTTTTGTAATTTTGAATGGGAAACAAAGACATGGTCACTTATGTTTTCTCATCCTATCTGTCATTTTGTAGAACCCGTATGTTATGCAATTAGTATAATTATATTTTACTAAAAAGTAATTAATAGAGGGTGGAAGATTGTTTTCCTGATTGTAAACCCATAATTGGTTCCAGACATCAAGCATTTTTGGAATTTGTACTTAAAAGTGGTGTCTTTCACTGTTTGTTTGTACCCCAGATGACATATAGAGCACCATACTGCAGCTGCGGAGCGGGGCGCATGCGTTTATACATGGCTTGCATGGACAAAAATTATGGTCGGTGGTTTTTTCGATGTCCACTTCAGGAGGTTCGTATTAAGTAAATCTGGGTAAATTTTTTCACTCGTATCAACTCACCGTAGCAAAGAATTGGCTTCTTTGCTTGCAGGACCACCCAGGGAGTTTTTTGTGGGTCGAAGATGATAATGGGGAATTTCGGCATCACCATGTTCGCGCACAACATAGGGGTTCGAAGGACACAGTGGGAGATCGCAGCATATGGTTATTGTGCTTTGGATGCTGCGGTTGTGTTTGGTTGTTCCTTTTCCTGATGTTGATTGCCATATTTGTTATCTTTATTACCTTCCAGTAGATGGTTTGTACGATGGAATTGGTTTTTGTTTGTATGAGTAGAAGTTGTTTTGGTCACTTCTTATGAAGACACAACGATTATGCAGGACATTAACAGTTGGTGTTAATGTTATATGTTTATTATAACGAATCTATTTCAGCTGGCCATTTAAACTATGGAATAACTACTTTCTGTTAGTTGTTTTAACTCATTAAGTAATTTTGTTTTTCAATACGCGGCTATACCTGTTAGATATTTGTATGACAATAAAAATAGGAAATAAAAAGAATTTTTCTAATAATTAAACATATTATAAATAAATATCAATATTTCTACCACGGTTTAAAAATATTAGGTAAGAGGTATTTTCGGAATTAAAATAAATAATTATTTCCTATTTTGTATAATGAAAACAAATTCGTTAGCGAATAATTGGGATTTTTGGAATTACCCAAACTATTATAAATAAATATCTATAAAAAAAGTACGTAATAAAAGAGATTTTTAGAATTATAATAAATATTATCAATAAATATCAATATTTGTGTCACAATAAAAAATAGAAGATAAGAGGGTATTTTCGAAATTATTCCCAATATTACAAATAAACATAAAAAAAAGAAATAAAAAGGATTTTCGAAAGTATCAAAAATATTAAAAATAAACATGAACATATTTGTATGATAATAAAAAAGTAGAAAATAAAATATTATTTCGGAATTATAATAAAAATTTATAAATAAATATAAATATAAATATATTTTTATATTTTATCTTCTACACACATCCAAATAAAGATAAAAACCAAATAAAAATCTTAAAAATCATAATCACCTCTTTTCACACCAATAATTAAAAGTCAACAAACTCTACACAAACACCAATAAATTCTATCATCACATAAAAATTCTCAAAATAAAAAAAAAATTCTCAAAATATTGCATAACCTAACAGGCCCTTAAAAAAAATTAAAAAAAAAAATTCTAGATAAAACTAAACAAGACTGCCCCGTAGCCAGGAGACAATCGTGTATTATTGTATGCGAACGTCGTTTAGACGGAAGCGGCGAGTCGGCGACAGTCTTTTTTTTTTCTGGCTTATAAAAAGACTAGTAGTCTTATCATGCTTTTGGTGTGGCCCTGCGGAGAGCCAAACAAATTATAGTGTGTGCACGGCAAGTCGTGGGCAGTCAGCCGGCGTGCCATAGGCGATAGCCAAACCAAAAGCACCGTCATCCCCCACATTCCCTCTCTTCCTTCTCCTCCTCCTCCTCCACTCCGTGCATCCTATTCTCTCTCTCTTTCATCCCGGAGACGTTTAATTATAGAAAAGAAAGCTTGTAACAACGATTTATATTCTTCTATTCCCGATACTTCCTCTTCTCGTAGACTCTCGCTCTCTCTCGATCTCTCTCTTTCGCTGAACCTAATTCCATCTTCCACCATTTACTTCGTTAGAGCTTTCAATATTGCGTTCTTCGGGTGAAAGTTGTATCAGTTCTTCGCTGTGCTTCTCTGCTCTTCGTTTGGTCCTGCAATGAACACTTTTGGCAGAGCTGCTTGAAATTAGGGTTTTTTCTCTTTTTTTTTTGGTGCGGAGCTGGTTGAAATGGTGATTCCGTGGGGTGGACTCAGTTGCTGCTTGAGTGCAGCTGCACTTTTCGTTCTTGGAAGGAGCAGTGGGCGGTTCGTGCTTAATTGCCCTTGCTTTTGTTTGAAAAACATTAGTTTAAATTACGCTAAATTATTCCCTATTTAGTACAGGATCTTATATTTGTTGCGTATGCCTGTATTATGTTCTGCACAATAATCCGCACTGAGAATGGCTGTTGTTTAGCTCTTTAATTGGCTGCCAGTGATTTTGGGGGGCTTGGTTTCTGATCAATGTTTTTATTTTGGTGTTTTCCGATGCTACAGGGACGCAGAGATTCTTAAGTCAGTCACTCGGGTGAATCAGTTGAAAGAATTGGGTATATGCCTTTTGAGAGACTGGAATATTCATTTCTTGATAGTTTGTATATTTCGATCTTAATCAGTTGGGTTCATAATTGGCCAAGTAGTTGCTTATAGGGTGATTTCGTTTGGTAATCATAAATTCAATTTTTTGATTCTAAACACTTATAAAAGCTAAAAGATGTCTTTTAACTCTAAAAAAATTTAAGGTTTAAACTTTTCTACTCCTTGGCTCCCTTAAACGTATTTCTATGAATATGACAGTGTAGATTACATTTGAAAAAAAGTTCGTATATTCTCTCTGAACTTTATCACTTTTTCCGTGACTTGGAACATAGAATTAAGGGAAAGCATCACTTTTCGCCCCTGAATTATAGGTTAAATGTCTTTTTTTTTATAACGTGGAAATCCCTCAAAGCCGGACCCGTTTGGCCCAACCCTGAAGTACAAACCACGACCCACTGGACCGACCCCACAACCCAGGGAGCAGATAAGTCAAATGTCATTTTGATCTCTCAAAGTACCATTTTCGTCACTTTGAGCCTCTAAACTACAAAAATTAATTAGTGGTCCTGTCACAGTATTCAACTGTTGATATTGTGTCTATTTTCTACAGAGGTCAACTGTAGGATCTTACTACAGAGCAGTCATTTTGATATTTTGGGGGCTAAAGGTGATGAAATTCGTAGTTAAATGACATTTGAGTGATAATTTAGACGCTCGAAGTAAATATTCCCTTGAAATTAATTACCAACCCAAAGAAGTGGGAGTGTGTGTAAATATATGTAGCCTTTTGAGTGAGAGCAGTATTGACATCCCATAGGTGTCTTAAGAAATATATAGCTCCTTAACTTAACTTGACTTGTCATCCGTCATTTGAACAGATAGAAACCCTATAAACTTGAAATATATGACATATAGTTCACTATACCAGTCACTTCCTAGATATTTTATCTTGCGATAATCACTATAAATATATTTTTGATGTTTGTCCAAGTGAAGTCTATGTGGCTGGTGCTTCTGTGAGATTATGAACTGCTGAGCCTTAGTGGTGATCAAAGTTGGCTGCATATCAATAATAGTGTGTAGTGAGGACTGTGTAGAAAATGGGAACTTTGCCCATGATATGCAAATGGCATATATTTGTCAATAAGCTATGTGAGATTAGTTGACCCGTATAAGTTCTGTTGGCAGTGAGAAAGACTTATTGAGGTTGCTTGGGTGATTTAGTATACTGGCATATATGTACTTTTGCTCTCAAGTAATGTAATATAATGCCTTTTCCGTAATTTCAACTGTTGCGTTTGTGATTTGTTCTGAATTTTTTTTTTTAAATCAACCGTGTGCATAGGATGGTATCATACATTGACTTTAATGAATAAGATCAGAAAAAAATGTGAATGTACCTGCTATCTTCTGAGGCTGTTAAGTACTTGAGATATAGGCTATCTGTGGATGAGGAGGAAAATTGTTTCATTTTTTGTAACGACTAAGAAAATTTGATAAGATGTATCTTTTTGGGTGTTTGTGTTAAAGTGGTGGGCCCTATAGAAAACATATTTCTAAGATATTTGTAAAAAAATTTAAAAGTGCTTGTGAATCTTTTTTTCTGTTGTTTTGTCATAGAGACCGAGACCAATGCTTAATTAGAAAATTTTATTAGAGATTGAAAATGTTTTTAGAACAAAACTTGTTTGAGATAAGAAAATGTTGAAACAAACATAACAATTGGTTTTTAAGTGTGCCTCCACTTGGAACCTGTGTTGGGATAACTTCTTTCATTATTAATGTGATTAATCTGCTGGGATATGTTCCTTGATGACGAATTTGTTTTCTTTCACTTTTCAGCGCAATTGTTGGATGCTGGGTGTATATTACCTTTGGTTGTCACGATTTCTGGAAGAGTTAGTTCTGAAACCCCAATCAACTGTGAGTTCAGTGGTCTACGGGGTGTCATTGTAGAGGAAACGGTACACATCTATGAAACAGAGTACAATTGATATAAGTTTTCTTAAGAAAAGATGTCTTGTCTTTTACTTCTTGTACTCTGTATGTAACATTTGTTTGATATGGATGTATATACAGGCAGAACAACATTTTCTGAAGCACAATGATGCTGGCTCATGGATACAGGATTCTGCTTTGATGCTATCCATGAGTAAGGAGGTTCCATGGTATCTGGTAATGGACTGCCTCTGTGCGTGTGTGTGGTTTGCTCTCCTTGAGCTATTGCGCTGCAATGTTTTGGTGATGGAAGGCAATTTTCACATAAGCTGTAAGGTTGGACTTGTGGGATTATGAGTGTGTCCTTGGTTCTTATGTAATAGGATGATGGAACGGGTCGTGTGTATGTGGTGGGAGCTCGAAATGCATCAAGTTTTGCATTACCAGTTGGAAGTGAGGTGTTTGAAGAGTCAGGCAGATCCCTTGTGCGTGGAACATTAGACTATCTCCAAGGCCTAAAGGTATGTTTTATTCTCTATTCATTGCTTCATAGTCAAGCACAGACAAAATTTTGGTGAAGTATTGTGATGTTATTTACATATTATAGATGCTTGGAGTCAAGCGAATCGAACGAGTACTTCCCACCGGCACTTCCTTGACTGTGGTTGGCGAGGTATTGCTATAAGAATCAAATTCTAAATTATTTTTGCCTTCAGCAGAAGCACGTAAACACTGTCAACTTAGGGTTCATAATTTTGAGCACTATCTATACCTTTAGTTACTAAAAAACTGGATAACTAGAATGAGCAATATTCTGTCTGTTGCTTTTTATGTTTAACTTATAAATTGTATTGGGAGATTTTCTTTGTTGGTGAGAATTGTAATAATTTACTACGCTTAAGCTGTGTCCACTTTAAATCAATCTGCTTGAATTTGAACTTCCTCTTTTAAGTTGCCTACTTTCTGTCAACACGTGGCCAAAGTAATGCATAGATATTAGCAAGATTATAATATATTACATGTGAGAAGGAGAGGGGCAGGGAAGTGGGAAGGGCTAAGACGTGTAAGGACTGTATAGCTAGAGAAAATTTTGCATTTTCTTGCCTATTAGGTCAGCAAAAAGCTCCATGCATGACCTGCCACTTTATCTTTCATTTATTTGGTGAACTTGGGCCCCTCATTCCCTTGACTACAACATATTCTGTGATGATATAATCTGAAAACCATACAGCACAATGATAAGCTTTTCCCATGGATCTGATCTTTTTCCATGGGTTTTTTTGGTGGGGGGCGGGGGAATCTAACATAGTATGGAGGACAGTATTTGAATTTATCCGAGGTTGGATTAGATCTCCACAATGTCTAAATACTTGTAGAAAGAAATGATCTTTGCATCAGAGACGTAATGCCGTCCTCCATCTTCTGGTGATGGATCATGGACATTGATGAATATTGATTTATCTGGCTCCATTTATTTATTCGTTCTTTATATTTGTGATCAGGCTGTCAAAGATGACGTTGGAACAATTCGGATTCAGCGACCCCATAAAGGGCCATTTTATGTTTCTCCCAAAGCTATTGATCATCTCATAGCAAATCTTGGGAAGTGGGCAAGGTTGTGTTTGCACGAGTGTATGCCTGCATGCACTTTTTTTCGTTAATTACTTTCTAAGTATAATTAAGAGTGTTTGGTTTCAGGTGGTATAAGTATGCGTCTATGGGTTTGACCGTGTTTGGTGTTTACCTCATTGCCAAGCATACTCTTCACTATATCATGGAAAGAAGGCGACGTTGGGAATTGCAGAAAAGGTGCTTTGCCTTGCATTTATCATTGCTAAATGCTACGTGGACAAGTTAAAAAATATCTGATCTTCCTCGGAAAAAAAATTCTTATTCTTCCCTCTCCCCCTCCTCCCCCCCCCCCCCACCCCCAAAAAAAAAATCAACCAAAGCAAGAAAAAAAAAATTTCTCTGTCTAGAAAAGTGTTAAAAAAAATTCTGAACATGTAGGGTTCTTGCTGCCGCTGCCAAGAGATCAGTACAAGATAATCAAGGTAAAAGATTGAACGTCTATATAACGTAACTTTGGCAGATTCTGTTTGAATATACTGTACTTAAAGCGGCCATTCATTTTTCAGGTTTAACTGAAAAATCTGACAGCGAATCAGATAGTGCTAAAAGAGACCGGCTAATGCCGGATATTTGTGTCATATGTCTTGAGCAGGAGTACAATGCTGTTTTTGTCCCGTAAGAAAACCAGCTTTCTCTTCCTTCTTTTGGGCACATAGTACTTACTTTTATGCCAATTTTTCTGTGAGGCTGTCCCATTTTTATGTTTCTCTCCAACTTCTAAATTTCCAATGGGGATGTGACAGCTTTGAGAATAAAGGAATAACCCTCTTTTATTTGCAAGCATTATCAGCTATGTTTGAAGAATTTCTGCACTGGCTTATTGATCCTTCCTGTCCATATTAAGCATGATTAATTTTGTGGAGATTAAAAACCATGTGTTACCATCTGTTTCTGTTCAAACATTGATACAAGTTGTGTTACAGCTGCGATTAGGCATATTCATGTTGCATAATGCTAGTCCTACAGCTGCAATTATGCATATTCAGGAGGATGGATGCCAGGGACTCTTTTTCTGTTTGTGGAGCTAGACGCTTAGTTTCTTCATCCCTTTTAAAATCATACTTTTGAACTTTGATATGTCACTCACCACGGTCTAGCTCTAAGTACTTGGGAGCAAGAGGTTGAGTTAAGTTGAATGTCAATGAAAGTTTCCGAGTCGTTACTAGCTCGAGGCGTTGGGGCAAATCATGAGATACCATGGTTCGAATATATATAAGATCAATGTCCTAGTCCTCTTTTAGTGTTGCGTGACATACCAAAAATCAAATTGACCAACTGACCTACTGGTTATGTTTTTCAGGTGTGGTCATATGTGCTGTTGTACGACATGCTCTTCACACTTGACCAACTGTCCTCTTTGCCGGCGCAGAATTGAGCAGGTAGTGAAGACATTCCGGCATTGACATTCTGCTTCTATAATTCGAGCAACCATACATCCGACTTGAAGGATTGTATTTCAGAATCTTGAGGCCTAAAACGTTCTTCAGCACCACAATTTACTCATACCTACAGCTTCTATATTCGCGAGTGTGAGATTTAATTATGTTTAGGGAAATAGTCCCAACATTATTGTATTGTGCTTTAAGTCATGGATGAGAGTCTTGTCGGAATATTCTAGGGATCTTCTGAAGTGTAAATTATTGTAAAATATCTACATCCCCGATGGATCGAGGGGACTCGTACAGATTCAATGCAGCTACACATTTTCTTTCACCAAGTTGCTAAGAACTTCAAACTGTAGCAGTAACCCTCTTTTTTCCTATTAAGCTACGTTGATATTAGATGGATATTATGATGAATTGTTGAACATAGGTCGTGGTAGACACCATCTCCTTTTTTTCTACTCGGGGAGGGGTGGTGTGGAAGTGGCTAAGTGCTTTGTTTGGAGGTGCAGAGGTTTGAAGCATGGAGGACAAAGCCTTTTGAAATACGGGAAGCAGTACACCAATATTGTCTACTTTTTATCATAGAAATGAATGGATATTGTGTAGAGCATGAGGCATATCAAGAACAAAACTATTGAGTAGAGCAGGAGATAAGGGATGGCTTTCATAGGATATTTCTTTCGGATCAATACAGTGGAGAATACGTTGTTTCGCCTATAACTTCGCTCGTATACTAAGATTACAATTTGAAGGGGAAATTATTCGTTCGTGTTTTTTAAGAATTTCATTTATGGTGATCTGGTGGGTTAACCTTCACATTTGGAGGCGGGTAGGGACACGAGCAAAGCACGTGAACTTGAAAAGATTTGACGAGAAAAACAAAAACTTTCTGATGCGGTTGATATATTTGCGTACAACTGGAACTAGTAAAAGACCTCTCAAAATTGTAATGTTGTGGGGCCTCTGTGTTCCTCCATCGAGTGCTTTATTCCCTTTGCTAAGATTGTAGGACTTTGAGTCTGTTTAGATTAGGGCTTTTGAGCTAATTTTTTACTGATCCTCCAAATTTTCTTTTTTTCTGAATTCGACCGATTGTAATATTCTTGGTTATTAATATATGTATTAAGGATTGCGAACAAAAAAAAATTAAAATGAACAGGATTTATATGTATATATAATGACCTACGAGACCTTACTTCGGCTCTACTTAATTTCAATTAAATATTGCATATGTTAAACCTCCCAATTAAAATGATAGTTTGGCTCTAGGTGAGGGTGAGTGTTAGAAATATAATTCAAATAATAAAATCATCTTCTTATTATTATTTTAAGCTTAATTAGATAAGTGATAGTTTCACGTTAGGAATGGGACGCAGCTTTGGTTCCTGGATTGGGGTCATAATTGTGGTATTAGGTATCTGACGAAGCATATTACTATGTGCTAGAGAAGTTTCCAGTAATCAAAAACTACAAAAGATTCAGGACTTTCCATTCCGAGGGAGGGAGAGAGAGAGAGAGAGAACAAGTATATAGTGGGTTCTTCTAAGCTTTCACATTAGGATTAAGGGAGTCACGAGTTTTGCCTTGTAGTATTATAACCAAAAACAAGATATTACTGTGGCTAAATTCTGGTCTTTGTTTATCTGTGAACTTTTTCAGCCCTCTTTCGAATCCAATACTCACCAAGATGCTTGCTGGAGTCCTCTGGCCAAACGTTTAACACCCTTTTCCAAAACTAGCTGTCGTGTGTAATGGCCAGAGTGCTTCCGAATCACGCAATAACTGGTGCTGTATTGGTTGTACTCGAAAGATTCTATTTTTTTTAAGAAAACTAGGGCACAAAAAGTTGGAATATGATCCCAAAACATCTTATCACTCCTGGGAAATATGAGAAAGCTTTCCCCTTTATGAATCATGGCCAAACTTTCCCCCAAGCAATCTCAAATGGATAAACGAGTTTCTCGCACAAGGATAAGAACAAGTTCCTCCCTATATTTTAATTGCACCCATCTTACTGTACTGTTTTTTTCATGTTCAACCAGTCTCCCCATTCGCACAAGATAAATAGGTGCTTCCCCAGCCATCCCAGAGCATTGCTCTCAGCTATCACCCACCAAAAGCTCACTACTCTAAACTTGTTTATTTTGCCCTAGTCATCTATGGAAGAGAACCACAGTAGCTCAAAATCTGATGGGGTATGTGAGAAAATCCTCACTGCAGTTTCTGTCTGTCCTGTTTACAGAACGATTCGTCGCATGTCAATACGCCAACAAGATCCCCGAACTCCCTCCCCTGCTCCAAACCCTGCACGGCCAATCGGTACTCCTTTGGTGCGAACCATTGATATTCAAACCGAAGCGGCTGGTCCTGGACATCCCAAGTCTGCAGAAGGTTCCCAACGCCTTGAAACAGTGGAGGTTCCCATCAAGTTTGACTACTCACTTCTGCATTCTGCCAATGAAAAACGCATGCCGGCGACACAATCGTTTCCCAGTCCAGGGACAAAAGTTGCTTCAGTACTGAAAGAGGAAACCATTCAAACCAATAAACCAGACCTTATTTCACTGCAGGGGACACAGAGGCTTAAGGAGCAGAATAATAATGGCCGGGGAGTCGAGGCTACTTCAGAAGTTGAGAAGAAAGACAAGCCCAAGTTAGAGGGACCAGGAAAAGCAGTCACGTCTTTCGAGGGGAAACACCATGATGCGAACGCGGAGCCACAAGTTCGCAAAGAAGGTGAGGTACCAGGACACTATATCAACGACACATTTTCAGATTACATTAAACGGGTAAGGATGAAGATGGTGAAAACTGTCTCAAACATTGGAGGTGGGGAAGAAAGCCGCTGGGCAGGGTGATGGTCGGGATACAAAGAAACCAGATGAATTTTCGGAATATATCAACCGTGCCAAGAGGAAGATCAGAACTACGTCTAGTATGGGCGGTGGGAAGATTCTGACCTTCAAACGGGAGTAAGAAAAGTTGAAACGACAGAAGTGAATAATGGTGCTGCTGGTATTTCTCCCACCGATAAATCTTCTCAGGTGATGTTTTAAAGAAAATTGTAGTATGATAAAATTGTGAATATTTAAGTGATATTAAAATTGTATTGACATGCGTGCAGAAGTTGTTAAAATGTATTCATGTTTGTAAAAAAATTAATAAAGTATTGTATTGGAATAAGTGTTTTTGTAGCGTTGAGATTGTAAATATAAATGTACAATGCAAATCCTAAAAATTTGGTGTAAAGGAACATGCCCTTAGTTTACGTCGTTATGCCTGAAACGACCCTTGTATTAAATTTGGTTTCAGTTATTGTTGCGTTATTTGATTATTTAAATACCCTAAACTATGTGTGTTTGTTCTGTAATACCCATCCACCAACCAAATGTCAGAAATATTTATCTTCCATGTGGTTTATATTTTAAATTTATTGTATTCTGTTGTTGGAGAATATATAAGGGAATGAATATACTTTGCATCCTAAACTTTAATTTAATTTGTTGCACTTAATTATTTATTTTAGGTACTTTGCACTTTAAAATATTTTTATTTTTGTGACACTGCACCTAACAATTATTAATTTTAAACGCTTATACTATTGTTGGTTAGCCAAATTTATTAGGCTAAGATAAGAAGTCTCTCGAACCAGTATATCCCGTGGGTGTCTATACTTTTAATAAAATTTATTTTTCATGGGAAGCCAACAAAGTTGGCCTCTTATGGTAGGGCTTTGTTGGCCTCTTATGGTAGGGCAGTTCGAGGTCTAAGACCTCCTTACAAACAAAACGGTTTGGTCATAAAATTTTATCAGTTGTTTATTATTCATAAGAAATACCTTATAAAGGCTAACAAGAGAAGCATGCAAACACTATTTTAAGATTTGAGTAGTTATGGAAACATGAAAGAACGGAGACCGTATAAAAAGCAATCGAATCCTCGGAGGCCTCAAACTAGTAAAGGCAAGTGCGCATCTTCTTTCCAATGCAAATTACCTGGCTAGATAATGATATTAAGGTGGTTCATGGAGAAATTGATTAGGTCCGTACACCAGACATATGAGGAGCATTGTAAGGCTTGGAAGGAGAGCATAATAGAGTGCCATTGAAAACTGCCCAGATTTTGAAGGATCAGTTCATCAAACTATCCCATATGATAATTAATCATGGATGCGGGGGAGGTAAATCGACAAAAAATTGTCAAGAATTGAAAGAGATTGAATTAAATGAAATATTTTTAAAAGTATAATTTCTTTTGTAACACTTCACGAAGCATTGTGATCTTACAAAAAGTTACCTCACTTCAGACTAACGTGTTACTTAGTCAACCCTTCTATAGAAGTATATCACCATCCAAAAAGTATGTTTGAATATGAGCACTATTATTATAGTGTGATCATCCTAAGTTCCAACAGAAACGTGGAAATCACTTAAAAAAAACATGGTGAAATGGAACTATGACGTCGCCATCAGAGATAATTTCTTGGTCCTAGCACTACGTTGTATAATAGCTTCGGGATTGAAATCTGCAATAGGGGTGGAAATTTGTGAACTGCTGTCCCCAATAGAAGGTGAAGCCCAAGATGCGTTCCATGCCAATCCAAGAAGCTCACAGGTTGGGGATAATCCAGTCCAAGCCTTCTACTAGGCTCTAGCCTGGATCATGCAAACTCGTTGGGCTCAAGTTGGCTTCTACGATTGGGCTTAGATTACAATTTTGGAGGACTTAAGATTGTTACTCTTTCAGCTGGGGAAAGACCTATGTTTGGATGCCAATTTTTGTTTTTTTTTTAAAATATTCACAATCACTTTTTTTAACCGATCCCAATACATCTTTACAAACTCTATTAATTATATATCTTTCTTTCCTTTTCTCTGTCAAGTTTGAAAACAATATAATGTCTTTATTTTCCCACATCATCTTATGTATTAGGGCTGCACAACCCCACCAAAAAATTCCGGTGGAACTAGCACCGACACCGGCACGGGGTTGCCGGTATCCGGCTTCACCGGTGCCGGTCTGAGATTTTCTACAAAACCCGGTACCATTCCCAACTCCCGAGAACCGGGTTTTTTTTTAACAAAACGACTCGTTTTGTTGTTCTTACAGTGACTTCTCACTCGACAGGCGCTCGAGCGCGACCATTAAATTGTTTTTAAAAAACGCGTTATTTTCTTTTCCCCCGACCAGCCCAGTCAGCCCTGCTTCAAACTCACTCTTCTATTCTTTCTTTTCTCTCCTGCACCAACGGTGCCCCCATTCTCCCTCTCTATCTTTTCTTCCCCAAATCCTCACATTATACTTTGCTTGCATTTACCTTCTTTTACTCTCATCCAGTTCTCCCGTGCTCACAACTCACAAGATACTACACAAACTTTTTTCTCTATTTTCCTCAATTTTCGTTTTGTTCGTCGATTGTATTTTTATGTTTTTGGCTTGTGATTCAAATGTTTTTGTTTTCTCTAAGTTGTCACAAAGAGGAAGAGAGAGAGAGGGAGGGAGGGAGAGAGAGGGGACAATCCATAAATTTGCAGGTCGAGATTTTAGCAGAGAATAAATTTCTTGCGTTATCAATCTTTTCCCATTATGCTTTTCATTTCTGAAAGAAATTAGGCTATTTATCTTTTAGGATGTTAAGAATCTCCTTTATCAGGAACATGCGGGTGCTTTCATTTCAGAATGTTCTTATTTGTTTAATAGTTAAGGGCGAGGTATAATAGATTTGTGATCCAGTTTTTTGGTAACATGTGTTTCGACTTTGCATCAAGAAGTTTCTGGTTGAAATATAGTCTAGGGCTGAACCAACATTAAGCTATGTTAGTTTGCATGTTTAGGGTTAGAGCTAATTAGGGGGTATGATATAATGTTAGTAGACCTTTAAACTTTTTTTAGACCTATGTTGTTAATTTGCAGATGGACAATCCATCATAATCACAGTCATCTGCAGCCACATGTAGTAGTGACAGTGCTATTGTTATGTCGCCCTCAATATCGTGTCCAGTTGTTGGGTCCACTCCGGATTCTGGGACAGTGGGGACGGGGTCAATGGGTGGAGGTGATGTAAAAAGGAAAAACTCCAACCCTTCTGATGTATAGCTGCACTACACCAAGGTACCTAACTCTGATCCACCTAAAGCAAAATGTAATTATTGTAGAAAAGAGTTTATGGCTCATCACAAGAATGAGACATTGGGGTTATGGCAACATCACAACATTTGTTCATATTTCAAGAGATAAGGGGGTCAGTTAGATATTGGGCAGATGTTATTGACTCACGATGTTGAGAAGTCAATGGGGTCTGATGTTGGAACGATGGGGGTGACACATAAATTTTGTGAGAAGATTATTAAAGATCTGATTGCTAAGATGATAATTGTGGATGAGATGTCTTTTATTGTTGTTTAGAAACATGGATTTTTGAATTTAAGCCTAGATTTAAAATGTCATATAGGATGACAATTATGAGGTTTTGCATTAAACTCTATTTGAAGGAGAATGATAAGTTGAAGCATTTGATTCGAACGAATGGGTATAAAGTGTCTTTTACCACAGACACTTGGACATCGAATCAAAATTTTAATTATATGTGTGTGACTGGATACTTCATCGATACTAATTGGGCCTTGCAGAAGAGAGATTTTTCTTTTAGGAGGGTGCAAGATCATAAGGGGTCTAGTATTGCTAAGAAAATAGAGAACTGTATAAATGATTGGGGGATACAAAAAATCCTAACAATAACAGTTGACAATGCGTCATCTAATAACACTGTCATTGACCATTTAAAGAGGAGACAATTGCAAAAAGAACTCTAGATGGAGGGAGGATTGTTTGTGACAATGAATTTCTACACTTGAGATGTTGTGCACATATTTTGAATTTGATTGTGTCTGAGGGGTTGAAAGAGGTTGATAAGTCAATTGCTAAGGTTCGGAATATGATCAAGTATGTTAAGTCATCACCCTAAAGGTTAGACAAGTTTAAAGAATGTGTGCAGATTAAAGAGGTTATATTTACTCAATTTTTGACTCTTGATGTTACCACTTGTTGGAACTCAACTGATTTGATGTTGGATGTGGCTTTGAAGTATCGAGAGGCATTTAAGTTGATGTTGGATGAGGGTGAACACTTTATGTTGTATTTGGGCGAAGAGGGGCATGGGAGGAGAGGATTAGGCCCCCCCACACTCAAGGATCGGGAGCACATTTGCCACTTTGTAAAGTTCTTGAAGTTATTTTACGAAGTAACATTAAGAATGTCGGGATCAAGTGTGTCTACAGCTAATGTCTACTTAGAGGAGTTGGCTAAGATACATAACCATTTGGACAAGTATTCTTCTAGTAATGATACTTTGCTTAAAGAGATGACATCTCGCATGAAAACGAAGTATGACAAGTATTGGAGTGATTTGATGGTAGTGAATAGACTTCTATTTGTTGCAGGGTTGCTTTATCCAAGAAACAAGATGGTTGTACTGAATTATTTGTTTAAGAAAGTATTGGGAGAAACAGAAGGCGAAGTTATGTCATTGAATGTGAAGACTACTTTAGAACGGTTGTTTACGGAATATAAGTATAACAATGGCAACCATGGCAGTGTCGGGGAGGTGGGTGACGATGATAGTGTGACTTTGGGGGATAACGAGGATTGTGATGAGTTTGATCTTGTAAGGGCTGCTAGCCAAATGTCAGACTCCAAATATGAGGTTGAGAGATATTTATCAGAGTCAGTTCAATCAAATACTCATTCATTTAAAATTTTGCTTTGGTGGAACCTTAACTCTCATAAGTATCTTATCCTTACCCGCATAGCTCGGGACGTGTTGACAATTCTCATTACCACTGTACCTTCTGAGTCAGTATTTAGCACTGAAGGTCGGGTATTTGATCCCTTTCGGAGTTCATTGGCCCAAAAAACTGCATAAGGTCTCATTTGTGCTCAAAATTGGATGAGATGCGACCCTATTGTGGAGGAGGATGACATGACTTCTGATATGATAGAAGATCCACAAACTTATACAATTGACTCGGGTAATTTTATTTCTGCTTTTGTTAGTTTATTAGTTTCAATAATATTTTTATTTTTATAAATTATAATTTGGTGTATTTAAATATATTGTGTAGAGTTACCCATCTTGGCGACGGAGATCGAGGAGTAGAGGTTTTGAAGGAGTTACCCATCTTTATGTTAATCTTATAGTTACGTCTCTAATTCTCTATTACTTTGGACTTTAAATTCTCATCTTATTTTTTAAGATGATCTTTAATTTTATTGTATTTGGAATTTGGATTTCATTATCTTTAGTTGCGTCTCTAATTCTCTATTAGATTTTATTGATATGTGATTAATGTACCAAAAGCAAAAAAGAAAAAATTACTTTGGGCCAAGTGCGTAAAATTCTAAAAATGGCGCAATATGAATGTAAGATAACCGAAAACCGCCACTGCTAAGGACCGATTTTTTGCCTTAACGGTGTAGGTGTCAATTATTTCAAAACTGACACCTACATCGAGATTGTGCAGCCCTATTATGTATTAGAATTATCATGTTTTTTAAGGGGAAAGTATTTTTAATGCACCGAAACTTTTTTTTGTTTTTTTGGACATCGAAGCTACTCCTTTAGTACTTTATTCTTCTTGCTTCTTTTTGTCTGCATCCTTTAGTACTTTATTCCGTTCAAACCTTTAGGGCATGTTTGAGACCCCAAATATTTGGGGTCTCAACAAATCGGACAAACCAAATAAACTTCAAAATTTTTAATTTTTATACCTACACACTTCACTTTTCACAAATCCCAATAAATCTCAATAAAGTAAAGATTCCCAAAATTTTGGGAATATTCCTCAATATTTTGGCAAACAAACATCTCCTTAATCTCCATGAGCACTTCCATCCGCAGCGGGCAGCAGTCTAAACCCTAAACTACCTATTTCTTTATCTGAGATGACCAAAATGGCCTCTTTTACATTTATTATTACCCCTTTCTGCTTTTATATTTATTTGTCATGAATGAGAACATAAATTAAATAATTACCCGTATTAACTATTTGAAATCATCGTTTTGGATTGACACGTGTATGTACCATTTGAAATCATCCTCTTTGGATTGAGATCTATAGACTACTCTAATTCCTTATTTATTTAAATTGCATCATAAAATTGAAAGTGAGATAGACAAATAAAATGGACCTCATTATAAAGTCTATATTATCTTAAATTTTATACGAGTAAATATGAACAATGTTAAATAATGTAGATTTTATCTTTTTGTTTCTATTTATCTCTTACTTGTGCCATGTAATTCGAGTTAGGAATTAGAAAGAATATTTATCCGTCCTCGTTATATACAAAAGAAAAAGGACGATTAGCTGGGAGAAAGTTAGGTAATACATTTTATTTTCATGGGAATAATATAAAACAATTTTTGGGGGCAAAAAAATGCAAAAAGTTTGAAAAAAAAAATTCCTTTAAAAAAAACAGCTGTTTTTGCATAACATAAGCTTTTCTGCAGATCTTGGGGGCTTGAATATGGGGGCACTAATTAATTAAAATTAGATTTGGAGCTCATAATTTCCACAGTTTCTATATAATTCGTAGCCCTTGTAAAACTTCGGTAAGTCGTTCGTTATCAGTAGCTCTAAGAGTGATCCAAAACTACAGCGAAAAAGTCCACATCTCCCTACATAATTGAGAGCATCAAATTATGTTCTGCAGAATATTCTAATCATTGCAGAATATTCTAATCGCATTTTATTAAATAAATAAAAAGCTAAAAATATTTACACATGTCGACAAGACATTCTCAACACAAATTACGGTGGTGTTTGTTCGTAACAATTTTAGGTGGTAAAAATTTTGGGTGAAAAAATAAAGATATTTTAATAGAATTTGGTAAAAATATTTTGTAGAATTTGGTAAAAAATTAAGGTGAAAAAATATTTAAGTGGATATTATAATAATAAAAAATTATTTAATGTAAAAAATTTATTATAATATATTTTTTTATAATATCCCCGAATCGTTGAACGCCCTATATATATATATATATGCAGTTCACATTCATCAACACAATTTATTCTTAATTTGGACAATATTAAAACCAAAAAAAACCACACCATTATTATATAAAATTTTCACTTTTACAAATATTTTTTAATATTTTCACTTGAGATTTTATTTTCCAACTAATTACTGATAGAAATATTTTCGGAAAATAATTAATATTTATTCACAAAAAATATTACTCGACAGAAAAACTTTATTCTATAGAGGAAAAAAAAACTTTTAGGGTTCACTGAGGACAAATTATATTAATAGAATGACGGACAAGTCCTCAGGTACAGTTGTGCTACGGAATATCATATAGTTACTATTCCTTGCTTCCAATTTCTTTTTTCTTTGTAGAAAATTATTTTCTTAAATCACCTTTTTGGCACCGAAAAGTAGAGCAAGAAATTTTATCTCTATTTACCATTCTTTTATATTAAAAAATAATTTTCCACTAGAAGAAACAGACAGAAGAAATAAATTACTACCGTTTCTCGCCTGGCCCTATGCATTGCTTAGGGTTTCTGATGGCTACTTAATTAAATACTCTTAGTCTTTTGTTTCCTTATTTATTTATATATAAAATTTACTAGTTTTTTTTAATAATTAATAGTTAATATATAGATACAACCTAGGCGAGGTATAGGTGCGCGTGGTATCTGATATATGCTCTGTGGTCTCTACTGTTTGGTGGAAATATTAAAGTTTCAAGTACTAAATTAATGTTAAAACGACACAGCTGCTTATATTTTTCAAATGGGAGTTGGGGAGCATGCTCAGAGGAGTGGACGGTAGAAATATAGCGCAATCATGGCTCAGGGATCAAGGCGATATGATATCCATGTCGTTTTCAGTACTGATCTTACGAGCTTTGTGATATGATGGTAGGTTATTGTAAAAAGTAATTATAAATTATTTAAAAATAAACCCACTTGTCTAGTTTATTATTGACTGTTAATATATTGATTAATATTCGGGAAACAAATAATTTATGGCAGGTTTGCGCGAGCTCTACCTAATAATTATAGGTATTTATTACTACATAATTAAAATAAATTTATAGTCCCAAATATTTAATTTGTTATAACCCAATTTGAGAAAATTCACATAATCCCCCCCCATATAGTAGGATATATATAAACCTCAATATTGTAGCTAGATTAATGGGTGAAATATTGATATATTCATTCGGTGGTGGCCACGGGGTACCTCTCCCTTTTTTTTTTTTTTGCCCATGTGGACATTTTTATTATTTTTTAAAAAGTTGGTACACGTGGCAATATTCTATTGAGTGTGACGTGTCACACCGTTAGCTGACTGGGCTCGGGAGTGACGGAATTGGACGGAAGGACTAAAAAGACAAACGTAAATAACCTAGGGACTGTTTTGAACAAAAATAAAACCTAGGCATTAAAAAGAACACCGCCCCAAAATCTAGGGACTAAAAAGGACATTAACCCAAAAAAATAATAATAATAAGCTGGTTGTAGCTCGACGAAGCCTGAGCCTAGCTAGCTAGCTAGCCATTTAATTAGTACCTACACCTTAGATCATCAGGCTTTAGCCTTTAGCTATAATATAGAACCCCCGTTACAGTTAAACGCAGTGGCGGAGTCAGGCCTTTTTATTGGGCCACAGTAATTAAATAATATTATTAAATATAACCTGACATAAAAAATTTAGGACAATATTTTGTAATAGGTTAATCTTTCATTTAGAACTAAAAATAGGTACACAAAAATTTATCTTATCTACTTGATTAAGTAGACATAAGTATACTAATTTCTTATTACGGAATAACTCGATGACTCTTTAAAAATTCGAAATCATCAATTAATATTTATATACTAACAGTTGCAACAATTTCTTTCTCAAAATAAATAGACATAAATTTTGTAAGAAATTCATCTTCTATATAAAAGATTACCATATTATCAATAAATTGCAATCAATTAATTTATAACTAAAGGCACTCGGACACTTCTCTTCAACTAAATGGATATCATTTAAAATTGAACCACCAAAATGCCTGTACCAATTTCGCAGTTCCACAACGCAGTTTGCTTTTAGCGGAAGAAAGCTAGAGAAAAGAACGAGAAACTGAGACATAGAAGCAACGTAACAGAAAATTCGTTGGTGTAATTGGCGTGTGAGAGAAACAATATACTTATCATAAATTGTATGAGGAAAAAATATCAGGGAAAAGACAAAAAGTAACTTTTGTCCCTTAAAGCAATTTAGCCCATTTAGACTTCAAGTGTTGAGCCTTTTGGATTTCACCTATAATGTGTTGGTTTTAGCAATTCTTTAAATGGTGTGAACTTTAATTTGGGAGATCAAATAGAAATTTAAAATTTTGGAGGTTCAATTATAAATTTGTTCAGTCAACCCTGTAAATATATATACTACATTTTCTTATTCACTTTTTCCTACTTTATTATAGAGAACGGCTGTGATGAACCCACGCGGCATGGTTCCTCCACTCTTTTTGTGCTTTACCATAAAGGTCAGGGAATTCACTTGTAGTAATGTAACTTTGGATGGTCCATACTGCTGCTGTCTTCTGTTTCCAGATGATTCTCCACAAAAAAGTAGCCATAATCACTCCAGGAGGAAGGGAGAAAGAGGCGCGAGGAGAGATTGAATGGGTGGTGAAAGTATACTTTTATTATAAGATTCTGAGTTCTTTTGTATTCACCAAAAAAAACCTAATTCACAAAAAAAGATGACCCAGAAAAAAACGCACATATTATTTGTATTTTTTTTCTTTTTGATAAAAAAAATTATATTGCGTCCAAAATTATGCTGATCATTTCGTTTTAGGGTTTAAATTACAAATTTCATCATATTGTGAAATCCAATTATAAAAATTCATCAATTTACGCTTTCTAATAGTTAACCAATTTTTCGCTCATTTCAGTAGTAGTATCTGATTAGAATGCCAAAATTTATGAATTTTGATAGTTTGATAGTTTGAAAAATAATATTAACACGAAGTTTCTTATTTCTTTTATTTTCCCTTTTAGGTCATGAAGACAATGTGGACACAGTAAAAAGCGGTGAATACTGACTACAGAGTCGTACTGAATGTAATCTTGTGAGTCATGAGAGGCATCATGGATCCCTGGAGGGTATATGCTTTTGGCATTGTTGTGGATGAAAGGGGATTGTTGAGAGGTTGAATCGGAAGCTATCCAGATCATAAGAGAGAGACATTGGGGAACGCTATTTGACTTTCTTCATCACTGTGTGTTTCCCATTGGCGTTTGTGGTGGTGGGGTAATCGTTAGGTGTCACCATCGGATTGGCCTCTCTTTCGAGGGCTATGGGCCTCTCATGCTTATTTTTGTGAGAATCACTTGCTGCATGAAACAGTGAAAATTTCTATCAAGGAACAAGTGTTTATTTTTTTACATATTATTGAACATAATGTAAGGATGCGGGTTATTGGAGGAAGATTGTACAGATCATCTGAGACTATTCACCGATATTTCAAAGTTGTCCTTAAAACTGTCTTACGGTTGTATAAGCTTGTTGTTAAACAACCCGATGGATGTACACCTCCAGAGATAAGGAATAACACACGTTTTTATCCTTTCTTTGAGGTTAGCATTAAGAAGTCTAATGTTATATTTATTTGATTGTCAACTAAAATGTCTTACCATGGAACATAACTTCTTTTAGTTCTTATATGTCCACCAATAGGATTGTATTGGTGCCATCGATGGAACTCATATTCGTGCATATGTTCCAACTGAGATTAAAGGAAGGTTTCGTGGTCGAAAAGGGGAAACAACTCAAAATGTTTTAGCTATCATTTCATTTTAGTTGAGATTCACTTATGTATTAGCTGACTGGGAGGGAAGTGCACATGATGCTCGTGTTTTAAATGATGCACTTTCTAGGCCAATGAGCCTTAAAATACCTGAAGGTATTGTATTGATATATGCAAAATATATTTATGAAAATTGTGAGTGATTGCTATTTTATAGTGATGCCTTTTATCTTATTTGGTTTTTATAGGCAAGTATTATCTGGGTGATGCTGGTTATGGAAATCGAAATGGAATTTTCTCTCCTTATCGTTCAGTTCGATATCATTTAAAGGAGTTTAGTGATCATCCACCAGAAAATGAAAAGGAATTATTCAATCTTCGTCACTCTTCTCTACGAATTATCATTGAGCGAGGTTTTAGAGTTTTGAAGAAACGTTTTCGTGTATTGGACGCTAATCCGTATTGGTCATTCCCAACACAAGTAGATGTGGTATTGGCATGTTGTATTGTTCACAATTTTATAACGGGAATCGATCCTGGAGACTCGATTATGGAAGAAGCAAATTCTGACGCACTATCTTGAGAGGAGAATCATAGAACTCAACAAACTCGTAGTGAAGAGAGGGAAGAAAGTAGAGAATGGAACATGAAACGAGATGTGATAGCACAAACAATGTGGTAAGATTATTCGACTAGAAGAAATCTATAGTTGGTTATGATTTAGGTTATGTAAGAGCATTCTTAGCAGACTCTCTAAATTTGGCTCTCTACTTTAACCAAAAAGCACACTTCTCTATTTTAACTATCAACTTTTTTAAAACACCCCAGCAGCTTCTCTATTTTAACCATCTACTTTTACTATTTTATTAAAATATTATTTTTAAAGATTTCTTTATTCTTTCTCTAAATTTATATTTTTGAATATTCGTTTTATTGCAACGGTTATATTTTTGAATATTTGTCTTATCCTAAAAATGTCGGATTTTTTTAATTTTGTCTTTTCCTAAATTTTTTAAATTTGTCTTGTCCCAACTATTAGATTTTTTAAAATTTGTCTTATCTTAACGGTCATATTTTCAGTTTAACAAGCTTGTCTAGTAGCTCGTAAATTGGAAACTGCTCAAACAAATAGATTCAAGGAACTCCGAAGTACCTCGACAACACTTCCGGAAAGCGCAATCTCTGGTTCCAAACGTACTCGGTGAGGACGATACTGCAGGGCCACACAAATAATCCATAGTCCTCTTTCATATTCTGGTTCAGCAATCAGAAAGAAAGAGGGGAAAGAAAAAGAAAAAGAGGGAGAGAGGTGAGGGTTAGGCGGAAGAAAAGAAAATATTAATATTTTAATATGAAGAAGTGAATAGTGGCTCTCTAAAAATAGAGAGCCACTGTTCACTTGTTAAATTTTTTTGGTAGAATTTGTTAGAATAGAGAGGCTGTTGAGGAGTGATTTTTGGCTTTTTGGTTAAATTGGCTCTCTATTTTAACCAAAATGTTAGAATAGAGAGCCTGCTAGGAATGCTCTAATGTCTTTCATTCAAGTTTATACGTCATTACTAAGTTGGTTATTAACTTACATTAGTTATTTTGAAGTATTTATGTTTTTACAATCTTGTTTAGATTGAGATACGTTGGAGCCATTTGATCGATACTCGTCTCTCATTTTAGACAATGTATAAGACTGACTTCATTTGGTCTATTTCTATTTTTGTTTAGACAATTAGCTTATATTGAAGATGATTGTGTTATTTTCATGAATAATTATAGAGCTTTGATTAAAGAACTTTTTAAATTTGAAGTATGGTTGTTCAAAAAATTCGAGACCCGATGGCTGACCCGGAACCGACCTAGTCGAATCGGCTTAGGTCAGGTAGGGTTTTAATAGCTCCTTCTGAATTTTTTTCAGGTCAGGTTTAAGTTATGAAGTGCATTTCGAAAAAAAAAACGAACACTGAAAATATGTAAATCATTAAGCGTGTAAAATATTAAAAAATATTTAAAAAAATAACCAAACGGTGAAAATAAAATTTTTTTCATAAAAAATTTTTTTTACCTAAAACAATAATTTTACAACCAAACAAACGGACCGTTAGTTTGTATAACCGATTCAAATGTTTGGAATATATAATCGCATTTCATACTCGATTAGTGCATTTCTCAGTTAAGTCAAGTATGTCCTAGCAGGCTAGCAGCCCGATGCCACGATTTTATTCATCATTCAAAAGAAAATATTGGACCAAATCCTACTTCTATGGTCTAACTTAATAGAAGTGACTTGCTAGCTTTTCCATTGATCGAAAGAAAGTTAGTCACAAATTAACATAAAATCGTCTCTGTCTGTCTGTCACATCTCTCAAAATTTTCCTTTTTCATATCTTGAGTTTTAGTAATTTTTTTAAAAAAAAAGTATCTATAAGATCATTATGGTTAAACAAATATATTTATTTTTTTCTCGGCCCTTGTATAATACGCTACAACAATGTAACCAACCTATACACGTCTATGTCGAAAGATAGAGAGAAGGAGACGTTTTGAAAGACTGCAATTATTGTTCCAAAAAAGTGCATATTATATTTATATATATTGTATTCTCTTTAGTCCAAGTTTAAGTGCAGCCAAACATCTCAATCGATGCCACCTTAATCACATAACGAGGGAACTTTTTACCAATCGAAGTTGCGAAAAATATAGTTGAAATAATTAAGTAACATCTCGCATGCATCTTTATATTAAAAATAATTCGATTTATCTATGTCATCTGGATTGTAATATTAGTTATATTATATTGGTCTTTTGATTAAAACGAATTTGCAGATTTTTATTGTATGATTTGTATAAATAAAATTAATACTTTAGAGTTCTTTTAAATTTTAATGGGGTATAAAGCGTTAAATGAATTAAAAATAAATAAATAAATAAATAAATAAATAAAAGATTTGGTGACAAAAAAAGGGCGGCTTATCAAAGGAAGAACATAGTTGCCATCCACTTTTTGTAGCGAACCAAACGATGAATGAATTTTTAGTAAGGAAACTTCGTTAAGCTTTACTCTTTAGTGCAAAGCCAAAAGCCAAGCCAAGTCGAGTTGGAAGGAAGTGGCTTGAATGTAGCCGGCTCAGCCTGTCTTTTTTCCCTGGTGGTGCGGGCCAAAGGGTATCGTCCGCATGTGCGCTGCGACCACCAGCCATTCACCTTGGCACTCGCACCCCCGCCAGGGACCCACACACCTTCCCTTCCTCGTCTATAAGCCAACAACAGTAGAGCCTAGAGGCCTTCGTCTGGGCCCCACGTACGCAAGTCGCAAACGCATCTCGTGCGTCTTCCACATGTCATTTGAATTTGGCGTGCCCTAATTGATAATGTCAAATCCCACAAGTACCCTTTTGAAGCATCTCTTTTTTTTCCTCCACATTACGTTTTTTTAATTTTAATGTTTAGCCTTTATCATGCGCATCTACGGACTAACTTCAACTGATTATAATCACTGTAGACGGTATATAATATTTTGTATATTCATTTGAAAAAGAGATTAATTTCCAACATTTTGAAAATCATAAAATAAAATCAAGATTTATTAGACTAATCCACGTGTCAGCTCGAAAAAACCTAATTCTTAAAGAGGTTTTGTATACGTGGGGGAAATTTTTTTTATATATAATTAATTTAGAAGAAGGGAAAATGAATCCACCGTAAAAAGGGAAAGTTACCTTACCTAAGAGTTTTATGTTTACATAATACAGCGACAATCTCATTTCAAAAAACCATAATTACCCTTCACTTGTTAATTTACACGTGTGACTACCATATGGTGAACTTTTTTCTGTCCAACTACAATCGCCCCGAATCCTGCGTGGAAATCCCCGTCGACCAATTCACAATGTGACAGGTAAGAAACTAATTGTCGAGAAACCTAACCGTTTTGGTGTACAGAAGCCCATTTTGGTAATTGAATCACCTTCCCCTCAAACTCCTAACCCCTCCTGCGTCAGCCCTCCGCTCCAGCTTCCTAACTATTCTTCTCAGGACTCAGCTAACCAACCTTCATGTGAGCCTCCCACGTCACCACCCTAAACAAAATGCCACGTAGCGACATGGCCCCACTTGTACGGGTAAGCCAACCAACGGGGCATATATAATTACAACTTCGAAAAATC
Source organism: Myrica gale (assembly GCA_963930655.1). Classification (NCBI taxonomy): domain Eukaryota; kingdom Viridiplantae; phylum Streptophyta; class Magnoliopsida; order Fagales; family Myricaceae; genus Myrica; species Myrica gale. The sequence continues at coordinate 10,848,777 of OZ005614.1, forward strand.
CCCCCAGACCCTTGTGTGAAGAATATATCATTTCTATCTTGTCTCCGATACAGCTACTGACTTACTGAGTATCGGCGGTAAACAGCACACGCTCCGATATATCCAGATATATTGGAGCATTTGGTTAATAAAAACCATCCGGAAAATTATCGGTGTTGAATTGGACTTGCAGTAACATGCCGATTGAGGCTAGGCCGGCGTCACCAACCGATCGAGCTGCTCCGCCTCCGATGGCAGGGCCATCGATGATTCCGATACAGAACCCGATGATGATATCGGACGAGTTCGCACGGGACGCGATCCTCGCTTGGTACCGCGGCGAGTTCGCGGCTGCAAACGCGATCATCGATGCTCTCTGCGCGCACCTCGCGCAGCTCGGCGGTGCGAGGTCCGAGTACGAAGCCGTCTTCGCCGCGATACACCGCCGGAGGCTTAACTGGATTCCCGTGCTCCAGATGCAGAAGTACCACTCCATCGCCGACGTGGCGCTGGAGCTGCGGCGAGTCGCGGGCAATAAGAAAGTAGAAATGAATACCGAGGACGCCGAAGCAGAAAAGGTGAAGGGCACGGAGGTTGAGGTGGCGAAATTCGATGAGAAAGACCAGAAAGTCGACGAGAAAGAGATAATTGACGAGACAGTGACGGAAAGTAATGGAAATGGTGAAGGTGACCTTGGTGAAGAGCACGATTCGTCACCGGAGAGTGATATTACTGATTCAGGTAAGTATACTTCGCAATTTTCGTCTTCAGAGCTCATATTCCTACTCCTATTTATGTGGTTTTGATGCTTTCTATAACAAAAGATTTACTCGGCGAGTAGGATCGGTGATCTTACTGCCAAGCCTGCGACAAAATTGGCTCTTTTGTCACTTATATCGTTAAAAAATTTTCATCTTTTTTTGTTATTTAATTTTTCCTAATGCGAAGCTGAGCAGCTGATTTGCCTGAGAAGATCCGGCGCTTGGACGAGTCTTTATTCTTTAGCAGTATGTGAAATTAGGCCGCGTTTGGTTGGAGAGAACCGCTAGAATTAGAACAGGAAAAGAAAGGGGCTTGAATATGAGTTTGTACTGTTTGGCAGCCGAGAAAATAAAACCCTCCGCTGCATAATTGCAAACCGTAAGCCGTTGCTGACTTGAGGTTGCACTGGTTATTAGTTTCATTACTTTATATTATTTATTAGTTTGTTCCCACTTTTGAATCCAGAACACGGTAGCGTATTGTCCATTTTCTCGGCGACTAAACGGGAGATATATCGATGTTGTCCGAGATCCGAGATTCAAACTTTGCTCGCTTGCATTGAATATTCAACAATACCTGCACATTTCCAGTTTTTGATAAGTCTAATATTAGGCTTCCGTGTCTTTTCTTTAAAATATTTTATGAGAAAAAAATATGGAAAAAATAAAAAAATAAAAAAGGAAATGATAAGGTGATCGAGGTTTAAGTGGGGTTTTTGTTTTTGATCCTCGAGGTCGGCAACCTATTTTGGCTGCAATCTGCTGTTACAGAAAGTTCCTGGCGTAGTAATAATATCACGTTGATGTAATGCCTTGAGATGTGCGCAATGATTTTATTGAAGACGGCGTGCGAGCATTGCCGTTGGATTGTTATAAAAACCTATGTTAATTTATGAGATGTTTGTTTGCCAAAATATCGGGGAATATTTCTAAAATTTTGGGAATCTTTATTTTATTGAGATTTATTGGGGTTTGTGAAAAGTGAAGTGTGTAGGTGTAAAAATTAAAAATTTTAGAGTTTGTTTGGTTTGTCCGATTTGTTGAGACCCCAAATATTTGGGATCTCAAGCATGCCAATGACTCGAGGAGGGACCGACTCGTTTGACTGGGACCGAGTGGCGTGCCAACTCCACGGGCGGCTATTGGGTTATCGACCCAACGAAGGTGGACGGGCCACACAAGCCTGGTGGCTGGAAGACAAAAGCAGTGTTTGGGATGCCGGATGAAATTATTCCATATTCGGATTTTGTTGACGCTGTGTCTGAGAGGGTGTACTTGTGTGGGCTGGTGCTTTTGTCTGTCGGGTTGTCCTGCTTTTTGGGCATTCGGTGGCTTGGTGGTGGACAGGACAGTCGGGGACACAACTTGCTGCAAATGGCAGCGAGCGTTTTCCAACTGTCCAGGGGAAGGACAGTGCGGGTTTTCACTTAGGAATCCTCTTACTTGTCAAGCAGGGTTGTTAATAAATTAAAGTGGTGTCGGAGTGATGGTACTGAAACGGTAATGGGACAAAAACTGCGATAAGAGCCCTTGTAGCCATCAGCGACGTTGATTAGGAAAACTCAGGAAAAAGTTAGTAGTATTACCACACAAGCCTGAATTTAAATACATCTTACCACGGCGAAAACGTTCTGCATTTATTTCGGGTTAATTTGTCGCAATTCATGCATCATTGATAGTATTTGTTTTGGTTTTTACACACTAAATACCAAATAAAATGAGGGTTGATTAGGAATGATTGTGGGTATTAATGGTTTATTCAATTAGTTTTGGAGTTTGGTAGCCAATAACGTATATAGTAATAATATGCCGTTATTGGAGTTCCACAATGCTGCTCTCTGCGAGCGTTCTTAGAGAAGGCCCGCTGGTGCGAAATCGAATATCATAAAAGATTTGAGTGATGCTCTCTTGACACCAATTGGATTGGAGAGGAATGAATGACTCATCTGTCCGACAAGTGGTATTAGAGCCAGGAGGTCATGTCAACGGTCCGACAGTTACATAATTGGCAAACATTCTCCTTAAAAAGCTATGAATGTTGATTGTTGTTGGGCACTCCAGTTTGTGCCTTTGTGGCAATCTCAAAATGGATAGCTCTTAGTTAATGTTTGTAAGTTGGGAAGAATTTATGACGTTGGTTTGTGAAAATTGCTTGAACTTGCGTCAGCGTCCCTAGGTGGTGGAGGATTTTCATGAAAACATTTCTTGCATGGTAGTAGGTAGCCATTCAACTGGCATTTCCGTACCTTTATCATGTAAATCTATTTATTTCGTCGGTTTTTGTTAGCACTCTAGTTTTGACTCCTTGATACTTCAACTGCTTGGATGCAGGATCTCAAGAAGTGCGGCCCAGTGAAGTGAACATTAACATATGTTCTAACCATGAAGACTGCGAGGCACGTCCTGGCCAGATCAAGTTGACAAAAGGTTTCTCAGCCAAGGAGCCAGCGAAAGGGCACATGGCGAGTTCTTTCTTTCACAATTTTAGACGCATACTTTCCATTGAGAATATGGAATCAAAAGAGTAGATATCCCGTAGCATATGTTATAACAGAAAAGCAGATGGCTATTACTGATTGACGATGATTGCAACTGGCAGGTGAATGTTGTGAAAGGGTTAAAATTATATGAGGACGTATTCACTAATTCCGAGCTCTCTAAGTTGACTGACTTTATTAATGAACTCCGGGCAGCTGGGCAGAATGGAGAACTCTCAGGTGATTTGAAGCCTTATCCTTTAGATGTTTCTAATTGACTTTCGATTTGATTTGTGTGACTTCTGTAATTGAAAAAGTTGTCTGTACAATCAAGATTTGAGACTCTAAAATTTCTCTTTTGGAGGGTCAATCTTCAAACTTCGAGTTGACACCCAGTCCAGTTTAATTGAATTTAGGTAAGGCCTCGTAAGGGGCCTAACCAGAGGCAAATATAGTGTTTAAAGCTTAATATAGGCTCCTGCAGGTTTTTTGTTGGCACGTTTAGCTAAATTTTGGTTTCTGTCGCAGTTTAAAGCTGTTGAGTTAATAGTGAAAGTCTCTCATTTCATTTCACCATGTTTATCAATCTTCCATTTTACTAGTGGAATTGTCCGTGATACTCCAATGCCTGATGTTTAAGATTTGGTAATTGTTTTGACATGCCCTTTTGGTTTAAACAAAATTCTGTCTGTAGAGAAATTGATGGCTCTCCCTTCTGAATTATAGTTTCTAACTTCTTTGAGATTGTCTGTTGAAAGCATCATTTTCGGAGATTTGAGTTTTTAGATTGAAGATATAACGATTACGTGGAGCTTGTTCTGCAAACGGATCATAATTTCTGAAATTTATTGGTAATGAAATTAAGTGAATCCTCCTAATCTACAGGTGAGACCTTCATTCTATTCAATAAACAGATGAAGGGTAACAGAAGAGAGCTCATTCAGTTCGGGATTCCAATTTTTGGACAAATAAAGGAGGAAGTTACGAGTAGTAATCAAACGAGTAAGACTTTTATGGTCTCATATATTGATTTGCTTTGTCAAACTTGTTCTATGTATTCAAAGTCAATATGACATACACTCTGTTCACAGGCAGTATAGAGCCACTTCCAGCTCTTCTGCAAGGTGTCATCGATCACCTGTTGCAGTGGCAACTGATTCCAGAGTATAAAAAGCCAAATGGTTGCATCATTAACTTCTTTGAGGAGGTATTCTATGTCTAGCAGGACTATCATGTTCACTACTGTGTTATTTCTGTAGAACATAGCTGCAAAGAGAGTACTTCATGGCATTTGGTCTGTGTTATGACCCTTGAATTTTGCTTTCAATTCCTTCTGAGCAGAGCAAGAGCTAAAATCAAGAAATTTTGTTGTGTAGGGGGAATATACACAGCCATTCTTGAAACCACCCCATCTGGATCAACCCATCTCAACTCTTCTCCTTGCCGAATCTACAATGGCTTTTGGACGTACTCTTGTCAGCGATAATGAAGGGAACTACAAGGGGCCACTCATGCTCTCTCTGAAGGAAGGGTATGTACTTGAGATTTTTTGGAATTGTCTTTTACAGATTAAAACTAATGGTCAGGATAGAGCAGTGTTCCACTTACGGTGGAAAGGCATTTAAGAAAGGGGCTAAGAATTGATAGTCCAACTCTGCAGTTGCTGGATCTACAAAAATATGAGAAAGGAAAGAAAATATTGGAGGATGCAGTCTAAGTCAGTAAATGTAGTAACATAGGCCACACCATGTAAAATTCCTCATCACAGAGTAGTAACTCTAGGTTATCGGTGACCTTTTCCCTTTGTAAATGAAGTAACATAGGACTGCACCATGTAAAAGACATTGCTCATCTCAACACCATAATTGTAAGATATCAGTAACCTTTTCTCTTCTGGAACATCTTTACATCATATTTATACTTCCAGTATTCTGAAAAAAAGTACAGCCAGATGACATAGAGAGGTTGGCACTTCCCTTGCCAATTTGCCTTATCCAACTGAACAGAATGTGGCGCATCCAATTCAGGATATGACATTGATTCCCGTTAATAACCATTGGTCACCAGCGTCCTTTGTCGTTTTGTGCAACTGAATCTTCCTTGCTATATATAGGATAGTGACAAAACTTATTACTTTGTGCAGCTCTCTTCTAGTCATGAGAGGAAACAGTGCTGACATGGCTAGACACGTCATGTGTCCTTCTGCTAACCAAAGGGTCAGCATCACATTCTTCAGAGTCCGGCCAGAGTCGAACCAATGCCAGTCCCCTACCAGTCCTCCACTGAGTGCAGGTGCGATGACCATATGGCAACCAGGTGTTCCGAGCCCATATCCAGTGCCAAATGGAGCTGTCAATGGTTATGAGTCAATGGAGACAATGCCCAGGTGGGGAGTCCTTCGTTCTCCAATTGTCATGTTGGCCCCAGTGCGCCCTATGGTGTTGAGCCCCCGAAGACTTCCCCAAGGTGGCACTGGAGTTTTCTTGCCCTGGACTATGGGATCAAGAAAACCTGCAAAGCATCTTCCTCCGCGTGCCCAGAGAGGAAGGCTTTTTGCCTTACCTTCCTCAGTCGAAACTCATATGGTGGAGTCCACTTCGGAAGCAGGCATCACTGTTTGAGAAACATTGGTGTGCGGTAACTCTGTGGCAGCCCTGGTTCAAATCAACCCAGGAAGACTTGGAGTTCGCTTTCCTTGCTATTGAGGAGCTCCTGTTGTAAAAAAAAAAAAAAAAAAGGTTCCAGGTTCTTGCAGTCAGAGAAGCTTGTTATTTGGTTCCCTTCTTTCTTTACAGTTAAGATTAGGATCTAGTGATGATCACAATACTTTTACTTGAATTGCAATCATGGTAGAGTTGTAGTGGTAGTTTGAGCTTGAAGTTTGAACGAGTGTGAATCAGCTCAAGTAGAGGCGGAATTTTGTATTAATTATTGCTTGTATTTTTTCCCTTTTCCACAGACTAATCCAATCCCTCTCTGGTTGCAGTGTGAACCTGCCCTTTCTGAATCTTTCACTGATTTTCGGATAAAATTCCAAATCAGCAAATCAAGGAATTGCCAATTTAACTGAAACATTCTCAGACACTAATCTCATAACAATGTCTGAATTTTGGTGGCCGCATATCAGAAAATTGTCCCTCTTGAGAGAATTTGATTCAATTCAAATGTTTCCTTGACATTTCAAGAGCATCTACGAAAGTTTGGATGTAATTGAAAATCTGTCAGCGACAAAGCAAACATTTGAATTGAGGTCTCAAATAGACCAAAAGATTGTATGTCCGTTCAGGAAGGTGATTGTCTGTTTTGACTACCTGCATACCAGAAACCTCAAGCTAAGAGAAAATGACAACATCCCATATATTTATTTGTTTAAAGGGCTAAATACACTTTTGACGTTTGAACTATGGGGGCATTGACACTTTATACCCTTAAATTACAAATTTTGTCATATTTCACCCTTAAATTAATGAGTATTGATTCTTTACACCCTTTATATATGAATTTCGTAAAATTGGATGGAAAATGAACCACATGCGTTGTACCCTTTTTTCATTTTAAATTAATTGGTTTTTCTTTTTTCTTTTTTGATTTTATGTTTTTCTTAACTTTTTGGTGTTTTCTTATAGACGAAGGGGTTAGTTTTATAATTTTTTTAGTCTAAATAAGGCAGCCACAATATATGTGGTTCATTTTCCGCCCAAATTCATGTTCAAAATCATATTAAACCATTAGGTTAAGGGTGAAATGTGTTAAGTTAGTAATTTAAAGTACGAAAATAACCTCATAATTTAGGAGTGAAAAAGTGTACCTAACCTTTGTTTAAACCTCAAAAATACACGGCCAAAGAATGAGATGAACTCACCCTGACCAAATCAATATCTCCCAACATGTTGGGCAAGGCGGCTTTTGTGTTTGGTTCTTACCGCTTGAACTTATTATTGGAACTGACGTGTGAATCATTAATTTTGAAAATAAAATTTTAAAAGAATAACTTATTTGATAAAAATTATAAACTTAGAGATCTCCATTATCAAATTAAAAATCGAATGACGATTTATTAAAAATAGTCAAAACATAACGATGAAATTCATGAGTACTTAACCCTGTATTATGATTGAGGATGTGTCAAGCATTCAATGTTAGATGTGTTTTTGAGAAAAACAAATGGCCACAAACTTGGATTGTTATCCAACCTGAAGAGTTTCAATCTTTTCGGGCCACCGGCAGATAATTTTGTCAATTCAAACACAGAAAAAAAATGGTTTTGTCAATGCATACGGGTCAAACGCTTATATGTTGTGCAGAAGAAATATAAGAGTTTGGAAGTCATAGTTCAAAGACATGTGGGGTTCCGAGCAATTGAATGCAATTTCAATGGAAATTTATGTAACATTTTGATAGGAACAAGGTTAAAAAAAAAACTAAAACTAAAAACCCTCAAGGTAAAGAAACGTATAAGGATAGCTGTCATGTTGGTGAAGAAATGCACATAAATTTGGCATGTGACGAAAAAGAATCCTTCTCCTCTTTGAAGTATACAAAACATTCAAAATGGCTCTAGAAATTAAAAAAAAAGCAGTGAAACCGCCAGCGGTGAGCGGTTTCACCGCCACCGACAAAATCCCCACTAACAGGGGATTTTGCTCACCTTCACCGGTGCCACTGGGCGCTGGTGGACGGTGTACACCGCCGGTACCGGTGATCAAGCCTAGGAGGATTGAGATTATAGCATCTCATTTCTATGTAAACCCAACTGCTCTTTAGTCTTTACCTCAATACCCAATACTTTTTGTTCATTAGTCCTGTTAGAAGGATGCAACACAAGAAACCAGGTTGTCCCAATGAGAATGAGCATCTACCTATTAAACAGAAGAGGCAAACAATTAGTTAATGGTTCTAAAGATCTTGCCGGGTTTTTAGGGCTATCAATAGATGATCCGAGTATGATCTATGTCAGTTCAGAGGTTAATAGTCTAGCAAGCCTACGGTGGTCCAGAATAAAAAGAACATCAAGCAAAGTAAAATTCCAGTTTCTCTTTCCAATACATGGTATCCAATGAATTTTCCCTGATATTCTTGCAAGCTTCCCCTTTTGCTTTCTTTCTACTAAAGAAGGTAAGAAACAACACCCATTATGGGTTAAAAAAGAGAAAAAGGAATGCTTCAATCTAAATCACACTCCCACTTTTTGTTTCCCCTCATCCCAAGCATAGAATCACACATGGAATCCATTCTGTTCAAATAGGAACTCTCTCCCAGTTCTGCTCCATCCATTGAGCCATTGCTGTCTCTAGTTCCTTCCCTTTCTACAGACAAGCAATGCGGGAGAACGACCATCCCCTGTCTTTTGGCATTTGCCGCAGGCTCTTCAACTTCATCAAGAACAGGCTCATTGCCCGTGGTCTTACGCATGTAACCCTTGGCCGCATGACTCTGCCACTGGCTGGTCCAACCAACGTCCCTGTTGATCGTGTGGGGTCTATGGAGGAGCGGCAGCCCCTAAATGCTCTTGAGCCCAGTGATTTGGACTCTGTTATTGAGATCCAGTTCAAGGAGACTGATGACTTGGAGATTTGGACTCCAGTCTATGCCTCGGAAAAGAATGGTTCAATAGATACCGGTGCTGCCCAACTGTTGAGCGGTGAACAAGAAGATCAGACTGAAGGTAGAATTGGCGAGCCACTCAGCAAGGAGCTCCCACAAGTTGAACCCGGAATCCAAGATAAAAAAGGATCAGAAATCCAAACTAAAATCTCAAAAGGCGGCCCGAACAAGAGTGTAAGCATGAGAGACGTAGCAGAGGAAGAGAAAAAGAAGCAGAGAGGGAAGAACATAGCAGGTGAAAATCTGACGCTAGCAGTAGCGCCTGAATCCACCACACAATTGAAGTCACCTCCAACACATGTGACGCCACGTTTCAGTGTGATAGCCAATATAAACGAACAATCCGACGCATTTATCAGGAGTAGAAAGGAAGCCATGAACAGGTATTATAACTCAGAGCCTGGAAATTCGTAGCCTATATTGTGGGCAGAGTAAGTCCCAGCTTGCTTAGTTAAGTGGGGTTATCCAAATCTATATACTTCCTTAGAACACGTTTGGAGTTTAGCAACTGTAATAAGAGCTTACAGCTTCATGCATGGTGAATCGAACGCTCGTTGTCTGTCAAATGTTTGTGCCTTTTGGTTTGCTAGTTGCCAACTATCCCAATATGGATAGGTCAGAATTCCGAATTGAGATTCTCTCCAATTTCTTGAAAGAGATTATTGTGATCAAGCAGGGAGCGATTTAAATTTTATTTTCACAAAATCCAAGTTCATGGTAAATGTTAGAGTCTCACATTGATTATGGACCATTTAATCTTGTGCTTCATATACTTATTAGGCCAAAAATATTTTTGGGCTTGACCCACTTGTTTATGTTCCCCAGTATTGACCTCATGCACGTGAGGGGGAGTTCTCACATTGATTAGAGATCATTTAATCTTGTGCTTCATATACCTATTAGGCCATCTCTTACCAATTGGTTTTGGGATGAAACTTGATAGTAAATGAGTCATTTGTGAACTAATTTCTTAGGATAATCAATAAATAAAAATCTACAAATTGCCACAATTGGGAGGCCTTAGGTTCCCTGAACGTATATGTGATCAGAGACTAATAAAAAGAAATACAGGAGGCCTTGAATTGAAGTTATAAGTACTATAACATGAGGAGTTGTTCTGGGGTACGTGGAAAAATCTGAGACAGCATCAACTGGAGATTGTCGACCATTCTCTACAACACCATCATTGTGAGAATTTGAGAGAAGTTTCAAAATTTATATATATATAAAAATCAATCTTTCTTCATACAAGCTCCTAATTACCAAACAAATGAAAAAATATCCCCTGTGAGATTCATCCAACCACCCATGACCAGAACACATTACCCTCTCTTTTCCCCTCATCCAACAAAAATATAAAGGAAAGGTTAATCAATTAGCCTTCTCCTAATTTTAATATCATCAAGCCAAATCAGATATACTTCCGGTCAAATATTCGTTTCGGATATGTCATCAGCTGGTTTCTTAGAAGTTTTGTTTTGTTTTTTTTTTCGAATTGAGTTTGGTATAAGAAGAAAAGGTTGAAAAAGCTGAAACAGAAGGATTTGGCGCTTACTAAGAAAAAAAAAAGGAGGAGGATTTGGCGCTTACCAAATGCTTTCTAAGTGCGTATTCACGATTCCCTCAGTTTCCTTCAATCCCGTTCATCCAAAAGCCCAGTAATCCCATGGAATCATTCTTCCAAAGAATGAGTCGATGAACGATATAGATCATAAGGGGCCCAAAGATGATCCACAAAGCACGGCTTCCTTGAATCCAGCCTTAGCCATGGCTTCCCTTTCCCACTCCAATGGAGGAGGCTAATAGGCCCAGGATGCAAACTCCTACATTTCCCTTCGAGATTGTCTCCACCAAGCCCGTGCTGGTTCCACCTATGGTCTACACCCTTAATATCCCCTGCCAAGACCAGCAAAAATGGTGGCAAAGAGCCCAAGTGGTAAATTCTCTTCTGCTTCTGCACTGCCATCCAGACCTCCATCCTCGAAGTATACCTTCCTTGCCTCCATTTATCAACGTCCACTACCATCGCCCCTGTGTTAAAATAACAAGGTCTTCGACCCTTGAAAGTACCCGCCATTGACGTGTCAGACCAAAACGCGTCCGTGAAGTACTTGGAGAAATTTGCATGGCAATATTCTGGTGCAGCCAAAACCTTGTTTTCCAGGTCCACCTCCCAGAGCTTTGCAATGTCATCAACAACTACGAGATCAGAGTCCAGGTAAATTATACGTTTTACCTGGGAAGGGATGAGGTCGGCAAGATATATGCGTGCGTAGTTCAAGGGTTGGTCAAGTGCTTGGCGTATTGATTTTGATATCTTCCCACGCACCCGGCTGGAGTCGAAGCGGTAGGCTCTGAAGTTGAGGTAAGGGAAGGTTGAGTTAATGCTTGAGAAGACGTCGGGCTCAAACCGTGCCCATAGGAAGTGAAACTCGAGGTTTTCTGGGCACGTCGAGTGTTGCAAAATGGACAATACGGCGGCCATGGTGCCCCTAATGTAGTTGGAATCCAATGTCATGGAAATGTGGATTCTGTCCGAGCCACAGGCATCCCCATTTCGAAAGGCAGGGGCTTCACGGAATAGGGGGACATCCGGGCCGGAGGGCTTTCGGATAACGCCTAAGCGGATGCTGGTGGCAGTAGAGTGGAGATCAGGGAGGAGAAGGAGAGACAGGAGGCCTAATAGGAGTGGAGGGAGAGAAGATCTCCTAAAGGCCATCCTGCCCTTAACGGCAGGAAAGGTGGAGGGATACAATTTAGTGAGGAGGTAAAATTGTGGCTGCTTTGGTGGCAGACAGTGTTAGGCTTTGGTGAAGAGAAGGTTTAGGAAGAGGTTAGAAATGATCTGTTCTGATTTGGTTACATAAAACAAAACAAAAGGGAAGGAGGGAAGTTGGTGGGATTGTGAGGAAGAGAAGAATCCTCGGACTGGGAAATTTTGTAATAAAAGGGGTGTACGTCGACCCTGTATGTTCCAAAATCATGGTACCAATTTTATCCAACATTTTTTTTTGTCTATTTGTGTTTGGTGGAAGGAATTAGGGGATCGATTTGATGAAATCCCAAAATTTACTTTTTGAGATTTATTGTGTGGCTAATGAAGAAAATAATGTTTATGCATTATGGATTGTTTACTTAATTTTAAACAAACTTCTATCTATATATACTTTCCGTAGTTTTTGCCTCCTTATAATAGGTGAAGAACACACTTTTTTTCAGGCTATATATTTGTTTACTTATAAATTAATTTAATTATTTTCACAAAAACAGCAAAGCTAGTCAAAATTTTCAAGTAAATTAGGGTGATGTTCGGTTTGAGAATTTTTGTAGGATTTGGAGTGTTTTGAGAATTTTTAGGTGATGTTAGAGTTGTATTGATATTTGTGTAGAGATTGATGATGTGTATAAAAGTAATGATAATGTTTAAAGTTATTTTTTTTTATTTATTAATTTTATTTATTAATTTTTTTATTAAAATTTGAATATTTAAAAGTATTTTTTAAAAAAATAAACAAAAAATACAAAACGACAAAATAATTCAACGAAAGAAGTTGCTGACATGCTGCAGCGTGTGCTGCTGACATGCGGTTAATTCACAAAACGAACATATCCACAAAACGAACATATCCTAGGATTAATTTTTGATATTTTACACACAAAAATTATTTTCTCAAATGAAAAAAATATTTAGTATTTTCTGCAGCTCGATACTGGCATTATTATATATATGGATTGCAGGAAAAGATGGTCTAGCTAGATAGCCTTTTATAATTGAACTAGTGCAGGAGATTCAAAGCAGCAACAGAAACAGAAGGCAGGGCCTCTCGAATCAGAATATTAATTACTAATTATAGTCAAGGGTGCTCGCAGGTGACACTAAGGGTGTAAATCGACTCCTTCTGTTGGTTCCTCGATCAACAAGAGATCAGAGAGAGGGGGGAAGGGAGAGTCGAGAGACTGAGAAAAGGAGAGGCAAAGAGAGAAAGAGAAAGAGAGGGGTTAGAACTAGAGTTGAGAGTGAAAAGAGAGATGGACGAGACAGGAGCCGTTAGAGAGAGAGAAATTATGTTCAGTGTTTTATTATGGGTATGTTTGGTGCCAAAATATTTGGATTTAATCATAAAAAATTCACCACATAATTTTTTATTATTATAATACTTATTAAAAATCTTCTCTCTTTATTTTTTCACTAACTCCCATAATATCTTTACTTTATAATATTTCTCAAACCCCACCACCCTCAAACATCCCCATATATACAGGAGCCGGTTTGTGTTTGGGTACAATTTCAATTACGTGCTGAACCCCCTGAACTGAAGGTTGAATTGATTCCTTTGATTTCCATAGATTTTGTAAATAGAAACCAAATTAGCTATTGAACTCAGATGATTCAAACATACCTAGCAAATCACACACACATATATATGATCTGCTATATATATAATATAGGAACGTGGACCGACAGTGACAGAACCAGGAATCCAATCAAAGGGGGTCGAATTCTTAAAAAAAAATGATCAAAATTTTTTTTTACTACGTAATGCAAAAAAATATCTTAAAAGTTAAAATATCGAAAATTAAAAACTAAAAACACTACAAGGAGGAGATGTATAGACGAGAAAAGTGCAAACCATCCACTTGTCACCAAAAAAGAAAACCACCTACTTGTCTGAAGCACTCTGCATGTCCATTAACATATTGTTTTTGAGTAATTAGTTGTTGAAACCAGTTATCTATACTACTTGAAAAGAAAGTAAAATTATATGCTACTGGAAAACTATACAAGAATCCTTTCACTTAAAAATTTATAGGTCATATACTATGTTTGTAGTATGGAACATGGCTGCAACTCTACTATCACGATATGTAAAGGGTAGGGCTGCACAACCGGAATGCGGTCCTTAAATAATATAGGACCGGACCGGACTACTTATAAGTGGTCCGGTCCGGTCCGGTTTCACTAAATGCGTCCGGTCCGGACCACTTAAGTGGTCCGGACCGGTTTTAATTTTTTTAATTTTTTCAATTTTTTAAAATTTTTTCAAAATTTTTTTTAGGTTAATTTAAAATGGGAAGTGTATATAAAAATGTTAAGTTTTAGTTTAGATAAAAATTAAACGTTTTATGTTTATAATTTGTATTAAAAATATAAAAAAATATATTTTTTATTTTTTTAATAAATGCGGTCCGGTCCGGACCGGACCGCATTTTAAGAAAAAGGACTGGACCGGAAATCCGGTTTGATTTTCCGATCCGGTCCGGTCTGCGGTCCGGTTCTGTTCACCCCTAGTAAAGGGTGAAAATGCCCTCTGAGAACTATCTCCATCTTCCATTGTAAAAAGGTTGCTAATTGTTTCTCAGCAGCAGGATTACTGCTAAACCATACAAAGCTGGTATAGACGCAGCTTTTTGTTAACTTCATTAATCATTTGATTTGCTACAAATTATAGGGTGATATTCTAAGCATTTCTGACATTCTTAGTTTGTACATGCCGATTCTTTTGTTTGACTATTTCCTTTGGTTTTTTCTGATGATTAATTCCTATTCTTTGATTAGATGGGAAGTGCCTAACAATCGTAGTGTGTCCAATACTTACCTTATAGTTGCCAATAAGTATTGCATGTGTTTTCGAAAGTCAAACTTTCCTTTTCTAAAGTTATGAAGTACTCTATCACAGTGAAATAGGAGCCTAGCCTAGTTGTTCCCTTAGCTACAAGTTCACAGAATGCGCAACAATTGGCGTCTCCAAATAAAAAAGCACACATGGTGCGACACTATCTTCTACAGAACAGTCGACAACTGCACTGAAAACCTCACACTTTATAAAGCCCAGTACACAGAGTCACAGAATGCGCAAAAGATAAAGAATGCATGCCAGAAACCACCAAGAACATTAACAACTATTACGAACAAGGACAAACATAACCCATCAATTGCAATTACCATGCCGAGAAGCAAAAGGTTTCACTAGGGAGATGAAATTTGCATTCAAGTAGTAGGTGATGAAGAATACAGAAATTAGAGAGTACCTTGAGGATGAGGTGAGAATTGAACCAGACCTCGTCGATAGAAGGAAGGACAGATTGGAAATTTGGAGGAATCTAGGCTGAGAGGCAGAAGAGAAGCACAGAGAGAGAGAGAGGGAGGGAGTCGGGACTCAAGGAGAGAAGGGGGAAATAGGGAGGGGGTGGGCTGGGCCTGGGCGCCTGGGGATGGGGGGCGGGCTAAAGGCCTAAAGCAAGAACACAACAAAAAACATTTGATTGTTTTTCTAGGCGATGGGCGCCGACCCCCATCGTCCTGAGCTAGTTCCGCCACTGTGGACCGATATAATTATCTTGCTTCTTTAATACGTTTGCTTGAGATTGTTCTTGGATATGGTAAGATATCCTCAACTTCCTAATCAATCTTTTCAAGAAACCAAATTGTTATTAAAATTGATTGAATATTACAATTCTGTAATTTTCATTAATCTTGGGAATTAATAGGATCCTATAGGATAACGAATTAATGAATGGATGCTGTGCAGGCACAGATGATTTATTAATAGAGGTGATGCAAGGAGATTCAAAAGTAATTTACAGAAAACAAAAAGGAAGAATGGCAGTTTTGTAATTTACAGAGGGCAGTAGCTTTTTCGTAATTCTGGGTGCAAGCTCTTTTTCTTTTTTCTTTTTTTTTTAAAAAAAAAACTTAATGAAATCGTTTAAAGTAAGGCCGTGGGAGAAGAGACGTCACGTGTTCCTCTCCCAGCTCACCTCAAGTAGCAAGGATTTTTTTTTATTAGAAAAAGGAAAACGAAAACAGAATAATAAAAAAAAAAACAGAGCTTATAAAAGAAAACACTGGCGCTCAGTCTAACGCAAAAGGAAAAGGAAGAAACAGAGTGGGAGACGAGAGAGTGAGAAAGGAAAGGAAAGAAAGAAAGAAAAACACGAGGAAAAAAAAAGAAAGAAAAGAAGAGGAGGAAAGAGAGGGAAGCCGGTCTCGCTCGAGAAGGAGAGAAAGGAAGAAAAGGAAGAACAAGAGAGGAAAGAGAGGGGCCGGAAGAAAAAACAGGGGAAAGGAAACGAAAGTTGATGTGCTGTGAGGTAAAGAGATTTGATTAATCTGGGTTTTGTTAAATTGTGTTGAATATAGTATTTTGTTTATAATATTTGACTTCTTGAAGTGTCTGCTTTTAGGGGTTCGGGTCTTCACAATAATGTTTATTGAATTAGAAATGAGTATACTTTCTATGAACATTTTATGAATTAGTTTCTTAATTAAATTCAAATTCAAATTAGGTTAGATTTTGTCACCTCAATATTATGTACATCTGATATTTTAAGTTGCAAATTAAATGATCATTCTTCAATCTTTCTTAGTTTATTAGATATCATAGTTAAAATATTTTATGACGAGATTATAGTCATAGGAAAAATGAGGAGTAAAATCTAGGGAGCTCTAGCAGATCTTGATTATTTTTATATTTATATATATTACTATGAAAAATTAAGACAGAGTATCATACTAATTAATGGAAGTACTTTTTCTGAACTAGGGCGGTTTAAATGGGACATATAGGCTGGGAAAGTTCACTCTCTATGCTGCTGTTCCTTCCGGGGAAAGAAGACGAATTTATTTAATGTAAAAATCTTGCATCTATTATTTGTTATATATTATATGGATAGACATATATGGCGGCCTGTAATATATTTTTCTCTTGAAGCATAATTTGCATACATAATATAAGATCCTTCAAAAGTTTGATTGGGGAATGGGGACGTACTCTTCACAGCGCTTTAGCCAAGTTTGCCTCCTCCTATAAGACCAAGAACTACAGAGTCACTAGGATGTTTATGGTGAATTCCAACAGAGAAGCACAACTTTATGCAAAGCCAAGAGACTATAAACAGAAGGGGGTCTCTCCAATTTTGCTCTCTAAGGAGGCCACAATATCTATGTCTCCATTTCTATAAAGCATTTTAGTGGCTGTTTAGTTCTTAGCACTATAGGATGAGGCGAACCTGGTTGAGGTGCTGTTGGGTAGCGATGGTGTTGGAGTTGAGGTAGTCATTGATGGAGGAGCAGCAAATGGAGGGGCTAAGGTAGCACAGAAGGTTGATTTTGAAGGGATAAGTTGAACTGTCTCGTTTTGTCTCGAGAGAGTGAGGTGAGATGATGATGTAGCATGAGAGTGTGAGCTGGCCAAAAGAGCATACGTGTATGGGTCTGCGTTAGCGATTCTGACGGGAGAGTAATAGAAGAAGTATTTGTCAAAAAGGAATTTTAAAAAGGTAATAATTCAGTGACTTATTCTTTCCTCTCTTTTTTTTTTAACTCAGTGACCCTTTTTCAAAATGGTGTAAAATATAGTGACTAAAAATGAAATGTTCCTAAATTCTAATTGATACTTCTAAGTCAAATTAGTTAGATTTTGTCACATACATTTGATATGTTAAAGTTGCATATTACACTGAAGAATTTAATGTAAAAATCTTGCGTCCATTATTTATTAGTATATATAATGTGTATATAGAGACATATATGGCCTGTAATATATTTTCCTCTTGAAGTTATAATTTGCACACATAATATATAATCCTTCAGGATTTTGAACTGCTTGAAAGGAATTTGAATTATATATTGCTCACCTTTTCACTAACTACCATAAAATTTTAATTTTTTTATTACTTTCTCTCAAAATTTAATAAAACTCTAATTTACCTCAATTTTTACAACAGAAACAAGGTTTGCAACATCTTTCCCTTCAAACATTCTAAGGAGAGCCCCTGATCTTCAAAGCATCTTCTGTTCCTTTCCCTCCATAAGCTCTACCAAATGCACAAAGGAATCATATTCCACACAGTCAACGCCAAAGGATTATTGAACTTCTTCTTCCAACACTACAACACCCCACCCATTCTCATAGGCATCACCCAAGGGTAGTTGACAATACTAAGGACATGCACCCACATCTCTCTTGCAACCGAGCAGTGGATAAGCACATGATCCACGTACTCCCCATCAATCTTGCAAAGAAAGCACCAATTAATTAAGCATAACCCCCTCCTCCTTAATTTGTCAATGGTTAAGACCTGCCCATGAGCTGATTCCCAAACAAAGAACGAAACGCAAGGCGTGGACAATGGTTTTCCAGATTTGCCTCCACGGAAAAACCTCGCCAAAGCCTTCAACTAAGCTTCCTGCCAAAGCATTTTATCAACTTCCTGTCTCCTAAGTCCAAAGAGTACAACAATGAATAGAAAGTGGAGAAGTCTGATATTCCTAGGATTAAGGCAACCCAAGAGGGGAGTTAATTGAGTTTCAAATTTTTTTCGAAAATTACCCCAAAGAATGTGTTTGCTAGCTACAAGTCTCACAAATGAGATAGATTGCAATAAATAGTTAAACACAAAGAAAACTTTAAAGCAATAAACTAGTAGCACAAATAAAGGAGTTAAGGGAAGAGAAGCAAATACAATCTTTTAGGTGGTTCGGCAAGCCCGCCTACGTCCACCCCTCAAGCTCCTTTACCGAGCTTAAACGTTTCTCCATTATTCTCCCTTCAACCAAGGGAAAAGTTTCCTTACACTTGACCTTGAGAAAACCCTCTTCAAGCCTCAATAACGAGTTTGAGAACAAACCTCTCAAAACTTTTTCTTTCGATGAACAAACCTCACCGAAAGGATACAAGCGAATCACTCTCTTAGTAATGTGTATGGTTGAACAAAATTTCCCTCTAAAACTCCCTTTATAGAATAGATATTACAATGAGAAATAACTAGCTCTTAGGCTTCACACAATAACAATGATGTGAAAATGAAGATTATGTGTGAATGATGTTTGAATAAGGATTGAAAGGTTTTTTATCTCTCTTTGCCTTTGCAAAATGATATTGAACGATTTTGTTAAGTTTCAAAGGCGTGAGAATGACTTTATATAGGCCTCATGAGAAAAATAGTCGTTAGAGTGATCTGTTAAAACGAGTCGGTCGACTGCTACATGAAGCGGTCGACCGGTTGCATTTATTAAAGAGTCGTTAGCTTCTGACAAAATGACCGTTGTGCAACGTTAACTTGAAATTCGTACAGGAGAAAATTGTTTTAAATGGACCACATTATCTTATGAAATCCGTACAGGAGAAAATTGTCCCCAAGTCCGCCAGTGAGTATACCGATGATGACAAAAAGAAAATTTTCATAAATGCTAAAGCCATGAACATTCTTTATTTTGCATTAGATAGAAATGAATTCAATAGAATATCTACTTGTGATAGCACAAAGGAAATTTGGCATACTTTAGAAATTACGCAAGAAGGTACGAACCAAGTAAAAGAATATAAGATAAGCATGCTAGTTCATAACTATGAATTGTTCAAAATGAAACAGGAGGAAAACATTAGTGACATACTTACTAGATTTACAAATATCATAAATGGTTTGAATGCTCTTGGAAAAGTGTACACTAACTCCGATTTGGTGAGAAAAATTCTTAGGTTACTACCAAAGACTTGGGAAGCCAAAGTCACCGTTATTCAAGAAGCAAAGGAACTCACCAAATTGCCTTTGGAAGAGTTTGTTGGATCTCTCATGACTCACGAAATCACCATGAAGGGTCATGAAGAAGAAAGCCCAAAAAGAAGGAGTATAGCTTTGAAATCATCTGTTGTTGAGGTTGAAGAAGATGATGATGAAAGTGGAAACGAGGATATAACACTCATGACTAGGAACTTTAGAAACTTCCTCAAGAGAAAGCAAGCAAGGAAGAATTTCAAAGATTTCAAGAGAGAAGAGCCAAAGAAGGAATACTCAAAGGTGGACAACAAGAAGGACCACATCACTTCTTACAAGTGCAAGAAACCCGGTCACATTAAGGCTGATTGCCCCTACTCAAATACAAAAAGAAAGTTATGAAAGCTACTTGAGAAGATAGCGATTCAAGCTCCTCCAAAGAAGATGAGAGAGAAATCGCAAACATGTGCTTCATGGCACTAGAAGATGATGAAGTATATCTCTCGGATCTTGAGGATTCAAAACCTTCATTTGATGAATTAGAAAATGCTTTTGATGAGTTATACATTACATTTGAAAAGCTTAAACTCAAATACAATGTTTTGAAAAAAAAGCATTTACTAGCTACAAGTGACCTTGATTCCTTAAAGGATGAACAAGAAACTTTGAAGCTAGAGAATGAGGAATTGAAACTAAAAGTTTCAACCTTGGAAATTGAGAACAAAGCTTTCAAAGATAAGGTTACTCGTCAAAACACCATTCTTGAAAAGTTCACTCAAGGAAGCAAAGCTTTGGAAAACATTCTTAATAGTCAAAGATATGTCTTTGACAAAAGTGGATTAGGCTACAAACCTTATCAAAATGAAAGTATTTCAAAAATTTCTTTGTCAAAGCTAAATGTTTAAATGAATCTTTTCACATTTGCAACTTTTGCAACAAGAATGGACATTTAATATTTGATTGTCCACTTAAGAAATTTGGGTGCAAAACTTTTAGAAATGTATGGGTTCCAAAGGGAAACAAAGCTAACCCAAAATTACCCAAAAAGGTTTGGGTACCAAAAACTTCATCTTGAATTTGTTTTGTAGGATTCAAGAAAGAAGAAATACAATAGTTGGTTCTTGAATAGTGGATGTTCAAGACACATGACCGGTGACCCATCAAGATTCTCAAGTCTATCAGCCATCAAAGGTGGAAATGTAACATTTGGAGACAACTCCAAAGGAAAAATAATTGGTATAGGTAATATTGGCGGTAATACCCTTCCATTGGGAAAACGTAATTATTGAAAATGTGTTATTAGTTGACAAATTAGTATTAGTCAACTTTGTGATAAAGGTTATAGAGTTGTGTTTGAATCTTCTCGATGCCTTATTAAAAATGTCATTGATGGTAAATTATTGTTCATTGGCCATAGGAATTCAAATGTGTACAAGAGTGACATTAATCAAAATGTTTGTGTGGAAAATTGCCTTGTGATAAATGTAATTGATAGTTGGCTATGACATAGAAGATTAGATCATGCTAGCATGCATCAAATTTTTGAAAATTTCTAAGCATGATATTGTGAATGGTCTACCTAAGTTAAATTTTGAAAAAGACCAAGTTTGTGAAGCTTGTTAAATGGGAAAACAAGTGAAAATATTGAGTGAGAGCTGGAAGGACTTGAAATCAATATTTATCTCATTCAAAGTGAGGATGTTCAACCTCCAAGTGAAGAAAATGTTCAACCATTGCAAGGAGAAGGTATTTCACAAGAACTCCCTAAGGAGTGGAGGTATGCTACTAGTCACCCTCAAGAGTTAATTATTGGTGACCCCTCACATGGAACTAAAACTAGAGCTTCACTTAGAAATATTTGTAATCATTTTGCATTTGTGTCTCAGATTGAACCTAAGACTTTTCTTGAAGCCGAAAACGATGAAAGTTAGATTTTGGCAATACAAGAAGAGTTAAACCAATTTGAGAGAAATCAAGTTTCGGAACTTGTCCCTAGACCCAAGGATTAAACCATTATTGGTACAAAATGGGTCTTTAATAATAAGGTTGATGAACACGGTACTATTATTAGAAACAAAGCTAGATTGGTTGCTAAAGGCTATAATCAAGAAGAAGTGATTGACTATGATGAAACATATGCACCCGTAGCACGTTTGGAATCCATTAGAATGCTTTTAGCCTTTGCTTGCTATAAAAATTTTATGCTTTATAAAATGGATGTGAAAAATAATTTATTAAATGGATTTATATTGGAAGAAGTCTATGTAGAACAACCACAAAGTTTTCAAAACGAAATTTATCCAAATTATGTTTTCAAATTAAAAAAGGCTTTGTATGAACTAAAACAAGCTCCTAGAGCTTGGTATGATAGACTTAAATCTTTCCTTATTCAAAAAGATTTTTCCATTGGTAAAGTTGACAACACTTTTCACCAAGTCCAAAAATAATGATATTATAATTGTACAAATTTATGTGGATGACATTATTTTCGGTGCTACTAATTACTCTTTGTCAAGAATTTTCTAAGTTTATGCATTAAGAGTTCGAGATGAGCATAATGGGTGAGCTCAACTTCTTCATTGGATTTCAAATCAAGCAATCCAAAGAAGGAATCTTCATAAACCAAGTCAAGTATACAAAGGCCCTACTCAAACGCTTTGGATTGGAGACCTATAAAGCGGTCGAAACACCAATGAGCACATCGCTAAAGCTTGATGCGGATGAAAAAGGTAAAAAGGTGGACATCACCAAATATAGAGATATGATTTGAGCTCTTCTCTATTTGACGGCTAGTAGGCCGAATTTTATGTTTAGTGTGTGCTTATGTGCTAGATTTCAAGCTTGTCCTAAAGAATCACATCTTGTTGCCGTAAAAAGAATTTTTCGATATCTTTCGGAAACTATCAGCATAGGACTTTAGTATCCTAGAGACACTCACATGAACCTAGTAAGTTATTCCGATGCTGACTTTGCCGGGTGCAAAGTCGATAGAAAAAGTACTAGTGACACTTGTCATTTCCTAGGTTCATCTTTAGTTTCTTGGAGTAGCAAGAAACAAAACTTGGTTGCATTATCAACAACCGAAGCGGAATACATAGCGGCCGGTAGTTGTTGTGCCCAAGTGTTGTGGATGAAACAAACACTCAAAGATTTTGGACTAGAATTTGATAGTATACCCATCAAATGTGATAACACTAGTGCTATCAACTTATCCAAAAATCCTATCCAACATTCAAGGACTAAACACATTAAAGTGAGACATTATTTTCTAAGAGATCATATTAAAAAAGGTGACATCTCACTTGAGTTCATTAGTACTGAGCATCAACTAGTTGATATTTTCACAAAACCCTTGAGTAATGATAGATTTCGTGATCTTAGACGAGACATTGAGTTTTTAGATGCAAATGCTATTTAAAATGCTATCTCTTCGATTTCCATGATTTTTATTTGTTTTGGTATTTTTAAACCTGTTTGAAATGTCTTTATGACTTATTACATGTTTGACATTCATCAAATGCACCATTTTATTTCATTTATGGGCCTTCAAACCATTTTTCTCGAGACTGTTCTCTGTAAAACCGCTACACGAAGCGGTCGATGGTCATGTGAAACCGCTACACGTAGCGGTCGACGGTCATGAACCGCCATACCAAGCAGTTGACCGCCTCGTCGAATCTACATATACCGCAGTTCTCATTTCGGTCGACCGACCTCTCACTTCTCCCGTACTGCTTCTCCTCTCTCGACCCATACTCTCTCAAATCCTTCCCAAAACACCATAACCTATCCTAAAACGTTCCCCATCATCTCAGGACATCATTTTCGGCCTAAGCCCTTTGTTTTTTAGTTGATTTACTTCAAAATCCATCAAGCACGAGATTTTTAGGGATTTCAGCCTCTTTGAAACCCTAACCCCAATTTTTCGTATTTCAGCCTCTTTTCTTTCCTATTTTCGAGTTCAATTATCATGCCAAGGACGAAGCAACCTGCCATACACGTCTCTGACCGCCCGGGATCGTCTCGATCATCAGCAACTCCTTCGGATGAGCCTGATTACAATTTCTTTAATGTTGAATGTGCTTCAAAGTTTATAGTGACTTCTCAAATAGAAAAGTCATGGTTGGTAGGAAAGTGGATATAGAATCACTTTCGGATTTTGAGATTGAGCGCCTCTTTATGAAGCAAGGTTGGCGAAACTTGTTGGATATGGGTAACGAAGTGTTTCTTAAATATGTTAGGATGTTTTTCGCTAACATGTCTACTGGTTGGGAAGCGGGAGGCCTGTTTACTGTTAAAAGTAGGGTTGGAGCGGGATATTGTTCTAGATGAGGTAATTCTCAGTGAAATTTTTGGTATCCCACATATTGGGATTTAGGCCTATGAGCTTAAGACATGACCCGTGTGTAAGGGCTTCGATTATAGAACAACCCTGAGTTTACTCCTAGGAGATGATGTGGTAGTGGATGCACCTAGAAAAATTCATGTCAACCAGTTATCTGTTCGTTTGAGACTGCTTCATTTGATTTGCACTCATAACTTGATGGCTCGGGGTGGACACCGAGAGGAGGTGACTTATATGGATGTGTTTATACTAGAGCGTCTCCTGAAGAAGAAAAAGTTCAACATTCCTTACATTATGCTCAAACACATGAAAGCAGTTTGTGAGTCCAAGAAGAATCTACCTTATGGCCTGCTGTTTACCCAGATTTTTAGACACTTTGGCGTGACACTGAGTTCTCGAGAGCAAGACACCTTGACCAAGTGTGAGCTATTTAATACTCACACTTTAACCCGGATGGGCTATAGACGGACTTCTAGGAACACTTGGGTGCTTAAGAGTCAGGAGACTGATGAGGATGAGCCTGAGGAGGCTGATGAGGATATTTAGGATGTGGATGAGCCTGAGGAGGCTGATGAGGATATTGAGGCTGAGGATGCGCCTGCTGGTGAGGAGGTAGATGCTGAGGCGATGAAGTTTGATATC
Organism: Myrica gale; assembly: GCA_963930655.1. Lineage (NCBI taxonomy): Eukaryota > Viridiplantae > Streptophyta > Magnoliopsida > Fagales > Myricaceae > Myrica > Myrica gale. Next base: position 10,873,082 of record OZ005614.1, read on the forward strand.
GATGCAGATTTGGCTGATGATCCTCTCATTCTTCATTCTCCTACCAAAGCTCCCGACCATACTTCTTCCTTTAATTCCCGGTTCACCGCTTTTGAGCAGAGGATTGGTTCCCGGTTCATCGCTTTTGAGCAGAGGATGGATGCCAGGCATGAGGCACAACAGAAGTTTCTACACGACAGTATCACTTATATGCAGGAGGAGCATATGCGGTTCTTTGAGGACATGAGGACTTTTATAACCCGTTTTCCACCACCATCATGATTCTCATCGCATATGCATTTCATTTTGTTGTTGTTTATGTATTTCTTTTGCTTATGTATTTCTTTTTTTTGTGATGACAAAGGGGGAGAAGAAATTTGGTCTCTTTTTTGTATCTCTGTACCCCTTTGAGACTTTGATGAACTGTTTTATTTTGATATGAAAGCTCTTTATTATTCATATGTCATTCTTTCATCTTAAATACTAACTTGTATCCATGAAGTATTAAAATGTCCAAAAACCCCACATTAAAGTACAAAAGATATGGGGAGACGAGATCAACAAGAGACAGATCAATTAATTTATTGTCATCATCAAAAAGGGGGAGATTGTTGACTTTTAGTCACAATTCATGTTTTGATGATAACAATAGAAGTAATTGAGATATGAAGCAAAACGGATCCAAAATGAGCACGGAGTCATCAAGCAACGTCACCTTCAATGGAAGTGCTCTTAAAGTGAAGACTCAAGATGCTAGGGTAATCTTTGTAAACTCTAAGACTTCATCTTTAACAAGGATTTCAATCACACACATGCATAAGTCTTCAAAACTTGCATAAATCGTTTTAACGTTTTTTGAAAGATTAAAACCTTTTTAATGGCTTCAAAATATCCAAAATATACTCTCAAACCTTTTTACATACTTATGAGAAGTTATAGTTTAAAATTGGGTATTCTAAGTTGGTCAAAATCAAGGATCGCTACGTGCTCATTTTGGATCCGCTTTGGTTCACATCTCAATTACTTCTATTGTTATCATTAAAACATTGATTGTGACTAAAAGCCAACAATCTCCCCCTTTTTTATGATGACAATAAATTAATTGATCTTTCTCTTGTTGATCTTGTCTCCCTCTATCTTTGTACTTCGATGTGGAGTTTTTGGACATTTTAATACTTCATGGACACAAGTTAGTATATAATATGAAGGAACGACATATGAATAATAAAGAGGTTTTCAAAAGAAAATAAAGCGGTACATCAAAATTTCAAAGGGGTACAAAGATACAAAAAGAGACCACATTTCTTTTCCCCCTTTGTCATCATAAAAAAAGAAATACATAAGCAAAAGAAATACATAAACAACAACAAAATGGGTCATAAAAGTCCTCATCTCCTCAAAGAACCGTCTCTGCTCCTCTTGCATAGAAGCGATATTGTCATGAAGAAAATTCTGTCTGTTCCACCTCATGCATAGCAAGCATCCTTCGCTCAAAAGTGGTGTTCCGGGAATTAGAGGAAGAAGTATGGTCGGGAGCTCTGGTAGGAGAAGGAATAAAGGGAGGATCATCAGCTAAATCAGCATCTATATCAAACTCCATGGCCTCAGCATCTACCTCCTCACCAGTAGGCTCATCCTCTGCCTCAATGTCCTCATCAGCCTCCTCAGGCTCATCCTCATCAGCAATATCCTCATCAGCCTCAGGCTCATCCTCATCACTCTCCTGACGCTTAGGCACCCAAGTGTTTCTAGAAGTCCGTCTATAACCCATCCGGGTTAAAGTGTGAGTATCAAATAGCTCACACTTGGTCAAAGTGTCTTGCTCTCGAGAACTGAGTGTCACGCCAAAGTATCTGAAAATCTGGGTAAACAGCAAGCCATAAGGTAGATTATTCTTGGACTCACAAGCTGCTTCCATGTGTTTGAGCATAATATAAGGAAGGTTGAACTTTTTCTCCTTCAGGAGACGCTCCAGGATAAAAACATCCATACAAGTCACCTCCTCTCGGTGTCCACCCCGAGGCATCAAGTTATGAGTGCAGATCAAATGAAGCAGTCTCAAACGAACAGGTATCTGGTTGGCATAGATTTTTCTAGGTGCATCCTCTACCACATCATCTCCTAGGAGGATACTTAGGGCTGCTCCATAATCAAAGCCCTTACACACGGGCCATGTCTTAAGCTCATAGGCCCGAATCCCAATATGTGGGATACCAAAAATCTCACTGAGAATTACTTCATTTAAGACAATATCTCGTCTCTCAACCTTACTCTTAACAGTAAACAGGCCTCCTGCTTCCCAACCAGCAGACATGTTAGCGAAAAACATCCTAACATATTTAGGAAACACTTCGTTACCCATATCCAACAAATTTCGCCAACCTTGCTTCACAAATGGACGCTCAATCTCAAAATCCGAAAGTGATTCTATATCCATTTTTCTACCAAACATGACTTTTCTATTTGAGAAGTCACTATAAAACTTCGAAGCACATTCAGCATTAAGGAAATAGTAATCAGGCTCACCCGAAGGAGCTGCCGATGACCGAGATGATCCTGGGCGCTCAGAGACGTGTAGGGCAAGTTGCTTCGTCCTTGGCATGATGATTGAACTCGAGAATTGGAGAGAAAAGAGACTGGAATCCGAAAAATTTGAGTTAGGGTTTCAAAGAGGTTGAAATCCCTAAAAATCTCGTGTTTGATGGATTTTGATGTAAATCAACTCAAAAACAGAGGGCTTAGGCCGAAAATGATGTTCTGAGATGATGGAGAACGATTTTAGGGCTGGTTATGTGTTTTGAGAAGGATTTTGAGAGAGTTTGGGTCGAGAGAGGCGAAGCTGTATGGGAGAAATGAGAGGTCGGTCGACCGAAATGAGAACTGCAGTATATATAGATTCGACTAGGCGGTCGACCGCTTGGTATAGTGGTTCATGACTGTCGACCTCTACGTGTAGAGGTTTCACATGACCATCGACCGCTTTGTGTAGCGGTACTACATGGTCGACCGCTACAGAGAACAATCTCGAGAAATGAGGTTTTAAGGCCCATAAATGAAATGAAATGATGCATTTGATAAAATGTCAAACATGTAATAAGTCATAAAGACTTTTTAAACATGTTTAAAAACATAAAAAAAATAAAAATCATTGAAATCAGAGAGATAGCATTTCAAAGAGCATTTGCATCTAAAAACCCAATGTCTCGTCTAAGATCACGAAATCTATCATTACTCAAGGGTTTAGTGAAAATATCAACTAGTTGATGCTCGGTACTAATGAACTCAAGTGAGATGTCACCCTTTTGAATATGATCTCTTAGAAAATGATGTCTCACTTCAATGTGTTTAGTCCTTGAGTGTTGGATATGATTCTTGGATAAGTTGATAGCACTAGTGTTATCACATTTGATGGGTATACTATCAAATTCTAGTCCAAATTCTTTGAGTGTTTGTTTCATCCACAACACTTAAGCACAACAACTACCGACCGCTTTGTATTCCGCTTCGGTTATTGATAATTCAACCGAGTTTTGTTTCTTGCTACTCCAAGAAACTAAAAATGAACATAGGAAATGGCAAGTGCCACTAGTACTTTTTCTATCGACTTTGCACCCGGCAAATTCAGCATCGGAATAACTTACTAGGTTCATGTGAGTGTCTCAAGGATACCAAAGTCCTAGGTTGATAGTTCCCGAAAGATATCGAATTTTTTTTACGGCAACAAGATGTGATTCTTTAGGATAAGCTTGGAATCTAGCACATAAACACACACTAAACATAATATTCGCCCTATTAGCCGTCAAATAAAGGAGAGCTCCAATCATACCTCTATATTTGGTGACGTCCACCTTTTTCATCCGCATCAAGTTTTAGTATTGGTGTTTCGGCCGCTTTAAAGGTCTCCATTCCAAAGCGTTTGAGTATGTCCTTTGTATACTTGACTTGGTTTATGAAGATTCCTTATTTGGATTGCTTGATTTGAAGTCCAAGGAAGAAGTTGAGCTCGCCCATCATGCACATCTCGAACTCTTCATGCATAAACTTAGAAAATTCTTGACAAAGAGAGTCATTAGTAGCACCGAAGATAATGTCATCCACATATATTTGTACAATTATGATATCATTGTTTTTGGATTTGGTAAAAAGTGTTGTGTCAACTTTACCATGGAAAAACCTTTTTTCAACAAGGAAAGTTTAAAGTCTATCATACCAAGCTCTAGGAGCTTGTTTTAGTCCATACAAAGCCTTTTTCAATTTGAAAGCATGATTTGGATAGACTTCGTTTTGAAAACCTTGTGATTGTTGTACATAGACTTCTTCCAAGATAAATCCATTTAAGAAAGCACTTTTCACATCCATTTGATAAAGCATAAAATTTTTATAGCAAGCAAAGGCCAAAAGCATTCTAATGGATTCCAAACGTGTTACGGGTGCATATGTTTCATCGTAATCAATTCATTCTTCTTGATTATAGCCTTTAGAAACTAATCTAACTTTGTTTCTAACAATAGTACCGTGCTCATCAACCTTGTTCCTAATGACCTATTTTGTGCCAATAATGGTTTGATCCTTGGGTCTAGGGACAAGTTCCCAAACTTGATTTCTCTCAAATTGGTTTAACTCTTCTTGCATTGCCAAAATCCAACTTTCATCGTTTTCGGCTTCAAGAAAAGTCTTAGGTTCAATTTGAGACACAAATGCAAGATGATTACAAATATTTCTAAGTGAAGCTCTAGTTTTAGTTCCATGTGAGGGGTCACCAATAATTAACTCTTGAGGGTGACTAGTAGCATACCTCCACTCCTTAGGGAGTTCTTGTGAAGTACCTTCTTCTTGCAATAGTTGAACATTTTCTTCACTTGGAGGTTGAACATCCTCACTTTGAGTGGAGTTTATATTGATTTCAAGTCCTTCCATCTCCCCCTCAATATCTTCAATATTTGCACTTGCATTTTTCTCAAATGAACTATTAGATTCATCAAAAGTAATATGCATTGATTCTTCAACACAAAGAGTCTTTTTGTTATAAACTCTATAAGATTTGCTTGAAGTAGAGTATCCAAGAAAAATTCCAACATCGGTTTTAGAATCAAATTTTTCAAGGTTGTCTTTGGTATTTAAAATGAAGTATTTGCAACCAAAGACTTTGAAATAATAGATGTTGGGTTTTCTATCTTTCCAAAGCTCGTAAAGAGTTTTCTTCAAAGTGGGTCTCATAGATACCCTATCCAAAACATAGCAAGATGTATTTACGGCCTCGGCTCAAAAATATTTCGGCAGTAACTTGCTTTCATTCAAAATAGTTCTTGTCATCTCTTGAATAGTTCTATTATTTCTCTCAACAACCTCATTTTGTTGAGGAGTTCTAGGTGTTGAAAAATTATGCTCATAACCATTCATGATACAAAATGTTTCGAACTTCTCATTAACGAATTCACCATCATGATCACTTCTAATGGCCACAATGGTGTATCCTTTTGCGTTTTGCACCTTTTTTGAAAATTTGATGAATTTATGATTGACTTCATCTTTTGAAGCTAAAAACAAAATCCAAGTGAACCTAAAGTAGTCATCCACAATTACAAAAGCATAGGTCTTTCCACCAAGACTTTGAGTTTTGATGGACCAAATAAATCCTAATGAAGTAATTGTATAGGTCTACTAGTTGAAATAAAGTTTGTTGGATTTAAAAGAGGTTTTCACTTGTTTTCCCATTTGACAAGCTTCACAAACTTGGTCTTTTTTAAAATTTAACTTAGGTAGACCATTCACAATATCATGCTTAGAAATTTTCAAAATTTGATGCATGCTAGTATGACCTAATCTTCTGTGTCATAGCCAACTATCATTTACATTGACCACAAGGAAATTTTCCACACAAACATTTTGATCAATGTCAATCTTGTACACATTTTAATTCCTATGGCCAATGAACAATAATTTACCATCAATGACATTTTCAATAAGGCATCGAGAAGATTCAAACACAACTCTATAACCTTTATCACAAAGTTGACTATTACTAAGCAAGTTATGATTCAATTTGTCAACTAATAACACATTTTCAATAAGTGGAAGGGTATTACCGCCAATATTACCAATATTAATTATTTTTCCTTTGGAGTTGTCTCCAAATGTTACATTTTCACCTTTGATGGTTGATAGACTTGAGAATCTTGATGGGTCACCGGTCATGTATCTTGAACATCCACTATCCAAGAATCAACTATTGCATTTCTTCTTTCTTGAATCCTACAAAACAAATTCAAGATGAAGCTTTTGGTAGCCAAACCTTTTTGGCTCCTTTTGGGTTATCTATGTTTCGCTTTGGAACCCAGACCTTTCTAAGAGCTTTGCACCCAAATTTCTTATGTGGACAATCAAATATTAGATGTCCATTCTTGTTGCAAAAATTGCAAATGTGAAGATTCATTTGAAGATTTAGCTTTGACAAAGAAATCTTTGAAATACTTTTCATTTTGATAAGGCTTGTAGCCTAATCCACTTTTGTCAAAGACACATCTTTGACTATTAAGAATGTTTTTCAAAGCTTTGCTTCCTTGAGTGAACTTTTCAAGAATGGTGTTTTGACGAGTAACCTTATCTTTGAAAACTTTGTTCTCAATTTCCAAGGTTGAAACTTTTAGTTTCAATTCCTCACTCTCTAGCTTCAAAGTTCCTTGTTCATCCTTTAAGGAATCAAGGTCACTTGTAGCTAGTGAATACTTCTTTTTTAAAACATTGTATTTTAGTTTAATCTTTTCAAATGTAGTGTATAACTCATCAAAAGCATTTTCTAATTCATCATATGAAGGTTTTGAATCTTCAAGATCCGAGAGATATACCTCATCATCTTTTAGCGTCATGAAGCACATGTTTGCAATTTCTCCCTCATCTTCTTCTTCGGAGGAGCTTGAATCGCTATCTTCCCAAGTTGCTTTCATGACTTTCTTTTTGTATTTGAGCAGGGGGCCATCCGCCTTAATGTGACCGGGTTTCTTGCACTTGTAGCAAGTGATGTGGTCCTTCTTGTTGTCCACCTTTGAGTATTCCTTCTTTGGCTCTTCTCTCTTGAAATCTATGAAGTTCTTCCTTGCTTGCTTTCTCTTGAGGAAGTTTCTAAAGTTCCTAGTCATGATTGTTATATCCTCGTCTCCGCTTTCATCATCATCTTCTTCAACCTCAACAACGGAGGATTTCAAAGCTATACTCCTCCTTTTTGAACTTTCTTCTTCATGACCCTTCATGGTGATTTCGTGAGTCATGAGAGATCCAAAAAGCTCTTCCAAAGGCAATTTGGTGAGGTCCTTTGCTTCTTGAATAGCGGTGACTTTGGCTTCCCAAGTCTTTGGTAAAGACCTAAGAATTTTTCTTACCAAATCGGAGTTAGTGTACACTTTTCCAAGAGCATTCAAACTATTTATGATATTCGTAAATCTAGTAAACATGTCACTAATGTTTTCCTCCGGTTTCATTTTGAACAATTCATAGTTATGAACTAGCATGCTTATCTTAGATTCTTTTACTTGGTTTGTACCTTCATGTGTGATTTTTAGAGTATGCCAAATTTCCTTTGCGCTATCACAAGTAGATATTCTACTGAATTCATTTCTATCTAATGCACAATAAAGAATGTTCAAGGCTTTAGCATTTATGGAAATTTTCTTTTGTCATCATCGATATACTCACTGGCGGACTTAGGGACAATTTTCTCATCTACGGATTTCATAGGATAATGTGGTCCATTTAAAACACAAAGACATATATCATAATCAATGGATTGAAAATAAATTTTCATCCTTGCTTTCCAATAGGTTTAATCACATCCATTGAAGGAAGGAGGTCTAGATGTTGAGAGTCCCTCAACATGAGAATTGTTGCTTGATGTTGTCATTCTAACTCAAGATCTTTAAATCTTGCTAAAGTGAACACCAAGCTCCGATACCAATTGATATTCCTAGGATTAAGGTAACCCAAGAGGGGGTGAATTGAGTTTCAAATTTTTTTCGAAAATTACCCCAAAGAATGTGTTTACTAGCTACAAGTCTCACAAATGAGATAGATTGCAATAAATAGTTTAAACACAAAGAAAACTTTAAAGCAATAAACTAGTAGCACAAATAAAGGAGTTAAGGGAAGAGAAGCAAACACAATCTTTTAGGTGGTTAGGCAAGCCCGCCTACGTCCACCTCTCAAGCTCCTTTACCGAGGCTTGAAGTTTCTCCACTATTCTCCCTTCAACCAATGGAAAGGTTTCCCTACACTTGACCTTGAAAAAACCCTCTTCAAGCCTCAAGAACGAGTTTGAGAACAAACCTCTCCAAACTTCTTCTTTCGATGAACAAACTTCACCGAAAGGATACAAGAGAATCACTCTCTTAGTAATGTGTATGGTTGAACAAAATTTCCCTCTAAAACTCCCTTGATGGAATAGATATTACAATGAGAAATAACTAGCTCTTAGGCTTCACACAATAACAAGGATGTGAAAATGAAGATTATGTGTGAATGATGTTTGAATAAGGATTGGAAGGTTTTTTTTATCTCTCTTAGCCTTTGCAAAATGATATTGGACGATTTTGTTAAGTTTCAAAGGCGTGTGAATGGCTTTATATAGGCCTCATGAGAAAAATAGTCGTTAGAGTGATCTATTAAAACGAGTCGGTCGACCGCTTCAAGTTACCGTTACACAATGATATTTTGTCAGAAGCTTAACGGCTCTGTAATAAATGCAACCGGTCGACCTCTACATCAAGCGGTCGTAGGGTCCAGTCGACCGCTTCATTGAGCCGGTCGACCTCCTCAACTTAAGCATGATCCGATTGATTTAAAGACTCGATTTTGACCAACTTAAAATACCCAATTTTAAAGTCTAACTTCTCACAAGTATATAAAAAGGTTTGAGAGTATATTTGGGATATTTTGAAGCCATTGAAAAGGTTTTAATCTTTCAACAAACGTTAAAATGGTTTATGCAAGTTTTGAAGATTTATGCATGTGTGTGATTGAAATCCTTGTTAAAGTTGAAGTCTTAGAGTTACAAAGATTACCCTAGCATCGTGAGTCTTCACTTTAAGACAACTTCCATTGAAGGTGATGTTATTTGATCGCTCTGTGCTCATTTTGGATCCGTTTTGCTTCACATCTCAAATACTTCTATTGTTATCATCAAAACATTGATTGTGACTAAAAGCCAACAAAGTCTTCAATCTCTCAATCATTGGCGGTTCTAGCGAACTGAATATTCCATACCCCATATTCAGAAGCGCCCTCGCGGCGGCAGGTATCCTAGGTTTTCCGTTTTATCTCTCTCTCTCTCAGCTTTCTCTCTCATTTTGTTGTTGGTATGTTATTTGGCGGTTTTGGGAGGATGATGATTTGTGTTAGAAGCGATGTTGGTGATCTGTTGTGGTGATGGGAAGGACGGGAATTTTGTTGATCTGTTTTGATTTGAATTTTTAGTTTTAGATTAGGTATCTCTAGTATGTTGCATAGGGCATTCGGGGAACTACAATGGTTTTAGTTTCTGTTTTTTTAGTTTTGGTTCTATAATTTCAGGTTTGTCTTTTGTGTTTTTGATCTCTACGTTCTGCTATTGACTTTGATTTCACATTCTTTTAAGGGCAAATTACAATTAAAAAATATCAAACACGCTAAACCCCAGACAAGGCCCAGACAGAAGAACCGGGGGATTCATTGCAGAGCTAGGGCTTAGGGTTTTCTTCTCTCTCTGTTCCTTAGCAGAGAGATTCCACAGACACGGCGAGATGAGAGAAATACAACTCTCGTCGAACAAAACCCAGAAAATAAGGCTCCAGAGAGAGAAGATATATGCGCCCTGCGGGCCAAGTAATCACTCAAACTGCCTTGCACTTCAATTTTAATGGAATCATACATTTGTTTTGCGTTAATTGTTTGACTTAGGTATGATTGGGATTGACATGACAATTAGGTACAAGCCAGAGGTTGGAGATATTGTAGTAGGACGCGTTATCGAGGTAAAACAGAAATGCCCGACTTAATGTTTTTGTTTGGTGGCCATACAGATTAGCTTTATTGAATATAGACATCACCATTTGTACCTAGATAAATTGGTGGAGGGATTGCCTCATTGCGCTGAGTTCCTCTCTGTTAAGTATTTTACTTCTTGATTTATGGAAGCATCTAATGGTGCAGAGTTTTTTTTTATAAGGGAAACTTTATTATAAACCAAAAAAAGTTACAGTACACAAGAGCTATACTGAACCACCTAAGCCATACAAGCTATAAAGCTAATGAAATCTGAAAATCCGAGAAAGGGCAACCTAGAACAATATTAGCCCACAAAAACAAAGAAATCATCAGTTTGCCCTTCAACCCTACAAGAGACGAAAAAATGTCATTGAAGCATCGATCATTCCGCTCTCGCCAAATAACCCACCAAATGCACAAAGAGATCATCTTCCACACCACCGAAGCAAAGGGGTCAATAAACTTCCTCTTACAACCATACAACACATCAACCACCCTAGATGGCATAACCCAGCAATAATTCGTGATGCTCAATAGATGATACCAAAGCTCCCTAGCCACCGGACAATGAAGGAGGATATGATCCATTGATTCCCCACAATTTCTGCAAAGGAAGCACCAATCGAGAACACATAAGCCCTTCCTTCTTAGATTTTCAATAGTCAAGACTCTCTCATGGGTTGCCTCCCACACAAAAAAGGAAACTCTCATAGGGACGGAGGACCTCCAAATCTGCCGCCACGGAAAACGGGAGCTAAGGTTGCAAGAAAGTATCCCATACATCAATTTTACAGAGAATTTTTCAGATCTGGACCTCGTCCAACACATCCTATCTTCAGCCCCGCTACGAGGGGCCAGAGGAGAAAGAAACGAGAAGAAGGACAAGAAAATCTCCAACTCTCAATCATTAGCTGCCCTGACAAACTGAATATTCCAAGCCCCCCACCAGAATTCCATTCCCAATAGTCCACCACCATAGCATCTTTATTGCGGGCTATGTCAAAAAGAAAAGGGAACTAAAGGCTCAAAGGTCTATCCCCACACCAAAGATCACGCCAAAAACGCACTCTACGTCCACAACCCACCACAAAACGGATGTTCTCACTGAAGGTGGTCCACCCTTTACTGATGTATCTCCACAGACTAACTCCATAAGAACCACCTCTCTGAGGGTCCTCCACCCACCCTACATACTCCCATATTTATCCAAAATAACACTCCTCCACAAACTATTATGCTCCAACGCATAACGCCACAACCACTTCCTGAGCAAAGCCTTATTGAAAGTGACCAACCGCCTAATACCCAACCCTCCAAAACTTATAGGGCAGCACACTTTATCCCATTTGAAAAGATGGAACTTATGGACATTAGCATCGCTCCCCCATAAAAAATCCCTCTAAAGCTTCTCCAATCTACAAGCTAGGGCTGCACAACCGGAATGCGGTCCGGTTTTTCGGACCGCATTCCGGTCCGGACCGCATTGTGGTCCTTAAATATTATAGGACCGGACCGGACCACTTATAAGTGGTCCGGTCCTGTCCGGTTTTAATTTTTTTTTTTTTTTTCAATTTTTTTAATTTTTCAAAATTTTTTTTAGGTTAATTTCAAATGAGAAGTGTATATAAAAATGTTAAGTTTTAGTTTAGATAAAAATTAAACGTTTTATGTTTATAATTTATATTAAAAATATAAAAAAAATATATTTTTTATTTTTTTAATAAATGCGGTTCGGTCCGGTCCGGACCGCATTTATTAAAAAAGAGGACCGGACCGGACCGGATAACCGGATTTATCCGGTCCGGTCCGGACCGGACCGCATTTTAAGAAAAAGAACCGGACCGGACCGGAAATCCGGTCCGGTTTTCCGGTCCGGTCCGGTTCTGTTCACCCCTACTACAAGCCACAGAAGAAGGGATAGGGAAGAGAGACAAAAATTAAGTTGGGAGACTAGCAAGAGTGGATTTGATCAAGGTAACTCTACCTCCCTTCGAGAGATAACACCTCTTCTACCCCGCCAACCTCCTCTCCGTACGTTCAATAATGTCATTCCAAATGTGGATGCTTTTAAATCGGGCTCCTAAAGGAAGGCCAAGATAAGTAATAGGGAGAGAGGACACTCTACAACCCATAATTCCAGCCAAGTCTCGAGTATGTCCCACCGCACCAATAGGAATAATTTCAGATTTTGCAAGATTGATCTTTAAGCCCAGACACCGCCTCAAAGCATAGGAGGAGACAACGAAGATTGCGAATCTAGTTCTTCTCAGCCCCACATAAGATAAGTGTATCATCGGCAAAAAGCAAATGCGAGATACACACCCCACCCTGCCCACCTCTAGCGACAGTGAAACCCTGAATGGCACCAATCTCAACTAACTTCTGCAGCATCCTGCTAAAGGCCTCCATAACCAGGACAAAAAGAAATGGTGAGAGAGGATCACCTTGACGCAAACCACGGGTGCCACCAAAAAAGCCTTTGGGAGTCCCATTCACAATAATAGAATATTTCACAGTAGAGATACAAAACTCGATCCATCGACACCACTTGACCCCAAAACCACATCTCCTCAACATGTAAAGAAGGAAACTCCAGTTTACATGATCATAGGCCTTGTGCACGTCTAGTTTGCAAAGCATACCAGGTAAATTAGAACGCATCCTGGAGTCAATGCACTCACTAGCAATAAGAACAGCATCCAGAATTTGTCTTCCCCTCACAAAGGCACTATGCGAAGGAGAAATAATAGTATCCATGACCACCTTCAAGCCAAAATTTTATAAACCCCTCCCACCAAGCTAATAGGCCGAAAATCCTTCAATTCAACCGCTCATTGCTTCTTTGGGATCAAGACAATGAAGGTGGCATTGAGACTTCTGACAAATCGTCCCACCTGAGCAAACTTATTAAATGTAGAGAGAACATCCCCCTTAATAATATCCCAACAGGATTGAAAGAAGGCCAAGGAGAAGTCATCCGGACCAGGGGCCTTATCACGTTAAGACTACGCACCACTCCCGTCACCTCTTCCTCTTCAAAGGATCTTTCATGCCACTCCGCAGCACCTCCCTAGATCGAGGCAAACTCCAAGCCATCCAACAAAGGTCTCTAATGGTGCAGAGTTGAGGATGTGAAATCGTGAAATATTCCCACGTAGTCAGATAAGAATGCGCTTTTACTGGAGTACCAAAGTAGACTTTCAAAGGCGATGGCCAATGCAATTATCTTCTGGAAATGGTTTAAATAACAATGCAGTTTCTGCCAACTCTATCTCCAGTAACTTTCGGTTATATTGCAGTCACTTTTGGCTTGCTACTGCAAAAGAATGTTCCAGTAGGTTTTGTCCAAGATGTCGTGGGAAAATGATTTTCTCATCTTAATATGTGTGATCAAGTCCAGAGAGAGGGGTCCATAAATTTGGGTATGCTAGGATTACTAGTTTAAAGGGGCAGAGGAAAAAGAAGAAAGAAAACCGTACTCGTGAATGTGCGTTATGACTCGACTGTTTTTATGCTGTTATGCTCATTAACAGAGATTTTATCCTTCTTAATATAGTGAAAGATATATAGCCCATATATATACTAATTGAATCAAAACTCATAATAAGTTCATGAACGCATTTCAGTATTTCACATTGGTAGTATGTTTCTTTTCCTCTCTCCCTCTCTCTCTCCCTCTCTCTCTCTCTCTCTCTCTCTCTCTCTCTCTCTTCTAACCACGCTTGTCCAGGTTACTCAAAAGCGTTGGAGGTTGGACATAAATTATAGCCAGGATGCAGTTTTGATGCTTTCTTCAATGAACTTAACCGATGGTATCCAGGTATCCCTTTTAATATTAAACTTCATAATGTTTATACATCGTGATGTTCTGTTATAAAGAATCCAATCCTTAACAGTTATAAATTGTCTCCAAAGTGCCATTTAGACACATCTAAAGATACATACTAGTTGGTTATTCATCACAGTTTCCCAGAACTAGCTACAGTTACAGCTTCTTTTCTCTCAGTGTGTGTGTGTGGGTATTTAAGAGAAGAAAGTAGAAAGAACTTGTGAATAGATTCAGTTGGCACAAGGGAGTCAGACAGTTGAGGTTCTGAAACATCTATTAATGAATTTTACCTCTTTGACTTCCATACATTAATGTAGAAGTGGAGAAAGATATGCGATTCACCTATAGATGTCAAACAGTTCAGGTTCTTAAACATCAGTTAAGGGTGCAACTTTTCCTTTTGGACATCTTGTACCTTAGTATTTCCAGAGGATATTTGTGGTTATAAGTAGTGGTACAGTGGAAAATCATCTGTTCAGCTGTCTGATATTTGGAATCTGATGGTACTTATGCGACGATGTGTCGTCTATGGTTGTGAACTAAGTAATACTAGATGAGTTGAGGCAATTCGAGGATATTATTTTTGTTCTATAGCTTTAATGGCTTGCATCAAGCAGTATCAAGCTAGTTAGTCCTTCTGACCTTGAAATGCTTGTATGTTTATAATCTGAGCTAAACTACTTGCTATATGTTTGTGCCCTGGATAAAGTTGCAAGCCTCACTGATGCTTTATCCACTTTGGTTGATAGAGGCGGAGAGCTGCTTTGGATGAACTCAACATGCGCAGTATTTTTGAAGAGGATGATGCTATTTCTGTAAGTCCTCTAATACATATTATTGACCTATTCCTGAAAGAACAAATCCTTTGTCAATCTCTTGTGGAAAATAATGCTTCTTTTGTCAGGCTGAGCGTTGGTGGTTTCCAGCATGATGGCTTACACCTCCAAGCAAGAAGTCAGAGGTATGACAAGGTTCGTCCATTCATAACTTATAAATCCCTATATTCAGATGTAAAAAAAAAAAGAAAAGAAACAAAATGAGGAAATAATTGTTTGAGTGGCTCATTTTGCCTGGACAAAGACAGAAGAAGGAAAGTCTTTTTTCTCCAAGTAAGTCAAAGAGGAAAGAAAGTTGAAGCAGAAGAAAAAAAGGGTTGGAAGAAGTTCATTAGGTCAGGGATCTTCAAAATGAAATTCATGAGGCAAGGAAGAAATTTACCTAAATTTGGTTTATGTGATAGGCTCCCAAAAGCTAGAAAGTAAGTGTAATCTGTTGATCCCTGCTATTGCCAGAGCTAGAGTTGTAGCTTTTAGAGCATTCTAGGCGTGTAAAGCTTCTCATTTGCATGATCATGTGATAACTCCTCAAGCAAACTAAAGGTTCTTTGGGTGTTGTAGATTTCATTGGATATGTTGACAATCAATATTACATTGGAATCGTGCTGTGGCTCTTCTGGCCTTTTTTAAAAAAATCTTTTGGGTCAGCTTTTCTTCTTCCCCCTTTTTTTTAGTGGTTATTATTAATGTTGTTAGTTCAAAGTATCGTCTTTACTATTGATGTTTTCTACAATTACTATCTCTTGTAATGTTAGTGTTTTGCATTACAGCTTGAGAGGGGCCAAATGCTCACAGTTCCTCCTTATCTAGTTAAGAGACACAAGCAGCATTTCCATCATCTAGGACAGTACGGTGTGGACTTAATATTTGGCTGTAATGGATTCATCTGGGTTGGCGAACATGTTGAAGCCAGAGATGATATGGTAGAGGATCAGGGGAATAAACCCGAGTGGCAGAATGTTAAAGCTAACAGAAATTCCATGTCTCTTGAAGAGCAAGAACGAACTTACACTCCGATAGAGACGAGGCAGAACATATGTAGAATTGCAAATGCCATCCGTGTATTGTCTATTTTAGGCTTCAATATAGCCATTGAAGTGGTCCTGGAGACGGCCAACTTGAGCAGCTCTCTTAATCTTGATATTCATGAGATGCTCGGTTCAGAGTTCTGTGTTCTGGTTGCAGGGGGAGAGGCTGAACGGAGAAGCTTAACTAAAAAGAAGGGATGATCCTAGCGTCTCAATTATGGTCTGTGTTTAGAGAAGCTTCCACCTCTATCTCCGCCCCCACTGATTTTTCTGTAAACTAACAACATTCAAGTTAGTGGTAGTTTGTTGTCTAGCGAAAAGGATAATCGTATAGCATACACAACTGTATTTTGTCCGGATCATGCCAATTATCTATGCTGTTAAGTTGACAGATTCATGTTCGTGTTTGCCTTGGACAGCACGGAAAATTTCCACTATATTGGAGATACATTTTGGTGATTGCTAGTGAATGTCAATTATATCTCAATTATGGTCGCCGGCACATTATATCCAATCAAATTTGGCTTGAGCATCTCATACCATTTTTCTTCTCTGGGCATGTTGAGAGAAGAAATAAAGTGGATGTCACTCTCCTGCTAACAAGTAATTTGAAATTGAAAAAAAAAAGGATAAAAAAGGAAAAGGAATTTGGAAAAGTGCGAACTAAAGGCTTTCCCGGATATTAATTACAGCAAATATTCCTCCACTCGTGCTCAATCCCAAAAAGGAGTTGAAAGAACAATCCTGTAACTAGATGTTTTTCTTTTTGGGTAGTCCTACAACTAGATGTTAGTCCACAATATATGTTTGATTTTACCATCAAGAGATGGCAAATGCCCAGCGAGAATTCACTGCATGCAAATATAAAGTGGTCAAAAGCCTACGTATTGACATTCCAGCACCTTCTCTTACCAACATGAGTTCCAGAATTACCACTTGTATTGTATCAAATAAGTTCCAGAACATGTGTCATGGTAAACAAGAGTGCAATTTCTTCTTTTAGTGTCTAACATCTATCATATTCCATCCACAATGGAAAACTCTGAGAATCGGCGAGTCCCCCGTTTGGTTCTGAGAGATCGAATCAACATTAAGTGAAACTCTTAGATATATTTTCTTTTTTCTTTTCCTTTTTTTCTTCTCAGGTATAATAGTGGCATCAGATATACTAAACAAAAGTAAGGCCGATTAGGTGTATTGGCAGCACAACTCAAGACTTTCAAGAAAACTAAAGTTCATCTTTCGGAGGTGTTTGCAAGCATTGTTCATCCCAGTAGTATGGGAACTTCAACTTTGCTGCAATGTGAGGCATGAACCAGTCCTTGTATATAAACCTGAAAGTGTCAGACGTGCAAGTTTTTCCTTAGAAACAATGGAAAAACAAAACAAAACAAAATCCAAGAGTAAGACAAAGAAAGCCTTTCTTGATCTTTTAAACAAGTAGGTTATTAGCAAACAGAACTTTCACCACATAAAGAAACGCAAGTGTAAACTGTACTCACATTTTGTACATTTATTTAGTCATAATACTGGAGGACCTTGTATCTGGCTCTCAGACTGGATGGGTTCCACCATAATATTACAAAACACTAAGAAGACAGGTTTGTGCAAGAGCCATAAGAAGATTGGTAGACGGTCCTCAGTCATAACATTCAAGATTACATGATCCCAGTTTACATATATTTCGATGAAAATATCTCGAGTCATGACATTCAAGATTACATGATCCCTGTTTACAAAAAAAATTTAATGAAAATATCTCTTCGCTGTGCCATTCCAGAAAAATTTGCATCCTGCCCTTTTAGTTTCTAACACTATATTGCTAAGCACATTCAGTAGTGCAGCAACAATGGCAAGATTAGTAGATGGCTCTCAACCATAACAATCCCAATGCCTGATTCTAGTCATTTAAATGGTAAAGCTAATATTTTTCAGTAGACCAAAGACAATTTCAGTCCTTTAAATCCGTCTCTAAGTCCATTTATCTGACCTTCAATCTGGTCCTTGAAGTTCTAAAAATGTCTCAATTGCATCACATTTTTTTTTTGATAATGAAGGAAATCCGAGTACCCATTCACCTGCACCGAGCTTGGACGGACTTGGTCCATTATACGCACTAGTTGAGTTCAACGCCAGGCAAACCCCGGGCCGTGCAACCCTCCCAAGCCACACATGTCAGGTAAGTCCAGCTTTGCTGTGAGAGTAGCCTTAAAGAATTATTTGCACCTGAGGGGATTCGAACCTAGACCTCAGGGGGAACACACCCCTAGGACCCATGTCTTGACCACCCGAGCCAACCCCTTGAGGTTTCAATTGCATCACAATTCAAGGAGATACTTCTATAAATCCTGATTCTATGAGATTAACAAATGGCCTAATGTTATCAACAGTATAAGGCCAACTGGATATTCGCAATCTTGGAGACAAGGATGCACTGAAGCATTATAACGTCGAAAGTTCTATGGTATCTGATATGCTGAAAAAGCTGGGCACTACTCCACGCTTTCTGGAGACTGTGTATCTCAAACCAGATTAGCTAATGTCAGAGATGCAACTGTTTTACATCTCAAGCAACATTTACTTTGCAATACTTAAGCCAGACCTATGCACCTTTGTCCTCTTTCAGACTAGGAAAGGAAAGAAAATATATACAGCATTCTCATTGCGATTAATATCTAGTCAGGAAGAGTACATGGAAACAGATTACATACACTTTGACTGGCGGACGGGATATAATGACAAGCATTTGCAAATCTTCATGTTCATTAGTATTTTGTACCTGAAGTAGCAAACAATAATAATCACTAATACCAGAGGACGTTTGTTAGAAATTGCCAACATGACACAATGAGAGGTGGGCGCCAAGACATCAATATAAGGTCCCTCATAAAAGAACTCATAAGCATAGACGAAAAAATATAAAAATAGACAAGTGCATGCATGGAACATGTATATTTTATGAGTTTCTAGATGATTAACAAAATCTTTTAAATTTTACAAAGTTGGTGAATAAAAATGAATGTCAACTACCTCGATAGCTCAAGCAACAAATCAGCAAATTCCAGAGGACTCGAGCTATGAAATCTTATAAGAAAAAAAATCCAATTAACCATGTGTACAAATCTATATATTAATAACAGCATTTCAATCAACAATTTTCTGCAACTGGCAATATGAAGCCAACTCCAGCATACTGAGTGGTGTCATTTTATCATGAGTATGTTCTTATCTAATCATTGATAGGATTCCCTGAATTCAAGAAGGACCAGAAGCACCTCCTGAAACAGACAAAGTTCTGCTTTTATCTTCTATGCTCTTCCAACACAATATTTTGAACCATTATCATTCGAATCAGCTGATTTCATTACTTTGCATCTCCTTATAGAGCAACACTGAGGTTTTGTTGCAACTTCAGACAATATTCCATTTGTTTTGATGTAATTTATTACCGCGCATAGTGAACAAATCATAACCAAGCTCCACTCTGTATCTCCCATCCTCTTTAACTCCTTCCCTTTTTATGAACATCAAACTCTGTTCATGTACTTCATTTATTTTCCCACTCGATATGGTATACGTGGATTTACAACATTTGTCTCCAATTGTTTGTCAGTAGCAAACATACAATTATTTAAATCATAAGCAATATAGGGTGTAGATATTAGAAGACAATAAATATAGAAGCGTTTACCTGATGAGCATCATTGACGGGGACATGGAATGTGCTATTAGCATAAATTTTAAATTCTTGAGGCTGTCCAGGGTACTTCTCATGTGAACTTGATGCAATATACAGAGTGCCACTCCCCTTTAGGACCACAAAAACTTCTTCACAGGAGTGCCTGTGAATTGGTGTGCCTGATCTTGGGGCAAATGTTTGAAGCCATACTTCAACCTGCGAAAACAAAAAAACTCAATTTTGACAAAACGAGTTTTGACAGCTGTGACTTGGTGATTTAAAGAAATTAAAAAAAAAAGTTCAATCTAATGTGAGGGATGCACACCTTCAAGGAAGTGAGAGTTTTGGTTGTTGGAAATTACTAACATGATAGGTATATTATCAGAAACATTTCACTAATACATCACAAGATGATCAGGATATGAAGTACATTATGAGGTTGGTGTATGGTTTTCTTTAAAATTCTCCTGTTAAAGGTTCTAGTCTGATTGATGCGCTAAAATAAAGACAACTTGAAACTAGAGACAGAAGAAATAGTAAATTCTCAAATGCACTTTGGTAATTGGATACCTCTCTCATCCCATGAATGACTGAACCTGCAACAGTTATGTGGGACAAACCTCCCCTTCCATAGTCATTCTGTGGAAGCTCAGTAATATTTCTTACCAGTGGTAATCCTGTCAACAGTGAGGGGGGGAAACCCTTATTTATGTCAAGCAAAACATTTAATCAAACTGATATGTGCCACGCTTTTTTCACCAGAGTGCAATCTAAAGGACATTGAGAACACAAACTAAGAGAGTAAGTTCTGGCTTTGTCATGCTTCTTGTCCAGTTCTTGCCACATACAACGTAAAACATAGACAGAAAGACGCATAACTAGCATTCCAGCTTTGTTGTGATCTCTGAATCCCTTTCTTCTTCTTTTTTTTTTCCTGATAAGCATTGCACAATTCCAAATTTTTCTTCCTTCTTTCTCTTGGTATGCCTGAGAAAATATTTACCTTTTGTTTTCTTAAAGAAAAATAAAAGTGAATAACAATTTAGTGACCGTTAACCTTAAAAATTAATTGACTCTTGTAAATTAACGGGCGGAACCAAGTGATAAAGAATTGGGAGTCGCACCAAATGAATAAACCCTCTAGAATTAGCCTCCAAAAAGCTGTCCTTACCTATCAGGCATAAATAATAAATCACGAATCCCAATTCCCGGTACCCAAATGCATGAACCAAGCACCAAAAGCCCAAAAAACAAATACCCATACATAAAAACCACTACAATTCTAGTCTTAGAGATCACAACAATGAACTCCCACTCTAGAAGTTTAAAAGTAACAAAACCAGCTCTTCTGCTAAAAACAAAACAAAACAGGTGTTTGTGAACAGTAAACGCCGAGATCAAGCAATGGAAAACGAGAGAAGTATAGTACGCATCTGTGTCAAACAGATAGGTGAGAAAAAGTAAGGGCTACTCACCTTTGATCGAGCAATGGGAAGCCTCAGCTATGGTAGTGAGTAAGAGCGAGATAAAGAAGAATGAGAGACAAGGACCGGCCATTTTCTCTCAGAAGTTCTCGCTCGTGAATCCTCTGTTCCTTGTTTTATAGCCGACGATGGCACGTTGCATCGGATCATTTTGGCTGGAGAGACGGTTACTGTGGTATACAAACAAGGGAAGCTTCTCGTTGGCTTTTTACCAAATATATAATAAACTCGTTTAATTCTGTTGGAACCATGAGTTGCTAAGTCGGCATAGGCGAGGCAACAGTATGTTAAGGTGAAATTCTTTTAGGCATTTCGATTAAGGTCATCATTCTGAAGTGTTTTTATTTTATCAGGGGAGGGAGAATAATCATACAGTAATAAAAAAAATATAAATTATTATAATTGTAATTATTTTTCAAGACAATAATTAATTTTTCAATATTGGTTATTTGGTTAATGTTTTAAAAATGGTTGAAACAATTTTTATTTTTTTGGTCTTATTTAATAGTGTTTGATTTGGAGTTTATCGTATTTCTATAAAACAAAACTATCGACTTAACAACGTAATTACTTAGGGGGGAAACTAAACAACGTAACAGTCGGTAACATGTTTCTCGTTTTTTTCTTCTTTCTAAATATGTTGGTGTCGTAGATGAAAGTTAGAAGGGGTTCGGTTAAGAGTGTTGTGAGGATTTTTTGTGTTTTGAGAATTTTAGGTGATGTTAATTTTAGGGTTAAATGCATGTCATGCCCCTGTGATATGCGGTAATAGCAAATATGCCGCTGAGGTAAACAAAGTACTTTTCATACCCCTGAGGTAAACATTCAGGAGCAAATATGCCCTTTCATACCCCTGAGGTAAACATAACGGAATGACATATTTGCTCCTGTGAAAATGACTTTGTTTACCTCAGGGGCATATTTGCTATTACCGCATATCACAGGGGCATGACATGCATTTAACCCTTAACTTTATTGGTATGCGTGTTGTAGTTATTTTTATGTGAGGTTACAAATGATGTTTGGTTGTAGAATTTTTGTATTGTGAGAATACAAACAATCCTGAAAATTATTTGTTAAACGAACAGCCCCTTAGGCTATGTTTGCTTAATATCTCAAAAAAGTTTTCAAAAACTTCTCATTCACCTTTTCATCAATTTCAATACATTTTCACCAATTCCAATAATTCTTTCATCAATTTCAATATATGTTTACCAACCTCAATAACTTTTTACAAATTTTAATAACTTTTAACTAACTTTTCACCTATCCTCGTAGAATCTAAAAAACACATAAACACAAAAACTGTTTAAAAAACTAAACCAAACTTAGCCTTAAACTCTCACGTTCGTAACCTCAGTCGCTACAACAATCTTAAACCTTACCTTTCACCTTTCAATATATGTTTACCAACCTCAATAACTTTTTACAAATCTTAATAACTTTTAACTAACTTTTCATCTATCCTCGTAGAATCTAAAAAACCCATAAACACAAAAACCGTTTAAAAAACTAAACCAACTTAGCCTTAAACTCTCACGTTCGTAACCTGTAACAATCGGTTTGTAAATTTGTGATAAATGGAATTATGAAAACTTGTGTAATGGAAGATGATAATGATTCAAGTAAGTTTTTAGATAGATCTAGCCAATTCGAGGTTGGCAACCTCCTGAGAAATTGAAAGGAAGCAGGAAAAATTCTAGAAGGTAACTTGATTCTCCATAAACCCACGCAGGGGCGAAGAGTACCCTTTCAATACGTAAAACAAACTAAACCGTAAAAGATTCTAGAACAAACGTAACAGAATTCCTAAAATTCTGGAAGTCCATGGGCTACAGCCCAGCCCACACTGCAACTGACTAACTTTGACTAATGGGCTTCTAATCCATTCCTGCACCGCTCCAGCCCATTCCACCATTCAACTAAGCCCATCTCTGCACCGCTCCAGCCCATTCCACCATTTAACTAAGCAGCCAGCCCTTTACGTACACCCCAGCCTCTCCTAACTCATCTCGAACCTTCTCCTTCTCCACCTCGTATCTTCCCAAACTCTAACCCTCTTAGATCTGAACTTCTTAGATCGGATGTGTAACATAGCCCTCCCCTTCAAAGCACCTTGTCCACAAGGTGTGGAAATTGAAGGCGCATAGACTGCAAAAGCTCCCAAGTAGCATCTTCAATCTCCTGCCCTGACCAGTGAATCAACACCTCAGTGACTGGTAGTTGTCCTCGACGACGCACCCTCCGTTCTAGTATGGCATGGGGCTCTGGCTGAAAAACCCCATGGGAGTCAACAGGAGGTAAAGAAGGGAGTGGAACACAGCGAGTTCCTATCTTCTTTTTCATCTGCGAAACATGAAAGATGGGATGAACCCTAGCATCTGAGGGAAGATGGAGTTTGTATGCCACCTCGCCGATCCGAGCTTCAATCTGAAAGGGGCCATAAAACCGTGGAGCAAGCTTAAGATTTCGGCGTTGACTCACCGAGGATTGTCTATACGGCTGTAACCTCAGGTATACCCAGTCCCCCACATCAAATGTTCTTTCACTTCGTTTTAGATCTGCATAATGCTTCATACGACTTTGAGCTCTAACCAAATTTTCTTTCAATAATTGCATGGTCTGATCCCGAGAGCGCAACGCTGCATCCACTGCTGCCACTTGTGTTGTGCCTGCTTCGTATGGTAAGAGTGGAGGGGGTGCTTGTCCATATACAATTTCATAGGGAGTTAATTTTGTTGCTGCATGGAAATTAGTGTTATAACACCATTCTGCAAGTGACACCCATTGAGACCAGTCTCTCGGCCTATCACCCACGAAGCACCTTAGATAATTCTCTAGGCACTTATTCACTATCTCAGTCTGCCCATCCGTCTGTGGGTGGTATGCAGTGCTATAGGCAAGTGTGGTACCTTGTGCTTTGAACAATGCCTTCCAAAAATTACTTGTGAATGTAGGGTCTCGATCTGAAATAATTGACTGAGGTAGACCATGTAGCTTAAAGATATGAGTCATGAACAACATGGCAACTTTAGAAGCTGTGTAAGGGTGTGAAAGAGGTATGAAATGAGAGTATTTAGATAATCTATCCACAACCACATAGAGAACAGAATAACCCTGAGAAAGTGGCAAACCTTCCACAAAATCCATGGTGATATGAGTCCAAACACGGTCTGGCACTGGTAAGGGTTGTAGCAAACCCCCAGGAGCAACATTCTCATGTTTAACTTGCTGGCATATATTGCATTCTCTGATATATTGTTTGAGGTGTTGTTTCATATGTGGCCAATAGAAATCTCTGCGAAGTCGATGTAGTGTTTTATCATACCCCGAGTGTCCTCCAATGGGTGAATCATGAGCTTGCTGTATAACTAGATCTCTGAAATTGGTATGTGCACCCACATATAATCTACCCTGATAAGACAACAACCCATTTTTGAAGTTGTACTTCACGGGGTCCAATTCACCTCTCTCCCATTTGGCCAGCAACTCCTTGCTGAATTCTTCTTGATAGCTTTCTCTTAGCTCCCCCAACCAATTAGCTGTAGGAAAGGATAGGGCTGATAGAGAAGGCACCACTTCTTCCTTTCTTGACAGGGCATCAGCAACTTTATTTTCCTTTCCCTTCTTGTACTCCACCCTGAAATCATAACCAAGTAATTTAGTTAACCATTTTTGTTGGAAGGGGGTACCAATCTTCTGCTCAAGAAGATATTTGAGACTTTGTTGGTCTGTCCGAACTGTGAAACTCTGCCCAATTAGGTAAGGTCGCCATTTTTGGACTGCTGACACTACTGCTAGCAGCTCCTTTTCATATGTAGACATAGCTGCATTTTTACCCTTAAGAGCTTGACTGAAATAAGCAATAGGCTTCCCATTCTGCATGAGGACAGCCCCAATACCCAACCCACTTGCATCACATTCCAACACAAAAGGTTTAGAGAAGTCGGGTAAGGCCAACACGGGTGGTTCAGTCACTGCAGTCTTGAGATTTTGGAAGGCCTCAGTAGCTGCAGAGGTCCACCCAAATGCATTTTTCTTAAGGAGTGCAGTCAAGGGACTTGCAATTGTCCCATATCCTTTTATGAATTTCCGATAATATCCAGTCAACCCAAGAAATCCTCTCAAGGACTTTAGACTTGTAGGAATGGGCCAATCTATCATAGATTTAATCTTAGAAGGGTCTGCCCTTACTCCCATCTCAGAGACTATGTGGCCTAAGTAATCCACCTCACGACACCCAAATCTGCATTTAGACTTCTTGGCATACAACTGATGTTGTCTTAGGGTTTCTAGAGTCATTTTCAAATGCTGCACATGCTCTGCCCAGGTTCGACTGTAGATAAGAATGTCATCAAAGAAAACCAGTAGGAATTTCCTTAGGAAAGGTCTGAAAACCTCATTCATAAGACTTTGGAAAGTAGAAGGGGCATTAGTTAAGCCAAAAGGCATAACGAGAAACTCATAGTGGCCCTCATGAGTCCTAAAAGCTGTTTTAGGGATGTCCTCAGGTCTGACCCTGATTTGATGATAACCCGACCTCAAATCGAGTTTAGAAAAAAATCTAGCTCCATGAAGCTCATCCAATAATTCATCGACCACAGGAATAGGAAACTTATCCTTGATGGTTTCCTTATTCAAAGCCCTATAATCCACACACATCCTCCATGTGCCATCAGCCTTCCTAACTAGCAAAACAGGGGATGAAAAGGGGCTTTGACTCAATCTGATAACCCCCGTTTTCAGCAAGTCCCTGACAATTTTCTCAATCTCCTCTTTCTGAAAATAGGGGTACCGGTAAGGCCTGACTGAAATAGGAGTTGTACCTTCCTTTAGGATAATGGCATGATCTTGAATCCTTGTGGGTGGAAGACCCGTAGGTTCTTCAAATGTATCAGCAAACTGTTTCAACAAACAATCCATTTCAGGAGCTACCTCAGCTGGGGTTAACTCCATTGGCTCCATAAGCTGTAAAATAATGCCCTTTTTACCAGCTTTTCTAACTTGAGACAACTCCCTGCCCTCCATGAGCTGTGTAGGAGTCATTCCTTGCAGCTGAATATTTTTACCATCTAAAGTAAATGCCATAGTTAAATCAGAGAAGTTCCACAATATTTGCCCTAACATCCGTAGCCAATATACCCCCAAAACCATATCACATCCAGCCAATGACAGGACGTAAGTGTCAGTCAAAAAACAATTGCCTTGTATGGTAATCTTCAACCCAGCACTTCTTCCTTCACTAGTCAGCAATTCTCCATTGGCCACCCTCACCCTTAGCTCCTCCCCTTTTTCAGTCTTGAGTTGTCCCTTTTTTACTATCGAAGGGTCCAAGAAATTGTGAGTACTTCCCGAATCAATTAAGATTACTACCTGCTGCCCTCCCACCTTGCCCACCACTCTCATAGTCTTAGGATTCAAAGATCCAGTCAAAGCATGCAAGGATATCTCTGGTTCTGTTTCAATCATTTCTAGAACTTCTTCCTCCTCACTTCTCATTTCTTCAGCAGTAGTGTCAGTGGAATCACCTGGATCTAACCCCTCCATTATGAATAATTTGGGGTTCTTACAAACATGTTTGGTTGACCATTTCTCATCACAATTGTAGCACAATCCTTTCTCTCTTCTTTCTTTCATTTGGTAGGGTGTTAATTTCTGGAGGGGAAAAGTCTTTTTGGGCTGCTGGTTGTAGGTGGATGAATGTGGGGTAATGTTTTGGTTGTGTTGTGGTTGGTGAGTAGGGGAATGATGGGTAATGTGTTGGTTTTGGGATGATGGGGTGGGTAATAAGCCTCGGGTGGATTTTCTAGTCAACAACACATGTTCTTCTTGGATTTTGGCTAGGCCATAGGCTGTAATCAGGTTGAGGGGATTAAACATTCTCACTGGGAGTCTTATCTCATCCTTGAGTCCACTTAAAAAACAACTCAACTTATAATTCTCAGATAACCCACGGAGTCTATTGGACAAAGCCTCAAACTGGCCCTTATAGACCTCAACACTAGAGGTTTGTCTTAGCCTAGTGAGCATTTCCATCGGGTCATCATAGGCACTAGGTCCAAATCTCATTAATAGAGCTTGAACAAATACCTCCCAACTCTTTAAAACTCCTGAATCCTCCAGATCTTGAAACCAAATTAATGCCTGCCCTTCCATGTAGTAAGATGCTAATAATAAGCGATGAGTGAGGGGTGTTTGGTGGTAGTTAAAAAACTGGGTAGATTTATACAACCATCCACTAGGATCTGTCCCATCAAACTTAGGAAATTCAAGCTTGACTGACCTATAAGGCACTCCTGAATCGGAAATTCCTCCACCTCCACTTCCTCCAGCTCCATTTCTGCCAGGTGGTGTGCTGTAATTGGGGCCTGAAAGCGACTCCTCTTGGTCATTCTCCTTATCCTTGCCTTTGAGCAGAAGCTGCATGTTGATGGTAAGATTAGAGATCTGTTGTTCTATTCCATGCAATGTATCTCGCTGATCATCTTGATCTCTCTTCAACAGGTTCATTTGCTCGACTACCTCCTTGTAACGTGTATCCACCATTGTTGGACAATGCCTCTGATACCAAATGTAACAATCGGTTTGTAAATTTGTGATAAATGGAATTATGAAAACTTGTGTAATGGAAGATGATAATGATTCAAGTAAGTTTTTAGATAGATCTAGCCAATTCGAGGTTGGCAACCTCCTGAGAAATTGAAAGGAAGCAGGAAAAATTCTAGAAGGTAACTTGATTCTCCATAAACCCACGCAGGGGCGAAGAGTACCCTTTCAATACGTAAAACAAACTAAACCGTAAAAGATTCTAGAACAAACGTAACAGAATTCCTAAAATTCTGGAAGTCCATGGGCTACAGCCCAGCCCACACTGCAACTGACTAACTTTGACTAATGGGCTTCTAATCCATTCCTGCACCGCTCCAGCCCATTCCACCATTCAACTAAGCCCATCTCTGCACCGCTCCAGCCCATTCCACCATTTAACTAAGCAGCCAGCCCTTTACGTACACCCCAGCCTCTCCTAACTCATCTCGAACCTTCTCCTTCTCCACCTCGTATCTTCCCAAACTCTAACCCTCTTAGATCTGAACTTCTTAGATCGGATGTGTAACATAACCTCAGTCGCTACAACAATCTTAAACCTTACCTTTCTCTGAACCTGAGCTCCACCACCTCCGGCTCCAGGGCTCGGGTTCTCCTCCGGCGACCAGAGACTGCCACTGAAGAGAATCTCACCTGCAGGTCAATCTTGTTTTCAACTTTTCTCTTGCTATTAGGGAATCAGGGTTATTACCTGATGATATTTTGACAACGTTACCTCACGCTTCAACTATAACGCAACCCAATCTTTTCGTTCGTTCGTTGGTTTCGGTCGGGCGCCTTCCCTCCCTTCTCTCTCTCTCTCTCTTCGTGAAGATGCAAATTTGACTTGAAAAACTATGGAAATTGGCGTTGTAGATGGAGACTCGAGCATCACCGTGGTCGAAAATGGCGCACATTTCTCGTTGTCTTTTATCCTACGTCTTTCTCTATTCTATTTCCGTTTGTATTCGTGCAGGAGTGTTTGATTGCTAGAGAATTTGGTGAAAGCTGCCGATTTCTTGATTTTTGAAGAAAATGTGAATGTGGATTCTTCCCCAAATTGTTTTCTTTGTTTTTGAAGTCCGAATCGGTCTGCTGGACTTGTTTGGATGGTTATACTCGAGCTCGAGCCGAGTTTGATCTTCCTAGATTTTTTAACACCATTTCTAAAGCTCGATTCGAGTTCGAGCCGCGCTCGAGCTATTGTATTCTGTAGTCGATCCAAGTTCGAACAGTCAGTAGTCAGCTCGATAACAGCCATAATTTGATCCATATAATAGACCGTGGTTATGCATTTTATTGTCAATGCTTCGGACGTCATTGTTTATGGAGTTGCCATATTTATGGCATCCGTTCTTCTTGTACGGTTTTTCTGATCCTAGCAATAACCACTGTCAGTCTGTTAACTAAAATTATTTTGTGGTGGAAAAGCATAGGTTCTGACAATTGGCAATAAATTGTCTCCATGCAGATTCGCTAATACGAGGAACTGTTGAAATATGACAATCAGAAGCTATGCTGGCATTGGAAAACCTGGTTGTTTGCTTGTACATTCAGAGTTACCTGTTTTGACCCTTCTTAAACCCAAGTCAAGTTCTTTATCAACTCTTAAGGTACCAGGTAACCACCAGAGAAGAAGAGGGTTATGTACAAGATTTCAGTACTCTGTTGCTGATAGAAAATCTGCATCTAGTTCTGGGGATTTGTCAAGGTTGAGGCCGGGTACTGTCCGTTTGGGTCGGAAACAAGGAAGTTCCTCGTCCCTGTATAGTCGTCCTAGTTTATCAGACATGAAAAATGACAGAATAGCAAATCGTGCCAGGGTTTACGAGTTCTTGAGAGGAATTGGCATTGTTCCCGATGAGCTTGATGGGTTGGAGCTTCCTGTGACAGCTGAAGTCATGAGGGAACGTGTGGATTTTCTTCATAAATTAGGTCTAACAATTGAAGACATTAATAATTATCCACTTGTTCTTGGCTGCAGTGTGAAGAAAAATATGATTCCTGTTCTTGATTATCTTGGAAAATTGGGAGTTAGAAAATCCACAGTCACTGACTTCCTGAGAAGATACCCCCAGGTTCTCCATGCTAGTGTTGTTGTTGACCTTGCTCCAGTGGTCAAGTATCTTCAGGGGATGGATATCAAGTCCAATGATATTCCTCGAGTTCTAGAGAGATATCCAGAGGTGATGGGATTCAAGCTTGAGGGGACCATGAGCACATCAGTGGCTTATTTGGTTGGAATTGGGGTTGCAAGGCGAGAAATTGGAGGGGTTTTAACGAGATACCCTGAAATTTTAGGCATGCGAGTAGGCAGGGTGATCAAACCGTTTGTGGAGTATCTCGAAAGCTTGGGAATTCCAAGATTAGCTGTGGCTAGGCTGATAGAGAAGCGACCTCACATCCTTGGTTTTGGGTTGGAGGAGAGGGTGAAACGAAATGTTGAATCCCTTTTAGAGTTTAAAGTTAGAGAACCATTACTTCCTTCTGTAGTAGCACAGTATCCTGAGATTATAGGTCTTGAGTTGAAACCAAAGCTTAGCAATCAACAGAGTTTGTTTAATTCGATCATTGGTATTGATCCCGAGGACTTTGGCCGAGTTGTTGAGAAGATGCCCCAGGTTGTTAGCCTCAGTAATACTCCTGTTATAAAGCATGCGGATTTTTTGAAAAGTTGTGGATTCTCCTTGGAACAAGTTAGAAAGATGGTTGTGGGGTGTCCCCAAGTGCTTGCTTTGAATCTTGATATAATGAAGCTTAACTTTGATTACTTCCAAATGGAGATGAAAAGGCGTTTGGAAGATTTGGTTATTTTCCCTGCATTCTTTACGTATGGCCTGGAGTCTACCATAAAACCGAGACACAGGATGGTTGCAAAGAAGGGGCTAAAATGTTCTCTTGCATGGCTTCTAAATTGCTCTGATGAAAAGTTTAATGAACGAATGAGCTATGATACTATTGACATGGAGGAGATGGAAGCAGAGCCATCATTCAACATGAATGCACTAACAGGACCAAGGCAGGATGAGTCAGCTTCTGATTATGATGAGGACAGTGATGATGACTATGCATAGAATTAAGAAACAACTTCAGCCGATGGTATGCGGTGGAAAATCTTCTCTTTCCCAAATTGGATCTCCATGGAGACAGTTTAAATGGAATGTAGAAATGGTAAACTTCTTCACTTGGAGTAAATCAAAATGTTTCACCCCCCCCCTAAATTGTTGAGCGTTCATATACCATGGGTCAGAGTCTGTTGCTTGCATTTTCTAGATGTCCCTTTTTGAGGCTCTTGCCGAGTCCAAATATGTCATCCAAAAGCATGCATACAAAGTGCCTGGGAAAGCGAAATTGATGTCGTAAATATTTTGAGTGCCCCAAGGACTGATGATGTGGCCTTTTTACTTCAGTCCGCATAGCTGTGAGAATATTGGAAAAGAAAGCATTAAGGTTAGTTGACAGATTAGGTGAAAGAGGAGGAAGATAGGGAGTGGATGTCTCAGATTCCAGAAGATATGAAAAAAACATCCTTTGATTCATCAAGGTGAAGTAAATGCTTTATGGCAAAGGGTTGATTTTGTCAAATGTAAGGAGGAAGGGCTATAATAGGAAGGACTATATAATAATCTTGGAAGTGAAAGACTTGTCTGAAATCAAGTGTTGCTAAGACTACAATGAGCTTGTAATGAAGCTCTAGTGTCCACTCTCACTTCTCTACTGAGTCCCTGCTTTTCGTTGGTCCTGGTAAACAACCTTTTAATGGGTCTTTTACTTTCTCATTAGATGCACGTCTTAGACAAGATCGTAGCAAATGCTGCCATCCGAGATGCTTTTGAATGAGCATCACAAAAAGGATTGGCAAATACATGCAGCTTTTTATATTGCTTTGTCTAGGACATAGATTTGGTGACACATTAAGGTCTCACATTAAGGTCGGTCTGGAGAGCCTTAGTAGTTGTGGTTGAGCCATATGATCGTTACAGGTGATAGGATTCTATCCTTGGTCCATAACCATATTCTAGTCAGGCTCTTTGTTCTCTGGGTCTTTTAAAAGGATCTGCGGCAGCCAGTTATAACAGTCTTCTACTCGTTCTCTCTCTCTTGATTTGAGCACTGAAATGAATTTTTCTTTCCTTTTTCCAGTCAGACGCAGATGGAATGGGTATTCGAGTTGTACATTCTGCTTCTGGTTGCATTTGGGGTTTTGTATGCAAAGAGGAAGAGTACTAATGGGTGGATGCTTCAATGCAGTAGATGCTATAACATTGTTCCTTGTGATTTTCTTCGCTAGAGTGATGTGTATCTCCCTATTGAACGAGGAGCTTTAAGAATTTAGGTGATGTTGTTCATACGAAGATGCACCCTATAACTTGTTAACTCTTAGAGTTTCTGGATCAGATCAACAAATCTAGCGCTTTCAGAAAGTAAGCGCAAGAATCTGCATTAGTACATTTGTTAACTCTTTCATATGCGTTATGCCTACATAGTTTTCACTTCTTGTTATAACCCCTAGCATCACTGCATGGTCATTTTTATCTATTTCTGCAGAGCCACTATTGCAACACTCTATCCTCCAAATGATATCGCTAACATTACATAGAGCGGCCTAGGGAGTCGGGGGGACAAAGGTATGGGGGACTCCCAAAATTCAACCAACAAAATTCAATTCTAGGTTAAAAAAATAGAGTTAATTAATCTGCTAGTCTTTATGGTTTAACTTCTTTTTTTTTTTTAAAAAATGGTCTCTTAGTTTTGCCTCTTCCCCTTAGAATCCTCAAGAGTTAACTACTTATTCTTAGAATCCTCAAGAGTTAACTACTTATTCCAAGAAGTCCTTTCATTAGATATAGACCACATATAAGGTACATAGACATATTCTACTAAGGGGAAAAGTGTTACTATTTAGCGACCAAAGCTGAGTGAATCCAGAGGCTAACTGATAAATGGTGATGCGTTTGTTAATCACTAGGCATATTCCCTCCGTTGCAGCACTAGGATTGGACGAAATGATTTTTTTAAAAATAAGTAGTTGACTTCAAGGACTTGGAGAGGAAGAATCAAAAGTGAGGAAAAAAATAGAAAAAAGTTAATTAAGTCAACAAAATATTTTGTTTAGAGATTTCTTCTATTTTTGCATTTTGAGCCCCAAATTCTATTCTTTCAAATATTACGGTTGTGCAGCAGTCCTCCCACCGTATCTGTCGGAGATTCTATCACAGCCAGCAATTCGAACAAACCAGTTCCCTGCCACCACATCCTCCATGGCAGCTACTGTTTTTCGCAGCATCATTAGCCCTACACAGGCATTGTCTCATTTTTATTTTGTAGATTATACATTCTAAGCATACTGTATTTTCAAGATATACAGTCCAGGATAAACACAACCCAAATGGGACAGAAGAGAAGACCCAGAAAGAAAATCATGGAGATCTTTCTCAGATGCCAAACTCGGAAGCAGTCGGTAGATATTTAGCAGGAAAGGAAGGTATCTCTGTTTCCCAGGGTGAGGCAATCCCTTGTGCCGCCATCCTTCGTCAAAATCATCTTCATCTTGGTGGAATTTGACATGTACCTTCTGCCGGTCGCTCATAAAGATCCAGCCATTACCATCATTGGACCTGATGTCAGCCAATAACAAACGCAAGAACCAACTCCACAAATCTCATGTCTCTGCCTCAACTACTGCATATGCAATTGGGAACATATCGTTGTTCTCATCTGTGCCAATAACACAAAGTAGCTGCCCTGGGAATTGACCCTTCAAGTGGCAACCGTCAACACATATAATCGGTCGGTAAAACTTCAAACCTGCCTTGCAAGCCACAAGACATATGTAAAGTCTCTTGAAATGATCCCCACTTTTGCAAAGAGTCACAGTAGTACCCGGTTGTTACCTCTTCAATGCTCGATCATATTGTGCTGTAAACTTGAATTGCTCATATTGATTCCCATGAACTAAAACAAGTGCTAAATTCTTAGCTCTGTAGCAACAGTGTATGGGCACATCGACATTCAAGTCTTAGCGTATTTAAGCCTTTAGTGCTTGAGCTGACATATTAGGTTGATCTCTAAACATTGGACAATGCTGCGTCACCAAAAACTTCACATTGCACTTTCGATTTTCATATTGGGCCCCACATGTGTGCTCGAGAATCCAAGACTTATTTTGGATCCCATCAGAGCCTCATCTTCGAGGCGAATATGTAGAACTCGCAATCATCTTCCATGCATTGTGCTTGCACTCTTGATCTTGTTATTCTTCAAATAGAGATAATCAAAATGTGTATGGATCGAATACCTCAGGTAGGCCTTGCATACGTGCTCAGTAATAGGGAAAATAAGACCCTGCTCAAGTGTCATCATCACTATCGGATCCACCGCGACTTTGTAAGTCTTCTCCATCCTCATATTCTGAATCAATACCACCCTCTTTCCCGCCTCCAGCGGTATTTGGAAAAGCTCCTAACCAATCCACGTTACTAGTGGCATTAGCACCAACATCCTCTTGCAACCCAACATTTTTGTACACATCGAGTTCGTTGTCACGCAACCTAGAGAAGTCACTCAGGTTCGTACCATAATCGGATCCATCATCCCCTTCCCTAGACCAATCCTCTCTATCATCCCCACCAACTCCCTCACCAACGACTCCCTCACCAATTTCCTCACCACCGACTCCCTCACCAATTTCCTCTCAAGGCTTTTCTTTTATTACGATAACCTTTCAGCTTTCTATACAAGAATCAAGAAGTTGTACTGAATTTTCGTCTGCAAGATTAAAACGTTCTGGACAGATCAATCTTGGGGATTTTGAAACTGAAAGCGAGAATATCTTTGGGGTTCTTTTGTTAGTTTAGAAAACTAGGTTGGGTTATTGGCTGTTTTTTTAGGACCGTATGGCAGGTGGTCAGTTACATATTTGACGGAAAGAAGCAAGAGAGTCTTGAAGCTGAAAAGAACGAGGTCTTTACATTTATCATAGCATTTCTTTTACTGCTGACTGGTGCTGCCCTCAATGACGAACTCGGGGAAGAAAGCATGTACTTTGGAGACTACTATTGTTATGTTGTGAAACCTGGAGTCTTTGCGGGATGAGCCATTTTATCCCTAGCAAGTTTGATTTTTGGTCTTATCTATTATCTCGCTTTAACTACAGCAAAGAACGGTGACATCCCATGGGGCAATCCTTCGGTTCCTAGTCAAGAAGGGCAAGGAGGGATAGCTATGGGACAACCTCAATTCCTACCTCATAGTACTCAACAACCTGTTTTTGTGCATGAAGACACGTATATCATACGACAATTCATGTGATCGGGGTAGTCTTTTGTTCAAACAGCAGCATTTGGTGAATTGTGGCTCTATCATCAGATGATAATATGCCTCAATCAGTATTAAAAAAGGAGGATCTTGTTGGCTGACTGGAAATGAGAGGTTTTCTTCGATCAGATTTTGGCCTGCATCAGAACGATCATTTAATTTGCTTATCACTGAGTTTAGTTCCTCAGGCTGTATATGTTCATATAAAACGCAGAATATTTCAATGAGTTGGATGGATCCTTTAAAGAAAGAAGATCATCATTGCTACGTTGTTTTGGCGTTATCTTCGTCCTTCGTCTGGTTGCTGTGGGGGTGGGCAGGAGGTGCGTGCCCCACAGATGGCTGAGCAGAAGAGCTTCATCTACAGATTCCGCAGGGGTAATTGAGGTGGAGTGTAGGTGGGGTCTGTGGGTCACGAGGGGAAAAGAAATGCGTCTGGCCAGATTGTTTTTTTTTTTGGGGTGACAGAGTTTACGTGGCATTGAGGATTTGAGTAGAGTAAATTTCCGGTGATAAGAGCATGCAATGGTGTGCAGGAACCATCGACAAACTAGTTAGTAAGTAGGGGACTAATTTTATAATTTTGGTAACACAAATATTAAATCGATTTTTTTGTATATCACACGAACCAATTTGACATTTATTCCTTAAATCTAAGTTATTCAAAACAATGTGTCGTTAGTTGGGTCTTCAAAATTTCCAAGAAATTAAATGGTAGCGCTTTAGAACAATGCATTTGGAAATCCAGCCACATCAACAGTTGATGTGACACTTTCGTTAGGAAAACTGACGAATGCCTAATGGAAGGATCATGTTGTCAAAAAATATAAATTAAAGAGCTAAAATTTGAAAAAAAAAAAAAAACCTAAGAACAAAAAAAAAAAAGGACAAAACTCGAAAGACGAAATGCTAAATTCTCAAATAATAAACTTTGACAACCATACGATTGTGATGAGAGCATAGATCCAATTTTTTTAAAATAAACAAAACAGCACCGTTCTCCACTTAAAGGAGAACGACGCCGTCTGAAAGGGTTAGGGTAATCAAGCTAACCGTTTGGGATTTTAAAAAAAAATTCCCGGATTGCTATCCTCCCTCCCCCCCAGTCCCCACGACGCTGCGCCCCCCTCTCTCTCTCTCCCAAGCCCTGCTGCGCGCCTCTCCTCCTGCTTCCACTTGGATTTTTCATCCCGTTTGCTTCGTGGTATCCAATAATCCTTATCCAACTATGAACTCTCCTATCTTTTATTAACTAATGCTTAATGCTATGCTTTATATTTATCTTCTCTCCGTTTTGTTGTTCAAATATAACTTCTGCTTTATGGTTTGAAATCTCAAGTGCTCCACAAACAAGGAAAATCTCTCTTTTTGGTATTTGGGAGCACCTTTGATATCTTGGTTTCGAATTTATGGTTTGGAATTCTGTTGGTTTGGAAAATCTCTCTTATGGTTTCGAATTCTGTTGGTTGCAATTTGCATGAAAATTTGCTATTTGGGAGCTTCCAATCACAGACTTACTCCTCATGAGTTACTTCGACAGACTTTACTCAAAGTGCAGTGTTGAAGGTCAAGCTTTAACGTGAATTACGTGTTGAATGTCAGAGAGCATCATGGTACCATTAATGGAGGTCAAGTTAGGGTTATATATAGTTCTCTAGTGCGGTTAATGATGCAGTGTTTCATAGTTGCAACTATTATCCACGTGATTGTAAAGATTTTTCTTCCCCCTTTATTTCTGTTTCTTTTAATTCCCCCAAATTGTTAGGTTCTAGTTCTAATTGAATGAGAAATATGTGATATCTATTTATGTGGATGTAAGTACTGCAAAAATCCATAAAGGAGCGGAGCTCCCTTGTCAAAAAGAAAATGGCACTTGCCAAAAATCTACTGTAATAAAATATAGCCCATATGAGTAAGATGTAAATCTAGAGTCCTCTTTTTATTTGATATCTTGTATACAGAAATTGGTTTGAAATACCACTTTTTATGATTTGTTACACCGTTTTAGATTGATCATTGATGTTAGATTTGGTTCAGCTGATATGTCTCTCTATCTCAGATTCTCACATTTGATGATTTGACATTTGTTGATGTGGTATGTAGGATTTCAGTTCGGAGGTTTTCGAAATTCGTTAGGGTTTTCTTCTTTCTCTCTATTCCTTAGCAGAGAGATTCCATAGACACATAGAGATGAGAGAAATACAGCTCTCGTTGAACAAAACCCAGAAAATAAGGCTTCAGAGAGCTCTGGAAAAGCTCGAGGTTTTGTCTTCAAAGGTCAATTCCCATGCCTCTGTCACCATCGCCGACTCCATACCTGTCAACTACGAAGATGGTGTCCTCAAGTACTAACCTACTTCTCTGATAATGTCTTGTAGTCTGCAATCAGTTTTATTTTTCAAGGGTCTATATCATCAACATATATGTACGGATATGTTTGTTCATATGTATTTCAGCTTATCTGTGTTAACTGAAACCTTTTGTTTTTTGTCTGTTTATTGGGTTTTAAGGGGACATGGAACCTTGGAATTCAATGGGGAAATGGTTGCAACGGTCTGTGGCGTGGTTGAGCGCGTGAACAAGCTCGTCTACGTCCGTGCCCTGCGGGCCAGGTAATCACTCAAACTGCCTTGCACTTCAATTTTAATGGAATTGGACATTTGTTTTGCGTTAATTGTTTGACTTAGGTATGATTGGGATTGACATGACAATTAGGTTCAAGCCAGAGGTTGGAGATATTGTAGTAGGACGCGTTATCGAGGTAAAACAGAAATGCCCAACTTTATGTTTTTGTTTGGTGGCCATACAGATTAGCTTTATTGTTTGGTGGCCAACTTTGTGCTTTTGTTTGGTGGCCATACAGATTAGCTTTCTTGAATATAAACATTAGACATCACCATTTGTACATAGATATATTTGTGGAGGGATTGCCTCATTGTGCTAAGTTTCTCTCTGTTAAACTTTTTACTTCTTGATTTATGGAAGTATCTAATGGTGCAGTATTGAGGAGGTGAAATGATGAAATATTCCCATGTAGTCTGATAAGAATGTGCTTTTAATGGAGTACGAAAGTAGACTATAAAAAACGATGGCCAATGCAATAATCTTCTAGAAATGGTGTAAATAGCAATGCAGTTTCCGCCAACTTTATCTCCAATAACTTTCAGTTATATTGCAGTCACTTCTGGCTTGCTGCTGCAAAAGAATATGCTAAGAATATGTTATTGAATAGAGCCTTATTGTGCAAGTGGTTGTGGCGTTTTGCGCAGGAGAGAGGTAGTTTTTGGCGGGGGGTCATTGTTGCTAAGTATGGGTGTATCGCCGGTGATTGGAGAATAACCCCTTGCAGGCTAAGTATGTGTTAGCCTTTGGAGATTCATTAGTAGGGGTTGGCCCGCTTTTAGCAAACACTCTCGATTTTTGGTTGGAATGTTCCTTTTATTAGATCTGCTAATGATTGGGAAGTGGATGATTTTTCCGTGTTTTTTTCCTTATTGTATGGCTCGACGATTCGTTGGGGGGAGGAAGATAAGTTGTCTTGGACGGGTACTAAGAAAGGTGCCTATTCGGTTACTTCTATGTACTCTATTCTTGCGGGTCTCAGGAGAAGAGGAATCTGCATCGCTGATTGGTGTTATCTTTGTTGTAGAGATGGGGAGTCGGTTGACCATGTGCTCCTCCATTGTTCTTTGGCACGTGGTCTTTGGAACCACATTTTTAGCATTGCGAATTTTCAGTGGGTGATGCCGGAGAAGGTGGTGGATGTGTTGTGGTGTTGGCATAGGAGGTTTCGTAACCCGTTCGCTAAGGCTATTTGGAGAATGATACCTTTATGCATTTGGTGGTGCCTTTGGCGGGAGAGGAATTCTAGATGTTTTGAGGCTGTTTCTTTGTCTTTGGATAAGTTACAGAGTTTTATGTTACTTACTCTTTTTTCTTGGGCTAATGCGATGTTAGGATGCCCCTTTTTTGATTTCCAAGATTTTATTAGTTTTGTTGCTTGTTTGGACTAAGCGTCTTCGGTATAGCTCTTTATACTGTTTTCGCTTTTTAATAAGATTGGCTTACTTATCAAAAAAAAAAAAAAAAGGTTTTGTCCAAAATGTCGTGGGAATATGATTTTCTCATCTTAATGTGTGATCAAGTCCGGAGTGGGGGGCTCATAATTTTGGGTATGCTAGGACTACTAGTTTAAAGGGGCATAGGAAAAAGAAGAAAGAACACCGCACTCATGAATGTGTGTTATGACTTCACTGTTTTTATGCTGTTATGTTCATTAACAAACCTTTTATCCTTCTTAATATGGTGAAAGATGTATAACCCATATATATTATATACTATTTGAATCAAAACTCATAATAAGTTCATCAATGCATTTCAGTATTTCAAATTGGTAAAGTATATTTTGTTTCCTCTCTCTCTCTCTCTCTCTCTCTCTCTTCTAACCATGCTTGTCCAGGTTACTCAAAAGCGTTGGAGGTTGGACATAAATTATAGCCAGGATGCAGTTTTGATGCTTTCTTCAATGAACTTACCCGATGGTATCCAGGTATCCCGTTTAATATTAAACTTCATAATGTTCATCCATTGTGATGTGTTTCTGTTATAAAGCATCCAATCCTTAACAGTTATAAATTGTTTTCAAAGTGCCATTTAGACACATCTAAAGATACATACTAGTCGGTTATTCTCTCAGTGCGTGTGTGTATTTAAAAGAAGAAAGTAGAAAGAAACTTGTGAAGAGATTCAGTTGGCACAAGGGAGTCAGACAGTTGAGGTTCTGAAACATCTATTAATGAACTTCACTTCTTGACATTCATACATTAATGTAGAAGTTGAGAAAGATATGCGATTGACATATAGATGTCAAACAGTTCAGGTTCTTAAACATCAGTTAAGGGCAAAACTTTACCTTTTGGACATCTTGTACCTTAATATTTCACACACAATGGATATCCGTGGTTATAAGTAGTGGTACAGTGGAAAATCATCTGTCCAGATGTCTGATATTTTGAATCTGATGGTGCTTATGCAATGATGTGTCGTCTGTCGTTGTGAACTAAGTAATACTAGATGAGTTGAGGTAATTTGAGGATATTATGTTTGTTCTATAGCTTTAATGGCTTGCATCAAGCAGTATCAAGTCAATTAGTCCTTGTGACCTTGAAATTCTTTTATGTTTATAAGCTGAGCTAAACTACTTGCTATGTTTGTGCCCTGGATAAAGTTGCAAGCCTTACTGATGCTCTACCCACTTTGCTTCATAGAGGCGGAGAACTGCTTTGGATGAACTCAACATGCGCAGTATTTTTAAAGAGGATGATGTCATTTGTGTAAGTCCTCTCATACATATTATTGCCCTATTCCTGAAAGAACAAATCCTTTGTCAACCTCTTGTCGAAAATAATGCTTCTTTTGTCAGGCTGAAGTTCGAGGTTTCCAGCATGATGGCTTACACCTCCAAGCAAGAAGTCAGAAGTATGGCAAGGTTCGTCCATTCATAATTATAAATCCCTAAATTCAGATGTAAAAAGAAAAAAACGAAACAAAATGAGGAAATAATTGTTTGAATGGCTCATTTTGCCTGGACAAAGACAGAAGGGAAGTCTTTTTCTCCAAGCACATCAAAGAGAAAAGAAAGTTGATGCAGAAGAAAAAAAAGGGTTGTAAGAAGTTCATGAGGTTAGGGATCTTAAAAATGAAATTCTTGAAGCAAGGAGGAAATTAACCTAAATTTGGTTTATGTGATAGGCTCCCAAAAGCTAGAAAGTAAATTAGAATCGTGCTATCAAATAACTGGCTCTTCTGGCCTTTTTTTTAAAAAAAACTTTTGGGTTACCCTTTTTTTTTTTGCATCGTCTTTACCGTTGATGTTTCTACAATTAATATCTCTAGTAATGTTAGTGTTTTGCATTACAGCTTGAGAGGGGCCAAATGCTCACTGTTCCTCCTTATCTAGTTAAGAGACGCAAGCAACATTTCCATCATCTCGAACAATACAGTGTGGACTTAATATTTGGCTGCAATGGATTCATCTGGGTTGGCGAACATGTTGAAGCCAGAGATGATATGGTAGAGGATCAGGGGAATAAACCCGAGTGGCAGAATGTTAAATCTAACAGAAATTACATGTCTCTTGAAGAGCAAGAACGAACTTACACTCCGATAGAGACGAGGCAGAACATATGTAGAATTGCAAATGGCATCCGTGTATTGTCTATTTTAGGCT
The DNA here is from genome assembly GCA_963930655.1 of Myrica gale. Lineage (NCBI taxonomy): Eukaryota > Viridiplantae > Streptophyta > Magnoliopsida > Fagales > Myricaceae > Myrica > Myrica gale. The sequence continues at coordinate 10,914,059 of OZ005614.1, forward strand.
TCAATATAACCATTGAAGTAGTCCTGGAAACGGCCAACTTGAGCAGCTCTCTGAATCTTGATATTCATGAGATGCTTGGTTCAGAGTTCTGTGTTCTGGTTGCAGAGGGAGAGGCTGAACGGAGAAGCTTAACGAAAAAGAAGGGATGATCCTGGTATCTCAATTATGGGCTGTGTTTAGAGAAGCTTCCTATTATCTCCGTCCCCATTGATTTTTTTATAAACTGAACAACATACAAGTTAGTGGGAGTTTGTTGTCTAGTAGAAAGGATAATCGTATAGCATACACAATTGTATTTTGTCTAGATCATGGCAATTATTTATGCTGCTAAGTTGACAGATATATGTTGGTGTTTGCCTTGGACATCATGGAAAATTACCACTATATTGGAGAGAAAATTTTGGGGATTGCTAGTGAAAATGAGGTTGCTGGCACATTGAATCCAATCAAATTTGTCTTGAGCATCTCATGCCATTTTTCTCAGCCTTGGGCATGTTGAGATAAGAAATGAAGTGAATGACAGTCATTCTCCTACTAACAAGGAAAGTCAATTGGAGATTAAAAAAAAAGATAAAAAAGGAAAGGAAATTGGAAAAGTTCGAAATAAAGGCTTTCCGATATTAATTAGTGCAAATTTTCCTCCACTTTATCCCAAGGAGTTGAAAAAACAATCCTATGATGTTTTTCTTTTTGGCTTAAATCCACCTCATACCTGTATTCAATGTTGCAAATATATCTCTTCGTAAAAAAAATTGATTTTGTGTCTCTGAGATAAGCTTTTTGTTTAAAAAATATTTTGTTTATCTACCTTTTAAAAAACAAACAAGAAGTGGTGACGTAATATAAGTCAATCATGTGCACATGAATCAAAAAGAGTCATGTGTCTTCCTGAGCTCACTATCTCCACATCAGAGGTTGAGTCAGAGCCCTGTCATCCACTAAACCAACTAGGTGTAAGACAAATTCACTTGTACAGAGACGCTAATTTCACATGGCAGAACGTTGATTGGGCCTCTGACGTGGAAATAATGGACCTAGAAAGACGATGTTTTTTAATTCGTGCACATGTAGTTGACTTATGCCATGTCACTACTTCCCATTAGTTTTTTGGCTTAAATGCTAAAAAGGTCCATGTGGTTTAAGGTTTTCCCAAAAAAGTCTATGTACTTCAATTTGGATGATTTTGGTCCCTGAACTTCATACATCTTCCCAAAAAAATCCCTCCGTCAGTGTGGCTCCACTAGTTTAATGTTTTCTGTCGACATGTCTAATAGAGGTCCACATACACCCAACCACCAACTAACACGTGGACACGCAATATCTCTCTCCTAACAAGCGTCATGTCAGCTGCCATGTATGGGCACCACCTCGACGTAATTGATACACTGCATTTTGGATCTCCTTCGGCTAAACAAATAAACCCCGATTCTCCCTTTCCACCCCCAATTACTCACATTACAGTCCTAACTCTTTCTCCCCATATATGATCCACAATCTCTCTGCCCTTAATCGATCCTGTGATTGCTTGTTAGAAAAAATCAAAAGCATTTAATGAATCATATACATTCACCAAAGAGTTTACATTATTAAATGGAGTAACTCCAAACCCAGTAGTGACTATCGAAGTCCCCAATCTCCGAGAGTGACTCTCGAGCAAACAAACGAGGCTTAAGGTAAAATTTTGCTGCCCATTTGATTTTTAGTTGGATTTTGGACTATGTTGTGGCCATTATATGATGTTTTCCACATTTTCTATTGATTATTATTCGGTTTGCATTGTGTTGTGAGGGTGGGACCATAAGGGTGGAAAGGTAGTTGGCACCACATGTTGATTATTTTTTACAGTCGAATGGTAGCAGTGTTGTTAGCATCGTTGCCACGGAGGTCACCACGGAAGAACAAATGGAGGGCAACAAAATGATATTGTCTTACTTATTTTGGATTTAACGCGCTCTTGGATGATTTTCGATGTAACACCTTTATGTGGATATATGTGTTTTGTATCAGAGTGGTTTTGTGTTAGATGTAATTCATTTTGGATGTACCATTTTTGCACATATATGAATATGTCTATGTTTGCAGATTTCAGACTAGATATTTTTATTTGTAGATGTGGGATTTTCAAGTTGAGATGGTGACATATGGGTTATTGAAGTTATTATACATTTTCTGAACAACAACACCAATTTAGGTTATTGAAGTTCTTGTACACAGTATTGGTATTCAAATATGTTGATTGCTTTGCAAATTTTGTGGATATTAATGCTTATTGAAGTTGTTGTCTAGTTTTTTCGTACTATATTCACAGGTCAATGCATGATGACATGCATCAGATTAAAAGGGTTAATTACTGAGGGACCAAAAGTCCTTATAGTTTTGTACAAATTCAAAATGGCCAACGCACAAAAATCAACTCATATTGTCTTTAATCGTCACTCCCATGTTTGCTGCAAACGCAATTTTTCATTCATCATTCAAAGTTTTTCATCTATCAATCGAATTTTTCCATCCATCATGCATAATTGTTCATCCATCCTTTTAAGCTTACCAACAAGATCATCAAACATCTCATCATTTACATTGTCAGCTGGTGGATCTATCCATTTAAAAAAATCACATGTCACATGATCATGCAAAATACAAAAAAAAAAAGCAATGTTATACAAGCAGAACCATTTCTTGCATACAAAACTAAAGGCAAAATACAAAAAATGCATCCATAACTGCATTTTCCCAAAAATGTACATTATCAATGCAAAAAAATAATCTTTAAACAACACATTCAAACAAATGATACAAAAAACCACCTGTTTTCTAAAAAAGACGCAGCCATAAAAGCAACGACCTGGATTATAGGCAATCGTGCTCCTCTTTGACTTTGCTCGCAAGCCACATTTACACATCGAAGCTATAGAGATATGATTGTCATCGTTACTTGTTGGGAGAGAAATATTGTGTGTCCACGTGTCAGTTGATGGTTAAATTGGTGGGGTCACACTGACGGAGGAACTTTTTTGAGAAGATATCTGAAGTACAGGGACCAAAATCATCCAAATTGAAGTACAATGACTTTTTTTGGAAAACCTTAAACCACATAGACCTTTTTAGCATTTAAGCCTAGTTTTTTAAACATAGACAAATGAAGGGATATTTTTTAAACAGAAAGCTTATTTTATGGACACAAAATGACCTTTCTTTACAATAGGGATATATTTGCAATATTCAAATACCATAGAGATATGAGATGCATTTACGACTTTTCTTTTTAGGTAAATCCTACAAGGCTACTAGATGTTAGTCCTACCTCTCTAAGTTATACGGGGCTTGTTTGGTAACCGATTCTGGTTATGTTTTTGCGGTTTAAAATAAAACCACAGTCCAACACCATAACAGGGACCAAAATCATCCAAATTGAAGTACAATGACTTTTTTTGGAAAACCTTAAACCACATAGACCTTTTTAGCATTTAAGCCTAGTTTTTTAAACATAGACAAATGAAAGGATATTTTTTAAACAGAAAGCTTATTTTATGGACACAAAATGACCTTTCTTTACGATAGGGATATATTTGCAATATTCAAATACCATAGGGATATGAGATGCATTTACGACTTTTCTTTTTAAGTAAGTCCTACGAGGCTACTAGATGTTAGTCCTATCTCTCTAAGTTATACGGGGCTTGTTTGGTAACCGATTCTGGTTATGTTTTTTGAGGTTTAAAATAAAACCACAGTCCAACACCATAACTGAGACCCATATCCAGTTTGGGGCGGCCGATTTCAATCCTCCATTATTAATCCTTGGTGGACCTGTGTTCAGTTTTATTTGTCTGTCTACCCCAACGTCTACACGTAGCTCTGTCTATTTTGCAGACGTTGACAAGATGTGATATGTTGGAAGTGCAATTTTGGTGGGAGACCTCGTAAAAGGCACCTGCACATATAGGCGCGCAATAATATGCGTGGTCGTTTTTAGCGAACCAAGGCTCTGTCTACACATCCACTGTTGATCTTTATACAAAACTTTTATCACCGTGCGCAACTTGCTAAACAAAGCTTCGATGTTTTTTAAGTTCTGGCTAGTCATACGCTATCTTGCGAAGCGGAAATCATGGCTTCTTTTACGCTCTCTCATAGCAACGTTGGGTTATAAATAGAAGGCTATTTTTTTATACCAACGATTATCACTTCACGTAAACCGAAAATAACTGTTGTAAAATAACATAGATAATAATATTAAATCCTTGAAATTGTGTTTCTGACAAAAAAAATTCCCTAAAACTATCCATCAATTGTGGGCACATTGTATTGATCAGCATGAGGATGCATATATTACATGATAATGATAAGAGGACCACGCTTCATAGCGCCCGCCAAAAACAGTTTCCATTCAGTTGCATGTCTCCACGACATTCCCTACCTACAATTCCATCATCAGAAGTTTTTTTAAGCTTAAGTATAGAATGCCTTATTTGGCCAAATTTAATGGCTGAAGGGAGGGAAGAAGATGGCATTGTGGCATTGAATGGGCAGTTGGAGAAGAGGCTCCTGCAATAAATTTCTAGGCTAAAGATCACCGTGGTGTTCGTCCTGCTATTTTTTGACAAGGGAAACTACGGTGGGGAGGGAAGGAGTCATTTGACAAAAGTTTGATTGCGAAAAAGGAGTAGCCGTTAACTGCGGGACTTTGTTTCTAAGAAGAAGACGATGTTTTTTGGAACGGTCAATCGACATTGCACAGGCGTCAGACTTCGGGTGTAGTGCCAATTGCCACATAGCCGTTAACTTTTTGAAAGACATACATATAGGGTCACTTACCACACGCCACGTGACGACGAAGTATCCGGGTTCAGATAGCCACCCCAAACAAAGTATGATTCAGATTCTGTGTTAAACCGTAAAAACAAAATCAGAATCGGTTGCCAAACAAGCCCTGACTCAATCTTAAAGAGTACAATATTTTCTTCTTTTGGAAGCAACACTATATTCTTGTGCACGACGTTCAGAAATGACAAATGGATGGATGCCCACAATATATATGTTTGATTTTACCATCAAGAGATGGCGAAAGCCCAGCGAGAATTCTCTGCATGCAAATATAAAATGGTCAACAGCCTATATATTAACATTCCAGCACCTTCTCTTACCAACACGACTTCCAGAATTACCACTTGTATTGTGTCAACTATCAAATAAGTTCCAGAACATGTGTCATGGTAAACAAGAGTGCAATTTCTTCTTTTTGTGTCTTAACATCTATCATATTCATTCTACAATGGAAACTCTGAGAATCGGCAAGTCCCCTGTTTGGTTCTGAGAGAAGATTTAATCAACATTAAGTGAAACTCTTAGCCCTTAGGTATATTTTCTTTTCTTTTCTTTTCTTTTTTCTCAGGAATAATAGTGGCATCAGATATACGATACAAAAGTAAGGCCGATTAGGTGTATTAGCAGCAGAACTCAAGACTTTAAAGAACTAGAGTTTGTCTTTCAGAGTCGGAGGTGTTTGCAAGCATTGTTCATCCCAGTAGTATGGGAACTTCAACTTTGCTGCAATGTGAGGCATGAACCAGTCTTCGTATATAAACCTGAAAGCGTCAGACGTGCAAGTTTTTCCTTAGAAACAAAGGAAAAACAAAACAAAACAAAATCCAGGAGTAAGAGAAAGCGAGCCTTTTCTTGACCTTTTAAACAAGTAGGTTATTCGCAAACAGAACCTTTCATCACAAATTCTATTCCTTCAAATATCACGGTTGCTACCATTACTCGGGCCAGTTTACTCGGGCCAGTGCAGCCGTCCCTCCTCCATCTTCGTTGGAGATTCTATCACAACCAGCAGTTCAAACAAACCAGTTTCCTTCCACCCACATCCTCCATGGCAGCTACTGTTTTTCCCAGCACCATTAGCACTACACAGGCCTTTTGTCTCATTTTTATCTTGTAGATTATACATTCTAAGCATATTGTATTTTCATGTTGTATAGTCAGTTTGGTAGTCTGACCATTAGCAGTACCAGTCCTACAATAATGAATAGCAATGGCAGGCAGCAGCAACTGAAGTTGTTTTTGCGACGTGTACGCACTGAGTGAATGACACAGCAATTCAGGACTCACTCTGCCCAAAGTGCTAATGAATTACTTTCTCAAAACGAGTGTGAACTCTACATATACAAGTTACACATTCCAGGACAAACACAGAAAAGAAGACCAAAAAGAAAAACATGGAGATCTTTCCCAGATGCCAAACTTGGAAGCAGTCGGCAGATATTTAGCAGGAAAGGAAGGTATCTCTGTTTCCCCAGGGTGAGGCAATCCCTTGTGCTGCCATCGTTCGTCAAAATCATCTTCATCTTGGTAGTAAGCTGATCAACAATGGGCTTTAATGTCGGACGTGCATCGTGAGCTATATAAATTTGAGAGCCATATGATTGTGACGAGAGCATCGATCCAATTGAAGACAATCACCACTTGACTTCCTAATCTGTTTTCTGTAGCCACCCAAGCTGAAGAAAAAGAGTAGTAGGTTTCAACTGGGGGAAAAAAAGAAGACAGACAAAACTAGGGGACACCAAAGCCAAAATCTCTGCAGTTTACCTTCCATGCGTACATTCCAAGGAAGGCTATAGTATCTGCAGACCAAACAAGGGCAAACGACTTCCAAAAGAATGGGATTGCAACATTTAATAATGGGACGAGGAGAAAGAGATAATTAAGAGCTTCTTTCTCATTCTTCGAGCAGTCTCGAGCCCGGAGTGAAGGAATTGCTGCAAAATGTAGAAATTGCTTCATAGGAGTTCAATCATAAGCTGAAATGCGTTGTCTAGTACAAGCCATTTGCGCATTTGTTCAAAACCTCAAACTAGTTTTGGTAGATTCAACATTTTCAGGCATTTTGAACAGAACCATAATTGATAAGAGAACTAACTTGGTTTTGAGATTGAAATTAGTGGAGGTACAACTTACTGAACATCCAAATAGACCACATTCCCATTAATCTCCATATATCCGGTTCGTTTGACGGGAATATGAGATTAAAAGACAGAGCTCCACCCAACAACATCGACGCATAGCCTTGAACCTCAAAAACAGTATACAAGGCAGTTCCAGGCACAGCAGGATTTTTGGTAGCTGTGGAAGCTCTTGGTGCAAAGGTTGCGGCAGTCTTTTGGACTACCTGTTGAGGAAATGTCAAATAGAAAGTCATATTAATAGAAATTGGTCTGGGCTGTGTAAGTATAAGCAACTCCTACTCTTGTTTGAGCATCACATAAAATATATAAAATTAAGAGAAAGCGCGGATTCAAACATATAGATGAAGCATATGTTGCTGTTTCGCAAAAATAAAGAAACCCAGAAGTTTTTTGAACTGGGGGTTCTCGAGATTCAGTTCAAACTTTAAGTTATAGGTTCGCCCAATAAGCAACAAGTGTGGACTGACTTTTTTGAGGTCTTTGTCGAGAGCAGCAGGAGCAGAGGATGGAGTGGCCTTCTCGCTTGCTTCATTGGGTTCTGTTTGGGTTTCTTCCTTGGGTTCCTCTACCGTCTGTGTGTCTATCTCACTGGGACTGGTATGCAGTTTGAAGCTCTTGGTGCGAGAGTGAGCATGGAACGAGCTGCGTCTGAGAATTGGAGTTGTGAAACGGAATCTTGAAATCTGGCTGTTGCCCAGAGACGTTGGGATCAGCGTGTTCATGTTGCTACAGCTGTTTCTCAACTCGTTCGCGTACGGGCAGCGAGAGATAAGGAACGGAAGGGGCCTGAGCCAGAAAAACAAAACGGTAGAGTTTTGCCACCTGAAACTGGAAGTCTGTTTGGACGGGGAAAATGACGGTATCACCCACATAAATTTATTTTTATTATTTATTGAGAAATATGATATTTGGTCACTAAGTTTACAATACTTTTACGATTTAACCACTAGGTTTCATTTTTTTACAAAATGGTCATTGAGAATATATATTTGTGATGATTTGGTCTTTTAGTCGAACATCCGTTAATTTTTAACGTAATAGAATGCGCTCGACCGCTACATGAGCGATCGACCTCTTCATGAAGCAGTCGACCGCTACAATCTATCGTTTCCGTAACAGTAAACAAACAGGTCGACTGCTATTCCGGTTAAAAATTTAACGAAAGTTTGACGAAAAGATCAGATTGTCACAACTATATATTCTCAATGACCATTTTGTAAAAAAATGAAACCTAGTGACTAAATCGTAAAAGTACTGTAACCTAGTGATCAAATATCATATTTTCCTTATTTATTAAAATGATAATTTGTCAAGAATTTTTTTAAAAAAAAAAATTTGAGTTTGGAGCAATTTTTTTGAGTTTTTGAGTTTGACTGAAGAAGGGTTCACTGTAGAATTCGTTAAAAACGTAAAAAGAAAAGAGATTTGATATAAGTTTCTTTTAATAAAAATCTATTGAAGTTGTTGTGAACAAAATTAAAATTTGTGCAAAAATTTTAAAATTGTGAAGTTCTATAGTAAGTTTCTGAAATTTTTTCTTAAAAGTTTATTTCATATCCAAACATGATCACCTTAATGTATCCATCGTGTTAAACAACACTCAAAATGATTTGATTGTCTATGTGAGACTACTTGTGCAGGCAGCTTATCAAATCAAATAGGCCTAACTTTTAAATTTTTAATATGTCGGCTCGTCTCGTCATGTACATGTATTCGGTCTTAAATTTATGTATGTGTTGTAAAATTTTTGGTATTGAATTTAATGTTGGTATTGGGTTTAGTGAAAAAGTAAAGAGAGAGATAATTTTTTATATTTTTTGATGAGAGAGAGATTATATTGTAGTATTTTATTAGGAGTTGGTGAAATATTTTGTGCAAACACTAGGGTCAAGAGCTTATGGAGTAAGGGTGGGCATCTGTTACGGTTCAAACCGGAATCGGATTCCATTTTAGAGAAATTCCAGTTTCGGTACAATTTTTTAAAAATATTGTAATTTTAATTTAGAATTTGTCTCTTTCAATTTGGATTATTTGATGAATATTTAGTTGTCTAGTTGTTTACTTATTTGTATGGTTAATTTTTTGTTTAGTAATTTTTTAGTAATTTTAATTTAGATTTTATTTTGGCATCCTAAAATAGTTAAATATTGTTTTGGAATTTAGTTGTTTAGTTGTAATTTTAATTTAGAGTTATTTGACAGTGTTTATTTTGTTTTGAACCAAGACGACAATGTTTATTAATTTGACAGTGTTTTTAACTTTTGGAGTTTGACGGCACTACACTGTTTTATTTTGGCAATTTGGTCTTCGAATTGATGCTCATACCAGTGTTATTTTGGGCATTTTGGATGCAATTTTGCCTCTCACAATACCTTAATTTCGTCCCACAAAACACAGAACTTAAAAAAAATCAATTTTGGGCCAATGGGCCCAAACCAAATCTGAGCCTTTTAGGCCCAAATATGGAATCAGAATTTTCGGTTATGGTTCCAATTCCAGAATGGAACCGAAATGAAAATTACAATTCCAGTGTGTACTGGAACCGGGACCGGAATGAACCATTTCAGTTCCGTCAATTCCGGTGTCCACCCTTATTATAAGGTGCTTCATAAAGTATATATATGTGTTGTTTGTTTGCCCAAAATTTCCAACAAAACAAACACACTTCAAAATTTCCAACTTTTACACATACACTTCAAACTTTTCACAAACCCCAATAAACTTCAACATTCAAAAGATTTCCAAAAAATTTGAAAAAATTCTCCAAAATTTCGGTAAACAAATAACACCATAATGATATTCCTCAGTTTTGCATACGAATCATAATTTTCTGAAATAGAAAGTGCATTCCAATAATATGACGGAATTGCCTCTTAAGGCCATGATATCCATGACCCTCAAACTTAAGGAAGTTGAAAAAAACTTATTAGAAGATTATAAGTTTTTGTTTTCTTAGAAGCATACCCTTTGGTTAACATGGTGTACCATGAAACATACTTAAATGTTTGAGGATGTTAAACTTCTAACTATTTTAATATTGACTTAATTGCACAGTAGATCCCTGTGGTATGACGTTTTGGCAAATTAGTTCCTGTGGTATGCATTTGTTACTCGATGCTTGTCACGGGGACTAGTATATACAAATGCATACCATTGGGACCAATTTGCCAAAATGTCATACCACAAAGAACTACTGTTCAATTAAGCCTTTAATAATTTGGTTTGCAAATATAACTAACTAAAATTTTTGATTAAATAAAATAATTTCAAAATAATTTATTTTCCGTCAAACCATATCTTTTTATTACAATCAACATATAAAATTCATTCAAATAATCTTTTTCTTTACTTTTTCATTAACTTTCATTTTTTAACCATTTTCTCTTAAAATCTTATAAAACTCTAATCCACCTCAATTTTTACATGTTCAAAAAAATTTGAGTGCTTAGAGGCACTTGGTTTTGTTCGTTTTTAACTTTTTTTCAGAATTCAAATACATTCTTAAAACTACCACAGAACATCTTAAGAATTGAAACACAAATATCAATACATTTTACACAATCTCCAACAATTTTTTTACTTTTTTATTCAACATAAATTTTCTCTTTATCTTTTTTTTTTTCACATAACTCCAATACTTTTTTATTAAACAATTACATCAAAACATTTCTCTCTCCACTTTACACAAACACCTATAAAACACTATTCAACATAAATATTCACAACTTCTCTAAAATCCTATATTTTTACCTAACATGAACATATCCAGGGAGAAATGTTGGCTAGGTCTTGTTTTAAACGCCAAAATTTTGATTTGTAAACGTAATTAACTCAAATTTTTACTCAAATAATAATAATAATAACTTCAAAATAATATCTCTTTGCCAGTCAAATTATCTTTTTTTTTAATTATAATAAATTTAAAAACTTCACTCAAAATAACTCTCATAATTTTTCACTTAACTTCCATAAAAATTTACTCCTTTAATACTCTCTCTCAAAATTCAATTAAATTCTAATACATCTCAATTTTTACAATATTCTTAAAATTTCTATAAAATTTATAATGTAATTGTTCTGACTGAGATGAAAAGCTAGCAGCAGACGAAACGAAAGAAGCCTTCCAACCTCAAACTTTTATATAGGTTCAAAATTTGAACAAAAAAAAATACTTTCCGATATTCTGATATAGGCTAATATTGCTCGGACCAATTCGCTCTCCAAAAACCGAAAAAAATCCCATCCAACCACGAGGGTCAATCGCGTAAAGTCTCTCCAAGAACTCTGATACCCATTGCACCGTTATACACTCAGCCGGAAGCGTAATTCCCTAACACCTTTCACGTCACGCGACGTCTCAAATGGGAAAGACAAAAGCAACGGCATACGATACAGCCAGCCGCCAGGAAATAGAATATGCGGATGATCCCCATTGGTCCAAACATAAACCAGGCTTTTCTATTTTTTTCGCCTGTCCCTTGTCCCCTTTACCAATTACACACTAAGCCTAATCTTGTTTCTCCTCTCGCGTCTGTGACTTTCTGTTTGGACAAGTAGTTGCAGACAATGATTTTCCTCTATTAGATTAATTATTTGACATCGGTTTGATACAAATTCTTGATTTTTACCTCACTATTAGAGAACCGAGTTAACTAAATTCTATTTATTTCATTTTTAGTCATTGTCCATGAAACGGATAAGACGTGGGCTACCATTTGTGATTTCAAATTGGTAATTTCTGGGAAAAATTATAGTTGTCTGGAAACGGTTTTTCGTGATTGGGGTTTACACTGAAATCCCATTAACAGATTTGTCCAATGCAATGAATAAGTGATTGAATCGCAGTGATCGTATTGGCAGAAAGAGGCTCTAATGGCGTACTTTCTTAGTGGGTTTGTATTGCCTCTGCTGCTTCTAATAGGTATGCTATGCATGTGTTTTGGAAAGTTTATTCTGAGTTTTGTTACTTTGTGTTTTTCATTTTGATAAGTGGTGTCCCTATTTTTTTTAAACAAAAAAACTTTTGTTGCCTAATTTGATTGGAAGATTATTTGTGGAAATTATCTGAATTAACCTAGACGATAAAATTAGAGTTCAACGCAAAAACATAATGACTGAATTGAACTGTTGGTACTTAGGTGTGTGTTTCCTGCAGCGGTTTGAATGTACCCCTTTCGATTTTACAACTCAACTTTAAATGGACGAAATTTGTACCATGTTTGTATTGCATGTAACTTGCCATTCTGTCCAGTCATTTTTGAAATATATAGATGGGGCTAGTTTGGATTGTCATATCGTAGTAGTATGGGGAAGAACAAATTAAGAGTGTTACCTCCTCTTAGCAGAAAGCTCTGTGGACGGGAAGCTTAGAAACACATCACATACCGATATTTAAACTTGTTCTCAGCTTCATTAACGAGTTGCTTTTCCCATAATTTGAGCGGCTTTCAGTTCTTTTCATCAGGAGTAAGTTATTGACTTCACATGTTTCCTCTTTGTCGCAGCTTCTGTAATCAACTGGAATTTGATCTCTCTGGTTGATTTAATAGCTTTTCTTCTTGTTCAACACAATACAACAAAAATAGGTAATCTCCTTTGTGCAGTTTAGCAGATTCAGTTCTATATTATTATTGCTTTCGTGTAGCTTTAATACCATGTGCAATTGTTCTCGTATCTTTTCTCTTGGGTTGGGTGTTGAGGGTGAGGTCGAAGGAGCTTTTGTCACAAGGAAATGGGATTTTCAGGAAAGTATAATAGAGCTTTCGCTTCCGGAGAAGGGATATAATGAGTGCCAGTTCCTTATTACTATCGAGTAGGAAGATTTTACTGCTAGTTGTGCTTTTATTCCTACCATATTCTTGTTTAGTTTCCTGTTGATTATATTGTAGTTATCTGAGTGTTTGCACTATCAATGGACTTATACAAAAGAAGTCCTTCACTTAAACAATGTTTACTATGTCCCTAGTTTTGCTCAACACTGTGCTTGCCGGTACACGTAATGCTCTAGTTTGGCACATAATGCAATCATTAATATTGTACTAATTGTGCTAATACTTGTTTTTTCTTTTGCGTATTAGGATATCGTTTCCGGTGGCGCTTTTTGTTATTATGGCCCATTATCATCTTTTCCGTGCTTGTCATTCTTTCTCAAGTAACATTTCTTGTTATTTGGGCTTTTGAGGGGAACATATGGAGTACACCGGAAGCTTGGTGGGCAAAGCTGATTGGACTCCTGATGTAAATCCTTATGCTTTTTAGGGAAATTACTCAAAAAGTTCATGTGGTTAATGCCTTTCAAAAACTGCGTTGTGGTTTTACAATTCTCCTACAGATCCTTGTGTTCATGTTTTTATCAAAATGACCCTTTTGTAAAACTTTGATTTCTCTATTGGAGATCAAAGGATAATGTCTATTGTGCTCCTATTAAAAAGAAGTTAATAAAAATTTGAATTAAACATTAAAAGTGGTTGGGCTCCCCTTTCCCTCGGTGGGCTCACCCACCTGTCGTGGAGGGGTCACTTGGGTAAGTGGGGTGAACGATCTATCCCATGGGTGGTGGTTTATTTTTTCTCAAAAAAACTTTTTAGCCTTGAACACTATTGTTTTGGACAATTTTTTTTTGTCCGCATGGAGCTGTTATGCACTGTCCATTTGGAAAATAGAGGGGATTTGTATGGAAAGATGGATTTGATGACAGGGGAACACAAGGATTGCTGAGATAGTTTTTCAACTACAAGGAGGAATTTGAAAAAAGCGACACACTATGGACGTTGGAGTACTTTCCCTCTTTTTATGAGTTTCATTTCATAATTGCTTTCTATGAAAACTGATGTTTTTCTTTATTGTGTACTATGCAGAGTTCATACCTGGAAATCTCCCTCTGTAATATATTTCTTGATTGTGCAAGTACTTGTGGTTTTTGTTGCTTTGGTTGATATATACGGGAGTAGATTTGGTCTGGTTCCATGGCAGGCTTCTTGTTGGGGTCATTTCTTGTCAGTTATTGAACATTTAGGTTTGTAAGTAGTCCACTGCATCAATAAGTTTTATACAAGTTATTTGAGCTTCTATTCTTTTTAATTATCTCCATCATTCCTATATTTTAATTGCAAGTGTCTGATGTCCAATACTTTAATTTAGAGTTGTCAATTGAACGTGTTGTACAGAGGAGTTATACCAGAGCAATCGGTTCTGCTTTCTTAAAGCATTCTGGGTGATTGAGGTGGAGGCAGCACTGGACTTCACTTTTCTTTTCTTTGTTTTTCTTTGGTGTAGAATATTTAAGTTCTATATACTTGCCATGCTTGATGTCAAATAGATTAAGCAGTCAAGAACGTGGCAATAAAATGTGTACAGCTGAACTGGGAAGGTGGAGACGATATACTAAAAAGTGGCAGGAAAAGAAAGATTAAAAATTGAGATTATTCCAGCTGCTAATAGATAGAGGCACCTTAGAGTGGAGAAATTTGGCAAGGTAGAAGCTGCGGTGGTGGGTCATGTATACCATTACTAGGAAATGCCTTGAAGGATGTAGTACAGAGTGAAAGTTAGATTGTTGCCAGGGATAACTGTCAAGGATGAGGGTTGTCACTTTGACATCATTCCTTTTTAGCTTGGCTTGGTATGCAATTTTCACTTCTCTCTCATGGGTTTCAATTCCTAGGACTTGTGTTTTTTTGAGGGTAATGGAAGGAATCTCGTATGCTTATTTTTCCTTGAGGACAACAGTCACCTTGGTAATGAGTAATCTTTTGAGTCTGAGAATATATTATTATACCTTTGTTTTACCTGTTGGATTTGATGAGTGTGAGACCCTTAGGAAACGTGTGGCACTTTCTTTTTTCAGTATCTTATTTTTATTGAGATGGGGTGGGGGGGGGGGGAGGGATGGGGGATATGGATGATGGATATGGAACATAGAAATCCAAGAATAGGAGGGTTCTCCCTGCCCCCACAAGCTTTATGAGTGCCGACTTGAGACTGGGATTTACAGAATCTATCTTTCTAATATGGAGGAGGTGTCTGGAATTTTTTTTTTGATAAGTAAGCCGATTTTATTAAAAAAAACGAGAGAACAGAATAAAAGCCCAAGGAACAACGGAATCAACAGTACAAGAGAAAATACTGAAGAATCCTAACAAAAAAATAAAAAAATAAATCAAAGCACCCAAACGAAGGCCCACCCGCAACCCTAAAGCCACCCAAACGAAGGCCCATAGAACGCCAACCCACTAGCCAACAAAGACTCTCCCAAGAACTCCCACCCACCCGCAACCCTAAAGCCATCCAAACGGGACCCCTAGCAGTCCAGCCCAAAGCTCACAACTTTCCTAGCGGTTGAAGAAGACCCTTCATAGTTAACCGAAGACTTCAATCCCTTCAACTCCTTGAGCATCCTCCCTCCTGATTTTCTAGACGTTTTCAAATGAGGTTGCGCCCGATCGCATTCCAACGCTGCAAAGAGATCCCTCAGCTTATCCTCCTGACCCCCACACGACACCCCAACCAGCTGACCCACAGAGGAAACCATGTCCAAGACCCATGCCGGATTCTCCCCCCAAAGTTTTATGATGGAAACTAACCGCCAAGGGATCGGTCGACGGTTCATCCACAAACCCATTCTCCAATTCTTGAGAAATTGACGCCAAATCTGGTCCAACTGAGCTCTCAACACAAACCAAACGCGAACACTCCCCCACCACCAGACTCCCCCAGGTGTCTGGAAATTTTAATAGGATTTTCTCGATAATTACTTACTTGGACCAGTTGCAGGGCTGGGACATGCCACCTGCTAGGCTTATCAACTGAACTACAGAATTTCTGGAAAAATAATTAGCCTTTTAGGATCATTTTGTTTTTTTTTTCATCACTTTCTTTGTCAATGTGGCACTTATTTAAAGGAGTTCAAGGGTATCGGTAAAATTCTTGATTATCATTTCGCTATTGGTTACTGGCATAATATATTAACTATTTGTTCAGTTCAATTTATGTAGTCATATCAGAGAATTATTTTAACCATTCTTTCAGTTCAATTACGTGCTTGTAACAAAAACTCATTTGCACTTACCTTTCAAGCTTGTTGAATGCCCTTCTAATTTGAGAACAAAGATATGCAAATCTAAAATGAGTGATATATTTGGTTTATTTAGTATGCCATAGCTTTGTCATTGTTTTGAGTTGCATTCTCAACAAACTGGATAAACTTTGAACATGTGCTCAGAGAGAAGCAGTAGGGTTCTTTCCTGCAGAGAATTGTTTCTTAGGCTGGTCTACTGCTTCATACCAGAAAAATAGGGGCTAGGGTATAATGATGTCAAGAATAAATTGACTTTAAATTTTATCCAGAGAATAGTTTTTGGTCCTTCTTGTGCTTTTTCCTTTTCTGGGTGTTACTGATGTTGCAGAGCGTAACACAAAAGATGGATGACTTTTAGCCAGTTGCTTCATATGTTCATATGCACATACATTTACACATGTGTGTATGTACAAATCCACACACACACACACACACACACATTTGTTCATATGTATTGCAAATCTATGACAATTGCTCCTGTATTGGAAATTATAATTGCTTTGATTTCCCGTTTTGTACAAGTAAAATATATTTTGAAATTTTGAAAAATTAATTTTGAATTCTTTTTTGATTTGCAATACGAAGGTTCTCGTCTCAGGGTTGCTTCCTGTTTGATGTTGCCTGGCATTCATCTGGTTGTGGGAATTAGCAATCCCTCATGGGTTTCTCTGCCCTTCTTTATTGGAAGCTGTGTTGGTCTTGTGGATTGGTCTTTAACAAGCAACTTTCTAGGACTTTTCAGGTGCTTCCTTCATGAATCCTTGATGTTTAGTTTCCAATAGTCTCTTTGTCTCTCTTTCTCCCCCCCCCCCACACACCACCCTCACTCAGTTGGTTGTTGGTCCCTTTTGTGACATATATGTTGGTCTTGAAGGTGGTGGAGGCCTCTTCAGCTGTATGCAGCCTTCAACATTCTCCTGCTTTATGTGTATCAGCTCCCATTAGAGTTGCCTGATACAATTCAATGGATGGCTGAGTTCATTGGTCTGTTTAAATTGTCTGCAAGTTCTGTGTGGCCTGAGATCTGTTCCTACGTTTCTCTCATACTTTTCTACATCATGGTATGTATATGGTTCAAGTTATTTTGATAGTCAACTCTGTTTAAATTAGCTGCAGAATGCTCCTGGTTGCACTTACTAATTTCAACTCCTCTGGGTTCTGCAAGTACATTATCAAGGATGGAATTATCTAGCTCTAGTTTAACTAAGGGGTAGTTGTTGTTGGCTTGTGGCATCTTCTCCATAAATGATTTTTCAGATACTAATTGAAAATATTGTATGTTACCCCAATGATCAGAGTTTGTGTTTTCAAATTGACAAGTAGGTACCCCCAAGGGCGATAGCTCAGTGGTTAGGAGGGACATTCTCCTTGGGACTCGACGTACCAAGTTCGAGTCTCAAGGGTGGGATGGATTTTTATGCTGCTGGGCGAGTTCTTGACTTATCTGCTCCCTGAGTTGTGAGGTCAGTCCAGTGGGCCGTGGTTTGTACTTCAGGGTTTGACCAAACGGGTCCGGCTTTGGGGGATTTCCACGTTATCAAAAAAAAAAATTGTCAAGCAGACAACATGATCAATGGTTTACTCGTCGGCTTTTGTCCTCAAGGAGTATATTGTATGAGCAAGGATTTTTGTATATGCTTTTGTCAGACTAGAACCTTCTAGATGACGAGTTGTCATTTAAAATGGGTGCCATCTTACAAGACAGCTATTATTAACTGAGGTTTAAGGAATCAATGCAATTGCGTCAGTCAGATCACTGATATGGATGTGTATTTAAATACTTTTTGAGTGACATTTGAGCTTTTTGATATGAAACATTTGCGTTGCAAGACTTAAAGGTCGTTCACTGAGACCAGAACGAATGAAAGCATTTCAAGTATCTTAATGTTCAAAAGGAACTTGCTAATACATCACAATGGGGAAAGGTGGAGAATAGCTTATGGCAAGACAATTGAGATATTTAGATATCAAATCAGTCTTCATCACATGGTAGGTAGACTATTGTTCGTTGACTACTGTTGCGGACAACATGGGAGATTTAATCGGTTATGGTTGATAGCATGGAATAAATTTTGAGTTTAATGTAATTTTGGATGTTGTTAATCTGGGTTAGGAGAAGTTTAGTTATGTTATTTAGCTTGGTGGCTTTGCTAAAGGTTAGTATATTTTAGGGTACAAGATATGCTGCTTAAGAGATTGCTTCTCAGAGTACGTCTCCTAGTTGCCAAGTGGGAACCTGGGCTTTTTTCTATGTTTGATTCTTTTTAAACGTGAACAAGGATGCATGTACAGATTTCCATGTTCAGGTGTACTTCATGGAGAGTTGAAGTCGATGGGCTTCTATTGTCAGCTGCTATCTAAAGTGAACTAGAGAATAACCATAGTGGGATAGAGGGAATTGCAGCTTGACCGGAGTAGAGCAGTGTCTCATATCGGCTGAGCTAAATCATTGTTGCCCTAATATGTTGGTTTGTGAATGTAAATAATGTGCTTAGACTGTCATGTTGAATTTGTGGAATAAAGGAGAGCTCTCACATATAGGCGAGGTGCCTTCAGGACAACTAATATTTGTAAAAATAGGTAGCAAACATGGAAAGAACATCTTTCTATGGTAATAATTTAGATGCTATGGTGAAGTTCATTCTGAATGATGTGAAATCTCACTATTGGCCATCCAAATCTTTGAATTGCAAGAATAAAAGAATACAGCCACCCAAACATATTGTATACAAGTTGCATTAAAAAGCCTTCTGATATAAGGGTAAAGGTTGCTTCCTGTCTATATGTAATATGATGTCGTTGTCGATTAGAAAAAAAAATATGATGTCGTTGTCCTCATCCTTTTTCTTGTTTTTACATTTGGTTTTTTTGTTCCCTTTTCTGCTGGTTATTGCCTTTTGCTTTATGTTTATTTCTTTTGTGACAGTTACTTTCCTCTGATCCAGCTGTCTTGTGTTAAATGTGATCTGGAGGAAATGGATTATATTCTATCTACCAGAGAAAACAGCTTGACTGAACAACTGCTTCCCTCGAAGCATTCATTTTTTATCCGTGAGTCAAGGTAATAAACTAGAAATTTAGATACATGGTTAACATCATGTCATGTCCTTTTCAATGATATGTCCAATGCTCACAAGATAATACACAATTATAATTTTGTAGCGATTCTAGTTCCAAATGTTTGAGCTCTGACGCATTTGACCTTTTTTTCTGCCATTAGTTTGTTCCTTTTATTCGTACCGTAGAAGCTAGCTGACCTGATAAATCAACGGACAACCTTATTGATTTACGGGCCTTTGACTTTGTGTTATTTGATGTGAAATTGGTCATGCTTTTGTCAGTGCTTGCTTTACTTCTACGTAGGCAAAGGGAAATTGCTTTATACAGAACGAATAATATGGTGCCTTCACGTTCCTTGAGGACTATATGGAGAGGAAGAGATATGGGAAATGCCCATGGGCAGGAACTTGTTACTGATACGATTAAGTCTGATTCTGTGGGGTCCCTTTATTCTGGTTGTTGTTACTGTGGGTGTTTTGGTTTCATTGTAATGCCGATTGTACTTAGGGAGAATACCTTCCTAAACTCTCTGTGTACCTCGGTTATTTGCTCTGATTTTTAAATGAAAGTCATTTTACTTATCAAAGAGAACAAAAATCCTTCTGCGCTGTTTCAAGATCAAATCTGTAATGGTACTTTTTTTGGAGACAGCATGTAACAGGGTGACAACCAGGTCGTTTTCATTCATTTTTATTTTTTCAAAATTCTTAGGGCTGCTCTTGCAGTTTGTCTATGGAAAGGACCTCTGTTGAACCGTCTCTTCACCATTACTACTAACTTCTTGGTCCTCCCCTTTCTGATGGAATTAAGGAGGCATGGGAAAGAAGATTTCCTTGGCTAGGTCCCTGAAACTTGAAAATCCTAGGAGTTCCATTGTTGAGAGGTCGAAAAGAAGTCTGAGTTGATTAGATAACGTCTTTTCCTTTTCTCATCATGTTGATGAAAAGTGATTCTACTTCATAGGGTGAGAAATCGTACTTATCCTTCCCAATGTTATGGTGAATGTGTCTCTGATTTTGCTTCAATGATAAAGATTTCCTGGTGCAAAAATGAGACATCTAAGTATCCTTATTCACTAAAGAGTGTCCGCTGTCTTCTCTTGTGTTTCGAGGCGGTGTCGGGGTTGAG
Organism: Myrica gale; assembly: GCA_963930655.1. Classification (NCBI taxonomy): domain Eukaryota; kingdom Viridiplantae; phylum Streptophyta; class Magnoliopsida; order Fagales; family Myricaceae; genus Myrica; species Myrica gale. The sequence goes on from OZ005614.1 coordinate 10,934,294, forward strand.
CATAAATTTGTTCAAGTCCGAGGTTATTCCTATATGTGGTGTTGCTTCTGTGCAGTAGTTGGCGAGGATTTTGGAGTGTCGGGTGTCTTCCTTGCCGTTGACTTACCTTGGGCTTCCGTTGGGTGCTCGTTTTAAGAGTGTTCATATCTGGGATGGGATCCTTGAGCGAATGGAGCGCCGGTTGGCGGGATGACAACGTATGTATCTTTCTAAGGGTGGTAGGCTTACCCTCATTAAGTCTACTCTCTCTTGTCTCCCCACCTATTTCCTCTCTTTGTTTCCTATCCCGGTTGCGGTCACTGACCGGTTGGAGAAGCTTCAGAGGGACTTCCTTTGGGGTGGTATTGGGGGTGCGATTAAATATCATCTTGTGAAGTGGGAGTTGGTGTGCTCTCCATTCTCCTATGGGGGTTTGGGGCTCCGTAGCCTCAAGTTGTTCAATAAGGCTCTTTTGTGCAAATGGTTGTGGCGCTTTGCTAACGAGCGAGATAGACTTTGGCGGGTCTTCATAGCTGCAAAATATGGGTGCTCTGCGGGCCAATGGAGTACTTGCCCAACCCGGGGGTCATATGGCGTGAGCTTGTGGCGTTTCATTTCCAAGGGATGGACTGATTTTCATCCGCATCTCAGGTACTCTGTGGGCAGTGGCTTGAGGATAAGCTTTTGGCATGAGTGGTGGTGTGGTGACCGCCCATTGTCTTTGGCATTTCCCGTTTGTGTTTTAGTTGTCCCGGTGCAAGGAGACTATGGTGGCGGAATGTATGGCAGAAAGGGAGGGCACTGTGGTATGAAATGTTCCCTTTGTGAGATTTGCGAATGATTGGGAGGTCCAGGAGTTTTCAGCCTTTTATTCTCTTTTGTACCGTGTGAAGATCCGGCGAGGGGAGGATGATCAGTTGTCTTGGCCTGGCTCAGCGAATGATGTTTTTTCGGTTAAGTCCATGTATCAGTTCATGGCTAAGAGGAATAACGTGTCTCTTCCTTGGAAAGGGGTGTGGAGGTCGCGATGCCCTTTGAGGGTCTCCTTATTTGTTTGGGAGGCTATGCACGGGAGAATTCTCACGACTGACAACCTTCGGAGAAAAGGGGTCTACATGGCGGAGTGGTGCTTTCTTTGCCGTGGCGATGGAGACTCAGTTAATCATGTGCTTCTTCATTGTTCCTTGGCGTGTGGGCTTTGGAGTCATGTTCTTAGCATCACGAACTTTCATTGGGTGATGCCGGAGACGGTGGTGCATGTGCTTTGGAGTTGAAATAGAAGGCTTTCTAACCCCGTTGCTAAGGCCATTTGGAGATTGATTCCCTCGTGTGTTTGGTGGTGTCTTTGGCGGGAGCGGAACAATAGATGCTTTGAAGATATTTCTTTGTCCATTGTGAAGTTGCAAGGGTTTATGTTGTTTTCCTTGTTTTGTTGGGCTAATGCGGTTTTAGGGGGAATTTTTGTCGACTTTGACGATTTCCTTAGTTTTGTTGCATGTTTGTATTAAGCGCTTTCGGTATAGCTCCTTGTACTGTTCTCGCTTATTTTAATAAAATTGTCTTACTTATCAAAAAAAAAATGTTCAAGTTTAAGGCCAATTAATGCATTATGCAAAAGTTGAAAGAAACAATTTCTATTTAAGGAAGCTTACAGCTATCTGGATCATTTTGTTTTTCCTATGTAGATCTTTTGCTACTTTGCCGATGTCTTTCCATTATTTTTCATGTTAAGAAGTTCTCTTTGTTATTCAATTTCAGCGTGCTAAACAAGAGGGTATTTTGTTACTCTGTTATCTTGAGCTCATATCAATTGCATGATACTTCAAGGCTCACCAGATCTTTTCCATGATATGCAGATCTGGTGCAAAGCATACCAATGTTTTATTGAGGGGAGCAGTGTTTCGGACATTTGGCATCAACTTTTTCACGTACGGTTTTCCGGTATAAAATCTAACTCTATGTTTAGTGAGCTACTTCATTGGGACAATCTTTCTTTCTCTTAGGTAATTTAAATTTACTATGCCTAATTAGCATGACAAGGGATGCTGAATTCAGCCATATATCTAATTGGTTTGAAGGTAATAATAATGCAGCTCTGAATTCTTTTCTGGAAGCCAACAGATTGGGTATCTAATAACTGTTTAATGTTGATATTCTACTCATGCAAGTCAGTTTTTAGGCTTATTTTATTTGTATCTACAAAGCAGATTTGTTAGATATAGTATTCTCACTGTAAGAATTCTTTAGTTCATTGTTTAACAGTAAATTCCACATAAGGTATTGATCAGCTTCTGTCTCTTATTAGGAAGAACATATATGAAGAAGATAACAAAATAGAATTGCGGGATTCTTAAGAAAACTTGGTTTTATGAGATGCAGATACAGAAATCTTAGGAAAGGATTTAAAGATATGCCTGCCTGAGTTGTATCGCTTTAGTGTTTTGCAGTATTTTTGTGAGCGTTAATTTAAATGCTTTAATTACTTGAATGAAAATAATTGTGGGGTTGTTGCTGGTTAATTCCTATTGACTGGGTGGAGTGCTGTGCACTTTTGGGCCCACAGCTGCCAATGTGCTCTATCTAATGGCACCTTCTATCGTTGTTAACATAGGGGAGGTGTAACGTTTTGTACATGATGTTACTACATATAAATTGAATTTTTTTTAACCCAAAGCAGCACCCAACCTGCCCCCATCTATGCAAGTAGATGGAACTTCATACGACTTTCTGTCATTGTTTATGTTTTTGTTTAAGGTATTTAGTCAACTTTAATTCTACCGCTTGACGTGGAATCATCTTTTCTTGAAATTTCATGTTTTCTGTGTTTGATTCTGTTATATCACATGGATTCTGTTAACATATTAATTTGTAATTCTGACAGGTTTCCTTGTTTGCGCTTTCCTTTTGGAGTTTCCATTTCGCAAGCTTATGTGCATTTGGATTACTTGCGTATGTTGGCTATATTGTGTATGCCTTCCCTTCCTTATTCCGATTGCATCGATTGAATGGGCTGCTTCTTGTCTTCATTCTCTTGTGGGCTGTTAGCACATATATTTTCAATGTAGCATTCGCTTTCTTGAATCCGGAACTTGGAAAGGTAGTCCTATCTTTCGGTCTGAAATTCTGCTGTTAAATTCTAAGATGGCATCAAATGGTTGAAAGTTAATTCTTGAATGCATATACAGGACATGGAAATTTGGGAGATGGTCGGATTGTGGCACTATCCCATACCTGGGTTTTTTCTGCTTGCACAATTTTGTCTTGGAATTTTGGTTGCCTTGGGTAACCTTGTGAACAACTCTGTTTTCCTCTGCTTGTCTGATGAGCATGTGGAATCTTCCAATGAGAACTCTACTGTGGAAGGTAATTTTAAAACAGTAGTGTCAGGAGGTTTGTTGTGCAGCATGTGTTTCCCAAATTTCTGCAAGATTTGTAGTCTATTATTTGTGTCTCAATGTTGTGTTTCCCGTGTTTGTGGTGTAGTGCATATTTCTTTGTAAGAGATGGAAGATTTTGCAATTGCTTTGATTTACCTGATTGTTTACCCATGAAATTGCTTATTTAAAAAAAAATCAAAGAGAAAAGAAAATCAATATTGTTGCATGACTTAAGCAAATCCTTAGTATTTGTATTAGTTTTGGGCAAGTAACCGAATCATTAATAGTCCTCTTACTTATTTCTTGTGTGTTAGGTTCGATAGTTAGAGATGGGTTTATTCACAGTTTTGTTTTGAATGTTGGTTCCGTACTTGTCTAAATCTTTTTTGAACCATCTGGGATGGTTGATTCAGAGTTTTTTTTTCACGTTGGTTCTGTACTTGTCTAAATATTTTTTTAACCATTTGGGTTGGATGCACAACTCTTAAGGATATGTTTGGATGTGAAATTTTTTCTGTTTTCTGTAATGATTAAGAAATATTTTTAAATGTGTTTCTCGGGTGTTTGCAGTAGTGGTTGGGCCCGTAGACAAGATATTTAGAAAGAGAAAAGTTTTGAAAAATATTTTCTTGGAGATTGTGAAAGTTATGGGGTATATTTGCGAAGGAAAGCTTTTGTTGGAAAAATAATTTATTGGTTTTTGTGAAAGTTGTTTTGGTTTTTGTTTTTGTCACGGAAAACAAAGCTAATGATGAGATAGAAATTTTTATTGGAGATGGAAAAGGATTTTAGGGTGAAAGTCTATTTGATAAAAAATTGATTTTGATAGAATCGTTTTCAAAACCTAAAACCAAACATAGCCAAGGTTTCTCCATCATCTGTCTCGAAGGTCACATCCATAGACAGTCCATTGAGGTTTCATAAACCTTCTCAAACCATGTCTATTTAGGTCTGCTTTATCCTTTCAAGAAGTCTTTGTATGTGAAGCGTTTGGTTTCTGATTGTCTGTGATGTTTCTCTATGTGTTTGACTGCCATTTGAAATGCATTTAAATATTTATTGGGACCCTTTTTAAAGATATCATCATTTATAGCTTTGCAAGTATTAATGACGAAGTGCATACTGTGCCCATACATGACAAATGTTAGTCGTTTTTACTCCTTCAACGCTTTCCATATTAGCCTGTTAGAGCTTGTATGAAAGTATGGAGAAGGTATTTCGCATTATGCTGGTGTCATTCTGCCAATAAATTTAGTTGCCATCCTGCTGTGTTACTTGATTTCTCATTATTTCCTGAATTACTTTCAACTTGCAATTTCAATTTCTCAGATTTTATATGACATCTTTTTTTTTTTCTGGAATCTTCCAACTCTGCATTCTTAATCCAGCTCTTCTTCGAGATTTGTTTTCTAGTGTCCTCTAATTGCATTATAACTCACTTACATCTCTCTGTTTTATCTTTATATTCTTTAACTGCAGTGGAGGAAGAGACCAAAGTATTGATTGTTGCCACAATTGCATGGGGACTGCGCAAAAGCTCTCGGGCTATAATGTTGGCACTGATTTTCCTCATTGCCATGAAACCTGGTTTCATCCATGCTGTATATAGTATGTTTCTGAACTCATTTGTAATTCAGATTCTAGTAATCTTTTTTTGGGGTTAGGTTTTTCTTTTAATTGATGAAACTAATTTCTAGTGCAATGAATGCTTTGTTTTTTTTTGGTCAATTTTTTAAGGCTAAAATGCTCCGTACGTCCCTGGGGTATGACCCTTTCCCAGTTTAGTCCTTAGGGTATGAATTTCCCTTAAAAAACCCTTGGGGTTTGGCCCTATTCCCAGAAGAGTCCTGCCGTCAACTTATTGGACGGAATTGCTGACGTGGCTAACAGAAGACACGTGTTTGCTGACGTGGCACGTTTAAAAATGAGAAAAAAAATAATAAGAAGCCACGTGTATAATTCGAAGCTGAAATCCCTAAAATGCCCCAAAATACCCAATTAAAATTTCCTTGCAAGTCCTTACCACCCCCCTAAATTACTTCCCTGAAACCCAAATCCCCAACTTCCCCGAACTGTATTCACCGGCAGGGACCCAGACAAATTATTGAAGAAAACATTGAATGTTGAAAGTGTGGTTACATTTGTCAAACCAGCAGGAATCTGCCCAGAGAGATTATTGTTGTTAAGAAGCAGAACAGTCAGGTGTTTCAGGTTCACAAGATCTTTTGGGATTTCCCCAGTGAGGGAGTTTGAAGAAAGGTCCAGCTCTTCCAAATACTGCAACTGCCCTAAGCTGGAAGGAATGAAGCTAGTCAGATTATTACCAGCCAAATAAAGATACTTCAGATCCTTTACCCGACCAAGACTAGTGGGAATTTGACCTTGCAACAGGTTCCAACTCATGTTAAGGCCAACAAGAGACGCAAACTCTACACTGGGGGCAATGGGTCCAATGATCCGATTCACAGATGCATCAAGAAACTTTAGGGATTTGCACATCGAACCAAATTCAGCTGGAATTTCTCCAGATATCTTGTTGTTGCTAATATTGAGAATCAGCGTACTCAATCCTTCACACTTCTCAAACAAGTTACCAGGAAATGGAAAGTGTACTCAATCTTTCAGGTGCAGTTGGCATAGATTGGACAGTTCCAGTAAAGTTATTGTTCCTAAAATTAGGGTTCGGGGAAGTTGGGGATTTGGGTTTCGGGGAAGTAATTTAGGGGGGGTGGTAAGGACTTGCAAGGAAATTTTAATTGGGTATTTTGGGGCATTTTAGGGATTTCAGCTTCGAATTATACACGTGGCTTCTTATTATTTTTTTCTCATTTTTAAACGTGCCACGTCAGCAAACACGTGTATTCTGTTAGCCACGTCAGCAATTCCGTCCAATAAGTTGACGGCAGGACTCTTCTGGGAATAGGGCCAAACCCCAAGGGTTTTTTAAGGGAAATTCATACCCTAAGGACTAAACTGGGAAATGGTCATACCCCAGGGACGTACGGAGCATTTTAGCCATTTTTTAATACATAAGAGTTGATTGATGTGACATGAGCTTATGACAGTTTGCTGATACTTCTTATTTTCTTACCTGTGCCTCAGTCATATTCTTTCTGATATATCTTTTAAGCCACAACATCAGCAGAAAGATACGCCAGTCTCTGATTCTTTTATGTGAGGCTCATTTTGCACTATTGTACATTCTTCAGATTGATTTGGTTTCTAATAGTTTGCAGCAAAAAGGCTCTTTCTCTATGGAAGTTCTATCTCAGTTAGGTACGCTGGTTTTGTCATCTGCTTCATTTTGAATTGTCATCTTTCAAGTGAACTAGCGTTGTGGTCAATCATTTTGTTTATTAAGTTTGGTTCTGGCAGTATTAAGTCAACTTAATATATTGGTTATGGTAGGATTATATGAAATTTCACTGTCGAAACCCAAAATACTAATGTCTAAGCATTGCATTTTTGCATGACTTTATGCAGGTCTCCTTGAATATGATAGTTCCTGGGATTTCTTGGAAGTAGCTTTGCTTGCTTGTTTCTGTGCAATTCATAACCATGGTTTTGAGATGCTATTTTCATTCTCAGCAATTGTGCGGCACACCCCGGGCCTCCCTATTGGCTTTAGTATCTTGAAAGCTGGTCTGAACAAATCAGTTCTGTTGTCAGTGTATGCCTCGTCAACCACCACATACAGTCATGATAATCCTTCTTGTGGTATAATTTCATCTTTGAGATAACCCATTTGTGATGCTTCCAACATAGATATTCTCAGATGTTAATTTTGATACTGTACTCATGATTTATGTTACAAATTCTTCCAGTTGCAAACACAGACTATGATGAGTTGTCTTAAGTTATAACTTTGATGAACCATGCTTAGATCCAAAGGCCTTAACGCAACTATTTTTTTTGGCTTTTTGTATTGAAAATTGGAAGGACAGCTCTCAGCCTGATGTCAGCCTTTTGAGATTTTGAATTTGATCAAGGATGAGATGATAAGAGAAACATGATCTATACCATATTCTATTTAGTTTTAAAAGAGAGCTGAAAGTGAATGGGTCGTCCGACCCACTGCTTCTCGCGGGAACTCAAGTGGACAAAAGTTCTCCCTTATGTTTCGTGATCCCAACGCCCAACTTCCAAAATTTGGAAGTTGGGTCCACGTCGACTTTATCTGTGATGGCAGTGGGTATCGACAGTGAGTTGCCGACGTCAGAGGAGGGTCCTGATGGAGATTTGTCTGAGTTGCCGTTGCCTTTCGAGCCAGTTTCTGCCGCGGCGATGCCTTCTCCTCGGTCGGCGGTAGTTCAGTCCTCAGCTGTTGTCGGGGAAGCTTCGCCTGCCTCTCTCTTGGAGTTGCCACCATCCTATGAGCTGAATATGCTTTTTGAGGAAGCTGGGGTCAATGGGCTTGTGTCGGATGAACATTTTGAGTTTATTCTTGGTGTTATAGAGTCGAATGGAGATGGGGAGGATGTTTTTTCCAAGGCTATTGTTGCTTGCCCAGATTAGCCTATGCCCAGTTCTGTCGGGTTTACCGCTGGGGTGGAGCTGGATGCAAATGTTCGGGATTCGGTTACGGTTCTTTCTTCCGGGACTAAGAATTTCAATTGGGCGTTGAGTCTGGTCTCTTTGGTAAGGCAAGTTGTTGGAGTTTCTTGTGAAGGCCATGAGAAGAAGTTGATGCAGCTGTTCGCTACTTTGGAGAAGGAGAGAGATCAAAATGGCTTAAAAACTCCTTGTAAATCCGGGAGCAGATGTCTAAGGGAGCTAAAAGGTTTGAGTTCCACAGTTAAAAGGTTTGAGTTCCACAGTTAATTATGAGGGGAAAACATATGTATCGAGGATGTGCAGAGATTATTATGATGCCTAGAATTATTAGTTGGAATGTAAGGAGGCTCAATGATAGAGCTAAACGTTGTAGAGTTGGTAATTTACTAAGGGGTGGAAACCTGTTTTAGTGTGTCTCCAGGAGACGAAGTTTTCAGTTGTTTCTAGGGCCGTTATTAGGAGTCTTTGGGGGGGGGGCATGTTGGGTGGTGCTTCGGGTGGTGCTTTGCTTCTTTGGGACACAAGGGTTCGAGAGTTGGTGGAATCTAGTGTTGGACGTTTTTCCGTTTCGGTGATTTTGAAGAATGTTGAGGATGAGGTTGTTTGGAGATTCTCGGGGTTTATGGACCTAATGTTGATCATAGGAGAAGATTTCTATAGGAGAAGTTGGCTGGGATGATAGAGTGGTGGTCTCTACCTTGGTGTATAGGGGAGATTTTAATGTTTCTCGATTTCCGAGTGAACGTTTCGGGTTGGAGGGGTTTAGTAATGCTATGCTGAAGTTCTCAGATTTTATTGATGAGAATCAGTTGATCGATACACCTTTATTGGGAGGACTCTTCACTTGGTCTAATTGAAGGTTTGTTCAATCTTGGTTTAGGATTGATCGCTTTCTTTTTAATCCAAGTTGAGAGTCCTTATTTCCGGATGTTACTCAGAAAAGGTTGTCTCGATTGTTTTCGGATAATTTTCCGATTATTTTGGAGAATGGTCTTGTGGGGAGAGGAAAAAGGTCTTTTAGGTTTGAAAACATGTGGCTTAAGGTGGATGAGTTTGTTGATATGGTGGGGTTGTGGCGGAGATCTTATGTCTTTTCTGGATCGCCTAGCTTCGTGCTTGATTCTAAATTGAAGGCTCTTAAGAAGGATCTCAAACTTTGGAACCGTGAGGAGTTTGGGGATGTTTCCTTAAGGAAATCATCGTTTTTAAATGAGATTTCGTCCCTTAAGGTCTTGGAGAAGGGTGGGATGATTGATGAAGTTGGTAAAGCTAGGAAGTTGGAAATCTCAGGGGAGTTAGAGCGATTGATTGATATGGAGGAGCTCTTTGGCTCAAAGATGGTGATAGATGGTGATAGATGTACTGAGTTTTTTCATATAAAGGTTAATACTATTTCTTCGTTGGAGGTTGACGGAGAACTTGTGGAGGATCCTAAACATATTGCTGATGAGATTGTTCGTTTTTATAGCTCTTTGTTTCAAGAGCCTTTCTCTTGGAGACCTTTGTTGGATGACGTGGGGTTTGATTCGATTTTTAGGGAGGAGGCTGCATGACTTGAATGATCTTTTGATGAAGATGAGGTGACCGGTGTTGTGAGGAGTCTTAATGGAGATAAAGCCCCCGGTCCGGACTGTTTCTCCCTAGCCTTAAATCAGTCATGTTGGGTTGTAGTCAAGGAAGATGTCATTTCCATGTTCAACGAGTTTGCCCAGGTTGAGAAATTTGTCAAAAGTCTCAATGCCACGTTCATTGTCTTAATTCTGAAAAAGCATGGTGCTGTAGGGCTTAAGGACTTTCGTCCCATTAGCCTTGTGGGAGGGGTCTACAAAATTTTGGCGAAAGTTTTGGCTAATAGGCTGAAGTCGGTTTTGGGTAAAATTATTTCTCCTACCCAGGGCACATTTGTGAGGGGTAGACAAATTTTGGATTCTGTTCTGATTGCGAGCGAGTGCATTGATTCTAGGTTGTACTCTAATTTGCTTGGGATGCTTTTCAAACTCAATATCCATAAGTCTTATGATCACGTTAACTGGAGATTTCTTCTTTACATGTTGAGGAGGTGTGGCTTTGGTGTTAAATGATGTAGATGGATGGAGTTCTGTATCTCTTCTGCTAGTTATTCGATTTTGGTGAATGGTTCTCCTGAAGGTTTCTTTGGAGGTTCTCGTGGTTTGCGCCAAGGTGACCCCTTTCGCCTTTTTTGTTTGTTATTGTTGTGGAAGCATTGAGTAGGATGCTGGATAAGATGGTGGAGGCGGGATCCATCAAGGGATTCACTGTTAGTAGTAGTGGGGTGTGCATCTCTCACTTGCTCTTTGCTAATGATACAATTATTATGTGTGGGGCTGAAGAGAACCAGCTTCGCAATCTTCGATGTCTTTTGCTTCGTTTTAAGGCAGTGTCTGGCCTTAAGATTAATCTTTCGAAATCTGAGGCCATTCCAATTGGAGCGGTGGGTAATGTCCAAGCCTTGACTGATATCATGGGTTGTCGAGCGGCTTCTTTGCCCATCACGTATCTTGGCCTTCCTTTTGGCGCACGCTTCAAAAACATTCATATTTGGAATGACATTATTGAGAGAACAGAGAAGAGGTTGGTTGAGTGGAAGCGAAGTTATCTTTCGTAGGAGGTGGGTCACTTTGATCAAATCTACTCTTGCTAATCTTCCTACTTATTTTTTGTCTCTTTTCCCCCATTCCTTTGGTGTGGCTTCTAGATTGGAGAAGTTATAAAGGGACTTCTTGTGGGGTAGCAATGTTGATGGGCACAAGTTTCATCTGCTTAAATTGGAGAGGGTTTGCTGCCCTATTCGGTATGGAGGGTTGGGCATTAGGCGTTTAATACCTTTCAATAAGGCTTTGTTTGGGAAGTGGTTGTGGCGTTTTGCTCTAGAAGGCAATAGTTTGTGGTGAAATGTCATTGTGGAGAAGTTTGAGTGTGAGTTGGGTGGGTGGAGGACCCCTCAGAGGAGAGGGAATTATGGTGTTGGTCTTTGGAGGTTCATTAGTAAAGGGTGAGATCCTTTTAGCCAATTTATCAGGTTTGAAGTGGGTTGTGGCAATATAATTCGCTTTTGGAGTAATCTTTGGTGTGGGGAGAGACCCTTGCGGGATGCCTTTCCTTCCCTCTATTCTATTGCTAGAGATAAGGATGCTTGAGTGGCGGATTATTGGGAGGGTAATTCCGGATTGGGTGCTTGGAATGTTCAGTTTGTGAGGGTTGCGAATGATTGAGAGATGGAGGTTGTTTCGACGTTCTATTCCCTCCTTTATTCCAAGTCTTTTAGGAGTGGGGATGAGGATAGGATGTGCTGGATGGGCACCAAGAATAGCATTTTTTCGGTGAAATCGATGTATGAGCTTCTCTCTTGCAGCGCTGTTGTGTCTTTCCCGTGGAGGCAGATATGGAGGTCCTTGGTTCATTTGAGAATCTCATTCTTTGTATGGGAGGTTGCTCATGGGAGAATCTTGACCATTGACAATTTGAGGAGAATGGGTCTTTGTCTTCTTGATTGGTGCTATCTTTGTAGGCATAATGGGGAATCCGTGGATCATTTATTGTTACATTGCGATGTTGCGAGGGATTTATGGGCTCATGTGCTTAAAGTAACGAACTATTGTTGGGTAATGCCTTCTAGGGTGATCGAGGTGTTGTTTTGTTGGAAGAGGAAGTTCAACAACCCTCTTGCTTCGAGGGTGTGGAGGATGATTCATTTGTGTATTTGGTGGGTTATTTGGAGGGAGCGGAATGAGATATGTTTTGAGAACTCTTTTTTGTCTTTAGAAGGGCTGAGGGGGATGTTGTTGAGTTCTCTTTTTCTTTGGGCAAATGCTGTTGGCTTTCCTTTTTTTTCTGATTTTCCTGAGTTTTGTTGCTTGTATGGAGTAGGTTCTCAGTATAGATTTTTGTATTGTTACCTATTTTGGTGTTTTCAATAAAGCTTTCCTTACTTATATAAAAAAAAGAGCCGTATCTAGATCCAGTTGTATGTAGACAGTTGTGTTGCATCGAGGTGTGGAGGACAAGTTGTGTTGTGTGGGTAGCAAGGATGATAGTTTTTCTGTGAAGTCGTTCTATGTTATGCTTGATGGTGGTAGAACTGTGTCCTTCCCTTGGCGTCGGATTTGGAAATTTGAAGCCCCTTCAAGAGTCTCCTTCTTTGTTTGGGAGGCTACGCATGGTAGGATTTTGACTTCTGATAACTTGAGGCGTAGAGGTCTTTATGTGCTTGATTGGTGCTTCTGTGTATGAGGGATGGAGAGTCGATTAACCATGTATTACTCCATTGTCCGGTGGCGAGAGGTATGTGGCGGCATGTTTTCTATTTGGTAAATCTTCATTGGGTTATGCCGGAGCGGGTGGGGGACGTGTTGATTTATTGGGGGAGAAAGCTTAAGGATCCTCTCGCTAAGGTTATTTGGATGATGATTCCTCCTTGCATTTGGTTGAGCCTTTGGAGGGAGAGGAATATGCGTTGTTTTGAGGGTTCTTCGTTGTCTATTGAGCGATTGCAAGGTGGTTTGTTGCTTAATCTGTTTTTTTTGGGCTAATGCGTTGTTGGGTGGCCCTTTTCTTGATTTTCAGGATTTCCTTAGTTTCTTTGTTTGTATGATGTAATTTCTGTCAGTACAATCTTTGTACTGATCTTTCTCTTTTTCTTAAATAAAACTTCTTACTTATGTATAAAAAAAACATTACTTGATTGCTAGAACTGTCACTGTTACTTCTTTTCCAGTTTTATGTTCTTATACATTCTATCTGTTTCCAGAAAAAAAGATAGCAACATTTCTAACTACAATCGGGCAGAAGTTTCTATCTGTGTATAGATCATGTGGAACCTACATTGCTTTTGTGACTATTCTCCTCACGGTGTACCTGGTGAGACCCAATCATATATCATGTGGGTACTTATTCCTTCTCCTTGTTTGGATAATTGGAAGACAACTTGTTGAGAGGACAAAAAAAAGGCTGTGGTTTCCATTAAAAGCATATGCAATCATGGTGTTTCTCTTTATCTATAGCCTGAATAGCTTCTCCAGCTTTGAGATGTGGCTGTCCAAGTTGATAGATCTCTATTTTTATTTGGGCTACAACTCAGAAGCGTCATTGTTGGAAAATGTTTGGGAATCCTTGGCAGTCTTGGTTGTGATGCAACTTTATAGTTATGAAAGAAGGCAGAGCAGGTATAACAGGGCAGATGAATCAGATCCACTGAAATCTGGAGTGCTTGGGTTTCTCAGACGTTTTCTTATTTGGCACAGCCAGAAGATCTTGTTTATTGCTTTGTTCTATGCATCTTTATCGCCAATTAGTGCGTTCGGTTTTTTGTACCTACTTGGGCTTGTCATCTGTTCAACTCTGCCTAAAGGTTCCCATGTCCCATCCAAATCATTCTTAGTTTACACTGGATTTCTAGTGATAGCTGAGTATATCTTTCAGATGTGGGGTGAACAGGCTGGGATGTTTCCTGGACAGAAACACTCTGATCTCTCCCTTTTTTTGGGCTTTTCTTTATGTAAGCAAGGGTTTTGGGGACTAGAATCAGGCTTGAGGGGAAAAGTGCTGGTAATTGCTGCATGTACTCTTCAATACAATGTATTCCGTTGGTTAGGGAAGATGCCTAGTTCTATTTCAAATAAAGGGCAGTGGGAAGAGCCTTGTCCATTGTTCGTTTCAGAAGAGGATGTCTCAGTTGACGTTTCCAGTTCAAATGATGACCACAAGCCATTATCAGATTCTGGTGCACTTTCTTTCAAACAAGAGGGAGTGAAAAGCTATTCATGGCCCTTTTTCACCTCTGGTCTGTCTCAATCAGCTAATTCTGTATCCTCCAAAACAGGCAGCGATGAGGGTCGTAGTGCTAGAAAATATTCATTTGGATATATCTGGGGAAGTACCAGGGAAAGTCACAAGTGGAACAAGAAGCGGATTCTTGCATTGAGAAAGGAGAGATTTGAAACTCAGAGGACACTCTTAAAAATATATTTGAAGTTTTGGATGGAGAATTTGTTTAATCTCTTTGGTCTCGAGATAAATATGATCGCCTTGCTTCTTGCCAGCTTTGCTTTATTGAATGCCATCTCTATCCTATATATTGCATTGCTTGCTGCTTGCATTCTTCTGGATCGGTGCATTATACGTAAATTGTGGCCCGTGTTAGTATTCTTGTTTGCATCTATTCTTCTTCTCGAGTACTTTGCCATCTGGAAGAACACTTGGCCTTTTAATCAACATGTTCCAAGTGAGACGAATGTACACTGCCATGACTGCTGGAGGAGCTCGACTCTATATTTCCAGTATTGCAGGGACTGTTGGTGGGGTATGCCTTTATTGACCATGCTATGATTGTTTCTTATTTGTGTATTTGTCTTGTTTTCTATAAGTGGTACAATGAATAAATTTTATCTTCTGAAAAAGTCTAAAAATACAGATATTCAAGCTATTCGGTATCCTGCGTAAACTTTAAATCTTCTTGCTTTCTGTAATCATGGTTTTTTTGTTATTTTTTTCCTTCTTTGTTTTGTGTCTGAAAAAAACTCATTATAGATGTTTGAGAAGGATTGTGGCAAGCTTCTGGTGCTTTTCCTATGTTCAACTTGCAACCATTTTTTCCCCTTATATCTGTCCAAATATTTGGGCTAATTCCCAAGCCATCCCACATATGTTTTTCTATTACTTATGATTTTTAAATTACTTATTTTTCATTTGTGTCTCAGTCTTTATGCACTTTAAGCCATTTATCTTATTCCGTTTACATTGTCTGCCACATTTCCTGCAGGACTTGTTGTTGATGATCCCCGTACACTTATCAGCTATTTTATGGTCTTCATGTTTGCTTGTTTCAAACTTCGTGCCGATCACGTGTCCAGTTTCTCTGAGTCGTCTACATTTCGCCAGATGATGTCTCAACGTAAAAACACGTTTGTCTGGAGCGATCTATCTTTTGAAACTAAAAGCATGTGGACATTTCTTGACTACATGAGGCTTTACTGCTACTGCCATCTATTGGATCTTGTACTTGCATTGATTTTGATTACTGGAACCCTTGAGTATGACATACTGCACCTCGGTTATCTTGCTTTTGCTCTGGTTTTCTTTCGAATGAGATTTCAAATACTAAAGAAGAAGAACAAGATATTCAGGTTCTTGCGAATATACAACTTCGCTCTCATTGTTCTTTCTCTTGCCTATCAATCTCCTTTTGTAGGGGAAGTTAGTGCGGGGAAGTGTGAGACAGTGGATTACATATACGAAATGTTTGGATTCTACAAATATGCCTATGGATTCCGGATTACTGCAAGATCTGCAGTTGTTGAAATTATCATATTTATGCTGGTGTCACTTCAGTCACATATGTTTTCCTCTCAAGAGTTTGATTACGTGTTCCGATATCTTGAAGCTGAGCAAATTGGTGCCATTGTGCATGAACAAGAGAAGAAAGCTGCATGGAAAACAGCACAGCTACAGCATATTCGAGAATATGAGGAGAAGAAACGCCTGCGTAACTTGCAAGTGGAGAAGATGAAATCCGAGATGCTTAACTTGCAAATCCAGCTACACAGCACGAACTCAACTGCTAACTGCGATGGCTCTTCTCCTTGCTGTGAAGGCCTAAGGAGGAGGTGGAAGAGTACTTCTGTTACTTCCAATAATGATACTGGGACTCCTGATAGAGAGGAACTAATTCTCAGGAAACAGGAACAAATTATCAGAGAGGATTCCCTATTCCCTTTTGAATTGCATGAATCCCCTGCTATTATGAATGCAGAAAGTCCATCAGCAGCTGAGACTGCAAAGCATTCTATGGGTTCTCCTAATTGTGAGATCACTGAAGTAGAGATGGATGCTTCTGATAGTGCCTTTTTTGATTTGGACAAAAAAGAGAAAATTAAAGGCCAGGAGAAGGAAAACCCATTGTTGTCTGCGGTACAGATGATAGGTGATGGGGTCTCCCAAGTGCAGTCTATTGGAAATTTTGCAGTCAACAACCTTGTGAGCTTCTTGAATATAGGACAAGAAGATTCAGAAATGAAACAAAACTCGTTTGCAGAAGGTGTAGTATATGATGAGATGGAGAGCCAAAAATCAGAGTACTTGTCTTTGGAGCGGTCATCTTCTCTGCAGTCCGATCAGTGTTCTGATGCTGCGAGTCTGCAGTTAGGAAGGATCTTCCGTCACATATGGTCTCAAATGAGATCGAATAATGATGTTGTGTGTTATTGTTGCTTTGTTCTCATCTTTCTATGGAACTTTAGTCTGCTTTCTATGGTGTATCTTGCAGCTCTATTCTTGTATGCTCTATGTGCAAATACTGGCCCAAGTTCAATCTTTTGGGTTATCATGCTCATCTACACAGAAGTCTATATTTTGCTTCAGTATCTGTACCAGATTATCATCCAGCACTGTGGGTTAAGTATTGACTCAGACCTGCTTCGTGAGTTGGGATTCCCTGCGCACAAAATAATGTCCTCCTTTGTTGTCAGTTCTTTACCTCTTTTTCTTGTCTACTTATCCACCCTGATACAGAGCTTTATAACTGCAAAGGACGGTGAATGGATGCATTCTACAGACTCCAATTTCTGTAAGAAGAATGCTTTCTATGGAAAAGAGGTTCTTGAGAAGTATAGCTGGGGTGAGAGTGCAATGAGGCTGATACAGCTAATCATTAATATGGTAAAATTGATAATCAGAAGCTTCTTTAGGTACTGGAAATCACTGACACAGGGAGCAGAGTCTCCTCCTTACTTTGTCCATGTTGCCATGGATGTCAAATCCTGGCCAGAGGATGGAATTCAGCCAGAGAGGATCGAGTCTGGAATAAACCAATTGCTAAGAATTTTTCACAATGATAGATGCAAAGCAAAAGATCCAAACCTCTGCCCTTGTGCTAGTATGGTTCACGTTCAAAGCATTGAAAGAAGTCAAGAAAACCCAAAAATGACATTGGTTGTTTTTGAAGTGGTATATGCATCCTCTTTGACGAAGTGTGCTTCAGCAGAATGGTACAAGTCGCTTACTCCAGCGACTGATGTAGCAAAGGAGATTCTTAAAGCACAGCATGAGGGTTTCATTGAAAGAACAGGTTTCCCTTACCCTATACTCTCTGTTATTGGGGGAGGGAAAAGAGAAGTTGATCTATATGCGTACACCTTTGGTGCAGATTTGATTGTGTTTTTTCTTGTCTCTATCTTCTACCAATCAGTCATAAAAAATAACAATGAATTCCTTGATGTTTCCCAGCTTGAAGATCAGTTTCCAAAGGAGTTTGTATTTATCTTAATGGTAAGTCTGCTGGTATTGTTTCTTTCCTCATACTACTGCTGAAACATAGAAAAATTGAAATTGCAATGCTTTTATTTTAAACTGTAGAAGATCGAGTTTCTGAAAAAGACAATAGAGTTGGAAATTGAAGTTCTATGTGTCATCTGATGTCCATATGACCGACTCATTTATTGGGTTTTAGAAATGGGTCAACAAGCAAGGAAACCAAACAAATACAAGTTTCAAAATTTCTAACCTGGAAAAATACTTTTCGCAAAATTTGACAGCTTACTGACTTGATTAATTCCTGTCATCTTCCCAAAGAAGATAATGTGGATACCCTATTTTCTGTAATTCTGTGAATGCGACTATTTCATGATACGGTTTGAGGAGTAAACTTGCAGATCTTTGTTGTTTATTTTGCATCTCTTGTAGGCACCTCATATGTAGCAATTAATGATTTGGTGCTCCTTTTACATGTGAAGCCAAACTTTGCTCAACAAGTAGGGGCTAATATGATATTTTACAAACTCAAATGAGATGTATAGAGTGAATTGCAGATTCGAATTGGAAATGAGGAATCAATTTAGAGCCCTTTACTACTTGGTTTATGTTGGAGAAGTATCTTGAGATGAATGATTAGTTGTTTGTCTTTGGTATGGGTTAATATGGCCAGGATATGCATTTTAGCTTCCTAACTGAGTTGAATGCTTACTCCCTGCAGATTATCTTTTTCCTAATTGTGCTTGATCGCATAATTTACCTCTGTTCATTTGCAACCGGAAAAGTTGTTTTCTACCTTTTCAGCCTGATCTTCTTCACATATTCAGTTACCAAGTATGCTTGGCACATGGAGCCTTCCCAACAGCATGCCGGAGGGTTAGCACTCCGTGCTATATATCTTGCCAAAGCCATTTCTTTATCACTACAGGCTATCCAAATTCGGCATGGGATTCCTCATAAAAGTACCTTGTACCGGCAGTTCTTGACCAGTGAAGTATCGCTAATTAATTACTTAGGCTACAGACTATATCGAGCTCTGCCTTTCCTATATGAATTGCGCTGTGTACTTGACTGGTCGTGTACTACAACGTCTTTGACAATGTATGATTGGCTGAAGGTGAGTTCTTGAAATGCATAACCCCAGCATTTCCTTATATGACATAATCATGCTACAGTGAGTCTAACCTTTGCTACTATACTACCATTCATTAGCCGTTTGTAATCATCTTTATCTTTGTTTCTCATTGTTGTCCTCTTCACTTTAGAGATGGCAAAGTAACCAACCCCCCCCCCCCCCCAAGCGCCACAAAAACAATAAAGATCAATGCCAAGTGGAATTCTAGTTGTCTTGAAATTTTGAACGATTAGAACCATGAATCAACTCAACCTTTTTTGCCAGGGGTGCCATTTCACAGGATATCATCTGATTGCTTCCAATGTCATGCGATATATCCTGCTAGATGTATCTTTTTCCTCTGCTCTATGCTCCTCTCATCTCTTCATGGGTGTTTCTCCTTATGTTTCTTGTGAATTATCCATACTAGTGGTATCAAATTCAAATGGTTGTTAACAGTCTTCGCCTTCAATTGTGAATAACAATACTAAGTCTTTATCCTAGTTGAATTAGGGTTATGGAGCCTCATCGATTAATCCACCTCATCTATTCTTTTCTGCGTTCAACTCGATCCAAAATAATTTGCTCTTTTTGTTTTTTCTTGTCAACATATTAAATCCTGCCTTTTCCACTGATGCATGCAGTCTCATTTGCACATGATCAAACCATTTTAAGCAACTCTCCCTCATCTTTTCCTAAAAAGGGACTACCCTCCATATGTTATTCGAGTATTCATTTCATCCAGCTTTACTTGTCATTTTCACTGTGCTTGTTTTGTAAAAATATTATTTCTTTACAGCCCAATGCTGCGTACCGTAAAGCATAGGTGGTCCTTTAACAGCCCTGTAGTATTTTCATTTTTACGCAATTGGTTTTCTGTATTCACAATATGCTTACTCCACTTCTTCCAATAGACTCCCATTCTATGAGCCACTTCCCCTACAGATCTTTCTATCCTTGTGAATTATTATAATAAGATACTGAAAAGTAAATACTTTGTGTCATCTTGTGAGCATTGCTTGGTGTCAATCCTGAATAACCTGAAACCCGTGTTCTAAAATATTCCACCAAACTTCTGCTTTAGATTTAACTCTTGCAATACCAATTTTTGGACAAATTCATCAATTTACGCCCTCTGCTAAAATCCAGCCGTCAAGATTATGCCACGTATCCCATTTTTCACTGATCTCAACCTTAGGATCTGATTAAGGGGAGCAAATTGATGAATTTCGATAGTTCAAGTGTGGAATGTGATGAAATTGGTATTTAAACCCAAAAATGACATTTGTCCAATAGTTGGGGGGACGAGAAGTGAAGTTTTTCCTTATATTTAATGCTATTGAAGTTTCTTGTGGATGCAGACAAGAGAAGTCAGTTACTTAAATTGAGATCTGTTAAATTATAGGCATCAAGAAAAATCTTTATATTTTGTACATGCAATTTCACTAGATGCCTCAGTTATGAACTTGGTGATCTGAAGGAAAACCAAGAACAAGAACAAGGGAAAATAATCTTAAATGATTTCGGGCTACTTGCAACAGACATCTTTATTTTGCGGAAAATATGGTAGCACCCACCTGTGTTTTCTTTCAATTTGATTTTAAGACCTGAGCTTTTAAATTAAGACCAGGTTTTACTGCTACTAAAATCTGAGACCTATGTCTATTTTTTCAACTAGTTTTTGCAAAAAAAAGTGTGACATGGCCCCCTAATACCATGTGGAGGGCTACATGGAATAAAAATAAAATAAATTACAGAAGTAGAATTTGTATTTTTTTGGTTTTTTCCCTTCTTTTCTTTTAGGGATAAATGCAAAATTGGTCCCTGTGCTATACGCAAAAATCGATTTAGTCCCTGTGATATGAAAAACATCGATTTAGTCCTTGTGATTTCAAAAAGTGATAAAATTAGTCCCTAAGATGAAGGACCAATAACAAACGAAAATAGAATCACAGGGACTAAATCGATTTTTGCGTATAGAACAGGGATTTTTATCCCGTTCTTTTATCTTCTGTAACACATGTTCTTTTATTCTTTTTATTATATGTGGAAGATACAGGGCCCTCCACATGGTATCAGGGGGCATCTCACAAATTTTGATCAAAACTAGTTGAAAAAAATGGACAGGGGTCTTACGTTTTAGAAGTAGTAAAACTCAGGTCTTAAAATCAAATTGCGAGAAAACATAGGTAGGTGCTACCATATTTTCTCTTATTTTGCTGTGCATCGAGATCTATGTTTTATCAAAGCTAAGGTCATAAAATCCTCTCATAGCAATTTGTCTTGGTTGCACATGTCAAGACCACCCTACATGCCTTTTGCAGCAGCGCCCCCCTTCTCCCCCGTTAAAAAAAAAAGTCATTCCTAAACTCCCAAAACAAGGATTTCTGAATTGATGGAAGTGATTTAGAGGTTTGTCATCAGGACAGTGTGATTTTGATTGGTATGAATATCAACATTGAAATAATCCGTTTTAAAATTTTATGCTACTTTGTGACTCTGATGGTTGTCCCCATCATATGGCTTGAACAGTGTTTTCCATTTTGGCTTCTCTGTATAAGTCTGCATATTTCAGCATTGTCATCTGTTTTTTTTATAAGTTAAACTTTATTAACGAAAAAGATAGTTTATAGTACAAGAGATTATACTGAAGACACTAGAGCTTACAAGCTAAAAAACTCAGAAAATCCAGAAAACCCTCGAAAGGAGAATCTAAGACCGAATTAGCCCACAAGAAAAGAGCATCGTCATCTGTAATATTGTACCAACCTGGAAATTGTTGCATCAGTATGTGTGATATTGTAGATTACACAATAAAGATGACTTTATGGTTACCTGTCCTTTGTTGTTTTCTTTTAATAAATTTTAACAGCTTGTTTAGTATCTTGTTTTTAGTACTATCATTTTGACTGGAAAATTGGATGTTTATATTTGAAACTAATAGATGGCTATCTTCTTAGTTGGAGGACATATATGCAAGCTTGTACCTTGTCAAATGTGATGCAGTCTTGAATAGAGCTAAACACAAACAAGGAGAAAAGCAAACAAAAATGACCAAATGTTGCAATGGGATCTGTCTGTTCTTCATATTAATCTGCGTTATTTGGGCTCCTATGCTGGTAAGCAACTTTAAAAACAGAAACTAGTTGTTCTAAAGCAGTTGGTGGTCTTTCTTCTAATTACTAATGACACTGAGACTAGAAAAAAGAAGCCCATATAAGCTTTGGGATGAATCCTGTAAAAGTTATTGACTTGCAGAAACTCTTCTGGAAAGACTTTTTCATGAAAATAAGAAGTCTTAGTCCCTCAACGGTTTATTATGCTTGAAAATACCAATCATGAATGTACTACAGAGATATGCCTGATTGCGTGACTCTCTATTAATGAGTTGTGTCTTGTTCGTGTGGTTGTTGATTGGTCATTATTGTGAATAGTATAAGAAAAAGCAACAGCCTACTTACATTTGCCTTAAGATCGTGATTGAGTTCAATCTCATATGTATGCACCACGTATTGCTGTGGAATCAATACTGCTGGATGTGTTAGATTGTGTGGGAACTATTAAGAGAACCAAATTTTTTTAAGATGTTTCAAATGACTCAAAACAAATGAAATGCAAAAGATTATTATCTTATATATACACTCACACTTGTGCGCACACTTAAAAACACATGCTGTGGTAATGTGCTTCCCTAGAGTTTAGAATATATCCATTGTGTCCAGGTATTCTTTTAATAGGAAATTATAATGTTTCTCTTTCTTTGTGCAATTACATTTGAATCAACACTTCTAAATCAACGATGCACATCTGCCATGTTTTAAAAATTGTTACATCTATTCAAATAACCAACATATGTAGGAGGGTTTTTTTCAGAAGTGCCAAGGAAGTTCCTTAGGGGAGAGGGGACTAACAGGAAACATCTAGTCTTTCCAAAGAGGAGGAAATGTCATAAGGAAATGAAAGAAAAACCAAAAGAAAAGTAAAAGGTAGGAGGGGTAAAAAAGAATAAGAATGTTCATTAAACACCGTAAGAACACCCTGAAAGTGAATTAGCCGTTGAAATTCATATGTACAAGTTCTCCCACTGCTGGAGACTAGCTTTTTAACCTGCCTGCTGAAACCTAGCAATGCAGATCCTCTATGTTTGTTACCCAAAATTTTACACTTCCTAAAATTTTAACACAATAAAAAATTACAATATAATCTCTCTCTCCCCATCACATCATTACTTTTCACTATAATAAATATTAAAAATCATCTCTCTCTTCACTTTTTCACCAAATCCAATACACTAAAATTTTAACCTCCCCAAAATTTTATCACTCAAACACAACATAGAGGTTGATAACTTGCTCCAGATAGAGTATATCCATCTATTGGCTTTCATTAGCTGTCCATTTATTTAGATTAAGTAGAGCCGAAACAATCATCTTATAGGCTCTGGTAAGTTCGAAGGGAATAATTGTCTCCGGATTCATTGTCTTCAACGGTTGGTCAATGAAGAGTAAGCTTATCCTTTCTTTGCGACCAGTGTTTTTTAATCTTTCATGAACTTTCTAATTTCTCTTTACAGATGTATAGCAGTGGTAACCCAACAAATATTGCCAATCCTGTTAAAGATGCCAGTGTTCAGGTTGACATTAAAACAGTCAGTGGAAGGTTGACCTTATATCAAAGTACTCTTTGTGAAAAACTCCAATGGGATAAGCTCAACACTGATATTAACCTTTATCCCAAAGATGTGTTGGATACATATAACAAGAATGACATCCAGCTGATATGCTGCCAAGCTGATGCCAGTGTACTGTGGCTTGTCCCCAATGTGGTTCAGATGAGAATCATTCAGTCCCTTGACTGGGAGCCAGACATGCATATTATTTTCACTTGGGTGCTGACAAGAGACAGACCAAAAGGTAAGGAAGTAGTCAAATACGAAAGAACTATTGATCGTCCAGATCTTCCAAAAAGATCAGATGTTCAAAAAGTTCTCAATGGCTCCATGAACAGCTTTAGGATATGTAATATATATCCAAGATACTTCCGCATTATTGGTTCTGGTGATGTCAGACCTTTGGAACAAGAGGTAGGCTACACCTTATCCTAGTTCTTTTATTAATTCCCAGCTCTCTCTCTCTCTCTCTCTCTCCCCCCCCCCTTTTTTGTGTGAGTGGTTTATATATCGGTTAAATGCTTAGCTCATAAACTAGTTATTGGAGGCAATATAGTGTTATAAGTCTAACCCATGATACTGATGGTAAGTGCCAAGCTTTTGCAAATCAAATCAAAAGTTCTTTTGCCTTCTGGTTTCGCAGAAAATTTGTTGACAACATAATTGTGCTTTTAGTGAATTTTGTTTCAGGATCTGTGCTTTCAAAGTTTTGCTTTCAGAACCTGTGCTATGGACTCGTGTAAAGTAGAGACCTTCAGGAAATTTTTGTCTAAGAGGTGACAGAAAATTTTCCCTTTTGGCTTGACGTAGGTGTAGCTGAAGTGGACATGTAATTTTCATCGATGAATGTCAGGGAAATTTTAAAAAAATAATAACATATGAAAAATTTATAAATTAAATTAAGAAAACAAAAATAAAACAAGGTAAATTGGTGAAGGGGGGTTCTACCCCCTCCTTGCATGCTGGAAAGGGGATCCCCCTCCTCCACTTGCTGTGGAGTGGGAGATCTCCCCCTCCACCAGTTTTCCTTTCTTTTTTTTGTTTGTTTATTTTCAAAAATTTCTGGTTTATTTTTTGCTGTTTTATCTTCTTCTTTTTACCACATGTACGACACTTTCCACATCAGGGACGTCAAGCCACAGAAACTTTTCATGTAACTTAGATGGAAATTTCACGGAGGTCTTTATTTCACACCAGTCCCTATTACAGGTCAAGAAATCAAAAGTTTGAAAGCACAGGTACTGAAACTAAATTCACCAAAAGTACAGGTATTTTATTAACACTTGTATTTTTATTTTTATTTTGTAGCTTTAGATAATAAAAAGAAGATAGGAAACAATAGAACTGTACACAAAGGCTATACAGTCCATTACATAGACATCAGATACCCTAGTATTTCAGATCTTGAGAAAACATATTATTGAAGAAAGCTAAAACTAGAAATAATTTACAGGAGGAGATATCTGTTACTGCGGATCTTGTTATAAATCGTGGGAATTATGAATGGTGGTCCTTCCATGATGTCAATTCCTCGGCTGTCACTGGATGTGGAGGTTTGACAGGACCCATGGCCATTGTAATATCTGAGGAATTACCACCTCGTAAGTTCTGAAGGAATTTTATATCATCTACATTTGTTGATTGTTTTTTTTATTGGCTTGTGTTTTAATATGTTTAGTGATATATTACTAATGCTGCTCTACGGTTTCAGAAGGTATAATTGGTGACACTCTCAGCAAGTTCAGCATCTGGGGGCTGTACATCACCTTTGTTCTTGCTGTGGGTCGTTTTATTAGACTTCAATGCTCTGACTTAAGAATGAGAATCCCCTTTGAGAACCTTCCTTCCTGTGATAGGTAAAGCAGCTTTATTTTGGACCTGGATTCACATGTGTCATCTTCAGATAACAATGCCTACATGAAGAAACTTCAGTGATAATAATGTGTTTCCCTTTTCTCTGGCAGAAAGTTAAAATTGCATTGTTAACAAGATGGAAGCATCATAGTGTTTTTGGGTCGTATTAATCCCTTATCCATAACATGATTAATCGGAGATGGGAAACACAATTGTTTCACTGCTGTGTCCTTTTTTATCATTAGTTCTTCTGATGTGGTATTCTGCTGTAGGTTGATAGCCATCTGCGAGGATATATATGCTGCAAGAGCGGAGGGTGAGCTTGGAATAGAAGAGGTCCTTTACTGGACACTGGTAAAGATTTATAGGTCACCCCACGTGCTGCTTGAGTACACCAAAAGTGACTAGAAGCCACGTCGAATGCTTCTTCTGGTTGCCAACAGGTTTAACGCTGATGTTAGATTTGACCAACACCCCAGGTATAGCACAAGAAGATATTTACGTTCCGATATAAGGCCACAGATCTCTCTATGCCCATGACAATATTTGTGGCCTTATTATTATTTCCCCAGAGGATCTCTGGTCTCCACTAAAAAGAATTGAGTAGAGTTCTGCATGTTTATCATGCATCTTGTGGGCTAAAAATCTCCTATTCAAGTGCCGTCAAAGTTTCTGGTCGAGTGTCAATTGTTTTAGCTGACAACATTCAGAACAAGTTCTTTTTGTTTTCTTTTGTATTTTCCTTCTTTTCTATATCTGTATATATAATTTACTAGTGATCCATGTATTTGTACTGGAACCGTTATGGGTACTGGGGGCATATACGTGCATCTGAAATTCTGTTCAACAAACTTAAGAGAGCCATACTCAACTCATCAAGAAGGAAGAATCTTTCAAGTTCTACATAATTTTCTCTCTGGTATTTATGTGTACGTGCCTGTCTGCGTCTGGGTGCATGGGCATTGCCACTTGCCGCAGGATGGATGTCTGTGAATGCTGTCACACTATCAACCAATTTCATTGTATCCTGTTTGTAATGACTAGTTTTGATGAAATGTTAAGGTCTCGCGAGACATGAACAAAGCAAAATTTTATCCCAACACCATCCTCAACAGCTTAATCTTGCGAGACATGCACTAATCTGTAATTATATTTCTCTAGATTTTGGCAGGAAACAGGCATGGAACCATGCTTGTACCCGGCCACATATCGACAGGCATGCGTCAACAAAGTTCACACCCACACAGCCAAATATATTCGAACATCCCCACCAGATTCACATCAAACACAGGCTTTTAGAAATGGATGCTCTGCAAAGTGCCTCACCTGCACTTCTTGCGGACAACGACTCAACCATTAGCAGAAGCCTTTTTCACAACATGCTGAGGTATAGTGTCTTCCATTATCTTTGGTGTACCGAAATCAAAATCTGAAAGACGTATATCTTTGTATTACAGGTTATCTTGTATAAATGATGTGATCTCATTCCGGGTGCGGTATCTTTTCCCTTTGGGTGAAGTGTAGTAAAAATCCAATTTAGAGAAATCTATGTTACAAATAAAAATTTTAACTAAAGATAAATTATTTATACAGATAAGTGAGACATTCACTATGAGAATGCCCAATTGGGCTTATTGGTTTTCACTTATATTTGATAAGGTTACATAAGACTTTATTTATAGGCCTTTGAATACAAAATAGCCCATATTGCTAAAGCAATGTGAGACTCTAACTTTAATACTCCCCCGCAAACTCATG
This sequence comes from Myrica gale, assembly GCA_963930655.1. Classification (NCBI taxonomy): domain Eukaryota; kingdom Viridiplantae; phylum Streptophyta; class Magnoliopsida; order Fagales; family Myricaceae; genus Myrica; species Myrica gale. Next base: position 10,960,863 of record OZ005614.1, read on the forward strand.
ACTTGAGTTTGGATTTACAAAAATAATTCAAGGGAAAAAAATGTCGAAAGGTCGTCGGACTGAAGCCGGATGGTTGTCGGACTGATGTCGGATGGTCGCCGGACTGATGCTAGAAACTTTGCTTTGATATCATGTTAGAAATAAAAAAAAATTAACTGAAGAAAAATTATTTATACTGATAAGTGACATCCTCTATGGAAATGCTCAATTGAGTTGTTTTCTCACTTATATTTAATAAGGTTACATAAGACTTTATTTACAAGCCCTTTGAATATAATAGCTCACATTACTAAAGCAATGTAGTACTCTTAACTTTAATAATCTATCCTCACCACTATGCTTCGCTTAAAACCTTATGGGGTCTTTGGAATGTTAGGCTTGTCAATGACCCAGGTACGAGAGGCATCATACTCAATATCAGCAGGATCGTCACAAGAAATATAATGTTTTCTGTCACAATAAAATGGGTCCTCAATTATTTGACATGTTATTTCTTCAAACTCCTCTTTTGTATCAATCAACCTCCATTTAAAGCATTTCTCACATTGTGCAGCATATAGACCAATGGAATGTGTTTGTTGTGATTGCTGTAAAATCAAAAAAGATATTAGCGTGCAGCAAAATGCATCAACGAAACGACAAGCACGTCTTACCCTGTTGGTTCAGTCCCAATAAATAAGGGCTTCCCATATTTTGTGTTTCTTCAACCAGTTATGAGTAGTAAAAAAATGAGAAAAAAAAGATCTTATTAAGTGGAACCGGGAAGTTTTTGGTGATCTGAATCATAGGAAATCTTTCTTGTTGGGTGAGTTATCTTCGTTGGATGGGATGGATGAAAGTGGGAATCTTGATGGGGAAGGCAAAAGAAGCAAGTTGGAGGTATCTTCTGAGCTGAATATTTTGATTAGCATGGAGGAAACTAGCCGGAGACAGAAGTCTCGTGCTTTGTGGCTTAAGGAGGGAGATCGGTGTATCCAGTTCTTTCATCGCATGGCCAACTCAAATCGTAGGATCAACTCGATCGACAGTTTGAAGGTGGATAAGGAATTATTGGAGGATCATGAGAGTATTTCTAAGGAGGTTGCCAGCTATTATTGTTCCTTGTTTACAGAGCCTTTCTCTTGGAGACCTTTTCTCGATGACTTGGCTTTTGATTCCATTTTCGGGGTTGAGACGGATTGGCTCGAAAGGCCCTTAGAAGAGGAGGAAGTGGTTGGGGGTGGTGATGAGTCTTAATGGGGATAAGGCGCCGGGCCCAAATGATTTTATCCTTGCTTTCTTCCAATCTTGTTGGGAGATGATCAAAGGTGATGTTCTCTCTATGTTCAATGAGTTTGCCCAGCACGAGATGTTTGTTAGAAGCCTTAATGCAACCTTTATTGTGTTGATCCCAAAGAAAGTGGGTGTGGTTAAATTGAAGGATTTCCGCCCAATAAGCCTTGTGGGGGAGTTTTCAAAATTATGGCCAAGGTGTTGGTAGGCTAAAGGTGGTCTTGGGTAGTTTCATTTCTCCTTCTCAAAGTGCGTTTGTGAAAGAGAGACAAATTTTAGATTGTTCTTATTGCTAATGAGTGTATTGACCATGTGAATTGAAGATTCCTTTTATATCTCTCAAGGAGGTATGGCTTTGGGGCCAAGTGGTGCAGCTGGATCGAGTTTTGCATCTCCACTATTAAATATTCGATAATTGTGAATGACTCTCCCAAAGGTTTTTTTGGTAGATCTCGTGGGTTGCGTCAAGGTGATCCCCTTTCCCCGTTGTTGTTTGTTATAGTCATGGAAGCATTCAATAGGATGATGAAGGTGCTGATTAGTAATGGCTCCATTGAAGGGTTCGATGTTGGAGGGGGTGGTAGAGGTGGGGTGAGCATATCTCATTTATTATTTGTGGATGACACTCTCATCCTTTGTGGAGTTGTTGATGTCACGCCCCAAACCTCCAAGGTTAGAGGGTGACTTACTAACAATACACAATTAAACTTTTGATTTAAAAACATATTTAAAATAAATGTGGAATAAACTTTATTTAAAAACTTAAATAAATCTCTCTTAATAAAAATTAAAAACTCTTTTAGAACACAAAGACAAATCTAAACATGATTAGACTCATACTAAAGTCAAACATTTATTCTAATAATCACTCAGCTACCCGCCCACATGCTATCTAATGCTGACTATTGACACGCTCCTGATCAACATCTGAAAATAAAGAAAACAAATAGGAGGTGAGTTCGACAACTCAGTAAACAAAATCATTATGCTAGTGTGTATCCCATGAGTCACGCTGTAACAGTAAGAGACTGAATATTTAAAATCTTTTTAAACTGTTGAAAGCTGTTTTTGGTAATTTCAATTTCAATAAAACATATTTATAAAAAAATATTATCTATATACCATAATATTATAGAAAATCAGTTTTATCTATATATGAAAATCTCTTTAGCAACAACCGTGGGAAACGTTTACCCTCGTGACAGGGTTGTGCAGTTGCTACCTAGTTTGAAGATCAGTCAAACTAAGTCAATACTAGGGGTATAATTCTTCCTTACTAAGGCTTGATCATGTTTAAGTGTGCACTCGGTAAGAATCTACAAAATAAACTACTCCGTTTACAGAATGAATGCACTTAATGGGTTGCAATTGATACCAATGCGTTGTCTCTGTAACTCTAGACTTCAGGGTTTGAAAATATATAACATATTATAAAATAAACATCACTTTAAACTTCGCATATTTCTCTTCTTTTCATAAAATATCATGCACAACTCTTGAATAACAATAAATATAAAAAAACTTTGATTTCAATCAATGAAAACATCAAGTAAAATCATTGGGCATAAAAATAGACTCATGTTTACACATTTCATGCTAAAATCTTTGACAATTTTATCATAAAGTAATGCATATAAAACTCCGAGGATTTTTGATAAATCATGCAATTTCTCAAATATCACCTCGGTTTTTTAGGAAAATCTAGCATAATAACCCCACTTACCTGGATCTTCAAGCAAATAAGCCTTTGACTTAACACATATAAATACAAAATTTAACTTATTTTAATACGCTCAAACGGAAACATAATTGAAACTCTAAATCTTTTTGACAGTATTAAATCCGAAATTCACTGGTCAAATTCTAAAATATAATTGACCTATCTCAGGTTTCCCTAAAATCTCCTAATTAAAATATATTCTTTCCTAAGATGCTAACTATACCTGTAAAATTTCATATCCAGATTCCTTGTATAACCCAGTAAATAAAATCGACATTCAACTCTGTTCACGGAGTCAAACTATACCCTGAAAATTCAATACTCATCACTTCCAAAATTCATAAAGGTCTATTAAGCTATCCAAAAATCCCTAAATGTATACCAAAGATTTATATATGCGTTATAAAGATACCTATAAAATTTCATGCCGAAATTCAAAGCCAAGATATGTCATCTGGTTCAAACCTTCAATCTATATCAAAGATATTTCTCAACAATTATGATATCTCCAAGCCTAAATTCCGGATTTTTAAAACCATATCAATACATCTCCAAAAATTACGAAACTTTAACTCAATTCTCATCAAGATATCTAGTATGGAATATCTAAAAATCATAATTTTTAGACTTGTAGGGTTGGCTATAAAAAAATAATTCGATCTACTACTGAGATCTAGAACGTGAATTTTCCTGAACAAATCTTGAACCCAAATTTCAATTACTCCAAGAAATCCATTAAACTATTTCGAAAAATCTTAAAATAATTAGGGCTAGATCTAGACACCCTATGGTTTGATATTTCATAAAAAAATATCAAAAAATTAGAAATACCTGAGTTTGCTTCAAGAAAATTCGTCTAGATTATTGAAAGCAAGAAAACCATTCTTTTTCCTCTTGTTGGCGTAAAAGTGTGATGTGTAAAAATTGAAACCAATATGTAAATCTATTTATAGACTCACACTAGTAATAGAGTCCCTTTTGAACTCTAAAACTTTTAAATTTTTAATAATCATAAAATCTTTAAACTTTTAAAAAGGTTTGACTAGGTCAAAGATAAAAATGCAACTATTTTAAATGACTTAAGCTCAAATTTCAAATTTAAAGAAGACATTTCAAATACCAAAGAAGATATTTTAAATAACAAATAAAAAATTCAAATAATTTTAAAAATAGAAATATCGGGTGTTACAAATGAGGCTTAATTTTGCAATATTCGGTGCCTACTCTGTTTTGAGGCGGTGTCGGGTTTGAAGATTAATCTCTCAAAGTACGAAGTCATCCCTATTCGAAATGTTGTCAATGTGCATGTTTTGGCGTCTGTTTTAGGCCATCGGGTTGCTGCTTTGATATCATGTTAGAAATAAAAAAAAATTAACTGAAGAAAAATTATTTATACTGATAAGTGACATCCTCTATGGAAATGCTCAATTGAGTTGTTTTCTCACTTATATTTAATAAGGTTACATAAGACTTTATTTACAAGCCCTTTGAATATAATAGCTCACATTACTAAAGCAATGTAGTACTCTTAACTTTAATAATCTATCCTCACCACTATGCTTCGCTTAAAACCTTATGGGGTCTTTGGAATGTTAGGCTTGTCAATGACCCAGGTACGAGAGGCATCATACTCAATATCAGCAGGATCGTCACAAGAAATATAATGTTTTCTGTCACAATAAAATGGGTCCTCAATTATTTGACATGTTATTTCTTCAAACTCCTCTTTTGTATCAATCAACCTCCATTTAAAGCATTTCTCACATTGTGCAGCATATAGACCAATGGAATGTGTTTGTTGTGATTGCTGTAAAATCAAAAAAGATATTAGCGTGCAGCAAAATGCATCAACGAAACGACAAGCACGTCTTACCCTGTTGGTTCAGTCCCAATAAATAAGGGCTTCCCATATTTTGTGTTTCTTCAACCAGTTATGAGTAGTAAAAAAATGAGAAAAAAAAGATCTTATTAAGTGGAACCGGGAAGTTTTTGGTGATCTGAATCATAGGAAATCTTTCTTGTTGGGTGAGTTATCTTCGTTGGATGGGATGGATGAAAGTGGGAATCTTGATGGGGAAGGCAAAAGAAGCAAGTTGGAGGTATCTTCTGAGCTGAATATTTTGATTAGCATGGAGGAAACTAGCCGGAGACAGAAGTCTCGTGCTTTGTGGCTTAAGGAGGGAGATCGGTGTATCCAGTTCTTTCATCGCATGGCCAACTCAAATCGTAGGATCAACTCGATCGACAGTTTGAAGGTGGATAAGGAATTATTGGAGGATCATGAGAGTATTTCTAAGGAGGTTGCCAGCTATTATTGTTCCTTGTTTACAGAGCCTTTCTCTTGGAGACCTTTTCTCGATGACTTGGCTTTTGATTCCATTTTCGGGGTTGAGACGGATTGGCTCGAAAGGCCCTTAGAAGAGGAGGAAGTGGTTGGGGGTGGTGATGAGTCTTAATGGGGATAAGGCGCCGGGCCCAAATGATTTTATCCTTGCTTTCTTCCAATCTTGTTGGGAGATGATCAAAGGTGATGTTCTCTCTATGTTCAATGAGTTTGCCCAGCACGAGATGTTTGTTAGAAGCCTTAATGCAACCTTTATTGTGTTGATCCCAAAGAAAGTGGGTGTGGTTAAATTGAAGGATTTCCGCCCAATAAGCCTTGTGGGGGAGTTTTCAAAATTATGGCCAAGGTGTTGGTAGGCTAAAGGTGGTCTTGGGTAGTTTCATTTCTCCTTCTCAAAGTGCGTTTGTGAAAGAGAGACAAATTTTAGATTGTTCTTATTGCTAATGAGTGTATTGACCATGTGAATTGAAGATTCCTTTTATATCTCTCAAGGAGGTATGGCTTTGGGGCCAAGTGGTGCAGCTGGATCGAGTTTTGCATCTCCACTATTAAATATTCGATAATTGTGAATGACTCTCCCAAAGGTTTTTTTGGTAGATCTCGTGGGTTGCGTCAAGGTGATCCCCTTTCCCCGTTGTTGTTTGTTATAGTCATGGAAGCATTCAATAGGATGATGAAGGTGCTGATTAGTAATGGCTCCATTGAAGGGTTCGATGTTGGAGGGGGTGGTAGAGGTGGGGTGAGCATATCTCATTTATTATTTGTGGATGACACTCTCATCCTTTGTGGAGTTGTTGATGTCACGCCCCAAACCTCCAAGGTTAGAGGGTGACTTACTAACAATACACAATTAAACTTTTGATTTAAAAACATATTTAAAATAAATGTGGAATAAACTTTATTTAAAAACTTAAATAAATCTCTCTTAATAAAAATTAAAAACTCTTTTAGAACACAAAGACAAATCTAAACATGATTAGACTCATACTAAAGTCAAACATTTATTCTAATAATCACTCAGCTACCCGCCCACATGCTATCTAATGCTGACTATTGACACGCTCCTGATCAACATCTGAAAATAAAGAAAACAAATAGGAGGTGAGTTCGACAACTCAGTAAACAAAATCATTATGCTAGTGTGTATCCCATGAGTCACGCTGTAACAGTAAGAGACTGAATATTTAAAATCTTTTTAAACTGTTGAAAGCTGTTTTTGGTAATTTCAATTTCAATAAAACATATTTATAAAAAAATATTATCTATATACCATAATATTATAGAAAATCAGTTTTATCTATATATGAAAATCTCTTTAGCAACAACCGTGGGAAACGTTTACCCTCGTGACAGGGTTGTGCAGTTGCTACCTAGTTTGAAGATCAGTCAAACTAAGTCAATACTAGGGGTATAATTCTTCCTTACTAAGGCTTGATCATGTTTAAGTGTGCACTCGGTAAGAATCTACAAAATAAACTACTCCGTTTACAGAATGAATGCACTTAATGGGTTGCAATTGATACCAATGCGTTGTCTCTGTAACTCTAGACTTCAGGGTTTGAAAATATATAACATATTATAAAATAAACATCACTTTAAACTTCGCATATTTCTCTTCTTTTCATAAAATATCATGCACAACTCTTGAATAACAATAAATATAAAAAAACTTTGATTTCAATCAATGAAAACATCAAGTAAAATCATTGGGCATAAAAATAGACTCATGTTTACACATTTCATGCTAAAATCTTTGACAATTTTATCATAAAGTAATGCATATAAAACTCCGAGGATTTTTGATAAATCATGCAATTTCTCAAATATCACCTCGGTTTTTTAGGAAAATCTAGCATAATAACCCCACTTACCTGGATCTTCAAGCAAATAAGCCTTTGACTTAACACATATAAATACAAAATTTAACTTATTTTAATACGCTCAAACGGAAACATAATTGAAACTCTAAATCTTTTTGACAGTATTAAATCCGAAATTCACTGGTCAAATTCTAAAATATAATTGACCTATCTCAGGTTTCCCTAAAATCTCCTAATTAAAATATATTCTTTCCTAAGATGCTAACTATACCTGTAAAATTTCATATCCAGATTCCTTGTATAACCCAGTAAATAAAATCGACATTCAACTCTGTTCACGGAGTCAAACTATACCCTGAAAATTCAATACTCATCACTTCCAAAATTCATAAAGGTCTATTAAGCTATCCAAAAATCCCTAAATGTATACCAAAGATTTATATATGCGTTATAAAGATACCTATAAAATTTCATGCCGAAATTCAAAGCCAAGATATGTCATCTGGTTCAAACCTTCAATCTATATCAAAGATATTTCTCAACAATTATGATATCTCCAAGCCTAAATTCCGGATTTTTAAAACCATATCAATACATCTCCAAAAATTACGAAACTTTAACTCAATTCTCATCAAGATATCTAGTATGGAATATCTAAAAATCATAATTTTTAGACTTGTAGGGTTGGCTATAAAAAAATAATTCGATCTACTACTGAGATCTAGAACGTGAATTTTCCTGAACAAATCTTGAACCCAAATTTCAATTACTCCAAGAAATCCATTAAACTATTTCGAAAAATCTTAAAATAATTAGGGCTAGATCTAGACACCCTATGGTTTGATATTTCATAAAAAAATATCAAAAAATTAGAAATACCTGAGTTTGCTTCAAGAAAATTCGTCTAGATTATTGAAAGCAAGAAAACCATTCTTTTTCCTCTTGTTGGCGTAAAAGTGTGATGTGTAAAAATTGAAACCAATATGTAAATCTATTTATAGACTCACACTAGTAATAGAGTCCCTTTTGAACTCTAAAACTTTTAAATTTTTAATAATCATAAAATCTTTAAACTTTTAAAAAGGTTTGACTAGGTCAAAGATAAAAATGCAACTATTTTAAATGACTTAAGCTCAAATTTCAAATTTAAAGAAGACATTTCAAATACCAAAGAAGATATTTTAAATAACAAATAAAAAATTCAAATAATTTTAAAAATAGAAATATCGGGTGTTACAAATGAGGCTTAATTTTGCAATATTCGGTGCCTACTCTGTTTTGAGGCGGTGTCGGGTTTGAAGATTAATCTCTCAAAGTACGAAGTCATCCCTATTCGAAATGTTGTCAATGTGCATGTTTTGGCGTCTGTTTTAGGCCATCGGGTTGCTGCTTTGCCTATCACTTATCTGGGCCTCCCTCCCCTTGGGGCTACTTTCAAATGTTCCCGGATTTGGAGTGATATTATTGAGAGAACGAAAAGGAGGTTGGCGAGGTGAAAACGGTGTTATCTCTCCAAGTGTAGTAGAATCACTTTGATCAAGTATACTCTATCTTGTCTCCCCACTTACTTTTTGTCGCTCTTTCCTATTCCTGTTGTGGTGGCTAGAAGGTTGGAGAAGATTCAAAGGGATTTTCTATGGGAGAGTGATGAAAGTGTACATAAATTTCATCTTGTGAAGTGAGAGAAAGTTTTTGTTCTCATATTCGTTGTGGTGGGTTGGGTTTGAGAAGGCTCACTTTGTTTAATACGGCCTTTCTCGGGAAATGGCTTTGGAGGTTTGGGGTTGAGCGAGACAGCTTGTGGAGAATTGTTATCATGGAAAAATACAGGTGCACTTTGGGCGGGTGGAACATTCTTGAATGCAATGGCTCTTATGGAGTTGGTCTTTGGAAGAATATTCGAAAAGAATGACACTCCTTTGCTGAGAACATCCATTTTGAGATGAGAAGTGGCATTAGAGTCCGTTTCTAGAAGGATCGTTGGTGTAGCGAGAGATCCTTAAAGGATATGTTTCCTTGTTTGTTTTCTCTTGCATGCAATAAGGATGCTATGGTTGAGGACTACTTGGAGGGGGGACACATGAGTGTTTCGTGGAATATTCAGTTTGTTAGTAGGGCTAATGATTGGGAGTTAGAGGAGTTTTCGACGCTCTTCACCTTACTTTATTCTATTGTACTGTTTCTTTTCTCTTTTAATAAAATTGACTTACTTTAAATAAAAGTAAAAAATGAAAAGATCATCATCAACTGCAGAATTCAAATCGTGTAGCAAAGAACATACTTAAAAGAGTATAACTTAAAAATTCTGTCTTTTTCCTCTTTTATTTTCCTACCAAGTGAACATAAACAGTAAAGATAGCAAATCAACAACTTTATCCATTAAATCCAAACAAGCCCAAAAAAATCATTCATATATATTCAGGAAATTTCCATTTAAAGGAAAACCAAATTTTCTGTGGGTTTAATGTCATTTAGCACCTCAAATCTTTAAATTTGTTAACGTTTAGAAGTTGAAAGACATCGACTAAACATGAAGCGTAGTTAAAGTTTCCCAATCTTTCACGGATCACAAACTCTATCTCTCCATAGTCTTTCACCAGAACAAGAATAACAACTCATGCTAATCGTCTCCAAATTCACAGAGAACCAGATGGCAGATCACAAATACTGAGTCATACCAAGAGGAAGAAGGAAGAATGATGCACTCTTGTCACCCTTTTAGCACTTCAACAACGATCCCAAATCATACTGAGGAAAGAACACGGCAAGTATTATTCTTAGCTAGCAATTAAGTTGCACAGGTCATACTAAGCTGATTTTACACTGATTGAAAAGAATACTGCATTCATTCATTTCCTATTTATAATGAACTCCAAATACAAGTTTCAACATTTAAATATAGTAAGATCACTTGCTGCAACAAACTCCTCCTACGTGATCACCTAACACATAAAATCCACTCTTTTTTATTTGCCTCGGAATTACTCTTATCGTTGTACAGGTTTGACAAGCTACAGCTTTCAGTTTCTCGGTAGGAACATGAGCTACAAACCTATAGCTATTTCAGAAAGATTCAATTTCAGGGGGTTTTGTAAACTCCAATCAGTAAAAACAAACAATCAAACGAGTAAAGGGCCTGTACCCAGTGATTCATTCACACTAACCCTCTTTTTGTTTGCTGAGAAAAGCAAGGAGAACAAAACAAACATGATAGTCAAAACTAGGAAACCCTCTTGTAAATGAAGCAATAATTTGTCATAACCGTTCGCGGTTACTAAACACGGTTAGAACACAAGATTAACAGCGGAAAACATAGCCCCACCAAGTCCTAAGTCGTTAAACACCGAACTTTGGTAAAAACAAGAGAAAGGAATTAGGTCATTCCATTATTTCCCTAGTCTTCTCTGCAGCCAATCAGACAAGATATCTCAATGTATGCCGAAATACCCTAAGGCCTACGCTATTGATCATTGAATCATACCTTGGACGCGTGGCTGGGAGTCTCTTGGCTGCTGCCCTTCATGGCGTTTCCCTCCCCCTCCAGGCAAGGGTCAAAGAAAGAGGCAGGGCGGCGAAAGATTGATGTCGCTGGTCAAGGGGGGAGAGGTTGGTAAGCCAGCGAGTTAGGTTATTATGTTGATGGCTTATATTGATGGTCGCTGAGCGATGGTCAAGATTGAACCTTCAAAATCAAAAGTCTAATCATGCCGCATCAATTAAAATTGATCTGACCCGCGCCCGACCCATATTATACTAATAACCGACCCGCTAGCCTTATGACCCGTTTTGCATAAAATTTCAAAATCACAAGTTTGCATTCGACGTTTTCGTCCCCCAGCTCCCACACCGTCGCGTCGCCCTTCTCCATCGCTCCTAGCCCAGTTCACCAACAGGTTTGGTCAGTATATTGAAGGGAGCAACAAAAATAAACAAGTGTCATGCTTAATTAGCCCCGCAGTTGAGAAGATAGTGTATGTAGATGCTATAAATATTCCTGAAGTATCACTTTCAAAGGAATCGACAAACTCTGCAGGTGAGGATGTGGAATTGTGGCACAATCTGAGCCTTTGGATTGTGAAGACTCTCTCGGTAAACTAGATCCTTTTATTCTCTCTTTTCTTCTTTGAAAATTTGTGTGGTATTGTTGTACGGAGTAGGCTTGTGCATAGCCGATGGTAGTGACGATTATGGCCTCCACAGCCTAGGGCGGTTGTACAAAATCCCCAACCGCCCCCGGTTACACCGGTGACCGGTGCTGGTAGCGGTTAACCGACTAAGTGCGTGAGAGAGAGAGTACTGCCGAGGGGGACGAGAGAGAGAAGTGCGGTGAAAGAGAGAGATGTGGGGGGAGAGAGAGAGGTGAGACCGTGAGAGAGAGATGCGGGAGAGAGAGAGAGAGAATTGTAAGGAGGAGAGAATTTAGAAAAAAAAGAGGAGAGAGAGAGGGAGAGAAAAAGACCTAACCTAAAAGTTTAAAAATTACGGTTTAAAAATCTTCTACAAGACTATTGCCTATTGCCTAACTACTTCATATCTTTCTAGATCAATTAGTAAATAAATGTCCAGATTTTCAAATTCATTATAATTTTTAACCCTTAATGAGATATCAAATATATTATGATCAATTATGAAATTAAAATCTTATTAAATTGGACGAAATAAAATACTTATCAATGGGTTTCCAAATACATCAATTACAAATAAAAATTTTATTAATAAATTTTTAAATACATTATGATCAATTATAAAATAATATATATATAAATTAATGAGTTGACTATATATTCAAAGAAATCATCAAATATTAGACATTTTAAAATTATCATTTCATATGAGAGATCGATAGTTTTTCAATCCAAAATTGATTTTGATTTCATTTTAATTTTCACAACTCTCTCTTTAAATGCAAATTAAGAATTGTTGGCTATAGAGAGAATTGTTAGGTGAGATTTTCTTTTCATTTGAATTTGAATTTTCTCAACTCTTTCTTTAACTGTAAATACATTGTTGGGTGATTGAGAGATAATTTTAAGGTGAGATTTTATTTCCATTTGAATTTGAATTCACCAACTCTCTCTTTAAATTAGGAATTTGTTAAGAATTTTATGTGATAAATGATAATGAGAGAAATTTTAGGAATTGAATTCCCCAACTCTCTCTACCTCTCACTCTCTCAATTCTAGCTCTCCCTCTCCTTCTCTTTCACCTCTCTCTCACCTTTCTGTCTTCCTCTCCCTCTCCTTCACGTTTCACCACTCTCTCACACCTCTCTCTCTTCTTCCTCTCTCCCCCTGCACCTCTCTCTTTCTCACTTTCCTTTTATTAAAAAAAGGTGGCGGTGAACCACCCAGCGGTGTGCGGTGAAATCGCCACCTGGTGAAAATGGCAACAGGTCCCGCCCCCTCTACTATGTGGGGAGCGATGACCGATACTGGTGAACAACCCTAGTAATGAGAGTAGCTGCAAAACCAAGATTTTATTAAATTTTGAGACAAAATAGTAAAAAATAAAATTCTGTCAAAAAATGGAGAAAGATTATTTAAGTGAATTTTTATACTTATTATAATGATAGGAGATTATTTTATTATTACTCATTTGTATAAAATTTTGATTTTCAAACACCACCTAAATAATAATACCATCTTGAAACCAGTAAAAGATAACTGGATAATAGAGAAACGAGAAATATGCTTCACAACTATGATATATTATGAATATTGACGGAGTAGGCTTTTCGGCCTTGGGAAGAGATTTGCTATCATCGAGACCCAATGATAAGAAAGATGAAAAGAGCTGGGCTAAGGCCCATCTTGGCGTTAGTAAGCCCACTTCACTTATAGGACCAGTAAGAAAAGAAGAGAAGACAACCCTCTTTATGGCAGGTCACATCCAAGCTGGCAAAAGAAGCCGGCAGAAAGCGTTAATCATACTATTCCCTGACAGAAATGGTAGCATGGAGAATAATATCAATTCATTTAATAAATCTGGAGCAGGGGTTAGGGGTGTAAAATCGAAAATATGGTCCGATTTTTAGACCAGAATCCAGTCGGACCGAATTTCCGATTGGCATAAAATGATGGACCGGACCACTTATAAGTGGTCCAGACCTGTTTCATTTTTTTCTTTTTAGTTTTTTTTCCCATTTTCATCTCACAATTCAAATCCTAAGATAAAAAAAATAGGTACAAGTGTCTAAAAAAACACTACAAGTCAAAATATAAATGTCTCAAACACACACAAACAAATACATAAATAAACTAAAAGCTTGCAAATATCCCAAATGAGTCTCTTCCTCAAGTCTTGCTAGTGGTTGATGTCTTAAGTTTGCTTGTTGTTGTGCTATTGCTTTTCATTTCTGCAAGTTTAGATGTTAATAAATGTTTAAAACAAATAAATATAAGTAAAACATAGAGAAAAATAAAATTACAAACACATTTTATTTACCGTAATCCATGTCATAACTCTTGATACAATCCAAAGTTTCTTTGATGTTAATTGCTTCCTTTTCATCCACATGCCTCAACCAATCTTGGGTGTAAACGAGGGCCTCCACAGTCGTTGAAGCTAATGAACTCCGAAACATATCAAGTACACTTCCCCCGTACTAAAAGCGGACTCTGAAGACACAATGGAGATAGGGATAACCAATACATCCTGTGCAATCCTAGCAATGACGGGATATCGTAAATCATTATCCTTCTACCATTTCAATACATCAAAATTCTTGTCTGAAGCAACAAGTGGATCAGCCAAATACCAATCAATTTCTAAGTTTGCACTGAGACTTGATGAATATGTTCCTAGCAATGGTCACGTGAGATGAGACTTGAAATCTGGGCTCTAGCATCCGTACAAACTTTTTAAATTGTGAAGACTCCACACTCTTGAAAGGGAGCTCATCAACAATAAGAAACTCTGCTAAAGCTTGACGAAAAGCTATAGTATGATTATGGTCGAATTTTTTTTGTCAACACCAAATTACTAGGGTTCTCATCACCCTCAATTCCCTTTTCATATGCTAAATTTTTTTTATCTCTTCTCTTATTTTGGGGTAGCTGATTAGGGTTTTCCTTACATTTAGTAAGATGATCCAACAAATTTTTCATCTCATTCTTATTCTCATCCGCAGCATAATCGACATCACAATAGTTACAAAATGCCTTAGGGCGTGGTGGGTCACCAACATACTTTTTCTAAAATGAGACCAAACCATAGATTGATTCTTTCTTTTTGGTTTAAGTGGTTCACTACTTGGTGAGGGAATTTCTGAAACATCTTCCTCTTCAACCATCATATCCACATCCTCTAAACTCAATCTCATAGCATCAACAGAACGATCCAAACAATTACGAGAACGAGAAATAGCTTTTGATCCCTATGTCATTGAAGCAAAACCATCAAGTTAAATATATTGTAGAAAATTATATGCAACACATAAAGTTATTCAACTAAAAATAACTAATCTTCTTGCACACTAATGAATGCATGAATATCAACATGTTGACTTAATTGTTTAAATACCAACATTTGATCTCATCTAATATCTTATACGTTCAACACACAAAGCCATTTCACACATCTAATAGCTTATACCCATATTGACTTAACTGTTTAAATACCAAAAATTAGATTTGCTCCCATACGTTCAACACACAAAACCAATTCAAAAGAATCTCCATTCTCCAATACACAGAAGACAGAAAGCCAATTCGTTGAATTCAATATGCAGAACACTCTACACACTATATAGTACCAAATTACCAATTTTTGGAACCCATTAACCCAAATACCAATCAGTGAGGAACGGTAAAGGCTTAAAGACATCATGTCAAAATCCTTACCAAAAAGGAGAAGAGAGGCTGGGTAGTGGGCGGTGCTGTGGCTGGGTGGCGCTGTGGAGTGGGCGAGTAGGGGTTCAGATTATGCGTTTGGCTGCGCTTGGGACTGGGAGGGGGGCAGGGGGCTGCGTTGGGGAGAGGGTTTGGCTGCGCTGGGGAGGGGGCAGGAGACTGCATTGGGGAGGGGTTCGGGATGTGGGTTGGCTGCGCTTTAGAGGGGGCTACACTGGGGAGGTTGGGACTAAGAGGGGGTTTCGAAGAGGGAGGGCGGGAGGCCAAGAGGGGGGCAGGGGGTTGGGAGACTCAGGACTTCGAAGTTCATAAAAAACGTAGTTATTCATTGGTTACTCTGAGAGAACTGGCTGGTAGTCTTACTAGTGCTGTATTGGCGGACTCGCTCAATGAGCAATAAATATAGCTCAAACTTAATAATAAATATAGCTTAAACTTAATATTATGTAGTGAAAGTGCTCCTATGGTAAGAGAGGAGAGAATCGCTAATACCGGTTACTCTCTCTTTTTTTTTTTAATTAAAAATTTAGTTATTCATTGGTTACTCTGATGTCGAATCTGTCTCCCCCCTTTTTTTTTCTTTTTTCTTTTTTCTATTGGGCTTCTAAAGTAAAACGAAGAAAACAGAACAATGTCAGATAAAGAGTAAAATAGTGTTAAGATTTGGGGCAACACGTAAATAGCATACCTTTGTTTTTTCGTAAAATTTATTTTAAGACTTCTGCTTTCAAATGTTTAGATTTAAGACTGCAATAGCCCAATAGAATAAAGATTATCCAAATCCCATGTATTGATAATTTGTTACAATTTAAGAGACTCTAATGGAACAAATTTAAACTTGACAGAACACTTTAATTTTGTTCCAAAACATGTGATGTAGTGCGATCTTTTACTAACTTTTATAAAATAATTATAAAATAATCTCTTTTTCCACATCAATTATCTATTTTCATTATAATAAATATAAAAAAATTATTCAAGTATTTCTTTTCACTTTTTTAGTAATTTTTACGTTTTCAAATTTTGACACGCAATTACCTAATATATAATTTGACTGAAACACTTGTTCAAGCTGCCACTTGTGCTCTGTTGATTTCTTAGAAGAAGTATAATAGGTTACATAACATAAAAGCAGCCAAATTCGTACAACGTTGTGATTGAGACAAAAATAATCCGATCGATCCCTCGAGGCATAAAGAATAGACAAGCAGGCCTCCTGCATCATTCAATACATCGACTGCATCAAATGCCGAAGTCCTAATTTGACAGTTTTGATATAAAAAAAGTGGTTCAAATGTATTGGTAACGCTGGACAAATCGAGGAATTGACTAGTGGGGGTAATTACATAAACAAATATTTTGAGGGGTCCAAATGTATAAACTACAAAAAATTGGCCAAAAATTCGTTTAGCAGATTTTTGGGCCTTGCCTTCGTCCCGGCGTAACGTACACCAGATAGTGATTACAATAGTAAAGCTAAATTCAAAGGCTTACGCTTCGGATAATAAGATTATTATAGATGACAACGAATACCAATAAATTTTCCCTGTCTAACTCTCTCCTAAATACTAAGTTGTTACCCAAAAAAAAAACTAAGTTGGTCTAAAATGGCTTAAAGAATTTGAAATAAAATAAAATTAATGGGGAATATTGGTCATATTAAGCATGTTGGATGATTTGACAATTAATGGAGACACGCAGTTATTAATAAATGTTCTGAGAGTGCAAGAATAATAAACTCCAGGCATTTGAGGTGACTTTTATAATCTGAATATCAGTTTAATTAAAGATTTACTTGCAAGCAATAGGTTTCGAACCCACGGCTACATACTGAATACAATTCCTTAGGAAGTAGTCTGTTTTACTTGTAGAAGTTAGTCAGTTAGTAACTGCGTCTGAAATGCAACATACATCAAGAAAAGCCATCAGCATGGTTATTGGATTTCAAGAAGTTGGATGATGTGTTGCCTAAGCAGAAAATTATAAAGACTAGAAATCCATGTTTGATGCAAAAACAGGACATTGGTTATTTGGCGGACATGATCAACAAAGGTCGAAGGACACGACCAATGGTGGCGATCGTATAGCAGTGAGAATTTACTGAACGTGTTACAGAAAAGAGGGACTCTGATGCCAAGTCAATATAGAAGATCCCAACCACCGAATATCCTCTGGGGAGTTAAACCCCACGGTGGCAATTCATTGACCTATGTCAAATCTAAGACCCCTCATTATTTCCATCCTTAATACTTCCAAACTTTTGAGTTTTGATATTTCATGTCCCATGAACTTTTCTATCTTCTTCTCAGTTCTCACTCACACCCCCTGCTTTTCCCCCCCTTAAATCATGGGCCTTTCCCTCATCATTAATTAGTGTCGTACAGATATTCTCATGGGTGGGGAGGAACTCCCAAGTCTAAACAGCCACAAGTCACAAGCTTTTTGTTGTAATGGGGGACAATAAGAAAGAAAAAAGTATGGCATTTTGCGACCAAGACCCAAGTCCATGCATTTGGCGTCTTCCTTGATACAGCAAATCCAGCTAGACCCACCTATTAAATCACCCATAAATGACAACTACGTACTTAAAGTTACCTAATCTGTCTTATTTAACACAAAAGTTTCCAAGCGGATTCCATTTTTTGTCAACTATTCAATGTCTGGCAGGGGTTGTAGTGGAAAGTATCGAAATACCCCTTCTGGATTCCATCGGCATGGTGCACTCCATATGTTTGATACCACATCTAACTGACTTGACTTTTTCCATTGAACCCTCGCGTTAAGGGAATGCCTTTCTCTATGCTAATTAGGCAATTAATTAACTACAAAAAAAAGTTCCTTTATCATTTTATAAGTAAACTACTCGGGGCTTTTATGCTTCCTTTCCTATCAATAGGAAAACGTCCCGTACCAATCAATTCGGCCACATCAAGTTTAATTTGTGAATATCGAAGGAGGCAGTAATTTCCGGTAAAATGCGCCTACTCAGGGACGTGTTACCGTGGCGTTCAAGTTGGATCTCATAATAAAGCTAATTGCGGTCCACAATAAAATATCAATGGCAATAATTGAGAGAGTACCTTTTTTTCTGAAATAATTGAGAGAGTACATAGACCAAGGAAATAGGACTTCCACAGGCTACACAACAGGCTCAAGCATATGGAGCTGTTTGGCACTTTTCCTAGCTGCTAATTAGTCCCTTAGCAACATAATTATACACCAATGTTTTTCCCTCATCCGATACAAAAAAATCAGAATCAACCATACAATGGAACATATGTGCCAAACATGCCCTTATGAGTTTCTATTAAATAACTGATCTGGAAATGAATATTACAGGTCATGGACAGACAGCTTTGATTAAAACTGCTGGGACCCCTTCAAAGCCCACTCCAACCCGCCCTGGATTTCCATGAGAACAAAATCCCCCTCTGCAAAAATCCTTATCTTATTTTTTTAATGACCAATCTGTGGGCTCCACCAGGGATGCATGGGAGTTGGATACGCCGGGTTTCGAGTGATGTGCCTTTCCAAACAAGGATCCTACTTGCATGACTTGGGAGTAGTTGGGGTCTTCTTCCAACTATATTTGTATTTCTTTACTCTTCCAATTTTTTTTCTTCTCGGAAAACAATTTTCTCAGAATTTTTTTGATCGGAATATGAGCATGGTTTCTCCTTCTCCTTTTCTGTGATAGATTAAGGTGATGTTTGATACTCAAAATATTAGGATATCAAAATTTCCAACAAATCAAATATGTTCTAAAAATTTTAATATTTACACATATTTCAAATATTCACAAATTTCAATAAATCTTAATATTTAAAATATTTTAAAATTTTATAAATATTTTCCGAAATATTGACAAACAAACCTTCATGTTAATGCACGTCCAAACGACATTTCCCGACTGTCCAATGCGCCCGCACAAACCCATTTCTCTATTTGGAGCAGTTGGCTATGCCACCTCTCTCGACTCTCCCTTGCACACCCAAATTCAACCTCATGTTCAACCCCTCGTTGACTGCCAAGTGTCACCAACCCATTTCCGGCAAATACTTCTTTCTCTTCCTGACGTCTAAAGAAATTAAGGGGCTGCTTATTTATTCGTCTACACAAACCAAACACTAAACATACAGAAAGCGCAGGCAGAGTTGTTGAGCACAACTCTGCAAGATTGCGACTTTTACCACTTTCCGTTTCTCATGCTCTCCCAAGCCTAGTACCCTTTTTTTTTCTTTTGGACGCCATTACTACTACACAATGCTCAGACTCCTCAGCAACAGGCTCCGTCGCCTCTGCGGCCGCCTCCGCTGGCCCATTCGCCGCCACTCCAAGCCCAAAGTAGTGGTGAAAAGGTTCGGGAGAACGAATTCTAGAGGTCAAGAAGATGCGAGAAACGAGCCGAGCCTTAATGGGTCGGCGGCGGTTCATCCGAATGGCGAACTGAATGGTCAAAAATCAGAGAGACCGATACGGATAGCCACTTTTAATGCTGCCCTGTTCTCCATGGCACCTGCAGTTCCCGAGGCCGGGAGGAAAGAGAGTTATTGCAATGAAAATGGAGATGTAATGAAGGTCAGGGGGTCAATGGAAATGAATTTACGAACAAAGTCTGCCAATGATCGTCCCAAAAGTATTCTGAAGCAATCTCCTTTGCATCCAAATTCCATGAATGGTACAGACAATTATGCAAAGCAACAGAAGTTTACGAAATCCAAGTTAAGGGTATCGATAAATTTGCCTGATAACGAGATTTCTTTGTTGCGGAGTCGACAATCGAGCTTCGATGCAAGGGAGGGTTCTGCTTCTGCTGCTGGTTCAAGTAGCCCATTGAGTGCAATTTTAAGAGGGAAAGCTCCTTTAAGCTCTACTATGAGTTTCTCTACGAATATGGTAAATGGCGTAAATGGTGAGGGCCATAGAAGCAGCAGGACTGTGCTTGAGGTGCTGAGAGAGTTAGATGCTGATATATTGGCTCTGCAAGATGTGAAGGCGGAGGAAGAGAAGGACATGAAGCCTCTATCTGATTTGGCTGGTGCTTTGGGCATGAATTACGTGTTTGCTGAGAGCTGGGCGCCTGAGTACGGAAACGCCATCTTGTCGAGGTGGCCGATAAACAGGTGGAAGGTTCAGAAAATCTTTGACGATTCAGATTTCAGGTGACTATCATTTTCTTTCTGCATCTTCAATGAACGAAGTTTTCGAATCTTAGTCTCCTCTGTTTTGTCTCTGTTGTGGTCCTGTTTTCCCGTTACCTAAGTGCACATCTGTGTCCTGTGACAATCATCAATTCATCATATGCTTTGACAAAATGAAAAAAGTTGCATTCAGTTGGATTTTTCTTCATTCATGTGCTCATTGCTTGGTTACTACCTTTTTGCACCGCAAAGTTGACAGGATTAGTACTTCTCTCAAAAAGTTAACACTTATTCCAAACCTGTTTGTTAGAAAAACCATTACAATTGTTTAAGGTAGCTTTCCACACGCAAAACCTATCCAGAGGGGCTTTTAGCTTCGCAAGATATGTCTCTTCGAAAACTATAGGATTGTACTGCTGGTTAGAATAAGAAGAAGAAGAGGAGGAAGAATCAGGGAAGCTACGGTTTCCTCGGTAATACATTTTTAATATATATAACTAAAGTAATCCTGATACTCACAGACAGTACTGTTCTATCCTATGTTCGAACGGATGAGGATCCCCTGCAATTCCCTGCCCGAATTGCAGGGGGCAATTCGGTGTCTCTCCCTCTCACCGAATTGCCCCCTGCAATTCCTGTGCGAACGGCTCTGGTGCCTTGGTGGTTCTGACAGAATCCCAGTTACAGCTGTATGCAATGATGCAAAATTGGAAAATCGCTGTTTCTCTGTTTCTTTTTTATGTTAACATCCGTTTGTTTTCTTCTGGTTCTCTACAGTGTCATCAGGGTTATTTTGAAAATTGAGAACCAATTATTCCGGCTCACCCCGACCAATTATCCACTTACTGTGCAGAGACTACTCTGTACAATCCGTTAAATTTCCCGATCAAGTATCATCCCTCTCTGCACTACCATCAAGTGACAGAAACTTTTCTTTTCCTCCGAAATTCACTGCCTTAACAGACAACTCCCTTGGAATTTTCCAAATCATTTTCCATATTTCCCTAGGTTGATTCTGAATATAACTTACAGGTAATGCACCTACCATGCTAAATTCGAAAATGTGTGATGCCTTTGTGATTGCTTGATTTCTTCTTCAGTTGAGATGCTTTTCCACATGTGGAATCAGAAAGATATTTTCATCAAAACACATGCCTAAGCTTTAACATGTGATGATGTTTCTTTATTTAAAGTACCCAAAAATAAGAGATGTTTTTTTTTTTAAATTGGGGAAAAAGTAGAGATAAGGACAAACCCTCTGTCTTCCATTATTGTCAACATCATTGATCAGAGTCTAGAAGCCTAACTCCTTAGTTCCTTTCCATCCTTAGCCTTTGTTTGCTTCAACAGAAAATAAGCAACACAGAAAGAAGAATAAAAATATAGACGTTAGGTAAGATGTGCGTTTTTATAACTGCAACGTAGGTAAGCTCTGCTATTAAATTATCCCCATGATTTAGCCATCCGAGGGCTACTCATCCTCTTGTTTCTTTAAAATGCAGCGTTCCACGGATATTTTAATGTTTTTTATCGGTATTTGGTAAAATAATTACTGTGGAATCCTTTATTAACGTCATTATCTGCCAGTCTTTTCTTCTGTTCTTATGCTGTTTCATACATTAGCCTTAACTAGTAGTTAGAGACCCTTGAAGCTCCTTTCTGTTGGCAGTGGCATAGCCTTATTAAAAAAAGATGATGACTAATTCAAGTTGTGCCGAAAAGGTTACAGTACTTGACAGTTGAGCAAGCAAAAATACCCAAAGAAAAAGGGGAATTATATTATGTTTTAACTCCCTCTCTGTTTTCTGCCCCATAGGAATGTTCTAAAGGCCACAATTGATGTACCCGACATGGGGGAAGTCAACTTCAACTGCACCCACCTTGATCACCTTGATGAGGTCTGGCGGATGAAGCAGATAAATTCCATAATCCAGTCAAGCAATGAACCTCACATCCTAGCTGGAGGTCTCAACTCTCTGGACGAAACAGATTACTCTCAAGAAAGATGGACTGACATTGTAAAGGTAAGTGCAGCATAACTTTGACTAGGTTTCTCCAAATTATCTTTGGTAAAATTCCTCTTTGGTAATCTAAAGGGGATCGAATATACTTCTGTTCATCTAAATGAATTCATTTGTTGCAGTATCATGAAGAAATTGGAAAGCCAACACCAAAGGTAGAAGTGATGAAGTTTTTGAAGAGCAAACAATACGCGGATGCCAAGGACTATGCAGGAGAATGCGAGTCAGTAGTCATGATTGCCAAAGGCCAAAGTACAAAATCTGTCGCCCATTATTTTCTGGCCTGAAGATTCAAACAGATTGTAACCTTCCCTACTCACTTCCTTGCGCTTATTCTTTCATATATAATGCAGGTGTGCAGGGAACATGCAAGTATGGAACTCGAGTAGATTACGTATTGGCATCCCCGAATTCACCGTACAAGTTTGTTCCTGGATCATATTCAGTCGTCTCCTCCAAAGGGACTTCTGATCATCACATTGTGAAAGTTGATTTGGTAAAAGGAATCGGCAGCTCAGCCGAAGAAAATGTCAGAAGAAAGCGGCCACAACCAAATCGGAAAGTCGTAAAGATAACAGAGTCTTCTCCATCAAGAGGTTTATGGAAAACACAATCACTGAGAGAAAGATAGAAATCTCATCATTTTTTTTTTCTGTTTTACTATAAATAATAAGATTTCTTGTTGTGGGATGGGTTTGAACCTGCTAATTTGTTCTCCAAAGCTTTTGTAAATCATTTTACACTGCTTGTGCAGTGAAGACTTGTGCAGTTGCAGAGCCAAGAATGCAATGGAAGGGGTCAAATTTTTAAGGAAAAATGACAAAAAAAAATTAGGGAAAAATTTACTTTGCACCCCTGAACTTTGGGGTCATTTCTAAGTTGCACCCACTTTTATCGATTTTGGTAGATTAGTACTCCAAAATTTATGTTTATGTTGATTTTCACCCTGGACATCAAATTGTCGTTACTTCTCACGACAAACCAACCACGCGCCGTCCACGTGACAACTTACCATTATCATTTCCCGTTTTGCCCTTCGTTTAACGCGTATGAATTCATTATATCACATACAATATAATACTCTATATCTTCTTTCGTTAAGTTTCCCTTCATTTTCAGTGAAAATGAGAGAGTGCATCTCGATCCACATTGGTCAGACCGGTATTCAAGTCGGCAAAGCGTGTTGGGAGCATGTCCCTCGTGTTGTCTTTGTTGACCTTGAGCCCACTTTCATTGATGAAGTGAGGACTGGAACTTACCTCCAGCTCTTCCACCTAGTACAACTCCTCAGTGTCAAGGAAGAAAGCCGCTTCGGCCATTTCTAGAAAGAGAAACGTAGTTCAGCTACAGAAACAGAGAGACAAAGCTTACGACTTGATGCTAGAGTGAGAGTTATACCACGTAGGAAAGAAATATTTTTTTCCTGATGTCCAGACCCTTGATTTGATGCTCATGTAAAGGGGTAGTTGTTTTCTTTGACTCATTACACCCCTTCTTTTCTCACCTTTTTCGTCGAAGTCTTGTGTTGTAGCCTTGTAGTTAAATCTTTAACTTTGACACTATGAAGTGCATCAATATGCAAATTGCTTCTGGCATAGAGGAAGAAGAGGAAGCAAATAGAAAAAAAAAAACAAATAACCTTTGTCTTTTCTCTTCTTCATCCTCTTTTGTCTCTTCTAAGTCCAAAGGTTTTCTTTCTCAGCACTAGAAGCCATGTCTGGAGACAAAAAAATGACCCCAAAGTTCAGGGGTACAAAGTAAATTTTTTCCAAAAAATTACTATGTAATGCAAAAAAAATTTCTTAAGAGTTAAAATATTAAAAAGTAAGGACTAAAAATACTAAAAATATTGAAATACACGTACAGTACTAACAACACTATAAATTCATTGGCCAATCAGTGGTAATAGCATTAAAGATTAAATTCTTGTTATTTAAGACAACAATGGAGCAACAATTAATTTTTATATATTCTTAGTAAAACATAACACATAAATGAAACATTTTCAGCATTTTCACAAAGGTTTATGAAACATTTTCAGCATTTTCACAAGCATTTTGAGGAGAGCGGGCTGAGTTTTCAGAGGGCCACCGGGGCGGAACTGGTAAAATAATAATAATAATAATAATAATTATGTCTAAAAAAAATTGGGGGAGCCAACCGGGGCGGTGGCTCCTGTTCGCCTCCCCTTGTACCCCTTGTGCAGGATAAAGGTCTCAAGATTGGTGGTGTAACATCTATATTTTAATCTAATTTCACTTTTAGTAATTAATCACTGTCGATAACATCATATAGGGGAAAACATGTGTTCTTGGCGGTTACGTACTCCAAATCGTACCCATGCAATTTTTCCCCCTTTTCAACGCTCACGATTGTCATCTTATTTATTTTCTTCACTATGGCTTGCGTTAGCGCCCCCTTACCCCTATTAAATTCGTACGTCAAGAAACTTCTATTGGACTATTTCTTCATTTGATAGTGTTGAGGAGGTGGTTTTGTTGGTGTCCCCATTCCATCTTTTTTTATATTATATAATTGCTGAATTTAATATTAGAGTATTCTTTCTCTTAACTATACTCGAATATCATTTATAGATGTAATTGCGAATTTCATCACATTTAATTCTTAAAATGCATTCATGTACATTTAGCTCTCAAAATGTATTAATGTTCACTCTTTAATAAGATTGAATTCAATGTTAAAAAAGAAGTTACATGACATAATATCAAGGATTGTTGGATTTAATGTAACTAAACTGGTAGTTTAAGAGCTCCAGCTCCGGCTCCTCCATGCTCTCTCTCTTTCTCTTTTTTTACTGTTCTCCCTCTCTTGGTTGGCCTCTGGCCTTTTCTCCTCTCTATCCGCTTGCCTTTGGGCACCATTTTGGGTTTGGTTTCAGGTTAGATCTAGGTTGGTTTGATGGTCATCTTTGGCCACGCACAGTTTGGCTAGCCTCCTCCTCTCCAGGCACCCTTTTATGCTCAACCCCCGAAAGTGGCTGGGCGGTGCGTGGTGGTCCATGCGCGAGCGTGGGTGTCACGCGTAGCCCATTTTCCCCCTCCTTTTAGGCCTTTTCTCGGCTTGCTTTTTCTGTTGGTTTCTTTTGTTTGTGTTTTTCATTCCAGGAAGTTTGTGTGTGAAGGAGATAGTGACAATTAGTTATCCTCATCAACCTTCAGTGTACATGCTCTCTCTGTTCGTTCCTAGTGGATCTGCAAATTAGATGGTGTTTCACTGCTCTTTGTGGTCCATCGGTGGCCCCTCCATCATCTTTTGTTACGGTTCTCACTATGGTCCTCTTTTAGTTGTGGTGTGATGGATGTTTGCCCACTCTATTCTTTGGTAACTGAAACCGCCTTGTGTGGCGGATTTACTCTTATGCCTCGATCTTGGGAGCCATTTTAAAATTAGGGGCGTTTTGACCCCTGAATGTCCCTGAACGTTGTAATTGGACTCATAGATTCGTCTGTATCCAGCACTGTTGATTTTTCTCCTGTGAAATGAATTTTACGTAGAAAAAAAAATGAAATTAAGCTTTATTAGTTTTTTTTTAAAAAGGTAAATTCTAAGAATAATCAATTATGCAGCTATGAGGTCTCTTTACTCAAATATACTTATATTCGACACCTAACAGCCAAGCATGGGGACCTTCAAATTTAAAGCTGGCGAAGATTCTACGAACCACCTGCTTTTTTTTTTCTAAGTTACGAACTACCAGGCTACCAGCCATCAAGCTAGCACTACTCAGTCAACACCAGAGCATGTTTTCTCCTAAAACAATGGGCCAAATGATGATTAAAGTAACAGGCCTGGCCTTATTCAGTTTCCTGCGGATTAGGAATTTCAACAGAGACAAGGGCCCAATAGAAGGCAAACTTCCAATGTCTTTCCACTGCCATGCCAGCCAATTTTGAAACGTCGACTTTATTACTCAAGAGGACCTCATCAACCTCATTCATGATGCATGCATGCTTGAAAATGCTCAAGAACTGTAATCTATAATGGCTACTGCCATGCATACTGGCCTTGACTTAAACATACGAAAGAAAGAATTGACGTGTTTTAAAAGATCAATCTTTTCGGAAATCAACCAAACCCTTCTGCAACACAAAGTGAACTGCTTAGCCAAAAAGATTGATCATTGACAGGAGAGAACCCCAAAGAAATCTTTTTCCTTGACACTGATTTTCAGACTCTTCTTCCTCCAAAAGAATCAATCAAAACAACAAAAAAACTACCAGCTAGCTGGATCGATCAAAAATACTAATTAATGTGGACTTTTATTCTAGAAAACTAATCTAACTGCCCCTCTGGCCATGGTACCTGATCACTCTCCAGTCTCTCCCTAATTGCCTTGCTCTAGTCACCTATAACTTCTGCTATCATGTAAAGGCTCTCATGTTGGCTCTGTGACCCAAAAATTATTTATGCCATGCCTTATGTTGGCTCTGTGACGTCCTCCTCTATTTCGTATTGATCTTGACGAGGCGTGATGTTTGCCGTGAGTCTACCTTCTTGCTGCCGAGGACCTACAATCCTTGCCCATGCTTTGCTACATACTCCTTCTTGATCTTCTTGAGGAGGCGTGGTGTTTATGCCGCTGTCCGAACTCTCATCATCCCAGTTCTTGAAACGTAGGCTATCCGTCTCAAACTCATGCCCTCCCAAGCCTACACCGGCCTGTTCGGCGAGTACTCCTCTCAAGCTTGCAATGCTCGATGATTTGGCGCCGCTGATATTGCCAATATCGCCCCAGGTCTTGACACTTAGGCTCTCAATCGCAAGGGCACGCCTTCTCAATTCTGTATTGCTGGCTTCGGCGGCGCCGCTACAGCAAACATCACTCCGGCTCTTTGCCAACATCGCATGGCTTCCCGAGTGGACATCGGCATGTTCACCGATTGCTCCTCCTGATTCATGGTCGCTTTCATAGCCAAGATCGATTTCTCCGGACGTTAACACCTGGCCGGAATTAGCGTTTCCGGAATCAACCTCGAATTACGAGAGAATGTTTAGCAATCGGCTCGGAACGTCATCGATAGCGGAGGTCAAGCCAACGGAACTAAGTTGGCCCGAGTAAGGAGTATTCCGGGGCCTGTGAGGCGGTTTCTTTGATTGTTGACCGTTGGGGTCTCGGAAAACTTGGAAGTAGCAAAAGATTTTCTTGAAGATGTTGAGAAATCTGAGAATCTAAAACATGTCGTTGAAGGTGTTCAAATGACGTGACCTTACACGTCGACAGGCATGTTGATGAGCCAACAGTGGTTGATGGGGATGATCCAGAGGATGCTGAGCAGATGGAGCAACCTACTCCATCGGTATCTCAGGCTAAAAGGTCTACCAGAGAGCATCGTCCATCAGTCAGGTATCCTGAATCAGATTATATTTTATTAACTAATGAGGGAGAGCCAGGAAGTGCAATCTCATAAGGACAAACAGAGCTGGGTGATTGCTATGCAGGAAAAGATAAATTCTTTGCAAAAGAATTAAACTTATGAGTTAGTGGAGCTTCCTAAAGGTAAAAAGGAGTTAAATAATAAATGAATGTTCAAGCAGAAGAAAGATGGAGAGAAACTAGTGAAATATAAAGCTCGTTTGGTGGTGAAAGGCTTCAGTCAGAAGAAATGGATTGACTTCGATGAGATATTCTCTCCTGTTGTCAAGATGACTTTCATTCGAGTGGTTTTGGGTTTAATAGCTACTTTGGTTCTCAAGCTTGAACAACTAGATGTAAAGACTACCTTTCTCTATGGTGATTTGGAGGAAAAAATCTACATGGAGCAGCCAGAAGGATTTGAAGCAAAAGGAAAAGAGCACATGGTTTGCAAATTGAAAAAGAGTCTGTATGGGTTAAAGTAGACTCCGAGACATTGGCATAAAAAGTTTGACTCTTTTATGGTGGGTCGCGGTTATACACGAACATAGGCAGATCATTATGTGTATGTCAGAGAATTCCATGGCGAGAAATTCATTATTCTTTTGCTATATGTAGATGATATGTTGATAGTGGGGCAAGATATTCAGTTGGTTCACAGTTTGAAGGCAGATTTGTTCAATTCCTTTGACATGAAGGATCTTGGTTCAGAATGACAGATTTTAGGGATGCATATTCATCTTGATAGGAAGTCTAGAAAGCTATGGTTATCACAGGAAAAATATATAGAACGAGTGCTGGCGAGGTTTAACATGAAGAATGCTAAACCGGTTGATACACCACTTGGTGGTCACTTCAAACTCAGTAAGAATATTTTTCCTTCTACAAGGGAAGAGAAAGAAAACATGACAACTATTCCTTATTCCCCTACAGTCGGAAGTTTGATATATGTCATGGTTTGCACATGATCAGACATTTCTCATGCAGTTGAGGTGGTCAGCAGGTTTCTTGTTAATCCTGGTAAAGATCACTGAGAGGCAGTGAAATGGATCTTCAGATATTTGAGAGGTAGCTAAAAGATGTGTTTGACTTTAGGAGATTTAAAACCAGTTTTGGAGGGATATACATATATGCATATATGGCAGGTGACCTAGATGGTAAAAAATCTACTTCGGGGTTCTTATTTACTTTTGCAGGGGGAGCTGTATCATGGCAGTAAAAATTGCAGAAGAGTGTTGCCTTATCTACCACTAAGACTGAGTATATTGCAGCAACTGAAGCAAGAAAAGAAAATACTTTGGATGAAACGATTTCTACAAGAATTGAGTTTGAAGCAAGATGGATACGCGGTTCATTGTGACAGTCAGAGTGCATTAGACTTAAGCAAAAATGCTACTTACCATTCACGGACGAAGTACATTGATGTGAGATATAATTGGCTACAACAAGCAGTGGCAGAACAGTTGATACTATTGAAAAAGATTCACACTGAGAAGAATCCGGTTGACATGATGACGAAGGTTGTGACTAGAGGGAAGCTTGAGTTTTGTGCCAGACTGGCCGGCATGGATTCTAACTGATTCGTTAGAGATCAGTCTCCTTCCTCAGTGGACTGGAGGGGGAGATTATTATATGGGTGTCCAGCCCATGAGTTTTTTTAAAGCCCATTTATGGGCTACGCCTATGTCTTTAGTAGGGCAACAAGTGGTTGCCGCGCAACTTGAAAAAAGAAGAAAAAGTGAGGCTGCTGCATGTCCGAGAGAAAAAGAGAGGAGAGAAAAGAAAAATAAAAAGAAAAAGATGAGACTTTTTCTTTTGATCTTCAATTGTGGTTTTCACATAGGAGCAAATTGGGTTATCTCTTAGAAGGTTATCTGAGTGTTGTTTATCAACGGGAAGTTGTGATATTCATATTACTAGAGGGTGGGTTTCGTCAAATTCTAGGATTTGTGGTGAGATTGTATTCTTTCTCAGAGAGTTGATATTGTTGAATTCCAATTTACTAGAACTTAAGTTTTGGGCATAAACTTGAGTGTTGTAATCTCTATTTTATTATAGTGGATTTATCTCGGAGTTGCCCCATAGTTTTTCTCTTTACACTGAAGAATTTTCCATATAAATCTTGTGTGTTCTCTTTGTGTTTGCTTTATTTATTTTCTCTTTGTGCTTGATTCATATCATAAAACAGTCTCAACCCTAGACCACCTTTTTCCTTGGGATGAAAGATCGCGGCCCATGCTTTTCGTGTAAAATTATGAGTTTTGGAAGAATCGAAACCCCACCAAAATTCTTTGAACAATTTGTCTAAATCAGAACACCAAGATCGCGGTATCAGGAAGGTAGACATGATAAAGTGGCATGGCAACAATCACACTCTTTAGCATAACATTTCGGCTAGCTTGAGAGAGTACACGTTTTTTCCACCCTTTAAGCTTGCCTACAATTTTTTCCTTCACATCCTAACTATTAGGTCTTGCCCTCTTCTAGTTTGTTTTGGGTTCCTCTCCCTGGGGGCGTTTAAATGGAACATTGATGTTGCCGTGAGGTCTTCTCACTCAGTCTTCGCGGTCGTGTTGCGCGACCATGAAGACTCCCTCTGTACTGTGTACACGGAGCGTACACCTCACCATGACCCTTTACTTGGCGAGACTGCAGCCTTGTTTGCATTTGTTTTAAGAGCGACTGTTTTGTTATGGTGAAGGATGTGCTTGGCCATGAATCTCCTGCTGGTTGGCAAGCGGAAGAATGGATGGCTTCTCTAAGGAGATTCTTCTCTTCCCATGTTGATCGCTCTTTCAAGTGGATCCCTCGTCGGCTGAATCGGTGTGCCCATCGTGTGGCTAAATGGGGCAGAAAGATCTGGTTGTTTTGGTTTTCTTGTTGTTAATTCTATTCCTGTTAGTGTTGTGAACTCTGATGTTGCCAGTTGATGATCCTTTTTTATCCTTACTTAAAAAAATGGGTTATCTACCCTATCTGATATTTCTTTGAAACTTTGAAATAAACTTGATGATTATTTGGTCCACTTGATGAGCTATGGGCTACAGTCGAAATTTTGCAAGATGAGAGGCCTGCCTAGCAAAAGAATGGGAGCGGAACTTCCCCGTGGGGTCAGCCTTTGATACTTAAGGGAAAGAAGAGCGGTGAACTCTGATACTATGTAAAGTTTGGTGAAGAAAGAGTTTGACGACTAAGAAGAGATGGAAGCTGTGGAAATGATTTTCGTATATTGATTGATTCGTCCGTTGTGTACAGAGTACAATATATAATCAAATGAAAGAATCTTAACAAACTGAGAAAAGACCTGAGATCCCTCTAACAAACTTTGTACAAAAAGAAGTTATGTAACTGCATTATGACAAAAAAAAAACGGAATGAGATGCTGCAGTATTGAGAGGAAGAAGGATGACTGGATGAGTACAACTCAGCATCCTCTGCTTTCATATACTGTGAAAGAGAGTTTTATATGAGAGACGTTCTAGACATTCCTACCTAGGTGAAACAGTAGGAGTACTGAGAAATGGACAGATTGCGACTCCCTTCTGATCATCTGGGATCCTGTTGTATGGCGGGTCTTGTCTCAACCGCAACAGGTTTTGGAATCAATGCTGAATAACGGGTGCATAGGAGAACTTGACATGGCAGGCCTTGTAGGAAGCGACCACTAATAACGAGGGTTGCTCTCGAGGATTACTACCCAAATGGGTTCTTTTGGTGGGCTAGATGCTTGCCCAGTTTTCCCAGGCCCTATAGGCTTATCTTCATATCAGTTCTGGTTTAGATCGACGTAATCTGTCTTTTTCGGATTTCTTTTGAAGAAGCTTTCTTCTTATTTACTACTTCGGACTAGGCCAAATGGCCGATTATTCCTTACCCATCAAAACTCGCTCTACTATAATTTGTCATGTTTGCAAACCACAATTTTATGAAAGTTTTATGAATGTTGTAAATATTAAGGTAGATTAGAGTTTTGTTGGATTTTTATTAAAAAAAATAGTAAAAAGGTATAATTTTATGGGAGTTGGTGAAAAAATAAATAGGATGATGATTGAGTAATTTTTTTTTTATATTCATCGTAAATGAATGAGATAATTTGATGAGAGCAACAGATTCTTTTGAAGTTATTTTTTTTGGACAAAAGTCATTTTGAGCCACTACCAATGAAATTTCAAATAGAGGTATAAACTATGACATATTGAGTCTCCAATTTTCATAATTAATCAAATTGCGACCTGAAATAAAATTTTAACAGTCAAAACTGTGCCACGTAGCTCGTTTATAATATATGTGGCACGAGTTTGAGGGTTGGATCTTTTTTAGGAGAGAAAATTGATGAAATTGAATAGTTCTTAGGTTCAATGTGTCAAAGATGATACTTCAAACTAAAATTTTGATTCAGTTATATTTACGAATCAAAATTTTGGGATTGATCGAAATTTTTAGGCTTTTGTTTGGTTTGCAAACATGTTATATTACTTCACCGTACTTGCCTTGATTTCTGTCATTCAAAAATATACTCACTCCTCAAAAAGAATATATTTCAGAAATTTTCTCTTTTTTTTTCTCTCAAGATTTTCTCAGTAAACATGCTATATCACGTATGCAGAAGCTTTAACCCTCTGCAAAAATCTATCTTATAAGGTTGTGTGCTTCAAAAACAATATCATCACAATTTTAACAGACTCAAAGGTCAGAAACTTCTTATCCACTTTTAAGAAAAAGCTCCTGGAAAGGAGACATAGACATAGGTATTCAGAAGTGCTAATGTTTCATATTCGGCTACACTGCTAGAGGCTTAGAGCTTCTTTCAAAAGAGAGAGGGGCACTGGAAAACTGACAAAGGAATTGTGCAATAAAGGGAAGCACTCTGGAAACCTTAGCTTTTGAATCTCTTGCACCGAACTAACCCTAGCAACTCTTACATATCTGGACCAGCTGGTAAACAAAGTTAACAAACACGGCCAAATTACCGCACTTAGCATACTGCTGTAGAAGATAGATTGAAAAGAACAGTAACAAGTATATATGGAGTGCAGTTTCCAGCAGACCCATCTGCAGATGAATGCTCTGTTTAAACTCAAAACCTAGGAGAAGCACAACATTGAAGCTGCAAGTAAAACCTTTTATCCTTCCTGAATTGAGCACACAAAGTGTAGAGACCAAAATGGAAACCATTTCATTCAGACCAAGTGTGACAAATGAGCCAGTAACTTCCAGCATCAAGTTAATGCGACTACACCCCGCCCCCTTTGAACTAATCTCGTAGTTGATGAGTTCATGAAAATCTGCAACATTTTCACTCTGAAAGGAATTTGCGCTTCTAATGAGAGGATTCAGGTATGGCTGTTAGCAGATTCAGTCACTGCATCTGCAATTTCTCTGGTTAAAAATAGGTTTCTTTGTATGCAATTCTTATCCATGAGGGAAGGTCATAGCAAGTTTTAGGCTTGTAAATGCGGTTTAACAGGTCAAAGCTAGTGTTTAGCTTGTAAAGCTTGTTTCTCTGTTATGGTGATGTATTGCAACCCCATGACTTGTTTTAGGCTTGTAAATGCGGTTTAGAAGGCCACTGGAAAATGGTTGTACAATGCGATGCATAATGCCGACTCCATGACTTTCCCTTCGAACAAATGAGAAAAATGTTTCCTTCTTGATTTTAAACATTGCCCTTGTGATGTCATGAAGTTGGCGTATTTGCAAAATGAGATCCGAGCAGTATTTGAAATAAAATTTAAGCACTCTCTCTCTCATGACAAGGCAGCATATTTCAACAAAAAAAAAATCCATATATCACTCATAATGGGCGTTCTATCAACACAAATTTCAATAAATGTATGCAAGTAGGATATCATCGTCTTAGCATCTGCACGTAATCAAGCTTCCAAAACCAAAATAGGGCCGCAAAATAAGGAACAAATGGCTTAACAGAAGTCCAGTTTATTTAATCATGCTCTATTCCACAAAAATTCAACGAATCAACAAATGCATACATGTATATTTTCTTTACAATAGCAGATGTGATTTCGAATTCAGGAACCATAAAATCTAGACTAACAAATAAAATCAGGGAGACCATACCAATTAGGTTAATCCCCACTGGAGAATCCTAATGGTCCTCTCATTTCATGTCAAACTTTTGAGATCATAACAAGTCTACTCGCGAGCCTTTAGGCTGGTCACTTTCAAATGTGTAGGGCTGATAACCAGTTGGACTAATGAGCTGACCTGAGCCACTACTGCTCGCAGATCGTTCAATATCGTTGAGCTCAGCTACCAGAGAAATTGGCCGTTCTGGGATAGAAGGAACTGACAGGTCCGTTTCCAACATTTTCACAACTTGATCCATTGTAGGCCTAGCATATAACTGCGGATGGGAACACAAAACAGCAACCAAAACGTACTTCTCTAGAACGTCTGGCACACCTAACTCCGGCATTCCACGGTCAATAACATCTAAAGCGCTCCCTTCCCTCACCAATGACCATGCCCAATCAGTCACAAGACAGGGTTGGCCCCCATTGCTCATGGTGAGCGCTTTCCTGCCACTCAAAAGCTCAAGAAGCACAACCCCAAAGCTGTACACATCACTTCTCTCAGTCAATTGACCATACAAAGCATACTCAGGAGCAACATAGCCCATCGTCCCTGCCACTCTTGTGCTCATATGCGTCATTCCCTCAGGCGTAAACTTTGCAAGCCCGAAATCCGCCACCTGGGCCTCAAAACACTCGTCCAAAAGTATATTACTAGCTTTGATGTCCCTATGTATAATTCCCGGCTGAGCACCGTAATGCAAATAAGCCAATCCCCTGGCAGTACCTAACGCTATCTTCTGCCTAATCGGCCAACTTAGCTTCTTCTCCAAAGACCCAAACAAATGGTCATGAAGACTCCCATTCTTCATCAGATCACACACAATAATCCTCTGGTGACCCTCGAATGGAGTCGTAGTGGTACAGTACCCTCTCAAAGCAACAAGGTTGACATGCCTAACGCTCGCGATAACCTCCACCTCATGTGCGAAAGTGGCATCTCCTGCAGCAGAACAATTCTTGAACCTCTTCAATGCAACCTCAGACCCGTCTAGCAACACCCCTTTGTACACATTTCCATACCCTCCCTTTCCAATTATGCTATCCCTGGAGAAATTCTTGGTAGCTTTCTTAATTTCATCAAATGTAAACCTAACCAGAGTAGTACTCTCATGGATTGACTCCAGGCCAGAGCCCAATCCCATCTCAACTTTACCAAGCTGTGCTCTGTTCATCTTCATCTTCATGTTCGATCTCTTTCTTCTTCTTCGCCAAAAAAACCAAACCGCGCCAATCGTAAGTGAAATCCCGACACCGCCACAAATCAAGACCACGAAGATCACCACCTTCCGCCGATGGCTTTTAGAGCTCGAGGAAGTGAAATCGAGGAGGAAGAGGCACTTGGCAGTGCCCTTGTCGGTGGGGCCGTACATATTGGCGAACGCGGCCGAGTAAATCTTCGCGTATGCCTGGCAGTCGGAGAGGTTGCCGATGGAGGGTCCTGTCAAATACGAGGCCTGCAGGGTCGAGAGGCTGGTGGTGCAGGACGCGCAGGGGGAGTTGTCATCGAGGGACTGGTTGCAGTTGGAGACGACGTCGTTCAGGGTACGTTTGGGGACTATGGCTTCGAACTGGGCCCTGGTGGAGATGTTCATGCAGCCCTCGGCGATCCAGTCTGTCTGGAAGCCGCAGGAGGAGCGGATATCGAAGTTGGGGATGAAATAGTCAATCAGGGCTTGGTAGGCGGACCAGCAGGAGTCGGACGCGTTGAGCGGGGGAAGGAATGAGTTGGTGAGCTGAAGGTAGTGGGACTCGACGAGTCGGAGGCCTTGGCGGATGTACTGGCACTCGGTGGCCAGGTCCAATTTCGGCCGGTCCGAGCTCTGGACGAGCTGGCGTAGGACGCCGAAATCAAGAGGGCACGCAATGGTGTCGTTCTGTTGGGAAAATGTTGGGGAGGATAGCAGCACTAAAGCCAAAGCCAGGGCACCAAGGAAGAAATGGAAGATGGACATTAGGGGGGGAGAGATTCAGCTGCTCATGTAGAGTTTGGTGGCCTGGAATTATATTTGACTGTGCTGGAGTGACGAGCTTTGGTCCAGCCAGCCACCGCGACAGTCTCTGATTGCTTGCTTAAAAGGGGCTTGATTGAGGACAAAGAAGAGACAAATACAAAGGGCAGGTTCCAGGAACCGAGATGAAAGTCCTATAGCTTTGGAGTAGTTGGCAAGCAGGTTCCAAGATATCATGTTTGCCAATCTCTTGTGGGGGAATAGCAGGAGGGGAAGCTTCGCCTGTTGAGTGTCTGTTGACGATGAGGTAGCTTTTTATCTTTGTGGGAGTATCTCACTAGTTGCCATCCTCTGAATATAAAAACTACGAAAGGATTGTGTAAACAAGTCTATGCATATCTCTAAACAAGTCAATTGCATCCACGGCAGCCAAAGAGAGAAAGACGGAAGGAAACAAGTTTTCAACTGCTAGTTTCAAACTCTTAACTGCAATTAGTCTCATATCACAACCCTGGACTACCCAAAGTCATTAAGGGATAAAAATTTATGCTGCCATTGTGTTTAAAACGTGATAATTGATTTGTTCCTTTCCATCATGATGTACTTAATAAATTAATTAGCTCAAATTCTGTCTGCTTATTGTTATTGGTCAATATTTTAGGTCTTGGAAGGGAGGAACTCCATATTATATATTAAGTTTAATGACAAGACTAAAGGGTCTTACTCTGATCTACTGGAATATCTTTTTTTTTAAGTAAACGTGATTTTCATTTCACAGGGAAGCAAACATACATGCTGGATACAGACGACCTACCGAGGCCGGGTACAAAGAACAGGGGCATAAAGCCCATAATAACATCAATAAAAGCCCTAAGGGTTGTACAGCGAAAGGCCTTAAAGGCTTGATTCCAAATGGCCGTAAAGGCCACAACAAGACGGACCTAATGCAACATGGATTTAAAACGGGTCCAAAGACTCGAAGGTAACATCGCCGAGAGTGACGGTCGCCGGAGGAATTGGTAGTCACGCACCGCACTCCCACTTCCTCGAGAAAGCATCCAAACCAGCAACAAAGGACAACAAGGTCCACAACAAAATCCCAATGAAATAAAATTCAAACAGAAAATACAACCAAACGCATTAAAGAGAAGCCCTAGCCGGTCGGAAACCGACCTGAAAACAGAGCCTCACAACCCCACCTGCACTTGGCCGCGCGTGTGAGACCATGCGCCGCCCAACAGCCACCGGAAGAAGCTGAAGTCGAACGCCTGGAGCTGCTAATGCCTTCCCTACTGAGTGTGGCCACCGAAGTCTTCCTGGAACGACGGGATCTGGCGTTGAAGACAAGCACAGAGGGAGAACAAAAATGAGGGGTTTGGGTAGAAACCAGCCAAAAGAGGGAGATGAGAGAGAGGAAAGGAAGGGGAGGAAGGTGGGAGCTCCTCCCACCGCTGGTCACAAGGAAGGAGAAGGAGGATCAGTCGAGGTGGAGGGGAAGGGTCTAGCTAGATCGCGGACGGGTCAGGGTTTAAGATTTCACTGATCTATTAGAATACCACTAGACACAAAAGCTTAAACTTTTTGGGAGTATCTATAAAGTTTTCTTTCTTGCTCAAACATGTAAATTTTCAGAATCTTATGATATTATGAGGACGTGATTTGGAAACATTAAGAAAGATGTTTGGTTACATGATTGTCTTGACCCATGAAGTATGTATACCCTACAAGTTATTGCCTATATTACCCTAGTATAGGAAGAAACAAGGGGAACTTATCCCAGAGAAGCAGAGACCATGCAGATGCGGGATTATTTTGAGGTGGGGGAGTCGAAGAGTTCAAGAAGTGACAGTGATGGAATTAGTGCAAAGTCTCGAGGAGGGACCCCCGGGAAGGAAAAGGCCTCTAGGAGGGGCCTCAATAATGAGAGGAGTGGGTTGGTTGTGAGGGTGGGCCTGTCGGCAGGGGACGGGTGACCATTAAGTTTTCATAGATGGAGATGCAACAGACATTTGGAGACATAGGGGCGATTGTCATCAGGGGAACAAATCATTTTCATAGACGGAGATATCCCGAGAATCAAGTTGGGAATTTCTAGACCTACCCCTATTTGACATAAGACCAAGCCTCAAGAATCAACATCCTAATATGATGTCGTGGATCATGTTTGCAAATTAGTTAACTGTGGTGTTTCTATGATGTCGATTCCTCAGATGTTACTAGAGGGTGGAGGTTTTCATTGTACTTGCCAGGATGCCCTCAAAGGATCCCCTCGTGAGTCGTATTGGTGTATGATTACTATCAACTATGATGATGTTTGTTTGAGAATGCGTCGTTGATGACACTCTTAGGAAGTGCAGTATGGGGATGCATATAGCATGCTGACTGGCAAGAGGGCAAAACTGCCGCACGCGCACATGAGCCGCCACGCACTGGCATGTGGGTGCCGGAAAGAAGCTGAGCAAGCTGCCAGGAGAGGACGAGCACGGCGGGATGAGCGGTTGCCTCCAGAAGCAGCTTAGAACAGCCAAGTTAGAGGAGAGGTTGAATAGGCGCATGAGATCCGCGCGCACGGATGCCTTGTTCGAGCTGTTTTACTAAATGTTTCCTGTAGTTGATTTTTTTATCTCACATTTGCTTAGGAAAAAAAAAAAGAAAAAATAACTACAACTGGCAGCTAGTTACGACTTGGAAGACTAGAGTTTCTGCAGCCTGTATATCATTCCAACATTTCAAAAACTAGTGCAGATAATGGAAGACAATTTGCAGAACAACTAGAGCCAAAAAATTCTGTGCGCAAATTCAACTGCAAGCCAACAATATCCTCATGACATTAATCTTGCAAACTACATACATCTACAAGGCATGTTTCTTTCTCTAATTGTCTTCGGCGTGGCAGGGAAAGGGTGGAATCTTGATTGCACCAGATCAAACAAATAGGGAGAAACAAAATGCTTTTTTTTTTAAACCCCTGATTCAGACCACTCACGCAAGGAGAACATATTTTCGAGTTTTTCAAATCCGATTCCATTAGTAAAGTGGAAAGGATCATCAAAGGAGGACTTTATATCATGTAACCAACAAACACAAACTATTGAGCAAACGTTTGAGCCATATGGGTTTTGCTTTTTTCCTTATTTTCTTCTCCTACCAAATTAAAACAAGAGGCAAAGGTAAAATATCACTAATTTTATCAATTAAAGAGCATTCATTACTTCTATTGGAAGTTCAAGTAGCAAACCCAAGTTAGTGGTTGATTTCACTTCTTCTTTTAGCTACTTTCGTCGTTTCACAGAACTAAAATAGTAATTTTCGTCCAAATTAACAACGGGGTGCAAAGTATAAACGGTTGGTAGTTGAAGGACGAAATGTAATGATATTAGTAGTCTGGGGTGCAAAGTGTCAGAACCATAATAGTAGAGGGCGAAAAGTGTATTTAAGCCTTATACAAAAAAAAAGATTGTATGAATTATGATGAGTTATCGTAAGAGGAAGATGTGATACTTTGTACCCTCTAGGCTCTAACTATGGGAGTTTTGAAACTTTGCATCTCAAATTATTATTTTTTTGTATTATACCCACTAACTATGGATTCTAGACAATTTGAATTCTTTGTTCAATTTTTTTTACATTTAATTGAGGATAAAAAAAATTGTCCAAAATCAATAGTTGGTAGATGCAATATGACGAAAATAATAACTTGAGACGCAAAGTGTAACAACCCTCTCATAGTTGGAGAGGGAAAAATATATTTATACCTTAAATTAAAGTATGTTTTATCATCTTAGTACTGCAACAAGCATCTCAAATACTGATTATTATTACTGGAGTTAAAGACACTTTGCATCCTAGACCATCCATTTCTTTATATTTAACATTTTAACTACCAATCGTTTACACTTTGCACTCTCGTTGCTAATTTGTACATAAATTTTTCTTTTGGTTAATTTGAATGACAAATTTACTTGCATACAAAACATATTGATAAAAAATTATGAGGGTAAATTCTCCATTTCATTGAACTAGAATAGCAATTTTCATCAAAATTATGGAAGATGAAAAGTGTAAACGATTGGTAGTTGATGGACGAAATATAACAAAATTAGTAGTTTGGATTGTAAAGTATAGAATCTCAATAATCGAAGGCAAAAATGATATTTTTTTCAAGCAAATTTTTGTTCACTGTCATCGTTGATAAAGTCGGTAGGATCACTGCATTCTTCATTAACGCCAAAGAAGCTAAAAAAAAAGTCATATAAAAAATTGGATAAGATCAGCTATATCTCAAAAGAAATATCAGTTTAAGGAAATCAATTGCTCAAAATTATTTTTTAAGAATACATCACAAAATAAAATCATGACAAATTGAGGGGATAAGGTGTAAGTATCTTCCTCTCTATGGGATGTCTATAATTGCCAATTTTCCTGCCAAAATTTTAGGAGTAAAAAAAATTTAGTTTATAACAATTAGTGAAAAAATGAAGAGAGATTATTTGAGTAATTTTTTTATATATTTATTATGATAAAAATAAATAATTTAATGAGAAAAAAAATTATTTTATAATTATTTTATTAAGCCAAATGGCATCAAAACAATTTATGTCAAGACTTTGGGGCTAGGCTGTTAGTTGATTAGAAGTCATATTAAGTCAGTTAGTGTAATTCTTACTTGTTAGCGAGTAATCAGTCTATTTGTTTAGAAAAAAAGTTTAATTAACCCATGTTAGAAATTAATAAAAATTAGTTCATCATCCAAATAAGAGCATAGAGCTATCTCTCTCTCAAGGCAAGCAAGGGAGAACCGTCTAAATCTTTAGAACCGGAGGGTGGCTAAACCTCCAATTTAGTTTCGTAATTTCTTTTATTTTCTTACAATCCAAACACTTTTCACATTCCACAAATTCCAGAAAAAAAAAATCCAAAAATATATTTGTTCACATACACTCCCAAGCTTAAGTATTAGGCCCAGTTTCGAAGCCTTTGCTAGGCCCAATGAAACTGAGAATTCAGCAATGGCCTCTTTGTAGAACCCATTCTAAAACCAACCCATTGTCCGGGACTTGACATCTTATACTAATTAATACACATTCTTATACATGCAAGGCTAATCCCAATTACAGGATGTAAAATGATAGACACAAGAAGTAGATATCACATCATTTATGTTGTTCATATAAAGTTTCAAGTATCATGAGTCTTACACTAGAGATCACCTCTTATGTCTAATTCTCTTCAAATTGTACCGTACAATTTGAATAGAGAATTGCAGAAGATCCAGATTCTATAACCCTTCATATTTTCTAGAGTCTTCTATAGTTTCTTCCCTTTTTCTAGTCCTCAAGTTGGAACTCATGACTTCTTTCGGTCAGTTTTGGCTTGCGGGAAGAGGGGGTAGCTTGCCTACCTCTACGTATCTCGCTTTCAGAAGAAAAGAATATCCAACATATTCTACTTGGTACTCTTCAGGCCACGAGTAGATGGATAGACCATTATGGACTTTTGCTGATGCCTCGAAGACATGCAAACAAAGAAAGGGCAATGACACCGAGAGCAACTAAAAGTAGAAATAGAAAACGAAAGAAAAATATTATCAGCTTTTTTTCTAAGTAAATATTCATTCATCCCCAACAAGAACAAAGTCAAGGAGGGGGATTGTCAGAGGTCAAAATGTCAAAATGAATACAATGCAAAGGAATAGATCCTTCTAAATTCTCAAAGACTGCCTATTTGGCAACATTGTGCGCTAAAAAATTCGCCCAACGTCGAACATGAGTAAACTTCCAGCTAGCATGGTCGTCCAATAAAGCTTTAGTATCATGAATGAAAGGAGCAATAGACCAATCCAGGGTAAAATCCGAAAGGCTAAGGGCATTGCAGACCTGCAAATTGTCGCCTTAAAAAACAACCAGAGGGTAAGAGAGACAACAAGCCTCCTGAACAGCAAAAAGAGTTGCTCTGGCCTTTCCCACAAGGGGAGTACCGGGAGGTGATCTCTTTGTCCACACAAAGAGTAGCAAGCCATCACTATTTCTGCAAACAACAACAAGTATCAAACAATCAGAGCAGATAGCGACATCAAAATTAAATTTTCAGAAATTGGCACAGGGAGGAGACCACACGGCAGGCATCTCGGAAGACACAGTTGTCCAAGTTAGAGAGTGCTCCACAAAGAGCCTATGGATACGCCGGATGAGGGTCCCAATATCATCCCTCCTACCTTGGTGAAGGAGATGGTTTCGCGAAAACCAAATGACATCCATATCGAATAAGCTGAGCAGATTGATCTTCTGAGAAACCAAGAAAGGCAACCCGATCTAACAGTGCAATAAGCCACTCCTGGATACTGCGATCTCTTTGTAAGGACTGCACAGCGGGAGTTCCTGGATCGTTGAAAACTAGTAGCCCAAGGTTTCTAGTGAAAATGAATTTCTTCTCTTTCTCAAATGAAGTTCTGAGCTATTTATAATGACTACCTCAGAGCATCTCCTGTGCTTATGTGTGGGATCATTAGGGATCTCAAATCTCGGTCGTAGGATCATCATGAAAAACTCTTTTTCATTGAACTTCCTTATATTATGTATTCCGAATTTATGGGCTTCTACAATTGTGATTATGTCCATTAACATATCACAATTGACCTCCAAGATAATGAGATTATTTTTTCGTGAAATCCCTTTTGTTAAGAATTATTTGTTTATTTATCCTTCCACCATACTATATTCCACATGAGCTAATAGGACCGGAATAATATCACCGATTAAGTCCCTATCTCATATAATTCTTAATTCACAGTCTGTAACTCGGTGGACTCTTAAATTGTTTCTAAAACAATTTCACAAATAAATATATAATATATATTAATTTTGAAAAATATTTTCGC
Organism: Myrica gale; assembly: GCA_963930655.1. Taxonomy (NCBI): domain Eukaryota; kingdom Viridiplantae; phylum Streptophyta; class Magnoliopsida; order Fagales; family Myricaceae; genus Myrica; species Myrica gale. The sequence continues at coordinate 11,003,326 of OZ005614.1, forward strand.
AAAAGTTCACTGGCCAATGATTTCTTTTCGAGTCCAACTCTATACAGATATACTGAATATACTATCTCACAAAGAGACGGATGAATTCTTTGTTGAGCATTTATACAAGCTCATTTATCATATACAACACCCAACGTTGTCTGGAATATTTGACCTAAAAAGATCATCACCAAATGACTAGGTCAAAGTACAAGTACACAACAAACAGACCTGCATAAACCTCTAAGGTCTAAGGATACAATAAACTAATTGTGATGAATATCTTTTCTACATCAGTGATCACTTCCAGAAGGTATTCATATTTGATCTCGTTCAGCGCATGTACTCTTACAGTGCACTCACTCGTCTGCTTAAGGTCATTACCTCAATGACGAAGTCCATCATCCTATTTTAATAGAGACACAACGAGTGTAGATCTATTTGTACATAAGTATATACCTCGGTCTAGAACAAATGTCAAGTGAACAAGGAACCAACACTCTTAATTATCATGTTACAATATTATACCCAATAAGTAATAAATATATGTGAATATAAAAGAAATAATTATCTCATAATTATTCTAATAACTAGTTTTGAGGGCATATTTCCAACACTCTTAAGCAATGCGTCTGTAAGCCCCAAGGAGATTCACGTCATGCTAACACAACTTGAAGGCAATAGAAGAAAAGTTGCTCTAAAGATAAGTATATACCTCGGTCTAGAACAAATGTCAAGTGAACAAGGAACCAACACTCTTAATTATCATGTTACAATATTATACCCAATAAGTAATAAATATATGTGAAGATAAAAGAAATAATTATCTCATAATTATTCTAATAACTAGTTTTGAGGGCATATTTCCAACACTCTTAAGCAATGCGTCTGTAAGCCCCAAGGAGATTCACGTCATGCTAACACAGCTTGAAGGCAATAGAAGAAAAGTTGTTCTAAAGATTCCTCTTCCAAACCACAGAAAACACAAAGCAGGTTGTCAGAGCCCTTGGAGAGTGTGCAGTTAAGAGCAGCTTTGCAGGGCAAAATATTCCATGCAACCTTCTAGAGAAATAACTTGAGCCTATCCTGCAACTTCAGTTTCCAAATCTTCTTCCACGAAGGGAGAGTAGTCATATAGGATGGAGAAAGAAGTAGCTTCAAGGAAAGAGTAAGCAGATTTAATCGAAAACTTGCCTTTATCATCCGGGATCCAAATAAGCCGATCAGGAGAAGAGGTAGTTGGCAAGTGAAGACCAAGAATAAAATCAGCATCACTTTCTCTAAAAGTATGTCGAACTATGTGTTCATCCCAAGAACTAGTACTAGGGATAATAAAATCTGCTACTCTAGAATTGTCATCAAAAGGAAAATTAGGATCATGCGGGAAGGGTACAAACCGATCCACTTGGGGAATCCAAGGATCCACCCAAGTACATACTTCATGACCAAAAGAGATATGAAAGCAGCGGCCCATCCGAAAATAATCACACATCTTCATAATTCTCTTCCAGACCCACGAAGGGGAACCCACTCGAGCAAAATTCCAAACAAATTGAGAAGACAAATATTTAGCTTTAAGGGCAACTATCCAAGGTTTAGACGAGGTTGAGTGAATAGACCAAGCTAATTTCAAAACCAAGGCTCTATTAATAGTCCACATCTGTCGAAGGCCAAGCCCACCATCAGATTTGGGAAGGCAAATGGAAGACCAAGATTTGGGAGTCCAGTTATGTCGCTTGTCAGCCTCGAAACCCCACCAAAACCTCATAAGTAGAAATTCAATTTGCAAGCACAGAGATTTAGAGAGAAGATAATGAGACATAGTATACGCAGGGAGAGCAGAAGCCACAAATTTAATCGACATAGTGCGCCCCGCTTGCGAGAGGAGTTTCGCCTTCCAACCTGCAACACTAGATTTAACCTTTGCCACCAAATCAGAGAAGACCTGCCGTTTATTATGACCAATAATAATAATAACTCCCAAGTGCTTGTCCGGATTAGTAGAACTCCGTAAATTCAAAATACCACAAATCTCAATTTTAGCATCAATCCGAGTATTTTTGCTGAAAGTAACAGAAGACTTACGAACATTGAGACGTTGACCAGACCAGCTAGTATATTTAGTTAAACATTGCATCACCGCTTGAGCCTCTCCCACTGTGGCACGGGTAAATAAAAGCAGGTCATCTGCAAATAAGAGATGGGTGATGGGCGGTGCCTCACGAGCAATAGATACACCATGAATAAGATGAGTAGCTTCAGCTCGTATAAGGAGGCAAGAGAGAACCTCTGATCCAATAATAAAGAGGAAGGGCGCCATCGGGTCACCTTGGCGCAATCCCCGAGAAGGTCGGATAAGACCAAAAGGGGTACCATTAAGAAAAATAGAGCACGATGCTGAAGATAAGCATTGCTCAACCCAACCAATAAAACGAGGATCAAATCCAAACCTCTCCATAGCCACAAGGATTAATTTCCATTCCATACGATCGTATGCTTTCTCAATACTAGCACGAATAGCCATCAATTTCTATCCCGTCGAGCGTTTATTCAAAATATGAAAAATCTCGTGGGCCAAAATGGATTTTTCATGTATATGTCGGCCAGGAACGAACGCAGCTTGAAGTGGCGAAATCAGCTTATCAATCACTGTTCTCAAACGGTTAGCAAGAATCTTAGTAATCAGCTTAGAGACCACATTACAGAGACTAATAGGTCTATATTGAGAAATTTGGGATGGACATTCACCTTTAGGAATCAAAAACATATGACAATGGTTGATCTCTCGAGACATATAACCAGATAAGAAAAAATGACGCACCATATTAACAACATCCCCTCCCACAATGTGTCAGGACCCGGGACTTTAAAAGAACACAAAGAAAGTAAAGTGGAGTGTATTACCTCAGCAGAAGGAATATCACAGAGAACAACATTTTCTGAAGGGGTAATTACTGCAGATAATAACCCCTCAAGATCATCAGGTACATTTGGTTGAATAGATTGATACATATTGCGAAAATAATTCGAAATATAACAACCAATATCCTCACTAGAAGAAATCCACACACCCTCTTCAGTTTTGAGAAATTCAATGGAATTGCGATGTCTACAAATAACTATAGAGGTATGAAAATATTTGGTATTAAGATCACGAGTGGTGAGCCAAGTCTCACGAGGCTTCATACGCCAAAGGTCTTCCTCCTAACACAATTCCTCATTGAGAGCCACAACCAGATATTTCTCTAGCACACGAAATTCACAGGTACCCTCCTGGGATTGGACCCAAGCAATACTATTCCACAATTTAGAAATATTATCTTGCAAACAGCCAAAATGAGACTTATTACATTCTTGAAGTTCTTTCTCTGTATTTTTGGTGTAAAGACACAAACGAAAAGCCGGGGACCCAACCGAATCAATATTCCAAAAAGAGCGAACAACCTGCTCACAACCAACATCCTGTAACCAAAAGGATTCAAAACGAAAAGGCTTCTTCAAAGCATGTGCCCCACCATCAGTATCTAGCAACAAGGGAGAATGATCAGAGGCCGAACGGACCAGATGGGTAATTTGGGCACGAGGAAATAAATTTTGCCAGTCACAATTAGCCAAAGCCCGGTCCAACCTCTCCCTTATATGAGCAATCCCACCACGGTTATTGGACCACGCGAATGGAGAACCACAAAAACCAAGGTCAATCAAGCTGTGAGTATCAATAAGAGACTGAAGAGGAGTTCAAGATGAAGAAGCAAGAGGCAGACCACCTTGTTTCTCCCAACCAGTAACTTAACAGTTAAAATCACTTAAACAGAGCCAAGGTCCACCAAAAGAAAGCGCCAAATTATCCAAACCCGACCATAAAACATCTTTCAAATGACACCTAGTGGCACCATAAACATAAGTGATCAGCCAAGGAAGATTATGAGGGTCAGAGTACACCAACAAACTAACAGAGCTATGATTAATACGGGCAAGTTCAACATCAACCCCAGGTTTCCAAGCAAAGACAATTCCACCACGATGGCCAACAGGGGGAAAAGCAACAAAATGATAAAAGCTGACCCTATGCAAAGGGCTTTGAACATCAGTAATTTTAGTTTCAGAAAGACACAAGAAATCTAAAGAAAACTTCCTCCCCAACTACCAGAGCTCACGAACTGCCGCTACCCGGCCAATTCCGCGGCAGTTCCAATTTATTCCTCTCATTGATCCTTTGGGAGTGGTTGAGGGCCCACCACCATGCCCGAGTTGGAAGGAAGGGAGAACTACACAGTCGACATATCAGCAGAAGCCAAATCTAAGCTATCATCAACCAAAGCATACTTGCGTGGAGACTGAGCTATCTTAGCACGCCGAGCTTTCAGAACAACTAGAGTAATGTGCTCTTCCAGTTCAGAGGTATCAGAGACCAAATGCTCATTCGCTGGGTTAACAGGAACCAGCTTCTCTTCAAGGGGAGCAGGGCGTCGAAGAGGGGGATGAGATAAAGAAATTGTACGCTTACTGCCAGTCATTATCATTCGAAAAAATAGACTTCTGTTTGGACAACCTAACCGAGTCAACAGATAAGCCAAGAGAGAGGCTAGCTTGGGGTTGGGCTGAAGCAATTTGATCCAAATAGGGGCATTGAGGAGACCCCAAGAGACCAGGCTCAAAGGATATTGGGACCTCAGGAGAGGGTTCAAACGACAATTGTTTACCTATTTCCACCATGGGCTTCTTGCCTTTATCAATAAAAGGAGTTGGAGAAGGCTCAAAAGCCGCACCATCCAAAATGGGCCTAGAATCTAGCTTAGTAAAGTGGTCCAAAACAGGCCCACTAGTCCCACGAAAAGGAGAGGCAGCGGCCAGCGGTTTTGGCCACACCGTCCTTCTTACAATGAAAGCTGGAGGCATAACGGTCAGCAGCAGATTTCTTGGTATGACCAGTCACCATCGAGCTTGTCAAGGCTGGGCTAGAGAAGGGAAAAACACAGCTGCCACACACAGAAGGAGCAGCAGTAGAAACATCCCCCAAAAGAGGAAAAGCTGGAGAAGATATCAGACTTGTTATTCCAAGGTTGTTTTTGTAAAACAAAATATATTTGATTTTGATGATAACAAAGTTTCTAAGTTTTGAAGACTTTAGATTTTATCTTGTTAATCCACTATTTCCAAATTGTATTTCAAAAGGATTGAAGTTTATCTCTCTAAATGTTTATAAGTAGAATTGAAACACCTCTACACAAGTTAATACGATCAATTTTTCCCTTTGTAGGTGTTTAAAAATGTGTTGGAATGGTTTGGACGCTCTATAGTGACAAATTTTCTCTCCAGCACTTATAGGTGTCGATACATTGAGTGATGGTGTCGACACATTGCACTTACTCCCTATAGATGAAAACATGGTGTCGACCCATTCCACTTACACCCGAAACATCATTTCCAGTCCAAAACAAGTGTCGACACATTGGCATTATGGTGTCGACACATTGCACTGACTCCCGAGAGCCCAACTCCAGTTATTTTTTTATGTGTCAACACATGTCACCCATGTGTCAACAAATGCCTCGGGTTTAATGAAAATGTTGAAAAGTTGTAAGAACCTTCAAATCACTTCCATATATCGTGGGCACCTCTCCAACAGTCCTTTTTGGTAGCCTTGATGACCGTGTAGTCAATGAAGATTTAAATACAAGAGTCAAGAAGAAAGAGACAACGCTTTCCCGCGCGAACAACTTGCAATAATTCTTCGACCTAACTCCTAGACAGAGAAAGAGCTATGAAGAAGAGAGAAGATCACACTTACCAAGAAAGCTTGCTACTTTCCTTCAAAACTCCAGCTTTCTACTGAGATTTTTGTCTTCTTGCTCTCTTTTGTACTTTACACTTGTATATTCAGCTTTGAGAGCTATTCCTCGATAATCCTTTGTAGCCATTCATTTTAAACCTCTTGAGTGTTGGGTAAACACTGGGTCCTACTCGTGTGGTAGAAGAAATCCCTTGGGTTTGATATTTGTGAAGAGAGTTAAAGCGTGAGTTCAAAAAATGCTTTATAAAGGTTCCTTAGTACTTGAGAAGCTAAGGTGTACTGACTATTTGAAGGATGGTGAGGAAGCCCAAGGAAGTCAATAGCCTTGGGGGTGGACGTAGGTTAGAATTGGCCGAACCAACTAAAAACACGGTGTCGTCTCTCTAACTCTATCTCTCTTTGTTGCTTGTTTCATATCCTTATTTGTGGCTGTTTACATCTTTCGGTTATATTGGTTAACTTTTCTTAAAAGTTTTAATTTTTATTAAAACCCAATTCACCCCTTTTGGGTTATTATTTAGTCTATCAAGACTAGAGCCCAAAGCACCATGCGACAAAAATTGACCTGCATTCGAAGTCGAGACAAAACTTTCCTTATGCATGAGACTAGCAGACGGAGAAGCATACACAGTGGCAGACTTCGGAATATCCAAGGAACCACCATTCACCAAAACTGGTAAGTCCAAGCACAAACTTCCAGGCAAGACTTCCTGTTGAGGACTAGATAGCTAATTCCAAAAAACCACCACCGACCGCAGATCCTCCGTAGACGAAGGCACGGAAGAACCGCCACCTCCAATAGATGGAGACTTCCACCGAGAAGGAGAAGAAGACCTTCTCGTACCACCTTTACGAGAATGTTGAACTACCTGGAGAATAAGATCTCTCCTAAGGCTTATAGATTCAGCCCTCATTTTGTAATCAAACAGAAGTGTGCCTGCAAGGGCCTCAGCTTCACGACAAGAATTAAGAGTATGGTCAAGCTTTCCACAAGCATAGCAAAAATCTGCTAGTTTCTCGTATTTGAACTGCACCCAAGCGAGGGAGAGGCCAGCACGAGGAATATGAAAACTCGCCACCAGAGGTTTGTCAAGATCAAATTCCACCCGGAGGCGTAAAAAACTACGCTTGGATACGTCCAAATATTTGTTGGAGTCGAGTTCCAATAGCTCACCCAACTTGAAGCCAATAAACTTAGCATTTGCTTCACTCATACGATTCCAGGGTAGACCGAGCACTTGCACCCAAAAAATCACAGTATTAAAAGGCACCTCTTGGAGAGTCATAAGAGGTTCCCATTGCCAAAACACCATAAGCTGACCCCTAACATTCCATGTGGAATGTTGCATAACAAAGCTCCGGTCCTCCTCTTTAAGGAAGTGGAACATGTAAAGATTAGGTTCCATTTCCTCAACTATAAATTCTTTAATGTTGGTCCAGGCAACTTTGAAAGTAGCATGAACAACCGACGCAGCAATAGGCCTGAACGAGATCACCTTAGCCACTAGGGAAAGCATCAAGATGTGCTCGTCCTCAGAAGAAACTGGTTCCAAAACAGAGTGGAACTCATCCTAACCTAAAGTGTGCACTACAAAAAAAACAGGTCTATAGCGGTGGTCAATGACCGCCGCTATAGACCCCCTTTAGCGGCATTTTTAGCAAAACGCCACTAAAGGTAATACCACTGACCGACGTATAGACCCTGACCGCCGCTATAGACCCCCTTTGGCAGCGTTTTTTGTAAAACGTTGCTTAAAATTAGGTATCTACAGCGGCGGTCACTGTGACCGCCGCTGTAGAGTACACCTTTAGCATCGTTTTTTTGTAAAAAACGCTACTATAGGTATAAGTGCAAAAAATATATATTTATAAATTATAAGTTATTTAATGTTAATAATTATGTTGTATAATATTTTATTCCTTTTAATATACAATTTTATTTTGTCATGTATTTGAAAAATTTTATTTTAATGGACTTACTTAATAAAATATGAAATTAGAAGTAGTGTTATGAAAATCGAAGTTGTTATATGATATGTTTTAAATTATACCTATGGTTGTTATGGTAATTGCATATTTATTGACTAAATCTAAGTAATTTAGAAAACATCTATTATCATGATTATGATAAGAATATATTTTTTGAATAATTAGTAATATGATACTATTTAATTATGTCATATTATTTAATTTCAAACAAGAAGATATTGTGAGATTAGCTTATACAATTAAAGAACATAACTTAATATATGGTCGTAGAGGCTATGATTTAGTCATTAGGTAAGTACATATGTATAAAGTACTTAGGTTAATTAGCACATATCAATTATATAATAAACACATACTTTTAAATTATAAGTATTATATATTATTACTCTCAAGTATTATATAAGTATTAAATTATAAGTATTATATATTATTATAAGAGTGTAAAGAATGTACATAGCTATGTATTTATTTACAACTAAGTATAAATATTTTTAAATGCTATTACAATTTATAATTGATTTTAATTTACTAAAAATACATAATTACAAAATATAATTTATTATTAAAAAATTTGAAAAACTATAAATTAGAAAGAAAAAAAAACTTTTAAAGGACATGCTCCCGTGACCTTTCAGCGCCAAATTCTCCCTTTCTCGCCCATCCCGTCCCCAATTACACAAAATCTAATTTATTAAGACAGCTCCGTGTTCTGTACTGCCATTTCTTTGAATTTGGCAGCCTCTCCGAGAAAATGCATTTTGTTATGACAAGGTACTGTCCAATTATATGCTTTTGTTCTTCCACTGCCCAACCCTTCCTCCCCTCTTTCCCTTTGTCAACAAATTTGCTGGTCACTATGAAAGTATGTGAAATGCCTACTATCTCTGTGAGCAGGAATTAACTTTTTTTTTGGACTGCATGTGTATAGGCCTGCTTCACTCATCTCATCTTCATTGTAACTTAACGTCTCTTCTGTATTTTTTCCTCTGTAAGCTATAGTTTACTCTCTGCATATTTGTGTAAAAGAACAACAACGATGTTTTATTGTATCTGCATGTTTATTATACTGTAGCTCAGTAAGTTGCAACTGGCCGCTTTGAAATTGTGTGATGATAGGAGTTGGTGGGAGGAATAGCAAGGGATATGAATGGAAGAGGTTGAATGCTGAAGAACTTGGGATTGAGACATGGATGCTTCACCCATCTCATCTTCTATTAAGCTAAATTTCGATTCTTTTTTATGCATTGAGAATTTGAGTGGATAGATGATGACAGTTGATGAATCTTTGAGCAAACTCGAACTAGTGGTCCAGTTTTATTGCCTTTGCATCATACAGCATGCCCAGAGGGAATGGTAGATGTGGAGAGAGTGTAAGGAAAGATGATAGAAGAAAAGATTTTTGTGCAGAACCATATATTATATTTTGTTGAAACTGTCAAAGTCAAGTTTTTCAGGAATACTCCTGTGTTCTGAATTGAAGATGTTTCTACTGCCTTTGTAGTTTCATGTGGTCAAAGTTAACAGACGTTGCTATACTAAACACTATGGCGCTTAAATTTTGAATTTCTAGCATTTCTGAAATACTAATTATGTATCACATGATTCTATTTCACGTTATATGTTACTCTTTGTTGTCTCAGTTGCATGATTTTTTTTCGGCTGATCCTTTCCTTAACCCTGCAGGATATGAGGTCTACCTTGTTGGTGATTGTGTGCGAGATCTTATCCTGAAGAGAACTCCAAATGACGGTTTCTTCATAACTTCAGCTGAACTTAAGGAGGTTTTCTCCTGTTTCTTTCTTTTTGGTCATGCCTTATCCTAAGCTTTATTAGTTGAGTGAAATATTGGGCATCTGTGGTACCTATTCCCAATTCTTGACAATTGTAATTGTTATGTACTAACTCAAGAGACTAGATACTGCTTTGTATGCTTATTTAATTGATGCCCTGCTGTTTTGCCACATGGTAGTTTGTAAACTTTGAGATTAAGCTTCGAGGTAGTGCTTATTTTTATTTAATGAAAGAAGAAACAACATCAGTACTTTGCAAGAGACTCGGTTCTAAACTGTACCTTCCATTGCATAACACTGACATGAGGTCCCAATTTCTGACACTTCTTTGACGGAAATGAGATTTTTTGTGAGGCTTAGTCCTTGGAGCGGTGGGCGGAGCGCTCATGGACAAGCCTGCCTTGATGGGGGTCAAGGGGCAATGGCCCCTGGGGGAATTTTTTGACCCGTTTTGATACGGAAAATTTAGAGTTGCTTACAGCCTTACATACAAGTAGATATTTTGTTTACAGAAATCTTTTGTTTATTTCTATTTCTCATGTGATATTTAATTTCTATTACAGGAATTCAAGAGGATATTGATGTGTAAAAGGAGGAAGATTTTAATTGGTCCCTGCTTACTGTTATTTTATATTAAAAACTTGTTACTTTTTAGATTACTTGTAGAGATTCTTGTGTTTGTTGTAAAATATCATTAATCATTAATAAAGTATATTTTGTTTTATTATCCTTGTTCTTTAAGTTTTTACATCCAATGAATTATGATTATTAAAATAAATTTGTATTACCGATTAAAAAAGCATGTATAGGAAAATATAGGTAAAAATTAGTGGTGTTTTAAAAATGCTGGCACATAAAAAAACGTTGGCAAAGACCTTTAGCGGCGGTCGTGACCGCCATTATAGACCCGAAGTCTTCACCAGCGATAGCGTAAACCGCCGCTATAGATCTATTGCGACGAAGATATAGCTGCGGTCACGATTTTTTGACCTTTAGCAGCGGTTTCTAACTGGTGCTAAAGGTCTTTTTTTGTAGTGTTGAATCTGTTGAACAAGACTATCCATCTCTGGAGAATGAGACATCAAGGAGCAGGAAAAGCACAATAGAAAGAAAGAGGAATAGGAAAAGAGACGATGAGGAGGCAAAGCCAAAGAAAACAGGGAGCAAGAGACCCACGAGACAGGGAAAAACCCTAGAAGACTTCAGAAGGAAGTACGGAGGCGAAATAGTACGTAGAGAAAAAACGGGATCGGTTACTATGCTTTGCAAATATGGTGCTGAGGGTGCTGAGCAACAACTCAGATTTTCTCTTCAAATTCCAATGGTTGAGATTTGGCCACCTCAATTAAAATTATTCGACCCAATCCCGATCCGTTTTGCTGTGACCGACCCGCATACAAAGAAATTATTTGCTTAGTCTTCCTCGTCGTTTGCAGATCTCCGCATCTCCGCAGCCCCTCGAACATCTCCTTTGGGCAATCTTGGGTTCAGTTGTAAGGTAAAGTGCTATTTTTGTACTATTCGTAAATATGGTAATGAATAGCTCTTGGAGCACCGTTCTTCTTAGAGTTCTCTGAAGTCCTCGAGTTAGAAAATTCAAAGTTTCATTGAAAAATTCGACGACGAAAACAGCGAGGTCAATCTCCGGGATTACCTGGCTAAAATTGTGGATTTCACGAAGGTTCGCAACCAAAACCGGAGGTTTTTGGCGGAATTAGATGCTTTGTGGAGCTTATCGTCGGTGTTCTTTGCAAAAGAGCAGAGATGGAAGTTTTGGAGTTGATTATCAAAATTTTAGATCTACTTATATCCCAACATGGAGTCAAAGAACGTGTGCACAGTTTGATTTTCAGAAGCAATTATCAAAACTTCTTTCCTTCCATTTGTTTTTTTCTGCGGAATGGAAGTTTAAGCTCAAAGAGGGAGTTGGCGAGGATTTTGGAATCTCTGGCCCAGCCAAAGCCGAACTCGTCTGGTTCAGAGTCATTCTAGTTCTCTCAGAAAGGCTCTTAGAACCTAACACCAAGCTATCCATTACCATAGCTGGACCTTAGGACTGCATTGTTATTTGCATTGGTTGTTGTTGTAAACCATAGGAATCCTTGTATGGTTGAATACCGACGTCACTCTCCTAGACCCTGAGAGCATACTAGGTGCTTGTGAGTATTACTCTGAAGTTCAGAAACTGTTGCAACATCACGTGTATTCAGATTGTAAAATGCTTCCAATTATGCTCTTTTGATCTCAAGTTAATTGATGTTTTCAACTACGGATCTGTAGATGCAGATATGTTTAGTATGATGGCTGAACCATGAATGAAATACTATTGTTTCAGAAATGTGATAAACATCATGTTGCAAGTCTGTGTAATACGAACTATTGTAATGTGCTCTCTCTACTGCATGTATGAGGACACAGATTTGTCCATAACAAATTTGAAATATCATCTTGAAAGTGTAAACTACGATGAAATATGCTCTGTTGCCAACAAAGGCACAAATAAGGAAATTTTCCTTCTTTCTTTTTTTCACTTTTCTTTTTCAATTAGAAAAACTGAAGGAAAAAGAACAAGTAACTGCAAGAGAATAAATCACAGGGAGAAACAAGAACAAAAAGGAAGGACCTTCGCTTGAGACAAAAACAAAGGACTACTAATTAATTAATTTTGTTTCCTGTTATTTATTAAAAAAAATTTGTTTCCTGCCAAGTCAATAAAAGTCTTGTTTACTTTCAGTAGGAGATTCTACAGCTCATAATGTTTTTTAAATAAAAGCTAAATAAATACTACGTTAGTGAATAGGCTACAATGTTTTCGTCGGCAAGACTTATTTGGTTAACACGGTATTGGCAAAGCAACGACGACAATTATGTTTTTTTCTTTCTAGTCAGCGGCAACAGTTACATTACTCTCCAAAAATATTTCCCTCCATACATAAGGTTTCCCTCCCTCTCGCCATAAAACTGCTCTTAGACAGGGAAGACAACCCATTCGAATTCTCCCCACATCTTACTCTGCCCATTTGGTCTGTGTTTTATTCCCCATTTATTCAACTTCGTTCACCGTCGGAATGGCTGGAAGGGCTAAGCGAGAGAGGCCAGGAGGGGGTGTCAATACGATCGAGTAGGGGAGGTGAGGCTTCCCCACGTGTTCCGTTCTGGCCTCCGCCTCAGCCTAGATTACATGAATCATTTTTAGGGTATTCGGACGACTCTACACAGCCACCAGACGGATGGGCAGAGCAAAGGGGTGGTCTTGATGGTGTCGATCCTCATGATGATGATGGTAGTGAAGGTAAGAAGCTATTACTATTCCATACTCATGCACAAAAGCACCTTACTACTTAACCTAGACTGCCCAAAGGAAATCGTGTGAAGAAACAGAGATTTGCAACAGCACAGAGACAACGAGGAAGACGATGATATGCGGAAAATTTGAGATTAAATACTGCCAGCTATTTCTTAAATGAAAAGCGAAGATTGCCCAAATGAAATCGTGCGAGAAAAGGAGCTGCGAGATCCGCAAAGTGTATAGAGCACAAGGAAGACGAAGATCTGCGTTGCTGGTGGGTCAAAGCTAAACGGGTGGGTTACATAGCTAAACGGGCCGGGTAAGAGTTATATAATTTTAATTTAAGTGGCGAAAATCCAGCCGTTAGCGTTTAAAGGAGAAATCTAAGCGGTTGCTCAGCACCACAGTGCAAAGCATAATAACCGATCCCGAGAAAAAACCTCTCTGTTTTAATTTGTTTGTCTATATTTGAGTGAACTGAAAGAAAAAGTTAAAAATATTATCTCCTTAATACAAGACATGCAAACAAAGAAAGGGCAACGACACCGACAGCAACTACAACTAGAAATAGAAAAGGAAAGAAAAATATTATCTGCTTAACACATAAAGGTAAGGGTCGTTGTTTGATGGGTAGGATCCGCTGAAGCATCTGCATCAGGAACGTCATCCTTAGATTAGTGCAAGGACATATTGTCCTCTGATTAAGACAGGACCTGTAATGATGATTCGAAAACCAGATTGAGCCCCCTAGTTGTTGAACAATAGTTTGTCTTGTACAGAGAGTCGAATTCTCCTACCCAGACTTCATCCCCCACCTAGCAACTGAAATTCCTGATAAGGTAGTATTAGAACTAACTTTATTGAATCTTCTAGATGGTTAGTTGTTAAGTCAAGTTGTTACACCTGTTATTAAGTTACTGAGCTTCGACTTTGCCAGCTATTATATAAAGCTGAAGGCTTCTTTTGTAACTACATAACAATCAATAGAATTCTATACACAGAATCGATTCTCTCCCAAATTGTCTCTGCTAACAGAATTTACTGTTGCTGCTGTTCAAAGGAAAAATTTTACTACCTACAATCATAAGGACCAACCTCTGTGTACATACTGTAATCGCAAAGGTCATATTCGAGACAAATGTTTTGAGCTCCATGGATATCCCCCTGGCTGGGTTCATAAGAAGAAAACTCAAGGTGATTCTCGAAATGGACCATTGCACTCTGCACATCAGGCTTCTTCAGCCATGGGCAATTCTGTTCACAGTCCAAGTACAGTGTCTCAAGAGCAATTTCAACAACTTCTTAGCCTTCTCCAAAACCAACTCAAGCCTGATTCTGTCATGACTCCTTCTCCTCCATCTCAGCCATTGAATTTTGTCAATATGGCAGGTAAATTCTGTTCTAATATAGTCCATCAAAATTCTTCTGCCGCTAATTCCAATTCTTCTACAGTTTGGATTCTTGATAGTGGTGCAACAGACCACATGGTTTGTTCCTTATCATCTTTTTCTAGTTTTCAACCTTCTGTCAATACTTTAGTACATCTTCCAAATGGAAATTCTGTTCCTGTTACTTGCACTGGTTCAGTTTCCATTTCACCCGATCTAACCCTTCACAATGTTCTTTATGTACCATCTTTTACCTTCAATTTGATTTCCACTAGCAAACTCACTGCCACTTCTCATATTGGTCTTATTTTTTTGTCTAATAAGTGTCTAATTCAGGACCTACATGCTTGGAGGACGATTGGAGTGGCTAATCAAAAGGACGGGTTATATCTGCTTGATCTCTCATCTGTTTTTCTACCTACTACTGTTTTCAATTCTGCTGATTTCACTTGTTTTTCAGTTTCAACAAATAATTCTTTGTGGCACCTTAGATTAGGTCATATGTCACAATCTCGCATGTCTCTTTTACAGCATGATATTCCTGTTGTCAAGGAATCCTCACAACTTCATTGTGAAATCTGTCCCTTAGCTAAACAACATCGTTCTTCTTTTCCCATCAGTTCTATTAAGACCTCTCATCCTTTTGATATAGTGCACTGTGACATTTGGGGCCCTTTTAACACTCCTACTACATCTGGACATCGATATTTCTTGACTGTGGTAGATGATTTTACCCGATGCACTTGGGTTTTTCTCATGTTTCAAAAATCTGATACTCGGTCTTTTATAAAGTCTTTCTTCACCTTTGTTGAAACTCAGTTCTCCTCTAAAATCAAAATATTCAGATCTGATAATGGCTTAGAATTCAACATGTCCTCATTTTTTTCTTCCAGAGGAACCATTCATCAACTTAGTTGTCCTTATACCCCCCAACAAAATGGGATAGCTGAACGTAAACACCAACACCTCTTAAATGTAGCTCGTGCTCTTCGTTTTCAGTCTAATATACCCTTACAATATTGGGGCGATTATGTCATGACAGCTGCATTCTTGATTAATAGGTCCCCCTCTCCTTTACTCAATAATCAAACACCTTTTGAAAAGTTGTATGCTATAAAACCCGTCTACACTCAACTCAAGGTGTTTGGTTGTTTATGTTTTGCTGCCAATGTCACCCCTCATAAGTCCAAATTTGATACCCGAGCCAAAAGATGTGTCTTTCTAGGCTATCCATTTGCTATCAAAGGTTACAAATTGTTAGACCTTGAAACTCATTCAGTTTTCATATCCCGTGATGTTCAATTCCATGAAACTTCATTTCCTTTTAAATCTTCCCTTACCACTTCATCCCATTTTTCTGATTTTGTTGTTCCTTCAGCCGTCACCAATTCTGATATTCCTTTCCATTCAGATCCTCCAACTCCTTCTTCTGCAGAATTTTCTATGTCTGCTCCTGACATATCAGCATCTTCCATCAACCCAAATGCTTCTGAACATCCAGTCCCTGTCTCTGAGCTTTCAGAGCTTTCTGAGGCTCCTCTTAGACGAAAATCCACTCGTCTTAAGTCTCATCCATCATATCTTCGAGATTACCACTGCAGATTAGCTTGTTCTTCTGTTCCTCCACTGCCCTCTGCCTCTTTGCATCAGGATTCCAGATCAGTCACTGACTTAGGCAGGTATCTCTCTTATTCTCGTTTTTCTTCCTCTCATATAGCATTCAGTTTAGCCATTATTACCACTCTTGAACCTAAAACCTACAAACAAGCTGCCCAAGACCCCAAATGGCAAGAGGCTATGGTTAGTGAAATAAAAGCTCTTGAAGCTAATCATACTTGGGTTGTTACAGATCTGCCTATTGGTATGAAACCTATAGGATGTAAGTGGGTCTATCGAGTGAAATACAAGGCTGATGGTTCTATAGAAAGGTATAAGGCTCGTCTTGTAGCCAAAGGTTTTACACAACAAGAAGGGGTGGATTATACTGATACTTTTTCACCAGTTGCAAAAATGACCACAGTTAGATGTCTTTTAGCACTTGCTGCAAGTCAAAACTGGTTTCTTGAACAACTTGATGTCAACAATTCCTTTTTACATGGTGATTTGCATGAGGAAGTTTATATGGATGTTCCACCCGGATTTGCACATGAAGGGGAACATAAAGTTTACAAATTGCTAAAATCTTTATATGGATTAAAGCAAGCTAGTAGGCAATGGTTTTCTAAGCTTTCCGAAGCTTTGTTTTCCCTTGGATACACCCAATCTAAAGCTGATTACAGCTTATTCACCAAGCTTGATGGCTCTTCTTTCACAGCTTTATTAGTTTATGTTGACGACATCATCATTGCTTCTAATGATATGTCTTATGTCACTCAAATAAAGTCTTATTTGGATGCCAAATTCAAGATCAAGCATCTGGGCCACCTCAAGTATTTTTTGGGTCTTGAGATAGCTCGTACTAGTGCTGGAATTTCCTTATGTCAGCGAAAATATGCATTGGAAATTTTGGATGATTGTGGATATATCGGATGCAAGCCTGTTTCTTTTCCAATGGATTCTAAACTTCAGCTTACGAAGGATGATCCAGCCTCATTATCAGATCCTTCTCAATACAGACGACTTGTTGGTCGTTTACTCTATCTCAACATCACACGCCCAGATTTAGCCTACTCTGTCAACACTTTAGCTCAGTTTATGGATAGGCCTGGTCAGTCTCATCTAGCTGCAGCTCATCGTGTTCTTCGTTACATCAAAGGCACTCCAGCTCAAGCATTATTTTTTTCCAGCTTCATGCTCTACTCAAATCAAAGGGTTTTGTGATTCGGATTGGGCTGCTTGTGTTGATTCTCGTCGATCTATCACTGGTTTTTGTCTTTTTGTTGGTGAGTCTCTTGTCTCTTGGGGTTCAAAGAAGCAAAGCACTGTATCTCGAAGTTCTGCTGAGGCTGAATACCGTGCTCTATCTGCCACTAGCTGTGAAGTCATCTGGCTTCGTCAACTTCTCACTGATTTTCAGCTTCCTTCTTCTTCCCCTGCATCTTTTTATTGTGATAGTAAGGCTGCCCTCTCTCTTGCTGCCAACCCTGTTTATCATGCTCGTACCAAACATGTCGAGATTGATTGTCACTTCATTCGTGAGCAATTGGCAAAGGGGGTTATTCATACCTTTTATATTGCTTCGGCTCACCAGTTAGCTGACATCTTCACCAAAGCTCTTGGGAAGGCTCAGTTTCAGTTTCTTTTAAGCAAGATGGGCATTCACAATCTCCATGCTCCATCTTGAGGGGGTGTATTAGAACTAACTTTATTGAATCTTCTAGATGGTTAGTTGTTAAGTCAAGTTGTTACACCTGTTATTAAGTTACTGAGCTTCGACTTTGCCAGCTATTATATAAAGCTGAAGGCTTCTTTTGTAACTACATAACAATCAATAGAATTCTATACACAGAATCGATTCTCTCCCAAATTTTCTTTGCTAACAGAATTCTACAGGTAGAGCTGACTGGTGCGATCAAGTTTTCTAACTTTCACTGGGTGGTGGTATACGGGAGTTTGCGGGAACAGATTCTCTCGTAAGGACTCATTTTCGAATGAGTCCGATTGGACGGAGAGATTACTTTCTACAAATCTAACTGTCTACAACCATCCACGTCGTTGTAAAGAGTATTGTAATTTCTTCTATCAGAGTCATTTATTAAATGATGTGGATGGTCTCGGGTTGTTAGATTTGTGGAAAAAAAATTCACTCAACTCATTCGAAAATGAGCCTTTAAAAGGAATCTGAATCCAGGGTTTGTTGGTGAATTTCACCCATTAAGGCCCTTCGTTTTGTACTGAAGTTAAATGATACCACTAAGCTCATACGAGTGGCATTACCGACGAGGACTCTCCCAGATGAACCAAACAAAATGCACCCTTAAGAGTTACGGGGGGTCTAGACCAGTTGGTGGGAATCGGGGAAACGAATATTGGAGAGTTTTTGCAGTGAAGTCTCAGTCACATTTGTTGGGCATTATCTAACGGGAAGTCTTCGAGGCCTAATAAAAATTATTACACTCCCCTTATCAGAATTCTTGATGATAACCCCGTTATTTTGGCTCCTTTGTTTTCTGCACGAGGAGCGCATACAGTCCCGGGACCCCTTTATGTGGGAAGCAATGGCTGTTGTTATAGCAATTGAACTAATGGAAGCTCAAAGCTGGAACCAGTTGGACTTCGAAAACTCAAGGCATCTCACTAAGACAACAGGCCAATCTAGTTAGGGGATTCAGCAAATGACTCTCATTTCCCTTTCCCATCCATTTTTTTCCTTAGCAAACAAAACCAACCCCATTTATACAGCTGGGTATAAAATATCAGGGGGATGGAATCCATAGGAATACAACCCTCAAGGTTAGCCCGAGAGCACCAACGAGCTATGGAATGAGCTAGAAGATTAGCTTCTCTTGGCACCCATTGAAAGGACCAGGTAGGGAGCAAAGTCATACGCTGCCTAATAAAAACATCCTCCTCAATGACCCAATCGGGTTGTATCTGACGATCAGAGAGCTGATGAATAAGGGTTTGCGCATCACCATCCACAATAACCCGTTCCCGCTCAAACTCCAAGAACAAAGAGACCGTCAGGCGGGCAGCAAGGGCTTCACCCTTCAGTGGCGAGGAACCCTGTCGACGGCCAACTTGAATTTTGATAGCAGTGCCCAGGGAGTTGCAACACACAGCAGCAAAGACCAAGTGATTCTGAAGGGTGGAGGTATCAAAGTTAATCTTAAAGCACGCAACATCTGGGGGCTGCCAGGAAGTAGAAAAACGAGTCTGAACGGACTGCCAAGCATAAAGCTGCTCATCATAACGAGAGTGAATAGAGGCCAGCAAGCATTCTAGATTCAGCTGAGCAGTATGATGGACAATAGAATTACGAGTAAACCACAACGAATCCACCACAATAACAACATAGAGGATAAAATCCTGCCAGCGATTACGGTTGAGAGGGGGCATATTAGCAGGATTGAGCACAAAAGATAGCCACTCACAGATAGGGCGATCAACAAAAGCTTGTACACAATGTGGCTAGAGGCCACTCCTCCAAATGAATTGACTAACAGAACAACCCAAAATCAAGTGGGAGGCAGTTTCAACTTCTGCCTCACAAAGAGGGCATAAGAAATGACGAGCAGAGGAGCAACCCATGGTGATAGCTAGTTTACCGCGAAGGGGAAGGGCACCAGCTGCAAGTTTCCAAAACATCAACCAAAACATATGTTGCATTTTAAGCGTCCAGATACGATTCCAGTCCAAGGTTTGCGGGCTGGAATGAGCCAAAGTCCCAAAGGTGCATTGAAAGGCAGACTTCACAGAAAAAGGACCCTTAGGATCAGGTGTCCATTTAAGGACATCAGAAGCATTGCCCCTGCTACAAAGGAATGGCGAGGATGGCATTAGCTGATTGCTCCTCAAAATAGGTGCGAATAGTTGTGGCCTTCCATCCCTTTCTCTGCTGGTCAATAAGGTCACTAACATGCTGAACGCCTCGAGGAAGCAAGGCGTCAGGTTTGATAATGGGCTTGAAATTAGGAAGGGTGGGCACCCAGGGGTCACACCAAATATTCAGCCCCTCCCAGATTGAACAAACCAACATGCACCTTGTTCCAAAAAATCACGGGATTTTACAATCCCCCGCCAAATCCAAGAGCCCTCAAAAGGAAGCAAGCTACCCAGAAATCTGCGATTATGAAGATACATGGCGAAAAAGGGCTCGAACCCACAGAGAGTGCAATTGGGTCAATAATTGCCATCCAAGTTTGGCAATGAAGGCTATATTAAAATCATAAGTATTCCGAATACCCAAACCACCAAGGCTTCTGGGTTTACAGATGGTGCTCCAAGCAATGGGATGGAAATGCCGTGAGCGATCCTTAGAGAAGCCCCATAAAAAAATTTAAACAATGTATCAATGCTCTGACAAAAGCCCTTGGGAAGCAAAAAAACGGACATGACATAGGATGGCAAGGCTGCAGCGACAGATTTGATCAGCACTGTACGTCAGGCTTGAGAAAGCGTTCTGGCCTTCCGAACAGCGACACAATGATGTACTTTCTCTTTTAGTTCAACAAAAGTTGCAGCCTTGGACTTAGAAAAACTTGTAGGCAACCCCAAATATGCAGTAGGGGCCGAAGCTTAAGAAATGCGCATAATCTGGCATATTCGGAGGGTGGCGTCCTGGTTCAGATTGTGGCTAAAAGAAAGAAAGGATTTTGACATATTAATGGTTTGACCGGTCCACCTTTCAAAAGTAGTCAGAATCTCCCTGAGACAGCTAACTTCCCTACAATTGGCCCTGCAAAAGAACATGAGATCGTCGGCAAATAATAAATGGGAAGTAGGGGTGCTTGCCGAGCAATCTTAATACCATGGAGAGATCCATCAGTTTCCGCACGCTGCACCAAACGAGAGAGCGATTCCATGACCAGGATAAAAAGAAAGGGAGAGAGCGGATCACCCTGTCTAAGGCCACGAGAGGGCTGAAAAAATCCAAAAGGGATTCCATTCAGTAAAACAGAGAAGGACACTGTAGTGACACATTGACGAATCAGCTGCCGCCACAATTGAGAAAATCCAAAAACCTCCTATCCAATTTATCATATGCTTTGGCGAGATCGATTTTCATTGCCATAAGACCGCCCTGCCCCCGCTTACGTTTCATCACATGCATAATCTCATGCACAAGAATAGAGTTTTCTTGGATATGCCGATGCTGCAAAAAGGCATTTTGGGTCGGAGAGATCAACCGAGGCATGAGAGGCTTAAGACAGAGCGTCAAGATCTTGAAAATAATTTTATACATCACATTGCACAAGCTGATGGACCTAAATTGAGTCACCCGAGTGGGGTTGTCTTGATTTGGAATGAGCACAATATGCGTATGATTAAGCTCTCGGAGAAGAAACCCGTGGTGAAATTTTTTTTCACCATATGAATCACTTCCTGCTTAATAGAGGCCTAATATTGCTGGAAAAAAGTGCAGAAAATCCATCCGGTCCCGGGGCTTTGGACGCTCCAATAGCCTTAACAGCACTCCAAATTTCAGCTTCATCCGGACAATGCCAAAGTGTAATATTGTCTTCAGGGGTAATAAGCGGAGGGATGATACCATCAAGAGCATGGGGAAAACATGGGGAGGTGCAGGAAAAGAGAGATCGAAAGTGCTGAATAATATGGTTCCCAATATGATCTCACAGTCGGTTCACCGACCGTGTCCAAGACTAACATTGCGTGATCGGAAGTTACTCGAGGTAAGTGTCTAAGAAGCGCATGCGGGAACTGCAACCTCCAGAAGCCATTGGTGACCACGCAGTCAAGCTGTTCTTGGATAAACGCGTGGCCAAAACGGCCATTTGCCCAGGTAAAAGGGTTGCCAGAACAAACTACATCGACCATACTGCATTGTAACATGAAATTTGAAACCCCGAAGAGGATGATGAGGCAAAAGGTCGTCCACCGTGCTTCTCAGATTGAGAAAGGATCTCATTAAAGTCCCCCATGCAAGCCCAAGGTCCCGAGAAACTATTTTCCAAGGCAGCCAACTCGGAGCAGAAAGAAGATTTTTCATTCCAACAAGGGGGGTCGTATACAAAAGTCAACATCCAAGCTACGTGAGGGGGAACGGGAGGCAAAATAATAGAAATATAGTTTTTGCATCTAGCCACAACATCAAACTCAATACCATGCTTCCTCGCAACAATTAAGCCACCTTTCTTACCAACCGGCGGGATAACAACAAAATGACTAAAACCAAGATGAAGTAAAACATCTTGGGCGTCCATGATTTTTGTTTCTGCAACACAAATGAGGTCAGAGGAGTACCGGGAGATGGTCTCCTCAACGAACGAACTGCCGCGGCACGCCCCTAGCCGCAACAGTTCCAATATAAGACTTTCATGGGGATGGGGGGCAAGATTGGACCCGCCTCCCCGGCCTTCGTTTCCATCAGTGGTGTCCCCGTCCCTTTAAGTTTGAGGCGGTGTGGGCTCGTGATCCCTCGAGTCATTCGGTGGTCCACCAAGCTTGGCAATCTGCTGGCTCAGCTCGGCTACTCTTAAACTTGTCCAATGTCACAAGAATACCAAAGCTGCCCTGCGCGAGTGGAACAAGAACCAATTTGGGCGAATTCCAGACAACATTCATAAGCTGCAGCTGGAACTTGATGCTCTTCAGCAACACCCTCAGATCAAATGGAAGCTGGCAGAAGAGCAAGAACTTAAATCTCGCCTTGTTGAGGAGCTGAAATGAGAGGAACATCTCTGGCGTCAAAAGTCTCGCGTTACTTGGTTGACTACTCCCGACCTTAACACCAAATTCTTCCATCTTTCAACCATTGTGCACCGGCTTAAAAATTCCATCGATGCCTTGTGCTCTGAGAATGGTGAGTGGCTTGAAAGCCACTCACCAAATTCTTCCATCTTTCAACCATTGTGCGCCGGCATAAAAATTCCATCGATGCCTTTCCCATCCATTTCATTCGTGCATTAACTTGCAGAATATTCAAAAACAGCCTAATACAGTAACAACATAGTTTCATCGATTGGGTGAGGATGGAGAGACAACAATGCCGATCCAATCTGTAAGACATACGATGCCTTTCCCAAAACCCATTTTGCTGAGATCCAACATTCAAATGTGATGATGCAACATGAAACAGAGGAAGACATCATCGCAGGTAAGCACGTTCACAGCATCAGAGAGAGAGAGAGAGAGAGTACGTTCACAACATGAAGCCATAATCGCAATTGATTATAGTGGAAAGGTGAACTTAATCCTGGAAGTATACATTAGACTGAATTGAAAACTCAAGTGCCATATGATCCTCTCCAAAACAGATGTACACTTTGGTTGGTAGCGAATCTTTTTATCCCCGACAATTCAGTAGTACCTGACTACCTTCCACATTTTACAAAGAGAAATCACATCCAATTTTTTTAAAAAAAAAAAAAACTTTATATACACGTTGCATTCAGGCTCGTTCTTGCTCCAGACACAAAGGTTGAGCAAGAGAGGGGTGATTCTTGAAACGATCCATATCCAAAGGAACTGCACCTTTGAGACTCTTAAAATTTACTTTAGCTCCATGAGCAACCAATAGCAATGCAACCTGCTCGTGCCCCGCCTCAACAGCACATTGCAACGGCGTATAACCCGCATCATCAAAAATTTCAACCTCCGCACCGTGATTAAGCAACGCCTTAACACACTCAATCCTCCCCTTGAATGAAGCCCTATGCAGAGGTGTCCAACCATTCTGATCCCTACTATTCACGTTTGCCCCTTGCGCGAGGGAACTCTTCAGTCCAAGAACATCATCGACCCTCGCAGCCCTATGCAACACATCCCCAAGACGCAGCAAATCCAGCAAATGCAAATGCCCATTTTCCATGGCTAGCGCAAAAGCAGTCCTCCCTTCGTTATTAATCGCGTACTTGGCATTGGAGGATTCTGACAAACATTTCACAGCTTCTAAATGCCCTTCTGCCGCCGCATAATGCAGCGGACTACACCCATCACCGTCAAAGACGTCAACTTTCCCACCAACCCTCACGCAAAACTTTATCACGTCAATGAACCCCCTAATCGCTGCAGCATGGATCGGCGTCCGGCCATGTGGGTCAACCGAATTGAGATCAATATCTCCAAACCCAGCGCACAAAACCTCCATCATATCTACTCTATCCATGGACGCTGCCTCGTGCAAAACCATGTCCGAGTTCTCAATTTCGCAACTAGAAGCTATCAAAGCCTTCAAAACATCAATATTACCATCACGAATGGCCAGCACAATCATGGAACGCCCATCTGAATCCTTATGACTCCATGTATTTGCAGACACAAGAATATTGTTATTATAAGCCTCTTATGTTGGACCGTTGGAACCTAGTTTTGTATGCTTTCCAAACATGGAGGACCGTCACAAACAGGAAGCTCTTAGGATTCTCATCCAGGAAATAGTATTCTACAGCGGATAATAAAGACAGGAAAGTAATTATCCTGATTTGGTAATCGTTTAAGAAAATCTGTCAGACATTTTAAACAGCAGAACATGCCACACAAGAGTTCTGTTTGCCTGCATGTTCTAATAGGAAACATTGAAAAAGACTTGGATATTTCTTTAAGTACTTTTGTTTAGGAATCTGAAAAGGCAAATATAAGCGATTCCAACTGTTAATTGTCTCCGATAGACCTACGTACTGTACACGTTGAGAGGGTGATTAAAAACTTTCAGTGGCTGAAAACGAAACCCTGCTACTCACCACAACGTTACAGGGAGAACAAAATTTGATCACCTGCCAAACAGCATTTTAGCTGATCAGCGTCAGTACCGCTAACATGACGGCTTCTTTATCAACTGCAGACCATAGATATGGGAAAGGTCGAATTTGAAACCCCATTCCCATTTCGTTTGGTGCTATGGGATTGTCACCATGGATATACATGAGAACCACCACTATCTGACTAGAGAAAAATATTTGTCCCTGCAGCTTTTTTTTTTTTAATCAAGACATATATGACCTCTCATTCAAAAAGCATAAACAACATCATCAGGGGTTGAACCCCTGCATACAGCCAATTCAGAAAGTCAAATTGCTCAATTACATAGGGGAGCCTCCTAAACTAAATTCAGAGGCGGCCCAACGAGCTTGACAATGCACTGCATTGTTCGCACCCCTATTGGTGTGCTGACATCTCCAAAAGACCAAATCTTGACGCAGTCCATGAATCTCCTGAATGATGTTGTGAATACGCCAGTTAACCTTCTTCAGGAAAGCCTTAATCGCCTCCATGACTCTCATCGAGTCCCCCTCCAGAATTACCGAGATAAACCCCCTCTTCAACACCTCCCCAATGCCCAATTTGAGAGCTTCCGCTTCTCCTTCAGTCGGCTCAGAGCAATCAACTCGACCAACAGCTGCATGAACCACTCTGCCATAAGAGTCTTTACAAACCGCAGTTGTTGCCGATAAGTCTTGTCTAATAGCTGCATCAACATTAATTTTAACAAGATGGGGGAGAGGGGACGCCAGGGAGAAGGAAGGGGTGCATTTGCGTGACTCCTCCAGGCCTCCAAGTGAGCGTAGCTGACTCTGCAAATCCTGTGTGCCACCTCTTGAATATCCTTCTTTGTTCCCCCATGAATAGCAGCATTTCTACTCGCCCACACTAGATCAATTGCTTTTGCAGCAAAAATTTGAAAAGATTGTTTATCTGTATCTGGGATGTCCGATCTGCTATCTGGATTCATAATAATATGAATTCACTCAGATAAATCCTCTACATTGAGAGTTGCAATATTTAGAGACCACGAGGAGTCCCTCCAAACTACCCAGCTAACAGAAAATACAGCAATTCCCTTCATCCTCCATCGTGCCAAACATGCTGCCAATTTTCCCCATTATGGGAAGGATATCCCAGTACACACGCCACAATAACAATTTGAGCCTCTCATTCATCTTGATCCTCGATAAATCCTTCCAACACCTAGTCTGTTTAGCTGTTGGGCTCAAAGTCCTCTCACGAACTAGCTCACGATACACAAAGCGTACCGAAAACTTCCCTGACTTCTCATGCACCCAGATCAGCTCATCCTCCTTAGACTCAACTAGAGCTTTAAGTTTTCAAATTGCCTCTGCCGAGGCTGGAGCAAACAAATGTCGCACCAAACCAGCATCCCATCTACCAGATGCAGACTCAACCAGATCTTGAACATAACTGCAACTACCAAAAACCCGATGAACTCTTGGGGCCTGTTTAAAGGTTGTGAGTTCTAAGAGTCAAGGATCGTCCCAAATTCTAATATCAGCTTTATTACCCAACAAAAAACATGAGCCTCTCTACATAAGAGGACCAACAGACAAAATACTCCTCCACACCCATGAAGAGTTAGGCGTGGGTCTTGCAGTGTCAAGGGTTCTACCATGAAGGTATTTACTCTCCAACAGTTTCACCCAAAGGCAATCCATACGACCAACCATACGCCAGGCTAGTTTAGAGATCAGAAAAGAGTTGACCTCTTGGACTAGTCTCAAGCCCAGACCCCCAGCCCCTCTAGAAGAACAAATAGAGTGTTAGGATCTCAAATGAAGGTTCCTGTTCTTAGCCGGATTATGACGACCCCATCAAAAATTCTTGAGAGCTCTATCTATGTCCAAGCACCACGTCTTCGACATTTTGAAAAAACTCAAGGGGTACATAGGAATGGCCGAGGCCAAGGCTTTTATCATTGTAGTTCGTCCCGCTTGAGATAACAACTTCGCCTTCCAACCTACCAATTTGGCGAACAGTTTGTCTCTCAAATCAGCAATTGCTTTTTTCTTCGATCTGGGAATCAATAATGGCATGCCAAGGTGTTCGCTTTGGTCGGAGCTTCTTCAGTTGTAACTTCTCCATGATAGCAAAAGATGGTTGTCCCACGAAGTTTTTACTGAAGTGAATCGACGGTTTGCTCTTGTTAAGATTCTACCCAGACCAAGCCGAGTATGTCATCAACACTTCCTCGACTGCAGCTGCATCACGAATGAAGACCTTTGCAAAAATAATCATGTCATCAGTGAATAGCAAATGCGAAACAGTCGGAGCACCGTGACAAATTTTAATTCCAGTCAGTGAACCATTGGCCTCCTCTTTGAGTAAGAGTCAGGACAACAGCTCTGAAACTAAAATAAAAAGAGTCGGAGACAGAGGATCTCCTTGTCTAAGTCCACAGGAAGGAGAGAACTTCTCGTACGGACTTCCATTGATGAGGATCGAGAAACTAGTAGTAGTAATGCATTGCTCCACCCAATTTATCCAAACTCGGTCAAAACCGAGATTTTCCATAATTTTCAGAACACACGCCCACTCCACCCTATCATAGGCTTTCTCCATGTCAGCCTTGATAGTCATCCAACCACCCTTTCCACGTTTATCAGCCATACTATGGACGATCTCAGCTGCTACTATATAGTTGTCTTGGATTTGTCTTCCCGGGACAAAGGCGAGTTGAAACAGTGCAATAAGTTTTGCTAAAACTTTTTTTAATCTTTCAGCCAAAATTTTGGAAATCAATTTATAAATAACATTGCACAAGCTTATGGGACAGAATTGACTTACCTTAGTAGGGCTGTCGATCTTTGGAATCAAGGTGATGTTAGTATAGTTCAGTTCTGGAAGCATTACTCCTTGCTCAAACATCCTCCCCTACGATTTTCCAAAAAAAAATTGTAAAAGAAGGCTGTTAAACCGTCAGCCGCGGAGCCATGTCTGAGCTCATCATTCCCAACTCACCCACAATTTCTTCATCTCCAGCTCTCAATCGATCATTTTAATTGTTTTCAGCTAATAACATCATTTTCCTTGAGTGACCTCTTGGATGGTTTGTAGACTTAAAGGCAACTATGACACCAGTTTTTAACTTTTTATATAATTTTTCGTTTTCCGTATTTCCAGGAATTTATTAGTACTTGGCTAAAGATGAGAAATGCTGCATATTCTGCTGTCTGTCAATAGCCCCCACGTAGAGAGACATTGAACTGACAGTTGGATTCTGCGTATGAACAAAAGTAGAGTTTCAGTATTTTTTTGTACCGCTGATTTTATCACGGATATATAACCATATAATTTGTAGATCTTTATCACCTACTGCAGGCCCTTTCATGTTTCTATGAAACCATGACCTAATAGTCCAAAAACCCAGTTCCGTCATAGAAAGGGAGACATTGAACATGTAGCTCAGCTCAACTTCGTTCAATTATTGGCCCGGCGTCTAGGGAAGGTAGCTTCCCCGAATTCTGTGGCCATCCTTCTAGATTCCCTTGGTTTATGAAGGTTATGAACCTCCTTGTGAGGTTTCTGTTGTATATTAACGCTTTTATATTATATTAATATAGTAGTGTTTGCAAAAAAAAAAAAATCAGACCATACAACAGATGGTTCTGTCGACGGTCGATAAAGCCTTCAACCAAATGCCTATTCCACTCATCAGCTGCTGGACTGACAAAATGACTGCACCAACATAACTTACAAAAAAACCATACTCTAATGGTCAATGGAGTCTTGAACCAAAGGCTTATTTTATTCCACTCTTCACCTGAAGTACTGACAAAATGATTGCTCGAGCCAAATTAGCAAAAAGCCAAGGATTCCAATAATATCAATAACACGACGAATGATGTCCTGCAAGTACTACTAGAAAATTCCAGCAGACATACCCAAATATAACAAGCCCAAATATGCGCTTTTTGAACAGCGGTTGTTACAAACTATGTCCTCTATTTCCTACAAACCTGTTTGTAACAACAGTAAAGATGGTTAACGGTAATGTAGGTGACGGTTTAGCGAAAATCGTTACTGTCACCGCAATATCATATTCAAACATAAAGACTAAAGTCTAATAAAAGTGTCCAACAATGTGACATAAACCAACTAACATATTCCAACAAAAGCTCAATAAAAAGTATGTCACATAATCAATAATCATCTTGATTCTAAACTAGGATTGATTAACGGTAGTGTAGGTGACAGATTGGTGAAAACCGTCACCGTCACGGTCACCGCAATTGACGGAATTACATATTTGACACCGCCACCACACCGCTAAAGTACAATAACTGTTCTTACCGGTTACGATACTGGTAACGGTGATGGTTAAACTGCCACCACCTGTGAAAATGAGCACCCCTAAACAACAAGCTGAGAGGCTCTCAACAAGGCATGAGATCAGCCCGTGAGTTTACTGTGGCGAAGCCCACTTTGATTTGACAAGGCTAAGTCGAAATCCCATAGCCGATCAAGAGGCTCCATTTAAGCGTCGTTTAATTATTTGATCCACGAACCAATCTGAAAGCCATATGTTTGTGAAAATGACTTTATTGCTTGTCAACTATTGCTCTCATTGACGCCCAAGATTTCTCGCACTCTGCTAGGCTAAAAGTTCAGTCATGTATAGCTTAAACAGAGGCCCAATTGTTGAATCCACAGCATGTCCTAACCACGGCAGTGGACAATATACCTCTTATCCGTATGCCCATGGTAAGCAGTAGATTAATATCAACTCGAGCTGCATTCTTTTTGGGTTCGGAGTGACGGCCCAATGAACTCCAACTTGGACTTAAATGTTTGGGCAGGCCTTCTAGGGGCCTGCATAGTCTAATCGGTTGGACTTTGAGGAGCCACAAAGGGAAGCAAACTTATTTAAGAATTTCAAATGTGATTGAAATTTGTCTCAGAGATGGCTAGCACCGCTAAAACAAACAAATCCCACTTATCTACCCTCTCCACAGCTTGAATCAACCTGTGTTGATTTGGATGTCGAGAGATGATACGCAAACAATTGGTACGGACTTGTCCCGGTCAACCACGTAGTACATTTTTTTTTTTGAAAAAATACACTTTCCACTCATAAAGTACTGGGTCAGTGACACGTTACACCTTAAACTACTAGTTTTGACACATTTCACCCTCCAACTACCAATGTTAGACATTTTCCACCATAAATTACTCACTTTGATACATTGCATCATTTAACTACCATTGTTATACACTTTGTACCATCCTTCCAACAATAATACCTCTAAAATTTAATGAATTGACAACAATATCTTCAATAAATTTAAAGTGGATCAAGGGCATTATCGTCATTTTAATCTAAATTTTTTATAGAGTGTGCAAAGTGTCTAAGATTGGTAGTTAGATGATGCAATGTTTCAAACATAGTAGTTTAGATTCTAAAGTGTAAGACATACTGTAGTTTGTAGGTGAAAAATGTATTTTCCCCTACTTTTTCACCCAAAAACATATTCGAGTTGACAGAAGGACCAACACAATTTAAAAAAAAAATACAAGGACTAATTTTGGACAAAAATTACCTTAAGTATCATTTTAGAATCCAAAAATACCGCACTAGTTGAGTAAGTAAAGACTCTTTTTCATGAGGAATTGACTCATTTTTCATTGAATTCTTTCCAAATTTGCAAAGATTTTTCTCTGCGGAACCAAAAGTTCTCGAAACTTCCCAAAGATGAATACCTTTGGAGATGTTTGGTAACAAGTTTGAGTCCTGGATTTCAGTTAAGGTTTCAGTTTCTGTATCATATCACTGTTTCGTGTGCGGTTCGAGGTGGTTCCAACTTAAAATAAAGTTTATGTGGCCTGACAATTACGCTAACGTCTGTTAGCAAGGTTCACGTGGTAGCCGTAAATTGTAAATATTTTTTTCGTTAATTTCCGCTTCTCTTGCGCGCTCCAAAGGTTTATTTCTTTAATATTTTTTGTTAACGTTTCGCTGCTGACAAGCATCTTCAATTTGCGGGAGCCAATGTTTTATAGCATTCGTTTCCCTCGTGCTCTCTAAATTGTTACCTTCGCTTGTTAACTTGTCCTTTTGCTTGTCTCGCTGCTCACATGCCCTTCAATCGAGAGAGCCATTTTTTCATAACCTTTGCTTCCCACATGTTATCTAAGTTGTTACTTTTGCTTCCTAACTTGTCCTTTTACTTGTCTAGTTGGCAATTTACTTTTGAGTTCAAATAAAAAAATTGCTTGTGGACTAGGTTGACCACCACTTATGGGCACATGTTTAATTTTCCGTGAAGATGGGCCGACCACCTTCAGATCGGCATCCACAAATGTTTCTTTGCTGAGTTCATGAACCACAATTTCTTCTTTACGAAATTCTTTTTGACTAAACCAAAAAAAAAATGTCTCCTTAAACTGAGAATGACATACAATGCCAACGAGACAGGCCAAATAAATTTTAAACAAAGCGAATACGCCTTACAAATTAAACAACTAGAAACCAAGTACGTGGCGACTAACAAATAAAAAAGCCAACAAAATGTGAAAGAAGTCAAATACTCTTTACACATTAAATAACTAGATACAAACTATTACACAAGTCAACATTAAATAACACGATACGAAATTTACACAATTCAAATACGTCTTACACTAAATAACTAGATACGATGCAGCAACACAAAGGATCCCGCTCCATCTAGAGAAATCAATTTACAACTATGAAAAATTATGTTTAACACATACTATATGCCCTCCCTTTAATTATTCTCAAAACAACTTAAGTAATCATATATGATAAGTAAATCCAACAAGTTTATACTATTTTATCAAGATAAATACTTTCAGCCAAAACAGAGTTTAGGCTTCAAAAGTAAACCACATATGACAACCAAACCCAAAAAAATATCCAGGTGACATTGTTTAAGTTTATACTATTTTATCAAGATAAGTACCCAACCAGGACAGAGTTTGTACTTCAAATGTAAACCATACATGACAAGCAAACCCAAAGAGATACTCATGTGACATTGTTTTCAATCAGATGGGAAGAATATCATATTGTTATCTAATTATCGCAGATCATTTTAAGTTAAACTCTCAATCAATGTCGTTGCACCCACATCATATTGGCCATTACATCCCGCTCGAAAGCCATCGAGTGTGCCCCATCTATAGAGAAGCAAAACTGGGTCATGTCATGGGCGAACTGCCCTTCTCTATCCACTATCATATCCTCTACAGAATAGTTGTGGAACATAATGTCTTCATCTAGGTGAGTCCTTATAAAGTTGTGCAATGTACAAGAAGCAATAACAATGCATGGTTTCTTTGTGAGACTTTAACAGGGCATCACCCTTAACAACTGAAATCGAGCTTTCCAAAACACCTTTCAATTATGTTACGCAAGGATGAGTACAAGTAGCTGAATAACTCCTTCTTCCCTCTAGGAGCCCCAGCATTCCTCGATATTGACGCAAATGATAACGCACTCCTTTGAATGGTGATCAAAATCCCCTTGCTAGGGGTAATCCAGCATCCACAACAAAGTTAAATAACCTAATTCACCTTTTGCACATGTATAAAAGCAATGCATCATGTTTAATTATGTATTAATGATAAGTTAACCAATTATATATATGTCAAACCCCAACATCTTTCAGGCCTAGTAATATTGTACGACAATACATAAATTAAGAAAGGAACTCACATTCTTCATATAGCTTTATATGTCATATGAGAGACTAGATAATGAATTCAATTATCATTTTTGTTGGCAGGAGTATATGTTTTCCCTAGGTACCTGGGGTGGAAAAAGGAATTTATTTTTTGGCCTAGTGACTGTATCATAGAATACACGAGAGTCGTGAGTAGATCTATCCCAACCTGAGTAAACAAAAGTGAATAGTATATCAAAATCGTACGCTGCAAGAACATTTTGGGCAATATTTGTCTTCCTATTCCTTAATCATGGGTTGTGTAGCTTGAGGAGGACGGTAACAAGATTCAATTTTATAAGCGATCCCACATGAAAAAAGACTTGGTCACTTGGGTAACTCCAACATGTGAGGAAAACTATGTAAGTTATATATAGTCCAAAAGTTCGGATTTGACTTTGTCGAGATAGTGTGCTGCATGACTAATTTCTTATTGTCATCAATTTTTTTCTGGTGAAGAATCAAATGATTGCAGCGTTTGCTGAGAGAGATCCCTCTATGAAATCAGTGAAGATAGTTGAGGAGGTGTTCTATGAAGTCTTGGGACATGCTAGAGGCATGGGAAACTTTGTCATACCTCCACCTTCGACATTAGCACGGTCCTCTCAAGTCGCTCATCTGAACGAGCAAGTAGAAAAGTACAAAAGTGGCATGGAGACTTACAAGGAACAATATGAAGATGTAAAAGAAACAATAAGAGAGATAATGTTGAAGCAAGCTTCTTATGATCAAAAGCTTGCTTATATTATGACTCAAACACCCATCCCTAGTGACTCTGCAATGCAGGACCCGTGAAGAGCACTAATAGCAGAAAAAATGAATAGACCCAGGTAAGACTTGTTTTAATCTTTGCATCTTAATGTTACATGTCAATAGTTGTTGAATTTTCAATCAAATTAATTCTAGTATTTTCTGCCATTAATTATTTATTAAATTTATATACTTGTTAACATGTGTTTCTTTTCCACAGGTTATTTATTTAGATAGCGTGATATGTTGGGTGATGGATGGAAGATCTATGACTGCCTTCACTTGGAAAAATTACTTTTATAAAGTAATTTTTGAAGTTTCATGATGTGTATTGGCGTATGTACATCATTCAAAGTCCAAATCAAACTAGTCGTAATTGTGTACGCTTTGTTATTGAAGTATGAACAGAGGTCACTATCTTAGAGGTTTGTGGCTTTTTTACTTTAATTATGGCGACTTTGTTGGTTTGTAGGTCAATGATTTGCCCCCTGTTTTCCTTGATTAGATTCGAAACACGTTTCTAGAGATGGATCTCAATTCCATTTGGGCTGAAAATCTCAAGTGGGGTTTATAAAATGGATGCTTTTCCTTCTGGGGTGGGCCATTTTTGGTATTTCCTCTTTAAACAGTAGTCAAGTAAGTCACTGTTAGGCAAATGTTAGGTGAAATTTGAATCTGTGTTAGGCAAATGTTATGAATCTGTGTTGTGAAGCTGAAATTTAAGGCAAATGTTAGGTTTTTTAGTTAAATTTTTTAATGAATCTGTGCATTTGCTAAGAATGTAATTTCGTCAATGTTTGGTTTATCAAATCTGTGTGTTATGAATCTGTGTTGTGTTATTTGTACTGTACTACAAATGTTAGGTTTTTCAGTTAGGTTTTTTAATGAATCTGCGCAAATGTTGTGTTTTTTAATGAATCTGTGCATTTGCTAGTTAGGTTATTTGTACTGTACTACATATAGAATAACACAACACATATTTGATAATGTTGTGCATTTGCTAATAATGTTTGGTTTATTGCTTTCAAGTTGTTGGTATTCAAGATGATCCAAACTGCATTGGGGTTAAAGTTTGTTGGGTAAAAAATTGTGTTATGAATCTGTGCATCTGTATTCAAAACATGGCCTACATGAACTTGCACCTATTTTTTAGCTTGCCAAATGGATTGCATGATTTGTATACATGTATACACAGGTTTAGCCATATACTAGGCCTACACGAACTTGGCTTTAATTGAGGTGTATGTTTGATTGAGGTGTATGTTATTTTGTGTCCTTATTTCAGATGGATCGTCAAACTCCGATTGCATCTACACAATCCATAACCCCCAAGTTTTCTACCCTTGTCTCAATGGCTACACCTACAATTGGTGAGATACCAATTGTAGATGTAGAGGCACAACCTACTGAGACAATTGACCCTACCCCCAAAAGAAGAAAGGTTTACAATCCATCCCCGATGTGGGAACATTTCACTAGGGTACTACCAGTAGTTGACCCAAACAAACCATTGGCCAAGTGCAACCATTGTGGTCATAAAACTGGGTGTCACCACAAAGATCAAGGGACCTCGGCTATGAGATCCCACTTGAACGCTTGTGTAATGTATAAGAGAACTCAAAGTAAATTGGATAGTTCTCAACAGAAATTGACTTTTGATATCAAGAGGGCAAGTAGTGGATCAGTGGGAGTGATGAAGATAGATTCATATAATTCCAAGGCTATTAGGGCTTCTATTGCTAAGTTTGTAATTGTGGATGAGCTTCCTTTTAGAATAGTAAGTAAGGATGGGTTCAAGGAGATGATTTATACTCTCGAGCCCCGATTTAAAGTGTCATCTCGAATTACAGTGATGAAAGACTGTATGAAACTTTACTTGGAATAGAAGACTAGACTGAAGGCTAG
Organism: Myrica gale; assembly: GCA_963930655.1. Taxonomy (NCBI): domain Eukaryota; kingdom Viridiplantae; phylum Streptophyta; class Magnoliopsida; order Fagales; family Myricaceae; genus Myrica; species Myrica gale. The sequence goes on from OZ005614.1 coordinate 11,038,245, forward strand.
TATCTTACTCAATAGACCCCGAGTTTGTTTCACCACTGACACATGGACGTCAGTCCAAAACATGAATTGTATGTCTGTCATGGAACTTGCACAAAAAGATACTTGCCTTCTCTAAGGTGTCAGATCATAAGGGTTCGACCATTGTGATGGAATTGGAGGATTGTATGTCGGAATGGGGGATTGATAAAATCCTTACAATCACTGTCGATAATGCATCCTTTAATGATACAACCATTGAACATGTGAAGAGTAGACAATTGCTTTTGGGGTCTCAGCCTGGAAAAATAGTTTGTAATCATGATTGTTTGCATATGAGATGTTGCGCACATATCTTAAATTTAATTGTGCAAGATGGGTTGAAGGAGCTGGATGATTCTGTGGCCAAGGTAACGAACTTGGTCAAGTATGTTAAGTCATCTCCCGATCGAATGGATGGGTTTAAGAAATGTGTAGCGAAGAGGAAGTTTCCCATTGAGGGGTTTTTGCAGCTTGATGTTCCTACTCATTGGAATTCAACGTATATTATGTTGAATGCAACTGAGAAATATCAGAGGGTTTTTGAGAATATGTTGGCAGAAGATGGGATTCTGATAAGCTTTCTGCGTGAGGAGGGGCATGGGAGGAAGGGACTGGGTCCCCCTGGAGTTGAGGATTGGGAGCGTGTTAGACACTTTACGAAGCTTTTAGCACTCTTCTATGAAGTGACGGTTCGAATATATGCTTCGAAACGGTGACAGTAAACTTATTCTTTGCAGAACTAGCCAAAATGCATATGCATTTGGGGAAATATGCAGCTAGTGGGGATTTGTTCTTGGCGGACATGGCAAAAAGAATGCAAATGAAGTACAATAAATACTGGGGTGACTTGACTCAGTTTAACAAATTATTATTTATTGCAGCGGTACTTGATCCACAATACAAGATTATATACTTGGACTTTTGGTTCAAGAAAGTTTTGGGGATGGAGTTAGGTCCAAAGATGACTAGTCTTGTAAGAGGGACCTTGGATCAATTGTTTACCGAGTATTCCAATATGGATGGGTCATCTAGCAGTGGGAGCGTATCTGCAAGTCAAGGTCAGCTGGATTTGGTTGGGTCATCTAGTTCATCACTAGATGATGCTCTTCATTTTGAATTCTTAGGATATAAGAAGCATCAAAATTTGCTGGATAGCAAGTCTGAAGTTGAGAGATATTTAATGGAGGATGTTGAACCTAAAGATCCTAATTTTGATATCCTCAATTGATGGAGAGTGAATGCACCAAAATTTCCCCTTCTTGCACGGATTTCTCGAGATGTTCTTGTCATCCATATCACTACAGTGCCTTCAGAGTCTGTCTTCAACACGGGGGGTCGAGTTTTAGATTCTCTTCGGAGTTCGTTGGCACCAAAGACTGCGGAAGGGCTCATTTGTGCTCAAAATTGGTTGACATCCAAGGTCTTACATTCTGCTAATGATGAAGATGATAACGGATCTGGAGTTACTGATGGGACAGAAGATCCTTCTAGTTATATGATGGATATAGGTATATACAACATTTTACATTTCTACTTCACTTTATTAAAAAAAATTATGAGCTAATTGTTGATACATTTCTTCTTTTGCAGAGTTAATTTCTAATGCTGCAACGATCGTGGATGGGTCATACATGATTGATTGATGTTTGATTATGTTATTAATTTTTTACTTGAGTAGATACTTCTAAGTTTGTATTGTAATATTTTGTTATTTCAAGTTTGTTTCAAGTTTGATTTAAGATTTATTTAATATGGGATTTTGTGAATTGCATATTTTTAGATTTATTTTTACATTTGTTTGTCAATTACATGTTTTAGGATTTTATTTTGTGAATTACATCTTAGCGGAATTCCGCTATCTGCTTCCGCTAAGTCCGCTAAGAGTCGGAAGCGGAAGCGGACTCGGACTCTTTTTTGGTCATCCGCTAGTTAGCGGACCGGATGTCGGAATGTCAAATTCCGCTTCCGACTAGTCCGCTATTCACCCTTATGCCCAGCTCCCATCCTGTAAGCAAAGGTATGCAATGGGTGGATAACATTTCATTTGCTTCTGTCAGGCTCGTACTCAATAATCTTGCTGAGGATAAGTTGTAGATGGCGAGTTATAAATGGAGTTCTGAAGTTGTGCTCGCATTCACAGATGTACTATTGCGCGCCATAAACGATTTGCGAATCACGCCAGGATCTATCAATAGCAGTCAGTGTCCTATAATAACTAGAGATATAAATAGTATTGTTGGAACAAGTAAGACCATCCAACAATTCAAAGACAAATACAAGCGAACGAAGCACTCCTACAGAGAGTTCTATGACCTTCTGCATCATGAGTCAAGCTTTGGTTGGAATCTAGTGTCGAACACGGTGCAAGCATCAGATAGACAGTGGCAAAACTATATCGCGGTAAGGGATTTATGGAATCTACTTATATATTGAAAGTGAATTTCATTTTGCTTGATAACTGCGAGTAAAAGCTAATAGTAATATGTTTTTGTGAAGACTCACCCTAATGCGAAGCAAATTCGAACTAAAGGATTGGCAAACTACGAAATGATGGGCCTTGTGTTTGGTAGCAATATGGCAAAGGGTCATTTACGCCAATCTTGCAATGAAAGTCCTCTCGGTACTGAGGATGAACGCGCGTTAGATGAGAAAATGGAGAAAATTGATCTTAATTATACGACATTGGTTACGCCTCACCAAACCCAACAACAAGAGATGCATCCTACTCAGAGCTTATTTGACGATCAGTCCGCCCAACATTCAAAGGTACAGACGACATATCCTATCTCTAAAGCCGAGCAGTCAGATCAGTCGCAACTACAGACAAAGCAAAAAATTCCTATTCCATGCGGTCGGGGTCGGGAAAATGTGGCAGTGGCAGTGACACTTTTTCTAGTGTGCATCACAGGAAATGAAACAAACAAGTGAAGGAGGATGAAGTGGAGATTGTCCTTCATCGTTTTGTTGATGCTGCTGTGAGAGGAAACGCAATTTTCGTAGACTGGATTTGCACACATAAAAATCAAGTCGATGGTTTTGTTGGAGAATCTGCAGGTAACTTCTTATCTAATCCTTACAGTCAATACATTGGCCTTCTTAGAGATCTCACACGTGAGGGTCAGCATAAGCTATTTCTAAAAGCGTGCAAGACACTTAGATGTGAGTACGAGCAGAACTTGCTCCTCTTGATGAATAAGGAGAAGAGGAGGATGTGGTTTAAGGAAATAGAGTTCTAATTGGTGTACTCTGGTTGTATGGACGGTAGTTGGTATCAATCAAGCTGCTCTTGCTATTATTGTGAATGAACTGAGGAGCATTGTTAAATATTTGACTTATGCTTATTTCGTATAATATGACAACTCAATCTTAGAATCAAGTTATGTTAAAAGTTCATTTGGTTATTTGTTACCTTAGTTTGGTAGCTCCTTTTTGTTCATATTTTGTTTTGAATTATCCAGGATCACAAGATTGCAAAGTACGGTTAGAGATAAGATATTGATGGTCTTACCTTTATGTTAAAGGGCCAAGGTTTGTTTCCCCGATGAAACCAGTGGCGTCATTTCTGCCTAAAGCTCTATATTTACTACTCTGCTTCAAAAATTTGGTGTAGGGAGACGTTGATTTTCTCCAAAAGACTCCATTCACTTGAAAAATACAACGTCATTCTCCTCTTGCACTAAAAAACACCTCCAGAAGAAAGCCGACTAGGATTCCCTTCAAACGAGAATAATCCTTATAGCTTAGATACGATTCCTAACCATGGTAGCACCATGGAGACCAAGTTGCAGGAAAGATCATTCTCCTCCCAATAGCTTCACATGGCCCCTTAGAGCAAAACTTCCTACATATGCACGTGAAAGCCCACCAGCATCTTACGATTTGCACTTTTGCTAGTTTAGAAAGCCATTTTTTCAGGGTCGTTTTGTTTTACTTGGTTGAGTGGCTAGAGTTATTTTGCAATAGACTCAACTGGCTCACTATATTTCTTATTGTTTTTCCCTTTTTGAGAAACTGTGGGTGCGTGGGAACAAACAACTCTAAAATTATTGACCTGAACATGACAAGGTATTCATACAGAATCGGGTATATAAAAATACGTCAGCTCAGTTCCCATGCCTAACAGGCACACAGAAACTCATAAAAATATCAAAAGGGATCAAATAAATTATCCCTATAAATATAATTTTTTATATAAATGAGGTTGGAATATCCTCAACTGTGCAAGAGCAACCCCTATTGTTTTCTACAGAGACAACAGTCACACAAATTGATACGGAGGCCACCATATGCTCAGATATTATCCTATCATAGCATAGGGCTAAAACAAACTAAACATGAGAAAAATAAACATAAGGCGAAAATAAACTATATATACATGATCGTCCCCTCAATATAATATCCACATAATAACATATCATAGCATATCCACAGAATAACATATCCATAAAATTGATGACATATACCACGCAACCAATCCCACAAGTCAACTGGTACTTCCAAATGCACACTTTACAGGAGGACCTACCTGCACAACGTGCCGAATACCAAAAATTCATATGGTACTTACATAACACCAAATTCGCATGAGGTTGAGAGGTCTCACCTGCGGTGTATCCATGAGATGATCATGAGGCCATAGTATCAGCCGAGCCAGAACCCATCAAAGATCCAGTAGGACACAAAATAAGGGTTGTAGGTGGTGGCATAGGGGAAGGGGCACCTTCGCCCACATTACAGCTGGAGGAGCAGCAACACTCACCTTTAGCAAACGATCCAACTTTTCACCGTGATCTTTCATAATTTGTTGAAGCTTGCATTGCTCCATCGCATAGTTAAGCCACATGCAGTCATTTCACTTCCCATAGTAGTGAACTTGGTTAAGAATCATCGATAAGGCAAATGCGAGGAAGTGGAAGAAGAGATACCTGGAGCAGATGCAGGAGGAATGGAAGGAGAAGCCCCAGTTGCAGTAAAGGCTGAGGAGTGGGATCAGAGATTGGAGGAGCAGAGGACGAAGGACCGGTCACTAGTACAGAGGATGAAGGACTGGTCACTGGTACAGAGGACGACTCACTAGCAACCCGCTTCATTTGTTCAATACACTAATTTAATGATTTCTTTCCAATCGGCCCTTGAGTCCTCGAGCAAGGCACATCCAGGGAGACTCAATAGAAAAGGCATTGTACAAATGTTTTATCAAACACGAATATGGAAGCCCATGTTTCTTAGAAGTGGAGCGGAATGTGTTTATCATATGCGAGCATATAACGGAACATAAATCAATCGTGTCTCCAGCTAGCAACGCAATTAGAAAACGTATCCGAGGCAAAGACAGACTATAAAAGTGTCTAATGGGGAACAGGGTTGAGAACGCTATACAACTTATGACATGCGTTGCATGAGGAAAGTCAGAAGTTTTCAGGGAAGTTCCTTCACGTAGATAGGCACACTGAAACAGGAGCATTTCCATAGCCTCAAGCGAGGGTGTCTGATCCTCGTCATATGGGTACGTGTGGTTAGGGAAGCGGGGAACTTTGAGATTCCTCGCAACTATGTCGGGTGAAATCCGAATGGACTGGCCTCGAACATACACGGAAAAACTCAGTGTCGATTCATCAATATCGTGAGAGTTATAGTAGAACTCTCTCATGGCCAATATAGACGAGATCGACAAATTTGAAAAGAGAGGGTCCCAACAACGACCCACAAATAGGAAGAGAATGTGTGTGTGCTCCAATTGCGAGAAGCATACCTCGCACTCTACAATGATGGTGAGATCATGGAGACCACCAACATTGGCATAGAATTTATTGTGGGCACGAGTATCAAAAAATCGTCCTTCCTCCACAGTGCCATCAGGTTCCTGAGCTGATGAGCACAGTTTGTGCTTCGTCTTGTTGGAGCTAGTACGCTGAACATTGGAGCTCTTGCATTTTGGCATCTAAGAAAAACAGCAAACGACAAGTCATCAGCCTCCTCGTCCTTATAAAGAGAGTACTAAGAAGGTCGTATTTTAATTAAGAATTCTAAAAATGAAAATATAAATGGATAGGAGTACGCTGATGAGTGGCAAAAACAAAGGGACAAAGTTGGATTTCATCTTTACATCTCTATAAGAGCTGGTCAAGTCATCTTTGATCATCTTGCTGGGTTTGACTCCCATTGAATTTTCGTAGTAATTAAAATAATAGAAGCTACTTTCGAGGCAGGGACTAACAATACAAGCATTCATCATTCAACCAAGAAGTGTACAACACTCTTCCGTAAGAATTTTACAGCAAAACAAGGACCTAAAGTGCAACAAAAATAATCAGACATCACAGATAGAGGAAGAAAAAAGTTTTGAACTCAATCTACTCAAAAAGTTTGAGCATATATTGATTGATGAAGGTGTTGTTTGTTTGTCAAAATTTTGAGGAATCTTTACTTTATTGAGATTTATTGGGGTTTGTGAAAAGTAGAGTGTGTAGGTGTAAAAGTTAAAAATTTTGGAGATGTGTTTGACTTGCCCGAATTGTTGGGACCCCAAAAATTTGGCTAAACAAACAAGTCCGAAATATAGTTTAAAGGATTCAACATAGGAACGTGATACCGAATTCCACAGGAAACTAAAAACAAGCAATTCAATCAAAAAGCTTGAACTCAAACGGACCTTAAATGCAACAAAAATAATCAGACATCACGGATAGAGGAAGAAAAAAATTTTGAACTCAATATACTCAAAAAGCTTGAGCATATATTGAATGATGAAATACATTTTAAGGGATTCAACATACGAACATGCTACTGAATTCCAGAGGAAACTAAAAAACATCAATTCTCTAAAAAAGCTTGAACTCAAACGGACCTAAAGTGCAACAAAAATAATCAGACAACACGGATAGAGGAAGAAAAAGGTTTTGAACTCAATATGCTCAAAATGCTTGAGCATATATTGATTGATGAAATATAGTTAAAGGGATTCAACATACGAACATGCTACTGAATTCCAGAGGAAACTAAACACAAGCAATTCTCTCAACCTTCGTCTGAAAGAAGCTCCATACAACCAAGAAAACATGTAAAACCAGGGGACCATCTGAACCACCAAAAGCAATGGAACATTTTGAAACTCAAAACGACTAGCGTGAGAATTGCTGATTCTTGTGAAATTGCTGAATCTAAAAGATGCATCATTGAAACTTAATCTATAAGATCTTCTACCTCGTAAGAAATTCAGAAATAGAGAACTTATGGTTAATCCAAAAGCAGAAGCTATGGGCTGAATCAATATAATTTTCTCTGTGCGATTGTCTGTATGCAAGCATCAAATGAACCACGTCTAGAAAATGTTATAAGCTGACGACACATTCAACTGCCTCGCAGAGACAGAGAGTTCAACCAAACATCATATGCAAGCAGGATAGGTGAGCGTAATTTATCATTACCATGAAAGTAAAACGGAAAAAATAAATTAACCAAATTCTACTCTGGAAAGCAAGATATTGACAGAAAATAGAACGAAAAGCTCAAACAAAATCCAAAAACAACAAAAAGAAATCATTAATTCCGTTCCAAAATAGTGTCATTCGAACAATTCGAAAAAGAGGACCCAGGCCCGATGTTTGGTTGCAAGAAAACAGAGCAGAACAAAACAAAAAAAAATCAAATTTTCACAAGAAAAATGAAACCCTAACTCCATCAAGGTTTCGTACTTTCTTTCAAACGTCCTCCACTTTACATGACAGAATACAGAACATAATAATCAGACATTGCAGAAAAAATGAAAGAAAAAAACGAGAAATCTGCTTACATTTCGCTTAAGGACTTAGAACCCAGCTTCGTCTTCGATTTCTCTTAAATATCCATTGCTAGAGAGACATAGAGAGGGCGCAAGGAGCACGGTAACAAGGGATCCCAGGATCAACAGAGAAGAAGATGCAATGCGAAAATTTTGGGTAATTTGGAGAAGGGCACTCTGGGTGGCGTGTAGGCAGCAATAGCATAGGGGAGAGATGGAGAAAGAGATGGGGAGGATAGGGTATAAAAGACATGGGTTCTCTCTTCTTCTTCTTTTACTTCTTATTTTTCTTCACTTTTTTATTTTTTTCCCACCTTCGTTAATTATGTGCCGTTTTTGGATGTAAAGACTTAAAAATAACATTGAACCTATTCAAACATGAATTCAAGAGCTTGTTTGGTTATTTTATATTCTCAAGATTTTTTTGAATCCTGAGAATACACAAACCGAACATGTTTTTTAATATCACCTACAAATAACTACAGCACGCATACCAATAAAATTAACATCACTAAACAATTCTCAAAATACAAAAAATTCTCAAAATACACACTAACCAAACATCCTCCAAAACTTTAAATCCAAAATTTAAATTTGAGACTAGAAACCACGACTCAAACGTGTAGCAAACATAGCCCTTATTAACTTAAAGAAGCCTGGTGGCCGTGGGTTCCCCATAAAAAGTAGCTTCATCAAGTGGGAGATTGTTCCCCGGACGTCTGGTAGACGTACAGACACCCTCTGCACATTTGCACTCTATAGAGGGAACCACATCATAGTATCCACGGTCATTTTCTTCCGTAGCTTCTTTCCCCCAATTCCGTCATCGATATCGTCACCCTCCCCAGTCCCTCCGCCTCTTCTCATCATCATTTCCGTCACTATTCTATTCGAAAACCGATGCCCATTTAAACTAATCAGATGAGATGTTAACCTGTAATCTGACTCTTTACATTGTCGCATAACAAAAACAGAGCAATGTTCAAAGAATTGACACATAAACTATGCTGCTCTACCATGGTATTCAGAAGTCCCTATTCCAAGCTCTAAAATATGCATCAATTTAGGTTTCTTTAAGGCCTAAATTAGGCTATGGGGTGCCACACGAAAGTTAGTCTTGTCACAACTACCTAATCTGTCAATTGTTTATCTAAAAGAAAATTCTGAAAAAATTTCCCCACCCATGAGGATTCCTTGTGAGGTCTCCCTCGATCCCTATAATTTAGTCCCTATCTGGTTTAATTAATGCATGCTCCAGTTATCAAATTATTGTTTCAGGATTAAGTTACAGGCCCTAAATCTCTATATAATATTGCAGGGAAAAAGTTATGTGCTTGACAGTGATGTGGAGATGTTAAGTATATAGTCCTCGAGTTGATGTGGTATATAATGTCACCTGTGAGCAGAAGACGCTTTTCTTTCCCAACTTCCTCAAATTAAGGTTACGTTTAGTTTATATCTGAAAACAGTTTTTATATTTATATTTTTTTAAAAATAATGTAGATTCTCTCGAAATTGAATGGGTGAAAAGTGTGTTAAAAGTTATTGAAATTAATAAAAAAATTATCAAATGATTGATAAAATATATTAAAATTGATGAAAAGTTGATTAAAAAATTTTAAAAAACGTTTTGAAAATTAAAACAAACATAGTCAAAACCTTTCTAGTGGTCTCTTTTATGGGATAAGAATCACGCAATACATTAACAATGTGTAGCTTACGGTATTTATAAATGATAAGAATCATAGCAGTCTCCTAATTTTCCTAAAATGTGAAACAAAATATTTGCATTCAGAATTTTGAGCCAAATTAAAAAAATTACAAAATAATTACTTTTACTTCTATTAAATTATTATTTTTATTATATATTCATTTAAATCTTTTTACTATTCACTTTTTATCAATTCTAATAAATTATTTTTAATTTTTTATCAACTCAAATAAATTATTTTTAATTTTTCACCTAACTCTCTTATGGATAATTATGGATAATCACACTTAAATTTTAACAATCAAACGCGTCAGCACGTACTCCTTTCCGGAATATAAAGAGAATGATCGGAACTATGGGGAATCGGTTTCCGAGATCCCCATGCCTAGAAAAAGCTGCAACAACATTTCGTTCAAACCAAAAACCACATTAATGATAGACCGATCGGCCTTATGTAGGCAACACATGCCCTATTTCTGTCTATCCCCATGCCTAGAAAAAGATGCAACAACATTTCGTTCAAACCAAACACCACATTAATAATAGACCGATCGGCCTTATGTAGGCAACGCATGCCCTATTTCTGTCTACTGCTAGTCTACTCAACGGGACCCCCAGATCGCATTGATGATGATTAACCCAAATGGCTCGTACGTACTTTGCTCTCTTCTAATCAAAACTATCCTCGCAGACGATATTTTGGACCAAAATACTCAATCAAGAGGCCCGCTTCATTGTTTTGGTCTTGATCCCCACCTAACACATAAAAGCATTTACCCATTTAACTTTTTCTACGCTTGGTGATAAGAAAGCTTTATGTGAGGAGACGACCCCAAAGACCCGCATGCGAGAAGTATCAAGCCTGTAGGGAAGGGAATCTAATTCACACGACCCACAGAACAACAACAAAAAGTGCCCAAAATCACCCAATACGTCACATGCAATGTACCAAGAAGTTTGGTGGTGTTTGTATTAACTAATCAAAGTGTGACTTTATCATCGTCTAAGACGGCATATTCATTGCACATTGCTCTCTTTGCCTAATACCCAATGAGAAAGGGGCACAGAGAACCAAAAAAAAAGAATAAAATAATAGTAGTAATGTTTATCCAATGAAAAGGTTACCTTAGTGGAGGCAAAGGGAACCAGCCTAATATTAAGTAAGATTTTAAGTGTTTGTTTAAAGAGACGCATTGCATTAACAATATTGTGGGGGATTAAATATAATAATAAGAATATTATATTAAAATAACGATTAATATGTATATGTAGATCCATTGAATCTATGGAAGATATAACATGAGATGTGATGTGTTCTCTCCTTCCTTATATTTCCGGCCCCTTTCTATTTCATATTTATTTTTAAAAAATAATAATAATTGTGTCAAGAGATTTATATTCTTTCTTGTTCTGTATGTTAGAAATAAAAATTTTTAATTAAAGAAAAAAAATATTTATACTGATAAGTGAGACATTCACAATGGATATTAATTTTCTCATTTATGAATTGATGAGATTACATGAGGCTTTTATTTATAAGCCTTGGATACAATAGTCTAAATCAACGTGGGACTCAAACTTTAATACTCCCCCGTAAATTTAAGGTGGACAAACCTTGAGTTTGGAGTTACATAAATAATTCAAAGAACAAAAATAATGCTGGAAGGTTGCTGGACTGAACCCGGGAAGGTCACCGGATTGAAGTCGGGTGGTCGTTGAACTAATGTCGGGAAGTCGCCGGACTGATGGTCGGAAGGTAACCAGACTAATGCCGAAAACCTTGCTCTGATACCATGTTAGAAATAAAAAAAAAATTATTTATACTGATAAGTGAGACATCAACTATGGAAATAGATTTATTAATTTTTTTACTTATAAATTGATGATATTACATGAAGCTTTATTTATCAGCCTTTGGAAACAATAGTCCACATTGCTTTACTAAGGCAATGTGAGACTCAAACTTTAATACCTTATTTGGTTTTGATCACCATCTTTTTTCTTAAGATTAAGACGTGCAAGCACTATATGAAGAAAATATTTTTGGACTTAGGAGAAGGAGAGGATTTGTTTAATCATGACGATGTAACTATATATAGGTCTTGTTTGAGCCTCAATAATTTGGGCCCAAAAATTTAGGTTTAATAATAAAAAAATTCATTACATAAATTTTATTATTATAATATTTATTAAAAATCTTCTCTCTTCACTTTTTCACCAACTCTAATAACATATCTTTACTTTATAATATTTCTCAAATCTCAATATCAATTTCTACCCACAAATATCCCCGTTAATCACGCCGTGGCCGTGAGTTCGTAGCAGTGACGAATCGTGAATAACGAGATCGAGTCAATCGCGCGTGTTCCCACTCCACCTTCTAAAACCTTATTCCTCCAGTTGCTCAGAAGGATAGGAAAATACAAAGAAAATAGTACCTTGACTAGTTACACACTCTTTTTAATCCTTTATCCAAGTCACATGTCAGAGAAAAATATATAATATATATGCTTAGGGGTTTAGTCTTTTTTTTTATTATTATTATTATTATTATTATTTGGAGAATATGCATGAGGAAAGATAGTTCTGGAACTATAATTATTTTCTCAGACATTTTACAGCTAATGTGCCACTAATCACAGAAACTTCTTTCCTCATGCTTGTACTTAAAATTTTATTTTCAGAATAAAAATTTCTGTGGTCACAAATATACATTTATATATGCATGCCTCTCTGAAATCTATAGCTCGAAAGTTGTCCTCTTCTTTTATTTCGGAATATTTCCAATTTTTAATAAAATTATTGAAAGATTAGTTCTATTTATGTTAAGTATTATTTAAAATATTTACAGATAAAATATGCAGCTGGCGTCAGAGAGATGGCATTGGGGCTTTCTGGTAATAAATATTCATTTAGAAAATGATAAAAAAATAAAAAAAATGCTCTTGCCAATAGTTATTATATAACTTGTCAATACTCATTTGCAATGTATTATGCTCTCTCCCTCTCTTCTTCTTCTTTCCTTAACGTAGAAAATGTTTTAAGTAAGCATCTTTTTTTCTATGTTGTTTTAAAGCTCTGAGAGAGAGAGATGAGTTTTGTATCTACACTGTAATTGTCTTTGTTTTCTATGTGATACCTTGAATCCTACTTGGAGTGAAAGAAGAAAAATGAATGATAGATGATCAAATCTCACATCTCACATTGAAAACTTACTAGATTGAACATGACTTTATAATAATCCAACAAGCTTTAAGAACAACTATAATTAATATTTTTGAAGTCAAAGTATATATGCGATTAGTGTTTGTCTTTGGATCGTTACATTCTTTGCTTTAAAATGCATGCACTCTTTTTGCTAACATAAGATAAATATAGGAAAATTATATTTTGAACCATTTAATTACCACACACTACACTTCAAAACCACTGATTGTTTTGCACTTTTTACTTCCATTTTAAGATCACAATTTTAACAATTATGCTATTACTTCGAGAGTAAAATATAAAGTAAAATAATACTTTATTTAATGTAAAATGAGAAAAAGGAAAATTGCTCTAAGCCGAAAATATCTTTGGAAAATTATTGATTTCCATGTGACACATTAAAAAATATTCCAATATTATATTTTTGAGTATTTGTTTCGTATTAAAAATATCTGTAGAATAAATTTTAAAAAATTAAGATCATAGTCTTTATTTTAGTTTGCTATTAAAATTTAAATAATATAATAATATAATATAATCTTCAAATTATGGTTTGATTAGTAATATATTTAATATCGGCATATTTCAAACGGAAGGTGGGGACGCTCAATCCATAGAGCAGGTGAGTGGTGTGATTAGAAAAGATGTTGGATGAAATGATAAAGGTAAAAATTTTCTTGAGAATGGAAGGATGAGAGACAGATTTAAAAATAACTTAGGGTTAAATATATTTTTCCTCCTTATTTTTGGGATCATTTACACTTTGCACCTTGATATATTATTTTTGATACATTGGACTCATAAAGTTACACATTTTTTCAATTTGGACCTCGTACCCAAAGTGTCCGTCAATTTAGACGGATTTCGTCCAAACGTGGGGTGCAATATCTACAAATCTTCAAAGATAAGGGGTCAATGTGTAAATAACCCCAAAGATAAGGAGACAATGTGTAAATGTTTTGACAAAATCCGTCTAAATTGACGGGCAATTTAGGTACGGGTCAAAATTGAAAAAATGTGTAACTTTATAGGTCTAACGTGTGAAAAATAATACATCGGGGTGCAAAATATAAATGACCCCAAAAATAAGGGGGCAAAGTGTATTATTTAACTCAATAAATTTTAACTTTCAAGAAACAAAAGTTATTTTTAAACTTTTGGAGGCCTAAATTTTCACACAAAAAAATATATTTTCAACCTAAATAAAGACAAATTAATTGTCAATTTGAGATATAAAATATGTTAAGTTCTGAAGTTTTAAATTATAAAATGAAGAATAGTTGGAGGGGATAAAATATAATTTTGCTTAAAAAATATCGTCGGTTTCATATATAAGAAGAAGCAATAACTCGGTTTTCCACTCGGCGGGATTGACCCAATCCGCACAAACGGCCGAAAGCTGTTCCTAGTTGTTGACCTAATGCAGAAAAGGCCAAAACACGTAGTGGGCCGCACGTTACTTGAGGAAGATTAATTCCCACATAATACAAAAATGGCCTATTGGAGTTGAGAGAGAGAAAGAAAGGGACACGCACGCAGAAGAAGAAAAATAAAAAGGCAGAGAAAAAGGGAGAAAAATAAAAGGGGGAAGGTTGTAGAAAGCAACACGGCAATATGTTATTATGTTTGGTACAGTTTGTTTGCGTGTGTGGCACATGCTTAGCCACCCCCTCACAAAACGACAACATATGCTTCCAAATGTACAAAGCACTGCACTAGCGTGCTATTATTTTACTCCTTTCTTTATTCCATGTTATTTATGCGCTATCAATTATGATAAACACCAAAAGCATACATTTTTATGGAATTTTTAAGACCCTCTTGGGACCATAATTAACACCAAAAGCATACATTTTTATGGAATTTTTAAGACCCTCTTGGGACCATAATTAACTACACTTTCACTCTCTTTTAGCCACCTCTCATCTCCTTTCCGAGTATTTCATGGTCATCAAATTTTTTTACACATATTTATTCGAATTTTATAATAAAATTTAGGGATAAATAAACACAATAAATAAATAGGTCGGATCAATATTTTTTTATAATTTATTATAGGACAATTTAAATAATAAAAAATAATATAATTTAATGATTATCTGATCAAAAAATATTTAGATCGCTACAATTAAATTTAGGCCCGAGAGTATTGACTCGGAGTCTCTTTTTATCAAATTTTTGAATCTAATATACATTTAAAGAAAATTTATGATGCTATACCCGTGTACCGTGATTAATATTTGTCTCTCTCTTTTCTCTCTATTGGTGTTAGGCGGAAGCATAATGGCTCGGTTTTATGGCAATTTATTATGTGTTGCTTTTTTCTAAAGCTATCTTTTGAGTTTTTGTTGGAGTCCTCATACGTGGAAAAATTGGTGCCAGTTGCTTGAGACAGTAGAATGAATAAATAAATTGAAACAAATGAAAATTTTAGTCCGTTAGGTGAATTATACATAGAATGACATCGGGTCTAGGTATTCTAATTAAATATTCTGTACCTACTCTTAAAAAAAAGTAAATTCCGTCAACTATTCACCAACATTAAATTTGGACCAACTTGATTTAATATTCACACTTATTAAGTTCAAAATTATAGCAAATTTTAGATAATACAACTTCTCAAACCACATGTAAAATTCAACATTGCTAGGAGAGTGACCTCAAAAAATTAGTTATATCCAGAGATTTAAACCTGATATTTCAAGAGGATTTAAACCTGACCAACCCATCAATCTTTGAGATTAAATTAATATATTTCTTTCCCTTCTTTAATTGAAAAGATAATTTTAATCGCAATAATAATTTAAAGGACGAATAAAGTAAACCAGATTATGTATAAAGAATCGTAGAAACACTACTATATTTGTAACGAAGGTTTATCGTTACATAAAACTCAACGGTCCAGAAAGCTAAAGTATTCAGCAAAAGTACCCGCACTTCGTAATGTTCGGATCAATTTACATGTAACTCCCTTAATTTTCGATTAATTTCGAGACTCGTGCAAATTTTTTTTTTCTTGGCAACTCGTGCAAAATTTCGTTTCTAGTATGATTTGTCAAACTTAGGGCCAGGATCTGCTTCGTTCGGGTGATCGAACTGCAGCAGATCTCCCCCCTCAGTATATGGCATTCCATCATAACTCCGACAGTTTCCGTCGGGCAAAAACAACGGCGCAAATCCGTTGGTGGGTCCGACATCAAATGCTACGATAGAGAGCTGATCTGATCACCTGCACCACGTGGCGAGCGCTAACTGCCGTAGAGCAAAATCACCAGTGGGCTCCAACCCCAAAACGTGGGCCCAACCACATCGAGTTTTTGATCATCGTATCAGCTTTGTTTCAAGAATCAGACTTTAGGGTGTGGGACCCGTCGGAAAGAGCTTTGGGCTAGGTGAACAAAACACGTGTACCGTAGGCCACCGAGTACGACAAAATTCCAAAACCCACAATTTTTCTTTTTCTTTTTTAATGTTTTCGAATGGAAACCTCTCCCCCACTCCCCCAGGATCTGACAAAACAATGAGTCACGCGCTTTCCGCTAGAGGACAAAACACGTGTCGCGCTCGATGGCGATTTCGGGGTTTCGCGTGGGGGAGGAGGGTGGTTTGGGTAATTCGTGAAGGTGGGAGGCGTTTTGGGGCAAAAGGAGTCGAGACGGAACCCTTTGTCGCCACGTGCCTGGCGTCGGCCGCACGCAGGAAACTCTTGTCTGCTCCGTTTTTTCATTATTTGTTTTTTTCTTCAAAAATTTAGAGTGGGTACGGGCACGGCTTTAGCCAGAGCGGTTCTTGGGTGGGTTTGTGTGGTAAAATTTTTGGTATTGGGTTTAGTGTTGGTATTGAGTTTAGTGAAAAAGTGAAGAGAGAGGTAATAGTTTATAGTTTTTGTAATTTTTTATATTTTTTTATGGGAGAGAGAGAGATTATATTGGAGTATTTTATTAGGAGAGAGATAAAATTTTAGGGAAAATTTTACATGCAAACGCAGCCTTGACTAGTTCCAGAACCTTTTACTTTTTTTTTTAATTTTTATTATCAAGTAATACAATAAAAATTCATCAATAAAAAATTATAATAAAAAAATAAATAAACTGTTGCGTTTTTCTAAAATCGCTGGAAATCTTCATAATTGTTTTTTTAATCATTTATATAGATCGAACACAACCATTAAATGGTGCAAAAAAACATATTCATATTAATTAGATTTTTTTCCACAATTGGCCTACATAATCGTTAACGGCGATATTGTCATAGAATCTTAATGATCATTATTACCAAAGGATCAACAAGTCTATTTTATAGTTATTTCATAATCTATATAATAAAAGAGTGGCTGTCATTTTGTGAGTAGTATGTATTAATTTATTTTTATTGCTTGTAATATAATTCCATCACATATAAATCAGAATTAATATGATTTTTTATGTGTTAAATCTTCACTAATGTTTGTATCGATAAGGTTTATTAAAAGTAAAAAAAAAAGAAAAAAAAAGAATAAAGACAAGCAGCCAGCCTGAGAACCGATTGTTGTAATTAAAAAAAAATATTTGCTCGGAATAATATTGCAAAATAAACAAAAGCTGAAATCAGGGTTATGTTCGTTTTGAGTAAAAATGTAGGGACTTAGAGAAATTGTGAATATTTATGTTGAATAATATTTTATTGGTGTTTGTGTAAAGTGGATGGAGAAATTATTTGATGTAATTATTTAATAAAAAAATATTAGAGTTATGTGAAAAAATATAAAGAGAGAAAATTTATGTTGAATAAAAAATTAAAAAATGGTTGAAAATTGTGTAAAATGTATTGGTGTTTGTGTTTAAATTTTGAATATATTCGATAATAATTTTTTAAATATATATATAATCATGCAAAAAAAATTGTAAAAACGAAAATATCCCAAACTTGACAATAGCCACTGACAGCTCCCAACACTCGAAACCAAAAACCACGAGGAAAACTTTGTGGATAGTTTTTTTTTTTTTGAGTATATTTTTAAGAATGATAGTGAGAAAATACAAGAGAATTCTAAAATTAAATGGAAAAATAAATATATTGAATAAAAAATGGTGGAACCCACATGAACTGTTTAATTCGGCCACCCGCTTTGTCGTCTCCCTCGTCTCCGTCCAGCACCGTCGTTCCTTTGCGTTTGACTCTCAACGCTCTCCCTCCCCAAACAAAAAGGGGAACAACTCTCTTTCTCTCTCTATTACTTTCTCAGTCTCCCTCTCTCTCCCTCTCCAAGTTTGTACTTTCTCTCTCTCTCTCTCTTCTAATATCTCTGATCCCTCTGCTTCTCTGAGCGCTTTCTGTTCCCCTTCTTATTATTTCAGAAACAAGCGTCTTTTCTATTTCAGCAATCCAAAACGAGGAATCTATCAAATGATTCAAATGAATACTAAAGGGTCCAAAGCCACCGAGAGAGAGATAGGCGCTTTGGGCGTTCGGTTTCTCTGAGAGCCTTGTTGTGTTTATTATATTCTTTGGAGCAATAAAGGGCGAGCAGTTGTTTAGTTTTGAGCTTGCTTGGGGCGTTTCGTTTGAATCTTTGGTGGTGTGGACTGTGGAGGGGGAAGAGAGAAAGAGGGAACCATGGCCGGTAGAAATGAAGTCAACCTCAATGAATGCAAGGTATTTGGCTTCAAATCGAAAGAAGGGCCATGTGCTCTCCCTTTTGTTTACTCTGTTTAACGTTTTTGTTTTGTTATTTTTGGACTTTGGAGCTTATATGATCTTTCAGTTGATGGATTTTTTAGATTTATAGTTTTTCCATGTAGACGTTGTATTGAGTCTTTTGGCTATAGAAAGTTGGAGTTTGGGGGATATGAGTTTCATTTGGGGCCAAAGTCCTAGGTTTTGTCTTTCATCTGAAGGATTTGAGTTCTTCCAAATGGCACTTCTGCCCTTCGCTTTGAATTCTTGCCCGTAGTTGTAATGGGTCTGGTCAATATCGTGAGTTGATATTACGGTATGAAAATGGTCCGTTTAATCTCTGTTCTTTCTATTCCTTCCAAGGTGGGTTTTAGTTTCTTGTTCTGGAAAGCCAAAGTTTGAATCCGAGTACGATTTCTTGTAAACAGTTGCAAATTCTCACTCAATTTTCTAG
The DNA here is from genome assembly GCA_963930655.1 of Myrica gale. Classification (NCBI taxonomy): domain Eukaryota; kingdom Viridiplantae; phylum Streptophyta; class Magnoliopsida; order Fagales; family Myricaceae; genus Myrica; species Myrica gale. Next base: position 11,057,070 of record OZ005614.1, read on the forward strand.
TTTTTGAGATGTTTAAATATACTTATTTTTTGTTTTTCGTGCTTTTCTCCTTTACCGTTTTGTTCCTTCCTTCTCTCGATGGTTTCATGCCGGGTGTTTTTGCGTACAATTTTCAGAAGTTACATTTTTCGGTATGCAGGAATTTGTCATATATATATGATCAATTGAGTGGTTAAATTCTAGGCTTTAAATATTCTCTAACCTGTGATTTGTAATATTTGTTCTTATCCTCTCTCTATCTTTCTTCTTTTCTCTAGAGGATTGTGCCACTTAATACATGGGTGCTCATCTCGAATTTCAAGCTAGCTTACAATCTCCTTCGCCGTGCTGATGGAACATTCAACCGTGAGTTGGCAGAGTTTCTTGAACGCAAAGTTCCTGCCAATACGATTCCAGTTGATGGGGTTTTCTCCTTTGACCATGTTGATAGAGCCACCGGCCTACTTAACCGGGTTTACCAACCTGCCCCAGAAAATGAGGCTCAATGGGGCATTATTGAGCTCGAAAAGCCATTAAGCACTACCAAGGTTGTGCCGGTCATAATATATTTCCATGGTGGAAGCTTCGCCCATTCTTCAGCCAATAGTTCTATTTATGACACTTTTTGTCGCCGCATCGTGAACATCTGCAAGGCTGTTGTTGTTTCTGTTAATTACCGCCGATCCCCTGAACATAGATATCCATGTGCATATGATGATGGCTGGGCTGCACTAAAGTGGATAAAATCAAGAACATGGCTTCAGAGTGGCAAGGATTCCAAGGTTCATGTATATTTGGCTGGAGATAGTTCTGGTGGTAACATTGCTCACCATGTAGCAGTGAGGGCAACTGAGGAAGATGTTGAGGTATCGGGAAACATTCTTCTTCATCCAATGTTTGGTGGGCAGGAGAGAACTGAATCAGAGAAGAGATTGGATGGAAAATACTTTGTTACAGTTCGAGACCGCGATTGGTATTGGAGAGCTTATCTTCCTGAAGGAGAAGATAGAGACCATCCAGCATGTAACCCATGTGGCCCGAGGGGCAAAAGCCTTGAAGGACTCAAGTTTCCTAAAAGTCTTGTGGTGGTACCTGGTTTGGATCTTGTCCAGGATTGGCAAATTGCGTACGCTGAATGGCTTGGGAAATCTGGCCAAGATGTGAAACTTCTTTATTTGAAGCAAGCCACTGTTGGGTTCTATTTCCTGCCAAATAATGACAATTTCTACTTGCTCATGGAGGAGATAAAGAGCTTCCTGAACTCTGACTGTTAATAGACTACTTAACCCTCATCTACAGCAGCCATACATAACAGGAGCTTGACATTTTACTTGGGTTATTTTTTCCCCTTTTCACTGATGGTGTGTAGTTGTTTGATTGGTAGTATTACTTCTTACTCAGTTGCCAATCACAGTGATAATGAGATAGTTCTGCCATTCTGGGGATTGACTGTTCTTGGTTTGAAGATTACTATCTGTCTTTTATGTGCATTAAGATGTTCTCTAGGGGAATACCACTTTCAGCAGCTTGGAGGAATCAGAACTCATTCATTTGCTTTTGGGATCTGGCTGAACCACTGGATATAATGCTTACCCTGATTAACTTCCAGCAGCAAATAACCAGAGGAGAGAAATATTAGGGTATTTTTTGGTGGTTGATCAACTCTGTTTTAGTAAATGAATATATCATTATAAGCGCTAATATCAGGACATGGACCGGAACTTCTCCATTGTGTAATGAACTTGAACTTGTATGTTATACATGTGTTCTAGTTATATAAAGATTTTGTATACACTCTTTTATCTTTAAAACAGGTCTGCTGTGGTAGAGCTAATCCCTGTATTGTTTCTCTTTAACTGTCCATTTTTTTGTCTCATGAACATCTAAGGTTGGCTGGTTGTGACCATAATGAAAAATGTTACTTTCTTTTTATATGTTGCACGGAATATGGTTGTGTAGACATTAGAGAGCGAGTTCATGTTTGTTTGTTTCTTTTCTTGTCGTTTGAGAATACCTTGAGTTGTCTACTATAAGAGCAGATCGACAAATTGTCCTTGCTGATTCATATTTCCACCGGATGCTCTACTGAAACAGGGTAAGTAGTTGAATCCCAGTTGACATCTTATACGCCCCACTTTTCTTTGCATCCCATTCAGGATTAAACCTCAAATCTGTTTCCTAAAGACAACAAAATATTTTAGAAGACGAGGAAAAACTTGGTCCTAGTCATCTACTTAGTGATGGGCAACAACTCCGCTCGTGCCAAAAGCGGACCATCCCAAAGCCAAGGCAAACCCCATCCACCAAAACAGGCAACAAAATTTTCGTGACGAAAATGATCGGGCACGAGTCCAAATCACGGATTTCTCTATCTTTCCCCATCAATTTGATTAATTCTTGTCAGCATCCGATTGCCCATTCTAGGTGGGTGTTTTGGAGTTAGGGATAATAGCAAATTCACGAATTTGGCTTTGCTTTGGTGGGGGGGGGGGGGGGGGGGGAAACCCCAATCAACAGTGGTTGAGAATTTTGGACGGACTATCAGGGACCACACTTGAAATTCCCACCAGAAGAATAAATAAAAGAAGAAACTACACAGAAAGAATATTAAAAAACACTTAAGCCTGTAGAGAAAGCTTCAAAGTGCTTTAATGGCCACTTAAGTGGTCGGACAGCTAGGCTTGGATGACGACATGGAACCTGTCTTCAAATTGACTTTTTAGGCATTTGCTTAATAGTATATGCTTAAGTTTTGCATCTGTCAATCACCAAGATACTCACTCTGGTGACTGTTTTTTATTTTTTTTCTAAATAGACTCTGTTTTTTAATACTTTCTCTTTGTTTCTCACCTTTCTTGTTCAGACTGTCATGGCTTCCTCCTGTCCTTATTGCCAAACCCTGTTCCTTGTAACTTGGCTGTTTCTGTTTTAGAAAACTATACCCCAACACGACACCTTCAAGTCATTGTCTACAAATGCTTCTTTAATAGAAAAAAATAGTGGTTGTGGACAAAGTCCTTAATTTGTTTGTCAGTATCTTAACTTTTTATGACTAATCAATTCTATGGGTCATGGCCTCTGCAGGTTGCTTGTTTGATTTTCATTTGAGGTTAATCCATATTGTATTAATTTAGAAAAACAAAATAATCCCTACTGTATTATGAACACAACTGTTAAACCCCACCTGTATTTGGACTACTTCAGGTCGATTTGGTATTGGGTTATTGTCAGGCTGCTTTTTTCTGTACCCCAGTTGCTTTCTGCAGATTTTTTTTTTTCCTTGTGCATTTTAAGTTGAACTTTGAAGACTGGTATACTCTGTTTCAACAGCCAATGGGACATGGATGATAAATTTCTGCCACCCTTAATCCTATGACCATTGTTTGCTGGTCAATGAAAAGGAACAAATTGTAATAAATCTCTAATTTGTTCCCATTATGGGTGCAAATTAAGCAGTTGTAGTATGAGATAATCATTATTTTTTACGTTTTCTTGTTTCCATCTGCACTCTGCACACTTTCCTTTTCGTGGTTGGTAGTTGTTACTGCTTTTGAGTTAACGTGAAATAGGGTTAACGATTTGTACAACATTTATTTAACTAAGTTTTACGTCTATTAAAACTAGAGAGAGAGAAAAAGACACTCCTTTTTGTGGAGGGATGGAGCGAGGATTTTACTATAGGAAAGAGATTAAACCCATCCACCCTCAAATGTGACCTCTTTTTACAATATTACTAACCTTAATACAAGCCCTCAAAAGACAGCGGTCTCAACACTCAAGCAGAACACTTTTGTTTTTACATGACTTGAGTTCATAACCATAGAGGTGTCTGTTTATTCTTCTTGTTCCGGTACGTGTCTGCTCTGGCTTTTGGTTGGGGGTAACTGTAGGTGCATGTTCTTGGTCCCCAGTTTTTCAGCACCACTGCCCTGGTTTCTTACCCCCCCTTTAGTTTGGGGGTATCCCCAGATCCACAGTCCCGCAGGCACAAAGAAAAGAAGGAACTAAAACGTGGGAAAGCAGAACAATAACATTTTAAGGATGGGTTAGCGCAGGAAGAAATAGAGAAGGGGAAGAACCGAAGAAGTAGAAAAAAAAATGGAGAAAGCCAATGTGGAACAAGATCGAGACACGGGTATACATGTCTCCACATGTTTCCTGAATCGTCTCAGTGGTATCTCCTTCATGAATCTGCTCCAGCATGTTTTGCTTTGCTGTCTTGTTTTCTCTGGATGTCACATGGGAAGCATAAATGGGGTTTTTCCAAGAAATGGTTCCCCTTTGCAGGGAACCAACGGTAATGCGCAGGCCGTAATCCATGAATCTGGTTTCATGGCTTTTCCAAAACCTTAAAAAATGAGAGATGAAAAATACAAGAGACTAGATCCAGTTGTACATGCACCAATGGCCCTCCCGTTATATTCAGGATGGCAGATAAATACTAGATCCAGTTGTACATGCACCAATGAGATATGAACATTTTGTGTCGATGGCTTCTAAAATGAAGTTGGGGAAAATTATCCAAATGGTTATGTAGTTTCACTTTATTATAAATTGATCCTTGTGGTTCCAACTTTAACAATTTGGTAGTTTGGATCCTTCAATGACATTACGTCTATAGTTTGAGTTACATGCAGCATTAGATATGGTCAAGACTTGATTGTAATCCAGAAATGCATTTAAACGCAACATTAGGATTATAGTAACAGATTGGGGCAATCGCACGTTATCATCTCAAACCTAGGCAGTCCTTCTCTGAGATGCAAAACTATCTCTTGCGAACTTGTGTAGAAAATTATGCAACACCAACATCAGCTAAGCCTAAATCGCTAAGATTGGAATCTTCAACTACCATCCATTTGCAGTGAAGCAATCTCCTGTCACACACCAACGACTTTCCCACGAAAAAGGCAATCGGTCTTCTTGAAAAATGCAAAAGGGTGCATCTTTACTCGGTCAAGGCTGAAAAACATTCCCAGTTTGCAACTAGGTAGCAAGTTCTTGAGACGAGGATGTGATGCAAAAAGCACCAAAGGAAAGGATAAATATGGAGTCTCACCACATTTAGAGCCCAAGGAATTGGAGTCTCACCCGTCTTCGAAAATCTCTCTTCAGGTAAACAAATTTGACACCAGATCAATCTCTGCCTTATTGGATCAAACTTATCTACTTAGGTGCTGGCTTGCTTACCAAGCTACCCAGCTAGATATACGGAATTCAAATTACAAATTCAAAAGAAACATATCAGATAATTAAAACTCAAAAGTAATAATTGAATAGACCAATTCTAAAGGAATCGTTATGGGCAGACACTAAGGTAGTCTTGTAGCTTCCCCATCAGAATGTCTTCACAGACAGGCGAAAGGGGGAGTATTTGTCATCAAATTAGATGATACTGTAAGTCTGTAAGCAAAGAGCAACAGGGCAAAAGTGAAACTTCTTCCTTTTCCTACGCAAAGACATCAAACAATTACAACTTTCATTGGGACATTATGAAGAATTGTTCTATAAAACAACCCCCCCAACCCCCAAAAAAACCTGTACGGGGGGGTATGCTTGGGTGGATTTTAAAGCGAGGTGGTAGTGTTGATGGAGAAAAGAAAAATGTGTCTTAGAAGAGATACAGATCATACCATCTGAGATGCGTCAAGGTGCAACATCCAAATGCCAATCTTGTGAAGGTCAACGAGATTGAGTCCAGTGACACTACATTGTAACTTCCAGATACCAGTCTCGCTCTTGTTTCAAGAATAATTTGACATATCTTCAGCATAGCACTTGCAAAGCTAGTTTTCAAATGTCAGTGCTCTTTGAATCTGGGTCAATCATCTCTCTCCTCTGCCTTGGTAGCATTCTACAACATTCATTTACTTTAATTCCTCTAAGGGAAGCGACCTGGGATTTTGTGCAGAGAAACACATTATATCTCGTGCATTCAAGGAATTGATTTCAATTTCTGTAATCATTCAGCATTTTGGTAGCCTTGGTCCATCATTTTAGCCCTTTCTGCAAAATATGTAGTTTAACCAGTACAGGTCCCATCAAGAAAAGGAAAAACAAAAATAACTTTTTTCATATGGTTTCCAGAATGAAAAATGAAATGCCTTCATACTTCACTAGAAACATTGGGAGCGAAGGAAAAAAAAAAGAAAAAAGACAGAAAACAAATACTTCAAGTGCATATTCCGAACAGTAAACAGCCAGGATAATTTTTTATGGTTATTTTGACAAATGAAAGTTCTACCGGATCCATAAATAACTAGTTCCAGGTAAATTACATGAATTTTATAACTATTTGAGATAGTTAATTCTTACTGCTATGGGTGAAACTGAGGTTTTTATTTGTCAATAAGATAAACTGATGGGTTAATGGATTTTGTCCATTTGTACAGATAACTAAGCAAAGATATGGACTTTTCGGTATTAATCACTTCAAATCTCCCCTTTTCAATTGGTAGTGTTCGTTTTTTCAAAAAATTATTACATGCCAGCCTCAACACAGTCTCTAAACGCGTGAAAGGGAGGAGATACTTTGTCAAATCCAGAGACGAAACAAAAAGCTAGCAATAGAAAAGAGCCTCTTATAACCTGAAACAAATAAAACTACAGGACCATGTAATACCCAATAAATTCGTAACAGCCCCAGCCAGGAAGCATAGGACAACAAGCAGACCATGACAGCTAATAGATTATCTGCCAGTCTCTCTCAGGCACTTCATACTTATCTTCCTCTCTAAACCCAATTATTCATTGGCAAGGCTTATCCCCGAAACTATAACGTACCATTCTTTCATTGGCTTTCCATAGAAACACAGCAAGACACTGAAGATTACCAAGGGTGCCCTGCATCAACCTTCAGACTTCTACATCAATTATTTCCCTACACAACAAAAACAAATTGATGATTCCTCCTCTCCTCTGAGTCTAAATTATGTTGACCAGCAGGGTAAGGTTAGCTACCTACCAAGTACTAACTACAGCTTCAACCAAAAGCTTGCAAGCTGTCTCCTGCATCAGCCGTACTTGCAGCAATAAGGATCAATTTTGAAAAGGCCAGCATCAATTTGCAAGTTGGTTATCTAACTCGACCATTTAAGGAATCGTACTTCTCTTCATAAGGTCAATACCAAATAATGCATCCCATAACTAGTTCTGCTAATGATTACAGATCTTTAAGGAGCATAACATTGGGTTCTATGCCATTGGTGGTCAAAGGAAATTAATAGCAGTAACCGGTGCCTATTGAGTCAGCCTAATTATGTGCTAGGAAGTGAAGAAGAGCTCCAGAGAATACATAATTCCTGTAAAACAAAAGAAGAAGATATGAAAGGGGAAGACTTCTGTGTTTTTGTGTAACACACAGCTACGCACAAGCAGTTAAACTAAAAGGCCCAGAGTGACTTGTGATGAAAGAGAGAAAATATAGATGAAAAAGAGTTTTGAACCAACCATACATCCACAAGAGGTTTTGAAACGACTGAAGTCAAGATCAGGGAAAAAAAATCGATCAATCTGTGCATGAAAAAGTATGAGCCAATCTGTGTACCTTTCATTTATTTAAACTTTCAAACCATCATGCAGATGTAGTGGACCTCTCACAATAGCCAGCTGATCTCTTTTTGCAGTTTCTAGCATTGACTATGCTGCTGTTGGAAGGTAAATTATGATGGAAATGCATCCAGAGGAACTCCATAACCACGCTTCCACATCAATCCCAATTCCTGCTCGACCTTATATCTTTGACCACACTTGCAGTAGGCCTTATACAGTATCAAAAATGTCTTCTTTGTGCGATCAAGTTTAAAATTCTCCATCTCATTTAAGACACTCTCCATTTCTTGCAGGCGCCTCTGTGATGCATACATAACCATCTTACAGTGATATAGGGACCGATAGATTCCCCAGCCAGCAGATTCCGCACGCCTGACAAAGTAGCAAGCCTGTCCACTGCATTGCACCGAAAATAACTTGCAATAATGGACCGCATCACACCTGCAGTGTTTACAGATGTTTTGTCCTCAAATGCCTTATTAATTGAGTTCTCCATCTCCTCCAACCAATCCTCTTGAGCAAAAACCCTGATCAACAATACATTCAACCATGGCTTGTAATCCTCCTCTGTAATAAACTTCATTAATGCCTCAATCTTTCCAACTCTATCCCTCACAGAACTCCTACAATATGCACGTATCATGGTTCTGATCAATGGAATTTTCTCGGCATTCACTTGATCCTTTACCAATTCATAAATTTCCTCCATCCTCTCTAAATTACCTGAATGTGCATAACCCCGGAGCATTAGCAAGTAGGTGTTGATGTCTGGCCTAACAGGGCCGATATTCATTTTCTGATAAGCTTTTTCCATACTATCCCACATCCAGGCCGTAACATATCCAGCAATTAAGTTGTTGTATGTGCTTATATTAAGTTATTTCATATCCAGAAATAAGAATGTTGTCTGTTACAACAGTAGGACTCAAAACTGCTTCCCTCGTCATTTCCCGAAACAATGACTGGCATTTATCAGCAAGACCATTGAACATGTAAGCACCCATCAGTGCATTATAAGTAGATGTTGTCCTGATTCGCTTGTTTGTAGCCTCCGTAAACAGCTCAACCGCAAGATCAACATTCTTAATTCTACCAGCAACTGTAATACCCTTAACATACTCCTCAGAAGTCATAGGAATGCCACAGTCCGCCTGTTTTCTCCTCCAACTCAAAACCTGAGATATGTTTGGTTTGAGTAAAAATGTAGGATTTTAGAGAATTTGTGAATATTATGTTGAATAGTGTTTTATTGGTGTTTGTATAAAGTGGAGAGAGAAATGATTTGATGTAATTGTTTAATAAAAAAAGTATTGGAGTTATATGAAAAAATATAGAGAGAAAATTTATGTTGAATAAAAAAGTAAAAAGTTGTTAGAGATTGTGTAAAATGTATTGGTGTTTGTGTTTGAATTATGAATATGTTCGTTGGTAGTTTTGTGAATGTATTTGAATCCTGAAAAAATGTAAGAAACGAACATAATCCTGAATGTCAACAAGAAAATGCGTAGTCAGGATACATTAGCCAAGATTTGTTAAAGGGAATCATCCAAGTGTTCCCAACAATTTATCAATTGATACACGTGACATAATTGTTAGACATTTTAACATAGAAAGGGATGGTAGGACACCCCATGGAAACCAAAGTAGTTCGTTCGGTCTAAGAGCTGAATGCAAACATGAGCACCAACTGGCATACACAGGGAACCAATGCCTTTGTTGTGCTTATGTTTCACACCATTTGATACCCTTGATAAGTATTGCATAATCAATATCACCACAAGACATAATATAAGTTACATCAGCTCAAACATTAAAGTTCCAACATGCCATGTTACCCTCTTCTTTCCGACCGTACGCATTTATTTCCCTAATGCAAATCTATACACGCCAACACAAGCGCGATACCATTTTCCCCAATTTAAAAGAAAAAAACTAGATCAAAGACTCCATAAGTACACGCCACAGATATATTTGTCAAGAAAAAACAAGGGTCAACAAGTAAAACAGCCAGTAAGCCACATAGAATCCAACAAAACGTATTCCATTAGATATGAAATAATTATGACCATCCAATGAAAGTTCTAGTGCACATCGCCACATAGCCACATGGCTAGTGCACATCTAATGAAAGTTCTAGTGCACATCTAAACAAGAACCAAGGCTAGTGATCAAAGTTTCAACAACTTTTTAAAATCAAAACACTAATTCGAAAATACATATGTAGTTCAAGTACACAATTAGCCAAGATGCACTTACCAAATATCCCGTAAACACCATCTGAATCTTCACTGCAGCCCACCTCTCACGCCCACCACCAAACATGGTGCCTCTTCGATGGCTGGTAAGCCTTACAACCGCCACTGCTGCCTGGGCAGCAGCTACCGCGGCATCAGCAGCCGCTGTCGTGGCCGCCGCCACGGCAATGGCATGCTTGTTCTGCTCATTCTTTGATTATGTGTAGTAGGATTTTAAACAAGCAGTCTCGGCAGCAGATATGTTGGGTGATGTAGTCCCCGAATTATGACACAAGCCCGTAGAGTCTCTCCCGGAGTTGCCTAAACTGCACCGTGCCGTGTCTTTCCTGTCACTGGAATTGGAATTCCATTTGTCTTTCTTTATCCCACACAAGCCTTTTAGCCACCTCGTTGCCCAACCCCATTTTCGCTGAGCAAAAATCTTTTTGGTATCTGAAACTGAGATTTTCCGTTGGATTTTGCATTTCGTTGATAGCTTGTGTCCGGTTTGGGAATTTTGGGGTTACGGGTGTGACTATGCAGATTTTGGGATTTTGGAGGCGGGGGTTCGGAATTTTGGCCGGTTCTCAGCTTGGTTTTTCATTTAATCTTTTGGATTTTGTTTAAGCTGTCCATTTCCACCTGTACGAAATTAGTCACGTGTGCAATTTCGTCTATTAAATTGATGACAGGATATGCATGAGATTGAGTCCAAACTAAAGTAATAATTTTAGAGAATAATGAACCTTGAGGACCAATTTGAGAATAGGTGAAACTCAAGGAACTTATAGAGATATTTAGCCAATTATTTATTTTTTCAACCCATTCGCCACGATCAAATTTAGTATCTAAATCATATGGATTTACTCATGTCCACAAATAATCTTGGGACAAGTGGGGATGCTACCATTTGCCTCCACTTCAGTTGGCCAATGACACTATCATTTGCTAAAGCGTTATCCATTGTGATTGTGAGAACTTTCACTATACCCCACTCAAACATACAATCCTCAAGTTCTTTCTCGATTGTCACCCTTTTATGATTTTGCACAAGACAAAATGACAAGATTTTTTTTGTGTAACTTCCAACCACAATTAACAAAGTGAGCAGTAACACATATATAATTCTCATTCTGAATTGATGTCCAAGTATTAGTTGTGAAGTAAACACCGAAACTATTCTCATTCTCATAATTGTGAAACGGGACGACATCATAAACCGAGGCTCAAGTTCATGAATCAAATCCACAAACTCACTCTTCTATACAATTCTTAGCATTCTTTCGCCTAATACGTACTATTTGATTGACAAATTGATTCATCTTATCTTGACTCTTCCAGTGTCAACAACAACTACAGATGAGCCTTTTCAACAATGAAAATTATCAAAACAAATATTCGCAATAAGATGGAAGATGAATTTATTGTAAATTCTTTAGTTATTTACATTGAGAGAAAAAAAAATTGTTGCAACTTTTAGCACAGAACTGTTGATAGATGCCTTTTATTCTCTAAAACATTGTCGCGCTCAATTATGATAGGAGATTCATAAAATCATAGGTTTCATGTGTTTGGTTTTTTGATGTATCCAAATTGAACTTGCTATAAAATATTTTGCACTTTTCTTTTGTTATAAGTTACAATTCATACATGGAATTATATATATATTAAATTAGTTTGCCCCCTTAAATGAAATTCCTAGATCCGCCACTGGACTTACTCCATGGAGCCGGTCAGAGTAAGATTATTTAGATGATTACATTGGGTTATCAGAGTCAACAAATAGTTTGTTGGTGTCTAAATTACAGTTTGTAAGGTTTTTCTTCGTAGTGAATTTGGATAGTTTTGATAACTTGGTTTTTCTCTTGAATAATGCTCCAAAATTTTCCATTCATAAAAAAAATCTATCATGTTTGTGTGTTGAAGTTTGATCATTTTTATTTTTATTTTGTTAATTTAGTTTATTGTTGTTTGTTCCGATCTAGATTTGATAAATTTTAAATGATTTCATAATCTGACTTTTAAAGAGGAAAAATGTCTAAATAGTTGAGTTCAACATCAACTCTATTATTTATATATATATATATATATCTTAAGAACAGTGATTGACAATGAAACTCAAACTTTTATCTCCAAGATATTTTGCAAGTTGGGCGCTTTGCTATACCTCTATCCTTCGTCACGTATCTTTTTTTTTGGAGAAAATATTAAAAATTAATTTCTAAGTTTTATGAGTTTTTAATTTTTTTTACATTGATTTTACAATACTGTTTCAAGTCACCTTACAAAATCACTTCTTCGATCACATTTTTGTGACATTTCAAATATTGTGTATTTAGAGATCAGGGCTGTTTTTAAAATTCTATAAAAATTTAAACAGTAATTTTAAATTTTCTTATTTTTCCTACTATCTTCTCTCTTTTTACTCAAATAGAATAAAATAGAATAAAATTATTTGTTTGAAAATTAATTTTAATTTGAAAAGAAGGATGTTGCGTCACGTGACAATTCATTTCTTTGAGCATATATTAAAAATTAACTTAAGGAAAAAGAGTAAAAGAACACAAATGTCATTTCTCATACGCTATAATATATTAGAATCGAGATCAAAACTTTATATATTTTACCTTATCTTATTGATTTCTAAGCATACTCCAGCATAAGAGAAACATATTTTTTTAGAACAAAGGATTAAATACGAGTAGACACGTAACCCTAGATCAAGGCGAGTGGATGTAAGATCCACTTTTTGCGACGTAGGTTGTATCTGTACCCAAAAATTTCATAAAATTTTTCAACTTTTCACAATAAAATATTACAATATAATCTCTCTTCTATCAAATCAACTTTTCACTATAAAAAAATATAAAAAATTACCTCTCTTAATAAAATATTACAATATAATTTCTGTCCCATTAAACCATAATTTTTTATTACAAAAAATATAAAAAATTACCTCTTTTCACTTTTTCACTAAATCCAATACCAAAAATTTTTCATCACGAACACACCCGTGGACAAGCTTGGAACCGCTCCTCTCCTACTGCCCAATCCATTTTTGTTCTTAACTCACCTGACACCTCCGTTTCGTTTACCAGAAAGTTAGAAACTGATATAAAAAAGCCCAAAAATAATAGGAAAAACCAAAATTTAGACGTACCACCTTAGACAACTAGACCTCGATTCTCTCTGTTGTTTTCCCCTTCAACTTCCCCAACACAGAGGTCAGAGTTTGCATTCAGTTCCTCGTCCAAAAGGCAATCCTTTTTGTTTTTGTTTTTTGTTTTTTGTTTTCATCTGGTTTCTTTTTGTTCAATGTGATTTAGGTTTCCTTTCGCTTAGCTATGGTGTTTTTGTAGTGGGCTTTCTGCGTCCTTTTTACGCCATAGATTTGGTAAATATTTTGTCGTAAAGTTCAGTATCCACACTTTAGGAGCTCGGAAGTGATTGGATTTTGTGGTTTGAAAATTGTGATGCTTTGTTTAAGTTGAGCTATAGAAATGGTTTCAATCAATAGTGACTGAGCTGATTGTGGTTCTGGCAAATGGAGCTAAATGTGATCACCATTCTTTCTTTCTGTTAAGAAATGATTTGATTTAGCGATAGCTGAGTAGGGAGATAGGAACATGCTCTCTTCTTTTTTCCCTGCCGCGGGGGGCGGGTGGATTCAGAAGTCGGAAATTATATCTCATACGGACGGTTCTTAGTTTTGGCAAAACATTCTTTCGGAAATTGCACGAGAAAAAAAGCCCAGTTCTTTTCAGTGAGGCACAGTTAGTGGGGCTTAAAGGAAACTTGAGTTGATTTCTATTTCTTGGAGGTGAAATTAAGATTAGGTTCCAGTTTCGATTGGTATTTTTCTCCTAATAAACGAACTGATGGATATACTTTATCAAGTTCAGTAAAGAGCTAGATGATAAATAGAGGGAAGTGAATTCCTACGAAATAATGCAACAATTTCTGGAAAATGTATTTACGAAAACAATAGAAAGCTGGCAGAATAAGGTGGGTTTTAAATAGACCTAAGAAAATTACAATATTTATGGTCTATTGAGTACTAGATTTCATATGTTGTTCAGAGTGCTGAAGAAATTTCACATTGGAATTGAATATTAAGATGCTTATCATGTTTTTTCCCCTTACATTTTTATGAAAAATGGGAAACTGATTAGCATAATATGTTTATCATTAGGTATTCCTCATTTTAGGTTGAGGGGTCTAAAACACTGAGCCTGTTTCGTTTTTCTTTGGCAGGATGGTCATTATTACTTGAATAGGGATGATATGAGGCTGCAACAATATTATATATGCTTAGGTACAACTTGTTGGCAGTGGTCTTAAACTAAAATGTATGTTTCAGCCAGCAGGGCTGCAGTTGACGAGATGGGTTATGCAATGAGCCGACCGGAGATAGATTCAGACCTTTGCGATGGTGGGAAGACTGTCCATGAAGGCGGTAACAGTCAAAGATCCAACAAACCCTTGCGATTTTTAGACCATGAGATTGCCCACCTTACAAGGTTAAAATCAGGACCCCATGAACTGTTAAGCCAAACTGTACCTGGAAGAAGGGAGTTACCCGTTTCCACGGTGAAGATGTTGGCTGGTAGAGAGTGTAATTATTCAGGAAGGGGAAGGTTCTCCTCTGCAGATTGTTGTCATGTTCTAAGTAGATTTCTCCCAGTAAATGGTCCTTGGCTTGTAGACCAAATGACCAGCCGAGCCTATGTCTCACAGTTTTCAGCTGATGGTTCTCTTTTTGTTGCTGGATTTCAGGTAAAATATATTCTGTAGAACATAGAACCTGCTTTAGAAAATCAGGAATCGCCTTTGATGATAAACTGATAGAAGAAGAAAATCCCAAATTTCATACATCCTAGCATACATGAAAGGCTTGCCACAACTGAACCAGATGGTTTTACTAGGCATGTTTCAAGTTGTTTTCGTAGTTCCAGATTGGTAAAGGCATGACCCGTAAAGTTCTGAATTTTTTTTCCCTTCTTGCATGTCCTTACTAATGGAACAGACCACGAGGATATTTATTTGTTATGTAGTTCCGAACTACAATGACCTTTTTAACATCTATTGCAGGGAAGCCACATCAGAATATACAATGTAGATCGTGGATGGAAAGTACAGAAGAACATTCTTGCCAAAAGCTTGCGATGGACAGTAACTGATACGTCTCTTTCTCCAGATCAACGCTATCTTGTATGTTCTTCCATTTTTTTTTTGTCTCAATTGCATCAGAAGAAGCTCTCCTTGCCCTTGTACTTGAAACTCGTGCTCTTCAATATTAGTACTTTCGATATTTGTCAAAGCATGGCACAACATGTCTTGCTTCTTTGTGGAACTACCTAGGTCCGGCCATGTTTTTTGGCCTCATTACATGTGTATGTATATAAAGCATTGAATTTAACATGTGTTATGCCACTGAGACTTAGGGCCAAGGTGGTTATATGAAAAGGTATTATGGAGTAAACAGAAAGGGAGGATACCAACCCCAATAGATGAGTTTGAGGTAGTAAATGGATGAAGACTGAAATTTATTCATTTTGTTTTGACTTCGGGTGATTTTGATAATACTCAGTGATTTTCCAAAGTAGCTACTGTTATTTGCTTTATCAAATAACCGAGGAGATAACGATAGTTAATGTGATCAAATAAGACACATTATTACAACTGAAGCATTACTGTTGAATGGGTTATTGGCATAACAAATTATTACAGTCCTCTCTCAGAAGTCTTACTTGTGAGTTATAAAATTTGCTGGTTGTAGTAGTGTTTACGTTCATTTTAAATTGGGGTCTTGGTCACTTATCAAAAAAAGGTGTGGTTTTCCTTTGTCAAAATTGAGTATACTTACCCCCCAAAAAAAAATTAAGTATATGTTCTCGTTATGAGCTCTTTGTCTAAGTGGCTAATCTGTAGTTACCTAGCAAGAGTGGATGATTTTATGTAGAATGAAGGCTACACATGGACTTCTTCTCAGAGATAGAGCAAGAACAATCTCTTATCTTCTGGTTTGCTGCTTCAAATCTGGGAGTTAGGTCCAGATGTGTTTTATATAAGTCTATTTGAGGTTTGTTTAGTGAAAAGGTCTAAGAAGCTGGAGAATATTCTGAAGTCCTTGAAATGCCACTGATGATTTTGCGAGTGAATTAAAAGGTGTCCTATGCCAGACCACATTGTTGCCCTCTTACACACCTATACATTGTATAAAGAAGTATAGATAGCGCCCATGGAATTCATCATGACAAATATTCCCAATTTGAGAGGGACTGTCCAATACCCGGCTGGTCTGACCTGGCTGGAATGGTTGAGAGCTGTCTGACCGCTCCCAGTTTTGTTAGATTAAGGCTTGGTTGAGTTGAATGCATTATTTATTGTTCTTTTTATTGTCCATTTTGTCATATGGTTCCTATATGCCTATGTGACTGATGCTTTCTCAATGGCCTGGACCTATTACTCAATGACTGGACATTGTTGTTTGTTAATCAATTTATGCTGTTGCAGGTCTATGCCAGCATGTCACCTGTTGTTCATATTGTTAATGTTCGGTCCCCTGAAATAGAGTCTCTGGCAAATATTACGGTACGAAGTTGGTATTCTTTCAATTACAGTAGATTTTTCAATGTACTTGAGTAATGCAGGCTATGCAGTGGAATATAAGGATGTTATGCCAACCTGTCATTATTATTGGTCAGTTACTGTAGATTCCATCAAGCTCTGTTTCGTACTTGTATTTGAAACCATGGGATATAATGAATCTACGCATTACAGTATCTTGTCTGATGCATACGAAGATTGATCAGATCAAAGATTTCAAACAATTTAAATGTACAAGGAGGAGATCTTGACAACATGAATACATGGACTAAATACACTTGGCTCATGGGCATGCCGCTACATTCACTATCCGACAATATCAATACCAAAGTCTACTAGGCTGTATGACTGAATAATTTGAGAAGATGCCTTCATGTGTATATATACTATTTAACATATCACTATGGATATCTATTATAAAACAAACATGGCTTTGGGTGATGGCATGCGTCTGTTTGAAAATGCATGCGCTCTGACAAATAAAACTTTGGGAATCTCCTGAATGATAAAACCAATTATTTGGACGATTAGATCTTGAAATATCTTCTTCATGACTATATACCACTATCTTTATGTTGAACAAGAAAATGATAAGCAGTATTGAACTGTGTTTTGTAGCGTCCTCACTATGGCATGGGAATTTTCCAAAAAGAGTGAAGAACCATGTTACGTAACTCACCCGTAGTGCCTAATGTCGGTCACCTATATGTTCATTCTTGTGCCCTTCTGGTGGGGAAGCTGTTATGAAGTTGATGCTCCTTTTACATTAATTTTGTTGCCTCTAAGCAACGTATTTGTTGCTTGACATTTGGGGCCTATATGCTGTGCAGGAGATCCATGAAGGTTTGAATTTTTCTGCAAATGATGAAGGGGGATTCTCTTTTGGAATCTTCTCTGTGAAATTCTCGACGGATGGACGAGAAGTAGTTGCTGGAAGTGGTGATGATTCTATATATGTTTATGATCTTGAAGCCAATAAGCCTTCTCTCAGAATTTTGGCACACACGGTTGTTACCTTTTTGTAAAGACTTTTTATGGTTCACTTGATTTGATTTGTGTCTGGTTGTTTTTTGATCAGTGTCCTCTTCCATATAGATATAAAGATTATGCTCCTTCATAGCGGATTTAGTTGATTGACGATGTCTGCCTCATTCCTCTTTTTCTCCCTCTCTAACTTCAAATTCTAAACCTCGCCTATGATCATGCTGCACTTGAGATGGTTAAGAGGTGCTATGGAGAACCGTAAGCCTCAATTCAAATAACAGTGATTCCTGAATAAATTATCTATTTTGGTGACCTTAAAATCCTGATGCTCTTACTAAGTTTGCCATTAGCAGAGCTTAACGCGATTTGAATAATTTTGAGAAAGGAAAGGCCAGGATTTTGGAGAGTGAGTGGAGTTTATAACCCTACCAGATATATATTATTGCTTAATCCTTGTTCTTTATTGGACTTCTTTTATCCTTTATAAAGGGTGATTTTCCATTGAATGATAATATATAGCTGTTAAAATGTCTCGAGTTTGAATTTCATTTTGTCTTGCAGTCTGATGTGAACACTGTTTGTTTCGCTGATGAAAGTGGGCATCTCATTTATTCTGGGAGTGATGATGCTTTCTGTAAGGTGAGTCTTTCACTCACATATGTTATTTGTATTTGGGATCAATTGCATTTTCAACCCTTGTCTATGGGATCGGTTGCAATTTTTCCGGAAACTACGAAATAAACCTCCCAATTTGGCAGCCTTAGGCAAGTACCCCTGTGTTCTAATATAATATCCGTACATAGATCTGACTGAAATATAACTTGTAGGTGTGGGACAGACGTTGCTTTGTTGCCAGAGATAAGCCAGCAGGAGTCTTGATGGGACATCTTGAAGGCATTACATTTATTGACAGCCGTGGAGACGGTCGCTATTTAATATCAAATGGCAAAGATCAGGCCATAAAACTTTGGGATATCCGGAGAATGTCTTCCAATGCTACATGGTATGTCCACTTTCTGACTTCCCATAGTGCACTAGAAATTTGTGTTTTTGAAGTTGTGATCTGCCGTGGTGCGCTTGATATCTTTTCAATTTATGATGTTTTGATGTTGATCTTACTATGGTTATCTTACATTTTCGCTCTCAAGTTACTTGGGATTTTTATTTTCAAAACAGTCTCTTACGATTGAGAGTTGAGTATTTAATTATTGTGGGCATTTATGGAGCTAAAAGCAATCGTTTATAATACATAAGCAAACAAAGTAGGGACAGGATGTTTGTCATCTATGACTTAATAGGAAAACAGATGCATGAATGGCATACAAAGGAGGTAATACATTCTATTGGAACAAGGTTTGTATGTCCCATGGAACCTCAGACTCATCCCCTATTATGGAGTTGCAGCACAAAATATAATTATCAATAAAGATAAGAGCGTAAATTCGTGATGGACATCATATTTTGAATCCTGAAAAAAGATCCTTTTCATGTACTCACTCCAATGGATTAGAAGCTGGGTGCAATGTGAAGGCTTGATATCTTATTTCTAAGGTGATGCTTGATGACGTATACTGTCATAGAGAAAGTAGTTTCTTTTTGCAGAAGATGTTAAAATCAAACACAGTGCAAGTAATTTGACATCTTATGTGTAATCAAGCTTGATTTGTATGTTGTATGATCATGTAGAGGTTGAGTCATAGATCAAATCCATCTGAGTGTGCTGATGAATTGTTTAGTCACAATTCCTATGAGCTCTTTCAATGATACCACTCCACCAGAGTGAGCGACAATATAACCAACCTCTTTCTTTATTTCAGCAATCCAGGCTTTAGAAGTTATGAATGGGACTACAGATGGATGGACTACCCACCGCAGGCGAAAGATTTGAAACACCCATTTGATCAATCAGTGGCAACATATAGAGGTCATTCAGTTTTGCAAACTCTTATTCACTGCTACTTCTCTCCAGTGTACAGGTAAGTCTCATCCATGGTTCCTCTAATACAGAGATGTTTGTCTGATGCTAGTCAGGCCTGGTCAGCCTGAATCAATTTGGTTGTCAGTCCATGTACACCTGGTTGACCTACTTTTGCGTGGACTTCCTATGGACCTCAATTTTGAGTAAATATACCACAAGTTTTTAAGAACTTGTTTTACCTGGAAGAATGTTACACAATTCTGACACGGTGTCAAACTTTGAACTTATGAATCAATTTCTTGAAATTTGCAGCACTGGTCAGAGGTACATCTACACTGGATCTCACAATTCATGTGTTTATATTTACGATCTGGTAGGTAATCTGCTACCGCTTTCCCATTATATGCATGCTTTGCTTCTTAAGAGTAGTCTTCTTGCATAAGTTGATAGGATATATTGAATCGAAAAGTAATACTGAAGAAAGGGGAAACCCCCTGATTACAGGCAGGGAAAATTTGCCGGAATCATCAAGTAAATAGACAAACGAGCATACAACCCAACATTGTCCAAGTCAACATACTCTCTTTGACCACTAAATTAAAATGAAAGTACAAAGTAACCTGAAGATCTAATATAACTCTCTGAACTTGTGTCCTTGTTGCCCTTCTCTGAAGTTGAATGCCAAGATTATATTTTCGTGCCATTACCGAGTTCTCCCTGTTCTTGTTGTTAAATTGGTCTTTTTTTTTTGTAGGTGAGTGGTGCCCAAGTTGCAACACTCGAGCATCATAAATCACCTGTGAGAGACTGTAGCTGGCACCCTTACTACCCAATGCTTGTGAGCTCTTCTTGGGATGGGGATGTCGTCAAATGGGAGTTCTCAGGGAGTGGTGAAGCGCCGGTTGCCTTGACCAAGAAGAGAGTTCAGAGAGCTATTTTCTGAAGACCACTTGTTAAGGGGACAAGTTAT
The DNA here is from genome assembly GCA_963930655.1 of Myrica gale. Lineage (NCBI taxonomy): Eukaryota > Viridiplantae > Streptophyta > Magnoliopsida > Fagales > Myricaceae > Myrica > Myrica gale. The sequence continues at coordinate 11,077,315 of OZ005614.1, forward strand.
ATATGATATGGTTTGGTAATTGTACGTTGTGTGTGTATAGTGCTTCAAGCTGTTTTTCATTGAATAAGGTGCAACTGATGAACAAGATGAAATAAGGTGTGACTAATGAGCAAGATGAACCATAAGTGGCAGTCATTTGTACATAAATACCACTTCAAGTGAAAGATTGTGATATCCATAAATTGTATAATTTTCATCAACACTGGTTCAATAATATATGTAAATGGTTGAATAATTTATTTACCATTTTTTCAATTTCTTCTGCACTCCTTGCCTATGTAGGCCAATGCTGTTGTGTCAAGATCATGGACTTCGAATTTCATCCAAATTAGCATGATGAAATACAGGCGGAGTGTATGGGAAACTCCAGAAGAGCCAAACTGACTTATCTGACCCTGCAGAATAATGATACCTTCTACCTGTCCAAAATTCCCATTTGGACGATGGCTCCACTTTAGTAAGAATCATATTTTGTCTAGACAAAAATGATGAAAAAACAAAAAGAGAAAAGGAATCATAAGCCAAGGAACACAAAATGACCCACCAACTTTAATGGTTCAAAATTTAGCACACATTTTACCCCTGGTCTACTTCGAATCTTTAAGCCCCCAGTAATTACGCAATTATTAAAGTTAATCTGAAGCTAAACTAAAGGCTTTTGGCATGCCTAAATTGTGCTGGGTGTACTTCCTAACGAAAACCGGAGTACACTTTAGCAAGCATATTTGAAAGAAATTAGAAAAGAAAACCTAATCAATCATATGAAGCTTTCTTTTTCTTAGCAAGGGGAAAGGGGAAGATAGATTACAATGGTGAAGGGAGGCACGAGCAAGTGAAATTACAGAGATCAACCCACACATCCTTTAAAAGGGCATATCCTTTGAAGGAGTGCCAACTTATAAGTCCACAACAAGCCCCTCAACTCCACGCCGGTGTGGGACTAGATTTTCTTTTTCTTATCAAGTAAGGGGAAAGGGGAAGACAGACCACAATGGCGAAGGGAGGCACTAGCAAGTGAAGTTATAGAGGTCAACTCACAAATCATATGAAGCTTTCAATTCCTTTTGAAACAATTCTCGTCTTGATACCTCCTGCAACCCTCTTTCCTACCCCTTTGTTTTTTCCCCTTCGCTCTTTTTATCCTATGAAATTCCCCGGCATAATATATACAAAAAGGGAAAACTTCATCTTGAGCCCTCAAATTATGCTTACCAATATCATTTTAATGTCCAAACTATCAATTTCGTGATATTTGACTTCAAAGTGACATTGACACCATAATTTAGGGACAGAGTAAATTTTTTCCTTAAATCTGAAACAAAATTCTAATATACAGAGGCTCTCAACATTTTTCACCTTGGGCCCCCTGTCCGGTGCAGCTGCCCATCTCCGCTGTCAGATTTTCATTTGCACTGATATTTTTAGGTTTCTGCTGTCATTTCAACTCTTAGTCAAATTAGGTTGTTACAGTCGTTTGGCCCTCTAGCCAGTTGACCCGTCGTCTCTACATAGGATTTGATCAGTCCTTTAGAGAATGTAATTGAAGTCTTTGATACCCGAACAAATGAAATCCCGAAGTTATTAATTAAAAAAAAAAAATTCCCGACCAACATCCGGCAAACCCAAAACTCTGCCATTTGGCTCAGTAGTGCAGAATAGCCTCGGCATGTTGCATGAATATGGAGAGCAAACAGTGGCACTCCAGAGGAGTGGTTCATCGATCATTTTGGAAGTTTTCTCTTTCTTTAAAGTGTGAGAGAGAGGGTGAAAAAGTATAACATGCTTTTTTTTTTCTAACGTAGAAAGCTAAGAGACATTGTTGGAAATGATTGGCCAACCCATTCATTACTTTGTCTGGTTCAATTGTGTGATGGTTACTACTCGGAGCGGGTCCCTAAAAGGCTAAAATGATGGAAGCTCTCTGCAGAATAGAATGATTGGGGGGTGACTTAAGCATGAGGAGGGAACAAAAAAAGTGAAGTACCCTCCTTAGACAATGTTGTCAAAGATGTTTAGAGAAGCAACACAAATAAAATTATATCCTAATCGATGAGGATTCCTACCAGAGAACTAAAACCTGGAGCAGTTAAAGAGAGTGGAGACTCCTGAGCACAACCAGGGAACACAAAGACAAGGGCCCCCCACTTAAGCAGTAGACAAGAAAGCATTAAAGAGAAGCTTAAAACATAGAACCATCAGTGGCCCGCTGGTGATTAAATTATTAGCCATAAGGAGAACCCATTTTTGCCTTTCTGCAGAAGCTTATTCTATCTTATTTATGACACTATTTCCAACCCAATCATGTTGCACACACTCTGTTCACTAGAGTTGATTTCCAAGAAAGGCACTGACTCCTTGATTTGGAAATTAATATGCTTCTTAGGAAAAGTAACCCTTAAGAGACATAAGAGATAACATGCACAAGGCAGAGCCCCCAAAAAGCACAAAGGATTAAAGATATTTCTAAAGATCAGAGGTTTTGACCTTCGGTTCCAAAAATGGTCATCATGGACTCATGGGGAATGCGTTTTTTTGCACCTTTAGGCACGTGTTAAGTTGGACCCCTAGACAGCAAAATGAGTTTAAAAGGGTAGCTTAGATAGGACTTTTGTGCTAACTGCTAGCTAGTTTTGCAATCTTCTATGTGCCCCGGGGCCCGAATTCACTTGACATTTTTCCAACCCCACCTAGTCTGCCTTATCTTGGGACAAAAGAAACAGAGGTTTTAGCTTGGCAACGTGAAAATCGACACCTTGTGAAAGAGGCTAGATCAAATTCTGAGACTGTCATCATAGTCTTTCTTTAGTGGTTTAGTTGTTTTAGTAGATATACCTTTATTGAGTTAATTTATACATATATGATTAAGAGGGAGCATTGAGTTTAAGGCGTACAGGGCACATAAAGAAGACCAGAGAGTTCGTGACTGATGAATGTTAGTTTTCACTCATCTAGCTGGCCCCCAATGATGGTATACATCTGCAGGAACCCGTGCATACAAAAAGCAGAAAAGCATGAGGTCCAGCAATGAAATTTTCCCCCACAAGCCTCTTTGCTCTCACGAAAAGAAAGGAAATCCAAGAACTAAAAAACAAATTAGTTGTTCAAATAACCCCACAGAGCATTCCCTCAAGTCCTGTAGGAGCCAATACATGAGAGAATACAGAAAGCTGCTCTAAGCAAATGTTTTTTTTTTTTTCTTTTTTCAGGCAAGTTGGAAAGGGTGAAATAACCACATAGTAAGAGGTCACGAACAAGCAAGCTTATATAGAATCTCACATTCCAACTGTCAAAAGGATCTATCTGTTGACGGAGAAGACAAGTTTATAAACTGCAAGTCCTTCAACATCTTGACCGGTGTTAGATACGAGCAAAGACTTGTGTGCTTTTCATTAGTAATGACAGATCAAGCACCAAGCCTAGCTTACACTACTCCTTAGCTGAAATTGACAGGTGTTTGTTTATAAAATTTTAGGGTAGTTAAAATTTTGGGTATTGAAATTAGTAAAAAAAATGTGGCTAGGATCCAAATATTTAGCAAATAGATAATATCTTGTATTGAACCATTACTCCTCAAAAATCACCCGTTCAAGTACATAAAAAAAAATTACATTGATTATCATAGGCTGAGTTTGCATCAAATATTTCACAAAATATTTCACCAATTCCCAATAAAATACTACAATATAATCTCTCTCCCATAAAAAATTACAAAAAATATAAAAAATTACCTCTCTTCACTTTTTCACTAAACCCAATACCAAAAATTTTACAACACAAAAATAACCATAATTAAAGACTCGACCTACTAACACAAAACAATTTATTTTGCCATAAATAGATTAAAAAAAAAGTACTACTAAAGATTGATAACTACAAGGAACTCCCTTATTTAGAAAAAAAAAATACAAGGAACTCCCTTAAATAGCTTGCACTATTTCTCATCTTAAAGCCAAAATACTATTTTATCCACAATCTCTTTATTTCTAATTTTGCCCCACTATATCACAAAAATTAATAAATGAATCATCAATAACTCGTGTGTATTTCGTCCTCCATTTCTGCCCCGAGCATGGTGCCCATTTTCCAACTTCACCCCTTCCACTCGTTACACTGCGCAGTAGGCCTTGTCTTCTGCGTGCCGGCCCTCAATGGGCACGGCGTCTGTACGGGCGGAACCATACAATTGTACTGCAGACACAACGAACTGCTCACAGGAATCTCAGCCGCCGGATTGATATCCATCCCCGTAAGAAAATTGTGCTGCAAATACAGTACCTGTATATTTGCAGCAAGTAACCGGTCCACGAAGCTACCCGGGACGTGACCCGTGAACCGGTTGTTGTTGAGGTAAAGATTTTGTACTGAAGAGAGCATAGGAGGAATTTGACCGGAGAGCCTGTTGTAGCTAAGATCAACGGTCGGGATAGTAACCTGGTCAACAGGTTGAACCGGTCCGGAAAAGAGGTTGCGCTGTAACTGGAGGTTGCTGATTGGGAAGGAAAAGATCCGACCCGGTATCGTACCCGTAAATTGGTTCATGCTCAAGTCGAGGTAATTGAGCTGGTCCAGCAGGGTTAAGAGCCGGTCCACGGGTCCACTGAGCCGGTTCCAGGAGAGGGAGAGGTATTGGATAGAGGGCGGTAGAGACCCCGGAACGAGCGAACCGGAGAGGGCGTTGTGCTTGAGGTCGAGCCGGGTCAGGGTTCTGGACAGAAAAGGAGGTATCGGACCGGAGAGGCTGTTGTGGCAAAGGATGACGTTAGACAACGCTGGTAGAGTTCCAACGGACCGCGGGATTGTTCCGGCAAACTGGTTATAGCTTAGGTCCAGGGTCCTGAGGCTCCGCAACTCGCCGATAGAGGCCGGAATCTCACCGGAGATGAAGTTTCGGCTGATCGCTAGAAACCTGATGTTTTTCAGCTGGGAAACCGACTGAGGCAGAGCACCGAATATCCTACCTGGGACGACCGAGAGCTCTGCCAGAGCAGACAGCTTCCCAATCGCCGGGTCTATCCGGCCTGTCAATCCGGGAGAACCGGCCCTCGGATCACCCAGATTGAGCGCGATAACCTTATCAGCATCACAGTACACCCCTGGGAAATTACACGGATCGGATGTGAAGTCCCAGGAAGCGAAAAAGTTCGAACCAGGCAAGTCATCCAAAGCTTTCCGGATAGATTGCAGAGCCAGGAAATCAACTGGGTCCAAAATCCCAAACACCCACAAACTATTACAATGCAGGACAAACAAAGTAAGCACAATGCAAAACCTCAAGGCCCTTCGGTCTGCCATAGAAGAAGTGGGTAATGAGTGAGTGAATGCGATACGGTGGTAATGGGTTTTATAGGAGAGAGGTATGGTTGAATGGGAAGCTTTTCCGTGAGAAGAACCGACCTATTTCTCGTGGTAAAGGTCGTGAAAGCTTTTATTAATGGCAAAACAATCAGCAGCAAAAAGAGAGAACTTTTTGGATGGTTGGCTTGGAAGACAAGCTAGATTGCTTGAATCTTGAAGAAGCTTCTTCTACTTGCTCTAGTTCTCCACTAGTCACTCTTTCTCTCTTTCAATGGCTTTGCTTTTTCATTATGTTGGCTTCTGAAGGAAGATGCAACGACTGCTACGGCTATATGTCTCTGTCTCTCTGCGCCTCGCTGAAACAAACAAGCTCAGGAATTATATTTTATGTCCTGGATTATTGTTACTATTATTTCCAGTCTGGGGTAATTTCTTTCTTTATTGGGAAGAGGTTCGGGGGCCAAACGGCTGTCCGAGCCGACGGGGACAGGACGAACGTGACCTTCGGAGTTACAGGTCATGAGGTTCGGAAGGGGAGCACTTGACCGTATAGTTAAAGCCAGGCCTCTTCTGGTGAGGGCGATCAGCGTTGGCAACTGGCACGCCATAAATTCAACGGCAGATGGTAGTTGACACCTAAGCGGGCAACCTGGAGAAAATAGCGAACTGCTGCGGGCTAGACTACTGACCACAGACTATAGTGGGGCTTTAATGGTGCGTCGTCGTATCAATATGCTTCTACTGGTTGTCGTATGGGTCAGCTACATTAATACGACAGGAACATCAGCAACTTACGGCCATTTTTGCTGAACGTCCTCCCCATCTCCTTATACTAAAGTGAAATCTTCTGCTAACATTATTTCGGTTCACTGAATTTCCAAACTAATAACTATGTGTGCTTGGTACTCCACAATGCAGCCAAAGTGTCCCGGAAGATATATATGGACACTTTGGATTCACGCCAAAGAATGGATCCCACCACAAATACATCAGAACACCTATCTCTCTCTTCTGAAAATGTGTATCTGCACTCTGTATGATACTTGTGAAGCTTTCTCCTTTAACAAATATGTTATTGAATGACTATAAGGAGTTGGCCTAATGGTTAGGCTTGAGCTTTGATAATATGCTCCTTTCAAGATTTCAAGTTCAAAACCTTATATGTGCTACTAACTAAAGAGGTCACCCCTAGGGCTTTTGGCCTTATAATTATTCGATTTGTATGAGATCGGAGACTATACAGACTCCTAAATTAATCGAGGTGCGGGTAAATTGACCCGGACATCTGGCTAGAAAAATAAAACATGTTAGTGACTATGGAGTGTTTGGTTGAACTCCTAGAGGTCTCTTTAAAGTCTCTTGAGAAAGGAATAACTATTATCCCAAACATTACCCACTGTTCCTCTGTTTGCCTGAACTAGATTAATGCTCAAATATCAACTGGACTTCGACAAAAATTATATAAAAGAAGAAGCTGGAAGAGGAAGAGAACATGGTAAAGAAGTCAGATTCTTTTTCAGCATGGTCCTGCCTTGACGCACAGCCCTTTTCATGGAGCCGAAGGAAGATTGGACGCATAGCAGTATTAACTGCTTCACTTGTGAGACCTTTGCACAGTCTTTCCAGCACTACTAGTCAAAGAGTCAAAAGGGACCTCTGGAAACCAAACCAACGGAAATGCCGTGTCAAAGGGAGTAAAAAGACCTTTGAGCAACTTAGATGCCTTTTCATTTGTTTCACGTTGAAACCTTTTTTCGTGTGTGGTGTAGGGGTGTCATCAAATGTCAAACGTCGGAAGAAGGCTGATCAACCTCTTCCTGGAAAGGTAAGGCCTCGTTTGCCTTGGGCAAAAGATGAATAATATGTCTATAACTAATTTGCTTTCAACTTTCAAGGGCTTCTATTTCTAAACTAACTATATCCAATAGTAGGCATGAGTTCGATAGTATTGTCTAACTTTAACAATACGTAAGTTATGAGGCCAATTCGAAATGTTTAAAATTTGTTGTTACACTCCTAATGTCCTCTTAGTTTGGTCAGTACGTTTTCTAACTGAGCAAGGCCCATCCGAGGCTGGTACACAACAAAAAAAAACATGGCTATAACTTGGATGACTGCAATTCTTCACAATGGATTGCAGCAGCACAGAAATACTCTGAAAGAAAATGGAAGGTGATTTGGAAAGGAAAAATGAAATTTATGGATGGTCATAACTAATGCAGGACCTAGTAGCTAGAATCCTAAAATAACAATATATGCCAAAAGATAGACCCAAAAGATTAGCTCATATCAATGTAAAAAAAAGATTGTGAGGAATAATTCTGTCAACCTCTTTCACAGCTTGATGATACCCTACAGTAGAACCGCCTTTAGGAAAGGAACAAAAATGGAGATCGTCGTTATACACGCATAACATAAACATATGTTTCAGGTTTTGGTCCCAGTAATGGAAAAAATCAGGAGGAATAATATTTCACCAGCTTGTACCGGCAGCATTCACTTTGGAAGCATGCAAGCAGGTAAAATTCAGATCAGCAACCTCCCAGCTAGTCCCTCATATCCTATGCCCCACCACGTTAATCTTGCATGGGGATGCGTTCGGACTGTACCAAAAATAACCAAAAGCCTACCCGCGATGGCCCTCCATCACGAGGAGTAGAGGCTCTCTTTGCTTCCATGACCAGCATGCCAATTTATGCAACTCTGTCGCTGTCCTTTTCATCCAGCCACCCTTCCTAATTCGTTACAAAAAAACTTCCTTCCTTAATCTTAATACCCATTTGGCTTTTCACATTGTCCTTTGTGCTTAGTCTCATTTTCATTTTGATACAAAAAGGCAGGAAGTATATACATGCACGCAACTGATCCCTAGGACCTCTCTGGTAGCATGAAGAAACCAGCAAGTGGAGCTCATAGGTGTCCAATAATGGAGGCAACTCTATTAAGGAGAAAGAAACTGACGAAGACTCTGTTCTGTTTCCTCTTAAATGATGCAATATTACATATAGATTTCAAATCCTCATGTTTCCTGGAATGCTGCATATCGCTCTCAAAGCATTTTACTAGAAACATAATAATATTTGGATATATAGTTCGTTTCTTAGGGTGAATAAATAGAGACTCCTGCTGTGGCCTCTGCTCGCCCATAGTTTTTATTCCATTTGGATTGTTCACCATTAAAGGTTAAAAACTCAACTGCAAAAGGGTGCCTGCATTAAACCACTTTGTGTGAACCATATTGCAGCTAACGGGTGCTTTATTTTCAACATAAAGAACAGTCCTAACACCCCCCCCCCCCCACCCACCCGGTATAAGAAGTAATAATATTTCCTGATTTTGGAAGGCAATCTACTCCGAAATAGAATATGACAATACAGATACGTTGCACCATATTGAGGGGAAAAGAACATGAAAGTTACCAAGAAACTTATATATAAGTTCATAGTTTTGGCACATCAGGGTTTGTTGATCAATAAAATGTTTGTTTCCCAAATATTTGGGGTCTCAACAATTCGGGCAAGCCAAACAAACTCCAAAATTTTTAACTTTTACACATACACACTTTACTTTTCACAAACCCCAATAAATCTCAATAGAGTAAAGATTCCTAAAATTTCGAAAATATTCCCCAAAATTTTGGCAAACAAACAACCTTGATGGAAATGTTTGGCAAGCAAAAATTTAAGAATTTTGAGAATTTAACTTTTTATGGGGGTTTGTAATACGTTGGTGAAAAAGTTTAAGTATGATGGGACACTAATCTAGTCTCACTATTCTATAATGTTATGGAATCTCTGGTAAGATGTAGAAACACATTCTGGTGAAATGCTCAGTATCACAACTCAGAAGCTGTATAGAGCATGGTTTTCTCAAAGCATCAAATCTTCTTTGGACTTTCCAGCACGGTATGAAGCACTAGATAAGTCCAATACAGTTTCTCAGCCACTTGTTATCTGGGATTATTCTGGATCGAATCCCCCATTTTCTCGTTAGCTACAGGTCAATCATTTCATCTGGGAATGTTAGATAACTGACATAGCGCATCAAAGGAAAGTACCATCGAAGAAATTACTACACAAGTATACCCGCAGAAAAATACACTTAATTTTGGACCATCACACCTCAACATCAAGCTGCAATTGTTAAACCACCGCAGGACCACAGCCATCAGGAAAAATTTACACAGGTTCTAATCGCCTTTGCCTTCATAAATTTTTGCAGGCAAGATTTAATTAAATTGCCAACAGGATACTGAGTTCCTTGGAACATGCAAAATGAAAATTTATGTTCGCCCGTCCAAGAAAGAGAGACAAACATTAACCATCTGTATTTAATAGGTGCTGAAAAACAACACTTGGGAAAAGTTGGACCAGTTCATCACAGAAAAAGAAAAAGAAAAAATGACTGGTGAACAGGAACAACAAAACGAAGCTATATACGTTCTGTAGAACTAAGGAACTGTTCATTCACTCATTATATGTTTAGACATAAGTCTAGAGGAATCCTTCGGTGAATCTAAGAGGACATTTTCGACACTAACGACAGTTCCTATAATTAATCTGTAAATATCAAATCCTCCAGTACTTCCTGTTTCTGCCTGTATGGGATGACATAAAGACTACCCACAAGCAGCTCGGATCTGTCGCTCCAGCTACAGTGATTAAACAGAGGGAAATAATTAGATAGAATAACAAAACCAAGCTCATTAGTTAATGTTAAAACAAAAGAGATGATCAGCAAAGGTTGCCGTTCAAGGATGTTTTCGAGCATCTACGGGGACAAAGCAAAGAAAGAAATTTCCCTTCACAGGCTCTCTATCTCGGGAAAAAACATTGTATGCTCAACCAAAAATGGGGTCTAGAAAGGCCAAAGACGAAATTTCAACAGGGTAGCCGTTAATTTGAACAATATTTTGAGGTCATTCCCTCAAGACTCAAAGCATTAACCAGATGAACATATTTCCTGGTCCCTTGAACAATCGAAAATCTTCTCAACCAAAAATAAGCTTTCATTCAACAGAAATATATACTAACCCTGAATAAATATTCAAGCTGGCTTTTCAGTATAGCGTGTTCAGATTGCAGCTCCCGCATGCATCTCAAACACCTGCAACAAAAAATCTTGAGTAATTCAGATTCTGGTGCAACGATCATGGTCACAACCCTCATTCATCATCTTTAGTATTGTATGGAGACTACATGTGAGCGCATGTCATATCCAGGAAGATCCACACATGACTCTTATCTTTTTGCTTTCAATTGAGCCATTGAGATTGTTAAGTCATCTTTTAGCTTCTTAATGGACTAATGGAGCCCATAGGAGTCCTGGCCTAGTAATAAATTACCATTTTCATGGAACCAATACTGTCGGTCCAAGTTATGGACTGAAAAAACAAAGAGGATAGGAAGTTTTTGAGATTTAATCGTCATTTATGAAAGACAATATTATATTCAAAAACTCAAAACTCAAATAACATCTCTAAGGTCTCACAAAAGTAACTGCAAAAGGAAAAGAAAAACCCCCATATGTGAATATTTGAGCAAAATTAGCAACAGAAGTCCCAAAGAAAGAGAAGAATTATTAATCCCCACTTATTATTCAAAATATCACATTAGGCTCATTTTAGTTGCTTTTTCTATATAAATCGTGGCCAAAGTGAGTTAAAAGTGTACCAAGATTCATGAACTTCGTATTACAATAGTCAGAGCCGCGCATCAAGGAGTTTAGTATTTCCAACATAATTGAGTGGGACTTTCGTATTTCCTACATAATTGAGTCAAACTTTGTAATCCACCAAGCGCAGACTAGTCCATGGATTTTGTGTAGAAATTCGTCAGTTATAAATTGGATAGACTCTGAAAATTTACTCACATAGGGCATGGACAAAAAAAAAGAACTGCAACAAGGGAATGAAGGTAACTCACTCTTCAAGGTTCTGGGCCTCGCAATAATTTCTGAACTCGATGCACACATTCTTAACTCTCATTGCACCTATGCTGTTCAAATAGGAAGAGAGAGAAAAATGCTTAAATCAAACACTTGCAAAGATTTAATAAAGGTAAGTAAATGCAAAACCATATTTTCTATAGGATGTACTCTTAATTTTGAAACAAAACCAGATCCCGTTTCAAATTCTTTCTAGCACCATATTAGCAATAGTGATGCATCAATTGTGTACACTGTAAATCTTTACAAGTGTTTGAGGAAGCTAATCAAGCAAAATGTCAGATAAACATATCTGGTGTTTTTACAATAGAAAAGAACAACGAGAGAGTAAAGGAGAAAAATCGGCAAATACCTGGCACTACTACCCTTGAACTGATGAACATGGGCATCTACCTGTCTGAAATCCACAACGTTCTGTTCTCTAAGCAAGTGGAAAAGAATTCAATTAACATCTACTCCTATTGGTGAAGCACGTTCTTTTGAACTACCCCAACAAGAAAAAGTTAATAAGAAACAATCTTTCTCTAAAATCAACCAGATAGATAAGAAATTCTCACAGAGCTCTGGCCATGTTGTTGAGGAGCTTCTCGGAATCATCAAAGAAAATAGACACAACCTCAACCACAAAATCTGGGCTGTTCTCATCTTGCAGTTTCTGAAGTTGTTCAAACTGGTCATCCAAATATCCCTTCTCAACACCAACCAAAACCCAAAATCAGAATTCCTTTAGCAACCCCCAAAACAAAATAAATTAAGATACAAAAAGAAATTGATTGGTCTTAATTCCGTCCGTTTCAACCGAAAATCGGCTAATCGTCGGGGGAATTTAAGCCTCCACGTGTTTTGATCAGTATGAAGTCTTTCCATATGCTAAAAAACAGGGCATTTCCTCAATCATCCTCTGGGTAACCTCTGGACATTATTCCTCGTGGAAAAATTAATACATTCAAGAATGAAGAATCCCAAGAAAATTTCCCAAAAAGCGAACGGAGGCATACGAGAACAAAAACCAACCTGAAAGATCCCCACAGAATCATATTTCGGGACAAGACCCACAGAAAAATTAAAAGCTAAAAAACTTACCTCCTGCCAATAAATAAGAAATAAAAAAAACTTACCTCCTTGCGAAGAAAAGCAGAATGTTCATGCCACTGTCTCTGCAACTGGCTCAAAGCATCCATGGTCACTTTCTTGATCCAGCCGTGACTAAAACTTCGCAGGAAGGAATGACCCAAAAAACGATGTGTCGAACTGAACTGGATCCTGGTTATTTTCGTTTCGTACCATTTTTCAGAACTTAAATACATTCACAAAACTATCACACGAAGCTACGCAGAATTCAAACATAAATAATAATACATTTTACGCCATCTTTTAACAATTTTTTCCTGTTTTACTTAACATTTTCTTTAAGACTCACAATTCAACCATTCAGGCCGCTGCCTAGAAAAAAAAATATTTAGGGCCGCTGGCTTATGATTTTGATGCCCCTGAGTCCTGACCCCATGGCTTGGCGGATCCCACACACTAGTATGACACAACTTTACAATAATGAGAACTGAGACGCAATGGAATCTAGAATTTGTTTTATAAGGAGTGATATATTTTATTTTCATAACTTATACTTTCATAATTTAAAATTATCACGTTGGAAAAGATTCTATCGATTAAATCTAAATAGATTCATAGGAATGATAAAAATTAGGAAAAAATTAGGAGAAAATTCACTTTACATCCCCAAAGTTTGGGGTCATTTCTAAGTTGCACCCACTTTTATTGATTTCGTTAAATTTGTACCTCAAACTACCACTTCCAGTTAATTTACACCCTCCAACATAAATTACCGTTAATTCGAACGGAAAATAAATTTTGTGTCGTCCACGTGACCCATAATCTCCCGATTTCCCGTTTTGCCCTCTGTTTAATGAATATAGACGTTAAATATTCCCCCCCACCGTTTTCCCGTGTTTCGACTTTTGATTTCGAGCCCTAGCTTCTCGTCGACGACAAGGTAGCTTCTCTCCGACTGTGCTAACCCATTTCTTCTCCGGCGAGAGCTTTCAGGATGGCGTCACACTGGTAAATGTCGAAGCTTTGCTAGCTTATTTTGCATCTGCTTGCATATTTTCTTATGCTCCTTCGTGCACATGTAGTGGGTTTTTAGGATCTGCATGTGTAGTGCGTCATATTATTTTTTTTATGGTTTTGCTGAATTTTAGGCTTCTGTAGAGTTCCCCTAAGAGTTCCATATGGTTTTTAATGGATTGAAAACAATAATCATGTTAGTGTTTCCGTTTTTCATATATTGCCAACTTATCAATTTTGAAGCTACTGCCTCATTTCCATTTTCCCCAAATGCTTAAATTTCTACTTGTAATACATGAAATTATTTATACTCTTTACTCAGTGATGCACAATCATCAGTGACTACTGGAGGTTCAGTAACCAATTTGGTTGGAGATTCGAAAAACAACCCTCTTTGTTGGTGTGGTGTTCGTTCATACTTGAAGACTGCCTACACAGGTGAAAATTTTGGTAGAAGGTTTTTGACATGTGTTAACCACAATGTAATCCATTGTTTTCAGTTTTGTTGGCATAACTTTCACTCTTTGTTCAATGGTGGTTTTTAAAGTTTCTTCATAAATTGTCAGATTGGGAGATCATGCCAATTTTTCAGTTGGTTTGATCCTCCTATGTGAGTTCATGGAATGAGGGTTTTAAGACGTCTTCGAGAGAGGCAGGAGAAGACACATGTGGAAGGGGACTCATTCAAAAGCAATTTCACGAAGAAACACAAGTTGACAAACCGCCTTCGCCTAGAGTTGGCTTCCGTAAAATTCAGTCACAAGGAAGATTTGAAATGCTACAAAAGACTGTTGTTGATTTTGTTGGTGGTAATTGGTGTGTTGTGCTTGTTGTTGTTGCCCTCAATCTATGTTAGAGGAAAGGTAGTGGGTCTTTGCCCAGCCTTGACACCATAACTGAAAAATTGTAACTTGAGTGGTATGGACATTGTGTTGTAGTTTGGTTTTGAGAAGCTTATTTTGTATATTCCAGTGGTGGCTTTTGCAGTCAAGGCATTAAGTTCCTTGGTTTATTTAAGATGTATTAGTGACCTGTAATGAATGTATTAGTCAAGATGGGTGCATTTTGAATGTATTAGTGACCTGCCTATTTTGAATGTATTAGTAAACTCCTGTGCATTTGGTTTTTCCCTATTTTCAATGTTTTAGCCTCCAAAAGTGCAAGTGCAAACTAACATATATCGATAATATGTGAACTTCATAACATTGTCTACATATTGTCATTCAATTTAGAAAAAAAAAGTCTACATATTGTCATTCACATGACGCATAGATTCAAAAATATGTAGACTTCACAGATTCCATGACACAAGTGCAAAAAGCACAATGGTTGAGCAAACGTTACATAACCAGACCCAAAACAGATGCACAATGGGCTATGTCTCCAGTACAAACAGATTACAAAAGTGCAAAATTGAGGAGCATTACAGCCCAACCAGATTACAAAATTCCAAAATAGGTGACTAACTTAGCCCCAAATTGCAGCCCAACCAGGAAAGTACAAACTAATACACAACCTATACATTTCACAAACTAGCACTCATTTGTCCTTAGAAGTCTTTTTCTTCTTATTTTCTTCAACCCTCTTTAAGGTTTGCTCAATAGTTGGGACCACGACTCTGCTAGAGCTTCCAACTTGCTGCTTTTGTGCAGCCATAAAATCAGGGCCAAACTTGGCCCACAGGGTATCCGAGGTGCTCCATGTTATGGGATCTGCTGATCTCTAACTTGGTATATTGTCCTCGGTTGTCAAGTCTAAAATAATGTGTTCCCCTCCACCTGACTTGCTACCCACTGCACCAGCCTGTCTTGCAGATCTTCGAACCACTCTAGATGCAATCGAATAGTCTGGTTGTGATGATTGGCTTGTCACGGGCTTTCAATATGTAGCTATTGAAACATTCAGTCAGGTTGTTGACTAGGAGATCAGGCTTCACATCCGGATTGAAGTAGGCCCTCGACCATTGTCTTGGATCGATGTCATTGAGATACTTCCAAGCTGGTTCTGACAGCTTCTTCAATTCGTCCATCACTAACAGAAACTTTTACTCCGTGTACGCTGATGCAGCAGCCCATAGCTTGTCCTTCAGGGCGAGTCCTTTGTGTCCAGGCAAATGATGCAGCAGGCAAATGACTTGTGTCTTCTGCCACATCGCTAACTACAGGAGAGACCAACAAATCACTTCCTGCGATATCAGACCCATTACCTGCAGCACAGTGTCAAATAGGAGGTGCACTGTTAGCATATGTTCGCAAACAATACACTCAAACTGTCAAGTCTAAACATAGTCATTTTACCTTCACTTTTTTCTGATTCACGTTCATGAGTTTCTTCCATAGGAGCCTTGCCTTTCCTTCGGTGACGATGTCCATCATCATCACCCCCATCACCCCCCTCATCATCATCTATGTCTGCACCACCCCCGTCATCCCCCCCACTCCCTGTCGTATATCCAACATCTCCACCAGCTGAGGACTGACCTCCAAATGAAGATGGTCCAGCACCATCCCTGTCAACGTGGTCTACAACAACGTCAAAAGCTCTTCATCAGAGCTAAGGACTTGATCCCATAATGGATCATTCAACCCCAAACGACGCCTCTCTCTTTCCTCCGACATAGGTTGTATAACCTCCTCACCAATATTTGTGCTCATTCCACTATCATAAAATGAAACCACGTACAATACTATGACCAACTCACCCTCATGACACTTCACCATCTCCAAAACATCATGGTCTGAGGACACAAGCTGCAACCCTTCATCAAAACTTTTTGTTGGCTGCTTGTAGTAAAGAAGATCACCCGCCTTATAACGAAATGGCTTAACAATGGTCTCCAGCTCGAAGAATGATAGGCAATCTGGATCGTACGATTCATCATACATGCCTACATCTCCCCCGACATAAGTGCACCCAAACTGCCTACTAAACCGTCCACCGTAATGCACTTCGAATAGAAAGAAATCATGAGCCATGTCTGATTTGGAATACACCACCTATCAGTATTACAGATTCATTAATGCCAATAAACATTAGATTAAAACGTATGAGATTTGAAACATAAAAAAGATAGTGGACTGGTAAATATGCACTTATAACACATTGATTGAACATGCATAGAATATGGTCCATGCATACCAGTGGAATAAATAAATAACATAATCCAATATACATACAGGACAATAATAAACATCAAATGTAGGCCAAGGTTCATGTAAAGGACTTGGTACCCATAACACTGCTCTAAATGCAACTTGCAGATCTATGAAACTGCACAATAATGATATCAAAATAAGATAAAGACAATCATCAACAATTAAACTAGTAATGTGTGATGTCAGTATTAACTTGGCTTTATTGATTAATTGTGTGATGTCAACAAAGGAATTTTTGTCATACACTGAACAAAGGTAATAGATACAAATAGGAGTGGAACACCAACCAACAAGTTAATTAAAAAAAGTCAATCCTAAACACTAAACAAAATGACCCACATAACATATTTGGTCTAATTTATTCAGCCAACAACGTGCACAAACAGACCCATAACCCTAGCCATCAAAATAATGTACTTTAAGGCCTACAAACAACAAAACAACTACTTTATGGGACCACTTGCTCTGACTCGAAAGAAAAGTAGTGCCAGCCAACAGATTCATCGTGGGGGACAAAAGGGGGGACCATGGTACCCAGTGAGTTTTCAAATTTGAAATAGACAACAAACAAAACTTCACCACTTTCACTTTATGCATGGAATCGACTTAAGAGTACGTAGAAAATCAATGAGCAACAAAGATTCATCAATTTCACCGAAAGCCCTAAACTTCACTACAAACTATCATTCAAGCGCCCAAACCCTAAAATAGCAGCGAAGAACACCCATTACTCAAGCTCCGAAGGCCATACCTGTACCAGATCGAGATCTCGTGAAATCTTACTACTGGAATCACCAAATGGTAACCGTTGAAGACAACAGAGCCCACTGGTATCTTCGAACACTTAGAAATATTCCCCCGATTTAATAGATTCAACGTCTATATTCATTAAACGGAGGGCAAAACGGGAAATCGGGAGATTATGGGTCACGTGGACGGCACAAAATTCATTTTTCGTTCGAATTAACGGTAATTTGCGTTGGAGGGTGTAAATTAACTGGAAGTGGTAATTTGAGGTACAAATTTAACGAAATTAATAAAAATGAGTGCAACTTAGAAATGACCACAAACTTTAGGGGTGCAAAGTGAATTTTCCCCTTAAAATTAATTCTCAATATATCCAATTGTATTTAAACATTTTACCTCAATTAATAAAGGCTAAATTACTCCACCGATCCATGGGGTTTGAACGTTTTCCCAGATTAGTCCCTAAGGTAATTTTTGTCATACGGGTGTCCCTGTGGTTTCTAACATTTCTCATATTAGTCCTGCCGTTAGATAGGCAACGGAACTTGTATACGTGGCTGACGGATACCATGTCAGAACCAAAAAATACCTGACACGTGTCAAAAACGCCACATCATAAATTATAAAAACGTGGGTCCCGCATCCAACATGTCATTCCACGTTGCATTAAACATCTCTCTCTCGCCAATGTCTCAGTTCGACGAACTCAGCCTCCCGAAACCCGATCCTACTGGATCCTATCACCCTTTGGTGTGCCATTTTCTCCTCCGGCACCGACAGGGACGACAATCCTTCGCCACCATCTCATCTGATCTCCAAGCATATGACTCGGAATGGGCTGGACATTGGCTACTTCTTCAGTCCTTCGCACGAGCCTGGTCTCACTGAACCAATGTCCAGCCCGTTCTTCATGGCCTTTCTCCTCCGCCAGAATCGCATCCTTATAACAAACTGCACAAACCAGAGCGTTTTTCCAGCATTCCTCCACTGTTAACTTCATAGAAGGAAGATTCTCCACAAACTTTTTCGCAGCCGAAGGACAACCCCACTCATTCTCCCCGAGTACATGGCAATTTGTTGGTTTTGGGGTCATAGCTTTCTCAAGAGGAAATGAATAACTACACTTCTAATAGTTTGAGAAGGTGCAAAGCAACGGCCAACCAAGGAATCAGGAATATGCACAGCCAGTAGATATGATCAACCTCATGCTCGCATCTCACAAAGCATATATTTTATTTCTCTTTCAAGCTGAGCAACAAGAATTTTATATTGAAAAGTTTGCACTACAACTAAGAACATTCAACCTTTGACAAATAAAACTGCCAATTGGTGCTTGCAATAAGAATTTTATGTATAGCAGTTCGGCAGATGCAGTCCACAACTTAATGAGAAGAGAATATTGTGCTACGGAAGGCATGTGCAGAGAAGCAACCATTTGATTCCAACAAATAAATCCTATTCCCAGAACTATAACTCACTTTGTCTGGCAATGGCATCTTCCTCCAAGTGTTGCAATCCATATCAAGCACAAGAATACACGAACAACTACCCGTCAACCACTGCAAAGAGCCATGAAGAACGGGTTGGACATTGGCTCAGTGAGACCAGGCTCGTGCGAAGGACTGAAGAAGTAGCCAATGTCCAGCCCGTTTTCGCGGGCTTTTTCTTTGTCCTTTTTTCTCTTTTGTTTGCAGGAGCTTGACGCCTGGATATTCTGCCTCTGTCTTTGTTCGAGTGCATGTATGCAGCTTGAGTGGTAAAGCCTTAGCTAGTTGTCTTTGAACTTTCTTTCCTTTTCCCTTTCATCCCCTCTTTTTTCTTTCTTATTTGCTAGTTTGCTGTTACTTTTGATTTTGATAGGAGAAACCCAGAGCGTACCCGTGTCCATTTAACACCGAGATCCGGACCCTGTAGCTCCTCACGTCCCAGACCTTAATCGTCTTGTCAACGGAGGCCGTGGCGATACAACAATCATCATACTTGTTCCAGTCGCAGGAAAGGATCTCGAACTCGTGGGCGGGGATGACCATGGTGGAGCCAGGATCACGCACGTCCCAGACATGTAGGGTGCAGTCGCCAGAGGCGGAGGCGAAGACGTCTGCGTGGCGGGGGTTCCAGAAAGTGGAATAGACGTAGTAGGCGTGCTCCTTGAAAGTGCGGACGGAGGTGGGAGGTCGATGGTCCAGAGCTTGATGGTGTCGTCCCATGAGGAGGAGAGGAAGGAGTCGCGACGTTTTGGATGCGGGATCTAGGGCTGCACACAACCGGACCGCAGATCGGTCCGGACCGGAAAATCGGTCCTAAATGTTAAAATGCGGTCCGGTCCGGTTTTCATTTTTAATAAATGCAGTCCGGTCCGGACCGGACCGCATTTATAAAAAAAAAAATATATATATATATATATATTTATAATTTTTAATACATATTATAAACTTAAAATATTTAATTTTAATCTAAACTAAAACTCAACATTTTTATGTGCACTTTCCTCTTTGAAATTAACCTTAAAAAATTGAAAAAAATTAAAACCGGTATGGTCCTTTAATATACTAGGACCGGAATGCAGTCCAGACAACATTCCGGTTTTTCAGCCCTAGCGGGATCCACGTTTTTACAACGTGGAATGACATGTTGGATGCGGGACCCACGTTTTTATAACGTTTTTTTATGATGTGGCATTCAGTTTTTTATTGGTTCTGACGTGGTCTCCGTCAGACACGTATGCAAGTTCCGTTGTCTATCTGACGGCATGAATAATATGGAAAATGTTAAAAACCACAGGGATACCCGTAGGACAAAAATTACTTTAGGGGCCAATCTAGGAAAACGTTAAACCCCAGAGACCGGTAGAGTAATTTAGTCATTACTAAAACATGTCAGATCGGATTGAATTGTCTTTATTAATCAGGTGGCATGCGCATATGTAATTGAATATAGTAAGATTTAATTTTAGTCATCAAATCCATTTGAATTTAACGTGTCTAAATTGAATCTTTTTCTTCTATATCTAAATTACCAACATAATAATGTTTATTTTAAATTATCAATAACTTTTTTATCTATCCTTCTCTCTCTAGATAAGTCACGAGTTCCAACACAGGATGTCTGTCATGGAAGTGCACAATAGCATATGAGAACTTCTATATAAGAGACCCAAAAAAGGCATATGATAACTTTCCCTTTTAATGTTCTTTTCCGTCATGGAAGTGCCTTGGTTCCAAATCAGCAGGTCAGTTGTTTTAGGAGATCAATTAAGTTACACCTAAAAGAGAATTTTCTACATCGGTTCACTACGATTTAATTTCTTATTAGAGTACGATGTAGGGCTTTTTCCCATTTGATGAAAGAATATGGCGGATCTTGATATGTTAATCGGCATCTTAGCTTTCAGAGTAGGCCAAAAGTTTAGACTAATACTATTTTAAGACAATCTTGTTTCTTAGTTACCTGCGAGATTTTCTGGTTTAAGCTTTTGCTGAAAGCTTGAATCAACCAATGACGACCATGATAGTGTCGATGGGAAGACTAGTAGGAGCAGTACATCAAGGATTTTATTTTATTTTGTTGTAATTGACTGTTTGGGTCAGTTTATACGCACCTCGATTAATCTTAAGACTTATGCAGCCTCTTCATTCTGCACAAATCGAGTAATTACCAGACTAAAGGTCTTAGAGTTGCTCCAAATGATTGGTAGCACCTATAAAATTTTAAACTTGATACCTTATAAGGAATAAACCACTAAGACCCAAATCTTAATCATTGAGTCAATATCTTATAATTTTGTATCCAAAATTTGATAATCGACCAAAGAGCCTAATCTAGGCTTCACATACTCCTATCTCCTGAAGGAACCCACCAGTTGTCGGATCGGGATCCCACCGAATTGTCCTTAGAGAGAGGGTGGGTCCCAGTCGGGACCCACACCTGCCCGAACAACACCCATTTGCCCGAGCAGGGTGGGTTCACTCAAATTGCAGATGATACTAGTCCCCAGTTGTCCACTAAGAGCTTTTCGAAATTTTCCAAGGCTAGAAACATTTGTTATAGGGAGCCATGGGAGTTTGTTGTAAATTCCGTTCCTTCTCCTTAGTAAGGAATTAATTTTTTTTTTCTCTTTTGTTGGTAGTAAAATTTGGCAGGGAAAACTCGTTATAAAACCCATTATTTGTTCATGGATTCTGATTAAGCTCTTGGGGGACAAAACTCTTTTTTTTTTCTTAAACTTGGGGGACAGAACTCAATTTTACAAGTAATGTAGGGACTCATGCAAACCATAGTTGATGCCCTATATGCTAATTTTTTCTCCAAAGAATAAATATCAAATATACATTACCTTGATGCCTTAAATACTTTTTTTTTTAAAAAAAACGTTAGTCTTAACCGATCACTTATAGTATGGTAAATTTAAATGTTAACCATTGTTTGAAAAAATATATTCTTCATATTATGTAGTTTTTTATTGTTAAAATTTTGGTGCATGAGAGTTGGTGAAAAAATGAAGAAATAGAATATTTGAATAAATATTATAATAAAAAAGAATAATTTGATGGAGGGGGAGAGATGATTTTGTAATTGTTTTTAATCAGGTCCAAAATTTTGAGTGGCAATCAAATTGAATCGTTGATTTATTTTTGTTGATATGATATGATCAAAATAGTAAATATTATTTTTACGAAAATTTGTGTCAATGATTTATGAGTAAAAGACATTGTAAATGTAAAGTTGTTCAATAAAATAGTAAAGTACTTTGTACCAAATAAGTGGATACTATGTAAATTGTATATACACTAAACAAGATCTAATAACAAAACGGCACTTGAAGTCATTGTGAATTGAGAGACGGCTCTATCACATATTACTTATTTTACTCGAACCTAAAAAACTTATGTTTACCTTTGTATTATGCACACTAAGTTTGACAATATAGACCTCAGATTAAATACACGAACATAATTGTGTTGTATATATATTGATTAAATAGATATGAATGGGGAGAGACAGTATCATCAGTTCGGAGTTGAAATCAAAACAATCGAACGCTAGAGTGATTTTCAAATGTATTTTATGCATAATATATATGAGAATGTCACCATAACCAAGTTCGGAGACATCTGTTTCAACAATTTAAAAAGAATTCGGGGAAGGAATGTCAAGATAAGGAAGTGTCTTAACATGTGACTTGATAACCTGGACAATAAAAGTATGTTCTTTAATCCAGGAGGAGGATTCTTTTGAAGACGATCAAAAAGAAGTTTACATTGATGTCGGAGATTTTGATAAAATTCAGCAACATAATTGAAGGAACATAAGAACCTTTGAAGTTGGGTTTTTATCAAGGATGACATCAGGAAACTCATTAGGAAATTGGATAGCTCTATCAATTGGCTGGATTAATTGACTTTGGTAAATATGAAAACCTAAAAATCTGACTTTGGTTTAGAATAACTTGATCTTAGGGACAGAGACCACTAAGTTGTTTGACTTAACAATGTGAATAAACTTATTAAGATGTTTCCAATGTTCTTCTATGGATCTAGTAGTAGTGATATGTATCTCTCATTTATGTTTGAATTCTTGGCCATTTGGTCACTCTACTTCAAGCTCCTTAGTAAATCTCCAATAATACCGTTTAAGTGAAACCCCAACCTTAGCAGTCTAGAAGCATTACTGAACAGTAAGCGCAGAGTTCCAAACAGTAAGTCCCAGATGAGGCGTGAGATGATGGCCATGAGAGGGAATATCCTTTTAGGTTTGTTAAGTCTAAAGGTTGAAGCTTCGGAAGTTTATTGTCAGTTTATTAATTTGATTGATTTAGTTTGATTCTTGTGTCCAGAAGTTCACCATGAATAGGATGTTAGATCCACTTCTTCCACGAGTTCTAGGTCTTTTGGTTTCATGCAACCAGATCCATGCATAGTTAATGAAGTCAACTCCAACCTTCAGGATTGGAATATCCCTAAGGTCCCCAGTAGTGAAATCTACTTCAAGTCAAGTTTCTCTCATTCATCATTCTCTGGTAATTACCATGTCAAAACCGTAGAGCAAGTTTACGCTCATAGTAAAACCCATGAGAAATGTCAACTTTTGTCTCCCGATGTCTTTAAAAAGCATAGGGAAAAAGGTTTCAAGTACATTCCATAGGTTTAGTCCAAGTTGCAGTCAAACCATTAACCCGTAAAGGGATTGATGCCTCTGTCTTGTTGTGCCTTCGTGATGCTAGGTTCACAGATTACAACACTAGTACCTTAGGTATAATCAAATCCAGTTTCCATAATGGTCTCATCCATTTTGATTATTTTCCCGACTTTAGCTTAAGTTTATGTGATAGAAATCTTATAAAAGCCTTAACCTTGAACATTAAAACTTTAGGTTATGAGATGTTAGAATGAAGTCAACTCTTAGCCTTGATCTATAGGATTTATTACAAGTGCATCTGAACCAACCTAAATGTTCATGCCCTAGTAAAAAGTCCTAAAGATCAAACCCTCATGATTCAGAGTCATACCAATGACGCTAACATTAGGGTCCCAAAGTCAATTGTTTGGAGAGATGTCACTCTTCCAAGTGAATGGATCTTAGAAAATGAAAATCCAACCAAACCAGTTCATAGTGACATCACTAAGTTAGACATGACCCAACAATATTTGGATGGATCAGTTAAAATTAGTTTTGATGAACCACGTAGGTTCTCTCCTTTTAGGATTCAAGAACCGGAAATTCGATTCGAAAGAAGATCTGTTTCTAGTCCCAATGAGTCTGTTAGAAGAGACCTCAATCTTCCCCTCAAATGAGTGAAAGTCACCTCTCAGGTCAGTACTCCCCTGTACTCAACAAAGTCAGATCTTGTAGTCATTGTTGAGGATGTAGAAGACGACCAAGATTCTCCTACCCAAACATACTTTGAATCTGTGGGTCATAAGTTAATGACTATTAGTAAACCTTTAAGCCCAGACATGCAAATCTAGAAGATGAGTTTATGTCTGAAGCCAACTTAGTCAAAAGAGCCCGATATCGTGAAAGTCACACGAAAGTCGAAAAGAAAGTCATTTATGATAAATGGCAAGAACTTATGATTCAGTTGGGTACGAACATAAATTTCTTTGAATATGTAGAGAAATATCATCCGATGAACTTAAATTGTCAAGTTCTCACCAAAGTCAAATGGACTACTTCAGACAAGAAGTCCATTAATTATAGGCATCCTCTTATCGAGACTATCATAGTATCCTATAAAGGATTAGAAGTCATAGACTCACCATTTAAGATTTCAGACTCAGATAGTAAGAAACAATTGGTTGAACATAACAATTACATCAACCAGTACCTCCAAACCATAGGTAATCAATTAGACAAGATAACTTAAGTTAGATGATCAATCTCCCGTTACCGAAAAACCCTTGCTCCAATTTTCTAGTAAACCTGTAGGTTTGAAAACCTCTGCGTCTGATGTTACAACCATTAGTAAAGTTACCCAGATGTTAAAAGATTTAGCAACAACGAAATCTAAAACACCTGAAAAACTTCATCATGTAAAAATCTCTCTTCGTCTCTCCAGGTAGGTGCTCTTAATCAAGTTGAATTTGACTTAGAAACAAATTCGGATCACCAAATTAGTGAGATCGAAGACCAGTTTAGGCAATTGGAAGTCAACAAGATTAGGTTCAGTCGTCCTAACCGTATGTCCCTTGCCAAGAATTGGTATAGTAAAACAACTCCTACTGATCTTTAATTCGAAGGAAGGAATTTTCATAGTCAATTCTGTCTCTTCAGACAAGTTATATGAATGGAATATTGATGGATTATTTGAGTAAGAAATCTTCAATAAAATTCAACACATGACCATGGTAGCAAACAAATATACCTTAGCTTCCGAGGTGCTAAGGAACATTTACAAAGCGTTTTGCGAGCTCACGCTTCAACTCTCTTCACAAATTCCAAAACCTGTGGGATTTCTTCTACCAACGAGTAGGACAAGTGTTTACCCAAACACTCAAGTGTTTACAAAGGATGAGTACAAGGGAATAGCAACGATTGGCTCTTAAAACCGTATAAAACAAGTGAAAGTGTATAGGTGCACAAGAGGACAAGATTCTATGTAGAAAGCTGAAGTTTGGCAGGTGAATCACAAGCTTTCTTCGTATGTGTGATCTTTTCTCTTCTTCAAGACACTTTCTCTCTCTAGAAATTAGGTCATAGAGTAATTTCAAGTGTAGTCGCACGATCGTTGTCTTCTTTTGTTCAACTTCTTCTATTTAAACATCATTTGACTTCAATGGTCATTAAAGATTTCAAAAGAGACGTTGGAAGGGCACTCAAGTCATTTGGGAGCAATTTGAATGTTCAGACATCGTTTTAAATTTTCTTCAAACTTGTGGTATGTGCTGACACATGGTTAGCATGTGTTGACAAATCAAAAATTTGATCTGGAGATGTTCTCTTGGGAGACAGTACAATGTGTCGATATTAGACTTCAATGTGTTGACACCATGTCTTGGTCTGGAATAGGTGTCTCAGGTGTCAGTGCAATGTGTCGACACTATTAGGCAATGTGTCGACACCATAAAACTAGGTCTGAAAATGTTGTCTCGAGTGCCAGTGTAATGTGTCTACACTATCAATACTTGAGAGAAAATTTTGCTTCTTTGATTGTGTCCAATCCATTTCAACATAATTTCAAGCACCTACAATATGAAAATTGATTTCATCAACTTATGAAAATGTGTTTAAGTCTACATAGAATTATTTTAGATGGAGAACTTCGATCTTTGAAATATATCTTTTTAGAAAAGTGGATTGACAGTATAAAATCTAAAATTCTTCAGAACTTAGAATATTTGTTATCATCAAAATCAATAATACATTATTTTTCAAAACATCATTGGGCTAGCTCCCAAATGGAATTTCATCCCAGAGCATTCCAACAAGTCAATCAGTTTTTACAAAGTCATCCTTTAACACACCGAGTCAGTAAGGATTGAGCCTATATTCGATAAGTTTGATCCTTCTCAGAAAAGGGGCATTTTTCATAAATTCTTTATCATTCAAATTCTCTCATGTCAAGAATGGGGACCTCATCCTTCCATGCTCAGAGAACTCTCTAGTCAACTAATTCCCTTCAATTATTATGATTATATTGAAACTTGGTCCAAAACATTATTCTACCAGAATGCGTCTTACACTCATTCAGTAGTTAACTCCCTACTTGGTTTATTCGATGGTGGCAAATGTTCGGCTCTATACCTGACATTTTCCCCACTCCTTCACTCGATGTTTTTTCAGTTTTCTCTTTGTGTCGCCATGTCAATCCTCACCACAGGCAGTTCCCCATGCTTTGCCTGTTTACCAATAAATATAAAATCTCGTGGATTTTCAAATGGGATTATCAAGTTAGTCAATCTATCTGTACCCGCAGATTTTAATGTCAAATGGTGGGAAAAATTCAAATGTGATCGCATCATTGCTCAAGTTCAGTGGACAAGATGATGAGCATTCTCCAGCCTCATCTCACTCGTCCTCTGCCAGCCAAGTTAAACCTGACTATATGGACCATTTGTTCCAAGACAGTCAGGACCCTTATGACCTCAGCAAAGATTTTTGACGCCCTCATGTAACGTCAAAGCTCCGCCGACAAGTAAAGACAAAGTCAAACGCAAGTTACCCGACAAAAATCACTATCCATGAACAGTAAAAAGTCAACGTACTATTCATGAAAAGTAAAGTAAATAGTGAAAGTAGCCGACACGTTCCTGTTCATCCACAGTCAAAGCACACATGATTACACAGTATCCGCGTGATTCTACAGTCATTCTTCTGTCTTTAAAAACAGAAGTCGAAGTCAGTTGTAATCAGAATTCCATTTCAGATTTCTGAATTCTCTCTCCCTCCCTTCTTTCTATCCCAAGTCTATCCAAGTCTAGTAACCATGTCTTCTAGCTTGATAGTTTTTGTCAGTTACTCTTGTAAGTCACAAGTAAACTTTTTATGAAGTAAACTGAAGTTTTCAGTTATTTATCTATATTTTAAACTTCTTTATTCTTTGCAAGCATGTATATCGCTAGATTGGACGATTTTAAGTTATTGCTTTCATGCATTATCGCCTTCATAAATGATTTAGTTATCTTCTACTAAGTTAATTTTTATTTAAGACCAATTTCAAGTTAGTACCAGTTTGATAGGCTTTCACAACGCCAATTGCTGGTTACGAAACTTGTCCCTTCATCAGGGGGTCTTTATTAAAATTTATTTTATTTATGAGTTAATTACAAAAAAACCCCTCCAACTTTCACACGAATCTCATTATCCCCTCTAATGTTTAACTCGTTGCAAGCCGGCTCCTCCAACTTTCTTAAACGTTTCAGTTTGGTTTTTTACTCGAATTTAACGAAGTCGTACTTCTTTCTCCGTCAAACGTGGTAAACACGTGAGCCCTCATATGTAGAAGACCAAAATGCCCCCAGAAATTGGAAAACCCCGTGGTAGACTTTCCGAAATCCAACAACTACGCTCTGGTGCCTGTGATGACCGTCTAATTTATACCATCTCCAATCATGAACAAGTAACTCTTGGTCTTATCAATGGTCGCATACTCCTCATAAACACCTGTCGTGACGTAGATCAAGAAGTACCCAGCAGTAGAGTTGGAGTTCTTTGGAGCTGCTTGGACGGCAGCACTGATGGTGGTGAAGTTTTCGTTTCCATCTTGGCTCACGGTCACTATGTCGGACACGGTTATTTGATCATCCGCTGATTGGAGAAGTCTTCTCTTGGTCACAGAGTCGAAAATAGCACGTGTCCGATTAGACATTCTGAAGGGCAAGCGTCCATGTCGAAAAGTGAGTTCATCTGCCACACTTGTACCTGAAATTGTTTCTCTCAGGCCATCTAAACAGGTTTGCTGGTTAGTTAGAGTGGCACTAAGCCAGGTTTGGACGTCATCGGCTTCCACGTCAAGAAGAGTTCCATTGGTTTTATTGACATTTCCAATGGAGCTTGACAACAAGTTTAAATTCAGCTCCATTAAAAACTAGCAATCTTCAAGAGCAAGAATGGTGGTAGGGGACAAGGTCCCAAGGAGGACGGGTTTTGAAGATACTTGTCCAGTAACTTCAGAAATTCAAGGGATCGGGATGAGGATCTTTGGATCAAAAAACGGTCGAAGTCGTGGACGTCTGTGGTGTATTTAGGGAGCTAGGATTTACAAAAAAAGGATACTGGGTAGACTTGCAAATGGTTTTTGGTGAGTCCGAATCCCCGGTAGAGGATATATCAGCATCTACTCCTTCCCCTTTTCTATCAAACCTCCATGACTACATGCTGTCAAAACCACAGTAAATGTCACACCATCAGGCCTTGTTCCTGCCTCTACCATCGAATCAAAAAGCCCAAACACCTCACCGAAGACACCATTCATCCCATTCCTTACCAACATCCCATCAAACACCTTACGTGCATTTATGAAATCACCACACTTTGCATACATAGATATCAAAACATTCAAATTCGTCAAATCTAAAGCGAAAGAAGATGATGGGCCTATGGTTTTTGGGTGGGGATTGTGGTTTTTTGCCGACAAGCGGTTGATAAAAATCTTCAAATAGTTGAATGGCGGTGGATGTGAAGGCTAAGTTGAACCAGAGAGAGAGAGCAGAGAGAAGGTATTTCAATTGTAACGGGGGCATTTTGGTCTTTTGATATGAACTACCTCACGTGTAACAGAAAACGTTGAAGAATTCGTTAAAGAACGAGTCAAAAATGAAACTGACTTTTTGTAAGTTCGTGGAGCTGGGTTGCGACGAGGGAGATAATGAGATTCGTGTGAAAGTTGGAGGGGATTTTTTTGTAATTAACCCTTTATTTATCTACTCCTTCCTCGGATCTCTCTTCTCTGATTCCGCACTCTTTCTTTTCTGTTTCTATGGCTCAACTCCACCGAATATATATGTATGTATACTTTTAAAAAAAACATATTTTAGGTCGGAACTTTAGTTCCAAGAACTGTTGCCTTGACGAGAAAATTCGGCCCATCCAAGTATCGAAATGCCATCGTATGCACTTCCCACCAGCCAACTAGAAAAATAAGAGGAAAGCCCGATGAATACAATGCCAATTCGTCCTCTCTTTCTTTCCTTTTACCTTTTCGCCCTCAGAAGAGGGAGGGTGGGGAATTTAAAAAACGTTATAAAGCTGGAGGCAACTTGCCACGACAATTTATGCACAGATCGTCTTGACATGAAACTTCATAGATCCAAAATGTGAACTCATCTCTATTTCTACCCCGAGTTTTTTTCTCGCCCCACATACCCGAAACAAGCACCCTGCACAAAATCATCAATTTCTAATCTATACAATGTACATGAGACGCCCGCTCGCCCGTCACACATTATTTACAGGAATTTCACTTTGATCGTGAAAAGGTTCTTAACCCTTCCTACACTAAGCCCAAATTCCTCTATATCTTCAACAAATGACTCCAGAAATTGGCATAATACAAGCTTCTCTTAATTTATGCATCATCCTGCAAAAGGTTAAATAAATATGTACAAATAAATAAAGGAAATCCCGGTACATAGTGTAGTGAATCACATGAAACTATTAACAAGAATAGTCCTAAGTAATCAGAAACATTATTAGTGATGCAGTTGCTACATCTAAGAAGTCAGGCTGTACCTTCTTCAGAAAAGGCAAACATGCCGCCAAACATTTCATCCTCCTCTTCGTCCTCTCCTGCTTTTTCCGTCTCACAGTGGTCACCTCTGCCATTGATATTAACAGCACCAACTTCAGTTAACCCATAGCAACCGTCGTGCTGCGTTGCCTGAACGTGCTCCACCTGAAAGGGCTCAAAACCTACTGGATTGTGCACAGTCGTGGGCTCCTCGTCAGGAGTATTAATGTTAGATGCACATCGGTTATAACTTAAAGCTGAGACCTCAGGTATTCCCCCAGTGTTTAAATATGCCGTTTCTCTTGACACACAACTGCCAACTTGCGAATCAAAGTTTTTCGAATCTTCAGATGAAATAGAAACAATATTTGAGGCATTATGCTTCAGTGTGCCTGGCTCAACGATGACACATCCTCTTCTTTCCTGGTAAATATCATTCAAGGTTTGGCAACCGGGTGCACAAAACTTCTCATTAGTCATTTGATCGAAGTCAAGCAAATTCTCGATTCTTCTTGACGACCCTGACATGACAGTTGAACACAAATTCCATAAATAAGTATTGACTTGACTCTATTTATTGAAGTAAAAAGCTAGTAAATCAAAGGTGCTGGCCATATGATTGAAGGCTTTGGACAGCCTGAATGGGATCACATGTTCTGAGTGTATCTCAATAGTCAATGCAAACATAAGTGAAACTACTTTCTGACCTAGATCGTCCACAATCAAGCACAATATTGGTAATGATGTCACAATATCATGTATCTTTGGAAACTAATTTCTTACCCCCATCTGAACTTTCAGTTGAACTGAGTGATGCTGGCTTTGAGTGACAAATAACAGTCTCTTCTGGGATCTTGCCTTCACCTGGATGAGGCTCTGAAGATGGAGAACTAGAATATCTTCCCCCAGGAAGGCCTCTGAATCAATTAACCCAACAGGTACCCCATAAATAGGAGGAAAAAGAATAATATACAGCAGAAAGGTAGGCATAAGACACAACAAAACAATTGATGGACTTCAATGAAGGTAGACAAATTTTAACAGTATCCAAAAGATCAAAATTCTCAGCATCTTCTAAGTCAACAGAAGATGTGGTAAAAATTGGGGGGAAAGTCATAGTTAGCCCCATATCTATATGACAAAATTAATTTTGTACCTGCTATTATCAAAACAACGATTTGAGTTCATCTTTTGAAAATCATCAATGTACGCCCCCCGTCCAAATTAGGCATTAAATCAGACAGAAAAGCATGCAAAATGACTGAAATGCTCCTTAAAGACAACTTTAAAAAAAAAAAATCAGAAATAAATTAAAAATATATAGATTATTGAAATAGAGTTTCAATAGTTTTATTTAAAAAATATTACTTTTATATATCATTTTTTTATTTTTCATGAATTTTTTAATATTTTGTCTTGAAGGAGCATTTTGGTCATTGTCATATTTTTCACTGACTTAACGCCTAATTTGGACGGGGGGCGTACATTGATGATTTTCAAAAGATAAATGGCTCAAATCGCCATTTTGATAATAGCGGGTAGGAAATTGATTTTTACCTATATACGGGCTAACTATGACTTTTCCCCTAAAAATTGACTTCAAGTTTAGGATAGGATAATCCTCAAGGAACAGTGCCCGAGATATCAGACATCATGAAATATTCTAAGAAATCTATCATGAAATTGGAAAGAACAAGGATGAGAATCAGCTAAGCGCTTTGGCATCAAAGAAAATATGGATTAATGAAGCAACACCAGACCAGAAAAACTGATGGAAACATAATATTATCAAAGGGAAAATATGGTAGCACCCACTTGTGCTTTTTCGCCATGTGATTTTAAGACCTGATTTTTGCATTTTGTAATTTAAGACCCGAGTTTTATTAATTCAAAAATTTGAGACTCCTGTCCATTTTTTTCAACTAGTTTTTAGTCAGAAATCATGACGTGGCCCTCTAATACCACTTGAAGGGCAAAATGTCTATCACGTATAATATAAAGAATAAAAAACTGAATAATATAAAAACAAGTTAAAAATATTTTTTTAAAAAAAATCAATCTCTACTTCAATATCATTTTTTTTATTATACGTTGAAGACACGTGGCCGTTCAGGCGTATTAGAGGGCCACGTCATCAATTTTTTACCAATAACCTAGTTGAAAAAATGGACATGGGTCTCAGATTTTAGAAATAGTAAAACTCAGGTAAATTTTAAAAATAGTAAAACTCAAGTCTTAAAATCAAATCGCGAAAAAGCACAGGAGGAATGCTAGCATATTTTCCCTATTATCAAATCCTTTTTTTTATAAGTCCCTATTATCAACTCCTATTCCTGTTTCACAATAAAAGTTCAAAAGAAGTTGTTGAAAAGGCTACTTTGACAGGGTGTTCTTCAATTACCACTCTAATCAAACATCATCTATGTCAACACTTGACAAACTCAAAGCAATCCTAACCCGAAACCTTTATCAAAATTCAAGACCAAAATATCATGATAAGAATCAATAGATAAGTTCTAGATAGATACCAAAACCAGTAAGGAACCATAAAATAAATGGTTATTACCTGTCACCCCAGTCTGATTTGACGCTAAGGAAATGGTCAAAAACAGGCAATAATTCCTTTCGCCTTATTTCAACTTCATGGATGGAGACCTTTTCAATTTCAAACTCTCCCCCAGCAAGAGTATCAACTCTTGGAGAATCCATCACGTAAAAGCATATCTAGATCAAAGACAAATAATGACAATCAAAATACAGCAGAAGAAAACTCATGGAGAATTCATCACATAAAAGCATAGATCAAAGACATAAATAATGATGCTCAAAATACAGCAGAAGATAACAGCTCTCACAACCGTAACACAAGAAGTACCTTAGACTTATGCCATATTGGTAACCTGCCAGAGCTTATCTGCACCTCTGCATTAGATATGTACCAATGGGATCTTTCGTGAGGCTTTCCAGAATAAGCCTTCACCATATTATTCCCAACTGCAACATCGTTTATGGACAGAAAATTGATTCTGTTCTCTCCAGAACCTGATTTATTTTGAATAACCTCAGCAGCATCTTGTCCATGAATATTGGTACCAGAACCACACTCCTCTCTGTCTGGCCAATCTGACCTTCTGCATACATCCCACCACTGATTAGGTTCAACTTTCACTCTTAACTCATCCTCCGGCAGATGTACAAACGAGGCTGTCTGGGTCCTCAAACTGCTGTCGCATCCTTCAACCCCTACTGATGGCAGAAGTTCATGTTGAACTACATAACCTGACGGAGTATAGACTAACAGATGCTCCAAGGTCTTCACCTTTGAGGTAGCACAGTTAAGACTTTGGGATAAAGAGTTATGAAAAACAGCAGCAACAGCACCAGATGGCACAAAAATCTTTCCTGTCGCTGAAGTAGTTGCATTACTGACTGTATTAAGCCATCCAAAACTGCTATATTTTATTCTGCTCACAACAGAGAGGGCAACAGGTTGGGGTGGAGGAAAAGATTGCTGATTAATGCTGCAAGATATAGTAGTCCACCAAGGTGCAGACAAAGCCGGAAACAGGGAGGGTTCTTCACCATGAGAACTAAGAATTCTGAACCCTGCATCACCACCAAAAGGGGACAAAACAAAAACATGACAAGTCCCCTTTGATGAAACGACTGCAATCCACTGACTATAATGACTAAAGCAAATGTCCTGGATTATCTGTCAGACATATAAACACAGAAAAAGAAATACCATTAAACGTCATATAAATCGAGTCCCATACAAGAAAATATAACTAGAGAAACCAATAATCATCTCTAAATTGTATTGTACTGACAGCTGATGTTATTCCACGATGCAGCTGGTAAAGATGCACATGAGAAGAGCTCCAGTCATAACTTTGAACACCTGATCCACTGAGTGTAAAAGATGGCATTATCCGGAAGATATTTATGTTATTGCCATAAACCGAGGCAGTAACCAGAAGGGTCCCACTCGGATCAAAACATAGTGCAGATATGGGACTGGTATGAGCTTTAAATTGTGATATGACAGCTCGGGAAACAAAATCCTTGACAACAACCTGCAATCAACCATTGTTATTGAGAGTCACTAGCTATATTCCACTTCTTTCTTTTTTTGGATTGTCATGTTCATTAACTAAATGAGATCTTACAAGCTTTATATTGTAATTAGAAGTAAAGGACAACCAGAATATCATGGAAACTTGCATAACAAGTGTGAATCTACCACTCATCCCAAAAGCTTAAGCTTATAGGAAGAGGAAGATTTTATTATTTGAGTTATATTCTCTAACACTCCCCCTCACGTGTGGGCCGGACTCTCCGTTAATTGGAAGGCCCAACACGTGCAATATTTAATTGAAATTAGGGTGAAGTGCGAAATCAGGTCTCGAACTCAGGACCTTAGCTCCGATACCATGTGAATCTACCACTCATCCCAAAAGCTTAAGCTTATAGGAAGAGGAAGATTTTATTATTTGAGTTATATTCTCTAACAATAAGAAAGAATAGAATCAAGTGAATTTAGCCAGAAAACCAAAAATTTATATCCCGAGTGCGAAAGAGACGGTTATGTTCCAGCATTTGAGTGTGCGTACTACCGCTTGCCCCGAAATGACCTAGCCCAATAGGGAAATCCTAATTCATTGTACTACGCATTCTACCATCTCAATTCAATTATCACGCAACCATAAAGGTAACAGGATTAGTGTGTATCATTTGCAGGATGACAACAGAAACCTAAGTTCAATAAGAAAACATTAACTTCCTTCTGACAGGCCTGATATACAGAAAATGATCTTCATAAAGTTAGATATAACAATTAACTAGACATGCCCAGAGTGAATTAAAGACTAACCATCCCTGCATTATCTGTATCTGTTCCTGTATGCCTACCAACTTTCCAGCCCGAATTTGGTGATACTGGAGAGTTGGATCCATCAGGGAGCAGTTCTTGATAGTATTTCGACAAAGTTTTATATCCCATGTCACCCAGGTTGATTATTCCAGCAGCCAACTGCTTACTAGACTCCATTGCATAACGAGCCACCAAACTACCACTGCCAGGTGATGTTGATGGGCTAACTCCTGGAGAAGGAGTGAGGTTTTGTGGGCTTAAGCGACCCATATTAGACACCAGCGGGTTGTTGGATGCATAAGCTAACCATCTTGGACCCACAGCCATTGGACCGTAACCGACATTAACCCCAGCGGTTCCCTGTCCTGCCAACTGAGGAACAGGATAGGTGAGAACACTGAACTTGCTCTCAAGCGTGAGGGCGTCAAAGCAGTAAATCTGCCACCAAAAACAAGATTTAGTTAATTGGGTGGAACATAATCCTCAAATTAGAATTGGCACAGCCTCAATAGTCATGATTGTGGATCTCACAATTGCAGAATAAGATCTACTTCTTAAGTCCTCACTACCAGAAAGGACCATAAAAATAAGATGTGACTAAAATGCACCATTTCATAGAGAGCTTAGATGGATTTCTTTAACAGCAGAATCATGCAAAAAAGTAAATGCAGACTCATGATACCTATATGGTGGTGCTCATCTCATTGTCGACCCTGGTTATGAAATTATGGGAGTTGGGACTTTGAAAAAACGCAAATGAAAGTACATAAAAGGTTTAAAAGTAATCGGATAGGTAACATCATTCAAATCACATGTGTACATCAAAACTTACTATTCCAAACTAAATGTCAGATAAGGCCTCTTACTTGAGTGGCAAGATTCACAGCTACTATCCGAGGACCGCATCTAACCATACACACAGCAGACCGGAATCTCAGGACATGCACATAGCAATGAGACCTGAGGGAATAAAACCGAACAGCTGTGGGAGAGTTGGCAGAGTTGCCTGATCGGGACTCCCTATTACCATCTCTGTCTGAACCTCCCAAATTGCTACGATGTTGACCAAGGCTTGAACTATTGGATTCCTCCCCTGCAACAACCAGCAATAAAGGATGTGATGTCTTGAATCCTTCCACACCGTCACTCAATGCAGGGAAGGGCTGAATCTGTAAGAACGAAACTGGACCATCATGCTTTGAAACAAGTTCAGTGAAATTAGAGGCATCCTCCACATCAAGGACTTGAAAGCCGTTCTGATAACCAAGTAAGAGAACATGTTTGAAGACAGATGGTCCAAGCTCTAGCCTGTCAAAGCCAGCCCAGGTTACCTGTTCATCAACAAAAGTTCAAGAGGAAAATCTGGTAAACACAATTCTAGAAATAGGGTAGATAGATGCATAAAGCAAAAGAAATAAAGAATCCAACCCCACATTTTGAGAAATAAATTAAAACAAATGAAAAACAAAAAGAGCCTTACAAATCTCTATATTGAATAAATTCAACTCCTGTCCACGTAAGCTGGAAGATACAAATTGAGACGATGCCATGGAATCTTATCTATGAAGTGCAAGCTAAACGAAAGCAGTGAACAACATCCAGCAGAATTAGAAACCAACAGAATTGAATGAATGACACATTGATTAGCTCCAATAGGATATACATGTAACCATACCATTCACAAACAGTATTGTTTCTATGAAGTTTTCATATTTCAAATATAGTCCGAATACCTAACATAGTGCCCTTACGATAACATGCATCTCCCTATATCATCATCATCATGCTCATTTAACTTGATTCCGAGAATAAATTTCAACAAACTTCTGGCAAGCTTCCACATGATATGGGAATAAACAAATGACCAGGCTTCTGTGAGATTATATGTTTTTCACTCATGTATGAGAAAAGCAACTTAATGTCTCAATCTTTGTTGCCCACAAGCAGTACACAGCTTCCTCAAATAGCTAGAATGTTCAAGAGGACCCAAACCAACAACTCAACATAGGCATGCTCATGGATGAGCAGCAGTAAAGGTCTATAAAGTTCTCACTCTCAATATTTAAGCCTAAGCTACTTATTAAATACACCATGTTCGATGTCAAGTTATTGGACGCCAAATTTCCAATTGAAAATTTTCTATTCATCCTACATATAGCAAATCTCTCAATGCTGTAAATTTTCTTCCTTTGTCTTCCTTCACGAATTCCAAGGTCTTCTTCTCCTCTCTTCATATGATACCATCAAACTAACTAGCCAGATCGGATAAACCAACAAAAAAAAAAGGTTAAGCATTTTCTTCTACTTTGCATCACTTTCTACTATAGACGCAAATCAATATTTTGTCCCACTTTATTCAAAGCAATCATTCTCAGCTCAATCTTTTCACTAACTGCAGTTGAACATGTTTTATATCTGCAATCTCATCCAAAGTGTAGACACTGGTATGTGCTTGTATACTAAGGGCTACTTCTTATACTCACCATAGTCTAGACGAATTGCAAATGCTTAAACCACTTAGAAACAGATTCAAAATTTAGTTGATTTACTTCACATTCTATTTTTGCTACATTGGAATAAAATCCCGACTCCGCCGCTGGTATGTGCTTTTGGAATTCAGTTGAGAGAATCAAGCAGATTTAAGTCAAAGTCGCAGCAACCAGCTTGCCACGTGATGAAATTTCCAGTCCTCAACAAAAATTTTAAGGTGTATTGAATCCGAGAGAATTTACAATTAAAAATCTCCCATGCCGAGCAGACAGAGGAAAAGTATTAGGCTAAAAATCGGGGTATATAATGAAGTCCGTCCAAAATTTACGAACTATTTTAGAAAGTCGAAGAGATACCTGGTCTTTGTGATCCTCGGAGGAAGAGGAGGAAATGGAAGCAGCGACAGACGCGCCGGCAGAGCGGACAGTTGAAGCGACGGTGCTGGCATTCGTGGACACGGTCTTGAGGCACGAAGATATGATCCTCAGAGAGTTGGGCAACAAGCCGTTGTTCTTTCCTTTTCCCTTCTTCATCATCCTCCACCTCTCTCAACCACCACAAACTCCTCCCCGGAGCTACTCCATCCGGCACTGCTTTCCTCCTCCGCCACCGAAGACGAACATCTCCGATCGCCGCCGACGATCGGATGTGTCATCCGATTACTTCAACACGATCGTAATCCGACGCGCAATCCGAACAATACACTGACACAAACTCCTCCTCCGATTCCTTTCGGTTTTGCCTTTGAAAAATCTCCAGGAAGCCCTATCGACCCTCCCTCTCCCCCCCCCCTCTCTCTGTCTCTCTCTCTGTTTCTGTCTCAGTTTTACTTTCTCCTCCTATGGTTTCAATCGAAGTTCACTGTGCACTTCCTCTCGCTTTCTTTCGCTCTCTCTTCATCTCTCTTTCATCGGTGTGCTTGCGTTAGAGTCACAGACACCGCTTAGGGGGTGTGTAAGCGAAATCTTCACTTTGTTTTTTATCTTTTTGGTTAATTTGGAGTTTCTTTCTTTTAAACGCCGAAGAAAATAATGGTGGGTGTGTGGGTGGGTAGGGGGAGGAGGTTGAATCAATGGTTGTGGATTACATCACCGCTAGTGGCGAGAGCTAAGAAGAAAGAATATCTTATTATGCTGATCCTCAGATAAACCACTGACACACGCAGGCGCAGCAGCGGGGCTCCTCCCCTATTTGACAGAGACAGTTCTTTTTCTTTTTCTTTTTTTCTCTCTTTTGCTTCGTTCGAGTTTGGTATTTGAAAAACAGGTTTACAGTGGCTATGTTTGATTGGTCTCACCAAATTTTTTAAAAAATTAATAATTTTTTTTCATTAATTTTAATAATTCTTTTATAAATTTTAACCACCTTTAATAAATTTTTCACTAAAAAAAATATTTCCAAAACCAAAACAAAAGTAACCGTTACTTTTAGAGTGCTATTATTGATCCAGCTAATCTATCGTTTGCACTCACAGGGCAATTTTGACCTCTCATCGGGAGTTTTTTAGGTTGTGTTTGTGTTGTAATATTTTTGGTATGAGAATACGTTGGTTTTGGGTTCAGTGAAAAGGTGAAGAGAGAAGTAATTTTTTATATTTTTTTATGGGAGAGAGATTATATTAAATTATTTTATTATGAGTGAGAGAATATTTTTGATAAAATTTTGTAAGTGAATGCAGCCTTAATAAGTTTCATTAGGCAATTTACATTTTGGTCCTCTCACGCGCTTTACAATTTAGTCATTAGATTTAATTTTTTAAAAATATAATCATTTTTTCAATAATTCTAATAAAAATCAATTTATAATCAAGCATTCTTAGAAAAATTCACAACTTTTCATAAATCTTTATAAAAATTGAATCCCTCAAAATTTTATCCTAGAAACTTATTGCACTTAAAAATTTTAAAATATATCTTTTGTTGTAAAAATTGAGATAGATTAGAATTTTATTAGATTTTATGAAACTTTTGAAGTATGTTTGGTAGATGTTGAAAAATTTTAAAATTTTATGTGAATTAATAAAAAAGTTAAGAGAAAGACTAAATCCTGTAATTTTTTTAATCTTTATTTTGATATAAATATACATGATTTTAAAACTCTTTTATTATTTTTTTAATAAATTAAATTAAATTTAAAATGAGAAAGAAAATTGTTGTTGACCCTTGATTTGTGATGAAAACCGAAAAAGTTAAAATTTATTGACAGAAATTTTTCGGTTGGTTATGCTTGGCTCAAAGAATTTTTCAATAGAAAATTTTCTCTTTTTCCAAATATGATATTCATTATTGATGATGTCAAGAAATCATTACAGTGCTCGGAAGCCTGATGATGTCAAGAATCACCATAATGCTCAGAAGTCAAGTGAACCTGCATGAATCACCTATCTTTTACCTTTAGACTCCCTTTAGAACTCTACCACCTCCCTATATAAATAGTCAGGTATTCTCCTTCACATGCTCAATTTAATTCTCACAGGCTGATGCTTAATTCCATTCTTTAAGCATTATATTTCTTCTTCAGATCTAACTTGGTCATCGGAGTCTCTGGACCCGAGGTCACCCCCCTCGGTGATTCATGCAGGTTCACTTGGCTTCCGAGCACTGTGGTGATTCTTGACATCATCAGTTGGCACCTTCTGTGGGAATTCTCGAAAAAAGTCACCTCCAAACACTTTTACGCTCACTACAACAGTTTTCAACCACCTCATTTGCATCATTCCTTCATCATAATGTCTACCTCCTACCGAACGATGACAAGACACCTCCGATCACAAACACATAACTCGTCCCCAAACATAACCACTGTGACGAACTCGGATCTCGACCCAAAGAGCGATGTATTGCTGGCCGCCTTGGTCCAGACCGTGGATAACCTTGTTCAACGCAGATGTCATGATGAAAGCACAAAAATACATGGATTTCAATGACATGTTCGCTGCACATCTCCATTCCACACCTCCCGACCAGCAGAGGAGAAAAGGGACCATGACGTCGACTGCTCACACTACCGAGATCAATGACGACGAACAGGTAAGGACCGCTCAATACGACCCATGCAGCACGATTAGCCACCTCCAGAGCCGCCAACACCTTTTTTTCGCAGCAGGGAACTGAGAAAGAGTATAATTTATCAGGCTATTGATAATATCTCTTTGTCTAACATGATAATCTCATTTATCTCAACATATAATCTTTATCTTATCTAACATGACAACATGTTAGATTTATCTTTTCTATGCCAAGGGCACTCTCGGTCTAAGTGATATGTGCTAAGAGCACCCTTAATGTTACGGTGTCGAGAGCACCACTCATATTACAGTGTCGGGAGCACCTTGTACGACTGGTCTAACTCAACTGTGGCACAGGCACCCCTTGGTCTCAGCAACCCCGATATCCTATTGATAATCTTTACATACCTTGATAATTTCGGTTTACTTTATCTAACATGACGATCTTTTATCTTTATCTTATCTAATAATTCAGGCACCTGGACGTTCTCTGCAAAGTTCAAGAATGCAAGTCTCCACTCCCGAGTACCCTGCGTCGGCTCGTATCCGGGCAGAGGTCAACTCAATCGCAAGTCTCCCGAGTACTTTGCAGTGGCTCGTACCCGGGCAGAGGGAACTCGATCGCAAGTCTCCCGAGTACCCCGCGCTGGCTCGTACCCATGCAGTGGTCAACTCGATCACAAGTCTTTTGAGTACCCTGCACCGACTCGTACCCAGGCAAAGGGAACTCGATCGCAAGTCTCCCGAGTACCCCGCGCTGGCTCGTACCCATGAAGTGGTCAACTCGATCACAAGTCTTTTGAGTACCCTGCACCGACTCGTACCCAAGCAAAGGGAACTCGATCGCAAGTCTCCCGAGTACTTTGTAGTGGCTCGTACCCGGGCAGAGGGAACTTGATCGCAAGTCTCTCGAGTACCCCGCGCTGGCTCGTACCCATGCAGTGGTCAACTCAATCACAAGTCTTTTGAGTACCCTGCACCGACTCGTACCTAGGCAAAGGGAACTCGATCGCAAGTCTCCCGAGTACCTCGCGCTGGCTCGTACCCATGCAATGGTCAACTCGATCACAAGTCTTTTGAGTACCCTGCACCGACTCGTACCCAGGCAAAGGGAACTCGATCGCAAGTCTCCCGAGTACCCTGCGTTGGCTCGTACCCAAACAGTGGTCAACTCGATTGCAAATCCCCCTTTATATATTTCTCAGGTTGGATTGGTCTTATAATACTAAAATATTATTGAGATCTAATTGAGGCATAGGAGTCTCCGGATTCGAGGCTGCCCTTTCTTCTTTTTCTTTTCAAGTCTGGTCGAACTCCATTGGAAACCCTTCTCGGAACTAGATCTCAACTGGACAACTAACCCGATCGAGAGGCTCGATCTTCGGTCCGACCTACATCGTTTTTTAGGTTTAAAAGGGAGAGACTATTGATGGGCCATGAAATTCTCGGCCCGACCAAACCACTTAGGCTCGGGTCCATTAGCTTATTGGCCAATTCAGTCTATCTGAGCTCGCATAGGAGTCTGGTATCCTATCTCAAATAGAAGTCTAACCACCCGAGGAATCCTCAATGGTCGGCGACACTCTCCTAAATACAACTCTACAATCTGATTCCTCCAGAAGGCATTATCCAAATGAAACTCTACTACCTTAAGAGGTAGTATTCTAACGCCGGTATAGGTATAAAAACTCAGATATTCACCTCAATAAGAAGATGCATTATGCAGACGCTTAAGTTCATTCTTTACAAGATTAATTCTGTCTTCAGAATACTCATCTCCTCTTTTAAAAACTAACTTGTTCGTCGGAGTTTCCGGACCCGAGACCACCCTCCCTCGGTGATTCCTGCAGGTTTACTTGGCTTCCGAGTATCGTAGTGGCTTTTGACATTATCAAGCTTTCGAGCACTGTGGTGATTTCTTGACATCATCGTGGAAATGTAAATACACTAATAGTTTGGAATAGACGTGTGTAAATCTAGAGAAAAAAAAATTGAGGTGTGTAAAGTTATAAATGTTAAAAGGTCCGATAACTAAAAACGTATAAATTGTTTCTTTTTCACAAAATGGGAAGTGGGCTGACCAATCATTTGTGCATAGAATAGTTTGAAAAAGATAAGTCCCAACTTATCTTTTAAAAACATGACGTTATTTCTGTGTAATCCCTCTTATTCAACTTCCCTTATTTTCTGGTGTTTGGATTAAAAAGAAAAGTTTGACATGGCCAATCGGAATTTTCACTTCTAATTTCAAAAATTTCGATTATGATTAGAGCTGAAAAAAAAAATATTAAATGAGAACCACAACGAAATTGAAATTGGTCATTCTGATTACATCTGTTCTGGTATGCACTCTTAAATATGTGTGAAAATTACTTAAGAAAAACAAAGACATCATTTCTATCCCATTTGACTGGGATTGTGGTCAAGGAGACTTCGTGTTGGTTTGGAATTTGCTTTGCTTGAGATGAGAGGTAAAGTACCTAACAGAATTTTGTAAAATTTCCTACTCAAATTATACAGTGTAATTTAGAGAAAGATAATTATAATAGGTGTATTTCTCACTATTTAATAATGTTCGTATAAAGTTTCAGACAACATAAGCCCTAAAATAGAATCTACATGTTATGTTTATCTCTCTTCAAACTACACTATACAATTTAACAAAAAATTGCACAAGATCTTATTCTGTCACGTATAGATATGTTCTTGTCCAAGTTTGATTATTTTTTACTATTATATGATCCTAATCAAATTTATTGTAACTTTTTTTTTTTTATGTAGATAAGAATCCTACTACAATAGACCAGAATGATGTCATTTTTGTAAATGGGTGCTAGATCAGAGCGACAGAATGGTGTCATTTCAATGTATTGGGAGTCTAACAATAAGTTTTGGACGCAAACTCATTCACTAGATAGAGTTAGTTCAGAAGAAAGCTAAACCTTGTCTTGCTCAGATTTGAAAAACAAGATTTGCGACTAAGTAGGAGGGATATTTGATAGTTCCAAATGGCAGCTCAATGTAGTATGAGAGCTCTCTTTGAGAGGGATACGCTACTCGATACAAAAATGGGAGCTTTTCTATCTGCTCCAAGTAGAACACTAGAACTAGAACTGTACAAAAGAAGTTACTTTAGCACTTGAGGCTTCTTTCCCTAAATTCCTTTTTTTTACACAGGTTCAAAAACAGACGTCATCCAGTTCCAGTCCATTTGTTCTTTACCTAAGTACACGGTTTAAAAAGCACAAATCATTCCCTTCTTCTGGGTCCAACCTGCTCTGTCCTTGAAGAGGCCAGACGGGGAACAGAGCTTTGGTTCATCAACGTCAGTGTAATGAACGATGAGATACAATTATCGATGCTGGAAATTCCACATTCAAACAGTTGGTGATCGTGAATATCGTCTAACTCTTGGTTGAGTTGCACTCTTCTGCACTGGCAAGCTCTTCGTGCAAAGCTTTTCGGAAGAAAGCTATTCGACTTTTCTTCATGTATTTCAAGCAGCTAAGGTTGCCATTCAAGCAGCCAAGGTTACCACTCAGAAGCTGCAGAACCTGCTACACATGTTTTTTTTTTCTAAGCAAACATACATTAAAATAACTAAAGAAATAATGTCAAGGAGGGGGAGGGGGATCGTCAGAGGAAAGAACAATAGAGGGAATACAAAGAGAGGGGATATTGCCCTCCAAATTCTCCAAAAGAGCCCATTTGACCAGATTGTGGGCTAATAAATTAGCACCACGCCGAACATGAGAAACCTTCCACCCTACATGGGCATCAAGCAGGAACAAGATATCCCGAATAATGGGAAAAATAGACCAATCAGGGGTAAAATGCGGGAGACTAATAGCTTGACAAACTTGTAAATTATCTCCTTCAAATTCGATCAAAGAATCACTGAGAAAACAAGCCTCC
The DNA here is from genome assembly GCA_963930655.1 of Myrica gale. NCBI lineage: Eukaryota > Viridiplantae > Streptophyta > Magnoliopsida > Fagales > Myricaceae > Myrica > Myrica gale. Next base: position 11,121,492 of record OZ005614.1, read on the forward strand.
TAAACATCAAAAAACAACTAGCATTGAAAAAACTTAAAATAAGTATTTCTAACTTCCTCTGCATCATCTTCGGATAATCCACTACTCACTGTATGACAAGGTCAATCCGTCTTTGTCGAAATAAGGTCTCAGCTTAGGAATTTTCAAAAGTTCAAGGAGCTCCCCCCCCCCCCCCCTCTTATAATTTTTTCAGTACCATTGCCATCATGAAGTATTATCTATATAAGATCAGAACGTGCCTGGCTCATGCATGGCCGTCGAATTGAGGATGGTTGTATGCATAAAGAAGCAACCAACATCACAAGATTCGTCTGTCGAGAATTGTAGTCGTCACGAAGAGAAGGATCGATGAGCTCTCTAATTTGATTCTTCTTAAGCAAAGGTTTTGCCTGAAACAACATAAGGAGAAAATAATTAAAAACAGCAACCCCTTTAAGTTGCAGACTTAAAAATACAGTACATTTAACAATTTCCCTGCATATGGTCATGTAAGGAAACATACCCACAAAACAAGGCTCTGCTGAGAATAATCCAGTGCTCTGCGTCCTGAGACTAGTTCCAATAGCAGCACGCCAAAAGCAAAAACATCAGTCTTTTCATCAACAATCCCATGCAGTAAGTACTCGGGAGCAAGGTACCTGCACTCTAAGTCTCTAAGAATTAAAGGAATGAGTCTATAAGGAAAATCTATGATGTATAAACAGACAGACACCATTAGCATTAAGTTCGTTTCAAACCCAAATGTGCCTTCAAATTTTGTTACAGTATGGTGAGTCCATTGCTCTGGTAGCCATTTTGCAATCCCAAAATCACAAATCTGTAAAATAAATTGGGTCATGTTTTAGTCCCAAATATCCATTATGTCTAAGGTTGCTAACAGTAGTAGATCTCAAGTGACCAAAAAGTGTACCTGAGGCTCAAAGTCCTCTCCCAGCAAAATGTTTGCAGCCTTAATGTCTCTGTGGATTATTCTTCTCTGACCACCCTCATGAAGATACAGTAAACCCTTTGCTGTCCCTAATGCAATATTATACCTAATGCTCCACCCCAGCTTCTCCTTTGAACCTATACAAGCGCATATATGAGTTTTCCATCACAACAATAATTGATTAAACAGGATCCAATGAAATTAGAGAGTAAAAATATGGAAACTAGTAACCCAAAAGTGACAACTGACCATGAAGCAGAGAAGCTAAGCTCCCATGTGGAGATAGTTGAAGTACAAGGTGCATTCCTCCTTCAACCCCATAACCAATTAACTTTGCAGTATTTGGATGGCTCACATGCGCCATTATACCAAGCTCTGACAAGAAGTCCCCTATAATCTCCTCGGCTGTTCCTTTTGTCAGTCGTTTGATTGCTACAAGCTGCCCATCTCGCAGCAAACGCCCCTTATAAACTTCAGCATAACCTCCCTTACCAATCAGATTCTCTACAAAAACACACAGATTTCTCATGGTCTGTCATTACCAAATTCAAATAGGTATGGAGGTAAAGAAATTTCCCAAGTGAAATAAAATGCTGGAGCACACTACGAACCATTGCTAAAATAGTTGGTTGCAGTTTGCAGCTCATACAAGCTAAAATTCTTCCAGGGTGAATTGGTATGGTTGAAATGAGAATCTACATGAAAAATCGGCACCATAGATGTGGCCTCCCTCATACTACTACTCCTCGAGAGCTTCATGACACTGAGAGGATGCAGCGTGGCTAATGATTTCTTGGATCTACTTCTTAATAACTGGACAAATCCATGCCACCGAGATGTAGGTTTTGAGTTTTGTTGTGATTCGGAGTCAATATTGTGTTCTTTTGAAGAACATGTTTCAGATTCTGAGCTCTTAAAGTAGTCCTCAAGAACTCCAACAGGAGAAGACGAATCTACCTTCTTTTTCATATCTACTGATCAGAAACAAACCAAGAAACGAAAATAAACACAGCATGAAAGATGGAAATGGTAACTGAGAGAGGTGGACTTTTAGATGAAATAAGAGAAAGGACGGAGATTTTTTTTTACCTTTAGCAGTATCAGAGGAAGCATATAGCTTCTGGCCGTCTTCTTACTTCGCTTCCGTTAATAGCCAAAATGTTTTTCTTTTCTCTGCAAATATGACCACAGATTACATTAGAAGCCAAACCGTGAGCGAAAGCAGCCGAAACAAACACTAACGTAGGTGCAAAGAAACTGAACTGATGGGACATTGCAGAGAGGAATATAGTATCTCATAAAACAAAGGGAGAAACAACTTGGAAAAGCAAAATAGACAAGGAAACGAAAAAAAAAGAGGCCTGAAAATTGGAAACCACAAAACTCAGAAAATATTGAAATCTAAAACCAAAAAAGAACCTTTCAAACGGACAGAACCAATAACGAAGAAGCATAACGCAACGTGAAAAACAAAATTGCAAACTTGCAGGATAGAGACCAAGCAAAACAATTCAAAGTTGGTGCCACATATTGATATATAAACGGAAAATTACATAAACCCACAAAATGAAACTTTATATATAGTAAAAGTTCTAACTACAGAGCAAGTGGAAACTCGGATTTGATCATACCATGGACAATGGAGGGGAAACTGAGCTTTGTCAGACATCATCCATGGACAGACAGACCAAAGAAACAGAGGTAAACGAATCCAGAATAGAAGATAAGAGAAGAGAGAATTGAGAAAGACGGTTACGAGGAGGAGGAGGTGTGAGCTCTGTTTCAAGCTTACTCCAGGCGCTTAAACGACCCCTGCCTTATCTATATGTTTCCCGGGTTACTGTTCACATATCATTTTGCTATAGTTTTCAGCTGTTGACGAGAAAAACAGAATATCTAAATTCCCATGAAACAAAAGATTTAAGTACAAAGAAGTTCTCTAACAATATATCTCATACTGTTGGGGACGAGGCTCTTGGTCTCTTATCTTATCTGTACATGGTGGCTTCATCGGTCAGAGACGGCTCTTATTGCCAGCCTCTTTGGTCTATGGCACGTTGGTTTTTCAAGCAAGTGGAATTAGGCACTTATCTTTATGGGTCTTAACGTGTAGTTTATAAAGACTAAAGAGTCGTGCCAAATGTCCGTAAATTTCACATTCAGTGCCTATATATAGATAAAAGTCAGGTAAAGTACTTAAAAAAAATAGCAAATACGATTATTTCAATGTCTTAATAATGCCTCTATTGAATTGAAGATGCATTGGGATTTTCTTTTCAGGCAATTTGTTTTTTCACTTGCAATCTGTGATCACAAGGCAAGACTTTCCCTAAGGAAAAAGCGTACCAAATGAGAAAATACTCAATGTGGAAAATAAATTTATAAAGCAATAATTAAAGTGTGAATAAATATTTAGACTTTGGATGCATTGGAAATGGGTAGAAAAGAGTTGAAAAAAGAATTTTTGTTTGGACGACAAGAAGAAACCCATGCGACAGGTCCACTAGGCCGGTACCCTCCAATGCACAGACAAATCCCTAGATACGTGCTCGCCCTTTCACCAAACGTATCGATCAAGTCGCGGGAGTTTGTTGTTGTAGAAGATCGAACTTGAGTCTGCCCAGCAAACAAGCCATACTCTAAAATTAGGGATAAATGTAAAATCAGTCTTTGTGCTATACGCAAAAATCGATTTAGTCCCTATGATATGAAAAATATCGATTTAGTCCCTGTAATTCTATTTTCGTTTGTTATTGGTCCTCTATCAGGGACTGATTTTATCACTTTCTGAAATCACAGGGACTAAATCGATGTTTTTCATATCACAATGACTAAATCGATTTTTCCGTATAGCACAGGGACAAATTTTGCATTTATCCCCTAAAATTATCCGTCCACATCCGGGTAAAAAAAAAAAGAAAAAAGAGAGAGAGAGATTAGGGTCAAATATTTGGATTACATTAATCTATCCGAAAAGCAGATTCCCAGATGATGAAGAAGTGATATTTACTCGTCTTCATGTTTGATACTATAATCAACAGTTGTTATGATGACCATTATATCAAGACTTAATACTCCTGCACCTTTCCTCAGGTACGTTATCTTGCTAATATAATTCCAAAGGTTCTATTCTTATACCTTTTCAAAAGACATACGACATCAGGTGGCTATTATTTCCATGGAGCCGCTCCCAATCGATTGCGTGTCAATTATAAGTTGTGCCTTAGCAGTATCTGCAGTCGTCACAACAAATTATAAATACTTTGCTTCAAAATCATTCCAAATTTTCCAATGTAATTATTAACACGGTCAATATTACTCATAAACCAAAACCCTCCCACGGAAGGAACTGAGGTCATGGATATCATTGCCGCCATTCTTCACCCACAATCCAAGCCGTCCTGCCCCAGCTATGGTGCCAATTGGATCATTCACATACACACACTTCAATTTTTTTCTTTTTTCCTTTTTTGTCTTGGGTATACGTTTTATAAAATAAAAAATAAAAAGAAAGTGTTGCTTCTCCCTCGAGCTTGTTGATACGGATTAGATACTTGAATTCCTAATTAAGTCGCTTTTGAATGTGGTTGATTCAGATGTAAGCAGAGACAACATTGATTTGTTTCTGGTTGGTGGCCCATTGCCATCCCCACCTTAAAAGTTATATAAACCCAACATCTTTATTGGTTAAGATAGGTGTGTTGTGTCAACAAACCTTCTTTTGTTTGCTCCGTTGGTGGAATACATCGACCAACTATTTTGTTTTGTCTCCCGCATGAGCCTTTATATGTGCCTATAAGCTGATAATGATTGAATTTAATGACGATTTCACTATCTCACATAACAACCACAACAGCAGTAAACCAGTTGGTTCGGGGGTGAGAACTCAAGCCCAAGTGTGGGGGTAGAGATTTGTGGATGGAATAGGATTTTCAAAACTAATTGCATTATTGTATTATTGTGACCTTGTGGTGATGATCCACTTTCTCATAGGTGGTAGTTATAATTCAATCCAGACATCCTGTAATAGATAGAGGTTACTATGATCGTCACGTCTGAAAGTATAAGCTACTCTAATTGTCCCTTATATTTTTTTTTGTTAAGTAAAAAAAGCTAACTACGGCTACAAACATTTTGCTTGTCGAGACTTCTCTCTTTTTAGAAACTAACTTCAATGGATTCTTTAGCTTTCTATGATCCTTTAATTTCTTTTTCCTTCTCCTTAATAAGAAAAAAAAAATTCCCTTGCACCAGAGCTCTCGTACAGCGCGTTGCTCTGGCACTAGGAAGAGCCTCAAGCACCGGCGGAGGCAGGGGGCGAATTGGGGCTACTGCCCCGGTTGGCTCCCTAAAACAAAAATTTGTACACCTAATTTTTTTTTTTATTTTTTTTTTCAAATAAATTTTTTTTTTACCATTTTTCTTTAAAAATTTGCCTCCCATTAATCAGCTTTCTGGCTCCGCATATGGCCTCAAGTACCCTTTCGCCCCACGGAGCTCTTCTGGTCTGGACTTGTATTGATCGTTTGATTTTCAGCATCCATTTGTAGGGGGCTTTGTTTTGACGGGGAAATCAACAAAAAGGTGTCACGTTTTGGAAACCGGCGATTAACACGCACAAATTGCTCAACTTCAACGAGAAAGAACCTACGACGAACACCAGGGTCAGCTCAAGGGTAAGGCAACTTAGGCAGTTGCCTAAGGCCCACATCGAGCATGAGGACCCATAACTTAGAGAGAGAAGAAAAATAATAAAATGAACATGTAAAGGTCTTAAACACGGTGAAAAAAAAGCCTTAAAAGTCTGAAACAAAGTGTCAGCAGATGCTCGGTTGAATCTTTTTAGAGGTCAGCAATAAAATATGTACATTAACCTTTTAATACGTAGCAGTTATCTCTAAAACTACCGTTGAACGTATGTGGAATTGTTGTGTTGTTTGCACCTTTCAGGGAGGTATTCAGAAGGGGAATCCAGACACAACCTGTCCAATTACCTCATAAAAGCAGCTACCATGGTAAGCAGATGCCTATCATTTTTGAATTTTGGTATGGTGAGGGGATTAAAAGATTACGATAGCCTTCATATTTGGAACTGTTTGCTTAAGGTGAAATCTTAATTGATGATTAATTGTTGGCCGGTGTCAGAAATAAATACTGTGGTCTAAAATTTGATTGGGAAATGCTAACTGTTTCAGCTGATTTTCTATTAGACTTCTTTGAATCTGGGTATTTGTTATCACAATAAGTAATGGATCAATGGCCTGCACTGCCTTGCTGAAACACTGAAGAGTACATACTTGTTCATGTCTCTCTGCCTCCCTCTGTCCCTCTCTCTTGCTCGCAGGAATATCTTCAGATTGCCAGAAAATATGGTCTTCATCCTGTGTCCCTGGCAATTGGTTTGATGCTACTCCCCTCATAAGACTGTTGATATGTTCTTATAAGTGGTTATTAATTACTGTTGCTAGTCCAATTGTTACAAACTACCCTAAGAAACTTTGGAACCTATGAGTCATTTTGGATGTAAAGGAAGAAGTTGTTGCTTTGCTTTGACTAATCATCCCGTGAATGAACTTTAGAAATACAGCCCAAGCCCAGGCCCAGGCCCAGGCACTGCACTCATGGACCTACTTAGAGATCACAATAATGAGAGGAAGACACTGGCCTTAGGCACGAGCCACGAGGGACAGGGTTACAATGTGGAGGCCAGACCATACAGGAGATTTACAGTAGAGTTTTGTAGCAAATGTGCTTAATCATTTACACCGGTAAAAGTGAAGAGCAAATGTTTCGGGGTTTTAGGTTAGTACTGATCTCAGATATGGACTTGAATTTCTTCATCTGAATCATTTTGAAAGTGTGGTCTCCATTCAGTTTAAATTTGATTTTTTCCCAAACAATTCAAATACTTGATCGTTCAATTTCTGATACACAGATATCCAATTTATCCTCCCTCTGTTATTGTGTTAAATATGAATCAGATGAAACGTCATTTCCTAGTGCTTCGCCCTTCCATTATTTGGATATTAGGGTTGTGAAGAGGAAGGTTGCAGAAGGGAGAAGGGTAAAGTTCGAAGCTTTGCAAAGGAGGAGTCAAAGGTGGTGTCTTGGGGCTTCAGGATTATTCATGAAGCTACGAAGTTAACTTCATAAGTTGTCGGTTGGGCTTGGGTTTACATGCTGGGCTTGGTCTTACAAAGGATTGGGCTTCTGTAGATCCATGGGCTAGGTGACTCACGGATTGGGCTTCCTTATTAGTCCATTTATGTTAAGCTTTGTTAGGTAATGGGCTGGGCCTATGTAAGCCCATATAAGCCCATGTCTTCAGATTCAGCCCTGTCTGGTCACCAGGGTTAAATCTGTTTGGCTAGCATTTTGATTTTCCATTGAACAAACTTGTATTGCGTTGTATCTTTCTCGTTTGAGAGAATTGGAGGCTAGCTACCTCGAATCCAGCTAAGTCTATCGAATGAAGTAGAATTTACACAGCAATTACACAGCAATTTCCATATTACAATTTCGGTTTGTTACAACTTGGTATCAGAGGAACGATCCAGCCATGACTGACGGGAAGAGATTGAACCAGGCGATGGAGTCCTTGGCAGAGATGAAGAGACAGCAGGAGCTCCAACAGCAAAGTCAGGAGGGTCTGAGGAAAATGCAGGAGAATCAGCAAGTAATTTTGGAAAATATAACCAAACAACTGGAGACACTTACCGCTGGGCTGCAATCAGTGGTGCTCAACAAGTCCATGGAGGTAGGACAAACATCAAATCCTGCATCTCGTGGTCCTGAAAATAATTCAGATTCTGGAGGCATTTATCTGAAATCGGTAAGGCTAGATTTCCCTAAATTTCAAGGCGAAGATCCCACGGGATGGATCTATCGGGCCAACCAGTTCTTTGCATTTAATCAAACACAACCTACTCATCGTATTTTGATTGCTTCTTTTCATATGGAAGGCAAGGCGTTAGTTTGGTTTCAGGAGATGAAACAATCTGGTTCTATAACTAGCTGGGAGGCCTTTACCAAGGCTATGCTAATGAGATTTGGAACCCACACTTATGACGATCCTATGGAAAGTATGATGAAACTGAGACAAACTTCTACTGTAGAGGAGTACAAAAGTCAGTTTGAAGCTCTAGCCAACAGACTTTCGGGGTTAGATGAGAAGCACAAATTAAGTTGTTTCTTGAGTGGGTTAAAGGATGAAATTAGACTAATGGTGAGAATGTTAAATCCACCCAACATACATGCAGCTTATGGGCTAGCAAGAATGCAAGAAGAGAACCTATTGGTGAGTAGGAGGAGTAATAGAACAGCTATGACAGCTGGATTTCAGCATACCAATAGCAGTCCTCCTGCTGGGGGAATGGGAGTTAAGCCTAAGATGCAGGTGCAAAAGATTTCCCCACAACAAATGAGAGAGAGAAGAGACAAGGGGTTATGTTACTATTGCGATTCTAAGTGGAATCCACTGCACAAGTGCAGCAGTCTCAAATTATTCGTAATGGAAGGTCAGGAGGAATTGGGAAACCTTAGTGAAGGGGAAGGGGAAACTGAAGAACAGTTGAAGGGTGAGCCTCAACTTGAGGTTGTTGATGAGGAGCTCAACATATCATTGCATGCCATTTCAGGAGCATGTGCTCCCAAAACGATGAGGTTGAAGGGGAAGATCAACAATTTGGAGTGTGTGGTTTTAATAGATAGTGGCAGCACACATAACTTCCTTGATCCTAGAATTTTGAAAGCAGTTCCATTAAAGGAGGATGTAAGTCAAAGGTTGGTAGTTACAGTAGCTAATGGGGAGAAAATGAGAAGTGAAGGGCAATGCAAAAATGTCAAACTCAAGTTACAAGGCTATGAGTTTGTGATTGATGCACATGTATTAATTCTAGGTGGATGTGATGTTGTTCTGGGGGTTCACTGGTTGAGTGCTCTTGGTTCCATTTTGTGGAATTTTAATGAATTAACCATGAGATTCAGTCATCATGAGCAGCAAGTTTTATTGAAGGGACTGATTTCCACTCATTTGGTGCATGATTCTTTGTAATTCAGAATGCAGAAAGGGGAACAACGTGGACTGATCATCCAATTGATTGAAGGTGATGATGGGCAAGCTATGGACAGTGTAGAGAAAGGGGCAATGACTGAACTTCTGACCAGGTTTTCAGGGGTGTTTGATGAGCCAAATGGATTACCCCCACAGCGAACTCATGACCATGCTATTATACTCAAAGAAGGTGCTCAACCTGTAAGCGTACGACCATATCGTTACGCATATTTCCAGAAGGAAGAGATTGAAAGGATTGTTAAGGAGCTTTTACAAACAGGGGTGGTGAGACCCTCACAAAGCCATTTTTCATCCCCGGTACTACTAGTGCGTAAGGCTGATGGTAGTTGGAGGATGTGTGTGGACTATCGGGCGTTGAACCAAGCTACGATCAAGGATAAATTTCCTATTCCCGTGATTGATGAGCTCTTGGATGAGCTAAATGGTGCAAGGGTGTTCTCAAAGCTTGATTTACGATCTGGTTACCACCAGATTCGTGTTAAGGCTGAAGACATACCTAAAACAGCCTTCAGAACGCATGAGGGCCATTATGAGTTTCTAGTAATGCCTTTTGGGCTTACTAATGCTCCCTCTACGTTCCAAGCACTAATGAATGAGGTATTTCGGCCCTATCTTCGAAAGTTCATTTTAGTGTTTTTTATGACATTTTGGTGTACAGTAAAGGAGAGGAAGAACATCTAAAGCATCTGGAAATCACTCTAAGCCTACTGCAACAACATAGTCTATTTGCCAAAAGATCAAAGTGTCATTTTGCATGCAAGGAAATAGAGTATTTAGGGCATCTAATTTCGGATCAAGGTGTACGGGCAGACCCCAAGAAGCTGCAATCCATGATAAATTGGCCACTTCCGAAGAATATCAAGGCCTTGAGAGGGTTCTTGGGCTTGAAAGGATACTACCAGAAGTTTATCAGGGGATACGGGTCCATTGCAGCACCCTTGACACAGCTATTGAAGAAAAATGGGTTTAATTGGACTGAGGCAGCTACTGAGTCCTTTCACAAACTTAAGAAGGCAGTGACTAATCCACCAGTATTAGCATTCCCAGACTTTACTAAGACCTTCATTATTGAATGTGATGCCTCCGGGGTAGGTATTGGAGCGGTGTTGATGCAAGAAGGGCAACCCTTGGCATATTTTAGTCAAGCATTGAAGGGGAGAATGCTGGCTATGTCTACTTATGAGAGAGAGTTATTGGCTTTGGTTAGTGCCATTAAGAAATGGCGACCCTACTTATTAGGTCAGACTTTTAAGGTCAAAACTGACCAGCAAAGTCTCAAGCATTTGTTAGAACAAAAGGTGGGTACTCCACTTCAGCAAAAGTGGGTCACCAAGCTCCTTGGGTATGATTTCTTGGTGGAATACAAACAAGGCCGAGAGAATAGAGTTGCTGATGCTCTATCCAGAAAGTTTGAGACTCCAGAACAGTTGGGGGAATTTAAAGCTATCTCATTTCCCATAGCTACATGGCTCGAAGATCTGAAAATGAGCTATGCACAAGATAGTCACCTTCAAGACCTATTGACCCAGCTAGAGGAAGGGAGACTTGATCCATTCAAATATACCTTGTCTAATGGGGTACTCACCTATAAGGGGAGAATCATTATAGGTGACAGCCCACCCCTCAAGGAAAAAATTTTGCAGCTGATGCATGATAGTCCTATTGGAGGGCATGCTGGTTATGAAAAAACCTATCAGAGGTTGAAGAGGGAATTTTATTGGAAGGGGTTGAAGAGAGAAGTCAGGCATTACATTCGTCATTGCAGAATATGCCAACAAAACAAGCATGAAACGGTGTTACCAGCAGGGTTACTACAGCCCTTACCCATCCCTGCCATGCCCTGGCAAGACATTTCAATGGACTTCATTGATGGCCTACCCCCCTCTAAAGGTCATACTGTCATTTTCGTTGTAGTGGACAGGTTCACAAAATATGGTCATTTTATGGCTCTTACCCACCCATATACAGCTAAGACAGTGGCCTTGGTCTTCCTTCAGACTGTGTTTAAATTACATGGTCTATCTCAGACTATTGTATCAGACAGAGACCCGGTATTCACAAGTAACTTTTGGAGAGAATTGTTTCACATGCAGGGGACACAACTCAACTACAGCACTGCCTATCATCCCCAAACAGATGGGCAAACAGAAGCAGTTAATAAAGTTATCGAGTGCTATCTGCGGTGTGTGATAGGTGACAGACCCAAGGAATGGATGCAATTTCTACATCTAGCCGAATGGAGTTATAATACTAATCAGCATGTATCTACAAAATTATCTCCCTTTGAAGCGGTTTATGGTTACTCACCTCCTAGGTTACCAACCTATGAAGCTGGAACTACTACAGTGGCTGCTGTGGACACTGAGCTTCGTAACAGAGATCAGCTCTGGCATCTCCTTCGTGAGAACCTCCAAAAAGCACAGAACAGGATGAAGAAATATGCGGATAATAAGAGATTTGAAAGAGAGTTTCAAGATGGGGATTTGGTTTACCTTCGGCTCCAGCCGTACCGCCAACTCTTCATTTGCCAACGCCACAACATGAAGCTATCTCCTCGCTTCTATGGTCCTTTTGCCATTCTCAATCGCATCGGAAAGGTGGCCTATCGCCTGGATCTACCCCCGGAATCACAAATCCACCCGGTGTTTCATGTCTCCCAACTCAAGAAACATGTGGGACGTCAGGTACATCCACTTCCGACACTGCCTTCAGTCGATTCTTCCGGATCGATTCGCCCTGAGCCACTCCATGTACTGGATCGGAGGATGGTGCGCTTGAGCAACAAGGCCATCACCGAGGTGCTGGTCCATTGGCTAGGAAAGACCCCGGATGATGCTACTTGGGAGCGTCTCCAGCGTATTTCCGAAGAGTTTCCTCACCTTGTGGGCAAGGTGTTCTAAGGGAGGGGTATTGTTACACACGGAGTCGGAGGTAGAGGTGAAGAGGAAGGTTGCAGAAGGGAGAAGGGTAAAGTTCGAAGCTTTGCAAAGGAGGAGTCAAAGGTGGTGTCTTGGGGCTTTGGGATTATTCACGAAGCTACGAAGTTAACTTCATAAGTTGTCGGCTGGGCTTGGGTTTACATGCTGGGCTTGGTCTTACAAAGGATTGGGCTTCTGTAGATCCATGGGCTAGGTGACTCACGGATTGGGCTTCCTTATTAGTCCATTTATGTTAAGCTTTGTTAGGTAATGGGCTGGGCCTATGTAAGCCCATATAAGCCCATGTCTTCAGATTCAGCCCTGTCTGGTCACCAGGGTTAAATCTGTTTGGCTAGCATTTTGATTTTCCATTGAACAAACTTGTATTGCGTTGTATCTTTCTCGTTTGAGAGAATTGGAGGCTAGCTACCTCGAATCCAGCTAAGTCTATCGAATGAAGTAGAATTTACACAGCAATTACACAGCAATTTCCATATTACAATTTCGGTTTGTTACATTATGTGTACTAAAATCCAGTGTGAGATTCAATTATATGATTTAGAAGTTGAAAATTTCATATGAGAAAACCAGTCTTCTTCTGAAGAACGGATTCCAGCTGTGCTTGAAAAATTGAGTTTTCTCTTCTATGCCTCAGTATTTGAAATGAAAGGGGCTTCTCAACAGATGGATGTTATAAGATTGGAATGGCTTTAGCTTCTAGATAGGTTATATACTGATCCATAGTTGTGAAAGAGACAGTCTATCCTCCATTGATTATGGTCCTCGAATCTTTATAGTAGGGTGATTATTTCATGTATTATATATATATATATATATATTTTTTTTTCTAGATCATGGTCCAAATCGGAACCGAAGTACACTAACCAGGTGTAAAAGCCGGCGGGATCCTAAAAAGGATCGGTAGAAGCCACTATATACTCTATGCTAGGCAGTGGGAGCGGTGGCCAGACATAGTAGACGTGACGCTACTAGGACCTAAGCTTACCAGCAGATATAACACCATAACCCGGTACTGAACGCCCAAACAAGAGCGGACAAAAGATCAACAAAGGATTGGAAAAGCTCACGCAGGAACCGAAACAAAACACACCAATGAAAAACAGACCAACAAACAACCAACGACAAAAACCAAACATTCTCCAAACATAGACGGAACCAGCACCACCGCCAGCAAACGAACAGAGAGGTCGAGCCACCGCCATCGCAAGGAGAAGCACCCGGCGCGTGTACACCACGCGCCACCAGAAGTCAGCATCAAGGAGGCGCTGGGTTCGCCAAAGAGTGCAGGATAGAGCCAGGCGGCGCGTGGCCGCCAAAACCGACAAAAACCGTCCGGAACAGTGAGGACAGAGCCAGGTGGCGCGCGTGAGACTTCACGCGCCATCCGATGGGAGCCGGACCGGTACTGTTGTACATGGCTGGAGGAGTAGACGACATTGAGTAAGGTCGTGGCCACCGATGATGCACAGAAACACCGGGACCTACCGTCAAGGTTCTGGACAAAAAATGGGGAAGAGAAGAAGAGGAAGAAGGAGGGGGCGGAGGAGAAAATGGAGGAAAGGGAGGGGAAAGAGAAAGGAGAGAGGGGAAGGAAGGTAGGGGCGGCAGCGGGAGGAGCTCCGGCTCCTCCTGCCGCCGCCTGAAAGTCAGGGAAAAAAGGGGGGACGCAAGGGCAGGAGAATGAAAGTTCGATTATTTCATGTATTATACCTTGTCCATGTTATGGTCTAATTCTTGTTTCCTTACTTGCTGAACCATGTGTTGTTCTTTTGGCAGCCTTTGTTTTGAGACATCCTCTTGTCGCAAGTGCTGTTTTTGGGGCTACTAGATCGTGGAGTTCTCAATGGAGTCAAAGTTGAGCTCGCGTGTGAGATAATTGCTGAGATCAACAACATCCATGTAAAGTTTCCTAATTCATGTCCCTGATCAATGGTGAATGCTGCTCAGTTTCGTTCGTATTAGCAAATTTACTGGGTCGGCTAAAATGGACAGCTTGAACCTCTTACACTTGTTCTTGTCACATTTAGATCCATTGGATGTCGCCGATGATAGTGGGCTGGAAATCGTGCTTTCTGGACTGAGGTTGAGAGTTTTCAAATGGGTAAAAGGAACCAAAACTATGTAGCCTGCCTTTTGTGGAAACATAAGGTATTCCTTAGAAAAACAAAAGAAGGTTTTCACTTTAGGTAGTGCTTTTGCCAGTGAGAAAGTACTACGACAAAAGCTTGTGCCTGGAATGGGGTCTACACTGGTCAGCAAATTCTTGAAGAGAAGCATGACAAAGTAAAGATTCGCTGGACAGTATTGCATATAGAAAAGCGATCATGTGGGTTGTCTGTGTCACCAACTTTCTTCTGTATATACTTGGGGCTCATGGGGACCCAGATTCAGAAAAATCTATATGCATCCAGCATCCGAAGTCGACAAAAGCTAAGAGATTTTTTCGAGTTTTTTTTTTTGGCGATTTCGGCACCTGATCGGTGGTGGTGGCGGCATCAGATTCCATACTCCTACTCTTTTAGTGATGAGATGCGTGTGGGGCTCTTGGTTCTGGGTCCCCAATTCGCAGCTCCACCTGTAATGCTATTGTAGTGGGGGCTGATCTTTTGGTTCGTTGATGTTGGATGCTGATTGGGTCATGAACCTTGTGAGAAATGATCTTTGGATGCTCATGGTGCAAAGAATTCCTTGGTCTTTTCTCATTTTCCATGTGCAGAGTTATTATGTTCCACATGCATACCCTGGAAAGTGTGAGCCTTTCCTGTGCTAAACACCCTCCAGCTTGGACCATCTCACAACTTCTGATCTTCAACCAACTGTCCTTTCATGTGACACTTTAATCTCTCGGTAATACTTTAAAGGTGAAGGATTTTAAATAAATTTGATAGATTTTAAAATTTATGGACTATTTTCAACAAATTATAAGGAATAATTTTGTATTTATTCCTTATAATTCTACTATTCTAATAATAATCATATTTAATAATTTAAAAGTGAAAAATATAGATCGGTCTAATTGGAAATATTTTTTTATTATGAAAATAATTGTTTGGAATTAAATAACTATACGTGACAGGATGTCTAAGAATTTATTTATTTTATCAGCAATTGAAAAAGAAAACAACTTTTGTCGCACTTTGACAAAGGTAATATAAACGTAGAAAAAAAAAGGCAAAGGTAATATAAAGTCATTAAACGGAGAAGGCATTATGATAAGAATGTCAACATAATTTTCTTTTGCTAGTCAACCCTCAACATGGCCTAAAGAAAAGAATAATTAAAGCAGCAACAAAACAACTAAAATAACTTTTATTGCTTTTGAATAAAGCAGCTCCTATTCTAGAGAAGGCTACGTAGAATTTTTCCCCTTAGCCAACTGAACCTTCCGTCTCACTTTTTTCTTCGCCCTCTCTCCTCCTCGATTCTGGTATTCTGTGATCGAATATCTCAATAAATTCCAATTTTCGGCCACTTCTAAGAACTTTTTTTGATGATTTTGGTTGTTAGATCTACGTTTTATTGAGATTTTTGAAGACCACGACCGGTAGGGACGATATCTACATCAACTGGAGAAGATTTCTGCACCAGCCAACCAGTGACGGGATGTCGCTTGTGCTGCCACGTGTGCATGTGGATCTCATGCGCCTCCACTTTGTTCTATCTGGTCGGTTTGTCGCCTCCAGATGTTGGTCATGCCACCATATTTCGCTTTCGTCTTTTCTTTTTTGCTAATCATATTAACTTGCTGCATGCTGAGGTTTTTTTGCCATTTGTGGGTCTCTGTATGACCTTTTGGTCACCTTGCTCGTTGGTCTGCCGACTCTTTAAAGTGTTTGGTTCGCCCTTTAGAGCGTGTTTTTGAGGTTTTTCAATCTCTTTGATTTTATTAATGAAATGTGCTGCTATTATGAGTAAAAAAATAACTTTATTGCATTTGACTTTCACTTGATCAAGAGAAGAATACACTATCATTCAATGTATTATCGTTGTATAAGTTTCCAAAATTTCTTAAGATCTCCTATCACAGATTTCGATACCAATTGTTACATTTTAATTAAATTAATTAATTGGTTTTTCCACATAAGCATTTTATCACTTTTAAATTTTATCTTATTTTTAGATTTTAAAATTAAAAACACTAACCTGCAAAATTTATACCATTTAAGTTTTAAAAAATATGACAAATTATCAGAAATTTTGTTAATGGACTTTGATCTTCAATCCACTACCGCATTTGGATATCGTCAGCCCATAAAAATCTCTTTAGAATTTTTATTATTCGAGCCTCACTGTGAGATAATGAATATATAAAATTAAATAAACAAGTTCGTAAGCATGCTCTTCAGTGGCGGAACTATGAATCCAATCGAAGGGGGTTGAACTTTTAAGGAAAAATGATAAAAAAATTACTACATAATGCAAAAAAATATATTAAGAGTTAAATTATCAAAAATTAAGAATTAAAAACACTAAAAATATTAAAATACATGTACAATACTATTTGCTGATACTGGGAGGTGACAGTTGGATCCTACGGGACTGCATATTCTGAAAATATTGTAAAATAACTCCGTGATTAACCAAACAAGAAAGAACTACAAGCAATATGATATACATCAGTAATTAACCAAACATACATGTCAAAGCAGTGAATATAAATGCCAACAATTAATTACAAAATCATATTAACGTTCAAATTTTTTTTTTTTTCGTTTTTCATCCCAAGCCCTTTCTTTTGATGTTCATTGATATGCAGGACAATGATTTTACTGCTTCCAAATTTTCAGCTATTCTAACATGTGAATTGATGATCACAAAATTCTGTGCAGCTCTAGTTTCAAAGATAACAAATCATACTTTAACCCTACTATATAAATACTACCAAATAAAATACAAAGACCTAACAAATTTATATGTATTAAAACTGTTAGTTGCATTGACCTAGCAATGCTGAAATGATATCATTAAAGTCCCACTATTTATCGCTAGTTTATAAGATGCAATAAGTCTCAAGGAAAGACTGCAATCTCTTATGCGCAAAAAATGCTTCTACTGTGTCATCTGCCTAGCTACTTGGGCTAAATGGTAGGTTCACACTTAAAACTCATAACAATTGGTTGTGAATCTTAGTGCTAGTCCAGACATATCTGACTAGATTCTTGAGGCTTAAGTAAATTATCCTTTGAGGCAGATCTACAAGATCCTGTTTTCTATATTTATGGTCAGTTATTTAATGCATGACGCAAATAATTGAACGTAAAAGCCAATTATCACTAACTGACACGCATAGAGGAATAGAAAAACCAGCAAAATAAGGATAAAAATATTGCCCGATAAATAGATTGAAAAAATACGAAGTGCGTAACCTACTCGATTAGCAGAATAATAAGGTAGAAGAACCAAAGAATGCACAAAATAATAGTGTATCCTTATTATCAGCGAGAATTCACTCAAAGAAGCAATTTCAAAATCCTCAATCTTGTAAGATCTTCAACCCAAAAATCAACTACACAAATTGCCCAGGCCTTTCAGAACCTAATAGGGATCATATGAAGTTGGTTTGGGCCTATAGATATTGGGCCCAGACCATCTTCTATTAAAAAATATATATACATATATAAAAAATTGAGAAAAATATATACATATAATTTTTTTTAGGGAGTGCCTTCGCTACCCCTTAGTTCCCTCTTAATAAGAATTAGTTGGTACCTTCAAAATCTTAAAGAGTATTAATTTAGGGACAATGTTTTACTTCCATAAGATTTTTATGAATTGAAGACGAAAACAACTACATGCTTGGGCATCATTGACAACTCTAATCCATGTGAATTTATTTTAAAAAAAAGACCTCTACTTTTTCCTTTCACTCAAAAAAATAAAAATAAAAATAAAATCGGTCAATATACAATCGGTCAACTCATAATTTTAATTTGACTTTTTTCAACAACAAAACTCGTGATTTCAATTATGTATATGCAGATATATCGTTACACGTACTCAGATTTTGTCACGAGGTTAAGCGAGTTCATCCGAACCAAATATACATGGGTGTCTCAAATTATACCGTTACACGTACTCAGAGTTTGTTGAAGATCTAACTGTTGCCCGAAGTAAGACATTTACAGCCCCATACCTATGCCAGCTCATCCTGCCCCACCACTTTCTCTACTTTGCAACTTCATCAATTTTTATTCCATTTCAAATCACAATAATATAACAATATTAAGTATTAAATTATAAAATTATTAGTAATTTAGAGTGGAACTTGCCACGCTAGAAATTAGAGTGGATTTCTCGAATCATATTCGAGAAGATTACCGGAGTGGTTGGGGGAAAACGCCCAATTTCGTATTGAGTTGGCTAAGGGAATGGTCCAAACACAAATATATAAAATATTATTAGATTGAAAGATATTCTTCCGCAAGGATAAAGATAGAAGAAAATGATTCAATCATATTCTCCGTCTACCTTCTTCTTTCTTCTTCTCTTGTTTCTTTCTGAGAGATTCAACGATATTCTAAACCTCAAACCAGAAGGGTTCGGAGGCGTATATGTAGAGGCGGCCGTTTATTTACTTGTTTTTTTTCCAAGCATTTTTGTTACTGTTTAGGTTCTCCAAAAACTACGTAACCGTTGACTCAATACCGCCCTTCGTCTCTTCCCTTCTCTCTCTCTCTCTCTCTGTCTGAAGGAAGTTGAAAGTCTTTTTCCCCTTCCTCACGAGTGTTAGCAACTTAGCTGTATTTGAGCACTCCAACAAAGTATACAAAAATATAAACAAACCAACCAGGTCCTCTGTCAAACCCCCCCCTACCAAAACCCGAAACCGAAAAGATTAAAACCACTGACTTCCGTCCAATTTAAACGGACCTGAATTAAAGAATTCTACAAAGCGGGTCCGAAGCCTAGCCCGGGCCCCACCTCCAGCAGCAGCACCACCATTTCCACCTCCTTACCCGATCTCATTCTCCTTCGTTTACAATTTTTTTAGCTTGTGATCTCTCGCTTCTAGCTCTGGAGGGTGCGCGTCTAAGGATAGAGAGAGGATAGATGGGTTCGAAGCCATGGCTGTCCCCGGCTCCGACGTATCGTAGCTTAGAGACCTACTGGGACACCGACGAGGACGCCCCTGGTCCCCGTTGCGGTCACACCCTCACCGCCGTCGCCGCAACCAAATCCCACGGCGCCCGACTCATCCTCTTCGGAGGCGCCACCGCCATCGAGGGCGGCGCCTCTTCCTCCGCCCCCGGCATCAGTATGTGTTTCTTTCAACACATTTACACTTCGCTCTTGTGCTTTTCAAGTCAAATGGAAGGTGTTTTTATTGTTTGTCTATTTTTTTACGTAGGGTTAGCGGGTGTGACCAATTCGGTTCATTCTTATGATGTGCTCACCAGGAAATGGACCAGGTGATTTCTGCTTTTTGGAAGTTTTATTCTGTTTTTCTACTTTTTGAGTTTGGATTAGGTTTGAATCCAATTTAGCTTAATTTGGTTGTTTGAATTTTGCAGAATTAGGCCGGCTGGAGATCCACCTTCGCTTCGGGCTGCGCATGCTGCAGCTGCAGTGGGTACTATGGTCGTTTTTCAGGTGATTCAAGGCAAAATCTATGTGAAACGATCCGAGTTTTAGAGCTTTTCGTTACTTGATCGTATTTTTGAGGTTTTTTTGTGGGGGTTTTGCTAGTTTTTTAATAGTTATTGCTTGGTGCTGTATGGCTAGGGTGGGATAGGTCCTGCTGGGCATTCCACAGATGATCTATACGTGCTGGACTTGACGAATGATAAGTATAAGTGGCACAGGTGAGCTTAGGTGCCTAGAATTAATCCGCATTTTGTCTTTCAAGGTATCTTGAATTTCAATTACCTTGTGCTTCATCAATTTATTTTTTTACATAAATGTAGAGTGGTTGTACAAGGGCAGGGACCTGGGCCTCGCTATGGCCATGTAATGGACTTGGTTGCTCAGAGATATCTTGTCACTGTCAGTGGCAATGACGGTGAGGGTGATTTGCTGTTCAATTAATTTTATCTATGTGATTCTGCCTTTTCTCTATTTTTCTTTTTGTGCTCTTTCAAATCAATTAAGTCATGCATTGTCATCGGAGAAGCATCCCAAAATCAAATGAAACTGTTTTCTTTGGAAAACATATATCACGAGGTTGATTTTTCTTCTATATCGCAGCATTGACCTTTACCACCCTATGATTTATTTGGGCTCTACATTCCTTTGAAAGCATTTTAGGGCCCTTGGGTTCTATTCACTGAATGCTTAATTTGGTCATATATCTGTTCAAAAATACTCTGTCGGGAGCATAGCTAGGGTAAGAGCATGCTCTCAATCTCTACTTCCCTAAGTTCTTGTTGTAACTTGGTGTTTAGTTTTTGCTGCTCAAGTTGAGCTTGATCAGGAGTAATTTTTTAAAAGAAAAGAGAAAAGAAAAAAGAAAGGTTTGTGCTGGTTAATTGCTCTACCTTTGGTTGTAGAGTTTTTGTGCTGGTTGCACAGGGTTATGAGATATAGAAGTGGCTTTGTTTTATATGTATGTATAATATCTAGCTAGAAAAGTGTATGTTTATGTCATCTATGTTGCTTCCATGAGAATACATGTTGTCATATATTAAATCCATGTAACAGGAATTTTTTTTTGTCTTCGGATAGGGAAAAGAGTTCTATCTGATGCTTGGGTTTTGGATACTGCCCAGAAACCTTATGTATGGCAGAGGTTGAACCCAGAAGGCGATAGACCTTGTGCTAGAATGTGAGTGTCTTTAGTGGTTGGAAATTGGCAAATTGCAAATTGTTTACCATCTTTATTCGTTTAACTGTCCATGATCAGAGTATTCAAGATTCAACATTATTGTGTAGGTATGCAACAGCCAGTGCCCGTTCAGATGGCATGTTTTTGCTGTGTGGTGGAAGAGACACTTCTGGCATGGTATATGATTTATGCTAACATCGTAACTGACCTGGACGTATGAAGCAGTCAATTACTAATCAATATTTCCTAGAAATTAATCCTTGTGGTTTATTTTTCTCTGGTCGTGGTTTTAGGCGTCTGGCTTAATTGTATTTCTACAAATGATAGACTCGAAAAGTCTATATCTTAGGGCAACATGTGCCCACTAATTTGTAGCAAATTTTCATGGATAGCTTGTACCTTGCAACTCAACTCACTTGTGATAGCAACTACCTTTGCAAGTTAGGAAAATTGCATCTCTCTTGCTGAGGTGGGGTGGAAGACTGAGGGAAACAAATAAATTGTTGTTAGTTCAGGAGTATTTGATATTGCAATTTACTTCCGACCCAAATGCATTACCTTCTGGAAGATTTTAACTCTTTTTATGGCCTCTGTGTGTTTATTAATTTGCTTAGAAAACTATTTTTGTTTGAAAATTTGCTCTGTTGTATTATTGAGTCCAAATTTCAGATTATGCAAATAATCCATAATCGGGGCATTTTTGGTAAAGTAGGAATAGGCAGGATAGTTTCCTGCAGTAAAATGGATAGTCGGCAAAGCATGCTCAAGCATCATTATTAAGTAGCACCACTTAAAGCAACATAATGACTAGATTGGTAAGCGGAGGCACCTCAACATTCGGAACTAGAGGAATTAGTTGCAGCTCATATGGGAGATATGAGGCAAGAACTGATTTGGAATCAATACGAACTTTGGGAGTATTGATGAGTATCTTTTTAAACTGAGGGAAATTATGAGGAGGTTAAATGAGAGAGGAAATGAGATTGTAGTATAAGTTGATTGTATAATGTTTGTGAAACTTCGAGGAAAAGGTTTCAGAAATATCAGTAAAAGAATGAAAAGTAATACGAAAGATAATTTTATTTGAAGTAATTTTAAAGGAAACTAATATTGATTTTATGTAATACAAATTTCGGACAGAAGAAAGAAAAACGCAGTGAAGTTTGTTTGTCCAGAGTTCCCAAATATGAACTGGAAACTCTCCAAGAGTGCCCCAAGAGTTAGAAAATATATTTCTCAACTATCATCAATTGCATGGCTTTCTGTTAAGTTTCCATGTAGCTATGCTTCTACTCCTATCGCTTGCTCTTTATGTAACTTTCTGAAGTTAGTGATCGGCACATTTTGGTTATCTAACTCTCTAATATCTATGCTTCCACAGCCGCTTGCAGATGCTTATGGGCTACTCATGCATAGGAACGGTCAGTGGGAATGGACTCTTGCACCAGGTGTGTCTCCCTCACCAAGGTATCAACATGCTGCGGTAAGTAATAAATCTACACCAGGAGTTCATATCTGTCAGTTTTTTGTTAAATTTTTTCGCCTGTCTATAAGCGTGAGTGTCTACATATACATCTTGAAGTGTTCTACATGTCTTTGGATATGCAGTTTATAGGAAAATAGTACAAGTAGGTGGTTTAGGATAATGGTTTTGATGCTGGTACTGTCTCTTTAATGTATAAGCTCAGTTGTCTTCAGCCTTATTCTTATTCCTGAACTCGAGATTTCTTCCCATCAGGTTTTTGTGGGTGCACGATTGCATGTCACAGGAGGTGTCCTCAGAGGAGGACGTGCTGTAGAAGGTGAATCAGCTATTGCAGGTATCTCCTTGCTTTCAATTTCATCACCTTTATATACACTCACGCTCTTTTAGGAAATCTTATATGTTTTTCGTTTTGTAAGTATTGGACACTGCTGCTGGAGTTTGGTTAGATAGAAATGGGCTGGTCACCTCTTCGCGCACAAGCAAGGGACAGATGGAGTATGATCCTTCTTTGGAGCTTATGCGTCGTTGTCGTCACGCAGCTGCATCTGTTGGTGTCCGTTTATATGTTTATGGTGGTCTCAGGGGAGGTAACACTCTAAAATACAGTTATTGCAAATGTTTAGAATGCAACTGCAAAGGTGAAAATAATCCTATTTTGATTTGGACTACAATTTGTTCTATATTTTGAATATGTAGGCTTGCTCTCTACGTATTGGAAGATTCCAGACTAAACTTCCAGTTAGACTCTTTTCCTCTTTTTTTGTTTTTAGAATTCAAAGAAATGTTTTATGAGTTTTAAGAACTTGTAGAACAAAATTTATGAAAACTAGCTAGTTTGAAATTCTGAAACTGTTATGGCTTCTTAAAAGGCAAAAACAAAAGGGAGATCTTTTCTCTTCTCACTATAGGATAGTCTTGTCTTTCTACATTCCAAAAGAAATTCGTCTTACTTGTGAAAGTAGAGTGGAACTTGCACACCAAGTGTCAAATATTTGTGAATCTGTAGCCTCCATCACTGCAAATCCATGAAACAAAGGGTTTATCGCTCCTTGTTGAAACTTGGTATCTCTGGGCCATCATGAAGTTGCTATATATACGAAAACCTTGGAAATTCCATTCACACCATATTATTGTGAATGGAACTTCTTTACAAAAATTTCTTCCTTGTTTCTTTTGGTTACAGCATGTATTTCCTTTATAAAAAGATGTCATATTTCTTTTCGGCATCTATGGTGAAGAGAATTCATTTAGAAATATGGTGGGTTATAAGAACGTTTGCATAAAATTAATGCAATTGTATTTAACATTATAAAGCAACCTTGTTTTTCATATGTGATGAAAATTCGATACAAATCTATGCAAATGTGACAAACATGTTCGCACCGCCAACGGGTTACTGTAATGTTGTCTGAGGAGAAAGAACTTCTGTTGTCCTTGTAGATTTGTAGTACCAGAAATTTTGTTATTCTTGCAGATTTGTGGTACCTCTATTTTCCCAAGGAACGATGGTTCCCTTCTTCATCATTCAACCTAATTTTTTCGCCCCTAGGAGTATATGCCTTCAATTATAAGCAGATTGCATATTCAAACTCTTCAACAGAGTACATGATTAAACAAATGAATCATAAGTGGGGTGATGCTTGTGGAGGGAGAGAAATAGTAGATGCTTTGATGATGTGGCGGCGTCGATGGAGTGTTTGAAGGGCCATTGTTGCACTCTTTTTTTATAGGCAAATCCAGTGTTGGGTTTTCCCTTTTCGGACTATCCGGATTTTATTAGTTTCTTAGCTTGTATGTTTTAGGTTTTCAGTATAGTCTTTTGTAATGTTAACCCTTTTTCTTACTAATAAAGTTTTAACTTATTAAAAAAAACGAATCATAAGTTGAATATTATCGTCAGTTAGGTTATTGTTGTTGCAAAATATAATCAAATATGTTGCCCTGTGCAGATATTCTGTTGGATGATTTTGTGGTTGCAGAAAATTCGCCATATCAACCTGAAATGAGTTCTCCCGTAATGACACCAGAGAGGGCCCCCTCAATAACAAATACTAAATCCAATCATTCTAATGTAAACCCTTACGTGACAATACCGGCCTTGGATGGTGCTGCAGAGAGTCTTTTATCTGGTGGCGTGGGGTATTAGTCCATAGCCTCTTTCTCTCTCCCACTAGCAAATGCTTTGTTCATTCTTATATGAAGTTAACGAGCATGCTCATCTTTGCCAGCATGGACAAAAATTCCATGGAGAAACTGAGGGAGGCTTCTGCTGCTGAAGCAGAGGCAGCTAGTGCTGTCTGGCAAGCTGTGCAGGCTGCATCTGCTGCTCCTGCTGAAGTGACATCTGTGTCGGACGACCACTCCCAAGCAGCGGAAACAACTTCAGATGGTAGTGACACTGAGGCAGATGTTCGTCTTCATCCAAGAGCTGTATGTTCTTTTGCATTGGTGTCCTTTATCTAGGTTTTTATTCCAACTTCAAGTTGCAAAATCATACAATTTTGTGGTTATAGGTTGTAGTTGCTAAAGAGGCTGTTGGAAACCTGGGTGGGATGGTAAGACAGTTGTCCTTGGATCAATTTGAGAATGAAAGCAGACGAATGATTCCATTAAACAGCGAGTTGTCATATCCTACTAAAAAGTTCACCAGGCAGAGGTCTCCTCAGGGCTTACATAAGAAGGCAAGAGTTATTTGGATTTGGTGTCTTTTGTTATTTTTCCTGGGTTACTGAGGTAGTAAATTGTCACTTATGTCCTTGCCAGATCATTTCCACATTGCTCAGGCCTCGGAACTGGAAAGCTCCTGCTAATAGGAGGTTTTTCCTGGATTCTTATGAAGTGGGTGAACTCTGTTATGCTGCTGAACAGATTTTTATGCATGAGCCCACAGTTCTTCAGCTGAAGGCACCTATTAAAGTATTTGGGGATCTTCACGGACAGTTTGGTGACCTAATGCGGTTATTTGATGAATATGGATTTCCTTCGACTGCTGGAGATATAACGTAAGTTTGACATCCACATTCTGCTGTGTCTGATATTTGGTCTAGCTGGTTTTGTTGTAATAAATCTGGTTTCATGTACGAATCAACTTTAGATTTTAGGGACTATTAGTTTTTTCACAAGTGTGCATCTCAGGTCCTTGCCGCAGGGCTTTGTCTTCTGTACTACGTTTCTCTTGTAGATTAAGGAACTTATTATATGGAAACATCAATCGTGTTTGGGGGATTGAGTAGCTTAAAATGAACTAACCGCAAGCATTTGAAAAGCACAAAATTTTTGCCTCAATTTAAGCGTATACAGTTAATGACAGGAAAAGGTAGCAGATGCTTGACCTAAGGGTGATCTTGTCTGTGATTGACACTGAGCAGCATCAGGGTTGTGACTAGGTTGCATAATTCGAAGCTGGTTAGGTATATGTTTTGTTGTTAACCAGAATGAAGGTCAAGCTGGTTTATGCATTACAGTGTCATTTGCAGCTTTCAGTAGATTTTTCTTGCATGGTTTGTTGGGCCTGTAGCTCTCAACTTTTTTGTAAAGATGTTTAATTGGAGATTGTATACTGGTATTGGGTTAAAACTTTCAGAGTTGAAACTTTAATCATTGTGTTAGTCCATGTTTTAAGGGTTGTGTCTATATATCTTTTCCAAAAAGTTGGGAAAAATATGTGCTACTTTTCCTCTAATGTATTAGACAAGGTGGATTAGTATAAGTTTCTCCTGTGTGTCAATCACAGGAGAAAGCCTGTTTGAATGTTCTCAGAGATTATTGTTGCCCATGCAGGACCTATTTTTCTAATTGATAGATAGCATTTTGTGGTGATTCATTTTGTTCTTTTTGGTAATTAAGAATCTTAAAATTCACAGTTTAGTAGTTTGATGAGCCCTTTCTATTGTTTCAGGTATATAGACTACTTGTTTTTGGGGGATTATGTTGATCGAGGACAACATAGCTTGGAGACCATAACTTTGCTCTTAGCTCTTAAGGCAAGCATCTGCCATGGTGACCCAACTTTGATATGTGGTTCTTTTATGTCTATTTTGTTGTATTTGACACCATATTGCCTGCTTATGATTTTGCAGATTGAGAATCCAGAGAATGTTCACTTAATACGTGGAAACCATGAGGCTGCTGACATAAATGCACTTTTTGGTTTCCGTCTTGAATGCATTGAGAGAATGGTATAGTTGAATATGCATATGATACATTTATATTTTTGGTGTGTGAATGTGCTCACAGCGTGAACTTGTAGGGAGAGAATGATGGAATATGGGCATGGACACGATTTAATCAACTATTCAACTATCTTCCACTTGCTGCACTTATTGAGAAGAAAATTATCTGTATGCATGGTGGCATAGGGAGGTCTATAAATTCTGTAGAACAGATAGAGAAGCTTGAAAGGCCTATAACAATGGATGCTGGATCTATAGTCTTGATGGATCTGCTATGGTTTGTTATCATCGAAGTCATCTGTCTGTTTGCAATGTCATTTGACCTTTATTTGTTCTTATAAGATCAATCTTTACAGGTCTGATCCTACAGAAAATGATAGCGTGGAGGGTTTGAGACCAAATGCTAGAGGGCCTGGTCTTGTCACTTTTGGGGTATGCATATTATTGTTCAGTGCTGAAGTAGTGAATTGACTGCATTCTTTTGATAGCAGTGTTCTTTGCTAATTATTGAATAAGCAAAGTATGGTCAAAGTTGAAACTCGGTAGCCCCTTTTAACAAGCACCGCCAGTTTATGTGGATAGTGATTTCCTGGTGTCATTTTAGATACCTTGCTTATATGCAATGATGTTCTTGTCCAATATCTGCACCATAGTGTGTATTTGAGCTGTCTATTCGCAGGCATACTGTTTTCTAAATAATACCCATGGATTTGTTATATGCATACTTGCATAACTCAACTATGTCTTTTCTTGCCACTTGCAGCCTGATCGTGTCACAGAATTCTGTAAGAAAAACAAATTACAGCTCATTATAAGGGCCCATGAATGTGTTATGGATGGGTTTGAACGGTTTGCTCAGGGGCAGTTGATAACTCTTTTTTCTGCAACTAACTATTGTGGTAAGGAAAATTGCATTGGTGTCTCTCCTCTTCATGTGCGCGAGTGTATGTAGTCTCATGTACATATATACATGCAGGGACGGCAAACAACGCTGGAGCTATATTGGTAGTTGGAAGGGGGTTGGTCGTGGTTCCAAAATTAATACATCCCTTGCCACCACCCCTTCTGTCCCCAGAGATGTCCCCTGAACGTGTTCTAGACGACGCGTGGATGCAAGTGAGCCTTTTGGATTTATAAGATAGTTTTTTTTATTAGTTTTGCTTTTTTACTGGATACGAACCCATTGGAAAAAACCAATTATTTTTTTCCTCGGGCTTGTGTTATACTCAATGTTCTGCTACTCTGCAGGAGCTTAACATTCAAAGACCTCCAACTCCTACTCGTGGTCGACCGCAGCCTGACCTTGACCGGAACTCACTTGCATATATATAAATGTTACTTCACAAATAAAAGTGGTATACACCTTGTCGGATTGGCAAGTCTGCATTTCTGCCGGGCTTGACCCATCCGCGGACTCCTACAAGTTTTTCCGGCCGTGACAGATATGCATGCTGTGTTCCTGTTGTATTTTTCAAAGATAAACGAGTTGCAGAAGTTAAAAGCCCTATCTATTTCACCCAAAGCTCGAGGATGGTAGAAAGATGTAGCTGTTACCCAATGCTTATAGTCTCCAGGTTTGTAATATATATGCGAAGTTTAGAATGTGAAGAGGCTACTGACACCATACATATAATTTATAGCGAGGGAAATTGTTTGTTCAGCTATTGTGATGTAACATAAATAATAGTCCCACACTTTTCTTCTTTCCTTTATAGCGTCTAGTTGCTTTTGGTGACGCAATTTTCAGAACTAGTATGGACTCGTTTCGTTCGATCTTCATAAACAAAAGCAATTTCTTATAGGTTTCAAGATTTTAGTTTGAGAATTGCCATATTGTCTACTTCAATCCAACCCATGTCCTCCCCTTCTAGTCTAGACCTATGTTTTTTTTTAATCATAACTGGAATGCATTCAAAACTAAGGAAACAGAAACAGAGTAACTATGGGAGATCAGTTCTCTTGTACAACCAAAACAGATCTGAAAAGCGGTCATAAAAGAGGCATAGCCTCCAAGTGCAAAAATGGTGCACAATTGAATTTGCACAGCGATAGACATGCTGAAACCTCCAACTCTGCAGCTGATCCAACTGGTGGAGAATATCAGAAATAATATTGTGAATGTGCCAAACAGTCATCCTCGGGAAACTTTGAATTGCTTGGACCACCTGGGCTGAATCATTCTCGAACATTGAAATGTTTGTACAAAGAAAAGAAACGATGCCATGTGTTTCCCCTTTTTGTTTATCACTAAGTTTGCCTCCTGCATCGTCCTAGTGATTAGTGGGCAAGAGCTCCAAGTATTTGATACGAGTGTTTGGGTGTGGATTTGAGTCACGTTGTTGTTAGGCAAGTTTTAGATTTAAATATAGAAGTTGATGTGGGGCCAAAACGTGTCAGCCACCCAAAAGAAAGATTGGATGTTGCATATTGTAATTGTTTGATAATCGTCCTTGGTCATGGAAGGAAGTGTTTCTTTGTTGCCTCGGAGGATTGTGTTTCCGTCAAATTAAGAACTAAACAAACAATGGAAAAGGCTAGTTACTACGGTTAGCAAACGACTGACGACGGTGTCGGATCCATATACGCTATTCTGCGATACCCTTGCAATTATTTCGATTGTAAAACTTTGGTTTGTTTTTGTAACAAACTTCTTTTTATATAGAGTTTGTTTCTTGAGAAAATGAGAAAAAAAATCTTGCAATTATTTCGATTGTAAAACTTTGGTTTGTTTTTGTAACAAACTTCTTTTTATATAGAGTTTGTTTCTTGAGAAAATGAGAAAAAAAATCAATAAAATAGCTTGTTCAAGTATGCCGAACTCCAGAATACTTAAGTTAACTTCTATTGACTTTTCTTCTTTGATTCCCCAAAACGATTATAGGTTTATATAGCCTATTCTAACCTTCACCGTGATTCACAACCCACTAACTCCAGCCCAGCTAAACAACTAACCCAGCCCACCTGACATGGTACCACGTCATTTCCTTCTTCTACTCGCCCTTGGCCAGATACTGTCATATCATCGATCCATGTAATTTCCCCTTGTGCCATGACATCCATCCACGTGACGGGATAAATAAATGGCGTGAGGGGTGAGCGCGCCGTTTTTTATTGCCTCCGTCTTAGGGGGCGTTTGGGGTGAAAATTTTCACCTCTCAAAATTTCTACACAATTATAAAATAATCTTTCATCAAACTATAAAATAATATTATAATATTCAATTAAATCTTCTTTCTTTTCACTTTTCCATCAAATTACATAAAAATATTTTTACTTTTTCACAAACCCCAATATCCAAAAATTTCCGGCCCCCAAATTTTTTACTTTCAAACACCACCTTACTGTCGTTTCCTTTTTTTTCCAAGGTCTTACTGTCGTTTCTGCTTTCATCACCACCGCCTTTCTCCATCACCATCGTTTGGATCGCCCTGTGTCACCACGCGTCGGAATAAAATTACACTGCAAGGTATCAAATATGTCTCTCCGCCTTCTTCTTCTATGCGTCTTTTTATCTGATCTGTTCTACCCTTCTTTATGTCGACAGCCATGGTCTAATTTGTCGAGTAATGACTGGTAAGCTGCTGTGCATATTAGTTGTATGTAGTATTGCCTCATTGAACCTAATCCGTCACAGTTGCAACAGTGGTTAGTACTGTTGCATTATTGAGATCGTCTGATTTGCCAAATTGAAGTCTCTGTGATTTCGGAATGAGTATTTTGAGTGCAAGACATCTATGAGGTTGTACAACTTGTGTTCCACCACGATGTATTTGCTTTGTATTTTCGATTTTTCGTGTGCTGCTATGAAAGAAAGTGTTGTTCTTTCCGTTGCTCGAGCTGAATTTCTCTCAATTGTGGTGGTTGTTTTTAAACGGGTCACTCAAAGCAAAAAATGTTTCGGATTTGCGTTGCAAAGAGAGAGCTTCTCATCTCTTGCTTCACTGTTTGTATGCGAATTGCTAAGAGAAAAGATACGTTTTTTTTTCAGTTTTTTTTTGTAATCTTGCATTCGGGTTGATAAAGAACGGAAAAAGAGTCGTCTCCGTTTGGTTTGATTTCATTCTCATATCTTTCTGCCTCCCCGGGGACCCCCTGAACGGTAATTGCTGGTAACACTTTAACTTTTGAGGCTCACAGTTCGCAAGCAAGGTATGCTGTCGCTTAAAGACCTCGTGCCTGCAGCTGAGAACAACATAAATACACAGTTCATAGTTTTGAACAAAGGCAGGACAACATCGGAGGGCCAAAATAAGACATGCTTGGCACTTGTAGCTGATGAAACAGCTGCAGTTCATTTCCAACTCTGGGGTGCTGAGGGCGATGCTTTTGAGCCGGGCGATATTGTCCGTCTGACCAATGGAATATTCTCTTGCAGCCGGAGAAATTGGGTGCTGAGGGCAGGCAAGAGAGGGAAGGTGGAGAAGGTGGGAGAATTTACAATGGTGTATGTTGAGACACCCAACATGAGCGAAATCGAATGGGTTCATGACCCAAGTAAGTCTAAGTTCGTGCAGAAAGCTGTTATTTCCTCACATTCACGTATTTTTCGACCGCTACCTTAATTTTTTTTTAATCACTACTATAATATTTCATGAGAGAAGATAGTGAATGATAAGTGAATAGTATAAGATCAAGTCCCAGATTTGGTTCTTATTAAGTAGAACTCAGACTTATATATGCTCTAAGAGACTTCAAAAGCAATCTTGATTAATCATTTTGAAGTCAAAGTGCATCATAGCGCTCGATGTAAATTTTAGGAACATCACAAAATTTAAAGGATTTTGCCCCCAACAAAAACACTTCGGAGGCGAATTTGAAGTGTTAGTTTACATATCTGCTAAAAATCTTCTAGTTTTCTCTTCGAGTAATTTCAATCGCAATTACTCACAAGTGAGTTATGGATGACTTCAAGAAAAAAAAAATAGTGCTGGATGACACCACCCTAGTGCAATGGTGCATCCGAGGTAGGGTTCTGTTTGTTTCGCTGTAAAACACTTTCTTTTGTAAAGCAGTTTCCAATACATTGTTTCATTAAAGTATTCTAATTTTCAGTGTTTGGTTCTTACATCAAATGTATTTTTTGAAAGTAGTTTTAAATGTTTTTAAAGTATGTTATAGTTTTTGTAATTTTATATGATTAATAAACTTAATTTTTAACATCAATTTGAAATAAAATAAAATAAAATTTTCGAGAGTAAGAAAAGGGTCGGGTTCTTTTCAATGTTTTGGTTTCGGGTTAGAAACCCGAACACTAACAAAAAAATTTACGGGTTCGTATTTCAAAACCCGACCTCGACCCTGAAAAAAACTAAAACTGTCGGGGTCATGTTCCTTTGAATGCTTGGGTTTCGGGTTTATCGACGAGAACACGAACCTGATTTTTCTCAGGTTCATCTTTCAAAATCCAACTTCGATCTCGAAAAAAACTAAAATCGTCGGGGTCGGGTTCTTTTGAATGATTTGGTTTCAAGTTATAGACACGAACATGATTTTCTCGGGTTCAAGTCATGTTTCAAAACTCGACCCTGAAAAAGCTAAAATTGTTGGGGTCGGTTCCTTTGAATACTTTAGTTTCGGGTTAGAGACCCGAACATGAACCTGATTTTTCTCAGGTTCATGTTTCAAAACCCGACCCGACCCCGAAAAAAAAAAACTAAAAGGATTGGTCACCTGAGTTAAATATGTTGGACATCTACCTTTTTTCACATTAAGAAATCTGTATCATCCTGTTTGGGAGAAACCCCTTGAATCAAGCAGTGTTATTCTCATTTTGAGGTGAATACAGTTACATAATTTATCCATTACAATCCCATTTGTTACAATGAACTTGATTTTTCTCAGGTTCATGTTTCAAAACCTGACCCCGACCATGATGTAACGACCAGTTTGGGTTGAACAGAGTCGGTTTTGAGTCAGGAGGTCAGGTCGATTGGTTTTTGGCCACCATTGAGACTGAGAGAGACAGGCCAGGAAAGAAGATTCACTAGTTTCAAAAATTAAACCACTTTTAAGAAATTGGAGCTATCTTTTTTACGTTTGACCGAATTGAGTTTCTGTTGACCGTATTTTACGAAGCTTTACAAAGTATGGAAAAACCTTCCAGAAAGTAAAATACTGCAAAAAAAAAAAAAACCGGAGCCTTTTAATGCTTTTAAAATTTCAGCATCTGATGTACTTCTCTTTATTGACGTGAATTTCTATTTGGACATATGGCCTAAATTTTAATTGATGGTGGCGTTATGACATGTGTTATGTGTTAGTTCTATTGTTGGGCGTGACATGTCGAACCATTAACACAGGGGTAGGACTAAATTGATACACAAAAGAAAAATTTAA
Organism: Myrica gale; assembly: GCA_963930655.1. NCBI lineage: Eukaryota > Viridiplantae > Streptophyta > Magnoliopsida > Fagales > Myricaceae > Myrica > Myrica gale. Next base: position 11,154,188 of record OZ005614.1, read on the forward strand.
AACTGCCTATAATCAGAGTGAAAACCTAAAGACAATTTTTAAAAGAGGTGAAAACCTAAAGATTAAATAGATTATTAACTCTTATTTTAGGCTTAATTATTCCACTGGGTTCTTGTGGTATTTTGATATTTCAAATGTTTTTTCAAGATAATTAGTCCATTGTTTTTGTATAAAAGTTGGTGAAGAGTTTTAAAGATATATATTGGAGTTTGTAAAAAAATGTAGAGAGAGATTATTTGATATAATTTTTTAATAAAAAAATAGTAGAATTTGGTGAAAAAGTATGGAGAAAGATGATTTGTTGGAATTTTTTTTAAAAAATGTATTAGAGTTTGTATGAAAAGTTAGAATTTGAGTTAAAAATATTGATCTTTGTGTATGATTTTTTTGAGATTTTGGATGTTCGTTTTGTGAATTTTGTTTTTGTTTTTAATCAAAACTACTACTACATTTTTAAAATGAAACATAAACAAACTAAGGGAGATCATTCCCAACATAGATCCAAACAAGATCAGGAAAATACTCATGTACATTGGGGTGTCCTCCAGACATAATCTTAGACGTCGCCCATCGAACAAGGTTGTGCGCTTCCCCTTAAGCGCCGCGTTTAACAAAACTAAAAATAAAAAAATAAAAAATGAAGACTCACAAACATCTCTCCAAGCCGCCCATAGATGCGTCAATTCAATCTCTCTGGATAACTGCTAATAGCATTAATCGCCCCAATAGAATCACCCTCCACAATAATTTTCCTAACTCCACATCTATGAGCTTCTTCAATACGCAGCTGTGCCACCCATATTTCTCCATCCTCCGGGTCATTCATTGAAATCTGACGCGCACATGGCCCAACCACACTATCACTATAGTCTTTAATCATAGCTACTCCAACTGCAAAAGTATCTCTAGAAGCCAGATCAAAATTTATTTTAAAAGTTCCAAAAGGTGGAGGAGACCATCGTGGGGGTAATATAGAATTCTTTTTATGAGCCCAAGCTGACAAATGATCCAAAGACACTTTTTGGATTCTACAAATCAGCTGCATCGCATCCAAGGAAGTACCGTAATGAGTAATCTGGTTCCTAGAATCCTAGTCCACAATAAAAGGTCCTAGGCCACCAATGCATAAATCTGGAAATGATGATGGGCGTCAAGAGGTAGTTCCGAAAGTTGTGCAGGGTCTATAACCTTTTGAAGCCAAGAAGAAATCGATAGGTGATGAAAAGCTCTAATATCCAAGGCCTAAGGTGACATGCTCCATATCATACAACTCACTAATCAATGTAACAACAAATGTGTAATCTATTCAACTTCCACCCCACAGAAAATACAACATACTTCCTCCAGACTACCACTACCAACTCTTTCTGCGACTTTGCCTTCAGTGGGAATCACATCCCACAAAAGCTTCCAAAGAACAGTTTTCAATCTTTCATGAACCTTCATTTTCCATAATTTCTTCCACCAAATTCCAACAACAAGAGATATATTAGGTTCTCTTCTTCTAACAATCTCTCTATAAATAAATTTCACTGAAAAAATCCATTTTTCTCATGGCTCCACACCAAACAATCACTATGAGAGGGAGCATGAAGATGAATTTTAGTGATTTCAGCCGCATGGGAAGGAGAGAACACCGACCATAGCAAAGTACAGTTCCATTGGCCAGTGTCCTGATCAATAAGGTCAGCCACACGTGAGACTTCCACTCGGTTAGAAGAAATAGCATTGGGAGAAAGCTTAAAACTTGGGATAGAAGGGACCCACGGGTCCTCCCAAACTAAAATATTTTCACCATCACCAACCATATGACAAACACCTTCCTGCACACAATCTCTCCATTTCAACACACTCTTCCAAAGTAGGGTTGTGCATAACCGGTGGCGGTTATGCCCTCCACCACCACCGCCACCGCTATGGGCGGTTGTCCAAAAATGGACACCGCCCCCGCCACCGGTAAGTGAAGAAACCGGTCCCTACCAGTGGCGGTAGCGGTTACCGCCACCTACACCGTAGATCACAAAAATCACATTCACAAGATACAAATCACAACAGAGCACATCGCAATTCAAATATCAACAAACTAACACACTATTATGCAAACCCAGCAGCAAATATGAACCAAATCGCAACAAATCCACACGTTATCAACAAAATGAACCAAAGCTTTTCAAATCGCAACAAACTCACACACTATCAACAAACCCACACGCTATCTCCATCGTTTTTTCACAAATCGCAACAACACTGGAGAAAGAGAGAGAGTAGGCTAGAGAGAGAGAAGCGAGAGACGAAAAGAAGGAGATAGGCGCCGATCGGGGAGGGGGGAAAGGAGAAAGGGGAGGGGGCTGCCGTCTGCAATTCTTCGAAATTGGGAAAGGAGAGGGGCCCCGAAACTTTTAGGGTTTCGGGGCCCCTCAAACGACTACGTTCCTCTTTAAAGAGAAACGTTGTTGTTTTGTATAAAATAAATGAAAAACAAATAAACATTGTCGTTCTGGCGGTGAACCGCCCAGCGGTGGGCGGTTTCACCGCCACCGCCATTTTCACCGGTTTTTGGTGAAAATGGCCACCTGCATCGCCCTCGCTACTAAGCGGGGAGCAGTTACCGGTACCGGTGGCGGTGCCGGTTAATCGGCCCACCGCCGGTGCAGGTGAACAGCCCTATTCCAAAGCCAAGAAGCTTGCATGGTACTCTCCACCTCCCATAAAGAATAATGTTGTAGATACTTGCCCCTAACAATTTGAGCCCAAAGACTATTCTGGTTAGAAGCTAAAGTCCAAACAATTTAGAAATCAATCCTTTGTTAGTATCAGTCGTAGCTCTAAACCCCATTCCCCCAACACATTTCGGAATATAAATGGAACTTTAAAACTTTGAGAGATAAATTCTGACTCTTTTCTGGTTTATGGCCCCACCAGAAATTCTTAAGAGCCCTATCAATTTCATTACACCAAGTTGCAAGCATAGAAAAGAAACTCAAATAATAAGCCAACAATGAGGTTGCTACACTGCGAATAAACATACGTCTCAATTTTGTGAATTTTTTTAATACATTGTATCCTAGAATACTTTTGCAAACGAAAATGCTCTTATAGTTTGCCAACACAGTCTTTTCCGTCAACTGGCGCTTGTATCTAAACGTCCTACATGGTTAATTGAGACACGTCATAACCCATACTAGATATCTACATGTTCATCTCAATGGTAAAAAATTAATTAGTGCCACCTATACAAACGTCAATTTATAGTCTCAAACTCTCATTCATAGCATTATACCTAAAAAGATGTTTTCTTACTTTTATCATGTAAATTTTTATAATTGAATTTTCTCGTATAATCGTAGATTTTTCTTTCATCATAAGTCCATTTACATCCCCAAACTACCAAAAGAATCTCAAACGAGGGTCTTAATTACCATTTTTGATATGTCGAATTCCTAAAATTTCAATTTGCACCCTAAAATAAAATTTGATGATCAAAACTATGTCACATGACTCATTTATAACACATGTAGCATGATTTCAATGGTTAGATCTTTTATAAGGGCACAAATTAATAAAATTTAGTAGTTTTAAAACTCAATGTATCAAATGTAGTAGTTGAGACCCCTATTTAAAATTGCTTTGATAATTTGAGGACGTAAAATTATTTTTTTTCCTTTCAATGGCAAGATGCCAAGAACCAAACAATATGGTTTGGAAAATCTCAACACAAGTTATGAATAACTTCATAACTCGCGGGCATAATAACAAAAAGACTCCACCAAAAAACAAATGAAAATAATTCGAAGCGAACTTTTTTTTTTCGAAACTTATTCTTGAATTCTTTCTAAGAGATTTAAAATCTAAAGGTTGCAGGTAGCAAGAAACTCTCACCGGAGCCCTGTAAGGATCGGTTACATTATTGAGGCCGAAGAGTGAATATTCTGCTTAAATCCCACAGCACTCGCATTACCCCTACCTTTGTTCCAGCATCTTCAAATGAGATGCCTGCAGCTTTGGAAGGGTAAGGAATTAGCGTCCCACTCTCAACTTTAAGTTCATACACATCTAGAACACACCTCTTTAGTTCCTTCAAGTTCCATCCATACCATTCACCATGTACCTGATACACCTTTCCCTTCCCAATCTCCTCTCCTTGCATATCTACAAACATAACATACTGACCTGGCCTGCACTGAACAAAATCTGCGCGGCCAACAACAATTAAATTTGCCTGAGAAGTATTAGAGTTTTCACCATCCCCAGTTCCCAGGATGCTTTCAGGATCTCCATTTGCTTTTCTTGGGACGTAAGAATCCCCACCAGGACTCTCAGGTGAGTCATTGGACCCTACTCGTGGCTCACTTTGCTTGTCTGGAATAGCATCTTCAACTTCAAGTGATGCACGAACAGCCATAGCTGCACGGGCACGGGCAAGCCTGACTTTCCGGTTGTTCAGCCTGTTGATAATATGTAAAATACAATGAGTCTCCTTGACAGAAAATATAAGTGCTGGGACAGACACACGCAGATGCATGCACGCAAGTATGTGTGTGTGTGTGTGTAAAATGCAGGTGCATGAGCCAATATGATGCCTTTCTCACCAATTTTTCAGCTGTGCAGATGTAACCTTTGAACCCTGGAAAACACAACGTAAAAACTTCTCAGGCACTTAAGATTGTAACATTGCCAAAAAGGACGACAGGGATTAACTTACATATGCTTAACATACATATCCAGGTATACGAATAATTATGCATATATTTCTACTTGTATAGAATATACTTATGAGGGCGTGCAACGTACATGAATACTCAATATATGAGCCCAGGATTGTATTGAAGCTGCGTGTCTCTGCATATCAGGTTCATCTAAGAGAGCCCTCTCAATCATACTAATCTGTTTATCATTCATTAAACTTCTCTTCCGTTTTCGCTGCCGCTTTTCTTCACACTCAAAGGTTTCAACCTGCTTGTCCTCTGTATCCCCGCCAAACACACTTTCATTTATCTGCTCATCACTCTTTTTCAGGAAGTTAGAATTGCACATTTGTTCAACAGAATTCTTTCCTTTGATGGAACTTGCATCTGAGCCACTTGTTTCAACATTGCGAACATCTCTATCGGTTTCCCTCAGACCTCCAGATCCTCTCATACCAAATATACCTTTACCTTCCCTCCTTCTTTCCTGTTTCTTCTTCCCATCAACATGATCCGCATGTTCGTTTTTGACATAAAATTGGTCCATTTCTCGAAAAGCAGAATCCACAAACATTTCCTTCTTTAACTTACCGCGTAGTGAAAATGACGGGCATCTCTCTTGACTCTGAGCCTCCTACCAGGAATCAAACTTTACTTCCTTAGCTCACTATGAGAACCATGTTACATCACCAACCTTAATAAGCAATGTGAGAGGGAAATTACTTTATTCTGAGATTTTAGGCAGATGCATGATATTCTAAATTCAGGTTGTTTAGCCAATAAAATTGCATTTTATGAATTGGCCTTTCCCTGATGATATTTGCTAATCTCGAGAGTCCTGAAACTTACCCCTACGTATTGGCTCCTCAGATTTGATCTAATAAAGCAGCATATTTGATAAAGAGAATTCAAAATGTCAACGGGAAAAGAATGGAATCTCATGGTGAAGAAATGAATGAAACAGAGTGAAAATAACAAGTAAAGGAGAAAACTTTTACTTGCACTCGATTTTCTTCAAATTCAGCAGGACCAAATAGAGATTGTAATTGGTTAAAGAATATCCTGGAAAAAAAAAGACGAAAAATGAATAAGACATGTTGATAGGTGCATGTCAAACATATATGCAGCCTAAACAGATCTTTTAACTAGGAATCTTGCTAATCTAGGAAAAAATCTGGAAGAAAAGAAAGTTTGGGTTAGGTTTAAATAACCTTAAGAGCTGTATATCTTCCTCGTTCAAAAAGTTAGGAATTAAAGATTCTGCATGACTTAGCAACGAACCTGCACAAAGAAGTTGCCCATTAGTAATGAAATAACATCTGCAACGACATCCACTAAAGAGGGAAAGAAAGGAAAAAAAAAAAAGAGAGGAGAATGATAGTTACGCATGTTCCTGCAAATATTGGCAGCTTTTGGAGCATCAGAAGTAAAGGAAAATCCAGGCAATGATGTAGATAGATCCATATGCAAGCATTCCAGAAACTTGTGAAGGAAGAGGTTCCTCTCCTCTGTGGATAAAGAGAGTGTTTGGTTAATCTAATAAAGAAATGCTGAGATGTAGTCCTAAAACGGGTCCTGACATATAAAAAATCATAGATAAAGAATCAACCTTCACAAATGGCGGGATTGAAACAATGAAGATTTGCAATTACTTTGACAAATAACGATGTTCTCTGATGTGCAAATGAAGCCCGAGGTATGCTACTAGAATTCAAAGTGAATTCCAAGTTTTTTTCACTCTGTTGATCCAATGATAAAAATTTATCCAAAACCCAACCAGCTGCTGCAAATGAATCATAGTCGAGAGTAGAAGCATCTTCCTTTACTGGGAGATCAGAACAACACCAATTGGATACAAAATCCCCATGCGGAAGCGATAATATTGCAGTCAAAACTTCAGTCTGAAGGGACAGAACCGATGTTGTCACAAAACCATAGAACAGATACACTCGAAGCAAACACTTCACAATTTAAGAAAATTAAAATTTATCTTATCTCTTATGAATCAAGCGAGTCAGAAAATATTAGCTTACAAAGTATATTATAGTGTAAGATTGGAGGTTAGAATCATCTGAGAAGATGTCAATGAGGCGCATTGCATTGAGTTGCAAACATCCCATGGGGTAACTTCTGTCAGAGCAAGCAGCAAGATGTTGGGGATCTCTACCAAGCTCAGTCTTCAGCAACCCAAAGACCTACATCATCACACTGGTATTAAAAGAAAACGTCTGAGACGTAGAGGCTTTCTCAAAGAAATGAGAATCTAGAATAACATTCAACTAATCCCAAAGAAGATCAAGAGGTGGACTGGCATCACTTGCATAAGTGCAGTTTGTATACTACCAACAAATGAAAGCACATTCGAAGATTGAGAAAAGAAAAGTTTATCTCTGCTCAAATTAACAATCTCTATTGATTATCCAACTCAGATAATTATCTGTACAAGATATAATATGGAAAAACAAATGATAATCATGTTGTTGGACAATTTTGGTGCAATAGATCTCCCAGCCAATATAAGTTAAAAAAGATTGGTTCTGTCAGTTAATCGATGCAGAGTAAGCCACCAAACTGCTGTACAAGAACTTTAAAGGATGAGAGAAATATCCTGCTCTCAGAACATAACAGAAACTAACCACTGAAGCTACAGACTTTGACAAATCGAGACCTCCTGGTGAACAAGCAACTTCATCCAGGTAAGAGATGCTTTCTGCTTCACATAGATTCAGCAGCTGGACAAGTAGGAAGTTTGTGACTGATTTATTAAATTGAATTTGTCTACAGAGGTACCAAACAACAGGAAGCTGAAGTAGAATCTAAAGCAGCTCAAGCCCCAGAGTAGAAGATGACAGTATCGTTTTAATCACTAGCACTCACAATTGATAAGAACTTAGCTTTCAACCTAGATACAGCAGCGAAAATTCCGGAGGACTCTGCGAAAGGCCAGGTGACATTTAAATTCAAGATGGCCCGACCCATAAACAGAAGACCACCACATAATTCCTGAAACAATACCAGAACTCGAAATTTAAAAAAGTATGGGCACTATCAATAATCAGTCAAACAAAACAACATAAATATAATTGACCTACAACTTCACAAGGATCCATCAAGACATCTTCCATGCATATATATTATATGAACCTAACAAATTGTTTCATAATCACTACAATCAAAACCATGGTTTTGTCAGCCGAACAAAAGATTGACATTTTAAGTCACACTGTTTCTCACACTGCCAAATCTGTCCTGCTTGTAAACTGCAGTAAAATACAGTACAAGATAGACATCGAATTATATCTACCTAATGGTACTCATGTTTTTTGTTTGAAAACACCATAAACCAGCCCCACTCTCTTTCCCTTTCAGTGACTAGTAGAACATAGAAGAGACACCTACGAGAACACATAGCTTTAGTGACAACAAAGAATAAAAAAAGTTCTGGATTAGAAAACCTTATTTGTGAGTAGGCGCTCTAGAAAGATTTTTTGTTGGCACAATGACTGAAGAAACTGTAAAGAAGCCTCACATTGCTGGCAGAGATAGTTAACAATTTGTTCAGCAGTCAGATTGGATTTCATGCCAAAATCAGGATGTTGAACTGACAGCCTGATGCTGAGAAACCTAATGGCTACATGAACTGCTCCAAAAGCGGCATCCATAAAAATGTCAACCTGACAAAGAAGGCTTCATAATCACAGACCGCATACATATGTAAAACTGCAAAACCTAAAAGGGAAAACGAAATAGACCAACGATATACATAATAGTCAGAATGAGATTTAATTGTAGCTCAACTGATTGAATAACCATAGTAAAAAATTCCATGAACATGAAACAGTAACTCTATATATAGATTGCTCAAGATGGACCCTATCTCAATCCTATAGCAGCTTAATCAAATCATATGGGATCCACCATACCTTAGGGTGTGCAAGCAATACATGAGCAAGATCTAGCCATTGTGAAGATATACAATCCGCCAAGAGATATAGGCTGCACGCCACCAGTACTGGATGCATAAGGGGCATAGGTCCAAACATATGGGTTTCCTGCATCATCAAAGTAAGTCTAAATAGATAAAAATAAAGAGTACATAGACCCCAGAAGGTGTGGATTTTGGAAAACCTGTTTATAGCCACCAATAACAATTAGCAAATAAAGCACCAACTCAAGCAGCTGCTCTGACACTTTTACATCATCTAGCAGAATCTGAAACCAATATTCAAGCGTAAGAATCAGAATTAAAAATATAAAATGTAAGAATCAGAATTAAAAATATAAAACACTTAACTGCTACATACTAACAGTAAAATTCCCAGCCATATAACTACTTTCAAACACCGCAAAGGGAAGAATGAGAACATTTAGTAAGAACACCAAAACCAGGATTGGGCAGTATATACACACTAGAATGATCAAAACAACAGATCCCAGAGCATGGAACCAGGAAGAAGAAAACAATGTTTTTTTTTACCTAAAGTGATAATAGAGACAACCCTCCCCTACAGCTCAACACATGAGACCTATAGTGAGCCCCAACACCTCTCCTTCCATTCGATTTTTCTTAGTTTAAAGTAACACAACAAGTAAACAAGATTAAAACTGCCCCATTACTAATCCATCAAGTCTCTGCAGTTAGGTGAAGTCTTAAATGCATAAGAAAACAAAAACAAAATAAATACAACAGCAACAGAAATAAAACGTCGGCAAGGACTATTATAGGAACCTGCTCGAGTTTAGCACGTCGAGGTGCTAAATCACACAAGGAGTGCAAGAGACGAATGCCGGATAACAAGTATATGAACAGGGCTTCATCTCTGTCAGATGACATAAGTGTTGCAATAAGGTGTAAGGGAAGAAATCCTGCGAGATTTTCCATGTCAATCTGGCACAAAACATTATTTAAGATCCATCTGACACATGAATAAAGAGGTAAAAGCAGGATAGCATATTGATAACAATAAAAATAATGATGCTGATACTGAGGGATGATGATTATGCGCCACCAGACCTTAATCAATGACTTCTGTTCAGTAAGATAGTGAATAGTGGAACTTTCAGAGTCCCTCAACAACTTATGAAGTTTCTGAGAGCTAAGCCCATGCAACTCCTTAACTGCTGAAGTTAAGTCAATGGCCTGTTCATACAAACAAATTCAGATATATTTGTGTTAGCAGAAGGGGATGAGTCCTAGGAAAATATTTCAATTTTTGAAAAGAAAATAAATTTTTTAAAAAATACTTCTCTCAATCAGAGAAATGATGAATGGGGCGCCATAATGGGGTTGGTACTATGCAGCACATTCAAGGGGAGTTAGATTACTTACTTGTACAGAAGAACTACATGATGCTTCTTCCATAGCAGGCCTCATTCTTGAAAATCTACAGCCAAGGGAAAAGAGATTTTTGCATCATAAAGAGAAGCACGGAAAATTTGTACCAGCAGGGGGTTGATAAGCATACAAAATTTACTATTGTGCACTTCAGGGGAAGAGCTTGGACATGTTGAACCCACTACAAGGGCTAAAAGATGAAGGCAGACAATTAGACCAAATAAAAGTCTTAACATTCATGCAAATTTCAAACACAAGAATCCATCTATTGGAGAAGATAGAGGAAATCAGATTTTTATTATATGCAAGCAGGCCCATGATGGTTGCTGAACCTCAATCTTCAACACTGGAAATGGTGACTTGCAGTTATGCATCTCATACTGATACTTTGCTGCAGGTGGCATATTCGATACAAACAATCACGAAGTTGTTCTGCAATTGATCAATTTTGGAAATCCCTCGATGATCAACATTTCACTCCTTACATAATCATTTCTGACATTCATATGGGCAGTCAAACAAAAAATGTCCATGAAATCAGTCCATGGGGCATCCACAGAGCACCCAGCCATAGATTCTATCCATGTCACAACATCATGTCAAAATGCAAGAAGCTCCATGATACCACATGTGCTTGCAAGTGCAGACGCATGTAGAGATGCCAATACAAATATACCTACTCTATAAAGCAATATTTCAATGGAATTGAGATGCTTTACACGAATTGCAGAAAGCTAAGCACTCAGAAGGTCCTAAATCACGAATTAGGTCCTAAATCACGAATTTATTTTAATCAATCAGCACTAATCGATAGAAGAGCTCAGAATATCTTCATGTATACCAAGTTCAAGGAAATTATTAATCAATTACGAACGATTCTTACACTCTCTTCACTATATAGTTACAGAAGTATTCTGAAATGCAATGCATTAGTTCGCATCAATTTTGAGCGGACTGTAAGATAAAACTAGCAAAATACAATCGAACTCAGGAATGCAGTAATATCACAGTGCACAACCAGGAAAATAACTAAAACAGCGTAAAAGTATTGAAATCGAACATATTACTTCGCTATGCAAGAAAACAACGAAAAATCCACATCAGAAAACCCTCGTTCTGAAGCAAGCAACATGAATTGAACGTTAAAACCCTATCAATCGACATGACTTTCAGAGACAACCGTATGAACTGTATAGAACAAAACTGGCAGAGCACGAGCTTGAAGAAGTGTATATTCGAAATTCAGAAAGCTGACCTGAGAACCGTGTCGACGAGGCTCGAGGGAAGATTTTTAAAAGCGCCCAAAGAACTGATAAACGGATCGAAAGATGAAATTCCCGGGCGTTTTTGAGCTAGTGTACACCACCGAGGACCAGGTCTAAAACTCGTTTAGATTGAGACCGTCTTTGTTTCTATCATACGTGAACGGATATATATACACACGCGCGAACACGCGCACGTTTCTTAATTTTTTTTTAGGAAAATTGTAATTTTAGCACTTACATTTTCACCACTTTTATTTTTTAATCTTTGAATTTCATTTTTCCAGATTTTGATCCTTTAATTTGTATTTTTTTAACGAAATAATCCTTCCGTCAAAAATCTATGTTTCACTGAAGAGGGCGCGCCACATCAGCTGAAAGCCACTATTTTCCCGCTCATACTGCACCACGTAATGAAAACACCAAATAGAAATGAAAAAATTGGCGTACCTCATCGTCCCCAGCAGGCCTCTGTTCAAGAGCTCATTGATTTAGTCTTCTGCAACTTCTTCCAGTGGCTTCCCTTCTTTGGCTTTAATGAATCTCTCCGCTATCCACAATCGAATTAGTCTCGTTTGTTCAATCAAAGATGCTCAAGTAAAAGAAACAAGATTTTAGATAGTATGCAATTCCTTTATTACACACGAGTTCACACCATAGCTTAAGAGTTTCGCAAATTCGAGCCGAAACCCAAAAGCATAGCCACAAAGCACTCTAGCTTCACTAACCCGGATAGAGAAACTCTTTAGTGTGAAAGTCATCATGGATGCTGAGAATAATCTAATTTCCCAGCAACAACCATTGTTACGATTGAAAGACCCCAACCAAAAAAAAAAGACAATGAAACTACAATAACAGTAACCCAAGAAGAAGGACGATGACGAGGATAGTGATGATGCGTAATGGAGGTGGGGAAGAAGGACCGCTATACGCGAGGAGGGAGAGTGGTGGCTTGGCTTTCTCTCTCTCTCTCTCTCTGCGGTTCTTCTCCAAGATGCGATGCTGGGGTGCCAGGTAGTGTCCACGTGGCACTACCTGGTTTCTGCGTTCTCTTGGCATCTATTCATCTCCTCCAAAGGATATGCTTTCCTTCCCCCACGCTCTTCTGTAGTACGTGCAGAGGTGTAGTTGTCTAGAATCCTCCAAAATACCTCCCTCCCAGGCCACCTTCTCTTCCAATTTTAGGCAATCTCCATCTTGTTAAAAAGCCATTTCACCGTACTTTTCATCGCCTTTCACAAAAATACAGCCAGATTTTCTCTCTTCAATTTGGTTCCCGTCTCGTTGTGATTGTGTCGTCTTCATCTGTTGTCCAGGAATGCTTTACCAAGAATGATATTGTCCTTTGCCAACCGCCCTCCCTCACTAGTCGGCAAGCACCTCGCCTACAACTACACCATTGTGGGAGCTTTACCATACGGTGACCACTGGCGCAACCTTCGTCGTATTACTGCCATTGAGATCTTCTCAACTAATCGCCTCAACATGTTCCTGGGCATTCAAAGAGACGGAGTCAAGCGCTTGCTACTTAAACTGTCACAAAACTCTTGCAAGGATTTTGCCAAAGTGGAGCTAAAATCAATGTTGTTAGAGCTTACCTTTAGAATGGTGGCAGGGAAGCGTTACTATGGCTATGGAGAGTAGGGGTGTCCATAATACCGGCCGGACCGGCCAAACCGGCCGAACCGAACCGATTTTTACTCAAACCGGTGAAATTTTGTGAAACCGGGTTGACCGGACCGGAAAGCCGGTGTACTCCGGTCTGGTTCCGGGTTACACCCATGAAAACCCGGGACAGGACCAGAGTATACTTCTTCAACCCGGTCCTTACCGGGAAAAAAAAAACCAACACCCGGTCCACCCAGACCCCCCGGTTCGCGCAGCACAACCACAGCCCTAATGTTTTTACTTTTTACCTAAAAACGTGCGTTTAACTGGTTTAAGTTAGGGCTGTGGCTGCTTAGACAAAAAAAAAAGTTAGGGCTTTTAGTTTCTAACTTTCTGTCTCCTCTCTGATCTCTCTCCCCGTCTCCATTCTTTTCTCTCCCGCCGCACCTCGCATTCTCCCTCCCGCAGCCCCTTACCTCGCGCCCACGCCAGCACGCCCACGCCATCCCCGCACACCCACGCCCACGCCCACGCCAGCACGCCCACGCCAGCACCCCCCCAGGCCTCAGCCCCGCACCTCTCCCGCAGGGCCTGCACCTCACTTTTTACCATCACATTTTTTTTAACCTCTCACCTCTTACCAAGACCCTCTTGCCGCCGAACATCACCATTGTTGCCAAATCTAAGAGCTTGCCATTTTCTTGCAAATCTTTGCTGCTCCTTTGATATTCAAAGCTTACTCCTAAAGATTCAAGGTTAGTATTTCATACACTTGGCATTATTAACTCATTTATTTTTGAAAAATATGTTGTGTAACTTACGGGTTGAACCCATGAGGTTTTGTGAGTGGGTTCATTATTAAACAATGGATTTACGTTTTCTATGATGAAGTTTCTTTACATTTGTACTTCCTATTGTTGTAATTCTTGATTGCTTCCTACTGGATATTTTTCCTAGACTTTGGAGGAGTAGTGCGTGTGATTTTTTTTTGGGTTTTTACTTGGGAAATTGAATACTGTAGTTCTATGGTAGATCTTTGTTACTTCATACGCATACAGAAAATTCCAAAGTGGTGAATCAGGTGCTATTTTGTCTGCTTTGTGTTTTTTTTATTGGAGAAGGTCAACTGCTCATGTATGGCCGTGTGAGTTTTATGAATGCTGTGAAATTCTGCTTGTGTTTAAAGTTGAAATCTCTTATGGGTTGTCCTACCCATTGCCTATTATCACCTATTTCCATATGTATTCATAGCTTACATGTTAGTTTTGTTGGAAAAATGGAATGGGTACATTGTTTTGGTAGGCATGGATTACATAAAGCATTTCCAAAACTGCTTATATGTTGCACGTGTTGCTTGTACAGTGTACAGGTGCAAAGATGAATGGAGAGAAATCTTTGTGGTAAACACGAAAGTTTTTAGTAGAGTACTAAAGCTACTGAATCTTTTCTCAATCGAATAGAAAAGAAATATATATATTATTCCATTAATTGGTTGACATTAAATGGTATGATCTGTTATATGCAATGCATAGGTCTTTAATAAAGAAAAAGATTATGCTATATCACTCAGTTTCCACCGTTTGCTTAAAAGCTTCTTGAATTTTCTAAAAACTGCTTGTACAGCCAGGACACATGTTATTTTGTTGTTTTTTTCACATTTGATTGATTAATTTGTAACATTCTCTAGGTTTATCTTTTCAGTTGCATGAACTCTCTTAATCTGTTCTTCGACATCATTGGTCAGTAGGCAAAAAGTAACAGCACAGTGGAGCTAGCATCTGCACATGTTTGAGCCTTGAAGTCAGTGCATTGCATTGAGGTAAAAATTTGCTTACTTATTTAGTTAATTATTTAGTATAGTTACTTAGTTAATTTAGTATTTTACAGTATAGGTTAGGTTGTGAAACTGTGGAGGATGGGTTTGATTGGATCATTGAAGGATTTGGTGTTTGTGAAAATGTGGAGGATGAGCTTGATTGGATCATTGAAGATTGATTGAATATTTGCTATTTAATATTTATGTATTAGTAATTTATTATATATTGTGAATTTGTGACATTGTAGTATATATTTTGATGCATTGTTTTTTCACATTTGCTAGATGGATAATCAATCTGAACCAACCAATATGTCTCTTGTAATTGACTTAGAGTCTGGCCAAGATTTCATTACTAGTCCTACTCCTAGTCGTTCCAACCAAAGTCGGCCTCCCAAACGTAAAGCATCTATGGTATGGGATCACATGACAAAGAAGACAGATTGTGATCCCAATTACCCCATGTGTTATTGTAATTACTGTAAGAAAGAGTATCTCTGTGACAGTAACAAAATTGGTACCTCGACCCTTAAGAATCATGTCTTGAAATGTGAGAAAAATCCTATGAATAGGAGAAGAGGTACAATGAATAAAGGTCAAACACAGTTGTCTGGTAATACAACCACTGAAGGGGAGAGTGAAAATGTTGGGCCTAGTTTGATAGTCCATAAGTATAATCCAGCGGTTTCAAGACAAAAGCTTGCAGAGATGTGTATAATTGATGAGATGCCATTCAGGGTAGTGGACGGTCAAGGTTTTCAAGCCTTTATTAAGTCATTTATGCCTAGTTTCCAAATTCCTTCTCGTCAAACTGTGCAAAGAGATGTTCTAAAGACTTATGAAGATGAGAAGGAGAAGTTGAAAGGACTTTTTAAATCATGTGATTGCAGAGTTAGTTTGACTACCGACACATGGACCTCAGTGCAGAACTTAAATTACATGACTCTCACAGCGCACTTTGTTGATAATAATTGGAAGTTGTGCAAAAGGATTCTAAACTTTTGTCAAGTTCCTAATCATAAGGGGGAAACAATTGGGAAGTATGTGGAGGCTTGCTTACTAGATTGGGGTATTGATAGAATCTTTTCTGTTACAGTTGACAATGTCTCTTCTAATGATGGTGCAATTCGTTTTCTGAGAAGGTTTTTGAAGGATAATTTATTAGATGACATGTATCTTCATATGAGATGTTGTACGCACATTCTTAACCTTGTTGTTTGTGAGGGATTAAAGGATTGTGATGAGTCTATTGTGAAAGTCCGGAACGCAGTGAGGTATGTGAGATCATCTCCATCAAGGTTGGAGAAATTTAAGGTTTGTGCTGATTATATGAAGATTGGTACAAAGAAATTGGTTTCTCTTGATGTGCCAACTAGATGGAATTCAACATATCTCATGTTGGAGAGTGCAGAAAAGTTTCAAGCAGCTTTTCTAAGACTAGAGACTGATGATTCTTCCTTTAGTCGTGCAATGTGTGCGGGAGATGGACTTGGACCTCCCACGAGGGAGGATTGAGAGAAGATAAGAGTTTTTGTTATGTTTTTGAAGGTCTTCTTTGATGCTACTGTCAAACTTTCTGGGTCATTGTATGTGACATCAAACATATTCTTCCCTGAGCTTTGTCAAATTCAGTCACATTTGATTAGAATGTCTAATAATGACAACGCAATAGTTCGCAACATGGCAATAGAGATGAAGACAAAGTATGATAAGTATTGGGGCAATGTGGAGAAACTGAACATGATGATATTCGTTGCAAGTGTGCTTGATCCTAGAGGCAAATTGGGTGCAGTAGAGTATTGGTTGAAAAAAATATATACACTGGAGATGACAAATATTTTGATATCATCTACAAAGCATTTGTTGGAGGCTTTATTTGATGAGTACAACATGATATATGGAGAGTCAAGCACGACATCTTCACAGCCACAGGTATATGATATTGTAGCATCTAATGTATTTCTTTTAATTATTCGTAACTTATAATTTATTCTTATTAATTATTTCTAATTTTGTACATAGGGTTTTGAGCCTCCATCTGCTAGTGTTTATTTTACCATGGATGATGCATCTGGCATTAGTGGCATAGAAGATGTCCCACATTTTGAGATGTATGCGCAAGATAATGAAATTGAGTATGTCAAGTCTGAAATTGAAGCATATCTAATAGATAGGTGTGAATCACGTAATATCCAATCTTTTGATATTTTGTCTTGGTGGGGGAGCAATAAATCCAAATATCCAATACTTGCGAGAGTGGCAAGGGATCTACTGGCCATGCCTGTTTCTACAGTTGCTAGTGAGTCGGCATTTAGCACGGGGGGTCGTGTGCTTGATCCTTTTCGCAGTTCTTTGTCTCCAGTCACAGTTGAGGTTATTGTGTGTTCTCAAAATTGGTTGAAGAATCCAATTAAGTTAGATATTCGGGATTCACTGGACGAAGTTGAGGTCTTTGAGGCGTTAGAATCAGGTAATACTATTATATTTTGTTTCTATGTTGGTTAATTTTTTTTAATTTTGTAAGTTCTAGTTTTTTTATGAAGATTTGAACATGTTTTTGTCATAAATTATTAGGAATAATGTTTAACTCACGAGTGGCTCGGCTTGAGATAACTGAAGAGTGAAGACTACTTTGATTTGATTTCATGGTAAGTAATATTATTTATCTCTTTTTTATAATAATGCCAACTATATTGTTTATTAGTTTATTATCTCACGTCTAATTTTTTTTTTCCTTTTACAGCTTCCATGGGAGATGAACAATTCACAACCGGACAATGGATTGGAGTATTTTGTTGTTTGTTATGGCTTGTAATAGAGTAGTGTAGTTAGTAATTACTGATTAGTTTTACTTTTGTTATGGCTTGTAATAGAGTAGTGTAGTTAGTAATTACTAATTAGTTTTACTTGCAATTCTATTATCTTAAAAAACTAGGATTTATAACTCTTTAGTCTTTATCTTATGAGTTATGATAAATGATAATTATGAACTTATGATTTATGATTTATTAACTTAAAAAACTAGGATTTAGAACTCTTTAATTAGATCTTATTATTTTCTTCAAATGATAATGTAACAATTTTTACAAAATTTGGTTGAATATGAAGCCAAAGATTTCATGTAAAAATAGGCCAAAAAATTGATGTAAAGAAATCCAAAACAATGGTCTCAAAACGTTCAAAAGAAAACAAGAAAACCAAAATACAAAATTTTAAGAGGCCTAAACAGGAAAAGGCCTAAAAATTTTAGGCCCAAACCGGCCCAACCCGGCTAACCCGGACCGGTGAAACCGGAGACCGGACCGGTCCGGTAGTATAAGATTTCCGGTCCGGTCCGGTCCGGTTTATACACATAATATTTTGACCGGTTTGGCCGGTCAAACCGGACCGAACCGGAGATTGGACAGGCCTAATGGAGAGGACGTAAAGGTGAGGAAGAAGCGAAACAATTTAGGGAGATAATGAATGAAGTCTTCGCGAATGCAGGGGCGTCAAATCAAGGAGAATACGTGCCCCTGTTGTGGTGGATTGACTAAGATTTCATTACGTGGCAGTATGAGCTGGAAAATAGTGACTTTCAGCTGATGTGGCGCGCCCTCCGTTAGGGAAACAGACGGATCCCTGACGGAAGGACTATTTAGTCAAAAACTGCAAACTAAAGGACCAAAATGTGAAAAAATAAAATACAAGGACTAAAAAATAAAAGTAGTGAAAATCTAAGGACTAAAATGACAATTTCCCTTTTTTTTTACCTGATTACATTAATTGGTTAAGTGGAGTAGTTTTGTAGTATTTTTCTTAATGGAGTAGTTTTGTAGTAACTATTGCATATTATATATATATATAGTATATTTTTGAAATATTATTCCACAGAACGAAAATTGAAAACATAGAAGAAATAAGTGTTTTCACTTATTACCAAGATTTATCGTCAATATTCCCCCTATCCTTTTTTCTTTGGCAGCTACAGAGTTTTTTTTAATCAAAAGAGCCATATTTGAAAGAAACAACAGTACAAGAAAAGCTATGGGGATCAGTCCCGCATATGTCCAAATGAGTTCAAGAAAGTGTTCACAAATATCGGGATGACGACCAGACATAAGCTCGGCGGCAACCTAACGAGCAAAGTGACGTTCAACTCTATTGGCATCTCTAGGAACAAAGCAAAAAGAACACTGTTGCTAATAGCGAGTCACCTTCAACCAAAAGCCGTTTGATACCTTGTCGCCCAGCCTCTTTGATTCCAAATTCTACTGCCAAGATTACGCCCTCCAGTGGATCTGTCGTGGGAAGCTTTTTCACCACAGCACCCACTACATTTCCTTGGTCGTTTCTTAGGATAACAGCCCCGACAACAAACTCAACAGCCACATCAAAGTTAAGTTTTATGAGCCCATAGGGAGGAGGTTGCCAATGAACTGGTTGCTGCTCACCACTAACTTGCTGCCAAGCTTGTTGATGCTCCACACTTACCCTTCTAATTATTCTAATTAGCTCCAACACCTCTATGGTTCCTCCTTCCCGAACGATCTTGTTTCTAGCCATACAGACAATGTCTAGCATGTTCAAAGCAAATAATTGGAAATGGTGCTGCTCTTCCGGTGGCAACCAATCCGCTCTAGGAAGGATTATCAATCTAATCCAATCCATCAAGGGGGCCTCGCTGAAAACTGTAATATCCATGGGACATGGGGATTCTGGTCGTATAATCTTGCTAACAGGGCACACCAAAACACAAGTGGTAAGTAGATTCCATCTCAGTACTACAAAACACACACTCCAAATCATGCTAACGTATATTGCCTATACGGTCTGCAATTCGGCAGCGAGTAGGGAGAGTATCCCAAATAATTCTCCACAAGAGCACTTTGAGGGGTTCATGAACTTTCATACACCAAAGGGCCTTCCAATATTGCTGCTCAAGAGGGTTTACAGAAGGAAATTTATTTTTTACAAGCTCTAGATACATTGATCTGACCGAGTATTCCCCAGAATTTTCAAGGCTCCATTTCTTTCTTTCTTTTTTTCTAAGTTCAAGGCTCCATATCATTTCATCTTGCCGATCTCCATTGCTCAAATGTGTATCTTGAGTATAGCTTCAGCTGTTTCAGGGGTAAAAATACTCCAGACCAAGGCGCGATCCCACTGCCCTGTATCCTGATCAATCAGCTCTGCTACTATTAATGGTCTCTCAATCCCGAAGTAGGAGTCCCGAGGTTTTGGTTGAAAGTCTGGGAGAGATGACACCCAAGGGTCCTCCCAAATTCTTACATCCATACCATTGCCTATAAGATAGCACATACCAGCAGATAAATATTGTCGCATTTGCAAAAGACTTCCAAACCAAATATGCCTGCGGTTGGCGCTGAACCTGCGAGAAGCTATTATGAATAAAATATTTCCCACGGAACACCTGCTACAGAGTTAAAATTATTTGTTATTTATTAATACATATTTTTATTACCCTCATCAATATCTACTTAATTAGGACTTTTATACTCAATAATTTACTTTGTGCCTATTGGTATGAGCAAGGGGTGCAACCTCCATGACCAAAGAGACCACCTATCCACACGACCATGCACACTCCTAAATAATATATATTTTTTCTTATATATATATATATATATACTTAATATTAAAGCATATATACCTTGTGCACCCTTCAAACAAGAGAGTCTTCTTGATACTTTGGACTTCTATTTATTATTTTTTGTTATATTACACCTATAAACTATTAATTTTAGACACTTTGCACATTATATTTAAATTTTATATTAATTTTACACTTTGCAAATTTTACTTCTATGTGTTTTTTCTTTTTTCTGAATTTATTTTTGATAGGTTAAGAAAGAAAGAAACTGAGAATTCTTTGGTGCCTAATCTCGCCGCGTGCCATGATTTACCATAATAACTGACGTGCTGGATATTAAATTGGGGAATTTCTTCTACGCATGCTCCAGTTGTGACGTTTGTCGCAAAGTGTCTGTTACAACTTACTTCCCAAAACTGGACTCACGATTTCATCACGCCTTATAGTGGGACTTCTTTGCTTTTAGCAGACGTTATTATTCCTTTTATAGCTTCTATATGCAATATAATTTAGAAGAAAAATTGTGCCTTTTGGGTTGATTTTGTTTTCCCATAAGCCTTTTGCTGCGTATAACGAGCTAGGAGATTAACTAAATTATTATTAACTTTTGTTTTGTAACGAAATCATGCAAAAAGCATTAGCATTAAAGATATCTCCCAAACAAGGGTGGACTATACTATACTAGAGTTCACAACCTTTGGATTAAAAACTATTTTGGTTCTTTTTGGTCCTCTAGCAAACATCTCATGATATTTGTAGTGTATTATTTCTCCAATTAAGGCTGTTCAACCCCGGTGTAGGTGCCGGTTTTGGCCAAAACCGGCACCTACACCGGATATGCCGGTTTTTAAAAAAATGACACCTACACTTACACCGTTAAGGGCAAAAACCGGCCCTTAACAGTGGCGGTTTAGCGGTGACGGTTTCCGGTAATCCTATATTTATATTAAACAATTTTTTAAACATATTATGAACATAAAAAATATAAACTTTACACTAATACAACAAATACATAGAAAATCAAAGAAAATTGTTTAATATAAATATATGATTTTACTAACAGTGGGAGTTATGAAACCAGGAGCTGCTGGATTGGTTGGAATTGCAGCGAAGGCAGCAACCGCAGCCAAGGAGGAGAAGAAACCAGAAAAAACTGTTTTTGAATTGAAACTAGAGTCTTATGAATCAGCTGCAAAGATAAAGATAATCAAGGAGGTTAGGAGTTTTACTGATTTGGGTCTCAAGGAAGCCAAAGACTTGGTGGAGAAGACTCCTTCCATTTTGAAAAAGGGAGTATGAAAAGAAGAAGGTGAACAAATAGTTGAGAAGTTGAAAGCTCTCGGGGCCAAGGTTGTCATGGAATGAAAAGAAGCTGATAGGAAATGTATGTCCCTGTTTAAATTTCCTAAATCAGATTCTTTTGTTCTAGACACTAAAACTGTCTGTGACACTACAGTAATAATTTGTTGGTGCAATTTTGAGGTAGAAGAGTGGGTGAAATCCTGGTGTATGGATGAAGGATTGGGTGATAATGAGTGATAATATAATCAAAAATAGAGAACGGGTATAGCTGAGTAATGAGTGATAATATAATCAAGAAAGAGAAGCATCTGAGGATAAAAGACAACTCACATATATTATCAAGGTGGCTATGGTAGAAGTTGTTGCTGAAAACACTATCAAAATCTTCCAATACGAACCCTGAGGTGATAGAATTCTGTAAAGAGGAGGGGGAAGGAGGCAGAAGGAATTGTAAGAGTTCCATGAAACCAACTTTACCAAACGCTAATTTGCAGATTTTCAATTTAAACACCTCTTACTGAATTTTTATTTTCACCAATCCGACTATTGTAGATAAATGTTAGAAAAGCTCAAATCCATTATCTAATCATTCTAATATATGAACCAAATAGCAAATAGAAGGACAGTTACTCCATATGTCCGGAATGGACGAACTGTCCTTCCAAACTACCCTATTGCTGGGCTTCCATGACAGGGTCAGCAAAAAACAAACAGTTAATGAGACATCAGCTTTACATAGTGATGCTAGCACTACTCATCAATTTGAACATCAATTTTTTCATATAATGAAATAGCATAGCAGCATTATTAACACAAATAAAAGAATTCCATAGAACATGAAGTCATTTTGATATGCTACAAGGCCTTTCTTACACCCAAAATCAAACAGAGGTTTTGTATAATATTAGGTGTATCCCTTATGTAGGATTAAAAAGAACAGTAAAGCAGTGGATGAAGAAAAGCAAAAACAAAGACTTGAAGTGTACTGTCCAAAACCTTTCTCAGGAACTCCATCAAGGACGATGGAGGTATCCCAGGATTTGAAGCATTTGCTGTTGAGATAATTATGTGCTCAGAATCCAACTAAATTAAAGGCAGCACACAAAGCTAACCTGGGTCACTCCTTCGGCGACTCGGCAGTGGGCAGGGGGCACGTCGGCGGTGAAGGCAGTGAGCAGGGGACACGTCGGCGGTGAAGGCAGTGGGCTTAGATTTTAGACTTAGGTTAGGGCTGGGAAATTTGGGAATGGCAGTATGGCACTGGCGGGGGGGGGGCACTTCGTTTCGACATAGTTTTAGTTTTTTTTTTAAAGCCCGGTTTCCTAGTTCCGGGTAACCCGGGAACCGGGATTACCCCCGGGATTTCAAAGAAAACTCAAACCGGCACCGACACCGGTTTGCCGGTGCCCCTGCAATTCGGTGCCGGTGCCACCGGATTTTCCCTGTGGCACTGAACAGCCCTATCTCCAATAGTGGAATTTTAATCATTATAAACAAAATACCTAGAAACTAGGGGTATTTGTATAATTTTTGTAAAACTAGGATTTGTACTAATAATTATGCACTGACCATTATTATCATATAGCCTATATTGAAACTTGCATAAAATGCACATACATGATAAAAGAAGATGTTATTGAAGGAGTATGATAAGGTAGAGGTTGCTCGATTTGTGTGAGACAAGATGTTGTACATACCTCTAGATTAGTCGAGATATGCGTATGTGAGTTTAAACACTTGTTACAAAGAGAAAAAAAAGGATAAGGTGGAGGTTTCTATAGTCAAGCTGAGGAGATTAGGTGATTAGGTTATACTGGTCGCATTCTTCCATCTTTTTAGTTTAAAAAATAAGAAGCTAAAAACAATCATTAAAAATGTAAATAGGAATTAGTATATCTATCCATTTGCAATTTATCACACTTACAAAAGTGGTCACAAAACGATACTAATTTTTTTAAACAAGGTTAAATACACTTTTTCCACCCTTGATTATTAGGGTTATGACACCTTGCATTTTAAATTATCAATTTCTTTACATTTTACCTATCAACTATCAATCGTTTAGACTTTGCATCCAATTGTTAATTTGGATAAAAATTGCAGTGAAATGATAATTTTTTTATAAATATATTTTGTATATGATAAATTTGTCATTTCACTGTACTGAAAAATAACAATTTTCGGTCAAATTAACTATTGAGAGTGCACAGTATAAATAGTTAATAGTTGAGTTAAATAAAAAAACAAATTTTCCTCCAAAATCAGTTACAAGTTGATCTTTTTGTTTATGTTATCCGGGTAAAAATAAGGGTTAAATGCATCTCATATCCCTGTGGTATTCGAGAATTGCAAATATACCTCTGAGGTAAACAAAGTCATTTTCATACTCATGAGGTAAACATCAAGGTCACAATATGCCCCTCCGTTAATGTGCCGTTTGAAACACTAACGGTAAATGCTGACATGACAAAAATAGACACGTCAGCACCAATCAGATGATGACACGTCATTGCTCAGGGGCATATTTGCAATTTGCGAATACCACAGGGGCATGTGATGCATTTTAGCTTTTTTTAAAAAAAAATTAAAATTAATTTTTTTTAAAATAGTCACGTCAGCACCAATAATATGATGACACATCATCATACTTAATTTTAAAAAGAAATTATTATTTTAAATAAAAGACAAAAAAAGACAGCCTCATTTTCCTTCAACATATCTCATGTGTTCGTTTCTGTCTTTTTTTATATATATTTTTTAAAAAAAAAATATTTGTAGTTCAACTTAGCCACTGTATTCATTTCTGTATGCTTTTTATTTTTTATTTTAAATTTAATTTAAAAAAACGAACATAAAACAACTTAGCCTCATTTCCCTTCAACTTAGCCTCATTTCCCTTCAACTTA
Source organism: Myrica gale (assembly GCA_963930655.1). Taxonomy (NCBI): domain Eukaryota; kingdom Viridiplantae; phylum Streptophyta; class Magnoliopsida; order Fagales; family Myricaceae; genus Myrica; species Myrica gale. The sequence goes on from OZ005614.1 coordinate 11,178,695, forward strand.
GCCCATGTGTTCGTTTGTATCTTTTTTTTTTCCTTTTTTCATAATTATTTAAAAAAAAAACACGCGTAGTTAAAAAAAAAACATACATAATCGAATACAGTGGCTAAGTTGAACTACACAAGTTTTTTTTTAAAATTATGTATAAAAAAAGACAGAAACGAACACATGAGATATGTTGAAGGAAAGTTGGGCTAAGTCTTTTTTTAAAATAATAATTTCTTTTTAAAATTAAATATGATGGCGTGTCATAATCTTATTGGTGCTAACGTGTCTATTTAAAAAAATTAATTTTAATTTTTTTTTAAAAAAGCTAAAATGCATCACATGCCCCCTATGGTATTCGCAAATTGCAAATATGCCCCTGAGCGATGACATGTCATCATCTGATTGATGCTGACGTGTCTATTTTTTGTCACATCAGCATTTACCGTTAGTGTTTCAAACGACACATTAACGGAGGGGCATATTGTGACCTTGATGTTTATACCTCAGGGGTATTAAAATGACTTTGTTTACCTTAAGGGTATATTTGCAATTCGCGAATACCACATGGGTATGAGATGCATTTAACCCTAAAAATAAAAGACTTAATATTCTCGTAAGTCCCTGTGGTATGACTCATTCTCTAACTAGTCCCGTGAAATTTTTTGTCCTACAATGGTCCATGAATTAATCTATGAATAATGTTCAGGTTTTTCCATCCACTCCAAGACGGAAAATTCATACGTGGCAAACATCAGCACCACTAAAAGAGCAACACTTGTCTCTTCCTTCGCTGTGCTCCACGTCCTGACGTCTTTATTTTACACCTGCCACTGAAAGGGAGCAAAAATGAAGCTCTCGACGTGGCAGCAGAGTTACATGAACCGGAGGACCAACAACGTGAGGTCGTCTGGGCCGTTGGATTCGTCCTCCGACAGTTCCATCAAGTCCCCCTGGGGGATCTTCTAGCTCATACTCCACGGGCTCTACTGCCTTATTAGCTTAGTCCTCGGCTTCCAATTCTCCCGGCTTGTGTTTTTCTTCATCTTCTCTACCTCCGCCACCACCAACCTCTACATATCGTCGTTTCGCACTGCCTCCGAACTCGCCCATACACTCACTGTGCACTCCAATCCACTCAAGAATGTGGAGTGGCCGCCAGAGAATAGAACAGTCGTCGTCGGCGGGATCTCCACCAGTAGCAGAGTCGTCGTTGGGCGACACGGGATCCGTATACGGTCGTGGCCACACCCGAATCCGATCCAGGTCATGAGGGCGCACCAGATCATTGAGAGGGTCCAGAGGGAGCAGAGGCTCCAGTTCGGGGTCAAGAGCCCGAGGAGCGTCATTGCGGTCACACCGACTTATGTACGAACGTTCCAGGCGCTGCACTTGACTGGCGTGATGCACTCGCTCATGCTGGTTCCGTACGATCTCGTCTGGATCGTGGTGGAGGCCGGTGGAGCCACCAACGAGACCGCTTCGATCCTCTCCAAGTTGGGGCTCAGTATCATCCACGTTGGGTTCCATCAGCGAATGCCCAATTCAAAAAGACGACAGGTGGGTTCTGACGTGGAGCACAGAGGAGGTAGAGACAGGTGTTGCTCTTTTAGTTGTGTGATATGTCCTCCGTTTGCTATGAATTTTCCGTTCCGGAGTTGACGGAAAAACTTGGACAGTATTCATGGATTAATTCAGGACTATTTCAGGACAAAAAATTTCACGACGACTAGTCAGAGAATGGGCAGTACCTCAGGGATTTGCGAGAATATTAAGCCAAAATAAAATCTGACCACTCGTCTCCTGAACCAACGCGATGAATTGCAAACCCAGATGCTCCACTCAACCCTCCCATGAAACCCCTTCTTCCTTGTACTCTGAACGCAACTTCACCGCTAGTACACTCTGCTTTCACTCTAAGACTCCTAATACTCCTCCGCTCTCTCAGGCCATTCTCTTCAACCTTCACCAGCAAAACAAAATGGAACTCAACCACCAACGTTATCATCACCCACCCTGCTCTGCTAACCATGGATTCATGCACGACCATCCTCCAACTGAAGCAAATTCAAGCCCACATGACCGTTACTGGCCTCATTACTCATACGTTCCCGTGAGCCGGGTCCTAGCCTTTTGCGCTCTAGCTGACACCGGTGACATTGATTATGCGCACATTCTTTTTTCTCACATCGAGAAACCCAATACTTACATATGGAACACGATGATGAGGGGCTACATTAAAGCAAAAAGGCCCACCATGGGATTTATGTTTTTTCGTCGAATGGTTACGGAACGCGTCGAACTGAACTGCCGGAGCTTTGTTTTTGTGCTCAAGGCGTGCGAGCAGTTTTGTACAGTTTTAGAGGGGGAATCAGTTCACTGCGGGATTTGGAAGATGGGATTCGATTCGGATCTGCTAGTGCAAAATGGATTGGTGCATTTTTATGCAGAACGTGGATGTTTGAATTGTGCGCGTAAATTGTTTGAGGAAAGTTTTGTCAGAGATGTTGTTACTTGGACCTCGATGATTGATGGGTATGCGATGCATAATTGTTCAGATGAGGCTTTGGAACTGTTTAATTTGATGCTATTGAGCGATGTTGAGCCAAACGAGGTTACTATGATTTCTGTTCTTTCAACGTGCTCACTGAAAGGGGACTTGAGTAAGGGGAAAAGTATCCATGATTATATGCAAAAGAAGAATTTGAATTGGAGCCCGAACTTGCAAATTGCCATGTTGGATATGTATGTGAAATGTGGTAGTTTGGTCGCTGCTAGGGAGATTTTTGACAAGATGAAAACTAGGGATGTGTGTAAAAACTAAGAGCAGAAAGAAAAGAAAGCTTAAGTTGACGATAGATAGAAGGATGTGGAGAATACGCCAAAGTGCGATTCTGTTTTCTCTCTTGTATAAAGCTGCAGGGACGTCCTCTATATACACGGAGGAGTAACAGAATGGAAAGAGAAAATATAGCTAACCTACAGCTAGACTAGGACACCTGAGAAAACTACCCTACTACACGATAAAGAAATACAACAGAATGCTATACACTAAAATGATTCCACATACAACAGAATGCTATACACCAGAGTAGCTCCATATACGCTCAGACCCTTTAACACTCCCCCTCAAGATGGAGCATGCAAGTTGTGCACACCCATCTTGCGAAGGAGGTTGTGGAACTGAGCAGAACCAAGGCCTTGGGTCAGTAAGTCCGCAATCTGTGCATGTGAGGGAACGTGTAGGGTACGAACCAAGCCAGATTGAACGTTCTCTCTAACAATGTGACAATCTATATCGATGTGTTTTGTTCTCTCGTGAAAGACGGGATTGGCAGCTATGTGCATTGCGACTTTGTTGTCACAGAATAGGAGAGATGGAGATGAGTGATCGATATTTAAATCTGCAAGAAGACGTCTTAACCAGGTGAGTTCACAGCAGGTAGATGCCATAGACCGGTATTCTGCTTCTGCCGAGGATCGAGAGACCGTCTGCTGTTTCTTGGATTTCCACGAAATGAGGGAGTCACCGAGGAACACACAGAAGCCAGTGACTGAGCGACGTGTATCTGAGCAAGCAGCCCAGTCGGCATCACAGAATGCCTTCAAATGTAGCTCAGATTTGATCGGAAAAAATAATCCCTGTCCAGAGGTCCCTTTTAAATATCGCAGAACGTGATGTGCAGCATCCAAGTGGGGGCTGCTTTGGAGAGTCTAAGTGTCACGCCCCAAAAATCAGCATAAATAAACAAAAGAAATTTATCTCATTTATTCGAAACAAAACAAATTATAATGATATTGTTTTCAAAACAGAAACTTGAACAAATTAAAATCCATAATGATGCTCTCATCTATCCCGCCCACATGCTCTCTAGGCTCAATCTCTGAGCAATCTCTGAAAATAAGAAAAATAAAACGGAGTGAGTTCGACAACTCAGTAAGCAGAGAATAAAAACATATATTCTTTTCTTTGAAAATAATACTTAATTCAGTGATCGGAAAATACAGAAAATAAAATAGATTTTTCAGAAAATCCCCTTGACATCAACAGTAAGCCACATTGACCCCTGTGGCAGGGTTGTGCAACGACTTAACCGGCGGCCAAACCGAATTAAGCCAACAGAAAGTGGAGTTTGCCCTACTAAGACTTAGCCACGTACGCTAAGTGTGCACTAAGGAGAAACCCACACAGAAACCAATCCGAAGAATGGGCGCACCAGTAATCAGTAATGAGTTGGTACCAACAGCAGCAGTAATCAGTAATCAGTAATCAGAACATCACCTCGGGGTTTGAAAACAGTATGATATATAATATCAAAACTCAGATTTAAAATCAGAAATGATATTCAGCAGAATACAGAATATTTGAAAAATAATTCAGAACAGTCATATAAACAATCTCAGCAGCAGTAATCAGTAATCAGAACATCGCCTCAGGGTTTGAAAACAATATAATATATAATATCATAACTCAGATTTAAAATCAGAAATGATGTTCAGCAGAATACATAATCTTTGATAAATAATTCAAAACAGTCATATAAACAATCTCAATATGTCTTTTAAAATTTCACATTGTTTTCAGAATAACATAAACTTGCAATAAAATATTTTCCACAAAATCGTTTATGAAAACGTTTTCACAATTTTTGAAGAAAACAATATAGTAGCTCCGCTTACCCAATTTTCTTCGATAATCGAATCGCCTTAGAAAACACGTACTGCAACGATCCTCAAGAACCGAAGAAAAACGTAAATACCCAACAATGACCGAATATATATATAGAGAGAGAGAGAGAGATCTCAAAATTTATGAAAAATTAAGTTTGAGAGTTGTGAAGAATCTCTGAGCAAGAGGTCCCTTTTATAGGCGGAAGAGTCTTGAATTCTTAGTGAAAACCGTCCCCCATGGAAAGCCATTAGGTGTCTCTTCACATATCTCACATTATTGCCATTAGTTGCCAAAATACATAGAAACTTCGAGAATTGAACGTTTGGAATGAAAAGCCTCGAAAATTAGACAAAATGGTGCTAAAACGGATGGGAAACTGAAGAGAGAGAGAGAGAGAATTGATGAGAGAGAGAGGAAGGGTCGAAAACGGCGGTCTGCAACCCAGTAAGTCGAAAAGATTAGGGTTGAGGAGGAAGAAGATCAAAACGCACCGTTTTACTTAAAAATCCAATTCGGCAAAACGTGTTTAAATAAAATAAAGTTTCATTATAAAAATAAGCGCGCACGCGCGCCTCAGTGGTCGAGATGCGTTTTGTCATCCCCGGCGCCTGGGTTTGAATCTTCTTGTGACATATTTTTCGAAATAAAGCTGCTAACCTTTAAATATATTAAACTGCATATAAACTAACAAATGCGCGATTGGCCTAATGGTCTTCTCCTGTTATCACCCCTAGCCAGGTCTGGAGTTCGACTCCCACCTTTGCCATTTTTTTTTCTTTTTAGCTGGGTTCTCACACTAAGAACTGACTTAGAACCTGCATGGAGTAAGTCAGATCTGGTCTTGTAATCGTCAAGTAGAGTAGTCGCCCCACTAATCGTCGATATGAGGTAGCATCTACAATGGGCTCCCCCTCAAATCGACTGAGTTTCAAATTTTGTGTCATGGGACACTTTGCAGGTCTGGCTCCAAGAAAACCAGCATCGGACAGGACTTCTAGAGCATATTTGCGTTGACAGAGCGAAATTCCTTTGGCAGATCTGGCTATTTCGAGACCAAGGAAATATTTGAGGATGCCGAGATCTTTGAGTTTGAATTGCAGATCAAGAGTCTGTTTGAACTCATGAATAAATGTGATATCATTCCCAGCAAGAATGATGTCGTCCACATACACCAGGAGGGTCGTGTATGAGCAGCCAGATTTCTTCACAAACATAGAGTAGTCAGCTTTGGATTGTGCAAAACCTTGAGATAGAATAAAAGAAGAGAGCTTTTCAAACCACTGTCGTGAGGCCTGCTTAAGGCCATATACGCTCTTGTGAAGACGACAAACGAGGGGTTCACCATTCTCCCCCTGCTGCTCATACCCCGGAGGAAAGGTCATGTAGACTTCCTCATGCAAATCACCGTGTAAAAAGGCGTTGTTCACGTCGAGCTGATGGAGATGCCAGTTCTGAGTGGCAGCAACGGCAAGGAGAGTCTTGACAGTAACCAACTTGGCTACGGGAGAGAAAGTCTCTTGATAATCCAAGCCAGCTCGTTGGGTGTAGCCCTTGGCCACGAGGCGGGCCTTTTTTCGCTCCTCAGTGCCATCGGCGTGAAACTTGGATTTGTAAACCCATTTACAAGACACGGGTGTTTTGCCAGGAGGAAGAGATGTGACAGACCAAGTGTTGTTGTGGACCAAAGCTTGGAACTCAGTATCCATGGCAGCACGCCAAGAAGGGTGTAATCGAGCCTCATCATAGTGTTGAGGATCAACAGAGGAAGAAATGGAGAGAGCAAAGGCACGGTGAGCAGGAGACAGTTTATCATAAGAGAGAAAATAAGATAAAGGATGAGAAGTACCTGAAAACTGGGAAGGAACCGTCTGTGGCATGTCTGATTGAGGAGAGGAAGATGTGGAGGCCAAGAGACAATGGTAATCTTGAAGATAGGTAGGTGGGCGACGAGGACGTGAAGGACGGAGAGGTAAAGGAGGTGGATCAGATGGAGGTGGTGAGGATTCTGGTGTCAAGGAATTCGGGTGTAGTGGGTATGACGGGTGCAGAAGTATCAAGAGAAACCGAGGGGCAGTTATGTGGTGCAGAAGTGTCTGCAATTGGAAGAGGACAAAAAATAGAATCATTGGTATGTGTATGGGAGGAGTCACTGGCAGGTTGACTATGAAAGGGAAAAATGAATTCGTGAAAGACTACATCACGTGATATAAAAGTTTGTTTGGTTTTTAGGTCATAAAGGCGATATGCTTTCATGCCAGAAGGGTAACCGATGAAGATACACTCTCGAGCTCGTGGATCAAATTTTGAACGAGCTCGGTGAAGAGTGGCAGCATAGCAGAGACACCCAAATACGCGGAGATGAGAGTAAGAAGGTTTTGAGGAGAATAAAAGTTCATGAGGCGATTTATTTGAGAGAAGAGGAGAAGGGATACGATTGATGATGTAGGTGGCAATTAAGATACAATCTCCCCAAAAAGATAAGGGCAGGTTGGCTTGGAAGAGTAAAGCTCGGGCTACATTGAGTAGATGTTGGTGTTTACGCTCCACAACACCATTTTGTTGTGGAGTTTCAACACAACTGAGGTGATGGATGATTCCATTTGAGACATAGAAATCTGGAAGGTGGAACTCGGATCCATTGTCAGATCGAATGCATTTTATTTTAGAAGAAAACTGAGTTTCAACAAGTTTGTAAAAAGACTGCAGATGGGTTCGAGTTTGAGATTTTGAATGCATGAGATACACCCAAGTGGCCTTGCTGAAATTATCGATTATTGTAAGAAAAAACCGTGAACCATTGACAGAAACAGTAGAGAATGGACCCCAAATGTCGCAATGTATTAATTCGAATTTTGAAGTGGATGTGTGTGTGGACAATGGAAAACATAACCGACGTTGTTTAGCAAGGGGACAGATTCTACAATGGTTGTGTTGAGAAATATGTATTCCCGGTACAGACTTATGAAGTAAACTAAGTCTAGGGAAGGAGAGATGCCCAAGTCGACGATGCCAGAGGTCATATTGCTGGTCAGTCGCGGTGGCAAGAGCATTGACACTAGAGGAGTTGACGTTTGGGTAGACTGAAATGACAGAGTCCAGTTGAAGGTGATAGAGGCCATTCTCAAGCTTCCCCTCTCCAATCATCATCCAGATAGACAGGTCCTGTATAAAGCATGAATTGGAGAGAAAAATGAGACAACAGTTATGTGTACGAATCAATTTACTGGCAGAAATAATGTTGAAAGAAAATTCTGGTACACATAGAACATCTGTCAGGGTGATGGAGTTGGAAAGAGTCACGGTGCCTATATGAGTAACTGGAGCCCGTGCACCAATAGGCAATGTAACAGTGGCATTGGCAGTACCAGTAATGGTAGTGAATTGAGAGAGAGAGAGCATATGATATGGTCGGTTGCCCCTGTATCCAAAATCCAACCAGGTGATTTGTGAGAGGTGGCTAGTGCATTTGACAGGCAAATAGAGATACCTGAGAAGGTGGAAGAAGAGGGATGAGTAGCACTGGTTTTCTCCAACTGCAGATTGCCAACTTGATTCACAGAGGAGTTGGGCCTGTGTGATGCCATGGTACTGCTATGAGTCTGCAATTGTGGCCGCAACATAGCAAGTATCTGCTGACACTGATCAGGTGTGATGGTCAGCTGAGAAAAATCTTGAGAGAGTGTTGGAGCATTAACAGTTGCTGAAGCTTGATTCACAAGAGGTGAAGTGCCTCTGTTTTTAGTGAAGGTGAAATCTGGTGGAAACCCGTGCAATCTATAGCACTTATCTTGAGTATGACCAAGCTTCCCACAATGACTACAAGTGGGTTTTGTCTTCTTTACAGCTTGTCCATATCGATTTTGACTTGGTTTGTAAACCATGTTTGCAGCAGGAAGAGTGTGGTTCATATCATGCGCATTGCTAGAAAACTTACTAGCAAAGGCAACAGAGTCATGGTGCTGAGACATTGCAGAGACTTCTCTCTGTCGTTCTTCTTGCAGCTCAAGGGAAAAGACTTTGTTGACAGATGGCAAAGGGTCCATCAAAAGAATCTGCCCACGAACGTGGGAGTATGAGTCATCCAAACCCATGAGAAATTGCATCACGTGTTCTTCAGATAAATAAGAGTTTGATTGTTGGGGTTGATAGTTAGCAAGTTCTTCCCAAAGGCCCTTCAACCGAGTATAATATGAGATTCCAGAACCATAGTGTTGTGTGAGAGATGAGATGGTTTTTTGGAGCTGGTAGATTCTAGGACCATTACTTTGGCTGAACCTCTCCTTCAGATCTACCCAAATCTGGCGGGCTGTGTCCATATAAATGACACTGGTGCTCATTTCTTTGGGAATGGAGTTGACAATCCAAGCTGAGACTACCATATTGCATCTACGCCAGGCAGAGTATTTGGAATCTGTGGAAGGAGGTGCTGAGATAGTGCCATCAACAAAACCTTCTTTGTTCTTGACACTCAACGCCATAGTCATGGACCTGCTCCAACTGGAATAATTGTCCTCAGTCAAAATGAGAGAAACAAGCTGCAAACCCGTATTGTCTCCATGGTGGAGATAATAGGGACTCGTTATATCTTCGGTGATGTTGGGAGTGGATACTTCGCTGCTGGAAGCCATGATAGAAAATAACTATCCCTCTGATACCATGTAAAAACTAAGAGCAGAAAGAAAAGAAAGCTTAAGCTGACGATAGATAGAAGGATGTGGAGAATACGCCAAAGTGCGATTCTGTTTTCTCTCTTGTATAAAGCTGCAGGGACGTCCTCTATATACACGGAGGAGTAACAGAATGGAAAGAGAAAATATAGCTAACCTACAGCTAGACTAGGACACCTGAGAAAACTACCCTACTACACGATAAAGAAATACAACAGAATGCTATACACTAAAATGATTCCACATACAACAGAATGCTATACACCAGAGTAGCTCCATATACGCTCAGACCCTTTAACAATGTGTTCTCATGGACTAGTATTGTTAATGGGTATGCAAAGTTTGGTGAGTTAGAGTTGGCAAGGAAGTTTTTTTATGACATGCCTGAGAGAAATGTAATTTCTTGGACTGCAATGATCGCGGGTTATTCTCAGAATAATCAACCCAAGGAAGCTGTGAAATTATTTCTCGATATGGTAGAGGCAGGTTTGGCCGCTATAGAGAACACTTTGGTGTGTGTGCTCTCTGTTATTGGTCAACTGGGTTCTTTGGATTTTGGTCAATGGATTCACCACTATTATGTAAATCAAAAAGCGCATTCAACTTAGTTTGATTCTGGCAAACGCATTTATTGACATGTATGCAAATTGCGGAAGTCTAAATGCAGCTGCAACAATCTTCAATGAAATAGTGGAGAGAGATTTGGTTTCCTGGAATTCCATGATTGCCGGATATGCTTCTCACGGACATGCGACTGAAGCCATAATGCATTTTGAGGAGATGATCAGAGTGGGATTTATGCCTGATGAAGTCACATTTGTAGCTGTGTTATCGGCCTGTAGTCATGGTGGTTTGGTTTCTGAAGGTCGAGAATATTTTCAAAGAATGAAAACAAGTTTCGGGATAGACCCAAAAGTAGAACATTATGCTTGCATGATTGATTTATTTGGTAGAATTGGGCTACTTGAAGGCGCTTATGAATTGATATCCAAAATGCCAATGGAAGCCAGTGTAGCGGCATGGGGTGCTCTACTTAATGCTTGTAGAATGCATGGGAATGTTGAGCTGGGTAAACTTTCTGCCTTTAAGCTTTTAGAGATGGATCCTGAAGACAGTGGTATTTATTCATTGCTCGCACATATTTGGACTCTTGAGAGGAAATGGGTTGATGTAAGGATGATCAGAAGTTTGATGAGAGAGAGGGGTGTCAAGAAGACTCCTGGTCGTAGCTTGGTAGAGATAGACGGCGAGTTCCATGATTTTTTGGTTGCTGATGGATCACACCCTCAATCTGAAGATATTTATAGGTAGTTAAACGAAATATTTTGTCCAAACTGGAAGACTGCAAAATACTAACCAATTCATGAACTTCCACGCTTAGTGTGATTATTTCTAACAAATTGAGTGACAAAAGTCTTTTGGATGATGAATTTATGGAGGCAAAGAAAATGAGAATGAGCACTGATACTCTCAGATCAATTTTTACCTCTTACAGATGACTAATTGATAGGCGTATACCAGTACTCGACTCATCAGCTGCTGCTTTGATCTCCGAAGCACACTGGCGAGACCAAACAATAATGAAAAGCTGATACTTTGCACTACAGAACGTGACTCATTTCACTCTAATTTACCAATATACTTAAACTTTCAACTCATCTTAAAATTTAACTACTGAGATTGTGACATGTAATCTAAATTTATGGTGAGGATCATATATTAGCAGTTTAGGGTGAAATATGTCAATGTAAGGTGTCATGGTAAAAAGTGTCATAACTAGAGAGTAAAATACATTCTTTTTAAAAGCAATAAGAAAAATTGCACTCTCCACCTTTTAACTATTACTCGTTTTGTAATTTCCATCTCAAATTATGCATACTAGAGTTGATCACCAGTATTGGCATCGTGTAGCGGTAGTTGCAGCCCAGTGGTACCGGTGCCGTGGACAATATCCCTACGTACGTGACGGTGAAACCTTCCATCGTTGGGTGGCTCACGGCTTCCACTTTTATTTCCATAAAAAATGATGTCGTTTCTTTTTATTTATTATTATTTTTTAACGTAAGAGCTTCAAAACGGTGCGTTTTGAATATGTGTCTTCCTCGTTCAAAATGGTTCATTTTGGAGCTTCAAAACACACCTCTATCTCTCTCTCTCCGATTACCGCATATTCTAATCTGCATATAAGTTTATTACTTTGCAACCCGTGTTATAGTTTTACTGTTAAAATCTTAACAGTAAAATTATAACAAGAGAGTGTATGTTATTGATAGTCTGATTGCAATGAACTTGAAAATTTGGAGTGCAAATTGTAAAATAAGGGATATAGGGTGCAATTTGTAATTTTTCTAAAATAATACTACTATTCTTTTTTGTTTTTCTTCCTACGCGCTTCAATAGAGAGCCAAGCGGCTACGGGTCCATTCAGACTCCTAAACCCCGGAAACGACACCCACCTTAAGCTCCTAAAACCCTAGCGCAATTATCAGAGCTTCCCAACTCTTCCTCAATGGCGGAATCAAATTCAACCTTTAGACCGGTCAAACCTAAGCTCAAACCCAAACCAAGAACCCCCAAGGAAACCCCAGAGTCCAAGTACTGGTCCTCCTTCAAGACCCACCAAATCCCAAATCTCGTCACATCTATCACCTCCCTCACCTTCTCTCCTATAGCCCCACACCCTTTCGCCGCCGCCCACTCGACGGTGCTCACTCTCTTCAGCCCACAGACCCTCTCTCCATTGTCGAACATCTCCTCCTTCTCCGACGTCGTTTCTTCCGCCTCCTACCGCTGCGACGGCCTCTTGATCGCCGCCTCGGACCTCTCGGGCCTAATTCAGGTCTTCGATGTCAAAACCCGGACCCCACTGCGTAAACTCCGGTCCCACACACGCCCGGTACGTTTTGTCAAATATCCGGTTCATGATAAGCTACATTTGGTCTCTGGCGGCGACGACGCCCTCGTTAAGTACTGGGATGTCGCCACCGAGACCCCAATATTAGAGCTTCAGGGACATAAGGACTATGTGCGTAGTGGTGACTTTTCACCGGTTAGTCATGAAATGTGCGTCACTGGTTCATATGATCATGCTGTTAAGCTGTGGGATGTGAGAGTAGCCGACTCCAAATCGGTTATGGAGGTAAACCACGGAAAACCTGTTGAGGATGTGATATTTTTGCCTTATGGGGGGTTAGTTGCTACCGCAGGTGGGAATTCGGTTAAGATATGGGATCTAATTGGGGGTGGGAAGATGGTGTATTCAATGGAGAGTCATACCAAGACAGTTACGTCCGTTTGTGTAGGGAGAGTTAGGAAGGATAATGGAGAGGAAGCCAACGAGCACAGGGTTTTGAGTGTGGGATTGGATGGATATATGAAGGTTTTCGATTACGGGAGAATGAAGGTTACGCATTCAATGCGCTTCCCTGCACCGCTTATGTCAATTGGGTTTTCACCAGATTGCAGGATAAGAGTGATTGGGAGTTCTAACGGCGTGATGTATGTTGGGAAGAGGAAAACAAAGGAAGAGAATGTGGACAGCGGTTTAAGGAGTTTTTGGAGTTTAGGGCAGGAGGAGGGGAGAAAGGTGATGAGGCCTTCTTACTTCCGGTATTTTCAAAGAGGGCAGGGGGAGAAGCCTAAGGAGGGGGACTATTTGGTAATGAGGCCAAAGAAGCTAAAGTTGGCGGCTCATGATAAGCTGTTGAAGAAGTTTAGGCATAAGGAGGCTTTGGTGTCGGTGTTGGGTTGTAAGAATCCAGAGAATGTGGTGGCAGTAATGGAGGAATTGGTGGCTAGGAGGAAACTATTGAAATGTGTTGGGAATTTGGATAATGAGGAGCTTGGGTTGCTGCTGATGTTCTTGCACAAGTACACGACGGTGCCAAGATTTTCTGCTTTGTTGATGGGGTTGACAAAGAAGGTGCTTGAAATGCGGGTTGAAGATATTAGAGGTTCTGAAGCCTTGAAGGATCAAATTAGAAACCTTAAGCGGTCTGTTAAGGAGGAGATACGGATACAACAGTTGTTGCTAGAGATACAGGGTATCATTTCTCCTTTGTTGAGGATTGCTGGGAAGAGATGAAACTTTATTGTCTTTCAACCTTTTTACGGTGTAGCTGTATTATTTACCTGCTTGCAGCTTTGTTATCATGACAATGGAAAATTCTGCAGTTTTGTTTCAATGAAGTTGGCTCTTGTTTCTATTTCTGTTGTTTGTAAAAAATTTATTTGCTCATTGAAATATATCAATCAGGCTTGTTCTTTTCCTCGTAACATTTTATATGATGCCTGTTTTGTTTTGTTGTTCCACCTGAGAATTGGATGACACTTCCAAATTCGGGGCAGAGTTATTTCATGCGCCTTGAAATATGCATTGCGAGAAATTTTCCTTATCGGAAAACAAAAACATATAGAAAGGATTCTTGTTGATCAATCGCCTCATCCACTATAGTTCCAATGGACCTGTTTTCTAGTTGAGCAAGGTTGTAAAGAGATTTTGGGACTCGCTGTCAAGAGAGTTTGAGACTTCCCCCTCCGAGTCATAACAAATGGCTGCTTGTTGGGAGAAGTTTTGTTTTGTAGCAAGACAATAATATAAGCTATAAGGCGGCTTGTTCATTATGAGAAGTTCTCTTCTTTGCCAAGTTCTACAAGTGGGAATATAAGAAGGGAACTTTTAGATGTTTTCAAGGACGCAAGTGGGAATGTAAAAAGGGACCTTTTGAGTCTTGCCAGTTTTCTTGTTCCCGTAGAAGTGGAAACCCGTTGCGCACAATATCGCTGGTTGGGCCGCTTCCTCGTCTTTTGAAAGATGTTTGCCCCCGTCTCGTCTCATGAGCTTCTTGTAAATTATCCTTGAGTGTATGTGGGTTTTGATCCCCCTGAATGCTTTCTGTATTGGAGTCTTGTTTATTTATAATATTTCCACGATATTATGTTATAAAAAAAAAAAAGGAGGCACTGAGGCTAAAATTCATTTGACCTATGTATACATGGTTCTCGCAAACACAAACGAAAAACACTCCAATGCCCGTGTGAAATATCTTTGTTGCCCTCTCGATGTACCAATACCTTTGTATAATTTCTTCTGTTGCCTCTGTTATGTACATGTAAAGCACTTCCAATCAATGCGTTATACTGCAGGCCCCTCTGATTTTTTCCTTCTGATCTCGTGCCCTAAATGAAGCGATAATCAAGAGAAAAATACTTTGCACTCCCAGGTTTAAGGGTATTCACATTTTGCACCCCATCTTAAAATAATTTTTGCATACTTTCAATTTTTTTAACCCCACTTCCCCTGTTAAGAAATAGTTGCAAACGTCTACCCGGGTTGAGATTTTTCCTGTTTTTAGTGGGTTCTTGTTGCTCTTGTATATCCGGTTATGTGATATACATGGTTAGACTCTGTTCTTGTTTTTGAATGGTTAATCAGCAAAAAAAAAAAAGGAGAGAGAAGCAATGGGAATTTTCTGTATCTTCTTAGCACAAGAGCATACTGGGCAAGAAAACCTGTGGAAACTTTATATTTGATTTAACAGTTTCTTTTTTTGTCGAATCTGAATTCAATTAATATGAGTTTGCCGTACGTTTAATACATCTATGATCAGGTGCGCATTGAGGCCTCTTTGATATTTGGTGCATTGGCTGAGGTTGATCCTACTGGTTTGATCTCTTTTGGCCTATATGCTTTGAGAGAGAACATTTCTTTTGAAAGGTAAAGTTGGTAAATTGACAGGAAACCTTTTATTTCACTACCATTAGTTTTGTTACCCATTTATCTCTTTACTCTTGTTTTTGATGAGACCCCTTGTGTATGTAATTCTTAGTAAAGGGTGCATCTATTTTGTTTCTTGTAGCTCTATTCCTTTTTCTGATAACCTTTTTATACTAACACAATCCCTTTTCAAAATTTCCCCCATTGGTGAACTTAGCAGCATCTATAAACCAAGGCAGGCTGAATGAGTTTCCTTTTGGCTGTGCAAGTTTTAAATCTGTTTATGATCCTAGAAGTTTTGCACAATCCTATTGGGTAGCTTTTTATTGTGGTTGTTCCTCAGAATGCTGCTTCATAAACATACTCCTGACTGTTACGTTCTACGAAATTTTTATGAGTATGTAAACAATTTAAAAAATGCAAAAAAACATCGGACATGGTATTTCCTTCTGTGACTGGATTAAATATTAGTTCATAGTGAGTAGGATGGTATTTAGTTGTTGAATACAATGACTATGATGTTTATAGGTTGTTAAGTTGCTTCTATGCTGTGGTGTTTGCCCTCAAGACACTGTCTAAAATGATCTAATGCCGCGGTTACAAAACAAGAGTGAATGTGCAGCCGAAGGCAGTGACAACCAAAGCTTGTGTTGAATGCATAGAGTAGAAGGGATGGGAGAGTGACAAATCTTATGACACCAGAACACCATCGTCTGTAGTTTGGGAACATGTTTTTTTTTCCCTAAGGAAAGATCTTTATTTCAAAGCAATAAAAGGACCCTCAAGGGGGTTGAAACAACAGTCTTAGGTAAAATAGAAAGAACAAAGAGAGGGGAAATACAGCCGTGGTGCTTAGAAGAAGTAGCCCACTTGGCTAAGGCGTGAGCATTGGAATTCGCCGAGCGTGAAACCTTAGAAAAGGTCTAGAGACGCCTATTCCTAGTCATGTCGTGGATGACTTCAATGGGGAGGTCAGCACGGGTTTGCTAAAGGTCTAGAGATCACCAAAAGAGAGTCCTCTTCAAAACAGATTTTCTCCAAGGATTTGCTAAAGGCAAGTTCAGCAGCCATCCTTGCCGCCGAGGCTTCAGCTAGAAGGGAGTCCGAGTGGGGGACAATTTCAGTAAGGGCCCAGAGCAGAATCCCACTAGAGTCAAAGCAAATAGCTGCCACAGCAGAGAAAGAGGGACGCACAGCTGCGTCAAAATTGATCTTCACAAAAACAGGGGCAGGAGCAATCCAAAAAGGCAGCGACTGGCGGGCACAAACAGCCCAAACAGCAGTATGATCCCGAAAACAACGCTGAATCTGCTGGACAAGGTGCAGAGGATCCACAGAGCGGCCATTATGTGGAACATCTCTATGTTTTCAGTATCCAATAGATGTAGCAGTTGATTTGTGAATTATAATTATGTGTACGTTTAACAATCTGTACAGGCTGCCTATAAATGAAAAGGCTCATTTTACTGTTACCAAAAATCCTCAAATCTTGTAACCAAAGGTGCCACAAGTGTAATGTTAAACAACGTATACATTACAATCTAAAGGGCAACAACACATGTACAACACCCTGCCCTGTTGCTCTAGAGTAGTGGCCAGTGGGTTGCCGCTAATCGCATCAATCCTTCCATGATATGGGTGAAAAGAAGAATAAAATCGTGGGTTGACACATATCTTAGCTATCAGTTGAAATATAAGGGATAAATAAACTCTCGTCAGCCAGCGCCCGTCAATTATAGGAGTTTTGACACTTTATACTATAATCTATTATTTTTATCACATTGCACCAATCATCCATTAATTTCAGATACTATGCATCATTCTTTAAAATTTTCAGTTAATTTGGACACGAAATTATTTTTTGATATTCGAAATGACAATGTTTTTTGCGGTGACCATTTTATTAGTGTAAAATCGTAATTTTGGGGCCAAAAAATAAATTTCCGATATTAATAAATGATGGGTGCTATGTGACAAAAATTCAAAATGTCAAGACCTTATAATTAGAGGATGTAAAATGTATTTAATCATAAATATAATTAAGCAGTACAATGAGAATAGTACTCAAAGAAGAATAAAAAAAGTAGACCAGCCAAATAAAAAGTATATGGGACAAAAATTGGTCCATGTTGCAGAAGGAAATATACTACTTCTACTGTCATAGGTGGAATTTATTCATTGGCTTCATGATATGGGTGCTTGACAAACACAGGTGAGGCAATCCTTACAACATTAAAATAAATTTGGACTTAATGTGATATTTTAATAGTTTTAGTGTCCGAGTCCTTGTCTACTTTATGTACAGGATGCTTGTATAATAGTAATACTCATACACAACAGTTACTACATATTAATCAAGGTGCGGCTATACCAAAATAAAAAAAGGAGAGCCGAGAAACTCTTCTTAGGCCTTTTACTGAAAAAATGCAAAGAAGCGAGTAATCGATGTTAACCAAATATTACACCATTAAAACCCTTTTCCCGCCATCCCAATATTCATCCCAAAGCCACAAACACCCTCTTCCTTCTGTTGAATCATGGCTTCAGCCGGAAGGGGACGGTGGACTGGGAGCCAGGGGACGTGAAGTGAGGGGCGTGCCCAAATGTCCCAGCTAGCCTCTCATCCAATCTGAGCTGACAGCGTTGGAAATGTCCGACGACAACTCCAGATAACTATAGACATGGCTCTAGAGGTTCGAGAAGCAGGCAAGCAATATGCTTTATGTCGGACCTTTCAGTTTTAACGAAATATTTTCAGTGGCTTTATAATGGAATCATTGCATCATGCTCTGTTGTTGACATTAAACTCCTCTCTTATGGCATGTGGGCAGCAACACTATCTAGGAAGCGGGGTCGTGGCTCTTTCAGTTATGGAAATGATACTGATCCTCTTGTAGAGGCCGCCTTAGAGATTTGTCCACAAAATTATTCAAAGTGGAAAGAATGGTGGATGAAAGATTAGGGAGGAAGGAAAACAGAAGGCCTAGCCCCTTAAACAAAGATCAAATTCTCATGATTAAAAGGACAGCGTACAAGCTAACTAAACAAGTGGTGATGAATTTGCGACAGTAAAGCCAAGCTGATGACTACTACCTATGGAAATGGTACTGATCCTCTTGCAGCCGCCCCCTATCGCCTGAAAAATCCCCCAAATAGAATAATATGTTAGAATGGCATGCCCCCCATCGCCTCTTCAAATAGAATAATATGTTAGAATGGCAAGCGACGAATGGGTAAAGTCAAAGCACTTGACGCAGCTCTAGCGCGTTGGTGGTTATTTGCAGAGAAAGGACAAAGGAGAGAGGAACGTTGGTGGCTAAACCCTGAGAACTACGAGGAAACCAAAAACTTTGACGACTACGAAAAGTTTTGAACTTCTCTTTCTAGGCCTCTCTCTTACCTAACTCTTTTCTGTACTTCATGTCCCTTATAGTCTTAAAGACTTAAATGTTTGCTGGAATTTCGGATTAAAAAAGAATGGATTGTTTGAGCAAAGTGTCATTTTTATAGTTAAGAATCACATATAAAGATCGAAGACTAATCTCTCCTTCATATTCTGTAATGATTTGAAGGCACGGTGTTACAGGCTCCCCGATCGTTATCTGGGTGCTTCCCAATTTTCGGTCAATGGCTAGCAATTGATATATATATATATATATATATATGCGCGTCTTTGGGATTAAGAAGTACCTCATCGAATATAGAATTCCAGCCTCTAAAATTATTTGGTGTATAAGCAACAGTTCAACCAACTTCAAATCAATTATAATTTAGTGGTTGATTCTAAAAATTACATTTACTAAGTAAGGTGTCTTTGGTTTTTTTTTTCCAAAAAAGAAGCTGTCTGAATGCCTACTGGCATGCTTTTAACTTGTATATGATATATAAGCGTGTGCAGGGTCGGAAGCAGGGAGGTGCGAAGGGTGTCGGCTGATACTTATTGCTCTCCCCAAAAAATAATTTATAAGTATTTTTTTATAGAAGATGGTCTGGGCCCGATACCCATAGGCCTAGGCCAACTTGGGGAGACCGGTGGTTCAATCTAGGTCTAGTGCAGCCTCTCTTGTATAATATCTTTTTACTTGTTTTAAATTTTTCTTTTTAAAAAAAAAATGAGGTTGAGTTGTATTTGAGTTTTTTCTTCCCTCTCTCTTTCGTGTTATATGCATGAAGGAAAAAAGTATCTACCGTATCTTAGAATAACTGTTTATATTTATAACAGGAAAAATGGATTATATAGGCTAGCTAGCTATTTTTTATTCCTCAAGTTATTTCGCATCAGCTTGAATCACAGATTGACACATTGCTGATGTTATTTGGCATATATTATATATAATTTTTTTGTTGATGAATATTGTTTTGTACGATAAGTGTATTTCAATATTTTAAATGTTTTTAATCCTTAATTTTCTATATTTTAACTTCAAAATACCTTTTTGCATTAAGTAGAAAAAAAAAATTTTGTCATTTCGCTTTAGGAGTTCGCCCCCCTTCAAACTAGATCCTAGATCCGCCACTGACTACTACGGTAACCATTTTGTCTGTCCTTCCCTTGAAAAAAGCTTGCAAAATCACTGCTCAGATAAGAGCGAAATGCCAGATGTACAGGCGATATTTTCTGAACTTTGTTGACAGTATCTTGATCTGATATTTTAAGCTAATCGTTTCGACCTTACACGAAAGAGTTTGTAGTGAAGCCAGAGGGAAGTTCCTTTAGGGCCGGCTCCTTCGATCTAATGGTTGCGGCTGGACAGTCATACTGTATCCGATATTTTTTCCTTAAATTTGACCATCATTAGTGTATCATGATTAGCATAGCCAGAGAGAGGATTTATTGATACCACAAGACAACTGCAAGAACATACTAAAGGGACAAGACACTTGTCACGGATCAATCCTAATGACATGAAAGTCCTCAGGAAATCTGATCTTAAAGCATTTTACGACCTCATTGACTTTAGCCTGCAAAGTAAATCATTGAGTGATGGAGAAACCAGTGTTTGGTAATGGACACACGTTTGAGAGAGAATTTCGTATGAACACACAAGAGAGCTTTGAGAATTACTTTCTGATTGTATAGAAAATGATAATCTGATAACACGATAAGTAGAGAGCTGTGTTTATATACCAGCTACAATAAAGTAACTAACTCTTTTAATACAACTAACAAAGCTTTAACAGAAGACTTAACAGCTCGAAGTTAACTAACTTCAATAAGTAAGAACAAGGAGCCAAGCTTAGAACACAAATGCAGGAGAATCATTCCAGTAGTCGATCTAGATAGGAGAACGCGGCAGCTGTACAGACCAGGAAGGGAAACTATTGAAAGTGTATAAATTAAGCGGGAGTCCTCAGTCCAGTGCATCAGTTGCCGTTACTCTTGTGCCACGTGATCACTCCCTCGAGCTGTATTTGGAATATAAATAGCAAAATAATTACTCTTCCACATTCTATCCGACTATCAAAAGATTTCCGCAGCTCCAAATTGCATTAGGCAAATGGGTTTCTTCAAGAAAATCTTTTCCTGCTTTCAAGTTTCCCGAGACCCCAACGGCCAACAGTCAAAGAAACAGCCTCATCAGCCCCAGAATACCCCTTTCCAGGGCCAACTTAGTTCCTTTGGCATGACCTCCGCTATCGATGACATTCCAAGCCGATTGCCAAACATTCTCTCGTCATTCGAGGTTGATTCCGGAAACGCTAATTCCGGTCACATGTTAAGGTCCGGAGAAATGGATCTTGGCTATGAAAGCGACGATGAGTCAGGAGGAGCAATCGGTGAACACGCCGATGTCCACTCGGGAAGCCGTGCGACGTTGACGAAGAGCCGGAGTGATGTTTACTGCAGCAGGGCCGCCGAAGCGAGCATTAATGCAGAATTGAGAAGGAGTGCCTTGGCGATTGAGAGCCTATGTGTCAAGACCTGGGGCGACATTGGCAATATCAGTGGCGCCGAATCATCGAACATTGCAGGTTTGAGAGGAGTACTCGCCGAACAGGCCGGTGTAGGCTTGGGAAGGCATGAGTTTGAGACGGATAGCCTACGTTTCAAGAACCGGGATGATGAGAGTTCGGGCAGCGGCATAAACACCACGCCTCCTCAAGAAGATCAAGAAGAGTACATAGCAGAGCATGGGCAAGGATCGTAGGTCCTCGGCAGCAAGAAGGTAGACTCACGGCAAACATCACACCGCGTCAAGATCAAGATGAAATAGAGGAGGACGTCACAGAGCCAACATAAGGCATGGCATAAATAATGTTAGGGTCACAGAGCCAACATGAGAGCCTTTACATGATAGCAGAAGTTGTAGGTGACTAGAGCAAAGCAATTAGAGAGAGAGAGGTACTGGAGGGGCAGTTAGATTAGTTTTCCTGAATAAAAGTCAAGACATTAATTAGTATTTTTGATCGATCTAGCTAGCTGGTACTTCTTTTTTTTTTTTTTGATTGATTCTTTTTGGAGGAACAAGAGTCTGAAAATCAGTGTCAAGAAGAAGATTTCTTTCGGGTTCTCTCCTTTCAATGATCATCTTTTTGGCTAAGCAGTTCACTTTGTGTACTTGCAGAAGGGTTTGGTTGATTTCCGAAAAGTTTAATCTTTTAAAAGTCGTGAATTCTTTCTTTCTTATGTTTAAGTCAAGGCCAGTATGCATGGCAGTAGCCATTACAGATTACAGTCCTTGACAATTTTCAAGTATGCATTCATCATGCATGAGGTTGATGACAATGATGAGGTCCTCTTGAGTCTTTAGTGATAAGTCACGTTTCAAAACCCGTTAGGAAGCTCAAAATGGGCTGGCATGGCAGTGGAAAGACATTGGAAGTTTGCCTTCTATTGGGCCCTTGTCTCTGTTAAAATTCCTAATCCGCAGGAAACTGAATAAGGCCAGGCCTGTTACTTTAATCATCAATTGGCCCATTGTTTTAGGGGAAAACATGCTCCGGTTTTGACTGAGTAGTGCCAGCTCGATGACCGGTAGTTAGGGGTGAACACCCGACCCTACGGGTCGGAAATTTTTTTTTTTTTCCGACACCCGACCCGAGAACTTTCGGAATACCCAAAAACGTTCCGAGCCGAGCCGAATTCAATACATATTCCGAACCGAAATGTATTCTGAAATCGCTTCGAAATACGGGTCGAAATTCGGAATGGGCCGAAAGCCCAAAATCGTGTTTTAAAGCCATTTTTACCAATTTTGCCAACTAAGCCCAGTTAATTAATTTTGAAGCCCAAGGGCCAAAACCATTTTATTAACCAATTCCTCATGTCGTCTAGACTCTCGTCCTGTGTATATCACCGGTTAAACTATTTTATTAGCCAATTCCTCCATTGGACCAATTGTAGCGAAAAGTTGCAAAAAAAAAACTGAAGTTGTTACGAAGAAGCTCTTGGAATTCTTATCCACAGCCAAAGCACCCAAAAATAAAAGAGCATTCATGAATCATAGTTATAGAACATGTAAACAACTTCAGTTTTTTTAACAAGTATCTAACTATGAAATTCAACCACCATGAAAAACATGCCATGAATAGTCCACGTATTAAACAATAACAATAGGAACTACAATTAACAACATATGGTTGTAAAGCCTATTGAAACAATGTTACAATATTACTAGTATAAATTAACATCCTCTTCTTTCTCCAAGGACGCCCTTTAATCTGAACCCTTATAATGTGAGCAGATCAAAGCCAATTAAAGACATGATTATTGATATCTTATCTAATAGATCCTCATTATTCACAACAAAGATAAACAACCCTTGTCCAATTGTGAGCAAATTACAGCAGATATCTTATTCACAAACTATAGACAGAAACAGGGTACTATGGTACTACCCTTGCTGTACATCTTCAAGATCTTTTAGTTACAGAAACAGGGTACTCAGATACGCATGTGCTGCTGTGCAGGCCAAAAGGCCATAACTTTCTTCACAGTTTCAGGTCAATTAAGGAAGAACAGAATTTTATAGACATATTCTAAGCACAGAGAATTTTGTACGCATGCAGTTTTATAATTAGTACCAATCTTGGTACATGCTTCATCTAAAATCCTTCAATAACCATCAATAACAATGGAAATATTCTGATCCGTGGCCGATTATGTTAGAATTTATGTTCATCTTTCTTTTTCATAAATTTCAACTTTATCTACTGTATAGTGAGTTAACTTAGTACTAATTTCTCCTCTATGTTCTTCGTTCTAAATTGCTCCACTTGGTTAGGGTTCTAGGTGCAGAGAAAAGCCTATTGCATAATTCCAGATTTAATTAATTTGTGGAAATTAAGCATAATTAAAGGATGCACATGAACAACCATGGTTGGAATAATGGATCATCCACTAGGCTCTAGGCACTAGCTCGCAGACACTCGTAGAATCTCTGATTTAGGAACCCAAGTTGCATATAAATAATTTACTTCTTCAAGAACTATATATGCAAAGAATATGTTTGTTAAATTGCCCATGAATACAAATCTACGCATGTACTCTTTGGTTTGATAAATTGCCCGAAAAAATGAAACAAATCTATATACCGTGAATCCTGAAATCTATGTCGTCTGCAATAATGAATTTTGGGTCTAGGAATTTCATTTGAAATCTTGAAGATGTGATAGAAAAAAATCGCAATCTCAGATGAGGAGTTTCAGGAATTCGTACCTGATGAGTGACGAATGAAGACTAAAGGTTATAGATCTCGAAGATGTGCGGCACAGTGGTGTTTTCCCGTGAAGCCTGGAGACCAGAGATGTGTGGTGGCGTAGAGAGATAGAATCTCACCTGAGAGGGGGGCAGGGAGCGGAGGAGAAGATTTGGGAGGCGGGGAGAGACTAAGATCAAAACGATGTAATGAAGAAGAAGGGGGCGGAGGCGTTAAGGGCTAGGGCATAAGACGTAATGAAGTATAAGTAGGAGATCAAAATGACGCAGTTTTGATGCATATACATATCGGGTACGGGTCGGGTCCGAAAACTCGGAAATTTCAAGTGCATTCCGACACCCGACCCGTAATACTCGAAAATAAATTTCTTAACCCGACACCCAACCCGTCATTTTGGAAGGCCAACCCAATTTCACGCGGGTCGGGTCGGAAGGCCGGGTCGAGTCGGGTTTCACCATTCCGTGAACACCCCTACCGGTAGTTCGTAACTTAGGAAAAAAAGAAGCTGCTGGCAGTACTACAACAATTTTGTTCTTCAGGGACGAACTTTTCAGTGGCGAAAACGATTTCGTCACTGAAAATACATCTTTAGCGATGAAATTATGGGTTCGTCGCTCAAGAGTACTTCAGCGACGAATATTAATTTCACCACTAAAAAGATACATCTTTAGCGACGAATTTATTAGTGA
Source organism: Myrica gale (assembly GCA_963930655.1). Lineage (NCBI taxonomy): Eukaryota > Viridiplantae > Streptophyta > Magnoliopsida > Fagales > Myricaceae > Myrica > Myrica gale. The sequence goes on from OZ005614.1 coordinate 11,203,081, forward strand.
CGAAATATTTTCATCGTTAAAGTACTATTTAGCTACAAAAATATTGGTTCGTCGCTAAAAAGTTAAAATATTTGTATTTTTAGCGACGATTATCAAATTCGTCACTAAAATTTTCTTCTGTGGCGATTTTGTTTCGTCGCTAAAGAGTTAAAATTCTTAAATTTTTAGCGACGAATAACAATTTTGTCACTAAAAGTATCTTCTGCGACGCTTTCTTTCGTCGCTGAAGAGTTAAAATACATTAATTTTTAGCGATGAGTATCAATTTTGTCGCTAAAAGTACTCTTCTGCGACGATTTTGTTTCGTCGCTAAAAAGTTAAAAAAAAACATGTTTTTAGCATTAGTATACTTATCCTAGTCTATATAATGTTACGAATTATTTTATATATTATGATATCTCTTATAATATATTATTTTGTATAGTAATGTATTTGGAAATTTTTATTCTAAAAGACTCACTCAATAAATTATAAAATTAGATGGAGTATTATGAAAATTGAATCTATTATATGATATAACTTAGTGACTTAATTGTTGTTGTGTATTTTGATTTATAGAATATCTTAGTGACATATATGTTATATATTATTATACCATCATCAATAATGATATATTATATAATATAGATGTATGTCATGTTAAATATATTGCAACATAATATTTGATATATTAGAATCTATTTAGTTGGTATATGATGCTCTATTGTATTTATGTTATTAAGGCATAATATAGTATTGCACTCAAGTAGGATATTATTATAGCATGATATAATATCGTATTATATTATGGTATATGAGTAAATCAAATATTGATTACATCAATAGTTCATAAATTATGTATCTTATTTGTTGGTTAGCTTACAAGATACTATAAAAACATTATAATGTATAGATGTATGCCCTGTTATATATGTATCATAATGTATTTAATTAAAGAGTGTATGTTAGTCCATCATATTGAAGTTATTAAGGTATAGTATAGTATATCACTCAAGCATGATATTGTTATAGCGTGATATATCATATATATATTATATCATGACATATTATGACATCATATATGATATAGGACTAATAGTTGAAAAAAATGAGTAAATCAAATATTGGTTACTACACTTGTCTATAAATCATGTATCTGATTGGTTGGTTAGCTTATAGGATATTATAACACATTAGAATATATTTAATTAACAAGTATATGATGCTCCACCCAATTAAAGTTATTAAGACATAGTATAGTATCACTTCACGGAACATAGTGTAGGGTACCTTTGCATCATATATGTTACATAATATAAAGTTAAATTAAACTATATATGTTATGGTTAGAAAATAAATTAGTAAACCAAATATTGATTAATTATTATAATAGTTCATATATCATGTATCTTATTGGTTGGTTAGCTTACAATATATTTATCATATCATTTAAAAATTGGATAAAACAATAGAAAGTACAATACTTAGATATATGGAGAGATGAAATTAGGACCGGAACATTAAGAGTAATGTTATTATAATACAGTCCCCTTAAACTGTTTTTTTAACTTTATTTTATAAAAACAACGTTGTTTTTCTCAACGTCTTTTGAAGGGCCCCGAAACCCTAAAAGTTTCGAGGCCCCTCTCCCCCTCCCCCATTTTTCACCGACAACGGTCTCTCCCCCAAATTTTTCTTTGTTTTCCTATCCCCCTCCAAGATCGGCGTCTCTCGTCTCCTCCTCCAAGATCGGCAATCTCCACGGCGCCTCTACAACATATCACTCTCTTCTCTCTCTAGCCCCTGCGCTGCTTTGTAGTTCTCTTTTCTCTCTGCGTTGATTTGATATTGAATGAGATTTGGCTCGTAGATTTTGAATGCGATTAGAATTTCGTTTAGTTGATTTCGTTTGGGATTTTTTTTGAATTAGATTGGGATTTGCCGATTTGGTAGATTTTTTGTCCTGGCAAACAACTGTCATCTTGAGATTGCAAGGGGATTACTCTGACTTGGATATCATCCATTTCTTCAATTATTTATTCTCTTGATGTTTCATGAAGCTTAAACACCAATCTCTGTGATCTAGTACCGAAAAAGGAAAATTGCTGCTTTCTATATTTCTTACCAGAATTTGGAGGGAGAGAGAGAGAAAAAAAAAAGACATGGACTCGGCTGGAACGGTACACGCCAAAGACTTGAAGACTTGACCTCAATAGAGTAACTTAACAATCACGTTAGATATTTTTCTTTTTCTTTTTCTCCCGTCGGCAAGAAACTGATGTTTATGGAAATTGCAATGCTGGCAGGAAAATGACTCATCATCCCTTGTGGAATCCTCCTCCTGCGAATTCTTATAAAATCAATGTGGATGCAGCTTGCAGATCCCATGGGACTTATTTTGCTGCAGTTTGTCGAGACAGTCAGAGCAATATTCTGAATATTTGAACTCAATTCTCATTTTATACTCAGCCTCTCTATGGGGAATCTTTGACTATTCAGCTAGCGTGTTCCATGGGGCATGAGAGACTTGGGTATTACAAAGTTTGACAATTGAAAGTGATACCCAGGAAACAAAACAGATTGGCGCAAGGGATAGCAAAATGGTCTACTAGATCGAATATTTTGGGCTCTAATCTCATGTCTTTCATTCCTCCCTTTGTCCTCAATGTAGACTGGCAATTTATGCCTCCATGATGCTTTTGTAGTACTTTGTTTATTGGCTTATTAAAAAAAAAATTAAAAAAATGTGGGACATGGTAAGATTGATTATAGTCTCCAGACCTAAACCGTTTAAAAAGACAGCTTCTTCATGGTGGCTGATCTACAACGGAAGTCCCAGAAGATTAAATGGTGATTTGAAACTCGTATTGAATTCATATGATTGGTGGGTTCAATGTCATTAGTGCTAAACGTAAAAAACAAAGACAAAACTAATTACCGTACATTGTTTGTTTATTATATTAATCTTTTATTTAATCAAAGAACAAGTAAGAAAAATACAGTTAGTTGTCGCTCTTGACTATTAGGATTTCGACACTTTGCACCACATATTACTAGCTAATCAACTACTAATTTTTTACACTTTGTACCTTCACTATGAAGGCCCGCACATGGAGTAGCAAACCAAAAGGTTCTTGTTTTATCCAAATTCCCTAGCCCTACATTTTTGGATGTAAATGCAATATTTAACGAGAGTGATATGGAGGATGTAGTCTAAGTGAAAGAGACTTGTAGAGCATCCACATTGCACAAATATGAAAGAATTGCATAGAGCAAGTTGGTATGTCCTGCAGATATTGATGAGCACCAATTTTGCATGGATCTCTAATAAAATTATAGACAAGTGTGAAAAGGTGAAATTTAGACATACTGAACTTTGATTATTTTAAGTGATTTTCTTTATTTAAGCGATTTTCTTCGTTGTTTGCTTGTACTATTGACTTCTAAATTATTAAAATTTTCCAGTCATCTCTGCCCAAGATGTTCCTCACTTTGAGACAACCACGTTGAATTTTGATTTTCTCTATATACCCTTGAGTTTGCTTTAGTTTTGGGGGATGTATTTTAATTTCTATACTAGTGAATATACGGGGTATTCCCCCATAATATTGTAATGTGAGTCCAATTTATTATTTATGAGTGGACAATGCGCGGGAAAAGTAGCTCCAAAATGCTCTGCAATCCACCAGTTGTGCAGTTGTTTTTCATGGTTAATTTTCCATCTTGGCGAGGGAAAGTTAATTGTAAAGCATATAAAACTTGAAAATGGAAGCAATCTACATTAAGACAAGGATCTTGCAACCGTTACAAATGGTGCGGGCTTTGGAACCTTTTGCTACACCCTGTATATATGGTGCTTTCAGCTGTGCCTTGTATATACAATATGCCAATTTACGTTTTCACTCACTAACTAGAGGTCCCTGCACGGTGAAAACATCAAATAGTCAAACAAACTGGGTATACAGGGAATGCAGAAATTATCAAGGAAAAACTTTCACAGTTCAGAGACAATACAGCTTTAAATACGTTTTAAGGGAATAAATTTAGGGGAAAAGTCACTTTGCGTAGCTACCATCTTTGATATATTGAGCCATAGAACAACAAAGTTCCATCATTTTACACCTATAAAAAGATTCAATGGTCAAATAAGCATTCGCCACACTAACCAATAGAAAAATCAAAATTAACTATCCTATTGGCAAATGAGGGAAAAATTTGTGTCCAACCAGGTTGAGGTCACCAAGTTCATGATGAAGATCAAGTCACAGCCCCAATGAACAAATTGATCCTAGGTAACTCATTCAAACAGAGTTGATATTATCATGTAGGAAAGCTGCTCCATCTTATCAGTAGCCAACCATGAGGATGCCCTGAGTTCATATAAATATGAGGGAAAAGCCATGACAGATATTTTTTTTCCCCTACTCATGTCTGACGTTATGGGTACATGGCATATTTAGTGGGCCATAGATACAACCGAGGTACCATTTTGCTTAGTTGGTCCTCTAGTCTCATGGCAGTGCACCTTGAATATGCATTTGGTGGAGAATAAATTTTATTTCATACCTGATGTTCAAGATGCAGCTAAATTTTCTGTAGCTCTTTCAACATCCCCTGCCCTTGGCTGGCCTTTGTTTTCCTCTCTCGAAAGTCTCAACGATCTCAACTTGGATGACGACCTAATCGAACGTATCAAAGGAGCATCTTCCTCTTCCTCTTCATCTTGAGCATCTTCTCGGTCAGATCCACTAATTGAATCCTCTTCTCCACTTGAACTGTGCTCATCAAAAAGTCTCTTTCCTTCTATATTACGCCGCTTACGAGGACGACCCCTGCGCCTTACAGATGCCCCTTCTTTCTCATCTGCAAACAGCTGACTGTATTAGTTCTGATATCAATTCTAAGTCCCACATTCAATTTAAAGTTGATATATACATTACGATGATAATTCAAAGCTAAAGCTGTCTAGAGATGTTGAGCTTAAGGGAAGCATATAATGACCGCGTGTGGCACAAGCTCCAAAACCTTCACAGGCTGCCTAAAGTTTTCCACAGTAGCTTGCCAGCCGGTGAGCCATTTGCCTAACAAGAGCATGTGTGTGGGCAATCATCAATGACTAATGAAACTAGACTATATCGGTACCTTGAATATCCTCATTCTTTGCATACTTCTCGAGTAAACTGTCAACAAATGTGTGATAGGGGCGCCAACCGCTGGGATCTTCATCTGTGTTTACATTCTCCGTACGTTTTTGGACATCCTTTAAACTATTCACAAAGAAATTAGTGTTAAAATTGTGCCCTATAGAAAGTTTAAGCTGCACTTATTCTAGAGTCCAACATTTAATGAAAACAAGAAAAGAGAGAAACAAAACTCTTACATGTCAAGCGCATCAGTTGCAGGAAGTTTGGATATAAAATGGAGCACAGCACTTTCCAAAAATGACAGCTGCTTTGGAGCATCTACAAAAGCATATACAATACCATCTTTGACGATTTTTAAGATGTCCGATCTGTACTTGTTCCGTGCAGTGCCAACGAATGTTGCAGAAAGCCGAGTAGCCAAATCTTTACATTCGATTAAAGACTTGCTAGTCAAGGTTTCATCATCACTTCTGGAAAGTTCCATCATATACCGATGGTAGGCCTGCATAGAACCAGAATAGGATACTTATAGAGTAGTTAAGTGAATAACCACAAGTATAGCATACATAAAGTAAGCGAAGGAACACTATCTTTCCCTAACCTAACAAATTCCTAAGACAGTTACACCTCATTTCCAGGCATGAACTCCAGAGATACTTTGAGGCACCGGGTTAAAGTTTCCTCATATTTTCTCTAAATATGCAATATTAATTTTTAGAGAAAAAAAAATTGCAAAAAAAAAAAAATTAAAGCAAGGTTCAGAGAGGAGAGTCGAGCAACAGAGAAAGGGCAAAAATAGAAAAATTGTATGATGAACTAAATTTCAAATGTCTTTTCTTATCAAATATCATTTAGTTTATGCAGGGACATGTGAAGAAGCAAGAAAATAACCAGAAGGTTCCCTTCTTAATTCACCAAGTACATTGAGATCATCTGGACATTAACAAAGTGCAATTACGGTGTCTCACCCTTTTCAGTGCTTCTAGAAAGATATTGGAAATGTCATCATCTTTTTTCTTTAGAACGGTGATCAGATGCTTAACAATCTCTGCCACACTTGTTCCATGCATCATGAAATGAGATATAATCTCCGGACCAAGATACTCCTGCATTCATAATTGGCAATCTGGGATCAAATTGGGATCAAGTAGATAACATCCCAAATGATGATAACAACTGCCAAGAAGAACTCTGCAACAGGTTTATTATGCCAACAAGAGTTACAGAATATCATTCTTAAATACACAGCAGTACAATGTTCGCCACCTTTGGAACTGCATCACCAGCAACAAACTTTGCAGCTGCAATCATGATTGCGTCTCTGTTTGTCTCCTCAATATACTCTTTGTTCGCATCTTCATCTTGTCTCATCTGCAAGAAACATGAAGCACGATGGATTCACATTCTCCAGACAGAAATCCAAATCCGCACACCATGGATGTAAGTGGTAATCATGTCTTCCAGTATCAATCTATCAAATTATGACCTTCATAACCAATGTCAAGACTAGAATGCAAACACGAACAAGAGATAGTAGCCAATAACGATCAAAAATCTTACTGATACTTTTCAAAAAGAAATGTCAAATTCAATTATAGAGCAGAAACAACCATTTAATTACAATGACATAAACTGTGATAAGGCACAATTCTATCAAGATTGATAGGAAATATAAAGATATTAGTTGATTTGGCCCTAGTACTAGGCAAAACATAAAAGATTCTCCTTAGTGGTCCATAGATCTATTTGAATAATTATGAACAGAAGTCCAAGAAAATAATTTGTACAAACAAGTGATAGTCTATCAATCTTGGTGAGGTCGTGGCATATCATGGTTATACTAAAACTGATACCATACTTCTAGCTAAAGAGAGGAAGTAAAAATGTTGAATCACCTGAAATATCAAGCTGCTGTTCACAAAGTTTCCAGAACTTTTGGAGAATAGATTCATCTGGGCAATACCCTAATCTTTCCAGCTTTGTTGAAGAATAATTTGTCTTTCTAAACAAAAACCACACTTCGGCAAGTATGGTACAAACCTTGCGCACAAGAGATTAGACAAAAAATGAGGAAGTCCCCCAAAACACCATGCAAAACATGTCAACCATCTACTCGTGGTTGAACTTTGATTAAAAAAATTGCTCACCCTGCAAGCTAGCTGATTTCCATATTTACCCACTTCCTCCGGTTCAGTGAAGGTGCTTAGAAAGTACTCAAGTTGCTCAAAAAATGTATTACGTTTAGATAGTAGAGAAGATAAAGATGCTTCAGAGACAGTTTCACTATTTACTATCAAGTGCAGACACCACGCCAAGTGCAAATACAAGTTCAGAAGAAGAAAACTGACAACCTGAGCCAGCATGAGCAGCAAGTGAGTACATATAAACTCAAGCAAGAAAGTAAACTCAACAAATGTCAGATTTTTATGCAAAACTAGATTTTACATACCTCGTCTTCCATGTTTCTAAAAGTCCTGAGAGCCACGACAATGTCTTCGTATAAGTTATCAATAGGCACAACCCTTGACAATTGAAGCTCATACAACCTTTTCAAATTTACAAGAAGAGAGTACTCATCATCACCATCCTGTAGGCTAAAACATGTCATGTTTCATCCAAGTAGCTAAAAGCAAGAAAAAAGAATGTTATCGTTGAAATATACAGCTACTTCTTTGATTGCAGCTTTAAGTTTGGCAACAAGTTCGTCCTCAAGTTCTTTCAATTTATTACGGGCAAAAGCTAATAGCCCTCACACAAGATCTTAGTGCCTCCTTCTCCCCATGCTTAAAAAATGCCTCTTTCATAAGCTAAAGGACACTTTTAAAGTTCTGAAAGGGAAAGCAGGTCAGCATTCACTTTGAATTTAAGTTGTAAACAACACTAAATAATCTGCAGGCACGAGAATTATGTGAGCACCTGTTCCTGCCTCTTCAAGGAATAAAGCTCAAGGTTCATATGCAAAATTATCTCAACTAGTGATGGCACTTTTGCTTTATCTGCCATGAATTTACGTAAGAGCAATGAATAATTCTTCATCGTGGCAACAGTTATATATTTACTTAATAACACTTAATCAATAAAAAAGAAATGGTCCCCCTTGATAAGTAAGAACAATTTAGGAGTAAAGTCATAGATAACCACCCCATAAGTATGAGCAAAAATCAAATCGGTACCCCTAATTATCAATTCGGCGATTTGAGACCCATAACTTTTGAAAATCATCAATTCTAGCCCCCCACCTAAATTAGGTGTTAAATCCGACAGAAAATCATGCAAAATGACCAAAATACCCCTCCAAGATAAAATCACTAAAAAATTCATTAAAAATAAAAAATGAATTTTTTAAAAAAGTAATATTTTTTAAATAAAACTATTGAAACTCTATTTCGATAATATATTTATTTTAAATTTATTTCTTAAATTATTTTTATTTATTTTTTAAAATTTAGTCTTGGAGTGGCATTTCAGTCCTTTTGCATGATTTTCCGTCGGATTTAACGCCTAATTTAGATGGGGGCTAGAATTGATGATTTTCAAAAGCCATGGGTCTCAAATCGCCGAATTGATAATTAGGGGTACCGATTTGATTTTTGCTCATACTTATGAGACTAACTATGACTTTACCCCCAACAATTTATTAAAAGAAATAAAGAGTGAAAACAATACAAAGATTGTACTGAAGACATTTAAAACATACAAACAAAAAGTTAATGAAATCTGGAAAAACAAGAAAACAGCCCAACACCCTGCAAATGAACCACCGACGATGCGAAATCCTCAAAACAACGACTATTCATTCCCTCCAAAGACACCACCAAACACAAGATGGAACCTTATTCCAAATTGCCTTAGCCAAAGGGTCCTTGAACTTTCTCGCCCAACATAGAAACACATCAAACACCCTTGCTGGAATTACCCAATGAAGATTCGAAATGCGAAAAACATATGCCCAAATTGAGCGTGCCATAAGACAGTGCAGTAGAACATGGTCAACGGACTCACTATCCCTCTTACATAAATAGCACCAATCCGTAACATAAACACCTCTCCTCTGAAGATTATCAATAGTCAAGTTCCGAGCATGCATAGCCTCGCATACAAAAAAACGAAACTTTCATAGGTACCTTAGTCCGCAAAACCCCACGCCAAGGAAACAATTGTGACGTACCACCAGAAATTGAGGAATAAAAAGTTTTCACGGTGAAAACACCATCCTTAGCTCCCCTCCAAACCAACTTGTCTTCACTATCTCGACGAAGAACCATAGAGTAGTGTGGAGAAGAAAGCTATAAACATTTCTCAATCATTTGCAGATCTCAAGAACTGAATATCCCAAACAAAGTATATTATACGACAAATAATCTGTCACCATCCCATCCTTACATCGAGCCAAAGAGAACACAACTGGAAACAAACAACGAAGAGGTATATCTCCACACCAAACATCATGTCAAAACCTCACCCCCAAGGGTTTGGTGTGGTGGTAAGGCTTCGGCTTGGGTTCTAACATGTCCCAAGTTCGAGCCCCAACATCCCCATTATCGCCCTTGACTTACCTGCTCCCTGGGTTGTGGGGTCGGTCCAGCGGGCCGGGGTTTGTACTTCAGGGTTGGGCCAAAAGGGTCCGACTTTGGGGAATTTCCTCGTCATCAAAAAAAAATCATGCCAAAACCTCACCCTACACCCATTACCCACGACAAGCTGAATATGGGTAGCAAATGAATCCCAACCCTTCCGAATATGCTTCCAGAAACTCACCCCACAAGAACCTTAGGAAGGCAAAGAAATCCAATCTCCCACCATTGTGCCAAACTTCGCCGCAATAAGAACCCTCCATAAACTATCCTTCTCAGTGGCAAAACGCCATAACCATTTCACAAACAAAGCTTTATTAAGCACCAACAATCTCCGAAGACCCAACCCCCCTAAATGAAGAGGAGAACAAACCTTTTCCCAATTCAAAAGATGAAATTTGTGATCCCCAAATCGCTACCCCATAAAAAATCTCTTTGCAATTTCTCAATTCTATAGGCAATAGGTGATGGAATGGGAAAAATAGATAAAAAGTAAGTAGGTAAGCTAGAGAGGGTGGATTTAATCAACGTCAACCTTCCAACTTTAGAAAGATACATTCTCTTCCATCCAGCCAACCTCTTAGTCATCCTCTCCAAAATATCATCCCAAATATGCAAACTCTTAGAGTTAGCTCCCAAAGGAAGACCCAAATAAGTAATAGGCAATGAAGAAATTCTACACCGCATAATTGACAATTAAGAACAACATAAAATAAAGGTATAGAAGCTAAAAAGGAACAAAAGCCATGAGTGGAGTCACACACTTTTTGAGCTTTAGGGTAATATTGCTTGCGACTATCAGTAGCAGGAACAATCCTCTCTCCAACAGCCTTTTTGACAGATGCGCACAGAAGTCTTACCAAGTTTGTCGCATCCTCATCCGTGAGCTCAATCAATGGATTCTCATCCAAGAGCATGGAGATAATACACTTCCAATCCTGCAAGTGAACAAGGAAATACCAGGGAAAAGTGAAAATATTCAATCCAGGAAAGATATTACGAGGATATTTCATTATAATTGTAATCTTGTTGCATAATACATCACAACAGTACCTTCAAGAAGGAAACAAATTGCCACTCTTCGGCCATGAAAAGGCACGTCACTACTACAGTGAGTAGGTTCATCATGAAGGCGCACCCAAGCCCGACTGTTACCATTTTAGCAGACACCCCTAGCCAAACTCCAAACCTACTAAAAATAGAAAACCCAAGTTTATCTTGACCTGGTTGGACCAGTCGGTTTAGCTAGAGGTTATACCTTCTTGCAGATCCTTTGTACTTGTGATTCCTAATGTTCCAATCACAATGCACCAAATTAAACATGAAATAATATCCAGGGATATATCAAATTTTAACATTCTCACAGGGATGGAAACATGGTGGAAAACCCAACCACCATGCGATATCTGCTTTATATACCTTTTTGGGATCAGTACAGCATATGCTTACAAAAGCAATAACTCAAACTGAGCCAGAGCAGTTAGGAAATATTCAAGAACCTAACAAAATCCACTGTATCAGGGTAATTATGCTGGAATGGAGTCATAAAGCTTCTTTCCTATTATGCTCACATTAGAGCAGGAAAGAGAATTTTGTTTTTTTTTTCAGGAAAAAAGACAAACATAAAATTATAACATAACACTATCATACAGTTCAAGTGCTCAAATCAGCATTTTGATTCAATATTACTCCCCATTGCGTGGTTGTATGCCCAAAGCGAGAAGCTTTGTTCTCCTATAACATATTTTAATCCAACTTTAAGTATGTTATTGGCAATGTTTATTATCAGATTGGGATCAAAGCAGAGCCATACAAAAACAGAATACCAATGCCCGCCGAAATGCATGTAAGAAAAGACTGCTAATCCTACCCCAGTACGTTTGCAGATCCCATCTCGCCCACCTAATCTCCTACATAGTCAATTGCAAAATTCATAACATTGTATCGTACCTTCATAGCCTTCATATACTCCCAAACATCATCAATGACATAGGTGCTTAAAATTGGATCTGTTGAAAATTCCCTCAGTATTTGCAACATTCTGCTGAGATGGACCTCCGAAGAACTGCTGTCATCGCCTAAAAAGGATATTTTAATGGTCATGAGTGCTTTAGCTGACAGAATCATACCACAAATACGGAAATGGAGAGCCACGGGAGAGTAAACCTTTTGTTCCAGACTGGGAGGTATTAAACTTTTGAGAAATCAAGTGATCATAAACTAATGCTCCTATGGCATGCCTGATTTCTGGTGGATCATCAATAAGCAAGTCATATAGAGGACCCAAGTCATCATCAGGCAAAAGTTGATGTCTGCCACAGACGAAAACCAATTTTCAGAGCACAATTTTTGATAAACAGTTACCAAGGCAAAAAAATGGTACTAAAAATTTGGTAACATGGATTCTCCAAGAGGCTTATCAATAGGCATCACTTCAATAGTTGCTTTACAAGTCCTATGGCACAGACAGCCACAGAAACATCAATATCATCAGCCAGCTCAATCATCCGGTTAGAAAATCTCTCACTGAATAAACTTAGAGTTGGCACATTATCATCCACCTCGTAAAGATTTTGCAATGCAAGGATAGAAGCTCTTCTTACACCTGCATTCTTCAGATGCAAAAAAAAAAAAAAACACAAGATAAGTTACATTCTCCATCATGTAAGGAGCAGTCAAAGATTGCTTTGATCTACAACTTTTAACTTACTTTGTCATTCAGTGTCCACCCAAGATACTTTAAATACAAATCTTGCAAGAACAGAGAAGGGTATGACAAAATCCATTCACCAAGTGACTGTATACACGATATTCGAATGTTCGGGTCAATGTCTCAGTAACGATGGACAAATAACCTAGTAAAACCGAGACATACATGAGTTAGGAAGTGTTTAATAATGCCAAAAAGGTTGTAGATAAAACATAAATTTTATCAAATAAGATGTGATAGTTTCAATGAACTGATTACATTGAGTCTGTAAATCCTACCCAGTAAATATTTTGTGCATCATCTCCTCTAGCACAGTTATCCTTTCATGGGTCATGGAGAATCTTTTGTTTAGTGACTCCACACGAGGCCCCTCAGTGCGTTTCTTCTTTTCAGCATCCAACTGTCGACGAGTAGTTTCACGCTGTGCACTAAGCATTTTAGCAACCGTTATGAAGGATGTTACAAGTTGGAGGCCCATCAATGAAGCAACTTGACGGTAAACCCTTGGAGGAGTGCTGCTTAGAATGGAAACCAGGGAAACACTCGAGTGAGCTACTTTAAGATTTTACCTTTAAACTGAAAACTGTAGAATTGTAGAGAACTAACCAAGATAGTGCAATTATGTAGTCCATGCACTTGTCAAACAAAACCTGATCAAATAATGGTCCATGTTGACACTCACGAATTAAATTGTCCCAGAATGACTCGAGATTATCTTTGAAGTTCTTAAACTCCTTCTTTTTCGAACTTTGGTAATCTTCAACTTCTCCCTAAGATTCCAGAGGAGTCAAGCCAAAACTATGGGCAAAAAGTCTTGATGCATGAACTTCAGAAAATTCAATCATTTGGTCCACACGTAAAACTCCAGAAAATAATCCTCACAACATATAAAGAAATGGAAGCGGTATTAAAAGGAAACTAGAAACAATAATAACGAATAGGTTAGGATACTTTTCTAGCAAGATTGACAAGAGCAACCACAACATCATCAACATCTGTCTCATCCAGGAACTCTCCTTTGATACAATACTTAGCTCCACATGCCTGTAGAAGTTTAAATTTCATCACTTACAAAACCAAAGTTTATTAGTCAAGTCCCAAAGTCAATAAGGTTTAATGTCCTGTTTAAGAATTTGAGATCCATCTTAATGCATCAGAAAATTATCCTTGCTTATCCAGGTAAAAGAAAAAGAAATACAAAATTCAAATGAACTTCACTAACTAAAATATAGGACAAATTATACTTTGAATCCTCTAATAACGATACTTTTTGTAATTTGCACTTCAAGCTACCAATCCTAACACATTGCACCTCATACTACCAATAGGTTTACACTTCGCACCCTAAGTAACAATTTGACCATTCGGATTTTGCCACCTGACACATTTTTAGTTGATTTTACAGTGAAATCTTAACATGAGGTGCAGTATATAAATTTATTGGTAGTTTGTGGTGCAATTGGTCACTTCTAGTAACTCGGGGTGCAAATTGTAAAACGAGTGGTAGTTAGAGGATGCAAAATATATCTTCACCAATATATGAAGATCTTCTTTCAGCCTTTAAGTCATGTATAATCTATCACTTTGACGTTCTCCTTTTGATCATAGAGTTTGTTAAAGAAGCTTGAAGGTTACCTCAAACAACATTGTCATGAGTTCAACCATTGCAGGTTTAGGATCCTTTTCATATCGCTCAACCCAAAGCTTGACAACCTGAGGAATAAGTTTGCCATTACCTTTTATGACCTCTGCACAATACCATCCACCAAAATTAACTCAACTTGTAATCATGCATAAGCTGGGTTCTAAACAGGAAGAAAGTGGTCTTTCTGAAATACATAATGACTGGGGCTTCAATACATTGGGAACCAATATCTATTTCAGATTTTGATAGAAACATATATATGAGGTGAATCTACGAAAATATATTTGAAAGTTGAAGCTCACATCAGTTCAAATAAAACAAGATATTGAGCTTGATGACATAACAATTTTAAAATCATTTTTTTTAGAGTTTAATGCAGGGGCCACTCAAGCTCAAAGAAGCTGCTCTGTCATCACAGACAGGTTTCCAATACCATAATCAACAAAGACTGATATCTGGGGAGTTTATGATTTGCATGTACCCAAATTTCTGTGGCATTCCCAGGAGCCCACTAAAGTGGTACTCACTTGATAATGACCCTAATGACAAAAGGCCACCATCATTGAGAAAGTTTATTCCGAATTTCTCCACTACAATGATCTATTGTGGTCTACGGAGGCACCTATTTGACCAAACACGGTCTCCATAGCACCATAATTAGCAACAACACCACTTGCAAGATGAACTATGATCAAATTTGGCAGTAATGAAGGCCATTTCTAGCGCAGAAATCTAACTTATATTTCACTGACAAATTAACCACAATTCCTAGTCAGTATATTCAAGTAAACGGAGCCAACACAAAATGGCATAGATTGAAATGGTAACAATTCACGCTGGCGACTCCTTATAATCATCTCTAATCCAAATTTTGAACATTATACTTATACATCAACCAAAACTATGAACGTGGATATATAGAATTCTCAAAATCAAGTTGCGTATGATACTAACCAATCAAGCTCAGGTGGGTGGCATTGTGAGCCGATCCGGCAGTTCCTTCGAAGGCACGATTTCGCTTACCCCTAGGACGAGCCTCTTCGAAATCATCTTCGGGAGAACTCTCTCCGTCCATCTGGTCGCTTGCCTCACTGGTCCGTTCACGGTTCTCGGCACTAGTACCATTTGCCTTGCTGGTTTGGTTCGCACTAACTTGAGCCTGAACCTGAGCCCTTGCCCGTTTGTGCTTTACTCCAAAAATACCAGAAATTAAGTCAAATTACACATACACACACAGAGAAGGAGAGAGAGAGAGAGAGAGAGAGAGAGAGAGATGAACAAACTCACGGAGCGGCGAGTTGAGTTTTCGGGGGGTGGAGGAGGGTCCTTTATGAGTTGTTTAGTACTTGTGTGACCAGAAGACTAGTCCTGGAGATTTAGCCCTAGAAATTTAGACGCGCTGGGAGAGAGAGGGTTGGGTCGAGTGTGAAACTATGAATTTTGGCCTAGACGTAAAATGAGAGAAAGTGGAAACAGAAAAATCTCCCGCCAAATGGGAGAGTTTGGGATCCATGGGCATCAGATCTATCTTCAGCTAAACGAGAGAGGAAGAGTTAGGGTCCTAATCTTACCATCTTAAGAGGTCCTAGTGACTATTGAGATATTGTCAACACATTAATAAAAAAAATTGGAGGGCTGAGATGTGTTTTATCTCTCTCTATTTATTAATGTGTTGGCAACATCTCAGCCCTTCAATTCTATTTATTAATGTGTTGGCAACATCTCAGTCATCTGTTAGGACCTATTAGGAGGGTAAGATTAGGACCCTAACTTTACCCGAGAGAGGGTCGTTCTCTGTTTATCTATCGTGAGCTCTCCACCGTATTTATTCCCTCGTGTCCCACTTTTAAGGAAAATTGTTTTCTTTTCTCTTTTAAGGCAAATTTTTGTTACATGTCACAATTAAAAAAATAAAAAATAGTCTTCTATTTTCTCTTTGAATTATTGGGTATGTTTGTTTAGTTTAGGCTAAATTACTCCAACAGTTCTTGGGGTTTAGCCGTTTCCCCGATTGATTCTTGAGGTATTTTTTGTCCTACCGGTATCCTTGGGGTTTGTAACTTTTCCCAGATCGGTCCTGCTGTCAAATAGCCAATGGAATTTGCCTACCTGGCTGACGGCAGGACCAAGTTAAGCATCCCTTCCCTTCAACTTCATCCCGACCAAAACAGCCCTAAAAATAAAATCCTCAATTCGAAGCTCACCAAAATCTGCACAAATAGAGCAGGTAAGTGGATACTAGGTTGTCGATGCCAACATGGTTGTCATTGATGTCCGCAAATTCAAAGTCCTGGACGGTGTCAAATTCCACCGCAAAAATATGGTTAGAGAAGTTGTCAATATCACTAGCGTTGAGTAGGCCAAGATACTGGCTTGGAAGAACCCCGGGAAACTCTTTAGTGGGAGAAATTGTGAAAGCGAGGCCATGGCCGCCAAGAGTAGCATACTGGGGGAAGATGATGAACGCAAAAGCGGTGGAGAAGGACAAAACTTTTCCATTCGAGGAATTCTTGAATTGGATTGGACGTGGGTAAAACGCATGGCCCATTACTCGTTGTGTATCGTTTTGAGCCGGAGTATGCCATTGCCTTCGATCTCTGCAGCGCCATCCAAGCTCATGTTGCTGGCTGCACCTTTGAACCTGTTAAAGAATAGTTCCTCAATCTGAGACTTCGCACGGTTTGAGAGAACAAACAGAACCCAAAAATGTATTATTCTTTCTGCCATAACTGAATCAGAGTTGAGCTGTGTGAAGTAGAGGAATTGCAGGTTGTTATGGTGGATGGTGGGTGAGGTTGTGTGGACTCTGTGCACATTTCCTTCGGTTGTTCGCGAACAAGGAAAGTGACAGGATAAAGTCTACAAAACAAAGTTAGGTTCTGGTTTACATTTATATTCACATGGGTTTTGGACTTTTGAGATCAGATCGTGGTTGCAGATTTGGGTGAGATTCGAATTGGGGATTTTATTTTTAGGGTTGTTTTGGTCGGGATGAAGTTGGAGGGAGGGGATGCTTCGAACGTGGGACTGCCATGTTGGATGTGGGACCTACTTTTTTCTTTTCTTCCAATGATGTGGCATTTTAACACGCGTCAGCTGTTTATTCGACATGACGTGGTTGCCGTCAGCAACGTAGGCAAATTCCGTTGGCTATTTGATGTCAGGACCAATTTGGAAAAAGTTACAAACCCAGGGATACCGGTAGGACAAAAAATACCTCAAGGATCAATCGGGGAAACGGCTAAACCCCAGGGACGGTTGGAGTAATTTAGCCTTTAGTTTAGGAATCTTTTGAATGTTGAAGTTTATTGGCTTAATTACCGTCTAGATCCCTTTGGTATCCAACTATTACAAAATAGTCCATGTGGTATGACTTTCAACAAAATAATCTTTGTGGTATAGTTTTGAGACAAAATAGTCTCCCCGTCCAACTGTCGTTACCCAATTAACAAAAGAGTGTTGTACATGCCACGTCAACATCATTCACGTGTTTTTGAAGAAAAAAAATTAAAAATTCATCTCAGATTATACTTCTATCCCACATCATTTACTCTTGTTAAAAAAAATTAAACTTGTCACTTTTTACAAAATATTACTGAAAAGAGAAACTACATATAACATGCCTCTGGGCATTCTCAAGGATGTCGACAGTGGTAAGTTTATTTTTTTTTTAACAAGAGTAAATGATGTGGGATAGAAGTATAATCTGAGATGACTTTTTTAATTTTTTTTCTTAAAAAAAACACGTGTCAACATGTGAATGATGTTGACGTGGCATGTACAACACTCTCCCGTTAATTGGGTAACAACAGTTGGACGGAGAGACTAATTTGTCTCAAAACTATACCACAGAGACTATTTTGTTGAAAGTCATACCACATGGACTATTTTGTAATAGTTGGATACCACAGATACTATTTTGTTGAAAGTCATACCACGAGGACTATTTTATAAAAGTTGGATACCACAAAGACCTAGACGGTAATTAAGCCAAGTTGATTGAGGTTTGTCAAAAGTTTGAAATATATGTGTAAAAGTTAAAAATTTTGAAGTATGTTTGTTTTGATGAAAAATTTGGACCCCAAAATTTTAGGCAAACAAATATATCCATTATCAATCTTCTTTCTTCTTCTTTTTTTCTTTTCCGAGGCATACTGTGTACATATCTACTCTTCCTAATGGTAACAACATTAAAAAAAAGGCTTAATATACGCGCGTGCCCTTGGAGTTTAACGTTTTCTCAGAAATACCCCTAGGGTAATTTTTGTTGTCCCGCTACCCTTGAGGTATATCTATTTTTCCCGTTTTATCCCTCCGCCAACATTCCGTCTATTTTTGGACGGAAATTGATGACGTGGATCAATTGACCACGTCACATCCAATTAAACTGCAACACGTGTCCTTGACTGCTGAGTGGAAAAAATTATTTTTCCACCTATATATCTACGTCACTCTCCCTGGCATTTTACCAAAATGCCCTTAAAATCAACAAAAATGAAAACGAACCCCCTTTCAGCTCCGAAATCTTCTCCCAGCGATCCCACAGCCCAAATTCCGGTCTTTCACTCACTCCCCGACCATCAAATTTAACCAATGCGGAGATTTACTCTCCAATCTTCAAGAAATCCAACCCTTAGAGGTTACAATTTCAACCATACTGGTTTCTACTCCATGGTCAATGGTAAGAACGCAAGCAATGTAAGCCCGAGGCAATCCAATTTCGGTAACCTGGGATTAGACGAGCAAGCTCTAATCTCCACCCTCACCTTTCCGTCCGCAGCCTCATTTCGAACTATACCCTTATCTCTCCTCAACCCTACCCAAAGCCCAAGCTCTAATCTCCACCCTCACCTCTCTGTCATCCTATCTCGACTCCAAGCTCGACCAACTCGCCAAGCACGACTCGACGTGTCGCTGAAAAATCACCAAAGTCCGGTGCTGTCTCGGCTGTCCTCAAATGTGCGACCTCCTAATACTCGAGTCTCTAAGAGAAAGCGCTCTCCCTGCTGCTCAATCTCAGCCTTGACGACGACAACAAAGTGTCTAGTCGCCGAGGGAGCTATTGAGCGAATCGTCGCCGCTCTGCAAACTAGCTCTGCCGGTTCGCGCTCCGTGGCGGCTACTACGTTGACGAGTTTAGCTGTTGTGGAAGTTAACAAGGCCACAATTGGGGCTTACCCATGTGCGATTCGAGCCTTAGTTTCGCTTCTTCGCGGCGACACGGGCCGAGAGAAGAATGAGGCAGCAACGACGCTTTAGTCTGTCTGTTCTTTTCCCGACAATCGGAGGGGAGCCTTGCGGTGCAAGGCAGTGCCAATACTAATTAGAATTGCGGATGCGGGCCTCGAGCTGAAGGGGGTTCGTTTTCATGTTTGTTGATTTTAAGGGCATTTCGGTAAATTGACATGGGAGAGTTGTTTTAAGGGCATTTTGGTAATCTGATATGGAGAGGGTGACGCGGATACGAAGGTGTTAAATGGATTTCGTCCGATCAGCAGTTTTCTCACAGGTGTCGCCTTTTAATTGGATTTGACGTGGTCATTTGGTCCACATCATCAATTTCCGTAAAAAAATAGACGGAATGTTGGCGGAGGGATAAAACGGAGAAAATGGATATACCTCGAGGGTAGCGGGACAATAAAAATTACCCTAGGGGTATTTCTAAAAAAACGTTAAACCCCAAGGACACGTGCATATATTAAGCCTTAAAAAAAATGTAAGCACCAGAAAAAAACCTTCCCCTGTGCTCTGCAGCCCGTGCTAATGACTCGCTTGCATAGGAGGACGATACGATTAGGGAGTTTGAAAAGTCAATATCACCAAGATTTTTTTTTTCCAGTTTCGAACCAAGAGAAGTTCGAAAAGTGAACGAGCTTCCACCGGCTGGTCAATTCCAACAACAGAATGAATGCTAATGCTATGTCACTCCTACAGGTGCCCAAAAGTAACAATGGAGAAGACAGGAAGTTAAGCCATAGATTCATAATAGCAATGATTTGCAAGCCCAATTTCTTTAGCATATTAGTACGTGATTTAATTGCAGTTGGTTATGTCACTAAAACACATTGAACCGAACCATAATCCTCAGCTCCTTCCAGCAAACATAAACATCGGAGGGATCCAACAGTAGATCAATTACATTGTACTATACGATTTTGACACAAACTTAAAACTGCAAGCGCAGGGATATGTTTTATAACTGAGACAGCAGGGCTGGAAACCACCTTTTGGGGCAATGGCATTACACCAGAAATTGGTTCGGAGGACCTAATCAAACCAGGCAAAAATATATTGCCAAAAACATAATGAGTGAAAAGATGTGTCAGATCTCAACACGACACAGAACTACATCAAGAACTGGCCAAGGACTCGATCAGGAGTTGGTAACCTTCTGGTACAGCTGCCTGTCTCTGCACACACTCTGCCAGTGCAGGAACATCAGAACTGAGGTCTAAAAATCTGGCCAGTAAAAGCAGCAAATGAAAATCGGAAATACGCTTCACAAAAGGAAAACTCTTTGTCCGGTCCAGATGATTCTTCAGTGCCCTCATGGTCACAGGGGAATTCCGATTCTCAATCAGAAATGTTGATGAAAGAGGACCCTGCATTGCAATAAAAATATCACATTAGCACCTGCAGTGTAGAAGCAAGTGAACATTGTTCATAGACTTTTCATTAAACATTTAGAACACAGAAAGCAGGTAACTTAATGCAGCAACAGAATCTTCAAAGTTGAAATTGTGCGAATAAAGAAAGATTCACTTGGTCAATGGCTCTCATCCACATACAAATAACCAGCACATGATCAGATAAAAACGTACACCTGTGGATTCTTTCCGTGGACCAATAGTAAGTATGCTTCTAAAATCTATTAATACCTCATGTTCTGACAACTAGAAATGTCAAAATTGCAGTAAAACACATGAACCTGGAAACGCCCAACCATGATATGAATAAAGAAGCTACAAGAAAAACAATAGGCCGAATTAGAAAAATGGCGAGAACAAATCTATAAACCAGCACTCAGGCAATAATCGCCTTTCCAATTCCCTGTATTCGATGGGGCCAACATGGAATTTATGGAACACAGCATGCCAAAGAAGGATTGTGAACATGACATGTTCAAGAAAATCACACACAAGGGTTGAAAAAATTTGGATACTTTGGGCCATTGTATGTCAGAGGGTGCGTCTTGCTAGATCAAGGATCAAAAGGCCAAACCTATTAATCAAAAGAATGCAAGTGCAGGTACTTTGTTTAAAGATAAATCATTAAGATTCATTTTAAAAAAATAAGCCTAAAAATCATGAGAAACAAAAACTAGCATGTTTAACACTTCACCTAGCCCTGAAAACAGGCTGACACAGCAGTACAACTAACGCGAAAACTAACTGAAAGACGAACCTTTGAAATAATTCTCCAAATGAACAAAGATGAGAAGTTATAGACAAAAAGGTTAAGCAAAGTTAATGTTTGCCTAGGACAGAGCTGAACAACAATTCTGAATTTGAACCCCCCCCCCTCCAACGCGAAGTACACATTAGTATCAAACAACACCTTTTAGAAACACTGCCTTGACACAATTCTGAATTTGAACCCATTTTCAAAAAATTGGATGGTGAAAATAACCTACATGTTCAATTTGTCATGCTGTACGTTTATTGTTGGTTTCTTGAACACGGAGAGCAGAAAAAGTAAACAATGCACAACAAATTGCCACTCATTTATCCATAACCTACAGGTGTCACAAAGATGTATTACCAGCAAATGCATCAGCATCAACAACACAGTTAGTCTATGTTAGGACTATGACCTGACTTGGGCAAAACCGCAGCAGAATGAAGGCAACCTTCATCGTGTCGTTCTTAATTAAAATATCAAATTCCACAACCTCAAATTTTCCCGTGTTCACTCTTTGTCCCCCTCCTTTCTGGGTAAGTGCTAAAAGTTCTCTTTTGTAAGTAAACCCCACCGAAGGAGTAGGCACAATTATCCCTAGTGAAAAACCAAGGGAAAGTTAACTTCGAACGATGACATAATCCCCACAAGCAACCATGTAAACTATCAAAGCCCCGATCTTTGTAAAAGCTCACAATTTGTATGCTTGCTAAAAATAATCAAAGAAGAACACAGAAAAAAAAACCTTGTGATGATAGGATAAACGTTGCCACACTGTACAGCAACAACTAAACATAAACAAATCACCGCCAATAGCATCAATTGGACACTCCTATTACGCAAGTAAAAGACAGAGAAACATAGTCATACCTGGTGATCGAAAATCTTAACTACCACCAAGAAAAAATCATTGTCAACCTCCCTAGTATCCTTCACTCCGACCACCACATCCTTCTTCATCTTCGAAAGCTTCGGATCGGCGTCCTCGGCAATCTCCGTCTCAAACCACGATTCCTTGAACAACTTAATGCAAGTATCACTCATCTGAAACGCCTCGAAATGCACATCAGCGCCACCATCCTCATTCACCTCAAGCTTCACCACGGCCGTGACCCACTCCTTCAACCCGCTTTCGGCATGAAACTCCGCCGCCTGAAGTACCTCCCTGTTTGACAGAGTGTAATCCTTCTTGTCCTGACTAATCGTCTGCGTGAATATGAACCCGACCCTCCTCATTCCCAACCCAACCGCAATCGCTTCGACCAACTTCTCCTCATCTGGGTCTCTCAGAATTGCCAAGTGCTCCTCAGTCCCTTGCTGCGGCGGCTCGTAGATGAAATCCACCTCGACTTTCCCCTCCTCGGAGACGGTTCCATACATGAACCCGGCACGTTTGACGGCAAACGCGAGTGACTCGTTGACATAGTTCTGGAACGCGTTGGCACAGTCGCGGTCGAAGGAGACGAGCTCGCAATGTGAGTTCTCCTGGCGTGTGACGCGCATCTGCTTAGCGATGAGGTCGTCCATGGTCATCTTACGGCCGAACGAGCCGGCCGGGTGGAAGGTCGGACCCGAAACGGTGCGCTCCCCCTCGTAGGCGAGGAAGACAATGGAGCCGTGGGAGAGATTGAGCGCGGAGAGAGTCGTACTAGGGTCCGACATGTCTGTGAATCTGAGAAGATCGGAGGGGGTTTTGGCCAAGAGGAGGTTCTGATTGGTGGAGAGGGTTTGGTTCTGAACGGGGATGCGGAGATGGGATTGGATTACAGTTTTGAGTTGGGAGACAGTGAATTGCGGGCTCTCGATTGAAACTCGCTCCAAGCCGTCGCGGCTTCGGACTCTGAGCATCATCGTGACGAACTAAACTGTGCTCCCGGAGAAGAATTCACAATTGAAGAAATGCTTGCTGTTGCAGCGGTTTCAGTGGGGAATTTGGTCGGCGTAAGTGGATGGAGTGGAATCGAAGCGAGGGAACTGGAATTTGCTTTCTTGAGTAAGGGGTGAAGGAAAAGAATACAGGAGGATCGTGGTGTGATAGAAGTCATATAAGAAACAAGAGTTTTGATGGGACTCGGATTCCCGAGGGAATTAACTGATGACATCAAATTAATTCATTCATTATATCTCGGGTAGTTTGAGATCGAAAATTTTGGATATTGAGGTTTGAGAAATATTATAAAGTAAAAAATTGTTATGGGAGTTAGTGAAAAAGTGAAGAGAGAGAAATTTTTTAATAAATATTATAATAAAAAAAATTATGTGGTAAATTTTTTAGTAGTAAATCTAAAATTTTGAGCCCAATTAATTGAGGTCAAACATGCCCATTATCTAAAAGTTTTCTTATTATTTTATATTTTTATTAGATATTTTAATATAGATAGTTGAATGGATTCTTTAATATATTTTCATTCATCTAATGGCTGGTTAGGACCCATTAAGTAATTCCTCTTAGGAAAGAATCTTTTCCCGTTTTGATGGCATAAAATGCCTAATGCCGAATGGAACCTAATTACTGAGGGGGCCTGACAAAAGTTATATAGAAGCAGGACTTGTGATTATTGATGGTTAACGGTAGTGTAGGTGACCGTCACTGTAATTGACGGAATCACATAATTGACACCGTCACCGCACCGTTAAGGTACAATAACTGTCATTGCCGGTGACGGTATTAACGGTAATGGTTATACGGTAACCGTTTAAACCGTATCCGCTAAGGCACAATAACCGCCCTTGCCGGTGACGGTATTAATAGTAACCGTTTAAACCGTATAACCGTTGTGCCAAAAAAATAGACTTTCTCATTGGGCTTTTTTTCACTGTTTTGGGTTTTTTAAATTTTCAACATAATACCATAATCAATAATCATATCAAATGGACAAATATATCTTAACATATTCAAACATAATATCATAATCAATAATAATCATAACAAATATAATAAGTTGTCCAAAAGTCCAACATAATAATATCATATTCTAACATAAATACTAAAGTCTAATAAAAGTGTGCAACAATGTGATATAAATCAACTAACATATTCCAACAAAAGTACAACAAAAATATGTCACATAATCAATAATCATCACAAGTCTCAACTAGGAGTGATTAACGGTAGTGTAGGTGACGGTTTGGCGAAAACTGTCACCGTCACCACAATTGACGGAATCACATATTTAACATCGTCACCGCAGCGTTAAGGCACAATAACCGCCCTTACCGGTTATGGTACTGGTAGCGGTGACGGTCTTAACGGTTAAAACGGTCACCGCCAGTACAAATAAACACCCCTACTTGTGATGGCATAAGATGTCTAATGCCTAATGGAACCTAACTACTGAAAGGGTCTGTTCCTGAGCCTGGGTCTAGGGCTAGGAGCTTAGATGAAAGGTGAAACTTGAGGCTCTCACTTATGCAAAACCAAAGCCCAACATAGTCTAATCGGTCACTGAAAGATCAGTGTTGGCCCATTTTTGGCCCACAAAGAATCCCACTCGGTGTAATAAACGTCCAAAATGACCAGGGAAATAAGGCAACGCCAATGGGTCCTGAAAAATACTAAAGGGAACTTGTAAACTCAAAACAAATGTCAAACACTTTGTGCTCTTCTTCTTCTCAATGATGGCGGTGTGACTTAGACTCAACAACAGCTTTAGTTTGGTCATCTCCAGCGCTCTCCCACTTGGCGTAATATTTCATTGCTGCACTTAGGGCTGTCCAAAATACCGGCCGGACCGGCCAACCCAGACTGAACCGGACCTGTTTTGGACAAACCAGTGGACTTTTTTTAAAACCGGGTTGACCGGACCGGGAAACCGTTGTACTCTAGTCCGGTTCCGGGTTACCCTCATGAAAATCCGAGACCGGACCGGAGTATACCTCTCCAAACCAGCCCAAACCGGTAAATTAGCCCAAAATGGCATGGCCCAACCCAAAACCGGCCCAAAATGGCATAACCCAGACCAGACCGATGAAACCGGGGACCGGACCGAAAGAATGATCGGTCCGATCCGGTACACATACTCCACAAAATGACCGGTTTGGCCGGCCGGACCGAACCGGCCAATGGACAGCCCTAGCTGCACCAAAAGATTCAAAATAGTCTAACCATTGGGTTGTTCTATCTAGGATTGTTCAATAATGGGCCCAAATCGTTCGGGCCCACCAAAACTGTCTGAGCCCCAACTTGTTTTGGTAACTTGGTAAGGCCCAATCTTTTTTTTTTTTCTAGGTAAATCAGGCTTGTGCCTGGGGGGTGGGGGTGGGGGGTTTTGAACCCCAGTTCAGGACCCTCCGTAGAGGAGGAAATGCCATTTGAGCCATAGCTCATTGGCTGGTAAGGCCCAATCGACTGTTGATGTAGTGCCTCCTAGAAACCGTGGGCCTCGGTTCAGTTCACAATTGATCGGTTCTTACCCCCTAGTTCTATTAATTGCCCTTAACATAGGAATTTATGGAACACGCCATGCCAAAGAAGGATTGTGAAAATGACACGTACAAGAAATTCACACACAAGGGTTGAGAAAATTTGGATACTTTTGGGACATTGTATGTCAGAGGATTCATCGTGCTAGATCAAGGATCACAAGGCCAGACGTATTAATCAAAAGAATGCCCAGTACATGAGGTACTTTGTTTAAAGATAAATAATTAAGATTCTTTTAAAAAAAAAAATAAGCCAAAAAAATCAAGAGAAACAAAAACTAGCATGTTTAACACTTCACCTAGCCCTGAAAACAAAAACTAAAAACTAACTCATTTTTTAGGACTATTATCCATTGCATGAGCGCAAATATTAGATAGAAGGGGAAAGATCATCATTTTCGTGGCAAATTAAATATTGTATTGTATTTGGTTCAATATTTTAGAGATAATATGTAACATTGTTAAAATCTTAGTCAAGGGAAGGTAGATGTTTTACTAGAAACCCTATTTTAGATTAAATAGTAAGTTTATCATATCATTCAAAAACTTTGTGATTACCATAACTAATTTTGTCAACGAATTAATTTTATAGTTCAGTGTTTCTTATTACTTATTAGATACAACATGTTGACCCTACATTCTTTAATGTTACCGTGTAAAGTTTCGGATAGTAAGATCTACATATTGTATCTATTTCCCTCCAAATTGCAAGATAGTAAATTGTAAAAGATGTTGTCCATAATTAACAAAAAAAATGCCAAGTAGATACTTCTCATTTTTCTTCTTTTCCTTTTTGTCCTACGACATCATATAATCGTGCATTATGTCGTATTGGTACCAAATTACTCACGTACTTGCTAATAAGTCAGCTGGTTTATGGTCAACAAATCCAAGTAAATACGTCTTTATCTTCACGTATCTTCCTTCTGTAAAATGACAAAGATGACCCCGGACACCGGGGTAAGGAACCTTCTATGCTTAAGTCAATTTCTCTCTTTTTCCTTTTCTATTATTTTACTATTTGGAAATCACTTACCTCTTTTCATCGTCCGCTTTGCCTTTTATTGTGTTTCTCCCACGTTCTTCCCTTTTCTTTGGCGGGAGGGTTGGCAGGAATTTTGTCCGAGTTCATGCTCTGCAACCACTTGCCTTCACCACAGGAACGCAAGGATCATGAAGTTTTACTCATTGCGGGCCATTTGCACAACTGCTCCTCACACGTACAACAATTTTTCCTTCTGGACTTAACGCTGCATGGACTTGGTCGTAGCTCGTGGGCCTTAACAGAGGTACAATCATATGATTCAGCCCAAATTGATTTGGGCCGGGCCCGATCCAGTATTGGTATCATCACTTGCTGATACATTTTCTTTTGAGATAAACTTTAGATCACCTGGTCGGATGCATCAACAGCTTGCATTACTTTGCTTCGAAGTTAGGCTCGTTCCAAGCAACATACATCGGTCATACAGATAGCCTGATTGTAAATAATTAACAAGGGCAGGGACGTATGATCTAGGCAGCCAACACTTCGATAATATTAATAATTAATAGTTTCCGAGCTGGAAACATGCATACAGATATTGCAGGTTCACTTGAAGAACCTGAATTTACAAACACACACAAAAAAAAAACCGGCGACACGAAGAATGACGACACTCAGAAGATGCCCACACAATGCGTTATGGCATCTGATCACACAAATCACCGTAACTTATAAGAACCTTAATTAAGAATTGACCTTCCAACAATGCTTCCTGATCTCCCCGGCCTTGCCTGTAAGGACCTGAATCTCTCCCATCTTCTTCATTGACTGTGCGAATTCTGTGAAGAAATCGGATTGGTTAACCAACTCCTTCACGGTTTTCTTCGATTGCTTGTTTGTTAGAAGAGCAGCGTCGGATTGGAACAGACCCTTGTTTTGCAAAAGGATAGAGTAGTAGCTGCTGTCAAACTTTTGGAAGCTATTAGCAGGGTCCATTGGTACTGTTGTTGTGTTGTCACTGAGGCTCTTACATTTTGACTTCAAGAAGTTGGCATATTTTGGGTCCAAAGAAGGATCTTGGTCTCCTTTCCCGGTGAAGTTGTAGAGCCTGCTGCTGAAAAGATTGCAGTGGCCTATTCCAATAGTGTGAGCGCCTGCATATATATATTTCAATAATATTGAGAAGGATAAGCAACAGACCCCTACAACATGGGATTAATGGAACTCTTAATCTGGCAGGCCCACCCATGAAATATCATTTTTTGTTGGTTATCAGTAATTTCTCATCTTCTTCTTTTTTTAAGATATATTTCTTCATCTGTACCTGACAATACGACGAGGTCGTGTAGGTTGAGGTTTTTACTGGCAAAACTGTTCATTAGTTGGGTGAAGTTAAAGAAAGGAGCTGGAATGTTGACCAAGGCCTCAAACATGCTTGAAACGCTGCCGTCTCTTCTACCTGTAAGCACTTTCCACATTGGATGGTGGAACTGCAAACATAACACATAGATGAGCACCTACAATAAGCGCCTGGAAACACTAGTTATAATATAATATAATTATACTGCATCATTCATATTGGTTTGCTCGACTGGGCTTACTGGGAATGAAACAGAGTCCCTAGCGGCCAAAGCCAGGATATCGGCACAAGATACAACTCCTTCACATTCCTTCTCAACTGCTGCTTTAATGTCATCCACAACATCAAATCCTGACAAAGTTAAGTTCGGAATTGCATCCTTCTCTACCTGGCCTTTCCCTGTTGAGTTCAATAGAACTGATGCATCGCAACCCTGCAAATTTTCGTATCTTTCTGTCAGCTTAAATAAATTTTAGATATCCGTGCTGGTAGCCTTTTCATGTATCAAATGTCCCTTTTTTTTTCCTAATAGGGTAGCTACTAGCTAGTGCATAGGAAAGCCTAATGATCAGATTCAGCCAAAGAACTAAAGAACTAATTAAAGTATTGTACTGCACATGATATGGTATTTTGAAACAGATCTCTTTGAGAACATAATTAAAGACAAATTTAGAATCTTACTATATAGTCTAGAAGTATAAGTTTGCATGTAACGTAAGCGACATTATCAGCATCGAGATTCGAGAGTATGCATTTACAAGCAAATCGAAATGTACACATATACGTGAGGAACACATGCACTGCGCTCAATGCCTTACCCGAACAAAACAGTCGTGGAAATGCATTCTCAGCAGCTTTGCCGGCAAGTTGGGATTGCTGGCCACATGTTTCCAGGTGATACTATTGACAATCTGCTCTGCGCGTGGACAGGTTTTCTTATAGAAATTCTTCCTCAGGCTGCCTGCTTGGCAAACCCCAAGAAAGCTAGTAAACAGTACTAGGCAGACCAACAGGAGAACGTTAGTCTGCATCTTCATTTCAGATCAATCCCTTTGAAGTATCTCTGATTAATGTGCTTGTCTAAGCCAAAGGGATTCTTGAGGCACAGTAGTACTGCCATGGACACAAGGAACTTCTTCCTTATATACACATCCAAACCGAATATTAACAACTACTATCCAGTTAGGCAAAACAAACTTTAATTACGCGGTAAGCTGTGTGTTTTGCTAGCTAGAGAGAGAGAGAGAGAGAGAGAGAGAGGTCTGATAAAATAATTTATCACATGCTGCAGCCTGCAGATCGCCTTTTTAAAATTGGGCAATCTTATACTATAGATGGAGTAGGTAAGAAACCCAAGTTGGTATCATTAATTGCCTCTTCGGATAACATGGCTTTCCATGAAATAAGGAAATACTTGATCTGCATTGTGAATTTGTGACTGGCGATCGAGCGAATCAGCGACTTGTAATTTCCACAGTTCCACTGCTCATTTATTTTCTCTCCCTAAAAGGAACGGGCGGCAGGTGATACTTTAAGATATTAAGAAGGTGAATCGAACCAACTGAGAAATAAAACGAGAACAAGTGTTTACACTGATCAATTTTTAGAATATCCCCATAACTGAAACAGAGTTCCGATCTCACCAAACAAAGCGGCTTCACAGATGTTTTGTCCTAAAGTCAAACAAAAACACAATGCCCAAAGTATACTGCTTTAAATGCACATTGCAACGTCCCGGCGACGGACTTTCGTCTACGAAAAGAAACAAAAGTAATAATTTAGTATTAAACCCACTTTGCTCCGGCCGGCACGTTAACAGAAATATTTATATTGCTTAATCTTGAGCTGTTCCAAGTTTTAACTGATCACCGAGCCAAACTATTCCCCCATTGTTTGCCGGAAGTCAAAGCAATATATAACCTTCGTTTTGTATCTTATTTTAGGACATGATCAAAGGCACCTATGTTACAACTTCTTTTAATTTTATTTTGTTCTTACACGGATGTTCGGGTCATTTTACGTACACTACAATTAATTTTGAGGTTTATACAGTCTTCACATCCTACATAAACTGAGCAATTCTCAGGCCAAAGGTTCTGATAGTGATCTCAAAAGATTAGTAACACCTACGAAATATGAACTTAAGATTTTAAAAGGAGCACACTATTAAAGCCTAAGTTTTAACAACTAAGCCAACCCTTTCGGGTTTAATAACTTCTTCTAATTAACAGCAGACTACTACGAAATTGGTTCAACGAGAGAATGCTAAAACATAAAACTTAAAAGGGGAATGTTTTATTAATTATCTGCTACTTGAGATAGACTGTGCCTGATGCATTTTAAGAAGCTAATTAAGAAGCTGTGCACGACAGTACGTATACACTATACAGTACTCTAGCTGATCACAGAGTCAACCCCAATTTTTAACAAGTTTGATCTGTTAAAAGATTGGTTGCGACGACGAAAGACTAACAGTACGTACCTTATCAACCTGCAAACGGCCTGTAGCTGACTTTTGAAACCAACTTACGTACCTATCAAATATATATATATTCATGCACACAATAATATATATATTAGATCCAGCATAATTATCAGAAGTCTGCAAGACGGACGGAGCTAGCTAGAATTTTATACCGTATTATCTTTATAAATTCTCCCGCACAAAACTCCAAAAATGGTGATGCATGCATGTTTGGATGCAGAGAAACTGTCATAGATTCTTATGCATTGATTTTACCTAAGTTATGGGCGCCTAGACCATCCTTATCAATGGAGTTAGGAATCTACATTAATTTTCTCCTTAATTACATAAGTTACGAGCTACATGGTACTTATATTAATCCTGACTCACGTCTCAAAATTATGGGTGCATTTGTGCAAGTACAGTAACCTTATTAAGGTAATTAGACATGAGATTTAAACTCTTGCCATAAATATAATTTTCACCAATCAATTGAGGTTTGACATTCTCACTCTAAAATGTAGTTTTTAGTTAATTTTTTTCTCTGCATTGTACGTAGTGGTCATTTGAAAGAACGGTTTTAATTGTATAAATACAAAACTAGTCTTTGTTGACTAATAATATTTTTAGGCAAAATTGTACTCACAGCTCTTCTTGAGATATTCGAAAGTTACAATTGGATCCACAAGCTAACAAATTAGCAATTTAACTCCCTGAGTTAATGATTTGAAAAAAAAAATCCTTATGTCCCAATGGAGTTTGATGTGAAGATTGTATATTTTGGGACTAAGGTTCTATTGAGTTAATTTGAGATTTTGGAAGAGAATGAGGAAGCTGGTTTGCGTGATGGGTAGGGAGAAAAACTTAGGTTTTTCTTTTTTTCCTTTTATGTTTTGTAAGCTCGGCTGATGTGACAATGATGTGGTGTAGTGGCTGATTGGTTCAATACTAACGTGACATTTATGGACTGACGCGTTTAGATTGAGAAAGTGACAATTTGATTGGATTGATATGACATTAATTTGACAAGTCAGTATTTACGGTTAACGGAGGGGGATGGGGGTAGACGAGGGGACTTTTTTCTCGAAATTATTATTTCAAGAAATTAAATGTTTAACTTGTTACTTCAAATGCTCAATTACAACTTTAGAATACTTTCATAGTCGTGGTAGCCATATTTTTAAGACTTCACGAGGTCAACCTACTTTTGAATATTCGGCCGCTTGTACAGTGTTTATTGTGGATTTAATTACCATAAAAAAATAAACGGTACGTTTTGTACTCGGTCTCTGCAAGCCAAGCATACTTATTGAACAGACTAACAGTGACACAATGTGTCAATGGGCACGTCTCTCTCTCCTTTTTTGTTCGGGTGATACTCATTATTTTGTGTTTCTTTATTCACATTTAAAAATAAAATAAAATAAAATATCTTATTCTGTTCTTTTGGCACTGGACATACATGCTAATATAGATCAGAAATTCAGAATGGGTCTATACTGGCAAGTGGACGAATCTTACGCTTAGAAACAAAAAAGAAAAAAGAAAAAGTGGACGAATCTTACGTTGGATTTCTGATTTTTTTTAAAGCAATTTCTGATGATTTCAATCGACCATTGAAGTATAATATGAGGCACAATTTAGCCCAACTTCCAGATTTCAAGGGCTGTGAGATGGGTTGACAATTTGCAGCTTGAGATTAGGGTCATGAGCAAAGAAGTTTTAATGAATTGTTTATGACAAGTTTCATCCCAAAATTAATTGATTATAGAAAGAGGTGGTCCAACAAGTATATGAAGCACAATATTAAATGGTCTCTAATCAATGTGAGACTCTAACACTCTTCCTCACGTCCAAGCTGAATGAACATGGTCCATGTACGTGGATAACACTGGAATACAAACAAGTGGGTCAAACCCAGTATATATATATCTCTGATATCATGTCAAGTTTCATCACAAAATCAATTGACAATGTGAAGAGGTGTCCCAACAAGTATATGAAGCACAAGATTAAATGGTCCATAATCAATATGAGACTCTAATAATTTACGTCCGCTAGTGGACTAATTAAGCGTAATATTATTTTTAAGAGCCCTTTAGGAAATGAGCACTGAATAATATTTCTTGTCCTTAAAGTTTCCCATCCAACTAAACCATCCCAAAAAAAAAATCGTCATAAAATTGATACAAAATTCCTTAAGTTTTGCTTTCTAATTTCTTTCTGTTTTTTGTTTTTCAAATTTCGAATTGGTGTGGGTGGCGATTGAGAGAAGGTGATTTTTTCAAATCCATCTTCTTCTTTTTTTCTCATGGTTTCAATATAGGTTTAATATTCATCAAGGATAGTTTGGTCAGAATCAAAGTGTCTTTAATAATTACAGTCTAGTATCTAATACAGTCGTTTATTAAGCATAAATCTAGTGATCGTAAAACTTTTAAACGAACATCTAATGATGGTATCACAAGTTATCACATAAATATTAATCCCTTCAAACAAATGTTTATCTACAAGTATCAATATATCGGGCAGGGTGTGTCCAACTCTAAAAACCCCCAAACATGTAGTTTAATTTTGCAATTTCTTTTTTCTAAAATGTTCAATGTAATTTCACATTGGAAATATTGATATTTTTCTCTCATAATTAGTATGCTTTATTTATTATTATTTTTTAGATAATGAGTGAAATTATATATTATGGGACCCACTTAACTTATAAGTAAACTCCTGAGAAGCTAACTTATGAACCCACCAATCACAGTCTCTCATTTAAGTCACTAATTTGATTATAGAGGGAATCGAATCATACTTCCAAATTACATGGTCTCAAGTGTCACCCTTATGACAAGGGACATGTTTGTAAATAAAAATTTTGACCAAAATTCTCATTTGCAAAACATAATAACTAATTCAAAATTTTAGTGAAGAAAATAAAAAAAGAAATTAAAATAATCTCTCTCACACACTTAAATCATTTATTTTTAGTACAATAAACATACAAAATTTACTTAAATTATATCTCTTTTCACTTTTTCACTAACTCTAATAAAACTCCAATTTCACTTATTTCTCACAAAATACAATAAAATTCTAATCTAACTCGATTTGTATAACATTCTCAATTTTTTTTTTAAATATTGGTTTACATACATGACCAGGTTACCCGAGAGTGGATCACTCTCTCTTTGTTATGCTAGTGGAATTTTTTTTTTCTTTTTTATTGGTAAATGTAACTAATATACTAATATCTGGAAAAAAAAAACTGTCGCTGCAGAGTAAGAAAATGGTCAAAGGCCAATGAAAAAGTCTAAAAGACCCGAAGGCCTTACAATATGATTAAGAAGCTCATATACGAGGGATCGAGATTTCCTGCAATTCAGATGATCGAATTGTAGGACTTATTGTTCGGACAAGGTGAGTTTCGACCAGGACTCACCTTTCTCTCCCTCTCTCCAGTGACGGAGGCAGAAATTTTATAAGGCGGCAGGAATTAAGAACACATATCGAACTGAAGTGATAAGTGTAATTTTCTTGCTCTCATACACAGACCACATCACCACAGTTCTTAGGCTAATTCCTTAAGAGTTCTAGAATTCTCACTGTTTTTGTAGAATGGAGAAAAGAGAGCGAGGACAACAAAAAGACAGTCCAGCTTCAACTATATCTTCCTCCACTTCTTATTCTTCATCATCTTCTTCTTTTGAACGGCTACATATGGAGTCCATACCTTGGCCGTGGTGGGTCATTTGATCGAACACTTGGTATTAGCCAAAATACTTGGGTTTATACGGGACATGTGCGTAGATGCCAAACTTGCAGAGAATAGCAAAGAATAAAGCACTTGCGCACTGACGTGATATGAACATGATTTCAAAGTGACATCTTCAGAAGCAATTTTCACGAGCTGCAGTCTCAGGAATTTTTTATAGATCGATCCGAAACTATTGAAACTGCATCATCTGCTACTTTCTTTTGCCTCCTATGTTTGCAGCTATCAGGACTCGGAGGAGCTTGGCCTCGCAGCTCCAGTAGATCAGGTAATGGTAGGACGCGGGAGCATCATAGCGTGATCCAATTGTTTCCACAACCACGTAATAAGCCCCTACAACTCCTTGTTTATGAGGTAGACAATTTCTTAGTCCATGAACCATAATCTTGTTCCCAGGCACGAATTGCAACTGAGGGGGGCAAGAATTGCAACTGAGGGGTAGGATCAGGGGCGGAGGGAGGGGCCGATACCCTTCACCGCCCCCAAAAAAAATTTACATTGTATTTTTATTTTTTATTTTTTTAAATAAATAAGTTGGCCTGGGCCGACACCCATCAGGCTCAAGCTCATAGGGGTGAACAGAACCGGACCGCAGACCGGACCGGACCGGAAAACCGGACCGGATTTCCGGTTATCCGGTCCGGTCCGGTCCTCTTTAATAATAAATGCGGTCCGGACCGGACCGGACCGCATTTATTAAAAAAATAAAAAAATATATATTTTTTTATATTTTTAATACAAATTATAAACATAAAACGTTTAATTTTTATCTAAACTAAAACTTAACATTTTTATATACACTTCCCATTTGAAATTAACCTAAAAAAATTTTGAAAAAATTTTAAAAAATTAAAAAAATTGAAAAAAATTAAAAAAAAATTAAAACCGGTCCGGACCGCATTTAGTGAAACCGGACCGGACCGGACCACTTATAAGTGGTCCGGTCCGGTCCTATATTATTTAAGGACCCCAATGCGGTCCGGACCGCATTCCGGTTGTGCAGCCCTACAAGCTCAGGCCAACTACAAACATGTTTCTTACATAAAGCCTGGGCTCGATCCCCTTGACCCAGACATTTTTATTTTTTTTAAACAGCAGAGGGTGAAACGACGTCGTTTCACCCTCTGCAGAATTAAAAAAAATAATCGCTTCACCCAGAAACGCAGACGTTTCGCGTCACCCCCATTTCCTCCTCTCCCCCTCCTTTCTCTTTTATGCATCTGAAGACAGAAGTCACAGAAGACTCCGGTCTTTCTCAATCTCACCTCTCACTCTCATCTCACTCAGCCACCGCCGCACCATCTCTCTTTGACAGAATCACTCAGCCAAGGTAAGTAATTTTATTGTTGTGATTTTTTGATGAATTTTATGAATTAGGGATATGTGAATTAGGGATTTGAGTGAATCATGATGCTAGTTTTTCATATTTTGTCTTCTAAGTAAATTGTTGTGTTGGATGAATTTTCTCAAGTCTTGGTCAGATGTGTGAACAGTTTCTGGATTTCTCTTTTCTTCCTTGATCCAAACTGTTTTAGGCTCTTTTAACTTATTTCTTAAGTCTCAGTATATATTTTGTGCGTGTTTAAGGATGCTTATAGATGCAAATTTCTTGGTTGGTTTTGGTTTTAGTTTTTTTTAAAGAACTCTGCTAGTGGTTCTTGCAGGACGATCTCTCTTTCATCTGTAAGGTTTATTATGCATACATGAATTAGTTTTTTTCCAAATTCATGTGTCTGTTTTAGCTCAAGATGTGCCGTTGATTTTGCTATGCTTGGATTTGAACTTTTAGGCTTTTAGCATAGTTTTGTGGGAAATCTAAGCCTTCATTGCTCTGAATAACGAAATTTATTGTGTTCTTCTGTGTCAGTGGGTTGATATGGTACCCTGACTTATGTTTTGATTAAGTCAGCAGACATAATTGCTGATTTGATCACTCTGGCAGGGGATCAAATTGAAAAATTTCAACCAATTCGTGAAGTTCAAAGTGACAAAGCAACTATAGAAATAACTAGTCGTTACAAAGGAAAAGTTGCTCAAATTCTCTATGTTCCGGGTGACATTGTTAAGGTGAGGATTCAAATAATAGTACTTTTAGGAACTAGGGTCTTTAGATTTTCTATAGAATGTGGCAATTAATTTTGTGGATTGATGTTATTTCTAATGTATTAGAATTGAAATTGATTTGAATTTTTAAAATGATTGAATATTTGAATAATTGAATTTGTTAGGACGTATTTGAAAATCACGAGTTGATATATTTTCGAATATGTTTTGTTTTGTTTAGATAATGGAAAAATATTTTTTAAAAAAACACGAAGCGAGGAGGCATCTAATACTTCTGACGTGCCTGCTAATTCTGAAACCACAACTAGTTCAAAAAAACCTCGCATTGAATTTAATAGGATGAGAGATGATTGGATGAATGATTGTATAACGATATATATCGAGCAGGAAATTTTTTAAACTATTGATAACGAAACCATTTTACAACATTTTTCAGAAAATGCAGATGCGTAGGATCCAATTGTCAGCAGTACATAGTAATACATGTATTTTAATATTTTTAATAATTTTCGTCTTTAATTTTCGTTATTGTAATGCTAAGATAATTTTTGTATTATGAAGATTTTTTTTGTTATTTTACCTTTAAAATTTGATACCCTTTAATATTAATCCTGATTCGCTGTGCCTATAAAAAAAAAAAAGATCAGAACCCCTCTCTCCGCCCCTGCCTCTCTCTCTCTCTATTGATTGATCCTTCTGCAATACAAGTACTGCAGAAGATCCCGATCCGACTAGGAGAACAAGAGCAAGGACAAATGAGCCAAGAACAAGAAGACGGGTTGTAAGACAACCACAATTGGCTGTACGTTATGGGAAAAGAACAAGCCATACGAGACGTTAACGAAAGTAGGTGAAAGGACTAGTAATCCTGTCAGAGGAAGTACAAAAGAATGACAAAAGGCAGAAAAGCTGAGATAGAGGTAGCTATCAGCTTAGAAAAAAAAACACAAAACAAAAGAATGAAAAAAAAGGCAGACAAGCAGAAGCAATCGCTATCAGACAGATTTTCCTTTGTTGTTATTATTATTATTTTAATATCTGAGCAAAAGTGTGAAACAAATTTTCAAATTCGAATAGCTATCGGCTATCGCACAGGCTTTTTTTGGAGGGAGAATCGTTACACGTAGGGATAATATATGAGGCTTTTGGGTTGGGCCCATGCGGCCCATCTTCGAACATTTGTCCCTCCGGCCCCACTCTTTCCCGTCGCTTTCCATTTTCCAAGACCATTGGAATAAAAAAGATTAATAGAGGGGGCAAATAAAATCCACAAAGATTCAATCCAGTCCGCTCCATCTCGGTTCCCTACGTATGGGCCGCTCGATATCTTTCCAACATTTCCTACCAAATTGTCCCCAAGCAAAATGTTGGTAGATTTTGCCCAAGATCGCAGACAAGTTGAGGTGGTGGTGGACCTGAAGAGAAGACCGTGTGCATTGGCCGCAGGTTTGCTTTTTGGTAGATTCTGTATATAATGAGACGGTGCTTAAGCCACAGAGGGACAAACATGTGAAGCAGTCGAGCCACCGTCTGTCTTCACCAAAGTTGGACTATTTATGCAGATAAGCCAATTCCTTCAGCTGTCGGCTGCAAAATTATAATTATATGTCCCTATTTATATTTGGAATGAATACAAGAAAATTGATTACCTCTAATGTAAAAATATACAATTTTTAGAGTTTATTTTAACTGGAGAATTTTGATTAAGATTATATCTAATTTGCTGTTAAAATTGAATAGTAGGATTTAGAGAGAGATAAACATATCAAGTAAAATTACAATATTTAATAGTGTCCGCAATAATTATGGGTTAGTTTGGATCTTATAACATTTTCAATTAATTCAGGTAAAAAATTATAAAGAATCTAAATTCAAGAAATTATAGAGTGATATTTATATTATCCTAAGTATTTAATAGTCATATGTTTTAAGGGGATGATGCTCGTATTCTCTAGTAATCTCTTGTAATTTATAGTGTTCCCTTTTATAATCCATTGTGTTTTTGGGATATTTGGAACAAATAATACCCCTTATTTTTTCTAAAATAAAAATGATAAAATGTTGTAGTTTCCTTAATTTAAACCAAAATTACACTTTACTTCCCCTTAATTACAAATCTATTTACAGTTTATCTCCCAAACTAGTACATTTGCTAATTGACCTCCTCAAACTACCATATTTTACAAGTTATTAAACAAAATAGTAGTTAAAAATGTTATTTTTCTTAATAAGATTATTTATTAATCCAAATAAAGAGAAGGAAAGAATCAAATCCTTGGATGCTAATGGTGAATCTTGGGATATGTTCTGTGAGACCCCCGACTTAGACTAGTAGCATCGAGCAGTTCTTAATAGTATAGACACATTTTTATGGCCTAGTTTTCTCCTGACCAAATGGGACCTCAATATTTTAAAAGAGTTGTTTGGCTCTGTTTGCAATCGATAGTTAGGACATGTGAAGGATAATGTAGACATAACGCTGCATGACACAGGTTTTAGGTCCTTAAGAGGTAGTAGAAGCATATATGATTGATTTGTGCAATGATTTACGGGAGAATTAAAAGATTTGTTTAACTAGGTTGAAACTAGTCTATGTTAGCTTAATTTTTGATAACAGTGTGTTTAAAGATTTTTCTTATATAGAAAAACATCTTGGATTGATGTGAAATTTTGAGGTTTGAAATCCACTATTATTGGGGGTCTCCAGTTAAAATTTTGTATCATTTGGAACTAATATGAATTAGTTATGAATTTTTGAAGTTTTGTTCAAAAACTGAGTTTTACCTAAAAAACGGGTCTGTTCTATATCAAATCGAATTGGTCTTATTTTCTGACCCTTGTATTGTTTTTATGGGTTTGATATCTTGTATTTTGGCTAAACTTTGGGTTTGGATAGACCCCGATTTTCACTATGAAGTTTAAGTTCTTTATAATTATTTATTATGTATAAGACTTTCTTATTTTGAATATTTGGATGTAAGAGATGTTAGTATGTGGTATTTCATTTAAAGTACATTTATTAAACTTTATAAGCTAAATTTTTCTTAAATATGCTTATTTTATACTAACTTATTATTTTGATTATTTTATTGTTAATTATACTATGTCTTTTGTTTAGTAATCTTAATCTTCATAAGGTGGACTAAGTAACTATATAGTGTGCTAAGCAAGAGGTCCATGTGAGGTGCATTGAAAGACAAAAGAGAAGGTGGTAGGTGAAGTCACGTGAGACATAAGAAAAAAAAACCAAAGAAAATAAAAGAAAGGCAAAAGAGAGGGAGTGATGGTGATTCACGTGAAAGAGAGAAAAGACAAGACAATTGTAGGCTGAAAAGAGCTGTAGGTGTAGGCTGAAAAGTAAGGGTAGGCTGAAGAGAATTCATGTGAAGGGCAAAAGAAGACAAAGAAATAAAAAGAGAGAAAACAAGACATTAAATGAGCTGACAATATTACATGGGCAATACAAGCAAGACTTTTCTCCCCCCATTGGACATGAACTTGGCTAAATTCAGCCTTGCCACTTTGCCTTTTACGCCTCTCCCTTTCCACACACATTCATTTCTCACTTGGTTGCACAAGAGAGCACACAAAGAGAGAAAGGAAAGAGAAACCGAAAAAAGAAGAAAAGGAAGAAAGCCGAAGAGAGCAAGGGGGAGAGGAGAAGCCGCGGAGAAGAAGAGGAAAGGAGAGGGAAGCTGTGAAGGAGATCAAGAAAGAGAACAAAGAAACTAAGAAGAAAAGAAAGAAGAAGAGAGGAGAAATATCAAGGTAAGTTCAGCCTTTTTGAGGTTGAGCTTGACCGAATGTTTTCTTGCATGTTGTGTTCATTCTTTCTTTGATATTTTCTTGTTTATGGATCTGTTGGTGGTCACGTAGTGTTGGGTTGGTTGTGAAGTTGCTGGTGGTGGAGGATAATATGAAGGCCACGGTTTTGGTTGGATGGAAGAATAGAAATATGTTGTTGTAAGGATTTTAACATGCATGTAGGATTTGAGATCCCTTGGCCGAATGTTGTGATCTGTTAGAAGTGAATTAGTTGTTGTATATTCCTGTGACTAGAGGTTGGGTATCGATGTTTTAAGCCACTGATTTGAGTTGTTAAAGCTTGAGAAACATGTTGGATGATGATCTTGTGATTATAGACTAGTTGCATGTGAAATTAGGAATGTGTATCCTTGATGTTGTTGCTGAAATGTTGCTATTGTAACATTTGGAATATATATGTGAATAATGTTGGTTTGACATGATGTTAGGGTAAGGTTAGGGTTTCGAAAACTAGAATGATACACAACATGGTTTTCATGAACGATCATGACATTATAAGCAAGCATGAACACTCATTGTTATAAAGCATGACATGACATGAGCATGTGCATGATTTTTTGAAAGAAAAAGAAGTTTTTATGCAAATGAAAGTATGAAAGTTTTATAACAAGTTAAGTTAAAGGGCTTTGGTCGGTACCGCACCAAGTTAAGAAGGTACATCCATATTGAAGGACGTTTACGTGAAGGGTGGATGTTACCTAGGACGCCCATACTGAAGGACGTTTACATGAAGGTTGGGTAAGTCCTTGAGGTCTGTGCAACCACACTGAAGGACGATTGAGAGAAGGCGTGGACCTCCAAGGGTCGTGTCTAGTCATCAGGCTTGAGGCCACTTCAAGGGCTAGCTCGACCAGATGTTATGTCTCCAAGGGAAAAAGGGGACGGTTCCAACGGGAACGCACAACCCTGACTTCAGGGGTTAAATGGAGCGTATGTAGCCCACAAGATAAGAAAGAATTCTTTTCAAGGACCAAGTGTCATATTAAGTTCAAGTTTATGTTTTCAAGAGCAAGTGCATATGCATATGCAAACATGAAGCATACATGCACATGACGATTCATGATCATGCATGAACTACATTATGTTTACGAGCTCATGGTTTCAAGTTCATGTTTACAAGCTCATGTTTACAAGTTCAAGTTCATGTTTACAAACTCATGCTTACAAGTTCAAGTTCATGTTTACAAGTTTTTTTTCCTTACTGAGTTTGTTTGACTAACAGTTTTCAAAATGTATCATTCCAGATTTGTCAGGTGGCAGGAGTCCTGAGGATTACTTGATTTAGTAAGAATTAGATTGTAATGTTGTTGGACGTAGGCCTTTGAGAATGCCCTATGGGTCAGGAGTTGGAGAATGCATAAGAAGTCCTAAGAGTGCTTGATATCATATTGAGGCAGCAAATTGCTAAACAATAATGTAATATATATAAGAATTTAAGATGTAATGTAAAGACGTTATGAGTAAGTCGATATGAAGAAGTTTTGATGGAATCTCTTAGATCATGTATCTCAGCCATGCAGCCATGTTATGTTGTATCATAAAAAAAAAATATTTTC
This sequence comes from Myrica gale, assembly GCA_963930655.1. Lineage (NCBI taxonomy): Eukaryota > Viridiplantae > Streptophyta > Magnoliopsida > Fagales > Myricaceae > Myrica > Myrica gale. Next base: position 11,244,976 of record OZ005614.1, read on the forward strand.
GCGCAAGATTAAGAGTAAGCGCTGCAACATTCATCGAGTGAATGTTCGCGCTATCATTAACCCCTTCAGGTTAACGTTTGGGGCGTGACATGTTCGGTTTCACTAAAAATGTAGGACTTTAGAGAAATTGTGAATATTTATGTTGAATATTGTTTTATTGGTGTTTGTGTAAAGTGGAGAGAGAAATGATTTGATGTAATTATTTAATAAAAAAATATTGGAGTTATGTGAAAAAGTAGAGAGAGAGAAAATTTATGTTGAATAAAAAAGTAAAAAGTTGTTGGAGATTGTATATAATGTATTGATGTTTGTGTTTTGAATATGTTCGGTGATAATTTTATGAATGTATTTGAATTTTAAAAAAATATAGAAAACAAACGTAACCTCGTTACATACAAAAACATATGCAGATACGACAAACAATCGACTCTGAGATCCTCGGATTACTCAATTCTTCAGGACCAAATGATATTTGAGGGTGAAAATTTTGGGTATTGGGATTTGAGAAATATTATAAAGTAAAGAAATGTTATGGGAGTTGGTGAGAAAGTGAAGAGAGAGAAGATTTTTAATAAGTATTATAATATTAAAAAATTATGTGGTGAATTTTTTATGATTAAACCCAAATATTTGGGCTCCAAACATCCCCGATAAGTCCATCTACAAAAGCGGTTAAGACCCACAATAGAGAAATATAGGAATGATTTAAAGAAAGCGTTCAAAAGTTCAAGGAAAAGACCATTTTAGCCATTAATCGCGCGGAAGACACAAAAAGGAACAGCCCCCTCATCATTGGAAATATCAAAAGTTGTCTCATGGGGTTCGTTCCTCCAACTCCAACGGTCTTCCACGGAGATTCGAATTGCTTTTTATTTTCCAATGAAAGTTTTCTCCTGGTCCCCGGATGATCTTGGAAAATGACACCCTAATTTCCGTCCCTCGAAAGGTCATGTCTATAATCTCCTTAACCCAAATGGCATGATTACTTGAACTAACATCAATCGACTCATGTCTTCTAGATAATTTCAACTGATTAAAAAAAATTGTATGTACAGCTGGGTCAATTGTAATTTTTTTAAAAGATTTATTATATTTTTGGTACAGAGATCAATACAAAAAACTTCTTAATTAGGTTTATGTAGATGGCTTAAGCAGCAAGAGAACTATTTATTGAAAAGGCTAAGACCCTATAAACACTCTACATAATGCCTAATTACGCCATTATTTAGCTGAGCTCATCCTTGTTACTCACCAATACTGAATGGTACCACCTGTAATTATTCTCAAATCTAAGGCTAGATCGCTCACTACTTTAGTAAAAAGGTATCCCCTCCCGAGCAACAATTTGAAACGAAACGAAACGAGTAGCCGTATGAACTTCAGGAAGAGAGAGAGAGAGCTTCAAAGTTATAACTCAAAAACCAAACTTCAATGCAACCCAACAAAGGCCATTATTACAAAAACAACCTGAGCCTCAGAAATTTATAATAAACATTAAACAGACGGAGTTTCAGATAAGGAAACCCGCTCCGGCCTCAACATTTGTGAGAGAGGGGGGGAGAGATGACAGGGCTTGTAATGGTAACAAAGGGAGCTGGGTGCGGTGGTGGTGGTAGTAAGGGAGGAAAGGGGGCAAAGAGTTCAGAGGAAGAAGAGCAAAACCAGCTCTCACTGGTGGCGCTTCTCTTGGCAGCTCTGAGAAAGTCCATGGTCTCTTGCCGGGTTGATAGGGGAGAAGATGTTATGTCCACCGTTCCTAACATGGAAATTGGCTGGCCTACGAACGTGCAGCACATTGCGCACGTGACCTTCGACAGGTTCAGCGGGTTTCTTGGTCTCCCTGTGGAGTTCGAGGTTGAGATCCCAGGTCGAGTTCCGAGTGCCAGGTAGAAACTGCTTCTGCTTTTCAGCTTTTGCTAGCTAAGCTGTCTTGGTCTTGTGGATTCTATTCTGGTTCTCGCTTGAAATGCTGGAAAGTGTGGTGTTTCCCCCCCTTTTTTTAAGATCTGATGGAAGTAGGCAGCAAATTGTTTTATTTAGTAAATTCTGGATCTTTTCTGAGCTTTTAGCTCCATTATTAGTCATGTTTTAAGCCTTACTAACTGAACAAACTTTAGATTTCAGCTGCATTAAACCTGTATGTTGTAGCTTAAAGTGTCGGTGGTTAATAGAAGTTCATTTTGCTTTTAAAGAGTTTTGAAGGTTGGAAGGCAAACACATTTGGTCATTACAAGGGGACTACGGTTGTGTTTGAGAAGTAAAATTTTAGGGTTGTTGAAATTTTAAGTATTGAGGTTGATGAAAAAGTGAGGAGAGAGAATGAAAAAGTTGGTAAAAAAATAAAAAAAGTTAGTAAAAAAGTGAAAAATTGTATGAAATTGATGAAAAAGTGAGGAGAGTGAGTGTTTTGTAATGATAATAAAATTTTAGGGTGTTAAAATTTTGTTATGCAAACAGAGCTATACAGATGATGGTTGGAGTAAGAGGAGGAATAGATAAATGACAAAAGGTTGAACTTTGTGGTGTTGATCTGTTTGATTTCATTGAAAATCATCTGAAGTCGACTAAGCCAGATAGTCCTACTAAGCTAAGTTGGAGGGCCCATTTGGTCTTCGTATTTCCCTAGAGTAATAACAAATAAGGTTAAATATACGAACTTCTTTTCTTGACTTTCACTTCGGGGTAGGACGAGAATAGGATGTTTCCAGCCATTTGATGGTGCATATTAGACTTTCCAAGATCGGAATTCCCGAAATAGCATTTAGTCAGTTACTATCAAGGATGTTGGAATTTATTCTCTCTGCTGTTCTATTGTTTACACGTTCAAACATTTTTCTGTCCTTATCTTGCTTTTCTAAAAAAGTTTGCTCCTTTTTAGTTCCTGCATCTTGAGGATTATTCTAACTCTTATGGCTAAGATTTCGTAGTGCGAGCGTGTTTGGAGTTTCCACAGAGTCAATGCAATGCTCTTATGATGCAAACGGAAATAGTGTACCCACCATACTCTTGCTAATGCAGGAGCGCTTATACTCTCAAGAAGGCTTAAAGGTACTAGTGTTGTGAGTACACAGTTACTTGCTTTTTCCAAGTTTTGAAAATGACTGATCTTACTTAGTGGTCTCTTTAAATTATATTGTTTTCTTATAGGCAGAAGGGATTTTCAGAATAAACCCAGAGAATAGCCAAGAGGAGCGTGTGAGGGATCAACTGAACAGGGGCATTGTCCCAGACAATATTGATGTTCATTGCTTGGCAGGGCTCATAAAAGCCTGGTTCCGAGAGCTTCCTGAAGGAGTCCTTGATGGACTTTCTCCTGAACAAGTTCTCCAATGCAACTCTGAAGAAGAATCTGTTGAGCTTGTGAAGCAGCTAAAGCCAACGGAGGCTGCCTTGCTAAATTGGGCTGTTGATCTTATGGCTGACGTTGTTGAAGAAGAGGAATGCAACAAAATGAATGCCAGAAACATTGCCATGGTTTTTGCTCCAAATATGACTCAGGTACATTATCATCATTTGTTTTAACATTCTGGAGCAAGCTTTCTTGCTTATCAAGGCAAGAAAAGAAACAGTGATGTAAACTGGTTGTGCACACAAAAGCAAGAGATATGCCTTCACTTTAACCAACAATTTGTTTTAGTTGATATAATCTGGTTCAGAAGATTTACATCTTTGTTTTTCTTTGTTTAGATGTCAGATCCATTGACTGCTCTAATGCATGCAGTACAAGTAATGAATTTGCTCAAGACCTTGATTATGAGAACATTAAGAGAACGCGAAGAGTCTGCTGCTGGAGAGTATTCACCTATGTCATCCCGTTCGTCCAATCAGCAAGCTGATGAGGATTTTGATAGTCAGCAAGAGATGGATACCAGCTGTGAATTGAGAGGACCCACATCAGATAATGAAGATAATACCCCGTATAACCACAGCAGTGAAGATGAAGATGAGGTGGAAGCATTAAGTGAGATAGAAGAATGCTTCTCAAGGCAATTGGATGGGAACAATACCACTACAAATAGTTGCTCCGAACAACCAGCAAATGATTTGCAGTTAGAGCATGAGAGTCCTGCGAGTTGCTTGGGATTCAATGTAGAATCCAGTATCAGTGGTGTGTCATTCATGGAAAGCAAAAATGGGAAACCCAGCTTCAGTTCGAGTGATGTGGAAGACGGGGCTAGTTCGGTTGGTGTTGGATCAGAGTTTGACAAAGAGAGCCCATCAATAGGATGTCCAAGCAACAATGATGTGGAGATGATTGATAAATTCGAGTCAATTTCACCTACGCCATTGTTTGCATCTACAAAATCTGCCTGACTTGTTTCAAAATGGTAGTGCTTGGGAATATATTTTGTTCGGTTCTGATTTGCTCTCTACCTTGGTGGTTGCTTGTGTAAATTAATACGGCGAGGAGTGTGGGGCTTTTGTTAAACTGGAATAGGGCTTGTTTGCTTGTGGATTGTTAAGAGTCACGGTTCAGCTTACAGCTGAACTTGTACTTACGTATTTTCAGTGACGAACCATCTTCTACTAACCTTGGCATTTTCAGATTGGATTGAATTGTTGTCAGAAGTTGGGTCCCTTTTTCGTACTTATGAAATTTAAAACCTTGTTGAATTCATCGAGAGTATGCCTTAATTGGATATGAAATTCTTGTTGTTATGTATGCTTGAATCACATGCCTTCCATGGTTCATATTCCAGGGACCTCAGACTAGTCATTGCAGAATGTTCTTATGGTTGATTCCATTTTGATATTATTACGAATTGTAGGAAACAACTTTAGTAAGACCCATCTTTACAGTCTGGTTGGCAATGAAAGCAAGCAATCACAAGATGGTAGAGAAAAGTACACCTGTTTCTGGAGGCCTGAGCAAGGAAATTGTGATAGTTTGCTTTTTCAATGATCTTCTATCTAAACCGGAAAAAGGGAAGCGGTTAGTTTAGATTTCACATGTATATTGTTGAAATGTGGTAGTCCCACATTGCTTAGCAATGTGGGGAGTTATAAGTTTTTTGGCTTATAAATAAGCTACCCCTTGTAACCTTTATTTTCGTAAATGAGATGTAATAAATTCAATTGAGTTTTTTCACAATTGGATGTCTCATTTATCTAAAGTAAATATTTTTTTTTATTTCTAACATGGTATCAGAGCAAGGTTTTCGGCTTTAGTCCGGCTTAGTACAGACAATTTTCCGGCTTAGTACCGGCAACTTTCCCTGCTCAGTACCGGCTTAGTACCGGCATCCTTCCGGCACAGTACCGGCGACTTTTCGGCTTAGTACCGACAATCTTTGTAATTATTTTTTTCCTGTAACTATTTTTTTGTAACTCCAAACTCAAGGTTTGTCGGTTTGTCCACCTTGAGTTTGCGGGGGAGTGTTGAAATGTGGGTAGTTGTAAGTTTTTGGCTTATAAATAAGCCACCTCTTGTAACCTTTATTTTCATAAAAGAGATGTAATAAATTCAATTGGATTTTTCCACGATTGGATGTCTCATTTATCTAAGTAAATTTTTTTATTTCTAACATATATTGATCGGCCGAAAAGATGGAATAATTATTCTCCACCAATAATCCCCACCTTTTTAAATATAATTTTTCCTAAAATCCCCTGATTCATAGCATTGAGATAGTGGTATCTGATCCAATCATGAAACACTACTTGCTAGTTGCATGTCTTTCAAACCACCCTTTAATCATGCTCTAACAGTACCAGCCTAAAATTCCTCCCAGTCAGTGGTGCATCTTCTGCCGCTGTGCCAATTATCCCGAACCAATTGCTCTGTACAGACTCTGATATACTCTTTTGGCTGTCTCTCCAATATGTTATAGAACGCTATCAGAAGTTTCCGATAGATAGATGCCCTCCCAACCATCCTTTTTTTTTTCTTTCCAAATTTGGGTAAGTTCCCCCGCCCATCTTCTTCCCAAGCTTTTCCAAGTTTTACCCACCACCACCCTCCAATATCCCATACAAAACAGGGCGGAAAAAAAGGCAAAGAAACAATAGGCACCAAGTAAAGTAGCAAGACAAAGCCGTGCAAAGTTTGATCGAGATTGAATCAGAACCAGGCATGTCCTTTCTAATTTTAGAAAGAAGTTAGCTGCAGTCCATGGCTCTGCATACCATGCAATGAATAAACATAACTAACAGTATTGTCCGAATTATTACCGTATCTAAGTAGCGCAGGTTATTTACAGTTGCAGTGACCTATTCTAGATAAACACACCACCACCACCGCCCCCTATCCGTTTCTCTTCCAAAACCCACAAGACCCAGAGGAGAAAAGAGAGAGAAACGGAGAGAAAAGAAGAACACTGCCAACTAAACACGTGATCGAAATAACAAAACTCAGACTTTAGGATGCCAAGCATGCCTCCCAAAACAGCCTGCTCTTCTCCTCCTCGGTCATCAACTCTTTGCTTGAATCAACAGCAGGCCTTGATTTCTTGCTGCAGCCTGTTAGCTTCCAATCATGTTCGCCACTCCATGTTTGGTAGCTATGGCCCTCCTGATCTTCATACTCCTCATGTCCATCGTCTTCCTTATATTCATCGTGAACAAACTGTTGGAGATCACAGTCATCGAGCTCTTCAACTCTTGGAGAATCAGATAAATCATAGCTGCATGACTCTGCATCATCGTCGGCCATCGCAATGTCATGGCCAATATCACCCATGATGGGATCACAGTCATCTTCGGAATCTCCGGTGGCTTCAAAGAGCAAGAAGGAAGACACATCCACGACATTCACCACGTCCTTCTCCATTCAAGGAAAGGAAAGAAACCTTAACATGGGTTGCTGATCACCTTGGGATTCCTCTTAATTACCCAAACCCTTCCCATACATAGACACAGCCACTTACCAGGAAAACTAAAAGTAAGGACGTGTGTTGTCTTCTTTGAGACTTAAAAACAAATTGTGGTGGGCCTAGCTTTCCCACGTCCCAGTCTCCCCAAATCGAACTTCTTTTAAGAAAAAGAAAAGGAAAAAGAAAAATTCGTACTTGGAAGAAGTAAACTGGTTCAAGCATGTGTCAAGTTTTCTAGAAGGGCTAAAACTAAGGCATGCTAAAAATGGATCGGCCCACCCTTCTAGAAGGGAAACAAAGATTCATACTGATGGACAACCGAAATCCTCTTAAGAAAGAAAAACCCGTTTTCCACACACGTGTCGGGCACATATTTTGTAGATTTTTTTTTTGTGGGGATTCATGTGTCCACGTCGGACCCCACTACTGTCTCATTTTCAGTTGGGTGTTAGAACCAGGATTTGCAGACAAAACAAACTAGTCCAGCTTAACAAGCGTGTATATTGGAATTTTTATGTTCCCTTTAGGCCAAGTCAGTGCACTGGTTTGATATTATCTGCAAAAACTGATTGAACCAAACAAAACCAAGCAACGTTAACTTGAACATGCATTTCTGGATACCCTTGTAGTTGTTGATCTGTTCATGCAGACAGCCAGTGATTGTTTGTTATCAACAAATATTTTGCATTGATTTTGGGCATACGAGAAGAATTCTTCATACTATAATATATTTTCCAATGGAGGAAGATCGTGACTAGATTTTATATAACTTTATAGGCGATTCTTTTAAGATTCTGGACCATCTCAAATATAACTGCAGTAAGACGAATCTATAGAAAATTTTATGTGTTTTGCAATGTACAGATGACTAATTCTTGAGAGATTAGCTGCAACTAACATTCATCCTGACAGAGACGGGGGAGAAGGCAAGGGAGGGAGGGTCAAGGCCCACAAAGATAATGCAAAAATAAGTTACGGGGGACACTATAATAGGAAAGCGAAAGCAAAAGACCCCACCTCGGCACCTCCTATTCATTACCCCGTTGTGCAGAAAGAGAGGGTTTAATGACGTAATTCCACGTAAATGGTGTTTTTCTACAAGGCCTCCATGGAAGTCAATAAACGACGGGGGGAAGAACGACTGACTCCCAAGGCAAAACGAGGGATATACTAATTATTACTCTCTCAAATGGAGAAAATAGAACGTTGGGGGGTGAAGAGTGAAGACTGACCATTTCCAATCCACCCAATTCAACAATATTTGGCGGTGGAATGTTTGAAGAGAAAAATCGTGCCCCTTTTACATGATTAACCATGCGTGGACTCCGACTTAATGCTCCAATACAAGACAAAACCGGTCTAATGCAGTGGTGCATCCCATAGAATAACTAATAATTGACCATCTTCACCAATTTTTTATTTTATATATATTCAACTCATAGAAAATCAGCCGGAATTGTAGAAAACTTATTTTCATAGGACAAAATTTTTATTATATATATATATATACACATGATTGATTGATTAAGGGAATCTGCCATAATTATAGCCAGAGCTTATTTTCTCAAGTCAATTGTCTACGTTTCAACTTGAAGCTAGATCTGATCTATCTTTTACCAGGATGAACTTGATAGTCCAACTCATCGATTAATGTTTGAAAGAAATATCTGAGACACATCTGACATCTTTTATGTATATATATATATATTCCAGGGCCTTAACGAAGTGAACCGAACGTCAGGGCATGTGACCGACTAATCTGCACATAGAAAGAGGTAGTAAATGAAATGTCTGACTCGTCTACCCAATTCAACAATATTGGCAGCGAAACCTTTGAAAAGCGCAATCGGTGTCCTGGACATAACACACGACTGAAACGTGGGGTAAAAGAATAAAACCAAAGGGATATTCAACCTAAAATGGAAAGGGTTAAACTTGAGTGACGGGCCCTCTTAATACAATTGGCCGAAAGCCACAACTATCAACTTTTAGAACCCTTGACTTTTGTGGCAGCACACCATCTGCGATTGCAAAATTTGATGCCGACTTGGCAGATCTTTATCCAATTCCCGCTATATCGTATCGTGTGCTCGATAGTATATGTTCACGGAAATCACGCCGGCCCATATAATATATATTTTAGCCATCTTATTACCGCAAGTCCACCGCTATCTTCCACGTGCGGGGGGTGTGGTCGGACTCTATATATATATAAGATGGACGAGGAAAGTGTCCCACGGCGGATGCCTCTGTTTTCTACCTAAAATCAGAAGCAGCGTAAAAGAACTCTCTTTTTTGGTAGAACTTATTCATTCCGTTTACCGATCAATTCAAAACAAAACACGAAAGGATCAGACAGCGATGGCCTACCTCATCTCCAACTTCCTTTCTCCTACGGGGCAAGCAAATCCAACCCCTTTTTGAAAAGGGTGTCCACGTAGCACTTAGTGGGAATCGATATCATAGCCCATCTTTGTGATGGGGAATGCCCCAACTCACATGAGATTCATCCCGCACTCAACGGAGTCGACAGCAAATATTATTCTAGTAACAACTTGGACGACTCCTCATAGGGAATGCGCACCTCACATGGCAGTTGAGAGTCACCCCACGTAAGAATTCCAGTGCTCTTCCTCTGTGTCCACCTTTGCATCATTTTCCGGTCATAAAAGCCTGCAGTCACCTTCTCTTTTAAGTATGCCAATCTCATTCCGGTCCGACATCCATGCCTGATCTTCTGACATCGATAACTTCGGGATTAAGTACTGTAACAAAAAAATGATGGATCACAGTGGAAAGATATGGATACCAGAACACATACTTCAGTCCTCTTTCCAACTGGAACAGATGCTCCCCTCTCTATCCCATGTGTTACCGCCTTTGTTCTGATTTATGGACACAACATTCAGCAACTTCCATGCACGCCAACTGAATTCACAGCCTAGAAGAACAGAGATAATATATTAGTCTAAACTACAGAAAAAAGTGGTTAAAAACAATGACAACTGTGATCAGGAGTGGTTCATGACTGTTCGCACTGGTCTTTATCACAAGAACGACCCAATTGCAATCTCTTCCCCATCACAGAAGTTTCAAATAGGAAAATACTCGAGCAAATCTATAAACACGTTCACTTGAATTTGAACTAACTCAAAGAGTATCCAGTAACACCCTCAGACATTGTACTACAATATACCTACAGTTCACACTTTCAGGATGATCAAACTGGCTTTTGATCATTTCAAACTCATTATGAACATTTACCCTATAAGAAGTTTTAATGCTGTCAACTTTATCGAAGTGACTTGACTGATAAATGACCATTTCTCTGAGAAAGCTAAAACTATTACGATATAGCAGTTTGATTTCGCTTAACGCGGACATCATTGGCCCTCAGAACAACAATATTATGCCGCATGTTCTGTAATGCACATGAAGTTTAACTTAATACTGCATGTTATGATGTGTGGAATGAATTTCTACAAACCAAAATAGATGTTAACCACTAAGCATTTGAACCAGGGGATATCAACCAACAGGTTGAAATCTCTCCAGCAAGAGGGAGAAAAGCAAAATGATTTACAGGTCAAAGGCTTGAGGAGCAGCCCGCAAAAGGGAAAGCTGTGGAGATGGCAGACTCGCTGCGCAGGAATGGGAAGTGGCTAGAGCAGGGGTACCTGGAGCAGCAGTGCATTTGAAAGATAACCAGAGATATATACCAAAGCTTTGAGTAATGCTACAATTCTCCCATGTAATGGCCAAATGACTCGGACAGAAACAATGGCACAAAATCAATGCCCAAGGAGTGAAAAGGAAAACAAAAAATATTGGAAAGGAACAGTCTCTGAGCGCAGCCATAGCACTCACTAAAACAAAGCTTTATTCAATATTGTGGTTAAAAAGAGGGAACTCCAATGGAACAAAAAGAACATCCTTCTTGGAAAGAGCTTTACGAAGGAGTTGCGGATAGGAGAGAGTTTTCAGTGTTTCCCAACTCTTCAAGTCAAACACGACCCCACAATGTCTCATATCCAGGACTTCAAAACCAACAAAACTGAAAATTAGAAAACAAATGAAAATATATAGCCAGTATGATGAAAAGGTTAAAACTACAAAAAGCCAGACATTGCCTGCCCTGTGGAGACTTCTTCCATGTACTGTTCACACTGGCATAGTCCAGTTAAATCTCAATCACGGCTTCTACATTTTATCACCCTGAACTCTAAGAATTAGCATCTATGAATGACTGCTTAGAAAATAAATAAATAAAAAGCATCTATGGATGGCTATATAATAAAACCATCCCCATTGTTCTTTTATTCCAACTGAAATAGTAACGGCCATGAAGTGTAACACATGATGTCAACCATAAGATGCTGCAATCGTGTCCCAAAGCCAAATAATTATGGTTAATTGACAAAAGGCCTAACAGAAGTCTTTAGCAAGGGAGTGAACCTACAAGAAGAAAAATTACTTAATGACTTAAATCCCAATTCCAAGCCACTTCAGTTCTTTGGTGCTTCTCTCGCCAAAATTTCCTGATGAAAATTTCAATCATAGACTATTTACCAAAAAAGCCACCAACACCTAATATTTCCACATCCAAGAACTGTAATATTGCTCTGACATCTCAAAAAAGAAGACCTGATTCAGACTAAACTACTACTTCCTCTTCATTATTTTTGAAAATGCATTGATCAAATGAAACCATCTTCATTTAAGTTCTGATTCAGCACAGCAATTCCTAGGCATTCCTTTTTCGTATGGCTAGCACTGGCCACATATGATTGGTAGCGTGTCTTCAATGTATGTGTGTTTTTAGTAACGCAGCTTGTGAGGATCTTCATGACCTCTCATTCCTGTAAAGACAGAATCTGCTCACTCGAGTGATAAACACAATATTCCCCTACTGTAGAAGATTGAAGAACCATATGCAAATTTTGGTTCACGCTCAAAAAGGGAAAGCCATCTCCAATTAAGTGATCAGATTATCCTTTGATTGCAGCATCTTATTATTTTGTTTGGAAAGAAAGGAAATTGAAATGAATATATAGAGAATGGACATATTTTGAAAGAAATTATTTGGAGTGCTACCAGCAGACTCAGTAGCTTTTGTTGAGTGAAGCGGGCTAGGTAGGCCTTATTGTTGCAAAGTTTTAGGTGGGAAGCTTTCAGATTCAGTTTTTGATAATTAGTTGAGTGTGTGTATGTGTTGGGGGGGGGGGGGGATATGCCTAAACTGTTGCTGTTATGCAGTGGATTTCCTTTCTTGGTGATAGTGTAGTTGACGGGAGGTGGTTTTTCTTTTGGACATTCCTCCACCCCCCACCCCCTCGCCCCTCAAAAGAAACCCACGGGTATTTTTGATAGAAAAGTCCAGCTACATGATTACGCTAAAGTCAAAAGCATTAAAAAAGGAAATTATCAAGGTCTTCTCAGGCTAAAGGCAGAGAATACCTTAACCATCTTTTGATCCCAACTGAGTGTGATAGCACTTCTTTCCAGCGAGATATTGCTTCTTTTCATTAGTTTCCCAGTTAATATAGAAAAGTCCTCAGACTTACTATATCCGATAGGTTGTGGCAAGGAAGCACCCACTGAGACCCAAGATGTAGAGTCCACAATACCTGACAACAACAGCGATGTTTATGCGAGTACTTGTTAAAAAAAGCCATTCCCACACAAAAATATGCCAACTTTAAGGAAAGAGATGTACCTGAATGGTGCGTCAATGAACCAACATCTAACATCTTGAAACAAATGACTGAAAGAGAAGCTAGATTCTATCAAGTGACTGAAAAAAAAACAATATTCCCCCTTAAAACAAAAAACTTTATTCTGCGATGAGTGCGGTTGATGAAGAGAATCCAAGCATCTAATTGACAAAAGCCCTCACTAAATGGAGAAGTCTGGTCATTATTTATAGTATGTCTGGGACAACCCAAATGGACATGAGTATATATCTCAAACAAATACATGGAGGAGTCCTTTAACCAACCTGCAGCTTGAAGTACCCATTCTAGAACAACTTACGGCTATGCAGAGTGCTTGTTGGACTACTCAATATCTACAGCTCCACAGGAACACCATATTTATTTTTCACACACGCCTTAGCCATACTGATTTATGCAGAGAATAGAGGGAAGAATTAAAGGACAATGCTTTGTAGGTTTTGGAAATATAGAGGAGATAGATACATTGTATTAATTTAATTAGGATAGTCTACAACCATCGACACTACACTGATGAGAAAAGAGAAAATGAACATTTGATCGCTGTAACTATGTTTAAGAAAAGAGGATCATTTCAGAAAGGATTTTTTTGACAAGATTATACAGCAAACAGATGTTCTCTGGGGGAAAAATCAATCAAATAATCATTAATGTCTAAATGAACATCCATGATACACATTACAAATCGTACTGGCACAGAATGCACCATGAATTACAAGTATCAGGGATTTCAATCCCATGAGGCAATTACAAGTAGGATGGAGCAATGCATATAACCACAGATTATCTTCCGTCCACCCCATTGCTGATCCTGCAGTGACAACATGTGACCAGGTTGCAAGCGACTACATATCAACAATAATTCTGCTTTCTTCCATGGCTCACCTTCACATCAATAAGGTTTACTCTCTTTATTATCTCTCTTAAGCTGAACCTTTAATTTCTTACCACCTAATTGGAACCCATTCATCATACTAATGGCAGATTGAGCAGCCTCTGGAGAGTCATAGCTAACAAATCCTGTAAATGGGGGAGGGGAGGCGTGTGGCAAGAGTAAACAGTGAATAATTATAGACAGAAATCTTAAAAGAACGCATTAGATTGCATAACTAGACAATGTGCTCACCAAAACATTTGCTAACACCAGTTGCTTTGTCGACAAAGATCTTAGCACTCAAGACCCTACCAAATGGCTGAAAAGCATTGGCAAGCTCTACATCTCCAAAATCTTGAGGTATGTGATAAATAAATAGATTAGCGCCAGGTGGACCTAAGTCGGAGGAGAAAAAATACTTTACAAAACTTGGACCTTATCCCCGAAAGGAAACATAAGCAAAAAGGAAAAAGGGACGGAAAAAAAGAAGAAGAAGAAATATATATGTAACAACCTTCAACCTGAGTGCCAGAACTTTTACCCATGCCAGAAGATGTAACAGAGTTATTATTCAAAGCAGCAGGAGGCACTGAACCTGGTGAACCACTAATAGGTCGGTGACTCATCATTCCTCCATGATATGCCATGGGATGCTGAAGACCTGGTACCCCATGATAAGCCGAGCCCACATAACTTGCAGGAGGCATAGCATAATTTCTAGGGGACATACTGGGACCAAGGTCAGGCGAAATTCCAGGCAATGCACTTCCTTGGTTTACTGTGGGAATCATATTATGAAACCCAGGTTGATTTTGCATTGGTGGTAGGCGGTATTGCATAAGTCCATAAGTTCCAGGAGCCTTCAGAAAAGAGGAGATGATCATTACATTCTGAACTCACTAAGATACGAGATCAAAATATTGTGAATGATATGCAAACATGTTTTTACATAAAGAAAGTGGCCACAAGTTCCAACATATTAGCCTGGTAATGCATATACATGAGAGCAAAATGCACCTGATAACCATATCCATTGTATGGAGGAACATAACCCATTGGCAAAGCTCGAAACACCGAATGATGTGGTGAATCAGTGTTCGTCACATTAGAAGCCTGGGATTGAGTTCTCTGAGCCCTCCGGGCTTGCCTTTCTTTTTCAGTATCTGCCCACTTGACAACCAAGGGAACACTTGATCCCTGGTAGATGAAAAAATGAGGATTAGAGTCAGATCAAGGATCTCCTAATGCTGATTTAAGGAAATTGACCACAAAAATAACTCAACTCTACCGGCCCAACTACCTTAAATGAACTAAAGACAATAGATAAGATAGTAAAGAATCAATTTCTCCAAATATTATTATACATGCACAAACCTCCATTTTATGCTTTCCATTGATGGCCTCAAGAGCTGCAATTGCTTGCTCCTTTGTCTCATACTTCAAAAAGGCGCACCCTACAGTACGAAAACATGTGCAGCACAACCGATGAATAAGCTGAGAACAGCTGACTGTTAAGATTCAGTAGCCTACAAGCAATTAATTTAGAAGATGTCCAAGATAATGAAAAAAGTACCTTTACTAGTTTGCTGAGAACCTCTTAATATCTGTAAGTCTTTTATAGTGCCATATTTAGAGAAAAGATCAGAAACTTCAGCTTCAGAAACATTCTTGGGAAGCATGCCAACAAAGAGCTTGTGTTCTGGATGTCAGGCACATTGAAAAATTACTTATCTACATGACATGCAATGGAGAATAAAGACTTCATGAAAGAAAAAAGAAAAAGTATAAATTGCAGAAGATCTTAATCTAAAAAAATCCACTTATCAAAAAAAGAAAAAGAAAAAAGAAAAGCATCAGGCAAGGAAGGAGAACTGAAGCAGCAACAATTCACAGGAACCATCTTAAGGACAAAATACATAATCAAAATAATGGATGTTACACCTAGTCTTTCCAACTCGCCATCTGCATACTTCACTTGCAACGGACTAGATGCCTGAATTGAACAGAAGAACAGGACACTTCACAATCAGAGCGAGAAAAACATGAAAACATCTCAGAGTACTACTGAAGAGGTAATATAAGTCATACAAAGCCAGTAAAGTCTCGGCCAACATTTCGGTGTCAAGTACTTGATTACATATTTACCATCCATCCTTTCTAATGCTTTCATTAACTTGACTTAAACGGCCGGACATCTACATGGTTCAAATATCAAATCACAATGGCTATATAGGCAAAGGCAAGAGCCTGACTGAGAAGCTTGCCTAGGCAATCACTTGAAGGTCCAGCAAGGCCTACATAGGGCTCCGCCATTCCCTTTAATACCTAGGTCAGATAATTGTCAAAGCATAATAAGCACCCATTTTTAACAACACTGGTCCATATATAATCCGCTAATCTTGATTTGTGCGTGCACAAATCGAAGAAAAAGAGAACTCGCCCCAATTTTGAAAAAATAAAAAAGTTTCTAACACAGCAATCTTAACAAACTCAGACTTCCTCGTTCACCTTTACATACATTTAGTCTAATACTTATGTTTTTGTTCATTACTTAATACCAGAAAAGGAGCATGCTTTTTACTATCCAAGTGATTCTCATATAATCTTCATTATCATTTTAGCCGACACTGATCAACCAAATCTAATCTCAAGGAGAAAAAAGTAGCCAATTTCTCAATCATGTCGTTGGTCTAGATAATCTGCCCCAAGTTGGATTTAATCAACTCCTCTTTGATAAATTTCTCTATTAAGCGTCAGCATTTGGGAATCACAATAATGTATCGAGTAAAGACGTTCCTCAGTCCTTATTTACTGGAGCAGAACTATTTCCCATTCAAGTACTAAACCCTCCCTAAAAACTGGTATGACCTAGCATTAGATGCTGTTAAGGAAAGTATATTTGAACCTATGGAAATATTAAATGTGGTCAAAGTATTCTCTCATCTATATAATGAACAAAGTTGGGGAGGATGAGAAAAATCTTCTCCTCTCTCGTTATTCTTGCCAAACTTCCTGTCTCAAAAGATGCCATGCTAAATTGTTCATTAGTTAAGTAAAAGAGTAATCTAGGTACTTCCGGTCCACTCATCTCTAAGCTATTGGGCCCTATCCCAGTTTTCTATTTTCTAAATGGCAATACTAGTTAACATACTGCCATGGTCTTCAGTAGCGCTATTTAGACAGACACAGACACAAACAAAGCCATGTGAGCCGGGAAAATGAGAAGTTCAATAGAAAAAAATATTCCGGCCTATTTTTACTTATTTGATTGATCGTGACCCCAAAAACAATCTTGTAGGTATGTGCAAGTCTGCACAGACAAACAAGCAAACTGCCAGGCTCTGTTTTGATCTTTCCCTTAGCTTTATCGCAGGGGAATGAACGCTTTGAAACATTGAAGTCAGCAGAAAAGGTCCCCCTAAATCATGAATAGATAAACAACTATTGAGGTGCCAATTCTCCCTCTTCCTGGAGTATACTAATGCTGATTCACTAAATAATCCTCAATGATTAGCTGGTCAGACAAATGCTGACCAGCAAAGCTACACCTTTAAGCATATGTTTCTTCTTCTCTTGCACTTGGGAACAAACGGAAACACAGAATCCCCTCAGTTACACTTGGATTCTCACTTTGCAAGAAGAATATGAAGGAATCCCACAGCATTAATTTCCATAATTGAAATTAAGTCAATGTGGTCTGACATCAAGACACATCCTTTTAACTTTGTGATCAAGCAGGAGCAACTAATTTCCCAAAATTCTACATCACTAACAAGACAAAGCAGTCAACATGGTAAAAATCTACCTCCCCTTCCTCCCACCATCATATTTAACAACCCTTCAAAGCGTCAAAAACTGAACCGAACCCATAAACTTTTTATTAGCAATCAAAACATTCACATTGTGCCCCTTCTCCCCTTCTAAACCACTTAACCGTTAAATTGTGTGAAGATGTACATGAGCTTTTTAAAACAAAGAGAGAAAGAGTATAAAAATACAAATTCTTGAGATGAAAGGGAGAATACATAAAGCATAGACTTGTCAGGCGCAGAGTTTGAACAGAGTAAAAAAAAAAGGTATTCAAACTTTATAAAAGCATTTTTTTGGGATGAAACCTGAATAGTTCGTAACTCTCGTCTAAGTGGTTGGAATTGAGTTACACTAATCAAGTCTACAGTCTACTCTAGGCTTTTAAAAGCTGCAGTCCATGTAAGTGTGTACAGTTCCACAACCGCACTGTACTTATGTCGACAGCAGTAAATCTACCCAAGGAGATAATTGAACAGTTGTTTAGAATCCGGTGCTAAAATCTAGCTACCAATTGTGATTAATCCGCATTGTCGACCCAAACGTACTGACACTCACAGGTTGTCAGCATGATTGACTTATAGCATAGCCCGCAAATCATAACCACAGTGCACAGCATTATAGAGGTAATTCAGTGGGCAAGTCTTTGATTTCTTTGGGAGGAGTAAAACTACAAGTCTTTGACTACCTCTAGATCGTACGGTCAAGATCGATAACTTTTACAACAGAGCGTTCTTTCCAGTTCTCGAATTGAACAAAGCCGGAGATCAGAGTGGAACTAACCCCAGGCAAAGTCTTATTGTTGTGACATGCATTGACGGCCTTATCCGCCTCCTGCCGCGACGGACATATCACAAAGCAGCAGCCTGCAAGGAAAACAAAAATCAAACGAAAATTAGGGTTCCAGACGCAGCCTAATAAACTCGAACCCCGCGTGTCTCAACGGAAACCGAAAGAAATCACGCAAATCACACATTCTGAACCAAAGAGGAAACTAGAAACGGAGCGAGGGGAAGGAGATTTTTCAGAATGTGGGTGACATGAGAAAGAGAGAGCGAACCACGTGAGGCGCGCGTGACCTTGTCCTTGATGATGTTGACCTCGTCGACGAGAGCGAACTCCTGGAACATTGCGAGGAGCTGTGCCTCGGTCATGTGCTTCGGCACTTGACCTACGAACAGCTTCACGCTCTCCTCGCTGCCCGCTCTCCTCTCTCTCTTCCCCTCCGCCATCAATGCCTATACTTCCTCTCCCTGAAATTTCTCTAAATCCTTGCTTCTCTCTCTCACACTAGCGGTTTCGGTGTTTTGATTTTGGTTTTGGTTTTGGTTTTTCTTTTTTTGGTTTTTTTAATTCGTAGTCGTCGCCGGGGGAAAACGTGGTTTACTTTGGCTGTGTTTGTGTTTGTTTTGTAAAATTTTACTGTTGTTAAAATTTTAGGTATTGAGTTTAGTGAAAAAGTGAAGAGAGAGATAATTTTTTATATTTTTTGTAGTAAATAGTAATGATTTGATGGGGAGAGAGAGATTATATTGTAATATTTAATTGTGTTAAAATTTTAGAGGGGACAAAATTTTTGAACACAAACGCACCCTTTGTCTCTGCAAAAAAAATTTTACGATCTCATAATAAAATATTATAATATAATCTCTTATTAAAATATTATTTTTTACTATAAAAAAATATAAATAATTATCTCTTTGTTCATTTTTTTTACTAAACTCAATACTAATAATTTTACGACACAAACCCGCTCGAAGACTTTGGATCTCTACATTCTACAATACATATATTATGATTGAGCGTTTAGTCCCCGACTTGATGTTAGCTTTATTTACGAGAGAACCATTACATCTATTGGAGCTCCTCCTCCCGTTCTTAGTTCAAACTTCAACTCGCTCTTTGCACTCTGAGCTGCAACGAGGTTTTGCACTTTTCTCTGAACTCTGATATGTGTAAGAAGGAATGACGGTAATACCCTTAGTGCCTCATTGCATCGGGGATTAAGCTGACTGGTACTAATTCAGGCAGCACGTTCCTATCCCATGTGAATCCTAGTCGTCTGCCCCCCCGGTATTATAAATAATTGACGGTCCATGCAATTTGGATTCAATTCTCTCCTCAAATATTGGGTTTTACAATTTTCATTTCCATAAATATTTTAAAAAAGTCTCCGTCAAATCATCCCGCCTCATGTATGCCTCTAGCCTTAAGAATCACCCACGTGATTCTCCATTCACATTGGCAGAGCAATTAGGAATAGTTCCAAATTCCTTCGCCTATCTAAACACAAATTAAAATATATTTCTTTATATCTGAGAAATGTTAAAGAGGCTCTTCGGTTAAATTCTTACAATACAAAAAATTCTACAACCAAACATCATTTTTAACATCACATAAAAATAATTACAACACACATACCAATAAAATTAACATCACCTAAAAATTCTCAAAAAACATCACAATCGAACATCCTCTAAAGTATCCGGACCAACTTAGTCACACCAAATTTTTAGACTGTCATAGTTAAATTTTTACCAAACTTGTTAAGTTGTAAATCAATTTTCAATTTTATTCTTTCGTCCCTATTAATTTTTTTTTTCTAAGTTTTCGTCCCTATTAATTAAAATCTATTTATCTTTGTACTTTTTTGCGATTATTTCCGGCATTTTTATTTATGCCCGTATGAACACACTCATTTTTCTAGTTAAAATATGAAAATGACATCATTAATACATTGCTAGAGGAAAATAGATAGACTATCTCTTGAGGACGAATTTTGGCCAAACTATAAATTTGAACGAGAAAAAATTGACTTGAGAACTCACTTGAAAGAGAAATATCTATTATCTATTTTTTTATTTTCCTTGTTTACCTTAAATAAAAATATTTTTTAAAAAAAAGGTATAAGGAGGATGACAAGTTACCGTGCAATATTCATACAACCTCTGGTTGCAGTTGTGATTTGTGGTAATTGCAATGAAAGAGATTAAGAGAGAGAGACCCTTCAAAATATTGCATGCTTGCTTTTCATCGGTAAAAATATCGACCAACTTCAATTATTCGGTAGGATTCGAATCCATGTCAACCTCTATATAAATTTTACCGCCCAATTGACACAACATATGTGACTACACTTTTAAATGTTGTATAATTAAAGTTACTTTTTATAGCATGGGCTCTAGAATGACGTTCACCTAAAGTTACCTTTTATATCATGAGCCCTATAATGGAGTCCACATTGACACATTTCTTTTAAATGTTGTAATAAAATAAAGTAATTATTAGAATTTTACATCACTCAATCTCAGAACTCACAAACCCGATACAAAGCTCTAGGAGACATTCACTCAATCTCAATCTCAATATCAATCCCAAACAAGCCTTTTAACTTTTTGAATTCTTTTAAAAGTTTAAATTGTTTCATGAACAAACCATCACCTCTATCGTATTTTAAGGGCAGTCAAAAATGAAAAATGACATTTTTAAATTTATCCTAAAAAAGTGGCTTACATATCCTTTGGGTTTTGCTTATTTAGGCATGATGCAGCCTAGCAACTTGCCAAAAAGGTAGACATCTCATTCACATTTGGCTTTTTATAGCTCCTTTCCTCGTTAAGGTGTTTGTCTTCTGTCGATTTATCTGAAAATGAATGATGACCCCTACATTCCCACGTCAGTTGTCTTTGTATTCCTAGCAACGTAAGGACTTGTCTAATTCAGAAAGAGGTACAAGCAACCTATTCGTCTGGTTAGCTTGGATATAATTTTTTTTTAATTATATGGTAAGAATAATGTACAAGAACTTCCATCTATTTGTTGGTTGCTTCATTTCAACCACCATTAGGAAATTAGTGCTGACTCTAGCTAACCACTATAGGTGGGAAAATACCTACTGAACAAAGGGCACTGGGCTTTTAAAATAGGCGCACTATTATTAAAAACCGAGTTTCTGAAATTCCTCTGCGCAGTAGACTACTTCGAACTCCATATCAAACTCTGCACAGACTTCACACAGCCAATAACCATCCTAAATCTTCACCTCTTTGAATCTCAAGAATGTTACAAATAAACTTGTCACAAACCATGCCAACACCTAATGGATCTAACAATCTCCCCCTTTGGCATCCTTTGTGACAAAACTACCCAAAAACCCAAAAACAAAATATTATGAATTCGGTCGATCACCAAACCAAATTCATTTACATAGAGACTCAACCCTATGCTAAAAAACAAGGTCAAGGGAATTCTTGAGATTTAACATACACCTGCAAAACCAAAAAACTAGACAAGAAACAATATCTAGATACAAGTATTTCAGATATTTCTAGTTAAATTGCAGATTATATAATTACTGAAAATAACACATGTGATTAAGCAAGACCAACAACAATCAGTAATCCAACAAAACAAAGTAAGGGATCTACTCCCCCTTACTACTATGATGCAATACACTATCCAAAATATAGAGAGAACATCTCCCCCTATCAAAAGCATCAAATTCAACTAACCCATATATCCATGATAACATCATGACAGTATACAAAATACGAACATATAAAAAAACAACTAAGCATACTAAAAGTATCAGTCAGAACAGAATAATCCACCAAGTACCATATCTCGTCTTCCATTAGATACAAAACAAAGATTTCATTTCAAATCAATTTCAGATTATAGATTATCAATATATCACTCCTCCTTTTTGTCATAGAAGGATGCCAAGCAAAAAATCTCCAAGACAATATATTCAATGTAGAGCAAACCTTAATTCAAAATTACAGATTTGTCATTAATAAGATAGTACGTGACAAGCATTTAAACTGAATTTATCATGTAATTCGTGGCCACCATTCATCATATCCATCCAAATTTTTTTTTAACAAAATCAACATATAAGAACTGGATCTATAAGGAAATGTGAATGAAACACTAAATCTATCACTAACAACTTAGATTAACACATGTATTTCAAGAATCAAGTCTAAAAATCGAAAAGAGATTTTTCACAAAAACATAGTTTTGAGAAATCTTCACAAGTCTTTAATTATTGAAGATAAAACTAGGAGGAAGTGAATTATAATTGTTTAATAGAAAGTGGGTAGACAAACCCATAAGAAATTTAACCTGTAAGCCGACAAGAACATAAAGAATCACAATCCAACACAAATGGGTCCCACCCATGGGACCACAAGCACCATTTCGAATAGAAAAATGATAATAGGACAAAGAACATTATACTACTAACCTTTGTGTCCTGAAAGAAAGTTTGTGTGATGAGAAAATCAGCAAAATAGTATGAGAAAAACAACCCAAGGGTCGGTGGCACTTGAGGTTCTGCTGCTAGAGAAGTCTTTCGGGTGTGAGGGGAGAGAGATGTGAGGTAAAACGTGAAAAGGTAAAGTTAAAGCTTTGTTAAAAACTTTTAAAAAAATGACAATAATGTCCTCCATGGTACACACCTCTTTTTAAAGAGCACAAAACCCTTGGCCACATATCACTTTCACCGTTTATTTAACAAGCTTCACAGGTAAAAGAAAACTACCAAAATATGACATATGACATTTATAACCTCATCACTAACAATCTCCATAAAAACACCTGCAACTGCTCAAGAGACTTAAACACAGTAAACTGACTTCAACAATTAGAACAAATAGCATGCTTGATACAGATAAACAACAAAAAAATTGATCAATTGTACAATGTAATAAGATTAGTGAGAATTAAAAAGAATTAGAGATATCAATAATATGACTAAAATGCATTTAAAAAATATCATCATGATTAAAACCATTCGAATTTTATTGATAAAAGAAATTCTTGCCTAAAAGACAATGTGATCAGCACTGCTTGCAGTTATATCCTTATTCCAAATTTGATTTGAAGATTTTCTAGAAGATGATAGTAAACTTTTGGACAAATTTTCAACTTGTTTTGCTAATGTACTCACTTGAGTAGATAACAAATTAAAATCAGATATAGAAATCACACTAGAAGATGATTTAACATTTCTAGAATTCTCATTTAGCAAATTATAACACTTAGGTTTAATATGTCCAATTTTACCACAAAAATGACATGTAGGAATGAATTTAGTTTTCTTATAAACGAATGAAGTAATGGGTTTAGAGGATACAACCTGTTTTGACTTCTTTTGTAAAGCTGAATTTTCAGATTGTTTTTCCTTAATCATGGCTGGAACAAATACCGTCTTGACAGTGTTTTTGACACCATTTGTAGCTGAAAAACCCAGTCCTTTCTTGTCACCAGCTGAGAGTCCAACGTTCAGCATTTTGTCCAGCTTGCTTGTTCCACTAGAGAACTTATTTAGCTGAAATTTGGCTTGTTCTAATTCCAGCTTCAACTCCTTTACATTAGTCTCCAAATCTGCATTTTTCTCCTTCAAAACAGAAACTTCAACTGTTAGATCTCCTTTTTCCTTTTTAATAGCAGTAAATTCTTTAGAGATTAACCCATGATTTTTCTTCAACTTTAAACTCTCTTCATACAACTCATTGTAGGTAATGCGAAGAGAATCTAAATCATCTGAATCTGACTCTAAAAGATCGTCACCTTCAAGATCAAACTCATTAGTACTTAAAATAGAAGAAGAAAAAGCTAGAAAATTTCCTTTCTCTTTTGTAGAAGTTCTCTTGCTGCAAATTGAAGTGTCTGAATCTGAATCAGTGAGTGAAGCGTTCATAGATGTTTTTCTTTGTGCCTTCAAATAGGTTGGACACTCAGATTTGATATGACCATATCCCTTACATGCATGACATTGAACCACACTCTCCAATTTCTCCTTAAAGTCTATTTGATCACCATTATCATTTTTATCAAAAGACTTCCAGCTAGGTTTGTTAAAAGGTTTTGTATTACCCTTTTGATCTTTCCTATTTCTACCCTTCTTGAACTTAAATGTTTTCCTATAGACATAATTCGATCCATCAAAAGATGAGGGTACATAAAGTGACATCCCTCTATCCATTAAAAAAAAACTTAGTCGGGTCAAGGAACGAAGTTAGCCTCTGATACCAATTGAACAAAGGGCACTGGGCTTTTAAAATAGGCGCACTATTATTAAAAACCGAGTTTCTGAAATTCCTCTGCGCAGTAGACTACTTCGAACTCCATATCAAACTCTGCACAGACTTCACACAGCCAATAACCATCCTAAATCTTCACCTCTTTGAATCTCAAGAATGTTACAAATAAACTTGTCACAAACCATGCCAACACCTAATGGATCTAACACCTACCCCTATCTCCCAGTGCTTCAGATTTGTCTCTAATGTTTGAAAACTTTGCACCATTCCTTATTCTAATCATTAATTGGATTTTGCCCATGTAGTCTGACTGTAAATATGATCTTTTTAAAAAGTTCATTTTGGATAGTAATGGGGATGGATTTTTCAAAACCAAAAACAAAGGCCTGCAGGGGCCTTCTAAAAGAAAAAGCTAAGCCCGTTTGTAAGTATAAGATTCTTCTCGAACCACAGCAGAACAGGCAACCCTCTTAAATGAAGATCGCATCATATATAAAAAGTGAGGCCTAGAAAGGATTTAATCACCAGGTTCCCCGACACCCTGGATGCTATGGAGAATAAATTCTCGTCATTAAATGGATAAACAGAAGCCGCCTCACCACAGACCAATAGAAGAAAAGGAAAGAACAAATGGGTTCTAACTCGTTAACAAAAGACTGGTATTTGAAGAAAAAAGGAACGCGGGCCCAGGCCCGTAACGGAAAGATACAAAATAAATACATGAGGAGAGGGCGGAAGGAAGGTACGAAACTCTTTTTCTCTAACTCTTTCACAAAAGACAAAAATTGGAGAAAAATAGCTAACGATGACAGACAATGGCATCGGAGAAATCTTCCTACGGGGAGGACTCTGAGTTCTAGCGTGTTATCTTGCTTGCAGGATGAAAGAAGAAGATTTTAGACCTTTCGACCCTTCCCAAATACTGGACTTCACGTCTAAATTCCTCGAGCTTTTGGCCCAATGGAGTCTTGTGATATGCATGTTAAAAATTGCTTCATCAGATGACATCGTCTGTGGGAAGACCTAGGCCTCCAGCTGGTTATGCCGCTTCGCACGACCCAAGCTAGATAACTATAAGGGCTTGTTTGGCAACCAATTTAGGTTTTGGTTTTAGTTTCAAAACATTAAAATAAGTTTTATAATATGGGCATGTTTGGTTAGATTAGTTTAGCCACATTTATTTAATAATTTTTTTATTATGGGTAATATTACATTTAGAAATAAAAAATAATTAATTTACAAAAAATTTAAAAAAGTCGGAATTTTTTTTAAATACTAAAAAATTAGAAAACTATGAAAATAATAGAAAATAAATAAATAAAAATTCGTTTATTATTTAATTTTTTTTTCTTTCACATATCATTACACTTAAAAAATAATTTACAGAAATTGGGAAATGTTAAAAAAAATTACAAAAAACAAAAGTAACTCAATAAAATATAAAATATTAGAAAAATATGAAAATAATAGAAAATAAATAAATTATTTTTGTATTTAAATATTTTTTTCTTTCACATATCATTACATTTAAAATAATAAGAAAAAAATTTGCGAAAATCTCAAAAAATTATAAATATTAAAAATAAATAACAGAAATTTGAAAGAGCACACAATTTAATTTTTATTTTTAAAAATTTTATACTTCCTTTTCTTCTTTGAAAAAATATTTTCATAATATAGATAATTAAAATAAAAAAAATAATTCAATTTTTTTTCATATTTCTTCTTGATTGCAACACCAGCAAATATGGGCCAGGTACCAGTAGAAATAGTTTTTTTTTGGAAGTTTTGAGTCTCATTCTCGAAGTGGACTGTAAAGAGACGTGAGACTGAGACTGTGAACCTGAAAACAAATGTAATCTCGAAGCGGACCAGTGCTTCCAATCATCAGAAGCCACTGCAGCTAGTGACAATAAAAAAATGTAAAGAAAAAAAGAAAAAATTTCAATTAAAAATAAAGTTGGTGAATATATATTTTGCAACTTGAAGATTTTAACACATCATCTTTTGCCCCCCACGCTTTATAATTACACGTTGTAGAGTTTTCTATGAGCAGCCTAATTGGTCTAGAGAAATATTTTCTGGCTCCCCTAATGCTCGAATTAATACTGATTCATATTCGTAAACTTGTGCTTATGAAAAAAAAAATTATTCATAAATATTTAAATTAGTTTCTGCGATTCATTAGCTAGCTAAATATATCAATTTAATTAGTTGAAGGAAATAGGGTTATTTGAGTATACAATTCACTGCTTTTTGCAACTTCAACACCATTTCTTTACATAGTGGGCAAAGATAGCAATAATTATTTTTTAATATATAGAAATTTTTTCTTGATTTTAATATATACATTCACTTTGGATGTATATTCGACCTTTGAAATATATTGATTGGCAATTGGGAGCTGGGAGCCACCAATAACCAGCGTTCCAGCAATTTATAGTTGGGACCCAAAACGTTTTGCATAATGCATGCCATGTTGGAATATCTCTCCTCCGGTCAAATTGCTGTAAGTGGGCTGACGGGGACTTGAGTTTCGTTTTCCAAGCTGTGTGATCTTTTCATGCCCTCGCTACAAAGGCATTGGTTAGACATATTATTGAACTGGGGTCAGCATCTCCAGTGACCTAAATGGGCTGTTTTTAGAACCTAGTGTCCCAATAAGTCCAGACACCAATCGCCACTGGAAAAGAAAAAGAAAATGAAGCACAAGAATGTAGCAGTGAAAATGACAACATTGCAACCAAGGTTGACTTCGATAGTAAAGACTCGAGGTTTAAGGATTTTGCTTCGTGAAGTTTTAGGTCCAAATTTTGTCGGGTGTAAACAATTTATTGAGGCTACCTTCTTGACAAAGCCAGATTGACATAGCCTATGAGGCATGAGAGGTTGGACCGACTCGGGATTTATCGGCTCATTAGATAGATCCACTTTGGTGGGCTTACTGGGTTGAATTTTTCTTCGTTACCAAAAAAAATGACAACATAATAATACCTATAAAAATTTTCCTGGCCAAATGAAGATGCGGAATATATTTTGAAGGAAAATGTAGCACCGACATCAATTGTTATTGAATTAGGTGGACCCCGATGTACGCAACTCCTTTGAAGTCATATGTGAGTTAGTTGTACCTAAATCTCTAATCAAAGGGTCAAGGAAACTAGTAGTCTAAGCTTTGCCAAGCTGTTCCTCATCAGGCTGCCGACAGATCTAGGTCAACCCTAGAGATATCTTCAGGGACATTAACCTTAAATAATCGGAGAAGACAAAAATAGTACAATTGGCCTCATGGAAAAATGGACATGATTAGCCATCTTTGCTGAACATTTCACAGTAAGTCACCAATCAGTTCATTCATACAATCACGACAGTGATATAAGACTGCATACAAGTACAAGGAAATTCTGTCCGATTGGATTTTGCCGACCCTCCACAAAAAAACAAAGGGAATGACAGGTGAATAATATTAGTAAAGAAAAATACAAAGACAAGAAGAAGACCCTCTTGCAACTGGACCCCAGATTAATTCTGGTTCCTTTATAATGGAATGACATTCCAGTCACTAAAAAATTCAATATGAAAACTTGAACAAACTCCCTCCATTAGGACTTGCTGGCAGTGAGAGCAGAGCAGTTGTGTAATGCTATAGACGGATAACGGCATTATAGTCGGAAAATGATGGCTGTTGCAAACACAGAATTTTACTGACTATATCGCCTTTAGTCCCGCAAGATTCCGTAGCTTCTCACAAACTATGAATGTAATTGTAGTCTGTGGCCCTAATCTTGCAAACATGGCAAGGCCCCTGATAAAAGACTGAAGTTAGCTCCCTTCTATGAAAGCACACAATGAAAAATCTCTGCAAATTCCCTAAGCTGATGAGTTTTTGATCGTAAAGTTTCTGAGACCAAACATCCAGTTAGGTGATCCAGTTGTAATGCTAAACCCCTAGTCGTATACATATATCTGAAATTCATACCTGGTAACCTAGTAGTAAATATATAACAGAAGCAAACATGAAATCATATCCAAAAAGGACTAAACTAGACAGGATGAATGTAAATGATTGAACCAAAACTCACCCCTTGTAAAGTCCCCTAGGACCTTCAGTAACCAAAACCTGAAACCATACGTCAAAAATACATGAGACAAGAAAAAGAAAGCTGTACTTTCTCCAGAAGTGGAAGATAATTAAATAAATGATTCTGGCTGGTATCACTCTGTAAATATCACTGGTCCCTGATATTGGCTGGAAAGAGCCGATTCAATACATGGAAAATGCATACAATTAAAGGGAGGAAAAAAAACATTGTGAATCCAACATTAAATACAACAGAAAACAAGCGCAGAATTTCAGGGCAGCATAGCTAAAGCAGTCTGTAGGAATTTAGTACATCACTCAGGAAAAGCGCCCTACATGGACGAAACAATTTAGTCCTAATCTGTACAGAGCTACAAGAGGAGAACAGGAGCAACATTTATCATCTCATGTTCTATAACCATCAGAGAATCGTCTTTTTAAGCCAAAGCACCAGCAAAGGGAAAATAAGCACACAAAAGGAAATTCAATTTTGTGAAATGCCTACCAGTCTCATGAAAATATGTAAATGAAACAGCCATCACTCCAACCAAAATGGGCCAAACAACTATCAACAAATTGTCCTGTCCTATTTCAATAGTTTGTTGTTTATTCTGTCATGACATTCAGAAAGCTAACTTCCAGTGATCACCAAATGTCCAATATAACAGAGCCTGACCAAACTGGACGGGAAAAGGCTGTATTCAGAGTTACAAAATATAACCATAACAATCAAATCACACACAAACATACACACATGTAAGAAAGGAATGAAATTGAAACAAATCAATGTAAAATGCAATTGATGAGAACAAAGCCAAATACCTGATAGGCGCAGTGAAATCCACTTCTGTAGCTCCCAACTTGTTTAGATTCTTGTTGCAACATGAGACGAGTTTTAATCATGTCTATTGGTGCAGTTACGAGGGTACTCACAGAGCCTGCAACCATACTTGAGCTTCAAACAGTGAAATATACAGTTAGCTATAATGGCTACAAACATATGAAACAAAGAATTTCCACTGTCGCGATAAAAACAACAGAATATTAGGGTGAACTTATAGTTCATACATGACTCAAATTGTGTTTAACATCACCCGGCTAGGTTTTTGAGTTCGCCAATTTATGTGCAAGCCAAGCTTGTTAGACATAGCCAGTTCATATTTCTGGTATACCATTTCTATGAGTGTCCCAATAAGAAAGAAATACCTCTCTCATTTATTCTTTCTTTCTTCAAAATTATTTTCATCTTCACAAAGATAGTCTTCATAATCTGACAAGCCGACTTTCACAATTTACAGGTGAAGTCACAGGTTTCAGACCATGTCAACATACAAGACACAAGAAAGATATGTACTTACATGAGATGAAGACGAAATCCTTCTTCAAGTGACGTCTGCCTGAGCAAAATCTGCAAGTAGGAAGCCAGAGAAACCTTTACCAATCAGAAAAACAGACATCAATATTAAGACACATTCTTTCCATTACCAATCCAATATCATATTATTTGGAAACAGTGTAAATTACTTCGTCAATATTGAAAGTGAAAAAGATGATGCTTAGAACTTGACCCGCTTGGACTCATCATATGACACCAGCTGTGATGCAGTCAAGGCAGCCACCCTGGCCATAGCAGGGCCAACCCCCTTCCAGAGAGCTTTAATTCCCTCTTCAGAAATGATTCTCTGCATTTCTCCAATTGGTCCTCTTCTCAAGTTTGGATTCATTTGTAACCTTACCTGATGAAAGGAAACTAATTTTTCATATCAAACGTAAGAAGAGAAATTAAAATTCATCTGACAGGGTAGCATTACCTTTAGAACCTCAACTGGATTGGTCAATGCAGTTGCAATGCCACCAGCAAATGCTCCAGATGCAATCTTGACCAAGATATTGGTGGACCCGAAAGCCGAGTCACAAACACACTTTGAGGGTTCATACAGACCCAAACGAAGACCACCATAAAGAACTGACCTTGTCAATGCAGGTGCCAATCCTAGATACATAGACCTTACTCCTTCATTCTTCAATACTTGAACAAATACCTTTCCCTGCACTTCCGTATATAAAAACTCGGGTCAAAGTAATATAATAAACTAGATTATACTCAAATCACACTGAAGGCTTAGGCCGCTTAGCAAAATACCATTCCTGTCAAAGGACCTCTCTGGCCAACAAGTTGCATTTGCAGCCTGACTTTCAGTACATCTGCATTCAAACTGAGATAGATTAGAAACCAATAGATTCAACAGAAAATAAACTGATTTTACTTCTTTATTCTTTTTCAGTTTTGTAATGTCATAATTTCTTTGATGATATTTAAGCATTTCACATGTCTTGACTTGACTGCACTGTCCAGTAGAAAGTCTTGATCTAATCCCACCCTGTAACAAATTACTACAATAATTCTTGTGTCCAGTTCTTTAGCTCTTCCTTTACTCCAATTCCTACAATGCTCGCCATTTTTCAGTTTCTAAGATTAAAAAATGGTTGCTAAGATGATTGAGAATATTGTCAGAAGAAATTGACATGCAGAACTGAAACCCTTTATTTCATTTATAGAGAAGGTCCCAGCTAGCATGATCAAAAGTCAAACCATATTCAAATTTTCACTTGGTCCCTGACTCCCTAAGCTTCAAGGCAAGTGGACAAGTAACCACTGGTAGGCTTAATATGCAAGAATTCACCATGAAAACCAAACGTAACTGCATAGATGACCTTCTTGTACCTCAATTTAAGTGGCCTGGAGATAAAATTTAACAAAATCTCACGAGTTAAGAGGGCTAACTATGATGTATTACTCTTCATTTACATACAGCCAGTGAGACAAACTTCATGTTAAATACAAAACGCCTTTTTGGATATGGATTGCCTCAACCCTGACAGAATCAATACAAAAAACTAAGAACACATTTAAAAAACTACCATTCATTCTCAGACAACTTAATCCACAATTACCGACAAATGGATTTTAGTCCTTTTAGTTGTCGTCAAAGAGCTTGGAGGCCATGCCAGATCTTTACATCTGGTGCACCATTTATGTTAAGGAATTGTAAGTGCTCCACCGGTGTTTAATCTACTTCAAGGTCAAGTTCTGGCAGTCGAGCAAAATTATAGAACATCCAATATTCGCGCTCATGAACATAAATTTCAACTGCATCTCAAACGCCTTTAAACTTCCAAGGAAGGAACCACAAAAATCATTTCTTCGATGTCAAATTACATTCGCATCCAATGATAGTGACTATGTACGACTATCTCAGTACCATAATCGACGTCTAAAATCTGCCACCCACATTTTGAATTTCTTTCTTGTCCGACGTATCCTGAGTTATTTACCAAACTGTGTACGACTCACTACATTGAACTGTAAGTAAACCATTTGTTTCACATGAACATTCCCAAATCAGATGTAACGCGCACAAGCACACCCAGACCAGGACATGTATGTAACTTGTTCTCTAATAACAGCAACTGACCAACAAAGAAATCATAGGAAAGGGAGGAGAAGAACCTAGAGAATGGGTAACACCGGTGGCAACTGCAACAGAGAGTCCACTGGTACCAAAGTGATACAATACATTGGAAGGGGAGACCGCCCAAATACGTTTCTCACTATTGACCTTCCCAGAACCTAGTTATTCAAAAAATTACGCGAACATATAAGAAAAAAAATGGATAACATTAGAACAGAAGAATGATTGTTGCATGTTAGCCAGCAAAATAAAAAGTTACTCAGCGTTTCCATTTGGTTGCCGAGACAGATGTTGGAGACACAGAACAGAAGCCTCAATTGCACATGATGTTTTCGCCCTCCATTGTCTCGGCAACCAAAACAACGACAGAATGGCTATTCGAGGGGCGAATAGAACCTGGAATTGAGGATATCCGGGAACCGGGTTGGTCATCCATGTTCCGGTTTCTGGGAGCTCCAATTCCAGACGCCAAAGTACGGAAAAAACGGAGACGACAGAGAGAGCATGACTTCGTATCCTAGTCGAAGGTGTTACAGCTTACGAATTCTCACTTAGTTCAACAATTGTAAACATACTGAATGAATACAAGTTTTCTCCGCATACTCTGTTTTCATATTTTGTCAGAAGGCCTATTTAATTCCTTTTTGGGATAAACGTCATCCCCGGTTAACAACCAAAGCTTCCACGTTATGGTTGCTCCAGTTCGCGACTCAAGCACGGAAGAAAAAGAGAAAAGCTATAGGGCGCATGGGATTGGGCCATGGAGCATGCGCATGGTTTTTTCGTAAGCTTGAAGATGATTACGTTTTTCATCCCTTTGTTCGGATAAATGACATCCCGGCTTACCACCCAGAAGCTGTAACGTTTGATTTTGGTTCAATTCTGAATTCACATAATCTCAAGTTCCAGTGTCAACTTTATTCCGGGTTGATAAATAATAACCAATATAATTGTGTTACGATTAAATTCAAAAATAAAAGAGACAACAAATATCACACTATAATAACATGTAAAATAACCGAACTGTACTCCAATACAACATTATTAAAAATATGTAAAAATTCATTAAAAAATAAAATTTTAAAATAAAAATATTAAAACTCTATTTTAGTAATCTATCTATTTTAAATTCATTTCTTGATTTTTTTATTATAAACTTTTGTCTTATATGTGCATTTTGATAATTTTGTATGTTTTTGTCTGACTTATCAAATTAAACTGAGAGCGAGAATTGATCATGTTCAAAACACGAGGCACCAAATCACCGTTTTGAAACTTAGGGAAACAAAAATAATTTTTTTAGCCTATAATTAAGAAATACTATGACATTACCCCTTTTTAAATATGGTAGATTTAAAATAATATTGAATGTTGTATGATATATGCTAACAACTCTCTTCAATTGAACCATCCAATTTAATATATATACTCTTTAAGTACCACACAATTTGTACTTTACTCTCGACAAATGATTAATAAATCAATATTTTACATTTAAAATACGGATAAACTTCATGGATCACATGGTATAATTTTAATATGAGTGCCGTAATTTAAATATATTAATAATTTAAAATGCAATGTGTCAAGTTTGATAGCTTGAAATATAAATAATAAAAATTGTGATGATTAGAAAATGTAAAATATATATTTTTCTAATAGAAATGTGTGAAATGGGATGAAACTATATGCATATAGGTTAGAAAAATTATTATACAATTGTAGTTTATTTTGGCTTTTACTTGAAAGAAAAATTAGAACATGTTTTTTTGCAGCCCAACAAAACTCACCCGATTGTTGGGTGGTTTAGACTATTAAGTCCATTATTCTTTTTTTTTTGACAAATGCAGAATCTAAATTTTCGCCTGATTAAATACTCCACCTATGCCGTCTCCATGTAAACCACAATCCTTCAAAATTAAATCGTGAAGAATTAGAAAAACTAGAAAATAAAATAAAAATACAAACAAAAGTCAACTATTCTTTTTTTTTTCTAAGCAAAAGTCAACTATTCTAAGAAGAAAAAAAGAGGCCGATGTTGAATGACAACTCCCCTGTGGAGGGAGTGGTTGGGAAATGAGATTTTTTTTAGTAAATATAATTTGTACAATCTAATATATTAATTATTGATTTTCAGACCATGTGTACATTTCATCAAAATTTGCGTCTGTGAACAAAATTGTAATTTTATACGTCAAAAATTATTTTTCATTTAAATAAATCGAATTTTTTTTGAAATTAATAATTAATAGGTGTAATTTGATAAAAATAATATATTGAAGTGTAAAGTGTATTTATTTATTTTATTTTTTTTATTGAAGGAAAAAGAAAGTGGTACGATGGTCCGGCCCACTTAAAACTCGAATACACAACACGAGAGAGGCGACTTGAGATGAGACTTCCTCGCTTCTCTTCCCCTAGTGGAGGCTATGATAGTCTCAATGCCAATGCCCAAGCTTCTGAGGCTAATCATTAGCCTTGACAAACTGGTTGGTTTTTCTTCCATTAACAATATCTGAAGGAATGGAAATAGCAACTTTGATCTCCCATTCTCTGCTGAAGGATTATAAATTGGTTCTTGTAAGAAACTCCTTTGAAGAGATTAAACGAAAATGAGGAGAGGACAAGAGAGAAGGGGAGGAGATGGACAAAGTAGGCGTGCTACTATTTCTTTCTGCACAAGTAGGAACACTAATATCTCGAACAAGAATGAAACATAGGCCACTCTGTTTCAGATTATATAGCAACGAGTGTCCTCAAGAAGTAATTACAAACTCCAAATCCTAATATAGATGCTTACAAAGTAGAGAGACAAAAATCTGGTGCACGCTTCCACGGAAATTTGACACCAATCCTATATGCAAAAGATTCTATGATCACCATGAACGCTTGGGTGAATTGGCACTGACATAACATTTACAACAAAAATGATCACCCTTCCCTTTCCTTCCGAATGCTGATTTTGCTTCAAAAATGATAACCCTTCCCTTTCGGTCTTCTTTCCTTGATCATATGTTAGAGTGACTGCTTTTCACTTAGATTTCTGAAGAGCTCATCTATGTGATTGCAAAAATGTAAAACTATGACTAGTAAGGGATTGGCTTCTTCATCATGGGCTAGAGTGATTCCTTTTGACTTGATTTATGAAGAGCTTATGTCTGCCATTGGGGAGACGCATAAAGCAGTGTTAGAAAATCAAGTAGCTGAAAAGATGCACTATCTTTCCGGATAAGAGAAGCATACACTCATAGAAACACAAGAAACAGTAGCATGAACTTGTACACGGATACATAGTTACTCTTTAACACAATATCTAACATGGTGTGCCCTTGCTATTGCAAGTACTGCCCTGGCTAGCCCTGCAATCGATCATTATCCATTGTTTACCATTTCCTCACACTTCTGATTGGATTCGGATTCAATCATAAGAGTAAAATCCGAATAGGCCTTAATAAGCAGATCACAATTAATAATTGCATTAATGAGTTCGATAGATGGCCTAGATCAAGTTATTCAAAAAAGGAAATAAATAAATAGACAAAAATAGAGCAGTTGAACCTTTAATGCCCTTAACTAACTCGATCTGGGCTATCGATATATCTCATTAATTCAGTAGCTAATGAAATTTGTTTATTAGAACCTGTTAGGATTTTACTCTAAGGACTCAATCCGAATCCCTTCTAATTGGCCTAGATAAGTTACTGATGAACTTGATAGTTATCTATCATCTTCACCGGATCCAATTTCCAAGTAATCTGGTGTGATCTTTCATACTTGTTACTATTCTAAACTGAGCATCTTTTCTTATATTTCCTCTTAAAGCCATGGAAAACACTTTCATGGTAGATACTAGCTAATGATGAGTTAGCATTGACTCAGATTTCGAGAGCCAGTTGAATGTTGGATCCAAACTATCCCCTTGTTGTGCACTTGAATATTACAACTTAGCTGTCAAGCCAATACTGACCTTCCATATTCCAGATTCTGAACAACTATCCCTTTCAGTAGAAGCTCTGGACTGTAAACTGTTGCTCCTGAAAATCACGGGTGGTCCCTTGGAGTGTTTAGAACAATTCTTGACTGTTTGTTTGGTAAGAAAAAGGCAGATGGTATATGTATACCTCTCTCAAGGAAAGGCCTGCAGATTGCATTATCTTCTTCACAAGAAATAATCAAAAGATCACCTAGGACTGTTTGATCCGGTGTTGTAGATATCTGATTTCTCTCCACTGGCTGAGGATCATAGAATAGAAATGTTAAATATTCAATAAAGAGGGTTCTATTACATAGAGAATCATTTCATGAAGAAGGCAGGGAAACACTCTTTATAAAGTAGATTTAACCGCGTTAGTACAGGCACTACTTTGCTACCAACACAAACTACTAGCTTGCTAGCTGTGAACATACAAATCTGAATAGATACACATACCTGGCCCTGTGCAGCCTTGACCAAGTTCGTAATCATTTCTTTATCAGGTTTAACACTAGGGGTAATGAGGACTCTTTGACCCTACCAGAAATCAGTGTGTAAGAACGGCCTCAAATCACAAGACAAACACCAAAACCAATCGGTAGACAAGCCAAATATCCATCTGGTTAGAGCCAAACTAAGAAACCTACCTTTAGAAGCGGATGTTTTTTGGCACGTGCCAATGAAGCAGGCATGCAAAAGCCAATTTCTTTTTCTTTTTTGTTATCTCTCAGAATGTAATTTTTCTCGTCAATGAGACAGCTGGCTTGCCCACAGCTCTCTAGCCATAAATGTGTCACCACTGGTTTACCAAGAGCAATGGCTTCCAACATATTCCTTGTCCGTGCAAATTCATCTGCAATAAAATGTGTGGCATCCCTGCAACACGATGCAATGGATATGCCCAGCCGTGCCAGAATCTGTAAGGAGAAAATCATCAGCAGTTGACACTTGACATGTAACCCATAATAACCATTTTGTTTGCAGGGTACCAATATATAGGAAGAGCGTTTTAATTCAAAAGGATTCCAAGATTGACCTTTTTCTGCTGCCTGATAATATTGTTGTCCAAATGCTGGCTAAACAGGACTCGTACATATGCCATGTCTCTTCTCCTTCTCAAGTCTTTCCATGGAAAATCGGGTATTGACTCAGGGACACCTAGTCTTATAAGCTCTCTCAAGAGAGACGATTTTGGAAGGTTTTTGTTGCATGGTTGTCTGTGGTAATCATGCGAGATACAATTTGATGATGCCACACATATGCCTTCGGGGGAGCTAAATATAATATTACTTTCTGAACCAGATGGTTCAATAGCCTTGTTTAATAATGCTATATACTCGTGGTTTTTTCCTGCAACATCAGAAAATGATGTAGAATCTCCATCAAGATTTCCATTTAGCATCGAGGCCCTGGCTCTACACAAAGCTGTAGGAAACAATCCTGTGGTAATAACGGTTGATTCACAGTTAGAAATTGGACCTGCTGAACCTGGTTCATCTAAGTCTTGCCCTAACCCGTTTCTGTCAGATTCATTTTCAGATGAATGCCGACATGGCAATGTATGCAATGATGACCCTGCTTTCCCTGTCACTTTGTCATTGCCTTCTGACATTTTCTGACTGTTAATCGAATGAATATTGCTGTCTTTTCCATCTACTGTTGAACATGGGTCATATGATTTATCCACTCCATTTGTACGTCTTCTTACATAATGACACGTTCTTTTCCCTCTAGGATATCTCCATGGATTTGACCTTAAATTGCCGGTAGAGTCTGTGATCTCTGGAACGGATTGACCTTTTTGATTCAATTTGCTGTTCCCAGCTTCCCAAGATGAATTACGATCAAATTTGGAATCTTTTTTGCTGGCACTCAAACCTTCAACTGGATCAGCAACTAAGCGGCTCCTCTTTCTTCTGTATTGAATCATACTACGATCCTTTATCTTTTCCCCTTGATCATCTAAATGATCCTTAGTCTTTATGAACTTACCAACGGACATCGACTGCCTGGTTTGATGGACAACAGAAGATACATCCATACACTTTCCATCGGGCTGTCCTTTGCCATGCAAGATTGGTTCACCAGATATAGATGCACACAAATCAATCTCGAACTCTCTACATATGGTCGTTCCAGAAGATCCATCTACCTTTCTATGCTTGGTAGGTTTATCACATCTTTTTCCTGAACTTTCATTTTCAATAGCAGATTTTCGACAATGCAACTGCCTCACAGCAGATGACTTACCTCCTTTCACTCTAGAAGTCATCGCCAACTCAATATCAACCTTAGTTTCAGAGTGCTTATGTATTGAACTGGAACTTTCTCTAGTAGTTATTCTAGCAGAACGCTTTCTTCGCGTTGACTTTCTCACTTTGTCTCCTATATCAGGACAAGGACTCTTTTGAAAGAAAGAATGTCCTGAATGGGCTTCATTTACATTTATAACTCTTGGAGACTGATCATGGTTGTTTTCTGGACCTTGATCACCATAACTGGAGCCAGCTGGGGGCCCAAATGCGAGAGCTTCCATAGCCTCAGCAGCCACTTGAGTGCTAAAACCAACATCAAACACGTGGGATGTATCTCTTTCTAGATCATTAGCTTCCAGCTGCTGTCCTATTAACCTTGCACCCAACTGATCATCCAATTCCTTGACAGAGTTGTTCTCAGTTACTTCTCCTGTCATGCTAATCTCTGTAGAGCTGTAAAAAGCAGATCTTGACTCGCTACAAGTAGAATTCATCATTTCCTTACAGATGTTGGGAGACTCGTTCTCTTTGTGATCATCAACTAAGCTGCTACCTATGTTATTCTGTAGATCCCTAGCCTCTGGATGTCTTGTCACAGATGTCTGCCTGCAGCCTCCAAACACAAAAAAAGCTTCTGTCCTCCTGCTAAAAGGTTCATCAACCTCTCCATGCTGATCACTATCAGTCCATTCAAACGCTCCTGCTTTTACAAGTGCGGATCTATGTTTGATTCTCTGTACCAAAGTGTGAGGTCCCTTTGTACTAGAGACAGGCGGCGATTTCTCCCTAATGACAGTCTCTATGCGGTGAACTCTGGGGGATGAGTCCACTTTGTTAACTAACAAAAAGTGATCCACAAAATCAAGGGCATTTGTTTGAGATGATTCCCTCGGTTCCTGAGACCTGACGTAGTTTAACCTTCGAAAGTAGTGATCACACCCGGGTGAATGGGATGGAGTTTTTGCCGCGCGAATGGACTTGAAATCCATTGGAGATACTTTGTTTCCTACAAGAAAATCCACAGAATAGTACAAATTTAATTGGTTTTCCCCCAGAAAGATACACGGACTCCATATTGCACTAAAATTTTGAGCTCATTTGTAGAACATGCTTCCCAGAAGCCCAGAAGAAAATGAACATACTTCACACGAACATGTAATAATACTAGAAAGTGACTATCGAACTTATATTTCATGCATCTAGTAATAGTAACCTGCATTGCGTTTTTCACGGTCAGAGTCATCAGAATCCGCCACCACGTCCCCCACTTGCTTCCTAAGTGAACCGAGCTGCTCCTTCTCCAAGTCCAGCACATTCCCTTTGAATCTTCGACCAGCTTTACCATCCACAACGCTGTTATTAACTTTACGTCCTTGTGCTCCCTCATCCTCACTGTCAAGCACTACTTCTTCCCCATGCCCACATAATACACCAACCCTCGGGTTCTCAACCCCACAATCAGCATTTCCCTCAAGCT
This sequence comes from Myrica gale, assembly GCA_963930655.1. Taxonomy (NCBI): domain Eukaryota; kingdom Viridiplantae; phylum Streptophyta; class Magnoliopsida; order Fagales; family Myricaceae; genus Myrica; species Myrica gale. Next base: position 11,284,509 of record OZ005614.1, read on the forward strand.
CCGTGTCCAAATCCAGATTCTCCAATTGGCTTTCAGAAAACGGACTATCACGCACAACAGTATCTTCAAAGGATAACGTATTTTGTAAATTTTGGTACCCAACTTCTCTCGTATCATTAGCTTCTTCATTTCCTAATTTTGCACACACGAAAAACAAATAAATATCTCCTTAGACCAATTCATCTGCATAGGAATATTGATCATTATCTGTTCCATATAAGGATTAAAAGCTGGAAAAAAAATCGACGATCATTAGTTCAATGCGTTTTTATTTATACAACAGAAAAGCCAAATTAACAAATGATCGGAGAAAGTAAGTCTTTCAGTTATTGGCCAAAGTACAGGGCAGATGAATCAACAGAGAAAGAAAGAAAAGGTATTACCAGACGGTGGTGAGGACGGGGTTTGAGATTGAAACTGAAGAATCTGAGTCTCAGTGCCGCTATGATCGGCCATTGTCAATACAGTCAACCGTGTTGGCCTTTGTGTTACAATTTTTCAATAAAGCATTAAGGAATATCAAAATACTCCTCAGAAAACGAAGTAATCCGGGAACAGAGATTACAGAATACAGAGGTTTTGAGAGGTTTATGCGAGTGTTTGGAGGGATTGCAAAAATGAAAGAGGGAGTGGAAAGATTTCAGTTCGACAGTTTTCGGAGGGAAATGTACATTTTCATGTTTTAAAAGGTTGAATTAAAGAAATCATATCATGTAGTAAATCAGTGGGCATTTGGTCTAGTGGTATGATTCTCGCTTAGGGTGCGAGAGGTCCCGAGTTCAATTCTCGGAATGCCCCTGAAAAATGTTTCTTTCTTTTTGCCTGGGCTGTTTTTAAAATGACGTCATTGTCTTTTCCTAGGAAAACGAGCGCATTGATTTAGCCTGGCTTTTTTTTATTATTTTTTTTTCTAGACGATTTAGCCGGGCTTGAAACAAAAGGGATTGTTGAGAGCCGGGCCCGTTTGGGATTGCATGGATGTATAAAACGGTCTAGGGGTGAAAAATCGGAAATGTGGTCCGATTTTCGGACCGCAATGCGGTTCAGACTGTATTTTCGTTCCTCATATATTCAAGGACTGGTTAGGACCACTCAGATTTCAATTTTTTTAAAAAAAAAATTAAATTTATTCGCCTGCACTGCAGCTGCAGTGCCAGCGCAGTGGAGACTTTAATTTTTTTTAAAAAAAATTTAAATTTATTCGCCTGCACTGTAGCTGCAGTTCCTGCGCAGTGCAGGCTTTAATTTTATTTTTTTAAAAAAATTAAATTTATTTGCCACTGCAGTGCCTGCGCAGGCAAAATCGCTTTTTTAATATATTAATTTTTTTTTTTAAAAAACTGTTTACGAAATGCGGTCCGGACCGCATTTCAGAAATATATCAACCGGACCGAACCGCATAAATCCGGGTCTTTAATCCAGTCCGGACCGGACCGTATTTTTAAAAATAAAACCGGACCGAACAGCAAATTCGGTCTGGTTTTTTGGTCCGGCCCGGTCCGGTCTGCGGTCTGGTTTTGTTCAGCCCTAAAACGGTCAATACTTCGCTTAAAAGCAAACCCAAATAACTTTAATTCGGGGGCATTCCGAGAATCGAACTCGGGACCTCTCGCACCCTAAGCGAGAGTCATACCACTAGACCAAATTGAACAAAATTTAATAAGTGAAAAATTTGAGGTTTTGGGCCGGTGAGCTTGTAGTTCAGTTGGCGCCACCTCCCTGTTGGGAGGGTATGATCGGGGGTTGAATCCTCCCAGTTCCCTTTTCCCAAGTTACCTAGAAAAAAATGAGGTTTTGGAGGTTGACGTCTACTAGAGAGAGAGAAAGGAATTGAAGAGGGCAATTTAGGTTGTGTTTGAGTGTTAAAATTTTGGGGAGGTTAAAATTTGAAGTATTTGATTTGATGAAAAAATGAAGAGATAGATGATTTTTAATATTTATTATAGTGAAAAGTAATGATACGATGGAGAGAGAGATTACATTATAATTTTTTATTGTGTTAATATTTAGTGTCTCTAAATATTGGGGAGCATCAAATAAGTCTCTATGGTTTAACTAAAGAATTAAAGAGATAAGTAATTCTCTAATAGGTTTCTATTTGCACTCTTGATTTTGAAGTTAATAAATTTTATTTTGGCATAGTAAATTGTACAACAATTACTTAGTGACAAATCTACATTTTTTTTTCTAGGCCAATGAAAAATCTACTTGGATGTGTGGTTCTTGGCTCTCGAGTTCTCATTGATGTGTACTCACTCTCCTAAAGCTGAATCCTAAATCTCACATGAAGTAGAAGAAGAGAGATGATGATAGAAGGGTTTAAATTTCAATTAGACTGAATGTGTAATTTTGATATTTTGTTTCTAACGAATCTTAAATAAAGTATTTTTAATCACTTATTTTGAAGTTTTAAATTTAGATTATGTTATCAACGATTATTTAGTTGTGTCAACTGATTTTTACCTCTAAAATTCCACGGACTTTCACTATTTTCGTCTCTGCCATAACTTCAATCCCACTGCCTACGACAATCCCCCTCAATCACCTGATTGTCCTCTGTTTTTTTTTTCTCCTTTTTTCGTTGTTATTAAATTATCCAGGAAAAAAAGCAGAAGCAGGAATCATGCACAGAGTTCACAACAATTCCCTTCAGCCTAGAAGATATTCTTGTTTTGAAGATCCTCCCGAATAGTATAAGAAAAGCATATGGGATTGGCGACTGTGAGACTCGCTCACGAGAAATTACCCTTTTTCTTTTAGGTGAGTTTGAAATCCCACCGACATGAAAAATGCTCTCACGCTCTGGAGAGCTCTCTGGGCCTATAGGGCCCTTTCTGGTCTCTTGTGACCCTACCAATCTCCTTTTTCAAATCTGGGAACCAAATTCTCAGCCATGGGCTAATGACTCTGGTTCATAGTCCTTGTGATTTTGTTAGCAATGAGGCTTTTTGGGAAAAGTGGGGATCATTGGTTCGGTATTCGAAGGTCCTTGGGTGATTCTAGGGGACTTTAATGTTATTTCAGGGCAGCAATAAAAATGGGGGGGCCGACCTGCTGGATCATCATCTTCGGATGACTTTTTCCAGTTTAAGCTGTTGAATGGTCTGGTGGACGTGAAAAGTGCGGGGCCTCAATTTACTTGGTGTAATGGTAGAAGTGGGCATCAACAAATTCGGGAGTGTCTTGATAAAGGGCTTGCCAATGGTGATTGGTCTACACTCTTTCCCCGGGCACTTGTTAGAAATTTATCGAGATACTCGTTTGACCATGCTCCGATTTTATTAAATACAATTGGGGCTATGGGAGCGGGTGCAAAATCGTTTAGGTTCGAGAGCTGTTGGGTTCGTGAACGAATCAAGCAAGGAGGTTGTAAAGGCTGCGTGGGGGCAGATTGTGTGGGATTCAGTGGCTTACAGATTATCCCAGAAATTCAAAGCTACTTCCAAAGCTTTGCGAATCTGTAATAAGGAGTGCTTTGGCAATGTTTAGACGAGTATTAAAAAAATTAAATGAACAATTGGAGTTCGTTCAAGGTCTAACACCATATGACCAAGCTTGGGAGGCAGAGCAGTGAATTCGGTCGGACTTATTGGAAGTGTTGAAGAGAGAAGAGTGCATTTGGAGTAAAAAATCCAAAGTCAGATGGCTGACCACCACCGACCTCAATACTCGGTTCTTTCACCTATCAACAATTATTCAGAGGAGAAGAAATAACATCGAAGCTCTTCAAAATGGAGAGAGTATTTGGTTGCAGGAAAGAGAGAGCTATCAGTAACCACATTAAAGGCTATTTTCAGGGTATTTCTCTACGGATTCCAGGAGGCCAGATTTTAATCTGGATGATCTTATTCATCCGATTGTTACTGAAGAGGACAATGTGGATTTATGTCGCTTTCCTTCTAAGGAGGAAATCAAGTCGGCAGTGAACATTTTAAGGGCGTTGAAGGCACCTGGATTGGATGACATGTCTGCTCTTTTTTACCAGTCTTATTGGTGTACGGTGGAGAAAGATTTGGTGGATATGGTCCAAAATTTTTTTCTTCATGGGTTTCTGTTGAAACATTTGAATCACAAATCAATTGTGCTTTTGCCTAAAGTTGAGCATCCGGTCAAGATTGAACAATACCAACCCACCAGCCTTTGCAACGTGGCGTACAAGGTGATTTTGAAAATTTTGACTATTCGTCTCAAGGGTGTGATTCCTCGATTAATTTCATCTTTTCAAGTAGCGTTTGTCCCAGGTCGCTCCATTCAAGAGAATGTCATCTTAGGTCAAGAAATCCTCTATTCCATGAAAGCTAAACGTGGTAGAAAGGGGTGGTCAACTTTGAAGCTAGATATGGACAAGGCCTACGATAGAATGAAGTGAGATTTTATGCTGGTGGTTCTTAGGTGTTTCGGTTTCAATGAGCAATGGGTTGGTTGGGTGAAATAGTGCATCTCAATTGTTTCTTTCTCTATCTTGTCGAACAAATCTTCTCATGGTTTGAAAAAAACCATCTCGGGGCCTTCGTCAAGGCAACCCCTTGTCACCATTTCTATTTATTTTGGGAGCGGAGGTCCTCTCTAGGCTGTTTACTCGGGCGGAGGAGCAAGGTTTTCTGCATGGTGTAAAGGTGGCACCGGCTGCCCCTATATCTCACCTGTTGTTTGTTGATGACCTTATGGTCTTCAGCAGAGCAAATGTGAGTGAGGGTCACTCCATAAATGAGTTGTTAGAAAAATATGAAACCTGGTCGGGTCAGAGGGTAAACAAGGCCAAATCTGCAATTTTCTGTAGTCGTAATACACATCCAGCGGTGGTTGGAGATTTATGCAATGTGTTTTGGGTGAAGAAGATGCCATTGAAGAGCGGATATTTGATGCTTCCTCTCTTTATTGGGCGTTCTAAAAAGAAGGCGTTCGATGATGTAAAAGACAAAGTGCTAACAACAATCTCGGGATAGAAGATGAGAGCATTGTCACATGCTGTTTGGACTACCTTGATAAAATCAGTGGCAGCGACGATGTCGCTCTATAGTATGTCCACCTTCCTCCTTCCAAAGGGTTAGTTTGAAGAGATCGACTGCCTTCTTAAAGACTTTTGGTGGGGCTTCCCGACACATAAAAAGAAAAAATTTACGCCAAAAGCTTGAGATCTTATTTGCTTGCAAAAGGATGTTGGAAGGCTGGGTGTTCGCAAGATGCATGAAGTGAACAAGGAGTTGATTGTTAAACTAGGCTGGAATTTTTTTAACTCCCCGAATATTCTATGGGTCCAGATTGTTAAGCATAAATACCGGCAGCAAAATCCTCTTTTTGCTCAGGAGGGAAGTGCAAATGGTTCGGTGGTCTGGAAAGGCATTCTCCTGGTGGCTCCTTACCATCGATCTATTCTTCCTAAGAATGAGAGAGGTGTTGATATCAGAGTGGACCCTTGGCTTGCATGGACACCTCTTTTTAAGGGAAATGCTTGGGGTCCCGATGGGATCCCGAGCATTTCCCGATAGAGGCTGGAAATTACATTTCCAGCCTCTATCATTTTTTAAAGGAAATGTAATTTCCAGCCTCTATCGGGATGGCATCGGGATCCCATCGGGATCCCAAGCCTTTCCCTCTTTTTAAACCCGTTTGGCGTGTTGACAGTTTGGAGAGGCCTGATATTTCGGTGGTTAGAGACTTGATATGACCTGTCTCCAGACAATGGAATATTCAACTTATTATGGGGCTATTTTCGGATGCTTCTGTTGAGGAAATTCTTAGACTTCCTTTGTCGCATGATGATGTTGAGGACAAGTGGATCTGGACAAAAGAAGCTTCGAGGGAATTATTCTGCTAAATCGTTGGTTCGAGAGCTGCAATTGGAGAGGTTCCCGACCCAATCTACTTTTGGGAGCTGTTCGTGGACTCGATTGTGGAAGTTAAAGTTGCAGATCGTTTAAATCTCATGCTTTGGAAGGTGGCTGCTGAAGCTTTGAAGACGAAGGGCGCGCTGGCAGAATTTTGAACAGAGAAAATGAAGACGATTTTCTTTGTCCTCTGTGTAGGCAAGTGCCAGAGGACTCACTTCATTTGCTTGGTGGCTCTGGTAGTGTGGAGGGAATCGTTTTGGGCCATTTGCTTGGAGTAATTACCTATGCAGAGTGCGACTGATCTCGTTTATACCATTTTGAACGCTGATAGGATTTTAAATTTGCATAGCAGTGATCTGATGCCTTTACACTCAACGCGACCATCATTATGGATGTTATTTGGGAAGCTCGTAACAAGGTGGTGCATCAATCCCAGCCGGTTGTAACTAGGGATCTTATTTCTGATTGTCACAGGAGGTATGGGGAGCATTTAAAGGCATGGTTGTTGGTGGATATGGAAGCTGGCCGTAGGTGGAAACCCCCTTCTCCGGGCTGTTTAAAGATTAAATTGGATGTCGCCATCCATTCAAATAGATCATCATAGCTATCTCAGTTCGAGACTCTAGTAGTTCCCTCCATATCGCATACATGGAACATTTGACTGCTATGAACCCCCTTGTTGGGGAAGCTTGTGCTTTGTCGGAAGCTGTTTTGTTGGCTCGAAGGAAGGAGTGGTCGCGAGTGGTTTCGAGTGCTACTCGCTGGTGTTAGTTTCTGATATTCTGTCTCAAGAGCCCCCTTTTGTTGGGCTATCTCGGGTTTGGTGGAGGACATCCGCAAGAGCTTGGCTGGTCGTCGGAAGTGAAAGGTGGCGTGGGTTCCTCGTCGGTGCAACGTCTTTGCCCATCGTTTAGTGCAATGGGCTGCTGGTTCTAATCGTGTTGGTTTTCTCTTTTTCGTCTATCTCCGAGCATATCCGAGTTTGTGATATGCCTTTTTGTTCATAATTTCCGTTGGATTCTTAATATAGTTTATCAAGCAAAAAAAAGTCTGAAATCCCACCTCCACCAATTAGATCCTTCTTCTTCAACATTTTGTTGAACAATCTTGCTTTTACTTTTTCTCCATGGATGCCCTTAAGCTGCAGATGTGAGTTGCTGAGGTGTAAACTATTAGAGATAATATCGTAATCAAAGATTTGATTATGATATTATGTTATCACAATATAAGATTTCAAATTTAAATATAGGATATTCTCCTATTATGCTTTGTATTATCTCTATAAATAGAAATCTTCAATTGTAATCTGCATGGACTTATAATACAAAATACAGTCATAGCGGGCTTTCACAGTGGATGTAGGTCTTCTAGACCGAACCACTTAAAATCTCTTGTCTCTTGTTACCATTTCTCTCCCCTCTTCATTTTAACATTTTTCTTCTTGGTATCCGAGGAACAAAATTCCGCATTCTTAAAAGTTGGTGAATTTCACCTCTGTTGTATTTACAACAAATCTCCGTTTGAGAGAAAAAAAAATAGGTGAGTGAAAGAGAGAAAAAAAGACAGAGTAGAGATATGTTTGGCAAGAGTCGTGTGCCTATGATATGATTTCAAAGTCCGATCAAATTCAAAAAAAATTATCTGTTCAGCAAAGAAGCAAAGATCAACAAGGGAGCAAGGATCTATGACTTCAAAATCCAATCTCCTTCTCATCTCTTTTTTTAAACGATTTCAACGGAGACCAACCATGCCGTACAATTTTATCACTGACAGAGCACGAAAGGTGATTATAAGCAAAATTAGTGAGCAGAAAAAACAAAACATAAATCAGTCGATGATGATGTAATCTGGAACCAACACCTTTCTCGCAGTCACAGCTTGGCATGCTTCGTTGGCAGAACATCGTCTTTAATGTTACGCTTCGGCCTTTTACGATATTTGGAGCGAAGCGGTTTGGCCAGTCTGCTTGGCTTTTGGAACTTTTGGTGCACAAAATACATGACACTTGATTCCGTTGACCCTACAGTGATGACCATATTACCCTTGAGAACTTTTTTGAACTCCTTTTAACTCGTGTCTTATGGCCCAATGACTCCAATCAAAGAATTTGCAACTTGCAGGGATCTGATTCCATCCATCCTCACTTATTGGTGGGAATAGGTAATGTACCGTCCTGTTTTCAAGGCTCTGTTTCACTTTCTACTTTCTGGGCGAACTGAGCCAAACGCTCCAAATACAAAGCCAACCCTTCTCTCACTCTCTCTCTCTCTGTGGAAACAACCTTCTGCAACAAAGTATGTTCAGAAGTGGACTAAGGTTGGTTTCTCTTTACAAAAAAGTGCCTGAAGGTTCTGCTTTTGTTCCTTCATCCAGAATTCATTTTTTCCATTTTCTGTCTGTTGGGGATCTTAACTGGCAATAAGCCAGATTTGATTCAGATTCCTATTTTCTTACTACTTTTATTTCTATGTGGGTGTAAGTGGTTTCTCAATAATGGGTTATCAACGGCAAAGTTTCTGGCAATTTGCATTCTTCAATCTTATCAAGACGGGGGAAACACCCCATCTCGGTAGTGTAGTAGCCTTATTCGATGAATTTCCTTTTAGTTGCCTAGTTACACATGCAGAACTCGATACAGCTTGTAATCTGTCCGTAATCATATGACAGCAGAAATGTCTCCATTTCAAGAGCTTTGCTTGCTCCGAGCTTCTACAGATTATTGTCAACCCAGACGGGCAGGTTTGTGAAATTTCGTTTTGCTTTTCTCTTTCTTTCTGTCGTTGCGTTTGTTTGTTTTTTTAAAAAAAATTTAATTTCGATCTATCTATGAGCTTTGATGTGACGGCATTAGTTCAACTGGCTTATGTACAAAATATTTTATCAAACGTTAATATGTGAGGCACTTGCATGGATGTAAACAAATCTACAGAAATAGATGATATAAAAAGTTGCTACCCTGTTTTATATTTTATCAAAAGTTTGTCGGTATCTAGGATTGTAAGATAACTCGGTATTTGCACAAATTTTTTTCAGACAATATTATAGATTTTATCAAAATTTGTCGCATCTAGGATTGCAAGATAACTTGGTATCCGCACAAATCTTTTTCCAAAGAAAAGAACACTTACTTTTCTTACCCTTGTTTTTCCCCGGTTCCTAAATACCGTTTTGGTTCAATTAGAACCTATACATTGAACTTGTTAGAGTTGACCAGCGACTATAGTAGCTAATCTCACATCGAGTTCAGAATTTATTTATTTGTAACAGTAACACATCGGTTAGAAAACATTTAAGATGACTTAATATAAACTTAGAGACACCTCCATTGGTTTTTGAGGGTGTAGATAAGGGACGTTTTTTTTTTTAAATAAAAAATCTGAAGTTTCTAATCGAGCAATGACTATGAAAAGGGGTTTATTAGAGACAGGTTTGATACATTTTATTCATCAAGCAGGTTTGTATCCACTTCTACTCTTATAGCCAAAGATTGTACCTCATTAGGCATTATCCAATGGCTTAAATGGAATTTTAAACACTGAATTTTGCTTTCTCAGTTATGGTAAACAAACATTCTCAGGAAACGACAGAAGTTCTGAATAAGATCAAATTGTAGATATGGGTCATATGGCCCATGAGATTTTCCAACTTCCTCGGATTTATGGAATCCATCTGGGGGGGGGGGGGGGGTTTAAACGTAGGTTTGATGGTTAAAATGCTTTTTTATGTTGTGACATAGCAAACTAGAGGGCAAGGTAGCATTAATCACCGGGGCAGCAAGTGGCATAGGAAAGGCAACTGCAACGAAGTTTATCAACAATGGTGCCAAAGTTGTAATTGCTGATATCCAACACCAACTTGGCCAAGAAACTGCAGAACGGCTTGGACCCAATGCCTCTTTTGTTGCCTGTGACGTCACTAAAGAATCTGACATATCCAATGCAGTTGATTTTACCGTCTCTATGCACAACCAACTCGATGTCATGTACTGCAATGCAGGGGTGCCCTGCAAAACTTCCCCAAGCATTGTGGACCTTGACCTGGCTATGTTCGATAAAGTCATGAGCATCAATGTGCGGGGAGTCTTGGGAGGGATCAAACACGCATCACGTGTGATGATCCCACGTCGAACTGGCTCAATTCTCTGCACGGCTAGCGTCACCGGAATAATGGGTGGGCTAGCACAGCACACATATTCTGTGTCCAAGTCTGCTGTCATAGGGATTGTTAGGTCTGTGGCTTCAGAGCTAAGTAAGCATGGAATACGGGTGAATTGCATATCACCGTTTGCCATACCAACTTCTTTTGTAATGGATGAAATGAGCCAGGCATTTCGTGGTCTCGACTATCGACAGCTTCTACAAATGGTTAATAATGCTGGTGCCTTGGAGGGAGCAAACTGTGAGCCCGACGATGTAGCTAATGCTGCTCTGTATCTCGCGTCTCATGATGCCAAATATGTTAGTGGGCATAATTTGGTTGTAGATGGAGGTTTTACTTCTTTTAAGAGTTTGGGGTTCCCTGCACCCAATGAATTTCACTAAATATTTGAGTGTCCAAGCATAATTTGGAAACAGAGAGAACTTGAAAGCAAGTTTCTTGAGTAGGAAGGAAAAAGAAAGGTATGACATTATTCTCACCCATTTTCTTTCAGGAAAAAGAAAGGTATGACATTATTCTCACCCATATTCTGTGCAAGTCTACTCCACAGCAAATTAAAGCACTGAACAGAAAAGAGGATTAAGACTGTTTCCTACGGAGACGAAGAATGACCATAGTCCATAAAAATGCCAGAGAAGTTCGAGTCCGCTAGCATCTCTCGAGGCTGAAGGTTCATAAACGAGCTAATACTTTCTTCTACTCAGCATAGAGAAAAAGAAAGGAAATTTTTTTAAAAAGGCTATCTTTTCCGTCAGAGTTATGAGAGAAATTTCAACGAGCATGAAGGAACTCCATTCAGAACAATCATTACATAACAGAAAGTGGTTCCATAACGTTGGTCCACCTCGCTCTATATGTCGAAGAAACACACAGCTAAACTCTTTTATTGTTTGGTGTGAACCTTTCTATAATCTTAAGAGCCTCATACTCGCATCCTACTTGATCAAGGAGAGGGCCGGGGACGGAGAAGGTCTCGAGATTGACAAGCCGATGAAGGTGTTCAGCTTACGTTGTAGAACCTCAAACAGAGCATTCCAGTACCGAAGGATTGGTATCCATAAATTTTTCCTTGGGATGATGAATATTTAGAATCAGAATTGTTCCAGAACAAGCTTGCGCATGAAATCTTCTGGAGCTGCAAAGCAGTACACGACAAAACTAATGTTACATACAACAAATTCTTTTCCTTCTGTAGCAGGAGAAATTAACCAAACGCCTTGAAGCTTTTAACATATATTTCGCAAGCAAAAAGGTTCAATATAATGCCGGGGATTTTTTTAAAAAAAGGTCAAAATATGGTGCTCTTGGTAGAGTTTAAATGGAATAACGAACACAAGTGTACTGATTAATGAATAGTCGTGGTTTGTCTTAAGTGAGGACTGGTACCTAAGCCACCAGTGAACAATCTGAATTGCCCGAGAGCCTGCCTTATGAACATCTCAACTCCACTCACCACAGTGGCCCCAACCTCTGCAGCCTCTTGCAATAGCCGTGTATTTCTCGGCGTATAAACCGCATCAAAAACCAGCTCATATGCTCTCAAGGCCTCCTAAACGGGCATGGGATAAGATCAGTTTGTTGATCATTATGTGGCCTTTTACGTTCATAATGAGAGAAACACAAAACCTTTGAAATAGGAGTTTGATCTGAATTTGGTTCCATTCCTATTGCAGAAGCATTGGCAAGGATCATTCTATTCTCGGAGCGGAATCTGTCCAAATATTCATATGGCAGAGCTTCCCCTGCCACTGCATGTGCAAGAGACATTGCTCTCTCTTTTTCAAAATGAAATCGAGCGTTAGAGGAAAGACTTCTGATCTTCATGTTAAAGAGAAGAGCTACAAGTATTACCGTAATTCCGGTTGAAGACGACAACCCGTGCACCTCTACTTTTAGCACCAAAAGCGAGTGCTCTTCCTGCACCTCCTGCTCCTACCAACACAAACGTTTTCCCAGATATAGGAGAAGGCAGTGATGCTTCGCCATTGATAACGCTTGTATTTGCTGCCCATACAAACGAGAAGTTAATGATTTTTCCTTGACTATAACCTGATTGATCAATTACGTTTCCTTCGGTCAAGGAATCATCCTTTTCACGTTGCCGGTATTTCTGTTAAAAAAAATCTTCACAGTAATAATGGGATTGGAAAGAAAATAAGTATAGAGGTCATGAACCATGTTATGAAGGTACTTAGCTGTGAACCAATCTTTCTTAGAAATAAAGTAACCTAATCTATTCATGCACCCATTTCAGTTCTATAAGGCTTTTCAACACTTTCTTGCAGATAGAAAATATAATCCAAGTTATATTCTTGGCATAAATCTAATCAACTTTTAGAATATGATATATAAGAAACGAGCATACAGCCAGCTTTGGAATAGCCAATCAAGCAATTAGCCATCTGTACCTCTTAGCGCATCCTCAATTGCAGTGATGGAAGCTTCACAATCTGTGTTATAACCAATCAGCTTCCCATCAATAGGTCTCCTTACTATGGTGTTTACGGCTCCTATAGACTGATTGAGAATGCACACCACAATTTAGAAGCTTATATAAACTCGTATGATCATACAACTTAACAGAAAATTCAAAAAAGCTCAGGTAGGGAGAGGGTCCAACATTTGGTATTCGATCCCCCTACTCTTTTATGCCTAGAAAAGAAAAGAAAAAAAAATCAGAGAAATTCAAACAATTAGTGTGCCGTAAAGTTGCATTCTGAGCTGTCATTAGTATTGTCTGATATCTAGCTCTCCATGGCTGATTATTAATGTCAAGCTTCTCAATTTCAGTGTTCCCAATTACTTAGCTGAGTTGCACATTCTATGCCAGGACTTGTGTGCCAAATTCTTGAGCCAAGGATAGAACTTGGCTCATGCACCTTGTTGATAAGGGGTAACACAGCACACGTGCACAATCATAGTTTTTTTTAATTAATTTGACATGACAATTCAGTCTGGTTGGGGATAAAGACCAGAAGCAAACCTCCCAAGTCCAACCAAATCACAATCAGTGTGTGTGGCCGTACTTCAAGCAAACAATCAAGGAATTTTCATTTGATTAACTAACTTTGACCATGTAATTGATCTCTGTTAAGGTAGTAATCCGTTTTAGGAAAGAAGAGAAAATTGTCTACTTACATTAGTATACCTTTCGCCCCTTTTTTTTTTTTTTTTTACTTTTTCTAAGTTTATTGAAGAAAAGGTTAACGACTATACAGACCTTAGCCAATGGATGCACTTCATCACAGCATCCAACTGCTGCTTCCTTGTGTGGAATTCCAACACTGCAGTTTCATCAGATAAAATGGAATCAATAAACCATATATGCGTTACAGAAACAAAGCATAGGGATCATAGCAAACCACGACAAGCAATGGGATGCCACACTTTTTTTTTTTAAATGAACGATTGGCTGGATACCTGAAACCTGCGAAGTCAGTGCCGGTATAGGTTTCAAAGAATTCCTTGATGTCATCGACCAGCATGGGAACGTAGATACCATTATATCCAGTGTATCTAAAGGCAGGGTTGTGCAGAATAGGGCCTTTGCTATGCCCTACCGGGTTTGAAATGAGACCAAAAACTTTTGTATATGAGTTAATGTACTCAAGTTTGTACACCTGTTTAAGGCTGACTAAAGTTGGCAACCCAGGTATCGATTTGCCTTCCAGAGATCCATAGACTAAAAATCCACCAAATTTGGGCCCCAACAGTTGGCTTATTAGACCTCTACTGCCCACTGCAATAGCAATTAATGGCACCTGCAGATTGATAGACGTAGTAAATGCCCCATAATGCTGTAAAAACTACAGACAGGCACAGAAGTAATCATCAGTAAGGAACTGAGAAAAAAAAAAAATCATCAGTAAGGAAAAGACAGAAGATTATCTTATTGGCTATCTACCTGAAGAGCTCTGAAAACTCGGAAGCACTAAAGGTACAGGTAACAGGTTGATTCCCATTCTGGCCGTGCCGAGAAAAAACAAAAAAATTCCTTTGGTGCTTTATCGCTTTCAAGTTAACGGGGTTTTGTTGTTCGGAGACATGGGTTTAGGAGTTTGCTACTTCTGAGGTTTCATATTCGAACCTTTTCATATACAATTTTTTTTTATACCTATCAGCTATCGGATTCAGTTTCTTGTCGTTTCCGAAAAAAAAAACAGAGTTGCGGACTTTATTACGTCACTGAGAAAATGTAATGTGCCCTCCTGAGAATGGTTGAAGTAAGAAAATGAGAGCAAGATGCAAACATTATATGAATGGTGGTGAGTTTTGAGCAATATTTAAGCATCATATGATTGCTGGTGAATTGTGGAGGTCAATCCTATAAGAGAATACCTGGCAATAGGTAAGCATATGAAAAACGGGTGCTAGATCCGTGATATAATCCACGTCGATTACAAGCTTGATAACATCTGCTCCAGTAGATTGCATACGTGCAATCAGATCACCCAGTTTCTCAGACGAAGGTTTCCCACCATTCACATAACTTGATACAATTATTTTGCTCTTCTCACGCCTGTACAAGTACTCAGCCATGGCAATATCTGACGCCACCTGAAAACTTAATTCCTTCAGTTCGACAAATAACACGGCTAGCTAGGAGCAGATATATATACAACTATCCTTGGATATATTCTAAACAAACAAACAGATTCATTCTTGGATTTACGTTCTATTAAATACATAAAATAAATAATAAACTTTATATCTTTCAATCATATTAAGTTTTTGGAACAAGCATTGATTTAATATAATATTTTAACAGTATTTCTTACTAAGAGAGATTTAATGAGATGAGACAAAAAGAGTCTCAGTCATTAGATTTATTTTTTTAAATCCTCCTTATAATATCTTTGTATAGAATCCTTAGAATGAAATCTTTACCCATTTAACGCTATGCCAACAAAGAATTTGAAAAACCATCAAAAACATGCTATGGACAATCTTTTAAGGATGTACCTCATAGTCCATTTCGACAAATTCAACATCTAATTCAAGACCCAGTCTCAGTACTTGCAAGCAGAGAGACTTGCAGTCTCCTTTGCCTGAGGTCCTGCACGAGTTCAGCCTGTGAAATGCAAATTATAATTATTAACTTCAGAGGAAAACTTAATCTACTCAATTGTCACTTGTAGTATTTCTATTAAGGGTTAAATATACATTTTGCACCCCAAACTATCTTATTTTCGCTTCTCAACTACTAACCGTTTACACTTTGTGTCTACTACCGTTAATTTGAAAGAAAATTATTATTTTTGCTCAGTGAAATGACGATTTTACTCTCATAATTTTTTATAATTATATTTTATATAGAGATAAATTTGTCATTTTACTGAATAAAAATAACAATTTTCATCTAAATTAACGGTAGCATGTGCAAAACGTAAATTGTTAGTAGTTGAAGAGCGAAATATAATAATGAAATAGATAGTTTAAAGTGTAAAATATCATAATCCTAATAGTCGATGGTCAAAAAAAGTATTTTTTCCTTCTATTAATCTTATACTTACCTGTTAATATGTTTTTTTTACTTCATACTTCCTCCTTCTGTTATTGTCAATTTTCTTTTTTGGAGGGGTGGGGTGTTAAATTAATGAAAATATGGCACTTGGAAATTCCAAGCAAGCTATGGACCCAAGGCATTTGAGGTGCAAACAAGTGGTAATCAGAGAACTACAAAGGTGTTCTGCATATAGTAGAGGTGTTGGTTGATGATAAGCAACTCATGGTTCAGGCTCAAGAACATGACATCGGACCACGTCTGCAATTTTCTTTCACCTCGGATCAAACGTGCTGAGCCCTGATTCCACTGTCTTTCTTACCATTTTACCACCCCATCACATGATATGACGACGAATCGCTTGTCGATGGAGAACCTGATAAGCATTAATTATCACTGTGGGTCCGTGGCTGAAACTAGCTAGCTTTGGATTATAGGCAAGAAACGGTGTTCACTGGATGATCGTTCATTTTGTGAGAGAGGTGTGGCTAAGATTCAGTCTCTATCTTACCCATATGATGGCCTACAGTACTCATGTAAAAAAATAACAAGTTACGCTGAACATCTTAACTGATATGATCTTGCAGGTATATATGTACGTAAACAGAGCAGGTACCCCGAAGCTATTGAAACGGTGAATATGGACAATGGTTTACAGCTTTTCAAACGGGCAGTCTGGGCAGATCACTTTTTCAACTACAGGTTATGTCTGATTGTCTGTCATACTGAGAGGAACTCGCTGCCAAAGTAACAAAGTTTGGGACCCCACTAAAACCGATGGGGGGGATAGGATAGGAACTTTCCTGAAGAAAGAAATTGGTAGAAGTCTACAAGATGTTTATGGACCGGCAAAGTAACCTAACTGTATATCCAAATTAATGAGGTTAAAATTTAGTACGAAGACTACGAGAGAAACTATGGATCAAGATTTTTTTATAATTATTGTCTTAATTGAATTATATAGTATAATTAAAAAAAAGATAGGACACTACAATTGAACTCTATCATTTAATAATATCTACGTAAAATTTCAGACAACCATATATCAGGCATGTTTGAGTCCCAATTAATTGGCTCAAAATTTTAGGTTTATTACTAAAAATATTCACCACATAATTTTTTATTATTAAAATATTTATTAAAAATCTTCTCTCACTTTACTTTTTCACCAACTACAATAATATTTCTTTACTTTATAATATTTCTCCAATTTCAATACTCAAAATTTTCGACCCCAAACATACCCATCATCTCTCTTAAAATTACACTTTAATAATAAATTACAAAGAATTCTGGTCGGCAACTGCTTCACCAGACCAAAAGTACGATGAATTCTAGGCAGCTAAGTCAGAAAACAGTAGATGTTGCATAGTTCACTAAAAGCTTTTTCATTTTTATATTGGAAGGGAAGTGTTTTGTCTTGTCTTTACTGTTCGCCTAACACTTGGCTCATCTTTGGAAGACAACAAAGTTTTGAAATTTTTTTAACACTTTCTCACGTGATCCAACTTTTTATATACTTCCAAATCTATACATGCTTTTTAGAAAATTTTTATTTTTTAGTCTCTAAATTTTAGCTACTTTTTTATTTTAGTCCTTCTGTTTTAATTTTTAAATTTTTAATCCTTGAATTTTCATTATTTTACAAAATGGTCTTTCCGTCAGTCTACCGTCTATATACTTAACGGAGTTCTCTGACACGTCAGCAATTTTGACCCGATCGACCGCTACATGAAGCGGTCGATCGCAATATCAAGAAGTCGACCGCTTCATGTAGCGGTCGACCGCTCACTTTCTACACATATATCCGGTTGACCGCTTCATGTGCCGTTAAGCATATGGACGCAGACTGAAGGAAGGACCATTTTGTCAAACAATGAAAACTCAAGGATTAAAAATTTGAAAATTGAAACTGAAGGACTAAAATGAAAAAATGCTCAAAACTTAGGGACTAAAATGCCAATTTTCCTACTTTTTAACACATTTTCTTACAAATTCAATAAAATCCTACCTAAAAAATGTTCATCCAAATATAACCTTTTAAGTTTATTGGATTATTTTTTTACCTCTTTATTCTCTTTAATTGGAGTAGTAGATGTGACTAAATTTGCATTTGCAAATCAAGTTCAAGAAAATAATCATAAAATATTTTTTTTCATTTTTTTTTATAAATTTTTGTTTGCAAATACCACCTGACAGTAAGTAAAAACTAGTTGAAAGCAGTGATAATCTTGTCAGCAATGCCAGGTGCGACATCGATTTTCCTTTTCTCCAGATTATTTTTGCATGTGCATGCAGATGTAGAAGTGTCTGATCACGGAGTGAATTAGGGAAACGGCCGGAAAAAGATTAGTGACTGGCCGGAGCTAAGTTACCTGAAAGAGACTATGACAGGTAGAGTTCTCTGTCTAATGAGCTTCTTAACTTCAGAGATGTGGGAGAATGAAATCGAGTCGACACAGAGCTCTACGAGGTCTGCGCCTTCTGCCTTGGCTCTCCCCATGGAAGCCAGCATTTCTTCCAGGGTATCATCACATTCCAGCGGCGTGCAGACTAGGAGGCCGTTCTTGCAAGCCATACTGTGAGATAGAGAGAGAGAGAGAGCGAGCGCTTTTTGGGTAAATGTCAATAAAGAGACAGCTTTGCAAAGCCACTAATGTACACTTTTCTCCACTTTGTAGGAGGGTGTCAGTGAAGCAACCAACAGTGATCCAAACCCAATAACTGCCAAAGAGTAAAGGCCACGTGGTCAGAGAATAGATATGGCATTGGTTTTTTTTAAGGCATAAGTAGCATATGTATTGATTATAGGATCAAAGAGGTTTTAACATATTAGGAAGCTCTAAAAGGCGAACCAAACACTTCGAAGAGTTGGCGGCCAACGAGCAAACGGACCGTAAGGCCCTACAAAATCCCCGAAGGGACGGATAAACCACGAATGGCAGAAACGCCTCATAAGGCAGCAAATACAAACTAATATGCCTAAAAACATGAAACATACAACACTAAAAGCACCACAAGCCGTAAACACAACGGTAAACATAATACACACAAATAAAACACAACAAGCCCTAAACAAATGGGCAGGCCCAAATGAGATTATTTTGGTTCGGACTGGGACCGGCGGCGGAGGCGGCGGAGGAGGAGGAGGCGCGTGGTGGCGGGAAGACGAAAACCACGACCCAGGATAGAGGGAACAAGCCATAGAGGCCAGATCCGGGGAGAAAAACAGGGGCAGAGCAGCGGAGGGTGCCTCACGCGCGGCCCCAAGCGCCGGCGTGTCAGATCCAAGCGCTACGCGTGGGGCGCATGTGAGGACATGCGCCGTCGTATCGAAGCCGGAGGAGCGGCGCTGCATCGGTCTCGACGTGCTGATTGCACCCAACAGGCGCGTGTGTGTCGAAAGCCGGTGAAAATCGCCGTCCGCCGCTTGGAAGCCACCTGCCAAAAAAAACCAAACTACCACCAACACCAGCCAAACCAACCAGATAAGAGGAGAGGGGAGAGGGAAGAAGGTGGGGAAAAGGAAAAAGGAGGAGGAGGAGGGTTGAGGGAGCCGGAGCTCCCCCCTCCTCCGTAAGGATACTTTCGGTGAGGAGAGAACAGAGAGAGTTTGGGGGGGGGTATGGCATTGGTTTTACTTCGTCATGAACCTACTGAGATGATCGTTGAGTGTTAAAATTTTAGAATTGATGAATAAAATTAAAAAATAATTTAAATAATTTTTTATATTTATTTGTAATAAAAATAGATGATATAATAGGAGAAAGAAAATTTTTTATAATTATTTTATTAAAATACCTAAAATTTTAACACTCAAATATAACTGTATTTCATTATTTTTTACAGCCGCTCTAAAATTTTATTCACTTTTTCGTCTATTTCACTTAATTTTAATCTCATTATGTCACCTCAATCCAATATTAAAACTAAAATTAGTGTAAATCCCATAAACTAAAAATCAAATTTGTCAAATTTTAGTTTTATTTTTTTAAAAAAAACACAAAATATAAGTTCTGTTTTTTCGTGAGTATTTTTATTGTTTTATTCAAAATGCTATAGAAAGCCAACAATTTATTTTTTAATTTTTCTACAAATATTTTTAATAGGAATATTCAAACACCAAAAAATATAATTGGCGAACAACAACGTCTAGACCAAGTATATATTAAAAAAAAAAGAGATGGCAAACACAAATATATTTACAAAATTTTTCCTTTCTAAATATCTTTTTTTTTATAAGTCTCACCACTTGCAAACTACTTTAAAAAACTACATATAAAATATTTTCTTAAACAATACCAAAAGATGAGTTCAAAACTCAAGAGTAGTGTGTTTGGAGTCTCTAACCATTCTAAATGTGCATTTGTTTTGATATAAAATGAGGAAAATGAGAATTTTTTTAATTAAAAATATTATCTGAAAATTTATTAATTTTCTTGTGTTTGGCTGACTCACTGAAAATATTAGTTTTCTATAGCATTTTAAATAAAAATATCATTTTCTTTTTCAAATAAAAGTTGAATTTTGGGAATTAAATTATATTTTTAATCATTGGATTTTACACCGATTTCACGTGGAAGTGAGAGCTAGTAATATGTTAAATTGACAAGAAAGTAAAGGAATGAACATCAATAGTTCTCAAAGCAATGATGCACCGACAACTCCCTCGTGATATGAGATGGTGGTAAGTTGGTAACATGGTGGTAGGTTGGGTCCGAGGCCATATACGAGCAGCCTGAGCCACGAATTGCTTATCCACCAACTGACCCTACCATGCAAACGCCATAATAAGTTTTGTTGTTTCCCTCCAATTTTCGATCAAAATCATTTTCTTTCAATTTATTGTTCGAATTAAATTAAAGAGGATTCTAACTTTCGAAGCTTTTTATTATTACTTGTAAAATGTCTAAGATCATCAATAGTTCCGCAGTAAAATTTCTTCTTGATATAGCGTCGATGAAGCTGAATCATGAGTTTGGTCCTCCTAAGTAGAACCACAGACCAAATATTATGTAGAACAAGCTCCCTTTATCTTGCGACATTCCATCTTAAGAGAAAAACTGCTCAAAACAGGGCACCCAAAAGGGAGTTGGGTCTTCTATCTCTTTAACCTCAGAAAATCTGGCTTCACCATTTTAGGAACACAGTGCTAAACCCGAAGATGAATTCCTAGTTGCTAGGAGAAAAATTGGATGTCTCACCGATTTTGAGACCAGACCGTGTTAAGAAAATTTTGAAGTGTCTTGTAACAGTTTCACATTGGTTAGGAAACATGTGGAATGACTTTATATAAGCTCGGAGACACCTCCACTTGACAAGCCGGTTTTTCAAAGTGTGAATCTCCAAGCTTATGTGGGTCCAAGCCTAAGGCATATTAAGTCCATATTGGCATCCCATACTATCAATGTGTGACGAATCTCATACTCCCCAATTGGTCCATAACATTATACCATTTGTAATATACCAAAATAAACTTGGAGATTCACACCTTGGAAAACCGGCTTGCCATGTGGAGGTGCATCCAAGCTTATATAAAGTCATTACACATGTTTCCTAACCAATGTGAGACTGTTACACGTCTCAGTTACACACTCCACTTCTCTCGATTCTCTGCATATCTGCCCATGCTTCGGCTCTAATGTCACTTTGATAAAGAGACCCTACTTTGTAACTACCTTCACCTTGGACCCTATCGTGCACAGAAATTATGGAGAGTAGCCTGATCCTCACAGAGATAGCAAATAGATAGCTTTTTCAAATATTTGACTCTTCCTATCACAAGGCACAAAAGGTACCATAATATGCTACTGATGTAACAAAATAGCACACTCCAAAGAAAGGCTTCAAGATTTTAACATAGAAGTTTATGCATTGTATTATTTCTAGAACCAATCTCCCTTTGGAAGTGGTCTTAAAGTAAGTATTACACGTTCCTATGTTAACAAAATTTGAGGACAAAATCTTATTATGGGGCCACTGCAGCTGCCTATTTACATACAGACAATGAAGTGCAGCAGCATTCCACCCTCAAATGACCCGGATTATGCAAGTACAATGTTACTCCTAAATTTCAATATGGCCTAATGCTGATGCACATAGAAATGCATTTTTCCTAAGATCAACTGTTCACAAAAAAAGTTCCAGGAACGAAATCCATCCTTGCTACGTAGTTGACATCCAGGGATCCTTGACCTAAGAGATGAACTCTGCAATTTCTGTCTATTGGTGGGGGTCTCAGACTAACATGATTTGATTGTTACGCATTATATAAATTCCATATTCCTAATTACAAATCTTGATTAATTACATGAATTTTTCAAGAAAGTCTCAAGCAAACAACAAAGTTATGGCCTAACTTCTTATCGTACATAGATCAACTTAAAAGGAGTTTTTCATAACATCTATAGAACAACATTCTGGTAATGATTTGATGTAGTCCACTTAGTAGATCGTATGTTTGTGTCAACAGTACCTTCAGAAATTTTTTTTTTATTTCTAAATTCCTACTTATGCCTAGGAACATCACTTCAATCCCATGACATGCACCTAAAAATTAGAAACAATCCTATCAAAACATGGAAGAACAGTGAATTTCCATGTCTTAGAATCTATTCATTCAGATTGCATATTCCTAGATATGCCGTCATTATATTGTTTCAACAATACATGTATAGCCTAAATAAAACAACCTTAAACCGATGATTTTTTTTTTTGTTGGTTGGTTTAAACTGACTCAATTCTTCGGAGAAGATGCAATAGGTTTAGTTGCATTGGACATGCAGATGTGATTGGGAGCTAACTAAGTATTTGAAAAAACAAAAAGAGAAGTATATGAACAAGCGAGAACTGAACTTGTTCCTTGTGACCTCTAAAAAGGTTAGTATAAGTCAAGGTGTGTGTCTTCTATACTCGCAAAGGAAACTGCAGTTAGCAAGTTCTGATAAACGTCCAATTGCCAAAAATCAGACTACAAATGCCCTGGTCTGAATATATTTGCACATAAAATTTCAGTTAGTTCTCAGACCTCAACCGGTTAAACAATTAAACCTGCTCTATGCGTTGGGCAATTAAGTTCACTGCTGCATTTGCTGAGGAGAATGCCCCATGAAAGCTCTCTTGATAGGAGATAGACTCCAATTCTCTTGCCATCTTCAACAAGATTTCACCCAGGTCTGTTTGTTTCTCTAGCAAAGATTTGTAGTAAGAGTTGGCAGCAACCTTGCTGATTTTGACATTGGTTTCCTCTGGACAATACTCATCATCCAACCATTTATGCAGGGTAACCCTAAGCCATTCTGATTCCTGGGAATAAAGGATGGAAGTATTAGTCACTATATCCAGAGCCTGAACGAAGCAGCACAGGTCGAGAAGGTTAGCTATCATCTAAAAGAAATCAGTACAAGAACCCCATAGCAAACTACGTTTTATCTCCTTCCCAATTGAAGTTTCATTGCCTACGAATGATTAAGACAATTTTACAGATTCTGCTCTTAAAATCAAGTCAAAGGATTCCAAAACAGAGTGGAACGAAACTTCAGTTCTTGCATCCCATGTGTAGCGATGAATACAGCAACATTGGACATGTTTACTCAAGATAGCTAGCAATTGAGGATTTCTAGGACAAAATTCTAAAAACAGCAATGTTAAAGAACTGCAATAACATGATGAGAGATGCCTGCCTATGAATAGGTGGGTCTGCCAGATTCAAGCCTAGCAAACAAACAAATTAACTAACCGGCCTTTGATACCATATAGAATTAAGCCAATAGGTGAAGAGCTATTGCTTAATTCTAGTATGTATCAAAAACAGGTTAATTTATTTATTGATGTATAGCTCAATTCTTGGTGGAGAAGTCCAACTGATGCAAAAGACCAGTACTACGATCCACACCTAGCTTATGTGATACATTCTAACTCTAATCTAACTACATTAAAAGAGTTATAATAAACTCTGTGTGTCTATCACAACGAGCGTTTATAAGAATTTTAAGAATACAGCTTGTTGACCAGTTGTTACCGATAGATACAATAGCTAAAGCTATAACATCAGCCGACAAAAGCAAAAGAAATAGCAATATATAAAACATCCATGCTTCAAAATACATAAAGCTGCCTAGCTTAGGAAGTCTGAAATCTCATCTCCATCCAGTATGTCAGTCCTAAAGGAAGTAGCTCTCATGTGATTGATTGCATTTTTTATAAGAACAATGGGGACAAAAATTTAACAGCGAAACATGGAGTCCTTAAGTGGTATAGAAACCAAACTTGTTAACATGGAAAAAAAAAAAGACAAAAAGAAGCCACTCGCGAGATTCCTTATCAACCCTTAACCATGCTACAAATATCCATTAATCTTTTTAGCCAGCATTGCACTGCTCATCAAGTTGTAAAAATGCAAACAAGTTTGTTTAATTGCATAAATCGTAAGTTTTATTAAGTTAGCCAATAAAATAAACTGAACATCAATTACAAACTTGAAGACGAAATGGGTATGGAGAAACTGGAGAAGTTATACTTGGAGTGCCTTGGAGGGAACCGACCAATGCTCTGGCACCCTCAGGTCTTGAACGTGAGCATATTGGGCATCTGGGTCTTCTTCTTCTCTTCCTTGTGCATTCGCACCATTCCTCTGTGGGTTTGGATGAGACTGAGATTTTAGAACAGGGGCCGCATGTTTGAGAGGCTGCGTTGGCTGAAGCGAAACCGGGAAGTCGAGGTGGGAAGCGCCATTCGAGAGTGATGTATGATGATTGTGGTTTCGAATGGGGGTATTTGCTAGCGTGATATACAAGGACCTCATGATTCTCAGTTAGGTGATTTTTCTTCTTGGATTCTAATTTTCCGTCACTTAAGCTACGAAGGAAAGGACTAAGGAAGTGGACGGTTGAGAGTATCGGTTGGGCCTGCCGCCTGCGAATGAAATTTTGGACGAAGACTTGAAGGGGTACGCTGAAAGGATAGAAATGATGTCACTTTAATGGACCATCTATCTGTTTATCCGAACAATCTTTTAATTTTTTTTTCTTGGCAACGGTGAACTTCATTTCACTCGGAACTTACAACCGTTCTAATGAGTAGCGGATCCAAGGAAATTTCATCGGGGGGCCAAGTAATTCCTCAGATAACCTAAAAAATAAGACATAAATGCGGGATGTCTGTGTGTTATAAAAAAAAATATAAATTAGTCATGGAAGTAATGAAAGTTACAAATTTGTCGTAAGTTTATGTTAAAAACATGTTATTTTGTCTATTTTTGTCTCTTTCACTAGGAGCATATATTAGTAAATTATGAGGTCTATTTGGACACGTAGAACGTTCTGATTAATGTTAACTAGTATATGCCGTTAGTGAAAGAGACGGGATGGACGAAATAACGTGTTTTTGACAAATTTTTTATCATATGGATTAATTTGCAACTTCTTCGTGAATTAATTTAAAATTTTCTTACACCACATAGATTATTGGTGCATTTAAGTCAAAAAATAATCTTTTATTAAGTATGATTGTCTATACAACTTGTAACACAAATAATCATGACAAAAGAAGAAAAATATATCAGCAATTTGTGAATGAGTAGGAACATGAAGAGTCACCAGTAGACATTTTTTCAAGAATAAAGTGATAATCTATGATTCACCGTCATGAACAAGGCAGTAATATTATCATAAAATAATGTTGGGCATGAGACAAATGCACGTGCAAATCACGAAGTAAGAAAGTTAACCAGGTCAACTCGGCAGTAGCTTTTTTTTTTTTTCTAAGCCAACTCGGCAATAGCTTGAGCACGATATTTCACTTCGGAGCTGGATCGCGATACAGTTGGTTGCTTCTTTGCTCACTACAAAATAATGTTCTCCCTAAAAAACGTACAGTATCCCGTGGTGGAGCGACGAGTAAGTGGACATCCGGCCGAATCAACATCTGAGAAAGCATACAAATCCAAAGTACTTGAGGATTGAATATGAAGGCTTAGATGTATAGTCCCTTTCACATACAATAAAATGCGCCGAACCATAGTAAAATGATCCTTAGTTGGTGCTTGCATGAACTGAGACACATGATTAACACTAAAAGATATATCTAGACGTGTTAATGTGAGATATTGAAGTGCCCCTCCTAAAGCCTGATAATGTCGAGGATCCTTGTGTTAGCGTGACTTCAGCTCCCTCACATATGTCTCCAGCTCATAATGACACATCAAAGGAAAGAAATCAGACAGACGCTCCAGCCAAAGATTCTCCACTTCTCGAAGGATTTAAATCTCATTGCAGCAAGAAAGGAAAGTCTGACAAGGAGGGAAAATTGACTACATCAGCTAAGGAAATGGAAATCAATTCCATTTGACAATTATCTTGTATAATCCCATGACTCACGGACTTTACTTCTTTTTCTATTCCTGCTGTATATAATTGCTCTGATACCAAGAAAGAAAGTTGTATGCCTTAAATAAAATGCTCCCTGCATCTCCCCATGAATCCAGCCACCCCTTCCTTCACATGTTGAACCTATCTCTAACCGCCCATACATGGTCTCATCTCCCACGATATCTCTCCCTCCTACAAATCAAAGGCCATCCACTCACCCCATGATTACTCGTTCTAAAACCGACTCTCTTCGTCCTAAAGTCTTCCCAGATTATACATCATTTTATTCTACACGGTACCCCCTTCTTGCTCTCTCATCTATTCTTCCGCATTTGGAGCCCACTTCCTATTCCAAGGCTGCTACAGACTCTCGTTGGCAAGAGGCTATGCAGTTAGATTGATGCTCTCATGTCCAACAATACTTGGACACTC
Organism: Myrica gale; assembly: GCA_963930655.1. Lineage (NCBI taxonomy): Eukaryota > Viridiplantae > Streptophyta > Magnoliopsida > Fagales > Myricaceae > Myrica > Myrica gale. Next base: position 11,310,800 of record OZ005614.1, read on the forward strand.
GTTCCTTGCCCTTTGGACCGTAACATCATTCGTACAAAATGGGTGTACAAAATTAAACAAAAATCTGATGGTTCTCTGGACAGGTACAAGGCTAGATTAGTCGCAAAGGGCTTTCAACAAAAGAGCGGGATTGATTATACCGAGACCTTTAGTCCCATTATTAAGCCCACAACTATTCGCATGGTGCTCGCTCTCTCTGTTCACTTTAATTGGGCAGTTCGACAGTTAGATGTTTCCAATGCTTTTCTTCATGGCTATCTTAATGAGGAGGTGTTCATGGAACAACCTCAGGGCTTTGTCAACTCTCATTATCCACATCATGTTTGTCTTCTTCACAAAGCAATTTATGGACTAAAACAAGCACCACGCGCATGGTTTCATCGACTCTCCATGGTTCTGTTAGACATTGGCTTTGTTGCCTCTCTAGTTGACTCTTCATAATGATTCAATTCACATTTTTATTCTAATATATGTTGATGATATCATAGTCACAGGCAACAATTCCAAGTATATCATGCTTCTCATTCATCGTCTTCAACAAGAATTTCCTTTGAAGGATCTTGGCCCTCTTGGATTTTTTCTGGGTGTTCAAGCTACTCGAACCTCCCGTGGACTTCACTTATGTCAATCCAAATATATTTTGGACTTGTTAAATCGTGTGAAGATGGCAGGTGCTAAGCCTTATTCTGCTCCTTGTATTGCTGGTTCTAAAATTTCAAAGTTTGCTGGAGACTTGCTTCCTGATCCTGCTGAATACCGACATGTAGTGGGTGCTCTTCAGTATTGCACCATCACACGGCCTGAGATTTCCTATTCCGTCAATCAGCTTTGTCAGCACATGCAATCCCCTACCTCTGCTCATTGGACTGCTACTAAACGTGTCTTACGCTATCTCAAGGGGACTTTCGATCATGGCCTCTTTTACTCCCCAAGTCCTTTGCATTTACAAGCCTATTGTGATGCTGATTGGGTAGGGAATCCCGACGATAGAAAGTCTACAACTGGGTTTAGCATCTTTCTAGGCTCATGTCTTGTGTCTTGGGGAGCTAAGAAACAATCTGTTGTTTCCTGTTCAAGCACAGAGGCCGAATATCGCTCCATGGCTATCACTACAGCAGGACTCTATTGGCTGTGCATGCTGCTTACAGAATTGCACATTACTCTTCCCTTGTCTCCGGTATTATGGTGTGATAATGCCAGTGCCTTAGCGTTGGCTTCTAATCCTGTTTTCCACGCTCGAACTAAACATATCGAGGTGAATTATCATTTTGTGTGTGACAAAGTTGTCAATAGAGACATCTCTGTCCGATTTATTCCCACATTTGACCAGGTGGCTGATTTGTTTACTAAAGGTCATTCTGCTGGTCGGTTCCTTCAGCTCAAGGGCAAGCTGATGGTCTGTTCTTCTCCCGTCAGCTTGCGGGAGGGTGTTAGCGTGACTTCAGCTCCCTCACATATGTCTCCAGCTCATAATGACACATCAAAGGAAAGAAATCAGACAGACGATCCAGCCAAAGATTTTGCACTTCTCGTAGGATTTAAATCTCATTGCAGCAAAAAAGGAAAGTCTGACAAGGAGGGAAAGTTGACTACACCAGCTAAGGAAATGGAAATCAATTCCATTTGACAATTATCTTGTATAATCCCATGACTCACGAACTTTACTTCTTTTTCTATTCCTGCTGTATATAATTACTCTGTACCATCTTATGTAATGTAAGGACTTCAGTTACTCATTTTATTTAAGGCATACAACTTTCTTTCTCCTTGTAAGGTGATGCACTCAGGTTGGGCTTGAATTTTTGGCAAATGGGAGTGTGAATCGATTTTGATTCATGCATAGTATCTCGTTCCAACAAGTCAATGGCATATTTAGTTTGATGAAGTAGAAGTCCATCTACAACAGTAGCCACATGAATACCCTAGAAATAGTGAAGGGTCCAAGATCTTTCATTACAAATTCACTATGTAAAGAAATCAGGAATGACTGTATAAGTGAATCACAAGATCCGGTGAGTATTATGTCATCAACTTAAAGTAAGAGGACTATTATGCCATGATCCGAGTGATTGGAAAATAAATTGGGGTCGGCAAAACTACAAATCAAACCAGTTTGAAGGAGAAATGAGCTAAACTTGTCAAACCACGCCTGTGGAGCTTGCTTTAGGCCATAGATGGTCTTTTTCAAGAAGCAAACATAATCTGAAAAATTGGGATCTTTAAATCCTAGACGTTGCTCTATATATACTTGCTCAGTGTGAAATCCATGAAGGAAGGCATTCTTTAGGTCAAGTCCACGAATGCTCCATCTTTTTATAACGACAATAGAAAGAACTAACTGGATGGTTCCCAGTTTCACAATTGGAGAATAAGTCTCTGAAAAATCAACACCGTCAACTTGATGAAATCCCTTTGCAACATAATCGTGCCTTTAGAAGATTAAGTGAGCCATCTGCCTTTAGTTTGGATTTAAATAACCATCGAGAACCAACAACATTCATATAGGGTTGTCGAGGTACAAGAATCCATGTTTCATTTTGAGAAAGAGCAGCAAGTTCATCATCCTTCATTTCTTTTCACCAACCAAGATGCGAAAGAGCAAAACCAATATTGCAAGGCTCTTTAGGAATATAGTCATAAGTGTGAATTAAAGCATACTTCGGATTTGTCTAGCGGATTCCAGCTTGTGCTCGAGTCACCATGGGATGCGAAGGAGACAAATGTATTGTTGTAGAGTGGACAACAGTCAGTAGTTCACTAGAAGCTTGCATAATTGGTGCTACCTCGTCTTCATTACCTAAAGAATCATCAAATGAGACTAGACAAGATAGAGACCTGGCATGCTGTGAATAATTTGAACTGGAGTCAAGGAGGTGTAACGGTGCCAGCAAGGGAACGTTGGTCACTAGGATTTTCATGACTAGAAGTTCCATTTGAGGCTGAATTTTTGGGATATTTTTTTACTTAAAAGTTGGCTGGAATTTCAATTTGGATTGCTTCAGTTTGAGGTTGAATTTCAGGGATATTTTTTACTTGAAATTGGGCTAGAATTTCAGTTTTAATTGCTTCGGTTTAAGGTTGTATTTTAGGTATATTTGTGCTTTGAAATTGAGCTGGAAATTCGGTATTTTGATGATGTTGGGTTATTTGAAATTGGGCTGGAATTTTAGTTTGGATTGTCGTGGTTTGAGGCTGAATTTCAGGGATATTTTTTACTTGAAATTGCTGGAGGTTGGGTATGAGGCAGTTGGGTTGCCTGATTTTTGGTGATTTGATGTGATGCCCCTCATTGTTTATGGAGCTTTTATGGTATTTGCTTTAAATATTGAGAAAATGTCATTGTTCGCTTTGTAAGTATGCGTCAAGTGCAATTTACGTCCTCTAAGCTTCAGAACTGTAATTTACGTCCTCTAAGTATGAAATATTTGTAATGTTCGCCCTCCGTCTAAATCAGCAGTTAAGTTTGACGGAAACGCCTGTAAATTACCAAAATAACCCTCCAAGAAAAATTACTAAAAATATTAAAAAATAATATTAAAAAAGATAATATTTTTTCAATAAAACTATTGAAACTATATTCCAGTAATATATATAATTTATTTCAAAAATATTTATTTATTTTTTGAGAATGTCTTTGAGGGCATTTCGGTCATTTTAATGTTGAATTCTATCAAGTTTAACAGGAAATTTAACTGGAGGCGAACATTACAAATGTTTCATAGTTAAAGGACGTACATTGCAGTTTTGAAAGTGAGGGGGCGCAAATGTAATTGACGCATACTTATGGAGTGAACAATGACATTTTCCCTTAAATATTTTAAGGAAACATGCACTTTGATATTAATCTCTCTTTCCTTAGTTTCTAAATTCATTATTATTAGCACTTAGAATTGCATTTTTGCTTAATTAAATTTCTTATGTGATTTCTTCCCTTAATTTTAAATTCTTGCATTATTTCATTTTATTTCATGCGCTTAAATTATTTTTTTGATTTGAGTTTTGTTTCCTTAAATTTTTTGATAAATTGGATAAATTTTGACTAGGGCCGAAATTCATTCTCCTTGGCTAATAATGTATTTTCAGTTTTGTTTTAACAATTACTCTTCATTTATATTAATGTAATATTGCTTATTCCATTTGAATTTATTATTCCATGTAATTGATTTTATTTGCACCTAATTATTATTTTAAAATGTCTTATTTAATTTCATTTAGATTGTATTAGGCTTTGGGTAGTTAATTTTGGACTTGGGTCTATAAAACAAGTGTGGGGCGAAGCCCAGTAGTGATAGAGTAGCCCAAGAGTCACCAAACCCCATAATAGTGAAGATTTCCAAATCCCACCTTTTTGACATATGGACATAACTCCCTTTTCTAGACTATATCTCCCAATGCTATTAATACCTTGTAAAGCATGTTTGTCTCCCTAATCATTAAGTCTCATAAATATTTAGCATATCCCTAGGAAAGTAGTTGAATGAGACAAAAGAGGAGATTTAATATAAAACCCATAAGTGACTCACGACTAGGGCTGTCCATTGGCCGGTTCGGTCCTGTCCGGTCGGCCAAACCGGACATTTTGTGAAGTGAGCATACCGAATCGGACTGGACCGGTCATTCTAATAGAACCAGTCCAGTCAGGTCCCCAGTTTCAACTGTCCGGGTTGGACGGTTTGGGCTGGTTTGAGCCATGTCATTTTGGGCCTTTATGGGTTGGGCCTTTTAGCATTTTTTCTTTTTTAAGGCATTTTTGGATTTTTTTTACCTGTATGGACCGGTTTGGAGTGGTATACTCCGATTCCGGTTCTGGTTTTTCATATGGGTAACCTGGAACTGGACGGTAGTACACCGGTCTCGGTCCGGGTTGGCCAAAACAGGTCCGACCGGTTTTTTGGACATCCCTACTCATGACAAGCACTTTGACGTGAGACAAGAGAGAGAAAAGGGGAAAGAAGAAAGAAAAGAGAGGGGAAAGAGAAGAAAGGAAAGAAAAAGGAGATTTGGCCAAGAAAGGTAAGAAAGAGAAAGGAGAAAAATAAGAAAAAAAGGAGGGGGAAAACTCCCAAACATGTAGAGGTAAGAGGTAGTGTATGGGTATTGTTTGTGGGAGCTATTGTGTTCTAGATGATATTTATGCATAATCTAGCTTGTTGTCACTTAGATTTTCATGAAAAACATGTTAGATCTGATGTTTATTATGAGTTTGTAAATATTAGATAGTTGCATGTGTAGTAAGATGTGTAGATCATCCATTTTGAAGGTTTTATACTTGTTGTATTAAGAAATGGAAGTGGGTGTGAAAATGTTTGTGTAAATTATGATAATGGGGTACTTAAAGGTAAGGTTGTCCAAAAAACCGGTCGGACTGGCCAGCCCTGACTGAAATTGGATCGGTTTTAGCCAACCCGGACCGAGACCAGTATACTCCGGTCCGGTTTCGGGTTACCCATGTGGAAAACCGGAACTGGACCGGAGTATACCACTCCAAACCGGTCCTTATCGGTAAAACCCAAAAAAGGCCTAAAAAAGAAAAAAAATGATAAGAGGCCCAAATCGGCCAACCTGGACCGAAACCGGTCTAGTTCTATTAGAATGACCGGTCCAGTCTGGTCCGGTATGCTCCCTTCACAAAATGTCCGGTTTGGCCGGCCGAACCGGACCGAACCGAACCGAACCGGCCAATGGACAACCCTACTTAAAGGCCACGATCAGTGGCTAAATATTTAGTTTGGGGGATAGGGAGGCCACGTGTTGGCCTTTAGAGAAACTTAATGTACATGCATGAACCTATTGCACCATTTTACTTCATTTTGATCTATTTGATTATGGATTGTGCATCTGTGTGTTTCGATGATGGATAAATAGAAAAAATGGCTATGAGATGAAAAATAGGCAAGGCAGTGCCTTGAATGGGAGCTTATGAATTCAAAAGTTGAGATTTGATGCTTATCAAGAGCAAAAATAACATGCAATGAGTGTTTATGTATAAATTGATGAAGTTATGTACTTATGTTTCTATTCTTTATTTATATGTTCTCTGATTGTCTAATATGTGCTATGTGATCTTGTAAATATGTGCAAGGATGATAGTTCAATGATATATGATGTTTAGAAACAAGATTTACAACATGCAACAAGTGTAGTTAAGCTTACCATTGAAAATAGTGCATTGTCCAAAATGTCCCTATGAAATCCTTGGAGTTTTTTGCATGAAAATTGGTAGAAGTGTAGTATAGGGTCCAATAGGTCCCAGCAAAAATTTTAAGTCAATCGGACCTCGAGAAAGGTCAAAAATGCCCCTGGAGGTCTCTAAAGGTAGTTTCAACATTTCACCTAAAACGATAGGGTAAAATGGTCCGTCAGGAAAAGGAAGTACATGGTTGTGTAGAGAATGAAACAAAAATGAGCGAGCCCAATCAGAGTTGGTTTAAGGGCTCAAATCACAAAGCTCGTTTAACAAGTCTAGAACACTTTGAAACTTTAAGGATAGACCAGTAGTGTCTAAGGAGGCCTAAGAGATCCCCATTTTAAAATTTAGGGTAGATTTAATATGTAATTATAAATTTCATGTTTAATTCTCTAATTATCATTATAAAAGGATAAAATTTATTAATTCTTTATTTAAGGAAAAAGTCTAATAATTGAAACCATATGACACAAAAACTGATCGAGTCTTTTAAATTTACTTTGTGGATTTAATTTATGGAATTTTTATTTTTAATTATTAATGCATTGAAATTACAAGTACTGTATTGGTTTATGTTTTCAAGTCATGTCATGAGATGTTTAGATGTGTACTTTGAATATGAATGATATTCGTGCATTAATTGTATTCACATCACGAGAGGAAAAATAAATGTGAGGTACCCCCAAGCCTGCAAAGTGATTCCCAAAGAAAGAATGATGGTATCGTGCACATAAGGAGAGTGCAACCCCCCACTACAGGGAGTGAATGTGCTTCTTCTAGACGCTACGACGTCATTTTTGAAGGTCATGATGTAGGTAACACGAGACAGTTCCACGAGAAGAGGAGAGATGCACAACCTACGTGAAGATGTACTATTACGAGCGAATGCATTTCAATTGCATTGCATGCATTCTCTATTATGTTTCTATGACTTGTATGACTTGAAATCATTGCACTGATACTATTTATTCCAAAGCATGAATTATACTCATATGAGCATGCCCTCTCCCCGACTTTATTGAGTCAGTAGGTCTTCTTGAAGGGTCGCGTCTGGATCTTCGAGTACTTCCAAATCCTAGTGGAGCATGAGCCCCATTGGTTCGTGAAGGATTTTCCAAGCCCCGCCGTAAATTCCTAGGATTAAGGCAACCCAAGAGTGGGGTAAATTGATTTTTCAAACTTATTTCTCTTTTAACCCCAAAGTCGTGTTTGCAAAGTAAAGGATAATTTGGTACAAGTATTTAAACAAGTATTTATGCGATAAGTAAATAAGTGCTAAATGTAAAAAGAAGGGTTTTGAGAAGCAAACACGAGATTTTTAGGTGGTTCGCCAAACTTGCCTACATCCACTCCTTAAGCTCCTTTACCGAGCCTTGAAATTTTCTCACTATTCTCCAAATAGTGTACACTCTAGCTTCCGGGTGCTAGAGAATCGTACAAGTGCTTTATCGAACTTAACACTCACAACCCAAGTGGTTTTTCGGGTGCACCACTCACAACCTAACTAAGCTTGAGATATAACCTCTCTAAGCTTCTTCTTTAGTGAACAACTTCACTAAAGGAATCACATCTTTTGGATACGAGGATACAAGAACAAAACTCTCTCAAAGAAAAGATATGAAAGTGGAAATATCTATCTTTCGATTCACACAATGACAATGATAAAAAAGTGTGATTTGTGTGAATGATATGAGAAATGTGAAATAATAAGGTTTAACAAGCTATATAAATGATGTGTGGTCTTTCTCCACAGTTTATGAGGCTTATAGATGACTTTATATAGACCTCATAAGAAAAATAGTCGTTTATAGCCGTTAGGGGTCGCTGTCAAAACGAGCCGGTAGACTGTTATATGAACCGGTCGACTGCTTCAAGTTACTGTTACCCAATGGTCACAATATCAAAACCTCAAAGAATATATTTTAAAAAATAATCGGTCGACCAATATACCAAGCGGTCGAAGACCGGTCAACTGCTTCACCAGCCGGTCGACCTCCTCAACTTAAGCACATGATCCGATTATTTTAAAACCACGATTTTGACCACTTTAAAACACCAAATTTTAAAGACTAACTTCCCATAAGTATTTAAAAGGTTCAGGAGTTTGATTGTGGTGTTTTAAAACCATTAAAAACTTTTTAAACTTTCAAGCAAGAGGTAAAACGATTTATACACGTTTTAAAAGATATGCAAGTGTACGATTCAAATCCTTGTCAAAAGTGAAGCTAAGAGTTACAAGGTTAGACCCTATGGTCTTGAAACTTCACTTTTGAATTGCTTGCATCTTCTTGATCTTTAATCTTCTAGTTTTTTGCTCTTTGAGAGAAATGTCTTTGTATTTGAAGATGTCCATTTTGTAAACTTAATTCATTTATTGAAATCCTCAAAATATCGATTGTGAAAAAAATCAACAATCTCTCATTTTTTGATGATGACAGTAAATTGATAGTTTTGGGATGATTGTTCCTATCTTTTGTAATTGGACGATCATTTGAAACTTGATACCAAGTATTAGTAGCCATTGGATTCGTAAAAGAATAACACAATCAAAGTTCATAATCCAATTTAAAAGGAGAATATATAGTCATCAAAACTTTTAATACATTTCTCTTCCTTTGTCACATAAAAAAGACAAAAGATATAATCTTTGATGGATGCATCACCTAAAATTTGATAAAAAAAAATTAAGATAGGTGCATGCATTATCCATCAATAGCTTCACCAAACATGCATTATACCAATATCCATCATATGATCAAAGAGAATACAAGCATATCGACAATAAGAAATCTCCCCCTTCGTCAATCAAAAAATGAATACATAGATAGAACTCAAAAAATAATCATTTTCATCCAAAAGAACATTTTTGGAGTTTCAAATGACAATCTCATTGAACTGATATAAAATACTAATGATACATGCAAGAAATATGTCAAAGATGAATATATTTGCATTTAAATTGAAAACCAAGGGTGCTTCATGCCTTCGAAGTTTATGCTTTGTAGTTGAACAAGGGTGCTTCCAATGGGTTGACCAAGATCTAAGTTATTCAGACTCCTATATTTTGCTTTGCAGTAATGACTAGCAGCAGAGGAATACGCAAGTCATGCAGAGCACAGGAAAGGGTGTTTTCAAGCATCTTCTAAGCCAGGTCCAGATTAGGTTAAAATGTCACTAGATAATCATGTGCTTGTAATGAGTGTCTTGATTTCTATTGACTGAAGTTATTAGTCACTTTCCAAAGTGACTTTTTTTTACAAGAAGCAGCACAACACCTATCTTGGGAGATGCAGCAGCACAACAGTGGGGCATGTGGTACACCTGGCCCATTTTGGGAGATGCAGCACAACAGAAAAGGAGCACAAGAAGCAGCACAATAGAACTTGCATGTTTGCATTCGAAAATGACAGTGCGTCTTAATAGTCAATGCTGTTTTATCTTGCAATCCATTTCTAACATTCATTGTATCGACAACATACCCCTCGATGGCAAGAGTATCTAGGAATGCAAGAGTACTCTGTTCTTTAATCTTTGATTCCTCAATTATATTATACATATTCTATTGTTATCCACTCAAAAAAATAAAAACATAAAAGATACTTGGTTGTCGGCAAAATCAATGCCCACCACCAGAAAACATCACAGCTCGTGCAAATAAATAAAAATAAAAAAATAAAAAGCTACTTGTCGTCAACAAAAATCAATGCCCACCAAAAACCATCTTTGATCGTCGGCTTTGCTAATTCCTCAGGAGGAGCCCGTCGAGGTTGAAGCTCACTTGATCTGCAGGTGCACACACTATCGACGACGAGGAGTTCGTTGGCTTTGCTAATTCCCCACGATGAGCTCGTCAGCTTTGCTAATTCCCCACGAGGAGCCTGGCGGCTTGTGGTCGTCGACTAATGACGTTGCACTCCCGACGAAGTGGAGCTCGTCGGCATAAAGCAACGGGGACCATCTCGTCGGCGCAGAACAACGACTTGGAAAGCTTCTCCCAACGGACTTCACGGTCGCAGCTGTCACCCATTACTGACGAACGCCTTCAGTTGTCGACGAAGAGCTGTGTCCATGCGGCAACCGCCACCACTCCTCGACGACAAAAAGCTGTGGCCAAATGCCTTTCTCGACGGTTTTGAATGCTTTCTGCGACGACTACTACCGTGGTTGATGAACACTTTTCTTGTAGTGAGATTAACACCCAAGTAATCATCATAAAAGATAATCAACCAACAATAAGTTCTATCAAAGGATAATAATATACCAAAGGTCTTCCCCTTAGCATTAGTCTTTAAATGTCACAAGCCTTCTTGATAGACAAATTTCATCCAAGTTCTCTTTGTTGCTCCATCCTACAATTGAATCAAGAAACTACTTTTGGTACCCAAGCTTTCTTGAATCCTTCGATGTTAGTCTTAGTGTCTTGCTCTCAAGTTTCTTTAATGCATAATAAAAAATTAGATGCCAATTTTTGTTGCAAAAGTCAACTTCTTAAATTTGAAACTAAATTTTGAATTTCAATATTTTTGAATTTTATATAATTATGTTCTTAAATTTGGAACCAGATTTTGAATTTAAGTTCTTAAGTTTCGCATAAAAAATTTGATGATATATATATGTATATCCAGTTGAGTTCAAATAATTCAAATAAAAAAATTAATTTTGGAACCCTTTTGAATTATAAGGATAGGGATAAAGACAAAAATATAAATAAGAGCACAAATTTATTTATTATTTATTTTTAAAAAAACCAATTGTCTCCACTAAATATTAAAGAAACAAACGGATTAATATCAAATAGACAGTAACATAATCAAACCAAACTAATATCTTAACAAATCAAAACATTTAACATAATCAAAGCCTAATAGAAATAAACTAATAACTTAAGCTCTCTTGTGGAGGGTGGCCATAAACTTCAAATTGACTGGCCTAATCTGAGCACTGTGTCCGGACCATAACTCATTTGCAACAATCCTGTAAGTATGCTCTGTCGGGTGAAAAAGATCCCAGAACACGAACTCATCAGGGTTGTCACAAACCTGATAGGGCCCCTTACCACATTGCATCTGTCCCCTAAGAGACCCAGCTCCACAGCAAGCATCATTTACGTCAAAGAAGCCTACCAAAAGACCACAAAATAGACATTAATTAAGGCATCAAGGTTCGAAAAGAAAATAGGAAACGCTAAAAGGTCAGACGATTTACCATATTTCTGAGGATGGAGTCTAATATGATGAATAGTGTTAAAGACTTCTCCATAGCTTAGAACTGCACGAGGGTACCTCCTTTTCTTCCTCTCAACTAACTTGTGCAAGCCATGGTTGTATCTCTTTGCCATCGTGTTCATGGGTTCAAAGCATGTTTGTTGCGGTGCTCCTGGCAGCATAGCTCTAGCTGGAACACAACCCACGGGGCCAAGGGAAAACAAAGCAATCCGACGAGCGCCAAGCAAGTAAAGGTCGTCCAAAAAACTTTGCACTTCGTAAAGCATGGTATCCACATAAGTTTCTGGTGTTTGTGAGGAGTTTGTGACGAAGTAGTTGAATATGTCGTTAGAACCGGCCTCGAGGAAGAACAATGAGTTTCCAATCAAATCTCTATCAATCTGGCCTTCCATCACCAATGATCGGAATTGTCGCAGCTGTAGTTCTAGTGACATGACGCCCTGTGTGCAGTTAAGCGCAATGAGATAAATTAGAGAATTGCTGAAAAAAAATCAAGATTAATTGTAACATAATATATATCTGGAGATTCTACTTCGATTTTGTTTGTTTCGAGCAAGACACCACTGCCAGCACTAGCAAAGTTGATGCCGTTGCTTGGATAGCTTTTTACACTTCCCTTGGCAACGTTAAGATGGGCCTCAAGGTATGGTTGTTGAAATTCAATGCCAATGTACTCGGCTGCAACAATCAAAGCACAAAGCAATTAGTCGAGCGAAAGGAGCAGCGAAAATAAGAACGAGCACTGACAAAAAAAAACTCACAAATGAAGTCAACAACTGTCCTGCCATTGGTGAACCTCCCAGTGGGAGAGGGGAAGTAACTGGTTCCGTAGGGTGGAAAATCGGCTTGGGCACTAATATTGTGATTGAAGTGGTTGTTTCCGCCATCAAAAATTGAGTCCCCAAATGTGAATATTGCAGGAACGTAGGTGGAAAGAGCTAAAATTTGTAGTGTGGAGAGCAGAAGGAATGTGAGGACGAGTTTCGCCATCTTAAAATAACAGAGAAGGAAAGAAAGTTCGCATAGCGATATGGAGTGAAAGAGGAGTCATATATATATATTTTAAACATTTTAAAAAAATACATTTTATAAGATTTATTTTGAATTTTAAAATGCCAAGAGATAGTGATAATAGTCATAAGACTGATTTTAAAAAGCAAAGGTCTATAATAGTCATAAGATTTATTTTGTTGGATTTTCTTATATTATTGTTAGTAAAATATTATTTTTTATATAATTTCGAATTTTGACTTATTTAAAAAAGTTATTCTGTTTAAAGTTTTGAAATGTTGATTTTATTTGATAGGGTTATTATTTTTAAGAGTGTTTAAAGTTGAAATATTGATTTTATTTGAAAACATTATATTTTTAAAGGTGTTTAAATTTAAAATTTAAATTTAAAATCTAAAAAATCTCTTTTTTAAAATTTAAACACTTTTTTAAAAAAATACATTTTCAAATAAAATAAATATTTCAAACTTTAAACACTCTTAACAAAAATAACTGTATCAAATAAAACCAACATTTCAAACTTTAAACATTAACCTTATCAAATAAAATTAACATTTCAAACTTTAAACATTTTTAAAAAAGAGGATAATTCCTTATTTATGGTTTTGCAAACACGTCATAAGTGACTTGTGGGACTTGTGGTGTTTGAGGTGGAGGGGATCCAGGCTGCGCCACCTCCATGCAAAGGTACTCCAACAAAGCAAAGGTCTGCGCCATCTTCGAGCCAGAGTGAACACATAACGCGGAGGATGGAGGGGGGATCCACCCGAGGGAGGGTGGAGCAACAAAGAAGATTGGTGCCTCCCCTCTGCCTTTTTGACCTATAAACCTCCAATTCAATGTTGATAGTGAATTCAAAATTGCAGCAAGCACTGGCCATTGGTTCTAGTAACAAGTCGTACATTCCCTTCTAATGGTTAGGGTAACTCAGCTTCGGAATCCCATTATAGTTCAAATGTTAACCATCCCCTGCATTTGCACTAAAACAGTGGACTGAGGAACATATGGATATTAATTTTTCGGGAAATCATTTTTTTTAAACCCTTGAACTGTCACCCAAATGTTATTTTCAGTCTCAACTACAAAGTTCATCACATTGCCCAGTTAGCTCTAAAATCTACCAAAATTAATCTATATTCGCGTTTTAATAAGATCCTATGGTTGAAATGTATAGAAACTGTATATAACATATGTTAGATAGCACAATATGAATCATTAAATCTTATGACATGCTGAACATTGATGCATTTTGATAGTTTGATGGTTAAATGTAATTAAATTTGTAGTTCAAACAAATAAATGATATTTGGACGACTTGACCATATCCTAATTTTATTATTAAAGAAAAATAATAATATTAATGTTTTCTTAAAATTTAAAAGTTGGGCGAAAATTTTCATTTTCTTTATTGGTAATCCATGTTTTTGTAATATTTTCTCAATCTAATCTAAGAAATTTAAGTAAAAAAAAATATTTTTCATCCGTGAACTACATTATGCACTTTGCACCCTAAATTATCACATTTGAGATATTGTATCCATAAACTACTAATTCTTGACACATTGTACCATCTATCTATTTTTTCAATAAAATTGGACAGAAATTTACTTTTTAAATACGAAATGTCGATTATGCCCTTAAAAATTCAAAGAACATGTTACATTTAAGGTTATAATCGTCATTTCATTTAAAAAAAATCAATTTGCATCCTAATTTAATAAAAAAATAGATGGAATGTGCAATGTGTTAAGAATAAATAGTTTTTGTGTACAATGTCTCAAACATGATAGTCAAAGGTGTAAAATGAGAAACTCGTAATAGTTCGTAGGTGAAAGGTATATTTTCTAAAAATTTATTTCAGATAGTACTCTCACCTAATCCCCAAGTTTGTATAACTCTTAAAGTAATACAAAAAAGGATCCAAATCCCTCGAAATTCTTGAGTGTTTTAGTCGTTTATTTTTTTTTTCAATTTACATAGTAGGAATTCGGACCGCAACTTATCACTCTTAAATTCAAAATTCAATGGGTTAAGCGTGGAAAATATCAAATGTGAAAATGATAAATAGTGGTATTTCAATATCCCTTTCATTAACTTTAAGAGATTGACCTAGTGGTTAAGGCTTGGACTCGAGGGGGCCGTTTGCTCCCTTTAAGGTTTCAAGATCAAAACCTCCTAAGTACTGTCAATTCTTTGGAGTCTCCCGTAGAGTCGTTAACTCGGTCATTACCCGGTTTGTTTGGGAGTAGAGAATTTTCATAAGTCCTTGGATTAGTCGAGGTACAAGTAAATTGGTGCAAACACTTAGTTATCAAAAAAAATATTGTCATTTGAGTTGAAAACAATACTAAGTTTAAAAGAAATACATCTCATGAGCTAGAAATTTGTTGAGTGAATTGGATGATCCAATACAGAAAGAGAACTACACAACATTTAATAATGTAGGGCACATATTGCCCAGTAATTAATAGGATCAACATTGAATGATATAGACATATGTGCTATGCCTTTCTCTTTCTCTTTTGGCATTGAATAATTTAATTCGGATAGTAAATTAGAGAGGATCCGATGAGTAGTCAACCAGTTATATATATATTTACCATAAGCGTAAAATAGGGGATGAGCGACTAGAGTGAGAAGCATAGCTTGTGTTCAAGTTTTTCATTCTCTATTTAAAGAAAAGTGAAAGACGAAACTTTTTCCTAGTATGTTCTCCTAAAATAGGATAATTCAGTATAAATAGGGGTATAGTAGTATTACTGTGTGCTACTAAATAACCCATAAATAAATCTGACTTGAAATTCTCTTTCACATATAGGGAGCAATTACATTTTGCATCCTTTTATTTAGTATCTACTTTGTTATTTATACTCCAAATTATAGAAACGTAACGTGTTACTCTAAACTATCAATAAATTTATATTTCACAATCTGGGTTAAGATCTTACCTATAAAAAAAATGTGGCATAATTTTAATAATTAAATTAGAACATGGAATGCAAACATGTATATGATTGATAGTTTTAAGTGTAAAATATCAAATAAGTGATAGTAAGGTTTGATTGTGTACTCAGTCCTTTTCGAATTTCTCTTTATGTAGGAGACGGTGGAAGTTGCGAAGGGCCTTCGCAACGACCACTTATTGATCTCAACTCCCCCCGGATCTTGAGCAGGAGCCCACCCTACATTCCGTACTTTCAAAAGGGGAACTTTCAAAAGGGGAAAAAGGATGGGTCGTCATGCTTCTTGGACTTGGCAAGGTCTATTTGCAAATCCTTGACCTTTTGCAGAGGGGTTTATGTTGTGACCCAGGAGGTGGTCGTTTGATTAAAGTTATGTTTGATCCTTCGTAGTGGCGGAGCCAGAAATACAATCGAAGGGAGGGCAAACTTCTAAGGAAAAATAACAAAAAGAATCATCACGTAATGCAAAAAAAAATGTCTTAAGAGTTAAAATATAAAAAATAATGACTAAAAATATTGAAATACACGTACTTCTAAGGAAATCTGCCAAAATAAAAAATTATCTTTGTTAGACAAAAACAATGAGCTACCTTAAACAAAAATATCCGAGAACACACACAGACACACTTAAGCTCTTATATGTCACATATAATTATTTAATTCCAAAAAATTACAAATAGACTTTCCTAGAAATACTTGGGAAGCGATTTTGATTTTGAGTCCCCCTTCTTGTAGTGCCGCTTTGGATCAATGGCACGTCTCAACTATAATAACAAAAACAACTATAAATCAGATGCTAAAGTGAAACTTTCTACCAAGAAGAAATTGGAACTCCTTTATCAGCTTGAGTTACAACATCTAGTAACTCCTAGCAAGTGGACAACCACCAAGCCAATTAGAGAGTGTCCTTATAATATCCGTAAGCATATAAACAATTGCATGAATATTCCTACCAGACAATACATTTGTCCCTACATCATTATTTAGGATGATTTGGATATGTAATTGACTTAAACTCTGAACAAGTTCAATGTATGTCAAGAGAAAATAGGAGATTGATTGAATCATATTTATTTAACTGCAATGAAATCCGAAACATGAAACTAGTTTAGTATTATATCCGAAACATGAGATATGATGACAAGATACACCCACATGCATAAAGGTACTTAGCAGAAGATGCAAGAAAACAATGCAGAGAACGTAAAATAAAGACACTTTCGCCAGATTCTTCACATGGATATCACGCTGAAAAGTAAAACAACATCGATCCAAGGGGGTGGGCCTGGTAAAAAAAATTAGGTGTGAAAATTTTATTTTAGGGGGAGCCAACCGGGGCGGTGGCCCCTATTCGCCCCCTTGGCTCCGCCTGTGATCCTTGGGTTCCTGGTGTTGAGGAGCGTAAGCCGCAGTGGCAATCTAACCTTGGGCTGGACAATTTTGATTTTAATATCATTGTGGCTGATCTGTTTATTTTTAATGAGAATAGGTGGGATCGTTCTTTACTTTCTGCAATTTTCAGGAAGCTTCAGTTGATGTTATTTGTAGTATGAGGCCTTTGAACAATGATCGGAAGGATTGTGTGTTCTGGTTTCCGGATCCTAGAGGGATTTTCTCAGTAAAATCGGCATATTCTCTTTATGTGGAGGTGTGCGAAGGATGCTTTTCCTTTTCGGGGGAAAATTCATGCTGTTTTAGA
The DNA here is from genome assembly GCA_963930655.1 of Myrica gale. Lineage (NCBI taxonomy): Eukaryota > Viridiplantae > Streptophyta > Magnoliopsida > Fagales > Myricaceae > Myrica > Myrica gale. The sequence continues at coordinate 11,327,885 of OZ005614.1, forward strand.
GAATGATGATTTGAAAGCTGCTAGGTGTCCCCTTTGCTCATTATCGGTGGAGACAGGTATGCATCTTTTCTTTTTTTTCCCTATAGCTCATGTGGTTTGGTTGGAGTCTAAGGAGCCTTTGAATGTGGAGTTTCCGCTTGGGGATTGTCACTTCTGATTAGGATGGTCTCCCGGCCCCATGATTTTCTTTTTATCCTAGTTGAGGAGGCAAGGAGTTTTTCCTTGAATGTTGTGATAGTTCTTGATTCTCTTTGGTTTTGGCATAACATAGTGGTGCATTAGCAGGTGGAGGTAGGGGTGATTAACGGTAGTGTAGGTGACGGTTTGGCAAAAACCGTCACCGCAATTGACGGAATCACATAATTGACACCGTCTCCGCACCGCTAAGGCACAATAACCGCACTTACCAGTGACGGTATTAACGGTAACGGTTATATGATAACCGCTTAAACCTTATAACCGTTGGCAAAAAAATAAGTTTTTTCCTTTAGCTTTTTCATTTTTTTCACTTTTTTAGACTGTTTAAATTTCCAACATAATATCATAATCAATAATCATATCAAATGGAAAAATATCATAACATATTCAAATATAATATCATAATCATTAACAATCATAACAAATATAAAGTTGTCCAAAAGTATAATATAATATCATATTCAAACATAAATACTAAAGTCTAATAAAAGTGTTCAACAATGTGACATAAACCAACTAACATATTCCAACAAAAGTATGTCACATAATCAATAATCATCTCAAGTCTCAACTAGGGGTGGTTAGCGGTAGTATAGGTCACCGCAATTGACGGAATCATATATTTGACACCGTCATCGCACCGCTAAGGCACAATAACCGCCCTTGCCGGTAACGATAATGGTAGTGGTAGCGGTTAAAACGGTAACCGCCGGTGTAAATGAACACCCCTAGGTGGAGGTTGATATTTCTGAAATCATTAGGATGACACGGGTGATATTTGGATCATTTACAAGCGTGGCACATCTCGGTAACATCTATTCACACTGGTTGGTGTCCTTCTCATCAGGGGCGTTGGAAATGCAATGTGGATGTTGCCATTAGAGGTAAGGTGGCTGTTATGGCTGCTTGTTTTAGAGACTCGGGAGGCTCTCTGTCATTTGTACACGGAGCAATTCCCAAACATCAACTGGAGAATCTTATGCGTTTGTTGCTGCTACTAATATCGTTTCGTCTATGGGGTGGTCTTCTGTTGATTTTGAAACTGACTGTCAAAGTCTTAGGTTGATGATCTTGGATGCTGAAATGCTCTTTGGTCCTGTCATTGCTTATCAAATTGAGATTCTTCATGGCTTCTTTATGTTGCGTCGGGATTGCTCTATTTGCTGAATTCCTAGGAGTCAGAATGTTTGTGCTCGTTTTATTGCCCAGTGGGCGTTATCTGTTTCTTGCTGGTGTTGTTAATCCTTCTTGTATTCTTGAACACTTGGTAGTTCGTGTTTTGAGCTCGGGCGCGTAGTTGGTTTTTCTAAGGTTTGCCAAGGAAAAAAAAAAGGAGAAAATGGATGTAAAATTTAATTTCCTCGAACAAAGATAAAATTTAAGTACCGAAACTTCTACTAACAATCCCAAGTGCATACACGCTTGTCAACCCATATAGATGTAGTCCTTCAAAAACAAAGCTAACCTAAACTGATTGGACTAGAAAATTCTTCCCGGTACGGGGTTGGTCGAGAAGAGGAGAAAATGACCTGAAAGACGCAATAAGAAACTCATGGCCAGGAACAACCAACAGTCCGATGGTTCAAATGGTGCCAGGTTTGACATTTGATGTTCATCTGCCCCGTGACCGGAAAACAGACATTTCGTCGAGAACAGTCGTAGCGATAACAACAGGCTTATTATAGAAGGGGGGGGGGGGAGACATAAAAATGCTATATTACATTTGAAATTTCGACCCCACTGTAGAGCATTTTTACCAAAGAAATAAAAACTGAAGGGTGGATCTTGAATGATTGAATCACGAGTCTCAATCACGCCGCTTGTCATAGTTTCATGCCATTTGGTGGCTAGCTAGGAAGCTTTTGATTCGAAACTCCTCAATTTTTTTTTTACTTGGAAAAGAAAAGAAAAGAAAAGAAAATGCCAACAATTAAACCAATACCCAAATCATAAAATAATGTCCTTTTAGAGATATGGTTAGCTTTTCACCTTTGAGAGAAATAAATTAACCTACGCCTAACAGGTGCAACTTTTACCACCGCGAGATAATATTCTCCTTCTCAACCTTTATTCGAAAAAAAAGGACGAGGTGGTCGAAATAAGTAACATATTAGTTGATCGGACCACATGGTAAAGACTGATCTTACTCCATATGTTATTCCATTAAGAGGGCAAAACGACATCCCAGAAAGCAGAGCAAAGTTAAACGACAAAAAGCCAAGTCCAAACCACCAGGATCCGCAGCTTTGGAATGCTGAATTTTCTTTTCCCTCTCTACCTTTGCATAGGCATTGTAACAATGTAATTATTAACTTATCATGCACAAAGAGAGTAAGTTCCTTTTCCCTCCCCTACCTTTGCAAATAGCCTACCTTTTCTTTGGATTTAACATTATACTAATGAGTATCATGGGTAAACTGCAGCCTCAAAAAGTAATAAAAAGATATGTCATCCTCGTGTGCTTCAGAAGAAAATTACATATCAACCTTGTCTCCTAGCATAACATGCAGAGTTGTATTGTCATAAAGGGGTCCCACTGATCTTGTGCGCCATCGCAGGCCGCAGCATTTCGTCCCCACCAGCACTTCCTCAAAAAGTATCTTTAAAGCCTCAATCTGAACATCCCTCGCATTCCTCTCATGTTCTTCACCTCTCTCTCTCTCTGTCTCTCTCTCTTTCTGGGTGGAAAGCACATTTATTACAGTTCATAATAACAAGATTGATTCTATCATCATTTATGGCTTCCTTTTGGTCAATCTTCGCAATGTTAGTAGTCTTCGTGACATACGATTCTTCATTAGCCTTGGCATCTGATCTGCATAGGAAAGTTTCAACTATTTCAGCTGCACCTGCTCTCTTGCCAGGTGCTAGCGCTCCTGTGGCCTCTCCAGCTCTATCCCCAGACATTACTCCCTTATTTCCTTCCCCTGGTGGGGTGGCGCTTCCTCCGTCTGAGTCGTCACTGCCCACCATTCCTTCGAGCCGGAGCCCTCCAAACCCAGATGTTACAGTCGCCCCTACACATGATACGGCTTTTCCACCATCTGGATCTTTGCCCGAGTCGGCCTCTGTTTCTATAGCTCAATCCGGGCCTCGGAACTTAGTTTTACTGCTAACTCTGGTCGTGGTTGGCATAATGCTTCTCCCAGCCCCCAGGTATGTGAAGAGTTGTTAGTGTTGTTAGTGGCCACTGGCCAGCTCCAATTATTGTTACTAGTGGTTCCACTTTGTCTCTAGAATTTATTTTTGGTCGTACATGGTTAGTCTTGTGTGATGTTAGGCATGTTAGTGAAAGACGATGCTGTGAGCCTGAGTTGTGATAGGGTAATGTCTGCCAAAGAAGTATAAAATAAATCATAGTTGTCTTTCATAATCCAATATTTTATTGCTTTTTCTCTTTTCTTTTTACTATTGGCGTTGAAACCACATTTTATTGCCACTATTGGAAAATGTTTGTTCTTCTTTTTTCTTTTTTCCTGCTGCTGAAACCTATCTGTCATTCAATGAACAGTAACGAATGGAAACAACCAGATATCACTTACATTAAACAAAGCCAAACACTTTAAAGAGAAGTTAGATGAACCACCCAAGTTGAGTTCGCAGGGGGAATCCCCTTGATATAGACATATCTGAAAATTTTCTTGCAGACTACACTACTTACTGACTGACATATAACCACTTCTACAAAGCAACAATACTGACCTTCGAAGACCCATTAAACAACATCCCTAGAAATTTCCCCTTAAATCTGTTGAAATCAAATGGAGTCTGTTTCCTTGGGTTGGGGGAGTCTCTAGCAAGACACTTCCTTAGCATCACATTTTCATCCTTCAGCAAATCCACTGCTAAACTCAGCTGTCTTATTACCTCTCTCTTCTTTTCATCTTTCTCCACTAGGAGATCTTGTTGAATTTTGTTCTCTTCTTTAACTCTCTCTATTTCTTCCCTCAACTTTTTCACTTCATCTTTGCTGAGTCCACTGGAAATGACCCGATCTTTCATTTCTTGGTCAACTTGAATCTCGTCTTCCTGCTCAGGATCATCAACTTCAGACTCGTTAGACTCCTCAGGGTCACAAGTCTCCGAGCAGCTGTCGTAACACATCACACGTTTTAGATTTTCGGACCGATCTTTAGTTGAAGAAAATGGTGACCCCAAGGTTGTCAAGAGGCGAGTGCTAGATTCAGACTTGAGTTGATCATATCGTTCAGATAGCGAGCGATGGGCCCGATAAAATTCTTCAACCATGCTGATTAGCTCGGGTCGCTTCTTGTAATACATCTCTGCACGTTGAGCAAACGAATCTGCATCTTCCTCGATCAATTTTAGCATGGATTTTGTCTTTTCATCTAGTTCTGCCAGGGAAGAATGTAGGCAGGCATAAACACAAGCAAAAGAACATTCTCACAAATTTCTGTGGATACATAGAATATGGAAAAGTTGTTTGACCAATCGCTTAACCTATCATAGCCAGAGATCTATGCAGTATGCACACCAAGTTATTCAGACAAGTCAAACAACACTATTATCTTTTTATCGAACTTCATGCAGAGTCAGTCGACCACAACTCCCATGCTTAACCACCAAACTTGACAGGAGAAAAGGAGAAGAAAAAGGGTACAAGAAAGCTAAAATGAGGCCCCCATGGTCTTTATGAGTTGCTTAGTACTTAGAATCAGCTTTGTTTCATTAAAAATATTACAAGGGATCCAAGACATTATTAGGTCATAAAGAATATGTCAAGTTTCATCCCAAAACCAATTGGCAATGGGAAGAGGTGGCCCAACAAGTATATGAAGTACAAGATTAAATGGTCCCTAATCAATGTGGGACTCTGACAGATTCTAACATAATACATTCAAAGGCCAATCCTAAAAGTAGATATAAAAAGCATTTGCTAGCTCTTGGTGGAGTTCAGAGTAATCAAAAGGGAGGACCACTATGAAAACCGCGAGTGCTCTCACTATTGCACTCCAAGCAATCATTGCAGTGCTGACCATATATCACCTAGCAGAACCAAAGCCCTGAAAGAACCCCAGGTCCTCCCTTTCCCAAACTCAATTTCCCATGTATCACGGGAGTGGCCCTTTACGCCATGTACTTGAATTCATATATAATTGTCGAATCATTAGAAACAATTAATCAGCAGCAAAGTTGGAATTCATTCATGTCCTCATTAATCATTCATCTGATGGAGGAGGCTTTTACTATCAAAGGAATTTCATTTGTTTTGTATTCTATCACATAAGTGGCTCAAAGAACAAAAGTGTAGAAGGGAAATATAATTTTTAATGGCAGTGCTAAAAATTACTTTTCTTTGGAAGTGACAACCTGTTATGGCCTTTACTAAAAATGATTGAACCTTTTCCAAAGTTGATATGGTGTTTTTGATCCCAGAGATATGAGCAATCCTACAGCAAACTACCTTTTAAATTGATTTCTTTGTCTCTTACCTTTTTCAATACTATCCCTCCCCCCTGCCCCTCTCTTTCAGGGAATGACTTGTCTCCTACTACCTTTACTATATTTGATCATTTACCTCATTCAAGGCTCTCACCATTCAAATATCCCGCCCAAATTAAGTCCACGGCGGTCCATCTTCATACAATTAGTCCTTTTCTTTCCCTTTCTAGTATTTGGAAAATTAAAAGTTGTTGTTCAAAAGCCCTCTGGGTAATCCACCCGCCATTACACCTACCAGTCTTCTGAAGACTTGTTCACATGTAATTCAAATCTCCACCAAACATGCACTTCAGTCGCAAAAAAATAAATTTATCTAAGATTGGCAAAAAATAAAACACTAGGATACACATTCCAACAGTCAAGAAAAAGACCAACTTTATACAGAAGCAATAATAATTTTTTTTTAAAAAAATCTAGAAAATCCAAAAATGGAAATAAACAAAAAGAGGAATCAGGTAATTAAGGTACCAGCAAGAGTGGATTGGAGCCATGCTGAGCGTCTGGAGCTGTTGCGGCTATCAAACCACCAACAATGTGATTTTTTATTCTTCATCATCATTTCCACCATCTATTTACTCCTGACCTTCACAATATCAAAACCCGCATTTGCAGTATCTGTTTTTGCTTGTTTGTGGGTATATTAACTAGCCAGAAATCAATCGAGAAATATATATTTAGCAAGGAAAAAAATTCAAGCTTTTTTGTTTCTTTTTCTTCTTTCCTCCGAACTTACCGAATTAGCCTGAGTTGCTTAACAAACATGTTTGGGTAAAGGGACATTTCAAAGAGGATTATAAGTGAAAGAGGCAAATCTAGTCATTGACGAGAAGAATCAACGAATAACCCACCAAAAGACAAAAGAAACAAAGAAGAACATAGTGATAAAACACAACACATGACGACCAGTCGTTTTGCAGAATTCAAATAGAGGACTGTCATTGGTACTACCGTACTGTACTGCGGACCCCAATAAGAGAAATTTGAAAACATATAGCCCAGCAGACGGAGAGCAGGAGAGAGAGGACTACTAAATGACCGGATTACCCTCCACAAAAAATATTTGCTATGTTCACCTAGACTCATTACGTGGAGACTTCCACCGGGCACTAGAAAAGCAAGAACAAGATGGAGTTGGAGAGTACCTGGTTCTGCTGGTCTTCTTCACGGAGATGCCAATGCTGGGCCTCTCTCTCTGTGCATGCGTTTAAAGACTTCCAAGACGAGGATGTGGGAGAGGAGTTCCGGTTTTAAATGAAGGTCCTCGAGTTTCGAACTCGTTTCTCCATTTCAGAACTTGAATTATGGTACTGGCCGGTTGATTTGAGACACGTGTATCATCAGCGCCAGATACTCTGCGGGTCATGGGGGCATGAACGAGCCACGAATTAACTCAATTACCATTGAAAATAGATGTTCCAGGGGATACTTGTAGTGTACAAATCAAACCCTGTTCCCAAATTTTAAGAAGCTTTCTTCATTCTGCAATTTCCCCAAGATTCATCTTCCACCCAATTAATTTCAGCTCTCAAATATAATAACTTTATATAAAAATAAATAAATAACATTTTTAAAAGACATTGGAGAGAACACATAAATAATAGTGTTTTTTTGTATAAGATGTTTGTTATTAAAATAAAAAAATTTGATAAAATGATGCAATATTATTTGAATTTAGAAAGGTGGTTGAAAGCACTGGTTAGGGTATTAGGTGGACTAAAAAAAGTGAGAAGGGCAATATAGATATATATTTGGCTGTGCTTGATAGTTAAGGCCTGAGGCCAGTGTAGTCGTAGTGGGTGGGTCATGTGGGGGGAGCGTAGTGGAGCCATCAGCCATAGCCATAGCCATGTGTGTAACGGTCAAAAACTTCATCAAGAACCTTCTAAATAATCCACATGGGGAGAAAAATTGGTGGACCTGTCATCTACTCTGTCTAACAAATGGGACAAAATGGTTTTGGGACTCTTAATTATTATATAGTATAAACCTCCCTTTCCTAAACATATAAATAAATTATCCTCTCTAATCTGGGATCTGAGTACATTTTAAAAGCCAAAGAGCTCAAACCAAAGTCGTGTCTACTGTACTTTCTCTCTTATTTATTTGTCAAAAAAAATGGAGCTCATTTAGGTAGGGACCATGGGAGGTATGAGCCATATGCTAATCTCTTTGAAATTTGCAAGTAGGTTTGATGGTCTCACTTCGTGTGTGTTAGTATATGGCATTATGGAAATATATTTTCCTAATTTAGGAAGATATTCTCAAATCAAGATGATTGACATTTATAATCATCTTTAATTAGTTGATTCTGATTGCCATGTATAGTTTATACACACATCAGAATATACAAAAGTATTCTTTCTTGTATTTTCTCCTATTTCAACATTGTAAACTTATCATGCAAGATTTAACTCCTTATGAAGAAAACAAAGGCAAAACCTTGAAAACCAAACCACACCTCATGACTATTTTCTTCTAATAAGTAACATTCTTACAACTATGATTGAGGGGTAATGTATTATGCCCTACAAACTCACTATGATTAAAGGGTAATGAAGCGAGTTCTATGAAGTTCAAAAGATATTGTCTCCTCTTCCCTTGAAACTATGGGATAATCCCAGTTAATTGGCAAGATTCTAAATGCAATTTCAGTGAATACTCAAAAAGCTTAATGCAATCATATATCTTTTGGGGTGCCCAATGGAAAGCAACCCTTTATGTGTGTCCTTCAAAGTAGTATGGAAATTGGAAAATCTCAGTTTGGCTAGATTCCAATGAGTTTTCTTAGCAGCCAAACACGTACGGGAATATTTGAAATTCTGATTATCTCCTAAAAAATGGCACAACATCACGAACCAATTGTTATCTTTTCTCTTCGGGTACGGTAGTGATAAACTCATGCAATCTCAATTCTCAACTTCTGAGGGAAACGAAGAGAAGGAAGTACATAACAGTGTGTAGGATAGAACAAGACTGCCACGAGTGGTGATTACAGAATCGTCTAAATACTAAAAGTTGGTGCAGAATTGGCCCACAATTTTCTGGTGCAAGCAATTAATTAGCCAAAATTACCGAGGTAAATTGTTAACCTTTCTTGGAAAGGAGGAAGCATATCGAAGCGACCAATTAAACTGTTAAGAGGGTTAGTTCTTTTGTTTCATCTCCTGTTTCTATTACTTTCTTTCTTCACACTTAGGAGGCTTCTAAGTTTCTTCTTAGGAAAACTTTCACTTTGTGTCCTTAAAATTTAGGGACAGTTCAATTCAAATTACCAAAATTCATCATTATATGCACTAAAATAAAATCTAACCGTCAAAACCATTTATAACACTAGCAACACGATTTTGACTGTCGGATCTTTTTTTAGAGCGCTCAATGATGAATTTTAACAATTCGAGATAGTGGAAAATTTGGTAATTTGACTCTTACAATAATATTGAACTCATAGTTTGTAGGTGATTTTTTTTCATATTATAATTTCTCAAAAATAGTAACAGCTAAGGAAGAGTCAACATAATGACTTACTTTATAGGGGTTTGGAGGTTTTTCCTATTCTTATTCCTCGCCATCCAAATGCTCCACTATATGCAAGGAGAAATCATCCTCCAAATAACCTTAGCGAAAGGATCCTTAAGCTTTCTCTCCCAACAGATCAAAACGTCCCCCACCCGCTCCGGCATGACCCAATGAAGATTTAGCAAGTAGAAAACATGTTGCCACAGACATCTCGCCACAAGGCAATGGAGTAAAACAAGGTTAATCGATTCGTCATCCCTCTTACATAAGTAGCACCAGTCAAGCACATAAAGCCCTCGACGCCTCAAGTTATCAGAAGTCAAAATCCTACCATGCGTAGCCTCCCAAACAAAGAAGGAAACTCTTGAGGAGACTTTAGAATTCCAGATCCGACGCCAAGGCAAGGACACAACTCTACCACTATCAAGCAAAGCATAGAAGGACTTTACTGAAAAACTGTCATCCTTGCTACCCACCCAACAAAACTTGTCCTCAGTACCTCAATGTAGCACTAACGCATAAAGGGTGGAGAAAAAAAGATGAAAATTCCTCCAACTCCCAATCATTTGCATGTCGTAAGATCTGAACATTCCAAACAATCGTGCTAACATCAGAATCCATACAATCCTCCACCAGACCATCCGACTCCAAAGAAAGGGAAAACACTGTAGGAAAATAGCACCTCAACGGACGATCCCCACACCACACATCATGCCAAAACCGCGTCATTTGCCCATTCCCCACCACCACCCGAGTATGCACCCTGAAAGCCTCTCAACCCTTGCTAATATACTTCCAGAGACTAACCCCATAAGACCCATGAGAAGATAAAGAGCACCATTCCCCCTCAGTGGCTCCATATTTCTCCGTAATAACATTCTGCCATATTCGATCTCTCTCAGTAGCAAACTTCCATAACCATTTACCCAACAGAGCTTTATTAAACACGGAGAGACCTCTAATACCCAAACCACCGCAATCAACAGGAGAACAAACGGCCTTCCAATTAAGAAGATGAAGTTTTTGAACCTCACCATCGCTACCCCACAAGAAATCTCTTTACAGTTTCTTCATTCTAGCAGCAACCTTATGCGGAAGGGGAAAGAAAAAGAGAAAATACGACACGAAAGCGTAGACTTAATCAAAGTAACACGGCCTTCTTTTGATAAGTACAGACGCTTCCACCCAGTCAACCGTCTTTCCATCCTTTCCAAGATCTCATCCCAAATATGAACACTCTTAAAACGAGCTCCCAACGGAAGACCCAAATACGTCATAGGCAAATTAGAGACCCTGCACCCTAAGATGGAAGCCAACTCCGACACATTACTGACTGGGCCAACAGGAATCACCTCTGACTTAGATAAATTAACCTTCAAGCCAGAAACTGCCTCAAAACAAAGAAGCAGGCATCTGAGACTACGAAACTGATATTCCTCAGCCCCACAGAAAATCAACGTATCATCAGCAAACAACAAATGGGAAACACAAACCCTTTCCCTATTCACCCTAGAGGCTCTGAAGCCTTGAAGGACACCAACCGAGTCCAGCCTAGCCATCATACGAGATAATGCCTCCATACCAATGACAAACAACTAGGGAGATAAGGGATCACCCTGCCTTAAACCACGAAAGCTACCAAACCCACTAGAAGAACTGAAAATTTAACCGAGGAGATACAAAAATAGATCCACCGGCACCACTTTGCTCCAAACCCACATCTCCTAAGAAGGTGCATTCGGGTGATGTCGCGTACGTTACGTCTCCCAGTTTTCCCTCTATCAGTACCTCCACGCAATATCCAGGAGGCAAAGGAAAAGAGGTGGATGTTGTGTGAGGCAGGGAGCGGCGGTCATTTAATGCAGATGTTATTCGGTCTCACGTTGGTGCCTCAAATACAAGCGATTCAGCCGACAAAGAGACGATTCAAAAATCCGTAGAAAAAGCAAAGCCTGCTTTGTCGTGTAGGAAGCTGGAGGCATTTAACGCAGTCGAACTTTGACATCACGTAGTGGGGCATAGGAGGGAGGTGGATAGGATTGCTCTTCTTTTACAAAATTTTAACCCAGAATGTCCAACGGTGAAGGCTATGAAATGTTTGGTTTGTGGCTTCCAGCTAAAAGCCCAAAAAGGAGTGGTTCAAGCCTTTGAAGATGGGCTAGAGACTGTTGGATGCAGTGGGCCGAATTTAGTTGAAGGTGGGCTGGATCTGGATAACTACGGTGGGCTGACCTCTATTGTAGGTGGCTGGATCTTGTGAACTGTGGTGGGCCGAGTGATGGGCCGAGTTCTCTTGCAGCGGGTGACAGCCCGATAAGTGGAGAGGTGGGTCTATTGGAGGCGCTCGTCAGTCGGCCCCTTCATCCCGCGCCTCAGCTGCCGATACAGTCGCCGTCGAGTGCTGCTCTGTCGCCGACGAAGGTGTCAACGCCTGTTGCTCTGCTCCCTTTGCCGACGTCTCCAATCGAGGCAGTGTCCTTGCCGGCGAATGAGTCTTCTGTTCTGTTGCGCTTCGAGGGGTCTTCATCGACATCGTCGTTGGAGTCGTCGCAAGATCTGGTCGTCGAACGATAGCCCGAGACCTCGCTGGTGCCGGATGTGTTTTCTTCTTCTACTACTTCGCCGAATCGGGAGAAGTTGGCTAATTCGTATGGGCTGTCCTCCATGGTTGGTCCGCTTTCAAGGGAGTGCTTGGCGACATCGAAGCTTCAGGCTGCCTTGCTGCCGACTCCAGGTATTTTCTCTGCTAATTCTGAGTGTCTGCTTATTTTTGATTTGGAGCAAGTCTTTGGGTCAATTATTTGGTGATGATTATGTTGATCGGGGTATGAGGGTGGATGAGATTTCCTTTGAGCTTGTTGAATGTGTTTCAATGGGTGGTAGTGGGCAGATCAGTTTCATAGGTATGAGAAGTACGGGGTAATTCTGACCGGTGTGGTTCTACTATATTGTTGGCGGAAGATATGGACCTCAAGGTACGTGGGAAAGGTGGAGAGTTGTTAAGGGCGGGTAGTGGCAGTGGAGATCCATTTGGACTCCGTTGCAGATTAGATATCCAGTTCCTGAGCAGGAAGACCCTTCTAGGTGGGTGTTGCGTATGGTCTCTTCGTTCCGTCATATGGTGGGGTGTCTTGTGAGGGTTATGAAAGTGAGTTGATGGCTTTGTTTGCTGCTTTGGAGAAAGATCGGGTTTCTGTAGGTAACACCAAATCTCATAGGTCAGCCGGTATGCTGTTGAGGGAACTAAAAGGCTTAAAGTCTAGTATCAATTATGAAGGCGGTGATGGATCGTTTCGTCGTTGTAGGAATGGTGGGAGGGCTCTGATAAATTGTTAATGAAGCCAAGGTTTATCAGTTGGACGTGAGGGGCCTCAATGATAGAGGCAAGTGCAGTAGGATCGGGAATTTAATAAGGGGGTGGAAACCTGTTTTAGTCTATCTTCAGGAAACCAAATTGGAGGAGGTTGCGAGGGTTGTTGTGCGTAGTTTGTGGGGTGGTCCTCATGTGATGTGAGTTTGTTTGCGTGTTGTTGGTACGTCAGGTGGAATTTTAATCTTATAGGATTCCTGGGTGCTAGAGTCTGTCGATGTTTGTATGTGGAGTTGTTCTCTTTCGGTTGTGTTCCAGAATCTTGAAAGTGGGGCTAAGTGGGTGTTCTCGGGAGTTTATGACCCTAATGATAATGTTGGGAGGCGGCTCCTATGGGATGAGTTGGCGGGTGTTATTTCATGGAGGGGCTCCTTGGTGCATTGGGGGGATTTCAATGTTACTAGGTTTCCTAGTGAGATGTTGGATTTTGGTGTGGGCAGAAGAGGGATGGAGGATTTTTCGGATTTCATCTCCGAGTTTGGTTTGGTGGATTTGCCGCTGGTGGGTGGTTTGTATACTTGGTCCAATAATCGATCTTCTCAAACTTGGTTGAGGATTGATCGTCTTCTCTTTAGATCGGATTGAGAGGCTATGTATCCAAATACTATTCAAAGAAGGCTGCCTCATATGTATTCTGATCACTTCTCTATTCTGTTGGAGGATAGGTCTTTTGGGGGAGGTAAGAAGCCTTTTCGTTTTGAAAATATATGGCTTAAGGTGGAAGGGTTTGTGGAGAAGGTCAGGGGGTGGTGGGGGAGCTATGAGGTTTCGGGTACCCCTAGTTTTGTGTTGGATTGCAAGCTTAAGGCATTGAAACGTGATCTTATTGCTTGGAATAAGGATGATTTTGGTAACATTAGTGTGCGTAAGTCTTTGTTGATGAGTGAGTTAACTTCTTTGGATGTGTTGGATGAAGGTAGACTCCTTATTAATGAGGGATTGAAAAGGAGATTGTTGGTCATTCAGGAATTGGATCACATTATTGAATTGGCGGAAGTGAGTTGGAGACAAAAATCTCGGGTGTTATGGCTAAAGGATAGGGATAGATGTACCGAGTTTTTTCACCGAGTGGCAAACTTTAACAGGAAGTTTAATTCTATCTCCTAGTTGGAGGTAGATGGGGAGGTGCTGCAAGATCCAAGTGACATTTCGGCTCACATTGTTCAGTTTTACTCATCTTTATATGTTGAACCTTTTCAGTGGAGACCATCTCTGGATGGTTTGGAGTTTTGACTCTATTTCAAGGAAGAGGCAGTTTTGTTGGAACAACCTTTTGAGGAGGCTAAGGTGGCTAGGGTGGTGCACGACTTAAATGGGGATAAAGCTCCAAGTCTTGATGGTTTCACTTTAGCTTTCTATCAGTCTTGTTGAGATGTCATTAAGGGGGATGTGTTGTTGATGTTTAATGAATTTGCTAATTATGGTCGATTTGTTCGTATTTTGAATGCATCCTTTATTGTCCACATTCCTAAGAAAACATGTGCGGTTGAGTTGAAAGATTTTAGCCCGATAAGCCTTGTGGGCAGTATTTATAAGATTCTTGTCAAGGTTTTGGCTAACAGGTTGAAGTGTCTGCTGAACAACATAATCTCCTCGTCTCATAACGCTTTTGTTCGTGGTAGGTAGATTCTGGATTCGGTGTTGATTGCGAATGAGTGTATTGACTCTCGATTGAGGTTAGGTGCGCTGGACATGCTGTGTAAGTTGGACATCCACAAAGCTTACGATCATGTGAATTGGGATTTTTTGATGTACCTTCTTAGGAGATGTGGGTTTGGAGCAAAGTGGTGCTGGTGGATCTATTTTTGTATCTCTTCGGTTAAGTTTTCAGTTCTTGTGAACGGCTTTTCTGAGGGATTTTTTGGTAGCTCTCGTGGTTTAAGGCAGGGTGATCCCTTGTCTCCCTTGTTGATTGTCATTGTTATTGAGGCATTATCTCGTATAATGGCTAGGCTGGACTCGGTTGGTGTCTTTCAGGGCTTCAGAGCCTTTGAGGTGAATAGGGAAAGGGTTTGTGTTTCGCATTTTTTGTTTGCTGATGATACGTTGATTTTCTGTGGGGCTGAGGGATATCAATTTCGTAGTCTCAGATGCATGCTTCTTTGTTTTGAGGCAGTTTCTGGCTTGAAGATTAATTTATCTAAGTCAGAGGTGATTCTTGTTGGCCCAGTTAGTAATGTGTCGGAGTTGGCTTCCATCTTAGGGTGCAGGGTCTCTAATTTGCCTATGACGTATTTGGGTCTTCCGTTGGGAGCTCGTTTTAAGATTGTTCATATTTGGGATGAGATCTTGGAAAGAATGGAAAGACGGTTGGGTGGGTGGAAGCGTCTGTACTTATCAAAGGGAGGTCGTGTTACTTTGATTAAGTCTACGCTTTCGTGTCGTATTTTCTCTCTTTCTTTCCCCTTCAGCATAAGGTTGCTGCTAGAATGAAGAAACTGCAAAGAGATTTCTTGTGGGGTAGCGATGATGAGGTTCAAAAACTTCTTCTTCTTAATTGGAAAGTCGTTTGTTCTCCTATTGATTGTGGTGGTTTGGGTATTAGAGGTCTCTCCGTGTTTAATAAAGCTCTGTTGGGTAAATGGTTATGGATGTTTACTACTGAGAGAGATCGAATATGGTAGAATGTTATTACGGAGAAATATGGAGCCATTGAGGGGGAGTGATGCTCTTTATCTCCTCATGGGTCTTATGAGATTAGTCTCTGGAAGCATATTAGCAAGGGTTGGGAGGCTTTCAGGGTGCATACTCGGGTGGTGGTGGGGAATGGGCAAAGGACGCGGTTTTGGCATGATGTGTGGTGTGGGGATCGTCTGTTGAGGTGCTCTTTTCCTACAGTGTTTTCCCTTTCTTTGGAGTCGGATGGTCTGGTGGTGGATTGTATGGATTCTGATGTTAGCACAGTTGTTTGGAATGTTCAGTTCTTACGACATGCAAATGATTGGGAGTTGGAAGAATTTTCGTCTTTTTTTCTCCACCCTTTATGCGTTAGTGCTACATTGAGGTGCTGAGGACAAGTTTTGTTGGGTGGGTAGCAAGGATGGCAGTTTTTCAGTAAAGTCCTTCTATGCTTTGCTTGATGGTGGTAGAGTTGTGTCCTTCCCTTGGCGTCGGATCTGGAATTCTAAAGTCTCCTCAAGAGTCTCCTTCTTTGTTTGGGAGGCTACGCATGGTAGGATTTTGACTTATGATAACTTGAGGCGTCGAGGGCTTTATGTGCTTAACTGGTGCTACTAATGTAAGAGGGATGACGAATCAATTAACCATGTTTTACTCCATTGCCCCGGTGGCGAGAGGTCTGTGGCAGCATGTTTTCTACTTGCTAAATCTTCATTGGGTCATGCCGGAGCGGGTGGGGGACGTTTTGATCTGTTGGGGGAGAAAGCTTAAGGATCATTTCGCTATGGTTATTTGGAGGATGATTCCTCCTTACATATGGTGGAGCATTTGGAAGGAGAGGAATAGGCGGTGTCAATTTCAATATAATGATTTTAGGTGTATTTACATAAATGCCAATGGAATGCCAAAAAAAACACCATATACACTAGTTTCTTCAAAATTTGACACTTACTATATTTTTTTGTTTTTCTAGGCATTTGACTCTTACTATATACCTGATCTGTTTCTCATCACTGGATAATCGCTTCTGTTAGTGAACCCGGGACATAGGGCACAAACCCCCTCCCACCAAACACGGGGCGCATCACAGCATTATCAAACTTCCGCCAATAGTGATGCACAGTGTGACTCGGCGTGCTCCACAGCATACGTAGACTATCTTCGTGGGGAACTTCTGCACCCATGTCAGGATCTGACTCTTGTCCATTTGCCAGAAGTGGAATATTATAAGATTTTGGAGAAGACAATTCAGACACAATTATGTTCCCGGAGTGTTTCGGTGGTGGAAGCAATAACTTTATGAGAGGCTTCGTCAATAATCCGCCAACCTGAGATGACCAAAAACCGAACGTGAATCAAAGAATGAACATAAAAAAGACAGCTTATCCTACAACCGCTATCATATTTCATCATTATGTGCAAAGGGCTTGACACTATGGTCACAATAGCAATTTTCAGACTACACACGGGTAACTGGATTGGCTAGGGCTGGACCTTGTCTCCCTTATGGTTTAAATAGAAGCAAGCTGAATCCTAGTCAATAAACAGCTAAATTTCAAACCATACGTTGGCTCATGAACAGTTAGAATATGAATGATTTCCCAAAATGCTGGGAGTATGTTTAGAATAGACTACTTACCGTTATAATCTTCCATTGTACTTGTAGATGTATGGAGTTTAGCTCCAGAATTACAAGGGGTGGCTTAAATGTGTGGTTTAGAAGAAAGGGAGGGATGGGTGAACCACTCGCATCACAACATATCTAGGCCGGTCGGAAACAGCATACATGATGGAATTTAGGCCAAATAGTCAGAAACAAAAAGTGATGCCATTCTACCAAAGGATGCCTACAAGTCCATATTTTCCTATTTATCCATCGCTACTGGATATCCACCAAATTTTGTCAATATTAACCCCGTAGTTGAGGAGAAAGGGGTAGAGGAAATCACATGTACTCAAATTAACATAAATTGGAAGTAATGGTAATACTTGAGAGAACACTCCAAGTCTAGGAGAAATTTGTAACCCGAGTGGAGTGAGGTATCTTACCACAGTAGTGAAGAGAACGACAGTGATGGTGCTGGTTATCATTATTGCATTCCCCAGTAGTTGAGTATGCCCCGACCTTGTAAACTGCACACACATCATGATACAGAAATGATCACATAAAAAACACCATAAAAAGGTCAAGAATGGCTTGTGTACTGTTCATTCAGTTTTATGACTATGTATTGTATTAAAAGATAAATACCATAAGTATTATATCACCTACAACTGCAAAAAGATTATATTACAGAAATGCACCAAGAAATAAGGAAAAAACCATCCTCACCACCAAAGCATTAAACACTGTTTACTACCTAGACAAAGTAGTGTGACCCATAGTGGCCCAGCATGAATAAGGCTCCCAACTCAAAATATTGTGAAGGGAGTCATAATACTGGCGATGAGTAGCAGGGTAGACTTGTCAACAGTTTTACCTGATTATAAGCAAGTGCCACAGATACAGCGCCTCGCATGAGTCCAGCCCACCATATGGTCACCTGTTTGAGTTATGTTAATGAGTAATATAATTCAGCGAGATGAAAAGTTCAACACCAGATACATAAGATATCTACCTGCTGCTTAAATCCGATTTTGTCATTCTGAGACTTCTTCGTTAAGTTTGAGATAAAAGATAGGGGGAATACAAAAGCTGCCCTTCCAATCAGAACCAAAGCAAGCAATATCAAACTCACCCCAACTGATGTCCCAGGACTGTGAAAGCAAAGGATAAGCTCAGACTACAAGCACGATAACATACTGAGGCAATAAGCAAGGTACAATAAAAATCTTTGCAAGATTAAATACAAGAGAACTTGAACTAATTACTCTTTTGTGCACTGGTGGACCTTACCTCTTGCTAACAACTGCCCACTTCTCGATGTCCATGGCATCCATCCCAACATATAGGAATATGAAAATCTCCGAGACAAATGATAATGTTGCAAAAGCATGCCTGCAAGATTAAATGGGACAGGAAAAATAGCTGCGTCAATTATCATGAGAGTGACGAAAATAAATAAGTGGATTTCACTGTCTAAAAAACTAATGACAAAGTTAACATACTTAGTAGTGATTCTAGAACTTTCAGTCACATTATGCCAGGTGTAGTGCGACATGACAATCCCACAAAAGAACACAGTAAGAATGCCACTGAGGAAGAACAGCTGGAAGACAAGGTTTAGCATGATCATTAAACGAGAATGTTCTATAACATGAAATCCAAATGCTAATCTGAAACAAAAGTAACTGAAAGTTTCAACTCAATATATTGGAGAATCTTACTTCAGCCATCATGTATGAAAGGTAAGCCATTAGAATCATAAGAGCAACTTCACGATCAGTAGAGTGCCTGGCAAAATTCCGATAAGAGAGACTAGAATAAATAATATTACGAGAAAATAAAGAGAACCGAATACAATGTAAGCCAGCTGAAAATTATGGTTGCAAAAGCTTCATAGGCTGAAACTTCATGGGCAATACTAGATACTAGACAAATAAATTTTTCATCCATCTGGCAAAATTCAATTAGCCAAATCACTTGTTGAACTTAGGTTCTTAATCGATCATAATAATCCGCAGTTAGACAATTCATTCCTTCCGTAAATTGTTCTATATGGCCAAAGAGTAGGATACTAAGAAGATTAATACCCAAAGTCCACCACACCTACTATGTGAACTCTAGTGAACTACATCTAAAGTTACCAAATAAAGAACAACAACTGTACATCAAAGAAAACCCAGAGCTTGCATGTGAATTTCATACAAAGATAGAGACAATCAAAACCAAATAAAAGAAGCTTGATCTCAAAAAAAAAAAAACAAAAACAAAAAAAAAGGGAACGAGAAGAAAAGAAAACAAAGCTTGATACTAGATGAATAACAATAAGTATTAAGCAAAAGAAAATTACAAGCCCTTGGTTACCTGCCAATGTACAACTTCTTTATTATATACGCACTAAGCAATCCAACCTACAAGAGAAAGATACAAATGTTAATAACTAATACAGTTCTCGTGCAAGCTACACGCACATCTCTTATAACATCAAAGCAACCCGGGAAAAAAAAATTGCATGACTGCATCATGTACGACATTGTTTTTGTTTGAAGATATTGTCTTCCAGAAAAACCTGGGCTCAAGCATATTGTATCACTGTTCTGAGTTCCCCAATCAGAAAAGCCTAGTTGCTTAGACTTCCCTATATGCAAATGTAATGGAGAATCCGTTCTCTCACCTCATTAACTAGGGTAAATTACATGATCAATAAGGGTTTTCATTGAAGTGAGCCAGAAGGTTTTAGAAGCACAAAGAAAAACAATCCATATCTCATCTCACTACATAGAAAGGTAAAAATGAATTAACATTGCTGACTTTTGATAACAGTAATAGTACAAGGAAAACTATAGAAGCTCAGCACATATATATGGGAGCGTGCATAGACAGACACACACACAGATGGAGAGAGACTCACCGCAACCCCCAACACCGTGCTGGAAAAGAATAAATTCAAGAAATTTCCTAGGAATTGCAAGGCGATGGTTGAGGTGATATGAGAAAGGTCAAATCTTTGGATTGCATTGAAAAGTACCACAGATGTGGCATCATTGACTACACCTTCTCCAAAGACTAGACTGTACAGAAAGGGTCTCTCTTCCTGATTAAGAACCTGCCACATTAGACAGAAACTTAGATAGGAATGATTCTCATTTTGTTTTCTTTTTGTTTTTTCAAATCAAGACAGGAATCAGTATCTAGTAATTCATTAGTTTATTGTATACAACCACGAACTATTTTTACCTGTAATGTACAAACAGAATCTGTAGCTGAAAAGATAGCTCCAAGGGCTACAAGTAATGAAGTTAAACATTAATTAGGTCTGAGTCAAAAAAATAAAGTGATACCACGAATAACACTTTTCAAGCTCAAGCAAAGATACAGCTTTTACGAGGCAGGCTCTCTGTTTGCATTCAATAATAGAGATTGATAGATACAGACAACCAGAGAGAGAAAACATAGATGATGGTACCGATATTATGTGTAGAAAGAGCAGAGAGAGAGAGAGAGAGAAACAGCACAAAGAGGACCAAAAATTTCAGAGTCAAACGCTTTCAATGGGATTCATTCATCCAAATACTTGCGCACAGGTCAGATTCTGACCAATTCAAAGGATCAAAGAGGCATCACATACATAGTCTGATCCCCACCTTGAAAAGTTTTATCCAAAAGATTACCACGTCATTAGAAAAGTAGAAAGAGAGTGATAGTGTTTACCAAGATAATCTCCAACCTCCAGGAAACCAATATCCAATTTTTTGAATAGCTGCGCCGAACCTGGATCATGATACTAAAAGTTACAACCATCACAAAACATAAAGCCTTTTCTGCTTAAATTCCAATCATTTGTGAACAAGAACCAGTTTTTTCATCCTTTTGATTGACTAAAATATATCTCTTACTTTAATTTATGGTGGTACCTTCTTAATTTCCACCCTGAGAATTAGCATGATAAAAATAGATTATGAGGATAACATGAACATGCCATTGAGATCCATCAAACCAATTCAGGCACAAGTTCTACCCAGTATCATTAAGTTTAACAGCTAGAAAGAACATATTTTGCTGACAGCTCCAAGGCATGCACAAATATTGCAAAGTAAAAATCAGAAACCTATGCTGAGAATTCACACCATACAGTCATTCTTACAAGGGTTTTCTAACATATCAATGATCTCAAGTTCCAGTGGTTTCTACAAACTCCACCCCTCTAACAAGATAGAAACAAATTACAGGAGTTTCTGACAATGAGATCCAGCATTCAGGAAAGAATGTAAACTCAATTCCTGTCTCAAGAAGAAGGTAAACCTACTCATTGAGTTATACTCCAAAAGCGATATGAAGTTGATAATAAATATAATGTTTGGAACAGGTAGCACCAGAACCATTTCCGCATTTTCATATATTTCTTGATGCTTTTGTAGCAGTATCCCTTGCCACTAAGTTCATAAGAAATCTAGCAATACATTCTGTTTCCCTCATGTCATATTTCTTTTTACTTTCTAAGAACTGAACCTTCACTGAAATCAATAAATTTTGATGCCCCAGGGGAACCACAGTCAATTCAACTGACATGGTAGAAAATAGCAAGTGGATGACAACTTGTGCGAGTGTGCATAAACTGATAAAACACTTACTCATCATTGAATAAAATGCGCGTGTAAAACTTAATTACCTACGTGTGCCTACATGCATATATGAGTGAAAAGTGAAAATCAGTCAGCTAGAGAGAATCAAACAATACAACAGCTTGTATTCCAGACCGCATGGTTACGAATTCCATCTAATCTAAGCATGTCTGCAAATTCTGAACATACCTAGTGATATGATGGCAAAGGATATTAAACTACCAACAGCACCAAACAAAATGATCGTCATAAAGTTTCGGAAAAATTGCTTCTTTTTCACCTGAAAACTGAACAGGAAAAAGATCTGATCAGATACTAAGCAACAAGAATTAGTATTTATGATATAAATAATGTCCTCTACTATAGGAGTTGACAATAAAATATCCCAATCCATCCACAATTTACCAAAATCAACAAAAGCCAAGTAAACATGAGGACAACACAGCAAAAGAGAACAAGTTTATTTCAAATATAAGGAACGGGCCTATCAATACTCCACTCAGGATGAACAAAGATAAGGTTCAAGTGTCTCTGATCACCCTGATACAATGGGTGAAGACAAATATTTGGAGTTTACATTGAAGGAGGAACATGAGGTTAGGAATGCAGGCAGAAGATATCCATTTTCACAGCAATCATTCATTAGGATTCTGCTATACATTCCAAAAGCTAAAAGGAGGAATAGGATCAACAGAATCTGGAGTCATCATCCTCACAAGTAGACTTTGCATTCAAACACGAGAGAATAAAAGTAATGAACCAATGTTACAAGTGTAAAAAAGGTAATGCTGCAACTAAATAAGACTTGGATATTAATATACTCCTATCTTCTAACATACAGCAAGACTTTTGAAGCTCATGGAAATTACGGGTAATGCACTGCAGTAGCAACATTGAGATGTAGCGAAAAAACAAAAAGCATTAACTAAATAAATGTAGGTCGCGACAGAGAGTAACAAACTTACCCAGCGTTGAATATAATAGGTGGAAGAAGATATATAAAGAAAAGATCTTCACTAAATACTAAGACGTGGGAGCTTTTTCCCTCAGTACTTAGTAGAAACACAATTCCACAACAAAGACCCTGTGATTAACCACGAAAAAAATTTACCATCAGAGTTCAGTAATACTGCACTAAACACGGATATAAAGAACATTGCATGTACTAGCAGTAATTAATGTGCGCATAAGTGTATATAAGGTGGAAAAACTCACAATGGCAAGGGCTGTAATTGACTCGGTTAGCCATCGACTCTTCTCTAACAGATGCCCAATTACAATACAGGAAGTGAGAAGTACTACAAACAGAGTTATAGCATCTACAGAAGCTTCGTCAGGGCTTCTCAACCCCAACCTCATCAGAACAGAGCCCAAACCGAAACCCATGAAGTAACGTCAATCTCAAAGAGGTCCGAGAAATTCACTGTTCATTGGCACGAAGATTTAAGTCAGTGTATCTCAAAAGCTCATATCTACTTTCTGTGCAACCGATCTCATGGATGTGTAACATTCAGTTTCCAAAACTACGCATTAAAAATTTTATAGACATGACAAGATTTTAGATAATGCAATTAGCACAATGAATCCAAATTTGCATGTCAAACAATATTTATTAGAAACGTTATAGAAATGTGATTAAACAACAACGAACCAAAGTCCTCTACTAAACCACTAGAAAAGGAAAATAAGAACCTTCTTTATTTATGAAAAAAAAAATTGAAAAAAATTGGTTATTTTCCATATGGACGAAAAGACAAAATTTCGGAAATACCAAGAGTGAAAAAGCTTGAATTGCCACAATACAGAATACCAATATTCACTCTCAACGGAGTTTGATCGTCCAATTGCCAGCAGAACAGAGAAGCACCTACCAGAAATGGTAAGCGTCGAATTGTTTCCTTAAAAAAAAAAAATTCCCTTCGATTTTCTCAGCCACTTAAACTGGAACAAAAGGTTTTACGTCAATGAAAAGGAAACGACAAATCGCCTGAATAAAGTCCATTTATTCACTCCACTTCCCGTTACGCTAATAGATTTCATTTCTACGACACTAAAATATCAGCACTAGTGAAAGCTTAACTCCTTCGAGTCTACGATATCACATTCTTTCCTTTTCCTCCATTTTCTCAGCAACCAAACGAAATCCACACCTAAAGCAAAATCATAAAACGTAGTGGCTACCCAGATCTGCTTTTCCACTTTCACAAAAAAACATTATAACAAACAAAGGAAAGAAAACCGTCTACAAAATTATAAAAAGCGTAGGACCTAAAATTTCATTTTCCCTTCTTTTTTTATTTTTCTGAATTTCCTCAGCGACCGTACAAAACCCAAAACTAACGAACTTGTTTACCTGCAACTCCTTTCGCATCCCAATCTGTAGAAAATTAGATCCTGTCTTAGCGGACGGAAAGAGAGGGAGAGAGAGACTCGGGAGGGAATCGGAAAGCTAAGTTGACAGTTGAAAGACCGCGAAAGGAAGGTGCGCCGGGGGGGCGTTCTATACGGTGCTGACCGTTAGAGAAGATAAAGCTAGAACTTATGCCGCACCCGTTGGATCAGAAACAAGATGGCGGCGATCCGGAAGTGCGAAATTGAATCAACGAATATAGGCCGTTAAGATCCACGAGGGATACCTTGTCGTGGACTCCAAGCTAGTATATGCCGTTGGGGAGAAGGAAAATATCCGATGCAGGATTAAATGGTTCCGTTTGCAATGTAAAATCTCTTACAATCAAATATTAAAGGGTGTGTTCGTGTTGTAAAATTTTAGTGTTGTTAAAATTTTAGGTATAGTGTTTAGTGAAAAAGTGAAGAGAGAGATAATTTTTTATATTTTTTGTAGTGAATAGTAGTGATTTGATGGGGAGAGAGATTATATTATAATTTTTTATTGTGTTAAAATTTTAGAGTGTGTAAAATTTTAGGACGCAAACGCAGCCAAAATATAATCTCTCTCCCAACAAATCATAACTTTTCACTACAAAAAAATATAAAAAATTACATCTCTTTACTTTTTTTTACTAAATTCAATACCTAAAATATTAACGAGACACACCTTTTACAACACAAACCACCCTAAACTAATGTACCGTCTGTCTCTAGGGACATCCAATGGTCAGTATTATTCTGTTTCTGTTATTTTCTTTTTCTTTTCTAGTTTCTTTTTTTTTCTAAGCTTTTCTAGTTTCTTCTAAGAAATACGATTACCTGCCTCAGTTGCCTACCACCTGATAAATTTGTTATTTTGAGACTTTTTTATATTGATTATTCTTTGCCGCTTTTGTCCCCACCAGACAACGTCATTGTCCTCGGTGTCTTTTGTCATGACAAGGACAGAGGAAAGAGACGTCGTTCGAGTGTCCAACTTCGATTAGTACTTTAGGTCGGTTCCACATATTATATTATTAAAAAAAATATTTGACAAGTCAAAGCCTTGGTAGATGTACATCGTACGTAGACCAAAAAAAAAAAGGTAGGAAGCTCCAATTTGATCACGTGAAGAGGTTAGAGTTGTCGGTTGTGATTGGGCTTTTGAACTTCAACGTTTCTTGGGCTCCATATTAGAGCCCGGCCCAGCTCCGTCACATCCCAGTCCTTCTATATTGGGATGCTCATTTACACCGGGATTGGCAGTCTATCGGTACCGTAATTGTTAAGAACGATTATTGTGTCTTAACGATATAGTGATGGTGTCAAATATGTAATTTCGTCAATTGCAGTGATGGTCACCTATATTACCGTTAACAACCCTTAGTTGAGACTTGAAATGATTATTAATTATATGACATACTTTTGTTGGAATATGTTAGTTGATTTATGTCACATTATTAGACACTTTTATTAGACTTTAGTCTTTATATTTGAGTATGTTGGACTTTTTGACTGCTTATTATATTTGTTATGAGTATTAATGATTATGATATTATGTTTAAATAGGTTATGATATTTGAATGATTATATTTGTTTCTTATATAAGGGCATCAAATGGTCTTAATGGCCCAAAACAGTGACAATAAAAACCCTAAAAAAATTCATTCTTTTTGCTCAACGGTTACACGGTTTTAAGCGATTACCGTATAACTGTTACTATTAATACTGTCACCGGCAAATGCAGTTATTGTGCCTTAGCGGTGCGGTGGTGATGTCAAATATGTGATTTCGTCAATTGCGGTGACGGTGGCGATTCTCGTCAAACCGTCACCTACACTACCGTCAACCACCTTACTTTTACAACCTTTTTCCAAACACATTGATAATATTACTTGAGAGCTCCCAATTCATCAAAATTAAATTTTTACAGCCCTAAATTTCAAAAAATTCCAACACCCATCCGAAAACTGAAATATTTTTCATTAGCATGCATGTTCGTTTGCAAAAGTATTTTAAGATCTAATGTATTCAACAAAAGTTATAAAACAAACATCCAAAATCTTAAAAAATCCTATACAAACACCAAAATATTTTGTACACAAACTCCAACGAGTTTTCACACAAATTTCAATATTTTTTTTTTAAAAAAAATTATAACAAATGTTCTTTCTCCATAGTTTTTCACCTAACTCAAATATTTTTTTATTAAACAATTACATTAAATCATCTCTCTCTACACCTTTTTACAAACTCCAATAAAAATTAAATATCTTTAAAAAAATTCACCAACTTTTACATAAAAATCTATAGAAGCCAAATCTACGTAAATATTCAAAATTCTATCAAAAATCCTAAAATCTTCCATTTTTTTACAAAACGAACATCAGTGAAGCCTCTCTTCTTTGGTATTGGCTTTGGAAGTTTCTTACTTAGTTTCTATAAGTCCCAATATCCGACAATGTAGTAATTTTGTTTTGGAGGGACATTTCGATATTTTACTTTTTTTTATCTAATTTGGATGGGGGCGTACAATAAATAATTTCAAAAATTAAAGGAAGTAAATCGTTATTTTAACAATTGAGGGGTCGAGGTTGATATTGCACTATTATTAGTAGGTGAACTATAACTTTTTTCCCAAATTTTAATATGTTCTAAGACGATTTGTGTAAGAATAACGCCCAAAAAATTATTTGTCTGAATAATAGTTGTTTGAATGTCGCATGTTTATATTTATTTATTGGGTAATATGATGTTACATATACATTATTGAGTGATATTGTAGAAAAGTCATGTTAATGATTAATGAATCAAAGACGGAAAGTATGACTCTTTGGTTCCTTGTTCACTTGATGATTTATTCCAGACCAAGATACATATTGATGTACGATAGGTTTACACTCGTTCTGCCTCTATTTAATAAGATGGTGAACTTTGTCATTGAGGTAATGACCTAAGCAAACGAGTGGGTGCAACGTTAGAGTACATGCATTGAACATGATCAAATATGAATACCTTGGAACTGATCACTGATGTTGAGAAGGTATTCAACACAATTGGTTTCTTGTATCCTTAGACATGAGAGGTTTATACGAATTTTTTATTATGTACTTGTGCTTTGACCCAGTCATTTGGTGATGATCTTTCTAGGTCAAATATTTCATATAACGTTGAGCATTGTACATAATAAATGAGTTTGTGTAAATGTTCAATAAAGAATTCATCAATCTCTGGATGAGGCATTATATTCAATATATCTGTATAGATTTGGACTATAAAAAAAAATCATTGGACAATGGTATTTTGTGAAAATGTTTTTCGAAATCTATATATATATTATCTTTATTTGTAAAATTGTTTGGGAAACAATAAATAGTCCAACGAGTTAAAGATGGTGAATTGTTAATTATATGAGTTAGAGACTTAATCGGTGATATGATTTTGGTCCTATTAACTTATGTGCAATATAGTAAGGTGGTAGGATAAATAAACGAATTAGAATAAGGGATTTCACAAATCAATCTCAAATACTCCGGGGGGTAAATTGTGATATGTTAATGACATTATCACAATTAGTATAAGCCTAAAATTCGGAATAAAAAAAATATAAGAGAGTTAATGAAAAAATGGTTTTTTCACGTGATCCTACGGCCGAGATATAAAGTCTCTAACGATCACACGTTATATCACAGCTTGTGAGTCCTAGGATTAAGACAACTCAAGAAGAGGGTGAATTGGTTTTCTAAATTTTTTCTTTTAACCCCAAAAGGCGTGTTTGCAAAGTAACTATTAATTTAGCACATGTATATAATATGCAACAAGTGTAAATAAGTGTTAAAAGTAAAGAGTATCTATAGATAAGCAAACACGTTATTCTTAGGTGGTTCGGCAAACCCGCCTACATCCACCCCTCAAGCTCCTTCACCGAGCCTTGAGGTTTTCCCACTATTATTCAAATAGAATATACTCTAGCTTCCGGGTGCTAGAGAACCTTATAAGTGTTTTCTCGGGCTCAACATTCAAACTCATGCCAAGTGGTTTTTCGGGCACACCACTCACAACTCACTCAAACTTGAGATATTCCTTCTCTAAGCTTCTTCTTTAGTGAATAACTCTCACTAAAGGAATCACCTCTTTTGATATGAAGATTTCAGGAACAAACTTTCTTGATAAAGTAGATATGAAAATGGAATGATCTATCTCTTGATTCACACAAAGGCAAAGATATGAAAGTGTGTTTTGTGTGAATGATATGAAAAATATAGAATATGAAGGTTTGGAATATTTCTCAAGTAGTAGAAATGATATGTGGTCGTTGTGTCTTCATTTTAGACGTTATGGATGTGAATTTATAGGCTACATATGAAAAGTAGTCGTTTATAGCCATTGAGAGTTGTTTGTTAAAACGAGCCGGTCGACTGGTACATGATTTGGTCATATTGTCAGAAAGCTTAGCGGCTCTATTTTAAAAGCAACCGGTCGACCGCTTCACTAGCCGGTCGACCTCTTCAACTTAAGCACTTCGTCTGGTTCATTTAAAAATATGTTTTTGACCACTTTTAAACACCTAATTTTAAAGACTTAATTCCCATAAGTATATGAAAAGTTTGAGAGTTTGATTGGGGTTTTTGAAACCTTTAAAAATATTTTAATCTATCAAACAAAAGGTAAAACGGTTTATGCACGTTTTGAAATATATGCAAGTGCGTGATTCAAATCATTGTCAAAAGTGAAGTAAAGAGTTACAAGACTTATACCCTAAGGTCTTGAATCTTCACTTTTAAGCTCCTTGCATCTTCTTGATTTTCAATTTTCTAGTTTTTGGCTCTTTCATCAAAACATTTTTTGTCTTTGAAGATGTCCGTTTTTATAAACTTGATCCATTTATTGAAATCATCAAAATCTTGATTGTACACAAAAGCCAGCACAACCAGGGTTTAGAAAAAAAACTTAGATATCTTTTTTTAATAGTTGGTCATTATGACTTTGAGAAATCGTGTGACGGTTGTGAGGTGTGGAAAGGAAGGAGACAAAACATATAGGCTCATTAGTTGTGAAATTAAATACTCAAGGTGTGAGATCAACAATACCTGAAGATCATTGAAGATTGATGATTCAATTGCAAACAAAGTTCAAGATAGTTTGTCAGATCAAGTAAGTATGATAATTTCCGTAAACAAACTTTCAATTTTATCCGAAAATATGATGTAATGTTTTTTCGGGTGTTTGGTCCAAAAGAAAACTTCGCAAATATGATGTTGTCTTTGTTGCAAACGGCCGAATAGGTCAGATTTATTTATTTTTAGCCACTGAATAAAACCTTTTTTTGTAGCATAGTAATTTATTTATTTTTAGTCACTGTACGCAAAATTATTTTTAATTTCCAATGGTTTAAAATATGAAAATTTATGTACAAGTTTCATGTAATTCGGATGTGTATTAAAAAAAGTTATGAATTACCAAAGTGACAGAAGACATACTGACAGCGAAGTAGAATACTCAAGGTTTCTGAAATATTAGTCTTAGAATTAAATTTTACGAAAAAGGAACATTTTTTAGAGCTCGGATTACGAAGTTGGTAATGATTAAGAATTATTTATAGATTTTTTTAATGCTTGTGAGAATGTTGGGGCGGATTGAATTTTAAGAATTTTGAACTTGCAAGATAAATCTTTTTAATTTAAGTACTTTTAAGGAGTTTGTAAAAATAATTAGTGAAAAAGTTAAATAATGTTTGGTTATAATGATTTTGGAAGAAAAAAAAGTCATAGTTCCCCGTAACTATAGTGAAATATCAACGACCTCCCAATTATCAAAACAACTATTTACTACAAGTGAAAAAATAAAAAATGAGTAACATGCTCATCCGAGACAAAATTATTAAAAATATTAAAAAAAATCTTTAAAAATTAATATTTTTTAAATAAAACTATTGACATTCTTTTTCAATAATCTATATTTTTAGTTTATTTCTTAAATTTTATTTATTTGTATTTATTTTTTTTAAATTGTTTTGAAGAGATATTTCATATTATTTTGCATATTACTATAGTGAAATATTTTTCTGTCTGACTTAACTTTTAATAGCGTTTTGCATATTTAAATTGAATTTTGTTCTCAAAAAGAGTTTAGTATAACGAACTTATAGCTGAAAAAGAATGAGATTCCTAACAATTGCTATGTTAATGTTGAGCTTCTAGATAGTGTAGGTATCGTGGATTTCTCAAAGAATTGCTAAACGCTTGCCTAAACTCCTTAAAATTAGGAGTAAATGGAATATTTAATTGAAATAAAATTTTAATAAATGCCCAAATGATTTTAGAAAATCTTATTTTTAAACTTGTAATTTGGCTAGTTCTACTTTATGCAGGTCCAATTCAAGAATAAGGCAACTTAGGAGTTAGGCAAGTATATAGCTGGCCGTCTCTAAGATAGTTAGGGCGTTTAGGTGAAATTATAAAAGAGACACTTTATAACAAAATTATAAATTATTATATATTAATTTAGTTAAAAATTATTATTTTTTGCCTTTCTAGATGCAAAATTATTTATTAAAATTTTGTATTCAACAGCTATCAAATTAATTTTTATTTTTTTTCCTTTTTTCTGCTTTTAGATATATATCAAAATCTTTAAAAAAAAAGAGAGAAGAAGATAACTAAACCGAAACTTAAAATAAAACTATATAATACTGGACTTAGTCTCAAATTCTCAATTTTCTCTAGATAAAATAACTATAACTATAAAAGTTATAAAATAAAAGTATAAAACTAGAGTGTAAAGTTTAAAAGTTGAAAGATTAAAATATAGTACTCTTGAGTTGGTGAGAGTGTGGGAGAAAGAAGAAAGTTACATGCCTACCAAGGTAAAGTTATATTTTGAATTAATTAAGAAGTTAGCTAGAAAGAAGGAATGATACACCATCATTTAAAATAGAAAAATAAGAAAAAATTGGTGAAAGTAGCATATTTTGAATCTAACAGTTGAGAAGTTAGTTATAAAGGAGAAAAAAATACAGAATTAAGAAGGAACTGTTGTGATATGTATAGGAAAAAGTTTATTTGCATACAATGAGAATTTCAAAAAGTTTAAAAGAGATTTTGGAGCCTATTTTTTACTTTATTAACTTAAAAAATTAAACATAAATTATGACCCTATTAAATATTAAGTAAAATAAGAAGTTGAGTCCTTCCTATTGATTTTTTTTGAAAAAAAAAGGATATTTTGAAACTTATTTTACTTTTTATTAAATTAAAATATTGGATATAAATTGGGAGCACTTTAAATATTAAACAAAATAGGAAGTTTGGGGACTTAGGCAGCCCCTAAGCTGCCTATGCTCAAGAGACTCCAACAGTCTAGCCTAACTTCTAAGTTGCCTAACATAGAATATCTTTAAAAATTTACATAAATCATAACTCATCATTTTTTCACCAACTCTTATAAATTCTACTTTTTTAATTATTTTCTCTCAAAATCCAATAAAACTCTAATCCACTTAAATTTTTACAACATTCTCTTGGTTTGCAAACATGGTGTAAATATATAGACAGATACAAAACAAGACTCAACAAGGGATCAAGATTTTCTGTAATTTCTTACTGTGTTTATCACTCTCCAAATTACACCACACAACTTGACTAAAAAATTACAAATATTCTAATCCCAATTACAACACTAAGAATGACAACCTGGAGGTTCATGATGACAACCAGGAGGTTTGCTCTTAAAAGAAAAACAAACAGAGAATATATTCTCCATTTAAACAACATGATAAATTTAGAAGAAGAAAAGTATAACATGATAAAAAAAACATAAAATTTTGGGCCGGGCTATCAAAACGCAAGCCCAAGGCCATAACGGATAAAGGAAGGATTCACTAAGGGTGCAAGATGCGAAGGAGTCCAGTTACTATCGTAAGCGCTTATGGTTATAAGCCTAGTAAGCGGCGGTCTGGATTTGTTTTTAAACAGTCCAATGGTGAGGAGCCATGCCGCATCATTAAATGAGCTTAACAAGTTGAAAACGCGATCAAGACTCATTTCCAGCTCCAGACTCGTTCTCATCTATCGAAATTTCAAATCGCAGAACATTAGTTTTCAGCTCCCACGATTTCAACCCCAAATCGGTTTGAAATTGACATTTCCTCTCTCGAAATTTTCTTCCCCCAAATCGGTGAGTTCGACATTTTTCTCTCCTTCAGATCCTTTACGTTCTCTAGTTTTTGTGGCTTCTCCTCCTCCCTGTTCAAATTGAACATAGAAGAAGGTAAAACCTTGCGCATATATCTAAAGGAGAGTTGCACATATTTTTTTACCCATTTCTTGTTGTTAATTTAAAGTTTCATTTTTTGTCTTACTTTATAAGAAATCAAACCTCCTTCTTCTCCCACATTTCCCTTTTTCAGACTGATCGATTTTCAGACCTCCGAATCCCCCATTTTTGTTCATTAGCACGACCACGACCACGTAAACACCTTTGCTCAAGTCTATTCTTTAATTACTTATTCCCTTTATGCTTCGGCTCCCGAGTCTTGAAACCTTTTGCAACAATCCCCATATCAACATCCACTCCAGAACCGCTAACAGGAGCAAAAGGATCTTCATCATCCAACGACAACTAAGCAAGTTCTTGTTCATGTATAGCATAACAATGATCAAAGATGGGCCAAGATTGAGTTCTATCTCCATAACACTAAATAGTTGAAGCAAACTGGTTTATATATCTCCTATGGTTTGCCACTTTTTCCAACATCGAGTCAACCGTAGATGTGAACTGTACATAGGCGTAACTGACTGCCGAACATCTTTTCTCCATCTGACCAGAATATACTCTTGTGGAATAGAGAACAAATCTCCCTTCTATTTCAGCACCTATATAATGTGACTGCGTATGACACCCACAGATTCGAAGAGTTTGCAACTACATCGGTTAAACTCATTCTCCCTCTTGATCACATAACGCTTCATTGTTGAACAATCATGGGTGGGGTTTTGACTGTAAACGTGTACCTCATGCTCTTTGGTCTCAATACTTGCCCTTTGATGGTCCAATTTAAGATAATTAAATTTCCTCCCTTGATCCATGAACAGAGATTCGGGGGCCTTCCTATTCATACACTCAGCGAATGTCTCAAATAGCCAACTGATTGTCTGTGATGATTCACCCCTAGAAATGCTCCCAATGACATGTGCTCGTTGTTCGTCCTGTACAACTAGTGGGGCACCCACATCTCGTATTTTGTCGCTCCCGCTTCACCGGCACACTCAAATTCTTTTCTTTTTTTTCGTCCATTCTTTACTACAAATAAAAACTCTACTTGTCCAATACCCATGTTCTCTATGCTTGAAGCCACCTTGGTTACGAATGTTGAAGCCTTTGACTGTTGCATACCGATTGTACCAGTCGTATGCATGCTCGATATCCTTCTACTCTAGGCTCTAAACATCTACTATCTCTCCGTTGTCTGCCTTTACCATGTGACCTGCAGCGTACGAACAAAAAAATGATTAAAACAAGTCATGATACCATTTAAGCTGCTCAAATGAAGGACAACAACCAACTTACCTTCTGGGTTCCAAGTACTACTAGACCATCTTCTATTGATATTGAGATTGATCCCTTCCATTGCAGCCATATCGTCCCTTTATAATCTAAATACAAATCAACCCGAGATCCAAAAATTAGTCTTGCAAGATACATGTAAAATAATTATCTCTCATGCCTAGGCTTTAAAAAGAGCTACATCATAAACTAAAATACAAGGAAGGAAATTAGTAATTATTCTGGAATCGAATTCCAACTAATCATTCACAAATCATGGAAGAATTGATCGGGCCTTACACAAGTGAATGCATGGTTTCCTGTTGTCTATTCATGTAAAAACTCACGCGAAATTTAATAGAAAAATAATGAAAGTAAATGTATAGTTTTTACTCAAAAGTTCTTGATATATTGTATGCTGCGTGGTGGTACTTTTTTGGTCTTGGGACAAATAAGGTCATTGTGACGCTGACTTCAAGCATTATCATCATTCCACCACTATGTTTTACTCTTCAATTGGGGGAGGGTGAGAAGTGGATTGAAATTATCTAGCCCTCTGATTGAGCCTCTGCCTCTGAAAAAATTATTTTCATCTTTTATTGTAACTAAAATTACTTGTTCAACATGTTCCATAGTTCCAATAACGTACTCACTCAGAAACTTCAATTAAGAAAATTATTTAGACTTGCATTTTAAGTTCATTTAACAATCAATTAAACTCAGATTAATTGTAAAAGTAAGTAGAAAAATGAATGAGAAAAACTTCCAATTCTCATATTCTAGACAATCAAAGAAATTCAAAAAGGAACATCACAAACATTCAATCAAAGACTGCACTGACAAAAGTTTATGACTAAAATTACGTAACTAAACAAAAAATAGATAAATAGATTAAACCATATCTAGTGCACTACCACTGGTTAACCGAAATCTCAAACCCTCGAAAATCTAAACATAATAAAAATATTAACACCCTTAGCTTTTTTTTTCTAAGCTATTATCTCCCTTACCTATTTAATATATTTTATCGTCAACTAAAAGTGTATCACAATCTGTTCGGTTTTCTCGCACTTTCGGATGAACTTTCCAGGCTCAACCTCCTCAGTTTTGCGCCTCAAGAAAGGAGAATGAGTGTGTTATGGTCGTAAAGGATTTGAGGCAGGAGAGGAGAACATCGAACTCACCGATTTGGGAGAAGAAAATTTTGAGAGAGGAAATGTCGATTTCAAACCGATTTGGGGGCTGAAATTGCGGGAGCTGAAAACTAATGTTCTGCGATTTGAAATTTCGAGAGAAGAGAATGGGTCTGGAGCTCGAAACGGGTTTTAATCGTGTTTTCAACATGTTAAGCTCATTTAATGATGTGGCATGACTCTTTACTGTCGGATCGTTTAAAAGCAAATTCTGAACGTCGCTTACTAAGTTTATAATCACAAGCTCTTAAGATAATAATTGGACTCCGATGCGACGTCAAGGCCGAACTCGGAGACATACCAAACCACTATGGCTGAACAAAACAAGACCGCAGACCGGATCGCAAAATTAGACCGGATTTGTGGTCCGATCCGGTCTTGTTTATTTAAATCCAGTTCAGTCCATACCTTTTGACAAATCGGTCCAGACAGGATTTATTAATATAAATAAAAAATATTTTTTTTTATTTTTTAATACAAATTACAAACTTAAAAAGTTTAATTTTAACCTAAACTAAAACTCTACATTTTTATATGCCTCCCCCCTTCGAATTTTTTTTTTTAAAAATGAAACCGATCTGGACCACTTATAAGTGGTCCGGTCCGGTCCTCCATATAAGTACAACCGAAAATCCGATCCGGTCCAAAAACCGGACAAAATTTCCAGTTGTGCAACCCTACAAACCACTGTCCCGTGGATAAGGAAGTCGAATCCGGCTAGGGCTGCACAACCCCGGTGTAGGTACCGGTTTTGGCCAAAATCAGCACCTACATCGGGTATGCCAGTTTTTAAATAATTGCCACCTACACCTACACCGTTAAGGGCAAAAAACGGCCCTTAGCGGTGGCAGTTTCCGGTTATCCTACATTCATATTGAGCCATTTTAACATTTTACGCACTTGGCCCAATGTATTTTTTTTTTCTTTTTTTCTTTTGGTCCATTAATCACATACCAATAAAATCTTAACTAATGAAATCCAAATTCCAAAATCAATAAAATTAAAGATCATCTTAAAAGATAAGATGAGAATTTAAAGTCCAAAGTAATAGAGACGTAACTGTAAATAGAAACTATTACCTTTTGAAGCACAAATCTTCTCATGTTTTCTCTCAAGGAATGAGGCACTAGTTTGCTCAATGGAAGTCTCAATAAAGTTTAGGATGGCCTCCCACGAAACCTAATAGGTTTCCCTTGATTTCATAAGGAAAATAAAAAAATTCAGCAATTTTTGAATTTTGCTAGAAGTCACTCCTCACATATTGATGGAAAACACACGTTACTATCACCAAGTTAATCACATTTTTACTTCTCAGCTATTTAATCCACAAGATGGAGGTTTGAAATGATTGCAGATCAGAAATAAATTAGGACACACAAAAGTTTACCAAGAAGAAGAAGAAGAAGAACAACAACAACAATAACAACATAAACAATAACAAAAACTTTGAAGTTAATGAGGTCACTGCCAACCCAACTCAGCCCCGTGAATCAAGGACTTTGTAGATCTATATCTACCAAGGACTAACCACTCTTGATTTTCAAATTAAAATGAAAAAAAAACCCGTAGGGGGTCATTTATAGAAAGAAGCACAAAACTAACTCCTAAACATAACACCCATATTTAGCTTAGTTAAGTGAACTAGCAAATTATCAAGTAGGAACTAAACTACAAAAATTTTAAAAAAAATCCCAGGAACCCTGTGCCGGGTAAATCGGGAACCGGGAAAAATCCCGATTTTTTTTTTAAAATGAAACCTACTCCGATATCGGTCAGGTTCTCGGTGCCCGTGCAACTGGAGTTTTTCGGTGACCCTGAGCAGCCCTAAATTCGAAAAAGACTGGTCTGGGTGGACCCCACGGAGAACAACACATTTGACCAAACCAGCAAAAACCTATGTATAGAGAGGCTTCCTTTTAGTGCTATCCATTTTACTTAAATGACCAAAATGGGTTTCGCTCCCCCTTACCCGAATCCTGTCTTTCTTGGCCTTAATCTCGGTGCTTTTTTTGAGGTTTGTTCGTTTGTTTCAATCTCTGTATATTTCAGTAAGTCGTTGTAAAGTTCTTGATGTTCACCCTTTTGTAGGACTGGTAATGATTTGGAGGATCTGTTAGGATGAAAGACACTGAATATTTTGTTGAATTTGGCGGTTTAGTTAGTTGCTCTTTAGTGGGTATTATCCACGTTCCGGTTTATTGGTCAACACGACAATGCTAGTTGAGTTGGGGCTTCGTTCTGGATCTGGGCTCTCGTGTCTGTGGCTTGATCCAGTGTTTCTACCATTGTTTCAGATGAATTATTTGTGGCTGATTCTCACATTTGTGGGGAAGAGATTCCGTGGTGACTATTTGTCAGTTTTATCAAAATTATGCATTTATAACTTTTGGGGCCTCTGGTTTTGTTATTTAGCTTTAATTTTTGGGAGACATGCGTGTATTTAGTGATTAGTTATTGCGTATGTACCATGTGGAAGTCATTTTGATTGATTTTTGTGTAATGCAGGAGGAATTTGAGTTTGTCAGTTTCGTCGAAGTATAGTGTCGGCTTTTGCTTCTGGCTGTTATATCATTATTATCAACTGCTCGTATTTTATGACCAATGCGGCTTTGGAGGGATTGAGAAGCTTTTGATACCATTTTTCTGTTATTTGAGGTGTATAGAGGCATCAAAATGTCTTTTAAGAGTATCCTTCAGGATATGAGGGATGAGTTTGGGAGCATCTCTAGAAAAGGATTTGAGGTGAAGTTTGGGTATGGGACGAGATCCAGGTCGCAGTGTGTAGTCCAGGATAACTCGGCATTGGCAATTGATGCTTTGAAGCAGAGCTGTTGGGCTAACTTGCCCCTGGAGCTTTTGAGGGATGTGCTAATGAGGATAGAGGCCTCTGAAGATACTTGGCCTCCCCGCAAAAATGTGGTTTCTTGTGCTGGCGTTTGCAGGAGTTGGAGAGGAATAATGAAAGAAGTTGTGAAATCACCAGAAGTTTCGGGCAAGTTGACATTTCCAATCTCCTTGAAGCAGGTTTGAAATAGATATTAGTTGCCGTTTTCGGACTGAACTTTGTGCTTCTTTTACAATATGTTTCATGTTATTTGTTTCGCTTTCATGATATGACAGTATCTTCATGGTTTGCCTCTTTCCGGTCATTATAGTTTCTCTCTATTTTAATTGTGCGTTTGTTTTTAAAATTTTATCAAAATTTTATTAAAATTGTGTTGGTGTTAAAAAAGAGGTGATATTGGAATTGGTAGATGAGTGATAAAAGTAAAAGTAAAATTTTGAAGTATGTTTGATAAAATTAAAATTTTATTAAAATTTTTGTTTAACAAAGATTCAGCACCAGCAATTAAAGTTTCACATGGTGCACAGTACTCGGTTTTAGGGCTTCAATTGGCTTTTTGACTTGAATAGTTTTCCTTCAAACTGTTTCATGGTGGATAGTGGAACTGGTTGATAAAGAATGACATGATTAGTTTTTGACAGTAAACATGTTGCCTCAAAATTCTGTTAGAATTTGGAGAGTCTGGAAGTCGGGGCGTTTAGTCTAGCTTTACGATGACGTGTGGAACCAACAACAACATACATACTTTAATTCTAGCTATTTGATCCACAGGTTCCATGATCCCATGTGTGAATGGTTTTATCTCAGAAAATAATTTCTAGCAAACCATTATACACTATTTTCCTTGTGTCTACTAATTTCCTGTCACGAAAAGGAGAAAAGACGGATCTTCTTTGGTATGGTAGTGGGAAAGATTTAGGAGTAAAGTAAAACCGGATATAGGCTCTTACTCTCTTATTATAAGCATATTTTGGGATGCTCATGAATAATTTGGTATTAGAATGAGAAAAGTTAGGAGATACATATTCTTTAAAAGTTTGATCTTGGCAATTAGGCAATTTATGAATATGTCTCAGTGAATCCCACTATGCAATCAAGAGAGGCTTTTACCTTAATGCATTCTAGTGCTATATTGTTCGCATCTTTGAGAAAGACAATATTCTTGGAAAGATTGGTGTTTATGAATTACATTAATTTTGCACTTAAAAGAAAGAGTCTATCAAGACAATGATTTTTTTCTGGGGGGGGGGGGGGGAGGAGAGGGGGGGGGGGGGGTAATTAAGACAAAGTGGTTTTGGATATGAAGCACAATGTCCATCTTCTCTAGAGTAAGTCTGATGTGCATTACAACACTCAAGGGTGCTGAATGTGAAGTAAATTTTGTTCTCTTTTTCATGATACTAGTAAAACTGGTCAGCATGATGATATACGGATTATTCCATCAGTTGTGAAAGTTCTGCTCACTTCTCTCTGATCATTAAAATGGTCTTGGAGTACTGCATATAAAGAAGGGACTGGCTTAATCAGTGAATCAGTGGTAGTGTCGATATTTTGGATTGTATTGCTGTTATCCTTCTAAAAGGGATGTTAGTCTCTAAAGAATACCTGATTCCTGTTTATGGTGATGATTCTTGAAAGTCTGAATTTGCTGAGTGCTTCATGAAATTCATTATTAGGAACTAAACGAGACGACCTATCCCTTTGGAGATCCTTGCTATTGAAATTACCCTTTTGAGTCAGGTTATTGTCTTTAATCCATGCAGCCCTTTGTCATCCAGCTAATGTTCAAGATCCTTGGTTATCTTTTTGCAGCCTGGCCCCAGGAGCTCTCTGTTTCAGTGTTACATCAAACGGAATCGTAGTAGCCAAACCTATTGTCTCTACCTCGGCTTAAATCAAGGTCAATGAACCAAACATTTGTTCTTTGCAGACTATTTATCTGATTTAATTTTCTGAGATTGGGTTGATTAGTAAAGTGTTAGTTCCTACTATAGAAAAAGATTTAGCTTTTCTTTGGTTTCCTCTTTGTTGTTGGGATTGAATTTTTTTTGCACTTTTCTATCATTTCAGCTTCGATTGATGATGGAAAGTTCCTTCTTGCTGCACGGAGGTGTCGACGTCCTACTTGCACAGATTATATTATTTCTTTAAATACTGATGATGTGTCTAAAGGGGGTAGCACCTATGTTGGGAAGTTGAGGTATGCTGAGTTAGCTTGTGACATTGCTGGTTTGATTATCTTATTTGTGTTAAGTGTACAATCGCACTTTCTTTGATGATAGATCAAACTTTCTGGGGACCAAATTCACTATTTACGATGCGCAACCTGCACATGCTGGGGTGAAAGTCACCAAATGCCGTTCTACCAGGCTGGTCAATTTGAGGCAAGTCTCTCCTAGAGTCCCTGCTGGCAACTATCCCATTGCCCACATCTCATATGAGTTGAATGTCTTGGGCTCCAGGTATGAAAGATGTTGGAAAACCAACTGCCTTCTACTTTGCAGGAAATGAAAAATAACATGAAGCTTGCTTGATGAAAACAATAGTTTTTAGCCATCCCATCACATTCACTTACACAACTTTTGCTATTAGAAACTGAAAATTTCGTATCTTGGAAACCAGGGGTCCTAGAAGAATGCAGTGTGTCATGGACGCCATTCCTGCTTCTGCTGTTGAGCCTGGAGGTGTGGCTCCCACACAGACTGAATTGCCTCTCAGCAGTCTGGATAGTTTTCCATCCCTTGCTTTCTTCAGATCAAAATCAACCCGTACAGAGAGTTTCCAACCTGGACATTTGGCTGTTCTGAGTGAGGGGATGCTGATTTTAAGGAATAAGGCTCCTAGGTGGCATGAACAACTCCAATGCTGGTGTCTGAACTTCAATGGACGTGTGACAGTTGCTTCAGTTAAGAATTTCCAGCTAGTCGCTTCTCCTGAGATTGGAGCTGCTGGGCAAGAGAATGAGAATGTCATTCTCCAGTTTGGAAAAGTGGGGAAGGATGTATTCACCATGGATTATCAGTATCCAATCTCAGCTTTCCAAGCATTTGCCGTATGCCTCAGCAGCTTTGACACTAAGATCGCTTGTGAATGACTGCAAGCAGCAGGTTCAAATCTAGTATTTTCAAATCTAGTTTATTTTCTTCGATTCCCAGCACTTTATTTCTATATGAGAAAGCTAACAATAATGATGACGCCGATTCTGACACGATAATAACAATAGCAAAAATGCTACATTTGCACTGTGAATGTGAAGTTGTTTAAAAGGTTAAAAAAATAGCAATAATTATATTGTTGGTATAATACAAGTATAGTAATGTTTTTTTACCAAAGATGTTTCAAGACTCTCAGAATCAACAAATTAAAGAGAAGAAGGGCGACTGCTTGTATATTTTATGTTGTATTGTTTCTTTACATTACTCAACTTGTGGTCAATGTTGCATGTAGCTTTGAAGCTTATAGGATTAGTTACAATGACTTTTAACTTGGTCTGTTAGTACGACTAGTGTCCAATCTAACCAACTAAAACTTTTTTTTAGGTTGATTCTGGCTCCCACATGGAATGACAGCTCAAATCATGTGCTTTTTTTAATCTGAATTTTTAATAATTCTCTGTTACAGGTCTTGGAAGGTGTAATATTCGTTTATTTGAAGGCTGGGGTTGTGGCACGGGGCCTCTGGCAACAAAGTCCCCGGCGATCCAGTAGCTTTCCTCAACCTGCCCTCTGGTTTATTAGGCTTTTCTTCTTCTTCTTCTTCGTTGTCATCTTTTTCAATGTATATAGACTGTTGGTTTTATGAGCAATACATGCTTTTAGGCTTGCTGGTTGTTTCTAGCTAGCATTGTTGTTCTCTTGGGTTTTTGTAGTCCTTGTCCAGTTGCATTTTAGGTGTGAGGAATCTAACAGACATCTGGGTTGGGGCTAGTTTGTGCGTAGTTTCTTAGTAGTGTTCTGTTCTGCTGCCCTCCTCTGCCTTATTCTTCAATATCTGCTACCTTTTTTGGCAATCTGGAGGTCTATAGATTGGATCCAAAGAAACTAGGCCTAAGAGAAACTGTTCAAGAGTCCATTGACTCTTATGAATTTTTAGTTTTGTATAGAAAAAACCAAACAACCGAGAATCAACCCACGATCCATGATCTATAGATACATCTTTAAAAGATTGGATTGGTGTATATATGTCAAACCATCAAGAGGTCAAAGCAAATGAAGAACAAGTACCGTTTGACCACTAGACTTAGACGATTAGGTGGCTTGGCGATGACTTACTCTCTTAAATCCACAGCCGTGCTTGCATTTTCGTTTGCACTATCTAGAGAGATGCCTTGGTGGCGGGTTATCTGGCTGCACGGCCAAAACAGAGGATGTTTTGCATACCTAGTACGAGGGAGGGATATCAAATTTAATCTTGATGTTTGAACTCTGTACGAATTTAGAGGATGAGTGAAGTCTTAAGAAAGTAGTGTGTACTTTAGATTTGAGTGAACCATTATGGTTGAATTATATAAGCCTTGATTATGCATTTAAAATGTCACACCCCAAACAAGAGGAATATTTTTAATTAAGAGCAATCAAATAAGATAAGCTATTTTGATAGTAGAGTCAATATAGTAAGGGTAATGGCACATATCTCATGGATGTTATTTTGTACTTTAATTATTTTAATGAAGAAGAATCTATTTTTATAATTCAAGCATTACGCAACAACAAAAAATCTACTTGCCTAAACAAATAAAAAATTCCACTACAAAATTTATAGTTAAGATTACTTTTGCGCTCGTCTTGATGAGTGTACGTACCTGTCATTAACCCGGTTTAGTAGCCAAACAATCAGTTAATTCGTATCCAGATGAAGAGAATAAAAAAGAATAGAGCTTCTTGCACATTTTAGAGAGAGAGTCAGTCTCTTCCCTCTCTCTAGAATTTCTATTCACCTCTTGCCTGATCTCCCTTCTCCTTCACTGTCACTGGCAACGGGAGGAGCAGTTGCTCCCACCGTTCCTTCCCTCTCTTGGTCGGATCTCGCCAGAACCTCTTCTTTTTCTTCACTCTTTTGGTCTCCCTTAGTGGTTGTTTTTCACGCCAGATCCCGACGTTTCAGGCGAACGTTGGTGGTCAAGCGCGAGAGGGATGAAATCAGCAGCTCCAGCGCGTGTGCCACGCACCTCCCCTTTTGTGGATATGCTTGGGTGGTTTGGCTTGTTTTCTTAGGACCATGTTTCCTGACTGCTTTTCGGCCGGTCGGTTTTTTTTCATTGAGTGTTTTGTTGTGTTTTTCTGGTGTACGTGGATTTTCTTTCTGCAGGTTTTGTCATAAACTTTGTTGTCCATTTGTGTTGTTTTGGATGTTCATTCGGGAAAGTGAAAATGCGGTGCATGACTACTTACTCTCCCAGTGACCGTTGTTTACGGGTCTTTGGACCCGATTAGAGTCTACGAACCTTTGGGCTCGTCTTGTTGAGGCCGTTCTGGCCATTTGAAATCTGGCCTTTTGTAGCCTAGATTATGTTGAATATACTCCTTTTGTTTATTTCATTTGCA
The DNA here is from genome assembly GCA_963930655.1 of Myrica gale. Classification (NCBI taxonomy): domain Eukaryota; kingdom Viridiplantae; phylum Streptophyta; class Magnoliopsida; order Fagales; family Myricaceae; genus Myrica; species Myrica gale. The sequence continues at coordinate 11,370,770 of OZ005614.1, forward strand.
GCAAAAGGAAATATCGAGAAGGAGATATTTTGTCAGATAAGTCAGATGAAGATGGACTTCAGGTTCAATCACATAATTCATTGGATAAAGGCATAGTTGATTTAATGTTACATCTGATAGTTGGGTTACTGAGACTGGTCTTGATATGAGTGGAAATAGAGACGATTTGGGTGAGCCAATGGGAAGGGAACAAGTAGAGCAGAATTCTGCAATTGGATCTACAAGTGGGTTCTGAAGGTTAGGACATATGTCTAATTGGAGAATGGGGGGAGAGAGCAGAGATGGAGGGCTTTCGAAGAAACCCAAGATGTAATGTTCAAGGTGTGCAGTTTTCAACCTCAAACTATCCTGATGAGGGCCCATCAAATCACCATTTGGATTCATCTTGAGTTATAGGGTTATGTTGAGGAACCTTAATGAGCCGTGGAATCAAGTATCTTGAGCAAGATCGAGCTGAACTTTTGAGGAAACTGGATGAGATAAAGGATCAACTTAATCGATCTTGTAATGTGATTGATAAGCCAAAAGAGAAGGTTTCTTTGAATGGCAGGTTGGTTCCTCCAGATCCTTACGGTGGCTCTGATAATTGGTTTCAGCATCAAATAGGGCTTCAGTGCAGCACTCTGCGCCTGATAAGCATGTTGCAGGATACTCTTATTCCAGCCATTGGCCTGATCCATTTCCCTACCGTAATAGGCGTGGAATGGATATGCATAACTTCTACCCTTAGATGCACAACCCAAATCACAATCGTGGGTTTGGAAATCCCATTAGGCCGGAGGGGGGAGACCCTCCTCCCCCGGCGCCCAGAGGTGGAGGGGGGAGACCCTCCTCCCCCGAAGGCCAGAGGTGGAGCCACCGTGAAAGGATACCCGATCCTTTTGCTTTTTTTGTTTTTTTTTTAAAATAATTATGTTTTTATTCATTTTAGATTATTTTTTTATTTTTATTTTTTTAAAAATATTTTTATTTATATTTATTTAATGACACGTGTCGCATTGTGATTGGACGTGATGAATTTTCCGTTACACGAGTTTAACGGCGTTGAGTTTAGTGAGTTTTGGTACAAAAATGATAAATTTAATGAGCTGTTTGAAATTTTTTAAAATCCAATAAATTTTAAAAAAAGGCGGTTACCATTTGTATATATCCCATATATATCACCCTTAGATCTCCATATAAATAAAAATCAGGCGAAACTTTTTTTTGGTTGTAAGACCGACTCATTCTTTAACTGAATAAGGGAAAAGAAAAAGCTTATCAAATTCTGTACTGCCGGCTGTTTAAACAGGAAATAAAAACAGATATATATATATATATATATATACCGGAGCTTGATAGTAAATATATATATATTTATTCGTAGCTACCATTAACCCGGTTTACAAAATGTCGGGGCTTGATAGTAAATATATATATATCACCCTTAGATCTCCATATAAATAAAAATCAGGCGAAACATTTTTTGGTTGTAAGACCGAGTCATTCTTTAACTGAATAAGGGAAAATAAAAGGCTTATCAAATTCTGTACTGCCGGCTGTTTAAACAGGAAATAAAAACAGAAAAGCAACTAAGAAATCCAACAACCTTTTAAACTCCCACCATTATTCTATGACTCAAATCTGAGACAATTGCAGTAGAGTAAACTTAAGGCCCGCCGCCGGGAGGCCCATATGGACCACGGCGTCCGCCGAAGCAATCTTGTAGCAACCAACAGCAGCAGAGGCAGTAGAAGCTGCAGTCCAAAGGAGAGAGAGGAATGTGCGAAGAAAATCCAGAATCAGTGCCCGTCAAAAGGACAATCCACAACAGTACATTAGACTAGTGAGGAAAAAAAATGACCGATCACAGTGCATATTCATTCATTCTGACAAATACGAAACTCCTACATACTTGCTCAGAAACATCAACAAACGTAATTCAACAGAGAATTTGGACTTACCACGAAGATACCATGTGGCATAAACCATCACCAAACCCACCGAAGAAGCCGAAAGGTCCCCCAGGCCCTGGACCAAAACCCCCTCCTCCTCCAGGTCCACCCCCTCCTCCAGGACCCCAACCCCCTCCTCCTCCAGGTCCACCCCCTCCTCCAGGACCCCAACCCCCTCCTCCTCCAGGTCCACCCCCTCCTCCTCCAGGTCCACCCCCTCCTCCTCCACGTCCACCCCCTCCTCCTCCAGGTCCACCCCCTCCTCCTCCACGTCCACCCCCTCCACCTCCTCCAGGTCCACCCCCTCCACCTCCGCGTCCACCCCCTCCACCTCCTCCACGTCCACCCCCTCCACCTCCTCCGGGTCCCATCTCCAGATACCTACAGCACCGGCACTGCAGCAGCCCCTTCCTCCTCCACCACCGCTACCGAGAGACAGGCTAAGCAAGAGACTTCAGAGCCTTGATATATGAACCCGAAAGTAGCCCAAAACCGTCAATATGGATCCTGCGTGGGACAATAGTTGCGTGAGCTTATATAACTAACTCACTGACATATATATAGCGAAGAAATCTTTGCAGGCAGGAATTAAGCTGCTTCTTTACTCCCGAAGCATGTAGATCAGTAGATCCACGACTTCCATCTATGCTCTGACTGGTTAGATGTACACAAAGCTTTCACACGAAACCTGCCAGTCAAACAGCCAACTAATCATTTTCAAACCTACCCTTCAAAGCCATTCCAGTGTATTTATGAGTGTGCGCACGCCAGTAAAGGAGGGAAACAGGTCGGTCGAGCCATCAATATGTACAAAGATAACACTTCAGATAGGATGTAATAGTTCTTAAAGAGATCCAAAGGACCTAATGTGACAGGTGTCAGAATTCAGGTTCATGAATGACATTGAATTTTATTTAGACATGTCGGCAATCTGCAACTATCAAAAATTTCAAGCATAATAATTAATGCACTAAATTATGTTGTAAATCAAGTGACACAATGCCTCATATTAGCATTTTGGCATATTCGTCCCTGCTGGCTGCTGTTTTAGTTCTTGTCCAAACGTAGAAGAAATCAAAGGCAGTGCATCGTGGCCAACATTGACCAAAAAGAGAGAATGGAAATGTGGTTCTGCATCCACATTCGGTCTTCCTTCATCCCTCCGAGAGGCAACCACCCCGCCCCCGATTCTATGCGCCATAAGATGATCCCCACCAAAACATCTAAACCCACGTCAAAATTATGTGAATAAATGGAGGTCAAGAGCAGAAAACGGTATCTACTCTGGTACTTTCACATCTAGATCTTGAAAAGATCTGGAATTTTAAGGATAATTGGTTGGTCATGTTTTCTGAGAACAGTTCATACGAGCGGGTTTCAGGAAAGACAAAAGAAAATTGAAGACCAGTTCGTTAAACTGAAACACACACAGTGACAGACACCCACACCCACACGCAGAACAACATTTTGATACTCTCTGAATACATGATTTAGTGGGAAGTTTTTGCACTTCATTATGTTGTGAATTTGAAAAACAAAAACCAAACATGACCAAATTTTGGAATCCTTCAGCATCAAAACAGAGCATTGGCATTAGATTTTCAAGCGGTCCTTATAAATGGAACTGACAAGTTAGAGCCTCAGATTAGCATTTTGGCACATTCGTCATTGCAACAAACAACCCATGTAGCAGTTCTACACGGTGCGCAAAATTATTATTGCAGCTCAGGCCGTAATGTTTTTCATCATCAGCGACAGCCCAAAAAGGCTAAAGCAAGAAAAAATTCAGCTCAGTAAGGATAAAGATTATCGCTTTCAATCCTAAACAAATCAAATTCTCATTGACAAAACGAAGAACCCGAGTTGGGGACGAGGTAAGCCGCAGGGTGTATCACTTTTCATTCTCTGAACATTCTCTTCCTGGGCAACAACAGTTACAAGGATGATGCTTAGATTCTAGGTTATTCCTAGGCGAACTGTGTGATATCACGACGTGGAGTATGAGAGGAGAGGAGAATGAATGAGAGATAAGTTCTATAAGAGTCAAGTCCCACATTGAGACCTTACTAGGTTGAACTGAGCTTTATAAGGATCCAAGAGACTTCAAGACCAACCTTGACTAGTCATTTTGAAGTCAAAGAACATGTGTAGAATTTTTTGAATAGCGAATCTAGAAGAATTTTTCTTAAATATTTCATCTTAGCTAAAAAAATTAATAAACTTTAAAGATATTTTATTGACGGTTTAGACTCCTAAAAAAGATTTTTTTAAAAAGAATAACGAGAGTCAGTCCGTGACACTCTCTATACCGAAATAGACCTTTCTTATCAATTAAGTCATTATTATTATTATTATTATTATTAAAAAGCACAACTCCAATTGCGATATTTGTCCGGAGTTAGAAGAACATGTCCTTTTAGAGTAGTTTTTTTTTTCTAGGCGTCCTTTAAGAGTAGTTAGGTTATGTTTGTGTTGTAAAATTTTTGGTATTGAGTTTAGTGAAAAAGTGAAGAGAGGTAATTTTTTTTATATTTTTTGTAGTGAAAAGTTATGATTTGATAGGAGAGGGAGAGATTATATTGTAGTATTTTATTGTGAGTTGGTGAAAAATTTTGTAAAATTTTTCATGCAAACACAACCTTAGTTTGGTCCATGAGTGCAAACAATTTTGGGTTGGTTTGGTCTGTCTTATACTCTTTAAAGCGCAAGGGCTTCTTATGGAACTCTTTTCTTATATATATTAGGATGTTTTAGTGTGAAAATTTTGGATATTGAGATTTGTGAAATATTATAAAGTAAAGATATTTTATGTGAGTTGGTGAAAAAGTGAATAGAGAGAATTTTTTTAATAAATATTATAATAATAAAAAATTATATAATTTTTTTTAATATTAACCTCGAATAATTAGCCATAGACGAAACATCCCCAGTGCTTCTTATGAAACTCACTGTCACTAGGGCTGTTCAGTGCCACCGGAACCCGGTGCCGGTGCCGGTTTGAAGTTTTGTTAAAAACTCGGTGTTGTTCCCGGTTCCCGGGTTACCCGGCACCGGGTTACCGGGTACCGGGACACCGGGTTTTGATTTTTTTTTTTAAAAAAAGGCCAAAACGAATCGTTTAACTAAGTTTTTTCCTTAAGTCTAGACGCCTCAGTGCCTCACGAGTCACGCCCAGACAGTCCCCGATTCCCCTACTCCCCAGTCCCCACAGTCGCCCGAAATTCCCCCCCCTGCGCGAGTCCGTGACCGTGAGCCATCACCATCCCCCCAGCGGCCAGCCCTCTGTGCCTTCAGCCGTGTGTTTTGCCCCTCTCGTCTGACGCCTTATAGCGCCTCTTGTCGCCGACCACAGGTGAGAAGTCCCTCTGCCGCATCTCTCTAAATTGCCAACTGCCAAGGGAGATTTTAGGTTAATTAAAAATAGATTTGTTGTTTTTTTCATTTGTTCTACTTCTATTGAAAATATTAGGCCATATATCATTGTTGATTGGTGATTGGTGATTGCTGAATATTTTCCCCTATTATGTTTCGTTTTTAGGGTTTGTAATTTAATAAATTTGGTGTTAATTGAGTTATATATATATGATTAGATATATAAGAATAAGGTTGTTGTTAATTGATTTTTAGATATAAGATTATATATATAAAAATAATTGTTGTTAATTGATTTGCTTGTTAATTTATTTATATATATATGATTAGATATATAAGAATAAGGTTGTTGTTAATTGATTTATATATATATGATTATATATATAAGAATAAGGTTGTTGTTAATTGATTTTTATATATATGATTATATATATAAAAATAAGGTTGTATATGATTCGTATATGATTCCATGTGCTTGTTAATTGCTTGACTGTTGTTTTATTTTGCTATTTGTATGTTTGTACGTTTTGTTGTTTATTACTTATTTGTACTTTGATTGTTAATTTTAGGTGCTTTTTATTTGCAGATGGATACTCTACCACAATCACAGTCAAGTAGTAGTGCTACTGCTATGTCGGCCTCATTATCGTGTCCGGCTATTGGATCTGGATCCACTCCGGATTCTGAGACAGTGGGATCCACTCGTGATGAAAGTGGACGACCACCACGCCCTGAACCCAAAAAAAGGAAAAACTCGAACCCTTCTGATGTATGGTTGCATTACACCAAGGTACCCAACTCTGATCCACCTAAAGCAAAATGTAATTATTGTAAAAAGGATTTTATGGCTCATCACAAGAATGAGACATCGGGGTTATGGCAACATCACAACATTTGTCCATATTTCAAGAGAAAGAGGGGGGGTCAGTTAGATGTTGGACAAATGTTTTTGACTCATGATGCTGAGAAGTCAACGGAGTCTGATGTTGGAACGATGAGAGTGACACGCAAGTTTTGTGAGAAAACTATTAAAGATCTGATTGCTAGGATGATAATTATCGATGAGATGCCTTTTATTGTAGTTCAGAAACATGGATTTAGGAATTCAATTAATTATCTGGAGCCTAGATTTAAAATGTCATCTAGGATAACAATTATGAGGCTTTGCATGAAACTTTATTTGAAGGAGAAGGAGAAGGAGAAGTTGAAGCATCTGATTCGAACGAATGGGTATAGAGTGTCTTTTACCACAGATACTTGGACATCGATTCAAAATTTTAATTATATGTGTGTGACTGGACACTTTATCGATGCTAATTGGACTTCGCAGAAGAGAATTTTTTCTTTTAGGAGGGTGCAAGATCATAAGGGGATTAATATTGCTAAGGAAATAGAAGATTGTATGAATGACTGGGGGATACGAAAGATTTTTACAATAACAGTTGACAATGCCTCCTCTAATGACACTGCCATTGAACATTTAAAGAGGAGGCAATTGCAAAAAGATACTTTAGATGTATGGAGGATTGTTTGTGGCCATGAATTCCTACACTTGAGATGTTGTGCACATTTTTGAATTTGATTGTGTCTGAGGGGATGAAAGAGGTTGATAAGTCAATTGCTAAGGTTCGGAATATGATCAAGTATGTTAAGTCATCACCCCAAAGGTTAGACAAGTTTAAGGAATGTGTGCAGATTAAAGAGATTACATGTACTCAATTTTTGACTCTTGATGTTACCACTCGTTGGAACTCAACTTATTTGATGTTGGATGTGGCTTTGAAGTATCGAGAGGTATTTGAGTTGATGTTGGATGAGGATGGACATTTTATATTGTATTTGGGCGAAGAGGGGCATGGGAGGAGAGGATTAGGCCCCCCCACACTTGAGGATTGGGAGCACATCCGTCACTTTGTAAAATTCTTAAAGTTACTTTATGAAGTAACAGTAAGAATGTCGGGATCAAATGTGTCTACAACTAATGTTTACTTGGAGGAGTTGGCTAAGATACATAGCCATTTGGACAAGTATGCTTCTAGTAATGATACTTTGCTTAAAGTGATGGCATCCCGCATGAAAATGAAGTATAACAAGTATTGGGGTGATTTGACTTCTGTGAATAGACTTTTATTTGTTGCTGCATTGCTTGATCCAAGAAACAAGATGGTTGTACTAAATTATTGGTTTAATAAAGTAATGGGAGTAGCGGAAGGCGAAGTTATGACATTGAATGTGAAGGGTACTTTGGAACGTTTGTTTATGGAATATAACAATGACAACCGTGGTGGTGTCGGGGAGGTGGGTGCCAATGAAAATGTGACTATGAGGGATAATGAGGAATGAGATGAATTTGATCTTGTAAGGGCTGCTAGCCAAATTTCAGACCCCAAATCTGAGGTGGAGAGATAATTTATCAGAGGCAGTTGAATCAAAGGCTCCTTCATTGAAAATTTTGCTTTGGTGGAACGTTAACTCTCATAAGTATCCTATCCTTGCCCGCGTAGCTCGGGACGTGTTGGCAATTCCTATTACCACTGTACCTTCTGAGTCAGTATTTAGCACTGAAGGTCGGATATTGGATCCATTTCGGAGTTCATTGGCCCCAAAAACTGCCGAAGGTCTCATTTGTGCTCAAAATTGGATGAGATGCGACCCTATTGTGGAGGAGGAGGACATGACTTCTGATATGGCAGAAGATCCACAAACTTATACGATTGACGGGTAATTTTATTTCTGTTTTTGTTAGTTTATTAGTTTGAATAGTATTTTTATTTTTATAAATTATAACTTGGTGTATTTAAATATATTGTGTAGAGTTATCCATCTTGGCGACGGAGATCGAGGAGTAGAGATTTGAAGGAGTTACCAGTCTTTATGATGTTCTTACAGTTACTTTTGTAAGTTTATTATTTTGAATTTTATTGGTTGAGACTTTAGATTCTCATCTTGTTGTAATGTTCTTTAAGTTTATTGATTTTGGATTTTATTAGTTTAGATTTTATTGATATGTGATTAATGGACCAACAGAAAAAGAAAAAAAATACATTAGGGCAAGTGAGTAAAATGCTAAAAAAAATGGCTCAATATGAATGTAGGATAACCGGAAACCGCCACCGCTAAACCGTCACCGCTAAGGGTCGGTTTTTGCCCTTAACGGTGTAGGTGTAGGTGGCAATTATTTAAAACCGGTCTACCCAGTGTAGGTGTCGGTTTTGAAGTGTGATAGTTAGGGCTGTTCAACCCCGGTGTAGGTGCCGGTTTTGGCAACTCAAATGTGCTCATTAGGCTCATTGTTCAGCGGCTCTGAAGATTTGACCCAAGGGTCACGTACACCGGCCATCGAGGCCCAATTCTAGGAGCCTTTGCTGCTCATTTTGCAAAAGACGGGGGTGGGTCAACCCATATTGTGAAATGGACTAGTAGCCCAGGAATGATATAACACAATCATAGGAGCTTGATTGGCCATATCTTGGGTGAAAGATAATGAAGAGACAAGTGGGCTTAACAAAAGGCCTAATTTTCACTTAGAGCCCAAGCCATAGTCACAAGTGGGCCCCAATTATTTGGGGCTCCAGCATCCCCGGGTGCTTCTTATGGAACTCACTATCACACTCAAATGTGCTCATTAGGCTCATTGTTCAGCGGCTCTGAAGATTTGACCCAAGGGTCACGTACACCCGGCCATCGAAGCCCAATCCTAGGAGCCTTTGCTGCTCATTTTGCAAAAGACTGGGGTGGGTCAAACCCACATTATGAAATGGACTAGCAGCCCAGGAATGATATAACACAATCATAGGAGCTTGATGGGCCATATCATGGGTGAAAGAGAATGAAGAGATAAGTGGGCTTAACAAAAGGCCTAATTTTCACTTGAGCCCAAGCCATAGTCCTTCGGCTCCGGTTATTGTGCGACTTTGTAACCGTGTGAGTGCTCCGATTTCACGGTGAGGATTGTGTGAGTTTGTTTGGACGGCTCAGATCGCGCCACCGAATAAATGAGGTATACACCGGCGACCCGATCCGAACTCCACGATCCTCCTCCCCAAATTGAACGCACTGTGCTTCCTCCCCAAATCAGCTGCGTGAACCCAGAGCCGACCCCTCTGCCAATTTCCGATAACTCCACGAGCCTTCGATTTCCACTTCGCCCTTCAGCCCCGCTCCAGCTTCAGTACTAGATCTTAGTTTTACAAATTCCTTTACTTTCTTGTTTTTTTTTTGGTAGTCGATTTCGCTACATATTCCTTACTTCTTCATTACTCCGACTGCTGCAGACATATGACTCTTATGTGCGATTCCAGTTTAGCTCGTTTCGGAGATGAAGTACCATTTTATTCTTGGCGTATGCGTGTTTTTAATTTTTGCAATCTCGGTGTTTTCGAGCTCGATAGGCGAGTTATCGCTTTGGAATGCGGATGCGGCTGGCTTGTCTCGGAGGAAGATACGATCTCTCTTATCTCTCTCACCGTGAGTTCTTAATTCTCTTATTTTCTTTCTTTTTATCGTTGATTTATTTTTTTCGATTTCCTGATAATATGTTTTGGGGAATATGGGTTCTGTTTTATTGTGTGGAGTTTGTTCAACAATTATTAGTACAAAATCTGTACTCATGCGCGTTGGGTACCTTAGGTTTTGTAAATTGAAGCACGCAACACGACAGGGGTCTTCAAATATGAATTCATTCGAACTAATTCACCAACTTCTTGCTGCCCTTCCAGTCTTATGTAAATCACCTCTTTTGATATTTGTGTTACTCTAATGCACATTTTCTCAAAGCTGTGTTTACTGAAGTAGGGTTCTGTTGAAATGCAGATCATGGAGCATGCTCAGTGGATTCGAAATAAAGCAGTTCTATTGACTCATTTCTCTTCCCGCTATAATATAGAGGTAATTACTTATTTGCACAAAACTGTTCTGAATCCTCCGATTGGTCATGGGGTTTTACCAAGAGGGGAATAGTTCAATTCAAATCTTATTTGCACATTTTAATCAATCAGATTCAAGGTTTATAAGAATAGCTTTGCCCCAAGAATGTTTTAGACGCTGTTTTTATGTCCTGTAATCCTTCCCCTTCCCATTGTTCAATGAGTGATGGTCTGTGAATTGCAGGACATTCGTCAGGCTGTATCAAAGTTGCAGTCCAAGTTGTCAGCAAAAGTGGTACCTCTTATAGAAGGCTTCAAATCAGTGTACTCTTAGTCTGATTCTGGGGTTGAAAAGCTATCTATTAGCAATTGTAATCACTTAGAAAGAGAGAGACATGTAATTGGTTTGTAAGTTAAATTCTTTTGTTTGAGCAAATGTCAGCGACTCACAATGTGCCTTGTTACCATAAGCATTGCACTTCTTTCAAACTATATTGACTACATTGTTGTGCTTACAAATAGCACGTTGCAGTGATGTGATATAAAATGCTAAACAAGTAGCTTCGCTGTGAAGTCCCTGGACAATCTCTTACATAAAGCAACATCTGGACAATTTCAGCTATTACAATGGTTTTTGTGTAGTCTAATTGCTTTATGAGACTGCTAGGTTCTGTTTACTGGTTCAAGAGCCTCAAGGGCAATGAACTTATCACTGTCAGTTTAACCATAAAGCTAGATAGAATAAGGACAAAGACAAGGAACCCACCACCATGCCAATATCATTTTTCTCATTGCCATTCACTTCCAACCACCATCCGATTTGCATTTAACTTGACTGCAATACAAAATACCAGTACATTAAAAAAAAATTAAACTCATAATGCAAAATTAAGTATCCATAGTCGAACCACAGAAAGTAGGCAAGGTCATTCAGCTGGGGACTATGACTTCAACTGGCAAAGGAGAAAATACTCCAATCGGTTTATTGCTAATTTGGGACCAAGAAGAGTTGCATAACACAAACTACGTAATGAAACCAACTTGCAAGACAAACTATATTTCTCTCGATAAAATGTTTGAAGTTCCCTATTACAGACTAATGTATAAACAAAGACCATAATTCTGGGGAAAACTGAGATTTAAACAATCTGAATTTGCTGGGATGCTGAGGAAACGTTGACCCCCCTATCTGGCTCCATGATGAATGAAACTCCAGGCCATCACAACAATCCTGCTGCCTTAAGCGCATTGTTGAACCCTTCATCACTATTCCACTTCTTAACCTGCAAAATAGAGTTACAAGCACATTTTAGAACTTACCAGGAGCCAGAATATAAATCTCTATAGGAACTCAATTGATGACTAAGTAAACACTATGCATCATTAATCAATACAATAAATGCTGCAATAACAAAGTGTTAAGAGTTTACAAGGCAGCATCACCAGTCAACAGCTCAAAGAAGTGCACCGTAAGTTCTACCCCACATTTGAAATAATCGAAAATGGCCAAATGGGTCTGCTTTATTAGGGTAGAAAAGAATTAAATAAAAAAAAGACATACACTGGGGAGATGACTCTTCATCAGTACGCTTCTCTGGTCATTGTCTTCGGTTCTACAATGAGGACACCCAAGTTATAATTTTTTTGTACAGTTTGAGGTACATTTACCTAAGAACATGTCATCCCATTAAAACGAAAGGGACAAAACAAAATCAACAAGCCTGGCCAATACGAATTAAAGGCAACCAAAATTAGTGAATGTTCAAAACTTGAAGACCAGGACTGTTGGATTTATAAGCTCTGTGCAGCAGAGTCCTCTGACTCCTCTACCGACTACCATGTCCTTTCTTGCCCTCTTCATGTCAAAGACAAAATACCAAACAAACACAAATTCAAGTGACGACCTTACTTCCAGGAACCAATTTCTGCTAATGGAATGGAAAAACATAAGAGAGACGTATTAAACCATCTGCTACCTTCTCAAAGTCGTCGAACTTGCCAAAGGAGCACCTTACTTCCAGGAAACAATTTCTGGCCAAAACTGCGGGAGGAACGCGAAGGGGACGGGATTTGGGGAGGACGTTGGGGGAGGAACGTGATATTTGATTTGGGGGAAGAAGGCTGGGCAGTCGAATACGATGGGGGAGGGACGTTGGGAGAGGAACGGGTCGCGGGTCGCGGTCATTAATTCGTTGGCACGATCCTCACCGTCCAACATAAGCCAAGCGATCCTGAGCGTCCAATCGGAGCACTCACACGCTTTTGAAGTCGCACAATAACCGGCGCCTAGTCCTAAAAGTACTGGCCATTTATTTAGGTCAACTTCGCCTAAACAGAACAAAGGTATCAGTTTCTTTGCCGTGCGTTTCTGCTGTACCAATGTGTATACAGCTACTGCACTCAGGAAAAGTTCCCATTATACGTCGCTTCACAACCCAGTATCTATAGTAGCAGTAGCCGACCCAAGAAAAGTTCCCATTTACTTTCCACACCCACGTGTTTGTGCGAATTGGATTTTCTCTCTTTACAAACAGAGTCTGTAGTAGAATATTCTTCAAGAAGAATACTAGCATCTCTTTGTCCACTAGCTGGTGTGGGTGGAAAGTAGGGTCTGAAAACTGTTTGTTTGAAAGGAAAACGAGATGAGAAACCAAATATGAGTAGAAAATGTGCCTCCCTGATTCAGAATATGGCATTGACTTCATTAAGTTACCTTAGCCTGAAACACACATCTGCCCACTTAATAACTCTTAAAAGGGTTTTTTGATTGGAGAAAGAAATTGAAAGGAAATTAGTCGAGGATCATAAATTATTTATGCCAATCCAGACATGGTGATCTGAACAAATGTCCGCCAGCGCATTTGAATGTCTCAGAAACTTTGATCCCCTGAAGCAAACCCCAAGGAAAGATTGCCCCTCGGATACAAGTGGTCCACGTATAAGGGGACTGACCCATCAGTGGCCAAAAAGTAACTTAATCAAAGGAATTACAGCCATTGGATCCATCAGGGGATTTCACCATCAGGACCACTACAGCCATTAATGAAGGGAAAAAGTTCAGCAGGACCAGCAGAATGGAATTGATAACTCGAGGCTATCTCTATCTCACGTTGGACCACCTTCATAGGCAGCAGTTTATGTTAGCCTTTAACTACTTATGGCTCTGTGTGTACCCATTAGGATAGCAGAGGATTCAAACGTTTGGTGCTTCTTTATCTTGTTCTTCTCATTTGTAAATCATGAAGATCTGCTGAGTGATAAGAGATTGAGAAAAAACTGTTCCACAAAAGAACAACCTAATACAGTATGAATGCCTTTCTCGGTTTCTCTTCATATGTTGGAAGGTGTCAAAATAGTCATTCGGGTATACTTTCTGGCGTTAACCCCAAGCTGTCAAACAAACTCAGAATTCACAATTTTCTAACAGGTTCTGACCAGTTAGCAGTGTAATCCATTAAAGCGACTCAAGCGTGCCGAATCTCAATTTGTCTTCTAGTGTACCAACATGGCAAAGACGCTTTCAGAGTCAGACAAGATGGTTTATAGAACATGGGTGCCGCAATTTGTGTTGAATGGAATCAACAACTTGACTACAGGGGAGGCCAATGGCTCGACTCTCTTCCTCCTCTTCTTCTTTTTCTCCCCCCTGTGATGGATTTGAGCAAAATCGTAACATGTTTAGTGATATCTTATAGCCGTTGAGGGGACCAACGACACAAACAGTTATCTTAAGGCTGAGTTTGTTTACTAAAATTTAACATAATAACACAACCTAAGTTGCAAAAGGTCATCGCCTTTGGTCCGAGGAGTTCAGTACAGCATCCAGTTCAAGAACAGCACATTACAAAATCCGAGATCCCAGCCTAAAAGCAACCCTTTGGAACAGCATGTGATCATGTTCATTCTTGGTTGGTGTGGAAAAGAAGATATATATATGGTCCAAATAGAACATATATATTTAATATATATATAAATATATATGGTCCAAATAGAACATGTCTCTCCAATCTGCCCAGAAAGAACATCGTGGTCATGTTTACAAACTAAAATTATATTTAAATTTTGGGAATATTGTAGAAATAGATATAGATTAGAGACTTGTTGGATTTTGAAAAAATTGAATTTTATCAGAGTTGATGAAAAAAATGAATATAGATGATTTGAGTAAATTTATTAGGTTGATTGCAATGGAAGAGATATTTTGATGGGGGTCTAGGAGATAAATTATTTTGAAGTATTTTTTTATTTGAGTTGACCAAGTTTTTTAGTTAATTATCTTTGCAAACTAAAATTAGGGAATGAAGAGAAATTTAGGCAAAATATTAGTTTGCAAACATGCCAATGTATATGCTTAAATTGGATATAATATTCTCCTTCATGTGAAATAATTACTTAATAGATGTATTATCGTGTTAAATTAGAGTTTGTGTGTCAAATTTTTGGCCTAATAAAACAATTATAAAATAATATTTTTTTATCAAATCATTATTTTTACTATACTTAATATAAAAATTAATTTAAATTATTTATCTCTTCACTTTTTATCAACTCTAATACTCAAAATTTTAACACACACAAATAAATCATCAATTATTCTAAATTTCCGGGAGTATTAAATTTTAACAGTTTAGTGTTGAGGCTCATAAGATTCCCCGTTCACATTCTTTTCTATTCTTTTCTTTTCTTTTCTTTTATTTGTTGTACTATTTTTTGAGTGGCTAGGAATTATGATTCTCATGCCCATAGGCCAGGGCCCGAGGCAAACTTTTAGACCGGATATTGGCTAATTAAAGTTGCAAGTAAGGAAGTTTCATTAGGAGAAATATTAAATTTAAAATAAGAAATAAATACACTTGGTCCATCAAATTATATGAAATTTGACATATTACATTAAAAATTACAAATTTTAATACATTTATCCTTCAATTATTAATATTAAATATTTTGTACCATTCAATTATTAATGTTAAACATATTGCATTTTGTGTCTCCCAATGATTTAATGAATTCAGGGTAATATCCTCGATATAAAATAAATAAATAATATATATATAAAAAAACAACCTTAACACATGTCAAGATTTTGAGATATTTTGTTGGGGCTCTATGGTCCCTTCATGTGAGTCTTTTTCACATGAAAATAATAACTGCTTAAGTATGCATGTAATTAATGGCCGTTTCCAATCATTAGACTTTTTTTTACAACGACTTACTAGAGACATTTAGTTACCGTTAACTTGTTGGCAAGTCTTTGCTTAAGATTATCCTCTAGATTTTATAGCACATTCTAGTTGTGTATATATTATCTTTCGTCACATCTATTAATGTTATGGGATAAATATAAAGTTAATCATTATAATTTTTGTAAAAATTAAATAAGTTCATAAACTCTAAAACCTATCAAATTAATGCATGAGATTTAAAACTTTAAGTTTCTCCATTGCACAACCTTTTAAATATAAATATATTTAAGGAAACTGATTGAAGAGTAACAAAAGAGCCATTTTTTGAAAAGCTGTTAAATTGAGAGACTAAAATTTTTAATGTTAAAATTTCATCGTTAAAAAATAATATCGGTGACAAATTTAGTAGCTACAAATTTTAGGGGAAAATTACACTTTGCACCCCTAAACTATGAGGTGTCTTACACTTTGCACCCTTTTATCTTGATTTCGTGACATTGGGCCTCCAAACATCCGATTTTCGTCAATTGCCACCTCAAAGCCAATTTCTCTATTAATACTGACTGTATTAAGCGCACGTGTCGTCCACGTGAGACACTTAAAAAATTTCTTCCCGTTTTCCCCTCCATTATTCTCGAAGACTCGATTCCCTCCCTCACACACTCAGCCCAAATCTATTTTCCTTCCCGACAGTTCTCCATTTGCACTCAACTACACTCGAACTAACTCAACACTCGAACTTACCAAGCAAGGTATTCGACGCTGAGCATTTCGCATCTGTTGAGCAATAATCATCAATCGAACTCTGTTAAAGGTATGCAATGGGCTTCTTCTGACTTTTTGATGATGCGGTTCTTCTGATTTTAGGGTTTTCGAGTTGTAGATCCAGATTAACCGAAGAAATAATTCGGAAATGGAATCACAATGGTAAGAGCTTCTGCATTTTTCCCTTTCCTTTCTCTGTATGTTTTGCATTTTTCCCTCTTTGCTGTGAACATTTCTTCGAACAATCTGGTCTCATTCATGGGAAGTGTATTTTCTATTTCAGAGACTTTAACTGGATTTAGTGGCTAGTTTCTTATACCCTTCCCTAAGTTTTGTTGGACTAGTTCTATATAAAGTAATGTGAAATACATATACATAAGTAGTGTAGAAATATGAAGGCACATTTTGTAAGAAGTGTAGACAAATTCCCTAGGTTCCATTATTCATCTTAGTACTTTTGATAGTGTACTGACTCAACTAAAAATGATTAGTGAATTACTCCCAAGCGTAGGAAGTTGTCAAGTAATACTAGGGAAGTCCTAGATCATCTCCACAAGGAACAATGTGTTCAATTTTTCATTCCAACCACCATTACAATAAAAGAAACTATGTTCTATTTACAATTAAAATGGTATTTACAAAGGGAAATGTTGGGTTCTTGGATATCATCAATGATTTCTGAGATTTTGATTTGTGATCAATGTAAGTGCTAAAAGATTAATAAAAAGCTAAAAAAAAACATGTGATCATAAACGTAGCATGAGATGTAGTTGAAACTAGATAAACTCAAGTAGTTGTCGAATAAACATCTCTTAGCATTAAACTTGCTCTAAGAGACATTTCATCGAACACTTTGTACCCAATCTCTAGCTAGTCACAATCCATTCATACCTATACTCAATCCAACTAACAAAAACAAAACCAAACACTATTCTAACATTAAGGAAGTGAAATAGAAACATAACATAACATTTAATCATCCAACCAAAGCAAAACTTAAATCTAAAACATAAATGGAATATGACATTCGGTCCAAACAAGTTCTAAAACTGAAATGAAAGTACAAATATAACTGAAAGTTCGTTCTAAACAACAGCAAGAGAAAAAAGCAATGAAAACAACTCTAAAAGAAAGGAAATAAAAGCAACAACAACTACTCTAAAAGCTACGAAAGAAACAAAGCCAAAAGCAACAAGCTTTTGGTCTCTACGGGAACAGCAAGAGAAAAAGGCAATAAGGAAAAGTGGTCTTGGGAGAAAAATCTTTGGGAGACTCAGTAGCCAACCCAAATGCATTCCGCACCAGCCAAGAAATAAAACTTTCGAACCCCTTTTAAACCTTCTTTTTGGAGGGGCTTTTGTCATGACTCAGCAGCCATGCCCTAGTGCATTTTTCGATTTCCCAAAATGCCCTGGTAACTCGTCAGACGCGTCGCGCTCGACTGGCGCTCAACCCTTCGCTCGAGCGCCCTTGGCGATTTTCACACATAACCATAACGCGCGACCACCGCTCGACGTGCCGCTCGAGCGGTTTTTGGAGATTTTCAAATAGACACTTCACACGCGATCAGTGCTCGACCTGCCGCTCGAGCGGCTTCGTATTTTCAGCCTCCCTCTCACTTCCATGAGCTCACTTCATCTCCATTGTTCATATGTAAAACGTAAAAACAGAAGTCAATATAGAAAATATTCCAATCATATTTATGAAAATGGAGACATGAAAATATGGTGAGAGGAGAGAAAACAAATAACTTAAATTTACTCAATTACACTTGCTTTTGTCAAAATTAACAATTCGCCCCTTACTAATGCCCAAATCATAATTTTCTCATTATCTAGTGGAAATGGTGTAATTATAGAGATTCCTCAAGTGATTAATTAACAAAATTGTGATACAATCATGTACCACTTGCACAATTATAAAATCATGCAATATAATGACGGATATCATCTGTTAGTGACAAAGTCTATCAACTACAGTACTGAAAACCACCTTTATGTAGTCAACAAAATTGGAAAGCATGTCCTGATTTCCATCTTGCATTTCGTTTTTTTATATGAACCATGGAAAAATTCATTAGCAAGGACTCCTACACAATGACTTCATCTCTGTGTTCACTCATATACATATATATATATACATTGATAATAATTACTAGTCTTCAGCTCCATTTTTAGATTATCTTGGTAAATATTGATCCTATTTGTGAAGAATAACTATTCATCAATAAGCATGATAAGCAGTTACTGAATAGTGCTTTAGTATAGTCATGACCTAACTCTTTTTTGAAATGCTTAACTAGTAGCCAATGCTAATTCATTCTAATTGAGTTCTAATGATTTTGTGTTCTTCATTTTCACATGTTTTTTAAGTAATTCACCTCCATCGCCAAGTACTGCAAGTTCGGCGACAAGCATAAGTGGAGATTCAACTAAAATTCTTATTTGTTACTATGGAGTTGAATCTTGCCTGAAGATTGCCTACACAGAAGCAAATTTTGGTAGAAGGTTTTTTAGTTGTGTGAACCACAAGGTAATACCTTGTATATATAATTTTAGTACGTATGTTTATTGTGGCGCTAAAATGTTTTATACATGATATGAATGCAGTTTGGGAGATCATGCGGGTTTTTATTTGGTTTGATCCTCCTATGTGTGTCCATGGAAGGAGGGTTTTAAGTCGTATTCGGGAGAGCCACGAAAGGACACATGTATAGATTGAAATAAAAAGTCATCTAAAAAAAGGAGGATGAGTATGCGAAGCACACTGCAATGATGGAGGAGGAGTATGGGAAGCGTACTGCAAGGATAGTCACAATGAAGAGAAGAAATTCTATAGGAGGATGTTGAATTTCTCTTGGGTGTTGATTGTTTTGTTGTTGTTTCATTCTATGTAACAAAGAAGGAAGTGGGTGTTTCTCTACCATTGACACCATAAACTGAAGTTTGAATTTGGTAATATAGTTGCCTTGAAGGTGTTGTTTATATTTTCAGCAATATTGACACACGTAGTAGTGAAATATGTAAATGAAAATCTATCCTTTGTATTGCTGAACTTGTAAGTGCCTTCAAGACAGTTTTTGGAATTTGTATAGCTATCTACCCTGTATAACCTTTAAGGCATTTGTGGTCATATTTGTTTAAAGCAATGAAGGAATTTGTTGTAATGTACCCGGTATAACCTTAAGGCAGGTCTGGTCAACATAAAAAACATATATTTTAGCATCATGAATATGTTCCAAAATGCATCCAAATGTTTCAAATACATTCAAAAGACCCATATCAGTAGCATGAATATGCTCCAAAATGTACCCTAATGTATACAATACATCCGAAAAGACCCATATCAGTAGCATGAATATGAGTCCAAAATATAAACATGACCTTAAATATTCATTGTGACAAAAAATAAACATATTACACAACATTGTGACAAAAATATCAATGTGCTTACTTCCACCCAAATGCACAACATTGTGACAAAAACAACCATAAACTATTTCTAAGTATGCTTGTCATTATTCAGCCTTTGCATTTTCTCTTCAATCCTCTTGATGACTTGCTCAATGGTAGGGACCACCAACTTGGAGGAGCTTGCACCTGACTTATTTTGGTTTGCAAAGAAAGCACTCCCAAACTGAGCCCATAATGTTTGCAAAGTGCCCTAACTCACTTTCCTTGGTTGCCTAGTTGGTTCATGGGTTACTTCGTCATCGTCAGCAATGTCTTCCACAACAATAGGATCCTCCTTCCGATTTCCATGACATGGCGAGCTACCGGATTTCCTTCCAACTTGCCCTGCCAATCTTTCAGACCTTTGATGCACCTAGATCCAATCGAAGACAACGACCGTGATGCACTCGTTGGTCTGATCTTTGTCCGCTTTGTGACAGCAACCGTAGGCTGAGATACAACCTCTGTTATTGGAGTTTGAGGTGCTGCATATTGTGGTATAGTCCTAGGGGCTGCAGGTGGAGGTGGTATGATTTTTGCTATTTTTCCTCAATTTCTTGTTCTTGCCGCAGGAGGTTGACTTAATACATTTTCTTCGTTCCCGACCCTTTTTAATTTGTACCGCCGCATCAGCTTTTTTCGAATAATCTCGAACATCGTGATGATTGGCTTGTCACGAGCTTTGAGGATGTATGAATTGAAGAACTCAGACAGATTTTTCACTAGGAGGTCTGATTTCACGTCCGGATTGAAGTACGCTCTTGACCATTGTCTTGGGTCAATGTCATTAAGCCACTTCCATGCCTTTGGTGACAACTTCTTCAGCTCATCCATCACTTGGAGAAACTTTCATTCTGTATATGCAGAGGTAGCAGCCCACAACTTATCTTTCAAGGCGATGCCCCGATGACCAACATCTCTATAATTGGCGTAAATGTGCCTTATGCATATTCGGTGGTCAGCATTGGGCATGACTGCCTCGAAACTAGTGATAACACCGTATTTTTAGAGAGATAGAGTTAGAGAGATAGAATGTAAGAGAGATAACACCGTATTTTTAAGTGGTTCGGCCAACACTTGCCTACGTCCACCCCCAAGACAATTGACTTCCTTGGGCTTCCTGCACTATTGTCCAATAGAAAATATATCTTAGCTTCCCGGGTGCTAAGGAACCTTTACAAAGCGTTTTGCGAGCTCACGCTTCAACTCTCACAAATCCTCACAACCTAGAGGATTTCTTCTACTCTCACAAGTAGGACCAAGTGTTTTCCCAACACTCAAAGGTTTTGGAAATGATGGCTACAAGGAGGGCTCTCTAAGCCAAATAAGCAAGTGGAAATCTCACAATATGTGGAATGACTCTCTAAGCCAAATTATCAAATGAAAAGCTCAATAAGTGCAAGAGGATTAGATTCTAAAAGAAAATCTAGAGTTTGGAAGATATGAGCACAAGCCTTTTTGGTAGATGTGAGTTTCTCTCTTCTTCAATGCACTTTCTCTCTCTAGAAGCTAGGACAATGAGTGATTACAAGTGTGTTGTCTCTTCTTCAAGAAATCTCTCTCTCTTTGAAAGCTAGGTCCTCAATGACGAGCAAGAGACGAATATTTGACAATGGAGCTTTGTTCTTGAATGATTCAGCAAGTGAAGTCTTTGGATTTTGGACTTTCTCTCTCTAGATATTTCGTTGATGGTCGAACACTCTTTTCTCTCTCTCCATCTCCTTCTTTTTATAGCTTCTAGGTCTTCAACGGTCATAAAGGGTCTTCTTGTAATGTTAGAGTGCCGTTGGAGGTCATTTGAGTCAATTTGGAGACTTTTTGAACGATCTGACGTTATTTCAGGAAATCTGAAATTTCGCACAATGTGTCGACACATTGATTGTATGTGCTGACACATTGAACTTGGTCTTGAAATGTAAAGTCTCGGGTGTTAGTTCAATGTGTCGACACTATGGTCCAATGTGTCGACACCTTCAACACTTAGTAAAAAAATCGTTTTGAAGGCCAGAAAATGCAAACTCTCGGGTTTTAGTTCAATGTGTCGACACTATGCTCCAATGTGTCGACACCATGCTCCAATGTGTCGACACTTCCAACACTTAGCCAAAAAATCACTTTGAATCCTAAAAAATGCAAACTCTCGGGTAGTAGTGCAATGTGTCGACACCATCCAACAATGTGTCGACACTTATAAGTGTTGGAGAGTTTTCAGCAACTTCAAAGTGTTCAATCCATTCCAAAACTTCTTTAAATACCTACAATATGAAAATTGATCTTATCAACTTATGTAATGGTGTTCAAGTGCACTTAGAATTAATTTAGTGAGTGAAACCTCAATCCTTTTTAAAAACAAATTAGAAATTGTGGATTGACAATGTAAAATCTAAAAGTCTTCGAACCTTAGAATATTTTGTTATCATCAAAATCATATATAGATTGTTTGTAAAACAACCTTGGGCTAACAACATCCACCTTCCACTGCTTCTTCACCTCTTGTGTTATAGAGTCCACCGGGATGTTAGGTTGCGACTTGAATTGCTCAAGATAGTTAGTAGCGACGAACCTTGATCCAACTATCGAGCTCCTATACTTCCTAGTGCACCGGTGGGTAGCACTGAAACTTCTTATGTCAAGTCTTCTCGCCTTTCATTCACCTTCCATAAACTCTATATTCACACCTCAGTGCATCTCTGCAGATGATGATCACCTTATCAGAGAAGTTCTTCTTGAACCGTATATCCTTCCCTTCAATACATTCTTCAATTGCATAGCTTCTCTAAACATCTGAGATGACAGAAACTTCATCCCAAGCTTCAACACAGGGGCAACCAAGTCTGAAGCGTGGAACTCAGGTCTAGGGTACGCTTCAGGTAGACTATTGATCAAATCATCCTATGCCTCAGTAACTTTGGGAGACTCCAAAACATTGCTTCTTCAAATATCCGAGACATTATATGCAACACAAAATAAACAGTTATATTGTATAGTAAAATGAGAAAAAAAAAACTTTAGAATACAAATCATACAAAAAATAGGTACCATCGTTGATACATTCTTCAGTGATTGACTGCTTTCCTTTATATGGATCGCGAGGAATTTCAGATGATCCTGGATCACCTCCATCATCGCCTTCATCGTCACCTCCATCGGCGCTAAAAAAACTGTCACCATAGTCATCGCCTCCATCTCACCTCCATCAGCCCCGGTAGAGGTATGACCTCCAGCAGAAAAAGGTCCTTTACCGTCATTACGAACAGTGTCCACCTCAATGTCAAACAACTCATCATCGCTGCCAAGGACTTGATTCCAAAACGAATCATTCATCCCCAATCTACGTCTCTCAAGTTCTTCAACGCCTTCTGCAACATCCTCCCCATTCAGCTCACCCTCTGAAATTTCACTGAATGAAACTAAGTACAGCACCACAACAGCTTCTCCTGCATGGCACCTCACCATTGCCAGAACGTCATGATTAGATGACACAAGGGCAGGACCATCATCGAGAGTTTTCCCTGGCTGCTTGTAGTAGATCAGGTCACCAGGCTTATATCCATATGCTTTCACAATATCCTCCAGTTCAAAAAATGACAAGCAATCTGCATCATATGGTTCGTCATACAATGACACATCTCCACCCACGTAAAAGCACCCGAAGTTCCTACTTAATCTACCGCCATAGTGCACCTTAAATAGAAGGAACTCAGACGGCATGTTAAGAATTTATAAAGCACCACACCTGCCAGAAATAAAACATTGGGTTAGTATATAAATTTCAGATCACATTGCAAAATGTAAAACTATATAAAAATTAAAATTGAGCTCACCTTAAACAATGGATAAGTCTCTTCAGTGGTCCACAGAGCAGTACTCCCAACTGTGCAGTTATAAGCACCACACCTGCCAGGTAAAATAAAACAATAAGTTAGTATATAAAATTCAGATCGCATTAAGAAATGTATAAGTATTTAAAAAAATAAAACAATGGGGGTAATGTAACTAAATGAAGAAATCTATATACAACTCATCACAATCTCAGAAGGTTAAATTAATTAACACTTGTCAGTTAAGTTCTATACACTACTCATTGTAACTGAATTAAATACATCTTGTTCAACAAAGTATAAAAGAGTGTATTAAAACAAACTACGAAATAACAACAAAGGTTCAATGTTCAACAAACTATTAAATACTCCCATAACAGGAAAGGTTCAATGTTCAATATCATACCATAATAGAAGAATGAATTATAAAACAAATAACTCATATCAGCAGTACTCTAGAATTCTTGCTGGTAGGCTGACATATAATAAAGGACCTAATGTTGCTAAATTAAATACATTCTGTTAATCCAGCCGGAACTGAACCTGTTATCAACCCTAACCAGACCCACATATAATTAGGCTAGTATATTGCTGCAAAATTAGGACAAACTACATGGATACATCTCCACCCACATAACATAATAATAAGTACATTAGAATTCAACACACATCCAGTAAAGTATAAAAAAATAAAACAACAGATACGGTAGGAGCTTAGTGCATCGACCATAAACATTAAAATAAGTGCACTTGTGGTGGAAAAGTAACTTGTGCAATTTTTTTTATCTGCAGAACGTGAACAAAAGAGACCCACGGGCTTTGGAAAAGGTAAACAAAAAACATATACAAATTACATTATGGGTTATGGGACCACTTTGGCAAACCAAAATTCCACTCAAAGAAGACAAATTCCTACCTAATGAAGACAAATTCTATGATTCAATACTATTTATGCATGCAAGTCACTTAAAAATGCGCTACTCATGCAAAATAACTCAACCTAACGAACATTGCTCGAAACATTGAGTTTTCGAAACCAAATCTACAACGCGAAAATCCTAAAATCAGAAGAACCCATAATAAAAAAATCGTAAGAAGCCCGTCGCATACCTTTAATAGAGTTCGATTGATGATTATTGCACAACATATGCGAAATGCTCAGCGCCGAAGACATTGCCCTAGTAAGTTCGAGTGTAGTTGAGTGCAATTGGAGAATTGTTGGGAGGAAAATAGATTTGGGCTGAGTGTTGGAGGGATGAAATCGAGTCTTCGAGAATAATGGAGGGCAAAACGAGAAGAAAATTTTAAGTGTCTCTCGTGGACGGCACATGCGCTTAATACTGTCAGTCTTAACGGAGAAATTGGCTTCGAGGTAGCAATCGACGAAAATCAAAAGTTTGGGGGCCCAATGTCAGGAAATCAAGATAAAGGGGTGCAAAGTATCAGGCACCCCATAGTTTGGGTTTATAAAATTTTGAGAATTTAGCAGTTTAGTCATTAGGATTTACACGTTTTTACGTTTTAGTTCTTGGGTTTCATTTTTTCAAATATTAGTTCTTGGGTTTACATTTTTTTACAAAATGGTCCTTCCGTCAGTCTGTCGTTAATATGCTTAACGGAGCTCTTTGACACGTCAACAATTTGAAGTGGTCGACCGCTATATGTACTGGTCGTCCGCTTCATGTACCGGTTGACCGCTCACGTTCAAAACATATACTCGGTCGACCGCTACTTTGTCCGTTAAGCATATGAACGACAGATTGACGAAATGACCATTTTGTAAAAAAAAATGTAAACCCAAAGACTAATATTTGAAAAAATGAAACTCAATGACTAAAACGTAAAAGCGTGTAAAATCTAAGGACTAAACTGTTAAATTCCCTAAAATTTTAGATAGTGTTAGTTTATCAAAAATTTTAACAAATACATTTCAAAATTTTATTTTTAATTTTATCTCACATTCACCAATTTTAATAAAATCTTTTTTTTAACACTAATATAAAAATTTACAATCAAACACTATGTTAAATGATAAGAACTAATTAGATAAATTTATTTACATTTTTACACGGAACACGTGAAAAATCTGTATTTATCCCGAACGTTCAATTCCTACGATCCGCGACCCTCTCCACCGACGCACTCGAGCACAAAAATGCCCACAATGCCAAGTGTCATTTGTATACGTACTTGAGAAGACAAAAAATTAGGTAAAATTGCAACTTCTGCAGGGGCCATGTTACGTGATAAATTGATCAAAAAAACTAAAAAGAATACACGTTTGCAATGATGGCAATTAGAGGACCAAAAACCGCAGTCAACCAGTATTTGGATAAAGCAGTGGGAGTCAGCAAATGAGGGATGGACACACACAGCGAAAGGAAAAGTTAATGGAGAGGTTTCTGTCGGTGATCATCATATCAGGGCTGATACTTTTGTAAAGCTTCCTTCTTTTTTTCTATTTTTGCATCAAAACCATATTTTATAAATATATAGTCTTTGTTAGTTTACTTAGCATTTTAATAATTTTTTGAACCATATTAATATACAAATTAAATATATTCAAATATTAATACAAATCAATACTTTTACACATATATTAATAAGTTCTAACAACACCTCAAATTTCTCAGAACAATCTATATCCTTAAAAATTCCAGATGACAAAACATCTCCATGAGCTATTACACACTAGGCAAGAGAGAGCTGGGCTGATGGAGATACACAGAGAGCTAAAAGGTAAGGGTCAACTTCCCTTTGGTTGGATTGGACAGTGTAGGCCGGCACTAGGGCCACCCTCTACCCCATTTTTTGGGGTCACTTCATTTTTTTTTTTTTTTATTTTGGGGGTCACTTCGATTGTGAAAAGAAGGGTTGATGGGGGAGTTTGGTTAATTTATAAGTTAAAGTTAAAGATTTTTTTTAAATTTTAGAATTAAGAAAGTTTAAGATTATTTAATATTAGTATTAGATTTTATTTATCAACAAGTCTCGAATTTAATGATTTATATGAGAAATGATTGTCTTCCTTCAAATCAGGTTCGATGTGTGAAAAAATTCCTTCAATTCAATGTTTGATGTGTGAAAAAAAATTTGTTACGATCCGTCCCACATCAATTATAGAAGTAATTGATAATCATTTTACACGTGCAAGTGAAAATCTTAATTTTTGAACTAACTTTTGAATTTGACAAGCCACCAGGAATTAGTCCACTAGCGTATGCTTTTGTAAGAAATATCATCTTATTTAAGAGCATTTCTAGCAGTTTCTTTAAATTTGGCTCTTTACTTTAATCAAAAAGCACACTTCTATATTTTAACTATCAACTTTTAAAAAACATTCTCAGCAGCTTCTCTATTTTAACCATTTATTTTTACTATTCTATTTAAATATTATTTTTCAAATATTTCTTTATTGTTTATCTAACATTTATATTTTTGAATATTCATTTTATCGTAACAGTCATATTTTTGAATTTGTCTTATCTTAAAAAGATCATTTTTTAAATTTTTTATTTTACTAACTGTTGTAATTTTTCAAATTTTAAGATGGTGAAGTGAACAATAATTTTCTAAAAATAAAAAAGAAAAAAAAGAAGATACATATTAATATTTTAATATAGTGAGGTGAATAGTGGCTCTCTAAAAATAGAGAGTCACTGTTCACTTCTTCAAATTTTTTGTTAAAAGTTGTTAAATTAAAGAGGCTGTTGAGAAGTGTTTTTTTGCTTTTTGATTAAATTAACTCTCTATTCTAATATTTTGGTTAGAATAGAGAGTCGCTAGGAATGACCTAAGTAAGTTAAAAGATATCTCTACAGAGTACTCATAAAGTCATAAGCATAGTAGTATTTTCAATCGTTGCACGGGGGATTTTGGATGGAAGAGACAACACAAAAGGACGAAAAAGTCGAACAGCTGAAGGGGGGTTCACTTCGATTGTGAAAAGAATGGTTGAGGGGGGAGTTGGCTATAATGGTGGTTAATTTATAAGTTAAAGCGAAAGATTTATTTGATTTTTGGAGTTAGTAAGGATTAAGATTATTTAATATTAGTATTAGAGTTGATTTATCAATAAGTCTCGGATCTAAAGGTTTATAGGAGAAATGAGTTACCTTCACCCAAATCGGAGCTCAGTGTGAAAAAAATATTATTATATTGCTAAAGGAATTGATGATAATTTTACCCGAGTGAAAATCTTAATTTTTGAACTAACTTTTGAATTTGACAAGCCAGCGGGAATTAGTCCACTAGTTATCTCCGCTCTTGTAAGAAATATCATCACTGGGTCTCACTTAGGTAAGGGAAAAGATATCTCTACCGAGTACTCATGAAGTCATAAGAGGACTCATCCTCTAGTTTTTGGATAAGCCTAGTAGTATTTTCAATCCTTGCACGGAGGATTTTGGATGGAAGATACAAACACAAAAGGACGAAAAAGGCGAACAGCTGAAAAAAGATAAAAGAGAGATGAAGAGAAAAAAGATAGAGAGGACTCATCTAGTCATCTTCTTTGATTCCGATCTAATATTACTCATTTTAAGAAAGAAAGGATCCGAGTTTCAACATTATAGGATGATTGTACATTTTCAATAGTTTAGAAAATAAAGTAACATTAAAGTGAACAGGAAAAAAAATCTAGATGAATTTTTAATTTTGTCCATCTTATAGACTGCGCTAGATTAGATGGATGAGATGAGGATTGGGAATTTGGGACATGTGTTGATCTATTGGACAAGTTTGTGCTTACTTTGGTTGTCATTGTCTACGTAGGTATTGGATAATTCGTACATAGCCAGAAGTGAAGAAGGATATCGAGGATATCTAGGATGACTGTCGGATTTCTGGTTCCACTAGATGAGACTGATTCTTGAGGGCCTGTCACCTGTGCATTTGGAGTTGCTTTTGAGGATAATGCATGCTGTGCAAGGCTTATTGGCTTTGTACGAGTAAGCGATAACTACTAGTGTTGCCTTTGCTTCATCAACAATGGAGTCTACTGTAGGGCTTTTTATAGACCATGCGTGAAGAAGAAAGCTTTCCTGGGTGCTGTTCCCAACATATTGCTCTATCTGTAATCCCAGTGTTCTCTTATATCTCATAGTTCACCTTGTAGAAGTAGGCTATTTAGAGGGACCATTTGGCTAGAGATGGACAGGTCTCCTGATTTACTTCATGGGAATAGTCTCTCTCAATAAAATGAGGAGCTTGACCTTACCATTTTCCTTTTGAGCTGATCATTTAAACACAGAAAGAAAACTAGATTCATAAAAGACAGTACCGAACCCATCTTTCAAAACACTATACAAATTTCTAGCAGATTGAAATTGGTCAATGCGATTGTAAAGTGGACTAAAGAAAAAAGTGGCTACTGGTTAATGATCCGTAGCTATTCATCGCCAAATGTTCCTTCCTTGATGATTATAATCTGTGAATAAAGTGATTAACAAGGACTTGTTGATGCTTCTGTAGTTCTCAGTAATCCCCCCCCCCACCCTTTTCTTTTTTCCCTTCTAAGCAGACCAGTCCTCCAGCAGAATTCAGAAAGGTCGAAATATGGTGTCTTTAATTAATTAGTTTATCTGATACTTGTGCTGTGGCTCACTTTGGAGGTATCTGCACATAGGCACACCGCACATGAGAGAGAGAGAGGGAGGGGTTTAAATTTTTCTAACCTCACGGGGGCAGCACACACACAGAAATCCTTGTCCTCTTCACTTATATAATGTCAATGGGCTCTCTCAGATCTGAAAGTCTTTCTCTCCCCCTCTCTCTGTTTCCGAGTCTCGGAGTAAAGAGTATTATTATTGGCTCTGCTTCTCTTGCTCCCGCTCTCTCTCGGGCCCTCGGCTCTCGTATTAGGTGATGCAGAGAATGGGGTACTCATTCCCTGAGGATGTGCTGGAGCACGTGTTCTCGTTCATACAGAGCGACAGGGACCGGAATGCAATCTCGATGGTGTGTAAGTCGTGGTACGAGATCGAGCGATGGAGCAGGAGGCGAGTGTTCATCGGCAACTGCTATGCGATCAGCCCTAGGATGGTGATCCGAAGGTTCCCGGATGTGAGGTCTGTGGAGCTCAAGGGGAAGCCGCACTTCGCGGACTTCAACCTCGTCCCCGACGGTTGGGGCGGGTACGTCGCCCCGTGGATTACGGCGATGGCCGCGGGGTACCCGTGGCTCGAGGAGATTCGGTTGAAGCGGATGGTCATCACGGACGATAGCTTAGAGCTCATCTCCAAGTGTTTCAAGAACTTCAAGGTCCTAGTGTTGTCCTCCTGCGAGGGTTTTAGCACTGAGGGCCTCGCCGCCATTGCTGCCAATTGCAGGTTTGGTTTTGTTTTCTTTGAAGTTTTCTTTGTTTTAGCTATGCTTGGTTGGTGTGAGAACGAGGGGAAGTGGAAATGAAGATTTTGGGTTTGTTTGTTACGAGTGAGTCTGCTTCCGTGGATACGGAGAAAGGTGATTGGAAGGGAAACATACAATTTTTTATCTTTGAAGTTATGTTGGTTTGACTTTAAGGTGATTGGGGAATTCGCTTTCTAAGCTGAGCTAAATGGTTAAACTTGTTTCAGTTGAGTTAATACTTTTCTATTCAATGGAGAGCAAATGTTGACAACCTACCTCGTAAACGGTTAACATTTTTCAGTGTAACCTAAACCTACATTTACTCGGTCTCAGCGAGCAGTTGCAGCATTGTTGTATTTTTGAGGTTTTACGGCATTTTCTCTGAGCGATGAACCCAAAAGGAAAGACGTCCTTCGATCGATGTAGCTATTCTCTGATTTTTCCCTTGGGTGGTTTTAGATAGTAGTATGAATAGAAATTTTTTCTCGATCATGGTTGATTCGCATGCAAAAAGAAGAAAGTTGATTTCTTTGCATTTTCTGGTTTTAGTTTCTCAGTAAT
The DNA here is from genome assembly GCA_963930655.1 of Myrica gale. Taxonomy (NCBI): domain Eukaryota; kingdom Viridiplantae; phylum Streptophyta; class Magnoliopsida; order Fagales; family Myricaceae; genus Myrica; species Myrica gale. The sequence goes on from OZ005614.1 coordinate 11,401,071, forward strand.
AGGAGATCCATGATGGTTAGAAAACGTTATGCTGTGGCTTCTCTGTTTTTGTATCTTGCCGATCTGGGAGACGACTTTTGTTTCGTTATTCTAATGTGGAAAATCTAGTCAAGATCACTTTAGGTTGCTTGGCTTACCTTATTTTCTTGTGTTGTTTTGTTTGTCTATGGATGTGTGGTGTGGGGTAGTTTTCAGAGTTTTGGATAGTTGTTTCTTGGACAGTGACTGTGTGAGGTTTGTTTGAAGTCTTCGATTGGTTATCTATCATATTTTTCATTGCAGATTCTGCTGTTCTTATGTTGTACTCTAGGTTATTGCATTTGGGGAAAAAGTCTGTATTCTTCTTTTCTAGGAAATGTGGGTTCATGGTTTGGATGAGAGTTTGTAGGCTCGTCTGATGCTGGTTTAGTGCATATGTTATATAGATTAGTAACAAATGATTTCCCTTTTCTAGTAATCTTTTTCTCTATTACTACTTGCGAGAGACGAAAGTCATTGTTTTAATTGTCAATTTAAAAACTTGCAGATATAGATAGGACGTCTGAGTTTTATAACTGCAATACTTGAGTTGGTATCTTCTGTGAATGCTGCTTTTCCCTTGGTTGTTATTGAGCATGTTTTTTGCTGACTTTGGCAGGAATTTGAGAGAGTTGGATTTGCAGGAGAGTGAAGTGGAAGACCTCAGTGGGCACTGGCTTAGTCTTTTTCCCGAGAACTACACCTCACTTGTGTCCCTTAACATAGCCTGCTTAGGGTGTGAGGTGAGTTTCTCTGCTCTGGAGCGCCTGGTGAGTACTTGCCCCAACTTGAGGACTCTTCGGCTCAACCGCACTGTGCCCCTTGATAAGCTTGCAAACCTACTTCGTAGAGCACCTCAGCTGGTTGAGTTAGGCACGGGGGCGTTCTTGTTTGAGTTGACACCTGATGTTTTCTCAAACTTGTCTGGAGCTTTTACTGGATGCAAGGAACTGAAGAGCCTGTCTGGTTTCTGGGATGTAGTCCCAGGCTATCTTCCAGCTGTTTACCCTATCTGCTCTAGGTTAACATCATTGAACTTGAGCTATGCTACTATCCGGAGCCCTGATCTGATCAAGCTAGTTAGCCAATGCCAGAATTTGCAGCGCTTATGGGTATATCTAATCTTTTAGATTACGTTTATGTGTTGTTTATTTAATTTTTAATGAGTCTTCTGTTTTACTGCTGGAAACAAGTCTATTCCTATTGCTTATTATTCATTTTAAGCTAATCGAGGACATGACTACAGGTGCTGGATTACATTGAAGATGCTGGCCTTGATGTCCTTGCAGCATCTTGCAAAGATCTGAGAGAGTTGAGGGTATTTCCTTCTGATCCATTCGGACCAGAACCAAATGTATCTTTGACAGAACAAGGTCTTGTCTCCGTTTCTGAAGGCTGCCCTAAGCTCCAATCGGTTCTATACTTCTGCCGTCAAATGTGTAATGGTGCCTTAGTGACCATCGCCAGGAATCGGCCTAACATGACAACCTTTCGCCTTTGTATTATTGAACCCCAAACTCCTGATTACCTTACCCTTCAACCACTTGATGCTGGATTTGGAGCCATTGTTCAGCACTGCAAGGATCTACGAAGGCTCTCCCTTTCTGGTCTTCTTACTGATCGTGTGTTTGAGTACATTGGGACTTATGCCAAAAATTTGGAAATGCTCTCTGTGGCTTTTGCTGGAGATAGTGATATAGGACTCCATCACGTACTTTCTGGTTGTCAGAACCTTCGGAAGCTGGAAATACGGGACTGCCCCTTTGGTGACAAGGCTCTTTTGGCCAATGCTGCGAAGTTGGAGACAATGCGATCCCTTTGGATGTCTTCTTGCTCTGTGAGTTATGGAGCATGTAAGCTGCTAGGTCAGAAGATGCCGAGGCTTAACGTTGAGGTTATTGATGAGAGGGGACCCCCAGATTCAAGGCCAGAAAGCTCCCCAGTTGAGAAGCTTTACGTATGTAGAACAGTTGCTGGGCCGAGGTTTGACATGCCTGATTTTGTTTGGAGAATGGGTGAAGATTCTGCATTGAGGCTTTCTTGATGGTCCTCCCCATGTATTTACTTCCCAGATGAGCCCCCTTAAATGGTGAACGGGTATAGCAGGCACATGCCCTGTGTTGGCACTCAATTGTTTCGTGTTTACTTTTATGTAAGTTAATATAATTGCAGCCGTCATTGGAGTGGAAGCAAGGTTGGGAGGGTATACAGAGAGGCTCAAGGACTCGATTGCCACTACTTTTACCCTTTGTCGAGCTATGAGATACCACTTAGTAATTAATAAAGATATCGAAACTCCTGTTCTTGTATGTGGATCTGATGAAGTCGTCCTTTTTTCTTTCAACAGTCAACATGTGTACTATTGGCAGACTTTAGAATGTTCATGCATTCATATTTTCTTGTTTTCACTAGGAGGTAATTATCTTGTGGACTCAGTTGTCTGCGGTGCTAGCCATCTGAAGGAATAAGTTTTATGCTCTGATACACTGTTGCAATTGTACTTGTAATGTTGGATTCGAATCTCATTGTTTGACCATTTCCATTCTTTTTCATCTTTTTCCCCGTATTTAACAGTCGGTTTTTCTAAATTGAATCAAATTGCACCATGGCCCCTTATAGAAGAGCCTTGAAATTCTGTTCTAGCCTTGCCAACACTTGGTTTATCTCGGTTGGAATTTTGTGCAGTTCGTGCCTGAAGGATTCTTTTCCTGTTGTGCACGTTTTCAGTCTTCCAAAATATTTACCATATCAAAAACAGAAAGAAAATCATCTGTTTAAGGTCTACGCCTAGAAGGGACTTTATTTTGCTCGCAAAAAGCAAAATAACCCTCTTGCTAGAAGATATTCCAACATCTGTGAAAAAGAAATCGAGCTGTTTAAGGGAACTGTGCTCACAAAATCAAAACAGGTTATTCATAAACTATACCAAGGGGTTGGTCTCAAGACTTGAATCTTGGTATTTCGCTCTTTTTAAGATTTTAAATTTAAAATCTCATAGGGAGTGCCAACTGTAAGACTGTCTCTAAAGTATCTAGGCTGCGTTTGCACTAAATATTTCACAAAATATTTCACCAACTCCCAATAAAATACTACAATATAATATATCTCTCCCCCATAAAAATATAAAAAATGACAAAAATATAAAAAATTACCTTTCTTCACTTTTTCACTAAACTCAATACCAAAAATTTTACAACACAAACATAACCTTAATTTGATAATTATTCAATTTATGTAAAACTAAAGACTGTATAGACTTCAAAGTCTTGAATCTTGTTAGTCTGCTCTTTTTAAGATTTTAAATTTAAAATCCCATAGGTAGTGCCCACTCTGTAAAACTGTCTCTAAAGTATTTAGTTTTATAATTATTCAATTTGTGTAAAATTAAAAACTGTATAGCCTTCGAGATTGATCAGGAAGCTTAAGAGCCACTCGAACACTAAAAAAAAAACTCATCAACTAATACTTTTGGACGAGGCTAACAGGCCATCAATGGACAAGCCCCGAGTTTTACTGGACATCGGAGGAGAAGTGACTCATGAGTCACGAACCTCTGGTAAATGTTCTTTAGCTATAAGGTGAGGATACTCACTTTTTGTTCAACTCCATCGGGAGCAGGAGAGAGGGAGTGAGAGAAGTTGAGAGCCTCGTGATAGATTCGGTGACATTGGATGCTGTCCACTACTTTTTGCTTCATTCACGCTTACTTTTCTACACACCACCTGATAAATGACCCAGCAACCAAAGTAATCGAGCTCTCTCTCTCTCTGAAGTCTGAATATCGGATGTTTGGCCGCAGAGATTAAAGGAAACTCCCAAGTAAACAAGGTAACAACATTACAAAACTTTGATAAAAAGAGGAAAACAGAGACCAGATATCTGGACAAGTAAGACTGACAGCAACATAACACAGACACCCCTACTAGACTGACTCGATAAACAAGATAAAAAAGTGGAAGGGAAACAAATGAAAGAGAAGGGATCTGTGTAGGAAAGTGGCTGGCCTCCAGGCATTTTTCATTGGTAGATGATGGCCACACGTTTTGTTTTGATGATGGTCATCATTCATATTCTCTTATTATTACTATTACTATTACTATTTACTATCATTGCCTTTGCTGATTTCATAGCTCTGGCTTTATTCTTTCACCCCCACAGTCCACACTCATTATGATATCACAGTTTACTGATTCAATCTTGCATTATATATAAAGTTGCAAATGGGTCGGTTAAAGTTCCAGTGATTCCATTCATAGTTTTCTTTGGTACCAAAAGCCAGTGAAGAAGTTGAAATTTCAACATGTATCTCAGATGAGTCTGATGTGGGTGCATCATGATTGTGGGCTTCCTCTTCCGAGCTATAATCATTATGGTCATAGCATCGAAAGAAATGCAGAATGGATTCCCATCCCATGATTCTACTAATGTGTGAAAATGGGGTTTTGCGTCCTTGAGCTTCAGACCTCTGTTTGCCACCTAAATGAAAACAAGTGCTGAAAATAGAGGACCTGGTTACTTCTTTGAGGTCGTTGTTTAAGGCACAATCGGCCTGGGCTATACATTTGGTTCCTCGAAAACTCAATCAGTAAGCTCAATTGTTGGCTCTCTGGGTGGCTCACTGCTCCATTTCTGGTTTTATTGATTCTGCTCGTATTCCGTTTAATATCCTGTTTTGTGACTCCGCTTTTCCTTCTGATTAAGCTTTTTGGGAATTTAGCAGTCTAGTCCTTGGGTTTTACACACTTTTACTTTTTAGCTCTTGAATTTTAATTTTTCAAATTTTAGTCCTTGGGTTTGCATTTTTTGACAAAATGACCCTTCCGTCAGTTTCCCTAACGGAAGGTCACTTCAGCTGCTGATGTGGCTGGACTTCAAAACTCACCGTTTTAAAAAGAAAAGGTGACAGAAAAAACATCACCGTTTAATTTGCCTGAGATTTTGAAGATCCAACTATGAACTAATGACACCCGTTTTGAATAGCTTACACTTAAGAACATATTTTTTTCGACTAACAAGTGCTTCCAAACAAAACAAAACAAAACAAAACCAAAAGACATCGCCCTCCATCTGTAGCAAACGTCGTCGCCCCCTTCACATCTGATCCCTTCTGTTTGGTTTTTTTACTCAGTCATTCGTTTCCCCCACTTCCCCCACAAACCAAGATTTCTTCCAAGCGAGCCCTAGCTTCGTTGAATATTCTGCCATTCGACATCTTAAATTTCTGGGTAAGGTTGGTAGTTGCTGATTCAGAGAAATAAATCAAAGCCAAGGCACGAATTTGATGACGAAAAAACTCGGCTGTGAAGAGGGTTTCGAACTGGTCGTGGGTAGTGACGATGTCTGGAGGTATAGAACGTATCTTTCACTTCTTTTTAGTACTACTTTTAGAAATGTCTCTGTGCCAAAATTTGTCTTAGTGCGTGGTGCCCCTGAAGTTAGTGCGTAGTGTGTGGGTCTGCACCGATGTTGTCTTTGTCTGTACTGTGGCATAGAATAATGTTTTCTACTTTTGTAAAGCCCTTACCGATTCTGTTGTGTACCTTTCTTTGTCGTTAAAGAGAATAAAATTGTTTTGTCTTCTTTTGCTTTTTCTGCACATACAACTTGTTACATTTAGATCCTTAAGTTTTTCAGCATTCAATTGTTATCTTGTTGAGTTTGTTTGTACTTTGTGTGACCGCATGACCTTTGACTAAGGCAGTGGTCCCATTTGTTTGTTTGTTCAGTTTCTACTTGTATTTTCTGACATTATCAGCTTATCTTTGACCCACCATTATGTAAGACATTTATAGCATCAAAATCGACGGACCATATTGTCAAATGCCCTCAATTATGTTAAGTAGTGGCCAAATATCTTTATTTGTGAAAGCATGCATTTCATGCAGTTCACGTGTTTTGCATATGTGCTTAAGATTTTCATACACCACGGTGGCGTATTTTTTGGAGCTGAAAGTCTGATTTATTCTGGAGGGACGATTGATGAGATGGGTCGGATGTCCTCACCCTGAAAACCCAAATAAAAAAGTATGGAAGAAAAAGACGAAGAAGACCCCAAAAGCTGTCCCTTCAACTGTAAGTGTGCAACTTAGCCGTTAAATACAATAGATTTAGGTAATTATTGCATATTAGAGTTATTATTTTATACCACAAAAAAATGACAATTTATTGTGTGTAGGACCCTACATCAGCAAGTGGTAGTAGAGGGAGGGTCAGCTGGAGGGGAAAGAGAAGAGGAAGAAGACCCGGAGCTAGAAGGGAAGGTGGTAGCACTGGCGGTCAGGGTAGTGGACGAGTCGATGACTTGGTAAGAATCAAATACAATAATTCTATTGAAACATCCACTAAAGTTATATAATGTGACAAAACTAATATTCCACTTGTTTCTTGTATTTGCAGGGACACACAAGAGTCAGTTCCACTAGATCCAGCAGAATAGGTTGTGGAGTGTCTCAACAACTTTGAATTATCAAGTTTGGTGTTTTTTGGAGGTTATTTTGGTGTAATGAACTGCTATAATTATTTTGGTTATGAATGTGTATGAAAGGGTATGGATGTGTATGTAATGAACTGATGTAAGTTTGAAGTTTATGGATTCCTAGAACTGGATGTCGATGCTCTGTAATTTCGGTGGTCAAAGTTGATTCAAGTTTATGGATGGTTAATAGCTTTTGAATCCTGTACGGTTTGGATTGGATGTATAAGTTACTATGGAAACTGTGTAGCAAATATTGTATTTTACAGCAGTAGATATTGGTGTTGTTACACAGTAGCAGATTTTGGTGCTATTTTACAGCAGTAGATATTGGTGCTATTTTACAGCAGATTAATATTCGTGCTATTTTACAGCAGATTTTGGTGCTGTATATCAGCACCAGATTTTACAGCTGTTACACTGGCAGATTTTGGTGCTGCATTACAACACTAGAACTTTGAAACAACACCTGATTTGGTGCTGTCAAAACAACACCTCACTTGGTGCTATTAATTTGCACCAATTCAGGTGCTATTAATCTGCATTGGATTTTTGGTGATGTTAATTTGCACCTCACTCGGTGCTATTAATTTGCACCAAGTTTTGGTGATGTTAATTATACCTGTAATTACAGATAAATTATAACACAACTTTGGAAAACATAAATTAGCATTTATACAAACTGCCTAATCTGCCAAATACAAAGTGTCTATGGTGGTAGTTACCAATTACAAGATCTTTCAGAAGAGAGTTAAAAAAACAGCACCCATGTAGCAGATTACAAAAGATTACAAAGTCTCTATTGTGCCCCCATTACACTACCAAGACATCCCAAAACACCAATGTCATCTTGTACATCAGGTTGAGGACCTAAGCAGGAGTACTCCCATTATCACAGTTGCAACCCACGAAACTCCATCCAAAATTTGAGTCTTGTCGCAGTATGCTTCAGCACCCCAACCTCGCATTCTAGCAGCTTGATTTTCTTTGTTAAATACTGTCCTACTTCCATACCACGAGGGCATGTGCAAGGATCAAACCACTCGAAGAATCCACATGTTTTTTGCAACTCAATAGAACACAATATGTCTTCAGTTTTGGTGCTTTGAATAAATAACAGATACTAAATTATATTGCAATAAACATACCATTTTGCCGTATGATGCACCCCCAAAGAAACGCCTTCCCGAATTTGCATCCGTCCATAATGCTTTAAGCGGTGCTCTTAATCCACACTCACATCGCTTTATAGGATCTACCCCATTCATCATGACAGGAGACGGGCAAACCCCGCTAAATTATAGGAATCGTTTTTACTTACAAAATGTAACCACAAAAGGAAGAATGCATCAACATCCTGAATTTGACAAATGTTCTTTGACATGAATTTAAGGCTGAGATCATTTGAGCATTAAAAAATTTACAGTTGCATGTAACTTAGAAAACAAACAGATAGTATGAATCTAACTTAGAAAACTTGCAAACATATAGTATGAATGTAACTTAGAAAACTTGCATAGAGCATTACCTCTATTGAAAAAAAAAACTAATTGCGTAGTAGATATTAAACAAATCCTCAAGCTTGTACCTTTCGGATCAACAACCAAAATTCTCCCTCAAACACTCTTTACATGAATTAACACTTCATCCCCCTTTATGACTACACTTAATCACTACTTTATTTGTAATCAATGTAGAGTAGGGTATGCCCTTGTAGAGTAACTAACCTGAAAAGTGTTTGGCATTAAGCAAATGGAAAATTAACAAACAAAAAAACATAGAGAAAAAAAATAAAAGAGACAGCTCGTGTGGACAATCATTAGGTGAAGTTACACCCAATTATCTCCTAACTTTTTCGTGTGGAAGTACAAGTAGATAGATCATCATGTTCAACAGGAAAGAAGACTTTTAAGAAAAAGGGGAAGTAATTTGATTCCAACTTTCTTGACCCTTCTAGAATGCTGCACACAACTTAATTTTCAGCTTCCGTTGAAAATGTTACTTTACAAACAGTCGAGATGACATTATGGTATGCATCAACAAATCATTCAGATAAATAGGAGTTGCAGACAAATTAGAAGTTTACCTACTCTCAGACATTTCTATTTATGGGTTGCGAGACATTGAGAAGATCGGAGTTGCAGACGCCAGCAACTGTCGGTAAAGCTTTGCTCAGCGACGGTGGAACTAGAGAAGGCAACGTCAAGTTTTGCTACGATATGGGTTCTATCGGGGATTTAGGGTTCTAAATGAATTGGAGGATTTAAAACTCAGATCCATGGCAGGGGTAAATGTTCTGGACATTCAAAACAAACGACGTGTCGTTAGTTATTAGTTTAAAATCTTAGGCAAATTAAACGGTGACGTTTTCTCTTTGTCACCTTTTCTTTTTAAAACGGCGAGTTTTGAAGTCCAGCCACATCAGCAGCTGAAGTGGCCTTCCGTTAGGGAAACTGACGGATTCCTGACGGAATGACCATTTTGTCAAAAAATGCAAACCCAAGGACTAAAATTTGAAAAATTAAAATTCAAGGGCTAAAAAGTAAAAGTGTGTAAAACCCAAGGAGTAAACTGCTAAATTCCCAAGTTTTTTTAATGCAATGGTTGTTTTTCGAGAGAAAAAAAGAAAGAAAGAAAACAAGTGCCTTTTTGCTAAAGCTTAAGTTTACTTGAAAGAAAATTGTCCAGGACAGTTTTCACATGTATCAATGGGCCTTGCTCTTCGACATGTTTTTTCTGAGTGCAAGTACTATGTTGCGGTTCGCAAATCGCAAAGATACTGCTGTTCAACAGTTATGGAACAGGCTTTGACTACTGGTTTAAGAAAGTCTAAAGGGCTTCTACCCGTTCTTTCCTGATGGGTAACCAGCCCACTTGGGTGGCTTTGGGCTCGATTTCTTGGTGGTGATGCCATTGGAGCTAGTGCTAAATGTGTGGGGACTAGGGGTCATGCTTGTTCATACATGTTGGTATTCCGCGTGTTTTCTGATTTTGAAGCAGTAATCAGTATAGCCACCAGAATAAAGAAGAGGTTTACTTACCAAAATACACAAATAAATACGAGGTTTGTAAGCATGTTTACCGCGTCAAATTGGAATTTAAAATCAACTAATGACGATATGCCTCGTCAAAGAAGAGAGGCCGACCTGATCATTGTCATCAGCAGAGGGGAAAGACAGAAAATCTCCTCGTGACAGTGGATTGCCTCTTTTGTCATTCGAATATATTAGTCGTCCTATACAAAAATACAGCGAACATTATGCAATCCAACGTTTAGATATGTTCCCAGAAACTTCATTAAAAATTAATTTGATGTGAAATAGATATGTTCCAAGAATCTTCGGGATAAATCGATGTGAAATCCACGATTACTTTTTCCAAAGTTGACTTGACTTGACTTGTACAGATAAAAAGCAACACCCTCTCGTATTTCTGCGACCAGTTCTTCAAGGTTTGTGGCGGAGAAGGGACTTCGGGAGGTTCGTTTTCCAAGCGTTGGAGATGGGGAAGGTTGTTTGCTCGTTGTTAGATAATGGTGGTCCTGATCTAATGGGACTTCTCATGGCGTTAGTCATCGCTATCACTCTCATGATCATCTGCAATAATCCCCGCCCTCGCCGGGCTGTAGTTTTTGCTCATCGCTATGGTTAACCGCGGTCTTGACCAATCAATCATCCTCTTGTTAGCTTGTTTCTTGCCCGTCTCGAGTATTTTTTGTATAGATTGCTGGTCAATAGTTCATGATAGAGTTGATGCTAAGGATACAATTCGTGGTGACTGCTAGTGCTAGTCACTCTGGATTTGCCTCATTGCAAATACTCTTGCCACAGAAATTATTGCTATATTTTTCGTAGATTCGCAAGGCACGCTGTTTAATGAAGGAACACACTTGTTTTGGGATGGATCATTATACAAAACAGACTAAGTTCCTTCAGGTATTAGTGGTTAATTTTGCTTTCTGGAGGCTCAAGCCAGTCTTCTTTTTGCTGGCAGTTCAGGCAAGTCTTTTGTAGGAGAAGGATAGCAACCTCTATAACAAAGGGATTGCAATTAATGAACGATGCAAGGGATTGTCCCACACCTTGTTGTCTTTCATCCTGTACCTCTTAGCCCGTCTGTGGTTGTCTTACAGTCCTTGTAACTTTATGATCTCATCATTTGTTGTCGCTACCGTATCTTTGGATCCATTTATTGTAGGACCTTTGGTCCGTTTCTAGGCGTGATATTGCTTGTAATAGCTGCTATTCTTGAATTTTAATATATGAAATACATTTGCTTAGAAAAAAGTAAAGAAAAGAACAATGTGAGACAGCACAGACCACGTCGGGAAGCTTTCCAACAGCTATGAAAAGAACTAAGACGGATTAATAATAGTATACAAGCACAAACTGCTACATGGTAAATTAAGTAGTCCAGTGATGAGAAGTGATGATATAGAGCAATTTAAAGTGCAGATTACCAACTTCTCTCTAGGAAATCATAGTTCTTTCCATTAATCGCCCCATTACCGAAACACGTATTGAACACGTATATTTCAATAAGGAAAAGAAAACGATGGAGGGTGAGAGAAGACGGGCAAATAAAAACTTCCATCCCAAGGAGCCAAAGCTGACAAAAAAAAGTTCATCAAGTCTTGACTTTTTCTCTCTCTCCTCTTTTTAAGGATAAATGGGAAAAACCAGCACCATGTGAGTACAAAGGTACAACAGCAAATGATGCTCAGTACTCGAGGAAGATATTTTACACTCAGTTCTTGGTTGAATTTTGAATAGTCTCCAAAAGATGCTCAATTCTGTATTTCATCACAGGCTGGCCAGTTCGCGTCTTCTTGAACATCTTCTCCCTCACAGCCTTCCTCTGAGCTATGACTCTTTCTTTTTCTTCTTTCCTTGCCTGATCAAGAGCCTCCATATCAATCCTTGCCTTCTCTTTCTCTTCATGTTTCTTCTCATACATAACTTTCAAACTGGAAATGCCGCGATTCCTGCTGTTCTTGTCGGTTCCACTCATGGAACTTCCAACTTCCGTTTCCCTCTCATCCTGCAATGAACAACAGAATGGCATGTGAGTTGTGCTTCCAAGCTTCACGTGCAACTATGCCAAACTGTGAGTCAAGTGAAATGTATGCTTTTGGGTTTTATTGGCATTAGCCTTAAAAACAACAGCAACAAGCATCCCTTTAAGTCAGCATTCTTAAGATGTTATCCAAACAATGAATGGGTAATTGCAGCTGAATTTTTTGGACCTAACCCTCAAGATATTTTTTTGCCTGAAAAACAATATTAGCGTTACAGGCTGTGTAACAAATTGATTTTTCAGAAATGGTGATATAATCATAATTATGAAAGAAAGTCTCCCATTTGACACTTTATTTATGTCTCCCCCTACTCCAAAGTGAAAACAACTAAACAATCTACCGTTTGGATATAGTAGATGTTAGATCAAACCTGAAGGAATCTTATATCAGAGGAATCATGCTTCTGACTTTGTTGCTTCAGCAACTTCTTGTACTTCTTCACATACTTTGCATTTTTATAGAACTCCTTTTGCTTCTCTGACATATGAAACAGACACCTGTCAATTCAAGCGGTATAAATATGACAGAAAAAATTGCACATCTTTCCCATTGTCATCAATACCAAAACGGTTATCTGCCCTCTTATCTCGGGACCGTACAAGAAACAAAAAATTCCCAATCATTATTTCTGTATATCTCAGCTTACTGTCCATCCCTCTACTCCAGAAAGGTTAATTTGATTACATTTATGTAGGAAGAGTCTATGTAGAATCAATATGGTTTAGAGAAAAGACAAGCTCCGATTTCAAAAGAGGTTCTCCAGTCATTTCCCTTGGCTTTAGTTAAAAAAATCCACCTAATCACCTACTGTGAAGGTCAGTTTTTATACGCATTTCCCAAGAAAATTCCACTAGCACCAGCATTAGAAATATTAGTAGCTATTTCTCCTAAGGGAATAAGCAGGGGTGAGACAGCCCCTTGTGATGCATTGGGCAGGTTTTAACTGCTGAACCGAGGGAATTGTAGACATTATCACCCTACTGATATTGAGTCGGCTAACCTAAGTGATTGTCAACTGTGTAGGGTTGTCGGGTTTCCTTTTACATGCTCGAGTGACCCGTTCTTGAATTGTATTGGAGGGATGGAACTGATGGTGGATATACGAGAACCGTCAACGGTACAATATGGTAGAACAGTTCAGAACTGCAGGTGGGGTCTTGAAATCCTCGATGGTTTCGTGGACCAGTGTTGTAATAGGAGTTTTTGGATCAAGAGCTCCATATACTTCTGCTACTTCCAGATCTCTGGACTGCCAGGACTTCTTCACTCCCCTGGTGGTTAGAAAAAGCTTCTGGGCAGTCTCGGTGGCCAATTGCTTCCTTGAAGCATTTCAGAGTTGGTGTTTGAGAAAAGTGAGTGAATGGGCTTGGAGGCATGTTTAGCAAGTGGAGATTGGTCAGATTGGGTTCCCCCATCAATGCTCGTCAATATTCAACTCTTGGAACCAAAGCCAACCTGCAGCAAGTCAGTGATCCGACAACCACGGTTGATATCCTTTAGGGTAGGCACGGTGAGCATTAATTTGGTCATCCCAAGGACCAAGGGGGGATTCAACATCACGTGTGCCTTCTGTTTCTAGTCTGGCATTCAAGGGTTTGGCAAGTCACTGATGGCCAAAGATGATCAGAATATTTGACTCATCATAGGCTACGTCTCAGGGACACCAGACAAAATCATACTCCGTGCTATGCAGCTAAACTCACACAATACAAAACCAATGCAGTCCCGTGAACACTTTTTGCAAAGTCATCTGTATACTGTTAGCTCATATCACCAAGTTGTTCAACAATAGTTTTGTAGCTTTGTACCAAACGCTCAGTCATGCCTAAGATTATGAACTCAGAATCAGGCCTAAATTTTACAGCTTAGAACCCTATCTTTATATCTGGGCCAGGCTAGGATAGTACCATAACAGAGTTATCCCATTTCACAGGTACAAGCACCTCCATAATATTATGTAACCACAGATTTTACTACTGATTTGCTATTAGTTTTCACATTACCGGCGTCCTAGGAAATTCATTGCACTCTATGGTCTTAGAATTGTCTTCCGTGAAACGTGTAGAAAACTGCTTTGAACGAAGGATATGAAGTTCACAATTTTCCTTCAATGTGTTCTCTTTCCCATCGAACGGCGGGAAACTTAGCTCGACAAACAACAATTTGAAGCCCGACTACCACATACCAATCCAAGCACATAAAGAAAAAAAAGGAATATAACAACTTTGAAATCAAATCAATAACTCAATGATTAAAAAGCACAACTCGTCAAAGTATAAGCACCCAAAAAAAGAAAAAAAGAAGACTTCGCACTAAATAGATACGTACTTATCAGAGCTGGGTTGTAGAAATTGGTCCCTGATTTGGCATTCGCGAAGGCCTCGAGTGAAAGACCACCCCCACCCAGTCTCTTCATGTTCTTTTTCTTCTTCTTGTTTGCCATTTTGTTCGATTCTGAGCCGTTGATTTTCTCTCTGTTCTTCATTTTGCCAAAGGAACTTTTTGAAAAGAGCAAAGATTGCAGGATTAGAACAAAGCCAAAAATGAATTGCAGAAGGACATCGAATTGGAAACCCTAACTTGCAATTTCGGAGGGTGGGGGGATTCTGTACTCTCCCGATTTCTGTAGAAACTTGGGCCCTGGGAAATAGAAAAGGGGCACGTGGCTTTCCTTTCATTGTTGTGAGCTGATTGGTTAGGATTTTGAGGAAAGCAACGTCACATAGTACCCGTCGTTTGGCACCTGGATAAACGACAAGATTTTCAGACCGTTTAAACATCTTGAAGTGTGTGGTAGAAATCATACTCCTACTAATATCACGTGATTTCCAATGTGAGTTTGCCTGAGATTGCGTCCGGGAGGAAAATTGTCAGCTAGCTTTCGAGTCACTAAAATATATCCAAAAAGCTAGCTAGCTTCACTGAAATGGAGGCTGACCACGTTGCTTGTGAGGTGGTTTGTTTTCCGTTTCTAGAAGATAGTGTCTGATACAAGTAGCTAGACCATTAGAGTTACCTTGCGCATGTATATATGTAAGTGTGATATATATGCACCTTCCCCATGTGCTTCTATTACTATATATACATCAAGAGTACTCCGACCTCTTGAGTTAAATTACTTCCATAATTAGTTGACGAATTCAAATAGTAGACATGGAGCTGGTAATATCTATTTGAGTACCAAGAGTGATATATATACCGTTTAATCAGCTATGGAAGAAATTCTGAGTAATATCGATCGAATGGGAAAAAAATGTCCATTTATTTGCTCATTTGACCCATCAACAAAAGTGTACTGTGATCACTGTAAAAAATACATCCTGCATGCATGCTTTTATATATATAGAAGTATTTATTGTCGGAGGCCCGCCCACAAGGGAGGCTAGTACGTACACCACTAATCGAGCTCTTTAGTAAACAACAATAGCTATCTGCTTTCCCCTCGGCCTCCAGAGCCAAGTAGAAGCTTCAATATGATTTTCTCCTTCATCAATGGGTAGTAATTTAATTCGTATCTGACATCATCTGGCAATATGATACGTCTGTTTATCATTTATACCCTCTCACACATTGAGGACTCACTTGGCTCAATAGATGCACCGCCAATCCCTTCCTTTACTGTCGAGTCCTTCATTTCATTGAGTGTCTCCGTCTTCTCTGTTTTGCCATTCTCTGTAGTGCCATTCGGTACATCTTGTAGCTTAAACTCAGGCAAGATATCTTTCTTTTCGTCCTTGTAAATAGTGTACAAAATCATCTGGGCAGTTCCGAATCCGAAGCCTAGTATGTTTGGCGCCTAAAAACATAAAAAATTAAACTGAATTAAACTTGTAAGAGTAAGGGTATCCTACAAGTAGAGAATGTTCCAATTTGCTTGATTGTAATCCAACGGGTTCTTTGACAATGGCATGAACTTTACCGCTATGAAGAAATCCTTTATCAGTAGACCATAAAAGAACCACATTATGGCACAGATTGTCAAGGAAAACGATAGCGACAATGGCATGAACTCCACGCTCTTTGTTCTTATAACTAGCCTCTGAAACAGAAGAAAATCAAGAATGAACACCCGATAATAATCAACACATAGACGAGTCCAATTATGCTCGAGTAGCAGAGAACAATTTAGTTTTACCGTGATTATAAGTGTGAGAATTACCATGACACTAAGAGGAGAAGCATACACACAAACAGATACTATCGCACAAATCCATCCGACAGCTGTGAGGCGCAGAGAACTTTCGGGAATTGGAGACGTGAAAAGCATGATCAACCCGAAAAAGCCAACGTTAAACAAGATAAGCAGCTTTGCCGTATAAATCTGCAGAGAAAGAGCTAGCCAGATTTGTGAATCAAACTGCACTAGCTACAAGCTACCAAAAGATGATCAATGGAGTAACAAAAATGAGTACCCTAGCTCTCCCACGTGCATATATCATGTACATGGCCAGGTAAATGGATTCAATGGCGATCCCAATGCAGTTGATCGTGATGAGCAGAAGTGCACTCGTCTTTAGGAAGGCATAGTAGAGCGTTAGCATTGCGCTAAATAATGCTACTGAATATGGCAGCGACTGGAATTCTTCTGTTGATTTTCTCTTACATATCCTGTAAAAGGTTGGCCTAGCGAACAAAAAGTAGATGAATGGTAAAATTAAAAGACTGTTGGGGCAGCTTCATGATACGCTGAAAGTTTCACATACAAGTAGAGAATAATAACTTACGATGGGGCTAGATATACGAGGAAGGACACGATGTTACCTGTGGAACGAACAAGAAGCAAAACATGACATTTAATGATTATGCAAACTAGAAAATGTCTGGCGAGCGAAGAAAAAGGAGTTACCAAGAAGGCCGAAAACGAAAGACATATGAGCAACATGGATAGTTGCCATTCTTGATGTATAGTACTGATCGGCCTCTTGTTTGAGAGGGAGAGAGTCTAGCTGAAGGCTCTACAAAGGAGCTTGTCGTAGGTTCTTATTTATAGATGTGAGATGAAAAGGTATAGATGATGATGGCCATATTGTGCATTGAGAACTAAGACGTAAAATTCAAATAAAGTACAATTTTTTTTTTGAAGTCTTAAGAATATATATTTTTTTCTAACAAGGAATAAAAATGGTTGATCATAAATATAATTTTGAAAAGACATGCATGAAAACCTTCATCGATCGATCTATTATTCGGGACACTATTAGTATTTCCATAATAAATGCTACATATGATTGAAAAAAATATTTATATTTTATGTATAATTGTACGTAGTAGAGGCCTTGATAGGAGTAGTTCAAGAGTTTAGAAGGGTTTAAGTTATTTGGGAGTCTTTTTAGTGCTTTTATGAAGAGTTTAATTTATTTGTTACAGGGGATCGATCTTTCATTATATATCTTCACAACATTTTAGTTGCTACTTAAAACTAAGGGATTCGATGTAGTAGGGGCCATTTTAGTACTATTACTTGACCCTGGCGATGACGCAAAAATATTGCTTGCTTTTGGACATTTGGTTTTTGAGCTGTTGAAACAAACTATGATTGAGACTTTGTGCGTGGTTGAATCAGATGAGCTGGGAAGCTCTACTATGGCCATTTTTGGAGGTTATTTTCTCAGTTCTTTGGCAGTACTCTTGAACTTTCATCACTATAGCTCGCCGGTTTTTGTAGAGACGCGTTTGGCAAATGGGCCTTTTCTTGCCGATCGAAGTAACCTACACGGTATGGCTTGCTATTATAATCAAAACACGTGCAATTGCTAGTCTTTCTTGTTAAGCAGCTGGAAGGCAATTAGCATTGGTGAGCTTCTAATGTCTGCTTTCTATTTATAGAGAAAAGTTCCTTTATAACCCGGAAAGGAAGAAGATAGAAAGAGAAGCATCTTCATGCCGCGTCATTATAACATTTCTTTGGTTACTTGGATTCATAATGCCATAAGAACGACACACACACATATATATAACCATTTTGAACTTTTCAACTCTGTAGTTCTCGCTCTAATCTACCCGGCCCGATTCAAGTTGCAAGACAAATATAATTGAACCAAACAGAGTTTGGACGATATATGTATCAAGGCATTTGGGCTATTTATTGCTATTTGGTGACGTGAAGGAACTGATGGAATAATATATAGGTACAGCGTACAGGAGTAATGGAGCCAAACTGAGTTTGTTTTACGCGTGTTCTAAAAGCTTTCATGGCTAGCTAGCCGTTACGTTCAAACCGTTTCAACCAATACACCACGCCTAGACTACCTTGCGACGCTTGCTCTAATTGGCATTTTTCTTACATAATCAATGCGCGATTTTTGTCTGTTTTCACTTTTTCATGCACATGATTGCACTGTATTTAACGTAGACGTCCCATATTGCGTGGAATCGTACGTGAGTGTTGTAATCGGACTTGCAAAGAAGCAAGGCTAATTCGATAGTACCACTTGATCCTGGCCTTTGTGCCAACCATGAAAGGCACTTGGCACATGTGGAGTGCTAGTAGCTAGCTAGCTCGTCCCTGCAAGCCTTATGGGGCAATTACTCTTTACACATCATCTGATCTCAAACTTCGACCCTTAACTCTTAAGTCTCTCGAAGTCTCAACGCATGACTATTAGTCTTGGTTTGAGGGTTTAAAGAGCTAATTATGTACAGAAATCAAGAAAAGATATTAATCGCATAACTTAGTCTCTCAGCTATAAAGGTCGATCAGATGAGATGAGTCAATATAGATTCGGGTATCACAGCGGCAACCCCTGCAGCTTTAGTACTGCGGCGTTGCGTATTTTAACAGCCTCAGGCCATTAACAGTATTACAGCGAATTTTCCCCACCCCTATTAGACTCGTGTTTGAAAAATCAAAATTTTCATAGGTTTCAGAATTTGGTTTATGGTATGGTAAAAAAAGGTGAAGAAAGGAGAAAGAGATTATTTTATTAATCATCAAAATTTTAGGACGATTTTGCAAACATGACCACCTTTTAATTACATCCTCAGATCATAGACTTTCTCTATCCTTGTTTCTTAATCTTAGAATTACTGCAGAGTCTGTCAGGTGATTACATTAATTAGCTGTTTCGTCAAGTCAAATATTAATATTAGTTATTTAGTTTTCTCTGTAGATATAATAGGCAGATTCTTATCATTTCAAGAGATTTAAAAGCCGAATTTTGCTAACTAGCTGAGAGTACGTACGTATAGTAGCAGTACTGTTTTAGCTGCATGCGCATGGATAATAAAAGCACGATCAGATCCCCTTATTTATTTTAGTAGTGTGAAAGATTTTATTTTTAGTTAAACATCAATATATATTCCTAGCCTATACAAAGTTTAGATACAATGGTCACAAGAACACAGCCAATTATAAACACTCCCCATCAGAGCAGGGGACAAGCATTACAGTCTACTCATGCAAAGACCAAAAACTACAGCAGAGGAGCTATCCAACTACAACAATAGTCCACAGCAGAACAACAAATTAACAACATGTTCACCCGAGAGCAGCAACTCAAAAAGACAGTGTAGACAAAGGGTGGGTGTATGGTGGCAAAATAAAATTTTAGTCAGAATTCTCGTTCCAAAATTTTTATTTGCAAATATAATTAATTCAAAATTTTTAACAATAAAATACTAATAATAAAATATTAAAATCATAATTTATCTCTCCATCAAATCATCTCTTTCTATTACAATAAATATAAAAAAAAATTCACTTAAATCATTTATCTCACTATTTTTTTATCAGCTCTCATAAAATTTTATATTTTTCATTACTTTCTCTCAAATTCAAATAAATGTTTGAGTTGGTGAAAAAAATGAAGATAGTTGATGGGAGTTAGTGAAAAAGTGAAGAGAGAGAAAATTTGAATGAATATTAATTATATAGTAAAAAAATAATTTGATGGAGAGATTATTTTGTAATTTTTTTAGGCCAAAATTTCCGCACTCAAACCTCCAATCTAGCTTAATTTTCACAATATTTTCAAAATTCTCAAAAAAATTTAGTTTGCAAACATCACCTTTAGAAGAACAATAATATGCAACACAACAATAGTGTTACAACTTACAATCCACATCACAAAGGGCGACTAGCATCAAGCGTGTCTCGATAGAAACATAACACTTTGCAAGAAGCTCAATACATTTTATATATATATATAGTGTCCTCTTAATTCTCCGAGAAGAGCTAATTACTCGAGACATGATCTCCAATAACACTGATACTAGTTTGGGAGTTAAATGTAATGAAATTCGTAGTTTCAAACAGGTAAGTGAAATTTAGGTGATAATTTGGAGGATAAAAGTGAATATTTTCGTATTTATTTTCGTGGCCAAACGTATGTATAGACAAAAAGGATTTCAACTAGCATCACATTTCTATACTAATGAATTAATTATATGCTCTCATAATATCAGTACCTTATGACTTTTATATGTCTCTTTTGTAAGTACCTCAGAACCAATGCCCATGCATAATAATTCGATATAATCTTTCTCATTTGCACTACGTACCATGTCTTCTGCAATCTTTCCTCCAAACTAAACAATTTTTACATCGTACCGTACTTTTAAGTCCATTACTTTCTCACTGCTCACATTGCAAATCTTTTTGTAGTTAGGGACGACAAAGTTCGAAATAGTATGCGATCTAACTTTTTTTCATCCCTTGTATAGAACGCTTGAACAAATTAATACTGTTCGAAGTTTAATACATACGATGATCTTAAATAGTGTTGGATCCATATATTTGTGTTTATCTCTTTTTGAATTGTAGATGTGAAAAAAAATTGTGGAGGATTCTGATTCACTCACGTCCTATAGCTAATACGATCAATTTAGAATTTATTAACTCGGTAAGCAAAATTAATTATGCAATATAGTATAGAAATCCATTAATAATTAATCTGTCTTATTTTCATAGATTTAGAAAAATATTCTCCAATTAACGAGTAATTGATGGAAAAGACAGCCAATGAGATGGTCAGTAAAGGCTCAAGTTGAGTGTAGCTGGAGTCGGTTAACGGTTCAACCGACCCACCATTTATCAAGCCTCTTTTTAGAGACCCCACATGTGGTTTGCTTTTGCCGAGCAGTCATTTGTGTTGCTTGTTTTTAGATGGGCTTAATTAATGCCACTATTTAAGGCCTACCAGGCCTTAACGTCTAGCTAGTACGACCTTTTTGTTTTTGTTGGTTCTCTGTTTGGCTATATACTCGAATTCATTGTAAAAAAAAAAAAGTATAACCATCGGGAGAGTTAGCTTGTTAGTTATGTATTCTCGAAAAGTAGTTCTGTTTTGAAGTGGATGCACACGCTCACTATAATAGTTTCGATTTTCAGTGGTGAAAATTTTCGTCTTTAAAAGTACAACTTTCGTCGCTAAAATTCATCAACGATGAAAAATTCCGACGTTGAAAGTCATCAGCGACGAAATTTCATGGTCGACGTAAAAAACCATCTTCAGCGGCGAAAATTGATTTGTCACTGAAAATGTGACTTTCAGTGATATAAAAATTTCGTCACTGTTGGGTTAATTTTTCGTCGCTAAAACATGAATTTTGTCACCGATAGTTGCTTCTGAAACACAGAAGTTGAACTTTTAGCGACGACAATGTGGTCGCTAAAAGTAGTTCGAACGAACTCTCTCGTTCGAACGGAATTTTTTGTGGCAAATATTGTTGTCGCAATTACGTCACAATTCAACGACGATCTTTTAATTCGTCACTGCTAATTATCTTGGTTCGAATAGTATGATATTGTTTGAATGAGTGTGTGTTCGAACAAATGTTTTACTGTTCGAACATGATTTGGGTATTTCGTTTAACTAATTAGCAACGAAATAATTGCGTAGCTAAAAGTAATAGCAGTTCGAACAACAGATATTGGTTCGAAAGAGTTACTCGTTCGAAATGTTGTTTGAACGTGATGTCTTTTTACAGCACCTCCAAATCAAATCTGATATTCTTACAATCACAAATACCAAACTAATATTTCACAAATCTCTCCACCAACACAAACTTCTAATATGCAAACTTGAAAACACTCTCAAATTACAAATATCTCAGTACACAAATGTAAGATGAAGTAAAAAAATCAAAAAAGTTGTACAAGTCATAATATGGCAAAAACAAGTGTATCTAGTTCACATAAGTTGAACTCCTAAAAACTGTTCCAACATCAAAAAACTTAATCCAAAACTATTAACAATACAAAAATCCTCAATGAAAACCTTATAATTTGCCAATGAAGTCCTACCTACGAATCTTGTTGTGAAAATTGTGCCTTAAGTAGTTGAAGTTGCTCTTGAATTTGCCTCTGTGCCTCCTACATTTCTTCTTGTTGGTTTTTTAGGTTATCATAGTCGCTTTGCCTTGACTTCAGCTCTTCTATTGTAGCTTTAGCTGCCTCTAACTCACGAACAAGCACAAGATCCCTTTGTATGGATACAATAGATGATGAGGCAGCAATAGGCTTCACAGAGCAACCCAAACTTCTCACATAACCAGATCTTTTTCCAAGGACTTGAGTAACATCTTTTGGTGCTCCTGACTCAATAGTTGATTGGGATTGGATATCCACCATCTTCTCTTATAATCATAAAACTAAGATTATGGATTGTATTAAAATAATAGACTAATCTTTCAAAATAATATCCAAATAATTTTTACTTACATAATTGTCTCTAGCAACATCAGACACTCACCCTTCGCCATTTTTTTTATGATGCGTCTTACTGTATAAATCTGTAGCGGTTGGTGTTCCACTCTCGGAGTCTTGCTGCACAATTAATAGGTCAAAAGAAAGAAAATTTAGCGACTATGAAATTAAAATGTGGTAATAATTATCTAATATACTTACCAACTTCTTCCTATGCCAAACAAATGGTCTTGAACCACCAGTATGGTGTACCTTCAATGATACATGCAAATATCAAGAATATGCAAAATCATTATACATAATGATTAAGCAAAGATCAAGTTATTAACTTCCTTGCAGGATTTAAACAACCAAGAACAAAGTAAACACTTATATGGGTTTGGAATACAACAATCAAAATATTGCAATGACAAAGCAGTTCATTTTTCACAATCAAATATACACTTAAATGAGAAATAATTATTAATTAAAGAACATATATTAACATATATAGGCATATACGAGAACATATATAAGAAAGAGCCCATTCGAAAGAAATTGTCTTGTTTGTAAAAAATAAAAGAAAATAGATTGAAGATTAAAGTAAAAAAAAACCAATATAGAAGATTATAGTGCATATTGGCCTTCGTTATCCAACAAAAATAAAAACCCATTAAAAATTATCTGATCATTTGGATTTATGCCCTTGGTTAAAATTGAACCATACGAATTGTGGTAAAATCATGGCCTTTCCATCACTAGTGTTTTTCCTATCCAATCGTAGCCTTTAAATTGTTAAGACTATTTGTTTCCTCCATATATATTACCCAACCTTGCAATAAATTATTATGTTTGAACTCTTGCGAGCAAGATGCTCTTATTTCTGCATACTTGGACAAATAATGCATTATAAGAATTATGAAAAGTTGTTAAGTGTCTTGCTCATTCCTTAGTTCACGGATCTCCGTTTCAATATTTTCAAATCGTTCGTTCATCCACATCGTAAACTCATCGAATAGCATGTCCATCCATGGAGGACGCTCGATCTGGCTCGAGAAGCTTTAACCAACCTCATAAGTGAATTTTCCTCCTCGTCGTGTGGGATGGGTACGAGGAGGCGGTCCGCTGTCCATGGTTTCCTCATTTGGATCGACATCTCCAGTAACATGTGCTACAACACGAGGAAGATGAGCTGTACTGCGATTGAATGTAGTACGACATAATGGTCCAATTGGAGTTCATATCTTCTCATCAGGAAAAATAGGAACACCAGCAGCTACTAACATACGCGAGTCAGCAAGCCATGTGGGAGACTATCTCGTTTGAATGTATACCGTGCATCTCGAAGTATTTGATGAAAAATAAGAGTCGAAAGATTGATCAGAGTCTAACGTGCAACCATAATAAGCAAGAATCCGCGTTCAAAATTGAAGTCGGTTCGATGATGTTTCGGCGCCACGTCCCAAACGACAATAAGATGAAGCATTCAAAAGAATGATGTCAGATCTCGATGGTATATCAATATAGATGGCACAATCATATCTTCACCCGTCACTTCCTTCTACACTTCTGCCAGTGTCATGTCAAACGGAGGGCTAATAGTCGGGTATGCCAGCACTTGAGGTCTCATTAATCTAATAAAATGAGCAATTATATTAGTTGATAGTGTGAAAAAGACTCCCCACACTTGGATAGTCAGCGACTCAACATTAGCATCAACAGTGAGAACTTATGCATAGAAGTAACGTACAAGATCGACGTATACCTCACCAGTAGATTCAAGAAACTGAGCCCATCCCCTCTCCTCAAAGTTAGAATGTATGCTATGACCACCACACTCTAAAACGCTGAAATCTCTTAAGCGAACAACTCGATCAATAACAACTGGCCTCTTGTAAATCAACGCTTGATGCTGAGCTAGGGACAGTGACTGTTGAGCCGCTTGTGAAGATGAGGAATCACGTCTTCTTGTGTCATTTGCAAATTAATGTTAACTAAAATTACTTCTTATATATTTAAAATAACATGATTATCTAAATAAAATCATTAAACCGCAAGAATATTGATCCGTGGTAAAAAAATACACACACTTTGCAACTCAAAAAACAGCCATAGCATAGCTACTTTTTAATAATTTTTATTTTCATTAAATCGTACATACTGCAATGGAATCATCTTTGCACTAAGGAAAAAAAGATCGTCTAACTTAGATTGGCAGCACTGTAAAAATTTTCATTCCTAGTAATAAAAACAGAGACGAAAATATCTTTGTACTAAGGAAAACAAAATAAAAAACATGAACTTGATCGCACATAACATATTGTAAGCATAAAACTATTATATGTGAGTTACAGGATTAAGGCAACCTAAAAGGGGGGTGAATTGATTTTTTAAATTTTTTTGCTTTTAACCCCTAAAATTGTGTTTGCAAGTAAATACTACTTTAGAACAAGTATATATATGAAACAAGTATAAATAAGTGTTAAATGTAAAGAGAAGAGTAAGAGCAGCAAACACGTGATTTTTAGGTGGTTCAACAAACTCGCCTACATCCACCTCTCAAGCTCCTTCACCGAGCATTGAGGTTTTCCCACTATTCTTCAAATATCTTACATTCTAGCTTCCGGGTGCTAGAGAACTGTACAAGTGTTTTCCCGGGCTCAATACTCAAACTCACCCAAGTGGTTTTTTTGGCTCACCACTCACAACCTCACCATGCTTAAGATATACCCTCTTTAAGCATCTTCTTTAGTGAACAACCTCAGTAAAAAAAACTCCTCTATTGATAGGAAGATTACAAGAACAAAACTCTCTCAAAGAGTAGATATGAAATTCAAAAGCTCTATTTCTTGATTCACACAAAGACAATGATATGAAAGTGTGTTTTATGTGAATGATATGAGAAATATAGAATATGAAGATTTGAAATATTTCTCAAGTGATATAAATGATATGTGGTCGTTGTGTATTAATTTCAGATGTTATGGATGTGTATTTATAGGCCACATATGAAAACTACCCTTTTATAGCCGTTGGGAGTCGTCTGTTAAAACGAGCCGGTGAACAACCTCAGTAAAAAAAACTCCTCTATTGATAGGAAGATTACAAGAACAAAACTCTCTCAAAGAGTAGATATGAAATTCAAAAGCTCTATTTCTTGATTCACACAAAGACAATGATATGAAAGTGTGTTTTATGTGAATGATATGAGAAATATAGAATATGAAGATTTGAAATATTTCTCAAGTGATATAAATGATATGTGGTCGTTGTGTATTAATTTCAGATGTTATGGATGTGTATTTATAGGCCACATATGAAAACTACCCTTTTATAGCCGTTGGGAGTCGTCTGTTAAAACGAGTCGGTCGACCGCTTCAAGTTACCGTTACCCAAAGGTCATATTGTCAGAAGCTCAACGACTCTTTTTAAAATCAACCGGTCGACCGCTTCACCAGCTGGTCGACCTCTTCAACTTAAGCACATGATCCGGTTCTTTTAAAACCATGTTTTTTACCACTTTTAAACACCCAATTTTAAAGGCTTACTTCCCATAAGTATATTAAAAGGTTTGAGAGTTTGATTGGGGTGTTTTGAAACCTTTAAAAACATTTTAATCTTTCAAACAAAGGTAAAACGGTTTTTGAGCGTTTTGAAAGATATGCAAGTGCGTGATTCAAATCCCTATCAAAAGTAAAAAAAAAAAAAGAGTTACAAGGTTATACCTTAATGTCTTTAATCTTCACTTTTGAGCTCTTTGCATCTTCTTGATCTTCTTTCTTTAAGTCTTTGGCCGTTTGATGAAACACAACTTTGTCTTTAAAGATTAAACTTAATTCATTTATTGAAATCATCAAAATGTTGATTGTGTACAAAAGACAATACCGTATTGTGAGCATAAAACGCAGTCTGAATCTATTGTAAACTAAATATTAAACGTAGATGAAAATGTTAAAGAAAACTAGGAAGAAAAACAAGGAAACAGGCCGGAGATGATCCACGTACCTGAGGAAGCGAGGCTGAGCAATCTGGTAATTGAAAATGGAGAGCCTCATGTTTTCTGAGCGAAATGTTGCACCAAACGTAGCGTGGACAATACGTTCGAACAAACATTCTTATAATCCAGATCGTTTCGGGATTAAGACGACGATTAGTCTTTGTTCGAACGATATACCCTTGTTCGAACCAACCTTTGACAGATGTTAGAAATCAACTATTCTACACATAACATGTGGCATAATCCTACCACACTCGTTCGAACAAACACTCTCTGTTCGAACAGGTTTAGGCGTTGCAGGCAACGAAGAGACGTTGCCTACAACGCCTCACTCACCAGTGAAATAAATAGAGACATATGGCAGGCTCATTTTTCGAGCCATAAAATCTGCCAAATTTCGAAGAATCTCCTCTACATTGAACCCGAGGTTTGGTTGTCCCTGATCCCAATCCGAGCTCCCATCTGCCACATTCTCAGCCATATCTTTCCTGAGAGGCAACACCAATGTTACAATGATAGCTACAATAAGGATGCAAGCCTAGGTCGTATTAGACCTCTAAACCATCTTATGATACCAATTGTCACGCTCCGTGCTAGTACTTACCCCCTATGATCATCTGTAATGATGATATGCACACAAGCGGAGATTACGACACAAATTGATCCTACAAAGTCCTGATGAGTGACTTTGAAAAAGGCATAGCAGAAACGTTTAATTGTACTTTATTTATAAAGTATATAAACAAATATTTTAAAGCGATATTTCAAATCATTCTAGATGACATAAATTTTTACTTGAAGAACGAAAAACAAAATGAGATATTTAATATGAAAAAATCAAAAGAAGAGAGAAGAGTAAAAAAATAAAATTCGCATAAGAAAAGAAATGAAAAGTATGAAAAATATAAACAGTTCCACTATAATCATGGATTTTATCTTTTACAAAATATCCTTAATGAGGAATACAAAAAAGTAAGAAAATAAGTACAAAAGCGAAAACTGTCTAAAAATTTCCGTAATACACCATCCGTGAAACTAGGGCTGAAAACTGGATTTCCGGTCCGTTTTCGGACCGGAAATCTAGTCGGACCGGTTTTAATTTTTTTTCAATTTTTTTTTTTTAAAAATTTAGGTTAATTTCAAAGGGGGAAGTGTATTTAAAAATGTTTAGTTTTAGTTTAAATTAAAATTAAGTGAAATTTCTTTTTAGTCACTGGGTTTTACCCTCTTTTATTTTTAGTCCTTAAACTTAACGAGTCAAATTTTTAGTCCTTTAATTTTCACTCCGTTTAAATTTTAGTCCTTAAACTTAATGAGTCAAATTTTTAGTCCTTTAATTTTCACTCCGTTTAAATTTTAGTCCTTCCGTTACCCTCCGTCACCCTAATTAACGGAATAATTTTACACGTCAGCTTCCATCTAACACGCCACCCTTCATTTCCACGTTAGCCTCAACCAATTGAACGTGATTTCTTAGACGACCAGTAGCTTCTATTTAATTGAAACTCTACATAAAACTTAAAGCCTCAGTCTCATCGTTCTCATGTCAAGGAACACAGAAATGTATCTTTGAGGATGCTGGAAAGGACAAAGGTGGGAGTTGCAGGTATTACACAGGCTTTGGTGGATTCTATACACAAGAAGTGGAAGTCCGATGAAGTGGTGATGTTGAAAGTTGAAGGGCCTCTTGCGGTTGACATGAGAATGACGAGGCTGAGGCTTTAAGTTTTATGTAGAGTTTCAATTAAATAGAAGCTACAGGTCGTTTAAGAAATCACGTTCAATTGGTTGAGGCTAACGTGGAAATGAAGGGTGACGTGTTAGATGGAAGCTGACGTGTAAAATTATTCCGTTAATTAGGGTGACGGAGGGTAACGGAAGGACTAAAATTTAAACGGAGAGAAAATTAAATGACTAAAAAGTTGACTCATTAAGTTTAAGGACTAAAAATAAAAGAGGGTAAAATCCAGTGTCTAAAAAGCAAATTTCCCTAAAATTAAACGTTTTAAGTTTATAATTTGTATTAAAAATTATAAAAATTTTTTTTTATATTTTTTTAATAAATGCGGTCCGGTCCGGACCGCATTTATTAAAATAGAAGACCGGACCGGACCGCAAATCCAGTCCGATTTTCCGGTCCGGTCCGGTTGTGTGCAGCCCTACGTGAAACAACCAACTAAAACAGCTAACTAAACCAACTAAAACAAAAGAGTGACTACCGCTGAAGTCTGCTCATCCTCCGACTCTTTATCAGAGGTTAGGTCGACAAACTCGTTTTCCCCAATGGTCTCTGCTGGCGGAAGGGCTGAGTCAACATTGACCAGCCCAAAGTCCTCTACATGAGGAGGTGGGGAGATAGGTGGACCCTTGAGGTACTATTGTGGCTCGTACCTCACGTACACCTCAAGTATGTCAGTACCATACGTCCAAATCTTAACGACTAAGACGTGTCAAAATTCAAGATCTGCTCAGTCATAAACGTCACCATGCCAGGTCCAATGTCCACAGTGGTACTACAATTGATAATCGTGAAACCAAATGAAGAAGCGTATCTTTCAATTGATAATCTCATTTGATGTTCGCTTCAATCAGAATCTTTGAATTGTTCAGGGGCTTAAACCATGAAAAGCACAAGCAAAATCTTCTAGACTCATGCAGATAGTACTCATGATCTATTCTGAGTGAGAGAGTGTGTACCGTACTTTGCCAAGGAAGATTTCTTAAAGAGTATACGACATAGCTAGAAAAACTAGTAAACTACTGCCACAGTTGTCATTTTACAAGCATTTATGTATTTTCTCTTTAAATTTGAAACATAAGAGCCTCTTAGGGGAGTAAGTAGTTCATCATTTTCGTATCTACCGGGGTGTCACGATCTCTTCAGTTTGAACTTGGAGACCGGACTTGTCTTCTATCTACACAAGTGAATACCTGTTAACGCAATTTCAAATCATAAACTAGCTCTTTTCACATGTTCATTACAAAGGGATTGAAAAACAAATCTGCTGCTCTTACATTTACTGCAAGAGACATACCAACATATCTTCCGAGTTGAAGCTTCAACTATTCCGTATACTACAGATAATTGTTCACCTGATAAAAGTGAAACTTCTTTACTATTTTTTTTATAAGTAACATACAATAAGCAACCTAGGATCATCAATTCTGACATCACAACTGCATGCCTAACAGTATTTTAAGAATTCATCTTGGCAAAACGCCCCTTGATTCTTATCCTGCTTTCTGCCCGAACCTTCCTTGATTCATACCTAACGTGCTTCTCATACCTGTTGTTTCCACATAATGATTGTCATTATACAAATCCCCAAGGTAACCATAAGAAAAAACATTCGAAGCAGTCAAATAAGTGAATCCTGGGCTCTTGTTGATTAGCAACAGAATCCTAACCTGATGAGAATAATTTGCAATTGGAGAGCATGAGGTATTTGGCATACCTATTGATGGCGTTTGAGCCTTTATACAGTGATATACAACCCCAATTGCAACCAGACAGAAAAGATCCCAAAATTTCCTCCCCCTATTCTCAACTTCCCAATCAATGTAAAATTCCAGGTCATCATAAAACAGTTCAATAGTTCTTAAAATCTCCAAAAGCTAAGAATGTTCTTAAAATCTCAAAAAGCCTATTATACTTATAAAAATAACCTCGGAAATGAAAAAACGATTCAGGACACATTTTTTATAATCCTTTTAGACTTAGGAAAATCGCATTCAATGATAGTTCCAATGGAGGTCCCAATGTGCCTGAGGAAAGCAAGGGTGGAATCGCAAAGAGGAACACCATGCAATTGCACTCTCATGGGAGCAGTAACCAAATCCACTTCTTGCCAGGATACGCCTATAGGCCGCCTTCTGTGGATTATGATATTCCAAGGCCCTCGGGAAAGAGCTAAATCCCAAGCTTCTTTGGAATTGGATAGAAATAGGAACTGGTTGGAGTGCAGATCTTCTATCTCCAAGTTGGGTGGAAAGGACCAAGCTCGGAAAATCAATTCTTACAAAAGCTGATCTATTTTCCGAAATCACCCATCCCACCAGGACCATTTCTGGCGCTTCATCCGCTTGAGGAGTCTCTCCCCAGTACTAGGTGTGTGCTCTTCTTGCTATAGTTCTTCCATTCGGTGATCCAGTAGGTGTTCGAATGTAGGGGAACAGGGTCTGGGGGGCGGGGAGAATGAGGGGGGTTTCTCAGTGAGGTTAGTGGTGGTATTCTCATGAGTAGGGTTGGCATTTGAAAGGAGGGGTTGAGAGAGATGGGAGAGGAGAGATGGAACAGTGGGATTTTGTGGGGGGCTGGAGTGGAGTGGGGAAAGTGGTTTTGGCAGCAGTGGGGATATATTTGGGGACGTTTGGAAGGGAGAGTTCGGGGGCATTGTGGTGGGGGGGGGGGGGAGAGAGAGAGAGAGAGAGAGAAAGAGAGGATGAGTGTGAAGGATTCAGAGGGAACAACCGGAGGTGCAAATAGGGGGAAGGGGGTGAAAGAGGACCCGAAGGCAGGAAGGAGGTGTACTTGAGAGAGTTTCACAAAAGGAAATGGGTGTTCTACTCAGTTCTCAATTATATGACTTCATGCGATTCAGGACACATTTAGAATCAAGAAAAGTCAACATTTATGTGAGTTAGGTGGTAAAAAAATTATCATTCCACCTTATACTCAAACCAAAGCTTCTTATGTTGATGAAAACATGACAACATTCCAATTTCCCAATCACAGAACGTGCCACTTCAAAGTTAATGCAAATCGAGAAAAATTTAGACATCTTACAAATATTTTGAAGACATTTTAAGTTTTGGAGAATGTTAAATGGTTCAAAATTGAATACTCAGCAATTGAAGGAGGTAAAAGTTTTGTAGTTCTACGCAAAGGGTGGTGATTATACCTCCTTACTTTCTTCTTCTCCTTGTACCGTGAGATTGCAGAGTCCCTTTTCAGGTTGTTCAACTCGTGCGAAGCCACCCTTGGAAGGGGTGATGAGTTATCTGATCTAATGGGACGTCGCAATTGGACTTCAATAAGATCATTGTTTTGGCTGACCCCAGCACCTATATCTGACTGTTTTCCAGGAACCACAGGAGTATCCTCAAGGTACCTTCTTTTTGATGAATTAGAAACACAAAGTTGATTTGAAGCCTCACCACTATCTCTACTCCAGTTAAATGCACTGGCCTGCAAGACATCGGAATATTGTACATTTCTAGAGATAATACATGATAGCAATTATCTAGAAAGAAAGATTGCAAAACTTTAGTGCTCAAAAAACAGAGTGGTCGATTATCTACATGTTCTTCCAAACCTTTACTTGAAGATTTCAATAGGTGAGCAAATGAGATAACTGACAAAGACTAGGAAAGGACAAACACAGAAAGTATAAGACCTATCTGTAAATAAATTGATGACTACTTCTTTCACGATTTTGCAAGTTAGACTAATGTCCAGATGCTTTGGATGTAATTGGGAAGTTTGCGTAGACTGGTGTAATGAAGAAAAAGATCATCCCAGAAAATAGAAACCGAACTAAGATTGGAAACAGTAATCCTCATAGAAAATTCAACTACTATACCCACTATGGCTG
The DNA here is from genome assembly GCA_963930655.1 of Myrica gale. Classification (NCBI taxonomy): domain Eukaryota; kingdom Viridiplantae; phylum Streptophyta; class Magnoliopsida; order Fagales; family Myricaceae; genus Myrica; species Myrica gale. Next base: position 11,432,853 of record OZ005614.1, read on the forward strand.
ACCAGAAGAGTGGTGGTACTCACTATTGAAGAAAAGCGTGGAAGCATATTGTTAAGAGTTACACTGAACAAATTAGTCATTTGACAGGTTCCGATAAGAGTGGAAGCATATTGCTAATGTTGAAATGGACATTCTGGTCATTTGAAGATTGAGGAGATCCACTCCAACTGATGAAATGGACATTCTTGTCATTTGAAGATTGAGGAAATTGCCACAAAAAAAGAAGATTGAGGAAATTGATGACGTGTACCTTAAAACCTGTTTTTATCACATGTAAATTTGGAGAAGAGTGAAATGTTCTTGATTGAGACTTCAATATGTTTTCCATGCATGCTATGGATAAGGTGGGTAAGTACAATGGCTTTGGTGAAGGGAAGTGGATAGGAGCTCTGTTTGTGTTGCAAAATGGGATGCCTCCTGTGAATTACATAATCACGAAAAGCTTATAACAATTGAATCAACTACAGCGGGAGCTTTTGAAAAGGCTTTATAACTGAAGTTGGATTAACACGAGTACTAGCAAGAAGTTATAATCTTACCCACCTAACAGTTCACTAGACATAGGAAAGATGTATGATGATGACATACGATTGACATTGATGGTATTGCCTTCCTGTGTGGTCAGCCATTTCCATAAAAGAATCGATGGAATAAATAGATGACAATTTCAAATTTTTAAAATGAGGAAACTTGGGTATTAAATTTTCGACATTAAAATTAGGGTCTAGAAGTAACATCGTAAAAAAGAAGAGGTTGTTATCATTTTCTTTTAATAATGGATTTGTTTGGAATACACCTAATTTTTTTCCTTTCAAGCTGAAAAGCATCTTCCTTGTAAATCAGTCTTCTTGGATCAGATTGATTGTTGTTGCGAGTGTGTTTGTTTGTTATATTTTCTTAACCAACTTACAACTAGGTTGTGGCCCCACAAGGTAGTGTCAAAGTTGATTTTGGTGTCTGACAGAGTAGATGATGGTGATCGTTTTCACAAGTGAGTGTACAGGGTGCCTGGATAGTTTGACAAATCAATCCAGCATGGAATCCTTTCATAATTGAAATGGAAATATGACGGATCACACAGAAAGCCGCACAAGTGATCTGAAAAAATGGTCCAGAGCAAAACAGGGGACTGGCGAACTCCCATGAATTCTTGCCCCATCTTCTATGCGGTAGAGTCTTAAAGGTGTGCTCTCAGTGGCTCCCATAATAGAGGAAAGTGACTCTTATTGTTTGCTACGGGAGCAAAAGACAGCATCAGGGTCTTGGTGGAAGCACATGATACTTGATAGATTTGAAAGCCTCCAATCATGGAATGCATAACTGATATGACGATAGGCTCACACTTAAGAGAAAATCTGTGCGTATATATATGTAAATGTGAGAATGTCAAGTGGTTAAGAGTCACAATAGATAGCAGTCATAAGTGAGTGAGTGATATAACGCAATTGAACATCAACACATAGGTTAAGGTGGCATCTACACCTGCTATACGAAGGGTTTTATTGGAGGCTTCTCCTAATCCCTCAGACTTCCACAACAAACTTTGATGTATTACATTGTCATTTGTAGGTCTCTGAACTCATTTTAGTATAAGAAACTTGGGAGTAAGAAAATATGAGATGTCCATTGGGTGATCTGATTTTTCACAAGAAATGAGATTGTCATAACAGTGTTACTTCATCAAGTGAGAAAGGACCATCTCTTACTTTATGTCCAAAGTGCAAAATTATAGCTTATTACTTTTCATGACAACTAAATGGCGATGGCCTCCAGAATCCACCATAAGGTGGGTTAACAGTTCAAATATGGTGCAATGGTATGTAAGATGATCCACTTATGAAACCACTAGTTTAAATTTAAAAGGATCACTGTAAGAAATAACTTACAAGAAAGCATCTAAAATCTAAATCTTGCCTATTTCTACACCTTCAGCTAAACTCATGAAAGAGGAGACGAAAGAAAGAAGATGATGCTAAACAAATCCAATGACAAGATCAAATAACGGGTGTTATGGGAAGATAAGCAAGCAAGATACTTAAGCATGAAAAACCAGCGATGTAGCAAAGCATGAGAAATTTGCAGGGCATCAAAAGCAAAAAACTGTACCCCAAAGATGGGAAATACGAGTGGTTCTCCCTCATTTGCAACGCCTATATGTCCTGGCTGTACATCTTGTTCAGGAACCAACGGCTTGAAGCCGGTGAGGGGTTCAGCATCGAAGCCTTCACTATTCAAGTTGGGTTCAATCTTTGCCACTTCACGAAGCTGGGCAAGTATTTCTTCCTTGTATTGCCCACAAGCAGCATTACGATTCTGAGAAAACAATAGTCTGAACCAAGTCAATAGCTATTTGACGTCTGAGAGAAATCCAGATCCAGAAAAAGAGTTCTAGACTTGTGAAGGCTTTACTCTCAACGAAAATTTGAAAAATATCAATGAAAGAACCTAACAATCATCAGATAGATCTTTTATAACCGTGACGTTAAGCATATAAAATTCACCACATAATTTTTTATTATTATAATATTTATTAAAAATTTCTTTTTCTTCACTTTTTCACCTATTCCCATACCATTTTTTTTACTTTATAATATTTTCCAAACCCCAATACCCAAAATTTTCACCCTCAAACATATTTAAGAATCATAATTTTCAATCTTAAAACTTTGGAACTCACGAGGACCCCATAAGTGAAAGACGTAAACTTGGTCTAATAGAGGAAACTGCCAAAAAAGATGTGAATTCAAAAAGCAGAAAATACACTCCATATATATATATATATATATATACACCAATCTTTGTATCCCCTGCTTCTCTATTCCTCACCAGGCAAACAACTAGTAAGAACCAGAAGGACCAATTAGTGATTCGACTCATAAGAAATCCCGATAGCTTGATAGTAACGATTTAATTGGTCAAGCCTAATACAGCTCCTAGACATGGTAGTTCGCTTATGTGGGTTCATTCCCTTTTCCTCCGTTTTCTCTGAGCATTTTTTTTTTTACTGAGAGTTTTCTCTGAGCATTCAGCAATCAAACAAACATAGCTTAAAAGCTCTACAAATTACAATAAAAAATGCATCCTCTCTCCAAGAAACTGAAGAACCAATTACGAAATTCACCTTAGGAAGAGGAGGAACTCCCATAGCGTGAAAATCATGTTCCGAATTCGTCGAACCAATTAAATCGTCAAGACTCAAAAAATGAGGAGCATCCCAAACCAAAAAATCCTCAAACCCATCAAAACCATCACCACCACCACCACCACCACCATCGTCGCTCATAAACAGAGATTTATAACTAACATCCTCAAACCCAACAATAGTCATCAATTCGCTCATGGAGGGACATCCAGTGAACCCCTCGAGCGGCCTCCGATTATGAGCCGGTGAAAGCGACAGGTTGTGGCGTTCCCAGTCGCAGTTCTGACAAAGAACAGAGCTCTCAGTGGAGCAGAAAATCGAAGCTGGGGAGGAGTCACAGACGTCACATAGCAGTGAGCGAGTGTGCTTGGAGAAGAGCTGGTTGGTCGAATGGACCTCCCTGTCGCAGAGGAAGCAAAGCTTTGCTGAGTCGGCTCGACAATAGAGAATAGCTGTGGCGTCTGAACAATAGTCGCAGAGACGCTTTTGGGGTCTCATGCTTCGGTCTTGTGGATGACCTGAGGAATCAGTCATTCCTTGCTCCGGTACAATGAATTGTGGATTTTGCAGCCCTTTGATCTCTTTCTTCTACACTTCAACTCAAGAACAAGGAGGAGAAGAAGAAGAAGAATCTGTCATTTATAGCTCTTCTTAGTAATGGTCTAATCCGGTGTACTGCTTGCTTCAAAGAAGAAGAAGAAGATGATGATAAGGATGATTAAAGAAGAGCAGAAAATGGGTGGCTTTGAATGTAGCTTTGGAAAACAGAGCTGAGGAGCATATCTTCATAAATACGACTACACGATAGAGAGAGACAGACTTGTTGAGCAAGAAGTATCGCGAAAGGGTAGTTGATAGTTGTTATTTCTTTTGTTTTTTTTTCCCTTCTCTGTTTTCCCTTTTTCATATTTTTTTATCTTTATCTCTGAAAAGGTAAGAGTTCTTGTTTTTGATTTGGTAGTCTGCAGTGTCCAGTCCACTGAATCCAAATTCATCGCCTCAGAGTACCCCCTGAACCTCTGTTTTTTTTTTCTTTTCCCTCCTCTGGGCTGTCTGTCGTTTTCATTAACTGGAATGGCTTTTAGACTTTTACACGAGTCATTTTCATTTACTGATATCTTCTACCCGATCTTCAATAATTTTTCATATAGTCTAAAATATTTTTTTTAGACTTTCACACGAGTCATTTTCATTTACTGATATCTTCTACACTACACGATCTTCAATAATTTTTCATATAAAGTCTAAAATATATATATTTTTAAAAAAAATTATAATAAATTTATTCTCTTTTATATTTTTTCACTTCATTTTCAATCTTTTTTATTAAAAATTATATTAAATCATCTTTTTATACTTTTTTACATACTTTAATAAAAATTAAATTTTTTTACTAATTTTTATACAAAAATTTATAAAATTTCAATCTACATAATTAAAAATATCTCATAATTTTTTACGAAACCCATTAACATGAAACCGATGCCCAAGTTTCAATCCTAGGTTATGTTTGTATTGAAAAAATTTTGGTATTGGGTTTAGTGAAAAAGTGAAGAGAGATAATTTTTTATATTTTTAGTAATTTTTTATATTTTTTATAAAAAAAAATTACATTATAATATTTTATTGTGAATTAGTAAAATATTTTGTGAAATTTTCAGTACAAACGCAACCCCAGTGGGTAACAGGAATCGTCTCTGAAGTTTCATTTCGGTAAAATCTATAGATTCTAGCTTTCGCTGTTAGGATGGGCCATTTTTCTTACCAAAGCTGATATTTAAGTCTGTGGGGGGCGCCACACCGCCTAAGGCGCTACCCTGCGCAGCTAGACAAGGTTGAATCATCAAAAAAGCGAATAGTATCTATCTGTACCTTCTAGTGGGGTCCTCTTCTTCTATCGACCCCTTAGCCCTCTTTCATGTTGTCGTGAAGTTTGAAATACGAAACATTTGTCAATCCTCGTAAGTCATCGCTAACGTCAGTTGTAGCTCATTCCATGAACCTGACCAATTTACACGCCCAGAATTCATCTGATGTTGACAGACTGTCGACTTGTTCCACCACTCATTAGAGTCGGACCCAAACGCAAACCAAAATTGCAAAATTTTTGAAGTATTAAAATTGATTAAGAAATGAAGAGAAATAATTTTAATAAATTTTTTATATTTATTTAAAATTAAAAATGATAATTTGATAGAAAGAGGAGATTTTAAAAAGTTATTTTATTAAAATGAAAATTAGTGATTTTTTTTTTTTTCATTTTCGTTGAAAGAACCGTCTAATAAGCACACTTGTCAATCTTATTCTATGGACAGAGTAGCTGACAAATGCATTAAACTTCAAAATACCATTCTTTGGTGTGGGCAAAGACACGACTAGGCATCAACCTCTGCCTGATGGAAGCGTTTTTCTCTTCTTCCAACCCCCTACCAGTCTCGGGGAATCAGTAGCTAATGTCTGACCAACATCCCACCTGGAGTACACAAAATGATGTGCTGCTAACAGAGTCACGGTCTTACTACACAAGGCAAACAAAAGCATACAGCCAGCTTAAAAAGGGTTTCCATTATTTTTCTGGATGAATTTGTCAAGAAAACCTTTGGATGAGGTAAAATCAGCCATTATGCGCAATTCAGTCCCCCATAAAGAACCATGGCATTCCACCAAAAGGATTGCACAACCGACACTATATTGGAGTACCGTTGTGAGTGCTCTTTTGTCAAGAAAAACCTACGACTCGAAAATCTCAGCTGTTTGAAGTCTCTTGTTCTCACCAACTTTTTGAGGCAATAAATATCTCATGTAGGTGCAAGAGGCCGGTTATTGTGTGAGTGAAGCTATTGTGTGAGTGTGTGAGTGGACGGGTGAGATTAGAAGTTGAGAAATCTAACGGCTGACAAAATGTCACGTCAATTAATGAAAACGGGTCAGTTGTGCGGGTCGGATTCATTAATTGACGTGACATTTTGTCAGCCGTTAGATTTTTCAACTTCTAATCTCACCCGTCCACTCACACACTCACACAATAGCTTTACTCGCACAATAACTTTTATCGTAGGTGCAATATTATAACAGCTCGAAAGGATCTATGAAAACTAGTGGATTACAAAAGCAGAACATTGCCTCATATAACTTGCCAATAACACGGAGCACTAGTTGGAGAGGAATTTCTTGCTGAAATAACGCGGGCCTGTCAGAAGTGTCTAATGTATATCCTAGCCAAAAGAGGACTGTTTTTGTAAACCAACTTTGCTGATCAGCTGACATCTCATTGACTATCTGGTGCTGAAATCCTGCGAGTGTTGTATGAATTGCAGTGACTGCACTTGTGCCCTAAAATGTAAAAGCAAACTTAGATAGTATTGTTGCAGTCATTGCAGAGAATTGAAACCTGTAAAATACCCATGAAAGACAGTTGTTCAGTGGACCAAATTGATTGCAGCAGTCAGATCAAACTAGCCACTGAAAGGATTAGCATAAATTTTGGCATGTTCCAGATCAGCGGTGTAGAGGAACAAGGTAGGCAACATCCGTGAAGGTCATGATAGTGGCATAAAAACTCCATCCAACATACACACGGAATGCCCTTGATCCCTACAGTGTGTTTACCATGTCCATGAACTTTAGCTGTCCTTTGTCCACATCACATCAATTCAAGGAACCTTCCAAACGGTTAATTCTTTGATAGATCATCTTTCCGAAATGACAAAAAAAAAAGGACGGTAAAACTTCACTTTATGCTCTCAAACTATGCTACCAATGTCATTTTCAAGTCTTAAGTGTTTTTTATTGTTAAAATTTTAGACTATGTTTGGATCGTGTCTGAAACCTGGGACATGTTTATTTTGTGAAAAAAAATCCTGATTCGAATACTAAAATCGATCATGTTCGCAAAAGTTGTATTCAGCCTAACAATTTCCTCTGCAGCATGTCGACCATCTGACATGAGTGGTCCCAGATATACGGCAGAGAATTTATTTCTGTCCCTTGAAAATTATTAATTTGGACATAGTTTTCGACGTAACAAGTCATGGCAGTATGGGCAAGATTGTCTTTGCACCAAAACGAGAAGACAACTTCTGCAACAGACTGCCCCTGCAGCAGGTGTGCAGTCGTTACAAATTCATGAATGGCCATTAACAGAAAAAAGTAAAAAAATATACAAGTTGCAACACACGTGTCAATGCCTTGAAGTAACGGTTGCAAAGGCAAAGTTAAAAAAAAAAAGGCTAAAATGCTCCGTACGTCCCTGGTGTATGACCCTTTCCCAATTTAGTCCTTAGGGTGTGAATTTCCCTTAAACAACCCCTGGGGTTTGACCCTATTCCCAGAAGAGTCCTGCCGTCAAATTAATGGACGTAATTGCTGACGTGGCTGACGGCGCACATGTGGAAACTGACAGCTCGAATACCAACCAATCGCAGTGTGACACGTGTCAGTGAATAAAAAATAAAAGATTTTTTTTTAAAAAAATTAAAATTAAATAAAAAGTATTTTTTATTATTTAAAAAAAAAGAGAGAGGTGGAAGGATCGGATCGGATCCTTCCCCGGTGGACCACCGACCGGTGGGTATTTGGGCTACCCGGTGAACCACCGGCCGATGGGTATTTTGGCCGCCCAGACCGGCGCGGCTGGGGGACCTCCCTCAGCCCGGGCATGCCCAGACTACCGCCCGGTGGAGGAGGGCTCCCTCCGCTGGCCGCCCATGCCTCCTCCACCGGGCGGTGGTCTGGGGCGGCTGGGGGACCTCCCCCATCCCGCGCCCGGGGTGGGGGAGGTGGCCTCCTCCCTCCGCCGGCCGGTGGAGGTTCACCGGGGGAAGGATCAGATTCGATCCTTCCCCCCTCTCTCTTTTTTTTTTTTTATAATAAAAAATACTTTTTTATTTAATTTTAATTTTTTTTAAAAAAATATTTTATTTTTTATTCACTGACACGTGTCACACTGCGATTGGTTGGTATTCCAGCTGTCAGTTTCCACGTGTACGCCGTTAGCCACGTCAGAAATTCCGTCCATTAATTTGACGGCATGACTCTTCTGGGAATAGGGCCAAACCCCAGGGGTTGTTTAAGGGAAATTCATACCCTAAGGACTAAATTGGGAAAGAGTCATACCCTAGGGACGTACGGAGCATTTTAACCTAAAAAAAAGGCAGAAACATATGTTAGTCGACATTTTAATCGTAATTATAATAAATATTATAAATAAACCTAAATTGAAATATTATTTTATTTTTTATCTTTTTCATTCGTCCCAATAAAAATAATTCACATACAAAAACTTAAACATTATCTTTATTTTTTTACACATCATCAATTTTTACATGAACATCAATACAACTCCAATACCATCCAAAATTTTTCAAAATAATCCAAATCTTACAAATATCTTCAAAATCAACGTAATCCTATTTTTTTATTTTGTTTTCTAAACACGTTTTTGTAACGATGACAGAACAGTTTTCTTACTAATTCCGAATACCGGTAGTTAATTTAAGGCACACACCGTGGAAAGCAGTGCATTAAAAGTGACCTTGTAGCATTCGTTAATTTACCCGCACACTGTCGAAAGCACCGCATTAAATTATAATAAATCATAATACAATTATTACGACCCAATCATTGATGACAGCCCCTGCTACCATCCGTGTGGATACAGTCTGTCTGCCCCATAGTTGTCGTTGACTGCCAAACATGACCAGACGAATTTTTCGTACACATTAATAGGGCTGGGGCACCAGTGTCAAGGGAACAGTTGCCAATTGCTAATAATTTATTTTATATTGTATGCTATTGAGGTAATAACGTTGTGTATGAAGATAGTTAATACTATACTTTGTATCATTCGAGCTGCACAGGGTGTTCTTAAAATTATTTGGTAATTTTGTCATTGAAAATCAGTCCATATTCATAAACTACTTCTATAATTGAAATCATGCGTTCCATTCGTAATTTTTTATAACACTTACGGAAATGGCTTCCAAGGGAAAGAAAAAAAAAATTACCACACTAAAAATGAAATGCAGGAATTAGTCAACATTTAGTAATAAAGCATCGTACCAGAAGATTGTATCATGTTTCTGAATCTCTTGGTGGAACTTCCTAGCAGGCACATGTTGTGCCTCAACTTAGCTAGTATGTACACAGAAATGTGTTTTTTAAAATCATTTCGTAGATAATTGCTATTAATCTTGACTGTTTTAAAATTTCAGAAATGAGTGATACTGTGAAGAGTTTCCCGTGCAAGTCCAGTTCTATTCTCGACCTCTTGACCTCTTCTCCGCCCAACCTTGACATCTCTCCAGCATGTTGAAAGCTATTGGATGCAACAGCATACAACGCCTATCACCAATACCAACACTGCTGTAAGCCAGTCGAAGCGTTTATTTTTCGTGACATAACACGTACAGAATCAAAGAAACGGCGTGACTGCCCTTTTCTTTTTTGTAGCTTTGTTTCGTTCTTTTCCATACGGTTTATTTTTTCTTTGTAGCTATTTTTTGAATATATAATAATATGCATCATATGCTGGAAAAACAAAAAAAATGTGCTTCATATTTGCTTGCAGAAAGGAAAAAATTAATTACGGAATAAATTAACCCAGCCTATATTGCACTATATGAACATGAGCACGAGTTATAAATTCCACTTCACGACTCAATTGCTTCATATTTGCTTCGGATAGGCAACAAAAATATTCAAAATCTACTGCAGAAATCAAAAGATAATAATAAGTCCTTGCATTGTTTAATTTAAACCCATCAACGACATGATCATCATTCACAAAACAAAATAAACTCGCCAAAGATGACCCTAAACCTGTGCTGCCGAGCATGATTCCAGTTGCCAAGTTGTGACACCCACCCGATGACAGATCTCACCTCCTCCAGTGTCCCCTCAGTTAAAAGCGTATGCAAGAGTCGTGTAGTTTGGGCAGCCATGATATCGAAATCTTATCGCTCTAGCGTTAATCTGTTTCAATTGAACGACGAGAACACTAGTCATTACTGTTCTTACTAATAAACATGCATCGTAACGCTATTAAAGTCCAATGTTCACACGCTCCCCACCTAAAAAAGGGGAGCAACCAATACTCACCCTCAAATATGCCATCCATTTTTAAAAAAAAAATATGCCATCCATTTCTCATCTGAGGTAGTAACGGTGTTACTCATTGCGTCCCAATGAAACCCATCGGTACCAAGTAAGGTGGTGAAGTCTGCCACCAGTCGCCGAAGCCGAGCAACTTTTCCCCTTACGTTGATAGCCGAATACTCTCTTCCCGTGTTCTGGGTCATACATCCTGCAATGCTATTCCAAGTATTACTCTGAGGACACTTGCCTCTCACCAAAAGTCCAGCTTCTTTGAAGTCAACCAGTATTGATGCTAGTTCCCGTTCAATGCTCGCGTTCCAGAGCGGATTCTCCCCTTCATCCTCCATTCTTACCTAAGACAAAATTGCAAAAGGTAGCGCCCTTTAATATACTGCAAGCTTATAAAATAAAAAAGAGTAAAACAGTGGTCTAAAACCAGAACAAGAAAGACTCGATGATCACGACTTGAAGTGAAGTGGTTTTGTCTGACTTCCTTCCTAACTTGTGCCTCGGACCTTTGATGATGCTAAACGAAGTTCGCGACAAGAGCCACTAAACCCTCTGTCGTCCACTATGTCATTGAGTAAATTACTTTATGGCACTATTGCTGAAAACACTTATAAAAAAACTTAAAAAAAAACAAAACGGATATGCATAACACTATTGCTGAAAACATGCCTCTTACCTACTTTCCACGTCTGTTCAATACTGCAAAAAGGAGTTGCCTACTTTTGTCGATGTGGATGGAACCTAACTACAGAGTGCAGGAGGAGACAAATAGTCTATAACGTCTGCAGTTACACTCCTATTGATTAAATAGAAGCCTCACATGGAATAAAAACCTGTTTATATGATATGCAATTCTCTTCTCCTCTCCTGCTTTGCATGAGTGGTATCATGAAATTGGTTTCACCGTTTCAAAATTGAAACCAACCCAACCTTAGTAGTCTCTTGGGTAAGCTTATCCAAGAGAATACTGTCCTTGCTCAAGAGCTTTTTCACTCCATGAAACGGAAAAGAGGACGATCGGGAACCATGGCGGTTAAGATTGACATGCAAAAGGCTTACGACCGATTAGAGTGGGGTTTTATATTAAAGGTCATGAAATGCTTCGGATTTGCTGACAAATGGATTCAACTTATTCATCAATGCATTTCTACAGTGTCTTACTCAGTGTTGCTCAATGGCAATCCTTTCGGAATGATCTATCCGCAAAGAGGTGTAAGACAAGGGGTCCCCTTGTCTCCTTTCCTCTTCATCCTTGGTTCTGAGGTGCTCTCACGGCTGCTTCTGCAAGCTGAAAACTGGGGCTGTTTACATGGACACTCTATGGCTCGATCTGCTCCTTCCATATCCCATTTGATGTTCGTGGACGACTTAATCATTTTTTGCCGGGCTAACAATCGTGAGGCTGAGGCTCTCCAATCCATCCTGGACCGTTATTGTTCGTGGTCAGGCCAAGCGGTCAACAAAGCCAAATCTTCCATCGCCTTCGGCTCCAACCCTCATCCGGAAGTGGGCGATTCCATCTGCAATCAGCTGCAACTTCAGCGCATGAATAATAATCATGACTGACCTGAAGGAAAAAATCTTGAGCAAAATTGGTGGCTGGAAGGCAAAGTTGCTTTCACAAGCCAGTCGCACAACTTTGATCCGCCATGTTCTTGCAGCGATGCCTCAATACTACATGTCGAATTACCTCTTCCCGAAGGGTTGGTGCGAAGATTTGGATAAGTGCTTCAAAGATTTCTGGTGGGGTTTTGGAGAAAACACTGTACATTTCACTCCAAAATCGTGGGAATCCATTTGCCACCCTAAGCTTAACGGGGGACTTGGGCTCCGACAACTTCATGACACCAACCAAGCCTTCGTGGCTAAGATGACCTGGAATTTTGAAACACAACCGAATACCCTATGGACTCAGTCTCTTCAGACCAAGTATGTCAAGAATAGTGACTGGAAATCTCTGCCTTATCGGGGGTATCAATCTTGGACTTGGCAGAGTATTTTGAAATCGAGATCCACCCTGCACCAGGGCCTTTGCTGCTTGGCGCGGAATGGCCGCTCAATCAATCTGGCTAGTGACCCTTGGATACCAACGCTGCCTGGTTTCTGCCCGGCTCTCAAATCCGGTCAAAGCTGGCCGGCCTCCCTGTCCTCTGTTGATCAACTTTTTAATTTCCATACTTAGGACTGGGATCAGTCCCTCCTGTCCCAGCTCTTTATGGCGGAATCGGCTGCTGCCATCCTCCGACTCCCAAAGCTTTCCACTACGTTGGAAGATAGGAAAATCTGGGTTCTAGAACCCAAGGGCCTTTTTTCAGTAATATCAGCATACGAGTCTCTTAAAGGGTGTCCCAAAATAGTAGGATTGACCGGTCTCATTTTGATTGGCAACATTTATGGAAGCTCAAGATCCAGGATCGGCTTAAGCTTTTTCTCTAGCGTCTGGCTCATTCAGCCTTTCCGTTTCGAGGCCCTCTGTTTGCTTTTTTTGATGAAGCTTCGCCAAGCAGTAGCCTTTGCCCGTTGTATGTTGTCGAGCCGGAAACTGCAGAGCATCTTTTTATTCATTGCAACGTGGCTCGTACTCTATGGCAAGAATCCGTGTGGCCTCTTAACGTCAGTCACCTGGGGGCTTTTTCGATTCAACGATTCGTGCAAATGCTTGTACGCCCCCCTGAGGACCTTATTCCCCTCGACCAATGGAATTACACTTTGCATGTTGCCATCCTAATGGATTCTATATGGTACGCACGTAACTCGACCATTCTTAGAAATCTTCTGCTTAATGTCTCTCATCTGGTGGGCTCGGTGAGAAGGAGATATTTTGATCATTTGCTTGCTTGGACAGATTTGGCTAAGTCGCAGCAAGTCCGTTGGTCTCCCCCTATTAGGGGACGTTTGAAATGCAATGTTGACGTAGCTATTAGGGACCGCTTTGTCGTTCTCCCTGTCTCTTTTCGAGACCATGACAGCTCCCTCTGTAGTGCCTACACGAAGCGCTTATCGTGTCTGGAACCTCTCGTTGGAGAGGTTGCTGCTTTACTAAAAGCGACGGAGTTAGCTTTATCGCGGAGCTGGTTGCATACCTCTTTTGAATCTGATTGTATGACGGTTTGCGAAGAGGTGTTGAAGTCCTCCTCCAAGGCCAGCTGGGCAATTGAGGATAAGGTTGATGGCCTTCGCGTTTTTTTCTCGAACAACCTGGATGCTCTCTGGAATGGATTTCGCGAGATCAGAATATGTTTGCTCATTCTTATGGCCAAATGGGCCGCTGATTCTCTTTCTTTTGGCTCTTGGACCTCTGCTAATCTTTCGCTGCATGTTTTGAGTTGTAACGATGGTTTGTAATTGCTCTTCCTTTGGCTTTATTCAGAAAAAAAAGAAAAAGAAACCAACCTTAAATTAGGAGTAAAAATGAAGGCCATTTTTTTCTATATTCTTTCTGAGCAAGTATATTAATAAGTTTCTTGATGCCACGCCTTCCACGTCGATATTCTCTGAAACGCCCCATTAACAAATAAATGGTTGTAATCTTATCCGTAGATAAAATGCAACGAAGTGACTCCAAAGTGCAATATTACAAAAGGTCTCACTCAACTACATACACTATCCGTGACTTTAAAAAAAGCTACCAACACAAGTAAATAGAAAAATTATATCCGATTCTTTGGACAACAAAGGTTGATTTTCACGAGTGAAACTGCTCACACAGGCGACATTAGGTAACTGTCAGGAAATCTGGCGTTGCCTTTCCCCTTTTGAAGATGCAATCAAGATATGGTTCGAAAGAGTTTAAAGAAAATTGCTATTTCAGACTAGACTTTCCGAAAACCATTTCTGAACGAACTATAGCTGATAGTTCAGCGTACTACGTGAAATAAGGAAATTAGAACTGACAACGCTGCCAGCAAACGACAAATAATAAAATCGAATTCGATTCCTTGCACAACAAAAACTGTTTGATTTTCACGAGTGATACTGCTCTCACACAGGCCACACTGGATAACTGTCAGTAAATCTTTTGGCCTTTCCCCTTTGAAGATGCAGTCAAGATATGGTTTGAATGAGTTTAAAGAAAATTGCTATTTCAAACGAGACTCTCTGAAAACCATTTCTCTACAAACGATAGCTGACAGTTCAGTCTACTACGTGAAATAATGAACTTAGAACTGACAACGCTGCCAACAAACGACAAATAATAAAATCGTATCCGATTCCTTTGGACAGCAAAAGCTGTTTGATTTTTACGAGTGAAACTGCTTTCACACAGGGCACACTGGATAACTGTCAGCAAATATCTTGGCCTTTCCTTTTGAAGATGCAATCAAGATATGATTTGAATGAGTTTAAAGAAAATTGCTATTTCAGACGAGACTCTCCGAAAACTATTTCTCAACAAACGATAGCTGACAATTAAGCCAACTACGTGAAATAATGAACTTAGAACTGACAACGCTGTCAACAAATGACAAATAATAAAATCGAATCGCTGTTTGATTTTCACGAGTGAAACTGCTCTCACACAGGCCACACTAGATAACTGTCAGTAAATCTCTTGGCCTTTCCCCTTTGAAGATAGTCAAGATATGGTTCGAATGAGTTTTAAAAAAATTGCTATTTTAGACATCAAAAAGACTCCAAAAACCATTTGCCAACAAACGACAAATAAACAAAATCGTATCCGATTCCTTGGACAGCAAAAGTTGTTTGATTTTCGCCCGAAAAACTGCTCTCATACATGTCACACTGGATAACTTTTAGATAGTTTATTGGCCTTTTCCTTTCTAAGATGCAATCAAGATATGGTTCGAATGGGTCGAAAGCAAATTGCTATTTGAGACATCAAACAAAGTCTCGGCGAGATTCGCAAATAGGACACGCATTCGAACCATATCTATGTGATGACTGACCATGATCAGTTGTCAAGTCACGCTGTCAATAGGTGTCTTGTGTTTGATGGCACAAAAGACAAACGAACCTAAAACCAATCCAGAAAGCTCTCCCTTATCAAAATAAAATAAAATAAAATCTGATTCTCCCTACCCTTGCTTAGAAAAAAAACTTCACCTACCCTTGGACGATGACACACGAGTTAAACTCGACACCCAGTCTTTAACCAAGCACCCTACTACATTTTTTGTTCTCTCGTTGGAGGAGCCAACGTGAGCTAGATTCAGAAACTCATATGGAGGTGGGAGATAGTAGTGAGGATGAGGAGTTAAGATTACTCGAGAATGCATTGATGACAATATGACCAATATGAGAATGCAGTGGATCACTTGCTGAAGGACGAGACACTCCAGAATGCATCGGTGACAATGCCAATTGAGAGGAGGATGGTGCAACTATCTCGACTTATTGGAGGTGGAGTCTGATCTGTCCAGTTGGTGTGGGCAGTGTGTTATGGGACCTGTTAGTGGATGCCGACAATTTTGGATGCCTCTATGGGGCTTGATGCAGGTTGTGACATGAACTAGACTTTTAGTTAACCTATGCTATTACTTTCTGTTTAATTTATGTGTAGTCGTACGGTCAAATGATTATGCAAAACTTGCCAATTCAAGGTGACTGCGTACGCAACACCTTGAGTTATTATGATGATTTTATGAAATTGCTCATCTTATTTATGTAGAATTTGGAATCTCTGGTGGTTGATAGATTTTAGATTTGACTGAAGTAAACCGTCTTCTATATAGCTATTAATTACACGACCATGTTAGGCACTTCGGATAATATTGGGTAAAAGGTTTGTGATTGGATGGTTCAAAAGAGGTCTCTGTCCTCGGTCAGTTTTGCTCTTTCGAGCAATGTGACATCACGAGCTGCTTCACATATTTTTTAACCTTGTAAACCACTTCCAGATATTTGTTTTATCCTTGTGTATTCCTCTCGACAAATCCACAAATTTTCTGGATGAGCAAAGGTGGCTGAATTCTCCTGGAGTTTTGCTTCTTTTATAAGACCTCTCCTTGGTATCTAAATCTGATTTTGAAATGAGGATTCCATAGCATCTTCTGTTTAGTAAACTACTAATGCTATTTTCCAATGAGTCATGATATGGTATTACTGGTTTTTTTTAACCCCTTTGTAATTATGCCTTTACAAATGTATATGCCTTTTAACGATGGCCGACACGATTCTGGTTGTCCGACACAACGTGATGAACAACAGTCAATTTTTTTTTGGGCGAAGTTTTTTGGTGAAAAGAAAAACAAAAAAAAACAGCAGATTAAAAAAAAAAAAGAATAACAGCAGACGAATTCATTAATTAGTGGGGCCCCTACTATCTTGGGAACCTAGGTACCGGATGATATGTCGCATCCCACGTTGCAACCATGCGGTCGACCACAACAATTGTGCTTACCTCGAATTTGTAGCCCGATGCAGGACACTCTTTAATGCATTGATAACTGTTGATATTGGGAAACGCGGTCGGTGCATCGAAGGCGTGAGATAGTGTTTTCAAACTTATGTTTGGGTGGCAAAACTGTCTCCAGATACAAAAAAACTAACTCGAAAACGTTTTCAGACACGATCCAAACATAGCCTTAAGGTATTGGAATTAGTGAAAAAAATAAATAAAGAGATAATTTGAATGAATTTTTTATATTTATTTGGAGTGAAAAGTGATGATTTGACGAGGGGAGAAAGAATTTTGAGGAGCTATTTTATTGGGACCAAAATTTTGACTCCAAAACATCATGAATTATCAATATTGACATATTGCGTCCTCGAACTATAAAAATCATCAATGTGAGTCTGTTAATCGAGTCCTATGGTTGAAATGAGCAGAAAATATGATATGTGACACAATTTTGATTGTTGATTCTATTAGAGGGCACATATCGATGAATTTTAATAGTTCGAAAGCACAATGTGATGACATTGATAAATCTGGACTCTAAACTGACATTGATACCATATTTTGAGGGTGCAGAGTGAATGTTCCCAAAAAAAAAACTAGCAAGCTTTTGCTCTCCCCAATACCACTAACTTTTAGATTTCAAATCACAATTTTTCAGTCATTATGCTTGAAGTGAAGCTTTGCAGAATATTGATTCAATGTCGTGTCTAAATTAAGTCAGAAGTTTAAAGGTTACTCTTTTCTTCGGTAAAGTAATGAATCATGTGTTTACTGTGAGAAGAGGTGTGTCACCATCGTAGTGATTATTTATTGAGAAAAAGTCCACCTTATCTACAGGTTATTCTAAAAACAGACCAATTTGGCAGTTAAGGAGCGTGTAATATATGTTCCTTGTAGCACATTTTTTAGGCCGAAAAATCACGTCCATTCACCACGAATGATTTGTAAGGGCAATGAAGACAAAAATTCCTACGGGTTTTCATCTAAACCGTAAGATACAGGAATGGATGTTGCGATGCTTAAAAACAAGCTAACTAGAAATGAAAATCTTGAATGAAGAAATACCTCATATCGGTATTCCTCGGGCATGGCAGTAGCTCCTATCTATCAAAGGAGATACAAAATCATATTAGCATGAACCAATTTTTGAAAAAAGAAGGCACAGGAAATAGTCATCACAAGAAAAAAAAGGTTTAAATGCATCTCCTGCCCCTGGGGTATACGGAAAGAGCAAATATGACCCTGAGGTAAACAAAGTCATTTTCATACCCCTGAGGTAAACAAAGTCATTTTCATACCCCTGAGGTATACTTTCAGGAGCAAATATACCCTTCCGTTATGTGCCGTTTGAAACCCTAACGGTAAATGCTGACGTGTCAAAATTAGACACGTCAGCATTTACCGTTTGGGTTTTAAACGACACATAACAGAAGAACATATTTGCTCCTGAAAGTATACCTCAGGGGTATGAAAATGACTTTGTTTACCTCAGGAGCATATTTGCTCTTTCCGCATACCCCAGGGGCATGGGGTGCATTTAAGCCAAAAAAAAAATCAACCAGGATTTACATACTTAAATTAAAGAAAATATGATACAACTTATCGACATAAATAGATACATGCACATATGAAGGTACACTTAACCACACCATCCAGAGCTATCGACAATAGCCTTGTAAGCAAGCTGTGCCAAGAAGAGCAGGCTATTTAGCTTGGACTGGCAAAAATTGTCGTTTTTGGAATTCAAACAAGGTAAAATTAGCAGCATTGAGCATATTTTGCTAAAGGTCCAGTTCATCTCCTTCAATAAACAACTTCATTACAGGGTCCATCTGGGATCCAATCCAAAAACTTAAAATGAGAAAGAACAAGAGATTTTTTTTTTTGTTAAGGAAAGCTTTATTGAAAACACCGAAGTAGGTAACGGTACAAAAAACTATACTGAAAACCTACTCCATACATGCTACAAAACTCAACAAATCAAGAAAATCCGAAAAAGGAGAGCCCAAAACAACATTTGCCCAAAGAAAAAGAGAACTCAACAACAACAACCCCCCAGTCCATCTAAAGACAAAAACGAGTTCTCAAAACATCTCTCATTCCGCTCCCTCCAAATAACCCACCAAATACACAAAGGAATTATCCTCCACACCCTCGAAGCAAGAGGGTTGTTGAACTTTCTCTTCCAACAAAACAACACCTCGATCACCCTATAAGGCATTACCCAACAATAATTCTTTACTTTAATCACATGAGCCCATAAATTCCTCGCAACATCACAATGTAACAATAAATGATCCGGGGATTCCCCATAAGATTAAGATGCCCCATAAGGCGCCTGCCACTTATGAAACATACAAGCCGGACCATATAGCTTTAACACATAAGGCGCCTGCCAATTTTGAAAACCCTCCGAGGGTTGACTTGCTTTGTCATTTCAAAACACATAAACTCCAATTGTCGTAGATGTCCATAAGTAATCTAGAATCCAAATATGTTACATTCTTATAGAAAAGGGTTAATCTAACTCATAATGTAACGAGGAACAAAGGATCTGGTGTCCAAATTTTATAGCATACTTTGTACAGTTCCTTCTTACCCAGTTACGAAAAAGAAATATTCATTTTGTGGTTGTTTTGTACTGCAGTGGATAAAAATTCACACTGGAGAATTTCATATCCGTATCAAGAATAATTTAGAAGCACAGCGATTATTTAGAGCAGCAAGCAATTCTTAGGAATGTGGCGGGCCATTTCAAGCCACAAGTAAGAGTTTAGTTAACACTTTTTTAGTTTTTTGAGTGCTGTGCTTTAATCTCTCGGAGTTCCAGGAATGAACTCACAGCCTCAGCATACAATTCTATGCTTATAAGGTTTGTATCTTAACAGTTGACAGATTTTGGACACTACCGTCTAATAATTTTATCACCACCATCTTTGATGCTAATCATTCCACTTCAATATAATCAATGTTATATTATTCACATACAAGTTGTACACAATCAAATCCTAATTTACAATAAACCCATACTAATCTGAGATATATCAGGTACCCCTTCATTATGTTTCGCAAGATTAGCCAAAGAGAAACTTCATGTCCAAACAGCTTATCCAAAATATACGCTTATTTATCTTGTAGGGGCGGCTTTTAGGGTTAGGAAGCGAGAGGAAGAGTGAAGGTCGCCCCTATTAAGTAAGTTCAAAGAATGGCTCAAGTGAAACTCAATAGCTAAGATAAATGAAAACATACGTAACCAATTGTCCAAATCAAAAGAGAGAATAGGTTTGCAACAAGCCATAGCTTACTACAAAACTGTTGTAAACAAGTTTACCCAAAAGTTTAAGCAGAAAAATTTGGTGCTTTCCCAAATCCAATTTCTTCCCTACCTACATCTGCTCGGGCATACTCAATCTATCCTGGATATCTCTCGCATCAAGATTCAACAAAAACAACTAGCCAGAATATCTGGCGCCTTCTGATATTAGTTTTCTTTTCCTGAGCTTTCTAAGTGTGTTATTCGTGCACAACAAAGCAACCCGTGTACATGAGAAAAGAGTGATGATCATATGAGAACACCTAAAATAAGGAAAAGCGGTTTCTAAACTCAACCCAACTAAACCGTAAACCCACCTACCAAAACTTAAAACAGAAAATCTGGCACGGACATCACAAGCAATCTCCAGAAAACAGGAAATCAACACAACACCATAGAAGCTCTTGGATGTGATACTCTGAATAGAGAGTAAAGTCGCACATTAGGACTTTACTGGGTGAAATTAGGCCTTACAATGATTATGAGGAGTTTCAAAATCAACCTTGACTAATTCTTTTTAGAGTCACAGCGCAGATGTAGGCTAGCATGATTCAGTAAAGCCAGATGCACCACAAATAGGCATAACACAGCCACATTCTGAAACTGCATGTGACCCCCACATTTACAAAGTTTATAAAAAATCTTCAAAACTGTTCCTAGGCAATAGCTACTGGATTCCAAACTAAGAGAAGAAGGCAACCACATTACTTATCAATGTTAGTTTCTTTGAAAACTGTCAAAATATCTACTGGAATTTTGTGATATCTTTCTTGCATTTTTCTATCATGACCCTTAAACCAAGACAAAAAATCAAAGAAGACATAATCAATCTGTCAAAATTTCTAAAAAGATGCTGGTAACTGCACTAAAAGAACAAAATCTAAGGTAACTTGTTGGCGAGTTAATCTATCCTTATGAGAGAAGCACTAGATGTGTTATGCATTAACAGTGGTGGTAAATAAAGGTAAATTCAGTGATGGTTAAAAAATGAAATGTCAGCCTTACAGACGCTTGGCATGCTTCATAGTAAAATCCAGCAGGTTTAACACAAAACTAGAACTTATATTACAGTTATGTTTTATCATTTTAGTTTTGATAATATGTTATGTCTAATAGGGAATATGATTTCTCCATTTACTGTATTCAAATATAGTTGATCATAAATAAAATCGGCAAAATTGTAAATTTGAAAACCCTCATCAACTATTATGGATATTATTAATAATCTTTTCCAAATAATGTATGTAATTAAAATTTTGGGGTATGAGAGTTGGTGAAAAAGTGAAGATAATTTATGGAAGTTGGTGAAAAAGTGAAGAGAGAGAAGATTTGAATGAATATTAGAATGAAAAAGAATAATTTGATGAGGAAATAGATTATTTTGTAGTTTTTTAATTAGAGCCAAAATTTTGGCACTCAAACACCACCTAAAAAATGTATTTATATTTTATGTATCTAAATGGTATAATGTAGGTCATTTATACAATGTTATCAATACTTTAGAAGCTTTTAATTTTTACCAACAGTTTTATTTGTTAGGGGGCCTTTAACTATTTTTCAACAAACAACAATATATAATATATAATTCTACAAATCATCCAAATCGAAACCAATATTTTGAGTCCTTTTGGCAATAAGAGAAGAGTAAACTCTCCATACCTCCCGATCAAACAATCTCCAAGCAATAGACATGTCAAGCACTGTCTTGGAGCAGATGGGACAACGGTACCTGGAGGATAAATCCATTGAATATAACAGATTAAAAATAATTAATTGGCATCTCATACAGCACAAAATAGCAAAATAACAAATAATTTCAAATGAAAGGTGAAGTTAACTGATTCTGATTTGCCATCTCCCGAAAGCAGTCCAGGTGCATTGTTTGTCCACACTTCAAAATTGTGGTGCCTTTGATCGAGTCAAAGAGATACTGTCAGCATAAAAGCAACTTGTTAGAGCATAACATAATTTTCAAACAATTGCAACACCCAATGCACAAACCTCATAGCAAACAGGGCAGAAATTCTTAATGGAGTTCTCTACACATGAGTGATTATCACGCAGGCCCAATGAAAAGCAAGATCCTGTACTCAAGACCACGAAAATAATTTCATATATTTGCTAACAAATAGCAGTTATAAACTAAGATAAGAACCAAGCAAACACTGCTACATAAACAACAAAGGAGCTAAACCATAATAAGACAGTAACAGAAATGGACAACAACATCCTCACATATCCTGATCGGAAGTTCAGAAAACGAAGATACTAGATCTAACCAACAGACAAACAAAGTGCCAAAACTTGAAAATTCGGCACACTAGTCCAACAACATATTAAATAACAATCAACTCTAGAAATGTCTTGTTTCATGTTGTGATACTCCAATTGGAAGATTTCTTCTCATCTATTGTGATCACCTTCTAGTCTTCTCCACCTTCATCTCTCTTATCCATCATCTTTTCAGCCCAATTTCTAACCCCTGAAGAGTTAAAATTTCTTTATAAAGATTTGGGTAAATTCATCCATTAGTCCGTGTAGTTTAAACTTTTCTCAATGTCCAGGGTAAATTTTTTTCCAGCGGGAGTCCCTAGGTAAGGAACAATTCCCAAACCAGTTCTTCCGTCATGGTGCCTTTTGGCTAACTTTTTGATGGAAAACACTGACGTAGCAGATTGGCACTACGTGTTTCCCTCTACTGACTTTACACGACACATCAATTTTAGATTCCACTATAAAAATTAAGATAAATTTTAAAAATATAAATTCAATGAGAAAAAGATACAGAAAAAATACGAAAAAAATTCCACAAAAGGTACGACCCTCCACTCTTTGAAAAATATAAAACAACTCAAAAATACAGAAGAAAGAGACGAAAAAAATCAGTACTATTAAACTATATAAAAAAACGAATTATTGAAACAGAAAGGCGAAAACATGCTACCTAATCCAAGTCGAGAGAGAGAGAGAGAGGAGAGTCTCCCCTGTCTCTAGACTCCCTTCCCTTCTGAGACCTATCAGCTCCCCCCCTTTCTCTGTTATCTCCTACCAACAGGAGGAAGCTCCTTCCGTCTAGTCTGCCACCGGTCAGTTATTGAGCCCTCAAACTTTTAAAATCCAATCAATTTGCACTCTAGAATGAAATTTAAAGGTCAAAACCATGTCATATGACTCATTTATAACACGTGACATCATTTTGATGGTTTTGATTTTTCTAAGGGCGCAAATTGATAAAATTTAATAATTCTAGACTCAATGTGTCAAAAGTGGTAGATAAGACCCATGTTTGAGATTGTATTAGTAATTTAAGGGCGCAAAATGACTTTTCTCTTAAAAACTATAAAAATAGTAAAAAATTTACAAAAAGAAAGATAAAAATTTAAATAAATGCAGCTACAATAGAAAATATATGGATAAATCAATTCAAACAAATTGCAAATTTAAAATAAAATAAAAAAATCGTGTATGGGATCCACCTCCCTGAGGAGGGGGTGGGTTGAGGAAACCTACCACCACCCTCCTCCAGGGAGAATTTCGCGTTGGTGCCATTAATGCTATTATTTCAATTTTATTGTTATTATTACTTGTACTTTTTTTTATAAGTAAGTTAATCTTTATTAATGAAAAAGAGACTTAACAGTACAAGAGAATATACAGAAAACTCTAGAGCATACAAGCTAAAAAATTTAAAAAATCCAGAAAACCCTCAAAAGAAAAACCGAAGACCGAATTAGCCCACATAAAAACCGAACGCAACAAAGAACCCTCCAAACGATCCAAAGACATGGCCTTGTCCTCAAAACAACTCTCATTCCTTTCCCTCCACGAGCTCCACCAAATGCAAGCCGGGATCATCTTCCAAATGGCCAAGGCGATAGGATTCTCACTTCCTCTTCCAGCAATACAAAACATCCACCACCTTCCTAGGCATAACCCAATCATAGTTGAGAATACTCAACATATGAGCCCACAATCTCTCGCCATCGTGCAATGAATAAGGATATGATCAACCGTTTCTCCATCACTCTTACATCCGTCAAGCACACTCCCCTCCTCTTCAAATTGTCAATGGTCAAAATTTTCCTGTGAGTGGCTTCCCAAACAAAGAAAGCAACTCTTATGGGGAACCAAATTCCTCCAACATTGACACCATGGAAAATATCCATTGGAACCCTCCAAAAGCAGAGAATACATTGACTTAACAGAGAAGACTCCACCCTTGGTCCCCATCCAAAGCAATTTATCCTCTCCCCCACCTCTCCTACTCAACGAGTAAAGTAAGGAATAAAACGACGTAAAACCTCCATTTCCGAATCATTGATCAATCTCTCAAAATGAACATCCCACACAACAACTCCGGATCCCAGCTCCATACAATTAGCCACCCAAGCGTCCTCACAACGAGCGAGAGAGAATAACTAAGGAAACTCCAACCTCAAAGGTATATCCCCACACCACTTATCATACCGGAACCGGATTCTGGGGCCATTTCCAACAATTTAATGTTCTCTCTAAAAAAGTGCCACCCTTTGCTAATGTGCTTCCACAAGCTAACCTCAAGAGCCATGCGCCTCCAAAGTGCACCATCCACTCTCCTCACAGTCATACTTTTCCGAAATAAGTGTCTTCCATAAGCTGTCTCTCTCATAAGAGAATCTCCAAAGCCATTTTCCAAAAGGAGCTCTGTTGAATAAAGAGAGCCTCCTAAGTCCCAACCCTCCATCTCTAATGGGGGAACAAACTCTAGCCCACCAAACAAGGTGAAACCTGTGCTCATCACCACCACTTCCCCACAAGAAATATCTTTGCAGCTTCTCCAACCTATTAGCTACAAACAACGGGATAAGAAATAGCGACAAAAATATGTAGGAAGGCTAGAAAAAGTAGATCTAATCAACGTTAATCGTCCCCCCTTAGAAAGATAAATGCGCTTCCAACCCGCAAATCTTCTTTGAAATCGCTCAATGATACCATCCCAGAATGCACACATTTAAACTTAGCACCAAGAGGAAGCCCTAAATATCTCATCGGGAGCGAAGATACCCTACAACCCAAAAGCTCCGCCAACCCCTGAACATCGTTAACTCTTCCAATAAGAATAACCTCAGATTTGCCAAGGTTAATCCTAAGCCACGACACCGCCTCAAATCAAAAAAGTAAGCATCTTAGGTTTCGCTCTTGATTCTCCTCAACCCCACAAAAGATTAAAGTATCATCGGCAAAAAGCATATGGGAAATGCATACCCCATTACTACTACCACCTTTCCCCACCTCAAACCCCTTAATAGCATCTCTCCCAACCACCTCTTTCATTATCCTACTAAATGCTTCCATAACAATCACAAACAAAAGAGGAGAAAGAGGATCACCCTGACGCAAACCTCTAGAACTCCCAAAAAAGCCATGAGGGCAGCCATTGACCATAACAGAGAATTTAGCAATGGAGATACAAAACGCAATCCACCTACACCACTTCTCACAAAACCCACATCTCCGCAACAAATACAACAAAAAATCTCAATTCACATGGTCGTAAGCCTTGTGAATATCAAGTTTGCACATCAACCCCGACATATTTGAACGTAATCTCGAATCAATGAACTCATTAGCTATCAAAACTGAATCCAGAATCTGTCTACCTCTCACAAAAGCATTCTAGGAAGGCGATACGATTTTCTCAAGAATCATCTTCAACATATTCGCTAACACCTTGGTGAGAATCTTATAAACCCCTCCTACCAAACTGATGGGACGGAAGTCTCTCAAGTCCACAGCTCCAACTTTCTTAGGAATAAGATCAATGTAAGTGGCATTCATGCACTTAAAAAATTTCCCCCTCTGAGCAAATTCATTAAACATAGCCAAAACATCCCCCTTAACCATCTCCCAGGACGTCTGAAAAAAATGCTAAAGAGAACCAATCCGGTCCCGGAAGCCTTGTCTTCGTTGAGGCTACGGACCACCCCTGTGATCTCATCCTCCTCAAAGGGCCTCTCAAGCCAACCCGCATCATCATCAGAAATGGCATCAAATTCCAAGCCATCCAACGCCGGCCTCCAAGAAAAGGGCTCTTTATACAAAGAGCTATAGAATTCGACAATGCTTTCTGAAATAAGCGACGGATCCTCCACATTTTCTCCCTTCACTTCCAAACTAGCAATCAAATTAGCCTTCCTATTCGAAGTGGCCATGCGATGGAAAAAATGAGTTCATCTATCACCCTCCTTAAGCCACAAGGATCTTGACTTCTGTCGCCAACTAATCTCCTCTAACTCTATCAAATGATCAAATTCTCCCAAAACCTCCAACTTTCTCACTTTCCCTCTATCATCAAGAATCTCCTCCTCATCCAACGAATTTAACGACGCCAACTCACTTAACAAGGAAGACTTCCTGAAACTTAGATCCCCGAAAACCTCTTGGTTCCACATTTTCAACTTGTTCTTCAAAGTTTTCAGCTTAGAGTCTAGCATGAAGCTAGGAGAACCCAAGAACTCAAAGGACTCCCACCACTCCTTAATACTATCCACAAATCCATTCTCCTTATGCCACATGTTCTCAAAACGAAAGGGCCTCTTCTCACTTCTAACCTTGTCATTCACCAGAATAATGGGAAAGTGGTTTGAAAATAGACGATTCAATCTTTTCTGAGAAACCTCCGGGAATAAGGACTCCCAACAGGGCAAAATAAAAAGCGATACCCTGTTGTTAGACCAAGTGAAGGCACCCCCCAACAATGAGATATCCAATAACCCCATCTCAGAAATAAAATCAGAGAACTCCTTCATAGTTGATCTCACCCCTCCGCCCCCAAACGTTCACTAGGGAAGCGAGTAACATTAAAATCTCCCCCAATACACCAAGGAAAGTCCCGCAAAGCCCGAATCTCTGCCAACTCATCCCACAATAAACTCCTACTACTATCATCATTAGGACCGCCGAAATAGAGAAAGAACCGGTGCAAGAATCCAACAACTCAATCACCCTCGTATCCCATTATAACAAAATACCCACCAAGGCTCCATCCGCCTCCAAACTGCACCACCTAACATGAGGACCACTTCACAACCTTCGAATAACATCACCTGACATAATAGACAACTTGTTTTCTTGAAGACAAACCAAGTCTGGTTTCCATCCCGTAACAAATTCCCTACTACTCTACATTTTGCCCTATCATTGAGTCCCCTTACATTCCAACTAATAATTTTTGGCATCATCTAATCACCATCAAGGCCCTCCCCTCACTTCCTCCCCTCCTAGAGGAAGCGATCTTCCCATCCTAATTAATAGTAGACTTTAAACCCTTCAACTCTCTTTCTAACTTTCCTCCCTTCTTACCAGAGGTCTTAAGACTACATTGCCCCTATCTCTCTCCAAAGCAGCAAATAAACACGTCAAATCATCATCGTAACCTTCACAAGACACACCCACCATATGCCTAAAAGATGAAACCATATCTAACACCCACTCCGAAGCCCCTTGACTCCGTTGGTATTCAAACCTTCGCTCATCAGGGCAGCAAACAGCCAAAGGACCCACATACATTTCTGGTCCCTCAACAGCCACCAAAGTCAACTCCCCTCCCCTTCTCCCACAACATCAGACATCCCCACTACGCTTCCAGCCCCAACGAGGTCAAACGTACCCTCCCCTACAACTGCACCCATCCCAACAAGGTTGCCGAGAGCCAAAGGATAGCCATCCTCATCATCGGCCATACCAACCCCACCAACAGGGTTGCTGGACAAGCCTCCATTCTTTACCTGACCACCTCGAAGCTCCCCCTCCACACATCCCCTCTCTTCCCCATTCAAACCCACCAACTAATCCCCTCCAGAAAGCCTCACAGAAGAGTCAACGACCAACACAGAACCACCACCAGCAGGTTTCGGCGTGAACAACTTCACAGAGGGAGATAAAGCCACGTCGCCAGGCACCATAGGGGAGCTTGGTGAAAACACAGGCTCCAGCGAGTCCTCTGGGCAGGCTCCACTCGCCCCACCAGTCGCCGTCAAAGGACCCATTACCGGCGACACCGCATCGGCAAGCACCAGGGGGCTCAGCGAAAGCACTGGCGCCGGAGAAGCCACCGGGCCATCACCCATCGCGCCAAGGACGCCGGAGAAGGGCCACCCAGCAAAGAAACCAGGGTGTCACCTCCAGCCACGCCTCCAGCCACTCCATCACCCTCAACGGCTAGAACACTACCGCCGGCAGACTCCCCCTGTGCTCCCTTCGTCATCACTTCGACAAATGACACTTCCTTATGGACACCAGAACCATAAGAATTTCCCCTTCCATGCTTAAGCTGACTCAGGTGATAAACCACCTCCTGAAACAAAGCAGCCAACTCCTTCCAGCCTGCTCCCCTTCTACCTTCCGGAATCATCACCACCCCTTTCCTACGCCCCCCTCCAAACTCTGCAATGGCAACACATCTCCCAGCTTTGTTGCTGCATCTTTGAGCCAAGAAAGCCCAAGAGGCTTCATTAAATTTAACTACAAACTCCTTATTATCCTCCACCTGCAGCCTACTCGCCATATAAACCATCCAGACAACACCATATCTACCCAGAAATATAGAGCCAAACGCTTTTCTACTCCACTTCGAAAGTTTCACTACACCATTCGCTAACAATGAAACTTGGAACTCCTTAGCTTCAACACTAAATCTACGAGAGAATGACATCCCCCGCTGCGGGTTCTTAAACTATGAGGTATAATTAGGATTTATTTTACCATTTCCTTGATCTTTCGTTAACACTTTTTTCATCTTTTGTTTGTGTTTATGTTTCGTCCATTTGTCTCTTTATTTTATTCTTAGAGATTTTATTTTAATTTTTCATCTCTTTCTTTTGTATTTTCTAGCTATTTATTTAACTTTCTAAGGCTTTATATTTTTTTTCAACAAGTGGAGGGTTATATACCCTTTTTAGATTTTTTTTTTGTTTCACATTTTTTTGTATTTTTATGAATGTTTTTTCATTTAATGTACCTTTTTACGGTTTATTGAAGATTTTATTTCAACTATAATGTCTTCTTTTGCAAATTTTTACAGTATTGTTCTCATTTAATTTATGTTGTCACGATTTATTTTAATTCTTTAAAGTTAAATCTAAAATTAAATGATGTGTCTTATTGTGTCGAGTCAGCATAGCCCTTCTACATGTGATGTGGTGTCAATGAGCCACATAATGTTCTATCCAAGAGTTAGCTTCAAGATAATAGAAGGACCGATTTGGGAATCAAAGCTTACCATTGCAGGAAAAAATTTACCATAGGGACTAAATTGGAAAAAAAATTAAAGCACAGTGATGGACGGATGAATTTAGTCTAAAGATGTTCATGTTTTAGAGGAATCCAAAAAAGAAATGAAAATTCTAAATAACTTCCACTATACAAATCCAACATTCTCGCTTATCCTACAATTCTGCAAATCTGTACTCTGTTTGCTGACTAAATAATCATGCCAATCACTAGGAGTTTCTTACTCTGACTACTACCTCTGTTATCTCAACTGACTATTCCACACAGTTTTGCTTTCTTAACAATCTGTGTAAAAATAGGGGGCATCACAATCCTCCACCATTTGTGCATAACTGAAGTCAACAATAGAAATTGTGGCATCACAATCCTTCAACTTCTCAGCTAAAATGATTGAGAAATGAAAACCGACTAATACTCTTAGTAAGAACAACCATAACTCAAATTTAGAAAGATGAACACAAATAACAAGAAGGAAACAACCCCTTAATCAAATAAGTTAATAAAGGACCATATAAAAGCCCAGCAGGAGTAGAAGATTGCATACCACACTTCTTACAGTGAATGAATTTGTCATGACCACCGACTCTGAAAATAAAAAAATTAGATCCCAAGAACAAGCAGGAAAATTATCCAGGTAACTGAAATTAGATCATGGAAGATACGAGATAAATTTGCACATGATCATTCATGAATGCATACAATTAATCATGACGATCTTTGGGATTGCTCAGGGAGCTCTGAATTATCAAATTAGCAAGGAAAGAAATAACACCTATGAGAACATCCCCAATTAATGCATTCGGATAACCAATCATTCATGAATGCATACAAACAGAAGGGATAGAGAGAGAGAGAGAGACAGCGGACTCGTTGTGGCAGTGGCGGCAGGAAAAAATCTGGTTGCAGCACGGGGTTCGTATCTTGCATCGTCTCCTATAGTGATCGCACCTAAACCAAAATAAACATGCCTCCACAAAATCAACAAACCCCGCACAAACACCCCGCTCTCTTAGGAAAACAAGCACATAAAAGCCAGAAAACTGCTTTTCCCGAGGGGTTAAAGGAAACCAAGACACTGAGATTTATTATGAAGCTACATTGAGATTTTCTGGATCTTTGCATGTAACTTCTAATGCATATTTTCAAGAGCTTTGTATGATTCAAAAACAATTATCAAGGATGTGTGATAGTGGTGATGTTCTTTTAAGTGCCATGGCAATTGGTATGAAAAGGAAGTATGAAAAATATTGGGGAAGGTCTGAGAAGTTTAATTTATTTTTATTCATTGCTGTTGTGATTGATCCACGGTGCAAAATGTTTGCTTTGAAATTGTGGTTCAAACAAATATATGAACATGAGGCTGAATTGATGTTAGAAAGTGTAAGACGTGTCTTACATCGATTGTATACGGAGTATTCAGCTCGGTTTGGGTCTTCAAGCGAGGTTCAACCATGCAAGGACTCTTTTACTCCACATGGGGGTGATGAGAAAGATGTAGACGACTCTGAATCCTTTTGGGGCATTATGGATGAATTTGAATCAAAAACAGATGTGGGTAACAAATCTGAAATTGAACAATACTTATCAGATGGTCGGGAGGCACGAACTGTGGATTTTGATGTTTTAAATTGGTGGAAGATGAATGCCTCTAAATATCCTATCCTTGGTTATATTGCACGTGCCGTGATGGCTATGCCTATTTCTACCGTTTCTTCTGAATCTGCATTTAGCATCGGTGGACGTGTGCTTGATCCCTTTCGGAGTTCTTTGAGTCCAAAAACTGTTGAGGCATTAATTTGCACACAAATTTGGTTAAGAGAAGAACCCAGTTTTGACATTCAACAATCATTGGATAGCATTGAAAACTTTGAGGTTGAAGAAGGTAATTTACTAATTTAGTAGTTATTTTAGATTTCTCTTTACTGAAAATCTTTACTATTTAGTATTTACACAATATGTTATTTTTGGTTTTCAGAAGGTGAAAGTGGAGGAGCTTGAGGAGCTTGAGGAGCTTTTGGAGACTTGATGAATTTATTTTATTTTGGAATGTATTTATCTTAGTCTAGTTTATTTTAATTTGGACTGTATTAAATTATCTTAGTATAGCTTATTTTATTTTGGACTGTATTATGTTGATAATTGAAGGTATTGGTGTTCTTTTTGATAATTTTAGAACAATGAAAATTGCCCAAAATTATTTATCAAAAAAAAAAAAGAAAATGGCCCAAAACATTGGGCCTTATCTTAAAAAGGCCCATGAGGCCCAACCGAATGAACCGGCCGAACCGACCGAATGAAAAATTCATTCGGTGTGTTCGGCCAGTCTGTATAGAAATGTCGGTGTCGGTTGTCCATAAGTGACAACCGACCGATGTTCAGGCCTAAGACACTCTATAAAGGGTTTCATCTATTTTACCCATGTTCAATCTTTCCAAAATCCTTCGCTTTGGTCACACGCCGTGCAGTTGGGTCCTGGGCTTCCATGCGATGTTAAGGCCGCCTATTTGCAAACAAAAAATGTTTTGGTTGATTTTGAAGAAGAGAGTGGGTGGTAAGTAACGGCTTGGTTTTCACATGTCCCAAGTTCGAGCTCCAACATTATTATTATTGCCCCTGACTTATTTGGAGTGCGTTGAGTGGGTCCTGACACATTCTCCCAGGTTGGCTTGTAGGGCCGGGTACGCGAAGTGACCCACCTTAGGAGCTCCTAGGTTAAAAAAAAAGTATGGAAAGGACTTTTTTTTGGCCGGTATTTTGTAGGGTTGGCCGGTTCGGTTACTTGTACCTAGGGTTGTCCAAAAAACCGGCCGGACCGAAACCGGACCGGTTTTGGCCAATCTAGACCGAACCGGACCGATTTTGGCCAACCCGGACCAAAACCGGTGTACTCCGGTCCGGTTCCGGTTTACCAATATGGAAAACCAGAACCGGACTGGAGTATACAACTCCAAACTGGTCAAAACCAAAAAAGGCTTAGAAATGTAAAAAAGTTAAGAGGCTCAAACTAAAAAAGACTCAAAATGGCGTGACCCAAATAGACCCAAACCGGACAACCCGGACAGGTGAAACCAGGGACCGGTCCGGTCCGATATGAGGGTTATTTGTAGATACCGGTTTGGTCGGTCAGACCGGACCGAACCGGATCGGACCGGCCATTAGACACCCCACTTGTACCGATTCAAGTTTTCACCACCACCACCGCACGCGCACACTCTCTCTCTCGAAACTCATTCATATCTTTTTCGTACTTTTAATTTTTTCGATTTTTTTTGTTTTATAAAAATTACCTTAAATAGCTGAAAGCCTGGAACATTACTGATTAGGGACCATTTTTTTTTCTCGGTAGAGTAGGGACCATCAAATACAATACAAAGTTGCTTCTTGGAATGTTGTGCCTGTTCAATGAGTTTAATATATATATAGTACTATATGTTTCCCTAGACTATATGCTCTAATTTTCTTTAGTAATAGTTATACGGGCCCTCACATTCAATGATAAACCGGCCCGTTTGCAGAATTTGTGTTCTATTTGGGCCTTCGGGTTGTTTGAGCCTCCGGATCTTTCGGTTCGGGTCAGTTCTCCAAATCTTTGGACTCAATATATACCATAAATGTACAAGTGGGCTCCTAGAGTACCATATATCTAAATACTAAAATTAAATTGGACCGCCAACTGGGGCAAAAAAGAGTAGGACAAGTATGCTAAATAAGACTTTATCCGACACTTTTACATACATACGTGTATATATATAGACTTATTATTTTTACTAATTATATAGCAATTCACACCCATTGGTCCAATTCTCCAAAAAGAGCAGGTTAGGAAACATCTCAATCTCTGTCTCCTCCGTCAGAGGTTGTGCTTGATCTCTAGTTAGCTCTTCACTTAATGAT
This sequence comes from Myrica gale, assembly GCA_963930655.1. Classification (NCBI taxonomy): domain Eukaryota; kingdom Viridiplantae; phylum Streptophyta; class Magnoliopsida; order Fagales; family Myricaceae; genus Myrica; species Myrica gale. The sequence continues at coordinate 11,465,937 of OZ005614.1, forward strand.
TGCGCCTCGTCATTGCGGTTCTCGTCAGTGCGGCCAGTACTAATTGGGTCCGACAACTCATTCAGGACTGCTCCCGGAGTTCCAACCAATATTCCACTGCAATTAAAACTGATCTCCATGGGAGAGTACTGATCATCCTCATTAGAAATTCTCTCGGGAAGAACATATATAGGACACGGAAAAACAAATACAGGTATATAGAACACAGAAAAAAAATCACAAGTGAAAAAAGGAACGCATTGAGAGAGCTCAGAAGTCAGAACAAAAAGAAAAAGAAAAAAAAAAGGAATCGCAAGGAAGAACTAGACTGAACAGATATTCACCATCCGATGTTGTCGGTATGGTATAAAACTATGGAAAACATATTCCTGATGATCTACGGCTGAAATACGAACCTACATTAACTATCAAAACATATATAATTAGAACAAGAAAAGAAAGAAACTAGAAGAAGTTAATGGAGCAGTAGTTTGTAGACCTTTGCATTGACCAGAGTTGCGGCATCGAGGCTATACTCGTGCATGATCCACCGCCCATCATCCAAGCAACCGTTCTTACTCTCATAGTGAAACCTTTTTCTCATCCCAACAAGCGTCGTCGCTATCCCACTTCTCTCCTTCAAATATATTTTTGTGCCGGTGTCCTCGCCCTTCCACGAACCTGCCCCGACAGTGCGATCTAAACGCGAGTCCTTGGCGCTCTTCTTCTTCGACTTTGTGAAGAGATAGAGGGCATTTTTGTTCTCCCTTAGGTTTGTGCCGTCGGCGCCGTACGCCTCCCATATCTCCCAAGGTTCTTGTTCACCGTATAGATCGCACTCGGGGATGCCGCCCTCGTCTGATCGTCCAGTTGCTTTGTCAAAAAGGTAGCGGAGGAGTATTTCTTGGCCCTTGATATGGAGTCGGCAGCCCATATCGGAAAGATGGAGAGAAACTCGCTAGGTTAATTTTCTTTGAGAAGAGAATACCCTAAATGTCAGGGACTGTTTAAAAGGATCGAGAGCTTGACAGTGACTACATACGTAATATGTACCTGCGTTCACGTAAGGCGGCGTTAGAGTTTGCTCACGGGGGCAATCTCGTTTTGGCATTCCTTTTTCCTGCTTGGACTTCTAACTTTATGGCCAGTCAGTCCAAGCCACTTCTTGTTCCGCAAGACTTTCCTAAAGGAACAACTAAAACCACTTTTATTGTCAGGACATGGAGAAACGTGTGCTTGCGCGCATCCGTCCATGCAGAAATTTAGTGAATTACTCAAAAAAGATAAAATTAAAATAAAATAAAATGAAATAATTAAGATTATTATATTTAAGAAGATATATATGGATCAAGATTCTTTACAATTCTATGTCGGAATTGCATGGTAGAATTCAGGAAAAGATAGACACAACAGGTAGACTCTACATCAGTTAATGTTTTTAATATCTATCCGTATAAAGTTTAGGGTAGTATGAATCCTACAATAAGATTTACTTGTTGTGTCCATCTCTCTCCGAATCCTAAATGTAATTCGAGTAGGAAATCGTATTACAGAGAATCTCAATCCATCATATATATATATATATATATACACACGTCGCAGCCAAAATTAGCTTCCCAACCTCAACTTGCCATGCAAAAAATTATAGAGGTCAGCTGATTAATTATAAAGAGGCAAGAATTAACATGGTTCTTTTCTAGCTCCATTGTTCTCCCAATCTTAATTTACCAAATTAAGGATTATCATTTTGGTTTAAATATTTTGATTTCCTCAAATCAATCAATTAGCTTCTTTTACTTAACTAATGGAGGATGATTAGAGCAATGAGGAGAATAGAGCCCCATGACAGAGATACAACTAAAGACAAGCCACAAAAAAAATGTAGAAAGCGGTGGTCAGAAAGGAGCCGGCTGTCGGAGAAGAGTTGTTTGTTTGTGAGTAGGGGGGATGTTACACATGTAGTCGGAGGAGGTGAAGAGGAAGGCTGCAGAAGGGTAAAGGTCGAAGCTTTGTGGTAAAAAGAAGAGAAAGGTGGAGTCTTGGGAACTTTCGGGATTATTCACGAAGTGTGAAGTGTTTCACTTCTGTTTAATTTCGCTTAGGTTGTCGGCTGGGCTTGGGTTTACATGGGATTGGGCTCCTGTATTGATCCATGGGCTAGGTGATTCCACGGGTTGGGCTTCCTTATTAGTCCAGTTATGTTATTGCTTTGTTAGGTAGTGGGTTGGGCCTATGTCAGCCCATTGTCTTCAGATTAGGCCCTGTCTGGCCACCAGGGTTAAATCTGTTTGGCTAGCATATTTGCATTTTCATTGAAGAAACTTGTATTGCGTGTATTTTCTCGTTTGAGAGAATTGGAGGTTAGCTACCTCGAATCAAGCTAAAACTATCAAATGAAGTAGAAGTTATACAGAGATTTCTATATTACAATTCTGGTTTGTTACAAATGGTATCAATGCCGGTTGTGGGCTCTTGTTCTACCCCGCCACCACGCCTACGGAGTGGCCGGCCATGGATCTGGTGGTACGGGCATGACCCTAGTCCGAGGAATATAATGCACGACCATGGATCCAGTGGAACGGGCATGACCCCAGTCTGGTGAATAGAAGCCCCATGGTGCTCGACCAACGTGGGCGTTGGTCTTAAAGGGTGGTGGTATGTAACAGTCCCACATTGGTTGGGGAATAAAAATAATGCCTTAATATAAGCTTGGAGGCACCTCCACTTGGTAAGCCGGTTTTCTAAGTGTGGATCTCCAAGCTTATGTGGGTTTGTTACAGAGGAGGGGGGTATCATTATGTCCCTCCGCTAGCTCCTCACAGAGACGCAAGGGATTTGCTTTACCCCATCAGTGGAGTGACTAATTTCCATGGAAATAAAAAAAGGGGTAATTAATGATAGCGATATGATAAGCTTGGCAATCTCGAAGTTCCTAAAAACCATGTACAATTGAGTTGAAAATCTTGTAGCAATTGGGAGAAGCAGGGGCGGAGACTGAGGTTCTAAGAAAGGAAGCAGCAAAGAATGACATTAAATTAGTGTCTCCCTCTCAGCTCATCTTTTCATTTCATTGTTTATAGCTTCTATAACTTATTTAGAGGTGTGCATTGGTGTAATCTAAATTCCTAGTAAGTATATAGTGAATATCAAAGATTGTGTTCTTGGGAAATTACTTCAAACAATTTCCTAATAGCTTGATGCTTTCTTTTTTCCCCCCTCAATATGGATTTCTAAAGGTAAGATGGGGATGAGTAACTCTTTGCTTTAACATGACAAGTTATCACTTCCTTTATTGTTAGTACATTAAGATGCACTAGTTGGGTTTTGAATCTATGATTCCATCCTCTACCCTTTCCTCACAGAAAATCTCAAAAGTGTGTTTGAGTGGACCGCAGTACTATATTGTAGATTTTTCCCTCCAGATGTGCTATGCTATTCCTTCTTGAAAAACACTTATGAAGCTGCTAGCATGTTAATGGATCTTGTTGGTCTGATATGTCTGATGGAATGGTTAAGGTACTGCTCACTACACCCACTACTCCAACCGTATGAAAGCCATTGTTGAAGCTGCAGAAGGATTTGTATACCTTGTAAGATCCTTTTCTGTAGTTGATATTCCTCACCATGTGCATTTGTATTCTTTCTTTTGTTAACTTATTCAGTTGATTAAGTTGCAAATTGTACGTGCAAGCCAAAACTAAACAGCCTCTATAATTATTGGTTAGTTCTTTTATTTCTATCTGTATAAAAAGGAAACAAAGTTATATCAAATTTCGTGTTTCCTTTGATATATCGTGTTCCACTGAAATTACTTTTCTAACATAATCATAGACATCAAACGGTGCTGTGGGAAAGAGCATTAAATTATGGTTGTGAAATTTCTCTCTCAACAATGTATGTTTATGGCACAGAGAGATTCTAGTTTTGTTGACATCGAATTATAGCTTTCAAAACTGAAAGTCCACACCTCTATTCTTGGTGGGATCTTGCTTTAAATGGCTTGATACACTTCCCCTGAATTTTCATTTCGATCAAAATGATTGTCTACATATTTCCTAGTAATACTTGTTTAGTATATCAGATACTCACTTCCTTCATTGGAAACTAAAAGACCATGCATTCTAGATTTTAGGATTCATAGGTCTGTTTTCATCACTCTTGAGTAGCCCTTAGCAGCACTAGAGAAACATATTATTTAAAATAATTTTCGTTTCTGCCCCTATACAAAATTACTGGCTCTGCCACTGGGAAGAAGAGAGCGTGCATGTAAAACAAAAACCAGATGACCTGTAGTAGAATGGCACGTACACGATGCATGAGCCTGACGCGAAGAAGTTGGAGAAGCTACGAATCTGACCTTTAGGAATTCGGATCAAGAAGGCCGAGAGCGGAGAGTGATCTCCTTCCTCTCCCTGGAGTTTTAAGCTAGAGATCATAAAACGTTTAAGTGTATAATACAAAAACGATTGACCTGCGCAGCGCGTCATCCAGCACCAAAGCTCACAGGCGTTTCCTTTTCTTTTCTATTTTTACCCCGATTTTTCTGCAGCAAAAAGCTAGCTCGATCAGGCTTTCAAGTTTCAACTTGGCCCGCCGCTATCAGAATATTTCCGTTTATAGAATCAGAGGATTACGCGGTGCAGGGGTATCATACTTTAAAGGCGAAATGACAAAAAAAAATTTTCTTTCGTAACACAAAAAATTGTCTTAGAGTTACAATGTTGAAAATTAAGGACTAAAAGTATTAAAAATATTAGAATACATGTATTGTACTATGTACTGCAACTGAAAGGTGACAATTGTATCCATCATACTCTGGTAAAAAATCATATACCAGTTTTTCAACTTTCCTTCTCGAGTCCATCAGTGTAGACAAGCTTCATTTTTTACTTGCGTATTTTGCTTGGCAGCATTGATCAAGAAGAAATTGCTTTCCCCAAGTCCCTCAATAACAAATATCTTGATAGTTCATGGGTGAATTTTAGAAATTAAAATACCAATTGAGAGATTCACTGTGCACAACTATGTCCAAAGATGAGCTAGCACATGCAATATGAACAAAAAAAACACTAACTTACCAAGAAAACTTTCTGGTAAAAAAATTCACAGCAAAACATGCAATATTTTTTAACCAGTTGATCACCAAATCTATGTCCAAAGATGAGCTAGCACATGCAATATGAACAAAAAAAACACTAACTCACCAAGAAAACTTTCTGGTAAAAAAATTCACAGCAAAACAATATTATAAAAGATAATTTGAAATTACAGAACCATCAACCAATAACCACCACACAAAACACACTTCATAGCTTGGATGAGTCTCGTACCAAGAAGCCTACGGGAATGAATAAGCCCATAGCTTGGATGAGTCTCGTAACTAAAAAAAGGATTAATGAGGTTATATAACTGATTATTATTATTTTTTAAGGATTGGGCAATTTCTGGTTTTAGAAATTATATAAAGAGATTTAGAAGGAGAGATTAAAGCTAAAATTTTGCAGAATTTTGTACCTGATTAATCAGATCATAGTTGGACTAGTTTCGGTATAACTATATGATACTCACATCATAAACAAAACAAGTATAGTAACAAAAAAGAAAGAAGGGGAACCCTTTATTTTCAATTTTATATTTGAATTATGAAATTATCACGTTTAACTAGTTTCTATATTTGAAATATATAGAAAATAAGCTACATAACACACTTTTAACGACTAGATCTTAGAACAGAGCAATTGATGCATTTCGATAATGTGAGAAATAAACATTATATATATTTTTTTAATTTTAGACATATAATTGACAATTGGTTAAAAGTCATGGAATAAGAAAGAAAGAAAAATCCTAACTCGTAGGCTGTAGCTATCAGCCCGACCCAACCAAACCCAATATGCCCAGGCCGAGCCAATCTTTTCTTTTGCTCTGGGCTATTCAACCTTCCCAGTGGAATTGGATATTGAATATTGAGGATGGCGTTGGAGGAGTCAATGACTCAATGGTTTTAAGTTTTTTTTTTTCAGCAGTGAAACGCCTAGGCCTGTTGGATATAAGCAAAGAAAAAAAAGGGCCTGGGCCTGATGGGGATCGGGCCCAGGCCGTTCAGACTTATTGGGATGGGGTCTCCCAAGATGGCCTGGGCCTATGGGTATCGGGCCCAGGCCATCTACTATTAAAAAAACTATTAAAAAAAAATCAATGTAAATTTTTTTTTTGAGGGGGCGATGGGTATCGGCCGATACCCATCGCCCCCCCTCCCTCCGCCACTGCCTGATCGAATCTTGAGCTATATATATCCCCTTGCTCTTCTGTCTATTATGATTTAACCTACACTCTAGATTACATTTTCTATTGCAACTCGAGCTGAGGACCATTGTCAGGTAACAGAGTGAGAAAAATATGAGCAAGAAGAAAATATCACTCCAGCTATATTTCAGCTCCAAAAACAAATGTATAAAGATTCACTGTTGTTTCTCTAGCTATCTATGTAACAGTGTAACACCCCAACTCGAAAAATGTGGTAAATGAATATTTTGAGTTTTAAAAGCTAAAAAAGATGATTTATTAGAGACTATCCAGATTTTTATATTATGACTATTGAATGTAGCTTTGGGTTAAGCCTTGTAAGTGGCAATACTCTTGTGGTGTGAAAATTAATAGTGCACGAAATGTTTATTGTTTTGTAAATTAAAAATGTTTGGAAACATGTTATTATGTTGAGTTGAATTCTTTGATATTAAAAATGGTTTAGGGTAATTCATTAATGTGTTGGCAACATCACAACCTTCTTAGTACTGAAACCTTTCTCTTTTAAACATGCACTATTTTTTTATTTTGTCTTGATGTAATATATGAAGAATTGTACAAATCTTAGTAATACGGAATTGTTGGTATTCTATTTATGGTTATAAATTTTTCATTTTCCCTAATCCATTGACTTGTTCTTTCTTTTTTTTGCCCACCACTTACTAGGTAGATTTGTGTTTTGAACATTTTATTGTTTATGAATATTTTGTTGATGTTATGTAGAAAAAAAAGAGAATATTTTGCTGATGTTGGAATAAATACTTTTGAAATATTGGGACATCCAAAAATCATGTAATTAAGCAGGTTAAAGAACCTTATTTTATATATAACTCCAGTGGCGAAACCAGGAATCCAATCAAATGGGGTCGAATTCCTAAGGAAAATGACAAAAAAAAAATTTATTACGTAATGCAAAAAAATATCTTAAAAGTTAAAATATCAAAAATTAAGAATTAAAAACACTAAAAATATTTAAATACATGTACCGTACTATTTGCTGATATTGAGAGGTGGCAATTGGATCCTACGAGACTGCATATTCTGAAAACATTGTAAAATAACTTCGTGATTAATCAAACAAGGAAGAGCTCCAAGCAATCAGATATCCATCAGTAATTAACCAAACATACATGTCAAAGCAGTGAATATAAATGCCAACAATTAATTACAAAACCATATTAACTGTTGCAATTTTTTTTTTTGTTTTTCATCCCCAAGCCCATTCTTTTGATGTTCATTGATATGCAGGACAATGATTTTACTGCTTCCAAATTTTCCAACTATTCTAACATGTTAATTGATGATCACAAAATTATGTGTAGCTCTATTTTCAAAGGTAACAAATCATACTTTAACCCTACTATATAAATACTACCAAATAAAATACAAAGACTTGACAAATTTATATGTATTAAAATTGTTTGTTGCATTGACCTAGCAATGCTGAAATGATATCATCAAAGTTCTACTATTTATCGCAAGTTCATAAGAGGCAATAAGTCTCAAGGAAAGATGTGCAATCTCTTATGCACAAAAATGCTTCTACTGTGTCATTTGCCCAGCTACTTGGGCTAAAAGGTAGGTTCTCACTTAAAACCCATAACAATTTGTTGAGAATTTTAGTGCTACTCCAGGCATATTTGACTAGATTCTTGAGGCTTATGTAAATTCTTCTCTGAGGCAGATCTACAAGATCCTATTTTCTATATTTATGGTCAGTTATTTAATGCATGACGCAAATAATTGAACGTAAAAACCAATAATCACTAACTGGCACGCATAGAGAAATAGAAAAACATGCAAAATAAGGATAAAAGTGTTGCCCGATAAATAGATTGAAAAAAATACGAAGTGCATAACCTACTCGATTAGCAGAACAATAACGTAGAAGAACCAAAAGAATGCAAAAAATAATAATATATCCTTATTATCAGCGAGAATTCGCCCTAAGAAGCAATCCCAAAACCCTCAATCTTGTAAGCTCTTCAACCCAAAAATCAACTACACTAATTGAAGGGGATCGGACCCGGGCCGTTCAAGAGCTAATGGGGATCATATGAAGTTGGCCTGGGCCTATGGGTATGGGGCCCAGGCCATCTTCTATTAAAAAATAATAATACATAAAAAAAATTTTTGGGGGAGCGAAGGGTGTCGGCCCGTTCCGCCCCTGCATAAACTCTTTCCGTTTGGACTTTGCGCCTGGACTTACAATCTATGTTCTCAAAAGGACGTATCCAACCTTCACCCTGACAACAATGTACAGTCATGGTGGATATTCTGAGTACACTTGAAAGAGAATGGCTACGAAGTGAACAACATTGAAAGCAATTGCAAGAGGGAAAAGCATACCGCACGAATGTACTAGTTAGAATGCTATACTGCGCTTACATCATGAACTTAAAGCGAAATTGTGAAAAGGGTGATCCTCTCTGCAACAGCGGCCAGAATTATGCATCCCAAATCAAATGATGGTGCACGAGCATGAATTCATCTTTCCAATATGCTCCTCATTCTTGTCTGCAAAGCAACCCCAGGAAAGGAGGCAAGAAAGTAGAAAAGGCAATGAAGAACGAATGTCAGACCCTTGATTGTCACTATGCAGAGGAAACATTCATGCTCACAAGGGTTAGTCCATACACAGATGGGGAAAAGCAGGTGTGCGCGTGTTAGTCCATACACAGATGGGGAAAAGCAGCAAGTCTCATCATGTCAATTAGTCAACAGCATTCCACATTCTCTACTCAGAGATGTAATCAACTCTCTTGAAGAAAACAACAGAGCTTCAAGTATTCATGTTCTCTCAGGTGCCACTAATAATAAATGAGCTACTTATCTGTTATCTTTTTGAATCGGATAATGTTAGAAACATTCACTCCATTCCAGAAATTCTAACAAGGTTTCTAGTTTTTCAAAACCTAACACTAACTATGTAGGAGTTTTCAGAGCATTGGTTGAAACCTCTCTTTTTAATGATGTAGGAGTTCCATCTCACAAGAGTGTTGATTTTGACTTCACTTAATATCATTACCTTGAACCCACAAAAAGGATTTTGTTCAGAACATGTTAGGCGATATTATTAGCATCTCTTATATATTTGACTGTTACAGATCCTTGTTATAGCAATTTCCCAGCTGAATGAGATGCAACACAGAAAATCTTGGTACGGCATATACATGCAGGTTGCAAAGACTATATGCCGTTTAGAAAAGATTAAATAGAACACGCCAAACCTTGAGGCCACTCAGCAACAAGCTTTTGCTTAAGAGTTGCAACAGTAGTTGATGATGCATAATTGGTATGGCCAATATCTGTGCCATCATAAATGCGGAATTTAATCTCAATGCACTCCTCTCCTTCTCCCATAATAGTCGTTCTCCTCCTTTGCAAAGCTTGAAAGCAATATAACACCCAAGAAAGCTTCCGCTCAAAGAATCTATTCTTGTCCGACCCACCTATAAAAGAAATGCCCACACCTTCAAACAACTCCTTTTGGCTTCTCAGGTGTGGCAGGGGAAAGCTAAAAACACAACACATAATGGGGAACAGAAGAAGAGGAGATTATTTTTAAACAAACAATAACAACCATAGAATAAGCCACATGTTTTCATTGCTTTTAGGTCAGAAAAAAATGACTTCACAAATTAATCAACCTACTCCAGAATTATTTTCGGTAGGCTTAAACATTGTTGATTCTTAGCAAGTACACTTCAGGAAATCCACACCCTCCAAGTCTCATTCACGACTTCTCATTAATTTTCTCAGAAACCACACTGCAAAATATTGCTATACCCAATATTGTTGAGTCTGTTAAACTAACCTCCGAGAATTTGCAGAAACTATCCGTCTGCGCAAAAACCTGAAACAAATGTACATCTGACTCGGTGGCTCCTCAACCAACCCTGCCGAGTAAGCACCTCATTTGATCGAATGGCTTCCACTGTCAATAGACCGTAAAATGTCTGTAGAATAATACATACAGTTATAGACTTCTATTAAAATTTAGAATCGGACACAAGAAGATCACCAACAGATCAGAGACCAATATTCTATACCATTGTGTACAAGCTTCTAAATAAAGTTCAAGAAAACGGAAACGATGATACTTTAATACCAACAAATGTTTCTGGAAATCTAGCTTATTATCTGAAGTCAGAAAATGCAAATCCTAGGGCAAGATTTCGTAGCTAAGAAAACATATAATGAGCAAAGAAGCTACAAAATCCATAATCTAGATCACCGAAGAATTTAATAGGAAAAAAGGCCCGAGTGACACAAATACTGGTAGTATTAGATCACCTGTAGAGGATATTTCCAATTTCTTGCAACATTTCAGCTAAAAAATACGACTGAACTATTTTCTTTCATTTTCTCAGCAACCAAACAGTATTTGAGCCCAATTTGAAACCATACCTAGTCAGAAAGCCATGAAAGGAGGATCGGTCAGAGCTTAGAGAATCTACTCAGGGTGTGTTTGTTTTGTAAAATTTTAGTGTTGTTAAAATTTTAGGTATTGAGTTTAGTGAAAAAGTGAAGAGAGATGTAATTTTTTATATTTTTTATAGTGAAAAGTTATGATTTGATGGAGGAGAGATATTATATTGTAATAGTTTATTGTGTTAAAATTTTAGAAGGCGTAAAATTTTATGTTGTAAACACACCTTTTTTTTTTCTACATATGTTGTAAACACACCCTCAATGTCACTGGGCACCAGGCAGTTGCTCTTTTTTTAAAAAAAAAAAATTGTTATTTATTTATTTTTTTTAACTAGCCAGTTGCTCTTCGTATCTATTTATTTGAGTTGTTTTCATCATTTTTCTTTTCTATTTCATTTTCTCTTTCTCGTTTGGTTCTTCCGATCTCACTGAGACAGCAACAATGAAATACGCCCATGTGCCCGCCCGTATGGAGTAGTTGGTCAGGGGTATATATATATTGTTTTTGTTTTCTTAAAGTATAAAGGAGATGTTTGAGCGTGAAAATTTTGGGTGTTTAGGTTTGTGAAATATTATAAAGTAAATATATTTTATGGGAATTGGTAAAAAAGTGAGAAGATAAGATTTTTAACAAATATTATAATAATAAAAAATTATGTAATAAATTTTTTAATATTAACCCCAAATAACAATTATTTGGGGGCTCAAACATCCCGCGGACAGAAAATGGAATGTGTTGTGTATATCTGAGATTTGTTTAGGTGCACAGGATCAACCTTTTATAATTTCATTTTTGAATTGAACAATGAAATTCCGACAAAGATAGGCAATAGACAAAATAGGCATAAAATTAGGATGTGTTAATTTAGATATAACGGTTACAAGTATCACACTGAGTTTTTCCAAGTACCATAATATATTAACATGTGTAACCTTCCTCGAATACTCTTCAAATAGTACTTGAAAAATTGACCACTTAACCTAATTTTCAGGATTAAATACGAACCACTTTAAACCATTTTGTTTTGGCTTTTCTCTCACTTTTTGTGCAATCATGTAACCTTCTTCTGTGTCTCATCCATTATTCCAATTGTCGTTTGCCACGTATTCAACATTCTAACAATTGTTCGCCTTCGTATCCGGCGGATCTCCTGTCCCCCAACGGATTTGTTTTGTCCCAACTCCAGTTGGATCTTGTGTCGTCGTCCTGTGCAGCAAATCTTGTCTCTACACTAGCCCCTCGCAAACTCTTGTCTTACCGCTTCACTGCGGATTTGTTCTGTCGCAGCTTTGCGCCTCTAGACGTCATTGTCATCTTGTTTGCAAACTCAAGTTGGTATCCACGATAATCATCTTGAGTTTAAGGGGGTGTTAGAATATTTGGTAAATTATTGATTAAGTCATTTGATTATGCAGCCCTAGCCTATGTTTGGATGTCAAGAATTTGTTTTTAAAAAAATCACAATTACTTTTTCACAAACTCTAATACCTTATTACAAACTCCAACAATTATTTTACAAAACCCCAATAACTTTTTACAAACTTAAATAGATTTTTATAAACTCCTGCAACCTTTTCACCAATCCCAACATAATCTGCACTATTTTTTACAAAAAACAAATTGGCTTAATTGCACCTAGGGCCTATGAGGTATACGAAAGTTGCAAATAAGCCCCTGAGGTGATGTTTTCAACAAATAGACCCTTGAGGTAAAGTTTAAGTTAAATCGAGGGCCCTCTGTCCATTTACCTTCAACCCCATTAACGATCATTGCTGACAGGGCTTTAAAATCTACGTCATAACGAATTAAAAAGCGTCACCTATCCAATTAAAACGTCTACGCCACATCTACGTCGGGTGTCTGCAATGGGGAGAACGACATCGTCTCATTAAGTTGTTTTTCTTTTTTAACTATGCATGGTGAGTTGGCATACACATGACACAGATGTGGCATGGATGTTTTAATTGGACAGGTGGCGCTTTCTATAATTCGTTATGATGTGGATTTTAAAGTTATATCAGCAATGATCATTAATGGGGCTGACAAGAAATGGACGGAGGGACCTTGATTTGACTTAAACTCTACCTAAATGGTCTATTTGTTGAAAACGTTATCTGAGGGGCTCATTTGCCCATCCAAACTCAACGCTAATGTGTGGAGATTGTATCCTCCATTCTTGTATAAATACAACTTTCCTAACTTCTTGTAGACATACCCTAAAAATCATATTGAATAAGAGAAATTATGTTGCACTCTTAGGCTTTTCTGATGGTGAACGTCGCAAGATTGAATCACTTAAACCGTTTTGTTCTAGCTGCCCTCTTGTGCAATCTCATTTTCGTTCATTTCGACATTGTTGTTTCTATTTGCTTTGATGTTTGTCTTGTTGTAAGCTCTGACCCCAAATTCCAAACAGACAGAGTTCCGCTTGAAAAATGGAACTATCCACCCTGCTTACAATCAATTTCTCAACCAAGAAACACAAAATCAACATCTATTCCATCCCTTAAATATAATAATTCAAAATCATAATCCAACCAAAACATAAGAAGAACAATGATATCCTAGAGTTTAATCAAAGCACTACGTAAAGGGAAATCTTCAAATCCCATGATTAACAATGGATCCAAATAAATAGTTTTTCCAAATGAAATAAAATTACTTAAGTCTCCAAATTAACGCAATCACTACCAAAGTCTCTAGAAGACTTTTTATTCGATAACCCTGCTACTTGCGACCTTCTCAAAAACTATCACTCAAGATCTCCTACTACTCTTTGCCACCGACCACTACATCTGAAAAATAGGAAGTAAGTGGTGAGCTACAACTAGCTCAGTAAGTAGCAATAAATGGGGGTAGAAAATGACATTTTTATAGACATAACCAAGATTAAGAAAATGTAGTGAGTAATTCCAAACTGAAAACACCACTTATAATAAAATATCTCAGGCCAAGCAACATAGTGAAATTATCAATGGTCACTTAGATCCCAATAGTCACAAAGACCTCAACAATCACATGCACTGGGATAGCTTGATAGTAACCATTTCAAAAGAGTTCGTGACATCTCATTTTTACCAAAATTCGTTTAGTTCCCCTAACGCATCAAAATCATTTAAAATACAATGCACGTTTGAAATCCAACATTTGCAAAATCCAAGAATTCACAATAGCTCATCAAAACCAGTTTCGATTTGCAAAAGAAATATTTAACAATTGTGCACTTATTTTCGACAACATAAAAATCCCACGGAAAACCACTTATCGTAAACGCTTAACCAGAAGCCAAAAGTTCTTCAAAAGATTACTAAATAATCAATCAGAACTTAGCAAATTTAAATATCATTCATCAATACCAACATGGAGTTCAAATCATTCTATAAAACTCTAAAATAATTAAACTACTATGTTAGCAAACGCTCTTTCCCTAGAAACCATCACATAATCCCCATTAAAAAAATCTGGACAGCCCTTAACACACCATTTTTGCACCTTAATCCACACATATCTCCAGTATAAACTATGTGAGTCCAAATAACAACCCAAAAGAGGGTGAATTGGGTTTAACAAAAATTTACCTATTTTTTTGACAAAAACGCAGATCTGAAAAATATCCTTTTAAAAATTATATATATATATATATATATATGAATGTGTTTATGCTAAGAAAAATATAAGCAATAAATAATAAAGCACAAAACACCACAAATATGAATAAGGAACGAATAATGAGAGAGATAGAGTTAGAGAGACGACACTGCAATTTTAGGTGGTTCGGCCAACACTTGCCTATGTCCACCCTCAAGGCTATTGACTTCTTTGGGCTTCCTTGACTATTCTTCAAATAGCAAATACACCTTAGCTTTTAGGGTTCTAAGGAACCTTTACAAAGCGTTTTTTGAGCTCACGTTTTAACTCTCTTTACAAATCCCAAAATTCAAGGGATTTCTTATACTCTCACAAGTAAGACCATGTGTTTTCCCAACACTTGTGTGGTTTACAAAAGGTGGGTACAAAGGAATCGCAAAGAATGTCTCTTTAAGCCGAATAAGCAAGTGGAAAGCATAAAACATGTGAAATTGATCTCTAAGCCAAATCAGCAAATGAAAAGCTCAATAGAGTGCAAGAAAACAAGATTCTCAAAGGAAAGCTAATGTTTGGCAGGTGGGAGCACAAGCTTTCTTGGTTGGTGCATTATTCTCTCTTCTTCAAGACACTTTCTCTCTCTTGAAGTTAAGGCAAAGAATAATAGCAAGTGTGTTGTCTTTTCTTCAAGAATTTCTCTCTCTTAAGAGGCTATGTTGTCAATTATAAGTAAGAGAAGAAGATTTAACAATGAAACTTTGGTCTTGAAGGAATTAGCAAAGGATTTCTTTGGATCTAGCTTTCTCTCTCTTTCGGAGGTAGATTTTGAATGATGATACAAATTCTTGCTTTCTCTCTCCATATCGTTCTATTTATATTCCTCTAAGTTTCAACGGTCTTCAAGTAGCTTTATTGTACCATTGGAAGGGTATCCACGTTATTTTAGAACAAAAAGATGTGTTGGCAACATTTCAGGGAAAACTGCAAAATCGCAGCATGTGTCGACACATGGTCAGCATGTGTTGACACATTAAACTTAGTATGAAATTGTGCTATCTGGAGACAGTGCAATGTGTCAAAACTAATCTTTATTGTGTCGACACTATAAGTACTAGAGAGGTTTTTCAGCAACTTGAAAGTATCGTTTTCACTCCAATTAATCTTTAAACACCTACAATGAATAAAGTGAACATTTTAGTTTATGCAATGATGTTAATATATATTTAGAACATTTTATAGAGGAATATCTTCAATCGTTTGAAAACTTTTTAGAAATTATGGATCGATAAGGTAAAATCTAAAAGTCTTCAAAACTTAGAATATTTGTTATCATCAAATTAAAAAAATAGATTGTTTTGAAAACAATCTTGGGCTAACAAACTAAATGGTAAAATTCCAGCAACGCCCATCTCTATCAAGCATGAAATTTCCCCAAATTCCACCTATTATCACCCAACAACAATCCAAAATAAATATGAAAATCTCGAAATCCCGAATCCAAACTTCCTCAGCGATGGAAACTTGAAGAAGAGAAAATACTCACCAAAAGCATCGACGAGATCGAAAGAGAACCACTTACTATAAAAGGATTGGCCTCCTAATGCTATTTTCTTCCAAGATTACCCAGCCCTCTGCGATTTTGAGTCTCCAAGTCTAGAGTAAGAGTGGGCACCGGAATGAACGGAAACCGGAATGATACCCACCGGAACCGTAATTTTCATTCTGGTTCCTTATCTGGCCTAAAAGACCCAAATTTGGTTTGGCCCATTGGCCCAAAAAAATAGTTTTTAAGTTCTTACGTACTGACTATCATGCATCATGCATAAACAATAATCACATCTGAAAATCACAATATTCACTTTAAAATATCAAATATGCATCAACCAACAATTACATTACATAGATGCTGAGAATCACAAATTCAGAATAATCATTAACAAGAATCAAGATAAACTATACATTACATTAAGAATAACATCAAAACATGATTTATTATTCCAAGCTAACTTTATCATGCAACATGTTTTTCTTTTCCTATGGGATAATTGTCGTTGCAACAAGTTGTTACTAGTTAAATCAGCCGAAATTAAGGGTATCCATCTGTTACTGGTTAAACCATCCGACCTAATTATTATGCTTAACTCACAAAAAGATACTAACAAGTAACAATAGCACTGATAATGCATATCCGAAGAACATTAAAAATAAGTGGAATCTTATAGGTAACTGCTATTCAACCAAATGTTTATTGGAAATCATCCAAACAATGAGCAAAACCAACAAAGCCTTCAATATCATCCAAAATTAAAAAGAAATCATTCAAGGAAAAAAGTGGAAAAGGGCAAAGTGTCCAAAAGTAACCAACCGATCCGAAGTGCAAAATCTTCACCTTGACAGAGAGAGGCAGATTGCCAATCACCAAATCTGCCCATCAAAAATTTCATACCCCCAAATCAAATTAACAAAACCTAAATAAGTTTAATGCTAAAGAAGTTAACAATACAATATTTAAATAAAAATAGTAAAATGTAAATAGATTATAGACCTTGTCACCTTGGTGAGAGTAAGATAATGAGTGATGAGAGAGAAGCCACGACAAATAGAGACGAACTGAGCAGTGAGAACGGCTGGGGGAATCAGCCTAAGATGCGACGGAGAGAGAGAGGGAGAGAGGAGCCGCTGACAGCTTGAGTGAGTCACGACAGGGAGAGAAGGAGAGGGGGCTGGGGGTGACGAAAGCTCACAGGGATGTTCCAAGTTTGGAATGAAAGACCTAATTTCGTTCTGACTTGGATGTTCAGTCAAAACTGAACCGTTTTGAGCACAGGATTTTCTTTTAAAAAAAATTATCGAAACCGAAAATGGCCAAAATCGGTACCAAAACATCGGAATCAGAAAAAATGCCCTCCCTTAGGTTAAAGAGAGAAGGTTTTGAAAAAAGAGAGGTAGAGAGGGAAAAATACGTCTTCGAGTAGCGTTGTTCAAAGAATGGAGGAGATACATCTTTTAATCTCACTAGGGTTAGAATATAGCAAGATTTTAGGCGAAAATTGTGAAGAGATTGAAGCTTTAAAAGGAAACATTGATGATTTGCATATCAAGGCCAAAACCAGCGGAAAATGAATTCTTTTACATGAAGGAGGAGAAGGTCTAAGTAAAGGGAAAAGCCACTTGTCAAAATGCACAGCTTTGCGTTTTGTTTTTTTCTGGGATATTACACTTGTTGTCTGTGTGGGCTTTAGCTTTGAGTGATGACACTTGTTTTTATTCCAACTGGGTTACACAACCAGCGCTAAATAACCTACATGGTCTCTAAACAGTGGTCATCATGGCACTACCTCTGAGCTACTTGTTGAGCTACTTAACTGCTGAGTGTTACGTGTGTGGCTTGGCTTTTGAAAATTTAAGACTCACATTTCTTTTGTCTTCTTTTGACAAAAGGTAAAGCTTTCACGTGTATGAATTCTTATTCAAGGAAATGCATTTAATGTATTGCATTCGTTCTTTCACCTATAGCTACCCTTGCGTGAAGTTGGTTTTCAACAGTGCATTAAACGCAATGTTGTTTCTTGACAAGTGAAAGTTCACTTTTTTTTTCTAAAAGTGAACGTGTGCAGCTTGTCGAAGACTTTAATTCTTTGCATTTATGAAAATGCACGCGATGGTCGTTGAGTGCAACTTTAAAAGGGTAAGAGTTATTTCGAACTGAAGGAACCAAGAAAATCCAATAGAGAGATGGGAGAAAAAAAAGGTCGCATAATATTGAGAGGGCTCTGTTGTTATTCTCATCTCTTTAGTATGTGAGGAAATTTGGTGTATTGGGGCTTTGCCCTTGAGTGTTGTGCTATCACTCTTTGTACTCTACCTTTCTTATAGTGAATTTCTTCACGAGTTTACACTAGTGGACGTAGGCTTCAAAGCTGAACCACTTAAATCTTGATGTTTTTTGTGATTGCTAATTTTATTCTCATTTCTCTACTCCTTGACGATATTACATATTTATTCTTGTCATAACACTGAGCTTCTTTCAGAGTTGTTGTAGTTTAACTTCTTTTGGCACATCAAACTGCAGACTATTACGCCTTTTCTCAGACTATATTGGAGATGGATGAAATTTGGACCCCTCATGAAAACACTTTGCATCCGGGAAAACTGGCTCTTATCAATAGGTGGAGGAAATGTTGAAAATTGTTTAACAAGTCACACGAAATAAAACAAACTTTGTAATGTTAAATGTATATCGTCATACTCATAAATTTTTTTAGTAAGAGAAAGAATTTTGTTCAACCTTCCTATTCAAGGAAGAGTACAAGAGGCGCTCTAATGCAGGGAATTTCCCTTATTCAGGTTAGTGGGTTAGGGAGAGGTACATGAAGGTACAAACTGGTCACTTGTTCCACCCACCCCTATTCTCTTTAAACGTAACATTGAGGAGGAGATCACTAAAACGAAACAAATCACATTGATTGAGGAGTCAAATGAGTCAAAGCTTGATAAGACAACGCCTAGCTAGCATGACAACTACTCTATGCAATGGTCAAGACAAATCACAAAAGGAAAGCTACAAACTTCAACGTTCGGAAATAACCAGTTGTCATATTACAATTTATTGTCTTACCTTTTTCACCTCATGTCAATCTCTATTTAAAAACCTGTCAATAACACACACTCCTTACTGAGAGAATTTTATTCAATATCTTTTTTCTTTCCTTCTTTATGGTATCAGAGCTTTTTTCTATAGCATACGCTAAAAAGGTATTGATCGTGGCCTAAGTCTTTCGCCTAATTCTCAAAAAGCCTACGTCTTTCTCCTAATTCTCACCACCAAACCAAACCTACAATGGCGTCACCTGCAAATATCAGTACTTCTATTCAACATCGTCTGACTCAGACAATTACCAATACCAGAAGGCTCAAATGCTAGTGTTTGCTTCAACTTATGACTAGAGCAGAGTAACAACCTCCTCAGACCATTGCTGCCTCATGTTCAACCAGCACGGAATCTGCAGCCCCAAATACTGAGTTCAAAAAATGGATAAAGAAAGACTTAAACCTCAAAGGTTGGATTATTGAGACTTGGAGTGATGAGTCTGGTTGACTTTTGTGCACAATCGAGATTTTGATTATTTCAATAAATGGATCAAGTTTATGAAATGGACATCTTCAAAGACAAAAACGACTTGATGAAAGAGCTAAAGACTTGAAGAAAGAAGAACAAGAAGATGCAAGGAGCTCAAAGTGAAGTTTCAAGACCTTAGGGTATAATCTTTGTAACTCTTTGTTTCACTTTTGACAAGGATTATGAATCACACTTGCATATCTTTCAAAACGTGCATAAACTGTTTTACCTTTTGTTTGAAAGATTAAAATATTTTTAAAGGTTTCAAAACACCCAAAATATATACCCAAACCTTTTATATACTTATTGGAAGTAAGCCTTTAAAATTGGGTGTTTAAAAGTGGTAAAAAACACAGTTTTAAATGTACCGGTCTATAAAATGAATAGTAGAGGTCGACCGCTACATGAAGCGGATGATGGGGCGCATAGACAAAATTTGACAGCATTCAAATTTTATGACCATTGGGCAATTACTACTTGAAGCGGTCGACCGGTACAACTATAAAATTGTCAAATCGACCCCTAACGGCTATAAACGGCTAGTTTTCATATGTGACCTGTAAATACACATCCATAACGTCTAAAATTCATAACCAACGACCACATATTATTTCTACTACTTGAGAAATATTATAAATCTTTCTATTCTATATTTCTCATATCATTCACATAAAACACACTTTCATATCCTTGTCTTTGTGTGAATAAAGAGATAGAACTTTCCATTTTTATATCTACTCTTTGAGAGAGTCTTGGTTATCATCTTCATATCAAAAGAGGTGTTTTCTTTAGTGAGGTTGTTCACTAAACAAGAAGCTTTGAGAGTGTATAGATCAAGCTTGGCGAGGTTGTGAGTGGTGAGCCAGAAAAACCATTAAGGTGGATTTCAGTGTTAAGCCCGGGAGAAAACACTTGTACGGTTCTCTAGCACCCGGAAGCTAGAGTGTAAAGCTATTGGAGAATAGTGGAAAACCTCAAGGCTCGGTGAAGAAGCTTGAGGGATGGATGTAGGCGGGTTTGTCGAACCACCTAAAATCGAGTGTTCGCTTCTCTTACTTTTATTTTTACTTTTAGCACGTATTTACTCTTATTTTATATTATATACTTGTGCTAAATTAGATTTTACTTTGCAAACACATCTTTGAGTGTTAATATTGAAAAATTTTAGAAAGTCAATTCCCCCCCTTCTTGGGTTGCCTTAATCCTAAAAATTAAGACACACAATTGGTATCAGAGCAAGGTGCTCATTATACTAGATTTCACAATCTTGAGTTAGAATGACAACTACAAGCTTCAACACTCAAGTTGAAGGGCTTTCCACACATAGACCACTATTTTTTATGGAAATGATTGTGCATATTGGAAAGGTAGGATGAAAATTTATCTTCAATATATTAATTATAATTTGTGGATATGCATTTTAAACGGACCACATGTGCCTACAAAGAAAGTAGGAGAAGTTGAGTCTCCCAAAAACGAAAACGAATATGATGCAAATGACAAAATGAAAATCTCTCTAGATGCAAGAGTCATGAACATATTATATTGTGCATTGGATAGAGAAGAGTTTAATAGAATTGCATCTTGCTCAAATGCTAGAGATATATGACATACTTTAGAAATTATTCTTGAAGGAACAAGTCAAGTCAAAAATCAACATGCATGTTCGTAATTATGAGTTATTTAAAATGACACCAGAGGAGTCCATTACTGTCATGTATACTAGATTTACCACAATTATAAATGCCTTGAATGCACTTGGTAAATCTTATACTAACTTCAATTTGGTGAGAAAAATCCTTAGGTCACTACCACAGTCATGAGAGGCTAAAGTGACCGTCATACAATAAGCCAAGGATCTAACCAAGCTTCCTCTAGATGAGCTCATTGGATCCTTAATGATCCATGAGATCCAAATGCTCAAAAACGAAGATGAGAACAAGAAAAAGATGAGCATCGCTCTCAAATCCTCGACAATTGAAGATGGAAATGAAGATGAGGAAGATATAGTCTTAATGACTAGAAAGTTCAAGAACTTTCTCAAGAGAAAGAAAGAAAAGAGAAGCCTCAAATACAAGAAGACATCTTTGAAGGCTAACGATGAAAGCTCCTCCTCCGAAAAAGAAGAAGAAAATGGAGAAATAGCCAACATGTGCTTCATGGCAATTGAAGATGATGATGAGGTATATTCTTCAAATGATGAGCCTGAAATTTCTTATAATAAGCTTCAAAATGCTTTTAATGAACTTCTTGGTCAATTTGAACTACTAGGTTCAAAATATACATCTTTGAAAAAGAAACTCATTTTGATGTCAAAAGAAGTTGATTTATTGAAAAATGAGCGAGATACTCTAAAACTAGAAAACGGTTTGTTCCAACAAAAAACTTTAGAATTTGAAAATGAAAAAGTTGCTTTGAACAACAAAATAGTTTCTCAAAGAAAAATCATTGGGAAGTTTACTCGAAGAAGCAAATTTTTGAAAAACATGCTTGGTAGTCAAAGATGTGTCTTTGACAAAAGTGGCTTAGGCTACAAGCCTTCTATTCACAAAAAATATTTTAAAAATTACTTTTTGTGAAGGCAAGGTCATTTAATGCACCTACTCAAACATATTATTTTTGCAACAAAGATGAACATCTTATTTTTTATTGTGCATTAAAGAAACTTGGGAGTACGACTCTGAAGAAAGCATGGGTTCCAAAAGGAACCAAAACTAACATTGAAGAATCCAAGAAGGCTTGGGTACCAAAAATGGTTTCTTGATTTTCTTGTAGAATGGAGCAACAAATGGTGTTTGAATGAAACTTGCCTATCATGAAGGCTTGTGACATTTGAGGACAAATCCTAAGGGGGAAACCTTTGGTAATTTCTAAATCATAGATTGAGAATATGTTTTTAATGTTGGTTGATTAAATTACATTGTTGGTTGATGTTATTTTCCTGTGTTTATGTTATAAATGCAAATGTATTCATCTTTGACATATTTTTTGCATTTATCAAAATGGAACATCTATAAGCTATCACTTTTACAAAAATCATGAACTTCGATGAGATTTTGTGAGCTTAAACTTTTTTGGTTGAGAATGACATTTAAATTGTCATTGGTAGCTAAGAGGTTGGTACAAACCCACTCAGTGGACTACTATCGTAATAGTGATGGACTCTTGAGTGCCCGTTAGACATCCTCTATACCATTTCAATGAGATTGTCATTTAAAACTACAAGTTATTCTTTTGGATGATCTCTTTGAACTGTTTTTTGAATTTCATCCATGCATTCACTTTTTGATTGACAAAGGGGGAGAATTCTTAAATGTCTACATGTTTGAATTCCATTTGATCATATGATGTTTTTGTTAAAATGCATATTTGGGGAGAAATGTGTCCATTGTCTTTTTGATGTGACAAAGGGGGAGAAATGTGCTAATAGTTTTGATGACTATATATTCTCCTTTTGAATTGGATTATGTTTTAATTGTATTACTCTTTATGAATCCAAATGGCTACAACTAATGTTTTGTCTCCAAGTTTTAAATGTTTGTCCAATTGCAAAAGATAGGGGGAGTCATCCCAAAACTATTAATTTATTATCATCATCAAAAAGGGGGAGATTGTTGACTTTTGTTCACAATCGAAATTTTGATGATTTCAATAAATGGATCAAGTTTATGAAATGGACATCTTCAAAGACAAAGACGACTTGATGAAAGAGTTAAAGACTTGAAGAAAGAAGATGCAAGGAGCTCAAAGTGAAGTTTCAAGACCTTAGAGTATAATCTTTGTAACTCTTTGTTTCACTTTTGACAATGATTATAAATCACACTTGCATATCTTTCAAAACGTGCATAAACCGTTTTACATTTTGTTAAAAAGATTAAAATATTTTTAAAGGTTTTAAAAACACCCAAAATATATACCCAAACCTTTTATATACTTATGGGAAGTAAGCCTTTAAACTTGGGTGTTTAAAAGTGGTCAAAAACATAGTTTTAAATGAACCGGTCTATGAAATGATTTGTAGAGGTCGACCACTACATGAAGCGGATGATGAGGAGCGTAGAAAAAATTTGACAGCATTCAAATTTTATGACCGTTGGGCAACGGGTACTTGAACCGATCAACCGGTACAACTATAAAATTGTCAAATCGACCACTAACGGTTATAAACGGCTAGTTTTCATATGTGACCGATAAATACACATTCATAATGTCTGAAATTCATAACCAACGATCACATATCATTTCTACTACTTGAGAAATATTCTAAACCTTCCTATTCTATCTTTATCATATCATTCACACAAAACACACTTTCATATCCTTATTTTTGTGTGAATAAAGAGATAGAGCTTTCCATTTTTATATTTACTCTTTGAGAGAGTCTTGTTCATCATCTTCATATCAAAAGTGGTGTTTCCTTTAGTGAGATTGTTCACTAAAGAAGAAGCTTTGAGAGTGTATATCTCAAGCTTGGGGAGGTTGTGAGTGGTGAGCAAGAAAAATCACTTGGGTGGGCTTGAGTGTTGAGCCCGAGAGAAAACACTTGTACGGTTCTCTAGCACCCGGAAGCTAGAGTGTAAAGCTATTGGAGAATAGTGGAAAACCTCAAGGCTCGGTGAAGGAGCTTGAGGGGTGGATGTAGGCGAGTTTGCCGAACCACCTAAAAATCGAATGTTTGCTTCTCTTACCCTTATCTTTACTTTTAGCACGTATTTACTCTTATTTTATATTATATATTTGTGCTAAATTAGGCTTTACTTTGCAAACACGTCTTTGGGTGTTACTATTGAAAAGTTTTAGAAAGTCAATTCACTCCCCTTCTTGGGTTGTCGTAATCCTGAAAATTAGTACTCACAAGTCTCTCGACTCACTATTGACCTTGAATCTGCCTCTAGTATGTGGTCAGAATTAAAGGAAGCCTATGCCAAGGCTTCACATAATCTCCAACCTCAACTTCATAACATTAAGATGAAGCCTGAGACCTCCATCAATGACTATCTGCGAGATTTTAAAAAATTATCCGATAGTCTTGCTGCCATTGGATACCCCGTGGATGAAAAAGGAAAGGTTTTTTTTATCTTTTTCACGGTCTTGGACTTGACTATTTACCATTTGTTTCCTCCTTGATGCTTCCTCCTTCTCCACCCTTCAATGAGGTAATCTCATTGCTCATAAGTTTTGATGATAATATACGTGAAGATGTTAATGCAAGATCATATTTTGTGTTCTATGGCCAAAGAAACAAAAAGAAAAATTAGCGTAATAGGTCAACCACTAAGTTTGGACCCCCCTCCTCAAAGGATAAATCTTATACTACAAATTCCTATAGACCAACTACACCCAATTCACCTGCTCAAGGTTCAAAGGATCGTGATTCCACTTCTATTGTCCGTTGCCAAATCTGTAAAAAAAAAAAAAATTGGCCAAGAGGCTTGTGTTTGTTGGTGGAGATACTACCAATAAAAAACAGATGGTACTGATGATGTTACTGCCTTAACCCTCCATGATGGTACTGATGACAATGAGTGGACACTTGACACTAGTGCTTCTACTCATATGACATATAACAAAGGTATTCTTCACAACTTAAAACCCTACCGTGGTAGTGATAGAGTTATGGTTGGTAATGGTGTTTTACTTCCTATTACACACATTGGTGATGCATCTGTTATTTCTATCAAACACACTATCCATCTAGACATTGTCCTAGTTGTTCCTGATCTAAAAAAAATTTATTATCTATTGGGCAATTAACTGCTGATTACCCATTTCATTGTGATTTTCATGGTGTTGGTTTTGTTATTAAAGAACAAGACACCAACAGGATCATTCCAAAAGGTCTTACCAGAGGTTCACTACTCGGTGTGGTTTCAGATAATGGATGGTACTTTGTGGCATCAATGCTTAGGTCATCCCCAAGCTTTTGTAACATTCCAAAAGCCTAATTAAAATAAAGGGCAAGAGTTCGCAAAACTTTTGTGACAGTTTCCAATTAAGCAAATTACCTTTTCTTCATGGTTTGAGAACTGATTATGCACTTTTGGAAAAACTACATTGTGATATATAGGAACCTACTCCTATTTTATCTCATGCTCATTTATCTTATTATGTTGTAATTATTGATGATTATAGTAGATATGCTTGGCTTATCCCTCTGCGAAAGAAATTTGATATTTTTTGGGAATTAAAAAAATTATGGGCTTTCATTGATCGTCAATTCCTTGAAAGACTCAAAATTTTTCAAACAGATGGCGGCAGAGAATTTGTAAGTTTTGCCTTTGGATCTCTTTTACAAGATAAAGGTATTACCCATCATATCTCCCGTCCACATACACCTCAAAAAAACGGCTTGGCGGAGAGACGCCACCGAATCATTCGTGAACTTGGTCTTACTATGCTATATCATAGTAACATGCCAAAAAAGTATTGGGTGGAAGCTTTCTCCACGGCGGTATTTCTTCTTAATCGTCTTCCTTGTCTTGTTATTAAAATGTTTCACCATATTCTATGTTCTTCAATCGAGAACCAAATCATGGAAATTTTTTAATTTTTTTTGGTTGCAAATGTTTTCCTTATGTATGAGATACCAAATGAAACAAATTTAATCCAAAATCCTTACCTTGTTTTCCTTATTAAAGGGTATATTTGCTTGCATCTTCCCACTAATCGCAACTATATCTCCCGCCATGTGGCTTTTGCTGAACAATATTTTCCTTTAAAAAATTTCTCTGTTTTCCACTCTAAACACTTTTCCACCCACCATAATCAACACTTTTACCGAATGGCATGACATCTTCTATTCAAATTCAAAATGAAAGCAATATTCAGGAGCTCAATTCTCGGGTAGAACTCTCTGTTTCACCTGTTCCACCTCTTACTGAGCTTGTACAGGAACTTTCCAACCCTGTGGTACCCCTTTCAACGGACCAATCTCTTAATGATCCCATTCCACATGTTGATCATGTCCATCCACAAGTTCCTGTACATTCCATGACTATAAGGAGCAAATCAAGTATAATCAAACTCAATCCTAATTACGCCAATCTTCATAGCCTCCATCTGATTCCTCAAGAACCAAAAATCGTAAAGACAATTTTATAACATGAGGGATGGGTGCAATCGATGAATGAATAATTGGATGCACTTAGGAAAAATAAAACATGACCCTTAGTTCCTCAAGAGCCTTATATGCATGTTATAGGCAACAAATGAGTTGTTAAAACAAAATTAAATGTTGATGGTTCCCTTCAAAGATTGCAAGTACGTCTTGTTGCCAAAGGTTTTAATCAAGTTGATGATGTCGATTATCATG
Source organism: Myrica gale (assembly GCA_963930655.1). Classification (NCBI taxonomy): domain Eukaryota; kingdom Viridiplantae; phylum Streptophyta; class Magnoliopsida; order Fagales; family Myricaceae; genus Myrica; species Myrica gale. The sequence continues at coordinate 11,492,673 of OZ005614.1, forward strand.
AAACTTTCTCCCCAGTTATTAAACAAAGCACCATTTGTGTTGTTCTTTCTATCGCTCGTGCAAAAAATTGGAATATTTGGCAATTAGATGTCAAAAATGATTTTCTCTATGGTTTTTTACCTGAAATAGTTTTTATGGAATAACCCACTGGATTTTTCAATCTCAAGTTTTCTAATCATATATGCAAACTTAACAAGGCTCTCTATGGACTCAAACAAGCTCCTAGAGCTTGGTTTTCACGGTTTAGTATATATCTCAAACATTTTGGCTTCAAATGTAGCTTGGTTGATTCATCTTTATTTATCTATAACAATAACTCTGATATGCTTATTTTACTACTATACGTGGATGATATTATACTGACGGGATCCAACCAAGCTCTCATGACTACCTTCATCCGTTCCATGCATAAGGAATTTGACATGAAGGATCTTGGTTATCTCCATTATTTTTTAGGTGTGTAGGTAACCAAGAACATGAATGACCTACTTCTCTCTCAGACCAAATATGCTCTTTATGTGATTAAGCATGCTCATGTGGAATGATGTAAGCCTACAAAGACACCGATGTATACTAAGAAAAATGTGAAACTGGATGACACTTCATGCTCTAACCCTACACATTATTGCAGTATTGTTGGGGCATTACAATATTTGACATTTACTCATCATGATATATCTTATTGTGTCAATTCTGTTTCCCAATTTATGCACTATCCTACTAATGAATATTTTCAGATTGTGAAGCGTATTCTTAAGTACATCCATGGTACTACTGATCTCAGTATTCAACTCTACTCAACAAATTTCATGCGGTTATTTGCCTTTACCGATGCAGATTGGGGTGGTTGTACTACTACTCGTCGATCCACCTAAGGATACTGCACCTTCTTCGAATGCAATATCATTTCCTGATCTGTGTGTCCCGATCCAGTACTGAGTATGAGTATCATGCTATGGCCAATGCCGCTGCAGAATTAACTTGGTTGACGTATCTTTTACGTGAGCTGACAATGTCACACTTTGCCACCCCCACTCTTTTCTGTGACAATAAGAGCGCTCTTCGCTTAGTTGAAAATCCAGTGCACCATGCGAGAAGTAAGCATATCGAATTGGATGTGAATTTGGTCAGTGACAAGTTCATCAATGGTGATTTGGTTACACGGTTTACATCTTCCCAACATCAGACAACATATATATTTACGAAAGCATTATCACACCCTTAGTTTGAATTTATGCACACCAAACTCAATCTGGTTTCCAAGATTCATTTGCGGGGATAAAAGGAAACAAATCACATTGATTGAGAAGTAAAAACTTGATAAGGCAACATCTAGCTAGCATGACCAGTGGCGGATCCAATGGGTAGTGGCCCTGGGCGGCCGCCACCCATTGGATCCCCCAAAAAAAAATTAGTTGTTGTATGTTTATTCATAAGTTGAGCTGGGCCTATGGGTACTCCTCATATGTTCTACAGGGCCTGGGCCCTTTATTTTTTGATATGCAAGGGGTACCTACCTTAAAAAAAATTAAAAATGGTAAATCCTCTCGACTCAATCCCCCTCTCTCTCTTCCAGTTCTCGACCCCCCGACCCTCTCTCTCTCTCTTCTGATCTTCTCGACCCCCTTCTCTCTCTTTCTCGCCCACCGTCGTGCCCACTACCACCTGCACACACACACACACACACACACACACACACACACACTCTCTCTCTCTCAGTATTTGCCTCTCTTTCTCGCCCACTGCTGCAGCCCACACCGCACGGTCCGCACGCTGCTGGCCCATTGCCGCACCACCGTGCCCACTGCCACTGGCCACTACCCCGTTGGTCGTTGTCCACACGCACTGCACGCGGCCACGCCGGTGGCCTACTGTCTGCCGCAGCACACACGGTACACCGCTGGCCCACTATCTCTGCCTCTCCTTCTCGATCTTTGCCCCTCTCTCTCTGGACTCTCAAGTCTCAGCTCTCTCTCTCTCTCAATCTCATAATTCTCATTATTTTGATTTTTTACGGTTTCAATTTTTGCAGGATCCTCGAGATTTTACATTTGAAAATTGCTGGACTTTCGACCCCTAGTATGTCTCTATATCCAAGATTCTTTCTCTACAATTCAGTAGAAAAATTCATTTATTTAGTATGCTAAAAATGTTTTAAGGTTTGGAATTTTGTGATTTGTGAAATTGTTGGAGGATGAGATTGAATTGATTTGGATATTTGTGGTTGGTTTGTGAAATTATTGGAGGATGACATTGAATTGGTTTGGATATTTGTTGTTTATAAAATTGTTGGGGGATGAGATTGAATTGGTTTGGAATTTGGATATATGTGATTTGTGAAACTGTTTATTTGAATTGGTTTGTGAAATTGTTTTCATTTTTGAATAATTTGATTGTAATGTCAATTGAATGCAATGTAGTTAGATTGTAATTTGGATTTGAATTAGGTATTTTTACATTTTGTGAAATTGGGGATTTTTTTAGTAGTATCATTTTTAATTAATTTGATCGGTAGTATTATTTGAACAAGAAGTTTTTAAAACTATTGAGAACGAAGTCATTTTGCAACATTTTCAGAAGATGCAAAAACGTAAGATACATTGTCATCTCTCGGTCGTAGTACATAGTACGGTACGTGTATTATAATATTTTTAATACTTTTAGTCTTTAATTTTCGATATTGTAACTCTAAGACTATGTTTTACATTACGAAGGGAAAAAATTCTTATCATTTCACGTTTAAAGTTCGACCCCCATGAATTTTGATCCTGGATCCGTCACTGAGCATGACAACTACTCTATGCACCTATCAAGACAAATCACAGAAGGAAAGCTACAAACGTCAACGTTCAAAAATAGCAAGCTATATCATATTACAATTTATCAGGGTCGGCTCTAAGGTAACTGTGGCCTTAGGCCAAACCTCAAAGTGAGGCCTTCTATAATAATTTTAAAAATAATATACTTAAAAATAAAACATTAAAAAAAATTAGTGAAAACATATTCTTCTAGCTTTTGAGATGCAAAATTACTTATCAAAGTTTTATATTCTAAATTTGTTAATATATCATTTTCATTTGATAATATGGCTAATCCATTTAATCTTTCTTGAGTCATAGTTGATCTTAAGTAGTAGTTTATTAGTTTTAGTTTTTAAAAACTTCTTTATGTAGAAGCAACCCTTATAGGTATTATCAATAATATTCTATAAGCAATACTTGCATTTAGAAAATAGTCTAATCTTTTTATATAATTTAATGTTTCAATTGGAGTGTAAGTCTCTACTTTTAAAATCTCTTTTAACAGTTTCAATTCTGAAAAAAAAAATCTAAGCCATCAATATCAACATGATCTTCATGGTTTTAAACATTTTCAAGTACAAGACAATATTTATTCGAGTCATCCTCATCCAAAGTTTCAACTTTTTCAAATTAAATAAAAAACCATAAAATCAAAAATACAATACAGATAATGATAAATAATACAAATAAAATATAAAATAAAAAGTTTAGAATAATAGCACCTAGACTTTAGTGACGACTAGTGATCTTGATCCCAAAGATACGAGTTGGAAGCACCAATAAGTGAGGAGAAAAAATAGGACGGTTGAGTGGATTTTTAAGTAGCTTTTGTACTTAACAAACAATTCAAATATTGTCCCACATAATTGTGAAATGGTTTATAGATTAAGTCCTTTTAAAGATGGATTTTAATTGTTAATTAATGCATACAAGGTAAAAATACTAAATAGATTAGATGTTATGAATGGCTAGAAATTATTTTTGTTTGTCAAGTAACGGTAAAAAAATTAAATGAATTAGGTTTGAGATTTTGTGGGATTTCTCCAATCAATTGCCAACTAATCTTAAGGATATTTTAAAGGATATTTATTTTATGAAATTTCGTTTAAATCAATTTGCAATTAATATCTTTTAAATATAGAGACTTTAGATTGATTGATGTAAGAGATGAAGAGTTAATGGTTCCTTCATTCAAGGAGATTTAATAGGCCTCTATATAAAATAAAAATTAATTAACTAGACTTTATAGGGTTCACAATGCTCTAATAAAAGATACTTTATAAATGACTGGAGAGTTGATGGTTCCTCTTATCAATGAGATTTATTAGGCCTCTTTAAAGAATAAAAATTAATTAATTAAAATTATATACAAATAGCTTTAAGTTAAATTTTTCATGCCTTATCATTAAATATTTTTTAAATATATCTATTAAAGAAATTTGTTATTTGGGGCCTCCTTAATTTAGGGGCCTTAGGCAACTGCCTACCCTACCTATAGTTGGAGCCGCCCCTAAAAATTTATTGTCATGATGTCTTTTTCACCTCATGTCAATCTCTGTTTAAAAACCTGTCAATAACACACACTCCTTACTGAGAGAATTTTATTCAATATGTTTTTTCTTTCGTTCTTTAGTCATACAGATTCTCATGTTTTCTCTAATATCATGTTCGTTGAAACTTCTAGATTAAGATCGATGGTGATTGATCGGCAAAAGCCAAGCAGTTATGGTCGTGTGCGATTCTTTGGGTCGGACAGCGACTAGATGATATTCTCTTTCTTTTCTTTCTTCCAACGTTTATATGCTTGTCTCCATTTACCAGTGAGGAATCTGCATATCAAATCTTGGTACGGTCTTTCTCCATTTTAATGGCCTTCAAAACAGAGCAGAAAATGCCAAACCATTTTCCGGAACCGAAAGTGGGGGGTCCAAACTTTTCCGAGTGTCAGCGCCCATAGAGCCAAACCTGTCCTCGTCTCATACCTAGTGCACACAGGTATCTTTTCTCAGCTAACATGCTAGTAATTTCTCATATTCACTGCAATTTAAGTAAGAAGAAGCATGTAGCTGTGGCGACAATCTTCAAGCAGAGCTCAGGAAGCTGCTGGTACAGTCAAACTTGCTAGTTCAGAAAAGTTATCTAAAATTAGCCAATTAAACCAACTCCAGATTCTGTTCCTCTCTTTTCTTTAATAAAGATAAGCATGCTTTTTCCTTCGTTCAAGATTCCATCCAAAGCATACATGTACTTATTCGTTCGTTTTGAGACAGATTTTGATTTCATTTTTTTTCCAATACCTTGTCCACCGGTGAATATATACCAGTGAATTGTATGTTTATATGTAACGCTTGGAACATCATTTTAGCAGGGGTGAACAGAAAAAACAAAGAAAGTTGATGAAGATTCTGGCTAAATCCCACACGTATGGTCCAAAGGACTAATAGTTTTTTCACAGAGCTATGTTCGGGTTTCGGTTGGAGTTTGAACTGGTTAGCTTTCGCTGACTATAGCCACTTGGGTTGGGTTGGACAACAGAGAGAACAAAGGAATGCAATTCCATTCTTTGCCCAAAAGTAGAAGAATCAATCAAAAATGCCAATTCTAGAAAGTTCAGAATTTTCCCATCTTTTTGCATATTTGGGGGGGAGGGGGGGGGGAATGTAACAAGGATTTCAAAAGTTGGATTCTTTCCCTGCCAGAGACAATTGTTTTTCTTTTACTTGCAGAAACACCTCCTCTTCAATGGTTGATAGGAAGCTGGTATTGAAAGATCTGTCTCTGTTTATTGAAGATGCTGCTCCAAATGAAATAGCTGATCACTCAAGCCAATGTGATTCTAAGCATCAACGTCTTACGCTGATGGAAATAAAAGAATTTGTTCCTCATGTTTTGGTACGTTTTGGTACTTGTTAATATGTCTATGCCGAAATATTGCTCGTGGAAATAACTGTGTAAATCCAATAACGGGGTATCCTGGAGGACAGGTCCAACTCTCGAATGCTGTGAATTTCCAGAGATGGCAAATTCAAGAAGCTTTGAAAATCCCATTTCCCAACTCAATCAAATTGCATAAAATAGAGGGAAACTTAGTGTACATAAAAGCCAACTTCATTATGAATAGGGAAACATATTACACGCTAGCCATAGCTAATCAAATGCTACAAAGTACTTCATACATGATACACTTGGAGCTCAATATGCTAGTGATCTGAGCCAAATTTATTCTTCCAACAGGCTATTGGAGTATCATATTTTAGCTATAGGCAGATAAGGCTGGAGCAATTGAATCAACGAGCCACTTAGATGGAGGGACATGACTTCATTGGTAGATCCTACCAGCGTTCCTCCAATGAACACTGCGGGTACAGGGGCATTGCAACCCAACCTCATGAGAGCTTTCTCCATTTCCCTGCCTTCAGGGTCTTGGTCAAGCTCATGAATCACGGGCATCACCCCGAGTTCCCGAAATAGAATGCCGACTGCATAACACATGCAACAGGAGCTCTTGCTGAATATCACTATCCCTTTCTCCGAAGCTAATCTTTTCACCTTGTCCATCTTGACTATACTGATCGAGGATGTATTTTTGGCAAGTACGGAATTCCCGTGTAAGGATAGTAAGTAGTAGTACAGGACAAACTAATTGCAAATCTTCGGAAGTTCTTATTTCTTAAGACCTTGTTACCGTAGATCGAATTCAGAGGCTCTGAATTCGCTCCACTGGTTATATATAGGGGCGACTTTATGGGAGGGAGAATTAGGTTATAGAGAAAAGTTTTTGAAGCTCAAGGTTTTTGAATCTGAGCTCTTATGCTACACTATTTATAGGGACAGCCTAAGGTGGCTGCTTTCTTTGAAGAAGAACATTTCAAAAGAGAGAGTGCTTTATTTAGATGCCCAACTAATAAAGCGACTTTCTAAGATAAAGACTACTGTGTTTCAATTTGTTCTGAACAAGACGACTGTGTCTCTAACATGTCCCAACAAGTTAGTAGACATAATTTCTACACGCATATAACTCAATTTAATAGACTGGCAATGAGTACACAACCATCTGATATGTAGACCTCTATTGTTCTTTTACATGGTAGGAGAATGAGAACTGCACAATCAAGAAGTGGGAGACGTGTACAGCTTCTTGACCATTTCTTCAACTTTTTGCAGATTTTATGGGAACAAGAATACCCTCTATCATGGCACACCAAAAGTTGAAAATTCTATGAGGGCTGGTCAATTTATACCAAATTCTCACTATCACCGTCAAGTTTCATCACAAAGCCAATGGACAATGGGAAGAGGTGGCCCAATAGGTATATTAAGCACAAGATTAAATGGTCTCTAATCAATGTGAGACTCTAACACTCCTTACGTGCAGACCGAATGAATATGGTCCATGCACGTAGACAACAATGGGGAACACAAATAAGTGGGTCAAGCCCAGAAATAGTTGGCTTTGATACCATATCAAGTTTCATCCCAAAACCAATTGGCAATAAGAAGAGGTGGCCCAACAGGTATATAAATGAAGCACAAGAGTAAATAGTCTCTAATCAATGTGAGACTCTAACAGATTCTAACACTCTCCTTACGTGCAGGCCGAATGAACATAGTTCACCTCCTCGAGGTTCTTACACATAAAGATTGAGATGAGATGGGCTTTCGGTGGCTGTGATTCTTCGGGCTGCGCCCACAAACTTCCACGATTCCTTTTCTCACCGGAGCATGTAATGCTCTGGGCATAAATGTAACGTTGCTCCGCTCCGAACAGTGCTCTCACCTGCAGATGAGCATGTGATGAATGCCCCCACACGTGTGGGAGCTCTCCCTTTGAACAACTGGACAGAGACTTTGGACGAGCTAGCTGTGAACCAGGAAATTCTTGACTCATCACAATATATAACTGCATAGCACTTACGCTCAGGGCCCGTAGTCGTCCATCACATTTGCACAGCTCTGATTGCAGTCTCTAGGATTCTGTAGTATATTGTAGGGCGCGTACATATATAGATGGGCAGAAGCCTTGGAAAAAGTAGTACATATTGATTTTTCTTTCTAGGCAAGAGTAAGTAGTTGTGGATATGAATTACTGATTTCCATCTACTATTGCTGGTGACTCCTTTCATCAAAGGGTATTAAGTCCACCGTCAATACTGTCCCTTTCTTGGCCTCCTGGTCAATATAGTATACCGCATGCACGCACATATATTGACCCACTTTCTTTTCTTCTGACTTTTGGGTTCATTGGAAGCTAATGCAATCCATCACTTGAAATTTCCAATTTCCTGGACAGTGTAGACTAAATTCAATCTCGGGTTCTATTTTGCTGTGGGGAAAACTTTACCAACTCAACTAGCTAGCTAGCTAGACGGCATCTTCGTGTAGTACCTACGTGTTTGCGCTTAGGAATGAATCTATTCTTTGTTAGTAAGGGCGTAAGGAAAGAAGCAGGAAAAGTTTTTGGCTTTGTGGATATGGAGGAATACTAGGGTAGGCCTCAAAAGTTCTGGCATCAACATCTTTTCCCCTCCTCAGACAAAGGAGAACCATGCATGCACGTGCAGTCACCATAAAATTCACTAGCTAGTGGCTATTGATTTACCCTGCTGCTAGATGGCATTGATATTATATATTTCCTGCACCAGACGTTCAAATTATATGTGGTGACGGAATCAGAAAGTTGAGAATCAACCAATATTTTAATTCTCGAACGCAGGAACCACACAATAATATATGTATTTATTGTGGTCGCAGAAGCATATACATGATATGCATGCTTGTTGTCATATATGTATACGTAAATTAATCTGATACATACGTTGTGAATACACAACAAAAGCTTCCGATATATGCATCAAATTAAGTAAAAGCACAGTCCAATGAATAATGCTACGTACGGTCTCTTCATGATATAGAGATCGCTAGCTTTTAGTAAGTGGACAATTTTTTAGTTGTAGCATGTCTGATTACTCATCAGAAAGATATGAAATATAGCATCTTTCTAGATCTGTTGCAGTTTAGGTTGATTAATGATGCTAGTGCTGATCATTCTCCATTACAAATACTTTGGAATATTGTCCGGTCAAGACATTGAGCGCTGTTAGAATTTAATTTGAGGCATGTCTTGTCTATGTTATGCTAAGACAGGAACGAATTCACAGAAGCGGCCTAGAATTGCATGCATCACTAGAATTATATGTATATTGGATTTGTTTAATCCATAGATCACTGAAAGCAATTGTCGTCAGAGTTTTGAAGCACAAAAGACTGAAGGCTATTTCCATACAGTGTAACTTTATCTTTTGGTACAGTTAGGTAGGGAACTCAAGAAAAAGTGAAGCCCTGTGGAAAAGATTGTTTTCAACTGATTTCTACAGCATTTACTAGCACGGTATGAGACCTGCTTTGCAGGTACTAGAACCAGATGGCCTTGGCATCGATGAGCATTTGCTTGAGAGACCCATCAACATGGAGGGATATGATGTCTCTTGCTGAGCCTACATACTTTCCTCCTATGAATACTGCTGGGACTGAGGGATTACATCCTAACCCTGATCTCAGAGCATACTCCATTTCCTTCCCGTTGTCGAGCTGGTCAAGCTCGTGAATTGCAGGGCTCGCGCCAAGTTCATAGAAGAGTTGCTTGATGCTGTAGCACATGCAACAGGAACTCTTGGTGAATATCACAGCAGCCTTCCTTGATGCCAGATCTTTTACCTTATCCATTGCTGTAAACTTCTTTTGTTTTGGCAGAGAATGGGACCACCCTGTATATATGAAGAGCAGAAAATACGAACTTGCAATGCAGCTAAGCGCAAATTCAAACCTAATTGAAAGCTGAAGGCTTTGGGAAAAACTATGCAAGCTTAGTGAGCAGGCTAAGAAAGGTAGGAAGCTTGTTTTCGTCCTATGGGTTTTGAGATTTCATCACCCTTATTTATATAGGCTGTGGAGGGCAATGGATTGCATTGTTTAATCCGGAAAAACAAACACCGGCTTAAAACTTTTGACATGGATAGAAAAGTGAAAGTTCCTTCAGATATTTGTTTGGATAAGAGGAAATGCCGCCTACATCATTTGCTTGATAGTGACCCTATGTGCTATAAACAAGTCGCCTTGTCATAGATCACACAATATTGGTGATTCAAATCACCATGGAATGTCTGTGGTACCTTAAAGTTTTAGAATAAAAGGATCTATAAACTGTTAGAGGTGCGCTTTCGGCTTTGGCTGGTAGCATCACTTGTGTGATTAGCAATATTAAAATGGAGCAAGGGTGACAAGAAGAATTCTTTTGACGAGACGTACTATTATCCTTCCAATGGAATTGAATAATTCCTAACAGTTAATAAGGGAATGTCAAGGACCAAAAAGAGACTCAGTATCTGAACCTCATTCATATTACGTGTAAATATACCTCAATAACGCAGCAGAATAGCATCACAACCATAGCAGAAGATGCCTCCGCCATCATGGAAATTTGATCAGTCCTTGTGTGAAACAGTGCCTAATCAATTTCATATGTTTCAAAGTCAAATTACCTCACTTATTTTCATGGCATGGCCGGTCGTGTAGTTTATTAAATTCATTTCCTTGATCTTCTCCTTTTGATCCGCTTAACGCACGTTGTAATTGGAACTTACAGTTTATTGTTTGAAGGTAATATCTGATACAGTGATGCATGGTATAATCATTCAGCTGATGTGGAGAAAGATAGGCTTTATCCAAATCATTCCCACTTTCTGTGCAATACTGGTCCCCGCATCAAATTCATGGGATATGGATATAGTGAATCAAAAGATGAGCCAATTGGAAAGGGAACAGAAAACATTAATTGTTCAACATGCAATATGATTGCTCGGGAGGAAATGGTCCTCTAGAGGTAGAATTTCAAAATGTAATCTTTCTTCTTTCTGTTTTTTGGGTCCTTCAACAAACATACTCATTGTTGTTGTAATTTTCTGTTCTAAATGGTAATTGGCAGCTTAGTTGCTACTGAGAACATAGCCCTTGGCAAGGGTCAAAGGCCAACACTTGATCGATGAACCTCAAGAGAAGCAGAAATAAGAGGAGAAAGATGATTCGGCTTAATTAGCTCCTTCACCGATCGAATTAAATCAGTGCATGCATCTGCTTCTTTGTTCTACACGATCTCCGATATGCAAGAATCCTTGTGATTAAAAAGCTGAGAATCTGCCACGCCCTCCTCACATGCATTCAATGCAACGAATATTACTAGCCAGCTGCAGATTGCTATGAACGATGCATGCATGACATGGCCATTATAGCGATAAATTATTTATGCATGGTCGACATACAAATGAAATTCATCAGTAAGCTCCTTCCTTGCAGATATGAATATCAGTTAGCTCTAATCTCGTCCTATGGTTGTTTTCTGGTTCTTTTATGAATCATATGCCATTGTTAATTATCATCTATCCCAATCCCTCTAATGTCATACGGGACTCTAGAAACTCTAGAAAGTGATCTCTATGCATATCTTCGTGATGGGTCACTCCTCTCTAGATCACTCTCGATCGATACACAAGAATCTTGCGTGTAACAGTACTTTTTGGGAATTAAAGAGGGGTGGAGACGTGAACAGGAATGTCAGCTACAAAGAGAAAGAGATGCACTCTAATTGAATTGACCTGTTATTGTGTTTGATTCTGCCTATCATCTCATGACAGTTCTTATCAATCCAATGCAGCAGATACTCCGAATAGCTGCGTTTTATACGTCGTGTATACGCTTCAATTGTTCAAGAGGAATATCAAACTTAATGGTCAATATAGATTTTTCATTGTGCTCCCTAAATTCCTAATTCGAAGCTGTAAACTTTTATAATTTGAAACACTGCTATAAGAAAGTCAAATCAAAAGTTTCTTTTAGTGTTAAATCCAAGCTCCCGAGTCTAATGGAGGTGGCAAGGGGTCAGGGATACTAGAAGCAATTTTCTTGAATTCTGGGGAGTCCTCGGATGATGTTTTTGCTGTTGCCTGATTGCAAGTAACTGTGCTGATTGGTTGCTGTTAGTGGTTGTTTTCCTGTCTACATTCTATGTTATTGTTCTTCGGGTTAATTTAAAGTTGTCTGATATTGAGTTGCTCTGTTTCTGCCCTGTTTTTGCTGGAATTTGTTGTTTGGCTTGATTGTGTTCTCCTTATGTACTGCATATGATACAATTTTATGGTCAAACAGACTGGGTAGCATCATTAGCACCAATAAAATAAAGGTAATTTGTGTAAGTCAGTAAAATGTGTTTTAAGTCTATAAACTACAGAAATATTACACTTCTTACCCATCAACTATATTAAGTTTGTCATATTGCATCTTAAACTATCAATTTTAACACTTTACATCATCGAACTACCAATGATAAACAATTTCCACCCTTCTTCAAATTAGACGAAAATTGAGTTATGTTACACCTGAGATGACAATAATGCCCATGATGATATAATGAATTGATAACAATACTCTCGATTGGATATGAAAATATGTAAAGTAGGTTAGGTGCATTATCATCGTTTTAATTTAATTTGAGGTAAAATTTGACTTGCGGTACAAAGTGTATAAGGTTAGTAGTTATAGAGTACAATATGTCAAAGTAGATAATTTATGGTACAATATGTCAAACTCCTATAATTAATGGGTAAAAAATGTATTTGTTTCTAGCAAATAACTAAGACATAACTATAATTACAAATACAAATACAACTATCAAAGGAAATCCCTAAGACATGCACGTCTTCATATATTTGTATTTATGAAGGAAAACAAAACGTTAACTTTTCTCCAATATATCATGGTATTTGAAAGTCGAATTTTTTTAAAAACAATTTTGATAATGGCGTGAAAATTTAGGATGATATGAGTTTTATTGAATTTTTGAAAAGCCGATAAAAAAAATGTGAAGGATATTTAATTGAATTTTCAGTTTTTGTCTATTTGAAGATAATGACAATGTCCCTCGCACCTTTGTAGTGCAGTCCCCAACAGAAACACCGACTGCAAAACAACTTAGCCGCAGCCACAAAATGGACACGTGGGTATTATGCATGAGTGACACACATGTGACACATGCACTGCCTAACTCTGTCGCTGAACGGGTGAAGGACACAGTAAAGCTTGGGACAAAGATGTCCACCAAACAAGCAAAAATCATGTTCCTCCAGCATGGACGATGATCACATCTAACTACCGAAGTATGCCGATTCATATCCAACTATCAAAGGAAATCCCTCTTTAGGAAATAAAACAAACGTGTCAAAGTAAAACCAACATTATATAATTCGTCGGCCAATTTAAAAATTATTGCTTGGCTTTTTATAATTGACGAATGAGATGATTTATAATGACTATTCAAAGTAACTTTTTTTCTGAACAATATAAGGACATTTTATTGCAATTAAGTCAACCAAAATCGCATACAGTGATCTCTCTTGGGAGAGAGGAAATATCAATAGAACTACAATGCCTATTGGTGACACACCATTTAGCAACAAAATGTGCCATGAAGTTTCCTTCTCTTGGGGTCCATCTAAAAATCCAATTCGATTGGCCTCCAGATAATCTCTAATGGTGCTAATATCTCCTGCTATCATCCAATCTAGAGTGGATTACAAATCAGTTGCTTGTTTCCAAACGACCAGTGAATCACCTTCAATGATCAAATCTGAGTTGGACATATCACTCGCCAAAAGGGCTGCAAGAGTTTCACCTTGAAGAGGGTTGTTTCCTTGTCGCCAAAAGCCCCTTGCATCAACGATTCTGCCCGAGGCATTTCGACAAAATGTCACATAGCTCATAATGCAATCTTTTAAGGCCACGTCGTAATTGATCTTAAGCTGATTTGGATTGGGTGGAAGCCAATGAACCACTCGTCGCATCCGATTCCAGGCAACACGATGTTCCTCAAATCTACGGGCAACATCTTGTTTCAAAGTTTCAATTACAGGGACAAAATTATCATGCACAACTCTGTTTCTGGTAAACCAAATAGAGTCAAGAAGCACTGTAACGTAGAGGACAAAATCCTCCCAGTTTTCTCTATCCTGGTGCAGCATATTATTCGGGTTAAGCTCAAATCTTACCCAATTCACCAGAGGTTCATGACAAAACGAATTAGGGTTAAAAGGCCACGGACTTTCTCTCCAGAGGACTCTGCTAAAAAGACAGCCAAGGAAGAGGTGGCTGGCAGTCTCTTCCGTTTGTTTGCAGAGAGGGCATGTAACGCCCCGGATCCAAACTCCAAACGGAAAGACTTCCATATAAAATAAGTCTTTTTACCACGAATAATCATTTATCTAGGCCATAATATTTCAAAACTAATTTTGTATAACCTCAGCAAAATATTCATAAAACGTAAAAAGACCCAAAAATATCAATCCGAGCCCTAAAATTTACGTTAGCATATCCGATAATTCCAATATCGATGATCTCTCAAAATAATACAATATCGAATTCTCCAACATTAATCTTCAAAAATACTCTTGAAAACACGCTTTCGAAACACAAATATCTCTGAACCTCCTCGAACTTCTTTAATTCCGCCAACTTTGAAAAATATGAGAATAAGGGGTGAGCTATGACTAGCGTAGTAAGTAGTAAGTCAATGGAGGTTGGGGGAAAAGACAATTTTATCACAATAATCGAAATCCAAAATAAAACACCGTGAGCCATACCAAATCCAAAAATACAAGTTCGTAACAAAAATATCTAAAACCACGCAATATAGGGAAATCACCAATGGTCACACAGACCTCCAGGCCACAAAGACCTCCAAATACCAGGTCACACAGACCTCTAGGCCACAAAGACCTCCAAATACCATGAGTGATATCAAATTGGCCACACAGACCACAAAGATAAATTGGCCACAAAGTTCATAGAGATATATCACCAGCGCAAGGATAACTTTCACAGTATGCTCAAGTTATAAATATTTCAATTGAGTTTCACGAAAATTTAACAATCTCATTTTACCAAAAATTTGTTCAGTTCCCCAAATAATACATTAAAACCATATAAAAATATTGTACACGTTTAAAATCTCATTGAAGAACCACTTACCTCGAACACTTAATCAATCCTTAAAACTTCTCCAATAATTGCTGAATAATCTCTCAGAAACTAGTAGCACCACCTCAATCCAAATTTTGGTCTCCAATATACATTCTCTGCAACTATTTATTAACTTCAATCTCTGCAACTTTAAAATTCAAACATACCTCTATCCATCACTTTTAAATTCAAACATAAGATCTTTATCCATATCTTTCAAATTCAAAAATAAGAATACTCTTTATCCATATCTTAACCTTTAAATTCTAACTCAAGATCAAATCTTTATTTAAACCTTTAAATTCAAATATAGATCATATCTTCATATCAGCACCTTTAAATTCAAAAATATAATTCAACCTCTATCCAAAAATCAAACACAAGATTAAACATTATCTCTTCATTTAAAATTCAAATTACTCACTTACACCTTTTTCGGGACGGGATATTACAATCTCCCCTCCTTAAAAGAAATTTCGTCCTCGAAATTTGTGACACCTTCCACAAAGAATAAATTCATTAACAAACCAATTCACAAATTATTTATGCTTCTACTGCGCACTCTGATCATACAAAATCACCACATAATTTTTTTAACAGAATTCAAGCCTAAAACTCAAACTCATACAATATCCAAGCCCAAACTCATACATTATCTCTTCATTTAAAATTCAAATTACTCACTTACACCTTTTTCGGGACGGGATATTACAGGGCAGACAAGAGCTTCCTCAAGCATATTTGGGATGAAACTAAAAAGTTTTGAGCGAAGTGGGAGAGCATCTACGATCATGGGCGGATACAAGGGGGTGCGCCCCCACTGGCTCCAAAAAATTTTATAATTTTTTTTTTGGTTATTAAGAAGCAGGCCCGCCCCCACTGGCCCAGCCGCTCAGGCCTACTTCCAGGGTCAGTGGGGGCGGGACTGGGCCAGGGGGGCGAACCCACTAGCCCAGTCGGTGTGGCCTACATGCTTAATTTTTTTTTAAAATCAGAGGGTGAATGACGCCGCTTTACCCTCTGATTTTTTAGAAAAAATTACTCACACCTCTCTCTCACTCTGCGATCTCTCCGTGTCTCCTTCAGCCCTCACGCCTTAGCAGTCCCTCTCACTGGTCCATTATCACTTTAACTGCACTAATACATAAATTATGTAGGTCCTCACTAATTTATCATTTGCCAATTAAAAAGGAAAGCATAAAAATATTATTTTTTATTAATATAATTTATTGCTGAGGTTATTTTTTAACGATAAATAGCTGAGTGCACCGATACATTTTTACAGAAGAAGATTCTTTATTTTCATATAGGCATCAAACTTTATAATTATTGATGGGTGTTAAGAATTGTCTTCCTCATATGCTGATGGACATGTTAAAGTGTTTTGTTTTGTTCTTTTTAGATAATTGATAGATTTTTGATAAAAAAAAAGTCACGAAGCATGAAGTCGTCTAATACTCATACTGTGGCTACTACTTCTAATGAAGATTCTAGTTCGAAAAGACCTCGTCCTTTGTTGAGTTTAGATGATATTATTTCTGACCTAGGGTTGCGTAAATCTGTTGACTCGTATTATGCTAGGATTCAGGATCAAGTCCGTAGGGAGTACTTGGTCAAACGTGCTTTTCAACCTCGTGGCTATGTTTTTCCCAAGAAGAAATGTGGGAAGAATTTGAATATAGTGCATCAGAGGATGCAGTTTATTATTTTTAGTGTTATCTATTTAGCCGACCTAAAGGAACACAATCTGGTGGAGATATGTTTGTGGTGAGTGCTTGCGCAACACAGACCACACTTGCTATCATTAAAGACATTGGGGATGAATTTTTTTGTCTTATGGTTAGGAGCACATGACAATGGTTTTGAGGTATGTGAACAAAAGTGGATAGATGATTGAACGATTTCTTGGTGTGGATCATGTTACTGACTCATGCTACCAATCTTTAAAAACTGTTATAGATAAATTGTTTGTAAGACACGAGTTATCAATATCCAGATTGAGAGGTCAAGGGTATGATGAGGCCTCAAAGGTCAAATTTCCGTAGCATCCAATTACCATCTCTCAGTATTAGGAAATAATACAGTAAGTGTATTTTATTATTTTTAATGTTTTTAGTTCTTAATTTGCGATATTGTAATTTTAAGACACCTTTTCCATTATGTAGAATTTTTTTTGTCATTTTCCCTTAGAAATTCGACCCCACTCATTTTATATCCTAGATACGCCACTGTCTACGATCACCTTCCAAAACAAAAGTTTAAGTCTGTGTTGGATTTTCAAAGCCCAAAATTTCCTCCATTCAGTATCAGCCAAGGGGCTAGCTCTAAGCAAACGTCCACTTCGGGCTTGAGAAAAGGCAGATTTAACCGAAAAATGACCTTTAGGGTCTGGTTCCCAAATGACTCTATCTGTCTCCTCCGTTGCAGGTAAGGTAATAGTCAGAATTGCATTTGCCGATTCTTCTTCAAACCAAGTCTGGATATTTTGGGTCTTCCACTGTCTAGTAATTGGGTCCCAAAGGTCAGCCACATAATTGATGGTGCTTGGCAGGACAGTGCCATTTTTGAGCTTGGGGGTGGAACCAGTGATGCCTGGTACCCATGGGTGGCTACAAACCAACGTATCACGCCCATTGTTAACTTTCCAACCTAGATTAGTGAGAACAATCTCACACTTTCCAACCTAGATTAGTGAGAACAATCTCACGGGTTTTTTCCACCCCTCTCCATACCCAAGAGCAATCCGATCTCCCTCTGTAATCCAGCAAACTCCCTCCTCTGAGATACTTAGCTGACACTGCTTGAACCAAAAGACACTTTGGGTCTGTGAGTACTAGCCAGCCAAGTTTCGCTACCATAGCTCTATTTAAATCATACATCTTTCTCAAGCCAAGACGCCCTTCATCCTTAGGCACACAAATATCAGCCCAAGCCTTGGGATGAAAGTTACGATTTTTCTCCTTAGAGAAACCCCACCAGAAATTTTTGAAGAGGACATCGAGAGAGTGCAAATTCTTTCGGGAGAAGGAAAACAGACATACAGTAAGACGGGAGTGCCGCTGCCGCTGCCACAGCCTTGATGAGCACCGTTCTACCTGCTTACGACAACGCCTTAGCTTTCCAACCTGAGACTTTTTGGGTGATTTTATTTTTTACATCCACAAAAGCTTGCTTCTTTGATCTTGGGATCCACATAGGCAACCCCAAATAATATATTATCCTTGCTGGAATTGTTATGAAGCCTAAGAGCAGAACGTATGCGGGTCTTTACTTCAGGAGACATATTAGAACTGAAATGCAAGAAAGATTTATGGAGGTTGATGGTCTGGCCTGACCAAGATGCATATGTTTGGAGGCATTCGTGTATGCTGCCAGCTTCAAAAGAATTAGCTCTACTGAACACCATCAGATCATTCAAAATAACTGCACACTCAAGTATTTCTTTTTTGCGTAATCAATCTTGGGAAGTTTATTCATGTGTACAACTCTTTGAATTTGACCAATTCTACTTGTCTAAAATTTGGGACTTTTTGAATTAGACTCTTTTGGATTGGGTCGTGTAAGCATATTTTCTTCATGGACTGAATGACTGGGACTTGGTATCATTAATAAGATTCTAGAAAATTACTTTAACTTTCTAGAATTGACCATCTCTCGTTGGAGGCCACGCTTGTAAAATCACTCATTTCGTCTTATTTTCATTTAAATTGTTAATAAAATTGACGACGTGAGAAGTTAAGGGTTAATATATGGTCATATGACATGTTACATATAAAATTGACAGCTTAGGTTTCAACATGTAATGTGATTAACAATATTGTCGTGTGGCATGCCATATGTCTTAGAAATAAATAATAATTGTAATATCTTTTTATGATTTATTATTATTATTATTTAATTTTTTTAACTGGTGTATCTTAAAGGGTTAATGACTATTTTCGTTCTTGGGTTTTCATCACTTTTATAAATTCATTCACATGTTTTCACGTTAGTCATGCATACTCTCTAGGATTTTCAATTTTGTCAAAATGGTCCTTCTATCCACTCTCGTTTGCAAATTGTCCAGTCAGCTAACACCGTACACGTCATGATCAACCAAAAAATGACAAGTGTAACAAATTTTATTTAGAAAATGACATGTCAATTTATTGCTCCACATCACTGAAATAAAAAAATTACAAAAGAAAAAAATCAATTAACAACTTATTTTAAAAAAAACTAAACAAACCAGGGATCTGCGAGCGACCCCTCAGCCTCCCAAGAGAAGGGGTGGGCCACGCGCGAGTGGTGGTCACTAAGCCACCGGCCTCTCCTAAAGAAGGGGGTGGTTTTGTTGCTCCCTCGTTTGGTTTTTTTTTTAAAAAAGTGATGAAAATCTAAGGACGAAAATGATCATTAACCATATCTTAAATTCAGACAGTGATTTGTCAATTCTAAAAATTAGATATATTTTTTAAATTTCATAAAAATCTAGACCTTAATTGTTAAATTTTCCTAATTCATTTAATATAAAATATAAGATGTTTATGTAGATTGGAATTTTATAGGTTTTTGTGTAAAAGTTGGTGAATTTTTTTAAAGATATTTAATTTTTGTTGGAGTTTCTAAAAAGTTGTAAAGAGATGATTTGATGTAATTGTTTAATAAAAAATATTAGAGTTATGTGAAAAAATACATGATAATATTTATTATATTTTTTTTTAAAAAAAATATTAGAGTTTGTGTGAAAAATTATTGAAGATTATATAGAAGATATTAATGTTTATGTGAAAAAAATTTAAAATTTAAATGTTCAATTTATAAATTTTATTAAATTATATTATATTTTAAAATATTTTTAGAAACGAACATACTTTTAAACGATTCCAAAAGAAAAGAAATTGAAATGAGCATTGAATACCCATCCGTACAATAACTCGAAGCGGATCTTATTCTCCCAACAAATCAACTGACAGAAAGTTCTCAAAAGAGGTCACCATTGCTGTTAATAAAAAATTAAACCCCACCAGAGCCCACTCATAAAAAAAGTTCAGCAAAATCCTCTACGAATCATATGCTTCAATTTTCAATGGGATTATGGGTCTCGATCTATCAAACACGTTGAGTATCATGTGATGTGATAAATGCATAGTTATGTCATGTGTTCCATCAGAACATATGAAATATTCGTTATATTATTACAAAAATAAAACAAAATATAGATATATACCTTATACTTTGATGGAACCTTCTCTTTAGACTTCAGACCTCCAATAATTGCACATCCATTTTATCCCTGCTCTGGTGGTGACTGATGGATGAGAGGAGTTGTGGCCACTCCGGAGTCCGGCCTCCCCGTCTCTCTAATCTCTCAGGATATGTCTCGAAATCAAATCACGAAGAAAAAAAGTATGTGAAAATACTTTTTTTAAAATAACACAATTATTATTCAATGTTGAGGGGAGCTAGCTCAAAATATATGAAGATGTATTCTTTTAAGGACCTCCTTGTTAACTTACTAAAACTTTGGTTATCCTAAAATTTTTTACTACTAAAATTATTATAAAATAATATCTCTGCAACAAATCACCTATTTCTATAATAATAAATATGAAAAATTTCATTCAAATTATCTCTTATAAATTAAAATTTTAATATTCTCGAAATTTTAATTTTGTAAACACCAAAATTGTGTATTTTTCAGTATCGCGCTACCACTTTTGTTTGTTTCCAAGTGAAATATGGAAACAAAATAATATTTTCAAGTGTAAATATCTTTGAAAAAATTATTAATTTTTGGGCCTTTTGGTTTGTTTAATTTGAGTATAATTAATTCTCTCTCTATTCTGAGAGGGGCCAAAATCATTATCAAATCACTAATCTTTGCCTGGTGGTCATAAAACAAAAACATTCAAAATATATTTTTTACGTACAGAGTATCATCAGTTTTGTATTTTACATCCTAAACTACTATGGTTGAGATATTAAACTCTTCGTCTATTTTTTCCACAAATTGGATGAAAATTTCTTTTTTTAAACAAAATGACAATTATACCTTTAAAAGTAAACTGCTATTTGAATTTTTTAAGAGTATAATCAATATTTCGTATTAAAAAAAAATTCAATTTCCGTTTATTTTGACGAAAAAAATAGACGAATGGTGCGATGTATTAAAGATGTGTAATTTGTGGTTGCAATTCCTTAAACATGGTAGTTTAGGGTATAAAATAAAAAATACATAGTAATTCGTTACTAAAAAGTGTATTTTCTTAAAAAAATTAAGGAAAAAAAGGAAAGAAAACTAACTCATAAAATGCGCTGCTCTACACTGAAATGTTGGGGTGTTGAAAGTGGTGAAAGAGTGAAGAGAGATAATTTGTATGAATTTTTATACCTATTTAAAATAAAAAATGATAATTTAATGAAAATAGGGAATTTTGTGTCAAGTAAAAATCATGAAAAAGTATCAAGCACGACATAACCAATTGAAGAACCGCAAGCCCAAGCCCACCGCCATTCCTACATGGAAAAAGAGAGTCCGTGGATAAGGGTTAATGTTTGCGGTTTGGATTTTGCAATGCTTTGATTATGTCGGTGAACAGCAACTTGGATACAGAAGGGAAAGTGGCCCAGCCCACTTTTGTAATTTTGTTTTCCCTTCTTTATGTTTGAATGGATACAATTTTATTTGTCTGATTATTAAAGTTCTTTTTCTGTTTAGATAAGGAGAAAAAAAGTGTTAATAATTTGTAAAAAATTATTGAAATTTATAAAATATATTAAAATTTTATGAATTGTTTTTTTTTTTAAAAATTGTGCCATCCCTAACAATTAAAATGAAAAACAGTAAGGATAGAAAATTCCAGTTAATATGTTTTTTGTCTCGACGGTTCCTGCTAATATTTGTTTCCTGACAGCACATGCTTAAGAGATTTCTAGGTTCTATACGTAAACCCTAACCTCGAAACTATTCGGAGGCGCGTCCTCTCGAGGTGCTTTTTCTCTCTCTTCCTTCTTATCAAGACGTGAGAGCTTGAGGCTCTTCTTTGGTCCCTTTGGTCGGTAAGAACACCAATGAAAATAGGACAGAATTTCACAAAGCTTCAACCTTTGCTGTTGGTTTTCTGATGCCCATAGAATGTGAATTTGAACCTTACTAAGAGAAACTGTTGTACTCGGCTGAGTTAATGAGACTGCCACAATTTCCTGCGAACAGAAATAATCTAGTACCAGTATAGTATCTTGTATGTATATTTCATGCTGTTTTAGTTGGTGGGTTATTATCCGATTGTGTGTTTGAGTTATGTTTTTCATAAAGAGTCCGTAAATATTTGATATTTGTTATGTGATGCATTGCTTTCGATGTTGATATTGATAATCCGGCAGTTGAAAATCGAATATGCTGACTGTTAATTCTGGATTTGTCTTTTGCGGAAATTGATAAGCTTAAACGTCCAATATTTCCTAATCCGGCTAATGTTTTGGGTGGTCTACAGGGGTCGATTCCTGAGTACGCCTTGCTATATTCGACCAGGTTAGTTGTGGGCTCTTGCGCTGAGGTGAATTTGTGGTATAGACTGCTGTGGTTATGGTTTCCTATATTTTTTTTGGTATGTTTTCATGACAATGTAATGATGGACCTGTGATGGAAATCAACCAAGACACGCCCTTTTGTTAGATGAGCGGCTGTGGTGACAAATTACATTTTCCTCCATTTTTTTGTGTGTCTCTGCTTACTAGGCCTTTAGTTTGATCTATGTGATCTGCAGAGTTTCAGCAATCCTTTCTGTCTGCCTTTACTTGTTTATAATTTTGTTCTGTTTAGTTAACATCATGTTTGAAAGTTTTAGTTTCATTGTTCTCAGCCTCCCTGCCTTTACCCATCCAAAACAGAAAAAAGAAAAGGCTCAGACTTTGGACTTCATTGTGACAGATTTACTGAACACGGTTCCTACCATTGGGTACTAGACATGATATGTGTCTGATATGATTTTACGTGTTTGCTTTTGAATGTCGAAGGGAAGCTCTTCCCTTTCTCCAATCACTATTGTATCGTGGTTTAAAGTGCAATAGAATTATACTAACAATTCACTAATCATGGCCAGATGCTCTGTCTCTGGAAATTTTTGCTGCATGAGTTGATGGGTGCATTGATTGAATCTAACTTCCAAGTCCTTTTTTTCTTTTCGAGTAACTTCATATTCTTTGACTGTCAGTGGTTGTTGTTCGTGATGTTTATGCAGATAGCACCAGATATGTATAGTCTTCTAGAATCATCATGTGCTTGCAGCAATGTTTCACTGGTGTTGTGTACTCTTATTAATTACATGAAATAAATGTTTTTGATTTGCAGAGTTCAGACAATTTTGATATCAGCTACTAGTAACTATCTTTGAATATAGTGATGGGAGGAAAACAACAGATTTATCAGTTCAACCTTCACAAGTTGAACCTAATTTGTAGAGCCTACTCCTCAAAAGTGTAGTGTATATTTAATACCATGAAAAACTTTTTACGTACTAGCAAGTGAAATTGAAGATGGCTACTTTTCTCGTGACCTTTGGTTTCCTCAATTTCTTATTTTGCGACGTTGTATACTTTTGTTTTAGTTCATGATATCTGTACTTGTTATTTACATTGGAGGGTTTCTATCCCTTGCTCTGCATTACTGTCTACCTTGATTGTAGGGTAGCTCTTATGGACGACACTCAAGAAGCAGAGGATCAAACATCTGAAGTCATTTCTGATAATGGATCGCAAAAGAGGCAGGAAACTCGTGATGAAATGCTTGCTAGGCACAGGTGATGTATGGATCACAAAATTAAATTAGTACTTTATTGCTCTTTATTTTGCTAATGCGATGATTTTCGTTGCTCTAGAACAATGATGGTTCTGGTTGCCTCCTGTTAGGCCTGTCTTAAAACTTTGCATATATTGTTGTATTTTTATGTGAAGACCTGGTACAAAGCATAAGAGTTGAGGTTACCAACATCTTAAGCCGTTTCCAAACAGTTATGGAGAATAAAGATGTTCTTTTTCATTTTTCACGATAGGTACTAGAAGAAAACAGTCAGATTTATATTTTGAATAGAATGCCTAACAAGTATGTGTTCATTTTTTTGCATTGTGTGATAATGATCTAAGTTTTACTGGTGCTGGATTTGATTACAGCATGTATAAACTGTTCTTTGCTCTTCAAGGAAGTGATTGAATAAGTGTTGTTTTTCTTAGTTTACTTCTGTTTTAGTACGTTGGTAATGGAGGTCTGTTTCTTAGTCTTGTTGGATTCCACGTTTCACCTTTTGCATAATCTCATGGTTTTTGCACAATGACTATTATTTGGGTGCAGGAAAGAGATTTCACAGCTGCAGAACATGGAAGTTGAACTGAAAAAAGGGGCAGCCAAAGGTAGCAAGGCTGAACAAAAAGCTAAGAAGAAGCAGGTGGAGGAAGAGATTTCTCAACTTTCAGCAAAGCTTAAAGAAAAACATGCTGAAGAACTTGCTTCATTAGGCTATAGCAGAAGTGATGGAGATGGAAAAAGCAATCTTGACAACTTAGTGAAAGCCATTGCAGGGGTTTCTGTTACCAGTCAACCTGACCAATCAAAGCCTAGCAAGAGTGCAAAGAGGCGAGGAAAAAAAGCTCAGCAAGAAGCAGCAAGAGAGCAAAGAATCCAAGAGGAGCAGAGCACCATTATAAGTGATCGAATGATTGAAGATGAGGAACTGGAAAGAAAGCTTGAACCCCTTGGTTTGACTGTTAATGAGATAAAGCCTGATGGGCACTGTCTCTACCGAGCTGTTGAGAACCAGTTAGCCCTTCTATCTCACGGTTCATCTCCTTATACATACCAAGAGCTTCGAGAGATGGTGGCTGCATATATGAGGAAACATGCATCCGATTTTGTCCCATTTTTCCTGTCGGAGGATGAGATAGAAGGTGATTCTGATAATTCATTAGCAGAGAGATTTGAGAATTACTGTAAAGAAGTGGAATCAACATCAGCATGGGGCGGACAACTGGAACTACGTGCTCTAACTTATTGCCTTAGAAAACATATCATGATATTTTCAGGGTCCTTCCCTGATGTAGAGATGGGGAAGGAGTACAAACCTGATAGTGGGAATGGTTCATCAAATTCAAGTGTCATGCTGTCATACCATAAGCATGCATTTGGGCTTGGTGAGCACTACAATTCTCTTGTCCCCAAGTAGACCAAATAGATGTTTTTCAAACTGTGAGTACACAAATAACTGAAATCGTAGCAGTGTTTGACAATATGTTATCATAGAGAACCTCCTTTCATAGGATTGTTGCTTTAAATTGAAACTTCAGATATTTGTTTGAGAACAAAGAGAAGTGTAAAAAAAAAATCCATGATGTGCTTTTTCAGTACCTTTTGATTCCTCTTAAATGCATGCGACCTTTTACCTCTTCATTTGGTCGATGCGTGGATTGGTTATTGCAAGTGTAACGTAGTTGCAACCTGGACGTTCATGAAAATGTGAAACCCTTTCTAAGCGTTTCATCGCGATACCCTTTTTCCATCTCTATAGGTTTTTGTTCATGTTCTGCTTCAGTTTAAGTTATAGGAAGAGGTGTCTTTGATATTTCTGGGTAGGCGGTAGCAGTTCTTTGTTAGCTTGTATTGAAATCGCGACAGCAAATGGATACTGCAAATTTGTCAGAAACAGAACATCAATCCTGAAAATTTGCATCCTCGATTACTATAAGCTGAAAAGTTTTCCAGAATGCCAAAAAAAAGGGGGGGGGGGGGTAGCGAATATTGGAGCATATTTCACAGCACAACTCCAAACTCTGGAATTCGGATGAAATTTGTCCAAATGGCTGGCTATTGTATTTGAAATGAACCTACGTACCTTTTAGACAATTCGATCTGTTTGAAAGTTGGAAGCCATGTGAGAGATGCCACACTGCCACTATATGCTCCATTTCGGTGGCATATATTATTCCACATTGGGCTCAAGTGGATTACCACAATCCTGATTTTGCCATGTAAATCAGGCAAAGCAACTTGCTCCACAATGGATATAAATTTTTTATATGTAATGTATGGGAATTCAATGGAAGAATTTTGGGGCTGACTTAGTGATGGCATTTAGTGTAGTGGCTAACAGTTCCACATCACTATCAAGAGGCTAGCTGTATATACAGTTGTCCTTAAGAGTCAATCACGTCTCATGTTTAAGTTAACTAATTAGTGATGGCATTTAGTCTTTAGAGACAGCATTTTAGGAAACCACTTAAAAAAAGAGAACATTTCAGGAGTTTTGTAAATGAGATGTATAATCCCTAAAAATGCACCTCAAAATTTCGTTGTAAAAAAAACAAAAAAAGCTTTACTTTTCTTGTAGCTGTAATATATGTGGAAGATTAAAGGATGAACTGCTCACGAGGCACTAAAAACAAAGAGCACCGAATTAAGAGGAAAAGACTACCCAGCAAAACTATATATATACCTCAGACGGTCGAATATCCAAGTTAACTGTTTCCATACCCAAAAAAAGGTGGCAAGCTTGAGATGCTTTACAAGGTTGTGCGCACCCAAGCATGGTTTCTAATGGCCAAGCCCGTGCGTGCGTGCGTCCGAGCAAATTCATTAACCTATGAACTATTATTTCTTTCTTTCTTTCTATTTTGGCCTATAATTATATATGTAGATTGGGCAAGCCTCTAAGTAGCAAATTCATGAAACATTTTAGGCTAAAACAAAAATCATCTCCGTGGAATAACATATTATATATTTTGGGAACTGAACTATTGGACCTTTTAATTTTAGGGGAAAGTACATATTTTCATATTGAAACTAATCCAAAGCCACGTATTCGTCTTTCTAGTAATAACTAAACCTAACTTCCACAGGATTAATGATACAGCTGAAACCAATTATGAGTAAAAAATCCGTAATATTCAATCAAAATTTGCTTTGACTAGGTGCAAGTTGCTTTACAAAAGTGCCAGGTTGGAGCCGTCATCGGCTTTCCTGTTTTGAATAGAATATATTCCAGTAGGGTCATCCTAATTGATGCGTTGACAATTTAGGATAATGTAAGAGAAGATTATAACGACTAGGCAAATGGGTTGAGTGGTCCTTTATATCCTATAAATAGAGACTCCCAAGACATAGGGTTTTCAACATCGAGTAAGTTACAAAATATTTTTGAGAGAAGAGAGATTGAGCATGAGGATAAGAGTCTTGTTTGGTAGCCAAGGATGACTTGCCTGCTCCTCAAAGAGCTTTCTAGCGTATACAATATGTATTTCAGTCCTGAAACTCCTGTGTGATTCGTAGGCAGTCTCCTTGGCTAACCTAGCTGTCTCTTGTTACTCATGCTTGGCCTTATCTTCTATTAAGCAAGTCCTATACATTATTTTCCAAACATATTAGTCAATCTAGACTCTGGGAATATGGTATTGGCCGGGACCTGATGTAGGACTTAGAAGGAAGAAAGCGAAACAGTCTTGTTTGGAAGTACGTCAAGGCCGATGATGGCTTGCCTTTTCCTCGAGAAAGACTTTGGTTAGTGCATGCGTAGGTATAAATCTTACCCCAAATCCCTATTCTTCTGATAATTATCTCTTATACACTTGATAATTGGTTTCTAGTCCCTCATGGCCAACCTGGCAGACTTTTCTGTTAAACCCATCGCAATTCTAGGGCTGTACGTGCGTGATATCTAGGGCTGCACAACCACACCGAAAATTTCTGGTGGAACCGGCACCGGGTTGCCGTTACCCGACTTCACCGGTGCCGGTTTGAGGTTTTCTCCAAAACCCAGTGTCATTGGTTTTTTTTTTGTTTTTTTTAAACAAAACGACCCGTTTTGAAATTCTTACAGAGACTTCTCGCTCGACGGTCGCTCGAGCGTTCGACACCATTTTGTTACAGAGACTTATCGTTCGACGATCGCTCGAGCGCTACCTTTAAAATTAAAAAACACATTATTTTCTTTTCCCCCGACCCAGTAAGCCCTGATTCTACTCTTCTCTTTTCTTCTATTCTATTCTTTCTTTTCTCCCCAGCACCAGGCTTTTATACAGTGCTTTTATACACTTATGGCATCCAATTTAGAACCTACTTGTGTTTGAACTTTGGCTTGTGGTTGAACATAGGGGGTATGATATAATGTTAGTAAACCTTTAAAAAAATTTAGACCTCTGTTGTTAATTTGCAGATGGACAATCCATCACAATCACAATCATCTGTAGCCACATGTAGTAGTGCTACTGCTATGTCGCCCTCAGTATCGTGTCTGGCTGTTGGGTCCACTCTGGATTATGAGATAGTTGGGACGGGGTCAATGGGTGGAGGTGATGTAAGTGGACGACCACCACGCCCTGAACCCAAAAAAAAGGAAAAACTCCAACCCTTCTGATGTATGGCTGCACTACACCAAAGTACCTAACTCTGATCCACCTAAAGTAAAATGTAATTATTGTAGAAAAGAGTTTATGGCTCATCACAAGAGTGAGACATCGGGGTTATGGAAACATCACAACATTTGTGCATATTTCAAGAGAAAGAAGAGGGGTCAGTTAGATATTGGGCAGATGTTATTTTACGATGCTGATAAGTCAACGAGATCTGATGTTGGAACGATGGGGGTGACACATAAATTTTGTGAGAAGACTATTCAAGATATGATCGCTAGAATGATAATTGTGGATGAGATGGCTTTTATTGATGTTCAGAAACATGGATTTAGGAATTTAATTCATTATTTGGAGCCTAGCTTTAAAATGCCATCTAGGACAACAATTATGAGGCTTTGCATGAAACTTTATTTGAAGAAAAATGATAAGTTGAAGCATTTGATTTGAACGAATGGGTATAGAGTATCTTTTACCACATACACTTGGACATCGATTCAAAATTTTAATTATATGTGTGTGATTGGACACTACATCGATACTAATTGGGCGTTGCAGAAAATAGCTTTGTCCTTTAGGAGGATGCAAGATCATAAGGGGTATAGTATTGCTAAGGAAATAGAAGACTCTATGAATGATTGGGGGATACAAAAAATCCTTACAATAACAGTTGACAATGCCTCCTCTAATGACATTGTCATTGAGCATTTAAAGAGGAGGCAATTGAAAAAAGAAACTCTAGATGGAGGGAGGATTGTTTGTGGCCATGAATTCCTACACTTGAGATGCTATGCACATATTTTGAATTTGATTGTGTCTGAGGGGTTGAAAGAGGTTGATGAGTCAATTACTAAGGTTCAGAATATGGTTAAGCATGTTAAGTCATCACCCCAAATGTTAGAAGAGTTTAAAGAATGTGTGCAGATTAAAGAGATTACATTTACTCAATTTTTGACTCTTGATGTTACCACTCGTTGGAACTCAACTTATTTGATGTTGGATGTGGCTTTGAAGTATCGAGAGGCATTTGAGTTGATGTTGGATGAGGATGAGCACTTTATGTTGTATTTAGGCGAAGAAGGGCATGAGAGGAAAGAATTAGGCGCGACCACACTCGAGGATTGGGAGCACATTCGCCACTTTGTAAAGTTCTTGAAGTTATTTTACAAAGTAACATTAAGCATGTCGGGATCAAGTGTGTCTACAGCTAATGTATACTTGGAGGAGTTGGCTAAGATACATAGCCATTTGGACAAGTATTCTTCTAGTAATGATACTTTGCTTAAAGAGATGGCATTTCACATGAAAACGAAGTATGACAAGTATTGGGGTGATTTGATGATAGTGAATAGACTTTTATTTGTTGCAGCGTTGCTTGATCCAAAAACAAGATGGTTGTACTGAATTATTGGTTTAAGAAAGTATTGGGAGAAGCAGAAGGTGGGTGACAGTGATACTTTAGAACGGTTGTTTACTGAATATAAGTATAACAATGGCAACCATGATAATGTCAGGGAGGTAGGTGACAGTGATAGTGTGACTTTGGGGGATAACGAGGATTGAGATGAATTTGATCTTGTAAGGGTTGCTAGCCAAATGTTAGACTCCAAATCTGAGGTTGAGAGATATTTATCAGAGTTAGTTGAATCAAAGACTCATTCATTTAAAATTTTGCTTTGGTGGAACCTTAACTCTCATAAGTATGCTATCCTTTCCCGCATAGCTCGGGACATGGCAATTCTCATTACCACTGTACCTTCTGAGTCAGTATTTAGCACTGGAGGTCGGGTATTGGATTCCTTTCGGAGTTCATTGGCCCCAAAAACTGCAGAAGGTCTCATTTGTGCTCAAAATTGAATGAGATGCGACCCTATTGTGGATGAGGAGGACATGACTTCTGATATGACTGAAGATCCACAAACTTATACAATTGACTCGGGTAATTTTATTTTTGCTTTTGTTAGTTTATTAGTTTCAATAATATTTTTATTTTTATAAATTATAACTTGGTGTATTTAAATATATTGTGTAGAGTTACCCATCTTGGCGACGAAGATCGAGGAGTAGGGGTTTTGAAGGAGTTACCCATCTTTATGATAATCTTACAGTTACGTCTCTAATTCTTTATTACTTTGGACTTTAAATTCTCATCTTATCTTTTAAGACGATCTTTAATTTTATTGTATTTGGAATTTGGATTTCATTATCTTTAGTTACGTCTCTAATTCTCTATTAGATTTTATTGATATATGATTAATGTACCAAAAGCAAAAAAAGAAAAAAAAATACATTGGGTCAAGTGCGTAAAATGCTAAAAAATAGCCCAATATGAATGTAGGATAACCGGAAACTGCCGCCGTTAAAGGCCGATTTTTGGCCTTAACGGTATAGGTGACGGTTTTGGCCAAAATCGGTACCTACACCGTGGTTGTGCAGCCCTAGTGATATCTCATGTGCGAGACAATGGTGCGTAAGATGGCAGGAGAATGACACCGATAGGAGGGCATGAAGAATTAGGGCCCATGTATGCTAGCCGAACACAAAATTAGTCGAGAGCTCTAGCTAAGAGGAAAAGACCAAAGATATAATTTTTAATACCGACGTCTCAAACACCAAAGGTCCCATGCACAAAAGTATAACCAAGAAAAATAATGGAGAAAAGGCGACAAATCTAATTAGATCCAAGACCTCTCAATTTTTATGCATGAATGACATATCTATCACACTATACTCCTTTTATTTTGTTGTAATCTCATTTAAAAAAAGTATTTTAGTGACGTTCATATATTTAGAGTCCCGTAAAATATGATCAACCAAATTGAGATTCGGTCAACAGGAAATTAAATACAAGCTATCTTTCCATAAAACAGCTTCCGCTAAAATAAATTTTAATTTTATTTCAAAAATTGTCTAACTTAAATATCTTGTCACTGAAACTTAACTTCTCTCAGTCTTTCAAAGAGTACTTTCCCTCTTTAAACAAAAAACAATACGAAAAGCAGACTATTTTATTCATAATTTTATGTACTTTTATTTCCAAAGTAATTTAAATTTTTTAAATATTTTTTTGAAAATAAAAATAATTTAACTTTTTAAAAGATATTTTATTATTATTATTTTACAATAAGTATCATATTCGGTTGTTACCTATATATGTTATTTTTAATTCATCTCAAACTGATTAAAAATCAAGTTTACTAATTATATGAGATTAGAATGATATATCAAATATTAAAAAGTGATTTTCAAAAAACATGTTTTGAGGTAACAACCAAACATTGAAAATACTGAAACAAAATTCAGTTTAAACTATTTTACATTATAAATAGCTTTACGTGAAAATAAACGGAGCTTGAATTCTTGTAAGTTTTTCATCTTGCTTGATTTATCTACATATTATTTCTTTATGATATTTGCTATTAACAAATGCGGCTTATGTATTATTTTGCTTAATCTTCAATTAATTTTTTAGCTTATTGCCGAATATAAAGTACGAGATTATACTTTTGAATATTTTTCCATCATCCTTTTTTTTTCTCTTATACAATTTTAATGAGAGTTTTCTTGTTTATGTCATATAAATTATCTTCCTTTATTATTGTGAAGTTTATATATTTTCTTTGTGTTTTACATTTACGTTCATAAGAGTATTGACTTAGGTAGGGTACTAGGGCTGATAGGGTAATTCGGGTGACCAGGGGCAAAATCGTAATTACTGGGTAGTTAAGACAGGGCTGGTCGAGTGGTGAATGAAAGGGCTGGCCAAGTGGTGAGTGACAGGGCTGGCCGAGTGGTGAGTGACAGGGCTGGCCGAATGATGAGAATGACAGGGCTGGCCTAATGGTGAAGGACATGCTTGGCCGAGTACTACATGCATGAACCATGTATGCCCGGGCATCCTGCGTAAACTCACCATAATTTCTTTCCACGTGTTTTATCCATATGAAGTGCATTTAATGCCTTCTTATCCAACTGAAGTTGGTCGTCTAAGTTGGGGCTTGCAATTGGCTCACACCTTGACTTATTTTTACCATAGAGACATGAGATATGGGTGATCATGATGCCTTTTTAAAGATTGGTTCTTAAGTAAATGCAATGATTGCCTAGCCTATATTAGACCAATTAGACTGGCCAGTGAACATATACCCATTTGTGCATTGATGATCCCCTGCCTTATTTACTTTAGACATATTAACTGAAACTACCTCGTACCAAAGACATAAGCACTTTCACCTACCTAACTGAAAACGAAAGGAACAATTCCAACTGTCCAAAGAGAGAAAGGGAGGGAGAGTGACATGAAAATTCTAATGACTAAAGAAAGAGGAAATCGAAGGAAAAAAGGGGGAAGATGGTAGAGGTAGTTTGGCCTGTACCCTTTCTTCCCATCAGCTTTTGGTCTTGACTTTTTCTAACTTAGTATCTTGTGTTGATATTTAGGTGTTCGTATCTACGAAAAATCAGTACATCAACGTTTAAGGTAATGGTGAACTAGATTTACATTGGGGTTGGTAGTAATGGGACCAGTATAAACCCGGGGAGTTTTATTCTTTATCTTGGGAATAGTCACATGCATTTAGGAGGAATAATGAGGGCTTTTAGTGAAAAACATTTACTGTCCAAAACTAACCCAAGAAATCCTTGACCCTGAATATTTGTGTACATGTAGTATATGATTACAGTAGACCCCAGTAAGAATTGCAGGGCAATATGAGGTCGAAAAGTTCTAAAATGCCCCTGGTTGTCCCTAAGGGCAGTTTCGGCATTTCTCAAAAAACCCACGGAATCTTTGGAATTTTGTCTTGGAAATTGGTGGAAATCTAGTATATGATTTCAGTAGGTCCCAGTAAAAATCGCAAAGCAATCAGAGGTCAAGAAAGGTCGAAAATGCCTCTGGAGGTTTCAAGGGTAGTTTCAACATTTCACACTAATCGTTAATGTAAAAAGGCCCGAACTGGAAAACTGACTTTATGGCTGTGTAGACCAAGAAAAATAGATGAGAAATCTCATATTTGAGTCCAAACCGAGTAGAAATAGGGGCTCAAATCATAAAGCCCGTTTAATTTCCTAAATAGATTTTAGGTCCGTTAATCATAAACAAGCCCAGAATAGTTTGTTACAGCAGTGACCTATTAGGGAATTGTGCGTAGAACAATCTGTAATCTGATAACACGCAAAGGACATATAGAGATAAAAGGGCCAAAAGACTTTCAAGACCATCTGGGGTTGGATCCTTTCAGAGGAAAAGGTTTTTATATGCCGTAAAACTTTTGTTTATTGATGACCGAGAAAGATTTGTTTTAACTACTGAAAGAATTTTTATGCTAAGAAAGATTTTGTTTTTGTTTATGCTGAGAATAGTTTTAGGCTGAGAAAGAGTTTGTTTGAAAAGAGTTTGTTTTGAAAGACCGGGAAGTTTTGTTTTTGGAAGCTTGTGTTTAAAGGACCAGAGAAGACTTTTTACAAAATTTCTGGTCTGTTTTTCTATAAAATGCCCAAGGAGATGTCCTTTTTGTGACGTGCTCGAGAAACTCTTTTAACATGGTCGGGAAGAGAATACTTTTTATATTATTCTCGGGAAACTTATAAAAGACCGGGAAAGTTTCATTAAAAGGCCTGAGAAGTTTTTTGAAAGTCCTAGAAGAGTTTTTGTGCTCGGGAGAAAAACATGTTTTTAAAAGAATGCTTGAAAGGTGTTTCCTCTTATGCCCGACATGATTTTCTTTTGAAACTAGTCAAGAGTTCTAAAATCTCTTCTTCTAAATACAACCTGGTTTAGAGATAAAATAAAATAACTTAAATGTTATAAGTTGTTGAACTTGCCTATTACAACATGTGGTTTTTAGTAAAGAATAAGTCCGACCAGCATGGATGAAGAAAAGTTACTGTGAACTTAGGTTGCCTTATTTTGTCATATATGACAGTTGGTATATGAGATCCATGCAAATCATTGATTACTTGATTTTCAATTAAGCATATGAGACATGTTGCATCTTCATGTCATGGGAATGGAGAACCAAATAACTAAATGAAAGAAATGAAACAATTCCCAGAGGTGGTCCGATAAAAGGGTGACAGTACTGATCACAATAGAGGGATAGTGTAAGCCACCACTGAAAGGAGTGATTGATATCTCTGGCGCGATATAATATACTCTTGACAGGGTCATGGTGCCGAAGTACGGGACAGTCCCATAGAAGGGGAGGGGACGCACAACCCGATCTCTGCGGGGTGAAACAGAGGAGACTAAGGACACTTCTGATGACCGTAAAGAAAGAAAGAAAGAACTGAAAGAAAGAAAGAATGGAAAGAAAGAAAGAAAGAAAGATGGAAAAGAAAAGAAAAGAAATATTTGATGTTCACGTGTGGTTAAGGTGTTGCATATCATGAATTATATGTATGAGTGTTGACATGAAACATACATACTTAAAGCATATTGTGAAGAAAGTGATAGTGACAGAAAAGAAAGAAAAAGAAAGAACCGGAAAATATATGCATCATCCCTGCATTGCATCTATCATACTATGGTTAATCTGTTTATGATTCTCAAGGTTTAATTCGTACTGAGTTAGTAGGACTCACCCCTTTGTTTGTTTAATTATTTTTCTATGTACTGTTGTGGCTGTGGGCATCGGGCATATCAGAGATTTTGACTTGTATGAGCGAGGAGATTTTGGATGTTGACTCGTACATCCTAGTGATGACGATATGGACTTTCGTCACTGAGTCGAAGATTGATTAGACGTCCATAATAGTTCTTGTTGAAGGTTTAGATAGATCCAGTTGAAATTAGCCGGTTTCATGATTGTTGTTGGATGGAAAACTATAGACAACTTTCACTTTTGTACTTATTTTATTCTTGCTTTCCTCATAAAGTTTTCCTATAATAAGTGCATATGATTTTGATACGCTAGTTTGAAGATTTTTGTCATTATCATTTTAAGGCATTAATTTCTTTTGTTCAAGTTTCTTAACCGATTTGCAGCCTTTCTTTTATCAATAATCTTTCAATCAAGTCTTCCGCTAAAAAAAATTTCCGAGGGCATGAAAGCGATCCTAAGAGTTTTATCGTGCGGTAATCCCCGAACTTTGTGCATGCGATTACTATACGCGAGCAGAGGAGGTAAGTACCAGCACGGAGCGTGACAAGATCCTCGTTACCCTTGAATTGTTGGATGTACTGATGGAGATGGAAAAACCCGCAACAGGACAAGGTATTTTTTTTCTATTGTCAGCTCCGTAAAATTCATCCCATTGAATGAATCATGGTACTTATGGCCTAGAGAACTCATCTCGTTGAATGAATTATCATGGTTATGATTGGGGGATCTTACATGATCAATCTCTTGATCTCATCGTGCCTCCAATTGGTTGAAATGAGTTTTGAGCACATACAGCATTTCTTCAATCATCTGGATCATCCTTAATTACTTGCGTCAAGCCATTATGATTTCAATTTGGATTCGATATAGTTTATCTTCACTTCCGAACAAGAGCGGCATGGCTCGATCTTGGCTGTCTCTAATACCATTTGTTACGTGCCTACACTTAACAATGGTTGATTTTTTGGAGAAAGATCAACGAAACTCCAGGGTGGTTTAATAGGAGAAAAATTGGCCTCCTAAACAAACATATGTTTGAGAAAATATTCAACTTGCTAGCTCTTCATTATTCACATAGGGTGCCTCATAAGCTTATAAAGAGAGTTCAAATAAAATAAACAACATCTAAGAGAGTCCTAAACACTAATGGAAGAGGATAACAATATCCTTCCACATCCTAATCTATTCCATAATTCAAATAACGATAATATCAACTCTAAATAAGTATTTACGTGCCTATAAAACCGCCAAAAAATTGTAAATAGAAAGAAGATTTCATTGAACTTTTCTTTTCGATCCCAACTCATTTTTCGTTGGTCGATATATATATACTTTCCATCAAAACCATACCTCAGAAGGCCGAAGTCATGTTAGTTAATTGTTTCCATACCCATAAAGGAAGGAAGCTTGGGATGTTTTACAAGCTTGTGCAGCAAAATTAATTAGCATGGTTTCTATTAGACAATTGGCTCAAGCGTCCGAGCAAATTCATTAACCAATGGACTCTATTTGTTTTTCCTTTCTCTTTAGTTTTGGCCTAGAATCTAGATTGGGCAAGCCTCTAATTACAAAATTCATGAAACATTTTAGACTAATCCGACCTCTAGCTAGCCGCGAGTCCGTGTTTCTCGTAATAACTTGCACAGGATTAATGTTACGGAAAAGGGCCAACCAAAATTGACTGGGTGCAAGTTGCGCTATAAAGTGGCAGGTTGAAGCCCCTCTTCGGCTTTCCGTTTTTGAATGGAATATATTCTAGTGTCGTCATGCTAATATTTGATGCCGTTGACAATGGAGGATAATGCAAGAGAAGATTATAACGACTAGGCAAATGGGTTGAGTCTTTTCTACCTTATAAATAGAGGCTCCAAGACGTAGGGTTTTCAGCATCCAGTGATCGGTTATCAAATAGTTTTGAGAGGAGAGTTCGAGCATGAGGATCAGAGTCTTGTTTGGTAGCCAAGGATGACTTGCCTGCTACTCAAATAGCTTTCTAGTGTATCAGTCCAAAAACTCTTCTGTGATTAGTAGGCAGTCTCTTCGGCTAACCTGGCTGTCTCTTGTTTCTCATGCTTGGCCTTCTCTTATACTAAGCAAGTCCTCTACATTATTTTTCATAGATATTAGTCAATATTCTAGACTCTGAGAATATGATATTCGTCGGGATATATGCATGAACGTACGAGGAAGAAAGCGAAAAACTGAAGTCTTACACACTACAAGAAATTTGGCATTTAACAACGAATTCATTAGCAACGGAGCCAATTTCGTAGCTAAAAATCTCCTTTTTGTGTCAAAAAATATTTCGTCACTAAAATACCTCTTTTTGCAACGAATATAAACTTTCGTGGCTAGAAGGTGGTTTTAGTAAAAGGTAGCGAAGATGGCTAGCCTTTTCCTTCAGAAAGAATGGATCAGTCCATGCTTATATAGGTATAAATCTTACCCTAGAACTCTTCTTCCTTTCTTTTTTAGGTTTTTTTGTGATAATAATCTCTTATACACTTCATAAAATATGGTTTCCAGTCACTGATGGCAAACCTGACAGACGTCTTTTCTGTGTAATGTTGGGTAACAGAGGTCTGTTGCTTACATTTGTTGGATTCAACGTTTCACCTATTTCATAATCTGATGGTTTTTGCACAGTGGCTATTATTTGGATGGAGGAAAGAGATTTCACAGATGTAGATCGAACAAGGAAGTTGAACTAAAAAAGTGGCAGCTAGCGAAAGGTAGCGAGGGTGTACCAAAATCTAAGAAGAAGCAGGTGGAGGAAGACTAGATGTCACTTAGAACAGTGCACAGGACTTGCAACAGTCACTTCCCAGTTCTCAGAATACTCCAGTTTCTAATGAATGCATTTCACAACTTTCAGCAAAGCTTAAAGAAAAACATGCTGATGAACATGCTTCATTAGGCTATGGCAGAACTACTGATGGAGAAGGAAAAAACAATCTCGACAATTTAGAGAAAGCCATTGCAGGGGTTTCTGTTACCAGTCAACCTGACCAAAGCCAAGCAAGAGTGCATAGAGGCGAGGAATAAAAGCTCAGCAAGAAGCAGCAAGAGAGCAAAGAATCCAAGAGGAACGGAGTCACATTATAAGTGTTCGAATGTCGCCCCCTTCCACCCTCTTATATAGAAGAAAAATATTTAAGATGAGGAAATTCTGAAAGAAAGCTTGAACCCCTTGATTTAAGAAGAGGAAATGGATAAAGTCTGTTCGGCACTGTCTCTACCGAGCTGTTGACAACCAGTTATCCCTTCTATCTCAAGGTTCATCTCCTTGTACATACCAAGAGCATCGAGAGATGGTGACTGCATCTATGAGGAAACATGCATCCACTTTCCTCCCATTTTCCTGTTGGAGGATGAGATAGAAGGTGATTCTGATATTTCATTATCAGAGAGATTTGAGAATTACTGTAAAGAAGTGGAATCAACAGCAACATTGAGCGGACAACTGGAGCTTGGTGCTCTAACTCATTGCCTTAGAAAACATATCATGATATTTTCAGGGTCCTTCCCTGATGTATAGATGGGGAACGAGTACAGAGCTGATACTAGGAATGGTTCATCAAATTCAAGTGTCATGCTGTCATACCATAAGCATCCATTTGGGCTTGGTGAGCACTACAATTCTCTTGTCCCCAATTAGACCAAATAGATATGTTACGAACTATGAGTACACAAATAGCTGACCGCAATGTTTGACAATATGTTATCACAGAGAACCTCCTTTCATAGGATTGTTGCTTTAAATTGAAACTTCAGATATTTGTTTAACAACAAAGAGAAGTGGAAAAAAAAATCCTTGATGTGCTATTTCAGTACCTTTTGATTCCTCTTAATTGCAAGAGACCTTTCTGTTCCTCTTCATTTGGTCGATGCTTGGATTGGTTATTGCATGTGTGAAACCCTTTATAAATTCTAAATGTACTTGTATAATTGACATAATTTTCATGGGCAAGATATCATGATATTTTGTGACAGCTAGTAAAGGTCTGTGCTAGCGTGTTTTTTTATTTAGTAT
Source organism: Myrica gale (assembly GCA_963930655.1). Lineage (NCBI taxonomy): Eukaryota > Viridiplantae > Streptophyta > Magnoliopsida > Fagales > Myricaceae > Myrica > Myrica gale. Next base: position 11,531,546 of record OZ005614.1, read on the forward strand.
TTGGTATGTGCCACCATTTTGAAAACATCGCTAATTTTTTCTTAAATTTTTCTATATATATTTTTTTAATCGGTGATACAAATTTATTTTAATAACCATAATTCATTGGATATAAAAACTTAAAAAACATGGATAATAAAACAAAATATACTTCACCATTGATTAATAACGTTTTACAACAAACACAAGAATCCTACAAGTAATCTAAAAAATAACAAGTTTCCTAATATAAAATAAAAATACGTAAGGACCAACTAAAATATTCAAAACAACACAATAAGCAATGACCAATTAAAATCTTCCTCATTTTACACATCAACATCATCTTGAATTCCTATAATTGAAAATAAATATCACATGAGAAATAGAAATAAACAAGAGATTTATGTAAACAAAATATCTACTTGTAAATAAGGCTATAAGCAACTCTAGATTCTCCGTGTCTAAACGGGTCAATGAGAGCTCCAAAGCAGGATTGTCCATGAGCACTCTGACTTGGGTCTATTGGCCCAAGCCTCCACTCCACGGACTAAACCTCACAAAAAATCTCAATTTAAATCGTAAAACATTTTTAATTGAATCAGATTAGAGTACTATTCGGGACAAATATAAAAAACTAAACTCCACATAGCCTAACATAATGAACTTAAAAATTTAGGCTTATCCTTGAACATTGTAGACACAAGCTATATTATTAGCAGTTAATATAAATAAGAACTAATTTTTATTGAAAAACGAAAAGTTGCTGCAACTTGGTAACCAAAGAAAAGGAGGCCACTAAAGTTTTTTTCAATCAACGGATTTGTGCAGTTTAACATATGCAATACATATTCAAACTTATCTAGGACATTATAGAAATACTGAAAATAACCCAGCTTCTTTCATCATAAGTATATCAATTCAACCATCATGCATCTCACAATTCCATAGGAACAAAATTGAAGGGGAAGTTATGGAAACATAGGAGCAGAAGTCAGGATATAGCATACCTGAAACTTATGTTGGTGAAGAATACCACTACCCATGCTAAAGGATGGACTCCGTGAGACCTGAAAAAAAGATGTAGATTAAAAAAAGGAATTGGAAGTATAAGAACTTCTTTTTAAAGTATCCCGAGGACATACAATTCATAGCTCTAAAACATACCATGTAACCCCCTGAACCTAAATAAAACCCGCAGTATTAACACTTAACTTAATTCGAATCACCTACACAACTTAAATAATTATTAGGGGAATATGTAGACTTCAACTAAGCTCCAAACTGAAGATTTACCAAACTTTCGTCAACAAAAGAATCTGGATAGCACCTAAACTAAATAAATACAAAATCTCTTATGCTCCGGAATGATGTGTCGTGCAAAATTAGTACTCTTGTCTAGAACTCTCGCCCTCATTTCTTCCGTTTTCTTGAACTGCATGCAGCTCTTGAACTACTCACAATCACGTCATCCTCAACAAACATCAAAACAACCATATATATACAGTCCTAATGTCAGGAAAAACATAGAAACTTGATAATGTCTAAGATGCTCATTTTAGAGAGGATCAGTTAAGTACTAATTTCAGAGCATAAAAGAAAGAACCTTCAAGGCATATTGGCTATAATCTATTCTAGACAATGACTTCAAAGTATTGTCACCTAAGATAAATGCTCTTTATCGCCATATAGAGCTTTGATCACACAAGAAGATCAACCTCTTTTTTCTGAACAAGAGAAGACAATTCAGAATAATGATATCATAAGTCATTATGCCATGTCTTAAACAATGTGCACAATCTACAAAGGGAGGGTTTGGATAGGCATGAGACCTTAAAACGATCTATTAAAATGATCACCTAATAGAGCAAGGCCATCAAGAATGCTTGTTTGAAAAAGGGTGCTTTAATAGCTTTTCTGAAGTTGGGCGCTTTTTTGAATCCTTCACCATGCAAGTAGCCACCAGCTCTTCGGAAGACATAAAAATGCAACATTGCAACTAGAACATTTAAGCAAACAGGTTGCATGCAATAATCATCTCACAAAAAAGGAACTAGACAAGCTCCGTTCAAGTGAAATAAAATAATTAGAACAACAATTTACACGGAATAATACATAGAATAATTAAAAAAACTGCGCACTTTCAATTTTGGCCTAATTTCATTAATTTCATCCACCAATAACCCAGAACTAAAAACACAGAGCAAACTGGGTGCAAACGAAAAAAAAAAGGAAGCACAAAGCATCAGAAAAACTGAGGCCACACAACTTGTCGATTTATATGTTTTTAGTAATTGTAATTTTTAATAGCATTTAAATCAATCCTTACACTTGGTTGGTAGGAATAGGTTGGTAGCATATTATTTTACACACTTTTTTATAACTACGCGCTATATAATTATCTTAATTAAAATAGGTTGGTAGTAATAATATATAGTACTTATAATTTAAAAGTGTGATGCCTTCAATATAGCCTAGTGTTTAGTGCGTAAAATGACTTAGTACTAATACTACTTTGAACTTTATACTTAGTATTATAAAAATCTTAGTTCTTGTTATTAACTAAATATTTTTTGAGTAAATGGTAAATAATATTCTTTTATTATATACATATATGTGCTAAACTAAATACTTCGGTTTAGCATGTTATTTGTTATATGTGTTTATAATATATATGATATGTGCTAATTAACCTAAGTACTTTATATGTATGTACCTACCTAATGACTAAATCTTAGCCTCTAAGACCATCTATTAAGTTATGTACTTTAATTGCATAAATTAATCTCATAATATATTTTTATTTGAAATTAAATAATATGTCCCAGTTAAATAGTATTATATTACTAATTATTCAAAATATATATGTTCATTATAAGTATGATAATAGATGTTTCTAACTACTTAGAATTTAGTCGATAAATATTCAATTACCATAACAACTATGAATTATAATTTAAAATATATCATGTAATAACTTCAATTTTCACAACACTCCCGCTAAAGATCGACCTATAGCGGCGTTTTGAAAATAACGCCGCTAGAAATTACATGTCCATAGTGGCAGTCACTGTAACCACCGCTATAGACACCCTGTAACGGCGATCAGCGACCACTATTATAAAGACCGCCGCTAAAGGGTGTCTATAGCGGGTGGTTATAAAAACGCCGTTAAAGGGTGTCTTTTGCGGATTTTTTAGCGAATGCCGCTAAATATCAGTTTTTTGTAGTGGTTGTTGCTGAAGTTTCAGGAGATTGAAGGGCTGACGAGTTTGTCCGCATCTACGTAAGAACTGACATAAGTTGCTGGTCATTTAATTGCGTACTGGGCACCAGCTCAAGAAGGTTTCATTGGTGGCTTTATTGAAGTTGAGAGATCTGAAAAAGTGAAGGGTTTTACTTAGGATCGCCATCTTGTAAAGTTCAAAAGTTCTCAATGGATCGGTTGGTGTAACCTTCACATACCCAGAGTATTTTTATCTCTTGGAGGAAGACATCCTCGAGTGATTTTCACTTCGTAACCAAAATTCCTTGTCTTCATTGTCTTGGTTGCTTGCTTATTTTACTTAAGTTGTTCTTGTGATGTTATTAATATCGTTATTCGTCTTGATTGATTAATTAAGAGACTGGTACCTTAGTTAAACAATCTTGATATAAAGATTTTACTGTCCTGTCAAAAATTGATTTTCAGTCATATTACAGTCAATCTAAGGTTAGACGTATTGAATCCCAAATTTGACAGATTTAAGATTTTCATTTGATTGATATTTGATTTGGTTTTTTCTGTGAAATAAAAAATCGTTTAATCGACATATAAAGATCATTGTCATAACTATCATTTAATACAAACCAGAGTTTAATCGTACTTGCTTATAAGAAAATTCTTACACAATAATTATCACCATAGTTATCATAATAAAGCCTAATATGTGACTTTCTCCATTCATCCTTATTCTACTCTTGGACATGGTCTCGAATCTGCACATCATCGGTCATTGTCGAATCTATCTTTTGGCTATTTGGAATGTATATTTAAACTGGTTGAGTTGTGAAACTCAATAAGCCAACAAGACAGGCACTGGTGCATGTGTAACGTGACATTTAACAAATTAATGAAGAAATTTAATAAGTAATCATTTAACTATAGGCTCGCACCTTCAAATCAACAAAATTACTAGGCCACCAAGACATTCGTCTTCTTGGATGATCTCATTGTTGTCCCCTAATTCTTCATCTTCATCTTGTCGGATAGTTTGTTCACTTGTTGGAATCTGCTTTGTAAGTTTTTCATTTTACTTTGGGGAGAGTATGAATGACAAACAAATTGTCCTACTGGGAGCTTGAAAAAGAAGGTGGGGGACAAACTCAATACCAAGATCAAATCTAGTATCTTTACAGTATATAAACCAGTACAAGAGTCTCAAGAACATCTGCCTGTAGAGATTACTATGGCTATCCACCAACTACTGCTTGACTTCAAGCATGGTTTCGAACTTCCTTGACGAATCATTCATTTTTCAGATAGATGATAAGAAATAATCAGATGGAATCTTATAACCACCATTCTGACGCTAAAAGATTGCACTTTTTTTCCCCTTGTCAGCTTCTTCTCATCAACAAAAGGGAGCCCAATAAACAAATATGACTCTTACAACTACTGAAGTTTACTTCAAATGTCACCCTATTGATTCTGAAGATTCATTGTCATATCCCAATATGCTAATTTTTGAAGAAAGAAATAGTTTTGAACCCCTGCCAAAAAGAACTGCAAGCTAAGTGCATGTAAATGTGTACAAGAACATAACATATTGTAGGAGATCGATATCGAGTGAAAAACTAACGGTAAACTGATCCCATCCCTCCTGTGATGAAGTAATTATAATGGAATGCTTTAACATATATGTAGCAAATATATGTTCCCCTTCCATCCAGTGCACACACAAAGTAAAACTTCAAAGATATATCAGATCCTAAAACCAAAGAAATAGCTAGTGAACTATTATGTTATGAAACAACCTTTAAACTTAACCGGTCAGTAAGAAGTATACGATTTTCTGAACCAACAATTATATGCTTTTCATAAAATTGAAAAGGCATAAAGTCAGGGCAGACCTTAAATATAAGAAATCAGCACGTTGAAACACAGAATCAGATATAAGACTACCAACCTATATACCTTTTATATAAATGCCTCCTCCGCCATTTATATACCAAAAGCGCTATCATACATGGACTTCCAAGTACACCTTTTACCAGAAGGCAAAATCATGGGAAGAAATGTCACCAAAATAATCAGAAGATAATATACCCGTTGTTTCACTACTATCTACATTTACTTCTTGTCGGCAATCTATTCTTAACTTCAAACTAATTGCCTTCCCAAACATGAGTAATTAAGTCCTGTACTATATTTCTTTTTATTTCGTCTCATCTGCATGTTTGAGCTACTTACTGCTTTATAATCCGGAGGCAAGACTGCTAAAAAACGAATTAAAGAAGTTCAAAGGCAAGGTATAGATCCTCACCGACCAATAGAATTAAGAATAGATAGCCTGCAATAGAAAAGGCCTTTGGCAGAGTTAATTGGTTTATACGAAAAATTAGACAAGTTGAAAACTGTGGTGCTACTTACACGAAATATAATCAACTTTGTAAACCTCAAGATTTACAGGCTTTAAGGCCTTGTTTGGAAGCTGGGTTGGTCTCAGGTTTCTGGTCTTAAAACGTGACTTGAGAACCGATTACGAAAACTGTGTTTGGGAAGGTCTCAGATTTGAAACTCATCCTCAGTCCAAGACGCGACATTCCCACGTGCTCAGTTTAGGATTTGTCGCTGTAGTTGAAACGTGGCAGGTGACCCCAAGTAAAATATCATGTTATTTGCCAAAGCCGATTTCTTCAAGTGTTTGTCGTACACGTCATTAGGTTTGCTTTTTCAATTTCTCGATAGAATGGAAGTGCAAATGATGAAATTAGCCTTCACCCTCCTTCCCCAATACGATGACCTGGGCAGAGAGGCAGGAGGGCTTCTTCCTCTTCCAAAATAGCAATTCTGGTTGTTTTCGTTGGGTCTTGTGCTCTTTATCGGAGGTGGAAGAAGAGACCGGAAAGAGGTGAATTACCTCATTGGCTAATATTATGAACTATTCTTCGATCACAAACAATGAGCTTTCATGTTTAATATTCAGAAGATGATGGGAGAAGCCAGAATGCGCTGTTGCACGAGTTGGCAAGCTCCACTGGCCACTGGGGTTGCCATTACACGAGACGGTGGATTAGTGAATTCTGAAGAACTGCTCTTCATGAATCTATCCTTTATAATGGCAGTACAGATGACTTTTCAGACTCAAACAACATCAAGCGGAGAAATGTATGACTGACACTTGTCAATACCTAATGTAGGTAAGAGAGGGGAATAAATTTTGTTTTTCTTTCCTGGGAACTCAGAAAACAAGAACCCATCCCACCACTCCTAGAACACTACTAGACGAAGTTCAATAGCATGCTTATGTGGGAAAATCAATAACTTAGAGGAAACAGAACTGGAAAATTGGAGGGCTACTTGCAAGTAAAGAATCAACGATAAAAATATTGCACCTTCGTCATTGACCAAAAATTAGAACCAAAAATTACACTAACATATCGACGAATTCCAATTCTTTAATTTAATTCTTATGACTTGGTCCTGGAGATTGTCGCACATCTGCATGCATGCATCAATTCCTCAGTTTTCTGTACATGCATGATGCAACCAGCACAAGTTCATAACTAGCCCGACCTGTACATGCAACAGCAGCAACAATGACCAAACAATGTACCTCCATCGCTGGCCAACAAGAAATAAAATCTAACTCACTAAACTAAGAGATCTTTGAGCCTCCATTTCAACGTTGATTCACAATGGACCTTACAAATCAAACGTGTTAAGAACTCAAATCTACATATCTAATGACAATCTTAATTATCAACAAGAGCAACGCCCCACCCACTACAAAAAAGGGGTTTATAGCGCGGTCTTTTTAGCGGCGATCGCTAAAAACGCCGCTAAAAGGTATTTTTCGCGGCGTTTTGGAAAAAAACGCGGCTAAAGAGGGTCTATAGCGGCGGTCTGGATGAAAACTTCACGACCGCCGCTATAGACCCGAGATCTTCACCAGCGGTTCCGAAAACCGCCGCGATATATCTATCCCGAGCTAAAAAACCGCTGCTATAGGCCAAAATGACCTATAGCAACGTTTGTTTGGCCTATAGCAGCGGTCACCGACCGCTGCTATAGGCCCTTTTTTTTGTAGTGACCGCTGCTGAAAATATTCGCAGCTCACATAACCAATTGAGCTCTTTCTTTTATTGGAAACCAAATCCAATAGAAAAAAAATTTCAGTTTCGCTAATTCTGAGTTCTGTCACCAACCAAACAGAACGTGAAGGGGAGAAGTATATTGGCAATAGATCTTGAAACTTCTTCATCACTAGACAAGCAAACCGTGAAAGATAGAAATCACATATAGTTATATCAATAAAACATATTTGAATCGTGAAGAGGAAGACCTACAGTAGGAATTGGGGGAAGGTCAAAGAGAAAGTGGGGGGGGGGGTGAGTGTGTGCTGTTTCTTTTTTTGTCCTCTAAGAAATGCCAAGAGTAGCTGTGAAGGTCTATAGTGTGTTCTTCAAGTTCCACTTGAAGCACCGGTTTCAGAACCAGATCCAAAAATTGCAAGTGTTGTTCTTTGTCGTTGTGGAGCAGTAAAAAACCAGGCGGAATGTTCCAAGCAAGCGGCCAAAAAACACAGACAAATTTCGTATATTTCTAGACAAACAAAAAATGCATTTTCACTTGAAATGAGTGCAAAATCGTCACATGGTGGAGGGAGAATATTATAAGTAGGGTCCTTCATGTCAGGGAAAAAAACGGCGTCCAGATACAGGCCCATCAGACGTAGCAGCTCTGTTTCTTGTCACGCGTGTCAGAGACCCCACTTGAATTCCGAACGGGTCTTGAGTTTCAGACTCAGTTTATAAAACCAAGCGTAGGACTGGATCCAAGTCATAGTCTGAATCTGCCTTCCAAACCAGGCCTAAGTTTCGGTAGATCTTGATTCTATATCTTCTCAATGTGCTTTACCTAAGCTATAGCTGGGCCTAGGGATGAATTACTTGTCGAGTGATTAACATGCAGACATTAGTAGAACAATGGCCCTTCGTAACTAGACACGAGGGGGCAGGGGCAGGAAAATTTTTAATCAACAGAGGGAACCAATTTCTTAGGAAATTTCATATTCTTCCCTTCACGGATGTTCGTCACTGTTAGATTTACGAATATAACAAATAACTAAACAAGAATAACATGGAAAAAAAAATCTAAAAAACAGATGGATAATGCCCAAACCTTATTGATCAAACTGTGAATACATCTATTGGAAAGGTCGAGAGAGGTCACACACTCCAACTGATGGCCTCCCATATCAACACTGCCTGAATTATCCTTTCCATACAGTCCTCCACAGAAGCCCAATGCCCACACCCTAAAATTAGCGGTGAAGCACGAGTTGTAGATTTCTAAATCAGGCAATCCTTGAAGAACGATATATTCTAAATGATCCCCACTGAAAAAGAAAAGAAGAAAAGAATAGCTCAGCCCTCTCTTTTAATAAAAAGCCACCATTTGAATTGAGCAACAATTTCCCAAGTTCCAGCCAACATTACCAATTTTTAACAACGAGATTATTGTTGAGCCAGAGGGCTCTCCGAAACGATGGTACATGACTCGTCCTCCCCTGGAGTGAACACCTTCTCGTCCTTGGGATAAATCTCAGTTGTCGGTTTCTTCATCCTTGGAGACCTGCTTGGGGGATAGGGCTGCACAACCCAGGTGTAGGTGCCGGTTTTAGCCAAAACCGACACTTACACCGGGTAGGCTGGTTTTGAAAAAATTGTCACCTACACCGTTAAGGGCAAAAATCGGCCCTTAGCGGTGGCGGCTTTCGGTTATCCTACATTGATATTGAGCCATATTTTTAGCATTTTAAGCATTAGGCCCAATGTATTTTTTTCTTTTTTCTTTTGATCCATTAATCACATATCAATAAAATCTAAACTAATGAAATCCAAATTCCAAAATCAATAAAATTAAAGATCATCCTAAAAGATAATATGAGAATTTAAAGTCTAAAGTAATATAGACGTCACTGTAAGTAGAAACTATTACCTTTTGAAAAATCCAATTCAGACCGTAACAAAACTTAGGCTGTGTTTGAGAAGTAAAATTTTAGGGTTGTTAAAATTTTAGGTATTGAGGTTAATGAAAAAGTGAGGAGAGAGAATGAAAAAGTTGGTAAAAAAGTGAAAGTGTATGAAAATTGATGAAAAAGTTAGGAGAAAAAGTGTTTTGTTATAATGATAAAATTTTGTTATGCAAACAAAGCCTTAGAGGGGAGAATGTGTTTTCCCTATAATTAACAAATGAATAACAATTTTAAAATATGTTCAAAACCTAGTAGAGTTTCCATCGGTATCACAAGAAAAATTCAAAAATTCAGCAATTTTTGAAATTCGCCGGAAGGCGCTCGAGCGCTCGATAAACGCTCGTCGAACGCTTACGTTTCTGTATAAAATTTTAACTGAGCACTCGAGAACTTGTCAAACGTTAGTCAAACGTGATGACTCTGTCTGAATTTTTTCATAGGGCGCTCGAGCGCTTGTCAAACGCTGGTCAAACATGATGACTCTCTTTGAATTTTTGAACTAAAACATATTAAAAATTTGAACTAAAATGTCATTGAGTGACTAATTTTGCAAGCATGGTATATAATTTAATAGTGATTTGTCAATTTTAGAAATTTAGACAATTTGTTAAAATTTCATAAAAACTCATACATTGATTTAAAATTTTTCGTGGTAGAATCTCGACCTCTTAACTTATATTATATGATGTACTTACCAAATTTTGGCATTAAACTCTTTAATTAGGATTTCAATACCTTCATATATACCCTTCTAAATACAATAAATTTATAATTTTTTCTACCAAAATTCTAAATAACTAGTTCTTTCACCTAGGAAGCTTCTTGGTAACTTGAATGTAAGTATTTGATTAGACAAAACCAATAACAAATCTCAAATATTCAGGTAAAACTAAACTATTGAGTAGACCTTGTCATGCTTCTAGAATACTACATCTTCAGGTGAAACTAAACTATTGAGTAGAAACTAAACTAAAAAACTAAAAAACAAAACCTCAGTTTACCCGGCAGAACCGTCAGTTTTTTCAAAAAAAATAAACCTACACCGGCACCGGTTAGGCCGGGTACCGGGATCCCGGTGCCGGAGACGGTGCCACCGGAATTTTCCGGTGGCATTGTGCAGCCCTAGTGGGGGAGCTCATGGGACAGGTGATTTCAAAGTTTTTTTTAATTCGTAGTTTTTCAAAGTTATATTTTGTAGTTATGTGTTTTTAGTAAATTAAAATAAGTTCTAAATTCTAATAGTATTTAAAAATATTTATATTTAGTATTAAATAAATACATAGCTATGTACATTCTTTACACTATTTTTTTATAATTAGTATAATAATCTTAATTGTATAAGCTAATCTCACAATATATTATTGTTTGAAATTAAATAATATGTTCTAGTTAAATAGTATTATATTACTAATTATTCAAAAAATATATGCTCATTATAAGTATGATAATAGATGTTTTATAAACTACTTAGATTTAGTCAATAAATAAGCAGTTACTATAACAACCATAAGTATAATTTAAAATTTATCATATAACAACTTCAATGTTCATAACACTCTATCTAATTTCATATTATATATTAAAAAGAAGGAACTTATACAAATATCACACTGAGTTTTAGCGACTTTTTAAAAAACTCACTTGGTTTATAAAAATATCAAAACTCTCACTGGGTTTGTTATTTTGGTATAAAATCTTACTAGACCCAACGTCGTTACACTTGTTTAACGGAAAATCAATCCCACCCAATAAAAATGTGACACATTTCATTAAATAAGTAAAAAATAAAAACATTTTTTAAAAATAAAAATAAATCTAAAATTCTTTTTTTAAAACGTAATTAAAAGAAAAGGATCGGGGACCCCCAATCCTTTCACGGTGGAGGGAACCCCTACACCTCTGGCCGCCCAGTTCTTGGGGGCCAGAGGGAGGGCTCCAGGCAGCGATCTGGGGGAGGGGGTCTTCCCCCTCGGCTCGGGCAGTCGGGGGACCTCCCCTATCCCCCACCAGACGCCGACGGATGGAGGGGATCCTCCCCTTGGCTCTGGGGCGGTCAGAGGACCTCCCCCAGACCGCCGCCTAGGGTGGATCCCACTCCCTCTGGCCCAAACAACATTTTATTGCATGATTGTATATGTGTTTAACATATACATGATATGTGCTAATTAACTAAGTCTTTAATTGCATAAGCTAATCTCACAATATATTATTGTTTGAAATTAAATAATATGTCATTGTAAAATAGTATTATATTATTATTTATGCTCATTATAAGTATGATAATAGATGTAACACCCAAGACTTCTATTTTTAAAATTTATTTGAATTTGTTATTTGATATTTGAAATGTATTCTTTAAATTTGAAATTTGAGTTTAATTCATTTAAAATAGTTGAATTTTTATCTTTGACCTAGTCAAATATTTTTAAAATTTGAAGGATTTTATGATTATTTTAAAATAAAAGTTTTAGAGTTCAAAATGGACTCTATTACTAGTGTGAGTCTATATATAGATTTACACATTGGTTTTAATTTTTACACACCTTGATTTTACACCAATAAAAGGAAAAAGAAGGGTTTTTTTGCTTTCAACAATCTAGACGAAATGTCTTGAAGCAACTTCAGGTATTTAGAATTTCTTGATATTAATGGGTTTCTTGGAGTATTTGAAATTTGCGTTCAAGATTTGTTCAAGGAAAATTCAGGTTCTTGATATGAGTAGTAGATCGAATTATATTTGTATAGCCGAATTTGGACATTGAAAAATTCTGATTTTTAGATATTGCGTACTAGACATCTACCGGAGGAAAGAGTTAATGTTTAGGAATTGTTGGAGTTGTATTGGTATGGTTTTGAAAATCCGGAAGTTAGGCTTAGAGAAATCGGAATTGCTGAGAAAGATTCATTGATACAGATTTGACTTATGAACCGGATGGGATAGATAAGATTCAAATTTCGGCATAAAATTTTATGAGTATTTGTATAACCCATATAGAAATCTTTGGTATAAATGTCAGGATTTTTGGATTTCTTAATAGATCTTTATTAATTTTTGGAAGTGATGAGTACCGAATTATTCAGGGTATAGTTTGTCTCCGTGAACAGAGTTAAATGTTGATTTTATTAACTGCGTTGTACTAGGATTTTGGATATGAAATGTTACAGGTATATTTTTAACATCCTAAGGAAGAACATATTTTAATTAGGGGATTTTGGGGATACTCGAGATAGGTAAGATATATTTTAGAATCTGACCAGTGAATTTCGGATTAATCCTGTCGGGCAGATTTAGAGTTTCATTTGTATTTCCGTTTGAGCGTATTATAATACGTTAAATTTTGTATTGATAGATGCTAAGTCAGAGGCTTATTTGCTTGAAGATCCAGGTAAGTGGGGTTATTATGCTAGATTTTTCTAAAATACCGAGGTGATATTTGAGAAATTGCATGTTTTAATGAAAACCCTCGGAGTTTTATGTGCATTGCTTAATGATTAAATTGTCAAAGGTTATAACATGAAATGTGTAAACATGAGCCTATTTTTATGTCCAATGATATTTCATGATGTTTTCAATATTTAAAACAAAGCTTTTTGATATTTATTGTTATTCAAGATTTGTGCATGATATTTCATGATATTTTCATTGATTGAAATCAAAGCTTTTGGTATTTATTGTTATTCAAGATTTATGCATGTATTTCATGAAAAGAGAATAAAGATGCAAAGTTCAAAGTGAAATTTATTTTATGATATGTTATGTAAAGATGCAAAGTTCAAAGTGAAGTTTATTTTATGATATGTTATGTTATGTATTTTCAAACCCTGAGGCCCAGAGTTACAGAGACAGCGCATTGGTACCAATTGCAACCCATTGAGTGCACCCATTCTGGAAACGGAGTGGCTTCTTTTGTAGATTCTTACCGAGTGCACACTGGGACATGGCCAAGCCTTAGTAAGGAAGAATTCCACCCATATTATTGGCTTAGTTTGGTTGATCCCCAAACTAGGTAGCAACTGCACAACCCTGTCACGGAGGTAAACGTGACCCATAGTTATTGCTAAAGGGATTTTCTTACATAGATAAAACTGATTTTCTATAGTATTATGTTATATAGATAAAACTGTTTTATTGATAAAGATGTTTTATTGAAATTGTCAAAAATAACTTTCAACAGTTTAGAAAGATTTTAAATATTCTATCTCTTACTGTTATAGTGTGGATCATGAGATATACACTTGCATAATGATTTTGCTTACTGAGTTGTCGAACTCACCCCCTATTATTTTCCTTATTTTCAGATGTTGATCAGGAGCGTGTCGATAGTCAGGATTAGATGACATGTGGGCGGGTAGCTGAGTGATTATTAGAATAAATGTTTGACTCTAGTATGAGTCCAATCTTGTTTAGTTTTGTCTTTGTGTGCTGAAAGAGTTTTTTTTTAAGTTTTATTAAGAAAGATTTATTGAAGTTTTTAAATAAAGTTTATTCCGCTTTTATTATTAGATATGTTTTAAATCAAAAGTCTAATTTTTTATTGCAAGTTAGTCACCCTCTAGCCTTTGTGGTTTGGGGCGTGACAATAAATGTTTTATAAACTACTTAGATATAGTCAATAAATATGCGGTTCAAATATATCATATAACAACGTCAATGTTCATAACACTCTTTAATTCCATATTTTATTAAGTAAATCTCTTTAAAATAAAAATTTTCAAATGCATGACAAAATAAAATTATACATTAAAAAGAATATAATAAGATATAAAATAATTATTTACATTAATTAACTTATAATTAATGCAATATAAATTTTTTATTTTAATTAGACTTATAGCAGTATTTGTGTCAATAAACGCTGTTATAGACCCACTTTTAGCAGCGTTTGTTGATAAAGGTGGGTGCTTTTGCGGTGGTAACCGTGACCAATGATCCATCCACACAGCAGACGATCAGCTTTTTCCATGTATGAAACTCTTGGCTAACGGTAGTAGATGTTCCTTCAGTGTATTGGGTGTAGCGTGCAGGTGCTGGAGACTCACCAATGAGTAGTCCAACGAGTTCCTGACTCTTAGTCAGGGCCAATGCCTGCTCACACCATAAGGGGTAATTTTCAGGTTTAAATCGAAGGGTAACAAAGTTCCCAACATTCAAAGAAAAAGGAAGGCATGAGAAAATAGACTCTGTACTCTCACTGAGGCTTTGATACCATAAAAAACAATTAAGATGGAGGGGCTTTTTGAATAACTCTCCTTAACGTGAGAGCTAGAGAGCCATATGAATATATAATACAGATGTACAGTCATATACATGGAAATAAGTTATAAAAGGAAAAAACACAACTACATGACAGAGGCCAACCTATACACGAATTCTATCAAACTATAATTGACGCAAAATAGGCCTCTGTCATGGTTTTGTTTCCTATCGTTCCTTATTTAACTTCTGACTTTTCTCGTTCAATTTTGTCTCTTTTTTTTTGTTTCTTGTCCATCCGTACTCTCATTAATCATTACGGGCTGCTTCTAGATTTTTGAGTGTCACATAGAAATTAATGATTTCAACTTATTCATGCTGACATGACGTTCAGCAATTTTTTAATTCAGGAAACAGAAAAACACTACATAAATTTGGTTTCAGGTGTAGGATATATATATCAAGTATCTGGGATTTACCTACCTATATACTAAAATTAAGAAGATTATGAAAATGATCTTGGCTAGCTCTATGGATCGTTACTTGAAATGAAAATTTGTACTATCCCAACATGTGGCCATTTTCTCGAGAACTGATCTGTTCAATCACAAAACACCCGACTGGCATCATGCACAAAGGGAAAGAATAAATGGAATAGTGAACGTGCAAAAGTAGAAAACAACAGCTCATGATACACAAAGATGCTCCATCCACTATAGGCCGGTAACTATGTGCGTCCTACATTTATAATCTCAGGTGCTAAAATTTGTTCTTATCATGTGTCGTAAGCTGCATATTTCATATTTCAAATTACTGACAATTAGCATGCACAGGGGAACCTTGTTTCCACTATTCTCTACTGTCAAAACCACTAAAAAGAAAATTGTCACAGCACTGTCATGTATATATCTTCTTCAGTGCATCTAGAAAAGCATTAAAGGTGAAAAGATACGAACAAATATGAACAGTGACATGAGAACCTTCACCTAATTACCAGTATGCATGTGTGATGCCAGGAACCGACCTCGTATTTTCTATATATATTCTAGTTGTTGCAAGCGTCCACAAAAGTTGACGTTGTGCTGATAATCTAATCCAACTTTATATGCATGAATGCATGCCATACATACTTTATCACTTGTATAGCGGAATATTTGCAGAATAATCCTGGTGGGATTGTGTGAATATTTCGAAAGTGTTGAAAAAAGAAGCTTTTTCATCGTTACAATTTTTTCTTTTCTTCATTTTTTTTTATTTACTTTTTTTCACTTTTTTACCAATTTTTTCATTCTCTACTTTTTACCAATTCCTAAAATTTTAACATCACAGACGCCATTAATTATAAAAGATGAATGTGGGTGTTTTTTTTGGCTCGCGGATAAGATGTCCTTAACATGACGACTAATCTCTTCCGGTCTCTCACAGGTTGTACACATGTAGCAAGAATTCATAAAGGGTCACTAAAAATGACTACACTACAATAAAAAACACTTTGGGTGACAAAAAAATTGTCACCAAAAATACAAATTTCGTCACCTAAGGTTTTGGGTGACAAAACTGGGTTGTCACCCGGTTTGTCACCTAAAGCCTGTCAGCAAAGGTTTTGGGTGACGATTTTCGTGTTTTGTCACGCAAACCCGTTCGGACGATTTATACCCCCGTCCGAACGTTTTGGTGCCATACTGACGAAATTCAAAATCTTCATGCCCAGTACAGTCCAAACCCTTCACATGAGCTGTGCGAACGTTCTCTCTGAACGTTCGCACAGCTCAGTGAACGATTAATCCAATGCGACGAAAATACATTTTGTCACACAATAAACGTCTGCACCGTTGTATATTAACGTCTGAACGCTTATGTGAATATGTCTGCACGTATTAATGAAGTCGTCCGCACCGTAGTTTCATTATGACGAAATTTATTTTGTCATCTGAAAACGCGGTTCGAACCTTTACGTATACAGTTCGGACTCGTTGTACGTTGCACACGTTCGAACGTTTTGGTGTATCCTGCACACGGTTTCTTATTTTAAGAACGTGTGAACGTTATATACACCGTTCGGACTATATAATTTAAAGCAAAGTGTTTGGATGGATAGTTATGCGTGCGCACGCTACAACGAAAAATATACGTGTGAACGACATGTAACACCCGTGCGAACGGTTTTCTATATATTTGGATTAATTTAATTAAAATTTATTTAATAATATAAATATGAAGATATTTACTGCTCATAATAAAATATCTACAAATATGCAATTGTTATTAAAAGTAAATAAAATACATAATGGATAGGTACTGACAAAATAGTAAAAATATATAAATTTACCCAAATTTTCGTTTGGGTGTCGAACGAGATTGCATCTGTCTCATCTGCTCCATCAGCTGCTCACGCATCAGCTCCTCCATTAGTTGCATCCTCCGTTCTTGTTGTTCCACTAGGTTCTTTTGCTGCTCCTGGATCATCTTCTAGTGTTCTTCGTCTTTTTTCCGTTGCTAGTCCGCCATCATATTCATCAGCTCTTCGTCTTTCTTTCGTTGCTGCTCCTCCATCATCTGTAGATGCTCTCGCATCGTCTGCTCCATATCTGACCGCTTAACCAGAAGCGCTTCATATTCCAACTGTCTAGCCCTCATCTCCTCAATCTGTAATCTGGCCTCCTCCAATCTCAGGGAGAAATCAACAGACAATGCTGATGAAGATGATCCAACAGACCGTACTGAACGGCCTAAACCTCGCACGTAACCCACTTTCGTCCCCAACACCTCAGTGAAGATCTCCACTTCGGTGTATGACTTTCCCTCTGACTCGTGCTGCAACTGTAACGCCTCTATTTTTTCCTAAAAAAATAGAAAAATAGATAAAAATAGTACATATGAAACATAAATGCATACAAATGCATCATTAAAACTAACTTAACAACTTACAAAATTTTCTTGTGCATCTTCTGAAGTCCACTTGCCATCCTTAGTAGTATGCATCTTTTTATAAAGCAACGAAGGACTAATTTCATCAGATTCTGGATTTTTCTGTATACCAAAAGAAATATAGAACATGCATATAAAAATATCTAAGTCATTTATTTAAATAATAAATAATAAAAATGTAAATTTATTACGTACTAACAACGCTCTAGCGCGTTGGAAGGACCTCGCTCCTGATGTGTGTACAATCTTCAGATTAGCTCTATTCTCCTTATTGATTGCACTCCTCCTCTGCATTGTACATTTACAATTGGTAATACAATTAAACATATGGCTAAAATAAACGTTAAGATCGGAAAGAAAATCTTTTACCTGAAATTCCTCGCTCACGAATAAATCACAAACACCGAGTAATGCTGGAACATTCTATTTTTGGGATACGGGTGCTCCAACGCCTCTTCTTTGGAATTGAACACCGAGTAATGCTGGAACATTCTATTTTTGTGCGTCTTGTACGCTGTGTTCATCGTTGACGACATAGTGATGCGATCCTCGGCTCGGTCGTAATCTAGTTGGAAGTCATCCTTAACATATATAACAGTTAGAAACATAAAAAAGTTTCAATTATTAAAATTTCATAAATTATACTTACCAACACTCGGTTCATCACATACGATTTATCCTCGTCGGGGACCTCCTTCCACTTACTCTTCTCAAATGGGACATGTTGTCGAACGAGCGCACCAATATGGCTCGAGACCATTGAGGACGCCTTGTCATCACCCCCAGTACGTCCATCAGGGATATGTACGGTCAGCTTTCCTCCAGTGCGAGCCTTGAGTAAGGCAATCCCGAACGTGTCTAATTCCGGACGTGGCTACAAATGATAAAAAATAAATTTAAAATTCAATTAAGCATAGAGATTTAAAAGTCATAATATTTATTTAAAGATTGACGGGGTAAGATACTTACACGCACAACTACTCTGGGTGCCTACTGGACTGGCTGTGGTAGGGGACGGTAATTCATTCCTATCCCTAAGCGAAGGACCCGACACTGCTAGTGTACCCAGACTACTCTCAGTTCGAACTGATGAATCGCACCGCAGACGTTTCCCTCCCGCTAGCATGACGTTAACCTGTGACCAAATAAATCAATATTAGAGAAAAAAAATACACCATGAATTATGTTACTCAAAATGAATAAACAATAAAAATGCATAATGAAGACGTTCGGACGCATTTCTCAAAGCATCCGAACAAACAAATAGAGTCCGGACTGTAAATAAACCGTTCGGACTGCGATTGTCGAACAAGATAAATTTTCAATCCAAAAACCATGTCAAAATCAACCGAAATCACAAACACTTCAATATAAACACATCACAACCAACCCCAAACTCCATTACTACCATTTTAGAACCTAAAATTTTGAAAAACACATGCTTTCATATATTAAAATAAAAGTTTTTCATCCTAAAACAATTCAATTTAAAAACCACTAACCTCAAATGCAATCCAACTTCAAATTCGCAAAGAATTGCTCTTTTCACACCCTCTTCAATGAGATTGAACGCCCAAAATCAGCTCTCCGCTTCTCCTCGTGCTCAAATCTCTCATTTGCTTTTTTTCTCCGTTTTTCCTCCACTGTCTGCGAATCTGTAACTTTCATACGTTTGAATACCGTTCGGACCGACAAAATAACGTTCGGACGCATACGTGTATAAGTTTTCGAGGGAATACATGCCGTGCAGGAACTGGGTCAGAAGAATCTCGTGCGGCAATGAAGTCGTAGCATCAATCTTCAAGGCCTCTGCACGAATAGACCGGTAGATGTATGATGTTATGTCAACAGATAGCCCCCGTACAACTACCAGGTACAGGAACTCGGCCCGGCTATAGGACAGCTCTGTGGTGTGCTTCTTCGGGTCGATAGAGGAGCATAGGATCAGATGCATGATCCGCCAAAAAGGAAGCAGCTGCCCGTGTACCATATAGGCTCCGTCCAAGATCAATGTATCATCCCCCAGCATGGTCCAGAATACCTCGGCCATAATAGGCCGGCCCTCCTCGCTCATTGGCAGGTTTGGGAATGCTGTCAAATCTCTCTCGTACCCCAAGAAATTCGCCAGCTCGTCCGACGAGAATATTATCGGAACGTTACGGACAGTGACCTCCATACTAGGCTCCTCGAGGTCCCTTGCCCGTAATATAGAGCAATAAAACTCCCGCACCATATTTTTCGACACATAGCCGGTCCTGTGGATCAGTGGAAGCCAACCTAACCACTCCAACACTTCCGGAAGCGTCCGACCCTCAAATGTGAGGTCGTTAAAGTCGGCCAATTTGATATCCCGCTTGACAACAATCGAGCAAGACATAATGATAGTTGTATGTTGTTCCACTGTCAAAGCTCGAGTCGAAGATTGCTACTCATCAGCCTGGCCGCTGGTACGTGGACGCTTACTCATTTTTTACTGAATCTGCACAAAATAACGTTCGCACGGTTAGCACAACGTCCAAACGCAAAATACGCCGTCCGAACTTAAATTAATACGTATGGACGTGTAATATAAGAGTCCGGAAAATGACAAAACATCAACGTATCGGTTTTGGATACCCGTCCCAACCCTAAGAAGATTAAAAAAACAATTTAAATTTAACATCAAAGGGTCCGGACTGCATTGAATGACAGTCCGGACATCCCAACCCTAAGACGATTAAAAAACTATTTCACAATTTAACATTAAAGCGTCCGGACTTCCTTGAAAGAGAGACCGGACATAATCAAAACGCAATGTATACCACCGAAACACTACGACAAGAGTCTGAACGACCAAACCAAAAGTTTGGACGCCCACATAATTAGTCTGAACACTGTGTGAACGATGACCGAGTTAACTCAGCCATGACAGCATCCCTCCACCTCCCCACTAGCCCAAAAATTACACCAAAACACAAGCTAGTATACTTAAAACAAACCTAACACTTAACATTATCAATGTCTACGTAAAAATCAATCAAAAAATACAATCTACTATACAAAAAATAGAATTGAAATTTTATACATAAAACTATATAAAAAACAAGTTTTCACCACTAAAATCTTGTTAAAAATAAGAAAAACATACCTGGATGAGATTAGATACATGAGAGATTGATATTACGTCGAGATTTGTGAACAAAAAACTTGAGTTTTGAGAGTTTCTTTGAATGAAAACAAACGTTGTTCGTGAAAATGACGAACTGTTCGTCTTTCAAAATATGTCGATCGCGTCCGGACGGAACCTTGCACACGTGGCCCAATCATCGTACTCCGTATTAATGCCAAAATTTAAACCGTTTAAAACCATTCAGCACAATTAAAACATCCGGACGTGTAATTAATGCGTTCGCACGTCTATTTCGTACGTTGCAATGAATTGACGCGACGTGGAAGCGCACGTTTGGCTGAATATACAGCGAATACCGTCCGGACTTCTGATAGATGTGCGGACGGAGACAATCGTTCGACGGTTTAGTGAACGTCCGGACTGTCTCACACATGTCCCAACGGGTATCTCATTTACTTTCAGATGCAATGCATGAGTCCGGACGCGCATGTAAATATTGCTTATAAAAAAACGGCGAAGCACGTCCGGACTTCTATTAAACGTTCGGACTGGTACAACTGTTTTTAACTTTCGTATAACGAAAACACGTGTACGCCATCCGACGCTCATGTAGGGAGTCCGAACGGATAGCAGATTTATTTCACAATTTAATTAACACAATTTAATTTATTTCACAAAACCTAATTTATTTAAATGAGTTAATTTAAATAAATAATTTAATTTATTTCATTCAACTAAATATAATTTGGTACAAATATTTAACTTAATTTCTTTATTTTAATACATAAAAACATATATAATTAATTGTATTTTTATATTAAATATCAATTATAACTAATCATCAATTTAATTGTAACTACTTATTTAATTTTACGTAATTATCCGTTTAAAATGTAATAAATTTAATCGACTGAAAAATATATAATTAATATAAAATATCAAAAATAATCTAAAACTGGATAAAAAACAACAATCGTAATGTCTATTACAAGCTACAAACGGTCCATTAAAACGATAAATAAATAACTAAGTTTAAAGCAGAAACAGAAGACTAGTTCAAATCACGAGCTGCGACTGGCTCGTCCAAATCTTGTCCGAGGGCATCACGAACATGCGCCAAATGCTCTTCCAAATGATCCACCCGTCTGACAAGTGTCTGCAGCTATACCGGAACGGTATGGACAGACTGGGACAATTGAGATAATTTTTCTCTCATCCTTATTAGTTCCTTCTGCATAATATTAAACTCTTCCGTTATAGCCCTATCCGTCAGAGCAAGTTTTGTCTCCAGACCGGTCAAGCGGCATTGGAGATCCATGCACAATGAATGCATCGGTTGCATGATCGCCCGAATACTCTCATTTAACTCCGCTAAATACGCGTCTGCCCAGGCTGGTCGCTCTGTCTGTCCCCGACATTGGTGATACTTCTTCCAAAGTGTTCCATGGTCAACCTAGCAAAACCGTCCGAACATGAGCATAAACCGTTCGCACAACAGTCAAATTGCGTCGTTTAAATTTTAAGACGTCCGGAGATAATAAAAGACGTCTGCACGTACCATAAAAGTCCTGACGGTTGACAACAAGTCCGGACGTCGTGAAACTACGTCCGGACGTCATGAAACTACGTCCGAACGTGATTCGACGAACACTACCCAAACAGACTAACTTCATAAGATAAAACACCATAACAAACTAAACAATCTAACAATCAACGTTATTTAATCGAAGTACATAAATAAAACAACATAACAAACGTTTTACCTGAAGTTCTTTGAGAAATCTGGAATAGAGAGTGAAAACCGAGAGAAAAGTTTGAGAGTGAGTTTGAGATTTTGACAAAGTCTGTCGGTTTAATGTGGCCAGTAACCGTCTGGACATGTAAAACTAGCGTTCGGACGGGTTTCAACGGTTATACTGACACGTGGCCCTATCAAATTTAACGTCATTAAATATGACTGATTCGAAATGGTTCTAGAACTTATACAGTCTGCACGCTCTTTCTTTGTCCGAACTGTATCGATGTCACGTGTCTGAATTCTTGCAACGTGGAAGCACACGATTCGCGGAAGATGCATTTATAATTGTGCGGACCTTTTTTTGTACCATTCGGACTTGGGTATTTTTTCCGTTGGAACGTGGTTTATAACGTCCGGACTGAATTAAGTATTCCTGACGATTTTTAATTTGTCACTCTAGCCTGACGATTACTATTTGTTAGGTAATATCCGTTCGGACTGTGTATCAACAGAGTCCGGACGGGAGTGTAAAATTGTGACGATTCTAATTGTCACTCAGTTACGACGATGTGGAATTTGTCACCCTGCATCGAGTCCGAACGGGTATCTTGAGAGTCCGGACGTTATGTTTTTTTGTGACAGTTTTTTTCTTCACTCATTAGCGACACGTGTATGTCATCAAACCAGCAATACGTCCAAATGGGGTTGTGACAGGTCCAAACGGATTTGGAGTTCCTGAATGGTTGTGGGTGATGAAATTAATATTTTGTTATGAAAAATTGACTTTAGGTGACAAAATTTGGTTTGACACCCAAAATTTTGTAACCTAAACCATAATTTCTTGTAGTGCTAGTGCATTTTATAAATCTAGAAGATCAGGAACTAATTTAGAACCTAGAGAATTAACAATAAGAGATTAGAAATGGACTAACAATCCTAATTATGGTTAATTAAATATATCTTGTGAGAAAGATTACTTTGTGGAATTTGTACGAAAGGGTATCTAATTCCATTTTTCTCCTATTAATTATAATCGCATTAATTCTCATTTACATTTTGACCCTAATGCTAAAAGTACTCTTACTGTAAATTATTCCCATCAGGGCCGGCTCAGGCCATCAAAAAGAAATTAACTTAATGGACGAATATGTTCATATATAATGTAGGAAGACGTACAAATCAACTTCAACGCCGTACATTAATGCTATAGCGAGCAGAACTTTAGCAGTGGAGGACTCGATGCCGGTCCCGTCATATGATATTTACAGCAACTTTAATACATAGTTTTGTCATTCCCTTCCCAATTGGCTCAGCAGACAAGCTCGAATATTTTGAGTGACTTTAGTAAGAGTTAGGGAAGATATTCTCAATTTTCTATATATTGTGCTGACAGTAATGAATTGATTACCGAAAGGTACGAAATTTGCAATAAAGTGGCATTTAATCGACAAAACTGATCAAAAAGGAAAGTGAATGGTATTTAACTAGATCTGATCTGAATTAAAAATAATTACTTCATATAATAGGCTTTCTTTTTATTCAATATGGCTAGGTTCCTAGGTCATTGATTTCCGTCCACTGCTATTTTCCTAAAATATTAGTCAATAATTAATAGCTGATTGTTCTCTCGAAAGCCCTACGGATCCTTGTATATCATCAGACTTTACTTTATTTTCTTGTATATATTCTCGGTCCATTCATAAACCATTTAAATTAATTAAGTCCACCCCCGGATAAAAAAAGAAAAGAGACCCACGTTTGTATATACTGTGGAGTATTGTCAGCAGTCTGGTTTATATTGTCGGCAAAAGACCTAGAAAAGGTAAATACCGTTGGAGCATCTAGAATGACCAGAATAGATGTGCGCCAATTTTGTGTTTGCAAAAGTTTCTATTAAAGGCATATATAGTTTCCCAATCAGTATAACATGTGAAGAATACCTGGTAATATATGGTGGCTCCGCAAGGCACGTATCCAATTAATTACGGCCAAGATGTGGATTTTTATACTCTCAGGCCAGATCCTAGCTTTATTCAGCTAGCATCTTTCTATTACCATTTCTCCTTTTCTTCTCTCTCTATTGGGTTAAGATAGGGCGTTTTTCCTTCCTTTTTGTTTCGTTTGGTCTTCTCTCTCCCTGTTGGCGAAACGCAGGTCCGACCTTAATCAGAAAGCAATCGCGAAAGAGAAGTTTCGAATGGCATCTCTCCGAATGCTTTATTCCCTTTCAGTGTTGTTAATTCTGTACAGGAAACAATTAATCTCACTACACTAGTGCCATAACCGGTATAAATAAACGACCAAACGGAGCTGAAGTTCCTCACAGCAATTACAGCCCTAAGTTACTGATCACTTCACAATAAGCCTCACAACACTCGTATTCACTCCTCTACTCGTATAGCAATGGATATGGTGTCCAGCGTGGTGGCTGAAAAGCCAGTCGTCATCTTCAGCAAAAGCTCTTGTTCCTGCATGAGCCACTCCGTCAAGTCACTCATGTGTAGCTTTGGGGCGAACCCTGTCGTTTATGAGCTTGGTGGGCTACCAAATGGACAGCAAATTGAAACAGCACTGCTGCAGCATGGGTGTCAGCAGCTTCCAGTGGTGTTCATAGGGCAAAAGTTTATTGGTGGTGCAAAAGAGGTCATGAGTCTCAACCTCAGGAACGAGCTCGTTCCGTTGCTCAAAAGGGCTGGAGCTATATGGCTTTAAGATAGAAAGGAGCTTGAGAGAACTCTACGTACTACGTACGTACCACCTTGCTGAACAGATGAATAACGGAGTTTTACAGTTTTTGCTATAGTAAACTTCAGTGAGAGTTGTCACCGGCCGCCTTGATAGCTTTTAGAGTCTTTGAAATGTGTCTGGACTCTTCTTTCTTTTTTTTGTTCTGTATAACGTTCATCAGATCACAGCTCTTTGACCTCGTTTTCTTATACAAAGTTCAAGAGGAAGTACGTTAATTCTGCTATTGATTCTGGAGTACTATATATAAAGCATGTCTCTTGGTCGTACGTACGTAGACCCAAAACATTAATTTAGAATAATGGACTACCAATAACGTCCTAATTAAACTTAAGTATATTGTGGGATAAAGAGTTGTGGAATTTGTAAGAAAGGGCAAGCAATTCCATTTTTTTCCTATGTATGAACTATAACCGCATTCTCGATCGCTTACATTAATAGTGTAACTCAGACCCTAATGCAAAGTACTTATAAATTACTGTCAATTTTTCCTTTGATCAGGCCATCAAAAATAAACCTTAATTAACCTAATTTACAAACATGTACATATAATGTAGGAAGACAAATCAACTTCAAGGTCGTACAATTCTAGCGCGAGCATAACAGTACTTTGGCAGTAAAAGATTCGATGCGGGTCCTCTCACTTGATTTTTATATCCACTAATTAAAAGGCGTAGCTTGCCATTGCCTTCCCAGTTTGCTCAGCAGACAATTAGCACGAAGATTTTGACTGATTTTACTTGAAAGTTGGGCAAGATATTCTTAATTTCTACAATATATTGTTCTGGAAGCTGTAATGGATAGATCACCGAAAGGTTCGAGGTGGCTCGACGAAATTAGCAATAAAGTGGCATTTGA
The DNA here is from genome assembly GCA_963930655.1 of Myrica gale. Lineage (NCBI taxonomy): Eukaryota > Viridiplantae > Streptophyta > Magnoliopsida > Fagales > Myricaceae > Myrica > Myrica gale. The sequence goes on from OZ005614.1 coordinate 11,557,339, forward strand.
TCGACAAAACTGAAAAGGAAAGTGAACGTACGGTATAACTCTTCTGAAGCTAGCTAGCTATAGTATACTTGCTTAAAAAAAGAAACTTCTATAAGCTTTCTTTTTATGCAATATATATAGCTAATTAGTACGTACTCAAATAACAGTTCGAGCATCGGTGATAGAAGCCTCAATGATGTCTAAGAACAAAAACGGGTGTTCTTGAGGGAATAGCTCTGGCTAGCACAGTCAACACAAAGAAAAGTTGAAGCAATGCTTCTGTATTCTCATAAGAGATGACAAATAACATAAGAAAATAATTGCAACCTAGAACCTTATATAGAGTTCGGCAATGGGTAATAAAAAAGGAAAGAAATCTCTATGCATGATTTTCCCCGCTATTATTGCGATAATGAATGATTCCTTAAATTGATGATCTCTTCTTTCCTGTCAATCACTTAAATCATGGAGCATGTCTCCTTGGTGAGATAGCATCGTGATATGCCGGCCCGTGTGACATGCCATTAAGCGCGGGCATGTGTCAAAGCGTACGCCAAACGTTCTATGCGCGCAGCGCATGTCTAGAATGCGCAAGCCTCGCATGTGTGTGTGCTATCAGTGGATATAGTCCTTCAAGCGCGGAAAGCCATGCGCGCAAGCCATGCATGCGCATGTGCTAGGCACAAGGCTACCATTGGAAGGGCTTGGACAACCCCATCACGACACGAAGCGACCTCCAAAACCCCATGCATGACTTGTTGAGCTTCGATCCTTCAAACTTTTCTCATAGCTGTCCTTATTGCCTTCCTCAAGTCTCCCCAAAATGACCAGAATAGAATAAAATCCTAATTGTCTAAAAGTAAGGTGTGCGCCAATTTTGTGTTTGCCAAAGTTTATATTAGGCATAGTTTCCCAACCAATAACACGTGAAGAATACCTGGTAATATATGGTGGCTCCGAAAGGTACAACTCCAATTAATTATGGCCAAGGTGTGGATTTTCATATTCTTAGGCCAGATCCTAGCTAGCTTTATCCATGAATGAGCATCTTTCTATTACCATCTCTCCTTTTTTTTCTGATCTCTCTCCACTGGATTGAGATAGGGTGCATTTCCCTTTTGTTTCGTTTTGTCTTTTCAGTTGAACCATATGCCTATCTTGTTATTATTGGGCCTGGAAAAAGTGTTAATCCATCGGATAAACTTCTTCACTCCCAGATGCTCTTAAACACACAAAACTACCTCCATATATATACAAAATTAGAGGAAGAACAAAAGATGAAGGTAAAAAGATTATAAGCCAAAATGGCCTGCAGGATGATAGGTTATAACATGCATGTTTGGCATCAAGTTAAAACGATTTTAGAATATATCTCACTGGTAGAAGTTTAAATCTGTAGATCATAAAACGGGCGTGCATGGTTAGAGACCTTTTTTACTGCCCCATGCTAAGGAGGTGATGAAGCTCATGCCCATGTTCCAATCCATTGCTCTCTTGAAGCTATTTCCCCAATGAGTATAAATAATACTACAACAATCAAAAGTTCTTTTGGCATCTAGGAATGTACTTGCATCTAGGCCACAATTCTGAAATTTTGATTGTTTTATTTAATTGTGCCGCTTGTTATTCAATTAATGAGTACCTTTAACATGCTGCCATGCACTGAGCTTAATCTAGGCCACCGACGATGGTTATAAGAGAAATGACATGCTGATAACTAGGCAAGTTGTTAATTACCGGGAACGTATTGCCTCCGAAGGCAATCCGCTCTCTTAATTACCAGTACTGTGCAAAAGGCAGTTCCTTAATCAGAAAGTAATCGCATAAGGGCTATTTCCAATGGCATATCTCTCTGAATGCTTTATTCCCTTTCAGTGTTGTTATATTCTGTACAGCAAACAATGAACTCACTACACTGCCATAACCAGTATAAATAAATGACCAACGGAGCTGAAGTTTCTCACAGCAATTAAAGCCTCAAGTTACTGATCACTTCATAGTAAGCCTCACAGACTCCTCTCCTCGTATAGCAATGGATATGGTGACCAGGGTGGTGGCTGAAAAGCCAGTCGTCATCTTCAGCAAAAGCTCTTGTTCCTGCATGAGCCACTCCATCAAGTCACTCATAGGTAGTTTTGGGGCGAACCCTACAGTTTATGAGCTTGGTGGACTACCAAATGGACAGCAAATTGAAACAGCACTGCTGCAGCAAGGGTGTCAGCAGCTTCCAGCGGTGTTCATAGGGCAAAAGTTTATTGGTGGTGCAAAAGAGGTCATGAGTCTCAACCTCAGGAGCGAGCTTGTTCCGTTGCTCATAGGGGCTGGAGCTATATGGCTTTAAGGTGGAAAGGAGCTAGAGAGAACTCTACGTACAACCACATTACTGAATACAAGAATAACGGAGTTTTTACGCTTTTTTCTATAGTGAACTTCTGTGAGAGTTGGCACCGGCGGCCTTTTTATCTTGTAGAGAGTCTTTTGAAATTTGGTTGGACTCTTCCTTTTTTGTTCTCTTGATCGGATCACAGCTTTGACCTCAATTTCCTTAACAAAGTTCAAGACGAATTACGTTCCTTAATTTTGTTGTTGAGTCTGCAGTATAAAGCATGTCACTTTGTCGTACGTCCCAAAACAATAGTTACGTACAGTACCCCCTTCTGATAATCATGTGTTCTGAGAAACCAGATCAGGAACCTTTATTTGATTTTGAACAAATCATGTCAATTTGTCCTCTCCTAATGATTAATACGCATGCAGGAGTGTTCTGGAAAAACTGTACGTCTAAGTTGCAATTTGAACGACAAGTTGGAAAGGGACAGTTGATTGAATATAAGATGGTCCTACATACATATATAGTTCGGGTTTGAACGTACAGAAAAATGTTAACCACAACTTTGCTATATATATTTCACAAATAATTGCTGAAGTTACAATTGAAGCTATTCTTTAGAATCATTTACCAAATCCAGTACTTTTAAGTCTCTTAACCCCTTTTCTAGGTTATGATTGGCCTTTTTAATTTGTTAGGTTAAAATCGGACAAATAGGAATTAAACGGCCTCCCTCACTACAAGAATTTTGGGCTTTTGGGACGGAGGATAGGCGTCCCAAAAGCCCAAAAAACCGTCCCAAAAGCTCTTTTGGGACGGAATATGGCGTCCCAAACGTCCGTCCCAATAGGTCCGTCCCAAAAGGCTTTCTGGGACGCAAAAGTGTAATCCGTCCTAAATTCACACAGTCCGAACTACAAATAGCTTAGTTCGGACAAATGGTCTGAACCGTCCCAAAAGACTCACTTCCTGCGATAGGCATCCGAACTACAACATAGTTCGGACTACTATCAAACGGGTGAACCGTTTGAACATGGAATACATAGTTCGAACTAGGTCATAGTTAGGACATTCACGTTTGCAGTCCGAACTTGAAAACAGTTTGAACAACAAAACAACAAGTCCGAACCGATTTGAAGTTCAAACCAGTCAATGTTAGTTCGAACTGCTCTTAGGTTGGAACTTGTAAACTGTAGTCCGAACTTAATGTAAGTCCGCACATAATGAACATTAGTCCCAACATATGTGTAGTTCGAACCTGTAAAACGTAGTCCCAACTGTTATGAAGTTTCAACTGCTCAAGTGTTGTGCGAACTAAAAACAAAGTTTGAACATTTCAAAATACAGTTCGGACTAACTCAAAGTTCGGACTGTTGGCTATATGTGCGAACTTAACATATATTGGTTGTAACGAATAAAATGATGTTGGAACTGTTTTTCGATTGGAGCAGATATTAGGGACAAAGACCTGTGGTGTCTCAGTTCGAACTTTATAGTAGTAGTCCACACCACTGGTTGTCAGACCCGATAGAAATCAGTTCGAACTTCTATTATATAAGTCCCAACACGGACCTATAATTCTACACATGTTGGAACCTGAAAAATGTAGGTTCAAACTGAGACCTGTAATTTATGTAGAATTCCTAAAAATTAAAACCAAAATACCTCAATAAACCCATACATAAATGTGCTACAATAGAACACAAAGTTCTATCATCCATACAAGAAATCAATATACCTCTTCATAATTCAAAGTTACATAAATAACATCATTCTCCGTGGATATGAGAATAGGATCTACAAACCGTGGATATGAGAATAGGGTCCAACATAAGTCCAACATAAGCATTGTCCAACATAAGTCCAACATAAGCATCAATCCAAACTAACATAAATCCAAAATAATTTAAGTCACATTGTCCAATAATGGATATGGGAATAGGGTCTACAAACCGTGGGAGGCATTTGTCATGAAATCATTCATGCGCTCCCTCATTTCCCTCATCAATCTGTCCTCCAACTCCTTCATCTCTTGTTGTCGCTGTATTCTCATTTGCTCTACCTCAGCTTCTCGTTCCTCTTTCAATCTATCTATCTCCAACTGTGCCTCTCTTAATTGTCGCACTACACTGGTGGATGATGAACCCGAGCTTCTTGGAGGATTCACTGCTCGACCCAACCGCCTCACATAACCAGGCTTGGGGCCTAGGACCTGATGGAGAATATGAATGTCGGTGTAGGACCTCCCATCTGAGATAGCCTCCTCTTGCAATTCCTTCATCTTTTTCTGCAAAAAACATTATATAGTCTGAATCATTAATATTAATGTTACATTCATTTGAAATATTTATGTCCAATTATAATAAGTAAAAATGAAAAATACTGTACAAGTGATAGTTGTAGTAAATCCGACAGCATAACGGCTATAGTAGGGACTATTCCTGAGTACAAAATTGTCATATAGCTACCAACACAAGCAACATATTCCAATAAGTTCGAGAGAACCACTAACCAGCACAATCAAGTACCAACACAACCACCAACCTACCGATCTATTACCAAGTACAACCACCAAGGATAACAGTAACTATTAACAGTTTGAAACAAAAACCATACCAAATGGGTCAATGTAAGTGTACTTACATGATTGTCCTTAGCAACATCAGACAACCAGTCCCCATTTTTTCGCTTGTGGGATGCAGCATACAATTCAGCAGGCCCAATATCTGAAGTTACAGAGGGTGAAGTTTCCTAGAGACTTACGTAACAAGTTAGTAATGAAGTAAATAAAGATAATAATATACAAGTATGAATTATATCACTTACCAACACTTTTCGATATCGAGCAAACGTCCTTGTACCCGCTGTGTGGAAAACCGTCAAGCCCTTTCTATTTTCAGTGTTTACTTTACACTTTTCCTAGAAACAGTTTCATGATAAATGGTTAAACTCATTCCGAATTACTAATTGTACTCAAAGATATACATGTACCTCATATTTTGGATCAGCAAACATGTCGCACAATTTTGCCCAGGTATCTTCATCCATGTCTGGATGGGGGTGTTGAACAGCCACTTCCTTATTGCCTCCCCCTTTCTTCTTGTAGTGCTCATGCAATGTACCCTTGAACTGACGGTAGCTCTTCGCCATTATCATGTTCACCGTCAGTAAGTCCTCTTCTCGATTATAATCAAGATTGAAATCGTCCTGTTACATGACATAATAATACCATCAGTTATCAAGTAATAAAATTTCATATATAAAGGTAAAATATACTTACCAATATGCGCACCCTGACGTACTCTTTGCACTCTGGAGGAACCTCATTCCATGAAGAAGTCGCCATGGGTATAGTACCACGAACTAACAATCCAATTTGAGTGGACAGCTTAGCCGAATTCTCACCAACATCGGCGACGCAATCATCAGGAATCGACACACTCAACTTACCGAGTCGAGTGGGCCGTACCTTATCTAATGCGAGCCCACACGTCCTACCACGCCGTTGCGAATTAGATGTGGCTATAAGGACACAAAAAATGGATGTGATTTCATTTACACAATAAAACATTGTAAGGAAACATAATCCACGATAAAAAATAGATGGAAAAGTTTTAATATTACTTACATCCAGTACTGCTATGTGTCGTACCCTCTAAGGATGGTGCAAGAGCAGGTTGTGATGAAGCACGAGCCTCGAAATCTCCAGGAGTAGGAGTGGAGGGTATAGGAACGGGCGTGACCGACACCAATTGGCTTCTCCGTGTACATGATGTTGTTGGTGCCTGTTTCAAACACAAGTATAATTCCAAAAAATAAGTTAAGTTATACAAAATATTACATAGCCGTCATAGAGTTAGATGTCCCACGTCGATAGTCGAAGGGGTTGGTGCCGAAGGGCATGGGGCGATCGCTCGTTAACGTTTCCCTCGGTTGGCCATTGTCTCTCCACCTGTTTCATACACAATTATAATGTTAGAATTTAAATGAAATTAGTAATGAAATCTAACGGTTTCATATTCTTACAGACCAAATGATTCTCCATGACCGACCATGTTTGGAAGAGCACATTCTTGCATTTTCTACAAGGACACCTTATCAACCCTCGATTATCAATATGGTTCTTGGCAATTTCCAAGAATTGTGCCAACCCTTCTCTATATTTGGTGCTCCATCGATCCGTCTCATCCATCCAGCTCTTATCCATGGTGTGGACCCTAAGAACATATAGACTTATTAAAATGGACCTGACAGTACCAGTTTCAACCTTCGAAAAGCATGTTATGACTTTAGATTATATGTTTAACATAAGTGACACAAGTTCCAACAATAATCTCATCAGTTCCAACAATAATCTCATCAGTTCCCACATATATCTCATGCAATAAATTCAGTTCAAACAATATATCAGGAGTTGACAGAGTTGCAAATAACAGTTACAACATAGAAATATTTGGTTCGCACTCATATAACTAAGTTTTAACAGCAATATATGAAGTTCGGATCTATTATACATATGTTTCAACAAACAAATATGCAGTTCGAACTACAGCGGACAGACTCAAATTCTGCAGAAACCCAAATGTTGAACAACCGCAACAAGGACCCAAAACCACGAAATAACTAGTTGGAAGCATGTAAAATACATAGGCATTTCATCTAGACACCAAACCTGGTTGGGGATTTCAGCAAATCGTACAAAATCTTGAGGTTTCTCCCAAAGTAGCTACTACAAAATCAACCTTCGAATCAACAGACTATAGCACTCAAAGGAGAGGAGAAATGGAAACTAAAGGAGATGGAGAAGCTAGGTTACCTTTCGTTCTCCTCGGTCACGTACAATGGGAATCTCCCTTACCCAGCCGAAAGCTCCCCCTCTCTTCAGCAGCTTCGTGCACAAATGGGTCTGCACGAAGCTGCTAAGTTTTTTTTTAAGTCTGTGTTCCCAGTTCGAACTAGCATACTTACGTTCGGACAGGGATACTAAGTTGGACGACACCGTTTTGTTCCCAGATAGTACAGTTCGAACTAACATTTAATGGTTCGCACTTCTCAAATCACGGTTCCAACGTACAAACCCAGGAGATCATAGTAAGTTGGACGACACCGTTTGGTTCACATTCGTTCGTGTTCGGACTACATTAACTATGTTCGCACTCAACATGGCGGGAAACAAAATTTTCGCGGTCACGTGAAAGTCAAATAAAATACACGTTCGCACTATTACATGTACATATGCGAACTAGACGAACACAGTGTGCACTGGTAAGGTTAGTAGTCCGAACGTAGAGTTCTATTCAAACTAAATTATCAACGTCTAAACTATGCTTTTGTAGTTTGAAATTAAACTTTGTCATTGTTCGCACTGTCTACGGATGGTTGGGACGTCCTGTCATTGTCGTTCGCACTACCGGTTAGGAAGACGTAATCTGTGTTTGGAATAGTTAGAACGTACTATTCAAAGTTCGAACTTTAAACAGACTATAATTAATTAAAAAACACGTATCAATTTAATATTCAATCACAATCCGATTAACACTTTCTAATGATGAAAATAATATGAAGAAAACATGGTAGATACGACAATTTGAGGTAACACTCTTTAACATTTTGGTTAATGTTTGTTAAAATAAAAGTTTAAACTCAAAGTAATGATGATTTGTTACATTTTCCTTCATGTTCGGTCAGCAAAATTTCATTAATTGAGTTCCGCACAAAAATAGAGATTGATGTTGAACTAGAAATACTTGTGAGAGACCTGCAGTGTTCTGTCATTACTTATGTAATTCAAGATGCGATTTAAATCAGATAGAAATCTGTAACTAAAATCAAGTTGAAACTTGGTAAGTAAATATAATTTTTCCCCTTATTTTTAATAGAAAATTTTGAGATTATAATTGAAATGCAAGACGCACCATTTATTCTAAAATCTTAAACGGATAGGGAATGGTGAATTTGATCTCCTTTAAAGCTAAGTTTAGCAGCAGATTTATACAGAGAAGATAGGGGGTCCAGAAATGCACAAGTGCCCAGTAATGTAAGAAAATTCACGGGGTAGAAAAAAAGAAAGAAAGACACCAGACGTGAGTCAAAGGAACTGGTGGTCCAAAACATTCACCTCCCGGATATATTGGTATTTATGGGAACCCTTTTCATATATTGGTATCATCGATATAAAAATTTATCTAATTTTACATGTGCGAACTCATTATCAATGTATTTAACCCTTTATTAAACATATTCTAACAAAATGAGTTTAACACAAATCAACTCACATGTGCGAACTCATTATCAATGTCCTCAACTTACCATAATGATCTTCATCACTTCATTGGTGTACATATGATCACAACATGGTAGGTACATGAAATGAAGATAAAATTTAAAAAACATTAGTGTACATCTGATAAACATATGGTAGGTACATCGTAGTAACATAATGAGCTTAACACTCTTTAACATAATGGGTAATCCAATGTGAATATGCAGTTCCAACTAACATATATGCGTTGGAACTATGCGTACATTAGTTCGCACGACACTAATACTGTGCGCACTTTAATATAACAGTTAGGACTTAAAATGGCGGGAAACAAAATATGCGCGGTCACGTGAAAGTCAAATAAAATACATGTTCGCACTATTACATGTACATATGCGAACTATACTAAAAACGTGCGAACTATCACGATTAATAGTCCGCACTTGTCGTTCCGTTCAAACTAAATTATCAAAATGTCTTAAACTATGCTTGTAGTATGAACTCTAACTCTGTTATTGTTCGAACTGTAGAACGGATAGTTGGGACGTAAATCCTAGAGTACACACTTCATTAGAGTAAGTGCGGACTTAAGTATTTCAGTTGAAATAGAGTTCACACCAGTTTCTCTCAAACTCCCACAATATCAACAATGTTTGGAATTTTTATGTGTTCATAGGTTAAAATTGTAACGTAAACATAAAGATAACAATTGGAGCTGAGACAAAAATGTACATAAAGAAGTGTCCATCATATCCAAAATAAGTACAAAATAAACATATCAAAGTGTCCAAAGTAACATTATCCTAAAATAAGTACATAACCCAAAAAGAAGACATAAAATAAAAACTGGACTACTGAAGTGAATCAATTGTCCTCTGCATCGCATCGACTGAACCGCTAAGGCGCTCGACCTTGTTGTCCAACTGATCTATCATGTCCTGCTGTCGGTCGAACCTCTGTCTAACGAGATCCCCAAGCCGACCGAAGCGATCAAGAAGCTCGGTGGCCTAGGCGGGTCGAGCTGCGTTGTCTACCGGTCCCTTGCCCGGTTTGAGCTGCGATCTGTTCTTCCTCAACGTCTCTAAGCAGATTGGACCGGGAGGCTTCTGCCTATCCTCCCCAACATGTGAAGGGACCTCAGCAGCATCTAAGAAGTTTGTCAAGAGGAGGCCATAAGGAACGCCACTAACCTCGAAGGAATCTGCTTCCTTCATGATATTCCGAAATATCAGTGATGGGAGGTCCACTGGGACCCCCCTCACAATGTACGCCATGAGCTTCGCTCTCTCGAAGCTCGCCTCACTGGTGCGCCGGCGAGGGTCAATATTGTATGCGACTATCAAGTGTAGCATTCGGAAAAAGTCTGTCATGGCACTGTGAGGGATGTTCGGCAAGTGGTCTGGACTTCATCCTTCGCAGTCAGAAGCTTGTACAGCTCACTATTAGATAGATTCGGACGGTTAGCTACCTCCTCCTCCTGGTCGGGGTACGAAGGGCCCTCAGGTCGGGGAATACCCAAAAATTCGCTGATCTTGTCGGCCGAGAAAGTAACTGACACCCCCCTCAGGGTGATATCTTACGACGCCTGCAAATAAAGAAAGATGTTAGAAAAAATGGACATGGTAACGCTTATAAATATATCATTCCCCAACCTGCAATTACACTGGAAAATCTAACACAACCAAATATATATTACTATTCTATAAATTACTTCCACTCACAATTAATAAGTGCGTAATATATTCAACAAAATATTTTCCAAATCTTAAATTACTACTAAAAGTACGTGTTCACGATATATATCCAAAATTCAGGCCATGAAGCGCTACAGTAAATCATAATACGTCTTATTTATCTAGTCTACCACAATTTTCCAAAGAAATTCCAGCAACTAAAATAACTTGTAACCGCAATCAGATTTTTGTTCACTTAAACCAAAGTCAATTATTTCTATAATGATTACCTGGGCCGGCTCTCGCTCCAAGAAGCAACAGTAGAACTCAGATACAAGGGTCGCACAGACTAACCCTTTTCTCCTCGCAGATGGGATTCCACCCCCGCTGCGTGAAAATAGAGGAGAGGGTCTGCCCCTCAAATGTTAAATCCTCAAGATCCTGTAAATATGCCGCCCGCTCCATGTTCACGGCACGTGCCTCCATGAGCTCCCGACGCTGATCCAAAGTACGCGGCGGCGGGGGTGGCGGCGAGAGCTCTCGAGATAACCTTGCTTTGACTCGTCGTGCCATTTTCAGATTTAGTAACAAAGTATCTGCAAAGAAAAGAGATAAATTAATTCATATAAGTTTGAACTAACAATGTAAACAGTTAGAACTACAAAATGAAAAGTATGAACTAAAACAAACAAGGTTTAAACAAATAAGACGGAGTTGGAACATAACCCATCAAGTTGGAACATAAGTGCACACACACTAGTTTGAACTGAAAAACAACAGAAATACAATAACAGTTTCAACTAAGGGAAAACAAGAACTAAATGAACAAAAACTTATGTCCGAACTAAATGAATATAAACCAATGTCAGTTTGAACATAAACTTATGTCCGAACTAAATGAATACTATGTTGGAACAAATAATATTTGTTTTCAACTATGTCAAAATGATCAAATTCCAGTTCAACAATCAAGATGGAGTCTGAACAACTCCGGAAGGTTTGAACATGCAAATATAGGTTCAAACAACCTCGAAACAGGTTTCAACAGGAACAATGGAGCCAAATAAATTTTGGAACTTATAGGGCCAAAGTTCGCACTGTCCACACAAACCATGGCTAAATTGAAGTTTCTGATTGTTGTTGTCTCTGGTACAGTTTGAACTACAATAGCTCTAAGTTTGAACTAGAATCGAGTGTAAACCAACTTTCAGTTTGAACAGAAACGTATGTCCGAACTAAATGAATATTATGTTGGAACAAACAATATTTGGTTTCAACTATGTCAAAATGATCAAATCCCAGTTCCAACTATCAAGATGGAGTCTGAACAACTCCGGAAGGTTTGAACATGAAAATATAGGTTCAAACAACCTCGAAACAGGTTTCAACAGGAACAATGGAGGCAAATAAATTTTGGAACTTATAGGGCCAAAAGTTCGCACTGTCCGTAGTTTCTGATTGTTTGTTATCTCTGGTACAGTTTGAACTACAATAACTCTAAGTTTGAACTAGAATCGAGTGTAAACCAACTTTCAGTTTGAATAGAAACTTATGTCCGAACTAAAGGAATATATGTTGGAACAAACAATATTTAGTTTCAACTATGTCAAAATGATCAAATTCTAGTTTCAACTACCAATATGGAGTCTGAACAAATGCGGAAGGTTTGAACATGCAAATATAGGGTTCAAACAACAGAGAAACAGGTTTCAACAGGAACAATGGAGACAAATAAATTGTAACAACTTATTAAGGTCAGTTTGCACTGTCCACACTGCAAAACCAAGGCTGAGTTGACTCAGCCATGGTAGCCACCGCAAATCACCGCCAAATGTTGGCGGAATGCGGTCCAACAACCATGAAAAGAGTTTCCTCCCAAACAACACCACCAACCAACCCAAAATCGACTAAATCCAAGCAAAAAACTACCCACATTCACCGCAAAAAAAACCGTCCAACCATTACCAAAAAATTGGATTTCAACACTGGAAAAACCCCCAAAATCTGTTAAAAGAAGAGGATACAGAGATTACCAGGGTGGAGGAGGGTGCAGATGTTCTCCTAGCGCGACGGCAGGGTCTCTCTGACGGTGGTGAGCGGCTGAGTCCGAGTTCGCGGGTTTCTTGCGGGAGAGGAAGAGGTTTTTGGGACGCAATGCGTCCCTGTTAAGACCTTTGGTTCTTTTTAAAACGCACAGACCCTAGTCCGCACTAGTCAAATGCTGGTTCGAACTTACCGAATCAGATATTCATCCACATGTGTGTATCCGCAAATGGCGTTCGCACGTTTCATTATGATGTGCGCACAACCCAAACGTTAGTTACCACACATATCCCACTAATACAAGTTTCAACTGACATTTAGAAAGTTTGAACTAAACAGACGCATTTAATGAAAGGTCACATCACATCGCATCGATCTGCTGTGTCTGAGCCGTTGGAACTATGATATACCTAGTTCGGACTATTTTAAATAAATCAAATTCTAGACAGGTGTCGAACAAGGGAAATTTAACAGTGCTAACTACAGTTCAAACCTAACACAATACTGTGCGCACTGGTGTGTTTAGTTGCAACAAACTTATAGGTAGTCCTAACTTGTACATTATTGGGACGTTTGTTTGCCGTCCCAAAAGTGTCGTTCGCACGTAATTATAAGTAGTTCGAACGAACATATATTAGTTCGAACTAGAAGTGTTTTTGGGACGGAATGTTGTCATCCCAAAGTTTTTCCCGCCATGTTCCCGCCAATTTATTTGGGACGGATGCTCAAAATCCATCCCTAAAACGCATCCTTTAGGGACGGAAAGAGGCATCTGTCCCTAAAGATGTTCTTTGACACCCCTTTTGGGACGACACCTTTGTTGCGTCCCAAAAGGGGACCTTTAGGGACGGTTTTGTGGCTGTCCCAAAGAAAATCAGTCCCTAAAGGTCAATTTTCTTGTAGTGTCTGCTATATTTACCTCTACTAATTCCATTTCACAGGGGAGAACCCGGATTTTAATTACTCACGTGTACGAATTATGTCTACTTTGACCTTATTAATAAACCCCCCCAATATGTATAAGCCAATCATCTTATGATTTCATACAAGTATCGTGTCTCCTTAGCAGGACGTATAAGATATTCAGTGATGATAGCTAGCCATGTCATCATGTGCATCCTTTAATATGCTGAATTATTTGTGGTTGGCATGATTCATATTAAATTACGATTTGTCCTAAAAATTTAAGTTAATGTAAAAGAATAGCTTTAATTTTTTTAAGTTATATTCTTGAACAGTTCACAAGCTACTGAAGTCACACAGTGGCTTTTCTCTTCGAGAACCAGAGGGAGTCTGTTAAAAGAGTTGGGAAGCATATACATAACTGGCTCTACACTTGTAATCCTCTGTTTTTAATACATATAAACCCCTTGTTATGCTGAAAAGCAATGATCAGGATGCTACATCCATAGTACTTGTAACTTTACTGCTCTATAAAATGGTTTAATTCCTGCAAAACTTTGAATTACTGTGTGTTTTCAGGGTCCTCTTCTATTTTTTTCTATGACATGTTTGTTGCATCTGTGTAGTTGTATGTTAATGCACTATCCGCTAGATGGTTAACAAAGTTGCTCACAAGGAACAGAACATATTAATGCTTCTCGTTCAAAAGATACCTGAAACCACCTATCAGGGCCGGCTCTAACTATAGGCAGCATAGGCGGTTGTCTAAGGCCACCAAATTTAGGAGGCCCCAATTTAAATTTTTTTGTAATGGTATATTTTTTAAAAAAACATAATATTAAAGATTATATTAATTGAAGAGGCCTATTAAATCTCCTTGATTGAATGAACTTAATATTAAAGATTATATTAATTGAAAAGGCCTGTTAAATCTCCTTGATTGAATGAGCATTAATTTTTCCCCAAATTTAGGAGGCCCCCAATTTAAAATTTTATGTAATGGTATATTTTTTTTAAAAAAAAATTAATATTATGGCCTAAAAAATTAAGATTAAATAGTATATTAATTGAAGATGCCTATTAAATCTATTTGATTGAATGAACATTAATTTTTCCCTAAATTTAGGAGGTCCTAGTTCAAAATTTTTATTTAATGTTATATTAAAGAAAATTTAATATTATGGCCTCAAAAACTTAACTTAAAGAGAAGGAGTGTTAACATTTCACTTTTTGTGGTATTTATAAACTCTGAGTTCAACCCTATAATATCTTCTTGTTTAAAGATAATAATTATAATTAATTCAAAGAAACCTTATAAGTCTAATTGAATATCTTAATTTATTTAATTTTTTACCTTTAGATATTGTTAGCTACTTAAACTTATTTGAGACAATATTTGTCAAGTATAAAAAATATAGAAAAATTATCTCTCAACTCTTATCTTTCTTCACTAAAGTCTTAAGTACTCTTATTCTAAACTTTTTACTTTAAAATTTTTTAAGTTTTATTTATTTATCATTAAAATTAATAAAATCTTACTTAAGATGGAGTATGACTCAAGAAAGATTAAATGATTAGTAATATTATTAATTAAAAATGATATATTAACAAATTTAGAATATAACACTTTGATAAGTAATTTTACATCCAAGAATACTTTTAACTATTTTTTATTAATATTTTTATTTTTAAATATATTATTTTATAAATTATTATAAAAGACGTCACTTTATAATTTTGCCTAAGGCCCCAATTATCATAGAGCCGCCCCTGCCACCTATATTTCATTTTTCAGCAGAGAAATTCATACCGTCTTGCGGATAATGATCAATCTCGATTGGAGATGTGGAGAATAGATAAGATTTGTGAGGAATAAAATTTTTGCAAGATGAGCTATGTCTTCATCCACTGTGATTTGCATATCAGGTTCTATACCTGGAGAAAAGTTTGACATGCATGTTTTGCAGAATATTTCTTTTCCTGTCCTCCATGAAGAAAAGCATTAAAGTTAAGTCATATTTGTCACGCGCTTAGAGTTCTTTGTCATACTTCCTGCTCGAAACCGCGATACCTGGTGGAGTTTTTTCCCTTCTGGCATCTAGAAAAGCATAAATGCTAGACGAAGACTACAAAGATTGGTCAGCTTTGCTTTGTTTGTCACCTCGAGGAGAGAGAGAGTGTGGTGAATAACCTCCACAAACAGTGACTCCAGAACCTTAATCTAATTCATCTTTGTGATGCCACGAACCGTCCTCGATCGCGTTCTTTATATTCTGTCCTGTTCAGCTTTACAGATGCATCTCACCATTTTAAAGTTCGCGTTACCCCACAACCAAATTAACGTACACATGTACCTCCTATTCTCTCTGTTGCCCGATCTATCCCCTGTACGGATTCTATCTATGGAAATATCAGGTTCATGCAGTGAAAAGTTAGGTAGAAACAGCAAAAAGGACTTGTATGGGATGAAGAAGGGAGTGAGGTTTCAAGTCCCTTGGATGCGTGAGTAAAGCCTCAAGTAGGAAAATTTCACAGTCAGGGGACACTTAACTGCAATTGTTCTTGGGTGGGTAAATTAGGTCAGGTTCTTCTTCTAGGCTGAAAAGGTCATGCGTCGCAAGAATTACAGGAGAAGTACGGCCACAATAAATTGTTCTTTGCTAGCTTCTTTGATGTACAGTGGAATAGATTTTGGTCACTGAAAATTAAAGAAACCAAAAAGAAAATCCAGCGATCGCGATACTAGTGAGATGACATCACATTGGTGATGAGGTACTGGAACTGTAATCCTGCCATTCTAAATTGACGATCCTAGCTAAGAGACTTGGTGAACTTTATTCCAATGAGAGAGTGATTATATCAAATCCTTTTCGGGAACCATGTGCTCATGAAACCCGGCCTAATCAGCATCAATTCCCCCGAAGCAGGTTGGCATATATTTTGAATACATGTTTTCATTCTACTTTCTGCATTTACAAACAGAAAACTATTAATGGAATGACAAATTTTGGGGAATTAAAAAAACCTTTTACGCCCTCAAATAACTAGATCAATATCAACAGAGGTCCAAACTAATACGTCCCCCACATTGAGCTCGTATATAAATTGCTAAGTTCCCATTAAGATAGTCTCACATTACTTATTTTTGGTTCATGACACTACAAGAAATATAGCTTTAGGTGACAAAATTTTGGGTTTCAAACCAAATTTTGAATGTGTCCGGAGACTTTGCAGCGCAGTCTGGACGTTTGAATGTTAAATTTAAATAGTTTTCTTATCTGTTCGGACGCTTTTTAGACTTTTAAAACGGATACGTTGACCTTTTTATAATGTTCGGACGCTTCATCGAGATGTTCGGATGGTGTTATTGGTGTTCGGACGATTTGACTATGTGTTCGGACAGTTGTTTAATGTTCGGACGTCTTTCTAACCGTGTGAACATTTTTGTGTAGATTCTTTAAAAAATGAGCAAGCGTCCACGTACCAACGGTTAGACTGATGAATGAGATAGGAAGCTAGTGAAGATGGAGAAGGATTGTCCAATCGAGAAGCATACTAGGAGAATGAGTCTATTGAACTTTTTGTGGACTTTAGCTCCTTTGACATGATTCCGTTGACTAGAAATGACGTCGAGACTTATGTGTCGGTAGCCAATGAGAGTGGACCACAACAACATGAAGTAGAAAGAAGCGATGATTCCTCAGAATCGTCCAGTGAAGATTCTAGTGATTATAAAGAATATGACTCTGAGGATGATAAATTTGATTAAATATTATGACTTTTAAATTTCTATGTTTACCTGAATTTTAAATTTATTGTTCTTCATTTGTAGCAACGTCGGGAATCATACACGTTTGAGGTAGTGTACATGGGATTGCCTTACTCAAGGCTCGCACCGGAGGAAAGCTGACTGTCCATATCCCTAATGGACGTAGGCGGTGATGACAAGGCATCCTCAATGCTCTCAAGTCATATTGGTGCGCTCGTTCGACAACATGTCTCATTTGAGACGAGTAAGTGGAAGGAGATCCCCGATGAGGTTAAATCGTATGTGATGAACCAAGTGTTGGTAAGTATAATTTATTAAATTTTAATTATTGAAACTTTTATACGTTTCTAACTGTTATATATTTTAAGGATGACTTCCAGCTAGATTACGACCGAACCGAGGATCGCATCACTGTGAAGTCTACGATGAACACAGCGTATATGACACACAGAAATAGAATGTACCAGCATTACTCGGTGTTCAATTCTAAAGAAGAGGCGTTAGAGCACCCATATTCTAATGAACTCGTGTTTGTGATTTATTCGCGAGCGAGGAATTTCAGGTTAAACATTTTTATTTCGAACTGTATACGTAACGGTTCGAACGGGTTTTGAAGATGACAAATAACTATTTCATTATAAATAAAATAATGGTGCGGACATCTGTATGTAAGAGTCCAGATGGAATATATTACCGTGCGGACGATGTTATATAACCATGCGCACGGATTGTACATGATAAAATTTATTTCGTCACATTGGACGAACTGTTCGCTTGAGCTGTCTGAACGAATGGAGATTATGTTAGCACAGCTCATGCGAATGGATGGACTGTACTGGGCATGACGATTTTCAGTTTCGTCAATATGGCACAAAACCGTTCGGAAGATATTATAAATCGTCCGAACGTTTCGAGCGACTGAATATCAAAATTGTCACCTAGAACCTTGGCTGACGGGTTTTAGGTGACAAACCGGGTGACAACTCGATTTTGTCACCCAAAACATTAGTTGACGGAATTAGCACTTTGGGTGACAAATTTTTTAATTTGTCACCCAAAGTCTTTTTTCTTGTAGTGTGATTTCAATTGTATTACCTTAGTAAAGGGTGCAAATTGGTAAATTCCATTGGTTTAAAAGTTCAAAAGTGATGAATTTGTTAGCTTAGACCTTATAAAGATTCGAGGACAAGTGCTAGCCACATCTGCACTTTGATTTCAAAACAACTAGTTGATATTGCTTTTGAAGCCCATATATAAGTCTCAATTATATCCAATAAACACGTTCAATGCGGTAGTTAGTTTTTCATACTATTCACTTTATCATCCTTTCTCTTCGCTCTCTCTATCAGAACTCAGATCCGGTGTTACAGACCTCATTGACATCGACTTCCTAAGTTGCCACCAAAAAGTCATTATTTCTCGTAATATGTAGATCGACAACGAGAATTTTTGCTCTAATAATATCAAATCTTTAGGTAAGAAACATTTCTTTAGGGCTTAATGGTCTAAAATCAATAACAAAGTCACCGAAAGCATCCCATGCTGATACAAACTCTATTGTGCTAGCTAGCATATATGGCGTCGATCTGAAGTAAGACTTTTTTTTTTTTTTTTTTTTAGTAGTAAAGGGTCTGGACCTTTTCGGCATAGCCGCCTGTAATCCAATTACCAACCACAGATCATGCACTTTTTATCCTACAGAGACCACGAGAGGAATAAGATCATGTTGTACGTACGATTGTCCAAGAACTGAGACAGTCACCACATGTTTCTCGGGGGAATATAATTAAGTTAGTGGCGTTGATCTTCCAGATTTGGGAATGTCAAAAGCAGATAAAATCGTGGGTCCGAAGAGGAATCATCATCCCGGCCATCTCGTACGGTTTCTACGTACATGATCTTCAAGCTAGCTGCTACTATAGGCCGATAGGAGCCTCTCAACTTTTCCAAGCATATTATAGTAATTAATTTCACGTTTTTGCATTTCTTAGTCTTCAAATTGGCAGCTTTCGGTTTTCTTGTATCAAACTGAATGCGAATATTTACAACAAAACCCAAGAGGTCTCTGTCAAGTAATTATCGTGAAAGATCAATCTGAGAGAATCCTATAATTAAATCACATATCTTTTGTACCTTTTATTCCTTCTTATGGTTATTCTATCTTGGGAGAGAATGCACCTCACTTCACTTATAAACCTAGCTCCCACTATAAATAGACCTCCATGCATGGGAGCACAAGCTCCTCAGTAGCACCATTCACCTCCTTATAATAAGATCCTTTGACAGTAGTATAAATTCAGTAGCCTTTCGTTGTTTGTTTGGGCAAATGGCTATGGTGACAAGCTTGGTGGCTGAAAAACCCGTGGTGATTTTCAGCAAGAGCACTTGTTGCATGAGCTACTCCATTAAGACACTCATATGTAGTTTTGGGGCGAACCCGACGGTGTACGAGCTTGATCAGATGTCAAATGGACAGCATATTGAAAGGGAACTGCTTCAACTAGGGTGTCAGCCAAGTGTGCCGGCAGTTTTCATAGGACAGGAGTTCATTGGTGGCTCCAATAAGATCATGAGTCTCCACCTCCGGAACGAGCTTGTCACACTGCTGATGAATGCTAAAGCTATATGGATATGAAAACAAAACTAGCTAATTTCCTCATGGCCTCTAGTAACAGGCTGCTGAGAAATTAGCTTCATTAAGAAAAGTTTTCCATGGAAGGCATGCATTACGTAGACTGAAGAGCCACTGTTATTGTATCTACCCTATATATATAAGGGTCTCTTGTAGCTTTCTTCAATGACAAACTATCTTCTTTACCCTTTTCTTCTTCTTCTTCTTCCTCTCCATCTTTTTATTCTCTCCCGTTAAGCACTCTAGAAGAAATCTAACACAATTAGGATCTGCATGCAGGCGGGTATACCAATAGAATGAAATGATCATTAAAGCAATCCCGTTCCTTCAAGCCATTTATAACAAAGAATTTTTCGTATGAAAAAAAAAACAAGAATAAAAACAGAAATAGAAAATAGAAAATCAACTGAAAAAAAAAAAAAAAAAGAGATGGAGATCACCAGATCATAGAGAAAATTTTCGATCCGCGTGTTCTTCCGTGTATATTGTGGCACTAGATCAGTCATAGTGTTTGGCTCTTAAAATTTTGAGAGTTACAAATATTTAGCATAATAAAATAATTCCAAAATAATCATTCTTAGTCAAATCATCCGTTTTATTCAAAATAAACATAAAAAATTCATTCAAATCATCTCTCTTCACTTTTTAACAATTCTCATACAACAGTATTTTTAAACCCCCAAAATTATATGTTTTTTTGTTAATAAACATATAATAAGGGTCATTTCTCCAGCTTAATTATATGTTTTTGGGTTTTTTGGTTTTACTTTTATTCTCATTTTTATTTTACATTTCAAGTTCTCATTTTTGGCTTGTCTTAGCTTTGTGTTTCTATTTGAACTTCTTATTTTGTATTTGTTAATGTTATATTCATTTACATATGTCCTCTCATACTTATGAGGTTTTATTATACATGGTTAATTCAATTATCTTTTACTTTTTTTTGTTAATCATAGTTTTCATTAATAAAATTAAGGAGATTTAAGAACCTCAGCAAGCTCTAAAGGGCGAACCAAACACTCCGAAGAGTCATCGGGCCAATGAGCAGAGTGACCTAAAGGTCATACAGAGATCCACAAGGGGCAAAAAGTCACAAACGGCAGCAAGCTAATATGACTAACAAATAGGCAAGCCCGAACGGGAAAAAGCACATCATAGCCATCAGGAAAAACCGAGCAAACAAAATCCAGAACGTGACCGGAAAAGATGGTGGTGGAGAAGGCGTGTGGTTGCAAACGAAGGAGATCCACGGCCTAGAGAGGAGGACAAGAACCACAAAGGCCAGTCCGGGGAAGTGAGGCGAGTCACGGGAGGCGGAGAAGACCTCAAACGCAGCCAAAGTGCTCGGCGCGTGGTTCACACGGTGCGCGTGAATCTCACGCGTCACCTCTAAAGTGACGAAGACGCTTCGCTACGTAGATCGGGGCCAATTGAGTGCATCCATGCGGCGCGTTCCCGACGAAACTTGGCAGAAGCCATCGTATGCCGCTCGTAAGCCTCCTGCAAAGAAAAAACAAAAAACCAACCAAAACCGTTGGCCAAATGAACCAGAGAGGAGGAGAGGGGAGAGGGAAGAGGGAGGAATAAAAAAAGAAAAAGGAAGAGAAGGAAGGAGCAAAACTCCCACCCTTTCCAAAGGAGATGCTGGATTTGGGGAAGCAGAGAGAGTGGGTTAGAGAGAGGCGCGCCTGACTATTTTTTACTTACTATTATAGTTCTTTTACAGGGATGTTATTGCTGTATTCCCTTTGGGGTTTTCTGCAGAATCTATGTGCTAGCTGCAAAGGAAAGTTTACCCAAAATTGTTTCGGGAATCGGGATTTTGCTGCAGAATCCGTTTGCTGTGCTTGGTACTGCGTGCTTACGCTTGGTATTGATTTCTGTATTTCGATCCTTCGCAGTTGCTGAATTGTACTCTTTCGAGCTTGATTAGAAGACATGCATACTGGTGCTTGTTCATTTTCGTCCCCAAATAATATATGTTCTTCCGCATAATCCAAGCAGGCCATACAAGGCCACCATCGACATTATTTTCCATCAAATTCACTGAAAACATAGCATAGCATCTCCAACTTCCATTTTCATCCTTCCTCATACTCCACGTCAGTGCTCTATTGCTTCCTCAAATCTAGGCAGAAAGTTTGTGTTAACTTGTCCTTCTGCATAGGAGGCCTCCAGCTTTCAAGTTTCAACCATGCATTGAAATCAAAGATAGATATTCTTTATTTAACATCTTACAAAGAGAGTTTTGGATCAAAAAAAATCATCGCCAAACTTCTAACAGGAAAATGATTAGTATGTTGTGTTGTTGATCTGGTAAAAAATGATGAGATTGGAAACGACGGAGAGATTAGGATCTCTTAAGGGCTTACATGTTATGGACACATTGAGAATGTTTGGAAAATCACAGTTTATCCTCAGCGAGGGGGTACATACTAGTCATAATAAATGGCCAAAAAGCCTTCATACAGTACTTGTCAATGTTACAGAAAGTTACTCAATTATAACAACTCAGTAATCAAGAAAAATCCAAGAGGCTTTCCTAGTCATCCAAAACAAACCAAATGAGCATTTCCCGCTCATATAATACAATAACAAACAGAAATAAAGTAGAAACCAGGGAGAGGGAGGAAAAATTCTAGTTACTTCCATGAGGCATAGAGGAGATCTCACATAATTAGCTGAATGCAAGTTCCCTGAGCAACCATGAGAAAACAAGAAAAGTATGAACCCGCCGGCATCAGTGAGGGAAATAATCTTTTAAGACCTGGTTTTTCTGCTCTAGCTTTGCATTCCTTTGCCAATTTTCTACTGCATTTCGAACTGTAGCATGTGCCTGGCGTATCTCCTCAGCAGAGAACTTGTGTTCAATAATTCCCAAAGGTCCAGGCTGCAGTACATTTATCACAGTTTCCATCTCTTGCTCCAGTTGCCTGTGCAATAAAAAAAACAGCTTAAAATGACCCAAAACATGAAATCATTTTTGATGGTGCAACTTCTTATTATGCCTTAGGAGAACTCACCCCAAAAGCAAGCTCGCTGGAGAGGGAGCTCAAGGCATATAAACTCCACATTGACAGTTCATACTACTAATGTGAAGGATTTCATACTCCCAAATAGTCCATAACATTCCACTACGCTCCGCAGCCCTAGTGTTCACATGGACTGGCTATGCACTAGGCCTTCCTAGTCACGGTTATGCCGGCATCATCATCCATGCCGCACAATCATAACTGGAAGGCATGGTATAGTCCCTAATATCATTTGTTATGTGCCTTAAGAGAACTCAACCAGGGGAGAGAACCCAAGTCATACAAACCCCACATTGGCAGCTAATATTAGTAATGTGGGACAATGTAGGACGGATCTCATACTACCAAATGATCTATAACACTTCCACAAACACATGACAAGAAAAACCATATAGCTCATATTCAAATAGACAGAAAAGACAGAAGTCATTGAAACAGTTGATAGCAAAGGTATAAATCAAGGGTTTCCAGTGAAAACCATTACACCCGAACCCTGCCTCACACTTCTCCGGTGATCCCACACAAGATGCCGACTGCACAAATTAAAATGCTAGGAAAGATACAATGGAACCCAGCAAATTTCAACAAGCATTTTTGCTATTTTCAAGTTACATATGAGGCCGTACATGCTCTTCAAACATAGAAGGGGGGAAACATTTATCTAAGTATTCTATAGACAGACTTTCATTCTTCATTAGGAGACCAAATTCCTAATCTTCATAGCGAATTTAATCGTGGTAACTTATAACTTCGGGTTTGGAATGCAATTAATTAGTCAGCAGCAATATATATTGACCACCCAAACTCACCCCCCCCCCCACCCCAAAAAGCATTGCCTATATACGCAACATAATTCAGACATTTAGACTCTAATCACTCATGATGAACTTGTTTCCGCAGTGATTTGATCTACCAGAAATCAGAGAATGAAAAGGCTTCGATTAATCATACAAAAAGCAGCGTTTTTCCCTTAACCTAAAACTCTTGGTCATGTAGTTGTATTCACGGATCCCGAACCGTGAGGAAAAATTGGAATAACAATTTTACAGAGGAAAATTATTTTCTTTCCACAAAACTTCTTCAGGAACCAAAAAAAAGATCGTCATTCAGCAGTACCTGAAGAACTTCGGAAAGGGCAAGGATTTCCCTAACCGAGAAAAAGATATCGTCATGTCCGCCGGAAGATGCACCGTTTCTATTCCCACCAACGAACGGCAGCTGCGGTTCTGTGGAGTGTGGAGCAGACTTCTTCCGGAATCCAGACTCCAGAGAGTATTGGCTTACTGATGACCGCCCTCTTGGACGACACCGTTTAATTCAATAATGAAAGCTACTTAAAAAAAAAGTAAAGTTATAATTCGACTCCACTGGGGATCGAACCCAGAATCTCTGGTTCCGTAGACCAGCGCCTTATCCATTGGGCCATGGAGTCTACGTTGTAATTTTTGAAAAAAGAGGAAATTAATAATTATTTATATAAATTAATCAAAGATAATACAGGTAGAGCGCCTCTAAATCCTGTTCTGGTCTTGTCCAATGTCCACTAGTTCTCCAGATAATGTATTGTAAATGATATGCTAGACCCCTGGTTCGGCTCACCCTATCTTCTTTCTGCTCAATCTCAGAACATACACGTGCTCAGTTGGCTTTGCCTTGTAATGTCTCTGGTCACTTATCACTGGGAAATAGTCCCGGTAGTTTTGTCTCTTACCCTCTTCGGAAAATGAAGCAATATAATGTGTTCTATTTGCTCAAGACGACAATGGAACTCGTACTAATAAGATTTGATCCTGCAACAGATTTCCTTTTTTTTTTGCATTAATTTCATCGCCATATTCTAAGGATTCTCACACATCCGGGCATACCTCTTAACATACAATTTGGATTTGAGTTCCTGCCTGCCTCCCTAGCCCCATGTAGAAGGCAACGAACACAGTAACCCACCCAGGACCAACACTCGAAAACTAAATCAATCTGACACTAGCCACAATCACACTAGATATACCATACACTCTTTGCTTAGTATACACATTTACAGAGTCATGAAACTGAGTGACGCCTTCGCTTCTGAAACGGAAATCGACTCTCCGAGTTAGCCTTACCTCCTATCGGCTTAATGCCATTAATCCGAAACAGGGAATTGAGCTTGCTTAGTTTTTTGGTGAATGACTTAAATAGCTTATTGGCAGGATGGGACTTGACAAGCTCCTGCTTCATAGACACGTGGTCTTTCTCCAAGTCCGTCAGCCTCATTCTCATTCTTGCAACTTCGAGCTTCAGCTCTCGGTTCTCTCTTCTCACTGATGCATAATTATCCCTTGGTGAGATGGCTCCGCTGCCTGCGCCACTACTTGAACGTTGTGGGAATTGACCGTTGATTGTGCCAAAGAAGAACTGGTTCTGACCACCGTTCATAGCATTGCGAAGCCTGATTTGTTCGAAGTATAGGACTTGGACCGCCATCTGCACAGGTAGCCTTTCATTTTGTGCGGCATGACTGCAAGCTTCTTGGGATAGCTTCTGACAGTCAATTGTTTTGCAAAGTCGGTAGCGTTCAGAGTCCTTAATATTTGGATGAACCTGTAATTAGCAGCACAAGTAGGTGCTCAAAACTCCGAAACGAGAAATCTAAAATATGCATGTAATATCCTTCGCAAGTACTTAGGAGAGACAGAGAGAGAGAAAGTAGCTCACTTTGAGGAAGATATCTACTGCTCTGTACAGACCATCACTTACTACACGAGCATGGTCTGGAAGCAGTTCTGCTAATGCTATGAACTTTGATGGTGTCAAGTTTGAGTCTAGTGCAACTTCTGCAAGATAATTGTCCAATAACTTCGATACCTTGAGAATAGAACTTTGTTTAGGAGATCCAGGGCTGTCAAAGTCATATACCATTTCACTTTCATCCCTCAAGTGGTTATCTTCGTCTTCATCCTCGTCTAAGTTCAGAAAAATGGAGAATATCCTCAAGATTGAATCTGTATCGTATATTGTGCTGTGGTTGTGACCATGTGAATTCGCAGGAATTAGGATGTCCTCGAGAATTGCCTGATCCAGTTGCAGACCAATTCTCCTCTCCAAATCCGATCTGCAAGAAGTGGTTGCTAATGCGGCTATTGCTGTTTTCAACAAACTCGAAAGAAATGCCATTGGGACTGGGCTCTTCCTTGATTGGGTCGGTAATAAACTAACTATTGCTTCAACAATGACTCTTTGCTTCTTCTGCACTTCCAAATCCAAAAGACTTCCTTTGACTAGGTTGGGGTCCTTGGCAACAAGTCCTTGAAGAGAATTGTGGGCGTAGTTTATCAAGATTTTGCTAATCATATCCTGTTTGAGACCCTTAGATTTTACAGCAGACAGAACCCGTTGGAAGAACTCAAGTTTAAGCACTGTGAGTGACTTCCCCCACCAGTCTGCTGGAGTTTCTGACTCCATGTTTGGGATAGTTTTTGAGGGGAAGTTATGGTCAAGTTTTAACAAGCCAGAGGTGAGCTGCTCTTTGCACGCATTGCTGGCAATTGCGTTTATGAGCCTGCTAACCAGGTTGATCTCTTCGGATATGGGCAATAGGCTTTCACAACGGTGAAGAACAGATATTGAGCTTGATATATTTGGAAGCACCATCTCCTTTAGATATGCTTCAGTTCGACTTTCCATGTTTTTTTCCACAAACTCGTCTGTCATTTCCAGGAAATAAGCTGTGCAACGTAGCATAGCCACATTTGACAGTGTAATCTCAACATTTACTCCATAACAGAACTTTGCAGCTAGCTCAAATCCCTCTGGTCCACCAGGAACAGAAAGGAGATTTATGCGTGAGACTTTTGAATCTTTTGCTTCCAGCAACATTTTCCGAATTCTTCCACTCTTCGAAACCAGAGGAAACTGCAAAAGAATCATGACCATTTGACTAAAGCATCTGGTGAACTTTAACCTAACTAATATTATAATTTGCACCGAGTTTTATGGAAATTATTCTGATTATCGAGTCTTGTTTACAGTGAACTGTTTTCGGAACCCTCTTCTAATTGTCCCTGATGGAGATCATTTTTCTTAATCTTCAGCAGAAATCATCTAAAAAAGGACAGGACTAGCATCATAAATAATCTATTTATAATTGGATTTATATAGTGAGGAACTCATGCAGGGACATCGTAAATTCTAGTGACAATGTGCAAACATGTTAATGTACAAAACCAAATGATTAAGTGGCAGCTCAAATCTTCTACTCTTCGAATGATAAGAAGAACGAACAACCAATTTCTTGATACATAAACGCATGTTTAGTGTTGTTCCATCCTTACCTTATGAAGTGCAAAGCTAGAGGCTCCAAATTCAACAGTGAGATCACTGGAAACATCAGATATTGGCCTGAAAGAGAGAGAATTGAATGAAGTAGAAGTGCAGGGAGAAAACTGTTTCGACAAAAGAAATTATTGCATGCATACATGCTTTTTCTTGCAGATATTTTAGAAACCTTGCAGGCGCTTCTTCTACCATAGACTTGCATTCCCGTGGGCTCAATGTAGACAACTTAAACCTAAGGACAGAGGGATCCACCTTTACTGTGCTATTCGACTTGGATGGCCCAGATGAGAAAATGATGGCTCAATGATACAGAGTGAATGGCACGGAACAAGCGGTGTTCTAGGCGTAGATTCGAAAACGGTAGAAAAATCTTATCTGAAAATTTAAGAAATGTTTACGGTTTAGCAAACCAATTTGTCCATTTTACTGACTAGCAGAGACATGATGGCATCCATATGGGTCCCTTTGGATTAATTGGACAGCTATCTATGCTTGTTGTCTTCCATGTAAATTAAGGAAGAAAATTTGTCATATTCATTGAACAATTGTATGACCTGTCAGCCGCCATCAATTGCAGTTCACAATCTTGGTTTGCAGTATAGAAGATGGACTTTTATTAGCACAGCCTCGTGCACATGTCATGTAAAGTTTACAGGGTCCGGGTCCCAGGTTTTTCCCGTCGTTTTCATGCTTCCTATTTTTGTGATGGAGAATAAACGTGTTGTTTCTCCCATCTATTTTTGGGACCCTGGATTAGCATTAAAAAACTGAAACCCTATGTAAATCTTTTGATCTAGGAAAAGCTCTGTTCTGGAAAATGTATGGAAAACGGAAAACGGGGCTGTTTTTTGCTTCTTGTTCATCCCACCATTCAAAATGTTGCAAAGAGAGAAGTGCAAATTGCAAAGAAAAGTCTAAAATTTCGTAACATGTTGGTTCGCTTTCGTTCCTGGCTACAATGTTCTCGCAACTATTTACTTCTTCTAAAGTTTCCGGTAAGATTTCTTATTCTAGGATAACATTTCACGAGTAGTTTCCAAAGAGCCACTTCTTGAATTCCCATGATTCAGTGTCCTTGCAGAAAGTCATCAAGGTTGAATTTTTGTACTATCAACACGGTAAAAGTAGGGAGAAAGAAGGAAACCAAGCTCCAATAGGCAACTTATACCGACATTGAACATAAATGGAACAGAGCAACTAACATGGAAAGAGACAGGGAGAAGAAGCTTTACCATTCAGCGGCATGCCTTATACTGGAACTTGGACGAAACGACCTCTTCCCTGATATACTTGGCTTCAAATCACCAACAGTGATAACACCCATTACTTCCAACAAATTTAAAAAAGGTAAAACCCTGGCAATAATTCGGGCTCAAAATTCCCACAGATAGCTCAGCAGTCAGCACCACCCACCAACACCCAATTAAGTGTCGCTCTTTGGAGAACACAACTGTCCCGACAACCTCCCTCGTTTCAGTTACAGACTGCAGTTGGGAATATTATTTCTCAAGGACTCCCTCTCCCACCTTCTCTCTCTGGAAAGAAAGCTGCACTCGGGCGAAAGTTACAGGAATCCATACTGGATCAATGGGTGGTCATGAAGACTTTAAAACATACCTTAATGAGTGATTGTAATGTGCATAATCTAAAAGTCAGGAGAAAATGGCAGGTGTGCTTGCACTTTTCGGTGAAAGGTAGGGAGGGAGAAGTGACATCCTTTTACGTGGTTTTTGTTTTGAGAAATTGCTGGAATCCTGACGGGCTGCAATGCTTTTGGGGGCTATAATCATGGCTAGTGAAAGCTACCCACAAAAAGATTAGCTTAAATTAAGCAAAAATTATGTGTAAAGCTGACGAAAGTGGGAAACTAAGATGATGAGTTGGATTACATGTTATGATGAAAACCACTGTACACATCCAACTCAAAACCGAACATATGATACGAGTGGCTATGTTACCCTCAGAGCCAAACTCTGTCTCATGGTCTTGTGGAACTATTTATCTGTTGCCCGGTTGTGTCCCCCGCACCCAAAACTACATCACCGCCGCTGAATTCTGGACATCTGGGTTACGAACACCAACTCCCGTTCACGGCGTTCACGGGGGGAAGCAGAAGCTGTGGGTTTGAAACTCTCAAAAGAGTGCATTATGCCTATGCCGCCACCAAGGCAACATGTTTTCGTCAACAAAAGGGAACTAACGATATAGACGTGTGATGCACGTACACAAGTTTAATTACACGTTAGCTTAGTTGAAATATATAATTACACAAACATATATATATTGAATAGTGTATATATGTAACTATGTTAGTTGTGTACGAGTAGTGTGACCAAAGGTGAAATTAATCATGGCCTTAGATTGGATAGACCGGGTAGTAATGATCAGGGACGAAGCCAGGATTTGCTCTTAGGGGGGCCAAATATAATTTTTGCTTAATTTTTTCTAACTAGGTGTTGAGGTCATCTTACGTGCTTCAACTAATTCTAGGGCCTTCAAATTTTTATTATAATCAAAATGTTACAACTTATTTTAAAACTTTAAAAAAATCATAAACTTTAACGTAAGTGTAAAAGCCAAATTTCCATCAATTATGCTAATTAAACTGGACATTCCTTCAACGAGCAAAAATCATTAATTATTATCAAAAGTTTAAAACCTTCGGAATAAAGGGCTCATAAGTTATTGACAAAGGAATGAAGCAATGTTAAAATTTAGTCAAAATAACATAGGTACACACAAATAATAGAGCAATAATAATATTTTGTTTAGAAAAAAATAGAGCAATAATATTTTAATTAGACAATAATAATGAAATGAGTTTGTTTTTAGAAAAGAAATATAATAACATTTAGAATTCTAATTTTGAAGAGGAATTTTTTGGTGTGCAAAGAAAAAAGTTTGTTATATTCCAAGCAGTGAATATGAATTTTGCTATTTTCTGTATATGAGATAAAATAATAAGAGATAGAGAGAAAAGAGAGAGGTCGTTGAGAGAAAATCTGAACAAAATGAGTGTAAAATGTGAGAGACGGAAGTTAGAGAGAAATAAGAGATGAATTTTAGAAAAAATATATAGAGAAAGAAAAAGTAGAAAATACACCGTCCAGAAAAAAGAGGGAGGAATTTTAGAAAAAAAAATTGGAGGGAGACAGAAAGTAAAAAAGGCACTCAGTATTTGTGCTGCTCAACTCAATGACCGTAATGGTTGATCATGTGGCTAAGATCATTCCATAATTAGGTGTCAATTGTTAACTTTCTATTTAAAAATTATTTTTTTAGTTCATGATCAGCACCCACTCTTAAAGCTAGCTAGGCAACCAGAGAGAAAGACAGAAAAAGAAGAAAAAAAAAAGCTATATGCCTTGATGGTTTTCTTTTCTTTCTTTATTATTTTTCTTGTTATTACAAGGTTGGCAAATGGTATGGATGTGGTGCAGTATATTATTCCCTTTTGGCAAATCAAAGGAAGTGGGAAGCCTTCATCATGAGCCAGATGGCTAAATAACTGGGAATTGAGTTGCCAGCTTCCTTCCTGCTCCAGCCTTTGCTTTTTTTAGACGGTTCTGGTCCCATTTTTTTGGGTCCAATTATTCTTGCAAACTTAAAAGTGGGCCCTAATTATACATATTCTCATGTAATCATGTGCATTAATATTATTTTCGAGCAAATTATGAATCAAATGCTGCACATGTTAATCTCCGAACGCCCGTGTTTAATTCGATCTAATATGTCACATTAGCGCTGATAATCCTGTTAATCTCTCATCAAATATGAGTCTACCATATTTCTATATATATAATATGAATATGCTTAACCACTCACACTGGTACTCTTACACATGTTAGAATTTAGCATTGTTTCAAAGTAAACACGCTCATCAATATTATCATAATTAGTATATATGTTCTAGGATTAATCTTTTGGTAATTTTTTTTTTTGCTCTATTTTAGGATTTTTTTTGGTACAATAGCTTTTCATGCCTGAGCACCGTGCTCTTTTTAACTACAAGATAAACCATAATCATGCTCTATTTTATTGCAACACCATCATCGATTCTGATACCACTTATTGTGCGTCTGCCAGTTTCTCGCTACATTTATAATTGAACAGTATTGTCTCTAGCCATTTCTAGGATCTCGTGGGTTTTGTAAGCATGTCGACCTTGACATGCATCATGTTCATCATCCACGTGCACTATATTCTCTATAACAATAAAAGAAGATGTCATTGTATTTCATTTTAATTGGTCAAGTATAGTTCTTTTATAATTTTTTGGCGAAATCCGAGAAAGATATGACAAATATTAAATGGTGTATGATTTCACACTATCTGTATATATTAAATTTTAGACAATATTACATATTGTAGGATTTGTAAATTGTTTATAGGGAGTACTCTTTGTTAGAATACCAATAAGAAAAAAATTACTTATTATTGTAACTTATTACTCCTTTACTCTTGTAAGGCGACTATATACTACCTTTTATAGAACTATGCATGTCCGTTGAAAGTTCCCAAAGGTGCCTTTATTATTATTATTATTATTCTATGGACCAAGTCCATCACTACAAAAAAAACCGCCTATAGCGGCGGTCACTGTAGCGGCGGTCAGAAAAACCGCCGCTACAAGGTGGTTTTAGCGGCGTTTACAGAAAACCGCGGCTAAAAATAGCCTATAGCCGCGGTTTCTTTAGCCGCGGTCATTGACCGCGGCTATAGACGGTCTTTAGCCGCGGTCAGTGACCGCGGCTAAAGAAATCGCGGCTAAAAATAGCTAAACGGGGTCTGTCGCGGCGGTCGTCTATATCGGCGGTCAAAGACCTCTATAGTTGCGGTTTTTTCAAACCGCCGCCAAAAGGAGGGTCTGCAGCGGCGGTCTCTATAGCGGCGGTCACTGACCGCCGCTATAGGGGTGTCTACAGCGGCGGTCAACGTGACCGCCGCTATAGAAAGAGGGTCTACAGCGGCGGTCACGTTGACCGCCGCTGAATCTCGTACCTGTAGCAGCGGTTTTAATACAAACCGCTGCTACAAGTATACCTATAGCGGCGGTCGTTGTAGTGACCGCCGCTATAGGTATAAATTTAAAAAAATGAAAAATAAAATAGAAAAATAAAATTTTATGTCTTATTTAAGGTTTGCAAATTGTTTTATTGACTATTTATTTCTTTTTATACATAATTTTATTTTGTCACACGTTTTAAAAAAATTTTAAGAGACCTACTTAATAAAATATGAAATTAGAGAGAGTGTTATGAATATTGAAGTTGTTATATAGAATTGGGGCACTTTTCGCACACGTGTCGGTTTTTTCGTCATAACTTTGGCTACAAGTATCCGATTCGCGCCCATGACCCCAATTCGGAAAGCTCTTTTCGGCGCGCACGTCGTGGGCACCCAGCTCCGCTTCGGTGCGCCTCGTTTCGAGCCCTAAATCCGCTGTTTTCCCTCTCAAAAACCTATTTTTAATTATGATTTTCTTTCCTTTACCGTTTAGGAATTATTTTAAAACCCGATTTGGGTCATATTTTGGCAGTCTATTTAATTTTGCTAAAATACTATTAGGGATGAGATTTTAGCTATTTTAGCCCGGCTTGTGGTTTAATATGGTAATTAATATGGTTTTAGCTATTTTAGTTAATATTTTGGTCATAGCTGTAATGGTAATTAATATGGTTTTAGCTATTTTAGTTAATATTTTGGTCATAGTTGTTATGGTAATTAAATATTTTATTGATCATAATTAATAATTATATTTCAAGAATTTTACTGTCAACTTGTTTTAATTAAAATTATTACACTAGTTATAAAACATGTATTAAATAATATGCTATGTATCTAATACTAAATATAAATATTTTCAAATACTATTATAATTTACAACTGATTTTAATTTATTAAAAATATATAATTACAAAATATAAAAATTATTATTAAAAAAACTACAAATAAAAAAGAAATTTGAAAACTCCCACCCGCCCTAAAACGCCGTCGTTCCCCCCACCAACCCCTCCCCCGTTCTTAAAAACTCTCCCCGCCCTAAATCGCGAAATTTAACCTCCCCGCCCTAGACACCACACACCTGCGACACTTTCTATCTCTAAAGCATCGTCATTTCTCAGATCTCTCTGTTTACATTTTGATATACGGTATTTCTCTATGCACTTTGCTTCCGAATCTTAATGAGATAAATGGGATTTTGTTTAGTGGTAGTGTGTAGTGTGTTTCAGATCTTGAGAGGCAAGGGGCACTTTGCATTTTGATATACGGTATTTCTCTCGCTTTTTAGGGTTTTAGGAGGCTTCGGAAAATGGCCTCGGCCTTTCCCATTCCGGTAACAGCTGCTCAGGTCCCAACTCTCTTCGCTGTCTCTTATTAGCTTTTTCTCTCTTTGGGGTTCACTGTCCCTCTGTCACTGTCTCTAATGGGTTAGGTGGGGATGTACTTTGTGGGGCAGTACTACCAAGTTTTGCAGCAGCAACCGGACTTTGTGCACCAGTTCAACTCCGACGCCAGTACCATGCTTCGTATTGACGGCAACACTCGCGAGACCGCCACTTCAATGCTCGTATACCCTCCTTTCTCTTTTCTCCTTTTTCTTTTATTCAGAGTCATTCTTGTGTTTTGGATTTTTGTTTTTCGTACTCGTTTCAAAGTAGAAGATATGTTTGAACCCTAAGCGTTATAATTTGAAGCCCTTCTTTTAGGGAAAATCTTGTTTTGGTCCCAGCAACATCCTAACCATATGGATCAAACATCATGTTGTCTGACCTGCAATTTGTTATAATCATAATGTGCAACATGTATCTTGTACTGCTGCTTGAGGGGTAGCCATATTTGTAGCTTTGAAGTAGTACATTTATTAAGTTTTCCTCAAGTTGAGGATCACATTCTCTTAATCGTTAACAATTGGTTTAACTTTCTATGATTTCTATTATAATGACAGCCCCTAATAATGAAGAAGATTGGGCTGCCAGGGCTAGAGCATGGGCAGATGCTAAAACTGCAATGGAAAATCAGCATTCACAATCTCAGTTTACACCAGTTGGCAGGCTGATTATGACAGTATTAATCTGTAATTGGGGCCTTTACATTTTTCATTCTTTAATACTAGTAATCCACTTCAATAATGGTTTCTATTGTACTTAAGATGAGAAACAGTATAAGCTTCTATTGTTCCATATGAGGGAATTTCTCTAGTGGAGGGGATATCACTCATCATTCAGTTACATGACCTTTTCAAGTCTTAAAAAGCCACGATTTGTCTGCATACTTGAACTTTGTTACCCTCCCAAAGTGAGGATAGGCATGCACCATACACCCTTGTTTATTTGCAGTTGACTACTTGCTTTTGGCAGGTAAGGAAGATCTTGTGGACCGAAAGGAGCAATTGTACAAACTGGTGCCTTTGCCAAATACCTCAGCTCAGGAAGGACAGCTATATTTGCAACCATCATATGGCACCATTCATGTTCTTTGTAATGTGCCGATCTTAGCTTTTGTGTAGATAGATGCCATATAATAATTACTTGTCTTTGGTCGTTTATGTGATCTCAGGTCCTCCTAGTGTCATGTAAAGTAATGGCACCATTCACACCAATTTTTACTGAAGTTCTATATTAAAATCTTCGAAAAAGTTTCAAATGGATTAGAGGAGAGCATTCACTATTGTCGGTTTCCTCAAGGAGGAGGAAAGGTACAGATGATTTCATTTGGGCAATTTCCTTCTCGTGTTGTTTTCTTCCTTGCATTCTTTTGTCGTTCATTGCTGGAAGTATGTGCTCTATTATTGCCTTTATTCTTGAGGGGGTAATCAAGGTTAAGCTGCATATGCAGATCTTCTCTAACTGACTTCTTGTCGTCTAAAATTGTTTATGGTTTCTAAGGGCATGACATTAAGGTTCGTTCAGATGTCCACTACACAAATATATGATCATGGCATTAGCACTTCAATATATATTAGCAGTTCCAGAGAGAAATATATGATACTCAATATGCATCTATATTAGCACTTTTGTCTGATGTGTTGCATTGATTTATATTGACATTGATTTAGTTTGGTTTGTCACCGTGTTTGAATGACAGTTTGATAGTGTGACATAGCTTCTGGTCCTTTGTGCTTCTGCTACAATATCTCTAAAAACCCAATGGAGGTATGTGAAAAAAATGTAATCTTGACTTCTGCTGTGTATTCAAACTTGATTCTAATGCCTAGTACTTTCCTTTTTTGGAATCTTTTGTTGTTTCATAGTTTTTTACTTGCCTAAAATTTCACTTTGCAACCAGAATAGTATGCAAGTCTTTTACCCCTGGTGAATGCTTATTCAATCTGGACAATGGTTGTAATATCTGGTATATAAGTAATTGCTGATTTTTTCTGTATAATTAGGATTTTCTAAAAAGTAAGGCATGTGTGTCATTTTTGTTGGATTGGTTGATTGAAGGCCATTGAGGGTCATTTTTTATCTGAAATTGGGAAACTTTTTTTTTACCCATCTTGACCCGATTCAATGAAAAGTGTTTTTACGGTTTGAAATGAGATTTTTTCTGAGGCTTAGTCCATGGAGTATCGGCCCAAGCTGGAGCGCTCATGGACAAGCCTGTCCTGTTTTGATGGGGGTCCGGGGGCTATGTCCCCGGGGAAATTTTTTTTTGACCCTGCAATCCTATAGCTGCGGTCAGTGACCGCCGCTACAGACCTTCAGCGCAACTGCGCTCGGGTCTATAGCGGCGGTTTCGACCGCTGCTAAGTGACCGCCGCTATAGACCCGAGGTCTTCACCAGCGGTCACTGAAACCGCCGCTATAGATCTATGCCGACGGAGCTATAGCGGCGGTCTCGACCGCCGCTAAAAAACCGCTGCTATAACCTATAGCAGCGGTTTTTTGACCTATAGCAGCGGTTTACGACCGCCGCTATAGGTCATTTTTTTTGTAGTGCATGTTCCCTCAGATGTTTATAAAATAAACACCCTGCATTTGAAAACTCTATGCACTTCCCCGGTAACGACCTAGTTGACTATATATTATCAGGTAAGAGAACACACTAAAGTTTTTAAAAACTCTATCTTGGCCGATGGAGGTTTTATTGGCCCTATATATATATATAGTAACATAAATACCTCCAGGACAGCTAGCTGCTTGAAGATCGAATATATATTAAATTACCGAACTAATTAATTAATGTCTCTAATTGTATATTAAGGTATGCAATATGTTCATGAGCTTCCACTACCACTAGTCCGACGGGCTCATCACTATCTTACGTACCCTCTGGCCGCGTCTACGTATATTCATACTTGTAAGAACCAATTTAATTGAAGGTCAAAACTCTCAAGGAGTAGTACGTGGGTCATGACTCATGGTGGTTTTTAGTTTCTGTGTGCGCGCTGAAGCTAGCGGCACGGCAGCTCCTATACTATTGGAAAATTTGGAAGGGATGGATGGAAGAAACGGACAGCGAAGGCCAAATGATTTTATTTTGCCCCTTTTGGTCTATCTTCTGAGACTACGCTGGGGAGAAAGGGATATGTTGAATCATTAGTGCAGGTGATCATCAGCGCAAAGGTGGACTGGTGGCCACAATTATGGCGGACAGAGCCCACCCTTGATCACTTCGCATGCTCAAGATGATTTGCTTGGATCATAATGATCCTACAATCATTCACGCCCAACTTTAGTCTATTTTGAAGGAATATGTGTCCTGTTACATCAAAGGACGAATATTTAATTTCATATTAGCATCAATTCAACTGCTATATGCTCATATCTAATTAAGATCTTTCAAATGGTGAATTGGCCGGGTCTATAGAACCTTGTATTTATTTACCTATATATTCTTTTTAGTGGGGAGGAAGAAATTAAGAAGAAAGGGAACCACGGGTCTTTGCAATATTACTAATATCTCACTTTTCCTAAGGAGTAGGAATTAGAAGGGAAATAAATTAAACACTTGCGATAGAAGCTAGCGTAGGGATTAGGGGGTCAAAAGTTTTGGATGGAAAATGCATCTTCTTTGTGTTCTGTCTTTTGACTTCAAGTTTCGAATTTTTTTTTGTTTGACGATCAACCATGTGATCGACGTCAGGGTGACGAAAAGATTTCATCAGGAAAAACTTCCGCTTATGAATAAGGTTTTTGAAAAAAAAAAATTATTAGTGACTAAAGGTGAATTTCATCACGGACAAGGAAAGTTGCAGAATTGCTTTTTGCTTTTGCAAACCAGGGATACACATGGTCCACTTTTGTTGAAAAACTTGGTAGGCTCGGACGGAATCCCAGGCCTGCCTTTACAGTTCACACCCGGGGCCGGGCCTCTCATATTTTGCGGGCCGCCAGTGAGTACGGACCACCTAGGATTCACCTAGCTAGCCATCGTCTCCCAACTCGATCCCATCACTTCCAAAGCTAGCATCTTCTTTTATGTCTCGACAATGAAACCCCCCCATTCTTAAGGTTGCTTGCATGTTTGCTGTTTGAAGTGACCCAAACAGGTTGAAGAGAATGAATGTTGGCTGTCATCTCGTTCAAAGGGTTTTAATTTTGGTCCAAAGTAAGTCGTTTTACCATCGCAATGATGGCATGCATTTTATAAGCACTCTCATCATTTCCCACAGAAGAATTATTTTTCTTTTTCTTTTTTTTCTAATTCACGTTTTATACGAAACCGAGTAGTACAGGCCAATACATCGAGTTCACAGCAGATCACAATGATTTATAAAGAAATGAATCCTATGTAACGTGATGGAACCCAAAATAGAAGTTGTCCCCCATTTTGCCAGAAGATGCGCCATCCTGTTAGCCTCCCTAGGAATCCAAATCAAACACCAAGTCTGATGGTCGTTTAAATACACCTGAATAGCTGTCACATGCTCCACAATATTCCACGGAGGGGGAACTGTATCATCATGAATAATATTGCAAGCATAAGGCAATCAGATTCAAAATTCACATGAGACCATTCCTGTTGTGAGACCTGTTTCATCGCAATCGAAACTGCTTGTGCTTCACCAAATAATGGGTCCACAGTGGGAATTCGTTCCGTGTATACATAACAGAGGAAACTAGAACTGTCTCTACAAGACACTGTTGTAACAGACCCTTTTACCCTAATAGCAGCATCTGTATTCACTTTCACCCAACCAATATTCGCAGGTTTCCAGCTTTTTGGCTTCTCCAACTCCACGTTATTCCATGCCAACAAATGATCAGTAAGCGTAGTCTTAATGGAGGCTATGAGTTTGTGTAAATCCACTCTGCCACCATTGTGTACTACATCATTTTGGGCTTGCCATAGAGTATCTAAAATAATTGCTGCATTAATAACAGCTACTCTATGATCATTTTTTGTCTGGAAACTGTGATGAGGATCCAATATAAAATATTCTACCAGATCTTTCATAATTTGCAATGGGATACTAGTGATATCCAAAGGCCTCCTTGATTGTCTCCATAAAGATTGAGCAATTACACATTGGGAGAATAAATGTATAGGATTTCAACACCTGCTGAACATAGAGGACAAGATGCCCACTCAACCATATTTAAATCAAGAGTATTAGCATATATACCTTTCAATGGCAGGGCATTAGATGTTATCTTCCACATCAGAAACTTTAATCGATTCTACATATCAAACTGTCATAGCTTCTTCCATAGCCTTTGTTCATTCAGCATATGAGGGGGGCAACGACTTCTCTGGATCATGCCTATCACAGATTTGATAGTAAAACACCCATGAGTATCCTCTACCCATATCAACTGATCAATACCCTCTGGACTGGGTGTAGGCATTTGGAGTATCATGTTGGCTGATAGACCATCAAAGTGCCTACGTATTAGAGCTTGGTCCCAAATACCAAGTGTGGGATTCACCAAGTCAGCAACCATTTGTAAACCAGAATGCTCTTCCCTCCAAGAAGGTCGTTTGAATGGATGGTGCGGCAGCCAAGGATCAGATCGAATGCTAACTTCTTCACCATTCTTTGGTAATATACATAGGCCTTTTTTTATGATATCCCGAGTACGCAAAATACCCTTCCATATCCAAGAACTACTAGGAGCCAAATCAACCCTCAAAAAGGTGGAATGTCGAAGATATTTAAAGTGTAGCAATTGAACTCATACTTTGTGGGGCTATGTAAAAATAATCCAAGCTAATTTTGCCAGAAGAGCTTGGTTAACCTCAAAGGTTTTACGAATGTCCAAACCTCCTTGCTCTTTCGGTAGACAGATAAGGTCTCAAGCTCTAGGTGTAAAATTTATCACCTTATGAGCTGGAAATCTCCACCAAAAATCCTTAAGGATTTTATCAATAACTTGACACCAACCTTTGGGTAAAAGAAATACTGACATACAATACTGAGGGAGAGTTGATGCAACTGCCTTGATCAATGCAATTCGCCCTGCTTGAGAAAGAGTTTTAGCCTTCCATCCTTCCACTTTCCTCATCACCTTCTCTTTCACATCTTCAAAGGCTGCCTTTTTTCGATTTACCAAGAAACAGGGGCAAGCCCAAATTTTTGCTGCTTAAGGACATCGTTTTGAGTTTCAAGATATTCTGAAAAGATGCCAGAATTTCAGGATGAGTATTAGGGCTGCAATATATAGAAGATTTTGAGAAATTAGCAAGCTGCCCCGACCATTGAGTGTATCTAATCAGAATATCATTAAGAGCCATAGCTTCGCGCCCATTAGCTCGACAGAATAGCAATATGTCATTAGCAAACATGAGGTGAGAGATGGATGGGGCATGCCTAGTCGCCTGTATGCCATGAATAAGCCCATTTTCTTCGGCTCTATACAGCGGCCTGGTAAGAACTTCTGCATAAAGTATAAAAAGAAATGGCGAAAAAGGATCCCCTTGCCGAATGCCTCGTTGAGGAGTGAACCAGCCATATGGGCTATCATTTAATAATATGGAGAAAGACACCGAGGAGATACATTGCTCAATCATTTTGATCCAATGAGATGAAAAGCCAAAACATTTTAGTGTATAAAGAATGAATGGTCATTCAAGTCGGTCATATGTTTTTTCCATATCTAGTTTGATAACTGCCCAACCTTTACGCCCTTGTTTATGTTTCATTGAATGAAGTAATTCTTGAGCAACAATAGAGTTTTCATGGATTAAGCGCCCAGGGACAAAGGCAGCTTGTGGGTTAGATATTAATATGTGCATCACATTTTTTTAGTCTTCAAGTGAGAATCTTCGAGATAATTTTATAAATAACATTGCATAGACTAATAGGTCTGATCTGCCCAACCATAGTAGGATGTGACACTTTGGGGACAAGGGTGATAAAAGTATGATTAAGCTGAGTAGCAAAGGCACCCGAATGAAAAAATGACTGAACCAAATGAATTACCTCATGTCGAACTGTGGTCCAGTAATGTTGATAAAAGTGAGTTTTCGTGCCATCAGGCCCTGGTGCTTTGTTAGCGCCAATACTCCTCACTGCAGCATGTATCTCCTCATCAGATGGTATATTGCACAACATCATATTGTCAGCATCATCAATAACGGATGAATCAAATCAGTCACACTCCAAGACGTTTCTGGAGTAAAAGACTTATAAATGTCTTTGAAATGTTGTACAAATAAATCACCAATTTCCTTCCTTCGTTGCAGCCATCGACCCCCCGAATTTTGTAGAGCTTCAATACAATTACGCCGCCTGCGAATGATGGTCAATAAAAGGAAGTGCTTGGTATTTAGATCTTTGGTAGTTAACCAAGTGATCCTAGATTCAACTGCTATATGCTCATATCTAAGTAAAACCTTTTCTAGCCAGTGAGCTCTAGCTCAAGTGACACGTCCTCCCTATGGGGAGGGTTGCTTCTGGGGATCGAATCTCCTTTCCCCCATTCCCCTTGCAGGCTTGCCTGCTTTGCCAAAAAAAAAATAAAGCCTTTTTCTAGCATTTACGCAGCTAGGATCAAAGGTTAAGTGGTAGCAAACTTTTTGTCTTTGGTTGTCTCCCTTTAAGATCATGTGGTGATCACGTGCGCACCAAACCCCACCAGCTTTGTCAATCTGTACTTAATACTCCTCTAATATGGAACTCCAAAATTGTCTAGAGGGTACTGAACTCGAAAGCATTTTGGAACTTTTTCAAATGGGAAATTTTATTTTATTTTTATATTGATTCTTATGCATATAATATAACCCAAAAATTTATTTAATTAATAATCTATTTATTTATAAAAGAAAAAAGTAAGTTTATAAGTGATGGTATCAGAGTAATAGAACCATTAATCAAAATTGAGTCAAGTTTATTTGAATTTCTTTTTGTGTTTTTTTTTTTGGGGTATTTGACTGCTTGGAGATCTTTAACATGATATTCTGGTGATTTGATTAGGATTTTATTAAAGAGACCTCCATTTTATATATTGTAAAGCAAGATATAGATAGGTTTAGAAGATGGAGTTTAGGCGTTAGGGCAATTATTAATTAAAGTTAAGCTGATTTTATATGATCTTTCATTCGAGATTAAAATAAAGATGCATGATGATCACATCTACACTCTTAGGCTTTCATTAGCTAAAAAAGGAAATCTTCCTCAATTAAAAAAACATAAAGCATGGAGTAGAAATAAAGAAAAACAAAAACATAAAAAAAGTACTATGCTTTTACGACTTAACAAGCCATGTGCTAAAATTTATAGACACGACGTTTTAGAATTAGATTTTCCTAACTCGGGACGTAGTTGTGATAGTTTATTGGCAAAATTACTTAAATGGTCCTATAGTTTAACTTTGTTATAAATTGGTCCATGTGATTTCAACTTCAATGATTTAGTCCTTGTGGTTACCAATATAATACGTGGGTCCCTCCGTCTACACCTTCGTCAATCTCCTGACGAAATACGCTGACTGTAATTCTCTTCTTCGGGCACACGATTTTTCAAACAAAAATTACTTAAAACAGCTCGATCGTCACCTGTGCCAAAATCTAATTTTCCACAAGCAAAAACAACATGCAATTACAGATCTATTAAACATATTCATGATCTACAAAATCTAGAGATTCAGTGAACCGATTCACCAAAAACAGATGCTGAAACTTTCTTGTCTCACAAGAACTTTGATCTTTTCTGGCATGATATGCTTTTCAAAAAAAAAATGAATTGGTAACATGTTCTCCCTTTGACAAACATGCAGCACCCACGAAGAGAGAACAAAATTTCATTTTCCCATTTTCAAAGATGCGTGTAGCAAGAGAGAACAACTAACCCGATTCTCATTTTTCAAAAGAAAAAACACATGCTACGCCGAACAGATTAACTCTTAATCAACAAAAAACATGTTCTTTCTCATCAAATCTCATTTGATCGTGAAGAATACAAATTTTTTACGTGAGAGGGTTTGAGCAAGAAACATTAACTTGAGCTGTGAGATTTTGCTAAACGCTCCGATATCAGTGTAAGAATCGCGCAGCGGAAAATCCTGGATCTTTGAAATCAAGCAGCCCAAGCGTTCTATCTCCTTCAGGTCCACACACAGTTCTTGAGAGCGAGAGTTTCTAGAGAGAGAATATTTCTCGTGAAAATGAATTTTCTTCTTCTCAAATGAAGTTATGAGCTATTTATAATGGCTTCCTCAGAGCTTCTCTTGTGCTTATGCATGAGATCTTTAAGGATATCAAATCTCGGTCGTAGGATTATAATGAAAACTCTTTTTCATTTAACTCTCTTATATTTTGTATTCCGAATATATGTGCTTCTACAAGTTATGATCATATCAATTAACATATCACAACTGACCCCCGAGATAGTGAGACTATTTTCGTGAAATCTTTTTTGCTAACAATTATTTGTTTATTTATCCTTTCATCATACTATATTCCACATGAGCTCATAGGACTGGAATAATATCACTAATTAAGTCCCTAGCTCATATAATTCTTAATTCACAACCTGTAACTCGTTGGACTCTCAAATTATTTCTAAAATAATTTCACAAATAAATATATAATATATATTAATTTTGAAAAATATTTTTCGCAAAAGTCCACTGGCCAGTGATTTCTTTGCGAGTCCAACTCTATATAGATATGCTGAATATACTGTCTCACAAAAAAATTAGTGGATTCTTTGTTGAGCATTTACACAAGCTCATTTATCATGTACAGGACCCAACGTTTTCTGAAATATTTGACCTAGAAAGATCATCATCAAATGACTCGGTCAAAGTACAAGTACACAACAAACAGTCATTTGTGAAATCATCAGCTGAGGATATGGAAAAGGACCTATGGAAGCTGATAAAAATCTTCGGCCTCATGAAATGAAATGGACGTATTGGCTCTCCACGACTTGGATGGACTGGTTGAAGCACTTTCCGATTGAGTACCCTTCTCCTATCAAGAAATCCAAACCTTTTACCTCCACTACATAGACTCCACCTAAATAGTCAATTGCTCTTGCCCTCCCCTTATCCTATTTTCATGATGTCAAAGGAGGAGAAATTAGAAGAATTATGGGAAGAAATTTATAAGTATTATGTTGGAGAGAAGTTGGGAGAAGTTTATAAGTATTATGTTGACTTCCCAGCTCTTATTGAATTAATCTTATTTTGTCCTCTTTATGTTTTGTAGTTGTTAATGTTGGTTGAACACTTACTTGCATTATCTATGAATATCGCTGGTATTTATATGTCTCAATTGGATTATATAATTGCTCATTTATGTTGGTTATCTAATGGTGATTATAAAGGATTTGAGAAGTGTTTATCTCTTTGCACTTAATTATGGATATTTGAGACTTGCTTTACAGGTAGATTTCCTAACTTTCATTTGGTATCAATATTTAAAGTTTGTGTTCTGATTCGTAAATTGGAAGTTTGAGAAGTTTGGAGGAAGATATAGAAGTGTTCTCACTTGTTTTTAAATTTTGGAAAACCTCTATTTACAAAGGAAACTCATGCACAAATTTTATAAAATCTTAAAGTCTTTTTTGCTAAAAATGTCATGAAAAACCCCTGCTTATTCTCAGGGGAAGCTTTTCTATTTGTTAGGAAATTGTCATTTTTAAAATGGTTTTGTCATCATCAAAAAAGGGGAGATTGTTAGCCCAAGGTTGTTTTGCAAACAATCCATAATTGATTTTGATGATAACAAAAATTCTAAGTTTGAAAGCTTGTAGATTTTACATTGTCAATCAACTATTTTCCTAGTTGTATTTCAAAAGGATTGAGGTTATCTCACTAAAATACTTCTAAATGTACTTGAACACCATTACACAAGTTGATAAGATCAATTTTTTATAATATAGGTGTTTAAAGAAGTGTTGGAATGGATTTGACACTTTAAAGAATTTGATTCTTCTCTCCAGCACTTATAGTGTCGACACATTGTACTTATTCTATAATGCAGAATTCATGGTGTCGACACATTGCACTGTCTCCCGAGAGCAAAATTATAGACCAAGTTTTAATGTGTCAACACATGGTTAACCATGTGTTGACACATACCAAGATTTTGCAGAAAATCTCGGAACGTCGACAGCTCATTCAAAATGATTCAAAAAGTCATTTAAACCCCTCCAACGGTACAATAAAGCTACTTGATGACCGTTGAAGACCTAAGGGCTATAAGAAGAATGAGATGGAAAGAGAAAAGCAGGACTTGCATCATTATTCAACATCTACCTCCGATAGAGAGAGAAAGCAAGATCCAAAGATTTCATTTGCTGATTCCTCCAAGAGACAATACACTTGCAAGTTCTCTTTGCCCTAACTTTTAGAGAGAGAGTTCTTTGAAGAAGAGGGAAGACTGCATCTACCAAGAAAGCATGTGCTCCTACTTGCCAAACTTTAGGTTTCATTCAAGAATATTGTCTTCTTGCATTTATTGAGCTTTTCATTTGCTAATTCTACTTAGAGAGTCAATTCATACTTT
The DNA here is from genome assembly GCA_963930655.1 of Myrica gale. Lineage (NCBI taxonomy): Eukaryota > Viridiplantae > Streptophyta > Magnoliopsida > Fagales > Myricaceae > Myrica > Myrica gale. The sequence goes on from OZ005614.1 coordinate 11,602,176, forward strand.
GTGAGCTTTCCACTTGTATATTCGGCTAAGAGATTCATTCCTTATTGTACCCATTATTTGTAAATCATTTGAATGTTGGAAAAACACTTGGTCCTATTTGTGAGGGTAGAAGAAATCTCTTGAGTTTTGGGATTTTTGAAGAGAGTTGAAGTGTGAGCTCGAAAAACACTTTGTAATGGTTCCTTAGCACCCCGGAAGCTAAGGTGTGTTCAGTATTTAGAGAATAGTGAAAGAAGTCAATAGCCTTGGGGGTGGACGTAGGCAAGTGTTGGCCGAACCACCTAAAATTACGGTGTCATCTTTCTAACTCTATCTATCTTACGTTTTAGTACATATTCATACTTGTGGAGATTTATGTTTTATCATTTATTGCCTATATTTAGCATAGCATTAAACACATTCAGATCAGCATTCTTATTTGTTTAAGAGAGGTAGTTTTCAAATCTGCATGTTTATCAAAAAAGTAATAAGTTTTTGAAAACCCCAATTCACCCCCTCTTGGGTTGTTATTTAGACTTACAGATTCTCTACATCAGTGATCACTTTCAAAAGGTATTCATATTTGATCTCGTTCAGTGCAATACTCTTACAGTGCACTCACTCGTCTACTTAAGGTCACTACCTCAATGACGAAGTCCATCATCCTATTTTAATAGAGGCACAACGAGTGTACACCTATTTGAACATAAGTATGTACCTCGGTATAGAACAATTATCAAGTGAACAAATAACCAAAAAGTCATATTTCCCACCTATTGATTCATTAATCATCGGCATGAATTTTCTACAATTTCACTTAACAATATAATTGTGTAACATCTCATGTTACAACATTATACCCAATAACTAATAAATACATGTGACGATAAAATAAATAATTGTCTCATAATTATTCTAATAACTGATTTTTTAGGCATATTTCCAACACTGACATGTTCATTTTTAAATACAGAGACAAGAGGATTAATGGAGGTGTGGACAGAGAGACCCTCAGACATCATATTGGTGACCACATGGATCAAATCGTTGAAGTTGCAACTATATGGACCAATTTATAATAAAGGTTAAGTACCCATTTCATCCCTAGTTGTTGACCTCTTTCAACAAATCGTCTTTCAATTTTCAAATTTATCATAGAGGTCCCTAAGTTTACACTTTGTGTCAAAGAAGTCATTCTCTTAAAATGTTATTCTCACAGTTAATGGTTCACACTTCATAACATCTATAATAAAGTAAAACCACAAAAGGCTATTTAGATCTTTCAACAAATAGTCTTTCAATTTTCAAATTTATCATACAGGTCCCTAAGTTTACACTTTGTGTCAAAGAAGTCATTCTCTTAAAATGTTATTTTCAAAGTTAATGGTTTACACTTCATAACATCTATAATAAAGTAAAACCATAAAAGACTATTTAGATAATTTTTCCTAGTTTATTACCTCAACATCAAGGCAAAGGACGGGCCTCTCAAAATTAAAGAAACTTTCTTCTTCTTTTTTTGGGTAAGCTTTGGATGTTTATTTTATTAGTAATTGATATGGATAAAGGAGATTGGCCCATTGTGATAAAGCTTTCACTCGTGGTAAGCTAAATAGGCCCGCCAAGCCTCTACAACTAGGCTTTGAGCCCAGCCCGAGGGCAGGAGGTCGTCTTACTTGTGGCCATAGTGGAAAAGAAAACGCGGCACCCACCAATCCGTCGAAGGTCGAAAACCGTGACCGTGACTCCGCTCCAACGCATTGGGCTTTGGGTTCGTAGATCATCCCCTCATCTCGTAGAAAAAAAAAAAAAAAAAAGATCATCCCCTCAATTCGTCATCTGAGGGTGCAGGAATTTTTGGCACCATCAGTAGTGTCTCTCCTTCATAAAGACAATTATTTTGCTTAACCCCCTTAAATACAATTTCTAGCTTCGACAAATCTATAATATTATGGTACGGTTTTTGTTTTTTTTTGAAATGGTGCTTGGAAGTCCATGTTATTATAAATAACATTACAAAGACTCATATGCATAATTTTTATCAGCACAGTTATAATTTGCAACATATATCTACTTAGTCCATATTTAGTAATATTATTAAAAATAAAAAAATAAGGACCTAACTTGACGATAACAAGTAACCTCATCTCAAGTTATAAAACTGCATAAATGCCATCCACTTAAAGCTATACATCATTTTGCAAGTATGAAATTATGCGTTCAAGTCCTACCAATGTTTTGAGAGTCTCTACATTATAACTGGATCAAAATGAGATGCTTAATAATTATCAATAAACTTTTTTTTCTTTAATCGATGTAATTATCAATATATTTTTTATGGTATTTATTTTTAATAAATCAATTTATGTGGTAGAAAATTTGAATAACTCAATTCATGTGATCCATTTTTTAGACATATAAGTCTTTTCGTTCAATAAAAAATAGCTTCCTAACAAAGAAGAGTCCAGAGTATCTAATCCCAAAAATGACATTTCAACCCTAATTTCATGTAATTTAGACTAATTTTTTATGAATATAAGAATCTATATATCTAAAAATTGACCATAATGATAGACTCATTTAAAATTGTATCCCATAATTGATTTGTTAAAAGTACGGACGATTCTAATTGTCACTCAGTTAGGACGATTTGTAATTTAGTTACCTAGTATAGAGTCCGGACGTGGTATTGTTGAGTCCAGATGGTGTTTATTTTTTTGTGACGATTTTTACCGTCACTCATTGGAGACGGGTGTGTCGTCACCCCTGAAATACGTCCGAATGCGTTTTTGAGTGGTCTGGACGGTATTGTAGTTCCTGGATAATATTTGGTGACGAAATTAATATTTTGACAGAGAAAAACTATTTTAAGTGATAAAATTTAATTTGACACTTATGTTTGTCACCTAAAATGTTATTTTATGTTATTTCTTGTAGTGGAGTGGGTATTGGCGTAGTGCTAAATGGACTGAAGCAACACGGAACTTATAGACTGTCGGGTTTAGATAAACCCGGGGTGACACTGGTATCACGTTAGTTTACGAACGGAAATACGGTAAGCCGCAACCCAAACACACCCCTATTTCAGACGTTATCTCTTTTATTCGAACCGCACGGTCTGCTCTCCCAGATTGAAGACTGCTCCTCAAACACTCCTATGACAATGAATAACTTAACGACGAGCTCAACAAGTCGAGTTCTTATGACTTTGAATCAGTTTCCAGCGCGACGTCTTCTATGTTGGGAATCCAGAGGCGGTTGTCTCATTTTTCGTCCTTCGCACTCACATAGATCTCGAAGAATCGTTTGCATGGCGGTCCGTACAATTACTCGCCCGCAAGAGCGCTTTCAGTGCTTTTGTTTTTTCAGTTTGGGAATTTATTTCCGGTGAAATTACTTTCTGGGGAAACAAACAATCTGAGAATGTTAGTCTTATGTTCTGTTTTCAATTTGGTGAAATGCAGGAGCCATATTTGATAACGAAACTGGAATCTGCAGAGAAAAGGTGGAAAGACCTATCGGTATGGTGAATGGATAGCATAATAGTTTTGAATAAATTGTTTCACTTCGCACGTGAATGTGTATTTCCAAGCAAATTATACTTAATTGGTTGACATTGTCCTTTTAGGGCTTGGAAATGCTGTGAAGTGCATTTCCAAATCCCAGAGTTTAGATAATTGATTATGAAGTGGAATTTGATTGATCGAAGATTTTAAAATATTGAAAACTTAGGTTAAAGTAGACGTTTCGTCAGTGGGGACGTTGAAGTAGGTTGCAGATATTGGACAGAAAGACGTATGGAAGTGTGATTGAAGCTTATCAAAGTAATTGATAGAGAATACAGTGAGGAGACAAATTTGACAATTGTTTTGCTCAGAAGCTGGTGGAACCGACAAAAGGTTTTGGACAGATGGTACAGAATTGTTATATGCATTATTTCCAATGGAAGAAAACACATTATACATGTCTTCTGCCGTTGATAGAAGTGATGGAGAACGAACTGATTGTGGTGTTCGGCAAGGCGATTCTGGGTTTTGGCCTTTTGAGAATAAGTGGTCATTGGGGAAGTACTAGAATTTGCGTGGTTTATGCTCGAGTACAATTGTGAATAGCAGTGAGAGTTCCAACTATGGAGATCACTTTAGCATAGCTCACAATGTTCGAATATCGGGCTTGTGTTTACTGTTATATGCAATACAAGAAAATTTAGTGCAGGATTGGTTGAAGCTTGACCCATTGTAGTTAACCTGGTTATATTGACCCAATTAATGTATCCTATGCTCACATATTCCTTTAGAACTCTTTCAGCATCTGGTATGCATGGACCATAGGCATTTTAGGGATCTGAAGATTAGCATGAGAAAGTGAAACAAATTGTGACATGGTAGATTTGTAGATTTAGGATCGCATCTAAGTCTGTTCTCCTCATGTTAAAGGAACTTAACGTGAAGCTTTTGGTGACCAGTTTCTTATACCAACTATGTAAATCCTCTTGTTATGGTGCCACCCTGGTAGCTGTTTCAGTTTTTAATGCTTGATTTGATTTTGTCCAATATATCTTTTAGGTCAAGCTGGCTGATCCGGATATTGTATCAAATCCCAGTGAATACCAAAAACTGGCACAATCTATGGCCGAGCTTGATGAGGTACTAACTTCCATTATGCTTTTTCTATTGCTAAGTTTTACTAGGAACTGCTATTAGACTCTGTGGCAATATTTGCCGAATAACTGTTCAGTTGTCCTGGACATGTAGGTTGTGTCAACCTTTAGGAGATTCAAGGACTGTGAGAAGCAGTTAAAAGAGACGAAAGGTTTTCTTCCTCTTCTTGACTTTTGCAAAAAAAAATTGGATTGAAAGTTTTTGTTAGCTGCCATTGATCGTCCTCCCTATTTATCATGTTAGCTTTAGCAAAAGAGGATGGCAGTGATGAGGATATGGCAGAGATGATAGCGTACGAAGTTAACTCTTTATCCAATCAACTCAAAGAGCTCGAGGAGAAGCTTAAGGTTTTCCACTTTGGATCATTAATTCGTATTTTCCTTGTACATTTTTTTGAAGTTTTAGGTATTGTTCTTTTTCTGTTTCTTCAAATTTATTTGTTCGAGCAATATATCATGTCACTGGACTCTGGAGTGTTGTTTTGTCTATTGCTTAACGTATTTGAATTCAATCAGTTTAGTCAAATTGGTACTGATTATCTTTATCTAAGATGAGAGCTCCTATTTGTAAATTTGGCAAGCATGTGAACTTTGAGATTCAAAGGAAACTCCGTGCTTTTTCTCATTATTTTGAGTATGATAGTATATCGTTCTCTTATCTGAATCTGGAGTGCCCTAGAGATTCCCTTGACTCTTTTATGTACCTTTTACATTAATTAGGGATCTCAAAACATGGGCTTGCATTTACATTTATAGGTGCTATTGCTGCCTGCCGATCCTCTCGACGCAAGAAATATAATGCTTGAAGGTAAACATTCTTTGCCAGCAGTGATCAGATTGACCTTCAACCATATATATTATACAGAAGGCTATGTGTATGGTGAAAAACGGAGAATCACATGTGGAAGAGTGGAGTGAATGGGCAACCTTGATCAATGGTGCTCCTTTTGTTTTACTCTTTTTTAGGTAGTGCTTCTGAATAACTAGTCAGTTATATTTTGTACAATGAACTGGGAGAACCATGCCTAGCTTTGGGTCAATATGATACTCCTTATATCATACTTCTCGTAGATCTAGCATTTTGCAATTAACATAATGAAGCGAATGATTAGCTGATCTTGATTATAATTTCCCCCTACGATAACCTCAGCATGGGTAACCTAATGCAGCCAGCAGCATTTGTCTGATTAAGGCCATATGCCTTGGTAGTGGAGCACCCACTAGTTGTTCTCCCCTCTTTGTAATTGGGTGGTTTAGAATTCTGGGTGTGTTCTTTAATGCTTTACATGTAGCATAGCTCTGCTGTCAAGACATAAATTAGTGTTCTGCATATTTACCTGTGCTTCACCAAGTGGCTTCATTTCTTTAATTTCTTCTGTTTCATTCTGACTCCTAACAGTTTGTGCTCTTCTTCATTTGCAGTTAGGGCCGGCACTGGCGGCGATGAGGCTGGGCTATGGGCTGGTGATCTTGTAGGTACATGCTTCTTTTTTCTTCTAAATCTTGGGATAGATTCATTTTGAGTCTGCAGAACAGAACAATTTTTTACTTTTGACATATCCAGAAAAGTTGCTGGCCTTGAAATTGATTTTTTTACTATTGACACCAGATTAGTGGCTTTTAGGTTGTGGAATATACATTATTCTTGACACAGTTCATGGGATCATAGTTGAGTTATTCACATGTTTCTGCATTATGTTTGCTTTCTCAAATGAAAGGCATAGGATGTCCAAAAACCTTAGCATAACAAATGTTTCTTATTTTTGTAGAAGTAGGGTGCATTATTCTGAATGCATCCTAATGCTCCTTCCTTATTTTTTTTATTCAAGGTCCGTATGTATCAGAAGTACAGCGAGCAAAATTCTTGGAAGTATGCCCCCTTATCAAGCTCTGAGGTAGGGTTACTACCTTTCCTGGTAATTATACCTCATATTGTTTTGATGTGATTCACAGTATTATTCGTGTGTTTATAATTACTTTTGTTTATAATTAAGGCTGAGAAAGGAGGATTTAAAACATTTGTGATGGAGATCAAAGGGAAGCGTGTTTACAGCAAATTGAAATATGAATCTGGTGTTCATCGGGTTCAACGTGTTCCTCAGACAGAAGCACAGGGCCGCGTGCATACTTCTACTGCGACAGTAGCCATAATGCCAGAGGTAGGCGCATTTGGAATGTAAATGAGAAACTCCCAACTTCCATTTGGGGCCCAGGAAAGGATATTTATATCAAAAGATTTACATTTAACTAGAGTCTCATGCATTGATGAGCAATGAGAGGTAATCAAGTTTCGCAAGTGCTCTGTAGTCTATTTGGAGAAAGGTAGACATTTTCTGCTTGGAGTTTACCTGGAGTTTCATTCTGCACGCAGTTGCTTCATTTGTAAAAGGACTGACAGATCCTTACAATGCCCTCAAGATGTCAGTATCTGGATGCCCATTTGGTGATAATGGGTTACAAAAGTCTAGTCCAAGGCTGCTAAAGAGACTGAATTTGCTTAATGCTGTTAATGCTGCTTGTCTTGCCTTCTTGTATGTCCTCTCATTGACTTAATTCTTTGCTTGACTATATTCTTTCTGCTTATTCTATATTGGTTTAAGGCGGATGAAGTTGAGGTGGTAATTGACCCAAAAGATATTGAACTAACAACTGCAAGGTCTGGCGGTGCTGGAGGTATATACCTGATTGCTAATATTAATTTTCATCTAGTGATTTGCTTTCCATTCTTCATTTTCTGGAGGAGAAAACAGGGGAAAACAAAAGAAAAAAGATTTGAAAAATCCTCATCAGGTCATTTCTGGTGCATGCTCACTGTGCAGGCCAGAATGTCAACAAGGTGGAGACAGCTGTTGATCTTTTCCACAAGCCAACTGGAATCCGCATCTTTTGCACTGAAGAAAGGACCCAACTCCGGAACAAGGATCGTGCTTTTCAGTTGTTGCGAGCAAAACTGTAAGACACTTGTTCTAGCGTGCTCATGTTTTTTGACAAACTCACAACTGCTTGATTTCTACTTTGCGAAAATTCCCTCCATTGCTACAATGTTTTAATTTTTTTCCCAAGATATCCATAAAGGAAAAGTGTGAATCTTTTGTGACGTGTGTTTGTTTCAAGGGAAAAAAGTTAACCAAAAGAACTGCTTTTATTTCATTAATGATTTTCCATCTTGTTTCACAGGTACTATGGTCCTTCAATTTTTTTCTTATTTATTGGTTTATCTTAGTGCCCCATTATGTTATATGGAAATCCACTTTCAAATTGCATGGTTTTGCTCTCTTTTTTTTCTGGGTGCATTTATGATGATCCTTGATCCCACTACAGGTATGAGATGAAAGTAAGAGCGCAACAAGAGATGATAAGCAGTCAACGAAAATCACAGGTATTTCTTAGCATTCTCATATTTGAGATAAATCTGAGTTTGCTACATTATGGAAGAGAAATACTTCCTTGGGATATCCACATTTCAGATTGATTTCCTTAGTGTGGTAATTTGATCACATTAGTAACGTAAGTAATTTTAAGATATGAGACGATATGCTAATCAGCAAGACAGTTGTTCTAACATGTTTTACATCTCCAATTTTCCATTTCAAATGTATTTCGGTACTTTTCGCCATTGTAACTCTTGTTTGTGAACTGACGGATAGCAGGCATATGAAATTACCTGCAGAATGATTGTTCTATGAGCTGACAATTGGAAGAAACATTTAGAGAATTAGAGATATATTAGGTTAACTCTTAATATGTTTTACTTGTGTTTGCCTCTATCACTGTGCTCAAGTATGGGAGTTGTGGATGCTGGTTTTAAGGTGGTGGTTTACTTTCTATAGTACCTTCAAATGAACCAAAAACTGCAGAATGTTTGGTTTGATTGTTCAAGAACCAGTTTGGCTCCCATGAAGGACCACAGTTAGAAGGTTTTTGGTAAAGTGAGGACAGTTAGAACTTATTTTACGTTTTTGTCAAGAATCCTAATAAAAACATGTATTTATTGAAATGAGGGGTGATAGCAAGAGGATCAGCAGTGTTCTTACCAATCCCCCACCTAGTTGCCATTAGCATGCCTACTTTCCAACTTTGGAGCGGTGGATTTTGCCCAGGGAATATTGATACTTCTTTGCATGATTCTGAGTTTTATGATAACTTTTTCATTAGATGTCGTAAGATTATGCTTTTAGTTGCTGGATGAAAACATCTGTCATAAAATATGCAGGTTGGTACGGGTGCTCGTGCAGAAAAGATTCGGACATATAATTTTAATGTAATTAATATGTCACTTTCTATTTCTCCTTAGTCCTTGGGCTTCATTCTTGGACCTGTACTTTCGGGGATTTTAGTGACCACACCGTAAAAAGGTTGTAAAGGTTTATATGAATATCACGACAGTAAGTGGAAAAGGCAAGAAATACCATGATGCTGTGTTGAAAGAAAAGAATCTTTTCTTCTGTCAAAAGCAGGGGGTCAGTGAATAAATAAAGCATCATGTTGGAGTCACTCAGACCAGCTAATAGAAGTCTACTTCGTGAATTCTTGGTTGTTCTGGGTGTCCTGAGAAAAGATGATTGTGTTACTGACATAACTTGTGAAGATCCACGTTGGTCTTATTAGCTTGGAAGTTTTTTAGGAAGTTGGTAACACTTCATTCTTCTAATTAGGACAATAGGGTCACGGATCACCGGTTAAAGATGAACTTTGAGCTTACCTCTTTCCTTAATGGTGATATCGAGACTGCTGTCCAGGTACCTTTTTGGACTTTCTACTTCTCTCTTGTCTCTTATTTAATTGTTCATGCTCCCTGCAGATTTATTTCTGTCATAACCTGAAAGAAGCATATGAACATACGAAAATAAACAAAAAACAGAGCAGAGTATGATTTACTTTTCCCCGGAAATGCTTGTTTCTTGCAGGCTTGTGCTGCTACGGAACAGAAGGAACTACTAGAGGAACTTGCAGAGTCCGTAGTTGCTCCAACTGGCTGATTTCCAACATTGCACGGCAATATGGATAGGAGAATGAGATTACTGGACAGGACATGCAGGACATCCTTGATGGAGCTGCGCTTAGCAAACGAAGGAAACATTATCTGCCCCAAGAAACTGTTGTCCTGATGTAGTCTTCTAATGAGGACCTTCACAATTAATTGGCTGATATTTCTCTACATAGACAATTGTTTTTTTTTTTCCTTTATGCATGTACATATAAATGATGAGGTGAAATTGTTTTGGATACCCTGTAGGGTCTTTAGCATTTAAATTCTAAAATGTTTATTTCCTTAGATGAAAGTGGGATGTGATTAGCCCTATATTCATATCTCACTACAAAAAAAAGGGTCTTTAGCGGCGGTCGCTAAAAACGCCGCTAAAGGGGGTTTTTTGCGACGTTTTTCAAAAAACGCTGTAAAAGGGGGGTCTATAGTGGCGGTCTTTTTCGCGGCGGTCACCGCCCTTTCGCAGCGTTTTTCTCAAAACGTCGCTGAAAGTGGTACCTGTAGCGGCGGTCAATGACCGCCGCTATAGACCTAAATCATCGTGATCTGTAGCGGCGGTCGACTTGACCACGGCTATAGAGTTCTGGTTTAGTTCGCAAACGCTGCTAAAAATTTAGGGTCTCTAGCGACCGTTATAGAGCCCACATTCAGCAGCGTTTGGAGACGCAAACGCCGCTGAAAAATAACCTATAGCAGCGGTTTTGTGGTGACCGCTGCTATAGGTATAAGATGAAATATATATTTTTAATTAGTTATAATTTTTTTAATGTTAATATTTATGTTAAATATTATTGTATTTATGTTAATATATAATTTAGTTTGTCATGTATGTGAAAATTTTTAATTTAAAGACATACTTAATAAAATATTAAGTTAGAGAGAGTATTATGAATATTAAGGTTGTTGCATAATATAAAGACATAATATTTAACTTATGCAATTAGAGTACATATAATGAATTATAAAAACATATAACAAATCATACAATGTTATAAAAGAAGACATTATATTTTTAAATATCATGTATAGGATAAACACTTATAATAGATCATGCAATGTTATATAGAAAGTATTATACTTTTAATGGATTATTACTACCAACTTATTTTAATTAAGATTATTATACTAGTTATAAAAAAGTGTAAAATAATATGCTATGTATTTAATTCTAAGTATAAATATTTTTAAATATTATTATAATTTACTAAAAATACATATATAACTTATTATCAAAGAAATTGAAAAACTACAAATAATAATTAAAAAAAGCTCAAAACGGTGCGCTTCGGCGAGTTGTTTTTTCACTCCCCCCATTTAGCGGCGGTCAGAGACCGCCGCAATAGACCACCCTTTAGCAGCGTTTCACACAAAACACCGCTAAAAGTGGTACCTTTAGCTTAAAAATTGCTCTATTTAGACTGGCACATACTAGCTACCATGTTTTTTTAGTTGTGATGGAATGCCATGCTTTGCAGTTTCAACTTGAAGATGCACTTGAGAAGGAAGACTTCCAAGAAGCTGCGAAGTTAAAAATGGCTATTGCAGAAGCTACATCAAAGGACAGTGTTGCTGAAATCATGTCTCAGTTGGAGGTCAGAGCAACATTTGAATCACTAGATGTGCGGACTGGCACACATAAAAATTTGGCCATTGATCTGATCCATTGTCTATTTGCAAAATTTGTGTAGGTACACAGGAAGTGGACTGGTAATCTTTATAGCAATTGTTAGCTACTATATTCAATAGAGACTTTACTCCAGTCATTGGAACATGGTTTGCAATTTTGTTTACTTGCTATGATTATCTACCTTGGCCTTAAGCATCTTGCTTTGTCTTCTTTTTCTCAAGTGTTGCGAGATGGGTTTGAGAATTCTAGTGCACTGGCACAAGATATAAATCTTTTACAGGTAGTGCAGAATGTGGATAGAATAAAGTTGACTCTGGATTCCAACTTAATGGAGCTCTGTTATGCATCGTCTTTCTGCACTACTTACCTGATAAGAGTGGTCTGTGACATTGAGCAGTTTGGACTATTTCTACATGTCTCTGTGGATTAAGTTTGTTTCTGTCTTTAAACCATTATATTGTGATAAATGTAGGTAGGTTGGTGGGTGGGATACTCAAAAGATTCAGATGATCCCTTTGGCAGATTAGTTCGTATCACTCCTGGTGTGGGCAGATTTGTTGGCAGGAGTTATGGCAGTTTATATGAAGTGCTTCTAATGTGTTTATCTGTTGGCAGGCAGTATACTTGCAGTGAGCCAAAGGAAATTCAACAAAATTTAGAGATTCTTGCAAGCTTGTATATGTTAACACATCACTTTTTAGATTACTTTAGAGATTCTTGTGTTTGTTGTAAGATATTATTAATCAATGATGAAGTATATTTTATTTTATTCTCGTTGTTCTTTAATTTTTTACATCCAATAAATTATAATTATTAAAATAAATTTGTATTACCGATTAAAAAAATATGTATATGAAAATATAGGAAAAAATTAGTAGTGCATTAAAATGCTAGCAAACAAAAACAAAAACAAAACAAAAAAGCAAAAAAAAAATGCTGGCGCTAAAAGTCTATGCCAGCGTTTTCACGAAACGCTGCGAGGAAGTCAAAATTGTGTTCGGGTCTATAGCGACGGATGTAACCAGCGGTTCCGAAAACTGCCGCGATATATCTATCCCGACCGCCGCTAAAAAACCGCTGCTATAGGCCCTTTTTTTGTAGTGTCTGACAAAAAAAAGGGGAATAAATACACTTTGTAGCATTTTAATTTTGTGAGTTTTGACACTTTGCTCCTTTGTCTATTATTTTTGTTATATTGTACTCACTAACTATTAATTTTAGACATTATGCATCTTCCTTTAAACTTTTCTGTCAGTTTGGATGAAAATTTATTTTTTTGTCTCTAAAATTACGATTTTACCTTCTTAAAATGGTCTGTCAAAAAATTATGAGGAAAAAATTGTCATTTTTAAAAAAATTATTTTCTGTCCAAGTTAACCGAAAAAATTAAGGGAAGGTACAGAGTGTTTGAAAATCAATAGTTTATGATATAACGTGACAAAAATAATAGATTAGAGTGCAAAGTGTCGTGACAAAAATAATAGATTAGAGTGCAAAATGTCGTGAATTTTGGTGTAAAGTGTACTTAACCTAAGACAAAAGAATCATCTTCTTTTGCTTTGTGGTGCAGAGGCTTGTTGCACATCGTAATTGAATATGAAATCACCGTCTCTTCTAAAAATTGCTAAGAAGTTTATTATTCATTTTATACTACAAACGATGTCCCTATGCGGTCGACCGTCGACCCAATGTAATTATTTATTTTATATTTTTAACATTCATTCACAAGTGTGGATCAGACTTCTCTTAATAAATACGGTTAGACCTAACACGTCAAGGGGTCAAATATGGAGTGAGGGTTTAATATCTATTCTAAATAAAATTGCAAGAAAGAGGTTAATTATTTATTATATATTTTTAATGCTGAAATAGTGAATTTGGATGATAGTACCCGTGACTTTTGGATTAGGACTAGGATAGTTAAAAAGTTCATACTTCTAATGCTGAAATAGGGAATTTGGATGTTATAGACTAGGGCTGCACAATATCACCGGGAAATTCAGGTGGCACTGAGTTTCCGATTTTTGGTCTAACCGGTGCCGGTATAGATTTAGTTTTTTGAAAAAACTGGCGGTTCCCGGTTTAATCGGCACCGGGTTTCCCGGTGTAGGTTAAACCGAGATTTTTTTTTTTAGTTTAGTTTCTACTCAATAGTTTAAACTTTAGTTTCACCTCAAGACGTAGTATTCTAGAAGCATGACAAGGTTTACTCAATAATTTAGTTTCACTTGAATATTTGAGATTTGTTGTTGGTTTTGTCTAATCAAATGCTTACATTCAAGTTACCAAGAAACTTGTTAGGTGAATGAACTAGTTATTTAGAATTTTGGTAGAAAAAATTACAAATTTATTGTATTTAGAAAGGTATATATGAAGACATTGGAATCATAATTAAAGAGTTTAATGTCAAATTTTGGTAAGTACATCGCATAATATAAGTCAAGAAGTCGAGATTCTACTGCAAAAATTTTTAAATCAATGTATTAGTTTAAGAGTTTTTATGAAATGTTAACATATTGTCTAAATTTCTAAAATTGACAAATCACTATTAAATTTATACCATGCTTGCAAAATCAGTCACTCAATTACATTTTAGTTCAAATTTATAATACATTTTAGTTCAAAAATTCAGATAGAGTCATCACGTTTGACCAGTGTTTGACAAGCGCCCTTTGAAAAAATTCAGACAGATTCATCACGTTTGACTAGCGCTAGACAAGCGCTCAGTGCAAATTTCAGACAGAAACATAAGCGCTCGACGAGCGTTAGACCCGCGCTCGAGCGCCTTAAAAATTGCTGAATTTTGGATTTTCCTTGTGAAACCAAGGGAAACCCTACTAGGTTTTTAACATGTTTTAAAATTGTTATTGATTTGTTAATTAGAGGGAAACCACATATTCTCTTCTCTAAGTTTGTTAGGGTCTAAACTAGATTTTTCAAAAGATAATAGTTTCTACTTACAGTGACGTCTCTATTACTTTGGACTTTAAATTCTTATTTTATATTTTAAGATGATCTTTAATTTTATTGATTTTGGAATTTAGATTTCATTAGTTTAGATTTTATTGACATGTAATTAATGGACCAAAAGAAAAAGAAAAAATACATTGGGCAAGGTGCGTAAAATGCTAAAAAAATTGCTCAATATTAATGTAGGATAACCGGAAACCGCCACTGTTAAGGGCCGATTTTTGCCCTTAACGGTGTAGGTGTAGGTGGCAATTTTTTCAAAACCGGCCTACCCGGTGTAGGTGCCGGTTTTGGCCAAAATCGGCACCTACACGGGGGTTGTGCAGCCCTATTATAGACTTATAGTACCCACGACCTCCAGATTGGGACAAGTGTCGTGGACAATTTTCTCTCATATTTGGAGCATTATTCTTAAACTAAACGATTTTGATTTTATCTTGATTTTGCAAAGTTAGTCCAAGGATTGGTATTTATGGAAATTTATAAGGGTTAAATACAATTTGCTCTATTTATCTTTGAGGTTATTTATTTTTTACATCGATGTATTATTTTTGAGACATTGCATTCTTTAACTTACACATTTTTTTTTTCAATTTGGATCTCGTATCCAAATTGTCCGTCAATTTAGACGGATTTGTCAAAACGTGGAGTAAAATGTGTAAATACTCCTAAAGATAATAGAGTAATGTGTAAATATCCCCAAAGATAAGAGACAATGTGTAAAAAATTTGTTCGAATCCGTCTAAATTGATTGACAATTTGAGTACATGATCCAAATTGAAAAAATGTGTAACTTTATAGGTTCAATGTTTCAAAAATACTACGTCAAGATGTAAAATGTAAATTACTAAAAAAAAATAAGAGAGTAAAATATATTTAACTAAACCCAATATCATTACAATATAATCTCTCTCCCATCAAATCATAACTTTTCACTACAAAAAATATAAAAAATTACCTCTCTTCACTTTTTCACTAAATCCAATATCATCACTAAACCCAATTTCAATTTACCACACAAACGTAACCAAATCGAGAGCTATTTTTACCCGTCACATGTTGATTAGTGTATAAAATAATAATAAATGTTTATTCGATGTCATGCCGGTAAGAGACTTACTAACTTTTTAATAGAAAATGTCTAATTTTTAGGACGGAGAGGCTGATCCTAAAGACTAGACTAATTAGTTCACTAAACAATTATCTGTAGAATCTAAAAGGGTAAAAATAAATTTTCTCTGTTTTAAAAAAAAAACAAAAAAAATCGGTAACAAGGAGCAGACAAAAGTTAACGCTTCCAAGAAAAAAATAAGAAAAATTTTATTTTTGTTACGTTTTGGTTATTAAATTTCATTTTTTTAAGATTTCATCATTAAATTTTACCTAAATAATAAAAAAATGAAATCATCTGACCAAACGTAAAAGTGATTAAAATCAGCGACAAAAAAGACAAAAGCTAAACACTTGTCGAGACAGGAGCGACTCCAAGAGGCGAGCAAAACGCAGTCTCGAGATGGCTTCTCATCGACACAAACGCACGTATGGCAGTTCCTCCTATACTAACAACCGCCTGTTCCATACTAAAGCCCCCTCTCCCTTATTCTTTCCTTCTTCAAGATTCCATGCCCAATAGACTGTTCCCGTCTCCCTTTCGCCATCGCTTTTTCTCCAACTCAACCAAATTACTGTCATTCCCTCGAACCTACCCTTGTGCTTGTACTCAATTTCCCTCGCTCTCTTGGCCTTTCTCATCCATTTCCCCTCGACCCATTCACTCCCTCAAGGTCCTGGCCATGGCTGAACGGCCCTCCGGACAAGCATCGCATTCTCACAAGTACACCAATCGTCTGGCTGCTGAGCACAGTCCCTATCTTCTTCAGCATGCCCATAACCCAGTACGTGTGATTCATCTTTGTTTTTATTTATTTGGCTGCTGTGCACAGAGGTAGGAAAAGAAAAGGAAATATCAATTATTCATGGGTTTTATAATGAGAGGAAAAACAAATGCGCTTGATTAAGCTCAATGTCTTTTTTTTTTTTGGGGCGGGGGGGGGGGGGGGGTTGGTTTAGATGGGTCTTCCATTATTTTGAATATCATTGGCCGCTTGAGATAAGATGCTTGTTTTCTTCTCTCTTCCTAGCTTTTCTCAGCAACGAAACAGGGGCGAGTTGGTTGGATTCGGCTGAATTTCTCAAAAGGTTTCTTTTTGTTGTGTAACACTGTCTGATTATGATGTGAAGGTTGATTGGTATCCATGGGGTGAGGAAGCTTTCGCGGAAGCGCGAAAGAGGAACGTCCCCATCTTTTTGTCAAGTAAATTCTCTCCTCTATTTGAAATGACCGTGATCTTACACTCTTCATGACATCATATGGATAGCTTTAACTCGTGATTCATTTTTACTGATTGCTCGTTGGTGTTGAATGTTGCTATTTTATTCGAAGTTGGATACAGCACCTGCCATTGGTTAGATTCTTAAGCCATCTTTTGGAAATTTATCTAGCTTCTACCTAATGTTTTTGAATCAATGTCGGACTAATTTGTTATATTCGATCTATCCCAAAGGTGTCATGTCATGGAGGTTGAATCTTTCGAGGATGCAGGGGTTGCCAAATTGTTGAATGATTGGTTCGTCAGTATTAAGGTTGGTTGAAATTTATCTTCATATCAATTTTTATGTTTCTTTGGACCGAAATTTCGGAATTTCCTGGATTTCACTTCTGAATTGGTCACTTTCAAAGTATTTGTGATTCTTATATCTCAGTGCAACAGGTGGATTGAGAAGAGCGACCGGATGTTGATAAGGTAAATAAGTGATTTTCCCGTATGTTGCTACATGGATATCTTGGTTATTATCCAACAGTTGTTAGATATTCTACAGGAATTTGTGAGTACTTATAGAGTTCTTTGTCCAATGCTCTCCCTTGTCAAATCATTTATTTTGGGTTTGAGGATCCTTTTTTGTGTTTATATCAATGGTTAAATATACTTTTTGCCCATCAACTATTAAGATCTTGACATCTTGCTCTCAAGCTATCAATTTCGTTATATTTCACCCCTCAACTACCGATCTTATACACTTTGCGTAGTCTGTCGTACAAAAATTAATATTTTTGGTCAGTGAAATGACGATTTTATTCTCACATTTTTAGGTCCATGATGCTTTTGTGGCGATAAAGTAGTCATTTCATTGACCAAAAATATTAATTTATATACGCATTAACGACAGAGGGTTCAAAGTGTATAAGATTGGTAGTTGAGGTATGAAATGTAACGATATTAATAGTTCGAGGTGCATAGTGTCAGAACCCCAATAGTTGATTGACGAAAAGTGTATTTTCACTTATATTAATTTCAGCAGGTATGTGCAAGTAAGTGAAGATTTTGAATCCCAGTAGCATTCTTCAAAATTTATCATCTATTTGAGACCCAAGGCGATTGGGTTGGGATTCATCGAAATCGATTAATCTAGAAATAAAAGTGTTAAGAGTTACATTGTGATGCACTTTTTACATTCACATGATTAACATATACACAAGGGAACCTTTCAAATCTCATAAATATGAGAATGGAAGAGGTTGAATAAATTCTCGTGCTGTTTTTACATTCACAGGTGTGCCTGGGTTAGTGATATGGAGAGATGTATCCTTTCTGAAATCCTTCACCAGCTGTATTGCTAGATTTGAACTGAAAGGTTGTTTCATCTTTCCAGGTATACATGACTTATGTGCAGGCTTTGTATGGTGGTGGAGGTTGGCCACTTAGTGTCTTTCTTTCACCTGATTTGAAGCCTTTAATGGGCGGAACCTACTTTCCGCCAGATGACAAGGATGGAAGACCAGGATTTAAGACTATACTTAGGTGAGGATATATCATCTTCTGAAGATTTATCATTTTCCCCACCGCCTGCTGGTGACTTGTATTTTTGATTCTGTGTTCGACTCAATTAACATTCTTTATCTCAGAAAAGGAAATTGTAGAGGTCTGTGCTCATGATATTTTTAGAGTTATGTGCATATTCTTTTGTGCTTCCCTTTTATTATTATATTGTTCTCGAGTTGTTCCAGAAAGGTGAAGGATACTTGGGATACAAAGAGTGACGTTCTTGTTAAGAGTGGAGCCTTTGCTATTGAACAGCTGGCTGAAGCATTATCAGCTAGTGCAAGTCTTACTAGATTGCCAGATGGGCTTCCACAAAATGCACTGCATCAGTGTGCAGAGCAAGTAAGGTTTTATTCTTATGATACCTTTCTTGTCTGGCTAAGATGTTAGTTGCATATGCTGGGAGGGGATAGTCTTTTTCTGTTACTTTGTGGTATGTCTTAAGGTGTTGATAGCAGGAGCAGTCATCATAAGTTAAATAATTGTGGAATGGAAAGTAAAAGGTCTCCTGCACTCGGCCATCCAGGTCATTCTATTTCTCAAATAAAATGAAATGAAAAGGGGAATCGTATGTATAGTGATGAAGATTGAACCTGTTCTTTAGTATCTCTAAAACATAAGGTCAAAGTGTAATGTCTCGTCATACAAATTCATGATATTGTTCCTTTCCCTCAAACTATTTGATCTTAGCATTTGAGTTGGTGTTAAGTGTATTTTCCTGTTACTTGTTAAATCAAATCTCTTGTTTCATTTCCATTATAGCTTTCTGCAAGCTACGACTCGAAGTTTGGTGGTTTTGGATCTGCCCCCAAGTTTCCTAGACCAGTCGAAATTCAGCTGATGCTTTATTGGTCCCAAAAATTGGAGGAAACTGGAAAATTGCGTGAAGCAAATGAAGCTTTGAAGAAAGTTTTCTTTAGCTTGCAATGCATGGCAAGGGGTGGCATTCATGATCATATTGGAGGTGGCTTTCATAGATATAGCGTGGACGAGTGCTGGCATGGTCAGTTTTTCCTGAGAAAACAGCCATTTCTGCCAGAGCCTATGTTCAGCCCTGATTGTCATGCCACATACTATAATTGCTAGTTTTGTCCCCCCCCCCCCCCCTCCTCTTGTCCCCTCCCTTATCTTTTTCCTTTTTGATTGATTGTTAGGTAATGGCTCATTTTTTTGTTGGATAATTTGATTTGTGCCATAAATCAAAACCCGTCCCCTCTCTCCTCGTTTTGGATTGTTCTCTCGGAGTTGTTGAGACAGAGAAGTGTTTCTTGCAGTTCCCCACTTTGAGCAAATGCTGTATGACCAAGCGCAGCTAGCTAATGTCTATTTAGATGCTTTTTCGATCACCAAAGATGTCTCCTATTCATCTGTATCTCGGGATATTCTTGATTATTTGAGGAGAGACATGATTGGACAAGAAGGTGAGATCTTTTCGGCGGAGGATGCTGACAGTGCTGAATATGAAGGTGCTCCAAGAAAAAAGGAAGGAGCTTTCTACATATGGAGCAGCGAAGAGGTTTACTATATAATGCATGTTTCTACTTTATCGTGAATGCTGAGACATAGTATACAAATTTGTGTGCATGAGCAACATATTCAACAGTCTTTTCCAACACTTAATTTTTGATTGTTTTCATTTCATTGGTTACATTGCACGTGGATAGTGATAGCATCTAGTCTATCTCTTGTTGGTTGTCCAGTGTTGTGCTTAAAGGAAAAAATGAAATAACTACCTTCTGAAGGTAGAATATAGGTGCCATTGTTGTTGGATTTCTTCCGCTATTACGTTTATTGGTTTTATATTTCGTATGACAACATGAAAGTAGGAAGAATAATGAATGTCATAAACTCTTATTCTAGCATTTTGTTGGTTGCTTTATCCTTTCTCCTGTGTCTCTATAAAATTCTTATAGACTGGTTTGTTTTCTATAACATTTTACCATCAGTGGTAATTTAGAAAAGAATGAGCATAGTGGGCCGCTTCTAACTTCTAACAAAGGGCTTTTTATATTCCGTTTTTCAAGAAAGATTAGTTTGGGTGTCTCTGTTCGAAATATTTGCCAAATGTTTTCTGCAACTTTCTCAATCTCAACGTAATACAGCTTCTTTGAGTTTTGGAACGTCCTTTTTCTTTTCTTTTCTTTTTTTATTTGGGCCCTGCTTGGGGGGGGGGGGTGGGGTTGTGGCATTTTATCAGTTGTAATCCTCTTTTTCACCTGGTTTGGCTATTTTTAGATTGACGACATACTTGGGGAGCTTGCAACAATTTTCAAGAACCATTACTATGTAAAGCCATCGGGTACCTGTGACCTTTCTAGAATGAGTGATCCTCACCACGAGTTCAAGGGAAAGAATGTGCTGATTGAGAGACAAAATCCATCAGAAATGGCATCAAAACTTGGCATGCCAGTTGAAAAATATCTTGATATTCTGGGTGAATGTAGGCAAAAGCTTTTTGAAGTACGATCAAGGCGACCAAGACCACATTTGGATGATAAGGTATTACATGCTAAAACGATGAACTCATGTCAAAGAACCCTTCCATTACTTTTATTTCTTTTATTTGAGCTATTATTATGCTCACTTTAACAGATCAGGTGCTTGTTAGGTAATTGTGTCGTGGAATGGACTGGCAATATCATCCTTTGCAAGGGCTTCTAAAATTCTTAAGGGTGAAGATAGGGAGACACAATTCAGCTTTCCTGTTGTTGGTTGTGATGTAAGATTTTACCATCATTGGCCTAAGTGTGTGGATGTTTTCATATGAAATTATTTGGAGGAAGCTGCTCTAATTGTAGTAATCATATCTGTTGATGAGTTTTGCTCATGGCCTGGAACAGTTTCAATTTCACATCAGGTGCTTTTAGAGTTTTTGGGTGTGAATAAATAGCCACAATTCTCAACTCGTCTGGAGTTTAGGGTCGTTAGCATACTATTGACTCTAAGCACCGTATTGGAGGTGAAAATTTTGTCTGTGAAGAAGAGTTTGTTTACCCATTGAAGTTTGTGCTCGTGCTAACCACCACCAGACTCTTAAACTTGTGTATTTGAAGGCTGTTCTGTAGGAGTTCTATGCATCCAACCATTTGTTACCTGAAAATTATATTAAATACTTGATTTAGTTTTTTGCACCCAGTTGACTAAATTCTCCTGGCGGTTAGGCTCAGCCTTCTTAAACCCTTGATTCCCCCAATAACTTGGACGAGTACCTAGCATAGATGAGAGTGGCCAACCATAATGTTCTGTTTTATGCACCACTCTAGAGAAGAACATTCTCATAGGTACGATTGAATTTACAACTCCAGAGGGTGCCAACATTATATGTGGCAGACATATTCGTGCTGGTCTACATATATCTTATTGCCTTGTTCACTTTTTCTTGGTAATGTTGTTTGCACTTTAGTAGTTGTGTTATCTGTAGCTTCATAATTTTTCTTGATTGGTTTGTCCATTTGTGGACGAGTTTTATTCACTTCGTGTTCTATTGCAGCCCCGGGAATACATGGAAGTTGCAGAAAAGGCAGCATCTTTTATTAGGAGGCAACTCTATAATGAGCAAACTCACAGGCTACAGCACAGCTTTAGGAATGGCCCATCTAAGGCACCAGCGTTTCTAGATGATTATGTTTTTCTAATTTCGGGTCTGCTGGATCTTTTTGAAGTTGGTGGTGGGATTAATTGGCTAAGTTGGGCAATGGAACTGCAAGACACCCAGGCATGTACAGATGTTCAACCCAATTCTTTTTCAAGTTCTAAAAGCCACCAATCTCTCTTTGAACAGTTGAAAATTTTCTTTGCAGGATGAATTATTTCTTGATAAAGAGGGAGGTGGCTATTTCAATACCGCAGTAGAAGATCCTTCGGTTCTCCTCCGTGTTAAAGAAGATCAGCTCAGTTTCTGCAATTAATCTTGTAAGATTGGGCTCCTTGGTTGCAGGTAGTTCGTCTGAACATTACAGGCAGAATGCAGAGCATCTTCTGGTAAGCTCTACTTTGCCAAGGTCTATTGTCAAATCAGTTTAGGCTTACAATTATTCTTCCCCTTGCTTAACGGACTTATGTTTGTCCTATACAGGCAGTCTTTGAGGCGAGACTGAAAGATACGGCTATGGCAGTGCCTCTGATGTGTTGTGCAGCAGACATGGTCACTGTTCCCTCTCGAAAGCAAGTTGTCTTGGTTGGCCATAATCACTCTGTAGAGTTCGAGAACATACTTGTTGCAGCTCATGCATCATATGATCCAAAAAAAACAGTGAGTGAAACAAGTTTATTATTTTGAGTCCATATATCCACCTGACTATTGTCCTGTACTAAGTCAAATCGAGATACTAATCATGCAATTGACGACAGATTATTCACATAGACCCCTCAAACAAAGAAGAAATGGACTTTTGGGAGGAGAGTAATAGCAATGTTGCTCTCATGGCGAAGAACAATTTTGTTGGAGATAAAGTAGTTGCTCTCGTTTGCCAAAACTTTACTTGCAGTGCCCCTATAACAGATCCTGAATCTCTCAAGGCTCTGCTCTCCCAGAAATCATCATCATCTGCATAAATTGCAATCAAATACGAGTCCCAATTCAATACCACGTAGTGATGTTATGATGTGGCTTAAGTTTCGGCTGGCTGTTTTGTACATAATCCATACAAGAAAGATGGACAAGGAAAACAGTTGCCCACCAGTAGGGATGGGCTGTATGTATCTTGCTTTTGTTTTCTTGGACTAAAATTTCAGTCTGAGTCTTTTGGTTATGTGTAGTAGAATGTTGCCAACAAAATAAATATACGCTGGTGCCAAATGAATTTTATTGGTACTGATGTCTTTTCTGCAACGGTATGAGGTGCAGCGGACATCCTGCTGGTATAGTCATGTATGTGTGTTACAGAAGTTCTAGAAGAGACTTGTTGAGAAATGGTTGTTTTTAATTGATATATTTTTGGCGAATGTGGTGCGTCTTTGGCTGAGAGTATCTGAGACCCTTAATGAAGAATGTTGATGCCTATTGGGAGTGTTGGGTCATGCACGTTAAGAATGTTGATGCGTATGTGATGTGTCTGTCCTCCCCACCCTTTTCCCATTCCTACCTTATTTGGCCATGGAACCAGCTGATTTAGTAGCATAGATTGAAAGTTTATGGCGGAGAATCCAAGCTCTTGCTTGGGAGGACAATCCACCACCTATATATTGCAGCTTTTTCCCCATCTATCGATAGAAGACTGGTTCCATATTTTTATCAATCCTGGAAGAGAGAGTTGCAGATACCAGAATCTCAGAGTCGTCGATTTTTATTGTTCTTGGTTCTTGTCTTAGATACAATTTGGTATACTAGGAACAGTGTGGCACACAATTAGCTAATCCCCGATCCAAATTTGGTCCTCCAAGACCTACAACGGGGTACCTGGAACATTCTCCAGCGTGGAAAATGCAGCTTCAGCATCTTAATCAAATTTGGATTCCTCCACCAATCAATAGCGTGGAGATCAATTTCGATGTCGCCATTAGAGTGTACCATGCAGCGATTGCAAGAGTCTGTAGAGATGAAATGGGAAGCCTAATTCAAGCTAGGATAGTACAACTTCCTACATTGTCATCCTTATGTGGAGAACTAAAGGCTTGTCCCTTCGCTTGCTAATTGGCGTAGGAGATAATGAAGGAGGACGCATTCATTGAAGGGGCTCGCTTGAAGCTTGTCAAAGGGTCCATAAGAGGGAACTCCTGGTGGAAGGTTTTATTGGCAAAGATATTCATGATATGCTTTGGAGAGCAACCCAAAATGGAAGCTGTTGTGGATCTCTCGGAGGCAAAAGAATCTAGCTTATTCCCTGGCCAAGTGGGACTCAGACAATAGTTTCTTTTGGTTCATTTTCTATTTCCAATTTCCCTTTGTTTCTGCTTTATTGTGATGTAACAGACCCTGTTTAACCCTCTATGGGCCGTTGATGAGAAAGAAAAAAGGTACTGTTTCCCCTGTCTTGATTAGTTCTTATGGGATTGGTCTTAACCTCATGTGGGATCTTAACCGTGCCCAACTCACTAAAGTAGCTTGGTAGATTCAGTCTCGGCTTGATAAGCCTTGGGTCCACATCATTCATGCAAAATATATGCGGCATTCTTTTTTATGGGAGGAGCATCCGAAACCTGGAGCTTCTTGGTTTTGGCGGGGTATTATTAGGATTGCTCCTTTGTTGCAAGCGGGTACTAGTTTTCAAGTTGGCGGGGGGGGGGGGACTATTAATATGTGGACTGACCCCTGGATTTTACTTCCCCACCCTCACCCTCCTACTCCTCGGCTTGGTCACTGGTCGTCTGCTAGTGCGGGGTTGGTTGCCTCGTTGCTTATCCCTTCAACTATGATGTGGAATGCTGATTTGGTTAGAGAGTTGTTTGTGGTAGAGGATGCAGCTTGGATTCTTAATCACTGCATTCCTTCGGCTAACCTTGGGGACCGTTTGATATGGACCCCGGATCGAAAGAGTGTTTTTTCAGTTAAATCGACCTTCTCCCTCTTGGACTCTCATGCGCATCAGTCTCCACTTCCTATCCCTGCTAAGGATTGGAAGAAAATTTGGTCAGTCCCTTTACAAGATCGTCTAAAGCTCTTCTTATGGAAGGTCGCCTGGAATATTCTACCATGCAAGACCCGCACCTGTTGGTTGGATGCGCCGCGTGAAGAGGAGCTCTCCTGCACTTTTTGTCACTCAGCCCCGGAGACCCTCGAGCACCTATTTTTTGGTTGTCCTGTTGCCTGTATTGGTTGGATGAAGTCTCCTTGGACTCTCAATATTCGCATCGTGAGTCCTCGGCCTAATGCGGATTGGATTCGCACTATCCTTCATGCAGATGAGGTATTGGGTCTTCCGTCTACTGTTCTTCATAAATTTATTTTGTTTGCTGCGGTGCTTATGGATTCTATTTGGTATTCACGAAACCAACTTTGTCATCATGGCGTCCAGTTTGACCCTTCGGCTTTTGTTACTACTATTCGTTCCGTTTTTCACGAACATTCTATGGCATGGGCGAAGGTTAATTGTCGTGTTGTTCCTTCTGTGTTTTGGTGCCCCCCGCCGGTTAATACGTTAAAAATCAATTTTGATGTTGCTATTAGACCTTCCTTGGTGTTTGTTGCGGCAGTGTGCATGAATGATGATGGATTTTTACTCTTTGCTTGGGCAAAGAGCTTTCTTCCTAGCGGCCCCTTTGTGGGCGAGGCGAGAGCAGCTATGATTGCTGTTTAGGAGGCTACTTTCTTACAGCAGGATAAAAGTGATTTTTGAGGGGGACTCCTTATCTGTGATTGAGACGATTAACAACCTCCCCTCCCCTCCTGGTTGGCCTATTCGCTCGGTTATTTCTAATATCATTAGTTTGAGTAATGATCATTGTTCTTGGTCCTTTAAGCATGTTTGACGTAATGGGAATGTTGTTGCCCATAATATTGCCAAATGGGCGTTAGAGGAAAATTTGATTAGGTCTATTCCCATTGATGTAATCCCTGCTACTTTGTATTCTAGTGATAACCCAAGGTTTCCTCCTTGAGTTATGCTGTGTGTTTTGTTGTTTATCTAGAAAAAAAAAAAGATTAGTTCTTATTCATTAACTAACAAAAATCTGATAGTTTATGTGTTGAGAAGCATAAAGTTTCACCATCAGTTATAAGTTCACCTCATTTAAATTTAGGCACAATCTAGAACAATACATGCCACTCGCTCAGAAAAATTGAAAAGAAAAACATGGAACAATTTGTGCAACTCAATTAAAATATTCAACAAAGAAAAACAGAATGCTTCCAAATATTTTCAGATTGAATGCACTGCCTTCGGTTTAGGGTATCAGCTATGATCTTGCAGTCATCTGCAGGAGCAAGTTTACAGCAATTCGACTTGATGGGTGCTCCAAAGGTTTTCCTTTCTAAATTAAGCATGCCAATACCTTTTGAAAGACATCCTGGAAGATTTGTAACATTTAACTCTTCTAAACTCTACCAATTTGAATTCCTTGGTTTCAGATCCGCTTGAAGTTCAAAATCTTGTACTAGTACTTTTGCTTGCACTCCAATCCTTTATTAGGATAGGACCTCAAAAATATCGGTTACTTTGTTTTGGTCAGATAATCTCTCTAGGATGAGTACCAATGCATATGATCTTTTTAGTTCGGGAAAGGCTTAATTTTGAAACTTACCAACATTGCCTTGGCATAGGCTTAAGCTTAGAAGATATGTCTGCAATGGCGGAGCCACATGGGTGGCGCCCAAGCGGCTGCCCCCTCTGCTCTGTAAAATTAAAGGATTTTTTTAAAAATAATGTATTTGCCCTCAGCAGGTCAGGCCTGCCCCCTTCTTAAATCCAACCCCCTTAAGCCTAGCCCCCTTCTTAAGTCCAACCTTTTAAAAAAAATTTACTAGAGGGGGTGCCTTTGTTTTTTTTAAAAAATAAAAATCAGCAAAGCTTCTCCCTCCTCGCGTTCGTCTCCTTTTCAGGCCCTGCCCCACCATTTCACGAACACTCTCTATCTCCAGGCTCCAGCCAGCCTCTCCCTTTTAGCCTCCCCCTCTCCTCCACAGCTCCGTCGCTGCCATCTCCCAAAATCTGTCTCTCTCTCTCTAGCCATAATCACTTTGGGCGCTCACTCTCCACTCCCTTTCCTTTGGCAGAGGGCAAATGTCAGAGTCCACAGGTCCTGTAACAAACCTGTTTATATTCCATGAAAATGAAAGAAAAACACAATGGCCAAATTTGAGATGGCTAGTCTCTAAAGAAAGTAAGAGCAAAAAAATTATAGAAAAGCTTCAACTGAGTTGTTTGATTGTCTCCCCCCGAATGAGTAACTACCTTTTAAATAACCTCAGTCAGCTGAGCACAGTCACAATAAACTAACAGAAATATAAAAGCATAAAAGACGCACAAGCCCCTCCAGTATCTGCTGGGCCAAAATGTAAACAAGACACAACCACTAATAAACGTGAAAGAGCCCAATGATGGTATGTTACATTCCTTTCCCCTTCAAACAACCTTGTCCGCAATAGACACCTCAGTTCAGCCTTCTGTGCTTCAAGAAGCTGGGACTTCAGTTGAGAAAAGGAAACACTTTGGATTGCCTTCATGGGATAATGGACCATGAGGTAGTCATCGAGATTATTATCAATGACAAACCCATACAGATAAAGTAGGTCCTCATTTCCTTTGTTACTATAGCTGATGGAAATCTCTCTCTCAATACCAAAGTGACTTGGTTCAGTAGAAAGAAGGTACATATAGAAAGGAACCCGGTTGAAGCCCCTTCTGCATAAACTGGTTTTTCCTTTTCAAATGGCATTCATTCCAGGCTATCAGCTTCAAGATAATTACATTGTTGTTGTTGAATTGTTTCATAGCATGACACATAAAAGAGGTCTTCAGGGCTTGCTTGCTGTCAAAGGAGATATGGCGTAGAGTGGAATTTTTTGTTTGTTGTGCTGCATAATTTTGGTTTTGATGATAGTTGGGTTGGTTTGATATCTCAATGCACATCGCCAGTGGAGTTTTCCATTTTATTAAATGGTTCTCATTTTGGTCATTTTCTGGCGTCTCGAGGTCTCCGTCAGGGTGATATGCTCTCCTCGCTCCTCCTTATACTTGTTTCTGAAGTTCTATCTTGCATACTTCTTCAATTGGAAATGGAGGGTTATATCAGTGGTCTTAAGCTCAATCTTTCTGCACCCAAGATTACTCATCTGTTGTATGTAGATGACTCATTGTTGTTCGGCAAAGCCTCTTGAAGTGAAGCTTATCACCTTAATGCCTGCTTGGAGAAATATTTGCTTTGGTTGGGACAATTCCTTACCAGGGAGAAGTCCTCCATTCATTTTAGTAAATATATTTCTCCACAACATGCTTCTTTTGTGGCTCAGTTGCTTAATTTGCAAAGACTCCCTTCTAAACCCAGGCATTTGGGCTTGCCTTTGATTCTTCCTTGATCGGTTTCTCTTGCGTTGGCAGATTTGATAGACCGCATTTTGTTGAAGATTTTTATGTAGAAAACGTAGCTTCTTTCTCAATCAGGGCGTACTACAATCCTTGTTGCTGTAGGTTCGTCTCTCACATCTTTTGCTATGAGTTCTATAGTTTTTCCGATTGGTTGGTGCGAAATGTCAAGAGGAAGTTTAAAAAAATTTGGTGGGTTATCGTTGAAATCTTGAGTCTATTTGTTGACCTAATTTTGTTGGTGGCTTGGGCCTTTGTCCTTTAGGAAGGTCTAATCAAGCTTTGTTTTCGAAATTGTCCTTGAAGTTGTTTTCGGATTCCGATTCGATTTGGATTCAGTTGTGCAAGGCGAAATATCTTCGCTGATCGTTGCTTGGAGATCATTCTCCTCCTCATTTGGCTTCACATTTCTGGAAGCAGATTGTTCTTCACCTTCCTTTAATTTCCTTGGGTGTTTGTCGTCTTTTAGGTGATGGGATATCAACTCGCATTTGGCTTGATTCGTGGATTCCTGCTCTCCTTGTTCGTAGACCTCTCCATCGGTTATAGTCCACAGAAATCACTTCCTCTGTGAGTGTGTCTTCCCTTATTTGTCCTCTGTCTTGCTCTTGGAAGAGCTGTTGTTTGTGACTTGTTTGAGCCGAGTTCAGCTAGTGCAATTTTGAGCATTTCTCTATCTCATCTTGCTATGCCCGATCAATGGTGTTGGTCGTTTGAGAGCTCTGGTTCTTTCTCAGTGAAGTCTATGTTTCGGGCCTTGACTCCTAGTTTTGATTCGGTGGTCGTTGGGTTAGGAGAATCTGACTGGAAACGTCTTTGGAAGTTAAAGATTCATGTTCATCTGAAGTTACTGTTGTGGAAAGTTTCCTGGAATATTTTACCCACTAGAAATCGGTTAGCTTCGGCCCTGAATTCAGTTTAGCGGCAGATCTTCTTTGTCCACTATGTGGCTGCGTCGACGAATCCTTGCACCATCTGTTTTTGGCTTGCCCTTTCAGTCACATTGCTTGGATGGAATCTAGATGGCATCTGAATCTTTTTCCCTTTGCTTCTATTTCTTTATCGTCTTGGATCTTGAAGATACTTCAGCCCGCTCTGGTTTTGGATATTCCAGTGGAAGATGTTCATGCTTTTTAGTTGTTTGCCATCATTACCATGGACTTGGCCTGGGCTAATCGCAATCCTTCTCTGGTTTTGGATATTCCAGAGTTGATCAACATGTACGTAGGAGAATCCGAGAAAAACGTTTGAGACATTTTCCATAAAGTAAAATGTCTTTGTTTAGTGCAATATTTCTCACTTTTTTTATGCCCCAATAAGGTGACACTTACGAACTTTTCTTCCGCTCACAAAATAATGATATTGGACATTGCTTTTCAAGCAAGATCAGCATGCCCGTGTGTTATCTTCTTTGATGAACTTGATTCTCTTGCTCCAGCTCGGGGAGCCTCCGGGGATTCTGGGAGCGTTATGGACAGAGTGGTTTCTCAGGTGAAGACTTTTTTGCAATAAAATTTGGCAAATTGTTTTTTTGGTATTCCATTAATGGATATTTAACTTGAAAAATTTCCCTCATCATTAGATGCTTGCGGAGATTGATGGCCTATGTGATTCAACCGAGGTAATTTACATCACATGATGGTGACAGTCAAATGTGTACAATTTTTTTTCCTATTTTTCTTTAAGCCTAAATAACTGCCCATCTTTTCTCCTTTTTCAGGACTTGTTTATAATAGGGACAATCAACAGACCAGATCTAATTGACCCAGCATCTTATAGAGAGAAGTTAGTTTCTCTTTTGTTTTTCCCTTTTTTGTTGTCCCTTACAATGCTTTGCTTTAGAGAAGAAGGGTGATTCTCTTGTATGGCAAGGTATTAGTAAGGTGATTGATGAACTCAAATCTCATCTTTGTTATATTCCCCGAAATGGCTCTACTATTAGCATTCGTCAAGATCCTTGGATCCCCCTTCAACCGGACTTCTCCCCCATGTGGTTATCTGGTATTGAGCAGAGTTGTCCTCTTCGTTGGGTTAGTGAGTCGGTGGATGTGCCATTGGGGGTATGGAATGCTTCTTTACTAGCCTCTCTATTTACACGTGAAACTGTGGAGTTTATTTTGCCGATGCCACCTCCTAACCCCACTCACTCAGATTTGGTGCTATGGAACCACGATCTGCACTGTTCTTTTTCTGTCAAAGATGTCGTGGCCTTGGCTCAGGAAAGGAGAAGACCATCTCGTCAGTTTCTGGAAGAGAAAGATTGGACTATTTTATGGCAGCTTCGGATTCAAGACCAATTAAAACTCCTATTATGGAAAATCGCAGCAGAAGCAATTCCAGTTCGTGTTCCTTCTTTCTGTCTCGTGGAGCTTGGCTCTGATCCACAATTGTTGTGTTCTTGTTATGGCCAGCAACCTGAGACCATTTTACATCTCTTCCATGACTGCACTGTAGCCCGTCTTCTGTGGACCTACTCTACTTGGTCTCTAGATATTTCTCGTATTCCAGCTGCATCCTCTACCGAGTGGATCCATATCTCCATCAATGCTGACTCCATTCTTGGTATCCGGACTAATGACCTCCAATCCTTTATTCTATCTGCTGCTCTTATTATGGATATTTTATGGTATTACCGAAATAAGGTCGTCCATGATGCTACCCCTATTCTGGTGTCGGATATGTGGAAGTCTCTCTTGCAGCGCATGACTGAGCACTCTGCAGCATGGTTCAAGCAAGACTCTATCTCTGTTAGCCGTTGGGTTCCCCCTGAACCTTACCAGTTGAAGATCAATTTTGACGTGACAATACGTCAAACAGGATCGTACATAGTCGTCTCTTGTCGAGACTCCTCCAACTCTCTCTGTACGGCGTACATGGAGCAAATCCGGGCTATGGACCCTCTTCTTGGTGAAGCAATAACTGTTGTTCGTGCTGTGGAATTAGCGTTGGACCATCATTGGACTTCTGTCATTTTTTAGACGGATTCAAAACTTCTCTGCAAAGACTTACTGAATGAAGATAGACAACCTTGCTGGAAGATGGTTGATCTTGTTTTTTTCCCTCCGTGGGGCTTTTAAGGCGCAATCAGCTTGGTCGATCCATTGGGTACCTCGAAAGCTCAATCAACAGGCTCACCTTCTTGCTCGGTAGGCAGCTCGTGAGAAGATTTCTGGTTTTTTGGATTCTAGTCGCATTCCCTTTAATATTATGTATTGTGACTCTTCTTTTCCTTTGGTGTAAGGCTTTCGTTTTTTAATATATGAAGTGATCGTTTTCAAGAAAAAAAATAATATGAACCTGTTGACGACGATGAGTTCTTACTTTAGATCCATGAGTAACCAGTGCTCGCATTGAGTAACCAACCTGGGGGTATCCGAGAAAAGAACACGAGCAAATATACGGGCGGGTATGTTTGAGCCCCAATAATTTGGACCCAAAAATTTATCACATAATTTTTTATTATTATAATATTTATTAAAAATCTTCTCTCTTCACTTTTTCACGAACTCCTCTAACATATCTTTACTTTATAATATTTCTCAAACCTCAATACCCAAAATTTTCACCCTCAAACATTATATATATATATTTATATGTATGTATCAGTGCCTTTGTGCGTGCCAAGCACGTGGTTTAGAGCTCCAAATAAAGTGAAGCAATCGATTTCATGAACAAATTATCCACTATTGAGAATAAAGGGGGAACATCTCCAGGCATATTCTCGTCTTAATCTTGGGCCGTGGAGTATATTCTTCCATACGCATCCCCAAGGATTACATCAATCTTGTAGCGTAGAATCCCCATCTCCCAATGGGCTCCACTTGTTGGGTAAGCTAATAATTTTTTTTTTTGGGGGGGAGGGGGAAGAAAAAGGTACCAACTACAAAATACTTCCGGACCAACAAGTTCTAATCCATTTTCATGGCTTACTTGGGTGTACATTTATTATAGTTGGATTAGATTGTACAATTATGGAATTTCCGAAGTCCAACATTATCCTTGTGCTTTTAGAATCTTTAGTTGATTTGGAACTTTTTGTCCCATGTTCGCTTTTAAAAGCAGATGGATAAAATAGTCCATAGGCTATAGCCATGCGACCCCACAAATCATTTGGGATTATTGAGTAATTGGATATTTGTATCTATTATAATACTCTCTCTCCCGACTACTTCTATTTCCATCGTTTTGGAAACATGCTCTTGGACACCTGTCACACCTCCATACAATCAGGTTTTCTGGTCTTTATTTATTTTTTTATTTTTTTCTACGAGATTTGAAAATCTTTTGGGTACTAAGATTTATTAAAATTTATAAAAATTTTAGAATATATATTTGTGGATGTTGAAAAATTTAGAATGTGTTTGGCTTACTCGAAATTTTCATACTCCGAAATATTGAGTAAACAAACGTCACCAATTAATATAGCTAAATGAGCTATAACACAACAAAGAGTCTAAGAAGTGGATCAGAATAGAATGAAAATCTTTTTTTTAGAGGGGATTAAACCATGATGGTTACAAACTTAGAAAGCTGATGAACCTAACTTACAAAGATATTATTTATTTTCCTTACATTCTCCGTTGTCCCTTCCCGTTATACTCGTGCAAGTCAAGCTTTTCATTTCTTGTTACTTTCGGGCATGTGGTATATATATATATATATATATATGAGAATATTTAAGGGTAGATATAATTTTTATTATTATTTATTGGGAATTTAACAATTTAGTCCTTGAATTTTGACCATTTTAACAGTTTAGTCCTTGAATTTTAAATTTCAAATTAAAGCCCTTAAGTTTCATACTTTTGACAATGAGACCCTTCCGTCAGTCTACCGTCCATATGCTTAACGGAGCTATCTGACACGACAACAATTTGAAGCGGTCGACCGCTACATGAAGAGGTCGACCGCTTCATGAAGAGGTCGACCGCTTTATGTAGAGGTCGACCGCTCATATTTTACACATATACCCGGTCGACCGCTATATGCTCCGTTAAGCATATGGACGGCAGACTGGCGGAAGAGCCTCATTGTCAAAAGTATGAAACCTAAGGGCTTTAAATTTGAAATTTGAAATTCAAGGACTAAACTATTAAAAGGGTCAAAACCCAAAGACTAAATTGTCAATTTCCCTTATTTCAGCCGGCCGTTGTTCCGCTTCAACCTTTCATTTTCCTTCCACATAAACTTTACACCGAATGAAATTTTTCAGAAACGTATTTTCATCTTATTTCCACCTATTTTTGGTTAACGATGATCTTTATGAGGGCAGAACACTCGTTTTTGCGTTGCAATTATTATTACTTTTTTTAACTTTTTATTTTTTAAATAATTCGTTGAGTTCAAAATTGATAGAATATGTTACATACAAAAAGTGCAGTGAGTAGTCATACTGTCGCGCCTCATTTAAAATCTGTTATTTTGCATTACTATACTTAAATGTACCCTTACTTAGAAAAAAAAAATACACTTAAATGTACCCTCTGTATTCTATATAAATCCTTCAAGATAAATAATTTAAGAGTATATTTAAGATTGTGCTATTTGTATTTATATTAAGGAGAAGCATCATATTGCACCCCTTTATTTATAGACCAAAATTAAATTGTATTACGTAAGTCTAATTCTGTTTAATCATGTCGTTATCTTCTCAACTAAATTAATATATTCAATTGAGTGAGTAGCTTACAAGAGAATACGAGTCTAATTCCGTCTAATTTAATGGAGAATTAAATAGGCCTATATTAATTTAGTTGAGAAGATAAGGAAAGCAATTTGATTATAGACATAAATAATGGCCGTATTATGATATTTCTTTTTTCTTTATTAAAAAACATTTTTGATGGTTAATTTGAGGAAGCAACAATAACAATTGCCTCGACCTATAGGCTATAAGGTCGAAAATGGGTTGGGGACAACTTTTTCTGGCCTCTGAATCTCCAACACCCTCCAGGTGTCCTTGATGCAACCGCTTGCTTATGAGGTCAGGTTACACATTTTTCTAATCTAAAAGCATGAAATTCACCAATAAGCACCGGAGGTGTGTGATGCTTTTCCCACCCTTCAGCAATGGACAGACCGAATTAAGAGTAGTACAACAATAAGTTTTGAATTCTTAAATCGGCCCTCACAGTTAAAATCCAACTTGTTTAATGCTGGATTTTCCCAAAATTGAGTAACTTCCACGAATGAATGCTGGACTTTTCAAACGTTAGAGAGAACCGGAACCCAAGACTAATTGCATGCGCAATCGTATGACTTTTCTTATCCGATTTTGGTCACAGTGACGTTGTTTCGTTTTGCCCAATACTCGACTTCTAGTCACGCAACCTTAGGGGTCAACCTTGGAGACAAGCAACTTAAAAAAATATAATATATATCATTTTAGTCCTTGAATTTTACACGCTTTGTCATTTTAGTCCTTGGGTTTCATTTTTCTGATTTTAGTCATTGAGTTTACATTTTTGACAAAATGGTCCTTCCGTTAGTCTGTCATTCATATGCTTAACGGACCATGTAGCGGTCGACCGGATATATGTGTAAAATATAAGCGGTCGACCGGTACATGAAGCGGTCAACAGCTTCAAATTGCTGACGTGTCAGAGAGCTCCGTTAAACATATGGATGACAGACTGACGGAATGATCTTTTTGTCAAAAAATGTAAACCCAAAGACTAAAATCAGAAAATATGAAACTCAATGACTAAAATGACAAAGCGTGTAAAACTCAAGGACTAAAATAACATTTTCCCAAAAATATAATATATATATATATATATATATATATATATATATATATATATATATATATATAATAGACTCACAAAAGTATTAGGTCACATCTCCTCCACACGAGAATTGCTTTTTTCATATACCTTTCCTCCAATCATACGGAGGAATTGATGACTATAACTCATATGGTTCATCTCAAATCAAATTGAGTAATGGATAACGCTCAAAAAATCTTCTTAATATGAGTATCTTTTACAATTTGGTGTCATAATTGTATGGTAATTTCCGATTGAATTATATAGTATAATTTAGACAGAGATAAATATAATAAATGTATTCTATTATAAAATTTATATTGTCTGAAACTTTACACATAACAATATTAAATAATGTTAATCTTTCTGTTGTATATATCTCTCTTATTTGGAAGGAATGCAAGTCCGAAACTTGATTAAATCATACTATTAGGATAAGAAATTAAAAAAAAATACTAACACAAATATAAAAATACTTCAAAAATTTCACCAAATTTTAACAAAATATAATAAAAATTATAATCTACTTCAATTTTAACACTATCACCAAAATTTCCTACATCCCCTAATTATGTAATGAATAATAGAAATAGTTGGACTAATAACGGAATTCCTGTCAGGGCAAAATATGACATGTGGAGTCCGCCACCTGACACGCAGGATTTGTTGAGTTTCTTGGTGCACGCGCTCTGGAAGAGGGTCTTTCACACGTTTCAGTTTCAACCGTAGTAGTTAATAAGAACACAGTTTCAACTGGCTGACTTGAAAAAGAGCTTCCAAGACAGAAAAAAAAACAGTAACTAAAAGGTTTAAATGTCAAGTATTGTTTTCTTTGCATTATATAATTTATATATATCCTATAGTAATATTTTAGTGAGGCGATAAGTACTATCATAAGACTTATTAATGTGACCAGATTTTAAGAAAATTAATTTATATAGCATAAAATATTTTTAAATGTATTTTCACAATCACATTTTACTAACTTCATTATCTTTTTATAAATTTAAACAATTTTTTTTTTTACAAATTTCAATATTTTTTTATATATTTTCATAATTTTTCACCAATTCTAATATAATCTAAGTTATCTAAAAAACACTAGCTCATCCAAACATGTAACAAAAAAAATTAAGAATTTTTTAGAAACACTATTTTCACTGATTTCAATAAATTTTTATAAACGCATATAATTTTTTCAACAATTTCAAAAGAATCTAAACTATTTCCAAAACTATAATTTTTTTTTGTCTATCCAAACTTAATAATAAAGAAAATTATTTGGACATGATCAATGAATTATGTATTGTAATTATTATAAGTAAATAAATCAATATAAGAAGCATGCCTATTTTTCAAGACAGCTCTTAACACGAGATTTTAATATTTAATTAGTTTATTAATCCAAATTACTAATTTTTAGATAACCATACACATTATGCTAATCAATTTATGCATTTGCTACTTTATGCTGGCTCGTATATGGTAATAAACTATGGAACTCCACGTCATCACTCTGGAAATCTGGGATATTGCAAGCATTGACTAATGATTATGGTTTAGATAAGACAAAAAAAAGAGAAGTAGAGTCCGTTTGCCAACCAAAATTTCACAAAATTTTACATCCTCTCACAATAAAATATTACAATATAATCTCTATCTCTCCCATCAAATCATAACTTTTCACTACAAAAAATATAAAAAATTACATCTCTCTTCACTTTTTCACTAAACTCAGTACCTAAAATTTTAACAACATAAAAATTTTACAACACAAACCCACCCGTAATAACTGATATAGAATTCGACGCGCCATAGAAGGTTGCTGATTTAGGGGGCGTTTGTTTCCTAAAATTTTCACCTCTCAATATTTCCAAACAATCATAAAATAATCTCTCTCCTCATTAAATTATAAAATAATATTATACTATTTAATTAAATCTTTTCTCTCCTCACTTTTCCATAAAATACTATACTTTTTCACAAACCCCAATACCCAAAATTTTCAAAACTCCAATATTTCCACAAACAAACACCACCTTAATTATGTGATCACTCTTTCCAGACACGCCACTAGAGCTAAAGACATGAAGTACAGGGGCCAAAGTAGAAATCTACAAAGTTAATATTCCCGCAAAAATACTTTTTGTTTCTCTCGTCTTTTTTGTCCATTTCTTCTTGTTAAAAAAATTTATTTATTTTTGAGTAACGAGGGAAATGAAGCAAAATGAAAAAAAAAACGCGGCTGCTGTATACACCAAAAACCAGGGAGAGACAGAGAGAGTATGTGCTAATTCGATTCCAGCTGTAGAAATACCGCCCAAAGTATTCTGAAGCTGTAAGCTTTCGAGGAAAGAAGAAAGGGAACACAAAATCAAAGCGATCTTTATTTGTTTTCATCTATAGTTTGCTATTCCGGAATTCAATCCGAATCTGGGGGGTGTGATTTGTAACCCGGGTTGAGTTTGGTTGTTCTATTTGAATCCTTCGTGGGTTTTGGGGTCCCTTGAATGGGTCGGAGAGATTTTTGGATTTGGGTGAGAGGGATGGTGAAGAGGCAGCTCTCGGTTCGTGGGTAACTTTGATTGAAAATTTTCCTCTTTT
Source organism: Myrica gale (assembly GCA_963930655.1). Classification (NCBI taxonomy): domain Eukaryota; kingdom Viridiplantae; phylum Streptophyta; class Magnoliopsida; order Fagales; family Myricaceae; genus Myrica; species Myrica gale. The sequence continues at coordinate 11,639,610 of OZ005614.1, forward strand.
TCGTTTTTTGTTTTGAATGATTTCCGTTGGGGATGCAAGGAAGGGGCTAGGGCTAGGGTATGGTGGCGGGGGTGGCGGGGGAGAGATGGAGGAGACTGAGCTTGAAGAAGGCGAGGCTTGTTCTTACCGTAACGACTGCGAAGATTACGATGCTAGCATCGACCCGGACGTCGCTCTCTCTTACATTGTAAGGATTCGTTACATGTTCCTTTGCTTCAGAAAATATGATATTTTTGTACAAGCTATGTTGTAGAGGAGCTAGATATGGTTATGTTTGACTTAGTTGGTGAATTAGATCCAAGATTTTTTTTTGTCTTACTTCGATTGCGTTTCCCGGCTTTTTAGGACAGTGAATGTGTTAAGTTAATTTTTTCCGGGATTTTAATGTTATTAGATTCAAAATATAGTAAGAGGGAGATCAAAGAAAAGAAAATTACAGTTCAAGACCTTCTTATGACATCTTAGCCTTTGTTTGTTGAACTGCGCATTTGGCTTATGTGGTCAGAGGAGATCAATTATTAAGAGAACTAATTGCCTTTCCTGATTTAATGGTAATGCTGTTTAAGCTATTCAGTTAATCCAGATACTTCATCCTTTTCTGGAGAAGTGATTGGTCATGGTAGGATGAGGTTTAGCTTGTATGTTGGTAGTTAGGGTTTCACTTGCAATAGCAGGGAATGTGTTGTGTCGTGAGTACACTAAAAGTCTTGGACTATTTTTTTTTCCAAGAGGAGTGTTGGAATGCGTCATCAAATCCATGTTCCATCCTTTTCATCCAGGAGTTAAGAGGGATGTTTAGAACCTATATATATGCTTCCTAAGATTAGCTAGGGAAATAAAAGCGTTATGAAAACTTTCTGAGTAGTGGATTATGAGATAGAGAGATACAGTCCAGCACTGGTGAAGTTTAGCTTCTTTTGGGAAGTATAGATGCCAGCTTTACAAATTGTCTAAACGTCTTATGATACTGTCCCAATTGATTCTAGTTTATGAAACTTTTGTCTTTTTATTGGTATCTGTATGACATGTGACTTCTTCTTAAGGATGAAAAACTTCAAAATGTGTTGGGACACTTCCAGAAGGATTTCGAAGGCGGTGTTTCTGCTGAAAACTTGGGTAAGTCCTTAAAAGAGGAGTATGTTTAAAGAAAAAAGCTTGAGGCCACATTATTTCAGAGTGATTCTCTTTAATTTATAATTTTGGTACTATTCCATTTGTGCCAGGGGCAAAATTTGGAGGATACGGCTCATTTTTGCCTACCTATCAGCGATCTCCTGTTTGTTCTCATCCGAGGAGTCCTCCCAAAGGTCAGAACTACAGTACCGCTAGATCTCCCAGCAATCAACTGTTGGAGGTAGGTTTTAAACGTATGATGCAAATTGTTTCTTTATAATATGTTTCTTATGAAGAGGCCATTCTTGATCTGAGACTTTCTAGCTGAGAAATTTATGGTACTGCACAGGGTGGCCATCACAACTCTTTAATTTCTTCAACTGCATCTCAGTCAGTGAGATTTGGATCATCTTTAACTTGTTCCACATCATTGCCCGTGCTAAAGGGACCATCCATGAAGGACTCAGACAATCAGGATCTTGAAATGACATGTGCTCATTCTGCAAAAGTCACTCCTAGATATGAATCTGAGGAAAAACTGTTTAGTAATTTAGCAGACCAGAAAACACTGAAGGTTCGAATCAAAGTGGGTTCTGATAACTTGTCAACTCAAAAAAATGCCGCAATTTACAGTGGTCTTGGTCTTGATGTCTCACCATCATCATCATTAAATGAAAGCCCTTCAGGAAGTGAAGGGATGTCCCAGGAACCTGAAGATATCCCATTTGAATCTCCCACCACTATTCTTCAGGTGAATAATTCTCTGTAATCTAATAATCCCTTACTTTCTTATCCATAGAATCCATGAAAGAAATTAGAATGTGTTTGTCTTTTGATGTGTTGGAGCAGATTATGACGTCCTTTCCAGTGCCTGGGGATTTACTCTTATCACCTCTTTCCTACGATCTTGTTCATTTGACCAAAAAGGAAAAGCTTATCAAACATCATATATCTATGGCCGTGACCAGGGGTGGTTTGGAAAGTTCTAACATGGCACTGAACGACACTGATTCTGGAAATGCTGATGGGAAGGTAGGTGAGAAAAAAATGAAGTCTTTGAAGGGAAATGATCTTTCAGTGGAATTGAAGAGTGGTGATAGTAAGGATGCTCGGAAGGGCAATGGTTTTATATTGAGGAATGAACCCGACATTGATGTATTGGCTTGTGAGGAGCTTGTTTCTAACACTGTGAAACTACCGCTTCTGTCTAACTCAAGTTCTGCTGCTGGGGACACGGAGAAAGGTAAATGTAGGGCTTCTGAGGCATTAGGGGAAGCCAATAAGGATTTGTTAAAGGTCAAAGACTTCTCTGATATACAAAAAGACGAACCACTGGGCCCAACATTCACTCAAGAGGATGGCTGGTTTGAGAAGTCAAAGGCTGGCTCTGCTGAGAAGGTTTGGGAAGATAAGAAAGCAAATTCACTCGATGAAATTTCAGGATATCCAAAAAAAGCTTTCCATAGCAACAGAGAGACAAGTTTCGACTCGGTAAAATCTGATTCGAATATTACAAAGGGAAGAAAAGCTATAAACACTGAACTGACAGATCCATTCAACGAGAAGCCAATTCTGAAAGCTACTGTCTATGAACAAGACAGTATGAGATTGCCTCCTGAGAAGGAACATTCATCTTCTAGTAGTAAGAAGAAATCAAAAGGAAGTCAAAGTAATGGTACCTTAGCTGCAGAGGTACCAAAAGTAAGCTTGAGGGTTGGTTCTTCTGCTGTTCCCAAAACCAAAAAGGGCACTCATCCGGACAATTATACGTCTAAAGGTGAAGTGGAAGAGTTCAAATTCCAAAAGGATCTTGGAAGAGCTGAAGATCGTTATAGAGATTTCTTTGGGGAATTCGAAGAAGAAGAAGATAACCCAATAGACTCGTTGGAAGTGCCTTCTGGAGATAAATACTTTGAGGTGATTGAGAAAAGCACAAGTGCCACTGAAAATGCGTTAGAAGAGAGATCCTGTGTCCAGAAAATTGATAAGCTGTCGACATCAGAGGCTTATCCTAAAGTGGTTTCAAACATAGGTCCATGCACCGGGAATGGGCTCATTTCTGATGCAGCTCCTGCAACAGGGGCTCCTTCAGTAATAGAACTAGATACTTGGGTCTTGTGTGACAGGTGTCATAAATGGCGGCTTCTTCCAATTGGGACAACCCCCAAAGATCTACCTGAGAAGTGGCTATGTAGCATGCTTGACTGGCTGTAAGTTTTTTTTTTCCCAGTAGCATTTGAGTGTTCTACTCTCTCTCTGCCTGTCTTTGTCTCTCTCTCTCTCTCTCTCTCCTCAGCATGACCTTTCCACAATGTTTTTAGGCCCGGAATGAATCGGTGTATTGTTACTGAGGAGGAAACAACAGAAGCCCTTATTGCACATTATCAAGCTCCTGCTGAAAGTCAAGCTAATTTGCATGGTAATCCTGGTGGGATTATTACTGGAGTAACCTTGGCTAATGTTCGACGTCCGGACCAAAACCATCAAAATATTAGTTTACACGCTATGCCTTGGGGTGGAAAGAAGAAAGATGGGTTGGAAGAAACATCAGATGCAACATATAAAGATGGTCTCTCTCAGCTCTCGAACTCCATGAAGAAACTCTTGCAGGCATCAGTGAAAGGTAGGAGCTTAAATGATGTCGATCAATCTCCTCCAATGGGAGAGCCTGATTTTCAGCAGCTAGGCAAGTCCAGTGACTTACCTGTGAAAAAAAATAAAGAGAAGCAAAAAGTACTTGATAGCCATTCTGACGGAGGTATTGTATTTGAAGCTGGTAAACTTCTATTTTGAATAGTCCGTTTTATTATAAAACAATTAACTTGTTGATAAACCATGTGTGCAGGTGACGCCAAAAATTCAAAGATGAAGAGCAAAAGGGATAATAGTGGTCAGGATTGTTCTAGATCTTCCAAGAAAATGAAGACAGAAGGTATGCATATGACTGATGAATGCGGGACACCGGACCACGGTGGGCCCACTAGTAAGACAGGTCCTAGCTCAAGTAGTGCTTTTCCAACTACATCTTCTGGGAAGGATCGACCTAGATACTGTGAACGCTCTTCATGTAAGGACTCAATGGATGATTCAAAGGACGGTTCATGTCTTTCCATTATAAAGGCAAAGCACAAATTTCCAGTTTCTTTGGATGATGGATCTTTGGACATGGGCAGCTCTGATAGAGGAGAGAATGCTAAAAAGAGGAAAGTGAAGGAGTTCAGCAGTGATAACTACTGGAAGGAAAAGAAGGCAAGGATATCCAAGTCTGAGGAAAAAGAATCCAGGGCAAGTAGAGACAGTGGTGGAACAGACAGAAAACGTAGCCATGGAAAGAACCAGAAACCTGGGAAAGATCAAGGGAGCAATCTGTCACGGCGAAGCTTGGATGGTGTGGATTCTTTGAGAAGGGACTTGGGATCTCTACAGCCTTCCATGGCAGCAACTTCAAGCTCGTCTAAGGTCTCTGGTTCCCATAGAACAAAGGCCAGCGTCCAGGAAGTGAAAGGTTCACCAGTAGAATCAGTTTCTTCATCACCTATGAGAATTTCTAATCAAGATAAGCTTACATCAGAAACTAGGGACCTCAAGGGGAAAGATGACCTCCAGGATGCTAGTCACCTGGCCATGGGTAGTCCAAGGAAATGCTCGGATGGTGAAGATGATGATGGGAGTGATCGATCCGGTACAGCAACAAAGGACAAAACATTCAGTGTGGATTATCACAGGTCTGTTGGGTCCTCTGGGCTTGACTTTCAAGAGAGGGATTTTAGTCATGTATCAGGCAGTAGAGCTAGAGCTCAGACTCTGCCTTCTCCGCATATCACAAACCACCATTTTGCAAATGGTGTTGTCTATAATTTAGGCCTGGATACTCCATATCCTAATAAACCACAGTCTTTAAATCAATGCCATGATGAAGAAAGACAGAATGACAGTCCTCATGCTAATGAATCTCGTCCAAGGAAGTCTGGAAAGGGGCCCTCTTCACAGTTGAAGGAAAAAAACCTCAGTTTTAAAACTGAATCTGATATGGGTAAGGTCAAGATTCCTGATTCTCTTAGCGACCTTCAAGACCATTCACCTTCACATGAAGTAAAACTTAGGGACAGTAAAAACAAGTTGCCAGAGAAGTTTGGAGTCAAGTCTGATGAAGCTGAGAACAAATATGTTTCTAAGAAAGACCCTGCAGGAAAAATTTTGAGCGGGGGCAGTAAAAGAGAGAGCCAGTTGAAGTTTAGAGATTATGATGGTCCACATATGAAAGTTGATTCTATCTGCAGTCAGGATGCAGGGTCTATAACAAAGCAAAATCTGCCCCAAGACTCTGATGGTGAAAGATCTTCAAAGAGGTTCCCTTCTGATAAAACTGATCGAGTTGGACTTGTTTCTGGGAGAGGGAAGTCACTCCCATTGCCACCCTCTGGGGGGCCTCAGATTGAGACAGTGAATCGTTGTCCCAGACCAGTTACTGGGTCCCAGAATGGAAATGGGGCACATAGTCCAGCAGTTGCCTCTGAAGGTGATGCCGCATTGAAAGTGCAAAAGCAGGGAAGAAAGGCTAATCATCAGAATGGAAATCAGAATGTTAGTTCAAGATATCCCACATCCAGTGGGCAGAAGGCCAAGGAACTTGATGCCCCTAGTCCAGCTAGAAGAGATTCCTCCAACCAGGCTGCTAACAATGCTCTGAAAGAAGCTAAAGATCTTAAACACTTGGCTGATCGTCTTAAGGTTATAAGAGTCTTTGCTTGATTCAGCTTTTGCTGCACTTACTCTCTTAATTCTTAGAACTAGTTGGCTATCTTTTGCAGAACTCTGGGTCAAATCTCGAGAGCACAAGAATGTACTTTGAGGCGGCCCTCAAGTTTCTTTATGGAGCTTCTCTACTGGAATCTGGCAACTGTGAGAGCTCCAAACATAGTGAGATGATTCAATCAAAGCAAGTGTATAGTAGCACTGCGAAACTCTGCGAGTAAGTGAACATTTGAAGCATTGAATTTGGCCTACTTGTTCTTTCTTGCTTGTTTTGTTTTTCCTGTTGCCTGGGGAGGGGGAAGGGTAGGGGTGGTTCTGTTCTGATACCAGTGGTTAGAGTTACAATTTGTGTACTTTTTGTTTATGTACCAAGCATTCCAGGACGAAGTAGAATTCCAGGCACCTCCAAGAATGTGGACATGGGAAGTAAGTTAAGATTACTAATTCCAACTTGGGAAATTGGGTTAAAAGAAGCTGTATATTCCATCTAACATGGTGTGTTCTAACATTTCCTGTACTTTGTCAAAACTGCAGTCCGTATAGGTTGCCCATTAATTGCTTTCTTCATATCAGCTGTTAAATTATTTTTTTGTGGATTTATGGATTGAAGCTTTTGATTAATGATGTTTTGCATCACTTCCTCTGCATGTGTGCACCCAATATGTTGACCATCTTTTCTCGTGGTTGTTGCCTTTTATGTTAAAGCATGTATATTCTTAGTGATCGCAACTCTTGCCGAGTCTATTTTCCCCATCATTAGAACTGCAGTTTAGAGGTCTTTCAACTGACTTGATATATTTCAGCCATCTGGAACTAGATTGTTTTTTTTTTTTTAAATTGGGCTTGTTCGTGATATATTGAATTTGGTGGAATTTGGAATCTTTTTTTGCCTGTCTTTTTTTATCATTTGTTATATCAAATAGGTTTTGTGCCCATGAATATGAGAAATCCAAAGACATGGCTGCTGCTGCTCTGGCCTACAAATGCATGGAAGTGGCTTATATGAGGGTAATCTATTTCTCACATAACAGTGCAAGCAGAGATCACCATGAATTGCAGAGTGCGCTACAAATGGTTCTTCCCGGTAATTTGAACAATGCCATGACCTAGTAAAACTGTTGCTTCTGTGTGGGACCAACTTATCTGATACTTGCATGGTGTTTGAAAACAAAATTTTAAGGTGGTTAAAATTTTGAGTATGGGGAGTTGGTGAAAAAGTAAAAAAGTTTATGAGAGTTGGACCAGTTGGTGAAAAATTGAAAAAGTTTATGGGAGTTAATAAAAAAGTGAGGAGAGAAATTTTTGTAATGATGATAAGATTTTGGAGTGTTAAAATTTTGGTTTGTCAAACGCTAAATTACTTTGATATGTGTTAAAGCTACTATGTGCTCTTTTTAGCATGAAATTCCCTGATCTTTCCACAACATAAAGTATATTTTGCTCATAAGTCAATGCAAACAGCTAATAATGTCATTAAGCTGTAATATGATCCTCTGGCTAAAGTTTCATTGGCAAATGAAGTCAGATGATGGCACATTCTGGTCATGCCATTCTTGCTGCTTTTGACAAACCAAATTTAGAACTTAATGCTTAAAAGAAGAGCTTGCCTTTTTTTCTGTTGTTTTTTTATTTGAGCCAAAAAGAAATTTTGTGACAAAGTCCATGAGATCCCCTCGTTGGAGCATTCTATTTTTAGTATCTTCCTTTTCATTATATGAATGGGGGTTTTTTCCTTTCCTCTAGCAATTTCCTTTCCCAATCTCTGTTCATGCCACTGAATTAATGCTAAAGGGGACACACTTGTCATGTGATGTAATTCTTCTGGTTTCCTTTTTTTAGGTGAGTCTCCTTCATCTGCCTCTGATCTTGACAACTTAAACAACCCCACCACAGTGGACAAGGTAACCTTATCATCCAAGGGTATTAGCTCTCCCCAAGTTGCTGGAAACCATGTCATTGCTGCACGAAGCCGTCCCAGCTTTACGCGGTTGCTCAGTTTTGTAAGTAATCTTGGATATTCAATTGTTGCAGAATATTCAAACATTATTGCTGTGTACAAATGACACATCTTTCCTCTCACATCGATGGTGCAAAAGCATTGTGCTTATTTTGTCACCATGTGTTGCGTGTTGAAATGGTCTTGGTGCTTGGTCAACATGAATTTGCATCTGAACCATGTCCCTGTTATATGTTTCTTGGATGCTATTCAACGTTAAACACTATTTATATCTGAGCAAAATCAAATTGATGTTATGCAGGCACAGGATGTTAATTTTGCAATGGAAGCCTCAAGGAAATCACGGATGGCTTTTGCAGGTGCTAATGTAAGCTTGGGCGACATCAAATATAGGGAGAGTGTCTCTTCTATTAGAAGGGCTCTTGATTTTAACTTCCAAGATGTAGAGGGATTACTGCGTTTGGTGCGGCTTGCAATGGAGGCCATTAGCCGTTAAAGAATCAGAAGTGGTTGTGTAGACAATTAAACCCTGGGAAGAAAACGTTTGGCTGGTGTCTTATGTGTATTAAGCCTTTAGGAACAAAAGAAAAGAGGCTGACCTGGATCTCTCACACACACTGCATGATGTTCAGAGACTGGCCATCACCAACTTACAAAGTTAGTGTTCTCTGTACATGTTGGCTATACAAGATGAATGTGGCATCTTCAAGGAGCTTTTTAAGGAGCTGCATCTGCTTTAAGAAGTGGAATCAGGATAAATTGTTTGGCCAAAACGATTCCAATATTTTATATGTATGAGCGTATTGATCATTGGCAAAGGAAGAAGAGGTTGATCCGTATCGATCCTTCTGGATTGGGGTTGAAGATATAGTAGGTGTGCAGTGTTTGAATTTTGATCCTGGAACTTGGAATCTATTGGCTAGCTTTTCTTCAAAGGAAGTTTTGCCTTTAGTTTTGTTTGAGATTTGCTTTATTTGGAGAGAACATGGGTATGGGGAGTTACCTCATGAACTTTGCAATGTTAGTCCTACAAGAAGAGGCTCTTCACGGATGCTCCAGAGGATATATAAAGGGTGCGGAAGAGATGCAGTCCCATGTAGGCAACTTTTCACATCACTCCTTTTGTTTCAGTCTTGTTTATAATTCTCTGTTTCATTCTATGTTTGTGTTTTCTCCCATATCTGCAGGTGGTCTTCTATAGTTTGTCATAGTATGTGGAAACACTTACTATTTGTTACTGGCGGATACAAGCAAGAACAAGTTAGGAGGGGAAGTAAATTACAGCAATGACCATGTAGGTCCCAGAACTCCATTTGCTAAGTATTTTCCTCAAAAGGTATTGTCGCCCTCTGTTCTGAAAAAATTGCTTTGACTAGTGTAATACATTCTTTTTTTTTTCCTTTTTTTTCACTAGTGTAATACATTCACCAACTCATTTTGTTTCCTTGTTGGCAGTCTTCCTTAAATATACCACTCATTGATATTCATTTATACCAGGAACAGCGTAAGCTTCTTTCTTCAAAAGGGTGGAGGGAATGTAGTAGCACATTGATCTAACAAGGTAGAGTTACTTTTTTTTCACTACCTTAGTAAACTTGATCGAGATATGAAAGCTTTGTCTGTCAATGAAATGGTAGTTTCCTTCCAATTGATTAGTGTCCAGAGGGTTAAGTATTATTGAGGATGGTATTGCACTTCGAGGTTTTCAGAAGTAATCTTGAGTAGCCAGCCATTATTAGTAACTAAATTGCATTCGTGGTTGTAGGTTGAGCAATTCAGGCGTTCGCGGAGGCAGGATGGCTGACTAGTGGAGAATTTGACCATTTTTACGTAGCGTTTCTAATTTCCTTGATAGTTTAAAAGCAGTAAGTCGCTGTTGATGGGATTTTGACGCCTCCCTTCTTACCTGCTTACCTACTACCATGTCCTTATGCCTGTATAATATTTGTGACAGTTATCCCATTCTTCGTAATAAATCTCAAGTTTTTTCGATCTTTGTCTCCTCATCTCATCTGGTGAAAAGGGGCTTTGGGACTGAAGATAGGGCTTTGACCGACACTTCAACTCACCTTCCCATCTTCCTCCTACTCAACAAGCGGCCTGGTTATAGCATTGAGAGAGAACTTCCGGAATAGTTGCTGTTATCTTCTCTGTTTCTAACCGTTTGTAGCTTTTTCCTGTTCAAGCTTTCAAATTACTATTAAAGATTATTTGTATGGCACCTATGGATGTTCAACACATCCACAATTACAAACGTCAATCTACCCCAGTAGGTTCAATGCCATCTGCCTAGCTACGAAAAATTCCATAATATTATAACTTTTTTTCTTTCTAAACAACAAAATTCCATTGAAACATAAAAGGGAATACAAATCAAAATTAGCAAAATAAGATGCAAACAAGTCAGAGATTTAGCCAAAACGGCACAAGCCTTACAAAGTTAGAAAATGGACCCAAGGTCCAAAAGCGTTAATTGAAACACATTCAGAGGCTGAGGGGAGTACAAAGGAAGCAAAATAGATAGGTGGAAAGCGGCTTGCAGACTATCTGGTTATCATGTGCGTGAGGTGCTGCACGTGCTGATGCTCATGTAAGAGTGCATGAGACCTCACGCATGACCTTACGGGCAGATAATATATTGAAAACATAAATTATTCATAAAAAATTAGTTAAAATATATTTTTCTAACTTTTTAAGATGCAAAATTAATTATTAAAGTTTTATGTTCTAAATTTGTTAATAATATATCATTTTCAATTGATAATATGACTAATCCATTTAATCTTTCTTGCGTCATAGTTTTGGTTTTATTAGTTTTAGTTTTGAAAAACTTTCTTTTGCATAAGCAACAAATTGTCAATAATATTCTATAAGCAATACTTGCATTTGAAAAAATTGTCTAATTTTTTTATATCGTTTAATGTTCCAATTGGAGTGTAAGATTTTAACTTTTTCAAATGAACCAAAAACACAAGACAACGGTAAAAATATTAAATAGATTAAATAGTATAAACCGTTAGAAATTATTTTTGCTTGCCAAGTAATAGTAAAAAAAATTAATTTAATTGTGAGATTTTATAGGATTTCTCTAATCAATTGCCAACTAATATTAAGGAGATTTTATAGGATATTGATTTTATGAAAATTTTTTTGAATCAATTTGCAATTAATATCTTTTAAATAAAAGAGGTAGTTGATAATGCAAGAGACTTTATAAAATGGTGAAGAGATAATGATAATTTCATTCAAGTAGATTTAATAGGCCTATTATAAAATAAAAATTAATAACTTGACTTTATACTCTAATAAATGAGATTTTATAGATGAGGTGAAGAGTTAATAGTTCCTTTTTATCAAGGAGATTTAATAAGCCACTTTATAGAATAAAAATTAATGGCTTAAATGCACCCCATGCCCCTGGGGTATGCGAAAATAGCAAATATGCCTCTGAGGTAAACAAAGTCATTTTCATACCCCTGAGGTAAACATTCAGGAGCAAATATGTCCTTCCGTAATGTGCCGTTTGAAACACTAACGGTAAATACTGACGTGTCCAAATTCAACACGTCAGCACCAATCACAACTCGACACATGACATTTTTAAAAAAAACCCAGGGGGAGAACCCCCGAGCGGCTAAGGGAGCCCAGATCTGGGCTCCCCCGTCGCCGGGGTGGCACCCTGCCGGCCACCCCCGCGCGGCGCGAGCCGCGGGGTGGCTGGAGGCCGTCGCGTGACGGGGGAGCCCAGATCTGGGCTCCCTTAGCCGCTCGGGGGTTCTCCCCCTGTTTTTTTTTTGAAAATGTCAGGTGTCGAGTTGTGATTGGTGTTGACATGTCGAATTTTGACACGTCAGCATTTACCGTTAGTGTTTCAAACGGCACATAACGGAAGGACATATTTGCTCCTGAATGTTTACCTCAGGGGTATGAAAATGACTTTGTTTACCTCAGGAGCATATTTGCTATTTTCGCATACCCCTGGGGCATGAGGTGCATTTAAGCCAAAATTAATTAACTAAAATTCCATACAAATAGCTTTAACCTTAAATTTTTGAAACCTTATCACTAAATATATCTATTAAAGAAAATTTTTAATTGAGTGCTTCCTTAATTTGGGGGCCTTAAGCAACCGCCTACCTTGTATATAGCTACATCAAAGAGGTTGATGTATCTCAGATATCAAGCCTAAACAATCGACGACCTTTGAAATATTTTTAGGCCGATTATTAATGTTTATGAAAGATGACAATCGTTTTTTCATATATGATCCCATGTAATCTTCATCAACATTTTTTTTTGTTGGTTTGAGAGTGCTGATTCAAGATCGATTTGGTACGAGAATTATTTTTCTCCTTTATTTCTATTTTCTAATTCAAGAGTTTTTTCATTAAAAAATATTTCTTCTTTTCTTCCCAGTGATGCTTTTTTGTTTATTAACATTTATATTTTTATTCACATTAAAAGGGTTAGTTTGTTTGGTTGTAAACTATTGTTTTAGGTAAAAAAAACTTTTCATTGAAATATTTTTAAGAAAAAAATGTTATTTTTCATTGTTTGATTATTATTTTAAAATATTTTTTTTATATTTGACACGCTTAATGATTTACGTATTTACATAAAAATGATTAATTATCGTACATGTCTCTAAAGTTTACACTTGACATTTTAGTCCTTCAGGTGTCGATTTCAACAGTCGGGTTCCTGAGGTTTTTTAGACAAAAATGAATTTTTCATCTTATTGTCGTTAGCCAACAAACGGAATGATACTTATGCGAATTTTAGATATCATCTCAATACCAATCGTAGGTTACCCCGTGGCATGAAATTTTTCTCAAAATTTTAATATTTTAGTCCCTAAAGTATTGATTTCAACGTAAAGGTACCTAAGGTACACTTTTATAATAAAATTAGTCCCCCCAGTTCAATTACCGTTAGGTAACTACAGGAGAAGTGCCCACCTGGCCTGGAAAGAGAATAATATAAAACTTTTAAGCAACCTTCAAATAGAATGCATTATTTAAAAAATATTACTTTTTTTACTTATATATCATTTTTATTTTTAATAATTTTATGTTGGAGGGACATTTCGATCATTTTGCTTGTTGTTTAACGGCCAAATCAAATAGAATGCAATAATTGTTTATTTTTTAAACATATAAAAAGGAATAAACTATTTTAGAATTTGAGGAGACTTACTGATTTTTGCTCATAGATATGAGGCTTACTATAATATTTCTAAAAAAAAATTGGTTTACTGAAAATTTGAGTTTAATTTATTTTCTGAAAATAAGAGCTTTTACAATTTGACTTGAAACTTTTTATTTTGAACTCGTGCTTACTAAATACCTGAAAACAAGTAAAATAAATTATGAAATTTGTTTTACAAGCAAACAAACGGATACTAAAATAGAAAAGAAGTAATTTAATATCCTCGAATATTTACAGATGTACCGAAAAAGAAGTGGGCGATGGAAGAATGAGTGACAGGAGCTGCTCCTCTTGCCAGTTGCCAATTCGAAGAGGCAACAAAAGGTTGCAAGCAAATAATTGGAGAATCTTGGGGTTGCTTTATCAATTTTCCTAGTTAGTGTGTATTTCTGTAGGGTGCTGAAACAAAACAATAAGGGGAAATTATCTACTAATTCAACATGTTGATCGATCAGTATGTTCTTGGCATCCCCAGAAAATGGTTTTGGGTTGATGCTAACTGGTCAATGTTAGACTACAACCACTCCAGATGATTTCACATACAAAAGCATCAGAAACGTGCCTGTGTTCAGTTGGTGTGCAGACCCGCAAAGCGCAGAACGATAAGAGCAAAAACCCTAATAAACAAAACCTGAAAATCAAACCAAATCAGACACTAACCGTTAGTCTGTTACTTTTGTGTAAACGTGTATTATACATTGTATCGTTGTATCGTTGGAGTTACCTCTGAACTTTGGAGCCCAGCAATTATTTTTATATTTAAACAAATAATTATCTTTTTGCGCCACAAAATAAGTATTTTTATCCTTATATATATATATATATTGTACCATTGGAGAATTACCTTTGAAGTTCCACAATTATTTTTAAAATTTATTAGTGAAATTAAATATTATAAAATCTTTGAAATCAATAGTTAATAAATAAACTATAATAAAAGTGAAATTTAATGATACAAAATATCTGAAATCAATAGTCAAAAAAATAAAATATAATAACAATAATAGTTGTGAAATGTGTTTATCAGGATATATATAGCATGATTAAATAGCAAAATTTCATATTTAGATTAAATAACACTTTTGAAATAAAAAAAAATTAAAACCATTAAACAAACATAATGTAGCTAAACAAACAATACACTAGATTTTTGCGCACAAAATAAGAATATATATAAAATTTTCATTAGTGGATTTCCAAATATATCAATTGCAAATAAAAAGTCCATCAATAAATTTTCAAATAATTAATTATAAATTAGTTGTCTATATATTTAAAGAAACCATCAATATTCATTAACAAATATGAGAGATAGTAAATCCAAAATTGATTTTGTTTTCATTTTAACTATTTAAATGCAAATTTTCTTTATATGGAGAGAATTTTTAGGTGAGATTTTGTTTCCATTTGAATTTGATTTTTCCCAACTCTCTCTTTAAATGCAAATTAAGAATTTAAATATAAATTATGAATTGTTGGATAACATAGAGAAAATTTTTAGGTGAGATTTTGTTTCCCTTTGCATTTGAATTTGAATTCTCCAATTCTCTATTTAAATTTAGAAATTGTTAATTTGTTAGGAACTTTAGTCGTGATAAATGACAAGAGAGAATTTTTAGAAATTGATTTCCTCAATTCTATCTATCCCACTACCCCTCTTGGCTCTCTCTCACTCTCCCTTTTCTTTAAATGCAAATTTGTTGGGTAATATAGATAGAATTTTTAGAAATTGAATTCATCAACTCTATCTATCCCCCTACCCCTCTTGGCTCTCTCTCACTCTCCCTTTCTTTAAATGCAAATTTGTTGGGTAATAGAGATAAAATTTTTAGGTGATATTTTATTTTCATTTAAATTTGAAAATTATTAATTTGTTATGATTTTTTTTCTCTCCCACTAGTTCTCGCTCACTCTCACTCTATTTAAATGTAAATTAAGAATTGTTGGGTAATAGAGATAGAATTTTTAGGTGATATTTTATTTTCATTTAAATTTGAAAATTATTAATTTTTTATGATTTTTTCTCTCTCCCACTAGTTCTCGCTCACTCTCACTCTATTTAAATGTAAATTAAGAATTGTTGGGTAATAGAGATAGAATTTTTAGGTGAGATTTTATTTCTATTTAAATTTCCTAATTCTTTATTTAAATTTTGAATTTTTTAATTTGTTAAGAATTTTAATCTTTAGTGATAAATGATAAGGAGATAATTTTTAGAAATTGAATTCCTCAACTCTATAAGGAGGAAAAGTAATATAATCTAACTACCAATATCTTTTAATTTTATAATTTGATCAACAGTATTTTTAATGCAAGCAGATTCCAAACAAGAGCTTTAGACACTTGTTCAATCAGAGGTGGAGTAGTGCCCGCTGGCCGCTAGAAAAGAGATGATTGACAATATATTTTTTTTTCTAAATGATTGACAATATTTTGAGTGGAAGGGGAAAAGGTAAAAAATTCCTTTAAGAAGGACGAAGCCTCACAGAAGCAAAAGTCTGACTTTTACGCTCCAGAGGCCCAAATTTCCGGTTGACCAACATGTTATTTTCCATTAACCTCCAATTTTTCGCCCATACCAAACACACTTGTGATTAGGGGTAAGCAAATATTCCGCTGGCGGTTTCAAATCCCAATAAATTTCAACACTGTTCACAAACTCCAATAAATTTCAACATTCAAAAGATTTCCAAAATTTTAAGAATATTTCCCAAAATTTCGGTAAACAAATCATATTGAAATGAGCTTCTTACCCTAATGTATTTATTAAACTTTGGTCTTGAGCCCTCTCAACAGATCTACATCTATATTTGTCAAAATTCTTGAATCTCATTTTTCTTCCGTAGTAATCTACTCTAATCTCTTGCCTCAATCTCTAAGGCTTATAGGTGAGAAGATCATATGACACTCATCATATTATAATACTTCAACAGGAGATTCATAAGCGAATTCCCTTCTGACCTCTCATATTGCCCCATTTATGAAATACGGTGCAGTAGTTATTTGATTTTGATCTATGAAGTGTTATAACTTGTGATATCATCAAAAGGATTAATGAAACCAAATTATTTTGTAGGTTGATAAATTTTTAAATAGGTCAAACTATTCTAAATTCGTATTTACCAAAAAGGGAACAAAAGCGAGTCCTCAACCTCTAATAAATGTTGTTGTTTTTAATTTTTATCCCTTGCCTTCTATATATTTTTAATAATTTTCTCGATCTTTAATTTTACTTCTTAAATTATTGGATTAATTATACTTTACACCCAAGTTGTTTATGAGTTTTAATACTTTACGCACCACTCTTTTAATTTTTAGACATTTTGCTCTCGTGATTTTGGGATCTTGACACTTTGCACCCTTGTCAATTTATCCGTTATTTATAACGAAAAAGTCAACTATGTTCAAAACGCATTATTGATTTTTTGGGTGCAAAGTGTCTCAAAATAAAAGAACAAGGTGCAAAGTGTCAGACCCCCAAACGACATGGGTTCAAAGTGTAATTAAGTCATTTTCAAAATTAAGGGTAAAATGGACAAGTAAGCTAATTGTAGAACACGTGACTGATTTTTCCGTTCGAAATAACGGATAATAGACGGTGGGGTGCAAAGTGTCACGACTCCTACACCACGTAAGTGAAATGTTTTAAATTTGAAAGAATGAGATGCAAAATATCAAAACCCTTAAACCACATGGTTACAAAGTGTAATTAACTCTAAATTATTTTACAACATTTGATGATTTAAAGGTAAATTCTAACAAACCTTCTAGGTAAGACTCATTCGCGATTTTTTGATGCGACCCCATTCAACCTCTGTTCGATAAATAATTTTTTTTTTAAAATTTTGTTTACAAATACTTTTTTTTTTTTTTTTTATAAATTTTAACCATTGCAATGCATCAAATTTTTTATATTAAAAACAATCTATCAAATTATCGGTTTTTCATACTTTTCATATGGTTGATTATCGGTACCGGCGGTGAACACCGTCCACCGGCGCCCAGCGGCACTGGTGTGGTAGCGGAGATTTTGCCGGTGGCGGTGAAATTGTTCACCGCTGGCGGTTTCATTGCTTCACCGTTTTTTATGATGTATATCGAAACGACGCCGTTTTATGTTAGATATTTAACCCTAACTCTACCTCTTTCTCCCTCTCCCGAGTTTGTCTGATGCTGCTGGACCTCTCTCCTTCATTTGCAGTGCGCCGACTCCCCCTCTGCACCAGCAAACATTAGTTGTCATAACCGCCACCGCCACCGCCCCCTTATGCACAACCCTGCTTTTTCACTAAATTAAATAAAATGTAAATTTTGTGAATATATTTTATTATAAAATAAATTTAAAAAGACTAAAATGACACGGCGATATTTACCAGTGTAATTAGGCAGGAGTAGGACAAATTGAAGTTTAATTTAATGACTTACAGCAGGTTCGAAGAATACCGGGTGAGCTATATGTATTGTGAGAGTTCATGACCCGCATCCAGGATCAGAAAAACCGCCAAACATTGCTTAGCGCTCGCTGGAGTTTTATCCATGTGCGAGTCTGGGCGTCAATGTCCTGCTCCGCTCGTACCCTGTTAGCATCTTCTCTCGTTGTCCCTCTGTAATTACCAAACCCTAACCCTAAATTTCTGAATATTATTTCTTTAGCCAGAGATTAGGCACTGGGATCAGCTCCTTAATGCTATCTCCGTGCCTTTGTGCTGCACTGAGGTTCGGAAACTCTAGCTTCGAGGTTCATAATGGAGGTCTTGAAGGACGAGCTCTCGGAGTTAGAGATTGGGAGCTCCGTCGACTCCTTCCAGACGTTTGTGGACTCGCAGAGGGAGCTCTTCCACAGCCAGATCGACCAGCTCCAGAGAATAGTTATCAGGCAATGCAAACTCACCGGCGTCAATCCTCTCTCTCAAGAGATGGTGAGTTTTCGAAAATTCAGGTTGATATCTGTAGCTTTGCTTTGTTTACGAGAAAATGGAGGAAAATGAAGGCTTCTCAGCAACCAAACGGAGGGCCAAAAAGGAGAAAAAGTTCTATGTATGAATTTATAGGTTAAAAGCTATTACTCGTCCACAACATAGGTCGCGTTTCATATTGTATCTTTGCAAGTAGAGTCTATCCCGTAACTTTTGACATTTCCTTGGCAAGTGTCATTTTTCCTTTCCACGGAAGGAATAGTCGTGTAGGCAATGAACTATTGAGAAGATGCTATGTAAGTTGCAGTTTCATATTGAAGTTGCTGTCCATTGTTTTCACGGTTCATGCTGTAGCTGGAGATGCTTGGTGTTACACAATCTGATAGAATGCAAAGTTTTTAGTTAATTTTTTTTCTTTAATTCCATGTCTGGTTATTTGTTTCGTATCCTTGGTGTTGTTTCATTTCAGCAACAAACTCGAGTATTTTTTGTCCTTTTTCTGACTTTCTCATGATGCTTTTGCGTTTTCCTTTCTGCAGGCAGCTGGTGCTTTATCAATAAATATTGGTATGTGATCAATGTAGGCACTGAAATGGTGCCTGATGATTGTGATTCCTGTCATGTTTGGGTAGCTGGTGATGTTGTTTGGAACTTTTGACACAGATATGCTCAGACTGGATTCTAATTGTGACCTGATTCTTCTACTTATGATTGATGAGGAATCTTTCCATATTACAGGGGTTTCATTGAATGTCTGTTTATCTTTGTACAAACACAGCCACATATATCTTAATGCATGTTGGTTGCAATCTATTTCTCCTCTGAGTTGGAGATGAGAAAGTTCTCCAGTTTGTTCAACCACCTTCAATAATATGTAACATTTTAAATCCCTTTAGACTACAACGATCATTGAAATCTAGATCATATTTAGAATGATTGGAGTTTATGCAAGTGTAAATGTTACATGCCTTTTTTTTGTATTGTGATAAGATTTTGTTTTCTTGTGGAGATGAAGACTTAAAACCAAAATATCTAATTGGTTACTGATTGTAGGTTAGTCTTTTGGCCAGATGACTTAATGTCCTTGTAATTGGTGCTTTTTTCTTACTAATTGATGCTAGGTATTATATATTCTTTATGGTATAAATGAGTTAGAACCATATCTGAAGTGTTTTGAAGTGTATTGTTGTTCTCATAGGTAGAGGAAAACTTCATTTTACGCCCCAAACTATGTTCTGAATGTCATTTTGGGGTCCAAACTACCAATTTCGTCACTCAACGCTCTTGAACTATCAAAATTCACCAATGTGCGCCCTCCATCAGATCCTACTGTTGAAATGAGCAAAAATGGACATCAGATCTGATTGAATGGCGCAAATAAATGAAATTTGATTGTTCCATGGTTCAATGGAACACAATTGGTATTTTGGATCCCAAAATGACATTGACAGCATAGTTTGGGGGCGTAAAGTGAATTTCCTCCTGTTGGTTATTATTGTTGTTTTCCCCGAAGTTATATTAGCTAAAGTTAGGTCTGTTCTAACTGATTGTTTCTGTATATTAGTTTTTGCTTGTCTCTCTGCCCAATGTGGTCCCTGTCCAATTAATTTGTTCATTTTGCAGGAAAAAGGCCTAGAGATTTGCTAAACCCTAAGGCTGTGAAGTATATGCAATCAGTTTTTTCTATTAAAGATGCGATTACTAAAAAGGAACCCCGTGAGATCAGTGCTCTTTTCGGCGTTACAGTCACACAGGTTTCTTTTTGTACTTATTTTCTGTTTTTCTCTCTCTCTCTCTCTAAAAAGGTTACAGAATAAAATGTGTGAATAACCTTTATGCATTTCTCTGCCCATTTGAAACTCTTTGTGGGACATATTGGTTTTGATCTACGATACAGAGGTTTATTGATAGAGCTTCTTCTCTTGCCAAAGTATTTTTTTATTTTTTTTGTAGCTTGCTGATTTGCGTTCTTTTTTGTTTTGTTGAAATAACCATCTTTCAAAGGTAGAGGTTTAGCTAGCTTATTTACAATTGCAAAATGCTTATCAGCATTCTTCTTCACCCTTTGATATTGGTTAATTCTTTACTCATTGGTGTTGTATTGATTGATAGGTTCGTGAATTTTTTAATAGTCAACGTTCAAGAGTAAGGAAACAAGTGCGTTTATCAAGGGAGAAGGCCATGAGATCCATTGGATTTAAAGAACCACATGAAAGCGTAATTATAAGCTCTGACCCTATGATACCTATTGATCCAGTTCCTTTAAACTCAATTGCCCCTGCTAGTGTCGAAGAAGCAGTATCTTCTTCGACGCAGGATGAGGCTCTACCAGGTTTAGAGGACAAAGAAAAACAATTTGTGGAACATATTTTCCTTTTGATGCGGAAAGAAGAAGCATTTTCCGGGCAGGTGAAGCTAATGGAGTGGATCTTGCAGATACAAAATTCTTCAGTATTATGTTGGTACTTTTCGAATCACGTTTTGAGTTTGGGAGTATGTAGTTTACTGTTGTCTTGCTTGTTCCAGTCATCTTATAATGTGTTTGCAGGTTTTTAACTAAAGGTGGTGTTATGATTTTGGCAACTTGGTTGAGTCAAGCAGCTGTTGAAGAGCAAACAAGTGTTCTTCTTGTAGTTCTTAAGGTATGTACATCTTCTATTGTGTTAATTTGATCTGTTCTTGCCTTCCAATCACTGCTTACTATTTCAACGGTTAACTTGTTCTCTAGGTTCTTTGCCATTTACCTTTACATAAAGCTCTTCCTGTACATATGTCAGCCATTCTACAGAGTGTTAACAGACTGCGGTTTTATAGGACATCAGGTATACCTTTTAGCAGTGACTATGTTGTGCCTTGTACTCTCCTCTCTTTTTCTTGCTCATTATTCCTCTTCTGCTTGCCTTCATTGTTGTCTTGTTCAGTATTGCGACCGTGTACTTGAGTTACATAATTCTTTATCAATTCTCTTTTGCATGTGTATGTCTCTGCTTTATCTGTTGTATTCTTGTGTGCTTTTGGGTCTTATCTGACTATTGGGTTGGGAAGCAAGGATGAAAAAGCAGTAGCTTTTGTACTGGTGTTATGGTCATGAAGAGTTTAGTTATTGAAAAAGGCACTGTTGACAATATCCTCTGAAAGTATCAATTTTGCCACATTTGGGGGAAATAATTTTGACTTGTGTCCAATGTGTTCAAAGCTTTTTGGTTGGATGCCTTTTCTGTGTTTCTTTTTGCACCTTGGATATTTTTGGATCTCATTTATTTGATTTGAAGATCAGACATATCAAACAGGGCAAGAGTTTTGTTATCTAGATGGAGCAAGTTATTAGTAAGGAGCCAAGCGATGAAGAAACCAAATGGCATGAAATCTTCCAGTGTCATGCAAGATGATATAATGCTGAAGCAGAGGTAAGTACATGTCTTTGTCTCTTATACTTGCAAGATTTGTTAGATCAGTTTCCAATCATTTCTCTCTGCTTGTTTGCAGTATTGGGGAGATTATGGGAGAAGAATCATGGCAGTCAAATATTGTTAGTCCTGTGAGCACTTACGAAATTTTGTACGTGTTTACTAAACGAGGGTTGATGTGGTCCAATATTTCAAGTTATTCTTTCTTGCTGTACAGGAAGGAATTTTTACCGCCCAGTGTGGAAATTCAGATAATTTAAGGTTTGAATATCTGTTTTGGTTCTGCTGTTATTTTGGTCCATTTGCTTTTTTTCTCTATCGTTTTTCTCTAGGTAGTAGTAGAGGTGTTAAGCCTAAATGTCTTTTTTCAGGACATTGGAGTCCCCGCAAGCACTGAAGCTGTTACCAGCATCTTCAGATGATTCGAATAGGAAGCAATTCCTTGGTGTCTCTTCGTCCCGTATCCTTGGTGTGGTTGTTTTGTTTTCTCTTCTTCCTTTCAGAAGTTTGATCTATAAAAACAAAGGTCTTAAACAGTTTTGGGAGGCTTGTAGAAAGATAAAATCAAGTTCCAAAGTTTTATATCATTGCTCAATTGGTTGTCTGTGTTAGCTTCCTATTACCTAAGCACCTACTTAAAAAGCAGCATTACGGGTTTTATACCAAACTTTGGGTCACTAGGGTTATAATCTTCTACTGTTAGTGTTGACATCCTCAGCAAATTTCATTTAGCCAGTTTGTGTTGGAAGGAGTTTTTGGCTACAGATTCTCCCAATTAATATGAGTCCATTTCTTCACCTTTAAAAGCAGGTTCCATCTGCCTGCTAAGGCCAATGCAGGAATTTGCCAAGTAAATTACCTAATGGGTTAATTAAAATGTAATTTGCATAAACTTGGTCATTGTCACTATGAGTTATCCTCTTTCCTCTCATTCTCTTCCCCATGGCACTCAAATTTTCTGCCTCTGTAATTTCAACCTGGC
The DNA here is from genome assembly GCA_963930655.1 of Myrica gale. Classification (NCBI taxonomy): domain Eukaryota; kingdom Viridiplantae; phylum Streptophyta; class Magnoliopsida; order Fagales; family Myricaceae; genus Myrica; species Myrica gale. The sequence goes on from OZ005614.1 coordinate 11,661,948, forward strand.
GGATGCAGGATGAACTATGATTATATTTAACGTGATGTCTGCAGAAGTTGAGATACCAAATTTACCCTTGAGATTTGACTGTAACCTAAATCTTGTACCGAAAGACTGGAGATAGGCCTGTAAGGCTTTGTCATATTCCGTATGTTATTATATTTTAATAGAGGAGTGAAAGAAGCACATTAAAGTGACTTCTACAATTTTTATATTTATGGAATATTTATATAAAAAAAAATTTATGGAAGAGTTAGTCCAATATCCTTAGCTAGTTACAGAAACCAGAGAACGGAGAAAGGTTCAGTTGGTGGAACAGCCAGTCCAAAAAATGGGAGGCAGAAGCCCGCAGCTCACTAGAGCAGCATCTGTGAGTCAAGGTCGTCCCATGTCCGCTGATGATATCCAAAAGACAAAAATGCGTGCTCTATTCATGCAGAGCAAATATGGGAAAACTGGTTCTTCAAATGATAGGAAAGACGCAAAAGCTGAAGGCCTAAATAAACGTTCAACTACTCACCCTGATACTTTGAATCCAGAACCTAAAGTTGCTGCTCAGATTAAAATTGAGGAGCAGAAGAAATCAGATGTACTCCCCTCTAAAATTTCTCTGAGGCTGGAAGCTCCTCTTGATTCAAAGGAGCCCTTATGGGAGACATGCATGAGGGTCCAGATCCCATGGCAGACACCTCCAGGTACATTTGGTTGTGGTGATTCTATATTGGTTATTTTAACTGTTTGCGAATAGTATTTCTTGTAGACAGAATAGCTGTCTGAGAGCAAAATTAACCGACCATTTTGAGAAGTTTCCCCAACTCCTATGCAACAGGGAGGAATATCTTGAGTGCTCTGTTTTTCATTGGGTGGGATCAAATGTTATGGTCTTTTCGTGTATAAAACATGGGCATTGGTTCAATTGTACTCTGTTCTCTTTTTGTTCCCATTTTCTTCTGAAGTAATTATAGTATTGTTTATATTGATATTCGATGAAATTAGAGGTAGGACCATTTTGTGACAGGAAGCAAGGTTGTACACAAATTTTAGGACCCCCCCCCCCTTAAGTTTTTGGAGATGTGTACAAGTGAATTCTTTACGTGGTGTTTACTATTGTTATTATTATTTTTGCCTCATTGTTCTTTGAACCACATCATTGACCTTTGGATAACATTTTCAATACCTGTGATTGTGTACCATCATGTAGGATTTCATGATTGACTTTCTATGAATCAAAATAGCTACGCATCAGATGATTGAATAGATAATGGATCAGATCTGAATTAGCCCTGTCAAACCTTTATCCTCAAAGGATGTTACAGATCACTAAAATTCTGCTTAGATTCTCTGCCAAAAGATGTTCATATGTATAGCAATTGAATATGTCCTTAAACATTCTTCATTCTGGTAGACCTTCGGCATGAGTGTCATTGATACACTGCAATTGGAGTAAGAATTCTCCCGCTTCATTAGATTAGGCACCGTTGCAAATCTTTGTGCACACTCTGTTTGGAGCATGCCATTGCTTCAATGAAATCAACACCGGGAGATCGAGAGATTATTGTCTTGACTGGTGGCGGAAATTCGTAAAAGGTTGTTATGCTGATTTAAAAGAAAATGCTTCTGTTTTTCCTGTCATAAAACCAAGTTTAATCTTCTATCAGATGTCACAGGCATATTTTGCGGATACTATGAAGGCTTTGGTTTTACGTTTCAAATGAATTAATTAAAACTATGGAGTTTGAAATTGAACCATTCCTTCTTCATGTGGTGCTTGAAAGGCTGTCCAATGACTTTGCTGCTAAAGGATGGGTTTGCTTTCATCTTCTTGCAACTTTGAGAAAATCTGGGTTTTAATGTGGTTGGAACGATTAGGTTCATAGTTGTGTCTTTATAACACAGCCCAAGCCAAATTTGGTATGTTAGTGAATTTGAGACTAAATGACATGGTTAAATCCTTATTGACCTTTCCCAAATTTATCACCTCTTAAAGGAAATGCCAGATTTGCCGGAAGTGGCCATTTGATTCTAGAGGTGCATCTTTTAGGTTCAAATCAACAGCCTTTATTTAATCGTCATGATTTCCTTATACCCATTATAGGAAAAATGGTCAGTTACCTGGTTGGTAATATGATAGTATGCAATGAGCTCCAAGATGCTCCTCATGCATAATGTGCACTAATCATGAACGCAATTACATACACTGTTTGAAGTTGCCGTGGTTTTCCTCTTCCTCTCCTGGTTTCCTCTGATTTTTTTTTTTTGAGTTTTTGCTGGTGGAGTGCTCTTTTTTGTGTTTCAATAACCTCTCTGCCCACTTCGGCCTTTTGTGCCTTCTCCTTTCTGCAGAAATGACACACAATGATAATTGGAGAGTTGGTGACGGTGAGAATAGCAAAGAGGTTGAAGTCCAGAAAAACAGAAACCGTCGTGAAAAGGAAACTATCTACCAGACAGTCCTGGAAATCCCGTCTAATCCAAAGGACCCATGGGACATTGAAATGGACTATGACGACACATTGACCCCAGAAATCCCAACTGAACAGCTGCCCGATGCTGATGGGGCAGAAACACAGGTTGCCTCCAATCAAGTTGTAAACAGTGCTGTTTCTTTGGCACCACCCACCACGTCTGAAGTTGGTAATGCTGGTACAGCCGAACCAGATTTTGAGTTGCTTGCAGTTCTGCTTAAAAACCCGGAATTGGTATTTGCGTTGACTTCCGGCCACGCTGGCAATTTATCAAGTGAACAAACTGTGAAACTGCTTGATATGATGAAGGCGGGAGGGGCTGGTATACCGGGTGGTATTGACATGTTGGGTGGCAAAGTGGAGGAGAAGGTCGAAGTTTCACTTCCGTCCCCAACTCCTTCGAGCAATCCTCCTCAAACGGTGTGTCACTTGGGCTCATGCTGCCACTATTGCAGGATATCTCACCAATTTATTTCAAATTTCATGCTTGCGGCACTATTTGCTATCCAGTTAACCATAACCAGTCGGCCAATAGAGCAAATAGTGCTACCTCATGAAAGGCACCAATTAAAAATTACTAAAAACTATGCATTTGGTCGGGCCGACGAATTAGAGAAGACAAAATACATCCCCCTCGAAGCTGGTTTCATTTCGTGGTCTCTCTCACAGGTGGGCGTCCATATCAGTGGACCCCACAGTTAGAAAAGGACCTGGAAAATACATCCATTACGTGCATTAACCCCCCTTCTCTCTCTCTCACTTTCGAAAAAGAAAAAAGAAAAAGAAAAGAAACAAACCCCAAGGAGAGAAACGAAGGTCTAACGTCTAGGATCGGTAGAATTGAATGGGGTTTGTGGGCGATTGTAGAATAGGAACAAAGGTCATTCTCTGCATCAGATTTTTCCTGCACAGCCTAATGACCGCGGCCCATGCATAGCTCTGAAACTGGTGCCTGACGAACAATTTGGAGAACCCTTGTGCCATCTTTGTTGGATTTGTAAAACACGTAGTAACAACAATATAGTATGGTTATTTGTGAACGATTAATTGTTAACTAATCTTTTCCTGACAAGTTTGCAGAGTGGATGGAGATCAGAGGTTGCCAAGAATCCGTTCTCACAGCAAACTTCGATGGCTAACAGAGTTGCATACTCTTCACCAGGATTGGCTACTACCAGCTTTGCGCTGACTGAAGTTACAGCCGCTTCACAGCACCCAACAAGTTTCCAACAAGTTGCAGCAGCAACAGTGGCTTCTTACTCACGTTCTCAAAGTACAGCCATCATACCTGAAAAGCAACTGCCTTCTGTCGTTCCCTCTGTGTACCGAAGTTGCCCTACCAATTCTCGATTTATGCAGACACCACCCTCAGAAGTAGTGTTGACCACCAAGAGTTTACCCGCCTTGGCCGCTCCCTTACATAACTTGTCAACTGCAGCTGCACATTCTGCATTGCGGATGGAAAGCACGAGTAATAGAAAAGCTGCATCTGTATCTGTCACACTGAACGCACCTGCAAGAGCAACCGCCTCCTTCCCATCACTGCCTTTTATGCAAATGCCCATTCAGCCGCGAACATTATCCCAATCATTGCATCCATCACCCCTTTTCTCTGAGCCTCGGATGCCTCAACCCCAATATTCTAGGCCGTCAATTAGAAAACCAGACTCTGTTACTGATTCTTGGAGAGCTAGCCAGGGTCTTCCTGCAAATTCTCATTATCAAGCTAGTCAAAGTGATTATAACGCATCGGTTGGAGGATCTAGGCAGCCTCCATTGCAGCCAGGTCCTTGGGAGAGAAATGAATATGTGGTTGGAGAGGAATTTGAATCGTGGAGTCCGGAGAATAGTCCTTCTAGAACTGCCGACAACATGTTGGGAAGGAATTTCCCAGAACCCAGAATGAACCCCGGAAGGAATTATAGGCCCGAAAGGTCTGGTCAGAGGAACTTTTCTGGATACCGGGACCATAATAGGTATGGGGACAGAAGGTGGCGGGACCGGAGGCACTGAGTTTGTACTTAAATTTGGCTTGGTCGTACAATGCCCGAGTGGCCATATTCTTGATATAGAGTGGATTTATGGAATTTTCACTTACTTGGGCGGGAGGTACAAACTACATAGAGGTGGAGTTGGAGGTTCCGGCTTGCAATGGGTTTTGGGATGAGGACGACATTACTGTTGCTGGACTTTGTTGACGCCATTGCGGCGGTCCGAGATGTTTATATAGTTTTTTGACTACTAATTGGGGGAAAAAACGCAAGAAAGATTGCCAGGATTGTCTCTCTCCTTCTCCCTAGTAAGAGCCTTAAAACTGGAAAGATGGGGGGCTTAATTGCAAAATTTAGGATCTGGGTTCCGTCGGCCGAATTATGGGCCAGCTCACAAGTTTTTATTCCATGGGTTTATGATTGTTAAAGTTGGTTTTCGAAAAATTTCAGACTTTTGAGGAGAGCGGTCCAATGGAGTCGATATATCTTTTTGAGTCGAGTGGACGTGAAGCTAGCCCCGACGCATCTAGCAACAGGACTTGACTCAAAGGGGGTCTAATATCTTGCGGGTTCAAGACGGATACCAAATGCGGAAGTCAATTCCACCCTTTAAATTCCTTCTTTTTCTTTCGCTAATTCTCATCTGTAGGAGAAAAAAATAAAAGAAAGGTTATTCACCCATATCCAAAATTATTTGGATGTTAATGTATTTGCCTATTTGATATTCTTCTTATTAAGTGCGCGCAGTACATAGACAAATATTTACAATAAATGGAGTTGATTATTATTTTTTTCCGCTAACTAGCAACTCTATTCTCAAAAATTTCTTAAACTATAACTAGTTACAATTCATCCCCTCAATCTACGTTTACTGTTACGATTCCTCCACCCAAATTTCTTTGTTATTTACGACGTTTTCTGTCCCACGTGAGCACATGTAAGACTCCCCTGCATGAAAATACTATGTTATCCCCCCCTTTCATATTTGGCACAAGAAAACTGTGGTTTTGCCTCTCAACACAAATTCGCCCAAATTAATTTTCTATTTGGCAATGATGTTGAATTTAAAAAGGCATCTGGCGTGTACGATTTGATATTTTTGCGCAAAGAAGGTCTTGTGTATTGTTCACAAGGGACGAAAAATGTCGCACATAACGTAACATCTTGGCAGGGGACTGAATCGTAACGGTAGATGTAGATTGAGGGGGTTACAATTAACCAGTTATAGTTTATGAAGATTTTTGAGATTGTAGTGTTAGTTCGAGTGAGGAAATTGTAATATGTCATATTGAGAAGGGGCAAAGGCGTATATTGATTGAATTGTTGCATTGCCAAGAAAAGAGATTGAGTTGTTGCGTTTGGAATGAAAATATTTTTTCTTTTGACAATTAAAAAAAAGCAATGGACTTAACGATAACGTTTGGTAGTTTTTTTTATTTTTCTGATGAAAAAATAAACTAGCTATCCAAAATATTTTCTCTTTCGGAAAGTAAATGACAAGCATTTCCGCTAAAATAGGGGATAAGAAAAAGGAAAAAATCTGTGCTGCCTACTCGGCCTACTCTAGCTTTGATATGCATAATGTGCAGCTTGAGACACTGCTGATGAGAACATTTGTCTTAAGGTTTGGCCTTGGTATTTCCAGAGTACTGATTAAAATTTCTTTTTAACTTCTGAAGGTATATAGTGTATCTCAAGTAGCACCACTTACCCAGTCACCCTAAACAAGGTCTAAAGTTTGAACTGCAGTTTGTTACAGTAGAAGATAACATATGTTTTTGCTTTTTAATTACGGCATCACTATCAATGACCACTCTTAAAGTTCTTGAAAATTTCCTGAACTCCTGGAAGGTTTTATCTGATTTTCACTGATTTAAAAAACATCGATGTCATAAAAGGGAGAAAATTTGAGTCACTGATTTATCACAGTTTTCATTCTTCAATGACTCAGTTTCAAGGCTTTTCTTTGTTTCATTTTTGTTTGGGCTTATGTACTCTGTTTCGTTGTTTAAGGAAATCAGCAGTGCGTAGTAAAAATTAGTCCCAAATATTCATAAAAACACACTTTTGTGAAGAGCATTCTTGCTGCCCACTGGAATTCAATCTTTTTTAACTATAAAGATGTTCCTTTTTTTTTTTCCCTTCACAATCTTTGATGTCTCCGAAACAGGGTATAATTACTATAATCAAGATTAAAGGAAAGAGCTATCTAATTCGGTAGTGCATAAGGGCTACTCGTGTTCAAGAACCCTGGATCACGTTTGATGGATGGTTAACTTGTGTACAGCTACAGCCCAGTCCGAGTCCATTACCCTTCGTACTGCTACATCTTATGGCCAGTGTCAATGTGCAAGGAACATCCGTGTTTTTCTTTGCACAGCTCCATAACAACAGAAACCTATTTAATTCAAACATCCCCCAAAGGGGTCTTCAATCCCTGAATCCCCATGTGTGAGTTGGTGGAGGAAAGGCTTCATCATGAGCAACCTTCGTTGGCTCGATTGTTGCCTCCATCCCCAACCTTTGTTGTTGTGGTGGTTGTAGTTGTGGCTGATGCTCATGTTGTCCATGCAGATTAACAGCCCTAGGTCCTCCAATCCCTAAGAGATCAAGTGTCGCCATATCGTTTCCTCCAAATCTCAATGTCCCTGTTGGGTTTCGTTCTGGGATCACTGTGGTTCTCCCATGTAACAAGCTATAACTATGACTGTCCTTTTGTTCCATGTTCTTGATGAATCCTTTGTTTTGATCAATCTCCATGAACATTTGGCTAAACTCCATGTCATGTATTGTAGAGCCACCAGTAGTATCAAAGGTCTGTGAGATTCCTTGTGGGCCTTTCTGCACGGGCTGGTTGGTGAATCCTCCGCCATTCATCCCCACCATGGTTGATTGATCAGGCTGTGGTTGGAAGTGATCATATGAGGTGTTATGCTGCCGAATGGTGTATGGTGTTCTAATGGGAGAAAGCTGGTCAGGACCAGCCATGCTACTGACAAAGCTCTTTTGCATCATGGGAGAGGTTATGCTATTGCTTGCAGTGGCACCCATCCGGGCTGCTTTCTGTAATAAGGCTGTTGCTGACATGTGAGCATGAGACCCGGATATTTGGCTCCCATTTTTGCTGTCCTGGAGGTAATTGAAGCCAGAGGAACTATTGGAACTGAGCTGAAGGCTTGACGAAGAGGAGGTTCTTGGACCACCAAAGAGAGTACCGGAACTGGTTGAGAACATCCCTTCCGTCATGTTCACAGGCTTGAATGCAACTGTGACTGGCTCTTGATGGAGTTTGAGCGGGTTTTTGAAGTCTAAGTTGTCGAATTCGGACGTTCCGATGGATGTGTTAATTGTAGTGGTGTTCATAGGCATAGATGACATAAGCTCAGGCATCTGTGTCTGAAAGTTTGATCTAATGTTGTTCAGTAGTCCTTGATTTACTTTGTTGTTTTCTTCCGCTAATGCATCACAGAAGGCCCTGTGGGATATAAAACTGTCCCTCCTGCACACAAATCATGAAGATCAAGAGGGTTGTGTTAGTTTTCGCCTTTCGTTCAAAAACGTAACTCGGATAATTAGGTACACTAGTATACAAAAAGTTTCGTACAGGGAGAAGAGAACGATTCAAAACTAGAAATATAAAAAGAGGTAAGCGGGGAAAATAAAAGAGGTTCATAAAAGGAAGCACTGAAAAGGTCATCGAAAAGAGTCCATCAATTTGTCGGCCATTTTCAGCTATTCCCTTTATTTGGGATGCTTGCATGAAACTATGGTACGTTTATTCAGCAAAAAAAAAAAAAAAACTCAAGTGAAAAACAGCCTATATATAGGAGCAGTGAAAATTAGTTCTGGTCACAGTTTTTTCAAAAAGCTCTGCTACATAATTTATAATGTAATCCTAAAATTTCATGCACATGCAGCACATATATGATATATGATAAATGTATGCGTCTCATGAAATATTAAATTTCAACCTGGAAAAGATGGTTCCACAATCACATTTGTATTCTCTTGTACCGCAGCTCTTTCGATGAACTTTCCAATCCGACTGCACGGCATATTTCTTGGAACACTTGTCGCATTTCCATTTCTTTTCTCCGTGTTTCCGGCTGTAGTGTTTTTTAATGCCGGTAAGGTCTCCCAGTGCTCGAGCCGGGTTGTTGTGAACACATGTGGGCTCGGGACATATATAGACTCGTTTCTTGACCTCGGTGCTCGTTCTTTGTTTTAGCTTCCATGGAAGATTATGACCTCTTCGGTGCAACTGAAGGTTTTGGTCCCTTTGGAATCCTTTGTTGCAAATCTCACACACAAACCTGTTCGTTGCCATTAATGTTGTCGGTGATAGAGCAATAACTTCAGCATTTGGATCTAATAATCCAGAAAAGTTAAATAATTAGTACAGCTAGAAATGTCGAATTCAAAGGGCAAAGTTCTTTATAAAGATTGGTTTTCTCTGAGTGATCAGAGCAAAGGAATTTCAGATAGATTCACAGTCGCTAAACAAAGAAGAGAATCCATCTATATTTTATAAGTTGGGAGTTTGAAATATATTATTCCATGTACAAACAGTTTCGTGGCTCTATACCGCCCACAACAGTTTCGAAACAAAAAGAAGCAACTAGAAAGAGCTATCAAGCAAACAGTTGTGAACAATTATTGTAATCTCAAGGCAATAATTGAACTTTTCTCTTGATAATTATATTCTTTTCCCAAAAGAAATCAGCTTTAGTACTATTTGCGAGATGATAACCTCATAAATAAAGAGAGACCTTTTCTTTTGTTCTCTTGAGCTGAATCAAATACAGGACATGTACTGAAACAGGTAAAATTGATCCATAATAAAATTACATCATCTCGTGTTCAACCACCTAACCTATTAATTACGGACAAGATAACTTGTACGGCGTTTCGGGTTCAAATTAGCACCAGCAAATCAAAATACTTTCAGGAACATCCCAAAGTCAAATCTAAGGAAGCAGCTATAGATACTGGCAGAAAAACATGATAAGGTTCGTGGGTTGAGTTGAATTTGCCTGGCGTTCCTGGAAGATTCCTTTTCTTCTTGACTGGCTGCTGTTGTTGCTGTTGGGAGGTACTGTTGCTGTTAGACGTGGTACCGGAAGGTCCTGAGCCTGAGCCATGGAAGGGGTGTTGAAGCTGTTGTTGCTGCTTTTCTTGATGCACTTCGTCCCCAGTATATCCTGAGGAGAAGCTCCCTTCACCACCTGTAATATTTGACATTTGGATGAGAAAAGATTGATATAGTTCTGGATGTTCGTCTTTCGGTCCTTTTAACTTTTCTTCTTTTCCAAACTCGTATTTGTTTGTTTCTTCCTCCTCACTTGTGGCTGGCGCTCACTGAAACGATGGGCTTGCTTTTTGGTAAACACAAAATCAGGAGTTTTCTCTCATCAGAGGAAGACAAAAACCAGAGAATTCTCCTTCATTTCTGGTGAAGAGGAAAACTATTGCTGCCATAAGACTAACATTGGAACATGGGTCGTCTTTGGCCTTATATGAATGAATATATATATATTTTACCAAAATCAGGAGTTTTCTCTCATCAGAGGAAGACAAAAACCAGAGAATTCTCCTTCATTTCTGGTGAAGAGGAAAACTATTGCTGCCATAAGACTAACATTGGAACATGGGTCGTCTTTGGCCTTATATGAATGAATATATATATATATATATAAGGGTCAATTAGCTTGGCAATTGCCCCGACTTATTGGTTATTGTTAGAATGATACCCATTTCAGGTCAGCTTTTCGTTATTCTATTTTCAATTTTTTTTTTCATTTTTAATTCCTTAGATTTTTTAATTCTGAATAGAAATTGTCGCCATTGATACAGTTCGCTTGTAGCAAAAGCCTCATCGAGAAAAACTTTTCACGACCATCTTATCCAAAAACCAAAAACTCTTCTAGCTATACTCCTCAATCAAGCAACCTAATATATAACGACGTACGCATTGTTGCCAGAGGTCCCTACGAATTGGCCGTGACAAAGGCCCTCGCCCGCATGACTAGCCGCATGACCATAAATCTTATAATTAGTAGATCGTACTGGGACTACTATTGAACTGGATTATAATTAGGAAACAAGTAGATGCCTTTAGGTAAAAGGTATATGTGCGTATGTCAACACGAACAAAATTGATAATGTATGAAAAACTTAGATGATCGGATGTCTTCTTTGTCTTTTCTATGTACGTAAATTTCAGATCACTGCACCGGCCATGTTAATATTAACTTTTAAGGATCTTCCATGATCTGATCAGGTTATTTTTTTTGAAAGCAGGGGAAGTTTTCGAGAATAAATCAGAAATAGTAATTTGGGAGAGCCAAATAGAATTATATATATCTACCTATTGATTTTTTATTGATCCTTACTCCATCATATGTGAAGATTTAGGAATCGACAACAATGTAGTGAATCTTCAAGTGCAAGAGCTGTCTTGACAATATATATAGATCGCAGATGATCAATATTTTTATCAGTATTACAGTTGGAGTACTATCTACTTCCATGTATTATATATATACGTGTGTGTGCTTTTGGAATACCTTAAAAGACTATATTTTGAGAATGTCATTAAGGAACCTATTTTTCATCCATCTCGATAATCTTAATATTAAGGAAAAACATTATATTACGCTCCATATTTATGGGGTAAAATCAATGTGACCACTCAAGTTTCAATATGATTGATTACAGTACCCCTCAAGTTGTAAAAAAAAAAAAATTAATTATTGTCCCTTGTTTGATTTGGAAGTTAAACCAAATGGAAAGTAATGTAGACTCAACCAAGAACCAAGCTAGAAATAAAATTCTAAGGGGAGGGGGGGGGGGGGGGGGGGGGGGCAATTTCACTAAAGTAGAATTTGAGGGGGACAACAAATAAAAATACAATAAAATATTTGAAAAGACATAATTTTTTGCCTTGAATTGTTTTTTGCTAATTTTGGGAGGGGATAGGGGCCATACCAGCACCCTAGATTCCTCCTTGGACTTAAAGAAATGTCCATCCAAGATAACATTTAAAAAAAAATGAAAAACTAGAAATAATATTTAAGGTTTAATATATATATATATATATATATATATATATATATAAAATTCCTAAAAAATTGAGAAATTAATATATATATATATATATATATATATATTAATTTCTCAATTTTTTAGGAATTTTATATTGGAGGGGCATTTTGTTCATTTTTTTTGTTTGGTTTAACGGTCTCAAATTCTTTTTCTTTTTGCAATTTTGAGGAGCGTAATCAGACAAATTTGAACTTGATGAGAGCGCTGTGATTTTGCTCCATAAATATGAGGCTTACTATGATATTTTCTATAATTTTAAATACCACAATACCAAAGTGCTGACTACGATAATCCAAGGGTACATTTTTTTTAAAAAAAAACTTTGATAATCATTTATTCCAAAATATTTAGTTTTTTTATTTTATTTTATAATTTGAGCTAACTTGTTTCTTTGATTTTCAGACTTAAATAGCCGTACTTGTGAATAGATGTTGATGGAGGAGGAGAAATTTTTCCTTACTACAAAAGCCCATAATCCGATGCCCAAAAATAGTGACGCAAGGATCAGCCCATTCAACGTGGCATGTGCCATTCAGTGATTGGAGGTTCATAAAAGAGCTTGACATCGATGCTTTATCGGGTATAGAAACCCACACAAGAAACTATGATTACTCTTTGTTTACTCACTGAATGACGGTTGAGAAAGTAGAAGGGAAGAGGAAAGGGTCAGTCGACTCAAGCTAGCCCAGAGGGGACCAATTATGACAACGTTGACCTTCAGTAAAAAGGTGGATGAGATGAAAAATGTATAAAAATAATAAGGCCTGGAGGGAAAATGGGGGCCCAGGAAGTCTTCGGCCCAAGAAAAGAGGAAGGATATAAGAGAAAAGGGAACACAACGGAAAGGTAAGGGACTCACCAAGACTCTCTCTCTCACTGATAATCAAACCAGAACACAAAAGACATAGAAAAATGACGACTAACAATGACATCTGAGAAATCCCCCTATGGGGAGCACCCCGAGTCATAGCTTATTTTTTTTACTTGTAGGAGGAAGGAAGGGAAGCTTGAGCCTTTCAATCCATCCCAAGTGTTGGAATTTAGGCCCAGTTCCCTCGGTCTCTTGGCCCAGTGGAAACTATGATAGGTTGGTTAAATATGACTTAATCAGTTGGCACTGTCTGTGGGAAATATTATCATACTTGTATTATCAGCTGCAGTAACGCTTTCCAGTCGATGCAATGTCCTTAACTGATTTGGTGGCACCAGAAGATTCACGGATGAAGTATTTAGAAGCTTTAATGGTAGAAAAAAGGCCTATACCCTACGTCTAGACGATAGAACCATTGGAGAGTCTGGAGCTGGAGGTGAATAAAGTGGCGAAGGTGGTTGCATCACTTGATGAAGTATTTTGCATGGACTTATAGAGATATGAAAGGGTTGGATCCCTCGGTGATGATGCATCGACTAAGTTTTGATCCAGCCAGGAAACCGGTTAGGCAAAAAAGAAAGGTATGCACGCCTGAAAGGAGCAAAGTGATAGCCACAGAAGTTGACAAACTATTGGAGGAAAGTTGATGGGATTTATGGTTTTAGAGAGAGGGATTGAGGCTAACCCTGAAAAATTGAAGCAGTCTTGTGACTCAGATCGCCTACAAATCCAAAAGAATTGCAGAAATTAATGGGGCAAGTTGTAGCCTTAAATTGTTTTATCTCAAGATCCACAAATTGTTGCCTACCCTTATTTCAAATCTTACAGAAAACCTTCACCTGGGAGAGGAATGTACTCATGCTCTAGAATCACTCAAGATGTACCTGACCCAACCTCCAATTCTCAGTCAGCTTGTGCCTAAGGGTGAGAATTTTATTTGGTGGAAACCAAAAATTCTGGTACCGATTCCGACCTATTCTGGTACCGAAACCGGAACCCATTTTAGGAAAATGCCGAAATTTTTGATTTTGGATTTAAAAAAAAAATTAATTCAGGGCTCAAACGACACTGTTTGAGCCCTAGTTTTTTTTTTTAAAAGTGGCCACACGAAGTAAGACTTCTTCATCGAAAAGTTCTCACTTCTCACCCTTCACCTCCCAGCCACAAGCGATAGCCCCCTACTGAGTACTCGAGCCTCCGTCCCTCCCTTTTGAAATCTCTCCCTCTCCCTCTCTCTCGAGGGTTGCTGATTTAAGTTGAGCTTTGGTGACCGAATCTCTCACCAGCTCTCTCTTGAGGTGGATTTTGTTAATTTTAATTTTGTAAATCTTGTATTTTGTCTTTATATTGCTTTAGGGTTTGTTTATTTTGATTTGTGGATTTTTAATAGGGTATTATCACATTTGATTTGAGACCTTGTTCTTGATTATTTATTCTCTCTTTTGTGTTTTGGTCCTCTAGGTTGACTACATTGTAAGGCCAAGTGTTAAATTTTTTGGGTTTGTTATTATTCAAGGTCGAACAAGATAACTTGATAATACATCTGATAATTTGGGAAAAAGATAACTTGGCTTTTTATTTATATTGACAGCACCGGGTAGTGAGATTATTTTGTGGAAGTATTTTAGTGATTATTCAAGGCCTTTGTAGAGCTCTGTATTTTCTAATATTATAAGTATTTTATATTTTGTGGAAGTTGGACTTAAACCAAAACCGAGTACTGAGATTTTTAAAAGCATTGTACGTGTGTATTATTGCTAATCGAATTTGTAATATTTTGTGGAAGTTGGACTCATCCACCATTCTCTTTCTATCAAGTTGGTGAGCTCTCTCAGCATGTTTTCTGTATTCTTTGTATGCATCTGTTCGCTATGTTATTCTGTTTATTGATACCTCGATTGACCTTTATTTTTAATTTTACCTCAATATTTGTTTATAGAGGGTTTCTCTGTTTCGATTGTTCTTTAATTAGTTTTTTTTTCTTTCCATGTAGAGATAATGAAATGATCATGTTATAATTTTTATTTTGACGATATAATGGTTCTTACCTTCTGTTTGAGTTTTAGTATTCCCGGGTATACCTTGTCAGCACAATACCACATCATAAAGTGATGTGATAGAGTGAACAAAGGCCGAGACGAGAGGTACCCTAGAGGCTGTGTCGGGTAGAAAATTGGACAAACATAGGCGGCTCCCCTGGTTTGCGGGGGGCTAGAAAGACATTCGTTCCAATCCCTGAGAACACCCAAGCAAAGGCTGTCTCTAAATGGAACAACCCTTGTATTTTAACTCCTTGAAATGACAGCGGAAAACGATCCGTTGTCGCCAACAGATCAAAAGAAGGCAAAACGTCCCATTTTTTACAAGCGGCGGAGAGGCCCTTTGCTTTACTTGGGCTCGAAAGAGGTGGGCAGCCAGCGGCATAAATCACTCATTTCGGGTTAATCCCTTGGTCGATGGCTTTGTTATCGAAAAGGTAGTGGTAGTGGGTTCCGTGCAATTTTAGATATGAGCGCATTGGCTATTTTCGACTCTTCAATCGCCATTTCGACACCATTCGTGGCCATCTTCTGGTTTGCCAGTTGGATGTTTTGTTGATTCACAGTTTGGTTATCTCAATTGGACTGGAGCTACATCAATAATCAAATTAATGTATTGCCGGAATTGGGATGTCTCTCTTATAATTTCAAACTGGTATCATTGAAGACCTAGTTGTGTTAATTAGATGAGGTTCTGGTAACGTTTTTGAATTGATGAATACAATGGCTGTTCTTTTAGTTCTTGTTAATATTGCGATTCCTGGTCTATGTATAGAAGTCGTGATGTATGGAATGATTGGATACAATATGCAATTTTTTTCTTTGTTGATGGAATGATATATTGATGTGCTTAAAAATAATATTATAAAATAACATAAGAGGGAAAAAAACAGACCAGTTTTTGGCTCATTTTGGGCCAAAGTAAAAACTGGGCCTTCAGGCCCAGATATAGAACCATAATTTTCAGATTCCGTTTCTGGAAATTTTGGTTTCATTATGGTCCATTTCTGAAATGGACCCGTGATGAAATTTTCCATTCCAGTGAGTATTTGAACTGAAACTGGAATGGACAATTCTGATTCCATCTGTTCCGGTACGAACCCATACCTGTGCCGAACCAGTTATTGTATGTATATTTAGCAGCCAATGAGTATTTTATAAGTTCAGTCTGGGTCTAGGAAGAACAGAAGGTTCAAAAGCCAGTGTACTATGTCAGTCGGGCCCTGAGAGGAGCAGATGTGAGGTATCCATTTATGGAAAGAATTGCATTGAGTTTGATAGTCACTACAGAAGCCTTGATTTTCAAGCTCATACCATTTGCAAAATTACTAACCTACCCCCTGAAGAAAGTACTGTAGAAGCCCGATGCGTCGGAGCGCTTAATCCAGTAGTCCCTGGAGTTAAGTGAATTCGACATATCTTATTTCCCTCGTACAACCATCAAAGGGCAGCCCGTTGCAGATTTCTTGCTAGACGTTGCCAAGGATTCAACTCATGTTGAAGGTGATGACTCATACATCTACGGGAAAACATGGACTATGCATGTGGATGGTTGTTCTAACCGAATAGCTAGTGGAGCTGGAGTGGCTTTTACTTCCCTTGAAGGGATGGAGATAGAATACACCTTGCATTGCAATTTTTTGACCACTAATAATAAAGCAGAGTATGAAGCTTCATTGGCTGGCAATGCATGCCCGAAGTGACTTTCAATTGGTTATCAATCAGGTTTTTGGACTTGTGAGATTAAATTGCGAAGGAAGAGCGAATGCGAGAGTATTTGGTTCATGTGGATACATTGAGACAACTTCTGAGACGTTCGAACTTGTGCTGATGCCACACTAACATAATGAAAATAGTTAGCTTCAGATTCGGAGTTAGACCTTACGAATGACATACCATAAGGGATAATAGTGTGCCCCTCCTCCTTGAATCGGGAGCGTCAATATTCGGTCTGCTCGGTGGACTTGATGGAGTGATGGGGGCACCTGTCTTTGCAAACCTTACCGATGGTATGCTCCCGCAAGACCAGGAAGAAGCTCGGCGAGTTCGAATGCGGCATCCCGGTATATAATGAGGCAGGGGATATTGGATAAGAAAAGTTTCAACCTCCCACTTCTGCGCTGTCTTCGTGATGGGGAAGCAACCTTTGTGTTGCAAGAAATATATGAAGGAATGTGTGGTAATCATTATAGTCATCGATCATTAACCCACAAAGCCCTGAGAGCTGGATACTTTTGGCCTACTATGTTGAGCGACACCAAAGAAGTGGTGCGAACTTGTGATGACTGTCAACGACATACCAACATACCGAGGAGACCGACCAAACTAATGAACACTATCAGCTCGCCCTGCCACTTTGCTCAGTGGGGGATAGACATAGTGGGGCCGTTCCCCCAGGCAAGAGGGCAAGTAAAATTCCTGGTTGTGGCCATTGATTATTTTACCAAATTAGTAGAAGCTGAGTCTTTGGCTACGATTTCAGAGGATTAAATTTGTGGGTTTGTATGAAAAAATATCATTTGTCGGTTTGGCCTACCTCGGGTGATCATATCTGATAACAGTTGACAATTTGATAACCACTGTTTTAGGAATTTTTGCTCTGGGCTGGGCATCTCGAAGCATTTTTCTTCCCCCGCTCATCCTCAGGTTAATGGACAGGTGGAAGTGACCAACCGAACTGTGGTGAGAATTATAAAAAAGACGTTTGCATGACAAGAAGGGGTTGTGGGCTGATGAGTTACCAGGTGTGTTATAGGCCTACTGGACAACTGTGAAAACCTCAACGGGAGAAACACCATTGCCCTTGGCGTTTGGAGTAGAAGTTGTGATACTTGTTGAAGTCGGGATACCAAGTTATCGGGTTGATTACTTCTGTCCATCTAACAATGATGAACTGTTGAGAATGAAACTAGATTTAGTGGAGGAACTCCAAGATGGATCTGAATCTCGAAATGCTGCTTACCAAAGTCAATTTAGGTGGTATTATAATGCGAGAGTTCGACCTCGATGGATTGAGCTTGGGGACCTCGTTTTGCGAAAAGCCCTTCCTTTTAACGTGGAAGCTCGTGAAGGGAAGTTGCAGGCTAAATGGGAAGGACCTTATAGGGTTACCCGACAACGAAGAAAGGGCACCTATTATTTGGATGATCTAGATGGCACAACACTCCTACATCCCTGACATGTTGACCATCTTAAAAGGTACTATCAATAAACATTATATTTGCTTTTAATTAAAGTCTTAAAAAAATAGAGAGAGATGAAAAGAAGATGAAAAAGGCAGGAGCCTCCAGGCCTTGGATTTATGAGATGATAGAAGCCCTCACGTCTGGATTGTGAAAGACGACTATTTGGCGCTTGTTCCCACAAAAGAAAAGGGAGGAGCCCTCGGACCCTTGATTTTAAAAAAAACTAGGAGCCTTCGGGCCCTGGATTTATGAAATAACAGAAGCCCTTGTGCCCTAGATTGTGGAAGATGACTATTTGACACTCGTGTCCACAAAAGAAAAGGCAGGAGCCCTTGGGCCCTGAATTTATGAAAAAGGAAGGAGCCTCCGGGCCCTGAATTTATGAGATGATAGGAGCCCCCGGGCCCTGGATTTATGAAAAAGGTAGGAGCCTCCGGGCCTTGCATTTATAAGATGACAGAAGCCCTCGTGCCTTGGATATTGAAAGATGACTATTTGGCACTCATGCCCACAAAGGATAAGAAGTAGCCATCGGGCCCTAGATTTATGAAAAGGCAGAAAACTCTGGGCCCTGAATTTATGAAAAGACAGGAGCCTCTGAGCCCTGGATTTTTGAAATGGTAGGAGCCCTCGAGCCCAGAATTGTTGAAGAAGGCAAGAGCCCTCGGGTCCTGACCTTATAAGATTGTAGGTGCCCTCGAGCCATTGATTGTTGAAAATTGAAAAGTCCAGGAACCTTGAGAATTAACAACATTATCTCAGGCCATTGCGCCATGCTACAAGTCCTAACTCCTGATAACACACTATATACATATGATTGCTCCCTTGCACCCCCATTTACAATTGTCTACAGACCTTATGCATAAGCCCTCCAAACATGAGGGGCATAGGTGGAATATCTTGATTATCATAAAAATGGCAAACAACAAAAAAACAACGATAACACAGCAACATCAATCCATGAGAGCAGGTGTTACTAATGGAAACGAATAAACAAAAACAAAGGTCAAAGTAGCCAGAACAAGTGGCATGATAGTAAAAAAATAACAACAAGAAAAACACAAGAATATACAAACAAACATAAATTTATAAGATCATTAAGAGTTTCAAATCAAATGAAGTCTACAAGTATTAATATCAGTACATTTATGCCCGGGTTACACAAAAGGTCATTATCTCAGGACACAATCTGGATATACAGAAAACCTATTAAAAGAACTAAACGTTAAATACGAGTAGACATGTTCTTTTCCTTGAATGACGGCGTCCCGAATCCTTCTAGAAGAAACCAACTTCGGCCCTGGTATGACATGGAAGACATGGAGAAGTATCAGAGAAACAGGAAAGTCCCTCCCAGACCCGGTAAATTGGTCTCACACTTGACCTTACCCAGCATGGGAGACCCCTACAAGAATCATAACATGATAGAAGGACATCGAGATTATACACAAAATCTTTAACATCACGAAGTTCTCCAGCCCAGCGTATGTCAACAATCACCCTTGTCCTTGCAAGCTGAGCAAAGGCAGGCCCCAGCCTGAGCCGAAAGGCTTCCAGTGCTTTGGGTATTTCGTGAAGGCCAACCCTCTCGGGGGGATGTCCCCATAGGGCAGATTGACAAATCATCCCTCAACTAGACTCAGGATCCCCCCATAGGAAAAACTAAAATCCTCGAATGAATGTAGCACTGAGATTTCCACTGGACATGAGGTCTTCCACGAGCACTTGAGTGGATATTTGATAGTGAAGATAGGGCGGAGGAATTTTCTCCAATCCTCTTAAAAACAGAATCTTAGGGTTCGCACTCCTGAGGAAGTGTCTGAGGCCCCTTGCAAAAGCTTCATCCCTCTGGAGACGAGGAGGCAAACTTCCTAACAGTTATCTTACTCAACAACGAGAGTCTGTAAACCCAGTCCCTGCACTGACTGCAGGTTTGTGCCAATGTAAAAAAAAGGAGAATAGGACAAGATAATAATAGCAAAATCCCATAGCAGAGGTCCAAAAATAAGTACACAATAAACCCCTTTGCATGTCACAGCCAAAAAACCCCACAACAACGATCCCAAGAAGGATTGCCGAAGAGAGGTGGGAAGCTTGGCAACTAATCTATTCAGTACGCGCCGACCCACTATCTCTTTATAAAAGTCTGTAAGTAGAAGGCAGAAAAGGAAAATAAAAACAAATAACCCAATCTTCCCGATTATCAAAAACCTAATTTTTAAACCAGACAGGAAGAATTGAAGCTCACAGCTTACCCGGTAGGGAAGACAGAGGGCAACTTCGAAGATGTCAGGGCGAAACACGGGAATGAGGAGCCATACAGCCGGGAAGATAAGAGGAGGAGACATGCAACCCTTCAAAAGCACTGGGGGCTTGACTCCTTCAATAGGGTCAGAGTCACCCCAAGCTTCACAAAATACTTTGATGGCCCCCGTCCGCTCCCACTGCATGTTGTAGGGGCCCAGTAGCTGTTTGAGGGCATCCATTTTTTTCCACACCTCACAGTGTCTCTCATCATTGAGGATGTTTAACATGCACTCAATGTAAATAGCACGAGGACACTGGAGTTGATTGACCCAAATGATCATCATTTCTCCCACAGGATAGTTAGTTTCGAGCCTAAATGCTAACTCCACCCCTTCAAGATAGAGACCATCAGGATTCTTACTCCTTAGTAGGGTTGTAATAAAGTCCTTCACTGGTTGGCTGCAGTCTTCACGAAGTGGAAGTTCCTCAAATTTGATGCTTTGAACCACCAGAGGTGACTTGCTACCTCCCGATATTTGGAGTCCACCCTCACCAATTTAAAATACTCCACGCCACTATCTTTTAACACTCGAGAGAAAATGTCTATTAGTAGTTCAGGCGGAAGGTCCGAAAGAGAAGGAAGTGTCAGATGAGTCCTCTTCATTTTTTGGCTGATTCTCGAGCGAGGAATGAGGCTGGATTGATAGAAGGAAGGGTAGCAAAATAAGGAAATGTTTTCTGGATCAAAGGAATCAGAGCCTAGGTCTTATTAAGCAAGAGTGTGGTGGAAGACCCGATGGATGGTTTTAAAAGGATAAGATATTGAAGTGATGGCTAATATGTGATGGATAATATGTTATGGGAATCGACTGATACTATTGTCGACGTAATAATATTCTCTTGGCCTTATTATTCGCCTAGCAAAATAGGGTTACTGATATAGAAAAAGACAAATAACAATGATATCGAAGAAATCCCCTTACAGGTAGGACCTCGAGTCCTAGCTTGTTTTCTTTGCATGTAGGAGGAAGAAAGGGGAGCTTGAGCCTTTCAACCCATCCCAAATGCTGGACTTTAGGCCCAACTCCCTCGAGCTCCTGACACAGTGGATACTGTGATAGGTTGGTTAAAAATAAGGGTTAAAAGCATGCCATGCCACTGTGGTATACGGTAATAGCAAATACGCCCCTGAGGTAAACAAAGTCCTTTTCATACCCCTGAGGTAAACATTCAGGAGCAAATATGCACTTCCGTTATGTGCCGTTTGAAACACTAACGGTAAATGTTGACGTGTCAAAATTAGACACGTCAGCACCAATCATAAATCGACAAGTGGCATTTTTAAAAAAAAAGGGGGGAGAACCCCTTCGAGCGGCGAGGGGTGGCCGCCAACCACCCCCGCGGCTCCCCTACTCAGGGGTGGCCGGCAGGGTGCCACCCCGGCGACGAGAGAGCCTAGATCTGGGCTCCACAGTGTCGCTCGCGCGAAGGGGGATAGCACAACGGGGGAGCCCAGATCTGGTGAAAGGATCCCTAGTGATGAAGTGGGCGGCAAAAGCCATGCGTGGGAGGATAGGTGCCGAGATGAGGCACCAAAGACACACATGGGCACTCATGACACGCCCACAGCGCGCGCGGCGACAGCGCCACAACCATGCCATGACATCATCACGCGCGCGCAAGCTAGGCGCCCCAATGCCCATGCTTGGGATGCCAGCCAGCCGATCACAAACATGCCATGATAGCACATGGCCTTGCCATGACACGGCGCAGCAGCAAGTCCTTGGCTACCAACCAAGCCAAGCAGCAGCAGCGAGCCAGCAGACAAAGCATTGTCATGACACAGGATGACCACCACCAGCAGCCACCACCAGTGGCGGAGCACCACCACCCCTATCGGTACTTGGTGAGGAATGGAAGAGGAAGGTCCGAGGACCCGAAGGAGCATCACCACCCATGGTGGTGCAAGCGGCGGCGGCGCCACCGTGGACGGCGGCGGACGACGGCGAAATCCCAACAATCAGGGAGGTATCTTAGGGATTAGTTTCCTTTCTTGTTATGATTGAATAAATCATATCTTCTAGATTTAGGGATCCTTTCCTAAACTCTAGAAGATTCATTTCCTTTATGTTTATGTTCAATTAGGCATGTAATATCAAATCTGCTTGATTCAAGGGATTTGATTTAGAGTTGATTGTGATTTGATTTGATTGAGTCCATTAGGGTTTGTAAGCTCCTAGGGATGTCTATATAAACACCCTTAGGAGCATTAGAGTTATTCATTCAGAAGAGTAGAGTCTTGGAGAGCCAGAGAGCTTTTGGGGTGGGATTTGGCTAAGCATAGGCACGTTTATGCTAAGTCGGTTTCTAGGCTAATAACCTTGTTACTTGGGATTCATTCTAGGCTAATAACCTAGTTTGGGTACCCGTTCTTGGGCTAATTAACCCTTGATCGGGATTATTCTTGTATCTTGTGGTTCTTGGGCTAATTAACCCTTGACCACGTTGTTCGTTCTTCAATAATACCAGTTCGAGTGTTCTCCATTTATGTGTGTTAGATCCTATTTGCAATGCTCGTGTGTTAATTGAAACGGTTCGGGAGGATCGATTGTGGTGTTGGAGCGGATCACTTGGCGGGAGTTGGAGTTGTTATGGCGGCCTAGACCGGGGTCCCTAACAAAATGGTGCTTTCATTGAGAGGTGCTTGAAGATTTCATCAAGTAGTTGCTTGAAACGCGAAGATCTTCAAGGGAGGTAAACACGAGCCTTACTAGTTTGATTCGTTTTTGTTGGATTGATTCGGTTGCAAAGTTGTTTTTTGTTGTTGGAGTTCATACTTGAGGAGGGGTTCGATCTTCATTTTGGAGAGAACCCAAGGTTGAAACTTGTTTGTTCTTTCCAAGTTTGTGAGTGAAGGGAGGGGTTCGATCTTCTTTTGGAGAGAACCCAAGGTCGGAAGTTGTTCGAGCCAAGAATTTTGAAGGGAGGGGTTCGATCTTCATCTTGGAGAGAACCCAAGGTCGGACTTGTTGTTGCAGCCAAGTATTGCAATGGAGGCAGTTTCAAGTTCACTCACTTCCAACAGAGACCGGTTCGAAGCGTTGGAGTCATCTACTCTATGGATGAAAGACAAGATGGTGGAGACATCCACAACCATGGCTGACATGCAAGGAGCCATAGCTAGAGTCACCATGGCCACCGAAGAGAATAGAAGAGCGGTGGAAGGGATGAGGCAAGACCTATAAGCGGCATTGGCGAGACATGGTGGAGAGCCATGTGGAGGCAACCATGTAGAAGCCGCAAGAAGGGAGGATGCTCAACACTTGGATGGAAGAGAAACTCACATATCCGAGTCCACAAGAGAAGAGCCGAGACCAAGATAACAACTTAGAGTGGGTGGCCGTGTGGAGAATGAGCATGAAGTAGTCGAGAGGTGGCTACGTGTGGAGTCCAACCATGGCGATGATGACCATGGAAGATCGGAAGGAAGAGATGGAGGAAGTCCGTATAGGGAGGAGAGATCCTATGGCCGAGCCTATGAAGATGTTAGATGGCGTGAAGGATCGCGAAGTGATCGTGACCGCTATGATCGTGATGGTGAGGGAAATCGGTTTAACCACCGAGGACCTAGGCGACAACACTATCATAGAGATGATCATGATAGGGATGGGGGAGATGGAAATCGGTTTCAAAACCGAGGACCTAGGAGGCCGAAGATCGAGTTTCCTAAGTTTGGTGGAGGTGACCCCCACGAGTGGCTTGACAAGGCAGATCACTACTTCCATTTGTATGAAGTGCCGAGAGAAGAAAGAGTTTCCACTGCGTGTTTCTACTTTGAAGGAAAAGCAAGCAAGTGGTGGAGGTGGATTCGAGCCCAATATGAGAAAGATAGAAGAAGGCTCGGGTGGACGGCTTTCGAAAGGGAGCTGCTCATGCAATTTGGGCCCTCGCCCATTGTCAATCACCATGGACAACTAGCCAAGCTCAAGCAAGAAGGCAAGGTGCATGCATATTTGGAGGAGTTTCGGCAACTCCAAACCTTAGTAAGGGGTTGGTCGGAAGAGGCACTCATTGGCACCTTTGTTGATGGGCTTAAGCCGTGGATAGCTAAAGAGTTGAAGTTGAAGCAGCCGACCAGATTGCAAGAAGCAATGAGGATGGTTGAGATCCTTGAGGATAGCTACCGGTTTGAGAAGAGGCATGACAAGGAAGAAGATGCTAGCGAGGAAGATGAGCCCTTGCAATCCGAGATACCTTCGAAGGGAAAGGAGGTGGTTGAAAAGGCATGTAGGAAGAAGAATGACCTACTGAAGCTTAGCCGGGAGGAGCTTGCTGAGTACCTCAGAAAGCGGATGTGCTTCAAGTGTGGAGATAAGTGGAGTCCTGACCACCAATGCAAGAAGGGAAAGCTCATGCTTATGATTGATGAAGAAGAGTCGAGTGAGGAGCATGGCTATGCGAAGCACTCAAGTGATAGTGAGTTAAGTCTTAGTGCCATGACCGGCATTGGGAGAAACTCAACCTTGACTTTCATGGCTTCGATGGGCAAGCATGAGATCACCGTGTTTGTGGATAGTGGGTCTACCCACAACTTCATCAGCGAACAACTTGTTACTAAGGCGGGCTTGCAGAGAGAGGAGATAGAGGCCTTGGAGGTGAAGCTTGCCAACGGGGAGAAAATGAGGAGCGGTCAGATAATGAAGGCAGTCCCCATTGATGTCCAAGGTATGAATATAGTTGCTGATTTACATGTACTTGACTTGGAGGAGTTAGATGTGGTTTTGGGCAATGCTTGGCTAAAAGGCATTGGCAAGATCACACTTGATTACGGTGGGAGGAGAATGGAGTTCACCCTTGGGGGTAGAATTGTTACTTGGAGCATGGGTGGGCTACCTGGAGAGGAGTTAGTGGGGGAGGACAATGATGGCGTGGCCTCTAGAGTTACAAAGGTTACCCTTGGGGTCAAGGGTACTCTTTATGGAAGGGGGAATGAAAGGATCCCTAGTGATGAAGTGGGCGGCAAAAGCCATGCGTGGGAGGATAGGTGCCGAGATGAGGCACCAAGGACAAACATGGGCACTCATGACACGCCCATAGCGCGCGCGGTGACAGCGCCACAGCCATACCATGACATCATCACGGGCGCGCGCAAGCTAGGCGCCCCTGACAAGGCATGACGCCTCACCAACGCCCATGCCTGGCATGCCAACCAGCCGGCCACAGACATGCCACATGCCATGACAGCACATGGCCTTGCCATGACACGGCGCAGCAGCAAGTCCTTGGCCACCAGCCAAGTCAAGCAGCAGCAGCGAGCCAGCAGACAAAGCATTGTCATGACACAGGATGACCACCACCAGCAGCCACCACCAGTGGCGGAGCACCACCACCCCTATCGGTACTTGGTGAGGAATGGAAGAGGAAGGTCCGAGGACCCGGAGGAGCATCACCACCCATGGTGGTGCCAGCGGCGGCGGCGCCACCGTGGACGGCGGCGGACGACGGCGAAATCCCAACAATCAGGGAGGTATCTTAGGGATTAGTTTTCTTTCTTGTTATGATTGAATAAATCATATCTTCTAGATTTAGGGATCCTTTCCTAAACTCTAGAAGATTCATTTCCTTTATGTTTATGTTCAATTAGGCATGTAATATCAAATCTGCTTGATTCAAGGGATTTGATTTAGAGTTGATTGTGATTTGATTTGATTGAGTCCATTAGGGTTTGTAAGCTCCTAGGGATGTCTATATAAACACCCTTAGGAGCATTAGAGTTATTCATTCAGAAGAGTAGAGTCTTGGAGAGCCAGAGAGCTTTTGGGGTGGGATTTGGCTAAGCATAGGCACGTTTATGCTAAGTCGGTTTCTAGGCTAATAACCTTGTTACTTGGGATTCATTCTAGGCTAATAACCTAGTTTGGGTACCCGTTCTTGGGCTAATTAACCCTTGATCGGGATTATTCTTGTATCTTGTGGTTCTTGGGCTAATTAACTCTTGACCACGTTCTTCGTTCTTCAATAATATCAGTTCGAGTGTTCTCCATTTATGTGTGTTAGATCCTATTTGCAACGCTCGTGTGTTAATTGAAACGGTTCGGGAGGATCGATTGTGGTGTTGGAGCGGATCACTTGGCGGGAGTTGGAGTTGTTATGGCGGCCTAGACCGGGGTCCCTAACATTTGGGCTCCCCGCGTCGCGCGAGGCGGCCGCGAGCCACCCCTGAGCAGGGGAGCCGCGGGGGTGGCTCGCAGCCACCCCTCGCGGCGTGCGGTCACCTCGCGCAACGCGGGGAGCCCATATTTGGGCTCCCCGTCCCGCGATCCCCCTTCGCGCGAGCGGCGCGCGCGATGCTGGGCTCCCCCGTCGCCGGGGTGGCACCCTTCCGGTCACCCCTGGGCAGGGGAGCCGCGGCGGGGTTCTCCTTTTTTTTTTCAAAAATGCCACGTGTCGATTTATGATTGGTGCTGACGTGTCTAATTTTGACACGTCAGCATTTACCGTTAGTGTTTCAAACGGCACATAACGGAAGAGCATATTTGCTCCTGAATGTTTACCTCAAGGGTATGAAAATGACTTTGTTTACCTCAGGGGCATATTTGCTATTACCGCATACCACAGGTGCATGACATGCATTTAACCTTAAAAATAACTTCATCAGATGCCATATAATTTATTACCAAGCAAATTGCAATATAATAATTATTAACCCATTTTAATATATAAGAACCTACTTCAGCAATAAGAAAACCATTTTTTCCACTAATCATAATAAACTTATCCTAACAGTAGACGTGGTTGTTATCTGTTCAAAGATGCCTCAATCTTTTTTTTGTGCTGTTTGATCGATATCTCTAAACTTTTACTAATAGACAGAGTAAAGACAAAACTTAAGACACCGTCGATGCTCTGTTTATATATTTTCAAATCGATGATAGTGAAGAAAAATATCGGCTCTGCACTTAATTTATTTCCAAGTGTCCCCGGCATAGTAGGCCTCTATCTATCTATATTATATTACATGTACAATACGGATGTTGCTTGTCCATATATATGCTCCCTTTATAATTGTGATCTAAGGATTCTTTTTAGATGGGTTCTATGACATGGTACGTAAAACCTTTTTAATCATTTCGAAAGTGTATATATATATTGAGAAAAGTTATAGCCACCAGATAAGCTAAAAGAAAACCAACAACTGAGGATGTACAATGATCTGTGACCTTATATTGTCATGCATGCATGAGTCTTGCTACGCAAATTATATTATATATTTAAGATGTTTTCGCTTTCATTTTGTGTTTCACATAACAAGGAGATAGAAGCTAGCACTACTAGAAAATTGACTTTTAGTGACAAAATGCTATTTTTGTCAGTAAAAAATGGTTTTTCGTGACGAAAATAATTTTCGTCACTAAAAGTCTTATTTGTGACGAAAAAACAATGTTGTCACAAAAAGATAACTTTTGGTGACGAAAAGTTTCGTCACACGCCGATCGATCGGTACTTTTGTGACGAAATGCTCCATCACTAAATACAAAGAGTTTTGACGAGTAAATTATGTCGTCACTCCTCCCGATCGATCGTTGTTTATATACCGATCGATCGGTTATCAATAAACACTTGACTTTGAAACACGATCGATCGTTCATCATAAGTGATCCATCGCTACGATATGACGATCGATCGGCATGCGTCATAGAAGATCTTTCTAAATTTTAAGATAACCGATCGATCGGTGATTTAGGTGATCGATCGTTTAAGTACGATGTCGTTTAGATATTTCTAATCTATCGATCGATCGTTTGTATTGAAGTGATCGATCATCAAGGCCGTCGTCGTTTTGTCTTATGCATAACGATCAATCGGTAAAGGCACACTGACCGATCCATCGCTACGATATGACGATTGATCGGCATGCGTCGTAGAAGATCTTTCTAAATTTTAAGATAACCGATCGATCGTTGAATAAGGTGATTGATTGTTTAAGTACGATGTCGTTTAGATATTTCTACTCAACCGATCGATCGTTTATATTGAAGTGATCGATCATTAAGGACGTCGTCGTTTTGTTTTATGCATAACGATCGATCGGTAAAGGTATACTGATCGATCGTTAGGATGCGTCGTCGTTTTCGTTAGCCGAAGCGATCGATCGTTCCGATAAAATGATCGATCGGTTCACATGGTGTCGTTTTAAATGCAAAAGGCGATCGATCGGTTAACATTGACGATCGATCGGTACATAAATTTCATGATTAAACATTTGTGATTGAATAATATGAGCTTAAATAATTAGAAATACAAAATATATATCAACAAAGTACGTTAGGATATGTTTAGATTACATAACAACAAATAAAGTATACTTCATTAATATTTAGGAAAGCATGTACAAGTTGTACATGTTACATCAAATAAACATTTTGTAAGAGTTAGTATGAGCAATGTACTAAAATGTCGTAAGCTAGTGATATAAAGCTTATTTAACACATGATTATAAGTTATTAGTACGAGGTACGTATTAAAATGACATTTTAAGTAAAATAATTATAATAATTATTTCATTTGTAAGGTTAAAAATCGTTTTTTCAAAAATTAGGTTTAATGATAGATTGGTATGTTACCGATCAATCAGTAAAGGACGGTGTCGTTTAATGGTTTGAGACCGATCGATCGCTCACGTCTGTCGTCGTTTTGAATTTGTTTCCCGATCGATCGTGGAAATAGCGGTCGATCGTTTGAAAAATTAGCGGGAATTTTAAAGCTAACAAGGCGATTGATCGGTATGATGACCGATCGATCGATGTTTATCGTGCTTGAAATGCCCAAATGCTCTAAGGCCGTGGGTGAAGTGAAAAAAACCCACGGAAACGAGGAGAACGAAGACTTGCTGCAATGAGCTATTTTCCTCTCAAATTTAGTCCAAATACCGTTATTTTGGTTGAGAGAGTGTTTAGAATAGATTAAGAGGAAGTCGAGCTCATATTCATTGGTTTTTTAACCTAGGGAATATTGAAAATATTTGGCGAAATTTGAGAGATTTTGGTAGAGATTTTGTTTGTTTTGGTGTTTATATCGTGCAAGAGGTAATATACTCTACATACATTACGATTTGGTTGGTTATTTGATGATTTTTTTGATTTGGGTATTTGTGGGTATTGTGGATATAATTTGTGATGATTAGAGCTTATTAGAATGTTTTTAATATGTACATTGCAATGAGTATTGAATGAGGATGATTTGAGAGTGATTTGGGTGTGGATTTGAGTGTGTGGGGAGGGTTTGCATGGTTTTATCGATCTGGGTAATCGACGATCGATCATCAATAAGTGATGATCGATCGGTTGTCTGTTAGATGGTATACAACCGATCGATCGTCTTCTAGATGGTTGTCTCACGATCGATCGTCATATTTTTACCGATCAATCGGTGTTTCACGCAAGTTTTGTTGCAAATTATTGATGATGTGTAGCATTTATATTTATTTAGATATTTGATTATTGAAGTGCTTGAGTTCTGAAAATAAGAATGATGTAAGATCTCTCCTTATGTTGTTCATAAATTTTCTCATATATTGCCCTGATAATGTGGATAAGTAGAGGTTTGTTTGTCTGAAGTAAATTGTATTTTTTTTGTACTCATTGGAATTACCAGGAAGGGAATGTTCTATGCCCCCTGAATTTTGCAGTTGGAAATCACATACAAATATGAATGTACATCTAACCCTGCAGGTAAGTATATACAATTAATAGCTTACGCTCATGCAAGGGTATAACAATTTAGCTCACCAGCTTTTGGAACACCGATTTGTCAAATTTTCTGTTCTCGTTCCATTTGTTTATTTTTTCTTTCTATTTATTAGTATACAGTTTTTTCTACAATCTTTGCTACAATTTTGATAGAAGACATCACAACATGATTGCATAAATTAACTGGAGGAGAATGAAGATTTCTTCAGATTCTCAAACAAGAAGATAATCAAATGGCAACATCTCCTTCCAACGGACTGGAGCGAATATTTTCATATATTGTCGGATCAGTGAAGCAGTAGAACTAGATCTGATGCATTTAGCTATTAATTTTAATTTTTTTCTAACAATTTGGAGTTTTCAATGCATTTCCTACAGCCTGGGCGTTATGTTCGCTGGCATGGGTAAAAAAATTTGTCCAGCACCTCAGCTCTTTTATCAATGCATAAGCACAACAAATTTTGTTTTCCTACTATTGTCTTGTGCATTTTTCCATCAGGGAAGAAGCTAGGAATTAGCTCTTGGGTTCACTTGCATGAAAAGGGAGCAAGAGGAGCGCATGCGAGTGGAGCACGAGGAGCGCATACACGCGAAAGGAGCAAGAGCGCTTACGGGCAGAAATATCCTAGGAGATAGAAAAGAAAATGTTATCTGTAATGGAGAAGAAAATGAATGACATGTCAAAGCGACTAATCAACTAGTTTGGAGGTTCGAAAACGTAGATGCATCTATGTTGTAATAGTTTTGTGATTATGTATTATTACGATGTTATTTTTGATTTAATTGCGGATTACTATTTGTTACCATTAATGTGCATTAATATGAGTATTGTATTTTTATTATAGTACTATCTGTTATATAATTTTTTTTTATTATTGTTTTTCAAAAATCTAAATTATGTTTCTACCATTCGACCGGTAGTTAAAAACCTAGCTATTAATAGATCATCAATATTAAAAATATGTAATGCCGATCGATCAACAAAGTCATCGATCGATCGTCAATATTAAAAATATGTAATGCTGATCGATCAGTAAAGTCATCGATCGATCGTCACAATTATACCGATGGATCAATGACGTAGTCAGTGATCAATCGCTTTAATCACTGACCGATCGGCTTTTGTTAAGACGATCGATTACTAATAAATTACAATTGATCGTCATTACTATAGCGATCGATCGTATATTTGTTACAATTCCATCGGTAAAAATGGCTGATCAATCGTCAATAATTCACCAATTGATCGTATAACCGATCCATCACAAATTCACCGATCGACTGTTTATATCGATCAATCACTAAGCCAAGTACGATCGATCGTCACTTGTGACGATCGATCGCTATATTTAGTGACGAAAAAAATTCGTCACTAAAAACTTTTCGTGACGAAATTCGGGTTTCGTCACGAAATACATTTTGTGACGCTCTTACACTGACGAAGCTGGTGACGAAAAAATTTCGTCACTAATACTTTTAGTGACGAAATTTTGACTTTTAGTGACAAAAAATTTTGTCACTAAAAATCATTTTTTTTTGTAGTGTAGAACATATCTGGGCTAATTAATTAAAGTTTTATTTAATTAAATTTCCAGTCAAATTCTTGGAGCTCTGCATGGAGAGGCCCGTTCTCCACCACAAAACCCTAATCTCGCCAAAGAGAGTGTATGCTAATTGGTAAGCATCTATGTAGTAATTCGATGCATTTGATGAAAGCTAACATGGACATAACAACAAAAAGACAGAACTATTGCATGCAATTTCTCAAACTTATTCAGCCAAATTTGTTTTGTATATATATTAATTATGACGGAACCCAATATATTTAAGAGTCCACAGTAGAATTTGGATGCCGCTATATATATATATATATATATATATATTTCATAATTAAGACTGACCCAGTTGCTAATTGACAGAAGCTAAGTAACCGCGTGGATAAAACCAATATGGAAGAGAGCCATGGTCTATATTCTTTTCCCAAGCATAGTTTTATTCGAATATAAATGCGATCTTTGGAAAATTGGACAGATATGTGAAATATGGTAGAAAAAGCAAACGGATATTGAAAAATCTCTTCTTCTTGATAGCGACTTGTTTTGATAATGAAGAGAGGATATTTAAGCATTTTATAGTCCGGGTCGGGATTCAGTCCACGGTCTGGACTGAATCCAGACCCAGTAGTATTTGATGTAAAAGCATTGTTTAACATTTCTTTGAGAGCATTACTGATGTAAATTTTTTTTGCGTGTAAGTTAATGAGTAAGGGCCTATCAATGAAGTCTCCATAATCAAATTGTTTTTAAATAAAGAAGCGAAGCTTTGGGTACGGACTCTGAGCTATGGAAGCTTACACTGTTCTAAGCTGCACCTCTTTCTTTTGTTTTGTTTGGTAAGTTCAGTGCTAGCTATTAGCAAAACCAGATGCAAAATATCAAAGGAGGCACCATCACCTGTATATACTGACCTCAAAGAAATCAGCAGAGAAGCATGGTTTCAGATAGAACCAACAAGAACACAACTACCAACCATCATATTGTTGAATCACAGTCACCTGATGTGAAGACCACATCACCGAAGCCTCCACCTCAGCACAACTCGTCATCTTCTCCACCTCAGCTGAGCACAGCTAGCGCACCAGCTTCCAGAATGCTCTACAGCATTCCTCACAGATTCGTCTGTTATAACGAATTCTTACTGTACGAATATTCTTACGTAAATATAGGAAAGTTTGTTACAGCAACCTTATAAAAGGTGCATGCTACTCTATACAAAAAGTGTGGTGAAATGAGATAAGATTTATCACGTCTTCTTCACATATCACTAAATTATACGACACAACCAGTTCCAGATAATTAAAGACGAAACCTGGTCCTAAACCAGCAGTCTAACCGCATGTCCTGAAGCAGCAATAACCAACAACTTGTGCAGAAACAAAAGACACTGCAGCAGAACAGCACAGAGACCAACCAGAATGGGAATACCATCTACTTGAAATCAGCAACCCAGACACAGAAGCGAAACAAATACCCTGCAGTGCTCTTATCCAGTAGCTAAACTTTTTAGTATGAAAATACAATCCTCCTAAGAAAGTAATTAAGATAAAAAGAAGTTAGTACGTTTCTATCAAGATTTGGTGGTAATGTTCTGGCTTAAAATCAGAACGTTTTGCTTCTGCTTAAAGTCATTTTTATAAGTTTTGATGTTTTTTTTTTGGCAAGTATTTTGGATGTTCACTTACTGGTAAGAACCTTTTTGCACATGACTAAACAGTAGTTCTCAGACTTTTCCGTTCCCAACTCCTTTTAAAAGCAGAAAGGTCACTTTTCAGGCGCTGCCTGGACCTACTAAAAAATAGGTCACTGGAATTTACAAGTGATTGGCTGAAATGCAACCTTCGAAAAATCCGGCCAGTTGGGGGTTCAGATCGATTAAACGAAAATAATCAAAGTTGGGCTACTGAGTTTCGCACTTATAACTGGATCTAGAGATAAAGAAGGTGGTAACAATAAATCTTCTGTTCTTGAATGATACTCCGGCTCCTGCGGCGGTTATCTCTTTGGATTCGGGTCTTAGACCCGGTTATAGATCTGGTTATGGTTGTCTCGTTTCTCTTGGGCGTTTTGGCCCGTTTGCTGTGGACATTTGGTCCTTTCCCTATGATGTTTTGGGTTATATGCCCCTTTGGTCTTGTAGCTGGCCCCTTGGGATGTTTGTGTTCTGCGCTTCCCTTTTGTGATGTTTTTATTATGGCTTAAATGCCAAACCCTTACGGTTTTGCTCGAGTTATTGAGACAATTAAAACAGGTCTAGGAATATTGGTTTAGATTAGTTTTCCCTAACCTTAATATCAGTAATATGGCCTCATAGGGTGGCTGGTGGTCATCTATCCTCTAAGAAAAGATTTGCAGCAACTACTGAGGCTTGAGGCCTGCAGTGCAATGGGCCGCGAGACTAAGGTCTCTCGTTTATGATTACATCCATGTTTAAGGGCCTTCGCTTTTATAATCGAGAACGACAACACCCAACACTAGAAATAAATAATAGTTGGGTTTGGGAGCAGGCATGGGAAAGAAAATATTTTCCTGCACAACACGTAATCTTATAAACTCCAGATATCTTCGAATGCTTCTTCTCCGTTATCTCTCCAAATCGCAATCCTTCAGTTCTAATCCATCACAGAAGTCATTAATTTGAGGAACATGAGATAAAACCATGATGGATGCCAAAAAAGAGAAAAAGAAGAAGGAAGAGAACATGGTTATACAAGTAGTAAGCAGTGTGCTCTCAACATCTACAACAGTTTCTCCATCCATGGCTGTTGTGTAAATGACAATATTAAAGCTTGAGAAGATAGTCAAAACATGTAAGCTTGTCTTTTCGTTCTCCTCCAGTTAGGCAGATGTTGACTGCCAAAAGTCAATGTGTAAGTTTCCCCATTGACTTACTACTTACTGAGCTAGTCGTAACTCACCCTTTATTCTCATATTTTTCAGAGTTGCCAGAATTAGAGGAGTTCGAGGAGCTTCAGAGAGATTTGTGTTTTGAAGGCGTGTTTTGCAAGAATACTTTTGGAGATTAATGTTGGGAAATTTGATATTGTATTTCTTTTAGGAGATCTTCATCGATATTGGAAATATCGAATATACTAACGTAAATTTTAGTGCTCCGATTGATATTTTTGGGCTTTTTACGGTTTATGAATATTTTGCTGATGTTGTACAAAATTAGTTTTGAAATATTGGGGCCTAGATAAATGATTATCCATGGTGAAAAAGCCTTATTTTATACGAAAATCATTTCTTCATGGCGATCTTGAAGAAGAAGTCTACATGGATACCTCTCCGGGCTACACAACATCCTCAGAAACTGGGGTAGTATGCAAACTACAACGAGCACTATATGGATTGAAACAATCACCTTGAGCATGGTTTGGAAGGTTCAGCCTAGCAATGAAGAAGTATGGTTTCCAACAAAGCAATTCAGACCATACATTATTTTTGAAACACCAACTGGGAAAGATAACAACCTTGATAGTATATGTAGATGATATGATTATCACAGGGGATGATATAGAGGAAATCTCTAAGCTTCAGAAACAATTGGCGGCATAATTTGAGATGAAGGATCTAGGAGGACTCAAATACTTCCTAGGAATCGATGTGGCTAGGTCAAGGCAAGGTATATTTCTTTCTCAAGGTACCAGCAGACAAAGGAAGATACAAGAGATTAGTTGGTAAACTCATCTACCTCTCACATACCCATCCGGATATCGCTTACGCTGTGAGCGTAGTAAGCCAATTCATGCACCAACCTAGCAAGGATCATATTGAAGCAGTGATTTGAATATTACGGTACCTAAAGTCCTCTCCTGGAAAAAGACTTATGTTTTCAAAGAATAATCACCTAAGAGTTTATGGTTAGGGTTAATGTCCTTTTTAGTCCCTAGGTTTTGGGGCGGTACTCTTTTTAGTCCCTAAGTTTTATTTTTGTTCAAAACAGTCCCTAGGTTATTTACGTTTGTCTTTTTAGTCCTTCCGTCCAATTCCGTCACTCCCGAGCCCAGTCAGCTAACGGTGTGACACGTCACACCCAATAGAATATTGACACGTGTACCAACTTTTTAAAAATAATAAAAATGTCCACATGGACAAAACTAAAAAAAAAAAAAAAACGGGAGAGGCACCCCCGTGGCCACCACCGAACGGGGAGCCCAGATTTGGGCTCCCCGTCGCCGGGGTGAGTGCCCCCGGCCACCACCGTCGATGGGGAGCCCAGATCTGGGCTCCCCGTCGCCGGGGTGAGTGCCCCCGGCCACCCCCGTCGACGGGGAGCCCAAATCTGGGCTCCCCGTTCGGTGGTGGCCACGGGGGTGCCTCTCCCGTTTTTTTTTTTTTTTTTTTAGTTTTGTCCATGTGGACATTTTTATTATTTTTTAAAAAGTTGGTACACGTGTCAATATTCTATTGGGTGTGACGTGTCACACCGTTAGCTGACTGGGCTCGGGAGTGACGGAATTGGACGGAAGGACTAAAAAGACAAACGTAAATAACCTAGGGACTGTTTTGAACAAAAATAAAACCTAGGGACTAAAAAGAGTACCGCCCCAAAACCTAGGGACTAAAAAGGACATTAACCCTTATGGTTATACAAATGCAGATTGGGCAGGGACCACCACAGACAAAAGGTCGACCTCAGGCTACTTTATGTTCGTTGGGGGAAATCTTGTTACATGGAGAAACAAGAAGCAAAAAGTGGTGGCATTATCAAGTGCTGAAGCGGAGTTCCATGGAATGGCTAAGGGACTTTGTGAACTTCTTTGACTGAAAAGACTCTTAACTGAAATGGATTTTCCTCCTATCTATGAGATGGATATTTTTTGTGACAACAAGGCTGCTATTGCTCATATACCGGTCCAACATGACCGTATCAAACACGTGGAGATAGACAGACATTTTATCAAAGAAAACCTTGAAGCTAAGATTTCGGTTTCCATTTGTGAAATCTGAAGATCAACTAGCGGATATCCTTACAAAGGCCATATCAAGCAAGGACTTCTACAACTCACTAAACAAGTAGTGCATCGGAAACTTGGATGCTTTCACTTGAGGGGGAGTGTTGGTGTGAGTTATCAATTAGACAAAATAAGAGAGATTGTAGGAGAAAAAAATGAGAGAGATTTTAGGAGATTTTGAACTGTAAAATCCCATTAGTTTAACATCAACCATGATTCTAGCGTGGGTATCTGTATAGCCAAGAATAGGATAGAAAGTTTCCTATTTATATGTACAAACTTCAGCGTGAAAAGAGGAATGAAGATATTCAAATCATAGAAAGTTAACATCCGTCATACTCATATCTGCTACAGAGTTTGAGGTATTAATCTTTGCTGCTAAATCTTCTGACCCTTCTGATGTATCTGGTCCAGTTTCACTGGTAAGAGTAGAGGGGGTAGATGAAGGGATAGTTTGAACATGTAAAAACTTCTTAGCTCTCTCACTTGAGGTTTGTTCTCTTCCATGAACCATACTGGTATCAACAATTGTACGCTCGATGACATCTCGATTACAGTTTGAATTTTGTGGCTGAATTAGGTACTAATTGTGGAATCATCAAAATCTTGGTTTTTGGGTGCTTCCCTTTTTCCTTCCTTATGTCCACCGTCTTCAGCTGCCGAAACTTCTTGCTCAAGACATCACTAAAACTTTTTTTTTTTCTGAATAAAACTTCATCAAATTAACAAAACCGAAGTCACTACACATATCACAAATCCGGATATGCTCACAAGAGCTCGAAAAAACACCACCACTACCCGAACTAGCCGCCCAAGAAGCAAGTCTATGGGCCAACACGTTACACTTACTACAAACACAATCAATCCTCCAATCCTTGAAGTCAACAAGCCCTCTACGAATCCTCTCGACCAAATTAGCAATAGTCCAACTAGGAGTACCATCCTCCAAAACTTCTATGGATCCACTTGTTGGAAAAGTTTGTGCGTTGGCGGAAGCGACAGATTTGGCTCGTAGAGAGAATTGGTCCAAGGTGGAGTTCGAGTGTGACTCTAGAAGTGCTTCCCTTTCACTAGTTTCCTCCTGGAATACTTCTCGACACTAGGAGTAAGAAACACCAAAGAAGGCTTCAAACCACATACACCATGATTACTAGGTTGCTCAGAGTGCCATCCTCTTGCTAAAAGATTAGGCCAAACAGCTTCCCAGAAGATTTCACTGGACCGAGCTTTACTCAACCTGAAATTCCCTTTCAGATACTTGATTATGTCTGATGATGTAAGAGAGGAGCAAGGTTTTCCACTTGTCATCTCGGGACGCAAAGAGAGAACACGATTGGTCTTTATTGGCTCCATGGCAATGTCAGTGAGATCTTGCTTGCCTTTGCTGATACTTGCTGCTTCAACGAGAATATTTATACCAACAATATCCTTTATAGTGAATACGTATTCTTCAATGTTATATAATGGGCATCAAATCGTCTGTTCTAGAAAGAGAGGCTCTGCCTTCTCTCTAGAACTTTCGTCCTCCTAAACCCTAGAAGCCTCCCTTTCCACCATTATTTCCGGCGGTGGGAGGAGCTCTGGCTCTTGCCACCGTCCCCCTCGGTCCCCATTTTCCCCTTATTCCTCCTCTCCTTCTCTTCTCCCTCTCTCTTTTCCTTTTGTTCGGAATCTTGGCGGTTAGATCCCGATGATTCTGTGTGTCATCTGTGGAGGAGTTCAACCGTACCAGTCCGAAATCATTTGTTTCAGGTCTGTTTCCAGCAGTCTTGGCGGCCAATCGCCTCTTGGGTGGCTCTTGCTTCCTTCCGGCGACGCGTGGTGATCACTCGTCGGTGCCTTTCTTCGTATTGTCGTTGTTTCGGCCTCTCCGCTCGTCTGTGGTGGTGTTGATTCCGTCTCTGTTGTTGGTTTCGTGTTTTGTTGTTTTTGTTGGTTTGTCTTGTTCTGTTGTTTGTCCGGCTCCTTTGTGGGCCTTTTCAATCCTTTGTAGATCTTTCCTGCCCTTGTTGGAGCTTGTTGTACTAGGTTGTGGTGCTTTCTCTATTGGCTAGTCTAGGTAGTTTTGTCTACTAAGTCCGGTCTCCGCTCAATGCCTAGCATGGAACATATAGTGGCTTTTTAGGATCTTGCCTGTTTATTTAGACCTGGTCTGTTGCATTTCGGTTCCATTTGTTTGGAACATGATCTATAAAAAAAGAAAAAAAGAAAAAGAAAAAAATACTCGTATTCTTCAAATGACAATTCTCTATCTTCAAAGGCCCTAGAAACCTACAAAATATCAAAAATTTATCTGAACTCAGGACACACACAATTTAGCTGCAGCAGTGCAGCATATAGTAGTTACTTTACCAAGGTGACCCTGTGAATGGAAGCAATGATTTTTGTTCACTAAACATTAAAAGAAGACACATAGGTGGCCACTAGGCAATCATCCAAGAACAAGAAGCTAATGAAGGCCACATAAGATTGTTTTTTTTTTCTACTCAACAACGGACCTTTATTTAAAGAAACAAACACCCTCAAGGGGGTTTAAAATAAAGACTCTGTCTCAACAGAGTAGTAGGTAACCAATCTAAAGAAATACAACCGAACACTTTCCTACTTGCTGCCCACTTGGCCAAGCTATATTAGCTTGATGTGTAACTTTCAAGAAGCTCCACGATGGGAAAGAAGACGCTATCTCACAAATAGCTTCAATAACACCACCGAAATCCGCATCAAATAGAAAGGAAGGATCCTGAATTCCAGCGATTGAAGAAAGAGAATCACTCTAAAAAACGACACGAACCAAGTCTCTAGATTGAGCCTCGCCTTCTGCCATCCGAATGGCCAGATGCTCCGCCATTAAAATAGACATGCGAGGAAATATTTCAGATCGCGCCCAAAGGGTTTCACCAAGGTGATTAAAACAGATGCACACAATAACCATAAAAGAAGATCTGACCGCCACATCAGAGTTAACTTTTACAAAACCTTCCGGAGGAGTAAGCCATCTCTTAAGATCCTGTTGAGCCCGTAAACTCCAAGCCATCAAGTGTTGCTTATAATTCCTTTGAACCATCTGGAGGTAATATTCGGATCTGCAGGAGTATTCTGGTGCACCTTTTGGTTTCTAGCGAACCACAGATTGTCCATTGAAACAACCACATAAACAACAAATGCATGCTCATCCACCAGATTGATATTGAGACAAAACACAGGGTTGATGATCATCTTAATAAACTCCGCAATAGAATGTAAACCCAAAGCTGCCACATCCAGGGGCCAAGGTCCTAACCGCCATAAACAGAGAGCAAACGGGCAGGTAAGGAACAGATGCTCCACAGTTTCGTTAAACAATCAGGGGCGGAGCCAGGGGGTGCCGGTGGGGGCGGCCGCCCCCACTGGCTCCAAAAACTCCATTAATTTTTTTTTTAAACAGGCATGCCCCCACTGGTTCCTAGGCCAGTGGGGGCGGGGCTGGGCCAGTGGGGGCGGGACTGGCCCAGCCGGCCAGGACTGCCCCCACTGCCCACTGGCCAACCCGGTGGCCCAGTCCACAGGCCAAAACTCTCTTTGTAACTTTCGGCTCAAATTTCTGGGGAATAGTTTTCCTCTCAAGTCTCAACACTCTTTTTGTCCCTCTGTGGCTGGCTTCGACTCTTTGGCTGGACCCATCGACAATGCTTACGATATGAAGCTAAGGAAATATATATATTGATTATGAACTATATATCATGCACTTGCTCTTGATTGATAGAACATAATGCTCAAAACATCACAGTACAAGTTATAACCATTTTTAGAAACAAGCTGTAATGTTTTGAGAGGCACCCTGCATAATCCGTGCTAGGATAGACCGAGTTTGCAACAAGTTCCAAGTCACACGCCAAAAGAAGTGCTTGAGACGGTTCAGAAGCTTCAGTCTCCAAAATGCTCACCATTCGTCAGGCGAAAGAATAGGAAGAAGAAGAGCTCAAGCTTTTATGACTTCCAAGTAGGCACTCTTCACAGAGAAGAACTGATCCAAGGAGAGTTTCCAACGAGCTTCATCACACGATGAAATCATGGGTACTGGGAGATGAAGGATGGCATCCGCACTGTTCTACTCAAACATATCGTCAATTAGAGCAGCATTCCAAGCCATAGTCCCCGGAATAACCAGGTCACCAACCCATCAAACGATGCTCCCTAACAGGTCCAGGTAATCGTGGCAGGGGTTTAAAAGAGACCAGATTGGGGACCCACGGGTCATCCCAGCAGTTCAGCAAAGAATACTCGCCTACTGCAAAAAATATACCACATTCTAAGAGCGGAAGACATTGCTGAATACCATGCCACCACCAAGAAGACAATCCAGAAGAATTCGGAATGCTAATTAAATCTGAGCGGCAATATTTTGAACGGGCAACTTGAACCAAGAATTTGTCTTGTTGAGAACATAGTTGCCATCCCAATTTGGTGATCAACGCTCGATTATAATCGAATAAGAGACGAAAACCCAGACCTCCCACCTCCTTAGGCCAGCAAAGAGACGACCAAGCCCTAGGTACGAAATTCTGGCTCTGCTCTTGGGAAAAACCCCACCAGAATTTACGCAAAGTGGAATCAAGTTCCTGACAATACCGCTGAGGCAACAGAAAACTCGACATGAAATACGAAGGAACCGCAAAAAGAACAGATCGGATTAAGCACGCACGCCCGACCTGTGAGAGAAGTTTTGATTTCCAGCCTGAAACCCGCTTCAGTAATTTGTCTTTTATACTAAGAAACACCTGCCTCCTGGAAAGCGGAAGAGGGGTAGTCCAAGATAATTACCTGGCTGTTCAGCATGCTCAATTCCAACCAAAGCAGTCAACGAGTCAATCCCAGCTTGCTGCACATTTTTACTAAAGGAGATGGACGATTTTCTAAGGCTAATGGTTTGACCAGTCTAGCCAGAGTATTTTCCAATCACATTTACCACTGCCAAGGCTTCACCTGCAGAAGCTCTAGTGAATATTGAAGTATCGCCGGCGAACAAAAGATGGGAAATAAGAGGTGCTGCCAGGCTTATCTTGATACCATGAATCTGACCCAGACACTCCACCCGTGAGAGCTGTCTAGAGAAAACATCCGTACCGAGAATGAAGAGGACATGAGAGAGCGGGTCTCCCTGTCGCAATCCACGGGATGGGGTGATCAAGCTATGCGGGCTGCCATTCAAGAGAATGGAATAGGTGACCGTCGACATGCACTGTCCAATCAGCTGAATCCACTGCTCGCAAAAACCAAAGCACTTCAGCACCGTAAGAATAAAACTCCACTCGATCTTGTCATAAGCGCGTTCCATATCCGCTTTAATGGACATTAATCCCAACCCGGATCTTTGATGATTCATAGTATGGAATATCTCGTGAGCAAGATTAATATTTTCTACCCGGGACAAAAGCCGCCTGCAAAGGAGAAATAAGACAATCCAAGACAGATTTTAAACTGTTAGATAAGATTTTTGCAAGAATCTTATACGTGACATTACATAAGGATATAGGCCGAAAGTGGGAAACTAGATTTGGGGAGTCCACTTTAGGAATGAGGGCTATGTTGGTATGATTTAGCTCTTTAAGGATGAAACCTGTCTGGAATTTTTTTTGAATCATCGCAGTCACATCCAGCTTCACAATCGGCCAATATTGTTTGTAAAAAGAGCTATAAGCCCATCAGGAACGGGGGCCTTGCGGGAGTCAATCTGTAGAACAGCAAACCAAACTTCCCATTCAGAAGGGAGACGACAAAGCTCAATATTCTTTTCATCCGTAATAGAGGGGGCAATGAGACCTTCCAAATCTAAGGGGATCACCGGTTGAGAGGAAGCAAACAGATTAGATAAATAATCGATGAAGAGGCGGCCAACTTGCGTTCTGGACTCCTGCCACTAGCCAGCCACATCTTTAATAAACTCCACTGCATTCCGACGTCTACGCACGATAGTAGAGACATGAAAAAATCTAGTGTTGAGGTCCGGAGATGTCAGCCACTGCACCCTAGATTTCGTGTGCCACAGTGATTCTTCTTTACGACTTTCTTTCCCTAAATCCTGAAGCAAATTTTCTTCTAGCTGACAATTAGAGTCTGAGGCAGACTCCAGTTGGACCTTCTCTAATTCCAGCATCATACGCTGAATATTAGACTGAATGTTTCCCACCCGATTCTTGTTCCACTTCTTTAAAGCAGTTTTGGTAATCCTGAGCTTTTTACAAAGTTTCATCGCAGGAGACCCAAGGCAGACTGCGCTCCAGGCTGCTTGAATGATGCTGAAACAGTCCGGTTCTTTAATTCAAAAATCTTCAAAACGGAACAAGGAAGCAAGAGCGGAAGAGCCCCCATACGTATCAAATAGAAGCGGGCTATGATCAGAAGAGGTAATGGGAAGGTTGGTCACCACAACACGAGGGAATAGGTCGCGCCAATCGACATTGCTAATATCGCGATCCAATTTTTCTCTTATATTGGCCACTCCATGTCTTCGATTCGTCCATGTATACGAGAGACCCATCGATCCCAAATCAATCAAACCAGATTGATTCATAAAATTCCTTAAATTCCTAACCGAAGAAGAGGCGAAATCACGCCCACCTTGTTTATCTTCGGGGGAGACAATCAAATTGAAGTCACAAGCACAGAGCCAGGGGCCTTCAAAATTAGCACCTTCCAAAGCTAAATCACTCCAGAATGTCTCCTTCTTGAACCATCAGGTCAAAACCTCTTTTCTGCGTAGAGGGAATGATGATGGGACTAAAAGTCGAGGGATTCAATTCCATCAATTTGAAACCGCCGGGCCCACCTTCTGTCTTATTACCACAACCCAGATTAGGGAGGTAGTAGGTCTAGCCGATGAAAAGGTCTCTAGCACTGGCTAGGGTAGCACTGGGGGCCCAAATTTTTTTTACAGTCTAGGTGAGGCCTATAGACCAAAGGCGTGGTCACACTGAACGTAAAGGGTGGGGGTATACCTGACACCTCCTGCGGAATGCAAAATTTTTCCTTCTCCCGGGGGTTGAGGAATATTGGGGTTGACAAAGGGGTACGAGGTAGACTGCACCACAAAAACAGACCCTTGTTGTTTAACCTCATTTGTTAACGATAACTGCTTGATCTTCTGGCAATAGGAATCTGTCAGGGGAGAAGGAAGATTCGACAAATGTTGTTTCAAAGGAGCCACCGACACCCCCAGGTTTTGACACACCAGATCTGAAGGGACCCGTACTGTCAGGGAAACCTTTGGTTGAATCCGAACCTCAGCGTGGCAACTTCCTTCCGATTCCTCTAGAGCTCCGGCCTTCCTCGAC
This sequence comes from Myrica gale, assembly GCA_963930655.1. NCBI lineage: Eukaryota > Viridiplantae > Streptophyta > Magnoliopsida > Fagales > Myricaceae > Myrica > Myrica gale. The sequence continues at coordinate 11,705,414 of OZ005614.1, forward strand.
CTACTCCTGACCGGACTCCTTGGCTCCAGCCCTCGGTGGATAGGGGCCAACCTAACTCCCGAACGCGTAGGTAAGGTGTTTGAATAAACAATATAACGAGAGGAGAGGATGCCCCCCCAGGAGCTACTCCCCAACTATGCCTCCACCAAGGTCGACCTGCTGAATTTACGCACCCCCGACACCTTTGCACGAAGATCGGACCCAAACGTCCCCACCGGAGGGTACAAGACTAGAGGATATGTTCAAGCACTCTTGGTGTGGCTCAGTCTACCACAGAGGGTGCAAAAACTCTACAACCGCTCATACATGAATTTAATCACCACCGGAGGAAGATTAGGGCTCGGCAAAAAATATCCAGGAACCAACGACAAACAGGTATCTATCTCCACTTTTAATCTAGGATAGTTAGTACATAATATCAGATGATTCTTTGGATAGTCAAACTCGACCATTGAACCAATGAGGGCCCCTAAGCTCCGAATGGTAGTTGAGTTATAACCACTAAGTGGCAAGCTGTGTAAATGAACCCACAAAGAGGTAATAGAAAGATCCACCCCTTGCCATGATATACCTGAAGGCCAGTGTTTGAGAGCAAGAAGATTTCTCGGAACATTCCAAGGCCCCCTAGAGATGGCAAGCTCGCGTTCCTCCCCTGGTTCAAAGATCATGAGGAACCGGTTGTCTTGCAGGTCCTCAATCTGCATGGAAGGTGCAAAGGCCTATACTCTGAAAACAACCTCCTGAACAGCATGAGGACTAACCTTCTGATCAGAGATAATAGTGCCAATGAACATGAGGTTAGAAGCTGCGTCCGCAAGATGAAAGTCCTTCTCCCCAGGCGCCGAGGCAGTGGCCCTAGGTGATGGAGGATAGCTAAGGCGGAGATGGGGTTGATCAGGAGAGAGAGGAGTGTTGGACGAGATTTGTGGTGGTGGTGGAACGGGAGTAAGTGGAGTGGTTTTCCAAGAGGCGCAGTAGAGAGGGTAGACGTAACAGGGGTTGAGGAAATGGTGCAACTAGGGATAGATAGTGCATGTTTGGAAGAGGACGAAGAGGATGCTATTAGGGTGAAGGATGAGATACGATGGATAGTAGCTAGGTCCGAGGGTAGGGGTGGGGAGGGAGGAGGTAGAACCTGAGGCGGAGGGGGAATAACAGGGGAGGAGGATGTGCCGGGGTCCTTATGGTTCAGGGAAGGGGGCGGGGGACGAGATATTTGTACTGGCAGATTGGGAGGAAAAATGAAAAGGGAGCTTGGAAGAGGAAGCCATATCATGACACAGGGAAGTAGGGGAAAAAGTGGGAGCGGTAGGGTGTAAACAGACAGGCGAGAGAAGAGGATATGGCGTGGATAGAGGAGAGAAGAAAAGTAGAGAAGAGATCAGACTAGAGAAAGGAGAGAAATTATCTCCAGAGAGTTTTCGACAAGCTAAAATGGCCTTTTGAATAGCTCTTCTTCACATAAGATTGTTAAATGCAGTAAATTTGGTGAATAGTTGGTTTGTAGGTATTAGGTGAGTCGAAAGATCCACCCCCTGCCATTATATACCTGAAGGCCAGTGTTTGAGTGCAAGAAGATTTCCCGGAAAATTCCAAGGCCCCTTGAGATGGCAAGCTCGCGTTCCTCCCCTGGTTCAAAGATGACGAGGAACCGGTTGTCTTGCAGGTCCTCAATCTGCATGGAAGGTGCAAAGGCCTATACTCTGAAAACAACCTCCTGAACAACATGAGGACTAACTTTCCGATCAGAGATAATAGTGCCAATCAACATGAGGTTAGAAGCTGTGTTCGCAAGATGAAAGTCCTTCTCCCCAGGCGCGGAGGCAGTGGCCGAAGGTGATAGAGGATAGCTAAGGCGGAGATGGGGTTGATCAGGAGAGAGAGGAATGTTGGACGAGATTTTTGGTGGTGGTGGAATGGGAGTAAGGGGAGTGGTTTTCCAAGAGGCGCAGTAGAGAGGGTAGACGTAACAGGGGTTGGAGAAATGGTGCAACTAGGGATAGATAGTGCATGTTTGGAAGAGGAGGAAGAGTGCATGTTTGGAAGAGGAGGAAGAGGATGCTATTAGGGTGAAGAATGAGATACGATGGATAATAGCTAGGTCCGAGGGTAGGGGTGGAGAGGGAGGAGGTAGAACCTGAGGCGAAAGGGGAATAGCAGGGGAGGAGGATGTGCCAGGGTCCTTATGGTTCAGTAAAGGGGGGCGGGGGACGAGATATCTGTACTGGCAGATTGGGAGGAAAAATGAACAGGGAGCTTGGAAGAGGAAGCCATATCAAGACACAGGGAAGTAGGGGAAAAAGTGGGGGCGGTATGGTGTAAGCAGACAGGCGAGAGAAGATGATATGGAGAGGATAGAGAAGAGAAGAAAAGTAGAGAAGAGATCAGACTAGAGAAAGGAGAGAAATTATCTCCAGAGAGTTTTCGACAAGCTAAAATGGCCTTTTGAATAGCTCTTCTTCACAGAAGATTGTTAAATGCAGTAAATTTGGTGAATACTTGGTTTGTAGGTATTAGGTGAGTCGAAAGATCCACCTAATACCTACAAGGCCCCCTAGAACATTCCAAGGCCCCCTAGAGATGTTGTTTTGAGAGCAAGAGGATTTCCCGGAACATTCCAAGGCCCCCTAGAGATGGCAAGCTCGCGTTCCACCCCTGGTTCAAAGATGACGAGGAACCGGTTGTCTTGCAAGTCCCCAATCTGCATGGAAGGTGCAAAGGCCTATACTCTGAAAACAACCTCCTGAACAGCATGAGGACTAACCTTCCGATCAGAGCTAATAGTGCCAATGAGCATGAGGTTAGAAGCTGCGTCTGCAAGATGAAAGTCCTTCTCCCCAGGCGCGGAGGCAGTGGCCCTAGGTGATGGAGGATAGCTAAGGCGGAGATGGGGTTGATCAGGAGAGAGAGGAGTGTTGGACGAGATTTGTGGTGGTGGTGGAATGGGAGTAAGGGGAGTGGTTTTCCAAGAGGCGCAGTAGAGAGGGTAGACGTAACAGGGGTTGGGGAAATGGTGCAACTAGGGTTAGAGAGTGCATGTTTGGAAGAGGAGGAGGATGCTATTCGGGTGAAGGATGGGATACAATGGATAGTAGCTAGGTCCGAGGTTAGGGGTGGGGAGGGAGGAGGTAGACCCTGAGGCGGAGGAGGAATAACAGGGGAGGAGGATGTGCTAGGGTCCTTGTGGTTAAGTGAAGGGGGGCCAAACAGAGCATAGATACCAAACAGAGACCACAACATTGAAAAATGATTATAATGGTTGAGAAGCCTCAGTTTAATGAAGTGATTCATTTTCTTAGATCCCGATCTAAAATTATTTCTAAAACTGAGTACTCTCCACGTTAGCTTACATTTAAAGCGGTAACCAAACAGAGCATAGCCCCACCATGCTAAGAACGTTCACACCCCGACTTCTTTTCCAAACAATTTTTTGCGTTACTTAGCAACCAAACAGTTCAAAACTCCAACATACCTGCAAATGCGATAGCGGAGACGAAGAATACCACTGCCATGATCAACCCCATAAACGAAACAAACCCAAGTAAATGCCTGCAATCAAGTAAGAGGAAAGCAAACAAGCAAGACTAACCAAATCCATAAGTAAACCCATCGAGTCGATCGAAATAAATTGGTTAATAAAGGAAATGAACAAAATTTCAAATCTTTTGGGGATCTTGAAACCTTTTGTCGATGTCTAGCGACGGAGATGGGCAGCTTGTCGGAACTGGGACGGATGGACGAAGATGGGCGGCGGAGCTGGGCGGCTCTTGGTTGATGGAGCTGGGCAAGGAAATGAAATGATTCACGCATGTTTGAATTCTTTTGATGGGTCGTGGATTTGGGTTGGGAGAAAAACGGGTCAACTCGCGGGTTAAAAATCATTAATTGATGTGACACTATCAGCAGCCCTTGGATCTTTAAAACTCAATCTCAGCCGTCCCCCAGCACCATAATCGAACCCCTGTATTCTTGATAATAGTCCTTGTTTCCTCCAACCTGTAAATATCTTTTGCCCATATATCCCTCTTCTGCTCCTTAACTTTCGAAAGTCTGACCACCTGTGATATCTATCATACCTGTAAAAATTTCCATAATTGAAAGACAATTAATCTCTCAGTTCTTTACTCTTAACAAATCTCTTAACAAGAGTAATATTCTTCCCAATGATATATAGACCAAGGAGGAAGCTATCACATTCATTATCCCTCCGAGATTCACCCAAAGAGCCAGGAAGAGGACACAAATCTATCTCTACCTGATTTAGCTCTTTCTTCAACTTAACCGATAGCAGATCAATTTCCATGCTATCTCTTCCATCTGTTGGTTGAAGGCCAAGTTTTTTTTCCATAGATGTCCCATCAGAAAACACAGCAGCTGGATATTCAACATGAAGTTCTGAATCTTCATTGTTTGAAGTAATCTGTCTTTCTATTCTTTTTCCAAATTCCACAATTCTATTGAAGTTAACAACTTCACAATCTGTCCACATAAGTGGGATGGGCAATCCCAACAAGAAAGACTGTTGCAAGTTTGACACAACATCTGATTCAGCTGGTTCATCTATAACCAGCAACTGATCAAATTCTGCAACGAGCAAGGGAATCTCTGCCTGATATTTGGTCTCAATGCGAGGAAGCACCTGTGGCTCTCCAAAAAAATCACTCTCATCAGTGGAATTTGAAGGTGGTATCTGTGTAGCAGATTCATCTTCAATGTGTTGCATGATATCATCGATGTGAACAACATGCATCTGCTAGAAATGCAGAACAAATTGAACTTAGAAAATAACAACATATTTGAATCGTACCCTATTTTGGAATATTACTTTGCATCAGATAACACTCTAGGGAAAAGAAAAAGACAATTGTGGATGAGATTGCAAGGAGATCACGTCTGACTACCAAGGTATCAGTTGAAACGAGAACTTTGGATCAATTTAAGATGGAAATACATTGATTGTACTATATATCTCTAAAAAGAATTGAGATTGATAGAACAATGGCTCCTAGTATGTTATAATCTTTAGCACTGGGCATTTATGGATGCTAAATGACTACTCAAACTTCACCAATGTACATGATCAATACAATTTTCATAAGCATACACTACTAGAAATTTGAATTTAGTGACGAGATTCTCGGTGACGAAATGAATTTCGTCACTAAAAAAGGGTTTTTCGTGATGAAAATAATTTAGGTCACTAATTTCGTCACTAAAGGTCTTATTTGTGACGAAATAACAATGTCGTCACTAAAAGTTAATTTTTTGGTGACGAAAAGTTTCGTCACACGCCGATTGATCGGTACTTTTGTGACGAAATGCTCCATCACTAAAAGCAAATATTTTTGGCGAAGAAATTACGTCGTCACTCCTACTGATCGATCGCTACGATATGACGATAGATCGACATGCGTCATAGAAGATCTTTCTAAATCTTAACATAACTGATCGATCAGTGATTTAGGTGATCGATCGTTTAAGTACGTGTCGTTTAGATATTTCTAATCTACCGATCGATCGTTTATATTGAAGGGATCGATCTTCAAGGGCGTCGTCGTTTTGGCGTATGCATAACGATCGATTATTAAAGGCACATTGATCGCTCGTCAGTATGTGTCGTTGTTTTTGTTAGATGAAGCGATCGATCGTTCACATAAAGCGGTTGATCAGTTCACACGGTGTCGTTTTAAACGCAAAAGACGATCTATCGGTTAACGTTGATGATCGATCGGTACGTAAATTTTATGATTAAACATTTGTGATTGAATAATGCGAGCTTAAATAATTAGAAATACAAAATATATATTAACAAAGTACGTTACGATATGTTTAGATTACATAACAACAAATAAAGTATACTTCATTAATATTTAGGAAAGCATGTACAAGTTGTACATGTTACATCAAGTAAACATTTCGTAAGAGTTAGTATGAGCAATGTACTAAGATGTCATAAAATAGTGATATAAAGCTTATTTAACACATGATTATAAGTTATTAGTACGAGGTATATATTAAAATGACATTTTAAGTAAAATAATTATAATAATTATTTCATTTGTTAGGTTAAGAATCGTTTTTTCATGGTATATATTAAAATGACATGAGCGATCGATCGGTGAAGGACGGTGTTGTTTAATGGTTTGAGACCGATTGATCATATATTAAGACCAATCGATCGCTCATGTCCGTCGTCGTTGAAATTGCGATCGATCGTTTGAAATACTTCGCGGGAATTTTAAAACTGACAAGACGATCAATCAATGTTTATCGTGCTTGAAATTCAAAAATGCTCTAAGACCGTGGGTGAAGTGAAAAAAACACCCACGACAACTAGGAGAACGAAGGCTTGCGGCAAGGAGCTCTTTTCCTCTCAAACTTAAGTCCAAATATCGTTCTTTTGGTTGAGAGAGTTTTTAGAATAGATTAAGAGGGAGCCCGAGCTCATATTCATTGGTTTTTTAAGCGAGTCAATATTGAAAGTATTTGGCAAAATTTGTGAGATTTTGGTAGAGATTTTGTTCGTTTTGGTGTTGATATCGTGCAAGAGGTAATATACTCTACGTACATTACGTTTTATGAACAATTTGGTTGGTTATTTGATGGTTAGTTGATATCGTGGGTATTGTGGATATAATTTGTGATGATTAGAGCTTATTAGGATGTTTTTAATATGTACATTTGAATGAGTATTGAATGAGGATGATTTGAGAGTGATTTGGGCGTGGATTTGAGTGTGTGAGGGAGGATTTGCATGATTTTATCGATCTGGGTAATTGACAACCGATCACCAATAAGTGACGATCGATGCCTGTTAGATGGTATACAACCGGTCCATCGTTGTGTTTTAAACAATCGATAATCAGACAATCGATCGTCTGCTAGATGGTTGTCTGATTATCGATCGTCATATTTGTACCAATTGATCAGTGTTTCACGCAAGTTTTGTTGCAAATTATTGATGATGTGTAACATTTATATTTATTTACATGTTTGATTATTGAAGTGCTTGAGTTCTGAAAATAAATTATGTAGTTTGAGAAGCATGGAGAATGAATATTGAAGTGTTTTTTACTTGTTCTGTTTGGGTTATATTTTTTTGGATATAACGTGTTTACCCTTAGACTCGTTCAAGGGTTAGGACGTGATAAATATAAGTTTATTTATGGACAGTTTGAGATTGTGAATTCGTGGTTGGACGAGTTCGGTACTTGGGTATACTACTAGCATTGGTGTATGACGTCATACAACTATCGTTAATGACATCGGCCCCCAACGCTGGTGCGTGAACTTGGGGACTGGGGGAGATGCTGCCGATAGATGCCACGTTGAGGGACCTCCGTGAGGAGCAGAGAGTGGAGCCGGAAGAGCGCATGAAAAAATGAGCAAGAGCACATGCGAATGGAGCACGAGGAGCACATGTAACAGGAACAAGAGCGCATGCGAAAGGAGCAAGAGTGCTTACGGGTAGAAATATCGAAGGAACTGTAGAAGAAAATGTCATATGTAATGGAGAAGAAAATGAGCGACATGTCAAGCGACTATTCAGCCGGTTTTGGTGTTCAAACAGGTAGATGCTTGTATGTTTTAATAGCTTTGTGATTATGAATTATTATTACGATATTATTTTCGATTTAATTACGGATCACTATAATTACGAATCACTATTTGTTATTATTGATGTTTATTAATGTGAGTATTGTATTGTTATTATAATAGTACGTGTTATCTAATATTGTCTATGATTTTTTTTTAAAACCCGATTATGTTACCACCGTTCGATCGACATCTTCAACGATCGATCGATTGTTGTTAAACCGATCAATCATTCAATACCACTGTTCGATCGCCAATATTAAAAAGAAAAAATTGTTGATCAATCAGTAACGTAAACGATCGATCGGTGGAGAAATAGACGATCGATCCTCCAACTCAAATGATCGATCGTCAGATTACACCGATCGATCAGTTATTTAATCAACGTTCCATCGCTAAAATAAATGACCGATCGATCGGTATTGGTATCCATTCGATCATTGCAAACAAATACCGATCGATTGCTGTTTCAACCGATCCATCACTACGTTCTCACCGATCGATCGGTAAAAGTACCGATCGATCATTAGATTTAGTGACGAAAATTTTCCGTCACTAAAAACTTTTCGTGGCGAAATTTGAGTTTTGTCACGAAATACATTTTGTGATGCTCTTTCGCTGACGGAGCTCGTGACGAAAAAATTTCGCCACTAATACTTTTAGAGACGAAATTTTGACTTTTAGGGACAATTTTTTGTCACTAAAAGTCAATTTTTTTCTAGTGATATATACGTGCGCACATACGGAAAATATCATTTATTATTTATTTCTATTTACGCAAACACCATGTTGTTATGGTTAAGTGATAATTCTAAATAATCCCATAACGATCATCTTATTGAACACTAGAACGATCCAAAGACAGAAAAACGCGTGAAACACGTTTAATAAATACAAAGAATAGGAAGGGTATATAGCATGCAAAGAATGAATGGACAAGAAACATGTGCTAACCTCCAGGGAAGAACTCGAACGTTAGAACCCACGTTCAAAAATGGACCTGGCCAAATGGGCCTTTCTCATTAACCTCAATTGTCAAGTATTTTTTTTTTCTTGCTTTGTAAACACAGTGCAACCAAGAAAAACATTGAAGAGAATGGAAACAAGAAAAAGGGTAAAGTTATAGTTAGGCCGGAAAATTATGTAAAATATTCTAAATGTCTTTTAAAAACTAAAATTTTAAAAAATAATTAAAAATAAAAAATGATATTTTTAAATAAAACTTCTAAAATCCAATTAAGTAATCCATTCATTTTTAATTTATTTTTAAATGATATTTTTTTAAATTAATATTTTAAATAAAACTATTGAAGCTCTTCAATAATCTATTTATTTTTAATTTATCCTTTTTATTTAATTTAGTTTTAGAGGGGCATTTCGGTCATTTTGCATGATTCTAAAAAATTACGAGATTTAAATCGTCATTTTAAAAATTATAGGTATTAATGTGATTTTTACTCACAGGACTAATATGACTTTACTAAAAAAAACAGAAAGCTTACCCACAGTAACAGAGACATTTTGAATAGAGAAAGTACTTTAAAGTGTTACCTCAAGTATAGCTTTCGTGGATACGAGAAGTTGAATTCTGGAGTTCTTGCCAATAAGAGAGAGAAGGCTAAGAGATGACTAAAGCCGATCTCGCTAGAGAGAGAGTTAACGCTGATTTTTTTTTTTTTTTTCTAATTATCATAAAATACAAGCACCCCGTACTAAATAACAGAGGAATCACTAAGAGAAATATACAATGGGAAATCCTTTGCTAGCATATCCTCTGGGTGACTTGTCGAAACGCCCCAACGCGCGAGATGATGAGCCATCATAGTTACGAAGAATGAATTAGTATCAAATTTGACGTCCATTAATGAAGATGATTAGATTTTTCTCATTTGATAGAAACTAGTGTGAGGAATATTACGAAATTTAAATGAAGTTGAAGCGGGGAAATGCTCAACTTCATTCAGCTGGGACGAAATGCCTACACCCACTTTGTAATTGACAATTCTTTTATCACCCTAGTTGAATAGAGAATCCATAATAAGTCAACCCCGGCCCAGATGGTGTCGAGTTTGGCATAAACTCCAGTTGTTCCAGGAACTTAGTCATAGCACACTTAAATCACCGTCTACAAGAGTGAACAAGCTTTTCTTTTGAAATGGCTGAAAAACCCTCCAATGATAACAGGGGTCGAGCTTTGTTGGTTAACGCATCATTAGAGTTGAGACCAAGAAGAAGGAAAATTGAATATATATATATTTTATCGAAGAGGGAGCTAGCTAGCTAGTACAAAAATATAAAACAAACCTACATGCTGAAATGAGAAATATGAGCAGAAAGCAACTACCAAAAATTTGTTTTAGATCAACAAAGATCTGTACCACGTACTTTAAGTAGACAAAAGCTTTAAAAGCGAGGTGCGAGATCCATACCTAAATCTTTATAATTGTTTTTCCTCTACTTTTGCTCCTCCCAGAGGCATGATGAATAAAGTTTCCTAATTCTTTAGGGGACAAGGACCACATAACATGTTCTGTAAACAGTTGGGTTTCATGCCAAGAAGTACGGTAAGAAGAAGTAATCTTGGAACATATATCAAGATGCGGTTCAATATATATACAATTGGAGACGGGATATATTCCATACCTCTGTAATTTCTTTAGGGGAAGTTGAGAGTATGTAAAGGCATGCATATCCGCAGCAGTTTTCCTGGAATATTAGTTCGCCGTCTTTTCAGAATTTTTTCTCACTATCCAATATTTAATGGCGTTTCAATCTATATACCCAAAGTTTTGAAGACAGACATCTCGATATCATATTAATTAATAGCCAACAGAAGGAAAAGACAAGTGCAGTAAGAATAGCATTTTCCTTCGTACATGCAGATACATAAAACTTTTTTCTGCACCGCGGGGAAGCAGAGAGGCGTTTGAAATTGAAATATATAGCTACCTTTTATTTTAATGGTTCTTTGTTGTTCTGTAGCTACCAGTTAATATTTCTGTAACTTGGACGACCTAGGGTTGCAGATAGCTAGTGAGGCTTCTTCCTAGCTATGCCATTTAATTTCTTTAATTTAATTTTTCGATTTTTTATATCGACTTTCCCTTCTGGGTACACGTGGTAATTATAGTATAACTTGCTGAATTTAGCATCTTAATTGTCCGTTTATCTTCCCCTCGTCAAGTTGCATGAGCGTTTACATGCGTTTGATCGATGTTCCTTTTGGCAACTGTTTATCTGTGGCCACTGGCCAATCAGTTATGCGCTAGCAGGTCCTATGCTTTGGAAGGACAACTAGCATCGGTGAAAGCGTGGACATATATATAAACATGCGATTTCAGATTATTTGAACAGTACCAAATGACTTTTCCCTTCGACAGGAGTGCATAATTGTCTTTTTCTGCACATGCGATGCCACTCGTAAGCCACTATCAAATCATAGATTAGGTGATGTTCATTAACATACAATTAGTACTAATTAAACTACCGCACCAAAAAAAAAGGGTACTAAATAACTAATGGAGTTCATGTTTCTTCCCTATGATTTGTCTAGAGTAATTAAACAAGTCACAACACTTTACAAAATAAAAAAAATTTAAGTTGACAATCTTTTTTTTAAAAAAAAATCTTCAAACATTTTATTTTAAAGTATAATTAATGAATCGAATTTCTCAGTCTGTCCTGTTATTATGACGGTGAATTCTCCATTTCATTTTATTCTCGTTCTTTTCGGCCTTCCGAATCTTCGCTATACGAGATTATAAAATTTGGTTGGAAACATATGAGCATCTAATAATTATATGGCTGGCGTACATAAGCGAAATCATTTCACTAAATTAAAATATTAAGCCTGTCACGCTTTAGTATCTTACCTTCTAAAATAAATAATGGGAAAGTCACACTACCTATTATGATGTGGGGGATGAATTAACAAGCACAGTGTCAAGAATGTGACCCATAAACACCTTTGAACCAGAGAAAAAACGTCTACTCCAAGTCACAATGGATGAAGATCTGCTGCTGATCGCCACATGTCAACACTGTAACCTGCAGATGACGCTCCTAGTCCAATTGGTCATAATTCTTGCATTTTATAAACCAGTCCCGAGTCCCATGTCCCGACCGGACCTCTTAAAGATTGGCAAGAAGCTAAGATGATTTGCTATGGCATACAGTGAAATGATCTCTAGATAGTAGGTAATCTAACACCAGGGTCCTTTGTTTATTATTAATCAGCACTTTTTATATCTTAGTTTGGTTGTATCTAGACTGTAAGGCTAATACGTGCATATATGTTATCCACAAATTCAATTTAACAACATTGTTTAAGCATACTTATCTCGAACTTATTGAAAACATTGAAGAGATTAAGGGCCACAATGGGGGTTTTGGGGGGGGGGGGGACCAGTTCTCCGTAATTTATAAGTTTGGGTCTTCTTTCTGATGTAGATTGCTTCCACAAGCCCCCAGAGGCGTACACATAATGACCTTGAATAAGCAGTGGAAAAATAATGGCCCTTCGTAAGATTAGAGAAAAAACAGAAAGAAAGAAAGAAAAGGCTAGCTAGCCCTCCATTAATGAACTTGAATGAGCTGTGGGAAAGACGACAAGTTGGTAAATTTGATAAAAGGGGCTTAGTTATACTAGAGATAAGGTTAAAAGCTCAAATAGAGTGCTCTCATAATAATCCGGCATAAGAAGCTAGCAAAACCTTTTAAATAGTTTAAAAAACAAAAGGGAATTTTATATAGAAAATACCTTTATCATGTGGGGAAACGTTTACCATGTACATGCTAAACATACAGATAGACATGCGTACGTACATATATATGCGTCTATATATATAGCAGCCAGACCTGAGGGGAAGCAACGTGTCTGTGTTTGACAGGATCAAATTAAGTCTCTTCTTTATAGAGATGGTTGATAATACGGGCAAAAATTCCGACAGGGAAGGGTTTAAGTACCGTTTTGCTGGTGTTAATAGTGCCTCAGGTGAAGATGGGGTCATGAAAGAGCAAGATCGGTTGCTTCCAATAGCTAATGTTGGCCGGATCATGAAGCAGACTCTTCCTCCAAACGCAAAAATCTCCAAAGAAGCCAAAGAAACCATGCAAGAATGCGTATCCGAGTTCATAGGCTTTGTTACTGGAGAAGCTTCAGACAAGTGTCACAAGGAGAAGCGCAAGACAGTGAACGGGGACGATATTTGCTGGGCTATGGCAACACTCGGGTTTGATGACTATGCTGAGCCCTTGAAAAGATATTTGCAAAGGTATAGAGAGTTGGAAGGGGAGAGAGCTCAACAAAGTAAGACAAGCAACAATGACGAAAACAATATTGAATCACCAAACTATGGAGCCGAGACACAAAAGAAAGCCACTGTTCCGACGACTCCCTTGAAGTTCAATGAGATTGATAGGAGTAGTAGCTCTCTGTCCAGGAGGTTTTGAAAAATATGAAACATGGTAATAATTTCTAGTCTTATATATCTGTATTTAACATTTTAATGCTGATTATGCTGTAGAAATGATCAGATAGTAAGTGAGTGGGAGTGGGGGGGCTGGGAGAGGGTTGGTTTCGTTAACTTGTGTTGGCTACTAAATCTTGATTTTGCCTTTTATTGACTGTTTGGACTAAAGGATTATGGAAATAAAGCTAATCCTGGTATCTTGTATTCTCTGGAATTATGAGGTTTATTGCAGGAAATTTGATTAGAAAATATGACCAAAAATAAGTCTGAATTCGTTTGGTTAGTTGGGGATATATGTATGGTTTAGGGTTTTATTTAGATTATAACTGGAAATCGTGAAAGTTGTGTCATAGCTTAAAATCAATTCAACTAGAGGCTTTCCGATTTAAGGGATAATTCGTTACAAGCTTTGTTCAGGATAACCGCATAGGGCAGTATACTAGGTTCAATTTTCCCCAATTTACGCCATTCAGAATTTCATGAAACATTGAAGTTAGCTGAGACTCAGATGCGATTGATGCAATTAGCTCGTTATCTAATGGGCTCCAGCTTTTTGTTTAGGATATCACCATCCATAGATACTCCTTCCAAATTTTGGGGGGGTTTATACATGATGCTCTAGATGCAACTGTCTGGTATAATTTAGATCTGAATAGGATTCCATGAGTGAGTCATGTATTAATCAGTCTCCGGTTTGTCTAGGAAATCAGTTTTCACATTGGTTCCTTTCTTTGGTTGATCATGTAGTCTAAGTTATGACACTGAATTTTCATGAATTCCAAGCACCGCTTGCAGTTTTTTGTTTGTATATCTTTAACCATTCCTATATATGTGATGAAGGAACTCTAAGTTCTGAGCTACAAACTAGCAGTACTAGAACTAAGGACATATCATGGCTACCTTCTGTCATTTTACTAAGTACTTCACAAGCGAGATCTTAATTTTTGCAGCCAAGCTAGCTAAGTCACCATCCTGGCTTAACTAGATGGACATCCAACTAGCTACAAGTACTCATGGGAGTCGTCTAATATCCGTTCCAGGTTTACCGAAGGACATAGTACTGGTCCAAAGTTAGGGTTTCCTTTGAAACAGTACTGCAAATCTAGGGACCACAGTCTACGTTTTTACTGGCTCTACAATATTCCACAATTTGCTGTTAAAGCCCTCATCTTTTAGAGGCCATGTGTGTTTTCCCTGTAGCCAAATGAGTTTGGATCACATTCCCACAAGTGAGGATGTCGAAAATGCCAAGCTCTTTTGGAAGCTTTGAGCAGAGATCATTCACTTCTTAGAGAGATAATACGACTAGTGATACGTGAGAGTAAACAATCCATGGCGTTCTAGGGTTTCTGCACATATATATTAAGGTCTGCGTGAAGGATATGCAGCCTTTCCTTTTCCTGGAGACCTACAAAGAGGACAAAGCGATACGTCTTTTTTGCCATTGAACAAGTTATATTTCAATGCAGTACTTCGTGGTCATGAATTTTCTGAATACATATTCTAGGATTCCTTGAATCTTTTACAACAGCGAGAGTTGTACTAATTGGCATGGCGTCTGGCCAGTACCTTTATAGCCGTTGGCATTGCACTGGACGATTATAATTATTAATTAATAGATCCTAATGAAAGAGGTAATCGCACTTCATACCATTTACAATTATTATACCCATCTACTCTGACAGATAGCACATGTGGATGATAAGTTCTCCATGTGACATCTAGCAGGTCGCAACGATAGGAATTAACTATAAAAATGCAGTTGAGGACACTTGCTAGACCCAGAATTGGTGTATTTTGCGTTCATCCAACCATGGCATTTTGGCCGGCTGTGCTTAATCAGAAGTATCTGAAATAAGATTAATCGAAGAGTACATGTCCAATCAGAAGCGTAGACACGTGGCTTCAGTCTGCGCTTGTTGACTAAATCTGACCATACGGGAATCTGATGTTCTGATGTTGTTTTGCATTGAAAGCTGGGAAGTAATATCTCCATCTAGTAGTGGCGACAGGTAATGCAGGGTCAAGTCCCCTGCTACTTGTTCTTTTTTTTTTAATCAAGCGGAGCTATATTATATTAGATATAAAAACAGAAACACAGTAGCTACAAAGGAGAAGCACAACGAAAAAACCAAAACAAAAGCCAAACTAAGGGGGTCAACCCCTCAAACACCCATTGAAGACGCTGACAGTGCCCACAAAACTCGGGGAAGCATCCCTCTCTTCCAGAGGAAGCAGCCCATTGGGCAAGAGAATGTGCAGCCACATTTGCACTCCTAAGAGAAAAGAAACAACTAGACGAAGGAGACACCGCAAACTGATCTTTGATCTTAGAAATAATGGGTTCAATCACCCAGGGGCAATCAACCAAATCCATTCCAACTGCATCCACAACAACTGAAGAGTCCCCTTCAAATAGAACATCAGACCATGCGGCAAGATTAGCCACCTGAACTCCTAACCACATCGCCTCTGCTTCTCCCACCAAAGGATCAACAGTACAAAGCTGCTTAGTTTCTGTATGAATGATGTTACCCAAATAGTCACAGCAAACACAGGGCAGCCACAGCAAAGGAAGGTCTAATCGCCACATCAACATTGATCTTAATACTTCCTCTAGTAGGAGGGTGCCATCCAATAGATCGACCTTGGGCATTAGCTCTCCAAGAAGCCACATGTTGCTGAGTTATGCGCCTGAGCTTATCCAGCAATGCAGGGATCTCAGATGGGGCTTACCATGAACAATAGGGCTGCGTTCAAACCAAACAACTGAAGAGTTTCAAAGAATTGCGTATATACACATGAAATGAATTTGGCGTATAGCTTTGGTATATATAGACAGGTGGCGTAACCACCTAACAAACTCTTAACAAAATAATATTTTATGGAGCACAATAGAATGCTGGACGACTGTAATACCTCGTCCCAAAAAAGGTGTAAGTGAGTAATTTAAATTTTAAACGAAGAGATATGACTTAATCCTATGTTTGATTTTTGGATAGAGGTTGAACCGTATTTTTGAATTTAAAGGTGCTGATATGGAGATGTGATCTATATTTGAATTTAAAAGTTTGAATAAAGATTTGATCTTGTGTTTGAATTTAAAAGTTAAGATATTGATAAAGATTATTCTTATATTTGAATTTGAAAGATATGGATAAACATCTTATGTTTGAATTTAAAACTGATGGATAGAGGTATGTTTGAATTTTAAAAGTTGAAGAGATTGAGATTAATAAATAATCGCAGAGAATGTATATTGGAGACCAAAATTTGGATTGAGGTGGTGCTACAAAGTTCTAAGAGATTGTTCGGCAATTATTGGAAAAGTTTTAAGGATTGGTTTAGTGTTCGAGGTAAGTGGTTCTTCAATGAGATTTTTAATGTGTACCGTATTTTTATATGGTTTTGATGTATTACTTAGAGAACTGAACAAATTTTGGGTAAAATGAGATTGTCGAGATTTTGTGAAATTCAATTGAAATATTTATAACTTGTTTTGGTGAGCATACTGTAAAAATTGTCCTTGCGCTAGCGATATATCTCTGTGGTCTGTGTGACCAATTTGATACCCCTCGTGGTATTTGAAGGTATTTGTGGCCTAGAGGTCTGTGTTGCCTAGAGGTCTGTGTGGCCTAATATTTAGAGGTCTTTGTGGCCTGGAGGTCTGTGTGACCATTGATGATTTCCCTATATTGCGCGGCCTTGGATATTTTGTTACAAACTTGTATTTTGGATTCGGTATAACTCACGATGTTTTATTTTTTTTGGATTATGGTTATTGTGATAAAATTTTCGTTTCCCCAACCTTCATTGACTTACTACTTACTGAGCTAGTCGTAGTTCGCCCCTTATTCTCATATTTTTCCGAGTTGGCATAATTAGAGAAATTTGAGGAGCTTCAGATAGATTTGTGTTTCGAAGACGTGTTTTGCAAGAGTACTTTTGGAGATTAATGTTAGGGAATTTGATATTATACTATTTTGGGAGATCTTCATCGATATTGGAAATATCGGATATGCTAATGTAAATTTTAGGGCTCTGATTGATAATTTTTTGGTCTTTTTACGGTTTATGAATATTTTGCTAAGGTTGTACAAAATTAGTTTTGAAATATTGGGGCTTAGATAAATGATTATCCATGGTGAAAAAGCCTTATTTTATACGGAAATCTATTCGTATGGAATTTTGGGTCGGTGCGTTACAACGACAATATCATGTAACTGCCGAATCTTTCAAGAATGTTGTAGAAGGCTCTGTCGTATTCAAGGTTCTAGAATGCTGAGTTGGAGACGAATGGTGTGATGCTGAGGTGGGATATGACTCGGCAGCTGACTGTGTCTCAACATCACCCCGCAAGTCGAACATGAGTGGCACAACCAGGAGGTTTGAACGAAGTGATTGAAACCGAGAGATGGAGAGGGGCTCGGTAAAAATATCAGCTAGTTGATTAGAACTAGAGAGAAAGGAAACAAGGAGAGAGCCGTTAGTCACGCGATCACGAACAAAATGAACATCGATATCAACATGTTTGGTGCGCGAGTGAAGAACTGGATTCACCGAGAGGTATGTGGAACTAAGATTGTCACACCCTAGAAGAGGAGGCTTCAGGAGAAAAACACCAAGCTCGCTGAGAAGATACTAGACCCAGATAAGTTCAGCAGCCGTGTTTGCCATACAATTTGTACTCCGCTTCAGTGCTACAACGGGCAACAGTG
The DNA here is from genome assembly GCA_963930655.1 of Myrica gale. NCBI lineage: Eukaryota > Viridiplantae > Streptophyta > Magnoliopsida > Fagales > Myricaceae > Myrica > Myrica gale. Next base: position 11,723,199 of record OZ005614.1, read on the forward strand.
GGTTGTTTTCTGGAACTCCAGGAGATCAAATTGACAGTGACCACCAGTAGAACGTCTATCGTAGGGACAACCGACCCAATCGGTGTCAAAAAAGGCAGTGAGGGAAGGAGAACCAGAGGAGCGGAGATGTGAGCCATAATGAGCATATGCTTGAGATAACGCAATATGAGTTTAACGCCCTACCAATGAGGAATCCCGGGTGCATACATGAAGTGACCAACTTTGCTGGCCGTGAAAGCGAGATCCGGGGCGAGTGAAGGACAAATATGGAAGACCTCCGACAATGAGCCTTGTGCTGAGTAGTAGAAGCCAGAGGAGAGCAAATAGGCTTGGCAGAGGACATGTTGGACCGAAGAAGAAGATCTTGGACGTATTTCTTTTGGGAAAGAATAAGCCCAGTGTCAGAACAATTCATTTCAATACCTAAAACATATGAAAGAGCATCGAGATCTTTAACGGGAAAATCTGAGGCAAGAGTGGCAATGAGAGTGTCCATAGCATAAGAGCTTGAGCCAATGATGACAATGTTATCGACGTAAACCAGAAAATACATGGTGAGTGCAGGCCCAACGTAGAGGAATAGAGAGGAGTCGAATTGAGAGGCAGTAAAACCGATCTCCAGGAGGCGACAACTCAGTCGATGGAACCAGGCACGGGGTGCTGTTTCAGAGCATATAAGGCCTTATGAAGATGGCAAAGATGATCTGCTACCAAATGTTATTAGAGCATACACCATGCCTCTGAGTTGCAACTGTGCGGCGCAGGATGTGACGCCAGTATTGCTGTGTTAGTTTGGGACTAGAAAAATCCTAGTGCACAGCCAGCCCGCCTGGGCGTTGGGGCTGCGGAGTGTGGTGGAATGTTATGGACCATTTGGGGAGTATGAGATCCATCCCACATTGGTGGTATGGGATGCCAATGTGGGGTTTATATGTCTTAGGTTGTGTTGTGTGTTAAAATTTTGGGGAAATTAAAATTTTAGGGTATTGGATTTGGTGAAAAAATGAAGAGAGAGATGATTTAATATTTATTATTATGAAAAGTAATGATGTGATGGGGGGAGAGAGATTATATTATAATTTTTTAGTGTTAAAATTTTAGACACAGTAGTAGATGTAGGAAAAGCATAGAGGTCGTTTTAGTGTTGCCTTGAAGAATAATTTTCTCCATGAATGTATCCTTTACAAGGAAACAATCAGAGTAAAATTCAAACATAACATGATTGTTAACACATAATTCACGAACATAAACTAAGCTTTTAGTGAGAGAGGGAACATGGAGTAAATTAAATAAAGAGAGAGAACGAGAAGGAGTTTGAAAAAAAGTACTACCAGTGTGTTGTATAGGTAATGAATAACCATCACATATACGAACATGTTCATCACCAGTGTAAGGTTGAGAGGAGAGGTAAAGATTCTGAAAATCAGCGGTCATATGGTCGGTGGCAGCAGTGTTTCGATACTAGGTGGAGTCCACAGGAACAGAGGAAGGTGGGTGGGCACCATTCGGAAGAGCAGTGTAATTAGCAGAAATCGAAGGTGGAGGTGGAGCTTGAAATGACTAATTAAAATGATTATAGCAGATAAAAGCAGTGGAGACATTTGCAGAGATTGCTTGGTGGAGACATTTGCAGAGATGTCTATGGTACTGTGATGTGAGAGACGAGCCTCATGCATGAGGAGATGGCTGAACAGTGCATAAGGAGAGACTAGGTCAACTCGAGTTGAAACCAGCTAAGAGATAGGTTGTGAACTCAGTGTGAGAGAGTGATTTTCCAGTGGCAGCAAATGTATGAGCAAGGAGTTTGACTATGTTATATTAAACTGGAAGGATACATCGCTCTACTTCAACCAGCCATATTGCTCTAGTAGAAGGGGACATAGAGGAATCTAAAGAATCATCCTATGAAGATTGAAGAGTTTGAAGAACTAAGAGATCCGTTTGACCCTGAAGTTGGTGAAATCAGTCGCCTAAGGCTCTCAAGAGGTGTGACCAAAGTATCCTGAATGGATTGGGAGGCGCACCCTAAAGAGGGAAGAATGGACAACCCATTATTTCCAACCTCCAGAATCTTTGTAATTTGTGAGACATGAGGCCCAAAACGTCTCACCTTTTTTCGGGAGATTATCTCAGGAGGCTTTTGGTTGTTGCTAACAAGTATAAGACTGTCAGCTGGTAATAAATGCACTTCCAGAGGGGAAACGACGGTACCTCTAGACTTGGACACAAGGACATCATTTGGAGACTCAGAGGAAGTGGGTTCTGGAACCAAATTAATGCATTCGAAGATATTAAGCATTGGCACGTGAGGCTGGTCCAATGAAGTGGTCGAAGTCGTCTTAAATAATTGCGGTAGGTTTACAGGAAAATGAACCAATATATGGTTTGGGGAGGAGATAGACAGGTGAAGAATCGGATCAACCAAAAATTTCTCACTACAAGAAAATTGAGCTTTAGGAACAGATTTTCTTTGGGACGACCAAACAACCTTCCCTAAAGGACCCCTTTTGGGATGCAACAAAGGTGTCGTCCCAAAAAGGGTGTCAAAGAACATCTTTAGGGACGGGCACCTCTTTCTGTCCCTAAAGAATGAGTTTTAAGGACGGATTCTAAGCATCCGTCCCAAATAAATAGGCGGGAACACGAGGGTAATAACTTTGGGACGACACCATTCCGTCCCAAAATACTTCAAGTTCAAACTAATTAATTCTGGTTCGAACTACTTATAATCAAGTTCAGACTACAATTTTGGGACGACAAACAAACGTCCCAATAATGTGCCCGTTAGGACTACTTATAATCAGGTTGCAACTAAACATACTAGTGCGAACTGTAATGTTTTAGGTTCGAACTTTAGTTAGCACTATTACATGTCCCTTGTTCGACACCTGTCTAAAATTTTATTTATGTAAACTTGTCCGAATTAGGTATATCATAGTTCCAACGTCTCAAACAGAGCAGATCGATGCGATGTGATGTGAACCTTCATTAAATGCGTCAGTTCAGTTTGGACTTGAAACATGTTAGTCGAAACTTGTATAATTGGGATATCAGTGCTAACTAATGTTATGGTCGTGCGCACTACATAATGGGAAGTGCGAACTAAGTTAGCGGAGACACACATGTGAATGAATATTTGATTCGTTAAGTGTGAATTGCTATTGTACTAGTGCAGACTAGGGGTAGTATTTTTAAAAAAGAACCAAAGGCATTTTGGACGCACAAGTCATGACATAGACACATGCATCCCAAAAGCCTCTTCCTCTCCCGAAAGAAATTTGGCCTTCTTCCTCAGCTGCTCACTGACGTTAGAGAAGCTGTGCCGTCGCGCTAGGACAACATCTGCACCGTCCTCCACCTGGGTAATCTCTCTATCCCTTTTTTTCTAACAGATTTTGGGGGGTTTCCAGCCTTGAAATTTGATTTTTTTTGGTAATGGTTGGAAAATTTATTTTTGCGGTGAATGTGGGTAGTTTTTGGCTTGGGTTTGGTCGATTTTGGGTTGCCTGCTGGTGTTGTTTGGGAGGAAACACTTTTCATGGTTGTTGGACTGCATTCCGCCCACATTTGGCGGTGATTTACGATGACTGCCATGGCCATGGTTTTGCAGTGTGGATAGTGCGAACTGGCCCTATAAGTTCCAAAATATATTTGCCTCCATTGTTCCTGTTGAAACCTATTTCGAGGTTGTTTGAACTCTATATTTGTATGTTCAAACTATCTGGAGTTGTTCAGACTCCATCTTGACATTGGAAACTGGAATTTGATCATTTTGACATAGTTGAAACTAAATATTGTTTGTTCCAACATAATATTGATTTAGTTTGGACATAATTTTCTGTTCAAACTTAAAGTTCATTTATACTCGATTCTAGTTCAAACTTAGAGCTATTGTAGTTCAAACTGTACTAGAGACAACCACAATTAGAAACTTCAATTACGCTCTCATGAACCATTTTATTTTCTATTTAAATATGAAGCTAATTGTTGGAGGTTATATGATAAGTAATTTATTTTTCCTTTGTATAGAATTATTTAAAGTTGATTGAAAATAGAATGGGCATTGGTAATTGTTTTTTTTCTGTTGAAACTCTAGTTTATTTTCTGTGAAAACTTAGTTCATAACCTTTTTTTTTTGTTCATACATCTTGGTTTAAGTTCAAACTTTGATTTTAAAGTTTTGGTTATTCTTGTTTCAGTAGTAACCTTCAAAGTCTTTAGTTGAAACATATAATACTTAAATTCAAAATTGAATAATTTTGTTCTAACTTAACTCATATAGTTCGACCTGTTATTGTTCAGTTCAAATCATAACAAGGAGTTTAAGATCATAGTTCAAATTTATACTATTGAAGTTCAAAAAGTAACTGGAGATGTTCATACTTGTTTTCCCTTGGTTGAAACTGTTATTTTCTTTCTGTTGTAGCTCAGCTCAAACTGGTGTGCACTTATTTTCCAACTTGTTGGGTTATGTTCAAACTTTGTCTTATTTTTTTAAACCTTATTTTTTTTAGTTCATACTTTTCATTTTTTTAGTACTGACTGTTTACATTCTTAGTTCAAACTTATATGAATTAATTTATCACTTTTCTTTGCAGATACCTTGTTATTAAATCTGAAAATGGCACGACGAGTGAAAGCAAGGTTATCTCGAGAGCCCTCGCTGCCACCCCAGCGGTCGCGTACTTTGGATCAGCGTCAGGAGCTCATGGAGGCACGTGCAGTGAACATGGAGCGGGAGGCATATTTGCAGGACCTTGAGGATTTAACATTTGAGGGGCAAACATCTCCTTTATTTTCATGAAGCGGGGGTGGAATCCCATCAGCGAGGAGACAAGGTTAGTCTGTGCGACCCTTGTATCTGAGTTCTATTGTTGCTTCTTGGAGTAAGAGCCAGCCCAGGTAATCATTATTGAAATAATTGAGTTTGGTTTAAGTGAACAAATTTTAGTTGAGCCAGCCCAAGAAATAATTGAGTCGGCCCAAGAAATTTTAGTTGTTGGAATTTCTTTGAAAAATTGTGGTAGACTGGATAAATAAGACGTATTGTGATTTACTGTAGGGCTTCATGGCCTAAATATTGGATATATATCGCGAACACATACTTTTAATAGTAATTTAAGATTTGGAAAATATTTTGTTCAATATTATTAAGCATTTATTAATTGAGAGTGAAAGTAAATTATAGAATAGTAAAATATCTTAGGTTGTGTTGGATTTTTCAGTGTAATTGCAGGTTGGGGAATGAAATATTTTTAAGCGTTACAACGCACGTTTTTTTTTCTAACATCTTTCTTTGTTTGCGGGCATCGTACGACATCACGCTGAGGGGGGTGTCAGTTACATTCTCGGTCGACAAGATTAGCAAATTTTTGGGTATTTACCGAACTGAGGGCCCTTCGTACCCTAACTTGGAGGAGGAGGTAGCTAACCGTCTGATGCTATCTAATAGTGAGCTGTACAAGTTTCTGACTGTGAAGGTGGATTCCTAGACCACTTGCCGAACATCCCTCACAGTGCCATGACGAACTTTTTCATAATGGTACACTTGATAGTTGCATACAATATTGACCCTCACTGGCGCACCAGTGAGGCGAACTTCGAGAGAACGAAGCTCATGGCCTATTGAGGGGGTCCCAGTGGACCTCCCATCACTAATCTGTCGGAATATCATAAAGGAAGCAGATTCCTTTGAGGTTAGTGGCGTTCCTTACGACATCCTCTTGACAAACTTCTTAGATGCTGCTAAGGTCCCTTCACATGTTGGGGAGGATAGCAAAAGCCTCCTAGTCTGATCTACTTAGAGACGTTGAGGAAGAGAAGATCATAGCTCAAACGGGGCAAGGGAGCAGTAGATGACGCAGCTCAAACCGCCTGGGCCACCGAGCTTCTTGAACGCTTCGTCGACTTGAGGATCTTGTTAGATAGAGGTTCGACTGGCATCAGGACAAGATAGATGAGTTGGGCAACAAGGTCGAGCACCTTAGCTGTTCGATCAATGCGATGCAAAGGACGGTTGATTCACTTTAGTAGGCCAATTTTTATTTTATGTCTTCTTTTTGGGTTATGTACTTATTTTAGGATAACGTTATTTTGGACACTTTGATATGTTTATTTTGTACTTATTTTGGATAAGATGGACACTTCTTTATGTACATTTTTGTCTTAGCTCCAATTGTTATCTTTATGTTTATGTTATAATTTTAACCAATGAACACATAAAAATTCTAAACATTGTTGATATTGTTGGAGTTTGAGAGAAACTTGAGTGAACTCTGTTTCAACTAAAAAATTTAAGTCCGCACTTACTCTTACTCAATGTGCACTCTAGGATTTATGTCCCAACTCGCATTTCTCCAGTTTGAACAGTAACAAAGTTAGAGTTCCAACTACAGCATAGTTCAGACGTTGATAATTTAGTTTGAACAGAACGGAAAGTTCGGACCATTAATTTTACTCGTTCGCACTTTAAAATATTTTTTCCACGGGATTCCTCCCACCATGTTAAATTACACGTTTTTATATGGAAGTAAACATCAAAACGATGTCGTACTTACCCGTTCGCACTCCATCACATGAATTCTGTACCCAGTTCGAACTGGTAATTTTAATTGTCGAATGCTTTCTCCGGCTATGTAGTCCGAACTAAGTTAATGTATGTGCGCACGTGTACATGTTATAGTGTGAACATGTATTTTATTTGACTTTCATGTGACCGCGTAAATTTTGTTTCTCGGCATTTTCAGTCCGAACTGGTATATGGAAGTGCGAACTCAATTATGGTAATGTGCGGTAAGCTCATTAAGTTACTACGATGTACCTACCATATGTTTATCAGATGTACACTAATGCTTTTTAAATTTCATCTTCATTTCATGTACCTTCCATATTGTGATCATATGTACACCAATGAAGTGATGAAGATCATTATGGTAAGTTGAGGACATTGATAATGAGTTCGTACATGTGAGTTGATGCGTCTTAAACTCATTTTGTTAGAATGTGTTTAATAAAGTTTGATAACCCGGTGATATAGATGTGCAAGGTGTGTTGAGCAAATGTATGTGAGGGTTGGCAAATTAGTAATAAGTGTAGCACGTGTGCTAATAGGTGTAACACTCCAAGATGTTAAAGAGTGCTAACTCAAATTGTGTATCTACCATGTTTTCTTCATATTATTTTCATCATTTGAAAGTGTTAATCGGATTGTGATTGAATATTAAATTGGTACATGTTTTTTAATTGATTGTAGTCTATTTAAAGTTCGAACTTCGAATATTACGTTCTAACTGTTCCAAACACAAGTTACACCTTTTTAATAGTAAGTGCGAACGAAGTTGATAACAAGTCCGCCCTAATGGGAACCAAACGATGTCGTCCAACTTACTATGATCTTCCGAGTTTGTACGTTGGAACATTGTTTTGGTAAGTTTAAACGAGGATAGGTTAGATCAAACATAAACGAATGGGAACCCAACGGTGTTGTGCAACTTACTATGATCTCCTGGGTTTCTAAGTTGGAAGATTGATTTGGTAGTGCGAACGATTAGAGTTTAGTTCTAACATGACTGTCTGAGAACCAAACGGTATCTTCCAACTTACTAGCTCAGTCTGAACTTAAGTATTCTAGCTCGAACTGGGAACACAGACATAAAAATAAACTTAGCAGCTTCGTGCAGACCCATTTGTGCACGAAGCTGCTAAACAGACGGGGAGCTTTCGGCTAGGTAAGGGAGGTTCCCAGTTTTACGTGACCGAGGAGAACGAAGGGTAAGCTAGCATGTCCGTCTACTTTAGTTTCCATTTCTCCTCTCCTTTGAATGATGTTGTTTGTTAATTCGAAGGTTGATTTTGTATGAGCTATTTTGGGAGAAACCTCAAGAATTTGTACGATTTGCTGAAATCCCCAACCAGGTTTGGTGTTTGGATGAAATTCCTATGTATTTTACATGCTTCCAACTTGTTATTTCATGGTTTGGGGTTCCTGTTGTGGTTGTTCAGTCGTTGAGTTTCTGTAGAATTTGGGTTTATTCGCTGTAGTTTGAACTACATATTTTTTTGTTGAAACATATGTATATGGGTCTGATATATGTCTGTTAAAACTTAATTATATTAGTGTGAGCTAAATATTTGTATGTTGTAACTGTTCTTTGCAACTCTGTCAATTCCTGATATATTGTTCGAACTGAATTCTATTGCATGAGATATATGTGGGAACTGATGAGATTATTATTGGAATTTGTGTCACATATGTTTAAACATATAGTCTGAAGTCATAACATGCTTTTCGAATGTTTGTCAGAATATATTTATTAGCCCAAACTATAAGAAATGAGATTATGCAGACAAGCATATACATTCATTCATTTTCACCTTACACTCGTTCACTCCCGAATGGGCTAGGACCTACCTATTAGATTGAAAGTAGGTTGGGAGTTAGGATGCAATTAAGTCATGCTACATCCATTTTCATAAGTCTATTTCTTCTTAGGGTCCACACCATCGATAAGAGCTGCATGGATGAGACGGATCAATGGAGCACCAAATATCGAGAAAGGTTGGCACAATTCTTGAAAATTGCCAAGAACCATATTCATAGTCGAGGGTTGATAATCCTGGGCAAAATTGTGCGACATGTTTGATGATCCAAAATATAAGGTATATGTATATCTTTGAGTCAATTAGTATTTCGGAATGCGTTTAACCATTTATCATGAAACTGTTTCCAGGAAAAGTGGAAAGTAAACAGTGAAAATAAAAAGGGCTTGAAGGTTTTCTACACAGCGGGTACGAGAACGTTTGCTCGATATCGAAAAGTGTTGGTAAGTGATATAATTCTTACTTGTATATTGTTATCTTTATTTAGTTCATTACTAACTTGTTACGTAAGTCTCTAGGAAACTTCACACTCTGTAACTTCAGAGATTGGGAGTCCTTTTCATTTGTCACATATTATAATTGGACATATATGTCAAATGAATGTAACATTAATATTAATGATTCAGAATATATAATGTCTTTTGCAGGAAAATCTATCTTAGATGGGAGGTCCTATACAGATATTGATATTCTCCATTAGGTCCTAGGCCCCATGCCTAGTTACGTGAGGGGGTTGAGGCGAGCAATGAAGCTTCCAAAAAGCTCGGGTTCATCATCCACTAGTGTAGTGCGACAATTAAGAGAGGCATAATTGGAGATAGATAGATTGAAAGCGGAAGTTGAGGTAGAACAGATGAGTATAGAGCGAGACGCAGAGATGGAGCACATGCGAGTTGAGCGACAACAAGAGATGAAGGAGTTGGAGGACAGATTGATAAGGGAAATGAAGGAGCGCATGAATGATTTCATGCCAAACTCCCCCCACAGTTTGTAGACCCTATTCTCATATCTATTGTTGGACAATGTGACTAATATTATTTTGGACTTATGTTAGTTTGGATTGATGATTATGTTGGACCTAGTACCATAACATTATAAACAATGTTTAACATTCGGAGAATGATGCTATTTTTGTAACTTTGACTTATGAAGACCTGTATTGATTTCTTGTATGGATGATAGAACTTTGTAATCTATTGTGCATATTTATGTATGAGTTTATTGAGGTATTTTTGTTTTAATTTTTTGGGATCCTGCATAAAGTACCGGTCTCAGTTCGAACCTACGTTTTCTAAGTTCGAACATGTGTAGAATTATAGGTCCGAGTTGGGACTTATATAATACAAGTTCGAACTGATATCTATCTGGTCCGAGAACCACTAGTTCCGACTAAAACGATAAAGTTCGAACTGACACTCAACAAGTCCAAACTATCTAAAATCTGCTCCAATCAAAAAATAGTTACAACATCATTTTATTCGTTACAACCACTATATACTAAGTTTGAACTTTCCACCACTAGTCTCAACTGTAAGATAGTCAGAACGGTATTTTGAGATGTTCAAACTTTGTTTTTAGTTCGCACTAAACTTGAGCAGTTGAAACTTCATAATAGTTTGGACTAAGTTTTACGGGTTTGAACTACGAGTCTGTTGGGACTAATGTTGTTTATGTTCAGACTTAAATTGAGTTCGGACTACCTTTTACAAGTTCGAACCTCAGTTTAGTTCGGACTAATATTTACTGGTTCAAACGGAACAAAGGTTCAAACTTATGTTTTTAGGTTCGGACTTACATTACGTTTGGACTAGGTTATGGTTATTCGAACTACCACAGCTTCAGACCCATTTCAGACTACGAATTGCATGTCCAAACTGTATACCCATTTGATAGTAGTCAAAACTATGTTGGTCAGTAGTTCGAACATGTATCATAGGAAGTTTGTCTTTTGGGATGGTTCGGACCTTCGGTCCTAACTAGGATATTTGTAGTTCGGACTATAGAAATTTGGGACGAATTACTGGTTTGGCGTCCCATAAACCCTTTGGGATGGTCCTATTGGGATGGCGTTTTGGAACGCCATAATCTGTACCAAAAGAGCTTTTGGGATAATTTTTTGGGCTTTTGGGACGCCTACCCTCCGTCCCAAAAGCCCAAAATTGTTGTAGTGTCCTTGTGAGACAAGGTAGCACCTCGACTAGGCTCTTGCTCTAGTTCATCGCCAGGTTCGGAGACATCCATAATCTGCCCAGGGGATTCAAATAACACTTGTTTACCCTTGACATGAGAAGAATATGGCCCCAGATTGTATGTACGTTGACCTTACTGCAAGGGTGCACTTGAGTTGAAAAGCGATCGTGAAAAAGCACTATTCGCTTCCTCTCTCTTCTCTTCTGGAGCTAGCTGAACAACACCAGGAGTCTTCATTCCCGGTCCCAAATCACCATGATAAGGGTGGGGTAGCTATGCTTTACATGAATTCATGAGATGGTTGGTCTTCCTAAAGAATGGGTACAAAGGAATAATAAAGAATGACTCTCTAAGCCGAATAAGTTAATGGAAAGCACAAAATGTGTGGAATAACTCTCTAAGCCAAATCAGCAACTGAAAAGCTCAATAGTGTGTAAGAAGACATGATTCTTGAAGGAAAGCTAAAGTTTGGCAGGTAGCAGCACAAGTTTTCTTAGTAGGTGAGGTGTTCTCTATTCTTTAAAGCACTTTCTCACTCTAAAAGTTACGACAGAGAGTAATTGCAAGTTCTTTGTCTTTATCTCTCTATCTATTTCTATTTATAGCCCCTCTAACTTCAAAGGTCTTAAAAACACTCAAAAGTATCGTTGAAAGGGTACCCATGTCTTTTTGAACCATTTTGAATGAGCTGACGTTGTTCTAAATTTTCTGCAAAATCGCAGCACGTGTCGACACGTAGTCTGCATTTGTTGACTCATTAAACTTAGTTTGAAATTGTGCTGTCTAGGGTGTCAGTGTAATGTGTCGATATTTGCCTTTAATGTCTCGACACATTTAATGCTGGAGAGAAAAATCAGTATCTTGAATGTGTTCAATAAATTCCAACACTTCTTTAAACGCCTACAATATGAAAAATTAATCTTATCAACTTGTGTAATGATGTTCAAGTCCACTTAGAAATATTTTAGAGAGAAAACCTCAATCTTTTGAAACACTTTTTAGAATATGAGGATTGACAAGGTAAAATCTAAAAGTTTTCAAAGTACTTAGTAATTTTTGGTTATCATCAAAATAAATTCCGGACTATTTGCAAAAAAACCTTGGGCTAACATATCTGAATCCAATATGTGGCTTTAGAGAGAGGGAGCGTGACTAATGGCAGTGCACAAGTTGCCAACATTGCCTCCCCGCATGCACTTATGCAGTCCCCCAACGCATCCCATACCCAGCAGCTAGAAGCGGGTCTCAAAGCCCCTATACTTCCTCCTGAAGAACATCAGAGGTCTTATAGCTGCCAAAGCTTCGACATTATGTTATCTTTGACTTCGGGGAATCTGCCTTCCCATATGCCGTGGGTGCTGAAGAGGGAGTACACCACCGATGGACAATTGATTTTCACTGAGGTGAAGGTTAGGCACCACAAGTACTTTCAAGCACACAGTGCTAATGGGCGTCTCACGCTGCAGCTTGTGCCATTAGAGAAAAGAGGGAGCGTGAGAGTGTGTGTGTGAGAGAGAGAGAGAGAGACGACGTGCAGTGGCTAGGGTTTTTAGAGAGAGGGAAACTGTAAAAGGAGAGGGGGGTTCGGGGAAAAAACGTAAAAGGAGGGGAGAGACGACGACGTCGTCTAAGCTAATATTAAAAAAAATCTGAAATACCATGACTACCTTCGGTTAGGTGCAGTTCGGTCCATTGGATATCCAGAACCGTTGGTTGAACCAACCCAGTCGGTTTTGTTGGCCCAGTCGGTTTCGGGCTGGTCGGTCTGGGCCCACTCCAAAACAGCCCTAGCCAATTCTACACCCAACCTAATCCGACATGGAAGGAAGGTTGAAGACACTGGTTTGTTGGATGCTGGTCATCATCCTCCTGAATTTTCAACTCCCTCAACCAAGACAGTTTGTGATGGCACTTTGGTGGGAGCCTTGCCTGCTCATCCCCCTATATTACCCCTCAATAGGGTCACTGCAATCATTTAATTCCCCTGGAGCCTACTATGATATACCTTGTTTTAGTGCAAGGCGGCCTACTGTTTTGGATTCTTTTGCCCTTCTCCTCCTATGACAGATGTTATCTTTTCATGTCAACAAGTGTCCCAGTTGGATTTAAAAAAAAAAAAGAGGGCTTCTTTAAAGCCTTCATCCTAGGCTTTTGGGCCTTACGCCTCTTCCCTTTAAAGGGCGGACCAATGGTCGCCTCCTAAGCCCATCAATTAATTTAGAGAGTGGGCTTAGGCTTAAGACCCTAGATTGGCCTCTTTTTTCTCCCCTTCTGGTCATTCAGTTTGTGAATTGAGTTTCTAAAACATTTCGCTTTTAACCCCCGAAGACGTGTTTTCAAAGTAAATACTAATTTAGCACAAGTATATAATATGCAACCACTCACAACCTAATCGTACAAGTATTTTCTCGTGCTCAACACTCAAATCCCCCCAAGTGATTTTTCGGGCCACCACTCACAACCTAACCAAGCTTTGAGATATACCCTCTCCAAACTTCTTCTTTAGTGAACAACCTCACTAAAGGAAACACCTCTCTTGATATAAAGATTACAATAACAAACTATTTTGATAGAGTAGATATGAAAATGAAAGACTTTATCTCTTGAATCCCACAAAGACAAGGATATGAAAGTATGTTTTGTGTGAACGATATGAGAAATATAGAATATGAAGGTTTGAAATATTTCTCAAGTAGTAAAATAATATGTGGTCGTTGTGTATTGATTTTGAACATTATGAAGGAGTATTTATAGGCCACATATGAAAACTAGCTGTTTATAGCCTTTGGAAATCGTATGTCAAAACGAGCCAGTCGACCGCTACATGAACCGGTCGACCGCTTCAACTTACCGTTACCGAACGGTCATATTGTCAAAAGCTCAACGAATCTATCAACGATATTTTGTGTACAACCGCTTCAAGTTACCGTTACTCAAGTCTTTTGCTCTTTCATCAAAACGTCTGTCTTTAAAGATGTATGTTTTATAAACTTGATCCATGTATTGAAATCATCAAAATTTCGATTGTGCACAAAAGCCAACAATCTCTCCCTTTTTGATGATGACAATAAATTGATAGTTTTGGAATGACTCTCCCTATCTTTTGCAATTGAACAAATATTTAAAACTTGAGACAAAACATTAGTAGTAGCCATTTGGATTCATAAAGAGTAATACAATCAAAACATAATCTAATTCAAAAGGAGAATGAAAAGTTAACAAAACTGTTAAACACATTTCTCCCACTTTGTCACATCAAAAAGATAAATGACACATTTTCCCCCCAAATATGCATTCTAACAAAAACCATCATATGATCAAAGAGAATACAAACATATAAACATTTAAGAAAACTCCACCTTTGTCAAATAAAAAGAGAATGCATGGATAAAACTCAAATAATCAATTAAAAGAAATCATTCAAAGGAACAAATTGGAGTTTTAAATTACAATCTCATTGAAATGGTATAGAGGATGTCTAATGGGGACTCGAGAGTCCATCGTTATTACGATTGTAGCCCTCCGAGTGGGTTTGTACCAATCTCTTAGCTACCAATGACAATTTAAAAGGTCATTCTCAACCAAAATATTTAGCTCACAAATTCTCATAAAATTCTATGATTTTGTAAAAATGTGAGCTCATAAAGATGTTCTATTTTGACAAATGCAAGAAATATGTCAAAGATAAATATAGTTGCATTTATAACATTAATAGATAAGAAATCATAATCAACCAACAATTTAGAACTTATTCTCAAATAAAAATTTAGAAGTTACCAAAGGTTTTCCCTTTAGCATATGTACTCAAATGTCACAAGCTTTCTTGATATGAAAGTTTCATCCAAGCACCATTTGTTGCTCCATCCTACAAGAGAATCAATAAAACATTTTTGGATACCAAAGCCTTCTTGGGTCCTTGAATGTGAGTTTTGGTTCCTTTTGGAACCCATACTTTCTTGAGAGACTTTCTCCTAAGTTTCTTTGGTGCCAAGTCAAAAATTAGATGTCCATATTTGTTGCAAAAATGGTATGTTTGAGTAGGTGCATTAAATGACTTGACCATCACAAAATAATTCTTAAAATATTTTTGGTGAATGGAAGGCTTTGCAGAATTTAATAGACTCGTATTGGATGATTGATCTTGGTTTTAAAGGCCAATATTATAGAGGGATTGGACAGAATAATTGCAAATCCTGAATGATAGTCCTTATTCCCCAGATGCAGACTTACCCATCTGTTGCGGGATTCCTCAAAGACCATGCTTCGCTGCTAATTGAATGATGGGGATACTTTCTCCTACCCCAAAATCTTCAGGTTTAAACCTTTTTGGATCAAAGATGAGTCTTGCAGCCAAGTGATTTCAGATTCCTAGGTTGTCTATTGCCTTGGCTCGCTTGCCTTTAAGCTGTATTCCAAAGTAAAAGCAGTCAAGTTGCTTTAAAAATTTGGAACAAGAACCACTTCGGCCTTATAAAGGAATCGCACAAGTCTTTGTCAACCCAAATATATTCGGAGCAGGAGCTTCCTCCTTCTCCTAAGAATAATTCCCTTGAGAAAATGAGGGTGGCCACCTTTAAAGAAGAGGAAGAGGAGCTGTGGCGAGTCAAATCGAAGAAGACCTGGCTGACCAAAAGAGATCTCAATACCAAGTTTTTCCATCTCTTTACTGTGATCTAGATATGAAATAATGTCATCGAATTAATTAAAAATGGAAATGAAAGTTGGCTATCCTCTAGAATAATGGTTTGAGACCATATTGTTGATTATTTCAAAATTTGTTCTCTTCCGACCATCCTTCAATTCTGGAGGACCTGGAGGTTTTAATAACCCCTCAGATTGACCTGGAGAATAGTGCAAGCATTTGTGTGGTACTGAATCCCGATGAAATTCGGGATGCCATTTGGGGTATTAGCTCTCTTAAAAGCCCTGACCCTGATTGGATTGTATGTCTTTTTCATAAGCAATACTGGGGCATTGTTTGCTCTGATGTAGTCGGGATGGTGCAAGATTTTTTCAGACGTGGTTATATACTTACGATCCTCAACCATTCATTCATCAGTCTGATTCCAAAAACTGACCACCCTACTGAAATAGGTCATTATCAACCTATTAGTTTGTGCAATGTTGCTTACAAGATTATATCCAACATTCTAGCAAACCAGTTGAAGCAATTCCTTCCTAGTATCATATCATTGATGCAATCCAACTTTTTTCAAGGACGAGTGATCCAAGAGAACTGGATCCTTCCTCATGAAGTCTTCCATATGCAGGTGTAAGAGAAAAGGCAGGCAATAAATGACTATTCTAGTTGATAACGAGAAGGCATATGATCCTATGGAGTGGCCTCTTATTGTTCGTGTGTTGGAATGCATCGATGTCCTTCCCAATTTATCCATTGGATTCATCAATGTATGTCCTCCGTCTCTTACTCTATTCTACTTATTGGTAATCCCTATGAATTTTTCAAACCATCGCAAGGGCTTCGCCAAGGGGATCTCATTTCCCCGTTAATTTTTGTTATTGGTTCAAAGGTGTTCACCCATATGCTCTCTTGTGCGGAGACTCATGGCCATCTTCATGGTATCTGTATTGAGCGAGGGGTCCCTGTTATTTCTCATCTTCTGTATGCCGATGACCTCCTTATTTTTTGTAAAGCTGACACTAGGGAGCTTAGGTTATCTCTCAGTGTTTGTGTCATTATGGCGGCTGGTCTGGCTAATGGCACAATGTGGGAAAATCCTCTGTTACCTTTAGTCGAAACACTTGCCCAAGAATTGGCCAAGAGATATGTGATTTGTTGAAACTTCCTTAGAAGGATAATGTAGAAAAGCATATGGGATTACCGTTCTCCATCTCTCGTAATAAAATTACCTAGTTTAAAGTCATATGTGAGAGGGTGAAACAATGGCTGGAGGGCTGACATATGCACTATTTATCCCAAGCTGGTAGGTTGGTGCTCATTAGCTCGGTGGCTTCTGCTCTCCTAGCTTATACAAAGGCCCAATTCCTAGTGCCTGCCTAAAGTGATTTGTAACCGTCTTTATTCAATGATGATGAGGTTCTGGCCGGGGCTTTCGGGATGATGGGCAGCGGCATTGTTATCTTAAATCCTGGCCAATAGCTCGATATGTCAGCCTAAAGCTTGTGGTGGCCTCAATATTAAGATTACGTGGGATCTTAACATAACCCAACTTACCAAACTGGCTTGACAAATTCAATCAGACCTTAACAAAACCTGGGTCTAGATTATTCGGGGTAAATATCTGAGAAACACTTTCATTTTGGAGGGGCAACCCAAATCAGATGCTTCTTGGTTTTGGTATGGTATCTCATGGGTGGCCCCACTGCTTCAACTTGGTGTTGGATTTTAGGTAAAGACGGGGAACACTATTAAAATGTGGTATGATCCTTGGATTTTGCACAATCACTCTCACCCCTTCGCCCCATTTAGTCCACTGGTTTCGTAATGAGGAGGATGCGGTGAATAACTTGCTTATCTCATTTTCTCATATATGGAATCACTGTGCTCCTTCAGATAATTTTGTAGATAAGTTGATTTGGAGTCCTAATCCAAAAGGAGTTTCCTCGGTCAGGTCTACCTATCGGCTCTTGGAGTCTCAGGTCAATCCGCCCTCGCCACCTCTTCCAGCTGTGGATTGGAGGAAACTTTGGGTTGTGCCTATACAAGATTGCCTCAAGCTTCTGTTATGAAAGATAGCCTGGAATGTCTTGCCTTGTAGGACCAAAACTTGTTGGTTCGATTCACCCCCTTGAAGAGGAGTTGTCATGTACTCTATGCAGTCTAGAGCCCGAAAAGCTGGAATATCTCTTTTTTTGCTTGCATAGGTTGGATAGATTCGCCCTGGACACTTAATATCCAGGCCCTAAGCTCTCGCATTATTGTAGAGTGGATCAAGGTAATTTGACATGTGGGGACTGCGTTAAACCTTCCATTGATTGATCAACAAAACCTTATCCTCTTTTCTGCTATCCTTATGGTATTCTAGAGACCAAATTATCCATCATGGTCTCTAGTTGGACACTTTAGAGTTGATTGCAAAAATTCAAGCTCTGTTTTTAGAGTATTCTGTGGCTTATAAAAAATGTTAAGTCATGCAGATGCTCGCATTTTTGGTACCATCCTCCTTTGAATGTTTAGGAAATTAACTTTGATGTAGCGGTTAGATAGTCCTTTGCATTTGTAGGAACGCGGAATGAAATATATTCTTTGGTTGGACAAAGAGCCTACCTCCCAACGGTCCCCTTGTGGGCTAGGCAAGAGCCACATTGTTTATTGTTCATGAGGCATCTTTCTTGCAGCATGAAGGAGTGATTTTTGAAGGAGATTCCAAGATTGTGGTCGAGGTGATTATTAATGGGGGAACCCAGACAGATTGGCTCATTTGTCCAGTTATTGCTGATATCATCAGTTTGAGTTGTAATCATAGTCTTTGGACCTATAAGCATGTAAAGCGTAATGCTAATCATGTCGCCCATTATCTTGCTAAATGGGCTTTAGCTGAGAACCTTGTGGGGAACATTCCCACCTTTGTGATACCTGTTTTGATTCTCACCAGCGATGGCCCAAGTATTCATCCTCGAGTTACACTGGGTTTTATGAAGGTTATTTAGAAAAAAATTAATAATAATAAAAAAAAACTTTTCCTCTCTACTTGGCTGATTTATACACCATTTTCACACATGGAAACACGCTGGTGGGAGGGGTTATAGAATTGTAGAGAAAGTCCTTGAAGGCATATGGCCATGCCTTGCTAGCTCTAGTTGCCACACATATGGCTACGACATTGGCTAAGTCTACAAATTACAAGCACTCATTATAATTAGTGAGTGGCTCAATTACTTAATACATCTCGATTGTGTTGGCTTTTGTCCACAATCAAAATTTTGATGATTTCAATAAATAGATCAAGTTTATAAAACGAACATTTTTAAAGATAGAGACGTTTTGGTGAAAGAGCCAAAGACTTGAAGCAAGAAGATCAAGAAGATGCTAGGAGATCAAAAGTGAAGATTCAAGACTTTAGGTTAAACCTTGTAACTCTTAGTTTCACTTTTAACAAGGATTATGAATCACACTTGCATATATTTCAAAACATGCATAAACCGTTTTACCATTTTGTTTGAAAAATTAAAATATTTTTAAAGGTTTCCAAACACCCCAATTAAACTCTCAAACCTTTCATTTACTTATGGGAAGTAAGTCTTTAAAATTAGGTGTTTAGAAGTAGTCAAAAACATGGTTTTAAAAGAATCAGACCGTGTGCTTAAGTTGAAGAGGTCGACCGGTTGATGAAGCGGTCGACCGGTTGTTTTTGGAAATAGATCTGTTGAGCTTCTAACAATGTGACCGTTGGGTATCGATAACTTGAAGCGGTCGACCGACTCATTTTAACAAATACTCCCAATGGCTATAAACGACTATTTTTTATATGTGGCCTAAAAATACACATCCGTAACGTCTGAAATGAAGACACGATGACCACATATCATTTCTACTACTTGAGAATTATTCCAAATCTTCATATTCTATATTTCTCATATCAGTCACACAAAACACACTTTCATTCTATATTTATCTTTGTGTAAATAAAGAGATAGAGTTTTCCATTTTCATATCTACTCTATCAAGAGTGTCTTTGTTATTCAATTTACCTTATCAAGAGAGGTGTTTCCTTTAGTGAGGTTGTTCACTAAAGAAGAAGCTTAGAGAGAGAATATCTCAAGCTTGGGTGAGTTGTGAGTGGTGTGCCTGCAAACCCACTTGGTTGGGTTTAAATGTTGAGCCTAGGAAGACACTTGTACGGTTCTCTAGCACCAAGAAGCTAGAGTGTATGCTATTTGAAGAATAGTGGGAAAACCTCAGGACTCGGTGAAAGAGCTTGAGGGGTGGATGTAGGTGAGTTTGCCAAACCACCTAAAAATTACGTGTTTGTTTCTCTATCCCTACTCTTTACTTTTAGCACATATTTACACTTGTTCCATATTATATACTTGTGCTAAATTAGTAGTTACTTTGCAAACACGTCGTTGAGGGTTAAAAGTGAAAAGTTTAGAAAACCAATTCACCTCTATCTTGGATTGCCTTAATCCTAGGACTCACAGATTGTTGGGTGTATATGAAGAAACTACGTACATGGTTGTAGACGCCTATATATTACCTTCGTAGACTTGTGTAAGATTTTTGCCAAACCACGTTGTGCCTAGAACAATAGGAGTATGGTCCAATATATACTAGTACTAGTACTTCGACAACCAAATAAGCCATGAAGTAAATGCTAATGCTAATGTGTAGGACTGAAAGATGCTAATGTACTAGTACTGTATGCATGGATTGACCTCCTAGGCACTACATCAAAGATGAGTTTTTGGGAAAGATATTTTTGTGATGTCAAAAAATAATTCCCTACAGATGTGGGTAGTTAATTTTTTGGGACCGAAATAAATCCATCGTGAAAAGTTCTTGAATTTTTTGAGACAAAAACATTTGGTTCAAAAAAATATTGACCTTTTGGTATTGCCTCGAATTCCAATATTACCATTCGAACAATATGATTTTTTTTAGACGTGACATTGTTTCGTTCCAAAATGTGGTACATAATTTGGACGCACGAAAGTATCGTTCGAACGTAAATCACAACCACTATTAATGCCCTGACAAACACGTCTTGTTAGTAGGATGCAATATACGATTACTTCCGTTCGAACCGTATATAACAGTTTTAAACTTTTAGAATTTTCACGTAAAAATTGTCTGAATGGTTACATATACCATTCTGACGGTAAGCGAACAGACACCTTTCCAGTCCGTTACACATCTTTCGTTTGAATGGTAAAGTTAAAACGTTTAGACTGTTGTGGGCGGTTAAATTGATGAATTAGGAAGTGTCATGTCATCCAACTTCATTCAGCCTGTATAATAACTGTTCCAATGACTTGTTGAAAACGAGAAAATTCCGACACTCATTTTTCTCATGACACTCCAAAACTCTCTCAAAGTTCTTTGCAAAGCAAAGAAAATTGTGAACAAAATTGTCCTACTCCAAGTTGGTTTTTGATGTTTTATAACTGTTTAAATATTTATATTTAGTTTTTTTTAGAAAGTTTTAGTTTGCTAAATATTAGACTTTTTGTCATTTTTTTGAGTCCACTTGGTTTGAAATTTTGAGAAACTGTATTGCACGAGATTGTAGATATGTTGGGCGATTGGTTAAGTTAATTTAATAGGTTTTTGTAAGAATTTATATGATTGCATAAACGTTTAATAGGGCACTCGGTCTCGATTTGTTTTCCTTAACAGTGTTTGAATGGAACTATTATCGTTCGGACATATACTGGCATTTCGTACATTTTGGTTTGACCGTTGGTAAAACCAAACAATTCGTTTTAGGATATACCGTTCCAACGCGTGGTTATGCCGTTAAACGGTTTGTAAAGTATACATTTAATGATATACCGTTCGAATGCAAACTAAATCTATTTGGACGGTATGCCTGAAATAATACGTTTCGTACATATCCGTTCGAACGGTTTAGGACGGTTTCATACAACTTTATTTTTTAGATATTTCGTTCTATATTCTAATGTGTTTTATAGATTTAAAAAATGTGGAAGCGATCAAGAGCGTCTTCTTTGTCCAAGTCTCATGGGTCCCCTATGACCTTAGCGGATTGGCGAAACTAGATGTACGCTAGTGTAGTCGTGGTCTAGCTGTCTGTATTCCTTTCCGAATTCAGGAATTATCGATTTGCAGATTGGACCATCCAACAAATCCACCGTTGGACCTAACAAATGTAGGTGGGACATGCTGCAGCGAGTTGGTGCGGGACTTGGACAATGATGATCAGTAAGTGGATCAGTACGATGCTGTGGACATGAGTAGTGAATTATCTTTTTTTACTCATAAATTGATATGTTTTTCTTACGATTTCTTTACTATTTCAGATTTATTAACTTTGCTCAAAGAGAGAAGAATGTCTTATAAATTTTTTAATTATGAAAATTACGAGATTTTTATATTATGTAACAAAGACCTATAAAAAATAATAAATGAGATTTTTGAATATTTTATATTAAATTTATTATTTTTCAGGTAATTTTAAATATTTTATATAAAAAACTTACCGATTTATATATCTTTCGGCTTGAGCCAACCCTGCTCTGTGAAGAACAATCACGAGAACCAGCACCAGAGGTTAGAGAGCCGTCAGATGCTGTGGACACTTTTGGTGCGGCCCCCCGACACAACCTCCATGGCTAGATTAGGGATCTACGCTTTTGGGTGGGACGTCCAATCAGAACTAGGTGAAGGAACCCGGTCGCCCACCACCAAACCTTAGATCGAGAGCGGTCTTAAGCAGCTGGGGTTACCTCCTATCTCTTTTGTTTTTTTTTTTCAGTCTCAACTTTTTCGTTTTTGTCTACTCATTATTTTTATTTTATTGTTGGATTTTTTTAGCGTATTTTTCATTTTTTACGTTTAATTTTCGTCCTTTGTGTATATTAAATTATTGTTTACTTTTCGGATTTTGGGTCTCTTTCCTATTTTGGATTTTTGTTTTCACTTTTTAAGTCTTTACTTCTTGTGTTTTTTTACTCAAAATAATTTATTTTTTATCATCATTTTAAATGACATGTCACTTCGAGTTATCATGATCTAGTAAACATTTGGGCCATTTATAGCAAATGACGTGACTTCAGCCAACCATTTTAGTATTTTCTGTCTTCAATTAGACGGAGGAAACTAATCACATAGAGTTTACTTGGGGATCAGAATTTACTTGCCAGGTGTGTATGGAGGGTATGTTGATTTAATGCTTTTGATCAGATGTGGAACTCGATTCTTTCCTGGTTGCAGCAGGTGGCGTCTGGTCGTCTAGCTCGAGTTACTAAGTTGAGTCGAGAAGATCATTTCATTTTACAAGATCTTCCTGTTCATGTTATTCGTCTTCGACCCCAGCTTGATACTAAGTTTCTACGGTGGGAGCCGTGGGTTGGGGGATATAATCTGTGTCCATCTGGGGGAGGGCGTGTTTAATTAATTTGCATGATCATATATAGTGCAAGATTTTTATTTGGTTTTTCTAAGTGGTAAGCGGAAGGGACTGCTGAAATGAGAGCGCTATGATGAATAGTTTTCTCTTTTGTAAGAGTTTGGGCATTTTTGACTTAGCGGCGGACTGACTCCAGGTTATCATAGAATGATTCAGTAATAAACAGCAGCACGACTTGGAGTGTTTGAGATTGCTGGGAGGATTTGCAACCACTTTTTGCTTGATTTTAGAATCACTTTCACCATGTCTACCGATTATAAGCGAATGCAATGAATGATGCTTAATTTTGCTAATTAAGGAAGCTGGAGAACAGGGATTAAATCAATTTATTACTTCACATGCTTCCTTGCTGCACGAGATTGAAGATATATATAATACAAGCTGATCCTGGCATTTACCACGCCTAATTCGAGTCGGGTGAGTTTTTTTTTTTAGTCCTAATCTTTTTTTTTATCTTTTCTTTGGAATCTTTTTAAACTTAGTCTTCTGGATTTCGTACTAACCCCACAAAATTATATATAATCACAATATTTCTCGGCTTCAAGTGAGGGTTCAGAACAAATTTTAGAGATACTGTCTTATTTTATTAAAAAAAAGGGAATTTAGTAGTTTAGTCCTTAGGTTTTACACGTTTTTACTTAGTCCTTGAGTTTAATTTTTTTTTTAATTTTAGTCTTTAGGTTTATATTTTTTGGCGAAATGGTCCTTCCGTCAGTCTGTCGTCCACATGCTTAACGGACCTCTTTGACGCGTCAGCAAATTTGAGTCGGTCGACCGGTAAAATTTGCTGACGTGTCAGAGAGTTTCGTTAAGCATATGAACGATAGACCGACAGAAGAACCATTTCGTCAAAAAATATAAACCTAAGGATTAAAATTTGAAAAAATTAAACCCAATAACTAAAAAGTAAAAGCGTGTAAAACCTAAGGATTAAACTGCTAAATTCCCAAAAAAAAATAATCAAGACCAAAATTATCTTAATACTTTGAGATTCATCATACCCCAAGGACTAGTCAAATAATGCAGCATCGTACTACAAGGACAATGAATTCATTGCATTGCGAGTTGATCTGGAGACCATTCTATTTGTTTTTGAAGTTTCTAGGTGAATTGGGTTCATCTTACGCCAAAGTTGAGATAAATAACTCAATAGTACCCAAAGTCCAGGGATGGAGACGGTGAAGAGAGAAAAATTGGTAACATTCAAGGACTTTCTTCGGTTTCTCCAATTTCTACGCTTACAGATATTTTTATCTTTAATTCCTTGGTATTTACAAAATAAGAGACGACGATCCAAGATTGGATAAAAAAAAATCTATTGGATGAAGTGCTCCAGAAATCAGCTGCTAGTTGCCATTGTTAAATAATAAAATATTCTCCTTTATATGAGTTTAAATTTTTCAGATAAGCATTATATCATAGTTAATTAAGGTCCTGAGTTCGAGACCTGACTCTGCACTTCACCCAAATTAAAATGAAGAGAAGTATTAGAGAATATAATTTAAATAATAAAATATTTTTCTTTGTATCACTATAAAATTTTGGGATAAGTTAAATTCAGAGCAATGTTATTCTGACTTTTATGTCTCGCAAGGGGAAATGTATATTGCAAAACCTATCGCATCCCCTAATGGAGGCCAGGCCTCTCCATCGGCTCCCAGTGCTTCCTTCTCTTGGCCCGTGGGCTTCCAACTACGATGTCTGTAGCTTCTTGGCATCTATCAAATCCATGTATGTGATTAACCGCATGTTATTAAGTGGAAGCCAACTAGTTAGAAACCTCTGCTTTTGTTATATAAGAAATATAAGAGAAATGTCAACTATGGCTTCCTGGGCACTGAGTGCCTCCACAACTAAAGAAAAGAAGCTTTTCCACTAAAATTTCAAAATGTCAACTATGGCTTCGTGCAGGCCACTGATTGCCTCCATTACAACTAAAGAAAAGAAGCTTCTGCACTAGAACTCTCCTTACGTTATATCAGAGAATTTCAAAATGTCAAACTGTGGCTTCTTGGCAACTGATTGCCTGCATCCGAACTAAAGAAAAGAAGGTTCTGCACTAAAATTACTTACCCGTCTACTCCACGGGTTGCGCTCTATAGCTCATAAATCATTCCCACTTTTAGCATACGCTCATGAGGAATATCAAACACTTTATTAGTACTCTGTCTCAAGTTCCTCTTCAAGAAATTGTACGCATAATCGATCACAACTCTCTTGCCTATTGAGGCTCCTTTGCCTGCGACCACTTCACTCTCGCCTATCAAGTGAACAATACCTGCATCCGCTGCCTTGTCCACTGCCTCAATCTCTCTCTCTGCAGCCTGCTGTTCCCTAAATTCGTCAACTTCCTTCACTTCTTCAGTGTTATTTTCTTCACTTACTGTCATATCAACCAATTTTTCATCCCTCTCGCGGATGTTAAGCGTTCTTTGGGCCAACCAAAACTCGTCTCTTATAAACCTCTTCAATCTTTCTATCAAGACCTTCTCAAAGGGCTCTTGCTCATCATGTGCATCTGTATATCCATATCTCACTACACAGTGAAACATATTAAGCTCTTTAGGCCCTACTCGATGAGAAAGGAAACGCTCTTGCACAGGAACCTTGCTTATGGGAAGTGATTTGAAGGAGACAAAAACAAGGACTGAGGGCAATGCTGGGACGTTTGCCACATAGTGCTTGAAGATTGGTGGGATGCCTTGAACCAACTCTGAGTAGAACAAGGCTAGGCTAGGCATTTGAGAAAAGCTTGTGACAGCAGTTATTTCTTTTAGCTTCTCTCCAGAGATTTTGTTCTGAAGCTCATAATGGTACTTTTTTCGGAACACATAGTTCCAAACATACATTACAGTCATTAGGACTGCAGCAAAGGCTAGGGGAAGATAACCTCCTTGGTCAAATTTGTAGAGGGTTGAACTTAAATAGATAAGCTCTACACTGCCAATAACCAAAATGTATGATATTACGAGCAGCATGTGCCATTTCCATATCAGGATCATGACTAGCACTAGGAATGCCGATGTGAGGGTCATCACAAAAACCACCGCTATTCCTGCATACAGTAAACAACTCATTAGTTGCAACATATACTTTGAGGCTCCAATGTTTGAATTTCTGCACACAAAAGGGAAAGGAAAGAAAAGGCTCAACATTGTTCATACTGGTTTAATCTTTAGAATTTCTGAGATTAACTAGGAGCAAATCGAATTACTGACATCAACGGTAGATTAAATATACAGAATATAGTGGGGATTGATGGCTAGCAAAATATATTATAAAGCTATGGAAGCTTAATTCAGATTCAAAAAGATGCTAAGAGAAGAGTGGAGTTACTGGTTACCATAGGCATTGCCAATCTTGGCAGTGGTCCTGAAGCCTAACGTGACTGCTACACAAGCCAACATCAGAAGGAAATTGACTTCCGGTACGTACACTTGTCCTTCATACTTGGCAGATGTATGTACTACTTTCACCCGGGGGAAACACCCTAGTGCGAGGGATTGTTGGATTATAGAGAAAGTCCCAGAAATCATAGCTTGACTTGCTATGATCGCAGCCAATACGGCCACTGCAAACATTGGCCAATACAGAGGGTCTGCTACATGCATAACCATTTGAGCTAGTTAGCTGAATCAAACACCACCACAAATAGACAGAGAACGGAAGCATGAACTATCTCGATGGACAAGCGTTGCTTGCCTGGTATGGAGCTGAAAAAGACATCCGCTACAACGTCATTGTGCTTGCGAAGGAAGGATGCTTGTCCTGTGTACGCCAATATGATAGCTGGATATGTCAAGCAACTCATGCTTATTTGTATGGACGGAACTGAGAAATGGCCAAGATCAGCAAATAGAGCTTCGGTTCCTGCATATTGGTGCAAGTGAAAATGCTCCATTTGGGTGTTCCAGGTCAAACATACTAGTAGATAACAAAGGATATATGTATCTAACACATAAGAAAGAAATTCCTACCCGTTGTGCAGAGGACAATGCCACCGAGAGAAATCCAAGCTTCTTTTTTGTTTCTCTGAAAATAATCTATGATGTACTTTGGATTTATGGCTTTAACAACACTGGCATCGAATTTGAAGAAGTTGTAGATTCCGATGCTACCAATGAAAACAAACCAAATGCAGATTATCGGAGAAAAAGAGTAGCCAATTGTGTTTGTGTTGTAAAATTTTAGTGTTGTTAAAATTTTAGGTATTGGGTTTAGTGAAAAAGTGAAGAGAGAGGTAATTTTTTATATTTTTTTGTAGTAAATAGTAATGATTTGATTGGGAGAGAGAGATTATATTGTAATATTTAATTGTGTTAAAATTTTAGAGGGGGTAAAATTTTGGTACACAAACGCACCCTTTGTCAGTTCCATATCTCTGGATATAGAATAAACCGATCAAGATGGCTACGGATATCCAAACAATCCTATCTGCATCAGAACAAAAAATAGTACGAACAATTTATTTCTTCTAGTCAAACAGGATGGACAATAATTACTGGAATGTGCTATGGTCAAGAACGGGTATATCAGATAGTTGTTTGTTTTAAGACAGAGCATGGTTACCGATGAAGAAAATCCATTACACTTTACAATAAAGGGCTGAAAATCTGAAAAACAAAAGTTATTCTCGTGCAGAAGTCTCTTTAAACCACGATATATGGTTGAAAGAAATGTTTGGATGCTGATTGTTCCCTTTTTGGCTACAAATGTCTAAACGATGTCAGAATTGGCTATTCTGGAATACAGATAATTTTACATTAGTTTATTGACCTTTGTGTTACTTTGTTGAACTCAATGCTCTAATTTTCCAATTACATGATTCATGTGGATTCAATCTCTTAATTTTTACTCGTCATTTCCTCTGTCTCGCTATAAATAGACCCGTCTATCTTTTTGAAATAGATTGACTAGCTACTTATATACCAAGGAGAAAAAGAGTAATTAGAACCAAGTTTCTGTTTCTGAGAGCTCCTTGTGACGGAGGATTAATTACTTTTCTTCTTGCAAGTTATTCACCACATACGCATTAGTACGCGACAGGGGCTACCTTCTGTCATTGCGGATGTTGCTTCTTTGAGACCCCCCACAGCCGATAGAACTGCCATCGAAAACAATGAAACATGTGTAAGTTGAAAACTGAAAAAGAGTTTTAAGTGAAAAACTGTACTAATAGATATATGGCCGCCTAGTACTGGAAGAAAACCCTGTAATTACCACAACTTGAGTGGCTGAATTACAACCACTAAGATAGTAATGAACAATAACGAGAAAAGAGTTTTCATGCGAACCTGAGATACAAGGAGTGAGAACGCCGTCCCCTATCACCATGGAAGTTCCAAGCATGGAGCCGAACAACAGGAGGATCTTAGCTAAGTTGCTCTTTTCTAGCTTAGACTTGAGCCAGGACGCCCTTTGTACACGACGGTTTGGCAACTCAAGCGTGTAAGTCGACACATTACAGTCCTCAGCCTGTTGATTCGGGATCAGACTCACCTTGGCGTACCGGCATATCAGAGAGTATAAGGCAAATGTACCTCCTGAAAAATGATTTCTATAATCTTCAAGTGCTACCATTCATTGAACTGTCGACCTTTTATATATCTTTTGAGTTATACTGCGGTTTTAACTCCAAAGGAACCGGTCAATGCTGTTTATGAATCTCTTTGGATTCAACATAAAAGCCCTATTCCATCTACTTAATTAGCATCCAATGTAGAACTCAAAATTTAAACCATTCCTTTAATTAGTCATTCTTTTTCCCTTTTCCCCTCCATGTGAGATTGGAGGATTATGACGTACCTCCTCTCTTTCACATTGCATTACTCATAGACCTTAATTAAAATAGATTTCAGTTGGAAAGATATATGTACATACAGAGTTCTCGTCCCTATTAAATATATGGATAGTTGGAGCTTATTAATCCATACTTGCTACCAGTTTTCAAAACTCAGACGTCTCATAGAAAGAACAGCTTAAACTAAAACTCATCAGCTAAAAAAAGATTAGCTAAAAATACACCTCTCAGATATTGGTTTTTGGATAATACCTTCGCCATTATCGTTGGCTCGTAAGACAATCAACACGTACTTGATCAAAGGAAGCAAGGTGAGGGTATAGAAGATCAAGGAAAGTACTCCCAGAATGTCGTCATTGTTCTTTATACCATCGGTGAAGGTGCTGGCATACACGTATAAGGGCGATGTGCCAATATCTCCGTACACCACTCCGATACTTTGGAATGCTAAGTTCAAGATCACTGACCACTTGAGATCCTAAGAAAAGATATTCAGACTGTCAAGTTGTGTTCTGCAGTTAACAAGAAAAATCTTGGAATTTGGACAATTGATAACTACTGGTGTGGCAGATCACCTTGGAGTTATGGGAACTAATGAGGTCGGGTTCTTCCATATCTAATTCGTAAACGCGCAACTTTTGGCTTGAAACTTTCTTCTGCTTCAGCTCTTCCGTTTAGGGTGTTGATTCAGTAATATTGTCTCCCTCTCCTGGCCGTGTTTCCATGACGATGTCTTGCGAATTAGGGAGATGATTCACGTATGCTGGGAAATTAAGCTTCTAGACAAAAAGGTGGCCACACGTTCTCCGAAATTTGGGGCGCAAATTTGAAGTGGAGTCATGGCAAACAAGTATTAATCTTCCGGTATTACTGCCTCATGCCAACAATGAAGGATCATATGTTTGATCAATTTGACATTGTCAACCAGAGTGAAATAAGAACCTTCTGTTTTTCACACATGTTCGTTACACATGCATATATAACAATGCGATACGTTTTGCAGTTTGTATCTTTCCTTTAATCTTTTCCGAACCATTGAAGAATATTTTTTCTTTACATTAATCTCTTATTAATTAGGGAAAATCATAAACTCTAAACATTCTCGATGTTGGAACCCAATAAACAATTTTAAGCTAAAGCGTTGAAATGCAATAGAATTCTCCAATTTGGGCTGGAGACAAAGCCGCAATTACAATTCAAATTTCATGCCTTATTCTACTGTCCAAAGACTTATTTATAATAAACAAACTCAACGTTACTTAAATTCCTAACAGATTCAACAAACTCCCTTCCTAAACTCAAGCGATATTTGACTAACCCAGACTTGCGCCCAAAGTTCAGCAGCAAATCAAATATCTTCCAAAGAATTAGGTCCACCCTGATGATCTCTAAATGAGGGGAGAAAGGAGCATCGATCGTAAGTGTTAAGGTTGTTCGCCAATGAGTTGAACACCCACAGGCCACATATGAGAGGAAAAATACTCCTGAAGTATAAACTCGTCAGCAAAGGCAATAGCTATAACTGTATCACAAATGGTATAGAACCTTTTATTGGATTCCTACTTAATTGCTTTGGTTGAATGGGCACTCCATGCTGTTGTGCGTCAAGATTAGGGACTGAACCAACTATGAGGGGAGGGGAATATCAAAAGGTGGGTGTCGACCAATAATTTCTAGTTAGAGGCCATCTTCTTATGTGGATGTGAGAATGCCCCCAAGCACTTTTATGTAGGCTTTAATAATAAGTGGCGCTTGCTGTGTCCGAAACTGAAGCTGGCTTGTGAAATCATGACCGGAGTGTCAGTCCATCTCTCTTGAAGACTAGACCAATTGAGAACTTTAAACAACCAAGTTGAGGTAGAAAACTAGCCCGAGTCATCCTGTATATGAATCTGAGTGTGGGCTGGGCTCGAAAGCGGCTTTACTAGGGCTGAACAACCGGATTTTCGGTCCAGACCGGTTTCAATTTTTTTAAAAAATTTTAGGTTAATTTCAAAGGGGAATGGCATATAAAAATGTAGAGTTTTAGTTTAGATTAAAATTAAACGTTTTAAGTATATAATTGGTATTAAAAAATATAAAAATATATATTTTTTATTTGTATTAATAAATGCGGTCTGGTCCGGTCCAGGCCGCATTTAAAAAAAAAGGACCGGACCGCAAAAGCGGTCCTGTCTAGTCAGCGGTCCGGTTTTGTTCAGCTCTAGGCTTTACGGTAAAGGCGAGTAATTCGACAGAGTCCAATTGCCACTTGGCAAGAGGAGTTGTCTGCATAGCCGTTTTTACCCACCTTTGAAAGGTGAAGGTTTTGAAGTTAACTTATCCAAGCTAATTTGAACTTGGCATATTAACATTATGTTTGCTAAGTGATTCCCAAACAAAAATATTGAGACCTGACAGATTTTGTTTCTTTTAGCATTACGATTTTATCCTGACAAAAATATTACTCTAAAAAAAGAGAAAAAGAGATAAAAGTGTCATTCACGAGCCAAAAGGGGAGCCTAAGAGTGTGGGTAGAGCAATACATAAATTTTGATGGTTATGTTGCGAGAAAACTTATTCTTGTAACCCACCTAGGTAGCTCAAGTGGCAAAGGGGGACCTAAGAGTGGGTTAAGCGCACACTAATGGGTTCAAACCACAATTTGGCCAATGGGTCAGGTCAGTCTCTCCGGGATTTACTGTGACGTTGTACTTAATTTGTGCGAATACTTGGTCAAGTCCGTCTGATCCTAGTACACATGAATGGATGCCCAAATTTCCATAGTTACCCAAAAAAAACTTATTGTCTTGAATCAAAAAAGCATTAAGATCTTCTTGAATCTTGTAGACATACTTGAGGTCTCAGGACAATGACATCGAAGGCTAAAATATCTTGGTTTACCCCTCTTCCTCTCTTGGAATAAATCTTTGGGGTTTAGAGAGATAAAAGAGAAAATTCACAAAAAAATTATTGGCAGGAAAGCGAAACTCTCTCCCAAGCCGGCACGTCTATTCTTATAAAGTCTATTGCTTCGAAAAATCCCATCCTATGCCATGTTGATTCTTCTATTCTCGAAATTTTGTTCTCTCTAATTAATCCACTATATATCCCTCCGTCCACTTCCGGTTTAAAAACTTAACGGTAAGTGATGACGTGGCTCACATGTAGACACTTAGACCAATATTTTTGGATACGTGTTTTTTTACACTGTATTGCCATGTCAGATTAAAGAAAGAAAAACTAAAACTATACACACGTCACATTAAATAAAGAAAAACCTCAAAACTCAAAACTAAAAAAAAAAACAAAACAAAAAATAGAGGACGGTAAGGTGAATGGCGCTCATTCTCCCCCTTCTCCCCCATTCACTGAGGCAGGAACTTCCTCCTCATCATCGAAGCTCCAGAGATCAGCTACCACATTTTCTTGTGCAGTTATGGGAGTTGGGGGTGCCGATTGGCCATCATAGTATGGAATCTGATAGAGCTTCATGTAGTTCTCGTACGCCATTAGCTCAGCTTTTGCACTTCGTTCTCTTCCTCCTTGGCATTTTCTTCTACTTTCTCTTCCACTTTAGCCTTCACCTCGTGGCCATTAGCGCAAAATTCTCATCCCCAGAAACAACCATCGTGTTATTGTTGACTAACCCAACATCTTGAAACCCACTACTAGAGGTGTAAGTCAGGTCCGACCACTGAAGGAACTCTGAATCTAGTTCCGAGAAGTTGAGGTTTGTAGCTTTCAGGAATTGGAATCAGAGGTAAATTTGGAGGTCTGCTGGAGGCGAAACCAGAACCGGACGTTTCCACTAATTCAACGGAAAACCATTTTTCCGTTAGTTGTTTTTTTAACTAAATATTAAAACAACATCGTTATATTTTAAATAGAATGACGACGTCTAGTTATTTTTTAAAAAAAATATTTTACTATGGATCAAAACGAGATCCACGGTGAAAAAACCCTGATTCCACTTCCCCTCTCCTTCGCGACCCTCACTCGCTTAGTTGTCCCTCAGCTCTCTCTCTCTCTCTTCGTTCGATCACTTCGAAGACATACTCTCTCTCTCTCTCTCTTCTCTTCAGCTGAGCTCGGTCTTCTCCGGTGACACAAAAAACATCTCTATGTCTGCTGACGCAACAAACACACTACAAAAACATCTCTGTAAGTCTATAGTCTATGTCTATCGCTCTCTCTCTGTCTCTATCTTTGTCTTCTATGCTACATTTGGGCTGGATTGATCATGAGGCTTATCTTGTCTACTCTCCAAATAGTCTGGTGGGCGCAGATATATATCGTCCAAAAGAAAGAGCTCAGGGTAAGTGCATTGTCGTTTAGTAAGCTAATAATTTAAGGTGTTTTTATTATAGAGATATTTGGTTGTTCGCAGTTGCTTTAGATGTGTTCTTTGCCTATTTGCAATTGCGAAAGTGCTGAGGACCGTTTAAAATACATTTGGAGAGGAAACAATTTTCAATTGTGCTTTGTCCATGTTTGGAAAGTAGTGGGATCTTCTGAAAATATGTTTGGAAGAAAATAATTAATCACTTGTTCTTTGGTTCTTTGGTTTAGGATTGATCATTTGGTTTTTTCCATGTTCTTAGGTTCTTTCGCTTATCTAGTCACTGTTTGAAAATGTTCTTCGGTTCTCAAATATCTTTTGTCACATGGACAATGGACAAAGACAAATAATATGATTCAAACATCTTTAGTGCATTGGAAATTCTCTTATAACATGTTTGGTTGGATAACCAAAAGTATTTTTAGAATCCAGAAAATATTTTTGTGAGTCTAATTAACAACCCAAAAAGGGGGTGACTAGGAAATTCTCTTGCTTTCAATGTTTTCAACAATGCATATATATTTTTCAAATATGACTAGGTTTTGTTTTATCACATAATAGATTGATGCTCAATCAGTTATGCATCAAACCATCAACAAATAGTACATGTTCAATAGCAGGATTAGGAGTCATACCGACATTTCCAATACCACGTATTCTTCCTTTACCATTGTCACCAAAAGTAACCGATCCCTTTTCTTTTGGGCTAAGAGATTTGAACCAACTCTTATCCCCTATCATGTGATTGGACCATCCGCTATCAAGAACCCAATGTTCCTTGACTTCGATTGACTTCAAATACTTCTACAAAAAAGAATAACGTCTTGCCTTTTGGTACCCAAATCTTCTTGGTGGACATGACAAAAAAAAATGCAAGTAAAGTATCATAATACTGGGGTGATTTGGCTAAGGTTAACAAATTGTTGTTTGTTGCAGCGGTACTTGATCCACAATACAAGGTTATATACTTGGACTTATGGTTCAAGAAAGTTTTGGGGATGGAGTTAGGTGCAGAGACAACTAGTCTAGTGAGAGGGACCTTGGATCAGTTGTTTACAAAGTATATTAATGTGGATGGGTCATCTAGTAGTGGGAGTGTATCTGCAAGTCAAGGTCGAAATGATTGGTTCATCTTGTGCACCCGTAGATAATCCTCTTCACTTGAAATACACACAATTGAAGGAACAACAGAATTTGCTGGATAGCAAGTCTGAAGTTGAGAGATATTTAATGGAAGATGTTGTACTTAAAGATCCTAATTTTGATATCCTCAATTGGTGGAGAATGAATGCACCAAAATTTTCCGTTCTTGCACGAATTGCTCGAGATTTTCGTACCATCCCTATTACTACAGTGCCTTCAGAGTCTGTCTTCAGCACATGGGTCAGGTATTAGATCCTTTCCAGAGTTTGTTGGCACCAAAAAGGGCAGGGTGACTCATTTGTGCTCAAAATTAGTTGAGATCCAAGATCATATATTTTGTGGAGGATGATGAGGATAACGAACCTAAAGTTATTGATGAGACAGAAGATCCCGCTAGTTATATGATTGACATAAGTAAAAAAAACTATGAGCTCCTTATTGGTAAATTTATTTATTTGCAGAGATTATTTGTGATTGATTGAAGTTTGGTTATGTTCTTAATTTCTTACTTGAGTTGATGCTTCTAACTTCTGATTTCGTATTGTAATATTCTTCTATTTCGAGTTATGTCAGCATACCTTATGTTTTTCGGTTATTGTTTCCATCGAGTCTTGACCACTTTTATTACTAAGCCCATAATATTTCTTTAGCTATTTAGGAATTTGGATGGTGTCTAGGTTAATATTTACTAGGTGACTTTGTGAATATGTGATTACGAGATTTGTGAATTGCATGTTGTTTTGATATTTATTGAATTTGAATTTTATTATTTGCATGTTGTTTTAGGATTTATTGTATATAGATTTTATGAATTGCATGTTTTTAAATTTATTTTTACACTTGTTTGAGAATTGCGTGTGTTAGGATTTTGTTGTGATTATGGATTTTATGTTAAGAGTTTATGTTATTGTTGTTTTTGGTTTTCAAAATAGGTTGCTAGAATGTTGTTTGCGATTTTCAAAAGATCAACAATGAGTTGTTCATTTTTAAATATTATGGGCTAAATAAAATGGCCATCAAAACTAATATAATCATTTTATGATATGGTTGTATTAGTTTGAACTTTAAAGAATGACCAACATTTTACTCCAAAATTCAACTCTAATTACTTGGTGTCTTGGAGAGTTGATGTGATACAAATGCAATGTAAATTCTTAATTTTCATTTATATACATGTTGTGTTCATTTATATAATTGAGATCTTTGTAATGAATTGAGAAATGATCTTATGAATTTCGGGTTGTATATTTTAATTTTTTGATACATCAGATATATTTGTATTTGTGAATTGTGATTAATGAATAATATCTTTATTTTGTTTGTAAAAAATGCTTAAATGGGCCAAAAAAATATGGCCCAAAACATTATCAAAATTATGTAAGTCCGCTAAGAGTCGGAAGCGGAAGTAGAATCTATTTTTGTCATCTGCTACTTAGCGGACCGGATGTCGGAATGTTAAAATTTGCTTCTGACTAGTCCGTTATTCACCCCTACCTACTACAATCAAATACTTCAATCTGGTTGAGATCATAACCAAGCCCAAGACTTGAACGTTTAGAAAAGCTATTGATGACAACAACATTATTCTGGGGATCGCGAGGAAGAAAGCTGTGATTGGTTCTCAGAAAGAGAGGGTGGTGGCTGATCTCTGGAACTTTAATGACGTGGAGGAAGTTTCTGCCTCTGAGAATGATGGAGACTTGGTAAGCTAAACAGCGTCGTTTATCTGTTTTTTGTTTTAGGTTTTTCTTCCTTTAATCTAACGTCTTTATAGATTTTTTATTTTTTTTTCTTTCTTTAATCTGACACGTGTTCGAAAAATATTTTACATGTGAGTCATGTCATCACTTGCCGTTAAATTTTCACCCCAGGGGAATAAATCAAACTTTTTGTACCACGGGGGCATATTTGCAACAAAGTCATACCACAGATGTGTGTAGTGCATTTCTCCATCTTCCTACCAAGCTTCCAACTCCGACTCCATCTTCCTACCAGGCTTCCAACTCCGAGATATGGAAGGGCATCCTTAAAGCAAGGTCACTACTTCAGTGAGATCTTTTCCACAAAGTGATAAATGGACATCATACAAGGATTTGGCAAGACCCGTGGCTTTATTAACGACCTTTTTTTCTTGTATCTCCTCTACCAAGCTACCAAGTTAGAGAATTTGGAAGCTTAGGTCTCTGAATTTATTTTACATCAACCGCTTAGATGGGATATACAAAAATTCCTTTAGATGTTTGATAGAGACACGACTTTCCCATCTTAAGACTTCATATACCGCAAACCTCACATGAGGATCAAGTTGTTTGGGCTCCTACTATATCAGACTCTTTCTCTATAAAATCGGTCTACATATATGTTATCTTATAGAGATGCATCTAGTCAGTCTCATTGGAGGCGAAAAAACGGAAATCCCTCTATAAGCTTAAAATGCATTAAAGAATGAAGTTCTTGCTATGTAGAGTTGGACACAACTCATTTCCTACACAGTCTGTTTAACAGAATTAGTTTTAAATCTTGAAATTTCTTCCAAACCTCCTGTTTAATCATTCTTACCTTCCTACCCCTACCTAAACACTTTATAAACCTATTCCTAAGCCTCAGCCATTTAGTACGTAAATTGAAAGAGCTTACCTCCCAAAAATCCTCTCTAGACCATTTGTACACATTTTCACTCTCTAAGCCAAATACGTTCTATTCTTTGATCTGATTGTTTGAGATAACTTTTTCTTCCCTCTAGTGGAAGATTGATGTTGTAGGATATCGATTGGAGATTGAGAAGATTGAAGGGCTGACGAGTTTATTAGTATCCGTTGAAGAATAGACTGTAGTTGCTGGTCGTTGATTGTGTGATGGGCATCAGCCCAATAATGGTTCTTGGGTGACTTTTCGAAGAGTGTGGGATTTGAAAAGTGAAAGGGTTTTACTTTGATCACCATCTTGTAAAGTCTGGAAGTTCTTAGCGGATCATTTGGTGTTGCCTTCATAACACCTGGAGTGTTTTTATCTTTTGACGAAGTTTACCTCACAACATTTTCACTTAGTAACCAAAGTTTTTGTGTCTTCTTTGTCTCGGTTACTTGTTTATATTGTTTGTGTTATTCTTGTGATTTTGTTAAATATCTTTAGTCATCTTGATTGTTATATTGAATATCTTGTATCTTAGTTAATCAAGTTTATAGATAAAGATATTTTTGTTATCTGTTAGGTTGCTGTAAATTTGCTACTAAAGTATGTTACTGTAAAATTGTTGTAGCATTAAAATTTTACACATTTGCTATTTTCAATTGACTGAAATTTTAATGATATTTTTCTGTGAAAGGAAAAATGATTGTTAAATTTTTTAAATACCTATTTACCCATAGTATTGGGTCTAAAGTTTATTTTCAAGAAGAGTAGAGAGAATTTTGAATTGTTAATGAACATGTATATTGAGAATGTAATATTGACGTGAAATTTGAGAATGCTTTTATATAAATCAATTACAATATTCGTTTATACTTACTGAGCTGGATGGCCTGATGATTTTAATGAAAAGTTATCTTTAATACTCCCCCTCAAGATGGAGTGTGAATGATTGAAACACCCATCTTAGAAAGAAAGTAGCGGACCTGAGAAGAAGGAATGAACTTGGTGAAAATATCAACTAGCTAGTTGTTAGAATAAACATGAAGAGGTCTGAGTAAACCAACTTGAAGTTTTTCAGCACGATGTGACAGTTTATATCTATGTGTTTCACATGTTCATGAAAGACTGGATTTTCTGCTATGTGAATAACAACAGTGTTATCATAGAACAAAAGTGCTGGTCTGGGATGAAAAATGGATAAATCCCGAAGCAACGAGAGCAGCCAAACAAGTTCGCAAGTAGTGGTAGCCATAACTCTATATTCGGCTTCTGCAGAAGACTTAGAAACTGTAGTTTACTTTATGGATTTTCGTGAGATTGAAGAATCTCCAAGGAAAACACAAAAATCAGTAGTAAATCTTCTTGAATCAGAGCAACTCTCCAAGTTAGAATAACAAAATGCTTTGAGATGAAGAGTTATTGATGAAGAGAAAAAATCAATTGTCCAGGTGTGACTTTTAGATACCGAATAACTCAATGCAAGGCATTGAGATTAGGTTGTCGTAGGCTAGCCATAAATTGGCTAAGAAATAGAACCAGATAAGATATATCAGACTTTATAATTATTAGATATAATAAACTTGCACTTGAATTTGAGCTTTGCAAGAGTGCGAGTCATGATATTAGAAGCCCTTTCGGTTCAAGAGCAAAAATATAATTCATGAAAATGTATAGCCTAGATGCTGATCATTATGGCATGTATTTGTGCTTCCACACAACGTTTAAGGATGTTAGTGTTTTAATATTAGCGCAATTCCATGTCAAAATTTAAATTTAAATTGAATTGTATTTTAAATTTAGTCAAAGTGTTCAAGAGATTAAGGAGTCTTTTAAAGTTTGAAAGGATAAGACGACATCAAGATGAAGAGCTAAAAACAAAGAGCTGGTGATGCAAAGTCTCTGAAACTATTTAAAACTTTGCCAATAAGCCTACAATATGTGCTAAAATCTTCAAGAAGTGGATTAGTAGAATTATCGAGCTTAACAATCTGCTCACTTGGAATAGTTAAAGGCTTAGCACCAGCAAAACCACAATCGGACAAAATCTACAATATGCATTTTTTTATATAGTAACGCAGGATTAATCTGATCAGTTTCTGGATTTTTCTGTATACCGAAAGAAATATCCAACGTGCATATTAAAATACTCAAGTCATTTATTTATGTAATATCTCTAAAAAATATAAATTTATTAGTTATTAATAACACTCTCACGCGTTTGAAGGACCACGCTCCTAATGTGTGTACAATCTTTAACTTAGCTATATTATCCCAGTTTATTGTACTCCTCCTATGTATTGTATATTTACAGTTGTTATGACAATTAATAATAGAATAAAATTTTTTAACTTGAAATTTCTCGCTCGCAAATAAATCATAGACACAAGCCCATTCTTCGTTGTTCGTCTCAGGATACGGATGTTGTAACGCCTCTTCTTTGGTATTGAACAATAATGCTTGTACATTCTATTCCTATGTACGTTGTGTTCATCATAGAAGTCACAATGATGCGATCCTCATATTGGTCATAATCTAGTTGAAAGTTAGCCTTAATATATATAACTATTAGTGCGTATAAAAGTTTGCATAATTAAAATTTAAGAAATTATACTGACCCACACTCGGTTCATCACGTATGATTTAACTTGATCGGGGACTTCCTCCACTTAGTCATCTGAAAGGGGACATGCTGTCGACCGAGAGAACCAATATGAATTTCGACCTTGTCATCCCCGTTCGTACGTCCACCAAGGATATGGATAACCAGCTTTCCTCCATGATGAGCCTTGTGCAATGCAATCTCCTGTGTACTACCCCTTCTGTGTTTGATCCCAGACGTCGCTACAAACGAAGAATAATACATTAAAAAATGAGTTAGCATACAATTTGAAAAGTCAGAATATTTAATCAAAATCGACAGGGTCGGATACTTACATGCATAACTACTTTAAGTGCCTACTGGACTGGCTGTGGTAAGAAACTGATTGTAATTTGTTGCAATCACTAAGCGAAGGACTCGACGTTGCTACTGTATCGGGAGTACTTCCAGCTCGAACCGATGTGCCATATAAATCGCACCGAAGACGCTTTCCTCTTGTTGGCATGAAGTCGTCCTGTGACCAAATAAATCAATATTAGTGAAAACAAAAATTAATTGTGTAACTCAAAATGAATATAAAACACAAACACGAAGTAAATTGAAATGATAAAGTTACTTTAGTCCTTGGAGTCATATTCTTTAGAATCACTACAATCATTACTGAACGAGTCTGAGAAATCATCGCTTTCTTCTATATCACGATGTTCTGACCACTCTCATCAGTTAGCGGCACATAAGTCATGACATCAATTCTAGTCAACAAGATCATGTCAATTGAGCTAAACTCCACAAAAAA
This sequence comes from Myrica gale, assembly GCA_963930655.1. Taxonomy (NCBI): domain Eukaryota; kingdom Viridiplantae; phylum Streptophyta; class Magnoliopsida; order Fagales; family Myricaceae; genus Myrica; species Myrica gale. The sequence goes on from OZ005614.1 coordinate 11,763,129, forward strand.
CTCAAAAGACTCATTCTCCATTTAGACGTTCTTTCTCCATTTTCACTAGCTCCTCTTCAATAGGTGTAATATCATAAGTGTTTCTATGGTTAATCTTTTGAACATTTTTCCAGTGATCCTCAACTTCATATCATCAAAACTATTAAAAATATATAAAAATACAATAAATATATTAAAAATAAATAGACAATTGAAAAAGAGTTTCAAAATTTTTATTTAAAAAATAATAATTTTTTTAAAATATAACTTTTTATTTTTTTAAAGCTTTTTAGTTTTTGTAGTAATTTTGTCTTGGAGGAGCGATTCGGTCATTTTGTATTTTTTCCGTGTGACTTAACTGTTAATTTGGATGAGAAGAGAAAGAATAGGCCATTTTAATGAAATATCCCGACGTCTGCCTTCTCTCTAGAACCTTTTTTCCCTCCCTCTAGTAGTCTACCGTTTCTTCTATAGTTTCCGGCGGTGGGAGGAGCTCTGGCTCTTCCCACCGCCCCTCCCCTCCCCCACCTCATTTTTCTTCTGCCTCTCTTTCTCTTCCCCCTCTCCTTTCCTCTTTTGTTCTCAATCAAGACGGTCAGATCCCGATGCCTCTGTGTGTCATCGGTGGACACTGCCTAGCTCATTGTCGTCACCACCTCCTGACAAGCACAACCGTACCAGCCCGGCATTCAGCTGAGGGAGCGTGACGTCCCCACGTACCGCGCGTGGATCTCACGCGCCCGTCTCGGGGCTCCTCTTCCAGTCTTCCGAAGGTTTGGGCTGCCACGCGCCTCTTGCAGGGTTCCTATTTCCCTTTCCGTGCCCGACGCCATCGTTTTTACTACCTTCCGGCAGCGTGTGGTGGTCACGCATCGATGCTCTCCTTGTGCTTTGGTGTTTTGTCCACTGCTCGTTAGTGGTGGTGTCGATTCCGTCCTTGCTGCTGTTGTTGGTTTTTTTTTCTCCGTTTTTTTGTTTTGTTCTGTTGTTGTGTTTGGTTGTATTTTTGTGTTTTCCGGCTCCTGCGTGAGCTTTCATCGATCCCTTGTGGATCTTTCCAGCCCTTGTTTGGGCTTTCTGTACTAGGCTGTGGTGCTTTCCTTACTGGCATGTGTAGGTCTTGGTAGATGTGTCTACCGAGTCCGGCCGCCGCTCCCACTGATTTGCGTGGAGCATATAGCAGCTTTCTTCGATACTTTATAGGATCCCGTCGGTGTATTTTCGCCTGGTCTTTGTTATTCGGTTCCTCTTTTGGATATGATCTAGAAAAAAAACTGTTAATTTGGATGGGGTGGGTACATTGAAAACTTTCAAAAGTTAAAGGTCGACGTAAATTGAAGTTTTGATAATTGAGGAGTTGAGGTTGATATTACACTATAATTACCGGACGAACTATGACTTTTCCCCGAGCTATAAATATGAGCCTAGCCCACACAGAAAATGAGGTGCTTACGAGAAAGATGTTGTCAGTTTACAAAGGGTAGGTGTTCCGGAGTGCACCCACATTAATTGAAGAACAGCTTCTTTGTGAAGCCTTTTGCTCGCAGCTTTTACTTGGGATAACCAATCATTTACATATGCCATGAGCTGCATATTCCTTGATTGAGATACAAGCTCAAATACTTCTCATTCCTTCAAACTTGAGGTAAAAAGCTTGCTATTACAATTTTTCTGTCTGTCCCAGCATGCATGCGCCATTGCATTATACTTTAAAGCTCGTAAGTCATGCCCACTTTCAGCAAACGCTCGTGAGGAATATCAAACACGTTGTCACTCTGTCTCAAATTTCTCTTCAAGAAGTTGTAAACATAATTTATCATGATTTTCTTGGGTATACTGGCTCTTTTGCTAGCAACCACTTCAGTCTCACCAATAATGTGAACAACACCTACATTCCATGCCCTGTCCATTGCCTCAATCTCCCTCTCCACTGCCTTTTGTCGCTTGTCTCCTTCGAAAATCCCCGCATCCTCGTTATCCTGTGTTTCTTCATTCTTCTCACCATCACCCAGCATCTTTGGGAAAGTCAGCAAACTATCTCCAATGAACTTCTTCAGCCTTTCTATTAGGATCCTCTCGAGGGGCTCTTGATCATCTTGCACGTCCGTGTATCCATATCTCACGACACATCGAAACACAAAAAACTCATCTTGAGGCTCTATCCGACGAAAAACGAAACGCTCTTCAAACGGAATCTTGCTTATGGGTAGTGATTTAAAGGAGACAAGTACTATGACCGAGTGCACTGCGGGGATGTTTGCCACATAGTGCTTGAAGACTGGTGGGATGCCCTGTACGAGCTCTGAGGAAACCATTGCTAGCCCAAGCATTCGAGAAATGCTTGTGCTAGTAGTTATTTCCTTCAGCTTCTCCGGAGAGACTTTGTGCTCAAGTTCATAGTAGTACTTATGCCGGAACCCGTAGTTCCAAATAAACATTATCGTCATTAGGACTGCCGCAAAGGCTAAGGGAAGATATCCTCCATCTTTAAATTTGTAGAGGCTTGAACTGAGATAGAGAAGCTCAACACTGCCGAAAACCAGAACGAACGCAGCTACAAGAAGTATATTGGTCTTCCATATCAGGATCATGACCAGTGCTAAGAGGGTCGTCGTGAGGGTCATTACAAACACCACCGCAATCCCTGCAGGGGGTAAACAACTAAGTTTCAAAATATATATTTTAGTATGCATTTATTGCTGTAAGTTGTGTATTCATCAGTACATAGAAAACTGTTGGGCTTAATTGAGTAGAAAATGTAACTACAAAACAACTTGATGATGCATGATTTAGATCTAAAATTAAGTGGTTAAGGCAAAAGTGGTAGTAGTCACATGTAGATGATTACCGTAGGCATTTCCAATCTTTGTAGTGGTCCTGTAAGCCAAAGTGACCGCTACACAAGCCACCATAAGGATATAATTGACTTCAGGTATGAAAATTTGTCCTTCATACTTGGTCGATGTATGCACTACTTTCACCCGAGGGAAACACCCTAGCGACAGGGATTGTTGGATTATAGAGAAGGTCCCAGAAATCATAGCTTGACTAGCTATGACTGCTGCCATTATGGCCACCACAAATGTTGGCCAAAATAAGGAGCCTGCATAGTTTGGAATCGTTTTGTATCAGATGCGAGGGATGGAGGACAAGGTAGAGAGAGACTGTGACAGATCGGGCGAAAAATTATGGCCAAGGACATCTTTTGCTAACCTGGTATGGACTTGTAAAAGGTGTCCGAGACAAGATCATTGTGTTTGCGAAGGAAGGAGGCTTGTCCAGTGTATGCTAATATGAGAGCTGGATAGGTAATGCAGCACATGCTTATTTGAATGGAGCGAACTGAGAAGTGTCCAACATCGGCAAATAACGCTTCAGTTCCTGCATATTTTGGCAAACTAGGGGAAAATAAAAAGAATCGGAACACCTGGGTCATCCAAACTAGGGGAAAATAAAAAGAATCGGAACGATGTAAAGCTACTTTACAAGGGAAAGAAACTGCAACCTGTAATAGCGAGGACAACACCACCAAGGGAAACCCAAGCTTGTTTTTTGTTCCTCCGAAAGTAATCAACGATGTACTTCGGATTTAAGGCTTTAACAACACCTGGGTCATATTTGACGAAATTGTAGACGCCAATGCCGCCGATGAATGCAAACCAAATGCAAACTATTGGGGCAAAAGTGTAGCCCACTTTGTCCGTTCCAAATCTTTGACAAGAAAATAGGATTACCAAGATAACAACTGATATCCAGACAATTCTATCTGCATATAATAAGAATGAGAAGTTTTTAGCAAGGTATGTTTTGTAATGCAATTTAATCCCCTACTGCTAATTAATTTGAAGTAATTAAACTATGGTTGTTTACAAAGAAAAGTGAATAGAAAAGAAAAACACTAATCCCTTCATAAAGGGCTCAATAGGCATGCATGAGCAAGTACTCATTCCCATTGTACTGCTATCAATTACTATCGGAAAAAGAGGACTTTGAATTAATGTGCTGCTAATTAATTGCTATTTACAGATCCCTTCTCATTTCATTTTTTTCACTACATGCTTTGGTACCTTCTGTCATTGCTTTTGGGGCTTTCTCCGTGATCCCTGCCACAGCCGATAACACTGCCATCACAGACATAATTGGAAGAGAGAATTAGATTGGTCATCAATTTACATAATCAAATTCACTAATTTCTTATCAACCAAACCTTTTGGTATTTAACACAATATATCTAAGCAGGGATATGCTTAAGTACTTAACTTTTCCTATACCACACAAACCCCGCGCGTGCATCACTCAAGTACAAAGACTAGTACTGTAGAACTGAATTTTGAAACTATAAATACATCTAGTTAATGTCTTAACCTGATATACACGGAGTGAGAACGCCATCCCCTATCACCATCGAAGTTCCAAGCATTGCGGCCAGTAATAGGATAAACTTTGCAATGTTGCTATTCTCTAAGATAGACTTCAGCCTCGATGCCCTCCGCAGACGCTTGTTTGGCAACTGTTCGAGCTGGTAATTTGACACATCATTATCCTCGGTTTGTTGATTGGGTATCAAACCCACTTTGGCATACCGGCAGATGAGAGAGTACAAGGCAAATGTCCCTCCTGAAAAGTTAATGTTAGAGAATATAACTCAAATAAAAAATATAATATTTATTACAATTTTTTAATTTTTACTTGCATTATAAAATATAAATGGAGTAGTAGTGCTGGTTTTAAATGATTATTCTAGCCGTAGCTATTATATACAAGTTGACTATAGATCTAAAATTTTGAAATAGTTTATAATTCTATGCAGTTGGATTTCGCAAACGCGTCCTTAATTAAGTATCTTCTAAGAAGTCGATCTTGGTATAAATTAGATCTGCCTTGAACGTACGCGCGTATTAATTAATGCAACCATGATTCGGCACGTCGTATGCCAATTATTTGACAAAAAAAAATACAATAATCGAGATTTAATATTGCAATTAATCGGATCGAAACTGATCATGACGTAATTACTTGGCCAAATATTTTTAAATCATAAAAAAGAAGTACTTCAAGCATTTTCTTATTTCCATCAAAAGTTTGAATTCACATGGGGTTTGCGTGGTCCAACCTGAAATTCAGGAAGTGCATAATTTTTAGCCTAATAATTAAAATTATGAGGAATCTTCACTTTAACTCTCAAATATATCACCCAAACGTCATGTATCAAATTCATTATATTTAGACCCCAAACTACTAAGATGCATGATTAATGTTCATGATCTAGTAAGATTCTATGATAAAAAATATAAAGAAAAGTAATAAGTTACATTACATAACATCGATGTTAAGATTATATGCGATGATAGATATTAATGATATGTTTTCCCTAAACTGATGGGAAAGAAAGTGCTTTCATCTCCATCTAAAATATACGGTTTTGAAGAGGGCCAGACAAGAAAAACAAGGGCATCCAGAAAGTCTCTTACCTTCACCATTATCATTTGCCCGCAAGACTATCAACACATACTTGATCAGCGGAATTAAGGTGAGAGTGTAGACGATCATACAAAGTACTCCTAAGATGTCGCCGTTGTGCTTGATACCATCCGTGAAGGTGCTCGAGTAGACGTATAATGGCGACGTGCCAATGTCCCCGTACACCACTCCGAGGCTTTGGAACGCTAGATGCAAGATCATCGACCATTCCATAGTCTTTCAACACAGACCAAATTGGAAATTTAGATCTACAGGTCAAACAATACACAGTCCATATATACATGCATGTGTTTTACGTATGTGTGCTTTGTCCTGTTTGCCATAAGTTGGACAAAAATTATTGATCATGCGAATCAACTGAACATAGATTGCAATATTGCCGCCGCTAGCGCTAATAATAACAAAAAACAAAAACTGGTAGAAAATCTTTGGTTAATCAAATTATTATCATGGGCTAGCAGTAATGTAACATGCGATGGAAATTACGTAGTACTGAAAGGAGTTAGATTGTGCCAGACCTTGGCGTCACGGCCATGATGACGCTGACCAGAAAACTTGCGGGACTCGATGTCCAGAGAGTCGTATCTGGTCAATCTTTGCCGTGAATTTGTCTTCTCTAGGATCTGGACTTCAGAGACTTCCTGACCATTTCCTTCTTCAGCCATGGCTTCTGCGGTGTGATCAGACATGGCTGCAGTAAGCCCGGAGATAATATGCGCCTCAGAATGGAGGACGGTTGTTCATGTCTCATCAATATATATATATACTTCTCTTCTTTCTTTCTATCTACATCTTCTTCCTTCTTTTTTTCTGTTTTTTTCTGTAAAAGTTTGTTTCTTGTTGTCATTGCGTGCTTGCCTATACCATACATGGGTCCCACAGATTGTCTGGGAAACTTTAGCCGATTTTCTTTTTAATTTCGATGTTGTCTTAAATAATTAAAGAGGATTATTGATAATAGTCGTATGGCTTTATTTCAATATCTTTTTAATACGAGGTGAAGTCTTCTGTTTGAATATGTAATATCTGCTAAGCTGGAGGCCTCTCTTTAGGAGTACCTGATTGTACAGCACCTTCAACTGTTCATTAAAATTTACCTACGGGTGATAGAATTCCAAGTCAAACAATATTTGAACAGATCACCCCCGTAGAAACACTCATTTATATTAATCTATTAACAAGAATATTACAAATTCATATGAAGAGTCCTTAATAATTAGCACATTGAAGACAGCGCGGCTTTATACAGATAGTGGACTTTGGCATGTAGCGGCCAATCAAAGCTGCCTTGGGTTTCTCGAAATCTAAAATAATACTAAAAACAATCGACAAAGTCAGCTGAAGTGCCGGCTGGCTTGAATATCTCTTTTCTTGTAGGCTAGTTGATATTTATTAATTATAGCTCATATATATTTTTGAAAAGCCCGGGGAGTAGGCATTGTTTATTCAAGTATCTAAGTGTATAATTATCATCCTATATGGATGTATTTACCCATAGAATGTCAACCAATACGTTTGGGCTTATCTTAAAAAGTGGGGGGAAAAGGACGGGAATTAGTAGGTTGAGTCACGGACTACTAATTCTCTGTTATGCTCTTTGGTTATCGTAGGTGGTAAAAAACCCTCATATCGGTTATTTTTTTGGAGCCTTTCTTTGACGTAATTAAAGTGTAGATCTCGACTAAAAATGTTGATTGCCATTATTCGTGCATAATATATGTGTAAGGTTTCCAACATTTTCGAGGATTGAAAGTTACAATGACTTTGAAAGAAACAAGTAGGGCTGTTCAAGAGTGGGCCGAAACCGAATGGGCCGACCCGATTCGGCGATCGACCCTGTTTTTCTCAGAACAGACTGGATCGGTTCGGCCCACGGTTCTGGGTCTCCAATGGACCGAATCGCACCGAACCGAGGGCAGTATTGAGATTTCACAATTTTTTAAAGTATGTGGACGTCGTCTCCCCCCCCCCTTCGACCCTTTCTTTCCCCGACTTACCCCCTCCTTCACTTCTCTCTCTCTCTAACCCTAGCCGCCGCACCACCTTCTTTGACTCCGTTCTAAAATAAAAGGAAACAACAGAAAATTAAAAAGCAAAGGGGAGGAAATGATGAAAGCACGCTTTTTTTTTTGTTCCATTTCATCTTCATCTTCGCCCTCACAGAAGCCAAGTCTTCCGAGCAACAGCCCCACCCTGCGGAATCCTTTAATATCAGCTATATACAGGTGAGATGTTCTTCTTTTTGAACTATCGCCAACCACAAAGATATTAACTTTGCTTTTGATGTCGATTTTGGTGGCTGTCTTTGGTGGCTGTTGTTAGTTGTTGGTGGCGGCTGTTGTTGGTGGCTGTTGGTACCGGTTGATTGTGGATTGCTCTGAGTTTTATTCTTTAATTTTGGTTTTGTTTTTTTCATTTTCGTTTTGATTTGAGAAACAGGGACTGACCGAACACCGACCGAAGCCGACTGCCGTCCCTCCGGCCGGTCTAGAGATCCCTCGGTGCGGTTGTCGGTCCCTGATTTTCGTCAACCGAACCGAGGGGTTCGGTTGACGGTAGGGGCTGAAAACCGAGCCGAGGGGTCGGTTATCACCCCTAGAAACAAGGTTGTTAACTGAATATTTAAATCTTAGAGTATTATTGAACATTAGTGTAAAAGGCTCGAAGTCAACCTGGAGTAGGTGAAAATTTTACTAGGCAACAAAAATAACCGACTTAATTTCTGTTATGCTGAACCGACCAACTGTTAAGTGGCTATTCTGAAGGAAATTCAAGATTTCTTTAACCTACATACTGTAACGATCCCATAGTGTAAAATGATGCTGAGATGGCATAAGATGATCTAGTGCAAGCTAGGAAGTTATTGGACAGGCCTGAGAATAGAAACAATTTGTTAGAGGGTATCTGAGTCCACCCTGTATAAATAGTTACTAAAAATGCTGTTATTCTCTGGTTCTATCTACTTCTTATTCTTCTTTCTTTCTTTGTTTTTTTTTTGTTTGTAAAAGTTTGCTTCTTGTTGTCATTGCGTGCTTGCCTATACCATACATGGTCCCACAGATTGTCTGGGAAACTTTAGCCAATTTTCTTTTTAATTTCGTTGTTATCTTTAGAGAGGATCATTGATAAGTCGTATGGCTTTATTTTATTTATTAATACCAAAAAGATTCAAATATTTGACATCAGAACGTGATCAGCTGATGATGTTTAGAAAATATCTTTCCTAAATATCAGTTATGACGTCCTACAATCCTACGTGCTAATCTGGTTATAATTTTATGATTAAGCTGAATTGACGCATGCCTGATTGGGTGTCATCAGGAGCCCTCGATCTGCCTCCCCTGGCCTTGCCACACTAGTCGCTAAGCAGAGTAACGTCTAAAAGTTTATCTGCCAATTTCACAAATATTGTCAACACACAAGCTCAATCAATCAACTAACTAGAGCCGAGTGGGATCAACGAGGACAGGCAAGGAGGGCGCTACAAGAAAAATAGACTGTAGCGACGAGATGTTTTAGCGACCAGTTTAATCTCGTCACAATAGTTAACTTTTAGTGACAAACCAGGTTTTTGTCACTACATCTGCTTACGATTTTGACAAAAAAAAGTATAATGCCTCGAGATAGTTTGTTGCTGAAGTTCATGAAGATTAGACAACTGGCGACTAACTATACAATAATGGCTATTATATAGTTAGACTGCGAAGAGATCAATACGAGGTGAAGTCTTCTATTTGAATATGCATTTTAATATCTGAGTTGTAGGTCTCTCTTTAGGAGTACCTGATCTACAGCACCTTCAACTGTTCGTTAAAACTCTTATCTACGGGTGATAGAATTCCAAGTCAAACAATATTTGAACTGACCCCTTAGAAACACTCATTTATATTTAATCTATTAACAAGAATCTTACAAATACATATGAAGTGTCCTTAATAATGAGCACATATATAGAAGACAGCTGGGCTTTATACATATAGTGGATTTTGGCATGTACCCAAATCCAATCAAAGCTGCCTTGGTTTTCTCGGAATCTAAATTAATACAACAAAGAATCCACCAGATCAGCTGAAGTGCCTGGCTTGAGTAACCCCTTAGAAATACTAATTTATATTTAATCTATTAACAAGAATCTTACAAATTAATATGAAGAGTCCTTAATAGTTAGCACATAGAAGACAGCACGGCTTTATGCACATAGTGGAGTTTGGCATGTAGTACCGGCCAATCAAAGCTGCCTTGGGTTTAGCGAAATCTAAAATAATACAACAAACAATCGACAAAGTCAGCTATTTAGAAAAAAAAAAAATCGACAAAGTCAGCTGAAGAGCCAGCTGGTTGAATATTCTCTTTCCCAACTTGTAGGCTAGTTGATATTTATTAATTATAGCTCATTTTTGAAAAGGCCGGGGAGCACGCATTGTTTATTCAAGTATCTAAGTGTAGGTCGATAGTATAATTATCATCGTATATGGATGTATGTACTCATAGAATGTCAACCAATTGAGTTTGGGCTTATCTTAAAAAGTGGGGGAAAAGGACGGGAATTAGTAGGTTGAGTCAAGGACGACTGGAAGACCCTTTTTCGTGCATGTAACAGGGTGCTCCTAAATCTAGATAGATAAGTTCTGGTTTATCTTTAAAATTTAATCCCCACCCCTACTGTCTCCCTCCTAGCTACCACCCTCTCCCGTGGCGGGAGACTACTAGAATTTTAACTTATAGTGAGAAATTCTGGGTGACGAATTCACTAAAAGTAAGTTTTTCGTAACAAATATTAATTTTCGTTACTTAAAGTCTATTTTTATTGTTGAAAATTAATTTCGTCACAAAAATTGTCACAATAGTCGGTATTTGTGATAAAATTAAATTTCATCACGAAAGATAAAGTTATTGTTATGAATGTTTCGTCACTAAAAAGAATAAAAAATATTAAAATAATTTTGGGTGATGAAAGTTTTTTTTCACAACAAACCTAGCTCTTTTGTGACGAAACTTTTTGTCACCTTGTCGTTCGATACTTCGATCACTGAAAAAGATGATCGATCGCACAACATTAAAAATTAAATACACATTATTTTGATTGTGTGACAAAGTCTTTCTCACATTCTCTCTAGCTGATATGTCCAAGCCTGAAGCCCTTTCTCTCACTCTTGACGAGTACTTTGCCGCCGGCTGCCGCACTAGTAGCCGCCTCACGATCTCCCTCTCTCTCTGTCTGGTGTTTCTCTCTCGCTCAATCTTTCTTTTTCCGATTTCATCCCTCTCTTGTGCCCTTCCCTTCCCCTCCAGCAAATTTTCAAGACCCTCTTTCTCCTTAAATCAGGTATGCTTTTCTTTGCTCTACATTTGAGACAATGAGCTAGCTATCTTTGCTTTTTGTTATTCAGGATTTAGGGTTTTGGCCTTGGTACGTTTTGAGGGTTTCAAATTGATTGAAGGGACTTTTTGCTTTGAGAGGTCAGATAATATCCTAAATTATCTTTGGAAAAGGTTATGTGCTTTTGTAAATTTTTACTTGCATTCCTAGAAATCAAACATTTGGATTTCGGTGAATTAAATGATGTTATTTCATTATTTTGCATGCAGAGTGAGAGGTCAGATGACAAGTTTTGTGATGATATATTTGGAGAGATACCTACAGGAGTTCGCATATCAGTAAGTTTCAATTATTTGCCCCCCATTGCATTTTTCTAAGATACCAACAGGAGTTCGCATACCCTTTTTCGTGCATCGTTTTGCGACCTCTGTTAAAGATATATTCCAGCGTTTTACTTTTATTTTCGTCAAAACGTTTTAGAACGCCACTATATCAGTATTAAAAACGTTGTAATAGATACATGTATAAAAATCTGCGTTTTTTCTATATTTTCCTGTAATACAAATTTTGTTACAGATTTTAATTGGTTGATGCAAAAAGAGAAAAATGTAATAAAACAAAAATATATTTCATCATTGACTAAATAACCACGTCTTACAAGTTTTGCAACAAACACAAATAAGTTCTAATAATTTCTCAGTAGTCTAAATATTAGCAGCTTCAGCACCTGCACTAACACCATCTGCTTCAAAACTATCTGCACCCTCTATATTACCACCAACAACGTCACCCTCACTATCAACATTGTCTGCAATTGCAATATTGGAAAATTAACAAACAGTAATGACATCAACAAAGATAAAAATAAATAAATACAAATACAAGAGCTTAGTACACACTTAAAATCAAATTAATGGCAGTCTTCATTTATGTTAGTATCTTACCATGAAACGTTTTCCAACTTGCATGAGATTATCTATGAATTGATAGTGGAACCCGGTCGGGATTAGAGTTGACAACATTTTAGTTTTCACGTTGCACCTACAAAAGTTAAACAAACAATTAACTAAGAAAATACATAAATATAATCGATAGTGATTATGTGAGGGTAAGTAACTAAAATTTCTACCCAGGTTTTAGCCATCATTTGGATTGTAGATTGAAGCGATGAAATTGTAGACTCTATAGTCTTCATTTTATCCCGAATAAACAACATTTTCTCGTTATTAGAGGATTCAAGCTGAGTGGATATTCTGCTGGTGTTCGTAGGATGAGATGAAGGAGTTGGTCCTAGTCCAACGCCGCGAATGCGACCATGTTTTTCTGGACCAATCACTTGTGCATAGTGGTCAGATGGAGACCAACTGATGCTGCCACCCATTCTAGATTGGCTCAAGGCTTGTGAAATTGTTGGATCATTCACTTGAATCTCCTGCATTCGCCTCTGAAAAAAATAGAACATAAACTTATATTATGATTGGTCATTTGCACATTCAAATCAAAATTGATGTAATAATGACATACTATTTTCTCTGCTACATCTTGATTCATTGGAGACCCGTCAGAACATGAATGGACCGCTTTATATAGCTCTGCTCAATCAATTATAATTTGTTTCTCTTTTTCCTGCATCACAAAACCATATAGAATGCTGAAATTATAAATTACTTATAAGAATCCTAATAATAACAACTATAGAAGTAAACAAGCTAATTGAGTACTATGTACCATTTCATTAGCATGACGTGCAAAGCTCCAAGATCCTGCAGTGTGCACCGACATGTGCAGTGATCGACTTTGTTTCCCAGCTTCACTTCGACGCTACGTTAATACCAAGACATTATAAATTAATAATAAATTATATTCATGAAATCCATAATATAAAGAAATAATGTCATACCCGTCCTGCTTCAGAATACCAAAAATCGACTAACTTGTAAAATTACTCCAAATTAACATTTGTTGGAGCGGTACTTTTCACATATTGAGGCGTAAAGGCCTCATTGAAATATTTAGTCTTCAAACTACATTTGTAGTTCCTCCATTTTTTACCCAAATCTTTGAGGAACCAATGTTTCACTACATCCCCCAATGGACCCTCGGGGATTGTAAATCACTTCTACAAAAAATACCCCGAGAGTTAGGTGCGTAAATTATTAAACTTACATAAGTGCATTTCAAGTGCTTATTAAAATAATGTATACCGTCATAATAATCCAACAAACTTCCTTTATTGTCGTAGGGACTCTACGCCAATCTACAGCATCTAAGGGGATTTGATTAGGAACACTGGCAACACTGCTCATAAATTGGGCAACAATGCCTCCTTCAATACCTAGAGGCTGCCCATTCTCATTGAACTGGGTTGGAATTCATTTAGCCTCTTTTAAATTCCACACCTCAGTCATGCGCGTCCCACCATGTGCTTTACGAACTCGAGTATTATCTGCACATTTAACATGACAAATTAAATTCACTATTTTTGTTATTAACATACCAAGTGTGTTGCCATCGTTCGAAGGTTCATCTTCGAACGTTGGTACCGTAAGTTGCTGCGATGGTGGCGTTGCTTGCTGCAATGTACCGTAGCTTGTTGCGATAATGGCATAACTTGCTGCGAGGGTGGCATAGCAGGAGTAGTTTGTTGTGATGATGAGGATATTGTCCTGAATCTCTTCCTTGTCATTTTACCTACATAAGAAACTGTAGTAATCGATATTCAAAAATCAAAATACCACTGACCAATATAGCATAACTCGAACTAGATTGTAATGTATGTCCAAAAGAAATGTACTAAACAGAGAAATAATTGACTTTGTAAACAGATAATTGAGTTGCTAAACATATCATGGAATTCACATACCATAGGTACATCCTGAGGTATATCTAGTGTTGTTCCTTCCACCTCATTTCTAAACCACTTTAAATCATCTTGTATATTCTCAGGGACTTGCTCAATGTTGAAATTGTAAGTCTCATTCTCACAATAGTCATCCACCTCGTCATCAAACATCTCACCATTACCAGCATCTCTTAGTTTAGTCTTGACAACTACTACCCAATTTGGATGTCTTTCATCAGATACATAGTGTACTTGAGATGCTTGTGATGTCAAGATGAATGGATCATCTGTTAATCGCTCTCTAGTATGCACTAAACGCGGAAAATTAATAAGTTTGAATCCAAACTCATCAACTTCATATCCCCTTCCAATAGCTGTGTCAATCCAATCACATTTGAATAGTACAAAATGTTATTTATCAAAATAGTTTAACTCAATGATACTTCTAATTCACCCGTAATATATAGTGCCCCCTTCAACAATCACATGAAGTCCACTATTTTGAGTTGTTCTGCCCATTTCATTCTCTTTTGAACGGAACTTCATACCATTACGTATGTATCGGCTGAATGATGTAGCTTCGGTGTTTGGACCTTTAGTAAGCCATATCACCCTCTTTGAAAGCTCACGCTTCCTTGCATTGTCCATATGTTGAATCTGTTTTCCTCGGACAACAACTCAAGATTAACACTATTTATAAGTTTTAAAGTAAACAAGTAATGCAAAACATTTAAAACATAACACATACATAGTCTCGAAACCAGTCACAAAATTTGGGCCGACTCCTACGATTGCTTGCCTTCAATCGATCCTTATGCATTCTGCATGGACAATAGAACTAAAACTTAATTCTATTGGATATAAACATTCTCAATGGAAGAATTATATGTCTAACGTCACTTACGTGTGAATTTGGGCTAACTCATCGCAATTAAAAAAGGACATATCTATGGGCTTGCATGCACACCATTCTATCAAGATGAACGTAAGAGATTCCTACCATAGTGTCGTCTACATTTGTTAGGGCTCTATCAAATATCATTGGAACTAATTCTAAATATCTTGAACAAAAAGTTAGGCATTCATCTGCAATGTGTCCTTCAGCAATAGAGCCTTCAGGTGCGGCTGTATTGCGAACATAAGATTTGAAACGATGCATGCACCTACACCAACAATATTACATTTCAAACAATAACACACATGTGCAAAGAAACCTACGTAACATATTTCTATAACTAATATTACCTCTCTATAAGATAGGATACATCCACAGAAGTTGGACAGGTCCACCCATCTTACAATATGCAACTAGATGTATAACCAAGTGCACCATAACAGTAAACAAAGAAGGCAGAAATATCCTTTCAAGTTGACACAATGTTATAGGAATTTGAGCCTCAATTCGATCTAGGTCCTCTAATCGTAATATTTTGGAACAAATTTTCCTAAATAAACATGACAATTCGATTAAAGGAGAACAAATATTGCTTGCTAATGATCTTCGTATGGCAATGAGCATCAAATGTTGCATCAAGATATAACAGTCATGACTCTTCAACGTGATAGGTTCGAAGCAAAACCATCTGACAGTTTCACATTCTTTATCACTTTTAGGAAGCTTTCTTTCTCCTGGCGAGTAATTGAGAAGCAAGCTATAGGCAAATACACATTTCCTGTGGGAGTGGTCTCTGGATGAAGATCATGTCTTATTCTCATGCTTTGTAAGTCAAGACGTGCCTTATAGTTATCTTTTGTCTTCCCGTCCACATTTAACAATGTACCAATAATGTTGTCAACTACATTCTTCTCTATATACATCACATCTAGATTATGGCGCAACATATTATCCTTTCAATAAGGAAATGTAAAGAAAATACTTCGTTTCTTCCATACACTTGACTTAAAATGTTCAATGCCCTCAAGTTCCTTCACAATGTCTTCGCCGGTCAGCAAAGTGGGCGGTAGAGCCATTTCATAAGTATCGTCATATAATTGACGCACTTTACACAAGGGCAACAAATTCTCGCATCACTACCCATACTCTTGTCCATGAGCGTTAATAAAAACTATATGAAATGCAACAAAAAAGCTATGTATCATTTTAATGTTCATCACATGTTATCAATATTTTGTTATAATCTAACAAAAATAAAAAAACAAACATTAACCAATAAAACTATTCAACTTAGAGATCCCTCTGTAAAGAGGACTAGCTTTGTTTCACCTCAGGTTAGACCTCCAACGTCAGTGTAGAGGTATCCACCAGGTAGTGATCTCAAAATTTAAATAAAAATAAAGATAAACATATATCAACAAACAAACATTAAACAACACAAACCTTGTCCTCTAATCTCCAACAAAAACCACAAAACCAACAACAGATAACAGTTATCCCTCCAATCTTCAATAAACATCACAGTACCAACAAGTAAAAGTTAGCCTTACCCTCCGTCTTCCACAAAACTCACAAACTCCGATATTCGAGAATCAAAATACCATTGACCTATGAAAGAGCAATTATTTATCAGCAAGTCACTATCAACCCTCAGTTAGGAACAACAAGCAAATCTGAAAATATATTTGAATCAGTTTTCATAATGCAAAAAAGCACACAGAATATCATATGCAGTTAACTTCGAATCAGTTTCCAAATTTGACTTCTTGGAATACGTCCATACAAACAGGGAGCACTTTGAAAGTGTGAGTTCTCTAGCATACATATTTGCTTGGTTAGAAGCCTGATATACTCCAAGTCATGGACAAAATTATACTTTTGCTTTATTGTTACTTCATGAAGCTCTATTTTTTTGTTTCTTTTGTTTTTCCCCTTGAGCTACTTCATGAAGCTTTTACCTTAATGCTTTGATGTCTAAATGTGGCTAAAAAACATTATTTCCAAGACAACAATCTTGGACTAGTGAGGCAGGTTGTATCATCCATGTCTAAGCGAAATATCCAGAGATTGACTCAGACATATCTGATCCTCTCTCTCCAAGATATTGCTAGTACAGTACAACTGAATAGCCCTATACAAATGGTAGTTTCATAAATTTTGTAATACGAAATCGTTTCTATTTTTTCCACTAACGCTAATATGCCAAATTTTAGATCCAAGATGGTGAGATATTTGCAACAATCAACCAGAAGGAAGGAATGGTTAGATTCTTGTAGGATCCTGAACAATATAAGTCTTGTGCGATGATTGAGAATATTGATTCATCCATTCAGAGGTATGGCACTGCTGATTTAATATTGGATTTTATTAGATAGGAGAAGTCCATGGGTTTAAGGTTGTTCGGTCCAAGGGTTTGGTTTTCAATGAGATGGCATTGGGTGAATTTTAGCTTCCAATTATAAGTGCTTTTATGTGGAGTGAATCTTTGACCCTAATACAACAATCAGCTATAATTTTCATAACGGATGTGAAGGGGTCTAACTAAACTTAGTTGTGCAGCAGGGATAGTAGTTAGCCTCTGTTTGTAATTTTTTTCATTTCTCGAACGATAGCGTGTTTTTTTATACCAAAATAATACTTGCCCACAAAAGGAAAAAAAATAAATCAAACTAAGAATGTCAAAAGCAATGCTGATGAAGTGTCTCCTTATCTCATTTTATTTCTTTTTGTTCCAGGATAATGGTTCTCTCTAGGAAGTTGACTGCTATAGATGAACAAATTTCATGTGATACTTTATACCTAGCAAAGCATATCTCTCAACTAGCAGAAGGATTATCTCTCTTCTATAACATAACTAATTATAAAGTATTTCAGTGTATAAAGCTGGAAGAATAATTGAGAGCATTATGCACACTGCCAAATAGAATACTAATTCCTGCATAAATCGAGCTACAAGTAATAAATCACTCAAGTTGTAGTTTTGTTTCTCACCGGCAGAGAGAGTTACTCTGTTAGATATGGATTACTTATAGTGCTAGCTAATTGAATTTCTAGTTTGTATCAATAAGGTATAAGGAATTATACAAGATTAGCCAGAGCGAGGATGACACAGGCACACCATTGAATGAGCCTACAGACTTATTTGCATCTACACCATTGACTTCGTTATATTTTTATCCCAAGCCCATACCTAAACTGCCATACATGCTATAAGTGTGCATAAAAATATGGTCCTATGAAAAGCCCTACATCCAAATCACAAATCACAATCCTAATCACAAATTCTACACTACAACAGATATTCAGTTAGGCGACAACTACATTCGTGGTTAGAAATGAGTGTTTTCGTGGAAGATGTCTTTAATGTAACGGCATGTACTTGTCGAAGGCTCGTCACCAATAACAGTGTGATATGAAATTTTTACAGACAAAGAATTAATTTGTCGTCTTTGTTACCTTTGCCGACGACATTCTTCGTCATTCTAACACTAGAATATTTGGTTGATAAGGGAGTTAGAAAAACATGCATCACGTCATTGGTTCTTTTTCCTGTCGCAGGTGCCCTTCGTCTCCAAAGGACTTCCTCTGTCCAAAAACTAAAATCGTTGTCCAAATTCATCTTAAAAATAGCTGTCACTATAGTCTAAAACCGTCGATTTGTGAAACCGCCAAAATTGATTTATAACATCAGATTATTTCCCCGTCAAAGGAAGTGTTTCAATGGCAAACACTCTTCGTCTGGGTAGTAGTTATGCCGACACTTCTAGATTTGTGAAGCAAAAGTTCTAAAGTCAAATACATGTCCGTCTCTGCAGTTTTAATTGGTCAAAAATATGTCGGTCATTAAAGTAGTGAAGCGTCAAAATAAGGCTTGAAATTACAACTGCTATATTGACAACAATAAGTCAAGATATGACCACCAATTCATTGGCCAATACAAGTGAAGAGCTGCGATTTCTTAATGGTTGCACATTGAATTTTTAATCTTGCACCACGAACAGATTTGGATGGTATATGTATTTTAAATGGTTAGCATATTTTAAATGTGATGACATTTCACAGCGTAATTGCAATGTATTTGGCCGCATTAATATTGTTGTTGGCACAACATATTATTGACTAAAATTTTATAAACAATAATCTGAATTAAAATATCGCAATTTATTATAGAATAACCAAAGTCCAAAACTTGCAAATTGTACTTTCGGTGAAAACCATCATTACAAACCAAAACCCATACTGAAATCAAACCAAAAGTTTAAAAGCAGCATAAACATTAAAATAAATTGACCCATCAATAGTAAAAAACTACAAACGTAAGAAGACTCCCAAACAAAACCACCAAAACATTGTTGCTCAAAACAGTGATGCTTCCAAAACTACGCAGCTATTTATCGGCCATAGGGCTGACTTTGCTTGTGACTCTTAGAATATAAGTATTGAATTTTCTCATCCCCTTGCACCGTTCAACATAGTTTTTGCATTGTTCTATAAGGCCTTTGACATTTGTATTCAGTGCTTCAAATTTATCCATGTAGAACTCAACTTCATATTTGAACTTGTCAACCTGTTGGGTGAGATGACCAACTTAGGATGACCGATCCTTTGTTGGCGGAGCTATGGCTGACTCAATACATCCTGATCTGTGACCCAATACATCATTAAAAATCTCTTCAGTGATTGCCTCGTCCATCTTTTCATGATCTTTCTCAGTCTTTATTTCTTTCATCTTCATCTTAAATCAAATATAAATAATTTAACATAAAACATTCATCTTCATCTTCATCTGAAACTAAATATAAATAATTTTAAATAAAACAAAATTCATGTAAGTTAGTTAATAGATGTCTCAAGCATTTCAGATATGAAGAAAAGGTAATTAATAAAAATATCACAAATCTAGTTAGAGGCATGTAAGTCATCACTCACCTATATCTCCTCCGCTTCAGGGCATGGCCAACTCTCATCCTTGTGTGTATGGGATCTCTTGTAGAACTCAATAGCATTACCATCCTCCTCTCTCTAACGATGAACTCATGTAAATTAATTAGTAAAAAAAAGTTACGGCCAATAATTGTTATAGTCAATAAATATATACCTTCTCCTCTCTTAGACGGTGTAGAGACTTTGAACCAGTAGTATGATGAATTATCTGCTTACTCTTATTGACAACATTTTTCTGACACAATGCCTACAACAGTGATAACTTGCAATTAGAGTTTATGCAATGTTATAGACCATCAATCTCAACAACTACAATATGTAATCTGAAATTTTACAAGCCATTATTACCTTGTAATCACCATCCTCCCATTGATCGCATAATTTTTTCCAAACTTCCACATCAATATCATCAGGTGGGTGTGCTCTTGCGGTCTCTTCTGACTTAAATTTCTTCCAGATAGAGTGCAACTTGTACTTGTATGACCTGAAAGCCTCATGCATTTGAGATTTCAAGCATAGTTGATCTTCCATCTGATTCCAATCAATAACAAAGTCACTTTGTATGAAATTTGCCAACATAAAATCATTACGTGAAAAATAAAATCCAGCAACCAATACAAAAACAATCACAATATTATTGCACCTTTTACTTTCCACCACACGGGCGTAAAGCTTGTCCTTATCTTTCTTAGGCACAAAGGACCAACTCTTGTAACCAAGATTAGCAAAATACTTTATGATATAGGTTACTCTCTCACTAAAAACTCTTGTATAATCACCTGAATCTCCCTTCTTGTTGTCTTTAATTCTCATAGGGATGCGACCACATTTCCTTAACTTGTCAAACTCTGTTCCCGTAGCAGGTCCACATCATCTTTCTTACATTCTGGTTCTGGTATAAAAAGAAAAAAGAAAAAAAAAAGAATTCAGTATTTCTAATCAAAGAATTTTAATTAAACTGAAACTTTATACCAGAATTCCAAAATGAACACCATGCTATTATGTTGTTCAAGTACTACCTTAAGATGCATTATCTCTATGTCATCATGATCTAGTGGTCCCTCAGTTTCTTCTGCAAATCGTTAATCACAATCTGGTTAGTGCAAAAGATAATTAAACCGAAATAAACTTCAAAAGTCTATATATATTACCTTCAGTCTCCTCTTCAACCTCTTTCTCCCATGGTGTTTGAACTGCCCAGGGGTCTACCCATCCCGGATCTGTCTCTTCCCTTGGAGACCACGTCTGCTCGTGTCTATGAAAAGAATCCGTTCTTGGACCATCAGTTGTTGGGTTGCCATAGACTCGACTGGAGTTTCTATTAATTATATTGAACCATCCAAAAGTTGCACCTCCTCGCCTACGTTTTTTGGATCCAAACATCGACATCTCAACAAACATGAGGATGAAAGATAAATGACTTTGATTTATATGAGAAGAACAACAAAATAAAACAGATAAGCAATCTAGAATCACACGTTTACTATAATACTACAAACCAATTTCTTACCTCCAACTGTATCTTTAAGCAGAAGTAGAAGTTCGCAGGAATTGGGAGAAGTCCAAAAGTCCAATCCCTTGCTTATGGAGATCAAAGTGGTGGAAACAGCTAATATATACTGCTTGAATGAAATTTGACAATCAATAAAAGGCACCAAATTATACCGCCATCACAAGAATTTTAGCCACTATAGAATCCCTACAACTATAGGAACCGCACCATCCCTTAAATGAAATAAATCATGCATTGTCAATATATTAACTTTAATGACAGTTTCCAATATGGAGAATAATTACCAAACACCAATCGAAGTCTTCATCTCAATGGAAGGAAATTAATTAATGATCACCACAATCTACTTCAATCACCTAGTTAGGAACTTCTGAAATTAACTCTCCGTGAAATACCCAATGAGTGTAACTCTGGCCAAACCTAATTATGAATAAATGATCCTCCATCTCGTTCACATGTTGGAACAACACATTCTTACATCTCTTACATGGTCATCTTATCAGACCCCAACTATCTGCATAACTACGGGCAACACTCATAAAATCCTGAACACCATCACTACACTTCACACTTTTTAGTCTATCAGCCTCATAAATTCAGCTCCTATCGATATTGTTCCTTCAAAGACGAAAATACAAAAAATAATGCAAACAATGATGACATTCTACTCAACTCTAATTTGTTCGGGTGATAGGTCCTATCCCATTCAAGTTTACAATATCACGTATTGTACGTAATTGACCCGACCATTGTGACCGACGCTTTAGAAATTTCGACATCATTTCTCCTCAGTCCCCAGATACACACCTACAACATTGAGCTTAAACACCCACCATTTAAGGCAAGTGTCTAAGCTCAATGTTGAATGTGTATCTGAAGGACAAAACGATTTTTGCATCAAAATTTCTAAATATATCTGTCACAATAGCATATACAATTATACACATTACACATATTATAAACTTAAACTGTCGCTAGCATCCGGACTATAAGCACACAGTCCGGACGCTTTTCTACACATGTGGCTCAATCAACGTACTTCGTGTTAAATTTCAAAATTTAAACCATTCAAAACCGTTTGGCACAATAAAAATGTTTGGACATTTTATCACACATTTGTCTGAATAAACGGCGAATTTCGTCCGGACGTCTAAAAAGGGTTCGGACGGTGACAACGTTTTCAACTTTTGTATAACGTAAACTCGTGTACGCCATCTGATGCTTATGGGAACATCTGGATTGTGTCCTATGTGAGTCCTAGTTTTCAGGATTAAGGCAACTCAAGAGGGGGTGAATTGGTTTTCTAAAACTTTTCGGTATTGACCCCAAAGACGTGTTTGCTAGTAGATACTACTTTAGCACAAGTATAAAATACAATAAGAGTAAATATGTGCTGAAAGTAAAGAGTAGGGACAAGAGAAGCAAACACTCGATTTTTAGGTGGTTCGGCAAACCCGCCTACTTCCATCCCTCAAGCTCATTCACCGAGCCATGAGGTTTTCCACTATCTTCCAATAGCTTTACACTCTCACTTCCGGGTGCTAGAGAATTGTACAAGTGCTTTCCCGGGCTCAACGCTCAAACCCACCCAAGTGGTTTTTTCGGGCTCACCACTCACAACCTAACAAGCTTGAGATATACACTCTTTAATCTTCTTCTTTAGTGAACAATCTCACTAAAGGAAACACCTCTCTTGGATATGAAGATAGAAGAACAAAAACTCTCTTGATAGAGTAGATATGAAAATGGAAGGCTCTATCTCTTGATTCACACAAGACAAGGATATGAAAGTGTGTTTTGTGTGAATGTTATGAGAAATATAGAATATGAAGGTTTAAGATATTTCTCAAGCTATACAAATGATATGTGGTCATTGGTTCTTCATTTTAGATGAAATAAAGGTGCATTTATAGGCCACACGTGAAAACTAGCCGTTTATAGCCGTTAGGGGTCGATTTGACAATTTTATAGTTGTACCGGTCGACCGGTTCAAATAGCCATTGCCCAACGGTCATAAATTTGAATGCTGTCAAGATCATCCGCTTCATATAGAGGTCGACCCCTACAAAAAGTTCATCGACCGGTTCATTTAAAACCATGTTTTTGACCACTTTTAAACACCCAATTTTAAAGACTTGCTTCTCATAAGTATATGAAGGGTTTGGGAGTTTGTTTGGGGTGTTTTGAAACCTTTAAAAATATTTTAATCTTTCAAAAAAAACTTAAAACGGTTTATGCACGTTTTGAAAGATATGAAAGTGCGTGATTCAAATCCTTGTCAAAAGTGAAACAAAGTGTTACAAGGATTATACCCTAAGGTCTTGAATCTTCACTTTGAGCTCCTTGCATCTTCTTGTTCTTCTTTCTTCAAGTATTTGACTTTTTTATCAAATCGTCTTTGTCTTTGAAGGTGTCCACTTTATAAACTTGATCCATTTATTGAAATCATCAAAATCTCGATTGTGCACAAAACCCAACATCCTAAACAGTTCCAACGCCTATCTCATTTACTCTCGGTTGTGATATGGGAGTCCGGACGCTCTTCGACATCGTCCGAACGTCTAGCAGATTTATTTCGCATGGTAAATTCACTAAATTTACTTTACTTCACAAAACCTAATTTATTTAAATGATTTAATTTACGTAAATAATTTAATTTATTTCATTCAATTTAACGCAATGTAATTTGACACAAATATTTAACTTATTGTATTTATTTTGAATACATAAAAAAATATATAGTTAGGCATACTTTTATATTAAATATCTGTTATAACTAATCACCAATTTACTTGTAATTGCAAGCTAATTACTCTAACCGTTACAATCTAATTGCCCTAACCGTTCCATTAGTGTAATCACCCATTTAATTTTACTAATTATCCGTTTAAATTGTAATAAATTTAATCTAGTGAAAAAACATAATTTATATAAAATATAAAAAAATAATCAAATTTTCAAACGAAAAATACAATCATAATGTCTAGTACAAGCCGTAAACGATCCTTCAAACGATAAATAAATAGTAGTGATAAAGCATAAACATAAGACTAGTCCAAATCACAAGCTGCCTCTCGCTCGTCCATATCTTGTTCAAGGGCATTACAAACATGCGCCAAATGCTCCTCCATATTATCCACTCGTCCGAGGAGTCTCTGCAGTTGTACCGAAATGGTATGGACAGACTGGAACAACTGAGACAATTCTTCTCTAACAGAGAACAATTCCATCCGTATAATATTCAGCTCTTCCGTTATAACCCTATCCGTTAGAGCAAGTTTGGTCTCCAGACCGGTCAAGCGGTGCGTCTGCTGCACTATCGCTCGAATACTCTCGTTTAACTCTGTTAAACAAGCGTCTGCCCAAGTTGGTCACTCTGTTTATCCCCCGACATGGATGATACTTCTCCCAGAGCGTTTCGTGGTAAACCTAGCAAAAACCATCCGAACATTATCATAAACCGTTCGCTCGAATGTCAAACTATGTCATTTAAATTTTTGGATGTTCGAACGTAAAACGACCGTCCAGACACGGTAAAGATTGTCCGAACGGTGTAAAAAGACGTACAAATGTGTTTTCGATGAACACTAGCAAAACAGCGTAATTTGATAGACACAAACAACACAACAAACTAAACAGCGGATGACTTTGAATCGAAATGCATGAAATTGAGAAATAAATTCATGAACGAAGTTTTACCTGAAGTTCCTTGAGAGATCTCAAACGGGTAGTGAAAACGTTTGGGAGACAAGTTTGAGAGAAGTGAGTGAGTTTGTGATTTTGACAAAGTCTGGCGAGTTTAATATGCCTTGTAATCGTCTGAATGACGTTTGATTAGCATTCAGACTCTTCTCAGTGATTATATTCACACATGGCCCTATCAAATTTAACGTCATTAAATATGCCCGATTTGAAATGGTTCTAGAACTTATACTACTGTTCGGACGCTATTTATTGGTCCGGACAGTATAGATGTCACATGTATGACGTTATGCAACGTGGAACCACACGATTCGCGATACAAGCATTCATAATTGTGCTGACCTTTTTCGTATCGTCCAGACGATGTTATTTTGTCCGTTGGAACACTGTTGACAATGTCCATACTGAATATAGTGTTCATGATGATTTTTAATTTGTCACTATATCCTGACAATTATTATTCATTAGGTAATTTTCGTTCGGACGTTTTATAAAAAGAGTCCGGACAGTATTTTAAAAATTGTGACGATTATAATTTTCAATCAGTTACGAGGATTTGGAATCTGTCACCCTGCAGAGAGTCCGAACGGTTTACTTGTTCGTCCTGAAGGGAGTTTGTTTTTGTGACGATTTTTGTCGTCACTCATTCACAACGCATGTATGTTGTCACACCAAAATTACGTCCGAACGTGTTTTTGACAGGTCCGGAAGTTTTTGACATGCCTGGATGTTTTTGTGTGACGAAATTAATATTTTGTCATGGAAAGTTCACTTTAGGTGACAAAATTTGGTTTGACACCCAAAAGTTTATCACTTAAAACTATATTTCTTGTAGTGCGATGCTATTGGATAAAAAGGGCTTTGTCGGTGCCGTGAAAGCAATCATATTGTTCAATGCTTAAATAATTTGGGGGGAGATATTGTAAGTATTGGTCTTCGAAATTGGGGCTGATTACATGTGTGAAGCCATGTCTATATAGATTGAAAATTTTCTGGTCATCGAGGAATAGGAAAACTTGAAATTAAGTTTGTTTTTCATCCTAAAGTTTCTAGAGAACTAATCTGAGAAGTTACAAATCTATTCAGCTCGAAAATCATTTACTTTACAGGAATATTTCCATTCGATTGAGATTTTTAGGACTTTTTGAATTCAATTAGCTGGATTATTTTTCAATGAATGAACACGCACGTGGCAAATGAATTTGAAGTTCATTTCTTCCATTCTCTTTACAACCAAATCTGGGAAATTAGGTCATTAGATAATTTATTTCTTAGTAAGATTCTGTTGAAATCAGAACCTCAGCAGCTCAACCCCTGTCAGATTCTGTCTTCCATTCTGCTTCCACTGGTGCTCCAATATTGGTTGCTTCGTTGTGGGCTGATTCAGCCATGGTTGAGAGCTTCAAGAGACAACTTCTTCATTACCATCGAGGAGGAAAGGGGAGGGAGGAATGAGATAAATGGCACACCGTTGTTAGAATGGTAGGGTGTTAGATTTTTTTAAAATGCTGATTTGGCTGCACGAGTGGAAATCATTTAATGAGTGAATAAGAGCTGGCCGTCCTACGTGGATTACGGGACACTCGTCAATGTGTCATTAGCTAATGAAGTTGCATTTTTTAACATATCAGCAAAAATCGTTACTGGTTGACGTCTTATGGAGGAAGGGAACTTACCTAAACATGTGACCCCATGAACTTATTTGTAGCAAGTGTTATTCCGGGATTAATTTTTCAAAATGTAAAATCACAGGGATCCCTAGTGTAATTAAGCCTAAAAAAATAGGGGGCTTCCAATCCCGAGGGCTTTAATCTAATGATTTGAAATGGGCGTAGATTCTAAATCTACTACTTGCGAGTAAATCTTTAATTTACCATTGCACTTACTGATGGGCCTGTATTCATAACACCACCAAACATAATGGGTGTTTCCCATGCCCCTGACATAGTTAAACCTCAATAGCCAAGTAGCCAAGAAATTAATTCAAATTAATTTTTGTATTCTCATGGACCTCATAGCCCACTCCAACCATCGATAAAATGTGAAAATACTACTGCTTGTGCCTTGTATCCCCTTTACCCTTTGATATTCTTTCCTGTGATAATCCCCTCAACCCTTGATTGTAATAACCTGTTGTGTTTGATGTTATTGAAGTTACCAAAAAAATAAAAAAGTATGCGAATATACCAATTAGGTCGACACACACTGCTTTATTCTAGAGAGAGCTCTAGAACCCCCTCTTTGGCCGACTGTCCCCTTCCCCTCACCACCTCTTTTGGCGGTAGCTCCTCCCACCTCCCCTCTTCTCATGATCTGGTCTTTTGTGACCAAAACCTTCAGGGTTTTGTCTCGGTAGACTTCTCTACATGTTTTTAGAGGCCTTTGAAGACCATAATGTAATGGGAAGGGATTGCCTCCAAAGGCAATTTCATCCGAAGAGTCAAAGGGACGGTCGGGATTGCCCGACCGTCCCATCTAACGGTTGGGATTGCCCAACTAAGAGAGTTGTGTGGGTCCCGGACGGGACCCACACCTGACCCGAACAGGATTGGTTGGGCAATCCCAACCCTTGGATGGGACGGTCGGGCAATCCCGACCGTCCCTTTGACTCTTTGAATAGGATTGCCTTTGGAGGCAATCCTTTCCCCAATGTAATACCCCGACCCTCTAAGCAATATTCATTATCTTTTATTTTGGTATTTAAATTATAATAAATAGTATGTAATTACTATTTTCGGAATTTATTATTTTGTTAGTTTAAAAATATGAAAAAACCCCTAAAAATAGTTTTACATAGCCAAAAAATATTATAAGAAAAATATCCCCTTTCTTCTCTTTTCAAGCTCTTTAATCTAATAACATATTTTACTCCTTAAGTGTCTTGAAAATTTTTAAATAATAATTTATATTGCTGAAAATATTAAAATACCCTTATTTCAGGTTTTTAGCCCTAAGTACTTATGCAAAATCATTCTTTCTTCAAATTTTTTGCTTGATTTACATTACTCACTTAATTACGAAGCCAATAGGACCTATTCTAGAATAGACATGCATACTAGTGATTATTTTTGAGAATTTTTGCAACAAATAGGACACTTGAGCTTGGAAAATAGGTTTTTAATCTTTGGGCTTAGGAAAAACATGCAATTGGGCCTCCAAATCATCCCATTCGAACCAGCCCATCAACACAGCCCATGACACCTCATCTTTGACTCACAAAACCGGTCAAGCACATGGAATTGCTAAAAGAAATGATTAGCAATCATTAAACCATGCAACGCTTGTTCTTCATTAAATAGTTGCCGGCCCCTCCAATCACTACAAGAAAATTCACTTTGGGTGTCAAAAAAATTTGTCACCCAAAGTGCCCAATTCGTCACTAAAGGTTTTGGGTGACAAAATGGAGTTGTCACCCATTTTGTCACCTAAAGTTCGTCAACAAAAGTTTTAGTTGACAAATTACGAGTTTCCTCGTGCAAAACCGTTCGAACACAAAAATTAAGCGTCGGAACGGTTTTTTATTTTGGATGTGTCCGCACGAATCATTTGTGACAAAAGTTGAAATTCATCATGAAACAAACCGTCTGCACGGGCTATTTGGAGTTCGCACAGCTCATGAAAGGATAACCTTTTGTGACAACTTTTTCGTCAGGAGACTTTTTGTGTGACGTTCAGTTTTGTCGCTAAAACTTTTTCTTATAACTGCAGTTTTGTTGCTAAACCTTATTTTTTGTTCACTGCAGGTAACTTTTTGTGATGTTTATTTTTATTTTCATTTGACGAATTGTTTTGGCATCAATTTCCTGAGCAATTACTATTACCATTTGAAATTGCTTATCTGATATGTTTTAGGTTTAGCTTAAATAATGTAAAACAAAGAAAGGGGTAAATATTTTATGATTAACAAAAGGAAATGAAATATATTGCATAGAAATTATTCAAAATGCAAAGAAACAAAATAGTACTATGCTTATTGTTCAATTAAAAATAAAAGGCAGACACATTATTCCTGATATAAATCTCTTCAACAGTTGTACTGTCATATTCTGTCCTTGCTCAATCATATATTTTTATCCTGAAATTCAATTATACACCAATGTTAAATCTGTAACCTACCAGCAAGAAAATCAATATCAAATTTAAAATCACAAAAGAATATAAGGCAGCTTACCATCCGCTCCATATTTGAGGTGACCTGACCCCCACTTGCTGTTTTTGTTTAGTCATTATTTATCTCCTTGTAACTTTGTCTTCTCTGCACTTCTCACCTGCTGGAAATATGGATGAGCCTAGGGGAGGGGCATCCTGTTGTTCTCTGCACTTCTCACCTGCTGGAAATATGGATGAGCCAAACACAAATAAAAATCAATTTAGATTACCGGATTGTAACACTAGAAAGCACCTGCTATTTAACCCTAGTCAAGAAGAGGAAATATTGACATATGGGAAACTATAGTCAAATGGTGCAAATATTTAGGCCCTGAATGACAACTAACATCAACGCATGATAGACAACATCAAGATTTCCTATATCCTTAATGCAGAAGTAACTCCTTGTGATGAATAACAGATGCTATCAACAACAAATAATAGAATCTCCAGGGAACTTATACCGTCTATGAAGCCCTGCTGAATATAAAAACAACAGTAACCACTAACCAGCAACAAGTATAAGAATTTAAACCAGGACCCAAAAAAAAGGGAGGAAGCAGTGAATCGGTGCCCTTCCCCCAAGTCACACAGAGCAAAAAGAGAAAAGTATACCATTCCTTCTCTTGTTGTAAGCCTGTCCTGATGATCATAACGGAGGAGCTTATCTAGGAAATCAATGGCCTGCATGTCGCGCAAATAAAGATAAAAGAGATACAGCTAGCTTTCGAAAAGATGAATCCTACATGAAACCAAAGATTCAATAAATTTAATGTAAATTACCTCAGGGGAAACTAGATGTTGGTTGTCCGGATTAATAAATCTGGACCATGGCTTTCTACTGTGTCTGCAATAGAGTAAGAACCATAGATAACATGATAGAAAATCATTGTGCATGTAAAATGGCATAGATGGATTCTAATAGATAGACGCAACTTTAGAGGGTTGGGATTTAATGAGGAGCTGCCTGCCATCCAAATGTGTCAATATAATTTGGAAGCCACTGAGTGCCTCTGAAATGGACAAGGTATGTTCAACAAATAAGTCTTCTCCGCTTCTTTTAAACTTCGAGTGCTCTTTCTGTTGCAGTGTCAGCTGCAGAAATAGAAACAGCCAACTGATCAATAACAGATTACCAGATTCACACATAAAAGAGAAAAATATAAAGAAATAACTTTGCCTGCTTCCCAGAGAAACACCTTAGAGTCTGAAGGCAGCAAAATATTTTAAGAGGACGAGAGAGAGGACGCAAACAGAAGAAGAAGAAACATTATCCTCACCGCTTCATCAGCTTCTCCAGGGATGTAATCCCCTTCTCCACAACAACTTCCAAAACTTTCTTCTCCTGAACAACCTTCTCTCCCTTGCATTGCGGGCATCGGTCCTTTGCATCTTCATGAATAACTAAGCAAGAAATTTTTAGGAGTTCAAACAGTCTGAAATTTACCAACAATGATTGAAACACAAATTTAAACGAACCAAATGATTTTGCTTAGAGGAAATTATATCAAAGGCATATCATATTATACTAAAGCATTTAAAATTGAATCACTAGCACACTTCTATTGAGTTAGCTACAGTCATACTATAAAGGTCTTAGATGCAAATGAGTCAATCTATAAGTTTGATTGCACAGTACCCAATATCTCCAAGGAACATCAAATAATATCAAAATTAGAGGAAAAAGTCAACAACAAAAGCATGTCAAAATTCTTTAAGGTAGACACTGTAATAGAACACAGAAAAGGAACTTAATGTAGCACACAAAGGCAAAATATAAAAGGTCCAACATTTCTCCTCCCATGAGGTTCATATTTCAAGCAAAACTACCTCCCTGTGACAATATCATCTATCTTCAAGATCATCCTCATGCACTCTGTTGCCAGGGAGATGGCACTCGTGCTCATAAACAGTGGCTGCACCACATTCGCCTCCAAGATATTAGTAATCTGCCCCTTCCTTACATTAATCCCAGCATTTATCTCCCCCTGCACATGCCGGTAATCTTGTCCTATTTGTTAAAAAGACTGGTTATGCAAGTAGTTTCCATTAATTAAAATTGTTCCAGAAAATGGAAAGATAAAAAACAGTGGCCTGACCACTTAATTAATGCCAAGCAAAAGAGAATAATTAAATTTCATCTCTACAACCTTAAACTATGAAACTAGTGTACAATATCAGAATAGCCTCTGAAACTTGAAAACATAGAGCTAATCATTATTGTTTAACATCAGCAAGCAAATTCATAGGCAATCCAAGGAAGCAACAGCCCAATATTATTTCATAGCAGAAAGAGGAAGAGAGAAAGAGAGAGCCAACAAGCAGCTAAATGTGTTATGTTTCAAAGTGTCCAACATTAATCTAAACGGAAGCATGGTCCTTGGAAGTAATCAACCTGTTTGTGGCCGAGCTGCATGCAAAAGACATCATTTAGCAGACATCAAAAAACAGAACACATTAAAAAAAGGCACGATGAAAAACATGACAGGAAAAGAGAGAATAGATGACATACCATTTCCTAGGAATGTAAAGCTCGGTGATTACCCCCTCCTCGTTCTGCATCTTGGCTAATGTGTCAACTGCTTCGTCAAAAGCTTACCAATGTAAAAAGAGAGGGATATTACAGGAAAACAGAAGTGACAACAAGGGCATAGCTTAACACGATAATTTCTCAAGCAGAAACCCCACAATCTGATATCAGAACAAAACCCTAATCCCCAATCAAAAATAGGAATTTACAAATTACAATCAATAAAATTCCAATACTCGCATACCTGAGAGCGAGGATCAAGAAAACTGGTCCCTGAAGAAGAATGAGCGACGACGAGCGGAAGCAATACGGGGCGCTAGAGGGGAGATCTGGAGCTTCGACATAGAGGGGAGGAGCTGGAGCTTCGAGGAAAAGGGGAGGGGTTGGAGCTTCAGACCGCCACTAAAACTTAAATTCTGTACAATCCAACACCTAAAGCATATACTGATAAAATCAAGAACATTTGAAGAAAGAAAGAACAAGATAATGCCAAAGAATAAATTTCAAACGGTGGAAGTCCAAGAAACAATAGAGAAGAGTGTGCCTGAAGGGGAGTTTGGAAAGTGTATGGGACGAGAGATGAGAGAGAGAAAAGAGCAGAGGAGATATGTCGAGAAGTGGGGAAGGAGATCTAAAGGATTTATTATTTAGCTCCAGCGTCCAAACAATTAAGATTGTTTTGGGTGACAAACTTCCTTTGTCGCATTTGGGTGATGAGACTTGTATTCGTCACCAAATTTCGTCCGGACTATGTTGAAATCCATTCGGACGGTTTGTTAGAATTTGTGACGAATTGAATTGTAACCTATTTTTGACGTTTTTATGTTATGTCACTCAAAAGTCAGTTCGAACGTTTTTTTAATAAACGTCCGTACTGATATGATATTGTGTGAAACTTTTCAGTAACGAAAATTAACTTTTGTCAATAAAGGTACTCTTTTGTGTCAAAATTTTTGTTCGACACCAAAAAATTTGTCACCTAAACTCACATTTCTTGTAGTGTATAATTCAGCTTCAAGCCTTGCATAGACACCATAATCTAGTGGTAGACACCACAATTTGTTTTAGTTAAACCTTAGCATAGTTAATTAACCCTAGGAGACAAACTCTAGTTAGGAGCTAGTATAAATAGGAGGCCATTATGAACATTTTCTCAACACCATTCAGTCGCCGTCCTTAGAGAAAGAGAGAGTAAGAGAGAGCTGAAGAAAGAAGGAGAAAGAAGGAGAGAAAGAGGTGAAGTTGCCGAAATTACCTAGGAAGAAGAAAGGGAGAAATTTTTGGAAGAAAATGGTAAAGGTTGAGGTTTTCTTAAGCTATGCTATCCTAGTCTTGATATTGATACTAACAGCAAGCTCTATATAGGTTTTGTAATTCAAAAGGCTCATCAAAAGATCAAGAAAGTTTAAAAGAGGTAATGGTAGGTTTTCTATGTTAATGATATTGTTGGCATTTTGATAATTTGAGGCTATCAATATGATAGGCAGTGATCTGGAACCTTTCATTATGCTTAGCATGAACTAAACATGAAGTTAGAATGATTAGATGCAAGAGAATGTTGAAAAATAGAGATTATTGTTAAACTTAGGTCATAAAGCCCTTTGGACGAGTTTTGATATGAATCTTGTGTAAATAAATTGCATGGCATGATTTTTGAATATTTTAGAAGTATTAGAGACATATAGGATGGGTTTCATGCAAATTTTTTCGTGTAAAATTAAATAATTAGCTAAGTAGATGAAAACTAGCTTAGATTTGCACAATATGTGATAACAACATCTTTAGGTGTATCTCGTACATAGTAAATTACCTCTACTTGACCTCAAATTTGTAAGGTTAATACTGGAAAATACTAGGAACCTAAATTTAAAATTTTGAGTCACTGTTAAAACTAGATTTTCACTAAAAAGAGTCATTTTTGTAATCACACGGTTTGGGCTTGATTTATATCACTTGGGTTGATTTTAATGGGCTTAAATACTTGTGTTATTTGCTAGCATATGGGCTTGTAAGTCGAGCCCAAGGCTATGTCCCCATTGGACCCAAAATACCTAACTTAGTGGCCATGTGAAATAGGCCTCTTTTCTATTGTGTGGGTTGACCCAAGTGATATTTCAAAGCTACTGATATTGTCAATAGGTGGGCTTGCCAGCAAGCCCAAGTCTAAGTCATCATTGGACTTGAGACATTTAAATTAAATAACATGTAACATTTGACTTGTTTTAAATTAAAATAATAAAAGTCTTAAACTACAATTCTTAATTGCTTACTGATTTAAAATAAGTAATTAAAGATATTAGTTTGGCTAAGTAAAAGTTTAATAGTATTTATTTTGGAAATAAATACGAGACATGGATGTGATAAAGTATTAGGTTTTCTTGAAAATGCAATGCAAGACATGAATATGAAGAAAAATACTAAGTCTTTAAAACAAAATACAAGATATGTGAGGTAATTAAAATTATCTTGTGAAATGATTACATGTGAAACTATAAGTGAGATTAAGAAACTTCATTACACATGAATAATGGTAAAGGGCATACTTTTAATGAAAAATATGCATCAATGATGTTATGGATATGGCATTTGTAGCAATAAAATAATGGATATGACATCTGTATCAATGGCATCTACATCAAAGGCTTTTGCATCAATGAAATTTTTTACAGTTAATGGGTGACCGTACTAATCACTGGGGAGTGCAACCATCACTACGGGGTAGTGGATGGCCCTAGGGTAGAAGGCAGAGGGGTCTTTACCCATTGTCCAAGGGCAATAGCTAGAATGTCTAGGACTGTCCTAAAGTGCAAGGGAGATTGGACACACAACCTTGTCACTTGGGGTGAAAATCGTGGACATCAAGAGCAAATGTTTTTACAGACATGAGCAAGACATTCATATTGCATATGATTATATATTGTTTTGAAAACCTTAACTGTTTATTGAATATGTAAGTACTATTGTGATCACATGCCCCCTATCCCCCTTACTGAGTCCTTAAGACTCACCATGTTTCCTTGTCTGTATTATTGTTCATTGCTAAGACAGATCACGCCAATATTCGAGTCTTCCCTCACCTATGAGCTCCTCACCCATGTACTGGTTATCCATGTCTGAGTCTTAGTCTTGGACAGCTTCGACGTTGTCGTGGACTATCAGCCCTACCTGATTCTGAAGGATCTGCCACTAGAATTTTCATACGAGAACGGCCCCCTAGGAGAGAGCTACTCCGGCATAAACTGGGTAGACCTTACCCTATTGGATGATGAAAACTTTTCTTAAAGAGATTCTTTTATGTTTTTCTTTTACTTCATGTTGGCTTGCCTGTATATAAGTTTGAACAATAGGGTTAGAGATCCTAATTTAGGCTTATCTGTTTTAGCCTAGATTTTGTAAGGACCTAAAGTCCTCCGTAATCCCTAAACCTTATGGATATGTTGTTTTCCTTTCTTTTGATGTGCTATTTTTCTTGTTTACGAGTGAAATGTGCCTTGTTTTTCAAATATATCAATGTTCTTAATTGAACTTGACTTTCATTTTCACCATTTTATTTTCTGAGTTATGTCTACAAGTCTTCCGCCGGATTTTCTTATTACTTAGTAATTTTTATACACCCCAAGGAAAATACTATAGTCTTGAGACCTGTTGGATAAAGATATGTCGTAATGTCGCCTTTTATGCATCTCTGTTACTAAAAAGAGAGCTTAGAAACTAATGCGAGCATGAGGGCCGTGACACACAACCGGTAGGGACAACTTCTTCATCGACGGAGGAAGACTTTTGCACCAACCAGCATCTGATAGGACGGCACATGGAGGTCCACAAACGCGCGTGGATCTCACGCCCCATCCTTTCTCCTCCATTTCAAGCAGCAAATGGGCTTTTCCGATGAGTACATGCCAGGTGGTTGGCTTCTTGACTTCCAGGTGCTCCTTTCCATCTACTACGATGACCGGCTGGCCAGCACAAAGGGAGCCAGCATGGATCTCACAAGCCCACCCACTTTGTATCTTGGTCGGCTCCTCTCCTCCCGCCACTGATTCTGTCACCCTCCTCTATATCGACTTTCCATTTCCGCTACTTTATTAGCTTGTCTCCCTTTATAGGTTCTCTGCCCTTTATGAGTCATTTTTTCGTCTGTTTGGGTTTGTGTTTGTAACGTCGTAGGTCCCTTAACGCGTTTGTCTGTCGCCTTTATGGAGGTTTGACTAGCCACCTAGAGCATGTACCTGAGGTGTTTAAACCTCTTTAATTTTAATGAATATGTGAGTTTTTATGACACAAAAAATGTGAAAATACGATGTCACTTCTTAGTTTTTATTGTTTCGTTAGAAACACCTTGTTTTCGATTTTGACAAAACGTAAATGTGTTTTCCTAATGTTGAGAAATAGTTTCCTCTGCCATTAATGCTCTCAAAATTTTGGGCGGGCTTATAATTTCATATTTTGATGGCTTCACAAGTTGATAACTACACTATACGTCACGTTGGGATTGTCGGTTCAACTCTTCACGTACACATGTATAAGTTGTGGAAACAAATTTAAATGACATATACATTGAGATTTCTTAGTAAGTGATTGTTAATATCATTTTTTTTCTAAATAAACGTTGTTAGTACCAAAGGGCAGACAATTCATGGTGGAAACCAAGGATTATTGCTCGAGAAGATGTTTATAGGAATAAGAGAAAGAGTAATGTTCCCCTCTAAATTAGCCAAGGATGCCCATTGGACAATAGAATGTGCAAGCTCATTAGCTTCTCATTTGACATGAGAAAACTCTTAGAACTTTTTATCTTGAGCTAATCTATGAATATCAGCGACCAAAGTTGAAATCTGCCAGTCCACTCCATTCCCATGATTGTCGATGGCGTTCATGACAAGAACAGAATCTCCTTCCAGGATAATACGATTCGATGGTAAAAGGAAAGCCTCTTGGACAGTAAATAATGTTGCCCTCGCGTCTTCCACAAAAGGGCCGCTTGGAGGAAGCATCTTTGTTCGAACAAACAGGATATGACCTTTTGTGTCTCTACAGATTGCCACAGCAAAGGAGAAAAGGACTTATGAACTGCCACATCAAAGTTTATCTTCCAATAGTCCCTTGGGGGAGGCTGCCAAACCAGTAGAGGTTTAGCCAACTTTTCCTTCCAAGCAGATACAAGCTCCAAATAATGAGATTGAATGGATTGGATATGCATCAGATCATTTACCTCACCCCCTTTTGTGAATTAACTAGTTTTTGAAAAACCAAATGGAGTCCATTAGAATGGCGGCAAATCTAGCAAAATTCACTTGTTGTTCTAGAGGGAGGTTTAGCACCTGAGATGGTTTAAGGATTAATCTAACCCATTCCGCAATGCTTTGGGTAAGAAGCAGCCAAGGGGCTTCCCTCCACGCAATCTGAGCCACAGGACGTTCAAAGAAAATATGGGCCAGAGTTTCACTCTCCTAGAGACAGAACACACAGTAATTTTCCTTATTAGGCCTGTTAATAAAAAGCCCAACATTTGCCATACAAGGAAGACTGTTCCAGGAAATTTTTCAGATCAGCAATTTGAGGATCCTGCATTGGCGTGCCCCATAATTTTTTCCATTCATCTTCCATTAAGGCACTTGGCTGATGGTTGCAATCATCGAGGAGGCCATGGACAAATTTCAGGGAGAAAGCACCTTGTCGATCAACTGTCCATATGAGTTTGTCCTCATGGTTAGCCATTGGAACATGAAGGTTTAAAATTACCTCAGCATCATCAGCGTAAAAGAGATGATGAATTAAGGATGAATTCCTTGATCTCGAGAAATGCAGAATAAGGGAGTCCAAATTGGTCTCCTCATCTAAGACAATGGAATCCAATCTAGGAGCAGGAGGGTGGAGGAGGGATAGGGAAACCAAGGGTCCTTCCAGACCCGCATGTCACTCCCAACCCCAACCTGGTAGCATGATGCGCCTTGTAGAATGTGTGTCACTCGCGTAATCCCGCGCCAGAACCACGAAGCTCTGGCTGTAGCTTGAGCATCCCAAACAAACTTAGTCTTCATGTACTTGGCTCGAATAATCTTCACCCATAATTTCTCAAGATCATTTTGGATTTGCCAACCCATTTTTGCAATAAAGAGCTTTATTGTGGTCTTCCTTGAGTTTGAGTCTCAAGCCTCCATTTCATTTTGGTTTGCATAAGGACTCTTACGATTTAAGGCATAAGTGATGTTGGTTGTAACCTAAGAAGCCCAACAAAAATCTCATCATCGTAGTCCAGCCGCGAAAAGATAGATTTCTAGAGAATATACTTAGTCATGCGAGTTCAGGCCCATTTACCATGGGTCTCCCTACTATCTTTAGGCATTCAAGCCCATTTATCGGGAGCTTGCCACCTTTTGTGGGCTTCAAGGTCCATTAACTGCGGGTTTGCTTGCATCTACCAAGGATCTTGCATTTTCATTTATGAGTTTCTACCCTTGGGCTTGTTACTAGCCCTTTCAGTCTTCTATGTGATTAGTTCTCAATTGTAATTTTTTATGTTAATAAAATATGTACTGTTTTGGAAAAAAAAAATTTACTTGCACCAAGGTTCTTGTGGTATTGAGTTGTGACAAAATAGTCTCTAAAGTATCACTATCTATAAATTGGTCCCTTGTGGTGACGACAATAATTTAAATGTGGTTCCTCCATCCATTGTAAATCAATCCACTAACAAAGGACGTTGAAGTGTCAAATTTTTTACACATCAGCACAATAGCAATCGGACACACATCCTCGTATCCATGTGGTGCCACGTGAGATTTCCCCCATCTTTTACAAGCACACCTCAGCAGCCTTGTCAGCACTTAAAAAAATAGATGCACATTACCAAAAAAAAAATCCACGTTCACTGAACCCCACCTTTCCGACACTCCACAAAAAATTCTCAAATCATTTCTAACCTAGCCAAGAGAATATTTGTGATTCAGTGCATCCAAAATGTTTCTAACCATTTCAAATCATCAGCGTCTCACTGCATCCCATTTATTAAGTAGTTCACATTGGTACCGGGCATTCCTGAAGGTTTCTCTTTTTTTTTAGCGGTGGACTTGGGAAGTTGACTCTAACTCCCAGCGGAAGAGACACTCGCCTCCCCTGAAGCTATAGAAGAATTATCTAAGTCGACCGGCATGAATACTGTAAAATTTTAGCTAGGGCTCTCTTTTCAAACTAACTTAACCCCTGAACAAGGACAAAATCGAAAAAATCACAGGGCATTTTATCTCAGATTTCAATAGAAGCTTAAGGTAGACAACGTTTTTGGGTTTCCGTCTGTTCTCTCTCTACTCTCTCCCTTTCTTTTTTTTCCTTTACTCACAGTACCTAAAGGAACCTCAATTATTAAACCCAAAGACTGAAAACAAAGCTTTTCTCTCAACTCAGAAAAATTAACTTTAACACAGACCAGACCATTATCGGGAAATTGATCTCCAAAAAATAAACTCTCACCAGACGTTGAACTGAGACACCGACGACGTTGCACTTGAATGTTGCATCGGGGACTGTGGAGTTCGATATAGGTCAGAAGTGATTTGGAAATTTTTAGTGGGTGTTCGGTTAGAGTGTTGTGAGGATTTTTTGTGTTTTGAAAATTTTTAGGTGATGTTAACTTTATTGGTATGCGTGTTGTAATTATTTTTATGTGAGGTTAAAAATAATGTTTAGTTGTAGAATTTTTATATTGTGAGAATACAAAAAATCCTGAAAATTCTTTGTTAAACGAACCGTACTCAAGTGAAGTATTGGGAAAGGGTGAGGTGCAACAAGATATTTTTGTAATTGTGTATCTTTTTTTTTAGTGCTGAGTGAGGTGCGACAAGATCTTTTTTTGTAATTGTGTATTCTTTTTTTTTAAGTGCTGATAGGACTGCTGAGGCGCGCTTTTAGAAGATGGAGAAAATCACATATGGCGCCTTGTGGATCTGAGGACGCTTGTCTGATTGCTATTTGTGCTGACATGTAAAAAATTTGACACTATAACCTCTTCAGTTAAGGATTACCGTCTTATATGGACATACGGACGAGGGACCACATTTTACCTATTATCTTCATCACATGGACTGATCAGTAGAAAGTGATAGTTAAGTACTATTTTGTCGTAACTCAATACCATATGGACTTCTAGTGCAATTAAATCTAAAGAAAAATTAAAAAAAGTAAGAAGCAGATCTTTCTTTCAACCTTCGGTGTTCTAATAGGCAGGAAGGGAAGGTGATCGATGAGCTTCAAAAACAAAACTTCGCAATTGGTTTGATTCTACTTTGGTCTTTAAATTGCTAATCGTTCATTTATTTTTTGTTTGTTTAGTCAACTTTGTTTCTATTTGGATGTTGACGGAAATAAAAAGTTGTCAAAGGAAATAAAATTTAATTTGTAAGATATGTAATAATGTATTGTTCTTCCCAGGAATTAACGGTGATGGTAGGCGTCTTGGGTGGCCATTAACAGTGGTCTTGCCGCCCCAAAAATCTATTTGACACCCCACCGACAGCGTCAGGGTCAGCTGGCACAAACTTTAATATAACTCCCCCTTTGAAGCAAGGGCGTGTGTTGATGAAACCTGGTTTTGCTTGTCAAGTTACACAAGATGGCAGTACGAGTGGCTGAAACCAAGCCAAAAAGGATGGTTCAATTCCAAACCAGGACTATATGGGATCAAGGAAGAACCAAATAAAATGCAAGTTTTACTTGAGTTCGGTTATTGTGCTGAGCCTTAACGTGTTAATGGTGCTAATGGACGGTCAGATCTAAACTTGACAATACAAATGCTGTTAACAGGCCACCTCAGTTAAAAAAGACGTCACCCTCTTTCCCAATTCAACGAGACCCGACTAAAAAGTCTTCACCCTCGTCTGACCCAAATTCAACGAGACCCGACCAGTGGCGGAACCAGGACCAAAATTCAAGGGGGTCGAATTCTAAAGACGAAATGATAAAAAAAAAATTTCTTTTATAATGCTAAAAATTGTCTTACAATTACAATATCAAAAATTAAAGACTAAAAACATTAAAAATATTACAATACATGTACCGTGCTATGTACTGCGACTGAGAGGTGACAATTGCATCCTACGATTTTACATATTTTGAAAATGTTACAAAACGGCTTCGTTCTCTTGTGACAAACTTATCCATTATCTAAATAAAATAAAATAAAATGAATGTATCAATATATTATATTCCAGTTACTAAAAGCCATGTGGAGATGCAACTACATGTGGAGATGCAAAGTGAAGTCTCCTGTTCATAAACACATGTGGAGATTCAAATAAACAGTGAAAAATAGATGGCAGCCAATTCCACAAAAGCAAAACAGTACAACAGTTGTCAAAATATAAAAACAAACAATTGCTGAAGTTCTAAAATTAGTGCTTCCCTTTGCTCCATGCAATGACACATTTGTCTACCTAGAAGTGCAAAATACTCATCCGCCTCATGATATTTTGGCAATCAACTTTTTCTTCATTTTTTTTTCTTTCATTCTTTGACTAAGTTAACGTCCATACATAGTGGATATCTAAGTTCACATAATATTGTACCTCTGAATAGAGGAAACAACACCTGACTCTTATGATCAGACATCGAGACTTTCACAGACACCCAGCGAGGGTATACCCAGGGAAGAAAAAAAGTGGGTCGCGGGAACAACCTGCAACCGTACTATCCAAATAATTTAACAATATTTTTTTTTGCAAAAAGTTACAATAGGAGCTTTTAAGTTTTTTTAATATAATATGCAAAAATAAGGGAAAAAAGCAAAAAATGAGAGAGTGAGAGGTGTGAGGACTGATGGTGCCAGTTTAGCTCATTTCTGCTGTGTGGACTGATAGAAAATGTCAGACGATGTTATTGCAGTTTTCTGGGTCAGGGGTATCGGGCTCAGGCTTTATGTGTAAAACATATGTATAGTTGGTCTGAGCCTGAGCTTCAGGGGTATCGGGCCCAGACCAACTTAATTTTTTTTAAAAAAAATAATAAAGTAATGAAAAAAAAAATTTGTGGCGTGAGGGGTCGCTACCCCTTAGTTCCGTCTCTGGACCCGACCAAGTCCGAGTTGATGACCTGCGATTTTATTTCAAAGAAAATCGAACTCTATCTTCTTCTTCGCACAGTTTCCTGTCTTCACAAAAATCTTTACATTTCCTCAAGAAAGAGCCCTGCTGAGTAAAGAACGAGCAGCCGACATGTATAGACTAAGTGCATATTTTGTGGCCAGGACTACAAGCGACCTTTCACTTGACCTTGTACTACCAGTACTATTCCTTCTTGTACTTGTAGTCTATATCATGACCGGCTTGAAACAGAGTGCAAGTCTCTTTTTCCTAAGTTTGCATACAGTGTTCCTCTGCATTGTGGCGGCTCAGGTATGCCTTTTGTTGTACCGATCAAGATGACATCATAAGCAAAATCCTGTTCAGAATTAAATACCACTAGCTGCAAAACAGGGACTTAGACTGGCTATAGGGGCTACATGGATGGACTTAAAAGGGCAACAACTCTGGCTTCAGTAACTGTGATGCCCTTCATGCTGGCTGGTGGATTCGTTGTGTAGGTAAGCATGCACACTCTCTTCTCTTCTTTTTCTA
This sequence comes from Myrica gale, assembly GCA_963930655.1. Lineage (NCBI taxonomy): Eukaryota > Viridiplantae > Streptophyta > Magnoliopsida > Fagales > Myricaceae > Myrica > Myrica gale. Next base: position 11,805,091 of record OZ005614.1, read on the forward strand.
CTGTTCCGTCTTTATTCAATAGGTTTGAAGGTGAGCATGGAAATTTGGAAGTCAAATAAGAATTCACCTTCTTTTATAGCGAATTAAAGGTACAGTCATTGGATTATACTGTTTATTTTCTATAGCCCCTCCGTTCCACTGTCAAATAAAAATTCGCCTCTCCATTCCATTTGTCGTTTGTGCTGGTTGTTGCTGTTTGCTTGGATGGAATCACTAGAGGAGTTGGACCGCAGTATCAGCCGTACTCAGCAAATGTCTTGGAATGATCTTAGTAAGCAGCTAGTGATGGACCCAGAGAAAGCTGAACGCAAATCACGCTATACCTTGATTGGGTGTCTCATTTCAAAACGAATTCAATACCGGCCTACGGATATTGCTGCCATCCGTGCGGCTTGGTCCTTTGCAGCTGGACTGAAGATTAATGAGGTGGGTCCTAACAAATTTTCTTTTGTATTTTCTGATCTCTCTCATAAAGCTCGTAAATTTTATCAAGCTCCTTGGAATATTCGGGGCTTTCTGTTAATATTATGGAAGTGGCCCCCGTTTGGGGTTACTGCAGAATTAGATTTTTCCAAAGCTGTCTACTGGATTCAAATCCATGGCTTCCCTTTGGATAGATTATCCTCTACTAATGCTCGTTTGATTGGTAGCAAGTTAGGGGATGTCAAGGATGTGGATGAGGTAGTAGATTCGGAGTCTGACTCCGGTGACTTCATGCGCGTTCAAGTTGAACTGGACATTAGGCAGCCCTTATCACCTGGTTTTTATTTTCGTCCTGATGCAACCAGCATGCTTTAGGTCAATTTTAAATATGAACGACTGTCTGGCTTACGCTATAAATGTGGTCAGATTTATCACTTAATGAATTCCTGTGAGGCTCAGTTACCCCATCCCTATCAAGCGGACTTAGGTCCTGCGATGAAGGCTCCTGCCCTTTTAAGTTTTCCTCCACAGTCGACTGCGGCCTTAAATGCCCCTGTTTCTTATGTGTATGGACGTGTTCAGCATGACAGAGGTGTGTCTTCAGCCCGTGCTAAGGGTAAACAAATCCTTGTCCAGCATCAGGTGCCTAACATTGAGAATTCGGAATCGGAAGTTGAACTGGAATTTGAGTATTTCAGAGGTTCTAGACTCTTGCTGAAGGATCAGAATACTTCTGGTCTAGTTATTAACCGGTCTACTCCCCCACCCACGGGTATTCCGGTTCAAAACTCTGAAATATCGCCGCCTGCATTCAATATACCTTCGCAGTCAGCAGTATTGCCCATGGATCACATGAATGCTAGTGAACAGCTCAAAGATACTCAAGTACCTACCCCTAGCCTTGCTATTCTTGAGCTCCCTGAACCAGTTAATGGGGTTGAGGGAAATTCTCAGAGCTTGCATTTTAATGCCCGCAGACAGTATTATTCCATTCAGTCCTTCCCAGTTATCACCTGGTCGTGGATCTGGTTGACAGGTTCGCCGCTTTGGGCCTAGGCAGTCCCAAATCACTAAGATACAAGAAATATATCCTGGTGGGCTTTCTGGCGGTTTCTCTTGCGAACGTGTGCCCAATTCTATTAAGCCTCTTTTATTTACCCCCTGATAGCCCAATCAATGTTCCTCTTTTTGATTCGGGTAGTACTGATATTTTGGCCTTGGAGATACAAAATTCCCCTCCTTCTGATTCCTCGTCTATGTATTCTACTACTAAAGCCATCTGGCTGGCAGAAGTGGAGCGTTGTGAGGAAGAATTGTCAGTCCACCACTATTGGGAAGTCTCTCAAGAGAATTCAGTCTGATTGTTTCGATCAGTGTGAGATGATAATTTCTAAGAGGGTGAAAGTGCAACGGAAATTGGTTTTTTCGGAGGAAAATCCTACCTTAGCTCAACTTAAATCCAATACGAGCAAGCTTGCAACAGAGGGAAAGCATCGACATTCATCGGCTCATATCAACTCTCATGCTAATAAGAATCGTCGTAGGATTATCTCTACGGAATAGAATGCTTCTCAGACGAAAAAGGCTGGGGTGGCGGGCCTATCAGTGCCTCCACTTCCTCAATGACGTCTATCTCCTGGAACTGCAGAGTCCTTGCCCGCGGCCCTGCAATGCGTGCACTCAGGGGAGGAATTGGGTTGCTTTGGCGTCCTTGATTTTGAAGTTATGTTCTCTTCAGCTAATATAATTACTCTTTTGATGCATCCTGGAGGTCAGTTAGCTGATTTCTCTATGATTTTTGTTTATGTTCCTACGAGGTGGCAAGATAAGATTCAATTTTGGCCTCTTCTCTCTCGGATAGTCTCTCAAGGCCCACTATCATGGATTTGTGTTGGTGATTTCAACGAAATTTTATCGGCTCAAGATAAAAGGGGTGGGGAAACCATTCCGTGCCTCCTCTTCTCGAAGATTTTGTTCTTTTATAAATTCGTTCGGGGCTGTGGACTTAGGTTTTCAGAGCATCGTTTCACTTGGGATAATGGACTCCTAGGTGCAGCTTATATTAAGGAACGTCTTGACTGGGGTATTAGTAGCTTGGAATGGAGATTGGAGCTTCCCAATGCTACTATCACCCACTACCCTATTTCCCAATCCGATCATTCACCCATTCTTCTTCACTTATGGGACTCCACAGCCTTACTCCCTAGCCAATTCTTTTTTTTTTTCTACGTAACATGAGATAACCGTTATCTGGACCCAAAGTTATCACAAGAAGATATACGTGTAGGAATAACACGCAGATCGACATCACCGAACTCATCAAGCGACCAACCCCACTTTGCCAGATTATGGGCCGTGTGGTTACCATCTCGTGGTGTCCACTGAAGCTGCCACCGAGAATTTCTAGAGAGCAACCGCCTCATAGTCCAAATCTCACCTTCAATGATCCAATCAGGGACAGATTCAGCATTACAAACCTGGTCAATCAACAGCAGGGAATCTCCTTCCACCACTCTATTCTGCTCTTCATACTTGGCAGATATTGAAAATGTCAGACGAGCTGCCCTGGCCTCCCCTTTTATGACTTCACCCCCAGTAGTCTTATCAATAAGAACCTTTAAAATGGTACCCCTACTATCTCGACAGACCGCAGCAGCGCAAAAGCTACCTGACTTAAGTGCCACATCGAAGTTTATCTTAAGCGATTCCTCCGGAGGAGGGTGCCAAACAGGGGAAGGGGTGACTTCCCACACTGATATATGAGCAGAGTACCTTCGTTGGATCGAATTGGCCATATCTACCATAATTGGGATGTGCCCCTCATGGACCAATTTGTTTCTTGCCCCCAGATAATATCTAAAGTAATAGAGATAGCGAGCATGATCTGTGGCCAATGCTCACGGTTACAACTAGGTAAATGTCGAGAATCCAGAATGAACTGTAGCCATTGTTGAATGGGGAGAGTACTAAATTCCGTGAAATTCAAATGCCATGGACCGCGACGCCAGACTGCAGTACTAAAAGGACACCCCAAGAAAAGGTGTTCAGGTGACTCCACAGATTCTTGACAGAAAGGACACAAAAGAATTATGCGTTCTGGCAGCACGTCCAATAGGCAGAGCATTCGCCGCGACCTTCCATATCATCATCTTCAGTCTATGTTGTATTTTTAAACGCCATATCTGCTTCCATTCCTGAGCTGAGAGCCCTCCTGTAAATGCGAGCTTAGCCTTTTGTTCATAAAGATAGGCATCTTTAACAGAAAAAGTCTCCTTGCTATTAATAATCCAGCGTGGGACATCCGGTTGAAATTTAGAAGGCAAAGAGGTCTTCAAAATAGCAGCTGCAGAATCCTCTTCAAAAAGATCATGAATAAGCGATTCTTTCTAATAATGTGAATCTGTATTGATGAGATCACTGACATAATTAATATTCCGCCCCACCACCGATCCCATCTTCAACTTAGGTGTATACCCAGGAAGATCTGGCACCCAGGGTTCACACCATATATTTATTTGCTTACCCCCCCCCCCCCCCCCGGGATATGCCAACAATAGCATACCCGTATAAGGTCTTGAATTTGTATAACACTAGACCATATCCAGGAGGCACCAGAATTGGTTTGTGCATTAATAAAATGTCATCCCTTACAATATTTAGCCAGCAGAGCTTTTACCCATAGGCAATCCCTTCGTCTCGCCAAATCCCACCCCAACTTCGCCACAAGTGCTCGATTAAGGTCTTCCATTTTCCTAAGGCCCAGTCTGCCACAGAGTTTGGGTTTACAAATGTTTTCCCACGGCTTAGGGTGAAAATGCCGAGTACCCCCATCAAAGACCCAGAAGAAATTTTTTAGTCAAATAACAATCGCTCTCTGCACACGTTTAGGCAACATAAAAACTGACATTATATAAGATTGAATAGATGAAGCTACTGATTGGATGAATACTGCCCGGCCAGCTTGAGAGAGAGCCCTTGCCTTCCAGCTTGCTAATCTGGTGCTTAGCTTTTCCTGGATCTGTTTGCGAGCTTGGGTTTTAGACCGGGGAATGGACAAAGGCAATCCCAAATAATTTCCTAGGTCCATCGATTTTTGGACTCGTAGAGTAGTTGTGACTGTTCCCGCCTCTCAAGGGCGACATTCTTGCTGAACATAAGATAATACTTTTGAGGATTAATCACTTGTCCTGACCATTGAGCAAACTTTGTGAGACACTGTTGCACGCTACGCACTTCTCTTATGTTCGCTCTGCAAAATAGCATGACATCATCCTCAAAGAGAAGGTTAGTGAAAGGGGGTCGTACGAGCTATTTTAATGCCATGATCAAGGCCTTGGTCAGCATCATGCTGTATGATACGTGTCATTACTTCCGTCACCATAACAAAACAAAAAAAGCGAAAGAGGATCGCATTGGCGAAGCCCACAACTAGGGCGGAAAAGATCAAAAGGAGCCTCATTAATGAGAACGGAAAAGGAGACAGTCGATATACATTGATAGATCCACTGCCGCCCTTTGTCACAAAACCCAAAACATTTCATTAACGCCATTAAAAATTGTCAATTGACCTTGTCATAGACCTTTTCCATGTCAATTTTGACTGCTAGAATTCCCCCACTTTCCTCTTGCGCTTCATAGTTTGCATGATCTCATGAACTAGAATCAGATTATCTTGAATCTGGCGATGAGGCACAAAAGCATTTTTATTATTAGAGATCAACTTAGGCAGAACCATCTTGAGGCGAGAACTCAGGATCTTGGAGATGATCTTATAACATACATTACATACACTGATGGGGCGGTAATTCTTGATAGATTCAGGGGCATCCACCTTCGGAACAAGGGCAATGAAAGAATGGTTGACCTGCCTAAGCATATACCCATTAATAAAAAAAATTTGAACTATGCGGATAACCTTCTCCCCTACCGTTGCCCAATATCATTGATAAAACAATGCAGTAAACCCATCGGGCCCTGGTGCCTTAGTGCCCCCAAACTTTTGACTGCAGCATAAATCTCAAGGGGCTTGGGGACAACACATAACAATTGATTGTCAGCATCCGAAATGATTTCTGGGATGAGGTTCTCCAAATTTTGAGGGAAACAAGTGGAACTAGCTGAAAACAGCTTCTTAAAATAGGATGCTATGTGATTGCCTATTTGCTCTCGCCCCGATATCCATGTCCCAGACTCATCCTTCAACGAGTCAATACAATTACGACGTCTTCGCACAATAGTGGAAAGATGGAAAAATTTTGTGTTATGGTCCGGAGTGCGCATCCATGTAATTCGAGACTTTTGCCGCCATAGAATCTCTTCTTTCCTCTGTTCTCGCAATAGCAAAGCACGCAATTCTATACTTCCCTGTTCCACTGTCTTAAGGCCCCCTTATGGCCTTAAGACTTTGGCACAGAGAATAAGCAGGGGATCCTCGAGTGGGGACAGTCCAAGCCGACGCAATAACTGTCTCACTACGCCTATCGTTCACCCAGAACTCTTCAAAACGAAAGGGTCGTGGCAAGTTGGTACGATCTACCAAAAGTATCAAGTAGAATAGGGGCATCGTCAGAGGCAATACGAGCAAGATGAAGAACCGTAGCTTTTGGAAACATAGCATGCCATTCTCCAGTTGCAAGGCCACGGTCTAAACGTTCCATAATAAGTCCACGCCCTTCCCTACCGTTCGACCACGTGAAAGGGTTCCCCGAATACCCCAAGTCAATTAAACCCGTGTTCCAGATGAAGCGATTCAAATCGAACATACTCGACGTAGACCCAAAAGACCTACCCCCCCACTTCTCACTCGGATTAAGTATGGAGTTAAAATCCCCACAACACAACCAGGGGCCCCCAAAAGAACTCCCAGCAACAGATAAGTCATACCAGAACTGCATCTTTTCATTCCAAGTGGAGGGACAATACACAAAAGACAGAAGCCAAGGGCAAACTGTCGGATCAGACAAAATAGCCAAATTCACAAAATAATTACAAGCCATCTTAACTTCAACACTAACACCACGCTGCCACGCTACTACAAAACTCCTTCGCAGGCCTCGAGGAGGAACCTCCACCATATCGGCATAACCCAAGCTCAAAATAGCACGACGCACATCCGACGTTTTGGTTTCAGCCAAACAAAAAATTTCAGGGTGGTACTGCCTTATTACCGCCCTAAGGTGCCTCCCTGCCGCAGCACGTCGAAATTCGCGGCAGTTATAGTAAAGGAGCTTCATGGAGCTGGTAGGGGCAAGAGGAGGCCCACAACCCCGGTCGTCGTCGTTGCTGTCGTTGGAGAACCAGAATCTCTACTGAGCTGTGTAGGACTATTAAAGGAAGGAATAGACTTGCTCCCTACAGACTTGACAGAGCGGTGAAGCTTTCCCGTGCCTTTTTTCCGACCTTTAGAAGAGGTTGTAGGAACCAAAAATGAATCAGCAATGCAAGAAAACATGGGCTAAAAAGAAGAGGCTAACTTGACCGTGTCTTGTAAAAGATGCTTGGGCGAATTGGGTCCCTCCAGAGGCCCATTCATACTACGCTTCATGCTAATTGGGCCAATAGGTGCAAGAGTTGGGGCTAACGCGGGACACCCTTCTCTTTTGCGAAGCATGGGTTGCCTCAATTTCGTTTTTCCTTTTTTGCCCCCCAATAGCTCACCATATCCAGGTAATGCACCGTCAGGTTTGTTCCCAGACTCTACAGTAGAAGCAGTGTCTTGGGTTTCGAACACTATGATAGTTCCTTGTGTCCCTTCAGAGGGTTGAGTGCTATGTTTTGCTGGAGCCACGTCAGGACCCTCCTCTCCAGATAAGATAATATTATTAGGACATAAATCAGGATACATATATTTGAAAAAGACTGACGTAGGGGGTACCTGCACTTTATGAGCTTTGAGGTCGTCAGCTATTTCTTAAAGACGGTTGGATTCAGTCGCCTTCAATTGCTGCAGGAGTGCCCCACACGGCACAAGCATGGTGGGACTGTCCAGATTGAACTCATGGGATACCGCCTCATGTGCCTCCAGCACAAGGCCTAACAGGTTTAGAGGTGCCACTACCTTTGAAGGCATTGTCATATCAGTGTTCTTGTCTTGCCTGGGAACTTCCACCGACGTAGACTGAACATTCGATCTGGTTGTACACATGGCGTCCAACAGTTGTCCTAAATTTTCACAAGGTGCAGTTCCCGATACACCTGATGCTTTCAAAGGGGCAGAGTCTGTCGTTGCACCATCTACAACGACCGTATCAGAGCCCCATGGATGCTTTGAGGAACCCATAGGTGGCAGAAGAAGGCTCTTCAACACCCCAGTGCCCGAGTGGGGAATCTGCCTATTCAGGAGACGTAGAGATGGAGCCTCAGCTTTCATCCATGGCTCGTATGGATGATCCCCCTCATATGAAACTGGCTTAGGACAGGCAGTTTGCATATGGCCTAACAGACCACATGCATAACAAAAGCTAGATAATTTTTCAAATTTAGACCTGATACGAATGGGTTCCATACCAACTCTAGAACATCATATAACCAGATGGTATTGGCTCTGTAATTTTCATCAACACTCGGACTCGAACAATAGGAACCCATAAGTACGCGCATCAGCGTTGGGGCCGATGTCATAAACGATAGTTGTATGACATCATACACCAATGCTAGTAGTATACCCAAGTACCGAACTCGTCCAACCACGAATAGACAATCTCAAACTTTCCATATTTTGGACAATTCAAGGGTTTTTACGCGATAAACGTAAATTTATTGCTTCCTAACCCTTGAACGGGTCTAAGGGTACACACGTTGTATCCAAAAAATATAACCCAAACAGAACAAGTAAAAAACACTTCAATATTCATCCTTCATACTTCTCAAACTACATTATTTATTTTTAGAACCCAAGCACTTCAATAATCAAACATCTAAATAAATATAAATGCTACACATCATCAATAATTTGCAACAAAACTTGCGTGAAACACCGATCGATCGGAAAAATATGACGATCGATCATCAAACAACCATCTAGCAGATGATTGATCATTTAAAACACAACGATCGATCGGTTGTATACCATCTAACAGACGATCAATCGTCACGTATTGGTGATCGATCGTCAATTACCCAGATCGATAAAACCATGCAAACCCTCCACACACACTCAAATCTACGCCCAAATCACTCTCAAATCATCCTCATTCATTACCCATTGCAATGTACATATTAAAAACATCCTAATAAGCTCTAATCATCACAAATTATATCCACAATACCCCCAAATACCCAAATCAAAAAAATCATCAAATAACCAACCAAATCGTTCATAAATCGTAATGTATGTAGAGTATATTACCTCTTGCGCGATATCAACACCAAAACGAATAAAATCTCTACCAAAATCTCATAAATTTCGCCAAATATTTTCAATATTCACTCGGTTAAAAAACCAATGAATATGAGGTCGGCTTCCTCTTAATCTATTCTAAACACTCTCTCAACCAAAAGAATGGTATTTGGACTAAGTTTGAGAGGAAAAGAGCTCATTGTTTCCGTAGGTGTTTTTTCACTTCACCCACGGCCTTAGAGCATTTAAGCATTTCAATCACAATAAACACCGATCGATCGGTCACCATACCGATCGATCGCCTTGTCAGCTTTAAAATTCCCGCTAAGTTTTCAAACGATCGATCGCAATTTCAACGATCGATCGGGAAACAAATTCAAAAAGACGACGGACGTGAGCGATCGATCGGTATTAATATATGATCAATCGGTCTCAAACCAATAAACGACACCGTCCTTTACCAATCGATCGGTGACATACCGATCGATCATTAAACCTAATTATTGAAAAAATGATTTTTAACCTAAATAATGAAATGATTATTAAAATTATTTTACTTAAAATGTAATTTTAATACATATCTCATGCTAATAACTTATGATCACGTGTTAAATAAGCTTTATATCACTACTTTATGACATCTTAGTACATTGCTCATACTAACTCTTACATAATGCTTATTTGATGTAACATATACAACTTGTACATGCTTTCCTAAATATTAATGGAGTATATTTTACGGATCGATCGTCAATGTTAATCGATCAATCACCTTTTGCATTTAAAACGACACCGTGCGAACCGATCGATTGCTTTATGTGAACGATCGATCACTTCTTCTAAAGAAAACGACGACGCATACTGACGATCGATTAGTGTGACTGTACCGATCGATCGTTATGCATAAGACAAAACGAAGACGTCCTTGATGATTGATCACTTCAATATAAACGATCGATCGGTAGATTAGAAATATCTAAACGACATCGTACTTAAATGATCGATCACCTAAATCCCCGATCAATCGGTTATCTTAAAATTTAGAAAGATCTTCTATGACGCATGCCGATCGATCGTCATATCGTAGCGATGGATCGATTATGATGAACGATCGATCGTGTTTCAAAGCCACGTGTTTATTGATAACCGATCGATCGGTATATAAACAACGATCGATCGGGTAGAGTGACGACGTAATTTTCTCGCCAAAACTCTTTGCATTTAGTGATGGAGCATTTCGTCACAAAAGTACCAATCGATCGGCGTGTGACGAAACTTTTTGTCACCAAAAAATTAACTTTTTGTGACGACATTGTTATTTCATCACAAATAAGACTTTCAGTGACGAAATTAGTGACCACAATTATTTTCTTCATGAAAAACCCTTTTTTGTGACGAAAATAGCATTTCATCACTAAAATTAGACTTTTAGTGACAAAATTCATTTCGTCACCGAGAATTTCGTCACTAAAAGTCAATTTTCTAGTAGTGAAAACTCTCTTATTAAGCATTATACTTAAGTTATCCTAACTAATGTGAGATCTCAACAATCACCTTGTAAGTGTAAGTCCACAATGTATCATGTTAGAGTAACTTAAATCTATTATTGATGTTCCTATTGTTAGGCGAGTACAAGACTTACCGCACACGATCTGCAAGGTCGATTTCGTATGCACCACTCAAAAGAAGTTACCTTGCAAGATAGGTTTAAGCCACAGGAGAAGGTTCTATGGTAATCTAGGCCTTTTAGATATTAACCATGGTTTTTATTATGTTTTACTATCTTTTTTTTGAGGAAATACCTTTATAATTCGAAGCTCCTGACTCTGACATGGAAACAAGTTCTGATGTCCATAGTATCCCCCACACGTGGTGAGACTCAATTTTCAATAAGAAATTTATAAGTCTTGTATTAGTATGACTTCCAAGTGTTTTAGTAATTAGTATTCATGATCTGAAAAAAAAAAACCCCACGAAAAAAGGAAGAACTTCATTGACATAAATTCTTTCTTGTTGTACATATCTCTTCTTCTTCTTTTTTGCTAAGAAAACTCATCATATAACAAAATCAAACATCAGAATGCATATCACAAAACTGGATATGCTCGGGAATGTCCAAAGCCGAGAAAAAACCAACAGAATTAAAGAGAGCAGCCCACCCTGCTAGGCGGTGATCAAGCCGATTACATTGGCGGGACACCCATGCAATTTTGCACTCCTTGAATTCCCTCAACCCCAACCGAATGAACTCAACAAGAGAAGCAATCGCCCAGGAAGGTGGATCTTCAGAAAGGACCTCTTTGCAAAGGACTAGCGAATCACTTTCTAACTCAACACGCAGCCACTTCCTCCTCCTAGCCAAAGCCACCGCCTCAGCCAATGCACTAGCCTCACCAACCAACGGATCCATAGCAACTAAGCGTTTCATGTATGCTATATAGAGGGGATTAGAAGAATCTCGAAACTGAGATGGTTATGTATGATCCATTAGGACGGATAGCAGCATCCGAATTTAATTTCAGGAAACCAACCACAAGGGGGACCCACCTCAACCCAGAGCCCCTGCCCACCACCGCCCAAGCGTAAGAGTGTTCAGCGTACCTTCTCTAAATAGTATCAATCTGTTGTGATCATAGGATCAGCGCAACGGAAGACAAGATCATTGAAATCAGAGCAGCCCAAGCGTTCTGCCTCCTTCAGATCCACGCACACAGGTTTGAGATGAGAGAGAAACTCTATTTCTCGAATTTCGTTCGAATGAATGAAATTCTCTCTTTCTCAACTGAATTGTGAGCTATTTATAATGGCTAGCTCAGAACTCAACTGTGCTATAGCGTGGGATCTTTAGGGATCTCAAATCTCAGCCGTAAGATCATCATGAAAAACTATTTCTCATTAACCCCCTCATATTCGGTATTCCGAATTTATAGACTTCTATAAATTGTGATCATGTCCACTAACATATCACAATTGACCCCCGAGATAATGAGACTGTTTTTGTGAAATCTCTTTTGCTAACAATTATATGCTTATTTATCCTTCCACCACACTATATTCCACATGAGCTAATAGTACCGGAATATCACCGATTAAGTCCCTAGCTCATATAATTTTTAATTCTCAGTCTGTGCCTAGTTGGACTTCCAAAACTTTTCGAAAAACTTTTTCGCAAATATTTACTTAATATATTATATAAGTAAAACTCGTGAAAACATTTTTCACAAAATCACGTTGCAGCGTTTTTACAGGAGTCCAACAATATACAGACATAATGAATATACTGCCTCATCAAGAGACTGGTGGATTCCATATTGAGCAATTATACAAATTCACTTACTATGCACAAGGCCCAACATTGTCTGGAATATTTGATCTGCGAAAGATCATCACCAAATGACTCAGTCAAAGCACAAATACACAATAAGCAAACCTGCACAACTCTCTCAGGTCTAAGGACAACATAAGCTAATTGTGCTGAATATCATTCTCTACATCAGTGATCATTTCCAGAAGGTATTCATATTCGATCTCGTTCAGTGCATATACTCTTACATTACACTAACTCGTTTGTTTAAGGTCACCACCTCAATGACGGAGTCCATCATTCTATCTTATAGAGACACAACGAGTGTAGACCTATTTGTACATTATCATGTATCTTGGTCTAGAACAAAGTGAGTCAACAAGGATCCGAAAAGCCATATTCCCCGCCTCTGATTCATTAATCATTGGCCTAACTTTTCTACAATGTTGCTCAACAATATGACATCTAATGTCATTATAAATATGACATCTCATGTCATTGCAAATATGACATCCTATGTCATTGCATGTACCCAAAATAATATACAAGTGATTAAACAATAATAATAATTATCTCATAATTATACAAAATGATTGGTTTTTGAGGGCATACATCTAACACAATTAGCGTTGAAATATCCACCCATGCCCCCTCATGAGTAATTTTGTTCCTTAAAAACCACAGCTGCATTGAGAGCAAACACCTGCAAATTATCCTTATCCAGATGCAGGCCGACTGAATCTGAGTGAAGCACTATCGAAATCTGCGTTGCAGTAGAGTCCAAACCGAGCATGTCAATCTGAACAGCCCACGGGGACTCCGTCCATGCTATGTTTGCCACACTACAATGCACAAATAAGTGAATAGCATCTCCTGGCATCTGTCCACACAACGGGCATATAAACCCCTCCTCGAATTCAGTAGGAAGGATCCTCCCCAAAGCACCCATAGTTCTCATTGCCCTGGTTACCACAGGGGAGGACCCAGCTTAAGTAACAGCGCATCTTCTGGTTGTACATATCTCGATGAGCTATTCCTCTGTCATCTTTGAACTATATTACGACAGTGCTTATTCTATATCTACAGATTTGACACCAAAAAAAAGGAACATAAAGGAGACTAAAACCTACAGAAATCAGCATAGGACGATTTTGCTCTCAAAAGACCAAAGTACTGTATCCCCATGACCCATATTCTATAGCTCGTATGTCATGCCCACTTTCAGCATGCGCTTGTGAGGAATATCAAGCACTTTGTCACTCTGTCTCAAATTTCTTTTCAAGAAGTTGTACGCATAGTCTATTAAAATTCTTTTGCCTATACCAGCTCCTTTTCCAGCGACCACTTCCTTCTCACCAACCAAGTGGACAATCCCAGCACGCCATGCTTCGTCCACTTCCTCAATCTCTCTTTCCACCGCCTCTCGTCCCTTCTCTTCATCAACTTGCTTTATATCCTTCTTTTCAGTCTCCCCATCATCTACTTCTTCACTACTTTCATGATTATAGAGAGTTCTTTTGGAAAACCAAATTTCATCGAGAAGAAACACTCCAATTTTTCAATCAACATCGTCTCAAAGGGCTGCTCTTGCTCATTACGGATATCCGTGTATCCATATCTCACTACACAACGAAACACTTTGAACTCTTCCGTCTCAACGCGACGAAAGAGGAAACGCTCGTCCGCTGGAACCTTGCTTATGGGTAGTGACTTGATGGAGACGAAAACGAGGACTGAGTGAAGTGCAGGCACGTTTCCAGCATAGTGCTTGAAAATGGGTGGGATGCTGTGAACAAGCTCCGAGTAGCAGATGGCAAGCCCCCGGATTTGGCAAAAGTTACTCTCAGAAATAACCTGCTTGAGCTTATCGGGAGAGATTTTGTGATCAAGCTCATAATAATATTTTCTTCTGTACACATCGTTCCAAACATACATAATAGTCATTAGTACTGCCGCGAAGGCCAGGGGAAGATATCCTCCTTGGTCGAATTTGTGGAGGACTGAGCTTAAATACAAAAGCTCTACACTGCCAATTACAAGAACGTAGGCCATCACGAGAAGTATGTGGGTTTTCCATATCATGATCATGATTAAGACCAGGAAGGACGATGTGAGAGTCATGACAAACATCACTGCTATCCCTGTATGAAGAATATTAACTTCAATGGCCATTGAATAACCAAATTGAAACAAACAAAGAAAATATGGTAAAAAAGACGAAGTATATCTATCGAATTGTTGGTTACCGTATGCATTGCCAATCCTTGTGGGGCTCCGGAATCCTAAAGTGACCCCTATGCAAGCCACCATAAGAAGGTAATTGATTTCTGGTATGTAAACTTGCCCTTCATACTTCGTCGATGTATGCACAATTTGCACTCGAGGGAAACACCCTAATGATAGGGATTGTTGGACTATAGAGAAAGTTCCTGAGATCATGGCCTGGCTAGCTATGATAGCTGCCAATACGGCTATAACAAACATTGGCCAATATAAAGGATCTGCATCAGAAATAGCCATCTCAATCAGAAGATGGCAGTAGCATTAACAGAAGAAAAATATATATATCTCAGATATGAATGCTCTGGAAGGCGGAAAGAAAAAAACAGAGACATATAAGAAACAAGAATGGGGGGTGTAAACGATTAATGTTATACCTGGAACGGACTTGAAGAAGGCTTCTGCAACATCGCTATTATGTTCTCGAAGGAAGGCAGCCTGACCAGCGTACGCAAATATAAGTGATGGGTAGGTCAAGGAACACATGCTGATCTGTATGGACCGAACAGTGAAGTGACCAACATCGGCAAACAGTGCTTCAGTTCCTGCATAATTTCATTCCAACCGACACTACATTAACAAATTCTTCAGGTCATCTAAACATTTCGACTATATTATACGCAAGCGAAGTACCCGATCGAACCTGTAATGGCAAGCACGATCCCACCAAGGGAAATCCAAGCTTCTTTTTCGTTCCTCCGAAAATAGTCTACTATGTATCGTGGATTTAGAGCTTTGACTACTGTTGGATCGTATTTGACTAAATTGAAAATTCCAATGCCTCCGATGAATGCAAACCAAACGCATATTATTGGAGCAAAAGTGTAGCCGACTTTGTCAGTTCCAAGCCTTTGAAACATGAATAGGCCGATCAAGATGGCTACTGAGGTCCAAACAATCCTATCTGTGTACAAAGCAGATGTATTAGGCATAACTTAATTTATTGTTAATATTACTGTGACTTATTTTTTTATTAGTAAGCTTTGCATGCACCTAAAGCTCTAATTTAGTACTACAATATAGAGAGTTATTTTTCACATTTTTTTTGTCTATGGTGGATGAATCATTAGTGACAACTATAAGTGCAGAGTCCAAAAATCGTTGTGCCCCTACGCTTAATACCATAAATGATACAAGTATATTAAGTTTGATTTACCTAATTAATGATGGTAAAAATGATAGTTTAAAATTTTTGCTTCCCAAACATGACATTAAGACATTCGAAAACTTATATCACAGGTCGCACGAAACCTACCATTACCATTAGATTTTGTCGTAGGGGTCAACATATTTTTGTAGAAAAAGCATTGCATAATTGGTCACTTTTTGTCTACATTCATCTTCGTAGTCAAAGTTGGACTATACTTTATCCCATGTTAATATAGGGATGCATGCATTAGAATGCCAAACTAAAGGAGAGAGAGAGAGAGAGAGAGAGAGAGAGAGAGAGAGAGAGAGAGAGAGAGAGAGAGAGGGACTCCCAAAAGATAAGGCAAGTGGTTCAAGTTGGTACCCTCTGTCATTGCTGATGTAGCTTCCTTGATCCCTCCCACGGCTGATAAAACTGCCATTAAGCGTTACACGAGATATCTTAAAAGTCCAAAATCAAACAAGAAGAGATGAGAGAAAACTCAAGCAAATTGCAGCAAACTCAAAAGAAAATATCGTCCTGATAATGTGAGCAAGTGACGCGCGCTTGTATCAGATGACACTTGTGAAGGTGGACGCGTCTATATATGATTGCGCAATTTGAAGTAAAAAGGGCCCATACTTTTTGTATTCCATATAATATTCCACCGTCTTCTTTTACCATCCCAGACGAAAATAAGATTACTCATTTTGCTAGCCCTTTGGGCAAAGATTTATTTGAACCCTCGAAAACTATTACATATTTTAATTGAAAAATCAACGGGGAAACTCTTCATTTCTTTTACTTTCTAGAAGCATGCACTGTAAGTCGTATTTGGGTAAAGACACCAATGGATACCAGCGATCCCCATTTGTTGCAACCATTTAGTGTAACATTATGCCCGGAAACTTTAACATCTAGCTAGGAAATTGTCATTGACATGATTGGATATTTTAAAGTTTATTCATTAACAATATTTTATTAATGATTTTAACTTGTGACAACTTTTTAACTTGCCACTAATTAATGACGTCCCAACTTATAAAATAAGAGGATAATTAAAATTACATACCTGAGATGCTAGGCGTGAGCACGCCATCCCCTATCACCAAGGAAGTACCAAGCATTGTGGCAAACAAGAGGAACAACTTGGCAAACTGGCTATCCTCCAGCTTCGACTTGAGCCTCGATGCCCTCTTCACGCGGCTATTCGGCAACTCAATCTTGAAATTTGAGACCTCCCTGTCTTCAGGTTGCTGACTCGGGATCAAACTCACCTTTGCATAACGGCATATGAGGGAGTACAATGCAAATGTCCCTCCTACAAGAATTGAAATATTACATGTTTACTAGGTTACTTCTTCAATCATGAAAATCTATTAAAAAGGGAACCAACTGAAATGAACTTTTTTCGGGAGAAACACTTTGAAAAAGACAGGAAAATCATCTCAAATGATTAGAAAAATTGGGAGCTAATTTGTGTCAAGTAGTTGGCCACTGAATTTCAATTAATTAAACAAACACCCACAGTAAAAAACTGGTACAAAATCGAGGTGGGAGGGATCTTGGAAAAGAGGATGACCATAGGCATTACAGTTTAGGAAAGTTGCAAATTTATTTTTTCTGCTGAAAATCAGTGGTAAAACTGTGCTCGGAAGTTGCACACACAGAGAGAGAATCCACTGATTTGCAGACAACTGTGAAAACAGATTTAGTACGACAGAAAACATGTTCATCTAATTTACTGAAAAAAACACTAGACATGCTGGGAGAAATAGAAGTACATGATAAGAACGACCAAATCATGGGGGCATAAGAGCTTACCGTCTCCATTATCATTGGCCCGCAAGACGATGAAAACGTATTTAACCAAAGGGATCAAGGTGAGGGTGTAAAAGATCATAGAAAGAACACCCAAATGTCATCATTGTGCTGGATGCCTTTTGAGAAGGTGCTTGCATATACGTATAGCGGTGATGTTCCAATGTCCCCGTATACTATTCCGATGCTCTGAAAGGCTAGATTCAAGATCACCGACCACTCCCTAGCCTTAAAAACAGGGTTAAAAAAATCAATTAAGCTCTACGTCTAACTTCCAGCTTGTACTTGCATGCAATAAAATCAGAATTTATATCTACGCAAAATAAAATAAAATACTACGAATGCGTTTTCTTCGAATCTTTTACGAAAACATTGATCATGAAATGTACATCATGAACTAGTCTATAATGAAGGTAGCTAGGTTTAGCAAAAGATTGTGGCCCATGATACGTACCTTACGTCCAGAAAACACAAATTTATATATAAATCGAATGAGCGTTTGTATTATCACTAAAGGAGATAGCTATTCGATCATAGGCCAGAGGAGACCTTGAACCCATGTCCAGGAATATGACCACGCACGCTGGTGGATTCGATGTCTAGGGAGTCGTATCTTCGCAACTTTGGCCATGAAATTTTCTTCCCTTTGAGTTTCTGTTCAGGAAGATCAGCTTCCTCCACTACCTCCTGCGCTTCTTCACTTTTATCGTCTACTAAGTCACTAGACATCATGTCCAATATTACTGCAGAGTGCAGATCCTATCTATATTTCTATCACTCGGGGAAGTAGGTGGTCAACTCAAAGAAAGCAAGTATATAGCACCCTCTTTTTCACTCGAGGGGGAGAGAGTAGAGGTGAGAAGGATCAATGAAGGTTGAGGAAGATGAGTATTGAGTAGTACTGAGGAGGGGAGCGAGCTGGATCGAGGGGGAGTACTTATTTAAATCCAAAACAGGCGGTACTGGATCCCACTCCAACCCCAGGAAACTCAATTAAGTGAATAAACAAATTAAGATATCAAACTTAGCCTAACCAAGATGGCGGACTATTTCAATGTACGACTCTTTTAATAATAATAATATGGAAAAAAGAACAAATTGGAATCCTGACGACAGGAGAAATTGTGAAATATGACCTTTTTCCCTGACGGCAATATTGCTCCTTCAGAGCCTAGCTCCCCCTAGCTAGGATCTTCTTGGTCTACGGATTTAGCGCATTCATTACATAATAATCATGTGTCTATTTGCCTATAAAAAAAATTTAGTATTATGGTCCTTAGATTTATACCCCTTTGTTAAATTAGTCTTTCACTTTCAAACTTCAAATTTTTAATCCTTTAGCTTTCTTTATTTGACGAAATGGTCTTTCCGTTAGTCTATCGTCTATATGTTAACGGACCTCTTTGACACGTCAGCAAATTTGAAGCGATCGACTGGATATATGTTTTGAATGTGAGCGGTAGCGGTCAACAGGTACAAATTTGCTGACGTGTCAGAGAGCTCCATTAAGCATATAGACGGCAAACTGACGGAAGGATGTCAAATAAAGAAAACTCAAGAACTAAAAATTTGAAGTTTGAAAGTAAAGTACCCATTTGCCAAAGGGGTATAAACTCAAAGACCAAAATGTCAAATTCCAAAAAAAAAAATTATGTGTATACGTGATGATCTGTTCCCATAAATATGGTGTATCGTTTTCTGGTTGAAAAGAAAGAAAAATGTCATTGAATAACTCAAATTAAATAACATGCAAATAATTGGTGGAGGTGGAGGTCCAAACTCCAACGAGGAGATTCTGAAGCAGTTTTACATGTAATTCAAGCTTTTCGATGCTCCTAGCTACTAGAGGCGAGAAGTTTGTCAGCAAGTTTAACGGAGGGTTGCCTGTATGCTCCACACCGTGTGGGCCTACAGTCTCGTTACTCAAAAATTTAGATCATCAACTTATTAAGTAATATATTAGGGGCTCTTACTCTACTCAATTTTCTCAGGGTTTATATATGTCTCTTTTTTAAAATTAATTCATCTAATTTTGAACAGTAAATTAAAATACAAATAATAAAAATTAATATCCTGAGGTTTTTACTGTCTCAATTTTCACGAGATTATAAAAATGGTTATAGTTGGCAGGATCTTGAATCTTGAAGGAGCTGAGTAAACTCACGTGCAAGTTAGTCGTCGTATTGTGCGGCAGGTGTCTGCGCTTTGGAAGTCGGAACTTCACAGTATGGTTCATGAATTGTTTTGGCTGGTAGTTAGGGAGTGGGGGAGAAACAGCAAGCCCGTCCCATTTTTTTTTTATAAGTCACGTTTCCATACAGAAACCAAAGGAGAGACCAAGCCAAAAGGAAAGATTACAAATCACAAGACACAATCGATTCAGAGATTCTATTTAGGATGGGCCCAAAATGGGAGAGGAGACCGCCATTTTGCCGAGAGATCCGCCATCCGGTTAGCATTACGCGGAATCCGCGAGCTTCCACAAAACATGATGCTGCAAAACAGATTTAATGAATTCCACCTGAGCAGCAATATTCCACAAGCTTCCACAAAACATGATGCTGCAAAACAGATTTAATGAATTCCACCTAAGGAGCAATATTCCACAAGGGAGTCGTCGAGTTTCCATTCACTTCAAGCAAAGTAAAAGAGAGTCACATTCAAAAATAACCTGATTCCAGCCTATAACCAGGGCCTGTTCCATCGCAGTTTGCACTGCTATTGCTTCACCAAGCAAATAGTCCATAGCATGTATGTGTTCCATGTAAACATAACAGAGGGAACTATGATAGTCTCTGCAAGACATTGCTATAAAGAACTCATTCGCACGTACAGCAACATCCATAGGCGGAGGGAAGGGGGGCGAACAGGGGTCACCGCTCTAGTTGGCTCCCCCCAATTTTTTTTTACATGTAATATTTTTTATTTTTTTTACTAGACCTGCCCCCCTTGGCCCACATAAAATTAAGTCCGCCCCCCTTGCCTACCCAAATGACTTAGCCCGCCCCCCTTAGACCTACCCCCTTGCTCACAAACTACGATTTTTCTGTGTTTCTCATTTTGTAAGGGGAGAATAATAGCTATTTGGATGTTAAAATTGAGCTTTTTGTTCAAATTCTTTTTCTATTATCACTTACCAAGTATGTATTTTCTCCTTGCAATTTCAGGTTATTTTTTTGTTGATAATATTTCATTCCTGAGAAGCTCATGTGTTCAGTAGTACTGTCACACTAAAAGACGGGTGGGAAGTAGCTCTATGCCCTTGGAACTTTTGGATTCTTTTTTAACCTTGGATCATTTGGCTTCTTTTTCCAATATACTTCGTTTTGCTCTTGTTTCTTTTAAGAATAATAGAAACACAGTAATTGTTTATTTTTCTCATTTATGTATTATGTTTTCTTTTTGCAGATCCTAACAAATTCAGCGGGACTTATTGAGCATAGGGCACATCCTTTCTGGCAACAAAAATAAGTACTTCATTTATGGAATTGAAGAGTTCTAGTGCTCAAAATGCTTTTGAAATACTTTATTTCATTTATGTGTTTTGTTTTACTAAGAATATATATATATATATATATATATATTATAAATACTTTGTTTGTGTGATTAGTTGGTGCTCTATTGGTGTCTTGATCAAGAATTTAATCTTTAATGCCACATCTCAGTATCAGCAAATAGTACAGTATGTGTATTTCAATATTTTTAATGTTTTTAGTCCTTAATTTTTTATATTTATACTCTTAAGACATTTTTTTGCATTACGTACTTTTTTTTTTGTCATTTTCCCTTAAGAGTTTGCCCCCCATTGATTGTGTTCCTGGCTCTTCCACTGGCAACATCAGTATTAATTTTAATCCACCCACGATCTGGAGGCTTCCAAATCTGATTATGAGCACGCTTCATATCACACCATGCTATTAGATGCTCTTCCACCCTCACTTTAACAAAATCAATGAGATGTTGCAGAATTACCATCTCCTGGCGATGAACCACACCATTTCGAGCCTGCCACAGAGTGTCAAAAACAATCGCTGCATTGATAACACAACGTTTATAGTCTGAATCCCGAAGAGACATTTTTCTCATATCCAGAATTATAAATTTAATGCAGTCTTCCATAGAATTAAGTGGCAGCCGAGTAAGATCCAATGGCTAGCAAGATTGACGCCAAAGGACTCTAGCCACAGGACAAAACACAAATAGATAAAGAGGTGATTCAACACCATTGGAGCATAATGAACTTGATGCCCAGTCCACAAAATTTAGAGAGTTATGGTGAGCATACATACCACATAAAGGAAGGGCATTGAAGGCTAATTTCCACAACAGAAATTTGAGACTACCCTGGAGTTCAAGCTTCCAGTTTTGAATCCAAAGAGGATTGTTCAAATGCAAATGTGGAGGGCAACGTCTGGCTTGTTCAAAAGCAACCACTGACTTGACCGAAAATACCCCTCAGGGGTCAGCAGCCCAGATAATCCAATCTGTCTGATCAGGTCTTGGGACAGGCAGTTGAAGGATAATGTTGGCAGATTCTTCTTCAAACAAAGCACAAATAAGTATTAGAATTCCATAAACCACTATCCAAATCAACCAAATATGCAACTACCTAAAAAGAAGGGTTAACAGTTCTCCAAGTACGTTTCTTTTCAGGAAGCCATGGGAGCCAATGATCATTTCGGAGATCAACTTGAGAGCCACATCGAGGAATGAAACACCAGCCCTGTGAAATAATATCTCGAACTTTGAGGAGGCCTTTCCACACCCAATAAGAGGTGAAACGAAGAGCCGCTAATAAAAACGTAGAACCAGTGAAATATTTGGCTTGCAGAATTAAAGCACACAGGGTGTTAGGCTGTGTGAAAATCCTCGATGCTAGTTTAGCAATTAATGCTATATTAACTTCATACAAGCGACGAAAATCGAGACCCTGGTTCACCTTAGGCAGGCAGATCAGATCCCAAGCCTTATGAGTAAAATTTGGGGATTTGGTAGGAGGAAACCTCCACCAAAAGTACTTTAAAATCCGATCCAAATCTTCACACCAACCCTTTGGTAGCAAAAAGTAGCCATACAATATTGTGGTAATGCAGTTGCCACGGCCTTAATCAAAGTGGTATGCCCTGCTTGGGAAAGAGTTTTAGCTTTCCACTCGGCCACCTTCGTCAAAACCTTAGTCTTAGTGTCCTCAAAGGCCTTTTTTTATCTCCCAATAAAGAAAGGAAGCCCAAGATACTTACTAGATGGATCCATGACCTTGAGTTGGAAAATATTCCTCAAAGAAGCTGACTTTGCATGATTCACAAGCTAACCGGACCACTTGGTGTAACGATCAAGCAAAGCTTTAATTTCCATGCCTTCCCCGCCGTTAGGATGGAAAAACAATAAAAGATCGTCAGCAAACATAAGATTTGTGATGGGGGCAGATCTTGCTACTTTGGTCCCATGAACCACGCCCAAATATTCATCCCTCTCAATGAGACGAGTGAGGACCTAAGTAGCTAAAATAAATAAGAACGGGGATAATGGATCCCCTTGCCGCAACCCACAGTGAGGAGTAACAAGACCAAAGGGACGCCCATTGAGTAATAAGGAGAATTTCACAGTAGAAATGCATTGCTCAATCATATGTATCCAATAAGGGGCAAACCCAAAACATTTTAAATGTGGAGGATGAACTTCCACTCAAGTCTATCATAGGCATTTTCCATATCTAACTTAAGGGCGGCCAACCCTTTACGGCCTTGTTTGAGCTTAATAGAATGGAAGATTTCCTGAGCTATAACAGAATTATCTTGTATTAAATGGCCAGGAACAAATGCTGCCTAGGGAGCATAAATTAATTTCGGCAGGACCTTTTTCAATCTACAGGTCAGAATTTTAGAAATTATCTTACAGGCAACAATGCAAAGCCCAATGGGCCGAAAGTGACCCACTAAGGAAGGTTGAAGATCTTAGGAATTAAGGCAATGAAAGTATGATTAAGTTGAGTAGCCAAGGCACCAAAATGGAAAAAAATTTTAAACCATATCAATTACCTCCATTTTAACAACGGGCCAATAATGTTGATAGAAGTGGGTACTCAACCCATTGGGGCAAGGGGCTTTATGAGTGCCAATGTTGCATACAACTGAGTGAATCTCGTCCTCCAAAGGGATACAACAAAGCATATCATTCTTGTCATGTGTAATTATTGAAAAAATAAGCTCCTCAATGCATGTAGCAAGTTTTGGATTAGAGGTTTTATAAATATCCCCAAAATGTTGCAGAAAAATATCACCTATAGGTTTACGTCCATGCAGCCATCTTCCAGAAGACGTTTGAATAGCATCAATATGGTTTCGGTGTCTTCGAATGATAATGGACATGTGGAAGTGCTTGGTGTTTAAATCCTTAGTGGTAAGCCAAGTATTACGAGACTTATGCTTCCACAGTAATTCTTCACGACAGAGCTCTTCATGAAGTTGAGAGCGAAGAATGTTCAACTTCAAATTTGGACTCAGAAGGAGAAAGATTTTGAAGTACCTCCAGTTGACACCGGAGATCATGAATCTTAGTTTGAATAATTCCAAAATGCTCCTAGTTCCACACCCGTAGAGCATATTTAGTAGCTGCAATTTTTCTAAGCAGCTGATGGGCCGAAGAACCGAACTGTGGTTGAGTCAAAGCGTGCTTAATGACATCCCAACTAGATGCATCACGAGACCAGAAAATTTAAAATCTAAACAGCTTAGAGCATTCCTAGCAGCCTCTTCAAATTTGGCTCTCCACTTTAACCAAAAAGCACACTTCTCTATTTTAACTATCAACTTTTAAAAAACATTCTCAGCAACTTTTCTATTTTAACCATCCATTTTTACTATTCTATTTAAATATTATTTTTCAAATATTTCTTTATTGTTTCTCTAACATTTATATTTTTGAATATTCATTTTATCGTAATAGTCATATTTTTGAATATTTGTCTTATCTTAAAAAGATCGATTTTTAAATTTTTTTAATTTACTAATGGTTGGAATTTTTTAAAAATTTTAAGATGGTGAAGTGAACAATAATTTTCTAAAAATAAAAAAGAAAAAAAAAAGAAGAAAAAAGAAGAAGAAAAAGAAAAAAGAAGATACATATTAATATTTTAAGATAGTGAGGTGAATAGTGGCTCCACTGTTCACTTCTTCAAATTTTTTGTTAAAATTTGTTAAATTAGAGAGGCTGTTGAGGAGTGTTTTTTGGCTTTTTGGTTAAATTGGCTCTCTATTCTAACCAAAATGTTAGAATAGAGAGCCTGCTAGGAATGCTCTTAGGAACACCATAAGAGCTCCCAAGTGTATTCAAAAGAAGTGGGGCATGATCAGAAGCTTCCCGAGTGAGATGGTGAAGGGCTGCATGGGGAAAAAGAAGGATCTAGGGACCATTAGCTACTCCACGGTCTAGTCGTTCACGTATTTGCTGGTGTCCTTTCCTTCCATTACACCAAGTGTGAGGATTCCCGATAAAACCAATATCAGTTAACCCACAATTGAGCATCAATTGATAATGACCATCCCGAGAGGAGCTAACAAAGGGACGCCCACTAGATTTTTCAAAGTTACTCAAAACAGTATTAAAATCACCAAGTAGCAACCACGGCCCAGAAATTGTGTTACCAATATCATTCAATTTGTCTCAGCTCTTTCCTTGTCCAATCCGGAGGACAATGAACAAAGGTCAAAGTCCATGCCTGGTGAACATGGTCAAATTTGACATAGGTGTGGTCAGTATAAAAGGTCGAGATTTAAATTAAAGTCTGAAATGATTTACAAAGTTTTTATGTTCTAGTTATGGCTTGTTGGAAAGCTATACGAGTCTAGTTTCTAACGCATCAAACGACATACAAGTTGGATTTTTCTGGACGAAGTTATGGTTAAATTACTCCAAGGTGGTCAGACTGGCAGTTCAGCTCGAGGAGTTGCGACTTTTGGATGTATTTGCTATTTTTAGATTGTTTTTTTGGATTTTCAAAGTGTCTTTTCATTTCCCTAGGAGTCTTTTATGTTTCCTAAGTCCTAATTAATACTTTGAAAGATGTATTCTCATTTACTCTTGCTTGGAGGGTTGTTCCAAAGCTTTGCTATTTATACCCCTCTCTTGTAGTGGAGATATACAGATTATTAGTGTTTATACAACTTGAGCCTTAGGCTATATTGAAGTAAGATTTTTTCTACAAACTCTTATCCTTCGGTGGATTCCGATAGGTGGCAAGTTCAACTCTTATCCTTTGGTGGATTCCAATAGGTGGCGAGTTCTTGCTCTGTATCCCGTGTTGGATTACATTGGGTGGTGATTTCTGTATTCCTTTGTGTTCTACATGGGTTGTGAGTTTATCTATCCGTGTGTGTGAGTTAGAGTGTGTTTCCGAGATACCCATACACTTTCCCGACCTTATCACAAACATCCCGAGGTCTTCATTCCTATTCCGAAGTGTCTATCTATCTCGGGTTATCACTTTCCGAAGTCTCAATACTCTTCCCGAGGTCCCCAATACTATTTCCGAGGTGTCCATTTACCTCGTTCCAACCAGTCTGAGGTGCTCACGAGGTGTCCCGTGCTTTCCTCGATTAATCCAGGTATCAAGTGGTATCAAAGCTTTTGGTTGTCATGGCGGGTCATAGTCGTCGTAGGCCAAATGTTGACTCTCTTCCAGCTCGTGAAAGAGATCTCTATGACGTTGAAATTTCAGATCTAAGGAGACAATTAC
This sequence comes from Myrica gale, assembly GCA_963930655.1. NCBI lineage: Eukaryota > Viridiplantae > Streptophyta > Magnoliopsida > Fagales > Myricaceae > Myrica > Myrica gale. The sequence continues at coordinate 11,831,120 of OZ005614.1, forward strand.
AACAACTTCAGCAACGTCTTGAGCATTATGAGCCTTTTGATTCTCATCATGGTTCAGATGGTGAATCTTCTCCTCATGAGAATGAGAATCCTTTCTATCGTGATCGAAGTGAAGCATCATCAGAGGAACATGTGCATCATCGTCATCGTCGTAATCAAAGAAACCATGAAGTTCAACGAGATCAACTTGATGTGAGAGTTGATATCCCCGAGTTTGAAGGAAGAATGCAGTCAGATGAATTTCTTGATTAGTTACATTCAGTGGAGCGGATCTTTGATTATAAGGAGATGCCAGAAGAAAAAAAGGTGAAGCTTGTTGCATTGAAGTTGAAGAAATATGCTTCTCTATGGTGGGAGAATTTAAAAAAGCAGCGTGCTCGAGAAGGAATAAGTCGTATTGCTACATGGGAAAAGATGAGAAAAGTTCGTAAGCAAAAATTTTTGCCGGATAATTACCGACAAGATATCTTCCTTAAGTTCCACAATTGTAATCGAAAGGATCTTTCGGTGGAAGAATACACTGCGGAGTTCGACCATCTCATGATGAAGTGTGACGTGGCAAAGCCAGAAGAGCAAACTATCATTCGCTATCTTGGTGGACTATGATTGGAGATTGGCAATATTGTTCAATTACAACCGTATTGGACTTACAACGATGTTCTGAAGCTAGCAATGAAGGTGGAAAAGCAACAAAAGGAGGCTCATGGAAGTAGGCTGCGATTTGGAGCAAAGGATGGTCATTCTAACCGAGGGAGCTCTTTAGTCCCTAAAGTTTCATCACCAAAGTTTTCAACAAACAAAGCAAGTCCTCAACTCCCGAAGAATCAAAGAGAACCGAGTTCAATTCGCCAAAATCCTAATTCTAGTAAGTGTTTCAAATGCCAAGGATTTGGTCATATTGCTTCTGATTGTCCAAACCGCAAGGTGGTGACTCTTATTGAAGAAGAATGGATAGACGAAAGCGATGAAGAGGAACCAACGGAGAACGATGTCAGAGACAAGGAAGATGAAGATGTCACTTATGCCGACATTGGAGAATCACTTGTTGTTCAAAGAAGTTTGAGTTCAGTCCATGAAGATTGTGATGCATGGCTGCGGACAAACATCTTTCAAACCAGATGCACTTCCCAAGTCAAAGTTTGTGATATTGTCATTAATGGTGGAAGTTGTGAGAACGTGGTGGCCGAAGACATGGTGAAGAAGCTGAAACTTAAGACACAACCTCATCCTCAACCTTACAAGCTTACGTGATTTCGAAAAGGAAACGAGGTGAAGGTAAATAAACGTACTCTTGTTCAATTTTTTATTGGCAAGAATTACAAAGATGAAGTATTATGTGATGTTGTGCCTATGGATGCTTGTCATTTACTTTTTGGTAGACCATGGCAATATGATAGAAAAGTTATTCATGACGGGTTCGAAAATACTTATGATTTTGTCAAAGATGGAGTAAAGATTATTTTGGGTCATTTGCGTTTGGAGAGATCTCCCAAACCTTATAAAAAATAGGGAAATAATTTACTCTCTATATGTGATGTTGAGAAAGAATTGGTGTGTTCTAACGAAGTTTGTACTCTTGTGGTGATGGAAGAAAATGAAGTGAATGAACCACCTATTATTATGCAATCTCTTCTTGAGGAATTCCTTAATGTCATTCCCAAAGAAATTCCATATGGTCTTCCTCCTATGAGAGACATTCAACATTGCATTGATCTTGTACCAGGTTCCATCATTCCAAACAAAGCAGCTTATAGGATGAGTCCTAAGGAGAATGAAGAATTGCAAAGGCAAGTTGGGGAGCTTTTGGCTAAAGGCTTGGTGAAAGAAAGCATGAGTCTTTGTGCTGTCTCAGCACTTCTTGTACCAAAGAAGGATGGATCATGGCAGATGTGTGTTGATAGTAGAGCGGTGAACAAGATTACCATCAAATATCGCTTTCCTATTCCTCGCCTTGATGATCTTCTTGACCAACTTCACGGTGCTTCTATCTTTTCTAAGATAGATCTTCGAAGTGGTTATCATCAAATTCGAATGAGGCCGGGAGATGAATGGAAGACCCCTTTCAAAACTCGAGATGGTCTTTATGAATGGATGGTTATGCCTTTTGAGCTTTCTAATGCTCCTAGCACCTTCATGCGCCTTATGAATCATGTCTTTAAATCTTTTATTGGGAATTTTATTGTTGTCTACTTTGATGATATCTTGGTGTACAACAAGCATAAGGAGCAACACTTGGAACATCTTCGGCAAGTGTTCACAGCTCTACGGCAGCAAAAGTGGTTTGCCAATTTGAAGAAATGTTATTTCTTTATAGAGAGTCTTATCTTTTTAGGCTATGTGGTGACTAGCGAAGGGATAAAGGTGGATCCTAGCAAGATTGAAGCAATCACGACTTGGCCTATACCGAGCTCGATTCATGATATTCGAAGCTTTCATGGTCTTGCATCATTTTATCGAAGATTCATCAAAGGATTCAGCTCTATCATTGCACCCATCACCGAGTGCTTGAAGGGAGGTATTTTCAAGTGGACTAGTGAAGCCGAGAAGAGTTTTGAAGTTATCAAGAGGAAGATGACGGAAGCCCCAAACCTTTCCTTGCCAAATTTTGACATGTTGTTCAAAGTTGATTGTGACGCTTCTAACGTTGGCATTGGTGCAGTACTCAGCCAAGAAGGAAAGATTGTTGCCTTCTTCAGTGAAAAGTTGAGTGAGTCTCGCAAAAGATATTCAACTTATGACAAGGAATTATATGCTATTGTTCGAGCCTTGCATTATTGGAGCCATTATCTCCTTCTTAAGGAGTTCATCTTATTCTCGGATCATGAAGCCTTGAAGTATTTGAATAGTCAACACAAACTCAATTCCCGACATGCCAAATGGAGTAAGTTTTTACAATCATTTTCCTTTGTTCTCAAGCATAAGGCGGGTGCTCAAAATCAAGTGGTTGATGCGTTGAGTCGTCGACATTCCTTGCTTTCTACTATGCAAGTTAATACTTTGGGCTTTGAAGTGGTGAAAGAGCTTTATAAGGAGGATCCTTACTTTGCCAAGGTATGAGAAGAATGTTCTAGGGGTTCTTCTCACTCTTTTTTATTACAAAATGATTATCTTTTCAAAGGCAATCAATTGTGTATTCCACAATGCTCTTTGAGGAATGTCATTATCATTGAAAGTCATGGTGGTGGACTTGCTGGTCACTTTGGTAGAGATAAGACTCTTTCTCTTATCAAAGAAAATTTCTATTGGCCAAAAATGGAACAAGATGTTATGAGACATGTGGAGCGTTGTAGAGTTTGTCATATTGCCAAGAGTCATGGCTAAACACTCCACTTCCAATTCCTAATTCACCTTGGGAAGATGTAAGTATGGATTTTGTTGTGGGTTTGCCAAAGACTCAAAGGAACAAAGATTCAGTTTTGGTGGTTGTTGATCGTTATTCAAAGATGGCGCATTTTATTCCTTGTAGCAAGACTCTTGATGCTTCTCATGTGGCGGATCTCTATTTTCGAGAAGTTGTTAAGCTTCATGAAATTCCAAAGACTATCACATCGGATCAAGATAAAAAGTTCATGAGTCATTTTGGCGTACTCTTTGGAGGAAGCATGGAACTATGTTGCAATTTAGTACAACTTGTCATCCTCAAATCGATGGACAAACTGAAGTTGTCAATCGAAGCTTGAAAAATTTGTTGCGGAGCTTTGTTGGTAAGAATATTCGACAATGGGATTTAATTCTTGTACAAGCTGAGTTTGCTTATAATCGTTCAAATAGTCAAACTACGGGTTGTAGTTCATTTGAGATTGTTTAAGGTCAAAATCCTATTAGTCATTTGGACTTGACTCCACTTCCTACTACTCATCAATTTAATGGTGATGCCGAGGAAAGAGTGAAGAACATTGAGAAGTTGCACGAACAAGTTCGAGACCGGATTCTTAAGCAAACTGAGAAGTACAAGAAGCAAGCCAACAAGCACCGAAAGCCAGCAAATTTCAAACAAGGTGATTTGGTGTGGATTCATCTAAGGAAAGAACGTTTTCCGAAAGGAAGACATGCTGAGCTTAGACCTAGAGTCGATGGTCCATTCAAGATGCTTCAACGCATTGGTGATAATGCGTATAAAATTGAAATTCCAAGGGAATATGGAGTTTCAGCAACTTTCAATGTCTCTGATTTGTCCCCATATCATAAAGAAGAAGATGAAGAGCTAGCCTCGAGGTCGATTCTTTTCCAACCAAGGGAGCATGACGCAGGTGTGGTCAGCATAAAAGGTCGAGATTGAAATTAAATTCTGGAATGATTTAGGAAGGTTTTTTGTTCGAGTTATGGCGTGTTGGAAAGCTCTACGAGTCTAGTGTCTAACGCATAAAACGGCGTATAATTTGGAGTTTTCTAGACGAAATTCTGGTTAAATTACTCCAAGGTGGTCAGGCTGGCAGTTCAGCTCGAGGAGTTGCGACTTTTGGATGCATTTGCTATTTCTAGAATGTTCTTTTGGATTTTCAAAGTGTCTTTTCATTTCCCTAAGAGTCTTTTATGTTTCCTAAGTCCTAATTAATATTTTGAAAGATGTATTCTCATTTACTCTTGCTTGGAGGGTTGTTCCAAAGCTTTGCTATTTATACCCCTCTCTTGTAGTGGAGATATACAGATTTTGAGTGTTTATACAACTTGAGCCTTAGGCTATATTGAAGAAGGATTTCTTCTACAAACTCTTATCTTTCGATGGATTCCGATAGGTGGCGAGTTCAACTCTTATCCTTTGGTAGATTCCAATAGGTGGCGAGTTCTTGCTCTGTATCCCGTGTTGGATTACATTGGGTGGTGATTTCTGTATTCCTTTGTGTTCTACTTGGGTTGTGAGTTTATCTATCCGTGTGTGTGAGTTAGAGTGTGTTTCCGAGATACCCATACACTTTCCCGACCTTATCACAAACATCCCAAGGTCTTCATTCCTATTCCGAGGTGTCTATCTATCTCGGGTTATCACTTTCTGAGGTCTCAATACTCGTCCCGAGGTCCCCAATACTATTTCCGAGGTGTCCATTTACCTCGTTCCAACCAGTCCGAGGTGCTCACGTGGTGTACCGTGCTTTCCCCGGTTAATCCCGGTATCAAAATTGAATCATAATATTCATAAGGTTGCGGTGTGACATGAGCAACTGAAAAACCACACCGGCCGCCAAGCAAAAATCATGCCCCCACCAAGTCGAACCGTCGAGGCCTCAACCGAGAGAGGATAGCCCATACACAGACATATAAGGATACGATAAGCATCTCGAGTTTTTGTTTCCGCAATACACAGACAGTCGTGGTTCTTTTGTCTGAAAGTTGCTCGTAGAGCACAAATTGCCGGGGCACGAGCAAGACCTCGACAATTTCAAAATAGAATAATCATGGCTGAGGTGGGGGTATGAATCGTATGATAAGGCCCACCTCCTTAGCCATATTAGAATCATCAAGAAGCATAAGGACTGCTTGTCTAACTTCCAGCGAGCAATAGGAAAATGCTCCTCTCACAGAGCCTCATTCTTCGTCACTATCCTGAGAGGGACGACGGAGTATCTAGAAGGGTTCTACCCCACAACACTTTTTAGTCACTGGTTGTTGGGCATCGATATTTTGAAAGTCCAGCCATCGTTTAACACCCCACTAGAGCTGGAGCCACTAAGTAGCACGTCTTGAAGAGCTGAAGGCGGCCTTTAAAGGGACTGCAAAGTTTGCTCAGAAGCTTCCCAAGCATGTCGATCTTCCTCATCCCTACTTCATGGATAATAACCCCTTTATTTGCAGGACTAGCCCAAGACACTTGAGGCCCATAACTAGAGCTCCAAAACAAAGCCCGAGATGACTCCCTCGTGGCAGAAGACGACAAAAGAGACAGAGAGCAAGAAGAATCGTACTGAGAAAGTCGGGATCGGCAAAGATTTCGGGGGAGTCAGAGAACTGAGTTGCCCCTTTGAAAGAGCTTTTTCCAGATCCATCATAAATTACACGTGGCGCAACCAGATTGCTTCTGAATCCTCTACTATCACATCGGCTGGACCCTCGGCCAAGTTACGCCCTCCAAAACTAATTGCAATGTTTATTACAGATCACACATATTCTTTCCCTCCTTAGCCTCCAACGGCTCCTTTCCCATTTATTTACTTGCATTGTATAGCTGATTATTTCCTTAGTTGTTCTATTTCCATTTACGCATAGATACATCCAATATAATATATATACATGTAAACTCAAATCAATAACACACAGCATTTTCACAATTCTCTCGACCTATTGTCACAATTCTCAACATGGTATCAGAGCAGTGATTTTTCCATTATCTCCATGACTAGCCCTCAATCCGACTCTGATCCAAAGGTCTCCCCTTCTTTGTCCAAAACTCAATTGGACTCCACATCTCCTTTTTTTCTCCATTCATCCGACTACCCTGGAGCCATTTTGGTCTCCACCCTCCTCAATGGTGATAACTACCTACGTTGGCAGAGAGCCATGAAAATTGCTCTCAATGCCAAACACAAACTCGGTTTTGTGGACGGCTCTCTTCCAAAACCCACCACCTCCTCTGCCGATGTCCAACTGTGGACACGATGTAATGATATGGTTCTGTCATGGATTCTTAATTCCATTGACAGATCCATATCCGACAGTTTACTCTACCACGACAATCCCCGCGACGTTTGGCTTGATCTCCAGGACAGATTTTCTCAATCCAACAACCCTCGCATTTTTCAACTCAAACGTGATATCTCCTTACTCACCCAGGATTCCCGATCCCTTTCCTCCTATTTTACCACACTCAAAGGATTTTGGGATGAACTATCTGTTCTACAACCCATCCCTCCCTGCACTTGTGGCACTCTCCAAACAACTCAACAACTCAATGACACCGAACGTACCTTTCAATTTCTCGTCGGCCTCCATGATTCGTATGCTTCGATTCGTAGTCAAATCCTTGCTATGGATCCATTACCCTCCTTATCCAAGTTGTATTCGATTCTGCATCAAGAGGAACGGCAACGCCTGCTGCATCTCCCCAGCCCCCAGCCCGACGCCACTGCCATGGCTGCTCACCGGCACTCCTTCCAACCCTCCGACTCACGAGGCCGCGGCCGAGGACGCCCCAAGTGTACTTATTGTCACCGCGATGGCCACTGGCAGGAGCAATGCTACAAGCTCCACGGTTTCCCTCCCGGTCATCGGAACTCCCATTCCCGAGCTCCTCCAGGCCCTTCCGCAGGCTCCCATGGCTCCTCTTCATCGGCGCACCTCACTTCCGCACCTGCTGTTCCGTCTGCTACAAACGGCGCAGAGCCCTCGCATGAGGCTTCCAAACTCACGGTTGACCTAGTCCACCAACTAATGGACTTGGTCATTTCCCAAAAAGCCCCTCCTGCCACCTCAGCCCCACCTTCGGCTAATCTTGCCGGACAGCACCTGTTGGACTTGCTACATTCCCATTCTACCCCTCCAGTCCCCACTCTGCCTTCATCCGCTGATTTTGCTGGTAATATCGCGTCCTGCCACTCTGCTTTAATTTTTTCTAATCATGAATGGGTTATTGATTCTGGGGCTTCTGATCATATGGTTTCTCAATTATCTTATCTCACTAATATTACTTCTCTTGCCACTCCTTGTCCAATTAAATTACCTACGGGTGAACTTGTTTCTATTACCCAATCCGGGACTGTTCATTTAACTTCTGATTTAATTCTTCACAATGTTCTTTTTGTTCCTCAATTTAAATTTAATTTATTATCCGTTCGTAAACTTACTACTGATCTCACTTGTGTTGCTATTTTTTCCTCACATGTTTGTCTTTTTCAGGACCTTGTCACGAAGAGGCTGATTGGAACGGGTGAAGTTCGTGATGGACTCTACTACTGCAAATTTCCGCTCGTCTCCGCTCTTCATTCTACTCGTCTCCCCTCTCCTCAATTATGGCACGCCCGCCTCGGCCACCCCTCCATGCAATGTCTTCCTAAGCCTCTTAATATTTCTACTGTTCCTTTTGCTTGTGATATTTGTGCTCGTGCTAAACATACTCGGTTACCTTTTTCTTTAAATTTGAATAAAAGCACTGTTTGTTTTAATCGCATCTATTGTGACATTTGGGGTGGTTATTCCACGCCTTCTCTTTCTGGTGCACATTATTTTCTCACTCTAGTCGATGATTATTCTCGTCTCACATGGGTTTTTTTAATGCGGTTTAAATCTGATACTTATAATTGTCTTAAATCTTTTCTTGCCCTTATCCGTACACAATTCAATCACAATGTCAAGTTTATTCGTACCGACAATGGCCAAGAATTTCTTTCTCATAAAATGCAACACTTATTTACTGAGCATGGCATTTTTCATGAACGCACTTGTGTCGAGACCCCGCAACAAAATGGTGTTGCTGAACGTAAACATCGTCACCTCCTCAATGTGGCTCGATGTCTTCGTTTTCATGCTCACCTTCCTCTACATTTTTGGGGCGAATGCATTTTAACTGCCACATATCTTATTAATCGCACCCCTTCCTCTAGTCTTCATCATAAATCTCCTTACGAACTTCTTTTCCACAAACCTCCTTCTTATGCTCACTTACGTATTTTTGGTTGTTTATGTTACGCTCATACTCTTTCTTCCCACCGCGATAAATTTTCTCCGCGTGCCACTCATTGCATTTTTCTCGGATATCCTACTCATCATAGTGCTTATCACGTCTATGACCTCGACTCCCGTCGCATCTTCATTTCTCGCGACGTCACTTTTGAAGAACATATTTTTCCTTTCCACAACCACACTCTTCATCCTTCCCCTGGCCCTGTTCTTCCACTTCCCGTTTCCGACCTTCCTCCTTCCTCTTCCCCTTCCCCTTCTCCCTCTCCCTCTCTTTCTCCTTGCCCTTCTATCCCGCCTCTCTCTCCCTCTCCTTCTCCTTCTCCCTCTACTCGCCCTCGTCGTCCCACTCATCCCCTGCCTATCTTCGTGACTATCTCTGCCCGACCTTGACTTCCTCCATCTCGACTTCTCTCTCCTCTCACCCTCCCTCAGGTACGGCTCACTGTCTCTCTTCTCATTTGTCTTATCATCGCTTTAATACCCGTCATTTAGCTTTTATTTCTTCCTTAGCTCAACAGGATGATCCTACCACTTATTCAGCCGCTATTCGCCACACTCACTGGCGTGATGCTATGGCTGCTGAAATCCAAGCCCTTGAAGCAAATCAGACCTGGTCCTTACAGCCTCTTCCCCTGGTAAGAAACCCATTGGCTATAAATGGATCTTCAAAACCAAACTTCGTGCCGACGGTTCTATTGAGCGATACAAAGCTCGTTTAGTTGCTAAAGGTTATACTCAGGTCGAAGGCCTTGATTATCATGATACTTTTGCCCCGGTTGCTAAACTTGTCACTGTTAGATGTGTTCTTGCAGTTGCTGCTGCCAAACATTGGACACTCCATCAATTAGATGTTCACAACGCTTTCCTCCACGGCGATCTCGACGAAGAAGTCTACATGACCCCTCCTCCCGTCTATTGTAGTGAGGGGGAGTCTCGTGTTTGTCGCTTGCAAAAATCGCTTTATGGTCTCAAGCAAGCCTCTCGCAATTGGTTTTCCAAGCTCTCTTCTGTTCTTTTGGCTGCTGGTTTTCACCAGTCCCAGGCTGATCATTCTCTCTTTACTCATTCTACATCCTCCTCTTTTACTCTTATTCTCATATATGTTGACGACATTCTTTTGGCAGGTAATGATCTCTCTCACATTCAGCATCTCAAAGACCTTCTCGGACAACGCTTCCGCATCTTTTAGCTCCCTGAAATATTTCTTGGGATTGGAAATTGCTCGCTCTCCCTCCGGCATCTTCCTCAATCAACGGAAATATGCCCTCGATATTCTCACCGACAGTGGTCATCTTGGCAGCCGCCCCGCTCACACTCCAATGGAGCAAAATCTCAAACTCACCGACGACATCGACCCTCTCCTCCCAGACCCCAGTATTTATCGTCGTCTTGTCGGTCGCCTCATATACCTCACCATCACACGTCCAGACATTATCTTCGCCGTCAATATTCTCAGTCAATTCATGCACGCTCCTCGCCAACCGCATTATGACGCTGCTCTCCGCATCTTGCGTTACCTCAAAGCTACTCCCGGACAAGGCCTCCTTTACCCCACTACGAACTCTTTTCAAGTCTCCGCCTATTCTGACTCTGATTGGGCCAGCTGCCCCACTACTCGCCGCTCCACCACCGGTTTCTTCATACAGCTCGGTGCCAGTCCCATCTCTTGGTGCACCAAGAAACAACCCACTGTCTCTCGCTCATCTGCTGAAGCCGAATACCGTGCCATGGCTTCCACTACATGCGAACTCACTTGGCTTCGCTCCTTACTCCACGATCTCACCATTTCCCATTCTCAGCCCATGCATCTCTTTTGCGACAACCAGGCTGCTCTCCACATTGCCCAAAATCCTGTTTTTCACGAACGCACCAAACACATTGAGATTGACTGCCACATTGTTCGTGAAAAGCTTCGGTCTGGTCTTGTCTCCCTTGCACACGTTCCCACTTCCATGCAACTTGCCGATATCTTCACTAAAGCCTTGGGTCGTGAACTCTTTGACAGTTTATCTCGCAAGTTGGGCATTTCAAACCTCCATGCGCCAACTTGAGGGGGAGTATTACAGATCACACATATTCTTTCCCTCCTTAGCCTCCAACGGCTCCTTTCCCATTTATTTACTTGCATTGTATAGCTGATTATTTCCTTAGTTGTTCTATTTCCATTTACGCATAGATACATCCAATGTAATATATATACATGTAAACTCAAATCAATAACACACAGCATTTTCACAATTCTCTCGACCTATTGTCACAATTCTCAACAATGTTTCTGCCCGCTTGGTTAAAGGAATCTCACTGACAGTTGAAGTTGGGCCCAGAGACCGATGGTACGAAGGACTAATTGGCTGAAAGAGGCTACCACACACCAGCGCGCCTATGGGTTCCTGTGAAAGGGGTAGAAGACGAAGGAGATATCTCATGAGGATTCCTAACAACCTCTGCATGCGAAGAACCACCTGAAATGCCTTGGCGAAGACTGGGGAGAACTGAAAGTATCACGGGACTCTGAGGAACCAGAAAACCTTCGATGTTCAGTAGTAACAACCTTCATTGCCCCACTAAAACCATGGGCCCCAACACTGCTCCACGTTCATAATTGCAGAATTTTTGAACATGTCCCAATCAACCACAGTTAAAACACAAATCAGCAATTTTTAAACTGGATCCACAATGTGACATCCACTCCACGTTCAAAATAATAACCTGACAACGAAGAAACGCAGCACCCCAAACATGCGATTGAGAACGAAAAGGTATATCCAGAACTTCACCTACTATACTCGCAGCTTCCACTGCAGTAGCACGGGTCATCCTTCCCAAAGGCAATCCGTGAATCTGGAACCAAACTGGTGATGTGGTAATAGAGAGTTCATGAAGCGATTTGCCAACATCCCACAGCTTAAGAACCAGCATTGCACCCTTTATGTTCCATGGGCACTGGGCCAATATTTTATTTCAAAGGCTTGCATTCGGAAAAGTGAAGATAAAGGTATCCTTCAGGCCTTCCTCAGCTTCCAGAGGTTGAATGAAACTCCATGATTTAAATATAGCCTCGCGACTCCGGTCCTGTTAATCGGTATGGAGGAGAAAAAGCTTCCCCACAAGAATACGACCAGCCTCTCTCTGAGCATCTTCCAACTCTTTAGTCGGGTCTGAAGGACAATTATCCCATCCAAGGGCATGTGTTTTGGGTAATCTGTTCAACCTTTCGAAGAAGAGGTTGCATGGGTACGATAAGCGAGACAGAGAAACAGAAAAAAAAAATAGAAAGAGGACAAAAGGAAAAGGAAAGAGAGAGAACCGTGTAGAAAAAGGCAATGAAAACGGTTAATGGAAAGTAGAAGGGGTCGAGCAGCTAGCAACAAGAGGCTTCACAGGAAGCGAAAGAGATCAAGAAGAGAAGAGGAAATATGAGCCAAAGAGGAAGCGCGGTCGAGACAAGGAAGAAGGAATGAGTCACAGAGTGACGGAAAGGAGATAGTCTACACTCTACAGAGAGCTCTACGAAGAGAGCAGGCCCTCCTCAGCTAGCCTGTACCCATTCATTGAATCCAACCCCTTTTTTTAATTCATTGAATCCAATCCAGTAAGACTCGTATATCCATCCCCCGCGTCATACGTACCCAAATCAATCACCAGACAATATAAATCTATACAATATATTATAGAATCCATTAAGAGTACTCGAGTGGTATATCCCCACCTCATACCCAAATGAATTCAATCACCAAACAAAATAAATATCCATATATAAGAACCATCTTTTATTTCTCAACAAACCAACATTTCCATTAAAAACTAAAACAAACCAGAATCAGGGTAGCAATACAGAATATAAGAAGGAATACAAGTAGAATCCATAAAACGAAACAGTCCAAAGAGAGCTACCCAGTGAGCAAGCAAATGAGATTGAAGATTGAGTCTCCGAAGAACCCAATGAATTGCCCAAGCCGATTGTGCCTTGAATAAACGTCGAAGCGAGAAAGCAAGATCTTCAATTTCCCAACAAGGAGAAGTAACTTCCTACTCAATATCTTCGCACAGGAGGTGACAGTCCGATATAAAAACAACCAAAGACTAGCTATGATGCAACGTAATCTCCGTTGCACAAACAGCTGCCATAGCTTCACCCACCAAAGGATCCGTAGCTTGAATATGCTCCATGTACACTGTACGGAGAGAACTAGAGGAGTCTCGACAAGAGACGACTACATACAATCCATTATGACGTATAGCAACGTCAAAGTTGATCTTAATCCATCCTGTATCCGGGGGCGACCCTGAATGAGAGAGAGAGGGAGAACAAACCAACCAAGCCAACTGATGATCTGAGAATGTAGCTATAAGAACTTATCGTCATGGCTAGAAATCCTTTTCTTTGGCAACCATTAAGGGCATGGAAAAAAACTATGGGGACCCCTTAACAAATAAATAGTAATTACTCTAAACCGACATGTCATGGCTATGGATTCAACTTTCGTTACCTGTAATTCAGATACCCACGCGTCGTTAATATGATGTGAGAATAACCCGTTTAAAAATCACGAAAAAATAATCGTTGAGAAAAATAACGTGGCAACTAGTTTAGTTTAGTGGATCTCTAGCCACGCAACCGAATCTGTTGTGGATATTAGTCTTACGGTCATGACCCTAAATAATCTAACACGAATCTTAAATGGATATTGCATTTCCCACGTTAAAAAACGTAGCTAGTAGTGCTTATCACCGTCACTATTCATGTTTATCTTGATCGAGAGTCGATAACATCATTGAAAACACTATTTACCGTAGCGAATAAGTATTAATTACTCTAAGCCGACGAGAGATGGTCATGGATTAAATTTTAGTGACCTGTAATTCAATTAACTACGAGACATCATCAAGCGTGGGAATAAGCTGATTGCAGCCACGAAAATATGACTGTTGAAAAAAAAACGTGGCTATAGATATTTTTTCTTGTAGTGGACGGTTTATTTGAAAGATTTCTAATTGCTTGCTTGAGGCGTGAGGGCCATGATTAACCGAGTCTTAGTTCATTGGTTACCTCCTTTTCTTTGGAAGGATACTTCTGAGGTTCGAAGCTCCGCAGGCTATATCTATTGTCACTGTTGACAAAAAAAAATTCTGATCTGCATTATAGGTAGCCAAGAAAAAATGTCCATAAACTTGGTGGGTTTGTGTTGTAAAATTTTTGTGTTGTTAAAATTTTTGGTATTGGGTTTAGTGAAAAAGTGAAGAGAGATAATTTTTTATATTTTTTGTAGTGAAAAATTATAATTTGATGGGAGAGAGAGATTATATTGTAGTATTTTATTGTGAGAGGGTAAAAAATTTTGTAAAATTTTTCATGCAGACGCACCAGTGTTGTTGGCTCAGTTATCATTATTTTTTATGTTGGTGGGTAAAATATATATAAATCTTATCTTTGTCTACCTTTAATTTGAAAAGCAGCAATACATATCAATGCAAGCATATTCTAGCCCAAACATAAAAAAATAAAAAATAATTAATTAATAAAATTATCTTCGTTTTTTTGTTTGGCATCACCAACTTCTAACTTCTAAGCACTTCCCCCCTTATTTTTATAGCAAGAAATGTGAGCATGGAGTATTCCCCTCAGGGCGGCCCACTGGCCCTTCTAGGCACTTCTCTTTTTTTTTCTAGACAACATAAATAATATATTAATATTCGAACAAGTGACAGCCAGTACAGAACATTAAAATAACTTGAAGGCTAATGAAAGACTTAAACTGAACAAGAGGCCCTACAAGAAACTGGATACAAAGATCCGGAAGCCAAACCGGATTGAACAGCCGGAACCACCAATAGCCACAAGGGCTGTGAAACAAACACCAGAGCAACAAACGAGCCGCAAGGGCTAACACATAGAACCAACATAAACTGGCCACATGGGCCAACACACAAGACAAACACAAGTCGGTCACAAGGACCGGGACACAACACAACCATCGCCCAAAGCGATGGCGGCTTCTGTTAGAGGAGGGGCGATCAGCGCAACGATCGGACTCCATCGAGATAATCTTCATGCAAAGACTGGCTGCACTAGGTGGAAGAAGAGGGACAGCTCCAAACAACACAAAATGGCAGTATCCAAAGGCGACAAAAAGCAAAAACGTCACGCATATAGGCGGCACACGCACCCACGGCCGCGCGTGGCCTACACACGCAGGTAAGGAGATGTCGAGCAAAGACCTCCAAGAGGATCTAAGCACGGCGAGGCAGGTCGAGTTCTCCGAAAAATGTTCAAAACTACCGAGAGAGAAGCAAAAGAGGTCAGGCACGTGAGAGCTCACGCGTCGACCGAATGCCACCGCTCGAGGCTATATCTTGTCGCTAGAAGGAGAGGAGAGCCACCAAAAGGGTCGTGCACATCAAAGACCACCAGAAAGGTTGAGATCTAACGACCAAAATAAAAACAAAAACTAAATCGGAGAAGCTCCGGCCACCAAAAGAGTGGCCGGATAAAAAGAAAAAGGAGGAAGGAGAGGAGCTGGAGCTCCTCCCCCAGCCAGAACAAAAGATGGGAAGAGGCTCGCAAAGGAAGGGGAGGGGGTCTAGAGAGAAAGAGGAGTCTCTCTCTAGACGCGGGTTCCTTCGGGTGCTGATAGTTACTCTAAAGTTCTAAGCACTTCTCATTTATTTTTGCATAGGGTGATCTTGAACACTAGTCACTACACTCACCCCTTTCTTTTGGTTTTTTTCATTTTAAAAATTTTGGGTTCCCAAAAATTTTAAATTTTTATTTTGGACAGTTCAAGGGCCAAATAACCCTTCCATACACTTTTCTTTAACTCTAATTTTTACTAATCAAGGATGTTCTTGAAGTGAAATTATTATGAGACCTAATTCAACTTAGTTATCAATGTAAGACTTGTCCTTTATAAAATTTATCTCTCATTCTATCTCTTTTCCTATATATCGTTTATTACGATTCAAGAGAGCACTAGCCACATCTACAACATGACTTCAAAAGAACAAATGAAAGTTGCTCTTAAAACTTACTCGAATTATTATAAAATTCAGTTTAACCTAATAAGATCTCAATATGAGAATTGCCTCTCATAGAACTTATCTTCTCTCACTCCGCGTTGAATTCGAGTATCACACAATGCATCTAAACCATTAATCAGATAGTGTTTTTCATTTCTTTCTCTCTTTTTTCTTCCAAGATGATATATTAGAGCTTCAAATTTCAAGCTAGAGACAAGGACTGACATGCTGTGCACTAATTTTTTTTTATATAAGTAAATGTTGTGCACTAACTAGGTGGCCATGACCCAAAAAAAAAAAATCTAATAGAGATTGCATTATGCATGAACGTATGTCCAATTTTAGCTATGTATGTGCCAAATAACAACCTCTCAAGTGGTAATATTAGTTTTGTCTATCCATCTAGTTTTGTCCAAGTGGTGGCTTTTTGGGGTGTTTGTAGGGGTCCCCCTCCCCTTCCTTCTTCGTTAATATTATGTTGCTGCCTTCCTAGAAAAAAACAAAACAAAACGCAAATGCAACTTTTGGAGTATAGAAAACGTGTAGAAATATTGCGTAGCTTTAATGCATAATTCATCATTACATAAAATTGGCTTTCTCCGTACATTACAAAATCTGCACCCTGGTGGGGGGGGGGGGGGGGGGGGGAGGTGGGGGGGAACTGGTGCATACACCCTTGCCTGTGAGAAAGAAAATGTTCTCACAATTGGCCCTTTGAAAGTTACCCCATGCCCTCCTTGCTGGACCATATGATTATTTGTGGATGGATATACAAAATTCAAGTCCTCAAGAAAGAATCATCCTTGTTGCGATTAGTATGTTGCATTTTTGAGGACCCTGTGAAAAAGTGGATTTTCTACTAATTCTTTTGCAGATGGCCGCCGAACTGGATCCGGATCTACCATCACCTGAAAAAATTAGCAAAAACACCAGGAAATATTGGCCATCCTGTCTGAAGCTCTTCGTAACGAGAACAAGATTTCGAAATTAAAACCAGAACGAATGCTATGTTTCTTAACAAGCACATTGTCCGCTACATGATCAAGAAAGTGTCCAAAGCAACTTAATAAGCCTACGAAGTCCAAAGTGCTTTTCTTGCACACCCAAGAGGAAAGAGAAAAGAAACTATCGTACCTTGAGTAAGTTCTGAAATTGCATTGAACGACCAGGAAGGAGTGGCAATTTTCCCTCTTTGAGATTCAGAAACCGAGATCCCGATTCTGGCAAAGGTGAACCTCTAATAAGCTCATAAACAGAAGCTCCCAAGGAGAAAATATCAACCTTGTCAAGATGATCATATTTCTCATTCAATATTTCTTGAGGCATATAGCGTGCATCACCCTCTTCAATTGGCAGGCTCTTGTCAATGAGAGTTGCACATCCAAAATCACCAAGCTTATAGGCACCATTTTTCACATAAATATTGTCAGGTTTAACATCCAAGTGAACTATTCCTCTCTCATGTATAAACTGCAATGCCTTTGCAACCTGTGCAAATAGGTATCAGAAATGGGACAGAATATATGGAACTGGGAAATTTGTTCAGAAAACATATCCAGATCATATGAAGTGTAAGAGAACCAAGTTTGCTTCTGGATCTCATAAAAAAAATTATAGAAAGAACAAAATGAAAAATGCATCAGAAATATAAAACAAAATATTGTGTTGCACCCTTCTCTTTCACTGTTTGATGTAAAAGAAAAGAACGCATGCCATGTTTTAGTCCCTAGCACTGTGGCATTCCTTCATAATTGCAGTTAACATAATTAAGCAAGCAAAAAGCCATATGAGCAACAAAATTGAGTACAAAATCCCAAATGTATCATCTACTCACAAACCAAAGACAACATACCCAATTTTAGATTATATGGGGACGTATGCCTAATGATGAAAATAACAAGATGCTGTTCTATATGTTAGTCTAATAATGACTTCCTCTATCGAGTGTTCAACATACAGCATATGATGAAGCTTCAACTGTGAGAGTGGCATTCAAAATGCTTGTGAAAGAAAGCAACCTGGTGCAAGGCTTGCAATACTTCTTCCTCAGTAAATGATTGAGATGATCTACCGATAGATAAGCTGCGATCACAGAGCTCCATCTGAATGTAGAGTTGCTCATTTTCAAACCAAGAAGAGTAGTATCCAACAATATTTTCATGGGACCCTACAAATGTAAGATACTGAATGATTACTGATATATTAAGCAGAAATACCAAAAAAATGTTAAAATTCAGATACATACCTAAAGCGGCCAAAGCTTGAACTTCCATCAATGCTTTCCTCCTGCAAACAGCAATATAATTGCATAAGCACATCAAGTCACTGAAAGATAAGTATCTTCTTTATTCTTTTTTCCAGAGCAAAAGATAGAAGTATCTGAATGAATAAAGTTGCCACCTTTCTATATCTTGATGCAACTGCCGTGTGCTTTGTTTCACAGCATACAAGCAACCATCAATTCTTTTCAAGACTTTGAAAACACGACTAAAGTTCCCTATACCAATTTGCTAAAAATGGAAAGCAAAAAAATTAGCACGTTACATAAGCAAAAGAAACCTGACAATTTAGAATACAACTATAGGAACTAAATATGCCTAAGTACCTCTATCTCATGGAAATCAGTACGATAGCGTGAAAGTCCATCTCCACCAATAAGTGTAGGGAAAAAACCTACAGATTGAAGCATTATGCGGTTAAAACTTCATCATGAAATATCTCTGGGAACCTTTTGCTTGTTCAATCTCCCACTTCCAAAAAGGTAATGGGAAAAATGAAAGGAGAATTCTTCAAAAGCATCTGAGAATGAGCCCCTTAATCTAGAACTGTACCTGCACATTTTGACCTTTGATTGCCAAAAGGATCTATGTCCATTTCTGAAGCACCCATCAAATATGGGTTCCTGATGCAAGGAGGAGGCATAACCCGACAGCGTAACGCGACTGCAGTTTGTGATACATAACTATGAACCTTAGGTGATCCAGATGCTGTTTTCTTATCTAACTTAACTTTATCTGTATCCATATCCAAGGTATCATTTGCAAGCTCCACCACTTGTTGGTGGCCAGACAAGCTAGGACTAAGAGGATTTACCAAGACACCATCTGTGAAAAGCATAGATGTCAGTAGGAAAAGGAATCATATTGCACCTTGAGGAAAGCTTCAAGGGGAAACCAATTTATTGCAGAAACACTTTGCAAGAGGAAAGCTAGGCCTGGAGGAATTTAGCAAGATCTTTCTGGGAATAAGAACTATTTGCAGTAAATATATTTGATAATTTTTTTGCATGTAAAAAACATATATAGACAGGTAGTGACGTGGTGCCACAAAGGAACTAGTTACAGCAAATCAATGGATACTACCAGATACAAAATGCTTGCATCCATTTGTATCAAATCAGGGCTTAACACCCTACAGATGGCATATCACACTCATCATACATGTTATCAGTGGAAAATTCCTTGCACTTGGCTACATCTTGCAGCACGCCAATGTTCATTGCACACAAAATTCTCTCCAATTTTACAATGTCCATAGAAAGTTTAAGCTCTTGAAATTTTATTGTTTAAACCCCTGGTACAATTGTTTGCACTCACTATGGGCACTTCTTTAGCTCGATTGTGAGAAAAGTATTGTATTACTGTTCAACTGTGCAATCCAAGTGAACCTATACTAATCACAGTGAACCTACTGAAGAAATTTCTTATATCCCCTTTTGCTCTCTAATATCTATTTTCCACTGCTATTGGTGAGGGAAAGCTCTTCAAAACAATCCCTCCCCTGACAATAGTAGCAGTATCAACACCTTCTGCCTCGTGACACTTTCAACCTCATGTCCTGCTAACAGGAATATTGACGTACAAGTAGTTAACACGAATATGTTAGGTGGCAATGTAACAATTGGTATAAAAGACAGCAATGAATGAAGCACACATCTCAAGATTAGTCTAAGAAGTTCAGGCAATATATCCAGTTTATATGCAGATCGTTAGTCAAATACAAGATATTTTTAAGCAATGAACACTCAATTTGATCAACTGGCATGAGGCAACAATACAGTGGTGTGGAAGAGATCACACAGCCGTGAGAGTGGGAAAGAGAGTCTGCTCACTTCACCGAATCAGACATGATGGGAATTTGGAAAGACCATGCACAAGAGGCATGCCACTGTAAGAAGAAGCACGTGTATGACCTTGGTCATCAAACCAACAAATACTAAGCTTCCAACAATTAAGACAGGTAGGAAAAGTCTGCTGGAGGTGGAAATATGAAGTGGAGGCCGCAAGACTGGACATGGAGAATTCTTAAAGGAAGAAGACCCTGATTGAGATATCATAAGAAACTCGGCTCAAGGTACCTCAAGTTTCATAATTACAAATATTACAAAGTCACGACAAATACCCAATTCTAAACTAACAAAACTATTCCTTTAGCTGGATGCAACTCTTAAAACTCCCATGTTTCTATCAATAGATAGAACGTTATGCGTTCCTTCATCTATAATCTGAAACATGCAACAAACGTCAAGCTAAACCAACAAATACTTCAACAACTAATCTTACCCGGCCGACGCCTCTTACTTTTTGCTGTATTCAGCTTGACTGGTGACACGGGGCAAGGAATATAGTCCTGTGGAAACAAAGCGAAACAAAAGAACTTAAAATCTAATCCTAAATCTCACCTAAGCATGAAATCCGCGCCTTTTGTTACATTACCTTGTGGCAATCGAGACCATTCAGTAAATTTTGATCATCCGGTGTGACATAATCTGGAGTGCTGCAATCAAAGCAAAAAACGCAAACAAAGATGAGAAAAAAAAACACATAAGAAAATTGTTTTTTAAACACAAAAACAAAACAAAAAGAACATTACTTACTAAGATTACAAATTTTTACCAACTACCCCAAAAAAAAGATCACAAATTTCATTTTTTTCCGTTTCCTTGAACAGAAAATCAATAAAACGAATCATGAATATTTTCCTTTACTCTCCACGAATAACAAAAAATGGCCTCCGAGTTGCACTTACTGCCCTAAAAAAATTAACTTTTTTTCCTTTCATTAGTAAAAAAATAATTGCTATACCAGAAGAAGTCTTGGCTGAGTATGAAATCTTTCTCGTCTTCATTGGCATCGGCATCGGCACCGGAAGAGGATGGAAGATTGGACTCCACGGGTTCCTGTTCAAGAATGCTATGGAAGAAAGAGGGGTTCGACAACGACGACGAGGTGGAAGAAGATTGATGGTGGAGCTGAAAGGGAGCCACCAAGACCTGCCCTAACTGAACCTGCAACTGCCTCGTGAGCGTGCCCTTCATATTTCTCCTCCTCAGCCTCCTGTTGCCACTCCTCTTCATTAACCCCTCTCCCTCACTCGCAATGTCGACCTCTCTGTGTTCTGCGTAAATACTTAAAAATAGAGCAAGTTCGACTTTCGGGCCCTTTTTTCTCTTTCAGAAAATTATTCGTATAATTGGTGTGGTTCGCATAATTCAAATTGCGCGGGATGGTATTTGGATCTGGTGGAATCAGGGCTATACTTTGATTGGGATCTCTCGCTCTGTACCGCTTGATGCAGATCCTCGAATTATCGACGGCTATTTTGGCTCTACGTCGACGGATCCATTAGGCGTGAGAGTAGTATGTAAGGGTGGTTTGTGTCGCTTACTATGGAAGCTTTTCTACTTTTAGTGAGAAGAAAGGCTTTGTGCGCTTTTTTCAAAATAGTGCGCGTCGAATGGAATAAAAATAAAAATATTACTTTACACTTTACAGTGCCTTTTCATGTCCTTTTAGCGTGTTTGACTGTCGTGATAATGGGCCGAACTGAACAGAGACAAGTGGATTTATAATGTAAAATTCTAGGTATTAGGTTTAGTAAGAAAGTGAAGAGAGAGATAATTTTTTATATTTTTTGTAGTAAAAAATAATGATTTGATGGGGGAGAGAGAGATTATATTATAATATTTTATTGTGTTAAAATTTTAGGAGGGATAAAATTTTACAATGCAAACACAGCCTTAGCTGCATTTGTTTTCGAGTAAAATGAAGAAAATAATAAAATATTTACAGCTAAAAATATTTATAGAAAAAATTAATTAAATTTAGATGTTTGGTTAATTATTTGAAAATGAATTTAGTTGTGACTTGAAATTTTAAAGAATATTTTGTAATAGTTTTAATTGTGTATGGCAGTTGATATTTTAAAACAATGAAGACTGCGTTTGCTGACACAATTTTACCAAAAATATTCTCTCTCTCCTAATAAAATACTACAATATAATCTCTCTTTCTCCATCAAAAAATATAAAAAAATATAAAAAATTACCTCTCTCTTCACTTTTTCAATAAACCCAATACCAACACAAAATCCAATACCAAAAATATTTCAACACAAACACAACCGAAAAAATATATATCACATACTTGCTATTCCATTATAAAATCGAAACTCCTGCTTTAAATTTTTTTATTTTGAGACATGTGATTCCTCTATTTATGAATCTAAAGCCTCATTTGTTTTGTAGTTATATATGGATGAAAAATTCATATGCGACTTATTTTCAGACACATCAACTATATATGTGGTTTTTTTAAAAAAATAATAATAATTTAGCCCATTTACATGTATATAAATAAAAAAAATTTAATATAGAAAAAAATTTAAAAAATAATATAAATTTATTTTTTAAAAAAAATACAAGCGGGCAGATTTGCCCCTATAGACAGAAATTCTTATTGGCTCATTTTCAAACATATTAGCTATATATGTGGTTTTTTTGAAAGTAATTTAGGGCATTTACATGTTAATAAATAAAAATATAATATAATTTCTATTTAAAGCAAAATCCAAGCGGCCAGATTTGCCCCCTTTGTACAATGAAGGTGATTGGGTGCTTTGAGTTAGCCAAAATTAGAGATAAAAATAACTGACAAAGAGTTGAACAGTTTGAAAATTGACTTAACCTTCTTGAAAGTGTAAGTATTTTTTTACTTTGTAGGGTAAAAATTTTCGTTAACTAACTTGACATTTTTTTTATATCTATTTTTTGCCTTAACAAATACAAGAGAAGCTGAAAAATATTTTCAAAGAAGACATATCGAGCAAAACAAATACAGCCAAAATTAAAATTTTTTAATATTTGGTCAAATTCATTTTTGTTTCTAGGTGTAGCATAGATGTTTTTGTAAATTTTTGGGAATTATATTTTCAGGATAGTGGGCCGAACTAAATAGAAACAAACATATTCTACAATAGTTACATAATAAATATTGGACATTCAGGATTAATCTGGATTTTAATATAAATCTCGAAAATTTACAAAAACATCTATGTTACTCATACAAACAAAAAACTATGTTTGAGATCGATTTTTAACTCGTGCTTTAAGACTTAAGTCTCACTTTAAATCCCTTGCGTTTTGATGTGGGTTTTTAACTCAGGTTTTAAAGTAGGTTTCTGCAAACTTCATAGACTTGTCAATGTTTCTTTTGCTTTGTGTGTTTTGAAGTCAAATGTCGAATTAAAAAATTAATAAAAAATATTTTTATTGTTTCTCTAGCTGACACTACACTTCACCTTATGATTGACACAGCATGTGAGATCAAACACTTTTAAATGTTGTCCAATTAAACTTAGTTTTTAATAGCATGAGCCTTAGAATGAGGTCCATCCAAATTTGTTTTTTTTTATAGAATGATATCTATCGTTTGATTGACACATTTCTGCAAAAAAAACTGCAAATAAAATATAATAATTATTAGGACTTTACATCACTCAATCCTAAAAAATCATAAACCAATACAAAGCCACATGAGACTCCTTACTCAATCCTAAAAAATCATAAACCAGTACAAAGCCACATGAGACTCCTTTCAATCTTAAGCTCAAACCTGATCCCAAACAAAGTCCAAGAGAATTTAACCAAATATTATAAAAGGGATAAATGATATTTTGGTCTCTGTGGTTTGGGTGAAAATCAAATTAGTCCCTTAACAATTTTTTTCATCAATCGGGTCCCTGTGGTTTGCATGAAAATCAAATTAGTCCCTTACCAATTTTTTCATCAATCAGGTCCCTGATTTTTACATGCTTTGATATTAAGTCATTCCGTTCAAATCTGTCCACTGACTTAACGGTAAGTGTCAACATGATCTGCTCGGAATAGAGAGCTGAGAGGATCGAGAGGCCCGAGCAGGTCGGGCTGCTATCAAATTAGTCTCTTATCAATTTTTTTTCATCAATCGGGTCTCTGATCTGTACATGCTTTTATATTAAGTCTTTCCGTCCTAATTCGTCCACTAACTTAACGGTAAGTGTCAACCTGATCTACTCGGGATGGAGAGCTGAGAGGATCGAGAGGTCCGAGTAGGTCAGCTGCGCGCACAAATGCTATATAAAAGCAGCCTGAGCATCCCGAGCAAAAGCAACCCGACATCCCGAGCACAATCAGCCCGAGCATAAGCAGATCGAGAGGCCCGAGCAGCAAGGCCGCTCTTGCAAAGGCTATGCGGACTCTGACCTAAGCATTTCCGGTACTCCTCGCCATGTTCTGTTTGCGATTTACTATATATGTCTCTCTCCCGCTTCATAGGGCATATATATTTGTGCATATATTTTACTGCCTGAAGGTTTATAGGTCGGTGTTCCTATTGAAATGTGGCAGATGACGAAGATTTTGGCTATGTTTGGTTTAGGTCTCAAAACATTTTTTGTTTTTGTGTTTTTTTGGAAGTAGTGTAGATTATATTGGGATTGGTAAAAAGTTAGTCAAAAGTTGTTGAAATTTGTAAAAATTTATTGAGATTGGTGAAAAGGTATGAAAATTAATGAAAAAATTATTGGGATTGGTGAAAATAGATTGGAATTGATGAAAAAGTGAGTGAGAAATTTTTGAAAATTTTTTGAGAACTTAAACAGACATAGCCTTCGATTCTTATTTGCCTGAAAAATGCGACTCTTTGAGTCAGCATTTGTTTAGAAAGGTGCACTTCCTAATCCTCTGATTAACTTACAATACATAGATAGGTCGGTGTTCCTAATGTCGGGCTTAGTAAAAGCAGAAGCGAACTAATCGAATATCAGAATTTCGGTATTGTTTTGGGTCATATTTTTTGGCCCATTTAGATATTATTTAAT
Organism: Myrica gale; assembly: GCA_963930655.1. Classification (NCBI taxonomy): domain Eukaryota; kingdom Viridiplantae; phylum Streptophyta; class Magnoliopsida; order Fagales; family Myricaceae; genus Myrica; species Myrica gale. The sequence goes on from OZ005614.1 coordinate 11,855,884, forward strand.
GAAAAATCTTGATGATATTTAGCCTATTTCATTAGTTTTTATCATGCAATCATTAATCCAGATTCACAACAAAATGACAAATTACAGATTTTGCAAATTATAACAGATTCAAATGCTAACTCAAATCAGATTCACAACAATTACATATTCAAATCAGATTCAATCAAAATCGAGATGCACAAGTTAAATTTCAAAACAATTTCCACAAAAAAACCCAAAGTATTGCAAATTTACAAGATACTGATTCAAAATAATTTTCAAATTTAAAGTTGACAACAGTCAACAAATTGGTCATTGCAGAGTTTCAAGTGGAATAAATTGCTCAACGGTCAACAGATTCGCAAAACAAAAAATGGTTAGTAAGACATTCGCACAAATCAAATGAAAAATTGCTAAGGTGTATGAAACCTTATACTAACCGGGCATATCTAGTGCCTTTTTTTTTAAATAAAATAAAATCCAATGAGTTTTTCAAAAACATGTCAAAAATAATAATAATAAATCATTATTTTAAATATAGCAAACTTGTATCTGTGGTAACTTATTCTTTTATATCTTACACGTTATCTATTAATTTAAATGATTCAATCTCAATCTCGAATTTATAAAGATATATATTTTCTTGATACAAGTTATTGTAATCCTAATGATTTAATCTCAATCTGGAATTTATATAGATATATATTTTCTTGATAGATAGACATATACTTATAAATATATACTCCTATTCACACCAAAAAAAGAGAATAATATTTATCCCATTAAAAGACCATTCACTCTCTTTTTTAAAAAAAATATATATTAATGTTGTTCTCATATCACAGAGTTCAAACTAAACCTAATTAATAAGACATTAATTACAATTTCTGCAAGAGTAGACAACCAATTACATTAAATGCCGCCGAAATTACAAGATGCTATAGCTATTTAGATATTCCCGATCCATTATCCAATATCCCGCTGCTTTTAAAATTAAAGTATATTGAAATTTAAATTTGTTACCCTAACTTCTATTTTTCAATTATTCCTTATCCAAAAAATCCCGCCCTGGCGACGGGGATTCTATTCGAATTGATTTTCTTTTTCAATAATACAATTAGAATTAGCTCAGGAGTACACAATCTGACATTTGATATCCCACAGCTGATCTTATACTTCCAGTGGAAAGATTCAAATCCAGATTAAATATAGATAGATGATTAAGATTAAATTTCAGCAATAGCAATTAATGAAATAGAGTTGGGTCGCAGATCAGTGTGTTACATTCTCACGAAATCATTGGTGTTTTCTTTCGTGCTTAGCCTCGACATAGACTTCCGTCGTGCTTCAGAGATCCGTCCTATTCTCCGTCGTGTTTCTCTGCCTTCTCCTCCTCTTCTTCATGTCGAACCGATCAATGGAACTCCGCGGCAACTACTACAATCGAAATCCTGGCCGTGACATGTTCGGGGCCTTTACGAGGTCGTCCCATCCTCCGACGCTCCTCCACGTATCGTTCTTGCTTGACCACTTGTGCTTCACTGTCGGTACTGACAACGGGTTTCGCGTATTCAGCTGCGACCCGTTCCGCAAGATATCGTGCCGCGAGTTCGCCATCGGGGGTTTCTCCAGCGTTGATATGCTCTACCGCTACAACATCATGGCCTTCGTCAGCGGCGGGTCCCAACCGAAGTGCCCTCCCAACAAGGTTATTCTATGGCACGACAAAGATGCCTGTTGTATCGGCGAGCTCGTGTTTCGCTCCAACGTCCTCTCTGTCAGACTCCTCGGGGACAAGATCGTCGTCGTTTTAAAGCATAAGGTGTACGTGTATAGTCTCCCGGACTTGACGCTGTTCCACCAAAACGTGACCATCGCGAACCCCGATGGCCTCTTCGCGGTCTCGCAGTTGGCGGGCTCGCTGGTACTGGCCTGCCCCGGGTTGCACAAGGGTCAAGTTAGGGTCGAGCACTACTCGCCGAACAAGATCAAGTATATAATGGCACACGAATCCAAGATTGCGTGTTTAGAGTTCACCCTTGACAGGCAGTTCCTTGCGACTGCGAGCTCTAAGGGGACTCTGGTCCGCGTTTTCAGTACTATCCAAAGGCGGATCCAGCCAGGGGCGGTGGGGGCGGCCGCCCCCCATTGGCTGGATTCCTCTTGAAGATTTTTTGTTTATTTTAAATATATGTATATGGGCCGCCCCCCATTGAAGCAGGTCCAAGCCCATCCTCTGACCCAGCCCCTCCAGCTTTCCCCTTTAATGGCGCCCGGCCCAGGACTTTAAAATCAAAGACCCAAGCCCAGGCGCTCAGCCGGCCATTTTTTTAAAAAAAAAACATCAGCAGGGGTGAAACGACGCCGTTTCACCCCTGCTGATTTAAAAAAAAAAAGAGGGTGAGCGTAATTCCCCCCATCCCACCCCCAGAATCTGTCCCCCCTTTGTTCGCTCTCTCTGCCTCCTTCCGGAGTCTTCGGACCGTCCCTCTCTCCGCCGCCGTACACCACATTCTCCTCTAGCCCTCTCCGCGACTCCGCCTCTCAGCTCTCTCTCACTGCTCTCAGACTCTCTCTCTCGGCTCACTCAGCCTCTCCAGCTCTCCTCCCCTATCAGCTCACTTCTCACTTGTCATTCTCTTCTCCTCCACACCGGAACACCGACCACGCCACACGGAGCCACAGCCCACCGGCCAAGGCCCACGGCCACGGATCTTGGCTTCTGCAGGCTGCAGCTTCTGCTACTGACTCCCAGCTCACTGAGTACTGTAATAACTAGTAAGAAGTGATGATTGTCGATTGATGAACATTAGTTTTCAATTAGTAATTTATAGATTAGTTTTCAATTAGTAATTTAATGTGATGATTGATGAACATTGATCATTTGATTGACCTCTGAAAATTTGCATATTTGGGATATGTGTGGCCCCATGTTCTAGGCACAGTTTTACATTGTGAGTTGCTTAAGTGGAGATGCGAAGGAACGATCCTACAAAAGAAAAAGTAAAGGCAGATAATGAGCAAGAAGATTGTAATCCTGTTGATATTATTTTGAGTTATTAGTGATGTTTTTAAATATTGTTTCTTATTAGCTTGACGTGATTACAAACGACAAACGTAGGTGTATATCATGCACTCTCATTAAATGAAGAGCACCATAATTAGCATATGAAAACGTGAATAAGAGGCATTAAATTGTTTGGTTAGGCTAGAGAACCTATGTGATTTGCCGGGAGCACCATATCCAAGCACAAAGGTTTTTTTGTGTGCACTGTATAAAGAGGCATGATGCTTGGTCTCTACTTGTACAGAGGCATCATTATATATTGTACTTGTACAACATGTTTAACTTGTTTTATTGTTAGTAATACTTTGATCCCAGTTGTTAGTGAGTCTAAGAGTCTGACTGAACTTTGTCTGAGTTTCAAAGAAGAAAAAAAAAAGATAAGAAAGTTCTCATTGTGTTTACCTGCTAGGTTGCAGCTTTGAAGGAGGATGGATGCCCCAAAGTCTGGGTTGCCACGTCCGATCACTGTCAGCAGCAAGCATCATATGGAGCAGTATGCATTCTCCTCATACTTGAAGCATCTTAATGAAAATAGAGACATTTTTTGCTACTCTTGTTAGCAATTTGTATACATTAAACAATTTTGAACATTTTATGCCTGGTCAACTGCTTCAGTAAATAAGAACTATTTCAAATCCAAAGTGTAGTTGATAACGATATCATATGGTCTCTCAGGTTATCAAAATAGTTTATGCTTTCAATCTTATGAGTTTATACTTTTTGGTAGGAAATGTCTCTATATCTGAGTGATGTTGAGTTTGTGGCATTGCGTGCGTACCTGAAACGTGAGTTTATTGGTGCAACAAAGGAATCTCAGGTTTGTTCAATAAGACATTTTGAGCATGTCCATTATTGCATGGTGTGCTGCATGTGTCTTTTGAAATTTTTTGTGTTTGTTTCTCATTGAACTTCATGAAAGAAGGTTGTTAAATCATCGTTTTTGAACTTCTTCAAAATCTGACAGATAAGGTAAACTCTTTGAATCTTTTGTCAACAGCAAAATGGAGGATATAATTTGAAATATGAAGAGTGATTTCAATTTATAAATAGAGGAAAAAAGGGTTTAATGTAAGGCCTGAATGTCATTTAGCATCTTAGCCAAGGAACACATGCTGTAAAAATGAGAGGAAAAGAGGAATGAGGTTTCTCAAATGTGGACTCCCCTAATCATTTCTATATGCTGGCTTTGTTTGCAATCTTTTGATGATAAGTAGTTAATCTAACATAGCTGCCTCGAGGATGATTAGAGTACATATTGGCCTCGTGCTGCAACTAAGGTGTCAAAATTCCCATCAAATGCATTGTAGTAATCGTTGGCCCCGTCGATATGTTTATTTTAATATTTTTAATGCTTTTAGTCTTTAATTTTCGATATTTTAACTCTTAAAACATTTTTTGCATTAGGTAGGAATTTTTTTTTGTCATTTCGCCTTAGGAGTCCGCCCCCCTTCAAATTGAGTCCTGGATCCGCCACTGGTACTATCGATGGAACACTGCTTCAAGAAGTATGAGATTCATGGTTTTCCTCTCTGAATTCGGAGCCCTTTATGCACTCATGAAATTTGATGCTTAAGTGCAGTAGGGGTGAAGTTTGAATTAAGTTTCCAACTCAGAACCGGATACCATATGAAATTATCATCTATCTCAAAAATTTAACTTGTACTTTTGGAATCAAACTCAAGTTATGAGATTCATTGGGTGTTGAATGTAGGTAAGGAGGGGCAGGGATACAGCAAATATCTATGGTTTGGCATTCTCTTCAAATGCTGAGTGGTTAGCAGTCTCAAGTGACAAGGGAACTGTTCACGTATTCAATCTTAAAGTCAATCCTCTATTGCTAGGGAATGACAAGTCACAACATGCATCTGATGCTAATCCTCCTGCTGTTAAGCAATCAAGCATCTCATCTCTCTCTTTCATTAAAGGTACGTAGAACAACAGTTTCTCAATGTCCTGCATGATGATATGACCAGATACTTCAGAATTGTTCTTATTTTGTTATCTCATATCTTTTTGGGCTCTGGTGCAGGAGTGTTGCCCAAATATCTTACCTCAGAATGGTCAGTTGCCCAGTTCCATTTGCCTCTGGGTTCTCGTCACATTGTTGCTTTTGGCCAACAAAAGAATACAGTTGTAATTGTTGGCATGGATGGAAGGTAATTAAAAGTGATGTAAAATAAAAGAGTATATATACCCTCGAAGTTCTTGACTGGAAATTAATTTCCTTAACACTTGAATTTGTGATACCTAATTGAATACATCTCTCTATATTTATGTGTATACAGATTCTACCAATGTCAATTAGACCCAGAGAAAGGAGGAAAGATGACTCAGCTGGAATGCATAAACTTTCTGAAACCAGAAGAAGCATGATCATGATATATACTTCGTGTAGAAAATATTTCTTGCATGCCCGAAAAGAAGTAATTCTTTGGATGTGGATAAATACATTAATATTGCACATTATTCTTTCCAAAAATTGGGGAAACATTAATGTATGCTATCTGCTCGATCGTAGCAATTAAGTTTCTTTTTGTTCTTTTTCCTAATTAAGCTGATGTAGCAAGTTTTTTTATGGTAGTAAGAATGCCTTAAGAATATACTAGCTGTTTTTGCTAAGCGTTAGTATATATATAAATCAACCTGTTGACTATAAATTTTGAGATTGGCGTAATAAGTAATATATGAGATCATAGTTAATATCCAAGTACTCGTTGCAATTTTTGAGAAAAATTAGATAAAGTGGGGGCTTGAATATTTGGGCGGTCATTCAAATGTAATTAGATCATCTATATCATGAATTCGCAAAAAAGAACATATTTAAACCCCCCCCCCCCCCCCGTTTTTTTTCTTTGGGCAATTTAAACAACTTCATCCAATTAAATATTGGTGATACTTATTTTTGCAGTTATGTTCCGTGTTGCTGGATTGTCCTAAATATAACAAGTGAACTTAAGCATTATTTAATGTTGTTGAAAATTAGTTTAAGTATGAGTCATACTATTAACTTTGACACATTGCATCATGTAGCTATCAATATTAATAAGACATTTTGCACCTTCCATTTGAAAATAGAAATAAATGCAAAATCAGTCGCTGTGCTATACGCAAAAATCGTTTTAGTCCCTGTGATATGAAAAACATTAATTTAGTCCCTGTGATTCTATTTTCGTTTGTTATTGGTCCTCCATCATGGACTGATTTTATCACTGTCTGAAATCACAGGGACTAAATTGATGTTTTTCATATCACAGGGACTAAATCGATTTTTGCGTATAACACAGGGACAATTTTGCATTTATCCCTTGAAAATAATACTCTCAAAGTGGATCAAGGGTATTATCGTTATTTCAGTCCAAAAATTTGACATAAAGTGAAAAGTATCTAAGATTTGGTAGCTCAAAAATGCAATATGTCAAAATAAATAGTTTAAGGTGCAATGTGCCAAATCCCTTATAGTTAATGACTTGTATTTCAATTTTGACAAGTAGAGAACACATCTATGTATTAGAAAACTCCTTTTTCCAATAAAAAAATGTCAATCAAAATTCATTAAAGTCATGTGATTGTTTCATGAATTTAATGAAAGTAAATTTTAAATGTGTATGATAATAATATAAATTGTACTACAATAAATACCGAACATTTTCTAAATTCACGGTGCAATTTGGGCAGGCCATTGTAGATGATTTCAGTCTTGTTTGTTGAATCACTAATGCTGAGTGATTATAAGTCAGTCCCTTTTTTTATGACAACAGCATCAAGTCGTTGTAGTATAGTGGTAGGCGTTACAAATTTTGATTTGATTTTAGCGGCAAGTTCATTTGGATCTCACGTGAACGAACTGAAGGCCGAGCCAGAAGCCCCCAGATTTATAAGAGCCCTAGATAGTCCGAACGGGCCCGGCCCAATAAAGCAATTGATGCGCGGGAGACTCGGAGAGTGGTGAGGGAATCCCGAGACGGCTGCTGGTTTTTGGCTACACGTCATCACCACGAAACGTAACCTAACCTAGTGTTCATAGATTCCTTCTTAATAATTAATTATAAGGGGCGTTTGTTTGTGGAAATTTTGAAGAATATTCCTGAAATTTTGGGAATCTTTACTTTATTTAGATTTATTAGTGTTTGTGAAAAGTAGAGTGTATGTGTGTAAAAGTTAAAAATTTTGGAGTGTATTTATTTTGTTGGAAATTTCGAACCCCAAAATTTTGGGGAAACAAACACCCCCGTAATTTACAGGCAGTACAAGGAGGATATCGGAATTCTCACCGCCTTTTGTTTTTTCGGCGGTGATCCTTTTGCCCTTCTTCCTATCTACCATGGCGACTCTCTCAGCGTTCTCATCCCCTCCCTGGCCCAATCTAAACCCCAACCCTAACCCCAATTCCAGCCCGAATTTTGTCCCGGAAATGGACCAGTCTAATCCCCTCGACTCCGACACCGATTCTTCCACGCCTCACCAGCCAGTTGAATACCACGGCCACCTCGACTCGGACACCGATTCCTCCACGCCTCACCAGCCAATTGAATACCACGGCCACGACCACGACCACGACCACGACCACGAACACGAACACGACAATCAGAACCCTAACCCTAATCTCCACAAGCCGTTTCCAGCGCCGCATGATCCGCCGACGCTGCTCCACCTATCGTTCAACCAAGACCAGGGGTGCTTCGCTGTGGGTACGGACCGCGGGTTCCGGATCTTTAACTGCGACCCGTTCCGAGAGATCTTCCGCCGCGACTTCGAAGACGGGGGGATCTCCGGCGTTGAGATGCTCTTCAGGTGCAACATCCTAGCCCTCGTAGGCGGGGGGCCCCACCCGCAGTACCCACCCAGCAAGGTGATGATCTGGGATGACCACCAGGGCCGCTGCATCGGCGAGCTGTCGTTCCGGTCTGACGTCCGGTCCGTCCGCCTGCGCCGAGACCGGATCGTCGTCGTCTTGGAGCAGAAGGTATACGTATACAACTTCGCGGACTTGAAGCTGCTCCACCAAATCGAGACCATCGCGAACCCTAAGGGACTCTGCGCAGTGTCCCAATTGGCTGGGTCGCTGGTCCTGGTATGTCCTGGATTGCAGAAGGGCCAGGTTCGTGTCGAGCACTACGCGTCGAAGAGAACCAAGTTTATCATGGCTCACGACTCGAGGATTGCCTGCTTCGCACTCACGCCTGACGGGCAGTTGCTTGCTACGTCAAGCTCTAAGGGAACCCTGGTCCGGATTTTCAATACCGTCGATGGAACACTTCTTCAAGAGGTAAGCGATTGGTTATTACAAAACTGAGAAAAAAAATCCATTTCTTTACGCAATTGAAAACTAAGATTTCGCATCTTTTGATGCTTCTATGTTGGTGGTGCTTGTGTATTAATGAATTCGTACATTCTCTTTAGAGGGCAATCCCTACGTCGACATTTCCTATGATTGGAAGATTGGCTTACACCATTTGTTAGAATTTCATTATGTTATGTGATATGCTATCTCGTAGCGTTTATGTTTTTTGCTACTGGCACTGCTGAAGGCCAGTGAGGAACCAGGGAGTCTTAGCTCAAATTCTTTATTATCATGTACATTGCCCTTAGTTTAGTTATTTCAAGTTATGAACATCGGATCAGCATTGCTGATATGAGGATATGCGGAGATAGTCGCGGAGCAAGGCGAGGATACAGATTGACATGAATGCTGCTTTTGAGAAGCTAGATGATATTTGAGTTGAATTACTAAGTAATAATTACTTTAGATGTGTTGGTGACAGAACAAAAAATTGATTGTCAGTGCATTAATTTATTGTGCTTCCAAGTAATCATGAAGGTGATTTCTACCTTAGAAAGGCCAGCTAGGGTCAACTGACCTGTGATCTTCGGAGCACGTTCTAGCTTTCTGGACAATTGATGGTTTAGCTACTTTAGACAACTCTGTCCCCTAATTTAGTTCTTTGTTGACTGAGATAACTACCTACTTTAGGATATTATTTTGAATGTTGGATTCTGTGTTACTTTGTTACTTTTGCCTTGTAGTTCTGCCCACCTATGAATTATCAGGAGCTTCCTTTACCTCCTGAAGATGTATAAGTTTATGATTTTGATTCCAAGATATTTCATATTGAACATTGGAATAAGGGGATACAAAATATTCTAGGTCTATTGTGAAATTAACTGGATGTTGAGTGTAGGTAAGGAGAGGCGCAGATAGAGCGGAGATATACAGTCTGGCATTCTCTTCAACGGCCCAGTGGTTAGCTGTCTCAAGTGACAAGGGAACCGTCCATGTTTTCAATCTTAAGGTTAATCCTGGATCACCAGGGAGTGATAAGTCACGTTTTGCACCTGATACTACTCTTGCTGTTACACATTCAAACGCATCTCTATCCTTTATTAAAGGTAAAATGCCTCTTTTCTTTCTTCTACTTCTGTCATTTCTTTAAAAGTTGATATTTTATTGTCGACAAATGACTGAATTAGGCTCTTGGAAATGTCGATGATGGCATAATTTTTTTTAAAAATGTTGTTGGCATCTGACGGGACTTTTATATTCAACAAAGTGGAGCCCTTAAGTAGCTGAAATTGTATTTTGTGAATGACATGGAAAGTACTGGATAATTTCAAATGCCTTGTTGAAGAACTAAAAATGCTCCTATTTCGCGCTACATCCAAATATGCTCGGAATTTAAACTGAGGGATCTAATGAAGTTGCTCTGGCTTGTAAGGGAATCCGGGGTGTCCAACAGTTGTCGAAGTATGTCACTCTTTTTTCAATCTGTTGTCAATTTATTCACTTGCATACTTGGTGATAATGACCACAAAGGTTCTAGAACTTAAATGAGGTCAATGGGATTTCTTGCTAGGCATATCTGAAATAACCAATGTTAGTCAGCGAGATCAATGATGCTAATGAGGCTAGAATTCAACTTGATGTTAGAGATGCTCTGTGCTCTTTCTCAGATGATGCTTCTACTGATTCTTTCCCGTCCCAGTTGCTCGTAAGACTAGACATCTTGCTCTATCTGCTAGAGAGCTGATGTAGTTACCCTATGTATGATAGTGATAATCACAGAGGAAACTCAGTGGTGTGGGTAATGATGAGGCACCATTTTAACTATGATCATTTTGCTTTGTTGCCGCTAATTATGCTTGTTGGGAAGAAAATAATTCCTGATCCACAATATTTGGAAGAGGGGTTGAAACAATGAAAATAAGTATAAATATCTTCTGCTTGCTTCTGACAAAGTATGTTTGTCTCCTCTTTGGCTTTGGCACTAAATTAGCTTTGAACATGCAGGAGTGTTGCCCAAGTACTTTAGCTCTGAGTGGTCTGTTGCTCAGTTTCGCTTGCATGAGGGTTCTCATTACATTGTTGCTTTCGGTCACCAAAAGAATACAGTGGTAATTCTTGGCATGGATGGAAGGTATGAGTAGTTGAAATAAAACGTGGACTTGTTCTATTGAATTCAGAAAAGCCATATGGAATCCGTATTTAGCTCTTCATAATGTAGGTCACAGACTACCATTTAGGGGGTCTTTTAAAAAAAGATATCATTTCCCCCCTAAACTAGATTCTTTGGTGGTTGGCTTAGTAACTGTTGCATCCCTCAACTGTACAATTTGCACAGCCATCCCTCCTTTCTTTTTCTAAGCAACATGATATCATTGAGACTAGCTAATTGCACTCAATGGATCGCTAACATCACAGTTCCCAACATCAGTAGGGAGGTCTTCACAACAAAAAACACCTGAACCTATTGTTAAGAGAGCAGCACTTGGCTATGTTATGAGCCAGGTAATTGTCTTCCCTGGGAGTCCAGATAAAAGTCCAATGGGAGTATTCCGGAGCAGCTTCTTGATAGTGTCAACCTCTCCTTGAGAGTGAATTTTCTTCTTTCAAAAATTTCGTATGTACGAGGCATTTCTATCATTTTGTTAGCGGTGGCCTCCAAGAAATTTCAGTTTGGATCGTTCCCCCGAAGTCATTCTTAATCCTAACTTAGCCCCTTGTCCCTAGTCCCTAGTCATCGTGAAGCACTTGCTTAGTGAGGTGCTAACAATATACTGCATCCTATGAGGTATAAATGATAGCTGGAAAGCTTACGATATTCTGATTTTGCTTGAACTCCAATTATTCCGATATGCAGCTTCTATCGGTGTCAATTTGACCCAGCGAACGGAGGAGAGATGACACAGCTGGAATATCACAACTTTCTGAAGCCGGAAGAAGCCTTCTGACGCGGTGTATATGACTATTCCGTGGCTGCGTACACTGTTCTTCTATTTTGGATTTTTTTTCTTGATTTAGAATATAGTAATCATTCTGTAAATATGAGTGTAAATTATGCTACTGATCTTCCCATAATTTACGGAAGAACGCACGAAATAACTTTCTTTATCTGTTACCCCCCACCAAAAAAAGAGAACGAACATCTCTGTATCTGTTTATATAACAAGATCTTAAATGCAACTGGGTCATGCTTGAAAAACCTATGAATGGTAGCTGTCATCGGACTTTCGTACTTTAGCAATCTAAAGGTTACTGATTGCTTCACTGTGACCTTCCCATAATTCACTAAAAACGAACTTTTGCCGTTCGTTATATTACATGTAAAATGATGAAAATACCTTTTTAAGACAAAATTATTAAAAATTAAAAATTAATATATAAGAAAATTAATTTTTTATATAAAATTTTTGAAACTATACATTTTTTTTTAATTTTTCTTTTCTTTTAAATTGTATTATAAGTACATTTTGATCCTTTTATATTTTTCAGTCGGATTCAAGACATTAATTTTAACCTATAATTAGAGACTTACTCTGACATTACTTGAATTTTTTATGTTTATTGTTCGATCCTAATTATTATTGTTAGATATAAGTTTTTTATTAAAAAAATTTTAAAATCTTCTCTTTCATTTAATTATCTCATTTCTTCCGAATAAATATATATTAAAAAAATCAATCAAATTATCACTTTTTATTTTTTAACTGTTTTTATAAAGTTTTATTTTATTTTATTAACTTTTTACAAAACTCAATAAAAAATCCAATCTCTTTTATCATCACAATATTTCTTAAATATTTAAAAATTTAAAGATTTACAAACGTGTGGGTGTAGATTTGAAATGGTATAGTCGGTGGATGGTTGAAAAAGACGTGGAACAGTGATGTTTAACCTCTGCTAACTAGTTTGGCATGTAGATTGTAGCTTCACGTTGTTGGCTCAGAGGTTTATTATATATTGTATTGGGTTACGTGTGGTAGCTCGAGTTTTGCTCATGATTTGTCGGTTGTCACAGAAGCGATCTCGTTAAATTGTTATTTTTCGGTGCTCGGTTTTACGAATTTAGATGGTGTTCGGTTACCTTGTATTTTGAGAATTTTTTGTATTTTGATAATTTTTAAGTGATAATAGAGTTTATCTGTGTTTGTGTATAATGAGGGGTTTTTGACTTGTCAGAGTGCTCAGACACGCGACGCAGTGGAAGCCTTTTGCTTTGTCAGACCTATGTTAAATCACATACTTGCTTATCAGACATGCGTATAATTTTTTCTTTCTTTATTAATAAAGATTGCGTTAAGGTGAAGTCTCACATTTGACTTATCTTTTGCTTGTCAGACACGTGACAAGGTGAAGTCTTCACATTTGCTTTTCGCTTTTCAAAGATGCTAAAGCTAAAATCTTGTTCGGTTTAGAGAATTCAGAATTCTACTCGAATGCTGAGAATTCTTTTTAAACGAACATCCCTTTAGTGTAAACAGATGGCAGAGCCGGCCAAAGTACATGAGTTTACTCTGTATCTTAATCTTAGATTAGAGATTCAGGTCTATCGTTCGGAGAGACGAGAGAAATCTACTTGTACATGTAAACCCTTCACTACATTACACCTATGGACAAGTGCAATAGCTAACCCCAAATTGGTTGCAAACGCAGTTAATTGATCGATAAACTGGACTAACAAATGAATTAGGGTCCTCGCGATTTTCTGTTCTAATTGAATAATCTAATTTAAAAATAAATAAATACATAATGCACTAATTCATGATTAGGTTTTGTAATGGAATAGCCAAATGTGGAGTTTGTTAATGTTAGAGTTAAGTGCAGACAAAATTCTGTGTCAAAAGTAATTTCAATCGAGTTTTAATGATTAGGTTTTGTGATGGAATAGCTAAATGTGGAGTTGTAATCTTGTTGTGAATTAATTTCAATTGAGAAGAAGATGATCATAGAGTTGTTGTTAGCTTCGCATTCGCGTTCAAAAGCTAAAAGGTCTATCTGGTAGTTTGATACTCAAGATGAGTTCAAAAATTTCAATAAACATGATCTTCTTGAATTTTAGTGAGATTGTATTACTAGATAAGTAGATAAACATTGCCTTCTCGAGTTTTGATGACATCACTAGATAAATATAAATATTTATGATACTCCAGATCTAAATGAAGATAGACAATACAATAAAATCTTGATAAAATATTATCCATTTGATTTTGATGGGATTGTATCACTTGAATACCTTGTAATACTTGTGATACTTGAGATCTAATCGTTGAGGCATTAGTTGGAGAGTAAACCCTATTCCATGTTTTTAGATCTAAAAATCTAAATTTTCTCTCATCTAATCACCTCAAAAACAACCTTCCTGGTTGAAGTCTTTTATGGATATGAAAGAGTTTGATTGGCGAAGTTTCGGTGATGAAGAACGAGTTCTTCCATGAAGCGTTCGTAAGAAGAGCTTCAGAGGTCCAAATTTGTTTCCGCACGGTGTGGGTCAAAGTATCAATTATTCTGATTATTACATCAAGATTGTTAGAGTCATCAAAGAGATTTGCAGTGTCTGAATCATTATTTGTAAGATTTCTCTTCGTAGTGGAGTTTAGGTGGCTGTGATAGCTAGGAGTGTTTTTGATTGTTTGACAAAATTTCGGGAAAATATTCTCAAAATTTTGAGAATCTTTTGGATATTGAGATTTATTGGGATTTGTGAAAATTTTGGAATGTATGTATAAATGTTAAAAATTTAGAAGTGTATTTGACTTGCTTAAAATTTTGATACCCAAAATATTGGAGTATCAAACATTACTTTTTGTCTTTAATTTTAAAACTCGTTAAAAAAACTATCCAGAGATTGTTTGGACCTCTTCAAGGGAGACTCGCGTGGGACCACTTTGATGCTTAAGGACAAACTGAGGCCTGCGATCACTTTTAAAATCAAGAGAAAACCTAAACAAGAATTAGGTAGTTAAACTTTTATTATAATTTCGGGTTCCAGAAATTATGGTTTGACCGGATATATGACATCACGACACTGGTAATTGGCTTCGTAATTAGAGTTGATTCCCTTTCTAATCAAAGCCAATTTTTTCTTTCCCTGTATAGTTCAGTTCACATGGTCAAATAACAACCCAGTTTTAAAGCCTTACTTCCCATAAGTATATAAAATGTTTGAGAGTTTGATTGGGGTGTTTTGAAATCTTTAAAAAAATTTTAATCTTTCAAACAAAACTTAAAACGGTTTATGCACGTTTTGAAAGATATGCAAGTGTGATTCATAATCATTGTCTAAAGTGAAACAAAGAGTTACAAGGATTATACCCTAAGGTCTTGAATCTTCACTTTCAAGCTCCTTGCATCTTCTTGTTCTTCTTTCTTCAAGTCTTTGGCTCTCTCATTAACTCGTCTTTATCTTTGAAGATGTCTATTTTATAAACTTGATCTATTTATTGAAATAATCAAAATCTCAATTATGCACAAAAACCAACAGTCATAAAGTCTCCATCTCCTTCTCAGAAGCACTAAATCTTGAACCTCATTGTCAAAAGTCATTTCGACACTGTTCAATTGATTGATAAGGTTTTGGAACTCTCTAGTATGTTCTGCCACCAAAATCCCGTTTCGTAGGTTCATATTCATGAGCCTCCTCATTAGTAGCACTTTATTCCGCGAAGTCTTCGACTGATACCTTGTCTCCATCTTCTCCCATAGTGCAAAAACGGTCGTTTCTTTGGCTACGTGATGGAATACCTTTGGCCTGATCCACTGACGAATCAACCCTATAGCCTTCTGGTTGATCTTCTTCCAATTTGCCTCATCAATCCCCTCCGGTTTCTTGTCTTCATTCTCCAATGGATCTTACATATCCTTTGCATAAAAGATATCCTCCATCCGTGGCTTCCAGCTCATGTAATTCATAGTAGACAACATCATCATACCGGTAACCATACTCTTCGCCATTCAATTCACACTCTGCACCAATGGATTCGAAATTACAAAAAAACTTAGGAATCGGTCTGACCTGCTGAAAAACAAGCCAAAAAACCACTCTGGAACAAAACCATAATCTTCTGGAATATTCCCTTACCGGAATATTTTCACTGAAAATTTTTGATTTCCCGGAATATTCTCTGATGACGTGGCATTGGCTAGACCACTTGTCGACGTGGCGTTGACTTGGTAGGCAAACTAGGCGCGTGCGCATGGGGTGCGTGAGGACCACGTGCCCTACCTCTCTTCGGTGCGTTACAACTTCCTGCAGCGCATTCGGGCTCCTCCGGCAACGCAGTTCTGACCTTTGGCTTCGTCTCGTCCTCCTCTACAAGCGATGCCCTCCAATATCCGATCGGACAACTTTAAATTGTCGGACCTTCTTTGCTTCCCCCAAAAAAACCTCTCCTACTCCTCGAACTTTGTTCCGATACCACTTGTTGGGGAAACGTCACGAAAATTCAAAGAAAAGAATACCAAGAATTTATGTGGTTTGGCCCCAATCCGGCCTATGTCAACGCTAGAACAATTTTATTAAGAACACTTAAGAAAATCACACTACTCGCCCAATACAATAGGCACACCGTGCTCTTTTTTTTTTCTCTCTGCCCAATGCTCGCCTGCATTTTCTCCTATAACATAAGACTTTATTTAAAGAAAAAAATACAAAGAGAAACCCTAAGAGAAAACCTTAAACTTAGAGTGGGGAGAAAGTAAATTTCCTTTCCAACTCCTACTCCAAGTCTACCTTATATGGGTGTGGACCCCAACAAGCTATAAACTGCAATTCTGCTCGGTAAATCTCAAGTATGAGTTGTCCCTTAGTAATTAGTCGTGATTTCCTGCAAAGGATCAGAGCTTCACTAAAAACATAAAGAGGATATCCACTTGCGACTAAACATAATCCATGAATACATTATCTTGATCTATCATTTTTAAAATAATTTGAATTGGGGGACTGACCAGGGATACTAGAAGGTTATCCTCTTACATCACCAAAGTAATAGATTAGAGTGGGGTAATAATATATATTATCTCATTAAAATGCCCTAGTTTTAACAACACAACGGAAGCACATACGTCATTAATCAGTAATTTTTTTTTTCTATTTTGAACTTTTATTTAGTAAATTTGAATACCCCGAATTTGGTCTAAAGGATTGCACATGCTATCTACATAGAACCTCGATCATTAGGGGTGGTGACTTAGTGGTGTGCGTCATGTGCCTAGGATCCAAGACTTGCTCCCAACAAAGGTTTGAATCACAATAGTCCCATTATATTCTAGTGGTCCACGTATTATATAAAATTTTCAAATTTAAATAATGGTGAGCTTCAACCCGACTTACTATAGTTTATCTACTGTGGACCTTTATTTCTCAGAAAAAAATCTACATAAGCCCTCCAATAGAAAAATGTTGCAGGCTTCCTCTCGTCCCATCTATTGGTCTCGTACGTTCTAGCTATGACCCACCGGGAACATCATTTCACTCGGCATTCCAAATGAACACCGTCGTACCTGAGGGTGGTGACGAGCCGAGAGCGCAACCACTTGGGTTGATCAACAAGACCACGCTCTCCAAATCGATGGCCCAGACACGGCAAGCGCTGCAAGCCGCTCGAGTTGCTAGAGGAAGACGACAGTAGCAGCCTGCGAAGGTAATGGAGAGGGAGGATCCTGGGCAGAGCTCGACCCAGGGCAATGGGCCACAGCGACCGAGTTGGATGGACGATATGATGACAGAGCTGTCTCAACGGATGCAGTTGGTCTTGCAGCCCACCCATTGCATGGTCAGTGATATCAATCGGCGTCTGACGACTTAGGAGCAGAAGGTTGCCGACATGGACGTTGAGTGGAAGAAGGAGGTCACTGCGCTTAAGGAGGGTTTGAGGGGCGTGGAAACCGGTGCTGAGCTCTTTCCCCTGACTGAGCGGGTCGTGTTGATAGAGGAGCACATTCGTCACGTCCTAAAACTCACGGATGATGATGATGATGATTCGTAGTCTATATTTACTATGTTTATTATGTTTTGAGGACATTTACTTTTATATTATGTTTTGTGGACATGTATAGATTTTATTTGATGTTTTTGTTCATATTATGTTTTATGTCATTTCAGTTATGTTATTTGTATTTATTAGAACTTAATACAATATGTTATTTGGTTATTTAAAATTTGCTAATAAAGTTAATTAAAAAATAAAAAAAAATCAAAATTGTCTAAAAAGTTTCGGACCTTAATTAATCCGTCCGGACTGTTTAATGTAAAATCGAACGGTGACATATTATATAAAACAAACCGTCCGAACACAATTTTATACGGTCGGGACTCCCGAAATTCAAAATACCGTCCGGACTCTTGCTTTCTAACGTGCAGACGTGATTGTTTATTATCAGACGCTATGGTGTTGGTATTTCTTAAGCAGTCTCGTGTGATGTAAGGTAGTGTTTAGATGGTATGTGACTGTCCGAACGTTAATGTTAATGAGCATACACTGTCGTTTGAGAATTACTAAAACTGTGTGTTGAACTGTAAGAGGGAGTCCGGACGTATTATAGTCGTGCGAACGTATATGAAAATTTTGGTGGCATTAATTCCCTTGAAAACTAATACACGTATGTATCTGAACTTCCTTTGATGTGTCCGAACGGTATTCAAGCGTATGAAAGTTACAGATTCGCAGACAGTGGAGGAAAAAGGGAAAAAAGGAAAGGAGATATTTGTGCACGAGGAGAAGCGGAGAGCTGATTTTGGGCGTTCAATCTCATTGAAAAGGGTGTGAAAAGAGCATATCTTTTAAAAAATATTGTTGGATTGCATTTGAGGTTAATGATTTTTAAATTGAATTATTTTAGGATGAAAAACTTGTGTTTTAATGTATGAAAACATGTGTTTTTCGAAATTTTAGGTTCTAAAATGATAGTAATGGAGTTTGGGGTTGGTTGTGATGTGTTTATATTGAAGTATTTGTGATTTGGGTTGATTTTGACAAGGATGTTGGACTGAAAATTGAGTTTGTGCGTCGAAGAACTGTCTTGTTCGACAATCGCAGTCCGGAGGGTAAATACTCTATTTGTTGGTTCGGACGCTTTGCAAAACACGTCCGAACGTCTTTGTATATGGTTCAAACCGTTATGTTACGTCCAAGCGGTATTTGTTGTTATGCCATGCATTCATTTAGTAGCCTTAGACCTTGTTTAAGAATTACATGAAGTTCGGATACACGAACTGGACTGTTGAACCGTGAAGCATACCAGGAGAATGAGTCTATTGAACATTTTGTGGACTTTAGGTCATTTGACATTATCTCGTTGACTAGAAATGACATCAAGCCATCTGCCGGTAACCGATGAGAGTGGTCCACAACAACATGAAGTAGAAGGAAGCGATGATTCCTCAGAATCGTTTGGTGAAGATCGTAGTGATTCTGAAGAATATTACTCCGAGGAATAAAGTAAATTTATCGTTTCAATTAAATTTTTGCGTTTCTATTTTGCATTTTTCTCTATTCGTTTCAATTTATAATTCATTGTGTTTTTTCTCTAATATTGATTTATCTGGTCATAGGACGACGTCATGCCAGGGGGAGCGAAACGTCTTCGGTGCGATTCATCAGTTCGAGCTGAGAGTAGTACGGGTACACTAGTAGTGTCAGGTCCTTCGCTTAGGGATAGGAATGAATTACCGTCCCCTTCCACAGCAGTCCAGTAGGCACCCAGAGTAGTTGTGCGTGTAAGTATCTTACCCCGTAAATCTTTATTAAATATTATGACTTTTAAATCTCTATGCTTCATTGAATTTTAAATTTATTCTTCTTCATTTGTAGCAACGTCCGAAATTAGACACGTTTGAGGTAGTATGCGCGGGATTGCCTTACTCAAGGCTCGCATCGGAGGAAAGCTGACCGTACATATCCCTAACAGACGTACGGGCGGTGATGACAAAACGTCATCAATGCTCTCGAGCCATATTGGTGCGCTCGTTCGACAACATGTCCCATTTGAGAAGAGTAAGTGGAAGGAAGTCCCCGACGAGGTTAAATCGTATGTGATGAACCGAGTGTTGGTAAGTATAATTAATTAAATTTTAATTGTTGAAACTTTTTTACGTTTCTAATTGTTGTATATGTTAAGGATGACTTCCAACTAGATTACGACCGAGCCGAGGATCGCATCACTGTGACGTCAACGGTATACACAATGTACAGGACGCACAAAAATAGAATGTTCCAGCATTACTCGGTGTTCAATTCCAAAGAATAGGCGATAGAGCACCCGTATCCCGATATGAAAAATGAAGAATGGACTCGTGTTTGTGATTTATTCGAGAGCGAGGAATTTCAGGTAAAACATTTTCTTTCCGATCTGAACGTTTATTTTAGCCATATGCTTAATTGTGTTACCAATTGTAAATGTACAATGCAGAGGAGGAGTGCAATCAACAAGGAGAATAGAGCTAAGCTGAAGATTGTACACACATCGGGAGCGATGTCCTTCCAACACGCTAGAGCGTTGTTAGAAAGTAATAAATTTACATTTTTATTATTTATTATTTAAATAAATGACTTAGGTATTTTTATATGCATGTTCTATATTTCTTTTGGTGTACAGAAAAATCGAGAATCTGATGAAATTAGTCATTCGTTGCTTTATAAAAAGACGCATACTACTAAGGATGACATGTGGACTTCAGAAGATGCACGAGAAAATTTTGGAAGTTGTAAAGTTAGTTTTAATGATGCATTCGTATGCGTTTTTGTTTCATATGTACTATTTTTATCTTATTTTCTATTTTGAAGGAAAAAATAGAGGCGTTAGTGTTGCAGCGCGAGTCAGAGGGAAACTCATACACCAAAGTGGAGATCTTCACTGAGGTGCTGGGGACGAAAGCGGGTTACGTGTGAGGCTTAGGCCGTTCAGTACGGTCTGTTGGATCATCTTCTGGTTAAGCGGTCAGATATGGAGCAGACAATGCGAGAGCATCTGCAGATGATGGAGGAGCAACAACGGAAAAAAGACGAAGAGCTGATGAAGATGATGGCGGAGCAACAACGAAAAAAAGACGAAGAACACCAGAAGATGATGTAGGAGCAGCAAAAGAACCTAGTGGAACAATAAGAACGGAGGATGCAACTAATGGCAGAGCAAATGCGTGAGTAGCTGATGGAGCAGATGAGACAGATGAAATATCGTTCGACACCCAAACGAAAATTGAGGTAGATTTATGTATTTTTACTACTTTGTCAGTACTTATCCCTTATGTATTTTATTTACTTTTAATAACGATTGCATATTTATAGATATTTTATTATATTATTTCATAAATTTTAATTAAATTAATTCAAATATATAGAAAACCGTTCGAACGGTTGTTACATGTCGTTCGCACGGATATTATTTGTTGATGCATAACTATCCGTCCGCACACTTTGCTTTAAATGCTATAGTCCGAACTGTGTCTATCGCGTCCACATGTTCTTAAAATAAGAAATCGTGCGCACGGTACACCAAAACGTTCGAACGTGTTCAACGTACAACGAGTCCGAACTCTATACGTAAAGGTTTGAGCGGCGTTTTCAGATGAAAATTTTTTTCGTCATAATGAAACTACGGTGCAAACGTCTTCACAAATGCGTCCGGACATATTCACATCATCGTTCGAACATTCATATACAACGGTGCAGACGTTTATTGCATGACAAAATGTATTTTTGTCACATTGGATTAATCGTTCGCATGAGCTGTGCGAACGTATAGAGAGAATGTTCGCACAACTCATGTGAACGGATGGACCATACTGGGCATGACGATTTTGAATTTCGTCAGTATGACACCAAACGGTTCTGACGAATTTATAAACCGTCCGAACGGTTTTGAGTGACAGAACACGAAAATCGTCACCTAAAACATTCGTTGACGGGCTTTAGGTGACGAAATTTGTACTTTGGGTGACAATTTTTTTTGTCACCCTGTTTTTTCTTGTAGTGCTACATAGACCCTCGATCAATAGGGGTGGTGACTTAGTGGTGTGTGGCATGTGTCTAGGATCCAAGACTTGCTCCCAACAAAGGTTTGAATCACAATAGTCTCATTATGCTCTAGTGGTTCACGCGTTATATAAAATTTCTGAATTTAAATAATGGTTAGCTTCCACCAGACTTACTATAATTTATCTACTGTGGACCTTTATTTCTCAGGAACAAAAAATCTAGGTAAGCCCTCCAATTGAAAAATGTTGCAGGCTTCCTCTCTTCTCATCTATTGGTCTCGTACGTTCTAGCTATGAGCCACCGGGAAGATCATTTCACTTGGCGTTCCAAATGTACACCGACGTAATAGATGGGTGCAGGAACGGGTCAACTACGCCGGCACAAAAGATCAAAACTGTCACCCTCAATTTACTGGTGGTCGTGGTTCACGTCCATTCTATAAGCCTTAAGGCGACCGTTTGGCTTTGTGACATAAGAGCATATGTAATATTCCCGGAAGTTTATTCCTTTTCTTTATTTTCCTAGAGGTTTTCTATATTCGAGTCCGTTACCAGTCGCCACTCACTGCGCACCCCACAAATAGAGGGGGTTCTAGAGAATGGAGTACTTGAGGCTCAGACTACCTTTATATATACCGGCATAGACGCTCTCCTCTTCATTCATCTAGTGCAATACTCCTTGCTTTCTCTCTTCTTCATTGTTGATCACATATACCTCACATCCGCAGTCATGGCGCCAATCAAACTCTATGGAAGCCCCGTCTCAACAGCCACGACGCGAGTTCTGGTTACCCTTTATGAGAAAGAGGTTGAATTTGAGTTTGTTCCCATAGACTTGAGAGCTGGGGAGCATAAGAAGGACTCGTTCTTGGCCATCAATGTAAGTAAAACAATGCGTTCCTCAAGAGTCTGTATTAATCAGTAACTCTGTTGTATCTAACATTCCTTGGTTGATGCAGCCGTTTGGTCAGGTTCCAGCTTTTGAAGATGGAGATTTGAAGCTCTTTGGTAATTAAAAGTTCATATGTAATACACAGATTACTTGGAAGTTTAACTGGAGGAATATGGTTAATGTGATTGTAATGCCTGGACCTTTTGTACTGCAGAATCGAGGGCAATTACTAAATACGTTTCCCACCAGTATGCTGACAAGGGGACTCAGCTGAAATGCGGAGACATGAAGACGACAGCTATGATACTGGTGTGGATGGAGGCGGAGGCCCACCAGTTCGACCCGGCAGCTTCAAAGCTCGCCTGGGAGCTGGCAGTAAAGCCAATGTTTGGCATGGTAACGGATAACGCAAGTGTGGAAGAGAACGAAGCTAAGCTGGTTAAGGTTCTTGATGTCTACGAGAGTCGATTGTCTCATTCGAAATACTTGGCATGCGACTGCGTCACCTTGGCGGATCTGCACCACCTGCCGAATATACAGTACTTGTTGGGCACAAAAGCTAAAAAGCTTTTTGATTCACGCCCCCACGTCTGTAAATGGGTAGCTGATATCACTGCCAGGCCATCTTGGTTGAAGGTCGTTGAAATGCAAAAGAAGCAGTAGAGAGAGCTAACAGTCACAGCTGATACTCGATGGTCATATGTACTCTTTTTTTGTCTAAGCGATCGTCATATGTACTCAATAAGCGTGTGTTTTGCCTCTAGCGTAACAAGCTCGCTTGTTCATGTGCGAGGACTTCTGATTTTAGCTTGCTTTCATGTCTTTCGGTGGGGTTTTGTCTTCAATCCCCAATTGAAGACATCCAGTTTATGCAATATATAATAAGGTTATTCACTCACATAGAAGCGGCAATAGAGGGGAACAAATTGGACATTCTCAATTTTTATGCCGTTTGGAAATCTCAACACAAGCCCATAAAGAAATTTCCAGTCTCTACTGCCAATAATTAACCACCTTCCAGAAGCACGGAATATCTTTTTTTTTTTCTTTCTAAACAAGCAAGAAGATAATATTCGCAGGCAAAGGAATACACAAAACATGCCTCTTACAAGCAGAACTACAGGGCCGGCACGAGGGCAAACGGCACAAGACCTACAAGGAGAAAGAGGACAAAAAGTTCAGCTAAGCGAAAATGGCCAAAAGACCCAGCAACGCCGGCAGAGGCGGCGACACCTGCCGAAAAAAATTGTGACGACAACACCTTAATCCTACCCGCATAGATCGCATCTACAAGAACCGAAAGAAGAGGAGCACACAAGGATTCCCAACAAAAGCCGGAAGAAGGCCACATTACGCCAGCGGCACCGATGGGTCTCTACGGAGCAAAAGACCCCACCAACAAGGAGGAGCCAAGAGAACGAACAAAATCAGCCGAAAAAGAGTCGACCGGAGAGAGAAAGGGGGCGGCGGGAGGGGGAGGGAGAGAGCCTCCCGCCGGCCAGGCTGAAGGGGAAGAAGGACGGTCAGGCGGAAGGGGAAGAAAAATCTAGAGAGAGGCAGGAGAGTCTCTCTCTAGAAAAGGCTTTGGATTCTCTCTAGCTCCCCTGCACGGACTATCTTTTAGCTGTGAACTGCCATCGAAATTAGGATGCGTACAGAAGAAGGTTGGAAGAGTTTACGCCTTGCTTTTACCTACAATAGAATATTTGGATGGATCAACGAACAGAAAGTAGCATCCTCTAAGCAGATACATCCATTGCCTTCCTTAGGACAGCTATGGAAAGCATCTGTTGGGCATTAATGTACTACAATGCCAACTAAGAGTCCTCTGATCAAATATTGGTGCTAAATTGTAGTCTTCGCAGACGTATGCCCAAGAAGTTTCCAGAGCTGTTAGCTCAGATCGCACCTTCTCCCTATAGGTAGGGATAGCTCCGGGGTCGAATCCTCCCTCCCCGCAGGATTGGTCCCGCTTGCGTATAAATATATATATGCCCAAGAAGTTATTCATATCGAGGCCCAATAAAAGAGGCACATGTACTGAACAGGAAAATGGTTCTTTATCTTGCGTGCATATTCCTTATTGGGCTAAAAATTCATACACCTCCAGGGGTTCAGCTGCCACAGAACTACAAGCCAAGTCCTTGGTAAGCCCTCTCTCTTTCGTCATACTCCTCACCTTCTCGACGTCATTCCATCTTCCCATCTCCGCATACAGATTAGACAGCACAACATAGTAAGCAGTATTCTCTGGCTCCAGTTCCACAAGCTTCCCGGCTGCAAACTCACTGTAATTCAAATTCCCTTGAGCTCTCGAGCCAGAAAGCAGTGATCCCCACATAGTCCTTGTAGGCTCAAAAGGCATATCTCTCATGAAATTGAAAGCATCTTCGAGACGTCCAGCACGCGCATGCAAGTGAATCATACAAGCATAATGTTTGATACTAGGTGAAAACCCATACTTTCCATCAATCAATGAACTAAAGATCCGTTCGCCAGTATCTACAAACCCCGAGTGACTACAAGCACAATGCACCCCGAGGATAGTCACTTCATCAGGGTTGAATCCCTCCTTCTCCATTCTATTAAACCACCGAATCGCGTCCTCCCCACTTTTAGCAAGAGCTAGCCCTTTAATAAGTACATTCCACGTAAACGCATTCTTTTCCATCATGCTTCTGAAAACACTCAACCCCTCCTCAATTCTCCCGCATTTTGCATACATATCAACCAAAGCAGTCCCCAAAATCACATCCAACTCCCATCCACTCCTCTTTACAAAATCATGAATCCAAACCCCCATTTCGAGGGAGCCAAAGTTTGCACATGCAACTAAGGCGTTGATAGTAACATGATTCAGCACCACATGATAGGTCCCAATACAAGGAAATAACGAAATGGATATATTAGCTCCGATTAGGGAGGAGCAAAGTCCATAATACAATACTTTTCTTTTCTTCTCTACCACAAACACTGCGTACAACTTAAATAACTTGCTAAAATAACTGAACAGATAACTTGTTAAAATAACTCCTCCAATAGCTGAACATGCTCAGAATCTCAAGGTGCCACTTCCCACTAGCTTGTGCCATTTCTTCTTGGATAACTACCCACGTACTACTTCCCTTGGTAACTGCCTGCTATTTCTTCTGGGATGTTACTAGATGTTCTCCGAAATATTTGGGATTGAGATGATGTTCCCTTCGTAACCTATCAGTGCTATCACCACACCCGCATATTGCATTTGTTCAAAAGCAATCAACGCATCGTCATACTTCGCACAATTCTTATACCCCATAACCAAAACTATCCACGACACAACATCTTTGTGAGGCATTTCATCAAACACGCGCCGACACAATTCCATACGCCCACATGATGCATACACATACAACAATGAATTTTGGACATAAATGTCATTAAGATGACCCAACTTTATGACGTGGCTATGTACGCATTGGCCTTGTTTAAACTCACAGAAGTCAGACAAGAACTTGAGGAGGAAAGGGAAGGTGTAATTGTTAGGAACAACAGACTTTCTGTGCATGCGGGTGTAAATAAAGAGAGGGCTGTGAGGGATGCGAGAGTGAGCGAATGCTCTAATGAGAGTGTTGCACATGAAAACATGGCTCTGGGAAGTTGGGTGAAGAGGGTGAGAGCGGAGTCCAATAGGCCTAATGATTGGGAGGCAGCGATGAAGTGGTGGGAGATTGTGGTGTTTAACTGGAGGTTCTGGATGATGAGTTGGGCTTGAATTTGGTGGATGTGAGCGGGAGAGGAGCAATTGCTTAGGGAACTCAGAATTCTATTGTTACATTGTTCAATGGGGTATATTGGGTTGGCAAAAATCAGAGCAAAGACGAGCACTTGCTTGCCTCTTTGGCTTTTACACCTCTGACTGGTCATATAAACAAAAGGGAGAATAAAAAAAGTTGGAAATACTCCGAACAACATAAGAAACAAAGGTTAGTAGCAATCCCTTTCTTGGAAACCAAACGAGGAAAAAACTGGAAACTGAAATCTTACAGGAAAGACGATATGAAATGCGCATCAGGGGAATCGAACCCGGGTCTGTACCGTGGTAGGGTACTACGATACAACTACACTAGATGCGCCTTTTGTTATAGCATTTTAATTCTTTGTTTTAGCTACTTTTATTTTCTAGTCCCTAAATTTTATTCCCTTAACCGCATGTGAGGTGAGATCAGCATTTTGTCACTCCTGACATGTCATTCATAACAGCAACCAAGGCATGGAACGAATTGTTCCAAACAATAGGAGACCTAGAAACTGGTTTTTTGAGTGATGCTGAAGCTTTTGTTTTTGTGACCAAGTCTTTCTCAAGCATTTCCCTCTTCCGAATTCTTCCAAACAAGAGCATGTTGTCTCAAACCTTAAAGAGAAACTGGAAACAACCAGCACCAAACTTGAAGTTGTTGAAAATGTTAAACTAATTTTTGAAGTTCAAAATTGTATGGTTGGTTTTCTAGCTGTTGAAAATGTAAAACTAATTTTTGAAGTTCATGATCGTATGGTTCGTTTTCTAGTCCACATGTCTTCCTTTTATTCCTATAATATATTTGTAGAATATTTTAGTCACAAAGTACCACCATATCGCCACCTTAACTGTGCAACAAATTGCAAAAAGTACCCATGAAATGTTGGTATATGTGACAATAATTCAGTCTTCAATAATATAAATGCTTAAGCACTAAATCGCCGGCAAAGTTGTCTATTAAATGAAACTGCTCTTGTTAGAAGTATAAACACCAAAATAATAATTGCTTAAATTTCCCCCAATGCGTTCAACATGAATAACACAAACAAGTATAAACATGAAGTATTTATATCATTGGCTTTATTTGGCACAATTTTGGTCCCCAATAGCACAGTTAGTAAGCACCAATCACTTCAACCAAACCTATAAATTCTTCTTCAATTCAAACTCCCTTTGTTTAAAAAACAAACCTATAAATTCTTCTTCAATTCAAACTCCCTTTGTTTAAAAAATTCAAAATCCGTGGAAGCCCTTTCAACCTCCCTATCTCACACAAGTGTGTGCAAAGTAATAAACAAGAAAACATTAAGAACGATGATTCTTTTCTCAAAATTACACAAGTTCTTCTAGGTCTTACTATCATATATTTGCCTATGCTAAATTATCCACAGATCTATTCTATAATTTTCTCTTCGAAAGCAAATCACAAAATTCAAATCATCTAATTAATGGTCAGTCAATTAAAAGCAATGAGCTAAGAATAATTCAGACAAATAGAGAAAATATTTACTTCAAATTAAAATAGAAAAGCAAGCATAGCTGAGACTAGTTAACAATCGTTTTCCTAGAATGATAACGTTTAGTTCATGCTGAAACCATTTTCAGCATCGATGATTCTCCTCAAAAAAGTAAAATAAAATAAATATTCAAAACTAGAAGGGCATGAGTTCCTCCTGCGATCTGTTGCTCCTTGTTTTTCTCCTATCACAAATCTGTTATGCCTACACACCCACTTCTTGTAAATCTGCCGCATATTTCAAAATCTTCATTTTGTTTCTCTCCTCCTTTTTTGCTCTTTGTTTGGTACCAACCAAGCTAACAACCCATATTCGCAAATCTGATTTGAACGAGAGAGTTCCACAATGCTCTTCATTCTCCCAAAATCTTCTTCCCTTTTCTAAAACTTAGCCTCTGTACGCTTGAAAATTGAAAATAGAAGTTGGGCTTAGTCCTCCAACATAATGAGCTGTCAAGATATTTTTCTTCATTTACTTTAAAACTGAAACAAAAAACAAAATATAAATGAGTGACAATAAAGTCTTAAACCCAACAAAAACATAAATAAATAATATTGAACTAAAAACTAAAGTTAATAGGGGATAAAATATAAGAATTTATGCAAATCATCAAACACCCCTAAACTTAAGACTTTGTTTGTACTCAAACAAAAAGAAAAGGAAACAAAGAACCACTCTGGACAACATCAACTAGACTCATTGGAATAATTTGCATCAACTACCCAAGCAATGATCTGAGTTAGATTTCATCAACTAATCATCTTACTTTTTGCCTATGAAGATAGCAGGAAAACAATTAAGAATTTAGCATTTTTCAAGCAAGAGTTAAAGTTACTTCAATTTAAAGCTAAGACCTTGAGTGTGTGTGTGATAGTCAAATTAACTCCAAACCACCTGCAAATTCAGATAAAAGTAGAACAACTGAAGCCAAAAGAATTCTCTCAAAACTTAACCCCATAACTCCAATTTTCTGAAATCCTCTCCACTAATGTAATGAAACACCAAACTCATAGATCATAAGGTCTTTAGTCAGGTTGTAATGAAAAGCCACAAGGTGAGGGTTAAAAAAGAAAAGCATTAGGGACATCTAGCAAACTGGAAAAATACTTGGTGGAAGGTAACAAAAAAATAAAAAATACATAGGAATCAAACTGATCTTTTTTTAATTCAGAGAAGATACATGCCGCATTTTTCAGCACTTGTTAGGCCATTTGCTGGAATTCTTGAACAATGTGGGCAGACAATTCTTCTGAAGTATATTAGTCATCATTTTTTTTTTCTGGTCTTCTTCTTCTTCTTCTTCTTCTTCTTCTTCTTCTTCTTCTTCTTCTGTTTTCTGTTTTCTTTTTCTTTTTTCTTTTTATTTTTTCACAAATAGATCTCTCATTAGAGTAGATGTTCTCTTTCTTCACACATTTTGGGCTAAGCAAACATAATGTAGATCATTTCCTTTGACCAACTTTTTCTTTAAATGAAAATTTTCACCACAAAATTTTCTCAAAATGTAAAAGGTTATTCATGGTTTTTCAGGGTTAGAATAGGGACGAAATATGTAGTTAAAAGAATAAATAAAGGCTTATGTAACATAAGGCAAAAGGTGGTTGACAAGGGAAAATAATAATTCAATTATGGCATGATAACAAGGACAACTGGGAAAGCTTTTTTTTTTTTTTGTTAATAACAAAATGCCTATATCATTTCTCTAATATTTGGTGTTAACTAGGACTTCGCCTCAAGGATTCATCAACAGATTCTACAGCAAAGCAAGATTGAAATTCTGTGACCCAGTTAATTCGGCTTATTCTCTTCAAGAGCAAGATGAAGGTGGGAAACGACTAAGCGCTCTAATTTTTTCAAGGTCAAAGATTTAAATCAAAGTAAACACAAAACTCAGTTTTTTTGAGGTCCTATGTCCTCCTATCTTCAATCACAAAGTTCAGAGTCATAGAAAATCCAATCATACTCAAATACATGCTTGGTAAAAGAATCCAAGAACACAAGACAAAATGACTACGGGATGAGTGACTATGAGAGGAGTTTACACCCCCAAACATAAACTAAACAATGTCCTCATTGTAATTCAAATGTGAAAAAGAACGAAGAAATGAAAGGAACTCCCTTGGTTTTGTGGTGGAACAGCAGCAGCTTGCAATTTCCAGCTCTTTATTCCTACCTCACAGTCCTGTTTATTCAGACATTATTCTATGGGCTGCCTCCTATAAGCGCTTGTTACTACAGCTAGACTTTTTGATCTTCAGCAATTGGGGTCTCCCAGATGAATAAGTGCAATGTTCCTTTCCACTTGTTCTCCAGAATAATGGTTCAATCATTGACCTTTAACTCTGAATATACTACCTGTTTTGTCTTTCAAATCTATTGCTCCAAAAGGGGAAACTTTATCAATTATTTAAGGACCTGTCCATCTTGATCTTAATTTTCCCGGAAAGAGTTTGACTCGTGAATTGAATAACAACACCTGTTGTCCTGGTGCAAACTTACGCCTGAGAATCGGCTTGTCATGCCACTTATTCGTCCTTTCTTTATATATCTTCGCATTTTCATAAGCATCATTCCAAAACTCGTCCATCTCATTCAATTGCAAAAGGCGTTCTTCCCATGCTGCTTTCAAATCAAAATTAAACTTTCTTACAGCCTAATAAACTCGATGCACCAACTCCACATGAAGATGACATTCTTTTTCAAACACTAATTGGTAAGGAGACATTCCAATAGGTGTTTTAAAAGATGTACGGTACTCCCACAAAGCATCGTCAAGCTTCTTTGCCCAATCCTTCCTGTTGGTGTTGACCGTCTTCTCAAGGATGTTCTTAATTTCCCGATTCGAAATTTCAGCTTGACCATTAGTTTGAGGTAGTAACCAAGTGCTATCTTATGCTTCATACCATATTTAGAAAGTAAATTTTTGAACAACTTGTTGCAGAAGTGGTTCCTTCTTCACTAATCATAGCTCGTGGAGTTGCGAATCTTGTGAAAATATTTTTATGCAGAAATTTGAGCACTACTTTTGCATCATTTGTTGTAGCAATTGCTTCCATCCATTTTGACATGTAATCCACTGCTAGCAAGATGCAAAAAAAGCCAAAGGAAGGAGTTAAAGGACCAATGAAATCTATTCTCCAAACAACAAATATTTCAACGTCCAAGATGTTTTTCAATGGGAGCTCTTGACGCCTTCAGATATTTTCCATGCGTTGGCACTAGTCACAAGTCTTCACTAAAGTATAGCTGTCACGAAAAATTGAAGGCCAAAAGTAACAAACTTGAGAGTACCTTAGCTGTTGTTCTTGTTACTCCAAAGTGTCCTCCATATGATGATGAATGACAATGATGGAGAATGGCTTGCATCTCCTCTTCTGGCACACATCTTCGGATGATTTGATCGAGACATCTTTTGAACAACAAGGGCTCATCCCAAAGATAATATTTCACATCATGCAGAAACTTTTTACGTTGATGGTAAGTGAGGTCTGGTGGCAGTACTTTACATGCTAAGTAATTCACAATATTAGCATACCAAGGAAGCTTGATCTCACATGCAAACAACTGCTCATTGGGAAATTCTTCTTTGACCACTAAATCTGGTTTTAGTTCTTGGTCCAGCCAAGAGAGATGATCGGCAACTACATTTTCACTTCCTTTCGTATGTCAAACTTCCAAATCAAATTCTTGAAGAAGTAAGATCCAACGAATCAATCTAGGCTTAGCATCTTTCTTAGCAAATAAATATTGGATTGTTGTATAATTTAATTGAGCTTCATTCAAAGTCCGGTTGTTTTTTTCCTAATACTTCTCCTATTGCAAAGTCACTTGTGAGTCATAGTTTTCAGGATTAAGGCAACCCAAGAGGGGGTGAATTGGTTTTCTAAAATTTTTCGCTATTGACCCCCAAAGAGGTGTTTGCAAAGAAAAGCCTACTTTAACACAAGTATAAATATGCAATAAGAGTAAGTATGTGCTGAAAGTAAAGAGTTGAGATAAGAGAAGAAAACACTCCATTTTTAGGTGGTTCGACAAACCAGCCTACATCCACCCTTCAAGCTCCTTCACCGAGCCTTGAGGTTTTTCACTATTCTCCAATAGCTTTACACACTAGCTTCCGGGTGCTAGAGAACCGTACAAGTGTTTTCTCACGGGCTCAACACTCAAACCCACCCAAGTGGTTTTTCTGGCTCACCACTCACAATCTCACCAAGCTTGAGATATACCCTCTCAAAGCTTATTCTTTAGTGAACAACCTCACTAAAGGAAACACCTCTTTTGATATGAAGATGAAAGAACAAACTCTCTCAAAGAATGGATATAAAAGTGGAAGACTCTATCTCTTTATTCACACAAAGACAAGGATATGAAAGTATGTTTTGTGTGAATGATATGAGAAATATAGAATAGGAAGATTTAGAATATTTCTCAAGTAGTAGAAATAATATATGGTCGTTAGTTGTACATTTTAGACGAAATGAAGGTGTATTTATAGGCCACATATGAAAACTAGCCGTTTATAACCGTTGGGAGTTTTCTACTAAAATGACCCGATCGACCGCTACATGAACAGGTCGACCGCTTCAAGTTACCGTTACCCAATGGTCATATTGTTAGAAGCATAATGACTCTTTTGTCAAAACCAACCGGTCGACCGCTATACCAAGCGGTCGAAGTACCGGTCGACCTCTTCAACTTAAGCACATAGTTCGGCTGTATTAAAAACTAGTTTTTGACCACTTTTAAAGACCCAATTTTATAAGACTTACTTCCCATAAGTATATGAAAGGTTTGTAAGTTTGTTTGGGGTGTTTTGAACCATATAAAATGATTTTAATCTTTCATACAAAACTTAAAATGGTTTATGCACGTTTTGAAAGATATGCAAGTGCGTGATTCAAATCCTTGTCAAAAGTGAAACAAAGAGTTACAAGGATTATACCCTAAGGTCTTGAATCTTCACTTTGAGCTCCTTGCATCTCCTTGTTCTTCTTTCTTCAAGTCTTTGGCTCTTTTCGTCAAATGTCTTTGTCTTTGAAGATGTCCATTTTGTAAACTTCACCCATTTATTAAAATCATCAAAATCTCGATTGTGCACAAAAGCCAACATCACTTGCATCACATATGAATTCAAAAGGTTGACTCCAATCAGGTACAATTATAATTGGTGCAGAGACAAGCTTCTCCTTGATCACATTAAAGGCTTGCAAACAATTATCACCAAAGTCAAAAGGAGAATTTTTTTTCAAGAAGATTGCATAAAGGTTTAGAGAGATTAAAAAATCCTTTATAAATCTTCTATAAAATCCCTCATGACCCAAAAAACTTCGAATTCCCTTCATATTCTTTGGAGGTGGTAGTTTTTCAATGGTTGCAATTTTAGCTCGATCAACTTCAATTCCTTTAGATGGTATTCGATGGCAAACACAATCCCTTCTTGAACCATGAAATGACACTTCTCCCAATTGAGGACTAGATTCTTTTCTTCACATCTTTTCAAAACAAGATTTAAATTATTTACACAATAGTCAAAAGATGTACCAAAAACTGAAAAGTCATCCATGAAAATTTCCATGATATTTTTCACCATGTCAGAAAAGATAGTCATCATGCAACGTTGAAATGTCGCTGGGGCATTGCACAATCTGAATGACATCCTCCTATAAGCAAATGTTCAATAGGGGCATGTGAAAGTAATTTTTTCTTGGTCTTCGGGGGCTATGGAAATTTGGTTATATCCCGAATAACCATCTAAGAAACAATAGAAATAATATCTGGCCAATCGATCCAACATTTGATCAATGAAAAAGGAAGTGAAAAATGATCATTCGTTGTTGCTTTGTTCAACTTGCGGTAATCCATGCATACACGCCAACCCGTAATTGTCCTTGTAGGAATAAACTCATTGTTGTCATTCTTCACCACCCTCATTCCACCCTTTTTTGGCATTACTTGCACTGGGCTTACCCATGAGCTGTCTGAAATAGCATAGAGGAGCTTCAAGATTTTAGCTCTCACAACTTCCTTAATTGTTGGATTCAATCTTCTTTGATGCTTGATCAAAGGTTTATAAGAATATTCTTCCATCAAAATATTATGCATGCAAATGGCGGGGCTTATACCTTTTATGTCGGAAATAGTCCATCCCAAGGCTGTTCTATGCTCCCTTAACACACGCAACAATTTATTCTCTTCTTCAGGTGTGAGTGATGCAGCGACTATCACTGGACAGGTGGAATTGTCACCCAAGAATGTACAGTGAAGGTGCTCAGGTAATTGCTGCAACTATAGTGGTTTTTCTTCAGAAAAAATAGAATCCGACTTCGTTACAATAGGATCTAAACTCCCCACTTCATTGGTAAGTGATGTGTCCTGCTGTAAGGTTTTCAAGGCATTTACATAGTAGAGAAATTCTTCACTAATAACAGGTAAATCTAATCCACTAACAGTTGAGCTAGTGAAATTACAAGCTTGACATGAAGTGGTTGTGAGTCCTAGTTTCAGGATTAAGACAACCCAAGAGGGGGGTGAATTGATTTTCTAAACTTTTAGGTTAAAACCCCCAAAGTTGTGTTTGCAAGTAAATACTACTTTAGCACAAGTATATAATATGCGGAACTGTAAATAAGTGCTAAAGTAAGGAGTAGGGATAAGACAAGTAAACACAGTATTTTTAGGTGGTTCGGCAAACCCGCCTACATTCACCCCTCAAGCTCCTTCACCGAGCCTTGAGGTTTTCCACTATCTTCCAATAGCTTTTACACACTAGCTTCCAGGTGCTAGTGAACCGTATAAGTGTTTTCTTCCGGGCTCAACACTCAAACCCACCCAAGTCGTTTTTTTGGTTCACCACTCACAACCTCACCAAGCTTGAGATATACACTCTCAAAGCTTCTTCTTTAGTGAACAACCTCACTAAAGGAAACACCTCTATTGGATAGGTAAATGGAAGAAAAAACACTCTCTTGATAGAGTAGATATGAAAATGGAAGGCTCTATCTCTTGATTCACACAAAGACAAGGATATGAAAGTGTGTTTTGTGTGAATGATATGAGAAATATAGAATAGGAAGGTTTAGAATATTTCTCAAATAGTAGAAATGATATGTGGTCGTTGGGTTATCATTTTAGACGAAATGAAGGTGTATTTATAGGCCACATATGAAAACGAGTCGGTCGACCGCTACATGAACTGATCGACCGCTTCAAGTTACCGTTACCCAACGGTCATATTGTCAGAAGCTTCAACGGCTCTTTTGTCAAAACCAACCGGTCGACCGCTACATGAGGCGGTCGAAGTACCGGTCGACCGCTTGAACAGTCGGTCGACCTCCTCAACTTAAGCATGATCCATTTCTTTTAAAAACAAGGTTTTTGACCACTTTTAAAGACCCAATTTTGAAGACATAATTCCCATAAGTATATGAAGGTTTGGAGGTTTGATTGAGATGTTTTGAAACCTATAAAAACATTTTAATCTTTTAAACAAAACTTAAAACGGTTTATGCATGTTTTGAAAGATATGCAAGTGCGTGATTCAAATCCTTGTCAAATGTGAAATAAGAGTTACAAGGATTATACCCTAAGGTCTTGAATCTTCACTTTAAGCTCCTTGCATCTTCTTGTTCTTCTTTCTTCAAGGTTTGACTCTTTTCGTTAAGTTGTCTTTGTCTTTGAAGATGTCCATTTTGTAAATTCATCCATCTATTGAAATCGTCAAAATCTCGATTGTGCACAAAAGACAACAATCTCCCCCTTTTTGATGATGACAATAAAGTTATAGTTTTGGGATGACCCTCCCTATCTTTTGCAATTGGACAAACATTTAAAGCTTGAAGACAAAGCATTAGTATCCATTGGATTTATAAAGAGTAATACAATTAAAACATAATCCAATTAAAAGGAGAATATATAGTCTTATCAAAACTATTAGCACATTTCTCCCCCTTTGTCACATCAGAAAGATAAAGGACACATTTCTCCCCAAATATGCATTCTAAAAACAAAGGGAATCCAAGCATGTAGACATTTAAGAATTCTCCCCCTTTGTCAGTCAAAAAGAGAATGCATGGATAGAATTTAAAAGTTCATTTTTCATCTAAAAGATCAAGTTTGAGTTTTAAGTGACGATCTCTTTGGCATGGTATAGAGGATGTCTAACGGGGACTCAAGAGTCCATCGCTATTACGATAGTAGCCCACCGAGTGGGTTTGTACCATCCTCTTAGCTACCAATGACAATTTAAAGTCATTCTCAACCAAAGAAAGTTTAAGCACACAAAAACTTATCAAAGATCAGGATTTTTGTAAAAGAGATAGCTTATAGATTTTCCATTTTGATAAATGCAGGAAAATATGTGAAGGATAAATACATTTGCATTTATAACATTTAACAACCTAGAAAATATAATTAGCCAACAATTAAAACTTATTCTCAAATAAGGATTTAGATGTTACCAAAGGTTTCCCCTTTACATTTGTCCTCAAATGTCACAAGCCTTCTTGATAGGCAAGTTTCATCCAAGCACCATGTGTTGCTCCATCCTACAAGAGAATCAAGAAACAATTTTTGGTACCCAAGCTTTCTTGGGTCCTTCAATGTTAGTTTTGGTTCCTTTTGGAACCCATGCTTTCTTGAGAGTCTTGCTCCCAAGTTTCTTCAATGCACAATCAAAAATTAGATGCCCATTTTTGTTGCAAAAATGACATGTTTGAGTAGGTGCATTAAATGATTTAGCCTTCATAAAATAATTCTTAAAATATTTTTGGTGAATTGAAGGCTTGTAGCCTAAGCCACATTTGTCAAAGACACATCTTTGACTATTAAGCATGTTTTCCAAGGTTTTGCTTAATTTAGTAAACTTCTCAATAATTTTGCTTTGAGAAACAATTTTGTTGTTCAAAGCAACCTTTTCATTTTCAAATTCTAAAGCTTTTTGTTGGAATAAATTATTTTCTAGCTTTAGAGTATCTCGCCCATGTTTCAAAGGATCAATTTCATTTGAAATCAAAGTGAGTTTCTTTTTCAAAGAAGTATATTTTGAACCTAGTTTTTCAAATTGGCATAAAAGATCATCAAATGCATTTTGAAGCTCAATATATGAAATTTCAGGCTCATCATTCAAAGAATGTACCTTATCCTCATCCTCATCAGTATCTTCAAATGTCATGAAGAACATATTGGCTATTTCTCCATCTTCTTCTTCTTCGGAGGAGGAGGAACTTTCATTGTTAGCCTTCCAAGATGTCTTCTTGTATTTGAGGCTTCTCTTTCCTTTCTTACTTTTGAGGCAGTTCTTGAACTTTCTAGTCATTAAGACTATATCTTCCTCATCTCCATCTCCATCTTCAATTATGAAGGATTTGAGAGCGATCCTCATCTTCTTTTGGCTCTCATATTCATTTTCGAGCATTTGGATCTCATGGGTCATTAAGAATCCAATGAGCTCATCTAGAGGATGTTTGGTGAGATCCTTTGCTTCTTGTATGACGGTCACTTTGACCTCCCATGCCTTTGGTAGTGACCTAAGGATTTTTCTCAACAAATCGGAGTTAGTATAAGATTTACCAAGTGCATTCAAAGCATTTATAATTGTGGTAAATCTAGTATACATGACAGTAATTGATTCCTCTGGTGTCATTTTAAATAATTCATAATTATGAACAAGCATATTGATTTTTGTCTCTTTAACTTGGCTTGTTCCTTCATGAGTAATTTCTAGAGCATGCCAAATTTCCTTAGCATTTGTGCAAGAAGATATTCTATTAAATTCATTTCTTTCTAAAGCACAATAAATAATGTTCATAGCTCTAGCATTTAAATAGATTTTCTTTTTGTCTAGGTCACTATATTCATTTTCGTTTTTAAAGGTTTCAACCTCTCCAACTTCTTTTGTGGGAATATGTAGACCATTCAAAGTGCATTACCACAAATCATAATCAATGGATTGAAGATAGATTTTCATCCTAGCTTTCTAATATGCATAATCATTTCCGTAAAAAAAAGGTGGTCTAAGAGTGGAAAACCCTTCAACTTGAGTGTTGAAGCTTGTAGTTGTCATTCTAACTCAAGATGGTTAAATCTTGTAAACATGAGCACCAAGCTCCAATACCAATTGTGAGTCATAATTTCAGGATTAAGGCAACCCAAGAGGGGGTGTGAATTGGTTTTCTAAACTTTTCAGTTAAAGCCCCCAAAGTTGTGTTTGCAAGTAAATACTACTTTAGCACAAGTATATAATATGCGGAACTGTAAATAAGTGCTAAAGTAAGGAGTAAGGATAAGAGAAGCAAACACAGTATTTTTAGGTGGTTAGGCAAACCCGTCTACATCCACCCCTCAAGCTCTTTCACCGAGCCTTGAGGTTTTCCACTATCTTCCAATAGCTTTTACACACTAACTTCCGGGTGCTAGTGAACCGTACAAGTGTTTTATCCCGGGCTCAACACTCAAACCCACCCAAGTAGTTTTTTTGGCTCACCACTCACAACCTCACCAAGCTTGAGATATACACACTCAAAGCTTCTTCTTTAGTGAACAACCTCACTAAAGGAAACACCTCTATTTGATAGGTAGAAGGAAGAACAAAAACTCTCTTGATAGAGTAGATATGAAAATGGAAGACTCTATCGCTTGAGTCCCACAAAGACATGGATATGAAAGTGTGTTTTGTGTGAATGCTATGAGAAATATAGAATAAGAAGGTTTAAAATATTTCTCAAGTAGTAAAAATGATATGTGGTCGTTGGGTTATCATTTTAGACGAAATGAAGGTGTATTTATAGGCCACATATGAAAACTAGCCGTTTATAGCCGTTGAGAGTTTTAGCTAAAACGAGTCGGTCGACCGCTACATGAACCGGTCGACCGCTTCAAGTTACCGTTACCCAACGGTCATATTGTCAGAAGCTTCAACGGCTCTTTTGTCAAAACCAACCAGTCGACCGCTTCAAGTTACCGTTACCCAACTGTCATATTGTCAGAAGCTTCAACGACTCTTTTGTCAAAACCAACCGGTCGACCGCTACATGAGGCGGTCGAAGTACCGGTCGACCGCTTGAACAGCCGGTCGACCTCCTCAACTTAAGCATGATCCAGTTCTTTTAAAAACAAGGTTTTTGACCACTTTTAAACACCCAATTTTGAAGACATAATTCCCATAAGTATATGAAGGTTTGGAGGTTTGATTGGGATGTTTTGAAACCTATAAAAACATTTTAATCTTTCAAACAAAACTTAAAACGGTTTATGCTTTTTTTGAAAGATATGAAAGTGCGTGATTCAAATCCTTGTCAAATGTGAAATAAAGAGTTACAAGGATTATACCCTGAGGTCTTGAATCTTCACTTTAAGCTCCTTGCATCTTCTTGTTCTTCTTTCTCAAGGTTTGACTCTTTTCGTCAAATTGTCTTTGTGTTTGAAGATGTCCATTTTGTAAACTCATCCATTTATTGAAATCATCAAAATCTCGATTGTGCACAAAAGCCAACAGTAGTGATGCATCGTTCTAAGGTATCAGCTGGTACATCTTCTTGAAAGGCTTCGTTTATACATTGCTTAATGACATCTACCAGAAAACAAGTGCTTGTCTCTTCTGGAAATCTCATGGCTTGATAGATGTTGAACATAATCTCTTCCTTGTTCATTCTAAATGTTAATTCACCTTTTAGAACATCAATCAAAGCTCTTCCGGTAGCCAAAAATGGTTTGCCAAGAATTAGTGAAACTTCTTGGTCTTCCTCCATATCTAACACCACAAAATTAGCAGGAAAAATAAACTTGTCCACCTTTACCAGTACGTCTTCTATGATTCC
The DNA here is from genome assembly GCA_963930655.1 of Myrica gale. NCBI lineage: Eukaryota > Viridiplantae > Streptophyta > Magnoliopsida > Fagales > Myricaceae > Myrica > Myrica gale. Next base: position 11,895,175 of record OZ005614.1, read on the forward strand.
AAGTGGATACTTAATGGCTCGGTCTGCTAATTGCAAAGAAATGGTTGTTTGTTTCATCTCTCAAATATCTAATTTCCTACAAATAGAAAGAGACATAAGATTAATGCTAGCACCAAGATCACATAAAACTTCATCAAAAATTGAATTTCCAAAAGTGCAAGGCAATGTGAAACTCCCTGGATCTTTTAATTTTTGAGACAATTTCTTTTGAAGAATGACACTACATTCTTCAGAAAGTTTGAATGTTTCGAACTCCTCCAACCTTCTTTTCTTAGAAATGATGTCCTTCAAGAATTTGACACAATTTGACATTTGTTTCAAAGCATATGCAAAAGGAATATTTATGTGAATTTTCTTGAAAATATCCAAAAATTTAGAAAATTGCTTATCTAATTTTTTTTGGAAACGTTGAGGATAAGGAAGTGGGGTAGGGAGAGTAGGAGGATTGTCTAGAAATGAAATCACTAGAGGCTTGTCAGCCTCTCCTTGTGTATTGTCCACAATCTCCTCTTTCTCTGCTTTTTCATTGCCTTTGCCGTTGTTTGTAACTGTAGGACTGGAACTGGTTGCTTTTGATGGCGACCTCTCAATTTCTCTTCCGCTCCTAAGTGTGATGGCCTTGCATTGTTCCTTTGGATTCACTTCTGTATTGCTAGGAAAAGTTCCTTTTGTTGGGTAGTGATGGTTGTGGCTAGTTGCCCAATTTGAACTTCAAGATTTTTCATAGTGGCTCCGATGTTGCTACAATGAGTCTCAATGTTGTCGAACCGCGAATCATTCTTTTTAAACCTTGCTTTTTTCAACTCAACAAAAGAAACCATGGCATTGTCAAAGTGATATCTTCTTCTCACTTGGTTGATTTGTAAATCCCGAAGGAGGTTGCAGCACATTATTTGTGTTTCCATAAGAAAAATTCTCATGATTTCGAAGCCCTGGATGGTAGTTGTTTGGCATAAGATTCCCTTGATAGTTGTAGTTTCGATTCTTGATGTATTGGGCTTGCTCTTGGCTCATTTCATTACCTGGAACTGCCATACTTGAAGTTGCAATATATTTTGTATTTTGTGGAATTCCTTGGGTAGTCAAAGTTGAAATTTGATGAGATAGAGAAGCAACTTGAGGTGAAAGGGCTGCTATGGGCTCCAATTTGTGAATTCCAGCTACTTTCTTAGTCATAGTTCTTTCGGTTGGCCATTGATAATTATTTGAGGCCATTTCTTCCAAAAGAAAAGTAGCACCTTCAGCTGTCTTTGACATCAAAGTTCCACCAGCAGCAGCATCAACTATGGTCCGAGTTTGTCCATTTAACCCATTGTAGAACATCTGAACCTGTAACCAATTAGGCAATCCATGTTAAGGGCAGCGTCGAATCATGTCTTTATACCTTTCCCAAGCTTCATAAAGTGATTCAAAATTATTTTGCTTAAATTGACCAATCTCACGTCTGAGTTGAGCTGTCTTTGCAGGTGGAAAGAATTTGGCAAGAAACTTTTCAGCCATGTCTTGCCAACTAGTGACACTTCCCGGTTGTAGAGATTGTAGCCATCCTCTTGCCTTGTCCCTCAAAGAAAAAGGAAACAATCTTAGTCTAATGGTATCGATCACCTGTATTCTCGGGCATATTATCAAGCCCCTAATATGGGCAACAATTCTGGAAACAAAACAACAACAATTTTTATACCCAATCTGCCAAATATTACAACAGCACCCAATCGTATAACAAGCTATTCTAGGTGATGCTTAAAGTTTTGGAGGAGATGCAGACTCGGGAGCCATATTTATCACTTGCAAAAACAGTATTTATAAACGAGAGGCCAATACGTTCACAAGTTTTAACTTCCACTTTTCACAACCATGGTGGTTGTGTCGACGTCCTCTTCCACACTATCTTCTCCCACCGCCAACTTCAAAGCCCAGTTCACCAACGCAACAACCTGCAAACCGGTCTCACTCTTGCTACAATTCTTACACCAAATCAATGGAAAAACTGTCTCTGGTTTTGTCAACAAGGTTATTGGTTTCTCCCTGTTGTTGGCTTAGTAGCGAGGATTCTGAGTGACGAAGGTGGCCTTGGCGGCGACATCATTGATTTTGCGGAATTTAGAAGGTGGGTGGGCAAGACTGCTAGAATTAAATCCTTGGCCGTGTGCGATGGAATTTGCTATTGAAATTGAATTTCAGCTGATATTTCTTTCTGAGTAGACAGGGGATACTTTGTATGTTCTAGTATTCTGCTGGCTAGCAGCCGTTGGTGTTGGGCTTCTCAAATCAGAGGAGATTTTGGAGGGGCAGCGAGGCTTCAAAATTTCGAACGATATCGAGTTTGGAGGAGAATTTGGAAGATATACGATGCGGGGTGAGCTGGAAATGACGTGGCGTATCAGTTATGTCCTGTCCATATTGTTGATATGTCAGGTGATGCCGTTAAGGGAATCGAGGAGGCTTGACGGAAAGCTTCTTTCGTCAAAAAAAAAAAAAAAAAAAAAGTAAAATCAAATGATTAAAATTTAGAACTAAAAACATAAAGGGGGTAAAACCCAACTACTAAAATACCATTTTCCCAACGCCCCTCTCCACGCCGGGTTGGAGTCTGGAGAGAAGGAGAATGAGGATAGTAGGCCTGACGGGTGGAATCTCGTCGGGGAAGAGCACCGTCTCCAATCTTTTCAAGTCCCATGGCGTACCCGTCGTCGACGCCGACATCGTTGCCCGTGTATGTTTTTCTTTCTTCTTTGTCTTCTCTTACCAGGTTACTGTTGATCTGAGACCATTTTGGCTTGCCCTCGAAAATAATTTTCTTGGCGCCGTGGCAAATTCATTCTCTGCTTCTTATCAATTCCATCGCCAACAATTGAAAAGAATTAGAAACCCGAGAAACAGTTTCGAAAATCCTATTAATGACTTCAAACAAATATCGATAATTGGTGATCCCCGTAGAAGTTTTTATTGGGGGCAATTGCCCTATAGATTGCTACGTAATCGGAAGAGTACTCCTGTAATAACTTTAAGGGCCAAAATCCCAAGGAGTTGAAAATAGCTGAAACTTCTCTTTATGTTTTGTTTTTGCCTGGGATGTTGTAGTAGTTCATTACCCAAGAAAAGAGAGAACTCGCTATTTCACCAAGTTCACTAACTAGGAAAATTGATACTTCATTAAGCTGCTAGAGAGTTTCAAGCTTGTTGGCTTTTGGTCCTTTTGCGTCTATTTCACGAGGGATTTTTTTTTTTTCCAGGATGTATTAAAGAAAGGCACTGGTGGCTGGAAAAAGGTCGTTGCAGCATTTGGGCAGGACATTCTACAAGCCGATGGAGAAGTTCATAGGACTAGGTTGGGCCAAATTGTGTTCTCTGATCCTGCAAAGCGCCAACTCCTTAATCGGTACTGATATGTTATGCACTTCAAAATTTTAAGGACACAAAGTTCGTCCATTTTTTCTTTCTTTTTCAGTTCTTACATGTTGTGGCTTGTGCATACTACCTTTCCCTATTTTATTTTTATCATGTGTTTATGGAATGACATTTGTGCTATTCTTTCGAATAATATGTTGCCATAGTTCTCTCTTGCTTGTGTGCCTTTCTTGTACGGTATTGATTTGTGTTGTCAAATCCCATGAGAAGGGAAAAGAAATGGTAGCCTACTCGATTCTCGATTGAGAAAGTTGTTCTCGTTAAAGTTTCAAAGGAAGGCTCTCTGTTTCTTTTCTGTGTTTTTGGCTTCAGAAATTATCCGCTGTATTTGCTACTACCTATTTTGCACTAATTCTCTCCATGATATCGATTAAACAAAAGTTCTTTCCAAGTTGATGATAAACTGGCGGTTCATTCAAAAACTTTTAGTGCCCAATGGAGGCAACTTCTGATCATGAAATCATGCCCTTGAAGTTCTACCTGCATATTATTTTTATTTAGTCAGGTCAAGTTTCAGGACTATAGGCTCTTTATATCGGGATCAGTTGTGTGAAGTACCATTATCTATTTTGCCTTTATGTGCCACAATAATACCAGATGTTTGTTAAAGATCTGTGTTGAACTGCATCGTCACAGAAATTGCGTATCAATTGGGTATGAATTGGGTTATTGATCTTCTTATAGGTTGTTGGCTCCTTATATATCCTCTGGTATCTTCTGGGAAATTGTGAAGCTATGGATGAAGGGGCATAAGGTTATTGTTCTTGATATCCCTTTATTATTCGAGGCTAAGATGGACAAGTGGACGAAGCCCATTGTGGTTGTTTGGGTTGATCCTGAAACACAGCTTCGCAGACTCATGGCAAGAGACAGATCTAGCGAGGAGGATGCTCAAAACAGAATAAGTGCTCAGATGTCTCTAGATCTGAAAAGGACTAAGGCAGATATTGTGATTGATAACACAGGATCACTAGAGGACTTGAATGAACAGTTTAGGAAGGTATTGTCTGACATCACAAAGCCCTTGACGTGGACTGAGTTTTGGCTTTCCAGACAGGGAGCCTTGTTGGCACTTGCTGCTGTTGGTGTAGGTGTTCTTATATGCCTGCTGTTATTGTAGGTGTTCTTATATGCCAAAGGATCTCAAGTGGTAATCATTTGGAACCATCATAACAATCTCAAAATTCTTGTACTTGAGATTTGCCTTTGTATCCCATTACCTATCTTTGCTTCCCAGTTTTTTGTTTTATTTTTGGGGTTTTATAATCCATTGAAGAAGTATTTATATGTATTATTGGGAAGGAAGATGGTCAAATATCAGGCTTGCCTTTTGTGTTGCAAATAGTGAAATAAAAGACTAACTCAGTTCTGAATCCTTATTTTGATGTTCTCTACCAGATCAAAGTTCTTTATTCTTTTCATGTCGTAGTTCTATCTTCTATATCAAAGCGATCTGAAAAAAATGCAGCGCATACCTTTCTATCATGTTGAGAATCGCGATTCTGGATGTCAGAGTCGTATTCTGTTAATGGAGCTGATGAAATCTTAGTTCTCAGGGTGAGAACAGAATGCTAAGAAAAGCTGAAGTATTAAAGCTCAAACTGATGGATACAGAGTACAGACAAGACTTACATATTTCGGGAAAAATATAATAGACCTTTCTTGTCATAAACGTCTTTTGATTGTCAAGATATGATTTTTCAATAATTCAATGTTTGGAGTATAAGCCCTGAACTCCTCACTTTTAAATGGCAGACCTCTCTGTCTTCTACTTTTCCTTGCAAATCATTGGCTTCCCTCAAAACAAGACTAGTATCACAGTTTAGAACGGTGGAATACACAGCCACTGACTGCCCCACCGCTGTGGCCCCTCATGCGGGAGGGGGGGGGGGGGGTCTGGGAGGAGGGGGAAACCCTCAAGCATGCTATCAGAAGGTGAGAGATCCCTTAGTTATGGCCCTCATCCATGAGGAACTGGACTGAAAAGTGGATGGAGTCGATAATTTCACCATAGCCAAAGCATATAGATCTGATATTCCTCCTAACATTGTTTCGCGGGATTCTGTTAGCTAGGTGGCTTGTTTGCTAAGAAAAAAGAAGGTCTTATCCAACAAATGGAAAATCGGTTCTTCAAAAGTATATGAAGTCCCAAGGTATAAGGGGTATCCGAATGTTTTTCTCTAAATTAGTATTTGTGCTTTCTTTATCCTTCAATGGATGAAGTAGAGAGCGATACCTCGTGTCACCAATCATACTTCTAATTTGTGAACACTAGCTTTGTGTACACAATGTTCTTACTTTCATCTTTTTGATTCACTGGGCAGTCGAATTATGTTCTAAAACATTGTACGTCCTAATGCCACCCACTGCATTCGCTGCGCATAATCTGAGACGGAATTCCACCGCTACTGTTTATCCACGAATATAGGAACTTTACAATCTCCACCTGCTCGAAAATTTACTGTTTTTTTTTTAATCTGTGATTTCTGCTTCAAGTGGATCAACACAGGATGCCTTCATGCAGATTTCATTTAACCATCTCAAAATTTCCCCTTTTCTTGACCCTTTGATGACCGAGAGGGGTGGTCCAGTTCTGGGATAAAGCAAGTTGATTTCAAAGAGGGTTGTGTACCGCATTAAGATCATCCTAGCCGTCAAGGACTGTTTTCAGATTGGAGGTTTATATTATCGTAAACAGGCTGTTATGAGTGCATGGTGGTGTCTCAAGTCACTCTTAAGAGTTTAGAAAGCCAGGAAAACCCATTGGCAGCTTATACAAAGTAGGAGATAAGCTTGAGAGGCTACATTGTTGGTATTACCTGTTGCATCGACTTTGGAATTTGTATAATATACGAATATAAAAAGCTATCTCTAGACTTTGATCTTAGCCAGGACGCTGTAGGCAAAGGTACAAAACGCTAATCTGAAACATAAATTATTCTTTCCACTAAAGGTGCAATATAACTTTTTTTGTAACTTGTTTATGATAATCGTTTTGTTCTCTTCCTCATCCTTGATTGTTGTCTGTCATCTTACGTATCTCATACTTTTGCCTTTTGATTCTATAAAGGTCTCTCGGCACTAGTTAGCAAGTTGCAGTTTTCAGTGAAATATTGCTGATTGTCATACTCAACTACTGTTAAGAAGCATATACCCGCATTTTCTTGGACTAGATTTCATTCTCTGATATTAATCTGTTCAGCTGAGGTTTTGGGTTGCCATTATCCGGCCGAAATTTGTGCTTACTATTGATTTGAATTATACAGATGATTTTTACTAAAAAGTTGATTGAAGTTTGCTGTTCAGAGTGAAGAAATGGTCAGCAGAGTAGTTCAAGTATTCTGAATTGCTTAGTTTTAGCTGTGTCGATTAGAGACCCAACAAATTTATATAAAACAAAAACAGAGAATGGAACTAGCAAAATGCTGTCAAGCAAAGGGAGAGGCCTCTGGAGAGGCAGTTTGATGGAGCAATCCAACAAGTAGACAACTTTTAGATCATCTGGTGTAGCATCAAAATGCCAGCATGAATAGGGAAATTAGAAGGCATCGATCGGGGTAGCCCAGGCTCATGAAATTGGTATGTAGAACTATAACAGCTTCAAGATGGCAAAGGGTCGAATTAGGTTGCTTATTGAATCCTCTGGAAGTTGGCATTCAATTGTTTCCTTTAATACTCACCGTACACTAACTCATGCTCAACTAAACAATTGCCAGGGTTAAATGTATGCAAGACCAACAAGAATTACCCGTACACATCTTGCAATTATTTCTGTGAAGAACATAACAGCAATATGGATCTGAGATCGGATCTCATCCCCACTAAAGTATTGGTGCTTAGAAAAAGATGAGAAAGTTTTGTCCTCTTCTTTTCTCTAATCATTACACTAAGAGAAATAGAAATAAAGGTATCTAATACAGCAAAAATGATTTGTGTGACCTTAAACAGAAGACAGTTCATTAGCAGATCAGGGTAGCAAATGATGTCAGAGAACACGTAAGCATACATGCATAGTATATTTAAAGATGCATTAAGGATACACATATGACTGTGTCCAAGTTATATAAGATGCATCTCTCTCGTCCCAATATTTTTATAGAACCCACACGCAAAAGGTGGTCCACATATATAGGTCTTCAGTATATTTATTTACGGGGTTGATAAAATATCATAAGTGACCAATGAGCCTTCTAGCGGGTTCTGGGGAAAATCCTTGTTAGATTGTCCCTGAACACTACAATAATATTGTTTACTTTTTGAAAAAAATGTAGCACCATAAAGAGATTCGTTCGTGTACATTATCATGAAATTGTCTCTTGATAGGTTAATATGGGGACAAGAGAGGGGGTAAGAAAATGAGAAGTACGTGGCCATATGAGCGGCAAGCGGGGCTGTAATTCAGTTCGTACCATTCACTAATTTACTTGCTTTGAGGTTAGGAGTTCGAGAAGATATAACGTTGAAATCGCTTGCGAAAAGTAAAGTCTAACCTTGGACTTAATGGATGAGTTGAGATTGGTTGGTGGTCTTGCTAATGTTGTGATGACGGGCTTGCCCAAAGAGATGTAGCTATGACTTAAACGGACATTCTGCATGATGTTGCTATACTCGCGCCGAAGGAAGATTGTTACGCTGGTTACCCCCTCCCAGTTTGGTACTTGAGAAAAATAAATATCTTTAGACTATTTTTCACAAAAAGCTCTGAAAGAAGAAATAGGAATAAACACATTTTCTACTTACACAATATATAGATTTTTCTTTGAGACTTTTAGATTGAAAATATGATTACAGACATTAATGTGATTAAAGCAAGAAAAAAAATGAAAAAGGAGGACAATAGTACTATGAACTCCTTGATAAAAAAAGAAAAAAGTGCTATGAACTCCTTAAATATGAGTGGATTATTGTCTAGAATTTCATTTACTCTGCGCCTACCATCTACCTGGCTGGTACCATCCTCTTGTCGAATTCCATAGCCACCTGACGATGTTTAAAGGATGTTATATGAGCTGCAAATTACAACGTCAAGGAGGGCGACGTAAATTTATTAATTAGCTGCAAATTGAAACTTTAAATTAAACAACAAATTAAGAAATAACAATAGTAGGTTAATGTCTTCAATGATCATAGCTCAATAGTTGGAATGACAACTTTCATTGACAAGCACTGTTTTGAGAGTGAGTGTGAATTCGAATCTTACTGTTTGCGAATATTGATACCGGACTGTAGATCAGATTGAAATGTTCATCGTTGATTATTGAGTTCTTACTCTGATTAGTGCAATTTTTCAGTTAGCTTAGATTGATTCAAAGCCTACATATAAATCAGACGCAATAAATGTTTCCCATTACCAAAAGAAAATCAATACTAAGAACAGGTACTAAGAAAGACATTATTCCAAATTAATGCTATTTATTTCTGGATTAGGTGTCCTTAGAATCTTCTAGATCTGTCAAAGTATAGAAAACGATCGTGGGTCCATACCTATTTCGTTTTATTTTTTTTCTTAAAATCATACTACTTATATATTGAAAAGAGTGAAATACACAAATAACAAACTACAAACCAGCAGAAACAAAACTGAGGCGGCTTGGCATCATTAAACTTTCAAAGGCCTCGAGATAGAAAGGAATCAGGGTCATCTCCAGAAAAGGAGTTGGCAGCCGCCAGGCTGCTATATGATGATCTTCAAAATTATCAGCTCTAGGAATCTTGGATGGAGAGAAGAAGGGGAACGAGCTAAAAATCTGATAAAGAGGCACAAGAGGGACCTGTGAACTGAGATAGTAAAATATTCTCTATGACCGCTTCACAATCCCCCTGGAAAATTAAGTTAGAGATACTCAAGCTCGGAATTTTGGAAAGAGCTAACAAAGCCGCCTCCCCTTCAACAATCAAAGAATTGGTAGGAGAAGATCTCTAAGTCCAGGCTTTCACAATTTCACCATTAGAGTTGTAAAGAACCGCCACACTCATAGAAAAAAAAGAGGTCGAATGGCAACATTAAATGTTAGACGATGATGAGCACCCTCAAAAAATGCTTGAGCCGGATGTTTGTTCAACAATCTAGGAGAAGACTGCCAAGCAGCCATATGCTCTTTGTGTGAACTGTTAATCTTCTGAAGAAGGTCTGGAGGGTCTATCCGAATATCATCATGTGAAAGCAGATTTCGAGCCATCTAGAGCAAGTCTAGTATACTGACTGCAAATAGTTGGAAAGAATGAACAACATGTGATGAGATTCCAAGACTTCGAGATGGATCAAAAAGACAACCAATCCAGTCTAAAGAGGAGAGGTGAGTGAATAACTCAGACTAAAGAGCCCAAGGAGACATTAGCCAAATGAACCGAGAATAAGAACAAGAAAAAAAAGTGATGGATTGATTTTGTACTGTCTCCACAAAGCAGACATGAAGAGTTACCATGAAAGTTTGAGCCAAGTGATTGAGCAATACGAGATTTGGTAGGTAAAATATCCCAAGCTATCTTCCACAAAATAAATTTGAACCTTTCGTGCATTTTTAAACGCCATAACCGCTTCCAGTTTATAGCAGGAGCATCAGGTAGCACAGTAACACGAGCAGATGAAATCTGTTGATATGCTGAGTTAACCGTAAACTAACCCTTCTTGTCTGGTTTCCATACCACTCTATCTACATTGTTGGAAGGAGGAATGACAATTTGTAGGATATGTTGGATCAAATGGGCATCAAAAGCATCCTGAAGACGGCCAAGGTTCCAAGAACGAGAATAAAGATTAATGAAGTCGATGACCCAAAAAGAGGGTGAGCTATCCAGAAGTCCTACCGGAGGAATGGGTTTAAAAGACGGCAGGTTAGGAACCCAAGGGTCCACCTAAGTCCTAATATCTCTACCAGTACCAACTATGAAACAACTACCTTTAGAGATAGAACTCCGAGAAACAAGAAGGCCTTTCCAATCTTCTAGCATGAACTCAGTATTCCAGAGGTACTTTGCATGGTGACAAGTGGCCCAAGGACGAGTAGAGGAAGAGGAAAGTAACCAGCCCATCTTAGAGAGGAGAGCATAGTTAATTTTCTGAATTGGCTTTAGACCCATTCCACCTCGAGCTTCCGGAGTACATATTTTGTTCCAAGATAGAAGAGATAATTTATGGGAGCTATCCTGCTTATAGCCCCACAATAATTTCTGAAGAGAAGAATAAATCTTCTTACAGGTCACTAGGAAGTAAGAAAGAAGACATGCAATAAACAGGAATAGAAGCCACAACTGACTTGATCATCATAGATCGTCCGGCTTGCGATAAAAGTTTCCCCTTCCATCCTGAAATTTGCGCTCTATCCTTCGATGGAGATCTTCAAAGGCAATAGATTTGGAATGAGGCATAAGTAAAGGTATACCAAGATGCTTCGAGGAAGTAGTCATTGGTTTAAAACAAAAGAATTCACGCATTTCCCTTGCACAAGAATGACTAGTATTTGGAGTAATAAATATGGAAGATTTTGTTGCATTCGGGGATTGGCCAGACCACTGAGAGAATAATTGTAGGCAAAATTTAATATTCCTTGTTTCTGATTGATTAGCTTGTCCAAAAATAAACAAATCATCAACATATTGCAGGTGAGTAATCGAAGGACCACCTCTATTCAAACGAATACCATTTACCAGAGATAAAGAATGAGCCTTATCAAGGAGACGAGATAAATAAAAAATAAGAATGGAGACAAGGGGTCTCCTTGACGAAATCCTTTGGAAGGAGAAATGAAGCCAAATGGACTCCCCGTTTATGAGGAGCGAATAATGTGAGTCCTAGTTTACAAGATTAAGGCAACCCAAGAGGTGGGGGGGGGTGAATTGGTTTTCTAAATTTTTCGATATTAACTCCCCAAAACCGTGTTTGCAAATTAAATACTAATTTAGAACAAGTATAATGATATAACAAGTATGTAAGTGCTAAATGTAAAGAGTAGGGATAGAGAAAGCAAACACGTGATTTTTAGGTGGTTCGGCAAACCCGCCTACATCCACCTCTCAAGCTCCTTCACCGAGCCTTGAGGTTTTCCACTATTCTCCAATAGTTTACACACTAGCTTCCGGGTGCTAGTGAACCGTACAAGTGTTTTCCCGGGATCAACACTCAAACCCTCCCAAGTGGTTTTTCGGGCTCACCACTCACAATCTAACCAAGCTTGAGATATACCCTCTCTAAGCTTCTTCTTTAGTGAACAATCTCACTAAAGGAAACACCTCTATTGGATAGGTAGATGAAAGAACAAAAACTGTCTTGATAGAGTAGATATGAAAATGGAAGGCTCTATCTCTTGATTCACACAAAGACAAGGATATGAAAGTGTGTTTTGTGTGAATGCTATGAGAAATATAGAATAGGAAGGTTTAGAAAATTTCTCAAGTAGTAGAAATGATTTGTGGTCTTTGGGTTATCATTTTAGACGAAATGAAGGTGTATTTATAGGCCACATGAAAACTAGCCGTTGGGAGTTTTTTGCTAAAACGAGTCGGTCGACCGCTTCAAGTTACCGTTACTCCAACGGTCATATTGTCAGAAGCTCAACGACTCTTTTGTCAAAACCAACCGGTCGACCGCTACATGAGGCGGTCGAAGTACCGGTCGACCGCTTGAACAGCCGGTCGACCTCCTCAACTTAAGCATGACCCGGTTCTTTTAAAAACAAGGTTTTTGACCACTTTTAAACACCCAATTTTAAAGACATACTTCCCATAAGTATATGAAGGATTGGAGGTTTGATTGGGATGTTTTGAAACCTATAAAACATTTTAATCTTTCAAACAAAACTTAAAACGGTTTATGCATGTTTTGAAAGATATGCAAGTGCGTTATTCAAATCCTTGTTAAATGTGAAATAAAGAGTTACAAGGATTATACCCTAAGGTCTTTAATCTCCACTTTAAGCTCCTTGCATCTTCTTGTTCCTTTTTCTTCAAGGTTTGGCTCTTTTCGTCAAGTTGTCTTTGTCTTTGAAGATGTCCATTTTGTAAACTCATACATTTATTGAAATCATCAAAATCTCGATTGTGCACAAAAGCCAACAATCTCCCCCTTTTTGATGATGACAATAAAGTGATAGTTTTGGGATGACTCCCCCTATCTTTTGCAATTGGACAAATATTTAACACTTGAAGACAAAGCATTAGTACCCATTGGATTCATAAAGAGTAATACGATTAAAACATAATCCAAATAAAAAAGGAGAATACATAGTAATCAAAACTATTAGCACATTTCTCCCCCTTTGTCACATCAAAAAGACAAATGATACATTTCTCCCCAAATATGCATTCTAAAACCAAAGGGAATACAAGCATGTAGACATTTTAAAATTCTCCCCCTTTGTCAATCAAAAAGAGAATGCATGGATAGAATTTAAAAGTTCATTTTTCATCCAAAAGATCAAGTTTGGGTTTTAAATGACAATCTCTTTGTCATGGTATAGAGGATGTCTAACGGGGACTCAAGAGTCCATCGCTATTACGATAATAGCCCACCGAGTGGGTTTGACCAGCAGGGCTTCATTTTTTCCTACAAAATTAGAAAAGATAAAATTAGCGCATATGAAACATAAGTGATAAAGAATGCATAATTAAATCTAACGTTACAACAATACAAAATTTTCTCGTGCATCTTCTGATGTCCACATGCCATATTTATTAGTATGTGTTTTTTATACAGCAACACAGGACTAATCTCATCAGATTTTTGATTTTTCTGTAAACCAAAAGAAATATAAAACGTCCATATTAAAATACCTAAGTCATTTATTTAAATAATATCTACTAAAAATGTAAATTTAAAACATACTAACAACACTCTCGCTCGTTGAAAGGACCTCGCTCCCGAAGTGTGTACAATCTTCAGCTTAACTCTATTCTCTTTGTTGATTGGACTCCTCCTCTGCGTTGTACAATTACAGTTGTTACCATAATTAATAATAAAATCAAATAAACGTCCAGGAGTTCATTCTTTTTTGTTCATATCTTGATACGGGTGCTCTAACGCATCTTCTTTGGAATTGAACACCGAGTAGTGCTAGAACATTCTATTTTTTATGTGTCTTATACACTGTGTTCATCGTAGATGTCACAGTGATGCGATCTTTGGCTCAGTCATAATCTAGTTTGAAATCATCCTTAACATATATAACAGTTAGTACGTATAAAATGTTCTATAATTATAATTTAGTAAATTATGCTTACCAACACTCGGTTCATCACATATGATTTAACCTCGTCGGGGACTTCCTTCCACTTACTCGTCTCAAATGGGACATGCTGTCGAACAAGCGCACCAATATGACTTGAGAAAATTGAGGATACCGTGTCATCACTACCCGTACGTCCATCAGGGATATGGACTGCTAGCTTTTCTCCGGTACGAGCCTTGAGTAATGCAATCTCGCGCATACTGCCCCTGACGTGTCTAATCCTGGATATCGCTACAAATGAAGAAAAATAAATTTTATATTCAGTTAAGTGTAGAAATTTAAAAGTCATAATATTTAATCATCGAGGGGAAAGATACTTACACGCATAACTACTTTGGGTGCCTACTGGACTGGGTGTGGTAGGCGACGATAATTCCTCCCACTCTGAGTGAAGGACCAGAAACAAGTAGTGTACTGGGAGTATTGCTTGCTCGAATCGTTGAATCGCACTGTAGACGTTTTCCTCCTGATGACATGATGTCGTCCTGTGACCAAATAAATCAATATTAGCTAAAAAATACAACAAATTATGTTACTCAAAACGAATATAAAATAAAAACGCAAAGTAAATTTAAACGAGAAAGTTACGTTAGTCCTTGGAGTCATAAGCCTCGACATCATCGGTATACGGCACATAAACCTTGACGTCATTTATATTTAACGAGATTATGTCAAAGGAGCTCAAGTCCACAAAAAGCTCAATAGACTCACTCTCTTGGTATGCTTTACGGTTCGACGGTCCTTCTCCATCTTCACTAGCTTCCTCCTCAGTAGGTGGAATATCATACGTGTTTCTCGGGGTAATCTTCCTAACAATCTTCTATTGACCGCCTAACTTCATATCATCAATATAAAACCCTTGATTCCCCTGATATGCTAGTACGAACAGGTCGTCTTTGTACCACTTTTCGAGATGCATTAATTCTAACAAACCGACCACTTTTATCAAGACCTAAGTTTTGATTACACAAGTCAAACCAGTCACATTTGTGTACATAGACTAAATTCCTCGCAAATAATGCATCACATAAATATCAACGACCTGGCCATAAAAATCAACATCTTCCCCACCATGGTCTCCTTGAATCCTTCTGAGTATTATAAAACTGCTCACGAAGGACCGTGTGAAACCTAACTCCATTCACTACACACCCAAAATAACAAAGTGTCTGTTGATCCAGACCAGATGCTAATGCACATAAATCATTCGACACTGAGCCCGAATTTTCATTGAACATAGTTTGAATCTTAATAATAAACACGTTAATTAAAAATAAAAAAGATCAATAAAATTTAACATATCATAGAGATAACCAAAAAATAAATACCTGACTTCTAAACCATAACGTAAATCTTTCTTCGTGCCTCCTATCAACATTTATTTGTTATTGCCTCCTCATCTCTTCTAAGTGCTCACTAAAAGGAAATAAAATATTTTATAAGATATTAAAATATAATGAACTGATACAATTACACCTACAACATTAAGCATAAACACACACCATTTAAGGCAAGTGTGCAAGCTCAATGTTGAATGTGTATCCGGAAAACAAAAGGATATTTGCATAGAAATTTCTAAACACATATGTCACAATATCATATACAATTACGCACATTATAAACTTAAACTGTCCATAACGTGGATAATTCTTAAACCGGGGATAAGGCTACTAAATGAATGCATGAACATCACAATAAAACATGTTCAGACGCTCACAACCATCCGAACATAAAATATAAGTGTTCTAACCGATTTTGTAAAGCGTTCGAATTGATAAACGGAGTCTAGACGGTAAATTAATCGTCCGAACTATGATTGTCGAACAACACTGTTATTCAACGAATAGATGACATTTTCAACACAACAGTCATGCTAAAATCAACCCAAATGAAAAATATTTCAATATAAACACATAACAACTAACTATAAACTCAATTACGATCGTTTTAGACCCGAAAAATTCGAAAAACACATACTTTGATATCCTAAAATCCATATCTTTCAACCTAAAATAAAAAATAAAAATAAAACCCACTAACCTTAAATGCAATCCAATCTGAAATCCCAAATGGGTTGTTCTTTCCACACCCTTTTCAATGAGATTGATGTCTTAAATCAGCTCCTCTGTTCCCCTCTTGCTCAAATCTCTCAAATTTCTTAAATTTCGAGGGAAAACATACTGCCTAAATTTTCATACCGTCCGCACAGAAACTTACAGCTGACGACACCATTTTAGAAACCACCAAATGACAAAGTCTGATGGTGAACAGAAATGCCCAGACTCACCATAAAACGTCCTTACGCTTTCTTCAATTTTACGGCACCGTTTTGGAGACCTCAAACGATAGCGTCTCAAAACTACAATTTAAAAAGTAGCGTCCGAACAGTGTATATTACGCTCATACGTTGTTTTTACGAAGTGCAACATAATTCGACCTTACTATAATACGTCTGGATGGTTATCCTCTAGTCCGAATGGTCTTGACGATCTTATTTTTTTCTAAACTCATACAATTCAAATTATTACCTAATATAAACAAGAGTGTAAGGAGTGTGACGAAGTTGGAAGTAGTAACGAAATGAGAAACACTTCATTAATTAACATGTTGTAGCGACTTTTAATAGATAAAAAATAACATAAACATATCAAATCTCTACAAAACATAATATAAAACAAAATAACAACAGATACAATCTCAATACATGTACTCAAAACATAATATAAAAAATATCCTCAAAATATAATAAAAAATCAAATGTCATAATAAAAAAAACTAAAAATCTACTGATCATCAATCATCGACGAGGTGCAGAACTGCCCGGACATCCCTCATGTCCTCCTCAAGCAACACGACCCGCTCGACTAGGGCAACTAGCTCTGCACTATTAGAGACGCCTTACAGGACTAATTGAACCTCAAATTGAAATCACCCATCATCACATGGGTGGGCTGCATGACCACTCGCATCTGCTTAGTCAGCTCGGTCATCATAGCCGCCACCCAACTCGGCCTCTGTCCCCTGAATGCCTGGGAGGAGCCTTGTCCAAGATCCTGCTCCTCGGTCCCTTGAGCCGGCTCCTCTAGACTAGCTCTAGCTGCCCTAGCAGCACCCAATAGTCGTCGTGTATGCGCCATCGAATTTGAGACCATTTTCTTGTTAATTGACCCAAGTGGGTCAAAATAATACCGTAGGGCAACGAATCTGAGCATAGGTCTTCAGGAACTCAACACAGACGAATAGGTAGATGAATGATGCCATATCAACAGGAAGGCCCCGTACAACTACCAAGTACAAGAAATCGACCCTGTCATAAGTCAGCTCTGTCGTGTGCTTCTTTGGGTCGATGACAGAGCATAGAATCAGGTGCATGATTCTTTAGAACGGAAGCAGTTTCGCATGAAGCATGTTTCTTCCCTCCAGGATCATCGTATCAGGGCCTAGCAGCGTCCGAAAAACCTCGGCCTTAGTTTGTCGGCCCTCCTCTATCATTGACACCTGGGAGACGCTGTCACATCCTTTACGTACCCCAAAAATCCTGCTAGCTCGTCTGGCGATAATAGGATATGCACGTTCCGGACGGTCACCTCCATACTAGGCTCCTCGAGGTCCTTCGCCCGAACTATAGAAGCATAGAACTCTTGCACCAGGTTCTTCGATGCATACCCATTCCTCTGGAGGAACGGATGCCAACCTATATGCTCCACTAGCACTGAAAGCGATCGATCCTTGAACCGAAGCTCGTAGAAATCCGCCAACTGGATATGCCGCTCGACAATGATCGAGTGCGACATGATGACTGTCGTATGGTCTGCCAACGATAAAGCTGAAGCAGAAGATTCCTCGGCATCGGCTTGGCTGCTGGTACACTGACACTTGCTCATTCTCAGAATTCTACCAAAAACGCGTTCGAACGGTTAGAATTATGTAAGAACAACTACATATAAGGAGTCCGAACGGTATAATAAAAAAATGAAAATTTAATATAGAAAGACGTTTGGACAGACACAAAAATCGTCCGGATAGATTTGGATAGCCGTCTAAACTTACAATAGTTAAGAAAAGAATTTAAATTTACTATGTAAATGTCCGGACAGCATCGACATAGCGTCCCGACATAAGAAAAATGAAAACATTTATGTTTGGATAATTCCTCGTATCCGGACACTTTTGGATAGCCGTCCGAACTAAACACAAATAGTAAAATTTATAATTTTAATGTAAAACAGTCAGAATGTATTTCATGTAGCGTTCAGAAACAGACTAAACGATGAGATATTTCTTTCTGACACTAAAAAGAGTCTGAATGGGTGATTACAACGTCAAAACGGAAGATTAAAACGTCCAGACGCTACGGGGACGACGACTGAGTTTACTCAGCCATGATAGTATCTCAAAACCTCTAACACACTACCCAAAACACCACCAAATCACAGAAAATACACTTAACACAATCCATTTCTACGTAAAAATCAACAAAAAAATATTGTACTATACAAAAAATAGAATTGAACTCCTATAAGTAAAACTGTAAAAAAATCTAAATTTTTAAGGCTAAAATGATGTTAAAAATCAACAAAACATACCTGGATGTGATTAGAATATTGACGGAATGAGTTTATACCAAGATTTGACAAAGAAACAATTGAGGGTCGAGAGAGTTTAGATGATAAAATGTTCGATTTAATGAAAATTTCAAATTGTTCGCTTTTTTCATTATATGTGGAACCGTCTGGATAATTACTACACGTCCCGACACTATTCAGCACACTTGGCCCATTGAGAGTGCTCCGCATTAAATACCAAAATTTAAATCGTTTAAAACGGTTCGAAAAATTAATTACGCCCGAATGGTTATGGCATGTCCGGACGGTTTTCCCCTAAATTCACGCGATTATCAAGTGTAAGTCATGCGATGGTCACAAATACGTCCAGAAGATTTTCACATCCGTTCGAACCATGTCGTACGATCAAACAAGTCTGGACTCTCTTTTGCTACATTTGAATTCGTACGTTTTTAAACACGTCATTTTCTGCCAAAACTGCGTCCGAGCGTATGTTTATACCGTTTGGAAGCGTGCCACATTTATTTTGCTGCTTCATTTCACACAGTTTAATTTACTTCAGTAAATTTAAGTTATTTAAATCATTTCACTAACACAATATAATTATAACTAATCAACTATTTAAATTAAATTGTTATTACACTAATTATTGTAACTATTCTCCTATTTAATTGTAATTGTACTTCTCTCGGAGTGACCCATGATCAACCTAGCAAAAACCGTTCTAACATAAGCACAAATCGTTCGCACACAGTTCAAACGACGACGTTTATAGTTAGAATGTGTCCGAATGTGACAATTACCATCCGAACTGAAGATTAACGTCCAGACAAAATATTAACGTCCGCAAGATAAATATCACAGTCCGAACTGTTATTCTACGAACACAAACCAAACACTAGCATAGATGAACACAAAGAACGCAAAAAAAAAAAAATTCAATTGAAATGCATGAAATTGAAAACCAAACTCACGGAGAAGGTCTTACCTAAAGTTGTTTGGAGAACTCGAACGGATAGTGAAAATTTTGAGAGAATAGAGTGAAAGTGTGATTTTGGCTAAGTCTGGCCTGTTTAATTTGTGAAGAATGCGTCCAAAAGGTAATAATGGGGTTTGAACTCCTATCAGCAGTTAGATTCACATGTGTCCAATCAAATTCAACGCCATTAAATAGGACCGATTCGAGAAGCTTCTTAGAACTAAAACCATCCGGAGTGTATGTATTGGTCTTGATGGTTTCGACATCGAGTGGAAATTTTACAATGTGGAAGCACACGACTCGAGGAAGAAGCATTCATACGTGTGTGGACATGTTCTTTATCGTCGGGACATAGTCTTTTTTCACATGCGAATGCTCTAGCTGCAGTCTGTACGTGATTGAGCGTTTGTGACGATTTCCAATTTGTCTCTATAGGCTGACGATTATTATTCGTTATGTGATTTCGTTAGGACGTTGTATCTATTATGTCCGGACGGTATTGTAAAAAATTGTGACGATTCTGAGCGTCACTCGGTTACAACGATTTCGAACTTGTCACCTAGTAAAGGGTCTGAACGTGTTGATCGTGAGTTCAAATGGTATCGTGTACTTTGTGATTATTTTAATTGTCACTCATTATCGAAGTGCGGTTTATTGTCACATGAGAAATACGTCCGAACAGTTTTGGTACCTGTCCAGACGGTTCTGGCTTTTGTGAATGACATCAGGTGACGAAATTAATGTTTTGTCATGTAAAGGCCACATTAGGTGACAAAATTTTGTTTGAGACCCAAAAATTTATGACCTAAAGCTATATTTCTTGTAGTGGGAGCTGATTCTCCCCCGAAGAAAACTATATTTTTTTTTGATCAACCTATAAGATGTCTTTGGAATATGCATAGTGACGTTCAAGTATTTTGCAATTTTTTTGGAATAAGCTGAGTGAGAGATCTTGAGCACAATATCGATTGATGTGGAATTTATGTTAACATACAATCTCGGAGAATCCAAATATTGACCAAGTCACTAAAAGAAAGTCGAGAGTAAACATGAATGTCGTTTCAAAATTTAATTAAATTTGCTCAAAAAAATGTAGGAACATGTTCAGATATTCTCCAGTGGTCACGCATTTGATCACGTGACTTGACTGACGTGTCATAGACATAGTGGTTGTTTACAAGGATGTGGAGGTGATGTGGCGTCGACAGCAAATACTCTCCCCTCTTGCCTTCCGTCCATCTATTTAGGTCCCATCTCAGTCCATTTCCTTCCCCTCGAAGCTTTACACAAACACTCAAAAGCTCCTCTTTCCTCTCTATCTCCCTCCTCCCCCTCTCTCTCTCTCTCTCAGTGATGACAACCAAACCACCTGAAGAAGCCCCAGAAGCCCTGAAATACCAGGTAAACACAGTCTCTCCACGGCTATATATATTTAGCTCTTTCTACTGTCTCTTAATTCTTTCTCTCAGCTGTTAGCTTTTACTCCATGTTCAAAATCTTACAGACGTGGGTCTTAAAAGTCTCGATCCACTGCGAAGGATGCAAGAAGAAGGTCAAGAAAGTGCTTCAAAGCATTGAAGGTGGTTCCCTAACTCTCTTATTCGAAACAAATATCACGACAGTGGCGTGTTTGTGTCCAAGCGTGCGTTAGTATATATGCTATTCGATTAGGTTCACCATCAACTTTTGATGCGATTTTCTTCACTTTGTACATTCTTCAATCTTTTCAGGTGTTTATACGACCACCGTGGATTCTCCGCAGCATATGGTTACAGTAACCGGAAACGTGGAGGCAGATACTCTAATTAAGAAGCTTCTGAATTCTGGAAAACATGCCGATCTTTGCCCTGAGAAGAAAGAAAATGTCCAGCAAAGCCAAGAGTAACGAGGAGCAGAAGGATCAGAAAACCATTGAAGAAGACAGCAACGGTGATAAAGATGCTGATGGCGGTGATCAGATAGATGAAGAGGACGGTGAAATTGAGGAGGCTGAAGGTGGAGAAACTCCTAGTGGTAATGGCGGAGGAGCTGGAGGGAAAAAGAAGAAAAAGAAGAAGAAGAAGAAAGCTGGGCAAGGCAGTAATCCCTCCAACGGTGGGGGTGGAAATTCCGGCGAAGCGCAGGCAGTAAATGTTTCTCAGGTGGCTCCCCATGACCTGGCCCCTCCTATGGAGGAGATGAGTCTCAGCCCTCCACCTCAGCATTTGTACTCGTTTCCACCACTGATGAATTATCTCCCTCCACTCTTTGGAGTGAGTTACAACACGGCGTACCCGACCGCTAGTACTGCTTCATATTATGCCCCTCCCATGCATGCTACTACGTACTCTGAGATCCACCCGCTGCGGCCACCACTATCCCATCCAATTCACTCTTTCAGTGATGACGATGGTGAAAATGGATGCTCAATCATGTGATGAAACATGAGATCAGTATTGAGGGGTACTACTGCTATAATTCAGAATTTACTGGTATAAGCTTTGATGAGGGACAAGGCATAAAAATTTGTAAAGCTGGAGTAAGATAAAAGAACTTAGGTGATGTTCGTTTTGAGAAAAAATGTAGGATTTTAGAGAAATTGTGAATTTTTATGTTGAATAGTGTTTTATTGGTGTTTGTGTAAAGTGGAGAGAGAAATGATTTGATGTAATTGTTTAATAAAAAAGTATTGGAGATATGTGAAAAAGTATAGAGAGAGAAAATTTATGTTGAATAAAAAATTAAAAAGTTGTTGGAGATTGTGTAAAATGTATTGGTTTTTGTGTTTGAATTCTGAATATGTTCGGTGGTAGAATTGTGAATATACTTAGAATCCTGAAAAAATGGTGAAAACGAACATACCCTAAAGTGTAAAACTTGGGCCCAATTAGAAGGGGTTGTTTAGGGCTTGACCTTGTTTAGTGGGTTGTCTTTATTTAGCTTTATTAACTGCTTTGGGTTTTTGTTTGAACAAGCGACTAGCTAGTTTGTAACTTTAGGTTCCCTTTGCTCTGTCACTCTTATTTGTAAAGTAGATTTTAATGTCTTTTCCTCTCACTTATAAGATGACAAATGTCCTATATGCAGTGGCAGAGCCAAGAATGGAATCAATGGGGGCAAACTCTGAAGGAAAAATGATAAAAAAAAATTAACTACGTAATGCAAAAAAATGTTTTAAGAGTTAAAATATAAAAAAATTAAGGACTAAAAATATTGAAATACAATCTATAAGTATTAGACGACTCTACGCTAGATTACTTTTTTATCAAAAACTTATCCATTATCTAAACAAAATAAAAGAAAACAAAAATCATCAACCAATTAGTGGTAATAGCATTAAAGATTAAATTATTGTTCTTAATGACACCAATGGAGCATCAACTAATCACACAAAAGCACATATTCCTCGTAAAACAGAACACAAATGAAACAAAGTATTTCACAAGCATTTTCAGCACTATAACTCTTCAATTCCATAAATGAAATACTTACTTTTGCTGTCAGAAAGGATGTGCCCATTGCTCAATAAGTCCTGCTAAATTTGTTGGGATTTACAAAAAGAAAAACAAAACACATAAATGAGAAAAATTAATCAATTGTTGTGTTTCTTTTATTCTTGAAAGACAACAAGATAAAAACAAAGCATATTGGAAAAAGAATCTAAAGGATCCAAAGTTCAAAAATTATCCAAAGGATCCAAGGTCATAGAGCTACTTCCCACTCTTACTATAGCTGTCTAATAGCGTGACAGTTTTATTGAACACAAGCTTCTCCGAAGTGGAATCTATATCAACAACAAAATAAACTGGAATTACAAGAAGAAAATACATACTTAGAAGCTTCACACTGTTAATTTTGCAGGTCCCAACAAATTAGGTAGAAGCTGAGAGGAGAGGGAGGAGCTGAGAGAAAGAGACAGAGATGTTAAAGCGTGTGAGAGGTGAGAGATAAGGAGATAAAAAAAATTAAGTAGAAGTTTCACACTGTTAATTTTGCAGGTCCCAACAAATTAAGTAGAAGCTGAGAGGAGAGGGAGGAGCTGAGAGAAAGAGATAGAGATGTTAAAGCGTGCGAGAGGTGAGAGATAAGGAGATAAAAAAAATTAAGTAGAAGTTTCACACTGTTAATTTTTTTAAAACGAAAAAATGGGTTGGGCTTCTTGGGTCTTAATGGGGGCTGGCTGAGGCATCTGGGAGAGTAAGGGGGCCGGCTGAATTTTCAGGGGGCCAAGGGGGCAGGCCTTTAAAAAAATACTAAATAAAATAAAATCTACATGTAAAAAAAAAATTAGGGGAGCCAACCGGGGCGGTGGCCCCTGTTCGCCCCCTTCCCTCCGCCTGTGCCTAAATGTATATAGATCACTCATGCCAAAAAACTGGTCAGATTAATTTAAGCTTCCCAAGACGTTAGACGACCAGTTCTCATGGTAGACCTCCCAATGTATCTTTCTGGGGATGAATGCTATCACATAATCTCTCGTATGCGAATTAAACGTACTCTATTCATGCTTTCACACTGTTAATTTTTTTTTAAAAGAAAAAAAGGGCTGGGCTAGGCTTGTAGGGTCTTAAGGGGGGCTGACTGAGGCATCTGGGTAGGTAAGGGGGCCGGCTGAATTTTCAGTGGGCCAAGGGGGCAGACCTTTAAAAAAATAAAATAAAATAAAATCTACATGTAAAAAAAAATTGGGGGAGCCAACCGGGGCGGTGGTCCCTGTTCGCCCCCCTTCCCTCCGCTTGTGCCTATATGTATATAGTCATGCCAAAAAACTTGTCAGATTAATTTAAGCTTCCCATGACGTTAGACGACCAGTTCTCATGGTAGACCTCCCAATGTATCTTTTTGGGGTTGCATGCTATCACATAATCTCTCGTATGCGAATTAAACTTACTCTCTTCGTGGTTTCAGACCTGAGGTACTTTCCGTGAAAATTTGGCATTTCCTATTGGACCTTAAACTAATCATCTATGCAATGTATTTTAATTTTACTGTAAGAGTAGTACTAAGCCTCCCCACAGCAATGAAAGCTAGTTTTATGGTGATGTGTTCAGCATTTTTGTTTCTCTTTTAGCTTAATTATCGCTGAACTGCCACTAAAAAAATTGACCTTTAGCGGCGGTCGGAAACCGTTGCTATAGGTCAAAAAACCGCTGCTAAAATTTTTGTCGGCTGACTCGACCGCCTCTATATGACCGCGATATAAGCTATAGCGGTAGTTTTCGCAACCGCTGGGGAAGATCGCTGCTATATACCCGAAGATGAATTATTGTTTTTGGCATTCATCTTGAAACGCTGCTACAGGTCTTTAGCAGAGTTTTACAAACGCCGTTATAAACCACTCTACTGCAGCGTTTTGTGAAATGCCGCTAAAGACCAATTTTACAAAACATTGTTATATGTCTTTAGTGGAGTTTTAAAATGTTGTTGTATGTCGATTTTAGTTTGCATTTAAACACCTATAGCAGCTTTTTTGCCACAGCCGCTAAAGGTCTATGCCATCATTTTATTTTTTATTTTATATTTTCGTCGAGGGTTTTAGAACACCACTATATCAGTATTAAAAATGGTGTAATAGATACATGTGTAAAAATCTGCGTTTTTTTCTATATTTTTCCGTAATACAAATTTTATTACATATTTTAATTGGTTGATGCAAAAAGAGAAAAGTGTAATAAAACAAAAATATATTTCATCATTGCCTAACTAATCACGTCTTACAAGTTTTGCAACAAACACAAATAAGTTCTAAAAGTTTCTCAGTAGTCTAAAAAGTAGCAGCTTCAGCACATGCACTAGCACCATCTGCTTCAACACCATCTGTTTCATCTGTATTATCACCAGTACCATCACCCTCTCCATCAACATTGTCTGCAATTGCAATATTGGAAAATTAACAAACAGTAATGACATCAACAAAGATAAAAATAAATAAATACAAACACAAGATCTTAGTACACACTTAAAATCAAATTAATGGCAGTCTTCATTTATATTAGTATCTTACCATGAAACGTTTTTCAGCTTGCATAAGATGATCTATGAATTGATGGTGGAACCTGGTCGGGATTAGAATTGACAACATTTTGGTTTTCACGTTGCTTCTACAAAAGTTAAACAAACAATTAACTAGGAAAATACATAAACATAATCGATAGTGATTATGTGAGGGTAAGTAACTTGCTTTAAAGGCACACATGATAGGGGAGTGGGGCATTGGCTATAACTTCAGCCTTTTGGGTGGTCACTAGCAAATTTACTTGGGTTTGAATTCTCTCAACGTGTATTCTATTATTTTTAATGCTTTTAGTATTTAATTTTTGATATTGTAACTTTAAGAAAATTGTTTGCATTACTAAGAAAAAAAAATTCTTGTTATTTTACATGTAAAGTTCGATCCCCATGAAAATCGATCATGGATCCGCCACTGGCTCCAAGTTGTCATTCTGTAGTTAAGAAATAGAATACAGAACTACGGTTGGTGGGGACTATACAAACTCTACCTTTCAGTCTTACTCCAGATCTCAAAATCTAGCTCCTAACAAAGTTATCAAAGCAGACTAGTAGTATTGAAGCTTGTCTTTCTGACTTCCAGGGATCAGTGAAAATTTATGAGATTCAAGGTGGAAATGTTGATCAGTGATCGTTCACAGTATGCTGCAAATTGAAACCCAGAGATGCTCCTGTATAAAGATCCAGACCAAAAATGAAAGAGTCTAGGCTCCAGTTTGGCATTTATTTATAAATCATCAGTTTCTCTGCCAACATCAATTCTACAAGTACCTCTGCCAAAATAGAGAATTGCAAAATACCTCTGCCAACATCTATTCTGCAAGTACAAAATACAAACTCAATCTAGAAACACAATCCGTAAATGACATAAGCTACAAAATCTTCACAATTCCTGCGAACATCAACTCGACAAGCACAATCTTAAATGCGACTTGCTACAAAATCAACATAATTTCTGCCAACATCACTGCCAATGCAGTCTTAATTCCACAAGCACAAATCTACATTGTTCAATTCCATATTGTTTTGAGTCGCAATTTACATCCACCAGCAACGTAATCTATCAATTACCAATAAAAAACAGGTTCTTCAATTCAACCCATAAGTAGCTTAAAAAAACACCCACCCAAAAACTTCAAAAGTCAGCTCCTCTTCAATCATCCACCAAAACCATCCAATTGGTATGGACGACGGAACCAAGGAATCTCGTGGGTACCTTCGATTGTTGACAAAAGTTGCACCACCTGGACCTAGTGTGCAATTAAGCCGAAAAAAAAATTAAGAAAGAAAAGAATGGGGATGTATTTGTCTCGCATCCTCTCTCTCCCAAAAGTAGATGCCCTTTTGCGATTTTTTCCCTTTTCCAAAACATTAGTCGGTAGTCCAATCTTTTTTTGTTTTTGGGCATCTGTGAATTTCATTTCACATTACACGTGGTGAGTGCAAACGGGTCTTAAGGCGGGTTACAAATGATATGGGCATAAAAGCCCATTACAAACATTGAAAATTCAAAGAGCGATTTATCCATAGACCTTAAAAGCCTTCATACAGACATGTCAAGAGGCTCGTAGTTCTTAAATGAGTCTAAAGATCCGGCCCATACATATTTTCTCCTCAAACTACAATTTCAGTCTTGGGAGGAGGGGGTGATCACCTTAACTCAAGCTCCCAAAAGGTCATCCAAACTAGCAGGGACGACTCAAATACATAGGGAGGTGAAGTAATAGCCTAAGGCTCCGAAGGCCCCATATTATAGCCTAAAAAATAGAAATCACTTTTATAAAATTAAAGTTGAAAAAAAATTAAAACTTTGGGGATAACTTAATGAAGGCCTACAAAATAAGAACATCTAAAAATTAGTTTACAAAATTGAAATTGAAATTGAAAATAAAAAGGCAGAGCATTTTAGAAACTAGCATTAGCAATAATAATAGTCTAATTAACTCCTAATTTGGTTGTTGTTGCTTCAAGAAATCTCAAATTTTTCAGGTTTTATTGTTCATGAATTTATATTTTAAAATTGAAGATTATAAAAAATTATTTAATAATAACTATATCTCAAGATAGATTAAACGGTGTAGTAATTTTGTATCTATAGAAAATGATGTATTGGTTAAATTTGAATACAGAATTTTATTCAGTAATTTTACATATGAAAAGATAAGAAATAAATTTATAGTTTAATTCTAAATTTATTAATTTGTAAAAAACTAAAAGGCTTCAATATTTATGACTTGTTTAAGGCACCCAAAAATGTTATGCGGTCCCTGAACTCCATCATGTGAAAAATCGGGACAGAGCAAGGTGGTCGTCTTGCCACAAATATTATCTCCGGGTGATAATTGGAGTCTTGTTGTTACGTGTGGATCCAAGTGTCGGTTGGTGTCATTGTAAAGGGCGTTGTGCCTTGCTGTTTTGTAGATCGCCCATCGGGCCATACTTGTCAAGTGCCTTTTTTCGTATATTTGCCTACTAGATTTTTTAATAAAATTTCTTAATTGCCTAAAGAATATCAATTGATATGGTTAGTCCTAGGAGCATTCTCATGGCCCTTTTGCCGTGGCTAATTCACGTCCCAAAGCATGAAAGAACAATGAAAGATTAAACAACAATTAAATAATTATGGTAAAAGTCCCTTTAACTTAATTTTCTGCTGTTTCTCTGTTCCCCTGCTTGGTGGGGAAAGCGGTTCCGGCTCTTTCCTCAGTATGGTCCAATATTTCTCACCCTCTTTTATCACCACTAAGAGGTAAAAACAGTACCAAGACCACCCGTTAGACGATGCCTCTTTTTTTTTTTTTAGTAGCAGCAGCCCTTTTATATCTCTTCCTATTCTGGCCCGCTTAGATTATACGCAGCTGAGCCACTGCCTAAGGCCCCGATAAGGTCCCTAATATATATAGGAAAGCCCCACAAAATTTATTAATTCTTTAATGGCCCCATTTTGAAAAATGATCGATCTTTTGAAACTTATGTGGAGGTTTTAATTAGTTTATTAAATCTCTTAGATTAAAGGGATTTAATTATAAGTTAACAGCTATCTACTCTTTTTTTCTAAGTAAACAACTTTATTAATCATCCAATGAGCCTCAAGGAGGGATCCTTGGGTTATCACTGGAGAGAATGATTATAGGAATAACATCAAATGGGATGTTCCCAAATAGGTTTTCAGACAATTCTCATCTAGCAAGATTGTGTGCAAAAGAGTTAGCATTACGTTTTACATGACAAAAGGACCAATCTGCATGGCCAAAGCTTAAAGCTAAAATATCAGCAACAAGAGTGCGAATCTGCCAGTCCATAGAAACCCTCCGATCAGACAGGGCATCTATCAATAACTTTGAGTCCCTTCAAATATGATATTGTCCTGACGAAGAAATGACGCCTCCTGAACGACTAACAGGGCCGCTCTAGCCTCGCCCACAAGAGGGCTGCTGGGAGGGAAGCTCTTTGTCCAAGCAAAGAGCAAATTACCTGCTGAATTTCCGCAAACCGCTGCCACAACTGAACTTGAATTTCTCAAGGCCACATCGAAATTGATTTTCCAGCTATCTTCAGGAGGACTCTTCCAAATTGCAGGGGGATTGAGCTAAGTAACTCTTTCCAAGCCATACAGTGCTCATTGTAGAGGGATCGGATTTTGTTAATAACCACGTGAGGATCAATATGAATTCCATGATGAACAAACTGGTTCCGCGCAAACCAAAGAGCATCTATAAGGATAGCATAAAAGAGAAGAACTTCTGCAAATCAGCAACAAGAAGATGCAAACTTGTATCAGCATGAATAATTAGCTGAATCCACTCCCCTATGTTTCGAGATGTCAACCCACTTAAATTAAGAGCCCAAGGAGATTCTAACCAAGCCATGACTGCTAGTGAACATCCAAAGAAAATGTGCTCCAGAGATTCAGGCATTAGGTTGCAGAATGGACAAAATACTTCTTCTTCTCTAGTAAATTCAGCCCAAGGGATATTGGTTTTACAAGGCAATGCATTCCACGCAATTTTCCACACAAGCAGCTTGAGCCGATCCTGCAACGGGAATGACCACAGCTGCTTCTAGTCTGCAGTAGTCAAGGGACTAGCTGAAACTCGACCTGATGAGGGCAGCAGATTATAAGTGGACTTAACTGAGAATACTCTTTTAGCATTGGGAGTCCAGATCAGTTTATCCTCTGCATTATTAGAGGGAGTACTCCAGTTGAGAATCCAATTGGCATCATCCTCTGAAAAGAGGTCTCGGACAAGAACAGAATTCCAATAGCATGTAGAGGGAATGAATAAGCTATTCACCATAGCTTCAGGGTCACGGGATATCAGCTCTAACCGAGGAGAAGGGGTATGAGGAAACGGTTCCAAAATCCATGGGTCAAGCCAAATTCCAGTGGAGGCTCCTGACCCTATTTGGAAACCTGTACCTTCACGCAGAATCCATGTTGACAAAGATGTGGGACCGGCTATCTTGGGGAAAATCATTGCTCCAAGAACGTTTTTTGTTAGTGTGATTCAAGCTTTCCTCTGAGCGGCCTGGAGCTTGGTCAAGGTGTTTTCTGAGGTTGAGCTAGTACCAAACATTTGCCTGTTTCAGTTTTCTCAGGAGGAAGACATGGTGATTGTTCTAGATATGACGCCTTGGAATATCAGAGGACACCTTATGGTGCTTATCCCTTGGAATCCAGGAATCGCTATTTTGGACATGGAATTTCATTTGGCCCCTATATGGGTGGAATTCCATGGTCTCCCATGGAACTGTCTGGATAAGATTACGATGAATTCATTGGTCTCAAATTAGGCCGTCTGTTGGAGATTGACAAGAATGAGTATCGGGATGCAGCAAAGCAGAGTTTAACAAAGTCGCCTATTCAACATTGCATTCCTTTCTCTCGGGTGGACCCTGCGATTTGCACTAATAAGGTACTCTCCTCTTCTGATGTTGCTTTTCCTATTAATCTTTCTCACGTTAGGGGACAAGATAAAGGCAAACGGAAATTAACTGGTAACTGGGAGGATAGTCCTTGGTCAACAAAAGGTAGCTCTCCCGTGGGTGCTAATTTTGTTATTTCTGGAGTTTCTCCTATTAACTAGGGTGTTTCTCCTCTAAAGGATGAGGATGATGTGATACTTTCTAATCTCAAGTTGATTAGGAAAAAATTAAATGTAAAGAAGCAGAAAGTCTTGACCGAGATGCAAAATAAACTATTGATTTTACTTCAGTCAGCAGATGCTGGCACTGATTGGGCAGAGGCGACAGACCTTTCCGCGCCTAGCCCTCCGCAATGATAGGCGTTTATTAGAACTGTCGTGGGCTGAGTAGAGCTGCGGCAGTTCATTCCATCCGGGGTTATATTCGGTCTCATAACCGGGATTTTATGTGTTTTGCTAAGAAAAAAACTGCTGTTGTGGAAACTTTGTTGCATCGTTTAGGTTTCTTTCATTTTGTTTTTCAACCCCCTCTAGGTAGAAAAGGAGGTCTTGTTTTCACTTGGCGCAATGGGCTTGATGTGGAAGTTGTTTCTATGCATGAGAATCTTATCAACTTGTTAGTTTATTCTGATCCCTCTCATACTCCATGGTTATTATCTGTTGTTTATGGTCCAACTCTTTGGCATAAAAAATCTGAATTTTGGAAGACTTTACATTCGATGGCCGAAGCATTTGGTGGCCCTTGGCTTTGCTTGGGAGACTTTAACTGTTTATTAGCTAGTTGGGAAAAACAAAGTGGCAAACCATTTGCTTCATCTTCACATAATCCTTTGCAGCATCTTATGGACTCATTTGGGCTTATTGATCTCGGTTTTAAAGGCCCAACATTTACCTGGTCAGATAATAGAGACGGTAGAGCACTTATGAAAGAAAGATTGGACCGGGCTATTGCCAATGTTGATTGGCAGTCTATCTTTCCTCGGTGTAGAGTGACTCATCTTCTAAGGGCTTCTTCTGACCATTCTCCGCTCTTGGCGGAATCAGATGGAGAAATTTTTTCTCATCCAAAGCCTTTTCGCTTTGAATCTATTTGGTTCAAGGATGGTTCATGTGACCAAGTTATCTCAAATGCTTAGGCTTATACAGGGCACGGGTCACCAGCATATCTCCTATGTTCAAAGATTAAGGAAGTCAAAAGGGCCTTGAAACAGTGGAATCGGGTTCTTTTTGGGCTGATGAAAGATCGGTTAAAGTCCCTTGCAACCAACATCCAGGAGGTTCAAACTTTACCCTCTTCCCCTGAAAATCTGATGTTAGAACGCAAGTGGGTGGTGGCTTTACAAGAGGAAGAGAATTAGAAGAACTTTGGCTTGTTAAATCACGGAAAACTTGGTTGACAACTCGGGATCTCAATACAAAATTCTTCCATCTCTCCATAGTAATCCGGAGAAGGAGAAATGTCATTGAATTTCTAAAGGATGGCAAAGGGAGCTGGCTTTCTTCACGTATGTTGGTTGGTGAACACATTATTGATTATTTTCAGCCTATTTTTTGTTCTACTAACCCTGTAATTCCAGATGATTTGGAGGGTTTAATCTCTCCTCAAATTACTTCGGAGGAGAATGCCGAGCTGATCTCTATTCCGTCCCCTAATGAGATACGAGCTGATGTATGGGAAATTGGATCTCTTAAAAGTCCGGGGCTAGATGGGATGATAGGGCTATTTTATAAGCAATACTGGGAGATAGTGGGACAAGATATAGTGGAGATGGTGCAGGATTTTTTTAGCCGTGGATATATGTTATCAGCCCTTAATCACTCTTTTATTTCGTTAATTCCAAAAATGGATCATCCTACTGAAATTGGACACTATCGTCCATTCAGTTTGTGCAATGTGGCCAACAACATTATCTCCAAGATTTTGGCAAATCGGCTGAAGTTTCTTCTCTCTAGACTTATCTCTCCATTGTAATCGGCCATTGTCCAAGGAAGAGTGATACAAGAGAATTCGATAATTACTCATGAAGTATTTAATTTGCTAAAAAAGAAGAGAAGGGGTAGGAAATACATGGCGATTCGTGCGAACATTAAAAAAGCTTATGACCGGATGGAGTGGAACATTATTATTCGTGCTCTACATTGTTTTGGTTTTCACTCCACTTTCGTGCATTGGATCCACCAATGTATGTCCACAATCTCGTACTCTATTCTTCTTAATGGATCGCCTTTTGGTTTTTTCAAACCAACTCGCGGGCTCCGCCAAGGGGATCCCATTTCTCCCTTGTTATTTATTCTTGGCTCGGAAGTGTTTTCACGTATGCTCTTGAGAGCGGAAACCCAAGGTGGTTTGCAAGGCATCCGGATAGGTAGAGGAGTCCCGGCTATTTCCCACCTATTATATGCTGATGACCTCTTAGTTTTTTGCCAGGCATATAAGGAGGAAACTCGGGTTGTTAATGATTGCCTGTCTCTGTATGGAAGCTGGTCTGGACAAAGGTTAAATGTCAGGAAATCGTCAATTACCTTCAGCCACAATACTAGTTTGGAATTGGCCCATGATATTTGTAATTATTTCAACTCCCAAGAAGAGATAATGTAGAAAAACATCTTGGTTTGCCAATTTCAATTGGTCGAAACAAGAATATCATTTTTAAAGATATCTTTGAACGGGTTAAGCACCGAATGGAGAGCTGGCAATTGAGAACCTTATCCCAAGCAGGAAGATTAACTCTCATCAGGTCTGAAGCCTCAACTTTACCTGCTTATATGATGAATCAATATTTGTTACCGAAATCTCTTTGTGCTCGATTGGATTCATTATTTATGCGATTCTGGTGGGGTCATAAGGATGACGGTAATCGTCATTTAATCTTGAAGTCTTGGAATTCTATCTGTCATCCTAAATCTCAAGGTGGTCTTGGCCTTAAACTTATGTGGGATCTCAATAGAGCTCAACTGACAAAGTTGGCGTGGATTATTCAATCAGATTCTGATAAGCCTTGGGTCAGTATTATTCGTGCAAAGTATCTACATTCCAACTTCATTTGGGAAGGAAAATCTCAACAGGACTCATCTTAGTTTTGGAGAGGCAATTGCTTTTTTTTCTGGGCAAATTTTAAAAGCAAGACCAGGCTGTGGGTAGGAGGAGTAGACCCCAGATCTAACCCTTCCAAAAAGGATGAGGTGTCAACTGAACTTCAACTCACTGGCTGGGTGTTTATATATATCAAAGACATCAATTCAAATGTGTACCATAGTTCCTGGCTCTTTCTACCTACTCAATTGCATTTACGTTTATTGCATTAAAAAAAAGCCTCTTCCCAAAAAAGAACAAAAACTTCAATCCCATCTATATATCACTTATTATTATCTTCTTTCTCCTTCTCAATTCTTATTCATTATATATAGCCATAATATCACGTTCACTCGTGATCACGAAGGGGTGAGATGCTGTTATTCTAAATTTTTATTTTATTTTAATTTTAATTTTGTATCTGAAAAGGATAGGAAAAATTAATACTTTAATATTTTAGTAAAATACGACATTTTACAACTTAATTACAATGTTATATTTTAAGGTCTCACCTATGGCGGCCCCAATTAATGACATTGAGCCCCACATGTTGGCATTAGGCTGTGCTTGAGATCACCTGGTTGTGTTAGCTAATTTCCATTAGAGTTGCTCAACAAGCTGTAACGATCTGACCTAAAAATACAAACAAAGGAATAAAAGAAGGGGTATGGAAACATGAGAATAATTATATCCCATCATTTATGCTTATCAGAATCAATCGTGCATTTGAGTGATACATAAAACGACCATTTGTATTCATCTAATTGGAGTGATCTTATAGACTGCAAACGCGAATATTGTACAGGCCGCGCATCTCGGTTTATGCACATGAAAAAAGGTGGTGTCACCATGGTGTGCCATCTTTGTTCATGCATGCATCTATATATCAACATTTTCCTCAAGTTGCAACATAAGGAATCTGATTCTGGAAAGTCGAATATTAAGGCGGGCATCCTAGAAAATCTAATGCACTGCCATCAGAATTATGCAGCACAAATTGCACCCAGCTGACGAGCTTCTATTGCTAGGTTTCTGCATTTATTTGAATCCATCAGTTCGAAGTTTTCAGCTATCAATTTCCTTTCCGTGAGCAATGAGAGGAATCTATTCCTGCTGACCACAACAAACGCTTGTCGAGTAGAGATTTCCCCCTAATCCCCTTTACTCATGACGTACAAGTTGACATTTCCATATTATCTGTAGTCATATATATATGTCTAATCGAGTTTTGGATTTCTCATCGGCCATTAACTGGCTCTACCCAGATAGTATAATTTCCACCTCTCTTGAGCATATACAGCTACTGTATAAGTGTTACAGTCTCTTATATATTATTTTTTGGGTTAAATGCATGTCATGGCCCTGGGGTATGCGGAAATAGCAAATATGCCCCTGAGGTAAACAAAGTCATTTTCATACCCCTGAGGTAAACATTCAGGAGCAAATATGACCCTCTGTTATGTGCTGTTTGAAACACTAATGGTAAATGCTGACGTGTCAAAATTCGACGCGTCAGCACCAATCACAACTCGACACCTGGCATTTTCGGAAAAAAAAACAGGGGGAGAACCCCCGAGCGGCAAAATCCCTTCGCCGCCGCGAGGGGTGGCCGGCAGGGTGCCATAAGATTGTGGCCGTCAACGTGTACTGTATTTTTATATGGTTTCGATGTATTATTTGTGGAACTTAAAAAATTTTGAGTAAAATAAGATTGTCGAGATTTTGTGAAACACAATTGAAATATTTATAACTTGTTTTGGTGAGCATACTATGAAAATTTTCCTTGCGCTGGTGATATATCTATGTGGTATTTGTGGCCAATTTGATATCAATCGTGGTATTTAGAGGTCTTTGTGGCCTAGAGGTCTGTGTGTCCTGATATTTGGAGGTCTTTATGGCCTGCAGGTCTGTGTGACCATTGGTGATTTCCCTATATTGTGTGGCCTTGGATATTTTTTTTATAAACTTGTATTTTTTGTTTTAGTATGGCCCACGGTGTTTTATTTTAGATTTCGGTTATGTGATGAAATTGTCATTCCCCCAAACCCTCATTGACTTACTACTTACTGAGCTAGTGGTAGCTTACTTCAAGGAGCTTCAAATAGATTTCTGTTTCAGAAGCGTATTTTGCAAGAGTACTTTTGGAGATTAATATTCGGGAATTCGATATTGTATTATTTTGGGAGATCTTCATCGATATTGGAAATATCAGATATGCTAATGTAATTTTTTTAGGGCTCGGATTGATATTTTTGGGTCTTTTTACAGTTTATGAATATTATGCTAAGGTTGTACAAAATTAGTTTTGAAATAATGGGGTCTAGATAAATGATTATCCAGGATGAAAAAATGTTATTTTATACAAGAATCTATCCGTATAGAGTTTGGGCCCGAGGCGTTACAGATGATATCAAATTATAGGTTTATGATTCTGTAAACTCTTAGAAAAATTTTGATTGAAGTCTGAGCATAGGTTTTGATATGTGGTAACTCTATTGATTTTCAGAAGGATTTTGATTAAAGTCGGATTATAGCTTTA
This sequence comes from Myrica gale, assembly GCA_963930655.1. Classification (NCBI taxonomy): domain Eukaryota; kingdom Viridiplantae; phylum Streptophyta; class Magnoliopsida; order Fagales; family Myricaceae; genus Myrica; species Myrica gale. The sequence continues at coordinate 11,930,875 of OZ005614.1, forward strand.
AATTTGGAATAGATTTTAATCTTGATCATTCTATTACGGATAAGAGCAAAAGTTATGGGCTTGTTTTGAGGATATTGATGTTGATCATAGTTTAGGCTTGGATATTGTATGAGTTTGGGTTTTAGGCTTGAATTGTGTTAATAAAAAAAATTATGAGGTGATTTTGTATGATCAGAGTGCGCAGCAGAAGCACGAAGGATTTGTAATTTAGTTTGTTAATGGATTTATTCTTTGTGGAAGGCGATGAAAATTTCGGGGACAAAATTTCTTTTAAGGTGGGGAGATTGTAATACTCCGTTCCGAAAAAGGTGTAAGTGAGTAATTCGAATTTTAAACGAAGAGATAGAGCTTAATCCCATGTTTGATTTTTGTATAGAGGTTGAATCGTATTTTTGAATATAAATTTGTTGATATAAAGATGTGATCTATATTTGATTTTAAATGTTTTAATAGAGATTTGATCTTGGGTCTGAATTTAAAGGTTGAGATATGGATAAAGATTTCTCTTATGTTTGAATTTGAAAGATATGGATAAAGATCTTATATTTGAATTTAAAAGTGATGGATAGAGTTATCTTATGTTTGAATTTGAAAGATATGGATAAAGATCTTATATTTGAATTTAAAAGTGATGGATAGAGTTATGTTTGAATTTTAAAAGTTGAAGAGATTGAGGTTAATAAATGGTCATAGAGAATGTATATTGGAGACCAAAATTTGGATTGAGGTGGTGCTACAAAGTTCCGAGAGATTGTTAGGCACTATTGGAGAAGCTTTTAAAGATTTGTTAAGAGTTTGAGATAAATGGTAAGTGGTTCTTCAATGAAATTTTTAAAACGAGTGTCGTATTTTTATATGGTTTTGATGTATTATTTGGGGAACTGAACAAATTTTGAGTAAAATGAGATTGTCGATAGTTTGTAAAACACAATTGAAATATTTATAACTTGTTTTGGTGAGCATACTGTGAAAATTGTCCTTGCACTGGTGATATATCTATGTGGACTTTGTGGCCAATTTGATACCCCTTGTGGTATTTGGAGGTCTTTGTGGCCTCATATTTGAAGGTCTTTATAGCCTGGAGGTCTGTGTGATCATGGGTGATTCCCTATATTACGTGGTCTTGGATATTTTTGTTACAAACTTGGATTTTGGTTATTTTGATAAAATTGTTTTTCCCCAAACCTCCATTGACTTACTACGTACTGAGCTAGTCGTAGCTCACTCCTTATTCTTATATTTTTCAGACTTGACAGAATTAGAGAAGTTCGAGGAGTTTCAGATATATTTATGTTTCTAAGGCGTGTTTTGCAATTGTACTTTTGGAGATTAATGTTGGGGAATTCGATATTGTTTTATTTTGGGAGATCTTCATCGATATTGGAAATATTGGATATGCTAATGTAATTTTTTTAGGGTTCGGATTTATATTTTTGGGTCTTTTTACAGTTTATGAATATTTTGCTGAGGTTGTACAAAATTAGTTTTGAAATAATTGGGCCTAGATAAATGATTATACTTGGTGAAAAAGCGTTATTTTATACGAGAATCTATCCGTATAGAGTTTGGGCTTGGGGCGTTACAGATAGGGCTTGGTATTTTATGGCCCAACAATAGTCTCCCCTTTTCAACCTCAAGAAATCGAGCGAAAAGCATAAAAAACACAGAGGTTGTGTTTCATTACGCTGTGTTTTATGATGATTGAAATTGGGCTCTCATTTCCTACTGGGATTTGGGCCCCATTTGATACCGGCCTAGCCCAGACGCCCGCCGTTCAAGATTGGCTTGCAGCACACGCTCCCATCATTCCTCTCGTTACCGTCGTTCTTTCCACTTGTTCACAGCTTTTTCGACACTCCACTTCTTCGTCTTCACGTTATAGTCATTTCTCCAACCTATCCATGTTGTTTCATCTATCTTTCCACATTACCTCATCGATAACTCATAACGCAAGCTCTCAGCCACTGGAAATGCCTGAAACAGGGGAGATAACGGTGGAGACCAGGCATGCCAAATCAGAGAACCAGCTAGCCTCATTGTGGGCCAAATACAATGCCCCGCCCATCGTGATAATGAGAGTTCCTGAAATAGGCGAAAAGGTGTCGGAGCCTGACGAGCTTGAGTTCTTCGACGACATCTTGATTATAGTTGCCGATTTCCTCTTTCTCGGGAGATTCGCGAGTTGTTATTTTTGTACTCGTTGGCTCCAAGTCAGTTAGCGCCCAACGGATGTCGATTAGCACTAGGGTTTTTTACACCGTGGAAGAAATTATTTGCCGAGGAAAACCCTCAACCCTGGAGGGACTTCATGCATTGTTACAAGATCACCGAAACGGGGGAAGGCATGTACTACTTCCAGTCTCGAGAAAAGTGTTGTCTGCTCCGTGGCTACCCTTCAAACAACAAAGGCTGGAACGAAAAGTTTTTCTTCGTGTCAAGTGAAGGGTGGGAGTACTCTCCCGAAAAGGGAAATCCTCTTCGGGTCTTGAACACATGGGGATATCCCCTGCAACAAGGTAAGGCACTAATCAGATTCCTGTTATAGTTCCATGATTTTACACGATCCAATCCATTTTGTTCGGTTGGTAGCTAAGCAAAGGCCAGAGCTAGAACCCAAGGAGGAAGTAAGGCTGAAGATCGCCTCCAAGAAAAATAGGGATGTGACCAAGTTGCTGCCCCCTTTCGCACCAGGAGGAACCGCTGAGTTGGAAACACGTTAGTCTATCTGCTCTGACGCATGCACTTGTAACGGCTTAACATTTCCTATTGAGTCTTGGTAGTCGGGGTAGGTGTGTCATCGCTTGCTCATGTCGCTCTTCCTCGTTTGCCTGTGGTCGGGACATATCTTTGACTCTCCCTCTGAGGTCATGGAATAGTATTATCATAGTGTCAATTAAGGGTTTCTCCACCATGCGGTCGGTGTTTGACCCAAATCATTCCGGTTTTAATCTCTAAGTCACTGGTGTTCCCCGGTAAGATCAAACGTTAGGCGTCTGCTCGGTAGGAAGCCCCTAAAGCGTCTGTCAAATCGAAACCAACAGCGGTCAATCCACTAGACCGTCCAGAGGTCTTTGGTCGAGTTAAGTCGATAAACGTTCCCCTAAAGATAACCCGATCCGTTTCCACCCGCTTGAAGAACCAGGAGACTTCAGTTGAAATGGACGAGGTGCAAATTCTTTGGGAGAGTCGGGTAGATGTGCTACGATCCCTTAAGCGATCTTCTAGCAGCCGATCCAGCAAGTGGTCGAGGCCTATCGACGAGGAGGAGAACATGCTCTGTCCCGAAAGAAGATAAAGATCTAGACTGGCCAGGGACCCCTCACTCCCTCATCACCTGCTGGGAAATAGGCACACTCTTCTAGCAATTCCAACTCATCGGCTGCCGTGAGTGAGCTTATTGAAAATGTTACTGTGCTCATAACCGTAGAGGGGCTATCAAGAATGATCGAGGACAACCCTTCCTCTATGATCGGAGGGGGTTCTGGTCGGAGGTAATCGACCAGAGGTTCCTGCCTCGAGCAGTCAGCCACAAGGTCCTGAGGTATCTAGCGCGTTTCAAACCCATGGCACAAGAACGGGTGGGGGTACTCACCTCCAAGCTAGTTCGAGTAGTGGAGGAGATGTCCCGGAAGCAAATTTGACAGTCGCGGCTCTAAAGTCAGAGCAATCATCCCATGCAGAGCTGAACGTTACCTTAGGTCCGCTGAGGCAGAGATTGGTCGAGATCAATAGTACCTTTCTTCATGGAGAGGGCGACGCTAGTGTGATTATTGTTGCCGATAAGGAGCTTGAAAGCCTATCAGCACAACTCATGAGCGTCCTGGGGAAAGCAGTCCTTCGGAGGCCAACTTACGCCTCCCAAATTGTAATGCGGCCACAGAGGCGGAAGAACTCCGCGAGATTTTCTCTCAAATGTCCCTGGAGATGCAAATAAAAACTATTGAGATAGATGAACTCCAAAAGGAAGCACAGGTATGAGTCGGCGCAGGGCACACAGGAGTAGGGACTTGCAATCGAATTGACCTATGCACGGGTACGAGTCGGGAGTGGAGACTTGCGATCTTGTTGACCGTTCCCCAGGTACGAACCAGCGCAGGGTACTCAGGAGTAGAGACTTGCAATCGAGTTGACTGTTGCCCGGGTACGAGTCGGCATAGGGTACTCGGAGGTGGAGACTTGAGATCGAGTTGACCGCTGCCCGGGTATGAGCTGGCGAGGGGTACTCGGGAGACTTACAATCGAGTTGACCACTGCCTAAATACGAGCCAGCGCAGGGTACTCGGGAGACTTACGATCGAGTTCCCTCTGCCCGGGTACGAGCAGGAACAGGGTACTCAAGAGTGGATACTTGCACACTTGAAAATTTTAGGAGCAAAATTATTTATGTATTCACCGAAACAGGAACCAGGAATATCAAAATGTCTCGAATAATAAAATAAGAAGAAATCATCAAACAAACTATTGAAAATATTTCAGCATGTAAGCGGCATTCCATCGATGAGGGAGGCGCTTCCAGCGCGAGTCCTCAAGGTGGTATGTCCCTGGCCGGGTGGTATTCACCACTCTGTAGGGGCCTTCCCAATTGGTATGGAGTTTCCCTTCAATTGGATCGGTCGTGGGTGGCCTGCTTTCACATAGGACCAAATCACCTACAGAAAAATCTTTAGCCTTGACCCTGGAATTGTAGTACCTCTACCTGTCATTGATAATTATGGTTCCTCAGCTTGCTCGGAGGTTTTCGTCGTTCTATTTGGGTTCGTGACTTCGGACTCATTAAGTAGGGGCTTACATCTTTATCGGGACCACAGCTTCTGAGCCATATGATAGGCTGAATGGTGTCTTCGCCCATGCACCCTTTCGGGCCTCCAGTCTAGCCTTTATCAAGTTGACGATAGTTCAGCTGGTAACCTCCACCTAGCCATTAGCTTGCGGGTAAGCCGGGGAAGAGAAATGGTGCCCTATGCTTATTGGCCTCAAATAGGCTACTGTATTACAAAAATAAGCAAAACAATTCCTAACCTATTAAAACTGATAGCAAGCTGATAATGACCTTCCATAAGGTTATTGTATCTGACTATGTAGCATATCATTCTATGCGCAATAAGCTAAATCCAACTAAATACATTAATGCATCCTCCAAATGATTTTGAACAACCAAATGGTTCTGAACAGATTCAATATTGAAAATTCCATAACCCGAATCCAACAGTAGAACAGATTCCATAATGTTTTTCAGTAGCTTGATATATCAATTTTTAGATTGCCAAACTCAAAATATTGATCCAGTTTCACAAATCCAGCTCCCAATGTAATAACGACATCAAAATAAATTTACATTTCTAAACTCAAAATACAAATCCAAAATACATAACATTAGTTTCCATCATCCATCTCTCAATCTAATAACTACATTAAAATGAAGTTTCTCCAATACATGACCATCAAAATACATAACAACATCAAAATACATAACATCCAGTTTCACATAACAACATAAAAAATGACATCTTACACATGCTGGTTCTCATTGAGTCGCTCTAAAATGGGGCTGGTGCTAGATTTCTTGCACGATGATCTACGGGGTAATGTAGGTGGTTGAGAACTTCTCTGCATTCTTAAAATAAAGATATATTAATCACATGTTAAAAGTAATGCTTTATTGTTGAGTGCTTTCACATATAAATTCTACCACAGTCACAACATTGGGCTGCTCAACTTCTCTATTAGTTTGTACGCTTGATTTCTTGCGAGGTGATCTATGGGGTAATGTAGGTGGTTGGGAACTTCCTAGCATTAATAAAATAAAGATATATTAATCACATGTTAAAAGTAATGTTTTATTGTTGAGTGCTTTCACATATACGTTTTACCACGGTCACAACATTGGGTTGCTCAACTTCTCTGTTAGTTTGTGCACTTGATTTCTTGCTAGATGATCTACGTGGTTGTGCATTTTCCAGGATAAATGAACACTTTATTAAATGGATACTCAGATATAACCAGTTTGGAAATCAAGAATTTTCTTTACCTGGACATTCTCTTACGTCCCTCGCCTTTTTCGTATAGTGGTTCCAACAAGTTGTGATGTTCCAGTGATCCTAGCAATTTGGGATGTTCTAGTTTCTCCATTGTGCGGAGTACACGACATTCAAATAAAAAATTGTAAGTAAGAATAAACATGTTAAGGTTGTCCTAGCATAGCTGAATTGGTGGTTCATTTGCTGCATGTACCTCGGGTTTTCAGTTTTTCTTATTGGGTTTTTTGGGGTATATTCGACGATTAAGACTGTCGTATTTCTTGCATGAGCGCACGCTATGGCTTAACACTCCACACCGAATGCCATATCCAGCACGAGTGACCCAATACGGGAGTTGTGGCTCACCATCTGCCTGTACTCTTGCCTTTCGAGGCGTCCCTGGTGCCACCCTATTTTGTGGTGGCCGAGGTTGATCATTGTCAGCATGTGGCCAAATATCAGGTTCAAGCATTGACCTGATATTTGGCCCTGACTCGCAGCCTGTCGTTCTTCAAAAATTTGTGATCAAATTTTGATTGTATAACATACAACTTCAGTGTTCCATGAAAAGGGCAACATCTTTGAATTCAACCCATTTACCATCTCGTCAGGTGATCCTTACAAAATTCAAGGTACTGTATCTTGCGAGGACGAACACTATAGAAGCCCGCATCTTCACTTGCACTGCCAACCTCCTCTAATATGACTCTGTCATCAACCCTATCCCATATTGTGTTCTCCACTCTGCCATAGTGACCAAATCATTCAACAAAATCTTTGCGTTGAGATACAATTGCCTCGGTTGGAGATGGGGGCTCCCTCTCTCTATTTACAGCTACCCTGTCCTTTACCACCTTCTTCCCTTTCTCATTATCAGCACCTTCACTATCCAAATCCTCTAAATCTTCTTCTTTCAAGTCATAGTCTGCATCATTCCCTAATGAGTACAACTGGGGTAGCCTTCTTCCCCTTCATCAATGTCGTACATGTCACTCAATTGGTCACGTTTAGTTTCAGATCTAACTTCAGAGTTCGTTACAACACCCTCATTCTCTTTCAATAAACACTGCCCATCTCCCAATCCCTTACCAAACCCATTTTCCAACCCTGATCTCAATCCTTCACCAATAATATCACTCAATCCCTTTACCAAACCATCTCCCAATCCTTCACCACAGTTTGTATTGGGTGGCAGTGGAGGTAAAGGAAGCGAAAGCGGTAAAAAATCTGATACGTCAATGCTATGCTCCAAATACATATATGGAGTTCATCCCAGACCTTACTCTAACTTATTATGTTGATCAACCTAAACACATCAGCATCAGTTTCAAGAACAACAATTGCATCCACATTCTTGCCGCACATTCTCTTCACATAGTTCTACTTCAGTTCCACCTTTATGTGCTTCAATATATGCGTCACGTTTATGAAGTTTAGGTCCAGATCACCAAGAAAGGTGACCTCACTACCTACATAAGCTCCTTTCACAAATTTCATCGATCCACTATGATAAAGTAACAATCTGACCATATGCAATAAACACAAGACTTATCAGTTGTGTTCTCATCATGCAAATATTATAAACTGCAACCAAGCCATGCAAAAAGAAGAATATGAAAACAAGTCATGCAAAAAGAAATGCTAATAAGCCATGCAAAAATTATAACAGCTTCCAAACCATTGCAAAAATTATAGTAGCTTACAAGCCATGCAAAAAGAAAAGAAAATAAGTCGTGCAAAAATAATAAACTACAAAACAAGCTGTGTGAAAAATTCTAGCAGCGTACTAGATATGCAAAAAAATGTAGTGTAGAACTTTTAAAATAGAACAAATAAAAAAGGGACCACTACGGTAATTGAGACAACATACAATCCCTCTTCCCCCAATGCACCTTCCACCAACAAGAATAACAAAAGTCAAAGACAAAGATAGCTACCTAACAAGAGAAGACAATAAACAATAGGGTCTCATATGAATTATGCAATTTCAATTGTATAATTAAACAACTGCAAATAACAAACAATAAATCATGGTTCCCTTCATTTAAGTTTCCTTTCCCCCAAATGAAAGGTCCATAGAATACCCATGCAGAGAGACAAATGTTGGTGCTTTCCAAATATAATATCTAAGAAAGTGCTCACCGATAGAAAGATTTCAAACTAAAAGTGACTATATAATTGACACAAGACCCCAGCTACAAAGACTTTAATATATCCAACCATATAACTTACTATATCACAACAATATTTAACTTCAACACCGAGTTGCAAGGCCCCTTTCCCCATCGTTGCAAGCCATACACCACCCTAACGAAGAGACAAAACTATATTTGAAAGAGATCATCTTCCGCAAGTCAACACAATACCCAAGACGTTCTTTAAAGCAGGTCCTATAAATATTACACAAGCACCACCTTCAAAAACAGACAAGCCTCAGTAATCACATTTTCAATTGTGTAGACATTTTCAAACCATGAAGAATATGGGTCTTTGGGGCTACGAAATTTGTAGACAACGGAAACAAAATAACAGAAGCCAACTGCACAATACCTTCAGTGGACAACGGTTGATGACATTTATGACGCCGCTGAAGAAGAATTGTGCAATTCGATGGAATCTAAGAAATTTGGGAAGTTAGGGTTCTACGTTTGTTGCCGAGAAGAAATTTGGGAATTTATGTTCGTTTGTTATGCGAGGGGGCAAGGGGAAATAATAGCTCGTAGACGTGGCAACAGTGAAGTCTTATGGCGTGCTGATATGACATTTTGACACGTGTCACGATCTAAAGGGATGGTGACCTGGATTAATAAGACACGTCCGTGTTCTCCGTCACGAAGCTTGGCCTGAGTTGACAGAAGGCCTTAAAAAATGAAGACAGAACTCAGGAACCTCTGTGGAACGAATCAAAACTCAAGGAACAGTTTGGGAAAGTTCAAATACCAGGGACTGGCAGGTACATTAAGCCTTTATTTTAAGACTTGTGGTTCCTCCGCTTATGCATCAAAGGCTCCACTTGTTTGTCCATTATATATAGAAGAAAAATTAATATGTGGCTCATTTGCGGACACATCAACTATATATGTGGTTTTTTTAAAAAAATATTATGACATTCACATGTAGATAAATGAAAATTAAATATTAGCATATAAAATTAAAAATTAAACAAAAATATAATATTATTTTTATTTTTATTTTTATTCAAAACAAAATCCAAGGGGCAAAATTTACCATTTTGTGGGTGGTGGAGGTGATTGAGTGCGTTGTGTTAGTCAAGATTGGAGATGGGAAAGACTGACAAATAGTAGAACGGTTTAAAAAGGGATAAATACACTTTTTATCCATCAACTACAAAGTCTATGGCACATTACACAGTAAACTACCAATTTTAACACATTGCACCCTCAAACTATCAATGTTATACACTTTACACCCTAAAATACCCACTTTGACACATTACACCCTCCAACTATTAATATTAAACACTTTGCACCCTCTATTTAACAATAATACCCTTGACAAACTAATGAATTGACAACAATATCTTCAATATATTCAAAATAGGTCAAGAGCATTATCGTCATTTTAGTCTAAAAAGTTAACAAATGGTGCAAAGTGTATAAGATTAGTAGCTAGAGGGTGTAATGTGTCAAAATTGGTAGTTTATTGTGCAAAGTGCAAAACCTATTGTAAATCATGGGTAAAAAATATATTTTTCCCACTTAAAAAATGACTTCCCCTTAAGCCTTGCAAGGTCAACTTTGACATTTATTTCCGTCCCTACTAAACACAAGAAAAGCTGAAAATGTTTTTTTTCAAGCGCAACCAAAGCGGCCTTACCTGCTCCATGTTCCAATTCGTGATCTAAGGGTATTTGTTTGTGGAAATATTGAGATTTTAGAAATTTTGGGTATTGGAGTTTTTGAAAAAGTATAGTATTTTATGGAAGAGTGAAGAGAGAGAAGATTTAATTGAATAGTATTATATTATTTTATAATTTGATGAGGAGAGAGATTATTTTATGATTGTTTGGAAATTTTGAAGGGTAAAAAATTGAGAAAGAAACGCCCCACATCCACTACAGTCATAGACCCCTCCCCGACTCCCTACCATCTATTCCCTTCGTCAAAATGGCGTCACCGTCTGATCACAAGGCCACCATAATCGACGGCAAAGCCATCGCACAAACCATCCGCAATGAAATCGCTGCCGAAGTACGCCATATGTCCCAGAAATATGGCCAGGTACAAACCAAACCCAGTATTTTATCAATCAAATTAGGTTGCAAGAATTTGGTTGGTTGGCTAATAGAAATGGAAAATGAATTGGCGAATTGTTTGATCTTGAGAGGAATGTGCGAATTTGTGATGACTTGGTTGGCTAGTAGAAATGGAAAATGTGTGAATTGGCGAATTCTTTGATCTTGCAAGAGTTTGGTTGGTTGGTTGGTTAGTCTTTTCCTTCCGAAAGTCGTGGATTAGTGCAATGAATGTACGGAAGATACTACTGGGGACATTGGCATTAGGGGACAAACAAACAGGCCCTAAAGGTATTAATTTGTGAACTCATGGATTTTCTTGTATGGTTGTAACATTTGGTGGACCTCTTTCGAGAGAGTTGAGAGGTGGACTTCTAATGTGTTACAAGGACGAGGTTCTGTTCTGTTATGAAATTGCAATTTGATATGTCATCGGAGACCGGGATTGTGATACTTTTTCTCACTTGGTCCGCTCAGGTCCCGGGGCTGGCTGTAGTGATTGTTGGCTGCAGGAAAGATTCTCAAAGCTATCTGAGTATGAAGAGGAAGGCATGTGCGGAAGTTGGGATCCAGTCCTTTGACATAGACCTTCCCGAGCAAGTGTCTGAAGCGGAGTTGGTCGGCAAGGTTCACGAATTAAATGCAAATCCTGATGTACATGGTTGGTCAGTTTTGAATTTTAAATATATGTACATGATTTGATGCTTGATAATCTGATATAATTTCGACAAATCAGATTAGAACACATTGGCTAGAAAATTATATTTTTAAACCTTATGTGGCGATGTCGAATATCAATACACAAAACAAGGATAGAAAACCAATGTGCTTCTTCTGCTGTTGTTTTCCATATGACTCCTATTGAAGGAAATTGTAAGAAACAACAAAAATAAGTTTCCATGTTAGACAAAACTAGGATTGATGGAGTTATAGGTGTTTTGGTGAGATTTACTAAAGCTTATTGACGTTTAACATACTATGTATGAGATAGGTCTTGTTTCCTACAACACAAGAATGCCTTAAGGTGCTTCAATTTAACAACCGTACAACTAATTGATGATAAAATTCTGTCTCTGGACTATTTGCTTCCCAAAGTCTGCATGTTTAGCCTGCAACCCTGCTTTTTTTACATTGACAGGCATATTGGTTCAGCTCCCGTTGCCAAAACATATAAATGAAGAGAACGTGCTCACTGAAATCAGCATTGAGAAGGATGTCGATGGCTTTCACCCTCTGAACATTGGCAAGCTTGCAATGAAAGGAAGAGAGCCCTTGTTCCTTCCTTGCACCCCCAAGGCAATACACTTACTTTAAAAAGTTAGAAATATATTTCCATCCTACTTAATTGTTGTGGTTTACAAGAAAAGCAGTTCTTACTTTTGATGAATTTCATATGAATGTTAGCGTAGAAAATCCTGTACGAATGTTGTCCACAGAAGGTCCTCAAGGTTGTAAGTAGTAGTTTTTTGTTTTGAGCAGGGGTGTATTGAACTTCTGTCACGGAGTGGTATACAAATAAAGGGAAAGAAAGCGGTCGTAGTAGGCCGAAGTAACATAGTTGGACTGCCAGTTTCACTGCTACTGCTGAAAGCAGATGCTACTGTAACCATAGTCCATTCACATTCTCATGACCATGAAAGCATCATCCGTGAAGCAGACATCATTATTGCGGCAGCAGGACAGTCTCTGATGGTAATCAGAGCCCTTTACACATTTGTTTTTCTGGGTTTAAAATAACATCATACCATCAGAGCCGTTTACACATTTGTTTTTCTGGGTTTAAAATAACATCATCTTCTTTTATGTGTTTGCCTTATGTATAACCCTCTTTTGGGTGTCCTTGAAAAATTTGCAAAAATGTGTCATAGAGGAATGAAGTGGGCCCTAAGAATCCGTACTAAATGTCAGAGACACTATCTTTTTTCATGTTTTGGTTTTTCTGATATCCAACTTAAGGCCGTTCATGTACTCCAACCATTATGAAACAATAAAATCTATTAGGCACGGAACACAAATAGAAGTGGAACTAGAGGTTCTACGAATCAGGGAGTGTCAAAATGAATAAACCAGGATTAGAAGGACAAATAAAAGAGAGTTAAATCAGGATCAGCTTTTAGGAAACTGAATATAAAAATTAGAATTCCGTCTTGAGGGCCTTGCTTTGTGCATTATTTGTATGTTAATGTAACCCAATGGCACCGTAGCCCTACACATCTGGTATATTTGTCAGTTCGGATTTAGCAACATGATCTAAGAAGCCAGATAATGACTTCCCTTGTTAAAGCCCGAGGAACAAACAGCATTTTTTATTTGTAACAGCTCATAGTGTACGGTATCTAATTGCTTGTTAGGCCTGCTGGGCAATTTGTTTTAAGATGTGTAGTTTCTGAAATGAATCTTGTGCAATTAAGGACCTTAACTTAATTTTCAGATCAAGGGCAGTTGGATCAAACCTGGTGCTGCTGTTATCGATGTTGGTACGAATGCTATTGACGATCCAAGTAAGAAGTCAGGTTATCGGCTAGTTGGAGACGTTCATTTCCAGGAAGCATGCAAGGTAGCTGGATACATAACTCCTGTCCCGGGTGGTGTGGGCCCAATGACTGTTGCAATGCTACTCAAAAATACTCTGGAGGGTGCTAAGCGTGTGATTGAGCATTAAGCCACGTATTGGTTGACTTCATAATATGATCTTTTTCGTGGGATGACGTTTTGAAAGGCATTTTATTCACCCTCCAATGGATATTCTGTTCTCTTGTTACAACCATAATCTTGAATTCTGCTTCTGCTCATAAATTTTGTAGAATTCCTGAGTTTTCGAGTGCCATGCTTCACATTTGAACAACCACCTCGACGTGATGTTTTGATTTTGACCGATTACAATCAAGGCACCATATTCTTCATAGCTATCTTAACAGAATCCTACGGCTTGGACTACTTGACGTCCATTTCTTCTAGATCTCAGAAAAGGTGGAAAATTCAAGTTTTGCTAAATTTTATAAGGCTTATGTGAGATGTTTTAGGTAATCCATAGAGCCTCCCGATTAGTCTGGGGATATATTAAGCAAGTGGGCTCTAAGAAATTGTTCATGGAACATATTCCCTCTGGATCCAGGAATAACCCTAATTGGGATTATACGCTAAGAATTACGATAGCTTGCACAAATATCTATTATTTATGGGGAAATATCACCCTTACCCCTATAGAATTCAAATCAAAATGTCTAGAAGTTGTCAACACTACTAAAGTCGTCATTTATTTAGGCCTATGACAGGACAAACGGTTGATTCATTTTTTTAACTTTTTTTTACATTTATATACTAAAAGTGAAGATTATCCATTATTTAATAAAGAGATTACAATTTTTTTTGGATTTTCTCTGAACTTAAAAAAGGTTTGCTAGTGGTGTTGATCGACTGAAATTCAATGGAAGGCAGTACATATCCGTGGAGGCATGGTCTTATGACAGCGCACCATCTCCCCTGTTGGGCTGCTGATAGTGTACCCTCTGCAATGGGTATATCGCACTTGATCATAAGCATCATCTACCACGTACGGACACGCACCAACAGTAACTGTCAAAAGTCCTAATAAAGAATCCGAGAGATATATATATCTCTCACGTCACAAGCGTTTCCAGAAAGGTAGCTAATAGAAAGTCATTCCTCGTGAGGTTAAGTTGTCTAACAAGGCATTGACCGTTTGATATGGATACTATGATCGATAAATGGCCACAACAGGAAATCTTGATTGCGGGATCAAGTGTTCAACTGTGAAAGACTATTGCCCGATCGAGGGCAATGGGAATATTAATTGCTTGGACAGATAGACTTGCCCAGTCTAAAGGCGGCCGCGGCTCTACCACCACAGCTTGGATGAATCTAATTGGGCAAGGAGCTGGGTTTAGATTTAGTCTAGACCGTAAGAGTTCAGACACATCCAGACTCACGGTCTAGATTGAATCCAAACTCATCTAATGCCTCATAGGTCTCCACCTCATTTAATGAGGCCTGTGAGGTGTTGACTAGGCTGGGCATCTCGTGGAGCCGACCAGGCACGCATTAGTACCATTTTTCTCTCTCTTTAGCCGCACTGGTCGAACCAATAAACAAGTTGTGTGAATAGTTCTCCGACCAATATGACTGGAACATGTGTTTTTATTTTATTTTCTTTCCAAATCCTCCATTTCAAACATCGGCTTCTAAATCCCCCAAATCACACTACTCTCCTCTCCCTTCTTTCTTATTGCCGAGTTTTTTTTTGTTACTCAGAGACCTTAGGAAAATAAGAAATCGCACACAGGTCACAACCCAAACACATACTTATTACATGTCATGATTTCTTTAATGTACATGTAATCCATATAAAAAATGTTAGAGTTTTGGAAAGTCGACGTTTTGAAGTACTACACAGCCCAAATGCGTACTTGTGTATGTGACGCTAATGGTTGAAATTTGGAAAATCGATGTTTTAAAGACATGCTTTAAGCATTTATGTCTTAAAGAATTTTGAGAAGCCGATGTTTTAAAGTTCTTTCATCGTTCCACTTAGAATAACTTTGTAAAATAGTCGAAATGCAGGAGTGCACTTTGAAGATGAACTGAAATGGTATTGAATTTGAATTTTAATGTCTGAAGAAGATGTTACAAGCATAAAGGAAGGGACTATGACAATGATGAACACTGTAAAGACATATTTTCTAGTGAATCCATATGCATATGCTTATGTATGAAATTTATAGAGACAAAAATGGCTTTTGATAGCCCTTCACAACTATGTTATTCGTATTTAATATAAAAAAAATAAGAATATTGATGTCATAATAGGTTTCCTTAGAGATGTGATGCAATGTTTTTATTGTTAGCGGGACAAAATTCTGCTTGTTTGATAAATTTTTAAGCTCTCCCTTAACAAAAATAGATAAACTTTATTTTTTCCTTCTTATTTTTGTTTAAATAGAAAAACTTTCTATCTCAACTAATGATACAGTTAGACCACTAGTTTGTGGCTACTATTTTTTACATCAATATTGCAGCCCGACCACTAATTGGTCAGACCATTATTTTTCCCTCAATAATGAAGTCAGACTTGTGTTCCAATCGTATCGGTCGGAGAACTGGACACACAACTTATTTAGTGGTTCGACTAGTGCAGCTAAATAGAGAGAGAAAAGGGTATTGATGCGCGCCTGGTCGGCTCCACGAGGAGCCAAACCGAGCCAATGTCTCATAGGCCTCATTAAATGAGGTGGAGATTTATGAGTCGTTAGATGAGTTTGGATTCAATTCAGACCGTGGGTCTAGATGTGTTCTAGACTCGTACGGTCTGGACTGAATCCAAGCCCAAAGGAGCTACCTGCAGATAATATTGTTTGAATATATATATATATATGTTACTTGGGCATTCTTTCACGAGGTTGAGCTTATATGTAATCATGACAAGAGCCCAAACTTAAAAAATAATAATAATAAAATAAAAGAGATCATGATCAATATCAACATCATGAATATTAAGTTTTGTCACGCCCCGTGTCCGTACTTACCCCCTAGGCTCACCTATAGCGATGATATGCACACAAACGGGGATTACGGCACGAATGAATCCTTTGAGTTTGGCGTTGAAAAAGCTTAGCGGAAATTTTTTTTTGGAGCTTGAGTTAACGGTGAATTCCCCCCCTGGCCGGTCTATGCACCTAGATATGGCTAAGCAATAATTAGATATAAAAAAATATCAGCTTATAACAAATTACACAATACCACCACATTCACAATTTCACACGTAACTTAGTGTAACCATTAAGTCAACTAACTAGCCAATGGCAAGGCTACAACCAGGTGGCCAGATAAGATAAAAAAAGAAATGCTCCACATGCACATAACGTATTCACAAACACAAATGAACATAAAAGAAGACTATGTTAAAACATGGTACACGATATATTAAAATAGTGATTTAACTTATTTATCAAATAAAAACACATCCATACATAGAGCATAATAAATACGTGGATCAAAGGAGGAAGGGTTTACAAGTTTCTATAGGATCTTAAGTAAGCAGGCTCTAGAAAGCTAGTTCACAGCATTGGGTGAGACGTACTAGCATTGCTTGCACGAATGGATCAGTTTCAACAAATTAATTCATAGATCGCATGCAGTCATTGTCTACTATTCAATTTGCAACCAAACATCTAGGCTTTGTTTCATGAACTGACAAATACACCTGGCACGTACTTCGGACTTAATGTGTCATTATTCAGCATTCGCTAGCCTTAGCCGACTCTATAAAAAGTGCCATTTTCTCTCGCTCATGCACCTACACAATTTTGGCTGTTTTCTTATGGCAGCGAGAAATAAAATGGCTCCTATTGCTTTCTTCACTGCCCTTATCTTTTTGCTTTCATTAAAACTTAGTCTGGTCACGGGTAGTGCTGCCTATTGCGGACCCATTGAAGCCACTGACAGGGACCGGATTCAATTTGCTCTTAACCTCGAGTTCCTTGAAGCAGAATTCTTCTTGTATGGAGCACTTGGTCGAGGACTGGACAGCATCGCTCCGTCTTTTGCTAAGGGTGGTCCGCCTCCGATCGGTGGCGAGAAGGCCAATCTTGACCCTCTAGTTGGTAGGATCATTGAGGAATTTGGGTATCAAGAAGTTGGTCATCTCAGGTTCAACTCGAATTATATTAGATCTTTAATTTGTCCTCTGTCCATATGAAGTTGCATGCACTGACGTGATCTTCTTCGTGTTTTTTCATTGGTTAAGCACAACTATTTGTTATTGATATATTCAAGGCAGAGTACTGTTTTATATATGTTTTTGTAAATTCTCTATAACGACGATTTTTCAGGGCTATTATTACGACAGTAGGAGGAATTCGAAGGCCGCAGTTGGATATCAGCGCTGAAACTTTTGCGAAAATCTTTGACGCAGCAGTTGGTTACAAATTGTCCCCTCCATTCGACCCTTACTTGGACACAGTCCACTATCTCTTAGCATCATATGTAATCCCTTATGTAGGACTTGTGGGTTACGTTGGCACCATTCCAGACCTTTACAACGCAACTTCTAAAAGTGTAAGAACCTCTCTCTCTCTCCCTCTCACGAATCCATTTTCCCGATCACCTGTACAAATTTCAGATAATAAATTCTGAGCTATATTTCTTCTGGCAGTTGGTTGCTTCGCTTTTGGGAGTGGAGGCTGGACAGGACGCGGTGATACGAGGATTACTATACGAGGTAGCCAACACGCCGGTTCTGCCATATGACATAACCGTGGCCGACTTCACGAACCATATATCTGAGCTTAGAAACAAGCTGGGCGGCTGTGGCATCAAAGATGAAGGGCTTATAGTCCCTCTATTTCTTGGGGCGGAAAATCGGACGGACAGTAACATCCTCTCAGCTAATCCAAATTCCCTTTCGTATGCTCGGACACCACCCGAGATCTTGAGGATAGTGTACGGAACAGGCAGTGAGTATAAACCTGGTGGGATTTACCCTAAAGGCGGAGGTGGGAACATTGCGAAGAGGTTTCTTGCCAAAACTTAGGAGAGTATTCTATACCCTGATCAGCTAGACGACTACTAGAAGCTGCGAATTAAGGATTTGATAATAAAACTTCCGGTACACATACGGACATTAAGATATGGATGTTAAATAAAATAAAACATAGAGTAAGTTATTTATAATTAATATTCGATCTTGTAAGTTCTGTCACAGCGCTAGAGATTTCCATCCCCCTCCCCCCCCCCCCCCCCCACAATATAATGCTCGTTTTCTTATATTTTCAGTATATATCTGATCTCCTCGTGGTATCTTTGTATCTTGCCAAGATCTTAGCATTTATGCATTGACCGACGATCAAAGAGAGTTTACATTTAAAGCTAGCGCACGAAGTACGGTATATGCAAATTACAACGAGAGATGTTACTGTCAAAGTTTGGATTATATATCAAAAATTAAAGACTAAAAATTCTTATTGTTCAAGACACTAATAGAGTACCAACTAATTTATATATATTCTTAGTAAAAAATAATACATAAATTAAACATTTTTAACATTTTCATAAGCATATTCACAAATGAACACATAAATAAAACATTTTCAATTTTTTCACAAGCATTTTGGTTGATGAAACACAAATATGTTCTCGTGGGGCGGCCTGATTTTTAGGGGATCAATGGTAAAAAAAAAAAATTAGGTGTAAAAAAAATTTTGGGGAGCCAACCGGGGCGGTGACCCCTGTTCGCGCCCCTTGCCTCCGCCTGGACTACAATTATATTCTGAACATATAATCTTAGCAAATAAATATAAGCATATTCGAGTATAATATCAGAATATGCAGACTGCGACGTTTAATTCCTAATTAACTTCTAACGAGCATATAGTCCTAAAGGACTTCTTGATCAGGACGAGATCGAGAGAGATCATCTCCATGTGAAAACTTCCAAAGCACTTCAATCACGTGGGCCGTGGAGGAATCGCTATCAAACGAAACGTCCCTTGTCGCCGGAATAGGTTTCTAGCAGCGTACCAGACCCGCCATGAAAAGGTCCCCACTGCTCATTCAATACCACACCTCAAAAGTCGGACGTGAGTGCGAACGGATGCAAGACTATCAATATTGTTGCGTCCATATTTAATGACTTTGAAAACAAAAGCGAAATCAAAGTATTTTTATTGTGGAGCAAGTTTCCGCCGGCCCTAGAGAGAGGGGCTCTCCCCTCTCTCTAGCGCCCTTTCCCTTTCCCCTTCCATATGCTCCCCACCCCTCTTTCGTCCGCTGGGCAGGGGAGGAGAGTCCTCCCCTGCTCTCTCCCTCTTTCCCTTTTTCTTTCCCCCCTTTCTTCTTCTTTGGCTTTTCTCCTCTTTCCTCTCTCGATCTTGGGCGATCTTTTGTGCTTGGTCTCCGGCTGGTTCTCAGCTGTTTTGGTGGTCTGTGGCCACGCCTAGGTTGTTCCTTTAGTGGTGTTTTCTGCTTTCAATAACTACAGTGGTTTCTTGCTTTGCTTCTTGCTCTGGTGGAGTCTTCTTGGCAGCAGTTGACCAGCTTCCGGCGAGCTTGC
Organism: Myrica gale; assembly: GCA_963930655.1. Taxonomy (NCBI): domain Eukaryota; kingdom Viridiplantae; phylum Streptophyta; class Magnoliopsida; order Fagales; family Myricaceae; genus Myrica; species Myrica gale. Next base: position 11,950,214 of record OZ005614.1, read on the forward strand.
AACCCTTAGTTGGTTTCGGCAGCTCCGGTGCTTCATTGTGGCTCCTGTCTGGCAGGTCTCCTCTGTGGGTGTTTTTGTTGCAGGTGCTGCTCTTGCTCCTCCTCCGGCGATGGTTCCTGCCGTTCTTGGCATGGTGGCGTGATGTCCTGGGTCTGTGGACCAGGGTTGGACTTATGGGTCTTCTGACCCGGTTTGTTGAGGCCCTTCTGGCCTGTAGTCTCTTGGCCTTTTCGGCCTTCCTGTGTAATGGCCTTCGGGCCTTTAACTTTGATGTATTGGGCCTTTGTGCCCCCTATGACTGTCTCCGATCCTGGATGAGTGTGGATTTGGTGCTTGTATTCATTTTATGTTAGCAATGAAATCCACCTTTATTTAGAAAAAAAAAAAAAGAAAACAAAAGCGAAACATCGACGAGGTTGTTTGGGCCCATGGACCGGCCCATATTTCAGCATCGAAGTGCCGGTGGAGGCACGCAATTAATGCACAGCTCTAGGGGCAAAAGTCTTTCAGGGCGGAACTCAAAAAAATTTCGTGTTGCATGTGGCTATTGGTCGTTATATTCGTGTTAAACAAATTTTTTCGTTTTTATGTTAAACTGGTGTTAAACAATTAATCACTTCCGTGTTAGACAACTCAAGCTTAAACTCACTTTAATTGTATTAGTTTTGTACAAATGCTTGTGTAATTATGATATAAAAAAAGAATCACCTACCAGTAGGGGTGGGCAAAAAACCCGTGACCCGACTATCCGAACTGGACCGACCCATTTTTGACCCGATCGAGGCAGGTTTAGGCGGGTTCGAGTTTATATGTGAAGAAAATCCGGATTTCGGGTTCGGGTTTATATGTGAAGAAAAACCGAATTTCGGGTTCGGGTATAGTAACAAACCCGAAATATTACCCGAACCATAAACCTAATACCCTCAGCTGCGGCCTGGGTGGGCAAAAAACCTGTGACGCGACGATCCGAATCGGACCGATCCGTTTCCAACCCGATCGGGGCGGGTTTAGGCGGGTTCAGGTTTATATGTGAAGAAAACCCAGATTTCGGGTTAAAAATTTTGAACCCGAACCAAAAGGGTTCGGGTTCGGGACTGTGCAAACCCGACCCCGAACCCGGTTTGCCCAGCCCTACCTACCAGCCTACCCCACATGCAGCCAAAAGTTCTTAATCAAGAATCAGATCAGATTTCGCTAATTACACAAGCATTTTTGTACAAAACTAATACAACTAAAGTAAGTTTAAGCTTGAGCTGTCTAACACGGAAGTGATTAATTGTTTAACACGAATATGTGACAAGCGTTGATGGCTGACCTAGAGGAACACGATGAACAAACACTACCTGGAGAGCTTCGGGAACACCTATGTTCTTAAGGGCATGTTTATACTTTGCTCTAGTGGGTGGGCTTTACTTTTGGTTGGGCTTGTCTTATTAGTTTCCCTATTAGTTGGTTAATAGCCCAATAGATATGTTACAGCTTTGTCTAGGTTTATTTCGGTCAGGCCTTAGGCCTTAGTTGCTTTATTTTACCTGGCCTGAGTCCAGCTTAGTGAAGCAGTTATAAGGGAAGCTTCTAGTCGGGAGAGCGTATCGAAGATCAGAATATGTATACTGTTTTGGGAGATTTGTCATCTCGAATGGACAGCTTATTGTAGTTCACGTTATTTATCAAGGAAGTACAAGTTTATCAAAATTACTTAGTAACTTGTTACAAATTGGTTGATTTGAACCTTGCCAAGAATAACGAAACCGGACAACGAAAGGGAACCCAAGATCGTTATAGGACAGATCCGAATGGAAACCTCGACCCGTTGTTTATTAGAAACAAGAACCTCGGTATAAGGAAGACGCCACAAATGGTGGTGGAATTCCGTTCGATAAGTCAGGTTGAACGCCACGGGAAATTCCGATAAGTTCGAATAGTTCTTCAAAGAACCAAAGAGAATCACAAGATCTCTCAAATAATATTAATCTCAAAGTTGTGTTCTTTTATATGCCAAAGGCCCTATAAATATACTTGAAACATCCCTCCAAGAATAGGATTCTAATTAAAATAGGAAACTAATTCAAAATTTAAAGAAATTAAATGCTCCTAAAAATCCGGCTAAGGAAAATGGATAAACCAACATTTGAAAAGTGATTCAAATGCAAATTCAAACATTCCTAAAAATCCGGCTAAGGAAAAAGGATAAACTGAAATTTGATTTGAATTTAAATTCAAATCAAATATTCCTAAAAATTCGACTAAGGAAAAGGGATAAACTAGCATTTGATTTGAATTCAAATTCAAATAAATTATTCCTAAAAATTCGGCTAAAAATAAGCTATGTAATCCGATCTTAGGCTTGACCGGATTTGATGCAACCTTCTAGAACATGATTCATGGTGATTCTTTGTTGTTGACGTGGATCGGGTTCAATATGCCTTCATGAATATACTTAAACCCATATCTCTTGAATGATTTCGTCAAGTACATCCTTGAACTTCTTGGCTCGTTCTCTCATAGCTGGCTCTACTGGAACTTGGACTAGCTCCTTTGAAGCCTCGCTTGGATTCTCATCATTGGAATCAGAGGTCGATCCTGCACAATGGCCGACATTCAGAAGGTGGTGGTGGCTGAACCTTTGGCTGAAATCAAGGAGCATCAAGAAATCAAAAAACAATAGCAAATTCTTCAACGGCAGCAGTTGGAGCAGATACTGTTACAATTGCAAGATCTCACTGTGGGGATGCAAGCAGTGGCTCAATATCAACGGCAGGAAGCTGAAAATCCTAGACCTCACAATCAGCAAAACTGTGGGGTGGGTGGTGTGCAAATGAGACCTGTTAAGCTTGATTTTCCAAAATTTGAAGGAGATAATCCCACAGAATGGATTTATAAAGCTAAGCAGTTTTTCCAATTCAATCAAACAAACCCACAACATAAACTGTTTATTGCTTCCTTTCATATGGAAGGTAAAGCATTGATTTGGAGGCATGGTGTGCAAATGTTATGGACCATTTATGTAGTATGGGATCCGTCCCACGTTGGTAGTATGAGATGTCAATGCGTGGTTTATATGCCTATAGCTCTCTTCCCCATTTAGCTAGCTTTTGGGTTTGAGTTCTTCCTAAGGCATGCCACAAATGATATCAGAGCCTACATCATGCCTCCAAGTTGCAATCGTACGGCGTAAGGGGTGACGTCGGTATTGCATTGTTAGCCCGGGACTAGAAAAAGCCTAGTGCACAGCCAACCCGCGTAGGCGCCGGTGCTACGAGGAGTGGTGGAATGTTATGGACCATTTGAGGAGTATGAGATCTGTCCCACATTGGTAGTATGGGATGTCAATGTGGGGTTTATATATCTTGAGCTCCCTTTCCCTTTGAGCTAGCTTTTGGAGGTGAGATCTCCTAAAATATGTAACAGAATATAACGATCAATGGCCACATGCAACAAGAATTTGTTTTTGTTTTCGCCCACTGTAAAAGACTTTTGCCCACTCTAACTGTGCAGGCTGAAAGAGTCCTCACGTCTGCCGGGCCAGCTCAAGGGTAGCCAATCTAGGCGGCTGCCTATCAGCCCTAACCCCCAGCAAAGCCCAAAATAGAGTGGTATTGCTTGAGGGGAAAAATATACTTTTATAAGTTATTTTTTTGTGAAAAAATTTCAAGTATCAACCCCCCAAAAAAAATTTATGCTAATTAAAGTTTTATACATGAGTTTCATTTTGTGCAAACATTTTTTGTTATTCTTTGTGGGTTTGTTTGATTGTAAAACAAATTGCCATATGTTTTGATAAAATTCTTGCCTTTTGTTTGATTTGGTCATTAAATCATATGTAAAATGATCGAAATGTCACTCAAAGATAAAATTATTAAAAAATAATTAAAAAATAAAAAGTGATATATAAATTAAAAGTAATATTTTTTAATAAAATTTAAATTTAAACTCTTCTCTTTCGAGACCACGTGGGCACTTCACCGTTAGGGACTAAAATGTCAAAATTGTAAACAACAGGGACTTGCATGGTAATTAATTAAGATGGGTACTGGAACAGATATGTCTATTTTGGTTCCGGTTTCCACTAGAACCATTATTTTCATTCCAGAAAATAGAATCTAAAAATTCTGATTCAATTAGTAGGCCTTTTTGCCCATATTTTTTTTAAAAGGAAAAAAAGGGTTGTTTTGTGCTTCTTACCAACTCAGAAGTTGTATTTATTGAGTCTGAACAACGGCGAGTACAGTCAAAAAAATATGATATCCGGTTCCGTTACTAGAATATGCCAGAATCGAAACTTGATACCAGGTACTGGAATTGAACATGAAATTTTCTTGAAGACCCGAAAGTTTTACTCGCCCTTAGCGTTAATTATTAAGCGTGTCAAACATAAAATATATTTTTTTTTCTTAAAATTGTTTTGCTACACTTTTGGGTGGATTGTAGGTCTCAATATTTAGTTTTACGATTTATAATTTTTATTGTATTCGAAAATAAATGGCCTCACTTGCGTCAATTTATATTTAAACACCTCTGGTCATCTATTATACCACAGTTTGCATGAACCTAAAATTGGGCGACGTCGAGGCTGCAAATAATTTTTTTTTTTTTAGCAGGCTGTAAATATTGTTGGAATATATGGTTTGGTACGGTTACTCGGGCATTGTTTCAGAAGGTTTTTTTTTTTTGTTTTAGTAAAGGAGGATTGTACTTCTAAATTTTATTAGTTAATATACCTAACTTATAACGGAGATTATCGTAGTTACAAAAAGATATCACCCAAGCCACAGTTAAAACCGATTAAATTGACAACACAAAGAAAAATAAAATAAATTAACCAAAAGAATTACCTCAAACTCGAATATAGTAAATTAAGCTTGTTTGCAGGTAATGACTTTCCAAGTTTTTAAGGAACTATGCCATGTTACGTACTCCAATGTGTCGTGGTACCCGATTCCTCATAACGCGCCAGAAAGTTTGCAGTACGCAATTGACACCTCTGTAGGAGGTGTCTTCACGGTTTAAAAATAGCTAAACATTTACAGCCCTAGAGTACTTCCGTGGTGCGAGACAACCCATGTGAAAACTTCCAAAATTCAATGACATGGAACAATTGACATAACAAAATGTCCTATGTTACGAAGTAATTTCTAGCAACCGGGCCAGAGCCGCCATGAAAAGGTCCCCACTGATCATATAATACCACACTTGACACCTCAAAAGGCTAACGTCGTTACGACAGTACATTTGCCCAAAAAAATAGAAAAAGGCTAGCCAATGTGAGTATGCAAGACTATAAATATTGTTGCGTCGATATATATCGACAACGCAAATCTGCTGGATGCTATGAGCCGTCACGCACGTACCCCGTACCCTTGTAACACCACCGCCAAACAAAAGTAGAGAAAAGCAAAAGCTCCAACCGCAAAAGTTTACACGGAAGATGTTTGGGCCTCCTCATTTTGCTGGGTGATGCCCAATCAGGCTTGAAACGAAGCCGAGCCGAGCTTAAATTGTGCGGGCCACCAGAGCCCAAAGGCAAGACTTGCAATATACGAAGGGGAACACAAGTACAAAAGAGGACCACCAGAGCTGCACTCATGACATATCTACATATGTATTTAAAGGTTCTATTTTATGGGCGAATAAAAGTCACTAAGGTAGGCCTTAATGGGTGAATTTACCTCAGATTAAATACAAAACTTCAAGGGGGCAGAACGTGCAGAAATATGTATGGAATTTTGGGCATAAACGTTATTATATATATATAGTACGATAAAAGTATATTACCAATTTGAATGAAATTTTCAGGATTTAAAGAACCATTACATATTATAGAATATGCTTTTATTGTATTTGAATCTCATATCACATAAATGTTATCTTTGTTATAGGGTTGTACAGGGCTCAGTCGAGGTCGGGATCGGGCGGTAACGACCTCCCCCCATGTCTAGGAGTCTTAGATCGATCATCTGACTCAGAGGGATGGAACCAGTTGAGATCGAGTTTCATTGGGCTAGTAGGTTGGGCTGTTCTTTTTTGGTTTTTTTTTTTACTTTTTTCATCAAGCTCAATCCCAATAATCAATACAATAGGGCTTCTTTCATTTAATTTAGGCCCAAAACTAATTTTTAATTATATATAAAACTTAATTAACATATATATATATATATATATATATGGATCGGTCGGGTCAATCTCAAACACCTGCCTATCTTAATCGGGCACATATTATTTGGGCCTGAGACCGAGCCTACCCCAAGCTGGCCAACAAAGTTTGGTCGATCTTTGGTCGGAGCCGATTGGTTTCGAGCCCAACTTGCACAACCCTACTTTGTTGCACTTCCTCGTATGCTCCCATTAAAAGAAGTGTTCGTTAGCTTAAAGCAAAATAATGCACTATACGGCCAGCAGGGATCGATTTGAGAAAATCAGAAACCAGAGGGACGGCTTTCGCATTGAAAAATATTGTTTAGACCCTATTTACACATATAGGGGTAGAATAGGTATTTTCCTACTATTTAAAAATTCAATAACAATTTTAGAACAATTCCTAAAATTGTTGAGTCTAGATCTGAATAATCAATCAAGAAAATATATATGCAGCGGAATAATAAAATAAATATCAATCACAAAATAGACAAGGATTTTGTTGACGAAGTGGAAAACTTTTTAACTTACCTTTCAAAAGAAAAACCACTCCGAGCTAGCAGCCACCAAAAATCCACTAAGAAGCAAAACCTTACAACGGTGATTCAGACACGGACAACATCCAGTTGTTTGACTCTGACTACCCCGATGTAATAATCTAAATAATCCAACCTAGACCCGCTTCCTGCGGTTAACCCTCAGCTCTCTGAGGTTCTTCTTATGAACTCTTCATGAACGTCCTTGTTCTTGAACACCAGGAACTTCGGCAGCCAAACTCTCACAAGAAGGTTGGTTTCAATGGTGATTGAATCTAGCTCTCGTTTCCGTGGTATATAGTATATACCTAATTATAATTACCCTGAGTTTATATATCATATTGTGGACTACATCAAAACCCCAAACCAAATCGGCAAGTGATAGCTTGTATCTAATATACATTATTTGTTAAATAGATGTAATTTTTTTGAGCTATGCTATTTCTCACTTATAAGATTGTGAAATACTACGTAGTTTGGGTTATTGATAGAATTTATTAATGTGTTGACAACATCACAACCTTTATTATTAGGACCTATAAGACTGAAGTTTTAGAATCGAAAACTTTCTTGATTGGAGGCCACGAGATGACTTAATAGATATTTACAGGTTATGTGGAAATTGAAGGCTGAGAGAGATTTACAGGTTATGTGGAAATTGGGTGTCTTTAGCAAAAGCACACTCTCTCCCCCATCGGCCCTTTCACTCTCCTGACAAGTGCTGTTCAAAGCGGATCCTTGTTAACCACCGTCCTAAAGAAGTACTTAAGTTTCCACTTATAGATGCTCTTCTTGTACTCTTAGTTTCCCCTTATAGATGCTCATTATCTTTTCAAGCATTTTCTGGAAATAAGCCTGCGATGAGAATATCAAATTACTTTTTTGTTTATTTGTTTTTCTCGGTAGTATATCAATTTATTTTTTCAAATAAAGTAGATTAAAGAAATAAATAAGGTTGACAAAACAGATCCAGTTAGGGTGGATCAGACCCACTAAATTTCCAAATTTCAGAAAGCAACGAAGATGGTATGTAGCGGTCACATACCATTGCGCAGAGACTATAGTACAGACCATCCTAGGGACACCCACGCGTTTCCTTAAAAGCTTATAGAAAGGTCGTCATTTTGGTCCACTACGAAAAGGGAATGCCACGTGTCTGTCTGGAGAGACAGATCTAGCCTACTCTAGGTAGGGGTGGCTCAAAATTTTTGGTATCTGCAACTCAGAAATAAAAGGGGTCTTTATTTGTTGAAAATTTTGGGATATAAAGAGTCGAAAAATTTTACAAAATTTTTCACCAACTCACAATAAATATTATAATATAATCTCTCTCTCCCATCAAATCATAATTTTTCATTATAAAAAATTACCTATCTCTTCACCTTTTTACTAAACCCAATACCATCACTAAACTCAATACCAAAAATTTTACAACACAAACATAACCTAAGATTAGTGAAAAAATGAAGATATTTCATAGAAGTTGGTGAAAAAGTTAAGAGAGAAATTTTTTTAATAAATATTATAATGAAAATGAATTTTTTTATGGAGAGATTGTTTTGATGTTTTTTAATTTTAGGCTCAAAACACCGTCTTCTAGTTTAAAAAATAAAAAATTAACTATAAATTAGATAAAATTGTTAAACACATTTAATATATCTTGAGATATAAAAGAAATATTTTGAGAAGCTATTTTTTTAACAAAAAAAAAAATAACTTGTATGATATTTTGATGTTTAACAATCTACTAGTTAGTGGAGTGTGCCACTCTACAATTTTTGTTAAAATAGTGATTTTATGAAAATTTTAATCTTTTTTAGAACTTGAAAGAATGAAGTACACAGTGATGCTACGTTTTAAGAGAATACATATTTGTGGGAAATGGTCCTATTATTTATGAAACGTTAGGAAAAATAATTTTTTTTTTTATAACTTGAGTTAGTTAGCGAAGAACTTGTAGGAAGTGGTCCTATTATTTAGGAAATTTTATGAGAATTTAATTTTTTTAAGAACTTAAGTAAATTAGAATAAAGTAGACAGACACTACAAAAAAAGGACCTATAGCAGCGGTCAGAAACCGCTGCTATAGGTCAAAAAACCGCTGCTATACGTTATAGCAACGGTTTTTTAGCGGCGGTTGAGACCGCCGCTATAGCTCCGTCGGCATAGCTCTATCGCGGCGGTTTGGGTGACCGCTGGTGAAGACCTCGGGTCTATAGCGGCGGTCACGTAGCAGCGGTCGAAACCGCCGCTATAAACCCGAGCGCACTTGCGCTATTTCAGCACTAATATGACCGCTGCTATAGGTCTATAGCGGCGGACATGTTCAACCTATAGCCGCGGTCAATGACCGCCGCTATAGGTTTGCGAGGTCAATAGTGGCGGTCTGTGACCGCCGCTATAGACGACCTCCGATATAGACCCTCTTTTGGCTGCGGTTTTTTCAAAACGCCGCGAAAAATACCTTTTAGCGGCGCTTTTAGCGACCGCCGCCAGAAAGACCGCCGCTATAGACCCTTTTTTTTTGTAGTGAGAATGTGATGTTAGGTTTTAGGCGAAGAATTTGTGAGCCGTAGTCCTATTATTATTTGGGAAAAAAGACAATATAGTAAAAGTTAATAGGTACGCTGTTATTATTCCGAGTGTTAGTTTCTATATTGCATTTTTTATTTTCAATTTCAATTTTGTAAACTAATTTTTAGAATGTTCCTATACAAAGCATTTCATTAACTTATATTCTCAATTTTAATTTTATAAAAGTGTTCCCTATTTTATATATATTAGGTTTTTTTCAACTTTAATTTTATAAAAGTGCTTCCCAGTTTTGAGGCTATAATATGGGGCTTCCGAGCATTGCCTCACCAGCTGAGACGCCTTGTGTAAAGGGCTCATGGCTTCTCTTCCCCCACAACTTGGATGAATCTAAGTGGGAAACAGGGATCTGAATATTAATGTTTGAAGATATGGTACGATACGGGGGCATTCTTTCACCAGGTTAGTCTTATGTATATTTAATCACGAAAAAAGCCTAAACTTATAAAAATTAGAACATGATAATGAATACTATCCCAAACAAAAATTACTAGGATCTTAAGCAGGCTCTATTAAGATTGTTCCCTGTATTGGGTCTCAACAAGAATATATGTAGGGATTCTTTTCATAGCTTTTTTTTTTTTTGTAATTTGAGAACTCTGCCTAGCACTCCTCGTACACCAAGCTCGGACTAATTTGACTAAGCTTTATCATACTTGGTGGGCTTAATGCTGTCATATTTTGAGGATCATAAACAACCCATAATTTAGCCTCCCAGTTAAATCTCTAGTATAATCTTTAAGAGGAATCCAACTTGGAACTATGTGCATCTTACAAGAGTTCACCCTAGCAATGAGGCAACCCCGAGGTGGGTTAGATTAGCTCACTACAAAAAAAATTGACTTCTAGTGACAAAATATTTTATCACTAAAATTCAAATTTTCGTCACTAATACTTTTAGTGACGAAAATATTTCGTCACGAGATCCATCAGCGAAAGAGCATCACGAAATGTATTTCGTGAAGAAATCTGAATTTCGTCACGAAAAATTTTTAGTGACGGAAATTTTTCGTCACTAAATCTAATGATCAATGATCAATTGGTAATTTTGGCGATTGGTCGGTGAAAACGTAGTGATGGATCGGTTCGAACATTGATCGATAATCATTTCTAAGAAGATCAAACGGTTACAATACTGATCGATCGTTATTTCTAAGATGATCGAACAGTACGTATTCATGATCGATCGATTAGTTATTGGTGATTGATCGACACAATTAGCCGATCGCATGGTAAGAAATAGACGATCAATCCCTTAAGTATAAGCGATCAATCACTTAAGTATCACGATCGATCGTTATGCCATGACTAATTGTTCTTTTAATTCAACGATGGAAAGTTGATTTAGTAACTGATCGATCGGTGACATCTGTGATCGAACGTTTGAGTTGGAGGATCGATCTCTAGTTTTTCATCGATCGTTCTCTTATAGTACTGATAGATCACATGCGCATAACTGATCGATCATTTACGTACTAATTGAATAGTCATTTTGCCGTTTTAATATTGACGATCAAACAGTGGTATTGCACGATCGATCGGTTGATCAATAACCGATCGATCGGTGGTAACATAATCATTTTTTTAAAAAAATTATAATATAAAAATATTATATAACACGTACTATTATAATAACAATACAATACTCACATTAATAAACATCAATAATAATAAATAGTGATCTGTAATTAAATCGAAAATAATATCGTAATAATACGTAATCAGAAAGTTATTACAATATACATGCATCTATCTTTTTGAACTCCCCAATAGGCTAAATAGTTATTTTGACATGTCGCTCATTTTCTTCTCCATTACAGAGGACAAAATAATCTATCTTTTTGAACTCCCATATAGGCTAAATATACATGCATCTATCTTTTTGAACTCCTTTCGCATGCACTCTTCTTCTTGTTGTATGCGCTCCTCATGCTCCAACCGGATGCGCTCCTGCGCCACCCGCTGCTCCTCACAGTGGTCCCTAAGCGTGGCCTCCATCTCAGCTTGCTTCTTCACAAATTCTTGCTAGTCTTTTTCTCTAGTAGCTCTCATCGCTTCTATCTCATCCCTTGTCTTCGCTAGCTGATGTTGTAGATCAGAAGACTGTGTAGTTAGAGTTGATGAAGGCGGAGGATTAACCGCGCGTCCTAATCCCCGAACATATCCCGACTTCTTGCCCAATATCTCGGAATATACTTCAATTTCGGTGTAACTCTTCCCTTCTAAATCACACTCGCGCTGGAAGGTATCTATCCGTTCCAAAACAAATGACAATAATTATTAGAAACATTAAAGTAGATTAACTATACATAAATTACATAAAGTATATTAAAATGAAAGCGACTTGCATAAATTTCTCTTACTCCTTCCGATGTCCAAACACCATCATTGTTTGTATAATTCTTCTTATACAGCTCTACAGGATTGATTTCAGCGCTTTCTTGATTTTTCTACATGGAAATAACATAAAATTATTGACAAACAATATCAATAAAGTCTAAAATTTTGGTATTTAACTTACCATGCAAGCTCGAGTGCGCTAGAACGAGCGCGAATCAGAAGCGTGGTTCACAGTCAACTTTAATCTATTTTTCTTATTTTGCTCGATTCGTTTCTGCAAAATTTTAAGTAATCAAATATTAAAATAATTTAATATTTAAGCAACAGGTTTTTGTAATCACGTACCATAAATGTTTCGCTAGTCAACAGATCGCATAACTCCTTCCACTGTTCTTTCGTGGTATCTGGATGCGGCTTCAACAATGTCGTCTCTTTAGTCGGGAACTTTTTGAAATACGCATGCATCTGGTTGTGGTGCGTTCGACGCGTCGTCATCATAATCTCGACTACCGTCCTCACGTCCTCCTGACGGGTGTAGTTATGGTCGAAGTGGTCCTACATAAGTACCAAAAGTCCAAAACATACAATATTTGCCTTAATAAACGAAATGTTTAACCAAAACTTCTATTTTTACGAGTTTAATCATAACAACACTCGATCCATAATGTACTCTTTCACTTCAACAGGAACATCAGCCCACTTGTTAACGGAGATCGGAATCAGCCCTTGGACCAACATTCCAATCTTCGTCGATAGGGTGGCAGCAATGGAAGACACTTCTCCACACTCTCCCTCCGGGATATGCACTGATAGTTTTTCGGACTAGGAACCAGACCCAAGACACTTCTCCGAACCGACCCCACGTGTCCAACCTCGCCCGCGCTTAGAAGCAGTTGTCGCTACATAAATTAAAATTAACAAAGTTAGTCGGTCGTTTAACTTAAAAACATTAAAATATAACTTAGAATAGTTTCTTACATGCATAACTACTAGGACAAGTTAGCGTGCCTTGACTCATGGCTTCATTTGCTCTAGAGAATGAGCGCTCTGTAATTGTCTCATACTATGCGGAATAACTGCGCTTTGTAACTGTCTAGAAGTAACTGAAGAAAATTCTTGTCCACGCTTTGTTTCACCGTACAAGTTGTGATATAACAAAAGAAACGATAAAGATGTAGAAAAAGAGACAATACCAGTAAAAACAGTTCAACAAACATCAACATTACAAAAAATATATACTTGGAAAATATTATTAATCAGAATCCGAGTCTTGCACGTTATCACCTGAAAATTCATCCTCAGTAGAGCTGCTATCACTTTCGAATGAATCTTCGTCCCCACTTTCTTCGTTATTTTCTTCAATTTCCACTTCATTCCCCTCCGTAACATCATTACTATCTACACATCTTTTCTTCCGCCGATCAATTGAATCATTTCATTCCCTTCCGATATGCTTCATTCACGATGGTTGCTCCCGATTCAACGTTTACATCAATTTCACTCTCCAGATCCACACTGGGAATGTCATATGTATTTCTACACGACAACTTCTGCACAACTCGCCACGTAGGTCCATGCAGATTATCAACTAGATAAAACACTTGACTTGCTTGATTTGCCAAAACAGATGAAGTGTTTATGCTCTTAAAGTTATCATCTATATGAATTCCACGGTGATCTCCAACGTCCCACCAATCACACTTAAACAAATATATTGTATTTCCCCGTAAGTATTGCATGACATAAATGTCTAACAAGTCTCCCGTAAAATTCTATTGGATTTTCCTCATATGATCCCAATGCCATAATACCATTGTTTTGAGTTCTCCTTCATTCTTCCCGTTGTACTGTATGATATCTACATCCGTTCTCAACACACGCAGAATAACGCATCACTCGTGTATCAGGCCCACGTGCCAATGAATCCAATTCATCGACCGATGTATATGAATTAAAAGGTCATTAAAAACAAAGACACAATATTAATTTGAATTCTTTGTCAGTCCACTTACTCGCTCTAAGAACCAATTCTAAAATTGTTCCTTATGTGTACGAGAAATGTTAGCAACTCCTTGGGCGCGAAGTCCATCCATGTGTTCACTGTAACGATAAGGTTAATCAACGACTATATATTAAAGAAAACCTATGAAATTTTATTTTACTTACTCTAAGTAGTTGTTGATGCCTTTGCAATTGTTCAGCACAAACCCCGAGCTTTCTTGAACTCTGTTCGGTCTATGTCATGTCCTTTTGCAGCCCCTAGAAAATCTAATTCTCTGAGTGAACACATCCTATGACCTTTCTGGTACCTCCATTTCCCCGTCAGAATCGTAGTTTTGATCGCTGCGATTAAACACTGTTTCGGCCCCTCGGAGGTACTGGGAACAAAATATCGAACATTCATTCTCAATACCGTTTCGAGACACCCATCAATCATTCAACTAGATAAATCCATCTGTACTGTACGGGTCGAGCAAGCATTGCGTCGCGTTGTAAGTGGACCGCCAAATGCACCATCACTTTAAAATAAGCGGGTGAAAATATCATTTCCAACTTACATAAAATTATCCTGATATCTTCTAACATCCTATGCAATACATAAATCTTCAACGTATGTGAACACAATGTTCGAAAAAATAAACATAATTCGATCACTGCGCCACCCACGTCTTCCTTCAACAACCCTCAAATCATCACTGGAAGAACCCTCAGCAAGAACACATGACAATCATGACTTTTCATTCCAGCTCATCTAGATTCACACAACAGGAACCTCACGTTTTTTAACCACTCATATGCCTTGCTTCGCTCTTTCCGAGTTAAAGTATACGCTGCTTGAGGCATCAATTCAACCCAACCGTCATACACCAAGTGCAAGTCTGTTTATACGCATATTTTAGCTGAATCTCTATGTGCACTCGCTGAATCTCTGGTCCTGAACTCAATATTCATCACCGTCCCGATGAAGTTGTCACATATGTTCTTCTCGATGCTTTTCTTCGTCCAATTCAAACGTTCCGACGATTTTTTTTCTTTCCCCTATTTTTCCTTGATGCTTTACCAAAGACAGTCTCCTCGACATGTGTCAATTGTTCCAATATGTCCTCACCAGTTAACTCCCCGGGTGAAAGTCCATGTACTTCTTTTCCATCAAACGTATCCACATTATATCTCCATGCATGCCCTGGTGTCAAGTATCTCCTATGACCCATATATCACATTCTTCTTCCGTGCTTCAACCACTTATAGTCAGTGTTTTAAATTACACGTTGGACATGCCAACTTCCCTTTGGTACTTCATCCTAATAAATTAGCATATGCTGAAAAATCATTTATGGTCCACATCAAAGCTGCATGCATCTTAAATGTCGTCCCATCTGAAGCGTCATGTATCTCAACTTCATCTTTCCATAGTTGTTTTAACTCATCCATTAAAGGCCGAAGATATACATCTATATCATTTCCCGGTGACTTGCGACCCGGGATCAAAAGAGTCATCAGTGAAAACGAAACCTTCATACACCTCCATGGGAGTAAATTATATGGAAAACAACAACTGGCCAAGTATTGTACGCATTTCTCATGTTTCCAAACAGACTGAACCCGTCCGAAGCAACACTAAGGCGGACGTTGTGGGCATCTTGAGCAAACCAACTATGGTCCTTATCAAAATTCTTCCAAACCAATGAATCTGCAGGATGCCTCATACTCTCTCCTCATCGTAGACCTGTTTCTCCTTACGTCATCTCATGTCATGAGCTATATCTTTTGTGGTAAATAAACGTTCAAATCTAGGGATCAAAGGGAAGTGACACAACACTTTCCTGGGAATTTTATTGCGCAAGTCATCTTCAAATTTCAATCGAGACACCCCACATACCGGACATCTGTCTAAATCATTGTGTCCTTCCAAAACAGCACACAATCATTCTGACATGCATGAATCTTATCATAACTAAACTCAAGACCCTTTCGCAATTGTTTCGCCTCGTAATACGATTTTGGTAAAGACTATCCCTCGGGCAATGCCTCCTTTATTAACTCTAACATCATATCAAATGCCTTAATCGACAACTTATTCTCCTACTTAAATGCAACAACCGGACCGTAAATGACAACTTACTAAAATTTGTACATCTAGGATACAATTAGCATTTTGCCTCTTCCTATAACTTATCAAATGGTGTTGAAGCCTTCGGTCCTAAAGTGGGGGGTTCCCTAATACCAGGGTTCTCCGTTTCAACCCACGTCGCCTCATCTTCTAAGCCCGCACGAACATCAGTTAACATTTCATCAATCCTATCAGAGCTATCTCCCTCTAAATCCTCATCACTATGTGGTAAGCACGCACTGGACTCTTGACTCAAATTTGAAGCTAGTTGAATACCCTCCCCGTGAAATACTCATAATGTATAGCTCACATCAAACCCATTAATGTATATATGATCTTCCATTTTATCCAACACTTGAAACATTACATTTCCAACACGGACATCTGATCTAACCCCGAGAGTCTACACAACAAGCAACCATACAGACAAACCCACGGACCCCCTCCGCATACTTTTCACCAAACCGATTTTTCTCGTAAACCCAACTCTTATCTATCGCCACAATCTAAAACAATACACGACATTAAATAACTCATATACACCCAAGCATTGGAATGTGACATTTATGCCCAGCTGATAATTTCACATCCTAACCCTTGAACGGGTCTAAGGGTACACATATTATATAACAAAAATAAACTCAAACAGAAAAAGTCAAAAACACTCCAATATTCATCCTCCATGCTTCTCAAACTCCATAATTTATTTTTAGAACTCAAGCACTTCAATAATGAAACATGTAAATAAATATAAATGTTACACATCATCAATAATTTACAACGTGCGAGAAACACCGATCGATCGGTAAACATGTGATCAGTCAGTATGTATAGACGATCGATCGTCAAAAATATGACGATCGATTGTCAGACAACCATCTCGAAGCCGATCGATGATTTAAAACTTAATGATTGATCAGTTATATATCATGAAACAGACGATCGATCTTCAATTACCCAGATTGATATACCATGCAAACCCTCTCCACACACTCTAATTCACGCCTAAAGCACTCCCAAATTATTCTCATTCAATACCCATTCCAATGTACATATTAAAAACATCCTAATAAGCTCTAATCATCACAAATAATATTCACAATACTCAAAAATATCCAAATCAAAATAATCATCAAATAACAAACAAAATCATTTATAAATCGTGATGTAAGTGGAGTATATTACCTCTTGCATGAAATCAACATCAAAACGAACTAAATCTCTACCAAAACCTCATAAATGTCACCCAAAATTTTCAATTTTCACTCAGTTAAAAAGTCAATGAATTTGAGCTTGGGCTTTCTCTTAATCTATTCTAAACACTCTCTCAACTAAAAGGACGGTATTTGCGCAAAGTTTAAGAGAGAAATAGCTCCTTGCCGCAAGCCTTCGCTCTCTTCGTTGTCGTGGGTGTGTTTTTCACTTCACCCACGGCGTTAGAGTATTTTGACATTTCAAGCACGATACACACCGATCGATCGGCAACCAACGCGATCGATCGCATTATCAGCTTTAAAATTCCCATGAAGTTTTTGAACAGATCAATCGCCACAATTATGACGATTGATCGTTTAACGCATTCAAAACGATGACGGATGCGAAAGATCGATCATTAGTAATTACTGATCGATCGATCTTAAAACTTTAACATCCTTCACCGATCGATCAGTAACATACCGATCGATCGTTAAACCTAATTATTAAAAAAATAAATTTTAATCAAACAAATGAATTATTATTAAAATTATTTTACTTAAAATGTTATTTTAATACTTACTTCATACTAATAACATATAATCATGTGTTAAATAAGATTTATATTACTAGTTTATAACATATTTGTACATTGCTCATACTAACTCTTACAAAATATTCATTTGATGTAACATGTACAACTTGTATATGCTTTCTTAAATAAAAATGACGTATACTTTTTATGTTTTTATGTAATCTAAATATATCTTAACATACTTTGTTAATATATATTTTGTCTTGTTAATTGTTTAAGCTCGTATTATTCCATCACAAATGTTTAATAATTAAATTTATATACCGATCGATCAACAAGTATAACCGATCGATCGTCCTGTGAGTTTAAAACGACACCGATCGACCGCTTTATGTTAATGATCGATCGTTTAACGAATTGAAAACGACGACATATACTTACGATCGATCGGTACGCAGAAGCAAAGACGACAGCGTCCTTGACGATTGATCACTTCATTATTGACGATCGATCGGTAAATTAAAATGATCGATTGTCTATTTTAACGATCGGTCGGAAAGAAATATCTAAACATTTTCGTACTTAAACGATCGATCACTTAAAACACTGATCGATCGGTGATCTTAAACTTTAAAAAATTGAGTTTTATTTAAAATCTTATATTACTTGTACGTACTTAAATTTTATAAAGATCGTGTTTTATTTACTTGCTTAACTTTGTAATTTTTGTTAATTTTGCCATCAAAAGGGTATTTTGGTCAATTAACATATCTAAGTGTCTGAAAAAAAAAATATAAATTAAAAACACATAAGTTGTAATCAAAGTCACTACATATCCATAAATAAACATAAATATCCCAAATACGTAAATATAAACTCAAATCCAAATAAACACATGTCCGAAACAAATAAATAAAACATAAATCCAAATGCATGTCCAAAATAGATATTAAAAATATCATAAAAAATCAAGGCTTAACAGCATCACGGAAAGTCGCCATGCCATCAGGAATATCTCCGAGAATATTATGTGTATATTCCTCTGTCTTGAAATCATCCAGAGTCTTCTTGATTTATTCCTGTTGTTCGTTGACCTCCTTCATATGAGCCACGACCACCTTGTTGTGCAGATACAAAACTGTTCACTCCCTTTCAAAGGCGATCCAGAGCTTCTTTTGATCATCCCAGAGCTCCTGAACGTTCCGACTCAATTTATCCACCTGCTCCTGAAGATGTTGTTGAGCGGTCTTCGCAGTCGCTCCAACACGGCTGTCAAGATCTGCAAATAGTTGGGCCATCCAAGGAGGAGACACTGTAGGCGCTCCCATCTCAATAGGTGAAACTGATCTGGTCTGTCTGGTGTTGGTTGATGCTCGTGTTGCCTCATCTGCGGCTCTACGAGCAAACCGTCGAGTCAGAGCCCCCTCTTGCCCCTTGCTCCTGGACAAGGTGAACTTGTCCAGCGTCTCATCACCTCCTTACAACTCTCCCCGTCACCAATCACGACACCCCGCTGGATAAGAAACAACGTCAGAAACATACCGAACGGGAGGTTGTTATCCTTAATTCCCCAAGCTTCGTCCATGATCAGCTCGAACAATAAGTGGTCAAAATCATAGAGCGACACTGGACACTCTTTGGCCACCGGCTGCTCCCCAGGTACTCCATTCGCCTCTCCAAGGTCGTCATTGGATCACCGACTTCCTGCTCTTGTCATAGTTAACTCCTGACATTTTGTGTATGTTGCAAAAATTGTATTTAAGTATGTGTTAATAAGAATCACAGTAATTAACGTATTGGTTAGAAAAAAAAGTAAACACAATAACGTAATTATTAATGAAGTTGCAACATAAAATCTATCCATCGCCATCCAAAGCGATCGATCACTAAATATACCGATTGATCGTTTATGTAACTGATCAATCTACAAATGAAAACGGTGCGTTTATGAAAACAAAGATCGATCGTTAATAATTAAGCGATCGATCGGCCCCTCATGGAAATGCACAGTTTATAAGGATCGATCGATCGCTCAATAAACCATCGATCATTCCCCTAACAAATGTAGCGATGGATCGTTTAATTTAACTGATTGATCATTGGACTTAGCACCTACAAAGCGTTACAAAGTCCCAAAATAGGCCCAAAATCACCCAAAATTGATCCCAAAACAATCCTAAACTCTTAAAACAAACATCAACAATAAAATAAATACATTTTACGGACCTATATGGATGATATAGTAAATTAAAAAACGTAAACTAAAAACTCGTTTACAACCGCTTAATATCGCTTAAAAAATAATATAAGTACTTACCTTTGACGTAAAAGACAATGAAGGATGATTCCACGCACTTTGGAGGACAATGCAACACGATGTCGTAGCAATGTACCCTACTCCGTCTTTTGCTATAGGTTGTCTGCGGTCCCAGAAATACAACCGCTTAATATCGCTTAAAAAATAATATAAGTACGTACCTTTGACATAAAAGACAATGAAGGATGATTCCACGCACTTTGGAGGACAATGCAGCACGATGTCGCAGAAAGCCAATCTTAACCCCCTAGTTGGTAGGATCATTGAGGAATTCGCGTATCAAGAAGTTGGTCATATCAGGTTCAACTCCAAATATTAGATATTTTAATTTTTCCTCTATGTATATATGAAATATAACTCAGTTACGGTTTGTTCACACATTGCACGTTTTTCACCAGAACCAGAACATTTCCTTTTAACAAGTAATTATGAAATATAGCGCATGAACGTTGTTCTTCTTGATATATGTTGGGTTTAGTACTATTTTATTATCTTTTGTAAATACTCTTACCTAACGACGATTTTTCAGGGCTATCACTACGACAACAGGAGGAATTCGAAGGCCTCTGTTGGATCTCAGCGTTGAGACTTTTGCGGCAACATTTTACGCGGCAGTTGGTGTCGAATTGGACCCTCCATTTGACCCTAACGTTGACACAACCCATTACCTCTTAGCATCTTATATAATCCCTTAAGTCGGACTTGTGGATTACGTTGGCACTAGTCCAGATCTTTCAAACGCAACATACAAAAGTGTAAAAACCTTCAAAAATAAAAAATTCACTCACTTTTTTATAAATTTCAATACATTTTCACTAATTTCAATAATTTTTCAAAAAATTCAATAACTTTTAACACACTTTTCACCAATTCAAGAGAGTCTACACTCGTTCTAAAAAAACACAAACACAAAAACTATTTTTAGATATAAACCAAACATGCCTTTATCTCTTCAGCCTCCATGAATCTATTTTCTTCATCTGCGTGAATACGCCATATGAATTCCAAATTTGTCTTCTGGTGTAGTTGTTTGCTTCGCTTTTGGGCGTGGAGGCTGGACAGGATGCGGTGATACGAGCATTACTATACGAGATAGCCAAATTTTCCATATAAACTGACCGTGGCCGACTTCACCAACAAGATATCTGAGCTTAGAAACAAGCTAGGCGGTTGTGGCATCAAAGATGAAGGGATTATAGTCCTTTATATCTCTTGGGGAGGAAAATCGGACTACCAGTAACATCCTATCAGCTAATGCTAATTCTGTTTCATATGCTCGGACACTAGCCGAGATCTAGAGGATAGTGTACGGAACATGCAATGAGTTTGTACCTGGTGGGTTTTTCCCTATAGGTGGAGGTGGTACCATTGCAAAGAGGTATCTTGGCCAAATTTAGCAGAATCAGCACCCTTGGCTACATGACGCAACTGAGAAGCTAGGAATGATGAATAAAAGTACTTAAAGAGTGGAAGAATATTACGACTTGGTTGTTAAATTCAAAAAAATATTAAATAAATGCGTGCAGCTTCTTTCTGATGCTATTCAAGCTGTCTGGAAATCCCATCAAGTTTACAGAAAATTTTATGTTTATGTTCCCAAAACACGCAACATCCTGATATACCTGTTAGAATTTTTCCTTTAAAGTGGGGTCCACATGCCACATGCAATAATAAAGTTTAAATTATTTAATTATGGTAATTGGTAATTATTCCAATTAGGATATTATTTGTGGTATTAAATATAATTATTCCTTGATGGTAGGAATAAATAAAGAATTAATAATTACATGAGGGTCCCTGGCCTAGTCTATAAATAAAGCATGTGTATTCCATCTATTATATGACATAAGTTAGAAACCCTAAAGTATAGGCGATAGGCTCAGAAGACTCTCTGTTTTGTATTTTCCTATTGTGTGTTCTGTTTTGTAGGTCTTCTACATGTTGTTCTCCCATAATTCCCAGCTTGATCATAATGGCTAGAGGTCAGATCCTAATCATTTGGTTTTTTCGCTGTGTAAATCTGTATTTAAAACTCTTACATGTGGTATTGGAGTGTACCTTTTTGCTGTTATGCTCAGTGTACAATATCTGTTATGGCCTTTTGTCTGCATCTATATTGTAGAGATTTGCGGGTTGTCTTTTTGTGCAAAGAAGATATTGGTCTCGTTTTCTTTAAAGCCTTCGATTTCTGGAAATTGTTGATATCTTTTGAAATGTCTTCTTTTAAAGCCTTTTGTGCCATGAACAGATCCGGTTTTGACATTTTCTTTTTTGAATCAATATCTGAAAACTGGTTTTGACATATCCGGTTTTGACACTTTCTGAACATTGTTGATTTAATTATGCATATATGGGTTTCCGTGTTTTGGAGTAAACGAGAGAGCGAAATTTCTCTCATGCGGTGCAGGAGGAGGTTCTCCTCTTTCTTCATGCGGCGCCCAGATGGAAGCGAGGAAGCCCTCCTCGACAGGTGACAAAGTCTTCTTTGTTTTGGTCCATACGGTACTGGGCTAATAGTGACCCGCAAGAAAGGCACGGCTGGGCTGACATTTGGGTCAGCCCAGAGGGCTTGGATCCTATTCTAGGGACCAGATTATAATCCGGCCATAAGGTCCGACTCGTACTGGGTCGGACTAACCAAGACCCGCGCGGTACGGGTCCTGCGACCCGCGTGGGTGGGGTCGCCTGTGGTCCAACCGACAAAAAACAACCAGAAATTTATTTTATGCTTATATGTTTTATTTGAACCAATATAAAGTTCTAAATTGATTTGTGATTTTTAAAACTTTTTGGGGAGGGTAATCTCTGTATGAAATTTCGGTCAAGTAAGGTTACCTACTCATTTGTGTTGCCCCATGAAATGTTTTTTTTAAGATTGGGCTAGGCTCATTGAAATTTTGGGCCATAATGTTTTAAAAAAAAAGGACCACGCCCATTTAGTTACGGGCTAGTCTGGGCTCGAATGAGCCAGTAAGGTTGACCTACCAGGCGCGAGTCGGGAAGCGGGTTGCCCGACCCGTTGGACCATTTGCATTTTTTCTGAATACTAAAGGAAAATAAGAAGATCAAAGGCAACGACCGAGTTTCGAAGCGCGGTCGCTGCTGCGGATAAGCATGATTCCACCACTAAGCCACACCATTGCTTATGTAAGTGTTTCTCAGGCTTTATTATATTTATTCATTTCGGATAGGATTGTGATAGAAATGAATTTTATTTTAAAATTTTGGCTCATATATGAATATAAACTCTTAAAGTGCATATTTATGCTGCAGTATTGTTTTATTATCCATTTTATTGTTATAATTTTACAGTGTTATATTTAGCATATGTTTTGTTAATTGCGCATAAAGTTTGATGTAGTATTTTGTTAATTGAGCATAAAGATTATGAATGCCATTGAAGTTGTGATTATCAAAATTTATTAGGAGTAGCCACAACATCCTAATTTATGATGATAATCATATCTAGACATTTTAATAAAACTTCATCAGGATATTGGCATCTATGTTGTAATTAAATCATGAAGCTAATGACCCGGCCCCACAGGAAGGTTATTAATTTTATGGTTTAGTTAGAATAAGATAGTAAACTAGGTGTTATGGGATATATTTTCCTATGCCCGCAGGTATGGAAAATTTTATTTCCTGTCACTAAAATTTGCTAGTCTTATTGATAAAGTTGTCCGGTAAAATTCGTGTGTGATGCAACCTCTACCCACAGGAAGGTTTGAATTTACCGTCTAAATTGACATTGGTTAATTTATAATAAAGCTTATTTCATAGCATAAATAATTTATTTTCCTTGGTAATTGCAGTTATTTCTATTCAATATTTAATATTACAATTTATGCTCCAATGTTTAGTTATTTCTGACTGGAAAGAAAGTTTGAGGTGTATAAATGTTAATCTGGCGTTCCATATGGATGAACCACCTATCTAATGGAATCAAGTACATCATAGTAGATTAAAAGGCATGAGTAGTGAAAGTAATGAAATTACTTAGGCTTAATACTCACGAAATCTCAAGTAAACACCTCAATATTAGTTTTCAAACTAAAATTTTGGTGATTCCGAAGGAGTGCGCAAGCACTTTATGAAATTGAAGGATATTATAATTAAAGTTTTAGTCTTCAAAAGGTGAGACTATTGAATCAATCTTGGTCTATTTCACAAATAATCTCTCACTTTAGATTATTATTCTTTTTCTAAAGCGTGCACACATAAAGTCAAATGGTCAATATAAATTTTTTTTTACCATGTGTGCTTAAGGTTAGAGAGATTAAAATAGAGAAACCACGAGGTGTTAAATGATTCACTCATGATAAAGAAATGACCAATAAATGCGAGAATGCCCAATTGACAAAGAAGAAACATAAAGTGTCAATACAGTAATATGAAAATAAGGGAATATGTATCTCTTTGCAATAAAGTGACATATACAGGAAATGACTCGAATGTGGAAACAATCTCATATTTGGTGTGTGATTTTTATTAAAGCTCTAATGGATTGATTTCGGTTTTGCAATCCACATTGTTAATATCATGCAGTAATTTTTTCAGTATATAGTGGCCAACAAAACAAAGTATTCATTTTAAAACAAGATGATTTTGAAAATAAAGACTGTTGGGATTTTGATTGATTTTATAAAACAACTACATTAAAAGTTTTATATACTATAAAGATTTATTTTTCAAGTTTTTGTAGTTGATTGTTGTTTTCAACTGGCCAACTCCAATTTCAGTATTATGGAAAATGAAACGTTTGTCAATAATGAGTCACTGAAAGGAGTTTTATTTGAATCTCAACCTCAAGCGTTTTATTTATTCCTGCATATTAAAGTTGGCATAAAGTGGAGCTTTCTAAATTGAACTTTTGGCATGGGAGATTAATATGTCTCCATAAAGAAGTTAGTAAAGTTTTGAGTCTTAAAACTCCTGATTTTACTGACATTGACACTTGAGTGGACTGCATTAAGGAAAAGCAGACCAACCAGACCATTAAAGGTGCCAAAAGGGTTCAGTGATTCTAAAGATCAAACACATTGGTATAAATGTACCTTCTCTCATTATTTAACGAAATGGTCAGAGAGATTTTATCTCATTCGTTGATGACCATGAAAAATCAATGTATCTCTATCTTCTAATTAATGAGGTTAAAGCATTAAATGTTTTTGTCCTATAAAGTGGAAATAGAGAAACATGAAGTAAGCACAGATCGTAAGATCTGATGGAGGTAAGGAATACTACGGTAAGTACAATAAAAGAGAAAATATGATGGGCCACTTAAGTTTATGGAGTAAAGCCTGAAACATTGGTATGTGTTTATATACACATTTGGGATTTTCCAAATAAAGAGAGGATTTTTAATTCTCGCCCAGGGAAATTATATTCAAGGACAACCAGCGATATTTTCATCGGCTATACAGTACATTAATTTTCATTATCCTTCATATAGTCGTAAAATTGTTAAGTCTCATTAAGTAACTTTTCTTGAGAAAGTTAAACCTAGTGGGAATGCTTATCCTCGCAGGATGAAAGTTGAGGAAGCATAATAGTTGACTAAATTACCTTTAATAGAAAGATTCTTGATTTTGTTTGAGGAAAATCAGTTTGATTACCTTGAATTGCAATCATTCTTAGTAAAGTCAGCTCATAAAGAAAGGTTCAATCCATACCTACTCAAATTGTTTTATATAGTGGGAGTAGGGTTAAAGACAACATCCTCGAGACAAGAGAGGCCAATAATTTTATGATTTTCCAGTATACCTCAAAAGTTTTGGCTTTAATGTCAAACATAAAGATGATTTGAGTTTGCTTTCACAAACCATTGTGTTGATAAAATGTCATAAAGGGTCATTTATGATAAACATGACATTTAGTAACTCATTTGGTTTAGAGTTACATAAAGTATATGTGGAAGTGAAATTTCTAAATATAAGATCTTAAAGGAGGTATAAAGGGTTAAAGCTTGAATTAAGAATAACAGTCAGTCTGGACTAGTACAGATATCTCACCATTGGTATGTGAAATTTCACAAGATTGTTATCTCATAAGGATTTAAGGAGAATCGTGTTGATATTTGTACATACCCTAGGGTCAGTGGAAGTACATTTTTTTCTAGTACTATACGTAAATTCATTGTGTTGAAGATGACAATTCAAGTTTGCTACATAAAGTATATAGTAGCATTTATTGTCAAAGGGGATAAATTTAATGAAGTTCAAATCCCTTAAGGTGCATTGGATTAGGTTTGACATTGGTCAGACAACGTGATTACTGAGGAAACTCAGATTTGAAAGCTGCAAAATAAAGTAATGTAGTAAATGTCAGTCACCAAGGACTAAAGATTAACCAAAAGTAACTCCAACCATTTGGAGTTGATTGGTTATTCAGATTTGAATTTTGCAATATGGTAGACATTGAGAAGTTTACTTCAGGATATATATTTTCTTATTAAAGTGATATGTATATATATATATATATATATATATACATATCCTATAAAGGTGGTAGACAAATTTTTGCCATAGAAGCAAAACTCATTACATGCTATGAATATTTTACACAGGCATTACAGTTGTGAAACTACATTAAAGGTCTCAAAATTGTCGATACTATAGTAATACCTGTTAAGATTTTCTGCAATTAAGTGTAATACAGTTATCTTCTCCAAGAACTGTAAAGTTGAAGCAGAAAATTATATATATCGACATTCAGTATTCAGTATAAGAGAGAATTTTAAGAGACATGAAGTTCTTATTGAACTTATAAGTACTGAATTAATGATTAAGAATCTCATGACTAAAGTTTACCGGTAATACAGTTTAAAGTCATGAGAAGCATATGAGACTTATTAATTCAATTTCTGTCTATTTGGTCTATAGACATAAAGTCACTATTTTTTGGAGAATAAAGCTTTAGTTGTGCACATAAAGTTTAGTATCCGTTGGGATATATAAAGTTGGACCTGAATAGCTTATGGGAAGACCATTCATAAAGTTCGATAGCCCATAAAGCGCTTGCTTTGGGGTTATGGTGCATATTAATACATGGAAGGGGTGACTTGATATATAAGAGTTTTACCACCATGATTCGTGCATATATTCCTCGAGTGAGTGGGAGCGGTTCACGAATAATTGGAATAAGTAAAGTTACAACCATACGCGGTGTACCTTATACCTAAAAGATATTCGTGTGTCACGTGGCCCAAGTGGGAGAATGTTAGAATTTTTACTTTAAAGTGTGGTCCACGTGCCACATGCAATAATAAAGTTTAAATTATTTAATTATGGTATTGGGTAATTATTCCAATTAGGATATTATTTGTGGTATTAAATATAATTATTCCTCGATGGTAGGAATAATAAAGAATTAATAATTACATGAGGGTCTCTGGCCTAGTCTATAAATAAAGCCTGTGTATTCCATCTATTATATGACATAAGTTAGAAACCCTATAGTATAGGCGATACGCTCAGAAGACTCTGTTTTGTATTTGCCTATTGTGTGTTCTGTTTTGTAGGTCTTCTACATGTTGTTCTCCCATAATTTCCAGCTCGATCATAATGGCTAGAGGTCAGATCCTAATCATTTGGTTTTTCCGCTGTGCAAATCTGTATGAAAAATTCTTACAATACCGTCAAAGTTGCCTTAAAAAAAAGATTTGATTTAGACCTCTCTCTAGAACCACTGTATGGATTGTTAATTTCCTCGAGATTCGGCGTCCCGAGACCTCCACGTTAATTGATGAGGTGTCGCTTGTGCAAGCTTCGCTCAGCTCTTCACAAAGTTGGTCAGGCGTGAACTAAGCCCACAGATTTCTTTTGTAATGAGAGAAAAAAAGAGGTGACTGAAAGAGAGATAAATAAAAATTATGAGATATGCTTGGCAAAAGTTATGAAGAAAAAAAAGAGAAAAAAATATTGTTATCCACATTTGTTCGATCCAATGTTTAGTAGTTACTCTACCCATTGATTGGTCATTTGTCTATTGTTCTAAAAGACACAACTTGATCCAATGTTTGGTAGTTACTCTACCCATTGATTGGTCATTTGTCTATTGTTCTCAAATACAGTGAGTTTATTTCATTATTTTTAATGTTTTTAGTTCTTAATTTGCGATATTGTAATTTTAAGACACTTTTTACATTATGTGAAATTTTTTTTTGTCATTTTCCCTTAAAAATTCGACCCCACTCATTTTATATCCTAGATACGCCTCAACTTGAGGCGCAATGGAAAGGGGGATCGACGGGAGCAAGAGAAACTGAGAGATTCCGATGGAGAAGGAGAGCATTCGACGAATAAGAGAGGAAGAGGGGCGCGCGAGAAATGAATTTTGAAACACAATGGTTTGCAATTAAAATGACACCGTTTTGATTTTTTTTTATATATATTTTGTTTATTTTATGAAAATTTATATAATGTTCTTTTTATTCAAGTGAAGTAAAATTGTAAGGATACATAAGCACTTACTTTTCAAATTAATGCCATATAAGAAAATAATTAAAAACAATTAGTGTCAATTTTCAAAATTTAAAAAATACATATGCATTGCTTATGTAACAAGTACATACAAATAACTTATATATATGCATAGACTAATAATATGTCACAGATAAAGCGAATGAGGATCTTCTTATCTAAGACCATATATTAACATATGTACTTTAATTGCATAGGTTAATCTCACATTATCTTCTTGTTTAAAATTAAATAATATGTCATAATTAAATAGTATCATATAACTAATTATTCAAAAAAAAATATGCACATTATAAGCATGACAATAGATGTTATATATTAAAAAGAATAAAATAATTTTTAACATTAATAAATAATATTTTTGCACTTATACCTATAGCAGCATTCGTTGACACAAACGTTGCTATAGGTATACTTTTAGCAGCATTTTTTTTTAAATACTGCTAAAGGTGTAAGATACAGCGACGGTCAGTGTGATCGCTGCTATCGATACCTGATTTCTAGCGGCGGTCACATTGGCATCTTCTGTATCTTAAACCTTTAGCAACGTTTTGTTAAAAACGTTAGTGAAGGGGGTTTGACAGCTACTATAGAGCGAAATGTTAGCGGTGTTTTATAAAAAAACGCTGTTAAATGGGGTCTGTAGCGGCGGTCAGTAGACTGCCATTCCAGGTGCTTTTTAGCAGCATTTGTGGACAAACGCTGCTAAAGACACCCTTTAGCGGTGTTTTTGTGACCGCCGCTAAAGACCTGTTTTTTGTAGTGACACGCGGCATGAACCGAACGACGTCGTTAAAGAGAACACATATGTGCCTATGGGGTTTCTTCAATTAAACAATATGCTTTCTAAAGGAAACGACACCATACGAAACAGGGGCACATTCGTCAGAGTTGCTAAAAACTTCCACCCCGATCGAGTTAAGAGAAATTTCCTTTTTTTCCCCTAAATTACTCTTGCATTCTAAACGCTTAAACCTTAGACAAAATCACCTCAAGACAAAACTCTTCATCTTTGATCTCTCTATTTGTGCTTCTTGGTGGACTTGTAAGTCATAGTTCAGGGACGAGAAGAGAAAATTTTGTTAGCTAAATAAATAAGTTTCTACCTTTTTTTCTCCTCCCTCTTAGTAACACGGGTCCATGCATGAAATCATCCAAATCAAATTGAGGAAAAGACGTCAATGAAGGTCCGTAAGATTTTGTTAGGAATATTTTAGTTGACTTTACTTCGAGTGTAATTTTGGTAAAATTCCTGAGTTGTTGAGGTTAATGAAGATTATGTGAAGAGTTGGAGACTGCAATACAAAGAATTGGGGATTACTTCAGAATAGTCAAGCCAGCTTGATGTCAGATGCAAGTCAGACAGAAACATGTATTAAAGAACGGCTGAAACAGAAATTAGTTAGTCCGTTCTTAGTAAATGAATAACATCATACATGACCATAGAGACCCAGAACTTTCCTCTCCTAACAAAAAAAACCACTCGTAGCTTTTAACCCCTTTCCTTCTTCGAGAATGAGACACTTAGAAAATTTCCTGAGATTGTGTGCTGAACGTAGAACCTCTTGAAGCTTTCTAATCGTGATTTTCTAAGCCTTTGTTCTTGTGTGAACTGAGATGAAGTTTTAAAAGAGAAACCCTTCTCCTTAGGAATCTTAGTTCGATATTTCGATCACCACCGTTATTTCCCCACAAAGAAATTCAAAACTTTCAGAGGTTGCTGAAAATCTTGAAGGCCCAAGTAAAGAGTTCGTGCAGTTGCTGGTTTGCAATGGAGAATGGAAAGACATGAATAGCTAGGTTAACAGAGTTAGCTTTTCGAATGGACCGAGAGGTTCTCGATCCCTGCATAGGAGCAGACCCGGACGGTGAGTTTCGGGTAAGAAATCAAGTGGGTTAGACTAGGATTGTGGTTAGTCTTGAGTCTAAAGATCACCTTGTATTTTGAGTTTGAAAAGCTAGTAGAATTGTTACCTGACCTACGGGCCCGGAGAGTTTTTGTCTCTTGAAATTTGTTTCCAAGAAATTTTCTCTTCGTCACCAGATTGTGTCTTTGTGTGGTGAATGTTCTTTTAATTGTGTTCTTGTTTAAAGTACGTTCTGTAACCTACAAACTACATAGTCGGATGTTCTTGAATTAAGAATCTTGGATATAGATTCTAAATATTCTAATCTGATCTTTGTGTGATCATTTACATTGTTTTAAACGCGTGTACTAACTTTCCAATCTGTTTTGGTGTAGTTTGTGCAGAAAAAGAATTGTATATTTTAAATAGTATTAAAGTTTGAATTGCAGAACCTATTCACCCCCCTCTAGGTTCGGTTGGTGTTGTATTGAGTCTTAAACAAGTCTGTTCAGATTTGAAATATGAGTGACAAAGGGACACTACAAAAAAAACCACCTTTAGCGGCAGTTTTCGACCGCCGATAAAGTTCAAAAAACCGCTGCTATAGCTTTAGCAGCGGTTTTTTACCCGTCGCAGTAGATCTATCGCGGCGGTTTGCGAGACCGCTGGTGAAGACCTCGGGTCTATAGCAGCGGTCTACAGACCTGAGCACAATTGCGCTTTTTGGCACTTAAGGGTCTGTAGCGGCGGTCACAGACAGCCGCTAAAGGCCTAATATGACTGTCGCTTTATCCCTATAGCGGCGGTCAGGTGCCACCTACAGCAGCTATAGGTTTGCAGTTTTTTTTTGCTAGCATTTCCAAATCACCAATAAATTTTTCCTATATTTTTTTATACATGTTTTTTTTATTGGTAATACAAATTTATTTTAATAATCATAATTATTCGGATGTAAAAATTTAAGACCAAAAATAATAAAACAAAATATACTTCATTATTTATTAATAACGTTTTACAGCAAACACAAAAATCTCTAGAAGTAATCTAAAAAGTTACAAATTTCTAATATAAAATAACAATAAGCAAGGACCAACTAAAATATTCAAATATAACACAATAAGCAAAGACCAATTAAAATCTTCCTCTTTTGACACATCAACGTCCTCTATCTTGAATTCGTGTAATAGAAAATAAATATCACATTAGAAATAAAAATAAACAAAATATTTATGTAAACAAAATATCTCACAAAAAATCTCATTTTAAACCGTAAAACAATTTTCGTTGAATCGGGTTGGGATACTATTCGGGTAAAAAAGAACAAACTAGCAAAAGGTTATATGAATGACGAATTTGGTATATACATATTATTTGCATCAATGGCCAGCCAATCATGTCTATGGATTCCAGTTGCCAATAGTCTCAGTCTGTGGAACAAAAGATTATCCCGGACCTACACCTACAAATTGTCAATAGAAACAACAAATGACTGATAAAGGTTTTGACAATCGAAGATGAGAACTAGATGTAGACAAGACTGAACTCTCCATCCATCATGCATCAAAGTGACATGAAAAACACACGCAATCTTGGCAACTAACAGCTGGTGTCCATGGAAAGAATGTTTCAGTCAATTTATTCAGCAGGGAGAAAGGAATCTTACAATCCAATGGCGAGCGGATAAAGGATTACAATCCCATATTGCTTGTAATTCAGATCTCAGTAGTTCTTCTTCAGCATAGAAAGCATTGTTGTGAACATTATTTTTTCCTGCCTCTTCAACCTTAACATTCATCTCAACAACCTAAGCAAGCAACAAAAGTTCACATCTTTTAGTCCTGGAATCAAATCTGAAAAATGTTTCTTTTAAATGATAAGAGATTTCATAGCCCTTGTAAGAGCAACAGAAAGAAAAAAGGTAGTTGTACAGAGCACTATAAGGTTATAAGAAGTTTATAGAGACTGCAAGCTCCCAAAATCTCACATGCTAGCAGACTAACCTCCAATAGACCACAAAAAAATATATTGAATTAACCCAGTAATACCACAATACCTTTCGGCTATGACTATGAGAAAGGAAATGAACCCAACTTGTAACCATATCGCTCTGACATCATTTGTATGATCAAGATATGCATTAGCCGTGTCTAGTCATGCCCCAAAAGAAGTATTCATAACAATGTTTTCTCTACAAACTGCAGGAGATATAACCAAGTAAACAAGGAAACAGAGAACATCAAACCAATTACATTGAAAAACTAGCTCACAGTGAGGCAATAGATTCTGTGTAAGAGTACATTGAACTAGAATGGAAGAAGGAAGATATTGAACCAAAATACGGAGAGCTATAATGAGAAGATTTGCAACTAATGTATATCGTCTCAGTTGGCAAGAAAGGAATTAAAGAAGGAATAATTTCTTAATGTCATGAGTTAAGCGTACTACCTCTTCCCCTTTCAACTTGTTGTTCAATCCCACAAAATGCTCCTCAGAGCTATATTGACTGGATTGGTAAAAACACATTTTCAAGAATGCGTCCATCTTCTCATTGCAGTTCTCCCTGTAATCCCTCACATTGGAGTAATCAGCAAAAATTGGAAAACCTAAGTTGTTAGACGAAATATATGGAGATACTTTGGGTCAATACAAACTAGAATAGCACCTCTTGTCGACTCTGCAAGCCAGGGTTTTGCTGATCATATTTCTCAGCTCCCCATCAGTCATAATACTTCGTGCATAGCCAAATATCGTAAAATTCTGAAGAATTAAGAAATGTGAACAAACAAAAAGCAAAATATAAAAAAGAAACAGAAAAGCCGTAGTAAAGTAAACTTCAGGTTTAACGAAGAATTGGACCTCAGGCAAACGATCTTCATTAAAGAGAGCGAATAATGAAGAATTGTGTTCTGCACAAGAAAATGAAGACTTTAAAGGATATCGGAACAATAAACTGATTAGGGATATCTTCAAGCTTGGGGCACCTCCACGCCTCCCACGATGGGTGGGTCTATGCTGCGAGCGGCTTCTACCTGAGCGAGAGCTAGGGCACGACATCAGGGGAAAAAGAGAGAAATAAGGGCGCGGGGAGGGGGAATTAAATTGTATAAGGCGCGCGAGGGAGTTTTTAAGAAAGGGGGAGAGGAGGTGAGGGAACGGCAGCGTTTTCACTTCGATGTGTTTTTTTTATTTGTGGTATTTTTTAATAATAATTTTATATTTTGTAGTTATATATTTTTAGTAAATTATATTTTGTATGATTTGTTATATTTTTTTATAATACATTACATGTACTTTAGTTGTATAAGTTAAATTCACAATATCTTTTTTTTGGAAATAAATAATATGTCCTAATTAATTAGTCCTATTATATAAATTATTGAAATATAATTGTTAATTATAATCAATAAAATATTCAATTACCATAATAACTATAACCAGATATTAAGTTATTTACATTAATTGAATAAGCTAATTAATCATATGATAATAGATGTCTTTTTGTTTGAAATTAAATAATATGTAATAATTAAATATTATTATATTACTAATTATTACAAATATATATGCTCACTATAAGCATATGATAATAGATGCCTAAACTACATAGATTTAGTAAATAAAAATACAATTACCATAACAATCATAAATATAAATTTCATAACATTATTTCTAATTTCATATAATAACTTCAATGTTCATAACACTCTCTAATTCCATATTTTATTATGTGGGTCTCCCTAAAATATTTTTTAAACACATGACAAAATAAAATTATGTATTAAAAGGAATAAAATAGTCTATAAAATAATTATTAACATTAAATAAAATATAATTTTAAATTTTTTGAATTTTTATTTTTTTCCCAACTATACCTATTGCGGCGTTTTTAACAAAAACGCCGCTAAAGGTACACTCTATTGACCGCCGCTGTAGATACTTAATTTCTAGCGGCATTTTCAAAAAACGCTGCTAAAGGTGGGGTCTATCGCGGCGGTCAAACCGCCGCTAACCGACGGCCGCTACAGGCCTTTAGCGATGCTTTTTGCAAAACACTGCTAAATGGGGGTCTATAGCAGCGATCACTGACCGCTGCTAAAAAGACCGCCGCTATAGACCCCCTTTAGCAACTTTTTTTGTAAAACGCCGCAAAAAATCCCTTTAGCGGCGTTTTTAGCGACCGCCGCTAAAAGACCACCCCTATAGACTTGTTTTTTTATAGTGAGAATGTTTGAGAAAAGAGAAGAAAACAAATTCAATAGGTCGAAATTACGTCCAAAAGAGAATTCTGAACTATTGGTAGCTTCCGAAATTTAAATCTTTCCTATGGGTATAGTAAAATCCAATCAAAATCCCATTGCTTGATGACTAAAGCCCACCGGCTTAAAGGTTCTTTTCGCACTTCAATGGATAATGGCAATTAAGAGTTGCACTATGCCCTTCACAATTGGCATTAGATTTTATGATTTTGGCAGTTCTTATCCATTGCCCTAGCTAGATCTGTCCCACATGATCGACAACTCTATCCAAAAAAACATTGTCCAAATTGTATGTGATGACTGAGAGAAAGAGCACTCAAAACCTCTCAAATATCCTAAATGAAATAATAACACTACTTTACAGAGTTCGGATTCGCTTCGGTCCGACTGGACGGCTTGAACGTAAAGTTACAGCCGTCCAACGGTCGGGATTGACCGACCAAGTGAGGGGTGTGGGTCCCGGACACCTGTCCAAACAGTGTTTGGTTGGCCAATCCCGACCGTTGGACGGCTGGAACTTTACGTTCCAGCCGTCCAGGCGGACGGTCGGACCGAATAGAGTTCGGATGGAATCCGAACTCCTACTTTACATGCTTTTCGTCGACTCCGGAAACAGCCTGTGATATTCTTCTTCTCCTTAAACTTAGGCTTTCATCATTAACATACAGACTTTGAAGCTTTTCTTTTCGACAAATTGGCCCTATGGGGCGCCATTCGTAATGTCTATACGTGACCAAGCATAGATGGATTCAAAGGATAGCTACCTACTTGTTTGGGCTTTGAGATAATGATCATGATTAAGTACACAAGGATAGCTTACCTACTATGTGTGAGTTCTCTTCAACTAATCAACCTTTGTCAACCTTTGTCATAATGTTTTCATTGACATGACATACTACACATAATGGTTGGATCAATATTCAAGAACTTTAGAGGCGAAATGAAAGTCCGTTTCATGGCTTGTTACTGATAATGTGCTCCATTTGTGGGGTGGGGGCCGGAAGAAGGGAGAGGGAAGAGGAATTCAGGAAAATCTTACCCCACCATTCGTACAATATTGAAATATATTAAAAGAGGAGACTATCAAATAATATTACACGGAACACAACACTGAAAGATTCTAAATATGAGATTGGGTAAATTTAAACAGAAAAAAAGAAAAAAAAAAACTACCTGCTGTAAATGATCGTACATAACACATTTTCGATTACTTTTTAAATAGTTATAATGGGGTGACTCTTTTGGAGCTCACACTATGGGTCATTTCTGTGAAGAAAATGTACGAGGAAAGTGCATGAGCATGTTATGCGATCAGATTCGACAATTCGTGGACCATTAAAAGTTGAGTGTCTGTCTTATGATTATATATTTATAGTAGCCATTTCTTTTTGGAGTACTGTCGGAAAAAGACAGTCATACATATACTATATTATCCTCGCCGGAAAATGAATATACGTATGCCCTGGAAATCAAATGAAATCTGGTGTCCGCTACAGAACTGGGAACCGACCATGCATAATGGTAATGATACAAATTAATATGCTATCAATTATCTGCGGCCTCTGTTAATTAATTTTGCATTGCTCGATATGAAAATAACAACGACATTGCTGCGAAATAGTTACAAATGAGGCTCCTCAGTCTCCCCTCATTAAAGTTCAAGTGTTGTCCACTACTAAGGCATGCATGTTCATAAAAAATAAGACAAAAGCTTTGACCGCATATTGAGCACGGATTTGGTTCAGCTAATCACAGTTTATTTGATTTCTGTGGCGCTCAAGTAGCATCTCCACAGTAAATCGACGGGGTGAACCAATGATTCTTACACCATTACTAGTTTATATCTTCTGAAATTCACAGTCAGTACTCTTACATGAGCATATTTTTAGTTTTATCATTAGCCTTCCTCTCAATGGGGATCTTAATGCTTTCACTAATGGGAGGGGTATGTAAGCCAATCTACAATTCCGATTATATTCTAATCAATGATAGAGTAGGATAGCATGAATCTGCTATGCAGTTATCGCTTATTCCTCCAACCTCCAATTACATTAAAAAGGAGAAACATCATAATGCGCCTAATATTTATGGTTCAAAATAAAAATAAGAGAATTTAACAATTTAGTCCTTGGATTTTGACCTTTTTAACAGTTTAGTCCTTGAATTTCAAATTTCAAATTTAAAGCCCTTAGGTTTCATACTTTTGACAATGAGGCCCTTCCGTCAGTCTGCCGTCCATATGTTTAACTGAGCTCTCTGACACGTTAGCGGTCGACCACTACATGAAGAGGTCGACCGCTTCATGTAGAGGTCGACCGCTCATATTTTACACATATACCCGGTCGACCGCTATATGCTCCGTTAAGCATATGTACGGCAGACTGACGGAAGGGTCTCATTGTCAAAAGTATGAAACATAAGGGCTTTAAATTTGAAATTTGAAATTCAAGGACTAAACTGTTAAAAGGGTCAAAACCCAAGTCAAAACTCAAGGACTAAATTGCCAATTTCCCTAAAAATAATTTTGTCCTGCAAGTCTAATTTCATCTGATTGTGTCTCATATATATATTCTCAACTAAATCATTGTATGCTCTGACATATATATATATATATATATGATGGAAACTCATGAATTTTTGTCTTTTAAAGTGAAATTTTTAGGAGCATTTTGATCATTCAATTGAGTGGGTGACTCATGTGAGGATACATGTTTGGGTTCCGTGGAGTTTAATAGGAGAATCAGACAACATTCTTAAATTAATTTAGTTAATAAAATAGAAAGCGCAATAAAATGGAATTAGATTTATAGAGTGCAATTTGATTTTAATCCATAGCTAAGGGGATACTATGATATTTTTTCCATAGAAAATTAAAGAAAAAGATTCCATAGAAAATTAAAGACAAATATAAGGTCATCCAAAGTGGGTCTCACAAGGCCTCTCTATTTAAGCCTCACTAATAGGACAATAAGTTATGCCTTTATTATGTCATGTCAGGTCGTTCATCGTGCAGGTGCAGTAACTTCGCGTTTCATTTGGCCAATACGTACATGAGTCGACTAGTGATGTATTGAATTCCCTTTTTTAAGATCGGGTGGTGAGGGAACCAAAACGAAGAAAATGTGCACCCATTTTCTGGAGCGGCTTTTGCTTTTGTCTTGTCAGGCCATGAGACAGAATGAGAAATGACACAGCAAGTTATCCTGTTTCCTATGTTGCGCAGCAGCTGCAGAAGTCTCCTCCCACTTACCCGTACTATATTCTCATCTGCATTCATGACCATAAATCACGTTATCTAATAATTGCTTCTTATGCAATAAATAAAACCATATCATTCTTCTTTTATTAAAAAGAAAAGAAGATAGATTGATGACTACAGGTTTTTCACCAAAAACTTATATAATTGCTCCACTTCCGAAGGTAGATTATTAACCAACTAGTTAGAAGTCCTGCTGGTAAAACACTATGGAACCCACTTTGGATCCCTAGAACTAAAGAAAGACGCCTTCACTCGAGAGTTGAGCAACTTGAGAGCTGCTTTAGATTTGATGCACCTCGGGGTTTTATATTGGTTGATCGACCCCCCTTGGTCGATGAGCAAGTCCATCAATTCCTCAAAAGTGCCGGGCACAACCACACGAATCTCAAGGGGCCCTACCGACTTATCATTTGCACGGCATCTTCGGTATATATAATCAAGCTCTTCTTCCACGGCAATGCAACATTCTTGAAACACCTTATCATCAAGTTCTGTAGCCAAGTCTGCCTCTGATCCCTGAACTTGAATTTCCCAAAACAATACATAATGTCCTGGCAGAATACACGTATCCGCGTAGCTAGTGTACTCCACGAGTAGGGCATTGTAAGGTTCTAGCAATTTCTTGGCCACGGTGATGCTCTTATGCAAGTCCTCTTCGTTGGTTTTGTCAGTGTCAACGCTGAGAAGGACATTTCTCCTACAGATGAATCGGAATTGTGGGGCTCGATTGTGGAATCCGATGACTTGCAGCACATCACCAATACGATAACGATATAGTCCTACATCATTTACAAAAAACTTAACGTTATCGAGAAGACAACTCCAACTCTCTATATATTCAAACACGAATTAGTGCGCACTTACTGTTCAGATTAGTACAAGATAGAAACCGAAAAAAGCCTTTGACTTCGAATCTCTTTGTTCCTATATAACTGGTTTTACCAATTAGAACTGGGCTTTCATTCAACCGCAAAGGAATGTTTACACCCTAATTTAAATGAAATGAAAGGCAAACTACTATTTAAATGCAAGTAAGATCAGACAATTACCAGCAAAGGTAGTGACCACCAATTCATAATAACAACCGACCCTAACCTGCACCAGGTCGACAAGCTTATCTCTGGGCACCTCCTGTTCCTCGCCACTGTTCATTAACATTGATCCGTTCTCTCCCAAGGGTATAAACTCAAAGTAACACATGTTGGGCAAGAGGGTAAATGCTACATCAGCAGGGTCACATAAGGGTTTCAAGTTGACCCCAAAGTAACATTCTGATGCAGCATACATGGTGGACACCAATGGCAATTTCCCATCAGTATAATACTCTAGGGCCGGTATGTATTGTGCCATAGAGCCAGTCACCACAGCCTCAATGTACTTGGCCCTAGGCCAAAGATGGCATAAAACTCCCTTCCATGATGAACGGCTACAAATGCCCTGGATCTCATCCGCAAGATGTGGGTCTGGTGATGAAAGCATGGTAGACATACATGAACGGCATTCGGGGTCCGTGATCGCGGGGTCTAGTTTGCCAGTGCGGATATCACTGCACAGACGAACCCAATTACGTTCAAGGAACGAGATGGCTCGGAGAAAAGCCGAGGCAAAAACAGCCCCTAGCCTTAGGACTTGGTGGCAGTGGATTAGACCTGCTAGAAGTTGGCAATACATGCTTTGGTTGCTATCATGGCACAAGATGGTTTGGTCTGGGCTCGTGTAATCGTTGAAAGAGTCACGTGCTCGGCACTTGAAGTGCTTGCTCTTATAGTAGCTGGTGAGTACAGCCCGAATTGGTATACCACAAGGAGTAGACAATTCTGCCTTGATGAAGTAAAGGTACATCGCCTTGCCCGCGTGAAGTCCGGGGACATGTCTGGAATTCAATTTCAAAAGCATGAGATTAATTGGAAACAAGATATATAAACCCTTGTACCGCTAAAAACCTTAGTTGCGTGTCCTTATAAAAAGCAAAAGGCTTTCAATGGAAAGGTGATAAACTGTTCTAAATAATGTAACTTTGAAATGCTGTTAACTTGTCAGCTTGAGCTTAGCTGCAAGCAATAAAGGTTATGTTAGACTCAATGCAGGCAGTGAGCAAGTTTATCGTATATAACATGCCCTTTGCTCTAGCACACACGATTACCTTAAAAATAATGTAAAATGGAAGAGATAGAAGTCCCTAACTGATTCATGATTGGCATGATTAGATTATATAAAAATGTTCGCCGGTCAAGATCTTCTGCGATTGAGGGCATCAACTTGGGCTCTCCCGCCGAAGTCCCCGAACTGCAAGCACCGTGACACAAGTTTATTGACTCATGAAAAAGAGAAACTTAATAGAAAACCGAGCAACAGAATTATTCAAAACTCATTGGCTCGTAGAAAAACCAGAAAACAGTAATGGAAAACTTTAAAGAGAATAGTGGAGATAGAGAGAGAGAGAGAGAGTGATCAGACCTGCGTAGCATTTCAGTGATATGGTGACCAGTAATGAGAGAGGAGTCTTCTCCATTAGCAATTCGTTGGATATATGGGCGCATAGCTTTGTAAGTAATGACTGGGACACTGCGCTTGAAGTCCAGTATACTTTTTGATCCTTTCATATACATATTGAGATATTCAGTTTCCCTATTTCGAGTTACGATCTCTTTTAAGATGCTTTTTTGAACTTCATCAGCTTCCGCAGTGAGTCTCTCAATCGCCTTTAATGCCTCGTCGCCTTTGTACTCCAATTTCTTCCCGTGCATAACGTCGGATAGAGATGAGAAGGAAAGATAGCCGCAGAGGATCAGATTTTGAGTTACAATGTTCTCCTATGGTGATATGGTTGAGAAGCACACGAATTTATATACAATGAATTTGGCGAAGTAAAATGGCTTTTACAAAAAAGCTCTGATCTCGTTCTCTCCACGTCATTGCAACCCCATTCGAAACAATGGTGCTGATGGAATTAATAATGTGGCCCCCTCACAAACTTTTCTCGATTTGAGATATTCCATCACTTCACCGGCCGTGTTATACGCTCTTTGAATTGGAGTTGTACGCAAATAGAATATTGCTCTACAACTTGAACATCTTCCTCAAATAAGCTTTTTTTCCCATACACCCAACTAGCAAGACCATTCTAACCACCGTCCCACACGGCCAGAGACGCCTCTATGATGTACTGAATGACGATCAATGACAATATATGATCTGTACGTACACTACCTTCTTTTCTGAAAATAAAGCCATTACGTACACTCCTAGTTGTCCTTAAGACCATGTGGAACTTTAGATCAGCAACACTTTTCTTACGTAATACGCGAGCACTTAAATGTAACGTGCATTTTAGTGTTGTTGTCGTGGATAAGGTAATGGGAAAAGGCATAGAACTCAAATTTACTGACCACCTTTAGACCTTTTGCTAAGTGGTTATACAGTGTGCACAAGGAGGATCAAATCACGTCATGACGTTTATAGTTTGCGATATATATATGTGCCTATTCCAAAATCTAGTATAGTTATGCACTAATTAGCTAGTGACATCTTTCTAAAGGGCAAATCGTATATATATTTTTGAGTTGATGGACAACATTGAGATTACAAGTATCTGGTTCTATATGCATCATGGTTATCCACATTGTAAATCTGATCTCTTTTTAATTTCTTGTCTCAGCAAAAGAATGAGAGAAAAAGTAGATCAGATCAGATCTTGGTTATAAGTATGTGTTTCCTCTCCCAAAAACAGTATGTGACATGTAAAGCACGGGAAGATAGCCCTATTTCATTTCTCTCAATAGCAAACGTACGTACGTGTAGTGCTTTACAAGCTGTTATAGAAAGAATATCATTTAAAACAACCAAGTCAAGTTGCGTTGAACAAAGCGTCATTCAGAGCCCACGTTAACCTAAAAGTTGTTATGCCTAAGTACGATGCATCTATTTATGGAACTAGATTGGTTTACAAGGAATTGCAGCTCTATCTTTTGGAAAGGATTTGGCTTATGAGGCTTCAACACAACAATACTGACAGAGCAAAAGTTATTATGTGAGTGTGTGAGTGGACAGGTGATATTAGAAGTTGAGAAATCTAATGGTTGAAAAAATGTCACGTCATTTAATGAACCTGACCCGCGAAACCGACCCAGTTTCATTAAATGACGTGACATTTTTTCAGTCATTATATTTCTCAAATTCTAATCTCACCCGTCCACTTACACACTCACACAATAACCGGTGCCGTACTGACAGAACCGACGGAAGAAAAAACAAGCTCAGCGGTTCCATGAGTTCAATTATATGTTCAAGTGGGACTATATATACTGACTGCAGATCAGCCATACCTCTTTCGTGTAGGATATCAAACGGCCAGAGTCATAATCGACATCCTTTGTTTTTTTCTTTTTTCTTTTTGCTTTGATTTCGACGACGTACCACTCGATGAGGTTGTTGCTCGCCGCATCTGCTTTCAATCTCTCTTTACCTTTGTCAAGCTCGATCGTGACAGATACGTCACTGTAACTCTAAGTGGGCTCTGATCTTCTCCCCCCTCCACACACACCATGACCAATTCAGGCAAGACAGCAGCGCTAATGCAATAAAATTTCTTTTTTCCTGACCTGGGAAGTTTGTGATAATGGCGGAAAAATTGAACTTTACCGGGCATTATTTTTTCAAGACTAGGTGGAGTACATCGCGTGCTATCACTCAAATCATGTTGTCCGCCAATACCTTCTTGGAAGTATTCACCTTGCCATATATCTGAACTTAAGAACATGAGAATCATCGGCCCCTTAAGTGCTTAATATTCCTGATCATATTAACTGTTTGGATATAATCGTCGTTCGTGAATAATATGTACTACCATTCTAGACAAATCTTTCATCGGCAAAAGGAAGACAATACCACAAAAGGACGTGAAAGTAAACGTTAATCAAGAGCAATAGCTGGAAAACCTTGAGAAGGAATGATATGAAGCAAAAATTGTCATCACTTATAACTCGGAAAACGCAGTGCGTACGTGTTTGCTGGTGTGTCCATGTGTGAGAAATCTTTTCAACTAACGGGAATCATCCTCAACCTCTATGAAGGTGAGTTATGGGGCCTAATCAAAGAAACATTATCATTGAAGCGGGAACTGTCCAAATGAAACGTTGGTTGATATCCAACTATACATCGTCGTGCTACCTTTCTGAGGCTATAGTGGTCGATCCATGTAGTTTTCGAAGACTCCTTTTTCTAATGAAAATGTCGTCAACCAAGTACTTGCACGAGGGGCACTAGCCGCACTACCACGCTACGACAGAAAGGCCAACGACAAAAGATTCCTATAGGGTTAATGTATAGGCAAGCATTTTTCTTGCAAGGTGCATGCAGAATGGATGCCACCTTTTGGGTACTGCGAGAAAATTAGCGATGAACAATAAGTACCAGATGAGATGTAACCTGAAGCTTTATCTAAGTAGTTGATTTTCATGTTGGAAATCTAGGTGTAAATTTTAATGACGTGCCATTCTTCCCCAGTGAGATATGCATTGTTTCTGCCCCAGTACTTTAATGCTTTCAGCTCCTTCATTCTGAGTCATCAAAAGCTGTCAGCCAACGGAGTCCATTCTTCTTTATGCATGTATATTGTCCTATTGGGTGTACTTGCTAGCTTCTGATGATATTAACTGCTTATTCTGTATGTACGTAGACCTCATGTATAACCTCTATTATATTGCCAATATTAATATGCACGCAGTTTCTGGTCATTTTATTTGAATATTAACAATTTGAACTAGGTAAACTTAAAGTAGTGTGTAGGATCAGATGTAAGTGACAGCTCATGAGAAGTGCATTAAAAAGATGTTATATATATATATATGCAAACAATATTTTTTCCTATGTAATGCCTTTAAATTTAGGTTATCTTGGATGGTAATGTAGAAGAATGACATTAGGTCGTACAGGCTAACAGAAAACACGGGATAATCAATTTAATAAAGAAATATAAATAGAGGACTTCACGAATGTGGAGACTTCCCATTCGAAAAATGGCATGCATGCCATGGCTATGGTGATAAGGCTTTTATTTGAAAGAGATTGCGTGCGTAAAAATGCTTAAGAATAATCAAATACGTACCTGATATAACAATAGAAAAATAGTAAAGAACATTATTTATAGAACTTCTCATATGTCCAATTTTTTCCATGCATATTTGAGGGCTGTATATATATAGAGAGATCTTTTCATATATATGCATTGCATGCATGGGCTTTCTAAGTCATCCAGCTCAGTACTAGTTTGCATGATGTTGGTACTAAAATAGCAATCACTTAATTAACCACTACAAAATATTTATAGCAAACAGTACAAAAAAAATCGGGTTTTAACAGCCGTCGTTTTAACGGGGGTCACTCAAAACGCCGATGAAAGTCATCTATATTGGGGCTTTTTGTGACCACGGTTATAAGACCAATGTTAAAAAATTTATTTTCTTTTAACAGCAGTCGTTTTAACGGCGGTCACGCAAAACGCCGTTAGAAGTCACTGATAGCGGCTCTTTTTCTGACCGTTGTTAAAAGACCGATGTTAAAAACTTCATTGTCTTTTAACAATGGTCATTTTAACGTTACTCACACAAAACGCCGTTAAAAGTCACCTACAGCGGTGCAACAACTGTCTTTTAACTGCGGTCAGAAAAAATAGGTGAATTTTAGCGGCGTTTTGCATGACCGCCGTTAAAACAACTGCTGTAAAAAACTTCATTATCTTTTAACAACGGTCATGCAAAACGCCGCCAAAAGTCACCTATAGCGGCACTTTATCTGACCGCGGTTAAAAGACCGCTGTTAAAAATTTCATTGTCTCTTAACAACGGTCGTGTTAACGGCGATCACGCAAAACACCGCTAAAGGTCACATATAGCGGCACTTTTTGCGATCCAGCGCGAGCGATTCTTGAATTTCCAGCGCATGCGTCCCGCGCTTGCGATGCTGGGATTTCTAGTGCTCGGGGCCTCTGAAATTTCCAGCCCTCGTCCTGCGCGCGCGCAAGAAATTTCT
The DNA here is from genome assembly GCA_963930655.1 of Myrica gale. NCBI lineage: Eukaryota > Viridiplantae > Streptophyta > Magnoliopsida > Fagales > Myricaceae > Myrica > Myrica gale. The sequence continues at coordinate 11,994,848 of OZ005614.1, forward strand.
CAGGCAATCGTTGACTTATCAAATGCCTCTTTAATATCTCTTTAATATCAGTTTACTTTGAAGTTATTTAAGGGAAATGAGGAAACAAATAATAACTAATCAAACGCGTGTTAAGTATAAGTGCATTTAACAACTATTTTTTTAAACTGCAGTCATAAGAAACGTCGCTGAAAGTTACTTATAGCAGCGTATTTTTTAATGATCGTCGTTAACATACCGCTGCTACAGACAACCAAGTTTTAACAACGGGTTTTTAACAGCTGCCACAAAAAACGCTGCTGAAAGTCACCTATTGCGGCGCTTTTTGTTACTGTCGTTAAGAAACCGCTGTTAAAAACTTCGTTGTCTTTTAAAAAATTGAACATAAAGTGAAATAAAAACTTGTATGTCATTAACATAATCCAATAGTTGTTAATCCATGTTAATCGACTTTATCTAAATTCATTCTTTCCATCAAAGAAAGACGTAAAAAAATCGTAAGAAAGTGGAAAGAGTGAATAAACCTTCTATACATAAGCACAACCTAAAAAAATTATTTGGTTAATTCAATACCAATGAAATCATCATTGCATAATACTATTTAACTAGGACATATTATTTAATTTCAAAAAAAAAATATTGTGAGATTAGCTTATGCAATTAAAGTACATAACTTAATACGTGTAAAGTATGTTAATTGAATTGAATAATATCTAAGCATGGAGGTATTATAAAACAATTAATAGGACAAATATATATATACATAGATATATATATACCAATTAAGGTATTATAAAACAAAAGTATATATATACACATTAGTTTACTAGGAATATATTACTTAAGACAAAGATATATTTATTAGCACAATAAGAAGGATTAGTCTTTTTAGTTGTCATACATGTTTTATATGTACGCTCGTGGGTTATAGAATAAGATAATCTCTTTAGAAAAGTTTGCAAATGATTTGTTATTATCAAAATTAAATGACCACAGTTATCATGTAACCTTAATTAGGATTAACACTAAGTGATATAACCATCAAGTTATGGTAAAGAGCATATAGTAACATGCCATATAGTTACTACCGAGTACTGAGTTTTTCTAAATACTAAGTATAAAATTCAAAGTAATATTAGTTCTAAGTCATTTTACGTACTATTAGTAAGTGTTCATGTTGATTAGTGATTAGAATTTAGTTACCTTCCTTCTTTGCATTTGTAGTTGTAGGTATTGATGTTTGCCTAATTTCACTTCTTGATTTTGATTTTGAAGATGACAATGAAGGTTGGTTATTGCTAATCAAAACTGTGCAAATTTTTGGTTCAACTCAACCTTTTAGTCCATCACAAGCTCTAAATTTTTGGGCCTCATGACTAGGCATATCACATTTTATTATTGTTCATTGAAATTAGCGGACATAATAATTTTGTTCATTGAAGTATTATTCCCGTGCAGCCATCTTACTGGACATTGTCCTTGTATAATATATGTACATATTAAATATTTTGTTACTCATCTATGTGTATAATATTTGTACATATTAAAATATTCATATGATCTATATTTGTCTAATACACAGATATAAGATTTATGTAATATATGAGTGCTTTAATTTATTGAAAAAGAGTGTAATATAAGTACTAAGATTGTTAAATATTGTTATTATAAGGTCTAAGTATTAAGTATTACTAGTAGCTACCATATATCTGTATTACAATTTATAACTACAAACGAAGAAAAAATAAAAGACAATTGAGAGGGAAATTTGCTAGCGCCAAGTCCCAGTTTTTCCTGAAATTATACAATTGAGAGTGAAATTTTCATTTAGAGCCAAGTGAAATTCGTTTTAGCGCAAAGTGAGGGGAAAATTTCATTTAGTGCCAAAACCCCTTTTGACTCGCCCTATATTTGTTCTTTTCTCCAAAAGCAATTCGCGCGCGGGTTATATTTTAGATGGTGGTGTAGTTCAGTCTGAAGGGCTATTACAAATTTCTCTCACATCGTCTCACGAGTTCTTCGTCGTTTTAGCGCCAAGTGAGGAGGAAAAATTCATTTAGCGCCAAAACCCCTTTTGACTCCCCGCCCTATATTTGTTCTTTTCTTCCAAAGCAATTTGAGCTCGAGTTATATTTTAGATGGTGGCGTAATTCAGTCTGAAGGGCGAGTTATATTTGTTCGTGATTTAAACCCTTTCATTGACCTTTTAGTTTCAGAATTCAGTACAACATCGTGAATCTGACTTTTGTTTATTTACAAAACTTGCAGAACAGAGAAAGAAACAAAGGCCCTGATGCTTTGTATATGCATGTATTACTTATCTTTTTTTTTATTTCTTAACATTCAAACTTTTTTGGCTTTTCTATTTTTATTTCAAACGATCTCTTCATTGTTTTATAGATGGTCCAATGATCTTTCCATTGCTTTCTGTGAGTCTAATTAACAACCCAAGAGGGGGGTGAATTGAGTTTTTAAAAAATTTATCACTTTTTCAATAAACATGCAGATCTAAAAACTACCTATCTTTAACAAATAAGAATGTTGATCTAAATGTGTCTAATGCTATGTTAAATATAAGCAATTAATGATAAAACATAAATATTTACAAATATGAATATGAAACGATTAATAAGAGAGATAGAGTTAGAGACGACACCGCAATTTTAGGCGGTTCGGCCAACGTTTGCCTATGTCCACCTCCAAGACTATTGACTTCCTTGGACTTCCTTCACTACTCTTCAATGGCAAATACACTTTAGCTTCACGGGTGTTATGGAACCTTTACAACGTGTTTTTCGAGCTTACACTTTAACTCACTCTCACAAATCCTCACAACCTAGAGAATTTCTTCTACTCTCACAAGTAGGACCAAGTGTTTTCCCAACACTCAAATGTTTTCCAATGGATGGGTACAATGAAGGCTCTCTAAGCCGAATGAGCAAATGAGACACAAAAGAGTGGAATGGCTCTCTAAGACAAATAAGCAAGTGGAAAGCTCAATAGAGTGCAAGAAGATAAGATTATCAAAGGAAATCTAGAGTTTGGAAGATGTGAGCACAAGCCTTTTTGGTAGATGTGGTTTTCCCTCTTCTTCAAAGCATTTCCTCTCTCTAGAAGTTAAGGCAAAGAGTGATTACAAGTGTGTTCCCTTTTCTTCAAGAAACTTCTCTCCCTTTGAAGGCTAGGTTGTCAATGATGAGCAAAAGGAGAAGATTTGACAATGAAAGCTCTTGTCTTGAAGGAATCAACAAATGGATTTCTTTGGCTCTTGAATTTCTCTCTCTAGATGTTGCTATTGTGATCGAGCTCTCTTTCTCTCTCCATCTCGTTCTTCTTATAGCACCTAGGACTTCAACAGTCATCAAGGGTCTTCTTGAAAATCAGCAACTTTAAAGCGTCCAAACCATTCCAAACTTCTTTAAACACCTACAATATGAAAAATTGATCTTATCAACTTGTGTAATGGTGTTCAAGTGCACTTAGAAATATTTTAGTGAGTGAAACCTCAATCCTTTTGAAATACAAATTGGAAATTGTGGATTGACAAGATAAAATCTAAAGTCTTCAATAACTTAGAAACTTTTGTTATCATCAAAATCAAATATGGTTTGTTTTACAAAAACAACCTTGAGCTAACACTTTCCTTACATTCAGTCTCCATTGTTTTTAGCTGGAACTCCAAGGTCTCGCGCTCGGGGCGCCCTGGCGATTCCAGGGCCTCACGTGCGCGGTGCTCTGGATTTTCCAACGGCTCGCGCCTGCGACGTCTTGGAAATTCTAACTCCCTGGAAATTCCAGGGTCTTACGCCTGTGGCGTTTTTTGTATTAAGATTGTGAGTGTGTTTGATATTTTGTAATGACTCCTCCTGCGAGATTTCCTGATCATCAACACAGAGTTTCTGCACTCATACTAAAATGATCATGATTGTTTCTTGTTGTTTAGTTTTGTATCATATCTCTGCTCTAGATTCTGATATCAATTCTCTTATATTTTCAGTTCGGCCAAAAGAGAAGGAAGAGCCGGTAAATAAAAAGAGAAGTATCATGGTTAGGGGCTCTATTATGTTGCTACATATGTTTGATTCTTTTGTTTGTTTATCCTGTGACACTGTGGTAGTGACAATAATATCACTTATAACAACTCGGGCATGTAATTTATAGTGTTTTATATCATTATGTTAATATTTTTCATACAAAGGATGATGAAAAAAGTTGGCAAGTTAAACATAGAGGTATAGATGGTGTTGGCAGGAAGCATGATTAATCTTTTACTACCTAAAAGCGTGCTGAGGGGTTTACCTTTATGGGTAGAAGCTTGGTGGGAAATTGCATCTTGAGATCCAATATGAAATGTCCCTTCTATTTGTTGTCGAATTACATGAATGGATAGATAAACTCAGTTATGAAATTGATTTCTATGTCCATATTATTTATATTTTGTTACTTCAACTTGTTTATAATTTAATGTTTAATTTTGAGATATTTGTTCTGCTGGAATTTGGAATATTGTCTCATGTGTCTAGTGGAATGTATAAATTTTCTTCTTCCTATTCTCATGACTAATTGAAACTCGTACTTGGTTGCTGCTTTTCTTGAAACCTATTGCTTGATTTTGAATTTCATGTTTTTCTACTTCTAGATTTTGGTTTCATGAGATTGTAGAGAACAAGCCTAATGTTTTGTTTATTTCTCATGTGATATTTGTTTTCAATTACAGGAATTCAAGAGGATCTTGATGCGTGAAAGGAGGAAGATTTTAATTGGTTCTTGCTTATTGTGTTGTATTTGAATATTTTAGTTGGTCCTTGTTTATTGTTATTTTGTATTAGAAACTTGTTACTTTTTATATTACTTGTAGAGATTCTTGTATTTATTGTAAAACATTATTAATCAATGATGAAATATATTTTATTTTATTGTCCTTGTTCTTTAAGTTTTTATATCCAGTGAATTATAGTTACTAAAATAAATTTATATTACAAATTAAAAAGCATTAATAGGAAAATATCAGAAAAAATTAGTAGTGTTTTAAAAATGCTAGCACATTGCAAAAAAACGTCGGCATGGACTTTTAGAGGCAGTTAGTCACATGATCAACACAAGCATTTTTTGGCCTATAAGCGGGAAAATGCCAACACTTTTTTAAAATGCCGCTAAAAAACTGTTGTTGTAAGCTGGAGAATTATCTTCGTATTGAAAAAGTCGCTAAGCGACCGCTGTTAAAAGGTAGGAAATCACAAGCGTTTATGAAAAACGTTGTTGAAGACATTCCCCGACGGAGAAAAGACAGCGGTCGAAAAATGCTGGTAAAATTTTCGCGGCATTTTTTGGCTTTTGCCAGCGATTTTTCGACCACTATTGTATCCTTTTTTTGTAGTGAAAACTCACACACAAATGAATTAATCAATAATTATAGAACATTATACAAATTCAGTAGACAATTTTTACCGATTACTTTTATTGAATTTTTCTGGTAAAGGAGCCAAAATATTGAGTGCATGATAATAAGTAGGCCACGAATTTTATTAGAACACAACGTCATGATGATTAGGAATCCATAGCATTTTAATACTAATCTCTGCTAGCTTCAGTACACTATCTCTCCCCAATTAGAGCATCTAGCACACTACAAGAAAATTGGCCTTTAGCCACGAGATTCTCAACTACCAACAAAATTTGGTCACGAAAAGGTAATTTATAGTGACGAAACAAAACAGATGGTGGCTAAAAATTCTTTTGCAATAGATTTTTTGGCAACCAATGTTATGTGGTGGGTAATACTCTTAACAATTATTAATGACGAATGTTGTCGTTGCAAGAACTATTATTGCCGACAAAAAAAACCATCGTCGAAGAAATAGTTTCTACAGTGATGCGAAAATCACGTGGTTGCTAAAGTAAGGGACTTCTAGACTTCTAGTGACCAAACCTGGGTGCCGGTAAAAGTAAAAAGAAATTTAAAAATTGGACAAAAGCAGGAGACACAACTCCCTCAAACTTTTGTGCATTCGAAGCTGGAAACAGAGCGCGGTTTGTGCATTCAAAGCTGGAAAGTGGAAACAGAGTGTGGTAGGAGACAAAAGATCTTTTGTAAACTCAAACTAAAGTTTGGGAAAAATCTCTTGAATGGTAGCAGTGCAATTTGGGGGAGAGATGTCTCAATAGATGGTGTCGGCAGCCTTCCACATATCCACTCTCGACAACAAATACGTGAGTAAGATTGATTGCCGAGTTTCACAATATTTTTTGAGTTTTCCTCTTCTTTTTTTTGTCAATTTTTTTAGTGGTTATTGTGCAACGTATTAGCGTTAGTCTGAAATTTTAGTGCCTCTTTGGTTGTCAAGAAAATGCTGGTTGGAAATTAAAGCAACATAGGCCATCCTTTTGTGTAACTTTGGGTTTTAAACTGTGTAACTTTTAGTTTTTAAACTTGTATTCCCATTGAGTTTTGGTTTTGTAAGATATAATACTATGGGTGAGGCTCTGTTTTATTTGTTCCTCTAAATTGCATTTTCTTTTGTTTTCTTTGTTTTAGGCAAAGAAATTCAAGTAATGAGAATAAAGTCTGTAATAATGATATACAATTTATACAAGAAGCTACTGGTCCTGACTTTTTTTTATCACTAAGTTGATTATGATGTTTCATTGAGGGTTGCAGTAGATGAAACTAGTGTAGTAGTTATTGGGAGAAAAAATGATGCTGAAAAAGTTATGGATCGTGCTAGGTGGTTTGAACAAGCACATGTCTCTCTGCAGTTATTTGATAGCTCCAGCAAGTGGGATGAGAAAGACTGAAAAAGCAAATTCCTTTTGCTGATATCGGTTGTGGCAAACCTGAAATGCATTCAACTGGTGTAATTGGTTCATAGCCCAATTTGCACAACAAATGGTATCTACAATTACAAATTCTGAAAGTCTGAATTTGTCAGGATTTTTCTTACCTTTTGTTTTCTAGTTACACACATGAGGCACTGGATTTTGGTGACAAAACAACACGTTGCTTGGAAGTATATTTTTAATTAGTGTGACAAGTGGTGCTATTAGTTATGTCCTTTGTTACTTGTTAAATGCAAGGGATGAAGATGCATAACTCTAGGGGATATGCAGATTTTGAAAATGTGCATGTTTTTACTCCCAATAAATCTAATGTTTGTGTTGATCATGCCACTTCCTCACTAGTTGTTGTTTTGCCAAGTTTTGGTAAGTTCCAATTCCATGAACTACACATGCTAGATATATCTACCATTGAGCAAGTTCTGTTTTGATAAGCCTAACTGGGATCACAATCTCGTTGTTTCTACGTCAGGATACACTTTATAAAACTCAAATGGAAATTTGATCTTCGCCTTGTTTCTTGGAGTCTCTCCTGCAGGTTTGTAAGAAAGTGGAAGCTGCAAGCACTACAAGAAATACAAGCGGCAGATACGTATCAAACCTGATCCATACAATGAGACTATGACTATATAATATGGTAGAGCTAAATTATTGTTGAATATTTTCCTTATAATTGAGTTGCTAAGTTCTAGTTGAATCTTTTCTCTGATGATAGAGAGGAGTTGTTTGAGGTGCAATTTCTTAAATTTGTAGAGACACTGGCATTGGAATGACTAAAGAAGAGCTCATTGTACTGTCGAGGAACTATTGCACAAAGTGGCACTTCAAAATTCTTGAAGGCTCTTAAGGTACTTTTTAATGCATTTTGTCTGTGGATATCATAGTACTTTTTAATGAGTTGTACTGTATTCGAACTATTGCACAAAGTGCCACTTCAAAATTCGCCAATTACTTACCAGAGAATGCCAATGATAAGTGACGCCTTGGAATACAAGAGTAAGTCCTATCATTTTGTTTACAATTGGCCCATTATTCTTGTGCATTATGACAAACAGTTCATTGGCACAAAGACTCTCTTGCAGTGTCAATGCTAGCTGAAAAATCCTGTCCAGAATACAACCAGTGCACAATGAAGTAATTTCAACAAGTTAATGCTGAGGAATTTCGTCCTTAGGCAGACCTGTATTGTGTGAGGTAGAGTTGCAAAGTTGAGAAAGAGAAAATAACACAATTTTGTAATCTTTAGATTACAAAATTTTGTAATCCTTGCAGCTTTGAGGACAGAGTTCTGTCTCATGTGAAAATAAAGTTTTGCTCATTATAGATGTCTTTCGCCTCATTTGGCTATTGAATGGAAATGAGAGATTCAAATAAATTTACATATTTGTATGACAGAGAATGAACACAAGAAAAAAATGCAAATTTGGAAATTAGACAACAATGCCCACCACATCCCGTGAACGATCTCGCCAGGATAAGAAACAACAGCAACAACGGCAATCTTGACGCCATGGGATTTGTCGGTGAAGGGTCAACCTCGACCAGCCCGTCTGATTAACCAAAGGCTTTAGCGACGGAGTTGGGTATCTTCCCCAACGAAATTGGCGGTCGACGCAGCAGGCCCAGTGTCGACAGAGAGCTTCTGTCATCGAATCAGAGCTCTCGCCACACGACAAAGACAATCACGCTTTGACGACCTTGTTCTGTGGTAGCAAAGCTTTTGTGACGAATTTTGGTAATTTCGGCTACGAAAGCCACCATGGTAGAAGCCAACATTTCTTATAGTGGCAATTAATTTGGATAGCAAATTAGAGAAGATACTAATCCAAGTTTATATAACAATCTAATTGTTTAAAATTTCTAATATTTGTGTGTCATGCATCGGTTCGTGGTTTTAGTCTTTCAGCATCAAACTATTACACTGATAAGGAAACCTATAATTAACAATGTTGTCGTGAGTATTACAGGGTTGAACATCATGAGGTCGAAGCAGTAAGAGAATGTTTAAAGTGTCCATATATATATAAGCAACCACCGTATAGCTTTTTGATTACTTGTATATCAAAGTACACCAAGAATTTATTTTCAGTGACTGAAATGTGAATAATATAGTGGTAGAAAACTACCAAATTAATTAAATTACCACTGATTAACAAAGCTATAGCTAGCTTGATATGAAAGAACATGACATGTGAAGGATCAAACGCTACTATTGAGCTAAAAGCTTAAGCTGTTAGTCAAGGCACAACCTTATCCCTTATAGTAGGTAGCGCAAAGTCCTATACTAATTAAGTGACAGGTGAGTATGAGGGGGCTACATACACCACGTGGATGTCAATAGGTTGGACAGTCAAATACATTACAAAAAACAGACCTGTAGCGGCGGTCGCTAAAACCGCCGCTATAGGGTGCTTTTCGCGGCGTTTGCCCACATACGCCGCTAATAATAACCTTTAGCGAGGTCGTTTTAGCGGCGGTCAGCGACCGCCGTTATAGACCCTATTTAGCGGCATTTTTTCTTGTAAAACGTTGCTAAAGAGTATATCTTTGGCGGCGGTCAGATAGTGAGACCGTCGCTATAGGTGTGTTTTTTAGCAGTGTTTGGAACAAAACGCTGCTAAAGGGTGTAAGATATAGTGGCAGTCATAGTGACCGTCGCTATATTACCAACCTTTAGCAGCGTTTGTGTCACAAACTCTGCTATAAGTATAAGTGAATTTTTTTAATTAATTTTAAGTTATTTAATGTTAACAATTATTTTATATATTATTATATTCCTTTTAATATATAATTTTATTTTGCCATGTATTTGAAAATTTTTATTTTAAATAACCTACTTAATAAAATATGGAATTAGAGGGAGTGTTATGAAAATTGAAATTGTTATATGATATATTTTAAATTATACCTATGGTTGTTATGGTAATTGCATATTTATTTTAAATTATACCTATCGGAGCGATCCTTCAAGCTTCTTGTTCAGTGAAGCGATCTACTGATTAAATTCAGATTGTCGTTTGAATCAAGAACTAAAGGTTCTCTATATCAGTGTTTTAAAAGAAATTTTTTTTTTCTGATCGGATCTCTATTATGGTTTCATATACGTTATTTGTATGTTGAAAGAAGGCTCTCTATTACGTTTTTATGAAAACATAATTTTCCCATAAATTTTGTTTACGAAAATGAAAAGGCACTTCGGTTTTTGATGGAAACAAACATTTTTTAAAAAACCGTTTGTCTTTGGGTTAGAGTTTTAGTTTTGAAAAATCTCATGAAAACTTAGTTTTCGGTTCGTTGGAATCGTAAAAATTTCATGTGTTTTGGTTCTTGAAAGGAAAAGATGAAGAGTCACCGGAGGAGGTGACCCTCCCTGCGGCAGCAGGTGGCCGGAGAGGAGGATCCTCCTCTCCCAGCCACGGGTTAGAAACCCGTAGCCTTCAAAGGCTGCCAACGACGAGAGGCTCTAGGCCTTCTCGTCGCCGGTGCAGGCCTGTGCAGACGGCGGCGTCCATTGGGACGCCTGGCCGTGCGGCGACGTCCCAATGGACGCCAGGCTGAGCTCAGGAGCTGCGGCGGCAATTGCTGTCGCAGCGCCTGAGAAGATAAACACAGACCCGAAGGTCTGTGTTTAATGGTAACCGGGTCAAGGACCCGGTAAGCCGGGTAGGGTTTCATACCCGGACACGTCAATTGGGCTGGGATTGGCCCAGCCCAATTCACAAATATAGGGGCTGACCCAAGGGCCTTGAAGCCCAAAATTTCCTGACCCGATTGGATCGGGTCAGGCGACCCGCGTGGGCGGGCTGCGGTTTCGACCGCCGGTCCGGTCGGTCTGGACCGAACCGGACCGGCAGATTTTGTTAAAAAATAAAAAAATAAAAAAAATCAATTTTTATTTTTATTTTTTTAAAAAAAATACTTTTATGCTTGCATTAATTTCTAGAATTATTTGGATGTTCAATGTTTAATTGATTAAATTCTAGAAATATTAGTTTACTTTTATGCTTGCATTAAATTCTAGAATTATTTGGATGTTCAATGATTAATTGATTAAATTCTAGAAATATCAGTTTACATTTATGCTTGATTTAATTTCTAGAATTATTATGATGTTCAATGTTTAATTGATTTCATTCTAGAAATATTAAGTTTATGCTTGATTTATTATGTGAAAATCTAATTATATAGAAATGTTGATCATGCATAAAATGTTTGATGCCTAGACCAAGCATGATTATATGGGGTATGATCGAAGAATAGAGGTCAGGGACAGTTCTGGCTAAGGCAAGTCTTGGTATTTAAAGGTCCTCAGACCTACCTCACTTACCTGGGAGCTCCCCTGCTTGTGTTTTAGAGAATACTTTTGTCTCACCTTGAATATTGGTTCATTTTTTTTATTCTTGGATTAAGATTAGGCATCTATAAAGTTGACGGATATTGATGAAGTAGTAATTATCATAATGATTTTCGGAGAGTCACAGCATCCCAATTTTATATTGATGATTACATCAAGATTAATATATGAACTTCATAAGGAGAAATTAATATCCGTGTGGTAACTAAATTATAAAATTGATTACTTTCCCCGCAGGGAAATTTTTAATTTTGTGACTTAGTTAGATTAAAATAATAAATTTTGTATTAACAATAAAATTTTCTTAGGCCCACAGGTACGGAGAATTTTATTCTTAATATTTAAAATTGTTAGATTTAATAATAAAGAGTAAATTTCATGCATATGCAACCTTTGCCCACAGGTAGGTCGAAATTTACTATTAAATTGACATTGGTTGATTTAAATAAGGTCAATTCATAGCAATTAAGTAGTTTTATGTTATATTGCAGTTATTTATTCTTTCCTAATTGATAGTTCCTTGCGTGTTCCAATGCTAAGTGGTGATAATTTTGCTGACTGAAAGTAAAGTTTGCTATTCACTCTCGGGTGTATGGAATTGGATGAAGCGCTCCGTGTGGTGGAACCCACTATCACGGAATCAAGTACGCCACAGGAGATTTATGTTTATGAACGATGGGAGCGATCATATCGCCTCAGTTTGATGTTCATTAATTCTCACATCATCAAGAGCATTAGGGGTTCTATCCCTGAAAGCATTAAAGCTAAGGATTTTTTAAAGTCCGTTGAAGAACAATTTGTTACTTCTGAAAAAGCATTAGCCAGCACCCTGATGAGAAAATTGAGGTCAAGCAAATCAATAAAGAGTTCAACTAGTGTGCGTGAGCACATAATGGAGATGAGAGACATTACATCTCAATTAAAATCTCTGGAAGTTGAAATTTCTGACTCATTCTTGGTTCATCTAATTTTGAACTCTCTACCAAATGAGTATGGTCCCTTTAAAATATCATACAACACACATAAGGAAAAATGTTCAGTGAATGATTTACTGACTATGTGTGTTTAAGAGGAAGAGAGACTGAAACTCGAGAAACCTGAGAGTTCACACTTTGTTTCTTGTGCTAAGGGGAAGACCAAGAAATGCAAGGTTGTCCACAACTTCAAGAAGGAGAACAAGGTGCCAATAAAGATTAATGGCACTAAGGATACTTGTTTCTTCTGTAAGAAGAAAGGGCACATGAAGAAGGATTGCCAAAAGTACCTCAAGTGGCTCGAGAAGAAAGGTATATTCCCCTCTCTTGTTTGTCATGAATCTTAAGTTGTTGAAGCTCCTTGCAATACTTGGTGGATTGATTCTGGTTCTTCAATCCAAATTGTGAATACATTGCAAATTTTTCTCACAACAAGGAAGCCGAAAAGAAGTGAACAAGTTTTACTCTGGAAATAAAATGTTCTCAAATGTGGAAGCGGTTGGGACTTAAAGAATAATTTTGAAAATTGGTTTTGTTTAAGATCTTGAAGATGTATTTTTATTCCAAACTTTTCAAGGAATTTAATTTCAATTTCAAAACTTGATATATTGGGTTATGGTTTTTATTTTATAAATTCAGCTTTCAGTTTGTTTTGAAATAATCAAGTTGTTGGTGGTGGAATAAAATTTATGGTCTTTACAAAATTGAATTAGATCCCAACTTTGAGAATAATTGTTTGTCAATACATACTATTGGCATAAAGAGAAGGCTTATAAATGAGAATTCCGGTTTGTTATGGCATAGGAGATTGAGACATATCTCCATTGAGTAAATCAAAAGGTTGGCAAATAACGGAGTCTTACAAACTCTTGATTTTACTGACCTTAGCACTTGTATAGACTGCATAAAGGGAAAGCAGACTAACAAGTCCACTAAAGGTGTCAAAAGGAGTTCTAAGATTCTAGAGATCATACACACTGATCTTGGTGGACCTTTTCCTACTCCATGTTTCAATGGTCAGAGATATTTTATCTCATTCATTGATGACCATTCACGTTTCATGTATCTCTACCTTATTAATGAAAAGTCTGAGGCGTTGAATGTCTTTAAGACTTATAAGGCAGAAGTAGAGAATCAAAAGGAAACGAAAATCAAGATCGTAAGATCTGATAGAGGGTGGAGTATATTATCGAAGTTACACAGAAAAAGGACAAATGAGTGGTCTATTTGCGAAATTCCTTGAAGAGGAAGGCATTGTTGCTCAATACACAATGTCTGGTACACCACAACAAAATGGTGTAGCAGAAAGAAGGAATCGCACACTTATGGACATGGTAAGGAGTATGCTTAGTAATTCTAGTCTCCCTCAGTATCTATGGAGTGAAGCTTTAAAAACTGCTGTGTATATCTTAAATAGGGTTCCATCCAAGGCTGTCCCAAAGACACCTTTTGAATTATGGAATGGATGGAAACCTAGTTTAAATCACTTACACATATGGGGTTGTCCTGCTGAAGTGAGGATTTACGATCCGAATATAAAGAAATTAGATCCAAAGACAACCAGCGGATTTTTTATCGGCTATCCAGTAAACTCCAAAAGATTTAGATTTTATTGTCCTAAACATAATACTAAGATTGTTGAATCTTGAAATGCTAAGTTTTTAGAGGATATTGAACCTAGTGCAAATTCCCAAAAGGTTGAATTTAAAGAAGCACAAGAGTTGTCCGAATCTTCTCCTTCTGGAGAAAGAATGTTTGTGTTTAGGAAAGATCAAATTGATTATCCTGAACCACAACCAGTTCAAGAAGAGCCAACTCATACAGAACAGGTTCAGACTGAGTCTACCCAACCTCTGCAAGATGTTGAGGAAGTAGAATTAAGACGGTCCTCTAGAATAAGGAAATCAAAAATCCCTAGTGATTATGTTTTATACCTTCAAGAGTCTGACTTTGATGTTGGACCTAAAAGGGATCCAAATACGTTTTCACAGGCCATGAATGGAGATAACTCCATGTTGTGGTTTGATGCCATGAAGGAAGAGATGGAATCTATGGCAAAGAATCAAGTCTGGGATCTTGTTGACTTACCAAAGGGAGCTGTAGCCATAGGCTGCAAATGGGTTTACAAAACAAAAAGGGAAGCTTCCAGTAAAGTTGAACGATATAAAGCCAGATTTGTAGCCAAGGGTTTCACTCAAAAGGAAGGCATAGATTATCATGAAACCTTCTCTCCAGTATCAAAGAAGGATTCATTTGGGATAATCATGGCATTAGTAGCTCATTTTGACTTAGAGCTACAACAGATAGACGTGAAAACAGCCTTTCTAAATGAGGATCTTGAGGAGGAGGTGTATATGAGACAACTTGAGGGGTTTGATGATAACAGTCAGAAGGCATGTAAATTAAAGAAATCTATATATGGACTAAAACTAAAGAACTCAAGACATCATTAATACATATGTTGTCAAGGTCAAGTGGGAGAATGTTAGAATATTTCCTTAAGGTGACCTAATTGACATATGTAAATAATCTTTTAAAGTTTTAAAGATTATGATGTCATTTAAATAAGATTATGGAATCTGTAGCAGATTCAAATTTAGAACTAATTGGATAAAGATTGTAATTTGATTTCTGATTTAAATTGGAATTCAAATTGTAACCAATTAGATAAAAATTGCTATTTGATTTTGAATTTGAATTACCTTGATGGAAGGAACAAATTCAAATCTACAACAGATTGAGGGTCCCTGACCTAGCCTATAAATAAGAGGCCTGTGTATACCATCTAATGCATTCTCTGTAAGGCATAGGCATAGGTTGGAAGAGTCTCACTAAATTACAAATTTATAAAGTTACTCTGCAGAGATTCCGAGTTTGAGTGCTGAGCAATAAGGCTGGAGGTAAAGATCCTAATGTTTTATTCCGCTGCATTCACAATCGTAATGATTGATTGTGATTATATTCTTACAGAAATTGGCAAATCTTGACGTCGAGCTCAGCATCGAAGAGCGGAACCTACTCTCCGTCAGATTCAGCAGGTGGTCTTATTTACTAAAGTATTGACTGTTCAAGTGGTGATATTTATCCCTAATATTTTATTCCCCCCCCCCCCCCTTCTTTTTTTAGGATCCTGCCATCAAGATACTGATTCTGACAGCCGACTCCCGTTTGCAAATTCAGGGAATCCTGTTATGGCCCTGGTAGGTGACTAATAATTCTATGCTTGCCACGATACCTGCGGAATGAAATTGTTGAACTTTCTGGCATTGGCATTGCTTGCTTCAGTTTCGAAATCAATTATTCTGATAACTATATCCAAATAATGCATTTGGTTTAGATTTGCCACGGTAAAATGCTTGATAGGAAATTGGTCTTCTATTGATTCCATGCACAAATCTTTAGTCCCATTGTGTTGTATTCTTTATAGTCAAAAATCTGTTGACGTTTGTGTTGCGTAGGTGTTTGTTTTATATCATTCTTTTCTTACTTCTCGAACCTTGAGAATTAGATCTTTTTCCCTTTTCTTTTCTTTTTTCTTTAGATTTTTATCCATCTAAGAAAAAACTAGAATGTCAATGCAAGAAAGGAGATGGACAATGAGAGAGACGAGATCTTCCTGCAATAAGAGGAAAAAAAACTGAGACAAAGTTAAGGTGGTGAATAGTTGATTCTGAAGATATATGCAGAATATAACCTTTCTTGTTCCTACGAATTTCATTCAGTGGTGGTCATGTCATAAGCAGAAGTTGGGGGCTCTAAGCAGAGTGATAATATCATATTTTCATGCTAAAATATGTGCTTTTTTCATACATATGCTTGCTTGCTTGCTTTCAACAGATGTAACTGGTGGGAAATTTTTTTCTAGGTTGCCTTTTTGTCCTCTGCTGTTGGACCAAGAGTTGCTGCGGCATGCGCCCATGCATCCTTGGCAGCATTATCCGAGGACAGTGATATCTACTTCTGGAAGAATTTTACAGGTGGAAGGATCTGGACATGGTAATAGGTTAGTGTAACTCATGCTCAGATTCTTCAACACCACACTATTATTTTCGCCTTGTGCTATTTCGATCTACGAAATTATGTTTCTCTTCTTGGGATTCCTTCTCATGCGATTATCAGAGACTAGAAGTTTGCTCTTTTGTTTGAGTTTATAGAAACTTTAGGGTGGGATTGTCAACTTCCTAAATTTATGCTTCAAAAGGGAGTTTCATCATTCTGATATTTGTGTACCCGTTATGCCCCCAGTCCTACTGGTGGGAAACTTATGAGGTAGGGCAGAAGATTTTTATTACTCTGACTTTCAAGGAATCCTCTCGAGGCGTTTTCATTGTAATTGTTGCTTCTGCATAAACATTAGCTAATGTATTCTGTACGCAGAATAAAAAGTTTCTTTATACCTATGAAGGATGACTTCAGAAAGCGCGCATGGAAGAGAAGGTGGTAGTCATGGAGATATTTCAAATTCATTCAATCAAAAAGGTTAGCATACTCTGTTTTTTCCTGTTTCCAGTTATTTCTTTCTGTACTTTGTTTTCATTTTTCCGGTTAGAAACTTAAGTTGGTACTGAAAATTTCCTGTGCAATGAACTTCAGAAGAGAACTCAGGAGTACATGGTTCATGGAATCAAGATGAGGGACAGGTTCCATTATCTACAGAAAAAGTTAAAGCAGCTGCTAAAGCTGGCCTTGCTGCTGCCGCAACAAAGTAAAAACTATTTGCAGATCATGAAGAATGTGAAATTCAGAGGCTTTCTCCAAATATAATAAACCATCAGGTATGGATATTTCTAAATATTCTAGATTTGTAAACTGTCTTTCCTTTCTCCCCTTCCATTCCTTTATTTTTTTTCCTGTTTATATATATGTTAAGTGCAGTAATTAATTGTTAGCTACTATAAAAAAAAAAGAAGTTGAACCTCTTAGGAAAGTTGAACTTCAAAGCATGCCCAGGGGGGAAGTGGTTTAAGTGTATTTGGCTTGTGTTGGCCGCATGCTTTTGTTCCAAATTGTTTTAAGCTTATTTCAGTCAACGCATCTTGCTTGAAAGATGTGTGTTGGAATTCTATACATGTTGCAGTTTGTCTCTATCTGAGGTATGTTGGTGTAACATGTCAAGCACGAAAAAAGCTTCAATATACTAGTGTCTCTGCTAATGACCCTTTCGTTGGAGTTGTCCTTTCTAAGAATTCCAAGCTTATCAACTAAAATATTCATTTTGGCTCTTTGGTAAACTTAATAGCCTCGAACATCGTGAAAATATGTTCATGCTAAGGTAGCAGTGATGGAGGGTTCTTTTTTAGTAACCACTACCTCAACCCCTTACTTGTGGTAATTATTTCTTTTGGTTATTGTATGTCTCTTTGCTGAGTGCTCAGAGCATATTGTTCAAATTTTCTTATCATGTTTCTCCTTTTCAATTGCAGAGTTATCACTTGGTGAAAATAGTGTTGAGTTTAGCTTTTGCAATTAGACACCTAGCTGAAAACATGTTTTCTCGGTTCTCTCTCTTCCCTCTTTTCCCCTCTTTTGCGTCGGCTATTAGTTTCCCGGTTAGATTTTTTTCGCTTAAGTGTTCTAC
Organism: Myrica gale; assembly: GCA_963930655.1. NCBI lineage: Eukaryota > Viridiplantae > Streptophyta > Magnoliopsida > Fagales > Myricaceae > Myrica > Myrica gale. The sequence goes on from OZ005614.1 coordinate 12,012,567, forward strand.
AACTATAGTTGTTTGCTCGGAGGTCTCGATGTCCTTCTCTCGTAGATTCTGTGTTGAAGCTAAGGTATTTTAGGTGACAGTCTTAGGCAATGGTGATGTGAAACTCTCGGAGTGGAGTCGGAAGGCTATGAGTTTTATCTTCATCGGGAAGTATGGGGTTGTTTGGTTGATTAACATGGTTACTAGATTGCTGGAGGATGTGAATAGGGAGTTTATAGTGAAATTTAATGAAGATTCTAGGGCCTTTATGGCACAGAGGTCTTGCAACAAGGCAGGTAGATATCTTGCCTTAGCAGAGTTTGGTGGAGGGCGACGACGAGGGGTGGTAATGGTACCGGAAGGTACGGGGGTGTCAGGGTGGTTGGAACTCGCCTCTGTGTTTCAGGGTGTGGTTTCCTACCTTGGCCAGCATAAAAATGGCTGTGGTGGCTTTGTTGGCTCTCCTGTTCGCAAGGAGTTTTCTTTCGTTGAAGCTGCTCAGGGCGGGTTGAAGGGGGAGAGCTTTGGGAGTAGCGTGGTAGCTGTGACAGGGGTAGAGGGGCCTGGGGGTGGCGTGGAGCAGAAGGTAGTGCAGCATGCCTCTGCGCATGAGTCTTTGGTGGGCAATGACTCACTTTCCAAGGAGCTTGCACTCAATGCTCAGTCGGCTGGTGGCAGGGTGATTGACGAGTCTTTTTGGAGAACGAAGTTGCAGGGGCTACGTGCAGAGATTGACATCCTTTTAAAAATTTTAGGGTGTGAGGGTGGGCCGGGTACAGGAACCCACATGGAAGCAGGCGATTTGGCTCTAGCCCAGGAGGCTCTTTCAGAGGCACTACATGGGCCGGGTCCACTTGGGTCAGGGTCTGCTATGCTTGGTCCTAATGTTAAGCCGGTGTGGGAGAGAAAGGGCAACTGCCCATTGCAGGGGCTGGTGCAGGCGGATGGGCCGGACCCAATGCTCTCAAGCCCAGCCGATTTGGCTCTTGTCCAGGAGGCTCTTTCGGAGGCACTACATAGGTCGGGTCCACTTGGGTCAGGGTCGGTACCCTTCAAAACCCGGAGCTTACAAGTGATGTTGGTGACGGTCAGCATGGAGGAACCACCGATGGTGCTCACCAACCTCCGACGAAGGAAGGAGGGTCGCCGGCGACTGCGAGGGCGAGGGGTAGCATTCCGGAGGCCTTTCCGGCACCGGAGTTTGCGCCGATCTCAGCTTTCGTGCTTCCCGATATGCTTGTCTCTTCCCATAGGGTGTTTTCTTCGCCGAATCTAGTTTTCGATGGCACAGATCAGGTCGCCGGCTATTCCTTAGCGGTTTTTGAAGAGGTTCAGGGGGCGGGTATGACAGAGAGGCTTGGTGAGGGTCTGGGGTGGGAAAAGGCAGGAGTTTTGACGTGGGGGAGTCAGGGGCTGGCCGTGAGACATCGGGTGAGGGGGTTGGCAATCCTGAGGGAGGGAATCGGCTGGGAGTTGCCTGTCTCGGGGGCCCCGAGTCTCTCAGTCCATGTTCTGTGTCGGAGGAGGGGTTGGGAGGGATCGGTTGGGTCATTTGGTAGATGGGACTGTTGATTTGTCGTCTTTCAGGGCAGATGTGGGCGTGGACTCTTCAGGTCCATCTCCCAAATGGTGTGGGACCTTTGTTGTGGAGACCGAGGTTGATCCTCTCGTTTGTGTAGAAAGCAGTCTTGATGGGTGTGTGGCTGCACCTTACAAAGCTCCGTTGGATTCTTTGAAGGGGAAGGAGCAGACAGAATCTACGGCGTGGGTCTTGGATATGGTTTCCTCAGTGGGTCAGCTGGTTGGGGTGTCGTGTGGTGGCTAAGAGGATAAGCTGAAGGCTCTCTTTGCTGTGTTGGAACGTGATCGAATGTCGCTTAGTTTGAAAAAGTCTAGGAAATCAGGTGGGAGAATGCTAAGGCAGTTGAAGGGGTTGCAGTCTTCGGTTATTTATGAAAGGTCTTCTTCGTTCTCTTGGAAGACTAAGAGCTATGGGCTAGACTGCTAGGGGAATCTTTTGAAAGAGTCTTGTTGGTTGGGTGTTCTGAGAGAGTCATGTTGGCTAGTGGGTTGAGGGTTTGTGTTAGGGTGGGCGGGGGTTTGTCTTAGGGTTCTTCAGTATTTTCTCTTGTACTGTTGGGTCCGTTGTTGTTTGTTCCTTGTTTTTTTAATAAAATTGGCTTACTTGTCAAAAAAGAAAAAAGAAAATGGTGTTGATTCTGATGGTGTACTGAAGTTGCTTTTGCTACTGTTAGGATTAAAGTTATTTTTATTTTATGTTAGAAATTTGTATAGACTCGTGTTGTAAAACTTGGTTATTTAATCAAGGGTTAAATGCATCTCATACCCCTGTGGTATTCGAGAATTACAAATACACCCCTAAGGTAAACAAAGTCATTTTCATACCCCTGAGGCAAATATCAAGGTCACAATATGCCCTTCCGTTAATGTGTCGTTTGAAACACTAACGGTAAATACTGACGTGACAAAAATAGACACGTCAGCACCAATCAGATGATGACACGTCATCGCTCAGGGGCATATTTGTAATTTGCGAATACCACAGGGGCATGTGATGCATTTTAGTTTTTTTAAAAAAAAATTAAAATTAATTTTTTTTTTAAATAGACACGTCAGCACCAATAATATGATGACACATCATCATATTTAATTTTAAAAAGAAATTATTTTTTTTTTAAAAAAAAGACTTAGCCCTATTTTCCTTCAACATATCTCATGTGTTCGTTTCTGTCTTTTTTATATATAATTAAAAAAAAACATTTTTAGTTCAACTTAGCCATTGTATTCGTTTCTGTATGCTTTTTATTTTATATTTTAAATTTAATTTTTTAAAAAAACGAACACAAAACGACTTAGCCTCATTTCCCTTCAACTTAGCCCATGTGTTTGTTTGTTTGTATTTTTTTTTCCTTTTTTCATAAATTTTAAAAAAAAAAACATGCGTAGTTCAAAAAAACACACATAATCGAATACAGTGGCAAAGTTGAACTACGTAAGTTTTTTTTTTAAATTATGTATAAAAAAAGACAGAAACGAACACATGAGATATGTTGAAGGAAAATTGGGCTAAGTTTTTTTCTTAAATAATAATTTCTTTTTAAAATTAAATATGATGGCGTGTCATCATCTTATTGGTGCTGACGTGTCTATTTGAAAAAAATTAATTTTAATTTTTTTTAAAAAAAACTTAAATGCATCACATGCCCCTGTGGTATTCGTAAATTGCAAATTTGCCCCTGAGCGATGACGTGTCATCATCTGATTGGTGCAGAAGTGTCTTTATAAATATCGATGTTGCTACTTTTTTAAAAAAAAAATTATAGGTCTATAACGGTGTTTTTATAAATATCGATGTTGCTACTTTTTTTTTAAAAAAAATGATAGGTCTATAACGGTGTTTTTTAAAACGTTGCTAATGCTAAAAAAATTCAAAAATGCGTTTAGGCCTTTAGTAACGGTCGTGACTGCTGCTATAGGTCAAGATTTTCACCAGCGGTCACGAAAACTGCCTCTAAAACCTATCCCAACAAAGACCGCCGCTAAAAAAAACTGCTATAAGTCTTTTTGGTCTATATTAGCCTTTTTTTTGCCTATAAATTGCCCTATTTTTTTATATTGATACCTTAACATGTAAAATGTTATTACTAACCCCCATAAAGACGGCGTGCACTTCTATGACATCTATTTATTCAAAATCCTACAGTAGTTTTAAAAGATGTCAAAGCTGGATGATCATGTTTTGTACGTAGTTTGACTAATTGAATCCTTTTGTCCATCCATGACTAATTAGGGCTGAACAGAATCAGACCGCAGACCGGACCGGACCGGAAAATCGGATCGTCTTTGCAGTCCGGTCCGTTCCGGATCGGATTTATGCGGTCCGGTCCGGTTTATATATTTTTGAAATGCGGACCGGACCGCATTTAATATTTTTTTATTTTTTAAATATATTAAAAAAGGCGCAGTGCGCACACTGCGCAGTGCAGTGTAGCTCTGCACGGCAAGAATAAAATTTGATTTTTTTTGAAAAAAATAATTAAATCCGGTCTCGGACCGCATTTGCATAGGACTATAAGTGGTCCGGTCCGGTCCTATAATATTTAAGGACCGGAATGCGGTCCGAAAAACCGGACCGCATTCCGGTTGTGCAGCCCTATGACTAATTAAGCGAACAGATCCTCTCTTCACGTATAAGCCATCAAATTCATATTCCATAAAATTTACCGTGTATACAATTTTTGTCACAACATTATGTCTTTAAATAGTTGATACTCTAATTTATATCTCCGAATGACCGAACATAACTGCAGCCAGAGAATTATAGAGGAAAGTAAGGGCTTAAACGACGGTGTCGTTTTGTCACTATGGAAACTAGATAGAACGTGATGCCGTTAATACGGGCGAGATCTGAACCGCCACGTTATCACAAGCTTGGCACCCAGATGCGGCCCAGATTGTAGCTGCTGGAGATTGGGGGCCCACGCTAGAAGCCGTTCGGATAGATTGACAGCGGTAACGTGTGACTTCACTGACTTGAAATCTCTCGCTCTGCTCCGCTGTCGATGGCCGTGGCTCCTCTTGCTCTGCAGAGTCAATTGTTCTGCGTTTCAAGTTCAAAAGCAAGAACAAGACCATGGCTTTCATGCGAAACAGTTCCTTTGCTTTCTCTAAAGAAAACCCAGGTTTATTTCATTTCTTGCTCTTCTTCTTCTACTTCACAGCCTCCAGAAGCCAATACAGTGACGGCCGAGTCCTGTGTCAACTTGGGTCTCCAGCTCTTCTCCAAAGGACGGGTATGTCAATAAGTTTAATAGTTTCTGGAAAATGGGTATGTTGGGTTTTGATGATTTTTGGTCAGAGTGTGCCAAACTTGAATTCGTGGAACCTGGGTCATTATTTTGGTGGCCAATTTCTTCTGGGGACTGCACTAGTTACTTATTTTACTCCTTTTTTTTGCATCTGAAAACTTTGAGGCCGAGTCGGAAAGGAGTACGTTTCCTCTTTGTTGGCAGCCCAAACTCCTTTTCTCTTCGAACACATTTGTTGAGAATTATGTTGAAGCCGTATTTGTGATGGAGAAATATCCTAACCTTTTGTGCTTTGCGATTGACGCTCATTTTTTGCGCCGACAATTTATCTTTATAACACGATGGTGACAATAATTCTCCCGTTTAGTTTGTCACAATCATCCTTCACTGTTACATTTTTTGGGCCTTGTGTCTAATTAACTTACCTCCCTTCTGGATTTCTATTTCATTTGACCAGAAGTATATGGTGAATAATTTTCTGGTTTGTGATGTACTCATAAACTTCTCATTCAATAACGTTTCGATTAGTGTGACCTCTATAGCTCTATCCTCCAGCCTAACCGAAAGATAAACACTTTAATATTCCTAAGTTGGTCCTATGTTGTACTGCCACCCATTTATCATCATCATTATGTTACTGTGGCTCAATTTTTGAGAATGGTCCTTCTCTACCCTGTATTGGTAGTCATGCGTCTTAGTGTTGTTTCTCAAGAATCCAGGAATGTTATAAGACATAGGTACGGGACTTATCTTAGCAAACCTCTGGAAGGGAGAAATTCTTTTATAGAGGTTCGTTTTCATATCATTGTTATTTACTTGCCTATGTGATACGCCTTCTTTGATTTGCCTTAATTGATGTCCAAGCCTCATGTATCAGAGGGATGTAGTCTCCAATCTTTTTGTTTTCGTACACGACCAGTAAAATCATGACATTGCATGATGTACTTTGACTTTTGTACATTGAGTAGGTACATTTGTTCTTATAACAGATGTTGATCAGAACGGCTAACTTTGATGAAAATGATGTAAATGACTTCAATTTCTGGGTCCATGATGATGTCTTTTCCAGGTAAAAGATGCTCTGGTTCAGTTTGAAGCAGCACTTAATTTGTATCCTAACCCGACAGAGGCCCAAGCTGCACTTTATAACAAAGCTTGCTGTCATGCCTACAGGTAGAAAGTTAAATGTGTAGCTGATATTGTTGTCATGTCTTCAATTTGTTTAGTCACTATTTACTACAACCTTTTAGCTTAGTTTTTATTTCTATTTTCGGTCTCGCCATTATTCGACAACATCGAATTAAATCATATGGGGTAAACCAATGGGCGGTAACTGAAACAGCAACTTCAGTTAAGTCTGTTAGCCAGACTGAGCAGTATAGTGTAGCCTGTGTATCAAAAACACAACCAATTGTCTTCCTTTAAAGAGTGGCCTTGAATCTGTCACTGGTACTCATTTAAACAAACATTAAATTTATCTGTAAGCATTGCCTATTGACGTTGATGAATCATGTTTTTCCATCTTATTTTGAGGAAGAGGGGAAGGTAAAAAAGCTGCTGAATGTCTGCGAACTGCATTGAGAGAATATAACCTTAAATTTGGCACAATTCTGAATGATCCTGACTTGGCCTCATTCAGAGCTGTGCCTGAATTCAAGGAGTTGCAAGAAGAGGTTGGTCACTAAACTTTGGCTAATTTCTGTTTTCTTCTTCTTCTTCTTCGTCCTCTCTCTCTCTCTCTGTCTATTCTTTTTTCCTTGCCTTCTTTGCACACTCTGGAGACTTGTCACTAGGGGCGAAGCAAGAATATAGATTTTGGGGTGGCCAAACTACAAGATCGTAATTTTTTGGGGGACAGATGTAAAACAATTTTTTTAGAAAAAAAAAATCAACACCATCAAAGCCTAAATTTAACAAAATTTGCTTCCCCCCTCCCCAGGCCCCCCTTGGCTTCACCACCGCTTGTCACCACTTTAACCCTCAAGAGTTAAAATGGCACCTCATTCTCGGGTATTTTAGAGAATCAAATGTAGGCAGCGGAAGAAACTCTTGAAAGGATTCTAACTAGACTGGACCTTTGTGATAATATCTGCTATATATGGAATCGAATTGTTCGAACTCATATCTTAATATCATTTGTTTTTGTACAGGCTAAGCTGGGTGGGGTAGATATAGGCTACAGTTTTCGGAGAGATCTTAAACTCATTAGTGAAGTCCAAGCACCATTCCGGGGGGTTCGGAGATTCTTTTATGTGGCATTCTCTGCAGCTGCAGGAATATCCTTGCTCTTTACTATACCCAGGCTATTTCGTGCAGTTAGAGGTGGTGATGATGCCCCTGATTTATGGGATACTGCTGGAAATGCTGCCATCAATATCGGAGGTATCCAACAAAGCTATTTGGAATAGGATTGACGTATTTTTTACGGTAGTCATTAAAACATAGCTATGGTTATTAAGCAAATGCTTTATAACTTGCTTCTTAAAATGACTAAGCTTTTGGATCAGCATTCTACAGGTATTATTGTTCTGGTGGCACTATTTTTCTGGGACAATAAGACAGAGGAGGAGCAACTTGCACAGATATCCCGGGATCAAACTCTATCAAGGTTGCCTTTGCGCCTTTCCACTAATCGAGTTGTTGAACTCATGCAGCTGCGAGACACTGTTAGGCCAGTTAGTATCACTACTTTTAATTTTAGTTCCATGGTTCATCTCAAAATTTGTTTGCATTATTCTAGATTGTTGTCCATGCACCATTGTCATCAAAGAGTCACCTCATATAGTGGGTGCATCTCAATTACCTCTACTTTTAAAGAAAGGGAAGAGTTATGCAGAATACACATCACGCAGTTCCATTTTTCTGTGAAATTACTATTTCCCTTTCCTTACTTTCCTATGCCCTGGAGGAAATACTCTTCCCTTTTGGAAGTTGTGGCAAAGAGAGATTCAAAATGAGTCCTGTTTTAACTCAGATTGAGAGAGAGAAAAAAGAGGACTGTTGTATCCTCCACGCTTAGCATTCTATTGGTTGCTTACCCATGTTTGAAGCACTAGAGTACTTCTGGAAATGATAGTTCCCTTGCATTCTTTCCCTGTTTTTCCCATTTCTCTTAGAAATTTACATGAACTGGGGGTGTATGGAAGGTGAGGCATGTATGTGGAGAAAATTAAAGGTATAAGGAGGGGTACGGCCAAATTGGAAAACTTTGTGGCTCTTTCAACTCGAGGATTCATCAAGCATTTGCAAGTGGAGTGTCCATTTCTCTACATTCTCCGTATTTTTGAACTGATTCTTAGCGCACATGTTACGCGTACAGTAAATATAAGCCCCAGCAATTCACCTATATGTGTGCTTCCTTTTCTTTCCCATGTCTTGACTGTTCTTTTTATCTGAATACATCATAGCTCTAAGACTTGGATATAGGTTATTTTAGCAGGGGGAAAGGAGACTGTTTTTTTGGCTATCCAGAAGGCAGAGAGGTTCCGGACTGACCTCATTAGACGAGGTGTTCTTTTAGTCCCTGTCATCTGGGGTCAAGGTAAGGCACCACAAAATGAGAAGAAAGGCTTTGGTATACGCTCAAAGGCTGCTGCTGCTCTTCCTTCTATTGGGGTGAGATCTGAAGCCCTGGAAGCATTACTAAAGCATCTTATTCATCAAGTTCTCGGTACTCTAGTTTTTTATTCATGCTGTCTATCATGTCTACAGATAAAGTTGTGTCGGTTGGTATGATTTAATTCTTTTTACATTTTGGTGCTTAGGTTTATAACCCTTATTTGGAATCAAGTCTTACAGAAATGACTTTAAGGTGGGAGTGTAGAATGGGTTACTGAACCATGCATGTTTCCAGCTTGCTTTTAGATATAAAGGTTTTGTTCCTTTCTTGACACTATCTAATGGCACCCTGACAGGAAGATTTCGAGAAACGAGCTCAGTCAATAACTGCAAAATCGACATTGAAAGCCGAGATCCGATTTAAGGCTGACGTCGTATCACCTGCAGAATGGGAAAGGTCACATGCTACTCTATCGTGTCTGCATGAATATTTTTCCATTTAATGCTTAAGATGCCAAAAGTCCTATGTGCCTTAATCATTTAAGAAAAGAGAATGTGTCTCCATAACTTGTATGCATATATTTGACGCGTATATAGGATGCCAATTGACTTTCACAATAGAATGGTTTTAAAAGTTGATCATAAGCTTCCCTTGTGAATTCATTTTACATTTTTTCTATTTTCCCTACTGATTTTGATACATATAGACTAATGAGTCTTAGAAACCAATCTAGGTGGATAAGGGATCAGCAGAAGTCTGAAGGAGTTACTCCTGGGGAGGATGTCTATATTATTCTTCGCCTAGATGGTCGGGTTCGAAGATCAGGAAAAGTAAGTGCTTGTGGTGGAGATTATTTGTTTATTGTTGTTGAAATGAAAGTAGTGTCTAATTAGCACGCTCAGTGGGTATTAGCAATTTAGCAGGGAAATTGGAAAGTAAGTATTCGAATAGCCAGACTGAAATGCTTGCCTGCACCTCTATTGACAACAATGGGTGGTGCATCCTAGACTTTATGCACCCTAGAGTGGTTTAACGTGTTGGGAAATAAATACAACTAACCTAGATGTTTTTATGTAACTACCTCCTGCAATTCTTTTAATATCTTAAAAAAGAAGATATCATATACGGATGAGACGGTAAAAGCTTTGTCTCATAAACAGATGTTGACTGTACTAAACTGTCATATCTTCGCAGGGCATGCCTGACTGGCAGCAACTTTTGCAAGAGCTGCCACCATTGGAGGCATTGCTAAGCAAGCTAGAAAGATGAGTTCCTTGCATCTCCACGTTACTTGAGAAAATTTCAAACAGAGATACATCTAATTGTTATTATGATTTCCGTATACCCTTGGTAATGTCTCAGTCAGCCATTTTATTGTACAATTTTCAGCTAGGAGGACCATTTATTGGGTCCTTTGAACCCGTTTAACAAGGTTTATTCATTCTTCAAATATCTTCAAATCAATGGACGAAGCATATCTTGAAAAAGGAGGAATAGATATTGGCATCTGGAACTTGATACTGTCGTCCATCGCTACAGTCAATCATAAATTGCATATCCTAGCTATGTATCTTCTTGGTTCCATTTGTTTGTCATGATGTCCCACATCGCCATGCCATTGCCATTCTTCTTCTCCTTGTCTGGATTCTCGAAAAATTTGTTTTCGGGAATTGAACATATTCTTCGTCTTCAACGATTTAGTCCAAGAACACATTCTGAGTTGATTTTACTCTCTTTTTCTCCCCTTGCCTGAACATAAACTTACCCATACGCTTAACATTTAGCTAATGTTCTTGACACTTAACATTTCTCTTCTCAATGAACTTACCCACCCACCTTCCATACCAAATGTCTCTTCCATGCCACCTAATTCAATCAACAGAAAACTGAAGAATCCTTGAAGCATTCAGTTAGGTAGGGTTGTCCATTGGCCGGTCCGGTCTGGTTCGATCTGGTCCGGCCGGCCAAACCGGCCATGTTATGAAGTATATATACTGGACCGGTCATTCTATCAGTCCGATCCGGTCTCCGGTTTCACCGGTCCTGTCTGGGCCGGTTTGGGTCATGTCATTTTGGGCCGGTTTTGGGTTTGGACCATACCATTTTGGGTCAATTTCTGATTTGGAGAGGTATACTCCGGTCCAAGTCCGGTTTTCCACATGGATAACCCGGAACCGGACCGGAGTATACCGGTCTCGGTCCGGATTTGGCCAAAATCGATCCGATTTCGGTCCAGGTTGGCCGGTTCGGCCGGTTTGGTGGACAACCCTACAGTTAGGCATGGACGAATTTGATAGAGATGTGTCCAACCTACCTAGGACGTGGGTATTTCAATGGCAAAATTATTCAAATAGTTATTGTGGCTTCACTCTATTACAACTTGTCTTTGTGGTCACTTAAACGAGACAATATGATACTTCTATCCATTTTCCCGTCAATAGCTGGATGGAAAATTCTGCTGTGATCATTTTAAATACGTCATAACCAATCATTAATAAGCACATGTCAACCAATTATAGAATGTCTACATATCGATCCTTTGACACTGTTGAATTAATTAAGCCTTTTTCTTGGTAGGAGATCCATGCATACTGAATATATCGTGATGCATCACCATGCCATTCTGCTAACAATTATTCCGACTTAAAATTTCAACTTTATTGCATATAAATTCAAATTTATACTTCCAGAAAATAAAGTCAAATTTAATTTCATCAAAGTGTATTTATGTTGTCACTAATGCCCCAGCTTTTAAAAATACCGTCCTGCGTTAAAATAAAATATTAAGCTCCTCCAGGTTTCCAACATAATTTTTCTGACTTTGGCCTGTCAAAAAGGATTGCGAATAGTCCTCATGTACCAGTAAATCAAGACCAATTTCAACAGCTCTTAGCCCTCATTGCCAAGTCTGGATTGACATATGCTTCTGCCGGTTTATCATCCCCACAAATTACATCATCTATCCTCATATAATCTTCATCTAATGTTGTTACATCTTCTGCTCTTCAGGGTAATTCTTATTTCTCTTTTATGTCTATTTCTTACCCTTTCACTTGGATTGTCTACTGCCGTTGACCATATGGTTAGTTCCTTTTCTTGTTTTTCTTCCTACCAATCTGTCTTTAGATCATTTCTCACTTTGCTTTGCTGGGTAATTCTTTCCCTTTCACGCATATAGGCTCAGTTTGAATAAATTCTCATTGATGTTCTATATGTACTTTCTTTTAACGTCAATCTTTTATCTGTCAATAAACTTCTACTCCACCACTCATTTTGTCTAATTGTAACCACTTCTCACCTTTTCTTCCAAGACCTTGCTTCGTGGATGATGATTGGTCTAGCTAAGTGAACAAGACGATTTAAGACCCAAAACAATAGTACCCAAACCTAGAAGGGGTGAATTGGTTATACAAATTCTTTCAACTTTTTGCACTTAATATCTTTCTGCCCAATCTTCACAAGTGCAAATCAGCAATTTCAATAACTATAAATCTATATCAAGATTTATCAATGCGGAATTTAAATTACGCACATCAGAATCTCTTTATCACAGATTCTTTATGTAAGTCCTAGGATTAAGGAGACCTAAGAGGGGGTGAATTGAGATTCCAAACTTTTTTCTCTTTTAACCTCCAATATCATGTTTGCAAAGTAAAGACTAGTTTAGCACAAATATATAAATGCAACAAGTGTAAATAAGTGTTAAAAGTAAATAGTAGGGTTAGAGAAGCAAACACGAGATTTTATGTGGTTCGGCAAACCCGCCTACATCCACCCCTCAAGCTCCTTTACCGAGTCTTGAGGTTTTCCCACTATCTTCCAAATAGCGTACACTCTAGCTACCGGGTTCTAGAGAATAAATAGTACAAGTATTTTCTCAGGCTCAACACTCACAACCCAAGTGATTTTCGGGCTCACCACATACAACCTAACCAAGTTTGAGATATACCCTCTTTAAGCTTCTTCTTTAGTGAACAACCTCACTAAAGGAAACACATCTTTTGGATAAGAAGATAAAAGAATAAACTCTCTCAAAGAGTGGATATGAAAATGGAAAGCTCTATCTCTTTGATTCACACAATGACAAGGATAAGAAAGTGTAATTTGTATGAATGATGTGAGAAATATGGAATAGAAATGTTTAAGATATTTCTCAAACTATATAAAATGATATGTGGTCGTTCTCATCTATTTTTAGATGTTAGGAATGTCCTTTTATAGACCACATATGAAAACTAGCCGTTTCTAGCCGTTTCTAGCCGTTAGGGGTCGATCTGACAATGTTACCGTTGTACCGGTCGACTACTTCATTTAACGGTGACCTCTTTAACTAGTAATTGCTCAATGGTCATAAATTTGAATGTTGTCAACATCATCCGCTTCGGGTGTATTTGATAAATAAAATTTTAATACAATAAAAATTTACAATATAATCTCTCTCTCCATCACATCATTACTTTTCACTATAATAAATATTAAAAATCATCACTCTCTTCATTTTTCCACCAAATCCAATACCCTAAAATTTTAACATCCTCATAATTTTAACACTCAAACACAACCTTCATGTAGTGGTCGACCGCGACAGATCATTTTCATCATCCGCTACAATTAAAAAGCCCATTTTTTGACGTTTTTGAAATCTCATTTCAAAAACTAACTTCCCAAAAATATAACAAAGGCTTGAGAGTTTATATAGGGATGATTTGAAAATATTTAAAGCGCATTTTGGTTGTCAAACTTGTGATGAAAAATTTATGCACTATTTAAAAATATATGCAAGTGAGTGCTTTAAATCCTTGTCAAAAGTGAAACTAAGAGTTACAAGATTATATCTTATGGTCTTGAATCTTCAGTTTTGAACTTCTTATATCTTTTTGATCTTCAATCTTCTATAGTCTTTGGCTCTTTGATAGAAATGTATATCTTTGAAGATGTTCATTTTGTAAATTTAATCAATTTATTGAAATCATCAAAATATCGATTGTGCACAAAAGCTAACAATCTTTCCCTTTTTACTGATGACAATAAATTGATAGTTTTGGGATGACTCCCTTTATATTTTGCAATTGGAAAATGATTTGAAACTTAAGACAAAACATCGGTAGCCATTGGATTCATAAAAGAATAATACAATCAATGTTCATAATCCAGTCCAAAAGGAGTATACATAGTCACCAAAAAAGTGTATACATAGTCATCAAAACTATTAACATATTTCTTCCTCTTTGTCACATCAAAAAGACAAAGAATAAAACTGCAGATGGATGCATTACAAAAAATTAATAAAAATAAGATATATATGTATGCATTATCCATCAATATCTTCCCCAAACATGCATTCTACTATTATCCATCATATGAACAAAGGGAATACAAGGATATAGACATTTATGAAATATCTTTCTTTGTCAATCAAAAAGTGAATGCATGGATAGAACTCAAATAATCATTTTTGAAGTTTTAAATGACAATCTCATTAAAATGGTATAGAAGATGACTAATGGGGACTCAAAAGTCCGTCGCTATTATGATAATAGCCCACCGAGTGAGTTTGTACCAACCTCTTAACAACCAATAATAATTTAAAGGTCATTCTCAACCAAAAAAATTAGGCTTACAAAATCTCATGAAAATACATTATTTTGTAAAAATGTTAGCTCATAGATATTTCATTTGATAAATGCAAGAAATATCCCATGGATGAATACATTTGCATTTATAAGATTAACACCCAAGAAATCATCATAGTAGACAATTAACCAACAATATGTTCTATCAAAGGATAATAATATACCAAAGGTCTTCCCCTTAGCATTTGTCCTTAAATGTCACAAGCCCTCTTGATAGACAAGTTTCATCCAAGTACTCTTTATTGCTCCATCCTACAAAGAAATCAAGAAACCATTTTTGGTACCCAAACATTATTGGGTCCTTCGGTGTTAGCCTTGGTTCCTTTTGGAACTCATGTATTCTTGAGAGTCTTGCTCCCAAGTTTCTTTAATGCACAATAAAAAATTAAATGCTCATCTTTGTTGCAAAAATGACATGTTTGAGTACGTGTACAAAAAGACTTAGCCTTCATAAAATAATTTTTAAAATATTTTTGGTGAATAGAAGGCTTGTAGCCTAAGCCACTTTTGATTAATGGAAGGATTTGTATATATAAAAAATTGACTGCATAGACCGTCCCATTTCAAGTTATATCTCAGGGACTTATTTGTTAAAAATCAATACCACATAGACTGTATCAATAATTAGGCCTAATAAAAAAATAAGCACATGAATCAATCTCATACCATACGATTCCTGGTTTTTTTTGGTGCAATTACTCATATGCCACTGATTTCGAAAATTGCTCCACCACAAGTTTCTTCAAGTTCCAGCTTATTTCTTTTTTTTTTTTTAGGTGAATGCCTGTTTGTGGCGTTGCACTGTATTTCAGGTCGACTTTACACTTCATATATTACTCATCTTTAAATCGACAAAAACAAGTTGGGGAGCGTATTTACAGTAGAAAGCGCTGATTTAGTGCACATTGTCATGTGACTCATTCCCAATCTTCTCCTCCTTGTTTGGATTCTCGAAAATTTTGTTTTCGAGTATTGAACATATTCTTCGTTTTCAACGATTTAGTCCAAGAATATATTATGGGTTGTTTTACTATCTTTTTCTCCCCCCTTGCCTCAACATAAACTTAACCATATGGCTAATGTTCTTGACGCTTAATATATTTGTCTTCTCAGTGAACTTATTCACCACCCACCCTCCATACCAAATGTCTCTTCCCTGCTATACCTAATTCAATCAACCGACACTGTAGACTGGAGAATCCTTACAGTCAGTTAGGCATTGAAGAATTTGATACATATGTACGACTACGTCAAAGGACGTGCACTACAAAAAAAGTATTTAGCGGAAGTCGAAAACCGCTGTTATAGGCCAAAAAATACTACTAAGTTTATAGCAAAGACCATCGCTATATGTGTGTTGGGAGAGGTTTTAGCTAGGGCTGAAAACCGACCCCTTGAAGCGGTTTTCAGCCCCTACTGGCAACTGAACCGAGGGGTTCGGTTGCTGAAAAACATGCGTCGACAACCACTCTGGGGGGAACGAGACCAGCCGGACCAACCGCAGTCAACTTTGGTCTGCCAGAGAGAGAGAGAGAGAGAGAGAAGCAACAACGACGACGGAAGGTTGGGGGCTAGGCAATCTGAGAGGAAGAAGGGGGGATTTGACGGAGACATGAGGCTCGGGGAAGACTAAGAAGGTGGGGGGATTCAACTGAGGCAGTGAGGCTTGGGGAAGACGAAGAAGTTGGGAGGGGACGTCGTCGTCTCTTTTGGGGGGATTAGAATATTTTAATTAAAAAAATCAGAATAGCGTGAAATCCCTCTTATACCCTCGATTCGGTTCAGTCCACGGTTTTGAAATTTTGGAAACCGTCAGCCGAACCAGACTGGACCCAAACCGGTCGGCCTCGACCCTATCAGTTCCGGCCCAAACTTGATCACCCTAGTTTTATCGACATTTTTTGCAATCGTTGGTGAAAAGAGCAGGATATAACAGGGGTCACTTAGCAGCAATAACAAACACCACTAAAAAATCAAAGCGCATTTGAGACATTTTTTTGGCAGTGTTTCCCTAAATCGCTGCTACAGGTCTTTAACATCATTTATAAATCACAACTATAGAGCATGATTCAGCAACAATTTTGTCCTGCGTTTAAATATGTACAACAGCGCTTTGTGGCCTCCACTAAAAACATATGCCGACGTCTTTTTTTTTGGTATGTGCAAGCATTTCTAAAACTCCACTAAATCATTTTTAAAAACGCTGCAATAGATACATTTGTGTAAAAACATGCACTTTTCCTGTAATACAAATTTTAATTGATTGATGTAAAAACATAAGATGTGTAACAAAACAAAAATATATTTCATCAATGACTAAATAATCATGTCTTACAAGTTTTGCAACAAACATAAAGAAATTCTAAAAGTTTCTAAGTAATCTAAAAACGTATTGACATTTAACATCAAATAACTATAACTTTAATGCTCTAACACCATTTGCACCATCATCACTAGCACCAGTACCGACACCATAATCATTGGCTGCAATTGCAATATTGAAAAAATAACAAACAGTAATATTTTGAACAAAGATAAAAATACATAAATACAAACACAAGAGCTTATAAAAGTAAAACAAACAATTAACTAGGAAATGATAAACATAAATTTGAAGAACTCAACATTAGCAAAGACTCATCTTCGCCCAAAGTAGTAGGGTAGGAAGCAAGCCGTGTAGTAAAATAATCAAGAAGTTGGTCCAATACAGCTCGTTCCATACAAGGGTTCACCTGTAAAATTCAAAATTTTACTGTATGAGTCCATAATAGAAGCAGCTTCAATCTCCACTTTCTAAGTATTGGTCGTCGCTATCACAGAATTCTGAGTGTTCATAAATCCAGTAGCATTATATCGTATCCTTACAATGTGTATTCTCATGAAAGAACATTAGAAGAAGAAGAAAAAATACATGAACACCCAGATGATTTTTTCTGCATGATTGGAACAAAGCTAATAAGGTTATTGCATGAGAACTTATGTCTCTTTATCATAACTCTTCAAATGCATATATGCCTCCATCCAGCTCAATATAAATAGGCAGGATTTGCACCGGCTAATGGCCCAAACAGTAACAAGAAGACGCAGCATAACTTCAAGTTCATTACATGACAAATATCAAAACCCGATCCTATGAGTGAAACAAACTTACTGGACAAATAGGACCTTGAAAAGAAATAACCGACTGCATTTCAGAAGGATCTGAAACAAAGCCCAAGCGCAGATAAGGAAGCATATCTGAGACAGCGCCTTCCGCACCCCCCACCCCCAAGAAAAACAAAACAAAAAAAACAAGAGATGAAAAAAAAAAACATCTGTGCACTGCTGCATCTTGTTCAGCAAATCTGTGAGCATCTTCTGTCACACTTTGCTCTTGCTCTACCCTCATTAAGACCAAGAAGCATAGAATGTTGAATTAACATTTGGGTAAAGTTCTACAAGTTACACGAATTAATAGACACTTAACTGCACAAGAAAGCATATGTCTTGACTAACTTATCCAAGATGTCTAAGCATGAAATTTAGCCAACACTAACAAATAGATTTCTCATAAAATCTACCAAGGTCAAAATATTTTCTACTAACATATCCAAAAACATAAAAACATAATAAGGAGATAAGAAATATCATATGATGACATCAAATGATGTTTCCAAAATGTGCGCAATTATTACAGCAACTAGTAGTATATCTTAACAGACCAACTAGTAGTATATCTTAACAGACCCTAACATGACTACTGTACAATCCCAGGAATATTAGCCTCAGTCAAAGATCTGAAATCATAAGCACCATGAACTCCAGCAAAGCTTTATGTTCATCGCATTTAGCTATTAGGACAAGGTGTTTTACATGTGCTTATTACCACTTGATACCTTTCAATTATTTATGTAGGAAACAGCAGCTGAAATTGATACCTTTTCCATTTTTTTCGTTTAATTTGTGAACAAACTCTAGGGTTGACGAAGCAGGGGAAAATGAAAACTCCGATCTTGTGACCTCAAGATATACAGACATCTTTGACGAGTATGCTTTATTATTTTTTTTAATCTAAAATTTGAATGGTCGATAAGATTATACTGGGTTTTATATCAAAATATGAATTGATACACATGTAGTGAACAGAAAAAAATGTAACATAATCGTAAAGCTTGGAGCATTCAAAGCTATACGATCACCATAGGACAAAATAGATCCTTCGGTAACTGGAAGTTACCAAGGTAGGTAGAACGTCAAGACAAAAGTAAAAAGCCACAAGTCTTTTGAGTTCATAGCACAACTTAATAAGCGACCATAGCCTTTCATCTTCCAAGAAACTGAAATTAAAGGCAGTTCTGAGATCAGTAAACCTCAGCAAAAGGCTCATTTCAAAACGAACTCACGATATTGTGATCCTCTATGCAACTCCAATACCTGTTAGCGTATCCTCGTTTGCTTCTCCAAGTCCCCTGATAAATGCGAGTATCCTGCATCATGCAGCGAGTGTAAAAGATCACCAACTGGCCACAGTGAAAAAGATCACCCATAGTCAGATAGAGCAGATCAAATATACACCAAAATCAAATTCCCCATACAAAAATGGAAGACCAAAACTTCTCCCCCTCTCCCCCCCCCCCCCCAATTATAAAAAAATAAGGAGAAATGTCATTGTTCGCCCCTTAAGTATGCGTCAATTGAATTTGTGCCCCCTAACTTTTGAAACTGCGATTTATGTCATCTAAGTATGAAACATTTACAATGTCCGCCCCCAGTTAAATTTTCAGTTAAATTTGATGGAATTCGTCATCACGTCCATCGCACATGCCGGAAGCCCACCTGTCTTTCCCGAATTACCCTTCGTAAGTGAGAGCCAAATGACTCCCGTCTGCCCTTGAGAACCCCAACTACCCTACCCCATTTTTATGCCTTCATTTTACCTCAATCACCCAAAAGCCTTGTGTGTGAACCCTAACCCCCAATCTCCGATTAGTTACCGTTCTTTGTTGACCCAATTGCCGTTGAACAAAGAAGACCATCGATTGCGCTGAGTTGGAGTGCGTTTTGAACGAAGCCCTAGAGGAGGACGACGATGGAGATTTCGAACTATATATGGTATACCTCGATCCCCGTTGAATCCAATGCTTATTTTTTGTAGTTGAGCTTGCATTGTTTGTTCTGATTGGGTTGAGTAGGCTAAATGGAGATGTTCACCAAGTTAGGTTTTCCTGAGTGTTTGACGAGTGTACTTTGTTTGAACATTTGATTGCTCGTATGACATTGTCACCCTTGTGTATTTATATGAATTTATTTTGGGGTCTTGATTGTGATGTAGTATTAAAAAATGAACTATTTTATTCTGCTTTACAATGGTGACCGACAAGTAAGTTGTGGTCCCTTGGTGTTGTCATTATATGTGGTCCCAGAATGATGTGGTCCCAGAATGTTGTCATTATATTTGTAATATTGAATGTGTTTGCTTCTTCCTTTTGATTGATTTTAGAGGTTGGTCCACGTCTAGACTTTTATATGTGGTTGGTTTAACAAAATCACAAATTAGGGCCTGGTTTTTAAAAAGTCAATTCTTCTATACTTTTGGTCTGAGTTAGTGAGAGAGAATATTAAAGTGCCTGCCTCACCTTTGGAGCCATAAGCCCATAGCCATGAAAGCTTTACTGCTTAGAATAAACTTAGTCTGGTTATTGGGATTGAGATAAATCAAAATTGCTCTAGTCCCTTCCCTGACTCGATTACTTTTCTGTTTGAAGTGTCTATGGTACCTTATATGACTTCTAGTACACAACAAACTTGATGGGAGGCCTTTTTGAAGAAAAAAAGATTATTTGTCCACATTTCTGATAATAGTATGTGAAGTATACTAAATGATATTGTGTACTATTCGTGGTACAGAGTTGGCTTACTGGTGGCCCCACTTTACATTTGCTTTTAGAAGTTTTTTCTTCGCTTTTGTGTGCTTAATCTATGTGTTATGTACTGATTGCATAGTTTTCCACAAGAAAATGACCCAAATCTGAAGAACAAGCTCTTACTTAACAAAATATATTCTACATGCCTGAGACATTATTTTTCCTGTTTGCCTTGATTCCAAGTTAACATCAGTTTCATAACTGTTTTAGTTGTGATGTTACCTTTCCATGTTGGAAATGTTTCTCTTACTCATGTACTAAAATTTGTAGAAGAGCTAATAGATTCACTATCCATATACTTATTATTACAGGCCAAAGGGATGTTCGTTTAGGTGAGATTCTTAAAATTTGCATTCAACTTTCTACCAACTCAAACCGAACAACTTAAAATTGAGGATGCTGTTAAATATTTTCCAATTTTACCCTGGTCATACTTATGAAAAATTACCAATGTATCCCTCAGTAATACATTGAGGACATAAATAACGAAGGGTAAAACAAGATTTTAAAAAACACATGGCCTCACACGTTCAATGCATTAAATACTCGGACATGTAAATGGACGAAATACCCCAACTGATTTACCCAACGTTGATGCTTTGGTTGAGGGCAATATGGTCATTTTATCTGACCATAACTGACAGCAGCTTTTCACGTCTGTTTTTTTATTCCCCCCAAGCGACAACTCTTGACGTGAAAGAGCCTCATTCGTACTTCAACTCCACTTGTTTGTCTTCTTCTTCTTCTTTAACGTATTCAATACTTTTCAAATATCTGTATCATAATAAAAAAATTAAAAATCGAAATTATAATAAATATTATAAATAAATAATATTATTTTATATTTCATCTTCTACACACATCCCAATAAAGGTAATCTACAAACAACCAACGTTAAAAATAATCATTATTTTTTTCACACTAATTAATACAACTCAACAACTTCTACACAAATACCAATAAAATTTTAACAACACTTAAAAATTCTCAAAATACTGCAAATTCTAAAAATCTCACCAAAACAAACATCCCCCAAATTTTCAGCTGACATAATTTGTTTGTGCATTTTCAACTCTAGCCATATACTTTGTGTTTCTGCATGTTTCTGCATTGTCTGCATTTTCCTAATTTGTTTCTGCATTTTCATAATCATGAGAAGATATTTGAAAGGTAAACAAATAAGACAAAATATCAGATCACTTTTAATTCTATAGTAGTACTAACACATTAAAGTAATTCCTTGCTTAAATCTATAATTCACCTTTTCCCATGTTGTTTAGTTACGTAGACCTTTGATATATAAATATAGGTGAGGGCCTACACTAGAACTTCTACCCAGTTCTCTTGCATGCATACTTTGACATCAAGTGCTAAATTTCTTTTCTTTTTATGAACTTTGTCATTAAGTGCTTAATTACTTACTATTTTTAAACTTTGTTATCAGGTGGTTAATTACTTTTTTTGTTTTTGAAATTTTTCATCAAATGATTAATCACTTTTTAGTTTTTGAACTTTGAGATAAGGTGATTAATTACTTTTCTGTTTTTGAAATTTGTCGTCAAATGCTTAATTACTTTTTTGTTCTTGAACTTATTAGAAAGTGGTTTGCTTATTATTTGGACATAATAAGTCAATCTATGCTTATTACTTTTCTGTTTGGTTTGCTCACATATTGCAGGTTTACTGTCAAGAATGTCGTCTGATTCATTAGTGTTTAAGGTGCACTATGGATGAAGTTCGATAAATCCAATGGGTGTAATTGTGCACAACGAGCCACATGACCTCGATTGACATATCTTTAATATAAATTGAGGGTGTTGTAAGGGATACGAATATAAGTCCGGTGACATAATATTCTACCAGGAGCCAAAGAAGAATATGTCTGAGTGACATACCATCATCTATTCAGTGCCTTCTGAAGATCAGTGGCAGCATACTTCATATGAACCGATGGAGCCCCCACCATCAAGGGCTCAACCTGGTAGGCCTAGGAAAGTGAGGAAAAGGGGAACACCTAAAAGATTGCATGGGGAGTGTGCTCGCAAGTTAGCAGTAGCAGCAAACAACTTGTAGTGATTGACCTAGTTAATCCGAACTAGGAGTTAGATGCTTTTGAGAGCCGCCTAGTATGGGTGACATGTAATTAAAATATCAGACCACCTGTCAGGCTATGGACCGCAAGATAAGGGGAAGGGGAATGTTTTAGCTGAAGATAGATTGGGGCAAGGATAAAGGGAAGAAACCCCTATGGCAGCTGTAGTATTGGAAACTTTGTTTGGCGGAAGTGAAATCTGTTTGTAGATGCTTTTGATACATTTTGTTGTATGTGGTTGTTGGGATTTAGGATGTCTTCGGAGTTGTGGCTATTGCTGTTGGTTGTTGTAATGGACATGGGCATCATTTGTTATATCTATTCTGCCCATGTGTTATATATTGTATGATATGTGCTCAGATGTAGTTAAAAAATGTGGGCATATGGTATTCTAGAGCTGGACACCCGCTGTTTTGTTGAAAAGTGTCATATACTTTTCATTTAGGACAACAACTACTTTATTTACTTGTATTGGAATATTAGCAGGTGATTTGGAATATACTGTCTATTTTGTGGTTGAAATATAATGTCCATATAAGCAGGTGATGGAAACCATTTTGTGGAATCTGCGTTGGAACATAATGTCCATTTTTCTTTTGTCTACTCATTTGTGCAATATAAGCAAATACGGTTCAAATAATGGCACATAATACTGAAGGAAATAAGCACAATCAGCAATTCATTGATCAAGAAGAAAGTACACATCCTTACAATAATACACATCCTTACCATAATACAATACAACTACAAAGAGACTATACAGTATCAATGTGCCTCAAAACATCGGGCTGCTATCATCAGAGACATCTCATGCAGCTAACATGTGCCTGAAATGACTACATAGTCCAGAACTATATAGTTGAGCAAACAAAACTCCACAACTGAAAACCAATGCACTCTTATAACCCATAATCTGGACCTTAGCCTTCTTTCTCTCCACTTGAATCTCACACAGATGTTTCACAGTCATGACCTCAATTTTGACTCATTGTTCATTATTTTAATGTTGCGCACTTATGACTTTCATGTTCTTATTTTACTGTCGGAGCTGTCCTTGAATTGATTTCGTCACTCTTCTGTCCGTGCATTGCTCAGAGTTGCCGAATCACCCTTCGTCCATATGGACACATCTTTGGATCTCTCCATGAAAAATAATTGCAATGAGCGTCATCCTGCAATTAATTTAATATGTTAATCACCTAATAAACACATGCTTAAAGTAGAGTCAACCTTATTTAACTCTAGTTAAAAAATATGTACGATTCACGATAACACAAAAAAGGCACTAAATGTGGGGACCAAAACTAACCTTGTACTTCACACAATCCAGAATCTTCTGCCAAAATTTTTATCCGTGAAGGCAGTGGTTGAAATTGCTCTCAAGTAGCAAAAACATCTGGGGCCCTCTATCGAAGATGCACTTTGTACTTTTCCAGAGCTACCACTAGTATATAATTCAGACATTTGAAAGGGTAAGGCTAAGACAAAACAAACTGACCCATTTTTTTCCCGTGAAAATTAACTCAACAATTGAACAACGAAACTAACCACAACAATAAACCCAACCAACAGAGCCTCACCTATGAGTAATTTCCAGCCAAGAAATCAGCAAGCTTAAGAAGTACGCATAAAATAAAAATGCCTTCAACTCTGAGAATGAACTCGATGGGAGAACAGAATGAGTGTACTAAAGAGTGTACAATTATAAACATTAAATAACTTAAAAATAATAAATAATCACGTAATCTTCTATAACAGTGTTTTTCAGAAAAACGCTGTTAAGTTTTAGCAGCATTTTCTCGAAAACGCTACTAAAACTCACGCACTTGAAGCAGCATTTTTTTCCAAAGCGCTGCTACAAGCATAAGTTTTAGCGGCGTTTTTGGAAAGTTCGACGTGGCTAAGGAGCAAACTTGTGTCAATGTGTTGCAAGTTCAATGCTTTCTATAGCGGCGTTTTTCAAAAAATGCTGCAAGAAGTAAAAAAAACCCGCTAAAAGTTGACTTTTGGTGGCGATTTTTACACAAACGCTGCTACAGAGTTTCTTTTAGCGGCATTTGTAAATGAGATCTTTAGCGACAACTGCTAAAGACCTTTTTTTGTAGTGGTGGGTTTTTTAATAGCCTAATTATTCAAACAGTCCTTGTAGTTTCACTCGATTACAATTTGGTTCATGTGGTACAAAATTGAGTGATTTGTTCCTTCCATCTATTTTTTTCGTCAATAACTATACGAAGAATATTGATATGATTATTTTAAATGCTTAAGGGTGGGTACGGAACGGATAGAATCAGAATGCCCCGTTCCGGTACTCACCATAATGCAATTTTTTTGTTGCGGTTTGAATCGGAACCAGAAATTCTGGTTCGGCATGTGGGCTTTTGTGGACAAATTTTTTTGGGGCCCTAATGAGCCAAAAATAATTTTTGGAAGATTTTTCTGTTATTCATCATAAATTAACAATAAATGAAAAGATTCATCCAAAATATAGACTCTAAAATAAGCATTCAAGCAAATTTCATATGTTATAATTTATTTCGAGCCCTATTAAAACAAAGGAAACCGAAAATTTGGTATTTTTTATTTTTTCATCACAAATTTACAATAAATATAAATATTCATCCAAAATCTAGAATCTAAAATAAACATTCAATCAAATTTCATATGTTATACTTTATTTTGAGCACTATTTTTATTTTATTTTTTTAGAAAAACCGGAACCGGAGAAAATTGCCAAAAAAAACTTGCGATTCCGATTCTGGTATATGCTAGAATTGGAACCGAAAATTCTGATTCTTACCGGAATTTTTGCCCGTACGCCCCAAAAGATATTAAGGCTCCTCCAACATATTTTATTCATCTTCGGCCTGCCAAAAGGGCATTGTAATAAGTTAGTTTGTTTTATTGAAGTTTTGGCGAGGACTCATTTTCCTTTTTTAAAAAAAAAAAAAAAATTGTTGTGCTCTTTTGACCTTTTACACAACCGCAAGCACTCTCTCTGCACAAATAGGCATTGTGACCAGTAAATTAAACTCTCATTTTCAGTTGCCATAATTTTTTCCAGTCAATTGATAGTCCATTTGCCAACACTAATGAGCTATCTAAAGAGATTTGTCTCTAAGCTGATTTGATAGTAAAGAGACCTTTAGAATTAGGAGTATAGACCAATTTATCCATTGTGCTAGGAAAAGGGAGATGTATCTAAAGAATATTTGCAACCGTCGAGCTGTCATCACTACAAGAAAAAGCACTTTGGGTGACAAAAAAATTTGTCACCCAAAGTTCAAATTTCGTCACCTAAGGTTTGGGTGACAAAACCGGGTTGTCACCCGGTTTTTCACCTAAAGCCCGTCATGCAATGTTTTAGGTGACGATTTTCGTGTTCTGTCACTCAAAACCGTTCGGACGTGTTTTAGACCCGTCCGAACGATTTGGTGCTATACTAACGATATTCAAAATCGTCATGCCCAGTACAGTCCATCAACTGTGTGAACGTTCTCTCTATACGTTCGCACAGCTCATGTTAACGATTAATCAAATGTGACGAAATACATTTTGTCACGCAATAAACGTCTGCACCGTTGTATATCCACGTCCGCACGGTAATCAATAGTCCGAACGCATTTGGGAAGACGTCCGCATCGTAGTTTTATTATGACGAAAATTTTTTGTCATCTAAAATTTCCGTGCGAACCTTTAAGTATACAATTTGGACTCCTTTTACGTTGAAAATGTTCGAACATTGTGCGGTACAGTTCAGACGGTTTCTTAGTTTAAGAACTTGTGGACGCGATAGACACCGTTTGGACTAGCGAATTTAAACCAAAGTGTGCGGACGGATTGTTATGCGTGCGCACGCTAGCAATGAAAAATATTCGTGTGAATGCCATGTAAAAAACGTTCGAACGGTTTTCTATATATTTGAATTAATTTAATTAAAATTTATGAAATAAAGAAAATATGAAGATATTTACTGCTCATAATATAATAAAATATCTATAAATATGCATTCGTTATTAAAAGTAAATAAAATACATAATGGATAACTGACAAAGTAGTAAAAATACATAAATTTACCCAAATTTTCGTTTGGGTGTCGAATGAGATTGCATCTGTCTCATCTGCTCCATCAGCTGCTCACGCATTTGCTCCGCCATTAGTTGCATCCTCCGTTCTTGTTGTTCCACTAGGTTCTTTTGCTGCTCCGCCATCATCTTCTGGTGTTCTTCTTCTTTTTTCAGTTGCTGCTCCGCCATCATCTTCATCAGCTCTTCATCTTTCTTCCGTTTTTGCTCCTCCATCATCTGCAGATGAATTATAAATTGAAACGAATAGAGAAAAATGCAAAAATAGAAACGCAAAAATTTAATTGAAACGATAAATTTACTTTAGTCCTCGGAGTAATATTCTTCCGAATCACTACAATCATCACCAAACGATTCTGAGGAATCATCTCTTCCTTCTACTTCACGTTGTTGTTGACCACTCTCATCGGTTACCGACAGATAAGTTTCGACGTCATTTCTAGTCAACAGGATCATGTCAAATGAGCTAAAGTCCACAAAAAGGTCAATAGACTCATTCTCCTGGTATGCTTCACGGTTCGACGGTCATTCTCCATCGTCATTAGTTTCCTCTTCAATAGGTGGAATATCATACGTGTTTCTAGGGGTAATCTTTTGAATAATCTTCCAGTGGCCGCCCAACTTCATATCATCGATATAAAACACTTGATTCCCCTGAGAAGCTAGCACAAACGGGTCATCTTTGTACCACTTTCGGCATGTGTTAATACTTACGAACCGACCACTTTTATCAAGACCTAAATTTTGAGTACTCAAGTCAAACCAGTCACATTTTAGTAAATAAACTAAATTCCCCCGCAAATAACGCAACGCATAAATATCCACGATCAGGCCGTAAAAATCAACATCTTCCCCATCATGGTCCCCCGGAACAACCACACCACTATTCTGAGTGTTACGAAACTGTTTACGAAAGACCGTGTGAAACCTAACTCCATTCACTACACACCCAGAGTAACAAAGTGTCCGCTGATCCGGACCGAATGCTAATGCATACAAGTCGTCCGAGATCGAGCCCTGATTTTCGTCGCGCATAGTTTGAATCTAAAATAGTAAACATGTGTTAAGTATTAATCTAAAAAATGACTGATTAAAATTAAAAATATAATAGGGATAAAATTAAATAAATACCCAAGTTTTAAACCATAACGGAAATTCTCCTTCGTTCCTCCTATCAACATTTATTGGTGACTTCCTCATCATCTCTTCCAAGTGCTCGCTATAAAGAAATAAGATATTTTATAGTAAATTAAAATATAATGAACTTATAATGCCCATTAAGTGAGCAAATATTCACATTAGCGCTTACTCGATATGTTGGCTGATTTCTGAACAGTTGTTGAGTACGTACCACTGCGCTTTTGTAAATTCATTTCTATTCAAATCTTGACCCCTACCAGCTCCCAGAGGTCGAATAGTTTGAGTAAACACAGAAAATCAACACCTTCGATCATCCATGTCGGCATAATTCCGATCTTTTCTATTAAATATTGTCTCAACCGTACCAAGATACATTGACCAAAAAGTTAAACATTCATCTAACACATAATTCTCTGCTATTGAGCCCTCACATCATGCCATGTTCTTAACGAAACGCTTCATCTTCCCCATATACCTCTCCATTGGATACATCCACCGAAATTGAACTGGAACCCCAAGTTTCACCTATCGAGGTAAATGAACAGCTAAATGAACCATAATAGTAAAAAATGATGGAGGGAATATGTGTTCCAACTTGTAAAGAATCATTCCAATGTCCTTCTCTAATTGGTTCACAACGTCTAAACGTATTGTTCTTGAGCACAAGTCTCTGAAGAATAAGCTCAAGAAAGACAGTCAAATTTAGGAAGTGTCTCCCCCTCCGACAAATCATCTTTTATCAAGCCCAACACATCTTCAAACGCCTTTACAGTCAAATTATTCTCTGACTTCACACGAAGTAACCTAACAACGAAAGACAACTTGGAGTACTTCTTACACCCGGGATACAACTCTCGCTCAGCATCCGCCCATAACTTGGTATACGCAGAAATCCGTCTCCAAACCCAGACTAGACAGTTTCAGGATCCGGTATATTCTCATCAACCCCTGCTCCCGCCTCAAAATCTTCTAACATGTCTCTCATTTCGTCATTTATGTTTCCCTCAGAATCATCGTTGTCCGGTTCAGGTTATAAATTCACCACCCGGTTAGGAACTTCTGAAATTGACTCTCCATGAAATACTCAATGAGTGTAACTCTGGTCAAACCTAATTATGAATAAATGATCCTTCATCCCGTCTACACGTTGGAACAACACATTCTTACATCTCTTAAATGAACATCTAATCAGACCCCGACTATCTGCATAACTACGGGCAACACTCATAAAATCACAAACACCATCACTATACTCCGCACTTTTGAGTCTATCAGCCTCATAAATCCAGCTCTTATCCATATTGTTCCTTCAAATACGAAAATACAAACAATAATGCAAACAATGATGACATTCATACTCAACTCTAATTTCTTCAGGTGATAGGTCTTATCCCATTCAAGTTTACAATATCACGTACTGCACGTAAATGACTCGACCATTGTGATCGATGCTTTAGAAATTTCGACAGCATTTCCCATCAGTCCCCAGATACACGCCTAAAATATTGAGCCTAAACACACACCATTTAAGGCAAGTGTGTAAGCTCAATGTTGAATGTGTATCTGAAGGACAAAAGGAGATTTGCATCGAAATTTCTAAACACATCTGTCACAATAGTAGATACAATTACGCACATTACGCATATTGTAAACTCAAATTGTCCATAACGTGGACAATTCAAGAATTACATCCAGTTCACTATCTGAACTTCGTGTAATTCTTAAACGGGGGTCTAATGCTACTAAATGAATGCATGACATTACAACAAATATCGTTCGGACGTTACATAATGGTCCGAACCATACACAAAGACGTTCGGACGTATTTTTCAAAGTGTCTAAACAAAACAAATAGAGTCTGGACGGTAAATCAACAGTCCGGACTGCGATTGTCGAACAAGACATTCTTCGACGCACAGACACAATTTTCAGTCCAAAACCATGTCAAAATCAACCCAAATCACAAACTCTTCGATATAAACACATCACAACCAACCCCAAACTCCATTACCATCATTTTAGAACCTAAACTTTCGAAAAACACATGCTTTCGTTTGGGTAAAAAATAAGTTTTTCATCCTACAACAATTCAATTTAAAAACCACTAACCTCAAATGCAATCTAACCTCAAATTCTCAAAGATATGCTCTTTTCACACCCTCTTCAATGAGATTGAACGCCCAAAATCAGCTATCCGCTTCTCCTCGTGCTCAAATCTCTCCTTTGCTTTTTTTTCTCCGTTTTTACTCCACTGTCTGCGAATCTGTAACTTTCATACTTTTGAATACCGTTCGGACCGATAAAATGACGTTCGGTTGCATACGTGTATTAGTTTTCGAGGGAATTCATGCCACCAAAATTTTCATATACGTCTGAACTACTATTTAACCGTCCGCACACCCTCTAAAAGTTCAACACACCGTTTTAGTATTTCTCAAACGACAGCGTATGCTCATTAACAAGTTCGGCCGAACACTACCTTACCAAACCCGAGAATGTTTAGGAAACACCAACACCATAGCGTCTGATAATTAACAATAACGTCCGAACGTTAGTAAAACGAGTCCGAACGGTATTTTGAATTTCAGCAGTCCCGACCGTCTAAACATGTGTTCGGACGGTTTGTTTTATATAATACGACACCGTTCGATTTTACATTAATTAGTCCACACCGTTCGATTTTACATTAATTAGTCCGGACGGATAAATTCAGGTCCGAACGTTTTTGGACAATATGTATTTATTTTATTTATTTATTAATTATCTTTATTTGCAAATTTTAAATAACCAAAGTTAGTTAATAATGTAAATAATAAATATTTTTTTGGGTTAGTGTACCGAAATTATAAACGTAATATTAATTAAACATATTATATTAAGTTATAATAAATACAAATAACTTAATTTCAATGACATAAAACATAATATGAACAAAAACATCAAATAAAATCTATACATGTCCACAAAACATAATATAAAATTAAATGTCCTCAAAACATAATAAAAAAATAAACATAATAATAAAAGTAAATAAGGAAGACTACAAATCATCCTCATCATCTGTATGACCCGCTCAGTCAGAGGAAATAGCTCTGCACCGGTTGCCACGCCCCTCAAACTCTCCTTAAGCACATCGACCTCCTTCCACCCAGCGTCCATGTCGGTGACCTTCTGCTCCAAAGTCGTCAGACGACGACTGATATCACTGACCATGCAATGGGTGGGCTGCAAGACCGACTGCATCCGCTGAGACAGCTCCGTCATCATATCGTCCATCCAACTCGGTCGCTGTGGCCCAAGTCCATGGGTCGAGCTCTGCCCAAAATCTTCCCTCTCCATTGCCTCCACGGGCTGCTCCTGTCGTCTTCCTCTAGCAAACCGAGCGGCTTGCAGCGCTCAGCGTGTCTGGGCCATCGATTTGGAGAGCGTGGTCTTGTTGATCACCCCCAGTGGAAGTGCCTTCAGCTTGTCACCACCCTCGGGTACCAGCAAGAACTGGGTCAGAAGAATCTCGTGCAGCAATGAAGTCGTAGCATCAATCTTCAAAGCCTCTGCACGAATGGACTGGTAGATGTATGATGTTATATCAACAGATAGCCCCCGTACAACTACCAGGTACAGGAACTCAGCCCGAAAATACGACAGCTCTGTGGTGTGCTTCTTCAGGTCAATGGAGGAGCATAAGATCAGATGCATGATCAGCCAAAAAGGAAGCAGCATGGTCCGGAATACCTCGGCCTTAGTAGGCCGGCCCTCGTCGCTCATTGGCAGGTTTGGGAACGCTGCCAAATCTCTCTCGTACCCCAAGAAATTTGCCAGCTCGTCCGGCGAGAATATAATCAGAACGTTACGGACAGTGACCTCCATACTAGGCTCCTAGAGGTCCCTCGCCCGTAATATAGAGCAATAAAACTCCCGCACCATATTTTTGACGCATAGCTAGTCCTGTGGATCAGTGGAAGCCAACCTAACCCCTCCACCACTTCCAGAAGCGTCCGACCCTCAAATGTGAGGTCGTTAAAGTCGGCCAATTTGATGTCTCGCTCGACAACAATCGAGCGAGATATAATGATCGATGTATGCAGCTCCACTGTCAAAGCTCGATTGGAAGATTGCTCATCATCAGCCTGGCCGCTGGTACGTGGACACTTACTCATTATTTAGTGAATCTGCACAAAATAACGTTCGCACGGTTAGCATAATGTCCGAACTAAAACTAAACCGTATGAACTGCAATATATACATCCGGACGTGTAATATAAGCGTCCGGACATGAACAAAACGTCAACGTGTCGGTTTTGGATACCCGTCCCAACCCTAAGAAGATAAAAAAAAACTATTTAAATTTAACATTAAAGCGTCCGAACTGCGTTGAAAGACAGTCCTGACATCCCAACCCTAAGACGACTAAAAAATTATTTCAATTTCACATTAAAGCGTCCGGAGTGCGTTGAAAGACAGTCCGAACATCCCAACCCTAAGACGATAAAAAATTATTTCAATTTAACATTAAAGCGTCCAGACATAATCAAAACGACAATGTATACCACCGAAACAGTACGACAAGAGTCCAAACGCCCAAACACAAGTCCAGACGCCCACATAATAAGTCCGAACGCTGTGTGGACGATGACTGAGTTGACTCAGCCATGGTAGCGTCCCTCCACCTCCCCCACTCGCCTAAAAATTACACCAAAACACAAATTAAAATACTTAAAATAAACCTAACACTTAACACTATCAATTTCTACGTAAAAATCAATCAAAAAATTCAATCTACTATACAAAAAATAGAATTGAAATTCTATACATAAAACTGTATAAAAAAGAAGTTTTCACCAATAAAATCTTGTTAAAAATAAGCAAAACATACCTGGATGTGATTAGATACACGAGAGAGTGATATTACGTCGAGATTTATGAAAAAAAAACTTGAGTTTTGAGAGTTTTTTTTAGAGAAATGTTCGGTGTTCGTGAAAATGACAAATTGTTCGTCTTTTCAAAATACGTCGAGTGCGTCCGGACCCAGTTCTGGACGTCCAGACTGCATTCTGCACACGTGGCCCAATCATCGTACTCCATATTAAATGCCAAACTTTAAACTGTTTGAAACCGTTCGGCACAATTAAGACGTCTGAACGTATTATTAAGGTGTGCGAACGTCTATTCCGGACATTGCAATGAATTGAGGCGACGTGGAAGCGCACGTTTGGCTGAATAAACTGCGAATCTCGTCCGAACTTCTGACAAACGTGCGGAAGGATACAGGCGTTTTGAACTTTCATATAACGAAAACACGTGTACGCCATGCGACAATTAAGGGACTGTCCGGACTGCCTAAATACGTTCCAACGGGTACCTCATTTAGTTTCAGATGTGATGCAGGAGTCCGGACTGCCTATGACACGTTTCAACGGTTATACTGACACGTGGCCCTATCAAATTTAACGTCATTAAATATGCCCAATTCGAAATGGTTCTAGAAGTTAAACGGTCTGCACGTTATTTGTTTGTCCGGACTATATTGATGTCACGTGTCTAAAGTTTTGCAACGTGGAAGCACACGATTCGCGGAAGATGCATTTATAATTGTGCGGACCTTTTTTTGAACCGTCCAGACTAGGGTATTTTTTTTGTTGGAACGTGGTTTATGACGTTAGGTAATGGTCGTTCGGACTGTGTATAAACAGAGTCCGGACGGTATTGTAAAAATTGTGACAATTCTAATTGTCACTCAGTTACGACGATGTGGAATTTGTCACCCTGCAGCGAGTCCGAACGTGTATCTTGAGAGTTCAGACGTTACTTTTTGTGACGGTTTTTTTCTTCACTCATTCACAACACGTGTATGTCGTCACACTAGCAATATGTCCGAACGGGGTTGTGATAGGTCCGGACAGTTTTGGAGTTCCTGAATGGTTTTGGGTGAAGAAATTAATATTTTGTTATGAAAAATTTACTTTGGGTGACAATTTTGTTTGACGCCCAAAATTTTGTCACCTAAAGCATTATTTCTTGTAGTGCAAAAGTGTTGTTTAATAGATGGACATTCCAAGATCTAGGAGAATATACAATAAAGTGGCTGAATGAAGAGGCAGAATTTAATCTTTGAGAACTAATTCTAGGCTAAGGTTTTAAATAGGGTAATTTGGGAATACAAAGATCCAACCAAGTGCGAATATCACCATTTTCTTGATTTTTGTTTAAATTTATTCTCTCAGTGGTCTAGTCAAGCTCTGAATGCTAAAAAATTTTCTATATTCATCACATCTAATACTGATCAATCTACAGCAAGACTTATCAAAGAACGATTTGATTTTTTACCTATGTACACCTCTTCTCGCCATCTGGGTCTGCTATCTCAAGCAGGGAGAACAATGTTAATTAAATCAGTTGCTTATGCTATTCCAATATATGGTATGTCATCATTTTTTACTCCTCAATCAATTTGCAACACTATTGATTCTAAATTCGAAAGTTTTGGTGGGGTTATCGGACAGATCGCAGTAGACACCTCTCTCCTCACTCTTGTTCCTTATGATATACAAGATTTGTTGAAGAAGAAACATAGGATCAATTCTAATATGATCATGCAACAGCTTATTTCTAGCCATCCACAAGGAATCTAACAACAGAATAGCAAACAGCTGAAAGGGATGACTATCACTGGTTGAAATACCAAGAAGTCTTGAAGGTTCCAAAATGCATTGGATCCAGTCTTCAATAGAGCTTTGCTGGAAACACTCCACATTTAAAGCCCATGGTGAGTGCAGTCATTTTGTTTCACTGCAATGGTGATATTTTGCGTGCTTGGACCCAAGAATCTAGTTCTACTGATCCACTTGTAGGAGAAGCAGAAGCTGCTTTTCTGGCTTTGACTGAAGCATCGGATCTACATATTTCCACCTTACTCTTTCAAGGCGATTTGAAAACTCTAATGGAAAGCATTCTCTTATCCTACTTGCAAGGATCCACTAAAACCTTAGTCATCCCCTGGAAGATTGCATCCATTATCCACAGCCTCCAACCGCTCTTTTCCTCCATTTCTTCTTTTTTTTCCCTCTCATACTCCTCAAGCTAACAACTTGTAAGCTCACTCATTAGCAGCCTCGGCGGCTACTCACTCCTTTTCTAGAGACATTTCTGCGCCTTTTCTTCTTAATAGAAACTAATAGAAGTTTAATGGTGTTGGACCACCGAAGCTTTGTTTTTAGACTTTTTTCTGCTTTCTCGTTGTTGTACGTTTGCTTCATGTCTAATATTTCGAGTTTTAACAAAAAAAAAAGACCAATAAATTATGAAATGCAGGCCTCGATTTCTGACTTGAAACGAACGCTAGAAGGAAACATCTGCCGGTGCCGCGTTCAAAGTTTGAAGATCCAAGATGAAAACGCGCTTTGGAAGTTGAAATTGTGCCTCTCGGCGCATACATACAGCCTGAAAGGATACAGAGTGAATCTATTGTTTTATATAGACATCTGCAAACAGCTTACATGTTTTGAATTTGAGCTAACCACTCAATTTTCTCGGAATAGTTTATTTCATTTTCTCGGCAGGTTTTGAAAGGGCCAAACCTTCATGGATCTCCACCTTTCTTTGTATCAATCGGGAACTAGTTTGAACTCTTAGAAGAGTCATACGACTAATGAGCTTAGTAAGAACAAATTAGCACCTTCCCATGTCAACTAAATTGTTTTTTTTTTCTTTCTTCGTTTCTTGTGTCAGGTTGTTGATGTCATTATGATTTAGTTAATCAAAATAATATATTATTAGTAATATATATTAAGGGGCCAAGGATTCGGACAGCCAAACAGCTGACGAGGCTTGGAAGGATCATTAGCCACCCGCCAAACCTAGATATCTTTTCCTTAAGTCAACTAAATGGATGCATTAGAAATCAAGCCTGATCATCTATTTAATTACGGAACTACCACTTCTAGATTGCTGATTAATTGTGCATGTTAAGTCGTGAGATAAGAGGCATTAACGTGATTTTATTAAGGGAAAATATTCTTTTTAGCTCATAAACTTGCATCAGAATATCAAAAAGAGTTTTAAAGTACCAAACTATCACATTTACCTCAAAATGTATAAACATTCGCCTTGTCATAGGAACCGCAGTTGAAATATGTAGAAAATGGGTTACATGGCACAATATTGGTGGTTGGACCTATCACAAGGCGAACTTTGATGAATTTTGATAGTTTTCGGCCTAAATGTGACGATTTTTATAATTTGGACTTCTTTTGATATTTTGATGTGAGTTTATGAGTTAGAAGTGAAGATCCCCTTTTATTAATGTGTTTGTCCTATCTTCCTAGCATATTACTCTTTACTTAGGTCCTAGTTGTTTTGTATTGATGCCAATTTCTAAGTCTCATTTTTTGATATAATATATCCAGAATTCTCTCTAATTGGCTATTTAATTTGGACGGTCTAATTTCGAAGAGAGAGAGAGAGAGAGATAGTCTGTGAGCCTTGAATTATTAGACAGTGCCTTCAATACTTGTTGTGTCTCTCTCTCCTAATTGAAACTTTAGGTTTGAAACTAACCTATTACATCAATAATTCAGCAAAAAAAACCTATTACATCAATAGTTTGTCATTTGAGCAGTTTCTAATTATTCTTGAAGTAACTTTGTGGACTGTTTGTGATCGAATTGCTTGTTAAAATAATTACATTTCTACTTTCCTTCCGTTTAGTTAGAAACAGCACTCAAGCTTTAGTGGTCACTAAACAAGCCTGGTATTTCCGTAAATCTTGACAGAATCAATGTCATTGTTTCGTAACCAAATTACTCTTAAAAAAAACGAGTTGCAGACCAGTTCTTGCCCGTGTCTATATGTACACACAAAAGCGCAGTAGAAGAAGAAGAATGTTCAGGAGAGCCGAAGGGAAAACAACAAGAGCTACAATAACAACAACGACAATGGCCAACAAGTCTTCCTCTATCTTCCTGACTTCTTCCATCTTCATTTGCGTAGCTCTGATCATCTCCTCCACCGCCACGGCCGTTGAGGCGAGCGTGGACCATCACTTCAGCTGGGTGCCGACGACAAACCGTTGCGAAGGTTCCATTGCCGAGTGCATGACTGCAGACGGTGAATTTGACATGGATTCTGAGATCAACCGGCGCATCTTGGCCACCATCCAATACATAAGCTATGGAGCCCTGCAAAGAAACAGCGTCCCGTGCTCTCTTAGGGGTGCGTCCTACTACAACTGCCAGGTAGGTGCACAAGCCAACCCCTACAATCGTGGTTGCAGCGCCATCACTCGTTGCCGTAGTTAAGACCGGAGTTCTTTTCTTTCTTTCTTCGTCTCTTTGTGTCTTTTATTTGATTTCAACTTATTTGTGAAATATGATTCAAAATAAGGAAACTACAAAAAGCAGACTAAGTTATAAGGATCTCTTTTGTGTTGGGTGTTTTATCTTATATGTTTTAAATTTAACCTTTTATATAAGGATGATTATATATTACTGTTGGTTTATGCTTTTTTTTCTTCATTTCATTCAATCGCTTCATCGACTTTGTGCACTCTTTTTTTTTTGTCCCGAATTAAAGATTTTTCATGTGATCTTCTTAAACCTTACCTTTTTTGGGAATGGAAAATAAAATCCTAGGATAAGATGCGGTTCTATGGAAAACTGTTCTTATGTACAAAGGCTTTTTCTCTTCTTTGTTGTTCTTGATTATTTTTTAGGGAAAAAGGTTTGGTACTGGATACCAGAACAGGGTATATTCGTACAAGAAACCCTGGTCTAGAGAGGACCTAGGAAACACTACTTGGTATTTTGATGATTAATCAAGGAGCGAAGGGCATGGGCTGAAACAGCCAAAATTGACAAAACTGCAAAAACCTTCTCGCAAATTTTGCCATATGGAAGTCAAGAGTGGCCTAATATTTAGAAATTCTCGAGAACATGAAATTAATACTGATACCGGGCGGCTTGTCCCAGTGCGTGCTTTATTAACTACAAATTACATCAATCAACGGTCAAAGGCTTTGCAGACGCCTTTCCTATGGCAGATATTAAACTTGGATCAATAGTACAGCAAATTTGGTCAGATTGAGAAACAGACCCGCTTACATAGTCGACAAAAGTAGTTCCCTACATTCATTCATGAATCGCCCAACATATCCCAAACGATTCAAAAAGCCAGCAACAACTAATGCCAGAACTGTAATTATGAAAGACAACACATTAACTACAGAAACACGGGCGGGCATTCATATTCCACATAAGAAGAGTTTTTTCATTTCTCAAACCTGGATGCAGGAAAATAAAGGGGGCATTAACTCAATGGAAGACATGCAGATCGTTAACTCTATGCACAACTTTCCTCTTTCTAAACTTCGTCTGATATTTGTTTGGTTGGGGCCATTGGAGATGGAGAGCCCTCCACTCCCATCTCTGCTCTTAGGTCATTGATGCTTTGCTCCAACTCGTTTATGCGGCTTCCCATCTCGTCGAGTGAGTAGCAGTTAAGGAAAACATCAAAGCGCCTCTACTTTTACAAGTCTTGCAGAAAAGCAAATATATCCTATCCAAAAAAGCATTAGGACAAGGCACACAAAACAAGGTTCCAAACCTATTTAAATCTAAGTGGTTTAAGAACCTGGTGAACAGAGAGACAGGTTCCAATTCGTTCTCCCAACCAGACTTCCAAAGGCCATCTAATACCTCAGAGTAAAGACTCGCTCACACTAATCCCTGCATCTATTTCCTTTACATTTAATCTAGGGAAAGGATTCCCTCCTAAGAGGAATTACCTAATGGGTCCTAACAAGCCATTGGATAGATGACAGCATATTAATAAATTCATCCAATGGTCTATATCTCCTTTTACACTGCTAGTAAATGCCCAGCAGATTTACTTACTTTGGCTGTTTGGCAAACTTCAGTTCCTTCACTCATAGGCACCCTTATCCTAGAGAAGCAAATGTCATCCAATTAAGAATGTGTGAAAGGATATTCTTCGTAACAATAGACTCCGACATTTGTTGGAACCTAGATTGCTGCAAACAAATTCTTGTTAGGTATGGCACGATACATAATAACCACAAGCTCTATGGTGCGACTTACCATCTGCTGAAGAAGATTTTGCACCTGAAAATTTCAGTGAGAAAAAACATATATTAATTACTCTTTCATAAGAAAACTGCCAAAACTATTCAAAAGTGCCAAAAAGGGATCCCATATTTATGTGATCATTACTGGCTTATGAATGAATCATGTTAGAGTAAAGAAACAAAGGAAAAATTAACAGTAATAACTATAAAGGCCCGGACTATGCTTTATCCTTAAGGCCTGATAGAGTCCACAGACATCAAATATCATACAAGTATTTAACTGACGCCGAAAAATTACATCGAGTGCTGTTAAACTTACGAAAACCGACATATCCGCACTACTCTGCTTTGGATCTTCTGCATCATGTCCATCCTATCAAACAGAGAAAAATTCAGAGCACACTACAACTATAACACAACTCACAAATAAACAGAATGAGATAGAATTATCCTCCTTCTGAAGACTTGAAAGATTAACCATAAAACGTGCAACAATAAAGAAATACATGCAATTCAATGCTGAAACGCGACTGATCACCAAGATTCAAGTACTTGCATACAAATTTCCAACTTTACAAAAGAAAAGAATCAAATTCCATATTACCAAGCATTTGAAAAAATATACAACAGTTCTTATGCACGTACACAAACAAATATATAGTTTCTCGGTTCATTCGATCCCTAACCTCTCAATTAACAAGAGCAGGAAACCCCTCCACACGAAGTACGTACATAAGAACGCACATACAAACGAACAATACGACACTGCAGTAACGGGTTTTGTTATAGTAGACACCACACCTCTCAGGCTCACATTCCAGGAGTAAGATAAATTTCTTCAACGAGAATAGATCCAAGTGCTTTGATCTTGAACTTCATGAAACCCTAACCGCTTAGTGACCAATCTATGACTCAGATTGATAATATGCCAGAAACGAGCAGAAAGGAAAAAAAAAATCACCATTTTTCTCTCAGAAAGTCCGTTCAGTGGCTCCAATTCGAAATTTAAAAGCGAGACTGTGCGAGTGCCAATGCGAGTGCGAGAAGATGGACGCGTACCTATAGATCAAATGGGGTGGGAAAGTCCCATACCTTCTATTCCCGTTTTTTGGTGCAATTACTCATATGCCACTGATTTCAAATAGTGCTTCTTCAAAAATGGGGTGGGAAAGTCCCATATCTTGCTTTTCGCGTCAAAATTTTAGTATAATTTTTACGTAGGTATTAAAAACGAACACTAGTGTATTAAAATTGATAAATGAGTGATAAAAGTAAAAGTAAAAGTACAATTTTAAAATATATTTGATAAAAGTAAAATTTTAGTCACCAAACACAAGCTGTGGTGATATCCATTAGGGGTGTCCAACATCCGGTCCAGGCCGGTTCGGTCCGATTTGGCCGGTCAAACCGGAACTTTTTCAAAGCATATAGACCGGACCGAACCGGACCGGTCCGGTCCGGTTTTCGGTTTATCCGGTTCGGTCTGGGCCGGTTTTGGGTCGGTTTGGGCCATGCCATTTTGGGCCGGTTTTGGGTTGGGCCATGCCATTTTGGGGCGGTTTTTGGGTTGGGCCTTGCCATTTTGGGCCAATTTTCGGTTTGGGCCGGTTTGGAGAGGTATACTCCGGTCCGGTCCCGGATTTTCATGAGGGTAACCCGGAACCGGACCGGAATACACCGGTTTACAGGTCCGGTCAACCCAGTTGACTAAAAGTCAACCGGTTTGAGTCAAAATCGGTCCGGTCCGGTCGGTCCAGTCGGTTTTTTTGGACAGGCCTAATATCCATAAAGGTTGCACGGTATTTTCAAGTGGGCTATATACGTATTAGATTGTTAAAATTTTAAAGTGTTAGAGTTAGTGAAAAATGAAGAAAGATTATTTAAATAAATTTTTTATATTTATTTAAAATAGAAAGTGATGATTTGATAGAAGATAAATCATTTTGAAGAGTTATTTTATTGAAGCCAAAATGCACTCTCAAAATTTTGATTCTCAAACATCAAATCCTACAAAACAAGTTGAGGAGGGGGCATTTTTGTCATTTGAGAACTTGTTCTAAATTGAACCCCGATGGGCGCCATCGCCATAAATTTCAAACTTCAAGCCCAAAAAAATGAACGAAGCACTAGAAAGTTGTCCGAGGAATACAAGCAAAATACCGCAAAGGGATCGACGGACCACGGTCTGCTTTTTCATTTGATAATTGATATTTCTTCCACTAAATTACATAAAAATTCGATAGTACCTCCATATTTATGAAAAAAATTAAAATGCTTCTTTCAAATTCTAATATCTAATTATACTACTTAAATTGTAAAAAAGAGTCCCTGCCCTTTCAATTTCACAGTTAAATTAAACCAGACAATATAGACAGACCGAAATACCCCTTTAAAACAAATTTTGAATAAAAAATTTTATATTTAAGGTTTTAATATTCTTATATTGTTATGAATTATATAATTATTGAGAATTATGGATGACCATTAAACGACTTATTAATTTTCTCTACCTCTTGGTTTTCCAACTCTTATGACCTTTGAGTTTGTAATATTCATTTCTTTGTATTTCATGTATCTCATTATGACCCTATGCCTATATAAAGGGTATTGAGATGAATTGTAGATACACAACAATATACATATATTGAATCAATATAGCATAGTTCCTGAAGAACTATTCATTTCCAGCTCTCTCTTGTCTTATTTCTTCTATTACGCTTTTAAGATCATAGTGTTATCTTCTCCTTAGTTTTACCACATGTTATCAGCACAAAGCTCTACCGATTATGAAGGATCCCTTGTGTTTTTCTTCATTGGCACCCGAAGCTATTTGTCATCGAGTTATCAACAAATGTTATGTTTTTCTACAAAATTTATTCGTGTGAGACTCTCAACATTGAGTAAGTTTTTTAAACATCTACTTTGTTATAACCAAAGTTGAATCCTACAAATCTTGAATTGTGACTCTTGATATTTCTAGTAAATATTGGTCTTGGGTCTCGATAACGAAATCCATCTTGATTCTATGAATCCTGAAGATTTCATCAATGAAAGAAATGACGCATCCCTGCAGGATTGTGCAACAAGTAATATTTTTTTACCAACATTTCATGAGGGATTGAAATCCAATTACCTCACCGTGAAAAATCTCCTTACATTGTGTTATAATTTAAAAGCAAGATTTGAGCACCAGAAGTGCGTAATCCTCTAAAAAATTTATTTACAAGTATATGCACTTGAAGTTGTATGTACAATGGTCCTTACCTCAAATATGTTCCTGAAGCAGTAATATCAAGAGCATTAGTTCAAATATTGTTGAAAAAAAATTAATTAATTTTTTATGAAAATCATCCATCTTGAACAATTAGCTCTATGTCATTCCTTGAAGCGAATGGAACATCATTTGTTATTTGTCATTCCCTGAAGCGAATGACACATTCCTTGAAGTGAATGAAACACTCCTTGAAGCGAATGGAACCTCATTTGAAAAGAAGTGTGGTCCTAGACATGGAAAGAAAAAAAAAACAGAGGGGACGTACTTCTTCAAAAAGTCAAAACTTGTACCACCAGAAGTTGAACAAGGAGAAACAAGAAAAGGGCAAAAGTTTGCAGAATAAACCTGTGAAGAATTATGAAGAAAATTACTGACGGTGTGGTATGAAAGCAAATTGGTCACGTGCCTGTTGCACGCCAAATATGTGGTAGACCAATATGAATATTCTATAAAGAATAAATAAAAAGGAATCGAAATAATTTTGATTGTCTTGATTCCCCTGAAGGGATTTATGTTATCAATCTCAATGCTTCTGATTTTCCTGAACATTCTAACATAAAATTTGATCATTTGATAGGTGATGAGAATGTTTACACTCATCAAAATGATTTCTTTTATCATAATTTCTTTTGTCTATTATTTACAAAGAAATTTAATTTTTCATATATAGATTCATGTGTCTTAATAATGAATTATTTCTTTTTGATGATTGACGAAGATTTATGTCTGGCAGACAATGCGTCAACGCACACAATCTTTTAATGTTGCCATAGTTAGTATCATATAAGATCCAACAGATCTGATTGAAGGCTCTAGAAGAGTAAATATAATGTTACCACTTTGCATCAATGATGTTGTGTATTCTTCTAAATCTAGAAGAAAATATATTATATTTTGAAGATATTCGTCGTAATGGTTATCATATCGAAACCAACAATGTAGGCAGAGACGAATATCTCTACATCATAACTTCAATGGTTTTGGGCCAGAAGCTCGTATTAGAAACTCTTCTGGTTTATATTTCACAACCATGATGGTCATTGAAGCTAATGTATTGATGCACCAGAAGTGCTCTTACCAAACATATTTTAAGATTTGGCACGATCGTCTTGGTCATCTGAGATTGATAATGATACATCGATTATCATATTAAGACAATTTGTTTGGATAATTTTGATAAGTTTTTATCTCCAGTTTTCAATAATTATTGCATGTCAATTAGAATTGATGTTGAACATCATGTTGCTCAGGTACATAGTTAAAATAGTTTAGTTGAACCGTTTTATTAAAAATGCTTCAATTGATTGCTAGACTTTTGCTTATGAAAATAAAATTGCTAGCATTTGCTTGGGTACATGTTATATTATATGCTACATCTTTAATTGGACATCATTTGGTTGTGGTATCTACATTTCGATTACACCAATTCAGCATTCTCAGATGGGTTCTCAATGTAGACATAATATTTATGTTGATTTTGATTCTCTAACTGCTACTAGATATCTTGAACTATAAACTATTGATATGTTTAAGGCACGTTTCAATTATTTTCATTTTGATGAAATTATTTTCCTACCATTAGGTTGTAAACATTTGTTGCCTGAAGCACGATGCACTAAAAACTATTCAATGTTCTCTCATTGTGATCATCCACCAATCAATAAGAACTAGAAGTTCAAATGATCATTCATTTGTAAAATGTTGTAAATCAACTACCGGATGCTTTTACTGATAATAAAGGAATTGTGAAATGTCACATTCTGACTTCTAATGCTCCAGTTCAAATTGAATTCCCTGTAGGACAAATCAATGAATATAGTAAAAAAAGAGTCTAAGGCATGCTTGAAAAACGAAAGACCATTTGGTTCAAACAGATAAATTCTCCAAAAGAAGAAAACACAAAGAAAAGAAACTCCTGAAGAGTACATAACTCCTGAAGAACATATAATTCCTGAAGAGAATTAAAGTGTACATAACTACTGAAGAGAATTAAAGTGTAC
The DNA here is from genome assembly GCA_963930655.1 of Myrica gale. Lineage (NCBI taxonomy): Eukaryota > Viridiplantae > Streptophyta > Magnoliopsida > Fagales > Myricaceae > Myrica > Myrica gale. The sequence goes on from OZ005614.1 coordinate 12,056,138, forward strand.
ATAACTACTGAAGAGAATAAAACTCTTGTAGAAAATATACCCACAAAAAAGGCAACAATGGTTATTGATCCATTCAAACTTTATGGACCCAAATCTTCTAGAATAGTACTTCAATGTTCAATAATTATTGTTATATCATGGAACTCTTTCAAGCAAACAATATTGCAACATCTTCTAATCACTCAGAAATAGTTGTATTCACAAAGGGAAGTAAGGAATATGGTTGGTTGGAATCAGTGATTCAATATATTCAAGAAAAGTATAGTCTTCCAACGATTAATGGTTGTTGAATACCATTGTACAAAGACAATGTTGCTTGCATTACACAAACCAGAGGAGGTTACGTTAAGAGTGATATAATCCTAAAAACTTCAGAAGATCGTTCAAATCAGTATCCATCAGACACAATTAAGTGATTGGTAGATTTATTCATCAAAGTATTACCACCTACAACATGATTTTAGGCCCATTTTGGATGGGGCAGCTTGTGGGCCTTCTCCAACTCCTTTTGTTGATGAAGGCCAGAAGCCCATGGTGGAAACAGGTAAGCAGCTGTCATTTGAACCCTCTCATGGGGTCCAAAAATCCTTTGAGCTGGTCTCATGGGGTCTCTTCAATACCCCCCTTTTGATCAAATTGCTTCGGCGCAACCCCAAGCTAGCCTCTCTCTTGGCTTATCTATAGACCCGGTTAGGTTGTCCAAACGAAAGTCTATTTTTTCGAATGATAATGACTGGCAATAAGCATGCAACATCTTTATCTCATTCTCCTCTTCAACGCCCTGCTCCCTTTGAAGAGAAGTTGGTTCCTGTTAACTCTGAAGTGAATGAGCATTTGGTCTCTAATACCTCTGAACTGGAAGAGCACATTACTCTAGTTGTTCTGAAAGCTAGGTGTGTTAAGATAGCTCTGCAGAAACGTCAGTCTCCATGCAAGTATGCTTTGGTTGATGATAGCTTGGATTTGGATTCTGATGATATATCAACTGTGCAATTCTCCCTTCCTTTCAAATCGGGCATGGTGGTGGGCCCTCAACCACCCCCAGAGGTCAACAAGAGGAATATATTGGAACTACCGCGAATTGGCTGGGTGGCGGCAGTTCGAGAGCTCCGATCGTTGGAGAGGAAGTTTTCTTTAGATTTCTTATGTTTTTCTGAAACTAAAATTTCCGATGTTCAAAGCACTTTTGCATAGGGTCGACTTCTATCATTTTGTTGATTTTCCCCCTGTTGGCCACCGTGGTGGCATTGTCTTTGCTTAGAAACCGGGGGTTGATGTTGAACTTGTCTCTATTAATCACAGCTTTGTTAGTTTGTTGGTGTACTCTGACCCTCCTAATTTTCCTTGGTTGATTACTTGTGTTTATGGTCCCATTACTGGTTGGGTTTGGATAGTTTGGCGCTTTCTTTTAGTGGTCCTTGTCTCTGATTGGGTGATTTTAACTGTTTAGTTGCTGGTTGGGAGAAACGAGGTGGTTTGCCTCTTGCTTCTTCATCTCGAAATCCTCTTAAGTCTCTTATTGATACTCAAGGCTTGATTGGCCTTGGTGTTTTTGGTTCTCCATTCACATAGTCCAATAACCGTGGTGGGATGGCTCGTATAAGGTTGAGGTTGGACCGTTTTTGGCTAATTGTGACTAGCGAAATTTATTTCCTCGTGCCTAATTTATCTATCTGGTCCATTCGGCCTCTGATCACTATCCCTTGTTGCTAGATACTAATGGTAGGGCACATGCTTTGAAGAAGCCTTTCCGTTTTGAATCCTTTTGATTAAAGGATGTTAGCTGTGAGCAAGTTGTTCGCTGTTGTTGGAATATTGATTCGGTTGGGTCCCCGGCTTTTCTTTTGTGTCTTTGCACCAAAAATACAAAAAAAGGCCTTCGGGAATGGGATAAGTCTCATTGTGGCTGTTTGCAAGATAATATTTCTAAATTGCGGAATACTATTGCTTGAGTCCAATCCCATGAGGCTACCCGGGACTTATGTGTGCTGGAGAAGCATCTGGTTGTGGCTCTCAATGAGGAATTACGTAAGGAGGAAGAACTTTGGCGTATGAAGTCTCGTCAGACTTGGCTCACCACTCGGGATCTTAATACCAAATATTTTCATACCTCTACAATTATTAGTAGATGACGCAATTCCATTGAATTTCTCAAAATTGAATAAGGTGTGTGGATTTCTTCTAGGGAGGATATTGTCTGTTATATTTCGAATTTTTTTCTCAATATGTATCAATCTATTCACCCGGATGTACTTAATGATCTTCAAGGGTTATTATCTGCATTCATTATCCCTTCTGAAAATGATGTTCTCTGTGAGATTCATTTTGCTGAGGTAATACACTCAACTTTACTTTCTTTGGGTTCTTTTAAAGCCCCTAGTCCTGACGAGATGACTGCTATTTTTTATAAGAATTTATGGCACATTATAGGAAGGGATGTTGTTAATATGGTACACCGTTTTTTGATTCCTAAAAATGACTGCCCATCCCAAATTTCTCAATATAGACCCATTAGTCTCGGTAGTCTTTAAGCTGATTACTAAGATTCTTGCTAACCATTTGAGAACGGTGATTGATAAGTTGATTTCACTACTTCAAGCTGCGTTCATTCCTGGCCGCCATATACATGAAAATTCTATTTTGGCCCACGAGATTTTTCATGTTTTGAATAAACGCAGGCTATTTATGCTGATATTGAGAAAGCATACGATCGTATGGAATGGAAATTAATCCTTGTGGCTATGGAGAGGTTCATATTTGATCCTCGTTTTATTGGTTGGGTTGAGCAATGCTTATCCTCAGCATCGTGTTCTATTCTTCTTAATGGTACCCCTTTTGGTCTTATTCGACCTTCTCGGGGATTGCGCCAAGGTGACCCGATGGCGCCCTTCCTCTTTATTATTGGATCAGAGGTTCTCTTTCACTTCTTATGTGAGCTGAAGCTAATCGTCTTATTCATGGTGTATCTATTGCTCGTGAGGCCCCGCTCATCACTTATCTTTTATTTGCAAATGACTTGCTTTTATTTACCCATGCCACGGTGGGAGAGGCTCACGCGGTGATGCAGTGCTTGACTAATTATGTTGGTTGGTCTGGTCAACGTCTCAATGTTCATAAGTCTTCTGTTACATTCAGCAAAAATACTCGGATTGATGCTAAAAATGAGATTTGTGGTATTTTTAATTTACGAAGTTCTAATAATCCGGGCAAGCACTTGGAAGTTCCTATCATTATTGGCCATAATAAAAGGCAGGTCTTCTCTAATTTGGTGGCAAAGGTTAAATCTTGTGTTGAAGATTGGAAGGCAAAACTCCTCTCGCAAGCAGGGCACACAGTGTTGATTAAATCTATGGCTTCTGCTCTCCCTGCGTATATTATGTCTCATTATCTTCTCCCCAAATCTCTGTGCTTGCAAATTGACTCTCTTCTTATGAGGTTCTGGTGGGGTTTCAGGACTGACAAGCGACATAAATAGACTCTCAAATCTTGGTCTTCCATTTGCCTTCCCAAATTTAAGGGTGGGCTTGGCCTTCGACATATGTGGACTATTAATAGAGCCTTGGTTTTGAAATTAGCTTGGTCTATTCACTCAATCTCTTCTAAACCTTGGATAGTTGCCCTCAAAGCTAAATATTTGTCTTCTCAATTTGTTTGGAATTCTGCTCAAGTGGGTTCCCCTTCGTGGGTCTAGAAGGGAATTATGAAGATGTGTGATTATTTTTGGATGGGCTACTGCTTTCAGATGTCTTCTTGTCATGAAGTACATACTTGGGTGGATCCTTCGCTTCCCCAAGTGGATCGGTTTGTACCCTTCCCGCGTGATCCTAATTTTCCTCTTGATGAGTTCTCAAGTAGCAGATTTTATTATCCCCGGTACTAGTTCTTGGGATGAACACTTGCTTCGGCATACTTTTAAAGAAAGTGATGCTGATTTTATTCTTGGTCTTCACTTGCCAGCTACCCCATCTCCTGATCGGCTTATTTGGGTCCCAGATGATAAAGGCAAGTTTTCGATTAAATCTGCTTACTCTTTACTTGAAGATAATTTCATTTCTCTGTCCCATATGACTACTTTCCCTCTGTGGTAGAAGATTTGGAAACTAAAGTTACAGGATAGGCTCAAGTTATTTATTTGGAAGGTTGCTTGGAATATTTTGCCTTGCAAAGTTGCTCTTAACCGCACACTCTCAATGGCCTATGACAACTTGCTTTGTGTTTTCTGTGGTTTGGAAGAGGGATCGTTGGTGCATATTTTCTTCTATTGCCCTCAAGCTGTGTTAGCATGGCGTGAATCTCCTTGGGGACAAACACATTGCTTAAGAGATCGCAGTATCCAGGAGTGGCTTATTGCACTGTTTGATCCGGTTGCCTTTCTTGGTTTCTTGGCAGATCAATCTGATCAGCTTATTCGGTATGGGGCTATTCTTATGGATGTCATTTATTTTTCGCGAAACATTCTTCACCAGGGTAAGAGGGATGATATTGGGACCATCATCAGGCGTATTCATAGGCTATTTTTGGAGCACTTTCTAGCTTGGACAGCTGTCTTCCGAGATGCCTGTCGTGTGGTCTCCTCCCTGTGGCAATGTCTGGGAATTTAATTTTGATGTTGCTATCTGCTCTGATTGTTCGATGCTTGCTATTGTCTGCAGAAATAGTGATGGCCTGCTACTCTTTGCTTGGACAAAGAGATCACCTCCCGATACTCCCCTTGTGGGAGAGACCAGAGCAGCTCTTTTTGCTGTTCGGGAGGCTTGTCTTCTCTCTTACCCTCCGGTTGTTTTTAAAGGCAACAATTTGCAAGTCTGTAATTCCCTTAGCCTTTTGGATTTTACCCCGGATTGGTCTATTGCTCCTTTCATCTGTGATACTAAAAGTTTTATTGGAAGACCATGCTAGCTGGAAGTTTACTCATGTTCGACGTGGGGCGAATTTTTTAGCACACAATGTTGCCAAATGGGCAGTCTCTAAGAATTTAGAAGGATCTATTCCTTTGCATTGTAATCTTTTTGATATTTTGAACTCTGACAATCCCCCTATCCCTCTTTGATTTTTTTTTTGTTGGGGATGAATGAATATTTGCTTAGGAAAAAAAGAAAAGAAGATACTGCATAACATTGGAATGAGACGGCTCAAGGATTTTTTATTATGGAGCCCATCGTACTTTTGAGGGGGAGTCTACTAGTTTGATACAAATTGTACTCTTTTTCCTTCGCTAAGGTTTTGTCCCATTGGGTTTTCCTTTGCAAGGTTTTAATGAGACAATCTTCTACCGCTTGAAGGTACACATGAATAATGTACTCTTTTTCTTTCGCAATTGGTTTTTTCCCATTGAGTTTTCCTAGGCAAGGTTTTAACACGTTGTGTATGGTCATCCAAGAGAGAGAGTTATGAATTCTATAATTATTGAAAATTATGGATGACCATTAAACGACCTATTGATTTTCTCCACCTCTTGGTTTTCCAACTCCTATGACCTTTGAGTTTGTAACATTCATTTCTTTGTATTCCATGTATCTCATTATGACCCTAGGCCTATATAAATGGGTATTGAGATGAGTTGTATATACACAACAATACACAGATATTGAATCAATATAGCATAGTTCTTGAAGAACTATTCCTCTCCTCTCGTCTTATTTTCTTCTATGTTTAAGATTATAGTGTTATCTTCTCCTTAATTTTACAACATATATATAAATTATTTTTTCTTTTTTTGAATTTCTTAAATTTTATTAATTTTGTCTTAATGGGATATTTTTTTCCGTCTCGGCCAAATCGAGCAATGCAAGGAGCGACCATCAATTTTTTTTTTTTTTTTGCAACTTAAGAGACTAATCGGACAAATTGGAACGTAAAGGGACTTTTGATTTTGCTGCATAAATATAGATCGTACTAATTTACACAATAAAGAACAGTACCAAGGCTTTTTGAGAGTGAACAAAAAATAAAATAACTTGAGTATTCATAGTACAGAGCTGATTCTAATGCATCACTCTCACAACTAAAAACCACTTACAGCCAGCTTTTTCCTTTTACAGCCAATGATTAACTGTTGAACCTTTAAATTTTCCACACTACAAAATTTTCAGCTTCGGAGGTGAAATTATAAAATCCCTGCTGTAGTTACTATCTAATATCGATGCCTTTCATTTCTCCTTGTATGCTTTCTTGTCCACATATGGATATTCAGACGGGCCAGACCATAGACCCCATAGTATAACCAAGTGGAGACACAGAAGCAGTGCAGATGAGTATGCATTTGAAGGATAGACATTCCAGCAAATCTCCACCCCTATAAACAAAATTACACTGCAAAATCCTAAAATGTTAATAACTCATTGTGATTGCAGGAATAATTGTGCAAAAACTGTAGCCCTAAGGCATGAACAATGGGACTACCTACCGCAGCAGCGTAGGGAAGGGCGTTCGCCACAATAGGTAAGGTAAACTATAGAAATACCTGCAACAGAGACGTACAAACGAGGGTTTTAGCATCCTTTTCAGTTTAGATTAAAATGATCACTTTTGCAGTATATTCTAAGCAAGACCTGCTATCCCTATATGATCTTTATTGGGGTTTGTCCTATAAGTTTCAACACCAAAGCTGAGTGTATTTGGATTACTTATTACAAGCATCGAAGGAAAACCTCAAACAATCGTGTTACTATGGGTGCGTTTGCACCAAAAATATCACAATATTTTTCACCAACTTACAATAAAATACTACAATATAATCTCTTTCTCCCATCAAAAAATATAAAAAATTACAAAAAATATAAAAAATTACCTCTCTTCACTTTTTCACTAAACCCAATACCAACACAAAACCCAATACCAAAAATTTTTCAACACAAACATAACTTATGTTACAGAGACAGCCACTTGGTCCAATAGATGGTTCATAGTCCAGAAGAAGCAACTGCCCAGTCAAGATAATGGAACGACAAGGGATATTAATTAATCATAAGTAGCATATGACAAAAGATCATAACACAACCGCAGAGTGAATGACAAAATTTTACGAAGCTTCACATTTATTTCCTCCAATATCTTTTTTTTGATAAGCAAGATAATTTTATTAGTAAAAGTGATAGTAGTACAAGGGACTAACCATAATCACTAGTACAAACACGCCACAAAACTAAGAAAATCCAGAAAATCAACAAAAGGACTCCCTAACAGGCAAAAGTTATAGTGTGAGTGAGCATATTGTGTGAGTGTGTGAGTGGACGGGTGAGATTAGAAGTTGAAAAATCTAATGGCTGAGAAAATGCCACGTCATTTAATGAACCCGACCCACGAACCCGACCCGTGAAACCGACCCGGTTTCATTAAATAACGTGACATTTTTTCAGCCATTTGATTTCTCAACTTCTAATCTCACTCGTCCACTCACACACTCACACAATAAGCTCACTCATACTATAACCAACGCCCTCCCTAACATCGCATCAGCCCAACAAAAAATAGAAAATAACACAACCCTGCAATTTAGCTAAGGATAAAGAGCGTCCTTCAAAACATCTATTGTTTTGCTCCCTCCAAAGGGTCCACTAAACACACGAGGGAATCATTCTCCAAATTTCCTTAGCGAAAGGGTTCGAAAACTTCCTCTCCCAACTCCGCAGCACATTCACCACCTTCTCCGGCATAACCCAATGAAAATTAACAATACTAAGGACAATATTCCAAAGTCCACGCGTCATAGGACAATGGAGAAGCAAATGGTCAACCGATTCTCCTTCATTCCTACAAAGATAGAACCAATAAGCAATATACACTCTTTCTACGAAGATTATTGGTATTAAGGATTCTTCCATGCATCGCCTCCCAAACAAAAAAGGAGTCCCTCAAAGGGCATTTGAACCTCCACACCCCTTTCCAAGGAAATGACAAGCTAGTTCTACCCACAATAATGGAATATGTAGATTTCACCGAAAAAACCCCATCCTTTGAACCCTTCCACCACATCTTATCCTCCACTCCACTCCTGATCTCCATCCCATATAAGAGGGCAAAGAATGCAGAAAAATCCTCCACCTCCCAATCATTTGCAAATCTGTAAAAAGGAACACTCCACACAACCTGCCCACTATTCTCCACCGAACACTCCTCCACCAAAGTCTCCTTGCAACTAGCCAAAGAATATACAACTAGAAACTCAATAGACAAAGGTTTATCGTCACACCATACATCATGCCAAAAACTGACCCTTTCACCATTGCCCACCACAAATATGACGTGATTGCAAAATTCACCCCAACCTTTACTAATGAATCTCCAAAGATTAACACCATACGGCCCACGGCTCAGGGAAGTCCTCCAATCACCCAAAGAACACCCATATTTTGCAGCTATAACCACCCTTCAACGCCTATCTCTCTCAACCGTAAAACGCCAAAGCCACTTAGCCAAAAAAAGCCCTGTTAGTTTGGAGTCTTATGTCTTTGTGACTCCCGTAGTTTGGAGTTGATTGATTCTTGTGTTGGGTGGTTTTCTATTTCTTTGGTTTTCAAGAATGTTGAAGATGAGATTATGTGGATTTTCTCGGGAGTGTATGATCAAAATGATGATAGTAATAGGAGTGTTATGATGGAATTCTCATACTTCTTATCTGAGATGGAGCTGGTGGATCTTGCCTTGGTGGGTGGGTCGTATATGTGGTCCAACGGTATATCCTCTCAATCTTGGTCCAGGATTGACCGTTTTCTTGTTAGCCCAAATTAGGAGTCGCTCTATCCAGAGGTCATCCAGAGGCGTCTTCCCCGCTTGCTGTCGGATCACTTCCCAATTTTGTTGTAAAGTGGCATATTTGGAGGCCTCAAAAAAACCTTTTCATTTTGAGAACATGTGGCTCAAGGCGGAGGGTTTCGTGGATAAGGTAGAGTGGTGGCAGGGCTATGGTTTTAGGGGGTCTCCTAGTTTTGTGCTCTTCTCAAAATTAAAGGTGCTGAAAAATGATCTTAAAGTATGGAATCGGGAAATTTTTGGAGACTTAGGCGTTCAAAAGTCTGCACTTTTGGATGAGCTTTTGCGGCCTTGGACGGTATGGATGAGAGGGGTAACCTTGATGAGGCGGGGTTGGTTAGAAAGGTGGAGAATACTAGGGAGTTGACTAATATGATTGAGCTGAAAGAGGTTAGTTGGAGGCAGAAGTCTAGGGCTCTTTGGCTTAAGGAGGGAGATCGATGCACGAAATTTTTCCATAGGCTTGCTAATTCAAACCGGAGAGCTAATTCAATTTCTAGCTTGTTGGTGGAGGATCCGATCGGGATTTCAGAAAAGATTGTGGATTACTATTCTTCTTTATATTCAAAACCTTTTGCGTGGCGCTCGTCTTTGGATGGGCTCGAGATTGATAGTGTTTCAGGGGAAGAATCGGAGTGGGTTGAAAGGCCTTATGATGTGGAGGAAGTGACTGGGGTGGTGCATAGTCTCAATGGAGATAAGACTTCGGGCCCGAACGGGTTCTCCCATGCATTCTTTCAAGCTTGTTGGGAAATTATTAAGGGTGATGTTTTGTCGATGTTTAATGAGTTTGCTAGGGATGGGAGGTTTGTGCGGAGTCTGAACTCCTATTTTATTGTACTCATTCCCAAGAAGCCAGAGGCAGTTGAGCTTAGGGATTTTCGCCCTATTAGTCTTGTTGGAGGCATATACAAGATATTAGCCAAGGTGTTGGCTAATAAGCTGGAATCTTTTCTTAATAAGAATATTTCTCCTTCGCAAAATGTTTTTGTTAAGAGTAGACAGATTCTTGATTCGGTGCTCATTGTCAATGAGTGCATCAATTCTAGGATGAGGTCGGGTGTGCCGGGTATGCTTTGTAAGTTGGATGTTCACAAGGCATACGATCATGTTAATTGGAAGTTTCTTTTGTACCTCCTTTGTTGGTGTTAATTCGATGAAAAATGGTGTAGTTGGATCTGTTTTTGTATCTCGTCGGTGAAATTCTCGGCGATTGTTAATGGCTGTCCAGAAGGTTTTTTTAGTAGTTCTCGGAGCTTGAGACAAGGGGATCCCCTTTCACCCCTCTTGTTTGTGGTTGTTATGGAAGCATTTAGTTGTATGATGGGGAGGGTTGTGGAGCAGGGTAGCCTTGAGGGTTTTGAGGTGGGTGGTGGTCCTATCGGGGGTGTGAGTATTTCTCACTTACTTTTTGCAGATGACACTTTGGTGTTGTGTGAAGCGGAGGTGAACCAATTTCAGAATCTTAGATGCCTCCTCTTGTGTTTTGAGGCGGTTTCGGGTCTTAGAATTAATTTGTCGAAGTCCGAGATTATTCCCATTGGTAGAGTTGCTAATGTTCAGGATTTGGCGTCTATCTTGAGTTGTGGCGTGTCCTTATTGCCTTTGAAATATCTCAGTCTTCCGTTGTTCGCGAGATTTAAATGCGTTAATATTTGGGATGGGATCCTCGAAAGGATGGAGAGGAGATTGGCGGGGTGGAAGCGTATGTATCTATCAAAAGAGGGGAGGCTTACTCTCATCAAATCTACTCTTTCGTGCCTACCAACTTATTTTCTCCCTCCCCTCAGACAGACTCTCGATGCCACCCATAGAATCTCGAACAGAGACATACCTAGAAGACAAAGCAAGCTGGTCGATCCCAGAATAGGCAGAAATGACGCTCGCGACACGCCCCACAGGGTCCTCGGCAATCGGCGCCACCCCAGCTTCACCCAAGGCCTCGTCGACCACACCAGGGCCCTCGAAACCAATACTCCCTCGCCGGCGTCGAAAACCCCTCCCCCGAAACACCCATGCCGACCTCAGCAAGCATCTGCCCAATGACACCCAGCCCAGGCGTCAACGGAGAAGAGTCGGTCTCCACTTCGAACTGAAAAAAGGGGCCAGACTCACCCGTATTCAAGGAAGGCTCAAGACCCAGCCCAAGCTTGCCTAATCCCTCCTCACGGGACAGGCCCAGCCCATCCTGCTTATCCGGATCAACAGAGACAGAACCCACATACGCGGGCTGCTGGGCCGATATTTTAAAACCACAGGCCAAGCAACACAAAGGCTTGCTGGGCTCCAAAACCAGATTGCTTTTAGCCAGCCCAATAATACTGTCCAGCTCAGCTTTCATATGCATTAAGTGTTCCCACAACACCCCTCTGACCCAGGCGACATAACAGGCGCCCCAGCCGAAATAATACTTTTGGAAGACGTAAAGCAATCAACTGATTCTGCATGCGGCTTTATTGGGACACCAAACGTCGCCTCCATTTTCAATTTGCCTACGCCAACCTGAGAATCACAAGACGCCCTCTAATCCACCACCTTCTTCTCCAGCGGACTAGATCGAACCAGCTGGGCAAAGGAGACTCCTTTTCTGATCTCCGAAGCAGCAGGCCTTTCCCGCTTACGCCTAAGCTCCCCAAGGGCCGAAATCAACTCTTCACAAACCAACACAAAGGACTGCCACCCTTCTCTCGATCTCCCAATCGGGATCATCACCGCCCCACGTCTACGTCTCTCACAAAATTCTGCTAGGACGACATAACTACCATTCTTGTTCGAACATCCCTGAGCTAAAAAAGTTCTCCGAGAAATTGCTAACCTTCGCATCCACCAATCTCCCAAACATATTTGCTAACCACACTATGCCATATTTGCCAAACCTTATCGGGCTTTGAGACCTTCTGCTCCACTCCGAAAGATAAACGATCCCAGACGAACTGACCGAAAACTGAAAATACTTCGCTTCAATCACTAAGCTCCGGACAAAAGCCATTACTCCCACACCGAGCACACTAACACGACAACAGCAAGAAGCAACCAAGCTAACTAAGACAAAAACCAGGGGATGAAACTACGACAGACAGGGATGACGACAGGGAGCAAGAATCAGAAAAATCATAGGGAATGTACAACTCTTTTGAACAGATGAAGAGACTACGACAGACAGGGATTCAGATTGCCACATTACACTCGATAAACAACTGCTGCAGTAATGCGGCGGCACGGGGGGATGCAGCACCAAGTCCTCCCTGTCTAGAACCTTTCCGCTGGTAGGAGTGACGACGGGGATGAGCAGGGTTTAACGAGAAACCCTTTTAGAAGAGAGTTGCGATGATCCGATTGTTTGCAGTTTCCTATAATATCTGAGAGTACCATTGGGCACATCTTGACCTAAGAGCAAGAAAATACCTAAGCAACTGTACCAGCAACTAGCCCTGCTGCTCAACAACCAAATAGGTAGGTGGTATATGAAAAAGGATTTCTTCTATTGAAACTTACCATGAGTAGAACTGATAATGCAATGATCGGGCGCATACAATGCCAATGAAGTTCCCAACAAACATAGCTGTTACGATATCTGATTACACCAGGAACAAATTTAGAATCCAATTGGAGAAAAAGGAGAGAGAAAAAATGGGGTGGAGACCAACAGACACACAGACTGGACTTGTAAAACATAAAGATAATCAAAGATAGAACAGACATGATCCTAACTATATTTTGGGAGCCCACTACTTACGTTCTTTATTGAGTTCCTGGAAGGATGAAGTGCTATAGACAGACTTCTTCAAGGATACAAATCTAGAATGCAAAAAGTTGAGAAGCCCTCCCTCATGCCTACAAGTAATCAAAACCAAACATAGTAAACGAGCAGAAGCAATAAATCGCAGCATTCAAATAGCAATCTTCTATCGGAAAAAGCTGCCTATATAATTACTTCTTGCAAAGATTGTTTCTCACAAATTCTAATACTTAACTTCTCGCTGAACTTTTACTATGTTGAAAGAAAGAAAGGTTTTCACAATTTTATATCCACATAATCATTGCAACTTCTAATTTATTATAGATAATGGAAAACGTAAGCACTTGTACTTACTTGCACCATTTACAATGAGCAAAAGCTGCAAGTAATATGAGGTGAGCAATCAGCAAAGAGACTGCAAGTTCCTTAGAAACAAAAAGTGGTTCAGGAAGGAACTTGAAGTTAACAGACCTGACAAAATAGAGTTGAGATTAATTTCAACGGGAACTTCGGGGATCAATCATCACAGAAAACTAAGTTTGCATCTCAATTAACATTACGCAAAAACTAGAGCTAGAATAAGTTATATACGTCAGTACGATACATCACAACAACTATGGAAAAAACCATGTTTGCATAACAACTACTTCACTCCAAAAAATTGCATTTAGTAAGGATGCATGGAGAAAGGATCTTAAGAATCTTCAAACCCATAGAGTCAAAATCAACTTACCAGAAGTGGATGAAGACACGCCCAAGATTGAAGGATCTGGATATGTAAGCCATTGGGCGTGATATGATAAAAGGCAGCCCCAGGAGGATCTGTACAACCATTCGGCAAATAGGTGCAAACAAGTGAACGCCATACACAGACAATGTCACTCTTACAGCTTAATGGTAGCTGAACTCCAACTCACTTAACCACATGAGAAAAACTTAAAACATAATAATAAAAAGATCCAACATCCAGCTTCAAAATAGTAGAATAATATCTGATGAAAAACATACTAAAGGTTTGTATACTACACAAAAATTCTCAAGCATACAGAGCCAACACCTAAGTTTAAGGGGGACAAGGTAAGCACCTGCACCAGTGCTGCACCAGCTAAAGCCAATATCACCCCACTAATATCCATAGCCTGTATAAGAATTATTTCAGGAACAAAGAATTGTTGCTTGAGAAATCTCATATAAATATTTGGAATGACATTTAAGAAATATGTCGAACAGAATCAATGCACCTTTAGCATGAGAAGAAATAGAGGTGGAGCATATAGGAGCACATTCATCTTGACTGAAACAGCTACACTGTTCAAACGAAAAGTAAGTCAGCGGTTTCATCTACCATTAAAACCAATGTGCCGTACGAAAGCCATGATGTACCTGAAAATGATCAACCCTAGATGCCACCTTTTGTAAAGAAGAGACACCAATGCAGCATGAAGGAGCATCATGGCAAAACAGTCATTGAAAAGACGAAGCACAAAGATAGAGTGCACTCTTTTTGACAGACAAAGCAAGACAAGAGCCCACCATGGAACCTGTAACACGTTTCGAAAAGGAAGCTTATTACAGTTAATATACAAGAAGTGCAGAGAGAATGAGAGAGGGATAGGGAGAGGCACAGATTGCAAGCAAGTCATGGGATAAGTAAGAGTAGAGGAACAATATCAGAGATGTAAACACCTCCTAAAAATTTACTTTCAGCTTAATTTCCAGAAGCTACTTTCCTTATAGCATCTAACATGATCTTACATCAAGGGAATAAGTTCCAAGGGTCACATCAGAGGCATAAATCAGTGGACAGAAAAGAAACTTACACCATAAACTGGTTAATAGCAACATTGCCTGAAGAAGCCTGGGGATCAGATAATGTTTTTTTTTTTTGCTTGGACTCCGATAAAAGCTAAATACAGGAAAAATATGCCAGACTCCAACTGGCCAGAAAAACTTTAGTGATACAAGCCTCGTGTAAAATCAACTTAAAAGTGTCAAAGATAACTTTAATCAGAAGAAATGTGCAGACCACCTATTCTGCAATCGAAGGTGGACTCCTTCATGCATAATGAGATACTCAACCAACCCAAGTCCCATAAAAATCTCAGAGGATTTTTCATGAGAGAAAACTGTAACAAACCAGCACTTTGCAAGGACTAAAGTTACTATCACCTACTTCCCACTGCTCCAAAGTTTCCATTCAATGGCCTAACAGAAGCAAAGCAAGACCAGAGCTAACATCAGTAGACTAGGCTTAAACACAACTAATTATTTTTCATCCACAGCGCACCTCTTCTTCTCTTCTTTCAGCACCTCTTAACTCTATTTATATCTCCCCTCCTCACATCCTTTCACTCCCATAACTTTCTCTCCTAGCTTGCAGACACAATGAACACCCCATAAGTGCACAGCTAGGCCTTCTTGTTGTGCTCTCGTGTACTTCTATCCTAGATCAGTAATGTTGGCACTTGGCAGGTGCTACCAAATTGGTAGACCAATCAGCATGAAGTGCGTAGTTCGTGGAAACTCGCATCACCCTGAAAAATGATGCACTAGTTTGGACTCGATCCAACAATTGAATATCTAAACAAAGGAGGTGTTTGTTTGCCAAAATTTTGGCACCCCAAAATTTCGGACCTGATTACAAAATCATCTCTCTCCCCATCAAATAATTATTTTTCAATATAATATTCATTCAAATCTTCTCTCTTCAATTTTTTACCAACTCCCATAAATTATCTTCACTTTTTCACCAACCCCCATACCCCAAAATTTTCATCACCCCAACATTTCCACAATCAAACACCACCAAAGAGGTATTGCAGTCTATAGCAATACCAAAAATTGAAGCAAGAATTAGCACTTTAATCTTCAACAAACTATAGCAAATTTCATACCACGTCAGTCTTCGTGTAGATGAATAACACAATTGCCAGATTTATAATGTACAAAAGGCTGAACAATATCTGCACCAAGAAGCAAGAATAAACGATGAGTTAGTCTGAGCACGCATGGCATACCAATCTAAAATCTCTATGCAGTCATTTCAGTTTATTAGCTAGAGAGAACAGGGGGGTTGGGGTTGCGGGAGGGGGTGGAGATGGAGGTGGAGGTGGGGGGGCTGGGGGGGGGGGGAGAGAGAGAGAGAGAGAGAATATCAGCTTATGGTAACAGGGATATAACCAAATAATGTCCTTCATCTTTGTAGTTACTAAGAAAATCAACCATGCATAACCATTGATTTCGCTTCTATATAAATCGGCTCCTGTTGGTGGTGCCAAGTGAACCAACTCGGCAGTTAATTTCATTGAATGGAGCCAAAACTAAAAGTTTGCTCCCAGATTCAGTCTCACAAATCGCGGAATTCATTTTCGCACTACAACCAATGTGACAAGTATAGTTTCCACACTTCAATTCCAGATCACTTCACTCCAACCATATTAAGGTTGTGTTTGTGTTGAAATATTTTTGGTATTGAGTTTTGTATTGGTATTGGGTTTAGTGAAAAAGTGAAGAGAGAGGTAATTTTTTATATTTTTTGTAATTTTTTATATTTTTTGATGGGAGAGAGAGATTATATTGTAGTATTTTATTAGGAGAGAGATAATATTTTGGGTAAAATTGTGTTAGCAAATGCAGCCTAAATCAAAATTATCTTATAACCAACCATCAGTAAACATAGTTACTTATCGGAAATTTTCAAAATTATTAAAAAAAAAACAACAATAGAAACTTGAGTGAATTAAGTAACCTGAGCTGGATAGATTTCCCCTCCTGTAACATACTGAATTGCGGAATAAATATAAAGAAACCCAGCTGGATAGACTAGAGGCCCTGTGTCCCCTTCCAGTTTGCTGTAATCCCTTTCTCCTCCCAGAAATCCACTTACCTGTTTCATAAAGAGACCAAATTGTACTGACCCATTTATAGGAACCAAAATCCTTCCGTACACAAACCAAAACTACCCAACAGCTCATTTGGTAGCTCAGAATCCAAAGACAATCCTGAAATTTAATCCAATAGTTTCCTTTGTTTCTTGAACCGAAAATTTAGCCTAGCTAAACAAAATAATACCCACGATTCAATCCAAACTAATTGGCCAACGTAAAAGGCAACGTTACCGAATAGCGCATTGGTTAGCTAAGAAACAAAAGACAGAAAATTTACGAAGAATTTCATTTGCTATTATTTAAGGAATAAAAATTCAATGTCTTAATGTCATTCTCTTTTATTCGTTTTCTGAGGAACCAAATGAGACGTCTTCGTGAGTTCGCGAACCTGTGACATGTAAGCGTCCCAGTCAATCTTCGTATCTGAAACCAAATAATCAGAGTGTCAAGAAAACACGTTCATTTGAAAAGAGAGCCAAAAGAAAGAAACAGATAAACGAGATGGATCTTCTACAAGGAATGTAGGCGATGATGAGAGCGACAAGGATGGCATCGGCGAAAATCAAAGCGAGAGCAAAGGGTACTTTGGGGTTTCTAGAAAACTTGGATGCCGGGGCCGTTGACCTCCGCAAGGGTTTTTCACGCAGCGCCGATCGGACCGCCATGGTTGGTATGTTTGGTCGTTGAGTCGTTTGCTGCTTCGTCCCGGAGGGTAAACAGCGTAAAACGGATCGTTTTTTTACTTTCAAATCGGCTCAAGTTTAAACCAAGCCCATCCCTCTGAGTTAGATTTCGGCTCTTTAGGACGTCCGGCCCAAGGTCAAGTGTCAGGTCGCTACTTTTTCTTTTTCTTTTTTGGAGCCGATTTTAAAAAATTTACTGAAAATAAATATTTTTATAGGAAAAATACACTTTACTCTCTTGAATTATGGGATGCTAGAACTTTACACTCACATCTTTCAATTTCCTGACATCGAGCCCATGAATTTTTAAAATTCTTCGTTTTATACTCCGTAGCCAAATTAGTTGTTAAGTCTCACGATAAGTACTCCCGTGTCATCCAAGTGATTCACTCCCGCTTGTTATGTTCATTTTATCATTTAGAAAAAATACACTTTGCACCCTCAATTATGCAGCTACTGACACTTTGCACTACCGTCTTCTAATTTCGTGACATTTTCATTGATTTGCACCACACAAGTCAATTGACAGTTAAATATGACGGAAAATTTGTCACGTGTCGCCCACATGATTCACTTATTCAAATTAGGAAGTTCTTTAAATCATAGTGTTCCACTAATAGGCAAAATATTAATTTTTAAAAAAATTTCAAATCTGATTATTTGTTTATTCTTTCTTTCCTAGATTGTAATTTATCGATTGAATATTTAAAATTTGGAGCGATTGCATCTTTCACAAAATTTTTAAACTTTTAAGCAATTTCAATTGCAGAGAAATTGTGTTTTGTTTTCCCATCTCGGTTGTAGATGTGATGTTGAATTAGAAGACTTTGCACGTGAAAGATTTATAGTTGTATTTAACTGTCAATTGGTTTATGGAGTGCAAATCAACGAAAATTTCATAAAATTGAAAGACGGTAGTGCAAAATATCAGTACTCTCATAGTTGAAGGTGCAAAATGTATTTTTTTAAAAAATCAAAATGGGCATAACAAGTTAGAATAAATAGCGTGGACGACACGTGAGTATTTTTGGTCACATTTAACGGATAATTTGACTATAGGGTGCAAATTGATAAATTTTAAAATTTTGTGAGGTCAATGTCACAAAATTAAAAAATGAGGATACAAAATGTTTGTCCACATAATTTATGAGTGCAAATTGTATTTTCTCTAATTTTAATTTTTAAATTCGATTTGAGTATGTTCAAGTGCGGCACACTTTTTTAACAAATTCTCCGTCGTACCTTGATCCGACATCCATCTACAAACTACGTAAGCAACACGAGAATGCTACGAAATGAGAAAATGCCCAAGGCGAAGACCAAATCCTTCTGCTTTGCTGGCGCTCGGGCGCACCCACGTGGAACATTTCTGTCCTCTTCTTCCCACCTCCTACTCCAAGTGTCACGCCTTTTCCCCCTCCCAAACAGCGACCGAGAAAAACCAATCAACCAAGTCCCCGTCTATATATTACCAACCTAAAATTCCTCGAAGACACAAGCAAATCTCATAGACGCACACACGTTCATGGCTTCCGAGAACCTCAAACATCGTGCGACAACTACCAAGGAGGACCCCAACATCACCACCCGCATGTACAACAAGAGGAACAACAAAAGCAAACGCGAAAGAAACATGGCCATGGCCAAACGGGGCCTCAGCTCACTGGCCGTAGGGGTTTCGTTACCGCTCTCTCTTACCCTCCTAAGCATTTACCTCGGCTCAGATCACAGCTACCGCGCTTCGTCAAAGGACTTATGGTTACCGCCCCTTTGGGCCCTACATATGACATGCCTGGCTTCGAGCTTCATGATGGGACTATCGGCTTGGCTCGTCTGGGCTGTTGGTGGGTTCCATAGGGAACCCACGGCGCTGTATCTTTACTTTGCTCAGCTCGGCTTGAACTTGGTTTGGAATCTGATTGTTCTTGGGACGGGAGCGAGCCGGGTTGGGCTAGTGGTGTGTTTGGCCATGTTTGGTGTTTTGGTGGCGTGTTATCGGATCTTTAAGCAGATGAATCCGATCGCTGGTATTCTGGCAAAACCCTGTTTGGCGTGGACCTTGTTTTTGGCTACCGTAAATCTTAAGCTTGCGTTTCTTTGAAGTTCGGGAGCTTTTCCTTTTTAGCCTTTTTTTTTTAAATCCCTGAATAGTATGGATTTTTTTTTGGCTTAAATGCATCTTATATCCTTGTGGTATGCGAGAATTGTAAATATGCCCCTGAGTTAAACAAAGTCATTTTAATACCCCTGAGGTAAACTTTAGAGTCACAATATGCCCCTCCGTTGGTCTGTCTTTTGAAGCACTAACGGAGAGTTATGTCAGCACCAATTAGATGATGTCATGTGTATCATGGGCCCACAATTGTCAAGTCACTTGCCCGGTCATATGCCACGTCATTGTATCCTTTACACGTCATCATTTTTAATTTTTAATTTTAAAAAAAACGAACACGGGCCATTTCCCTTTCCCCTCACACCAAATCCCTTCTCCCCCTCCCCACCCTCAACCACGATTTCTTCTCCCCATCTCTGCCCTAACTCCTTTCTCCCGCAATCAAATTTGTAGCTCCCAAGAGCTCTTGTAAAAGCTGAAGTGTGGTACTTTATCAATTTTCTCCCTCTTGCAAAGTTCCCTAGTCTTTTCTGATTCGTCACCCATTACCAGGAGGAACTCTACGTCGCTGCATGTACGACTGAGCTCCACCATGAACGGGTAGATTTTACTGCTTTGTTTACTCTGCCTGGCCTCGTACTCTACCACAACGGGCTTGTTTTTGGCCACCCGGAGGACTTCATAAAATTCTTCTATGTTGTGGACTTGCTGCACTCTTTCATCTGTTTTAGCAGCTTGTTTCGTGCCAGATGCGGCTGTGGCCTTTGTCACAAAGTGACTTCGCTTAGATTCAAGCTTTGTTCGTAGATGCTTAGGCTCAGTCAGAAAGGGTAAAAAGGAGCTATGGGAGCAAAGCTTATTCGTTTCAGGTATAGTGGCGAAAGTGGTTTGGATAAGAAAGTTGTGAATGTCGCCATAGAAATCAAAAAGAGAGGGCCAGTAATACGGGAGGAAGGCTTTAGGTTGTTCTGGAGATGGGGAGTTCAGATATGGAGATGCCGAAAGAACATGGCAGAGAGGGGGAGAAGAAATCGTGGTTGGGGGTGGGGAGGGGGAGAAGCAGTGACGGAACCAGGATCCAAGTTAAGGGAGGGCAAATTCTTATGGAGAAAATGACATATCAAAAAAATTTCCTACGTAATGCAAAAAATGTCTTAAAGTTAAAATATCGAAAATTGAAGACTAAAAACATTAAAAATATTGAAATACACGTACCGTACTATTTGCAGAGACTAAGAGGTGACAATTGGATCCAACGGGTCTGCATGCATAAAGTACACTTGTACTGGCCACACAAGTGCTTTTGATGGGCATATAGAAGTTGCAATCGTTCATTTCATTCCTTGGACAGTTGAACAAGAGCTGGAGAGAGGTTTTTACCTTCCGATTTGTTGTCCATGTTTCCATGTCTTTAGGACCTTCTATATGTCTCCAGACCAAATGAAAATCCAACATCATAAACATCAGTGGCAAAATAAACTTCCTCAAATGAAGGATCTTTACCTCATTACCAATGAAGCACTGTAATTGATTCCACAAAAGAAGCAGCCACTCAAATCAAAAATCAATCTAAAAAATGTTGATGAATTCAATTACCAATAAAATTAACTTGACGAGGTATAGAACTTCTAGCATTACCAAGACTATCAATCAACCTATTATAGGTTGCAAGATCAGGTATGAACCCCATATCCAACATCTCATCCACCACCACTTCCCCCTCCTTCCGTTTTCCTTCTCTTGCAGAACCAGACACCAAAATGTCATAGGTCATGCCATCCGGCTTGAAACCCTTGCTTAAAGCCAGCCACTTCATTCTATTTGCATCCACAGTTCTTCCCACGTCACAAAAACCTTGAAGGAGACAATTAAAGGTCACACTATCCGGGACCATACTTTCTCTAAGCATATTCTCCGCAAGTCTAAAAGCTTCATCAATTCTCCCTATCCTCCTCAAGCCCTCAATCAAAGTGGTACAAACATTCAAGCTTGGAACATTTTCTTTCTCCCGTGCTCCTTCACAACCTCCCACGCTTTACTTGCATTTCCCTTACCACAAAGGTTCTCCATCAGAACAAAATAATCATACCCATAAGGAAAAACTCCTTTCCTCGCCAAGTCAAGCAATAGCTCACATGCCTCTGAAAACCTACCTTCTCTATAGAGCCCATCAACCAATATGTCACAAGTCACTGTCGAAAACCCACATCCCAATTCAATCATCTCGTAAGCCATTGCAACCCCTTCGTCAAACTTCCTCTCCCCAAAGAATATATACAGGGATACCTTATGTACTAATAACTTCAACTTGTTGGTGCTTTCTTTTTTTGGATCACTAAGAGTATGGTTTTTACACTATTTGGTAGATCAATAATAAAAAGATAGAAGAAATAGCATAAGTATTTCTGAAATAATAAAAAGCTTGATGCACTATGCTTTAGGAGTACCATTTTGAAATAATAGCAAAATTCCTAAATAATAGCACTACGAAATAATAGCATCAAGCTTTTTATTAAACAAATATTCCTAAATAATAGAGCATACTCCTATGCATCAATATTTCTTCTACACTTCTCAACTTTCTTAATTCTTCTCAAACAAATATTCCTAAATACTCTATTCGGCTATTCCCTAATGTTTTGAAATCCTAAATGGCTTAATTGGAAAATTAAATTAAATTAAACTAAATACTAAATAGTGTAAAATCTAAATTGCCGATTTCAATTTTCACATACATGGAGGCTGGAGTTTCGGAGAAGGCCGAGAGGGAGAGGCAGTCACTAGTCAGGCAGTTGGCAGAGACTAGGGAGTTCCGGGTGGCTGGTGGACCGGTGGCGGCACCTGCAGAGGCGGCTGGCGAGTGTGAGATTAGTGGGAATAAAAAAAAGAAACAAGAGAATGAGAGAGATAGTGGGCAGTGGGCTTACCTGGGTTGGGCGGCGTCGGCGGTCTGCCGGGGATGGCGGGCGGGGCAATGGCAGCGGGCAGGCGGCAGCAGTGAGTGCTGAGGGATAGCAGGAAACTAGAGTTTCGGACTCTGGGTTAGGCAGCGTCGGCGGTCTACCGGGGATTGCAGGTGACGCCGGGCGGGGCAATGGTAGCGGCGGCAGTGAGTGAGAGAGCAGATAACGGCGTGAGGGCTGACGCCTGAGGGAGAGTCAGAGTTTCAAAGAGAGTGCGAGATTGAGGCCGAAAGTTTTTTTTCAAAATCAGAAGGTGAAACGACGTTGTTTCACCCTCTGATTTTGAAAAAAATATATATATATATATATATAATGAAGCAGGCCTAGGCCAGTGGGGTCACGCCTGCTTCTTAATATATATAAAAAAATCAAAGAACTTTTGGAGCCAGTGGGGGAGGCCGCCCCACCCGCACTCCCTAGCTCCGCCGCTGGGGAGAAGAGATTTCGTGTGAGGGAAAAGGGGAATGGGTTAAAATAAAAATTAAAAATGATGACGTGTCGATGATGTGTAAAGGATGCAATGACGTGGCATATGACCGGACAAATGACCTGGAAATTGTGGGCCCATGATACACATGACATCATCTAATTGGTGCTGATGTGGCTCTCCGTTAGTGCTTCAAACGGCAGACCAACGGAGGGACATATTGTGACTTTAAAGTTTACCTCAAAAATGACTTTGTTTACCTCAGGGGCATATTTACAATTCGCGCATACCACAAGGGCATGAGATGCATTTAAGCCTTTTTTTTAGGGTAAGTTGAGTAGAATACAATGTTAGTACAATGCTTGTAAAGAGTTCTGAAGGGATTACTGGTTGCATGGTTTCCATTGTTTTGAATATTTTTTTTGCTAAGATTGCAGTAATTGGGCCAACCGTTTGCTTGGAACTATTAGAAAATAATTGAATTGAACCTGCCTTGCCTAATCTTTGGCCTTTTCTTGCCTTCTTTCAGAGGGGGAGAGGTTTAATTTTGTAAGATGGAACAAGAGACCCCCATAAAGGTATGAATCCGCTAGAGCCAACGATTATGCAGTCAGTCTCCTCGCCCTCGGGGAGCAGAAAAGAACTACATATAAGAGCTTACAGTTCAGTCGTGTACAACACCTAGAATCCGCATCAGACCTACCTGGTAATGGACCTATCGTGCTAAACGAGAAGGAACCATGTATGTCTGCGTTGCAGCTATCATTATGCGGCTCAGCAACCCCATAATATAAAAGAGCAGAAAAGCTACTCATTGATCCTTCAACTAGTTTAAAACCCCATACTACAATATCCTATGGAAGATTTCAAGAACAGAGGTCCATACTCAAGTGACCATTTAGAATCGTGTCAAAACATAATGGTTCGTAGATTCTACATAGATGGTAAACAGACCACTATGTTACAACTTTTCGACAAATCCTATTACAACTTTAGACAAAGTCTCCAACTGATTGAGGGAAAAGGCATGTCAAATTCAACTTCTAGATGCTAATAAGAAACTAGGGAATACAATTTCCACACCAGAAACTTGTGGTGTGTGTGAACCCATAAGTTTCAATGATAGAACATGACAAGCAGAGCGCGCAAAGGCCTCCACAAGTAAAGGATGAATTCATTGTTGTCAAGGCCATGCATAAGAGAAACCATCACTTGTTGAACAAGAATTTCCAACAGAGCCAGAGAAAAAATATGTACTACTCATGCTATTCCATGACACAAGTACTTCTATAAATTGCTAAGATTGTCAGTACTTCATGGACAATATCTACTATATCACTCGATTGATACCCTGCAAAAATAAACTACTGAGTAGCTACAAAAATTATCGATTATAAACTGGAAAAACTGACTGTCCAATTAAGAGTACCTGCAAATTTACGATACAAACACATGTACAAAAGAATAAACTATATCCATAACTAGTAAAGAACACAAACAACAACAAGATACACAAAATAACACATTTTTATCTCATCCTTTAGTAGCATAAATGGGAACCTATGCAGCTGAACTAAGATGATGATACTTTGACTGCTTTATCTGCCGGATGAAGCAAGCCAACTTTACCTTTAACCTTTAGTGGATTACTGGTCTCATCCCTCACTCTCTTAACCCGGGATCGGTTACTATGCTTGGCACTTAACCTGCTGATGGTGCTGAGCAACGGACGGGATTTCTCCTTCAAACTCCAACCGTTAGATTTTCGCCACGTCAATTAAAATTTACTCATCATTTGCCCGACCCATTTAACAGAGCAACCCACCCATTCAAACTTTCACCCACCCGCGTACCTTTTTGACTTGTCGTCTTCAAACCCTTCTTCTTCGCACGTCGCCCAGCCTCCCCCAGCTCCCCATCGCCTATCCTCCGTCGCCCACCGTCGAAGACTGTCAAAAAAGGTATCGATTCTATTTTGTGTTCTGATTTCGTTCGGTGGATTATAGTTATGATGCGTGGTTCTTGGGTGTTTGATTTTGAAATAGAGGTATTGCAAATTGATTTCGTTTGATTTTTACTGTTTTTTTTCAGATGTACTCTACCCGTTTTGTGCTGCAATTTTCTTGTACCATAATGGTGAATGCATAATGTAAGGAGGGGAAAGTGAGTAGATCGAAGGAATTTTTGAAAGAAATGGAGGATTCGGGTTTTGAAGCAAATTAATGATGTGACTTATAACTGTTTGATTGATGGGTACGTTAGTTTGGGAGATGTGGAAGGGAGGGTGTTGAGGTTGATGTCTGAAAGATGGACGATGCTATTAGGGTTCAGATCAGATGTTGGAGTTAGGATTTAATATGATTATATTCATTTGTAACTCCTTGATGAATGGATACTGTAAGCTTGGTCAAGTTCGTGAAACAGAGGGGTTTTTTATGTGCATGATGAAGTGGATTTGTCATTTTTGGCAAGGGTACAATGGTTGATAGGAAACAAGGACAAGCATATAATTTTGGTATGGGCACTGGGCAGAACAATGCCTCTTTTGTTTTACTTGGAGCTGCTAAAGGAATATTAAGTTGCACTTTCTTATTTAATTGTTCCCTTTACACCATGATCAGTTTTTTGCTATGAATTACACATTCAAGCTTGTACATAACTGTGAATAGCCCTGCAGTGTAGTGAACCACACTGCAGAATACACTTTTGGTTGTCTGCGCAAGTTGGGGCATTTGTTTTGAAATGCTGTTAATTGTGTTCCACACGTGGGATGGTTTCCGTGAATTGCTTTGTTAAGTGATCGCTCTCAAAATGTCATGTTGTCATTTTCTGATGTTATCACTCTTACCGTATTCTTCTCATTCACATTTACTGATGTTATCTCTTGAAAATGAAAGAAAAAGATAAAGGAATGTAGAGTGTACTTTATATGGGCAGGTTTGATACTCAGTAGTAGAACCTGCTTTGCTACCCTGGAATCTTATTGTTTGTGTTCCCAGATTCCCTTCAGATCACCACCTTCCCAAATTTACATATTGGTGTACACTTTGGAATGTATTTGCAGATTTGGTGTTCCTATTGGGTACACTTTTGGTGCTGGAATGTTTAAGTTGGACTCCCTCAAAGGTGGATCTCCATATGGTGCAAGTGTATTTTCTGGTGATGGAACTAGAGAACCGAGTGAAACCGAGTTTGTTGTTGCAGAGCATCAGGGCAGATACATGGCTAGTGTAGTCAAGAGATATGTCCGATCTTCTAAACTTGTTCCTGGTCACTGATGCACCTAGCCTTGCTAATGGCCATTTCTCACTTCTTTGATTGTCCAGAATGTTTGTGTCGGTATATGGTTGTGAAAACCTTGTATTTGAATTGTGTCAATTATTCTCGTGAATAATATCATGAGAGCAGCAGCTTTCCCCACCAGATTTTTTTTCCTCCTCTCTTGTTGTAGTTGAAGAAATACATTTGACGGTTTTGCAGAACTTCAAAGCATTAACTTCAATTCTAGCTGAAGATTATTGTACACCCAAAGCAAGCTAGAGAAAAGTAAACGAAACAAAAGGCACTAACATATGCAGGGTAAGAGAATAAAAAACAAAGTGACAGGAACAACTGCGCCAGCATTATCAAGACTTAACACTGACAATAAGGAATTGCTTTGTGACCACTCATTTTTTTTATACATGATGTAAGACAAAGATCTCATGCTTCTCTCAAAGAAATATGATACATTATCTTAGACCGGACCAGGGATACCTTAAGCAATCTGAGATCACGAATAGAAAATGTCCCATCATCATTTCCAGACGCCAACATACAGCTCGCCAGTCTTCTCTTAGAATGTTGAGGCAGACATTTCCTTCTAAGTCAATATTAGGATGGTACACCTGCATTTGATCGAGAATGTGATAATATACTAATCAACACTAACATGAAAACAAGAGGCCAATATCCATTGGCACTGTCCCAAGCTAAATTGGCACCAACAGATTAGTTTAAGAAAATAGTACTCATAAGATCTTAGTCATTGATTGAGATTTCCCATGCATCAAATTAGACTTCAGTTAACTAAAGAAGATGGAGAAAATAAATCCTCAAGACTTCTATTCTGCTCTATCAACTACTAAAAAGGTATGCATTCTTAAAAAAAATATATGAAACAACTAATGACTAATTTGTTTGCGTGCGTGGGGATATTCCAAACCAAAATATGTATCTAACAGAAGGGGATTGTTTTCTACTCAAATATTTAAAAGGGATTAGATGGGTTAAATTCTAGAATGAAGCACCCACTACAGGTCATTCCGTTGAATCTGGGGGGACACGATAAAGAATCAACGAAATGAAAAGACAACAAAAGAGGTAGAGAGATTGATAACTAACCTGTAACCAGTGCAGGGACGACGTTTCATGCTCTCTCGCCGTCGGAATAACTATAAGAGAGGGTGGTGGAGAAAAGGGATACGAAGACGACAACTCGGAATCTAGGGAGAAAGAGAGAGACCCACCGAAATTAGACTGCTCTCTTCCATCTCTGGTTTGCTGATTTGCGTCCCGAGTAGTGGAGATTAATGAATTTCAACTCTTCCATATGATTTTGCTGTGGTGCGAGCTGGGGGACGAAGGCAGTCGAAGAAAAGCGAAATCAAAACTGAAATGGGTAGTCGGGTCACAATTGAAACGGGTCGAAAGATACGGATAATCATGTCATTTCATTTTAAATGCGGTGGCGTGTTTTGGGCCGCTGGATTTTCATCTTTAGATCTCTACCGTCCATCAGCACCCTCAGCACAATAACCGATCCCTTGTCCACAAAATTAAAAACTCTCTCCATCTGCTTCAAGCACCTCTCAACCGGGTAATCCCCAAACATGCCACATGGCTTGCACCCCACGACATGAGTGACTAATGTCCACCGATTATCACCCATCCTGGATGATAAGTCTCAATCGTTTCCTCATATCGATCCACCAAAATCCCCCAGTAACCATGCAAATAATACTTATTTTCTAAATAAACCTTATCCCCCCCCACTTCTCCCTCTACTTTGACAACAAATAAACCATCGCTAACTGATCATCAGCTTCAAAAACCAGCCAATCCCTATGCTCTCGAGTCAGTACCTTCCCCGCCTCGTCCCTAATGTTCCCTTTGGGTCCCATGGGTACCCAAGCATCCAAGGGTCTTGCGACTACACCAGCATTTGGTTTAATGTTGTTTCCTTGGAAGACCCAAGAGCAGCTGGAAGATGTTTTTTTGTTATGTGTGATATGAGGTTCTATTATTCTATAGTCAATTTTGGTTTTCCAAAATGCGGATCTTCATAATATTTTGTTGACTTCCCAGGCCTTGTAACTGATATATGTATGAATTCAGGTGTTTGAATTCTAGAAAGCTGAGTTACTGCACTGATTTTGCAGCATTTGATATATCAATTTGCATTATTCTACCTATGTTCAAGAACCTAAAATGTAAAAATGTAAAAATCCTTGCATTATTATACAAATGAATAGCTAGAGAACCGGGCTATAAAACTACCAGTATAAAATTTTCAAAAAATACATTAGAATTAATACATTAGTTTTCAGTGATGCCACCGAGCCCAATGGATGTAAAGAAGTTAATTGAAAACCGAGTGTTCTTAGGATTGCCCTTTGGGAAGATAGATTCAATGGAGTCTTGCATTGCAGGATCTGTAATCCGTTCATTCAAGAGACGGATACCCAGATGCTCTGATAATTCCTGCACCAGGTGACAAAACCCCTGTAAACTTACAGTGCAAATAAGATAAACTACCAACTGTCATCAGTTTTGATAAACATAAGAACTGAGGAAAAATTTCACCTATTAGGCTCTAGGGACAGTATGAACAACAGAAGGACATGAATGATGATAACATGGATAAATCCCACAGGCCTCCAATCCAACAGAAAATATGAATTAGGCTTATATACATGGCGGATAAGGCCACTTATATGAATTAGACTTGGTTTTGTTACCACAACTTGCAGGTCATATACATGGTGACAAAAAAATACCAACAATTGCATAACTGATCACTAGATAGACCTGCATTCAGAATCCTTATGATTGTGTCCTCATGAGATGATTTAGGCCTTTACAAAGCAACTTTACAACTATGTTCAATTTCCCTACATGATCCTAAGAGTTTGCACACTACTAGTTGTGTCGTTCTTAGACTACAGAGCACATGGATTGCTTGTCAATTCTAGGTTTCTATGCTTGAGAAGCGAAATAAATTAGTGACAAATTGTAACCAGATGCCTGGGAAATAAACTAGACAATAGGATGTAAAATACCGATGACTGCTTTTTAGGTACCTGAAATAGAATCTTAATGAATATACGAGAAGATGAAGTGTTATCCTCCTCTGTTAACTGTATATAGGCCAAAACATACAGAACCACTGCCCCAAAAGACCATAATACCGGAGGTAAGTTCGCTCCTGACTGCAGCACTCCAGGAGCATAATACACAGCTCCATCTACATAAGCCATATCAAGACAAAATTGTATGTCAACAAGCGCCTACAGAACTAGGTGCAAGATAATTCTCAAACAAATAAAATAAAAAGGCAGATACTGTCGGCAACACCACATGACAATACTTGTAGATTAGCATGTTCTAACAAAACAAGTTTATAGACAAATATTGTAAGAAAACAAAAACAGAGTGGAAACAAACAACCAAATCGGGAATATTAGGTTCCTCAATTAACAAACAAAAGAGTTGGATAAACAAACAACCACGGAAATCAGAACCCAACCACAGAGAATATTAGAAGAATGTTTACGGGCATGCGAGAGATACCTGAACAACCCAAATCAACACAAATCAATATTAACTGCAAATGGCTTGCCCGTGCATGCGAGAGAGAGAGAGAGAGAGACATCAGCTCGAATGGGGAGGAAGCAAGGGCTACAGTGGTTTCCTCAATACCAAGACCATTGGATGTTTGGCTAAGCACAGGGGATGCGGTGGTTTTCAAATAGGGAGGAAATTCGAATCCCTAAGCGAGAGAGAGAATTCGAGAGCAGAAGCGGTAAATCGAAATCAATGTTCGAAATGGGGAATGAATTTAGAATCCCTAATAATGTTCGAAACCGGCCCGGTCTACCCATCATGAAATCGGTTCCTCAACAAAAACCGGGTTTTGCCCTCATTTATTAGGTGGCAAGCTGGGGACCGTCGGATCTTGACCGGGAAGATCCTGACCGGTGCTCCACACCGCTTAACACCACACCGCTTAACACAATAACCGGTCTCAATATCTGATGCCCATTGCCAATTCCTCAACAGGAAACTCCCAGTATTCAACCCAATCCAGTTTTTCTGATCATAGACCATCTCATTCCAACCGTGCATCACCAAATTGTAACCTTTGTACCTCTCCCAAGGAACCTCAAAAGCCATGTCGGTAAAAAGAGTCCACCATAGAAACTCCACTTCTGGGCGTGACAAAAGGAGCTTCCGAATCAACGGGAGCTTGGCCCAAAAACCCCCCATTTCAGCGTCGAGAAGGGCCATATTGTAGAAAACTTCAATCCCATGTAACCTACAGTAATCAATTTTGTTCTTGATAGATTTTAAAAGGAAATAATCACCTAACAGGTTTTCACAGGGTTGTGGGGACGACCCGGTTACAAGCAGGACCCGGGGCTTGTTGGGTCCAATAAGTTTGGGTGATCAGAATTTTCTTTGAGCCAATTTGATCTCTGCTCATCCCAGTTTGAGATTTTGGGCCCCAAGCAGTATGGTTTGTTCGGGACGGATGTCGGCTCGTCTTCTTCTTCGACGAAGAGTTTGTTGATGTCAAAGGTGTTATAATTACTTAGAAAAAAAACAAAGGTGTTATAATTGTTGAGGTAAACTTCTAGTTAGTCTCATATTTTTGGGGCAAAATCAAGTTGCTATCCTTATTTTCCAAACCAACAATTTGATACTTTTATGTTTCAAAATCACTCAATCTTAGCCACCGTTTAAATTCACCACCAAATGAGACAGTTTTTCATGCACGTGCGTGTGTCTACTCCACCCAAAATGACAAATCTACCCTCAGTAAGTGTGAGATCTATCTTCCCCATCTCTCGCACGAACTCAGCTCCCCTCACTCAACATTCGGCCTCTCTGCCCAATATTGTGTTCTATTATTCAGAGAAGAGATGAGTTCAACCGGTGGAGGTGGTGCGTCGACCAAGGGTGGAAGGGACAAGCCAAAGGCCTCAAAGTCGGTGTCCAGGTCTCAGAAGGCAGGACTTCAGTTTCCGGTGGGAAGGATCACCAGGTTTCTCAAGGCTGGCAAGTATGTCGAGCGTGTTGTTTTGTTCGCTTTTGGTCGTGGGTCGCCGTGGAATTGGGGAATTTCTTTTGGGATCTCGATCAA
Source organism: Myrica gale (assembly GCA_963930655.1). Taxonomy (NCBI): domain Eukaryota; kingdom Viridiplantae; phylum Streptophyta; class Magnoliopsida; order Fagales; family Myricaceae; genus Myrica; species Myrica gale. The sequence continues at coordinate 12,087,105 of OZ005614.1, forward strand.
AGTGTTTTCTGAACCAAAACGGTCTTTTTGTTACGCCAATATAAATTTTGCCTTTATATTTCCGAAGAAAGAGAAAGAGAAGATCATTATGTTTTTTGGTTTGATTTTGATGCGATCTGATTGTGCTATGTTTCGTATATTCAGGTATTAGAACTTGCTGGGAATGCAGCGAGAGAACAAAAAGAATCGAATTGCGCCGAGGCACATCCAGCTTGCTGTGAGGAATGATGAGGAGCTGAGCAAGCTTTTGGGGTCTGTTACCATTGCAAACGGAGGAGTATTGCCCAATATCCACCAGACACTTCAGCCCAAGAAGGTTGGCAAAGGGAAGGGCGAGATTGGATATGCTTCTCAGGATTTTTAGTCTTTCTAGTCTATGTAGTCTCACATTGTGTAGTATATATTTGCTTTTCAATTTTCTTATGTCACCTCAATTGCCATATCATCTTTTTGTCAATGAAAAGAATCTATTATCTTTCGCCTTTATCCCAACTCATATTCCTTACCATTCATGTCTTCCTCATCCCTTCTGCATTGTTTAAAGGGTATCCCTGTGAGAGATTAATTTTGTTGAAGTGGATGGTGGTTTTCTTGACAGTTTGTGTTCATGTGGTCGGGGATTTCGAAAATCTCTTCGGTGCGTTTCGATAGTACCACCTGTGACGTGTCCTCCAAATCCCCCAACCAATCCTCCACCCTCTAACTCTTGTTCTTATCACTCAAGATCACATGTAGGATCGATCTCCCTGCCTCCTACGGGACGCCAACTCCTAGAAATCAGTCTTGCCGTTTGGCAAGCTCAGATTGGTCAGATGGGCCCCACTCTTCCTACCACCTCATATGCCACCGATTCCGTTAACAATCGAATACGTTTAATGATAAGGGCAGTCTGGTCATCCACCAATCACTTATGAAGGGCATTCTGGTCATTTCACGAAAACTGTCTCATTTGACTGTGAATTTAAATGGGGGCGAGAATTGAGTGATTTTGAAACATAGGGGTCTCAAATTTTTTGTTTTGAAAAATAGGGGTCGTAACTTGATTTTGTCCCAAAGATATGAGACTAACAAGGGGGACGGCGGCGTTAGGACCTCTGAAAAAGTCCCCAGTGAAGACATTGGCCTGCACTACCACAAGGAGGAGGATAACATGCGAGATGTGGCGCCAATGACACCCATGGGCGCCTTTGACAACCCCACAGCGCGCCCAGCCGAAGCACCACAGACAAGTCATGACATCAGCATACCCGTGCGCGAGCAAGGCACACCAGCACCATTGACAAGCCATGGCAGCCCAGCGATGCCCACACTCAGCATGCCAGCCAGCCAGCCGCAGACATGTCATGGCAAGCTCATGACCACCACATGACCTTGCCTAGACTTAGTGCCACAGCAGGGCCTTGATCATCATCCACGCCAAGCAGCAGCAGATGACCAAGAGTGGCTACCCACAACAGCCACCGTCCGCGGCGGAGCACCACCACCTTTAGCGGTGACCGGACGGGAAGTGACGAGCATGACCTTGGGAGTCGGAGGAGCATCACCACCCAAGGAAGAGCATGGCGGCGCGCCACCGTGTAGGGCGGCGGACGGCGGCAAGATCAATCTTTCAGGATCACATCTTCAGAGATTGGCTTTGATTATGGTAGTGATTGAATAAATCTTATCTTCTAGAATTAGACGTTTCTAGAATATTATCTTTCCTTTTGAGTTTTGATGTTTTAGGAATGTATCATCAAATCTCTCTGATTCTAGGAATTGTTTCCTTAGAATCTCGAAGATTTGATTTAGATTGATTGGATTTGATTTGGTTAGGGTTTTGTAAGCTCCTGAGACGGCCTATATAAGCACTCCTCAGGAGCATTAGAATTCATTCAGTCATAGAGTTGAGTATTGAAAGCTAGAGAGCTTTCTGAGTGTGGCCAGGCATAGGCACGTTTATGCCAGTAGACTTTGGGCCTAATAATCTCTTGAGTTGGGCGTTCTTGTGCTAACAACCCTTGTACGAGTGTTCTTAGACCACGTTCTTCGTAATAAGAGCGAGGTATTCTTCATTTGTTGTGTGTTTGATCCTAAATTCTACGCTCGTGTGTTACTAGAAACGGTTCGGAAGGATCGATTACGGTATTGGAGTGGATCGCATGGAGGAGTTGGTGATTGTTGTGGAGTCCTTGACCGGGGACCCTAACAAATTGGTGCTTTCATTGAGAGGAGATGCTTGAAGATTTCTACACTTCAAGCGAGGTAAACACGAGCAAACCTTACTTTGATTCTAGTTGCTAAGATTTTTGTAGAAGAAAGTTGTTTGTACTGTGTTGGAATTATTATCTGTGGTAGGGTTCGATCTTCAATTTGGAGAGAACCCAAGGTCTGAAAGTGTTAGTTTTTAATACGTTCTTGGTGGGTAAGGGTTTCGATCTTCCTTTGGGAGAGAACCCACGGTCGGACTTATTGCAGTCAAGTGTTCCCATGGAGGCCGCATCGAGTTCATTTCCATCCAACAAAGACCGTTTTGAAGCTTTGGAGCTGGCATCTCGTTGGATGAAGGAGAAGATGGTGGAGACTACTACTTCCATGGGAGACATGCAAGGGGCCAAAACCTCAGTCACAAATGCGACAGAGGAGAATATGAAGGCGGTGGAAGGCATGAGGCAAGACTTGCAAGCAATATTGGCAAGACTTGGAGGAGAACCGAATGGGGGGCAACCGCAGACCACCCCCAAGCGTGGAAGAGGAGCAGCCCTTTGATGAAAGAAGAACTCACATGTCCGAATCTACCAAAGGAGAACCTAAGCAGCGGCCAGCACTTAGATTCAGTGGAAGAGTGAAGAATGAGCGGGAGGTAGTGGAGAGGTGGCTGCGCAAGGAGGAGCCCAACCATGATGCTGATGACCATGCAAGGACTGAAGAAGAAGTTGAGGGGAGTCAGTATAGGGAGGAGGAACCCTATGACCGAATCCATGGAGATGCTAGAAGGCATGAGAGACCACAAAGAGGCAACCACTACCATGATGATGATAAGGGAGGAAATCGGTTTAATCACCGAGGACCTCGAAGGGCCCATTACCGTGGAGGTGACTATGAGATTGATGATGGAAATTAGTTTAACAACCGAGGACCAAGAAGGCCACAATACCGTGGAGGTGACTATGACGATGATGAAGGAAATCGGTTTAACAACCGAGGACCAAGGAGACCAAAGATTGATTTTCCCAAGTTCAACGGTGGTGATCCTCATGAGTGGATAGACAAGGTGAACCATTATTTCCATATTTATGAAGTACCAAGGGAGTAAAGAATAGCCATTGCATGTTTCTTCCTTGATGGAAAGACGAGCAAGTGGTGGAGATGGATTCGGGCTCAGTGCGAGAAAGAAGGTAAAAGACTCGGATGGATGACATTTGAGAGAGAGCTGCTGATGCAATTTGGGCCCTCGCCCATTATCAACCATCATGACCAACTAGCCAAGCTAAAGCAAGAAGGCAAGGTGCATGCTTACGTGGAGGAGTTCCATCAACTCCAAACCTTGGTGAGGGGTTGGTCCGAGGAGGCACTTGTTGGTACCTTTGTGGATGGCTTGAAGTCGTGGATTGCCAAGGAGCTCAAGTTGAAGCAACCCACAAGGCTACAAGAGGCGATGAGAATGGCCGAGATTCTTAAAGAAAGTCACCATTTTGAAAAGAGACACACCAAAGACCAAGTGACTAACAAGGCTTCTTAACCCTTGTACTCCACAGGGTCTTGGAAGGGAAAGGAGGCGACTATGGGAGATGCAAGGAGCAAAGGGAAGGAAGTCAAGAAGCTGACCCGTGAGGAGCTTGATGAGTATATCAAGAAGGGCTTATGTTTCAAGTGTGGAGAGAAGTGGAGTCGCAACTATCAATGCAAGAAAGCTGCCAAAGTGATGTTCATGATTGATGAAGATGAAGAGCATGTGGGGAGACAAGTGAAGAGGAGCACGGGCATGAGGAGTCATCTAGTGAAGGGGAAAGTGAGGAGGCCGAGCTGAGCCTTAATGCTATGTCCGGAGTACAAAAGCCCTCAACCATGCGACTTATGGCTTGGGTCGGGAAGCATGAAGTAACCTTGTTGGTGGATAGTGGGTCTACCAAAAACTTCATCAACTCCCGCATTCTTTCTAAGGTGGGGTTGCATAAGGAAGAAATAGAGCCATTCAAAGTTAAGGTGGCACATGGCGAGAAGTTAAGGTGCGAGATGGTCGTGAGAACTGTGAAGATGAATGTCCAAGGTGTCCGCATAATGGCTGATCTTCATGTACTTTCTTTGGTGGGGTTGGATGTGGTCTTAGGCAATGCTTGGCTAAGAGGCATTGGCGAGGTTGTCACGGACTACGAGAAGATGACTATGGAGTTCAAGTTGGGAGGAAAGAAGAGGATGTGGAAAGCTCTAGCATCAAAAGAGCCAAGGCCTTGCGAGGCCCATATGTTCGAAAATCTATGCAAGGGTGGGGCTCATTGCTTCGCCATAGTGATGGGCCAAGACCAAGAAGAAGATAAGCAAGAAGAGAAGCATAGTGATGGAAGTGAAGAGCTGCCTCAAAGTGTGAGGGCGGTTTTGGAAAGACACAAAGAAGTCTTGGAGGTGCCTACCTCGTTGCCTCCAAGTAGGGAGTTCGATCACCGTGTGTTGAAGGATGCTAGTAAACCGGTGAATGTGCCACCATACCGGTATGCTCATTTTTAGAAGGGTGAGATTGAAAGAAAAGTGGAGGAGATGTTGGCTAGTGGCTTGATTCGACCAAGCACGAGCCCCTTTTCATTTCCAGTGCTACTTGTGAGAAGGAATGATGGAAGTTGGGGCTTTTGCACCTACTATCGGGCCTTGAATGAAGCAACGGTGAGGGATAGATTCCCCATTCCTACAGTGGACGAGAGATGCTTGACGAGTTGCTTGGAGCTCATGTGTTCACCAAGCTAGATTTGAGGGCCGGATACCATCAAATCCGGATGAAGGAGGAAGACACCCACAAAACGGCATTTAGGACTCACTCCGGCCATTATGAGTACCTAGTGATGCCTTTTGGGCTATGTAATGCCCCATCGACCTTCCAAGCGGCTATGAACGCCATATTCAAGCCGTTCTTAAGGAAGTTTGTATTGGTGTTCTTCGATGACATCTTGGTGTACTCAAAGAGTGTGGAGGAACACTTGGAGCAGTTAGAGCGAGTGTTGGTGATCTTGAAGGTGCACCACTTCTTCATCAAGGCTTCCAAATGTGCTTTCATGCAAGAAGAGCTAGAATACCTTGGCCATATCATCTCGGGCCAAGGAGTGAAGGTGGACCAACGGAAGGTTGAAGCTATGGTGGATTGGCCTTTACCCAAGGATGTGTCAGCCTTGCAAGGATTCCTTAGTTTGACGGGTTATTATCGACGGTTCGTGCAAGGCTATGGATTGATAGCCAAGCCACTTACGTCGATGTTGAAGAATAAGGGCTTGAATGGACCGAAGAAGGGAGGAGGGCCTTTGATGACTTGAAGAGAGCCATGACCAAGACACTCGTCTTGGCCTTGCCCGACTTCAAGAAACCATTTGAAGTCTATACTGATGCAAGTGGAGAAGGAATTGAGGCGGTACTAGCACAAGAAATGAGGCTCATTGCATATATTTCAAAGGCCTTGGGGCCAATGAAGAAGGCGTGAAGCACTTATGCGAGGGAAATGTTGGTGGTGGTACATGCGGTGAAGGTATGGAGACCTTACCTCTTGGGGAGAAATTTCACCATCGTGACCGATCAGCAAGAGTTGAGACACTTGATAGAACAAAAGATAGTGACGCCGGAGCAGCAAAAGTTCCTTGTGAAGCTTTTGGGGTTCGAATATGACATCATGTATCAACCCGGCAAGGAAAATAAGGTGGCTGATGCCTTATCGAGGAAGGAAGAAAGTCCAATGATGTGGACTCTTTATGAAGATGAGGCCGAACTTAGTGTCTTGACTGGAGCTGAATGGAGGATATGAGACAAGCTTAGAGAGGCCGTGGAGTTGGATGCAAGGTCTCAAGAGATCGTGGATAAGCTTGAGAGCCTTTGTGATGGGGTGACCAGATTCAAGTTGCGGGATGAACTTATCTACTATAAGTCCTACATTTATGTGCCGGATGTACCCAACTTGAGGAAGGAGATCCTTACTCATTTCCACCATAGTAAGGAAGGTGGTTAGTCGGGATGGCTTAGGACCTACATAAGGGTCAAGCACTTCTTCTATTGGGAAGACCTAAAGAGAAGTGTAAAGAAGTGGGTGGCCGAATGTGATGTGTGTCAAAAGGCCAAGCATGACACAAGAGCCCCCACGGGCCTATTGCAGCCCTTGCCCATACCGGAAGCTATATGGGAAGACTTGTCCATGGACTTCGTAGAGGGCTTGCCCACAAGTCAAGGGTTTGAAGTGATCTTAGTGATGGTGGATTGCTTAAGTAAGTATGCTCACTTCATACCCTTTAAGCATCCATTTACAATGAAAAGCGTGGCTAAGGCGTTTGTGGATAACGTGGTAAAGCTCCATGGTTTTCCTAGAACTGGATCGGGATCGGGTGTTCATGAGCTCCTTTTGGAAGGAAGTGTTTGCACTTCAAGGAAGCAAAATGAAGACAAGTTCTTCATACCACCCACAGACCGATGGCCAAACGGAGGTGGTCAACCGTACGCTAGAACAGTACTTGCGATGCTACTGCCATGACGAGCAAGCAAGGTGGATGGAATATATGTCGTGGGCAGAATATTGGTATAACACCACGTACCACGCATCCACCACACTTAGCCCATTTGAAGTGGTGTATGGAAGAAAGTCTCCTACCTTAGTGGCTTATGAGAAGGGTACGACTAAGAATGCGGAGGTGGAGGAAGCCTTATTCACAAGGGATGAGATTCTAGCCAAGGTGAAAATGGAGCTCAAGAAAGCCCAAACTAGCATGAAGAAGCAGTATGACAAAAGGAGGAGACTCGAAGAGTTTGAGCCCAGGGACTTTGTATACTTGAAGCTTCAACCGTATGGCCATAAGATCATGAAGAGAAAGGTGAGCTACAAGCTGGAAAAGAGATACTATGGGCCTTCCAAAGTGGCTACTCGTGTTGGGATCATTGCATATCGGTTGGAATTGCCACCAACCTCAAAACTTCACCCGGTATTTCATGTGTCTCTCCTCAAGAGACGGGTTGGAGATCCTAGTTTGATCGTGGAGGAATTGCCTTCCTTCAATGAGGAAGGAAGAATACTTCTACAACCTGTCATAGCCCTTGAGTACAAGATGGTGCTAAGGGGGGATTAGAAGGAAGATTTGGAGAGTGTTGGTGCAGTGGAGTGGGCGACCAAAAGGGAAGCAACTTGGGAGGACTATGATGAGATAGCCTCAAGGTTTCCACAATTTACCCTTGAGGACAATGGTACACTTAATGGAAGGGGGAATAAAAGGGTCTTCAGTGAAGACCTTGGCCTGGACTACCACGAGGAGGAGGATAGAATGCGAGATGCGGCGCCAATGACACCCATGGCACCTTCGACAACCCCACAGCGAGCGCAGCAGACGCACCTGACACGCCCATAGCGCGCACAGTCGAAGTACCACTGACAAGCCATGGCAGCCCAGCGATGCCCACACTCAGAATGCCAGTCAGCCAGCCGCAGACATGTCATGGAAAGCTCATGGCCACCACATGGCCTTGCCAAGACTTAGTGCCAGAACAGGGCCTTGGTCCCCAGCCAAGCCAAGCAGCAGCAGATGACCAAGAGTGGCTACCCACAGCAGCCACCGCCAGCGGCGGAGCACCACCACCCTTAGCGGTGACCGGACGGGAAGTGACAAGCATGACCTTGGGAGTCGGAGGAGCATCATCACCCAAGGAGGAGCATAGCGGCGGCGTCACCGTGTAGGGCGGCGGACGGCGGCGAGATCAATCTTTCAGGATTGCATCTTCAAAGATTGGCTTTGATTATGGCAGTGATTGAATAAATCTTATCTTCTAGAATTAGATGTTTCTAGAAGATTATCTTTCTTTTTGAGTTTTGATGTTTTAGGAATGTATCATCAAATCTCTTCTGATTCTAGGAATTGTTTCCTTAAAATTTTGAAGATTTGATTTGATTTGGTTAGGGTTTTGTAAGCTCCTGAGAAGGCCTATATAAGCACTTGTCAAGAGCATTAGAATTCATTCAGTCATAGAGTTGAGTATTGAGAGCTAGCGAGCTTTTCTGAGTGTGGTCAGGCATAGGCACGTTTATGCCAGTAGACTTGGAGGCTAATAACCTTTTGAGTTGAGCGTGCTTGGGCTAATAACCCTTGTACGAGTGTTCTTGTGTTCTTGTGGTTCGAAGGACTAATAATCCTTAGACCATATTCTTCGTAATAAGAGCGAGGTATTCTTCATTTGTTGTGTGTTTGATCATAAATTCTACGCTCGTATGTTACTAGAAACGGTTCGGGAGGATCGATTACGATGTTGGAGCGGATCGCGTGGAGGAATTGGTGATTGTTGTGGAGTCCTTGACCGGGGACCCTAACAACCTCTTCGAGGACGCGGTGAGGGTCGGCGAGCTTGCGGGAGGAGTAATAGAAACGGTCACGAATCTCTAAGAAGACTTGCTCCGGGGTTCGAATCTTCCAGCTCCGATTGTGTCACGTAGGAAGACAACGGTGAGTACGAGACAGAGGATAGTGACCTTGGGATTGACAGAGAGTTCTCTGGATCTTACGCCATCTCTGAGCTCCCAAACACTTGTCTATCATTTTTCCTGTTACTAATGCCTCAACCAAAAAAGAAATGACTGGGGGATTCGCTAGAAATGGAAAGCCCGATGAAATTCAACTCCAAAAAGGAAAAAATCGATTTGGATTTTCCCAAAGGAAGTAAATTTGGGAGGTCGGACTTGGTGAGAGAGAAGAGGGGAGAATAGCTAGCCCCCACATGAGACCCTTTCTGAATTTGGAAAGCTGAGGAGGAACTAAAAGTTGATGCGTGGGAACTCTTTACACTTTAAATACAAATCACAGGAGTCGTAAGACGACAAGAGGCCCTTCTTGATGAGTTGTTTATCAGAGGTGTTTTGATTGTTAAAATTTTGACTCCGAAATTTTTGCTCTCAAATATTTCTATAATACTTCAAGTTTTCTAATCCAAAGTCAATAGTACCGTAAACGGATTTTAAAAAGAAAATATCCTATGATCATTTGCTTTGTTTAATGATTCATAAAAACATCATTTGTTTCATTTCGCACATCTTTCATTCTAATTTAACAGCTAATGTGAACATAATTACAAACCGAATATAATTTAAAAGGGAATATTGCTTCTTCTTTTTTAACTAAAGTGGTAACTTGTTAGGATAAATTATCTTTTGCACTTGGTTATATTTTAATATTGTCGTTCCATATTTTTGCAGCTGTCTCCCAAAAATTAAATCAAATAAAGCATAAACAGAAAATATTAAATGATAGATTAATTTGAAATTAATAATATGATCACTCTTGTCTACTAGAATAAGTGAGAGTTAAACATATCGCTCTATTTGCAAAAATTATTCAGTTATAGTTACACCTAGATCAAGATAATCTACTATTCTTTGCATGAATCGCATGATAAAAAAACCTGATAGTTCTACACAATTTAATGATATCCACGTAAGTCTCAAAGCTTCTGTATAAGCCAGATTTGTGACCACATTTATTTCTACAACCTCAATCCGACTATTATCCTTAAATCAACCCCACATGAGAAGTGGGAGCCCTAAGATCAAGAAGAATTAGGGCCCGTCCAGAAAGAATACAACAAATGTATATTGCAACTCCAAATTTGATAATGGTCAATATGCTACTCGTCCTTGCAGAGCTTCCTCAGTGTTACCGAGATTCTCCTAGTCTGATTCAATTCATGGCCTTCCCATATTTGAAACCCTGGCCTGCGATTTATTTCATGCTTCCACCGGTAGCGAGCTTCTTTGGACATAATAATCAAAGATCCAGGGTTCAGATAAACAGGAATCTTTGTCATGGGTGGATCCATGTTTCCCCCATTTGGGATGTCACAATGTGCTTGTTCAACTCGGGTAAAATGCATCACGCATGATGACTCTAAGGAGACAATGGCAATTCCATCTTCAAAGCGCATAAGGTCAACATGTGCACTGATCCCCTGCAAATATATAGGTGCGGTAATGTCATGTCTTACACAAATAAGCAGTACACAATACTTGGAAGGAAACAAAACATGTTTAAACTTCGTCTGAACAGGAGCATACGGTACCGGGCTAGTTGGCAAGATATTAAAAAGCATTGGAAAAAACAAACTATGAAATCATAAACGACCACCAGAGGAAAGGTATCTTGAAGACTACATATATCCAAAAGATATTGAAACATTTCTGTTTGTTTATAACTATTGCTACGCCACTTGTTATCCTTATCAAAAGGTAACAATAGAATGATGTCTAAATTGCACCAAGGTGAAACAAAATTGTTCATTGGAGAGATGAGGAGATACAATTGATGTCTCAGTACAGACCCTTATAAGGGAAATTACAAAATGCTCAAATGTAAAACGGGCAACCGGACTTAAGAGTAGCAGCATTTTGGTTCTAGTCAAACAAACAAAAAGTCAGAACTCAATTTGCGGATTACGGACATGATGAATTCTTAAGACTCCATTTGTTGGATACTAGAGTCCAGGAAAAGTAGGAGGAAAGTGAAAGAAAAAATTACCAAGGACACCCGAGGAACCTATTTCTCAAGCAATTTAGCATTTTTCCCTTACTCCTCACCCTTGCCAAGATCCAATCCAAAAACTTAAGAGAGAGAGAGAGAGGTAAAACTTCTACATGTGACACATTAGAACCATTTTTAAAAGATCCACTGAACAGAGACTTTTGATTCATATATTTTAATTAAATCTAAGAACAGGAATTTTCATAAACATATATATATATATATATTTGATAAGTAGGGATTTTCATAAACATATGGCCAAACTCAGGCTATATTCATTTGTTTGTGTACCGGAAAGACCAACATCTAACACAATCACCAATGCAAACTCTAGAAACCCTAATGACTTCCAAAGGAAGCACAAGAGGTGAATTTCAAAAAAACTAGAAACTGCAAGAATAAGCCAAACTTAACAACTCAGTAAGACCGGGAAAAAAAAAAACTCAGCAAGTCCAATGAATTCATGATTGCTATCTGTATAGCATGCCCTCATCAGAAGCAGTCATATCGCACCTCACCTGGTTGGTATACATTTACAATGAGTTGATCAAAAAGTGGCTCTCTCCACAATAAATCCGATGGAAAGGGGAAGGCTTCTTGATCCCCATGATAAGTTCCCAAGACCATAGGATCAAAAGCATGATCACTAGAAAGCACCAGCTCTCGGATAGAATCTGCAGTTTCAATCGCCCATATCGGAAGATTTCCAAACCTCATAGCCTGGAGAGAGAAAAAGGGGATAAGGTTACCTGCAACAACCTAGTAGCACAAGTAAGATTCACATGAAGTTGCCTTCATGACCTTGATTATCATTCCCTAGTCTAGAAAGGACTTATACAATATAGATGGTGAAAAGTATCATCAGATATGCTAGATGATCTCATTCTTCCCATGCGTCATTTTCAACCCCTCCATCCTTGTCTTTTGATCCTCTATTTCCTTTTACAATGGGTCAAAACGGTATGCACTTCAACAAAAAAATAGAAACAATTCTGATGGTTTTCTACTTCATTTATTTGATTGAGAAGTCAATACCCATTTAGGTTTGCTTTAATCAACTCAAAATTCATAAGACTCGTTATGGAGAATAAACTTCTTTATATGGGAGATAATGCATTTAACACCATTGCCTTAATACAGAGTTAGATTTTCTGAACAGGACTAAGGATATGGGATAGATATTGAAGGATGGGTAGAAGAAATGCAGACTCAGTACATTGGTACACCCTTTTATACTACAACAGAATTTCGTAAAATGTGTAGCCTTGCCAGGAAACTTAACCAGCATGTCTCTGATACTTGTACAAGCCAAACTAGCCAAACTAGAGCAGGTAACCAAACAGACTACTGTCAATCCCCTACTACCTTCAGCTGCTCTCAACTCCCGTCTAAACTGATAACTAATGCTAAACTGCTTCAAATACATGACCACGAACACTAAGCTAATAATGTTACATGCTAGGATTAGGCAGGAACGGACCTGGTTGTGAGAAGCTTCAGTGAACCATCCTTCTGCAATCACATGTTCATATAAAACGCAGCACGTGAGCAATTTTGCAATGATTTTGGACCTACAAATGCATCTAAATTTTCTACATTGGGCAAAAAAATATAGCTGCATCTCAACTTCAAACTTATCCATTGAAGATAATTGTTTTCCTTGTCTGCAGCATTCGACTCGTTTGTTCAAAGATTTCCTCGTGGACCAGGTATTATTTAGGGATAAACAAAGGGAAAAAGGAAGGAAAAAAAAAACAGAGGTTTGGCACCGTTTTCAATGGCAGAGAGCAGGGAGGATTGTAGTTGAGCTGAGAGGAAATCCCTGCACACCCATAGCCCTCTGACATCAGTGATTTGTTCCCAGATGGGATTTTGACGTACCGCTGTTGGTTGAGTTCGATCGGGGTGCAGCGCATCTCCTTCCAATTGAGATGCGTTTGGTTGTTCGTAGTCTTCGCTGTCCGATGATTCGCCGAAAACTTCTTTGAGAAGTCCCTCCTGATCATCCATTGCTTCGAAGATTACACCCCGTAAAATGATTCTGACGAGGCAAGAAGGCCTCCCTTTTCCATTTCTCTATGTATGGGAATCCCACTTGTTCTAAGGAATCCGACGAATCTCTTTTCAGAAAGTGTCTTTAAAGTTATGTTGGCTTTAGATTTTAAAATAATTTTTTTATTTTTGTGTATTTTTAGAAGTAATGTAAATTTTCTTAGGATAAGTGAAAGTTGTGTTAAAAATTGTTAAAATTTGTAAAAAAATATTGAAATTGGTAAAAAAAAAGTATTATAATTGATGAAAAAAATGAATGCTAAATTTTTTTGAAAACGTTTTGAAAATCATCCAAACTTTTAGTAGTTTGGATAGAATTGTGAATATTTAAGTAAATTTGAGTTTTATATGTTTTTGTGTAAAAATTGGTGAAAAATTATTTTATTTTTATTAGAATTTATAATAAAAAAAGTATAGAGAAATATGATTTAATATAATTTTTTAATAAAAAAAAGGTTAAATGCATGTCATGCCCCTATGGTATGCGGTAATAGCAAATATGCCCTTGAGGTAAAAAAAAAAGTTATTTTCATACCCCTGAGGTAAACATTCAGGAGCAAATATGCCCTTCCGTTATGTGTCGTTTGAAACACTAACGGTAAATGCTGACATGTCTAATTTTGACACGTCAGCACCAATCATAAATCGACACGTGGCATTTTCGAAAAAAAAAAGGGGAGAACCCCTTCGAGCGGCCCTTCGCCGCCGCGGCTCCCCTGCTCAGGGGTGGCCGGCAGGGTGCCACCCCGGCGACGGGGGAGCCCAGATCTGGGCTCCCCCGCGTCGCGCGCGCCGCGAGCCACCCCTGAGCAGGGGAGCCGCGGGGGGTTGGGCCAGTGGGAAAAATCGTGAAATGGCTAATGGGGGAGGAGGGGCCGGGAGGCAAGGAGGGGGCCAAGGGAAAAAAACGCGAAATTTGGGAGCCCGGGAGAGGGCCAAGAGGGGGTTAAACGATTAACACCCGGTGTCCCGGGAACCCAGGAACTGGGAATAGCACTAGGTTTTTTTTGCAAATGCTTAAACCGGCACTGAACAACCCGGTGCTGGTGCCACTGAACAGCCCGGTCCAAGAATGAATTTAAAGGGGGGCAACTCCTAAACAAAATTGACATAATTTTTTTTACTATGTAATGTAAAAAAAATGTCTTAGAGTTAAAATATTGAAAATTAAGGACTAAAATTAAATTCATTTGGTATTACAAATAAGATAGAGCTGATATTTTATGAAAATACACCATGACAGAAAGTGAGTTTCTCACATGATAGATAGTTTATTTGGTCAGTCAACCCAACTGAATTGTGGTCAAGGCACAATGATAATGAAGGTATATGTTTTTAGGTCATAATGATGTTTTATGTTAGTAAGCAAAGTTACTTGAAAAGATGCAACAATTAGTTTGTACTATTAATGTTAACTGTGTATAAATCTTAGAGCAGAGCTGCTTAGCCTCTGCAACTTGACCCCTCTCTTGCTATTGGAAGGAAGAACATTTAAGCTCCAATCTTTACTTTTCCTTTAACAAGTGAATAAAAAGAGAGGACATGTTTAAACATTCGACCTCCAAAATGCTACATAGTGCAGATCCAATAGAATATCAAATGATTGAACATGTTCTCTTAAATATTTCAATTACCTCAAACGTACTTTTCAGTCCACAAATAACATCATAACAAAAAGCAACATCAAGATCTTACAAGCATTAGAGATTTTAATCTAAAATCAGCACGTATTCATATATTGTGTGTATATAAACTTAAATTAGTGAGAGTTAACATCAAAATGAGATTCTATTTAAGGAAATCAATCATTTTGATCGCAAATCAATCGACTGGACTTTAAAGGGGCCAACTACAGGAGACATATAAGTTATAAACAATAAAAATCAACATTTTGCATTGGTCCAATAGGGGCCAGGGGCCCTGTTAGACCTAGGGTGATTAGCGGTACAAACGGGGGCAGTTGTGCCCCCAACCGCCACCAGTATGCCAGTTTTTTCTACCGCCCCCACAACTGCTACTAGTGGTTGTTGTTACCGTATGGGCGGTTCCAGTTGAACTGCCCATACTTGGGCTTGTAATTTTTTTGGGCCTTTTAAGCTCAATTTAAATTTTTTGGACCATTTTGGAGGATTTTTTTTAGGGCATTCTCTCTAGGCCTTTTTAGCCCAAATTTTAGATCGAATTCGAGCCACTTTTTGGCAATATTATGGGTGAAAAAATATGGGTAAAAATAAGTCCAAACTCATTCCATTTTTTTGTGTTTGTGATTGTGTCAACTGTCATGTCCAATTTTTTTAAGCCAAAATAAGTGTTGTTTTGTTATAAAAAAAATAGTATGTAATATTTAATAATTGATAATTTGGTTGAAGAAAAGCTAAATGCAAACTAGAAAGGGAGAAATTAGTGTTTATTTGATAAATGTTGGTCACAATATATTACCTCTATGACCATATTAGATTATGGACATAGAAGTTTGTATCTTATGACCTTTTTCTCCCTAAGAATCCACAAACCTAATTAAGCAATCCACATTCCACAAACCTAACTTACGTAATGTAAGTAATTAATATTTAACTAATCCATAAACCTAATATACCAGTCCACAACATATATGAATTGAACGATACATATCAATTCAACAACACATTCAAATAAACTAATGCAAGTTGAAGTTTCAAAATGCTACTAAGTAGTAAGTTCTAATTCAATAATCCTGCTCCACTTTCCATCATCCTAATCAATGATAGTTAAAACACCCGACGTCAATTTGGATAACTCTACAAACACCAAATTACACAATGCCAAAATCAATAATCTATAAAGTCAGAAATTCAAAACAAATCGCAAGTAACTGAATTAATAGATAATAGATTTATAGTCAACCAAAAGAATTTCTTGCGTTCATCTTGTAACTTTGTGGATCTTCATTCATATCTGGAGTCATGTCCTCTTTATCTGCAACAAGCTCTCTCCTAAACCAATTTTATGCACAAATAAGACCTTGGACAGTGTTTGGTGCTAAAGAACACCAAAGTGGATCCAATACTTGTCCTCTAGTACTAAATACAGACTCAGAAGGCACAATCGTGATAGGAATCGCTAACACGTCACGAGCTATGCGAGTAAGGGTAGGATATTTCACAGAGTTCACCTTCCACCACATGAGGATATCAAATGTGGGGGACTTAGCCTCAACAGACTCCATCAAATACCTGTCCACCTCAGATTTGGAGTCCAATGCAGTTTGAGATACCATATAGTCATCAAAGTCATCTCAATCCTCCTCCTCATCCCCTGTCCTTGTCCTCCCATGACCACATCATGTCTCAAATTTGCCAAATCCATGCAACTACTGTTATGACCACCACTACCAATATATTCTTGAAAAAAACGGTCCAAGGTGCCTCTCATAATAGTCGCCATGCCACGCACACCCTCTTCTCCCATTACTTTCTTAAACCAATACTGCAACATCATCACTTTGAAGCGATGATCAAGCACAGTTGCAACAAACAACAACTTATTCACGTCTACAAAGTCACCCCAATACTTGTTATACTTTGTCATCATGCGCAAAGTCATCTCCTCAAGCGACTTATCCACACTGCAACAATACTTCGCCAAATGCCTATGAATCTTAGTTAACTCCTCAAAATAGACGTTAGCAGTAGACACAAGCGACCCCGAGATCCTCAACCTCACATCATAAAACAATTTTAAAAAATTAATGAAATGACAAATACGCTCACAATCACCAAATATGGGCGCGTACCAAACCCTTCCTCCCATGCCTATCCTCCTTCAAGTAGGTCACAAATAACCCATCATCATCCAACATGAGCTCAAAAGCTCGTTTATACTTCTCAGCCACAGAAAACATCAAGTATGTAGAGTTCCAACGAGTACTAACATCAAGAGTAAAAAACTGACCACATTGGATATTTCTACGTTCAACACATCTTTTGAATGGTATCAACCAGGAGGGGAGGACTTCACATATCTAATCATATTTCGAACTTTCAAAATCGAATCATTAGCATCTTTTAAACCCTCTGACACTATCAAATTCAAAATATGAGCAGAACATCTCAAATGTATAAAATTGTGGCCACAGACAACCCCATTTGTAATACCCCGTCCTGAAAAAAGTATCAAATGAGTAACTTGAATTTTTGGATAAAGGTTGGATCGTATTTTCGAATTTAAAGATTTGGACAGAGATTTGATCTTAGGTTTGAATTTAAAGGTTAAGATATGGATACAGATTGCTCTTTTATTTAAATTTGAAAGATATGGATAAGGATCTTATATTTGAATTTGACCACGATGGATAGAGGTATGTTTGAATTTTAAAAGTTGAAGAGATCGAGGTTTATAAATAGTCGCAAAGAATGTATATTGGAGAACAAAAATTTTGGATTGAGGTGGTGCTACTAGTCTCCGAGAGATTGTTTGACAATTATTGGAGAAGCTTTAAGGATTAGTTAAGCGTTCGAGATAAGTGATTTTTCAATGGGATTGTTAAACGTGTAACGTATTTTATATGGTTTTGATGTGTTATTTAGGGAACTGAACAAATTTTTGGAAAAATGAGATTGTCGAGATTTTTGCGAAACTCAATTGAAATGTTTATAACTTGTTCTGATGAGCATACTATGAAAGTTGTCCTTGCGCTGGTGATATATCTTTGTGGTCTTTGTGGCCTGGAGGTCTGTGTGACCCTTGAGGTCTTTGTGACCATTGAGGTATGTGTGACCATTGACGATTTTCCTATATTGCGTGGCCTTGGATATTTTTGTTACAAACTTGTATTTTTTGATTTGGTATGGCTCACGGTGTTTTATTTTGGATTTCGGTTATTGTTATAAAATTGTCTCCCAACATCCTTTGACTTACTACTTACTGAGCTAGTCATAGCTCACAACTTATTCTCATATTTTTCAGAATTGACAGAATAAGAGAAGTTCGAGGAGCTTCATATAGGTTTGTGTTTCGAAGGCGTGTTTTGCAAGAGTACTTTTGGAGATTAATTTTGGAGAAGTCGTTATTGTAATTATTTTGGGAGATCTTCATCAATATTGGAAATATCGGATATGTTAATGTAAATTTCAGGGTTCGGATTGATATTTTTAGGCTTTTTACGGTTTATGAATATTTTGCTGAGGTTGTACAAATTAGTTTTGAAATATTATGGCCTAGATAAATTATTATCCACAATGAAAAAGCCTTATTTTATACGAAAATCTATCTGTATAAATTTTGGGCCCGGGGGTGTTATAAATGGTATCAGAGCATAGGTTTTTTATTCTATAGACTATTAGGAAGATTTTGATTGAAGTCATGTTACAGGTTGTGATATATGGTAACTCTTTTGATTTTCAGAAGGATTTCGATTGAAGTGGGATTATAGCTTTAAATTTGAAAGAGATTTAAGTCTTGGTCATTTTATTAAGGATAAGAGCTAAAGTTATGGGCTCATTTTAAGGATATTGATGTAAATCTTAGTTTAGGCGTGGATATTGTATGAACTTTGGGTTTTAGGCTTGAATTGAGTTAATGAAAAAAAACTATGAAGAGATTTTGTATGATCAAAGTGCGTAGTAGAAGCGTGATTGATTTGTGATTTGGTTTGTTGGTAGATTTATTCTTTATGTAAGGTGCGACAAATTTTAGGGATAAAATTTATTTTAAGGAGGGGAGATTGTAATATTTCGTCACGAAAAAGTATTCAATGAGCAACTTGAAATTTTTTAAACGAAGAGATATGGCTTAATCCTATTTTTTTATTTTTGAATAGAGGTTGAATCGTATTTTCGAATTCAAAGGTGTTGATATGGAGACGTGATCTATATTTGAATTTAAAGGTTTGGATAGAGATTTGATCTTAGGTTTGAATTTAAAGGTTAAAATATGGATGAAGATTACTCTTATATTTGAATTTGAAAGATATGAATAGGGATCTTATATTTGACTTTAACAGTGATGGATAGAGGTATGTTTAAATTTTAAAAGTTGAAGAGATCAAGATTAATTTTGGAGAAGTCGTTATTGTAATTATTTTGAGAAATCTTCATCAATATTGGAAATATCGGATATGCTAATGTAAATTTTAGGGTTCTGACTGATATTTTTGGGTTTTTTACGGTTTATGAATATTTTGTTGAGGTTGTACAAATTAGTTTTGAAATATTGGGGCATAGATAAATTATTATACATGTTGAAAAGCCTTATTTTATAAGAAAATCTTTGCGTTTGGAGTTTGGGCCGGGGGCGTTGCACCGTCTCCATGCAACTACCTCCTTTTGACTTGATCAATTGCAAAATCATTGGCAGAGACATTATCCACCGTAATTGTGAGGATGCTTTAAATCCTCCAATCAAACATACAATCCTCTAACTTCTTAGCAATGGTGGCACCCTTATGCTCTTCTACTTTTCGAAAAGATAACAGTCTCTTATGCAAAGTCCAACCAGCATCAATAAAATGGCCCATCAGACACATGTAATTAAAATTATGAATCGAAGTCCAAGTATCTGTGAAACAAACTCTATACCCATTGACTTTGAACTCATTCATCAACTTAGCGCTCTCATCAAAATACAATTGCATAAAATCCTTTATTATAGTATACATAGAGGGAATCTTAAATCTTTGCTCAAGGTAATTGATCAAATTCATAAACTCTTTTCTTTTGATCAGTAGTAAAAGACAACTCATTAACAATTATCATTATTGCAATCAAATGCCTAATACACTTCTCATCAAACTTTCGGGTCACACCCATCACCCCTACATCACTCGCAATGGCTTTCAAAGCATCATGATTTAACAATATTGGACCTGCATCCACATGACCAATTTCCTCTAATAAAACAAGCATGCATGATTATGTTGCCAAAACCCCGAAATTCTATTTTTTGTGATGATATGGAAATAACTTACCTCAGTAGATGCACTTGGCCTAAGCCAAAAGTGGATCCTCTTCTAGTGCTAGTGGAATCTTGGTGAAGTGCTCCCACACTGGCTACTCATTAGAATTCTTCCTCTTTTTAGACGGAGTTGGCTCAATTTCAATGGTGGGTGAAGTACTACTACTACTACTAGCACTAGCACTACCAACATCATTACTAGAACTAGTGGGTGTTACAAAGCTGCCAACACTATGAGTAGTGTCCATATGCACAACAACATGAATGAACCAGTAGTTATTATTAGTGAAACAAGAATGAAACATACAATAAACTTTTAAACTTTTAAACAACAAATACACATATACTATAAATATTAGTGAAACAAGAATGAATAAACAACCCCTAGTTGCACAACAACAACTACAAATATAGTACAAACATACTATAAACATTTAAACTTCCCCTAGAATTTCAGCAACTACAACTCAGTCATATTTCCAAACTATCGTCCATCCAAGAACAAGTGCAATATAACTTCAAATTCAAACCGTCGTCCATCCAAATTGAAAAGAATGAAAATGATATTTATATTTATATAGCTAGGCTTCAATTTTCTTTTGCTAATTGTCTTAGTGAATATCTTTATTTTGTTTTTGTTTTTTGGATTATGGTAACCATTAGTTTAATTAATTAAACATACTATAAACATTCAAACTTTACATCATATAAACATACACAAAGCACCAATTAGGCAATTTGCACGCCTACAAATTATAATTAAGCCTAACCTAGCCTTTATTCTAATTAATTAGCAATGACACATCAATGAGAGAGAGATCAAAAGAACTAAGAAGTTACCTGAGAGATGAGAGAGAGATACACGGTAAGGGAGAGAGACACACATGACAACAAAGGAGAAAGGAGATGGTGGTGCGGCTGGGGGCTAAGGCGAACTACGAAGGAGAGGTGAGGGGAGGGAGAAGAGAACTGAGGTGAGGAGGAGGCCGGAGGGGAGGGGGTTGTTGCCGTCGAAAGTAGAGAGGGAAGGGGGCTGAGATTTGGGAATCGGGATACGGAAGGGATTTAAGGTTTCAAATATTTTGATTTTGATTTTTTTAACTCTAACTAATCAAAACGACATTGTTGCTCATTAAACAGCATGACGTTGTTTTGCTTAAAAAAAGTTTTAAAAAATAGTTTTGGATGTGTCCCCGCGTGTGTCAAGCGGGGCCACCACTAATATCCCTGGGATTTCCCGGGCATTTGTACCACTACTGATACCGTTGGGTAGTGGTGGCCGCCTAGCGGTATTGAGCGGTGGCGGTAGCAGTTAAACCGCATATCGCTGGTATGGTTGCCCAACCCTAGTTGGACCCCTCCCTCCACCACTGTGAGAGTTGCTTACTCCCACCTGCTGCACAAAGCCATTTTTAACCTTTGAGTCCTACCATCTTAGTATCATAGGCGACCGAACGACTGCCTCCTAATTACTAGACCTGCCTACACCCAGCGAAGATATGTAGTCAACTTTTTATATCTGTTTGGTAGTCTCAAAAAGTTTGGGTATGTAGTTAATAAATGTGGTCATCGCATATTGATATGGATTACTTGATACTAGTATATATATATATATATATGAAAATCCCTGAAGGATATAATGCCTGAATACATGAAGTATATGATGAAATCCCTTGAATTATATACAATGCCTGAAGAGTTTATTCTATTAAGTTACAAAGATTTGTATATGAGTTGAAGCATTTTGGATGCATGTGGTACAATCGTCTCAATGAATACCTCATAAAAAAGGGATTTGAGAACAATTAGATTTGTCATTGCATTTTTATTAAGAAAATGGAATGTGAATTTGTCATTGTGGCAGTTTATTGTTATGATTTACATTTTTTCGGGACTCCTAGAGCTCCGAAAAACGTTACTTGTTTAAACAATGATTTTGAGATAAAAGATCTTAGTAATACTGGATTATGTCTCAAAATGCAGTTTGAGCATTTTCTAAGTGAAAGTTTGGGTTAAATACACTTTGCACCCTCTAACTATCGGATTTTGACACTTTGCACTCCAATCTATTATTTTTGTCACATTGCACTATCAACTATTGATTTTAGATACTTTGAACCCTCCCTTAAAATTTTCGATTAATTTGGACAAAAAATAATTTTTTGACGTGTGAAATGATAATTTTTCCCTATATTTTTTGGCATTAATATTTTATTGAGGTAAAATTATAATTTATAGACCAAAGAATAAATTTTCATCTAAATTGACGGAAAATTTTAACGGATAGTGCAAAGTGTATGAAATCAATAGTTGGTGAGTGCAATGTGACAAAAATAATAAATTGAATTTGGGTGCAAAATGTCAAGACCTCCAAAGTTAAAGGGTGCAAAGTGTATTTATCCCTAAAATTTTTGTTTATCAATTGTTATATACTAAAAGGTTCTAAAGAACTTTATATGTATAAAGTTCATCTTTTGAGTACTTAAATGGTTGTGCAATCAATATATGTATGCAGAAATATCTATTTCATCTAGAAGATGAAGATGAGATTTTTGGCCTTGAAGTACCATATCTCAATGCAATTAGTGTTGTAATATACTATGCAAATTGCACACGTATTAATATAGTATTTATAGTTAAACTGCTTTCCAGATATATTCTTCACTAACTCGGAGACATTATGTTATCTCCGAGGCACAACTGATCACATGAGGTTATTTTATCCGAAATAACCAACTACCCAATTAGTTGGTCTTACTGATGTAGATAATTAATCTGATCCCTATAAAGGTCGATCTTATATTGGATATTTGTTTACCTATAGAAGTACAACTATTTCATGGAGATCAATCAAACAATATTTGCTACCTCTTCAAATCACTCGGAAACAATTGTGATTCACGAGGCTAGCCGGGAATGTGTGGTTGAAATCGGCGATTTAATATATTCAAGAAAAGTGTGATCTTCTGACAATTAAAGGTAGTCGAACACCATTGTACGAAGACAATGCTACTTGGATTACACAAATAAGATGAGGTTACATTAAAGGTAATATAACCAAGTATATTCACCTAAGAACTCCAGAAGAGCAATGAAATCAATATCCAATAAATAGGATTGAGTGATTGGTAGATTTATTCACCAAAGTATTACTGACTACAACATTTAAGAAGATATTATACAACATTAGAATGTGACGGCTCAAGGATTTTTCATCGTGATGATTAAACTCGGTGCTTTTAAGGGGGAGTCAAAATGGAATGTACTATTTTTTCTTTCGCTAAGGTTTTTTCCCTACCGTGTTTTCCTTTGTAAGGTTTTAATGAGGCAATCTGGAAGAACTCGAAGGTGCATAAGAATACTATACTATTTTTCCTTAAGTGCTAGTTTTTTCCCGTTGGGTTTTTCCATAACAAGGTTTTAACGAGACATATTCATTGTGTTTATGGTCATCCAAGGGGGAGTGTTATGAATTCTATAATTATTGAATTTGACGATTTCAATTATTTTTAACTTTTCCATTTTCAAATAAAATTGGAAACTAGTTTTAAAAAATAAAAATAGTAAAGAAGTAAGGGTGGAGGCCACCACCATGCTGGTCTTTTTTTTCTTCTCATTTTTCTAAATGTTGTATATTGTTCAAATATCTATCCCTCAAATTTTCGATCGCTTTTTGACCTTTTATTCTCTTCAACAATTTTGGGTGTTTTAAATTATTTAATCGATTTTTAGTGATTTATTATTAGTTGGTAACTTGGGTAGGCAAATCGAGATAGTAGCATTTGTCTCAACACAATGCTGACGTGACTTGGGACAAACCTAACGACCAATTTGATCAATTTAAAAACAAAGGAGTGTTTGAAACAGTTTAAAGTCTAAGGATTACAAATATATATTTTTTAAAAAAATATTTCTATATGTTCATCTTGGTATTCCAGTGACCACCGTGGATAGAGATGCCAGAGGCTGGATCAATTCTTTTTGCCCCCCAACAATAATGTTTTCTTCTTCTTTTTTTATCTTTCGTAAAAGTGTGGTGACTGGTGAATCTAGTGGAACAAGTCTTATATGCATCTTTAAGCGAGCGGAGTGATCCCGAAGGAGGGGAACCAAACAAGACTATTTTACCTTACCTTTTTTAAAGGAAAGACTAAAGAGGGTAGGGCTAAAACTTTGGAAATTTGCAACCAAGTAGCTGTGCTTAAATCTTAGAAAAAAAATAGCTGTGCTTAAATATATTTACCACCTGCTCTGTCCATTTTTTATCCAACTGGACTCTTTCCTTTCTAATGATCATTAGGCATAAGGATTTAGTCCAAGAGGGATTAAAATCTTCTACAATTTCTTATTCGAATTGAACCATATAATTTGAAAATAGATAGAAACAAGATATAAACCCTATACTATTTAATATTGTCCATGTAAACTTTTGAGTAACGCAAACCTTACAATGGAGTCCACCAGAGTCTATTTGTTGTGTCTATCTCTCTCTGAATTATATAATGCAATCCGAACAAAAAATTATAGAGGATCATAATCCGTCGTAGAGAAGACTTCCTTTTTTTAAGCTTTTTTTTTTAAAACACGTAGCCATTGAACAAAGCAGCCGGTTTAAATTGATAAGAAGACATTTTGCTATTAGCTGAAGACAGCCGTTTGTAATAGAACATTGGTTCCAGTAACAAGAGTGTGATGCATCCAAAACAATTAGAGGAAGTAGGTGAATGAGAACTACCAACTGAATGAAACTACAAACAAGATGGGTCAATTTCCACAGAATCATATGATCATTATCCTATATACTTGCAAAGCTGCACTATCATGCTTTGCAATCTCATGAAAAAGAGTTTTTTTCAGGAAGCTAAAAGATGCATCATGTAATGTTGAAATGTTCTAGTTGCAGTGTATGTGCAAGAGTGCCAGACCCCACTACACGTGCGTGAGTGTTTGTGTGTTCCTGTGTGCGTATAATGTCGGAGAGAGACTGATTTCATGTTTGATCTATCAGTTACTGCAAATGGACAACGTTTGCAAATAAGAACATAGAGAACAAGATAAAGATAAGTAAAACTACAAATATGATTATTAGGTAGCTTCTCGGTTCCATCTCATCTCCAATACAATTTCATCATGCAATGCAAAATGTGTCCGACAAAAGCAGAGGTTCTGGATAAAATAAATTAAGCATTATTCGGGAAGTGATAAAGACAATAAGCAGATTATGCTTAATCTATACCAACTCTGTGATGCTCGAACATAATTGAGGGACTGAAACAAAAAGTGCAACTTAAGCTAGTAACTTAAGCTAGTAGATGGAGTAATTCTCATTTGTTCCAGGCCAGATGCTCTTATAGATAGCCCTGACAATTGGAAGGACGCCCACGAGTGCAAGCTGAAGTTGATCTGAGCTACTAGTTCTAACAGTTATCTGTCCACTGAGCTTGTTGTTTAGTCCTGCACGAACAGCCACCTTGTAATTCCTTCCAAGTGAAATCTGTGACTGAAAATTGGCCCCCAGTGCTAAGTCACCTCTCCACTTTACAAGAGAGAGACCCAATGAGGATTGGTCCTGGCCAATTGGATAATCTGCTTCCCTGAGACGCACTTCTAAATTGGCTCCATATGCGGCATCACCCTGAGATCGGACTGTCCCAGTGCTACCTACCAATACCAGGCGCTTTCCAAGTGCAATCTGATCCTCAATTTTAGCTCCAGTGGACACATTTTCACCTAAAAATGTCACAGATATCCCTGCAGTTGTCTTATTTTTTTTGAGATTTTTGAACTTCGTCTCTCCTCTGACAATGTATGCC
Source organism: Myrica gale (assembly GCA_963930655.1). Lineage (NCBI taxonomy): Eukaryota > Viridiplantae > Streptophyta > Magnoliopsida > Fagales > Myricaceae > Myrica > Myrica gale. The sequence continues at coordinate 12,112,612 of OZ005614.1, forward strand.
AGTTGCTTTCCAATAGTTTGGATGTCAAAGCCTGCCATACTTGATCCATTTTCCCCATGCATGGCAGAAACTGCAGAATCCAAATGGAGATTGAACTCCTTCTTATCCTTTGTTATTTGGACAGTAACAGCTGCTGGGAACTGACTAGCAAGGGCCAGACTATGTTCAAGATTGACGCCATCATATCCACAATCATGGTCCCAACCATGGGTGTCCAGTACCGGTCTTGTCACAAATTGAGAAATTGGCTCCAGGAACCGGTATCTGTAAGCTGGATTATCACCATCAAAGGAAGGTGGCAAAGCAGCATCAGGTAACACAACTGGAACAGCAGCTGGACTTCCATTTTCGGGATCATCCTCCCCATCCCCATCGTAAACATAATCTTCTGCATTAACTTTACCTTTCTTCTTGATCTCTTTCATCCTTCTTAACTCCTCTCTCCATTGCTTCTTCTGGAGAAGCTTCACGCGATACTCGTACTCCTCGAAATATGCCTTTTTCTGCTCTTTGCTAAGCTTGGCAATCTGGGATTTCCTCAAAGGCTTGAAGGGCGGCAGCTGATCATACTCATCCTCCTCCTCCTCTTGGTCTGAATCAGACAAGTCATCCAAGTCAATATCAGAATCACCATTGTCTCCACCTTGGTCAGTCGTTAGTTTTGGATGTGTACGGGACTGCAGCAACCAAGACAGTAGATATGGAAGTGGTGGCGAACGGGTGCGAAAACCAAAGAGTTTCCGGTGGTCAAACAAATCTTGAGGTTTAGACAAATTATTCACTTCGGATAGGATCTTCAGGGAGTAACTTAGGAGCAGTAATTGGGGTCTCCAACTTAAACCATTAGGGAGGATCTTTTGACCTTCTCTATTCTTTCGACAAGAGGGATGGTTCTCAACAAGAGACACGGGGGTCATCATCAAACTGGGATTCATGAGACGCAGATCACCAGCAGCTTGTCCAATGGTCTGCTGAAGAACATGAGATCGTTGAGCAACAAATGCATCATAACGCAGAGGGGATCCAGACGGTCCATCTGGAGGAGCAGAGGCAGCATGAGTTAGAGTGATTATGGCACTGCGCCAGATCGAAGAACCAAACGCACCAACTATTGATCTTAATAATGGCAGATCATTAAGATCCCTCGTTTGAGCATCCAACCGATCCACATAGAGGACAATATCTGGAGGGCATTTTTTAGTGAACTTCTTCACTGAAGATAAAATTCTGCGGTTGATCCCTTGCTCCGCTGCAGAAGACTTCAAACCAGGCGTATCAAAAACCCTAATCTTAACTCCATTCACTGTCCCTACAATTTCTTTCACCGTAGTTGTGGCAGGCCCAAATGCATCAATCAGGGTCTTTTCTTCACCAAAAATAGAATTTATGGTGGCACTCTTGCCTACACCGGATTTCCCAAGAACCAGTATGTTCAAGGAAAAGCTCAAACCATCTTTCCCCTCAGCTTCAAGTAAGAGAGCTGTTCTTTTTGCCATTTCAAGGCTAAAAAGCTGACCTGTTTGCCTCCCCGCGAGAAGTGCCATCCGGTATAGAACCTGTGCCGCTATTGACTCTTCTGCAGAAACTCCTAGCCTCTGAACTAGCCTCAAAAACTTCACCCTTATCTGCTGTAACTTCTCCAGCTTCTTTTTCTCCTCTTCACTCAAGTTGCTCTCAGAGTGGTCCCCCATATTCATATCAGGAGTAAAAAGGTTAGGACGGTTTTGTCGAGGACCAGATTTTACAGACCGCAGAGATGATCCCAAACCAGCAGGTCGCTCAACAGAAAAAAGCCTAGATCCATCTTCAGAAGGTATTGTGATACCGCCACCATCTGAGCCAGCACCAGTCGCAGCTTTCAAAAGAGCTGCTAATGCAGCAGAATCAAATAACTCCTTCCCATCCCCATCCTCATCAGTGTCCACTTCTTCTTCAGAGTCCGTGACAATCTGACCGTCAATTCTCTGAGAGTGATTACGAGAGAACTCTGCACCTGAGTGATAACCTGCATCCGAACCTCGTTCCAACTCTTCCAAGAACTGCTTGGCAGCTTCTGAACTTCCAAAAATCATACCATCACTCTCCCCATCTGTAACTGAACCATCAATCTGGTCCTCCACATCTGAGAGATGTTTTTCCTCGTCTTGAGCTTCAAACTTTATTTCTTGGCTCATAATGGAGCCTAATTCCACAGATTCAGGTGTATTAGACATGCCAGAGACCCTGGTTTCATCCATCTGATCACCCGCGCCAATAACACCATTATCTAATGGCTTTGCCACAACACCTGATTCATAATGAGCTAACTCGGGGACATCGTTCACTTCCAACATTTTAACAACTTCCCCTGCATTTACTTTGTCACCAGAAAAAGTTGCAGCTCCGGATGTAGCTATCTCTACTAGAAATTCTTTCTGTCTAACTTCAGAATCAGCTTCTTCTTCTGGATTCATCTCAGTATCAACCAGAACCCCATTTTCTCTCTCCTCAGGATAAGCTGCGATGTTGGCTTGCTTATCCCCTGCAACAATATCAACGGCAGTAACTTGGATGTTCAAGTCGTCACCTTTCTCTCCATCGATCCCTACTTCTACAGCTTCAAGATAACTTTTGTTTAGAAGATCAAAAATTTGATCAGACTCAGAAACCACAAAAACAGACTTTGAATCAACCACTTCCTTTTCATCACCAATAATTTGATCAAACCTATTATCCACGCTCATGCCTCCATCAACCGGAACCTCCATACCCTTAATATCAGTATCCTTAGTTTCCACATCCGCAACAACAATTGCTCCTGCCACAGTAGCCCCCTCAATTTCCCTCGCAGCCAAAGGCTCTTCTACATCCAAACCCCTACTTTTCTGGTTTCCCACAGCAACTTCACCAATCAATTCAGTCCCTCTCCCATCCTTCGTTATCAAGTCCCCTATGATGGCAGAGCTCAGAAACTCCTCCCATTTGGAACTTTTAAGTAAATTGTCCTCTCCACGACCACCAGAAAATTCAGCACTGCGCTCGTGAGCACCAGATACACCACTTCCAATCCCTAATGCACCCCAACTGCCATTCTCGCTCAAACTCTTACCCGCCAAAACCTCCTTCTTCTCCAAAGCCTCATTCCCTATTCCCAAACTCTCCTCAGAACCCTCAACCCCACCTAACTCCAAACCCTTACTGCCATCTTCTTCAACTTCCTCACCCCCCAAAATCCCAACTTCTGTACCGCCTACAAAATCATTTTCATCATCATTATCATCATCCATAGTTACCTTGGCAACCGGCCGTAACCTTACACTCTTATCCATCGAAAAATCCGAGGAACAAACATAAGAGGCACCAGTAAAAACCCCTTCAATAGCTTTCTCAGAGGTTTCTTCAACGGGGTTCCCTGCCCCCGTTCCAAAGCCACCATCAGCACTCTCAAACCCCTCATTTTCAGACCCAACATCACCACCAACCCCATTATCCTTGCCATTATCAACCTCTAAAGCATAGTTTTTCATTGAATTATCAATATCATCAGAATAGTGAGAATAAGAAGCGGGGAAAGATAAATGAGAACCTGACGGTTTAGAGCTAAGTGACGTCATTTCCGAAGCAGGAGCCTTGGAGTCCATGGCGGTTGAATGTGCTTCTCTAGCTATCACAAAACCGCAAAGAAGTAAGAAAGTAAAGAGTATTTATAAAGGTCGAGAGTATCAGGGTTTTGCTCCACTGGCTTGGAGTTAATAAGGATGAGGTTTTGGATTGGGTTTCTTTCTGAGACGATGTTGTGGGAAGGGAGGAACGCACAGATGACAATATGTGCTCTTCTACGATTTTTTTTTTTTGTCTTATATTGAGTCGTTGCTGGCAGATCGTTTGCGAATTTTTCTAAAATTTCTTTTTTTTAATAATAAATATAAAATTGGTCCATGTACTTTACGCAAAAATTGATTTAATTCTCATGATATGAAAAATATAAATTTAGTCCCTGCAATTTTAGAAAGTGATAAAATTAGTAATTGATGGAGGACCAACAACAAGCGAAAATAGAATAAAGAGAATATATTTATAATTTTTATATCACGGAGACTAAATCGATTTTTACTTATAAAATACCAATTTTCTATTCCGAAAGAATATCACAGTCCATTTTACACAGGTGAGCTCGAGAAAAGAGAAAATATCACTTCTTGCCCCAAATTATAGGTAAATTGTTATTTTAAGGTTAAAAGTACTAATTTTATTATATTTAACTCTTAAATTATCTAAATTTATTAATATTAGCCTTCTTTTAGGATCTAATAGTAAATATTGTGCCAGGTAATCCTTTTTTTAGGTATTCAAATTGTAGTATAATAATATTGATAAATTTTAATAATTTAAAAGTTCAATATAAATTCAAAGTTTAAACTGAGTTTCAAAACAAAAAATTATGTTAGTCAACCACAAGTATAGGTTGCGGATGCAATTTTTTTTCCTAACATTCATGTTTGTGATGAACTCTATCAGAATTTATGGAATTATTTAGACATTCAAATGGTCATATTAGAATTTGTATAACCACTCAAATTTCTTAGCATTTTAATTTATTTTTAAAGAAAATTAATTATCCATCAATGGGTTCTCTTAACATTAAGGACAACTCCGAGAATGTGTGAATTAGGCACACAAATTCTAGGTCAATTTTTTTATAGAGATGAATTCGAAGTCAACTTAAGTGGAAGTAGGGTTGTCCAAAATACCGACCAAACCGGACCGGACCGGTTTTGATCAAAATCGGTTGACTTTTTTGAAACCGGGTTGACCGAACCGGTAAACCGGTGTATTCCAGTCCGATTCCTGGTTACCCTCATGAAAACCCGAGACCGAACCGGAGTATACCTCTCCAAACCGGAAATTGGCCCAAAATGGCATGGCCCAGCCATAAAACCTACCCAAAATGACATGGCCCAACCCAAAACCGGCCCAAACCGACCCAAACCGGACCGGCTAAACCGGGGACCGGTCCGGTCTATATGCTCTACAAAATGTCCGATTTGGACGGCCAAACCGGACCGAACCGGCCTGGACCGGATCTTGGACAGCCCTAAGTGGAAGACTGCTAGGCCAGTGGCAGAACCAGGATATTTCTTTAGAGGGACGTATTAATTATTATTATTATTATTTAAATAGAATAAATTTTATATATGAATTATAAATTATAATAAAAAAATATCCATAATATTTTATAGCAACTTCAATTTGAATACATCAAAAAATCAAACACACGAAATGATATTTTAAAGAATAAAAAGACATCTATCAACAGTTATATGCTAAACGTTCCAGCAATAGAAAAGATGACAATATTCGCCTTGAAAATAAAATTTCAACTTCAAAAACCTCAAAGGCAATATTTTCATTAAAAATAAAATTTCAACTTTAGAAACAGTCTTTCAAAAGATGTTTGAGCTTTTGTATTTCCAAAACTTCAAGGCAATATATTTGCGTAGAAAAATTATAAGTTCAATTGAAATTTCAAATTTCAGAATTCCTGAGAGAATTTTTCAAAATTCCTTAATCATAAGAATTTTCTTAATATTAACTAAATTCCTTAAAATTTGTGTATATATGAACAATTTTCCAAAAAAATTAGGGGTAGGATAATCAGGTGGGGGAATTTTTTTTTCCAAAATCTCTTAATATAGGGATTTTTTCAAAAAATTTAGGGGGCATTGGCCCCCTCCCGCCCCTGGATCCGCCTCTGGTGGGGAGATGAGTCTCACTTTAATCTCTCTAGAGTTTAGCAATACATTAGGCTAAATTACTCCGTATGTCCCTGGGTTTGACCTTTTCCCAGTTTCGTCCTCAGGGTTTAATTTTCCCTAAAACTATCCCTGAGGTTTTGACTCATTCCCAAATAGATCATGCCTTCGACTTAGTGGACGAAAATGCATACGTAGCTAACGGCTTACACGTGGAAATTGACAGGTCACGTAAAAAAAAATTCAAAAAGATATTTGGAAAGCCATGTGTATATATTTAAAGGCACGTGTATAGAACCATCTGAATTCCCAAATCACTACAACCTATTGTCGAACCCTAAGGACCCGAAAGACAGCCGAATGTTTCTCTTCTTCATGAACCCATCATGAAGTGTCTGAACCCATCGTGAAGCATAATTGAACCCACTGTGTGAAGACTACCGAAAGACTACCTGTTGGCTACCGAGTGTCTGAAAGCTCTCTCCGGTGCAATTTCTAGGTTCCTTTGCAACTGGGTCAGTGTCAATAGTGTTTCGCCTGCCCTGTTTTGGAAAGGTACCACGTGCATTCTCTTGCTTTTGAGTTCATTAAATCTCATTTGATACCAATTTGAGTTTGATTCTCTTTGGTGCAATTTTAGGTTCCTTTGCAACTGGGTCAGTGTGAAGAGTGTTTCGTCTGCCCTCTTTTGGTAAGGTACCATGTGCTATCTCTTGCTTTTGAGTTTAGTAAATACCATTTGGTTGCTTTTTGAGTTAGATTCACTATGTTTATTGCGTTGAGTGGTCCACCGTCATTATTCTCGATTTGGGCACTGTCTACACTTTCCCAACATTTGGTCCCTATTTTTGACTGTCTTGTTTGTTTCTGTGGTTGTCCTTACGTGAGTTAAGTGAATTTTAAATTATGTTTGTAAATAAATGAGATTGCTATGTCATTTTTTCGTGTCTACTTTTTCTTTATGTGCATAAATGACTACAAGAATATTTTAAGTGATGTGGTTGCTTGTTGTTTAATATATAGACATGGCTATGTCGGTCCCCGATAAGATAGTTTCAAAATTTCTTGTGACATATTAACATTTCAAAATTCAGTCTTATCTTTAATATAGAACAATGCTAACTTTCAATTGTTGGATTTACCAGGTTTGTTTGGGGAAATCTTCAATTGGAAACTGAGTTGGCCTATTTGGCTTATTAGTGAAAACAAGTAGATAGAAATCTTGTACACATTCCTATGATATTGATCTTTTTTTGGTATGTAACTTTGTGGACAATGTCCTTAGTTAACAAAGAAAGTGCTGCTGAGAATTATTTCATTTGATTGTTTGTTACTTTGCATCAATATCTTACATAGGAAGTGAACATTAGGGTAGAGTAGTTAATTAACGAAAAAATGGAGGTTATTGAAATGGGGAGGCATGCAACATATTGTTTGAGGATACGAAAATAGGAAATGAAGAATATTTAGTGAGAGAGTGACTTATTAAATTTCTTACCTACATTAATGAATAGAAATGGTGTGGCACACATGTTTTCTTATCTACGATTTCCATCCCTACTTGGTCTATGTATGTATATTTATCATTTTTGTTTGTTTTACAGCATAAAAAGCAATGTAATCTATTTGGTCTTTTTGATTGCTTATGGCAAAATCTCATTGCTTTGTTCTATGTAGATGGTCAAACTGTTTATGCACCATGGAGGGAGGATGAGTTTTGTTCATGGAACCTATATTGGAGGGGAAGTGGCAGAAGCTGGACAGTTTGATCCGGACTATTTGTCCGTTACTCATTTGTGGAAGTTTGTGAAAGAGGATTTGAAGTATCGTGAACCGATAGATTTTATGTTGAAAATTTGATGGGGAATCGTTTGAGCGGGGCATGAACTCACTCGAAAGTGACGCTGATGTTTTGAAGATCATACATCATATTGAAAAAGATGGTGAAGACTGTTTAAGGATTTTTGTAAATCACAGAACCAGCGTACCAAAGGAGGTACCTTTAGAACCTCCCCAGTTGACTACAACTGAGGTTGTTGATGATGAAATAGTTAATGAATCACCCTTGGGGGAAGGGAAAAAACTTCCCGATCAGTGGCCATATGGAATATTTGACGATTTTGTTGATGAAGAACGGGTATTCGGTGTTATTCATGATGATGGTTAGGGAGATGACCCTGAGGAGTTGGATGCTATTAGATTGGACAGAGAGTTGAGTGATTTTGAGGAATCTGATGACGAAGTCCCAGAATTGTTTGGGGACACACCGCGTGTGGATATTGAGGCAGTGCATAACGCAGTATGTAAGGATCAAGAAAGTGGCCTATTGTTGATGATGAGGACATGGACACTAATCAAGAACATGGTAATGTGCATGTTGAAGCTAGGAAGGATTCTATGGAATGGTTTGGTCACAGGTTCGCTTGTGGAGCTGATGTGGAGGATCCAATGGTTTCAGATACTGAGGTCTCTGAAAGCACTAGTGAAGGTAATGACTTTGATAGTGATGGGCCCAATTGGAGAAAATAACAAGAGAAACTCAAAATGATTACAAATTCTGAAAACTACTTAACTAAACATTACATCAAGAGAAAATATAATGTCATTAGGTGTGCAATGACACACTAGTACAAAATGATTACAACCCTCGTACCGACATATTTCTACAAATTACAACAAAACTACAATTCCTAAAATCCCATAAGATTAAGAACAAAGCAACAGAAATTCACAGCCAAAGAACATCTAGGAACCCAACAATCCAGCCTTATGTCGCCTCTCATTTGCCTTCTGTTTAAGAAACTGCTCCTGAAGGACTTGCAGTAACTCATCTAAGATATTCACTTTATCCTCTGAGATCTTAACTTTATCTTCTAAGATCTTCACCTTCCTCACCATGCCAGCAAGAGCATCTTGCCCATGTGCAGCATGAGCAGGGTCAATCCACTTAAAAAAATTACAAGCCAAATGCCTCTGGAATCAAAGATAGATGAATGAACAATACTGGCACTCCAAAGACATTCAAAAAAACAAAAACTCTAACCCATCACATGCACAACTGCTTGCAGAAAGCCATATCAGAGCAATCAATATTAAAAATTAAGTAAAATCCAAGCTCTCCTTTATTATGGCCATATCATGCTCGCTAACCTAGTTATCTAAATAATGGCCTAGCAACTTCACAAAATTTTAGAACTTCAATTTTGGATACATACTCCAGTTCAGCAATAGTTACTTCCATACATGTCTATTAGGACAACAACAAAAGATAAACACTAGAGATGAGCACAGCGAAGTACTTCTTTCCATGTAAAGAGTGGGAATTAGGACAAATTATAAATGGACTTGCACAGGTGTATATTATACATATTACTAGAATTAAGACATGCAGGTATATATTATACATATCATTATTTTTGTATCATGCTCACTAATTTGAATACATATCATTAAATTTCTTCTCTCTGCCACCAGTTTCAAAAGCTAACTAGGGTTTTTATCTCACAATCGAACAATTCTCATATAGTTTTCTCATGATGATAGAGTGAGGCATCAGATATTTATTGGGTTCCACTTTGTCTTACTAAAAGCACAACAATTAGTGAAATAGAATTGCAGCTAACATCAAAAGTTTCTAACATTAAAGCTAACTGCCAACGCAAAACCTTAAATCTCCCTTTCAGCTTCGCAAATTCATAAACTAAACTGAAAGATATGCACTGTATGCTAACATGGTCACTTAAGTAACGCGAGCAACCAAAAAATCTTTTGCTCGGATTCTCCTCTGTGTTGCTTCCTCATTCGTGCTTTGATGTTGCAGAAGTAGAGACGTGCGGCTTTGTCAACCTTTACTTCCAATGATACTCCTTCTCGTCTTCCATTGCTAACAGAAGACGACGATGCACTTCTCATTGCCCCTTCCTGCCTTCGTTTCTTAGAGATCGATGACAATGAGGGTCTTTTTTCCTTCACATACTTGGGGAGTCTTTCGGGCATAGGGTTCGTCGAATGTTTCTATCTGATTTGGGGATTTTGGGGTTACAGTTGTGAGTATGCAGATTTGGGGATCTTGGGGTTACAGGTGTGACTGCAGATTTGGGAGTTTTGGGCTTAGGGTTCGTCGAATGGTTGTGTTCTCAATTGAGATTTTGGGGGCTACGGGTGTGAAAAGGAGAATTTGGGGCTTCGAGGGGCTTTTTTGGAAATTTGGAAGGTGTAATGTTGTGGCTTTTCATTATATCTTTTTGAATTTTTTTTTACGTGACCTGTCAATTTCCACGTGTAAGCCGTTTAGCCACGTGTGCATTTCCGTCCACTAAGTTGATGACAGGATCTATTTGGAAATGAGTCCAAACCCCAGGGATAGTTTTAGTGGAAATTGAATCATGTGGACGAAACTGGGAAAAAGTCAAACCCCAGGGACGTACGGAATAATTTAGCCCAATACATTAAGTGAATCAACTCCTGAGTTTGCCTTATAGCATTTTGACTTGTTACCAAAAAAAAATCATTCATACATATCCGTTAACCTCAAATATGTTTTATTAATAGATAAATATACTTTGTCTTTATAAACTTTGCATTCCCTATACCTTAAATCCAACATCTTCCCTTGACTCATCGGACTATTTATATACATTTTGAAGTTTTGTTATATACATATATTATTCATAATTTCGTATTTTCGAATAACAATATATTCGTATAACAGATATATCTTACCCCTCTAATTATCACACCTTTTGTAACGACTAAAGTGGCGTTTGTTTGCCAAAATTTCGGATAATATTCTTAAAATTTTGAGAATCTTTTGAATATTGAGTTTTATTGGGGTTTGTGACAAGTTTGGAGTGCGTACGTGTCAATGTAGAAAATTTTAGAGTGTGTTTATTTTGTTCATATTTTTCATATCCCAAAATGTTAGGTAAACAAATGCCTCCTAAATTTGAAACATGACACGCGCTATAAGATCACTTATACAGTTTGGATGCAATGTACCTAAATAATTTGTGGCAATTAGAAGGAGCAAACTGTAATTTTTCCATTTCTCATCCAATTTATAATAGTAATAAAAACAAAATGCCTATTTGGCTACGCAGTTATTACTATAATTGTGGAATTTATTGGTCACTATAGGGCATCAATATTGTGAGTTTGGATTAAGAGAAAGTAGGCAACAATTAGATTGATTCAGTTTGTAAGAGTGAGCAGTAATGATAGAATGACTCCTGATTTCATAAAATCCTATACGATAATTGACTAAAGCCAAACAAGCTAGCCATGAGTAGGAATTCCGATAGAGGTCACCGGAATTCCGGATTCCGCCGGTACAAAATCCCTCTCTTACGGCATGGGCAGCCGCAGCATTTTCTCTATCCTCTTTATCTTGTTTTGGTTTTTTCTTCCTAACGTCTACGTTGAGTCTGAGCCTGGGCTTTATATAAAAATCCATGAACGAATAAAGTGGCAAAAAACAAAACGTAAAAGATTCTTTTTTTCAATCGAAAGCTCCCAACGACCGATTTTATCTAAAAAATCCAAGGGCTGAAAGTTGCTCATAATCAACAAGTAGTGTCTTGTTCTATTTTGTCAGCTTTTTGGAAGATAAAGTGAGTTATATTTTCTCAGCACGTGTTGCTGTTTACTCCTCTCATTCCTCATCCCTAATGCCTGGCCTCCATTTGCTTCTTCTTAGCTCATCTCAATTTTGACAGCATCTTTTTTCTTCTTCTAATAAGTCAATTTGAATGCTCTCTCAATCTTCCAAAATTTCCCACTTCTTTCTTTGTAGGTGCCCTAAAAATAATGCTCATTCATGTAATAGAACTATTTGGTTATCTTCTATTTCTTTTTTACTTAAAACAATATTATTGGTCACATTTCCATATTTGATGGATGTAACATCAATAACTTCGGTCATAACTAGCGAAAACATAAGGGATAGCCTCATGTAAATAGGCTTTTCGAAAGGTAATCTCAAACAAAGATCCTAATTATCAGCTTCAAAACGCTCTCAATATGTCAAGGTGATAGTTTAGACCTATATTTGATTGAGGCCGGTTATTCTGTGAGTGAAGCTATTGTGTGAGTGTGTGAGTGGACGGGTGAGATTAGAAGTTGAGAAATCTAATGGTTGATAAAATGTCACGTCAATTAATGAAACCGGGTCAGTTGCGCGGGTCCGGTTCGTGGGTCAGGTTCATTAATTGACGTGATATTTTTTCAGCCGTTAGATTTCTCAACTTCTAATCTCATCCGTCTACTCACACACTCACACAATAGTTTCACTCACACAATAACTTTGGCCATATTTGAGATTGCTTTGATAGTTTGAGACGTGAAATGACTTTTTTGTCCTAAAAAACAAAATAGAAGATAACAAAGTTTTATATTTGTTTCTAACTGTTGTTATATAGAAATTTGATGCAGAATGTCTAAATTTAACAAAACTAAAAAGTGAAAAATCCTATCCACGTTGTCAAAAGAATGCCCTAGCTACCGTCCACTCTAGAAAGCCCACGTGGGCTGGTGGTTTTTACTAAATAGATATTTTTAAGATATTAATACGCACACATCTTGATACGAAGAACCGTTAAATCACAGATATTGTAGCTGGTAAACAAATATGTTACACAATAAAAATAACATAATCGCGATTTCTCTTAACAAAACATACCCAACATTATCGTCTTTTTAGATATTTTATGTTGTGTCTTAAGAGAAGTAATGATAGATAACTAGATATTTGGATAGGTAAGGGATAATGAGAAATATTAATGGGTAGAGCGGGGAAGAAAGAAAAAACAGAGGATATAAATGAAATTAAATCCCAATGAAACTAAAAATTAATACGTCCATAGTTTTCATTGATTATAAAATAGATTAACCTATGAAAATTGGGAATTTAGATCCGGAGATTGGGAAAAAAAAATTTGCATGTATTGGATGCTTTCTACCGAACTTAATCTTTCTTGTACATTACAAGAAAACCGGGCTCCCTCCACGAGCTATTTTGCAATCCACATCATCCCGTCACTAAAGTGCATGCTTCGTCCACGGCTAAGTGAAATTCATCACAGATGAAGACGAAACCCTCGACCGCACATCAACGTCGTGTTTTGTGGTCAGCAAAGCTTTGAGATACTATTTACTATGGCACCCACCAAGTTTCGCATTACATATCCATGATACATCAACGATGCGGGTGGTCATGAAATTGAATTTAGCCGGTCACCACTCCTCTACCATCTAGTTCTGTCAAGAGTGTCGTAAAATCGGCGATGGAGATCGTCACCTTTGGGTTTCTCTCTGATAATCGTCATTGTTGGTTAAGGACCACTCTTCAACCACGGTCTCCTTGCTTGTTGAGGAAGCTGGTCCACATAATTCGCTATTTCTCAATGGTTTGAGGTTTGGGTTCGTCACTGAAGTAGTCTCTCAATCCATTTTGCCCATTTGTGCCCCAAAATCGCCGCACCAGATATGTACATGAGTTGGAGGAAGACGGTTAAGGTAGATCAATCCTTGTTGTAAGATTTGTCGGAAAAGAGTTAAATTTAGATGTTTTACCTTATACATTCTGAAAAAGAAGATACGCAAAATTCGATAGATGTTACAAAGATTTTTCTCTTCACTCTTAGATGACCGAATCACATCTGATAAAAAAATAGAAGACAAAATTAACAAGTTTCACAATTTTTGTTTTCAGATTAGGTTCGTTTGGAGAGAGGCATTTTCAATTCCCCTACATATTTTTTTTCTTGGCAATTCTCATGTATATTTGATAATAAAAGAGGAGACATAATTAAGAAGTTTACCATTATTTCAACTGTAGTAGTTCGGTTTCCAGTAGCAGAAAATTTTCTATGATTGCCCACAATGACTGTGTCATGCCCTGTGCCAATACATATCTCTAGTCTCACCTATAGAGATGGTATGCACATAGGCAGAGATTACGACACAAATCAATTCTATGAAGTGTTGTTGTTTGGCTTTGAACTTTATTAAGGAGGGAAAAATAGACTTTTCAGGAATTTAATGAAATATTGTAATAGGTAAATACACGGTTCCACTAAGATGAAATAATATGAAATTGAAAGTAAAACTAAGTTGTCTAATACTAGATTAATGCGAGAAAATGAAATAATATGAAATTGCAAGGAAATGGAAGTGCTTAATTAATATTCAAATTATCAAGGATCATAACAAAAGGTAAATACCTAACTAAATAATAAGAGAAATAAAATAGTAAGCTAGCATATGAATCTAACAAATATTTGTCAACGAAATAATTTAGAGGAGAAAATTAGCATATGAATCTAACAAATAAAATTGTTGCATTCTCAGAGTTGTAAACTTTCTCCACCAATAATTCACTAGAAGCAACCAACTCTCTAATCTTGCGAAACTTCACATCAATATGCACGATTCTTGCATGATACACCAGATTCTTCACCAAATAAATGGCACTATGACTATAACAATGCAATTGAACTCCACCTTGCTGAACGTTCTTCTGTTATAACAGTTTCATTTAGTTATAACAGTTAGTATAGCAGAGATCTTATATATGAGCAGAACACTCATTGTAAATTTTATTAACACAATTCGTATCATTCAATATACGATTGATGTATTCCAAATCCTTCTCTATCTTAATACAAACATCTCTCTCCCTACTCCACAATCAACATGCCCGCCGCAAAAAATGAATTGGCCAAGTGTCTGATTTTGGTTTGAAGCGAAGTACCAGGGTTCAGTTCTGCAAAGGAATAGAGTGAGAGACAGTAATTAAGAATAAAGTCATCTTCTGATGGAAAGTGAGAGGAAATGCTATGAAGCCTTTTATTGAGGGCTTGGCTTCGTTTCCCGCTTTCATTAACAATAAATATCATCCTTGCACAGGGACTCCTTCTCTAACAATCTGCTTCATCAAAAAAGTTTAAAAAGATTTTCTAATAGTCTGTGAGCGTAGTGTGATTGTGCGTTTCTTCTCACCCTTTTGCCTTTGGAGTAGATGGGGGGTTTCACCATATCGCAGATGTTGTGGAGAATATCGTCGTTCAATGTGTGAAACATAGGAACCTAAGAAGTACAATTTATCACAGTGGGAATTTCTTGTTGTTAGACAATTTACTCGACTTTAATGTAAATCACATCTTGGACTATGTTCTTCGTCCATTGATTCTTATAGCCATCAATCTCCTCTATGCAGAAAGAGGGAGAGGGAATTGGGGATGAGAGGAATTGGGAGTTAAGATTCGATTATGTGGAGGGTGGGGTCAGGAATGGTGACTTGTTGATCCAGATGGACAGGTGACTTGGCAATGAGGGCTTATGTGTCAAAGTTCCGTTATTTGTGTTAACAGAATGGAGTGGAGGGACCAACGGTAAAACGAAATGAGGATCATGAGTACTAAATTTATGATTTTGATATCTTAGGGAGTAATTCGATTTTCAGAGTGATTTTGCATTTATCCTTAAAATTTTCTATCCATTAACCTCAATTTCTGTAAAAAAAAAACACAATAATAATAAAAAAAACTTCTCTCACGAAAATTCATAAAAACTTCTCTCATGAAAAATTTCATACTCTCACATTTTTCAAGAGAATAAAATTTGAAAACTTTCTTTTTCAGGCTGTTTGTTGTAAGGGTTTGTTTGGTTGATTAAGATTTTAAATGATTTATATTTTATTAAATTAAATAATATTATTTTATAGTTATTATGATATTCAAAAAATAAAAAATAGAAAAATATATAATTCAAACAAACCTAGAAAATCGTTTCATAAAGACACGTGTTATTTCAACTCGTGCGCTGTTAAAAAAATTAACTGTCAAAATCGTGTTACGCGTGTTATAAATAAACCATGTGGCACAGTTTTTGACTGTCAAATTTTATTTTAAGACACAAATTGATTAATTTTAAAAGTTTGAAGACTTAATATGTGAAAGGTAATAGTTAAAAATCCTATTTGATATTACCTTGTTAACTTAAGGCTCAACATGACTTTCCCCTAAAAAAAATAAGAAAAGGAAATGTTGTATTTGTTTTAAATTGTTGCTGTATAGAAAGTTGATATAGCATGTCTAAAATTTAACAAAATATGCAGTAGTATATCACATTAAATGGTTATCAAATCTTATTTTCGTGCTTCGTGGCTCGTGCTATTTCCACTTGTTTCTTTGGGGGGGAACTCCAAGCTATTACACTTCCTCTACAACAAATTAAAGTAGGCCCCTGGTTTAGGCTCCGTTTGCTGGGCCAACTGGGTGGGCTCCTAAAAGTGAAAATCCTATCCACGTCCACGGTCCACTCTAAAAAGCCCACCTGGCCCTGGTGATTTTTATTAAACAGATATTTTTAAGATATCATAATCGCGATTTCTCTTAACAAAACATACCCAACATTCTCGTCTTTTTGCTATTTTTATGTTCTGTCTTAAGATAACTAATGATAGACAACTAGATATTTGGATAGATAAGGGATAATGAGAAATATTAATGGGTAGATCGGGAAACTAAAAAAAAACAGAGGATGTAAATGAGATTAAATCCCAATGAAAACTAAAAATCAATACTTCCATAGTTTTCATTGATTATAAAATAGATTAACCTATGAAAATTGGGAATTTAGACCCTTAGATTGAAAAAAAAAAAGCAAAGAAAAAAAAAATTGCATCTATTGGATGCTTCCGGCTGAACTTAATCTTTCTTGTAGAACCTACAAAAGAAGGTATATAATTAAACAACAAATTGACCTGTTCAAGGCTAGTAATTTAAAAAAAAAAAAGTGTTATTTTTTAATTGCTATTAGTCAAAATAATCCTTCTAGTTAAACACAAAATAATAAAGATTAAATCGAGGTAGTTTTTGTTAGGGTTAAGAATACACTTTGCATCCTCCAATTATTGCGGTATTGACACTTTGCAACTCAATTTATTATTTTTTTCTCTTTGCACCTACCAACTATTGATTTTAGACATTTTGCAACATTCATTAAAGTTTTCGTTAGTTTAAACAAAAATATATTTTTTATCTCAAAATTTATAATTTTACCCTCATAAAATAGTCATTGCGAAACAAAATTATGGAACATAATTTTCATTTTGCACACTAAAAAAATTATTTGCTGTCCAAATTAACAAAAAATTTATAACAATGTGCAAAGTATTTGAAATCAATAGTTGGGGGTGTAATGTGACAAAAGTAATATATTGAAGTGCAAAATGTTAACACTCCAGAAGATACAAAGTGTATTTATCCTTTTTTATTATTTAAATTATATTCTCTAATCATTTTCACTCACGTGTGGACCAGACTTTTACTTAATTAATAAGCTTAACCCGCATAGTATTTAATTGAATTGAAGGACAAAGTGTGAAGTCAGATCTCGAACTTAAAATTTCGATTCTGATACTATATTTTGAATCTGTCAATAATCTTAAAAACTTAAAATGTTAAAATAAGTATATTTTATCATTTTAATTATATTCTTTAACAATTTGTACGTAAAATTAATTAGGTAGCGAGATTGCGTTATCATATTGTAAACATGCCAATGATTAAAACCGACAGTCAAAGCCATGCATAATTAAGCCTACTTTATTCTCTTTCCACTTGGTAAGGAGCATGTGATTAGCATTTTTTATACACCCCCGAATATGGGTCTAAATAAAGTAAAAGCTTCCTAATCCGCATTTTTTAGAGTTGGTCAACAGCTAATGGACTCGCATGAACGAGAGACAAAATATTAACTACCATCTCCACGGCATACGGCTAAGAGCTAGCTAAGCACAACATCAGCCAGCTCAATTAGAAAATATTATGTCGCGTTGCGTGGCTGCAAAGTTCGTTCAAACTCAGCTCTCGGAATATGCATACCGGTTTCCTACGCACTCCAAAATTTTTATAAGTAGTCAGCTTTCTAATATTAGAAAAATAAACCAAGTGGGTCAAAGCTCATAGCACGTATGCCTTTTGTTAATCTTATTTGGCACACAAAAAATAAACAATTTGATACAGTTGTAGACGATTTTGGAGGATGTTTCTGTACATATGCCTGGTGTCGATGTCATCACAAATTCCATGTCCCAATTAAGACTGTTCACCGGTACTGGCGGTGTGTCGGTTAACCAGCACCAGTCATCGCTCACCGCTTAGTAGTCGGGCGGTATCTGTTGTCATTTTCACCTGATGAAAATGGCTGTGAACGCCACCACAACCTTTTTTGTTTAAAAAAAAACAGGTGAGAGAGAGGGGGAGAAAAGAGAGAGCCAGAGAGGTGCGGGGGGAGAGAGATAGAGAAAAGAGAAAGGTATAGAGAGAGGGGAGAGAGATAGAGAAAAGAGACAGGGAGGGAGAGAGAGAGGAGGAGAAATATTATTTCTATTTTATTTTCTGTGGAATTTTCTTTGAACCATGCCGAAGCAATTGGGGGACATTCGTAGTTTCTTCTCTATTTGATTTATTCTACAGAATTTGCTCTGAATGCTTGAATAAACAGGGTACTTGCCTGCTATTTCGAATTGTTAAGTGATATGCCAACATATTGTCAGATAAAAGTATTTAAGAGATCATGCAGTGAGTTGGATACATACACGATGGCCACAGAAAACTTTCTGGATCTTGATGGCCGCGACATCTTCTTTGGTTAAATCCTTCTCTGGAACTGAGGGGGACGTTGATGAAACTACTTCATGGGAATATCCAACGATTGCGAGAGATCAGAACGTCTCGTTGAGATGATCTTCTGTGAATTTCATGGCGGTAACCACCAAAAAATCATAAAATTGTCGAACTTTTATCAGCGCCCCACAATCTATGCTACACATGATCCAATGGCCCTTTCCCTTTTGATCTGGCTCGGATAACACCGAGCCACTGACGTGGCAAAATAGAGCAACACAGAAAAGATATTTTGGCTGGATTGTAGTTCGTGTTTTCATAATATGTCGTTGGATCTGAGTCGGTGAGCACTGGGCTCAGTATCTGCACCGTCCGATCCAACAGAGTAATTAGAGCTCTGTTTCAGATATTTTTTTCAGCTTAAAGCCTTCAAATGTAGCAGGGGATCTGATTTTTTTTCTCTATAGCTTTTGCTAAAGCGGATAAGCCGTTTCGCCCCGGTATAGAGAGATGGAGAGTGTGAGACATGGGTTAGGTGGAATTAAGCAGCGACGAACTGGAAATGAGGGTAGAGAGTGAGACAGAGAAGGGTAAGGGTAAGACAGATAGTTGTGGCAAGGGTGAGAGTCCGAGTAGGATCATCAGGTGGGAGAGATTCTTGCTGAAGATGACGCTAAAGGTGCTGCTAGTTGAGTCTGACGATTCCACGAGGCAGATTATCGTTGCCCTTCTCAGAAAATGTAGCTACAGATGTCTGAATATGTCTAATTTCTTGGATTTTGCAGCTTTGTTTGTCCAATTACTTGGCTTTGGTGGGTTTTGGCTTTGTCGTAGAGTTTGGAGTGTGGCGGTGGCGGTAACCGTTATTGCCACCGTCAAAATCGGCACCGTTAGGTGCCTGTTTCCTTTCTTCACTGTGGCGGGGCGGTGTTCATTTTTGGACAACCGCCCATAGCAATGGCGGTGGCGAACACCACCATCGCCACCGCTTATGCACAACCCTAGTCCTAACAAGCTCGGACGCGAAGGATGCATTAACATCTTATCTTGGTCATTGGTTGCTCGACACATCGAAATTTGATTGTATGCGGACCAAGTTAAAAATTGATTTCACTATTATTTTTTACTCTAGGAATTAAATACATTTTATACTTTCTAATGACGAGGGTCTTGAATTTAGATGCGTTGCAATCAAGATTACTAATTCTAACAAAAATATCGTAACTTAAGTGATACGTGTGCACGTATTTGGAGTTTGTCGTAGAGTTAAATCTTATAGTGAAATCATATTCGGTTAAATTTGTTCGAGCTAAATGCATAATGAATATCACGAATTGTCTGTCGTTATAAAAAAAATTAAGAATTAAAAAATAACGAAATATACAAAATATCTGAAAATCAGTATTTAGTAAGTTGTGTGATACAAAATATCATTTTTTTCAAAATTCAAATATTTGGGTCATCCTGTCATTCTCGGTCTATAAAAAGAATAGGTCCACACATACATTCTCCCCTGATCTCAATACACATACTAACTACGAGATTTTCGTCGTATAAAAACTCTTAAGATTTATAGAATTTTAATAGAATTGTGAATATTTACTTAGATTAAAGTTTTATAGGTTTTTGTATAAAAATTAGTAAATTTTTTTAAAAAATATTATTTTTTATTGAGTTGGTAAAAGGTGAAGAGAGTGATTATTTGATGTAATTTTTTAATAAAAAAGCATTGGAGGTTGGTGAAAAAATATAGAGATGGAAAATTTGTTATATATATATTGAAAAAATATTGGAGTTTGTGTGAAAAGTTGTTAAAGTTGTGTAAAAGGTACTGGTGTTTGTGTAGGATTTTTTTTATAGATTTTTTATGTTCGTTTCGTAAATTTTGTTGCATTCATTATATCCTAAAATGCTTTAGTTGTTTCCTTTAAGCTTAAGTAAGCTCCCCTTTCTTTCTTTTTTGTTTTTTTCGAAGCAAAAGTGAAAGAGGGAGCAATGAGTGTATCAATTTTATTTCGGCATGACTATATTTAGAAACTATTTCGCTGCAAATGTAATTCCTATGATTAAGGCAACCCATGATGGGAGTGAATTGAGTTTCCAAACTTTTTCATTTTTAACCCTCTAAATCGTGTTTGCAAAGTAAAAAATAATTTAGCACAAGTATTTAAGCATGTATTGATGCAATAAGTAAATAAGTGTTAAATGTAAAGAGTAAGGTTAGACAAGCAAACACGAGATTTTTAGGTAGTTTGGTAAACCCGCCTACATCCACCCCTCAAGCTCCTTTACCGAGCCTTGATGTTTTCCTATTAACTTCCAAATAGTGTACACTCTAGCTTTCGGGTGCTAGAGAATCGTACAAATGTTTTCTTGGGCTCAACACTTACAACTCAAGTGATTTTCGGGCTCACCACTCACAACCTAACCAAGCTTGAGATATATCATCTCTAAGCTTCTTTTTTAGTGAACAACCTCACTAAAGGAATCATTGGAGGTTGGTGAAAAAATATAGAGTTGGTAAAAGGTGAAGAGAGTGATTATTTGATGTAATTTTTTAATAAAAAAGCATTGGAGGTTGGTGAAAAAATATAGAGATGGAAAATTTGTTATATATATATTGAAAAAATATTGGAGTTTGTGTGAAAAGTTGTTAAAGTTGTGTAAAAGGTACTGGTGTTTGTGTAGGATTTTTTTTATAGATTTT
Organism: Myrica gale; assembly: GCA_963930655.1. Taxonomy (NCBI): domain Eukaryota; kingdom Viridiplantae; phylum Streptophyta; class Magnoliopsida; order Fagales; family Myricaceae; genus Myrica; species Myrica gale. The sequence goes on from OZ005614.1 coordinate 12,133,680, forward strand.
TTATGTTCGTTTCGTAAATTTTGTTGCATTCATTATATCCTAAAATGCTTTAGTTGTTTCCTTTAAGCTTAAGTAAGCTCCCCTTTCTTTCTTTTTTGTTTTTTTCGAAGCAAAAGTGAAAGAGGGAGCAATGAGTGTATCAATTTTATTTCGGCATGACTATATTTAGAAACTATTTCGCTGCAAATGTAATTCCTATGATTAAGGCAACCCATGATGGGAGTGAATTGAGTTTCCAAACTTTTTCATTTTTAACCCTCTAAATCGTGTTTGCAAAGTAAAAAATAATTTAGCACAAGTATTTAAGCATGTATTGATGCAATAAGTAAATAAGTGTTAAATGTAAAGAGTAAGGTTAGACAAGCAAACACGAGATTTTTAGGTAGTTTGGTAAACCCGCCTACATCCACCCCTCAAGCTCCTTTACCGAGCCTTGATGTTTTCCTATTAACTTCCAAATAGTGTACACTCTAGCTTTCGGGTGCTAGAGAATCGTACAAATGTTTTCTTGGGCTCAACACTTACAACTCAAGTGATTTTCGGGCTCACCACTCACAACCTAACCAAGCTTGAGATATATCATCTCTAAGCTTCTTTTTTAGTGAACAACCTCACTAAAGGAATCATCTCTCTTGAATATAAAAATACAAGAATAAACTCTCTCAAAGAGTGGATATGAAAATGGAAAACTCTATCTCTTTGAATCACACAATGACAAGGATAAGAAAATGTGATTTGTATGAATGATATGATAAATATAGAATAAGAAGGTTTAAGATATTTATCAAGTTATATAAATGATATGTGGTCGTTCTCCTTTGTTTATAAGGCTTAGAGATGTCTTCAAAAATACCTCATAAGAAAACTAATCATTTATAGTTGTTAGGGGTCGCTGTCAAAATTTAAAACGAGCCGGTCGACCACTGCATGAACCGGTTGACCACTTCAGGTTACCGTTACCCCAACGGTCACACTCAACAAAACTATTTTTAAAACATATACCGGTCAACTGTTATATCAAGCAGTCGACTTCCTCAACTTAAACTTATGATTCGGTTCATTTAAAACCATGTTTTTTACTACTTTGAAACACTCAATTTTAAAGACTAACTTCTCATAAGTATACAAAAGGTTTGAGAGTTTGATTGTGGTGTTATGAAACCATTAAAAACATTTTGTTCTTCCAAGTAAGAGGTAAAACGAGTTATGCATATTTTGAAAAATATGCAAATATTATTCAAATATTAGTCAAAAGTAAAACTAAGAGTTACAAGATTATACCCTAAGGTCTTGAATCTTCATTATCTTGAATCTTTTTGTCTATGGCTCTTTGATAAAAATATATTTGTCTTTGAAGATGTTTATTTTGTAAACTTAACACATTTATTGAAATCATCAAAATATCGATTGTGAACAAAATCCAATAGTAGAATGTTCGGTTTAATCCATAACTACTGTCCAGTAGGGTGAATAATACCTGGAGAATAAGAGGGGAAGACCATTGAGCCACACATGCTTATTCGACAAGTAATGAAGTTTTATTTTAGTTATTTGCTTTTAGTTGTTTATTGAAAATTCCACTATTGATTTTTGGGATGTGACACGATAGGCCCAAGAATATACTTTAATTTCACAAGCAATATAATTTACCCCCTAGGCTCACCTATAGCGATGGCATGCACACAAACGGGATTTACAGCACGAATTGATCATATAAAGTCATCGTGATTTTGCTATGAAAAAGCGGAAAACGTTGAATTTCAATTTGTTTTGAAATTTTAAAAGTATAGTAAGAAATGAGAAATAATATTTTAAGTAGTGGACGCAAATACGATATTCCAATTAATTCTAGAAGTTAAAAGTCCTGAAGTGAATAGGAATAAATAAAATTAATTGAGGAATGGAGTTATCATGAAATCAATAATAATTATAAAGGGTAAAAGTTAAGCGAATAAAATTAAATACAGCTTACGGACGAAATAGAAAAAGAGAAAATTTCAAACATGTAAATACATGATTTTTCCACAAGTTACACTGATCCTCTCTTTTACAAATGACAAAATCCTTCACAAGGATACAAAAGTAAAGAGAAGACAAAAACAAAAGCGGAAGCTTTCCAAAGCTTTTTGACTACAGAGTCTGTGAAACCGCTAAACTAACAAACGACGACAATACTGATGTCATCTAATCCTCCGACTCAGTGTTGGAGGTCAACTCTATAAACACCGTCTCGCCGGTGCTCTCCGTCGGCATGGCCGGTGGAGGAGGGACAGTGTGGGGGTAAGCTGGATCTACATCTAGCGGTCCAAAGTCTCTCATACGAGGAAGAAGGGGCTGAGGTGGCCCCTTAAGGAACCATTGGGGCTCATACCCCAAGTACACCTCAAAGGCATCCGTAATATACGTCTAGATCCTTACAACTTAAATGTGTGTGTCAAAATTCAGTGTCTGCTCGCTCCTGAAAATCATCATCTGCCAGGTTCGATAATCGTCGCCGATCATACAAAATAATAAACAAATATAAGGGGTGCATGCCTTAAAATGGAAAGTATCAGTGCAATAATAATTTCAACATACAAGAAATAGAATTAATATAAGGAATGCATGCCAATGCAATTGAAATGCATTTACTCCCGGTGTCTGCTCTGTTCACCCCCAGAGTCGGGTTGTGCATCCCTCCTCTCCTAGTGGAACTGTCCCGTGTCACCTACACCAGGACCTTAAAAATGACGTCGTAACATCCAGAAGGAGCCCACTCACTTCCTATAGTGGGGGGTTGCACTCTCTTCATGTGCCCGATACCGTCACTATTTCTTCGGGAATCACCTCGCAGGCTTGAGGTTCCTCACACTTGTTTTTTCTCTTATGAAGTGAATGCAATCAATGAATGAGTACGATTCATGTACATCCAAAAATATTTCATGATATGAATGGAAAAACATAGACTAATAAAGTGCTTGCAACTTTAAGACATGAATGATAGAGATACAATTATCCTACATTAGTTTTACAATTGAATATAAGAAATACTCATTGAAGAATTAAACATGCATTTTTATAATTAAATGTTAATTCTTCCCTAAACCTCCAATTGCAGATCTATGAGGCCTTCTCAGACCCTATTAGGCCTGTCTTAAAATTTCAAAGTGTTTCTGGGCTTATTTTGGGTTAACGGGCCTAAAGTCTATTTAGGCCGCTAAACGAGCTTTGTGATTTGAGCCCCTAATGTTACACGATTTGAGTTCAAATTTGGGTTTTCTCATCTATTTTTCATGCTCTACACACCCATAAAGTTATTTTCTTCTTTTGGACCTTTTTACCCTCACTTTCTGAGTGAAATATTGAAACTGCCGCTAGAGACCTCCAGGAGCATTTTTTACCTTTCTCGACATCTGATTGCCCTGGAATTTCTATTGGGATCTAATGATTACTTATACCTACTATCTGGAGAGTTTCATGCAAATGTTCAAAGGATAACTCGAGGTCATTTTGGACAGTGCCCTATTTTCACCATTAAGCACCACTAAACCTGGTTGCATGTATTTTTCTTTGTTGTTAATCAACATCACCCATAAGCTATCATGTTTGCATATATTTAAAATGTCTTAGAGCACATATTACATGATCAGATAGCATATTAGTGAAGAGATGTAAATCAAAATGCAAGACTGATTCATTCAATGCATAAATAACCCTTGCATGTCAATTTTAGTTCTTATAAGCATCAAATCTCGACTTTGAGCTCACAAGGCTCCCATTCAAGGCACTGCCTTGTCACTTTTATTCTCATAGCAATCCATTTCCTTTATCCCTCATCAAAACTCCGAAAATGCATAAGCATTGAACAAGGTATAAGCAACATTCACCATTGTTATAAAAGAACACATGCAAGCATGTAAAGCCATCCCAAGGGCAACCCGTGGCCTTCTCATCTTCCAAACATAAATAATAACCACTGACGTGGCCCTCCATTACATTCAGAATTAAGCTAAGCACGAACCGCTTTCATTATATCACAATATCTTTATAGGCATAAAAAAATGCTAATTTTCAACATGCAACCATCAATAGCACCTTACCTCATGTCAACATTTGAATCTAGCATGTTTTTCCTTGCATCCAACGTGTATAGCATAAAGTATAGCATGACAACAACAAAACAACACAAATACCATGCTTTCCCAACACAAAGAACATAACTACCCCTTACCTTGGTGCTTTTCGGGTGGCTTTAAGTGAATCTGAAACTCTCCTAGAGCAGTCACAAAACCTAGAGTTAGCAAACTTAATCAAGAGATTAAGAGGAAGATAGAAAGGTTGAGGGAAAGAAGAGAGAAAATGAGGCAAGGGAGGGTTCATGGCCACGACCTCCCCTACCCAAATCTCCTCAAGTTTTCTTACCTCCTCCTTTCTCTTCTCCTTCTCTTCTCTTGGCCGGCTATTCTCTCTTCTCTTTCAACTTACTTGGTCGACTCACACACACACTAAGACCCTATAATGCACGGCTTGGTTTGTTTTTCAAGAAACCAACCAAGTTATCATTCAGTCCAAAGGAGCTGCAAGAAGCAAGCTCCTTGGATGGCTAATCTGGGCAGCAAGGGTAGGAGAAGCCACATGGCACACTCCCCTCTTATTCTGGGTAATCATGAGCTGCAAGGGTGAAAATAAAATCTCACACAAGGCAAGCCGATTGGTATAGACTCTACTTTTGCACTGTTCATGCAAAAAGAGACGAGGGGTTGAGACAAGGGAATAAGACAAAGAAAACAAGGGTCTGGGAGAGCTTGCGAGTGATCAGGCCTGTCCCTTGACCTCCCCGGGCATACAGGCATGATCCAGGGGTGTTAACCGGGTATGCATGTCTTGCCAGAGCTCTCCCCGGGCATACAGGCACGGGCCTGAGGTGAGTCGAGCATACAACTCTGTGACTTCCCGGGTGCGCAGTACTCGGCCCTCCTAGCACGCATTACGCAGCCTTCCCGGGCGCGCAACACTCAGTCCACTTGGGAGTGCAGTGCTCAGCCTTCCCAGGCACGCAACACTCAACTCACCCGGGCACGCAGTGCTCAGACCTCCCGGGAGTGCAGCACTCAGCCCTCCCGGGCACGCAGTGCTCAGACCTCCCGGGAGTCTGGTTAGACCAACCAGTTTTAAAAATTTTAAACAAAATAAACATTATCCAACGTACTCACATTATTCAAACTTAATAAAAAAACCTTACGGGAATAAAACTCAATGTAAGAAATTTTAAGCACATGGATTTAAAATGAACAAAATTCAAAGGTTTGAGAATTAGAGAAAGAAAACACATACGCTACGTAAATAAAAAAATAGATCAAAATATTATGGTCACAAATTTAGAACCTGAAACAATTAAACAAATACCAAGGAGTATAATTACTTAAACTATTAGAAGAAGGAAATTGAGTCAATCTAATCATTTGATGAATACTAAACAAGGCACAAAGTAAACAAATAAAGCAAACACTAAAGAAAAGAACACAATTACTAAAGATATGAAAGTAAAAGTCTTAACGTAAGAGTCTCAAAGCAGTTCAAAAAGTTCGGGGTAATACATTATGTTTACTTGAACTCCTAACTTTGAAGTTAATGAATTTGGACGGTACTAATTGGACTGTAGCCCTGCTAGTAAGCTTGTCATTGGTGTTTGAGTGACTAAATTTTGGCACTCAAAATTTTGAGCATAATTAAAAAAATTACAAAATAACCTCTCATCTATTAATTATTGTTTTTCATTACTTAAACTATATATCTCTTTATACTCCCATAAAAATTCTAATTCTCTCTTTCCACTTTTTCACAGACTCTCATGAAATTATATTATTTTCAATACTTTCTTACAGAATCTAATAAAACTTTAATCTCTTCAATTTTTACAATATTCTCTAAATATTTCAAATAGTTAAGGTTTAGTGTCATAACATATTACATGCATAATTCTTTATTTTTCTTTTTAAATTAGAATTCCAATATAATAATTCAGAAAGTAATCCTGAATTGAATAATACAAAATAAAGTTATAGTAAAAAAAATTGTACATTTTTTATGCTAATATGCAATATGCATGGTGGTGGTCTCTTCGTCCTAGCTATGATAAATTATCTTTTACAGGGAGGAAATTTTTTTAACCTATTAAGGCTGCGTTTGTCACTAAAATTTTACCCAAAATTTTATCTCTCTCCTAATAAAATACTCCAATATAATTTCTCTCTCTTCCATCAAAAAATATAAAAAATTACAAAAACTATAAAATATTACCTCTCTCTTCACTTTTTCACTAAACCCAATACCAACACTAAACCCAATACCAAAAATTTTACCACACAAACCCACCCTAAACAGTATACATAAAGGGTGAAAAAAGTGTGTATACATATAATATAGTTTTCTTCTTTTTCTCTTTTTGCTTTCATCTGAGTCAATCCAATTAGATGATTTTTAAAAAAAAAAAAAAGAATCTGGCTCAGCCTTTATTATTATTTTTTGTTTCAATATTTTTTTATATGTTTAATGTGAAAATTTCCGTACTAGCCACTTCACCTACCGCTTCAAAATTCTAAAATGCTGAAAAAGCCTAAAAAAGGCCTATTTTTTCAGTTAGAATGAGTTTCCTTTTTTTTTTTTTCTGAAATTCAGAGAATAATTTTTTTCGATCGAAATTACAAATTACATAATATTTACTTTGTTTCTTCACCTTCGTAGACCCATATACATGTTAAATACCAATTCCCCCCGAATCAGAGAGCCTTTCCGAGTTCCTACTTCCCACCGCTTCACAACCCTCCTCCCTCCCTCTCTCTCTTGGGGAAGAGAACGAAGAAATCTATGAAAACAAACATGATACAGGAAAAACCCTCAAACTGATCTACCGCAATCATTGACGCTACTCTCTCTTTGTGCGGCCAAGACCTTTTTTGGATCAGACACTAACAACGTCAAAGACACCATGGTTGAAACCAGACGCAGCTCCTCCTCTTCAAAACGGGCTCTCTCCTCCCCTCCTCCCACCACGCCCAAGAGATCCAAGGTGCTGTCTTTTTCCCCTTCCGCTTCACGGCTGTATAAATAAACATATAGGGTATAAGATTACAGGGTTTTGTGTATGTTTGAATTTGTTCTGCGTATGCATTAATTTTGCAAGATTTGTGGCAAGATTTCAGTGTATGCTATTTCTATTTTCTGGATTAATTGTTGGCTGCAACTTTAGGTGTCCGAGGCGTCCTCGTCAACCAATGATGTACGTAGCGCTCCATCGGTGGAGAATTTGGGGCCGGTAAAGGAATCCGGTTGTGAACCAGGAGACCCGGAGCTGCAATCCTCTGATCTGCTGAACCCTGGTTCACCGCAGCCCGTTGACGCATGCGATGTCGATAAATGTGCGGAATTTGGCGTCGAAGGGGAGGCCTTAGTGTCGCCGCTGTCTTTAGGTGAAAGAATTTCGAAGCTTTAGCTTCTGTATTTACCTTTAGGGGTGTTTGAAATCTGGGTTTTGTTGAATTGTGCACTTGGGTTTTGGGTTTTTGATTGTATTCTTTTCTTGTTTTTCGTTGGTTCAGGTGGGGATGCCATTGATTCCTTGAAATCTAAGTCAACAGTCTCGGGGCTACGGTGCAAGAAGCGCCTGACAAAGCTAACGAAATCCAGTCCAAAAGCCCCGTGGGGAAAGCTTCTTTCCCAGTGCTCTCAGGTGGGTTTTACGTTTTTCCCAGTGCTCCCAGTGAAATCTAGGTCCTTTGGACTCGATTCTTACTCTGTTTGGTTCTGGGTAAAGAGGCTGGGAGAAAGAATATTAATTTTCAGGCTGTTTGTTACTCAAGTATTGCCAAATACGGTAAAGATTTCATCTTGTTGTATTTTCTTTGGTTTTCCAAGATTGATGTATTCATCAATACACAGAAACCCGACTTTGATTTCTCCGAATCCGTGTCAGCTCCACCTGAACCAACCAGAAAAGAATACAATCAAAAACCCAAAACCCAAGTGCACAATTCAACAAAACCCAGATTTCAAGGAATCAATGTCATCTGCACCTGAACCAACGAAAAAGCAGAAAAGAATACTATCAAAAACCCAAACCCAGGTGCTACTTAATTATTTTATTTGTTAGGCATGTTAGCATCTTTTGCGGCGACTCCCTTCTCAAGCCTGCATGTGCTAAATCTGCTAGGTATGTAAAATTGTCGTGCCTCCATGCTTAATTGTGATTAACCTTTATCTGCGATTAGCTGTATGAAGTTGGTAAGTTTGATTTGCCTGGGCAAGGGACTCGAACTGAAGTAGGCAGAACTAGGCGTGTGTCGATTACCTCCATTTGGAATAAAGTCCTTAGGTAAGCTTCTATTGGACTGATAGTTGTCAGATAAGCAGGAGTGAGAGTACTGTGAAAGGTTGTTCACTCTCATGTGGCCTTGAACCTACTATGCTAGCTAAGAAGTGTGATCTTATAATGGACCCTCTCACAAGTATAACTTACTTTACGTGAGTGAGGGGAATGACATCTCTCGTAATTAGATTGTCATTGGATGCAGCTTGAGAATTGAGAATGCCAGTGTTGGGTGAGACACAAGTTTGGATTATGTTGCAGCCTGCCAGCCTGAAGAGTTGGTGTGGAATTCTCTTGAAATTGTCTTGTGATGCTTTCTTTAAGTGCTGTGTAGCGAGGGCTTCTTTCCAGATTGGGTTATCTGGTGGTTTTCCTTTTTTAAATGTGATAGTTTTATTTCTAGAAAGAGCAAAGTGGCCAATATGATATAGCTCAAGTGCGGCCTCCCCTCCTTTTCTGCCCCCCCACCCAAAAAAACCTACCCTAACCAAGAGCAATGGTGTTGTCATTTTCACGACCTTCTGGGTGCTTTCATTTCAAGAAGAAGAGAACAAGAGCAAAACCTATGAACACGTTCTTCCGTACTTTTTGTTTTTTTTTTTTCTCTCTTCAAAGATGTTAGTTGTATTATCCTTTTTATTCGTCTATCTATAATTTCTTCTCTCTTTGTTTGGAGTTGTTTCATATCTATTTTGTATTCAATCTAGATTTCTAAAATAAATATGAAACAATGTACTTCTTTCTAAACGTTCTTATTGGTTGTATACCTAGTTATTTATTGTGGGGAACATGCATCTCAACATTCTTTTAATGGTTTCAATTTGAAGGTTGTAGCTTACTATGCATGGATCTTATTGTGGTAAAAGAAACCAATTTTGACTCTATAATGATCCTTGGGGTCCAAATTCGCTAGGTATTTGTAGTTGTTACCTTTATTTTGACAGGTTTTCAATTTTTGTTTGCCTTTGAAAACGGGAATATGGGCACCTGATTTTGCTTCTTGTCTCCTCTAGAAATGGAGGCAGGGTTCTTAACTTTCTGTCTATGATATGTTGTTGCTTTTCTACTAATTTGCTTTGGTTCTTATGTTCCTCCAGAACCCTCACCTGGTAATGTGTAGTACGACATTTACTGTTGGTCAAGGCTGCCAATGCAATTTGTGGCTTAAAGATCTGTCCATTAGTTCTATTTTGTGTAGATTGAGAAACATAGAGGTTGGTTCCTTTTCAGTGTGAAGACATTTCCTATAGTTCATCTCTGGATGGCTTGTGATAGTACTGACCTCTTCTTTTCCTTTGGTGGTCATATTAATTTTGGATAGCGTGAAGGTTCATCTGTTACATTACTGGAAATCACAGGGGGAAAAGGTGCTGTCCATGTAAATGGAAAGGTCTATAGAAAAAACTCTAGTGTAATCCTTAGCGGAGGCGATGAGCTGGTCTTCAGTGCTTCCGGAAAGCATGCTTATGTATCCTTTTTTATACAAATCTTTTACTTATTTGAAGCAACACTCTTAACACATAAAACAAAGAAATCCTCGCTTTGTCTTTTGATGCGGTTGCTTTGTGCAATTTAGCATTTTGCAGTTGCTTCATGCTGATTTTTTGGATTGTAGTTTTCTAATTTTCCATCATTGATGTCTTATATATTCCTTGACATCGAAATAAGATCTTTCAGCAGCTCACTAGTGACAATTTAACTGCTCCTGTAAGCATATTAGAAGCACAAAGTGCTCCAATAAAGGGGATACATATTGAGGCAAGATCTGGGGACCCCTCGGCTGTTGCTGGGGCGTCAATCTTAGCATCTTTGTCAAATCTGCCCAAAGAGTTATCCTTACTTCAGGCTCCTGATAAAACAGGTGAGGATGTTGAACAGAATACTGAGATGTCCACGCTACCTTCAGGCTGTGGAGGATCAGACGATAATACTCCAGACATTGACTTGAAGGATAGTGCTAATGATAATGACCTTGCTGGTGTTTCTTCAAGAGAGAAGACTGATGTTCCTTCCCCTGACGTTTCCAATGAAAACCCCAATCTTGCTAGTCTTGGATTAGATCCTTGTATGGATGCAGACATTAGAAAGGTCCCTGCGGCAAATTTTGAATTAAGGCCGCTCTTGCGAATTCTTGCTGGTACATATCCAGATTTTGATTTAAGTGGCAGTATCTCCAAAAGACTTGATGAACAAAGAGAAATAAGAGAACTCCTCAAGGATTTTGATCCTCCATCAGTTTTGATAGCAACTAGGAGGCGAGCATATAAGGATATATTACAGCTTGGAATTCTGAATCCTGACAACATTGAAGTTGCATTTGAAAGTTTCCCATATTACTTAAGGTACAAAAGTTTGCCCTTAGTTTTTAATACGTTGTACATGACGTGAGACTTCGCTTGACAATGTGTTCCAATTTCCATGTGTATGGACAAAAGGGAGGAGGCCTCTGGATCCTATATTTCCTTTTTCGGCCCAAACTGATTGCCTGTACATTTACATATTCTGCTGGATATTGGAGACTGATGTTGTTTGGATTTTGTGTCATTTTACAGCGAGACAACCAAGGATGTTTTGATTGCTTCTACATATGTTCCTTTGAAGTGTAATAAGTTTATGAAGTACGCGTCAGACCTATCTACTGTTTCCACTCGTATATTACTATCTGGTCCAGCAGGTAGTACTGTCATTTCTAGTTGATACGCTTCCACTTGTTTGTGTTGTGTTTGTAGTTTTTTCATTTTCTACTCCTTGAATGAGACATTCCTATGGAATATTTATAGGTTCAGAGATATATCAGGAAACTCTGGCTAAGGCACTTGCCAAACATTTTGGTGCTAGACTACTCATTGTTGATTCTCTTCTGTTGCCTGGTGTAAGCTTCTTTCATGTTTCTACTTGACTTTATCCTTCAGTAGTAGAAAATTATCTACTTTGATTTCAATTAACTTTATTACTGTTGTAGGTGATGTTTGGCCATTCAAAATGTTCATCTTTTTTTGAGTGAATATTTTGAAAGCAAAAAAAATTCAGAACCGAACATCGAAAATCTCAACAAATTCAACACAAACACCAACTCTTTTTCTCACAAATTCCATTATCTTTTTTAAAAAATCAATGAAATCTTCTTGCTTTTCACGAAACTCCTGTACTTTTTTATTAAAAAATTTCTATGAAATCATTTCTCTCTACTCCTTTTTACAAACTTCAATAAAAATCAATTTACAATCAAATATCTTTAAAAAAATTCACCCACTTTTTTACAAACACCAATAATACTCCAATCTACCTAAATATTCACACAACTATCAAATTGTCTACAAATTTTGACGATTGTTTGCAACCGAACATCACCTTAATCTACAAATTTTGTCTAACAAAAGCTGGGTCCCCATTTATATAGTATAAGCTCTAAGTTGAATCACAAAATATGCAGTTTTACTTCTATCTTACTTTTCCCTTGTTTAATTGCAAATAATCTTAGGGACCACCACCCAAAGATTCTGATTCTGTGAAAGAAGCTTTGAGGCCTGAACGGGCATCAATTTTTGTTAAACGACCTGTACAGGCTGGTGGATTGCAGCATAAGAAACCAGCTTCTAGCGTTGAGGCTGACATTACAGGTGGATCTGCCTTAAGCTCTCAGGCTATGCCGAAACAGGAGGCATCTACGGCATCATCAAAAAGCACCTCACTCAAAACAGGTATTTAATCTCTTACCCAATTTCTGCAATTATAATATATGAATGCTAGTTTATCTTTGTGCTCTGTTTATGTGTGGTGCCCTCATCCTTATTTAGCATACAGACTTATTATATATTGCCGTATTTTGTAAAATTTACAGGTGATAGAGTAAAATTTGTCGGTACATTGCCTTCTGGAGTTCCGCCACTTCAAAATTGTCTGCTGAGGTATTCTTTCAGTGTCCCATAAAATATCACATATTGTTTATTGGCATTTGATATGGTGATGAATGTTTTGTTTTGTATATCAGTATGGTGCTATATTCTATAGTTTGAAACTCCGTATCTAAAAGATATGGGTGGATTCTGCACAGGAGTTTGCTCCTTTGCTTAAATGTGCTTTTTCATTTAACCTAAATCTTGTAAACTTGGGCATATGGAACTCAGTTTAGCCCTTGAATTCAATTAATTTTGGTGACAACGTACCTTGTTGCAAACGTTGGTCCAGCCAGGTGTTTTGCATGCTAGATGTATTTATGTGAGTGAATGTGGATCAAGACAGAGTGTGCTAGGTAGCTATCCATTGTTAGGTCTTGTCTTAAGGGATTCCATAATGATACGAGTCAGGGAAGTTTGTATTGAGGTGAAGTTACTGGTATCTTATTCATAAATCCTATATTCTTGGTGAAACTTTATTCTCTTCCTTCTTTTATGTGTGGGCAGGGGACCAACCACTGGTTGTCGAGGCAAAGTGGTCCTTGCTTTTGAAGAAAATGGTAATTCAAAAATTGGCGTCAGATTTGACAAATCAATTCCGGATGGCAACAATCTTGGCGGCCTTTGTGAAGATGATCATGGTTTCTTTTGTTCTGGTGATTCCTTTGACCCAATTGTCTGTAATTCCTTTATTATGTGTCTTATTTTGCTTTTTTTCTTGTCTTGTGTCTCTGATTGATGCTTTATTCTACAGCCAATAGTTTACAACGCATAGATAGTTTTGGAGGTGATGACATTGACAAGCTTGCTATTAATGAACTCTTTGAGGTACTTCCCACTCTTTACTGGTCCAAGTGTTGTTGAGTGGTGCTATTTATGCAAGGGGGATGGAGAATCGATTCGCCACGTTTTATTACATTGTTCGGTGGCAAGAGGTTTGTGGAACCATGTCTTTTCTATGGTAGATCTTCCTTGGGTTATGCCGGAGGGGGTTGGGGATGTCTTGCTTTGTTGGGGGCGGCAGTTTAAGGATCCTAGAGCTAAGTTCATTTGGATGTTGGTTCCTTATTGCATCTGGTGGTGTCTTTGGAAGGAGCGGAATAGGCGGTGTTTTGAGGACTCTTCTCTGTCTATGGCAAGTTTGATGGGTGGTCTGATGAGTGAACTTTTTTCTGGTCAAATGTGATGTTGGATGGCCCTTTTCTAGATTTTCATGACTTCTTGAGCTTTTTCGTTTGTATGCTGTAATTTCTGTTCTGTTGTACATTCAGTACAATCTTTGTACTGTTTCTCTTTTTTAATAAAATTTCTTACTTATAAAAAAAAAAGTGTTGTTGTTCTTGTGTTGGAATCAAGATTCTAAGTGTCTAATGTTTGTAGGTCACAACAAAAGAGAGTAGAATCAGTCCATTAATACTGTTCATCAAAGATGTGGAAAAGGCAATGGTGTGCAGCTCAGATTCATATACGGTGTTAAAGAGCAAGCTTGAAAATTTACCGGAGAATGTTGTTTTAATTGGCTCCCATACACAAATGGACAGTCGTAAGGAGAAGGTAGAAATTTATACTTTGACTCTGTTGGATTTTTTTGTAATTTTAGGGTCCTAATTCTCATCTTTAGTATTCTTATATGGTTTAAGCCATGTTTGCAAACCAAAATTTTATGAAAATTTTGGAAATGTTGTAAAAATTGAGGTGGATTAGAGTTTTATTGGATTTTAAGAGAAAGTAGTGAAAAAGTAGAATGTTATGGGAGTTCGTTGAAAAAGTGAAAAGAGAGATGATTTGAGTGAATTTTTTATGTTTTTTGTAATGGAAAAAGATGATTTGATGGAAGGAGAGAGTATTTTGAAGTTATTTCATTATTATTTTTTTGACCAAAATTATGGAATGGAGAGAAATTTTGACCAAAATTTTGGTTTGCAAACATGACCTTAATTTACTCAATTTAATGTTTACAGTCCCATCCTGGTGGACTTCTATTTACAAAGTTTGGAAGCAATCAGACAGCTTTGCTCGATCTTGCTTTTCCGGTATGCTAACCTCTTTCATTTACTTTTCCTTTCCAAGTACTCTAGCTTTCGGAGAAATTATTGCAAGAGGGTGTACGTCTGCTTTCACGCTCACTTTTTAGGTGTCTAAGCCGTGCTGTCTAGGTTATATTTTGTGTCGTCAACATATCCGTATGGATATTACAGATTTAAAAAGTTAACGGTCAATATTTTGTAGGCGCTTGAAGTATTGATAAAACCAATTTTAGTGGAAGCATCATTTGATGGTTGCAGACTTTTTAGTGTTTTTATTACTGGCCAATTTATCCTGCAGTGGGGATTTATTTGTTTCCAAAGCAGATGATAGGAAATATCCTTAGCTAGGTCAGAGTTGTGGCAGTGATATGCCGGTGGCCCTTTTTTGTTATGGAATATCATATGCCAGGACCTTTGCCCTGAGTGCCATGGTGGCAAAGCAGCCACTGACCTGATTGCCGGTCACTACACTGTTTGTAGCACATTTCCATTAGCCATTTGTCTCTCTCAATCCTTTCTCTCTTTTATGTGCGCTTGCATTGACACACATCATAGTGCAATAAATGGTCACTGTCAGCTTCCCTTCCTGCCAAAGTCAAAATGACGTACCAATTTATCTGTATTCAGGATAACTTTGGTAGACTGCATGATAGGAGCAAAGAAACACCAAAAGCAATGAAGCAACTTACTCGGCTTTTCCCAAACAAAGTAATGATACAGTTGCCTCAGGTATTGAGCCCACTTTCATTCGTACGCCAATGCTGCTGCCTAGTATTTTCTTAGGCATCTCATGTCTCTGTTATTCCTGATTCCTGACAGGATGAAACTTTACTTTTGGACTGGAAGCAGCAGTTGGAGCGTGATATTGAAACCTTGAAAGCTCAATCAAATATTGTCAGCATTCGCACAGTGAGTATCACCCAATAATGTTGTTTAGGGTTCTTACACTTACTCTGATTCCAAGATGCTAATAGCTGTTTCTGCTTAGTAAAAGAATCTGATTATTCTGATATGGTGACTTGTACTGCTGGGCTTTGTAGAACCTTGGAACCTATGGTAGTAGTGCACGATCACATGCACGTTTGTCCCATACTTGGGGCCTAGTGGGTATCAGATATCCATTTATGAAACAACATATTACGTTGAATAAGATCTAGGGAAAATTGCATTATGCTTAGCCCTGTTGTACAAACCACTTAGATATGTTTGCATGGTAAATCAAAGACTACTACCTCATCAGCTGTAGAAATCCTTTGTATTTTGCATTTCCCGTAAATTCCTTGTTTGTTATCAAATTATGGTTTATCTATAGCTTTCCTTTTTGAAATACAAATAATTGGCCTTTCTTGTCAGACTTTGAGGTAGTGTTGGATATTCATCTAGTACCTTTTGATTTCAGGTCCTCAGTCGAATCGGCTTGGATTGCCCTAACCTTGAAACTTTGTGTATTAAAGATCAAGCCCTTACTACTGAAAGTACATATTCTCTTATTTGGTCTTTCCGTGAGTTGTGCAGTGATCTGTTCTGTGATATTAACTGTTGCTATCATTTTTTCTTTTTATTATCCTTACAATAGGTGTAGAAAAAATAGTGGGATGGGCTCTAAGTAACAACTTTATGCATCATACTGAAGCGTTAGTCAAAGATGCTAAACTTGTGATTTCTGCTGAAAGGTAACCCTATTCTTGCTAATAGGACCCATCATTTTTTTACATAAATAGAGAAAAATGGTTCACTTGTCTCTCTTCTTGTGTTAACATTATTATAATGGTTATATTGCAGCATTAAGTATGGGCTGAGCATTCTGCAGAGCATGCAAAATGAAAGCAAGAACTTGAAGAAATCACTGAAGGTAGAGTTAACCTCTACTTTTTGATGGTTATCATAAGTTTGATTGCTACCTCCTTCCCTCTTGTTTCTGAGAACGCACTCCCTTGACTTGTTTGAAATTCATATTGAGTTGGAGTTTAAATGTTTTGCAGGATGTGGTCACAGAGAACGAATTTGAGAAAAAACTTCTTGCTGATGTTATCCCACCGACTGACATTGGGGTTACTTTTGATAATATTGGGGCTTTAGAAATGGTAAAGGATACACTGAAGGAACTGGTGATGCTTCCTCTTCAGAGGCCTGAATTGTTTTGTAAAGGGCAGCTGACTAAGGTGAGAGGGTTTACATCTTGCACTAGTTTCTCATATGTATTTTTAGCTAGGCAACTGCACTTTTTCTTCCCATGCGCATGACTGTTGTGAGTTCTTTTTCATTTTCTTTTTGGGGGTAATGGGGTGTGATTTTGGTGTTGTCTATATCATGTGGCAACTCATTTTACAGCCTTGCAAGGGAATATTGCTCTTTGGGCCTCCTGGTACTGGAAAAACGATGCTTGCAAAAGCAGTTGCAACTGAGGCGGGTGCAAATTTTATCAATATATCAATGTCAAGTATAACCTCAAAGGTATTTATGCATATAGAAATGACATCATCTCCTTGTTAGCTTCTTTTGTACTTGAATGACGTCTCTCTTTTGCTTTCAGTGGTTTGGTGAAGGGGAGAAGTATGTGAAAGCAGTTTTTTCTCTGGCTAGTAAAATTGCCCCTAGTGTTGTTTTTGTTGATGAGGTTCGTTAATGGATGTACGGTTATGTTTTGGCCAGTTATCTGTTATGTACCTTTTTTATTGAGGGGGCGTTGGTTTGGTTTGCCATAGGCCTCACAAAGCTTCCCAGTTACTTCTCTGTCGCTCGTCCATGAAATACTTTTTGTTTGGGCTTAAATTATTTTTGCAGGTCGATAGCATGCTAGGTAGACGTGAAAATCCTGGAGAGCACGAGGCTATGCGTAAAATGAAGAATGAGTTTATGGTTAATTGGGATGGTCTACGTACGAAGGATAAGGAACGTGTGCTGGTACTTGCTGCCACCAATAGGCCTTTTGACCTTGATGAAGCTGTCATTCGGAGGCTTCCCCGGAGGTAATTGTATTATGATTGTCATCACTTTTTCCTTTCTTATTTTGCACAAAACAAATCATCGTTCCCTTGCTATGTACAATTGTTTTGTGCAGATTGATGGTCAATCTGCCAGATGCACCAAACAGAGAAAAAATTCTGAGAGTTATTTTAGCCAAAGAAGAGTTGTCTCCTGATGTTGATTTGGAAGCAATTGCAAATATGACGGATGGTTATTCTGGGAGTGACCTAAAGGTTCCCATTATGTTGTTGTCATTATCTACTCTAGCCTGCTAGAATTAAGGGTTTCTCTGATTATGTTTTCGGTTGCAGAATCTTTGTGTGACTGCGGCACATTGTCCTATTAGAGAGATTTTGGAAATGGAAAAAAAGGTTAGTACCAGGATGTGTTGTTTTTATTTTCGAGGGTTTTATTTTTATTTTTTTGTGTTTTTAGTATGTGAAGTGGCACTCAGAGCGTACTACAATAAGCTAGATGTGACATGCCTGATTATATCAACAATTGGCCAAGGTTGACTTTTTTCAGGCTGGAACTCTTATATGAAGTAGGCTCTTACCTTGCCATGGGAATAAAGTGTGATATAGACTCAGCCGTGCCCTTAAATAGGATTATGCTTCTCTGCACTGCCTATTATTTTCTGTTTGCTAGGCCTCTCCTTAGGCTGATAGGGGGGGGGGGGGGGGGTAAGAAACCCGATTCCTGGAGCTTCTGAATGGAGTTGGGAACTGGATGCGTCTGTGCCACAGCACTTACTAGCGAAATAAATTATGCACTACAGATGCTTTTATCTCTGCTGAGTTCTTATTATACAAAATTGTGTGATTCATAAAAAGCTGTTATTCATCTAGCCAACTTGCTTTGTCCTTTACTTTTGTCTGCCCTGCGTTGTGCAATTGCGAAGAAATTGATGATGTTTGTACTTTAAACTTTATGGTCTCTATGGTAGCTAGCTATTGTAGGTTCTATTTTGGTTGGAAAAAATCTTCTATCCTTCACTTCAGGTGTTGTTGACTTACCTTCTTGTATACGTAGTTGAGGGTGTGTGTATAAGCATTCACTGATCTTTCACATAAATTCCAGGAAAAGACTGGCGCGATGGCTGAGAACAGACCTTTACCTGCATTGCATAGCAGTGCTGACGTTCGTCCTCTAAAGATGGAAGATTTCAAATATGCGCATGAGCAGGTATAATGATGGAAGATTTCTGTTGTGTTGTGTCAATGAGTTATCAGGAGTTCAATTTGACCGCTTGGAAATATTAGTTGAGGTGGTTTTAAGATGACATGTTCTGTTGGCAGTTTTGCCCTAGTTCGTACATGCGAATGGTGTCTTTTGGTCTAGTTTTGGCCCTTCAATCTTTGTTCGGTTCCCCTTTCATTTTGTCAAAAGTGTTGTTCTTTGTAATGATTAAAGATGAGAATCTTTGATGTATCATATTAAAGTTATTAAGAAGTCAACTTGGCCTACCTGAGGATCACTTAGATTTGGGTTTGAACAAAGTAAAACTCTGCTGGGTTGAGTTAAGGGCTAAAGATTGGAAAACGTAATCCATATTTTTGGGGGTTGAAGACATGCTCATTGACTTTGTTGGTTGTAATGCAGGTGTGTGCCAGTGTGTCGTCTGAGTCTACAAATATGAACGAACTCCTGCAATGGAATGACCTATATGGAGAAGGTGGATCGAGGAAGAAGAAATCTCTAAGCTATTTCATGTAGGGGGAGGTATCTTGTGTATAGCATTTCTTTAGAATATTCTTCGTCACCCTAAGGAGTGGCAAGATTGGGGACCAATATTCATGGAAATTCCAATGCAGGTCCTTACCAAATGTATCATATATAGGTTTTCCTTCCTTTCTTTCTTTTTTTTCTTTGCTTTTTTCAATCCCTTTTTTCCTTTCATTGCATCTTTCTAATCAAATCTATTTCTTCTCTGAAACAATTTGCAAGTGTAGCGTAATAAAATGGAAAAATGTTACTTTTGTTCGCTCTCTCTCTCTCTCTCTCTCTCTCTCTCTCCTTTTGTTTCTTCATACAAGTAACTGAAAGATAATTGTGTTCTTGTGATATGCACTCATATCTGTTGTTTGTATTGTGTTCTTGTGATATGCACTCATATCTGTTGTTTGTGGGTAATTCATCTCTTTGTAGGTTAGAAAAAGAATTTAACGTATATGTTTATCTATATTTGAAAGTCTGATTAAATTTAAGATAACTACAGTTAATTGTTGGACTTGTATGAATGATTCTCTTGAGAATTTTGGTGCGTTAAAGAAACATTACATGAGGTAGGCTTTTTGGGTTTGTGTTGATAAAAGTGGAAAATAAAGAAGCCGGGAGGTGCATAGTTTTTTTTTTTTTGAATATTATTACTAAAGAATTGGTGGCTTTAACCCATTTGGTGAGTTAGGTCTGGTAGCCAAAGCAAGTAACAAAGACCAAGCAGCATTGAAATTGAAGATCCACCTGGTTTGATGAATATCTTGACCTTGCCGTGTTTGGTGTGACTTTATGGAGATTGTGGGTGTTATTTTCCAACAGAGTACGATGATTTATTTTGCTTTTTTTAAGAACTTATGGGAGCGTAATCATTCTAAATGTGAGGTTTGTGAATAGCCAGAGCTTACAACTTACAGTTGTCTGCACAATCCATTTGTAGCTGTGAGGAATGAAGCAACCACATGTCAATTGGATCCTCTAGAAAGCCCATGAGATAATCGAATGGGAATCTCTCTTTGCTAATGGAGCTTGATACTTAGATGGGTCATTAATTTATTCACCTTAGGTAGCTTATATCATATTAATTAAGTTGTAGATTATAGCAATACACTAGACTTTACATCTTTTAACTATCAATCTTAAATACATTAACAAAATGGTCAAATTTGTAGTAAACACTTTATACCTTCAAACTACGAATATTATACACTTTCCACCTTGATTCGACAATAACACTTACTGCGGATGTCTGCTTATTTCTGGAGGAAAAAATTAGATTTATATTTTTCCCCTCGAGTAACCTTCTAAAAATCTACTGAATTAGAACCCAACTCCAATCAGCATGGAAAGACAACACGAGAAGGTCCATGGAACTTTTAGTTAGCGTTGGTATCATGAGTTCTGCCCTCAGATTATGTTGCTGCCTTTTTCACATCTTTGGTTGTCTCCCCACATGGGCCCCATTTTGGATTCGATCAAAATGTACAAGTCAAAGCTACATGGAACGCATTTATTTTGGAATGAGTGCTATCACGTATAGTTCCTTTGTTTTTTGTTTTTTATATTTTTTTCTTACAAGTAAAAAGGAAAAAAAATAGAGTTATCAAGATGGGATTTCTTGACCATGATGTGAAGGATACACAACGTACACGCACGCAAAATGATGTTCCCCCCAGACTATTATAAAGCAATTAAGCATCATGGAGAAAAAGAGAGTGTCACAAAATAAAAGTTCTGCCTTTTTTCTCTCAAAGCCCCGAAAACCTCCCTGGTTTCCCCACTCACCCAGCAACCCTACGGAGGAGGGGGGAGCTCCGGCTCTCTTAACCCCCCCTCCTCCTTTTTCCCTTTTTCCTCCCCTCCTCCGTCTTCTCTCTCCCTTTCTCTTTTCCGGTCGGTTTGGTCTCTGATTGTGGTTGGTTTTGGCTTTTCTTGGTGTTTTTTTTGCAGGTCCTTTCTTGTCGCTTTTCGGTGGCTTCCGCTCCTTCCGAGGGGCCACGCGCCGTCTGGAGAGCTTCGGAAGGTGTCGCGCAATGGAACCCCGGCGGCCCGCCACTCCCAGGTCGGCGCGTGTTGGTCCACGCGGTGCGCGTGGATCTCACGCGCCGATCGCTGTTGGCGCGCGTGCGGCACCCTCCGGCCCCCGCCCTCTTCCACTTTTTGCCGGCCTGGACTCAGCGGACGATGCCCTTCATTTTTTGCTGTTCCAGCTTCCTTCGGCCACCGCCCGCCGCCGCTGCCGCCGGTCACCGACCGACCAGCAATAACCCTGTTTGGGGCTGCCCCACTGTTTAGGGATTATTTAGTTTTCATTCTGTATCGTGTATGATAGCCTCTATGTTTAAGGCTTTTGTTGGTTTTTCTGTTATTTTAATCCTGTTTTTAGGCCTAATAGCTATCTGCCATTTGTGGCTTCTCTGCGGTCTGAGACCGATATGCCCCTTGTGGGCCTTTGTAGGACCTTCTGGTCCGTCCGCTCGTTGGCCCGCCGGCTCTTCGGAGTGTTTGGTACGCCCTTTTGAGCATCCTGGAGTCTTTAAACCTCCCTGATCCCGATCTCAATAATATATCTGCTATTATGCTTAAAAAAAAAAGCATCATGGAGAAAATTCAGTGACCTGACCCTGAGGTCAAACTTGTTTTTATTGTTGATGTCATGACATCAAGCTTTTTGTTTCTTTTCTTTTCATTGATATTTTTTTTTATAAATATATAAATACCACATTAGATTTTAACGTCTTTTGTAAAAACTCACTAGGTTTTAAAAAATTTCAAACTGCTCACTAAGTTTATCATTTTTGTATAAAAACTCACTGAACTCAATACCGTTAGCCCCGTTTAACAGAAAATCCATCACGTCCAATCATAACATGACACGTGTCACTAAATAAATAAAAATTAAAAATAAATCTAAAATTAACAAAAAAACATTATTAATTAAAAAAAACGAAATTTCATTGTGGACCCTCCACACCTGGCGCCTCGAGGGGAGGAGGGTCTCTCCCCTCCACCTCTGGCAGCCCAGAACGTGGACCTCCTCCACCCGTCGGCATGAGTTGCGTGATGGGGGAGGTCCGTTAAATTATTTAGTGACACGTGTCATATTGTGATTGGACGTAATGAATTTTTCGTAAAACGGGGCTAACGACATTGAGTTCAGTAAGTTTTTATACAAAAATGATAAACCTAGCGAGCAATTTGAAACTTTTAAAAACTTGGTAAGTTTTTACAAAAGACGTTAAAACCCAACGTGGTATTTGTATATTTCCCTATTTTTTTCAGGGAAATTTTTTACAGTGGACCCGTACGGATTTGGCCAATTATGATCCCATTATTAGGTAAAAAAACTTAATTATAAGAACCAGAATTTTCGATTTTTCGATTCTAAAAATTTCAATTCCATTTGATCTGATTTCTAGTATATTGAAGAACAAATTCATAACTAAAAAAATAGATTCTTATTAGTTCAAGAATCAGAATTGACCATTCTGATTCTATCCGTTCCGTTGTTCCGGTATTTACCATGCCCACTTAAGTCACTCGTTTGTTTTTCAAAGAAATCGAATTCAAGACTGTATGTCCAAACTACACAGTTCTAACTGTCGCCTTTACAAACTACGCTACTCGGGTGGTCTTGTTATTTGCTCTTCTATTGGTACAGGAAGACAAAGGAAGTAATATCATTGCCCACCTGTAGGCTATGGAAGATAAGAGTATTAGTGGCCTTTGAAAATTTCAATTGATGTTTCATGTACTATTGTCTCTTTATAATTTGGCCGACGTCCAAAAGATCTTTAGGCATCATAATCTCTTCCCTATCTCCCACCTAGCGCCCAACTGATTCTTGAATTGAGATGCACTTACCCCTCAGCTGATCATAATCTTATCGAATATCTATTACTCTAGATGAAAGGTACATTCGGAAAATGTATATATATCGTAATATATCTTGAATACTATAAGATAAGACTAGCATGTCATCTGAGTGAATCCACTTA
This sequence comes from Myrica gale, assembly GCA_963930655.1. Classification (NCBI taxonomy): domain Eukaryota; kingdom Viridiplantae; phylum Streptophyta; class Magnoliopsida; order Fagales; family Myricaceae; genus Myrica; species Myrica gale. The sequence continues at coordinate 12,156,628 of OZ005614.1, forward strand.
ACACACAGATAAATTTTGAGAAATTAACACTGATCATTTAGTATCCCTATAATTCCTATTTAAGTGGGTCACAATATTCCTGTTTCTAAAGGGGGACGACATTCATGGTTTGTTGTTTTATCTTGTTTAGTCTATTTAACCTTGGTTAAAACATTTAGGTTTATTGGGTGACAAATTTTCCTACATAGTCTAATCCCTGTTTTCATTATGTGCTATTAACAAATAAGTAAATGTGTCACGTAATATTCTATCAGTGCATATATGACATGTTATATGAATGCTAAATATATTTGATTTAATAAAAAAATTATAAAATAATCTATTATATCTGAAGAAATTAATTATTTTAAATAAAAAATAAAAAAATGATTATTTTTTTAAAGTTAATTTCTAATTAATTTGATTAAAAAAATACTAATCTATTATGATGAGTAATTTGTGGGTGTAATATTTTAAACGTGTTAATTTATAATACATGTTACACCTATAATAATTTGTGGCTAAAAAATATATTTGTCTAATATAAAATAAACAGTGCAAAATGACTTAACTTATCTATTGTGAATTTGAGATTAAAAAAAAAAAACGATGGGAATCATGGGATGGTCTCCCGTACATATCCACTCAACGTGCGCCGTTCGGGTGGAAAAGTACAGGAATGGGATGGTGGGGTACCTTGACTAGTCATGACACCTCATCATCTCCCTAAGCTAAACAAATAAATATCACTTCCCTCCTCTTTCTCTCCTTTCTCTGAAATTTTTGTGTACCGGGAGGCGCACGTTAGCGATGGACGTCATGAAACATTCTTCGGCCTTCCTTTTGCCCACAGTCCCGGCCGACCACCGTCACTCTCTAACGTACGCACTCGTCGTGCTTAACCAACGCCTCCCGAAATTTACTCCTCTGCTCTGGGAGCACGGTACTCTTCCTTCACCTTGGCTCTCTCTCTCTCTCTCTCTCTCTCTTCTTTGCCTTCCAAACGGTTTAAGTGGTGATTATTATTGTCTGAGAGATAATTCGGTGCGCGCATGCGTTTGTGTAGAGCAGCAAAACTCCATCTATGTGCTGATGGAGGAGCCAATCGCGTGTACGATGAAATGCCTCTGCTTTTTCCTCACGAAGACGCTTTAGAGGTCCGAAAAAGGTATATTTAAAAAAAAAATTAAATGTGTATATCAATTCACGTTCTTAATGTTCCCTCTCCCTTCGGTTAACTTTTAATTGGTTTGGTTTCGGGATTTTAATTTATTAGTATGCGCTTGGTTAATTTCTGTTCATACTTGTAAAAAAAAAATTCTGTTCATGGTACGGAAATTCTTTTTCCGGCTGAAAGATATGTAATTTTTTATTTAAGACAAATGATTAGTTGTTTGATGTGTGGCGGACATGTAGTTTCAAGTATGGAAAGTAGGGGACATGTAGTTTCAATTATGGAAAGTACAAATTTAAGAACTTTAAGCAATAGTTCTAGTTGGTGATGGTTCCAGTAAATGAAAATTCCATGGTGGTTCTTGTTATTAAATTTTAGCCTATTGGTTTTTACGAAATTAAGGACAAAGGGTTGTATGAAATGTTAGATGGACGGATATAATCACTGGAAATGTGTAGAAGGATACATGCCACTCCTATCACCATGAAACATATGCACTTGAACATTTTAAGGATTTTTGACTGCCGGTGCATCATTTGTACTGACTGCCATTTTGACAATCATCTGGCACAGTGTGGCATGATCTGGTCAAAAATCTTCCCAGTGTGCTTTGTGATAGTTTAAAGAAGTTACTGAATCTGAAATTGCTGCATCTAAGCTTGAAGAGTCTTGTGTGGTATTACATGTTTCATTATATATGTTTCATACTGCCATCTTTCAATCTATCTGTCCATGACTGACATGATATTCGTTGCTAGTGTGTCTATCAATGGTGTCATGTGCTTTCTTGCCTTGTTTTGTTTTGTTTTTTGTCTTTTGTTTTGCCCCTTTTAATTTACCATGGACCTAGTGGGATTTCAGCCGATGGCCTCACCTCCTCCCACTCTTACGGAGCAAAAAATTGATATTTGAACTAGAGCTCAATGGTATTGTTGTGTGCCACTTGAGAGGAACTATATCAATTATGCTCCTCTATCCCCCAAACCTTCTGGGTGGCACTTTGGGAGTCTGAAGCTATAATGTTTGACTGCAGAAGAAGAGTTTTTAGTGTTTGTCGTTTGGTGTACTATGGAGGTTCTGGTGTCTTGTTTTAGTTCTTGGCATCATGGTTTCTAGAATAATAATTTTGTCAGACAACACTGATTACTGAGATTTGTGCCAGGTACAAGCCTGATGTTATCAAAGGTGATATGGATTCAGTCCGATCAGACGTACTGGAATTCTATGCAAACCTGGTAAGCTTTAATTACTTCCTGCAAATACACTTCAACTAGTTCCATTATGGCATCTCTATGATTTTAGAACTCCTGAATTGCCTAAAATTTGTATAAAGATGATTTCATACCTTGAGTAAGCATCTAATGATCTAAAGATCCACGATACACATATCCTATTTTACGAGTTATATGCATATCATATTATTATTTCATTGTTGCTTTTGCTTTTAATATTAGCAGTTCTCTTCATCTATTCAGAGGATATTGAGGTTTGTTGAATTTATTTAGGGAACCAAGATATTGGATGAATCTCAGGATCAGGACACAACGGATCTGCATAAATGTATAGCGCATATACGCGATTGCACGCCGAATATTGATAACTCAAAGGTAAGTAAATATGGTTACTGTAGCTCTTTTTACAAAACATGTTGTCTTGAACCGTTATTGGTTCCTTATGCAAGAATTGCATAACAACGCTAGAATTGAAGTTATGTAGTTCTTTTATGGAACTGCTTGCACTGCTTCTGGTTATGCTGAAAAAGTCCCTGACACATATTTAGTTTGGCATTTCAATTCGAGTTTATTCTTGATATATTGCCAGCTACGGATTCTTGTTGCTGGAGCACTTGGTGGGCGGTTTGACCATGAGATTGGAAACGTCAATGTTCTGTGCGGCTTTTCAAGCATAAGAATGATTCTTTTATCTGACGACTGTCTCATTTACCTTCTTCCACGAAATCATCATCATGAGATCCATATTCAATCCTCTGTTGAGGGTCCGCATTGTGGACTCATTCCGATTGGGATGCCAGCCAAAAGTACTACAACCACTGGACTTCAGTGGGATCTCAGTAAGTATATCCCCATCATCTATTACTTGTCATTTGAGTTCTTGCTTTCTTTTATCTAGCTTTTATGGGGAAGAACTCCTTCCTTGGCTTTGACGGTCTGATCACTGATCTGTTCACTTCACAATCTTGCATAAAGATATACTTCTCATGTGATCAAGATGGGAGCATTGGCTAACTCCCCTGATTTAAGTTTAAATGACTTGATGACATAGCTCGTCTACACTGGCTAGTGCAATATAGTTTGCTGCCTGACGATCTTTGATGCATAATTTGCAAGGGGTTATGTGCCAAAGTACCAAAGGGAAAAGATGATTCTTTGAGGGTACGAAATACCTCCTTACATTGGTTAAATTTGAGGGAAACCGACCTCCCACACAGATAAAGTATTATTTGATAATAACTTTCTCCACTTACTTTATTATTCGTTTATTGTACCTTATAGGCTTACGAAAGAGAGGTTCAGAGAAGATCAACTGCTTCTAGAAGAGTCCTAGTGTGACTGATAGAAGACGATAACAATCTCAATCTCTGCCGTCATTCAAATAAAAAGTAATATTAATTCCTGACAAATTATCCTAACATGCTTTCACATCACTCACTAAGCTGCGCCTTTAACATTCCTATCCGTGAAAGTTACCTTTGGGTTCAAGGGAAACAATGGACCATCACTACCCTTAAGATCATGGTGCTCTGGTGTACTGTACACCGTTCCTAAGCCCAATTAAAGCCTTCAAAGAAAGGGTGCTGCTTGATATATCCTTGTCCACATTGCCAGTGAGATATATGCAAATGGTGATGGATTACTTGGTATTCTTCATGAGTTGAATACAGCCTGCGAAGTTACCAGAGCTCGTATCTTCCATAAATTCCCATGACCTTGTGTGAAGATGATGAACAGTAATTTCAAAGATAGAAACTGATTCATGTTTCACTATTCGATTGGCTTGTTCTGGAGTAAGCCTCTGTAAACCTCTGAAAATATTACTGCAATGATGGACTGTTGCTTTCTGTGCTTCATCAACACTGGCAACAACTGAAGAAAGCATTTTCACAGTCGGGGTCGATTATGCTATCAAAGGCCGGAGTAGATGCTCACCATATATGCACTTTTTTTTTTGATAAGTAAGAAGAGCTTTATTGAAAAAATAGGAAGAGGTTACAGTACAAAGAGCTATACTGAAAACCTACTCCAAACAAGCTACAAAGGTGAAAAAATCAGCAAAATCAGAAAAAAGAGAGCCCAAAACAGCATTGGCCCAAAGAAAAAGGGAACTCAACAACAAACCCCTCAACCCTACCGAAGACAAGGAAGAGTTCTCAAAACACCTCCCATTCCTCTCCCTCCAAATAACCCACCAAATACACAAAGGAATCATCTTCCACACCCTCGAGGCAAGCGGGTTGATGAACTTCCTTTTCCAACAAAACAACACCTCTTTCACCCTAGAAGGCATAACCCAACAGAAATTCATAATGCTAAGCATATGAGACCATAAGTCCCTAGCGACAACACAATGAAGGAGAATATGATCCACCGATTCCCCATTGCACCTACAAAGATAGCACCAATCTAGTAAACAAAGACCCCGCCTCCTCAAGTTGTCTTTAGTCAAAATTCTCTCATGCACCACCTCCCACACAAAAAAGGAAACCCTCATAGGAACAAAGGACCTCCAAATCTGCCTCCACAGGAAAGACAGGGTCGGGCTACAAGAAAGAAGCTCATACATCGATTTCACCGGGAAAATGCCATTCTTGGTACCCGTCCAACGAATCTTGTCTTCAACCCCAATCGTCAAGGACTTGGAATAAAGGAGTGAATAGAAAGTCGAAAACACCTCAACTTTCCAATCATTTGCAGCCCTCGAAAACTGGACATTCCAAGCACCCAAACTAGAATTCCCCTCCCAATAATCCGCCACCCAAGCATCCTTATTGCTAGCACTAGAAAAGAGGGACGGGAAGGCAAGCCGCAAGTGTCTCTCTCCACACCAAAGGTCACTCCAAAAGCGAACTCGAGAGCCACCTCCAGCCTCGTACCGAATTAAGTGAATAAAGGGATCCCACCCTTTGCTAATAAACCTCCAAAGACCAACACCATAAGTTCCTCTCCTCTGACGGGTTCTCCACCCACCCAACTCTCTACCAAACTTCTCCACTATAACATTCCACCACAAACTGTTACTTTCGAAAGCAAAGCGCGACAACCACTTCCCAAGCAAAGCCTTATTGAAAGTAATTAAGCGCCTAATACCCAACCATCCATGCTGAATGGGGCAGCACACTCTCTCCCAATTCAGCAAATGAAACTTGTGCTCAGTCTCAGAGCTACCCCACAAGAAGTCCCTCTGTAACTTCTCCAATCTACAAGCTACGGACGAAGGGACGGGGAAAAGAGACAAGAAATAAGTAGGGAGATTTGCAAAAGTGGACTTGATCAAAGTGACTCTCCCACCTTTCGAAAGATAGCTCCTCTTCCATCCAGCTAACCGCTTCTCCATTTTCTCAACGATGCCATTCCATATACTAATACTTTTGAAACAAGCCCCTAAAGGAAGACCAAGATAAGTGATAGGAAGATAGACAACCCTACAACCCATGATATCAGCCAAGATTTGGACATTGCCCACCACTCCAATGGGAATGACCTCAGATTTCAAAAGGTTAATCTTGAGACCAGACACCGCTTCGAAACAAAGCAAAAGACAACGGAGGTTGCGGAACTGGCTCTCCTCCATCCCACACAAAATAAGAGTGTCATCAGCGAAAAGCAAGTGAGAGATGCTCACCCCACCACTGCCAACCGTAAACCCCTCCAAGGAACCCACCTCAACCAACTTATTCAGCATCCGACTCAGCGCTTCCATGACAATAACAAATAGGAAGGGCGAAAGGGGGTCACCTTGGCGCAAACCACGGGAACCACTAAAGAAGCCCTTAGGAGATCCATTAACCATTACTGAATATCTGGGAGAAGAAATACAAAACTCTATCCACCTGCACCACTTGTGAGTAGCATTTGATCCTTAACTATTACAGCAGCAAGTATAACCAATGAAACAAGGGCAAGAAGATATAGAGTTTCATCTCGTTCCTAAGCCATTCATGCATAGCTCACTTCCTCAAACCCTGTTAACCAGCAAAGTGTTCGACAACCTTAACGTGGGGTTAAGCAAAAATTTATTCATGTTATGGTTTGTTTTGGAGGTCCACCTAGTGAAAGGAAAGGTTGTCGTCAAAATAGCTGGTGAGTTGTTTGATTAGCTGGAGTACAACAACTGAGGGGCCGTTGAGGTTGTTGCCAAAGACAGTCTTGAAGCTGCCCGATAAGAGTTGCCTAATGGCTCCCTGTGTAATTGGCTCTTTATCATTTACCATTGCAGCAATCTTCTTCTTGCCAGCAACATCCTGTTCATCAAGTTCCCCAAATTTCTCAACAGCATGGTAAAGCTTTCATTCAAATCAAATTCTACTTCTGCTTCCTCTACTTTTCTACCTCTCCACTTGGGGGTCCCTCAGACCTTTTTGTGGTGGTCTGTTTATTGAGAATGAGTGCAAAGAGAACTATGTGTGGAGCAGGTTCGCCTTTTTGTCCATGATCCTCTCAACTGTCTATACCCACTACAACGACAGTTTGAAATGAAGCTATTCCAACTCAAACTCCATTTGCAGGACTCGTTGAAGCACATTACTTTCCTGCTCATTTCTCTGTTGGTCAGTCTGACTCACAAGACTCCTCGCATCTACTTTATCTATCTTCTCAGCTTTCAGTCATTTACATTTTCTAAAAGCAAATCTCTACCAACAATTGAAGGAAGCTCCACTATCTTATTGGCTTCTCTCACATCTTCAGACTGTACAATGTAGCTTTTTATGTTCCTCAGCTTTTTCGCTTTTTATTTTCTTCTATGCTGTCCTTGTCTTTCTCTATCTTTTCTCCACCATCAAACAACTCAAACTTCTGCTTAGTGCTTGGGAATATTTCTAGTAATCTTTTCCTTATTTTTGCACATGTGAAGCAGTGGGGAATGTTGCTATGGTTGTGTGATGGTAATAATGTTGCTATGGGTGGTTTCACTTAATTTTGTTCTCTTTATCTTATCTCCGTGGTTACATGATTTGCTACTATGTCTGATGCATTTTGAATTTGTATGCTTTCTAATCCAGCTGACATGGAGATGGGATTTGGTGGTCTAATATGCACCTCAAATATTGCCAAAGGAGAAAAAGTAACAGTCCAATCTGATTCGGATCTTCTTTGGACGATCTCCATTAAGAAGTCATAGTGGATATCTCCTTTCAGAGAGGTGCACAAGCAGCAGTCTTCTGAAGTTCTTCTAACCTATATGAATGGTTAAGAGTCACCTTTAATTATTGAAGTTAAGGTGAATGTATGTAGGCAGAATCCCAATTTTCCATGTGATTTTGGTCATCGCTACATGGCTATTGATAAAGACACGTCTATTCTAAATGGTTTGCTTGGATATTGTCCTGTATCCCTTCTTTTCTCCTTGCATTTTATTTTACGATTCGTATTTCCATTATTAATTGCCGGGATGATATATCATGTTGTACTCCGGACAAGCTCTAGTCAAAATAATACTTACTCTTGTGACCGTTTTATCTGATGGTGACAAGTTTCTTTGCATCTGTATGATTGTCTACATCCCTTTCATGTCCTGGCACAACTGACTTTTGAACTGTCTTGTACAATACAATGGCAGAGGTTATGGAAAAGCTTATAGCAGATTGAAGAAATTGCAGGTAGAAGAAACAACAGGGCATGATCGAAATTGACATAATAAATGGCAGTAACTCTAGTGGCATCAGCACTTATTGATGCCGAGTTTATTTGGTTTAAAAGCAACTCAGCTTCGCTCTCTGCTTTAATATTTTCCTCGAGCACTACCGTGTGGCGAGACGTGTTTGAAATTTTTCTCTAGCTCAGGAGTTGGAGATGAATAATTTGGGTTGCTAATTCCCGTTGCCAGTGGTGTTTAGCATTGACTTACAATGACTTAATTTAATTTCTGAATGGCCAAAGAGAAAAGGAGAAAAATCTTCGATGATAGACCGGAAGTTTCAGCACAATGGGCAAGATGATAGAAGGGAAGTGCTTGAAAGACGAAGTACATATTTTCTGGTTGTTCTGGGATTTACAGTCATTTTATAAGGTGCCCTCGTGTGGTTTGAACTTCATCGAGGGTCCTTTTCGCTGTATTCTTCTTTTTGTAAACTACTTTCCTTACTTTCCAGTATTTGGATGCTCCGTAAAGACGCAGTCAATGTAAACTGGATGTCTTACCTGACATGTGCTCACACCCCTAAATTTTTAGAGCTGGAACGGTTCGAAACAGAAAGAAATAGAGATGAATTTCCTTTAGATGCACATAGAGAGTGAGATCGGGAGAGAGTTCCGTAAGGAAAGTGTTCAACAGAGTGAGAGAAAAGGACTACTCATGGTAGAGAATGTGAGAGCCTTCAAGCTAGTGAGAGTGAAGAGTTGTCTTTTTTGTTTTAAGAGAACGGTCGAATAAGAGATGAAAAGAAGCTGGAGAAAGAAGATTTATCATTTTTGAAAAAAAAAGCTTCTTTTTGGAAAGTAGGGTTATATTTTAGGTTTGACCTTCTATTAACAGCGTTTTTATGAAGCCTCCAAATACTGGAAAGTAAGTAAAGTGCTTTACAAAAAGAAAAATACAGCTAAACAAATTGACTCTATGTAGAAAGTATTTGCCTATTTGTTGAGGACATCTTTCAAACATTCTTATTTTGAAGTAAAGATTTCCATGACATATTATTGTGTTAGCAAACAACGCAATATCATTAATGAATCGGATGAGAGCTACAATTAATTATTAAATTACTGTTTAAATGGCAAATTTAGAAGCTGATGTGCTTGGTTTTTTATGTTTAATAGTGAAGAAATCCGTGGAGCCTTTTTTTTTTTTTTTTGTGTTGGGCGGGGGGGAATCACTGGTTAAACCACTCTTTCTTAACCCGGTTTATTTCACAAGCCACACATAAATACCCGCCAGCACAAGCAAGCTTCACTTCCCCATCATTTTTGGCGGCAAAATCCGAATACTAGCCACTGGTCCCTCTTTCCCTCAGAGTAAATTACAGTTGGAAGTTAGAGGGTTTCTACTCTGGAATGTGGAATTCATAGGCTATAGGGTGAAAATTCGTCCAATTAGGGCTTCAATAGAAGCATCAGCAACTCCTGCTGATTCTCCAACCATGATTAAACCCATAAACAAAAGCGAGGTTCACAGAATCTGTGCCGGCCAAGTGATTCTGGACCTCGCGGCGGCCGTGAAGGAATTGGTCGAGAACAGCTTGGACGCCGGTGCCACCAGCATCGAAATTGCTTTGAAAGAACACGGTGAAGAGTGGTTCCAGGTCATCGACAACGGCTCCGGCATTTCGCCCAATAACTTTAAGGTTCCTTGTAATTCAGAAGAGCAATTTGTTTTTCTTTCTGTGCAGCAAAGTGAAACTATTGATTCATTCTCTGTCAGCAATAAAAAGTGATCCTGGTTGTCGATTGGGGTTGGGTTCCTTTCCAATATTGGGACTTTGATTTGTGTATCAGTTGAGATATCAATTTCGGTCGCTCTTGTTGAGTCCTTTACGAAGCAACTTTAATTACTATTGGGTTTATTATGTTTCTTATTTGAAAAGAACTTCCTTTATGAAACTATGAGAACTTATGTTTCCTCTTTGTGCTCGCTCACAAAATTATTAATCATCGTTTATGGTGGCCATGTTACTAGTTCTTCTATGGTAGTAGCGCATGACAATTATCTCCAAATTATGGCAGGTTCTTGTGCTTAAACATCATACGTCCAAATTATGTGATTTCCCTCATCTTCAGTCATTGACCACATTTGGCTTCAGAGGGGAGGCATTGAGTTCACTTTGTGCTTTAGGGAATTTGACTGTTGAGACTAGGACAAAGAATGAATCAATTGCGACGCACCTGACTTGTGAACATTCCGGCTTACTGGTAGCTGAAAAGAAAACTGCACGTCAAGTGGGTACCACAGTTACTGTTAAGAAGTTGTTCTCCAATTTACCAGTGCGAAGCAAAGAATTTAAACGCAACATCCGCAAGGAATATGGGAAGCTTATTTCATTATTGAATGTGAGTTTCTCTCTTCTATGACAATTTTCATGTCGGTAGTGCTTTGAGTACAATCCTAATATCAACCCACTATTAGACCCACCCGTTATATAAATTTGCCTTGAAGTTTCAAACGCTAGGTGTGTCTGTATCTGCGGAAAGCTAACGACATAGGGTTATAAATGTGCAAAACTCATGGTCTTCATAGTTTTGTGTAATCACCGCCATCATTTTCTCATTTTTCAGGCCTATGCCTTAATTGCAAAAGGTGTCCGATTTGTCTGCACGAACACAACAGGAAAAAATGTGAAGTCTGTGATACTTAAAACACAAGGAAGTGGTTCTCTTAAAGATAACATCATTACAGTGTTTGGCATGACAGTCCTCAGTTGCTTAGAGCCTGTGAATATATGTATATCAGAAAGTTGTAAAGTTGATGGCTTTCTTTCCAAGGCTGGACAGGGTAGTGGACGCAACATGGGGGACAGACAATTCTTCTTTGTAAATGGTCGACCAGTGGATATGCCCAAAGTCAGCAAGCTGGTGAACGAGTTCTATAAAGGTGCATACTCCTGGCAATATCCAATTGCAATCATGAACTTTACCATTCCGGAAGAAGCATGCGATGTCAATGTAACTCCTGATAAACGGAAAATATTTATTTCCGATGAAGCCTCCATCTTGCATTCCCTGAAGGAGGGTTTACAGCAGATATATTCCCCAAGTAATGCCTGTTATTCTGTTAATAAAGTTGAGGCGCATTCTAAGGAAGCGAATAGTTCGGAATTGTGTTCTCCTCATGACAAATCTCCTATGGTGGTAGAACAATTATCTCCAGATGGCGGTTTTGCAGAAGTTACTGAGGACGTTGCAAAGGATGGAATGCCTCTCATAAATGTTGAAGATATTCACGAGCCAACATATAAACTAAAAGGATCAAATGAAAATAGTAATGGCAAGTCAATGGAGAAAGATTTTATTCTTAGAGGTCATGGCACTAAGAGGGCTGATAACAGTAGGCAATTGGCCAATCTCTTCAGAAATTTTACAGCGATCAAATTACCTCCTCCCCCCTTCACGAGCAGTTGTGAAGGGAATTGCTGTAAATACAGATTCATGTTGTCATTCAAGCCGTGTTCAATCCTCACTCTACAAATTTGTTACAGTCAATAAAAGAAAGCATGAAAATATTAGTACACCATTATCTGAAATGCCTGTGTATGTCTATTCTCTGCTTGCACCACTTCTCTTTGCTTTAGCTTTTTTTTTTGGGTTCTCTCTTGTTTCCTTTCGGCACAACCATTGGGAAAATATGAAAACCTTCTTTATGTCAATGTTATTGTGCATTTCTTGCTCTTCTTCTCTTTGCTTCTTAAAATCTACATAAACACTAGTGTAGGATTTTCTTGCTATTGGATTTGGCATAGTGGGCTTTAGTTGCAATAAGTTGAGAACTTCTGAATTATTTTGCCACTGTTCCTGAAATAAATTGCCTTTTATTTTAGAATTCCTCCTGTGCATAGAAATGATTAGCAAAGATGTAAGAATGAAAAGAAAGAAAGACGGTTGTCTTTTTTTAAAAAAAATCTGAAGCTGCTCTTGGCCAATGAGAAGCCCATGAGAAAGAAATGAGCATGTTGCGGACTAGCCTACTTTCCACCCCTGCCTGCCCCTCCAAGCTCTTGAATGATGAACTTCAATTTCACAAAGTGCTCGCCTCTGATGTTGCTACATAGAACATAAGCGTGAAATGTTGCCATGACTTTTCAATCTAGACTCTTAAGATTTTGGCTGTAATCTATTGTCAAGTGCATAGAATGTAACAGGATTCAAGAAGCCTTATATTTTCAATATTTCTGACCACAAATGAATGTGGTGAGTGCCAATTTCTCCTCAGTAGAATCATCTCTTGCTTAAGGTTTCCTTCATGAGTGTTGAGTGAAAGCAAACATCTTTCATTTTTTTGGTGTGTGGATACTTCATGAATAAGATGGAAAATATTTTTTCTAGTTGTTCCTTTAATGGTTAATTTATCTCCTTCTCTATTTTCTTTAGTTTTTTAACAAATGGTTACCTGGAATTCAGAGATGCTCTATTTTAGTTTTGTCAGGTTGAATGTCCAAGTATTGACAAGCTTTTACAGATCCTGTATGATGTGTTAGCTATATTTGTTCGGTATCTTATGTCTTTGTTGAAACAATGGGTCATGTGGTGGATTGACTGCAGGTAAACCCTAGGTCTGATCTCTTTTCATTGCAGCCTCATTTTTTTATGAGAAACAATATCATTTCAGGAACCAGTGGATCAAGAGAGAGCGGTGCCGCCTTCTAGTATTGTATCAATTGCTTCATCTAGCAAGGATCTCAACAATGCATTGGTAACATCTTTAAATTTTCTCTTCTTTATATTCCTCTTGTTCTGCAGTAGATGCTGCAAAGCCTTCTTCTGGGCTACAGATATGTTCTACCTTGGAATTCAGTTTTCAAGATTTGAAGACAAAGAGGCAGCAGAGGCTATCTAGATTGAAGTTTGACGGTTCTAAACATGGAAGAGTGAAGATGAAAAGGTCTATGAAGTAGTACCTTATTTAGAAAAGGATAAGCGATGATTGTGCTCTGTTGCTGACTGAACTGTTTTTTTATGGTCACTGATAGTTGCTATGCTGCTGCAACTCTGGAGCTTTCTCAGCCAGATAATGAGGAGCGGAAGGCAAAAGCTTTAGCTGCTGCTACCACTGAATTGGAAAGACTTTTCCAAAAGGACTTTGGTAGAATGAAGGTTGCTGCATGCATTATTCATTATTTATTATTTCCAAATTCGTAAATTAGTTTCAGTGCTCTATACAAGCGCACCAAGAAATTGTATAGGAAAATAGAAGCTACCTAGTCAGTTTGCAGTCCTAGTTGACTGATCCCTTTTTGCATTTTTGTTCCATGTTGATGCAAAAGGCTTGCTATCTTGGAAAAAGAAATTATTACTGAGCCCTTGATCCTGTCCTGGGTTAAAATACATATTCTGACACACCTAATATAAACTTGTTAGATTTGTGATAGGCTTCTTTGACGTTACTCCAACCTAGTCTACATCAATGATTTTAACTTTCTGTTTTTTGAAAATCCAACTTTTGTCCCTTACTAATAGTTCATTTAAGGTTTGGCCAATTTACCCGTCCCTACCCTATCTTAAATACAGGCCATATGTACATTCTCGTTGTGGTATTGACCAACCTTTGCTTCTATAATAGGTTATTGGGCAGTTTAACCTTGGTTTTATTGTTGGGAAGTTAGATCAAGATTTGTTTATTGTGGATCAGGTAACCTTCCATTCAGTAATGGGAGGATTTTTCTTTTTGATAGCTGAAAGTGTTTTACTCTTTGTATGGAACGGTAAATTCTTCTAAATTTTATATGTTTTCAGCATGCTGCTGATGAGAAATACAATTATGAATGTCTTGCTCAATCAACCATCTTGAATCAACAGCCTTTGCTCCGGTGAGAAGTTCGATGTTGTCATATAGTTACCACTATTAACATCCTCTACTGCTCAGAATGCTTAATGAGTGATGTTGTCCACTAAGCTGTTACTACAATGCTACCATTCAAGCAATATTTACATGTTTGTTAACAGCCTAGCAAAAGCTTTACTTAATAGAATCTCGTGCGAGGCAGTTGGTAATCTAGTTGATGACCTGTATTTTCTTGAATTGGTAAAGATATGCTTTATCTTGTTCAATAGATGCCTCTTGCTGCATAGGAGGTTGCAGTTGGTTGTCTTGCATGCGCCTTGCTACTTTTGCTTTTGATTATGCTGTATCTGCATTGATCACAAGTTGACTTCTGAACCTTTGGTTCCAAAATCATATACTTAGGCCATTGAGGTTGGAGTTATCTCCTGAAGAAGAAGTGGTTGCTTCAATGCATATGAATGTAATTAGGTATGACCTAATCCAATTCTGTTGTGTGTTTTTCTTATATTTTTCTCTTAACCATTTCTATTGTCAGCAATTCTGAGACTGTTAATTTACAATCAACACAAAAAGTGAATAACTTGATTTATTTATACTTTTTTAGCCTATTATGTTCTTAGCGTATTTACCCAATATAGTTGTATGGCTTCAAATTTTTCTGGTGCATATTTGTTTAGAATCACTAAAGTTTTTCCCCCCCGGCTCCCCTTTCCCCATAGCAAAATATATAGGTCTAGTTCCTGGAACTGTAACCTCGGTTGGAAATATGCACACCAGCACCACACCATGATTATGACAGGCTGCGACTGTGTGTACGTTGAGGATTAAGATGAGAACTTAGCTGTTATTGGAGTTTGAATGAGTTTCTGGGGTAGATTGATTGCCAATGATGGAGTGATTGTCAAAAGTTAGAGCTGAAACGGTGAAACCTTTTTAAGCAGGGAGGCCAGTGGGGTCTCTTGTTCAATCAGATCTGCACTCCAATTAAGCACAATAAAAATTGTTAGTGTCGAGGTGTCATTTTTCTTTTATGTTTATCAGCAACTTGAAAATTCCTTCCAATTTAATCAACTATTGAACCTAGTGTCGACAATTCTCTTAAGATTCTTACATTTATTTAATCTTAGAAAAATGTTTCAACTAAATGTACCATACAGACACGTAGCCACACCATTTTAGACTCATTAGTTGTTTCCTGAAAACACTGGCACCTGCTTTGTTCTAACCTGGAGAGTTTTGGTACAAAATTAGTGCATTGTATTTCATAATTGTTAATACATGACAAATAGATGTTCAAGTTTACAGTGACTTTCCATAGACATTCATATGGTGGAACCACTTGGATTCTCTCATATTTAGCATTGTTTTCCTACTCTAGAGTCTAGTATTAACATCATGCATTTATGCACTTGGCCACTTGGGTAGGAGTGTTTACTCATTCCTAAGACTGCATGGCGTAAGATTTGTGTGTCACTGGTTCTTTTTTCTTTTCTTATTTTTTCCTGGTTTTGAATTCCTTAATAATTTCTACATTCTGATGGAAATATGGATTCTGCTAATTTCAAATTTCAGGAGAAATGGTTTTTTTTTGGATGAGGATCCACATGCTCCAACTGGACAACATTTTATATTAAAAGCTGTCCCGTTCAGTAAAAGCATTACTTTTGGAGTTGAAGGTAGTTGTTGCTTTCAGATTTTCCCTGATTTTGATCTGCTCGTAGTTCGAATGTTATGACCATAGCAATTTGTTGCCATGACATGACAATCAAAACTATCACAAATTACTGTTTTAAGAAATGCTTGCATATTGTGTACAGAAGACATTCACTGTAATAACTCTTTGGACCTGTCCAGGACCTGATTTCTACACTGGCTGATAGTCAAGGAGAATGTTCGATAATCGGTAGTTACAAAATGGATACTTCTGACTCTGTTTGCCCAACAAGAGTTCGCGCAATGCTGGCATCACGTGCATGCAGATCGTCTGTTATGATTGGAGACGCACTAGGAAGAAATGAGATGCAGAAGGTGATGACTCTAGATTACTCTGAACCCTGTCACGTTAAGATTCGCTATCTCCTGAGCTTGTGAAGTCACATTTGAATTTGTTTCCTTACTTGCATCAATCTATCTCTCCAATTTTTCTGTGACTAGTTATCATCATTATATATATTCCAGATGGAAATAAAAGTAGGGATAAATACACTTTTCACCCATCAACTATAGGTTTATGACACATTGCACCCTAAACTACTAATTTTGACACATTGCACCCTCCAACTATCAATGTTAGACATTTTGCACTCTAAACTACCCACTTTGAAATATTACACCTTTCAACTACTAATGTTAAACACTTCACACCCTTCATTTGACAATAATACCCTCGAGAAATTAATGAATTGACAACAATATTTTCAATATATGCAAAATAAGTCAAGGGCATTATCGTCATTTTAGTCTAAAAAATTGACAAAGGGTGCAAAGCGTCTGAGATTGTAGAGGGTGTAATGTGTCAAAACTAGTAGTTTATGGTGTCAAATGCAAAACCTATGGTAGTTCATAGGTGAAAAATGTATTTTTTCCATAAAAGTATCACATTTCCGACTAACTTGATGGTTGCAGATACTCGAGCATTTGGCAGAGCTGAAGTCTCCTTGGAATTGCCCTCATGGTAGGCCAACCATGCGGCATTTGGTTGACTTGACCACCATTCCCATAAGTTCAGAAGAAATTGATGCGAACTTGTAATGGATCTGTATCTTTCCATTACCATTAGTATGCACTTTGGCCTCTGGTTTACCTAACTTATTTGTACAACCATACAAGTCCATGTAAAGGTTCTCCATTCGCCTATGTAGGGGCGCGCCATGTATATAACATTTTGGGGGCTCGCTTTCAGGATTCTCCATCACTTCCCTTAACATTTTTAAGAAGATTTTCAAACCGTACACGCTAGATTCCGGGGTTCAAACTAGGTGGACTTTTGGCTCTATTTTCTCTATCTTTTCGTCTTCTATCATATTGCAGTTTATTCTACGGGGAACTTAGACCTATTTTTGATGTTGCAGCAATCATTCATCTTCGTAGTTCACATATTCATGTTACAGTCTATGATTTGCAGTCCTTTCATCGACTCTCCTATAACGGCTTCTGTGGCGGTTCTTTTCTTGACGACGAATGCAGGTTCTAGCTAAGAGATCATGTGACTACACTCTAGGACCACTTTGTTAGCTCTATTTCCTTTCTCTTTTATTTCTTTATTTCTTTTTTGGTGGTTTTGCAATATACTGATTGTGCTAGAGTGATTGTTACCTCCCTCCTTTTGTACTTCTGTTTATATCAATATCTTGCCCAAAAAGAAAAGTTAAATGTTGTTACTAAAAGCTCAAATTTTGGCTATTAATTGAGATCCAACTTAATAAGGTTTGTACCCAGGATTTTTCTGTCTTTATAGTATACCGCTTAATATAATTAAAATAAGGGTAACTTTAGAGCCCCCAATCTGACCTAATAAATCATGTGTAGTTGTTTCTCTATGTATCTCCCTTCTCCTATTGTTTAAATAGACCGGGGAAGGGATCCACCTAATCCCATGCTTACTGCATTTGATTTTTGTCACCAAAAAGAAAAGGTCATATAAATCATGTGTTGTTAGAGCTGTTAATTATTAATGGGATAACTTTTGTGTTTTTGGCCTTATATAAGATGTATCACATATGTTGCTCATCCATTTTCAGAAGTAAATTACACTTTGTACCCATGTGGTTTGAAATGTCTTGACACTTTCTACCCTCATTCTTTTAGTTTTGAGACATTTCACCTATGTGATTCTGGATTCATTCAGTTTGCATCTCCAATTTATTTATCTCTTAAAACGAATGGAAATCTCAATCACGTGCTTATCTTGTTCATTCTGCTCCCGACATTCAAAAATAGTTCATTACACTTTGCAACCACTAGGTTTTGTGGGGTTTGACACTTTGCACATCTTTTTTATTTTTGAGACATGGTCCCGTCGATTTGCACTCCCGGTTAATTTCACCATCAAAATGAACGAAAATTTCCAGCACGTGTAGAACATGTGGCCCACTTGCCCATTTCGCCCTTGATATTTAAACTATTGAGTTATGCGTCTATGATGTTTGCGGTGTTGCGTTGTGTTGGGATGTAAAACATCTATGAATGCGTCAATTATGAGATCAAAATTTTTATTAAGGGTGTTACCGTCATAGCAATTTGAATATTGGGGACAAAATGGCCAAGTGAACCACGTGTTTTGCACGTGCTGGACATTTCCATTCATTTTGGCGGTGAATCGAAAAGACCAAAAGTTGAGGGGTGCAATGTCTTAAAAAAAAGTGAGTGCAAAGTGTTAGAGGCTCAAAACCAAGTGGGTGCAAAGTGTAATTAACCTTTTTTAAAAATCAAGAGTAAAATGGGCAAGTAAGTCACGTGTAGAACACATGATTGATATTTTCATTCGTTTTGACTGAGAAATAAACATGGAGGGTGCAAATAGAAGGAATCCAGAACTGCGTTGGTGAAATGTGTCAAAAATAAATAAATAAAGGAGTACAAAGTGTCAAACTCCCCGAACTACGTGAGTGCAAAGTGTAATTAACCTTTAAAAAAATTATATTACGAAGAAATGTGATA
The DNA here is from genome assembly GCA_963930655.1 of Myrica gale. Taxonomy (NCBI): domain Eukaryota; kingdom Viridiplantae; phylum Streptophyta; class Magnoliopsida; order Fagales; family Myricaceae; genus Myrica; species Myrica gale. The sequence goes on from OZ005614.1 coordinate 12,175,103, forward strand.
AAACAATGTGAATTCATTTGCTCCTCTCTCTCTCTCTTGTCCATGTTTTGGTCACAATCATCTCTCCCATTTGTAAAGTTTAATTTTGATGTTGCTATTCATCTCAACTTGTGGCTGTTTGTATTTAATTTTGAAAGCACAATATATTCCTACATCACTTAACTTTGCAGCTCATAATGTTGTATTTATAGCTATATAGAGCCTAGAGATACCCTTAGATGGGGTTTATTTTCCATTACTAGGGATGACATTATGCAATATTCTGTTTGCTTATTAAAAAATAAGAGAATAGTTTACTTTTTCTTAGGGTTAATTACACTTTCTACCCACATGGTTTGGAGTCATAACATTTTGCACCATGTTTGTTTTAATTTTGAAATATTTCACCCACTTGGTTTGGACTTCATTCGATTTGTACTCGCCGTTTATTTTATCCATTATTTCAAACGGAAAAGTCAATCACATGTTCTTCAAGTGGCTCACTTGTCCATTTTGTCTTGATATTCGAAAAGGGAATTTTGACACTTTGCACATCATTTATTTTTTTAGATACTTTGCACCCACGTGTTCTGCACATAGTTGACTTTTTTCATTTGAAATAACGGATAAATTGACGAGAGTGCAAAGTATCAAGATCCCCAAACCACGTGGTGTAAAGTGTATGAACTATTTTTCTTAGCCCAAAAGAAAAAAAAAGAAATAAGGGATAAATACACTTTGCACCCTCAATTTATTATTTTTTGTAATTGATAGTGAAAGGATCGGGGGTCCCGATCCTTTTTTATTAATTTTAAATTACGTTCTTTAAATTAATTTTTGATTTATTTTTATTTTAAAAAAATATTTTTTAAAACTTTTCTTTATTTAATGACACGTGTCACATTGTGATTGGCCGAGATGAATTTTCCGTTAAACATGCATAACGGCGTTGGATCCAGTGAGTTTTGATACGAAAATGACAAACTCAATGAGTTGTTTTAAATTTTTTAAAATCCATTGAGTTTTTTTAAAACGGTGTGTTATTTGTATAATTACTTTTAACTTAAATAATAAGTTTTTTTTTCCTTAGTGTTTGACTGATTGACTCTTAGAATTTTGAGGGTTTAAAAATTTTGGTGTAGGAGAATAGGTGGAAAAGTGAGAATAGATATGATTTAGTGAATTTTTTATATTTATTTTGATAAAAAAAATCGATAGAGAAAATGATTTTTTTTAAAATTATTTTATTAGTCTAAAATATCGCCAAAATTTTGGGAAGAAATCGCTTCGTGGGAAAGAAAAAGAATAGAAGAGGTAGAAATCGGGGCGCCAGGTCTGTCTATTTAAAGATTGAAGGACAGAACCAAAACTCGCACTTACACAGAGTCGTGAGTCACATCGAAAAAACCCGCTCGATCAGTTGGGAACTCTTCTCTTCCAGTTGCAATTGGAGCCTCTTAACAGGTGTTAGGTGATCTCCGTTTCTCTCCTCGTTTTACTTTAGGGTTTCAAAGCAAATTATTTTCCTTGTACCCGCGCTCTCTCTGCTTGTAAGAGCATACTCAATAGCTTGCTCTTTTCTATTTTCTGTTTGTTTAGGGTTAGGGTTAAACTCTATGCTTTAGCATAGATTTTTCGATCTATCAGAATGTTTGATTGTCTTTTGTTTCAAATGCATAAATTTTGACTGAGACTTTCTACCAGGATTCGCAGGGTCTTCGTTCTGTGCCCTAAACAAAAATGGTACGTTGCTTTCCGAACAAAAAATTTTACATTCCGGTTTGGTTTCTGAGGTAACGAAGGAAAAACTCAAAAAATTTAAATTGGTTCTGAAAATATTTGCGCTCCCACTAGTTTGGTGTTTTCTAAAAGCGAAAGAAAAAATAAATAAAGAGGCTGAACTGAAACGAGTCAATTACACGTACTAATGTCGACTGAACTTTCTTCTTAGAACTGTCGAAATTCTCAGAAAACGTGAATACAAAATTGACTACGGCTCTTTTTATTCTCTTTTCTCTGGCTTGCGGCACTAAAACGAGAATTACGGCTAACTTTTAACCTAGTTCTGTTTTAAAATATAATTTTGCTACTTGCCTTTTCTTAGTTTTTTTTATTTTTATTCTGTTGCAGCTTCCTCTTTCTCTACTTAAGAGTGCCCAAGGCCATCCAATGGTGAGAGCTTCACCGTATTGAAGTTATTATGCATTTTAAATTGACATTTGTTTATAATGCTTTCTAGATTTTCTTTTCTTCTTAGGGATTCATGATGTGAAGTTATTATGCGTTGTAACAGTTGGTGGAGCTGAAAAATGGGGAAACCTACAATGGGCATTTGGTCAACTGTGATACATGGATGAATATTCATCTTCGGGAAGTCATCTGTACCTCTAAAGTAATCATTTTGCCTTTTCCTGACCTTTTTTGTTTTAAACAGGTTCACTTTTTAAGAGTTTTTTACTTGGTAATAAGAACATTTCCTTGTTATTAAGATCAACGATTGAAATCATCATGTAGGATGGAGATAGGTTTTGGCGAATGCCTGAATGCTATATTCGCGGGAATACAATCAAGTACCTTCGAGTTCCTGATGAGGTATGATAAGTATGTTCTTAGCTATCTGCAAATATAAAAGTAACATAACCATCTTTGTACACTTGGGCATGTTCGTTTTCAGAGTATTTGTAGAATGTTGAGTGTTTTGAGAATTTTAGGTGATGTTAAAGTTGTATTGGAATGCGTGTAAAAATTGTTAAAAGTGATTGTTGTTTGTAAAAAGTAATAAAGTGTTGTATTGGAATGCGTGTGTTTTGTGATGTTTGGATTGTAAAAAAAAAGTAGGATGTGAATCCTACAAAAATTTAGGGCTCGAACATGCCCTTGGTGTCGCTCTTTTCTCATGGATTAATGTTTCTGTTGTCCATTATGGGATTCTTAATTTGATCTATAATCTATGCTTTATCATGTTGCTACATAATTATTTGTCCAGAAGCATTAAGTAAGGCATGGTAAAAGTTTGTATTATGCTTTGTGAATGTCATTAATTATATTATTCCAAAAGTGGTTTCTTTTCTTTGAATCTAATTGCAGTTGTCAAAATTCCTCTAGTTTGTGGGAACTAGAGAGGCATAGCCTTCTAATTTGGATCCAATCAGCCTCTTTTTTTGTATTGGCTCCACCTACCTGGTTTCCGTCTTTCTTTTTATGGATACACGGCTTAGATTTTTACTAAAACTGATTATTTCTGTTTGCTGATTGGATCAAGATCGGCATGCAACACATTGGTTTGTCTTAATGACTTCAGGTTTAATATTGTTGTGAATGAATTGATGTTGACAGTTTGGATATGTTTTAAAATTTTGATACCATGGTCTCTTATCATTTGCTTTGCTTCATTTGATCTTATTCGTCGCTTGTTTTAGTGGTTTATTTCATTGATATCCTGTATTTTCCGTTTGTACATACAGGTGATAGATAAAGTTCAGGAAGAAACCAAGAGTCGCTCAGGTACACTTGGCTTTTTCATCACTGAATATTTATTTAGTCTGAAAGTAGCATCTTGTTATCCTGAATTCATTAAATCATGTTGTAAGCTGCAACTGGATGCATTACTTTGTTTAATATAAATGTCACTGTTGTAATGAGTGGTTCTTGTATAGATTGGCGAAACTACAGTTAAATTTTCTTTGAACTAACATGATTTAGTTCTAGCCAAGCATATATTTTTTAAGCCACATTTATGCTTTTTTTCCCCTCTGATGGTGTAACATGATGTTTTGAACATTCAGAAATGTGGAAATTAAATTTAAATTCAGGTTCTTATTTGATCAACCATGTTTCTCAGATAGGAGACCACCTGGGGTAGGACGTGGAAGAGGACGGGGTAGGGAGGATGGTCCCGGCGGACGCCAACCAAAAGGAATTGGCCGTGGTTTGGATGATGGAGGTGCTAAGGGTCCAGGTGGCCGAGGCAGAGGTGGATCTGGTGGAAAGGCTGGTGGAAGCAGAGGTGAACTTACCTAAACCAGTTCTTTCTTTCGTAAACCAGTAATTTTGCCTATTGGTTTTTGTATTTGCTGCATGAAAGAGTATTTTTTGCATATTATGTATCCTGTCCTGTAAGTTAGCAAAAACAAGTAGATTATATGCTTTTCTAGTAACCTATTACAAACTGCTGATAGACAATAAAAATGTAAATCAAAAGCAAAAGCAAAAGCAACTTAGTTATCTATGTCACTAACTTTCTCTAATGTCAACTTAGCTTTTGAGAACTATCGTACCATTACCTTCTTTTTCTTATCATTGTGTATGCGGGTCAATGCTGGTGGCCAAGGAGGCCCCTCGGAGGATTTATCAGAAGGAAAAATAAGCATGTCTATTCTGCTTAATACTGGTGAATGTAAATAGTGTATCTGGTTATATCTTTTCATGACAGGTGCAGGCCGTGGCCGTGGCTGATTCATGTAATGGTGTGAAGCAATTTCCATGGGTGGCTTGAAGGCGTTGGTGTCCGACTTTGTATGTGCTGTCTGGGCGGGTAGGTTTTTTGTTGACGTCCAGGTGGTTAGTTGCTCCAATGCATCCTTCTTAGGGTTTCTTGTCTCGGAATGGTTGATTTTGAGTACTTGTTCAGGTGTGAGAAGCTTGTACTGTGATTTTCCTTCCTTCATGCTGAGAAGCGCAATTATTTAAACGTACTTAAAAAAAAAAGGCTCAATGTCTGGGTCGTTTTAATTAGCCTTGTGTTTTCCGTGTTCTAAGGGTTAAATTCAATAGCAATGAAAACATAAGTATTATCATGGATTTATTTTCTTCACCACGTTCTTGCGTGCTGATTGTTCCATCTGATCGTTTTGCATGTTCTGTATATACGTGTGGTATCTTCTCTAGTTGTCTCAATTACAGGATTTTAGCCCTGGCGTTTCTCGTAGGTTGCAGATTCTTCAACAAGAACTTTCTACGCTGCTCTGACCAATTTAATATGCTTCTGTCCTTTTTTGTTTAACACGTACCATTTAATCTAGAGAAACAGAGTAACCTCGTGTCTCCTGGACCGACAGGTAACATTACCTGTTTTTAATGGAACATGCCCATGTAACGAATGGGCTGTAACTGTATGGGCTCTACCTAGTTAGTTAGAGCAGCCCAAGTAATAAAAAGGGGTGGTGCGAATGATCGGGGATGACCAGAGAAGAAAAGTTTAGTTGTTTAGTTTTACTACTTTGGAGATTGGCTTACTCGAACAAGCTATTTGTCCTTTCTTTACCATTCTCTCAAGAAACAAACAATACACAAAAGAGGTTTGTTACAAGTGGTATCAGAGGAATGATCTTGCCATGAATTTGCTTGCACAGTGCTATAAAATAACCGACTTAGAAGGATCTGCAAAGAGGCAATCAACCGATGCAAGAAAATATGAAGCGCCTGTCCTTCAACTTAGAGAAATTAAAAGGTCAGATGGAAGAAGAAGATGAAGATCTAAAGACAGAAGAAGACAAAGGAGAAAGAAGCCGAAAAATAGAGGAGATTGGAGTAGTACTGGATGAAGAAACTAATTCAAATCAACAGCAAATTAAGAGCTCATTCTTGGATGAAACTAAGGAAATAGATCCAAAAATTGCAGAAATCATCGAGCTCGAGAAAGCCTGGCAGTGGAAGGGGCTTGCACATATATCGTCGGAAAATTTTACTTCGGTATCAGTGATGCAAGCTATTGGTTCTGTCATTACCAACAAATACAACGAAGGTTATCCTGGAGCTAGATACTATGGAGGAAACGAATACATTGACGTGGCCGAGTCCTTGTGTCAAAAACATGCTTTGGAAGCTTTTCATTTGGATCCAGCAAAGTGGGGGAAAATGGTTGTATGTATCAGTTCTACAACATTTCCTTCGGAAGAAATGGATTATTACCTGTTTTTGAATTGGCAACAAATGAGTGTATCTAGTGTAAGAAAGGATTGGAGGAAGAGGAAAAAAGAGTGGGCGCAACAATCGAATTGATTTTCAGATGCTTTTGGTGATTCACCACACCGAATGACTCGAAGGAGTAAATCTTCTAATGAGGAGAAGGACTCAATTGAACACAGAGATATTGCGTTTGAGGGGATTGCATTTTTTGTTGGCAAGGATGATATAATAGAGTTTTTTTTTTAAAGATTTTGTTTGATTTGAACTCATTATACCATGAACTCAGAGAGAAGGCCTTGTGGGGAAGCGTTTGTAGAGTTTGCTAGCGCAGAAGATTCCAAAGCAGCAATGGTAAAGATTGACTTTTCCTGATGAGCACCAGGTGTTTGCTATATGTCTTCTATGAAGACGTGTCTTTACTTCATCACCAATGATGTTACTCTAGTGCTTGTGAGGACTGAAGATTATGTCTTCTATGAGGCTAGGTTGGATTGTGGGGACTGAAGATTATGATGTTACTCAATATATGAGCCCAGGATTGTATTGAAGCTGCGCGTCTCTACATATAAAGAATTTAGAATTGCCAATTTGATCAACAAAATTATTTTCTTTGATGGAACTTACATCTGAGCCACTTGTTTCAACATTGCGAACATCTCTATCGGTTTCCCTCATACCTCCAGATCCTCTCGTACCAAATATACATGGAGGCAAATATTTGATGCAAGACAAGATGTGGCCATGGAGGCAAACATCTTTATCGGTTTTACATGGAGGCATACTACATCTGACAAGAAGAGATGCAAGGCTTCTTATTCATTAGACGATTCTAGTACTATAACACGTTGTAGAGGTGACAAGAGTAGGCACAAGTGGATTGGACAGCTTGAAGAGGATGCTACGTGGGTAAGGTATTCGCAGTTGAATGTAGCTTTTTCACACCTTGTGGGCAAGGTGTTTCAATGGGGGATGAAATGTAACGAATGAGCTGTAACTATATAGGCTCTACCTAGTTAGTTAGAGCAGCCCAAGTAGAAAGTTAGTTTTTAGTTGTGTAATAAAAAGGGGTGGTACGAGAGAACCTTTCCGCGTGTTCTAAAGAGAAGGCTCTGCCTCTCTCTCTAGAACTTTTCTCCTTCCCTTTAGTCGTCGCCTCCTTTAGCATTCTTGTTTTCGGCGGTGGGAGGAGCTTCGGCTCTTCTCACTGCCGCCCCTTCTCTCCCCTCCCTCTTTTCTCCATCTTCTCTCTTCTCCCTCTCCCTTCCTCTTTTTGTTCGAAATCTTTGACGGTAGATCCCGTGGCTCCTGAGCCTCTTCGGTGGACACCGCTCAGTTAGATGTCGTCTCCGCCTCCCGCCGAGCATTTCAGTCCCAGCTCGGCTCCAATCGGACGGCGCGTGTAGACCCACGCGTCCGTCTCGGGGCTCCATTTTTCGGGCTATTTCCGACTGTTTTGGTGGCCACGCGGCCCCTGGGTGGATCCGACTCCCCTTGGCGAGCCCAGTGCCAGTCAGTTGCTGCCTTCCGGCAGCGACCATGCGCCGCCGCCGCTGGTGGTTCGGCCTCCCTGCTCGTTGGTGGTGGTGGTGTTGATTCCGTCTCTGTTGTTGGTTTTGTTGTTTGCTGGTTTTTTCGTTGTTTGGTTTTTGTTGGTTGTCTGTTTTTGCCGCCTCCTGTGTGGGGCTTTCCGATCCCTTATGGATATGTTCTGCCCTTGTTAGGGCTGTCTGTACCGGGTTATGGTGCTGTATCTGCTGGCAAGCTTAGGTCTGGTAGATTTGTCTACTGTGTCTGACCACCGCTCCCACGGCTTTGCATGGAACATATATGACTTTCTCCGATCCTTTTAAGGATTCCGCCGGCTTAAATCGCCTGGTCAATGTATTTCGGTTTCTTTTTTGGAGCTTGATCTATAAAAAAAAGGTGGTGCGAAGGATCGGGGATGACCAGAGAAGAAAAGTTTAGTTGTTTAGTTTTACAACTTTGGAAATTGGCTTACTCGAACAAGCTATTTGTCCTTTCTTTACCATTTTCTCAAGAAACAAACAATACACAAAAGAAGTTTGTTACAGCCCATTCTTAGCAGTGCATAAATGAAGCCATGCGTTGTTACAACCGAAGCCTTCAATTAACGCAGGGTTTCCTCGTCTTCCCCTTTACGAAAGCATTAGGAAATCTGGTGTTTCTTCGCTCTGTACTTCAATCAATTGGTTGATAAGCAAATTATAAATGGCACAATACGATTACCCCCAAGACGAAAGAAAAACAAAAAAGAATGAAAAAACCGAATCATACACGAGTAGAGTAGGGATGATGCCTACTTTTCTTGCGAGTCCTGAGTCCTCTCACTATCAGTGTGCTTGAAATCCATGATCGATTTATCTCAGAATCATCAGACAATCAGCAACATAAGCGGCCATCTTCACAGCCTGTCCACCCAAAAATGCCTTGGTTTTGGGCCAGCCCACCATGCCGGACATAGGCATCACACTCCGGACAACACCCGAATGGCCACCCCCAAGAAAGGCTTCTGGAGATCCTATTGCTCCCACTCCACTATAATTTACCGGAAAGTAGGCCAGAGTGCCGGCGTTATTGCCACCAATCACCCATAATCGCTCAACTTCTGATGAGTAGTAACAATCAACAAAGTAATACACCTGTCAAAACAGAAAGGAGGTAGCCTCAGTGAAGGACAATCTGGAAGCGAACTAGCTTTGTTCTTTGAATAATAAATTCCAATTAAGAAACTAATGCCTATAATCATTTTGATGAGCCTAGATGGATAACGTGTCATCCCCAACTGTTAAAGAGTATAATAAATTGTCGTGCCTATTAGCATCTTATGAAAGACAAGACAGAATTATAATCTAATATTTCCTGGCAATAAGGAAACATGAACCAGAGTGGTTGGCCAACAGAAGTTCTAAAATAAGTTTCCGATTGAAATACCTTGAAACGGAATTCCAGTGATCACTCTGTCTAAGCTTAAACTCGGCTAGAAGTGAACGCACAGTTGATAAGCAACGGATCCAAATTTTGGTTTGATAAACTGCATAACTGTGGTTGTGACACTCAAGACGGCTTGTCCGGGTCATATTGCCAGCATCTTTTATTGTATCTTTTTTTACTATGGAATCACAACTAAATCTTGGGTTTGCTTCTGTTTTCCAAGAGCAGCATCGCTGCTACAACACTATGCGTGTGTTGAGACGAGGAGTTCTCTAAATTCCTGTCTCTAGAAGTTTTAGACAACCGAAAGATAAACTCTAGTCCTAACATTCAGGGGGATCTAAGCTATGGCATTTATCTGACTATGGTATGTGATGCATCCAATATATTTCAGAAATAAAATGAAGAATATAAAAAAAATTGTGCATGTGTAACTTGAAACAAAATGCTTCTACAAGCAGATGAGCAGAATCTATTACACAAAAGGCTTACATGATCTAATCTCCAGCTGTCAGAAGCTAATGAACGAGCATCTTGAAAGCTTGTTTCACAATTTGCACCTTTCCAGTCCCAAACACTACGAAGGGAAGCAATTCAAGTAAGCCAGCAGAATTAAAGGTATATTGGCAGCCGTCTACTGTAATTATGAGTACCAAGTACAAATAAAAATATGTAAGAGGAGAGATGGTGCAGACGTGGGACAAGAATCTGATTCATGACACAGATTGTAACTTCAGATGTGACATATATAAAAGAACATGGGTCTTTTGTGTTTGTCTGGTGCATGAGGTTGTGTGCTAGTTTGGTGCTAGAGAGAGATGGTGAAAAAGTGTATGAAAATTGATGAAAAAGTGAGGAGAGAATGTTTTGTAACGATGATAAAATTTTAGGTGGGTACAATTTTGTTACGCAAACAAAGCCTTAGTCTTTGTTGCTTTGCTTTCCACGAATGGGCTCATTGGTTGGGCCTTGGTGAGCCTTAGTGGCTGTTTAGCTGTTCCTTAGTCTTTGTTGCTTTGCTTTCCACGAATGGGCTCATTGGTTGGGCCTTGGTGAGCCTTAGTGGCTGTTTAGTTGTTGAGGCAGTAGTTAGCCTCATTTAGTTTGGACTTGGGCTAGGTTCAGCCCAACCCTTTTTACCACCAGATTTAGCCCATGCGTGAGCACGGGAATAAATCTGTTAGGCTCCTTTCTTTTCGGGCAGATCTGAATAGATACCTGTCTAAGGTACTTGTGGAGGCTTGCTACCTCGAATCAGCATTATCATTTCGTTCTATCAAGTGAATATAATTCCAGTATTTTCCATACAACATTCTATACAAATTCCAGTTTGTTACAAATTGGTATCAGAGCATTTCGATCCATCTGGCAAAAGCTAAGAAGTTTGCTTAGGCGTTGGAGTCCTTGGCTGAGATGAGGAAACAACAGGAGCTTCAGCAGCACACACAAGAGAGAGTGCAACGAATCCAGGAGAATCAACAGTTAATTCTGGAGAATTTGACAAAGCAATTGGAAACCCTCACCATGGGTCTGCAAGCACTTGCACAGAACCACGGGACTGAAGGTGGAGAGTCATCTCGAGGAGGAGCACGTTTCCAGCAATCACCTCAGGACCATGGAAGAGTTCAATTGAGATCTGTACGGTTAGACTTCCCAAAGTTTGATGGGGTGGATATACCGAGCTAACCAATTTTTTACATATAACCAAACACTTCCACAACACAAAATATTGATTGCCTCTTTTCACATGGAGGGCAAGGCCCTGATCTGGTTCCAGGAGGTGGAATAGTCGGGCACCATGACTAGTTGGGATGCTTTCACTAAGGGCATGCTACTGAGGTTTGGAGCACATACATATGATGATATCATGGAAAGTACGATGAAATTGAGACAAACAATCACAGTAGAATAGTATAAATGTCAATTTGAAGCTTTGGCTAATAGGTTGAAGGGGTTAGATGCAAATTATAAACTTAGTTGCTTCTTAAGTGGAATGAAGGATGAGATCTGGGTGATGGTTCAAATGTTGAACCCAAATAGCATTCATGTGGCTTATGGGTTAGCTAGGATGCAAGAAGAGAACTTACCTTCAAACCAGCAATTGCAGGTGCTCATTTTCAGCCCAATAGTCCTCAGCCAGGTGGGGTTGGAACTAAACCCAAGGTGACAGTGCAGAAAATTACTCCCCAACAAATGAAGGATAGAAGAGATAAGAGTTTGTGTTATTATTGCGACTCCAAGTGGAACCTCACCCATAAGTGTAGTAACATCAAATTATTTATGTTGGAAGGGCAGGAGGCAATTACTAAAGCTACTGAGCTTGAGGAGGTGACTGAGGAGTTTGAGAGTGAAGACATTCAGCTGGAAGTTAAGAGTGAGGAGTTGGGAATATCATTACATGCTATGACAGGATCTAATTCTCCTAGAACTATGAGGCTGAACGGGAGAATCAATCACCAAGATTGTGTTATCCTCATTGATAGTGGAAACACTTATAATTTCCTGGATCCAGGAATTATGAAGGGGGCACAACTTAAGGTGAATACCGAACAACAATTAGCAGTCACAGTAGCTAATGAGGAGAGAGTTAGAAGCGAAGGGAAATGGAAGGATGTAAAAATCAAGCTGCAAGGTAATGAGTTTACTGTGGAAGCATATGTATTGGTACTTGGGGGATGTGATGTGGTGCTTGGAGTGCAATGGTTGAGCACTTTAGGAACCATTTCTTGGAACTTCAGTGAGCTGACTATGCAATTCAACCACATGAATAGGGAGGTGATGCTAAAGGGATTGGTTCCTACCCAATTTAGGCATGAACCCGTGTAGTTCAGAATGCCAAAAGGAGAGAAGCGGGGATTAATATTACAGCTTGTGGGTGAAGGAGTGGTGGATACTGAGGAATCTAAGGAGATAGAGGCAGTGACTCAGCTATTAAAATTTTTTTCCTAAGTGTTTGAAAAACCAAAGGGACTTCCACCTAAACGTACTCATGATCATGCAATAATTCTTAAGGATGGTGCCTAGCTTGTGAGTGTGAGGCCCTATAGGTATGCATTCTTTCAGAAGGATGAAATTGAGCGTATAGTGAAGGAACTATTACAGGCCGGGGTTGTGAGACCATCGCAAAGTCCATTTTCCTCTCTTGTGTTGCTAGTGCGCAAGGCTGATGGGAGTTGGCGCATGTGTGTGGATTACCATGCCCTATACAGTGTGACAGTGAAAGACAAATTTCTCATACCCGTGATCGATGAGTTGCTGGACGAGTTGAATGGAGCTAAGGTATTCTCTAAACTGGATTTGCGATCTGGTTATCACCAGATTCGTGTTAAGGCTTAGGATGTCTCTAAAACAGCCTTTAGGACCCATGAGGGCCAACTACGAGTTCTTAGTAATGCCCTTTGGGCTTACTAATGCTCCATCTACATTCCAATCCCTAATGAATGAAGTGTTTAAGCCCTACTTGAGGAGGTTTATTCTGATATTCTTTAATGATATTTTAGTGAGTAGCAAGGGGGAAGAAGAGCACTTACATCACCTGGAAGTTACCTTGACTCTACTGCAACAACACAAATTGTTTGCAAAAAAATCTAAGTGCCATTTTTCTTGTACGGAGATTGAATATTTGGGGCATATAATTTCGGATCAAGGGGTGAGGGCTGACCCAATGAAGCTACGAGCTATGATTAGTTGCCAATAGCTAAGGAATATCAAATCCTTACGAGGATTTTTGGGGCTGACAGGTTACTACCGCAAATTTATTAAGGGATATGGTTCAATTGCAGCACCCTTGACTCAATTACTAAAGAAGAATGAGTTCAAGTGGACATATCAGGCCACTGAGGCATTTGAAAGACTGAAGGAGGCTGTTATCAACCCTCCAGTTTTGGCCCTACCTGATTTTACCAAACCTTTTATCATAGAATGTGATGCTTTAGGGGTGGGTATTGGAGCTGTACTAATGCAAGAAGGAAGACCATTGGCCTATTTCAGCCAAGCTCTAAAGGGGCGTATGCTAGCTACGTCAGCTTATGAGAGGGAGTTACTAGCACTTGTGAGTGCTATTAAAAAATGAAGACCTTATTTGCTAGGTTAAACCTTTAAGGTAAAAACTGATCAGCAAAGCCTTAAACATCTGTTAGAACAAAAGGTGGGCACTCCTCTTCAACAGAAATGGATTACCAAGCTGCTGGGGTATGACTTTCTAGTGGAGTACAAACAAGACAGAGAAAATAAGGTGGTTGACGCCTTATCTAGGAAATATGAGAAAGAGGAGGAACAAGGGGAGTTCAAGGCAATTTCCTTTCCAATAGCTACTTGGATCGATGATTTGAAGGCAACTTACTCGACTGATAGTCACCTTTCAGATCTGTTGACCCAGCTAAAGGATGGAAAACTTGATCCTTTAAAATATACCTTGATCAATGAGGTTTTCAAATATAAGGGCAGAACCTATATTGGAGATTGTGTACCCATCAAGGAGAAGATTTTTCATATGGCACATGACAGCCCTGTTGGGGGCCATGCAGGTTACGAAAAAACCTACCAAATGATTAAAAGAGATTTCTACTGGAAGAGAATGAAAAGGGAGGTCAGACAGCACGTCCAACATTGTAGAGCGTGCCAACAGAACAAACATGAGACAGTTTTACCAGCTGGACTACTACAGCCTCTACCAATTCCAAACAAGCCATGGAGTGACATTTCCATGGATTTTATAGATGGTCTGCCTCTTTCCAAGGGCTATAGTGTGATTTTTGTGGTGGTGGATCACCTTACTAAGTACAGCCATTTTATGGCCTTGTCACACCCCTACACGGCTAAGTCAGTGGCTCAAGCCTTCATACAAGATGTGTTTAAGCTACATGACCTACCCAGCACTATCGTATCAGACAGGGACACAATATTCACAAGTAATTTCTGGCAGGAATCATTTTGCATGCAATGGACCAATCTACACTACAGTACTGCATACCACCCCCATACAGAGGAGCAAACAGAGGCTGTTAACAAGTGCCTAGAATGCTATCTACGCTGTGTAATTGGAGACAAGCCCAAAGAATGGATGCATTGGCTACCACTTGCAGAATGAAGTTATAATACAAATCATCGTATGTTAACCAAGATGTCTCCATTTGAGGCCTTATACGGTTACTTACCACCCCAGCTACTTACCTACGAGCCAGGCACCACTGTAGTTGCAGCTGTCGATGAGGAGTTGCGGAATCGGGACCACTTGTTGGGGCTGCGTCGAGAAAACCTTCACAAGGCACAAAATCGAATGAGGAAGTATGCTGATATGAAGAGAACAGAGAGAGAATTTCAAGTGGGAGATCTAGTATACCTTAGGCTTCAACCCTATCGGCAGATTTCAGTGAGACAACGTCATAACATGAAGCTGTCACCTCGATACTTCGGTCCTTTTCCCGTGATCGAGCGAGTTGGAGCGGTGGCTTACCACTTAGATCTGCCCCAGAAGCGCATATCCATCCCGTGTTCCATGTCTCCCAGATGAAGAAACATCTCGGGCAACAGGTGCACCCACTTCCTACACTGCCACCCGTGGATCTGACTGGAGTGATCCGGTCAGAACCCAAAGAGATCTTGGGTCGTCGAATGGTCAAGCTGGGCAACCGAGTTATCACAGAGCTCTTGGTTCATTGGCAGGGCCAAACCGCAGATGATGCTACATCGGAGAGGTTTCAAAAGCTAAAGGATGATTTACCACACCTTGCGAGCAGGGTGTTTTGATGGGAAGGGTACTGTTACAAGCTGAGGAAGGCTGACGAAGAAAGAGACCTGGGGTCGCTGAGGAAGAGTCGAACAGAAAGGTCGAAGCTTGCATTTCAAGATAGAAGCTTGGAGTTTTCGAGAAAGTGTATAGGTGGCTCCGAAGTGTCTAGTTTTGTGGTTCATTTACTTAGGTTATGTTCGTTTCCTACATTTTTTCAGGAATGGGCTCATTGGTTATGTTCGTTTCCTACATTTTTTCAGGAATGGGCTCATTGGTTGGACCTTGGTGAGCCTTAATGGTTGTTTAGTTGTTGAGGTAGTAGTTAGCCTCATTTAGTTTGGACTTAGGTTGGGTTCAGCCCAACCCTTTTTACCACCAGATTTAGCCCATGCGTGAGCACGAGAATAAATCTGTTTGGCTCCTTTCTTTTCGGGCAGATCTGAATAGATACCTGTCTAAGGAACTTGTGGAGGCTTGCTACCTCGAATCAGCATTATCATCTCGTTCTATCAAGTGAATATAATTCCAGTATTTTCCATACAACATTCTATACAAATTCCAGTTTGTTACAGTGGTTTACAAGGCTCAAAAACCAAATTTACTCTCTTTTCCTGAATTTTCTCCCGGTAGGTAGCCCCGATGCCAGGGGACGAAAAGGAAACTCATATGACTAGTGAAGGAACCAAAAAAAAAAACTTACTTAGGGACGATTTGGAAAACGTAGTCGTCGCCAAAGTTGGTATGAGTAGAGTTTTTAATTCCGAACCGCTTGTAAGAGCTTCGACTGGGATTGGAACTAGGAGGCTGTTCTTCGACATCCATGTCCGCGGCCTCCATATCTCTCTGTTTTTGCTGCAGAGGATTCAAACTCAGGGGAAGTCAAAGAAAGATGTCCTTACCACTTACTAGGGTTTCAGGGCTCCGGATCCGCTCATAACCACCCTTTCTTTTCCTTTTTTTTTTGTTTTTTTTTCCTTAAACCGGTAAACCCTTATATTAATTTGGCTACATAAAAAGCTTATTTCTTTTGCGATGAAAAACCTTTACTTACATGAGTTTGTTGGTGCTCAATCCGAGCTAATGCTTATTTCAACGGGGTTTGCCATGAGCAGTTGCACTTACAAAGGAAACCAACAACAACAACAGATTTGGCTTAGAAAAAAAAAACAACAGATTTGCAAATATCAGTGGCGGAGCCAGAAATTTTATATAGGGGCAGAAACGAATGGCCGTTGTTTAATATTAGGAATAGGATTTAACATTACGTGAAAATCTCTGTCATTCAATTTTAGAACTGAGGGGGGCGGCTGCCCCCTTCTCTCCGCCCCTGGCACCTATCCCCCTTCTCTCCGCCCCTGGCACCTATCCCCCTTAACCAAATTTTGCTCCTTATTTCACCTTAAATTCAATCTGTTTCTATCCAAATTTTGGTCTCGGTTTCCTTTGAAGTTTTCAGCAAACTTTGAGATGACAAATTACAGATGAGCCTTCACAGAACTATGCAGATAAACAATTTATGGTGTCATTATCTTTCTCTTCACAAACGAATTCTAGCACAACTTATCCATTAAACACACGTTATGTAAATCTTTGGTACATTCTTAATTCTCCGCCGCGTGTAGCTCTCTGCATTCTACCACCTCGAATCAGATTAATAGACATACTAGCGTTTTGCACAGACGACCTGAGAGGCTACCGTACGCGACCCCGGATTTGGTACAAGTATCTTCCGAATAATGATATAGAGTCAAGAACAAAATTGGATGAGTTTACACCCCATTTTCAACCTTTTATTTTTGACTATTTGATTTTATGAAAAGAAAACCAGGTCACGGGACAGAAAGCACCTGCAATGGTAAACATGAACCCAAAGTAACTTTTCCATTTCAGCAATTGACAACTATAGTCAATTCCTGACACCACACAGCATAGATTAAAAACAATATTTCGCCTGTCTATGAGACTGAAACTAGTGCTGCCAACACAAAATATTGTGCAAATTCTGGTAATCAGCGGTTAGGGAAAAAACTGACACATTCATAGTCTTACAGACCGACAACTTCAACCCCCAAGTTCGGAGCCATGGTTGAGAGAAGTTCTGAACGACCACAACCTATGTGATCGGGGCAGCTTCTTTTTTCTCTTCTGAAGCACCACCCTCAACTTTAGCAGCAACTTGTGCCTTCTCACCTCCTTCCAACTTGCTGTCACCAGACCTTGAAACTTCTTGTTCTAACATAACAAGACAAAAAGAGATCATTTCGAATAAACAGGAGAGAGAAATCATAACAAGGGCTTGAGCTTTTTTTTCCCCTTGTTTTTTGCTTTTTCCTATTTAACAAGAACCGTCTACAATTCAGGAGTTATGTAATGACATATACACAGTATCATAAACAGTTGGAATGATGTGAGCAAGATCACAACTAATTGGTTTCTCGACAAAAAAGGATTTACCAACAGCAAATTTCTGCTTTAATACAACTCTACCTATGTCTTGAAGGTATTATTAATCTCCCCAATAATTCATTTTGCCTAGCTAAGCGCTACACCATATATCAACTGAAAATACTTATACGAGTTTGTTACCTTCGTCATCACTGTCCTCAAAGTCATCACCCATGCCTCCCAAGCCGCCCAAGCCTCCTCCCATCATGCCTTCCATCCCTCCCATGCCTCCCATCCCTCCCAAGCCTCCTCCCATCAGGCCTTCCATCCCTCCCATGCCTCCCATCCCTCCCATGCCTCCCATCCCTCCCATATCACCAAATTTCTGAAAATATGAAAACAATTAAGTAAAAAAACACAATCAAAAGGGAAGGTTTAATAAGAAATTCCCAGAAGCTTCCCCACCGAAAAATCCATTCCTCCCAAATCCATGTCATTAGGACCTAATCAGATTGACAAGTACAAGGCAATTAGTTCCCAACTAAAAGCATATGAACATATATCAACTTAAACAACACAATTTGGGAAAGGAAAACAAAACAAGGCAAAAACACAGTTTACATAACCGTACTATTGTCATCATCTTCATCCACCCATTTGTCCCAATCTACTTTGACAAAATGTGGCGCCTTGCCATCTTCACGCAGAAGCCTCTTCCACCATCCTTTTTCTGCCTTCTCCAAGATGCAGAATATGCTTCTTACACCTGTATTAATTTTGCTTTCCTAAACCAGTGAGAGAAACGTTATTCATTAAAATTGAATCATTGGGAGAAATACCTAAATTATAATGTGCAAGCAACTACCGCACAAATATACATCTTGCTACATCATTAGGCTCCACAGAGCTCAAATATCAACCCAAAATTGGAGATGCTAGAGACCATAGACATAGCTATTCTTAATTGATATGGGCAGAGATATTATTGAATGACCATAAACAAATGGAACATCTACCTTCAAAATTTCAATGCTTAATTTGGGTGACTAGAACCCGATTAACTGATGATTCACTCACAGGCAACATCAGTAACATAGGCCAAGCCAACATTGAATAAATTGTCAAGAAAGAAGTTGAATACGTGTAAGGTAAAAAGATTTTTCTACATAGAAAAGAAATCACAAGTGTGGATGATCAACACAACACAACATAACATAATTGAATCCAAACCTATAAGCTTAAGCTTTTAGGTTGAGTGGTGTCGATATATGCTATATTATAAGCCCACAAGGAGATTCCCGCCGGACAGTTTATCTCTCCAACAAATATAAGAGCCAATGGTGTGATCCGACGAGGGCTTGTAAAATTGAGAAAAGACACTTTGGAGAGAGAAGGGAGAAACGTGTGGGGTGGCGAACAAGGAAAATCCTAGGGAGGCCTAAGAGAAAAGGGTCTATCAGGGCATCCACTTGAGAGGGGTCAATAGAGAAAGCCGTTGTGCAATGACAAAGCACACAGTGGATCTTAGAAGGGGGGCAGGAGGCTTCTACTCAAAGGGGAGTGCGATGTATGGTATGACCCACAAGATGCTCTGAAAAAACAAGCCATAAAAAGACTTCCGTTGAAGGGGAGTGGATTAATACGGTTATAGACTCACAGGTGAGGAGGAGATTGTTGAATATACAAGTGTGAGAGGGTGAAAAGGTTGTTTCACATTAGAAAACAGTCAAAGTATGAGTGGTTAATATAGCATAGTTGGGCCCAAACCTATAGGCTTAAGCTTTTAGGTTGAATAGTGTCTCTATATGTGATATTATGAGCCCACTAGGAGACCTCCCCGAGTGTTTATCTCCCCCAACAAAAGGAAACACTTCTTCACCTTGGTTCTCTTACTCAAGAAGTTCACCAGTATGTAAAAATAACTACCAAACAACTTGGTAATATATTAAATGCTACCGCTAATTTGGTCAACTACATTCTTACCTCCACGTTAACCTTATCAAAAAGATTCAACTTCAACTCAAAAAGGAGATCACCAGCTCCAGCGCTGGCAGAGAAGCAGAAAACTCCTTCAGGCTCTAGATTAACCTTGGCATTTTTGGCATCTGGCAATTGCACTGTGATATAAACCTTGTCCACCCTCTGGGCCCACTTCAACTCAGGATGACGACTACAATAGGTTGAAAAAGTATCAAAAAGAGAGAGAAAACTCCAACAAAACGGAATGCTACGCAAAGGTATCATCTCCAATGTGCATAGCAAAGACCATTTTTTAGCATTCAAAGAATCATAGTTATAATCTCTAACACCATGAGATTAGCTATTAATCTAATCAATAGAAATGTTATTTCGAGTTTACAATGCACAAACCTTCATCTTATAAGATTAGCCCACTCACTGCAGAAAATCTGGCTGGTTACTGGTTTTTAAGCGTCTGAAGACGTTTAATTTAGCCTTCAGGACTCAAACATGGATCATGGGAAATATCACTTGAGGTTCATACCCACTCATTCTAAACCTTAGGAGTTAATTTGTTTCCCGGCTTCTGACAATAACTTCCCCGATAATATAATCATCTTAACTTGATAAACTAATTTGCATATAACTAATAGGAATATGAATACGATTCAACCGGTAGTCCAAATTACGGTTGAATCTGACGACCAAACAACCACATCTTACAACCATTCCTCATTAAAAATATTTTCGTTTCATCGCGTTTGATTGCTGATAAAATGGAAGACAGAAAATAAAAAATAAAAAAATCAATCGTGTAAAAGATTTGCGCCAACAACAGCGTATTGTCAAAAAAATAAAAACAAGACAGCATTAACATTGAAAGTCATATGTTTACTATTGTTCCGCTCAGTTTTCTTAGGAACGAAACAGATCGGAGACGAGACAAAGGAGACTTCAGTGGCACAAGCGTAAAACAATCCAATCTAAGGGTCGGAGACTCGGAACCAAGAACGAAACGCAGGGAAATGGAGCAGAGGCTTACCTCATATTTGCTTGAAATGGAAAAAGAGGCCGTAAAACCCTAGAAGCAGAGAGCTATACAATCCCCGAGCGTGGTTTCCAGTAGTCTCTTTAGTGTGGGAGAAATATATAGGTGGGAGCGTCACTTCTAGTACTTTCCCCAAAAGCACGAATTCTCGCGTGTTAAAGCTCGGACCCGAAGCCCTCTAAGCGGCACTAGATCGACGGCTCAATATTGATGCATATGACCGTTTATTGCGTTGATGGACAGCAACTATACCGCTCGTGTAAACAAGATTCAATAGTGATAATCTTGATAAAAACCAAGAAAAAAAAAGATTATCTTGATAAAAATAAGGAAAATTTGATTTTTAGTCCTTGAGTTTTACCCCATTTTCAGTTTTAGTGGATCTAAATTTTAGTCCTTGAACTTTCAACTTTGTAAAATTTAGTCCTTCTGTTACCCTGCCGTCAGTTCCATTAACAGACCTCTTTAACACGTCAGTAATTTTGAAGCGGTAGACCGAGTATATATTTTGAAAGTGAGCGGTTGACCGGTATAAATTTTGACGGCGTATGACGACAGACTGATGGAAGGACTAAATTTTACAAAGATGAAAGTTTAAGGACTAAAATTTTGACCCACTAAAATTCATGACTAAAAATGAAAAGGGAGTAAAACTCAAGGACTAAAAATCAAATTTATCTAAAAACAAATATATATAAAGAAAAAAAATTAGGCTATGTTTGAGAGTTACTATCAAGATTACTTTTTTAGTTCGATTTAAAAACATGTTTGAGATTGATTTTTATTGGAGTTCGTAAAAATAGATCTATATGTATGAAATTAGTTTCGAAAATGTTTTGCATTATCTATTTATTTATTAGAGTTTGTGAAAAAATTAGTCTGGAAACTGCTTTTGTGAAAAAACTAAAATGAAAACTGTTTTAGAGTACATAATTATTATGATAACTATATTATATAAATATATAGTTAATTTATTTTCCTTTTGCACCTATATATCATACATACATGTAAACACTCGCGTCATGTTTCAGCTATACTTCCTACTCGACTAATCACATCGCGGTGTCATAGATCTATGTTTAGAATGTATTTAATAATATATTTTATGGGCGGATAAAATTCGTGACTGAAGCGATTACTTTTACTTCATTAATTACATGACCTACAGTGATCGTTTTGCATCAGTGTCCATATTTATTATTTTTCAGCAATGTGTGTATGCTTTTGATAAAACGATGTAGAAAAAAGAGACGAAGTACTTAAATTAGGAATTCCACACATACATTATGCATTATAAATGTTTGACAAAAAGACTATAAAAACTACAGAAAAAGAGCAATGTGTATATGCATTCTTTTATCAGTTTTTTAAATCAATTTTCTCTTCTTATTTTGCTCCTTGTTTTTATTTTCACGGCCTGCAAATAAAGGCAACCAAAAGTCAAATCATAAACACAGAAAAAATATGTTTTACTTACCCAAATTATCGACAATTTAACTTCCGGGATAGCTAAAGTGGCTATAGTGAGAGTGCAAGTTATGTGCACGCTTAGGGATTCAAATCATCACTTGTTCAAAAAAATTCAGGACTTAATTAAGGGATTGACCAGTAATTAAGTCAGTCAGTCTTTCTAACGTTCAACTCAACTCATGCAGATTAGATTTGTCAGAGCTCAATGTACATGAATGAGTATTTGAATATTCTTGTTACTAAAAAATATAATGTATTTTCAATGAGTAGGATTTCAATGGTTAAATTGTAATTTAAGAATAAAATTAAAAGAAGTTGTAATTTGAGATTTAGAGGACAAACTACAAATAAAATGATAGTTTAGAGTGATAGTGTAAATTTGACAAAAGAACATAATCTAGAAAACCATAAATTTTTATAAAAAATTATTCAATATTTTCTATTTGATTCAATAATATTTTTTATATTAATAAACTATAAAATATAAATAATAAAATTTAAATTCAAAAATATTAAAAAAAAGTTTCAACGAAAAAATATAATGTATTTTCAATGAGTAGGATTTCAATGGTTAAATTGTAATTTAAGAATAAAATTAAAAGAAGTTGTAATTTGAGATTTAGAGGACAAACTACAAATAAAATGATAGTTTAGAGTGATAGTGTAAATTTGACAAAAGAACATAATCTAGAAAACCATAAATTTTTATAAAAAATTATTCAATATTTTCTATTTGATTCAATAATATTTTTTATATTAATAAACTATAAAATATAAATAATAAAATTTAAATTCAAAAATATTAAAAAAAAGTTTCAACGAAAAATCAACAATTATTGAATTAGCGATAATGTAAAATTATACATTTATTAATCTAACTACTTCATTTATTCACTTGATCTTTTTGTCTTATATGAATTTATCTCACTAAAATAAAAATAATTTTTTCGTTATAAACGACAACTTTTTATGGTAGTAATAATAAATGGGTTAGAATAGAGCAAAAGAGGGGACGTAGTATAGAAAATGCTATATATATAAAGTTCTATACAAGGCACCCCTTTTTTGTATTTCATTAATTGAATTCCAGCTATTGATTAAGGGAAAATTCCATAAAAACTCCCGCCTTCTTTAAAATATCATGAACAGTTCCCATAAGTTGAGTGCCTTTTTATGAAATCTAAAATATCATGAACAGTTCCCATAAGTTGAGTGCCTTTTTATGAAATCTAAAATATCATGAACATTTAAATAAGTTTGACTCTTTATCGGATCATAAAAATCCACTTTCCGAATATCTCTTCCTTCTCTTCGGTATTGAACATCAATTGCAACGATTCAATAAACCAGCTATTAGGATAGATGTAGATAAATAATACCCCTAGAAACGTATAAGAAGTTTTTTCCTCGTACGGCTCAAGAAAATTCGAAATTATGTTTATATATAGAATTTATAATTAATGTAAAATAGATCCATAAAATAATAAAATCAATTTAAATTATGATTTAAATAATTTTTCTTATCCGAAAAAGAAAAAATAATAATTCGTATTCACATCCTCATAACTCAAGTTGGATAACCCTTAAATAACCTAAAGGAAGCCCTTTAGGCATTTCGTTTATTGAGCAGTCTCTAACCACACACTTTTTGACTATCTCCTTTAGAATTTATTTTTATTTTTCATTATGATCTATTCATAGAGACAACTCAAAATGGTATTTTTTTGTTCTAGGATTCTTGATCGTCGACTTGAATCGTTAGAGGTAGAAAAGAAGGTTCCATCAGAACAATTATTTATTTCTATTTCAGGGTACCTCGTCTCTTTTTAAAAAAAATAAAGAGAAAAAGTGTGGGGAAAGAAATGACAAGAAGATATTGGAATATCAATTTGGAAGAGATAATGGAAGCAGGAGTTCATTTTGGTCATGGTACTAGTAAATGGAATCCTAGAATGACACCATATATATCTTCAAAGCGTAAAGGTATTCATATTCTAAATCTTATTAGAACCGCTCATTTTTAATCAAAAGCTTGTGATTTAGTTTTTGATACAGCAAGTAAGGAAAAAAAATTCTTAATTGTTGGTACAAAGAATAAAACAACTGATTCAGTAGCACATGCTGCAATAAGGGCTCGTTGTCATTATGTTAATAAAAAAATAGCTCGGTGGAATGTCAACGAATTGGTATACTACGAAAACCATATTACATAAGTTTATGGACTTGAGAATGGAACAAAAGATGGGGAGACTACACCATCTTCCGAAACGAGATTCACCTATGTTGAAGAGACAATTATCTCACTTGCAAACATATTTGGGTGAGATTAAATATATGACGAGATTACCCGATATTGTAATAATCGTTGATCAGCAAGAAGAATATACGGCTCTTCAAGAATGTATCATTTTGGGACTAGCTGTACCTACCATTTCCTTTTTGGGGTCAATATCAACAATGCAATTCATACAACGATAAACCTAATTCGAATTATAGATTTATGACACAATCAAACCCGAACGAACAAAATGTTGAATTGAATCGTTCCAGTCTCTACTGGGAGTTAACTAAATCTTCAATTTTATGATTTGTATAAGAGAGATTGAAGCAAAAATAGCAATTAAACAATGACTTTGGTTTACAAGAGACATTGACATATTCATATTGTTTTAGCTTGGTGGAAACAAAATACTTTTTCTAAGGATTCTTTCAAATAGAAACAGAGAACGAAGTAACTAGAAATATTGTTATAATCCTCCAGATAATCCACTTATATTGGGAGGTTTATAGCATAGTTTTTTTTTTTTCAATGCAATAAAGTTACATAGTATCTATTTTTGCTCATAAAAGGGTATTTTCATGGGTTTGTCTTGGTATCGCATTCATTCCGTTGTATTGAATGATCTGAGTTGTTTGATTTTTGTCCATATAATGCATAGAACTCTAGTTGCTGGTTGGGCTGGTTTTATGGCTCTATACGAATTAACAGTTTTTCATCCCTCTGACCCCGTTCTTGATGCAATGTCGAGACAAGGTATGCTTGTTATACCCTTCATGACTCGTTTAGGAATAACTAATTCATGAGGCAGTTGGAGTATCTCAAGAGGGGCTATAACAAATCCGGGTATTTTGAGTTACAAAGGTGTGGCCGGTGCACATATTGTGTTTCCTGGCTTGTGCTTTTTGGTAGCTATTTGGCATTGTGTGTATTGGGATCTATAAATCTTTTTTGATGAACGTACCAGAAAACCTTCTTTGGATTTACCGAAGATTTTTGGAATTCATTTATTTCTTTCAGTACTGGCTTATTTTGGGTTTGGTGCATTTCATGTAACAAGATTGTATGGTCCTGGAATATATGTGTCCGATTCTTATGGACTAACTGGAAGGGTACAATCTGTAAATTCAGCGTGGGGTGCATCATATTGCAGCAAGGACATTGGGCATATTAGCGGGTCTATTTCATCATAGTGTTCGTCCGCCCCAACGTTTATACAAATGATTACGTATGAGAAATATTGAAATTGTTCTTTCTAGTAGTATCGCTGCTTTTTTGCAGATTTTGTTGTTGCTAGAACTATGTGGTATGGTTCAACAACTACTCAAATTGAATTATTTGGTCCCACTCGTTATCGATGGGATCAGGGATACTTCCAGCAAGAAATATATCGAAGAGTTGGGGCTGGGCTAGTTGAAAATCAAAGTTTATCAGAAGCTTGGTCTAAAATTCCTGAAATAGTTTTTTATGATTACATCGGCAATAATCCGGCAAATGGGGGATTATTCAGAGTGGGCTCAATGAACAACGAGGATGGAATAGTTGTTGGGTGGTTAGGACACCCAATCTTTAGAGATAAAGAAGGGCGTGAACTTTATGTACGTTGTATGCCTGCTTTTTTGAAACATTTCCGATTGTTTTGGAAGATGGAGAAGGAATTGTTAGAGCCGATGTTCCTTTTAGAATGGCAGAGTCAAAGTATAGTGTTGAACAAGTAGGTGTAACTGTGGAGTTCTATGGCCTCTAACTGAATGGAGTCAGTTATAATGATCATGCTATTGAAAAAATGCTAGATGTGCTCAATTGGGAGAATTTTTTTACTTAGATCGTGCTACTTTGAAATCCAATGGTGTTTTTCATAGCAGTCCAAGGGGTTGGTTTACTTTTTGACATGCTTCGTTTGCTCTACTCTTTTTCTTCGAACACATTTGGCATGGTGCTAGAACCTTGTTCAGAGATGTTTTGCCGGTATTAACCCAGACTTGGATGCTCAAGTAGAATTTGGAGCATTCCAAAAACTTGTGGATCCGACTACAAGAAGACAAGTAGTTTGATACAAGATTGTTTTCTTACTTTTGATCTTTATTTGTGTGATTTAACATAGTTTAACATAAATAGGGTACCAGATAAATCTCGATTTAAATAGTTGGCATGTTGACTCGTATACACAATGAGTTGATTTAGATCAATGCTAATCGGATAATTAGTCATTTGTTTTATATATTAATATATTAATTAATATAATATTATATCAAACCCCGGTAAAAAATAGCAAATTTGAAATTACATATTTACGTGAAATCCCTGTTATTTTTTATTCTACCGCTACAAGATCAACAATTTCATAAGCTTAGGTTTTTGTTGTAGACATAAAAATATTTATTTGCATGTCTTTGGATATAACCCATAAGGGTTTACCCGTTCTTTGTACATAAACCTTTGTGAAGGTTTCGCATAACTTCAGCAGTTCTTTCGCTTCCAGGATAAATTCTCTCGTTTGTGCCTCATAAAAAGAATTAGCAGGTTGATGAATCATTACCTTGATTATATAACATAAAAATAACAAATTTATATAACATAATAATAATAAATGGTTCTTCTATCTTGAAGATAAGAAATTAAATAAAAAATAATAATACATAAAAAAGAAGATAAAATTGAACAACCGTACATGCATCTTTCCTGCATTACATACGGCTCTACAATGGAAGTCACTTATACCTCTCATCGAAGAAACATAAAATATAGGGTTTATCAGATTAGACACAGATCGGTAAATGATCCAATAACCATCCTTTATTTTATTTTATTTTTTTGAATAGCTAAAAAATGTTGTGTTGGCTCTGTTGCTTTATATTTATTTAGTGTCTTATTCAGCAATTCCAAAGTTTTTTTTTGGTATTATTTCATAACATAATTAGCCTTCTAGTGTGGAAAAACAAAATAGTTTGAGACGTTGCAATAGGTTTCTGATAGATCAGATAAAATTGGAAATGCTCTTTATCTCATGCTACTCTTTCGATATATAATCTAATGAAAAAAAGTTCTCATATTGAATTAAAAAATGACATGCTATTATTACTTAATAGTCATATTTCATATAGCGAAGGCATAGTTCTTCTTTTTTTCTCTCAAATACAAAACTCATTGGCATCGAGCATGAGAGAATGCTAGACATTTGGTAATTTCTCTTCCGACTAGAATGAAGGATCTCATTTAAGCGGCTAATCTAATTCATATTGTATGTACATCTGGTGGTACAAATTGCATAGTAGGGCTGAACAGAACCGGACCGCAGACCGGACCGGACCGGATTTGTGGCCCGGTTCGGTTTTAATTTTAAAAATACGGTCCGGTCCGGACCGTATTTAAAGACCGGATTTATCCGGTCCGGTCCGGTCTGTATATTTTTGAAATGCGGTCCGGACCGGACCGGACCGCATTTTATAATTTTTTTTAATTTTTTTAAAAATATTATCGTGCGCCTACTACACTGTCATAAATTTTTTTTAAATTTTTTAAAAAATATTACCGCACTGCGCAAATTTGCACTGCGCAGTGCTATCTGCAGTGCGCCTAATAGCACGCGCCTAGGCTCTGCGCAGTACGGCTCTGGCGAAATTTTTTTTTTTTAAAAATTTTTTAAAAGAATTTAAATCCAGTCCGGACCGCATTTTTTAAAACCGGACCGGACCACATATAAGTGGTCCGATCCTTTAATATTAGAGGACCGGAAATGCGGTCCGGACTGCATTGCGGTCCAAAAACCGGACCGCATTTCCGGTTTTCACCCCTATTGCATAGTATCATACATAGCTACTCCGGGTAGTATCCACCCCCTGAAGAGTTTATAAACAAATAAAGATCCTTGGTATTACCTCTATACTAAGATATGCCATAAGACCAATAAGTTGATTCGAGACCTCGCTATCAACCTCTTGGCCTAAAAAAAGTAATCTTTCACGTTAAAGTCGGTTGATTAGGATAAAATTATATCCTTAGGAACCATATGCTCATTTTTAACGCTTACGGTTTACCAAAAGTCACGAAAAAATAATGGGAAATATGCAATTTGGTCACTAGGTTTATAGCACGTTGACAATTTAGTCACTAAGTTTCATTTTTTTACTATATGGTCACTGAGAATATAAAGTTGTGACGATCTGGTCTTTCCGTCAAACATCCGTTAATTTTTAACGGAATAGAATGCGGTCGACCTCTACATGTAGCGATCGACCGCTATTCCGGTTAAAAATTAACGAAAGTTTGATGGAAAGACCAGATCGTCACAACTATATATTCTCAGTGACCATATAGTAAAAAAATGAAACCTAGTGACTAAATCGTCAGCGTGCTATAAACCTAGTGACCAAATTGCATATTTTCCAAAAATAATCAATGTGTAGATTACAACTCTCATTCTTTTTTCATAGTGGGCTCTTTATAACTTTTAACAAAGGGATTTTTTATTCCCTTTTCAAGAAAGTATATAAAAGGTCATTGGGCCATGAGAGTTCTCCATAATAATTATGACACATACCTTTAGTCAATTTAGCTCTTAATAGAAGATCATTTCATTTGGTTTTTTTTTGTTATTGGGATAGGTGAATTATTATGGATCCATCCCCTGAGGGAATCAGACATGATAATTTTTCATCATCCAGCTCGAGCACAAATCAAACGAATGCAAGTAATTCAATTCTTACATGTAAATGCTCAATACCCAAGTCGGCTTACAAAGCTGACCATGATCAAGTGTTTTCTGGGTCGTCTCAAACCTTGCGATGTGCTTTTATTCCCCAAAACTAAAAAATATCAAACAAACAAAGTATTTACTTGTTACTAATAGAGTCTAGCCTATGTTCTTGTTTAGATACCTTGTTTCACTCCGATAGTATCATATATCATAAATCAGGTCAATGCAAAATAAATGAATGCATTCTCATACTATTAAGTGAAATAGATAAAACATAATTCTGTATTATGCCAAATCACTTATTCTACTAGATTTTACGGAGTCTGTCCATGCATGACATGATCAGGTTTGATCGTAGAAAAGATTCTCTTCAAGTGAACCAACCTATCCTCTATATGGGGATTATGAGGTGGTTGGAACAAAGACACATTTAATTATGAATTCAAACAAATGTGGCAGATAAGGAATATATCTGCAAGGACTAATCAATAGTTCAAGTCACACACTCCCATAATCCATTTTCTCTTTGAAAAATTCCTGTAAACCATTAGTGTCAAATAAATAATACAATTTTGTGAGGTTGAAGGAAAATATCCAAATACATGTTTTATACTTTTCAATAATCCATATTTTATAGCAATGAAATCCTATTATTCCTACCCCGAGTGAGATGATAAATGACTGATTACAAACATCTATAATCCATATTTATTAAATTCTTTATTCTCTATAAAGGACCGAAAACCAATTTGACCTGAGTGAGATGATAAATGACTGATTTGGGAAATGCATTAATATAAATACGATAATAAGAAGAGGTAATACAACAATGTGTAAAATATAAAAACGAGTCAGAGTGGATTGTCCTACACTAGCACTTCTGAGTATTAACTCTACCAAAGGCGATCCTATTACAGGAATAGCTTCGGGTACACCTGTTACAATTTTGACTGCCCAATAACCAATTTGATCCCGAGGTAAGGAATAACCAGTCACACCAAAAGATGCGGTCAATACAGCTAGAGCCACACCTGTAACCCAAGTCAATTCACGAGGTTTTTTAAAGTCACTAGTGAGATACACACGAAATACGTGCAGGATCATCATTAGGACCATCATACTTGGCGACCATTGATGAATTGATCGGATTCACCAACCAAAGTTAGCTTCAGTTATTATATATTGAACAGAAGCAAAAACCTTAGTAAAATAGTCATAGCAAATCCTGTAGCGACTTGTACTAAAATAGTCAGTCAAAATGATTAATTGAATTAAACTTGACAGTTTAGTTCTTATCAATGATTGAAAAGAAAAAAAAATGAAAAGTTTTCAAATTTCATGTCTTAAATGAAATAAGCAAACTAGAATCATCAGTATTCTATGAGATTCGATAGTATGGTAGAAAGAAATAGTATCTTTCAAAACCAAAATTGAAATTTAGGGAAGTGCTTTATAAACATATGTATAAAAAATGAACATATTTCATTTAGACTCTTTATGCCTACCATAACTAGCTATTTCAGTTTTTTACTAGTGGTTTTAACTATAACCTCAGCTTTATTTATCAGTTTAAGAGAGATACGACTTATTTGAAATTAATTGAATGAACAATTCATAAAAAAGAAAAAAACAAATATTTCTGTGGTATTTCATATATTCTATAGTTTCTTACCGTGTCAATTTTCAATTTTTGGTCATTGAGATTCATGTGCAATATGAATTAATATTAAAGAATAAATATTACCTCCCCCTTTCCTCTTCAAACAAATTGAAATGATTGAAGTTTTGTAATTTGGAATTGCCAAATCCAAAACAAGCCAGTCCTGAAAGAAATAAATGAATTCCAAAAATCTTCTGTAAATCCAAAGAAGGTTTTCCTGTACATTCATCAAAAAAGATTTCTAGATTCCAATGCCAAAAAGCACAAGCCAGAAAACACAATATGTGCACCGGCCACACCTTTGTAACTCAAAATACCCGGATTTGTTATAGTCCCTTATGTGATACTCCAATCGCCCCATGAATTGTGTTAGCCCAAGGTTGTTTTATAAACAATCTATTTTTGATTTTGATGATAACAAACTTTTTCAACTAGTTTGAGACCTTTAGATTCTACATTTGCAAATCTTTTTAAGAAAATGATATCAAGAGTTCTCTAAGCTTAAATTGGCCTTAGATATAATTGAACACCACTACACAAGCTTATTGGACAATCTTTACTTTGTAGGTGTTTTAAGAATGTTTGTTGGTGCATGGAAAGCCATTTTTCAGCCTAAGTGTTGAGGGTGTCGACGCATGTTACCATGGTGTCGACACATTGGTCATACACCAGAAGGCGTGTCCCAGCCCAAGATGAAGGTGTCGACACATTAAGGAGAAGTGTCGACACATTGCACTATCAACAGAAAGCAAGCATCCAAGCCAATTTGATGGTGTCGACACATAGATCAAAGGTGTCGACACATTGGTCATACGACAGAAAGCAAGCGTCCAAGCCAATTTGAAGGTGTCGACACATATACACTTAGTGTCGACACATTGCACATGCACCCGAAGGCATGTTTCCAAGGCATTTTGAAGGGTCAACACTTTGAAGAGAAGTGTCGACACATTGGACATAAGTGTCGACACATTGTTCATACACCCGAGAATGAGTTTCCAGGCAAAACTCCTAGGTGTCGACACATACATGGATGGTGTCGACACATGCTTCGATTTCTCAGATCTGGAGCAACGTCACTCACTTAAAAGTTGTCTCCAAAGGACCCAAATGACCTCCAACGGCTCCAAATCTTTACAAGAAGACCCCTGATGCCCTAGAGACTATAAATAGAAGAAGTTTGAAAGAGAAACAACAACACTTGAAGAGCTTCACACGAAAATCATTCTTGCCCGAATTTCTTGAGAGAGAAAGCTCGTGAATCATCTTGCAACTCTACAAAGCTTTCTCAGAAGATCTTGTTCTTCTAGCAAAACTCAGGTTCTTTCATTTGTAGACTTGGCTTAGTGAGCCTTTCCATATCTTGAGCTATTCATTTGTAGATTTGGCTTAGAGAGCTGTTTCATTTCTTGAGCTACCCACTTGTAAATCTGGCTTAGAGAGCCTTCACTCATTGTACCCAATCTTTGTAAACCCTCCTAGTGTTGTGTGAACACTGTACCCTACTTGTGAGAAGTAGAAGAAATCCCTAGGGTTTGGGATTTGGGAAACGAGTTGAAGCGTAAGCTCGGAAAACGCTTTGTAACGGTTCCTTAACACCCCGGAAGCTAAGGTGTGTATTCACTTGGAGAATAGTGAAGGAAGCCCAAGGAAGTCAATAGCCTTGGGGGTGGACGTAGGCAAGAGATTGGCCGAACCACCTAAAAATACTGGTGTCATCTCTCTTACCCTTCTCTTTTATTTCTGCTGGTATTTCGTGATTGAACTTGTTTATCTACAATAGTTGTTATCTTTGTTTGCATATATCTAGTCCATAGTTTTCCTAGATATTGATTAGAACGTTTTGGGTTTGTGTGCAAAGAGTTCAAAAGTTTTTGAAAAACCCAATTCACCCCCCCTCTTGGGTTGTCTTTAAGACTCACAAATTGGTTATTCCTAAACGAGTCATGAAGGGTAACAAACATACCTTGTCTCCACATTGGATCAATAACAGGGCCAGAGGAATCAAAAACAATAATTTTACGTTCCCTTCTTATCTTATGTCGATATAATTCACTTATAGAAAATAGCAAAGTATAGAAAAGATGCAAGATTCTATATTTTTTTGAGAATCCCGAGTTTTACTAGAAATCCCTATTGCTGAATCGGATTATAACAAATTTTTCGGGAATTTGTATGTAAGAAACTTTTTCTTTATTTGGTTATTTTACTCAAGTTTGTTAAATTCAAATTATTAGACAAAAATAAGATAATAAAAAATAATCAAAAAGGGAGATTATCATACATACATATATATATATATATATATATATATATATATATATATTTCATGTAAAAAGATGAAAAATTCTATTTAGTTAGTCCTTGCACTTATTTTATTATATTAAATTAAAAACTTTATAAATTTAGATTATTCTATTTATATATATTATGTACTTATATATACTCTACTCACATATACTCACTTAGCTATACTTATTATAATTATATATGAATTATAATGATTATTCGTTACCTTTCTAACAATATACAATAACAGGTACAAATATTAAATACATGTATCCATTTTATGACAACTCTCAATAACTTACTCTCTATTTTGGTGCCTTTAATGGGCCTAGTATTTCCAGTAATTGCAATGGCTTCTTTATTTCTTCATGTTCAAAAAAAGAAGATTTTTTAGATATACATATGATTGATCAAATCTCATCTTTTTTTTTTTCAAGACTTATAACATAACACATATATTGTTTTAACTTGCATTTATACAAAATAGTCTAGTACTTCCTAAACAAAATAAAAATATAGGATTCTTTTTTTTTATGATTCATCATCTTCATAGAATTAACGGAGTATACAAAAGTTAGCCGTCATCGGAAAATACCAATTTCAGTGTTTATGTCTGTCCGAATATCATTAAAAAACAATCAAATTACAAGCATATGTATTCTACAAATTATCACAAACCCAAGTTAGTAATTTATATAAGTTAAGTTATGTTTTTAAATATTACAGGAACATCTTTTTTTCTTAAGAATGAAATAAACGAGCATTTTATTGGAACCCAAGAAATATTTGATTCCAAATTAAGACAACAACAACATAAGAAACTTCGAAATTCTATAATTAATGAATGGAAAAGCTGACTAAAATGTCATTATCAATATGATTTATCTCAAATTAGATGGTCTAGATTAGTACCACAAAAATGGTGAAATAGGGTTAATCAATATCAATGCCATATAACTCAAAAGAAAGATTTAAACAAAAGTGATTTATATGAAAAAAAATCAATTAATTCATTATGAAAAACCAAATGATTTTGAAATAGATTCATTACTAAATCAAAAATTAAATTTTAAAAAACAATATAGATATGATCTTTTTGCGTATAAATCTATTTCTTATAAAGATAAGAAAGACTCATATATTTATGGATTGCCATTACAACTAAATAATAACCATGAAATTTCCTATACTTCTAATATGACTAATTGTAAACTATTTGATATGGTGGAAGGCATCCATATTAACAAATATCTAGTAGAAGATGATAGTATAGATATAGAAAAAAATTCGGATAGAAAATATTTTGATTGGACAACTCTACATTTTTGTCTTAGAAAGAAGATCAATATTAAGGCCTCCGTTGCTTTATATTTATTTAGTCTCTTATTCAGCAATCCTAAACTTTTTTTTTTGTATTCTTTCATAACATAATTTGCCTTCTGGTGTGAAAACAAAAAAGTTTGTGACGCTGCAATGGTTTCCTTATAAAAATTTATATATAGATACATTAACTTTACATTTCAAACATTCGTCCTGATCCCAATTTTTTTTCAAATAGCTATAATTCATTTAAGCATATATCATGTTTACCCATGCATAATAGTTTATGCTCAGGGAAACCACATCATATGTTTTATCCTAAGTACATATTAAGCTCTCTTTTTTACCCTAAACTAGTCTTAAGAGACTTTATCTTATTGATTATTGATTGAAGTGAATTAGTACCTCAATATCAAAAAACAAACTTGTGTTTCTAATTTGGAAATCTATAGAAAATTAATAATTAGTTGTACCACTGTTTCATTTTAAGTTAAAGTATAGGAAAAAAGAAAGAAAGGCTTTCACATTTCATTTTAGAATGCATCATTGAAAATAAGAAAGAGGAATCCCATGTAAATGCCATTGAATAAGGTTTGATCCTATTCATGGGGATTCTGTAAATATTCCATTCCAAAAATAGAAAGTTCAAAACAATTGAGATTTTTTTTGGAAATTGGATGCAGTTACTAATTCACGATCTGACATGTACAAAAGGAAAACTTTATTCTCGATTCTAACAGAATTGTTATGAAAGCCTTTCATTTGCTTCTTTTCGATGGAGGTTTGATATTCTTAGAATGTATCCTAATTTTTGGTCTAATTCTTCTTCTTCTGATGGATTTTACCTCTGATAAAAAAGATATACGTTGATTATATTTCATTTCTTCAACAAGTTTAGTAATGAGCAACCCAAGGTTGGATTGCATTAATGAGTACATAGAGGTTAGGCCGGCAAAAGCTGAAACCCAAGCCCAGGCTTAATTCCTGAATAACCTAACATTCTTATAAGCTTGGGTTAAATGACCCACATGACTATAGCCTATGCTCCAGGCAAGATAACATAACCATAAACCATGTCCATGTTACGAGTGCAAGTTCACTAAAAAAAAGATCCGACCGCTGCTAAAGGTCAAAAGACAGCTGCTAAAGCTTCAGCAGCGATTTTTTAGCGGCGGTCGTTCCGTCGCAGTAGGCTATAGCAGCAACTTTGGCGACAACTGGTCTATAGCAGGGGTCGTGACCGCTGCTATAGACCCGAAGTGCAATCGAGTTTTTTTAATCTGCTGCGATGTTTGTTAAAACCGTTGTTGTAGGTCACTTTTCACAATGCGTTTAAATATCTACAGCGACAGTTAAAACTATTGTTGTAGGTCACTTTTCACAATACGTTTAAATATCTAGAGCGACGGTCATTGACTGCCGCTAAAAGTCTGTGCCAACATTTTTTTGTCGACGTTTTAAAAAGCCACTATATCAGTTTTAAAAATGATGCAATAGATACATGTGTAAAAACCTGCGTTTTCCCCTATATTTCCTATATTATAAATTTTAATTATTTGATGCAAATAGATAAAGTGTAATAAAACAAAATATATTTCATCATTGACTAAATAACCAACTGTCTCACAAGTTTTGCAACGATTACAAAGAAGTTCTAAAAGTTTCTAAGTAGTCTAAAAATAACAAGTAATGGCATTTAACAGCAAATAATTATAAATTTAATCCTCTTCAGCAATTCTACGGATCATATCAAAGGCCTTCCTGATGAGTTTCTTCTTGATTGTTTTCAAACTATTGTGTTGCTGAAGCATTTCTCGTGATACATTGAGTGGTATAGTGTTAGAGTCAACAAGACCGTGCTCAAAACAAAAACAATCTCGACACTTCAAAGCCCCTAACAACTAATGCCAGTTGTTTGGTAAGTGCTAAATACGATTTTCAGACACCTTGTATCATTTCATAAATATGGATCGTTTTCTTTTGGACTTTCCAAACTAAAAAGGATGATCTCCTTGGATCCACCGATGAGTTTGATTCCCCTTCCATTCTGTCACCATCAAAACCTCGTACGTGCTTGACGATATTGTCGTGGTA
Source organism: Myrica gale (assembly GCA_963930655.1). Taxonomy (NCBI): domain Eukaryota; kingdom Viridiplantae; phylum Streptophyta; class Magnoliopsida; order Fagales; family Myricaceae; genus Myrica; species Myrica gale. The sequence continues at coordinate 12,210,871 of OZ005614.1, forward strand.
CACCAGAAAAGTGCATTATTGCCTCTTTGTTTTCGCTATCCAATCTAACCGTTGTAGAATCATTAGTAGGGCTATGCATAACCAGTGCTGGTTATGCCCTCCACCGCCACCGCTATGGACCGTTGTCCAAAAATGGACACCGCCCCTGCCAATGTTAAGAGGAGAAACCGGCCCCTAACGGTGACGGTAGCAGTTACCACCACATACACCGAAGATCACAAAAATCACAAAAATTAAAACAGAGCAAATCGCAAAAAAAAAAATCTACAAATCCAGCAGCAAAACACAACCAAATCGCAAAAAAAAAAATCTACAAACCGAGCAGCAAATCGCAAATAAATCCCAAACTCAGCAGAAAATTGCAACAAAACTGGATGGATGGAGAGAGAGAGAGAGATGAAGTTGCTTTAGAAGGGAAGATAGAGCTAAATATGGCTTGTAGTCGTTGCTTCCTGCAGAGGTATGTGCGGCTGAAAAAGAGTTGCGGGGCGGCGACAGAGAGCTGAGTGAAAGCACTGAGAGGGATCGAGAGAACTGAAGGAGAAAGAGTGGTAGGTAGGGCACTGAAGGACCGAGGGGCAAGGGCTGCGCGAAATGAGGGAGGGGGGTGAGCCTGTTGAGCGAAAAAAACCCTAAGCTACTAAATGAAACGACACCGTAGCGTCTTTAAAAAAACGGTTTGGTCGTGAGCCGTCCAGCGGTGGGAGGTTTCACTGCCACCGCCATTTTCACTGCTTTTTGGTGAAAACGGCAACCGGCACAGCCCCCGTTATTAAGCGGGAAGCGGTGACCGGTACCGGTTAACCGGCCCACATGACATCTTGGCTGCATATAGCATGAAATAATTATAGCAACTAAATAGGACGCCGTACAATATATTACAATTGCATCACTTCATGAGTACCTTACGTGCACGTGCCTGGACTTTGTCTCATCAAAATTGAACCAACTTAATTGGTAGTTTTTGTTGCTAGCTTGACAGCTCCGTTTGTGATTCCAGGGTGTAGCTTATCTTCGTACTCCGAGGCTTGTGTTTGGTTTTCTTTGCTTCGTGAAATTAATTGAACGTAACCCGCACAAATCCGTCAACGACAGAGATGTTTTTTTTTATCATCTTGTGTAATGAAGACAACAATTATTTTGCAGCTTTTCAATGTTTTTGTGTTTATTGGATGTCCGTATTTCGACCCTCTGAAGTCACGAGTGACGAATTCAGCAATCGTATGAAGAGGCTTGAGCCGCAAGGAAATGTGGAGGAAATCACTTGGAAATTCAGGCGAAAATGATATGCATTAAACTGGAATTTTAACTCACGTGCTCGAAATTCCATGTAATCTTACCATGGGTTTGTAAGTTTTAATCATTTAGCAAATGTTGGGAAAATTGAGCAGACTGGAATTTTATTAGATTTTATAAGAAAATAATGAAAAAAATGTTATATGGATCGGTGAAAAAGTGAATGGATTTTATATTAATGCACTTCCCAATGATCGGTGAACAAGTCAAGTCAAACAGTAAAAAATCAACATGCTTATTCATAGTTATGAGTTGTTTAAAATGAAACTAGAGGAATCTATTAGTGACATGTATACTCTATTTACCAACATTATAAATGCTTTGAATACACTTGTTAAATCTTATACTAACTTGGATTTGGTGAGAAAAATCTTTAGGTCACTACCAAAGTCATGGGAAGCAAAGATGACATCGATTCAAAAGGCTAAAGATCTCACCAACCTACCCCTAGAAGAGCTTCTCGGATCCCTCATGACCCATGAGATCCAAATGCTCGAAAACGAAGATGAGAGCAAGAAGAAGAAAAATGAAGCCTAAAATAAAAGAAGACATCTTGAAATGTTAAAGATGAAAGCTCCTCATTCGAAGAAGAAGATGGAGAAATTACTAACATGTGCATCATGACATTTGATGATGGTGATGAGGTATACTCTTCGGATGATGAGCCTAGACTTTCTTACATTGAACTTCAAAATGCCTTTGATGAACTTTTTTGTCAATTTGAAAACTTGGTTCAAAATATACATTATTGAAAAAAAAACTCATTTTGATCTCAAAAGAAATTGATTTATTAGAAAATGAGCTAAATACTCTAAAGCTTGAAAATGATTTACTTCAAGAAAAAGTTTTAGAATTTAAAAAAGAGAAAGTTGTTTTAAACAACAAAATAGTTTTTCAAAGCTTTGAGAAGTTTACTCAAGGAAAGAAATATTTGGATTTTATTCTTGGGAGTCAAAGATGTGTCTTTTACAAAAGTGGCTTAGGCTACAAGCCTTCTATTCACAAAAAATATTTTAAGAATTATTTTGTGAAGGCTAAGTCTTTTTGTGCACCTACTCAAACCTGTCATTTTTATAACAAAAATGAACATCTAATTTTTTATTGTGCATTAAAGAAACTTGGGAGCAAGACTCTCAAGAAGACATGAGTTTTAAAAGAAACTAAGGCTAACACCGAAGAACCCAAGAAAGCTTATGTACCAAAAATGGTTTCTTGATTCCCTTGTAGAATGAAGCAATAAAGGGTAATTGGATGAAACTTGCCTATCAAGAAGGCTTGTGATATTTGAGGACAAAAATGCTAAGGGGAAAACCTTTGGTAACTTATAAATCCTTGATTGAGATATGTTCTAAATTGTTGGTTGATGAAATTATTCTATGTAATGATTTCTTATGTGTAAATCTTATAAATGCAAATGCATTAAATTTTGAGATATTTCTTGAAATGAAACTCTATGAGCTAACATTTTTACAAAATCATGAACTTTTATGAGATTTGTGAGCCAAAATTGTTTGGTTGAGAATGACCTTAAATTGTCATTAGTAGCTAAGAGATTAGTACAAACTCACTCACCCTCTTGGATAATGCATGCACATATCTTATTTTTATCAAATTTTTAGTGATGCATCCATCCACGGTTTTATCCTTTGTCTTTTTTATGTGACAAAGGGGGATAAATGTGTTAATAGTTTCGATGACTATGTATTCTCCTTCTGATTTGGATTATGAACATTGATTGTATTATTCTTTAATGAATCCAATGACTACTATTGTTTGTCTCAAGTTTCAAATGATTGTCAAATTGCAAAAGATAGGGGGAGTTATCCCAAAGCTATCAATTTATTGTCATCATAAAAAATGGGGAGATTGTTGGCTTTTGTTCACAATCGATATTTTGATGATTTCAATAAATGGATTAAGTTTACAAAATGGAAATCTTTAAAGACAACCATTTTTATCAAAGAGTCAAAGACAAGAAGATTGAAGATCAAGAAGATGCAAGGAGCTCAAAAGTGAATATTCAAGACCATAGAGTATAACCTCGTAACTCTTAGTTTCACTTTTAACAAGGATTTGAATCACACACTTGTATATCTTTCAAAACCGTGTATAATCTTCTTATCACTAGTTTGACAACTAAAATGCGCCTTACATGTTTTCAAATCAACCATTTATAAACTCCCAAACATTGAGTATACTTTTGGGAAGTTGGTTTTTGAAATTGAGATTTCAAAATTGTCAAAAACAAGCTTTTTAGTTGTAACGGTCTATGAAAATGATCTGTAGCGGTCGACCTCAACATGAAGCGGTTGACCAGCTATAGCGGATAATGAAAATGATTTATAGCGAATGATGTTGACAACATTCAAATTTTATGACCATTGGGCAACAACTAGTTGAAGTGGTCGACCGGTACAACGATAAAATTGTCAGATCGACCCAAACGGCTATAAACGACTAGTTTTCTCATGAGACCTATTTAAAGACATCTCTAATCCTCATAAGCGGAAAGAAAGACCACATATCATTTCTATAGCTTGAAAAATATCTTAAACCTTCTTATTCCATAATTTTCATATCATTCACATAAATTACATTTTCTTATCCTTGTCATTGTGTGAATCAAAAGAGATAGTGCTTTCCATTTTCTTATCCACTCTTTGAGAGAGTTTATTTCTTGTATCTTCTTATCCATAAGAGGTGATTTCGATAGTGAAGGTGTTCACTAAAGAAAAAGCTTAGAGATGGTATATCTTAAGCTTGGTTGAGTTGTGAGTGGTGAGCTTGGAAATCACTTGGGTTGTGAGTGTTGAACCCGTGAAAGCACTTGTACGGTTCTTTAGCACTCAGAAGCTAGAGTGTACACTATTTGGAAAATAGTGGGAAAACCTCAAGGCTATGTAAAGGAGCTTGAAGGGTGGATGTATGTAGGTTTGCCGAACCACCTAAAAATCTCGTGTTTGCTTTTCTAACCTTTATCTTTACATTTAATACTTATTTACACTTGTTGCATCTATATACTAGTGCTAAACTAGTTTTTACTTTGTAAACACGATATTGAGGGTTAAAAGCGAAAAAGTTTAGAAACTCAATTCATTCACCCTCTTGGGTTGCATTAATCCTAGGAATTACAGTCATGTTTGCAAATCAAAATTTTATGAAAATTTTGTAAAAATTGAAGTACATTAAAATTTTATTAAATTTTAAAAGAAAGTAGCCAGAGAAGATTTGAGTGAGTTTTTTTTTTTTATGTTTATTATAATAAAAATAGATGATTTAATAGAGAGAGATAAATTATGTTGATGTTATTTTATTTAACCAAACTTTTGAGTTAATTATATTTGCATACCAAAATTTTGAAATAGACATAACTTTTAGCCAAAAAATAGTTTGAGAACATGCCTAAGTAGAGTCTGTCTCTTCTAAAATACTTATAACTTTGATGTTTTGTCATGTATTTCACCATTAATATTGTAGCCCGTATTTTATTAGTTAAGTATCATTCATAACATCGTCGACCAACGAAAGCGGCAGCCTGCCTTCCTTGGATGTTGAATCAGCGTTCTTGCACATTTATCCACCAATGAATGACGGCCGACGAAAACAATCGTCTTTCATTTCTAAAACAACAACTGCTTGCTCACAACAAGATTTTGGATAAGTCAAAACACTCGTAATCTCAAAATTTGTTGAATTTTAAGAATAGTGTGACTATTTAAGTGATATTTGAGTTTTATTGACATGCGTGTAAAAGTTGTTGAGTTGTATTGATATGTGTAAAAAATATAATGCTGAGTTGCATTAATATGCGTGTAAAAGTAATATTAGGATTATAAATTTAGAAAATTAGATTCAAATTTTAAATTTTTTAAAGAAACTAACATGCCCTTGAACAATAACTAAACACCAAAACACTTAACTTAATCTCCAATAACTTTTTACTTTTTTTATTTAACAGAAATTTTCTCTCTCTATATTTTTTCACATAACTCTAATACTTTTTTATTAAACAATTACATTAAATCATTTCTCTCTTCACTTTACACAACACCTGTAAAATACTATTTAACATAAATATTCACAACTTTTTTAAAATCCTATTTTTTTCCCAATATGAACACCACCTAATTTTAGGATGCTCTTGTTATTGAAACAACTCCGAACCTTTCTATTTATTCCTCTAAACGAAATACAACGTCTTTATATCCAAACGTCAAAGATGAAAACCAAAAAATACATTGCCTCTTTGCTCTGACCGAACTGACATGCTCTGACCGAATTTCTCATACAGCATAGGCAAAGCTGTTTGACTTATAAAAATTGTCACAAATCTTATATTTGTGTTCTTTGAGCGTGAAAATTTTGGACATTGAGATTTATATAAAAGTAAAGATATTTTATAGGAGTCGGTGAAAAGATGAAGAGAGAGAAATTTTTTAATAAAAATTATAGTAATAAAAAATTATTTGATGAATTTTATTAATATTAACCGGGACAACTATGTGGGGGTTAAAACAACTTTTTTTTTTTTTTGAAGAATCCTATATTATTGTTTTCCTTCAAAAATAGTAGCGCTAGGCCCACGCGCTCCCTGTATGCACAACATCACGCTCCTGGGATTTTTCGCCTGGTTCGGTAGATTGTGCCGCTCAGCTGTGCCCACGTCACAAAACAGTAGCCCTAATCATATCCCACATGTCCCTGCTAGGCTGTGACCGTACATAAGGATGATTTGCTATAGGACAGTCCTTGCACGCTCTATCATTGGGACGTGAGTGTAAAACTGTTCATAATTACTATCCAGCCAGGCGAAAGGAACGAACAAAGAAACAACATAGTAGTGTCGGACGCTTCCCTCTGGAGATTACAATCTCCCCTCCCCCACGTCTGTTCTACAAAGCCAGTCCATTCTGGTCCAAGAGTTTTTGTGCTGATGAGCTATATGATAGCGCAACATAATAGACGCCAGAGACCCAGTCTCTGTAGAATACATAGAGCCAAATCACTCTCTCTCTCTTCCTCTCCATATTTTACCAAATAAATGCAGTAGCCGAGTTCCACGAACACACATGTAGTCGAGTGGTCACTGGTCAACAGCCATTTATGGTGTTGCTTGGAAGCTTGAGCTGGTTCAGAGAGAACTTGCTTCTATTGACTTATAAGTCTTCATCCAATCCAGGTATGTTGTGGCCTCCCGTAACTGTTTGCTCCCCGGCCCGGCTGGTACTCTTGGTTGAGCTGCATGGCTTGGTTTGTTGACTATTTTGTGCTATTCGGTTTAGCTTCATGTAGTGCATTTTTGTTTACGAAAAGTTCGTAGACGTCGTATGACCTTTCGTTCCTCCGTTTTATCGGTGTCAGCTCTTTTTGAGCTTGATTTAATCTCTTGGTCCCTTTAATCCCTTATTCAACAAACTCTTTTGCATGGTCCAGGTTTTTGATTTGTTATGATGTACTTTGGTCGTCCTAATAATTTTGGAGAACTCTGTAGGACCTGCAATTGGTAAGTAAGAAAATAAGACTATTTTTTTTGGGTTAAATGTTTGTCATGCCCCTGTGGTATGCGCTAAAAGTAAATATGCCCATGAGGTAAACAAAGTCTTTTTCATACCCTTGAGGTAAACATTCAGAAGCAAATATGCCCTTCCGTATGTGTCGTTTGAAACACTCACGGTAAATACTGACGTGTCAAAATTAAACATTAGCACCAATCATATCGTGACACTTGACATATTCGGAAAAAAAAAGGGAGAACCCCTCGAGCGACGAACTGGGCTCCCTTCGTCATGAGAGGCGGCGACGGGGGTGGCTCGAGGCCACCCCTCGCGGCGCGATCCGCGGCGGCGACGGGGAGCCCAGATCTGGGCTCCCTTCGTCGCTCGAGGGGTTCTCCACGTTTTTTTTTCCGAATATGCCAAGTGTCACGATATGATTGGTGCTGACGTGTCTAATTTTGACACGTCAGCATTTACCGTTAGTGTTTCAAACGACACATAACGAAATGACATATTTGCTTATATCGCATACCACAGTGGCATGACATGCATTTAATCCTTTTTTGTTTGCGTTTAATGTGAAATGAATGTCTGCGAACTTCACAGCTATAGTTTTTGCGGATGAGTTTTATCACAATCGTTTATGGTTATCATTTAGCATTTCTTGTGCTATTTCTTTTGGCAAAACAGTCGGATGCATGCTATATATTCCCTGATAGGAAATAACGTTTACTCATGGGTGTTTTTGCACCCTACAACTTTCGCTGCTGGGATTTTGCCAAGCCAGTGGGATACTATTATTGTGCTATTTGTTCCGTGCTAAAGTAATCCTACTCTGTTTTATTCCATTCATTCTCTCTCTCCCCTATGAGCATTCACTCCGTATTTTAGAATATAATTCAAATAACAAAATCTTTCTCCTGTTAGCTTAAACTTCTGAAATTAGAGGTAAATTTACTGTAAGAGCTGATAGAATAGACTATTGTTCAATCCGATAGAATTGACTATTGTTCAATGGAATTGGCTTGTGCCTAGTATCTTTTTGTTCAAGATGTATTTTCAGAGAAAGGGAAGGAAAATGGCCTCTTGGTCTTGAAAATTGTCCGCAACTTTTGAGTAGACGTCCAAGCACCACCTCTGAACTCTTGGGGGGTGAGACCAGAGAGATTGAAGGCTACCTGCCTCTTATACTTACTCTTTTGCTACTGGCTTCTCTGGCCTCTTTAAAACAGTTCAGGTTTAAAGATTGTGAAAACTCAAAAATTCAAAGGAACTATTCAAGGAGGCAATAGGCGATTTAGCAGGGCCTTCTGGCTTTTCTGTTTTTCTTCCATTTACGTCATCATTGGCAATCTTCTCCAGTGTTCCATTTCGGACTCGTAATTATACATTTGGTCAATGATTTTGAATTTCATTTTGGTTAGTCTTTATGGGTGATTTTGCTTTTTTAGGTTTAGAGGTCATAATTACAAGACCTCGACCATAGCTTGGAATATTAAAAGTCGTTTTCTCTGTTATTTTCAGGGAGCGAGAGGAAATAGGTTCACGAAAATCCAGCATAGAAGAGCTGTTGTGTACTGTTCCTCTTGAGTCTTTAAACATGTCCTCCTCGTCTTGGATAACATCTACCTCATGCTCAAGCCCGGTGATTCAATCCTCTGGGGACAGCTCTACTTCACTCACATTCCAATGGCTAAGATTCATTTTCCTCTCTCCATGTCCTCAGAGAACTCTGTTATCTTCCGTTGATATCCTCTTCTTGCTCACCCTCTTGGTGTTTTCATTTCAAAGGCTTTATTCCAAGTTAACCTCCAATGGCCAACGTAGCTCTGACCTCCACAAGCCCCTTATAAGAAACAACAGGGCTGCTCTGAGGACTACACTGGGGTTTAAGCTGTCTCTTATTGTTAGTGTTCTGTTCGCATTTTGTTACACAGTTATATGCATCTTGGCATTCAGTAGCAGTACCCAGTTGGAATGGAAGCTAGTTGATGGACTATTTTGGCTAGTCCAAGCCGTATCTCATGCAGTAATCACAATATTAATCATTCATGAAAAGAGATTTCAAGCTGTTACTCATCCTCTGTCGCTTCGAATTTATTGGATTGCAAACTTCGTTGTCACTGCCTTGTTCATGGCCTCTGGGATCTTACGTTTGATCTTTGTAGAAGAACCCCCGGACCCCTATTTGGCATTGGAGGATATAGTTTCTATAGTTTCTCTTCCATTGTCCGTGGTTCTTCTTTTTCCTGCTATTATAGGATCTACTGGGATCACAGTGACTAGAGAAAGCGAACCAGTTATGGATGTAGAAGGGACATTGGATGAAGCCCTCTTGAGCAAATCGAATGTGACTGGATTTGCCTCAGCTTCTATAATATCCAAGGCCTTTTTGCTTTGGATGAATCCCCTGCTGAGTAAAGGCTACAAATCTCCTCTAAAGATGGATGAAATCCCATCTCTTTCACCTGAACACAGAGCTGAAAGAATGGTAGCACTCTTTGAATCAAATTGGCCTAAACCACAGGAGAAATCAAATCATCCTGTCCGAACTACATTGTTTCGGTGCTTCTGGAAGGAAATTTCCTTCACTGCCTCTCTTGCAATTGTGAGACTCAGTGTCATGTACGTGGGGCCTATTCTGATACAAAGTTTTGTAGATTTCACCTCCGGGAAGAGAAGCTCTCCCTATGAAGGATACTTCCTCGTATTGATTCTCCTTGCTGCAAAATTCGTTGAAGTTCTCACGACTCACCAATTCAACTTCAATTCTCAGAAGCTTGGAATGCTTATTCGATGCACGCTTATCACTTCTTTGTACAAGAAGGGCCTGAGAATGACATGTTCTGCCCGGCAGGCTCATGGAGTCGGGCAGATAGTGAATTACATGGCTGTTGATGCACAACAGCTATCTGATATGATGCTACAGCTACATTCTATATGGTTAATGCCCCTGCAAGTTGCTGTGGCCTTGGTGCTTCTATATAACTACCTTGGTGCCTCAGTAATTACAGCAGTTTTGGGAATTCTTGCTGTTCTAATGTTTGTTATTATGGGTACCCGGAGGAATAACCGTTTCCAATTCAATGTGATGAAAAATCGCGACTCAAGAATGAAGGCAACAAATGAGATGCTTAATTATATGCGAGTGATCAAGTTCCAGGCATGGGAGGAACACTTCAACAAGAGAGTTCAAGCTTTCCGGGAAGCAGAGTTTGGATGGCTTACCAAGTTCATGTATTCGATCTCTGGCAATATTGTTGTGATGTGGAGCACCCCATTATTGATATCAACACTCACATTTGCTACAGCAACTTTCCTGGGAGTTAATCTCGATGCAGGGACAGTGTTCACAACGACAACAATCTTTAAAATCCTGCAGGAGCCAATCAGGCAATTTCCGCAATCAATGATCTCGCTTTCACAAGCAATGATATCACTTGGGAGGTTGGACAAGTACATGGTGAGCAGAGAATTGATGGATGATTCGGTGGAGAGAGAAGAATGTGATGGTAGAATTGCTGTGGAGGTTAAAGATGGGGGTTTTAGGTGGGATGATGAAAATGGAGAGGAGGCTCTAAAAAGTATAAATTTGGAGATTAGAAAAGGGGAGCTCGCTGCTATTGTTGGCACTGTCGGGTCTGGGAAATCTTCTCTCTTAGCCTCAATTCTTGGTGAGATGAACAAAATAACAGGAAAGGTACGGATTCAATGAAGGATAGATTCGAGCTCTTTTGCTCTCCATGAATATAGGTCGTAGTGCTTGAGTTTTTGTCAAGAAATTTCCATAACCATAAGTTGCATACTGCATTGGTTCAGGATTTATCCAATCTTTTTACCAAGATACAAATTTTTGTAAAACAGAAGCATGATTAAACACAGCTAGATGAAACGCTTAAATTGGTGAATTTACTGGAGTTAGGACAGGCCAACATTTACATTATCCCTTTTATAGGTCAGGGTTTGCGGGACAACTGCGTATGTTGCTCAAACATCATGGATTCAAAATGGCACCATTGAAGAGAATATCCTATTTGGTTTGTCAATGGACAAAGATCGATACCGGGAAGTCATGAGGGTTTGTTGCTTGGAAAAAGACATAGAAATGATGGAGTATGGAGATCAGACTGAGATTGGAGAACGTGGAATCAATTTAAGTGGTGGACAGAAGCAGAGGATACAACTTGCCAGGGCTGTATATCAGGATTGTGATATCTATCTGCTTGATGATGTCTTTAGTGCTGTTGATGCGCATACTGGATCAGAAATATTTAAGGTGGCATTACTTTAACTCTCTGCCTCGTTCTGAATTCCATGGCACTTAGTCATTCATCTTTTCCCCAAAAAAAAAACTGGATACACTATTTGTTATTTAAACCAGAGTTAATCGTACGAAACTTTTGAGGGTAATATAATCCTATTACGGACAATCTGCAATGCTATGTGTTTTTTTTTCTAAGTACTATGTGTTTGATTGTACACACAGCCCTTTTTGATTGCTGCTGCCTCTGACTGTCTATAGACCATGCTCCTTGTTCAAACAGTGCCACATGTTATTTCTACTTCTGAAGCTATTAGTTTGACTTACATGTAGATAGCTCTTTTGATCTCCTGGAGACGATGTATCAGAAAGTTCATTGCCTCTTACTAATTTGTGTTCATGCTTTTCGCAGGAATGTGTGAGAGGAGCTCTCAAAGGCAAGACCGTTTTACTTGTAACCCACCAAGTGGATTTCTTACATAATGTGGATCTTATTTTAGTAAGTGTGCTATTTTTTCGTGAAGGAAGAAAAAATTCTTCTGTTTTATTAGTTTCGGTCTCTCATTCACTCAGATTTGCATATGTGGCTATACCTGTATTTGAAATTTCTTTATGCTTCGTAATGCCAGGTTATGAGAGATGGCATGATAGTGCAATCAGGAAAGTACAATGATTTACTTGATTCTCGCTTGGATTTCACAGCACTAGTAGCCGCCCACGACACATCCATGGAGCTTGTAGAGGCAGGCACTGATAGTTTATATATGCGGAATTAAACTATAAACAAACAACATGTTTTCAACAAAACATCATCCAGGATTTATGATTACAATTTCGGATTCGATTCCATACCTGACACGGGAATTTAGGAATCTACAAACCTTAAGCCGCTTTACGATCCAATCCAAAGCTCCAGCAATTCAGAACAGCAACTCAGATGTGTTGCCTCCTAAGGGATTTATGTCACTCTTTCGTTATTGGGATTTTCCTAATAGGTTCTGATGGCCAACCCCTTGAATATAACAATTATATTTATAGGCCTTGGAAAACCCTAGAAAGAGCATGAGACATAGGATCCTTAGGGATCTCAAATTCCAGCCGTAGGATAACACTGAAGAACTCTTCTTCTAATACAATTAGGGCTTCTACTAATTACAATCAAGTCCATCAACATATTGTAATTGACCCCTGAAATTTAAGATTATTGCAAATATGCCCCTTTTACATACAATTAATTCCTTCCACCATACTATATTCCATATGAGATATTAGGACCGAATTAATCAATTTGGTTATCGAGGGCACATAATTCTAACAATCTCCCACTTGCCCTCAGAACCAAATATCACCGTCATGTCCCTATCTCATGTAAACTTGATTTCTTAGTTCATAATTCAGTTGGACCACAAAACAATTTTGAAATATATATCATATACTTTTATGTATTCATAAAATAGTTTTGTAAAACACTCCGGCCGGATTCTTTTTGGTCCAACTCTTTCATGAACACTAACTGAATATACTGTCTTTCCAAAAGACTGGTGGATTCCTTGTTGAGCATTCATACCACTCAATCATCACGCACACAACCCAACATGTCCAGATATAGTCCTGAATGAACATCACCGGTTGACAATATCAAAGCTGTGTACACAATTCATGAATAAATACAAACCTCTCAGGTCTAAGGACAATACCGAATTGTGATAGAACAACCTTTAACCTGACAGTGATTATTTCCAAAAGGTGTTCTTAATCGGATCCTGTTTAGTGTATGTACTTGTTACATGACACCCACTCGTTTGCTTAAGGTCATACCTCAATGATGGAATCAATCATTCTCCGCACAACAAGTGTAGACTTTATGTTAAAAAAAAGTCTAGAACACTTTCAGGCTTACAAAGAACTGAAAAATCATTATTCTCTGCCTTTGATTCATTAATCTCTAGCATGATTTTTCTACAATGTTACCTGAACAAATTTACGTACATAACATCTCATGTTATGTATAAACCCATAACAACAATAAATATATGTGAGAAACAAATAAACTTTTATTATCATATAATAAAGAAATAAAACGTCAAACCCAATCATACATATATCTCAAACTCATATCATTAATATGTTTCTCAAACACTTTCTGAGATAAAGGTTTTGTAAATGGATCAGCTAAATTATCAGCTGATGCAACCTTCACCATTTTGATATCACCTCTGGATATGATATCACGTATTAGGTGAAAACGACGTTCTATGTGCTTTGTCCTTTGATGAGACCTTGGTTCCACTGCCTGTGCAATTGCACCATTATTATCGCAGTATAAGGGAATAGGTGCCTCAATCGAAGGGACAACTTCAAGTTCTTGAAGGAACTTGCGAATCCACACAGCTTCCTTTGCAGCTTCACTTGCAGCAACATATTCTGCCTCAGTTATAGAATCAGCAGTAGTACTTTGCTTGAAACTTCTCCAACTAAATGCTCCTTTTCCAAGAAGGAACACAAATCCGGACGTTGATCTTCTATCATCAATATCTGATTGGAAATCCGAATCTGTATATCCCTGGACAGTCAGATCCTCACTGCCATACACTAAGAAATAGTGTTTTGTATTTCTCAAATACCTGAGGATATGTTTCACTGCTGACCAATGTTCTGGACCTGGATTGGATTGATATCTACTCACAACGCTAACTGCGTGACTGATATCAGGCCTAGTGCAAAGCATAGCATACATGAGACTCCCTACAGCCGAAGCATAATGGCAGTTACTCATCTTCTCTCTTTCTTCAGGTGTTTTTGGACACATTTGCTTAGAGAGATGAATTCCATGTCTAAAGGGTAGAAACCCTTTCTTGGAATTTACCATGCTAAATCTAGCCAATATCCTGTCAATATAATTGACCTGTGAAAGACCCAATAATCTTTTCTTTCGGTCTCTAAACACTTTGATCCCGAGTATGTAGGATGCTTCCCCAAGGTCCTTCATTGAAAATTGGTTAGACAACCACATTTTCACAGATGACAAAGCCCCTACATCATTCCCAATGAGTAGTATGTCATCTACATAAAGAACCAAAAAGGTAATAGCACTCCCACTAACCTTCTTGTAAACACAAGGTTCATCCATGTTTTGTGAGAAACCAAACATTTTGATTGACTCGTCAAAACGGATGTTCCAACAACGTGATGCTTGTTTTAGGCCATAAATGGATTTCTCCAATTTGCATACTTTCGATTCATTTTCCCGAGATATGAAACCTTCTGGCTGGTCCATATAAATTTCTTCATGGATATACCCATTCAAAAATGCGGTTTTCACATCCATCTGCCATATCTCATAATCATAGTATGCTGCAATTGCTAATAGAATCCTTATGGAATTTAGCATGGCTACAGGTGAAAAGGTTTCCTCATAATCAATACCAGCCTTTTGAGTATACCCTTTTGCCACCAGCCTAGCTTTAAAGGTCTCTACCTTTCCTGTTGGTCCAAGTTTCCTTTTGTAGACCCATTTGCATCCTATAGGCTTAATGCCTTCTGGTTTGTCTACCAAGGTCCATACCTTGTTGGAAAACATGGAGTCCATCTCTGATTCCATGGCCACATGCCAATGCTTAGCATCTTTGTCATTAACAGCCTCTGTATAACCACAAGGATCAATCTCCAGTCCCTCAGATTCCATTTGGTAAATCTCATTTAACAAATTGAATTTTACTGGAGGTCTTATAATCCTTTTACTACGACGAGGCTCCTGTGTCTCAACAGGTTCACTTTGATCAATGGGAGCAACCATTTGATCCTCATTGTTCTCGTTCTGCACAGTCACTGTACTATCTCTTTGCTCATCAAGAGCAACTTTACTCTCGGTTTCATTCAAACTATAATCCTCTTCAAGAAAAGTAGCATTTCTGCTAACAAACACTTTGTTTTCATTAGGATTATAAAAGTAGAAACCAGTAGTCATTTTTGGGATAGCCTACAAATAGGCATCTATCAGTCCTTGATCCCAGTTTATCCACATTAAACCTTTTAACATGAGCTGGACAACCCCATATCTTAAAATGACTAAGACTTGGCTTCTTGCCAGTCCATAACTCATATGGGGTATTAGGAACTGATTTTGTAGGGATCCTGTTTAACAAGTAAACAGCGGTCTCCAAAGCATGTCCCCAAAATGATATGGGCAACTCAGATATGCTCATCATGGAACGAACCATATCCAATAGGGTTCTATTCCTTCTCTCTGCAACACCATTATGTTGTGGTGTGCCTGGTGGTGTGAGTTGAGATATGATTCCATTATCTTTAAGATAATCTTTAAAATCATCCAAGAGGTATTCGCATCCCCGATCGGAGCGAATCATTTTAATGGACTTTCCAATCTGTTTCTCAACTTCATTGTGGAATTCCTTGAACTTTTCAAAAGATTCTGATTTATGCTTCATCAGGTATAGATAACCATACCTGGAATAATCATCAATGAAAGTAATGAAATAAGAGAAACCTCCTCTTGCCATGTGGTTGAAGGGACCACAAACATCAGTATGTATCAATCCTAATACTTCTGTGGCTCTTATTCCTTTTCCTGTAAAAGGACTTTTGGTCATCTTTCCTTGCAAGCAGGGCTCACAGATTGGATAGGGCTCAATTTTTAGAAATTGTAATGACCCATCCCTTACCAATCTATTGATCCTATCAATATTGGCATGACCAAGTCTTAGATGCCACAAGTAGGTTGGATTAACATCCCTCTTCCTTTTAAGGGATAACACACTGGAATCATCATTCTAAACATTATTCAAAGAATTATCAACATTTAAAAGATAAAGACCATCACAAATAATTCCAGAAGCAACAAATTTATTTTGAAACTTTATGATAAGTTTTGAATTGAAAAGAAACGAATATCCAGATAAAACAAGTTTCGAAACAGAAATCAAATTTCTACGCACTTCTGGAACATAAAGACAATCTTCTAGAATCAAAATTCTATTATTCGATAATTCTAAACTAAACACTCCGATGGCAGTCGCTGCAACAGTTGCACCCGTCCCCATCTTAAGGATCAGCTCCCCTTCATGGAGCTTTCAGGTCTCCTTGAACCCCTGCAACATATTGCAGATGTGAGATGTAGAACCAGAATCCACACACCATGAATTAAATGGACCATCCATTAAATTCAATTCAATTACAAGCATATTAGACACACCTTCAGAAGGTTTGCCCTTTTTAAGAGAAGCTAAGTAAACTCGGCAATTTCTCTTCCAGTGACCGGGCTTGCCGCAATGGAAACAATTTCCTTTGCCTTTGTTCTTGTCACCTCCTTTGTTTCCTTGTCCACCTTAAACATTCTTTGCTGCCTGA
This sequence comes from Myrica gale, assembly GCA_963930655.1. Taxonomy (NCBI): domain Eukaryota; kingdom Viridiplantae; phylum Streptophyta; class Magnoliopsida; order Fagales; family Myricaceae; genus Myrica; species Myrica gale. The sequence continues at coordinate 12,227,290 of OZ005614.1, forward strand.
AACCCCTTATTATTTTTCTTGAATTTCTTAAACTTGGGTTTCAGATTCATAGAGGCATTAGATTTCTCTGTGACCATCACAGTAAGTTTGTCCTTCTTGATGAGATCTTGAGCTGACTGCAACATATTGAGCAGCTCTGACAATGTCACACTCATCTTGTTCATATTGTAATTAAGGACAAACTGATTGAAAGAATCTGGTAGAGATGAAAGTATGGCATCAACTTTTGTGTCACTATCCATCTCAGCTCCCAAAAAATCCAGTTCGTTGATGAAAGAAATCATCTTCAAGACATGATCCCGAACTGGGCTCCCTTCCACCATTTTGGTGGACATCAGATTCTTCATAGCAGTCTGCCTAGCAGATCTGCTTTGCTCTCCGAACATTTCTTGGAGATGCAACAAAGTGCCTGCAGCAGTAGCTATGCCCTCACAATCTTTCTGCAAAACATTTGAGATTGAAGCCATAATATAACACTTCGCCATATTATCATCATCATGCCACTTGTTAAAGACTTTCTTTTCTTCCTCAGTGGCATTGTCCAGGGCAAGCTCAGGTGTCTCAGAGGTTAGAACATAACCGATCTTATCGGCTGAGAGAACAATCATAAGATTTCTCTTCCAATCAACATAATTCGGTCCTGTCAACCGATTGTCATCCAGAATCCTAGCCAAAGGATTAAAAGTCATTTTGAATCTGCAAAATTATTCACATATATAATTCCATTAGATTCAGGTTTTTGAATAACTAATGGTACCACCCATCCGAACAATAAACAGATATATCACATATATCACAATAATGAAAATATAACATTTATATTTATAATATTCTAAACGGGTATCAAGAACCTCTACCTTACATGCAACAACAAATCCATTTTGGTACTCATTGTACACATCTTGTAAAGGCGAATAGCTACTATTCATCAAAATTTACATCATATGCAAAATATTTTAAAAATATTTGTGATTCTCGATTTACTTTTGGTCTACCTAAATAAACACGTCTTGTACTATTTTAGCACTAGCGTTTATTTGGTTTGTGCATTCCATTATCTAAGTGTGTTCCAAATACTTGTGAGTTATGTCACTATTTTAGAAGACACTCCCACTAAGATGTAGACACTTATCTTCCCAAGAGATAAACAAGAAAATTTTACAAAATTAAAATCGGTTTTATCCATTTTGGCTTCAACCAATTTTAATCAAGTAAAACTCCTATTTATTGATAATAGAGACCATAGGAAAAATTACTATAATTAATCCTATTTAGCACCAAAAATTGGAAAACAAATTTCCAAAATTTTTTTTTTTTTTTAATATAGTCAAACCGGGTCAACCCGGTCAACGGTCAACGGGTCAAACCGATTTGACCCATTGACCACCGGTCCGGGTCTAACCCGGCCGGTAATGGGTAACGGTCCGGGTCATACCCGGACCGGATCCTATCATGGTCCGGGTCTAACCCGGACCTGGGCTGGGCTACGGGCCCGGGTCCAACCCGTGGCCCTAGCCCCGCATGGGCTGGCCCATGAAGGCCCAGCCCGTGCGGTGCAGCCCACTTTTGCCTTTTTTTTTTTTTTATAAAAATTCGACCCAGCCCAAATTTTGGGCTGGGCTACTGAACCGGGTAGGGCAAACAATGCCCTACCCGTTTGGCCCAAGCGGGCGACCCGGGGATCTCATCCCTGGGCGCCGCTCGTGGCCTTCGGGAGGGAGGACAGCGGCCAGCGCTGCTGGCCGCCGTCTGCCACTGGCTGGCCACGTCCGGCCAGTCCCATGCCGGACGTTGGCCGGCCTTGCCATCGGCGGCCACCGTGCAGCCTACCGGCGCGCGGTTGCCGCCGTTTTGGGCTATTTCTTTCACACCCGTGTCTCACACGGGTGTGCTGGTGGTGGTCCACGGCCTTATGGCCGTCGGACCTCCACCTGTTCCGGTCAGGAGGTTGCACCGGTCCCACCGGATGCATCTCCGGCCAGTGGTGTGGCGGCTGCCGTCCTATGGCCGCCGGCCACACTAGTTTTTTTTTTTTTTTATAAAAAAAAAAACGTTTTACTGTTCATAAATATTTATAAAACAGATTTTATAAAATAAATTTATGAAACAAACGTGAACAGTAAATCGGTTTTAATAACTTTTACCCGTTCATATCAACAGTGAACAGTAATCGGAAAATTCTTGACTTTTGATTCTCAATCAAAATTCAGCAAAGTTCTTATAATCCAAGAATTGCAATCATGTGAACCTACGCTCCGATACCACTGATAATTTATATATGCGGAATTAAACTATAAACAAACAACATGTTTTCAACAAAACATCATCCAGGATTTATGATTACAATTTCGGATTCGATTCCATACCTGACACGGGAATTTAGGAATCTACAAACCTTAAGCCGCTTTACGATCCAATCCAAAGCTCCAGCAATTCAGAACAGCAACTCAGATGTGTTGCCTCCTAAGGGATTTATGTCACTCTTTCGTTATTGGGATTTTCCTAATAGGTTCTGATGGCCAACCCCTTGAATATAACAATTATATTTATAGGCCTTGGAAAACCCTAGAAAGAGCATGAGACATAGGATCCTTAGGGATCTCAAATTCCAGCCGTAGGATAACACTGAAGAACTCTTCTTCTAATACAATTAGGGCTTCTACTAATTACAATCAAGTCCATCAACATATTGTAATTGACCCCTGGAATTTAAGATTATTGCAAATATGCCCCTTTTACATACAATTAATTCCTTCCACCATACTATATTCCATATGAGATATTAGGACCGAATTAATCAATTTGGTTATCGAGGGCACATAATTCTAACGGGCACTACCATGGCTGGTGAAAATTCCACCAAATTACCAAAATCACCTCAAAACTCTTCCAACTCTGGGGAAGCCAATGGTGAAAAGTCTCTAGAACAACCAAACTCTGACAAGGGGACCTCCAAGCTCATCAAAGAAGAGGAAAGAGCAACCGGCAAAGTGAGCTTGCATGTCTATAAACTTTACTGCACTGAGGCTTTCGGGTGGTGGGGTGTGGCAGTAGTGGTGCTGCTGTCTATTTTGTGGCAAGCATCCCTAATGGCGGGTGATTATTGGCTGGCGTATGAAACTTCAGAAGAACATGCTGCGTCATTCAACCCTTCTTTGTTTATTTCTGTCTATGCAATTATTGCTGCCGGCTCATTTGTCTTGATACTAATAAGGGCCTTTTCTGTTGCATTTGTGGGGCTTAAGACATCCCAAATTTTCTTCACACAAATTCTTCACAGTATCTTGCATGCCCCCATGTCATTTTTCGATACAACGCCTTCGGGAAGAATTCTAAGCCGGGTAAGAAGTCAAACACCATTTAAGATGCTCTTCCTTTTGCCTGCCAGTCTTGGTTTTGTGTTCTGGCAGATCCTGCTCCTATTTGGTGTAGACCTCTTCTTTATTATACAAAATTGAGTGGTATCAAGTTTTTCAGGTCAAGATGCTTAGATTAATTGAATTTCTTTATGTATTTCCTCCTGCAGGCATCAACTGATCAGACGAACATTGATATCTTCCTCCCCTTTTTTGTGAGCTTAACGATTGCTATGTATATCACAGTGATCAGCATCTTCATTATCACATGCCAATATTCTTGGCCTACAGTATTCTTGTTGATTCCGCTTGCATGGTTGAACTTCTGGTATCGGGTATCAGCTCTCATTGTTTCGTGTTTGTAACAATTATTGCTGTTGTTATCGTGAGCTTAAATTAAGACAAGAGGATATATCATGACATGCCACATGCGTCCACAGGAGGCACTTAATCTAATAATTGTGTATGTATTAAGAATTCACAACTTTCAACACTTGGCGTAGTAATGTTTAACTGGACTGCCTTAGTTATACATAGAACCAAAAGCATGTATGTTTTTCTGACAGCTTCAATTTAATAATTATTATCGGAACCCAGTAAATCTGACATGAATGAGATAGTGTAATCGTCATTGATAATTCTGCTATCTTGTGGATCAGGGGTACTATCTTTCATCATCTCGTGAATTGACCCGTCTTGACTCTATCACAAAGGCGCCTGTTATCCATCATTTCTCAGAAAGTATCTCTGGTGTTGTAACTATCCGCTCTTTCAGTAAGCAGGATAGGTTTTGTGATGAAAATGTTAAAAGGGTTAATGCTAATTTGCGTATGGATTTCCACAACAATGGATCCAATGAATGGCTCGGTTTCCGTTTAGAATTGCTTGGAAGCTTCATCCTCTGCATTTCAACTATGTTCATGTTCTTGCTCCCTAGCAGTATTATAAGGCCAGGTATGAACATTTAATATTTTGGGCAGAACCACGGTGATACAATATCTCTTGTCAATAATTTAATGATCCTTCGATTACTTGAGATGTTTACTGTGGATAGATTCCTCACTGTCTCTTTGTTTTCTTTTTCCCTTTTCTTGGTAAATAAGAATCCTCAAATTCAATCTCTTGAAATCAGTGAGATAATATACAACTTCTGTAATATTATTTTGGGTTTTCTCAACAGCTTCTGTTAGGTGGTACTTATATTAGCTCCAGGTTTGTGAATTCTGATAACCACTAGATTCAATGTATGAAAGTGTATCTATTTCTTGAGCTTTTCCACCAAATGAATGATATCATCTCGTACCTTTAAAATTTTAATTTTCTTCTTCCTTTCTTCTAGGACCATCAAAGTTTTACGTGTTTAATGTACCTATAGTATCTATTTCCTGCAGAGAAATTGACTAGTTCACTTGCTCTACATCTTGCAGAAAATGTTGGTTTATCACTTTCCTATGGATTGTCCTTGAATGGTGTGCTGTTCTGGGCCATCTATATGAGCTGCTTCGTGGAGAACAGAATGGTGTCTGTTGAGCGGATTAAGCAGTTCACCGATATTCCATCAGAAGCAGAATGGAAAATCAAAGACCGTCGTCCTCCTTCTAATTGGCCCGCCCATGGCAATATTGACCTTAAAGACTTGCAGGTGTGGTTTGATATATTAAATCAAATTCCTATCCTCAAATTCCCAGATTATTGAAATTAGTCTTCCATGGCCTACTCTGATGGAATGAGGCGTAAATATTTGAATGTGACATAGAATCAATAGAAAGTACTGCACTAGATTTATTTCTTCTAAAAACATTTAACCGGCTTGCCATTTGGCGTGCAGGTCAGATATCGTCCAAACACACCTCTGGTACTGAAAGGTATTACTCTAAGCATTCGTGGGGGAGAAAAGATCGGTGTTGTTGGTCGAACAGGAAGTGGGAAGTCAACTTTGATCCAGGTTTTCTTTAGGCTGGTGGAACCTTCAGGAGGGAGAATAATTATAGATGGCCTTGACATTCGCATGCTAGGGCTTCATGATCTTAGGTCTCGTTTTGGAATCATTCCTCAAGAACCTGTTCTTTTTGAAGGGACAGTAAGAAGCAATGTTGATCCAATTGGCCTGTATTCAGATGAAGAGATATGGAAGGTAAACATGCGAGTAACTTGTGCTGGCATTAAACGTGCTGATCCCACCAAAACATTTGGTTTTGAATAAACAAAAATGCACTTCTATATCAATTATCACCGATGTGTGATTTTCCCTCCTTTTTTTTCCAATTGAGGTTCTTGCGGTTGTTGCCCCTATATCAGTTTGGTTCCTATTGTCATTGATATGTGAAAGTTTACTCCTTTATAACACACGAGAAAGTTTGTTGGCTCAGCATTCTTTTAAGAGCTATACATGGAAGAAAATGGGAGTATATGTTGTTTGTTTGCAGTAGCTTAGAACTTATTACTTTTGTAGAGCCTGGAGCGCTGTCAACTTAAAGATGCGGTTGCTGAAAAACCCGATAAGCTTGATTCTTTAGGTACGTGACTCTTGCCATTTTCTTCGGCCTTCTCTTTCAAAACTAATCTACATCAGTAACTGACGGCTTCCACAATATTTTTGACTGCGTAGTGGTTGATAATGGAGACAACTGGAGTGTTGGGCAAAGGCAACTTCTCTGTTTGGGCAGGGTTATGCTAAAGCACAGCAAAGTCTTGTTCATGGATGAGGCCACTGCTTCTGTTGATTCACAGACTGATGCTATAATTCAGAAGATTATCCGGGAGGACTTTTTGGCCTGTACAATCATCAGCATTGCTCACAGGATACCCACTGTCATGGACTGTGATGGAGTTTTAGTAATAGATGCAGGTCTGTACCTCTCTCTCTCTCTCCCCATGGAAGATGTATTTGCATAGCTTTTTGGTTAATGTGATATCGTGATTAGCCTGAACTCTCATGAAAATGATTTCTGGACAACAATAACAAGAAGCGAGTTTTCATTCCTTCCATTTTGTTCATGCTGATGATACTGGCATTTCTCACCAGATGAACTTCTGTAGCTTATGTCCCCTTCTTCCTACTTTCTCAACAGGACGGGCAAAGGAATTCGATAAACCATCTCGCCTACTTGAGAGGCAATCGCTTTTTGGGGCATTAGTTCAAGAGTATGCCAACCGCGCATCTGGACTGTAAGACAACCAGTCTGCTTCCCTGTCCAACGGTGCTAACCTTGGCAAATCGTCGTAGGAACATCATCAGACCCCCATGACAGAATTCCTTTATTTAGGTTATAGCTAGCTGAAGAGGAATTCTCGTATATTTTGATTTATAGGGTCTTTGAAGTAGCGGCACTCTATTTGAAGGTACCTCAAATGTTAATTTTCTGCATTTTGCAGTTGAAATATAGGAAGTAGATGAATGTTATATATATGAAATAGAAGTTTACAATTTGTACTAACCTGATCACAAGTTTGTCTAGAAAGTGAGATGCTAGTTTCTTCTGATGTTTTCTCTAAGCAATTGTTTTAGAAGATTCACGGGAAATATTATTCCCTAAAGGCTATTAATAAGTTACTATTTTGGAAACGGATATTTATTATGATATCAAGAGATATAACATAAGGATTTCAATTTAACATAAGATATGGTTTTTTTTTAATCAAGAAAACTCCAAAGAAGCCTGGATTTTTGTTGCGAGGGATTAAGACAATTAAATTTCACTTAAATAGTTATAGCTTAATTAATCTATCTGTCCCTATAGTTTAATTCTGTCTCGATTTGGTCTTCCGTCTTAGATTTTTCCCGTGATTTTCTGGGATTAATTACTTTCCCGAAAATCTCATTCTATCCAGTTCAGAAGGAAGTTCGATGGATGGAATGTGCCAAGTGACTAATAAAAACACGGCACTATCGATTATTAATCGATAACTGGATTTGTTATGTCCAAGTTGCTAAATAGTGACACGCTTTCTCGCTTTCTGTTAAAGGAATGTCTCCATGTCTTGTGTGGTCCATGACTATAATGTGTCTTGTGTGTGGTCCATGACTGTACACAAGAAGATTTTTTCACAATAACTAGCTAACTGTAGATAAGTGTGTGCAAATATTCTGACTATAACTAAAATGTTTTTTTTGGCATTTTTTTTGGAATAGGAATCAGAATCGAAAATTTCTAACAGAATTTTTGGTTCTTGTTATTTTTTTAAAAAAAATTAGGGCTTTAAATGGAAAAATGATTTTATTTTTCGATACCCATAGTTTTAGAATGTCGTAATTTTGTTTGAAATTTTGGAATTTAGATAAATGTTTATTGTAGATTTTGAAATTTGGATGAATGTTTTATTGTAAATTTTGAATGAATGTTTCTTTTATATTTTATTTATTGTTAATTTATGATGTGTAACAAAAAAAGTGGCCTAAATTCCACCAAAAAAAAAGAAGCGAAAAAAGTCCATATATGGGAATCGAAACTGGTTTCATTCTATTATATACTTGTCACGCATCGTGCTAGTACTTATCCCCTAAGCTCGTGTATAGTAATCGCATGCACACAAGCGAGGATTATCACACGATAGAAACTCTTAGTATCGCTTAAATGCCCTCGAATTTACTTAGCTAAAGACTTGATTAAAAACGGTTCTTGGTTAAAAGAAAAGTCGTTAAAATTAGAAGATCGAAAATCAGTTTAGAAGCTTCAACGAAAAATGTGAAATTACATAAAATATTACATCAGGATAATTGCACTTTATTTAGGAAAATTTCAGTAATGACTTACGTTGAAAATTGATTGAAACCACAAAAAGATTAAAGGAAGATTAAAGGAAATTGATGAACATTGTAGAAAGAAATCAACAAAGAGAAATACACATTTTTCCTTTTAATTGAACATGGTTTGGTACAAAAGGGTCCTTCGTAAGGATTACAAAAGAATAGGCTTAAGATATACAAAAATGTGAGCTTCCTATAGCCCATCTAGCTTATACAGTCAAGTTTCAAGGGTCAAAAATAGTTTGAAGAACCTTTATCAAAGGAAAACAAAAGAAATAACTACAGGGTTACAAAAAAAACCTTGACCCTACTCCTCATCTCGTAGTAAAACATCTGTTAGCCCAATATTGTTTTACAAACAATCTATAAATGATTTTGATGATAACAAATGTTTCTAAGTTTTTGAGGACTTTAGAATCTATTTCTTTTCAATCCACAAATTCCAAGTTATATCTTGATAGGATTGAGTTTATCACTCTAAAAGTCTTCTTAATGCACTTAAAGATCTTTAAACATGATCTTTGATAAATTCTTCAAGTGATGGACACTTAAAATGGTTTTGGAATGAGATGAAAACTTCAAAAACACTGATTTCTGTCTCCAGGACTTTTAGGTGTCGACACATTCAGGACATGTGTCGACACATTGCACTAACACCCGAGACATGTTTTTCAGGCAAAAACATGTGTTGACACATTGACCCTATAGTGTCGACACATTGCACTTACACCCAAGACATATGTTTTTTACCAAAACATGTGTCTACACATTGCACTGACTCCCGAACGCTCATTTTTCAATTCAAATTTGATGTGTCAACACATACCATTTGATGTGTCGACACATTACACGGGTTAAATCCCGGATTGACATCAAAGACATCAAATCACTCCTTATTTCATGGACAACTTTCCAACGGCTATTCTCACCTACCCAGTCGACCGTTAAAGACAAAATGACTTAAATACATGACCGGTTGTTGAAGAAAAGTAGAGCTCTCACCTACACGACGATTTTGCTTTTACTCCATGAGCTAACTTCTTGAGAAATAGAGAAAGCTTTGAAGAAGAGTGAAGTTCTGCACCTACCAAGAAGACCTGTTATTCTACTTGCCCCATTTTAAGTCTTCTATTGTAAATCTTATCCTCTTCCTATCATTTGCGCCTCACATTTGTAAATTCGGCTTCAAAAGCCAATACGTGAGCTTTTCTATTTGTACTCATTCAAGTTAAACCTTGTGAGTGTTGGGTAAATACTGAGTCCTAGTCTTGTGAGTAGAAGAAATCCTTAGGTATTGGGATTTGAGAAAAGAAGTTAAAGCGTAAACTCAAGAAACGCTTTGTGAAGGTTCCTTAGCACCCGGCAAGCTAAGGGTGTACTACCTATTTGATAGATAGTGGAGAAAGCTCAAGGAAGTCAATAGCCTTGGGGGTGGATGTAGGCAAAATTTTTGGCCAAACCACCTAAAAATTACGGTATCATCTCTTCAACCCTTATCTCCTCAAGTTTCATTCTTTCTATTAATCTTTACTGCAGTGGTTTATTGTGATTGGTGTTTTAACTCTATGTAGAAATTGTTAATTTTTATTAAAACTCAATTCACCTCCGTCTTGGGTTGCTACATAGACTTTCAATTGGTATCAGAGCTGAGGTTTCAACTCTTTTAATGGCAACTCTTGTTAGTACCTCCTTAGCTGAAGGTCAATCCACAAATAGAACACCTCTCTTCAATGGAACATGTCTTAACTATTGAAAAACTAGAATGAGAATCTATATCCAAGCCATAGATTATGATGTATGGAGAATAATCTCAAATGGTCCTAGATTCCCTAAGAATAAGGAAGGTATATTAAAGGATGAAAAAGAATTTGATGATGATGATTTGAAACTCATGGCTTTAAACTCAAAAGCTATTAATGTGTTATATTGTGTTTTAGATTCAAGTGAGTTTAATTGTATTTCAGGTTGTGAGACCGCAAAACAAATTTGAGATAAACTCCAAGTAACTCATGAAGCTACAAGTCAAGTAAAGGAATCTAAAATAAGTATGCTTGTTCATAGTTATGAGCTCTTTAAAATGAAATCCGATGAATCTATCTCATCCATGTTTACTCGCTTTACTGATATTGTAAATGGTCTTAAATCTCTCGGTAAAAAATATACTAACGATGAAGTGGTGAGAAAAATTCTTAGGTGCTTACCTAAAGCTTGGGAACCCAAGGTCACTGCTATTCAAGAGGCAAAAGACTTGACCAAGCTCTCATTGGATGAACTCATGGGTTCTCTCATGACACATGAGATGAACCAAGTTAAGGGAAATGAAGAAGAAGGCAAAGGAAAGAGAGGAATTGCCTTGAAAGCCTCATGCTCAAGTGGTGATGAGTCTTCCGAAGACGATGAAGAAATGACATTATTCACCAAGAAATTCAAGAAGTTCTTTCGGAGAAAACAAGGAGATAGAAGATTTCAAAGAAAGACAAGCTACAAAGGAGATAGTAGCACGAAGAACGATATCATTTGCTTTGGATGCAAAAAACCTGGACACATAAAGACGGATTGCCCTAACCTTGAATCTAATAAGAAATCCAAGAATCTCAAAGACAAGAAGGAAGCCTTCTTGGCTGCATGGGGAGAATCCGACGATAGTGATAGTGATAGTGAAAGTGATGTGGAAGAAGTTACAAACCTATGCTTTATGGCAAAGGATGATGACGAAGAGGTACAAGAACCTTCAACTTCTTCATTCTCTTTTGATAACTTACAAGAAGCTTTTAATGAACAATACGTCGAATTAAAAAGTATATTTTCAAAGTATTGTTGTCTCAAAAAGAACCATGAATTGCTCATTAAGAAAGTGATTCTTTAAAATGTCAAATTGTTTATCTTAAAGAGAATCTTGCAAAAGTCACAAAGGAAAAAATAGATGTTGTACAAGAAGAGTCAACAGATTTAAAATTGGAAAACAATTGTTTAAAAGAAAAAGTTGACTCTCTTACTCAAGATCTTGCTAGATTTACTCAAAGAAAGAAAAACCTTGAAATTCTTCTTGGCTCACAAATGTGTTGCTTTAACAAAAGTGACATTGGGTATAATTCTTTCAAGAATCAAAAATCTTATTCCTATATGATTACAAAATCTTCTCCATCATTTACTATGTGCAACTTTTGTGGGAAGAATTGATACATTTCACATACTTGTCCAACAAGAAAGAAAACTACTCAAAGAATCAAATTTGTATGGATTCAAAAAGACAAAGTGAATGAATTTGATCTTAACACCAAAGGACCAAAAAATATTTGGGTACTAAAGATAAAAAAATTAATTCATTTTGCAGATGTGCTTGAAGTCCAAAAACACAAAGGAACATTAGGTTCTTGATAGTGGATGCTCCAAGCACATGACTGGAGACAAGAGTTGGTTCAGCTCTCTTTGTCTCAAACGAAAGAGTTCGGTTACCTTTGGTGATAATGACAAAGGGAAGATACTTGACATTGGTAGCATTGGTACGTATCCTAATCTCATAATTGAAAACGTACTTCTTGTTGATGGATTAAAGCACAATCTCCTAAGTATAAGTCAATTATGTGATAAAGGAAACCGAGTCATCTTTGAATCATCTATGTGTCTTGTTAAAAACATAGAAAGCAAGAAAGTCTTGTTTGTTGGGCTTAGATTTGAGAATGTGTATACGGTTCATTTAGAAAGCATTTCCTCATAAAATATAAAATGTCTTTCAGCTCTAAATGATAAGTATAGTTGGTTGTGGCGTAGAAGACTTGCTCATGCAAGTATGGACTTGATTTCAAAACTAGCCAAAAAGGATTTAGTTTCTGGTTTGTCTAACCATACTTTTGAAAAGAACAAAATTTGTGAGTCTTGTCAAAAAGGCAAACAAATCAAAACCTCTTTTAAGCCTAAAAATGTCGTGTCTACTTCTAGACCACTTCAACTTCTACACATGGATCTATTTGGTCCAACCCGAACATTAAGTTTGAGTGTCAAACGTTATGAATTTGTTATAGTTGATGATTTTAGTAGATTCACATGGGTCATATTTCTAGCTCATAAAGATGAGGTCTTTCATGCTTTTGAAAAACTTAGCGAGAAAATTCAAAATGAAAAAGGATTTGTTATTTCTAGCATAAGGAGTGATCGTGGAAAAGAATTTGGAAATTCCTCATTTGAAAAATTTTGTAATGAAAATGACATTAACCATAACTTCTCGGCTCGTAGAACTCCTCAACAAAATGGGGTTGTAGAGTGGAAGAATAGGACTCTTGAAGAGATGTCTAGAACCTTGCTATGTGAAAGCAACTTGCCTAACTATTTTTAGGCTGAGGCCGTTAGCACAAGTTGTTATGTTATGAATCGTTGCATGATTAGACATATTCTTAAGAAAATCCCTTATGAGCTATGGAATAAAAGAAAACCCAATATTGGCAACTTTCATGTTTTTGGTTGCAAATGTTTGTACTCAACAACAACAAAGATAATTTGGGTAAATGCCAAGGCGGATATTGGTATATTTCTTGGGTACTCAACTTCTAGTAAAGCATTTTGTGTGTTTAATAAGCGTACCTTGGTTGTAGAATAATCAATTCATGTTGCTTTTGATGAATCTAAGATACTTGTGAGAAAAGATGATGAAGTATTATAGATCTTAATGAAAAGGTTGAAAAGCTTACAATTGACAAGGACAAAGTAGACACTCTTGAGAAAGAGCAAGAACCTCAAAGGATTCAAGAAGAGTCTCAACAAGATAAAAATGATCTATCGAAATCATGAAAATACATCAAAAGTCATCATCTTCAGCAAATCATTGGTAATGTGGAAAAGGGGTAAGCACTCGCTATTCTTTAAATCAAGCTAATAATTTTGCTTTACTTTCACAACTTGAGCCTAAAAATTTTATTGAGGCAAAATATAATGAAAGTTGGATTCATGTTATGGAAGATGAATTAAAACAATTAGAAAAAAATCATGTATGACATCTAGTTCCTAGACCCAAAGATTATCCAATTATTGGTACAAAATGAGTTTTTAGAAACAAAATGGATGAATCCGGAATTGCTGTAAGAAACAAAGCAAGATTAGTAGCCCAATGGTATAATCAAGAAGAATGAATAGATTTTGATGAAACTTTTGCACTCGTTGCCCGTTTAGAATCAATTTGTATGTTACTTGCCTTTGATTTGTTTCAAAGATTTTAAACTCTTTCAAATGGATGTAAAAAATGTCTTTTTAAATGGATTCCTCTCTGAGGAAGTATATGTTGAGCAACCACCAGGTTTTGAAGATAAAAATCTTTCTAAACATGTGTATAAGCTCACAAAAGCACTTTATGGTTTGAAACAAGCACCTCGGGCATGGTACGAAAGGTTGAGTTCATTTCTTATTAAAAATGGTTTTTCACGAGGTAAAATTGATACTACACTTTTTACTAAAGAGAAAGACAATGATTTGTTGATTGTTCAAATTTATGTTGATGATATCATTTTTGGATCAACTAATGAAATCTTGTGTCAAGAGTTTTCACAAGTAATACAAGGTGAATTTGAGATGAGTCTCATGGGGGAGTTTAACTATTTTCTTAGACTTCAAATCAAACAAAACAATGAAGAGATCTTCATCAACCAAGCAAAGTATACAAAAGATATTCTCAAACGATTCTCTATGGAAAGCTCAAAACCAATAAGCACACCTATGAGTCCATCAACAAAGATGAAAAAAGATGAAAATGGTAAGGATGTGGACCAAACCAAATACCGAGATATGATTGGATCCTTACTCTATCTTACCACTAGTAGATCGGACATAATGTTTAGTGTTTGCATGTGTGCTAGATATCAATCATGTCCTAAGGAATCTCATCTCATTTCAGTTAAACGGATTTTTAGATATCTTGTTAGAACTCAAAATCTAGGATTGTTTTATCCTAAGAGTGCTGAATTTAACTTACTAGAATACTCGGATGCAGACTATGCTGATTGCAAAATTGATAGAAAGAGTACTAGTGGTGCTTGCCAATTTCTTGGCCCCTCACTAGTCTCTTGGTGTTGTAAGAAACAAAACTCCGTAGCTTTATCAACTACGGAAGCTGAGTATATTGTTGTGACCAATTGTTGTGCACAATTTTTATGGATGAAACAATAACTAGAAGATTTTAATCTTCATTACTCTCTCATCCCAATAAAATGTGACAACACTAGTGCTATAAATCTTACCAAAGATCTAATTCAGCACTCTAGGACAAAACACATTGAGATAAAACATCATTTTATTCCTGACCATACTCAAAGAGTTGATATAGTTCTTGAGTTTGTAAATACCGACCTTCTATTGGCAGATATTTTCACAAAACCCCTTAATGAGGATAGATTTTGTTTTATTCGACAAGAGATAGAAATGTGATTTCCTTTGAATTAATGTGATGATATATGTTTATTATGTTGTTTTGAATATGCTTCTTTGAATGCTTAGAACATGGTTTGATCAATATGCTAAGTGCTTCATGATGATATAAATTCAATTGTTATTTATTGAAAATTCTCTGAAGAAATTTTCTTTGCATAGAATGTGTCAACACTTGGTAATCCAAGTGTTAACACATCTGGTTTTTATGGCGTTTTGCACCAAGGAAGTATGTGTCGACACTTATGAGTTCATGTTAACACATTAGCTTCAGTTCTTGAGCTCCTTCAAAATTGGCTCTCGAGTACATGTGCAATGTGCCGACACATTGATACAATGTGTCGACACATATATCGGGCACAATGTTTTTTAAAAATGGGTACCCGCATGTGATATTAAACCTCTTAGGGCAAGGGTCAGCACATTTTTCCCCTTTCTATTTGCAGACCACTCTCTCTCACCCAAGCCGTGCCATTTTCTCTCTTCCCCACAAAATCTTCTCACCAGCCGACCTCCTCTCAAAATCTTGCCGCCGACAACACCTGCTCTTGCCGAGATGTCCTCCAGTTGCCCCAAGCGCTCCAAACCTTAGACACCATCTTCGGCCAGTTCCCGAGCAAAGAAGAAAGGGAAAATTTTGGAAGAAGCAGTGCCCTCTACAGAAGCCTACATCTACAGATCAGGTCTTTGTAAAAATAGATTTCTACAAGATTTTAGGGCTAGGAAGGTTATTGCTGGTAGATGGGTTGATGTCACATGATTCAATGATAATGAGTTTGATTTTAAAGACACGTTTGAATATCAAGGACGGAGAGTTTTTGTGAATTTGAAGGTTGATTGCTACGTTTATCTTGTGAAATTGGTATATGCAAATCTTCAACACACAACTTCCGAATCAGTCACAAGCTATGTAAATGGGAAAATTTTGGACTTGTCTGTAACTTCTTTAAATTATGTGATTGCTGCTCCCAATGTGGGAAAGAAGTTCTTTGATGCCTATACTTGGATGGGGATGGCAGAGGTAGAACCTCTAAATATACTTAGGGTTGTGTTGGATGATCCAACCCTAAACAAAATGTTTAAACTCACGGCCAGTGACTTAACAGTCCATAAAAGGATTTTACATCACATGGTGTGCCATGTTTTTTTTACCAATGACTGGAATATTTGAGTATATCACCTTTTTGGAGTTGTTTATCATGTATTGTTTAATCACCCGCACTCCAATGAATCTTGGTCATCTGATGATAAATCACATAAAGGCTGGCTCTGAAAAGAAAAGGCAAGGACTGCCTTATGAGATGTTTTTCACCCATTTATTTCATGCTTTTGATATAGAAGTCTCTATGGAGGTTAGCGAAAAACCCAAGGATTCATAAGAGTATAACCAAAAAACACTCAAATTGATGGGTTTTATGCAAAATTAAGATGGTGAATGGGTGAAGAAAACAGTAGTGACACCTCAAAAGATTGGTAATAAAGGTTTCGGATCTGATGAGGATAGTGCTGATGATGATGCTGAAACTCCTATAGAGCACTCCCTTATCTGACTCTCCTCCACCTTTTGGATATAACTCCCGGAAGGCTTCTGCTGGTAGCTCCCATTAGCCTCGAATAAACACACTTGAGGCCTCTATGAATGAGATAAAGAAAGAGCAGAAGAAGTTGGGAAAGAATATGGAAGATTTGACCAGCTCTATGAAGACCAGGTTTGAAGACATAAAGAAGATGCTTGCTAACCACACTGAACATCTTGGGATTATCTCTAAGGATATGAGAAATCTCAAACATCAAGTCAACAATAGCATCAAAGTAGCCAGTAATGTGATTCAACACTCAGTGGATGAATTTGTCTCTACCTCTGAAATTCTCAAACATAAGGTGCAATCCACTGCTGAAGGCGTGATCAAGCTATCGAGATCCATTTGGATGAAGATCGCAATCTTCGTCCCCGAGTGATTCAATGGACTTATTGGTTCTCCACCACCTGAGTCAACTGGCTGAAGAAGTTTGATGTGGACCATCCACCTCCTCCCTTTGATTCCCCATAGTCTTTTTGCTTGACTCTCTCCACAACCTCTTACCTTTTAACCTCCTCCCTTACTTGTTCTTTTTTATGATGCCAAAGAGGGAGAAGATGTATATGTGTTGAACACTTAGCTTTTTTAGAGAACATTTTTCTTAGAGAACTTTTAGACTCATTTTCTGTTTATAATATCTTTTAAATTTCTGGATCTATAATGTTATCTATGTTCTCTTTTGATTTGAGATGTGTTGACAATGTTCATAATGTTTATATATGATTCTCTATATCTTCAATTTGCTTGTTGATATTCTCTATGGAAGTTCTATGAAGTTTTTGAGAAGTGCTTATTGCACTTCCTTATGAACCTGTGTAATCTGCTTAGTCTTTCTATCTCTCAAAATTCTCTCTATATGAAATCTTGGGTTCTGATTGATAATCTTTGGAGTTTGAGAAGATTGGAGGAAGTTCATAGAAGTGTTCTCTTGTGCTTTTAAATTTTGGGAAATCTTCGTTCACAAAAGGAACTCTTGCAAAAATTTTATGAAATTCTAAAGTCTATTTGCTAAAAATAACATGAAAAACTTCTGCTTGTTCTCAGGAGAAGCTTTTCTATTTGTTAACAAAATGTTGCTTTTAACATGTTTTTGTCATCATCAAAAAGGGGAAGATTGTTAGGCCAAAGTTGTTTTACAAACAATTTATAAATAATTTTGATGATAACAAAAGTTTCTAAGTTTTTGAGGACTTTAGAATCTATTTCTTTTCAATCCACAAATTCCAAGTTCTTGATAGGATTGAGTTTATCACTCTAAAAGTCTTCTTAATGCACTTAAAGATCTTTACACATGATGTTTGATAAATTATTCAAGTGATGGACACTTTAAATGGTTTTGGAATGAGATGAAAACTTCAAAAATAATGATTTTTTGTCTCCAGGACTTTTAGGTGTCGACACATTCAGGACATGTGTCGACACGTTGCACTAACACCCGAGACATGTTTTTCAAGCCAAAACATGTGTCGACATATTGATCCTATAGTGTCGACGCATTGCACTTACGCTCAAGACATATGTTTTTGACCAAAACATGTGTCGACACACTGACCATATGGTGTCGACACATTGCACTGACTCCCGAGCGCTCATTTTTCAGTTCAAATTTAATGTGTCAACACATGTCATTTGATGTGTCGACACATTACACGGGTTTGAGGATTTTTCGGAATGACATTAGAGACATCAAATCGCTCCTTATTTCATGGGCAACTTTCCAACGAATATTCTCACCTACCCAGTCGACCGTTGAAGACAAAATGACTTAAATACATGACCGGTTGTTGAAGAAAAGTAGAGCTCTCACCTACACGATGATTTTGCTTTTACTCCGTGAGCTAACTTCTTGAGAAATAGAGAAAGCCTTGAAGAAGAGTGGAGTTCTGCACCTACCAAGAAGATCTGTTATTCTACTTGCCCCATTTTAAGTCTTCTATTGTAAATTTTATCCCCTTCCTATCATTTGCACCTCACATTTGTAAATTCGGCTTCAAAAGCCAATACGTGAGCTTTTCTATTTGTACCCATTCAAGTTTAACCTTGTGAATGTTGGGTAAACACTGAGTCCTAGTCTTGTGAGTAGAAGAAATCCTTAGGTATTGAGATTTGAGAAAAGGAGTTAAAGCGTAAACTCAAGAAACGCTTTGTGAAGGTTCCCTAGCACCCGGAAAGCTAAGGTGTACTACCTATTTGATAGATAGTGGAGAAAGCTCAAGGAAGTCAATAGTCTTGGGGGTGGATGTAGGCAAGAGTTTTGGCCGAACCACCTAAAAATTACGGTGCTCTTCAACCCTTATCTCCTCAAGTTTCATTCTTTCTATTAATCTTTACTGCAGTGGTTTATTGTGATCTATTATGATTCGTGTTTTAACTCTATTTAGTAATTGTTAATTTTTATTAAAACTCAATTCACCCACCCTCTTGGGTTGCTACATAGACTTTCAACATCTTCCTGCTCAATAATTAAAAGACAAACACAAACAAAAATAAAAAGGGGTGAGTCTGACTGACTCAGTAAGGTCGGGGAGGGAGACATGACAATAATGTAAAGCACGTGATAAAATATGGCAATAGATGACATGTGACGAATATGATTAACTGATGAGAGATACATGTTTTATTGATTACATACAATCAAACAAACATCTATACACGTGCAGTGCAAAAATGTTGTGCACCTGTTTCCTATCCATTCCTTTGTGTTGAGGTGTTTTCGGCGTCTGCTCTGTTCTTCTCCAGAACTTGTTCCGTGCCACCTGTACCAATACCCTTTCATAATAGGCACTTTGCCCCATTAGGAGCCCACACTTTTCTCATAGCGATGAGTTACACTCTCTCCTTAGTGAACGATACTACCACTCATAATTACAGAAAACACCTCCAGTAAATTCAGTATCCGTTTTCTGATTTTGGTGCACTCAATGATTCATGATATAAATGCAATCATTAATGGTCAATCATTTGCATAATTAATACAATCATTGAACCATAATTCATCATTCTTCATTAATCCGTGATTCGTTCATAATACCAAACCAAGCATGCATAATGGTACAATATAAGCAAATGTTAAGGAAAAGAATAAAATTATTAAGGATATTAAAAGGAAAACCTTAGCATAAAAGTCTCAAAAGCAACTCATAAGATTAAGGGTATCACGATAAGGGAATGTAATTGAAACCAAAATTAATATTCCGATACCCAAATTTAACTCTAGAAACTCTTAGACGAATAATTAAAAATGGGGAATCAATTTTTTTTTTTTTTAAAAAAGAGATAAATCACATAGACGAGTGATTGATAAAATCCATAATTTTATTAACGTTGGAGCTACTATAAAAATATCAAAGATGAGTCTCTTAACATAATTATAGATATAGTTGTAGCATTTGAATAAAATACGAAGAAACTAGATAAAATTAATTTAGTAGGCTCTGCTGATCCGAGCAATGCAAATTGTCGGAATCACTCATATCGCGCGATTTTTTGTTCCGAAGGCCAGGCCTTAAAGCCCTAAACCCCATCCAAAACCCTCCTGCCCTCTTCTTCTTCGCCTAGCCAGAGAAACCAGAGAGCAAAGACAGATGGGGGGGTCGCGAAGAAAATACAAGAGGTCAAAGGCAAAGGTGCGCGTGGGTCTACCGAAGAAAAACCCTCACATATTCAAGCCGGCCTTCTCTCTTCCTCCGAAGCTCCGTTCCTTGCTTCAGCAAGACCCCAAGTGGGACGACAAGGCCAGCGTCATCCAAAACTACAAGTCCTTCGGCGTCGTTTCCAACCCCAACTTGCTCGGCGTCCGGTCCCGCACCTCTCACATCATTGAAAGCGACTCTCTCCAGGTCCCCCACCCATCCGATGAAGCCGAAGCCGCCGACGCTACGGAGTTCGATTCGTTGGATTCCGGTAGCGATCTCGAAGAGGACAGTCTGTTCTATATCTCTTTATCCTCTTTGCTGTTTTTTTAATAAAAAAATTTGATTATTTGAGAAGATAGTGCGTGTTTCTCCCCCGTTCTTAATTGGCTTCTGTTGCGACGGTGATAACAATCCTAATTTGAGGCACTTGATTCTATTTTTAGTTTACATATTTGGGTTTTCCATCGTGCTAAGAATTATGCTTCATTTCCGTTTTCTTGGTAGTACTAGTAAAATAAATATTAGACACTAACTTCTTGAGGATATTGATTCAACCTGAACGCTCTGATCTGATTTTACTAGTATCTTGAAAGATCGTCAGTTTAGTATCCAGTAGTATATTGGCTTTTGGCGTAGTTGTTATGTTCATTTTTTTAATGTCTGTTTAACCACTAACTAAACTTTCCCATTGAGATGCGTTGTGTGGGAATGACACATTACGTAGAACTTTATACAAACATCAAATTTCACTGCAATGGAAAAATGTAACTGTGGTACTTCCGAGAATGAGAGGAAGATTTCCAGTGAGCAATATTAGGTTCATTGTATTGGAGGACTTTTCTTCTCATAGTCTTCTTCTCATACCCACAGGTTACCTATGGCCATTTCTTTCTTCAACTAAAATGGTTAAATTGGGAGTCATGCATGTTCCAAAACCCATCCTATGCCATCACTATCTTGCAATGCATGTGTCAGGCACAAAGAACAAATTTAGACCCAAAAAACAAGCCTTGGATACCATTCACATTAATGTGGCATAGGGAACTAGTTTGTACATCCAAGCATCCACATACACTGGAAGCCAACATCCTACTGGTGGTAATATGCTCCAATTGACCGGATTCCACAATCAAGCCCCACAATTCCAATTCATCTTTAGGAGAGCTGTCCTTCTCAGAATTGAGACTGAATAACCAACGAAGATAGTTTGCACAAGAGAATTACTGTGGCCACAAAATGGCTAGAACCTCATAATTCCCTACTCATGGCATACACTATCTATGCGGATTCAGATACTCTGCCACAATGTTACGTATTGTTTGGGAAATTCAACTTCAGGGATCAGAGGCAGACTTGCCTACCGAGAATATGATAAACTGATAGTTCCAGTTGACAGAGAAGTAATTTGTAGCTGTCTCACTATTCTCCATCCAGATAATGGGCGAGGATAGGAAGAAAAGCACTTCTTGTTAGTAGAATTCCTTCTATCTGCTTAAAGTGAATGCAACCGGCACCCGGTCACTAACTTATTTTAGGAAGCAAAAAAGTGAAACTGATCTTGATACCAAAAGCTGAAGACTGTCCCCAATGATATAGAACCAACCATTATGACCACTATTCGAGTTGGGATTTGATCACTCACACATGTGCACTCTAGGAGTCTACACCTCAACCAGACATTTTTCAAATTAGATTAGTTTTCTTTAGAGGTCTGTTGGTAGACCTTTCTAGGAAGTATTCAGTTTAGTCAGTCATCTGTTCTTAACTGTTTGTGTAGTTTCATGATATAGTTTTTTTAAGTGCTCTCTAAATCTGAAAGAACTTGATACCTTTGACCGTTCTTTGATAATATTTGATTCCATGACTTCTCTTTCGGCTGCATAGATTTGAAATCAGCGCTGGGAAAGCAGCGACAAGATGGACAATCTGCACCTCCACAACCATTGACGGCAATGCAGCGTCTACATATTGGTCGGCTGATTGAGAAATATGGAGATGATTATGAGGTAGTATAAAATTTTAGATCTTAAACTTTTATGGATTTTCAATATTTTCATCAGTTTTGGTTTGGTGGCGCAGAGGATGTTCATGGATACAAAGCTAAATGCCATGCAGCATTCAGTTGCAACTCTTGAGAAACTCTGCAAAAGGTATCACATGCATAAAGATAGGAATCCCTTAATAATTGCTGCTTGAGAAGGACTTTGTTTGGAGGGAAAGAGGTCCTTTGATTCTTCGGAACTACAGTACACTCATTGCTGTTTCAATTTGATGTATGAGATGATACATGCATTTCTGGATATACGTTATTAGTGAGAAAGTAAAGTAGCTCAGCTTGACTGGTAATACCTACCGGTCCAACTCTGTTTATTTGTTTGTTGATCATGAGCTTTTCAAAACGTTCAGCGCAATGGTCGATGACTATTGGCTTACTTCTGTTTAATGGGAACCTTCAAGACCAGTTGGCTGGCAGGATGGATTTGGTAAAGCGGAATAGGTGATTTGCGTTAGGGATTAGTCATATCCGATCATCACTCCAAGATAGACTTCGGATCCTCAAGTGTCCTCTGTTTTGTGATCAAACAGTACCGAGCTCGATAATGCCATATATAGTTCATGAAATAGGTCTTAAACTTGTGAATAGAGTGCTGAAATTTGACTTTGAATTTGAGTTCTTGGAAAGCCTTCGAAAAGAAACTGGTGTGAAATTTCCAAGAAGTAAAACAAATAGAGACGTAAAATTTAGAGTGTGATCCGGCGAATTCTCCCAATCTTTGCAAAATTATCTTCAGTCGGAATCATATAATTGAGAAATTACGGGTAGAACAAGCTCATTCCCATTTGGTTAAGCAAGCCCAAACAAACCATTTCAGTGAACTCAAAAACATCATAAAAAGTATCAAAATGTACACGTTTTCTCTTCATTTCATGATACCATTTTCCATCTGTTCAAGCAAGACAATCAATCATAAACCATAACCATAACGCTCAGACCACTGTTCCAGTAAAACTGTGTACAAGTTTTATCCCCGGTCAAGGATTCTACGGCAATCACAAACAGCATTCTATGTTCTCCTTTTTTGGGTCGATTTTTCGTCAGGGATGCATGTCAGCTACAACTACCTAGAAATTGACGTCGCCTAATTAGCCACCCATAACAATGGCCCGACTTAGGTTCTCCCAGTGCAGTTTCGCCTGCCGAACCCTCTCCACTCTTTCCGTCTCAAGCCTCTCCTCCCAGTATTCAGGGTAGCTGTTCATAAATGCGTGTTTTGAGTAAGGCACACATTGGGTTTTCAAAAATTATAACTTGGAGGAATCATAATAGGGATACCTCCTGCTTAGTAGAATATTCAGCTCGTCCAAGTGCACAGCACCTTCATAAACTCCTGCCTGAAAATCAACAGATGGGAGTTACCATGTTAAAGAATTTATATTTTTCGCTGCAAAAATTATATATAAACCCCAGAGAAGCCACAACACAGTTTATGTACCATGTGTTCAGTTCTAATGTTTGTGTCTTGGTGTAATGGAAGATAGTGCCCTGTGATTATCAATCCAAGAAAAATTGAAAGATCTTAAGGGTAGCTTACCTCTCGACAGAGAGGGCATTTTGCTTTAGACTCTGCTGCCTTTAGTCCATCGATAATAGTCACTTCTGCTGCTGAACAACCACACATGTAGCAGAATATGTGGCCACATTTGAGGGAGACCGGATCAAAGACCGTGTCCTGAAACAAAAATATCAAAGTAACCAGCTATGACCAGTAATGAAGGCCTCAATGAAGGGGAACACTCTGAAGACAGAGTACTGTCCCTCCACGGATTTGGTAATCATAGCTGGTCCTAAGGTCTAAACTGGTCTGCGTTTTATGCTATTAAAATACGATTCTTGCAGACTACAGGAGAGACCAACTGGATCCACAAAAAGTAGAAGCCTGACTTCGAAAAACTGACCATATGCAGGCTCTGGTGTGGGCCAATACTGACTGTCGCGGAATTATATGAGGCACATTCAACTTCAAGAGATCCCGGCAAATTTTTTTTCCTTGTGGATATCATATATTATCTTATATCCTACATAATTTGGTTCACATCGGCAATGACAGGTCCTGTGAAACTTACCAAGCATATAGAACAAGTCAAGTCGATATCAACTTTGACAGAGTCGAAGAGCTCACAAGTTAGCAACGGTTTCCCGTCGTTACAAGTGAGGCTGCAGCCCTCAAACAACGCCAGTGCCTTGCTAGACTTGATCTTGCTTTCCCGTAAGTTGAGGTGGAAAGCCATAAGCTCACAGAGCCAGGGACTCTGAAGGATTTCAATATGCATGCTTTGGGCTTGTGACTTGAAGGTCTGACCTTGCTTAGAGTAATGAACCTGTGCGCTCAAACATGATAAAATCTCAAGTCATGAACTCAAAAGAACCACCAAATCCATCACATTTTTTCGAATCCTAAACTTAAGTGTGCATTTTAAGGAACCTGACTAAGATATACCTTATCATATTTCTTCAGTATCTTTCGAATGGCAATGGCGTTGATCAGTGCGTAAGTAACCAGGTCCTTTCCTTCTTGGATTAAGGAACCATGGTTCTTTCGTAGCTTGCCTTTGAACCAAAAAAAGTACTTCCGAAAGCCAGAAGCAAGATGTAGCTCAAGCAACTTCTGCGCTCGCTCATTGAAGCAACCCACTACTGCAGACATTTCCTTGAGAAGCGAAGGAAAGAAGGTCCCATCACACACTGCAAATATCAAATAGAACAGAAGAAACGTTTTTCAGTTCTAGTGCTATATGTCGCATCACATTCTTGAAAATCTGTATCAGTATAATCTACAAAGAGAAATACATAACAGAAGCCATCATCCCATTACCGTAATTGGCTCAGATCTTTCTCGTAAAAGAATCTGTTCTGTTTAGTTCTGATAAATGAGGCTCAGAGGCTCCAAGATGTCAATTACCTTAAAAAATACTAGCATGAAAGAGGAACAAAAAGCCGCTCCCTTTAAAGGTGTCTGACATATGATTTGCAGAGAAGAGAACGTAACATCACGCCAGAGATAGATTTGTGAAGAGCGCCTTGAAGGCGCATCGAATAAAACCAAGGTGTCAGTCTGTTAGACATCACTTGGCGTTTTGTCTAAAAGCAGTAAAGGAAGCGCTTAGAGTATTATTCTTTGGTGAAAGATGTTCTGTAAGAAATACCCGGAGTATATGCAAGGCCAAGAGAAAAAAAAAAAAAAACTGCCCGGGCTTGGTTCTTCACACTTTCATTAAAAATCAAATAGATTAGCCAAAAACCGATTATCTAGATCACAAGGGAAAAGCGCAAGAGCCTTTAAACATGCTTTAGAAGGCAATCCAAAAATAACTACGAAACAGCAACAAAAATGGTAAAGTCGATTTCTTTTTTTTTTTTGGCCATTTACCTGGGCAGTGGTCAGGGCATGTTTGGTAGTCATGGACGCCGTCAATGCCATTTCCCGACTGCAAATCGCTCCGGCACTTCTTTAACATTTTCTTTAGTTTCTTGAAGCCAAGCCCGGGCAGTTTTTTCTCTTGGCCTTGCATGTACTCTTGGTATTTCTTGCAGAATTTCATCTTTCACACAAGAATAATACTCCTTCGCTAGATCTCTCGAAGTTGAATGTGCCTAATATAATTCCGCAACTGAGAAAAATGGTGCTAAATCAAGTGAGGTGAGAAGACTAATATAAGAACCCAGAAAAGATGAATGGTGAACCCTTGGTTTTGGTCAGACGCTATGCCGTTTCAGGCCGCGGCTCTCCTACTCTCTCTTTGTTCTCTTCTCTCACTTTCTTGGCTGTTAACGATTTGAGCTATACGGAGGGGCAACGTATTTAAAGGACGGCAGAATAACTCGGAGACGAAAAGTCAATTTAGCGGAAGTTTCTCGGCAACTGCAATCTAGACTGTTTTTACCAAATAATCGTACAGAAAGAAAAGTAATTAAGGCCGTGAGAAGTAAAATCTGAGCGTAGTTAAAATTTTAAGAATTGAGGTTAAAATTTTATGTATTGAGGTTAATGAAAAAGTAAAAAAAAGGTGATTTTTAAAATTTTTTGTAATGAAAAAGTAGTGATTTGATAGAGAGATTATATTGTAATTTTTTATTGTAGGTAAAATTTTAGTGTGCAAACTGAGCCTTAGCGCTTTAATTTAACAGCTGACCCAAAAAAATTAAAAAAAATAATAAGTGCTTAAACAGATCGGGAATTTCACTATTTACCAGTGTTAGATGACATCAAAGGATCTAGAAAAAAAAAAAGATGACATCAAAGGATCAATGACTAATTAACCATCGACGATCATATATCTTAGTAAATGCCCCATATGGAATTTTTTTTCATCTAAGAAAAAGCACCAATTGCATGCGTTAATTCTGTTTTTATCTTTTATACTCGATCCCCATATATGTATGCAGAT
The DNA here is from genome assembly GCA_963930655.1 of Myrica gale. Lineage (NCBI taxonomy): Eukaryota > Viridiplantae > Streptophyta > Magnoliopsida > Fagales > Myricaceae > Myrica > Myrica gale. Next base: position 12,253,466 of record OZ005614.1, read on the forward strand.
ACTCGAGCTTGAACTGCATCACTGGGTTGGGAAGTGAGGATATTGCTGTGAATGTCCCAGATATAATCCCATATATAAACACTTGCTAAAAGAGGTCTGCTATATATATCTATCCAGGAAAAGTTTCAAAGAACAATAGAAAATCAATAAAGATTAATCAATGAAATGATCATTACATTAGTGATAAAATCAGAGAAAGTACTCAATGAAAAGAGAAAGGGAAAGATAAGAAATGCAATTTCATTGTGTTTTGCTACGATTTGTACAACCCTATTTATACATACACGAGTGATACAAAGAATTAAAAGGGATTGATACATAAATGGAATGGAGCGTAACGAAAATCAATTAGTGGCAATTAGGGGTTGGTGGATCCCTAAATTGATGCTTGGTTGCTTGATTGTAGTTGACTTGCTTGATTGTAGGGATTGGATTCCGAGAGTCGTTCTTGCCTTCCTTAACACTCCCCCTCAAGTTGGAGTGGATATTCAAGACACCCAACTTGCTAAGGAGATATTTGAACTGCATTGTCCCAGTGCCTTGGTGAAGAGATCAGCTAGCTGTTGAGTTGTTGGTGTGTACATTGTCTGAATAATACCGTTCTAGAGCTTCTCTCTAACAACATGGCAGTCAATCTCTATGTGCTTTGTTCGTTCATGAAACACTGGGTTTGAGGCTATGTGGAGGGCCGCTTTGTTGTCACAATACAATTTTGCAGGCTGTTGATGCATAACATTAAAATCTGTTAACAAAGACTTCAACCAAGTAATCTCGCAACATGTGGAAGTCATGGATCTATATTTTGCTTCTGCGGAAGAATGAGAAACTGTTGTTTGTTTCTTGGTTTTCCACGAAATAGGAGATTTTCCAAGAAGAATGCAATAACCAGTGACTGAACGTCGGGTATCCCTGCAACGTGCCCAATCTGTATCACAGTAAGCATGTAGTTGAATTTCACTAGATGCTGAGAGAAGAATCCCTTGTCCCGGTGATTGCTTAAGATACCGAAGGACTTTATGTGCAGCATCTAAGTGAGGAATTCGAGGCTTATCCATAAACTGGCTCAACACGTGTACAACATATGATAGATCCGGTCTTGTGATAGTTAAATAGATTTAGTCTCCCCACTAGCCGTCTGTAAGATGAAGGGTCCTGGATGAGTTCTCCATCATTTTCACTGAGTGCAATGTTTTGCTCCATAGGAAAATTTCCGGGTTTTGCTCCGAGGAAGCCCGTATCTTCCAGTATCTCAAGCGTATACTTTCTTTGTGACAGAAAGATGTCATTTGCTGAACGTGCCACTTCGATTCCCAAAAAATACTTTAAGACTCCCAAATCTTTTAGTTTAAAGCAATCACTCAAATATTTCTAGAGTTCATTGATTTGCTCCAAACTGTTTTCTGCAATAATGATATCATCCACATATACCAAAATGGCGGTAAAATTGTCCTTGTGGGATCGGACGAAAAGTGAGTAGTTTGCTTTAGATTGCATGTATCCTGCAGCAATGAGAGTGGATGAGAGTTTGACATACCATTGCCTGGAAGCTTGTTTAAGGCCGTACAAGGATTTGGTGAGCTTGCAAACTCTGGTCTCCCCCTTTCGTCCGAAACCCGGCGGAAGCTGCATATAGACTTCTTCATCAAGATCACCATTCAGGAAGACATTATTGACATCAAGCTGGTGGATATGCCAATTCTGTGCAGCGCCGAGGGCAAGAAGAGTGCGAACAGTGACCATCTTGGCAACGGGAGCAAAGGTTTCAGTGTAGTCAATACCTTCCTTTTGGTTGCAACCTTTGGCGACCATACGAGCTTTGTAACGCTCGATAGAACCATCAGGTTGGTATTTGATCTTGTAAACCCATTTACAACCAATGGGTTGCTTCCCAGGAGGCAGCGAAGTGAGAGTCCAAGTGTGGTTGAGCTCAAGAGCATCAATTTCAGCGCGCATAGCATAGTGCCATTTAGGATCTTCCATGGCCTGCAAGTAAGAGGTGGGTTCTTGGGCAAGGGATATGGCTGTGGTGAATGCACGGTGAGTAGGAGATAAATGATTATATGAAAGAAATGTGGAAATGGGATAGTTACTACCTGAGGAATGGACCAGTGCCGAGTCAGAAGATTGAGCAGGGCGAGACGGGAGGGTCTGTCTAACATGAAAATCTTGTAAGTACGACGGTGGCTGAGTGGAGCAAGTGGAGCGTCGAGGCACATGTGGTGATGGCGGAGGAGGTAAGGAAGGTGAAGGGGACTCATCAGTGGAGACAACAGGAGCAGGATCAAGATCATCAGTGGGAAGAGGAAAGTGTTTGCAGCGCAGGACAGGACTCATGGAAGTGTTTGAAGACAAGGCAAGGGGAAAGTGATCCTCGTAGAAGATGACGTCACGGCTCACAAAATATTTATAAGTGGTGAGGTCATAAAGGCGATATCCTTTTAGTTGATAAGGATAGCTGAGGAAGAGGCATTGAGATGCTCGAGGGTCAAACTTGGAAGGATTTTGTGAGTGAGTGGATGCATAGCATAAACAGCCAAACACTCGCAGATGGTGATAGGAGGGTTTGACACCATGAAGCTTTTCATATGGTGTCATACCACCTAGAACAGAGGAAGGTGTACGATTTATCAGATAGGCAGCAGTAAGAAGGGCATCCCCCAAAACTGTTTAGGCATGTGAGTTTGAAAAAGTAAGGCTCTAGCAACGTTGAGAAGATGACGATGTTTGCGTTCAGCCACTCCATTTTGTTGAGGAGTGGAAACACAACTCGTTTGGTGTAAAATACCCTTAAGAGCATAAAATGAGGACATATCAAACTCTGGACCATTGTCACTGCAAATAATTTTCACTGTAGTGGAAAAATGATTTTCAATGTAGTGGATAAAAGATTGTAAAAAAGAACGCGCTTCAGATTTATAAAGCATTAAATAAATCCAAGTACATCTAGTAAAATCATCAACAATTGTGAGAAAATATTGGGCACCATGGATAGAGGGCACCCGATATCCTCCCCAAATGTCAACATGTAAGAGATGGAAAGCAGTAGGAGAAGAGATGAAACTAGGGGAAAAAGGGAGACGAGTCTGTTTAGCTAGTGGGCAAACTAAACATGGTTATGAAGTTTTATTGTGAATTTCAGAAATACTATGAGAAAGAGTGGACAACGTTTTATCAGAAAGATGACCAAGGCGACGGTGCCATAAGTGAGAGGAAGAGTGTGCCACTTGACAACGAGCACTTCGAGTGTTGGTAAAGTAATACAAGCCTTCCCGCTCAGTTCTCAGTCCAATCATCTTCATCGAGTGTAGGTCCTGAATAAAACAGAAGTCAGCGGAAAAGATAATAAGACAATGGAGGGTCTTGCATAACTGACGCACAGAGATCAAATTAAAATGGAAGGTGGGAACACAAAGAACATTTTTAAGAACGAGGTCAGGTGAGAAAACAATAGAGCCAACATGTGTGACAGTGGCATAAGATCCATCAGGGAGTTGGACGGTGAGACCATGGACAGTGGTAGAGTGGGTCAAGGCTGAGGGTGTGCATACCATATGGTCGGTGGCACCACTATCAAGGATCCATAAAAGATCAGTAGTAGAAAGATTACCTGACAGGGAGGACTCAATGCTACCTACATGGTGAGCCATGGATGATGACTGAGAAGTGTTGTTGAGGATCGCTAGGAGTTGTTGGCATTGCTCAGGAGTGAAAGGGAGACTGCTAGTGGCTGGTGGTACAGAACCAGAGGCCTGATGAACACTATGCTTGAAACCTTGTCCGGGCTTGGGATTGCGAGGGCCTGTTGGATAGCCATGGATGCGATAACATCGATCAATGGTATGATCGTCTTTGCCGCAATGAGTACACTTGAGAGACTTCTTGGGTGGACCAGATCGGTTATCTTTCCGTGGTGGATAGGTGCTAGTTATCAAGGCAATGCCTTCAAGAGGTGGCTGAGGGGAGATGTTGCGATGGCGCTCCTCTTGCATGACTAGAGCATAAGCACGGCTGACATGCGGGAGTGGATCCATCAACAATATGTGGCCACGGGTGGCAGCATAAGAGTCGTTGAGCCCCATGAGAAAAGTGAGGACACGGTCAAATTCGAGTTGGGTCAAGTTCTCCTTACGAGCTCCACAAGTACAAGTACAAGTGAAAGGATGCAGGGATTGAATCTCTGACAACTCATCCCATAAACCATTTAATTTTGCAAAGTAGGTTGTAACAGATAAAGATCCTTGAACAAGATTATTAATATCTTGCTTAAGTTTATAAAGTTGTGGGCCATGGACTTGGGAGTACCGATCTTTCAAATCGGTCCAGATGGCACGAGCAGATTTGCAATATATCACGCTAGAAGAAATTTCTTTAGAAATGGAATTGAGTAGCCAGGATATTACCATGACGTTATATCGCTTCCATTGGCGGGCTTTCGAGGAGGTGGTAGATGTCGGTGGAGAAACGGTTCCGTCGATGAACCCAAGTTTGTTTTTAGCTTCAAGAGCAAGTAGCATCGCTTGGCTCCATGAGGCGTATTTGTCTTCAGTAAGCGGATGCAAGACGAGGATCAAACTAGGATGGTCTGAAGGATGGATGTATAAATGATTAGTAGGATCATCATATTTTTCTTCCTTGGCAGCCATGAAAGAGAAGAACTGAATCTGGGTTTTTTTTTTGAAAGACGGACCGGGGTGGGGCTGGACCAGAGGCGCGGGTCGGGACTCGGGTCCGGGTCGGCATGCGAGTCTGGATCTGGGCGCTGGTTGGAGACCTGCTTGCTGGCTGGGCAGGTATTTCGAAAATCAAAGGGCAAGCCGAGTAGAGACCTGCGTGCGGGCTGGACGCTGGTTAGAGATCTGCTTGCGGGCTGGGCAGGTGTTTCAAAATAAAGAACAGGCCGAGTAGCGGGCTGGGCTTTAAATGAAATGCTGATAGTTGTCTTCAACCTTGGGCGAGCTGTATGCAGAAACCTAATGCATAGAAGCTGTTTGATAAAATGCTTCGCTGAAAACAAGATTCCCAACAGAAATCCACTTTCAATGATCAAATGAAAGGAATTTCGGGAGAAACAAAATCACTCAAAACGTGTGACAGTCACGTTTGGGTGATATAAATGAAGGACAATGCTTTGTTCACGGTGACATGAAACAAAGAGAAATTGCAGTCTTTGTTCTATGATAATGAAAACAGAGCTGCGAAATGAATACAAGAAAAATTAACCCTCGGAATGATTCCTTCCTTCTGATACCATGATAAAATCAAAGAAAGTAGTCAATGAAGAGAGAAAGGGAAAGAGAAGAAATGTTATTTCATTGTGTTTTGCTACGATCTGTACAGCCCTATTTATACATACACGAGTGAGACAAAGAATTAAAAGGGATTGATACATAAATGGAATGGAGCGTAACGAAAATCAATTAGTGGCAATTAGAGGTTGGTGGATCCCTAAATTGATGCTTGGTTGCTTGATTGTAGTTGACTTGCTTGATTGTAGGGATTGGATTCCGAGACTAGTTATTGCCTTCCTTAACAATGAAATGATCATTACATTAGAATTTATGGATAGATCATGCTTAATTTAATGATGATCTATAGTATTCGAATCTCTAACAAAATCACATATTAATTGGTACTGTACGCAATAGTAAACACGTACGTTGTCTGATTGTATCGATCCCTTATAGTCACAAGAAAAAGTGCAATTTTTTTTAAAAATTGCTCTAATTTCTTTTTCGTTATAATTATGATATTCTCTTATATGTACTGTTTTAAATTGCTCTAATTCTTTTGGGATATTGATGAGAAGAAGAAAAGCTAGCTAGGCATGGTGCATCACGGATTTCTGTCTGTAGCGTTCATTTTGACGTATGAGGAACCAAAACAACCTATTAGCTATATATCTGACCACGCGTTAAGTCACTACCGTGCATGCACCATGGAAATACGAGAGGAGGCCGGGATAAGCTGAAAGGCACTGAGGATGTATGTATACGTACGCACGGAGTAATATTCACCACAAGTAGCTGATCTTCTCTTCTGTATACGTACGCATATATACCTCCCTGAACTAGCTTTTGCTTCTGGGACTGGCCTCGTTAATTATGAAGAGCCTCTGAGTCTTTATCAACTTTGCACATGAACGTAAGCTTCTTCTTACGTCTCTCTGTGTTCATATCCGCGACAAATTCGAAACGAGAAATTGCGACGAATGGAGACTGTGTCGGCTGTTTCTGCCAGGTGTTGGGTGAAGAATCTGCCACGTATCATTTTGGGTGGATGGTGACGCTCCGTTGCTTGCTTAGTGGGTCACAGCGAAGCGGACGTTGCGAATTATGATCAACACGAAGTCTTTTCAGCCTCCTGCAGGTGCCAGGTATGAACTCCAGATTAAAATCGGATATCTCCTGGAAGTCATTTCTGTGTGCGTGTTCTTTTTTCTTTTGCCTTTCATTAGCGCCGTTTCCCTCGCTAGCTTGTCCTTTACGAAAGTGCCGGCGTTGCTTTCTTTCTTTTTCAGAACGTATCCGAGAGGAAATTAATGAGTGGTGCGTCGAAAACTAACGTCATCCATCCAATCCAGCCAATATTGGTTGTCGGAAGCTTTTGCCTATTTTCTCTAAAAAACGAGTATAAAAGTCAATGCATATGCATCCCCGACGCATAATGTATTAATGTCTGCTGGTCCACATCTGAATTTTGACGCAATTAAGCTCACAAAGCTATATCCACTGTCTTCTCCCCCCACTGCTTCACAGTATCTGCCTCTGATTCATGTTGTCATCGATCGGAGATTGAATTTCTCCGAACAGCTCCACCGACAGCATTCATGACCATGCTCAAAAGCTAAGGCTGTAACTGATGTTAAGACGACACCTGTCTTCCCATGTTTGTTGAAAAGAAAGTAATTAATAAATGAAGCAAATGTTTCATGTGACATGCATGAAATATCAGGCTGTTAGGTCCCGAGAAAATAATACGTTGTTTGTTTTCTTAAAATTTTAAAATTTAAAATTTTTAACAAAATAAACACATTTTAAAATTTATAATTTTTTATCTATATACTTTAAATTTTTATAAATTTTAATAAATTTAATATTTCAAAACTTCGATAAACAAACTATACCTAAATCTTACCGAAGGGTTTGTCAATTTCATATCTCTTTTCACCAAAATTCCAAACCCAATCTTTTTGTTTTATTGCTGGTAGTGCTCTCGCTGTTTATATTCACCAACCCCCATCCGATTCTCTTTTTCCAAACTAGTCTGTGTTTATTATTTTTAAATTAAGAGAGAGAGAGAGAGAGCATCTTTAATTTGCTTTTGCACGTTGGAAATAGGATAAGGATTGAAGGCATTTATGTTTTGCCTCTAATGGTTCAATGTACAAAGGGATCACTGCAAGAATAATCTTCCCCCAGTTTGACAATGTATTCCTCATATTGGGACAATCATTATAAGTATTATTATCTATAAGATTATGCCAATAGAACTGACGCACTTTGCTGCTAATTGTACCTCCAACCAAAATCATATCATGATCAGGTAGCAAAATTCGATTCTGCTACGTAATGCAAGTAGTCTTCTCTCTTCCTGACATATGATCAAACGTCGTCCAATATCCAGGGCATGATTAGATTATAGTGTGGTGGTCTTCAATTGCTCATCAGCATGCGTAATGGATGGTTTCGCTAATCCCCACTGCATATTTTGCATTTAAAATAGAGTTAAATGCTTTAGGTCCAACGTATCAAATATTCAGATTCCAAAGTAATTGGGTAGTGGATGAGTGGTTGTAAAACCATTCAAAGGATCTCCAGTACTAGACACGAGCAGCAATTCCTTCAGAATTGCATGATCGAGGAGAGACCAGAAAACAAAATAAGATTATATTCATGACTATTCAATTGATTGATAGGTTTAAGGAATTATTAGTGGGTGCAGATCAGACCACCATACATTGTCGAGCACTCAAGTTTGTGTACAGTCCACATTCAAAACGCTTGGAATTATAAGTATGTAAATTAGTAATATTCGATCTTTGATCTGGGACCAATTTTCGTTTAGATCTAACTAATCATCAATAAACAACCCCCTCGTGTGCAATCCAAAAGGTGTTTTGGTGTCCAAAAAGAAAAGAAAAACAAATAAGAGGATTTTCTTTATGGAATTTGTTTAAATGTTAAGATTTTGTTGCATGCATGAATAAGTCATTTGCCGATGATGTTAACATATATACCACTAGTAATATCCTTCGGGAAAAATACTCAATTCTAGGGGAGATTATTTAAGTTATTAAAGTACTAGTCAATATTTAATAAAATATATTTAATATCTGATCATGCTTCATTTAATGAGGTGAGATAAAGTTGGTTTAACTTGTTGATGGCTCAATCTCTTTAAATTATATAGTCAGCTTTAAACTCTTGAATTTGTTTCTTTAAATAATGACTGATGTTTAGAAAATCTTAAAATTTAATTTTTTATAATCGAATCTTTTTCTCATATCATAATTTTAGTACTGCTATGGGTGAATAGCGGACTAGTCGGAAGCGGAATTTAACATTCCGACATCCGGTCCGCTAATTAGCGGATGACCAAAATGGAGTTCGCTTCCGCTTCTTACTCTTAGCGGAATTCCAACAATTTTTTGGGCCATATTTTTTGGCTCATTTAAGCATTTTTTAGAAGAAAAAAATAAAGATGTTATTCATTTATCACAATTCACAAATACAAATATCTCTGATATATCAGAAAATTAAAATATACAACCCGATCTTCATAAGAACATTTCTCAATTCATTACAAAGATCTCAATTATATAAATGAACACAACAACTATACAAATGAAAATTAAGATTTACATTACATTTGCATCATATCAAGTCATCAACTCACCAAGACACCAAGTGATTAGAGTTGAATTCTGGAGTAAAATGTTGGTCATCCGTTAAATTCAAACTAATACAATCATATCATATCATATTATGATCATATTAGTTTTGATGGCCATTTTATTTAGCCCATAATATTTAAAAACCAACAACTCATTGTTGATCTTTTAAAAACCGAAAACAACATCCTAACAACCTATTTTAAAATTGAAAACAACAATAATATAAACTCTTAACATAAAATCCAGATTCACAACAAAATCCTAAAACATGCAATTCACAAACAAGTGTAAAAATAAATTTAAAAACATGCAATTCACAAAATCCATATTCAATAAATCCCAAAACAACATGCAAATAACAAAATTCATATTCAATAAATTAAGGGAGAGATTGTTATTCGGTTTCCGTCGAAACTTTCGCTTCTAGTTTCGGTGTTCCAGTACCAAAACCCAATTTAGGAAAAATACGGAACCAGAACCGCCGTAAGTTCCGATGAAAATGCAGAAATTTTTTGGTTTCAGATGTTTTTTTAAAATTAATTTAGGCCTCAAACGGTTCCTGGCTCACTGTTTGAGCCCCTTTTTTTTTAAAAAAAAAGGAAAAGACATTAGACAAACGTTAACTTGACCTGGGTCAAAACGACTCAGGTCATAACTCACACTCACACTCACATGCACACGTTAGTTTCTGGAAGGCAGCCGAAGCCCCTCAGTGCCTTCACCTATTCATTCAGCGTCACAGCCTTATCTTCTCCTCCCAGCCCCCAGCGACGCTGCGTCAACCCTTCCCCACCACGGCCTCCATCCTTCCCAGCGCGCTGCGTCCCTCACAATATTTTTTGTCTCTCTCTCTCACACACATACACAGATCTCTCCCGAAATCTCTTTTTCTTTCTCGCAGATAGCTACTTCAAGTGGCCGAATCTCTCACCAAGGGTTTGTTAATTTTAATTTTGTAAATGTTGTATTAGTCATTAATTTAAATTGCTTTAGGGTTTGTTAATTTAATTTTGGGATTTTCATGATTTTATTAGCAGATTCGGTCATTGAAGTCTGGATTTGAAGCCGAAATGAAATTTGTGAACGTCTTTGGCTTTTTGGACTTAAATATGGTGTCTGATTGGTTGTTCATGTGTGAGGAAACAAGTCATACTTACATGCTTAGCGTATGTACACATTTTGTCTATTCCTAAATGTGGATCAGTAATTTTTTCCATAAATTATTATTGCTATGATATGTAAATCCTCAGAAACTGATGTAAAATGTGTAAGCCACCATGTCTCAGTTGTTTTCTCTTGGAGGATTGGAGTTTGGACTTGTTGATTATGCTTAAATCCTTTAGGTTGTGAACATAGCTATTTAGAGTTTATTTAGATAGATTGAGTCATTTTGCAATTAATTTTTGTTATTCAAATGAATTAAAAATCAAATATGTTTAATGTCAGATGGATGAGATTAGTATTACACCTATTACAAATATAGGGTCTTGCCTTAGTATTGGTAGTTCAGTATCTGATGAGTTAGTTAGTAGTCCTCAGTCTGGTGGTCATGAGAATATTACCAATCACCCAAAAGAACCACCTGCTAAAAAGAGAAAGAATGCTCGCAAGAGTTTTGTGGGATCATTTCACAAAAATTCTGTCAGTTGTCAACTCTGAACACCCTGAAGCTAAGTGTCATCATTGTAAGGCCAAGGTTAGGTGTCACCCTGAACACGATGAGACTTCGGGTATGAAGGCTCATTTGAAACGTTGCTTGCCATATTTGAAGCAACAAGGTCAATTAGATAAAACCCAATATAAGTTGACATTGGATGTTTCAAAAGCAACAGAGAGTGACAATGGTGTATTGAAGTTGAATACTTATAGTGAAAATGAGGTGAGAAGGTGAGTTGCTGAATATTTGATCATGGATGAGATATGTCTTTTAGGACTGTGCATGGAGTTGTATATGGAAGAAATTACTAAGTTGAAAGAGGCAGTTGTCATAGAAAGTTCTAGAGTGTATTTTACCACTGATACGTGGACATCAATTCAATATGTGAATTATATGTGCGTGATAGCCCACTTTATTGATAGGAGGTGGTATTTACAGAAAAAGATTATTTACTTTCGTCGTATAACTGATCATAAGGGGGCCAATATTGGGAAAGAGGCAGAGGGATGTATGAATTTTTGGGGGATTGACAAAATTCTCACAATCACGGTTGATAATGTAACCAACAATAACGTTGCAATTGATCAAGTGAAAAGAAAGCAATTAGGAGGTGGAGCAAATGTTGTTTGCATATTTATATGATTTGTTGTTTCTGAAATTTCTCCCCACTTCATAGGCTCTGTTTCGACCGACCTTCTGCACTTCAATAGACATAGAGTGAACAAAAGAGAGTTGAAAAGAGTGCAACAAGCAGTGTGAATAGGCCTGAGAGTGTGGAAAACCGTGTGTATTGTTTAAGAAAGAAGTAAATTGCAAGGTGTCAATGGTATTGGTGCAAAAATCATATCATAATTTATCTACTGCATGCTTTGATGTTTTCCACTCGTTGCTTCCTCTTTTCATATTTAGGAGAAATAAACTCATAGTCTGTAAGATTCAACCTCATTGGCTCTCTAATGGGTTCAATCTGCTTTTGTGCATTGGTCGAATCATATAAAGCGTAATGATTTTTGTTTTGGTGTGCTAGTTAGTGCACTTGACTCTTAACTCTTCATTCTCAGGATGTAATTTATGGCATAACTTTAGCAATCTCATTATGTAAGTTCTATATTTTTTATGTATGAAATTTATGGCACAACTATAGCAATCTCAAAGTCACGTGTTCTCTAAAGTTCATTAGCATTTTATTTATGTTGTTTATATTTATTTTGTTGCTTATTATATTTTATTTTTGGCATGTTATTAAACCTGCATATCATAACCATTTTTGAACTAACCACTTCGTGTACTACTTACAAGAAGTAGACATAAATCTCTAATTCTTTTATCAGTATAGTTTAGTTTATTTGGGACAAAATGTAATTATGTAATTTTTTTCCCTTTGATGTCTTGATAATCATGATGGAATGATATGTTTCAAAACCTTATTATGAAACTGCTGTAACATGAAAAAAAATAGCCCAATTTTGGCCAAAATGCTTAGGCCAAAGTCAAAACTAGGCCTTCAGGCCCAGATATGGAACTGAAATTTCCGGATTCCGTTTCCGGAAATTTCAGTTCCATTCCGGTGAGTATCGAAACCGGAATCGGTTTCATCTGTTCCGGTACTCACCCTTACAATAAATCTCAAAATAATATGTAATTCACAAAATTCATAATCACAGATTCACAAAGTCAACTAGTAAATAGTAACATAGACACCATCACAATTCCTAAATAGCTAAAGAAATATTATGGGCTTAATAATAAAAGAGGTCAAGAGTCGATGGAAACAATAACCGAAAAATATAGTGTATGCTGACATAACTCGAAATAGAAGAATATTACAATAAAAAGTTAGAAGTTGGAAGTTAAAAACATAGCAGCTCTAATAGCTTTGGGATCATATGAGTCTATATTCATCACCCTCACTGATCCAGTACTTGCCCCATTGATATCAAAAGTCAATTTCTGTTGAGAACCATCCAATTTACTTTGAGTTCTCTTATACATTACACAAGCCTTCAAGTGGGATCTCATAACCAAGGTACCTTGATCTTTGTGGTGAACCCCAACTTTTATGACCACAATGGTTACACTTGGCCAATGGTTTGTTTCCTAGTGAACTGTTCCTACATCGGGGATGGATTGGAAACCTTCCTTCTTTTAAGGGCATGGTCAATTGTCTCAGTTTGTTGTGCCTCTACATCTATAATTGGTATCTCACCAATTGTAGGTGTAGTTGTAGAGGCAAGGGTAGGTAAATTGGGGGCTGTGGATTACGAAGATGCAATTAGAGTTTGATGATCCATCTGAAAGAAAGACACAATGCAAAGCCCTAAGACAACTCATTCTACCAACTTAACCTAAATTTAAGACAACAGAAAACGAACAAGATGCAAAATTAAAAACAACTAAACGAACAAGAGCCAAAGCAATGCAGCCACAATGCAGAGCCCTAAGACACACAATGGCATAACATACTACCATAATGAAAGCAACTAAAAGTTGAATAAAACTGAGTAACTAACATACTACCACTGTGTGGATAACAAAAGATTTTCTGGCTTCTAAAAATTGTTTTGGTTATCCAGCCAAACATGTTATAAGAGAATTTCCAATGCACTAAAGACGTTTGTTTCATATTATTTTTCTATGTCCAGTGTTCATGTGATAAAAGATATTTGAGAATTTAATTTAATTTCACAAAACACAACTAAAGCAAATATCCAAAGAACACATCACAAATATCCAGTGTCTCTATCCAGTGTCGTTTAGTTTTCTACTTCCTCAACACTTCTGCAATTGCAAATATCCAAAGAACACATCTAAATTATAAAGCAACTACGAACAACCAAATATCTCTATCATAAAAGCACCTTAAATTATTAGCTAACTAAACAACAATGCACAATATGCACTTACTCTAAGCAGTGAGCTTTTTCTTTCGGACGATATATATTCGCACACACCTGACTATTTGGAGAGTAGACAAGATAAGCCTAATGATTAATCTAGCCTAAAAGTAGCAGAGAAGAGAGAGAGAGAGAGAGAGAGAGAGAGAGACTTACAGAGATGTTCGTATGTTCGTTGCACCAACGGACAGAGAGATGTTGGTTGCGTTGCCGGAAAAGACGAAGCTCAACTATAAAAGAAGAGAGAGAGAGAGAGAGAGAGATAGTATGTCTTCAAAGTGAACGAACAGAGAGAGCTGGGAGACAGAGGGATCAAGACTGAGGGACGCGAAGGATAGGGGGAGGGGGACAGGGGACTTAGGGTTTTTTTAGTTTTCACCGTGGATCAAAACGACACCACGTTAAAAGATATATTTAAAAAAAAAACAACTAAACGTCATCTTTTTATTTAAAATAGAACGACATCATTTTAATATTTAGTTAAAAAATAAAATAAAAACTAACAAAACCGGTTTTCCGTTGAACCAGCGGAAACTTACGGTTTCAGTTCCTGAAAGCTATGTACCTCAACTTCCCATAATCGAAGTCGGAGCTCCGTCGGTGGCCAGACCAGACTTACACCCCTAAATACCGCACATAATCTGAGTTTTATCCATAGGACTCTAGCTAGCTAGAATTCCAAATTGGAAAGTCGCCTCAAAATCATGCTTCAAATTAACATAGCGTTTGGCATTTTTAAAATTTTTTTTATCGAACACATTACAAAATCTTACTTTTACTTTTATTACTCATTCCCTAATTCTAATAATATCTTTTTTTACAAAAAAAAAAAAATATATATATATATATATAGTTCATTAAACAATTCTTATCTAAAAAAGGCAATTGCAAGCTGGCAAACTTTCCTGGGAAACTATTTCTAAATAATTATTTAATCCCGAGATATTTTGCTATTGATTCTTCATTGATCGAGCTCATCTAGCTGAATGCAACAATCAACACGCGTGATCTCCAAAACTAGCTTGCCCTTTTGCTATAAGCTATTTTTTCTGAGTAGACTAGAGCTGCACAATGCCACAAAAACATTTCGGTGACACCGGCATTGGCACCGGGTTCCCGGTACCCGGCCTAATCGGTAATGGTGTAGGTTTAGTTTTTTGAAAAAATCAGCGGTTACCAGTTTAACCGGCACCGGGTTTCCCGGTGCTGGGTAAACCGGGATTTTTTTTTAATTTTTTTAGTTTAGTTTCTACTCAATAGTTTAAACTTTAATTTCACCTCAAGACATATTATTCTAGAAGCATGACAAGGTCTACTCAATAGTTTAGTTTCACCTAAATATTTGAGATTTGTTGTTGGTTTTGTCTAATCAAATAATTACATTTAAGTTACCAAGAAGCTTGTTAAGTGAATGAACTAATTATTTAGAATTTTGGTAGAAAAAATTACAAAATTATTGTATTTAGAAGAGTATATATAAAGGCATTGGAATCATAATTAAAGAGTTTAATGTCAAACTTTGGTAAGTACATCGCATAATATAAGTCAAGAGGTCGAGATTCTACCACGAAAAATTAACAAATAATTGTATGAGTTTAAAAGTTTTTATAAAATTTTAAGTAATTGACTAAATTTATAATTTATAAAATTGACAAATCACTATTAAATTTATACCATGCTTGCAAAATCAGTCACTCAATTATATTTTAGTTCAAAAATTCAAACAGAGTCATCACGTTTAACTAGCGTTTGACAAGCGCTCGAGCGCCCTTTGAAAAAATTCAAACAGAGTCATCACGTTTGATTAGCGTTTGACAAGCGCTCGAGTGCTCAGTTAAAATTTCAGACAGAAACGTAAGCGTTCGACGAGCGTTTGACAAGTGCTCAAGGGCCTTCAAAAATTGCTGAATTTTTGGATTTTTCTTTTGAAACCAAGGGAAACTCTACTAGGTTTTGAACATGTTTTAAAATTGTTATTGATTTGTTAATTATAGGGGAAACACATATTCTCCCCCTCTAAGTGTTGTTAGGGTCTAAACTAGATTTTTCAAAAGATAATAGTTTCTACTTACAGTGACGTCTCTATTACTTTGGACTTTAAATTCTCATCTTATCTTTTAAGATGATCTTTAATTTTATTGATTTTGGAATTTGGATTTCATTAGTTTAGATTTTATTGATATGTGATTAATGGACCAAAAGAAAAAATACATTGGGCCAAGTGCGTAGAATGCTAAAAAAATGGCTCAATATGAATGTAGGATAACCAGAAACCGTCACCGCTACGAGCCGGTTTTTGCCCTTAACGGTGTAGGTATAGGTGACAATGTTTTCAAAACCGGCCTACCCAGTACAGGTGCTGGTTTTGGCCAAAACCGACACCTACACCGGAGTTGTGTGGCCTTAGAGTAACATGATAACGATCTATTTTAAAAACTTCAATGAAATATTTAAAAGGAATATAAGGAGATCAGTGACGTTGCTAGATTGTTTCAGTGTGTATATATATATTGGGGTCAGTGCAAAGGCCACCAGTGCTTTGAATAACCTATTCATTTAATTGTGCTTTGCCAAATATCCTCTCAGTTTTTGACCGCTCAACAGGGCTAAGCAGAAGCATTAATAGATTCGAGTTGGTCTGTTCATGAACAATTCAGTAATTGTTTGCTCCTCTCCACTTCTAGTAGTCAATGGCCCATTTGAATTCGACAGTGACCACAGGCCAATAGGTGAGGGAATCCGCCGACAAGCAAACTCCCTTTTATCTTTCGAAAACCTTCAGGCACTTGGAATACTCATTTAAACCCCAGATTGTTCCTTTGTTGTCAAATATTACATCCAGTTTCTGTATTTAAAGCGACCTGTCTGTTTTACTGCACAAGCTCAGAAACCCTACAATCTCGCGCGCACTTTCTGATCAGCCTCATGCATGGTCCATAATCCATATATATCTTTTCTGAATGACAGCCAAGGAAAATTACTGCATGCAAATTCTCAGTACTCTTTTAACAAATTGTAATATGCATTTTTTTCACCATCGCAAGATACCCATTTTGAACCTAAACCTCTATTTCGCTGCAGGCAGGCAATAATTTTGAAAAAAAAAAATTCCTTTTTTACATTTTTAACATAATTTTTTTATACCTTCGAATATCATTTCCCCCTCCCCAAATATTTTGAAAAAATATCTTTTGCAAAGTCAAAAATACTATCCTTTTAATTTGTACCTATTTAAATACCATTTATCCTTCAAAATGAATGAGACAGATTTAATGCTTTAAAAATCATATTATTTAAAATGACAACAAATAAAAAAGTAATTAAAGTCTTTTAAAATAACAACAAATACTAATGAAATTAAAATTTCACCAAGAGATACAATTTATTTTACTACCTAAACTAAATACCGGTTTTTGTTTCTATTTTGCTATTTATTTATTTTAATTTCATTTTTTTAAAAAAAAATCTATTTATTTTGCCTCATCTTTTAAAAAGTTAACATAAATTAATCACTTAACCCATCTAGTTACGTATATTTTTTTAAAAAGGATTAGAGTTTGCATAATGATTTGATGGTATATTTTTTTAAAAGGGATTAGAGTTTGCATGTAATAAAATAATAAAATGAAAGAGTAAACATTTATATTATTTTTCGGCATGCATATCCATTACTTAGCTTTTAATAAAATGATACCAAAAGCACCCCGCTTGGCCATCATCAAGTGCAAACTTTCTCCGCTGTCACGCCCCAATGTTTAGTTTGCACTGTTATAAAAATGATGGCAGTACTGGCTCAAGGATTAATCTCTTCGCATTTTTGCTAGAATTAAAGAAGGCATAATTATTGCTAGAATTAAAGCAGAGGTGGAGGACGAGGGCAGGAGCAGGCTGCAGGAGGACATTTTTAAAAATAATTTTTAAATTTTCCCTTAAAAAAGGTACAAGGTAACTTGAAATGTTGGGCTGGGTTTTTAGGGTTTGAGCATTTCGAAAAGAAAATAAACTGGTGGGCTGTGGTCCAGCACCAAGCTATAATTTGCAGTTTCTAATTTGGGCCTCTTAGCTATTGATGTTACGGCTGGGTATGGAAACTATTATATCTTCAAATGCCTATTACACTATCAAAATTGGTACGAAGATAAATGTTACGTTTACATGTCGATTTAGTTTTTATTTATCATTTTTATTCAGCACAAACACTCAACACTGCAAGTAATTCTCTTATAAGTTTCCCTTTAAGTAAATGATTAATTGTGGATTTTTTTTTTTAATTTGGATTATAATACTTCGGTTGATATGTTTATCTGTGTTGGATTGAATAACTGTTATTTCTTAAGGGTTTTATTTAAATTTATCGAATCTAAGTTTTAATTGATCTAGCGATATTTGAAAGAGGATAGATTCAGCCATTCAGTTACCAAGAGAAAATAATAAATTGCAATAAACCTCCAAACTTTTCATTGTGAGTTTTCGACGGACCATACTGGACTGTGAAGTCAGATGGGTTGCCTCACGCAAGACTTACATGAGTTCGAAGATTAAGTCAACCTAAAAAAGGGTGAATTAGTTTTTGTGCACAAAAACCAACAACCTACACATATTTGAGTGATAGTTTATTAGGGCTTATTGTGATTTAATTAAAGAAATAAAGATATAAAATACAATATGCCATTAGTGAGAACAAATGAGTTCGCCTTCCAATATAAAAGATATTTGATCACACAAAAATAGATTCAGAAAAGTAAGTAGAGAGAAAAAAAAAATATAATTAGATGGGAGTTTTATTATAACACCCCTCCCTTGTTTGGTCCACATGTTTGATACAGATTTTATGTATAATATCTAGAGCTATAATATAGTGCTCATGTGAATTTTATTCCTTGTGTTTACATTCTTATTTCTCTTTGCACCTTGTTACATCTTATCCTTGTAAGTTTGAAAATTTAGTAGTTGCAATTGTAAGTTTATTAAACTCATTTAACTTGATACTTATTGTTAGTCTATGTGGAGCCTGGTTTTATCCTGACACGGGCAGTACCCAACTAGAGTGTGCACAGTTTAAAACAAGGGAGACTCAGAGGACTGGGTTGACTGCACTCCAGGGTTGACCGAGTGCTGCATTCCCGGGATGACCGAGTGTTGTACTCTCGGGATGTCTGGGGATATGTCTGACAGGCGAGATACCCGGCTAAACTACCCAGGATGACTGGGGATAAATACCACGCTAAAATGCCCTAGGTATTTGGTCAAATGCCCTGTATGCCCGGAAAGATTATTTTGGTTTAGGCGTTATTTTATACACATGACGTATTGATGTGCAAAGGAAGCTACGATAATCGAATTACCTTATGCTTCAAAAATCTTGCTTTTCATGCTACCTTTTTCACATGTATTAACTGTATGGTGTGCATTAAATGCCCTTTTATCATGTTTTACTTTTTCACTTCTCTCCCTCTTATCTGGCCGACTCTATGAAGCTTGTTATTGGCTGGTGTTTTGACTTCTACACATGCAGGAACACGGTGGCTGCATTTGGATGGGAACAACGTGATTTATAAAATCTCTCTAATGATTGTCTATACCTAGCTTCGGGTGTGTAGAGTGGAGAAGGAGAGCGCACCATTAGTTGCTTTCCTGCTTGTGTTGTCGACTAAAAGAATAAGATAGAGATATAAGGAGAGAACCTTCACCTGACCGAAAGAGAAAGAAAGGGAGAGTGACGTGAAATACTTTGTGACCAAAGGAGAGAGACACCATCTGACCGAAGGAGAAGAGGAAGGAGATACCAAAGGAAAAAAGGAAGAGACCAAGGGAAATATTGAGAGAGAGAGGTAGTTTCGGCATGTACCTTTTCTTCTCCATCAGCTTGTCTTTTCTTTTCCTGACTTAGTGTCTTGATGTATAGGTGTTTTTATCCAAGAAAGCAGTACAACCGCGACTAAGGCCAGGGTGATTAGAGCCTTGTTGTCCATAGGGATTGGGATCTTTGGTTGTGATTTGTGGAGGGAATCTACCTAGGAGGCCATGGGTTGGGGTAGATGATAGTTTAGAGTTTTTGAAGTGAAGTGAAAGCATGCATGTGGATAAAGTCTTAAGAAATAAGAAATGGGGAGAGAGTATAACACTTGGCCGATTGCACCTCTCATGCTTCTACTTTGTGGTTCGGGTCTACCTTGGTACTTAACTGTTTTAGATATTTTGCATGTTGGCGTATTGTTACAAAAAGGGAGGTAGAGAGCTATAGGAGCCACATGTTGTATGCATGCAAACTTGACTTTATGAACTTGATCTGTTACTTTCTTTCCTAATTTTTGTATTTCTTGTTTAAAAAGTGGTAAACGTTTGCATTGATGACCATGATGATAGAGAGGAATATTGAAAGCTGAAGTTTGGTGGAAAATAAGGGACGATAGTGCCCTATGACCGAATTTCTTAAAAGTTTTTATAGTTAGAACATAAATGATATTTTTCTCACATGTTTGCATACGTGACAATTTTGAAGAAAAGAAAACTATGAAGGGTGATATTTGTGTGGCGATTTGCTACTGTCAATTTTGTAAGTCAAAAGAAAAAGATGCATGCAAACATATGGTACCCCGATTGTTTAAAGAATTATTTTTGTATGTTCAGATTTTATTTTGTCGTAAAATCTGAGCACATGGAAATGTTAAGCATTATTATATCTAATGTACCTATTTGCAAGTTCAAGTAAGTTTTGTTTCATATCTTTAATTTGCAACATTAGTGCATCAGTGCATTATATGTACTATGCTTATGATGTGTCATATCGCATAATTATCTCATGGGTATGGGAAACACTC
The DNA here is from genome assembly GCA_963930655.1 of Myrica gale. NCBI lineage: Eukaryota > Viridiplantae > Streptophyta > Magnoliopsida > Fagales > Myricaceae > Myrica > Myrica gale. The sequence goes on from OZ005614.1 coordinate 12,273,731, forward strand.
TGAACCTATACCCAGAGGTGGTCCTGAGATCGAGTGATGGTACCGTTCACATTTGTGATAGTGCAAACCAATACTGAGAGGATAGTGGTTGGTATCCTTAGGCGATGAAACAATACATGTCTAACCGGGTCCTGGTGCCGAGGCACGAGATAGTCCCAGAGGAGAGGAAGAACGCACAACCCGGACTCTGGGGATTAAACAAAGTGCAGAAGGACACCTCTACCAGACCGAAAAAGAAAGAAGTGAAATGACCGGGAAGCAGATGCATCATTTCTGCATTGCATCGATCATACATCGTTACATGTTTATTATTATTGGTGCTTATTTATTGTTTATCTACTACTATGATTAATCCTGTTTATTTATTTCATATGACATGTCCCATTATCCCCTCCCTTATTGAGTCAGTAGGATTCACCCTTTTTTATTTATTTATTATTTTGTATGTACTATTGTGGACATCGGACCTGTCAGATGTTGACGTTTATGAGCGAGCAGCTTTTGGATGTTGATCCCTACATTGTAGTTGTTAAAATATGGATTTCCGTCACGAAAACATTCGAGGTATTCTTGAGGTACGAGCCCCAATTCAAAGATCCATCTATATTCTCACTTCCCCATACAGAGGACTTTGGACTGGTCGATGTCGACTTGACCCTCCTGCCCGTAGTCCCTCCTCCACCGGCTTTGCCGGCAGAGGGCATTGGGAAAAACTAGATTGTCGACCTAACCTCCGACACTGAGTCGAAGGTTAAGTAGACGTCAGTGGTAGTCACCTTTTTTTAGTTGGTTTAGGTAATTGTTCAGTTAGTCGTTTTCATGGATGTTGTATTACGGAAAGCTTTAGACAGCTTCCACTTTTGTACTTACTTTATCTTACTTTTATATCCTCGGGAAGGATTTTTGTTAATTGTAAAAGAGAGATTCCGTGGAAAAATTATATATTTACATTTTCGAAATTTTGTCTTATTTTATTTCGTCCTTAAGCTACATTTAATTTTATCCTCTTAACTTTCACCATTTTATAATTGTTTTTTATTTAATTCAATTTCGTCAATTATTTGAATATCGCATTTTCGTTTATTTCTTGAAAATATTACTTTCTCTTTCTTACTCTACTCCTAACTTTCAAAACAAATTTCAATTAAACGTTTTCGCTAAGTTTTTTCCAAGCCAATCGCCGGGACTTTATAGTATCAATTTATGTCGTAATCCTCATTTGTGTGCATATCATCGCTATAGGTGAGCCTAGGGGGTAAGTGCTGATATGAGATGTGACATTTATGTCCTTTTTTAATGTGGTTGGAGATAAGAGAACATGTAATCACGACATATTTATCTTTTTCTTTTGGTCTCGTGAAATGTATATTTGTGAGAGCTGAAGGATTGTCAATTTGAAATCCTGCTAGCATATAAGACGTGTTACCACATGATTTTATAGATCATCGTAGGAAATAACTATCTTTCAACCGCATTAAAATCTAATCACGCCCTATAGACTGGTATTAATCTGTGCTCCAAATTCTCGATATTTTATCCTGAATTGTTATTTCTTAGGGTCAGATATATGTTCATGATAACATTTTCATATAATTTCCATTACCTAATATATATATAAATAAGGGAAGAGCATCAAAACTATATAAAAGTCATATAATCCATACCAACGAGGCAATCAATATGAGAAAAGACTCTGTAAAGATAATCTGTGTAAAATAATGTAAAGTAATGGATGTGATTTAAAGAAATAAATTTAATATTTTAAAATTTAATAATATTATTTAATAAGAAAATAAAATAAGCTCGGATCCTGATCCCATTGAACCGGGTGGAAGGAAACCTCCCGAAAATGTACAAATGTGTTGCCAACGTGGCCATCGTTTTATTGCAAGCAAATTGCGTGCTCGCCTACGGGTCTGTCTCCCGCTAATCATATTATTTCCGTCTCTTCTTTCTTTCTTGTAGAGTCGAAATTGCCCGTCGGCCATCGTCTACGGCTAGCATCCTCAGTCCATTCGCTGAACACCACAACAAGAACAAAAGAAACCCCTGTTAGATTCCAAATGGCCACTGAAGAGAAGCAGGTGATGGTGGTGGGGATCGACGACAGCCAACATAGCACCTACGCGCTGGAGTGGACTCTCGACCACTTCTTCTCCCCATCCGTCTCCAACCATCCTTTTAGGATCGTCATCGTCCACGCTAAATCCATTCCTGCCTCCTCCATCGGCCTCGCCGGTCCTGGTAACCACTCACCTACAAGTCTTCGGAATTCTTGAATTTATGTTAATCGTTTGTCGTTAGAAACTTTTGGTAATTTGGAAAGTAAAATCGTTGCCTCGATAGAAGTCAATTTGTTCATGTGGAAAAATTATGTTCTGTTATTGTGCTTAATGTTTATGTGATAAATTCCTTTACGTGCTTAATTTGACTGACAAGCAGAGTTGTTATTCTGATGGACACTATAGGAGCGGCGGAAGTTTTGCCGATTGTGGAGGCCGATCTGAAGAGGATCGCTGCTCGGATCATCGAGAAGGCCAAGGAACTTTGCACTAGTAGATCGGTAACTATTTTCTTCTTTCTGTGGGATAGTCTTTTAATTTCGTTTGATTGGAGTGTTAGACAACAAGTAGTGATTAGCTAACCTCGTTTGACATATATATTTGACGCATATGGACACAGTCACACAAGATGCATGTTTCGGAGTATTTCGTATGGCACCTTGCTTCTGATAGAAATATGAATGAACTGATTCCATTTACTTCTTTTCATAAACTTAATTTTTTGGGGGTCTCTAGTGAATTAACATGATATTAGGATCTCAATCCTAAATTTGCACATCAGCTCCACTTTTTGTCGTTTATTTTGATCATGTATCTCATGTGATAGGCCTACTTTCTAAAGAGGTGTCTGATCCCCACACACGAGAGGAGTGTTAGCGGTGTAACTAAAGTATTAAACTTATCTTTTCCTATAATTTGTGTTTTTGGACAAGTGTTAATTTAAGAGGAGTTAGAATATGCTGATGCACACTGATAGAGTTTCACCTGTCACCCGTAGTAGGTTCTAATTAATCCCACACAGATTCCAATTTGAAAACAGAATCAGAATCCAGTGAAGTTCTAAAAATAACTTATAAAATGGTTTTGAAAAAGAAGACCACTAGATTCAAGCAAACATTGGGTGCTGTGGCCAGAAAATGGAATTGAATGCTTTTGAGTCACTGTAAAGCATTTTTAGACATCAAGACTGAGGGTTTAGGTTGTTGTTCATTCTCTACCTGGATATTGTGAGATGATTTCCTTCTTTGGAAGAACGACAGTTGTATATTTGGATTTGGATGGATCAAACACTAATAAGCAAGCTGAATTCATTTTTCTTTCTGGTTTGGACAAAATTTTATTTTGGCGGCTAATTGTTATGGCAATAGATTGCTGCCATGTCTATCGAATTAGTAAGGTTCCTTAGAGAAATTTACAAGCCTGGTTGACAATTAGGAAACTAATCCTCAAATCAGCTTCTATTCCTCTCCCACTCAAATTGAAAGATTGAAATTCAAGTAACAGAGAATCGAGCCTACCTAGGAAATCACTCCTAGAGGGAAGAGCAGAGTGCAAGAGTATAAGGTTCACCATAATACGTCATCCTAAAGAATGAAGGTAAAAAAAATACTGTACACGCTTTTCCTGAAATCAAAATGCATACAAGTTCAAGGCAAGGAATGTATAAAGCAAATATTTCTAGTATAGTATGGGAGGGGGAAGTGGAGGAAAGATTGAGCAGAAGACAAGTATTTAACAGAAGGGGAAGTATCCATGCGCAGATGAAAAAAAGATGCAGATCGAGTCAATTCAGGCCAAGATGTAAATGCCTTTACCATTCTTATCTACTTTTCCGTGGAGAATCAAAAACCAGAAATCTACCGATTAGCATCTCAAGTAGAATTTGCTACCTTGGTTTCAAGCTTACAAAGCATGCCCGGAGAAAAGTGCTACTTGATAAGAAGTTGACTTGCTTTAATACAAATTGTCTATGATGCCTATGCTTGGAGGCAAGAACTGGGGCAGCATTGACAAATGAGCAAGTGAGAGTAGTGGATGGTCTATTAATGGCATTCGTGATTATGATTATAGTGTGATTTATTTGCTGCAAGGTACACACATACGTGTATCTTGATGAATTTAGTGCTTGTGTCAAAATTATGAGAATCGGTGAAAAAGTGAAGAGAATAATTTGAATGAATTTTTATATTTATAAGAGTAGAAAGAGATGATTTGTTGGGTACAGATAAATTATTTTATAGTTATTTTATTAGGCCAAAATTTTGGCACACAAACTCCAGACTCCTCACAAAATAGTTACGTATGATTATTATCTTACACTTGGAAACTCATTTGCCCTGCCTTCTTCACTACTGAAGTTTAGGGAACCTGATTAACTTAGAGTGTGCCCATGCATCCTTTTTAAACATTTCTGGTTCTATGCAGGTGCATGACGTGACATTGGAGGTTGTGGAAGGAGATGCTAGGAATGTTCTCTGCGAGGCTGTCGAGAAATACCATGCTTCCGTTTTGGTTGTTGGTAGTCATGGCTATGGAGCTATTAAAAGGTATTGATCTAAACGTTTGCTATTATTTTTGTCGTGATTTCTGAATGGTAAAGAAGTTAAGCTGTGATACTATTTCATATTCAAGACCGGAACATTAAAAATCTGACCTGCGGCAAGCAAGAATTCATTAGCAGAGTTTCAGTGGGAAAAATTTGTTGCTCGTCCATGCATCTTTTTAACGATGTATTTAATTCTGATGCAGGGCTGTTTTAGGCAGTGTCAGTGACTACTGTGCTCATCATGGTCACTGCTCTGTGATGATTGTGAAGCAGCCCAAGCACAAACACTAAGCCACGATGCCTGCTTTACATGTATAAGCGTGCATAGTAGTTGAATCAGCCATGTGGTTTCATCAATATATTTGTGGCATGTAACATTCAACTCCGCAGAAGAAGGAGATATCAGATATATGCCTGCAACGTTGCTTTTGCGGCGCTATCATCTATTTTTTGTAATTTAAACTGAATTCCCCCCCAATTCGCCTTTATCTGTAGCCCGTTTCCCAAGAGGTTTAGTGAAAGCTGCTACCTAGACAATGCTTGGTTGGTAGTCAACTGCATCCTTTGTCGACCAGCGTCTAGGCAAATGGGATTAGTGTTAAGATCTCCAAATTCAAAGGTCGTGACTTTTAAAATTATGTTGGGTGAAAAAATTAATCCGGACCGATTAAGGTGACTATGATTATTTTCTTAGCAGCATAATAAGTTTCAAATAGTACAGCATTACAAACGGAATATGCAAGACAAATCTTGTCTCCTTGGTAGTCCGAATTTCTCTCTCTGCAAGTTTTATTTGGAATATTATAATTTTATTGCAGTTTTCGAAGCTACATCCTTTTATTATAAACTCTAAATTTACCCCCAAAACAAAAAAATTCTTCTTCGTTTGTATTATTTTATTGAAACAATTTCGGTTTGTGTTTACGCTATTTTCAAGACATGCCATATCAACACTTTCGGAAAATTTCCAAACAGAACTTTTAAGGACTAATTTGTCTGCCGCCCTTCCTAGACTGCCTTGTAAGTTGTAAATGTAAAGGGGGCTCACACCATGCGGAATAGGTGGGTAGTAGGTACAAGACCACCTACCCTTTGTTACTCATCCACCGGCAATTCAAAACTAGCTTATGATGGGTACTTCGAGGTTTATATTCCGGGAATTTGATGCATTTGTAAGTATTTTTACTTCCTTTTATTCTTTTGAGTAACAGGATTAAATTTGTTATATCTAGTCTTTGTTTATTGGGATTGAACAAGCCGGACCTAGCTGAAAAATACACTTATTAGTTTGGGAGCACAACACTAAGGTATCGTTTGTTTCCAATAATTCGGCACCTCAACATTTTGGTCATTATTAAAAAATTATAAAATAATATTTTTTTTCTCCATTAAATAATTCTTTTTCATTATAATATTCACTTAAATCTTCTCTCTCCTCACTTTTTTACCAACTCCCACAAAATATCTGTACTTTTTCACCAACCCCAATACCTCAATATTTCCACTATCCCAAAATTTTCACAAACAAGCACCACCTAAATTCTGAACCCTCCAACTGAGAGTTTAAGTCAAGAAATTGCATGTAAACGATAAAATTTGAATTCACACCCACCTTCTCATAGGGTTAATCTAAAGTCAATATTTCTAATCATTGAATTATTGTCCATATGATCACTTTACTTTCCTTTTCAACGTTTGGATAACCATCAATATTAGACAATTTTATTGATCAACATCATAGCAGGGTTGGATAAGAGCAAAGGGCAGGGGCTTCAACAAATTATAGCAGATTCTATCGACAAAACTACAAGCCCCGGCCAGCTGTACACGACAAACAAGAGCAGACGAGCTTGATATATAGATTACGATGTTTGCCACCGATTTTCTGTTTTTTTTTTGTTTGTTGCAAACCTTAAAAAAAAGACTATAAATGCTATAACTTCTCTCTACGTAGATCAAGCGAACCAATTATTCACATATATTCATCTTCTGAAGTGCTAGAGACCTACCTGTTCATTTCTCTATTTGGCCTAAAGAAACTCATCAACTTTTGGTGCAACCATTTCATGTCTACCTACCTAGCATTAACGTTTAGGATATATACACGTAGAAATGAGATAATATATTTGCTAATTAAAGAAAAAGAATTAAGTCAACAGAGTTGATTACCTCTATAATATCAATTTTAAAAAATTATCCATTTTTGAATAATTAACTCTAATAAAGATTACTAAGAAATAATTGTTATATTTGTTATTTTCTAGCTATAAAGTGCTTCAAATGCATTAATTGTTTGGCAGTAATTAATCTTCGGAGTGGTATATATAGTTTAATTAGCAAGATAATGACATATATAAAACAGCTAGCTTTTAGTATTCTTGAAAGGATATCAGAAAGAGAAAACGGGTTAACATTTCCAACTTTAAAACAAAATATTCCTTGATGTATAACAATATAATATGTACGGGAATTGCTTAGATAATTTCAGTGGATGCAACTACGTACGCCGGCCCACAGAAGCCACTCTTAATTTGGAGTACAGCTTCATGATTTATAAATTTTAATTCCTGAGACTTTTCCAATTAGCATAGGAGTACTCTTAATTTCTTGTATATAAACCAACCTTCTTCTTGCCAGATTATAACAAGCACTCTCGATTTTACCAAAAAGAACAAACCAGTACTTGATCAGTTCCTATGGCGACCTCCCAGAAGCAAGTGATAGTGGCTGGTTTTGACGACAGCGAACACAGCATATATGCTCTGGATTGGATTTTGAAGCACTTCTTCGCTCCCTTTGCCTCAAACCCTATCTACAGGCTTGTCCTTGTTCACGCCAAACCCTCCCTTCCCGCAGTCGTACCAGCCGGTACATACTGATAATTATACATATGATCATCTGCGCATATACGTACATAAGTATCCCGCTATATATATAGATAGATATGTAACACAAACACACTTACACGCAACATGATCATGTGTCTGTTTATGATCGATCGATCTTGCGCATGCATATTATATATTGTTCGACACAGTGCACGTACGAATATATATTATACCAATAAGCTGAATCGTCTTTTGGTCGATGGTTGCATTAATATTATAGTGATCATCAAATCAATTCCGTTTTCTAGAATTGATTATTAGCTGAAATTGTATAATTTTGATCGATCTTGTAGTAGGGTCTGGAATTCTACCGTATACAGAGGCAGACATGCAAAAGATAGCTGCTCGCATTGCGAAGAAGGCTGAAGAAATGGGCGGGAGTGAATTGGTAATATTCATGCATATGTTCTCGTCTGTTGTATGATCTTTTAACTCTTATACACATGATTGGCGGTCGTTCCATTTCATCGCGTAGTTGAATTCGATCGATGGTTCTAATTGCACATATAAAATATATAGTTAATTGCTTTCTGTTGGCATTAATTCTAGATCATGCAAAGTGTATTCTATATGTCACCTAGTCATTCAAGACACAACAAATGTAGGTTGTTTGGTTCCACTCATTGAAGGAGGGAAGCTCGAACTCATATACGAGCTATATTGACCTCATGCCCTTTCATTTGCCAATGCATTATATATGTGTCTGAATGTTTCAGATGGTGTGCAGGCAAATAATGTCATGGTAGAAGTGATGCAAGGAGATGCTAAGAACATCCTCTGTGAGGTTGTGGAAAAACACCAGGCATCAATGTTGGTTGTGGGCAGTCATGGCTATGGAGCCATCAAAAGGTAAATTATCCATCCTAACCCCCTTCTCTAACTTATTGTAATTAGATCGCATATAATTGTAAATGCTCAACTCCTCCTAGTGAAATTACCAGCAATTCAACTCATTAATAACAACCTTAATCCATCAAACATTTCAAATTGGGAATAAATATGGAATTATTAAGACTGTACCTATGCAACCTATTCTTCATATATCTTAATGGCTAGATTAAACCTGCAAGGATGTACATGGAAATTCTTTCTTAGCTAGTTTTAAAGTGTGTATATATATATATAATGGAGATTTTGTAGAGTTCCTTAGATTCAAAGGTTTACTAATTTCAAAGTAAATGCTCTACATAAAGAAAAAAAAAGAATGTTTAGGATAACATTTATCAATCGAAATTTTGGCAATTTTGTGCAGGGCGGTTTTAGGCAGTGTAAGTGACTACTGTGTCCATCATGCCCACTGCACCGTGATGATTGTGAAGAGGCCCAAAACCGAACACTAAGCCACCGCTACCCGCCTCCCCCCCCAAAAAAATGTAACCCCATATATATATATAGGGTTGCATTAGCCAAGCTTGGATCTTACGAACATGAAGGTTTCAATGTAATAATGTTTTACTTTTTTGAATTAAAACCGTGTGTTTCAAGATATATATGGTTTGTAATATGTCTTCAAGTGGAAACTTGATTTGTGTAAGGAATACACATTATAGAGAGTTTTTCTTCTGATCAATCGCATTAATCCCTACTAATATTAATGAAGCTTCGAGAGTCAGTGGCGGAACCAGGAATGAAAATTAACCCGGGCGAACTTTTAAAGTAAAATAACGGAAATTTTTTTGTATACGTAATGTAAAAAATTGTCTTAGAGTTACAATATCAAAAAATTAGTTCTTCTAACATCTCTAATGCAGGTGTCAAGCTGATCTCTAAGTACCACGTGATCAATTGTTGAGAAGTCTTCAGGGTAAAATTCAACAAGACGACATAATCTATCAAGATCAAATGCTGAGAATGAGTCCCTTGGATCAAGACATGTTATGCAAAGAAGTAACATCATACTTATTTTTGTGAAATGATTATTCATCTCCTGAGCAATCAAATCAATAACCTGACATAAGACTTCCACACGAAAATAATGCAAATAAGTAATTGTTTGCCCTCCACGCCTCGAACGACCGCGAGTTTGTATAATGTTTTCCATATTGGGCACATTGATAAAATTATTCAGACAAAATATTTTGACTTCTTCCAAAAATTGGGTTCAACTAAGGTTGTCCTAGGCTCAACAACATCACAATCCAACCTAAAAACTACTACACAAATAACATCTCTTCCTCCGGTTTCCTTCATAATCCAACCTAGAGTTAAGCAACAAATGAAAAAAAAGTTTTAAAGAAAGGAGATTACCTACCGCAAATGTCCTTCCAGCAAATAAACAAGTATATTGGCAAAGTTCAAATGTGCTTCCAGCAATGGATTTTGATCTTTACTACACAAATCCACATAAAGAACAATAAGTTAACAAGTAAATATTTAATTTGCTACATAATTTATTTCCCAGCAATGTAGGAACATAATTATCTATAAAGAATAATAACTGAGTGCGAGCATAATTATCTATAATAATAAAAAAGTGCAAGCATAATTGAAATAAATAGGAATTTACTATAAGAGAGGGATGAAAGTGACTGATTAAAACACATTCACACTATATGGATGTCATTAGAAGAAACATTGAAAACTCAAACAATCAATGTGATCTACCCAGATATTAGGGAGTCTATATGCGTTTTACTGGAAAATGGGGAGGAAAAGAAAGTCATTAGAACTGCATATTAATATAAGGTAGAGTTTCAATTTATATATGATAGATTTACAATAGTACTATGGGTAAATTATTCTTAATTGTACTACATCACCTCCCTCCCAAAAAAAGTAAACAAAAAAAAGACTGCTCCTGTAAAATGGAAGGGAAAAAACTACAGTACCAACAGAAGCAGGAACTGAGAATGCAGAAAGTGCTCATGCAAAGGTATTACGCAATAACAAAAACCCTAAGCTTGTCTCTGTCTCCTCTGGTAATGCGGGTATCTGCATCGAGATACGTGACTTCAAATTCACCACTTCCAATATTTGATGGAGGCCTTAACACATCTGGAATCCGCGGTATCTCGAATGGTGGTAATTGTGAGTCTGTGACAAGTTTTCACAATTTCACTCGCCTTTACTTTATAGATGTTTTTTCAAATGGATTTTTATCTTTGCAGATCATATTCCCATTAAAAGTGAAAGCTCATTAACGATGTTCGTTTTCTCATTTACTACTCAGAGAGTCACCCGGGCGGGCTTATGTTGGCCTGGGCCAACCAGGACGGCCCAGACCAACTTTTTTTTTTTAAAAAAAAAAATACATTAATTTTTATTTTTTTTAAAAAAAATACATTAAATTTTTTTTTTTTAGGGGCGGACCCCGGGCGGCCGCCCAGGCTCGCCCAGGCCTGGGTCCGCCCCTGTCGAGAGTCCATGGTTTATAACCTTCCACCCAATTGCCAAGAAAAAAAAATACGTAGGCTTGATAGGACTGAATTGGCCCAAAAACTCCCCCTCGGAATCATTGTTGATGGTTGTTTAATTACACAATAAAACAGACAGAAGCCCGAGGTGGCTTGTTGTGAACTGTTGGATCTGATTTAGATGAAGTGGCTGAATCTAGACCGCGAATAGAAGGGAATGGAAGGTAAGCCGATCCGGGGTGAACTGCTTTTCGGGATGATTGGGTCCTTCGAGTCGTTCAACAGGCCCACTAATATTGAGGCCACCGTTTGTTTGAGGATCGATTAAATTCAGCTGTCGTTTAGAATGTTTACCAAAAAAAAGAGAGTAAAAAGTTTGAAATGACAAACGGCAAGTCCGCACCGCCACACGCACGCATGGCTGAAGGTTTGCCTATTGGCGTTTCTTTTCCGTAGGCCGACCACCTCCTAGTCGGAGTATGGCAGAAATCTGATACAACACCCTCCTGCCAGCATCAAATCGACAAGCTGTGTGGTCTCTGTTTTTTCTGGTGCTTTGTGCTTCCTTTTTTTTTTTTCGTTTGCACCCAGTTTGCTCTGTGTTATTAGTTTTGGGTTATTGGTGGATGAAATTAATGGAATTAAGCCAAAAATGAAAAGCGCGTGCAGTTTTTTTTTAAAAATTCTTCTATGCATTATTCAGCGTAAATTGTTGTTCTAATTATTTTATTTTACTTTAACAGAGTTTTTCTAGTTCCTTTTTTGTGAGATAATTATTGCATGCAACCTGTTTGCTTAAACGTTCTAGTTGCAATGCTGCATTTTTATGTCTTCCAAATCCACTATCCAGAATATGCAGTAGTTCCAAGATGTTAAACTGGGTCGAAGAGTGATGTGGGAACGCCAACTTCAATGTATCTAATGCAAAAACCGGATAATGCAAGTAGCCGAATTTCTAAGTCGGTTTTCATCCATCTGAATGGTTAACGGTGATGTTTAATTTTGATACATTATATAGATGACCTTTTCATTTTATTTACTCCAGATATGGATTAGTTCTCATGACCCGCAATGTTGTCTGCACGAGTTAGAAGCCTGGCAAACTTGCTTATTATAATTGCAGAAAGATCTGCTCAAAACTTGATTGGCATTGACAAGCATTCCAGTGGTGGTTATTCAACTCAGTCAATCTGCACGGAGCTGCCAACAAAGCATAAGAAGTCTGAGAGGAAGCCGTTGCTGAAGAGCGTTAATGACCTCAAGCGTGAAGCTAGGTTGAGGAGGAAAGAGAGGCAGAAGGTTCAAGAGGTTATTCTACGACCTCCTGAAAATGGGATTTTGATCAAGGGTTTAGTTCCAGTTGCTCATGACGTGTATACTGCCCGAGCCGAGCTCTACTGTTGTGCCTCAAGGGTTGTCAAGAGCATTGCTATTTATACTTGCAGGTAAATTTTAAAAGCTGATTTTTCTAAATTTCTGGTTTAAGTGTGTGCCTTTGGCTAGATAGTATTCCTGCAAAACATGCTTGAGGTTACGGAAATTAGAGTAGATATTTTGAGCAATTGTATTTGTTGAGGGTTTTTAGTTCAACACATAGAACATTGCTTCTTAATAGATCCATGGTAAAATTAATCTGACAATGCAACATTTTTATATTCAGTCCATTGGCATGGATCGATTACTAGGTTATAACCTTTGAATGAAACGGTTGTGCGAGTTGGTATAACCTTTTGGAAATATAGATGACAGAATATTTTGGAAGTCGGAACAACGAATGGCTTATAGCTCAGAGTGTCATTCGTGTTGGGAAATATGGAGTGGTATGGCTTGCGAATTTGTTTGGAAAACTGGTGCAGTCCCGTGTCTCTGTTGACTTCTCAGAGAAATTCAATGAGTCTTCGCGTGCCTTTCTAGCCCAGCTGTGTTCGAATAGGGGTGGTAGGTACGTTGCTATTGCTGAGTTTGGGGAGAGACGCCGGAGGGGGGCTGTGATGGTCCCGGAGGGGAAGTCGAGTGGTGGGTGGCTAGCCTTTGCTAGGACCTGTGAGGAGTTCATTGCGGTCATAGGGGAGCTCCAACGTAAGCGGAAAGGGTCGGTGGCTGTTCCGGTCAGAGAAGGTTGGTCCTTTGCTGATTCGGTGAAGGGTGGCTTGCCGAAAATGAAGGTTGTGGAGAAAGGACCGTTGTGTAGGTTTTCGGCCGAAGTGGGCAGACAGCAAAGGCAACTGGCGCTTCGCTTTCCATCGTCGCAGCATGCAGACCCGCATGAGGAAGGTGTGCTTCCCCAAGTCTCTGAGCAGGCTGCGCTGGGGGCTGAGTCCTACAAAGACCTCTAGCAGCACTTAATGCGTCTGAAGGCTGAGGTGGACTGGGTTGTTGGGCGGGTCAAACATCGGCTGCAGCATTCGGAGCTTCAAGTCCAGTCTCAGCCCAAGTATGACTCTGCGGTTTTGGCCCTGAGCTGTCGGGTATGCGGGTACAAGTTGTCGGCCCAGCAAACCCAGCAAACTCAGGTGCAAGCCCTTGGTGGAGCTGATGTGGAGGCCCAGCGACCCGGTGTCGTCTTGGGTGAGAAGGCCCAGCAGCGTGTTCGACTGGGTGCTGTCTTGGAGGCCCAGCAGCGTGTTCGACTGGGAGACAGATTGGGTGCGGAGGCCCAGCAGAGGGTGGTTGACGAGGCCCAATCAGTTGGTTGCAGCTCTGGTCTAGGGCAACCTGGGGTGGACCTTCCCGTGGGCTGTGGGCCGGGTCACCCGAAAGCTCTGGTTTCCCAGCACGACGAGGATGCGCGCGACGTCGTCTGGTCATCTTCGCCCGGGCTGGGCGTTGTCGGTCGGCTTCTTGACGTAGACGATGCGGATGCCTCGGCGGTGGGGGTCTCGGCGCCGGCGATGGTGGAGGCTGTCTTCGGCGAACCTGAAGGGGAAGATTTCGCGACTGGTCTTGCCCTGGAGTCGCAGGATCGGGCAGCCCCTCGTGCGGGTGTGGTCTCTCTCCACCTTCTCGGTCCTTCGGGGGGTGACCTTGCTAATGAAGGTGCTGAACCGTTTGTCGGTAGTTCTGGTCAGGGGGTTGAGGTGAGAGATGAAGGTGCGTTGGTGATATTCAACACCGAGGGTGATGCGGCATGCACAGAGCCGCTACAAACTGTACACCCAGGGGTTGAAAAGGAGCCTGGTGGGGGGTCGTACGTACCGTCCTCGTGGGTTTTGGAGCTGCTCTCGTCTTTTAGGCACCTAGTGGGGGTGTCTTGTGATGAACATGAAGCTGAGCTTTTACAGCTCTTCGCTGCCTTGGAGTTGGAAAGGGGGATGGGCAGAGACATGTCGGGTAGATCAGGTGGCAAGTTGTTTCGAGAATTGAAGTCTTTGAAGTGTTCAGTGAATTATGGTGGGAGTATGTCTGGCCCTCGGAAGGGTAGGAAGGCGGGGAGGGCTTTAGTTCCTTTTTTATGAAGCCTCGGATTCTGAGTTGGAATGTGAGGGGGTTGAATGATCGAGATAAATGCAAAAGTATAGGGAATCTTCTACGAGGGTGGAAAGGTGATTTAGCGTGTCTTCAAGAAACTAAGGTAGCTGAGATGTCTCGTTCCATGGTGCGACGGTTGTGGGGTGGGCCCCATGTTCAATGGTGTTGTCTGGATGCTGTTGGTGCTTAGGGTGGTATTATGTGTCTTTGGGATTCGCGATCGTTGGAGTTGATTGAGTCTTATGTGGGATCGTTTTCTGTTTCGTTGAGTTTTCGAAACGTGGAGGATGGTATCCAGTGGCTCTTTTCTGGAGTTTATGGCCCTCATGATGCCTGCAGTAGGAAGATCTTATGGGATGAGTTGGTGGGGGTGCAGTCCTGGTGGAATTTACCTTGGTGTATTGGAGGCGACTTTAATGTGACTCGTTTTCCTAGTGAGCGTTCGGGAGGTGGGGGCTCAAGGAGAGCCATGTTGGATTTTCGGAGTTTGTGTCCGAGCTTGGGTTGGTGGACCTCGAGTTTGTTGGTGGTGTGTACACATGGTCCAGTGGTAGCTCTGCTTCGTCTTGGTCGAGGATTGACCGCTTCCTTGTTTGCCCGGCGTGGGAGTCTCTGTACCCCGAGCTCATCCAGAGAAAGTTGCCTCGTTTGTTTTCGGATCACTTCCCTATTTTGTTGGAAAGTGGTACGTTTGGGAGTAGTAAGAAGCCGTTCCGTTTTGAAAATATGTGGCTCAGGGTGGACGGGTTTGTGGAATTGGTTAAGGAGAGAGTAGACTTAATGAGAGTAAGCCTACCACCCTTAGAAAGATACATACGTTACCAGCCCGCCAGCCTTCGCTCCATTCACTCAAGGATCTCATCCCAAATATGGACACTCTTAAAACGAGCACCCAACGGAAGTCCAAGGTATGTCATCGGCAAGGAAGACACTCTACACTCCAAAATACTCGTCAACTCCTACACTGAAGCAACTCCACCAATAGGAATAACCTCGGACTTTGACAAGTTTATTCTAAGACCCGAGACCGCCTCGAAACACAAAAGGAGACATCTGAGACTTCGGAAATGACTCGCCTCAGCCCCACATAACACCAAGGTATCATCAGCATAAAGCAAGTGAGAAATGCTCACACTACCATCTCCGATTGCAAAACCCTCAAGACCGCCGTGCTCCACAACCCTCCCCGTCATTCAGCTGAAGGCTTCCATAACAATCACAAACAGAAGTGGAGAAAGAGGGTCCCCTTGCCTTAAACAACGCGAGCTACTGAAAAAACCATTCGGGCCTCCATTGACTATAACTGAGAACTTCACCGACGAGATACAAAAGGAGATCCAACGACACCACTTGTCTCCGAAGCCACAACGACGAAGGAGGTATAAAAGAAAGTTTCAATTCACGTGATCATAGGCCTTCTGAACATCCAACTTACAAGGAGGGTCTCCTTTTTTGTTTGGGAGGCTATGCACGAAAGAATCCTCACGATTGACAATCTTCGAAGAAAAGGTGTCTACATGGCTGCTTGGTGCTTCCTTTGTTGTGGCGATGGGGAGTCGGTTAATCACGTGCTCCTTCACTGCTCCTTGGCGCGAGGGCTCTGGAGTCATATTCTTAGCCTCACGAACTTCCATTGGGTGATGCCGGAGAAAGTGGTGGATGTGCTCTGGAGTTGGGATAGAAGATTTTCTAACCCCGTTGCTAAGGCCATTTGGAGAATGATTCCCTCGTGTGTTTGGTGGTGCCTTTGGAGGGAGCGAAACAATAGATGTTTTGAAGATGTTTCGGGGTCCCTTGTGAACTTGCAAGGGTCTTTGTTGCTTTCATTGTTTTGTTGGGCTAATGCGGTTTTAGTGGGCTTTTTTGTTGGCTTAGATGATTTCCTTAGTTTTGTTGCTTGCTTGTATTAAGCGCTTTCGGTATAGTCTCTTGTACTGTTTTCGCTTGTTCTAATTAAATTTCCTTACTTATCAAAAAAAAAATATTTTGGAAGTCACAATTCTAAGAAACAATGCATGAACATTGGTCCGATAATTTGGTTCTCTTTTCTCCTTAGTTAGTTGAATTGGAAGTGGCATATTATCAATACCAACGGGGAATGTTTTTGTTTGGTTTGGTTATCTTATTACCTGAGTTGCCCCCTTTTTTTTCCTTTCTTAAGAATCTGTTGTGAGATGTGCCATCTGTTGTACGCAGCTTGTGCGGAGAGGTCCATGTTGGTCATACACCACACCAAATTAGGACATGCAATGTCGCAGGGAGCCGAAAAAATAAAGAGCATACATGGGAAAGAGGGGATATGGGGCATGTTTTGCCTCTTGTAGAATCATTTCACCTTTATGATCGGATCGGTAGAGCTATTTCGCATAACGAACGGCTTCAAGTAGACCGCATTCCTGCTATTGTAGAATTGTGCATTCAAGCAGGTGTTGACATACCAGAGTATCCTACAAGGAGAAGGGCCTGTCCTGTTTACAGTCTTGCTGGTAAAGTTATAGATTTTGAGAGGAGGTTTCCCAAAAATGATTCACCTGGCAAAGATATTAACACATTTGGGTTTTGGGATAAGAAAAAGAAGATGAGTAAAGATGACGAATTTATGGACTTGCATTCTGGTGACGTACAAGGTTCGTGTTCTTCCTAACAACTTTTTGCTGAGTGGTAAAATATTTACTATTTGTTTTATCAGCATATAACTCATAAAATTGGGGGAGGGTGTCATCTTTGGTGTGAAGTGTTCTTATTCAAATTACAAAGTTGTTTTTCAATAATCCTGGAATATGTTGTTACCAAATCATTATCAATGACCTCTTTGCCTTTTACTTACTGGACATTAATCATAGTAGCAAAGAAGCTGATAGGTTGCTAGCCCATATGCAGCATTTGCTGTTCGAGGCATGAAGGCATGGGAAAAACTGCAATTAGGAGCATCAAAACTTATAGAGAAGTATGCTGTTCAAACTTGTGGTTATTGTTCTGAGGTTCAAGTGGGGCCTAAAGGTCATAGGGTGAGAAATTGTGAAGCTTTCAAGCACCAGATGAGGGACGGGCAACATGCATGGCAGGAGGCAACAGTTGACAATTTAGTTCCTCCAGTGTACGTGTGGCATGTTCGAGAGGGGCATGGTGGTGAGCCACTTGTTCATGTCTTAAAGAGTTACTATGGGAAGCTGCCAGCAGTGGTGGAACTATTTGCTCAAGCTGGGGCAGATGTGGGTGATCATTATGCTGGTGTCATGAGAGAAGATGTTGCAGTTCCTGACTTAGATGAAGAAAAGTTGGCTGTGTAATTCAGGGGACGCTGCCTACTCATATTATGAAGGAACTTAGCTTTATCAAATGCACTCACAGTATCCCCAATGCACTTCTTCCATTGAAAAACTTCCATTTTTTGGATCTTTGAGTACATAAGGTTAGGGGTGCAAGTCCGGTCCGGGCTCCAGCTTCGATTCCGATTCCGTCACCGGTTCCGAGAAGTTGAGGTCCGCCCCTTCCAGGAACCGGAGGTGAATTTGGAGGCTTCATGGAAGCGGTAGTTTCCTCTGGTTCAACGGAAAACCGGTTCCGTTAGTTTATTTTTTATTTTTGGGAAATTTGCTTTTTAGTCACTGGGTTTTACCCTCTTTTTATTTTTAGTCCTTAAACTTAATGAGTCAAATTTTTAGTCCTTTAATTTTCACTCCGTTTAAATTTTAGTCTTTCCGTTACCCTCTGTCACCCTAATTAACGGAATAATTTTACACGTCAGCTTCCATCTAACACGCCACCATTCATTTCCACGTTAGCCTCAACCAATTGAACGTGATTTATTAAACGACCTGTAGCTTCTATTTAATTGAAACTCTACATAAAACTTAATCGGACTTCCACTTCTCGTGTATAGAATCCACCAAAGCCTGTGTAATACCTGCAACTCCCACCTTTGTCCTTTCCAGCATCCTCAAAGATACATTTCTGTGTTCCTTGACATGAGAACGACGAGGCTGAGGCTTTAAGTTTTATGTAGAGTTTCAATTAAATAGAAGCTACAGGTCGTTTAAGAAATCACGTTCAATTGGTTGAGGTTAACGTGGAAATGAAGGGTGGCGTGTTAGATGGAAGCCGACGTGTAAAATTATTTCGTTAATTAGGGTGACGGAGGGTAACGAAAGGACTAAAATAGGGGTGAACAAAACCGGACCGGAAAACAAAACCGGTCCGGTTCTTTTTCTTAAAATGCGGTCCGGTCTGGACCGGACCGGATAAATCTGGTTATCCGGTCCTGCTTTTTAATAAATGCGGTCCGGACCGGACCGCATTTATTAAAAAAATAAAAAATATTTTTTTTTATTATTAAAATGCGGTCCGGTCTGGACCGGACCGGATAAATCTGGTTATCCGGTCCTGCTTTTTAATAAATGCGGTCCGGACCGGACCGCATTTATTAAAAAAATAAAAAATATATTTTTTTATTATTTTTAATACAAATTATAAATATAAAACGTTTAATTTTAATCTAAACTAAAACTTAAAATTTTTATATACACTTCCCATTTGAAATTAACCTAAAAAAATAAAAAAATTGAAAAAAAAATTAAAACCGGTCTGCATTTAATGGAACCGGACCACTTATAAGTGGTCCGGTCCTCTATTTTAAGAGGACCGGAATGCGGTCCGAAAAATCGGACCGCATTCCGGTTGTTCAGCCCTAGACTAAAATTTAAACAGAGTGAAATTAAAGGACTAAAAATTTGACTCATTAAGTTTAAGGACTAAAATTTAAACGAAGTGAAAATTAAAGTACTAAAAATTTGACTCATTAAGTTTAAGGACTAAAAATAAAAAGAGGGTAAAACTCAGTGACTAAAAAAGCAAATTTCCCTTTATTTTTTAACTAAATCTGAAAACAACGCCGATCTACTTTAAGTAGAACGACGTCGTTTAGTTGTTTTTTAAATATATATATTTATATTATACCGTGGATCAAAACGGTATCATTTTGATCCACGGTGAAAACACCCTACCCTTCTCTCCTTCGAGTTCGCGACCCTCACTCCTCACTCTCACTAGTCACTATCTCTCTCTGTTTGTTTGTCATTGCTCTCTCTCTCTGCTAAGTCGCTGATTGCTGAGCTCCGGCGCTTCTCTCTCGTTGTTTCTCTCTCTTTGTAAGTGGTAACCTGTAACTTATGTTTTCTCTCTCTCTTTTTATTTCTGATTTCATTTCTGATTTTGAGTTTCTTTCTGTATAGGATCGGAGCCCATTTCCCCAATTAACAAAGGAAAGTCTCACTGATCTTCGGCAATGAGTTCACTTGTAAAATGTTTTGATGTTATTGTTTGTTTGTACCTGTAACCTATGTTTGAGTTATTGTTTGTTTGTACCTGTAAAAAGTGTATCATAGTGTGATTCACTTGTAACTAAGATCTTTTAAAATCTTATTTTCTTTGTTTGCAATTTGTGACAAAATATTGGTTCTTGATGTTGTTCTCTCATTTGCCGCACTTAATGTTGATAGTATACTGCTTGGTTGAAAGGGACGAGGTCAAAGTCAATGGATTTATTTGATAGGCTTTATGTGTCACTAGAAGTTGGTTTTACATAATGAACTTTATAATGTAAGGGGGATTACAATGTAACAAAATATTAATTCACTAGAAAAAAAAAACAAAATATTGATTCTAAAAAATAATAAAATGTGTTATGTGATATGTCAAACAAAATAATGGTTGTATTAGTTTGAACTTTAAAGGATGGCCAACATTTTACTCTAAAATTTAACTCTAATCACTTGGTGAGTTGGTGACTTGATGTGGTGCAAGTGTAATGTAAATTCTTAATTTTCATTTGTATATTTTGTGTTCATTTATATAATTGATATCTTTGTAATAAATTGAGAGATGTTCTTATGAAGATCGGGTTGTATATTTTAATTTTCTGATATATCAGATAAATTTGTATTTGTGAATTGAGATAAATGAATAACATTTTTATTTTTATTTTTTGTAAAAAAATACTTAAATTGGCCAACAAATGGCCAAAAACATTGTCGGAATTCCACTAAGTCCGCTTCCGTTAAGTCGGAAGTGGAAGCGGACTCCATTTTGATCATCCCTTAATTAGCGGACCGAATGTCAGAATGTTAAACTCCGCTTCCGACTAGCCTGTTGCGCACCTCTCATAAGGTGAATATTCATAGATCGTATTGCAGGACTTGTGCATAGCTCCTTTCTAGTGGACTAGTAGTCTTGGGAGTAAGCATTTTCTCTATTGGAGGAAAAAGGTGAAGGTTTTGTATATACTGTTTTTTCCCTTTTTTTTCTCCAATCAATTATCTCTATATATATATATATATATATATTGCTATCTAAACGATGTGTTCCTCTCCAGGGGCGGAGGCAAGGGGGGCGGGTGGGGGCGACCGCCCCCACTCGCCCCAAAAATTCTTTGAATTTTTTTTTTTTTTTTTATTTAGAAGCAGGCCTGCCCCCACTGGCCCAGGCCTGCTTCAGGGCCAGTGGGGGCGGGATGGGCCAGCGGGGGCGAGCCCACTGGCCCAGGCCTGCTTCTTTAATTTTTTTAAAAAACGCCGGTGATCTCCCTCTCGCAAACTCTCCCTCTCCCGAACGTCCGGCTGCCCACTGCCCATCGCTCACTGCTGCCGCTGCCATTGCCCCTGCCGGCGCCGCCAATTCATCTCCGGCAGACGTCCAACGCCGCCCAGCCCAGAGTCCGAAACTCCGGTCTCCGGCTCTCCCTCAGCCCTCACGCCTCTCTCTCACTCGTTGCTGCCGCCTGCTGCTGCCATTGCGCCGCCCGCCAACGCCGCCCAACTCAGGTAAGCCCACTGCCCAGTGACGGAGAATGTGGTTCACTTTTGTGTAGATGAATCGAAGATGTGGCTTTTATAGTTTTATTGGAATGGAATTCAGTTTTGTAGATTTGGTTTTAGTTCTATGTAAGACATTTTGCCCTTATATACCTGTCATGAAGCTCCAGATTTATTTCCTTTTAGATTTGGTCTAAATTGTATTCTCTGGTCACTATTCAAATTCAAGTAATCAACCTGTAGGTAAGTTGAATTTCAGCAAATTAAGAAGCAGTAACAAGAACAACATGAAATGAATCCTAGGCCAGAGAAGCTACAAACCTGATCTGGATCTACAAATTCCTGGTCCGGCTCTTTCTTAGACAGGGAAGACCTGGACTAGGCCCTAAATACTGCAGCCTTGACTTCAGAGAACTAGCAAACCAAGATTTCTCTCTTTGCTACACAAGGAACTGAAACATTTAAGGGAAGGATAATGCACTTGAAGGGAAAGTTAAAGCTCGAATAGTATAAAGATTTAAAATGCAGTACATTAAAAGGCATTGTTTCACCTGACAATTAGTTCAAAGCTTTTAACGTCCTCTTAGGGTCTGGTCTGGCTCACAAACACACACAAAGTGGATTGAACTTAACGTTCTAAGGGTGCTTATGGGCAAACAATAAAGCCAGAAGAATTTGTGTGCTTGCTAAGCCTCTACCACTAACACCAACAACCTCCATTTCAAGGTCTAAATTTTTTAATCCTCGCAGGCATGAGAAAGTTTGAAAGAGTGGAATCCTCATAGTTCTGATCAGGGATGGCTAGGGTTTAGTTGATGATTACACAGTAATGTGTGCTTCCTAGTGTTCTATGGCATTGAAGATGATGTATTTAGCCAGATTTTAAAATGGTTAAAGGTAGTGAATTTGACAGGTGTTAGTGAGAAGAATTTGACAGGCGAATATTCTATTTGTCAGATGTGGGAGTGAAGAATTTGGGAAATTCATCTGGGACTGTGTAACTCTGGACTATATGTATCTGTTAGGGCAATTGGGGCAGCAGAGGTGAAGTGACGGTATGTTTATGAAGGTGTTGCCACAAGGCAAAGTTTAAATGTTGCCAAAAGTTTACCCCTTTTAATTCTTTTTTTCCCCATCCTTCCATTTTTGACATAAACTTCAAACTAACCCTTCCAGAAACAACCTAGACATTTTAAACACATACTGAAACCTCATGTTGATACAAATACGAATGTTTCATAGTACTTTTTGATGTTTAAAACCATGGTTAAGCCTTTCAAAGGCACTCTTGACATAAATAATGTCATCTATCATTCGGTTAGTCTTTTCCTTCACCTTCCCAACATGCATGACATGCTGGATCATTTCTTACAGAACCCATCCACACAAGTTGAAATGTCCACTCGCCTTCTCTTAAGAACCAATGGATGTCATTGTTATCAACAATGAAGCAGTTTTCTCAACATTTCACGCCTTTCCACTTTTACCACAGCCATGCACTCACTTCCCTTGGCTTGAACTTATCTCTACATGATAATAACCCTCTGTGGAAATGCCTAGGGACTTGAGCAAGTACTCAACTAAACCAAATATGAAACAAGAGAGTCCCTTCATCATCCAAATTCTTTGATCATTCCACCAATTCTGCACATTTCCTCCAGCTAAGAAGAAGTCCAAGAAATTCTGCGTGTAGGCACCGATGAAAAGAAAAGTATACAAAAGAAACCATTGATCTAGCACCTGAAATAAAGTAGTTCGGATGTGGTCATCTCTGTATTAGTTTGCAGTATATTCCATTTTATTTTGTGACAATTTTATTGCAATTGAAGTATCAAACCTTTGGAAAAATTGAAATCCCATTGAGGAGAGCCAGCTACGGCAGGAAGGCATATATGGCTGTTGGGATGGACAAAAGGGGATAGAATGCATAATGTGCATAAGCGAGACCCATAAGAGGACCCATGGCCTTTGCTCCGAAAGTTGTAGGACTATATTTAGAAAAGCCAACCTCAAGGAAGCCAATGGCCCATCGCTTGTTCTGATTTAGCATATCAACAAGGTTTGATGCTTTGTGGTAAACATCACTGATTTCATTTAGTGTATTCTTCTCTGTGGTAAACATCATTGATTTCATTTAATTATGTGAAATTCAAATTTCATTCGGTAATTTGATTTTAACCTATCTAGTATTTAGTTTAATTAAATTTTAGGAATTTAGGGTTGATGCTATTATTTATAGTGCTATTTGTTGCTTTCATTACCTCTAGACTATTTAGTTTATTTTAATTTTTCAATTTAGTCATTTAAGGTAATTGGATTTTATTCTGTTCTTTTTTAGATAATGGAGCGGTTTTTTATAAAAAAACCACGAAGTATGGAGTCATCTAACACTCCTAATGTGGCTACCATTTCTAACAAGGATTGGCTTTTCGTGGTCATGATGAGTCAGAGAGTTCATTGAGGCAGGACAATTTTCGTGAGCTTTTGAAATGGTACAGCTTACGTAAAAAAAAGGTTGCTAAGACAATTAATCTAAATGCTCCTGGAAACAACCAAATGACTTCTCCAACTATTCAGAAGGAAATGGTGAATGCTTGTGCAGCGGAGACCACAATTGCCATTATCAAAGATATTGGGGACAGTTATTTTTCTCTTATGGTTGATGAATCTCGAGATAGTTCAGTGAAGGAGCAAATGGCAGTGGTTTTGAGATATTTGAACAAAAGTGGACAGGTGATTGAACGGTTTCTTGGTCTGGAACATGTTACTGACACATGCTCAAAATCTTTAAAAGCTGCTATAGACAAATTATTTGCAAGACACGGGTTATCAATATCCAGATTGAGAGGTCAAGGGTATGATGGGGCATCAAACATGCGAGGCGAGTTCAATGGATTGAAGTCGCTCATTTTGAGTGAGAATCGTTCTGCTTTCTATATCCATTGTTTTGCTCACCAACTTCAACTGGCTGTGGTAGCTATTGCAAAGAATAATTTACAAGTTGGTGATTTTTTTTAACTATGTTTCTATGATTGTAACTATGGTTGGAGCTTCTTGTAAAAGGAAAGATATCCTTCGGCAATCCCAACATGAGAAGATAGTGGAGCAGTTATAGAATGGAGAGAAATCTAGTGGAAAGGGTAAAAATCAAGAAACTAGTCTCGCATGACCAGGTGATACTCCTTGATTACTATATCTCATTTTAATGCTTTAAACTTTTTAGTTTTTTTTCTTTGTTTATAGGTTTTTAATTTCCATAATATTGTAGGTGATACTCGTTGGGGTTCACACCACATAACAATACTCCGTCTCTTCAGTATGTGGTCATCAGTGTTGGAAGTGCTTAAAGGCATAAAAGAGGAAGGTACTCTCTCAGATCAAAGATCCATGGCTATGAGTTTAATGGATAAGATGGAAACCTTTGAGTTTGTATTCACTATGCATTTGTTGAAAAACATAATGGGAATTACTAGTGAATTGTCACTGGCATTACAACGAAAGGATCAAGACATTGTTAATGCTATGTCTTTGGTAAAAGTTGTGAAGACACGGTTGCAAAATTTGAGGGAGATGGGATGGGATGAGTTTTTAGAAGAAGTGAAAACTTTTTGTGAGACTAAGGCCATCGTTGTGCCTAATATGGAAGACTTTGTACCAATTCGTAGTTCGAGGTGTGGAGGGCAAACAATTACTTATTGGCATCATTTTCGTGTGGAAGTGTTTTGCCAAGTTATTGATTTGATTTCTCAGGAGATGGATAATCGTTTCAATGAAGCAAATACAGAACTACTTCTTTGTATAGCATGTCTTGATCCAAGGAACTCATTCAAGGCATTTGATCATACTAAGTTATATCGCCTTGCTCAATTTTATCCAGATGATTTCTCAGCAATTGAACTTATACTTCTTAGAGATCAGCTTCAGACCTACATTCAAGATGTTAGAAGCAATGATAATTTTTCTGAGATTCAAGATATTGGAGGTCTTGCTATGAAGATGGTTGAGAGTGGCAAGAATATCGTATTTCCATTGGTTTATCGTCTTATTGAGTTAGCATTGATCTTTCCGGTTGCGACTGCAACCGTTGAGAGAGTATTTTCTGCAATGAAGATTATTAAGACTGATTTGCGAAATAGGATGAATGATGAATGGATGAATGATAGCATGGTAGTATACATTGAGAGGGAAATTTTTGACACTATTGAGAACGAAGTCATTTTACAACATTTTCAGAAGATGAAGGCCCGTAGGATTCAATTACCATCTCTCAGTATTAGCGAATAGTTTAGTAAGTGTATTTCATTATTTTTAATGTTTTTTGTTCTTAATTTGTGATATTGTAATTTTAAGACACTTTTTATATTATGTGGAAATTTTTTTTGATACTTTTGCCTTAGAAATTCGACCCCCCTCATTTTACATCCTAGATACGCCACTGTTCCTCTCTCCCCAAGACTAATTTTGCGTAAGCAGAGCAGGGTTTGATCTCTCACCTCTGTTTTTTTCTAAGCACTCTTACCTCTTTGATGATACAAATAGATTTTGCCTACTTAACAGGTTGACACTCGTTCTCTTTTTCATTTCTTAATAAAAATTGGTTTGCAGGCTTGTTTCATTTTGGACGTGTCTACTTGCAGTTTTCGCAACGTCTTAAACAATGCGAACAGAACACCAAAATCAAGAAGCAATTGGGATTCAAGTCTCCAGGAGAGACGAATCCAATCATTTAGCAATTTTTTAATGGAGGTTTCGAAACAGTCGTCTTCGGCTTACAATTGAATAGATTGGGCTTTTTTAAATTATTATTTTGGGTATCGATTGTAAGTGCACATGTTTCTCACTTTATTGGTCCAAGTTCAAATCTCCTGATTTAAGTAGTGTTTTGAGTGTGGACAGATTCAAAGTATTGAAATTTTTTATGTACACTCGATTTTATTTTAGCGTCCCTTGCTTATAGATTCTCTCTCTCTCTCTCTGTTAAAACCATCTAAATGTGTCTTGAAACAATATCATTTTGAATGGGTAAAAAAAATAAAATAATTCCCTACGGTAGATTGTATAGATTTTATTGAAATTGATATAAAAAAGTTATGTAAAAATGTACTAGAGTTTATAAAAGATTGCTAGAATTTATAAAAATGTATTGCAATGGGTGAAAAATAATTATATTTAGGAAAATTCACTTTTTAGTCCTTATGTTTTGGGCACTTTTTCATTTTAGTCATTCAGTTTCAATTTTAAATTTTTTAGTCCTTGAATTTTCATTGTTTGACGAAATGGTCCTTCCGTTAGTCTGCCGTCCATATACTTAACGGAGCTCTCTGACACGTCAGTAATTTTGACCCGGTCGACTGCTACATGTGCCGTTAAGCATACGGACGGCAGACTGACGAAATGACCATTTCGTCAAAACAAAAAAACTCAAGGACAAAAAATTTGAAAGTTGAAACTGAAGGACTAAAATAAAAAAGTGCCCAAAACCTAGAGACTAAAATGTCAATTTCCCTTATATTTATCATCCAAATAATGGAGAAAAAAAATATCCATCAAAATTGGCGGATTATGAAAAATGGCTATGGCTCATGCTACTCGACCAAGCATGAGGCGGAGTCAGGAGCAATAGGGGAGAAACTGGTGGTAGCCTCATAATTTGGTACAAATCAGAATTTTCTATTGTTTATTGAAACTACTAGAGAGAAAAGAAAAAAAAAATTAAGAGATATTATAATAGGCATAATATTGTAATCTTCGCACAAATAATATTAAATATTATAGGTAATATATACCATTAGGATAAGAAATTATAAAGTATTCTGATTGTTTGTTTTTTAATTTAATTTTACTATTATTTTGAGATTCATACAAGGAAAACAATGAATACAGATAATTATCTACTGGGATTTTTTTCTTATTATATTCATAGTCGCGACACCTGATTTAGAAGTTGAAACGTGTTAGGTAAGGAAATATTATCACCGGAGGTGCTTAGACGAAATAGAAATATTATTAGCAGAGCATTTAATAAACCCTAAAAATGTCGCCACGAAGCGACGTCGTTCTCGAAATCACAGAAACTAGACCCATTTCCGGTTCTTGTTAGTTGTACTATTCCTTATTAGATTCCAAGACAGTCCAGGTAAGCTCCGAACCACGTAATCTGACAGGTCGGAGAGAGAGAGAGAGAGATTTTTGGTTTTGGTTGGTGGACATGGTGGGCTCAGGACGACAAACTGCTCACCACCATCGACTTCCAATGGATGCCGATGGTGGGGGTGGGTTGATGGAACCTCGAGCTTCTGGGATTTCATGTTCGATTTGCTTGGATTTGGTGTCGGATAATGGGGTGAGATCCAGGGCTAAGCTGCAATGTGGGCATGAGTTCCATCTGGGTAAGCGAGATTTGTCTCTCTCCTACTGAGTTTTTGTTGCTTTGCCAGGCGGTTGAAGAAACCTCGCTTGTAACTGAAATTGTTGTCAATGTACGAAGAAATTTGCCTCTGGGTTTGTCTTAAAACCAGAAATATAAAGGGAAAAAAACTTTGGGATTGTGGAGAACGGAGTTGAATTTCTGAAGAGTATCGTATCTTCTAGGTTGGGAATTAGTGGCTGTTTGGAGTTGCTTTTTGTAAGGTTTGAATGCTTCAAACGGCTCTTTTTTTTTAGGCGTGGATAATATATTCTGTATATGGAAGGACATCTTCATGTGGTCAAATTTTACTGCATGTAGACGCTTGGTTGAACTACACAGAGAATCATGGTTTCTGGAGAAATCTTGTGTAGAGCACTGATGGTATTGGTAACACTCAGAATGAATGGGAGAAAAAGTTGAGAATGATCGAATACGTATACATAGGCCGTGTAGGTGATTGAGGGGTTGAGATCAAGCATTATTGTCGATGTTTGCTTATGATAATATATGGTACTCGTTGAAAAGAAACTTGGAACATGAATGGATATTTTAAAAAGAGATCATGCATTTCAGGCTTCCGTTATCAGACTAAGGGTGGGTTTGTGTGGTAAAATTTTTGGTATTGGGTTTAGTGTTGGTATTGAGTTTAGTGAAAAAGTGAAGAGAGAGGTAATATTTTATAGTTTTTGTAATATTTTATATTTTTTGATGGAAGAGAGAGATTATATTGGAGTATTTTATTAGGAGAGAGATAAAATTTTAGGTAAAATTTTAGTGACAAACGCAGCCTAAATTGTGCCACTAGAAATTGGCAAAGGATTTGTTTTGTAGGAACTGATATTTCGCATTAAGGCATGGTAATTTGATACTTTCCTTCACTTTCTTTTTGGTGTTATTTGTTGGATTAGTTTCAAGGGGAGATAGAACTAGGCTAATTTCACGATAGATATGCTGAAATGCCAGCAAAAACTCGTACATAAAAAATAGTTTCAGTTGTAGTCAGCTCTTTGGAATGGACAAATATAGCCGTCCAAGCCATACAAACGACTTTCATCAGCCAGGCAAGAAAAAATACTCTCAGTATCCACCGCATGAGTTTCACATGATGTCTGGATTAGCATCAACTAGAAACATGATTTTAACTGAATGATTTTCACATGAATCTCAATTAGCTTCAAGTAGAAACATGATTTGATAATGTAGAGTTTTTAGAAGCACATCAATTTCTTGGTATTATTTTCCTAACATCAAAATTTTAGAAGTTGCTGCATTTATATGGATTCGTTAATCTCTTTCCTCCCGAATTTCCTGAAACAATCTTCTCCCATGCAAATTCTCATGGTCCGGAAGGATGTTTGCTGCAACTTGTAGCTTGAATCATAAGGTCAAATGTACTGATCTTTATATTTACTTTTTTTGAACTTCTGAAAACAAAGGATTGAGTTCAATGAGAGGGGAACTCTTGTGCTGTGTCAAAATCATAAACTTCATTTTAAAGGAGTTTGCGATTGCGTGGCATATAAACACATGCCTTCATTCTGAAACCGGAGACTTCCTCATGACCTGAGAGAGAGAGAGACACCTCCCAGAGGGAGATCATCTCTTTAATAAACAGCAATGACACAGTGTGTTCATTTTGAAACCTAAATAACACACTAGGTCATTCAATTTTCTTTGTTCATTCAGATTTTCAATTTGTAGAGGCATACACAATATAAATGCTAAATACTGATCTCTATCTGTGGTTCCAACAATGGTCCGTGCTTCTTTAAGACTGATGCGAATTACCAACTTGTTAAAATGTCAAGTTGATGACATCACACGCTGTGTAGGTCTTGTTGTTGTATGTTCAATAAAATTATCATATGTTCTTCTATAAATGACGTCCATGAGGCTTTTGCACAGTTTACATGATGCAATATCTTTGATTTATAGAGAAAGTTTGCTGACTGTTTGGAAACTAGTTGTTTAAAGTTATTCAACGAGCTTAAATTTTACAGGCCGTGGTGCCAATCCTTTTATCATCATTTCACCATTTTGTAATGCTAATTGCATCGTAATAGTTGGTTTTGTGGGAGCTCAGTCAGTTCATAGCTTTGGTACTGTCTGAATTTTCGTTCTTGATTGACAGTTAATGTGCTTCTTCCCAGTTTTATCTCACTGCAGTGGACTTATCAGCCTTGGGAATTTAACTGTTGTTGGGGCCATGGGGAATTATTGAGTCAAGCAAGGAATAATTTGAAGAAACATGAATCATATAAACTTGTTAACAGACAAATATAAATGGATTAATCCGACATTTGTTGCAAAAGAGATACACTTTCCATTTCAGGAAAATATGAATACATATTGGATATTGCTAGCTCTGGATAAAAGTTATGAATCCTAGGCGTATATGCCTATATGGTATGCCATGGGTTGGCTTTGAATTTCACTTGTCTAATGTGCCATAAATGCACGGACACTTAAATGAATAGGGCAATGCTAATTTTTAATAGGAAATTTTGCATGAGGACGATGAGTCTGTAATGAAATAAGATCCAGCAGTGCAACTAGTTAGGAGTTATTTTAAACCCTCAATGCAGTGGTTGGAGACTACAGGGAAAGAATGAATTTTACCAAATTGCTAATTAATATTTTGATGGCAGCTAAAGTTTTATGAACTTCTACTAATGGAACTTAGTGTGTGAGGGTGATTGGCGTGCAATATTCCTCAATTCAAGGAAGGTTTGTGTCTTATTCAAAATAACGAGGAAATATTCTGTAATTCTATCATAAGTCATAGGTCGGCGTAATTTTCTCTTCAATACTGCGCTTCACCATTCCCCCTCCCCCAATGTTATACCACACCCTAGGAAAAATTGACTAAGATCATTGACAATGTTCCCTTCTTATGCCATGCATGAGTTCATGTGTCTTTTTTTTTTTCTTTTTTAATATGTTGTGCAGACTGCATTGGCTCAGCATTTAACATGAAGGGAGAAATGCAGTGTCCAAATTGCCGAAAGGTTGAGAAAGGCCAGTGGTTATATGCAAATGGTTCTACGCGTTCATTTCCAGAGTTAACCAGGGATGACTGGAATCCTGATGAGGATGCATATGACCTAAGTTACTCTGCCATGGTAAAACACTTCTCTTGGTTTGCGAACATGTTTCAAGACAGTTTTCGCATCTCTAAAATTTTCAGAACCCAATTGCCCATCAAAACTACTTTTTCTCAAAACATAGATGTTTCTCTGAAATTCTATTTAAACAGCTTTTCATTTTATCTATCCACTTTCGCAAAACTCCTAAATAACCAATCTTAAAAAAGTGCTAATGCCAAAACCCCTTGGGCATACCCCTCAACCCCTTGAAGATAAAATACAAATAGTGCTCATTCCATAATTTTACCAAAATTATTGGTAGAGAACATTTCTTTTCTCATACGGTAATGATATACATGGTAGGGGTCAACTTACCTTGTGTCTAGCTCTGATGAGTGTTCTTATAATGTCTGTTGCAGCCATTTAGAGTTCACTGGTGTCCATTTGGAGAATTGGCCCGAATTCCTACATCTTTTGAGTAAGCAATATTTCCCTTTAGTGCTGCTATACATTGGATTTATTTTCTTTTCTTTAACTCCGGATGCAGATATAGGTCACTGTAATAATATTTCATGTTGATCTCTGTAAGTCAATCATTCATTATAGTGCTGCTTAATCTTATGCAATTTTTATTTTAATCACCATTTTTATTGAGCTACTGCATTTGGTTGTAGACTTTAATCTCTTTTATTCTTCGTTGGGATTTTTAGGTGGAACTTGGGTAGCATTTACATTTTTCAAGAATTTCACAATCTATTTTCTGCTTAAAATCATGGTCGGCCCTTTCCCAGCTTTTTGATCCATTTGGTCTCTAACATGTTGATACTATCTTCAGGGAAGTGGAATCTCCATCAACCGCCTGTAAGTGTTCACTTCGTCATCGATTTGCAGACCCAAAAATTCCTTAATTGCGAGGGTTACTATATAACTTGTAAATATCATTTCTTCTCCATATAGACCACAACCTGCAGGAGCACCATGGCATGACTGTTGAACACAATGCTGCATCATCTCTGGCTCATTCCTATGCTGCATACTTTGGACCAATTCCACAAGCATCCTCCAGGTCCAGTGATAACCTTGATGAACCTAACTTCAGTTATCCCTGGAGTGGTCTCTCCGGACACAATGAGACCTTGAATCCTCATACTTTTCCTTCCAGTAGCGTCCAATACCATAATTGGGGCCATCCTTCCCGGCCGTTCTCCCAATTTGGTAGCCAAATCAATGGGGCTGATTCAGCTTCTGTGCCTCCTGTAGCACGGGGATCTAGTCACAGTGACTCTGATGCAAATACAAGGTCCAGATTGTTTCCATATCCGCTTGTCTTTGCTCATGGGTGAGCTTTCTAAGCTGTTTTTTTTTCTTTTTTCTTTTTTTCTTTTTGTGGCTGTGGAAGTGCTAAGCTCAGGAATTTAGGACTATCTATGGGTTCTATCTTCTTTCATATTTGAATGGCAGTTTTCAGTTGGAACAGAAACTGCTTTTTATCTACTTATGCACATTGCCAAATGAAAATTAAGTATAGAGGTGCACTATTGGGTTTCAAGTCAATGATGTTTGGCACAGGCATAAGTACCTTAATTGAATATAAAAAAAAATTACTTGTAGTAGTGACTTATCAAAAAAAAAATTACTTGTAGTAGTGATAGGGTGAGAAACATTTTCTGTCTGCTTCGACGTAAAGTATATTTCTGACAGCACGAATTGTGCATGATGTTTTTGTCGTTTCTATTTTGAACACAGTATGTCCCAACATATTTAATAAAAGGCATTATCATAAAATGTCTTAGGGCAATACAGAAATTGTTCTTTTCATGAGCTATGTACTAAATATTCTTTGCAATTTATACAGGTCTGGTCCTAGAGCTGGGAGCTCATTTGTCTCCTCAGTTATTCCACATTATGCAGGATCGAATCCTTACACCCAGGAAATGATCCAGGTTTCCCATGCCTTCCAGCGACGACCTAGCAACTCTCCAGGCATGCCGTCACATAGTGTACCTGCTGTCAGGATAATCGAGGGTCCTGGGGGTTTGCCTCCAGTAGTGCCAGCACCTATACAACCTAATCGCAATGGCAGTTTTCATATCTTTAATCCTCATACTCTCTCAGTTCAGAACCGACGTGAAGGAGAAAATCCTTTGCCAAATCAATTTCACTCATGGGAAAGAGATCACTTGTCTCGTTTCCCCACCTTAGTATCTGACAGGGACTCAGCTTGGGTTTCATATTACCATACTGATAGTGACTCTGGTTATGCCAACAGGTCTGGCGGCTTATGGCATAGACAGCAGTCCTAGGGGATCTGCTTCCCTACTGTGGTTGCATTAGCTTATCAACCATTTTATCCCCCTGGAACTTTCAAGTGAATTGCATCTAAATTATGATGGGAAACCAATTAGCTGGTTTTTGCAATCTGTTGTCCATTTTTGTACATTTTTTCAAACTTGGTTGGTCATGTAACAACAAAACCTGTACATCTATGTGGCAATTTAGTGGTGCCATAACACATCAGTTTCCTTCTCAAGAATGCTTCAAGATTTTCTGTAATTTTTTGTCGGAATCGTACCTTGCAATTTAGAGAGAGACGGTACAATTCAAACAAAGATAGACATAGCTGTGGATCCCATTGTACAGCTTATTCTGATTGAAATTTTACATGTGCAATATTAAATCTTGTATAGTTTATTTATTGTGTCTATCTCTTTCTAAATTACATCATGAAATTTAAGCAGGAAATTGCGGAAGATCTTGATCAGTTGTGGGCACCATGAAGTCTCCATTAACTATAAGCGACGTTTCTATTAGTTGTCAGTCTCACCAAAAAACAAATAGCCCGATATATATTGAAATAATGAACCCATTTCAGAATTTAAAGGAAAATAATAATAATGAATCCATTTCAGAACTTAAAGGGTAAAAAAAAAGAGAAGAGTTTTCCCTGGGAGACTCCTCTCAAAAACCTCTCTTGTAAAGATGACGTTTTAGCTAAGGCGACCTTTATTTTGCAGAGTTGTTGTGCCCTGTTAGAGAAGATATGCTCGTTCATTTTACAAATTATTTTTCCAATAATTTTACTCAGTAAATTCTGAGGTTCCTTCCTAAGCAACACAACTGGTATGAGTATCTGCTCCAGCATCACCACCAGTGTACATATTTGACAGACATAAGAACCTACTGAAAGTGAGCTTGCGACATAGCTGATAAATTCTTCTCCAGTTCAATAACTCCTCCTAAGTTAATGCTTCTTCCCTTCAAAAAATGGGAGTACCATTTTGCGGAGAGCTTGGGGTATCTTTTCAAATCTGGCCATCCAAATCTACATGGAACAGGCCGAAACTCGATCTGAAGCCATCAAATAACTCGAACACATCCAGGAAAGCCCATGTGAAATACCCTCTTGTGTTTGATCCATTCCTAGGAAAGATTTATCAAGGAAAATAAGGGAAGGGAATAGGAAAGACATCACAATTGGAAGAAGCAGAAAAAAAAAAAGTTACAAACTTGCTGCAAATCGGATAAACATTTGAATAAATCAATTGAAGAATGACAATGAAAAGAAACATCATGGTTCCGCTCCAGGTATAAGATAAGCAAAAAGCAAGCCGTTTCTAATACTTTAGGTACCCCCATACCAAATAGATACAATTACCCTATGCAATATTTGTATTCCTGCTACCTTTGCAATAACTCTTTTTTTCTAGGGTTAAATGCATGTCATGCCCCTGTGGTATGCGGTAATAGCAAATATGCTCCTGAGGTAAACATAGTATTTTTCATACCCCTGAGGTAAACATTCAGGAGCAAATATGTTCTTCCGTTATGTGCCGTTTGAAACACTAACGGTAAATGCTGACGTGTCAAAATTAGACACGTCAGCACCAATCAAAATTAGACACGTGGCATTTTCAGGAAAAAAAAAAAGGAGAACCCCCGAGCGGCGAAGGGAGCCCAGATCTGGGCTCCCTTCGCCGCCGCGGCTCCCCTGCTCAGGGGTGGCCGGCAGGGTGCCACCCCGGCGACGGGGGAGCCCAGATCTGGGATCCCCCGCGTCGCGCGAGGCGGCCGCGAGCCACCCCTGAGCAGGGGAGCCGCGGGGGTGGCTCGCGGCCGCCTCGCGCGACGCGGGGAGCCCAGATCTGGGCTCTCTTCGCCGCTCGGGGGTTCTCCCCCTTTTTCCCGAAAATGCCACGTGTCTAATTTTGATTGGTGCTGACGTGTCTAATTTTGACACGTCAGCATTTATCGTTAGTGTTTCAAACGACACATAACGGAAGGGCATATTTGCTCCTGAATGTTTACCTCAAGGGTATGAAAAGGACTTTATTTGTCTCAGGGGCATATTTATTATTACCGCATACCACAGGGGCATGACATGCATTTAACCCTTTTTTCTAAGTACCTCTGCAATAACTCAAACGTAGAGAATTGGGACATACTGAATATTGGTCAT
Source organism: Myrica gale (assembly GCA_963930655.1). NCBI lineage: Eukaryota > Viridiplantae > Streptophyta > Magnoliopsida > Fagales > Myricaceae > Myrica > Myrica gale. The sequence continues at coordinate 12,308,808 of OZ005614.1, forward strand.
AGTGTAAACACACAAAAAAAAAGGTAGAACGCAGATTACTCTCTAAAATCTCGGAAAGTTCTCACAATTACGAACGGCTCTTGGATGCCGAATGCTTTTGGGGGAGAGGGGGGAGCAATCTATTTATATCTTCTTTTTTGGAAAGCATGACCTACTATAAGACTCCAAGTGTAGACAACAACACCTTCCTCTCTCGGATTCAGATCCTCTCCAATTTATTGTTCGAATTATATTGCTCAATTCGGAGAGACAGACTGAAGCATATGGGTCTTACAACATTTAATGTTGTCCATATTAATTGTAGGGCAGTGTAGACCAACATTTATATTATATCTTTCTCTTTTCCAATTGAAGTATCTAATATGGATAACAAATTGGAGAGGATCCTCCTCTCGTTTACCGAAGGAATATTTGTGCCCAGTATACGTAGCCAGGAAAGTACTACTAATTGAAAAACGTACCTCAATGCATCAATCACGCCTCCAAGATATGCATGCATATATTTCTCCCTTGGGATGTCATCCAATGTAGAATTCCTTTGCATCCGCTGGCCTAACAAGACATGCCATGGCAACTTATTTATGATCAGCTACATATAAATCATACGATTCATACCGTGAAAAACATTGGATACCATATTTGAAGAAAAATAAACAAAACGAAACAGATTTGTTCAAATTGCAATGTTGTCGGTCTGCGCCATCCTAGCTAGGGTGAAGGTTAATTTGCTTCATTTCTGGTTCTATGGAATGCACCGCGTTCAACGATATTTATTAAACCTTTCCTCGTACAATAAGAAAACCCACCTTTCATGAATGTTGAAACTTGAAACATTATTTTGCAGGTGAGGAACACATTTTCACTACCAAATATAATGTCCACATCTGAAATGATTAAAAAGAAGCCTAGGAAATACGAAAAAAAAGAGAGAGAGAGAGAGAGAAGAACGCAAGAGGATTCTCACTGAGAAAGTGCTACCTATCTGTCTTAGTGCGTGTCTGTGAGAGAGAGATATACCATTTTCATAGATGTAAATAGGAGGGTTGTCGTAGACTTGCTTCACATACTCCAAAACTCCTCGCAGACCGCACGGGTTAATAGGGAACTAGCAGCAGTGTTTTCTGAGATTTACTGATCACTTGGTGGAGTACAGTACAGTGGCCCAATCTTGACTTGTTGAGTCGAGACAGTTAAGCACATGCATCAAAGACAGTATACTACAAGACGAATATTTTAAAGTTCCCCCATGTGGAAATAGAAGGAATATTAAAACAGCTGTGAGCAAAACTCATGACTTGGGGTGAACTAAACCATAATAGACTGAAAACAGTGCTAAATTTGTAATAATGAGCAAAGAGGCTTACCGATGAGTTCTAGTGCTGCATCCATGTAGAAGTCTCTATTTTCCATCTTCAGACTCTTGGAGTCGTCTCTGACATGAAAAATGCTGTAGTGTATCACCCCTATGAAGTCAAATGAACCCTTCACCAGTTTGGATTCATCATCTGTGAAGGCTGGAAGTCTAGAGCCCACATTTTGCTTCATCGTATTAGGATAGTCCCCAAACACCAAGGGATCTAGGAACCTGCTCCACAATGCAGATGCTCCATAGTCAGAGGCTTTGAATTGTCTCAAACCCAACATAGAACTTTGAGTACTAGAGGAATCCTTAGCCTTCCCCCACCGATTACTTATTTTCTGTCCGACGGGATTAAAATTACAGTCGATAAAAGTAGAATGCACTAATAGGAACGAATTACGCATAAGACAATTGTAAAGACAAAAAATGGTAAGAGGAGAGGGAGGGGGGGGGGGGGGGAAGGTTGTTTAAACTGGAAGAATTGGTACCAGTCTACTATTTATTGCTTACCAATCAATATGGAACTCAAGGGCTCTTTGAGTCGCGAGTGAATCTTCTTCTGTGTCTGTAAGAGGAACAAACCACCACCCAAAGATGCTGAGCTCTATGAATCCATGTTGCTTGTCCTGCATAAAAAATGTGTACTTTAAAAGCCACCTTGATTTAAAAAACGCAAGTCATGTGTAGGATACTAGCTGCCTGATAAATCCTAAATTGAAATTCTTAATACGAGTTACTTTAGGGAGATACCTGATACTTTGTCTTGTACAATCTAGCAGCTGAAGCATGTGCCAACAAGATATTATGGGCTGCTATATATGGCTCTGAGGAAGAGTTTCCCCTAGAGCAGTAATTCACTCCAAATGGAGGAGAACATCTCTGAGGTGGTGAAATCCCATGTCATAACCTCCCAGGACATACACATTGGGCTCGTTAACAGTGTTCCAATATAAAACCCTATCTCCGAACTCTCTGAAGCACACCTCCGCATATAATGTGAAGTCTCTTCTGCATTAAAAATAGATATAATTCGCCTAGAAAAAAAAAATAGACATAATTCGATAGCATTATCACTCTGTGCCCGTGCTATTGGCAGCGAAACTTATCCTAAGTAGTAAGCAGATAAGGCAAATTAAACTAGCAATGGTTGAGATCAATACACAATCCTTCGGCTAACCCATCCTCCATACTCATCTTCAAGTGCCTGAGGAAGATCGTAATTGCTTAATGTAACATGTCAGTCAAGCCATAGACTTTATATTTATCCCCTACATTTTATCATTACCCCCATGCGAAGCAATCGTTCTTCTTTAATCGTAATTGATGGCCGCCCTTAATGTTCTTGCTGTTACTTTTGTCGTCATTGGATCTAATGCTCGTATCGGGACTGAAAATCATTTTTGTTACGAAAAAAAACTGATTATATTGTCGTATCGGGACTGAAAATCATTTGTTTCTTCCGATGTTAAGGCGACACCTTTCGTCTTCGTCAGTCATAACAAACATATAACTCATTTGCACAAAATTATATAGCTTTGTGATCATTATTAAAATATATATATATATATATATATATAAGAACCACCAGGCTGAACCCAAAGGCATCCTCTAGTGCCGATCAATTTCTTCTCAGAAGGTTTCCAACATCATAGAAAATCACATGGAGAACCAAGCAGAAGCATCACGCCTAGACAGATCAAGGAGATTTAAGAGTTGTATAAACCAGCAGTGTCAAAACTAGCAGCCATACGAGTGTAAAGAAAGGCTCTTTAGCACTGCAACTTCCCAAGTCCTAAGAAGATATAATCAATAAGCAATAATAGCATCCAATATCCGAATGCAAAATGTTACTCTCCAGAATGCAGAGCGACCAAGTCTAGCTTTAGATGGGGCTTATAAGATGTTAAAGCCGTTTTATCTCCATCTCTTTCGCAGTGTCAAATATATGAGAGAAAAATGAAGGCAGGATTAACTCCTTTCAATAGCTGAATGAACCTGCAAAGAGAAATCTCCTCGTTTTATAAGCTCAAACTAAACGGACTTTGGTGTCCTTCACCACAGATGTTATCCAGCAAAATGATGAATCGGGGTCAGCCAGTGAGGCAACAATAAAGGCAATGTCAAGCTAAAAATAGTTTTTAATATCATAATGGTCCAAGACTATCAAATAGTATCCACTTTGTCTCCATTAAATTAACCATGGTGGAAGTTCCATTTAGAGCTGCAACTCGTGAATAATAAAAACCAACTGTAAGGAGCTAGGAAATAAACCAACTGTAAGGAGCAAGGAAATACCAACTGATACAAGAAAGCTTTCTGCACTTGTCACGCCCCGAACGCTAACCCGAAGGGGGTTAATGACAGTCGCGAACATCCACTCAATGAATGTTCCAGCGTTTTCTCTTAATCTTGCAGCGGAAATTTTTTTTTTATACAAACAACTGAGAGAGACGGGCCAAAGAGATTTACTCTTCAACTTACACAATCGACTACAACGGTAATGGTGTAGCAATAGCATGGCTGCATGGCCGAGGTACAAGATCTAAGGGATTCCAACAAAACTTCTTTATATTGACTTACTCATAACATCTTCACATTACACCCTGAATCCTTATATACCTTACAATATTGTTTAGCATCCTGCTGCCTCAGTATGATATCAAGCACTCTTAGGGCTTTATGTACATTCTCAATGGCCTATGACCAAAAACATTACAATCTACTACTTACTCAGCCAGAAAACCCTCAGGACTCCTGTCACCTGGCAAACCTGGAATGATACATTTTGCAAACTGTGAGTCAACGACTCAGTAAGGAAAAGAACTTGTAAACATAATGTGCTCCATGCATGATCATGACTTCTTGATATGCATGTATGCTTCATGTGTGCATATGCACATGCACTTGCTCTTGAAAATGTAAGTTTGCACTTGTAACATTCATGATCTTGAAAAACATGCTCTTGTACTTAATGACACGTGGTCCTTGGAAAATATTTTCTTCTTGACTTGTGCGCTACATACTCTCCATTTACCCCTGAAGTCAGGGTTGTGCGTTCTCGTTGGAACCGTCCCCTATTTCCCTTGGGGACCTTACATGTGGTCGAGCTAGCACACCTCTCGCATTCGTCCTTCAGTGGCTAGACACGACCCTTGGAGGTCCACACCTTCACGTAAACGTCCTTCAGTGTGGTTGCACAGACCTCAAGGACTTACCCAACCTTCACGTAAACGTCCTTCAGTATGGGCGTCCTAGGTAACATCCATCATTTACGTAAACGTCCTTCAGTATGGATGTACCTTCTTAACTTGGTACGGTACCGACCAGAGCTCCTTACTTAATTTGTCATAAAAACTCTCATACTTCTGTTTGCATAAAGATTTCTTTCATGCTTTTATGCAAATGCTCATGTCATGTCATGCTTGATAAAAAGAGAGTTCATGCTTGCTTGTGATGACATGCTTGTTCATGTAAATCCATGATGTGTACCATTCCAGTTTTCATAAAAGTGTAAGTTTTCACTTACCTCGATCTTAGAATGGGTCTTCCCCTACAAGCGAGTTACTTTCGTTACTTAACACTTAAGGATAAACATTCAAATAGAACACACGAGAAGAAATACTAACATTTCGGTTTTCCAAAAGTACGCAACTTTGAAAATATGATTCCATTTACAAAAGATTTATTTGCTTAGCTTCATAAAACAATTGAAGAGAAGCAATTAAAGACAGACATCAACATCTCCAATAAGGTTGCTAAAGGGACCACTATGTAATTCACTCAATCAACTAGGTGCACTGATTCTTCCCATTGACATCATCGATTTCAAACCTATTCTTGAAATTCAAAAACAACTCATGCTAAGAATTTCAAGCCAAAACAACAACCTATATAAGTCGTCTAGCTTAATACCACTCATACAATACTTTACATCATACCATGTTTGGACTAAAGTTTATCGAATTCCCGTCATCCTAACCTCAATAATTTCGTAACTAAGTTTGGTCAACTAGCCTCAATGCTAGGGTTCACAAGTCTTCAATTGGAACTCAAATTTCATCACATATGGAATTTTAACAGGTCCCGCTCGAGCGTCTGTCGAGCACCGGTCGAGCGTCAACTTACTGTCTAACTTCCATCAACCCTAGCTCGAGCGGCAGTCGAGCGCCAACTCTCTGTGTGGAATTCCCCAAGGCCGCTCGAGCACCTGTCGAGCGTTGGTCAAACGACAAGACACTGTCACTCATATTTCCTTAAGGCCGCTCGAGCGCCTGACGAACGTTGGTCGAGCGCGATGTTACCTAAAAACAGGGTGCTAAAAATCTTCCTATTCCAACACCCTAATTATGATCCCTAGCTTGATTCTTCTGACCATAAACAATTCCACTCCAATTCAAAGTTTACAACAAAACCATGATTTCATCCTCAAACTAAGCTATTGCATTTATTCCTCTTCTCTTGGTCTTTTTAGCAAACACCTAGGGTGCATAAATGATTCTCTTGAACCATTTCTCAGATCTAGCCATATCTCCTCATGGTTTCATGTACAATCTATAATATCCTTTAAACTTACTAGATCTATACTTTCTTCAAAGAAACACTCATGAACACAAGGAGAAAACCAAATAAACACCACAACCAACAACCATTAAAAGAAAGAAGAAGAAAAATGGGAAAGAAATGGGGCTGGTCGGCCAACAAGGGTCGAAATCTCTCACCTCCTTCTCTCTCTCCTTTTCTTCTTCTTCTTCTTTCTTCTTCTTCTTCTTCTTCTTCTTCGGGAGGGCTAGGGCAAAGGGTGTTTTTTTAAAAAAAAAACCGGTAGAGAGGGGGGGTCTTGTACGTGAGACTTGGGGGAAGGAAAAGGCAAAACTACCCTTCCCCCCTTCTTCCCTCCTTCTCCTTCAATTTTCTTTTATTTCTTTTTTCTGCCACTCCACAAAACTACTCTAACATGTCTCCTCATTTTTATTCCAAGGACTCACATATTATCCAAGATTAAAGCCCCTAATTAAATCTTCCAAATATTGCAAACAATATAACATTTAAATCATAGCTTAAGACGCATAAAAAATTCCACCTATACATGATTTTAGATCAAGTCAACCATATATGTCTTTCTCAATAATTAAAGCACAACTTAAGGAGTCATAATTATTTTACAATGATAGAAATAAGGACGGGGTACAACATCAACCAACATGAATAGACTAAGAATCAGATGACAAACAAGTGAAAGACACAAATAATCACTTTAGATTCCCAAATAGAGTGACAATCATTGGAGCCTGTCGATGCAAGCAACCATGTCTTGACTGGGATGAAATATCATTATCCTGCCAATCAGGAACAACATTTTGGTACATCCCACATTAAATCTACTTTTTAGTGCCTTGGGTGTAGCCTCATTGGTTTTCTTCACATACTCAGTGTCAACATTTCTATTATCCTCTACACAAGAATATCAGCAAATATTGAAAGAAAATCACGCGACCCAGAGGTAGCACTAAAAGGGAAAATCGATCCAAAACTGGTATATATAACATTATTCACTTGAGTGTTATCTATATCGAAACCTCAACTCATAGATAATCTAAGGTGCATGACAACTATGGTTCATAGTAAAAAATTTTGAATCTTCACCAGAACAACTTGAAGCAAATTCATAGAACGATTACTAACAAAATTCAACGACTCCACAACAGACTTTGTGAAAGTCCTAAACACACATTTATGTATTAATTCTCAAATCCAACCTGAGAAACAGGTAGTAAATATAACAACAACAAAACATGATAAATCCATAGATATGCGAAAGCCGCATATACCTGATACACACGCTACAGAGTTGCCTTACTTCCTCAACTCCTCCGATCAAATTGGAGACATGAATGAGAAATGAAACAACGAATAAACCAGGTAAACGAACATCCACAAACACATAAATAGATGCTTGACATTACTAGGTGTATAATGGCAAATCCGTCCACGCCCCGGAGACATGTCCATTCTCGCAGACATAAGCATGGACAACCGGCTCACCATCGTCGTGATACCCAAAAACCCGTCTCAAACAAAATGCGGAATGCAGGTCCCAGGTCGCTTTGCAAGCACAGAAGGCGCAATTCACATCAATCTTGCTCCTATTCCCATCGTTTATCGTCCTCCACACCCGGGACCTCTTGAAGTTCTTGAAGATCCCTCTGAAGAGCATGTACTTCCGCTTCTCCTCAATGTGAACACACCCTGGCCAATCACAAATGTACAAACAATCATCGCGGAACTGTCTCGCGAGGAGCTTGCTCCCTTGCTCTCGGCTCAGATTCCAAACCCCAGACGCCAAGTGCGACCGCATAGACCGACAAATCCTCCTCCTCCTCGAAACGGAGAGTTCTTGCTCAACCTTAACAACATCAACACCAACACCGGTGTCAACAACAACCTCTTCACCACCAATAACCAGGGGAGCACCTTGCGACTCCGAAACGTCGTAAATAGTATCACAATACAGGTCGTCAAAGAGGGACCAGGAAGAAGCGCTTCCTGAATTAGCATCGTCAATATTGCTCGCGCATGGCTCGGTGGATGGTGGTTGTATATTTGATGATGGAATCAGACAAGCGTTTCGGTAATGCTCGTCGGGGCCGAGTTCTCGTTCGAGGCCGAAATCCGAGTAATTGAGGAGGACGCCGGAGTGGAGGAGGCCCGGGCAGCAGACAGCGAGCTTGTGAAGCGCGGCCCAGCCACAGGGAGGAGAGGAGGAGCCGGCGGCGGAGGAGGATAGGAGATCGGAGACAACCGCGGGGATTGTGCTGGAGCACTTGTGCCGCCAGCAAACGGTGCGGATCAGGGACGAGAACTTGGTGCACACGCAGGCGAGTCGGGCCCAGTTGCGCGGATCGTCTTCAAGCTTGGAGAAGATATTGAGCACGACATCGTCAGAGAGTCTCGAGAACACATTATCTGTCTCTGTTGATTTGTTTCTCCCCTGGGTCATGGTGTATTCTGTGAAAGGGGCAAAGTGTTTTACTGAATTTATGGACTTGTTATGCTTATTATTGAGATTTTCGAGGGGTTTCCTCAGAGGTGCAATCGGACTTTGGATAGAATCCTGGCCGAATTGCGAGAGAGAGAGAGAGAGAGAGGGGTGAACGCAAGCTTTCGTCGGTTGTGCGCGAAAACGCTGGGCGGAGAGATTTGTTCGTTTTTTTTTTTAGCGATAAATTTTGGAAATATTAAAATTCAGGGTATTTAAATCGGTGAAAAAAATGAAAATATAAGTAATTTGAATGATTTTTTTATATTTTTTAAAATAAAAAATAATAATTAGATAAAAAAAAAATTCTATTGTAATTATTTTATTATGTTAAAATTTTGAGAAGGTAAAATTTTACAAATCAAAACAAAGCGTTAGGAGCGTACTTAATTCTGAATGGAAACCGTACTTCCAAGATCCCCTTCATCTTTTATCTTCTTTATTACATTTTATTGATGGTTGATGGTGAAGATTACAGTTCTCTTTCTTTGCTTTGCATGTTTCATAATAAAATGGCAACTTCATTGATCCAATGCATGTGATTGTGTGACTTATTTTAGTACTTCCTTGTTTTTTCAAGTCAAATAAACAGAATAAACAGGTAAAAGGTTAGAAGTCACACAAATTTAAGAGCATTTTGCTACCTCTAAAGTATAATTGAACGGCCTAATTTAAAAATAAATAAATATACAAATTGCCCCATAATTATTACAGATATTATTGGATGTCATAAGATCCAACTTTTCATGGTTCATCTCTATCCGAATTGGAACATACAATTTAGATAATAAATTAAAGAATTTTGATCTATATAATTGGAGCCCAAAAGAATTCCCTGGTCAAATGAGTATATGTTATTTCGAGGATAACATGCTTTAGTTTACAAGGTAAATTTCAACTACGTCCGTTAAAGTGAACAAAATAGCCTTCGACTCCATACTCAAACATGACTTTATAGGTATGTTTGTTTTATCAACATTTTGGAGCATGAAATTTTACGGTAAAATAAACGCACTTTAATATTTTAACTTTTACACATACATTTTACCTTTCACAAACCTTAATAAATCTCAATAAAGTAAAGGACAAATAAACATACCCATATTTAGATGGTTCTGTCGTCCATAGGAAAAAAGAAACTGAACTTCAATGTTACTTGGAGTTTTTCATATAATTCTTGGAGACCGAAATTATCGGTATAATTTCTGTAGATGTGTATAGCTTGTGATAAATTGCAATCAGATAGACAGACGGTAGCCATTATCGGCTGATAAGGGTGGCCACTTAAGAGAAGGTGCATATAAAAAACAAGATTCTAATATCTTTGCCTAGGCATTTTGATGATTTGAAAGCTTCTGCATACAAGGAATGGGAAACCCAAAAAAGAGAGACCAAAATGATCCGATATCGAGATTTGTGTAGTAGATGATTGTAGCTTACGTTGTGCGGGCAAAAAGCTCTGGACGTAGACCCACTGTATCCGTTTATTGGATTTGGTGGGTGTTCTAACGTGGAAGACAAGAGTTGCTTTCCTATTTGTAATGAATGGCACGAGATGAATCCAGGGCCGCCAAGTTCGCTTCTACCCCACATCTTCTATACCAGTGGATTGATGTTTGGCTCCATGTGCATGTCTTATCACTTGAGATTGGAGGACAAGGACACTAGACAGTCATTGTTTCTACTTTCAATGCACGCTAGATGGCGTAGTACACTTATTATAAAAAAAAAAAAAAGGCGTAGTACGTTTTTTTTTTTCTAAGGAATAGGCGTAGTACATTGACTATAAACAACAACAATAATAATAATAAAATAAATAGGCGCAGTACATTGTACCGTGCATAAGCTTAGATGATGTTTGATTACCCTAATATTTTGGGTATAAAAATTTCTAGCAAAATAAATACACCTAAAATTTTTTAATTTTTACACAAACACTTTATTTTTTTATAAACTAATAAATTTTAATAAAATAAAAAATTATTAAAATTTCTAAAATATTTTCTAAAATTTTAACAAACAAACATACCCTTAGTATATTTGATTTTTTTTTCTAAACAAACAAACATAACATAAAACTAAAAAGATGCACAATAGAGGTTGAGTAACCTTACAAACCGCTCCAAATAATTACCAGACAAATAGAAACGACAATGAATTAAAAACAGAGAACAAGATCTTGATCATGATCAGAAATGAGAGCCAAGACAGAGTCGCCCTAAAGACGGTTAACTGGAGCACTCCAAGAGGCCGTGGAGTCATCTGCAACAACCACATACCAAAGGCAAGATCGTTGTAGGAAAGAGAGCAATAGCAAATCTAGAGGCAGTTGAGCAAGGCACCACAACGACAGGTATTGACTGATGAGCAAGAGCACGCAAGGACTTGGATAAAAAATTAGAAAAAAAACCCAAAAGGAGCCGAAAATAGAGGAGACGCGTGAGATCCACGCACCATCCTAGAGGGTGTGAGAAACACTCGCGTGAGGCCCAGCCACCAAACAAAAAGGAAAAAGATCAGAAAACCAAAAAGAGGAAGGGACAGCGCGTGCAAGGCGGCCGGCCACCAGAAGCAGCATATCTAGGATTCTTTTCGCAAAACTAAGAACCCACAAAAGGAGCAAACTACACAAAAAAAAAAAGAGGGAGAAAAGAAGCTGAAGCTAGACCTCCCTTCCTAGAGAAGGCGAGAAAAGGTAGAAGTTGGAGAGAAAAAAGGTGAGAAAAAGACGCTATACTAACTTGTATGGTATATTTGATTGTAAAATTTTTGATGTGGTTAAAATTTTAAAGTTTAAAAAACAATTAAATGAATTTTTTTTATTGAACAAATTTTAAAAAGTTATTTAATTGAAATAGAAATTTATTAAAAGGCCCGAAATTTCTACTCCCAAATATATATATCTCTCTGTTTTTGGCAAGTAAAACAACACGGACGACCGAGGACTGCAAAGACTTGAAATTAGTTTGAACAGACCGAAATTAATCCAGGTGAGTGTAAGCTTGGCGTTGGAAAAAGATAACCCACCCAGTAAAATCGGCGAGTCCAAAGATGAGTGTACATGGGACATTTACAGCATTCATAAATCCATAGAAGCTACTATATGGAAACTAAAATATTTCGCCAAAACACCACATGGTGGGATTTAGCAAATCTCTTGTGCAATACAAATACGGGGCGAATGTTAAGTTCCGCCAACAAGGATTCCACAAAGATTTAGAAAACACATTTAACAGTTTAAACTCAACTACAAACTCCAGTCTGTAAGTCTGTTATAATAGGTCTGCTATTGCTCCAAGAGGATAATTCCTGGTAAAGTAAAAAAACCTCACCCCCATCAAAGCTTCAGGAATCAACAGATCAGCTGGCAATCAGAGCTTACCTGCAAAAAAAAGTTTCCAATGATTATTCTGCTAGAAGCATAAAAGATGCAAAGGATAGCCGATGATTGAAGGACAGATTCTGACATTTAAAGGTAATATGGTTCCAATACTCGGACTAGAAGAAGAAAATTGGTGCAAAGGATGAGACCTGGATAAGCTCTTGCTCCTGCTTGGGCTCCTGCTTGGGCTGCGCCTCTTTGGGCTTTTACTCTTCCGTTTCTGACGCTGTGAGAGAACTAATACTGAGTGCTAACATACACATATCGATAGAAAATGGTAGGCCTATCTCAATCCTACACCAAGAACTTATGAATGGGATTTTATTCCAAGGAGAACAGGTCTGTCGAAGTCGCAGGCAAGCTAGATAGACAGCAGGTCACAATAGTTTCAAACACATTATAAAAGATTTTCGAAAAAACTAGACAAGGTTCTAATATTCAACTACCCCAGAACTTTGTCTTTAGGTTTCTGTCCCTGCCAGGCCAGCCCCCATTAAATGGGGGAATGTCAGGACTCATCAAGCATAAAGGCTGGTCCATTTATTCATAATCACAAGACTATTTGTACAGAACTGAAAAATAAAACACATACCGCAGGCAATGGAGATCTGGATCTTGATCGAGATCTGCAAAAGTTCCAGAAACAACCCATTTTAAAATCCACACGTTCCTTTTACCAAATTTGATCCAAGAGCCTTGTTGCCTCTTCCACGTCAGGGTTACCATATCCAAAATGGATGCAAGGAAAAGCCATAAATATTTAGCAGTTCAACAGAAAAAAATATCAGGCCACTTCATATAATTCCAGCCTAAGAAACATATCCTAAATTCAGAATGAAAACATCATAACGTTATTCTTAAGACACCAGTGGACAGGGAAGAGAATTTTCCCTACTGTACCACAAAAATCCAGAGAAGCCAGATAGTGCAGCCTATTAGCTTGGCAAATGTTGGAGCAGAAAATGATAATCAAATCGTCTCTACTCCTCACTGATGGTGATATCCAAATCCCAATGGCACTTAGTTCACAGATATCCAGCTTTAAAATTGCAACCATGATCTCCTTTGTTCCCAATCTAGCACCCATGGACATTTGCAATGCTAAAAGAATTAGAACAGAGCCACCATCAAGGTTTCCAAAGCTGCCCATCTAAAAAACAGCATACCTCCACAACCAAAAGAGTTGCAGGCAACTGAACCATATCCCATCAAGATCCTAAAATCCAATCCCAACTTCGCTGCATGTATCCATATCTAAAAAACACAGAGAAGGCAATTTTCACACAAACAAAGGAAAGAGGAAAAAGAACACTGATGCACGTTTTCTCCATCACCCCAACTTTTGAAGGAACAAATTTTGAAGATATTGATGGGAAGCAAAATGACAAATAAGTGACACAAAATCATGTGTGACAACCCCATGAGAATATGTGAATCATTAATCAATTTTTCTAGCACAATGCCATATTAATCAGAAGAGTGAACAAATATTCCTTCCCCTAACCATTTCAAATTACGCCTTAGAATATTTACAGAGTTACTAAAACTAGAAAAAAAAAATCCCCATCAATAGCATGCATATCAAGACATAATTAAATTAGAATGAATGATAACATACTTCAGTACTGACAGTGAAAACTCAAAGGTTCTAAACTTATTGACTGATCTATATGTAAAGGTGAACCAGGTGAACAGAGAACAAGGTCACCCAAAACACATGCAAAGATGCATTCCAGTAGTCAATAATGAGCAACAATGGCTTAATTCAATGATCCCTAAGTTGTTTTATTTTGTTACGACAAATCCAAAAGAATACCCACTACACACTACCTAAAAAAATTTCATCCTAGAAAATACCCAAAGAGCCCACAAGATAGATCAGCAAAGAAACAGCAAAATGAGTATTTTTCATGAATATCCTTGATCCATCAAGTAAAAAGGCAACCCCAGAGCATCCAGCATGACATGACCATCGATCATCAAAAACACAAAAATCGAGTGAGAACATACATACCCTGACATAGACCGAGACCTCGAACCAGCACGAGAGCGAGAGCGAGACCGAGAAGCAGACCTTGACTGTTCTTTAGCAGGTGACTGGCGCAAAGTTTTGCTCTTTGGAGACTTGCTGCATCACAATTAGAGAGTTGGCAAATAATAATGACACCAAGACATACTAAGATAGTACTCATCCCACCTCTTGCTCTTGCCCTTGCTGACACTTCGGCTGCGGCTGCGGCTGCGGCTATAACTCCTGCCTCTTGAATAAGATCGACCACGACTAGGGCTCCTAGAGGAGTCCCTCTTTGAATCGTATTCCCTAACCTGTGAACAAATGAAATAATAAACATAGACAACATGCACAGAAACAAAAAAAGTGCAATATTCAAGCATCTAAATTAATACATACACGAACAAATCCCCGAGAAAATGCATTCCGAAACTCTGAGTCATCAAGTTTTTTAACCTGCAGACCAGAGAAGAAGAAAAATACAGACAATTATCTCCTTTCTATGCACAGATGATTGAACTCAAGTTCAGCGGAGGTCATTCAAATTGTTCATCAGCATTCAATAAGTGATTTAACTTACTGCATACTTCATGTCTTCATAGTTTGTGTAATCGACAATCCCTGTAGTACCTACAGCAGAATCATAACAAAGATAAGTAATTAACAAAAAAAGAGAATGTCTTCTTTCAGCCTATGTCTGGATGCATCAAAATTGGTGGTAAGTGTAGATTTTAATGGGGTTTGTGAAAAATGTGAAGGGAGATGATTTGCTAGTCTTTTTTTATGAAAAAGGTGTTCGAGTTTCTTCACAAGTGTTTGTGAAAAAATTTCCAAAAAATTTTTTGTACTTGCCAAACATAGCCTTAGGCTCTAGGCTTGAACACCGGTCTTCAGAGCATAAACTGAAAAAACAAAAGAATCACAACTAAAACAAATGCCAAAAATTTTTACAAACACAAAATTAATGAAGCACTGGCCACAATCTTGAAAGTCCATCACTCCCCAGCACAAAACTAGTTACAGAAACAACTATTCCATCAAAAGCAAGGAACCTTGGCACAGCTCCTATTCGACCTAGAAATTTCTAATTGTATTATTAGCTTTCGTCCAGATCCTTCCTCCATATCGTGAAAAGACCCAATGATGAGAAAACTAGACCAGACAGTCTCAAATTCCACCATGTCATATGAAACTTTAAATAAGACCAGTAGAGTTAATTGCATCTTACCACTACCATCACGGAACACTTGGGAAAAACAAACATCCCCAGCTTGTCGCATGTGATCCTGAGGCAAGATCAAGATTAAGCTCAAATAAATCTCTGAAAATTTTCAATCCAGAATACATCTTAACATGGGCATGCATATGCACCCAGATGAATAGATATAACCAGCAGCAGTTACCAGTTCATCAAAACAAATGCCCACCTTAAGGTCTTGCCATGAAGCAGAAGGAGGCAATCCAGTGACAAGCACTGCATGGTGGAAGGACAATTCAGATGACATAATATTCACAATCCCATAACAAAGTAAAATTTCATTGGATAAAATCCACACCACGAAATTCGGAGCGCTTGGATACTCCACCACGTCCACTCCGGCCACTGCTGTGACTACTATATCGATCCTTTGAAGATGAATGCCCCCGGCCACCATGTGCGAGTTCCACCTGTCAGTATGCGAGAGCATATGAGATAATGGAAAAACTATCATACCATCAATGTGGACAACATATGCACATAAATGACTAACCCTTAGTCGATGCCCATCAAAATCATAGCCATCACGCCCGCGAATGGCATCCTCAGCATCTTGAGCATCTTCAAACTGTAACAAACAATCTTAAAAACTATAATAAAGGAAAGAATATAAAGACAAAAAAGACAGCAAATTAAGATACTCTAAACTCACCTCAACAAATGCATATCCTGGGGGCCTTGGTGGTACCTTGAGATCAATGTGTGCTATGCGTCCATACTGCCCCAAGAAAGAGTGTTAGATAACAAATATGAACAATTTTTCATCATAAAATCGAAGTACACAACTTATCCAAAGTCATGTGCAACATATACATCAGCCCTTCAAAAAAAAAACCCTACACAAACCGGAACCCACTCAAAGCATTCAGACCTCAGTTCAGAATAAGCTATATATGCCTTATCCTACCAAACAACTTACAATTTCAGGTTTATTAAACATGACCTGATACGCACACTTTGCATTTTACATGTCTAAAAAACCTAATAATGCAAGCCCTGTCATATTCAAACCAATCCCAAAAGTCAGAACAACTACGCTACCTTGTAGAACAAATCCTCCACTTCTCTCTCACGTATATCAGCTGGAAGGTTACCGACATAAAGAGTCCGGCTTGCACGGCTACTCATTCTTTCCTAAGACAAATAATTTGATCAAAAACCATAAGGCCCTGATAATTAACCATACAAATAAAAAAATGGTAATAGCAGTTACATAATAAAATGGCACCATTTCGTTGCTCAGAAATGCAGGAAAAGAAAACAGCACGAAAAAATTATATATCCCCGATCTTTCGTCGCTTAGACCAAAAATCAAAGCCCTACTCAAGAAACCTAATATACCAAAAATTACCTGAGAAACGCACTAAACAATAATGAAGCCAAAGAGTCAAGAAAAGGAAAATTCAATAATTCATTGATTTTTTGTAACAAATTTTCCAACCCTCTCTCTCTGCCATCAAGCAGGGGAGAGCAACTAGTGTACGGGGTTCGCGGGTTCCATGGTGGATAAGAGAGCTTACCTTCGAAGCGCAGAGGCGACGTCTGTCTAGGGTTTTGGCTCGTGAGAATGAGGGGAAGGTACAAAGTAGGATAGGTAAACAAATTATAGATAGGATAAAAAAAAAACAAATTATAGATAGGTAAGGTTTTGGCTCGTGAGAATGAAGGGAAGGTACGAAGCAGGGAACCGGACCGGATTTGCGGTCCGGTCCGGTTTTAATTTTAAAAATACGGTCCGGTCCGGACCGGATTTATCCGGTCTGGTCCGGTCTGTATATTTTTGAAATGCGGTCCGGACCGGACCGCATTTCATAATTTTTTATAATTTTTTTTTAAAATATTACCGCACTGCCTACTGCGCTGTCATAAATTTTTTTAAAAAAATTTATGAAAAAATATTACCGCACTGCGCAGTGCTAGCTGCAGTGCGCCTACTGCGCAGAGCAGTAGGCTCTGCGCAATACGGCTCGCAGAGCTCTAACTCTGCGAAATTTTTTAAAAAAATAATAATTTTTTTTAAAAGAATTTAAATCCGGTCTGGACCACTTAAGTGGTCCAGACCGAACCGGACCGGACCACATATAAGTGGTCCGGTCCGGTCCTTTAGTATTAGAGGACCGGAAATGCGGTCCGAAAACCGGACCGCATTTCCGATTTTCACCCCTAGTACAAAGTAGGATAGGTAAACAAATTATAGATAGGTAAAGATACCCTTATTATTTGTACGTTTTCGATTTTATCACCGATTCATCTCGTGCTATTATTATTATTATTATTTCGTTGAGTTCGTTTCAGTATTTCATCCGCACCGATGTAAAATTTTTAATTTTTTTTAAAAAGAAAATTACATTTTTCACTCCTGGCTACGGATGGGTACCGAAATGGATAGAACCGAAATTTCTATTCCGGTATCCACTGGAACCAACATTTTAATTCTAATTCTATTCCGAAATTCGGTTCCATTCGAGAAAGAGGGAGAATAGCAAAATCAGACGCGAGCACATTTCCTATGTTAAAAACATTCATTATGCATTGATCTGCAATATACAACACCATGCAACAAATTTACTTCACAATAATCAATTCTCTATTTGTTATTGAGGAACTAGGAGAAAATTGTATTCTGAATCTAGGAGAAAATTGTATTCTGAATCTAGGAGGAGAATACTTTAATTTTAGAAAACAAAGACAGCAGAGTAACCATTAGATTCAAAACTTTCTTCTGTTTCATTCATTCTCTCAGCCAGACAAAGATATTTGAAAAATCATCAGTATTACCTTGAGAAGTGCGCAATATTCAAATCTCCATTTGAAGCAAGATTAGAGTTTGATTTCGTCGCACAGATTTGCTAAGAAGCTTTGAAAGATCTGTGCAGCCTTTCACAAAGAGGAAGAGAGAGAGAGAGAGATTTCGGGAGGCAGCGGTAAGGATGGTGGGGGGTTGGGACGGCGAAGGTGGGCTGCGTGGGGAAGATTTCAGAAGGCAGCACTTGCCGTTTTCAAATGCTATGCTTTTTTGCTTGAAGTTCTTTTTTAAAAAAATGCTTGAAGTTCGAATGAATTCATTCACATGTGGCCTGGGCCAAAACGACCCAGATCATCTTTTTTTTTAACAGCTTAAAAGCCACGCATTATTTTATAATAAAAAAATACCAGAATGGGAAATTCTTGTATTTCGCCAGAATTTTCAGTTTCGGAATTTCCCTAAAATGGGATCAGGTTCCGATACTGAAATCATAATCGGAATTTTCGATTTGAACTGGAATATTTGCCCACTTTACCCTCAACTATGGTGTCTCTCGCACTTTGCACCCCATATTATTGATTTCGTGACATTTAGCCCTCAAACTACCGTTGGCCCACATTCCACACCCCGCCGTTTGCTTTTTCATTATTTTGAACGGAAATCATTACACGGGACAAGCAGTGCATCTCACCTCATTTTCTCCCTATTTTACCCCTCATATTGAGACTGAAATTACTGTGTTACCCCTTTTAAAAATAACAAAACGAACGTGCTTTAGACAGACCTCGATATTACAAAAACACCCTTACGACCACTTTTGAAATCGTGTTTTTACTTTCAGTAGGGTATTCGTGAAACAGACAGTCGAGGAAGAGGGACCCTACTAGCGTCCAAACACCATCGTCGCCATCGATCTTGGACCATTTATTCACTGTAGAACGTTGTGTTTCTGACCCTAGACGAACTTGGTAAACATCGCATCTTTTTCACCCGTTTTAAATATTTGTTGCGTTTCTAGGGTTTCAGCTACGATAGCTTTCACCCATTTAATATATATTAAATCATTCATTACAGTTTAGTTTAAACACGCTAGTTTTTTTGTCAACGTTATTTGGCTATTTTGTGTTCTACAGTTACACTGGGCTTTTGTTCAATAAGGTTTGGGTAGAAATGAGACAATGAGTATGTTATGTGATTTGGGAATTTTGTGAGTACAGTGAGTTTTCATGTGTTTCATGGTTTAATATTGTATAGATTGTTTTCATGGAGCACATGTATGGCCTGTGAATGAGAATTTTGTGAGTACAATGAGTTACAATTTTTTTAGTGGCCCCCCGTGTGCTGAAATGCTTTTTCCAGATTGTTGTAAGTAGTTGTTTGTTTTATATTGAAATTGGTGGTCCCCAATCAATTTGTTGTAAATGGTTGTTTTAAAAGAAAGTGGACGTTTTTAAATGCCAGTTGGCCAAGATGTTGGAAATAGAATATTGTTTGTGTAGTTTTGTCTCATATGTGCTCACATTCCCTTTACACAGACATAAAAACATGTCATTGACACTTCAGTTAAACTTGGACAATATTTTTTTAACAGTATGCTTGTTTAGACGTGACACGTGACTGGTTACAATGAGAGACTTAATAACATTTGAAGTGCACTTCGGAGGAAGATTTGTTTGCAACGTAAGCTGCACGTAAGTTGGTGGAGATGTTAGGATCCACGATGAGCCATTTTACCCGGATTGCCTCTATTTCATCGAGCTAGAGGAGATTGAAAAAATTATGGGTACAAGACATGAGACCTGATTTACTATAAAAAGCCTAATTTGAACATAACATACGGGTTGGTGCTACTAACCTCGGATTACGATGTGCTGAACATGGTTAAGTAATCACCATGGAGAGAACCTTTGTGTGTTGTACTTGGTAGGCTTTGGAGAATCTCACGTTGTTGATCCTGAGGTTGGTGTAGAGTATGATGAGGAAGAGGATGAAGAGCGTCGTCGAATGGGAATTAACGACCCCCTTTTGGCAACAAGTATTGAGTGAATATGACAAGCTTTTTGACATAGGAGTAGAAGTTGGTTGCTCAAGTGGTAAATCAACTGGAGCTGGTACATCAACTGAAGGTGGTAATGTAGAAAATGAGAGTGATGGATCCATGTACTATACTAGAGACAGTGAGGCTTTGGAGGACAACACCCTGCAGTTCTTAATGAATTTTTTACATCTGACTTTAGTATATCCCTAGTATGTCTTGTTATTCCTTGGCATATGTGCTCTCTAATAATGCAAGAAGTGATGTACTCATGTCTCCTACAGCAAGTGACGATGATGCCCACCACCACACTAATTCCTTACATGTACACTGGCCAAGATTTTCACGAGTCAGACATGGCGAACCCAGTGTTGAAGTTACTTATGAAGTTTCCTTCAGTGTAAGTATTCTGAGCTGTTGTTCGTCAAGCAAGTTTACTGAAAGGCAAAGATATGAATTTTAAGAAGAATTGTGGAGACAAGTGCATTGTTAGATGTAGAGCTAAACCTTGAAAATGTAAGCTATGTTGAATAATTGGATTTGCAGTTCAGGGACTTCACTAACACATAAAACAATTAGTTTTGCAATTTGAATCTCAGCCACATTCCACTAACCTGACGGATACTTCGACTTTTAATGAACCAAGTCAGTTGTCTACTCCCAATGCTACTGCGACACGCAAACGCAGAGTCAATGAATCCACTGATGCAGAAGGCCAATCATCCAGAGAGCAATTGGGACCTGAAATGGTATAACAAATTAACTGAATTACACTACACACTTCTAAATATATAACTATTGTCATTAGCTTGATTTCGAACTCACAAATTACTTAGGCGCGTACCAAAAACAAACGTCACACGGGTAAAATAAGATTGCAAAATACAACTCCAATCTGAGATTGCAAATACAACAGTCGACACCAGTGTAAAAGCTGGCGTAACAAAGGTCAGGACAATTGCATTTCTTTAAAAATATGCCCTTGGTGATCTACTAAACTTAACACATAATTTTCTGATGTAGAAGAAAAAGAGTGATGGACCATCGAGAAAAAAACTGCATGTGTGCCACAAGCAATCTATGGTACCCATGCCGTCAGCGGGCATTGAATCAAAGATTCGACAAAGAAAATCAGATCGGCTACAGGCTCAATTCGAGATTCAGATCAGCAAGAGCACTGGAACCCCTACTGTGGTTGACTTGACAACGGGCAAATGTGAAGCCCCTACAACAGCATATGGGGTACGTTGTGCCTGGGGAACCCGACAATGAAGGTACCAAATTTGTGGCAGGGCCTGAGAATGTGAAGACTAAAGCTCATGTCAGCACATCAATCGAGGTGATTCCAATGATTGAAAGTGCCATTAAACTTTGGGAGGAGAAGCAAAAGGGAAAGTGTCTCGCATGGTAGTATTAGATTTAAGTTGGGTTTTGTAATTGCTGACTATCTTATGATTTGTTAAGCAGTGTGTAACTTTTGTATGGCAGGATATGTAAGATTTGCCTCTATTTTGTGTCTATATGGCAGGTTTTCATTGAACGACCATTTTGTATTATGATTTGTTATGTATAGGCAGTATGTGCGACCATTATTGTGGATTTAGAACAGCTTACAAAAACACATGTTGTTTGACAATTTTTGAGGATTTAGGAAAGGTTGTATACAAACTATGGTTGTATACAACTTTGGGAGGAGAAGCAAAAGGGAAAGTGTCTCGCATGGTAGTATTAGATTTAAGTTGGGTTTTGTAATTGCTGACTATCTTATGATTTGCTAAGCAGTGTGTAACTTTTGTATGGCAGGATATGTAAGATTTGCCTCTATTTTGTGTCTGTATGGCAGGTTGTCATTGAACGACCATTTTGTATTATGATTTGTTATGTATAGGCAGTATGTGCGACCATTATTGTGGATTTAGAACAGCTTACAAAAACGCATGTTGTCTGACAATTTTTGAGGATTTAGGACATGTTGTATACAAACTATGGTTGTTAATGTTTTGCCAGGTTATGTTGTCACATTGAAACTGTCTTTGCAGATTAACATAATGCACTAACTTGGAACTTAATGTTTGTTCAGGTTATGTTACCACATTTATGTCTCATTATTTTCACGTATTGGGTTGCACCACATTGAATATAACATCATTTGTAAAAACTAAATAGAACATTAGATAGATGACAAATTAAGTGTACATAATAAGTTCACGCTGACACTAACAAAATACACGTGCAGTACAAAATAAGGCTATTGGGCAACACTAGCATTTTAACACACATGATACATAAAGATATATGGGAGCATTTACTGTTCAACATGACCATTCTCAAGCCTGAAAAACACAGACACATCACAACACCAAAAAACACCCAAGATAATTAGCAAAGCCATTTTATATCGCCTTTGTTAAAACTCAAGCTTCTAATTCAGGGTCTCCACTTCCAATCGATGCTGCTCTTGTTGTCATAAGGTCTTAACCTCTTAATTTTCAGGGTCTCCACTTATAACTGTTGTTTCTCATGCTCTGCATCCATATAAGTAGTACACTTTCCACTATCTTTTCTAACTATGATTCAACTCTTGCAACCTTTTCATTAATCTTCTCATGTCGGTCCCTTAACCGCCTCAACACTTTCTTACCATGATGGCACATCTCAGGGTCGTACCATGAGAAATATCCACAAGGTTTGTCATACTACAACATTAAACACAATTAATGATCAATCAAGTTGCTTTTTGAGAAAATTATATATTTACTCACAAAATTACCTTATAATTAACACAGCTAAAAAAACTGCGTAAATGATGTCTTCAAAATTGCTTTAAAACCACAATAGCAAATTTGACTTGGCAATGGCAAAAAGAATAATTTTTTCTTATTTTTTTCTAAGTTGTTTTTTTAAGCGGCTAATAATTTTTATCTTTAAGTGTAAAGAAAAGAAAAGAAGAAAATTCTAAATAGCATTTGCTGTAAACCAGATGCGGTTTTGAGATACTGCGACCGTGCTACGCTACAATGACAAACCCGACTCGTTTGCACCCAACACTTTACAGTCGTTAATGGCATTCCCGTAATTTATGCACAGCACTCACCGGCTAGAGCAACCCAAAAAACTGGTGACCCTCGACAGCACCGCAAATCTATATTTTGACTCCCCAGTCCCAGAGAAAGAGAACGAAGATAATGGCGTCGGGTTGGGGAATCACAGGGAACAAAGGCCGATGCTACGATTTCTGGGTGGACTTCAGCGAGTGCATGTCTCGCTGCCGTGAGCCCAAGGACTGTGCTCTCCTCCGCGAGGACTACCTCGAGTGCCTCCACCACTCCAAAGAGGTTTCACGATCTCCATTTCTACCGTTTTTTCATCAAATGTTGTTCCCTAAAATCCCCCTTATCCTCGGATCAGAGCACAAAGCTCTAGAGCCTTGGATCAATGGGCCGGATTTGCTCGAGTCTGAATGTTTTACTCTTTGATGTGGTCTGAGAACCCTAAGACCAGCCCCTTGATTGGGATTATAATTGGATATATTCTCAGATATCGGTTGAAGTATTGGGGGCAGATGGCATTATATTCGGTTTTGTCAGAAAATAGTGTGGGTGAGGGCTTTCCTCAATCGAATGGGCAAACTTTTATAATCAATCGAATGGGGAAACTTTTATAATCAATCGAAGCGGCGAACTTTTATAATTAGTGGCATTTCATAGTGTTTCTGAAATTTGAGAAGCACCTTGTGGAATGCATGGTATTTCTTAAACCTTTTCTAGTGAACCAATGACATAGTTTTGGGGCTAAGTGTTATATACGCTACTATAGCTGGTCAATTGAAGAAATGAAAACTAATTGATTGTTGATGATTTGCCATGTCCGTACTCGGATGTTGTACAACTTTTCCTGTTAGTGGGTTATGTTTCTCCAAAGCCTCGAGTTGGCTTCCTTAGATTAGGTAGGAGAGGGAAGATAAGACAACAGTTGATATCACGACAACCTGTTGTTGGCTAATTCTAACTAAAAGAAATATCTTGCATATATGGTGTGAAACGGAAAAGAGAGCTATGCTTCGTACATTATGCTGCCACCGATCCATATCCTCTCCAAGTGGTCTACCTTGCTGATCGTATCATTTTGGACAGTAATAGATATATTCCCCTCAATGAATCGAATGGTCCTTCGACCTTCATTTGATTCTGACGGCCAGTAGGAAATATACATTTAATTTTTCTAGTTGCTTGAGTGTTTTTTGTCACTGATCATGGAAATACATGGAAAGCCTAATGTACACCTGTATCAATCACTCCGCATGGAAATTCAAGCTCAGTAGCAAGGGAGGTCATTTGGAGGGATCCTCAATGACACAAATTGATGTGTGGTCTTGGTGAACTCAAAACACAATTTTATAGTTTCTCTACAATTCTTTGTTTGTGTGACAACTTGTAAGTCACAATACGTCTTATGGCAACTATTTTGGTTTTCTAAATTGGTATAGTTTTATTTTCAATGCATGATTTCAGTTTACTTATGTGCGGGGTTTTATGATGTGATATTTTAGCAATTTAAATTAGCTTATTAGGGTATGTGTAGCTGACTTCAAGTGTCATGGTTTAATGGCTTTGCCGTTGAAGAAGATTTCAGGGTTATTGTCATATTCCCTAGTCCAATAATATCTTTAGATGCCATTGAAAGATTAGGAGGTGAAAAGTTGGCCATAGCAATTTGCATTAAAGTATTTAATGATATTTCAACCAACGAGTATCTACATGAAAGTTATTGCAAATTGACCAACTGAATGCAAAAAATGATAAGTATGTTCTACTTCCTTTGTATTTTTTATTACTCTTTTCTTTTCAAAATAAATCATGGGGTTTTTTTGATGAGTATGATCTTGTGGCCGTGTAACGAGCTTTATTGCTATATCCTGAAGATTACTGCAAATGCAAGTGTAAAATACGATATGATGAACTATAATGAGCTCCACCCATATTGTTGAGCAAAGAATTTGATCCAATTGCCCTCTTATATTTTGCGCCTTCTCTTGGGATCTCATGATTTTTAAATGCTTGTGTTGGTTTGCTATATTTTATTACCATCTGTCATGACAAGACAAAAATAAAAAGAAATAAAGAAGCTGACCTTTACTACCAAGAGGAAATGCATGTGTGTTGCTATGAAATAACAATGTGGTTCATGTCGTACTTATAAAAAAAATGTAAAAAATAACAGTGTGGTTCATGTTCTCACTGTATTGTCTGTATCGAGTCTCATAATGTTTTCCCTGGAACTTTTTGCAGTTTCAACGAAGAAATCGGATCTATAAGGAGGAGCAGAGGAAACTTCGAGCTGCTGCACGGAAGGGTAAAGAGGGTGAAGAGAGTTTTGATAAACATCACCATTAGTCCGTAACTGATCATCTTCTTAGACCTGAGAATAAAGATTGTACGGTGATGTTGTATTCATAAGTTTTTCGTGTTATTCAGTTTTCAATTCTCATGGAATGTTGTCCACTGCTTGGCATATGTGATGAGACAGATATCAATTTGTTTTGCACTGCATGTTGTTTACGTATTTCTTGGTGAATCTGCAATATCCTGTTAAAGGGCAGTTTGAGTTATAAATACACGGCCTATGTCCATTCAAATGTAGGGAATTTAGGCTTTGACTTGGGTTTGGTGTGGTGGTAAGGCTTTGGCTTGGGTTCTAACGTGTCCCAAGTTTGAGCCCCAACACTCCTATTATCGCCCTTGACTTATCCGCTCCCTGGGTTGTGGGGTCGGTCCAGGGGGCCGGGGTTTATACTTCAGAGTTGGGCCAAAAGGGTCCGGTTTTGGGGGATTTACTCGTCATAAAAAAAAAATGTAGGGAATTTAGGGTAACTTCTATTGTCGGTGATCAGGTTAAGTGAGGACTGAATCCGAGTATCAGAATTTCTAATTACTTTGCATCTGTCAATAGCATGCTTTATTGGCCAGAGAATCCTCAACTACAGAAGAGAATAGTGATTTGAATTGCTTGCACAGCCCACGATAGTGCTGAATTTACATGATCAGACAAAAGCATGCTTATCAAATTGAGTTCGTCTTGTGAACACTGTTTTTATTTATAATTTTTTGCAGGAGTATGATATAACTTATAAGGAACATCCTATGAGATTTACACATAGTTTAAGGTGACATATATGTAAGGGACAAATCCATTAAGGGCTGTTGATAGTTTTTCTAATAGGCAACAAAAAGTAACAGGACACAAACTGGTAAAATACTCGGTGATATTTTTTTTTTTTGCTTTTTTATTTTCCGTTAGAGGCAACATGTACATTCTTTCCACACGTTCGAATGCAATAGTAATATTCTTATATGTCTTTGGATCTTGCATCCTGGTAAACGTAATACTTTATAATAAGACTAATATAGTAAAAAGGACGGTCCGAGCTAGGATAAGATTTTCGAAGGAGTCTTGAAGCCAACATTAGGAAACTGGCTACCACTTGCCCCTTTGGCCCTTGACGTGTAAATCAGATAATTAAGCATATAATAAAAACACGATATGATATTTTCTTTTGGAAATATTGGAACATAGAAAAAGGCACATTCTTCCATTATAAGAAGAAGAAGAATAATATATTGTGAATCTCACTTTGAAGTTTGATTTAAATCCAAGCGGTTACTTGTCTAATTATACACTTTTTAACTATGACCATAAAAACAAAAAACTGTACATTATTAACGTAAATTCATACAAGTATAAAACTTTGTATTTTACTGCCTATTCCAACGGGTGTGAGAAAAATAAAGAACACGGCGTCCCTAGAGAACTAATTTTATTATGTGCTGATAAAACATTTAAAAGAATATATTTTTTAAGAATTAGTTTCGATTGACAAGTGTATGTTTCTTATGTTATTTGTTAATGTTACGAATCTCCTAACTTACTTATTATTTAGGATGTGGAATACTTATATGTGCTCGCATTTATGTATATATTAGATGGGTCAGCTGCAGTGGGCCATACACATAAAACTTCTCTCTACTTAGGTTATGTTTGTGTTGTAAAATTTTTGGTATTAGGTTTAGTGTTGGTATTGGGTTTAGTGAAAAAGTGAAGATAGGTAATTTTTTATATTTTTTTATGGGAGATAGAGATTATATTGTAGTATTTTATTGGGAGTTGGTGAAATATTTTGTGAAATTTTTACCGCAAACGCACCCTTAGGCTGAGTTTGAATGGGCAAAAAAAATTTCTGATGAAATTTTTGTTTTTGAATGTAGTGTAAATTCTTTTAGGATTGATGAAAATATTGTTGGAGTTTGTAAAAAGGTATTTAAATTTGTAAAAAGTTGTTGGAGATTTTTAAAAAGATATTGGAGTAGGTAAAAATTTAGCTGTGATTTTTTTTTTTTACATCTTGACATAGGCTTAAGAGCATAGAAGAATTCTCATTATAAGTACTATTTTGTTATTGGAATTGAAAGAGTATGCATATTTTTATTAAAAGACTTTGTCCTACTACTCATAAGTAGAGGTGGGCAAAAATTATGGTAAGAAATCGGAATTTTGGGTTCCAATTCTAACATATATAGGAACCGGAACTGAAAATCATTTCTGACAATTTTTCAGTATAACATATAATTTGTTGGAATGTTTATTTTAGAATTTAGATTTTGGATAAATGTTTGCATTTATTGTTAGTTTTATGATGAATAATTAAAAAAATCTTTCAAAGTTTCGATTCAAAAAATATTATGGTCCAATTAAAGCCCAAAGAAATATGACCAAAAAAGCGGCATGCCGAACCGAAATTTTCGACTCTAATTTTAAAAATTCAAGTTCCATTACGGTATCCATCCCTACAATAAGTATCAGGTTGCATATTCATATATTCGTTTAATTAATAAGCACACTTGATAACATATATAAATAGAACACATTCTTTATTAAAAAGAAGAAGAAGACAACAAATTCATCAGTGTAAAATTTAAGAATGTTCAGTATCTAATTATACAGTTGTCAACAAAATACAACTTATAACACGTTATACTTGCTCTTTTAAGAAAACTGCACATTTTTTATATCTATTTTTATCACCAATCTCACGAGAATTCCCGGTACTTCGAACAGCTAGGACTTTTTTTTCCATCCAAACATGGGCTAATTATGCTTATAAAATTACTCAAAAATAATAACATATGCAGTGTTATCCAAAAATTCTATCCTTATAGGGAATATGAAATAGTTAAATTTAATTTTAAGGAATAAGTACACTTTTTACCCATTAATTATTGTGATTAGATAGGTTGCACCATAAACTACCATATTTGACAAATTACACTCTTTAACTACCAATTTTAGACAATTTAAATAATTAATTAAATTTTTAGACCAAAATAACTATAAAATCTCTTAACCCACTTTGTATATATTAAGGATATTACTGTCAATTATTTAAGTTATTAGATAATTATTGTCAAACAAAAAATGCAACTTATTTAATATCTATGTTGTTAGAGATTGTGTTAAAAGTATTGATTTTTATGTAAGATTTTTTTAAGAATTTAGATGTCATTTTGTGAATTTTATTAGGGGTAAACTCATAGTTAGCCCCCTATGTTTGACCAAAAATCAAGTTAGCTCCATATTTTTCAATCCTACAATTTGAGACCCATAAATTTCACAACCTATCAAACTTAGCCCCCCGTCTAAATCAGGTGTTAAGTCCGACGGAAATTCATGCAAAATGGCCGAAATGCCCCTCCAAAGCTAAAATTTAGAATAAAATAAAATATAAATATAAATTTAAGAAATAAATTAAAATAAATATATTATTGAAATAGAGTTTCAATATAGTTTTATTTAAAAATATTAATTTTTGAAAAAATATCATTTTTATTTTTAATGATTTTTTTTTTATTTTTTTTAGTAATTTTATTTTGGAGGGCATTTTGGTCATTTTTCATGTTTTTCCGTCTGATTTAACGTCTAATTTAGACGGGGGCGAAGATTGATAGGTTTTGAAAGTTATGTGTATTAAATTGTTGAATTCAAAAATATGGGGCTAACTATGATTTTTGCCCAAACATAGAGGGCTAACTATGTATTTACCCCATTTTATTATATTCATTTGCAAAGGAACATTTTCTAGTAATTGAATGATGTAATGTGTTAAGTGGGTAACTTAAGATGCAAAGTATATAATATTATTAGTTTGAGATATAATGTGTCAAATATATTAATTTATAATAAAATGTGTCAAAATTTATATAATTTAATTCATGAATGAAAAGTATATTTACCTCAAATTTTAATTACTGCTACAAATGCACGATGTGACTCGAGATCTCCATTGTACAAGACCGGTCCATCATTTAGTTCTTATTTTGAGTACAAAAGTCATAATTTTTTTTAATCTTATATAGACGTGAACTTAAAGTTAACCATATGTATTTGCACTTGTGCTTAGAGTTAAATTATATTCATCTTAGGCTGCGTTTGTAAAGCTAATCTTCCCCAAAATTTTATCTCTCTCCTAATAAAATACTTCAATATAATCTTTCTCTCCCATAAAAAAATATAAAAATTACAAAAACTATAAAAAATTAACTCTCTCTTCACCTTTTCACTAAACCCAATACCAACACATATTCCCATACCAAAAATATTACAACACAAACACAACCTTTATATGGGTACTATCACAAGACATGTTAGATATCTAGGGGGTGTTTGTTTGTGGAAATTTCGGAGAATATTCTTGAAATTTTGGGAATCTTTACTTTATTGAGATTTATTGGGGTTTGTGAAAAGTAGAATATGTGTGTGTAAAAGTTAAAAATTTTGGATTGTGTTTGTTTTGTTGGAAATTTCGAACCCCAAAATTTTGGGGAAACAAACACCCCCCTAATATCTTTATGCATAGGTCAGTAAAAAAACACATTTGTTTAGATTTTATTTGAGAATTAGATAATCCAAAAAAAGAAATATTCCAATTACATCATATCCCTTGGAGAAATATTCTGGACGCCCATATGCCTTGTTCTGGTCCGCTCATCGCTGGTCATGACTTGATCAACGACCGTGATTCAGCATTGACTAGCCACTTTTTAAAAAGAAGACTTGCGGAGGAAGAATTGTGGCGCCTTCCTCGTACTCTATACACACCATTGTCCACTCCTAAAACGGCCACGCAGTTGGCTAAATCAGAAAGTAGTCAACGTTGAGACGAAAACGTTGTTGACTAGTCAATGCGCACTCGCCAACTCGTCCGAGCTCACCTAAAGACAAACTCCTCCGATCACGGCCTCACCAGCGAGGGAGTGGGAGAAACGGAAGACTTCCAAAAGCGAAAGGGAAAGCAAGTCGTCTTTCTATTTGAGACCCTTTTCCTTTCGTTTTTCACTCTCGTACCGTGCTGAGAGAGAGATACACAGGTAAACGTGCGGAGTTTTTGGCAATGGCGTCTCCAACTTCGGTGTGTAGCTCATCGTATTCGTCTCCATTTTCGCCGTCCAAATTCTCGTCTCTTCCGGTAATGGCGCTCAGGGGGAAAATCGTAGAGAAAATCCTCGAAAATCGCGTCACGCTCATTGTTGGCGAGACTGGCAGCGGTACTCTTTTCTTCTTCTGCGTTAATATGTTGAGTATCGATTTGAGTGTTGAAAGTTCGAGAAATGTAGTATCTGCGTTAATACGTTGTGAATCCGAGCTTACGTGTAACGAAACCACGTAAGCTCGGATTCACACCCTGAAAAACTGTCATCGCCTTGAAAATATGAAGCACGTTTTCTAACCGATGTGTGACTATTACATACATTCACCTTTTTAGACCAACGCTCACCTTAGTTGAGCACCATGAGTTTCTGTTCACCGGCTGGGGCTGTGCTTATATCACCGGATACATGGCTGGCCACTTTGTAAGGGCGGAAGAGGGATAGCACAAGAGTTTCTGACATTCTGTTCGATGTTTGGTTGGCAGAGTTCATAAGTTTTGCATGTTTTTTGTTTTGTTTTGTCTAGTCTCTGCAATTCAGATGATAAGAAATACAAAAATATCAATTTTCATTATTCGTTTTCTTAGCAACCAAACGGGTTGTTTCTTTAAAATTGCATGATAGTGGTTGTTTGATTGGAGTGTCCTTTCTTAGAGAGCTTTGCTTCAAAATACTAGTTAGGGATGTGGTTTTTTACTTCTTTACGAGTGCAATCATAAGGAGAGAAAGATGTTGCAAAGTTGTATGTGAATTATTTTTGTGCTTTGCTCTTCATAAAGTCATATTTTTGGCTCAAACTTTTATTCAACTATTTGATCTAGTTGATTGTCTAAATTGTTTTCTTGTGGTTTCAACGTTCTCTCTCTGTCTATCTCTCTCGTTCTCAGTGGTTAAAACATAAATATTGCCGGACTAGGGCATTCTTCTTAACAGTGTTTTTGAACTGCTCACTCCACATTAGATCGTCTTCGAAAGATGTACTTCTGGAAATTGGCACAGTTGTCCATTGTGTTATTTAAGTCCCAAAATCCATATCCGTAAAATATGTGGTTTATTCTTCTCGTACCTAAAAAAGATCATGTGGTGATGACAAGTTATGCGATGTTTAATTCATTTATATTCATAGGAGAAAACACAGGTTTGCCACTTTTCTATCTTTGCTCTTTCATTTAAGGCCACACGGATGAGAGTGGGTTTATTTTTTGTTTTAACTGAAGGAAAGAGCTCACAAGTTCCACAGTTTCTCCTGGAGGAGGGCATCGAACCGATACTATGTACTCAACCTAGGAGATTTGCTGTTGTAGCTGTTGCTAAAATGGTTGCAAAAGCTCGTAACTGTGAAGTGGGAGGAGAAGTTGGATACCATATAGGTCATTCAAAGCACTCATCGGCAAGGTATCTTATGGTCAATAATTTCCTTGTACAGTTCTATCATGTTAGTCTGAGCTTTGTATGACTTAGCTTAAAAAATTTAGGTAGGAATTTGTGTAAGTCTTTGCCTTATCTTTCCCTGACACCATATTTGAATGAGGATTCCTTTGCCAAGATGTTTGTGTATATGCATGGATGTGATTGTCTGCATTTCTATACTTGGGATGTGATTTGATTTCATCAAACTAAAAGTGCTTTCTTTATAGGAGGTAGATAAGGTCAGTCATGACATTATCTTGTCTTATTAGCCTCGTGGCATTATCATGGAGCTTATTTGTATTTGCATGTTAAAAATATTCAGATATTCAATTTGATCCTAGGCGAGTCATTCTAGAAAGGCCAGTTTCGGTTTATGTTATGCACTCTTGGCATAAGTTGTCTTTGAGATGATTACAACTGGCAAAATTCCGTGCAATCCAGCATAGAATGATGGTCCATATTTGTTAAATCTGGTGATAATTGACTCTAGCCCTGTGTGCTTTTCTAATGACAACTCTCTCTCTCTCTCTCTCTTGCTCTTGCTTTGTGTCTGTGCTGAGGTTTCCTCAATGATTGGTCCATATTGTCATCACCTTGGGATGTATTTGTAATGGTTACGGTTTTTCAACTGGTATTAATTCACAGATCAAAGATAGTTTTCAAAACTGCGGGAGTTTTGTTGGAGGAACTGCGAGACAAAGGGATGAATGCCCTTAAGTACAAGGCTATTATTCTTGACGAAGTACATGAAAGATCTGTAGAATCTGATCTTGTTCTGGTCTGTCTGAAGCAGTTTCTGATGAAGAACAATGATCTCAGGTTGACATTTTCTTTCCTATGTACTTGGGTGCTTTTTTTCATGTTCTAAGTTCTTCTAAGCCAAAGTATTTGGAATAAAGTTATGGAGTTAATTTATCAAATTTGTGCTACTTGACTATATCTTCTTAATTTCTTACGGAATGGTGGATTTCTCTGGTGTTTTTGTGCAACTGTGGGTTTTAGTTGACAATTCTATTACATCTATGGTTTTCTAGGGTTGTGTTGATGTCTGCAACAGCAGATATTTCAAGATACAGGGATTACTTCAAGGATCTTGGCAGGGGGGAACGAGTTGAAGTGCTTGCAATCCCTAGCTCCAACCAGAAAACCATGTTTCAACGAAGTGTTTCATATCTTGAAGAGGCAATTTCTTGCACTCTAAATGCAGTTTTTATTTTTTATTTTCCTCTCTTGTTCATGTGAGTCCTCATATTAATTCAAAGAACAGAAGCGTCACTCATTAACATTGTGGTGACGTGAAGTGAGAGATTTGTGGAAAAACTTTCTTGTTCCATTTGTCGGGCTACATATGCTATATCACATCCTTTGGGGTATTAATTGTACAGAATGGAACAACCAGATCTGACTTCTGGACCAGGAATGTGGTTGAATAGTAGATGAAGGAGCATAGGAATAGCCAATGCTTAGTATTCTATAAACTGGACTTACGAATGTATATCATATATATCTTATAGATTGAAGAACAAGGAAACACATAATTTAAAGTTAATTGTGTCTGAACAAGTCAACAAGCTATGGCTGCTTTTGTTTCCAGAGTTTCACATGCAACATATAAGTTGGTTGCTTTTCCTCACATAGCGCATGTGTGCTATGTGAGGAAAGCAACCAAATTATGACGGTGGCCTAATAAGAAGTGTCGTTGCCCCGTGGAAAAAGATTAGACTATGTGAAAGATGGATATAGTGGAAACAATGAGGCTGGACAGTCAGTTTCAGATGTACACTGGAAAATGATTGTTTAATGTTTCAACTGATCCACTCTTCATTTTGGTTTTGTTCTCTTACAGATAACAGAATTTCTTGGAATAAGTTCAGAGCTACTATCCTTGAGATATTGTTCTGGCCCAAGCCCTTCCATGGCTGAAGCCGATATTAAGCCTAACGTGCACGAGCTTATTCATAAGCTGGTGTTACATATCCATGAGAAGGAACCAGACATTGAAAAGAGCATTTTGGTTTTCCTTCCAACATATCATTCACTAGAGAAGCAATGGAACCTTTTGAAGCCGCTTAGTTCATCCTTCAAAATTCACATTCTACATAGCAGTGTTGACACTGAACAAGCTCTCATGGCAATGAGGATCTGGAAGTCCCATCGTAAGGTACACCCGAATGGGTTCTGCCTATTTAAAGCTACGTTATGGTTACTTGTAACTCATGGCCAAGGAAGAGGCAAGGAAGTGGATTTGATATTTAGGCATAAAAGATATGGTCTTTGATGTTTTGTTAAGCATAGTTGCTCTTTTTTTCTTTTTAATGTTGTATGTAAGTAGTCTTTTTGTATTGGAAGGAGAATGTAGGTCTAGTTTAATTCTTATGTGCTTCCATACAAAGCATGATCTTTGGTGCTGCTGAAACTGAAAGTCTAGGTGTAATCATCTAGAATGTGAATTTTTCTTTGTATTATTCTTCCCTCACCAATTTTTTGCAGCTGCAAGGTGCTTTTTGTTGTTGTTGTTGAGCCAGCTAGTAATTGCCATTAGTTGTACATTTTATTGTTGTGGTGGTGCTTTGTTGAAAATACTGTGTTGCACAGGTAATATTGGCTACAAATATTGCGGAGTCATCTGTGACAATACCCAAGGTGGCATACGTCATTGATTCATGTCGATCATTACAAGTTTTTTGGGACAGTAATCGGAGAAGGGAAGCTACAGAACTTGTTTGGGTTTCCAAATCTCAGGTAATGAGGCATTGTACTTGTTATTTTTACTAATTTGTAACACTAGAATTTGCTTGGCTCCTTATTTTGATATTGCTGCAGGCTGAACAGCGTAGAGGACGAACTGGTCGAACTTGTGATGGCCAGGTGTATCGGTTGGTTACAAGGTCATTTTTCAGCCTGCTCGACGATTATGAGCGCCCATCTATACTGAGGTTATCATTGAGGCAGCAAGTGCTTCTTATCTGTTGTGCTGAATCTAAAGCCATAAATGATCCCAAGGGTACGATGGTGTGATCTCATTTTACTTTAAATTTTGGCACTCTTATGAATTTTTAAAAAGATCCTGAATTCCTTTCATTGGACTAAAGATATGATCAATTACAACAGAGGTCCAACATAAAACATTTGTTTTAGTGTTTAACTGGTAAGGTTACACCACTAGCGTTGTGACCGAAGCCACATTTACCTTAGATAGTGGAAAAAGTTTATGTTCAATTTTTCATGTATTTGTATCCATTCAGACTGGAAATCCCTGCTTAATGTAAAGTTTGTCTGGAGTTGAGTGTAAAACTCTACCCACAAGATACTCCGTTGATGAATGCTTGGATGAGTTCTCCTGTAATGCACAAAGGAAAAAGAGGTGTCATGTAAAATAAATATCCAGTCACATATCTTGGACTGTAATCATGTGTAACACCTTTTGTTTGCAGCATAAATGTCTTCAGTATTGCTTTTGGTTGAACTACCCTCTTAATTATTTGATTTTTCCTCACAAATTTTGCCATCAAGATCAGTAGTAAGTACCGGCAATTTGACAAAGAAGCGTTGCCACATAAAATTCTAGCATATTCTTAGAATCTGGTAGTCGTTTTCTCTCCCACTGAATGGATAACATGATAGAGGTATCTAGAAGGACGAGATACATGAACTAAGTTTCATTTTTCACCAAACAAAATTACCGGGCTAACATGGTTGACCGGTTATGGTCTGTTGCACATTTGCGTTCTACCATGACAGTTGAATATGGTCCTAATTTATGCAACTTTGATGCCAGCCTTAATGCAGAAGGCTCTGGATCCACCAGATCTTGAAGTTGTTGAGGATGCATTGAATTTGCTTGTTCACATGCGTGCATTGGAGAAGACATCTGCAAGAGGCCGCTATGAGCCTACATTTTATGGGCGGTTGCTTGCCAGTTTCTCATTGTCTTTTGATGCTTCTGTGATAATACTCAAGTTTGGGGACATTGGAATGCTACGCGAAGGCATTGTTCTGGCTGTACTGATGGATACGCAGCCGCTACCCATTCTTCATCCTTTCGGAGAGGAACATTTGGTACTATTATACCAAGTCATTGAACTTTCTAGATTCAAAAAATTAACTCCATTGCTTGAATAGTTGCTATATGTGATTGATTAATGTTATTGTCCAGTTCACTGAGTACATTGATTGCTACTTTGGTGGAGATAGTGACGTTGCTGTCCTAACTGGACGAAAGGAGGTGGTATTCATGGGCAACTTGTGTGCATATCAGTTTTGGCAACGTGTTTTCAAGGTAAAATAGTATATTTTTACCAGGTTGTTCGGAGCGTTTGATAGATTTTGAATGTGTGGTTTATGCATTTCGTTTTTCTATCAAGGGTAAGCACCGACTTGAACATTTGAGACAACTTCTGAAGTTCAACGAGATGAAAGCTACCACGTCACTGCTGCCCAAGGTTGAAGAAGAATGGTGCTCTTTCCATAATCTTCTCCAATCATCATTACATCATGTCTCGGACATATGTATGGGTCTATGCTTTGACTATATAAGCTCACAGTTCTGTTTCTTTTTAAATGTATAATCTTGTACCGTCCTAGCTACATTATCTGTCACACATACTCGTTGACTTGAGTTTAGTGGCATGCTTTCAAGTTTTCAAGTTCAATCATCTTTCTTCTCAGATGAAGATGTATTGAGTTCCCTTCACCGTTTTAGGCCCAGATTTCTGGCTACATCTGACGGGCTACCATCATACTACGATCCGTATGAGTTTGAACATACATGCCTTCTTAAATGTCAGCAACAGGCTGATAAAAATGCACTTCCTGTGGATGATGAGCACCCTGAATCATCCACTGAAGTAATGAAATGTGTTGCTGTACCATTTGTTGCTTCCAGTCACTTCCAAACCAATGACGTGGTTGAAAAGTTGGCAACTACGATCAAAGAGGTATCTTCTCTTGACATTCTTTTGTTCTTTATCCTTGATATAAACTGACACTCACTTGACTTGTCATAAATGCAGATAAAAGTTATGTATACAGAAGACCGATCTGGTGATCAGCATAAAAACGTGGATGTTGTTTCTCATGTCAATGTGGAGGCTCCTATATGTCTATTTTTTATTAATGGATCCTGCAACAGGGCCAGTCAATGCTCCTTTTCTCATTCACTTGAAGCAAAGAGACCCGTTTGCAAGTTCTTCTCTTCTTTACAGGTATCTCACCTGGGGCTTCAATCCATTCAATGTCGGTTTGAAGTTTTTTATTTGGCTTCCCTTTGCTCAGTAAGTAAGACAGTAGATAGTTTTACTTCATGTTGGGACAGCTTCAGGTGTTTACGTTCCCTCATTTATCCAACCAATATATGTGACCTAAGGCTCACTTTTCTGCTAAAATTATCATGTGAACGTATCAGACATTGCTCATCTTTCCTGGTACCAATTGGGTCCTGGAATAGTGATGATAGCTGTAGCAAATGCTCTTGAAAAAGGTTATCTTTAGTAGAATTTTAGGAGTAAATACTAAAATACACAACTTTTCTTTGGGTATGTAGTACACAATAACTGCATGCCTCCTCGACATTTGAACTCCTTGGACTTGTAACTTCTGGGTCGCTGTCCTACAACTTGCTAAGCAATTCTATTCCCAGATGCTTTTGAATTTTCCAATCAGTGGAATGTTATTATCTACAGAAGAAGATGAGGTTATTACTCGTGGTTTTACCTTAACAATGAAGATTACTGAATGCAACGTGGTAAAGCAATCTACAACATTCTTTAATCTTAATCTTTCACTGGTTAGCAGTTCATTGATAAGTCATGTACATAATTTTGGCCAAATCCTTGTTTAATGTTCAATTGTCAAGTGAGTGGGTTACTTATTTGGATGAAGCCTAATTTTAGGCAATGAATTGCTGTTAGGACCTGAACGCTATACTCAATATGCTATAACGGTTTTTTTTGTTCAGTTGCTTGATGTGTATTAATTATCGCAATGCTGAACTGAAAAATAAAGTAACTAATTGTAAAACTAAAAGATCATCAATTTCTCCCATGTAGAGTTTTCTGCTCGAAATAGAAACTTCTTCATAAAGACAGTGTTGGCCTAGAATGTACACAAAGTGCATTCTTTCCACAATGTAATGTATGATTCTACATCTGGATGCCAGTTTAAAATATACATCAAAGTCACTTTAAGTTACATATGCCTAGTAATTATCCTGTTTGGAAATGCACTAATGGTGTAGGATGTTATGGGCCGAAGATATACCATCCATTTGTCAGAGGTTTGTTGTTCTTTTCTGACGCCTACTCTGGCAGTGAGGGCTGCTTGTCTGGGAACACCCTTCTTCTGTAGAATAGATTTTTTTTTGTTCTTTTGATAAACATCGTAATCGAGAAGTTTCTCAATGCTAGTTTGATGCTCTGCATGCAGTGTAATTTGTATTTAATATATGACAGGGTTGTCGAAATGGAGGTTCATGTTTCTTTTCTCATGATCTGGGTTCATCGGCATCTTTGAGCTCAACTTTATGCCTGCAAGAAGATGGTGATGCAAATGCTGAATCCCTTCTACGATTGTTTCCCACATCTTCAGATGGAAGCATTCTTCTATTGGATGACATGGATTTACGTTTCTCATCAAATCTTGCTCGCTACTATGATCCATCCAAGATAATTTCCACAACATGTTTGTCTGATACCTCCATCTGTGACTCATCGTTGGCAGGTGTGAGGATTTTGTGGGGCCTTCATCACCCATACCAGACCCTCATTACCAAAGCAGGGGAAAACCCAATCCCATGGAAAGAAATTAAGTGTGTGCTATGGTTTCCTGTCTTTGATAGTGATGGTGAAAATTTGGATGTGCAAAAGCCCCTCTTGCAGAATTTCTTTGAATATCTCGCCATCCGGATATTGGCTGATGCCTTGTACGAAGTGCGTGTTATCCTTACCATGAATAATATCCGATTTTCACAACTAAAGGTAAATTCGATGCTATGAATCATCCTTGTATGCCTTCTGCACGGCCTACTGTGCTAATGAAATTTTGTCTTAACATAGTCCAACATGGAAGTCAAGTGTATTTTAATGTACTGTCTTTAGATAATAATGCGACACTGGAAAGTGGATAGGTGCTATGTGGAACTCCTGTGACAATATATCAATAACATACTGATGTTGGAACCTGTATTTTAGATGGTTTTGATACCGATGATGGTGGGATTTTCTGAAGCGTTAAGATTATTATTTTGTTTCAGGTAGAAAAGTTGGGCAGTGATTGCTTTTTCTTCCTTACTGAGTCATTTCCCTTTGATGAAAGAAACTTTGGAGAGTTGTCGGACTCGATCACCATGAAGAAGCCAATGGTGGTATCAAGGGGCATCTCGTATGTTTTTGACCTGCACCCGCCCACGGACATTCAGTTTGGTGATTATGCAGCTACACTCCACAACGGGTTGCATGAGATCCAGAGAAACTTTTAGAGGATGCCCTGTTGGCCCCTGCAAGAACTCCTTGCATAGACATTTGAATAAGGTCGTATATGTTGCTAGTTGTCAAGTTGTTTGCCTTGCGCATGTGTGTTTAACTGGTTATACAAGGATGGTGAATTACTTTTATCCGACGAAGTATGACAGTTTCAGTTACGGGGTGCAATAGAACTGGTATTGAGATTCTCGAGGCAGCCTTCGGAATTTATTCTCCGCATGATCTTGTATACAAATATTATGATGGTGAAACTGGTAGCATACTCGCTTACTCGACCTAGAACTTAGTACTTTAATGATGCTACGCCTTCGATCAAAGCAGAAGTCTGTGGATTCATACAGGCAATTCATCGAACACCTTGTGACACCGTCTTTCTTGGAAATTGAGGGGTCGCAGTCGTTTTTCTTGGCTCAATGCGACTTAAGAGGGAACTTTGATGCAAAGGCAACACTGATGCTAATCAATGCATGTTAGAAACATCAAACTCGGGGGGGGGGGAGGTGAAATGGAAAAAAAAAAAAGTTCGGAATCTACACAGCTTCTAGAAAAGGACTCGACGGAGTCACGTAGTTGAACGGGAACACGTGTTCGCGTGAGAGGGCAAAATGATAGAATTCACAAACTCCAGCAGTGACCTTAGTGTTTCACTGTATCTGACAGCACATAGAATCGAACTTCTGGTAAAAATCAGCTGCAAGGTCTTCAACTCCCAACGGTCTCTCTCTCCCCCCGCCTTCCCCAGGCTCATATAGAAGAAGACCGCGAAAAGATGTCTGAAACTGGTACTTCATCTTCATTTCTGAGTAAAATCTGAACCCCCTAAAACCTAATTTCCAAGGATAAATCCAAAACCACCAATGTCACATAAAGCCCTAGATTCTCGGCACTCCATAGACTCGTGCACAATTCAGCTCCACACTTGGAGACCCTTCCAGCTCCAACCCAAAACCCTAGATTGCTCCGACTCTCACGTCACCACCACTACTGCCAACGTATCATGCTCGAAGCCCTATCACTACTGCTCCGCCAATGGGGTCCACACAAAGCGTCCCTGCCTCTCCGACCGCGCCACGTCGTTTTCTTTCGTCGATGCCGCCGCCATCGACATGTCTAAGCTCACCCTGATCGATGACGACAGGATAATGGCTGCCGCCGGCCACTACAATAGAGGGAGCTTCAGTTTGATCGCCAGGAAACGACGCCGCCGTGGGTCGAGATCGCTATCGGGTCGGAGCAGCGACCGCAGCGGCACCCGTCGGGGCCTCGGCAGCGTACGGGACCTGCTCGGATATTCCGGTGACAGACTCCAGCGGGGAGCTGTTTGGGAATGGGGATGCGAATTGGGCATCGGATGTGAGCGAAGCGAGGAAGGAGGGGGAGAGGGAAGGAGGAGGGAGTGGGGAGAAGGAGAGTGTTGGCTTTGGGCCGATTTGGGGTTTCGAAGCTCAGGGGAATGAGTCCGGCTACGGGAGCGAACCCGGGTATCGCGGGGATGCGGAGTTCGGGTATGGAGATGAGCATGATGAGGAGGAGGAGGATGCTAGATTGTTGTTTTGGGGTGAGCAAGTTGGAGGTACAATTTTCTTATTGATTTGGTATCTAAAATAAAGTTATTGGTTTCTTATGATGTGCTTCTTGATGTGGCGATGCATTTGATCATGTAGAGAAACTGTCGTCACTTAGGTTCTTGGGAGGTTAGTTTAGTTTAGTTGTTCTAGTTACCGGAATGTTGGTATC
The DNA here is from genome assembly GCA_963930655.1 of Myrica gale. NCBI lineage: Eukaryota > Viridiplantae > Streptophyta > Magnoliopsida > Fagales > Myricaceae > Myrica > Myrica gale. Next base: position 12,349,739 of record OZ005614.1, read on the forward strand.
GCAGCGTCTTGAAGTTCATACATGTAGGATCAAATGCCTTTTTTAGCTCCATTTATATCTGGAGCGTAATTTAGATTTTGAGCTGGCATATATCAACTTGTTCCACTCTGCTGCCTGGAACGGTTAGGATACTGCTCTTATTCTGAGAGGGATGGGCAATATACTTCCCATTGTGAGAAATAAGCACTAACCAGAACGACCGTTCCAGACTTCCTCTTTCCTTAGTGGATTTATGTATTTTGCGAGTCATCAGTTGTGTGTTTCAGGAAGTTGCTGCCGGCTGGTAGAACTTTTTCCATCGACCTGTAAACATGTGCCTATCTTTGGTATGTGTGTTCCAGAAGAGGGGTACTTATCGATCTCTTCCTTTTTATTTATTGAAGGCTTCAGACGCTTGGGATATTGTGAATTCACGTCTCCAAATGTGCAGCATCATATGCATAGATGCATTGATTCTCCATACCAGGGCTTAGTTCTGGTACACACCTATCATCCACATAAGTTTGAGATGGAAAGTTAAATGCAACATCTTGGTTGGAAGTCCAGAGGCCTATCATTCATTGGATGTGTTTTGTGATGTGGCAAAGGTGCCATGGTTTTTAAAGCTTACATTTTAATGGAATATGAATTAGAATCAGGATACCTTTCAAAGTAAGTTTCACCATATATCCTTTGGTAGAAAAAAGTTTTTTTTATTGTGTTATTGTTGCTGAAGGTACATTATGGGAGAGTTGAGTAAGCGCAATGTGGTGAGAAGGAAGAGCACTAGAGCACTCAAGGCTGTGTAGATTTAACTGGATAAATGAGAGCATATGTGGAGCCTCTGGACTCCTAGTAATTTTTGGACACCCTCCACTTGTGTTGTAGCTCCATTGTTGTCTCTGTTCCAATACATGTATGCACTTAAAGACTTTGGATGTTGCTCGATTACCTGCTGTGTTAGCATTTTGGATGGCGACCTGTGTTCTTTGCCTAGTCACCTCAGATATTGTTATAATTTAAGCTATGACGGGATTTAAAGAGAAAATAACAAAGAGGACAAACATATTGATTTGTAATTGATTTAAGTGTGAAATGGCCGTCAACTACATCTCCTCCGAGATGGGGAATAGTGCCGAGGAAGGTACAAAATTGGAAAAAGGGTAAAAGAAAGAACATCAGGGCATCTTTCCTTGTATCTCAGCATTGCATTTTCCTCTCCTATTCATTTATGCTGCATCATTGAGAAGCTGACATTTTGTTGTTCATGCATATGCGTTGTTTGATGCAAGCTTACGTTGTTAATATGCCCCTTTTTTTGGAGCAGAGACAGATTCAAATATGGAGGGGGTTGGCGAGAACACATTTTCGGATCAAAAAACCCATTACAGATGCAGGCGGAAGAAACATGATTGTAGAATGGTGGACTCACTGAGGTAACAGAACATGTCAGTGGCTATGACGGACTCCTTTTGTGTCAGCCAGTTCTTGGCTTCCCATCAATTTGTTGGCTCCTGGATCGCAGCCAGTGCTTCACAAATTAACAAGGGTTAACGTTATCATCTCTGACACTGCCTCTTGTTTACACTTTTCCGCACATGTTCATATCATCTAAACTATGTCAGCTATGGCTGCATTTGGATCTGGATGTCATCATGCAGCACTTTGTTGATCATGTAACATGTTTATTCTCCGCTTCAAGGCTGTGGATTGTAATTGTGAAATGTACAAGTAAAACTCTGGCTTTGATAGTGTGCTTTTGTAGCTGAGCCTGAGTTCCTGTTTGAAGCTGCTCGATAACCCATGTTGGGCTTTGCTGCGTCAAAACTATGTCTCAGACTCTGCTAACCTTTTTTTTTTAAAGTCTCTGTTAACCTTTTACAATGTAGAAATTCACTGTTCTATCAATATATTCTCTGTTGGATGTTAAACAGCGAATTACTTTGGCGGAAGATGTGTTGGACACATTACAAACCTTACGATGACCCCTGCCTGCCAAAGCATAGGCGTCCATTCCAAACCTTCTGATCGATGGGAAGCTTAGCTAAAAATGGGAAGTTTTTATACGTTTTTTTAGTCTTGAGGATAATAATATATTTCCCCAAAAATAAGGGGAGAGAGGGGGGTGCATGTTGGCTGTTTTCAGTCTCTCAGGCCCAGCCCAGATTCCAGTACTTCAAATACTAATTTTTTTTTTTGAAAAAATACATTTTTCACCCACAAACTACCATAGGTTTTGCATTTTGCACCATAAACTACTAATTTTAATACATTACACCCTCTAACTACCAATTTTTGACATTTTGCACCATTTTTCAAATTTTGAGACTAAAATGACAATAATGCCCTTGACCCAATTTGTATATAGTAAAGATATTGTTGTCAATTTATTAATTTTTCAAAGGTATTATTGTCAAATGGAGGGTGCAAAGTGTTTAATATTAGTAGTTGGAGGGTGTAATGTGTCAAAATTGATAGTTTAGGGTGCAATGTCTAACATTGGTAGTTTGAGGACACAATGTCTTAGAGATGGTAGTTTGGGGTGCAATGTGTCACTACTCTGGTAGTTTGTGGGTAGAAAATGTATTTTTTCCTATTTTTTTTCTTAGCCCCCTACGTACTAAGAACATTTCTAGTAGCTTCTCTATTCTAATATTTTGGTTATAATAGAGAACTAATTTAATAAAAAGGCTGAAAAACAATCCCTAGTAGCTTATTTATTCTAACATTTAAACAATGGTTCTCTATTTTTAGAAAACTACTATTCACTTCACTATCTTAAAATATTAATATATATATTATTATTATTATTATCATTATTATTCTTTTTAATATTTCTTTTCTTTTATTTTTTTATTTCTATTTTTATAGAACCAATGATCACTTCACCATCTTAAAATTTAAAAAATTCCGACAATTAGGAAAATACAAAATTTAAAAAAATCTGACCTTTTTTAAATAAGACTAATATTCAAAAATATGATAGTTAGGATAAAATGAATATTTAAAAATATAAATGTTATAGAAAGAATAAAAATAATCTTTAAAAAATAATCTTTAAATAGTATAGTAAAAATATATGGTTATAATAACCATATGAATAATCAGACCACTCTCACCAAAAGCCTGAATCAGCATGATCAGGGTGTTTAAACTCACCAACTCCTAATCTTCCAGGATCTGGCTGATTATAAATTGATTCAGGTTGACCTAAGGACATCCTTGCACTAATGTAGGGCAATACTAAGCTCCAAGATTAAAAGCATTGGTGGGTTTAAGATTTTAATTACTAGGGTTTCTGACACTGGTTTAAAGGCATGAAGGGCTGACGGGAAGAGTTATTATGTTGCCATGAGGGGTTTACTGACTGAAATTAAAACAAAATGGTTTTCAGGATTTTCTTGGCAGCATTAACTGGGAGGTTTTCAGAGTGGTAGAATTAGAGTGAGATGGTGCACAAGTTTGAGAAAAAATATGAGTTTGTTGGAAGTGTGATAACGATTACAGATTTGAATCAAGAATCTCTGGCAAGTTGTTATATATATCATTAGCCTTTTAGTAATATTCAAATGAATTGTTTAGCCTTCGTTCAATCGTGATTTATTTGTTTGTCTGTCATCAAATTCAGTTGCCACATTTTAATCAAACTTCTTCTGAACAATCACATGAATGTAATTTATTTGGCCAAACTATATTGCATGTCAACCCAAAAAAATTAAAGGGGAAATTATACTTTTCACCCTCAAACTACCACGTCTTTTTCACTTTGCACCCTAAAGCACCACTTTTGTCAGATTGCACCCTCAAACTACCATGACCCAACAGTTTGCACCATCCGTCTATAATTTCCTTCAATTTAGACGGAAAACTCATTATGTGCGTCTCACGTGAATATTCGCCACTTGCTACAAAAGTAACATTCAGCGTTCGACCGGTTCATGTAGCGGTTGACCGCAGGTTTTCCGTCTAAATTGACAGAAATTATGGACGGATGATGTAAATTGTTGGGTCATGGTAGTTTGAGGGTGAAATCTGACAAAGATGTTACTTTGGGGTGCAAAGTGAAAAAGACGTGGTAATTTGAGGGTGAAAAATGTAATTTTCCCAAAATTAAACTAATTGTTGAACCTTCTATCCTGTACATTTTGCTAAATTTATTCCGACATTTTTCTTCTTTGAAGTTTGCTTGCACACAAGTTTGAAGGTTTTTGAGTGAATACCAAGTTGCAATTTTTTTATTTGTCTTTAAGGCGTCAGGTCCCTACTCTAGGATCTGAATGGAAAAAAATTTCCGGTTACCCTTTGGTCTTCATTATGGTTCTCCTAACACCCTAAAATAACATAAAGTCGATCCAAGATCACCAACTGCAATGTCTTCAGAATACTTACCATGATACTAGTTCAAAAGGTAACTGTCCAACCATCAAAGTATCTGCACTAGCTCATATATTTCAGATTTACTAAGTTCTTTATGTCCTAAAGTCATTAATTTACATTTTGATTAATGCAGTCCTTATTCCTGACAACATGCTGAGACTAAGCTGATTGCAGTATCAATTGTTTGAGTTGATATGCTCTTAAGCAGCAATATTCTCAGATTTAATATGCTAGAAGATTGGCAAATCGTGCTAATTGTGGGAGCTCATGATGATTCTCTTAAGAGTGAAAACACACGTTAAACCTCATATGTCACTGCATACCAATGATTTCTCCATCAAAGAAATATGTGCCAGCAAGCCTTCTGCATCAACCACACAGTAATTTGCTGCAGTTTCGCAGGGAAAATTAATCTAGTTTACATCATCTAATTTCAAATGTCCAAACTGAAGGGTCATTTGTTTACTAAACCTGTAAAGCCACCAGCAGTAATTTGTTTTCATTAAACTTAAGATATTGTCCTGTTGAAAACAAGATGACAAATAAAGAAATGTTAATCAAAATTAGAATTTAAAGTAGAACTATCGCGAGACATACCCTTTGAACAATATTTGTCTGCAATACAGAATGCAACCTCGGAAAGAGAGAACAGCCAGCATGATTTGATAATGCATCATCAGAAGGCGATGGTATAGATGACGTTAGAGGTGACTGTAAAGTTGATGCTACAGGAATTGCAGGATGCGGGGTAATCGCCTACATAACCCATTGTAATAAAATATTCAGTAAAATTGCATATATATAAACATGTTCTCTCTGGACGATAGGTGGCAAAAGTTATTTCCAAAAATTAATTTTCATTTAAGTTTGTCCTCTTCAAGATTATATAAACAAAACTGAGTCTTAATGTAGCTGCTAACGGCATTTTTTAAAACACTCCCCCACCATGGAAATAACCAAAAAAGCAAATAAGCCTTACAATTGCAGCATCTAGCTGTGGTAGGCTTTCTATAACCTTTTATCGGCCTCATGGATCGACTTGGGAAGAATTTCACACTGAACGCTACCAGAGAAATTGCTCCCACGTCTACAGCAAGCACTTGAACGAAATATAACCCCGTTTGCATGGTTCTAAGATGTGCATGTGCATGCCCATGCCCATGCCTCTCGTTGACTTTGATAATATATATTATCTCCTAGTGCAAATATTTGTGTTTTCGTAAGTTTTGGAACACAATTATTGAGAATGGTCGAACAAATGAATTACAACAATATGTTTCGTAGCACGTACGATCGATAAAGATTTCGTTTCAACAAAAATAAAAATTGTCCTCGTTAGTTTGGTGTCATGTGTAGCTTTAGATTTGTTTGGGACGGAGGAACCTCAATTAATCCAAGACCAGGCTTTCTCGTATGTCCTTAACGATTTAGCCAAGCGAGCAGCCGCAAATGGGTAAGGAGCCATAATATATACCGACTCGCAGCTTCGAAGCTTTTGTCCTTGAATGTGCACAGAATCGATCTGAAGTGCTAGGAATGAATTTTTAAGCTGATCAATCGCATTCAAGCTTGAACTCACGCTACAACACTTGATTTAGACAAAGACACCTTTCTTGTTGGGTTTCTGCAATAGTCTCTAGTCCGTGCACCAAAAGCAAAAAATTCTACCACTTACATAAGTCATAACCATCTTTACGTCTCTATAACCTAATCCGTTACTTGATTATTTGGGTTTGAGTCAAGTAGTTGTTGAAGATGCTTAAATCCGGGAATTGGGACAGGAATTTGATGATGTTAAAAGCGGTTACAGAGGAAAAGACGAGGAAGAGAGCAAGCAAGTTCAGAGAAGGAGGTGCCGATGACCTGAAAAACATCTTATCAAGAGGCAGCTATTCTTTGAAATGCCAACTCTGTTTTAAGGACTAAACTATAAAGTGTCCTCCAAACCGTAGCATTAAAATTTTAGGCCGGTTCAAAGTCAAGAGGCAGCCGTTCTTTGAAATGCCAGCTGCAGAAAGTTGAATATTTTTAAGAATAAAATATTAGACAGAGCACATGGCACCTCAAACCCAATTGGCCTTGCCCTTTAGTTCTGAATTCTTAAGTCAACTGTGCAAATAACCAGCGCCCGCTGAATAAAAGAACATAATTGGCTTGTTCATCCTCTTCACAGAAAAATGAAAGGCTACAGATATGATAACTAGCCCAAATATCCTCAGTGTGCGATATTAACTTGCTGAAAACCACCCACCTCGCCGAAAAGGAAAAGGAAAGATTTATAATACACTGGATGCATTCAGAACAAACAAAACCTTCACTTGAACCCAAAATTAAATGTGTATTTCCTTCTAATTTTCAAATAAAACAACTTAATCATCTGGGCAATGATGCCATCGAGATCTCCCTCCAGGGAGCACCTTGTTGTGTTTCCCAATTCATATCGATACATAATTTTCCTCAGCACGTGAAGCTCTCCAAATACCAAGTACCTTCCACTTCCGCGTCCATCGTGGCCAGTAGAGCTACTCTACCTCATCATCTTCCTGAGCATCTTTATTACCTTTCTCATCTTCATCCATACCTTCCTGGTCTTCATCCACATTTTCCTGATTTTCATTATCTACCTCATTTTCCTGCTTTTTCTTGCCTTCGACGTTTCCTGAAAATACCAGGGGAGAATAAAAGTAAGCTCCTGACAAATGTAGTAGATAATTTATCAATTTTCAGCAAAGAGAAGGTTCAGGAATTAGAAATAAAGAAACATTTTAGATGAGAGTTGATAACAGGAAAGCAATGCATTTAGCAGGAGAAAATTAGGACTGGGAGGCAGTTAGAGCATGGATCAAAAGGATGCAATGAAGATAATATATTGCAGGCAAGTCAAATCAGAGAGAATCACAAAAGTCCAATGAAGGCCCATTATAATCATATTTAAGAAGTTTATATAGGAATAACATCATAAAACAGAACAGAATTGTGATTTATTTCAGCCGGACCTGTTTGAGAGCTATATCAGTGTATCAGACAAATTTCCAACGCAGCATATAGATAGCAAGCATACAAAGGGGAAAAAATACAGGTCAGATTTCACACAGAAAATGGGTCAAGTAAGTCTCTGACTCAGAATATTCTGTCAAGCAGGGAAGGAATTATAAGGGTCTCAAGGATACTTCTCAGAGCATAAAATGGGAAGAAATAATCTAGTGTGCCAAACAGGATTGGTGGTGGAATGGCTAGTCCGCAGTCATGGAAGACCTTTGTGAGGATGTCGTAAGGCATTATAGTTGTCAGTCAGCCATAGATGCTATTTCCCCAATATATTATGATGTTTTTTTCAACCATGTAACAATCTCCTTGCTAAAGGAGAAAGAAATCAATTTGTTATTTGAGAAAAAATATACCATATTCACTGAAGATCACTCCACCAGAACACAGTCCTTCCTCAACCTTAATAAGTTGAAGTGTCATTCTGGGCCCAATCTCTTGAAGCTTGACAGCACTTTTTGTCGAAGCCTGGTTGACTCTACCAAGATCATTAGATAGAGTTACGGTCGCTGCTTCTTCGTCTCCTTCACTTTCTGATCCATACCCAGCCCTTCGAAGCCACAAGAAAAACAAATATAAGACAAAAAGAAATGACCAAAACTAGTCTAACCAAACACGCGTGGCATTACATTAATGTTTTCCTTCCTTCTCGATCTTGTATATGGTTACAAGTTTCTTGAATTCATGTAGATAAAGAAGATTACTCACAATTGTCCCTATAAATAACTTTGCAGACTATAAAGCCTATGCACTAATGTGACGTCAAGCCACTCCTTATACATTATTTCATCCCTTATAGCTCAGTGCCAGCCTATTCATAATTTCAAATTTGAGAAAGAAAATACAATTACATGCATTATAGTCACGTGGAAAAAAGAAAAAAGAAAAAGCACAATTGAACAGCAGATATCCTTGTTGAAAGACTGAAATTTGTGTTTGCATACTCTAGCAGCTACTAATATGAAGAGAATTTTTTTTTCTTCTTTTTTGGGGGAGAGAGAGAGAGAGGGAAGATCAAGATTATTCTTATTCTGTATTTTCTTAATTCTTTCTAAAACTTTCCTCCACCAGTATAATAGTACAACCTATATTGGCTCATAACAAACAACCTGTAGTCCTCAGGAAACCTTTGCAGCACACTGAATCACAGTTTAAGCCACTATAACCAATTGAAAAATAGAATAACAAGAAAGGCTTCTTACTTTGTGACAAAGTCACTCACGTCTTGAAGATTCCTTAAATCAGGGACTTGATGATTCTGCACAAATTTCCGAATTCTACGGGAGACACCCACAGGTTGTAATCTTATGGAGTAATGCCGAAAATCAATAAGCTTTGTGTCCTTGTTGTAATTAAGCAGCACAATTCTCTGGCAAGATGAAAGTTTTACCTGAAAATTCATATTAAGAAGGGATATAAGATAATAAGTCTCGATGGAACTGGCATTGAACTAAAATTTGTTTGGACACTCACAGTGTTTACATCAATGGCAGGAAAGATGTTCTGAAACATAATGGTTGCAAGTTTTAGATGTTGATCCCCAGTCCCAAAACCTGAAAGAACAATCTGCCCATAATGTATCAGAACCTATCATTGGTGTAGACTTAACAAAGAAGAATGCACCATCCATTTAAGTAAAATCAGGCAACTGTCTAGCTGCAGCCCTTCCTCCTCTAAGAAGAACATAATTGAATGACATTAACATGTAAGGTTCACATGGAAGGGGTAGGTGTCAACCATTCAAGGAGTAGCAACTACAAGTTCTTCAGCACCGAGTTAGTACGATTATCTTATAATGTCTCATGCTAAAGGTTGGTAATAGTGAACAGGACCGCAGGTCATTTGATAATAGATGAGGGAGATGAAAGTTGCATAAGGAAAAGCACTCTTTACTTTCCCCTAACTTTTTATCAAGACAGAATTTGTGTTTTTGCGTATTAGTGTTCAAGGAGAATGTCTTATTACCAGAGGAGCATTTTTGAAAAGATCTTGAGGACATCTAGGACGCACTTGAGATTGAGCAACATCAACTGCCAATGAGTATTCCTGTATTTTAAAAGCAAGAGTTGGGCCTTGTGGGGTCCTTGCAACCCTCAAGTATGGTGCCGTTGCGGTTTTTGAGATTATGAGGAAATGAGTTACACCCATAGGTCCAGCAACATTCAAAAAGTCTTTGAGATTGTTCCGTTTCTTCTCCTGCAACAGTGATGAAACATCGATTAACTCAAAAAATTTGAGCACAACAGAATCAGGAATACCCCACCCCGGAAAAAAAAGAGAAGATATAGCACAACAACATTATGACAGGCCAAATAAACGAATTTAGCCAATTGTCGGAACTGAATCCGTGCTAATCCAACATTGGCCTCTCTCAGAACTGAACACATTGGAGGGAGAATTATACTTCAATGAAAGGATTATAAAAAATTGTCCCTTGCTTCTGTCCAAAACCTTTTACAAATAAGTCTCCAGGTGGAAAAAGAAAAATACTCCTTCCCTTGTTTCAAAAATGGTTCTTTTGTCAGGTTTTCATCCCAAATTTAACATGGACTCCACCAGGAGAGAAATGCTCCAGTTAGCATCCAAAAAAAAAAGTTATCAAAGACCCACCATAGCATGGGGAATAGGAAATTGGGGATGGGGAACCCGCCCCCTTCCCAACCAAACGAAAAAAGAAAACCATGCATGATGGTGGAAAGGAAGCCCAAATGGTCCCTGTCATGCCCACTATGCAGGGGATGGATTCTTTTTCTGTGGAGGGAGGGAAGGGAAGGGAGGGGGATCTTTTCTCCCCCTCCCCAATGGTGGGTTTTTCCAATTTTGTTTTTGCTTTTGCTTTTTCATCTTCTGTTATGGTTCTATATCCTCTGCATTCATGGCATGCCACATAGGATGCAGAGATAACCAGAGGGTAAATCCTGTTAGCGTTTGAGATGGAAGCCCAACAAAAAAACCATTGCAGAAGAAGGGGGCGGGCAGAGGAAGCAATTCTTTTTTAAGCCCAAAGGCCTCTTCTGGGTCAAAACCTAGATATTATCGTTTATTTTCCCATTTAAAAAGGAGAAGTGAGTAACTATTTGCACGTAGTTCCAATCCCACAATTAGGTTCAATAGTCAATCTGTTTCTATAAAACATTACATAATTACACCAAAATGTTTCAGCCCCTATTGTGCAGTAAAACTACATTTCATGCCCAAAATTCCTTCTCACCTAATGTGTACTTCAATAATCTCATCTAACAAACATATATACTTCAGGAGATTAATCAAAAAGAATAGAGAGGCAAAGCAGAGAACAAATAATGTTTACCTTAAGATTGAGGGCAGTATAGGGGAGCATCAATTTCCTCAAATCCATTTGTAGTTGCCTCAGGGGGCCAGGCAACTTGCCTCTGGCAAACACAAAGCTCTTTGGAATCTTACTGCCAGTGATATGGTCCACACTAGGTTGCTTCTTCTTCGCAATAGGCTTCAAAAACACCTTCCTTTTATTCTGTTTAATTATAACAATAAGAAGATCGTGCAAGCCAGTAAACACTAAAACAAACTAACACTGTTTCGTTGCTTGGAAACTGAAGAAACATAATCGTAATCGAAAACCCAAGCAAACAGAACAATAAAATCAGAAACCTACTACAATCACTTGACTTAGCTTCTCATACTATACATCCCCTAAATTAAAACAAATATATATCATAAGACTCAAGAATTCAATTTTTTTTTCCTGTAGCCCAACAGCATGCGAAGTCAAACAAAACCAAAACACAACAAAAGTTTTGCTTACGTTTCTGAAACGAGCCATGGCGTCAGAGAATCGTCCCTGGATAAAGAATTCCTGTAGCTGAAAACAAATAAAAGACACATTCAGCATAATCCAAAATATCAGTTCTTCCAGAATATATGCGTACAAACTAAAATATACCTAAATCAAGAACAATTACAACAGTAAATGCTAGGGTTTACGAAGAGCCGGCAAACGCAAATTTACAATTGAAGTCAAATACTAAGAATTTCGCTAACCGTAATCCAAAACTATACGAACTGTCATAAGTAATAAGAACAGCAAAAAAAAACGAAATAAGAGGAAATACCCGCACAGGTTCGTAGTTTTTCCGAGCAAGAACCCAGCTGAGTACTGGCGGGGGAAAACGAGGGTTTCTCAGTGGCTGTGAGCGGCAGTGACTTGGGAAGGCGAGAGAAAGTCTGGAGAGAAAAGAGGAACAAGGGACGGCGGTAACAGCTAGGGCTCAAGAGGTGGACGGCGGCAATGGTTTTGGCCTTTTAACAGAAAAATGTCGCTGAGAGCGCGAGGGAAAACGAAAAGGATCGATTGACAAAAAAAAAAAAGGCGTGAATATTTGCAACGTTTGTTTTCATAATTTTAATCCCCTCAATTTTTATTCTCAATTTTTATATTTTTATTAACTTTTTTATTCTCCCACTACAACTTTTTACCGAATCTTAAAATTTTAACAAAATTTACTTTCCAAACGCACAATAAATCTTTTATAAAAAATGTATAAAAAATAATATTATAATTTAATAAAAAAATTATAAAAAGAATATTTCATTAAATTTTTATTTTGAAAAAGAATTACGGAGTTTGCGTTGATTTTTTTTTGAGAAATTTGAATAATTTAGTTGCTTTAAACAAATTGAACCATGGAGTTGAATATTTTTAATGGATGAGAGTCACCACCTTCGTTTGGATTTTGGATGGTCAACAATTTTTTTTTATATAAAATACGTTTTTATTAAAAATAGTGTATATTTTATCAAGATTTGTAAAAAAATGCTCAGTTAATAAAAAGTTATTGAAGCACACAGTAAAAAAAATGTTTGCAAAAACAAAATTTAGATTAATAACTTTTTAGTCCTCTAATTTTTTACATTTTAAAAAAATGTCCCTAGTTTATGTCTCGGTCAATTCTATTATTAGTTTACGAGGAAAAAATCACTTTGAGCCCTTTAACTATTAATATATTTTTCAATAGAGGTTTAAACTATCAATTTTGACATATTGAACCTCCAATTTAAGGGTGTGTTCGGGAATAGCTCATTTTAGTTCTAGTTCTAGTACCCACCAAAAACGAAATCTATAAATTTCGGTTCTAGGTTACAGATATGTTCATACTAAAATTCATCAATTTCTTATTATCTATATATGGTTTGCAATATTTAAAGCAATACACAAAACAATAAGGACAATAAATAAAATGAAATGCAATACACAGAACAATAATAACAATAAACAAAATGAAAGATAACTCAAACCAAAGGCATAAGTAAGAGAAAACCTACAGGAACTCGGGCTGGGTATTTCACATTGATGTTCTTGAAGTCTTCAAGTCGTTCCTTTGCACCATTCAACATAAAAACAAAAACCCTCATGGCAGCAACTTGCGCGAGAGAGATTTCAGGAGTAGGGTTGTTAAGTGCCATCAGAAAAATCCGGTGGCACCGGCACCGGGTTGCCGACACCTGGTTTAACTGGTTTTGGTGCCTGTTTGGTATTTCGTGAAAAATCAGGGGTATTCTCGGGCATTGAGAAACCATTTTTTTAATAGTAAAATGACTTAGTTTCTCTTACGTTTAAATTTTAACCCTAAAACCCCTCCTTCCTCTGTCTTCGTCTTCGATTGCCCCCCACCCTTCGCTGCCCACTGCAGGTACTCTTATCTTCTCCTCTCCCTCACGTTAATTTTTCCCTATTTGTGTTCAATTTTTACGTTTTGAATCATTACTCTCTCTTTCATCGATTTGTTGCTTGATTGTTCATTTGAATCATTTTTTATAACTTAAGTAGATATGTTCATTTGAATCTTTAGGTCTGTTGCTTAGTTGTCCTGAAAAGATATGAAATTGGATGAGTTTTCGGTTTCGTAGATGCAGAAACAATTTTTATATATTCTATTGTTACTCTTGCATACTACCATAGTACTCGTTTCAATGTGTTTGTTTTTTGTGCTTACTCCTAAAAGAAAATGCTGATAATGATAGTGGATTCTATTTTTTTTTATTCTTGATCAGCGACTTTGATGTTGAGTTTCTTTGTCCTAACTCCTAAGATATGCTTTAACGAAACCGAGCTTAAACAACCATTACTTATAACCTAGACTCATTGTTTTTCAACAATTTCTCTTGATACAAAGGGATTCATCTGAAGTTTGCATTGCTTTGCAGGGTTTGGTGTTGTCAACGCACAAGAAGCTCATTGCAGAAAAGCTCCTGAACATTTGGTTGTGCTCATGACTCATTCTAGATTCCCAGAATGAGCTTTTACTGTGATAAAAAATTTCTTTCCCTCTTTCGTTATGGTTTTGTTTTTTCTTCAACTTTAGAAAATTGCAATTTATCTCGAGCTGGATAAATTTTGGTTCGATTTAGTTGAATTCAGTGAGGTCTCTGTGAAATCAAGTTAAACATGGTGCCTGTCATAATCAACCGATCCGGTTTCATTAATTGACGTGACATTTTGTCAGCCGTTAGATTTCTCAACTTCTAATCTCATCCGTCCACTCACACAATAACCGGCCTCCAAGCCGGCAAGATTAGGGTGAGCCCGAAATGTCCCCTTCATTTGCGGAGGTGGGTCTCGATTGGACGGCTGATACAAGATGAGATGTTTCTCAACAACGAAACAGGAAAAAAAACCAAACAACAGATAATATTAAGGTGAGTTGGGATGTACTACAAGAACATGAATACAGATCTGTAAGGGTTTGAGAGCCAGGAGATCAGGGCATTGGCGAATTCAGAAGATTAGAGAGACGCAATTCTATTACAGAGAAAACGGGTGGGCTTCCATGGGTCTGTAGAGAAATTGAGTTTCATTCCATTTGTCAAAGAGAAATGAGAGAAAGAGATAGAAAGGTACAGAAAGAGAGGCGCGCCTGCCTTAAATTCAAGAAGTGGGCGTCAAGTTTTGAGGACGATCGACGAGGAATTATGCCTCTGCAAATGGGGGAAAATTGACATTTGGAAGAAACAAGAACAAGGTAAAAAGCTCGTGCACCATTGCTGTGAACTGGTCTTAACAGCAACGATGATGGGCTTGAACCTTGGTTGAGTCCATTAGCAGCTAATATGGTTCGGATCTTAACCTCTAGATTGAGCCCCATCAAGATGTAGTATCGAACTAGAATTTGGGTTTGCTTGAGATTGAGAAAAAGCATGGAAATAACTAGATGAGAGATCAAACAACTTGGCTTGACTCTGCCCGTGAATCATATTCTTCATCACCACCACTAGAAAATTGCGAACTTCCGTTGTTGCCAGAAATATCCATCGCTAACTAACAGATGAAGACGAAGGGAAGCAAATAGGGGCAATACAGGAACAAAGACATGTTTATGGGGCAGTTTGGTCTTTTAATTACGATGGAGCTCACTTGTTTATCACATGGAACATAAAACGTATTGTATGAAACATATTTTCAGGAGCCGGGTGAGTTAATTAACCTCTTTTTTTGTAATTGAGAGATTAAGGGATTTTGTAATTAACCTTTTTTTTAATCGTGGGTTTATTTTTCTTTTCTATTTCACAAAACTCTTTTTATATCGAAACGTACGAAAGTAGTAACGCCCACGTGTACGGAGAAGAGTCAATGTCGCGTCGGAACGAATCCTCCTGCTACGTGCAAAGCAAACGAAGAAGTCCTCTTATTACTTGTATTTATTACTTGAGATCGAGAGGTGGAAGAGGCAAGCGCAATCCAAGGCTACAATGCCGAACCAGAATGTGAGCGTTGCGTTACATGTAGCCAAGTTTTGATATGCCTTCAATACTTTTGGGCTTTTTCAGCTACTTCCTAAAGGCAGTCCCAATTTTTAACTCCCAAGTTCTCTTCTTTTTTTCCTTTCACAATTACAATCAACCACAAATTGCCACTGCATCTGCAAGTGCGTTTCCTATCTTTAGAGAAAGTGTTTTTTTTTTGTTTCCCCTTGAAATCTTGTCAAGCATGCATATCTGTGTGAAGGAAAAGGACAATAAACCCAAAATGTATACCATATCCTTGACATGATTAGGAGACCCTTATTTGGTTATTCCCAGGTGAAGAAGACGAGAAGAATACGTTGAAATTTGGTCTAGCAAAATCTGGCAACCAGCTAATGTGTGTCCAAATCCAATACCTCGCCAATCACTTTTTCTCACCCTCTGCAACAGCAAAGTCCATAGGAATGGACCAGTGGCCGATTTGGGGGGGGGGGGGGGGGGGGGGCAACGGCGCCCTGCAGAACGTTGATTTTTTTTATATATATAACTTATATCACTTTTTTGAAGAATTGTTTGCATACAAATTATTTGCAGACAGAAGTAGAGAACTCAAGGCCCTTATTTTGTGGGCTATAAACGCACAGATATCAAAGTAATTTGATCCGGCTACGTTTATGATCCTGCAAATTGCCCTTGTCAAATTAGACAAAAGTAGAGTGGGTTTGACAGAAAGTTAATGCTGGAGATATAATTTTCTTTGAAACTTGTTTATGTCGGGCACTTTTCTTTGTGAGTTGTTTCAAAGATTTTGTTAAATTCGATCTCGTCATTTGTTTCCTACCCAAGGATTCGAGGGTGGCAGGGAGAGAGAGACGACCCAATAAACATAGTGAAGTTAATAACTTATTGTAATCAAGATTCAAGTACTATCATGGAAAGGTATGGATGGTTCATGGTTGTTTCACTCGATTATTTTGTAAATCCTGCCAAAAAAAGGAATACCGAATATCATTTGAGACTTTATTTTGTAGATTATTTTAGAAATCAATTATTTATTTGAAAGCACAAATGCACAATGTTAGAGGGAATTCAATTGATAGTAGCTTTTTATTTTTTAAGTATTGACAGAAGTAGTTTTTCTAATTTATTTTCTATGAGAAATTGATAGGGGCTTATTGATATTGTAATTTATTTTCTATGATAATATATTTTTAATGTTTTTAATCTTTAATTTTTAATATAATATTTTTTAAAATATTTTTTTGCTACTATTTTTTCTTAGGAGTTGGCCCTCCTTCGGAATCATTCCTGATTCCGCCACTAAATGACTTGTCGGCATACAAAAGGACCCAGATAGATTAAAAGTGAAAATACCATTTTTGTCTACATTTTCTGCATTATAATAGGAAGAGAAGGAAGCCAAAGCTTAAACAAGCAACACTAGCTAGTCATGTGATAAAATATCACTCAAAGTCCTAATCTACAGAGGTATCCCCCACCATTTATGTGGTGTGGTGGGAGGTCTTCGTCACCCCAGCTAACCTGATAGGTAAGAAAACTCTCCACGGCCTTCTTCTTGGTTGGACTTTTTCAAACAAACTAATGATAAGATAAATTAATTGCAAGTTTATAACTTGATCGATGGAGGACCAGAAGAAGCTTCCTCGGAAGAGCTCCCGACGTTCAAATGAGATTTTGCATTACATTTAGTTTAGTTTTTTTTTGCAATGATATTAATAAACTTGTGGGTTGAAAAATTATATACTTAAATTCATCAAAAGCAATTATTATTGCCTTCATTACGTTACTGTTTTTGCTTTAAACTACTATTCCTTCTAACATTAAAAATATATATTTATAATAAAATTACTTAAAATAAACAACATGGGAAGAACACTTTGGTATGATGACATTGATAAGCCAATATTCTATGGGTGCAAGTTAGGCTAAGTCAAACAATGAGCTTCCTCGCCAAACATCTTATTATTTAATTAATCAATTAATTGTTACGTGGCATTGAGGCTGCTATTGACCCACCCAAGGGCGGTTCCACGGTTCTCCTGGATGCCCCTCGATTGGCTATTAGGCGAAACAATTAGATGCCTCTTCTGCGAGAAAATTACAACTTGCCTTTAAAGCTACCCAGACATGTTTGGTTGCAATAATTTCTAAGCCTCTAAAATTTCCACCTCAATAAAATAATTTTTCAAAATATTTTCTTTTCCATCAAATTATCATTTTTTACTCCAAATAAATATAAAAAATTTATTCAAATCATCTTTATCTTTATTTTTTCACCAACTACAACACTCTAAAATTTTTACCACCCCAAATTTTTTACAATCAAGCATCACATTTGAAATGTGGAATACCGTGGTTGTGTTTGAGTTTTAAAATTTTAAGGTATTAAAATTGGTGAAAAAATGAAGAGATAGATGATTTGAATGAATTGTTTATATTTATTATAGTAAAAAGTAATGATTTGATGGAGAGAGATTAGATTATAATTATTTTATTATGTTAAAAATTTTAGAATGATAAAATTTTAGTAAACAAACACACCCCGAATAAGTTCAATCAATGAACATGATCTTCCATCACAAAAGGATTGAGGATATATGATGAGAACTTTTCCTGCAAAACTCGTTATATTTTGTTTTTGGTAATAACCCATGAATCTCTAGAAAAATAAAAGTGGTAGGAGCTTCCAGCTTAGCCTACTCCCATGGCAGGTGATTATAAAAACTTCCATCAACTGCAAATATCCAGATTGAACTATCACCCATGGAAAGAGAAATCGTTACCACAACCACACAATAAATGCAATTGATTTTTGAGGTGAGAGATTCAATTCATAGATCTACAACTTTCACACCCGCTCTTGAGTGCCTCTTTTAAGACACTCAAATCAATTTGGCTCACTCTCGCAGTAACCAAGCATCTTAATTCCAAATCGTGTGCTCTGTGTGTAGGGAAAAGAATATGCATGTATGAATGAAACTATTGTTCCAACAACATTGTGGATTGTTTAATAAACACAGTCAAATCTTTCTCTTTCTTTCTTTGTGTGTCAATTCAAATGATTGCGATCTGCACCATGAGTTAGACTGTGACACACCACGGCCAAGCCTCCATTCAGATGGTTAGCTTGCTCTTAGGGAAGAAACAGTGACAACCAACCCTACTGAGATCATGATCTCTAGCAAAGAACACGACAATAAGTATAACTAGGCCTACACAATGTCACCGGAAAATTCTGGTGGCACCGGCACCGGGTTCCCGGTACCCGGCCTAACCGGTGCCGGTGTAGGTTTAGTTTTTTGAAAAAATCAGCCCCGGTGCCGTGTAAACCAGATTTTTCTATTAGTTTTTTTTAGTTTAGTTTCATCTGAAGACGTAGTATTTTAGAAGCATGACAATGTCTACTCAATAGTTTAGTTTCACCTGAATATTTGAGATTTGTTGTTAGTTTTATCTAATCAAATACTTACATTCAAGTTACCAAGAAGCTTGCTAGGTGAATGAACAAGTTATTTAGAATTTTGGTAGAAACAATTACAAATCTATTGTATTTAGAAGGGTGTATATGAAGGCATTGAAATCCTAATTAAATAATTTAATGCCAAACTTTGGTAAGTACATCGTATAATATAAGTCAAGAGGTCGAGATTCTACCACGAAATTTTTTAAATTAATGTATGAGTTTTTTATGAAATTTTAACAAATTGTCTAAATTTCTAAAATTGACAAATCACTATTAAATTTATATCATGCTTGCAAAATCAGTCACTCAATTACATTTTAGTTCAAATTTTTAATACATTTTAATTCAAAAATTCAGACAGAGTCATCACGTTTGACAAGCGCTCGAACGCCCTATGAGTTTTTATGAAATTTTAACAAATTGTCTAAATTTCTAAAATTGATAAATCACTATTAAATTTATACTATGCTTGCAAAATCAGTCACTCAATTACATTTTAGTTCAAATTTTTAATACATTTTAATTCAAATTTTCAGACAGAGTTATCACGTTTGACTAGCGTTTGACAAGCGCTCGAACGCTCAGTTAAAATTTCAGACAGAAACATAAGCGTTTGACTAGCGCTCAAGCGCCTTTCGACGAATTTCAAAAATTGCTGAATCTTTGGATTTTCCTTGTGAAACCAAGGGAAACCCTACTAAGTTTTGAACATGTTTTAAAATTGTTATTGATTTGTTAATTAGAGGAAAAACACATATTCTCTCATCTAAGTGTTGTTAGGGTCTAAACTGGATTTTTCAAAAGGTAATAGTTTCTACTTACAGTGACGTCTCTATTACATTTGGATTTTAAATTCTCATCTTATCTTTTAAGATGATCTTTAATTTTATTGATTTTAGAATTTGGATTTCATTAGTTTAGATTTTATTGATATGTGATTAATGAACCAAAAGAAAAAAGAAAAAAAATACATTGGGTCAAGTGCGTAAAATTCTAAAAAAATGGCTCAATATGAATGTAGGATAACCGGAAACTGTCACCGTTAAGGGCTAGTTTTTGCCCTTAACAGTGTAGGTGTAGGAGACAGTTATTTCAAAACCGGCCTACCCGGTGTAGGTGTCGATTTTAGCCAAAACCGACACCTACACCGGAGTTGTGCATCCCTACGTATACCAAACCTCCACCAGCTGGTTGGACAATAAAAACAATAAGCATCTGTTGAACAAAAAGTGACCCCCCCGTCGGCCCCACCCTCTCCTCTCTTTGAAGGGTGGGGTGACCTATAAACAAATTAAGTCATAAGTCATAAGCCACCGGTTTGGGACAAAATATTAAGTGTTATCTTATACGCCTGGCCTCTCACTTAACCTTTCTTGCACATTCATAATGTGCTTACGACACGAATTAACAACACTAACATCAATGGTGTGACGTTAGTGTCAAACATTGGACGTGGCTGGGCATCCTAACTTACGAAGTGGGGACAAAACGGAGCCGGTCAGTCGAGGTTTTCCACGATCTCTTTAAGACCAATTCAATGTCAATTCGACTCAATACACTAATCTAAATAATTTGAATTGGTCATTGGAATAAGTAGTTAATTCATCCAGTGTAATGGGAATTTACAAAACAAAATTTTGACGTGTCGCTTACACAAAACAAAAACTAAGATTAATGTGAATTTTTAGCAAAAAGTAGTTAATTATTCATTTATTTTATTTTATTTTATTTGTAATGAGAAGATACTATACACACCACCAATCATCCAGGTGTTATACCAAGTTACCACACCAATAAACTAAAGATATTTAGAAGTGTTCTACCTAAGCATAAAAAAAAATTAAATTAAATAAGAGACCCATACTTTTCTCGACTTCATTATCTGATCCGGTTGTTATCATTATGATAATTAAGATATTTATAGTCCAGCAATTTGGTTTTCACCCCTAATCGACCACCAATGACCAAACCGAGACGGTCATGACAGTTCCTAATTTCTATGGACCGACCACAAAACCGCCGAACTGACCATATTCAATTTTCGATCAGTTTCGGTCTCCATCTGGGAATGGAACCAAGAACCGTGACCTGCAACAGAACAGGAACAAATTTTTTTTTTTCCAATTGCAACCAAAATCAAAACAACCAACAAACCCTAATCGAAGGAAGTCAATAGATTAAGAGAGAGAGTTGAGTCCATGACTGAGAGAGAGGGTGACGGCGGAGACAGAGAGAGAGAGAGGGGATCTTGTTAGGTTTGATAGGTTTCTGTCGAGAGCCAATCAGTTTAGGCCCAACAATGAACAACCTTAATGTATACTGCTTGGAGTTTATTTGAAACAAGCAACAATACCCAACTTGGAAAAAATGCTTGAGTTAAAAGAAATTGAGCACATGTATTGGATACCATTGTTGCTTGGTAATTGAACACAACTTATCTGAGTGCTCTTTTTTTAGAATAAATACATTTTGTACTATCTAACTATTGATTTAAGATATTTTACCATTTCACTCGTTAAAAAATATATTTCCGTTCAAATCAACGAAAATTTTTAATGAAACAATGTGATAAAAATAATAGTGTGAAATTTATTTATCTTTTATTTTTTTTATCATATGCACTTTAGTTACCCTGAGTAGGGATGTAGATTCTCTATAATACCTATGCAATTCGGATAAACCTATACATAATACAAAAAATATATAGTGCTACCTTATAAAGTTTTAGTATTCACTATTGAATTTATCTCTCCGGTGTAATTCACATCAAGTATCGGAGAGAATGATGATATCCTGCTAGGTTTGTGCACTATATGTTCTTTTGTTTGAACAAGAATTTAACGAGCTTAGCTTGGGTCAAAGAAGTCCTTTTACCCAGCACACTTCGGTTTTGGTCACATCAAACGCATCCGGACCTGTATTTGGACCGTGGTGCGAGATTTAAAAGTCAAAATAGCCAACTAAGAAATTAACACCAATCGCCGCCCACTGAAAGATAAGGGTACGTTGAGTGTTTGACAATTTAGGTTTAATAATAAAAAATTTATCACAAAATTTTTTATTATTATAATATTTATTAAAAATTTTCTATCTCTTCACTTTTCATCGACTCCCGTAACATATCTTTACTTTATAATATTTCTCAAACTTCAATACCCAAAATTTTCACCCTCAAACATACCCTAAATATGTTCCATTTGAGTAAAAAGATAGGATTTCAAACCAGTTGTGAATATTTATGTTAATAGTATTTTATTGGTGTTTATATAAAATAAAAAGACAAATAATTTGATGTAATTGTTTAATAAAAATATTGGAATTATGTGAAAAATATAGAAAGAAAAAATTTATGTTGAATAAAAAAAAGTAAAAGAAATTTGAAGATTGGATAAAATATATCGATATTTATATTTAAATTTTGAATATATTAACTGGTAATTTTATAAATATATTTGAATCCTAACAAATATTGAAAAAGAACATAACCCTAGTAAATTACCAAACACAATTAACTTTTCACCATTTAAATTAACTTAATATTAATTTCAATTAAATCGCCGTGTGCTGATTTCGAATCCCCATCCTGCGACAACCGTTTTCCAAACACTGAAAAGGAGCGTAATGGTAGTTCCGTAATACCACTCAAAACCAGGTCTCATTTGAACATCCCCCACAGCTTAAATAGCAAAACTCCAAGCAGATCACCAGACTCCCCCACAATCTCATAAACGCCGGAGCGACCGAGTTCCGCGGCGAGTTAAAGCGCAACGAACACACTCACTCGCCTATTTTCTCTGTAGTTGTTCGTTCATTTACTTATTAGGCAGAGACTTCGGCCTGTATTTTTGAGCTGTAAGGAAGAAAAAGATGGGGTCGGAGCTCATTTTCAGAGGGCACGAGAGCCAACAAGTGTCGGACATGTACTCGCCGAAGCAGCCAAAGCCATGGCTTTCCGTGGCCCGCCCGATTCGTTACGTGCTCCGGGAGCAACGGCTTGTCTTCGTCCTCGTCGGCATTGCCATCGCGACCATCGTTTTCACCCTCCTTCCTTCCTCCTCCTCACACCGTGTGTCGTACGGGCACGATTCCGTCCCGATCCACGAAACGAACTTCGACTCAGTCTCGACCCGGATGCCCTTCCACACACCCGCTCTCTACGAGCACCGCTCTGCTTTCCAGATGCACAATTCGGTCGGCAAGGTCCCGCTAGGACTGAAACGCAAAGAGCTCCGGATCGTGGTCACTGGTGGAGCCGGGTTCGTCGGGTCACACCTGGTGGATCGTCTAATTGAGCGAGGAGACAGCGTGATCGTCGTCGATAACTTCTTCACAGGGAGGAAAGAGAACGTGATGCACCACTTCGGGAACCCCCGGTTCGAGCTAATCCGACACGACGTCGTCGAGCCTCTACTGCTTGAAGTCGACCAGATCTACCATCTCGCTTGTCCCGCCTCCCCTGTCCACTACAAGTTCAACCCTGTCAAGACCATTATATCCTTCACTTGATTCATAATCGTAATCAATACTCAACATGGTATTCGTTTTCTTGGTTTTGTTCTGTGTGTTTCCTTAATTCTGCTTTTTGTGGGGTTTACAAGACCAATGTCGTGGGAACCCTGAACATGCTGGGCCTGGCCAAGAGGGTCGGTGCGCGGTTTTTGCTAACGAGCACCAGTGAGGTGTACGGAGATCCACTGCAACACCCTCAGGTCGAAACGTACTGGGGAAACGTCAATCCCATCGGTGAGTTCTACCATCTCTTTATATTTCTCTTATCTTCTCTCTCTCTCTCTTTCCGGCGACCTCTGAATTTAGATAAACTTCGGCACATCTGGTACGGCGTTTCGTGTTTGTCGAAACGGCGCACCTAAGCATGACTTTAAGGTTTTCTCTAATTTGCGCCGGAATAGTTTAGGCCTTGGGAGTGCAGTAGAATCCAGGTGTCGATGTTTTGAAAGTCGGACAACGTGCCCCTGAATCCTGATGGTGGGATCCGTGTTTTCAAAACGGGTAACCCGTGATTTGCGGGCCTTAATCCGACGGTTAGGACAGGAAAACGGGGATAGTTTGAGGGCATGTTTGTAATCCGGCAGAAAAAGTATGAATATATCGCGTTCAGCGAAAAAGAAAACAAAAACACTAAAGGGATAGATCTGACAGAGTCGACGGGGTTTTCTGCATGTGCGACAGGTGTGAGAAGCTGTTACGATGAGGGAAAGCGTACGGCTGAAACGTTGACCATGGACTACCACAGAGGTGCAGGCGTTGAGGTCCGTATATATACAGACTGCAATTTGCATATGATTGTTAACTGTAAAATGCTCCGGTCCCCCTCTTTTATGTGAGATCATAATTGTATGTACGTTGGCTGTTGCTTGCAGGTTAGGATCGCCAGAATTTTCAACACCTATGGGCCCAGAATGTGCATAGATGATGGTCGTGTTGTTAGCAACTTTGTTGCCCAGGTAGAGAGTTAAACATGTATTTTTTCTGCTTAATGGAAAAAATGAGTTGTTTTTATCTGATTAGTGAGATAATGATGGTTACTGGTGATGATGTAGGCATTGAGGAAGGAGCCTTTGACTGTTTATGGTGATGGGAAGCAGACAAGGAGTTTCCAGTATGTGTCTGATCTGGTAAGTGAGCACTTTCTGTTTTGTCCACCATATTTGAAAATGGGTGTTTGTTTTTTCTTTGTTTGGCGGACTCGGGATAATTTTATTGCCTTTCTCTTCCTTGTTGCTTCGAATATGCGTTTGCCATGTCAAATTGCTTCTTACGCCAAGTTTTACTTTCTTATTTCTACGCTAAAATTTTAAAGACTAGGGTCGTGAGACTCTGATTGGAAGTTACTAGCAGAATGTAATTCATATATTCTTGTTGCGTTTGCTATTTGACAGAATGTATTTGGCCAAACGCGATAGTCTAGTTCTTGGCATTATGTATATATTAGACTATGTTCTAAGATTACTTTCCCCACGTGCATGGTTCACATAAGAGCAACTCATCTAAACTTGGTGCCTAAATTGGAAGTTGTGTACATATGAAAAATGTAAATATAAAGAAGGAGATGCTTCTGCAGTAGTTGGCTATCTGTTGTGGCCCTCCATTAGCTGGAATAGTTATTTCCCTACTTTAATTGAGAATGCTACTTCTAGCTTGGTATGTGGGGGAGGTTTTTCTCAGAAGTAATGAAATTGTTGTTCCTATTCTTATCCCATGAATGGTTGCTTACAAAACACCCTCTCCCTCTGGGTGGATGAGTAACTAATGGGGAAGAAATCAATTAGGGTGTAGCCATATAATTTCCCTACTAAAATCAGCACTATGAAATTTCCCCCCTTGCTTTTTGTGCTTCATATGGTAAATTTGCAATTAAGGTTTAGTAACTTCTGCTCAGGATTCTAAATTGGTGTGGTGTGGTGTGTGCAAATATAGGTGGAGGGTCTGATGCGCCTTATGGAAGGAGAACATGTGGGACCTTTCAATCTCGGCAACCCGGGTGAATTCACAATGCTTGAACTTGCTCGTGTAAGTTTATGGCTTTTATGGATAGCATCCCTAATATATCTCAAGTTTCCTGTTTCATGCCTTTAATTTTGGGAAAGAATTAAATTGTTTGCTTTGAATTATTCTTATTGCATTGATTCTCTGCATGTAGAAGGCAAAGTTGTCCAGATTCTTATATTATCCTCACTTTTAAAGAAATTAACATTAAATTCAAATCAGTCTGAACACAGAAGGACACAAGCTGAAAAGTTGGGCATTTTCTATTTTCTCTCTTGGTTCTCTGTGCTTCAGAGATGAGAGAGAGAGAGAGAGAGAGCCTGAATAGAAAAGGGAAATGAATGGTGCATGAGTTTGGCAATCATCGAGACTGACAAATAAATAATTACTGACTATGATTCTGCACAACTCCGGAGAGTTATGTTAGGTTGCAGTGATAGTGACTTGTATTGGTACATTCATAATCAGGAATGCAATGGTTGTAAATAATGGGCATTGTCCTGATTTTTCCTGTTCAACTTACAGCTTCCAGCTGGTACGATTTAGGAGGAATAGGTATCCTTGACTTTATTTTCAGGAGATAATTTATCTGAACTTTGAATCAAACCTCCTTTGTTTTGTTTGACACCCCCCCCCCCCCCCCTTAATTTTCTATGCCTACCTTTCCTTCCAGAAAAGTGGATTACTCTGGACTCATTTGTGTGAATTTGATACGATCGTTCAAATCTAATGGAGTCATTGTTTGAGTCAACCACAACTAATTTAATCCCATCACTGGTATCATTTGCTGAGGTGCCATCACCTGACTGCACCATGAGGTTAAATTATTAAGTAGTGGCAGGGTGAAGACGACAATGTCCATTAACTTGCACAACTCTTTCCCCCTCCAATATCAATATTGAGCTCTGGTGCATGTTATTGTTGCAGGTGGTCCAGGAAACAATAGACCCGGATGCAAAGATAGAGTACAGGCCCAACACAGAAGATGACCCGCACAAGAGGAAGCCTGATATCACCAAGGCAAAGGAGCTCCTTGGTTGGAAACCAAAGGTAGAACTTCGCAAGGGCCTTCCTTTGATGGTCTCAGACTTCCGCAGACGTATCTTTGGCGACCACAAGGAGGATCTTCCTACCGCCATCGAAGATGTTACTACAAGCTCCAATTAATTCTAAGCGATCACATATTCTTCAAGAGTGAAAAATGGAAAAGAGAATCGCCCGTGGGAAGCAAATTGCCAACTTCTACTTCTTTCTCTTCTCCCAGCAATACAGTAACAACACCAGCGGCAACTGCAGGAGCATCTGAGCTCCTTTGTTCGCCTTTGAAATAGGCTTGAGGTGTACCTTTGATAGTCGCTTTTATTTTATCTTTGTAATTTCTGGTTACTGCGTCTGCCCCCTGCGAGCGTTAATAGATTTGTGATGCCAAAAGTTCCTCATGATTATTATTATTATTATTATTATTATTTCATACGATTTTGTAACAAGGCCTGCACTGATGGGTTACCCTCAGCTTTGTCGTTTTTGTTCACTGATTTTGGCAAATGTGGATTTCATTATATCTAAAATAATATAATTACAAAAACCGAGGCAGAAAACAATAGACCCACTACAAGTTTACCAGTCCATCTGTATCAAGCTAAATTTAATCGGTCTATCACAAAGCACTTGAATACCTCTTGACGAAGCCAAATTTAATCGGCCTATCACAATGGGCTAAGAACTCGAGAGAGCCGGGCTGAGGTTCAGTGCTTGGGATAGTTTGAAAGGCTCTGACGCTCCTTCCTTCCTCCTACAAGCAAAGAAGTTAAACTAGGATACGTGGTTTTCCCGCAGGGGAATTTTTTCTATACCTTTATTAATCGTCATTTTTTATATCTTTTTGTTTACGGGCTCTATCCTAAGTGTGAGAGATTGCATGTCTTTTCTTATTTCTTCTTTCTTCTTTCTTCCCCTATCTCTTTTTTTCCTCCTCCTTGGGCTTGGGGCTTGCTGGGCCCTAACCTTTTTCACAGTCTAGGCCTTGGCGTCCTTAGACCATATCTGTCTCATCCAATCTTTCACTAGGCGTCGGCTTTGTCAGACTTCTCCCATTTCGGTTGGACTGAGTTGATCGATTTTTTATCCTTCTCTTTCAATTTTAGGATCGTCAGTCAATGACTGCAATCATAATTGCTTACGTGAGCCTCTATACCCTTTAAAGTATTTGTGACAAATTCTTTCTATGGACCTCTTATCACGGGAATACACATGGCACATTGAACGGGCTAGCTCTTGCCTCACTATATTTGGACTTCTGGTTTGGGCTTTTATGGAAAGGAAAAATTCTTCCTCCACCTCTTATCTCGAAGATTCCACATGTACATGTCCAAACTGATTGTTTCATGCTACCTTTGTTGGCTACTTGGCCTCTTATAGAATCTTTTACCGTTCAAATACCATCCAAGAATATAAGATTAGTGGCACTACTAGCGGTAGTTTCCAAATGTGGAATTTTTTAACACCAGTCCAAATCTGGAAGGCACGTGGTCCACGGGAAGGAACATTCAACAATCCAGAACTTCCTCTTTGGACAGCTAGGAAAAAAGACTGGCGCATCCATCCACAATACCTATCAAGGTGATCCACCGCCTCAACACACTAAGAGGGGCGCAAATAATGTCTCACAGTGTCTAGCTCGTTAGGCCGCCTTATTTATTTAAGAAAGTTCCCTTTATGTAATAGAGCAAACTGATTTGAACTGATTATTTGAGGGAGTCGATCTCCTTGATAACTCTTAATAGACTTAGGGTATGTTTGTTTGTTCTGAAATTTTGGGAATCTTTAATTTATTAAGATTTATTGGGATTTGTGAAAAAATAAAGTGTGTAAAAGTTAAAAATGTTACAGAGTGTTTGTTTTGTTGGAAATTGTCATGCCCCAAATTGTTCGGGAAACAAATCACCTTAATTGTTTGTGGTTTTTTTTATCAACAGAAACTATATATAACTAAAAACAGAAAGCAAGAGTAAACACAAAAGGATGGGCCCTTCAAGGCGGGTCAAAACCCTCATACAACCAAGAGAAAAGCGGATTAAGTCCTAAAATCTCGAGAAAGCATCCCCCTCAGGCTCTCGGAGAGAGGAAGCAGCCAATTGAGCTAAATTGTGCGCAAGCACATTAGTCATTAGTACCCCAAGGGGTGAACCCACACAGAACAAGAGCAGAGCAACGCAAAAGCAAGGAAGCCTGATAAATAGTCGCCTCGATGCGCCAGAGACAAACTCCAATCGGGTTGTTTTTTTTATAAGTAAGAGAATTTTATCAGAACAAGCGAGAACAGTATAAGAGACTATATCGAAAGCGTTTAAGACAAACAAGCAACAAAACTAAGGAAATCATCAAAATCGACAAAAATGCCCCCTAAAACCGCATTAGCTGTACAAAACAAGGAAAGCAACATAAACCCTTGCAATTTCACTAGGGACAAAGAAACATCTTCAAAACATCTATTGTTTCGCTCCCTCCAAAGACACCACCAAACACACGAGGGAATCATTCTCCAGATGACCTTAGCATCGGGGTTAGAAAGCCTTCTATTCCAACTCCAAAGCACATCCACCACCTTCTCCGGCATCACCCAATGAAATTTCGTGATGCTAAGAACATGACTCCAAGGCCCTCGCGCCAAGGAACAATGAAGAAGCACATAGTTAACCGACCCCCCATCACCACGGCAAAGAAAGCACCAATCAACCAAGTAGACCCCTTTTCTCCGAAGATTGTCAATCGTGAGAATTCTCCCGTGCATAGCCTCCCAAACAAAGGAGACCCTTAAAGGGCATCGCGACCTCCACACCCCTTTCCAAGGAAGAGAGACGTTATTCCTCCTAGCGTCCATCACAACCGACGAATCACCATAAAAAATCACCTCCTCCCAATAGAGTTAATTGCTTAATACATCTCTCATATAATTTCATAAACAAGCTAACACCAGGAATCCAGAATTCTGCTACTGACCCTGCCAAAGCAAATGTGGCCAAAGGACCAGTCACACTAAGACGAGACTATGCTTTCATGTCTTTTACTTTATTTTCAAAGCCTTTTCATGTCTTTTACTTAATCGTGTTTGATATGGAGAAAGATAGAGTGAGCTTGCTTAGCTTTTGCATAGTTTGCATCTTAAATTGAAACGTTCGTTTATGTGGGTGAAAAGGTATGAATCCAGAAACACAACACCATCCAAAATCACTGCATTGGGCAATCTTAAAATACGTGGAAGTAACATGTGATCAACAAGTCAAGAGCAGATCAAATAAGTCATAAAACAGTATTCGGAAGAGCTTCAAGCAAGCAACTAATCGTAATACAAAGACCAGATAGTTTTTGTTAAGTTCGCCTACATTAAAGTGAAATTCTAACAATCTGTGGGCTGGACTCGCGCACCCCAATAAGATGTTCAACTGGAGAGGATCATAGGAACTGCTACAACTCTCACTTTGGGTTCCTTAGGACGATGATAACGGAGTCTCCACGAAGAAACATTTTGCTGATAAACCTATCTTTGTTGACTGGCTGAGCTTTCTTCTTGCCTTTACCAGTCTTTGGTACCTGAAGAAGAGTTCAGCATAATCAAATCAGGATAGTTTAATGGAGATGAAATCAGCATAGTTTAGACATGATAGCATCAGTTGAGGGATTAGCGAGACAGTATGTCACATAAACAAAAACTAAAAAGAGAAGAAAAAACACCTCTGTCCACATCTCCCTAACGTTTTCTAGAACCATGTTGCAGTGCCGATCAAATGCCCTCACACGGCCTAGAAGCTTCTTGTTGTTTCGACAATTAATCAGCACCTTAACAAGCAAGAGACAGAAAGAAGCAATCAGCAATCAAATAAGCCATAAACCTGTATAAAAAAATGTACACGACTGATACCTAAATAACAGAACATTTGCTGATACCACAAGCCAATAGATTCTATAACTCCAAGCAAGAACTTGACAAAGGAACTGTTTGTCAATTCTAAAAACGGGACCAGGCCTGGTAACTTGCATAATGGGATCCAGTTCTGGTGAAAACCAAGGGAACAACAATTTAAAAAATGCACCTGACACCTAAATCTTCAAACTAGGCTACACTGACAATCCACATACCTTGACTAAGCAAACAATGTGCACTGCAATCCAATCAGTTCACTCCCACCTGACATGTGAGCGTTTACTAAACACACCATGTCAATAACACAGTATTTAACCATCAAGGCAACCCACCATTTACAATCAAATGCTCAATTTAGTTTTTCACACCTTATTTTCTAAGTAAGTTTGTGCGTTTAACAAACCTGCTCTCAGAAGCAATATTTACCTGTGTGTTATTCTTAACACTCATCATCAGAACAGAGAGTGGCCCAGTGTTGAACTCCTCTTCCTCATTCTTGCTTCCCTGAAACAACAGTTTGCATGAGTAGAAATCTACATAAAACCAGGTAATGATAATATTATATCAGTAGATGGATAAGTCCACAAGCTAGACTCCACTGGATAAGCTTACTGCAAACCTATACGAGTACAAAACATACACAGATTGCACAACAACAAAGTGACCAGTTATAATCAATTTATAACAAGCTAGACACTAGGAGAGTTTTCAAATTCAATGCTGGTGAAAACAATACTGTGAAGCTCAAAATGGTAAATTCTTGTTGCCACTCACGAACCATGCTAGATTTGTCAACATTAGGCTAGCTGGCAGACCCAGCCTCCAATCACAATACCATGAGCTTGTAAAAATGAAATGCCCTCAGATAACATTTCTAACAGCTCTGGCATTTCCACCCTTGCAAAAATAGTCTATTGAAATGACAATGAGTAGAAGCCATTAAAATACCAGCCACCCATGCCAGGAGCTAATGACATCTAAAATTCATTACCGATGATCATTTTAGACAGACACAGACAAATGAAAGACTCATTACAAGTGCGTAAATAATGACACACAAAACAGGCGGATGGCGGAAAACTTAAGACGACAAAATCATCATAAACAGGTCTAATTACAATTAACTTAATACACAAAAACATATGAATGCATGTGAATCTCAAAGAAGATAACTTACAGCGGCATCCTCGTCCATTGGTCGACTGAAAAACGAAAAAAAAAAAGTGATCGTTAGAAAAATCTGTACATACTAGTTCTTCGCCCAAAGAGAAAGCTAGTTCTCTATCAACTCTTTACCGCCCAAAAGTTAAAAGAAGCAGAAATTAAAGGAAAAACCCAAAGAGAAACAGAAAGCCGAAGTGACCTCATGTTCAGGTTAGTGCAGTTCTCTAAAAGAACCTGAAACAAAAACAAAAATTCACATTATAAACAAGAAATGGTTAAGCGCTTCCAACGGAAATGAAAATCTGCTAAAAATTTGAAAATGACAACGCACTAGTAGAGCCGATGAGAAAGGCGTAAAATTGAAGAGGAGGGCTAACTGGCTAAGAAACTTACAAGTTACAGAACTTGTGCTAGGGTTTAACGGATTTCCCCCCCTTTCAACACGCTTAAAGCGATTTAACGTCCGGAAAGCCGAAGCCAAGTGCTTCATATAATACGACGTCATCCCGACCCTGACAAACAAATTTGTAACGCCAATAATGTAAAATAAGATTCGTTATTAAAGAAATGCTTAAAGGCGACATCTTTTTACCTGCTTAAGAGTTACAAGGACTTTACTTTGTCGAAACGACTATGGGACTGTTCGATATTTGTGTATTCTCAGGATTTTTTGAATCCTGAGAATACACAAATCGAACATGTTTTTTAACATCACCTAAAAATAATTATCACACGCGTACCAATAAAGTTAACATCACCTAAAAATTTTCAAAACACAAAAAATTCTCAAAAAATTATCCAACCGAACATCCTCTATGTCGTAGCAAGGTGAGTTATGATAGGTCTGTCCTCTTAAAACTCTCTTAAATTCGTGGAGAGCCGCACAAAAACTCTTTACGGCATATTTGTTGTACAAAAGTGTCGTAGAATATAATAAATTTATAAAATAACACATTTAAAATATAAAATAAATTATATACAAATACAAATATTTTTAACGCAAATTTCAATAATTTTTTACATAAATTTCAATATTTTTATTTTAAAAAAAATTCTAACAAATCTTTTTTATACTTTTTCACTTCAATCTAATAATTTTTTTATTAAAAAATTATATCAAATAATCTCTACGTTTTAATAGAGAAATGATGTTTTGGGAATGAACTCTACAGTAATGCAATTACTAAGGACAACTTAATTACTAAATATTCACTTTTTGTCATTCAATTTTTTAGATTTTCGAGGGAACCTAAGGAAGCTTTTAAAGACACTCTGTAACGTGGAGCACCATCATTTCTCTTCAAAAATACGTCAAATGTGTTTGACTTTCCCATTATACAAATTATAATTTTCAAGAAATCTGGAAATTATTTTTCGAGTAATCTAAAGATTATTTCTACATGTTCCTTTTCAAAAGAATTATAAAATATAATAGGATTGAACAAAATTTATAAAATGAACATCCAAAATCTCAAAATTTTCAACATAAAAATTAATACCTTTTACACAATCTCCAGTACTTTTAAAAAAATATATAATAAATATTATCTCTTTATACTTTTCACCTAATTTCAATATTTTTTATTAAATAATTATATAAAATCATCAATATCTACAACTTTTTACAAACTCCAAGATAAATTAAATATATTTAAAAAATTTATCAACTTTTACACAAAAAGCTATAAAACTTCAATCTATACAAATATTCAGAATTATATCAAAATTCTAAAAATCTTATAATTTTTTACGAAACAAACATGCCCGTGATTTCTTTAGGTTAGCTTTTGTTAAAGGTGAGGTGAAATTGATATAAAAAAAACAGAATAAAGTAAAAACTGATGTTTAAGTCACAAAGCAGATTTAGTATGTTGGTAAACTCTTAATTGAAAAGGTTAGCACACATTTGTTTTTTTATGGCATGATTTTTAAAAGGTTAAATGTAACTCGTTCTACTTGGGGGATAGCATTTTTGAGAGTGAAAAGGAGGGTAGGATGGTAAATTCAACTTTAAAAGGAGTTTTTTAAAAAATATATATATATTTATATTGAAGTGCCCGTGACCCCCTTCCACTCTCCGCGTATCGTCCACTGCGGGCAATTCTGGTAGAAAATTAAAAAAAAAAATAGTCCTAATCCGATAATCTCCTAGTTCAATTTCAAGTTATTTATTAAAATATGCTTCCAGTCTTTGGATATTAATATTTAGCGAATATCCAATATATCTATCAATTGTGTTCTGAGGAAAAAAGAAGAAGAAAAAGGCAAAAAAGAATTATATAAGAGATGGGTAAACTGTTAAGGATGGGCCCAAACACTTCAGGAGGAGGCCCATTAGTTAATCTTGATCATATGAACTTATGATGTTCAAGAATCTTTGGTGAATATTTTGGAGGCAAGGCTAGCTTAAAACGAGGCAGAACTTGAACCAATTTATTACTCCTCACTTCTTCACCGTCATAGTAGAGAGATTCGCTCCAAACTGAAAGGAGCTCTTATTTATTCAGAGCCATTACCGGAGGTGCATCATACAGAAACCAACTCTAAAACTTCACTTCGCATTCGGGAGACAAACAGTAGAGAAAGATTAGGAGGAGCACACACAAACAAACACCCACCCAAAAAGCGGGGCCTACATCGATGACTGATGGAGCATACGGCGTCCCTTCTTCAGTCCACAAAAATATCTGCTGGGTGATTGTGAGCGAGGTTGACGTCGTCCGTTGATTGTCGCCGGTGATGCTGCGGCGGTGACTATGTCAATGCCATTGGTAAAGTTGTAAGTTGGTTGAACAGGGGCAGCATTGTCATCGCTGCTGCGCTTCTCGAGCCAAGCTATGATGTCTGCAAAGACTATGTCAATGTTCTTGTCGGGCTCTCCACTAGTTAAAGCATGCCACATTCGTGGGTACAATTTCATGGTCTTGTCCTTGCTGCTGGATTTCTCATACAATGCGCTGCTCACTTCTGGTTCTGTCACTGTATCTGCTCCTCCATGCACAACAAGGAACGGTAGTGTCACCTGCAGAGATAGCAGCAAACTATTATACATGTCTTGCTTCTAATGCAATTAGAGACGAAAGGGATATTGATCTTCTTGTTTAACTTCAAGAGCAACAACCTCTTAGAATATGTATGTGGGCGTGTAAAGAAGACTTTTAAGAAGAAGAAGAACCTCGTTTAAACTGGCTTCGAGGCTCAAGCTAGCTCTCAGCATTTCTAGTGCAGTTTTCAGCCTTGGCCTGCCTTGGTATATCAACTTGTTGCGCCTTATCTGCATCCATCATGGAAGATTCAAGGACTAGCTCCTTTCCCCTGAAGATCACCTTGTAATTAAGAATAGCATAGAATTGGCTTTACCTCTTTCCGCTTAGTAGGGTCTTTGAAGGCTTCCTTGATTACATCCTTTGCGGGAACTATCTTCCACTTTGGAATAATTTCCTCTATTCGGGTCAAGAAATTCACAACTACAGGGTGCGGCTTCACATTCTCTGATATCTGGCAATATCTCACAAACAAAGTCACAATAAAATAGAAAAAAAAAAAAAAGCAACCCAAACTTCTTTTGGGGGATGTTATGCATCTAGATATCTCATGGAAACTGCTCATATATGATATAATACCTTACACATGGGAGCAACGAGAACAGCACCAGTCCAAAAAGTGGGTTCCTTTTTGTGCAATAGGAGGGCAAGTGCCCCTCCCATGGACTCTCCATATAAGAACCTGCGCTTAGCCCTGTACTCTTCCTGCACTGAGAAACCATTGTAGATAAACTTCTAGGGGTGGGTCTTAGGATCCATTGCTAGCTAGTTAGTGGAAAATTATAGATCGGATGCATACCGCAAACTGACATGAAAAAGTCGTGGCAGTCATCAACGACGTTTTCGAACTTCTTGATGTAACAACGAACACCCTTAGACCGTCCGTGTCCTTCAAAATCAATCCCAAATACAGCATATCCCGCACGCGAAAGCCTGATCGCAGAATCTGAAAGAACCATGATATCTATCTCATGTCAAACAAACCAAGCCCTTCAAACATGTTTCCAAAATAAATCATTGTGAAGTTTTCTATATTAATTTCTATATAATATGATTAGGACCCCCTATATTCAACCACTTTTCTATGTCATATATGAATTTTGACACAGGAGTGGTCCCGTATCGAGACTCAAAATTCAAATTAATTATGCGATTGATTTACGAAGATTTGTCACTCGAGTTATGACTTATTCTATCAGTCTAGTTTCCAATGCATCAAACGTCGTATGATTTGGAGTTTCCTAGATTAAGTTATGATAAAATTACTTCAAGGAGGTCAGGGCAGCTAGTTATCTTCTTAGGCTATGTGGTTTCTAGCGAAGGGATAAAGATGTATCATAGCAAAATGAAAACAATCACTGATTTGGTTTATACCAAGGTTCATTCATAATATTCAAAGTTTTTCATGGTCTTGCATCATTTTATCGAAAATTTATCAAATGATTCAGCACTATCATTGCACTCATCATCTAGTGCTTAAAGGAAAGTATTTACTCTCAAGTGAGTGAGTGAAGCATCATCTAGTGCTTAAAGGAAAGTATTTACTCTCAAGTGAGTGAGTGAAGCCGAGAAACGCTAAGTTATCAACAGTAGGGTTGCACAACCGAAAATCCGGTCCGATGTTTCTATTATTCCTGAGTATTCTATAGTTAACTCGACTGTCTTCGAGTGACCCGAGTTGTCCTCTTCTCTTCGAGTTTCTTATTTCTCCTGAGGATTTCAATCATCCCAAGGGCTTTCGAGACGCTTTCTGATATCAACTTTGGACTAACAATGTGATAGGAAACTTACAAAAAATATTTTTATTTGAAAGAAATTATATTTTACATCTGCTAGCTATCACTAATTTACGCAATGGACTTTACTTTAAAGGGAAAATGACAAATCACTCACTAGGTTTTAATGTCTTTTTAAAAAACTTATTAGGTTAAAAAAAATAAAAAAAACTCACTGAATTTGTAATTTTGGTACCAAACATCATTAAATAAAAAAGTATAATTTAATATAAAGTTTAAAATCTTAAAATCTTTTTAACGAAAAGGTACGGAGTGGGACTCCCCACCTCAACCCCTTCATTATGGAGGGAATCCACCCCGACTGGTCAGGGTGGTAACCTTTTTCATTTTTTTTTAAATTTAAGATTTTTAAAAAAAAATTTAATTTTAGTATTAAATTATACGTTTTATTTATTTTAAATTTAATTTATTTATTTTAATAACATTTGTCATGATTAGAAGGAAAAAAAAATCTGTTTCTAACGAAGTTGGATGTAATGAATTTTGATACTGAAATAACAAACTTATAAATTTTTTTATTTTTTTTAAATCCAGTAAATTTATTAAAAAAAACACTAAAACTAATGGATGATTTGTCATTTTCCCTACTTTAAATCAAAGAAAACTAACAACGATCTTACTACCACTCTTTGAATTTTTCGACTCGGATTCCAGGGCTGAAAAACCGGAATGCAGTCTGATTTTTCGGACCGCAATACGGTCTGAACCGCATTCCGGTCCTAGTATATTAAAGGACCGGACTGGTTTCACTAAATGCGGTCCGGTCCGGACCGGTTTTAATTTTTTTCAAATTTTTTTATTTTTGTTTTCAATTTTTTCAAATTTTTTTTAGGTTAATTTCAAAGGGGAAGTGTATATAAAAATGTTAAGTTTTAGTTTAGATTAAAATTAAACGTTTTATGTTTATAATTTGTATTAAAAATTATATAAAAAAATATTTTTTATTTTTTAATAAATGGGGTCCGGTCCGGTCCGGACCGCATTTATTAAAAAGGGGGACCGGACCGGACCGCAAATCCGGTCCGGTCCGATTGGGTTCACCCCTATCGGATTCCTAATTTTATAATAGAATGCGACCCATAAGTCTCTTGAAAATCATTGTTGTGTAGCAAACAACTATTGATGTAAGGATCCGTCAGTGTACATTGAACTGACACGATATATATCATCCCGCCAGTTACGCGCACTTATATATATATACACATTATCATAATAAAATTATTTGTGCATCACGAGGAAACATTTTATTGAAACATGTGTATTTGACTATTATATTACTAATTGGGTCCACTTATATGAGATAGACTTGAAATAGAAATAGACTTCAAGTGAAAATCTAATTCCTCCATACTTCAAGTTTATCTAATTTTCTCTTAGAGTTTTCTCTTTGTATTTTTCCATATAAATATAGGCTTATGTTATAGAAGAAAAAGCACGTGAGCACGTGAGAGCGTGAGCATTGGGTAGAGAGAGAGGAAGAGAAAGAGGGTGGTGTGACTATTGTATTGAGCGGGTAGAGTAATTTTCTTAAGCATTCTTAATAAAATTACTCTGTGGTGAATGCTTAAGAAAATTATTCTGTGGTGGACGTAGACCGAATTGGGGCCGAACCATGTAAATTTTGGTGTTCCTTTCTTTTAATTTTCGTGTCGCTTTTCCCAACAAGTGGTATCAGAGCCTGGTTTGAGGAGCCGAAATGATTTTTCAGTGAGAAGCAGAGAAGGTCCGAAACTTAAAAGTGGTCCGATCAGTGATTGGAGAGCACCAGCCTGTAAAGGGGATCGCGTTGTCAGGAGCTTCGAGACACGCCTCCACGCGCCGAAGAGATATAGGGCGAGTGGGCTCACTCTCCCCACGCGCTTGCGCCAGTGAATTGCCATATGTTCTACCATGTCATCGACATGTCAGCATTACCGCGTTAGCAGGACCAGTTAGCGCCACATCAGCGTGCCACGTCAGGAGGTAGCCACGTCCGTAGATTCTAATTTTTTTGTTAAGTGTGGTGTTTAGGCCGGTTTAGGGGCTTTAGGCCGATTTTCGAGCAGGTCAGATCGATTGCCTAAGATCTTAGGCCATTTCGGATCCATTGGTGCTATAGGAATTGTGAAATTCGGCCTTGATCAGTGTGAATTGAGATGTCGGAGAGTATGGTTACCGGTATGATGATGTTGACTGCTGCGAATTACATGAGCTGGAAGCCACGGATGGAGGATATCCTTTATGCACAGGATATGTATGATCCATTTGAGAACGAGGGCAAGAAATCGGAGGGGATTGACGAGGCAAAGTGGAAGAAGATCAACCGGAAGGCTATAAGGTTGATTCATCAGTGGATTGGCCCAGAGGTATTCCATCATGTAGCCAAAGAGACAAACGCTTTTGAGCTATGGGGCAGGAATACAGGAGGCCGGGATAAATCCAGAGGAAAGGGTCGCAAGATTATCTGCTTCTATTGCGACCAAGAAGGACATATCAAGCGGAATTGTCCAAAGTACAAAGCAGAGAAAGAGAAATCATCAGAAGCATCAGTGGTGACTGATGACTTCGACTTTGTGTAGCACGCGAAGGTGCTTGGTACCAGCCGGTGGAGATGCAAGAGCGGGGGGAGATACTGTTCTAAATGGGTCCGGCGGTACAAGCAAGGGATACGGGCACCCTAGGCGAGGGTGCAGGACACTCAGATGGGAGTGTGGTTGGTCGTCTGGTGACAAGGACGAGGTTGGAGTGCCAGTAGAATAAGGATGCAAGGGGTGGTGAGCAAGGGGGAGCAACAAACACCAAGTTGCAAGAATGTTCTACTGATGGAAACCCGTAAAGCACTCAACCGAAAAATGTCAGGAACAAATTATTTTCTTATGGGTATGAAGGGGGATAATTGTTGGGGTCCACACACATATGAGATAGACTTGGAATAGAAGTTGACTTGTAGTGGAAGTCTAATTCCTCCCGACTTCAAGTTTATCTGGGTATTCTCTTAGAGTTTTCTCTTTGTATTTTTCTCTATAAACAAAGGCTTATAATATAGGAGAAAAAGCATGTGAGCACGTGAGAGCGTGAGCATTGGGCAGAGAGAGGAAGAGAAAGAGGGTGGTGTGACTATTGTATTGGGAAGATAGAATGATTTTTTTAAAACATTCTTAATAAAATTGCTCCGGGTGGACGTAGGCCGGATTGGAGCCAAACCACGTAAATTTTGGTGTTCCTTTCTTTCAATTTTCGTGCCGCTTTTCCCAACACTAAATATTAGGTTAGTGCTACTCTTTCTAAATCCAACTTAAAATTGAATAGTTAAGGTATAATAATATATTTAGTAGTAGATTGAGATATGGGTTATTTATCCCAGCGGAATAGAATATACGAGAAATGATTTCATAACATTTTACCTTTGTAAAAAAATTTTAAGATTTTGATATAATTATGAATATTTATGTAGATTAGAGTTTTATAGATTATTGTGTAAAAATTGGTGAAAAGTTTTAAAGATATTTAATTTTTATTAGAATTTGTAAAAAGTTATAGATATTGATGAATTAATGTAATTGTTTAATAAAAAATTATTGGAATTAATTGAAAAAATATATAGAGAGAATATTTGTTATATATATATATATATAAAGATATTGGAATTTGTGTGAAAAGTTATTAGAAATTATGTAAAAAGTATTGGTATTTGTGTGTGAATTTTTAAAATTTGAAATTTTCATTTTTATATTTAAAATTTTTGAAATTTAAAATTTAAAAAGTTATTAGAAATTAGGAAAAGTATTGTTATAAACGAACATGTCCTAGCTGTGACAATTATCTGGAAATGGCAAAAAGAAGCCCACCTACACAGTTCCACGTAGCCAAACCTAAAAATTCGAATTGACATAAATTAAAATTGTTTATAAAAATAAAACTTGACTTTGGACATAAAGAATAGACAGAGATTGACTGCTTTGACACTCTTGTCTAATATGCAATAACTATAGCTTCAAACCAAGTTACCAAACCGACTGCCTTAGTGGTATTGTGATGATAAATTTGTCTAACGAATAATATCTCTGACTCACAAGATTTTACCCTAAAAATTACTTTTATAATCACCCTTATAGAGAGTTGTCGGCTACGGGCTAGCTATCCCCTTCCCGACTTGATCAACCCATAGAAAAACCCACTTGAATTTTTCTCGGGCAAAAGTTGTGAGTATTTCTAAGAAGGAAGCAAAAGCAGATGACTGAAAAAACAGAGAAGGAAGAAGATTATATATTGATGCCATCAGTCCTCTTTATGACTCTGCATTATGAGGTGACATTAGGTTGCAGAGGTTAGACAGCACAAAATGACTGATGGACATTATCTTCAATCATTTTGTCTCTTCTGAATTTTTTGTTTTTTTTTTTCAATTATCTTCGTATATATTCGCAGCGGAGAAATTGGGGATTTTTTTTCGGTGACGAGGAAAATTCGGGCACCCAACTACGTGCATCGAGCTCGAACGAACATGATCCAGTATACGCACGAGGTGGGCTTAACGCCACGGCAAACCCCGGGCCGTGCAGCCCTCCCAAACCACACATGCCAGTTAAGATCAGCTTCACTGAGGGAGTGATTCCAAGGAGTTGTTTGCACCTGAGATGATTCGAACTTAGGACCTCAGGGGGAGCAAACCCTAAGGCCCCAAGTCTTTACCACTCAGGTCAACCCCTTGGGGTTGAAATAGGAGTATTTTGGCTACCTTATAAGCCTAATTTTCTTCGGGCGCGTCTCTACTGCAGTTTGTGAGAGGGCAATGTGGGTCGCTCGAACAGTGTGAACTGCAGCGGATTTGCTGCCGTTTGTGAGCTGTTCGGGCGGGCGTGGGTCCTGAGCGGAACCCACGTCCCTCTCTCACATACTGCAGCCGGATTTGATGCAGTTCGGTCAGCAAATCCGAACCCATTTTCTTCCTGATTCTTCTTGCTGTCCGGTAAAAGAGAGAGAAAAGACGATAAAAGAGAAAGAAAAGAGACAGACTGACAGAGCACGGAGCATTGTTTCTACCTTCTAATGGCACATAAATGTAAGTAATTAGTAGGTTGGGCGGATGGCATAATTTATATTCTTTTTTTTTTCTAAATAATGGCCTAATTTATCTACTAATAATATAATCGCCTCAAAAGACAGGAACATGTACCATATATATGACGAAGGGGCCAACAGTCGACCACTCACGAGTAGAGCATTTATTACTTACAAAATTTAGGGAATGTTTTGTTAGATTTTTATAATTCGAAGTGTTTTAAAAAAATTTTTAGGTAATATTAAAATTTATTGATATGCATATAAAAATTATTGATTTGTATTGATATTTGAATATATTCCGTTTGTAAATTTTATAAATTTATGTATCTCCTAAAATACTTATGAAAACTAATATTACCTTAATTTAGTTAGCAAATATTGGGTCAAAGAAAATTAAAAGGGCCAATATATATAGCTGGCAATTATTACTAAAAAGCCAATAATTATTAAGAATAGGTCAAAAGGAACAGTCCCTAGCTATCTACCAAATACAAAATAAATAGACATTTAAGTCGTGTGTTTCACTTAAGTTTAAATAAAGACCCAAAAGGCATCTGGTTCTGGACGTGTCCCTTAAGTTTTATTATAGGTAAGCGAACGGAGCAGCCGACCGATGGCCTAGGCGACATTTGCAGTTGGGTGAACTACTCTATGGCTGGAATTTAAAAACTTTTTACTGATGGGCGATGGGTATGGTTGGAACTTTTGAAGCTTGCCAATACTTACAAGTGTCTTCAAGGGTTGCTGTTGTGACTTTTTTCTTTTCTCACTTGTAAGATCCTTTCTACATGTTTGAGAGATGCAATAGAGAAGACGAAGAGGTAGATCAGTAATATGATATCTTTCCTGAATTTGGTATATATATACCCATTTGAAACCAAACAAAGCGTAAGAGGTTGAACGTGACTTTGTGGTTTTGAGTATCGGATTGGGTACTCAATAAAAAAGGGACGTCTGGGAACCACGGGAAATAGATGCGTCGACCTTCGACCATTCAAGCAATGCACGTAGACATTGGAATGCTAAAGATAGAATTAAACAGAGAGGAAAATGAGTTAAAATTTAAGACAAATTTATTACCGCTCATGAAAATGCCGCACTCCATGCCGTATCCTGCAAACCCCATCAATCAATATGAAATAAATACTTGCACCTATGAGAGAACAGAGAGAGAGTAAGAGAGTGAGAGAGCGAGAGATTTACCGTGGCAAATGAAAACAAGAGCCCTTGGAGGAGAAACAGGCAACCATCTGCAAGTAAAAAGCTGCACTCCTCTTGAATTTGTTATGTATTCCTGTGATTGCCGCAGAATCTTCAGTATCAAATATAACTTTCCTTTTTGTGTATCATGTATTTCAACATCATAACAAAGAGACAAAAACCCAACAAAGCTTAACGAAGAATGAAGAAGACAAATAGGACATGGAACACTCTTACTTCTTGATATTCACCAACCTCCATCTTCATGCTAGAGCTAAGAACGCAAAGATTCAAGCAACCGGCGTACGTCAAATTTCCACGTCTCTTTCACAGGTGGTAGATCTATGACGGCACTTCAAAGATAAGTATAGGAGGATTGGAGGTGATGATGTACTTTCCTTTTATATTGCAAGAGAGAAGAAGTTTTGCTTCCTGTAGACTAGAGGCAGAGCTCTTTTGCATACAGCGAATGTACTTTCCTTTTGTGGGGCGATTGAAAAGTTCAAAACCCAATGCCGTGGCCTTTCAAGGAGCCCATCTCGTGCAGCAGAGAACATCTTGTAGGTAGCGGTCTGGAGAATGGGTGCTAAATGATGAGCCCACACACTCGACAGATCCGCGTCCCTATCAGAAATTACAGTTTAGAAATTTAAGACATGGACGGTTCTTTTATTATTATCTTCACGCGGTCCAACGTTGTCATCATATGAGTCCATGTGGCCGTCGATATAACATAACACTTCTATTCGAAGGATGATAAATTATAAGGTGGTTATGGTTCCAAGAGTTCGGTCACATTTAAGCGTCAAACTCTTCGAACTAATATATATATATATATATATATCCTCTCATTATCAGATTACATGGTTGAAAATGAGTAAAAAAATAGACTATTTCATAAACCTCCAAGTCAACAAAAAAAAATGAAAAAAAATCTAAACCGGCCTGAAATTGAAGAAGGCGTCAATCATCTTAAATATATAACAAATATTTTTTTTTTTAAAAATAGCTATGTGATATTTTGAACAAGATGAATAATGGATCAATCAGGATGGAGGAATGAGTTAAGAGTGGGATGCTTCTCACTGTATGTGATATGGACCAGGTGGAATTATTGATGAATTGTGTGTAAAAATAAATTGCCTAAGCCATACAAAATTATAATTGTGATTTAAAAATACGAACTTAATGTTTTAAAATTATTTAAGTGAAAGAGATAAAATAACGTGATTCAATGACTCATTAAATTTTAAGAAATTTAGCATTTTAGTCCTTGTGTTTTACACACTTTTACGTTTTAGTCATTGAGTTTCGTTTTTTCAAATATTAGTCTTTGGGTTTACATTTTTTTACAAAATAGTTATTCCGTCAGTCTGTCGTCTATATGCATAACGGAGCTCTCTGACACGTCATCAATTTGAAGCGGTCGACCGCTACATGTATCGGTCGACCGCTCACTTTTAACACATATACTCGGTCGACCGTTTGATGTGCCGTTAAGCGTATGAACGATAGACTGAAAGAATGATCATTTTGTAAAAATATATAAACCGAAGGACTAATATCTGAAAAATCGAAACACAATGACTAAAACGTAAAAGCGTGTAAAACTTAAAAGATTAAAATGATAAATTCCCGAAGCTACCCAAAAACTATGAAACCGCAGTTTACACTGCGCCTATACGAACCACTGCCCAATTTACTCAGCAATGCATGCGAATGTGGGACCACTCGAACCAACAATACTTTAACAGCAACTCCTATGCCACTGCTAAACAACACCTAATATTAACCTCATTCTAATTTCTGTACTATGAATTATACTTCTATTTTCAAAATTATAAATTAAATTGTTGAGAGTTTTCCATGCATCTATTTCTTTTTTACCAAATATTCTCAATCCGTATTGTGTTCGAAAAATCACATCAAAACTCTGGCACCCAAACTTACTCTACATGTTTCAAAAGAGAAGGTTGGCTTATTAGATGAGAGAAAACCTAATTGAATTTAAATTTAAAATCTTTAAAGTATTTTATCTCTTAATATTTAAAGATCATCTAGAGATATGTCTAACCTACTTTAAAGACAATAATATTGTATGATTTGATTTAAATGCAGACATCAAGATTTAAGAAAAAATTATATGCTAAAGAATTTTTTAAGTTTTAGGTGATCTTTATCCATCGAGTAAATCCTATGACCAAATAGAACTACTCCGATAGTCATCATAGAAATGGTAATTTTTTGTTTGCATTAACAACCCCTCCATACTCCGGTTACAAAAGAAACTGCAATAAATGAAGATTTGGAGTTAGATAACATCCCTTCGATTGAAGAGCCAAAATAATTTATATCATAAACAAA
The DNA here is from genome assembly GCA_963930655.1 of Myrica gale. NCBI lineage: Eukaryota > Viridiplantae > Streptophyta > Magnoliopsida > Fagales > Myricaceae > Myrica > Myrica gale. The sequence goes on from OZ005614.1 coordinate 12,394,382, forward strand.
AGGAAGAATCAAATAAATTGAGATGTTGTATTTAATTTGTGTGAATTTATAGGAAAAAAGACCTTTTTTTTTTTGTAGGCTACGCTTTTGACCATAAACTCTCACAAATTAAATACCCCTCGGCGTAAGGGTGGGCACCAGAATGGACTGAAGCAGAATGAGCCATTTCGGTTTCGGTACCCACCTGAATAAATAAATTTATTCTGGTTCCGTTCCGAAATTGGAAATTTTGGTTCCTTATTGGGCCTAAAAAACAAATTTAGTTTGGGCACATTGACCCAAAAATGAATTTTTTAAGTTGTGTTTTGTGGGCCAAATAACTCTAAATTAAAATTAAACAACTAAATTCCAAAACAATGTTTCACTATTTCAGGATGCCAAAATAAACTCTAAATTAAAATTATAACTAAATTTCAAAACAAAAAAACTCTAAATTAAATTTACAAAAAAAACTACTAAATAAACAATTAACCATACAAATAAGTAAACAACTAAACATTAATCAAAAATCCAAATTAAAAGAGGCAAACTCTAAATTAAAATTATAATATTTTTTGAAATTCTAAAAAATTATACTGGAACCGGAAATTCCGGTATTTCCGGTTCCAGTTTCGAAAATTTCATAAAATGAGATCCGATTCTGATATCGCAAATGGCCGGAAACGATACCGAAACCGAAAATTTCGGCGAAAACCAGAATAAATGTCTACCCTTGACTTGGCTGGCTACTAAGTGCAAATGCAGCAGAAAGAGAGGACAGGTCAAGACTCAAGAGACATCGAACCCATAACGCAGTTAGGTGACATGTAGTTGGATTATACATACCAATAATTTAATCTTTTACGTTTTGTAATTTTTTTTTACATGGCGTCCTTGATTCTGTGTCTTGGGGTGGCACCGGTCCCCATTCCCCCCTTTGCCTTCTTCGTTCCTCCGGTTCACCAAGAGGGTCTTCCCCGGATAAGCAAGTTATCTGCTAATAAAAATTTCCTCCCTTTTGGAGCTAAGGCTTGACCAATAGTGAAGGGTTATTCTAGAATATAATATATTCCATACAAATATCCAAAATTTTAAAAAAATTCTGGATAAATTCAATAACTTTTACACAAATTTCAGCAAATTTTTACAATTTTTTTTTTTAAAATTCAACAAATCATTTATCTCCATATTTTTCATCAAATTCTAATATTTTTTATTTAAAAAATTACATCAAATCATCTATTCTTAGATTTTTTTTATAAACTTCAATAAAAATTAAATATCTTTAAAACTTTTACCACTTTTACACAAAAATTAATAAAACTCGAATCATCTGCTCAGTGCTCACAACTCTTATCAAAAATCTTCAATTTTTTTTGAATTTTTCACAAAACCAATCTCCAAGATTGAGGACTCACGTTGTCCTTAGTTCGCAACATGGAACATTACAATTTACAGGCGTTCAAAGCGGTCCCGAGTCTCCACTTCTTCACGTCAAACGCCCCCTCATCATTGTGAGGAAAATTTGAAGTCACTAATAATATGCCGGCTTTATCAGATGGTTCAAGCGGTTTAAGTAGAGGTAGAGGCCAGTCTACCCCAATTGAGAACCGTCCCATATTCTTCTCAACTAATCGCCGAACTGACGGTCCACAGAACCGGCCGGACCGACCATATTCTGTTTTTGGTCTGTTCTCGGCCTTCATTTGGGAGAGGAGAAGGTAACCGCCGTGGCTGCAACAAAGAGTAGACGTGCATGTGGGAAAAGAACAAAACAGTCGTTTTCCTATAGAATGCTCACCTCGTTGCATTTTCCGATTTTAAAGAAGAAGAAGAAGAAGAAGAAGAAGAAGAAGAAGACGATGATGACCAGAGGATTAGGAGAGGAGAAAGAGAAAAAGAATCATTGGCTCCGCAGGCATTCAGAGAGAAGAAAGGGGGGCAAAACAAAATAAAAAAAACCACGCGTGCCTTTGTCTGAGAATAGAGCCTCATTCTTCACTGCAAAATAGTAACAAACAAATTTTTTCCTGACCTGCAATGGAACCAAAACAAGCAATTGCAACCATGAACCAAAATCATAACAACCAACCATCCCTGCAAACCAAAACAATTTTTTCCCCATGGCAACCAGAAACTAAAATCGTAACAACTAACAACCAACAAACCCCTGCAAACCAAAATAAATTTTCTCCAATCGCACTACACACCAAAATCGAATCAACCAACAATGGATTGGCTTCGACGGGTTTCAGTTTTCAAAAATTCTAGGCCGAATCGGCCCACTCGAAAACCTAGCTGAGCCTGTTGGCCTCGGATCGGTTTGGGTCAGGCCAGTCAGTCTCAGCCCAAATTTGTTTAGCCCTAGAGGCTACGTCTCAAATGCTCCAAAACAGAACAAAAGGCAGGCAACTTTTCCCCCAAGGGCTTGCACTTGGCCCATGTTATGCTCCTTTTGACATGACCGAAGTTGGACGCCATGCTACATGACATGGCCAATTCCTTTGGAATGCGAAGTAGGATCAGAAACATTCATGGTGCTGGAGATAGCTGGTTCAGTGGGTTGCCAGGTGGCCTACCTTTACCTTTGTTGGCCTTCTCAAACAAACTTGCCTCATTGATGTTGATTGGTGAAGTCAAAATCACCAGACAATCAACCTTTTTTCTTTGTAGGAGCCAATCTAACTAAAAAAAGAGCTTTCAGCAAACGAAAGGAAAATGACATATGCCTTGACTTCGAAGGACTAATGACATTTAGGTAAGAAGGATGAACAAGTCGACAAGATGGAACATCTAGTAATTAAGTAGCAAAATAACAATAAAGCTCATCTGTCAATTAAAGATAGGAAACAAACATGACATACTCTTCAGTTTTTACTCAAGCAGTGGCTGATTGGTAATGAAACAAAATAGTCCTAGCAGCAACAGCTGCCCCAGCTACAGCACCTGCAACCAAACCATTAATCTGTCAATAGGGAAAAAACAAAAAGAGGAACTAAGCATTATCCTTTATTAAGTCCTTAAACTGTGTCCATGTACATTTTTTTGGAAGGTTAACAATGTACTAGATAGGCAGGCAATAGCCTGTAGCTGTAATTCTTGTAACTAACACAGGAAAACATGTAGACACTTGAGCTATCATTTCATGGCATTAAACAAAACTTCACTTTCAAGGCTCACACCCTAGAAATTGAAAATATGAATCTTTTTCTCTATGAAATTTACCAAGCTATAAACCCGGTCCACACCACACTCCCTCTCTCCTGCAGATCTTTCAGTAGTAAATTCAGCCGAGCAATTAGAGTTCTGTCTTCTTTTTTTCCTTCCTTTTTGCTCAACCATGTGAAGTATAACTACAGCACTCTTGCCTAATCAAAGGTCTACAAAAGATTCCAACCATGCAAAAGAAAGTTTCTGAAGTAAACATATCTTCAACTTGAATATAACTGTATCCTACAAGCCATAATAATTTCAATGAAGGGTGTGTGTGAGAGAGAGAGAGAGAGAGAGAGAGTTGGCAATAGCAAAGATTCCGTTAAATTCCATGTAATTAGTTTCCAAGTTTCATATCTATGATCAACCTTTCCAAGAATGTTCATATGGCAGTACTAACTAATTAAGCGACAACAGAAAACTCATTCCAGATGCACTAGCAGATGTACCGTGAACAGATGCATACAAGTGTAACACTACCACAAAAGTTAGGACCTTCCACTCTCCGATAGAGGACAGGGGAAACAAACAAGTTTTGAAGTCTCTTGAGTCGCCAAGAGAATGCTAATCTGATGTTTATCTAAGTACATTACAGAGCAAGATAAAATGAAGTTCCCAATCAAAATGAGACAACCTTTTCTCCCATTGATTTGAACAGAAGATATATATGAATTAAAAGAACTAAGTCTAAAGGATTCCCCCCTGAACTTTCTCTATATGATTATCTTCTCCGTTTATATAAACGTTATTATTTTGAAAGTTTTTGGCTTATCGGTGACCGAGAGATAATATGAATGCCTGCTTTATATGCACCAATCGCAAAGGACGAGGCTTGTGTTACAATTCTGATAGTTGACACAAAGAAGGAGGCTTGTGTTATTCCTGGGTCAATCTGGTCCAGAATCAACTAATAGTACATCCTGCACTTGAATCTTGATTGGCGAGGAAAACCAGGAAATATGAATCTGGGAAGCAATACAGAACACAAGAAAGAAAATGCCCAGGCTACTTCTCATTCATACTCAACCTTTCTATGGCTACACGAAACAGTTCAAAACTTCTACTTATACAATCTTACTCGAAAAACTAATGTCACTCCCTCTGTCCCTCAAGTGGGTCTCGTGCTTTGTGCTCCAGAATTTCCTTTTAAGGATTCCATCCTTCGACAAGAGGAGGCTCATGTAGGAAGTAGTCTAATGCATCTCAAACAAAGTGAGGGATATCTTTAGGATCTCAACGATGTATCTGTAATGTTTATGGAAACATCTGAGACAATTTCCGCTAGTGATTCAAAAACTGACTATATAGGACTAACCCAATCATTCCGACCACGGTATCTTTGAATTCCACAGCGAGTAGCACCATAAATTCCAGCAACAAGTCCTGAATCCAAATTCAAAGTATTAACGAAAAAAAATATGGCTAAAAAACTCCGACAACCAAACAACATAAGAACAATGAATACTTTTACCACATTGAAAGCCGAACTTGGCAACCGTTTTTGCCAGTCCAAAGTTATCAATCAACAATCAAACTTGAAGAACAGACCACATGCGCCTTAATGCGGCAATTCAACACAAACGAACGCACATTAACAATTGGGTGGAAGCGTAATCCCAAAAACGAAAAAAGAGAATAGAGAAATACATACCACAAAAGAAGCACGAGCAGGTCCAGTCAGTCCTAGAAACAAGCGATAGAAGGAGAGAGCACGCTCAAAATTTGGGGCAATAAGCCGTATAGTAATAACTACAACTTGTTTGGCTCCCAAAAGTTAAAAAGAGGGAAGAAAAACGCAATTTAGAGCGAGTGTCCTGAGAAAAACCTTCTTTACGAGCATCGTACGGACCCATACACAGGCCCCATATTGCGCCCCCTTAATGTTCAGGAATTAGTGTCTATGTGTAGAGAAGGCTTACTAAACCAAAAAGAAAAACTGATTGTGGAACTCGTTGAAAGATCGAGTTTTCATACCGTTCCGACGCGCAGGATGGAATCAACGGCAATGGAGGAACAGGGAACGACGCCGTAGAGTTCGTCTTCCATCTTTCATTTCAATTTCTTTGCCCTCATGTTGGATTAGAAAAAAGCAACTCGAGGAGCGGTAGTCCAGTTGTGCGTAGGTCATGAAATGACGTCGTTTACTTCCACTATTTGTGCAGCAACTGTTCTCATGGGCCAAACGCCCGGGTGGGGAACCTATCTCGGTTCAGCCCAAGCTTAAGACTCGATTTAAGGCCCAGGCTGAGTCCTAGTTGCACAAAGTCTTTGTTGGAGCCTGTCCGTGTTGGTCTCGGGGCCGGAGCTCGGTTGTACCGTTGTGGGATGAGATAATGGGGGTTTGTTTGTCGAAAAGGAATATTTTTAAAATTTTGGGAATCTTATAAAATTTGAAATTTTTTGGGATCTGTGAAAATTTGTTAAATTTTTGAAATTTTTTAATGTATTAATTAAGGGTAATGATTGCAATAATTGGTTTGGTTGTTTTTTTTTATTGCTTTTTGGTAACCGCCAGTATGCTTTTGCTGCCATGTGCATTCCGATTGCACTTTGCATCTTTTGTTTTGTCTTCTTTGGTTACGCGTCAAGTGCTGTCTTCCGTTATGTTTTTTTTTATTTGCAGATGCTTGTCAGGTGCTGCTTAGAGGTCTGCCAGACACTTCTATTTTTCTGGCACGGTGGGACCACGATGTTTCCTTATTTCCAAATTCGCCCTCCGAAGGTTTCCAGCCAGCCTATGTTGATGGGGTATTTTCGGTAATGTGAGAGATTGTTTCAAGGAAAAAAACGTCCTAAATTTGGTACGGTTCAAAATGTTGGGATAGCAAATTGCGTTTATTTTACTCGAAATTTCGGGCCATAAACAAACGCCCCCAATGTTTGAGCTCGGGCCAATTATTTGGAGTTAATATTAAAAAATTCATTTCATAATTTATTATTATTATAATATTTATTAAAAATTTCTCTCTTTCACTTTTTCACCAACTCTCATAAAATATCTTTACTTTATAATATTTCACAAACTCTAATACCCAAAATTTCCACACTCAAACATCCCCTTTGGCGGAGTACTTTTTGGGGGAGCCAACGACGTCGTTCGTCCTTTCTAATTCTCCCTGACCAAAACCCTAGATTGGCAGGCAGCTTACATTATTAGAGGAGTGTCTATCACTTTAGCCGGGCTTGCGTCGCTCCCTGATCTCTCTTTTTCTCTCTCATCGTGCACTGAAATCGCAGCGGAAATGAGCCGGGGCGCAGCAGCGGTGGGGCCCAAGGGGAAGAAGAAGGGAGCGTCGTTCGTGATCGACTGCGCGAAGCCGGTGGAGGATAAGATCATGGATATCGCCTCGCTGGAGAAATTTCTCCAGGAGCGGATCAAGGTCGGAGGCAAGGCCGGCGCTCTCGGCGACTCCATCACCGTAGTCCGTGAAAAGAGCAAGATCTCTGTCACCTCTGACAGTAACTTCTCCAAACGGTAAGTATGCAGCTATAGATTCTTGGACTATTCATCTTTCAGGTTGTTTTCCTATTTTGCTAATTTCCTTTTCTGCTTAAATGAGTGCAAGGTTTTTTTAAAAAAGTTTGTCGCTTGTTTTTCTGTCGAATACAAGGAACTCGATGACTTGGCTATCTATATTTCTTGCAATCCTCACAATTCGTTGTTTTTGAATCTGCTAGATTTTATCATCTTAGCATCCAGTGTATATAATCAAGGAGATAGTAAGTCACAAAATCCAAGTATCTTTTAGAGGCGGTGAAGGTTGACATCCCAAAGCCTTAACCTTTTATATAAGAACTTGACTTTATATCTGGCTTGTGAAGTCTAGAGATTCCTTGCCTTCAGTCTTTGGTACCCTTAAATAATACGTACTCTTTGCTATTTGTGAAGAAACTGCTTGTTTAATTCCCAGTGTTGGTTTTGGGTACTGCATATGTTTGCTGATATATAGCTGACCTTTTTTTTTCTTATCAGCAAATTCGTTCTTTGGTTCAGTCATGAATGTATCAGTAAGATAGCCTCTGTATAGGCACTGGTACATAACTAAGCAACTGTTCTGAATTAAGAAAACACAAAACACTAGCAAAAATTCTACAGAGAACACTGCCATGCATTCTATTCTTGCGAATACTGTGAACATGTCCAGTAATCAGCACGTCTGTACAAACCAATAGATAACTCTGAAACAAAACAGTATTCATGATTTTAAGAAATTGAAGATTCTCATAATATTTTACCGCCAATTCCTATGGTTTCAGTAGCCTTCACTGCTGCTTTTGCTACAGCAAGGCAAAGACACATGAAAAAGTAAACTTTTACAGAGGACAAATCAGCTGTTAGTATATTTTACTTGTGAAGCTATATCACTGTATTTTTTGCTTGTCATGATTACTTCTTCTGCTGCTGTTTTTCTTTTTTTTGACATAGGTGTACCTTTGTGTTTCTCAGGTATCTTAAATACTTGACGAAGAAGTACTTGAAGAAGCACAACGTGAGGGATTGGCTTCGGGTGATTGCTTCCAACAAGGACAGGAATGTTTATGAGTTGAGATACTTCAACATTGCTGAGAATGAGGGCGAGGAGGAAGATTAAGGATATAGTATTCTTGTGTCAATGCATCATCAGTTAGACACTTTGCTGTTTGATCTTATCCAGTAGATGAGTTATTTTGTGATTTTTTGCAGTCTCTGTATGTCTAAAAAAGTTTTGTACTGCTCATTCTAGCTATTGGATCTGGTTGATTCAATATGTGATTCTCTCCAGACTTCGACTACGATAATTAATATTCTTCGCAAATTTGCAACGTCTTAGTGGATGTATGTTATGTGGTGCTGCATGTCTAAGCCTTTCTGCCTCCAGGTACCCTCCAGTTATTTATCATTGTGTTACATGGGTTTATGCGTTGTTCAACCCTTCCTTTCATGTCTGATGAAATGGCATCAGCCTCCTTGTCACAATTCAATTATTGGAGATTCTCGAGATATCCAAGATGGACATGAATTTTGGCTTAGCAGCTGCTGGAAACACTGAAAGCTGCCGAACTTGCATTGTTTTTTTCTTCTTTTTCTTTTCTACGTACCGAACCAGCATTGTCACAGTATGTGTTTTGTGTATGATTATTGGGTGTCATGTCATTGTGTTGGGTTGCTTTGTCGTGCCTGGGATCTATACTAAGGGCTGGAATAATAGACCGTTCAACAATAGGCCTTGGTCTTGCTGGTTGAACGATGGAGATAGGAGTTTGGTCTTCATGCGCTGAGGTATTAGGCCATCTATTATGCCTAATAGAAGTCATTTAGAGTTATTATCAGCTCCCTGTTTTAATGTTTAATCATATTTCTAGATCAATCACTGGACATTAGGAATTCTATAAATTACAAGATATTGGGGTTTCAAAATTTTCAACAAACTAAACACATTTTAAATTTTTTAATATTTACATACTTTTCAAACGTTTAACATATTTCAATAAATTTCAATATTCAAAAGATTATTAAAATTAACAAACATCTCTTAAAGAATGAGTGCAATAAACTTAAAATATATTTTTAATCGAACTTTCTGCTATGTAGAGAATTTCTTCTAGCATTTTGTAAACTAATTAAATAGGTTAAGCACTATAAAATCACTATAAAGAAATTGAATATTGAAATTAATTGGCACTAAAAAGAAACTGGCTTTTCTATTTCAAATGCACCTTACTTCCAGTTCCAGTTGGAATATCTGATCTAAATTAATTGATGAATAGTTTGACCGTACGTGACCGTGGCTCAAAGGAGAGGAGGCAAATCTTTTACGAACGGATTTTACGGTTTCCCGCCACTCGGTGCCTGCAATGCGAACTTGCACAAAGCTCATATCTTGCACGCATCCAACTCTCCATCTTGCCCATCCAACTGTTGAATCCTTCATCTGGAACACTCTCATTAGAGCCCAAGTCCAAGCCGGGTCTCAGGTCGAGGTCCTAATCCAAACACCACTCTCAATCTTCCTCCGGATGCGCTTCCATGGAGTCGAACCCGACTTCCATACCTTCCCTTTCCTTCTCCAGTCCTTCGATTCCCCACCTGACCTTCAATCAGGGAAACAGACCCATGCGCAAATTTTCCGCTTTGGGCTTTCTAAAGACCCGTTTGTTCAAACGTCCCTTATCAACATGTACTCTTCCTGTGGGGATCTGATGCTTGCGCGTCAAGCGTTCTGTGAGATCACCCAACCTGATTTACCGTCTTGGAATTCAATGATCAATGCAACTGTTAAATTGGGTTCAATTGATTTGGCGAGGAAACTGTTTGATGAGATGCCTGAAAGGAATGTAATATCTTGGAGTTGTATGATAAATGGATATGTGAGGTGCAGTAAATATAAAGAAGCACTTACGTTGTTTCATGACATGCAAATGTTGGGAGTGAATGGGGTTAGGCCCAATGCATACACTATGTCAGGTGTGCTTTCAGCTTGTGGACGGTTAGGTGCACTTGAACATGGGAAATGGGTTCATGTTTATATTGGCAAATGTGGGATGGAAATAGATGTTGTGTTAGGAACTTCCTTGATAGACATGTACGCAAAATGTGGCAGTATTGAGAGGGCAAAATGGGTATTTGATAATATGGGTCCTAAAAAGGATGTGATGGCTTGGAGCGCTATAATCTCAGGAATGGCCATGTATGGACATGCCGAAGAGTGCCTGAAATTATTTGGAAAGATGAAGAGTTGTCGTGTGAGTCCTAATGCTGTAACATTTTTGGGTGTTCTTTGTGCTTGTGCACATGCAGGTAAGGTGAGTGAAGGGAAGGAGTACTTTAGGAGGATGAGTGAGGAGTTTGGTGTCACTCCTTTAATCCAGCATTATGGTTGCATGGTAGACCTTTATGGGAAAGCTGGTCTCATTGAGGAGGCATTGATTTGGGTCAAATCTATGCCAATGGAGCCAGATGTGCTGGTATGGGGAGCTCTCCTAAGCGGATCTAGGAAGCATGGGGATATTCAAACATGTGAGACCGCACTCGAAAAACTAATTGAGTTGGATCCTACAAATAGTGGTGCCTATGTGCTTTTGTCCAATGTGTATGCAAAAATGGGGAGGTGGCTGGATGTAAGGCATGTGAGAAATCTAATGGAGGCAAGGGGGATCAAGAAAGTTCCTGGTTGTAGTTTGGTCGAGTTGGAAGGTGTCCTTCATGAGTTCTTGGTGGGTGATAATTATCATCAAGAAACCAAAGAGATATACAAGATGCTTGATGAGATTATGAAGAGATTGAAGATGGAGGGTTATAAGGGAAACACAAGTGAGGTGTTGCTTGATTTGGATGAGGAAGGGAAGGAGTTGGCTCTATCCTTTCACAGCGAAAAATTGGCCATTGCTTTTTGCTTTTTAAAGACAAGTCCAGGTACCCCAATTCGAATCATCAAGAACCTGAGAATATGTAGTGATTGTCATGTTGCAATAAAGATGATATCTAAGGTGTTTGAAAGGGAAGTTGTTGTTCGAGATTGCAATCGATTTCACCATTTTAAAGGTGGATTATGCTCTTGTAATGACTACTGGTAGATTGATAGGAAAACTCTGGCACAAATTTTATTAGAATTTGAACCTCCTTCTATAGGCCACATGGGCTTTTAATCTTATATAGCATGAGAGGAGGAAATCTATGCTTAAATCTAGAGCAATCAAACCTCAAAGGTCAACTCTAGAACACTACTTTGTCCATATGAAGTTAGAGATGCTTGACCCATCGTGGGATGGCTGAAACTCTGCGTGTGAGAACAAGGGTACTTCCAGACCAGAAATATATCATTGGGCTTGAACATAAGTGTTCCAGGTCATTTATACTCGACAATTTCGGGTTGTGGTAAGAGTTTACTCATGGTCATTTTTATTTATTTATTCATTTTTTCTTGCTTTTACCATCAACAATCTCTTCACCTGAGCATCAAACTGTCAACCTGAGATGTGACTGAAGGAAATGAAGGTTATACAGCAAACAAGCATTTTTCAAAGTTTCTAGTTTCTCCTGTTCTTATTATTGGCCACCCATAATCTAGGTATGTATTTACTGGCGTAGAATTGTGCAGTTCTTAACTTCTGTTACTGTAAGTCTGGAAGACACTTCATTTAAATTGTGTGCGTGCGTGTTTCTTTGTAGTAATGCTGCGTGAAATAAGCTAGTAAATTGTACTCTCTTGACTGTTTGGAAACAGCGAATGATATCTTGAGAGATGCTGAGGTCAAACTGGAAGCTTAACAACGATGTTTCTTCAAATTAACTTCTCTAACATGGGACTTCTGTTTAATGGATGATTCTATTGGGACTTCTGGCTTCAAAAGTTGATCGCAAGCGTACTTACATGAGGGGACTACATTGAATAAGGTAGAGGAATAAAAACCTCCGGATGCCTTTCCATGTTGGAACTCCTGCCAAGCTTTCATCTCATATAACTGAACTAGACTTTAATTTCTCTTCCTTTTTAATTTCTTGATTAATGGGAGCAAGTTTTGACGTCAGATTATTTTGTATACATAACACACACATACATACATATACAAACAGACATCAGATATTGTTCGACGGATCGCAGCTGGATGGCTACATCTCACAAAGATCAGTGATGTTCAAGAGACGACAGATGTCATCACGTGCATCATATGCGGATATAGAATACTTGCTTTGGTTTTTTCTTCATATAATGAAAAGCTTTACTGCACAAGGCAAGCATTTAGTCGATTGACGTTATCAGATAAATAATGGTCGAGTGTACCTAACCCAAACAGGTACTCGTGGCGTTGTTTTTTTTCTTTCAAAGAGAACTTAACCACCACAAGACAAAATGTTCTCAGAATATCAAAAATCACGATACAGCCAAAAAAACACTGCTGCTGGAAGCACCATTTAGCTACCAAGTGGCCCAAAGAGTTAGCATCCCAAGGTACCCAGCTAAAGCACCAGGAAGAGTGGAGTGAAACAATTCTTCGGAGGTGCTGAACATCTTCTTCAATAATCCAGTCGACTGGGTCATTGTTGCAAATTTGAGAATCACCTTCCCGCACAACCTTATCCCAACCAAGGTCTTCAGCAACTAACAAAGCTAGGCGGCCAGCCAAAGCCTCACCTTTGAGTGGGTTGGATCCCATTTCCATCCTGAACACGCTGCTGACACCTGCCCTTCCGAATTACGACAAATTGCTGCGTAAACCAATTTGTTTTGGGACATAGCTGCATCAACGTTGACACGTGCTTTTGGGCAGAGTCGCTTGAGGCATATTCCACGCATAAAAATGCTCCTCATAACGGCGTCGAATCTACCTGCAAAGCTTGTAAATCCAAAGGAACCTGTTGATGAACCACTTCATTTCTACAGAACCAAATGGAATCAATCACCACCGCAACATAGAGAGAAAAATCCCTCCAAAGATCACGGTTCTGCAAGGACATATTCCGAGGTTCCAAAATGAAGTTAAGCCAATCTGAAACTGACTGGCTCGCAAAAGACTTGACCCTCAAAGGCCAAATCCCCGAACGCCAAATATATCGAGATACCGAACTATCCAAAAATAGATGATGAACTGTTTCAATAGCAGATTCACAAAGGGGGCACATAGATAACTCTTCACTAGCACCAGCAATGAAACAAGCAAATTTACCTCTAACTGGGAGGGCATCAGCAGCCAATTTCCATAGCAGGATACGTAATTTCAGATGCCAAATTTTCCTCCAATCAAAGAGAGTGCTATTAGGAGGAACAACGTGGCCTTGGTCACACATATATAAGCGGACTTCACCGAAAACTTGCCCTCAGAGTGAGGGAGCCAACGCAAAGTATCCTCCCCAGTGCCAACAGATAGAGCAATAGCCAGAAATTCATTAGCAGACTTGAGTAAAAAAAGGAATACTCCTTCCAGCAACTACGCGTTATCGATCTCGTTGGCGTTGTTTTTCTCAAAAGCCAGGTTGTTGACTTGTTGTGGCCCTTCACTGCTTTGTCTCGCACAACTTCTGATGTTGCCTTTTGCCTGCTTTCGTTTCTTTGCCACCAAATTTGCTTGAAAGAGAAAAAGGGTCAAATGGTGCTGACATCGCCAACAATGTCGCCGTATATATAGACAAAAGTGTGTTAATAGATAACAATGTCGCCGTATATATTAATAGTTTATGTGACAAAATATCAGAATCTCAATAGTCAAAAATAAAAAAATATATTTTTAATAGAATATACATGTCCAAATCAATATTTTTGGGCTTGCATATTTTACTATGGTCCTCGTCAAGTCGAACGCTTTGCCGTAACAGCCAACACCCGTTAAAATTCAACGAAAAATAAAAAGAAAAAGGAAAAATAACACTTCGAAAAAGGGACATTTCTACCGAGCAAAAAAAAAAGAAAAGAAAAAGGGACATTTCTTCAACTAAATTTCACGTGCTTTTTTTTTTTTGCTTTTTTGGGAAGATCTTTTTTGACAGATTATTTTTTAAAAAAAATTTCAACTGCGAAGTAATGATTTAAATAAAGAAAAAAATAATTAGAATGAAGAAGGAAGATAAATAATAACAAATGGTTCCGTCTAGAAAACCTACATCTATTATGAAAGTTCTTTATGACTGTATTTTGTATTATATGAGTGCATGCAGATTATAAGTTGAAGATTTCTAATTATAAAGGCAATACAAAATATAATAAGAAAATATTTTTATATTTAAATTTGAATTTCTACATTTAACACGTCAAATTTCAAAATAAGGCCACCTAAAGTGTTATGAGTCAGTCTCGCAGTACGACTAGAATTCCTCTTTGTTTTGATTGTAAAAATTTCAAGGTGAATGAGTTGGTAAAAAAGTAGAGATGATTCAAATGAATTTTTTTATATTTATTTAATGTGAATGATTAGATAGAAAAAGGAAGATTTTTTTTAAAATATTTTATTAAGATGAAAATTAAGAGTTCGAAATTTTTTCTCTTAAAGATCTCCTAACAAAATGCGCGTATAATTTTGGCAATTGGTTAGTCCCAAAATGAGACGATTACGGTGGTGTTTGTTTGTGGAAATTTTGGGATATTGAGTTTAATGAATATGTAAAGATATATTGGGTTTGTGAAATATTATAAAGTAAAGATATTTTATGGGAGTTGGTGAAAAAGTGAAGATAGAAGATTTTTAATAAATATTAGGCTTAATTGCATCAAGATCCCCTAATGTAACACATTGTTGCAAATAAACCCCCAAGTAACGTTTTCAACAAATTAACCCCGGAGGTCGAGTTTTTTAAAAAATTAAGTCTCTCGGTCCACTCTCCGTCAAATCACTTAACTATACTTGCTTACTATGATTTAAAATCCACTTAAGAGGCGATCAATGAGCGACACCTGTGGGTTGCATTACAAAACGCAACAACCAGCGACACCACATCATTTATAATTCATTTTTGAGCACCCAACACGCCTCCCACGTTTTCTTCTTCCCTGTCTTCATCGTTGCACCCGTTCCATTTCCAGCGCTACAGAGAAGATAGCCTTCAGGACCTTAACAGATAACAGCTCTCTTCCCTTTGGGCTTTCCATTACTTTTTACACAGACTAGTTTTCGTACAGCGCAGGATCTCCACAAGCTCATCAAGGCACGACCACGAAGCAAAGAAGTAAATGTGAATTCAGCCATATTAATGCTTTCATCCCCAAAGAAGCTAGCCGAAGCTAGCAGAGAATTTTCGTACAGCCATATTGCTTTCATGCCCAAAGAAGCAAATCCATTGTACAGCCATAGCGCAGGATATCCTTCCAGTGCAAAATATTTATTACTCTGTTTATTTTCGTTTTGATGTGTATGGCTCGTGAGAAAGAAAGAATAGACGAAAACGGATCTTTTGTGGCTTGTTTTCGTGTACGGGAAGTGGAAACATATGAATCTTTTGTTTTTGGAGTTTTATATATGCAATAAGCTGCTGGTCTTGCTTTCCACAAAAGTCAAAACTCAGCGAGCCAAATCAGATAAATGTATATTTTTCAACAAACAAATTCCCTCATAGAGGGGTGGTTGGCAAGGTTTGCTCTGAAGGTTCGCTGAGTTTACTTCCAACCATCTGGGACTAGAGTTTGCTCTGAAGGTTCGTTCATTCCAAGTGGCATTAGTTTGCTTCACTCGAATCTGGTAGAACTAACAACAAAGTGCCATGATGTATAGTGTTTATTTCTTAGATAGTATCTATGTACTGATATGTTTCTGCAAAGAAATACTTTTAAGTATTAGTTTCACAGTTAACCAGCAAGCTCTTGGTAAACTTGGACAGGCAAAAAATAGTCTCCAGCAACAGCTGTTTTGTCAATTCTGTGGGCAAGTCTGCTTCTAAGTCAGCCACCTTCTTGAGTTTCATTTTCCTTGCATTTGGCAAGATAAATGGCTACATATGGGTTTTGTAATTATTGCCAACGTTTATGGAGTTCGTTGATCTTTGATCATGCAAGCGTCTTGGGGTGGGGGTAATTGGCAGCTGGGGAGGGGGAATGAGATCAGACAGATTCTAGGGGAAAATTTATTTTGCACCCTCAAAGTTTGGGGTCATTTTTAAGTTGCACACACTTTTATTGATTTCGTTAAATTTATACCTCAAACTACCACTTCCTGTTAATTTCCACCCTCACGCGCAAATTACCGTTACTTCTAACAGAAAATGAATTTTGTGCCGTCCACGGGACCTATAAACTCCCGATTTCCCGTTTTGCGCTCCTTTTAATGAATATAGACGTTGCCTCCGATAAAACACCAGACAAAAGCATGTTTGAGGTTGCAACAGACCAAACACCAACGTTTCCTTAACCTCGCCACCAAACACCCCAAAAAAAGCACTAAAAAAATGAAATAAGACAAAAAAAATTGACGCAGAAGATGCAGATTGGAAACTATTATAATGCGATAATACTTTATGCAATTCTCTTTTTAGAAGATACTCTATTTACCCAAGTGTCATTTCCCAACCACAAATTGGGTTCTGTTAGTTTCTATTGTTGTCTTTAACACTTTTAAACCTAAGAATTTAATCAAGCAAAAAGACAGAAACAGAAACACAATAAACAAAAGCAGACGAGGAACCACCAGCACTGAATCAGGAATCCGCAGAATCCCCCCAGACTTAACCATATTTCAGGAATCCGCCCTCCCAGTAAGTTCCCACTCAGATACACTTCCCTCAATCTGGGCATATCCGCCAAGAATAATGGAACGCCGAAGTTGCCAAAACGGTTGTAGCTCAGGTCCAAGAACTCCAGGCTTTGAAGATTCCTTAAACCCTCTAGGATCTCGCCCAATAACCCATTGGCACTCAAATACAGCTTCAAGAGCTCCGTGAGATTACCCAAAGAGTCGGGGACGAAACCGTCAAGATGATTATGACCCAAGTCAAGTACTTCAGGTTCTTCAGCTTAGTCAGAGTTGAAGGGACCCCAGCGCTGAGTTGGTTTCTGGAGAGCGTAATCTCTTCGAGATTGACAAGCTCACCAATTAAGTTCGGGATATCCCCGTAGAGAACGGATTCCCTCCGAAGGGAATCCGTCCGGATGCCCGAATGGAGGCTGGATTGCCTCCATTCGGGCATCCGGAGGGATTCCCCTTCGGAGGGAATCCCTCCTCTATCCCCGTAAACTCCATTTTCTGTCAGAACCACCATTCTTATGTTTGTGTAATTACGAATTACGTTGCTGAGAGGCTCAACAAAAGATGGGTTGTCGATGAACACGAGTTCTTCGAGAGTGGACAAGAAACTCGGCGAAACCACGTCGGGGAGCGAAACGCGGTTGGTTCCATTGACGAAGCATTTGTAGAAGAAGAGCTTGCTGAGGTACTTGAAGGAGGTGAAAAGGAGGGGGTCGAGAGTGGAGAGCTCCGGAGAGCAAGGTGGGTTGGGAGAGTAGTCCGAGACATACCCGAAGCTTAAGCTCGGTGACGTGGACGGTCTCTTCAGGGGACGAAGCGTCGTCGGAGAATATATTCATTAAACGGAGGGCAAAACGGAAAATCGAGAGTTAATAGGTCACGTGGACGGAACAAAATTCATTTTCCGTTAGAGGTAACAACGGTAATTTGCGTTGGAAGGTGAAAATTAACGGAAAGTGGTAGTTTGAGGTACAAATTTAACGAAATCAATAAAAATGAGTGTAACTTAGAAATGACCTCAAACTTTAAGGGTGCAAAGTGAATTTTCCCCCAGATTCTATTAATGGGTAACAGTTTCTTAGAATTAGTTAACGATGACTGCAAATCCAACCATGAAAAAGTGGAGACGAGGGAAGGGGATCAAATTTACAGCAAGCTTTCGGAGGTCATCTGACTTGTTATTGGGCAGGGAACCTGAGGTAGCAAGTGACCCCACTCATGGTTGTAGAAATCAAGTGGCTACAAAAGGAAGTTGACCAGCAACTTGGACGAGCTGAGAGCAATTTGTGATGAAATTATAAGAGAGCATGTGGAGTAGCAGATCAGCAGAGCTAGTGTCAGGATTCGCTATTTGTAAATGAGTTTTTGTTTGTTTGAAGACAGTGCGATGCGAAGAAGATGAGTGAACGTCGTTGTCTTAGTATTTTTTTTTGGAAGACAAAGTGACTAGGAAGACAGCTGGCGCATACGTGGCAAGTTATATTTAAGTGGACTGATGTTGTTAAAGGATTCGCTATGACGTGGATTTTAAAGTCACGTCAGCAATATATGTTAACGGATCTGACGGCAAATGGACAGAGAGATTTATTTTTTCTTAAAACTCGACCTCAGGGGCTTAATTGTTGAAAACGTTACCTCGGGGGCCTATTTGAAATTTTCAAATACCACATAGGCTCCCGATGGAATTAAGCCTAAATATTATAATAATAAAAAATTATGTGATGAATTTTTTAATATTAACTCCAAATAATTGGCTCAATTATTTGAGGCTTAAACCTTCCCTTTATGAGAATTGATAAAAAAATGAAGAAAGATAAAATTTAAGTGAATATTATAATGATAAAGAATTATGTGATAGAAAAAAATATATTTTGTAATGATGCTTGAAACGTTGGATGCCCAATTTTTTCGGAAACAAACGTCACCTACTAGGGGTGTAATTCCGGTCCGGCGTCCAACGAAGCTCCGGCTATGTTTCCGTCGCCGGTTCCGGGAAGAGGAGATCCGGTTGTTACAGGAACCGAAGCTAGAAGTGGATTTTGGTGTCTGGCGAAAGCGGAACCAGAATCGGAGTTTTCCGCCGATTCGGCAGAAAAATCTGGTTCCGCCTCTTTTTTTTTTTATTATTTTTTAACCAATTATCTAAACGACGTTGTTTTGTTTTAAACAGAATGACGTCGTTTAGTATTTAAAAAATAAAAAATAATAATAACATAACCGTGGATCAAAACGTGCCGTTTTGATCCACGTGTTTTATGAAACCCTAACTCCCTTCCCCTTCCCCTTCGGCCCTTCCCGACTCTTCCCAAACCCCACCCCCTATGCCTTCCTACAGGCTGCCGCTCTCCGCCGCCTTCGTGAGCCTCTCTCTCTCTCTCTCTCTAAGTCGGCAACTCCTCTTCCCCTTCCCGACTCTCCCTTCCTGCAAACAAATCCCAAACCCCACCCCCTTGGCCTTCCTGCATGCTGCCGCTCCCCGCCACCGTCGTGGACTCGTGAGCCTCTCTCTCTCTCTCTTGAACGTTTGTGATAGGAAGTTAGGAACGACAATACCGTATGTATTGATATTTTTATATATTGTAATAATATAGAAAAAATAATATTTGTGCATTGATTTAGAACTCCACCTAAATATATATGCTTTAAATCCTTTGGGAACTAGTTGAGTTGTATTTCAATAAATTAGCTAAGAATGGGTCAAGCAATGTTTGCTCGTATGATGTTAAATTTTTTCTCTTCATCACCAATCTGTGTGGCAAGTTGTGTGATTGTGCTTATTACCTTTGTTTGATTATCTTATTATGTTCTAATCTTTCTTGGTTTGTGCATTGGTCTTGAAAATCTTGAAGATTAGAAGAAATTTTAATAGAAATATAGAAGTGCAAAGGTAGGTCAGAAAATTGATTAGATTTACTATATCTAATATAGTTGGTGTTTAAACAAAATAGATTGTGAACAATATGCAGTAATGTTAGTTCTGTTACTTCTCATAATTTGACTGTAGTTTGCAGAAATAATATTCTTGCGCTTGATAATCATATATGATTAAGATCATTTAGAGCATATATCTTCTGAGGTATTGCATTTTCTTATTTGTATATTATAAATTGTGAATATGTTAGAAACTTAGATAACATTCTTAGGGCTTTGCATTATGTATTTCTTTCAGATGGATCATCAAACTTCAATGCATCTTCGCAATCAACTAGTCCCAATTTACCTACCCCTACCTCTACGACTACACCTACAATTGGTGAGATACCAATTGTAGGTGTAGTCCCAATTTACCTACCCCTACCAATTGTACTGTAATATTTTGTTATTTCAAGTTAATCTCAAGTTTGATTTGAGATTTATTTTTACACTTGTTTTTCAATTACATGTTTTAGAAATTTATTTGTGAATTGTGATGAATGAGTAAGATTTTTATTTATTGAGAAAAAATGCTTAAATGGGCAGAAAAATATGGCCCAAAAAGTTGTCGGAATTCCGCTATCCGGTTCCGCTAAGTCCGCTTCCGCTAAGAGTCGGAAGCGGAAACGGAGTTGATTTTGGTCATCCGCTAGTTAGCGGACCGGATGTCGGAATGTCAAATTCCGCTTCCGACTAGTCCGTTGTTCACCCCTATCACCTACGAGCAATGAACGTCCCTCGACCTCAGTCCTTTACAAAGACAATGTACGTCTCCAAAATCCCAGTCTCTTCAGCTGCCAACCCTCCGGCCATCGGTTCTGCCGCCTGCGAATTTCCGTTGAATCTTTCCTTCCCGGTTTAAGCGGTCCGTACATTGAACTCCTCACTGTCATTGTCTTTTGTTTCCGCATTAGTCGTTTTATTCTTTGGAGCTAAATGACATGAAATTTAGTTTGAGTGGAAGATCGACTGCAACTTGGGGTCTCTGTGTCTTCTTTTTTTTTTGGATTCCCTTTTATTGTTTTTGTAGTCTAAAGTATCGAGTGTGATTGTTGTTTGCATTCTACAATCGTGCTTGCTAAAGATCAAGATTTTGCATGTAATTCGATTTTGCTGAAGGGCATCATTGAGTTAGTAGCTTCGAGTATATTTGTTTATCCATTTATTTTGATTGAGATTGAATTACGGATGTAAATTTCTATTCCAAAAGATTGTATTGAGCTTAGCAGTTAGTAACCTCGTGCGGTGGCTTTTAAGTGGAGCAACATATTTTTCTGTATGTAAAAAGAGAGGGAAACGATGTAGGCTACCCCTTGGTTTGCTTGTTCGAGTATCATCCATGTTGCGGACTTTTATTTATACTTTATCACTGGTCCCTTGATTGCTTTTGATATGTGGTCATTCTTACAGATTCGGAGCAAAAACTGTTGTGTGTTTCAGGTCTTCTTACTGTTTTGTCGTCGTCGTAGATGTTGTATTCTTGAGCTTCTATTTGGGACTTCTTCAGATGGCCTCTGCACATAAGCATATTGCAGGGAACATATCGGGTGTCTCCCATAGTGTTGCACTTGAGAAATGTCAAAGCTACTTGCTAGTCCGTTTTGAAACCGACCTTGGGGCTGGCATTCGGGCCTAATTGTATATTCTTGGTCTTGCTTACTGTTTCATTGGGTTGTCAGCTATAACCGCTCGTTTCTTCCGTTCAATGGAAAATGTAGTGAAACAAAAACTGAAAGTGGTAGAGATAGATCATTCCACCAATATGGAAACTGTTAGACATGAAAATGTCTGGAATTACACAATCGCAGACATTACCCTCTTGGCCTTTGGGACTAGCTTTCCTCAAATATCATTAGCAACTATTGATGCCATACGAAACATTGGCAAGCTGTATGCTGGAGGTTGGTTGTAGATTTTTTTTTGTACAAAATGAGATTTCTAGAATTTATGCCAGCTTACTCAATTACACAGTTTTTCAGGAATTGAGATTTATGATGCATGTTATAAGAGATATTTGCTATACATATCTCTGTAGAAACCTCTTCCGGTTGATATGCATGATTCTTTATTACTATAGGATGGGCATACTGTGAATAAAGTCTAGTCAGAGCTGCAGTATTATCTTTCTCTCCATTCCCTCTCCATTCCACCTTTGGCCCTCCCCTTATCCGTCATTCGTATTTGTGTATGACATATGATTAAGAAGGGATCCAGGATTTGCTTCTGAAAAATATGATCCCTCAAGTTCCTTTGCTTGATGCCAGTCAATAAGCAAAATGCACCAAGATGTCAGCAATACTGTAGATGTTCACCACACGATTTGTTTTTTTGTAAAAATGAAAAATATATAGTTCACTTCTGACTTAGTACATGCATAACATTTGTGACGAATGCTTTCTAGTTTTCATGTTCGTGATGTTCTTTATCCCTGTAAATTACAGGTTTGGGTCCTGCAACTCTTGTTGGCTCTGCTGCATTCGACCTTTTCCCCATCCATGCTGTTTGTGTTGTAATTCCGAAAGCTGGAGAGTTGAAAAAGATATCTGACAGAGGAGTTTGGCTTGTGGAGCTCTTTTGGTCCTTTTGGGCTTATATCTGGTTGTACATAATATTAGAGGTAATATAAAGATATCGTTCTCCTCTGTGAAACCTTGTGATTTTTTCTTTTTTTTCCGTTTGCTTTCTTCCTTTTGTACCAGTGCCACTGCAGAGACTATAATAGTGCATTCAGTCAGATGAAAGTCTCATTTTGCCTTTGATAGGCGCTGAAGTGATGTTAATATGTGCCAGCTTGTATATTGCCCATGGCTATATATACATGTGTAGTGCCATATATTGATATCACAAATGCCATCAACAAAACAACTAGTAATTGGAGATCTTTGCACTTGTAGCTGGATTAATTAGATTGTATAGTGTCCGTAGGCATAGGGGATGATGATGTGCTGTCTTATTTTAACCACTCTTGGTTGGAGCTGGCATTTTTTACCCCAAAATTGGATGCATCATTTGGATTCTGGATGATGTGTATCAAGAACACTATGAAGGAAAGATTGTTCATTATGGTGTAGGTATGGTCCCCAAATGTGGTTACACTGTTGGAGGCCTTTCTGACAGTGCTGCAATTTGGGTTACTGCTGATTCATGCTTATGCTCAAGAAAAGCATTGGCCTTACTTGTCTCTTCCTCTGTATGTTCTCCTTTCTTCTTAATCTGCTGTCAACAGAAAAACTTTTTTTTTTTGATAAGTAAGACAATTTTATTAGAGAAAGCGGTAACAGTACAAGGAGCTATACCGAAAACGCTTAATACAAACACGCAACAAAACTAAGGAAATCGTCAAAGTCGACGAAAATGCCCCCTAAAACCGCATTAGCCCAACAGAATAAGGTAAAAAACATAGACCCTTGCAACTTCACAATAGACGCCGAAACATCCTCAAAGCATCTATTGTTCCCTCTCCCGCCAAAGAAACCACCAAACACACAAGGGAATCAGCCTCCAAATGGCCTTAGCAACGGGATTAGAGAGTCTTCTATTCCAACTCCAAAGCACATGCACCACCGTCTCCGGCATAACCCAATGAAAGTTCGTGATGCTAAGAACATGACTCCATATATCCCAGTGTTTAACACTGGGATATATGGCCTTCTTTTTCCTTTGGCTTTAGTCAGTGACTTATTCTGGTAAGACAACATTCATTTTGTGCTTCTGTGAATTTTTTTGTATGTCAAGGACAAGAACTGAGAGGCCAGATGACTGGGTGCCGGCAGAAGCCTCTTCATGCGAACATGAGTGCAATGTCTGTAATTTATCTGAGATACATCAAGTTGGGGAAGATGAAATCAGGAGCATTGTTGATATTTTCTCCATCCATGCAAAAAGTGAAACAGGTACCTGTCTGCCATGCCTAACTATGATGAAATTCTTTTTAATCTCCAGACCGTTTTCTTAAAAGGCTCTTATCTGAAGTTGAACCGTGTCTTTTTACTTTAACAAGGTACTGTGGCTTGTTCTGGTGAAACGGCTTGCAAACACTGTAATACAGGTTTCTTTCTTCTTATAAAAGTTCTTAGGACTCGCTTTGATATTGGAATTTTTGTAGGATCTTCATTACTTGTGCGATACTCCAATCCCACATGGACTGGGGAATGAAAAATAAATGAAAGACCATTGGGACCTTACTAGGTAGAATTTAGCCTTATAATGATTTTAAGAGGCTTCAAAAGTAGCATTGACTATTCATTTTGAAGTCTAAGTGCATATGTGACTAGCGTTGCCTTGGGTTGTTACAATTTAAGAGCAAGGTTTGAGTGTTTTTTGTTTTGTTTCGGGCTTATCTGAGATATGATTGGTTTCTATTTAGAAAAGAGATGAATAAATTGAATGAATGCAATAGCTTAATGTACGATTAATTTGTGGTACATGGATGTCAAAGGTGATTGGAAGACTATTTGGTAGGTGTTTTGCAGAGCTTGGTCTACATTCATCAGTCTTGAGTCCATCTGTAGAACACCAATCATTATGTAATAATTAGATGCTATCCGAAGCATTAACTTTACTTTCTCAAGGTCGTGAATAAGGACAAGGAATTCCTTTGTTTAATGGGTTTCTGGTATCATTTTTTTATCTGTCCATTTTGTTGATGAACTCGATTAGATGAGGTGCATCCCGTGATCTAAAGTTAAAAGAAGACCTTTTGGGTTGTCTCTTGTAGGAAGAGGAGGATGACAAATGATACTGGCATTAACCGGGGAAAGCGCGGGACACCTTGGGAATAATAATGGGACTTCGGGATAATGATGGGAAGGGTAGGGAAAGTGTATGGATATCTCGGGATGTTTGTGGGAATATCGGAAAATACTCGGGAACACACTCTAACTCACACACTCGGATAGATAAGCTCACCACCCAAGTAGAACAGAAAGAGATATAAAAAGCATCACCTAATGTAATTTAACACGGGATACAGAGCAAGAACTCGTCACCTATCGGAATCCACCAAAGGATAAGAGTTTGTAGAAGAAATCCTTCTTCAAAGTAGCCTAAGACTCAGGTTGTATAAACACTCAAATCTGTATTTTTCCATTGCTTGAGAAGAGTTTAAATAGCAAAGCTTGGAACAACTCTCCAAGCATGAGTAAATGAGAAATACAACTTCCAAAATATTAATTAAGACTTAAGAAACATATAAGACTCGTAGGGAAATGAAAATACACTTTGAAAATTCAAAAGAACAAGCTAAAAATAGCAAACTTGTCCAAAATTCGCTAGACCTCGAAATCAGCTGTCAGCCTGACTTCTTTGGAGTAATTTAGCTATAACTTCGTCTAGAAAACTCTAAATTGTACACCGTTTGATGCGTTAGAATCTAGACTTGTAGAGCTTTCCAACAAGCTATAACTCGAACATAAACTCTTCGTTAATCATTCCAGACATTGATTTCAATCACGGCCTTCGGTGCTGACCACACCTGTGTCAACAAATAAGGATTAGTAGAAGCTTCATCAATTAGGATAAATATGACTTGGTCTGCACCAATGCAGACTTGTATGTTCATGTATGAACAAGGTTTTAGGTTTTATGAATATGTGAATAATAAGAGTATTGTCTTAAGCGGTACACGTCAAACAGAGTGAAGGTACAACAAAAACTGTATTGATGTACTCACAAGTTGTCTGCATAATGTGCAGCACAGCGCTGGCAGTGGCATGAGCGGCGCCTAGCGCTCATGCACACTGCCCAGCACCTTGACATGATGGGGGCGGCATGTCAAGGCTCTTCAAGTGGGGGTGCTTGAAGGAGATGGCATCACAAGTGTGTGATGGTGAAGCTCCAGCAAGATGGACTTGCTGGGCACGGGCTTGGCGAGATGGACTTGCCAAGAACGAGTTGCTGATGGGTTGCCTTAGGCGTGGGGCACGCATGGCTTGGCATGGGCCATGCCCCACGGCTTGCTGATGGATCTTGAGTGCCAAGGGGGCTGCTGGCAAGAGCTGATGAGCGAGGGGGCCTGGTTGGCTCAGCCTTCGGCCGTGCCCCTCGCAGCAAAGGAGCCCGAGGGCCTGTTGGGCGTAGCATGCTTGGCCAGGGGCACCTGAGGGGGCCTGGTAAGCATGCCCTGCGATCACTAGAGCTTTGTGACAAGTGGGTTGGCTGTTCTGAGCGTCTGAGATGGTTGACAAGGTCAGGGGTGCGCGCCAGAGGCATGTTGGCATTGTTAGGGGGCGCGCAGGTGGTGCCAGAGGTATGGCTGACAACGGGGGCGCGCCAAGGTATGCTCGTCAGTGTCAGAGGCCTCATGATTGCGCCAACCATGATTGCGGCAGAGGGCTAGGCAGCAAGGCAATTCGAATTTTGGGGCGCTGCAAGGCAGTTGCGTGCGTTAGTGTACCTTCCAGGGGCAAGGCTGGCATCCTGCGGTGCTGCAGCAGATCCTGCAGCAAGCAACTGCAAGGCAGGCGCCCATGTAGTGCTGCAGGAAGCTACTGCAAGGCAGACGACCTGCAGAGCTGCACACGGCCTGGCAGCAAGCTATTGAAAGGCAGGTACCCTGCAGAGGGCTGACGTGCAGGCAGTGGTGCAAAAGGCTGACGCCCAAGGGTGCTGAAGCCACATGGCAGCAAGCAGATGCAGGGAGGGCAGGCTGCTTGCTGGAGACGCCAAACACTCTCTATAAATGGCTTGGGCGAGTTCATTTGTGGGAGGAGAGTGGAGAGTGTTGCAAGTTGAGAGCTTGTATTGAGAGCAGAGAGCTGTTCTTGTAAGCCTTTGAGCTAAAACTCAGCTAGTGGTTCGGTTGCTGTGAGAATCCTAGTCAATCCTTGTACAACTTTGTTAATAGACAAGAGTGTAAAGGTTGGGAGAGAATTGCTCCTGTAAATCTGGGTGTCCATTGTGCTTGTCTCGATTCTAACCTCTTGTGATTTCCCGTTGGTTGATTGTTGTCTGAGACTAGGCTTGGTGTCTAGTGCCATCACGTGGAGAAAATTTCTGTGTGGAATTACGACCCCGTGACACAAGCTGTCTGGGAGACGATTACTTCTGTAGTATAGTGATCATAATATTATTGAACTTCCTATTATTCTTGTACCTTTTAAATCAAAACTGGATTCCTCCATCTGAAATTTTGCATGCAGGTCCTTCGTATCAAAAGGTGCCCGGCATTGATGGTCCTGCTGAATGTTCCCATAAAGATATCCAAAGCAATATCACTTCAGAAGATTCACACGTGCTCAAACTTTGGAAAAAGCAATTTACAGATGCACTGGTGGTATCATATTTCATGCTGTATACGTTGAATACTATTGAAAGAACGTTTTAGTTTCAGTAGCTTTTTGTTTTTCCTTCTTCACCTGCATCTCCCTACGAAGTTTCGGGAATGCAACTTCTTTTGAATAATCTTCTTGTTCAATTATGTAATAAGAGTGCAGGAAAATCTTACCTCACCGACTTCAGCATCTAAGCCCACACATCCAGTTTTCATATTTTAAATTTTTTAACTAGAGAGCTCGTATGAATATATTAGATTAGTTTGGGGCCTGGTACTTTTGTTTAAATGCATTTATTTTTATCCAAGTTGTTGTCTGATCACAAGGAATTAAATTCAACTCTTTTTGCTTACCTCTAGCCCATAATGTTCCCTGTGTAATTTTTTATTTTAACCTCTCAATTATTGTAAAAATGTTCTTGTAAATAACTTTTAGTTCCTTGGAACAGTTGGAAAGCACAGAATCAAGAAAACTGAACAATGTCTATCTGCGACTGGCAAGAATTTTCTGGCAGTCAGTTCTTGTACCCTGGAGACTTCTGTTTGCTTTTGTGCCTCCTTATCATATTGCTCATGGCTGGATTGCATTCATCTGCTCTCTAGTTTTCATCAGTGGGATAGCTTACATAGTAACTGAGCTGACAGATCTTATAAGTTGTGTCACAGGTTTTCTTCCTCTCCTGAAATAAAAAAAAAACACAGTAAATGGTTGATGACAAAATTAACTTTGCTTACAATCAAACAATTATCCATTATTTATGTTGTTATTTTCTTCAGGAATAAATGCATATGTCATAGCGTTTACGGCATTAGCAAGTGGAACTTCATGGCCAGATTTAGTGGCAAGTAAGATTGCTGCTGAACGTCAGACGACAGCGGACTCTGCAATTGCGAACATCACTTGCAGGTATCATTCAAGCTCTAATTCCAATTTTATGGCCTTTTTACATATTAAGGCTTTAATGGTACTGGAAAGGACCTCAATCTTTCAAAAAGGAGTTCACCAGCTGATATCTCAATGGTTACACAATAAATTCTTTATATGTCCAAGTTTCTTCCCAGCTGTTAAATGGGATTCAATAAGTAGGAAGTTACCATTTAAGTGCCAATTGCTATTGTTACATATCTTGCAAGAACCAAGAAAAGAAACTTATACCTTCATGAGAAACAGGAGAGGGAATTTTGCATAATTGTCTCTGTTACTGTAGCACTATAATCCCCCCCCCCCCCAACACACAAAATAGTCTATAAACCTGAGGGTAACAGTTGGTATTTGTAAAGATGTGCAATTTGTGGACTCTGAGAGGCATATAACTCTCTAGTGTCTCGCCCATCAAATGGAAAGTTGTGGTTTGTAGCTTCTCTTTATATTTTTCCTTCCAGGGTCCAGTGTTGGAAGGTTTTTAAAGGCCTCATGAGTTAAGCCTTTCAATTCATTGACCCCTAGTTCTTGAATGTTGCTCTTATGCAGAGGCAGCGGTAGAATTTGTCAGCTACTTAAAATTGCTTTTTCCTCCTGTGTTTTTTCTTTTTTTGCAGCAATTCAGTGAATATATATGTTGGCATCGGCATTCCGTGGCTTATTGATACGGTTTACAATTTCTTTGCATATAGAGAACCACTCCGGATCCAGAATGCAACGGGACTAAGCTTCTCTTTGCTTGTTTTCTTCTGCACTTCAGTTGGGTGTATTGCCGTTCTGGTAGTTAGGCGTCTAACATTTGGTGCAGAACTGGGAGGGCCAAGGCTTTGGGCATGGGTTACCTTTGTGTACTTCATGTCGCTCTGGGTTATTTTCATCGTCCTGT
Organism: Myrica gale; assembly: GCA_963930655.1. NCBI lineage: Eukaryota > Viridiplantae > Streptophyta > Magnoliopsida > Fagales > Myricaceae > Myrica > Myrica gale. The sequence goes on from OZ005614.1 coordinate 12,422,708, forward strand.
CTTCCCTCAAAGTTTCACACATCATATGAGAAGTTATCATCAACGTTTTCTCCCGAAATCGTACCCCATATTATTCTGTTTGTTTATTTTCCCTATAAGACATTTTTCCAATGTAGTCCCTTCTTTTCTGAGCTGCTGTCCCCCCCTTTTTTTTATTGCTGGGACAAAATTTAGAGCTCGCTATGTAATATGCATGGACAGAATTTTATTTTATTTTTTTAACAAAGGATTCAGAGCGAAATAATAACTTGGCTCAGTAGGATATTGGCTTCTGCGTCTGATGGCGGGCATCCATAATTTTTACCACTGCAACGGCAAGAAGACAGCTCTATAACATCAACTATAAGATGGGCTTAGATTGCCTCCCCCCTCCCCCTCCCCCTCCCCCTCCCCCTCCCCCTCCACCCTCTTCGCCGTGGCCGGCGGGCAGGCTGCAGTGAAAGGAGACCTAATTACTGTAGTGTGTTCATAAATCTAGAACATATATGTAGGACCTATCACCTAAAATCAAAAATGCATTCAGAAAGGTTAAAAAGAAACCCACAGCCACGGAACTCAATGTTTTAAAGTTCATTTAGAAAAAGTTGCAAAGAGAACCCAGATGGCCGTACTGGATAGAATTTCTTTCATTGATGATTGAACCATACATTTCCGTTAATATATATATATAATTTTTTTTTTATGACGAGGAAATTCCCCAAAGCCGGACCCTTTTGGCCCAACCCTGAAATACAAACCCCGGCCCCCTGGACCGACCCTACAACCCAGGGAGCGGGTAAGTCAAGAGCAATAATGAAGGTGTTGAGGCTCGAACTTGGGACATGTTAGAACCCAAGCCGAAGCCTTACCACCACACCAAACCATTGGGAGTACATTTCCGTTAATATATAGATGAGCACAATGGATGACAAGCATAACCAAGAGGATCTGCTATTCATAAGCGAGCACGTGAATATAGCAAAATGTTTGGAAGGGGAGGAAGTAGCCATCTCTAGAACAAGACGAAGTTTCCATATTCAACCATTTATTTGGCAGCCAGAAAAGTTCAACAACCAACAACTCTTCTTAAACTAGCCTACTCCACAACACTAACCGCTACATCTTGGAAAATTATAAAGCGCAAGCAAGCAACATGCCAGAACAATTTCTCTTTCAATCTGCAGTACATTTTATTGCTTAAGCAAGGGCACCCGTACAGGCTGTGGCTGGAGCAGCTTCAAGCTGCTTTGAACTGTATTTCTTGGTAATGAATCTGCAATCAACAAGAGCCCAAGGGAATGACAGGTTCATCAAGAACAAAGAAACATGAGATACTAGAATAAGTGCAAGCGAAACTTGACGGCCAGTCCAATTACCTGAAGAAATCCCTCCACAACAACTCAAACATCAACCAGTTATTTCCAGAATCAGGTGAGCCACCATCATTCTGGTTTGACGAAGCAGAAATAGTTCTGGAAATCAAACAATATAGAAAATGAGTAGGTAGCCTCTGGGTTTAGGAAAATACAGTCATCAAAAAAGAATGGTAGACGGATGCAAACCTGGTAGCAGTTTTCTTTAGCTCATCAAACATAGAGCGGGGAGAGAGACACCCCATGGCTAACCATGGAGAAATTTTGCAGGAAAAGTTTGCCCCATATATGCTGTCATTGTTGCCCTTGGGTGGTTGTGCTTGGCACTCAGCCGCAAATTTTTTAAGCCTCTGAAGTGCTTCAGTTTCACCTCCCACCATAGAAGCATTGGCAGCTGGCTTTCCATCCTACAAGATATCAATGACATTAACGTAACTAAATTATTTTTCTGGAGGATTAATATTTATTCAATAGCAGTGCATTAGAGTCAATAATGTCTATTAGGAGTATTTCTAGCAAAAATATTTACTACGTTGAAATGGAAGCCAGGTTTAACAACATCTCAACACACGAGCTAATATGTTGATGAAGAACTATGTTGAGGGGAATGAAAAGGTATAGTTTTTACTTTGAATGCTAACCCAAGTAGATCCTACATAGTACCACTTTGCCGCCACAGGCAAAGCCTGTGCTTCATAACCGATAAATGCTAATCATCAAATCTAGGAAAAAACCAAAACATGTTCGACAAGTAAAGCTTTGTGATCCTACACAGTAAATAGTACAGTGCGCAATTCAAAAATTTTCTTTACAGATCATCCTCTATTGTTTCAAAGAAAACCTCCCACATATTAAGTAAAGCATGCTTCATTCCCCAAGTACATTTGTTCCACTGGGTGTCACCACAGGTTTTCATCCACATGGATTCCCATGGGCGGTAACCCCAATCACTTCTTTGTTACTATATTACCATTTTCTAACCACTACTTTTATTAGGGGTGGGCATTGGTCGGGGTGATAGTTTTTAACCCGAATCCGAAATTGACCCGAGGTGGGTCACGGGTTCTTTGCCTACTCCTAATTTTTATTCTAATGAAGACTCTGCTCACATAAAATTGTTTAGCATCTCCATTTCTCCTTTCATTATATCTTGCTATTTGCTAAAACACATACCTTTCACGGAATAAACATCACGACTTCATCTAACAGAAACAACGTGATCAACCCAAAACAGCAAAAGAAACTCCAACATGGCCTCAAAAACATAAATAGCACAAGAAGCAACAGTTCATAAGAGAAAAACGAAACAAAAGTCCAAACCTGTGACATTGTCGCAGATGGGTTAAGCCCCAAATCCATCAATGAAGGAATATCTCCAGGCTCCACATCACCACGAGCCGGTAACCCCTTTATTTGATCCAATGCCTCGATCGTCTTCCTCACTTCCAATCCTTGCACTTTCTCCCTAAAGCCGCCGTAGTTAGCGGGCATATCCTCCAACTTAAACGGCAAGTCGTCAAGATGGTACAAAGTACTCCCCCAGGAGTATTTGACCTCCACATTCTCCTCCTTCATTGCGGCCTCAATCTTCCCTTCTGATTTAACCTCATCGTGTGAGACCTCTCTGTGCGCATACACTGCGTCAGCACCTACAGCCTTGGCCAGCTCAACCAAAACCGTCTCAGGCTTCCCAATCCGCACAACCAGATCCGACCCTCTTGACTGAAGATTCTTCCTGAGGTCCGACACCGATTCGATCAAGAATGAAGCGCGGTACGGCCCGGTCTTGTCGAACCCAGAAGTGGACTTACCGTAATCCCTTGGGTCGAAGCAGTAGACGGGCAAGACCGACATGGCCTCGTTGTTAGCGGTGCTGAGGCATTCGTTGTCGTTGACGCGAAGATCGTTGCGGAACCAAACGATGGCAGCTCGACGAATTCCAGCTCCATTGGAAGGGTCTGAGGGGCGGCGAGGACCGAGAGAGAGGGGGTTTTGGAGGGGATTGGCTGAGACTGTGGACTTGAATGACAGTTTGGAGGGAGAAGGGGACGTGGCGGAGAGGGAGAGGTGGGCAAGGGAGGAGGCTTGAGTGGGGACCTTGACCTTGCTTGGTTGGTGGGAAAATAGGGAGTAAATTTTGGGTTGGATGGAGAAGGGAGTGGGGAGGATGGTGGAGAGAGAAAGGGAGAGCGAAGCAGTGGCAAATGCGGGTGAGGCGGTTTGGTCCTTCGCGGTTACAATGGCAAGTGACTTTTGTTCTTCTAAGGATTTGGTTTCTGGGTTTTCAAGGATTTGGCCGTGGGGATCCATTGAGCGAGATTTTGGAGGAGGTGAAGAAGATGCGTTGCAGATAAGGGATTGTGTCTCCTCCGCTGGTCTGGTTCGCTCGTATTTGTTGTTAGCGTGCGGGAGGCTGTCCTTTCATACGAGGCGGGGTTTTGAAGCGCACTACTTCCCAGTTTGAGTCGTAGTTTAATTTCCCATCCAACCCGTGGCTGCACCTAATATTTTTCTAGTAACTTTCTTAGCCTTCAGTCTTTGGTGGGTCATGGGCTTTTTTGAAAATAGCTCTGGGGTCGGTAGGATTCACTATTCAGATCCAATGCGGTAACTTCGTTTTTTTAGGTAGGTACAACATAACGTTCAAACGCAGCGAATGCAGAAACTACAGCATTCCTCCCCCCCTCTCCGGCTCTCCCCAAGCAGGGTAGTGGTACAGACTTCAATCTATACTATATTATATTATATTTGGACTCAAAAATTTAAATTTAATAGTAAAAAATTCATCACATAATTTTTTATTATTATAATATTTATTAAAAAATTTCTCTCTTCACTTTTTCACCGACTCCTATAACATATTTTTACTTTATAATATTTCTAAAACTCCAATACCTAAAATTTCCACCCTCAAACATACCCTATATTATATTCAGTATTCTGCTTGGATTATCCAAAAACCAATTGGTTTGGTATAACATCTGTAGCCTGTAACTGCTGGTAATTCCCAGAATATATATATATATATATATATATATATATATATATATATATATATATAATTGCTGGAATTTTGACCACCTACAATTCTTCACTATAACGAGACTCATTTCGTTTCCTGGTCGCCAATGGACACACTTGGGTCATGGGCCATTTGGTTGATTATTCGGTGTAACATCAAGATTTAGTTGTGAGCGACAACAATGATAGGATAGCGCTTCTAAATGCAGAATCTGCACGTACCATTAAACTGGAGGAGGATACTGCATTCCTTTCCTTTCTCTGTTTTCTTTTTGGAGGGTGAATGATTCCTTTCGTTTGATTTGCTTCCCTTTTCGTCTCTTTTCCTTTATTCTTAATCTCTGGTCCTTAATACCACCAACCGTATTAACAACACATAATTAGACTGTACGACAAGTGCAATAAAAATGTTTCTTTGTGCTTGAATAAAAGGATCTCCTTTAGGACCCTTACCAACCCTGTATTACAGTCTTCTTATAGATTACAATGGACCGCTTAAGTTTAAAAATAAAGAAAAATCTGTCTACACCGACGACTCATTTATGAACAGTTTAATATATTTGCACCTTATGAATATATGCCTATGTATTGTACTGTGAATTACTTGCTTCATCATATCAAATCAGGGATGCTATACCCGAATTTTTTGGTTTTTTTTTTGGAAAGATATGAGACTTATTGTTCAAAACTGTACGAGGATTGGACGATGTTTGCAAGGTAGGTATGGGGTTTGAAATGATGAAAAAAAACAGAGGATCAAGGTTAATAGGTTAGGGTAGGGATGCTATCAGTATTCTCTATTATTATTTTTTTTTATCGAAATTTCTAAATTCGGATATAGACTGATATAATATGTAGGTTTTTATACTATTTTATGTTTTCCTAATAAATTTCGGACAAATTTTATATAATTTAATGATAATTATATTTTTTTTCTCTAAATTATATTGTATAATTCGAACAAATATTTATATAATATTAAATTTTTAATTTTATGAATCAAAATACTCTCCAATTTCATAATCCAAAGATTAATCGTTATAACATTCCATGTTGTAAGATAAATTACCCGGCTTTTTTAACATTCAATACATATGAAATAAATATCTCTGTTTCCGAGGACCATCCAATTCCAACAAAGAGGATGTCAATCTTGGTTGTCTTGAGTCGTATGCGCATCTCCTCCGCGTGTTTTGTAATTCATCCTGTACGTACAGGGAGATCAATGAGCGGACGATGAAAATTCCATTTCTTTTACCCATCGTCTGTGCATATCAACCCCAAATAAATGGAAAGTTTGGTTGGCTTCGCACGTGCGCCGGCCACCGGAATCTCACGCCCACCATTAACATGCGCCTCCAGGAAAAAAATCAACGGGTTGAGAGCAAAACTCAGAGATGACAATGACCCATTACTCCAAACAGCAATTAATGCAGCCTCTCTTCGTTTCCAGGAGACCCATCGACCAGGTAGGCTCATACATATCTTTGCCTTTGAGACATTTTATCAACCATGTAACTGAGTCTTTCAACCAATACGTTTCTGTCGTGATCTGGCATTAGCTACATTAATCATTATTTGTACTTTCTGCATTAGGTGGGGCCTTGTCTTTTGTTTGATTATAGACCGTCATATTTTCTCCACCACCTGGAGCCATTTTTATGGCCACTAGTTCTGGACTTGTAGGTTCTAAATCTTGATTTGAGCATGGACTTTCCAATACCTACTAAGATAACGAGCTCAGGTCCAACTAATACCAAATTCTGCACTGTAGGATGGGTTTATTTTCTGGTTTAATCGCTTCACTTAATAGCTTAAATAGCTTAAGCTTGGACTTTGGTACGGGTGCTTACTGCATTACTTTCCATGGATGCTTCTGTTCTTGTTCACCGTAAAATACAGCTTGAAAATGAAGAGCAAATTTCCTATTTACCAAGAGATTCTCTCCGAATTCCACATTATTTCATTTTTCTCTATGGAATATCTGTTCTTTTACTTTCTCATGGATAACGTTGTTCTGTCTTTTGTCGTGTTTTAAGGTTTTTCCACTAGCGGTATACCTATGTGTTTAGTGTTTGCATCTGCAGAGCCTCTTTTTGTTGATCCCTATGCCGGTTGCTTTGTTCCTCCTAACGTTCCAATGGACATGAAGCAATGCTCGCAACCATATTGCCTTGCAACCAAGTTCATTGATGATAAGTTGCTTCGTACTGTGAACCATATTGATGGAGTTAAGCAGGTATTTGGGCATTCAAAATAATGAAGTTGGGCAGTTTTATGTCTGTGAAGTTTAACAGATTGTGTTCTCACATTGGCAGGTTGTTTTGTTGACAGATGGCATGGAAACTCGGCCATATAGGCTTAGTTGGCCGACTTCAACCATTATATTCGATATATCCCCTGAAAGGGTATTCAAAACGGCAGCAGAAAAGCTTGAAGGTTTGTGTTGTTTAACCAATTTAAGTGGTTTTTGATCTTTGAGCTTTTCAATTGCATGCACTTGAGTAAATAGGTGCTTTTAGTTTGATAACTGTTATCAGACATTATCCGGAGTCCACTAGTTGTTGCATGTCTTGGAAATTGCTGCACAGCAAGAGGATTACAATTTTTATATTCATTGTCTTGTAATTCTTGAATCTCAATGAGCTTTGATAAATCAAGTTTCTTCAATATGCTATGCGGAGGGATTTTTTTAAGCTGTTCAACATGTTCTGGTATTTCTTAAAAATGAGTAGGTGTGGGAGCAACAATTCCAAGAAACTGCTTATTCTGTCATGTTCCGCTGGAGTCGTCGAGTATACAGCAAAATCTTCAAGCGAAAGGTTTCAATGGGAATCGGCCAAGTATATGGGCCATCCAGGTTATTAAGATATTTGATATTGGAAACAATAATGTATTGATAAAAAAAAAATATTTGGTGTGCTTGAGTATGTAAGACCACCATTCCTGTATGTATAGGGGCTGCCACTGAGGACTTTGGCAAGTTTTGAAGAGATTTTACTACTTGTGAGCAATATGGCCATGAACGGATGTTTTTTCTTAGGATTATTGCCAGCCTGGCTTGCAGAAACTGAAGTTGGAATCAAGGTCAGTTTGCTACTTTTTCAGTGAGTATAGTCTAGATCTCGATCGCTTCTCTTCAGTAAGAAATGCACTCAGATCTTTTCCGATGTTTTTGTAGTCAAGTTCAAGTACAAAGCAAAGGATGGACAAACTATTCATGAGCAATGGATTCCGGGTGGACATGATTAGCTTTGAGGATGTTTCAAGGAATTTAGGCAAGCAATTACCATCAGAACATTACAAAAGTACACTTTTTGTTGCAGAACAATTGAGGTTTTCTGATGATCAGGTGAGACAGCTTGGTCGCACTACAACCATTTTGGTTTGTTGCAAACTCATTGTGGTTTTCAAGTCCAGATGAAGAGAAATAAAGCAAGTTTTCTTCTCGATTGTCTCATGAAATGCCTTATCAATCCAAGTAATTGCAAACCTTTAACGAATTGGCTTAGCAAATGATCCCCAAAACTTTCACACGATTGTTCCCTTGCCTCTTTTTTTTTTTTATCCCTCTTTATTCTATGAATAAAGGTATTCCCAATGCTGACTTCAGCCTTCTGCCATTGAAGTACAAATTCTTGCAGCTCATCTTTTGAAAGAGCAAATTAGGTGTTCTAATGACTAGGCATACTGGACTGCCTTACCTGGGCTGTCTCATAAATGCCTGCTTTCAAGAAATTCCTGATGTGGAATTGAAAGGCCACAGTTTTAGACTTCGTAGGAATTTTTCATTTTGGTAACTGATATGTCTACCTCAGTGCAGTTTGATTTACCTTAGAAAGAAAGAAGAAAAGAAGGCACAGACTTCATGATAATTGTCGTTTTTAAATCTGACCAATGTTTGAGGTTGTCCCGAGATGAGTGAAAAGTGAAAAGTGACTTTTGTATACTAACACCTCTTCTGTGCCAGAAATCTTGGCAACTGATCCATGAATTGCTGCAAGCAAGTCCTGTTAATGTAATTTCTTGCCTCTTCTCAAGATCGCTTGATGTGCTGCTGACAAGACCTACCTATTTGCTATCTGACTTTGAGTCGCTAACCGACATTTATATTTTTACGTTGCTTATGAATTATTTTTATCTGACTCATGAATCTACGTTTTCGTTTCTCAGATGGAAACTTGGAGAAGAGAATTTCAAAGGGTGGAGGACCAAGGGGATGAAGAGGGGTTCGAAGAGCTATGAACGTATGTAATCTCTCTCGTGGATTTGCCTCACCACGCTGTAACTATACGTGATAAAGTATTTCGAATTGTATTTCATTACTATATTTTTGTTTTCTTCCATTTATTTCTTTTCGTAAAGGGTTGAGTTACCTTGTCACCATCCATTTTTTTGGGAAGATATGCAATTGAATTCGGCATCTAGCCCAAGTTTTTCGCCCCCCCCCCCTTCTTTTCTTGGGCAGGGTTTTCTGTTCTTACACAATTTTTTCTCTTTGTTTTAGTGTTATTAGCATGTCCTTTTGCTGTTTCTTTCTCCCTCCTCTCATTTGCATCTAACTCGCTGGTGCTAGTCCTTCCTGTCTCACATAGGAGCCTTCCCCCCCCCCCCCCCCCCCCCTGGACGTCTAGCATAGGAGCTTATTTGGTGGCTAATTGCTATTGCTCCCTTCCCTCTCCATCTCCTTTTCAGAATTTTTCCACCTATTCACACTCTCGGGTAGGCTGTTTTTTGGGAAGCAATTTATATGGTATTGGACAAACACAAGATTTTCCTATTTCTTGTCTGTACCAGGCGACAGAGACCCTTGGAAAAAAATCTTTCCATCAAAACAATCCCAAACAAAAATTTCAACTACCACTCTTCAATACATTAAATCCTCAATCTTTTAAAGTCAATTAATTTGCACTAAAAAAATTTCGTAGCCCAACCCTCCCTCAGTGAAAATCGGCTTCAGAGCTAAAATATTCCCGCATAATCTTTGCAAAATATTATCTGGAAGGGTGGTTCCTGGTGCAGTTGGATTTTTCTTACGCCTCGGAGATATTCTAATATCTCGGTTTTTGGTGCACGTTTTCAAAGAGTTTGACTTAGGAACGAGTTAGATGCGATGGCACACTGTAAGCCTACTTGTCTGGTGCTAAAGGCAGGTTACAGAGGCGTGTATGAAGAACTTGGATCCCCATGACCGACGAACTCTCTTGGATGATCTTACTCCAAGATCATGGAGGAAAAAATTGAAGCAATACCATGCTTTTCTTTGCACTCTTAAACCCAGCCCTGAAATCTCACGTGTCATTCCATGTCCCCCCGGCTTCGAAGCCCCTGTGCAATTACTTAAAACACAAAAATCCTCCACCGAAAATTTTAAAAATACAAATAAAACTTTATTAATAGTTAAATTTTTGTATTTACAGAGAGTGAAGACCGGAAGTTGCAAAAATGCGACCTGAATGCCCGAAGTAGTCCACCAAAGCGTCAACCTTTATGCCCACAAGCAGAAGCCACCTACCACGACCACTACCTTAACTTCCAGGGACACAGTTTGACCATAAATTCAACAAGCTGAGGCTGAGCGCACACATAAACCTAAGACCTCAAGCCGCTACCTGAAACCGTACCTGACCTTCAAGGGACTCTTCAAGTAGATAGGCAAAAGTTCGCAGAACAAACCCATTAAGCAAAGCCAGCTACCAGAAACCCCACCTAATAAAGGAGGTAACGAGAAAATCATCAAGCTGATGGCAGACGCATATCCGTGGGCTGGCTACAAGAAGCACCACCTAAATGTCAAATGAATTCGGCCACTTGAGAATCTTACTCCGAGACTAGATTTAAAATAAATAATTGCCGCTGATCCTTCAGAGAGAGACACAAATGGATTCACTGGTGTTCACGTGGTGGCACTCTTGAAGTTGACAGTTTTTTAGTGCTAATAGTGATTTAAAACAGGAAGTGCAGGACGAGGTCTGACAACATTCAGAACACCTCTTGCGGTTGCCTGTAAAGACAAAACCAACATTGTCAGAAATCGTAGGGCTAATGTCAAAGAGTCTCTGAAGGAAAGCATCCATAAGGAAATACCTCAAAAAAGGAGTTGAAGTTTAGACGCAAAAGAAAACGTCTCAGAAATGGAGCACGTTGACTCCCAGCAAGCCTGCTACTGCGCAAGATAGTGTACAAGGAGTTTGACTTCTTGTTAAATTCCTGAAACATGAATGCATCAAAGTATTCATAAGGTAGATAGTGAGAGTTCCAAAGAATGGTGACTTGTGATGGAAAAAATAGGGCCTCCACCACAAGTAATAAAGTACCAGTTTCTTAACATGAAGAACCAGACAAGCAAACTGCCTCTTTTGGCATCAAGGCAAACTCTCAGGAAACTTGCAATGATACGTGGTACTCCTTTTTGCCAAATCGCTAATACCCTTTGCAGCCAATGAGCACCCATTTAATCAAAAAGTCCGTGACTACCTTCAGCTAGTTGTATCACAGAACCCTTCCTTACTGAACAATTGGTTGATGAAAGATATAAAACAACACTAAGCACAGAACATCTCTAGTTAAGACTCGAATTTCTATGCAAACCTTTCCCATTGGTTTCTTGATATAAACCCTTTAAACATAGAAAGTGACAACTTTTAAAGCAGACTGGTTTCTTACACATACTGCAGTCTGCCAGCCCTCAGTTGAACAAGTGACAACTTCTGAAACAGACTGAATTTCCAGTGATTTTGCTTAAATGAGATTGCTTTAGAAACACAGATTTTTCATGATATGCGAAAGTCACCTCTCTAATGTACATAATTGCAAGGATTGCAACAACTGAAGGTTCTCTCCCATAGGATAATCTCAAGAGAACTCAAAAGAAGATGGCCATCTGTAGAAGATGCTTACATTAGGAAATGCAACTTCTCAAGGGAGGGGGTAAAAAATTACAACTGAATCTTGAAATTTGGATATTCAACACCTTCCAATTGCAGCATAACTGTCAGGAGTGAAGGTACAAAAATCAATTTGAAAAATCAGAAGTGTGATAAGTACAAGTTTAACACAACTGGGCCTCCTTAAATTGATGAACCTAAAGCCTGAAGAAAAATAGCAACTTTGTATGTAATGCTTATTTCTGTATTTTTGCACTACCCATACCATGTGAGAAAATATAAGCAAAGGTACCTCTGTTATATGTTCCAGTTCAGATGTATTTGGACTATTTTCTTGGTTTTCTATATTCCAACAGAACTGCAAGCAAAGTTTCATAATTCCATCAAGTATCCTTGACACAGAGCCAATGTCCAAGAAAGATTGAGAAATCAAGGCTGATAAGTACCTGTAGTTTGAGAATTATGTAGAAGTTAAGCTCAAGACAAAGTCGTCTGTATAGAACATAAATTGACGATCAAGAAAGGAACAAAGGCATCCCTTCACCAAATTCATCAAGCAAATAGAGAAAAAGCGGAGCTGCTTCCATGGATAAGGTACAACAAATGCTTGGGAGATGCATATGCAACTTCTTTTTAGTGAATAGCAAGCTCTTTCACTCTCCAACCTTCCACAATATCAATCAAGTATCTAACATGAAAGTGACAAGAAATAAGGACCAATAAACATATAAACTGCACACACATTTGACCAACCCAACATGACATTGCCTTTTCCATCTACAACTCTTCCTTGTAATAGTAACATGCAGTAACTAATTATGTTGAATATCCTCATTACATTCCTGAGCCTCTACATTTTAGACAATTTTTAGAAACAATAGCAATCAAGAGCTTTGAGAAAACTCAGAAGCAAGATGCAATCACAAACGATTCCATTGTACTTACTCTTGATGAAAGGCCACAAGTTCAGTAAAGTCATGAGAATCTTGAATATGAGCTTGCAAAACATTCCACTGAGATTCTATAACATCCACCTACAATTGAAAGCATGGAACTTTAGAAGGGGAACGGAACATATGATAATCAATAAGCACAGAAAAAACATAGCATTCATGATTTAAAACAGAAGTTGATTCTAAGAAGAGAGAAAAGCAGGTGGTTCTTAATTCTTCTGTTTTTATAAACAGTTACTCAAGAAGAACTGCACGCCTCTGTCTCCAAATTATTCTTAAAGAGCAAAATAATTCAACTAGTTACTCAGTCAAGTAATATATTCAGCATAGTCACCTAGAAAATAGCGAAGAAAAGTAACACACCATGGCGGGAAAAAATACTTGGGATATCAAAAGGTTATTTTTTTCAGATTTGGTGCATACAGTGATTAGGTAGTTACAGCATACACCATGACCCTCAATGCCAACATTGAACAAACAGCTTTGCATTTGCAGGCATGAGTGTTTTACACTATTTCTTTCTTCTGCAAAATTTATCATAGAATTAATGTAATGTTAAGGCAGTACAAAATACTTCTTTCCTGCATGCTTTGCTCCAATCTCTGGGAAAAAAAATAAAGAAATGAACTCAGAGGGATCAATAATGACCTGGATGTAAAATTGAAGATTTCTGATCAGGAATGCCATATGTTCTCTAACACGCCACATTGGTCTAAACTGCTGCCTTCGCTGCTGAGATGGTGGGCAATTTACACGGTCATTCCGATGTTTGGCAAAATCTGTGTGATCTTGATGCGTCACAGAGGCCCATGATTTCTCCAACTCCATTTGTGTTCGCTTGAGCCGCAGCAAATATTGGAAGATCCTGCGGTATCTGAAGCACACTTATTATTAACCTTTGTAAAAGGAATAAGCTAGAAATTTGACAATTAACAGGTACTTTTGCAGCTAAACTTATTTGTTTACAAGAGGCTCCTTTTCTATTCCTTCCTCACTTCTCTGAGCAAGTGCAAACTTCACAGGTAAAATCAACACACTGAAAGAAGAAAAGCCAAATGGCATCCACAAGAAGAAGGATCAGTAGAATCTTACTTGGAGAGCACTTCCTGGGTAAAGAACAACTCTAATGGCCAATCAACAGAGTATTCAAGAGCAATACCATCCCAACCATCAATGGATATTTCTGAAGAAGGATTCGACATGCGATCTGCATAGTCTTTTGCCTTTGGTTCATCTACTTGAGAGGATTTGACTGTGAATCCAAACGAAGGCATCCTACCAGGAGTAGATGTATAAATCAGTACATGACATTCGTCAAACATTAAAATGAAGTGACAGGACAGAAGAGCAAAATGGTAAAACAGTCTAGCTTTCAGATAAATCACATAGTATGGATGGTCTATATTGGCTCTCACCGCAAGGATACTCTAGAAAAGTATTTATCGTCCTCACTGATAGTCTTCAAAGCCGCCTGCATTGTAGTAGTACCACTAAATTTTTCCATAACATTAAGAATAAGCAAGCTGAAACAATAGAAACTTCAGCTATATCAAGAGTTGAATCACGTCCATTAGAAGCCATCTGACGTTAACTTACCAGCTGAAATGGGACCATTAGATCAGCTTCAGCAGTTGACTGGCGCGGAGGCAAACGCATCAACTGGCGACTCTCCTCAAGAAAGCACTGGGAAATCATGTTTTATAAAACAATTAGATATCCACTAGCATTTTATCACAATTGTATAGAGATCAATCTGTATAAGTTTTGTGTCATATGTATAGAAACTTATATTCAACCAAAGACAAAACAATACAAGCCGGAGTTCCAGGCAACATAAATTCAGGCTTAAAAAGCAAAAGTACATAATATATTCTGCAAGTAGATGTGTGAAAATTGGTGTGTGGTGTATGGCGCCACTAATTAGTCAGTTTCAGGCACCAATGGCAATCACATACACAAGACTTGAAACTATTATAACAGGAGGTAATTTCATATGTTGACAATGAAAATTCGGAGTTCCCTATCTGTAAAGAGAGAGAGGAGAGGTATGGGGATTTTGTATGCAGAGAAGAGAGGACATATTTAGAAAAGCTGCTCAAACACAATTTCTTTCAACTGAGGCGTTCTCTTTTGAAATTTTATTTGGCACACTAAGTTGATGAGCAAAGCCTAAGCACTCTATAGTTAAAAGCTAGTAGCCTTACGACTAAAGAAAGCAAGGTTGAACTCAATCCCTCTTTATCATGTGCTTAACTAGGAGGGGTAATGAACAACCTTCTGATCCCTTCATGGGGATAAAAGAAAATACCAGATCAGATGTGTGGAGAAAGATTCTCAAAGCAGTCTAACAACAGCTTTAGGAACAGCATCATTTCGCTCTTGAAAGCATATATGCAACATTCATAAAACATATGCAAGACAAATATCCATAGTTGATAGGGACATGCGGCTGTTTTCTATTAAGTGTTTTAGTTTATTTGGATTTGACCATGTTTATTTAGGCTGCGTTCACTTAGAAAATTTTACCAAAAATATTCTCTCACTCCTAATAAAATAATCCAATATAATCTCTCTCTCTCCCATCAAAAATATAAAAAATTACAAAAAATATAAAAAATTACCTCTCTCTTCTCCTTTTCACTAAACCCAATACCAACACATATTCCCATACCAAAAATATTACAACACAAACACAACCTTATATTTTGGAGATCATGAGTTATTTTGTTCTATTGGGCTTTCGCCATAGGCTTTCAGGTTTTGCTTAGGACTTCTTCTCTTCTATTTAAGGCTTATGAGAAGCTAAAACTCGGTCGACTGAGATTATTGATTTTAGCTGCTGCCCTTTGAACTCACGTGTGGTTCCTTTCTCCTTCCTTGGCTTTTCTTATTTCTCTTTGGCTTTTCTCTTTTCTTCTTTCTCTATTATTTCTTGAGCTTTCTATCTAATCCCTATTTCCCCACTAAATTCTGCATCACTTATCCACTATTGCCAAAAAAGAGGCAGCAAAACTTAGATGTGTGCCAGGCCTCAGATAAAACATACCATGTGTATCTGTAAGAAGAGCTTGAAGAAAGGGACTAGTGACCAGGAGCTAACCTCCCCAGAACAATGCCAATAGCATAAATAAGAATCATAAGACTTTTCTTTTAAGGCTGGTAAGTTGCTCGCACACTCCGCAGGTCTCGGACCCATGACCTCCCCCTCCACGAGGGGGGAGGTATTCCCATTTGAGCTGGAGCTCATTAACAGAAAAAATCTTCCTATAACTAAAATGCAAGAGGGGGGGGGGGAGAAAAAAACCAAAGATTCAGGTTTTCCTCTTTTTACCTGGAAGAAGTCTCCTTTTGCTAGAAAAAAATAGTCTTTCAGGGCCTTTAGGTGGCCATTCAAGTCAGCACGTACAACCACGAGCTGCAGAAATGGAAGAACTATTTTAAATTGACGCTCAAAAAACAAGAAAAGAAACAAAAATCTTTGCCGTTCAGACCTGCCAAAGATGACTGGCCGCAACAGCCCGGATAGAATCAACGGCACAGTCAAATGATCTTTTGTGAAACTCAGAAGATTCCTGCAGTAAATCAGCTAGCTCTTTACCCTAGATACTCACTTTTAAGTGTTGCAAGGAAATATATAAAGTCTGCCAAGCCATGCAAGGAGTAGACTTCAGAACGGATATTATTCTGCACAATGTAAATGTTACACTGGACCATAGTGCAACAAACCTTTAGATCCAAAATCATAGCTTCAATCTTATCAGCCTCAGATTGTGGAAGCAATTCTTCCCCTATCAGTTTAGCATCCAAAAGGGGCCCCTTTTGGAAAGGATAATGGCCGGCAAATCCTTGAATTTTCTGAGAGCCTCGTGGCATCCGCTGATGATATGCAGCATCCTGAAACCGAAAGGCAGGGCTTGGATTACGGAGAACCCTGATCGCTTTACCAGCAAAAAAAACCGATTCTGCAACTCGCATATGGATATACTCAGGTAGCATATCCTGCAAAAAACATGGAACTATTAACTAACTTGGAGAAACAAATAAAGTTCCAATCTCATCAGTGCCTTAGTGGATGAAATAAGTCAAGAAAGTGAAGAATAAACCACTCTTTCCCCCCAATAGTCACTGCACGTCCTTTAAATCATTATATACCAATATACAATGCACATGCTGGCTCATTCAAGTGGACCAATGAGAGACCAAAACATGGAGTCAAATGAAGACCTTTACAAGGGGACCAATGAGAGACCAGACTTGGAGCCAAATAAACAGCTTTACAAATGGACCAATGAGGGAGCAAAATTCTTGAACCCACAGGTTAAGAAGAATGAGTTCCTCATTACCTAAGATACTTAGTGGCTATTATCAAGTACAAATTCACTACAAAATGGAAGTTGTACAAGTCTGATGATGCATTACGATTCTCATTTTAACCTAAAGATAGGACTATCCAGTTCTGCAAAGCAATCTCTTTGAAACATACAATTAGTCCTGCTCTGGGACACATCACTAGCCAAAATAACATGTCAGTGAAGAAAGATAGGAGCAAAGCTAGTGCCATCAAGGAACAGATCACATGGAGACTGTGGAAGACTGAACCAATATATCAGTATCCGTCCATGATATCTTCTTAATCATACATATTTTATGGAACTCCCACCAGTTTGCAAGTAGAAACATAGTCATAATTGTAAAACAGGTAAAAGAAAAAAAAAACATTGTCAGGTACACTGTGCACAATTACCAAAGAAATATGAAAGCCCAAGTGCCAATTTGTTAAAGATGGATCATCAGTTGATAAACGTGCCAACTTCTCAGACATGTCTGGCAGAGATGAACCATGCTCTGCATCCTTATCCTCCTGCCTGCAAAGTACAAAAACAATATACCAACTTAAGGTTCATAATTTCAGCCGAAGGCATGTCGGTCATTGGAAAATCTGGAATTAAAAATTGGCTGAGCCTGAGAATTATGTTCCAATCTGCTTGAAGAAACATTATTATCTTTTGTCATCACCTTCTAATGAAAAATTCTCCATGCTGGTCTTGAAGAATCCCATAAACCATCCATGACGCAAGTTGATTATACATGACCTGATGCCCATGCCAAAGAAGCCTGTACTTTTGGGCATACAACAACCAATAATAAGAACTAATGAGTTCAGCATTATTTCAAGTCAATAAACCAAATGCTTGTATCTTCTAGACATAGCGTATAAGAAAATGGTCCATTTGTAAGTGAGGAAGACCCGACCATATTTTTCAATGCCTTTCAAAAATATAGAAAAAGCACTAAACTTGAAAAAAAAAACAGTGGTCTTCATTTAACAACAACAATAAACCCATTAATGTACGAAAAGGGTGTACCTTTGAATACAAGTCTGCAACTCAGGCACTCCACAGTGGCAACGCTTGTGTAAGAGGTTAAGAAGCTGACCTCCGCGAATATCGTCACGCTCAATCTCCAGAACCAGCTCATACAGAGGCGGCAAAAGAACAAAAAACTACCCAAAAAGAAAAAGGTCACTTCATGATCATCAAATATATTGTAATCATTCGTGAAGTACCACAGGAAAGAAAAGAAATGTGCACCAGAGAAGACCTTATTGAGGCCTTGAGTCACTGTTGCCAAGATAGGAACGGGTTCGGCCAGCAATTTCTGCTCAATGTGGAGCACAGCGGACCTGTAGACCGCCAATATTTCCACAATGCCATTGGCAATGGCTCTGCGGTACACGCTCGGCTTCCCTTTTGACGAAGAAAACTCGGAATTCGTCGGCGAAGGAGACGAATTTGCGGATCTTATCCAGCTCAAATTACGAGACTTGGTAGCGAAGCGATCGAGCTCTCTGTAGTAAAACCCCAAGGTAATAATCCTCTCAATGAGATCCCTGCCACCACAGCCCCAAAAAAAAGTCAAATTAAAAAAGTAAGTGAAAGTTAAATGTGAGTGTTGGTTAGGGAAGGAGTTGAGGAAAGGTTTGGAATTGGCACCGATCACTGGGTTCTATGAAGGAGATATCGGGAGCGAGCTTGAAAGGGCAGTCGTTGGAGACAGGGGGAAGGGAGGATTTGTGGTGTTCTCGCTCTTCGATAATCAGATCGCCGGTGTAGCCCAAGAGTGCTAGTAGAAGCTCGTGCAGCATCGTGATTCGTCTATGTTCTTCGTCTCTATGGTTGATACAAAAAAAGTGCCACAAATGGCGCACGCACTCTGTGGAGACTGGTGGGAGAGAGAAGGTTAATAGTTATTTTGAATTCGGTTGGGCTCCAAAGAATCAAATCGGTTTTGAGGCGCGGTGAATGGCGAGGACTGAAGTTCTCCGGCTGCGGGTCTGGTGGCAGTGGCTGTGATTTTTAATAATCGGGCATGGTCTTTTTGGAAAGTAGTGTTTGCCTCTTATCGACGCGATACTTTCCGTCTTAAAAGGATATAGACATTTACTCTGATGAATGTTTTTGTCGTTACCAAATACTAGGGCGGAAAACCGGAAATGCGGTCCGGTTTTCGGACCGCATTTTCGGTTGCCTTATATTTAAGGACCGGACCGGACCACTTATAAGTGGTCCGGTTTGGTTTTATAAAATGCGGTCCGGTCTGGACCACTTTTTTAAGTGGTCCAGGCCGGTTTTAATATTTTTTTAAAAAATATTTCGAACGGCGGGCACACTGCGCAGAGTAACGTATGTTTAAATAATTAAAAATTTTAAAAAAATATTAAATGCGGTCCGTTAAGAAATGTATGACCTGGACCGGACCGTATAAATCCGGTCCTTCAATCCGGTCCGGACCGGACCGCATTTGAAAAATTAGAACCGGACCGCAAATCCGGTCCGGTCCGGTCTGCGGTCCGGTTTTGTTCAGCCCTACCAAATAGGTTTATGAACTGTTCGGTCTAACATCCAGCATGTTCGTTATGTAAAAAATTTATCTCTAATTTTTTAATATTACAATCGCAACATTATTTCTACACGAATACTAATATGATTCAATATTAATTTTTTACAAACATCAATACAAGTCAACATTTTCTACATACATATCAATAAAGTTTAAACATCACCTAAGTATTCATATCGTACTTAAAATCTTTAAAATTTTCTCAACAAATATACCCTAATGAGCACTCCTGAGCCGACAGAGATCTCGTCCTCGTGAAGCAACTTTTGGAGAAGTACATACACTCTAACATAATTTTTCGACTTCACCAAAGATGCATTTCTAGAGGCGATAAAAGTTTGTCGTCGTATCACCATATAGGTGGTGTTTGTTTGTGAAAATTTTGGGGGTGTTGAAAACGTTGAGGTATTGAGGTTGGTGAAAAAGTAAAGATATTTTGTGGAAGTTAGTGAAAAAGTGAGGAGAGAGAAGATTTGAGTGAATATGATAATGAAAAAGAATTATTTGATGGAGAAAAAAATATTATTTTATAATTTTGTTAATAATGGCCTAAATGTTGAGTTGTCTAATTGGGAACAAAGGACACCATAAAATTCTGCTTCACGATCTTTAGGAGACAGCTTTCTAGCATGCAATTCCATATACGTTATATGGTATAACGTCCTTTAGCTTTTTGGGGAATTCGCAAAAAACAGAGAAAGTTCAGATTCTTTGAATACGAACCAATGAGTGTTGCCCTTGAAGTCAGTTCTCCGATCACTATGGTTTTCTTTGTTTTCGTGAGAATAAAAGAATTATAGTTGTTTTCTTTGTTCTCTGAGACACGGCTTCCTTTCTGAGCACACGGTGCAGCCTCTTGAGCATGGTACAGCTTTTCTAAATTTTGTTTGTCAAAAAAACAAAAAACTGGCAGAGCCTTCTGTCCATGGAGATCATAAACAGCATTTCCTTGTACGAATGCACCAATCACTCAGAAGGGTATACCTCTTCAGTCACTTATTTGCTAGACTGCATTCTGTTTGACAAGATACTAGTATTTCAGCCAAAATTTTGAATACTAAAATAATTAGAACAGCCAAACGTCTGGATGCCTATACATGAATTGAAACCTCAATAATTCTCACTTCCTTCAATCTCCACCGCCTTAAGCTCCCTAATAATAAACAAAACCTTTCAGAATTACACCTATGCATCTCAGAAGAAAAAACAAAGGAAAGAAATCCACCTATCGAATTCCATATCTTAATTTCGGTTTAGTAGTTTTACTCCAATGATCTTCCCAAACATGGAAAATTGGGAATGTGCTCGGATCTCTCGGAATACATGAATAAAAAAGAGAATTCCCAAGAAAGGGAGGGTCTCAGTTCACTTTTGTGATTTTCCCCGTGTTTTTTGTCTTTTTTGTTGATATTCCACCATTGTTTTTGCCCTTCTTCAGATTTTGTGTCTGTCCACTCCTTTTGTGCTCCTCTGTCGTTTCATGAGGATTCACTTCCTTGTACTCGACTGGCTTTATGATCACACCAGGTCTCTTCACCACCTGCACAACAATTTCGAGTTGAGAAACAAAAATTACTTGCACCCATGAGGGGAGAAGTAACAAGTTCCTAGCAAGAATTAATCTTTCTTGCCGTGGTTCGCATAAATGATTATTATCTGGCAGGTGCAAGAACAAAAGTATCTCAAACAAAGACAAACCAATCTGCAGTGAAATTGTGCTGAGGCACTTACTTCCGGTCGATTAAGAGCTCCAACCGTCGTTGCCGGATTGAATTCAGGTCCAATGGGCATGCGGATGCTCTGCTCAAAAATTTCATTGGACGTGAAAGGGTAAGGCAATGTTTTCGTAAGAAGTTTATCAGCCTGTCAAATTCAAATCCAAAGAAAAAGCATCATTAGTCAGCAGGAAAAGCAAAATAAAGCAGACTGGAGTACAGGAAGAGCACAATGACAGAATACCAGGACTTAATATAAGAGGAACCCGAGAAAACTTCTAATGTACTGCATAATAGCAAAGGATTACCCGAAGCACAAAACTATATATCCAACTAGCTTTGATAAATGAAAACTCTCTCTTGATCTTCAATGCATCCATAGAAAAATATTGTTCTTTTCAGTATCGTGCCAAACTTCAGTTTTTATAGATATAATCATTCTCAGTAAGCACTCATAAACTAGTGAATCTCCATCTCTCTTTTTTTTTATAAGTAAGCCAATATTATTAAAAAGAAGAAAAACACGAAACACACAACGGAGTCAACAGTACAAGAGAAAATACTGAAGACTCCTAACACACATAAACACAAAGGCCCAACAAAACTCTCCCAAAAAACAAAAGCACCCTCAACCCACTAGCCAACAAGACCCTCCCAAGAACTCTCATCCACCAGCAACCCTATAGCCACCCAAACAAGACCCCTAGCAGTCCAGCCCAAAGCTCAGTCTTCCTAGTGAATCTCCATCTCTAGTAACTGCTTAATTTGAGATGGTAACTCAAATTTCTTGCACGGGGGGGGGGGGGGGGGGGACATTGTAACATGCAGATGACCAAAAACCGTATTCTTTAAAATCAAAATAGCGATGTGAATCCGTATCTTATTTGAGCATAGGTAATTGAGATGCATTTAGGACCGCAAACCTTTGCATCTAACTTCTCAGAGATAATAACATGTTTGAGATGTGCATCCTTCCTTTTATTAAGAGTTTCTTCTCTTTTCCTCTTAGCATTCTCATGCTCTTTCATCATCCAAGAAGGCAAGCCTTTCTTCCTCTGTACATGAGTCCACTGGCCCCAGCCAGGGAGCAAAACAGGCTTTTCAGGTTCAGGATTTTCCTGGTTCAGGACCTCCTGTTTATCATGCTCAAAATCTTCCTCCACATCATCACCGGCAAAAGCCTGGCGAATTAGCTCTGATTGAGAAGGGAGTTCATAAGATGGTTTAGGACCCAAAGCAAGAATGCCATCTACCACCTGTCCTTCACTCTCTGAATCACTATTCTCGCCCACTTCCTTCACAGGTTCCTAGACCAGAATCAGCAGAAAAAAGTGAGATACCCAGTCACTTCAAGGGCACTGCAACTTCAAATAAATAAATAAAGAGCAAAGAGCTAGTACCTTGAAATGATGATTATTTTCAGATTCAACAGCTTTTGATGACCTCTTGCTTTTGGCATCCACTTCATTTCTGTTTTCCATCTGTTCATTGTACACAGTAATCAGTAAACCCCTCCCAAGAGAAAAAAAATCCTTAATTCCTCATAACCATGGAAGGGAAAGCACCTTTCTCCATCTGTCTGATG
Source organism: Myrica gale (assembly GCA_963930655.1). Lineage (NCBI taxonomy): Eukaryota > Viridiplantae > Streptophyta > Magnoliopsida > Fagales > Myricaceae > Myrica > Myrica gale. Next base: position 12,445,121 of record OZ005614.1, read on the forward strand.
CAAAAATAGCAACCTCATATGTTGTCTTGGGACCTGGGTCTTTAACAATATCATCAAAGCTCTGTAAACAATTAAAAAAGAATCTTTTCACACATGGATCAAGAAACAAAAGACTTTCAGAAAGCAGGAAGATTGCCAGAAGAAATGTCAATACCTTAAAAACAGAATCCTCGTGAATCTCAGAATTTTCACGAGGTGAAACTGAATCAACATAGGCATCCTTCTGCAAGTCATTACATTTACCGTTCCCAACCTCAACACGATTTTCTCTGGCCTCCAAGTCATCGTCGCTATCACTATTAGCATAAAAGTTATCTGCTTTAACCGTATTTCTTGATTTTGGAGTATGTGTTTTAGCAGCACCAAATACCCTTCTACCACTTGTAGACTTTATTTTTGGACTTTCTGCTCCACTTGAATCCTCCATCTGCTTCAAAGATGATTCATACTCTTGAAGAGCAAGTTTAGCTTCTTCATCAGCTTCCTCCTTTCTTTTCTTCAGTCCACGCTCCTACTCACAAGCAAATCAAAGAGAAATCAGAAGTATTGATATGCTACAACATAGTAGATACCAACAGGGCTTTTTTTTCAAAGAATGTGCTGACATAAAAAATAGCCAAGTGCTGAGAGAATATCATGTAAAATACCCAATGCAGAGGGAATATCATGTAAGTTTCTTAATGTTTTGATAAATCCACTGTTCAGCTCTGAGGGAGCTCTAATTTACCAACAGCAAAAGTATATAAAACTTCTTAAGATAACTAACCAGAGAACACCAAAGCTTACCATGAACGGTAAAGAAAACAATCCTGTTTTAGGCATTTCATCCTCTTCGTCTAATATCTTGAGGGTCTTCTCTTTTGCTTTTTCCAACAACTTGGATGTTCTACCCTGGTCTGGAACAGCTGAATCTTCATCTATATCATCCTCATCACTGCTGCCATCACTGCTGCTGCTATTGTCTTTCATCGAATTCATTTTCCTAGTCAAAAGAGCATGCTGGTGGAGCTGTTCAGATATAGCAGCTCGAGTACCTTCATCTTGAACTTGCAAACCACGCTGGAGAATGCGTGTTGCCCATTTGGAGGTGTTTTTGTGTTTCAGTGTCATCCGTTCCTGCATCGAGGTGGTAAAGAATACAATTAGTACTATAAGTTCTACAAATGCTTCATAAAGATTAACCCGGAGTTTGTTATCCATAGTCCATCTACAAAATAACTAACAGCAGGAGTCACCTCAGCCCGTTTGAACTCTTGCTTCAATGCCTTCTCTTTAGCAGCTTCGGCATCCATTTCAATGTCAGTGGCTGCTATCTTCAATCTATTTTTCTTCAATAGACGATGGTATGTTTTCGATTTGATATTTTTTATGTGTTTTGCCTTCATTTCATGACGAAAAAGAAGGCTGCGCATTTTAGCAATACGATTATGGCGCTCTTGTTCATCTTCCACAGATACCTGTCAAACATGATTTGACAATGAGAAAAATTCCAACGCACCCACCCACCCACCCCCCCTTTCCTTCTCTTTCTAGCTCAAGATAGCATAGATCAATGTTGTTATAACATGACAATCCACACAAAATATCTAAGGGTGTGTTTGAGTGTTAAAATTTTAAGATATTGGATTTGGTGAAAAAGTGAAGAGAGAGATGATTTTTAATATTTCTTATAGTGAAGTAATGATGTGATGGGGAGAGATAGATTATATTGTAATTTTTTATTGTGTTAAAATTTTAGTAGGTGTAAAATTTTGGGTTGCAAACGCAACCTAAGTCAATAGATCCTCGTAGAAAATCAGGAGCATTGAAGCACCAGCTGATATTTATAGTAACGTCACAGGAATAACAATGTTAAAATAGCCCATTTACTCCCAATCTCTAGAATACACATGCAAGATCAAAGTGCAGCTTATTAGATGACCGAGCTGACACAAAGCTTATATCCAATCGCAATTTCATTTCAATCCTGTTGTAGCATTTTATTTTTAAGAGTTGGTTCTTACTAAAAGTTTGTCTTGCCTTGCAGCCAGTTTCAGGCGCAGATTTTGAGATTGTCTTTAGAACTTGGAAGCAGTAAGCATTTACCAAATTCATGACTTCTAAAATGTCCAAATGATATATCCAGATCCAGCTAAACAGTTCCTGGAAAATTTTTAAAGGTCTATGAACTTTTAAAGGACTGGAAAGTGAAAACACATTAAATCCTCAAACTAATAGCAAGTTCTACAAACCCACAGTTGCATAGATCTTCTTTAAGTTGGTTCGATTGCCGGTCCTTTGGTTCTATAATACTCTTCCATTTTTTAGGGTCCCCCTTGCTTCTTTGGAGAGAGAGGGCTTTTTTTTTTAAAGTTACCCTAAGTAATTAAACCAGACTTTTTACTCCAGTAGGAACCTACCTTTTCCGGAAAAAAAATTAAATTTCCACAATGTTATAAATTAACTCTTCAATTAGCTTTTCTTTATAGATGCTTTTTGTAGTTCATTTTGTTCCAAAATGCACGCGCTTAGTGTAGACATTTTGTTTACACCATGCAATAAAAGCCCCTACAAAGCAGGGATCTGATTACAATACCCTAATTGTTTTATTGGCAGTTGTAGAACAATAACAGAATTCAATTATTTTACCATAGGATATAATAACTTATCTCAATGTTTTCGGCTTACTCCTCATATGTCCTGCAATCTTTCACATGCTCCTTTACAGGTGACATATTATTTAAACAATTTTCACAACTGATCCCAGATAATCAAGCACAAATAAAAAGTTCAACAAAATCTGCAACTTCAAGTTTGCAATTACATTCTAAAGTTGTAACTGCTCAGGGGCAGAACAGTAACTTCTATGCATCTGTATTGTGAAAGAAAACACTATTAAACAGTGGGAAAAGGTCCACTAAAAATGTATGTGATTGACCTCTGGATTTAATAAACAAAGACTGGAGATGACTTTCATACCTTGTTTAATTCTAGAAGCCTGGAACCATCTTTACTGTGAGCTTCCATAACAGCGTCTTGATGCATTAATGATGCCATTTTCTTCTCAAATTCAGTTCTAGGTTCAAATTCAGACGCTATTGCTCCTACAGTTGAAAATCCCAGGTCTGTATTTTCATCAAAGTATATGGTCGGCGCCTCCCTGTTCTTCTTGACTATGGGCTCCCACTTGGTAATCTCTTTCTTTGACATCTTATACGATGTGCCCCTCTCCACCTTATCCCGGATTGCTTGTGGAAGAGGAGCTTCAATAACATCAGATTTCTTCATTCGATCCATTCTCTTTCTAAGTTTGTCAAAGCCAGGTTTATCTTGAAGAGGGCCCAGAAGATCTTCCATTCTAATGCGGCCATCACCATCCAAAACAGCATTACTAGGATTGTACTCGGACTCTGGATATACTTCAGATATTACACTCTGATTTTTCTTCTTCTTCCCTACATAAAGAAGGTTGAAAGAAATTGAGCTACAACACCCATAGATAGAAGGTTGACTTGTAATATCCAAGCAAATTATTAAATGCCCTGTTTAATCTGAAAGCACAGTTTTCTAACAAATTGAAAAATTGCTATGTACACAGTGCAACCCCCCCCCCCCAAAAAAAAATGGCAATAAAGAATTTGTTGGAGAAGAGAGGACAATATACACAGGGCGTTCAGGCTACATCCTCTCAAGAGAAATGGGTGATTGAGAGAAACCTGGCAAGGTGAAACTTGTACCCTTAGGCATGAATTATCTCAAAAATACAAATGTCAAAAACTTGCATACCAAACTTTCATCTTCAGTCATGGTACACCTACAATGTTAGACCACCCAGCATTTCACTAAACCATTATCTCACCTCACCACCCAAAGGCAAGCGCCTGGCTAGCATGAATAGACTGTTCAACACGTCTTTTTTTTTTTACAAGTGTTCAACACATTCAAACTTAACTAATTAAGGTATCTCAAAAAGCCACCTTACCTTCAAAAACCTCACTTGGAATTCCAGTGATTCCTTGCAACATCCTCTCGTGCCTTCCATCATCTTCCTCTTCCATCTCACCATCATTGGCATCTTCAGTTTTGCTTCCTCCATTTTTCCTGCCATCATAATCCTCATAATCCTCATCCGATAGCACATTCTCATCCTACAAAACAAACAAACAAACAAACAAACAAACAGACAATTGCACATGTTAGCAAACAAACCAGAAGCAGTACATTAACTGATGCTATTCCGCAATGGTTACGTGGGAGCAATATAGTATACTCACACTAAGTTTATGATGTCACTTCCTCAATGCAAGAGTAAGAGCTGGGTGGAATGTAGCTTAAAAAAATCCTATATTGAGAGTATTATACTGGACTTCGCATGCATTTTCCTATTTCTGTTCTTGACTTCAAGCCATCAGCATGACACCTGAAGGCAAGCAACTAATTCACCCGTTGTTTCTATGCACATAGAACTTAACCCTTGAAGTTCAATATGAGCCACATGAGCCACATTTGGGCAACCAATCATTGGAACTCCTTGATATGCACCAAATTTTCGAGAATTCCCCAATTGGTAGGTCATATTAGCAGATAAAATTTTAAAAATAAAGATAACAGAAAAACAAATGCCCACTATAGTAAAATCACAAATATTTTCTACCATTTCGTCAGAACTCAGAATTTTGAGCTGAATTTTCCAACCCAAAATCTGACACTTCTTTATAAAGATTTCAGGCCGAAATTCAATTCCATCGTCAAAACTAGTTTACTAAATTGTGAGACCATATGTCTATCAATACTTCTATAGAATAATATGCAAACAACTCCAAAATTTAGGTGCGAACACAATTTTCCAAGCTACAAATACATAAAACTGGATAACAAAACTTGCATCCCTATGTCAAAAAAAATCAAGTAATATGCACCAAACCCCATAACAAAAACTCGTGAACTTCAAAGCACAATAACAACAACGAACAGAATATTCCCAGCTACAGCACAAAAACTTGCAATAACTCCTCAAATACTGTGCCTCGAACCATTCAAAATCCACTGTGCAAAAGCACCATATTACAGAGAGAGAGAGAGAGAACCTTGAAATTCTGGGGAAGCTCATACTCGAAGTTCTCGACTGGGTCGAACCGCCGGTTCTTCTTGGACTCCTCTTGCGGGACCCCCTCATGGTATTCGTACACGTCGTCCGCATATAACTCTCCCTCATCGGAATTAATCTCTTCGTCTTCATCGCCGTTCAACGAACTGTTAGGGTTCAAGCGGTCGAGCTCTTTACGCAGCGAATTAGGCAACCGAGGACCGGTCCTCTTCATCCTCTCGCTTCTCTTCTCCTTGCTCTTCTTGGCTAGGTTTTTAGAGTCCGGGTGCTTTTGCTTTTTCTTGCTCAATTTCTTTGCCATGTCCTTGGGTTCGTCTCTAGCTTTTCGCTTCGTCTCCGCCATGGCTCACACAGAAAGAAAGATTTTTTCGGATTCGACCAGCGAAACTGGTTGGCAGCTTTGCTTTACAGGGCAAAACTGTAGGGCAATAATTGAGCCGAGTAGTGATGGTTAGAATACATAGGTTTGAACAAGGGTGAGAACAGGAAACGAATGGCCGGTTTGTAACTGAACCGGCTATCTGTTATACAAAATTTTACCGTATAAAAAATTAAAATATAATCTCTCCGCCTCATCACATCATTACTTTTTATTATAATAAATATTAAAAATCAACTCTCTCTTCACTTTTTCACCAAATCTAGGTTGTGTTTGTGTTGTAAAATGTTGGGTATAGGAATATGTGTTGGTATTGAGTTTAGTGAAAAGGTGAAGAGAGAGGTAATTTTTTATAGTTTTTGTAATTTTTTATATTTTTTTATGGGAGAGAGAGAGATTATATTGGAGTATTTTATTAGGAGAGAGATAAAATGTTGAAAATGTTGAGTTTTGCAAACACAGCCCTAATACCCTAAAATTTTAAACTCCCCAAAATTTTAACACTCAAACACAACTTAAAATTTTAACACAATAAAAGATGACAATATAATCTATTTCTCTCCATCATATCATTACTTTTTACTATAATAAATATTAAAAATCATCTCTCTCTTCACTTTTTCACTAAATCCAATACCTTAAAATTTTAACCTCCTCAAAATTTTAACACTCAAACACAACCTGAGAATCTTATTCTGGTTTTATTAGTGGGCTTATGCTGAGTTTGAATTTGTAAAATTTTAGTCTCTCAAAATTTTAACATAATAAAATAATTATAATATAATCCCTCATTTCCTATCAAATCATTATTTTTCAATTTTAAAAAAATATAAAAAGTTCAATTAAATTATCTTTATCTTCACTTTTTCACAATTTCTAATGCTCTAAAATTTTAACCTCGCCAAAATAACACTCAAACACAATGAAAGTGTAGATTTTACTTTGGCCCATTTTGGACAGGAATATAGGCTGTTTTTTTCTCCATTTTTTCATGTTATACAGTTTCATAGACTATGTCCAAGTTATCAAACAGATAAGTACAATCTAAATGTCCATGTTATGGCCTAAATACGGTCATCATATATTTATGGTGTTTGTTTGTGGAAATATTGAGGTTTTATAAATTTTGGGTATTGGAGTTTGTGAAAAATTATAGTATTTTATGAAAAAGTAAGGAGAAAGAAGATTTAATTGAATAGTATAATATTATTTTATAATTTAATGAGGAGAGAGATTATTTTATGATTGTTTGGAAAAATTGGGGAGTGGAAAAATTAGGGAACAAATGCCCCCTTAATTCACTAACCAAAAATGAAAGTTACGAGAATACATTGAAGCAGCACATTAATACTTAAACTGAAACGTACATATGATTTGTCAAATTTTTTGTGAATATAAAAATCTCTACACAAGTATGTAAGCAAAAAATAGAGCTCAGAAACAAGTGCCAACTCTTAAAGCATAACATAGGGGATGTTTGGAGCCCAAATATTTGGGCTCAAATATTTGGGTTTAATCATAAAAAATTTACCACATAATTTTTTATTATTATAATACTTATTAAAAATCTTCTCTCTCTTCACTTTTTCACCAACTCCCATAACATTTCTTTACTTTATAATATTTCTCAAATCTCAATACCCAAAATTTTCACCCTCAAACATACCCATAGTTGGTGGAAACTCATCTTATTGTACACTTTTAAATAAAGTAGAACACCCAATTGTAAAATTCATAAGGAAATTGAGAACTTGGCCAGTAAAAAGCACTAGATCAGAAATATGTGTGCATGTGGAAGTATGTTATGCACATCTGAAAGTATATGGAGCATACTATCAACGAGGGAGCAACAAAAGGCGTGTACTACAGGTCAAGTTCTGCTTTGAAGGTGAATTTTAGGCAATTGCAGAGGCATATGGGAAAGTAAGATTTGACATCTATACGGATTCAAGCAAAAACTTGCAGTAACAGCAACACTATATCCCAACATCTCAAATATGAGCATTGTATGAATCATGACTCGAGGTAACTGATGTGAACCTCGCCAAGAGTGACGAGACCCGACAACTATAGGGAACCCAAGATCGTTTTCTAGAATGGATTCGAGTGGAACCTCGACCCGTTGCTTAGGAAAGCAAGAACCTCGGTATGGTGATGACGCCACAAACGGGGATGGAAATCCGTTTGATAAGTCGAGTTGAACGCCACGGGAAATCCCGATAAGTTCGAGAAGTTCTTCAAAGAACCAAAGAGAATCAAAAGACCTCTCGAATAATATTAATCTCAAAGTTGTGTGTTTTCTACATGCCCAAAGGCCCTTTAAATATACTTGGAACATCCCTCCAAGAATAGGATTCTAATTAAAAAAGGAAACTAATTCAAATTTGAAAGAAATTAAATTCTCCTAAAAATCCGGCTAAGTAAAAGGGATATAAACTAGCATTTGATTTGAATTCAAATTCAAATCAAATATTCATAAAAATTAGGAAAATGGATAAACTATCATTTGATTTGAATTCAAATTCAAATAAATTATTCCTAAAAATAAGGAAAATGGATAAGCCAGTATTTGAAAGCTCAATCTAGACCAGATTCTTCTAGAACTTTGATCAAGTTGACAAGTCTTTGTTGTTCACTTGGATCTTGTTCAATGGGCCTCCGTGAAGTTGCTTGAGTCCATGCCACTTGAATTAGCCCATTGTGTAGCTCCTTGAACTTCTTAGCTTGTGCCCTCGTAACCGGCCCAATGGGAACTCGAATTGGATCCTCCGATGATGTGCCTTAATTCTCATTAGTAACCCTCAAAACTTCACTGCAAACTAGTATTTTGGGCTGGACTAGTCTCGTATAAACAAGTACACAGCAACATAATGTAAGTCATTTTCCCATCTTGTGTTTACACTTTTGCATAGAAATTTTTTTTCTCTCTGATTTTCTCTCAATGGCCGAACCTTCTCTCTCTTTTTTGTCGGTCGCTCTCGAATTTTCACTCACTCTCTGATTTTCACTCTCTTTCTTTTGCTCACTCTCTTTTTTTTTTATCACTCTCTTGCTGCAACCTCACTTGATCTTCATATACTTGCTGCGGTGTCAAGGGTACAAGAGTGATTGACCGCTGATTAAGTACAAAAGAGTACTTATTCGTAAAGCCATCATGCTTCACATGTCGATCGAATTGCCACGGACGCCCTAGCAACAAGTGTCCCGCTTGCATCGGTACTACATCACACAACACTTCATCTTCGTACTTACCGATTCGAAAAGCAACTAACACTTGCTTGTTCACCCTTATTTCTCCACTATCATTCAGCCACTGCAACTTATATGGCCTAGGGTGTTTCAACACGGGCAATCCCAACTTCTCAACCATGACTATGCTCGCAACATTAGTACAACTACCACCATCAATAATCACACTACATACCTTATCTTTGATGTAGCATCTAGTGTGAAAGATGTTCTCCCGCTGTACTTCCTCATCACCCTTTGCTTGCAAGTTCAAGGCTCTCCTAGCCACTAAGGTCAACGCATCAGGGGCTATGTATTCATCCTCGGAAACATCCTCCAAGGGTGGCATGTCGTCGGTGTCAGATTCTTCACTATCGGTCACGATCTCTCCATTGGTCTTCAACACCATGACTTGCTTGTTTGGACATTGGCTTGCTATGTGTCCCCTGCCTTGACATCGAAAACACTTGATATCACGATTTCTAGAAGTAGAAGCTTCAGTTTTACCTCGAGAAGTGTGACTGGTTGTAGGGGGTTTGGGCTCGGGTTTGGACACTTGTGACTTGTCCATGGGCTTGGTATAACTCGGCTTCAAGGAGGTAGAACTAGAATTATGGCTGCCACGTCCCCCACTCCCTCTCTTGAGTTGCTGCTCCACTTTGATAGCCATATGTACCATGTCTTCTATCTCCACATAATGTTGCATCTCCACCCTATCATGGATCTCCCGATTCAAGCCATGTGGGAAACGAGCCATGGTAGCCTCTCGATCCTCATCAACATTTGCACGGATCATGGCCATCTCCATCTCCTTGTAATAGTCTTCTACACTTTGACTTCCTTGCTTAAGGCTTTGTAACTTTTTGTACAGCTCCCGGTAGTAGTAGCTTGGAACGAATCGTTTTCTCATGACCGCCTTCATAGCCTCCCATGTCTCTATTGGATGTTCTTCATTCTGCCTCCTATTTATCACAAGTTGATCCCACCAAGTTATAGCATACTCAGAAAACTCAATGACTGCTAATTTTACCTTCTTGGTTTCAGAGTAATTATGGCAATTAAACAAGAACTCTATCTTCTTCTCCCACTCAAGATAGGCTTCCGGATCAGATCTCCCTTGAAAAGACGGAATCTTCATCTTAATACCATTGACGTTGTTATCTTCTCGGTTCCTAGCATCTCTTCGCCCTCCATATCTCTTATAGCCAACATGAGAATTACGGTCTTCCTCCTCCTCAAATTCAGATATATAAGGCTCTTCTTCGTCCTCTCTTCCCTCCCTCCGTGGTGCTCTCTCCCATCTACGGAAGTTGCAGTCGTTTTGGTGTTGCTTCGTCTCCAGCTGAGCTACCCGTTCGTTTGTGCGTTCCACCGTCTCGTGGACTAACTCTATTTCCGCCTTCAGGGATTTCTCCAGGCGACTCACCAAGGCCTCCATAAGTAATCTATGTTCAGCAAAGCTCGTATCATCGCTGGCAATGCTCTTTCCACTTTCACGAGACATGATTACTGCAAAAAACAATGTTAGAACGAAAGAAATAACAATGACCTCGCAAATTGCTCCCTGACGTGTGTACACTCAGGAATATAGATCACTCGTCACTCGTGTTTCTCTCAAATATATGGCTTTTACCCTCTGATATTCTCACCACTCTTGCCTTTTTCCACTCAGTATTTCTCTTGCGGTTCTTTTGAAACTAAACAAACAACTCAAAGATGTCCAGCAACGATTCACCAAGAACTCATCAAGGAATTTCAGATAAAGCAATAAGATCAAGAAGTTCAAGAGAACAAGATAAAAGGAACACGATTGGTTGGAATCTTGGAGACTAGAACAGTAGTGATTTGTCACAAGAGAGAAAAAAAATACTTGCTTGGGGTAAAGAGATTTTCGGACTAATAGGAACCCCAATATATGGAAACAATCGAAATTTTTTTTGAAGCACTTATTTTTTCGGACCCCTTTCTTTCTTCTTCTTTTGCGAGTCTCTTTCTCTTTTTCCTTTGATAACAATAGCACAAGATCTCAAGAAACTATGATATGAAATTTAGAACAAGAGATAACAAGAACCAGCACAATCAAAGTTTCGGCTACGAAGAGTAGTTGATATGAGCCGACCGAACTAGAACCAAAGCTCCGATACCAAATGATGTGAACCTCGCCAAGAGTGACGAGACCCGACAACTATAGGGAACCCAAGATCGTTTCTAGAATGGATTCGAGTGGAACCTCGACCCGTTGTTTAGGAAAGCAAGAACCTCGGTATGGTGATGACGCCACAAACGGGGATGGAAATCCGTTTGATAAGTCGAGTTGAACGCCACGGGAAATCCCGATAAGTTCGAAAAGTTCTTCAAAGAACCAAAGAGAATCAAAAGACCTCTCGAATAATATTAATCTCAAAGTTGTGTGTTTTCTACATGCCCAAAGGCCCTTTAAATATACTTGGAACATCCCTCCAAGAATAGGATTCTAATTAAAAAAGGAAACTAATTCAAATTTGAAAGAAATTAAATTCTCCTAAAAATCCGGCTAAGTAAAAGGGATATAAACTAGCATTTGATTTGAATTCAAATTCAAATCAAATATTCATAAAAATTAGGAAAATGGATAAACTATCATTTGATTTGAATTCAAATTCAAATAAATTATTCCTAAAAATAAGGAAAATGGATAAGCCAGTATTTGAAAGCTCAATCTAGACCAGATTCTTCTAGAACTTTGATCAAGTTGACAAGTCTTTGTTGTTCACTTGGATCTTGTTCAATGGGCCTCCGTGAAGTTGCTTGAGTCCATGCCACTTGAATTAGCCCATTGTGTAGCTCCTTGAACTTCTTAGCTTGTGCCCTCGTAACCGGCCCAATGGGAACTCGAATTGGATCCTCCGATGATGTTCCTTGATTCCCATTAGTAACCCTCAAAACTTCACTGCAAACTAGTATTTTGGGCTGGACTAGTCTCGTATAAACAAGTACACAGCAACATAATGTAAATCATTTTCCCATCTTGTGTTTACACATCTCGGATTCATAGTTCAGCTGGCTGAAGTTTCTTCAAATTTTGTGGTATTGTCTCATGCTATAAGTCCTACATGAGTAGGTGTAAAAGGTGTCGTCAGAGTGCAAGGACGTTTTGCAACACTCCTGAGTAAACATACCTATGCAATGTCACCCAAGTCTTCAAGGATATCCTCTAAATGCGTCCTGACAAGTCCAAGGCACAAGCAAACCAAGCTTGTTCTTCTCCAGCAATCCTGGTAGGAACCGAATAAAATTCTCACCTTTAAGTTCGAATCGAGGCCAATGAGCTATGGCTCAAATGACATTTCCTCCTCTATGGAGGGTCCTGAACTGGGGTTCAAAACCCCCCACCCCCACCCCCCAGGCACAAGCCTGATTTGCCTAGAAAAAAAAAAAGTTCGAATCGAGCTTTAGAAATAATGTTCCAACACGACCTGCCCAAAATTAACCGAGATAAAAAAAAACATTGCTACAGATCTGTCCACTTGTCGGTCTTCAGTACTTAAGTGATAGCCCCTAAAGTCTACCACAAGTTTATGGGTAGTAATAAGTAAAATAAGGCAAAAAGAATATTGTTTCCACTTTCAAGTACCAATTTATAAAATTTGCTATATTATTTAGACAATCCCAAATTGATGTGAATGATTGCAAATTCTTAACCTGAAAAATCAAATATCAAAGATTTTTAGGACTTGAATTTCATCAATTGAATTCTTTCAATGAGTTTAAACATGATTGCCTGCATTAATGATTTGTTAATCACAATGACCGAATTCTTTTTTTATGTGATATCCTCTTTCAAGGTATAACACATATACCTATATTAATTCTATGTCTACTTTTGTGATCACAAAAATTAATAAAGATTCATTATGCTATGTGGAATTATTGGATATAGGTCACAAGGGTGTGTATTTATTTCTAAATTACAATACCATAAACTTCAACTATCGTTACTTCATTCAACATCTTAAGCATGCAATTCATGGCCGGTAAATTGCAAGAATGAAAACTGAAATCATCAAATTGCAATTAACAAATTATATTCATTACATCCATACGCAAATTATATAAAAAATTCAATGAATACGTCCCAGCCCTAAAATAAGAAAACCAGCAAATCATAATTAATAAAAAATCCAATTATTTTTCAAGATAAATTCAAATTTAACATCCTTAATAATAATTCAAAAATTAAAAAACTATAAAAAGAAGAAAACTCTGAAATGGCAGAAATTCTCATCTACAATGTTCCTCCTATGAAGAACTTCTCCTTTTCTTAAGTAAATTTCATTAAACTTGAGAATTGATCTCCAAGCTCCCAAGCCGTCTGAGTCGTCTGAAGATGCAACCTCACTATTGAAAAGCTAAGTCAAGCCTGAATTTGAGATCTGATTTTCAATTTTTAAATCAATTATCTTTTCAAATTTTAAAATATTATCTGATCTTTTCAAATTTCAAAAACAAATTTCTTTTCAATTTTGAAAATAGATTTGAAATCCGAAATTTGCTGATTTTATTACTCGACTTCCAGATGGATTTAGAGCATCAATAAGACATAATTTGGAGTTTTATCCTTCAAGAAAGTTTTAGATTTCGTTCTCAGATTTCCAACCCATCTGAGCTTGCATTTTTCTTCTTCGAGATTTTATATTTTCTTCCGTAATGGTTTTATTTCTTCTTCGAGATCGTTGCAGACTATTTAGAGAGAAAAAAAAAAGAGATCGTTGCAGACCAAATCGGAAAGTTTCTGAATACGGTCATTTTTCATTTTTTTAATTTTTTTTTCCCGAATTCCTCCTTTTCCGTCTTGGAGCTATAGGTTCTATTAAAACCAAACGATTGGGTTAAACCCACTGAACTTATATGGCATCATAAGCCCAATTCATAGGCCTATGTAAGAACCGGTTTAAATTTACAAATCCTTTTAATTCCATTTGAAGATGCTGAGGTTTAAAATCCTTTATATTTGACAGGTGGAAAAGAGGTTAAAGTCTAGATAGATTTAAAATTTTAAGAGCTAATTAAATGAATTTTAAAATTTATTGACTTTTTTAATTTTCACACAAAATACAAGAACTAACTCTATATTTATTAAAAAAAAACCAAATACTTTTAATGCAAATGGGATAAGCATTTGTGTTATTTAAGCCGTGAATTAATTGCATTACGTAGTAAATATTTTCTTTGAGATTTTTTCATAGGAGTTCGATCCCCTTTCATTATATTCTTAGCTCCGCCATTGGTCATATCCTAGGTAAGTTGGCATGCTTATCATATTTTGTATTAAAAATATATTGACATTTATAAATAGTGTGATCTTATTTATAATTTTTTTTATAAAAAATCCAAGCATGTCATATTGTTCAAAAAATATATGCCGGATGTTCTCGTACTCATATTACCCAAATATTATAAAAAAAAGGCAACACACCTTTTTTAGAAAATATTTATAAATAAAAATATATAGCATATAAAAATTGACAAAAATAACCTATACATATCTTAAATAGATATAGGACATACTTATATATGAAACCTATGTATACTGATGATGTCAAAAATCACCAATAGTCGGAGCCAATCAGACCTGAGGAGAAACAAAAAGGGGGGTAGCGTCGGATGTGGAAACTCCAATGCCTAAGTCAGATCTCAAGAAGATTTGAGCATAAGAAGAGCAATTAAAGCTTTCCAGTCTAGAGAAATAATGAGACTTGCTCCCCATATAAAGAGGAATGTTTGCGTATTTATACGTGGATGGATTAGAATCCTAAAAAGAGTATGCATAGTGTGAACCTTATGACTCTTTTAAATGGTTAAGCGGGAAAATATGGAGGGATAAATTCTCGTGTGCGAGCGTTGGGGGCCTTGGACGGATGGGCTAATGTATTTCAATGGGTTGGACCAGTCATATAATGACACATTAGTAGTTTCCCCTTTAAACAAAATTAAGCTAGCCGAAGCCAGTCAGACCTGAAAGTAAACAAAGAGGGGGGGCGTCGGATGTGGAAGCTCTGATGCCTAAGTTAGATCTTAAGAAGATATGAGTATAAGAAGAGCAATTAAAGCTTTTTAGTCTAGAGAGGTAATGAGACTTGCTCCCCATATAAAGAAGAATGCGTGCTTATTTATAAGTGGAGGGATTAGAGTCCTAAGAGGAGTCTTAGGTTGTGTTTGTGTTGTAATATTTTTGGTATGAGAATATGTGTTGGTATTGAGTTTAGTGAAAATGTGAAGAGAGAGGTAATTTTTTATATTTTTTTATAGTAGAGAGAGAGATTATATTGGTGTATTTTATTAGGAGGGAGATAAAATTTTGGGGAATATTATGAATGCAAACGCAGCCTTAATAGTGTGAGCCTTAGGACTCTTTTAAATGGTTGGGCTGAAAAATATGGAGGGATAAATTCTCATGTTCGCGGGCTGGGGGTCTTGGCGCCTAAGACCCTGGACGGATGGGCTGATGTATTTCAATGGGTTAAGCCAATCATATTATCACCCATCATATACATATCTAAATATTATCAAATTCGTATATTACTAATGTTTGAAAAGCAAGTATACACACTTACATATTTAGGGTGCGTTTGCACCAAAAATATCACAATATTTTTCACCAACTTACAATAAAATATTACAATATAATCTCTCTCTTCCATAAAAAAATATAAAAAATTACAAAAAATATAAAAAATTACATCTCTCTTCACTTTTTCCCTAAACCCAATACCAACACAAAACCCAATACCAAATATTTTTCAACACAAACACAACCTTAGAAAAAAAAGACATACAATTATATAAAAAATATAAATAGCCAAGATACATAAAAATCAACCTCGCGTATCACTCTGCTGTAAGGGAGCGAAGGGTGACAGTTGACAAAAGGAGTGTGGCAAGGGCAAAGCGAAGGGGCGAGTAGAGGTTCTGCCCCTCCAAAACTATTTTGGGATTTTATTTGGGTTAAATATATTTTTTGTCCCTCTATTATTAGAGTTTTGACCAATTTATACCCTAAATTATCAATTACATTACACTTTGTCCCTCATTTGCCAACCGTTTACACTTTGCACCCTTACCATTAATTTGAACAAAAATTATTATTTTTATTCAGTAAAATGATAATTTTACCCTTATAATTTGGAGAAATGTAACAAAAATGATAGTTTGTGGTGCGGAGTGTCAGAATCTCAATAGTCAGGGCGAAAAATGTTTTTTCCTTTTTATTTTATAGTGGCCCTCTGTAGATTATGCAATGTCAGTTTGGCCCCCTAGAATGGACATTCTGACTTAGCCCCTGGAGTGAGCCTCTTCCCATCAGCCTAGAGCCAATTGCAAAGGTTGCTTTCAGGACTGGAGCAGGAGGATGATGGGGTCTGTCTCACTCTCTCTAGAAAAGGCAAGTTTTGTGGAGCTAATTTCTGAGACCGTTAAAAGTGATTTTGCTCCTTTCGGTAATGGATAAATGGTGAGAGTGAAGTGGTCAACACAAGCAAAAACTTTCACATTAGAATTTGAGAAAGAAGTTAATGGGGAAAGTGGTTCATGTATATCTTTAACTTTTTTTTCCTAAGCTAATGTATATGTTTAACATCCTCCCGTGTACATGTCTCTCAAGTAATAGCTATTGGGTTGGGAAACATTTCCGATTTTATGCTTCTGACGACATAGCGAGGTGGCCAGACAGTTTTCTACGAGGGGAACACTGACACTGACACTAACACTAACACTGACACTGATACCGATACTGATAACAGTAGTCAGTAGACTATTGAGGGTCCTTATATGTATAATATGTTTGATATTACTTGTGAATTTAAGAAAAAATTAGGGATAAATTATAAATGCATGATCAATTCATGTGGTATAATTGAAAATCCAATTATACCATGTGATAATAAAATTATAAAATTAATTCCTCTAGTTTTACTTTTGTTTGCCATTAATCCTCTTTTAAAGACTAATTTTATGTTTTTGCAAAATTAGAGGGACTAATTTTATATTTTTCTTATGACGAGGATTAATTCGATTTTCGTTTATACCACTAGGACTGATTTTGTATTTATCCCAAAAAATAAAACCAAACATGTCTTATTATTTATACAAAAAATAACATATACAACATATATTTATATTTTTTAACATATTGAGAAAATATCATAATACACCCCATAATTATGAGGTATAAAATTTACACAGCTTAAATTATATAAAAAAATTAATTGTTTCTTTGAATTAGGGTTAGTTTGTTTGCTTGTAAAATTATAATTTTACGTAAAAAAAACTTTTCATTGAAATGTTTTCAAGAATTTTTTTCCCTTTTCAGTGTTTGGTTATTATTTTAAAATATTTTTTGATGTTTGACACGATTATTGATTTACGTATTTACGTTAAAAGACTTAATTACAGTACAGGTCTATGTAGTTTACACTTTTTATATTTCATTTCCTCGTGTATCATTTTCAACCATCAGACTCATGAGTTAAGTTTTTTAGACAAATCGATCCCCCGTCCTATTGTCGTTAGCTAATAGACGAAATGATGCTTACATAAATTTTAGATATCATCTCAACGCTAATCGTAGGCTGCCCCGTAATATGAAATTTACCTCAAAATTTAATATTTTAGTCCTTAAGGTACTGATTTTAACGTGAAAGTCACTTAGGTACACTTTTGGGATAAAATTGGTCCTAAGGGAGAAGTACCCACATGGTCCGGAAAAGAGAAGAATTTAAAACTATTATATGCAACATTCAAATTCAATTTTTATTTGAAAAATATTTTTAATAATTTTTACCTTTGATGACATTTAGGTAATTTTGCATGTTGTCTAATAGCCAAATCAAATAGAAGGCAAGAATTTATTGTTTTTGAAATATAAGAGGCATAATAAAATATTTTGGAACTTGAGAGAGGTTTATTGATTATCAAAATGCCCCGTCCAATATTTAATGTTATTTTATTTTTAAATTTTCAACTTGAAGGGACATTTCATTTACTTTTCGTCTAGTTTAACTGCCAAATCAAACATTTCCTTTCAAACGATAATTGCCTCTTTTTGCTGTGAGAGCCTTGCACAAAACCAAACGGTTTAAAAACGACAATTGTTTTTTTTTTTTTTTACAACTTGAGGAGCTTAATCATAAAAATTGAAATTTGAGAGAGGCACTTTAATTTTGTTTAATAAATGTGGGAGGTAATATGATGTTTCCCTTCAAATATATGATCAGAGCCAATATATGACATTTCCTTAGGCAATACCATAAAATATGGCTTCTTTTTTTAATAGGGTACAAAATGTCATAATTAAATAATAAATAACTAAAAGTTTAGAGTAATAATTCCTATCGTCTTACCGACCAGTGAACTTAAAATTATGGTTAAGAAAGTTGATAAAAACAAAAAAAGATAATAATAGTTGCTAAAAAATAGATATGAAGTTCTTTGTTTTATTTTTTAACTGATGGACAATGCAATTAGTTTATCACGTTACGACCCTTTGAATTATATTTCCAATTCGTTAGTTGCATTTATGCTATAAAACGGTATAAAAATAATAATTAAATAGCTAGTTTTTGTTGGCATGCAATTAAGTTAATATAAAGAGCCATTGTTTATGGTAAAATTTTAAATGGATACCTATGTAGGGTTGTTCAACCTCGGTGTAGGTGTCGGTTTTGGCCAAAACCAGCACCTACACCGTTAAGAGCAAAAACCAGACTTTAGCGGTGGCGGTTTTCGGTTATCCTACATTCATATTAGGTAATTTTTCTAGCATTTTTACGCACTTGGTCCAATGTATTTTTTTTATTTTTTCTTTTGGTCAATTAATCACATATCAATAAAATCTAAACTAATGAAATCCAAATTCCAAAATCAATAAAATTAAAGATCATCTTAAAAGATAATATGAGAATTTAAAGTCCAAAGTAATAAAATCTAAAATCAATAAACTTAGAGAACACCATAACAAGATGAGGGAACAAATGGGGGAGGAGGCCAGGGGGTTGGGCCGGTGGGAAAAAACGCGAAATGGGTAGGAGCCAGGGAAAAAAGCGAAATGGGTAGAGGGTCGGGAGGCCAGGAGGAAAAACGCGAAATGGGGTAGGGGTCCGGGAGGCCAGGGGGAAAACATGAAATGGGACCTGGGGAGCCAGGGGTTAAAATTTTCAATTAGTTTTGTTATTATTTTTTAAATAGGGGACGCGTGGGGGTCCGGGGGAAAAAAAGTTCAGGGGAGCCTGGGTGGGAGTCTTGGAGGGTTAAAAAAATCCCGGTGTCCCGGGACCCAGTGCCGGGTAACACGGGAACCGCACTGAGATTTTTGCAAAACCTTAAACCGGCACCAGTGAAGTTGGAAACCGATAACTCGATGCCTATGGTATAAACAAGGAGCAATTAAGTAAATAGTTGGTGGCTTGCAAATTCATTTAATCAAGACGATTTTATAGGCCGTTTGAGTAAAGAGTTTATCAAATTTTTTACATAAATCAAGAGATTATATAATTTTTAAATTAAATTCTTGTGTTTTACATAAGTTTAAAAGAGGTTGAACATTTTTAAAAATAGTGCTATTAAAGAAAAATAAATTTTTAAGGTCTTCATATATTGGGGGCTTAAAGTAGCCACCTTGGCTGCGATATGGATCATACTCTTATACAATTTTCTACCAATTTGGAGAGCAAAAAGAAATAATAATTATTGAATGTTGTACTTGCAAGCATATATAGCAATTAGCAATATTTTCTAGAAAAATATCTATAAAATATATAGCGAAATGACAATTGACAAAAATAACCTACCACATATCTTAAACCTGCCGAGCATAACAAATCGTTGTTGTTTAACGGTGAAAATTTTGGATATTGGAGTTTGTGAAATATTATTATTTATAAAAAAGTAAAGATATTTTATGAGAGTAAATGAAAAAGTGAAGAGAGAGAATTTTTAATAATTATTATAATAATAAAAAATTATTTGATAAAATTTTTAATATTAATCTAGTGTCAGTTTTTTTCAAATAATTGTAGCCAATATCTATCTCTGCATACGTCATCAAATATTTTATCAAATCTGTATGACACCTAAAAGTAAATATATAACATAAAATGTGGTGGATACCGCTGGAGAAGGGGCGGGGGCACAGGCGGATCCAGCTAGGGGCAATGGGGGGCAGCCGCCCCCCATTGCCTGAAAAATCTCTTAAAAATTTTTTTTTTTTGGATTTTTTTTATATGGGCTGCCCCCCTTCAAACCCAGGCGCCCAGGCCAGCCTAGCCGATTTAATTTTTTTAAAAAAAATCAACAGAGGGTAAAATACGCATTTCACCTTGGCCTTCTTTTTTAGTTAATTCGGCGCCATCCTTCCCTCCCTCTCTATCAACTTCAATTTCCCCCCTTTTCTCCCTGACGCCCACAGCCCAGCCTCTCTCACTCTGCTCCCCACCTCCCGATGCTAGCCTCCGTCTCTCTCTCTCCTCTCACTCTGCCTCCACAGAACGCCAGCCTCTAGTCCTCTATCACTCTACCGACTGCCTCTCCTCCTCCGGACCTCCACAGTCGATAGAATGCCGGCTGAGCTCTCTCTCTCCCTCTCCGTCCCTCTCTCCTCCTCCACAGGACCACAACTCTTTCTCTCTCTCCATCTCCAGCTCTCTCTCTCCAGCCTCCAAGTACTCTCTCAACTCAAGTCCCTTTGTAACTCTGTTTATTTTTCAATTAGTGATGAAATTTATTTTAAATTTTGATGAATTATGTGATGAAATTTAATTAGCATATTAGGATTATTGAATTTATTGTGAACCGGATAGAGAATTCATGAATTTGTGATGAAATTTAATTAGTAGATTAGGATTATTGAATATATTGTGAACCGGATAGAAAATTCATGAATTTGTGATGAAATTTTAATTGAATTCATGTGATGAAATTTTGATGAATTAAGTACTGATAGAGAATTCTTGAATTTGCAATCTTTCTAAGCAGAAGATATTTGTTGTAAAAACCTAGATACAGTCAATACAATCACTCACATACAAACTCGAATCAAATTTCTGAATTCTGATTCGTGTAAGTAAAAAGGGAAACACGATTTGATCTTTTGGGGCTTATAGAAGGCAAGAGGAGAATTGGGCTATCTTACTCATCAAGATTAGAAGGAGACCATCGTTTTTTACTCTTTTTATTTCCTATAAGTACTTGATCTGTGCTTTTGAATATTTAAGCTATGTTTCATTTTCCTAGTAAAATTGTCTTAATAAGCTTATAATGTACTTAGTTCCTTTTAATTTGCTATTAGGTCTTAGTATCTTTGAATTGTCATGTAGGCCTTCAATTCAAAAATGTTATGTGCTTAGTTCCTTTCAATTGGTAATTTTTTCTTAGCTTTTATTCATTATTCTACTATGTAGTGCAGTATGGAATTTATAGAAATTTTGCTAGTTTTAATTTTAGTTTCTTCTTGTTTGAAAAATAAATCTGTTGCGAGATCATGTTATTTTTATTCACACAAAGTGGTAAATATTTTAGTCCTCGTGTTAGTCTTTCTAGGATTTTTTTTTTTACTTTTAAGACATTTTTTTGCATTACATAGTAAAATTTTTTTTATCATTTTTCTTTAAGAGTTTGCCCCCCTTACATTACATTCCTGGATCCGCCACTGGGGGTTCCTCCCGTCAGCCTAGCACGGCCTGCAGAGGCTGCGTTGAGGCTCGATCGTGGATGGGGGTCTCTCTCTAAAAGCGTCGCTCTTATTGTCAATATGGCAATTGATTTCCTACAAGGCAAGCTTTCTAGAGCTAATTTCGAAGACCGTTAAAGTGATTTTCTGCTTTGTTAGTGGGTAAACGGTGAGAGTGAAGCGATTAAGATAAGCAAAAACTTTTACTTTAAATTGAGAAAGAAGTAAAGAAGTTAATGGGGGAATTGTACATATCTATCAAGTAATGGCAATTGGGGTGGGTAAAATTTCACACTTTTGACGACATATCGAGGAGGCCGGATAGTTTTCGATGAGGGGGACAGTGACACTGATACTATTAGAATTTACACAATATGTGAAAGGTGGGCCTAACTCAACTCCAAAAGACGCCTTGAGGAGTGAGGGATGACACAACCTTATAAGGAGCACATTGACTAGTTTCTCTAGCAATGTGAGACTTCCAACACGCCCCCTCACGTGTGGCGGGAGGACATCCAAGCCAACACGTGGAAATGAGTGACGTGGGGCCACAAACTAGGAACCTTGCTCTGATACCATATTAGAATTTACACAATATGTGAAAGGTGGGCCTAACTCAACTCCAAAAGACGCCTTGAGGAGTGAGGGATGACACAACCTTATAAGGAGCACATTGACTAGTTTCTCTAGCAATGTGGGACTTCCAACAGATACCAGTAGATTATTAAGGGTCTTTTTGAATGAAAAAAGGATGGAGACTTTGGTAGGCTATGGCCCTCTGCTCTGTGTGAGGGCTCCGCCACAGAATACTGGCCAAAATAATGACTCTTTTGTACGGTCTTATGCATGTTCAGAGACCAAAGTTCCTCTGTTTTGTTTAGTTAAATTTTTGTACTCCATTGCTATGAGGTCTTAACGTAACCGAATGGAATTGGCCTCATAGAACTCGACACTTTAAAAATGAAATTAGAAACATACTTGAAACTTGATAGTTACATTACCTACCTGCAAGTGCGTGCATGCACTTGGGAGAGGCGGAAGAGAGACAAGGGTGAGGAGCCCATGTTGGAGAAGGGGAGCACGTGCAAAGGGTTCAGGGCTGGCAGTTGAGAGCCAAGAGCATTGCACGTGCCCTGCTTCTCCAACAAGGAGCTTCCCACCCATCAGGACTAAACACGTTCAGGAATTAGGAATGGTGGGTATAGTAGTTGAAATGGATGAAGTAAGAAGCTCAGTATTTATAGCTGCAATTCTGTGTGTGGGTGAGAAAGAGAGAGACAGAGAGGGAGAGTAAATGACGATGGTTGAAGCAATGAGTAAATTCGAAGTGTGGGTGTGGCGAAAAACCTCTGCCAAGCCATGCCATGCCATGTCATGATGCCAGTAAAAGAGAAATTCAAAGTTGGGGATATCTAAGGAGACCCATATAGGTACCTTGTCTGCCTTGTTTCCACGAAAGCCAGTAATCTGTTCCATTAAGGATTCAGTGCACAGAGGGGCAAGCACAAGCCTCTAAAACCTCTTTCCCTAGCAGTTGAATGCGAGCCTTTGGATCAAGAATCTCGGGCCCTGATATCAGTTGGATCCCCTTGCACCAGCATGTGGCCCTCCAAGATCACACCTGTTGGGTGGGGGCCAATTGTTAGAGCGATCACCCTTTACTTTAAGAGAAAACTGGGATGGTGTGAGCAGTGGGGAAGAATAATGTAAGAGTGCAAGGAGGCTTTGCGTGTTGGTCGCAAGTTTTTGAGTGGCGGCATGTGTGTGTGAGTTTTTGCGAAGGCTGTGGATTCGTAGGCAGATATGATTCCCTACAAGTAATAGGCTTCAGCTTTTTTCCCTCCCCAAAATTTGTAGTGATTTCATAGATGGAGGTGGGACTCAAAACCTTACAAACCTCTTGAAAGCCAAGGCTAATTGTATAGCTAGCAGCTTAACTCTCAGCAGTATTGAAGCATGCAGAAAATATAAGTTAGTCCCTCACAGGTACTGCTCTATGTCGCAGCTACCTCAATCTTCTTGGTGTCAAAATTGTAAGTAGATGGTTACCAGGATGATTGAAAGAGGAATCAGATGTCCCAAACATGAGTTTGATTCAGGCCCCTCTGACCCAGATGAATGACGGCTTTGCAATGAATCTTCAAGTAGATTATAAGTGTCATGAGATGATTACGCACATAAAGAGTTATAATTTTACTCCAATCCGTTTAAACCACTACATCACAAGGTAATTAGATGTTTTAGACTTTTAGTACCAATAAATGTCCATTTTTTTACTTTCTTAGCCAACAGATGTTCACTAAACAGTAAAAGAAACATTGTAACCCTGCAAAGCGCTGTACTTGCTACCTTTTCAGAAGGTCAATGAAGGTTGCACATACCCATCATTATCGTCTACTGCAATCTTCGTTGCTGCATAAAATTTTACAGGTTAAGATTAAAGAGAACAGAGACATTGCCTGCATGCTTAGCTCTGCTGTTTATCTGCAGAGACAATAATATCAAAGCAGCAAAGCTTAGCCAATGTGGGACGCGCTCATGGCTGATGCATTAAAGAGTCGGTGAGGGTCGATCACAGAGCCTTTTATAAGGGATGGAAACTGTTGCCGCTCTTGAGTCGCCATATTTGTCTTGTGGAAGGATATAGATTCTCGATGATGTCATTATGAAATCTAGGGACTTAAATGCTAGCGTGTGCTCCAGCACTTGGAAAATGGTGCAGTAAATGATTTATTTGGTCATACACTCGTGTTATTCAAAGGCTCTTGAAGCTCAATCATGCTTCCGAGAAATTTAAATTCTACCGCACTCGATGCATGCGTTTGACTTCCTCTCAGGACTCAGGAACAGCAACACAACAAAATGTACTCGAAAGTACATTAAAAAATTTCAAGTTCTTTGGTCCGACCCTACATTGTATGTCGTATGATAGCGGCTTCAACAAGCTTGTAGAGGTGGGTTTGATGGTGACAAGAGTTAAAAGGGCAGATTGTGGTTACACTTCGAAAGGACTTAAATATAAACAGTACCCTCTTAGGTATCTCAACTCTCTAATTTGGTTTCATACCTTCGGTTAACGACCTGTAAACTTCTTATACATAGCGACTTGGTTCCTTGAGCGTTTCTATGCTTGCCATTGGAATAAAGAGAGAATTTTTGGAGTATCATATAGTGGTAGCACAGAGAAAATTGTAGGTTGTAGCTCAGGGCAGAAATCGGGCTGCTCAGATACTCTCTCTCTCTTTCGACTTTGTCTCTCCCTCACGGTAAGTACTAAGTCCCGATTGACTCTAATTCTTAAATACTTAATCAACTGTTAATTATGAAGTTAATCAATTATGGAATGTTAATAGTTATAGCTTAAAATTTAAGCCCATATGTATAAACCGATTGACATTTGGCAGTGGCTTGTAGCTTAATTGTGAAGTTTATTGTTTAATTGTAAAGTTTAATTGCTGTCTCTTGTTTTAGGTGCTCAGTGATTGTGATTGTGCTTATTTTGGCAGTGGTCTTGTCGGTCGGATCTTGGATCCTTTCCGGAGTTCGTTGGCTCCAAAGACTGCAGAAGGACTAATATGTGTTTAGAATTGGTTGAGAGGTGACCCTATTATGAGACTAGTTGATGCCCAACTTGAAGTGTATGATAACATAACTGAAGATGAAGAGACATACATGCTTGATTCAGGTAAATTTATTCTTTGGTTGTTACTTGAATCTTGATGCTCGATTTAATCTAATAATTATAACTTGATGCTCTTATTTCTTAATTATGTAGAGTTACCTGCTTTGACGACGGAGATCGAGATGGAGTAGGACGCATGTTATTGCACTTACCCTACCTTTGAATCTTTTTTATACTCTTACATTTGGACAATATTTTATTGGTGTATCATATATGTATAGTATGTATTTGTTGTAGTTTTTGTAACTTGTACGTAATTTTTTGAATTTAGCAGATAGTCAAATAATGTCTTCGTGTTTTAATTGTGAGAATGACCAATATTGGGTGACTTTTTATTGGTCATTCTAAAAAAAATGGAGCATATATCAAAACGACCATATGATAAGAATCTCCATGATTAAAATTAACTATTGTCATGAGAATTAATAATATGGCCTACATTTCAATATTTAGATACAATTTCAATTATATTCCTTTGTTTATTTCATAATTTGCTGAGTATAGTTATTTGTTTTAGATTTTTAGACAAATTTGAATTTGGCTTAACCTTAACGTGAGATTAGAAAAAGGAAAAAAAAAACAAAAGAGCAAATGAGCATTCCTCTCATCCTTTGTTAATGCAATAATATTAAAGTAATAGGCCAAAAATGGGCGTAGAAAAAATTAGGCCACAACTAGAGAAAATAGGCAGAAAGAACAAATGGCCCAAACGACAATTGCAAATATGGAGAAAATAGGCAAAAAAAGTGGCCCAACAGGACCAAAAAAATTGGCCCAACTGTGGAGGCTGTAGCACCGCTACCGGTGGGCACTGTAATCGGTACCTGTTGCAAAAAAAAGTAACCGTCTTGGGCGGTGGCGGTGGCGGTGGAGGGCATAACCGCCACCGCTACCGCCCATGCACAACCCTACATACACACTCCAAACTTTTGACAAATCCCAATAAATCTCAATATCTAAAATATTATCAAAATTTAGGAATATTTCCCGAAATTTTAGCAAATAAACGCCACCTTAATTGATGTGAAAATAAAAGGATCATCTAGACCCTTTCTCTCTCTCTCTCTCTGTTTTCTTTGACAAAAAATATGGCAAGTATTAGGAAAATGAAAGTACAAGAAAAAAGAAGAAGCGTCCTTAGCATTATATTAAGATGCGTTTGCAAACTCTATCTAAGTGAAATATTTAATAAATGTTGTGAAAATTGAGAAAATTGGAGTTTTATTTGGTTTTGTAAGAAAGTAGTAAATAAAGTAGAATTTTATAAGAGTTGGTGTAAAAATGATGAGAAAGAAGTAAAATTTTATAGGAGTTGATGAAAAGGTGAAGAGATAAATGATTTGAGTAAATCTTTGGCTTAGTTATATTAAAGGTCTCTGTGGTATTACGTTTTTACAAATTGGTCCCTGGGGTATGACTTTGTACACAGTAGTCACTGTGGTCAGTGCCTTGCAACAAACAGGTTCCTCCGTCTAAAGTCCGTCAAACCACTTAACGTCTGTAGTGTGCACCAATCAAAGACCGTCGAGTGTCCTTCTCGTCCAATAATACGCCGCGTTGGAAGCCTAATCAACATCGGTCATCCATTCAGCTCCATATCGACATTATCTTAAAAAATGCTCATCACTTCTCTTTCCTCTCGAAATCCCTGTCTCCTGAAAAACCTAGTCATCCCCGATTCTCCCACCCCCCATCTTAACAAACAGCTTCAAAATCCCTAAATCGTGAAAAAACAAAAACAAAAGCCATTCCCGATTCAACCCCACCCCATCCCTAAATTGTGGAGAAGATCTATGTCTTCTATATCAAACTTGTCGTCCCACCAACTCAAAAGGAAGATGAGCATTTTGATTGCGTTCTTCAAAATGGAATGAGCTTTCGGACTTTCCTATTTGTAGATGCAATCTCCAGGGTTGTGTGAGAACATCCATGACTTATGCAAATCCGGGACGTCGATTTTTCAGTTGTTCAATGTACATGCCTAGATCGGTGAGAACTTGTGCTCTAATACCTTGTCACATTTCATTTCCTATTTTGATGGAACACCTCTACACATTTCCAAGATAGGTGCTAAACTAGCTTAGACCCACTTGATTTACTTTCTTGTTCCAAGACTTGTCAGATACACACATGTTTCTTTTGGCTTTCTACATTTTTGTTTCCCACTGAAGCGGGTAGCCCAAAGAAATAGAGGATAAATGTCATTGGCCATGTCATCTTCAAAAGGTACCCCAAAATGCACCTAATCAAGCTGACAAGAAGCACATATATAAGGGGGATACCACCATGGCTTTTACTGGCTCCACACCTTGAGTTTTTGCATAAGATATCAGCTTATCTCCCAACAAGGTTACAAAAATCTTCTTAATGGTAACCACATTGTGTTGTCACACTAACTTTGGACTGAACGAGAAAGTAAGCTACAATTCACAATATCTGGAATTAGTTGCTACTATTAGCATACCATGACCATTTAGTTGTGAATAACGTAGCATGCCATGTCCAACAACGCTTGGTCGGCCAACTCATAATTGGTCATCTTCTTGAAAATCTTAAAACGCCCTTTCAGCACCGCGAATGTTCTTTCTATCACTTTTCGTAGCGAGCTATGGTATTTATTGAATAGATCCCTTGGTCCCCTTGCTTCCCATGTACCTTGTAAGGAGAGAGGAAGCCCTCTTTGCATGTGTAGGCCGAATCTACCACGTAGAATTGCTCTGAAAACACAAGTTTATCGATAGGTACTAATGGTGTTTGACAACATACTTTTCCAAGGTAGAAAGCCTCCAAGTGTGTAGAGTTGGATTACCTGGGCGTGGAACAGGAAATTCAACATCTGATTTATAAAGCACATCTTGTAGTATTTGGTTATCATGTGTAGACCCTTATCCACTGCACACAAACGTAAATAGCATATCAAAATCATATACACACAGGACATTTTGTGTCAATAGCCCTTTCCTATTGCGAAAGAGATGCTTGACATCCTTTGGTACCCCATCTATGCCCACGTGGGTGCCATCAATTGTCCCGATGCAGTTCTGCATTAAAAAAGAATGTGAACAATTTTAAACACTCACTCAGAATTTGGACTACAAATGAATTTCAATTACAAATGTTTTGCTAGATGTTCTTATAATGGGATACAAAATTCCTTATTTGAAACCATGGGTCGTACTTTGGATTCCCTTCGATGTGTCGGTCCACCACACCATCAGTGTATCGGGGTCGTATAATCTGGGCAGACAGATTCATTACCTCAGTCAGAACTTTATGTACACAACTGTTGACTGTTTGGAGCGAGTGACAATATTGATTTGAGATTGCATGGTAGGTTGTCGCATGACCCACGACCTTCAAAAATATCCCCAAGGTCTCTTCCACGGTCACACCTCTTGTGTAAAGCTACAAAAAACAAAACAAAACAATTTCTTAGCTTGACTGGGAATGGTAAAAGTTTCTCAAAAGAAGTGTGCATGTACAGAGCATGGCTACACATGCTTCTAGCATGTGCAAAGCATGACATTACCACAATTCCAGCATTGTAATAAGACAAAAGGGGCTCTGTCTATTTTCTTCATACTTTATTAATTTCCATCGTGTCTACAATTTCTTTTTAGATTCCTAGAGTCTCCCTTGTCCATGATTTCTACTTAGCCTCACTAAACATAAACAATGGCTTACATTTCCCACCATTTTACCTCAAGGTTCCTAATTTAAATTTCATGCACGCAATTCAGAAACACTGCTCATCTTGTGGAAATTCCACAACGTCAAAAAATTTCCACTTTTCGAGGTTTACTTCTCACTAGTCTACCAGATTTGACCTCGCTCCATTACTGCCTTCAATTACTGGCCAGAGACACTTAGTTCAAGAGACCTCTTGTAGACTCCGAGTTTGATGTACTATGAGTGTCCTATATCTCTTATGTCAAACTATCCAACAGGAGCCAAATATCTCCTTGTGAAGGCTTACTTCCAGACAATGATATCGGAAAGAAATTCTCTAATAAAAAAATGTGAAGCTTGAAAAAAAAAAGAAATCTGACTCTCAGCTTGAATGAGAATGGTAAAACTTGCTCAAAATAAGTCTGCATATGCAGAGCATAGCTACCCATACATATAGCATATGTGAAGCATGACAATGCAACAATTACATCACTCTCCTATCTCCCCTAATACTTCTTCCAGTTCCACTATCTTTAAAACTTTCTATTCATGAGAAAAAATGGGCTGTCAAGAAGTCAATAAGTGAGGTAAAAATATAATTAGGGCAAAAAAAGAAATTATGCAGTACACATGAAAATTGGAGTAAAGCCTAAATCCAAACTATCCCACAAACGACATCAGGCATAGTTAGGAAGGCATTTTGCAATGGGCGACTCGCGCTCAGGCGAGCTACAACAATGCAGTACTGCGCTTAGGACAATCTTGGCTCGCAGGCTTCAAGTGCAATCACGCATTCAGACATTCTATCGTCGCCCCTGCTGCTGCCCGCACCATTTATGTGTCTTTTACTCTGCACTAAATCCTTGTGCTCTTCAATGTACTTCATCTCAGAAGTTTGCAAGGCATTATTGAGTGATTGAACACCCGTAACCAAAGTGGATCCTCACTTTCTAGAGCTTGAGCTCGTGTCCATAGAGCCAACGCCACCATGATTGTTGTTGACACCGCCCCCAGAATCCATTTGCTCTAACAACATGATATCGCCCCTCCCATGTGGAATGTCACGGAGCTGGCTCATCCTCTGGGTCAATTCCTCTCTCGTAGGCGCCCTTTGGGACGAGGCTTGCCTTAAGGCCCCAGGGGCAAAGGTCTTATGGAAAAGTGTGTGCAGTTCCTCATATTTATCTAGTTCATGGTATTGAAAGTTGGATTGAAAACTAAAGAACACATTTGGGTTAAGTGAGTATATAGTCTATAAATCCCCTAGAGTGTTTGTTTTGTATTGGAAAACATACAAGTAAAAATTCCTCATCAATTTTTGCCACCATGCATCGTCAGCATCCACGATGTTCTTTATGTAGTCCCACCCAACACTAGTTTGATCCTTTAGAAGGCAGAACGCTCTATAATCAATTTTTAGTGCATTAAATTTGGTTTGGACTTGTTCTCCCGTCACGTTCATTTGGTCGGAGCTGTTAAGGTTACCCGCCACTATCCCAAAAAACTGGTATTTCAATATTTTGTCCACAAACTTCCCATCATTTTGCTCATCTAGTAAGAGATAGATGAGAGACTGAACGTCATTTGGGTGCCAGACGAGCCTTGGAGTTTATGGGTAAAATGCAATCAATAGCAAAAAAAAGGCATGAAAACGCATCATGTGGCCAAGTTCAGTCTCAGCAAATCCATGATAATGTGATTAAACATTGTAACTCAAGTAATAAAAAAAACTATTTAACAGACAATCTCACACAATATAGGCATATGATCTGAATGCACTCAATGTACCCCAATCAACCGAACAAGCACATCCATATGTTGTGTCTAAATACTGGAAATAGACCAAAATTAGAACTAAATCTGTTGCCTGAGACATTTCTTGGGAGGAAGAATTGTTAGATGGATAAGTTCTCACTTCTCCAAAAAAGTAGAACATGGTAATGCAAGCAGAAATAGAACCTAAATGACTATATCGTTAAGTATGGATAATTCATAATACATCTACAAAACCACCTTATTCAAGTATCACAAAAAATATTCCAAAAATATTTTGAAACATAACTCTTGATATTTTACTGAAAATAAAGCCGATACAATTAAAGTATACTTTGTCAAGCAATGTATTGATCATATAGAGAACCAAAACTTCAAGATTTTTCAATGGATCACATAAGATAAATCTATATGTGTACTTATAAATAGTACCACAAAACTTCTAGAATCCAGCCCATCGTTTAATAGATGAGAGCCTCCTCAAAATATCCTCTCCCCCTTTTGGCTCTGGATAAGAAAGCCTCCTTTCAATAACATGCGTGACAAAAAGTTTAAACTCAACTTTGGAATCATGCTTCCTCCATACTAATGGCTAGACTAGAGGCTATCCAAATAAGAGATTCATGTAGCTGCAATTCAATTAATGGCCAGATTAGAGGCAAAGGGGGAGAGATAATTGCTGACCAAACCAGGTACTCTAGTGTTCATGTACATAAAATATTCAGAAATTTATCTCTTATTATCCTACTAGTTCATGACATCAAAACAAAAAGTTATCTAAGACTAATAAAGGACCAAATATGCAACACCTAACAGATTGAGAATTCCAGCAAATAGGACCTTGACAGGGTCAACAAAATCAATATCAAAATAAGAATTCCAGTAAAAGAGGAAATTTTCTTCAGTATATTAGTTCTCAAAAACAAAATGTCATTTTTCAATAAAAATTCAAAAAAAGAAGAAACATGAATATGGATAAAGCCAAAAGCAAGCATCTAATCGTATAATGATCTATGGAACAAGATTTCAGGTCAAGCATCCTCAAGGATTCTAAAGTCTGATTAGTTCTCGCTCCAAACAGTCCATATAAGGCTAAGAATAGCACATAGACCATCCTATTATTGTTCTGCCAAACAAATCCTTACCAACTGAATCAAATCAACTCCCTTTTTGGGCATCGTCCATTTAACCCTCTGAAGCCAACTAAGCTAAGGTAAAAGGCCATAATTCTCTAGGAACTGAGCAAGGAAGCAACATGAGGTCAAATAACTCTCAAATATCAGCACCAATTCTCAAGGGCCATACTCCTCTTCTCTAGGGTACTTTGCTACTCATACTTCTCAAGGGTAATGAAATCTCATTAGACACCCTCAACAACATGTACAAAGAACAAACATCAAATTCCTCTTGGATCAAGCTCATAACCCCACCTATCTCCCAATGTCTCACATGGAAATTAGAATGAAATAGAATCGAGAGTGAATATACAGATTCTTACTACCAATTACAGAAAGCTCAATTGGCTTAAGATTCCAAGCATGAATATCTCTCCCCAAGAGAGTACAAGTAAGAACTAATAACGGGTCTGGACATAATCTATCAAGGAAACACCCTCACAAAACATATCCCTCCATAAATGTTTGCTACCAACATAGAACACTGCCACGAAAAAAAGACATAAAACTTTCTAGACGTGCACTCATGCACTTGCAAGGCATCCTTATCAGACTAGCTGCCTAAGAATATAACTATTCTCAGTAACTGTGTGCTTTACTCCCTTCAAAAAATATGATTTACATAATCCACTCTAATACAAATTTCTCAATTCTTTCGGTAAGCAATTCCAAAATCGAAGCTGCGTTACTCATGAAACAAAATCACATAACAAAAGATAGTCCAAAGGAAGAGAGCCCGCCTTAGTGAAAACCTCCACCTTTCAAACACCCCAAACGGAACAGTTCATGTCTCAATTCCCAAATTAGTACTCAAATCAACTCTGCTCCAAACATGAAAAAACTGAGCTAATATTAAAATGAAGTACATCCTCACCATAATAAAATAAAATAGCAAAATGTGTAACTAAAAGGTAAAAGATGAGCCTAGGGGAAAAAAGGAAAGATAAAAGACAGATACCTAACCTCCAAAACCACCCACTAGCTAAAAACTAGATAATGCATCCCCTTCCGCATGCCTACATAACAGTTTAAGATGACTAACAAAGGATACATAGGCCACCTTGTCTTAAGCCACAGGAACTATTAAATAAGCCAGAAGGACAACCATTACCAAAATTGAAAAATATCATAGCACAAGTACAATATAGAATCCAAAGTTTTCATACATTGCCAAATTCAATCCTTCTTAGCATATCAATGGAATAACCCCTCCAAAATTGCACGACCCAAGGCCTTCCTAAGGTCAAACTCACAAATGGCTCTTAGAATCTGACCTCTAAATCTGGTACAAGACACTCATTAGCAAACAGGCTGAATCTGCAAACAGAAGCATTTTAGGACTTATAAACTACCTTTTCCAGGATCCTTGATACGGAATAGCCAGTACCTTAGTTAGCGATTTAAATATGTTCCCTCCCAATCAATTGGAAAGAATTTGTGATGTTTGGAGCATCCAAAATTTTAGCAATGAATGAAGTACTCATGCTTATTCAAATTTACACAAGTCATGGAAATTATGAGAAAATCTCATCGTACCATTTGGATTTTGAAATTATGCACTATTATCTGATAAAAAACGATGGTACTGATTTATTAAGAGAAACCAAACACCCTTAAAATAATCTTTAGCAAAACCAAAACAAATAATACAAACATAAATAGTTTAAACAAGATGATTTAAACTCCCCCGATAATTAACCTTTGTCGTGAGCCTCATTCTCACAACTAAGAGTATAAAGAAGCATTCAAACATTAAATTCCAAAACGAGGCAGTGGAGGACTAACTTGGAGGGGACCAGATCTGAGGGTAACCGACACCATAGCTGAGTCGGTGAAGGAACTCGGTGAGCAACAGATGGAACCAGGGAGATTGTGATGGAAGCAAATGGAGTTTTAACATTAGAGTGAATGACCTATTTCCGCATGAGATCGCTTTATAATATCACCACCCACAGTTGACTACCCTTAACTCCTCTGACAGGGAATGACAGATCGGACTACAAGGTGAAAATTTTCAAAATGGTGAGGATGATTCGCACGGGCCTACTGTGTCACAGCGTAAGATCTGATTTGGGCGATAGAGGTGAAAAATAAGGGGGAAATCTGCTGGGGTTCGACTGAGAAGATGGCGTCGGGTGAAGGGGAATAAGAAAAGGGGAAAATGACCATTATTCAGACCAGACGACGACATTTATTCAAGCATGTCCAGGGTCAACCACGTAAAACCAACGGTCTGCATGCCTGCTATAAGTGTTAGCCGTTGCAGACGATGTCTTATGGCAACGTGCAAAAAGACATTCTCACCCACCAGCTATGCCTTATTATGTAAGTCAAACCATGTCTAATTCAATAATTTTTTGAAGAAGGAATAAATTATATTGTACGTCTGGACCCACCTCATGTCAGAAGGTCGAAATTACCCCTTGGGTACGTTTAAATTTTTAAAATTGGAGGAGGTCAAAGTGGACATTTTAGTCTAATTTGAGGGACATTTTAGTACTATATTATATTTGTAGCTTTAAAATTTTATACACAGTACAGTGTGTTTGAAAAACTAAAATTTTTTAAAAAGTTAAAATTTTATTAAAAATTTGAGTTTTCAAACACGTTGTCTATTTCTTTCTTTCGCTTATGCACATTTTCTTTTTACTACCATAGGAGACTGTCCCTATAAATTAGATGATAATACACCCTTCCAGTAGACCATTTTCATATAGCACCGCACATGGACTAAATTTTGTAACATTTGCAAAGCTTTTTGTAGTTCCATTAACTGAGTGTTTGGTCCCGAAGGAAGCTAAGTGTTGAAAAGTTATGTACACTGGTATCTATCACATTTATACTACAATTTCCTAAATACAGGCACTAGACAATAATTGGATGATTGAAATGTATATATCCCTTTTTTTTCCAAAGGGAATATCGCCTATATAAAGAAGCTTGATTACATCCTTTGAATAACACATTTCAACTATTTTGCAGGATTAATCATATGGATAATTTCAGTGTTTGACACCCTTACTTGTCCTCGTGGTCAAGAGATATTGATTCCTTTGATAAAAAAGATGAAGAGGATGTTGGAAGATGCTCGAAAGCGGAAAACAAAGGAAAAATGACTGCTTCTATGCATGATGGCATCATGGATAGTGTTTGCAGCTACTATTTATTGTCTTTACGTTTGATGTGTGAAGATGGAGGGAGAGTTCATATAGACTAGGTAGTAGGAGCTTGTACTGCTTAGTTTGTATCTAACCAGTTAAATATAGTTTGTAGCGTCAAGTTATTAGCAAAGACAGATGTATATGACACTTGCCAGTTATTTATAATATGTAGCTTGAAGTTTGTAGCAAGCTTAGTAATATTTATCTCCTCTTTATACTTTGACATTATCAATTTGTTATCATGCTCTTGGTATGTACTTTTCATAGCATGCTTTTGGTAGCAAGCTCCTTGCAAAGTGCCTTTATGAAATTGAACATTTAAATTTCAAAGTGTCATTACAAAATAGAAGACGCAAACTATTAGGAACAAAATGTCATTTCAAAATGCCAAAACTATATCCATTATAGGCTCTCATTGACCCACTCAAAGTGTCATTACAAATTCTATTTTCAAACTATCGTTATAGGCTTACAAAATGGACATTATATTCTTCACAAACCAACCACCCAACAGCTTCAAAAATGGTTTTGTACAACCACCAGCCATAATTAAAAAGCAGCACCCAATAGCTACATCCATTAATCCAAAGGTGTTTTGCACAACACCCAACTGCCTAAAAAGAAGTCTTCCTTCACCCGCAAAAACAGATCCCAACATGTACAAAAACTAGAACCCAATAGCTACAAAAAATATATTTTTCCTTCACTAGGCACTACGCGTGACGGGGCGACGTCTAGGTGCTAAATTCTGGGCTTGAATTCCACCCACAGGTTAAAATGTTGGTTGGTTCCCTTGATTTTCCTGGATTACCATATTAAACGAAAAGTTACATATAAAACTATAATATATACATATACATGCGTTGGAAGAAGTCTCCGTCCTTTCCAATCTTAGCCCAACTCTTGAGATTCCACCTTGTGAGGGCTGCAGCGTAGTCCCGACAATACTTGTATTGATCGGCAGGCTTCCTATTAATACTCTCCAAAGCAACCCGCAATGCTCGATAAGTTGTATGTTTGGAGATTTCGACCATCCAGTCACTCCTAATTTGCTCTATGAGGGCCGATGAGGAGAAAGTGGAAATATCTCTTGCCAACTTCATGCATTGACTTGAAATCCATTTAGGATTCACACTTCTTTTTCTGTAGTATGTACTGACCAGTACGTCTTGATCACCATAAACCCTTTCTCGCTAGTCTCCGACACATGGATCCTCCACTCACATTGTGGAGCCTTGCACTTTGCAATCACACCCTTCTTGTCATTCTTTTCATAACTATACTCAAACTCATTCCGGATGAAAAATTGCTTTAGAGCCCACTTAAAATGTGCCAAGTTTCTAAATTTCAGCAACTTCTGAAATCTTATATTTCTATTCATTCGATGTCTTTGTAATGAAACTCCTTATATTTACGCATATTCCATTCTTTCTCCTCCACTTCCGACTCAATTGGCTCATTCATATATTGGACATCATTACTTGACCTTGCATCTTCGGGTTCATCCTCTACCTCCCTACTGATGCAAGGACCTACACCAACCCAAATCCATTGCATTACCCCTAGTTAGCTCTTCAGCATTCTCTTGCACTTTGACTGTCCACAATTCTGGCTCCTCCTCGTCTATAAGCTCAACCTAGGGCTGTAAAACCGCAAATCCGATCCGATTTTAGGTTAATTTCGAAGGGGAAGAGCATGTCAAAATGCAGAGTTTTAGTTTAGGTTAAAACTAAACTTTTTAAGTTTGTAATTTGTATTAAAAAATATATAAAACATTTTTTTTATGAGACATATCACTATTATATTGCTCTCTCCTGAATCTAGTGAAGATATAATGTCCTCACTTTAGAGTACTATATTGAGCTAAATATATTATATCAGCCTCATAAATAATGTTAGGAAAAACAGGAAAGAGTATTCTACTGCATTCATAAATCTAGTACCATATTCAACTTTGAGACTGTCCTTTCCCTTCCCCACTCATCTTTTATAGAAACTGAGTAAATCTGTCTCATCAAAACAAGGCCTTATATCCTAGACTTGACTATATGTATCTTTTTGACCATATTCCCTCATAGCAGCCTTTTTTGACTCCATGTGCATTAGGGGGAGTTAGGAATTGGTAGCATGGTTGCATTAATATTTATTATGTGGAGTCAATATTTGCTATCTGCTTGTATTGTATAAAAAAAATGGGAGGATTTCTGTAGAAAATACTGGTAAAAGTTATAAAGTTTATGTAATACCCCGAACCTTTTGAACTACTTTTGAGACTCTCGTGTTAAGGCTTTTATTTTCATATCTTTAGTAATTGTATTCTTTTCCTTCGTATTTGCTTGAGTTGCTTAATTTGTGCCTTGTTAGTATTTATCATTTGATTTATTGCTTATAAGATTTCTTTCTTTCAATATTTTTAATCTTTGAATAGAGATCACTATTTTTAGTGCAAATGCATGTGTTTAAATTGCCTAATTGACTCGATTTTATTTCCTCTAATATTTTAAGTAATTATGCTCTTTGGTATTTGTTTAATTGCTTCGGTTTATAAATTCGTGACTTTAGTATTTTAATTTACCTTTTTAATTTAAGTTTCGTATGTGCTTTCTTTCCTTAATTCTTAAATCCTTGCATTATTTCATTTAATTTCATGTGCTTAAAATTTCTTACTTGACTTGAGTTTTGTTCCCTTAAATTTTTAGATTAAGTTGGATAATGTATATTTCATTTCATTTAAATTTATAATTGGGCTGACTAGACTCCCGGGAGGGCAGAGAAGAGACTCCCAGGAGGACCGATGACAGACTCTCGGGAGGGCCGAGAACAAACTCCTGGGTGTGCAGAGAACATACTCCTGGGAGAGCATAAAACAGACTCTTGGAAGGACCGTGACAGACTCCCGAGAGGGCCAAGAACAGTGTCTTGGGAGGGCAGAGAACAGACACCCGGGAGGACCGAGACCTGGATCCCGGGATGAGCTAGCCTTGAATTCCCGGTTGACCGAGGCCTGTATGCCCGAGATAACTAGGGCACAGGCTCGGAGGCCTGTATGCTTGGGGTGACAAGGGACATGCCTGGTCACACAACCAGCTCTCATAAACCCTTTAGTTTTGTCTCATTTCTTTGTCTTAGTCTCTTGTCTCATTTCCTTGTCCATATAGTATGCACAGTGCAGTGAAATTCAAGGCCAATCGGCATGCATTGAGTGAGATTGTGTAGGATTATTTTTGCAGCCAATGATTACCCATAAAAGGGGGGAGTGTGCCATTTGGCTTCTCCTGCCCCTTGCCGCCCAAGTTGGCCATCCAAGGAGCTTGCTTCTTGCAGCTCATTTGGACCGAATGATGGCTTGGTTGGTTTTTCATATAGACCTTTGAGTGTGTGTGCTTGCCGATCAAGTGAGTTGAGAGAGAGGAGGGAGCAGTCGGCCAAAAGAGAAGTAGAGTTTCAAGTCCACCTAGGACCACCCAAAAATCACCAAGGTAAGGGTTAGGTCTTGGTGCTTTGGTAAGGGGCAGTCTTGTGTTCTTAGTGTTGGGAAATATGACATATTGCTTTGTTTTAGTAGTTGTTCTCATGGAATTTATGCTATACACGTTGGTTTTGATGAAAATCATGTTGGATTTAGTTTTTAGCAAGAGATAATGAGGTATAGATGGTTGCATGATGTGAACAATGGGGATAATAGGGGTGGGGATAGTAACCGAAGCCATTAAAGTAGTGAATGACCCCCACTGTCTCATTTATGGCTATAAAAGTTCACCGTGGAAAACTAGTCCGCGGACATAAAGAAAATGTAAATAATGAGATGTTGCATCTTTTTTTCCTATCGATTATTAAAATTATTTTTGTCAGGATAAAAGTGCGTACACTTAATCTTGAACAAATATTTGTTTATATTCTTTGTCCTATTACAGTGGGAAATTTGGATGCGTCTCTTATATATCCCTTGTTTTATACTGCATATACTTAATTAATTAATGATTGTGAAATTTCCATTAATTCCTTTTAATTTTGACATATGTAGAATGAAAAATTTAAGTATTTTATCTTCGAAGAGTTACATTAGAGTTATATTAAATGTGTTGATGCATTGATGTTAGGCCTGATCGATGAATCAGATCCAGTTCCGATAGTGACAATTTCCTTATATTACGAGCTCTAATTAATTGATCTCATTTAGTGGAGCTCAATGACAGTCTTCTGATGGTGCCTAGCTATATCTATGTGATCGGAAGTTGCAAATATGCGATTTGTCATTAACACTTTGAGAAAGTAACCTAACATGAAAAAGAGATATATAATAGGGATGTTTGAGCCCCAAATAATTGGGGCCAAATATTTGGGTTTAATACTAAAATATTCTTCACATAATTTTTTATTATTATAATACTTATTAAAAATCTTCTCTCTCTTCACTTTTTCACCAACTCCCATAACATATCTTTATTTTATAATATTTCTCAAACCCCAATACCCAAAATTTTCACCCTCAAACATCCCCATTATAAGTACTCAACTGACCGCCGAACCGACAATCCACATGACCGGTCGAACCGACCAAATTCGGTGTTCGGTTGATTTGAGCATTTTAGACAAATGCCCGTGAATCTTCAAAAATCGTTTCTCAATTTGGTAGGAAAATCAAAACCTAGTGCACGAAAATCATTCTAAGTTGAACGAACTTAATTTCTTTAGCTACAAATCTAAAGGGAAATTCTTTGAAAAGGAAGTCAAGATGACACTGAAGGACAAATGACTAAACTCTAGCTTTAATAGTTATGACTCAATTTAAACATTTTACAGGGGTTATGAAGCTCTTATGGTCACACTCAAGAGGGAGCTGGCTATCGGTAGCCTCCTTCTATCATTTTTTTGCGTTGAAAAAAAAAAACTCTATTTTGTTACTTGGCGTTCCTTCTTTCTAAATCAAAACCTCATCTTATTCCAAAAACAAAGAGCAATCACCCATTACATATCTGGAGGTTCAGTACAAGCATACACCCAAGGTAAATATAGAGAATGCTCACAACTACAGGGTATGCCACCTAGACTAATCTTGGCAACGGTCCAACAAGCAAAATAGTGCGCAGCCTCGTTTGCACCTCGACGAACATGAGAGATGGACCAACTATGCATCAAACCACCTACCTCCACAATTTCCCTCACTGGATGGTGAATTCTCCACTCCGATCTATAGGGGAAGTTTTTAATCGCCTTAATCACCGCCTCCCAATCTCCTTCCAGCACAATAGCCCGAAACCCCTTCTGCCATCCGAATTCCATTCCCAATTTTGCCTGCGCCGCTTCTCCCTCCAAGGGTTGGACGACATCAATCTTGGCGCTCCTTATTTTCCTACCTCTTCCCCTGCTGCTCGTCAGTCCCTCTTCCCTTGCAGCATGTCAGTAGGCGCCTGCCCCCTTCCCTGCAACTTGTCCATGTGTCACATACGCTTTCCTCTTTCGTTCTTCTTCCTTTGTTTGTTTTTTGCTTTTTTTTACAGCATTAATTTATCTTCTTCTTCTTTTGTTTTTTTAACCGCATTAGTGGTCTTCTTCTTCTTCTTCTTTTTAATAACTTTCAAATATTTATATTATAATAAAAAAAAATTATAATAAATTTTTTACATTTGTATCAAAATTAAAAAAAATCGTAAATATAATAAATAAACATAAATTTAAATATTATTTTATCTTTTATTTTTTTCACTCATCCTAATAAAAATAATCTACAAACAATAATCTTAAACATCATCATTATTTTTTTATACATCATCAATTTCTACACAAATACCTATACAACTATAATATCACCTAAAAATTCTCAAAACACTTAAAATTTCTTCAAAACGAATATTACCCAAGTATTTCTCTCGCTTCTTTCATCAGAACCCATAAAAGAGGTTGAACTTTATACTGGTGGCCGGAAAGCTATGATTGGGCCGTGCTTGCCCTGCTGTCTGCCAACCCATCCAATATGGGCTTTTGGATAGCCCAGAGTCCCAGACTCGGCCTCCATATTCTACGGAATAAATATTGGTAGTTATAATGGTGCTTTAGTCCAACTCCAAGCTCTCTGGGTGTAAAGAGAATCATTTCCAGGTACGTTCGGTCTCTTGGTGTGTGTTTAGATTCATCGCATATAACGACGGGTTTCTTCCAGTTCTGTTAGGTAAAGATGGCGGAGCGACAATCGCTGGATCAGCAGCACCAGATTGATCCACAGTTGCAATCCTCGCCTCCTCCAACTCCAAGGGACGACATGGTCGCTTGTGTAATGGCACTCGAGGCTGCTTTGCTTCCATGCTTGCCTGCGCGAGAGCTTCAAGCTATAGACCGTTCTCCACACCCTTCCCATCAGAGTTAGTGAACCTATTTCCTCGTTCTTCTAATTCTTGTTGTTCTGTTTCATGGAAACTCTGCGAAGAAGTCATTGGCTTGCTTTTTTTCATCTGTGTTATTTTCAGTTTGATTTTGCTCTTCGTGCGGGACCCAAACAGTTATCGCCTGTACATATTTATAACATTGTGGTTCTTCTTTTCGGATTTCTGAAAAAAAGGGACAAATTCTCTTCTGTAGTTCATTTTTAGGGTCAAGCATGAATTAGCTAAGCGGTAGTTTGAGTATAATCGGGTTTATTTCTTTCATTAGAGGACTTTCGTTAGAGGAAATCCGGTTCTGGTCCCTTTCTGCTTTATTTTGAAGAGCATGAGGCTCTAAATGGATGGGCATAGAATCTGTTTAGGCAACGTGTGGAAGCATTTTGCTAAATCAATTTTGAGGAGATCCCGCAAAGTTTGGAATTGGCAAACATGGGATGTGAATAATGCAAGGACTCACTGTAGGCTTGAGCCGTGTTTGTCCTTGTTGTTCCGTGATTTTAAGGGACTGCGGCATGATGCATGTAGTCAATCTAAGTCATGGAATCTCAGCAAGGTGAACAGTGGACTACATGTTTTGTCTTAAAATAGGACTACGTCCAGAAAAAATAGTAACAAGAGATAAGAGATTTTAAGTGGTTTGGTCTAGAATACTTACATCCACTTTGAAAGCTCTCTATGGTTGTATTTTGTATTATGAGTGCATACATATTACAATTGAAGATCTCTATTTATAGAGACAATACAAAGTAGGAAAATATTCCTATATTTAAATTTGAATCTCTACATTTGAATCTTCATAACAATATCAAATCTTTTATATCTGTAACTATAATATCATATCAAATCTTTGAGATTTGATTATGATATTATCTTTAACATCCTCTCTCAAACACAAGATGGAAAAAATCTGAAATCTTGTGTTTGAAAAATGAGATTCGAAGGTGATCGGACCTTAAAATCATAGATCTTTGCTCCCTTGCTGAACATATCGCTCTTTTTTTTGAGTTTGATCGGACTTTGAAATCATATCATAGACACGACCTTGAAGGATGGCTGGAAGTGATCGGACCTTGAAATCATAGGCACACGACCCTTGCCAAACATATCTCATGCTCTATCTTGTTTCTCTCTGTTTCACTCACCTAT
Organism: Myrica gale; assembly: GCA_963930655.1. Taxonomy (NCBI): domain Eukaryota; kingdom Viridiplantae; phylum Streptophyta; class Magnoliopsida; order Fagales; family Myricaceae; genus Myrica; species Myrica gale. The sequence goes on from OZ005614.1 coordinate 12,487,500, forward strand.
TTTTTTCCTCTCTCGTCGCAAACGACGATTTATTGTAAGTATAACGAAGGTGAAAATTCACCAATGAGATAGCTCTTGACTCTTTGCAAGAGCATGAATATTCAAACAAAGAGTGACCAACATTTAAGGATGTGGAAGACATGTTTTGTTCCTCTGATACTTAGAAGAAAAAGGTTATAGTGAAGAGGGGAGAGAAATTGTAACAAGAGACAAGATATTTAAAGTTGTTCGGTCTAGAAGACCTACATCCACTGTGAAAACCCTTTATAGCTGTATTTTGTAGTATGAGTGCACACAGATTACAATTGAAGATCTCTATTTATAGAGACAATACAAAGTAGGAAAATATTTCTATATTTAAATTTTAATCTCTACATATGAAATTTGAATCTTCATAACAATATCAAACCTTTGATATCTGTAACTATAATATCATATCAAATCTTTAAGATTTGATTATGATATTATCTCTAACACGTCCCTGATGATTCAAACTCAAGATGTAAGATTACTAGGAAGAATCTTACAGCTGATGCTGAAAACTTTTTCTGGGAAGCCTAAAGCCTAGCCAGGTCTTTTGAAGTACTATTCCCCAAAAGTCTCTGCCTATAGTAAGTCTAATGTGAGGGAGAAGCATGGAATATAGTTTTTGGGTTCAAAGCTGATAAGTGTTCATTGTGGGACAACTAACATTATTATTAGGGCATTTCACTCTCATTTTCAGTTAATCCATGAAATTAGCATTTGATTTTTAATCAAATTTGATGGTCAATTGTTTTGGTGTAACAAAAGCAATCATACTGCTGAACTAATATAGGGGGCTTTATGCTAAAGGGAAATGTAAGAGCATTTAAAGCCAACAAAAAAGGGGTTGTTCTCTAACCTTGTTATTTCAGTGCCTGTACAAACTAAGATTTATAATTTTTGGGTCAGTTACCAAGGGTTTTTCTTGGCTAGAAATGATTGTTAAAGGGATGGTATATATATGCCTTTCTCAGGTATCAATGAGAGCCTAACATAACATTTCTACTCCTACATCAAGTTGATTTTTGATCTAAGGCTTTGCTGAAACCATATGGAAAATTGACATTTATTTCTGGTGCCTAACGTTCAAGAATTTTTTTTACAGCTATTTAGTATGTGCAAATTGAGTTGCATTTATGGTTGGTGCTAAATGTCCTAGGAGGTGTTAAATTTTTTCCTTTATTTTTAGGTAACCTTATGTGTTCGGGACGATTAATTGCTCCAGAAAAGAAAACGATGGACACTAGGTGCCGTGTATATTGACCCGTGCAGTTGTAGCTAACACGTTTCTTGGTGCATAATTTAGATTATTCTTGGAATGTTACAAATCAGCTCAAGTGATTATTCTGGAGTTCAACTGATATTTTTTTCCCTACTAGAAGGATAGTGCACCATTAGATGTTTAGTTCAACTACAACCCTGTCATCCTGTAAGCATGAGTGCCATTGATGGGCTCTTTGGCTTGCTCTGCTCGTGAAAGGGATATTTCCTAGTTGTATAGGGTTGTAAATGCATGCCAAAATGGATTTGATCAGTCAAAACGACCCCCCCCCCCTCTCTCTCCCTCTCCCTCCCTCTTTCACTTCTCACCGGGTGGGATGGTGGCAGTGGCTGTGAAGTAGTGGAGTAAGAGAGAATCTTAGATAATGTTACCTCTCTTGCCTATCTTAGAGTGCGCTTGTACAATAAAATTTTACTCTCACTAAAATTTTAACACAATAAAAAATTATAATATGATCTCTCTTTCCCATCAAATCACTACTTTTCACTATAATAAATATTAAAAATCATCTCTCAACTTTTTCACCAAATCCAATACCCCAAAATTTTAACACTCAAACACAACCTTAGAATGCCAGTGATTTTGGAAGTAGTGAGAAATGAACTTATGGAAAGACTGAGTGTTTCTAGTCTTTCTTCCCAATGAACTCTCCTGGTCCCTAGTTCTTTAGATGTTCCTTCTTTTTTCTTTCTTTTTTTTTTTTTGGGGGGGGGGGTTTCTTTGGGAATCTGTTGGGGGACTGCATGGCTCTAATCTTCGAGTGAAAAGTGCATTTGGAAAGCTTTACTCATATTGAAGGGCTATGTCTTCATATTAGTACATGCTCAAGGGCGGTAATTTGTGATTGACAGTTGATGTGGAAAGGCATGCCAGAGATTTTATGGAGGCAGCCAAGAAGCTTCAGCTTTATTTTATTGGCTTGCAACGTGACGATCAGCCAACAAAGGCTGAATCACTTAGAAAGGTAACTCAAAGGCTATCTACAATGGAGTTTTACAGTCCTCTCAACTGCTCCTCCAATTTACGGGGACATCCATTAATCGATCTTCATTTCGATGTCTTTCTTTTTTCCTTTTTACAGGAGATTTCTGTGATGGAGGAAGAGTTAAAAATTAAGACTGAAATTATCAAGAAGCAGGAGAGACTGATCCAAGGGTGGAGGAAAGAGTTGAAAGACCAGTCAGACAAACACAACGACGAGTTGGAAAGGGTATAGAGGTGTTTCACGAGCAATACCCTTGATTTTATGTTCTCAATTGGTGGCAAGTTTATTGGTGCATCCTATCCATGGCCATCTAGGATTGTAACTTCATGCTTTGGCAATTTTTCGCTGCCTTGTTTCTGTAGGTTTGTATAATTCGCCTTAAAAACATTCTTGGATATACAGCGGCTATAAATCCAAGAGTTGCGTAGCGCTATATGTGTCTCAGAGAGAGATTGCGAAATGGCTCGGGAGAGAGAGTGAGATTGTAAGACGTTGCACTCAGCTGCATGGAATGGAAATTCAGCATGGCTAGGATGTTGCAATATACAGTCAACCAGAGAACTAGTCTAAGCAAGTTTAGAGCTTGGCTAGACTTAACGAGAATTAGAAGGCTTACGAGACAGAATCAGCATTTTAATTTGGTGGGAGACACGAAGAGGAAATAACAGAACCATTGCAAAGGTTCGCAGCCTTCTTTTTCCTCCAAGTACAGATCATTATGAAGTTCCAAATCACCACCCAGTTCAGAGCGAAACAAAGATTAAGAAATTGCTAGAAACTTGGCAGGCTCATCAAACAAAACTCAAACCTTAACCGGGTTCACCAAGAAGTATTTGGATTAGTTGATTAATTCTTTCTAAATGGGGAAAGGAGCATAAAATATTACAACTACAGCAATATGCTATCCTTTCTAAAAGGTGCCCTTCAAACCAAACCACCGAATGAGAATGTATCACAGGAAAAGAGCAAATGACAATACATGACATTCCGGGCGGTTGGTGACATCCTAATTTAAGATTCCGTTACAGCATTTCCCACGGGAGTTGCACAAGCAAAAACCCAATCGTCTATTTCTTTGCATAGGTGATCAACATGGGGTTCTGTTGGGTAATCTTGAAACCTTGAAGTGCCTGCATTGCAGCCGTTGATTGCATCTCATCTCCATACTCCACAAAGGCAATACCTGGCTTCGTTTCCACCATTCTAACTTCCTTAAAACCTGGATATTGGTAGAAGAGCATTTGCAGCATCATGGGAGTTGTTTCGTGAGGAAGATTCTGCACAAACAGTATGTTGTTCGGTGGAGCCGGTGCCTCCGGTACCATAGACTTTGCACCACCCAGGTAGGGTATTTGCGATAGCTGCATCATTTGGGGGGGGGGGGAAGAGAGAGAGCAACAGAGTAAGGATAGTACAAGAAATCAATTGAATATGAATTAGAAGATATAAGGATCAAGAAAAACAAGAAAGGAAAACGAGAAAAATTAAAAATTTGAAACCACATTAATGACGAATTTAGAGATTGTCCCTTAAAGACAACATGCTTACAGGAGGTGTTGAACCATATGCACCAGCATAAGCAGGATTCAGACCCATTCCAGCTTGATTAGCATCATGATGATCTTTTTTCTTCTTTCCTGTGGAATGAGAATGAAGCATGTATATCTCAGGAGAAACAACCGGTTATAAAAAAAACCCCGGTACCCTATCCATCAGTCACTCTACCCCAGAGATACAAACAATGAAGTGTGATATACTTCTCAGATACTCCATGATATGTATCAATAAAAAAAAAAATCAACCTTTTACTTTAGGAATAGGTGGGATATTTCTAGCATCATCCTAAAAACATATGAAGATACCTCAACACAAGCTTGGATTTTTTAGACTAATTACTAACTATAATCATAAGTTAAGAAGTAGGAAAGGTTAAACAAAAGTACATAGAATGGACACTTGTCTGATAAAAATTAGCAAGTTGATAAGACAAGAGTACGTTACTTTATAAAACAGTGTCCAAGCACTAGCTCAACCTGCTTATGGAATTGTCATATCACTATGTCTAGATCACATTGTATCTATATCCTGAACCATATGCATGACAAAGAAAACTTCAAATGGCAAACAGAGGAAAATATACTTTGCCCCCTGAATGAATCATCACCACTTTTGCAATATGATACTTAAACTACTGATTGGAACATATTACATCCTTATACTACCAAAAGTTGCAGTATACATCATTGATGGAAATCCCACCTTTAAACAAAGGACAAAAGAGAGAGAAGATGACCAACACAATACAAACACAAAAACAGTCATGAAGACAGTCGAGTATCTTACCTTTATCATCATGTCTCTTCCGTCTTTCACGTGGAACAAAAGTACCATCGGACTTGGCTACTATATCTGATTTTGTCTTCGCATATTGTATTCTCTGTGTCAATTAAATAATCCCTATCAAATTCAGTTGAAAGCAAAAGAAAGAGTTTCACGTACGATGCAGTTCCAAAAACAATAAGGCTTGAACTTTATGGGAGTAAAAGAAAAAAAAAAAGTGGATATGAAGAAGTGAAAGATACATGCCATCAGGTTTCCAGCTATTCAACATGTTCATACTTGATTGCTAATATTAAAAAAAAAACCTGTTCTTTAAGAAGCAACTGCATTTTCATCTTCCAACCTGTAAGCCGCTTGGAAACTAAAATATAAAAACATACTTGAGGGTAAGCAATATCACCTAACCAGCAATAACTTCAGAAGAAATTAACTCGAGGCAAGAGGTTAAGTCAGTCGGTTAATCTTATATCCTAAAAGTTTGGAGATTGATGCCATCATGTAGCATTTGAACATGTGAGAGCATGGAATAAGGTGTAGGACAGCGAAACCCATGCTCACGTCCAATGACTGAGCTCAATGAAGACGATCATAAACCTCAATTTATGTTTCGACAATAGAGAGCAAACTCTTTATGCATTTAACTTAGTCCTCTGATGATATCACCTAATCAAATTACCTGTTCTCCAACATTTCCCATGATCAAAGAAGTAATTTCCATCAAACGAAATGTAGCACACAGGCATACAACCATATTTAATAACCAATCTACATTCATTTCAACATTTCCATGTACAAAGATCTAACGCCCATCAAACAAAATATATACATGCAACTATCATTTCTATGTGTACGTACATCTGGAAAATCAACTTGCTCGAAAAATTTACACTTGAATGGAATAAGAAAAGACTGAAATCATCAAAAATTGGGGACTGAGAATACCATGGGTTTGTCGTAGAAAGGGAAGCCCTGCATTTGGCGAAGCGCATTGGTGGCGGAGGACACTTCCTCGAAGACCACCCAAGCTTGCCCTTTGTGCTTCAGCGTCTTGAGAGCGAGCACCTCCAGTATCTTCCCGAATTGCGAGAACACCGCGTGCAGGGACTTCTTCAATTCTGCCATCAGAGAAACCATTCGTTCCGTGAGCGAGTGTGGAAGATAAGGTTATGGAACGAGTTAGAGAGCAAGTGCGACCGTACCTTCGAGCTTGATTTTCTCGTTGAGATTGTTAATGTATATGGTCATATTCGGAGGGACCTCGGCGCCAGCTGTGGGCTCTGCCATCCTTGGTTTCTCTCTCCGTCCAACCTAATTTGAAGCGCAAGCTCAAACAGAGGTGGAGTCTGTGAAAACGGTGAGCTTTGAACTGAAAGGGGCAGGGCTTTGAGGGTTTTGCGGTGATAGATGAGAAATTAGAAATGGGAAAATTACCCTAACAGCGGCCGGAGGGGGACAGAAAGCAGAAGGCCGATTTGATTTCGGCCTGCAAGTTAGTACTATTCAATTCCGTTCGAAGTTCGATAAGTTCCGTCTGATTCGGGATAGGCTCAAATTCGAAGCCCAACAATATATCTTTCATTTTTCTCACTCAGAGGCAGCCCGCAACCAGATCTAGCCCACTTTGAGAACAACGAAACCCAATTACAGGCCCACGATCATGAGCTTCTCGAAATCAGTCCCTTTTCCGTAGATTTTGTTCAGTTCTGGTAATCCAATTTTCAGGTCAATATTTATGACTAAATCTAAACATTCTGTAGCGGAATAGGAGCTCCAATGCTCATAGACCCACGGGGGCTGAACATTCTATTTTTCATACTGCTGAAAATGAGATGAAAGCGATAACTTTCTGAGTGGGCAACCCCGAGTATTTTTTTTTATCCCTTTCAAAGTCAAAAAGTCACAACTCCTAACTTCATTCGAAAGGAAAAGCTCGATAATGGCCCTCGACCCTTCTCCATTTCTTTTTCCACTTTTTGGTAGATATATAGTCCAAATGACTCCAACCCTTGTGATGAACGTAGAGCCATATTATTGTTGACCCACGAAAGAATGGTGTCTAAAGTCAGCATCTCATTCTAATGTCATGTGATAGAAAAACGATACCCTCTTGTCCAATTGCTTTCCGGGACAAGGATGAACCAGCTTGAAAAGTATATATGCAACACGACTAGTAGGGGTGTAAATCCGGTCCGACCTCCGGCAGAACTCCGGTTCCGGTTCCGTCACCGGTTCCGGGAAGAGGAGGTCCGGCCCTTCCAGGAACCGGAACCGGTGGTCCATTTGGAGTTTTCCCGGAACCGGAACCGGAAGCGGAGTTTTCCGCCGGTTTAGCGGAAAAACCGGTTCCGGGTTATTTTTTTTAATTAATTGAAAATCAAAACGACGTCGTTCTATTTTAAATAGAACGACGTCGTTTAATAGTTAAAAAAAAAGAAAAAAAATACCTTATAGCTATTGACATCACTGCTATAGGTTGTTCATTTGTGTGTGCTCGCTATTCAAAATTGGTATTGGGTACTCGCTATTCAAAATTTTCTAGGATTCTAAGAATTCACCGTCTTAAAAGGTTGTTCACTGCTATAGGTTGATCAGAAAATTAGTTTTACGAATTTCGACTTCGTACAGTATATACTCGAAAGATTTATGGAGAAAACTATTGAATACAATGACAAATAAATTAAACATATTGAAAATCGATAGGTTGTTCATTTGTGTGTGCTTTTTGTATACAAAATGAGGGGAGAAAGAGAGAGAGATTGTTAGCAACACTTGCGAAATTTAAAACTGGAGAGCTCATATACACGCATGAGTTATTAGCATGCTACTTCATGTAAAAGGTGGATTGATGGCCTCCAGATCTCTTCATTGTTCTGGCCTCCACCACAAGATATGCAGCAATGAAATGTGTTGTAGATTCATTGCAGTTTTTTGTAGTGACGTTTTTTGTGACTTGCAAGTTTTGCTTTCCATTGAATTTTATTTCATGTTCTGTTTTGTTTACCTGTATTCAAGCCCCTGAATGAGTGAGTAGCTGAAATATTTTGATCTGCATAATTTGCTTGCTGCATTCATCTTTCGAATCTAATCTGTTTTAGTTCCAAAATTAGATTATTTAGAAAATGCATTAGCTTCTGTTGAGATATACTACCATGCATCGGACTACCATTTGTTATTGGAGGAATTAGAATGTATAGGAAGAATCTGAAGTTCTTTAGTAAATGAATTCACTTTAATATTTGTCTGTATGATTTATTGACCAAAGCATGTGACTTGATATTAAGGCTATCAACAGTTTGGACCTGATTTGGATCGGATAGGATCTAAGTGCGATAGCCCAATTATATAAGCTAGAATCCGAACCTGAACTAGACTAGAAGTATCAGTTACTTATGCAAGTTAACATCCATTATTAGAGATAAGATACCGAGTCATACTTCCCTATTGAATTTGAAATTAGTTTTTGCACAAGAATGACTATTCTCCAGATCCTTTATTGGTTTTGAATTATTTCCAAGAACTGTTTAATTATGAATGCTCTCTGTTTAGATTCTTTGTGGTTGCCCTATTTTCATTCTATGAAACTATACAAGTCATGTTCCATATTCTGCTGCACATGTCAATGAGGTTTTGCTTTTGCTGCCTGTCGACGATATTCTGAAATGGGATAGACTTTCAGTGATGGTTCTTCTTTGGTACTTAGATAGGAATAATAACTAGATTGGATAAACCCTTTATTACTTTGATTGAAAGAGTATGGTTTCTGGTTTACATATTTTGAATCGATGATTGCTGGTTTGCATATTTTGAACAGAAAGTTTTTTAATAGGATGGATGCTGGTTTACATATTTTGAATCGATGAATGGTTCTGTTTGAATTGGGCAATTATTAATGCCCAATGCAGCAAGAATCTGAAACTTTCTGTCTTTCTTGTTCATTGTATATAGCTGGTAATAAATGCAATTGTATTTCTTATCAACAGAAAGTGATCCAACAATGTTGTAATGATTCTGTTCTTGATTAGTTGCAATTTATCTAATTGGCAGTCTATTGTATGGGACTTCGAAATATGCAATAGTTTATCTGATTAGTTGCATGTTTTTAGATATATTTTTAGATTTGTTTGTCAATTACAATTTGTTTTAGGATTTTATTTTGTGAATTACATCTTAGCGGACTTAGCGGAATTCCGCTATCCGCTTCCGCTAAGTCCGCTTCCGCTTCCGCTAAGTCCGCTAATCTTAGCGGACTCTTTTTTGGTCATCCACTAGTTAACGGACCGGATGTCGGAATGTCAAATTCCGCTTCCGACTAGTCCGCTATTCACCCCTAACGACTCCCAATTGGTTTGCAAGTCAAAATAAACATGTTGTTCTCCAACCTGAAGGCAGAATATACGCCGTGTTATATCCATAATTTAGTCACGTTTCGAACAATTAATATATATCTTAATGTACATATTTTGGTCCAATGGAGGACGGATGCAGAGAATGCAAGACCAACATGGGTCTTTTTGCCTCTAGTGAAATTAAAACCTTATGATTAATAGCGGTTCCATAATTTCGGATTGAAGTCGAAGAATCCAATTTGGTTTTCAGGGTAAAAAGGAAACAAAAAAAAATCCCGAGTACAGGGAGATGATCTTCAGATAATATCTTTTTTTGGTTAGCTCTTCAACCTTAACCATTCAAGAATTTAAAAGTAAATTATCCTTTGCCTTTAAAAGAAAAGCAAATAGGAATGAGAATCTGTATGGATAATTATTATTTTTTTTCTCGTACCTAATCAGAAATATTTTTAAATGATGCATTCAATGCATAGATATAGAGATTCGTGAAGTGTATAATACTGTACAAAATTAGGTATGATGTAAGCATTGCCAACTATTGGTCTACATAAAGATGATCACCGGTTGAAGGAAACATCCACTATAACCCAGCGGGTATAATGAGATTCATGGCTGCATGACTCCTGGACCGCACGCCAGCCCACTGCCTGCAATAGTGTTAAGCATTAACTTGATATATGATTGCATGTTGAATAGGAGACCAGACTAGCCTAAGACATCATATAGAAGAACCAGCAACCACCGGGACCAGATATTTATATTTCACATCAAAAGTATTTGATGAATTGTAAATTAATTTTGTCTCCGAAAAGTTCCAAAAGAAAACCCAGTTAAATAATACATTGAAAAAGTTTGAATTAGAATTATCGCAATTATAGAAACCTAAAATCCAAAGCAAATAATACGACCCAACAGGGCAACGTGAGGAGCTGGTGGGGAACCTGTTCATTGATTGAGCCGAAAGCGAAACACAACAGCCTGTGCAATACCAATTAGTTGGGACACTGTGTTATTTGTCGTTTTGGGTTATCATTTAGGCCCGTCTTAGCTGGGACTCTACTGGACCGCAAAAGCTTCTAGTGGACTGGTCCGAGGCTTCCAGAATACACACCGAAAAACATTGAAAAGAAGAGCCCCAGCCCCCAGCCGCCTCTTTCCCTCCTTTCTCTTTTTATACGCCACGTTATTGGCTGTGATGTCACGTCGCCACGTCCACTTGCGGCTGTGCCTTCCTGGGCTTTTCCGGATCCCCGCGCTCACACCGATATTTCCTCGCTTCAGCTTCTTCACGTGCTTCATGTTTGACTGAGGAAAGAAAAGCGAAACTCCCCACACTCAACCTGGCTTCTTCTCGACCGTTAGATCAATCATTCCAGATGGTCTCGGTAACCTAAAAGGTTCAAAAAGTCGGACCATTCTTGCTGTTTTCGTTCTAAACGTTTTAGAGAATCAAACGGGAAACGGCTCTCGCCTGAAACGAGCAGGTGGCATAAAACGAGAGGTCGTAGAAGCTTTTACGCGATCCGTTCAACACTAGTGGACACCATTTGTCTCTTTCTCTCTCATTTCCTACGTAACTTATATTTATTAGAAATAAATACGCGCGAATGTATAGTTTGAGATTTCGCGGAAATAAGGGAAATAATATAATAACTGCTAATAATGAACGTTTAGAAATGGTAGGCCCCATATCAGGCCCTACAGCTACGCGTCCCTAATTCCCCCTCCTATAAAAGGCCCTCGACCTCCTCCATTTCAAGTCACCTTTGCTAGTCCCTTCCAAAGCAGCTTTCCGGGGAGAGTTGAAGACGTAGAGATTTCACTCTTTCGCTGCCGTGGAGATTTTCTTTTGACTCTATAGAAAAATTTCTTCCGGTAGAACATCGCTGCAGCGGTATTGATTTTACTCTCTGAGTTTGGATCGTATACAATGGCTCGTTCTTTCTCCAACGCTAAGCTTCTCTCTGCTCTCGTCGTCGATGGAGTCTCTAATGTGATCAGCAGGTACTGGAAAATTTAATACTCTCTCTCGGTTGTTTTTTTTCCGCGTTGTTTGTAAAATCAGGAAAGAATTACCGAGTATTTAAATGCTTGCATTTTCAATTATCCTCTCGCTTGCTTTTAATTTTGGATCCGAGCAGATCCATTGATGGTGCTTGGCCCGTCCCGTAAACTCCATTTTCGTTCGTTAAAATTTTGATTTTTCAGAACATAGTAAAGTAAAGTAAAAAAAAAAAGAGAGAGACGGCGTAGTCCAACATGATTTTCGCTTGGCGCTAATTCTTAAACCTAGGTCGCTTTTGTCGCACGATAGCATCTTCGGTTAATTATATTTACCAATTTCTTTTGCTTTTGGGGTACAGGCGTGGATACGCAGCGTCCTCACAAGGAATAGTATCCGCCATGGCAAGAGGAGGGGCACCAGCTTCAAGGATGCTGAAGAAGCCAGGGAACGAGGTGGTTGGCTCCACCGAGAAGGTTGCCTGGGTCCCGGACCCCGTCACTGGGTACTACAAACCCGAGAATCATGGGGAAGAGATCGACGTGGCCGACCTCCGTGCATTGCTCTTGAACAACAAGCACTGAATGGATATCAATTGATGGCCACGTCATTACTGGCTGCGGCTAGGAAAAAAAACGAAAAGAAAAACCTAAGGGCGGATCTGACGTCATTAGGCCTCTAGGGTCTAGAAAACCTTTTGGATCGGGACGAATTTGTAGTCGAAAACTCCTTAGTTGTGGGGACAAAATATTGAACAGCATCTTTATTCGTTCCTTTGAGGAATGGCATAAATATATTATTTCTGTTTAATAAACGATTATTTGCAAGATGAGGCGAGGTGGCTAACAAATTGTCCATTTAAAAATTGCCCTACCACACACAAGTAGGTGGTGTTTAATAGATTTATTTGTTAAGTCGAATTTTTATAAATCTTTTTGATATTAAAATTTATTAGAATTTGTAAAAAATTTAACATATATGGTATAAATGTTAAAAAATTTAAAATATATTTATTTTACTCAAAATTTTTATACCCAAAATATAGAGAAATAAACACCAATATAAGCAGTGGCGGACGGAAGTCGTTCTGCATTTGTATTATAAATTCTTTTTTATCATATGGGTCAATGGCCTGACCATTGACCCAACCCATGCCCGCCCCTCCCTTTCACCCAATCACCCTCTTATGTTTTTTGTTTTTTTTTTAAGTCATGGATAAATTTTTGATAAAAAAAATAGCCAGTCAGTGTGGATTCGTCTAGTGCTTATACTTCTGATGTGAATACTTGTTCGAAAAGACAACGTATTTTGTTTAGTCCAGATGATATTATTGCCGACCCAGGATTACGTAAACTCATTGAAGAATATGATGTTGAGATTATGGAGTTGTCTAGTGCTTCTACTTCTGATCAAATATTATTGCCGACCCAGGATTACGTAGACGACGACTAATGCTTGTAGTCGTTAATTTTCAATATTTTAACTCTAAGATACATTTTGAATTACGTAGAAATTTTTTTTGATATCATTTCGCCTTAGAAGTTTGCCCCCTTCACTGAAGTCCTGGTTCCGCCATTAACTATAAGCCGCCAGCCCAGAAATACAAATTATAGGTATGTTGAAATTAAAGGCCCAGCTATTCATATAATTGTTATCCGGTTTGGTTTGTTTGTCTATATATTAATTAGAAGGACTAATTTCTTATATTATCTGCTTCCGTGAAGATTTACAATGCACGTTTAACATCCTTAAGAAGTGGGATAATCAGTTTAGATAGTTGTACCAAATAAAGTGACGTGTGCAAAAAGAACTGGTCCAACTGGAATCATCCAGAGTTGACTCCCTCTAAAGTCTTTACTTCCAGGTAATTCGCCGGCCTAACGGTGGGGTTGGACTCGTCAGGGTGTCGCCTTTCACGTGGGAGGCCCCTCATATGCAACCCGTGACTTGTCCGGTATTCATGGTCATTGCCAGACTTTGGTACTAGCTTTTTTTCAAACCTATAAGTCGGACTGTTTTTTTTGTTCGGAGACTACAATGATTGAAAGTGGAAACAAAGAAGAGGGCTTGAGGCTTCCCTTCTAAGTTCTAATGCCAATGAGCAATGGCTCAGCATCTCCTCCTTAGTGGAGGGTCCTGAACCGAGGTTCAAATCCTCCCCCACATCCGTAGACTTGGCCTGCTTTACTTAAAAAGGTTCTGAGTTCTGATTTTTTTTTTTTTAACTAAAACGGGTTGGAGTGGGCAAATAAAAGTGGCTACTTTACCTGGGGATTACAATAATAGCCCAAACCTCTCAGGCGCCTCCATCACGGGTCAAGCTCATGGAGTCATGGGCACATGGGGCCCTAATCACTGGGATATCATCCTCTGTGTCGCGTGGGATCTGATCATCTTGTTGGAGATTGAAAAGCAAACATATTTGAAGAAAAAAAATTTCGGTTCAGTAAGAATCAAATGACTATTTCTCAAGGAAATTAATGATGTAAAATTCATTTAAAATTATTTATAATGTAGAACAGTTTTAAGTGAATTTTATTTTAGTAAAATATTTTACAATAATCATGATATCTTGAATCCTATTTAGAAAGGAAAAGAGAGAAAATAAGAGAGGACGATCAAATTCTACCTAGAGATCTTACTAGATTTAACTGACTTTTATAATGATCCAAGAAATTTCAAGAATAGTTTTGACTAGTTTTTTCCATAAGTTATTATAGTTTCTACACGAAGAGGCAATTAATCTCAAAATTTTTAATTTGAACTAGGGTAAGTAATGAATTTTAAGGTTCCTGTTTTTTTTCTTAAGTGAAGAAATGTTTTAAGGCCCAAAATAAAATAAATAAATTAAAAAATGCCCAATAAACCTAACAAATTAAAATTGTAGGTGTGAACACTGAACATAAGTACATGTACTTCAAAATTAAAATTATTTGTCATAAGCAACTATTATTAGCTTAATACAATGTAACATGGCGTTTGACAAACTAAATCATCATTATAAAAATAAACTTTTCACCAATTCTCATAAATTTTTTCAATTTTTCACTAACTTTCATAATTAAAATTTTAATCACTCTAAATTGTTTTATAAAATTTGATTTTCAAACGCCTTGTAAGTGAAGTTACCAACTAGTATATATTTTAATTTGAGCGTTGGCATGTGCCCACATGGCTTGGGTTATATGGCCACGCACGAAACAAAGTTAATTGGGTTCCGTCTCCTCATTATTAAACAGCATTCCATATTCGAGGAGATGGATCTGATCTGATCAACTGATTAATTATGGGAAACACAACACTAATTGTTTTCTTCTACGTATAATGAGTATATAAAAATAATAATCACTCTCGGTCTTGGTCTCGGTCTCATCCTTTGATTGCGTGCAGTGAAGTGATTGGTTCTATAAAAATTGAAGTAATCTTTTCAGGCAGTCATTAGAGAGAATTAATCGTCCATATAGTAATTAGTACTCTTTGTAACATTTGACGGTCATTTGCCGGCAAGTTAAAAAATAGGGCGCAGTTTTGCCACGCCAGCAGGGAGCACAACTTTTTCTTCTATGTGCAGAGTGAATTTGGACAGACACGAGGGGAAGTTTCTAATGCACTACCATGCAATTGGATATAATATTAATATTAATAGGACTTTCTAGCCCAAAAAAGACTTGGGAAAGGAAGGAAATTAATGTTTGAAAGGTTATTGTTTAAATCCTTATTTATTCGTCTTTGAAAATTAAGAGAATCAAGTCTCATGGACTAATGGGCAAATGGCCAACATCTAGACCACAGCACCCAGCAAGTGCTGCTACCAAAAAATAATTGAGATTTTAAGCTAACGACTCATTTGTTTTTCTGGTTGTTGCGTCCACTGCTATTGACTTGCAGAGAAGCTTCTTCAGGGTTCAAGAATTGGTCCTACTTTTTCCATTTTTGCCTCCAGAAAGTATTTCAATGAAACGAAGGGTCTGTTCGTTTAATCAGTATTCTCAAGATTTTTTAGAATCCTCACAACACAAAAAATTCTACAACCAAACATCATTTTTAATACTACATAAAAATAACTATAACATGCATACCAATAAAGTTAACATCACCTAAAAGTTTTCAAAACACAAATTTTCAAAACACAACTCAACGGAACACCTTCGAAAATGCATGAATTCAATTTCTCGCTCTCCCATCAGCAGATTGACAAAGAAAAGCACGTACACTCGTGAACACAACAACAGTGCTATAGACAAGAGTTACCATCATGGACAGATGGACTCACTCTCTACCCTTTATTCAGAATTACAACACGATGTCTGCCATCCACTTCGTCTCTCCTCTCACGTGTTAATTATCAAATAGAGATGAAGACTTTATTATAGAATTTAGGCTGTCTAAAACTTTACACGAACATCATTAAGGGTATGTTTGAGGGTGAAAATTTTGGATATTGGGATTTGAAAAATATTATAAAGTAAAGAAATGTTATGGGAGTTGGTGAAAAATGAAGAGAAAGAAGATTTTTAATAAATATTATAATAATAAAAAATTATGTGGTGAATTTTTTAATAGTAAACTTAAAATTTTGAGCCCAATTAATTGGGGCTCAAACATGCCCTAAATAGTGTAGATTTCACTTGTTATGTTTATTTCTTTTTAAATTATATTGTACATTCGAGATAAGAAATTAACTTTGTTATCCACACGTTATAATTCGCTGTAGTGGGTCAAATGAGAGTTTTTTCATATCCCTGTTGTCCAAATATGAAATATGTCACATTCATCCTAAAGCGAGATAGGAGTCGTGCAGGCAACAAAGCACATAAAAATTAACTTCCCACCAGTTACTACTATAATTTCGGTATTTAAATCTCCGGAAATTAGGGAGTCTAAAAAACACATTATACAATTAGGAGGAAATTAGGAAAGTAATAACAGTGGGGTACATCTTCGGCCTCCACACCCAAACGGTGGGGCCCATCCCTTGCGGTGGATCGCTACGCGCTCTTTAGTTCTCCTCCCCATATAAATCCCTGACCACCTTCGTTCCAAGACACCTCTGCGATTCCTAATAAGCTTTCCTTTAGAGAATTGAATTCGCAGGTTTTCTCCCTTTCGCTCCCGTCGGAAGTTTTCTGTTTTCATCTCTCAGAAATTTTTCCTAGGGAGAAATATCTCTACGGCAGAGCGGACTTCAATCTCTGAGTTTGGTTCCTATACAATGGCTCGTTCTTTCTCCAACGCAAAGCTTGTCTCTGCTCTCGTCGTCGATGGACCCTCTAATGTCATAACCAGGTACTGCGAAGATTCATAGTTTCTCCCTCTCTGTAGAGCTTTGGTTGGTTGGTGAAAATAGCCTCTTCTTTTCAAGGTGGTGGGAGCTACCGAGAAGGACGCGTGGGTCCCAGACCCCGTGACTGGGTGCTACAAACCCGAGAATCGTGGGGAAGAGATCGACGTGGCCGACCTGCGTGCAATTCTCTTAAACAACAAGCACTAAACGCGGATTGCCTTGCCTACAAAAACAGAGAGAGATAGCACTAAACGGGGATAGGGAAAAACATAAACAACAAATACAGAAACTTGATGGGGAATTTAATTGTGAGTGAAGAAAAGGTGGCCTGACCTATTTAGCCTTGTTGCAGGTTCTTGTTAGTGTTTTGAGGGGGTGTTTGTTTCCCCAAAATTTTGGGGTTCGAAATTTCCAACAAAACAAACACACTCCAAAATTTTTAACTTTTACACACATACATTCTACTTTTCACAAACCCCAATAAATCTCAATAAAGTAAAGATTCCCAAAATTTCGAGAATATTCTCCGAAATTTTCACAAACAAACGCCCCCTCAGTCTGATCAATTGTTGTCGTAACTCCTCTGTAGTAGCGAGAAGACATTGAGGATGAAACATTTTCCTTATTTGTTGCTTTAATGAATGAAATTGATGGAATTTGCAAATTCAGATTCCATGTGTAAAACACCCAAAATATGATGACCTCCCTTTCACATTTTTGCATTTGAACTTTTAAATTTAAAACTTGAGACCTTAACCTCACTCTCTAAGGACAAAAGTTGGCGTGGAAGATGGAAGGCCACATCTCTTCGGTCATTTGTTACCTGTGTTTGTGTTGTAATATTTTTGGTATGGAAATATGTGTTGGTATTGGGTTTAGTGAAAAGGTGAAGAGAGGTAATTTTTTATAGTTTTTGTAATTTTTTATATTTTTTATGGGAGAGAGAAAGATTATATTGAAGTATTTTATTAGGAGAGATAAAATGTTGGGGATTGTTAAGTTGGCAAACGCAACCTCATAGCTTAGACCAAACTTTTACCACGCACGTTTAAAAGTGAAACCTGAGCCTCATTTTCTATCAATTCATTTCCTGACTAAACTGGCGTCTGGCTGGTGCGCATTTCATCCTCCAATGTCACGTGGAAGATAAGGAAGGCCACATCTATTACCCATGGAATTAAGAGAAAAACAATATTTTGGTATCGCATGGAATTACAACTCGAGGTTTTGTTTCTTCCAATATGAACCCGAAGAACCCCAGAATCCTGCCGAAGAGATCGACGTGGCCGCGCGATCTGCCGATCTCCGTGCATTGCTCTTAAACAACAAGCCCTGAATACGGAATTTAATTATCAACCAATTCAGTCGTACCACTTTCGGTTCTAATTAAACACTTGATCTACTTACACTGTTTCAGGTGTGTCTCTCTTCTGGTAATTTATTGAGGGCCTGTGTCTTCTGAAGATTATATGGCCAAGAAGTTTCCTAATTTGAATGGACATAAAAAATAAAAAATTTACATCTAGTTTTTCACAAATTATAATTTTTGGCAAATTCCGAATGCCTTTTTACAAATTTTAATAATCTTTTCACAAATTTGTACTACTTTTGATGATAAAAAAGTAGGTTAGTTTCATTATTAAAGTTTTGATATTTTACCTTTTAAATTATCAATTTTATTATATTTTGTCCACTTTGCATCATAGCTGTTAATTTTAATAGAAATTACTATTTTAATTAAGTGAAATGATAATTTTATCATGATAATTTTTTTTATATAATTTTTTTTGTATGAAGTAAGTTTGTTATTTTATAAAATTAAAATATTAATTTGTCTAAATTAATAATGAAATATGTAAAATATCAAAAAGTACAACAGTTGGAGACGAAACGTGTATTTTTTTTTTAAAAAAAATTAATAAAAAGTTAATTGGTAAAGTGTACGGAGAAGGAGATGGAGATCATGGCATCTGATCGAAATGAATTATGGGAGCCTTCTTTTACGTATGAGTATATATAAAAGCATTATTGCATACACGGAACGACTAGCTGCTATAGACCCATTGATTGATGAGGCTTGTGTCTTGGCTGAGGCAATGATGTTGGCACAGAATCGGGGCTGGTCAAAGGTGCTTTTTGAAATGACTCTTTGTTGCTGTGTAATGCTGTGAATTCTCCATTTCTAACTCAGTTTTGGGCGATTTCTGGTTTGGTTGAATCTATGCGGCTGAGTTTGGAGACCTACACGGAGTAGAAGGTGGCTTGGATTCCTAGAAGATGCAATAGTTTGGCCCATTCCCTTGCCAATTGGGCAGCTCGATTTGAGTTTTTTTATTTCTTTGATAATGCTAGTGTTCCCGAGTATATATGCGGTTGTGATATACTTTTTTAAGTTTGGTTGTTCTGCTTGTTTTATTTAGAAAAAAAATATATAGAAAGCATTATTGGTTCAGTCTCGGTCTTCTCCTTCGATTGCGTGCAGTGAAGTGATTGGTTGCACAAAAATTGAAGTTGTCCGTTTAGGCAGGCAAGAAAGAGAAGCAATTCATCACCCACTTATTCTGCATATAAATTAACTCCACCTTTTTTTTTTGTTAAACAAATTAACTCCACCTTATTCGTTCTCCTTATCCTATATAGTTAAGCAACACCTTGAAAGCTTTTGTCATTTGGTCATTCGTATTTCCCCGCGTGTTAAAAAACTGAGGCACAGTTTGTCACGCCAACAGGGAGCACCAACTTTTCTGCTACGTGCAGAGTCAGAAGAGTCAATTTGGACAGCAGGCACGAGGGGAAGTTTCTAATGCACTACCATGCAATTGGAGAGTCATCTAATGCACGAGTCAAAGATACGTGTAAGAATTTAGACATGATGTGGCATTACTTCCACGCTGTCACTACTTGATTGGAGAGCAAATTGTACATATTTCTTGAAAATGATCATGGGGTTTGACATAGTCATCTATGCTTGCAACTGAACAATCAGGAATTAATACAATTTCGATATCTCTTTGTAGCCCAAAAAAGAATAAAAAGAAAGGAATGTAGAAATAAATCGAACTTGAAGACTTTTTCTTTAAGATGATGGTGCAGCCGATTGTAGCGTATGGATCCTCTAACAAAGGAAGTTGCCTAATTTTTTTAAAAGAAAATTAAGTTTTAATTTATCTATGTATTCGATATACTTTTATATTAACCTGAAGGGTTGGTCTCTATGACCTCCTTGCATGTCAAAATAAAGGCTTAGGATAGGTTTGGCTAAATTTTAGAATTTGAATATAAATTTATATTCATAACATTCCTCGTACAAGCATACTAATATAACTCAACATTAACTTTCTTACACACATCAATAAAACTCAACAACTTTTACACGCATGCAAATAAAGCTCAAACATAATCTAAATATTTACAATATTCTTAAAATTCCAATATTTTCTCAAAAAGAACATGCTCATAGATTTGACAAGAGGAAGCCTACGTCTAATTAACATGGCGTTTTGTTTGTAAAATTTTAACAAAATTTTATTTTTATCAAACACGTTTCAAAATTTTATTTTTACTTTTATGACTCATTCACCAATTACAATACTCATCGTTTTTAACATCAACATAAAATTTTAACAAAATTTTGATAAAATGGACAATGGAATTTCTTATTTAAAAAACGGTGCAAATGAAGGTTGTAATAGTAAATGAAGATTAATGGAAAATAATGAAAATTAGACTCAAAATTTTGACCTAAAATATTTGAACATTTGAATGTTAGGAAAGTAATAACGTGGGGTCCATCTCTGGCCTCCACATCGAAACGGCTGGGCCCATATCTTGGGGTTCGGTTATAATGCTTTGCGTTATGGTGCTGAGTATACTAAGCAACGATTTAGATTGCGTCTTAAAGTTTTAAGGGTCCAGATCGTGCTATGTGAGTTAAATGAATTTGACCCGCACCTGAATAACACCAATACCGACCCGTTTTATAACTCACCCCCAAATTGAACTCAAAACAAATTGTTTCCCGCAGTCTTCTTCTTCTTCTTTGCCAGATCGCCAGTCCCCCGCGTGCGAGCATAACAGCCAGCCGCCCACCTCCGTCTTCCTCTCCCTCTGTTCCTTTCTCTCTCGTCTCCGTCTTCCTCTCCCTCTATTGCTTTCCCCGTTCTGCTTGAGTTCAGGAGTTGGATTCTGGTAGCTCAGAAGCTGTTGTCTCGCAGTTTCAAGCTGAACCCAGTTTTTGGTTTCCGTAGCTCATATGTTGTTGCTGTACTCCTTAGGTAGCGTTTGCTGCAAATGATCTTTCCACAACAACGTAATTTTCAGTGTAGATTAATTTTTAAATACCTATTCACCCCTTCTAGTTATATTTTAGGGTCTAAAGCTTATTTTTCAATATTTATTTTCCTTCCAAAGTGTGATTATAAAAAGAAAAGCAAATCAATACGAGAGTTTTCTATTAAATTATCAACTCTTTCTAGATTCATTATGTTATTATTTGTTATTAGATAAGACTTATTTGTCACAAAGAAAATCAAAAGTTGTCGCTAATTCTTTTGGGAAAGGCTCACACCATGGTGCCTGCCAAAAATTGAGTTAATTGTGTTCGAACTTTTTACACAATACTGTTCTAACCATATATTTAACTCATAATATTTATATATAAAACAAGCAGAAAACATCTGATAACTTTTGGTGATGATCGATATCGTGTCCCCTGAAATTTCATTGCTAATGTTATTTAAGAGGACGATCATTCATATGAACAATTAATGTTCAAACATATATAAGAAAATTGATTGATGGTTTTCACACAAGCATAATCAAATTTGTTCGCACACAAGCTTGCCCATATTCGATTGAATGAAATCCGTACTCTCCTTAATTTGATCTGATTAGCTTAATAATTGGATAGTTCATATAAATAATGATTCTTGTCCGGTCTTTATCTGATCTTTAATTGCATATAATTAATACCCTCCTGAATTTGTTCCTATCCACCGGCCATTAACCAACGTGCACACAGATCAGTCTGTGACATTTGTCTTGGAATAATTTATTGCCTAATTTGCCGACACCTTAAAAAGTAAGGCACAACTTGTCATGAACCCTACAACAAGCACATCCTTCTTTTTGGCTATGCAGAGTCGGGCTTCAATTTGGACTGACCTGGGAGGAAGTTTCTAACAGGGTACCATGCAATAATTGGCCGATAAAGTTGCGTCATGTAATAATCCAATACCCGGCCGGGGTTGGACCTAGTTAGACACCTTGTGAATTGTGATTTGTGTTTCAAATTGAAGAATATATCGGGTATTCTATTTCTTTGGGACTTTGGAACCAGAACAAAGAAAGAAAATATCAATTCAATTTAAAGGGCTCAGCTACTATGACTTGCACGGCTGTTCCTCTCTTTTTGTTGTACAGAGACCTAACACAATTTGAAAGTTGAAATCTTGGTCTCATGACTTTCAATCAATTTCTTGACAGAAGTTGTGGGTGTCACCCTGCATGCAATGCCACGTTGAAGGCCATATCTCTTCCATGTGTTACAATATTAAAAACATTCATTTTCGTTTTCCTTTTTCTTATGAAATAAATTATACATTGCGTCCATTGTTCATCCTACCAGATGTTTGGTTGTGAGTCCAGATGGTTGCTAGAGATGAGATCAGTGTCCACGTTAGAGTTTTTGTTGCTATTATGATTTGTAATAAGGATTAAAGTATATAGTAAATAATCTATAGACTATTGATACCAATTAACGCCTACAAAGGGACGGGCACATCTTTTGCCAGACAATAGACATCTCTACTCGTCCCCGATTCTCCTGATCCCTATATAAAGCCACCCATGACTTCCTTCATTTCAAGTCACCTTGGAAGTTCCAAATTAAGAAGCTCTTGTGAGAAGATCGGTTACCTAGAGATTTCTTTCTTTTGCTGCTCAGCAAGGTTCTCTTTTTCGCAGTTAGAAGGCTGTAATCTCCGAGTACTCCGGATATATAGACAATGGCTCGCTCTCTCTCGAACGCTAAACTTCTGTCCGTTCTCGTCGTCGATGGTCTCTCTAATGCTATCAGCAGGTACTGCGCCAATTCGTTCACTCTCTGTGTCTTGGCTGAATTCAGTGAACGTTTTTTGGTTGAAAGTCCCGATTTTCGCTTCGACCAGGAATCATGAACTTGGAGAGTAGTTTGACATAATTAATTAATAGCAATTTTCTTTTCATGTTTTGCCATTTGCCATTTGGCATAGGCGTGGGTACGCGGCGTCGTCACTAGGAATAATGGCCGCCGTGGCAAGGGGAGGTGGATCAGCCGCAAGGATGGTGAAGAAGTCCGGAGACGAGATGGTAGGGTCCACGGAGAAGGTCTCATGGGTACCTGACCCCGTGACCGGCTACTACAAACCCCAGAATCGTGGGGAAGAGATCGACGTGGCCGAGCTGCGTGCATTGCTCTTAAACAACAAGCACTAAGTGGGAAATTTAATTGACGCCCATAAAATTTGATTGTAACAAAAAAAGGTCCTAGAAGATGTTTGTTCTTTATTTCCCCCCTTTTTTGTAAAGCCGATGTACCATTTTCTTATAATCCTTCCTTTGAGGACGTGAAATAATGCTATAATTTGTAATAATAATCGATTATTTGCTTGTTATATGTAAGCCGGAGAGACATTCAGCCTCCTTTTCCCGCTAAGAAAAATCGACATTTATAAATGAATGATAATTAAAACTATCATCTAACTTACACATTAAAAAAAAAAATCTAAAACTACCTAACCTTTTCTCTGATCAAGTCCGGGTGGTTCTTGTTTGTTTCTGCAGTCATTGGCATTATGCTTTTTGAATTTGGTCCGAGGCAATGATTATGCGTTCAAAAATTTGTATGGTAGTAGTGTACATGCGGACATTCAACTTAATGGAGCTTAGACCCACACTCCATAATATCTCAAGTTGGCATGAAATTAGGTGATTTGCGGCCGGCGTCGTATGATGAAGATTTTAGGCCAAGCAAATACGCCTAATTTTAGCTTCCTACTCCCCTAAAAGAAACTCATCTCTGTGGAGAATTAGGTCTTGGTGTTATCCCATTCGGCCTAATCGATTTAGGCGGGAACTCGTTATCAACTCCCACCTCTCTCTGTCTTCCTCATATCATTAATGCAATCACATTCAGATATTCTAAATTGGAAAATACACAATAAGGAATTGAACTTCATCGTCAAACAATAGAGAAATAAAGAATCCTGGTCTTCTTCGTTGTAATGAAAGGTGCAGGAGATGGCAATTTTTTGGACTCGTAACAAAAGAAATGCTTACACGCCTACTTCACTCTTCGTGCCTCGTGGTACAACAACTCAAGCTCAAAAGGGCATGAGACGGCCTACGGGGGAGGCATGGCTTGGGAGAAATACACAGCAACTAACAACGCCGAGAAAAGAGAAAATATCATCCTAAGGCATTGAACCAGACCTTATAGGAGACAGCTCGTCCGTGAAGGTAACTGGGAAAAAAGCGGGGTTGGGAAATAGAGGGAGTGACAGAGACCACCGTGAACGTGTTTGGTGGATACTTGTATTACTGTACATCAAAATGTTGATTAGTGCATCAACGGACAGCGGCTTTGCCTACTCGGGAGAATTACAGAATTTCATCTCAACATTTTGAAAATTTCAACAAAATGATGTTTGGTAAATATCACATGCTTAATTGGAAACCAATAATGGCTAGTATCTACACAACAGCTTACCCCCAAACAAGAAAAAAACTCCCAGAGCAATACAGGTCGGGTCCGTCTCTTTCTCAGGAATGCTGAAAATACCCACTTCACTCTTATCTTGCTAACACCAACAAAACGCAATCTACCCAAAAGAAAACAGAGAGATTGACCAGATAGGCTCAGTTGGTCGAACTCCAAGAACTTTAATTACACCAATAGAATAGTTATCCGATTGACAATTGTCATCACTAACAGAAGATACCCTCGGGGGCTAGCTCCAGACAAAGCATCAGTTAGCAACTAGCTTAGAAAATAAAAAAAACTAGCTCCAAACATGTACTGCTGAACCCTCACTTGATTCAGAGTGCCAATTATTAGCTAGCTCTACACAAAGCATCAGTTAGCAAAGACCTTAGAAAATAAAAAAAACTACTCTAAACATCTGGAACTCAAATGCTGAACCCCAACTCAAATGTTTGTGTCCCACGTATTCTGCATATAATGAACTCCACCCTATATTCCTAACTATATAGTACTCTTTGTAACATTCGATGGTCATTTGCCGGCACGTTAAAAACTAGCTAGGGCGCAGTTTTGCCGCGCCAGCAGGGAGCACAACTTTTTCTGCTATGTGCAGAGTTAATTTGGACAGACACAAGGGGAAATTTCTAATACACTCCACAATTTTTGCTAAGGCGGCAATTTCTAATTCTGGGTGTAGAACATGACTCCAACAGTCAAATTTCATCATATGGCCTGATGGTAGTTGACGAGTCCACACGTGTATGCAAGTTTCAGCCATTACACCAGTTCTTTTAGTGCTACATTGTAATTTACTTGTTTTTCGAATCTCCATAGAATAGAATAGTTTTCAAGTGATTGTGCTTATTCCTTTATATAAGCTTATGACAGTCTAGCATATAGCATCAGCATAATGCAGTGATCCTTTGAATTTCTAAACTGCCGTGACTTTCATCAGTCTCCTAATGGGCTCTACCTGATCCTGAAGATATCATCCATCACATATGGACAAAGGTAACCTCAGCACGCTATAAGCAGAGGAACAGCATATAAATTACCAACAACGATACACAAACGTGTACACCTTAGAAGCACAGATACTTCAAACTAATACCTATCGCCTGATACAGAGGAATTCATCTTTGATCTCTATATCTCTATGAAACCATTAGATTCTTACTTTGTTCTATCATTGACATACTTCATGCCAACGATACTTGGTGTTTATCATTTCTCTTCTCAATTAAAAATTATGGACTCAAGAATTTGTTTCTCTTATGGCTCCGTTTCAGCACAAGGAGAATAATCAATGAAGTTGGTCCTCTCCTAGGAGTGAAAGTAAAACTACATAAGGGTAAAAAAGCCAAAAAAGTCTCTCTTAAAACGATTCCTTCAGCAATGCAAGCAGTTCTTCTCTAAAATCATGAAAGGTTTTCTATGTTGATGATATCAAACTAAATGCTTCAATGCTCGTAATACCAAGTCATTACATCCATTTAGCTAGCCTCCAACAGCCAGAAAGTACTTGAAACTATTTATCAGAAAAGCTGAAACATTACAAACTAAAGATCAAGTGGGGATTGTTCTGGTGCAAATTGAGTCTACCTTGTCGAAGCTTACCTTCAAATAACAACCAGATGCGCTAAAGCCATCATCAAATATCAAAGTACATACAGCCTTTCACAATAGTTGTAAAGTTGCAGCAATTCAAGCCTCTTACGTATATAGAAGTCAACCTATAAATAAACTAA
Source organism: Myrica gale (assembly GCA_963930655.1). Classification (NCBI taxonomy): domain Eukaryota; kingdom Viridiplantae; phylum Streptophyta; class Magnoliopsida; order Fagales; family Myricaceae; genus Myrica; species Myrica gale. Next base: position 12,513,252 of record OZ005614.1, read on the forward strand.
ATCCTTATCCTAAGCTGCTCGCGATAATGGAACAGGACAGAATACTCTCCATGGAATTTAGCTACTAGAAAGCCTGTGTCCGTAAGAAACACAATTCTAATATTTTTGTTCAGGAAGGACTACTGCAAGGTTGGTTCCATGATTGTGGTTCCACTCAGAACACATCATAAATAGCCTAGAAAGTCCCATAATCAGCTAAATATTCAACCAGTATGCATTGCACCATGATGAATCCTAAAATGAAAGAAGTAATAAAGTTGTAAGTCTACCTAATTGCATTTCAAAGCAATAAAAGAAATCCCCCTTTGAGGCAGTTTTGACAACCAGTGCTACAAGCATTTGAAATGGAAATACTTGGAATAAAAAAATTAAATTCACAACAGGTATTCCTCCCCAGGGAAAAAAATCACCACCTATAGTCCCTACTAAAAGGTTCCCCTTCCACATGTGAACGACCTCCCAAACAAGTGTCCATTCACTCCCCCAACAAATATCGCTTTAAAAAAAAAACAGAGCAAATACCAGGCAAGGAACAGTAACAAATAATTGTCCGAAAGTGTTAGATATCAATTAATCAGATTTCACGACAGGACATAAAAAATCGTAAAATCATAAGTAAAAGGCCAATATTAAGTCAACTAAACCACGTATTAAAATTATTCATTTGCAATCAAATCATGGAAACTCATTTCCATTAATATCAGATGAAATAAAACCCACCATCCAAAAGTACAAACAGAACACGTTTTTAACAGTTCCAATTGCTTTCAAACCGAGGAAACAAAAGGGTTCAACTTTAATTTTAATTTCCTTACTTTCGTAGTATCGCAGTCAAATCCACATCCACACTGTGGGCAGTCGTAGAAACTATCGATAGGAAAGGACGCCGAAGCAATCCCCACAGAGAACTCAAGCACATCCTCGTTCCTCACCACCTCCACAATATTGAGCCACAAAAACAAGACCTTGACGCTGATACCACTCAGGCTCGCGAGCCTGTTCCTCGAAATGTCGCCGCTGATGGTTGACTTGTATCTCAGTGCGTACGAACCCTCGAGGGAGAAACTGCACGAATCGTTCAGAAAGGCGCGGAACTTACCCGTGGTTGGCTCCAGTTCGTAGCCTAACGCACCCTTGGGAAGCAGACCCATGGGGAAGTTAAAGCCCTCAAGAGCTTCGTACGCCGACAGCACATCGCTGGAGATGGTTGAGCCCGATGACGCGGCAAACGGTAATAGGAAGAGGAAGAGGGTGAGAATCGCTGTGTGAGACATTTTTTTGTATTTTGGTCCCGAGTTTGGGTGCGTGTGGGAAAATTCTTTGTTTTCTGTCAAACATGTCTGGATGCCAACGAAGGATGGAGTGGAAAAATGGGCTACGTATACAGAAACCCAAGACGATGTCGTATGCGGGAAGCTTTTTTGAGCCCGGGGATAACCGGATTAGCAACGTGTTGCGTTGCTGGCATGGTGCTTTGTAGTTTGTGGGCAGGGCACGTAGCAAGTTGTTTAGTCAAACGAAAACGAACGTGGATTATGTAGGACAGAGACAGAGTGGTGTAGGGGTGTGATGCGAGGGTCTTTGAGGACCGCAAAGAAACAAAAAAGAAAATTTCTGAAGCGGAAACGATGGAAAAGATGATAAGAGGTTCCCCTTCATAGACGGCCAACAACTTAGCCCAATCAAACTCAAGTCCAACCTAGACTGGGCTTGAATCGGCAAAGTTACTGTGGAGTAATTTAATATCTGGGCTTAGCAGCCCATTTAAATGCTCGAAACGACTGCAGAATCGATCTGGGCCCAGAAAATGTACAGAACGTAGAAGAGAAAAAAACAAAAATCGAGAAAACATACCAGTCGAAGTTAACCGGAAAGTCAAAAGGCTTTACAACAAGAATTCAACCAACGTGGTTAGTTGCCGGAACCTTAGTGGCATATCAGAAACTCATACGAATAGTAAAGATGCAATAATTCTACCTCAACAAGGGGGGAAAACCCTATTCATTTAGTGATCAGAGTCAGAGAGAGTTATATCATACATGTGCTCCAAGGATTAAGGAACATAAGCATATTCCGATACCCAGCCAACCTGGTTATTGAAGCTAGTGAAGACGATAGCACATACATTAGTAGCCGATTCTCCCATATATAACTAACTTTTACAGCCATTTTATTTAGCTTCTAAGATGAAAGCTCGTTCAGGAAGAGGACACAAGGTTCTTGGGCTTAATATTCCTTCCTTTCGCAGTGACGCAATCGAACCCACATCCACACGTCGGGCTCTCCTCGAAACTACTGACTGAAAAATCTGCCGAAGCGATCCCGATGGAGAATTCTAGCTCATCATCTTCACGAGTCACCTTGACAATGCTGAGCCACAGCAGCAGAATCTTGACCTTGATGCCACTTAAGCTTGTGAGCTTGTCCTTGGCGATGACACCCGTTATGGTGGACTTGTACTTCAACTCATAAGAATCGATGGAAAATGTACAAGTACCATTCAGATACACAGAGAATTTACCTGTGGAATTGTCCAGTTTGTAGCCTAAAACTCCTTTGGGAAGAAGACCGACTGGGAAGTCATATTCTTCAAGAACTTCGTATGCCGTGAGGGAGGCAGATGTGGTTTCCAAGGAGATGAGGCAGAAGAAGATTAGGCACAGAATAGCCATTGGAGAGATGGGTTTTGGTTGGAAGATGGAAGCCATTCCTCGTGTTGAAACTCTTCGATGTTAGATGGAGTTTGACTGTCTGGTTGCTTTGAGGTCGGGGGTAGGAAGTTAGGATTCAGGAATATATATATAGATGATGCATGGGTCAGAGATGGCAAAGAAAGTTGGATGGGTCGACGAATATTCCTTCTATATACGATTGAGGGCGTGGAGCTGGACAGAACTCACAAAAATGAGCGTGTAGTAGGCAGCTCTCTGCTCTCTCTGCCATTCAACGTATTGATCTTAACCAAAACGAAGCTTTAGGAAAACCAAAAACTACGAGTCCTAAATTTTTATTACAAAATAAAATCTTTAATATATATATTTGTGAAAATTGAGGTCATTGGATTGTGAGGAAAAATATTTTTTTCATCCGGACTCGCACGTACTTTATATTTTACCTCTTAAATGAACAAGTTTGGAATATTGCGTCGACAAACTACCGATTTCTAACATATTGCACTCTTAGTATATTCTTTTTCATTAAATTATACTAAAATTTACTTTTTTAATAAAATGACGATTATGACCTTAAAAATCAAAATAAAGTGAATAACAAGTTTTTTTTCCTATTCAATTGCTTGTATTTTTTTTTTCCGCTGAGCTCACTTTATTAAGAAAAACAAGGAAAGGTAAAACAACCACGGCCTGGACTCAAAGTCATGGGGATCCGTTCCCTCGTACAACCAAATCAGCTCAGAAAAAACGGAGAGGCCTCCAATTTCAATCTTGAAGGCGGCCCAACGAGCAAGAAGTTGCGCAGCACTATTTGCACCCCGATTCACATAAGAAACCGACCACTCAGAAGCATATGCCATCACACAGAGGATATCCCAAATAATGTTGCTGATACGCCAGTCACTCAGTCAGCACACAAGGAACTTTTGAACAGATTGTACCACAAGGGAAGAGTCGCATTCCAGTATAACTCGCTGCCATTGCCTTCTCAAAGCTTCAGTTGCTCCCATTTTAACAACAAGAGCTTCCCCTTCCACTACCAAACCCACACTGATCTTCTCAGCTAGGGCACCCAACACCACCCCTGGCTATCTCCAAAAACAACTGCAAGAACAGCAAAATCAGCCCGAATAGCAACATCAAAATTAATTTTTATAACATTGAGAGGATGAGGCCTCCATATAGCAGAACCATTAGATGTTTTTTACTTCCATGCTTCCGAAGGAGCCAAAGATAACTTGTTGATACTAGTTGCAAGAGCCAAAACGTCTACTGACTTACCATCATCGACTATCTTGTTACGACACAACCAGACCATGTCAATCATGTTAGAAGCAAAAATTTGAAACCTCTGAACATCGGTGAAGGGAATTCCAAGGCGTTGAACCGCCTTGAAGAGAGCCTCCAACCACTCAGTCCTCAGACATGGATAGGTGGCCAAGGCTACGAGAATTCAAAGGCCAGGGGCCTAATCGCCAAATCCACTGAGCTACATCACATTCCAGCTAAAGATGGGCTATACTACAACAAATTTGTTCTTTAGCGACTAACTTATTAGCAGCCAAATCAATTTTGTCGCTAAAGCTACCTCTTTAGTGACGAAATTATTTGGTTCATCGCAAAAGAGTTAAAAAACATGTTTTAGCAACGAATATCAACTTCGTCGCTAAAATACCTCTTTAGCGATGAATTTTCCAGCAACGAAATCAATTTTGTTGCTAAATAGTACTCTTTAGCGACCAAATTATTTGGTTCGTCGCAAAAGAGTTAAAAAAACATGTTTTTAGCTACGAATATCAATTTTGTCGCTAAAGTATCTCTTTAGTGACGAATTTTTCAGCAACGAAACCAATTTCGTTGCTAAACATACTATTAAGCGACAAAAATATTGGTTCGTCGCTAAATAGTTAAAACATGTGTTTTAGTGACGAATATCAACTTTTTCGCTAAAAATACTCTTTAACAACGATATTGTTCCGTCATTAAATAGTAAAACGCATGTTTTTAGCGACAAATGTTAAGTTTGTCGCTAAAAATACCCTTTGCACCGATATTAGATATGTTTGAGCCCCAAATATTTGGGCTCAAAAATTTAAGTTTAATCATAAAAAATTCATCACATTAATTTTTTATTATTATAATATTTATTAAAAATTTTCTCTCTTTACTTTTTCACCAACTCCCATAACATATCTTTACTTTATAATATTTCTCAAACCCCAGTACCCAAAATTTTCACCCTCAAACATCCCCATTGTTTCGTCGTTAAAGAGTAAAACACATGTTTTTAGCAACAAATGTTAAGTTTGTCGCTAAAAGTACCACATGTTTTAGATACAAACGTTAACTTCGTCGCTAAAAATACCTCTTTAGCGACGAAAATATTGCTCTGTTGCTAAAGAGTTAAAACACGTGTTTTAGCGAATAATATCGCTAAAACTACCACATGTTTTTAGTGAGAAATGTTATGTTCGTTGCTAAAAATTCCTATTTAGCGACAAAAATATTGTTTCATCTTTAAAGAGTTAAAACATATGTGTAGTACAATAAGAGAAATAATACATGTAAAATATATCAATCGAATTGAATAATATCTAAGCATGGGGTTTTGAATTCTATCATATATATATATATATACCAATTAAGGTATTATAAAGGAAATAAAACAAAAGTATATATATACACATTAGTTTATTAGGAATATATTACTTAGGACAAAGATATATTCATTAGCACAATAAGAAGGATTGATCTCTTTAGTTGTCATTCATGTTTTATATGTACGCTCTTGGTTTATGCAATAAGATAACCTCTTTAGAAAAGTTTGCAAATGATTTGTTATTATCAAAATTAAATGACCAAAGTTATCATATAACCTTAGGACTAACACTAAGTGCTATAACTATCAAGTTATGGTATAGAGCATATAATAACGTGCCATATAGTTACTATCAAGTACTGAGATTTTCTAAATACTAAATATAAAATTCAAAGTACTATATGTTATAAGTCATTTTAAGTATTAAGTATTAAGCTATATACAAGACATTATACTTATAAATTATAAATACTAGATACTATTACTACCAACCTATTTTAATTAAGATTAATATACTAGTTGTGAAAAAGAGTATAAAATAATATGTGATGTACTAATAGTAAGTACTAAGATTTTGAAATACAGTACCTATTACTGAGTAATATTAAGTTATTTTAAGTACTATTATTAAGTTATTTTAGGTACTAATTACCTTTGACTATGTACTAGACAATATACAGTGTATTATATAGTCTAAGTATTTAAATTAATGCATGCTACAATATATGTCTCAGTTTATGTAGTATAGCATTAATTAGATTGTAATAACAAAATGAATTTTATATTGTCATAACTATTAGAAGAAAATAAATAAAAGATAGTTATTTTTATATCGATTATTGAAGTATAAAATTAAAAGAAGTGGGGAGAAAATTTTCATTTCGCGCCAACGTCGCATTTTCACTCCCACTTCCTTTTTGATCAAAACCGCTCCTTTTTTCTTGCCCAGTGATGGCCTATGTGCTACCGAGAGAATGAAATCACAGATATTCTTTTGCTCTGTTTCTTGCCGAAGGAAAAACAGAGGAAAAGGCCGTGGGATGAGATTTTGTGATGAGATTGTTGGATTTACTTTGGAATAAATGTGTATATAGGTGGATTTGACACTGCACATGCAGATGCTCGGTGAGATCTCCCCCCTTCTTTACAAAGCTTTCTAATATTGTTTTTGTTTCTTCTCGGAGCGAAAAGATTATTAGGATTTTCGCCGAAAATGTGAGATTAAAAAACCGAAAATTTTTGTGCAGTGCATATGATAGGGTGGCCATCAAGTTCCGGGGTATAGAGGCAGACATCAATTTTAGTATTTCTGGTATGAAGGATTGCCTTTCTTTCTTTCTTTCTATTGGCAATTGAAACATATCACTCATGAATGAAACTGTGTGTCGTAGATGAGCAATCTAACAGATGAAGAGTTCGTGCACGTACTTCGTTGACAGAGCACAAGATTTCCGAGAGGAAGCTCCAAAGTATAGAGGTGTGACCTTGCACAAGTGTGGAAGATGGGAGGCTCGAATGGGCCAATTCTTAGGCAAAAGTAAACCTTATCTTACTATATTTCAACCCCAATCTCATATACCCCCATCTAGTTTCTCTTCCCCACTCCCTTGTGCCCCCTCCTTTAATTTGTTCTTTCAGGTTTGGTGTGCTCTTTTGCTTTTAGATTGATATACTCTGGAAAGAAAAAATCTGATTTCACAGATACCTTTATTTGGGTATGTTTGACACTGAGATTGAAGCTGCAAGGTGCGTCCTTAATTTTGGCTCTCTTCCTAGATTATAGTGCGTTTGGTACAAATACTGCTGAAGAATAAATGTAGGTTTGGTTAGTATCTAAAGTTGTAGTACACAGGGCCTATGGCAAAGCTGCCCTTTCAAATTTTGTTGTAAACTTTGGTCCAGCCCTTTCAAATTTTGTTTGTGCTGGCTTTACAGAGATATGAAACACGATCAAACATCTTATACAGGCAAGATACGACAATCTTATTAAGGAAGAGAAGGCCGTGGAAGGTGCTAAGCATGGGGATAATGAAGATGTTTTGCAGAATTCATTTCTTGATAAAGATCTCGATGCGGCCTTGGATTCTTTCGACAACCTCTTTTGCCGTCGATGTCTTGTATTCTTGGGCACCAGTGACTTCTGTGCTGTTTTGTGCTAACATCTTGTATATAACTCTCCTACGTTTTTCTTCTTCTTCCTTTTCTTTTGGTAGGTTTTTGATTGCAGATTACATGGATGTTCACAGGATCTTGTCTTTCCTGTAAGTTTTTATTTCTAAAATAAATCTTAAATGGTAATCTGAATATTTTGCTGGAATCTTACATCCTTCGTTTATTCAAAATATTTCAGGCCGAGAAACAACCTTCGTTGTTCCATACAGAGGAGGAAACTATACCATGTGGCCCACATTGCTATCGATCTGTATGTTTCCGGTCGGATTATTTTGGAGCTGTGTCTGAAGAAAATTGGCAAACTAACTATTTTAAGTATCTTAATATTTTCTCATCAGGTACTGAAGTCGCAAAAAAGTGCTAGAGTGAGCTCTTCTATGAATGGTGATTTTGAAGAAAAATCTGCCCCTTCATCTGGTGGTGCTCAGATATCATCCAGGAAGAAGTCTTCTGGTCCATCTGCTAGAAAAAGGGTGAAGTCCTGCCAAAGTGAAAGTGCTTCATCAAATGCAAAGAACATCTCCGAAAGCAGTGACTCCGAGAATGGACCTGGGCATGACACCACTTCTACCCACCAGTCATCACCTCGTAAAATTAAGCTTGCAGGAAAAAGTGGAATTAGTAAGAGGAACAGCAAGCGAGTTGCCGAACATGTTCTAGCTTGCATGCAGAAAAGGCAGAAGAAAATGGTAGCTTCGGATGATTGTGATTCCTTTGTGAGCGGAGGTTTTTGTCTTGGTGATATGAAACCTAAATCTCATCCATGCAAGGAAAATGAAGATACAAGTACTTCTTTGCAGAAGAATGCAAAATATCCAGCTAGCGGAAGGTCTAGAAGGAAGGAACCATTAGTTCAGGACAGTCAAAAGTTGGGGCAGGGTGAGGCTCCCAATGGTTCATCTAATGAGATGATTACTGATCCACCTGCCGCCAGTAGTGATGACAACTCGAGGAAAGAGGAGTTTGTAGATGAAAATGTGTGTAAACAAGAACTGATTGATAATAAGTCTTGGAAAGCTATTGAGAAGGGCCTTTTTGAGAAAGGTGTCCAAATTTTTGGCTGGAACAGGTCAGTGGATATATTTGTGTTTGAACGAGTATATCACTTTTCCAAGTCTATCTTGAAGTAACTGTTGTCTCAAAGGGTGTACATAATTCAAATATGTTGACAATTGGTCTGAACACATTTGAAAAATCTGTGGAACTTCTCTTGTTTCATCCAAATAATGGGATAAAGTATTGAAGAATTCTGGTTTTGGTTCGCAACATGGACATGGATAGTTTTCTTGTAATAAAGAATCATTGTTGGTAATAAAGAATTCATGTTTTCCCCTTATTTTTTCTCACTGCAGGAATTTTCTCTGGTTGCACATTGTTACCATGAGATTTTTCATTCCTGATTGCTTATTGATTGTTCTTTATGTGTCATGGCAGCTGTTTGGTAGCAAGGAACCTTTTAAATGGTATGAAAACATGTTGGGAGGTTTTTCAATACATGAATTGCTCTGAGAGTAATCTGTTTTGCCAAGCTGGTGATGGTGCAAACTCTCTTGTCGAAGGCTATTCTAAGGTTGATTTAATTGGAACTATTGTTAGTGCTTTGTTGTGGTTGTCTGTGTCTGGCTTAGGACCCTCTCAGGCCTAACAAGTTGATTACATTTGTGCCCTGGGTAAAATGAACATTAGGGAAATAATGAAGTAAGAAGAAGATCAAGATTTTTACGTAGGAGGGGTAGAGTTCGTCGCTTGAAATATACCTGGAAGTCTGCTGCTTACCATTCAATAAGGAAACGGATCACTGAGAGAAAAGATCAGCCATGCCGACAGTACAATCCATGTGGTTGCAAAACTGCTTGTGGAAAGCAGTGTGCCTGTCTTCTAAATGGGACCTGCTGTGAAAAGTACTGCGGGTGAGTTTTGTTTTAGATAATATGGATACCAATGGAGGTGATTGGCTTGTTTTCTTATGTCTTTTCCCTTCCCATTTGTTGAGTTATTAAACTTTCTGAGATTTCTCTTCCTGAGCTAATTGCTCCTTATATTAGCAAGTACAGGGTTTATTGATGTAGATGTTCTCTTTGTGTGCCTGTGTCAATGATTTGGATGTATGAAAGTTTCCAACTGATATAATCTTCCTGATCTAGATGTCCAAAGAGTTGCAAGAACCGATTTAGAGGCTGCCATTGTGCTAAAAGTCAATGTCGAAGTCGTCAATGTCCATGCTTTGCTGCGGACAGAGAATGTGACCCAGATGTTTGTAGGAATTGTTGGGTCAGGTGAGTTCGTAATATCAGTGTGTATCTGTTTTTGTCTGTCAACTTCCTAAGAATCTCTGGGCGGGAAATCCTTTAATATGAATGGAATCATAGTATGGCAATAAAAATGAAGGTTTGAGGTGACGTATAATACTATATGCAATTGCAATATAAAATCAAAGCATTGTCAGCACTGACATCTATGAAATTATACTTTAAAGAAGCGATTTTCATTAGTCGAAGATAAGAGGGTATTTGTTATTTAAAGGCTCTGCCCCCCAATTGTGAAGAAGCAAGTTTTGACCTATATTATATTGTAGCCGATTCTTGCCATGAAGTTAAACCTATGATCACTTCAGTGTGTTTCTACTTTGTGCAAGAGTCCTACTCCTACTTCTCAGTCTCAATGCTTGGTCTCTGTCCGTATTGTTTTCTATTGCAAACCAATTAGGCATGTGTTTTGAGTTAGTGCAGTATATAGATTTATTATGCAAAAGGGTTTTATGTTTAACTTCCTTTAGATATTGAAAATTGTGATAATGGTCTATTTTCTTAGACTATTGCAGGAATTAAACGCCTGTTAAAATTTGGCCCTTCTATTGCAGGTCATTGATGTTCTTCATCCTAGAAGACCTGATGTTTCCAAGGTAGATCCTAACTCGATTGCATTTGCTTCTTTTTGAATCTTAAAGTCTGCTTTTGCCTTTTATGAAATGGACTATACTTTTATGGAATTGGAGGCTAAGGAAAGTAGGAAGATTTTGATTTCTGCGATTTATTCTGGAATTCAAGATCTTTTCGAATGCACGTTTTTGTTACAACATAGTGTTGTATCCATTGCTTTGTCTACTTTAACCTTTTGGGTCTTCATTGGAAAGATGTCAAGCCTTTTCTAATGTTACTTGCTGCGTTTTAATGTGAGTTTGTCTTCCCCAGGTTATTTCTATAGACAAGGTGATATGTCAGGTGGTGGATGGAGGAAGCTCTATGATTGTCTTCACTTGGAAAAACTACTTTTGTAGAGTCTAATGTTTTGAGGTTTAATCATGTATATTGACGTGTACATCATTCAAAGGCCAAATAAAACTATGTATAATTTGGCACTTTTTGGTTGTCAAAGGGCAGCCCCTAACTAAGCTTGTTGTTGTTATAATTATTGTATGCATTATTTTAGAAAAATGTTATGGTTTTTTTACCTTAAACATTCAATTCTTGTTTTAATCTAAAATTAATTTATAGATTCAAGTAATTTATACTACATTTGTGACATGTATAATTGGTTGCTCGTGTTGTTTTAGCGACTCAAATTGAAGATTGCTGTTTTCGAATACCACTATTTGCGACATGTCCAATTCGTCAGTAGTGCTAGCTATAATGACTATTATTATTGGTCGCTAATATGGACGTACTCTATTTGTCGCTTGTACCACTATTTGCGATGACTTTAGCGACATATTCTATACGCTAGTACCACTGTTTGTAACATGTACAATTTGTCGGTGTTGCTAACTATAGCAACTATCATTTTTTGTCGCTAAAATGGACCTTAGCGACGTAATCTATTCGTCGCTAGTCTCAGCTTGAGCGACCAAGTTATTCGTTGCTATGTGACCATGTCTAGCGACCACTACGGTTGAATTCGTAGGCACTGTATCGACGAAGTTGATTGAACTTCAGCAACGATATATTTTGTCGCTATATGTGTTGAATAGCGACATAATATTCTTTTCGTCGCTAAAAGCCTTTACCAACGGTTTAGTTGCGACCACTGAGCAACGATCTTATTTGGTCGCTATAGTGTTTTAGCAACCAAATTTTGTCTCTTTAGCAACAAAATAATCTGTCGCTAAAACCCAAATTTGTTGTAGCTGTTTCAAAGGCATGCAGATGAACACAAAGAACAGTCAACAGACTCCCCTTCCCGAACACCAATCCGAGAAGCAATCTTCCCCCTAGTCGACAATATATCTCAGACGATCTTCCATAAAAGTAACTTCAGCCTAGCATGCACTTTAAGACTTCATAAAGATTTCCAAAAAGAAGGTTGAAGGAATGATGATGTAGAGGTAATTTCCGCAGTTAAAAATATATACATAGATTTAACAGTAAAACATCCAGATGTTTCGAAAGACCAGCACAAAGAGTCTGCTCTAGGCACAGATGGAGGAGAAATGAGTTGGATATCAATGCAAGACTTTGCTGTAAAGAGATTCAACTTTGGGATATCCCAACGTTGTTGGTCCATAATCAGCAAATTTGCCACCCTCAAATCCTGTAACTCTGAACGAAAATGCTCCAGACAGGGTTGCGGGCCGAAATGTGGAAGGGTTGATATCCAAGGATCCTTCCAAACATTTATTGAAGCACCATCGCCAATCAAATAACAAGCACCCTGTCGAAGGAGGGGAATGGTCTTCAAATTGCCACGCCAAACCCAAGATGGATTGGAACCCTTTTTCCAATTGCCACATCTGTCTTGTACGCTGATACTTGCTCTTGAGGTGTTGCACCCACAGGCAGTTGGGATTAGTCAAAAAGCGTCGAGCCAGTTTAACTAAAAGGTTCAGATCATGAAAAGTGCGAAAACCATAATCTCCATGTCCCTTTGGCATACAGATAGAGCGCCACGAATGCAGGAAAAGATTGTGTTTTATCAGGGCTAAAACCCCACCAAAACATGCATAAGGATCTGTCCAAGTCTTGGCACCAAGTCTTCGGCATAAGGAGGGAACTGAGGGGATTGGCTGGAATATCAGTGGCAACGGAGCGAATCATAGTAGATCTGCCAGCCTGAGAGAGAATTTTCGCGCGCCAGCCAGCAATTTTCTGCAAAAATTTCTTCTTAATCTCCTCTAAAGCCAGTGGCGGATCCATGATCAAAATCCAAGGGGGTCGAACTTTAAAGGTAAAATGAGAAGAATTTTTTTTCCTTCGTAATGTAAAAAATTGTCTTAAAGTTACAATATCAAAAATTAAAGACTAAATAATCCGCGTAAGTTATTGAAAGGTAAAAATGACAAGAAATCTATTGGCTAAAAATTCTCCATACGATGATGCTTGGTGGTCTGATTGGAGAACAATGGTTAACTGTGAGGAGCAGCCTCTGGTGGTTGATGTTGGAAGCGTCTTTGGACAGTCATTGAAGGAGAAATTTGATGGAGTAGTCACGGTAGATCGTAGAGCACCATAGCTTGGTATGCACATGAATCGCAGATGGGATGTGAGGAGCAATCTGATTACTTGGAACTCCTCTAAGAGAACAAGGTGGGAATCAACATTTGTGGAGTGGACTGACGTAGTGAGGCTCATTTGTCTTTCTACCTCGCTTTCATATGCACCTTGTAAAGCTAGATAATGTGTACTTTCATTGAAGTTAAATTTATGACCAATCATTTGAGAAAAGAACTATCTTGTTATAAACATTGTTTATCATCCTCACGCAACTTAGTACTTAGCAATTAACAGCTTACGAGAATCACACCACTTGAGAGCTGCTGCCTCAATCTTGACTTATGCTATTGGATAAACAATTGAAGATACTTAACAGTAAAGAGCCACTTGCAGGCAGCTTGACAGATAATCAACAAAATGCTACCCAATGCTTGCAGTTGAATGAAGAAGTAGTTCTGTCCTCATCCTTTATTTCTTTTCTTAACACTAGTAATTATTTTGTTACATTAACAGATAGAAAAACTTACAAGTTGTATATTGCCCTGCATCCCCACTAAGATAAGGGGAGAAGTCCGAAATTGCAAGCTTTGTTAGCTGCCAATCAAGTGACAAATGTGCAGGAAATAAGCAAAATCATAAAAGGAAGTGATCAGACAAAGTGGCAGCACCTGTAACACCAACCAGGCAGAGCAAGAAAACAATATCTGCCATCCCAATGGATGAGTTGGAAAGAAAGTGGATTTTATGAGTGTTGCTGTCTCCTCTAAAACCCCTGATTATCATTGCCTGTAAAAGCCGTAGATTGGATAAAATCTTACAGTTGAAAATAGTCGAAAAGCTTCTGTATTCGAAGAGATTGGAAGCAATGGGCGTTAACAAATGAGGTGTGCATCTAAATACATTGTGGATATCTATATAGAATCTGAAAAATAAGATGGCCAGACAGATTTCAAAAGCAGATGAATGACTATATATATGAGGAACACAAACCATCATAGGGAGTATCTGGGGCTCGACACACGCGTTCCTTAATATCACTAGCAATTACCCTCTGCAACAAGAAAACAAACAGAAAAAGGTAATAGCTCCAAAAGAACACATCTAAACAAAAAACCCGGAAGACATTGCCTTTCCAGATCCCAATAATAAATTCAATAATCCAAAATTCCTAATCAAATTTCATCACATTATCAAGGAAAAATTAAAATAAATTTCATCACTAATCACAGAAAAAACTAGAGAGAGTTGAGTTGAGACTTGAGAGAGAGTACCTGGAGGCTTGAGAGAGAGAGTCAGAGAGAGCTGTGGTTCAGTGGTTGTGGAGGAGGAGAGAGGGACGAAGAGGGCCGAGAGGCAGAGAGGGAGAGAGAGAGCCGACGTTAAGTTTTGTGGAGGTCCGGAGAAGGAGAGAGGCAGAGCGAGAGAGGGCTAGAGGTTGGTGGTCTGTGGTGGCAGAGTGAGGAGGAGAGAGGGACGGCGGCTAGGGTTGGGTGCGGGAGCAGAGTGAGTGAGAAAGGGGGGGGAGGCCGAATTACGCAGGGTGCTTTTTTTAAAAAAAACAGAGATTTTTTTTTTAAAAATATACGGCTGCGCCTGGGCCTGGGTTTTTGGGGCAGAGGGCCTGGTCGGGGGCGGGCTGGGGGCCTGAGGAGTGGGCCTGGCACTTAGCTTAGGGGGGCGGCCCATATAATTTTTTAAAAAAAAAAACAAAATCCTGAAGCCATTTTCAGGCGATGGGGGGCAGCTGCCCCCCACCGCCCCTCGCTAGATCCGCCTCTGTCTAAAGCCAATCCTTTGGAGCGGGGTATAAGTAACGGAAGACCCAACTGTTTTGCCTTGAATAGCCAACAGTTGTTGCCCCCCAAAATTTGAACTAAAATGAACCGAAGACTTGGCATTATTGAGCTTTTGACCGTACCAAGACATGTATTTGTCAAGACATGCGATAATGGCTGTTGCATCCTACAGTTTTGCTTGTGCAAAAGGAAGCAAATCGTCTGCGAATAGGAGATGAGAGATAATAGGAGCACCGTTGTCCGCTGCCCACCTTAATGCCCCTTAACTGGCCATCGATTTCGCAATTTTATTTTTAAAAAATCAATTCGGTCCAATTTGATAGAAAAATAGATTATGAAATGTGTTTAAGATGAATAATTTGTGGGTGTAATGTCTGATCGTTTAAGATGCAAAGTACAATAATTATAATAATTTGTGAGTAAAAAATATATTTTTTTCATTAAATTAAAAAAAACCAGCCAGAGGATCAAGCATTAAGTGTTATGTACAAAAGATAAACACTATCGTTGTCATCTCCAATAGTGTTCAAGCTTTTAAGAAGCAAAAGAGGTTAGCTGCAAACCCTTTACCATTTCGTGAAATAGACGGCTCAACCTTTTATACTTTTTTTTAAATCATTATTCAGAAGGTGATCAATGTGACTTTTCCTTGAGAAAGAGACTGACTTAGGCATTGTCGTCGGAATGATATGACACATTTGAATCGTATTCTTCATATAATGATTCATTAATGATATGATTGATATTGTCAACAGTGTATTGTTGAAGTAAATATGCACCATAAATGATATTCAGAAATAAAAATGTAAGTAAGATATTCATAGTTCTGTTAAGCAATAAAGCAATGTCAATTAAAGCAGAAATATCTTGACTCATATTGATAATTGAAAAGTTTACAAAATACAATACTTGAAATAAACTTACAAGATTCGAAGACTTGAAACTTGAAAACAAACTTGAAGACTGAAAGGTTGATATTGGAGAACAAGGTAAGCTATGTGAAAGGCTTGAGAGTTGAAACGGAAGCCTTAAAAGCTTGGTTGATATTTAGAAGAACAGGGAAGCAATACGAAAAGGATTTGAGTATATGTGAGGGAAGGAGGAGAGAGTATTCGAGAGAGAGAGAAGGCTGAGAGAATCAAGAGAAGGTTGAGAGAACTCTGAAGGTAGGTATTCGCACTCTAAAGAAATGAGAAACGAAGGCAGTTTATATAGAAAAAGCGAGTTGAGAAAGGACTGGCTGTATCCTCTAATATTTTTGAACAGTAAGGGAAATTTTGGAATAAGTGCACAGTAAAGAAACAGTACCCGGGGACAGCTACTGTAGATGAATAGTGATATGTCGGGAAAACAGTAAAAGCAACAATGATATTTGTCGGATGAACAATATCTTGAACAGTGGCTTGTCTGCGACTGTCGGCAGCAGCACATTAATTATATATTTAAACGACAAAATTATCCTTGATATTGTTGACATTTACGAAATTATCGTTCAAAGAAACTGACGGTTGATGGTTTATATTTCTTCTAATGACAAATAAATGTCATAACTTTCATATGGATCTTGAGCATCTTGATATTGTGGATTTATTGGACTGAGTTCTGAACATGAATTTGATGCAGCAGTATCTTCATCATCTTGAGACAATTGAGAGAGAACTTCAAGCAATTGATTTTCATAATCATCTTTATCCTTGGCAGCAGCAAGTTTTGCTTGTAATTGAATTTTCTGGGAAAGAAATTGAGGATGGTTTGCTATCTGATGTTTGGCTCGAGAAATGGCATTGATGATATTGTCTGTAGCGAAAATGGTCCACCATTTTATGAAAAATTTCTGAAAAAGGACTTTGGCATTATTATCCTGGGTAAAGACAAATTTCCAGCAAAATATCCATGGCACAAGGTTTTACTATATGAAAAGGCGGAGGAGAATTGATATATCTTTATATGGAGGGTTTTCATTGCTGGATATTTTTCAAGAGAATGGGTATCATGTGGGTTTGCGGCCCATTGATCATATGCTTTTTTTAGATTATCCGGAAAAAGTTTTTCATTTGGTCTAAATCGATCCCACCACTGGATGAACCACTGAGAAATGGGTTCGGAACTTTGAAATACTTTAATGCGAATGAACCAAGTATGATGATGATTGTTATTCTCAAAAAATAAAGTATAGGTCCATGCATCAATATAATTATAATAAGAAATATTTTTGATATTGCGAAAAGGTTCAGATAAAGCACGGAGGGTCCAAGGCTAACCTTATTCTTTTGAAGAAATTATTCTACGAATGGTAAATTTTGAAAAATCAACTCTGGAAGAGTCAAATTTACATGGAGTTTATTCAAATTCAACTAATTTTGTATCCTGCAAAATATGTTGATGAAAAGGCTGAGTAAAAAGTGGATTTCTTGGAACATAGTTCCATACTGGTGGTAATATTTGAGAAGCGGTATTATATGGATCACTCAAAGTATGATATGGATCTTCAATATAACACACATGTCTGATATATGACTTAGGAATTAAAGGGTTATCATTGGGCAAAGGAGGTGATAAAGTAGAAGATGATATTGATGATATTACTTTCTAGCTAAATGTAGTATTCATTAGAGGAAGAGGAGGAGGAGAGACCTGTGGTCCTGATATTGGAGGAATTTGGCCCAAAACAGCAAATTGATTATTTATTGGAATAGATCCAAGACGAGGTCCTGGAGGTCTAGGAGTAGCTCCACGGTAAACAAAGGGAGGTAAAGGAGAAAAATTAGAAGAGGATAATTGATCAGAAGATTTTTTTAATCATTTTCCCTGTAAAAATTCACGAGTTAAGAAATCAGGAATATAATTTTGAGATCCTTTGATGTATTCAATATCAAAATAAAAAGTAGAAAGAATTCATGCCATCTCGCATAAAGATATTTAGAAGCAAGATTTTTAACATCATTTAACAAAATATCTTTTGCATAATGACAATCAACACGAATTAAGAATTTGATTTAATAAATCATCTTGAAATTTGGAGACACAAGGGACTATTGCCAAAACTTCTTGCTTAACAGTACTATATTTTTGTTGTGTGATATTCCATGCATGAGAATGATAACATACTATTTGTTCTTTATCTGAATCATGCATGCGCTGTTTTAATATTCCACCATATCCAATATTTGATGCATCGATTTCTACTATTTTAAATGCATGAGGTGATGCAATGCCTAAACATGGTAAATGTTTAACATATTTTTTAATTTGTTGTATTATTGCAGTATGTTGTTCGGTCTAGGGAGAAGGTTTTTTCTTTAAGCGATCAAATAATGGTTTACATATTTTGTGTAAATCTTTGTAAAATTCACCAATATAATTTAAACTACCTAAAATATTTGTAGTTGTTGTTTATGAAGTATTTTATCTGGAAATTTATCTGCACATTCAATGGCACGTGATATAGGTATGATAGTACCTTGATAAATATTATGACCCAAAAATCGTATATTTTTCTAAAATAATTTTATTTTTAGAGCGGACACAACTAATCCATTTTGTTCAATTATATTTTTAAATTTTTTAAGGTGATACCAATGTTGTTTTATTGATTTAGAAAAAATTAAAACATCATCAATATATACTAAAGCAAATGAAGAATAAATATTAAATATATTATTCATAATATTTTGAAATTTAGAAGGAGCATTTTTTAAACCGAAAGGCATAACATTCCATTCAAAATGACCAAAAAGAACTGTAAAAGCAATTTTATATCTATCTTTTTCAGCAATTTGAATTTGACAGTATCTAGATTTCATATCAAATTTAGAGAAAATACATGCATAATGTAAACGATTAAGTAAATCTTTCTTATTAGGAATTGAATATCTTATCCATCTTAAAGTTTTATTCAAAGGTTTATAATTTATAACGAGACGGGGAACCTCACGTTCTTTTTCAGCAGCATTCATAACATAAAAAGCAGCACAACTCCAAGTGGATTTAGAAGGGCGTATTAATCCTTTATCAAGTAAAGATTTAATTTCTTTTTTACAAATTTCTAAATATTCTTGATTCATTTTGTATTGGTCTTGCTTTTGTAGGTATATTCTTTTCAGAAAATTCTGGTTCATAAGGAAGAGTTATTATGTGTTGTTTACGATTCCAGAAAGCATTAGGAACAGAAGAACAAATAGTATCTTCTAATATTTGTTGATATTTTTGTATATCTTGCTGTAATTGTTTATCACTGATTTGTTCATCTATTTGTTTATAAATAATTTCTTTTTGTAAAAAATGTAAATGTTGTTTTTTACGATGAATCTTTGTTTGATTTAAAATATTAATTTCTTTAGATATAGAAATATTTTTTAAAGCTTGAATATCTCTAGAAAAAGGAGGATAATATAAATCAAATGTAACTTCATAGCCTAAAACACGAGAAATTATTCCTTTTACAGTAACAATAAATGGATATAATAAGGACAAAAAGGATTACCTAATATAACTTTAGAAGTTAAATTTTTTACTAAAACAAAAGTAGTTTGAAAACAAAATCCATTATTACAAATATGTACATTTGGTATTTTATAGTTTATTACCATTTTCTTTCCATCAGCTTGAGATAATTTTTCAGTGAATTTTTTAAATATTTAGAATCAATTAAATCTTCTTCTATACAGTTTAAATCAGCACTAGAATCTATTAATGCAACTATTGTAAAAGAAAAATATTTAATACGAATAGTTATTTCAGAATAACATTTTTGAAAAATAATATTATCAATTATTTGAATAAAAGCTTTAGAAGGTATTTCAGGAGGAGTTTCGGATGTAGAGGGTAAATAAGATATTTGTAAAATATTTTCATCATTTATATTCCTTTGAGATTTCAATAAACAAATTTCAGATAATAAGTGATATGTTATGTTTGTTAAATTTATCTGATTATTTTGTAATTGTTTTATTTCTTGTTTAAGAATTTGTATTTCTTTTTGCAAATCATTAATAGTAACAGGTTTATTATTAGAAGTAAACCGTACTAGTATTTTGCTATAATCATAATGTGTTTCTGGGATTAATCTATTATTATTATTAGAAGAAGAGGAAGGTTGCAATTCCAAATTTTTCATCTTTAAAAGATAATCTTGTTGTAATTCTGGATTTTTTATTTGTGTAATAGCATCTAATAACAATTAATCAAATTTAGATAAAACTAATATTTGTTTTTTACAATTACAATTTTCTTCATCAAAGCAATTACATATTTGGATTTTATCTTTATCAGAAGAAGAAGCTTCGTAAGAAGAAGAAGAAGCAGTATCCTCATGTGTAGAATGTTGTGGAGGTTTTGGAGCTAAAAATATTTTAAATAATTGATTTTTTATTTCGGGGGATACATCTAATTCTTTTATTTGTTTTTAACATAATATTTATTAGCAAAATGACCAGATTTACCACATTTCCAACAAGTGATATTTTTTTTCGATTTTGATTTATGTTGTGGTTTTTTACTCGAGTATATATATATATATGCTGGCAGAGGCGTACGTATGACTTCCTCATTCAAGTTGATTAAGCAGAAAACCCAAAAAAAAAAATAGGGAAAATTTATTTTTGGTCCTTTCATAATAGTTCATTGAGTTTTAAAACTTACATTTTATATTGTTTTCATAATAGGTCCTTCGATTTTAAAATTAAAAACTGTTTGGTCATATTTCTATCTAGTGCTTTAATGGCATAACGTCAATTTCAGCAAAAATTCAACTGATCGAGCTACCCGTGTGACGCCCCAATTTGTCTAATAAGTGAAACAATACTTAGCGTGGGAGAGGAAGACCGAGAAAAATGGGATTGAGTTAGACAAGTTAGAACAATAGCGGCAAATGTGGTCAATATAACTTACTAGATAAATGAGATTACTGTCACATTAGATTTCTACTAAGGTGGAGCTTCTACCATTAGTGGGGTGGATAGAGTTTGAGACTGGATGAATGTTAAAGATGAAAATTTAAGGACTAAAATTTTTTATTTTAAAATATAAAAGCAATGATTAAATTTTTTAATTTTAAAACCTAATCACCTATTATGAAATTACTGTAAATTAACTCATCCACCAAAAATGATTTTTTTTTCAAAATTAAATTATATAAATCGGTCTAGTAAATATTTCCATTATATTTACCCAATCATATTTTGTTAATATTGCCAATGTTGCCGAAGTTATTTCTGTCTTTTTGCTTTTATCTTTCCGTCAACATATGAAAACAAAAAAAGAACACGAGTTCAAAACATTAGAGTGGAACATGCATTACTCTTCTGCCCTTTCTGGTAAGAATTAAGCAGCGGCATCTACATCAGTTGCATACAAACTCTTGAGGAAGTCTCTCCCGAAAACAATTATCTTACTAAAACGAAGATCGAACAGCATTGAAGTCGTTACAGTCCAATCCACACCCACATTGCGGACACTCCTCAAAATTCTCAACCGGAAAATCAGCTGAAGCAACCCCCACAGAGAACTGGAGCTCGTCGCCGTCACGAACCACTTCCACAATGTCGAGCCACAGCAAGAGCACCTTAACAGCCACACCTCTCAAATTCTTGAGCCTGTCTTTGTCTATCACACCCTCTATGGTGGAGTTATACTTGAGCTGATACGAATTCTCAAGGGAAAAGCTACAACTTCCATTCAAGTAAGCCGAGAACCCCCCGGTTTCTTGGTCGAATTCGTAGCCAGTTACGCCCTTGGGAAGAAGGCCGACGGGAAAGTCGTATTCTTGAAGAACTTCATAGGCCGAAGGTGTGTCGTCGCCGAAGGCAAATGGAGCAGATAAGCAGATCAAGATGAAGAGAATTGCACACGCCACCAGGGACCTGGTTTTGCTCTGTTGGGAGAAGGAACCCATCTTTTCTCCTGAAATGTTCTTCCTAACTCGAGATGAGGTTTGGTTATGCAGAAATGGAATGAGCGACGCGGGTTCATATAGGACGAGATCTCAGTGCAAAGTGGCACTTGATGGCACTGATATCTCATGCATAACTTGGTCGTGGCTCACCGTTTTTGTTTCAATGGTCATGATCAAAGTCTTCAATTGCCCCCTTCTCTCTTGGTTTCTGGATAGTCCACAGGGTGCCACGTGCTGCTTGGTTTGACATCTGTGCATATAATTACCTTTTTTATATACTTTTTGGTGTTATCAACGAGTGCATACAAAGTCCTCCGTGTATGAATATGTATATATATATATATATATTTTGGGGGCTTAGGATATGAGCTGGTTTTCCTTCAGTAAAATTTCTTAATGTTTCATTGACCTAGCCATGACAGAGTTTGCTAGGATCAGGCCGGGTGTGATCACTAGTGTGCTTAAACTCCTGTAGCTGCTACATCTTTGACCTCATACGACTTGACATGTTCCCAATTTCTTCAAACTCTGTCATACATTCATCAACAGAGGAGTACGTACAGCCTAATGGAATAGGAATGTGAATTAAATAATTATGGGGGCCTAGCTCTTATTGAAGCACAATACCTTTAAACATGTAGTGAGCAAAGGTGCAAAAAGCAGCTCATGAAATGAAAACTACCGATACGAATGTGGAAGATTGTGGTAGTTACATCTGTGTCCGTGCATGCATACTTGGAAGTTCGCACTGAAGATGCCTGTTGATGGTCTCCCTTGTAAGACCACAAATATTCCGTGGGTTGAAATATGTGACATATTTGTCATTTGTGCAATAACTGAGAGGCCACGTGCATGTTTTATTGTGTTGTTGTGGCCACCCTTGACACCCCAATAATTTAGACCATTCGCGATGTCATTGACACGTTGAGAATTCATGTGACTTACACTAGCTATTTTTTTTGTTGAATAATATGGAGAGTCTTTTCATTGCATTGAATCAAGAGTACAAGATATAAAAGAGATCAAGAATAAAAGATCCAAGCACGACTAGGTTGCAAAAAGAGGCTAGCGAGATCCCTAAAGGATCGGTAAACCACAAATGCTCCATGCTGGGTAGAGAGAGCGGGTGGCGGGAAACGACAAACGGCACTACCGGAACCATAAAAGAAACTAGCACAAAAGCTAAGAATGATCAACATAGGCAACCTAGATAAAAACAACAAAACCCACAAAAGGGCAACAAGACCACTAAATGGCCAGCAAAGCCCCAAAGGGGTAGCAACAAAACAAACCAACAACATAAAAAGAAGCAACAAACAGCAAAAAAGTGGCCGGAACACCACGACGGAAGACACGGCGACGCGTGAGATTCACGCGTGGCACAGGACGGCACGTGAAGGTCACACGCGGCTGAGGGACACTGGACCAGCCAGATCTGGGCGACCAAGAGCTTTTGATACAGTCCAAGGGTCATTGCCGTCGAATACCGCCGAAAACAGCCCTAAAATGCAGAAGATTGGATCGGCGATGAAAAGGTGCAGAAAAGATCAGCCAGAGG
The DNA here is from genome assembly GCA_963930655.1 of Myrica gale. Lineage (NCBI taxonomy): Eukaryota > Viridiplantae > Streptophyta > Magnoliopsida > Fagales > Myricaceae > Myrica > Myrica gale. The sequence goes on from OZ005614.1 coordinate 12,536,367, forward strand.
AGCTGAGTTTGATGATCTATGGTGTGGCCTCCAAGGGTCAACAAAAATGTCGGGATCTAGCATCACTTCTTCAAAATAAAACTAACTAAAACAAGGCATCCGAACGGGAGGAAGGGGGCAGATCTCGGCCACACAGTGGAGCCGAGAAAGGAGGGGAGGCGGGAGGAGCCGGAGCCCCTCCCGCCGTCGGAGAAAGAAGGAGGGTGCCTCTCTCTCTAGAACATAAGCGTATGGCGATGTATTCCAATACCTACCCTAGCTACCCATATATTATATCTTCGGTTAAATCCTGCCGATAAGCCGAAAGTTCACAATCATGTTTAACTGCTGCATTCTATTATTTATCAGTGGACGGGGTCAACGCCGGAAAAGTGTGGAATGTGGAAACCTAACATGCCTCTAATTGGCTCTAAAGGAAGGGATAATCAAGGGGACAAGACTTGCCGAACCACGACCTCTTCATTCCAGAGTGATTGGCCTAGAGATATTTTCTTCTCTTTTAGAGCTTTTAAGTGCGTGGGAAAACGAGATTGAAGCTGATTGTTTCCATTAATTCGAACTTCAATGCTGATAATTACCCAAAAATTAAAACTTCAGGGCTGATGAAAAAGGTTCAAAACTAGCATTTGTAAAGGGATAGAAAATAGAGATAGAGACTAGGCATATCCCAAATATACAAACAAGTTAGGGCTCCTCTACCGGTGTTCATGGCGGCAATCTAAATGGATCATAAGAGAAACAGAGTCAAGTCTCCGAAGGAGTTTGTTGCACAAATCACAGAATTTGAGAAGAAAGGGTTCAGTGCAAAACAGTTCTTGGTCGTCTGTCCATGGAAATGTCCTATTTTGTTTCATCTAATCTTTCGACCTTTTATTATCACAAAATATACTACAGACGATTTTCTCAGTCTATTAACAAAGTGTTAATCAACATGGCAAATACATTATTTTGAAAATGGCTTCTTTTCTCAGAAACCACTCCTAGATTGGCAAATCCCCCCTCTAGGAGGAGAAGGGGAAGCTTAAAAGAGCAACGATCAGAGATATTCAGCAAGCGACATGAGGCAAATCGAGTTCAAAGCCCCATCAGGTTCCAATCCAGAGACCAAAACAGCTGATGGATATCGGCGATGTATAAGGGTGGCACTTAGTCCTCACCTGTACAGAAGGTTGTCTCCTGCAAAGGAAGCTGATCCATTTTCCTCGCAAATAGCCTACAAAAGTTGAAGGGTAAACAATGCAGCAAGAAAGATACAAATCACTCTGAATGGTCCATTCCTGGCAAAAAGATTGCCCCAAGCTTGTCTCAACCATAGGCCAGCTAAAGAACATTCGAAGAGTCAACTCCCCCTCTGAACTGAACCCCTTAGACAAAGCAAACACAAGATGAGAATAATAGTTAATTCATTCTTCAGTCACCGTAGTGATTTCCCTTTTCTTCTAGATAGATATAAACTCCATGTTTGGCAAATAACAGCAATTATTTGACCTTCCAATCGAACCTATCTCAGCCGCATGGTATTCCCCTTCTTCACAAGAAACAGTCAAATAAAAATGGCAGGAACTGGTTATTCAAATCTTTATTGGCCGGAGTTCTCAGAAAGCACTAGTCAGTTCAATACTCAATACTGATTCATCTCAGCTTTTTGAGATGGCATCAAACTCATCTCTGGATTCTCAAGCATGGGAAACATATAAGACCAAGTTTTGTACCCCCATTCCCCCAACCACTTAAAGTATTCTCTTGGCAGTTCAAATAGCATTTGAATGTTGACATTAAAAGCAACCATCATCAGACCTTAATCTATTTCAGAGGACTCATCTGCTGTTGTTCCATTATCTATCTCAGAGGACTCATCTGCTGTTGATCCATCAACCCCTTCAGTTCCTTCTCCAACACCCGAGAAAGGTCTAAACATGACATCTGGTGTACTATGTTTCCTAGAGGTTATAATAACAAAGGTTGTAGCAGCTCTTCAACAGCACATCGATATCATGCAATTTGTACTTCTCCGTTTCGAACTTGGTGCATACCACTCTTGATGCAGCTCATCTGATTACTCTTAGTCAGATCTTAACCCATTAGTGACATTTATTCCTTCTCTAGTCTCATCAGTGATCCAACCAATATCTTCACATTTGAAGATAAACTATGCCATAGAAATAAATTCTAAAACAAAAGATGTATGCATTCACTCTCACAACTAAAACAACGGCAGAAAAAAATGGAATTAACATAGACTCAATAATCAAATGCCATAACAAGGGTTAATTAAATCAATGGTAAACCTCATTGAACCATTTTGTCATAAGGCTGTGTGACTTCAATCTGCATCAGCATGGCATCATGAAGTGCGCATCAAGCCACCCTCTCACGCAGCTCACAACGTAATACTTAGAGTTTACAGCTACGAACATAAGTGCATTGGCATTGATAGATGAGAGATCAGTCCAATGAAGTCATATTAGGATATAGAAGCAAATCAACTAAAATGGCTTTAAAAAACTCAATACAAAACTAAGACATGATGATAACTATGAAATTGATACGTACAAAACAAAATATGCAAACTTCCTTGGATAATCAGATGACAACACCTGGTAGGCTTTATCCTCGAGCAAATAAAGTCAGCAATGAACCACTGGACAAATCAAAATGACAATCATCACGGGTAAGGGAAGAAGATGAAGGATTGTACATACAGTCACATATCCAATCAGCTAACATCCTTAAGTCTTTTTATCAAAGCGTCCAGAGACTTCTTTTTGGGATTCTGCTTGGCTCCCCGTGTTCCAAAGGTTCCAAATAGCCGATCAGAACTATCCCTCAACTTTTCTGAAATTGTCACAACTTTCCTGTAATCTAGAGTGTTGTAACTCCTCTCCCTGATAACTGGATTTAGAAAATTCTCTGGATGATTGCTCAATAATAAATTCATCAATTGCCTCGACTCAGCGAGTGCCATTTTCAACTGATTTGCATCCCCATCTGCAAAAAGAGGAGCTTGATTGTCTGCAAAAGATTCCAACAACCGAACATCAACATCAATCCCCATGATAGCATTTAAAGTAAACCTCTTAATCGAGTCCCCCAGCAAAGCTCCAACAATCATCTCAGAGATGTGAGAAAGAACATCTTGTAAAACTCTTTTAAGGACCTGAGCCGGCAATATCTGCTGGGCAGTAGAAACCAGAGTTTCCAAATATATAATCACCTCATTCACGTATTCGTTCCCATTTGGTGAAGGCTCATCAGCCATCCAGTTCACATTCTCAATCAACGTCATAAACCCATCAACCTTGGCTTTCAGCAAACCGGAGAGCATATCTTCCGCTGCATCACGGGCTTTGCTCAATGGAAACTGTCTTCTGCCCCTCTCAGCCATTCTCAAGGGAATCCCAGAGAGCTGCGCGGCATGACGAAAAAAGAAATCGCAAGCTCGCTCCATGACAGCCATATTTGCTGCCATCTGCATGGCAGGTGAAACCCCATGTACAGAAGAATTGATATGCTTCAACAATGTATCATCCAAAACCTCGCTCAACAGCCTATCCAAATACTTCTTCATCACATCGTAAAAATCCAACTGCCCACCATAGGACATGAAACTCACAGAATCCTCCACAAAAGACCTCACGATTCTACAACAATCTGGAACTGTAGGTGAAAATGGAGCCACGTAAGGAAATGCCGGAACAATATCAGACGTTTGAAGCTGAAAAGAAAGCACATTCATGGAATACTCGTACTCCTTCTTCATTAACATCTGCTCAAACTTATCAGCAGCGAGGGCTTCACTGATCTGTTTCCGGCAATCTGAAAACAACAATTCGTGGTACTTATCCCTATGTTTACTCAACACATCCAACAACGCATCCACCGGGTACCCATACCTCCTCAGAGTTACGCCCAACAAGCTCACATAGTCCTTAATCAACAACAAATGGTTCGCGGTCTGCATCCTAGAGAACTGGTCCTCTAAGACGGAACACATTTTACTGACAGCGGTCTCCCACAAGTTCTCAACCTCCATTTTTGAAATCAAACCCCCGCCGGTCCTCAAGACCCGATCCTCCACGATAAAAAACCCAGCAATTTGGGCGAAAAATGTTTGATGGGATTCCAGAAACGGAGTCATGGATGATACCTGAAAGTCCGATGTCAATTGCAGCTTCCGGTTCTCGAAGTAGTACTTCTTGAATCGATCCTCAAGCCCTAGGGTTTGGTGTATGTGGTACGCCCTGTAGAGAGGAGTCAAATCAAAGCCGTTGTTACTGTCATTGCTCAGCGCGTCGTTGTCCTCGTCCTCATCTTGCAGAGTGTAAACGCAGTCTCGGAGACTAAGCCGGCTCTGCTCCTCGGCTTGTCGCTGCTTAATTCGGAGATCCTCTTCGCGCTGGCGCGCCGCGGAGGCTTGGCCAATGGCTAATTGGCCCAGGTTCCGGCTCACGACTCGTATCTCCACCAACCAATCGCCGAACTCCTTGCTCACTTTCCTCTCTATGTGCGCCCGAATCTCCGGAATCTTCTTGTCCAGCATTCTCTTCAGCGTGGATGTCGGCGTTTTGTCCAGGAACTCGGTCTCGACGTAGTCCAAGCACTTCAACGCCATATAGAGGTTGTTTTTGGATAAGTGGTGGTTGGATCGGGAACAAACCTCGATCAGACGAATACATGTAGCGAGGGATTGGAGGGCAAGGTTGACATTCAGAGAAACAGTGCGGGATTCGAGGAAGGCGTCGAGGGAGGAGAGGAGCGGGCCCACAACGGACTGGAGCCTAGAGTTGGATTCGGAGAGGGAGGACTTGAGGGATTCGACGTCGGAGAGGAGCGACTTGAGGTCATCGACAGCCATGATGAATTCCTGGTAGTGGGCCTTGCAGACCTCCTCGATTTCGGACTCTTTGGATCGGGAAAAGTGGCGGAGGTGCTGGAGAAGGGACTCCGGCTTGCCCGATGAGAAGGCCTTGCGAATGAACGGGCCCAAGTCCTCGTTGTTGCAGATGACCGAGGAGAGGAGGAGCTGGTCCAGCTTGTCGGCGGAGTCCACGCCGTTATCAGTGGCGGCGGCTGCTGCCGCCGTAGGAGCCACCTTCCGGCGACTCTTCGAGGGTTGCATCGTGATGCGCGTAGAGGTTGAAAGCAGGTGGAGTGACGAAACGGTGGAGATTGAGATCTGTTCAGGGGGTGCTGAGGAGGAGAGTGGGAGCAGTTGGAGTTGGGTAATTTGAGGTATTGAACGAGGGTAGTTTGATAAGTCGGAACGTTAATTAGTGTTGGGCGAAATAGAGGACAGTTGACTTTCCATTTTAGCGAATTGCGACCGGATATATATGGCGGTCCGGACCAACGAAAAGAAGGTACCCCCGTCTTCAGCAATTGTTTTTTCTAGGCCGAGTCTTCAGTTGATTACTTCGGTTGAAGGATGATATCTGCGGCTGCGCAGCTGGTAAATCTTTTCCAAGTCCTCTTGGGGGCGCCAAAACAAACGGAGGAAATTCCTTATTCCTTAACACTTAATTAATTCATGTGGACAAGTCTTGATGTATTTTACCACCCTGTCTGAATGTCCACTACAAGTACTAAGAGAAAAAAAAATATCCACTACAAGTCGTTTTTAAAGAACAATTAATTCATGTGGACAAATTTGCACAAACTTAACCAAAATGCCGACTTGTAACTACAAGCAAGTAAATAAATCGATATTAGTCACGTTACAATGATCAACATTAAATGATATAAAATTTATCTGTTGTGTCTATTTATCTTCGAATTGCACTGAACATCAAATTACAGAAAAATTTTATCTTTAATACTATGTTAAGGTATGTCATATATTCAATCATATATTGGCCTAGATAAAAATACCATATAAATCATCATGAAATTCAATATTTCAAATAATTACCTTTTAGTGCTCTCTTTCTGTCTTGAGCACTTTATTAGCCGTATTTCCGTCCAGGCGAAGATTTTTACTGTTATTTTTTTTATTAAATATTTAAATTATGAGTTAGTTTTTGAAACCGCCTCTGAAGTACAGACTTGTACAGCTTGGCACCAGGTGGAAAGTACGAGCCCCATCTGTGGATTCCTCTTGATCCGGGTTCGCTTAAAATTAATTTCCATGCAGCAATTCCCAACAATAGATTGTACTTCATGTCGAGACACGTTTAGCTCCTTCGGTATTTTACTCGGAAGAGATTATTTTTTTCCTCGAAAACGTGTAGATATTAAAGAATATGAATAAGTACAAAGATAACATAGAATAAAAAGGTGAAAATGAAGATGAGAGAGAAATAGTAACAAGACACAAGAGATTTTAAGTGGTTCGGTCTGGAAGACCTACATCCACTGTGAAAGCCCTCTATGACTGTATTTTGTATTATGAGTCCATACAGATTACAATTGAAGATCTCTATATATAGAGATAATAGAAAGCATAATAGGAGAATATCCTATATTTAAATTTGAATCTCTACATTTGAATTTGAATTTGAATCTTCATAACAATATCAAAAATTTGATATTGTGATAATCATAATATCATATCAAATCTTTAAGATTTGATTATGATATTATCTCTAACATCCTCCCTCAAACACAAGATGAAGTAATATGAAATCTTGTGTTTGAAAAACGAGATTTGAAGGTGATTGGACCTTGAAATCATAGATCCTTGCTCCATTGATCTTTGCTCCTTTGCTGATCTTTGCTCCTTTGCTGATCAGACCTTGAAATCATATCATAGGCACACGACCTTGAATAGGCTGAAAGTGATCGGACCTTGAAATCATAGGCACACGATCCTTGCCAAACATATCTCTGCTCTGTCTTTTTTTTTTCTCTCTCTCTCTCACTCGCCTATTTTTTTTTCTCTCAACGGAGATTTGCTGTAAGTACAGCGGAGGTGAAATTCACCAACTTTTAAGGATGCGGAATTTTGTTGCTCTAATACCAAGAAGAAAAAGGTGAAAATGAAGATGAAGATGAGAGAGAAATAGTAACAAGACACAAGAGATTTTAAGTGGTTCGGTCTAGAAGACCTACATCCACTGTGAAAGCCCTCTATGGCTGTATTTTGTATTATGAGTCCATACAGATTACAATTGAAGATCTCTATATATAGAGATAATAGAAAGCATAATAGGAGAATATCCTATATTTAAATTTGAATCTCTACATTTGAATTTGAATTTGAATCTTCATAACAATATCAAAAATTTGATATTGTGATAATCATAATATCAAGATTTGATTATGATATTATCTCTAACAAACATATAGTTCAAGGAGGATCAGTTCCCCATAAGTCCAGATCTAAGTATACCATAAGTCCAGATCTAAGTATATGCGCCAGCGAGTTGTCCTCGCGTGAGATCTTTCTAGCAGACCAAGAAAGAAGTTCAGAAAGAACAGAGAGAGCATTGGAAATAATGTTTAGAATTGGAAAATCAATGGCAGTTTCTTCCTGTCTTAGAGCAGTGACAACAATGCTGGAGTCCCCTTCAAGCAGGATATCATTTAGACCCAACTTAATTGACATATTTGCTCCAAGCAGCGACGCAGAGGCTTCAGCAACCAAAGGATCAGAGATGCCTGGTAGTAATTTTGTTTCTGCAGCTATGATATTGGTCGAATGATCAATGCAGATCACTGCAGCCATAGAATGATCAGGACGAACAGCAGCATCAAATTGGAATCTATGTGCAGATATCCTGAAATTGCGCGGGGGCTGTGAGGATGAGTAAAGGATGCATGCTTCCAGAGATGCTCGAAGAAAAGTCTAGAAATAGTGGCCGAAATCTTCAGAGGGTCAAACGATGTTATATAATTTACTCTAATCTTGTTTCTGAGCATCCACACATGGTCAAGAGCGATAGCTGCAAATAATTGGAAATAATGAGCATCCTCTCCAAAGAGTTTGAGCTTTGTTTCTGGATTAAGAATAGCCCCCCAAAATTCAGGTATAGTGAGTGGGTGGATCCGATTCAGCATACGAGGAAACACAAGAGGTCCCCCATACGATTTGTTGGACTGGGCAGTCCAGAAAAAGATGTACCAAAACTCTCTTAAGCCTCACCACAGAAATAACATATATCAGAGCCAAGAAACAAAGATGACGAGAAACAAAATTAAAGTCTCTGATCCTTTGGTATCAGAGCCAAGAAAAAAAAAAGAAAAAAGGAAAAAAAAGAAAAAAAAAACAAAGATGACGAGCCAATATTTGTCAATTTCTGGCTTGTGGGGAGCATATCCCAAGCTAATTTCCATAGAAAGAGCTTCAGCCGCATGAATTTTGAGTTAAATACCCAGCCATTTAGTTTTTCTCAAAGGTTGTTGTGAGTGATCATTTGAACCAAGGATGAGATGATAAGCTGATTTTACAGAGAAATTGCCTTTAGAATTCGGTGTCCAAATCAGTTTATCATTATGAGTGGAAGAGCTTGGAGTTTTATAATAGCTTGGATCGTGGGGATGTCAAATAATTCTTCCAGTACATCTATAAAATCATAAAATAATCTCTCTCCTCATTAAATTATAAAATAATATTATACTATTCAATTAAATCTTCTCTCTTCTTACTTTTCCATAAAATACTATACTTTTTCACAAACCCCAATACCCAAAATTTCTAAAACCCCAAAATTTCCACAAACAAACACCCTCCTAATTTCCACTGATACAGGATCTATGAGGCTGTCTACTTTTAGACTTAGATTGGGGAATTGTATTGTTGCGTGGATGAGGTTTGAAAGAGGGTAGGGAAGGGAGCCATGTATTACTCCAAATATTGGTATTGGAACTGATGGGCCATGAAATACTCGTCACTGCCAAAGGTACCCCCATTTATATTTTCTTAGGCTCAATTGTTCTTCTAATATTAAATGTCTTCTGGGATCTAACATAGGCATCAGAGTCTCTGAATTCGATGCCCTCTTCTTATTCCTTTCAGGTATAGTCAACTCTGCCGAGCATCCTGCCCCGTACAAGATCCCTGCAGGCTTGACTCAATCACATAGTTTGCCTAGGACAAGATCCCCGCAGAAGCTCGATAGCGTCGAACACCATACCTGGGACAAGATCCCCGCAGATGGTCAACTCCGCCGAGCACCCTGCCCGTGACAAGATCCCCGCATGCTTTACTCGATCACCTGCACTGCCCGAGACAAGATCCCCACAGAGGCCCGACAGCGCCGAACACCATACTCGGGACATGATCCCCGCAGATGGTCAACTCTGCAAAGCACCCTACCCGGGACAAGATCCCCGCAGGAGCCCGACAACGCCGAGCACCAAACCTGGGACAAGATCCCCGCAGATGGTTAACTCTGCCGAGCACCCTGCCCGGGACAAGATCCTCGCAGGCTTGATTGAATCACATGCCCTGTCAGGGACAAGATCCCCGCAGAGGCCCGACAATGCCGAGAACACCACTATTGTTACTGTGCCACAGACACTCCTTGGTCTTAGCGACCCAAATATCTTATTGATAATATCTCTTTACCTATCATAACTATTTCGTTGTATTTTATCTAACATTAGGACCTTTTGGCTTTATCTTATCTGATAATTCAGGTATGGATAAGCTCCGAGCGACTAGTCTAACTCGCAAGTGCCAAAGGGACCCTGATCGAGTATATTTTCTCAGGCTCAATTGCTCTTTCAATACTAAATGCCTTTTGAGATCTAATTTGGCCGTTGGAGTCTCCGGATTCTATACCGTCCCATTCTTATTCCTTTTAAGTATGATTAACCCGATCGCAAGTCTCCCGAGTACTCTGCGCCGGCTCGTGCCCGGGCAGAAGAAACTCGTTCGCAAGTCTCCCGAGTACCCTGCGCCGGCTCGTGCCCGGGCAGAAAAAACTCGATCGCAAATCTCCCGAGTACCCTGCGCTGGCTCGTACTCAGGCAGAGGTCAACGCGATCGCAAGTCCCCCGAGTACTCTGTGCCGACTCGTACCCTGGCAGAGGTAACTCGATCGCAAGTCTCTCAAGTACCCTGCGCCGGCTCCTACTCGAGCAGCGGTCAACTCGATCGCAAGTCCCCCTTTATATTTTCTCAGGCTGGAATACTCTTCAAATACTAAAATCTTATTGAAATCTAATTGAGGCATAAGAGTCTCCGGATTCGAGGCCACTCTCTTTTTCGTCCTTTTCAGGTATGGTTGAACTCCAACTAGCACCGTGTTCGGGACTTGATATCAGATGATCGGGACATGATCTCAGTAGCTCGGGACTTGATCTCAGCATCGGTTGAACTCTAGCCAGCAACGTTCTCGGGACTCGATCTCTTCTAACACTAAAATCTTATTGAGATATAACAGAGGCATTGAAGTTTTCGGATTTGAGGCTGCTCTCTCTTCTTTTTCCTTTTAGGTCTGGTCAAACTCCACTAGAAACCCTGCTCGAAACTAGATCTCAACAGGACAACTGACCTGATCGGGGGGCTCGATCTTCGGTCCAACCTGCATCATTTTTTAGGTTGAAAAGGAGGAGACTATTGATGGGCCATGAAATACTCGGCCCGACCAAACCACTTATGTTCAGGTCCATTAGCCTGTTGGCCAGTCCCGACTAGGGCTGAAAACCGGAAATGCGGTCCGGACCGCATTTCCGGTTGCCTTATATTTAAGGACCGGACCGGACCACTTATCCGGACCACTTATAAGTGGTCCGGTCCGGTTTTATAAAATGCGGTCCGGTCTGGACCACTTTTTTAAGTGGTCCAGACCGGATTTAATATTTTAAAAAAAATATATATATTTTTTTAAAAAATTTGGAACGTGCAGCGTGCACACTGCGCAGAGCTCTGCGCAGCAGTGCTACTGCACTGCGCAGTGTGCCTACTGCGCAGTAGGCTCTGCGCAGCAGGGCAGCTAGGTGTAATCCATCACCCTTCAACAGACGTAAAGGGATGTAGCTGCAAAAAGAAAAGGAGGCTCCATAGATCTGCTAAAGGGAAATGGGATGAGAGAGAACCGAGGGCAACAATAATCTGACGGATGAGAATGTTTTGGCCAGTGATCGCGTTCTTGTTTCTGGGTTAAAGAGAAAAACATTAATGTTTCTGTCCGAAGTCTTCAGCAGATGTTTTGGTCAGGACTCGACAAGAATGAGTGGGATTCATTTCATTATACACCTTTTGATCACCGACGGCTTCAAAACGGGGCAGAAGATAGCTCTGCGCAGCAGTGCCTACTGCGCAGTGCACGCAATCTCCGAAGATCGAGAAACAAGAAGAAATCTATTGAAAGATTTATCTGCGTAGTGCAGTAACGTAAGTTTAAAAAAATAAAAAAATAAAAAATATTAAATGCGGTCCGGTCCGGACCGCATTTAATAAATATATGACCCGGACCGGACCGGATAAATCCGGTCCGGTTTTTCGGTCCGGTCCGGTCTGCGGTCCGGTTTTGTTCAGCCCTAGTCCCGACTAGTCGACCTCGCATAGAAGTCTAGCATCCGATCTCACATAGAAGTTTAGCCACCCGAGGACTCCTCATGGCAAATCGAATGACCGGCAGCACTCTCCTAATACAACTCTTCAACAGGCCTCCTGGTAAGATAAGAATCTTAGAGACTTTAGGACTCTAGGTAAGATAAGGAGTTCTGAAGCCCATACCCTTAGACTCCATTTGAGACTCTACCACCTCCTTATATAAATAACCAGGTATTCTCCTTCATATTCTCACATGTTGAATTGGAAGTCTTACTTCTCTGATACTTCTTCTCCATATCTAACTTGGTCGTCGGAGTCTCCGAACCCGAGGTCACCCCGCTCGGTGATTCCTGCAGGTTCATCAGGCTTCCGCGCACTATGGTGATTTCTTGACATCATCAGGAACCATTTCTGATAACATGACAGAAACCTTTTTCGAGAATAGGTCTAGAACGAAGAAGGCTTTTCCATAACCACTGGGAATTTGGAGAATGATTGACATCCCAAAAAAGAGTGATGCTTCAAATATTTAGCTTGAATTGCTTGAACCCAAGGTGACTTAGTAGAGTACAGAATAGGGCTGAACAAAATCGGACCGCGGACCGGATTTGCGGTATGCTCCATACCTTTTGACAAACCGGTCCGGATTAGATTTATTAATATAAATAAAAAATATATATTTGTATATTTTTTTAATACAAATTACAAACCTAAACTAAAACTCTACATTTTTATATGCCCTTCCCCTTTCGAAATTAACCTAAAAAGTTTAAAAAACAAAATTTAAAAAAATGAAAAAAAATGAAACCGGAGGAACGGACCTCATTTGACTGGATCGGACCACTTATAAGTGGTCCGATCCAGTCCTCTATATAAGCACAACTATAAATCCGATCTGACAAGATTTCTGGTTGTGTAGCGCTAGGACAGAATTAGCCAACCAAGTTTAGCTAGTAAAGCTCGGTTAACATTTTCATTTGACGAAGTCCAAGACCACCCATGAATTTTGGTCAACAAACTGAACTCTAGCTTTTGAGAGATAAGTTATGACGCTTTTGAGGAAATCCACACCAAAAATTTTTCATCAATATATCTAATTCCAAGCACAGAGAAGTGGGAAGGGCATAGGATGAGATGTGATAGGAGGGAATACTGGCAGTGACAGATTGGATGATTTGTGTCCTTCAATTTTGTGTTTGAGAACAGAAAAAGCTTCATGTTTAGATTTTGGAAATAAGAGAGGAAGAACCAAATGAGATACCTTAGAGGAGCCTTTGGAAATCCCAATAATGTGAAGAATTTGACTTTGCAGATGACCATGTACATTTTTGCTAAAAAAAATGTGAGACATAGGTGCATTTAACTTCTGTCCAGTGTATGCAAAGTATTTGGATAGACTACGATGAAAGACTTTTGTCTCATGGATAGTGGCTCTACCCAATAGAATGAGGCCATCCGCAAATAGAAGATGAGAAAATGAAGGGCCTCCTCAGTTTAATTGTATTCCCTTAGGTTTGTTCTCTATTCCTCCCATTGCAGTAAACGTGTGAAAAATTCAGCACCAATTATAAATAAAGAAGGGGACAGAAGGTCACCTTGGCGGAGTCCACATGAAGATGTGAAAGTGCCAATTGGGCTGCCATTGTGTAGGATGGAGAACGAGGCTGTGGAAATACAAGAGTGTATCCAGTTGATGAATATTGCAGAAAAGCCGAGTAGAGATAATACATGAAGAATAGGTTGTCATTCCATTCTGTCATAAGTCTTCTCCATATCCACTTTGATTGCCATGAAACCTCCTTTGACTCTTTTGTGCTTGATTGTATGAAAAGCCTTAGCTGCTAATGATGAATTTTCTTGGATGATTCTCCCTTTAACAAAGACATTGGTATGGTGAGATGAAGCTAGGCAGGGAGGGATTAAAGCGGAAGACAATAATATTGGAGATTATCTTGTATATAGTATTGTAGAGGCTGATCGGTCTGAAATAGGAGACTTGTGTGGGATGGTCATGTTTTGGGATTAAGGCAATGAAAGTATGGTTAATGCCTTCTGGTAAGTGACCAGATTCAAAAGAGAGGTGAACTGTACGGATGAGATTTGCTTTGACTATATCACAATATGTCTAGAAGAAGAGGGGGTCATCCCATCAGGGTCTGGGGCTTTGTTTGGGTGCATGGAGTTGAGAGAACGAAGAATTTCCTATTTTGAGGGTATAGTGTTGAGAGCCTCTTTTTCTGTATCAGTGAGCACATTGGAGAATAGTTCTGCAAGCTCCATCAAGTTATTGTGAGTGTCCTTAGTGGAGAATCGGGATGAGAAGTGAAAGATCAAAAGATCCCCTATAGCCTGTCGATCTGAGACCCATTGGTTGTCACTATTTTTTAGGCAACTGATGTAGTTTCTGCTCCTTCTAATGACTGTGGAAGTATAGAGGAATTTGGTATTTAGCTCATTCAAGAGGAGCATTGAGTTCTAGACTTTTGCCTCCAGAGAATTTGTTCACGCTGTAATTGTTCTTCAAGAAGAACTTTCAGGTGACACTCATAGTTATAATGGGCAGGAGATTGGATGAAATGGGTGAAGTGGGAGACTTTAGCGCTGATTGCTCTTCCACCTCGTTTATCATTGGAGCTTAGGATAGCATTAAAATCACCCATAAGAAGCCACGAGCCCGTAAATAATTGATCAACAGAATGCAAGTCCTCCCAAACTTTTTTTTTTGAAACTAGGGTATGGTGGACCATACACAAAGGAGCAAATAAACGAGTTGCTTGGGAGAGCGGGATAAAACAAAACATGGATAACATTACTATAATTACAAAGTACAAAAAGGGGGGCAGCCAGCCTTCCAGGAAAACACAAAACCACCCTTAATGCCAATGGGAGGAACAAAAACAGCATAGTAGTAACCTAATCTATTAAGAATTGAAAAAACAACATTTTCATAGACTTTTGGACTCCATTATATACAAACAATTGGGATTATGATCCTGTATCATGAATCGAAGAGAATTGATTGCCGAGATGCAAGCCAGTCCTCGATAATTTCAGGATAGGAGCTTCATGGAGTAAGGTGGAGTAGATATCGGCTCACCTCCTCAACCATAGGGTCGATTCTTTCAGTGGTAAAAGTAGTGGGATGAACATGATGAGCAATATCATGGGTGATCTGGGCCCTGAGCTGTTTACGCTCTAATTTCAATTAGGTAACATTGTGATTTTGAAGTTGTTGGGAATGATGTATGATAGAGATACTGTGATCTGTTTCTGGGTGGTGGTGGGGCTCAATAACAAGTTTCTTTGGAAATAAGAGAAAGAAATCTACGTCGTTCTCAGCTTTACATTTTCCTCCCCTTCTTAAGGTTCCGAATTTTTGAGAGGTTTGAGAGCGGGGGGTGGATTTATGATTGGAAGGTTGGCGAGCCTTTCCTTTTCCTTTTGCTGCTGCAAGGGGTAATGATGGGGTATCAACAGTGGCGGATTCAGGATGGATTTTCATGGGGGTCGAACTTTACATGCAAAATAACAAGAATTTTTTTTTTCTTCGTAATGCAAACAATTTTTCTTAAAGTTACAATATCGAAAATTAAATACTAAAAGCATTAAAAATAATAGAATACACGTACCGTACTATGTAGTACGACTGAGAGATGGAAATTGCATCCTACGTTTTTGCATCTTCTGGAAATGTTGCAAAATAGTTTCGTTCTCAATATTTTTAAAAATTTCTTGCTCGATGTATACTACCATGCAATCATTCATCCAGTCATCCCCCATCCTGTTACGCAAATCACTCTTGATGATATTCATTGCAGAAAATACTCTTTCAACGGTCGCAGTTGCAACTGGTAAGACCAATGCCAACTCAATGAGTCGATAAACTAATGGAAATAGAGTATTCTTTTTGGTCTCAACCATCTTCATAGCAAGACCTCCAATATCTTCAAGTCTAGAAAAAACATCATTTATTCTGACATCTCTAATATAGGTATTAAGCTGATTTCTAAGTATCAAATGATCATCTGTTGTGAAATCTTCTGGATAAAGCTCAGCAAGACGACGTAACTTAGCATGATCAAACGCTGAGAATGAATTTTTTGGATCAAGGCATGCTATGCAAATAAGTAACTCTGTATTTGCTACTGTGAACCGACTATTCATCTCCTGAATGATCAAATCAATAACTTGACAATATATTTCCACACGAAAATGATGGAAATAAGTAATACTTTGCCCTCCACGCCTCGAACGACTACGAGTTAGTATAATGTCTTCCATATTCGGCACACTAACAGATTTATCCACACAAAAAGTTTTGACTTCTTCCAAGAATCCATCCCATTCTATATCTCTCATTTCTTGCAACTGTTCTTTCACAACTCCAACCAAACCCATAGCATTAACAATATCTTGATCTTTTCGCTGTAAGGCTTGTGACAATTCATTTGTAATTCCCAATATATTCCTCAATAGATGCATAGTGAATACAAACTCAAAATTCTCCATCTTATCCATCAAACTCATAGCCGAGCATCTTTGTTCTGGGAGAGTACCATCATCTTTTATGTGTTCAAGCACGTCCAATACTGATGACCACATAGTGAAGAGACGGATTATTGTACGGTGGTATGAACCCCAACGAGTGTCACCTACAATATTATAAGAATTATAAAACTATAAACAAATAAAAAAATTATATTAATCATAGATAATGAAATATAATAATCACCTGGTCGTGTGAGACTGATTTCTTGATTTTTGCCCCTTCCACTAGAAATCTCTCCTTTGTCCAACCGTTCCACAATATTCTCATGAAAACTTTGTCGAAGAGCATCTTTCCTTTTACATGACGCTCCGACCATATTCACAATCTGAGAAGTATAACCAATAAAATCACCAACTTGCAAGTTATTCTTTGCAATACTCACAATAGCCAATTGGAGTTGGTGAGCAAAACAGTGGATATAGATAGCAGAAGGATTGTCCCTCAAAATGAGTGACTTCAACCCATTGAACTCTCCTCGCATGTTTGATGCCCCATCATACCCTTGACCTCTCAATCTGGATATTGACAACCCATGTCTTGCAAACAATTTGTCTATACTTTTTTCAAAGATTCAGAGCAAGTATCAGGAACATGTTCCACACCAAGTAACCTTTCAATCACTTGTCCACGTATGTTCACAAATCTCAAAACCACTGCCATTTGCTCCTTCACTGAATTGTCTCGAGACTCATCAACCATAAGAGAATAAAATCCATCTCCAATTTCTTTAATGATGGCAAGTGTGGTCTGAGCTGCACAAGCACTCGCCATTTCCTTCTGAATATTTGGAGCAGTCATATGGTTGTTTCCAGGAGCATTAGTGTTAAGTGTCTTAGCAACCTTTTCTTCACGTTTGCAAAACACGTCCAGAAGCTCAAGAAAATTGCCCTTGCTTATTGAACTCTCAGACTCGTCATGACCACGGAAAGCTAATCCTCGTACCAAAAGATAACGAATGGCATCTAAAATCGCTGTTAAACGAATGCGATAATCATTCTCTTGATTGTGTCCGTGTGCGGATAACATGTGTGACACACTTTGCCGCTGATTTTCAAGTGTTTCGCATTGTCTTCTAGCTTCATTGTGAGCACTATCATGTGCACCAACATGTTCACCAAAAACTTCCACGACCTTTTTCCAATTGCTAAATCCAGTAGATGTAAACTTATCTCCCCCAGACTTCCCTCCTCTAGGTCGCCTAAACAGATAACACCACAAGCAATATGTTTCATCCTTTGATACACTATATTTCAACCAATTAAAATCTTTAAACCATACCTCCCTAAAACCCCTCATTTCTTGCCCGTATTGCTTCTTGGGAAAATCATGGCCACGGGGTTGAAATGGACCTTTGATCAAGTACTCCCTACGAACTTGATCTCTAATCCCAACATCATATTCCTCAATAGGTTTACGTAACCCTGGGTCGGCAATAACATCATCCGGACTAAACATAATGTGAGGTCTTTTTGAACTACTATCCATTTCAGAATTAGTATCTACGTTGGGAGTATTAGAAGACTCCACGCTGCGTGGATTTCTTACCACCCACTTATCCATTATCTAAACAAAATAAAACAAAGTGAACACAATCAATCAACAATTTCACAAACCAATTCAAAATATGAAAACAATTTCACAAACCAACAATTTCACAAATCACATCCTCCAAGTCAATCAAATCCCATCCTCCAACAATTTCACAACTCAAATATCCAAGTCAATCAAATCCCATCCTCCAACAATTTCACAACTCACAAATATTTTTAGAGAGAATCTTGGATAGAGAGACATACTGGGAGTCGGAGGTCCAACAATTATCAAGTGTAAAATCCCGAGGATCCTGCAAAAATTGAAACCGTCAAAAACAGGCTGCATATGGAAAAGAGCATTTCAGCTAATTCAACAAATATATGAGATTAAAGGTTTGATTGTCAACATAAAAAAACAACAGAAACAACTTGAGAGACTAAACCAAATTTCTAACGGCAGGGACTAAGTAGATAGTACGAAACCAAAACCGTTGTGCTCGTTAATTTGTCGAAATGGTGCTCTGGTTTTTCTGAAATTGCACTATCAGTAGGGTATCCGCCTACTATCCTGCCCTAACAATGCAATGAATAATCAATCCAACATTAGACTTCAAGAGGTTTGATATATTGACATAGGCGCTTTTGATCTGAAAAGGTTCCAATAGTTTGGTGGAGGACAAATTATGCATAATTGGGAGGGATGTAAGACGTGGGAGTTTGGCTTACGTCCAACTTGGAGATTCATTTGGTCGGCAGCACTAACATTGATAATAAACAAAAGGCAAAGGCCCGTGCTCAGCGGGTCATGACTAATTGGTTTGATCACGGCCTCTTTATGGTTCATTCAGAGGAGTTCCTGGTCATGGGAAGTTATAGATTGAGCTTCCCCAAAGTTCAGCAAAGACAAAGAACTGTAATATTCTCAGTTGGCCAGAGTATTGACACACAGATAACAATACTAACATCAACCAAAGCAGATATCTTTGCAACATTTTGAATGGCATATTTCACTTCTTTGGCAAGCAGTGACTATTGGATACGTTTTTCTAACACTATTCAACATAATCTTACTTTTCCTAAACTTTTCCTAACTCCTACTTATTAGAGGAGAAAAAACTTAGGCTATAATTGTCAGACCTATTTTTGTTGCCCACCATTTAACTCAACTTTTGGTTCATTGGAGGTCAGTAGGACTAATGCAAAATGATAAGAAGCCTCCTCCCATTGCTAACACCGGACACCCTATCTTTAGTAAGGGTGGATTCAAACCAAGGATTCAGATATGAGGCCTTTGGGCTCTATGAATTCACTGGAATGTTCTCGTCTCATCATTACTGTAGGTATAGAACATTCACCTTTAAATTGATATAATTATTCTCATCACACAACACAACACAACAGGACAAGATGACACAAAAAGAAAAAAAAAACCCAAAACAGTTTTCGTTGGCAAATGAAGCTAAATCTTCATCAGTTGAGTCAGGAAACAAACAATCAGGTGGGGCTGGATCTCAAATGCTTCAGATCCATGCGTATTCAATCAGATTGATGTTCACGCGCTTGCAAAAATTCAATCAGATTCATTGGCATCAATACAAGAATTTATATTTGCTTTGTAGCATAATCACATTATGTCACTGATGGCATAACATCTAGGCAACTATCTTGACACTACTAGAGCAAGTTAAGTTGCTGGCATGGGATTGACCACATTGAAGAGGTGGGTAAAACAAACAGACCCAATCACGATTCACAAATCACAATTCACAAACTCTAATTCACAGAGATACAGTGACAATCACAATTCACAGAGATACAGACTACAGTGACAAATTGACAATCACAATTCACAAACTCCAACGGAAAAATTAAAAAAGAAAAAATAGCCTAGGCAAAGAACATGTCGTTGGCCGTTCGTTGGGAATCTGGGACTTAGATCGGCTTTTGGCAACAGCGTGGACTTGTGGTGGTCGATCGGCGTCGACGGCGTGGATGGTGGACCTGCGGGCTGCGGTGCAGGGGCGGGGCCGGCAGGCACTGGGCAGTCAGGCGTCAGCAGTGCCGCAGTGGCAGGCTGCGGACGGCGGACCTGCGGTGAGAGACAGCGGATGTAGGCGGGGGTGGGCCGTGGGCGATAGGCGCAGTGGGCTGGGCACGGTGGTGACTGGTGCGGTGCGGCCGTGTGGCGGTCAGGCGGCGGGCGATCGCAGATTCGCGAGCGAGAGAGAGAAAGCAGGTAGAGAGAGAGAGAGAGAGAGGGGTCGAGTTTTTGAGTTTTTTTTTTTAAGGCAGAGGGTGAAACGGCGTCGTTTCACCCTCTGCCGGTTAAAAAATAAAAGGGCCTGGGCCTGCTAGGCCCAGGCCCTTAGGAAAATCTTTGAATGGCCTGGGCCAATGAGGATCGGGCTCCCCATTGGCCCAGGCGCTACAGGGTTAGTCTGGGCCAATGGGGATCGGGCCCATAGGCCCAGACCAACTTATATATTAAAAAAAAAAAATCTTATAATTTTTTTTTCCTCCGGACCAATGGGTGGCGGCCGCCCCCCTACATCCGCCTCTGGGTATTTCGTTTCCGATAGTTATTTATTTTAATCGGTGGATAGGAGTATACTCTGGATTGGAATCGTGGGGAGTACTGCCTGATCATTTCTACTAATTTAAAGCCCCAATTAGTATTCTTTTTATATTATGTGTAAATGGCCTTTAGGATAAATTACACAATCTCTATTACTAATCCTTTGCGTAGTTTGGCGTTTCTAATGATCCACTCATTTTTGCTAAAACCTCAACAGGGATGTGGAGTGGTTGTTGATGTGGTTGGACAGGAGGGGCTGGAGGCAGGGGTTGATATGAGGGAGAGGTGTCAATGAAAGGAAAGGGGACCACCGAAAAATCAAAATAATCAGTTGGCGTTGGAAATATAGTAAGACGTGGGAGATTTATGGATGGTAGGGCTGCACACAACCGGACCGCGGACTGGACCGGATTTGCGGTCCGGTCCTCTTTTTTAAAATGCGGTCCGGACCGGACCAGACCGGACCGCATTTATTAATATAAATAAAAATAATATTTTTTTATAATTTTTAATACAAATTATAAATTTAAAACGTTTAATTTTAATTTAAACTAAAACTCTACATTTTTATTTGTCATTCCTCCTTTGAAATTAACCTAAAAAAGTTTTAAATTTTTTTTAAAAAAATTTTAAAAAATTAAGTAGTCCAGACCGGTCCAGTCCGAAAACCAGACCGATAATCCGGTTGTTCAGCCCTACAGGACGCTAAGGAGTGGAAAAAGATTCCATTTTTAGGCCATGATATGGGATATTGTGGGCTTGGGCCTGAGGAGATGGGGTGAGAGAGAGAGTTCCAGAATGTTTATAATGTTGGAGAAAAACACTTCAGGTGACATTTGAGGATCCAAAAGTGGGTGTATTCACGCAAGTTTTGGCAGGGGGTGGGAAGAGGTGGCCTGGCTGAGATGGTTCCATGCAATGAAAACAGTAGTCATCAGGCTGGTGATTATGGGGAAAGGACACACAATCAGGTTGAAAGTCGTACTTTTGGGCATGAGACGAGGTAGAAGAGACATTACATTAAAGAGGGAGTAGACGTAGGATGCTGGAGCTTTAATTGGGGGCTGGTATGGGCTGGAACAAGATCAGTGCTTACATGGTCATTAATGACTAGTGACTCCTTGGTTATAGGACTAAACGGGCCATCTAAAGGGTTTGAGGGCATGGAAAAAACTAGAGGTGAGGGATGAGGAGGTTGAGGTGGACTTAAAAAATTGAGAATTTCTAGGAGGGGCTGAAGCAGGAGAAGATTCACACCAGTCAGAGGGTGGGTTGAATTTAGGAAGAGGGCAAAGGTATGTTGTGTTGTTGGGGGGTAGGAAATTGCAAAATGGACAGGGTGGCGCTGGGTGATGGTGTGCTGGAGGAGGCAGCCGAAGATTAACGGAGGTCCAATGAGGAATTAAAAAACAATTTTCTATTAATGTTCTAAACTTCCCATGGATTCGCCCTTAACTCAGGAGCATATCTAAACTCAGAATCAGAGTGAACATCAACAAATGAATTAATAGAATGATCAATTCGTCCACAGTAGTTGCAAAAATTAGTCAGTTTTCATATTTGAATGTGATTTTTGCCGAAGTACTAGATGAACGAGGGAATAAAAAACCAGTTTTGAGTGGTTGTGACATATCAAATTATACTTTAATCCACCAAATTTTTTACATGCAACACCAAATGGAAGTGGTTTAATTTCTAACAATGATCCCATGTGTCTACCAATCAGTGAAATGTTATGCGGAGAGGCAATTGAGAGTTGGGTACCATGGAGTTGGACCCAAAATTGGGCTGTGGATAAATCGACTTCTTTAATACCGTATTCTCAATGCCACTCCTTCAGCACCATGATATGGCCTCTAAAATTCCAAGGCCCCGACTAGAGAATGAAATCTTTTTCTTGCCTCCGTTGAAACGAAAGAGGAGTTTCTTATGTTGGAGATCCTCAATGGAAAGGTCGGGCAAAATCCCAAGCCTTTCGGATGGTTTCCAACAAGGAAGGTTTGTTTGGTGGTTTCTTTGCTATTAGTCTCCCAACAAGTACAAGGCTCGAAGCAATTTTGGCAGATCTTCCCAAGAGAGGGTTTGGGTTCGATAAGTGAGTTGATCAATCTCGATCTTCAGGGACGATGAGTCCATGGGTCGAGAAGAATCAGCACAATTGGGGCGAGAGGTGAAAAAAAGAGGAGGGAGCACAAAAGCAATTGAAGGGGGATGGAGAGTGAATCAAGGTAAGCTAACAGAGATAGAAGAGAGATGGGGGAGACTACGGGAGAGGTAAAGACTTTCAAAGCTAGACTGGTTGCGAAAGGTTATACTTAAAAAGATGATATTGACTATGAGAAACCTTTTTCACCAGTAGTTATGATGAAGTCAATTAGAATCCTGTTGTCAATCACCACTCATTATGATTATGAGATATGACAGATGGATGTGAAAATCACATTTCTGAATGGGTACATCCAAGAGGAGATTTATATGGAACAACCTGAAGGTTTCATTTTCCTGGACAAGAATCTAAAATGTGCAAATTGAACAAGTCCATCTATGGACTAAAACAGGTATCACGTTGCTGGAACATCTGTTTTGATGAGATGATCAAATTGTTTGGTTTCTCACAAAACATAGACGAATCTTATGTTTGCAAGAGAATTAATGGGAGGTCAGTAATGTTCATTATTCTTTATGTTGATGATATTCTACTCATGGGGAATGACATCGGTGTAATTTCATCAGTGAAAATATGTTTAGCTAACCATTTTTCAATAAAAGACATCAAGTAAGAATCTTACATTCTCGAAATCAAAGTGTTTAGAAATCGAGAAAAGAGAATTTTAGGGCTTTCACAGGCCCACTACATTGACAAGATATTGACACGGTATAGCATACAGGATGCCAGGAAAGAGTTTTTACCCTTTAGGCATAACATTCATCTCTCTTAGAAGATGTCTCCTAAGACACAAGAAGAGAGAGATAAGATGAGGAAGTTTCCTTATGCTTCAGCTGTAGGAAGCCACATGTATGCAATGCTCTATACAAGGCCAGATATCAGTCATGCAGTTAGTGTTGTGAATATATATCAATCAGACTCAGGCCCTTAGCACTGGACAACAGTTAGCATATTCTCAAATACTTGAGAAGAACCAAACTATATTGTCTAGTGTGTAGTGGAGAGGACATGCTAACTGTCCAGGGATACACAGATTCAGATTTTTAATCAGATATTGATGATAGAAGATCTACATCTAGATTTCTATTTACATTGGGAAAAGGAGCAGTGAGTTGAAGAAGTTTTGAACAGAACACCACTGCTGACTCCACCATCGAGACAGAATATGTTGTTGCCAGCGAACCTTCAAAGTAGTGTGGATACGGAAATTCATACAAGAGCTTGAAGTTGTTGTTTCGATTGAGTCCCTGATCACCATTTATTTTGATAAAAATGGTACTATAGCACATGCGATGGAACCTAGGTCTCATCAAAAGATAAAACACATAGAAAGAAGATTTCATTTTATTCGTGACATTGTGAATCGGGGTGATGAAGTGATGTCTAAAATAGCATCAGCTGATAATATCGTAGACTCGTTCACTAAACTGTTGACTCAGAAAGTGTTTAAGAAGCATTTAGAGTCTATAAGTGTCAAGTATATGTCTGATTGGTTCTAAATGCAAGTGGGAGATTGTTAGGTGTATGCCCTCAAAACTATTTTTTTTTGCATAATTATGAGATAATTATTATTATACATTAATTATTTGTATATTATTTAGGGTGCAACATTATAGAAAAGCCAAACTAATGATTAATGAATCGTAGGCGGGGAGTATGACTTTTCAGATCCTTGTTGACTCACTTAATTCTAGACCAAGATACATGGTAATGTATAGATAGGTCTACGCTTGTTGTGCCTCTATAAGATAGAATGATGGACTCCGTCATTGAGGTGGTGACCTTTGAAAAGTTTTGAAAGTCCAACTAGGCACAGATTAAGAATTAAGAATTATATGAGCTAGAGACTTAATCGGTGATATTATTTCGGTCCTATTAGCTCATGTGGAATATAATATGGTAGAAGGATAAATAAGTATATAATTGTTAGCAAAAAAGATTTCACAAAAACAATCTCATTATCTCGGGGGTCAATTGTGATATGTTAATGTACATGATCACAATTTGTAGAGTCTCATACATTCGGATTACTGAATATAAGAGGGTTTAATGAAAAAGAGTTTTCATGATGATCCTACGGCCGAGATTTGAGGTCCCAGATCCTACGCATAAGCACGAGCCAACCATTATAAATAACTCAGAAACTCATTTAAGAAATGAGAATTCATTTTTGAACGTGAGATTTTTTCTCTCTACATAATCTCCCTCTCAAACCTGTGTGCGTGGATCTGAATGAGGCAACACGTTTGAGCTATTTTGATTCAACGATCCTTTCCGTTGCGATCTCACGTTCCGACAACCTTATTTTCCCTAAACACTTCATTCTTCGAGAACCCAGTGTGCAAACCCACAAATCCCTGACAAAGCCTACCCTTCTTCGTGAACCTGTTGGCTACTGAGTGTGCGAACCCACAAATCCTTTTAGATTCGGTGTGATTTGAACCTAATAAGGTTCCTTTGCAGCTAGTACGAAGAATTACAAGTTTTTGGAGTCTTTCGCCTACCCCTTTTTGGAAAGGTACTGTATGCATTTGGTTGCTTTTGAATTTATGTTTCCCATTTGGTTGCTTTTGAGTTAGATTTCACTATCTTTATTGCATTGAGTGGTTCATTAAAGTGGACATGCCGAGTTGTCTCGATGTATGTTTCATTTGTCTAACCTGACCATTTAGAATACTGTCATTATTATTGATTTCATGTCTGATGGAGTTGTTTATACGAAAAATATGGATGAGTGGTCCACTGTCTACGCTTTCCCAGCATGTGGTCCCTCTTTTGACTGTTTATGTTTCTGCTCTTGTCCTTAAGTGGGTTAAGTAAATTTTAAACTTTTAAATGAGATTATTATGTCGTTTGTTAGTTAGTCCATGTGGTTGTGTTGAATAGTAACTGAGTCCCTGAGATTTTATATATGTAGATGATGTAAGTGTTTTTGCACCATGGAGGAAGGATGAGTTTTATTCATGGAAGTTACATTGGATGAGAAGTAGCACACGCATGACAGTTTGATCTAGAATATTTGTCTATTGCTTTCAGACAGCACCGTCTTAGATACAACTATCTTAGTCAGCATCGTCGCAGTCACATTCGAAGACAAAAAGGAGCAGCCCATGCAGAAAGGGCAAATGAGGGTTACAACCAAGCATTCTGAGGTGATCTCCGCGGAAGTAGGGTGAAACTGGTAGGAAGTGACATATGTTTTCGAAGTTGCTAATTTACTTGCATGTAATAGAGAGTTAGTTGTGTTAAATATTAGTTTTTGGAACTCGAAGCATGCTTTGGACAGTGTAGTTTTGAGTACTGTGAATTTATATGGTTAAGATGCAATGTTGATAGACAGTGTAGTTTGTTGAACTATTGTATGTAATTCAATAGGTTGTGCTTGTGAATTCAGAATTGGTCATAACCACATTTTGATAAAGTTATTTGTAATGATCATAGGTTGTGAAGCTATTTTGCTATAGGTTGTAACAGGTTGTATTTGTAATGATCACAGGATGTGAAGTTATGCGCTGTCACAAGTCATTTATTTTGTTGGATTAGTTTGTAACTCAAGAGGCTGATTTGATGGATTTGGATATATAATTCAGTTTGCAATGCAACTGTTATAGAGTTCTGCATATTTGCACTTACGCATTTGCATTTTACCAATTCTGCACATTGAATTCACCAACCAACATTTGCACTTACAAATTGAATTCAATGTAAAATTGATCAAAAGATTCTGCAACTATAGATTGGATTCAATGTAAGATTGACACATTACATCAAACATCAATTCAGTCTACAAACACATTACATCAATACTGTAACACCCCTCTTTTGTTTAGTTCACTTATATAATATAGTTTTTATGTATAGGAGATAAGTTATAATATATGCAATCTTATGACATTTTTTTCTTTTACGTTCATAAGTGTATCAAGTTAGACAGGGTGTCAGGGCTGATAGGATAATTAGGTTGACCAGGGGCAAAATTGTAATTGATGGGCCAGGGTATCTGGGTAAAAGTCTCGGGCTGGCTGGGAGTGGTGATACCTGAGCACTGCTCGAGAATTTTAAGACCCAGGGTCGAGCACTGCTCGGGAATTTTGAGAACCAGGCCCGAACACTGCTCTGGTTTTGTGAGGCTCGAGATCAGGAATTCCTCAAGTGAGCTGAGCCTAGGAATTCCCAGGAGGTCTGAGACCCGGGAAATGTTCCGGAGTACTGGACCCCGGGTGATCTGGAGCCCTGGACCCCTAGTTGAGTTGGACTCCTGGATCTAGTGGGTGTTGAGCCTTGGTCTTCGGGTGTGCCGAGTGTAATGCGCCATGTATGCCCTGTTATTTTAAGTTTAGACGTCATCTTTGCTCATGACGTAATTTCACCGAATGCGCATTTTATGCCCTTTTATCTGACTGCTTATGTAAAGTTTTGTTATTGGCTCACATATTGACTTATTGTTTACAAAAGAGACGTGTGATATGAGAAGTGTGGTGGAAGCCTGTGTATGGCTCCAAACTGGTTTAAATCTTGCTAATGATTGCCTAGACCTAGAGTGGGCCAGGTAGACTGGCTATGGGGAGTTCACTTCCAATATGTTGCTCTTAATTCGTTGCTTATGTTCTTATGTTGTCTTTTACGAGAGAGAGAGAGAGACGAACCTAGTACTCGAATCATAAGGAGACGAAACACTTTCACCCACCTAACTGAAAGAGAAAGGGAGGAAAAGGACGTGAGTGGGGAAGAACACCAGTTGACCGAAGGAGGAAAAGAAAAGAGAAAGTGAGTTCGGCCTACACCTTTTCTTCCCCATCAGTTTTGTCCTTTTTCTTCCTAACATAGTGCTATGTTATTTAGGTGTTGTGTCCAAGGAAAGCAGTTCAACCGACTAAGGTATGAGTGTAGAGATTAAACTGGGTCTTGGGTATTTTGGGATAGTCACATGCATGTAAGGGGTTTTAGTTGCATGTTTGTGTTGATGAGATTACTTTGATAATGGTTAAATGCTCTAATGTCATACGTGTATGACTTGATTTATGAAGCTGAAATATGTTCAGGGTGATCTGGGTGGTGTCTTTTGGTCTCTTTCAGTAAAAGAAGTAGTAAATATGAGATTGTATAGTCACGGGTTGGCCTTGCGTGAAGGATATGTGCATGCATGATCCTTTTAAACATTTTTATTTCATTTTGTCATATTTATACATGGACTTCAATTGAATTGGGTACTTGTGTGTTTGATGGTGTATAAATGGAAAGTACTTTTGTTTTAATACCGAGAATAAGAAAAGTACCCAAGTATCCTTTTTGCTAGCTACTCGGGAGATTTTTATAAAACGTACCCGAGGAGCTTTTTTGCTAGCTACACGGGAAGTTTTTATAAAATGTGCACAAGGAGCCTTTTGCTAGCTAGCCGGGAAGTTTTTAACAAGCGTGCCCGGAAGATTTTTGTAAAACATGCTCGGGAGAGTTTTAACAAGCGTGCCCGGATGATTTTTATAAAACATGCTTGAGAAGTTTTTAATTGAAAATGTCTGGGAGGATTTTATTTTGAAACTAGTCAAGAGCCCTAAAATCCTTTCTTTTACATACAATCAGTCCTTATTGGGTTTGATAATATAATAAAAAAAAAAGTTGTATAAGTTGTTGGACTTGCCTATTTGAGATTGTGGTGTTTAGATCATTATGAATTGTAGCATCTTTATGCTGAAATATCGCATGATATTGATGAATCGTTATAAATTGTACATATGTTGTATAACATGTCATGTTGCATCATATGACATGCAATATTGCATCAACATCTCGTGGGTATGAGAAACCGTTGACCGAAATGACCGAAATGAAACCCATACTCAAAGGTGGTCCTATGAATGGGTGTCGGTACCGAACACAAGTGGGATAAGTGCAAGTCACTACAAAAAGGAGTGGTTGGTATTTGTAGGCAATGAAACAATTATGCCTAACCGGGTCCTGGTGTCAGGGTGCGGGACAGTCCCAGAGGAGAGGAGGGACGCACAACCCTGCTCTGGGGGATTGAACAGAGTAAAGAAAGGACACCTCTACCGAACAAGAAAGGAAAAGAAAAGAAAGAGAAAGAGAAAGAACTGGGAAACAAATGCGTCATCCCTGCATTTCATCGATCATGTTATTTTGTTTCTTATGATCCATTCTTATTTGTTTAAATGTCTATTTTTCCCCATTACTGAGTCAGTAAGACTCACCCTTTTGTTTGTCTAATTCTTTTGTATGTACTATTGTGGCTGTGGGCATTGAGCATAACAAATGTTGACTTTTATGAGCGATGAGATTTTTGATGTTGACCCGTACATTCTGGTGACGACAATATGGACAGTTGTCACGGATACGTTTGAGTTTATTATGGGGTACGAGCCCCAATGGTACCTCAAGGATCCGCCTGCATTTCCTATTCCCTAGTTGAGGATTTTGGGTCGGTCAAAGGTGACTCGGCTCTCCTGTATCTTGTCCCTCCTTCACCGACACCGCTGACCCTGAGTCTATCGACTTAACCTCTATTACGGAGGTGATCGACCTAATCACCGACTCTGAGTCTAGGGTAGATTAGACATCAGTAGTAGTTACTTTAGTCCAGTTGCCGGTTTTATGGTTGTTGTAGGATGGAAAGTTGTAGTTAGCTTCCACTTTTGTACTTACTTTCTTTTACATCAGTAGTAGTTACTTTAGTCCAGTTGCCAGTTTTATTAGACATCAGAAGGAGTTTGCTTTTGTACAGTACTATAGTGGAGATTTTATATGTATATATTCGAGCTTTTCTATTTTTTCTGTTTTCTTTTCACTACGCCAAGAAGAAAAATTTAACTTTCACTCCCTTACATGGTTTTGAATTTTATTATAAGCCTATCACTGTAAATTATTTTGTTTTATTTACTCAAGTAAAAACTTTTAATGATTGTTAAATGTCATTTTTTGTTAAACCCCTTAAACTATTAATTTTCCTTCCTTAATATATAATTATGAATTTAACCTAAAAGTTTCCGTTAAGCTTTTTGAAGCCTATTATCAGGCCTTAAGAGAATTAGTTCATGTCGTAATCCCCGCTTGTGTGCATTCCATTACTATAGGAGAGCCTAGGGGGTAAGTACTGGCACGGGGCGTGACAAATAACGATATATTTCTACATATTACATCAAACCTACACTTCCCATAAACCTACTCAGGTAGCGACAACTGCCCTTGCACTGGATTAAGTACAAAGCAACAAAAATACACAACCGAAGAACATCTAGGAACCCAACAATCCAACATTAAGCCGCCGCTCCTTTGCCTTCTGTTTAAGAAGCTGCTCAAAGATTGGTACTTGCTCCTCTAAGATCGTCACCTTCCTCATCATGCTTGCAAAAACATCTTCCCCATGTGCAAAAGGGAAGGGGTCAATCCATTCAAAGTAATTGCATGCCAAATACCTCTGAATTCAAAGATAAAGGAATGTACAATTAATACCAATAGGCTAATGCGTACTTAGTTTTGTAGATACTAAGTGCTTGTGAAACTCTTAAATAGACACCTATTTTAGTCACAAATGACATGCATGGCTTCCATTGAAGACCCCAACTACTTCACAAAAGAGTGCAACCAGTAATCAATGGCCCATTGAATTAGGAGTTAGAATTCTCATTATAAAGCTACCTACTTAAATTACTTGGAAAGTAAATCACATTTACAACCTAATGCTCTCAAAGTAAATCCTTGCTCACCACTTACCCAAAAATAAACCATTTCTTACCTGTAGGCCACACGCCATCTATAGACTTCACAGCTCTGCAAGTACATACTCTTTGGACTCATCAATAGACATTTCAAATGTCAGAATACAACTGGGTTGTAAGAAGAAAAATTTCTCCAAACAAAATAAAATTAAATATTGTGTCCAAAAGAAAACAGAGGTTTGAATCAGACCTCATTTTTTCTCATCTTTATAAGGGTCTTATTTTTCAAATAAATCAAACTCAAGCCACAAGTCGTCTTGTTGGAGACACTAGATAATGCCATTCTCAATCAAGTACTCACCAAAATCACAATAAGATAGGGCATTATTAGTATAGAACCCAGAATTTGTATTCTGTAGAACAATCAAGGAGAAAGGAAATTAATAGAAAGATGCATTGGATGCTAACCAAACCACTTGAATAACGCGGGCATCCGAAAAATCTTCTGCGAAAGATTCCCCTCTGTCCTATTTGTCCTCATTCTTACCTTGATGCCACAGAAGCGGACATGTGCATCTTTGTCACCCTCCAGTTCTGATGGTGCCCCTTAATGCCTTCCATTGCTTACAGACGACGAGGATGCGGTTCTGATTGAAATTGCGAAGGATTTATGGAGTTGTTTAAGGGATTCATTTTTTCTCATCTTTATAGGGGTCTTATTTTTCAAATAAACCAAACTCAACCCACAAGTCGTCTTATTGGAGACACTAGATAATGCCATTCTCAATCAAGTACTCATCAAATTCACCAATAACATAGGGCATTATAGGTATAGAACCTAGATTTTGTATTCTGTAGAACAATAAAGGAAAAATGAAATTAATAGAAAGATGCATTGGATGCTAACCAAACCATTTGATTAATGCGGGCAGCCGAAAAATCTTTTGCGAAAGGTTCCCCTCTGTCCTACTTGTTCTCATTCTTACCTTGATGCCACATAAGCGGACACGTGCGTCTTCGTCACCCTCCAGTTCTGATGGTGCCCCTTCATGCCCTCCATTGCTTATAGACGACAAGGATGCGGTTCTCATTGAAATCGCGAGGGATTTATGGAGTTGTTTAAGGGAAATCGAAAGCAAATGGGAATGGGTTAGGGATTTATGGATTTAGGGTTCTTGTGGAATTGGAGCTCGATGACAGTGTTGAGACTAGTTTTAAATAGGTGCCACTTAAACACATAGTTTAAGGGCTTTAATCCAGCGTGGAATGCCATATGGCACTGGGTCACTATAGTCAACATCCATTGATGTGTGGTAGATTATAAATGGGTATGACGTGTACAACGTTATCCACATGTGTAATTTCGTTAAAGAAGTTAACGTTAATATGAGAATGAGATTAGGTCCAAATCGCAAGGATACCTGTACAGAAAAGTTAACTCTAAGGACCAATCTGTGAAAAACTTAAACCCTAGAGACTGGTGAAGATATTTAACCTAATTATTTCAGCAGAGGCAACTATAGTATAGTTTCTTCCCTTTCATAATTCAGTTCGAACTTTACAGGCTCGCTGCTTGTGCTTCTTCTTAAAATCTAATCTAAAATGGGGTAGATGAATAGCTGAGATCGCGAGGAAATACTTGAATTTTGAGAATTTACAAATTATTACCTGATTTATCCTACTTTGAAAATTATGCCCTTTGTCACATTTTCATATTCTAATAGAATTGCTTAGGTAACAAACTAGTGGCAATATATGGTTATGTGGCATGCCACATTATTTTTGTAATATTTGTTATATAATTTACAATTTATAAAAAAATTAGATAAAAGGTTGTTTTAGTTATTTAATTATAATATTATATAATAATCATTTATTTAAGACATGTGACGTGATATTCGTTAAAAATATTAGATGAAAGTGTAAGGGTAGAATTTTTTTAATCTTTTAATACTTTTATTTTATTTATATTTTTTAAAATTTTAGATTGTAAGGTTTGTTTTATTTTTAATAATTTTAGTTAATTTATAATAGTAATAATAATAATAATAATAATAATAATTTATATATTTTTTAAGACATGCTAACCGAAATGTGAGGAGTGAAATGCAAAAAATTGGCCACACTTCCGAAGTATTTTTCTATGTTTTTTTTAATATTAGCGATGAAGAAAGACTTTGTAAGAATGAGGTTTTACCATGTTTCTATAGACAATAATTTTTTGGAAAAATTATAAATAGCTCACTAGGTTTTAGTCGCTTTTGAAAAATATCACTAGGTTTCAAAAAATTTTAAAAGGTCCACTGGGTTTGTCATATTGTTATGAAAGCTCACCCGACCTAACGTCGTTAGTGGACTTAATGGAGCTGCTCCACGTCATCCCACCCACCCAATCAATGTTTGCCACGTTCTTAGACTTCCACGTCAGTTATTTTTTTGCCCTAAGTCTGCGACATCGTTAATGAACCATTGTCACGTCATCTTCATCTCTTCTAAGATGCTCGTGGCTTTTGTTTTGTTAAAAAATTTCCAAATCTTTGCCTTTCTGCAAGAGTTACGAAATCCACTAAATTTTGAAGACTTGCTTTGCCTATTTGTCTTCAAGGAAGCCGTGGGTTCATTGTTAAGCCTCGGAGGACAATAACTGCTTTCTCCCTTTTCCCCTGTGGGTCTTCATAAAAGATGTCTTCCTTCAGCTCATCATCCGCTTGTACATACGCTCTAAATCACGAAACAAAGGTGTATAGATGTGGGATGAAGGTAGTGATAAAGACTTCATGGATTGACTTAAACCTTGGTAGGAGGTTCTACAGTTGTTATGGGAGACAAGAAATGTCTAAACGATTTGAATTTTTTGTTTTAGGGGCAACGTCAGTGTGGATTTTTCGAATAGGTAGATAATGAGACTTGCCCGTGTGGCAAAGAGATTCTAACTGGACTTTTCATGAAGTTGAGGATTATGGAGAAGGAACTTAAATCGAATAAAGCAAGCAAGAGGGCAATCATATACATGTTTCTTCTTCCGTGGGTGATTATCGTCTTACTGGGACAAATCTCCTTGAAGCTTATGTCTTATCCAAAGAAGTAGCTACATTGAGACATTGGTATATGTCTGTGAGTGTCCTGTTATGTTACTTAGAATTAGAAATGTCTTATGTATTTGGGGTTTTGTATTTTGAACGTGTATTAGAATTAGAAATGTGTTATGTATATGGGGTTTTGTATTTTGAAACTTCTATTATGTGTTCATGTCTCGAAAAGGCTTGAAATATGAGCTTAAGACATTTGATTATATACTTATGGCTTATCCATATTTTGAATGTGAAGACATTCTTTCTATATGATATCCTTATGTTATGTGCAACGTGTATCAGTGTGGATTCCAAATATTTTCCATCTTGTTGTATTGAGACACTAGTTTTGATCGCCATAGTGATAAGTTGATCTGAAAGTGCATAACAGTTTAAGGCACTAAGACACTAATATTGCATCCCAAATACAAATATTATGTAACGAATGTTCATTGTGACTACTTAAAAAGTCTCCTATTCTTTGCTAGATCAACATGAAATGTCCTGAAAAATTGTCCTTTACGGAAGAATTTCATATAACCATTTGTGACTGTCTGATAGAATAGTCTGATTAAGCTCGTCTTCATCATGGATCTCACTAGTTGACGCCTTGCTAGGGAAGATCCCAAACCAATCTACAGAAGTGGTCCCAACAGAATCTGAAACATCATCACCCACTCATTTGAAATTTCGTCTTCCGTTTCATCCAAGTCAGTAAGTTTTTTAGCCTCCTCTACGTTGTAATCAGAATCAAAATTAGAGTCATGATCTGAACCCTCACTCTCATTTACAGGGCCCGAAACATTGCCTC
This sequence comes from Myrica gale, assembly GCA_963930655.1. Classification (NCBI taxonomy): domain Eukaryota; kingdom Viridiplantae; phylum Streptophyta; class Magnoliopsida; order Fagales; family Myricaceae; genus Myrica; species Myrica gale. The sequence continues at coordinate 12,570,182 of OZ005614.1, forward strand.
TACATCTCTCCTCTTAGGGTGATAAGCAGCACCTAAACCCTCTTCACCAACCTCCCTTCCCACATTACCCTCCTCATTTTCTTCCTCACCCAAGTCTTCACTCTCCTCACCTAGATCAACATTGAGCTCAACAATGGTGGGCAGGTCCACTAAATGCTCCAGCAATATATGGAGGATTTTGTGTGCCTAGCAATATATGGAGGATTTTGTGTGCCTCTTTATAGACTCTTTGCTGCATCTCTACAACTTCTTTGTCACCCAACGAAGGCTTAACCTTCGTCACTGGGTCGTCATCTAGGGAATACCACATGGAGGTAACCCAGGCCATTGACACAACTCATAGGCTCAATTGTAGAAATATAATCACGTCAATCTATCTCATCTCGTCAGTAATGCCTAAGTATTCTTCCCCCTATTTGAACTTCCCTCCATGGTGAACCAATACCTTCATAATCATCTGTCAAACAAAACAAAACATGTCAAAATGCAATTCTGTAAACTCAAACAAAAGATAACAAATACTATCATCAAACATTTCCTTTCATAGTTTTCAATTCTAACTAACCATTACACATATTGATTCATACACATGAGAGAGGGAGATAGAGATGTTATTACCAAATTAACATATTACACTAACTTATTCTGGAAGAAGAGCAACAAATAGAAGTTACCAAATTAACATATTACAATACCCTTATTTAATAATAAAAGTAAATAACCAAACAACTATATGCATTTATGCCTATTTAACAAGCCTTGGTACAAGCACATGAGAACAAAATCACTGAATAATATGTATTTTAGGCTAATTTAGTAACAAGCCTCGGTCAAAGCACATAGGAGCAGTATATACTAAAATGTACCACAAACTTAGATAATTTTGTCAGTCTCAGGACCACAACTTGGGTCCACACACTCAATGAATGCATTAAAATAATTCTCACAAGTAGACAAAAATTAGAGTATGTGCACAAGAGAACAAAAAATATTCGAAACAAGGGTAACATTTCATCGTTTACTTTTTTAATCATCACATGTTATAGATAACACTAACTCGAATATCACCCAAAACATAAAAAGGCATCTTAGTCAACAAAGGAAGCGGACAGTTAAAGTTTCTTTGTCACTTTATCAAAGCTGCGGACAAAACACCCATTTGTTTCTTCTTTGTCACTTTCTTCTTGAGTTCGAGTTAACCAAATGAAATGTGATTCTTTTGATTCTTTGAAAAACCATTTTGTTGAAATATTGTACGAAGTAGCTATCCGTTGCTATCCGCAACAATATGAATCACGTTTAAAAGTGAAATATTTCAACAATAACCAAATGAAATATTGTCGATTGGTAGATTTCTCTTTGTTGCGATAGGAGTCACAGATTGACAACAAATGAGTTTCTAATTTGAAACATACGAAGAGGCAATAATGTAGCTTAGCACCCAACGAAGATTTTGGGGAAAAATTGTACCTGTGATACGATGAAAAAGAAGATTTGCAAAAGTGGGTTATCCTCAGCCCTCCTTCCGCAAGCAGATGCACAGGTGCTCGAAGATACACATGTGCTCGAAGGTTCTAGGTTTTTCTCCTATTTGGGGATTTTGAAACACTTAGCGATTTTAGTTTTCAAATGAGTGTTACTTTCCAAATGCTATTGAGTTCGAAGGAGGTCATTAAATGAAGTGACAATGGTTGGGGACGTGGCACACGACATGGCATACTTGAGGCAAATATCACTGTGGTGGAAGTTTAAAGACGTGGCAGACATTGATTGGCTAAATTGGGATGACGTGGAACAGACTCCTTTAAATCCATTAACGACGTTGGGTCGGGTGAGTTTTCGTAACAATATGACAAACCAGTGGGTCTTTCTAATTCGTAATTTTCCCTAATTTTTAATTTTTTTGTTCTGAATAGAAGATACACTTATTACTTATGGACAAACACTCCTTTAAACCTGTGATCGCTGATATATATCCATTGTTAGCCACGTGGACGGTTGACGATCAGGATTCATGGTTTCATGTGATCTCAGCACTTTAGAATTACTCTCCCGAGTCCCAAAGCCCTAGCCCCTCATATCTGTCTCCTTCTAAAAGCACAATTTGCGTCTTTAGCAGTCGCGCCGAGCATCAGGACCAGCAGCCATGGTATTAACTTCCTCCCAGAAACCCTAACGACGTAGAATTCCGTTATCGTTTCGCTCGCTTCGTGCACTCACTTACACCTCCTTTATTTCGCAGGGTATTGATTTGGTCGCCGGTGGCAAGAGCAAGAAGTCCAAGCGGACCTCCCCCAAATCAGATGATATTTACCTGAAGCTTCTCGTTAAGGTACTTTGTCTGTGTGTCTGTGCAAAATGTATATGTGTGGGTGATTTGCGGTTGACGTTAATCACTGATATGTGAACAGCTGTACCGGTTTCTGGTGCGGAGGACAGGTAGCAAGTTCAATGCTGTGATACTGAAGAGGCTTTTCATGAGCAAGGTCAATAAGCCGCCTCTATCACTCTCCAGGTTGATTGGTTTCATGAAGGGCAAGGTCTCTCTCACTCTCTCTCTCTCTCTCTCTCTCTCTATGTTCTGTCTGGGTGCTGGGTAAATCGAGTAGAAAGAAGAAAACAAGATTTACATTGTTTGGATGTTTAAGGTAGGAGCGTATCGTTTAGGATCTCACGAACTTAGAGAACCATTTGTTTGGTTGCTAAGAAAGCGAAGGATTGGAACATGTAATTTTTATTAAAACCTCAATCGACATACGTAGTTATCAACCGAGCAGTCTTTAGGGTTTTCTGTGCGACTTTTATCTATTCGTGTTGATAGATATTGTTTCTTATATTCGTGCTGAATGGGGTCTCTGGTTTCGTTTACAGGAGGGTAAGATTGGTGTGGTTGTTGGAACTGTGACTGATGACATTCGAGTCTATGAAGTCCCTGCCCTGAAAGTGACTGCCCTTAGGTTCACAGAGACCGCTAGAGCGAGGATTGAGAAGGCTGGTGGTGAGTGCTTGACATTTGACCAGCTGGCTCTCAGAGCTCCTCTTGGGCAGAACACGGTATGTACTTTACTTCGTTTTTCATTTGTTAATTGTGAACGCAACTGGTTCTATAGTTTTTGTTCTTGATAGTCAAATGGATATTTCCAAATCACAGAGTAGTAGATTATCTAAATATGGAATTGTGCTGTTTCACAGGAATTGAATAGTTTTGATTATGAATGCTTGCTTGATTTGTTCTTAGTGACAATACTTGAGTGGTTGTCAAATTTGGATGAAGTTGATGGATTTGCAAATTAAAATTTTCTTAGATGATTATTTCATTAGTCTGGATGGTTTATAGGTTGGAAGGTGTAAGTTTATATATTTTTAAATTTTAGTAGCTTATGGTATTATTACTTTTGAAGTGATTTCTTGGGTTCATTATTCATGCAGCTCCTGCAAGCTTTATTATTGTGATCCTTTGAAACTTATGTACTAGTCTATAGGCTAGCGCCATAGTTAGAAGTAATCATTAACCTAACTGCTTCAATTATCTGGACCTGTTTGTGGCACGCCTTGTGTGTTTGGTGTGCGTCTGACTTCCTTGGAGATGCCCATTCTGCCAAGATCATATTAGGAGGTTTCAAGCGGTAGTTTTTCGTGGCTCCGCATTTATGGTTTTCGTGGAGTTGTCTGTGCTGGTTCTCCATATATCTTCTCCGAAGAACCTACCTTTCCCCTGGTCAGTGTGTAATTACTGTAGGTCCTGACTAATTTTGGTGGTTCAACTGGGAGTTTTTGGTCTGATGTCAAAATTTCCGGTGGTTAGGTACTTTTTCAGAGGTTGTTTGAGAAATGCAATTTCTCTTGAGGAAGGTTAAGACAGGACCATAAGCATCATTTTTTTATTGGTTAAATGAAAGATGCTTCCGTTTTATTTAGAATCTGTTGTTCCTTACTACCTGACTGACAACTTGCTACTCTCCTTCAGTTCTGGTACTAGAATCTGCATGGGGGAGGGGTTGCATAGATCCTGATTAGCCCATTGTCTGAACCATACGATAGCTGGGCAAGCTTGCTAAATTATAGACGTTGAAGCTGAAAGGGAAATATATGGATGTCCAGAATTTTATGCAATATTTAAACTTATCTTTTCAATAGAAGGGGTTGGTTCTGCTGGGAGTTCATATAAGTGGGTTGTTCTTTGTATTTATTTGTCAGAACTTCATGGATATATCTTAACCCACTAATACTGGATATGCAAATCAGGATTTATCTGATCTGATCTCCTATGTTCCTGTGGTTGCCTATTTGATCAAGAATATTTTGTCTGCTGGTTTTTTGTTTTTGGTTAAGAGAGCGATCGTTTGGAAATTGATCAAAGATATAAATGCCGCAGGTCCTCCTCAGAGGTCCTAAGAATGCTCGTGAAGCTGTAAAGCACTTTGGTCCAGCTCCTGGTGTGCCACACAGCCACTCAAAACCCTATGTTCGAGCAAAAGGAAGAAATTTTGAGAGAGCTAGAGGAAAAAGGAACAGCAGGGGCTTCAGAGTCTGAGTTGCTGAAACCCATCTGCAAAATTCAAATGCACTATGGTGGTTCCCTTTTTATATTATGTTTTGCAGGTTTCATTTGTGTTTTCCCTTTTTGAGATGGATATTTTTTCTTTTAGAAGTGCAATCCGTTGGATTTTAAAGCTTGTTGAGTATAGTGATGCTAAAGCATGATTTTAAGTAGTTAAAGCCGTGACTTTTGTTCGTTCTCAATTATCTGAGTCATGCAATTAGTATTTTATATTTACCTTTATCAATTTCCAAATGATCTGTCAATGGCTTGCTTGTGCTGCCTAGACAAATCTTTTTGACTGTCGATAACTTTCTTTAGATGTGGTGATGACCCCAGTTTGTTGATAAACAGTGCGTAATCAATTTTTTTTTCAACGTTCATATACTAAGCCATTTGGTAACATTCCGCTCAGAGCTGGTATGGTGTTACTTTTGTGTAGGGTTACATTATCCTAAGCCACAAATGTGCAACGTTAAACTCCTTGGTGGGAGTTGAAACAGCCCATTATGATCCGTCTTAATATTCTTCCATGATCACAGATTGAGAGGTGCAAAATCTGGTTTTGTATATCTGTAATTCTCACTCAGTGTTAGCCCCTGCTCGGTGAGGACACAAGCGATCGTGTTTTATAACGTAGCAAGGACTACAAATGACTAAGCACTGCAGGAGAGTGATTTGTCGCTCTCTCGACCACCAAAGTAACTTCTATTTGCTCTAAGTCAAAGCATTCACTGTCACTAGATTTGTTCATTGCAAATTTCAACTTGGGAATAATTACTGCTTGGGATCACTTGTGAAGGTCTTGCTTGCCACAATTAAAAAGGGGTCACCATAATTAAACACAGCAGGGCTTAATGTTGATTATGGGTTCTTTTATTATTTCTGGAAGTACAAATATCAATATGGAGAACGAGCTCGTTGCTTTATACAGATACATCAGGAAGCTGGAGCGGAGGCCCAACCTTCGATAGAGTTTCAATTTGACACTTTCTCGCCACTTAATCCGACGCACGGCCTATTCCTAATTAGGTAAATAATTAGTCTGCTTGCAGATAAAAAACAAGTAATGGGGTTTTGGGGGTGGCAAATAGCGATCAGAACTGCTTGATAAGTTCATATATGTGTGCGCTACTCTCCTCTGCCTTCTCTTGGTTGATAAAGTGCGCTACTCCCTCCATCACAACTACGTCTTGCAGATTGGGCACGTCTTTCTTGAAGCCACCGCTGTTTATATATTCCTTGATACCTGGGATATTGTAGGCGATGTCCTGGTCGCCAACAACGAACTTCGCTGGTACTTTGATTTGACATTCAGTCCATGGTGCTGTGAGCTCCCACCTCCTGCAAGATGAGCGAAAGTGATGCTTTAACTGTTAATTTCTCTCATCTCGGGTAATCCCAAACTACAAAGTTGGTGGGTGCATGTGCAATTTTCAAATTAAATTTTTTTAAAAAATCAATGAAAATAAGCATGAAATCTACAGGCTGCTAGCTCGATAATAATTCAATCCTCCGGTAAAGCCTCCGCGGTTAAATTTGCTGGCATAATTGCTACTATCTTCTTCTGACAACCACGCAGGCAAGGTATCTGGAGTTGGCAATCCTCTAAATCCGACATCTTTAGATACACAGGATGTGGACCAAAAAGTGAAAAGAACTTCTTCATTAGTATTGCAGTATCCACACAAGCAAAATCTTTTTAAACCTCTCCAGGTTCCTGCAGCAAAATTTAGTAATTTAGAGTCAGATGAGTCACATAACCAGAGAGAAATATATGCATACCAGTCAGCCTACCACAACAGAACAAACTTGGAAAATAGATCAGCAAGAATCGCAAAAACGGCCTTACAGGAAGTCTCCGAGAGAGAGGGTCATAGAACACATTGAATGAAGGCTTTATCCCAATAGGAATCAGGCTCTCACTGTTTTCTTTCTAGGCGGAATCAGACTCTCACTTGACCTCCTCAAAGGGAGGTTTTAACTGGTTGCACTCAACATTGTCTTCTATCTTACTAATACGACTAAAAAAGGTAGAACATAAGTTTTCAAGTCATGAATTAGAGAATGGCAGGAGCTTTCAAATCTTGATCAAAGTTAAAATGATAAGGTACTCCTAGGCACCTTTTTCATCAGCCCCAACTATTGCGCCCTGATAATGAAGGGAAAAGGTTACTTACCAAGTACCATAATACAAGGTTGTACATCAAAGAGGATGGTTAATAGAAAACAAGAGAAATCAGACTGATGAATACTAAGTTCTGGCCAGTAAGAATTAAACTGCAGTGTCTAAACCAAGTCCAGTTAAGAAAGTAAACAACAAGTATTGTAACAATGAAAGAACATTAAAATGAAAATAAGAGCAAAAAACCCCTCGGATATTGTTTTTAAAAAGGGGGCAAATTATCACCGAAATCACCAAAGGTCCTTTAGGACCAACCACCTCATGAGGAGAGGAAGGACTTAGAATAGGGTCAAGAACATTCTCTCCTACCCCTTATGGATCCACTCTCAATAAAATCCTGGTCCTTCTCCATTATCCGAGGGGTTTCAAAGGTTGGAGTTCCAGGTTAAAAACAGGCTGATTGAAAGCTGCAGATAATTGCTTCATTGAAATCTCAAAGTAATCCAAGTCAGGATACTGAGTAGACAAGGCAGTCTTAACGGACTTAAAGCCATTGATAAAACCTTGGGCCCAAAAAAGTCATATGAATTCCCGATCTCAAGTTGGAGTTGATGTCTCACCTCAGCCATCTCATCTATCAAGTGTTTGATTTGATCCTCTTGGAGTTCAACCTGACCTGATAGGTGTCTTGCCTTACCTTCTAAAAAGCCGATGTGATCCTCCTTTAGACCTGAATATTCCCGCAATTTATGACTCTCTTCCTCGAGCTCAATTACAGAGTCTTCTAGGCTGGATACTCGGTCTTGAAGCACTAATTTGGTGTCAGTAATTTTGGTGAGTGATGTTTGCAAGGAATCTATGGTACTCTGAGTTTGAGCAATCAAGGCATCATTCTCATGTGTGATCTGAGTAACCAAGGCATCTTTCTCCAGTTTTGCCGGCACCTAGAAAGCTTGGAAGTCTACTATTAGTTTGCAGTAAGCAAAGAGAGCCTGATCAGCCCGAGCCTCCGCCTCATAGATTTTGAGGGTGTTTCTCAAAACAAGATAATCTAGTCTCTGGCTCTATTCTTTATACTTTTTGGCCTCACCCGCCTCATGTTCACAACAAGTCGTTTGATCTTGATATTCTTGTTCCAGCTGCTCTATCTTTTCTGACATGTCTCTAATCCCTTCTGCTTGCTGAGCCTTGCTAAGATTATGAGCCTTTCGTGGGCGAAGAGCATCCTTGGGGTTGGAAGGCACCATAAGGCCTTCATCTTCCTCCAAGTGTTGTTCTATTGGTTCTACTGGTTGTCTACTCTCTTTTGAGGGAGAAGTTGATTGCTCTAACAAAGGCTCAGTCTCCCTACCGTGTTTGAGTTCTCGAATGAGGGATTCGAGCCTTTCAACCTCTTTTTCAAGTTGTTCCTTCTTTTGCTGCTCATCTGACAGAGATGATTGGAACTTAGCCAAATCTCGTTCTTTGTTACTAAAAACATCAAGGGTTTGGTGCAAGGACACGACGGTCTAGCAGAAGAGTATACAAATACCGTGGATTAGATAAGAAATGTACAAATAGAACTACAAGGGAAAAGAATACGATTTAAATAAGATCACCTCGACCTTTGCAAGCAAATAAGTGGCAGTCGGAATTATACTCTCAGGATGGGTGCACGAGGCAAAAGCTTAGCCGAGACAAATTCTCATAAGGGAGCTATAGGATCTGAAAGCCAGGCTGACAGAATATCAGAGACACTTTCACCTTGAGGAACAAAGGGAGCGGACTTGGCTGGATCTGATCTAATATAGTGGTTCCTTGAGCAAGCCCTATGAAATTTGAGATTAGTGATTCGGAGGGCTAGGGCTCGAACCCTACCACCTTTTTTACCCTAACCAGGTACAGGAGGAGAGGCTGTGTGTTTTCTCTTCATAGGGGGATCTGAACTATTTCGTTTCGATTGAGAAGAAATCTATTGTAAATCTTTCATTTTAGGTTAAGGGTTATTCCCGCTGGAAGCGGCCCTGAGTTTCTTGGGTGGAGAATTCTAGAGCCATGTTATGAATGTTTCTCAGTCTTAGAAGCCGTGGAGATAGAAGAAGGTGTAGATTTATTTTACAGAAGGGCCACCATGGCCTTCCTTGACTTCATTACCTTAGGAATGGCAAAAGAGTCCCCGCCAAACGATTCTGGAATCATCTTCCAGAGTCCCTTCGAAGAACCTAGGGAGGAACATGGGCAAACAAAAGCCCATCCGGATGGGTAAGCCAGAAAAGAAAAAGGTCAAGGAGGTGTCCCATGAGTGGACCATGGTCAACAAACAAAAGCAGGGATTTCGAAACAAATAAGAAATGAGGAAGGAATGAGAACTAGTATATTAATACCCGGGGTGGTAACCGGACTCACAGGTCACTTGAGCTGGAAGAATTTCTCGATATTGTTTGGTGCCATAACTATGGTCAAGTCCCTTGACCCATACGTCATGATTGCTTGAGTACAAGATGTTTCCTCTTCCGATAGAGCTAGTGAGAGAAGAATCAAAAGAAAGTGCGGATGAAGATAACGAATGGAACTAGGAAATAAGAAAAGAAAAAGTCAAGACTCTGGGATGAAATTACTAAACGTCGGCAGAGGGAATGCCCCAGGCGCCATAAATGGTTTCAGGATTCTTTGTCCCTAGAACCTTTCGCCATCCTATCCCGGAGACAAATTTTTTTTCCTTCCACCCTTTGTTACTGGAAGGATGACCGGAAAAAATAATCTTGGAGCTCCTATTGACAAATTACCACAATCCGTCGTCGCCCTCCAATTCCTGCAATCGGTAGAAGTGCAAAAACTTTTGGGGGATAAGCCAGGGCCTTCGAGAAACCTTCCTCTCTAGGCAGATAAATTATAAGAGAAAACGCCAGCCTTTGGGAGCAAACGAACAAGGGGTTATTGACAAAAATTTCAAAACCTTTTTCGCCTCTTTAAGGAAAGGAAATCGGAAACCGGCCACAAGAAAGTCTAGATAGAAGGCGAACTCATTATTTTTGGGCACCTAATACTTTCGGCGATATTAGCCAAATGTACGTATGTTATCTTAGAACATATTCGAGTTAAGGAGGAATCCTTCGAAGGTTGAAGAAGAGAACAATGTGCCATTGATTGACAAAAAAAATGAAGAAAACTGGGTAAAGGAGGGAAAAATATTTCCGAGGAACAGAGCGGTGTCACAACGACGGAGAAGAAATCACAGAAAAAGTTATAATGACTCTAGGTTTCTGACAGGGGAGGGGAAGTGAAAAGAAACTTCTTGAAAATAAAATAATAATAAGGCGGGAGATTAAAACCCATTAAGACAACGAATGGGCCCTGAAGCATTTCCTTTACTTGCATCATATCCAGAGAAATGGGGGGTTACTGATGGGGATAGATTTTTCAGCCTTAAGAAAGCTTATTGAGGCCCAATGAGAAAGTACCCAAGCCTATCTGAGTACATACAAAGCTCGTGTCGACTAAGAACTTAGTCTTGTGGGAGAGATCGAAAACTCTCTTAAATGGGGATCACATCAAGTGTAAAAAATAAAGCCTAGGGGGAGTTAATTGTGAGACCCCGAATTTCATTATGCTATTTACGTATATGTATCTGTTTTGTATTTAATTTTGGGACTATTATTGTGCCTATTGTAAGAGATTTTGTTATATTACAAATACTTATTAAATTTAATGTCAATGAGTGCATCTTATTATCTAATAGATGCTGAGTTTTCCTAAGCAAATTCACTATATTAAATATGAATTATGATTATGAAAATCAGTGCATAATTACCTTATACCTTCATTAGGTAGTCTTAAGCTTCATAAGGTGGACTAAGTAACTGTATAGTTTGCTAAGTAAGAGGTTAATTTGAGGTGCAAAGAAAGGCAAAAGAGAAGTAGGAAGGGTGATTCACGTGAAGAGCATAAGGAAAGGTAATAGTAGGCTGAAAATTGTAGGTTGAAAAGTGAGTAAGTATAGGTTGAAAAGTAAGTGTAGGTTGAAGGAGAATCACGTGAAAGGGCTTAGTAAAGGCAAAGAAGTGAGAGAGAGAAGACCAAAGTAAAACAAAAGAAGTAAAAAGAAGGAGACAAAACATTAACTAGATGACATGACTTGTAGAGCAAAGAAAAGTCAAAAGAGAAGGTGGTAGGAGAAGTTATGTGAGGCATAAGAAAGCAAGAAACAAAAGAGAAACAAGAAAAGCCAAAGAAAATAAAAGAAAAGCAAAAGAGAGGGAGTGATGGTGATTCACGTGAAAGAGAGGAAAGACAAAACAATTGTAGGCTGAAAAGAGAAGTAGGTGTAGGCTGAAAAGTAAGGGTAGGCTGAAGAGAATTCACGTGAAGGGCAAAAGAAGGAAAAGAAATAAAAGAGAGGAGACAAGGCGTTAAATGAGCTGACAATATCACATGAGCAATACAAGCAAGACTTTTCTCCCCCCCATTTGGACGTGAACTTGGCTAAATTCAGCCTTGCCACTTTGCCTTTCACACCTCTCCCTTTCCACACACATTCATTTCTCACTTGGTTGCACAAGAGAGCACACAAAGAGAGAAAGGGGAGAGAGGCCGAGAGGAAAAGAAGGAAAAGAGGAAGAAAGCCGAAGAGAACAAGGGGGAGAAGCCATGGAGAAGAAGAGGAAAGGAGAGAGAGGGAAGCTGTGAACTTGGCTAAATTCAGCCTTGCCACTTTGCCTTTCACACCTCTCCCTTTCCACACACATTCATTTCTCACAGGTTGCACAAGAGAGCACACAAAGAGAGAAAGGGGAGAGAGGCCGAGAGGAAAAGAAGGAAAAGAGGAAGAAAGCCGAAGAGAACAAGGGGGAGAAGCCATGGAGAAGAAGAGGAAAGGAGAGAGAGGGAAGCTGTGAAGGAGATCAAGAAAGAGAACAAAGAAACTAAGAAGAAAAGAAAGAAGTAGAGAGGAGAAACAATAAGGTAAGTTCGGCCTTTGGAGGTTGAACTTGACCAAATATTTTCTTGCATGTTGTGTTCATTTTTTCTTTGAGATTTTCTTGTTTATGGATCTGTTGGTTGTCATGTAGTGTTGGGTTGGTTGTGAAGTTGCTGGTGGTGAAGGATACATATGAAGGCTACCGTTTTGGTTGGATGGAAAAATAGAAATATGTTGTTGTAAGGATTTTAACAAGCATGTAGGATTTGAGATCCCCTGGCCAAATATTGTGATCTGTTTGAAGTGGATTAGTTGTTGTATATTCTTGTGACTAGAGGTTGGGTATTGATGTTTGAAGCCACTGATTTGAGTTGTTAAAGCTTGAGAAACATGTTGGGTGATGATCTTGTGATTATAGACTAGTTCCATGTGAAATTAGAAATGTATACCCTTGATGTTGTTGCTGAAATGTTGCTATTGTAACATTTGGAATATAGATGTGAATAATGTTGGTTTGACATGATGTTAGGGTAAGGTTAGGGTTTCAGTCAGTGGCCTAAACCTAAGAGCAAGTGTGATTGGAAAATGTTAATGTGTGATAGTGTTGTGAAAATGGAAGAAAAGGAACAATGAGAGCCGAATGGTTGCTGCCTTATGGCATGAGATGTCTCTTTTGTTAGGTTTTATTAAGAGTTGCTGCTGTTAAGAACTTATTCCCAACACAACATACATTTCCCAAAGGTTATAATTGAGGGTACCATGCCATGACCACCTCCCCGTACTCACCGGACCACTACTGCCTCGGTTCCTCTTGAGCCAACCATGGTCACAGATGCTCTAAAGCATTTAGAGTGGAGACAGGCACTTCAGTAGGAATTTCAGGCTTTATTGGACACTAAAACGTGGACCTTAGTTCCACCTCATCCCTCTTAAAATCTCTTAGGCTGTAAATGAATTTTTAACACCAAGCATCATGCTAATGGTTCAATTGAACACAAGAAGGAAAGGTTAGTAGCAAAAGGCTTCCATCAACAAGCGGGTTTGGATTACACATAAACTTTTAGTCCCGTTGTGAAGCCCACTACAGTCCGAATTGTGCTATCCCTTGTTGCTCAACATGGTTGGCCTCTACGTCAATTGGATGTTTAAAATGCTTTTCTTCATGCTGATTTATCTGAAAATGTCCTCATCGCACAACCTACTCGCTTTGTGTACCCAAATCATCCACACTACGTTTGTCAGCTCAAGAAGGCCATCTATGGTCTCAAACAAGCTCCCAGAGACATGAGTGCTCAAACAAAGACATTGAACCAGGGTTCACTCCCTCTCAGTCAGACAATTCTTTATTTACTTTTATTCGGCCTACCCTCAAGATTTATTTTCTGGTATACATGGACGATATTGTTCTTACAGGCTCAGACTCTTCTGTCCTTCAACGCTTAATCACTTCACTTCGCTCAAATTTTCCACTAAAAAGATCTTGGGCAGCTTCATTACTTTTTGGGCGTTCAAGTTCATCATCTCTCCACTGAAATTTTCCACTTTCAGAAGAAATATATTCTTGATATCCTAAAGAAGACCAACATATCCACAACAAAACCAGTACAGACTCCTATGGCTACCTACGGTCAACTCACTGCCCATGACGGAACTGCATTTGAGGATCCCACTCTCCCGTGTGTTTAACATTGGCAAGTCCTGAAGAGAATACTACGATATCTTCGACACACTGTCGACTTTGGCCTTTAGTTAACTCGTTCATCTTAATCTGTTCTGGCTGCTTACTCCGATGCAGACTGGGTTGGTTGCCCAGATGAACACTATCCACTAGTGGTATCTGTGTCTTTCTCGAACCAAATCTTGTCTCTTAGAGCTCTCGCAATCAGCCCATCATTACTCTTTCGAGCACCAAAGCTGAGTACAAGGCGGTTGTGAATGCTACATGCTAACTCCTCTGGATTCAAGCTCTTTTATGTGACTTAGGGGTGTATATATATATATATATATATATATATATATATATATATTGTAGGCAACTAATGGAGTAGGACTTAACCTGTGGATGTGGGGCAAAGAGAAGAGTTGCCAGCTGACCTAAAGTTCATTGGCGCTTCAGGATTATGTCTTGAAAGAAGCTCATAGGTATTAGGAAACGTGTGGTTTTCGCTTGTCAAAGGTCGTACTTCTTTTTTTCGTAGTCAATCCACGACTTTATTGCAAAGGGTAAGATTTTTTTTTTGGTTTTTCTCTCTAATGCAAAGAGGTAAGATTACAAGAGGGACGGTGCATTATAACCCAGAAGTCCCAAGGAACGGACAACCAACCTAATAGGTTCGAGGCCCACAGATAACAGAGAAGACAGAAGGCCCTCATAAAGTGGCCAACCATGCCCAACTTAGCATAAAAGCCCAGTTGGGTTCTGTTACGAAGAGTTAAATGAACATATTCTTATGTGCAGTACTAGCCAGGCAGTGACCATTCATTTTACGCCTCTCTTATGTCCGGCTAAAGCTGGATATTCCAGGAAAATTTGGATACAGGGCTAAATCAGTACACTACAACGTTCTGTTGCGTAGATTTAGATATTTAGACAAAAAAAAATGAAAATTACTTATTTCAAGAATTTTACGAAAGTAAATTTTATTTTAATCATATATATTTCCCTAAAAATAATATAAGAATGTTGCACTTGCTTTCCAAAGAAATCTTTCTCAAACCCCAAATTTGAAAGTGTGGACATGAGATTGGGTGCGTGCTCCCGTGAGGTTCAGAGCCCTATGATATTGCCTAGACATTTATAGTAGGGGTAAGTATTCTGATTCTATATGGTTACTCACAGGAATATAATTTTGTTGTTTCCGAAATTTTGGAATTGAAATAAAAAATTCGGATTCGGCATGTGGATTTTTTCGATATATTTTTTTGGGTCTTAATTGGAAAAAAATATTTTTGGGTCGAATTTTTAGAAGATTTTTCAGTTATTTATCATAAATTAACAACAAATGTAAACATTCATCCAAAACTGAGATTCTAAAATAAACATTCAAGCAAATTCCATATGTTATACTTTATTTTGAGAGATTGAATATTTGGTCACTAGATTTTGCCCCTTAGAGCATTATTACCGGCTTCTTCATATTTGAATCTCTACTTTAACCAAAAAGTGCACTTCTCTATTTTAACTACTAACTTTTTTAAAAACATCCCCATCAGCTTCTTTATTTTCACTATCTACTTTTACTATTCTATTAAAATATTATTTTTCAAAGATTTTTCTTTTCTTTCTTTAACATTTATTTTTTTGAATATTCGTTTTATCGTAACGGAAATCGAATTTTTTAAATTTTGTCTTTTTCTAACGGTCATATTTTCTAACTCCAATCGGACCTGATCGAGCACTTGTGACAATTACATGGCCAATTATAGGAGTTTCAGATGAATGATAAGTTTAATATGTATAATTTGTAATAAGTTTAACATTCATTATTTTCTATTTAACAAGCTGGTGTAGTACTTTATGTTTTTTTTTTTCTAGAACTTCTTAGCTGCAATAAAAATTGGCAATTTTACTAAAATGTTCAATAAAAACAAGTGCACAAAAAAAGTCCAATACCTAATCAAAAGTGCAGAAATAAGATAGAAAATGTTCACTAAAGTTCACGTTCTGAAATGGATGCCGTAACACAGCCATTAGTTCCAGGCAAACAACCCTGGATCAAGGTACTACAAATTGGAAAGGAATCACGTTTGAATAGGAAGGCTATAGCTTTCTGCAGTTAAACTGTTAAAGCCTCAAGCTTAATAATTCCAACTTGTGAGGCATAAAATGTGGGAAAAATTTTAAACCGAGAACCCAAAAGAGAGAGGAAAGAAGTAGAAGAATAAGACTTGAGAAAATGCATCATCACAGATCCACAAAAACGTGGTATGTTTTGGAGTCTACTGCAATAAGCCTCAAGGCCGCAATTGCTGCTGCAACGGACATGCAGCCGAAGAAACAAACGTTGGGAGACGAGGGAGAGAGAGAGAGTGAGTGGGAGAGAGAGAAAAATAAGTGAAAATATATTGTTATTTTATTATAGAGAAGTGAATATTAGTTCTCTAAAAATAGAAAACCACGGTTCATTTGTTAAAATTTTTTGCTAACTTTTGTTAAAATAAATAAGCTGCAAAAGCCTTATTTTGGACTATTTGGTTAAATTGCTTCTCCGTTCTAACCAAAAAGTTAGAATAGAGAAGCTACTAATAATGCTCTTATAATGAAATAGTCACTAAGAATATTTTTTTTTTACTTTACAGTCATTGAGTTCTAACCCAAGTAACTATTTGGTCCATCCGTCAATTTTCCGTCAGCCCCTCTAAGTAAACCCGCAAACACATTAGCATTCTCGCCAACTTACCCCATTTTTTCCACGTAAGTATTTCAATCATCTGCACAAGTTAAAAAACGAAAACCAGTTTTTAAACTAATGGTGTGCACCGTTTTGTTCTTCTTTCCGGATGTCATGCAATACGGATGAAATGTTTGGTGAGTAACCAACTTCTGCTATTCGTGTTCCAATTGTTTCAAGCATCATGTAAATCTCCGAAGAACGCTCGTGCTCTCTATCCCCTTCAACAAATTTATGAACTCTTCCCTCTGCTTCAATCAAGCTCCAACCTGCAGTTTTATTAGTGTTCTGCTCAACCATTAATCTCCGGACTCGAACCACATCTTCCCATTTCCTTGCTTTGGCGTATATTCTATATAATTGTACATAATGGCCCATCATGGCCAGGGTCCAATTTTATAAGCCGATTTCCAATCCTTTCTCCCAGTTCTACTAATCCATGAATCTTACAAATCTTACAAGCACCAAGTAATGCTGCCCACAGCCCCACAGTACCGGATCTGGAGGAGCTTTCATCTTCTCAATCAATTCAATAACTTCCTTGATAAAACCAGCACGGCCCAAGAGATCAACCATGCATCCATAGTGCTCCATCTCTGGCTCAATGTCATAATTTTCTATCATTAGCTTAAAGTAATGCCTACCCTCAAACCCGCTCTACTACAGGCATTCAAGACCCCAATGAAAGTGACATTCACAGGACGGAAGCCTTCATTCACGAACATTTCAAAAAGTGCAAGAGCTTCATTCATGATTTGTTTCGCCCCATGCTTTTGGTGTTATGCAGAATCTTCGGTTTAGATCTGCAGTTTATTTCGGATGGTTTTCTGCAACAGCCTTCAGGGAAATTTGTAAATTTGCAAAATTGAAATATACGGAATTGACGTATATTAGAATTCAATATAAATCAAAGAACAGATAACGCCAAATTCGAGGTTTGACCAACTTCCATAGAAAATAGATAAATTGGGAGAAAGAGACAAATCTCAGTACATTCTCCCGGATGCATGGATGGACTCTCTATATAGAAACAGAATTCTAACAATATTCTAACTTACTGACAGACTCTAGCTAAGAAACAAACGAATGAGCTTTAACAATTAAAATAATTGGACTCTAAACATACTAGCCCAACCAGACCACTATGAAATAAGCTCAAGAACACTAAAGCATATGTATCCCAGCTGTCCCACTTTAGTCGACCACTCCTCTCTTTTGTCTCCTACTTCCTTCGAAGTCTCTCGAAGTCTTGAAATGCCGACTGCCCAACTTCCCCTTTGCAAACCCGAATCTTCTCCTTTATCCTCCTACCTGGTCGTGTAACATTTTTCATGGAGATGCTCGGTTCCTTATTTGAGATTCCAAGAACAAATGAGGAAGTAGGACAAAACTGTGTGCACTATTAGTTTAAAAATAAGGTGAGCTAGCGAGGATACTAACATGTTCGTGGGTTAGGACTCGGCGATTGTAAAGTAAAAAAAAAAAATTCTAGTGACTATTTCGTCGTAAAGGACAAAATCTAGTGATCAAATATTCATTTATCTTATTTTGAGCGCTATTAGTTTTTTTAAAAATAGAATCGAAATTTCTGTATTTTTTAGTTATTCATCGTGTAAAACATTCATCCAAAATTTAAATTCTTAAATAAACATTCAAGAAAACTCCAAATATTATATTTTATTTTGAGCCCTATTTTTGTTTTATTTTTTAAAAAAAATTGGAATTAGAAATTTCAGTAATTCGGCTTAAATTTTCAGTTCTGTTTTGGAAAATTGCCAAAAATGACTTCGAGTTCCGGTTCTAGTATATGTTTTTTTTATAACACCGGTTCTAGTATATGTTAGAATCGGAAGTAGAAATGAAACCGAAAATTCTGATTTTTGCCAGAATTTTTACCCACCCCTAATCTAAAGAAAATTCTACCACCAAAAAATGAAATGTTTTTTTTTTCCAAAGAAAACACCTCTGGTTGGATATGGTATGCACTCACATCCAAGGAGAAGCGTGGTTTATATTCCAGTCATATTTGCAAATTAAAATTTTGGTTACATTTTTTTCTTTATTACAAAATTAATAATAAAATAACTTCAAAATAATCTCAATTTCTATCAAATTATTTTCATTACAATAAATATATTAAATTCACTCAAATAATCTCTCTGTACTTTTTCATCAACTTTAATAAAATTCTATTTTTTAACTACTCCCTCTCAAAATCTAATAAAACTCTAATCAACTCAATTTTTATAATATTTTTAAAATTTTCATAAAATTTTAGTTTGTCAATTGAAAGAAGAGAATGGAATAAGAAATGAGCTCTATATGGTACAAGCCCCGGTTTCACTTATCTATTTTTATGGGTATAGCTATTACTCTCCATTCTAGAATCCTCCTATCCCTTTGAAGCTTTCTCCTTCCCCCTCCGTCTTCGCATGTAACAACGCCCAACTCTCAACCTGTCTCTGCAACTGATTGATCCTTCAGTGAAGCATATTGGTCTCCAAAACTTGGCTTCTCCTTTTGTAACGACTAAACAAGATTGACTAAAGTCTTACTACAGTTTGATACTGATTCTCCCACCCACGCTCTTCGTTTGTAGGCCACTAGTGTTGGACCTCTAGCCACCTTCAACACCCTGTTATTAGAGCTATGACTGTCAGTTGGGCACGTGTTACCAGGACCCTTGTGGTTTTCATGAAAGCATGAAGTTGCTATGGAATTAACTAATACATTTCACAGCAGTCACAGCACTTCTAATTAGTGCAACGCAATATTCGGAATCAAAAGAACTAGGTCGTTCTTCTTTTGAATAAGCTAGGGGTTGAGATTCTAATAACTCCGCAAAGAAAAATACCTGGACAAATTCTAAGAGTCTTTGATGGGCTGTGTTCAGAGGGTACATGAGAAGAAGAGGTAATGCCCATGGAAATTCTCTACAGAATACAAGCTATGGCGACTGGAGTACATACGTCTTATATAGGAATTCAGCATGCTTATGTTGATGAAATGGAAAGCTAAAATTTCTTGATAAAGTCGTATATGTGTGCGCTGATCTCCTCTGGCTTTTCGTGGTTTATGATGTGAGCTGCATCATTCATGACAACCACTTCTTGCAAATATGGCACGTCTCTCTTGAAGCCACCATTGTGTATATAACCCTGGACGGCAGGACCATAATAGGTGACATCTAGGTCTCCCACGATAAACTTCACTGGCACTTTGATTTGCACTCCAGTCCAAGGTGCTGTGAGCTCCCAGGTTCTGCAACAGACATAAAAACGCATAATAATAACAAGAAAGGAACCCTGTTAATTTTTTCAGCCACTTTCTCAAATAGCATAGCAAGGTCCTAATGGGTCCTGCTGAGCCAGAGCCATGCAATGAGCGAATTCAATGTTTCAGTACAGTGACGTATCTAGGATATAGAATGAGTGGGGTCGAATTTCTAAGGGAAAATGACCAAAATTTTTTTTTTTTCACATAATGTGAAATGTGTCTTAAAATTACAATATTGCAAATTAAGAACTAAAAATATTAAAAATAATGAAATACACTTATACATACCAAGAAACAATTTATAACTCGTGTCTTGCAAACAATTTATCTATAGCAGTTTTTAAAGACTGGTAGCATGTGTCAGTAACATGTTCCACACCAAGAAATCATTCAATCACCTATCCACTTTTGTTCGCATTTCTCAAAACCACTGTCATTTGCTCATTCATTGAACTATCTCGAAACTTATCAACCATAAGACAAAAAAATGCATCCCCAATGTCTTTAATGATAGCAAGTGTGGTTTGTGCTGCACAAGTCAATAAATTTACGCAATCCTAAGTCAGAAATAATATCATCCGAACTCAATAAAGGGCGATATCTTTTTGAACTAGAATCCTCATTAGAAGTAGTAGCCACAATAGGAGTATTAGAAGACTCCATGCTTTGTGGCTTTTTTTATAAAAAATATATCCATTATCTAAAAAGAACAAAACAAAACAAAATGTCCATCAGCATATGAGGAAGACAATTCTTAACACTCAATCAATAATTATGGAGTTTGATGCCTATATGAAGATAAGAAATCTTTTTCTGTCAAAAAATATTGGTGCACTCAGTTATTTCTCGTTAAAAAATAACCCCAGTAATAAATTAGATTAATCAAAAACTGTATTTCTGTGCTTTCCTTTCTAATTGAAAAATGATAAATTAGTGAGGACCTACATAATTTTTGTATTAGTACAGTTAAAGTAATAATGGACCAGTGAGAGGGACTGCTGAGGCGTGAGGGATGAGGGAGACACGAAGAGATCGCAGAGTGAGAGAGAGAGAGACATGAGTAATTTTTTTTAAAAAAATCAGAGGGTGAAACGGCGTAATTTCACCCTCAGATTTTTAAAAAAAATTAAGCAATTAGGCTACACAGACTGGGCCAGTGGGTGTGCCCCCGCTGGCTTAGTCCCGTCCCCACTGGTCTTGAAAGCAGGCCGGGGCGGCTGGGCCAGTGGGAGCGGGCCTGCTTCTTAATAATAATAAAAAAAAATTGCAAAGGGTTTTTGAAGCTAGTGGAGGCGGCCGCCCCCGCCTGCACCCCACTGGATCCGCCCATACGAAATTAGTTGCTTTCGAATAGTTTGGCCAGACTCAAAAAAACAAAATAAAACCTTTTACACACAAGCAGCAGCCATGGGAGACGATCTCTTGTATGCAGATCCATCCCATAGTAGAAAATGTAATCACGGATATAAAATTTCACTCCAACGCCTAGAGTAACCATGTTCATAAATATTTTTCCAATTTTGAAAAAGAAGTAAAAGAAACATACAGGTTCAAAGCTCGATAGTAGTTCAGTCCTCCAGTGAATCCTTTCTTGTCAAATTTGCTGACAAAATAACTGACATCTTCTTCTGACAGCCAAGATGGCAAGGTCATGGGAGTATCTCGGGAACCTCCAAATCTTCCTATAGGTACATAAGGAGGATGTGGATCGCAAGATGTGAGAAATGACTATTATTCTCTCGGTTCCTGCATCAGAAAATTCTTCTTCAATCTCCCCAGGTTCCTACAGCACAATTAAAACTATTTAACATTTTGATCACTTGAATACTTTGAGAAATAATAAGATATTGGGTGCACCAAGTGGCCACTTCAGAGATCAAAATTCAAACTTCACGTCACAAGATAGGTAGACTCCTTTCATGATACAGAAATAGAATTACATTCCTTTAGACATCCAGAATGTATTATGATATTTCATCTTTTAGATTGATATTGGGTTTACTCATTGATTAAAGACCAGGCCAAGCAACTTCATCCAAGTATCTGAAGAAAGGGATATTTAAATTTTAAATATCACATGCATGTCCTGTCTTAATCACATCTTGCCAGGCTGCTTGTCCAATTCTTTATACTCCTTGGACTTTGGTCACCAACCTCTACGTGAAAGAAATTGATGAAATAGAACGAGTGACATTTAACAGACAAGAATTTAGATCTCAAAAATCACAAGTTTTCATCTCTCTACTACTTTATTGCCGGAATCTTGGTTAAATGCACAGAACGAAAAAGGAGCCATTTTATTCAGAAACGATTACACAGCCAAGAAGAATGAAGAAAGATTCAGACTAGATCCATCACGCAAATCATCACTTTGTCCCTAAATAATGAAGGAACTCAAAAAGAATACACACTTGCTGGACATTCCTTGGGCGTGAATTGATGATTTATTTACCAATTTTTTAAGCTTCTAATAAATTAAAAGAACTCGGATAAGATCGTGTGGTGCAAATTACAGTAGTGGGTCCAGAAAGCTTAGCAGTAGCATGCTGATAAATGCAGATGAAGCAAAACATACTTTTCTAGGTCCGAATCAAAGTGAAATGCATATAGAAATAGGATAGCACTATAACAGAGTATCTCCGAAAATTAGCAAGCAGCAATTAATAATCCCAATTGGGCTCATTAACTGCAATTCATGATTTACGAAAGATGAGATATCTCAAAGCAAAATGGGTAGAGAATTCAGCCGATTACCTTCAATAGCCTTAATAACATCAATAAAGCCATCGGAATCTCCTTAAAAGGAAAACTACGCCTTGACACAATTCAACTCATATGAAAAAAAAAACCTAAAGGAGCAGTGAATTTTGAAACAATTGAAAGAAAACAACTCCCGTTACCCAAAAATGGAAAATATATTATGAACCATATATAAAGATCGCTAAAACAAACAGAAACACTGACTCACCTGAAACCTGCAAATGTAGTAATCATCACCAAATAAATCCCTTAAGCTCTCCAAGGGCTTTCTTTCTGGGTTTCTAGGACGGAACGCCACACTCATGTTGACCAAGGTCTTGATCCGATCAGGCCTGAACAAGCAGAAATACCAAGCCATTACAGCGCCCCAGTCATGGCCGACCAAGAAGACCTGGTCAATTCCCAGATGGTCACAGAAAGAAGGAATCGTACTTTATTAGAAATGGTTAGATCGATGATGGCACAGGCCAACCTCCCAATATCTTTATGGGAGGATGCTCTTCTGACTGCTTCCTACATCCTCAACCGAGTGCCTTCGAAGTCAGTTCCTAAAACTCCATATGAATCCTGGAATGATGCAAAACCTATTTTGGAGCATTTGCGGCCTTGGGGTTATATGAAATTTGTTCACAGCACTTCCCATAAGTTCGGGAAACTAGGCCCTAGAGCTAACAAACATATCTTTATAAGATACTCTGAAAGCTCGAAGGGATACGTAATGTTTGGTGAACATCCCAATGGAGGAATGACTGAGATAGAGTCGCGTGATGTCACAGTCATTGAGAGTGATTTTCCAAATATCGGTGAAGCAAAGAAAAGTCTTGAACTCTTTGAGTTACAAGAGTTGGAAGGAGTCACATCATCTTCTGGTGCAGGTGGGGATTTTGTATCTCAGCCTAGGGCTATCCAAAATACCGGCCGAACCGGCCAACCCAGACCGGACCCGACCGGATTTGGACGAAACCGGTGGAATTTTTTGCAATCCGGTGGACCGGACCGGGAAACCGGTGTATTCTGGTCCGGTTCCTGGTTACCCTCATGAAAACCTGGGATCGGACCGGAGTATACCTCTCCAAACCTGCCAAAACCGAAAATTGGCCCAAAATAGCACGGCCCAAACCCAAAACCGGCCCAAACCGGTCCAGACCGAACCGGCTAAACCGGTGACCGGACCGGTCCGGTCTATATACTCTACAAAATGGCCGGTTTGACCGGCCAAACCGGACCGAACCGGCCCTGACCGGAACTTGGACAGCCTATCTCAGCCTGAAATCACCAGAGAGATTTGTAGTGACTTAGCTCCTAGTGGGAGTGTACCAGTCAGTGGGAGTGTACCACTAGTGAATGACTCAGAAGGGTCTCAGATACGAAGAAGCGAACGTGGAACTATTCCCTGTCGTCGATTTGAGATTGAAGGAGAATCTTTCATGTGTGCTCCGTATGACCCTGATGAACCTGCTTCGTATAAGGAAGCATTAACTTCACCTGTCTCAAAGCATTAACTTCACCAAGTGTGAGAATTAGTTGATCTTCCGCATGGGCGTAAGACCATTGGAAATAAATGGGTCTTAAAAATTAAGCGCAAGGCAGATGGATCGATTGATAAGTATAAGGCCCGTCTCGTGGCGAAAGGTTATACCTAGAAAGAAGGTATAGACTATGTAGAGACATTCTCCCCAGTGGTGAGAATTGCTTCTATTCGCATCATTTTAGCTATTGTTGCATCCTTAGATCTGGAACTTTTCCAAATGGATGTGAAAACAACATTTCTCAATGGAGAACTAGACGAAGAGATCTACATGGATCAACCTGTTGGCTTTGAGGCCCAGGGAAAAGAGCGCAAAGTATGTCACTCAAACGTTCCATATATGGTTTTAAACAGTCGTCTAGACATTGGTACTTCAAATTTCATGAGGCCATCACTTTGTTTGGCTTTGAAATGTTGAAAGAGTACCATTGTGTGTATGTCAAGCATACATGAAAGAGCTTTGTGCTCCTGTCGTTGTATGTAGATGAGATTTTGTTAGCTGGAAATGATTTAGACATGATTGTCACCACTAAAGGGTGATTGACCTCTACTTTTGAGATGAAGGACATGGTTGAGACAAATTTTGTGCTTGGAGTCAAGATCTTTAGAGATCGATCTAGGAAGCTTCTTGGATTGTCTCAGGAGACATATGTCGGGAGGATTCTAGAACGTTTCCATATGCATAATTCGAAACCCGTAGACACTCCAATCGAGAAGGGATATGCATTGAGCCTTGATAATTGTCCTAAGAGTGATGAGGAAAAGATTAAAATGGCTAGGGTTCCCTATGCGAATGCAGTTGGAAGTCTGATGTACGCTATGATGTGTACTCCACCGGACATTTGTTTTGCAGTAGGTATGGTAAGTCGTTATCAAAGTAACCCTGGACCTGTTCATTGGCAAGCGGTTAAGAGGATCTTTTGATATTTGCGTGGGACTTCGGATCTCGTTCTTTGCTATCAGGGTGGAGATATGAGATCGAGAGGTTATTGTGATGCTGATTGGGCTAGCGACAGAGATGAACGAAAATCCACTAGAGGTTATGCATTTCTACTTAGTGCAGGAACCATCTCTTGGTGCAGCAAGAAACAATCATGTATAGCTTTATCCACGATGGAGTCTGAGTATGCTGCTTGTTCAGCAGCAGTACAAGAGGTTGTTTGGTTGAGGAGATTCTTTCAACGCCTATCTGTTACGACTCTCGCAGATGAAGCCGTTAAGATATATAGTGATAGTATGGCGGCTTTAGCATATACTAAGGATCCCAAATACCATGGAAAGACCAAATATATGGACATTCATTATCACTACATTCGTGACATTGTTGCGCGTGGAGGGGTGATCCTACAACATATTTCCACTAGCAAGATGATAGCCGATCCGCTTACGAAGGCTATTGGTAAAGATATTTTTCATACTCATCTTAGGAGTCTGGGACTTCGTAGGATTTGATATATGTTGTTTATGGCTATCTCATTTAACATTTTGTAATAAGAGGTATCTTTTGCATTAATGATATTGTTCATTTTTCCATACACATTGTGTTGTAATTGATACTTTGTAGCACACATTGTTGATGTGTCACTAGGTTATGATCGATCCACTTACATGGATGATCACCCTAGCGCTTGGATAGCGAGTGGGATGAGACAAAGTTATTACTTTGGCGCTTAGAAAGCGAGCAAGTAATTGTCTTGACGTTTCAGTAACGTGCAAGATTATTTTAAGATTGTCGCCTTAGCTGGGCTAAGATGAGACTTATCAAAGTCGCACATGAAGGATACATGAAACTTCATGAAACCTGAATAAAGCCGAATGTGAGATCTTATACAGGCGCTTGAAGAGCGACTGTAGTAAGAAACTCAGATTAGTGCGCCTTCGTGGCGACTAGATCAAGATTCGTACGACGTTAGAGTGTGACAAGCCCATTTGAGTGGGAGCTCCGCCGTAGCATACATTTCATACTGTATGTACTATTGCCGACCAATTGAGGGAGTGATGGATGAATCCCTATTCCGTCACTATGTGAGCCCTTATAGACCTATTGATGGTCTACTCTTTGCCCTTCAAACCTGGAACTATGTCATGAAGTGGATACTCGATGACGCTACTTTAGCATGTTTTCTTAGGACCACGATTTATACGGTCTCGCGGAGCATGTCTAGGAAAGCGGTCAAGTAGAAACGAATTGGCTTGAGTGTCTAGGGAAGATTATTTTGGATACACACCTTTATGTCATTTTGTGTTGACGCAGTCATGAGCATATTATATGATGTGAGATTGAGTATTGCTTTAAGCTTTGATGTTTATAAGGGATTAAAGGGACTCGATCTAGTGTGATCAAATAGTCTGGGGCACGAATGAGATATTTTTGAGTGAGGTGCTATGTTGGTAAGATGGAACTTGATGTAGCCCTCCTACCCTATACTTTTTCGTTAGGTCGCACGCTTCATTTCCAGCTGTCATCGCATATCTGTTTCGAGTGGAGTACAGAAGGCAAAATAGTCTTCAGATTACAATTTATGAGCACCGTCTATTATTCTCTAATACATTGACCGTTGACTGCAACCACCACCAGTAAGCTGTTTTTGTCTTTTCGAAGGAAAGCGATAAAGGAAGTTTTTTTTTTAAGCAAAGCGACAGGAAGTTGATTGGAAAGTTTCAAATACGATGTATCGTTGGAATATGCCTGTTGGGCCTGACTTCTATCCTATAATTCTTCTCTGAATTTAAAACACAAATCCTGATTTGAGTACCAAAAAAAATTAATAGTTCCCCGATTGAATAGTTCCTAGGAAAGAAATTAATAGACTTAAATTAAAATTAAATAGACAGTAGTGTTTGAGTGTTAAAATTTTAATGGTCCAAAAACTTGCCTTCTATTTGTAAGTTCACCATTCGATAATAACAGAAATAATGGGAACTTACAGATCCCTACTTCTTTGAAAAGCCAGGTAGAAAATAGTAAGCCGAGCTCCCAGTGCACTGACAAAGAAGCTAAGACCATGGGGCTGAGATAACCAAACCAGATCGAACAAAATGTTGAAATGAATCGTACCAATCTCTATTGGGATTCTTTTTCATTTTTTTACTTGTTTTATTTTCTAATTTTTTTCTTCACTTAAGAGAAGAAAAGAGAATAGTCAAATTAAGGAACTATCTCGGGAAATCTATAAGGATCAAATTAGTTCTCTGGTGTCTGTGTTTTACAGAGCATGAAGGGCCCCTCGAATGTTCCTTGAGTTGACGTCACTGGACAACTGCTTCAACAAGTCTTCTCCCAAAGGTTGCTGTTCATTAACTCATTTCTACTCAAATATTGCAAAGCCCCCGCCGGTATATATTATCGGTCAGAATTGGACAATAACATAATTTTTGTTTATATGGGCACCATAATATAATATTGGGAGGAAATATTAGAATTAGAAATTGATAGAAATGCAAGGATATGGCCCCGAGATACTAATGCTCATAAAGATAGCTGACTGTTCGAAATTAATTGGAATACAACCTTAATAGTTAAAATACTAGCCCAAAGAAGCAATGAATTATTGATAATGAGAAGAAGGTCAAAATATTTTATTTACTGATATTTTAAGTTCAGTTTTAAGAAATATTTCAAGAATTAAATTAGCCTAGTATTTTTCCAAAAGCTTTATTTTGATCTATGTATAGTATAATAGTAATACTCGAGAAAGAAAAGTAAAAAAGAAAAGAAAAAAAGATAGAAACATCCAAATTATACAACATCCCATATTTGGACGTCGCCAATTCGGCGACACCCTATGGGCACCTTTTACAGTGTATTATTGTCACCGTCAGTTCCGAGTGACAAGCAAATGCTTTCAGAAAAAGGGGCTCGAACGCGAAAAGGGCTCTGTATTAGATGTCAAAATTCACATTCGTACGAGCTCGTAGATTAGGGACGCATCTTCTGTGAGACTTCCTATAGTTTCCTTTTCTTTACGTCTGTTCTGCGAGCCAAGTTTGGGTAGCAAAACAATGATCCACATACAGTAACATCTAGTCGGATATGTTAGGACCACCTATTTTCCATGTTTTCGCCGGGATTTTCTACTTCGAGAACCCGTATGTAATTAGATTATCAAACTGGGAAGATATTTTGAAAAGATGCGAGTCGATTCGCTGCAGAATCCGAATTCCTTCTGTTATAATTATGATACGGACCTACGGTCACCTTGAAGTTTATCCACCCGGATAAATTTATATATATATATATATATATAACTGCACAATCTTACTGACAACAGTTATAGCATTGATGATTATTAACTCTTCACTAAATAATGTATTTAATTTCCGAGCAGTTGTAGGGAAAGGAAATTTGGCAAGAGTTTATGCCTGAAACTCGAGGACTAATTAACTGGATAACAAGACAGCCGCTAACTTCTGCTGTGTGCTTACCATAATTAGAAGATACATGCAGCTATGCAACAACGTGAAAGAAGTGGATGAGGATATTGATTATTGAGGATGAGGAGGAGCAAGAAATGGAAGAGAGGCCAATCCCTACAGAGCACA
This sequence comes from Myrica gale, assembly GCA_963930655.1. Classification (NCBI taxonomy): domain Eukaryota; kingdom Viridiplantae; phylum Streptophyta; class Magnoliopsida; order Fagales; family Myricaceae; genus Myrica; species Myrica gale. The sequence continues at coordinate 12,598,241 of OZ005614.1, forward strand.
CGGATCACTAGCTATTACCATCTCAAATGATTGTCTGTTCATGTTAAGCATTAAGACTCCGGCAAGATATATCTTGCTGTCGCAGTTTCGGCACGTCTCCTTTTTTGGAAACCAGTAAAACAAGAACCTAATTGTCAAAGAAGTGAACATTGTCCGTGGGTTCTTTATGGACAGCAAGTATAACAAAAAACTTTTGTCTGCATCCCATTAAGATAAAACGTATTTGGAAGGGACTTCTTGTCTGCATACGCATGGGAGAGAATCTATTTGGGTGTTTATACATAATTGATGAGCTAGCTAGAATCTACATAATTGATGGGCTAGAACCTACGAGCACCACATCCCTATCCTTTTATTCCTTCCACAACAAAGACCACCTTGGCCCTCCTCTGCGCCTGTACTTTCTTTCGTAAGGTACTCTATATTTCACTACAAAAAAAAACTCGCCTTAAGCGGTTGACGGGACTGCTGCAATATGTGTATCGGGAGAGGTTTTAGTAGCGGTTTTTGCTACCGCCGGTGAAAATGGCGAGATATAGCAACGGTCGCTTAGAAGTAGTCACAAACGTCCTTAAAGACCCGAAGCGCACTTGTGCAATTTTTTGACAATCTTTAGCAGCGGTCACAAACGCCGCTACAGATCTTTAGCAGCGTTTATAAACCGCCGCTATAAAATAATGTTCTGCTCTAAAACATTGTCACATCCTATTTTTAAAAACGCTTCTACAACTCTTTATCAACGTTTTAAAAATAGCTGCTATATACTAATCTGCTGCGACATTTTAAAGACGCTGCTATAACTCGATTTTGTTCTGTGTTTAAACATCTACAACAATGTTAAGTGACCGCCGCTAAAAACATGTGCCAACGTTTTTTTTGCCAGTATTTTAAAATGCCACAATATTATTTTTAAAAACGCTGAAATAGATACATGTGTAAAACCTGTGTTTTTTCCTATATTTTCCTGTAATACAAATTTTAGGCTGCTTTTGCACCAAAAATTTCATAAAATATTTCACCAACTCACAATAAAATACTACAATATAATCTCTCTCTCTTCCATCAAAAAATATAAAAAAATTACTTATCTCTTCACTTTTTCACTAAACCCAATACCAAAAATTTTTCAACACAAACATAACCTTAATTGATTGATGTAAAAAGATAAGGTGTAATAAAAAAAAATATATTTCATCATTTATTAAATAACCACGTCTTACAAGTTTTGCAACAAAACACAAAGAAGTTCTAAAGGTTTTTAAGTAGTCAAAAAACTAGTAAGTAATGACATTTAACAACAAATAATTATATACTTTAATCCTTAGTAGCTTCAGCACCTGCTCTAGCACCATCTGCACTAGCACTATCTGCACCATCATAACTACCACCAGCACCAGCACCTTCACCATCAACATTGTTTGCAATTGCAATATTGAAAAATTAACAAACAATAATATTTTAAACAATGACACTACAAGAAAACATATTTTGGTTGACAAAAAAATTTCACCCAACGTTCCCGGTTCATCAGCAATTGTTTTGGGTGACAAACCAGTTTGTCACTCGGTTTATCACCCAAAGCCCGTCAGCCAAGGTTTTAGGTGACGATTTTGGTGTTCTGTCGCTTGAAACCGTTCGAACGGTTTACAATACTGTCCGAGCGATTTTGTGCCATAGTGACGAAATTGAAAATCGTCATGCCCAGTACAGTTCATCCGTTTTCATGAGCTATGCGAATGTACTCTCCATACTTTCGTTCTGCTGATGCGAACGGTTCGTCCAATGTGATGAAATCAATTTTGTCATCTACAAACCGTGTGCACAGTTCAATAACATCATCCGAACAATAATATATAATGTCCGGATTCTTTCACAAAGACGTTCGCACCTTTGTTTCATTTATTACGAAAAGTTATTTGTCATTTACAACTCCGTTTGAACCCTTAAGCATACAGTTCGGACGCTCATTCCGTTGAAAACGTGCGAACGTGTTAGTGTATCGTGTGCACGATTTCTTATTTAAAGACCGTGTGGATGCGAGAACAACTGTTTTGGAAGGATGAATTTAAAGCAAAGTGTGCGGACGAATAGTTATGCGTGCGTACGTTATCAATGTAAAATAATTGTGCAGACGTCATTTTTTACCATCTGAACGGTTTTCTATATATATTAATTAATTTAATTAAAATTTTAAAATTATTTAGAAATAATATAAATAGAAAGATATTCACTGCTCATAATATAATATAATATCTACAAATATGCAATAGTTATTAAAAGTAAATAAAATACATAATCGATAAGTACTGACAAAAGTAGTAAAAATACAGAAATCCACTCAAATTTTCGTTTGGGTGTCGAACGAGATTGCATTTGTCTGATCTGCTCCATCAGCTGCTCACGCATTTGCTCCGCCATTAATTGCATCGTCCGTTCTTACTGTTCCACTAGGTTCCTTTGCTGCTCCTGCGTCATCTTCTGGTGCTCTTCGTCTTTCTTCCGTTGCTGCTCCTCCATCATCTGCAGATACTCTCGCATCGTCTGATCCATATCTGACTGCTTGACCAGAAGTGCTTCATATTCCAGCTATCTAGCCGTCATCTCTTCAATCTGTAATCTGGCCTCCTCCAATCTCCGGGACAAATCAACGGATGTTGCTTATGAAGATGATCCAACAAACCGTACTGAACGGTCTAAACCTCGCACGTAACTCGCTTTCGTCCCCAACACCGCAGTGAAGATCTCCACTTCGGTGTATGAATTTCCCTTTGACTCGTTTCTGCAACTGTAACGCCTCCATTTCTCCAACAAAATTAGAAAAGAAGATAAGACTAGTACATATGAAACATAAATGCATACGAATGCATCTTTAAATTTAACGTTACAACTTACAAAATTTTCTCGTGCATCTTTTGAAGTCCATATGACATCCGTATTAGTATGCGTCTTTTTATAAAGCAACGAAAGACTAATTTCATCAGATTCTGAATTTTTCTGTACACCAAAAGAAATATAGAACATGAATATTAAAATACCTATGTCATTTATTTAAATAATAAATAATAAAAATGTAAATTTATTACTTACTAATAACGCTCTGGCACGTTGGAATGACTTTGCTCCCGATGTGTGTACAATCTTCAGCTTAGCTCTATTCTCCTTATTGATTGCTCATCCTCTGCATTGTACATTTACAATTGTTACCAATATTAAGCATATAGCTAAAATAAACATTCAGATCAGAATACGAATGTTTAAAAATGTGTGTACAATATTCAGCTTAGCTCTATTCTTCTTGTTGATTGCACTCCTCTTCTGCATTGTACATTTATAATTGTTACCACAATTAAGCATATAGCTAAAATAAAAGTTTATAACGAAATAAAAATGTTTAACACGATATTCCTCACTTGCGAATAAATCACAAACACGAGTCCATTCTTCCTTATTCATAACGGGACGCCTCTTCTTTGGAATTGAACACCGAGTAATGCTGGAACATTCTTTTTTTGTGCGTCTTATACGTTGTGTTCATCGTAGACGTCACAGTGATGCGATCCTTGACCCAGTAGTAATCTAGTTGAAAGTCATCCTTGACATATATATAACAATTAGAAACGCAAAAAAGTTTCAACAATTAAAATTTAATAAATTATATTTACCAACACTCGGTTTATCACATACGATTTAACCCAGTCGGGGACCTCCTTCCACTTACTCATCTCAAATGGGGCATGTTGTCGAACGAGCACACCAATATGACTCGAGAGTATTGAAGACTCATTGTCATCACCGCCCATACGTCCATCAGGGATATGGACGGTTAACTTTCCTCCGGTGTGTGCCTTGAGTAAGGCAATCCCGCGCGTACTGTATCGAACATGTCTGATTCTGGATGTTGCTACAAATGAAGAACAATAAATTTAAAATTCAGTTAAACATAGAAATTTAAAAGTCATAATATTTAATAAAGATTGACGGGGTAAGATACTTACACGCACAACTACTCTGGGTGCCTACTTGACTGGCTGTGGTAGGAGACGGTAATTTATTCATATCCCTAAGCGAAGGACCCGACACTGCTAGTGTACTCAGACTACTTCAGCTCGAACTGATGAATCACACCGAAGATGTTTCCCTCTCGCTGGCATGAAGTCGCCCTATGACCAAATAAATCAATATTAGAGAAAAAAGATAATGAATTATATTACTCAAAATGAATATAAAATAGAAATGCAAATTTAATTGAAACGATAAAGTTATTTTAGTCCTCGGAGTCATATTCTTCAGAATCACTACAATTTTCACTGAACGATTATGAGGAATCATCACTTCCTTCTACTTCACGTTGTTGTGGATCACTCTCATCGGTTACCGGCACATAAGCTCGATGTCATTTCTAGTCAACGGGGTCATGTTAAAGGTGCTAAAGTCCACAAAAAACTCAATAGACTCATTCTCCTGGTATGCTTCACGGTTCGACGGTCCTTCTCCATCTTCACTAGCTTCCTCCTCAATAGGTGGAATATCATACGTGTTTCTAGGGGTAATCTTTTGAAAAATCTACCAGTGGCCGCCCAACGTCATATCATCGATATAAAACACTTGATTCCCTTGAAAAGCTAGCACGAACGGGTCATTTTTGTACCACTTTCGGGATGTGTTAATACTAAATGAATGCATGACATAAATACAAACACCGCCAAAAATAGAGAACGGACGATACATAATCCATCATGACTACGATTTTTGAACAAGACAGTTCTTCGATGTACAAACTCTATTTTCACCACAAAATCTTGTCAAACTCAACCCAAATCACAAACACTTCAATATAAACACATCACAACCAACCCTAAACGACATTACTATCATTTTAGACCAATAACCTCAAATGCAAACCAATATCAACTTCTAAAAGAGTTGCTCCTTTCACACCTTATTCAATGAGATTGGACACCCAAAATCAGCTCTCCGCATCTCCTCGTGCTCAAATATTTCATTTTCTAAGTTTTTCCATTTTTCCTCCACTATCAGCGATTCTGCCACTTTCATACGATTGAATACCGTTCAGACACATCAAATAAAGTTTGGACGCATACGTGTATTAGTTTTCGAGGGAATGGATGCCGTTAGAATTTCATACCGTTAGAACTACGATGTACCCATTCGAACTCCATCTTACAGTTCAACACACCATTTTAGTAATTCTCTAACGACAGCATCATGTTATAAACATAGACGTTCAGACTGTCAATAATCATTTCAATCCTACCTTACATTCCACGAGACCGTTTCATAAATTTCAAGACGATAACGTCTGATCATAAACAACTACGTTTGAACCGTGTTTTGAATTTCATGCGTCCCGACCGTATAAAACCGTGCTCGGATGGTTTGTTTTACATAATATTACACCGTTCGAGCTTACATTAAAACGTCCAGACGGAAACCTTAACGTCCGAACGGTTTTTAAAGATTTTTTGTGTTCTCATATTTTTAAGCTTATACAATTATGTTAGCCCGATGTTGTTTTTGCAAAACAAACCATATATGATTTTGATGATAACAAAAGTTTCTAAGTTTAGAAGACTTTAGATTTTACATTGTCAATTCATAATTTCCAATTTGTATTTCAAAAGGATTGATCACTAAAATATTTCTAAGTGCACTTGAACACCATTACACAAATTGATAAGATTAATTTTTCATATTGTAGGTGTTTAAAGAAGTTTTGGAATGGATTGGACACTTTCAAGTTGCTGGAAAACTCTCCAGCACTTATAAGTGTCGACACATTGAGTGATGGTGTCAACACATTGCATTTACTCCAGAATGCTGAATTCATGGTGTCGACACATTGCACCTACAACCGAGAGCCCAACTCCAGAATCTAAAATTTCACTATTGACAGCATTTTTAGACCTAGTGTTCAATGTGTCGACACATTGGACCATAGTGTCGACATATTGCACTGTCTCCAGAGAGATGAAAACATGGTGTCGACATATACCACGAATTTGCAGAAATTCTGTAACGACACCAGATAGTTCAAAGTGGTTCAAAAAGTCTTTTAAACTCCTCCAACGGCACTAAAACATTACAAGAAGACCCTTTATGATCGTTGAAGACCTAAGAGCTATAAGAAGAGCGAGATGGAGAGAGAAGAAGAAGCTCGATCATACTCGCAACATCTAGAGAGAGAAAAAGCCATGATCCAAAGAAATTCATTTGCTGATTCCTTCAAGTCCAGAACTTTCATTGTCAAATCTTCTCCTCTTGCTCATCATTGACGACTTAGCCTTCAAAGGGAGATAAGTTTCTTGAAGAAAAAGGAACACGCATGCAATCACTCTTTGCTCTAACTTATAGAGAGAGAAAGTGCTTTGAAGAAGAGGGAAAACCGCATCTACCAAAAAGGCTTGTGCTCACATCTTCCAAGCTCTAGTTTTCCTTTGAGAATCTAATCTTCTTGTACTATATTGAGCTTTCCACTTCCTTATTTGTCTTAGAGAGCCATTCCACACTTTTGTGCTTCATTTGCTCATTCGGCTTAGAGACCCTTCATTGTACTCATCTATTGTAAAACATTTGAGTGTTGGGAAAACACTTGGTCCTACTTGTGAGAGTAGAAGAAATCCTCTAGGTTGTGAGGATTTGTGAGAGTGAGTTAAAGTGTTAGCTCGAAAAACACTTTGTAAAGTTCCTTAGCACCCGGGAAGCTAAGGTGTATTTGCAATTGGAGAATAGTGAAGGAAGCCCAAGGAAGTCAATAGACTTGGGGGTGGACGTAGGCAAGTGTTGGCCGAACCACCTAAAATTGTAGTGTCGTCTCTCTAACTCTATCTCTCTCATTAATCGTTCCATATTCATACTTGTGGAGATTTATGCTTTATCATTTATTACTTATATTTGACATAGATTTTGAGGAAGAAGATGATTAGAAAGAGGCTGACATTGAAAGAACCGAGAGCCCAACTCAAAAATGTGGTGAAGGGGCTTAGATTTTGAGGAAGAAGATGAGGATTAGAAAGAGGCTGACATTGAAAGAATTCTCACAGGAACGGGGACTCCTATGGGTTAGCAAACTCCTATTTCTTTTCTCTCACTGCAGATTGGATTATCTTCCATATTTCCTGCCGCTAGTTCTCATGAGCCTCACCTAAGTAAACTTGAGGCTTCTATTGCTGAAATCAAGGAGGAACAAAAGAAAAAATTGGGTAAGAATATGAAAGACATGACCATTCGTATGAAGATGAGATTTGAAGATATTACAAAGCTGCTTGGTGTTCATACATAGTGTTTTAGGACTCTTGATAAGGTTATGAGAGGTCTCATGCATCAAGTCAGCAACAACATCCATGTGGCTAGTAATTTGATTCTTAATATTGTTGATAAGTTCACCACTATTTCTGCTAATCTTCATTCTTTTGTGAAATCATCAGCTGAGGATGTTGTAAAGATCACAGAGGTACATATGGAAGCTGATAGAAATCTTCGGCCTCATATAATGAAATAGACGTATTGGTTCTCCACGATTTGGATGGACTGGCTGAAGCACTTTGCAATTGAGTATCCTCCTCCTATCAAGAAATCCAAATCTTTTACCTCCATGATCTATAAAATAGCCTAAATAGCCTACTGCTCATGCCCTCCCCTTATCCTATTTTTTATGATGCCAAAGGGGGAGAAATTAGAAGCGTTATGGGGAGAAGTGGGGAGAAGTTTATAAGTTATGTTGACTTCCCAACTCTTACTGAGGACATTGCATTTTGAATTAATCTTATTTTGTCCTCTTTACGTTTTGTAGTAGTTAATGTTGGTTGAACACTTACTTGCTTTATCTAATGATTATCTCTGGTATTTATGTGCCTCCAATGAATCATTTGTTTTTGCTCATATCTGTTGATTGTCTCTTGGGTATTTATAAGGATTTAAGAGGTGCTTATCTCTTTGCACTTCATTGTGGAAAAGTGAGACTTGCTTCAAAGGTAGTATTTGACTGTACCACAATTTTGCTAATTTATCACTTGAGAAAGTTCCACAGTTACACCATTTCCACTAGAAAATGAGAAAATTATGCTTTGGACATTAGCAATGGGAGAATTGTTAATTTTGACAAAGCAAGTGTAATTGAGTGATTTTAAGTTTTTTTCTCTCTCCTCTCACCATATTTTCATGTCTCCATTTTCATAAGTATGATTGGAATATTTCCTATATTGATTTCTGTTTTTACGTTTTGCATATGAACAATGGAGATGAAGTGAGCTCATGGAAGTGAGAGGGAGGCTGGAATCAAAGGGTCGCTTGAGCGCGTTGTCGAGTGCTGGTCGCGCGTTATGCTGCTGTATGAAAATACGAAGACGCTCGAGCTGCAGGTCGAGCACTGATCGTCCATGAAGTCTCTGTTTGAAAATCTCCAAAAACCGCTCGAGCGGCAGTACGAGCTTTGGTCGCACGATACGGTTCTGTGCGAATTTCTTCAAAGGACGCTAGAGCGAACGTTGAGCGTCGGTCGAGCGCGATGCGTCTGACGCCATTCTGGAGGTTATTTTTGGAAGTCGAAAATAAACACTAGGGCTTTGCTGCTGAGTCACGACAAAGACCCCCCAAAAAGAAGGTTTAAAAGAGAACATTTTGGTGCCAAAAAGGGAGAGTTCGAAAGTTTTGTTTTTGGCTGGGACGGAAGGCTTTGGGGTGGCTGCTGAGTTTCCAAAAGCTCCCAAGACTTTTCCTTTGTTTTCCTTTTGCTGTTCCCGTAGAGACCAAAAGCCTGTTGCTTTTGGCTTTGTTTCTTTCGTATCTTTTAGAGTAGTTGTTGTTGCTTTTATTTCCTTGCCTTTAGAGTTCTTTTCATTGCATTTTCTCTTGCTGTTGTGTAAACCGAATCTTCCATTTACATATGCACTTTCATTTCAGCTTTAGAACATATGTGGACGGAATGCCAAGTTCCATTTATATTCCAGATTTGAGTTTGCTTTGGTTGGATGATTAAATGTTTTGTTAAGTTCCATTTCACTTCCTTAATGTTAGATTAGTGTTTGAGTTTGTTTTTGTTAGTTGGATTGAGTATGGGCATGAATGAGTTGTGACTAGCTAAAGTTTGGGTACTAAGTGTTCGATGAAATGACTCTTAGAGCAAGTTTAATGTCAATCGATGTTTATTTGACAACTACTTGTGTTTATATAGTTTCAACTCCATCTCATGCTATTTTATTATCATTTTTTTTCTTGTTAGCTCTTTATTAAGCCTTTAGCACTTACATTGATCACAACTCAAAAATCATGGATGGTATCCAAAAATCCAACATTTTCCTTTGTAAATACCATTTTAACTGTAAATAGAACATAGTTCTCTTTTATTGTAATGGTGGTTGGAATGAAAAATTGAACACATCGTTCCTTGTGGAGATGATCTAGGACTTCCCTAGTATTACTTGACAACCTCCTACGCTTGGGAGTATTTCACTAATCATTTTTAGTTGAACCAAGTTTTTGGCGCCGTTGCCGGGGAACGGTAAGTTCAATTGACATTCTATTGCCAATATTTTTATTTATTTATTTATTTTTTTACATTATTAGTTGTTAGTTCTTTAGTTCATAAACTGACACTTCATACACACATACACTTGATATTACTCTCTTAGGCACTCATGTTTGATGAATTGAGCAAGAGATGATTCACATAGACTATATAGAGTGAATTCCACTGATAGTGTGTATAGTGATAGTGTGTCAAGTGTTGAGTTGGACACTAGTAGCGTTGATTTAAACTCTTATTTGGAAAATTCTGCTACTTTTGAAGCTATGGCTGAACAAGCACCTAGAACATTAAGAGATTACTTGCAGCCCACTCGCACCACAACACCATCATGCATTGCTTTACCTGATGATGCTTCTAATTTTTCAATTAAGCATGGCATGAAGTCAATAGTACCTCAATTCCATGGGATGGATTCCGAGAGTCCATACCAACACTAGACGGATTTTGAGCTTGCTTACACTACTTTTATTACTAGAGCTACTACAGATGAATTTGTTAAACTTCGTTTATTTCCTTTCTCTTTAAAGGATAAAGCGAAGATTTGGTTTAATTCTTTGAGATCAAATTCTATCTTTAGTTGGTCTAACATGCAACGTGAGTTCTTACATAAATTTTTTCCTTTTCAGAGAACTCAATTTTTGCAAGAGCAAATCAGCCACTTTATGCAGAGAGGTGATGAGACCTTCCACGCTTGTTGGGAAAGATTCAAGGATTTAATGAACATCTGTCCACATCATGGCTTTAAGTCTTGGAGGCTTGTCAACTACTTTTACACTGCACTCACTCCTGAATGCAAGCAGTTTGTTCAGACTATGTGCAATGGGGAATTCTTTAGCAAGGAACCTGATGAAGCATTGAAGTTCTTTGACTACCTTGCTGAAAGTGTCCAACAATGGAATACACGATCTGACCGGGCACCATTGGCAGTACAACCTCTCAGAGCAAATGGTGGTGGGTGTAAATATGAAGTCAAAGAGGATACTGATGTCCAAGCTCGTATTAGTGCTTTGACTAGGAGGTTGGAGGTTATGGAATTAGAGAAGGTGAAGGCCGCGAAAGCAGTGGAGGTGTGTTCTCTATGTGCCAATTCTAGCCATAAAACTCAGGATTGTCCGATTATGCCAGTTTTATAAGAGAGTGAGTCTGATCAGATGCAATCAGCAAATTGGGTTAACAGAGCACCAAATCAGCCTTTCTCTAACACTTACAATCCGGGGTGGAGGAATCATCCAAACTTTTCGTGGAGGAATGATCAATCTAGTCAATCTTCGCATTTTCAGCAACCTCCCCAGTCCTATGCACCACCTTCTCCGCAGACATCTCATCCTGCTGCTCCACAGCACCATTATCAACCACATCAAACTTCTCAGAGCTATCCAATTGCAGCAGGACCTCCAGGATTTCAATCTCATACAGTTCCTCAGAGTTCTCAGTTTCAACCCCCTACTCCACCAAAGAAGTCTCTTGACGACAGTATGACACAGATGGCCAACACACTTCAGCAGTTCATGCAGATTCAGGCCACCACTAACAGTCAGAACACTCAGGCTATAAATGAATTACGGGGCACCATTAATAAGAAGAGTACGACAGTGAGCACTTTTGACAAAGGAAAATTCTCAGCACAACCCCAGCCTAATCCTCAAGTATATCGGCAGTAGCAAGTGATAATGTCTCAGAGGAATCCATTGAAACGACATGGGCTGTTATTTCTCTAAGAAGTGGAAAGGAAGTTCCCCGACTGGAGATGCCTATGGATAGATAGACAGACAGTTCCCCTAACACCTGACGTTGTGAATGAGGCAGATAAAGCTGCGAAGAATTTGAAACCAGAGGAAGTCTGGCTTGAAGCAAAAAAACCTGCAAGTGATGAGGCAGAGACGAGTAGGGAGTTCCGACCTGTGGTTCCCTATCCTCGGAGATTGGCAGCTGGCCAAAAGAACAAATATCATACGGAGATTCAGGAAATCTTCAAGCAAGTGAAGATTAATATACCACTTTTGGATGCCATACAACAAAGGAAGGCTCTATCTCTTGATTCACACAAAGACAAGGATATGAAAGTGTGTTTTTGTGTGAATGTTATGAGAAATATAAAATATGAAGATTTAGAATATTTTCAAGTAATCTAAATGATATGTGGTCGTTGTATCTTAATTTCAGACGTTATGTATGTGTATTTATAGGCCACATATGAAAAATAGACATTTATAATCGTTGAGAGTCGTTTGTTAAAACGAGCCGGTCGACCACTTCAAATTACCGTTACCTAACGGTCATATTGTCAGAAGCTTAACGGCTCAATTTTAAAACCAACCGATCGACCGCTGCACCAGTCGGTCGACCGCTTTAACTTAAGCACATAGTCCGGGTTTTGTAAAAACATATTTTTGTCCCCTTTTAAACACTCAATTTCAAAGACTTACTTCACATAAGTATATGAAAGGTTTGAGAGTTTGATTGGGGTGTTTTGAAACCTTTAAAAACATTTTAATCTCTCAAACAAGAGGTAAAACGATTTATCCACGTTTTGAAAGATATGCAAGTTTGATTCATAATCCTTGTCAAAAGTGAAATGAAAAGTTACAAGGTTTATATCTTGAATCTTCACTTTTGAGCTCCTTGCATCTTCTCGATCTTCATTCTTCAAGTCTTTGGCTCTTTGATGAAACATGACTTTGTCTTTGAAGATGTCCATTTATAAACTTAATCCATTTATTGAAATCATCAAAATCTCGATTGTGTAAAAAAGCCAACAAGAGGTATGAAGGAGAATTAACCTGTCCTAAGCTCTGGATCGCAAGTCTAGTTCCTATGGGTATTCAACCCAATGGAAGTTGTGATGGGCCAGTTAAAAAAGGATCCAACAGTTCTCATAGAAACCACTTTATATGAAATCAATTCCATAACCAAAACAGGTAACTTCATATTGGGATAATGTAGCTATAATGAGTGCCATAATATAAATTTAGAGATATTATGGCTATGTTTGTTTGTCTTTAAAAATTTTTTTGTGTAATAATTAAGAAAAAAATTTGAGTTATACTTTTTTTGGATGTTTGTGAGAATGGTAGGGCATAGAGAAAAGATCTTAGAGAATGTGAGAGTAAACAAATATTTGTAAAGAAGATTTTTGTGAGATGACTTTTTATAAGTTTTTAAAAAAGTTTTTTTTTGTTATTGTGTTGTTTTTAATAGAAATTGAGGCCAATGATGATTAGATAGAAAGTTTTATTAAAAAGATTGAAATATTTTTTGTGTCAAAACTCATGTTTGATTTTTTTTAATTAAACAATATCTTTAAAATCATTAAACAAACATGGCCTATAAATTTTTGTGTCTTGAATAACAAACAAAACCATTTATGGATGTCCAACTATATATTTGTTATAGGCTCTTAATTTGCGCATGCCTAAATATTAGGAACTTGAAATTTTCTTGCACCCCAAGTGAAGGTTTTTTAAATTTAGCCATTTATTTGAAAAACATTTAACACTACCCAACTGAGGCAATGATCCCCAAGACTCATGGACATATTTATTGAAAAATCTGTTTTAAACCCTATTAATATCTAGAGGGGGTGAGTTAGTGTTGATAAACAGGCTAATTTAGAACAAGTCTTAAAAATGTTTCATCTAGATCTGAAAAATATTTAATAATCAACAAATATGCATCATAATATTAAAATAAATATCAATAATGAATAATAAATAAATCACTCACCAACCAATAGATTTGTTGACGAAGTGAAAAACTTTATCAAAAGAAAAAAATCACTCCTGGCTAGCAGTCACCAAAAATTCACTAAGAAGATAAAACTTTACACTGGCGATTCAGACATGGGCAATATCTAGTTGCTTGACTCTGACTACCCCGAAGTAATAATCTAAGCAATCCAGTTTAAATCTGCTCCCTCGTAGTTAACCCTTAGCCTTTTGAGGTTCTTCTTGTGAATCTCTTCAAGAACGCCCTAGTTCTTTAACACCGGTTACTCCGGCTGCTAATCTCCTTAAGTTCTCTGAAGGCTTTTCACTGAAGGTTGGTTTCAATGGTGATTGATGGAGGAAAGGGAAAATATTAACACTTTAGGTGCAAGAAACAATAAAATGACTTGGGTAAAAAGCCTAGACTTTTTTCTTACGGTTTAAATAGAATAGGATAAGAAAATTCAAATATAGTAGATTTCGCTCGAGCCAAGATCAAACTAAATGAATTTTAGCTCGAGCTGAGGTAGGGCGAAATGTTTCCAAAAATAACTCTGAGAGATTTTAGGTGCAAGAAACAATCAAATGACTTGGGTAAAAAGCCTAGACTTTTTTCTTACGGTTTAAATAGAATAGGATAAGAAAATTCAAATATAGTAGATTTCGCTCGAGCCAAGATCAAACTAAATGAATTTTAGCTCGAGCTGAGGTAGGGCGAAATGTTTCCGAAAATAACTCTGAGAGATTTTAGGAGTGGATACTTTTATGTGAATTTGAACTTCTTCAAATTTTAAACCCTCTTCAACAAACCTCTTGAAAGATATACTCATCTCTTTTCAAATTTGAAAGACTAATATCTATTGAAAATATCCTATCTCTTTACGAATTTGAATGACTCTTATTTTCTTGAACACCTTAAACAACACTAATTTAAAAATACAATTCAACTTAAATTTGACACAGAATCTTACAAACATTCAAAACAAAATCTTACCAACATTCAAAATCACTAACAATTATAACCCTATACCAATCCCAGATTCAAGGCAGTTGTACTACCCTCCCTAAGACCCGTCGGATATGATCTTGACGACCCATAATTAGATGTATTCCATGCCATGTCATTTAAAAAAGCACGTGGCTTGCATTAATTTTGCGAAATCAAAGATGCAGCATTTAAGTAACACCAATTTGCTTGCGGATAAAAGGAAAAACAAAATAAAGTAGCAGCAACTAATTGGACCGACGAGAATTAAGTACTAAAATGGAAAGTTATATGCTAATGAATCCAGCCAAAAGCTCGACAAAGCAAAAACAGAAACCCATTTACTGAGCACATAGGAAGTTAGGAACCTTCCTCTGCTCTTTCCACCCTCTTCCTCCTATAAATGATAGAACGCCTCCGTCTCCCCCCTCTCCTCACATTTCCACAAACCTCTCTCTCTCTGTGTCTTTGTTATGGAAGATAACAAAAGCTATGCTCTCAATGGGAAGATTATGCTATGCTCCGTGATCACTCTTTTCCTTGTGGTACTCATTATGGTATTGTTTCATAGCTACTCCAGGTGCTGCTTCGGAGGCCATCACCGCCGCAACCGCAACCGCCGCCTACCCATCTCCCCTCTACACCCATTATATTCCTCCGTCACCCCAAATACCACCACCTTTACGAAAGGCCTCGATCCCTCCATCCTAAAAGCCCTCCCTACCTTCACCTACTCATCCAAAACACACGACTCTCCGCTAGAGTGCGCGGTGTGCTTTTCCGAGTTCGAAAACGACGAGCAAGGCCGAGTCTTGCCCAGATGTGAACATGCTTTTCACGTCGAGTGCATTGATTCGTGGTTCCTCTCCGTCTCTAACTGTCCAATCTGCAGAAACCCGGTTCAGGCCGATGTTTCGGCAGTGACAGCCGATATTTCGGTTGAACCCGCCGGTTTACAGACTGAACCTGGTCAGACCGAAGTAACTGAGATGTGTTAATCTGGGTATTCGCATCCGCTGAGTCTGGTGCCCTCGGATTGCCGGAGAAAGCCATTGGAGCTGGTGGGTGTTGTTGTGGGTTGAGAGGCTTGGATACGATGAGTTCGGGTTCTACCTTTGAAGAGGATTTGGAGTATATAAGAGAATATGCTCTGATGCTCGTGAATTGGAAGTCGAGACCCCATAGAAGGAGCAATGGCATTTTGTTTCGTGTTAGCAGGCACAGTTTTAGAACACGCGGTTGTTGATTTTGCATGCGTGCCAAATGGACACAGTTTTGTCTTTCTTTAATGTATGAGCTTACAGCTCACCTCACTCATGGGAGATGTAGATAACAATTTCTTTAATACAGTTTTCCTTTTCCTGACATGTTGTGTTTGACAAAAAAAAAAAGGGAAATGCTTGGGGTCCCGATGGGATCCCGAGCATTTCCCAAAAAAAAACCACCACCTCAAAGGAAAAACAAAATTTACAAATAGGTCACTTTAAGAAATTTTTGTTAAGTCCTCATATATATAACCTTTCCTTTTTAGTATGTTTCTTAAAATTTTTGGTACACTCTAAAATGCACTGAAATGCAAGGTGTTGAATCTGTAGATAAGGATTTTATTTTTATTGATTAAATTTAGCCATTGAGTAGCATAGTTTTTAGTTCTATCATATTCGTTCTGTTTTTCTTCATTTTCTGGTTCTGAATGCCATTTCTAACTCGAATTAACAGGGGATAAGTTGCTTTGGACTTTATAGACTGACCAACCCGAACTATATTAATTTGAACGGTGCTCATCTCTCAGCTATTTCAATTAACATCACTATGGATGACTAATTTGCTAAAAAAAAAATAGATCTAAAGCGGAATGTATAGTTTAGTAAACGTACATAATATAAGGCGTTTAAGAAGTCGAAGCAGAGGTCGGCTGTCCGTTCTTTTCTGGGCGATAAGTTCACGGCCTCTCCATTCAATTCTCATTAACCTTCAGCCAAATCGCATAGAAACCCCGCAGTATGTTGCTCCACCATAACGTATGATTTTCCTTACGGCGAAAAAGAGCGTAGGAAAGGAAGAAATCATGAGAGCTGTTGGGAGTTTTTTCTTTCTCTTAAGCCTCTCTCTTTCCTTGTTGCCGAGCCAAACTGTTGCAGGGACCAACAGCTCCAATTTCATCGAACATGCTTTCGAGCACTCAATTCACAAGGACCTTTGTATCTCCAGCATCGGGTCTTACGTACCCTAGCAGCAAACATGCCGACCTGGGAGGCCTAGCATCGATCGCCGTAACACTAGCCTACCAAAATGCAACGAACATATTGGATCGCCTGCACGGGTTGGTTAACAATCAGACTGATGTAGAGCCTGCCGTTAAGCAGGGCCTAGATGATTGCGTGGATCATTACCTGGATGCAGCCGAGCAGCTTGAGAAGAGAACGGATAGAACTCCCTTGCTGCTCTCTCTGCTAAGGCCCACCCCGACGTGAGCACTTGGGTGAAGGTAGCGGTTGCTGATGCCGATTCATGTGAAGCTGCGTTCCACGGACAGAAGTTTGAGATATCCTACAAGAGTAGAGTATTTAACAAACTGTTTTTGACCTAAATATGCGGAAAATACCTAGAAGGGGTGAATAGGTATATTAAAAATTATTAAATAATTCCTTTTTAATACACACAACCTATTCTCAATTATATGAACTCAAACACAATGTTAACACTATTCAAATACCTAATTACCAATCAGATATGAATATATGACATATAAACAATAAAACTCAAATATGAAAAACAGGGGAATCTGAAGAAACTTCAAGCATCTCCGAAGAAACTGCAACTGACAGAAAAACAATTTTCAGATTAACTCAAACAATCAAAACAAAATCAATTGAACAATTATACCTAAAACCAGAATATCACTAAAGCACAAACAAAATCACTGATTTACAATATGACAAGATACTACAATAACCAGCAAAACACTAAGATGTAAATCAACACAACACAGAAAATACAATCTGAAAAATAGAGTATATTGAACTGACTGAAAGAAACTCTGAAGAAATTTAAACTTGCAGAACCAGAAATTTCCAGATTCACAACAGCAATTGAAATGCTATCAATAGAACAACAACAATACTCTTAGTAATATCATATCCACACGAATACCTTCCTTACCTCACTGAAATGATTCAGTTACCTTTCATCCTCTTATTCTTCAAGGATTAGATTGCTATCACACAAACACAAGGTCGTTAGCAAAAAACACAAGCAATCTATAAACAAAGATAAGACGAAATCATTCACCACAATTGACATGCGATATTGGTGACGAAGAGAAAAACTCCTTAAAGAAACTTCTTTAAGGAAAAACAACTCTCCGGGCCCTAGGCAAGTAATCTTGACTCTTCACTATGTTCAAACTCCGGTTACAAGGTGATCTTCAACGATTAGACTCTCCTAGACTAATGATATACCCTTCGAAACCAATCTAAGCACTCCACTTAGATCTGCAACCTGCAGCACACTCAGAACCTCTGAGAAAGCTTGAACACCGAATCTAATACCAAACCGTAGCCTTATCGATCTTCACACGTGAACCTCACGTAATCAACAACCCATGATGCTGGAACTCCAGCAACTCTCCACGTTTTCAACAACCTCTGAAAATGGATAATGCACTCAATCGATGTATGTTGGAACGATGGAGGAATCTTTTTAATCACAGATCATCCAACAAGAGAGAGACTTCACAATCTTCATTACTGTTCAAAGGACTCAATCTTAGAGCGAAAACTTCTTGGAGCAAGGAATCTTTCTGCACTCGCCGCTTCGTAACCTCGCAAACCCTTTTCAGTTTTTCTTATTTTATCATGCGTCAAGTCACCCACTCTAATAACCAGATCTGTTTTCTTTTACCCGTAAGAGACAACCACAATTCAGCCCCTTTCTAAATTCTTCTAGAAACATACCATAAGACAAAAATACCCCTAATACAAATAGTCACGTGATGCCAATTTTCCGTAACACCACAAAGTAGAGTATTTCGCCAACTAGCCAACAATGCCTTGGCCATCGTTAAGGTTTTGACTGAAAATTAGTGATTTCCAAATGTGCTCTCTCGGTGCGAAAGTCATAATTATAGCTCAATTTTTCTAAACATAACATGTTACATACATGCATAGCTGATATAGTATGGCAAGCTTATGATTGATCAAATAGCATGACTACCAAGCTGTAAGCATTTGGAGCTCTTGGGCTGCACGACTACTATATGTGGAGGTGCCTATACTGATTGAAAGGTTGAGATCTTTCGGGACGACTATGAGATCGAGGTTCTGCTGGATGTCATCATGGTTTACATAGCCAGTAATGAAATTTCAAGGATCTCTGTTCTCGGGTATTTCCGTTTGTCAAATAGCACCGGTTTCATCTTTTGTGCACGACAAAAACTCGAAAAGTATGCAATGAAGGAAGAAAGAAAACGAAGGAAAGGGGCAAAAAATGGATGAGATACAAATTTTATCCGTTTTTTCTTCCCTTTTCCCTTTTCCTCTTTTGCATTCACTTCGAATCACAAACATTGCAAGAGATTGCTGGAATTAAACTCGACAGAGATGATTGGCTTTCAAACCAACTATTGATCTCCTCGTTCGAGCTGATTTTGCTTTGGACCGCTTGATACCATGTTGTCTTGATCGATATGCAAATTCTTTAAGACATATTGCATGATATTTTCTAGTCTCAAGGTTTAATGTAATCCCATGCACATGAATATTATAAGTTACTTTCAACCTTCGAATTAGAGATAAGATATATACCTTTAATAATTGCATGAATTTACATGATAATTTTAGGATCAAAAGTTGCGACGGCCTTTCAAATCTGTAACCTTTTTAAGATGTAATTAGTAAGGTTTATTGTGCATCGAAAATGCCGAGCTAATATATATACTCGTGTTGGGATATAAAATGCTGTCTGACGGGTTGGGATAGAGCCTAGTTGGCTGGTGCAGCTTTCCATAAGCTCGTTACCTCGTAGACTCAAAAGTAATCCCTCCAGGGACGAAGCTAGAATTACGGAGTTGTGGAGACTAGTTTTACTAAAATACAATTTGGAAGGACTTAAAAGCAAAATGTACAAGAAAAATGTTTTGAAATGCAATTATTTTGCCTTATTAGCAAATATTAGGGTAGCAAACCGGATTTCCGGTCCAGTCCGATCCAACCAAATGCGGTCCGGTCCAATTTTACAGTCCAGTCCGGTCCACGGTCCAATTTTGTTCAGCCCTAACAAATAGGATTTATTTTCTCTAATTTGTGCTGACTTTTGGGATGGGTTGGGGGACGAAGGCCGGCCTGCAGCCCCTAGTCCCCTCGTTCCTGCCTTCAGCAATAGGAGGAGACGAAAAAATGAAGCCAATTATAACTGTGTAACAAAGTCTTTTAACCTACTACTATCAGTGGTGGAGACAAAAGTTTTGTATAGGGGTCAGAAACGAAATTATTTTAAATAATATGATTAAAAATAAATATTAAATATTATGCGAAAAAAGTTTCAAACAAGATTTTCAATATATCAATATTGTCTAATAACTGAAGACAAATATACAAAAAAAAAAGATCTTATCGACTTAAACATAGATAAATAAAACAAAAACAAAAAAGTCACAACTCTCTTATTACAATGCAACTCGGCGAGTTTTCATGTCTTGAAAAATCATCTATCAACATTTATGTACTAAAATTTGAGGCAATTTCTTTTTCAATGTAGATGATCAAGGAATTTGTAAGAAAGTCATCTTCCATCTTGTTGCGAAGTCTCGTTTTAACTATTTTTATAGCTGAAAAAGCATGCTTTATAGTAGCTGTTGAAACTGGAAGAGTTAACATAAGAAGAATTAATCTATCAATCAAATAATAAATCTTCGACTTGTTCATTTCCACTAGTTTTTAGCAGAACTCAGAAATCGTTGACAAATTTATTAAATCGGGACATTAAGATGCATCAACCATAAAGAGTTGTAATTGGCTCGATCGTTGACAGGTTTATTTCCACTAGTTTCTTGTTGGGTTGAACTTCATCTGCAGGCCACATGCAGCTATGAAAAAACCAGCTCAAAAGAATTCAAAGTCAATTAGTCAAACATCCCCGGCTCAGGCTACCTAGTTTTCAATGGAGTGACAATAAAAGTCAGACATTCAGCTCTGAACGTTTCTCAGACATTATTATGGTCGACAAAACTAATACAGCAACATTTCTTTATGAGGTAATAATCATTTCTTTTTGTTAAATTTGTTGGACTTTGTTGGCTTCCTTGGAAATTTCCAAATAAAAACTAGGAAGCCTTTACGTGGGGCCATGGGGTTAATCTTGGGCAAATGATCTCAGTATTTGCTATTTTCCTGTCGAGAGTTTGGGAAATGGCTTTGGTTCCAGAGAACCTGCAATGGTCTCTGCCGGTTCCGAGTGTTCAAGAGCTTGCAATCCAAGGGCTTGAGGGGGCACAAATTAATATCAGGGGCAGATACCTATAAATATATTTTTTTTTAGAACTTAGCGCCCCCCCCCCCCCTCTCTCCGCCCCTGGCTATTTGGGGGTCAGAATTTGCTGGTTGCGAATCTTCTAATTTGAGGAAATTTATTGGCTAATACGCAAAGACTTTATGACAAAAAAAAATTTAAAACTATTTTCTCTCTCCTTAGTCTTTGCCCTTTGCGACCTCTACTGTTCCACAAATACTCCGGTGCATCGAACCATTGTCGCCGCCAATCTAATGAGAGAAGCACTCTGTAATTCGTATATTGATCCGGCTTTGCGTCTGATCCAATAGGCCAAGAAGCCCACCTAATGGGCCAGGATTTGGTTGGCCCCAGGGGCGGAACTACACTGTCACGATGGGACGGCCGACCCATCGCACTGAAAATACTTCTTTTTTTTTTTGAGAATTTGGCAATATAGTCCTTGGTTTATACCCCTTTTACAAATAGGTCCTTCGGTTTTAAACTTCAAATAAAAAGCCCCTGAACTTTTTATCTTTGACACAGAGGTCCATCTGTTAGCATTCCGTCCATCACTTAACGGCTAAGTACACGTGGCTAAATAAATGGGGAAGTCAGCGTCCAGGTCAGCGCCTTATCTCCTCTTCTTGCGGACGACTTGTCGTTTATTATTTTGTAAAATCACCGCTGAGAAAACGACATGCCCCTGCGTTCTTCCGCCCGAAAACTCTACCGCCGAACTATATCTCGTAACTGAAAGTTTACGAGTTCCCACCCTAAAATACAACATTTTGCCCCTGCGTACTGCCCTGCTACCCCCTGCTACTCTCGTGCATACCCAGATCCACCATTCCCTTTTCATACTGCCCTTGCCCATTCCGACAAGTTCCTTTGCTGCAAATTTGGTGCTTTGATTTGCCTGAGAGAAGTCTGAAAATGCAAGGTAAATTGCTAACTTGCTATGGTCTCAAGTAGAGATTATTACCTGCTTTTGTACAGTGTTAGTCTCGAAGGACCATCATGTCTGCCAGGAGCTTGCTCTTCCATTAAAGAGCCTTCACAAGGTACTAGTTTCAGAACAGACTGAGCAGTGAGGTGGTACTTCCGCTGGGCTTCAGCAAAGCTCCTGTAGAGAACCTGCTCAGTCCATTCCTGCACTGCTCTATCCCTGTCAGACAACCAAGCGGCAGCAAGTATTTGCACCATTACTTCGTAATCCATCTCCAGCATTGCCTCAGATCCAAACGTCCTCTGAAACTGCAGGCTAATATCCTTCACTACTTTTCCAGCAAGCGCATCAAAATTAAATGGTTTAAAAATCACTTTTTCATCTACTATATCAAAGAACTCCTCTAAACAAGCTTCCAAGTTAGCGTCACTCTCAGAGTCTCCATGATTGGTTTCCACCCCCAGCTCATCTACATGCATATTTAAATCCGTTCTAATGGCCTGAGACAAGCTCTGGGACAAGCTACTTTGAGTGGAACAAATATACTTGCCATCAAGGAACATTGTCATCAAGGAACACGGTATCTTTGAGCTTTTACGTTGAAAGAGTCAAAATGAAAAGTCGTGGAATGCAAACCCAAAAGACAAAATATCACAGCTTTTACTTTACTTTGGAACCAATATGGGTCCCCCCCATACCTGAACCTGAAGACATGTCTGCTCTGCTCGACCACTTCAAAAAAAATCAGATTTCAATTGCTGGGTAAGTTCCTCCTTGTCGTCACTTGCAGCTCCACCAAAAAGCACAAATTCCCCAGACAAAGAGACCTTTGTCTTGTTTTCGGGGGGAGGGGGGGGAAGAACTTTCGAGATGATCTCCTCAAGTGCTGTGACAGTGATGAGAGCAGCATGATATCTCCATTCGTCCTTTAGCGAAACCGTGTGCATGTCTTTTTCTCAGTCGCGATTTTACAAAATAATAAACAACACGTCGTCGCATGCAAGAAGGGAGATAAGGCGCTGACCTGGACGCTGACTTCTCCATTTATTTAATCACGTGTAACTTAGCCGTTAGGATGATGGACGGAATACTAACAGAAGAACCTCTGTGTCTAAGATAAAACGTGACTTTTTATTTGAAGTTTAAAATCGAAGGACCTATTTGTAAAAGGGTATAAACCCACGAACTATATTGGCAAATTCCCTTTTTTTTTAATAACTTAAGCCAACCCCAGCCGCCCCCATCCCCAGGCGCCCAGACCCCAACGACCCAGGCCAAGGCCCGCTGCTTGCTTACGTGAAAAGCTGGAGCGTGCGGAGCACTATCCAATAGGGAATTAATGAAAGTTCTTAAAAAAAAAATCTGTGCAGTACTAGGACGATTCGACGCATATTCTCCCGCCACAACCAAAACTAAAAGGAAATCAATACACGAGGTCCAAGGGAGGCAGGTTTATTAATTCAGTAGTTTTATTTTTCACGTAATTAGGTTCAGTTCACGCCTCGAACTCCACCGTCATATTAGCTGTACAAATCCAGTTAGAGGTCCCAATTACCTACCAAGTAACCAACCCGCCAAAAAAAAGAAGCAAAGAAACCGGTAAAAGAAATGCTAGTTACTATGCCAAACGCGGAGAGATGGAGAAATTGGAAAAAGCATATCCATGAATGATTGCTTTCATTCGCATGGAAAAGTGAACTTAGTGAAGCGCAGTTTTTTCACTTTTTTGGGTCTTCGTTCTGGAGATGGATGGGATCCGTAACTCCAACGCAGCAGGCTAGCAACTAGGGCTGAACAACCGAATTTTCGGTTTTTTTTTTCGCTAGTATCGGACCCATTTTAATTTTTTAAATTTTTTTAAGATTAATTTAAAAGGTGACTGATATATAAAAATATAGAGTTTTAATTTAGATTAAAATTAAACATTTTAAATTTGTAATTTTTATTAAAAAAATATATAAAATATATTTTTTATTTATATTAATAAATGCGGTTAGGTCCGGTCCGGACCGCATTTAAAAAAAAATAGGACCGGACCGGACCGGACTGTAAATCAGGTCCCGTTTCACGGTCCGATTGTGTGCAGCCCTACTAGCAACGCTGCTCACTGCTCAGGCCTCAGTGCTCACTGCTCCCTGACTGAGTCTCCTCTGATCTCTTACATTCATATTCACTGTCATAAGGTATATGGGATATTCTTTATTTTCCTTAATTTGAAATTACGTTACTGTGTTAGCAAAGTATATACAAATTAATATTTGCAAACATTTTAAGATTCAAATGAAAACGAATCTTTTTATTTATATTTAGGCTCATAAGTTTATATTTCTTCATTTTAATAAATGTTTGAATTTTGTAAGATTTGTGTATGTATATTAATATTGCACTTGATCCATGGAGCTTACCCCGATTCTGAATTTGATTAGGAATTTTTTAATTTGATTATTTTTCTATTAAACATATTTGTATTCTCTGCAATGAAGTTAATTAAAACTAACTTGGATAATAAGATAGGAGACGAATGGATGAATGATAGTTTGGTGGTATACATCGAAAGAGAAATTTTTGAAACTATCGAGAACAAAGTTATTTTACAACGTTTTCAGAATATGCAGTCTCGTATGATCCAATTGTCACCTCTCAGTATCAGCAAATATTATGGTATGTGTATTTTAATATTTTTAGTGTTTTTAATCCTTAATTTTTTATATTTTAATTCTTAAGATATTTTTTTACGTTACGCAGTAAATTTTTTTTTATCATTTTTTCTTAAGAGTTCGACCCTCTTCGATTGGATTCCTGGTTCCGCCACTAGTTGCCTAAAGGCCACAACCCAAACTGAGACCCAATACAGCAACGCAGCGCTTGTGTGTTTGCCTCCTTGCTAAGGTACGAGGTAAATTGAGAATATACAGTCAGTTTCGAGTAAAGGAGAACAACTCTCCTAAAGATAGTCTGCTGCAAATTGATGCCCATGGATAATAATAAAAAAAAAACAACCTTCCAACTATTTGTTTGTGTTAATTGTTTTGTGAATATTTGTAAAATATAAGAAATTATCTAAAGGTCCTATTTGTATGGTCACTAATATTTTATTACAGTAAAAAAATAAAAATAAAAACATGACGTGATCGATTTGCCATGTGTGAAAGGCCGTATAGGTAAAAGTAAATTAAATATGTATTAGCTCAATCTATTGGCAATACTCCTCCCTTTGGAGAGTGGCAGCTTGCGTCATGGGATCAATGCTGCGTTTGCGTCCTAAAATTTTACACACTCTAAAATTTTAATAAAATAAAAAATTACAATATAATCTCTCTCTCCCCCATCATATCACTACTATTCACTACAAAAATATAAAAAATTACCTCTCTCTTCACTTTTTCACTAAACCCAATACCTAAAATTTTAACAACACTAAAATTTTACAACACAAACACACCCTCAAATCCCATAGCAAATACCAGGATATATAGGTCTTTACCGAAAATTTCTCAGAAAACCAAATAGTATATATATAAGTAATGTAAATCCTAAATTATATGCTTCCAACTAATTAATTATTTCTTTACTTCCCGATCCGTTCCACATATATTAATAGACAAACAGAGTACTAATTTTCTAATGAGAGATTTAAGAGTAGTTAAGTTTTGGCTTAGATGCACTATAGGTCCCTGCGGTATCACCTTTTTACAAATTGGTCCCTGTGATATGAGTTTGTACTGACTAGTCCCTGAGGTAATCATCTTGTAACAAATTGGTCCTCCCGTTAGATTTCCGTCGACCCACTTAACGACCGAAGCTGACGTGGATTATTTTCCGCGTATGCACCAATGAAAGAGCACCAACAGAGGACAGACCGAGCATCCCGAGAACAAGCAACTCGGGCCTGCTCACCTCTCGACATGCTGCATCACCCCATTCGTTGATGATGTTAGATTTTTTGATATCTCAGCTTCGACCGTTAAATGGGTCGACGGAAATCTAACGAGAGGACCAATTTGTTACAAGATGCTTACTCCAAAGACTAGCTAGTACAAACTCATACACATGGATCAATTTATAAAATAGTGATACCCGAAAAACCTACGATACATTTAAGCCTTAAGTTTTATTGTATCCCTAGTCAGTGCTCTAGGCGACCGTTTGCATGTGGGGACATTGCGACGTAAATGGATCCTGTTTCCCTCCATATTTTACGACGTCATGTCGTTGATGCTATAGTACCGCGCGTTTTTTTTTTTGACTTCGGGGCCCGGTTATTTAATTGCAGCCAAAGGGTCCTCCTTGAAACTAAGCTTTTTCTAAGTCGATGTCAGCGATTTCAATTTCAATTGAAGATTTTGTACTTATAAATACCCTGGATTAGCCAGATGATCTGAGGACTTTCTGAACGGATTGTGCTTATTTCCGATTAGACGTAACGGCCGGGGCTTAGTTGGTTTAGAGGTGTCTAAGTACACATATAAGGTCTGAATCTTTTCCCCAAAAAAAAGCAGCCTGATCTATATGTAATTATACACTTTGATTGACTTGAATGCAATACCAATCTGTCCGATCCGCATGCACAAACTTGTGCATCTGCATCCTATAATACTTATACATTATTATCAGAATGAATCTATGTGAACAAATAAACAAATAAATGAAAGAACAAAAGCTGGCTATATCAAATCAATGGCTCACATTAAGCCACCGGTGTAAGGGACTCCTGTCTGAGGCAACCAATCATCTCCTAGCAAGAAGTTAGCCACCGTAAAATTAGCAGCATCCGTGGCATTTTGAATGACATGGTAACCAGACCATGTCACTCTATTTGTTGTGTTTGATCCAGGTCCTGTGTTATTGTACTCTGCGTAGTACAACGTGCTTAGTCCAACAGATCCATTCCACGCCATCCCACCTGCGGGATTTATCAAACTGTCCATAAAAGTTTGCATATAAACGGTTCTAGAGTACTCCTTCCATGGCCTTCTCAAGTAGGTCTGAGTAGTACTGTTGCTCGAAGCCAAATCATCGGCAGCTCTAATGGTACGATTCTGGATTGATGTACCCGTGTTCTGATTTGGGTCTGTTCGACCTTGTGCTGTGATGGCATTGAATTGTCCACTCATTGGCAACCGTGGATATAGGTTGCAGTTTTGGAAAACAGCAGCAGCGTTTCCGAATATGAAATCTACTGTGCCATATATGTCACACTCTCTGTAGAATTGCCTCAAGGAATGTGCATATAAGGTGTCTTGGTAACCTTCAAAGCTGCAGCTATAGAATGTGGACAAATCAGCCCCATTGCGAACAGCCACTGCCTGGTGTTTGATTGCCCCGGCTGTGTTGCGGAAAGTTATGTTCACGGCCACAAATCCTGGTGCGACTACAGCTGCAATATTGATAGGAAAATCCATTAGATCACGCTTAAGTATTGAAGAACTATTTACAATGTTTTACATTCATTTATATATAGAGTACGATACATTCAAATTGTATATTGGAAATTGAAATGCTTGTTTCTAAGTGGGATATAATTAAAATACATACCAAATGTCGCGGAATTGAAGGTTGTCCACCCATCGACGACGCTCCGGTTGCCTGTGATAATTGTCTGATTAATCCCATCTCCTATCATCAGTAAGTACGTCTTTGTCGTGGGAATTGACACGTACTCTTCGTAAACTCCCGCTGTGATATAGATAAAAAAGTAGCCATCGGTAGAAGCAGACTTGTTTGGAGCTGCAGCAATGGCATCATTGATGGTGGTGAAGTTTCCACTTCCATCTTGCCTCACAACCACGATGTCAGACACAAAAACCTGATCCTCATCATCCGCTGACTGAATCAGTTTTCTCCGGCTGACTGTCTCGTAAATAGCACGTGTCTGGCTAGACATTTTCAAGGGCAAGCGTCTATTTTTGAAACTCTTTTGCTTCCTAATAGGCCGCCACGTCGTGCTTTTCTTTTTCCGAGGCACCCAACCTTTGGTGAAAATAGCTAGAGAGACGCTGTACGTCTTAGTATCATTGCCAAGAGGTACTGCGAGGCCCTTCTTTATGCTCCAAGCGGAAGCTGTGGCTTGTAGGCCATCCAAACATGTTTGCTCGTTGGTCAAAATGGCGCTAAGCAAGGTCTGGATGTCCTCCGCTCTGGTGCTGGAAAGACTTCTGCTTGTTGCGTTAAGAGTTTGGAAGGAGCTTAGTAGGAAATCCATGTTTAGTTCCGCTAGCAGTTTGCAATCTTCGAGTGCCCCAATTGCTGATTTCGTCAAGGTGGAGTTGTATTTTAGATACTTCTCCACCAAGATCAAAAACTTCCGGGATTGAGACAGTGATTTTCGGACTGAATACCTGCCATAGTCATAGACATTGGCTTCATGGATAGGAAGCACAGTTCTGCAATAGGAAGGATCTGGTGTGGACTTGCACATGACTCCTGGTGAGACTGGGGTTGTTGAATTGCTAGTCGCCACAGATAGAGAAAGAAAGAGTGGAAGAAGAAGGAGATATGAAGACGTTATGAAACAAATGTGCTTGGAAACCATTGGTTTTTAGACAGACGGAAGTATATCTAAAGAATGTGTAATGTGGTGGAATGGTTAGACGGGTTCAATATATATAGCTAAAAGGGGGTGGGCTAGTTAGCTTGATTGGATAGGATGAAGATCGAACATATTTTTTAACATAACTTAAAAATTACCTAAAAATAATTTCTACACATCAATAAAATTTAACGTCATTTGAAAATTCTCAAAACACTAATAATTCTCAATTACTATTGGCCGCGGGTCGGTTACCACGAAGAAAGCGGTAGGAAGCTGGAAAGCAAATCCTGAAATCGTCTAGTCACTTAAATTTCTCTGCATTACGTGACGTCGTGATTGGCTTGCTCGAGCTGGGAATATATATTTCGTCTAGTAAAACTTGGTGTAGGTGCCAGCTACATTGGTGCCGACAAATCCAACTAGAGATCTCTGACATATCTTGCTAATAAATTTTGGATATCATTTAGCGACCTATTAATATGAATATACAACAATTTCTCAGAAGAACCTTCTCATGATCTCATAAGTACTTGTCCTCGATCGTTGTCGAATTTCCAAATGAAGGTAGCGTTCTTAATTTATTAGAACTGCCAGGATGAAGCGTCTCTCTACATTGGTATTAGGAGGGGCCCTTGGAAATTTAATAATATATAGTTCAGGATGAGAACCATATGTATTATATTTATTTTCTTTTTTGATAAAAACCATTTCCCTCTATTATATATCTTGTGAGCGTTTATAACGCTTATAAAGTGAATATCAGGCAAGCAAATAGGAAGAGGCTTGATAACTTTCTGACTAGAGCTCGACTCGCACAAAGGTTGGAAAACAAGAAATTAAGCAAAAACTTGGCCAGATTTCTTTGATGGAAATTGTGACATTTCTTTTAGATTTTGCCAGATCTTTCCACCAAGATTAATCTATTTGTAATCATGTATATCCTATAGTCAACTCGCGGAATCGATGGTCCCACTTCACGTACTCTAAAATTATACAATCATCAAAGATATCAATTCACGGGTTTTAGCATATTGTTCGAGATACAAAGCATTTAACTAAAAAGAAAAACGAAAAAGTTAAAGGAATGGAAGATGGAGGAATCACTACAACAAATATGCAGTTAGACCACAACTAAATTCGTAGTTAGAAATGAGTGTTTTCGTGGAAGATGTCTTTAATGTAACGACAGGTACTCGTTGAAGGTTCGTCACCAATAACAGTGTGACATGAAGTTTTTAACCACGTAGAATTAATTCGTGGTCTTTGCTATCTATGCCAACGACATTCTTCGTCATTTTAACACCAGAATCTTTGGTCGGTAAAGGCGTTAGAAAAAGCTACATCACGTCATTAGTTCTTTGTCTTGTCGCAGGTGGCCTTCGTCTTCAAAGGACTTCCTGTGACCAAAGACTAAAATCGTTGCCCAAATCTATCTTCAAAATGGTTGTCACTAGACTCTAAAATTGTCGATTCGTGAAAGGAAATGATTTAATGACAAACACTCTTTGTCTTGGTAGTACACTACAACAATTTTCACCTTCAGTGGCGAAAATTTTCGTCGCTGAAGATAAGCATTTCGTCGCTAAAGGTTTTCAGTGGTGAAAAATTTTTGTCGCTAATTCGTCGCTGAAACGCCGTCGCTGAAAGTCATCAGCGACGAAATTCAATGGCCTTGCTCGTCGCTAAAGTCTTGTTCGAGATTTTCCGTTCGAACCAATTTTTGCGACATCTTTTTCGAACGAGATTTTGCGACATCTTGTTCGAACCAGATTGTTTGTTCGAACGAAATTTTGTAACACCTTGTTCGATCGACATTGTCAATTTGAACCAGATGTTGTGGGAAAAATTTTAATCGCTATTACCCAATTTCTATAGTGAATTAATTGTCACAAATATATCATTTTTTTCGTGATATAGAATGCTTTGGGAAGAAAGTAAAGTTATATAGAATGTTTCGAAAATAACTTGTAACCAATAATAAAGGCTGTTCAATACCTTTTTTTTTCCCTTGATTCATATGTACAAAAAATCCAAATTATAGCACAATTTACATCTCATAAGAATATTGCAATACCAATACATTTTAGCTCTTTAAATATGAGAACATTCTCAAATACATAAATGCAATGCAGAATAGCAAGTTTTAACCAATCCAAAAGCTAGAAAAAAGTATCAATATTCTACACAAGTCCAATACCACTAACAAAATTAAAACAAATAACAAACCCTCTGTTCTCTTGTTCCTTCCCACTGCTCCTCATGCTCTCGCTTTCTTTTCCACATTTCTTTTGTTTCTTCTTCATCCTTCTTCAATCTACCTTCCTCTTTCGATATCTACACAGCAGCAAGGGACAAACAGCATCAGAGTATGAAGCCTAAAATGGGAACATGAACATAAACACGAGGATAGTAGCACAGCTTTCAACATACCCTCATTTGCATTTTAAATGCTCCACTAGAGACACATAAATCCAATCACGGTTAATACATACCTTCGGAAAGTTCACCTTGAAAGCAGCCATTATAGCAATTGTGGAAGAGCAAACAATCGCAGTGGAGCTTGATAGTTCAGATCCTAAATTGAAGGAAAAAGATATGTGAACCAGAATTGACTAGAAGATGCAAGTAACGACTCTGTTATTCATAGCATAAACAATAGCCAATACCAATCTACATGAATGAGGGGAAACACACCTGTAGGAACTGTACCATTTACAAGGACATCAAGTCCAATTGGTGAACCAACATCCACTCCAATTGGTGAACCAACATCCACTCCTTTTAATTTAGCATATTCATAATAACCTTTGTACCTGGAGAATACAGAGGCGATAACAAAATTTCAAACCACATGACGTTTAGGATTCTTCTGCTGGGCTCATGGACCTCTATTGGTTCCCGAAACAAAATTTAGAAACAAATAGCGAGAAATGTGCAAGAATCGATAAAGAAGTTCCAGAAATGTGCCATGTTCTTTTGTTAATTGTTACACATTGTGGCCTTGCTCTAATGGTTATTACCTATAGTTGGGTGGGGGGGGGAGATAGAGAGAGAGGCATCGCTACCCGAAACAATCCGGCCGAAAAATCCCCAAATGCTTATGAGCGAAACGAAGATCGACAAACCAATTAATCTCTCTATCTCTCATATAAAATATTTTTACAACGAAAGAGAGACGATCTTACCCGAACCAAGCTTGATGAAGACGCCGATACGAGAGAGAGACCACAGACGGTGAGAGCTGAAAGGAGAGAGAGAGAGATAGGTGTTTTTGTCGGCAGGGGAGAAGGGGAGGAGCTTAGGGTTTTTTGCGCGCGGGGGGAGGGGGGGGGAATTTACGCCAGTTTCACCCCCTAGTTTTTTTTTCTTAATACAGCCTGCCGTTTCACCCTCTAGCCATTTAAAAAAAATATATATGGGCCGGCCTTGAGCCTTGGCCCGATTATCATGGCCGGCCCATATAAAAAATTATTTCACTAACCAAATTTTTTTCAAAAAATTTCAATATTTTCTAAATATGTGTTTTTAAATACACATATTTAAAAGTATATGTATTTTCTTTATAAGATCGTATGATTTGTTATGTGTTTTTATAATACATGATATGTCCTAATTAATTAGCCTCTACAGACCTGAAATTTTCTAATGGTGTTTGCAACGCAAACGCCGCTATAGAATATTTAATAGGTTGGAAATAATAACATAAAATATTTAATAGTCTCTAAAACTATATATTAATGACTATAATACTAAATATTATTGGAACTATAGTCCTATATCATATATCATATATGATGTCATAATATGTCATAGTATAATATATATGATATATCATGCTTGAGTAACATACTATACTATACCTTCAATATGGTTTTCTGGGAGGCGGCAGGGAGAGGGGGGAAAGGAAACTAGGGTTTTCTGGGAATAAAAGAAAATAAAAGAGGGGTGAAGGCGTCGGGGGAGTCTGGGAGAGAAGGGTTGGGGGGCTACAAAAATTATTACTACACAAAATAATATATTACAAAAAATATTATAATTAGTAACATTATATAGCTTAGGATAAGCATATTGATATAATTAATTTATAATAAAATATACAGCGACAAACTTATTTCGATGAAGGTTTATTCAATGGTGATTTGGTAATCTTCGTCACTAAAGCACGTTCAGCCACGAAATACAATCGTCACATTAGATACTTTAGCGATGAAATTGATTTTTGTTGCTAAAAACACATTATTTTCACTCTTTAGTGTCGAATATGTATTTCTGTCGCTAAAAGTTTTTTAAAGACGAAACAAAATCGTCAGAGGAGATACTTTTAGAGACGACATTGGTTTTCGTCACTAAAAAGATATTATTTTTATTTTTTAGCGACAAACCTATATTTTTGTCGCTAAAAGTACTTTTAGCGACGAAACAGAATCTTTGCAAAAGATACGTTAGCAACGAAATCGATTTCCATTGCTAAAAAAAACAGGATTTTCACTTTTAGCAAGAAACCTATATTTTTTGTCGCTAAAGGTACTTTTAGCTACAAAAATTAGTTTGCCACTAAAAAATTCGTTGCTAAAAGATAATTTTTTAGTAACGAAATTGGTATCCGTCGCTAAATGTTATATGTAGCAACGGACCGATAATTTCGTCACTAAAGATGTATTTTTAGTGACGAAATATATTTTGTCACTGAAAAATTCGTGGCTTAAAGTCATATTTGTTGTAGTGAATTTTCTCTCATGAGCAATTAAGTTGGAAAAAGAGGATTAATCTAGACGGTGGAACCCCCCCTCTTTTCTGTTTTTGGGTACGGAGAGGCAACCTTCGCAGCGGCCTTTTGACCATGCCCTAATTTGTCTTCGAGCTCCTTTTCCTCTCATTCTCCTCGTCTACTATTTGTGCTCGTGGGTACGGAGGAGAAGTGGTCGCCTTTTTGACCGGCCCTGCTGGATGCACCGTGGATTCCGCTAGTTTGAGGGATGGCTCACTCACGGGTGAACAACCCCTCCCTTCTATTTATGACCGTCCACTGCACGGAGGAAGAAGACGCACCCGCAATCGCTCCTCCAATTCCTTCTATCCCAAGCGGTGGAGATCATTATCATCATCGACAGCCACGACACCCCACACACGTCAGAGCAGCCAGGTCTTTTAAATCTTCCCCAAAATTCCCGTTTTGCTCTTATTTCCCTTCACGAAATTTCTAACATTTCCTTTTTCGATTCACATGTTGCGAACGTCATCGAAAAATCCGGATTTCCTCCTCCAGGTTTGGTTTGATTTCATTAGGTGCCTTGAACTTAATTGAATGTTGATTTGATTTGGTTTTTCGATTCACCTTATCAATCGGTTCATGTCTTGTTTTGCTTGTCTGTTGTTGCCATTGTAAGTAAAATGAGTCGGTAATTTTCCACTTGGCTAAAAATGTTGAACGAATGTTGACCCTGTAACTAAATTTCGATGCAGAGAAACTTACTTTCTTTTCAGGAACTTCGAGGCTTGGCGATTGACAAAGATTTGTCATTCTGCCCTTATTGTAACAAAGGCTTTTCCTCGATAATTAATGCAACTATTATTGCATTGTTTCCATTGTAAATTGATTTGTTATTTATTCAAAGATTTGTTATTTGCATCTGTTGTTGCCATTGTAAATAGGTTGTTATTGCATTTGTTATTGCATCTGTTTTGTGCTTTCCTGGACAGAAAAGGAACCTTCAATGTTGTGCTTTCCTGGACTGAAAAACTGTTAGTGCATAAATATTACTGCAAAAATTTTATTCTCCCACGTAAGGAAAATTTTGTGCTTTCCTGGACAGAAAAAGGAACCTTCAATTGAAACAAACGTTAAGCATAGGTTGTAATGTAAATGTAGTTATTGCATCTGTATTCTCCCATGTATAGGCCCCCAGTATTTTGCTTCCCACTAAATGCTCTCCTCATTCGGTAATTGTTGTTGGCGTTGGCGTTTTCAATGATTCTTTTTTGTTTACCTTTTCTCTATTTTTGATAATTATGCACTGGTTATCTGTCGTAAATTTTGCAACATGAACTCCATGATTGTCCTGTCCATGACTATCTTTAAAGTTTAGGTAGGGAGACGAAGTCTTGGAAGTGTTTTATAATTATGAAGGTTGCTTGCCAGAACTGTGCTTCTAGGTGTTTTCAATTTGATGTTCTTCTCGCTTAACTTTTGGTTTTGGTTTATGAGATATTTCAAGACATGTTTTCTTGTTGAAGGTGTCTGGATATGTGAGTTTGGGATTTTTATATGGTTTCTCTCTTCATACGCTTAGTTCTTTACGCTATTTCTAATTTCTGGGATTGAAGCTAGAACCTACTACAGGGTGTAAGGAACTAAGATGAATAGGATATCAGCACTATCTAGGATTTATTGAAATGTTCTTAAAAATGCCGTTATCTTTTACATTTGTGTGCATTTGAGAGTTCTCTTTCAGGACCTTTACTTCATCAATATTCGAGCTTTTTTTTTAATATGATTTTCTCATCATTATAAGGTCCAGGTATTAATTATAAAAATATTGGGATATTGATTGTTCTGGAGATGGAATTTATCTTGTATGCTGGAACATATGCTCAGTATTTGGTGATATGCCATGCCATCTTAGTTGTTTCACCTTAAAAAATGGAGTTTATGCTAGAGTATTGAGTTTGCATCAACCAGCAGATTGAAGCATAGGATCATAAATTTACCAAGAAAGATTAATGCTTTATTATGCAGGACATTGAGGGTGTGTTGATTGAAATAGAGACTTCAGAATTTTTGACTTTCAGTTTGGATTTATTTAAATGTTAAGAGGGCTATGTATTACAGGTTCTAGGTATTAAGGAAGCTATTAACCTGTACAAATCATTTGTTCCCTCTCCCTTCTCTCTCTCTCTCAGAGAGAAATTGAAGGTGATCAACAGTGTGTATTTTGTTGTAGAATTTATTTGGAAGAAATGTGCCTTTCAGTGCTATCAAAAGTGCAGTTAGCCACACTTAAAAGTGCTAAATGAGAGGAAATCTGAAAGCAAAGAAGGTTATGTTTGTGTTGAAAAATTTTTGGTATTGAGTTTAGTGAAAAAGTAAAGAGAGATATTTTTATATTTTTTGTAATTTTTTATATTTTTTATGGGAGAGAGAGATTATATTGTAGTATTTTATTGTGAATTGGTGAAATATTTTATGAAATTTTTGGTGCAAACGCACCCGAAGATTACCGGTGGATATTTGCATAAATGTGAGAAATCTGAAAGCAAAGAAGGTATTGAGGGTCAGAGTTTTGACATTCTGTAGGGGATTTCTAGATGGTTTTGTTTATACTCATTAATAAGTTATTGTTGGCTAGTCTTAAAGAAGAGCGTGAGTGTAAAGGCTTCCCCGAATAGACATCCCAGCCTGTTGCTGTCATTGTGGCCTGCGATAGCTTTCTCTGCACTCTAACCCTTCTTAAAAAGAGGCAGAAAGAAAAGGGGGTTGAGGGAGAGAATTACATGGAAGGAATTTCCCATATGTCGACAGTTTTTGCCTTGCACATTATTTATTGGGGAAACTCATAGTTAAACCCTCTATGTTCAGGCAAAAATCATAGTTAGTCTCATATTTTTCAATCCAACAATTTGATACCCATAACTTTCAAAACCTATCAATCTTCGCCCCCGTCTAAATTAGACGTTAAATCAGACAGAAAAGCATGAAAAATGACCAAAATGCCCCTCCAAAATAAAATTCATTAAAAATAAAAAATGATATTTTTTTAAAAATTAATAATTTTTAAATAAAAGTATATTGAAACTCTATTTCAATAATATATTTATTTTAATTTATTCCTTAATTTTATATTTTATATTTATTTATAAAAAAAAGCTTTGGAGGGGCATTTCGGTCATTTTGCATGAATTTCCGTCGAACTTAACACCTGATTTAAATGGGGGGCTATGATTGATAGGTTTTGAAAGTTATAAGTCTCAAATTGTTGGATTGAAAAATAGGGGGCTAACTTGATTTTTGCCCAAACATAGGGTGCTAACTATGAGTTTACCCCTTATTTATTTGTTGTTAATAGTTGAATCACAGTTGTTGTTATTTGTTGGTAATATGTTTCATGTTCCCTACCTATGGGTTTGTTAAGTGCTAGTTTTGTAAAACTTTGAGGGTTGACGCACAGTAGGTGTTGACAATTTGTTTGTTGTTTAAAACCAGCAAAGCATTTGATTGTAGCTTTTTTGCTGATAAATTTTTATGATATTGTAGGGACGCTTCCTACGATCGGGTAAGAGAAGGGCCGACCAACCCATGTACGGATCCTCGAGTCGAATGTCACCGATTTGTTTCTTGACTACTACATGGTTATTCATTACCACATGCTGTTTTTTGTATTGAACATGTATTGGTGGTTGGTTTTTTGTCATTTTTCAACTGAATGTCAATGTTTGTTGGATTATTGGAACTTGTAGTTATTGATTTGCAACAAATCACATGCTCAAATGTTGTAATTATTGGAATTTATAGTTATTGATTTTTCATATTGATATTTCTGAATTGCAACATAGTTGTTAAAATGAGGAGGACGACTTTGAAATCTAATGATAATTTCTTAAAAAATAATGCATTTTAAGAGATTTAAAGTAAAAAAAAAGGATATATGAAAATATATGTTTCTTTATCAATATTCGTGCCACCTTTTTGGGAAGGGATTATGCAATTTATTTTTTAGTTTCTCGTCCTTCTTTATTTCCACTTCTGCAAAATCTGAAAAACTTGAAAATCATAACTTTGTGGTTTTACGTTCTATTGCATAATAAAGGTTGGATTATTCAATGGTCAGCGGAAACGAGGTTAGAAAATTATGCTACTTTGTTAAATTGGAAAAAATAATGCTATTTCTTAATATTGGCTGAAAAAGAAGCCGAAAAACAGAGGAGCAATGCGCGCATGACCAGTAGTTGAAGGAAAGAAAAAAAAACAAAAAATGAAAACACACCTTACAATTCAATTCATGTGGTCGCCGCTTAAAGGGGATGTTCGGTTAAGGAATTTTGTGAGGATTTTTGGTGTTTTGAGAATTTTTATGTGATGTTAACTTTATTGGTATGCGTTTTGTAGTTATTTATATGTGGTGTTAAAAATGATGTCTTGGTTGTAGAATTTTTTGTATTGTAAAGATTAAAAAAAGCCTAAGAATTGTTTGTAACCGAACGTGTCCAAAAACTATAATGTTCGGCGGCAACAAAAGAGTGGAAACAAGTTTCCTTTTTTTAACTCTTTTTATTATACACAAAGTCAAACAAACAAACTCAATCATTAAGAATAATTATTATCCCAAAATTTTCTAACATCAGCCCAAACACACTTTCAAAATTTAACATTTTTTTCAAACCCCAATAAATCTCAGTTTTTATGAGATTCCCAAAATTTGTCAATCAAACATGCCCTAAATATTGTCGGGTCAGTACCTGCTCCCTTGAGCGCGAGTTTCCGAAAACATACCTCCACTAGGTATAACCTAGGCGTTTCTAACACGGAAACATGTTGATGTGACTGCAAAGGGAATGAAGCTTCCTCAACTAGTTGTTTTAACCTAAGGGGCTGTTCGGTTTGTTTGTATTCTCAGGATTGTTTGAATCCTGAGAATACACAAACCGAACATGTTTTTTAACATCACCTAAAAACAACTACAGCACGTATACCAATAAAGTTAACATCACCTAAAAATTTTCAAAACACAAAAAATTCTTAAAAAACTATCAAACCGAACAGCTCCTAAATATTCAATGCCTCCGCTGCTTTTTTTTTCTACGCAAAGAATTTTCATTCAATAATCAAAGAGACAAACAATCACCTCAAGGAGGATCGAAGTAAAAGTTCTGCTTCAGCAGAAAACAGGGTAAACTAGAAACATGAATAGAACCGAAGAACATTCTATTCGCAGCCCACTTGGCCATGTAATCTGCATTGGAATTAGCTTGAGGTGAAATTTTAGCAAAACTCCACGATGGTCTACACAACGTCATTTCACGAATGACTTCAATAATGGATCTCACATCCCCTATTATAAGGAAAGGGAGCTGTCCAAGATACCCGAGATAGTACGTAAGCCATGGAAGTGTACAACCGTAGAATCCAATTGTCTCCTCTCAGTCGTAGTACATAGTACGGTATGTGTAATTCAATATTTTTAATATTTTTAGTCTTTAATGTTTTGATATTATAACTCTAAGATAATTTTTTACATTACATATAAAAAAAAAATTCAGTCATTTTACTTTAAAAATTCGTCCGAGTTAATTTTCATTCTTGGTTTCGCTAGTTGTTAGGCCAAAGATATATTCTAAACAAGTAAGTTGGTATGTGTATAGGGTCAACGAGAGCTAGGCCATCTACAGGCTGGAGATGCTTTCTTATGTGGCTTGCACTCGCGCGGATTTAACTAAACACGTACGTAAACCGCGCACCAAACTCCACCTCTGGGATCGATGTTGACTATAAGTCGGTCCTTGTTCTTAGTTTCTTTATAATGATCTCTTTTATCTAAAAAAAAATATTTTATTAGGTCCACAGTTAGAGATGACGTTAATGTATCATTAGTTTTTGGAGTCTGCAAAGGAATTTAGAGTACGTTTGTTTATTAAAATTTTAAAAAATATTCTCAAAAATATGGAAATTTTGTTGAATTTTGAAGTTTATTGGGGTTTGTAAAAAGTTTGAATTCTATATATAAAAGTTGAAAATTTTGAAGTATATTTTTTTTATTGAAAATTTTGAGTTCCAAAATTTTGGACAAACAAACATGTCCTTAATTTGTCACATGCACTTGTGATGCTGCTGATCATGCCCATATTGGACGTGCAGTGGAACACCCTTCAATATTTGGGTTAAAAAAGGTTTGACTTTTGACTTGTGAGAGGGGTTCTAAGCTCTTGTCTCACATGCAACATGCATGATCCAAGTTTTCATATGCTAATTAATCATCATTAATATTTAACTAGGTTAAAAGAATTGCTTGAAAGCATAAAGGATATAGTGAAAACTAGGTTATAAGAGAAAACGAATGATGAAACTAGATATATAGTGTGATTTGAACTTGTAGATTATTAAATAATAATTATTTAACTCAATAATCCCTTTTCAATTAATCTGAGTGAAAAGTAATGGGCATTCTTGAAATGATTGTACACTCAATTAATAAGAGTAGCGAATGAGATTTCGGCGTGGGGTGGCTGTTAGGAGAAAGATTCCGGAAGCTAAATTCTAACTTCTTATTATAAGCACCCATTATTATTTTAAAAAATAAATCCAATAATTTAAATCTGTCCACGTCATTAATGAAAATGAATCATAGCCAAGTTAAAATAACTTCATCTCATCTCATTAAATGAGACACGATCACATTCTGATAATTGAATTTATTGTATTTATAAGAACTTATAATAACTCTTATTAGAACTGAATTTTTTTCGTGTAACGATATAAAAAAACTACCTATAGTGGCAGTCGAAAATCTCAGCGGTTTTTTAGCGGTGGTGTCGACCGCCGCTATATCACCGTCGGTATAGCCCTATAGCAGCGGTTATAGAGATCGTTGGTGAAGACTGCCGCTATAGAGCGGTGGCCTGACCACCGCTATAGGACAAACCGCGATTGCGGTTTTTTCGCAGAAGCTCTATAGCGGCGATCGGTTGACCGTCGCTACAGGTTATAACAACGATCAAATGACCGCGGCTATAGTGTTATAGCGGCGGTCACATGACCGTTGCTATAACCCTTTCCATTGGTTTACATATAACGGCGGTCAGTGACCACCGCTACAGGTGTGTTGTTTGGTTTTTTTTTTTATATTTGAATTTTGTTTTTTTATATTTTCCTGCAATACAAATTTTGCTATAGATTTTAATTGATTGATGCAAACAAAGAAAAGTATAATAAAACAAAATACATTTCATTATAACCATGTCTTACAAGTTTTGCATCAAACAAAAATAAGTGAATGACAATTTCTCAATAGTCTAAAAACTAATAAGTCATGACATTTAACAACAAATAACTATAAATTTAATCCTCTCCACCTTCAACACCTTCATCAGCACCATCTGCTCCTGCACTTTCTGCATCATCGACATTGTCTCCTATTACAATATTGAAAAATTGGATGACTTTATATAACTCCGCTCGATCGATTGGAACTTGTTTCTCTTTTTCCTGCATCACAAACAAGAATTCGTGATGAAATTGTAAATTACAAATAAGAATGATAAGTACTATACCATTAAACAAACTAATGAAGTACTGCATACAATTTTGTGAGCATAATGTGCGAAGCTCTTTGATCCGACACTGTGGACCCGGAAGATAGAATGAAGAAGAATGGCATTAGTCGAATCGACAACAACAATCAACCAAAAAAAAAAATTGCAACACTCTGTTCAAGATAGTTGTACAAGACCGTGAAGTGTTAACTTGGTCTAACTAAAACGACGCTAAAAGGTGTTTTTTGCGACGTTTTGCAGAAAACGCTGCTAAAGGAGGTCCATAGCAGCGGTTTTTTTTAGCGGTGGTCAGTGTGACCGCCACTATAGACCCCCTTTAGCAGCGTTTTTTGCAAAACGCCTCTAAGTGTATTACCTTTAGCTGCGGTCACTGAACGCCGCTATAGACCCCTATTTTAGCAACGTATTGCTGTAGAGTGCACCTTTAGCAGTGGTTTTGAAAAAAATCGCCGCTATAGGTATAGTTGGAAATTTTTTTAAAAAAAATTCAAAATTATATTTTATTTGATGTTAATAATTATTTTGTAGACTATTGTATTCCTTTTAATATATAGTTTTATTTTGTCACGTGTTTAAAAAAAATTAGGAGACCTAAATAATTGAAGTTGTTATATGGAATTAGAAATAATGTTATGAACGTTATATCTATCATTGTTATGATAATTATATTTTTATTGACTAAATCTATGTAGTTTAGAAATATATTATCATATGCTTATAATCAGCATATATATTTGTAATAATTAGTAATATAATAATATTTAACTATGACATATTATTTAATTTCAAACAAAAAGATATTATGAAATTAATTAAAGTATGCAATTAAAGTACATAACTTAATATTTTTTTATCATAGTTGTTATTAGGGCTGTTCAGTGACACCGGTAAAATCCGGTGGCACCGGCACCGGCACCGGATTGCCGGTATCCGGCTTCATCGGTGCCGGTGCCGGTTTAATCTTTTGCAAAAAATTCGGTGGTATTCCCGGTTCCCGGGTTACCCGGCACCGGGTTCCCGGGTACCGGGAAACCGGATTTTTTTTTTATCAAAACTAATCGTTTTGTCCCCTCTCCGGCCCTCCCCCATTTCTTCGTCCCCCTCCCGAAGCTTCTCGCCCATCCCCCGAAGCTTCTTGTCCATCCCACCCCGTGCCTTTCCCCCTTCTTCAGCAGGAAAGTTAGCTTCAGATCTGTCTAAGTTTAGGCGCTCGCCATCCTGGTGCTGTTCAGTGTCAGATTCTGGAGATGATGATGGAGAAGACAGTTCTGAGTTATTGAAGTCTAAAGAAGTCAGGTCTTGGTCTTTGAAACCTTCTAGTGATCGTCCATCTTCAGCGACTGGGGGGCATGCCATGTACGATTCCAGGTCCACAAAAGTTGATGATTGTCATGCTGCACCTGCAAAGGTCGGTAGCATCCCCGGCTTACCACAAGATTTTCGTAATGGCTTGAAAGTATCAATGCGCAAAGTCGTTCAGCAATTTAGGGTCTCAAAGGAGTCAAAGCACAAACTGTCAGGTCTTGGGAATGATTTGACTGGAAAGCAAAATTGCAAGGTTATTTACAAGTAATTGTGTTTTTATTTTTTTATAACATCATTATTCTCTGTGATAAGTATTTGAACTTTTTCCCAAATATTTGCTTCTGTTTTGACAGATGGTCTTTCCATATGACCTGTTCATGAAACTTTACAGTTGTGATAAGGTGGAATTGCATCCATTTGGCCTTATAAATTGTGGGAACAGGTGATATAGATTTCTTCCTGATTCTGACCTATTAGCATATAAATTAATATTTGAAGTTGTAAGCAAAGGTGAACTCTTACGTCTTTCGGTGGGGCTCGTGAAAAATTTGTTGTTCTATTGAAAATTGTTACCCAACTTGATCTCTTCTGTCTGTGCTTTTTCTCTTCTTCTTTTTTTGTTTTTTTTTTTCTTATTGTGATCTCTTCAATCCACGAACTGGGTTGCAGTTTGGGGTATATTGATGCTGTTGGGAAGATGTCATTGTTTGTGGAAGTGATGTGAAAAGTTTTCTTATAGTTGGATGTATCTACTTGCTGCAGGCTTTCCAAATTCATACAATTCATAACTAGTCCACTAAATGGTTCCTTTGCAGGTATACTGTTAATTTGCTGGTGTTCTTTCTAGAATATTGAGTTGTGGGCATGTTACTGGAATTTTAGTGTAGAATATTGAGTTGGTGGAATTATCTAGCTTTCTGTAGAATTGTTAGTTTGCCTTCTCTGTTTTTGTGATATAAGTTGTTGGGTGAATGTCCGAATAGTTATAATTGATGCTAGGAGTAATTTCATTAACGTAATTGATGTTAAAACTAGTTATATGAGTATATGAGCCTTTGTAGAATTCTGCAGAAAATTATAGAAGTGCAGAGTATGCTTGCGTGAGATATGCAAGCAAGAAGTATAGGAAAACATCCATGTACATGACTGCCATGGTCCCTCAAACCATTGAATTCCTTCCAGCAATGGTTTTTATGACACATACAACCATTAAATAACCTGCCCAGGAACACATCCAATATAGAACCATCAATACTTTGTGCCCAACATGGGTGCTTCTCACGTGTTGGAGTGTTACTGACTCACTGTGACACTAGATGGAAACCCTCTAAGGTTTGTTTTTTGAGATTGATGGTTTTTGGTCAAAGTTTGATGCTCAGGTGCACTTTGTGCTGTCAATATTTTTCTTGTTTGTACAATTGCAGCATTGCTTCATGCCAATGTGTTTTAGATTGTTGAGATGCTAAAATTGTACTGATTCAGGTACCATCCTGATAAGAATGCAAATGATCCTAAAGCGGCTGATATGTTTAAGGAGGTTACCTTTTCCTATAACATCTTGTCTGTTCTATAATCGATATAACAGAATAAGGTTGTTGTTAATTGATTTGCTTGTTACTTGATTTTTATATATATGATTAAAAAAAAATACATTAGGCTAAGTGAGTAAAATGCTAAAAAAAAAAACTCAATATGAATGTAGGATAACCGGAAACCGCCACCGCTAAACCGTCACCGCTAAGGGTCGGTTTTTGCCCTTAACGGTGTAGGTGTAGGTGGCAATTATTTAAAACCGGTCTACCCGGTGTAGGTGCCGATTTTGGCAAAAACTGGCACCTACACCGAGGTTGAACAGCCCTAGTTGTTATGGTAGTTTATATTTTTAAATTATAAATATTATATATTATTACTATCAACTTGTTTTAATTAAAATTATTACACTAGTATAAAAAATATTAAATAATATGATATGTATTTTCTAAATATAAAATTATTACTAAATATAAAGATTTTCAAATACTATTATAATTTGCAACTGCTTTTAATTTATTAAATACACATAATTAGAAAATATAAACTATTTTACTCAAAATTTGTAAAAACTACTCATTAAGGAAAAAAACATAAATTGCCCGCACCCTTCCTTTTTTACCAGAACGAAAATTCCCCCGCCCCCCACCTTGTTTA
This sequence comes from Myrica gale, assembly GCA_963930655.1. Taxonomy (NCBI): domain Eukaryota; kingdom Viridiplantae; phylum Streptophyta; class Magnoliopsida; order Fagales; family Myricaceae; genus Myrica; species Myrica gale. The sequence continues at coordinate 12,642,197 of OZ005614.1, forward strand.
TGTGTTGTAGTTGAGAGGGCGTCGGGGGAGCAACTTCAAATGTTGGGCTTTCTCTCTCTCTTCTATTCCCCTCTGCTCTTTTTTTCTCTCTCTCACTTCGTTCTCTCTCTTTGTTTTTGTTCACTGCTCTAATGACCTCCCATTAAACCCTAATTTGCTCTACTCTCTTCATTTGTCTTCAAGTGTGCATTTGCTTATCTATGTCGGCGAGGAATTCAAATCAGCTTGGTGGTTTGCGCCGGAATTCTGGGTGGGCAATGAAGAACTTTTTAATTTGTATGAGAGGAGACTTGGCCATGTCGGATATGGCTAGCTTTTTAATTTACTCTTCCCCCCTCGATAATCGAGATAATCAAGTAGTTTTTAAATTTTTTAATAATAATTTTATATTTGTAGTTATGTGTTTTTAGTTAAAAGTAGTTGTAAATTATAATAGTATTTGAAAATCTTTATATTCATTATTAAATACATAGCACATTATTTAATACTCTTTTTTATAACTAGTGTAATAATTTTAATTAAAACAAGTTGATAGTAATAATACATAATACTTATAATTTAAAAGTATAATGTTTTCTTTTATAACATTATATGATTTGTTTTGAAGTTTTTATAATACATGATGTGAACTTTAATTGCATAAGTTAAATTCACAATATCTTTTTTGAAATAAATAATATGTCCTAATTAATTAGTCTTATATTACAAATTATTCAAATATAATTTCTAATTATAAATATAATAATAAATAATTTCTAAACTACTTAGATATAATCAATAAATATTCAATTACCATAAAAATTATAGATATAACTTTCATAACATTATTTCTAATTCCGTATAACAACTTCATTTTTCTTAAAACTCCTTTTAATTTCATATTTTATTAAGTAGGTGTCCTAATTTTTTTTAAACACATGACAAAATAAAATTATGTATTAAAAGGAATAAAATAGTCTATAAAATAATTATTAACATTAAATAATATATAATTTTGGATTTGTTTTTAATTTTTTTCCAACTATACCTATAGCACCGTTTTAAACAAATTATAAGTTTACTCTCATACTTTTCAGTTAATATTATATTTTGTGTGAGGGGTAAAGACGTTATAATATTGAAAGAATACATCTAGTCTGTCCAAATTAAAGACGGAGGGTGCGAAATATACATGATTGATAATTGATGGGCGAAATATAAGAAAATTGATAATTGTGAATGTAAAGTGTTAAAAACCCTAATAATTAATGGGCGAAAAATGTATTTTTTTCTAAATTTGTTGGTTCTAATATAGATAGTAGCCAATGTTTTTGAATATCTTACGTTGTATAATTAGGAACAATATTGTTTAAATGAAATGACGAATATGATTATTTCTTTAAAAACATTATTACACCCAATAGCCTTATTTTGACCACTTGGCTAAGGCTTCAATTTAAATTGAGGTTGAAAGAACGAAAGCTAGCTAGCTAGCTCAAATTAAGCCACCAGTGTAAGGTACTCCCGTCTGAGGCAACCAATTATCCACTGACAAGAAGTTAGCCGCTATGAAGTTAACAGCATCTGTGTAGTTAATCACCTGGTAACCAGGCCATACCACTCTGTTGATGGTGTCTATAGAGAATGATGAAAATGTGTATTTGTATTATGTATCGAAATGAATACAAGAGGTTGATATTAATACGTAGCTTGGACGTATGACTAACAACTAATCTAACCGAAAATACTTAACGAATGATGTAACTGAGTAACTAACAATATAACAGATTGAATATCGTGATAGCCCCCCTCTAGCTGGAGCATGGATATTAAGCAAACCCAGCTTGCCAACTAAAAATCTAAAAACATCATAAGGCAGGGGCTTAGTCAGTATGTCAGCTAGCTGATGTGCAGAAGCAACATGAAACGTCTTGACAAACTTTTGCAGCACCATATTCCGAACCAAATGACAATCGATCTCGATGTGTTTCGTCCTCTCGTGAAACACAGGATTGGCTGCAATATGCAAGGCAGCCTTGCTGTGACAAAAAAGAAATGTAGGTTTGTCATGAGCAATATGAAGATCATGTGAGAGACTGGCCAGCCACTTCAACTCACAGCAAGTCACAGCCATGGCTCGATATTCTGCCTCAGCAGATGAGCGGCTAATAGTGGTTTGTTTCTTTGATTTCCATGAAATCAAAGAATCACCAAGAAAGATTGTATATCCAGTAACAGACCTTCTAGTGTCGGGACAAGCACCCCAATCACTATCACAAAAAGCTTGTAATTGAATAGAGGATTTGCTTGACAGAAAGATGCTTTGCCCGAGAGAATTTTTTATATACTTAAGAACTTTGAAAGCAGCAGCTTGATGAGGCTCTCATGGTTGAGACAAAAATTGACTGAGAGTGTTAACAACATAACAAATATCATGGGGAGTAATTGTTAAATATAACAATCTACCAATTAACCTACGATAAGAAGTAGGATCAGTGAGAAGGGATCCATCAGAGCTATTAAGTTGAGAACTGGAATCCATAGGAATGCTAGAAGGTTTGGCATCCAAGAGACCAGCATCTTGAATAAGCTCCAGGCTATACTTGCGCTGACATAGAGATATGTTAGCCGAAGATCGAGCCACTTCCAGCCCCAAGAAAAAAATCAAAGGACCCAAATTTTTGAGCTTGAAACAAGAATCAAGCCATGTCTTGAAACAACAATAAAGCTGTTAGCCCAAGGTTGTTTTGCAAACAATCCATAATTGATTTTGATGATAACAACAATTCTAAGTTCTTTGAAGACTTTAGATTTTACATTGTCAATCCACAATTTCCAAGTTATATTTCAAAATGATTGAGGTTATCTCTCTAAAATATTTTTAACGTGCACTTGAACACCATTACACTAGTTGATAAGATCAATTTTTCATAATCTAGGCGTTAAAAGAAGTTTGGAATGAATTGGACACTTTAAAGTTTGTGAAAAACTTTCAGCACTTATAAGTGTCGACACATTGGATCTTGGTGTCGACACATTGCACTAACACCCGAGAGTTTACATTTCAAACCATTCAAGTTGATTTTTGACTAAGTGTTGAAGGTATCGACACATTGAACTAACACCCGAGACTTTATATTTCAAACCATTCAAGTTGATTTTTGACTAAGTGTTGAAGGTGTCGACACATTGTGCTATGGTGTCGACACATTGAACTAACACCCGAGACTCTATTTTCAAATCTAGTTTAATGTGTCAGCACATACAACCTATGTGTTACACATTGTGTTATTTTGCAGATTTTCTGGAAACGTCGTCATCATTTCAAAACTTCTTAAAATTGTCTCAAATGACCTCCAATGGCTCCAAAGCTTTACTAGAAGACCCTTGGTGCCCTAGACGCTTTAAATAGAAGAATATGGAGAGAGAAACAGCGTGGTTGTGCGACATTAACTCTGACCTAACTTTCTAGAGAGAGAAAACGCTTTGAATAAAAAATAAGCTACATCATCCAAGAAAGCTTCTCCTCACCTGCAATCACTGTTGGCTTTCTTGTATATCTTGTCTCTTTGCACACCTCAGTACTTCACACTTGTTTATTCAGCTTAAAGAGCTATTTACTAAGATTCCCTTTTGTACCCATCCTTGAAAAACACGTGAGTGTTTGTGAAAAACACTTGTCCTACTTGTTGGGTAGAAGAAGTCTTCTAGGTTGTGAGGATTTGTGAGAGTAAGTTAAAGTGTGAGATAGAAAACATTTTGTAACGGTTCCTTAGCACCCCAGAAGCTAAGGTGTATTTACTATTTGGAGAATAGTGAAGGAAGCCCAAGGAAGTCAATAGCCTTGGGGGTGGACGTAGGCAAGTGTTAACCGAACCACCTAAAAGTCACGGTGTGATCTCTCAAATCTTATCTTCTTTTACTGTTGATATCTTCTGTTGTGATTGTTTATATATATTTTGTTCATTCTCTCGCTCTTTAGAAAGGGGATCCTTGGATATTCGGTTTTATATGTAAAAATGACAAAAGTTTTTATAAAACCCAATTCACCCCCCTCTTGGGTTGTTAGTGTCCTCTCAAAAGCTTTATGAGCAGAGGACGATTTTGAATAAGAAATGAAAGATGACAAAGGATATAGAGGACAAGAGATAGAACCTGTATCCAAGGAGGAATTGGAATTGCTATGAGCAAGTTGACAATGATAATCCTGCAAGTAAAGTGGTTGTCTCTTGATTCTAGAAGATTTTCGAACAAGAGGAAAAGTAGAATGGGATGGAGAAGATGAGGTGATATTGGGAGAAGAAATAGAATCAGGTAAAGAAATGGGAGGAGGAACAGAATCAGCAGGAATAGATGTGGTATGAAGGGAAATGGAATTTGTGACAGGAGAATGAGTGGAAACATTGATGTTGTCAGATGTAATATGGAGAGGATATATAAGGTTATCTATAAGAGAATTTGATGGAAGAACAAAATCTGGAAGAAAAGAATCTGGAATATCAGAAGAGGAAGGAATTTTAGAAAAAGGAAAGATGGATTCATAAAAGATGACATGTTGAGAAGTAAAAATTTTATGAGTAATGGGATCAAGAAGTTTATAGCCTTTTGTACTACTAGGATATCCTAAGAAAACACAAGGTACTGACCTAGGGGCAAATTTATGCCGAGAATAAGAATTAGTGGAAACAAAAGTTAAATAGCCAAAAGTTCGAAGAAGAGAATAGTTGGGAATTTTCTGGAATAAAAGTTCAAAAGGGGAATGATTATGAAGTAAAGGAGCAGACAATCTATTAATGATGTGAACAGCTGTACGAATACAATCACTCCAATAAGGCAAAGGAAGATGAGCTTGAAACCGTAGGGACCTAGATACATTCAAAATGTGCTGGTGTTTCCTTTCAACAACAGAATTCTGTTGTGGGGTATATGAACAACTCTTGTGATGAGAGATACCATTTTGAGAGAAGAATTCATGCATGTTAAACTCTAAACCATTGTCTGATCGTAGAGTTTTAACAGAAGTGTGAAACTGATTTTTGACTAGATGGCAAAAGGATATGATGTGATTCCTGGTTTCAGATTTAGATTTCATAAGATAAGCCCATGTACATCGAGAATAGTCATCTACTATGGATAGAAAATAAGAAAAACCATCATAGGACATAGTAGGAAATGACCCCAGATATCACAGTGAACTAATTGAAAAAGAGAAGTAGCATGAGATGTACTAGTTGGAAATGGTAAGTGTTTTTGTTTACTGATATGACAGACTGAGCATGGTGAAGGAGTTTGTAAAGAGGAAGGAATAGAATGTGGCAAAAATGACTTTATTAGCTTCAAACGAGAGTCAGAAACATGTCCTAAACGACAATGCCATGAAAATTGAGAAGCTGTAAAACTAGTATTACAGGAAGAAGGGTTTGCAGAATCACAAGAAGACACGCATGCTGGCAGGAGATGATATAGGCCCTTGAAAATTCTAGCAACTCCAATCGTCCTCCAAGGAGAAAGGCCCTGTATATAACAAAAAGTGTGAAGAAAAATCAAACAACAAGATGTGTCAGTAGTCAATTTACTGGCAGAGATAAGATTGATTGAAAAATGTGGAATGTAAAAGAAATTTTTTCAAGGAGAAAGGCCCTCAAAGAAAATGCTGAAAGTTATTGTTCCTATATGTGTTGCAGTAACATGATGACCATTAGGAAGACTGATTTTTATCTGAACAAGAGAAGGTTTCGAAGTGAAGAAATCAAGAGAACAAATCATATGATCCGTGGCACCTGTGTCAAGGATCCAAGATTGTGAAGAGGATGAAAATTGAGTAGAATGACAGGACATATGTGAGGAAGAATGCATAGGTAATTGAAATGAAATACCTGAAAAATTTGGAACAAGTGAATCATTGATCTGTGAAGCAACTAAGACATGATTAACAGATGGTGAGTGATCAGATGATTGATTCATGAGATGTTGATTTTGAAGAGATGAAATGAAATTGTGACACTGCTCTTGAACAAATGCAGGATCAGATATTGAAAGATCTGCCAAATCTTGATTAGCAATATGAACGGATTTGCCTTTTGTAAACTTGAAACTAGGAGGAAAACCGTGAAGTATATAGCATTTGTCCACTGTATGTCCAGACTTGCCACAATGTGTACAAAGAGGTTTAGAATTAGGTTTGTATCTATTATTGCTGCGAGCAATATCAGATTTTAAGGCCATGGCAACAGGTTCTTCCGTGACAGATTGATGACTCAATTGATCCTCTTCTTGAACAATGAGAGAAAATACCTTGTTGATTGGAGGCAGAGGATCATTCAAGAGTATTTGTCCTCGAGCATGAGCAAACTTCTCATCCAATCCCATGAGAAATTGAAGAATAAATTCCCTCTCTTGACTAGCAACGATAGACTTGGTGGCTCGACACTCAGATCCACATATGCAATTGTCAAGTTGAGAGAAAGATTGAAGCTCATCCCAAAACATCTTGAGCTTGGTGAAGTATTGACTGACCGAGGCATTTGCTTGAAGTAATGTAGCAAAATTCTTTCGAATGCGAAATACTCGAGGACCATTAGATTGAGTAAAACGTTCGCGAAGCTCATTCCAAACATGCTGAGCAAAATCAACATACATCATAGAAGCAGCAATATGCTGGGCAATGGAATTAAGTATCCATGCAGTAACCATCATGTCACAACATGACTAAGTAAAGAACGAATCAGGATCAGTTGGAGGAGGCTTGGGGTTAGTTCCATGAATGAATCCAAGCTTATTCTTAATAGTAAGAGCCATGATCATTGCACGATGCCAAGTAGAATAGTTCTGAGCACTAAGGAGAGGTTGAGAAACGAGGACTGTATTAGGAGTTTCGGCCTGATGAAGGTATAGAGGATTAGATGGATTGTCATCTATGGAAGAAAAGAAAGATGGAGAGTGTCATCTAAGTGAGTCAGGATTGACCACTGGAGGTGAAACAAGGGATGAAGCAATGATTGGAGGAGTAGATTCAGTCATGTTGTACGCAGAAAATCAGAATTGCGGAAGCAGAGAAAAAAATGCTCTGATACCCTATAGAGAATGATGAAAATGTGTATTTGTATTATGTATCAAACTGAATACAAGAGGTTGATATTTATACATAGCTTGGACGTATGATTAACAACTAAGCTAACCGAAAATCATTAACGAATTATGTAACTGACTAACTAACAATATAACAGATTGAATATCGTGATAGTGTCTGATCCGAGTCCTGTGTTATTGTACTCTGCGTAATACAATGTGCTTAGCGCAAAATCTCCATTCCATACAGTCCAACCTCTAGGATTTATAAAACTCTCCATGGAAGTCTGCATATAAACAGTCCGGGAGTACTCCTTCCATGGCCTTCCCAAGTACGTCTGAGTGGTGCTATTTCTCGAAGCTAAATCTTCGGCAGCTCTAATGGTATAGTTATGAATTGAAGTGCCGGTGACCTGGTTTGGGTCCGTTCGACCTTGTGCTGTGATGGCATTGAATTGTCCACTCATTGGCAACCGAGGATAGTGATGAGTCATAAAAATGACTAGAATTGAGTTAAGGCCCAATAGGCCGAAGGTAGCCCAGTAGGGGTTCGGGCAGACCTCAAGATGTTAAATAGATTGATCATTGAAAGTAATCCGAGCCCATGAAAAGGAGCCCATCAAGGGAAGATTATCGGAGTCGTTGGTGAATCAGTTGAAGACTCGGTATAAATCTGAAATCCTCAGCACGACCGATGTCATGAGATCGAGGTTTCCGTGTTATCAGTAAAGCGCGCCCAACATTGAGGTCAAGTGGGTTAGCCGTTGAACATCATCTTGTTAAAACCATGGCAGTTAACGAGATATCCGTCCACTACACTTCACTCCACGACCAAATAGTGGGGCACGACCTCGAAGGGATGAGGACATGATTCTCAAGTAAAGCAACGGGAAACCGGTGGTAATCTAAAAAGTAGTATAAATATCCAGGGAATATGCAAATGCCTGGAGGGGGGATCTTTTCAGTGATATACGAATTATATACAGTTGAACAATTTAATCTCTGAGCCTCACGCTATCAGATACTGACTTAAGCATCGGAGGGTCTTTCCTCCTTGGAAGGATCGCCTCGATATCCGTCTATTTTGCAGTTGAGGAGATTGGGTTCAAGGACGTCGGGATCTTTTGGCGCGAGCACAAAGGAACCATAATCTCGCTGATCTTTCAGTTAGCGTCGTCAGTGGGAACGACTGTTCTCAAAACAAATTAAAGGGAGATGGTTTCAACAAGAATCAAAGGAGCTGACCTGAGTACAATCCCGAATAACCAGCCCCATAATGAGCCATTTCCTGACGAAGAAGGACACTCCAGAACGATCAACCAGACCCCGTCTCGACCCAACGACAGAATTACGGAGCAGTTGCTCTACGAGATATGAATGATGCTGGAAGAAAACCGTGTCGTGAGGGAAGAAAATCTTGCTGTGAGAGAAGAAGCTCGCCTGGCATGACAAGAGAACAGGGAGCTGAGAAACGAGCTGAGGCCCCCCGCAGAGCTTCCCTAAGAAAGTCAATTCTCTACTGAGATAGAGGCTGCAGTTATGCCCCTCGACTTTAAGCTGCCTCATTTGGACAAGTTTAATGGAACTTCGGATCCAGCCGACCATGTCCATCACTATAAGACTCAGCTTAGGATCTACAACATACCGGACGCAATCGTGCAAGGCTTTCCAGTCCACCCTGCAAGGCGCAGCAGATTCGTGGTTCATCCACTTGAAACCACGCTCTATAGCGAGCTTCGATCAGTTTTCGAAGCTCTTCATTGAGCATTTCGTTATTGGGAAGGGCCATATCGCGTCCTAAGTTTCAAAAGACCTGGACCCTTCTATCTCGAAGATATGCATGGCGAGAAGCTCCGTCACCCATCGAATGCGGAGCACCTGCGCAGGTTCTATGTTTAAATGTTTTAAAGTTATTAATGTTTTTACTTAAGTTATTGCTTTATCCATTACATTTCCTTGCACTTTGCAATATGTGATATTTAATGAAGTTCCGTTGTTGAAGTCTCCATGATCTTAGCCTCATCAAAGTCGATGAAATGAATGACTCTGTGGAATCATTGAAATCTTGCCTTACCAAATATCGTATTGGCAGTTGATTCTCTCTTTGTTCATTTATGCGCCGCGAAGTTGATGAAATGGATTGCGTGCGTGACGTTAGCCACTCACCATCATAATCTACGAGTCGCAATGAAATTCAATGAAACGGCTAATATTCATGGGATCGCTTCCCGTCTTATCCTGCTATGCGGTGCATAAGACCGACGAGACGGACAACATTGGCCTACTATGCCATATCGATCTACAAGTCGTACTCAAAGTCGATGAAACGGATGACATGCGTAAAGGATCGCTTCCCACCATGTCCATCTAAGCGTTGCAAAGCCGATGACATCTCTATGTCGATCTACGCGTCGCAATAAGTCAGCAGAAAAAACAACCTACGCGGTATTAGCTTCCCGCTTTGTCAAGTATCTCGCTGCAAATGAATTCGAGAGAACGCATGACTCTGTCTGCGCCACCTCGAGAAAAGTAAGCCTACGCACGACTCGGTCTGCACGACTTATTTCATTTCCCCGAAGATGAATTCGAGACAACGCACGACCCGGTCTGCGTGACTTCGAGAAAAATAAGGCTATGTACTTTTTGTCTGCATGACTTATAATGTTTCGTGGGAAACGAATTCGTAAAAGCATATGGGCGCAGAACCCCGTCAACACAGTTCAAGAAATATTTTGTGGAAGCAAAGTCATACAAAACATGCGAGTTAAACAAGATGGATACGGTGTAAATGCAAAGGATTATCCATTATATGTACACACCAAGGCCTCTATAAGACAGCACGACAGAAGCAGAAATACACCTAATCTAATACTATAGCAGAATGTACGAAGAAAGAGGACAACTCTCTAAGGAAGACACGACAACATTCCTGCCCGATGTCAATCCTGACCAAGTCGATGGCGAAGTTCGGCCACCTCGTCCTTTAAGGTAGCCTCGGAAGCCGACATGTTGACGACCCTCTGCCACAGTGTCTCCATCTCAGACACTTGCAGTAGGTGCTCTGCAGACTTCTTCATCAACTCCGTGATCTTCTGATTGGAACCCCTCAACAGGTCGCTAAACTCCGCATTTTCTCGGGTTAGCCGCTCTGACTTCGCTTGAGCCCTTTTCAGTTCTCTGTTCATAACAGCAAAATCTTTTTCCGCTTTCTCCAGTTGTGCTTTATATGTATCTTACACCACAAAGTCGATTTTATCGACAACCTGCATGCAACGAGAAACTTATGTTAGGAATCAGGGTTAAAACACAGGAGTAAGGTTAGAAGGTCGTACCTCTCGGATTTGTCCAGTAAGCGTAAAGACATAAAACAACGTCGGAGACTGGAAGAACCTTAAGGTCATCTCGCGACGTATGTACAAGATAGAAACTACTCAATCTGTTCACCGAGCCCTGGTTGTCCAGAAGTATGAGGTCCCATGGGGACCAAAAGCAGTTTGGTTCGAGTTCTGCACTCGAATGTACATTGAAGGGAATCCTCTTGTAGTTTATCAGAAGGTCTCCCAGGAATTGGCATCGAGGTCGATATCTCGAGATGCCATAGGACGACTTCGTCGAAACACAGAATTGGGTCACCCTGAATCCATGTTCTTGTTTTCGCTTTTTCATGTATATCGATTTGGTCCTACGGGACCACTGGTGATGAAGTTTCACGAAAAATTACAAGCTCTTTCTATAGAGCGAATGGCTGAGGTCAGGGAGAGGGTAGAGACCTGGGCAACGATCCAAAATTGGAAAGGAGATTATATTCCCGACCTCAATTCGATGCCGGCATGTGCGGAGAACTTGCCATGTCAAATTCCAACTTGGGCTTACGTCTTACTTCCTGACGTTGGAGGAAACGAGCTCGAGGTCACGCCGAATAACTACGTGGGCGTGATGAAGAGGAGATACGAGCAATATCTCGAGCAGCATTATTTCCGTACACATGGGAGATGAGAGCTTAAATGAATTTTCCTCTGTCCATCTTGTAAAGTTGCAAAGGAGTTAATCAACATCAAAAATATACTCGAGCATGGACGAGGAGCTTTATATGTTAATTAAATTCGTTTAGTTGCATGTCTTTAGAGTGTTTGAAGTCCATTTTATTCAAGCTTATTTAATTCCCTGTATAGAGTTACCGTCTAAAGTTGTTACTGCTTTCTATAAGTTTATTGTTACATGGTGAACATCATTTTCATGACTCCAAAAACATTTCCGAATTGAGTCTTGAGCTGACTGAATTCGAAAATGGGAAGAATCTGATGAGTCATAAAAATGACTAGAATTGAGTTAAGGCCAAGTAGGCCCAATAGGCCCAAGGTAGCCCAGTGGGGGTTCGGGCAGACCTCAAGATGTTAAATAGATTGATCATTGAAAGTAATCCGAGAAGGAGCCCATTAAGGGAAGATTATCGGAGTCGTAGGTGAATCAGTTGAAGACTCGGTATAAATCCGAAATCCTTGGCACGACCGATGTCGTGAGATCGAGGTTTCCGTGTTATCAGTAAAGCGCGCCCAACATCGAGGTCAAATGGGTTAGCCGTTGAGCATCATCTTGTTAAAACAGTGGCAGTTAACGAGATATTCGCCCACTACACTTCACTCCACGACCAGATAGTGGGGCACTTCACTCCACGACCAGATAGTGGGGCACGACCTCGAAGGAATAACCGTGGCAGTTAACGGGATATCCACCCACTACACTTCACTGCACGACCAAATAGTGGGGCACGACCTCGAAGGGATGAGGACATGATTCCCAAGTAAAGCAACGGGAAACCGGTGGTAATCTGAAAAGTAGTATAAATATCCAGGGAATATGCAAACGCCTGGAGGGGGGATCTTTTCAGTGATATACGAATTATATACAATTGAACTATTTAATCTTTGAGCCTCACGCTATCAGATACTGACTTAAGCATCGGAGAGTCTTTCCTTCTTGGAAGGATCGTCTCGGTATCCGTCTATTTTGCAGTTGAGGAGATTGGGTTCAAGGACGTCGGGATCTGTTGGCACGAGCACAAAGGAACCATCATCCCGCTGATCTTTCATATAGATGTTACAATTTTGGAAAACAACGGCGGCATTTCCAAAAATGAAATCAACTGTTCCATATATGTCACACTCTCTATAGAATTGCCTGAAAGAATGAGTGTATAAGGTGTCCTGGTACGCTTCAAAGCTGCAGCTATAAAATGTAGACAGATCAGCCCCATTTCGAACTGCCACCGCTGTGTTACGGAAAGTTATATTCACTGCCACAAATCCCGGTGCCGCCACGTACAGCTACAATATTCATACGAAACCAATCAGATCATGATCATGCCAGTGATTTTAAATTATTTTATATTTCATTAGATATATTGAATTAAGTAGCGCAGGTTAATTATATAATCGTACTGCACTAGCACGTAGAAAAATGTTTCAAACTAGAATTATAAATGCTCGTTACAAGGTGGGAACGAAGTCTTACCAAATGTTGCAGAATTGAAGGTTGTCCAACCATCAACGACACTCCGGTTGCCTGTGATGATTGTCTGATTGATACCATCTCCTATCATCATCAAGTATTTCTTTTTCTTGGTAATGGACACATACTCTTCGTAAACACCGGCCTTAACGTAGATCAAAAAGTAGCCATGGGCAGGGCGAGAATTGTTTGGAGCTGCAGCAATGGCGTCGTTGATGGTGGTAAAGTTTCCACTTCCATCTTGACTCACGAGCACGATGTTAGACACTAAAACCTCATGACCATTCTTTGACTCTAATAGTTTTCTCCCGGCTCACTGACTCGTAAATACTGCGTGTCTGGCTAGACATTTTGAAGGGTAAGCGTCCATCTCTGAAACGAAGTTGCTCCCTAGTCGAATGCCCTGTTGTGATATTCTTTTTCTTAGGCACCCAACCCTCGGTAAAAAGAGCTAGAGAGACACTATAAAGTTTAGTGTCATTCGAAAGTGGGGCGGCGAGGCCCTTCTTTATTCTCCATGCGGAAGCCGTGGTTTGCAGACCATCCAAACAAGTTTGCTGATTGGTTGATATGGCGCTGAGCAAGGTTTGGATCTCCTCCGCTGTCGAGCTAGAGAGAGTCCTACTAGTTGCGTTAACTGTTTGGAAGGAGGTTAAGAGAAAATCCACGTTTAGTTCGGCTAGCAGTCGGCAATCTTCGAGTGGCCGAACCGCTGATATTGTGAACGTAGAATTGTTCTTCAGATACTTGTCCACCAAAGTACGTTAGGCGTATTAGCCTTTGATGTAAGTAAGTCCACGCGTGTTTAGATTGGTTAACATAAACAGTGGGGTGGCGGGATAAATTACGCTTTTCAATTATAAATCTGGTTGAATTTTGTTTGATGAATCAAATTCTAGATATATATATATAAATTTCCTGGCCCGATGCAAATATGCAAATTGTTTCTACCAATTGTAGCTTCTTAGTTGAGTTCGTCCTCATAATTGTCAATATATATGGTTCTTTTAGGAATTGTCAGAATGAAAACGCTCCCTAAAATTCGTTGCTCAAGATATAAAAATTTCATGTATGAATATTCCTAGTTACTGAAAAAAAAATTAATATAACTTGCTACAATTTCGTTTGAAATTAAATTAAACAATCACGAAAGAGTAATAATGTACAAAATATTTTTAATGGCTGATTGAGAAACAATTAAAAACCATTTAACTTCAAGAAAAGAAAAAAGTGTACGAAATAGGAATTAAGTACGTTTGTGAAACTACGTTTAGACCCTAGAATATACCTAGAGGGGGGGTTAATAGGTATTTAAAAAGTCTAAACAAGACTTTCTATCAATCACTGAAAAACAGAAGCAAAAAGATCAAGCTACAATGTAATTTACAGCAGCTATTAACAAAAGAAACAAACAGAATTTTTAACACTTTAAACACCCAATTCTATGAAGATTTAAGCAATGATTTGATCAAACAATATGCAGATTTATTTAACCTAATACACGCAAAGATTCTGAGATTTTTACAGCAACTTCAACAACCAACACAAGAGTTAATAATCTCAGCAAGAAAATCACAGCCCTTCAAGAACTAAACACAAGGAAATACTGCACAATTTACAGCAAGTCAGAAAGTAGAACAAGATGATTTTCAACAATACTAAAAATCAAGATTCACTCTAATTAACAACAAGCTACCTTCTAAATTTCCAGCAACAATAACATCATCAAATGATCTATTTATACAGCACTAATCAACTAAAACTCCAGCAATATACAATGCCTATATCACAAGCAAGATCAGTTAATATCAAACCAAATAACAGAACCAATGCAGCAACTAATTAGCCCTTTAACAGAAGTAAGATCTGCAAAACAGTAAACACAAGATTGGTTAGACAAAACAAGATCAAGATCAAGAGAAAACAAAAATAGAGACAACACCGGAATTTTTGTTGACGAAGTGAAAAATTTCTCCAAAAGAACGTCTTCTGAGAAATAAAAAACACTCCGGGTGATTCCACCAAGTTTTTCCACTAGAACGTCGAGATTTTACAATGGTGATCTAGCCAAAAACCTTTTGGCCTCAAGACCCCTTTTCCTATGTAAAATCACCCAATCCACCGAATTGGGTTGGTGCCCGGCACCACACGAAGACCAGCAACTCTGGTACTCGTTCTACAGCAGATCTTACGAACTTGTAGGCTTGAAACTCCTCTGAAAACTTTCAGCAGCAGCTGTTCTTGAGAACCCACTCAAGAACCTCAACACTTGGTGATGTGAATCTTCAGCAGCAAAGAGGTATAAACGTACAGCCTTCAATCAACGATCAAGGCTCACAGATCTTCCACCAGAGGGAAGCTAACACACTCTCACATTCAGATCTCGGTTAGAACCGAATCTTGCTCAAGAGAGAAAAATGGGGAAATCGAATACAGAGGGAATTTTCTGGAGTTTTTGGGCTTGGTCGATAAGTGAATGACGTCCAGGTGATTTGGGAAAGTTGTATATGACTTTAGTGAGGGTAAATTAGTCAAAACGAAATTGTTTTGATGACTGGGCAACTTTCTAGAAGGTCTATACGATATCTGCAGAATTCCCGCTAGGCTGACCCAAGGCTAACCCAGCCAACCGTAAAGCTGTCTAACAGCTCAGCAACTGTCTCCCAACCATTCTAGATGCACCCAGCTCCTTCCAGAAACTTTCTCTTTAGCTCCACGACCTTTCAGACTTAATCAAGTTGCTCTTACAATTCTAAAAATGGAAAATACATTTATACAAAGAATTGTTTTGACCATGGAAATTATGCCAATTTTACATAAGCACTTTCAATCTCCCCCTTTGGCAATTTCCATGACAAAACCTTAAGCTAAGCCTAAACCTACCCCAAGATCTGTTATCACCAAAACAGAACTTGATTTACAGTTTAGTAAGCAGCCTAGATAAATTCTAACAATATCCCTAAGCAACTTAATGGTTTGAGTACCTGAAAAGAAAACACTCAAACTCAACCGTGATCAATATACTCAAGATAATCAACTCTGAAAACAGATGATCACATATACGATATATTGCAAATCCCAACAGATTAAATAATCATTAGAGACCAAAGGAATGCAATAACACATATCAACCAAAACCAGTTATAATGAAAACCCCTAATCATTATAAGTTTTAGATATATGCAATTCTTAATAAAACACATAAGTGTTCAAACTCCCCTTAATACCAACACCAGTAAACATATCATCTTGCTCCCCCTCAACATCATAACAGCTCACAATATAACAGCTCATAGCTGCTCCCCCTTACACCATTACTCCATCAACATATGTAAAGAATAAGATCCTGATAAACTCCAACTCCCCCTTACTCCAATTTCTCCCCATTACTCTTTAGCTCCCCCTTACTTCAATTTCTCCCCTTTTTTGTCATGGAAAAGACACAGGAGTTAATCTTCCATATCACTCATAATATCATGAGCTAACTCATCAGAGGGAAGATGCGCATTAATAGATAAAGGAGAATGAGACTTAAATGGTAAAACATTTCTTCATGAACATATTCCCTATATATGTCAACTGAACATTAAACCAAAGTCTAGCTCAATACATCATCTCAAAATAAGTTTCCAAATATGTTGAAGTCAAAACAAACAACAATATGTGAAATTAATAAGCTCAGCCAACATAACAACATATACTTGCACATTGCCAACACATGTAAGTTCTTAATCAAATTTCAAGAACATTACAAAATTGAATACAACTTTCAGCTCATAGAAATATATCAATAATCCAATATAAAGTCATATCATCTACATTTAAGACAATATACTTGTTCAAAAATCCACATTAAAATATAGTTTCAGCACATCATATAGAATTCCTAGCTCAACATACAAACTGAAAATAAGGTTCAGCTCAACATGTTATCTAGAAATAAAGTTTCAGCTCAACACTATATAATTTCTAGCACAACATACAATATGAAAATAAGGTTCAGCTTACAAAATTATTTAACAATAATGTTCCAGCACAACACTATATATTTTCAGCTCACTTTGACAATACAATATGCTCAATGTATTCTCGATATCTTGAATATGTGCAATATTCATCACTCCTCATCAATTATTCCACAAACATTATTTTGCAAACAATATAAATGAAGAATATATGAACACGTAACCAAAAGAGAGCATTTAAACACAACAATGTGTAACCCGTGTATGAACAATGACTCCACAAATAGAAGTGCACTTCATTTTATATTCAACAAATGCAAACTCATCATTCCTATATCATATTCGGCCACTATAAGTAAAGAAGAAACAATGCCCATTCATTTAAGCAAGACAAATCTTCCATTTCCAAAAAAAAAGATGTCAAACCCGAAATTCTAAAAAAACATTGAAATTTGAAGCACTAAACTTGTAGATCTGAGATATAAATGATGAAATCTTCTCCCAAATGACTTCACAAACAAGGCCCATATGATTTCTTAAGCATTTAGCTAAGAAAACAAGGTAGATCTAATAAATTTTCACAAAACCCATAAGAGTTTTCAAGAACTTCGAATTTAGCATCTATCATTCATTAAATCTCACAAAAATCAAGTATATTACCTTAGAGATCGTAGAGGACAAAATCTTGAACAAAACCCAACGAAAATCACTTAAAATGAGCAAGATTTGCTCAAGTTATGGTGAAGATAGTATTTGGGTATAGAGAGGTACAGTTGAGTGTGTTGAGAGAGTTTGGAGAAAATGGTAAAGTGTGGTAGTGTGGTAAAAAGTCACTAAGGCTAAAAACACCTACATATACCAAAAATGCACTCTTACCCATTACAAACAACATAATCATTTTACCTGAAATCGAAACTCATCCGGCTAAGTTCTGACAAGTTCATCTCTGACAATTTCCATTTAAAATTACTGATCTTCAAAAAATCAAAAATTTTCAAAATTTCTTGAAAAATCAATATTTGTCCAGAACTTTAAAAATTTCTAAAAAAAACTTACAACAACATATTATCCATCAATTATATTGCAAGAAATACTTCCAACATTGAACAAATACCAATTGATTTCTTAAAAATTCAAACCTTGTTCCATCAAGGAGTTTGGTAAATAAATTAACCAATTGGTTTTTGTTTTGCAATAATATGTTCAAGTGTCATCCTTTTTCCTTACCCAAACCTTTTTTCGTAAAATTTAAATTGCTCAACTCAATTTTCTTACATATAAACTCAACTTGTTTAGACAAAGTAGAGACATGTGAGACTAATTCATCAAAAGTTGAAATTTGAAATGTTTTCGAAAACTTACTTTTGCTAGAATGCAATTTAAAACATTTTGATCTTACATGACCTCTTTTTCCACAATAAAAACAAGTAGGAACATATCTTGAACTAACATAAGAAGTTTGTGAGATGTTCTTACCATGGGCAGCAGAGGGTACACTCACCTTTGATTTGCTGTGGACATCTGAAAACTCAATAGCAGCAGAAACAAAAACAATTTTGTTAGTAGCACATGCAATAGAATCAGATTTTTTAAAACTCAATCCATATTTGTCACTAGAAGAGGTTCCTAGACTTAACATCATGTCAAGTTTCTTTGAACGACTCGAAAAATATTTCAGTTGAGACTTGGACTTCTCTAGTTCTATTTCCAAGTTCTTTACCTTAAGATCTAGAGAAGTATTGATATTATTCAAATTGTCAATTAAAACAGATTGTTCACAATTCTTAGCCAACAACTCTTCCTTTTCAATTTCTAAGTTCTTAAGCCTTTTTGAATACACAAGATTCTCTCTTTTCACCTTAAGGTTTTCTTCAAACAAGTTATTATAGACAGTTTGAAGAGGTTCATTCATGTCGAAAATCATCATCTAATTCATCATCACTTGAACTAACATTACCAATGCTATTTATCGACGAAGTAAAAGCAATGTAGTTTGATTTATCATGACTAGAGGATGAATCAGAATATGTATCAGACAATGTAGCATTCATAGCTTTACCCTTCAATTAAAGAAAGGTCGGGCACTCCGCTTTAAAATGACCATAGCCTTTGCAGCCATATAATTAAAATTCTTGAGAGTTTTTCTTCTTTTTGAACTCTCTAAATTTACCTTTTTCATCTCTTTCATATGGTTTTCAATGGGCATAATTACTCCCATTAGAATAGGGAGAAACAAAGAACAATTGATTGTTTTCCATAACAACAACTAAGGGTCAATGATCGATTATAAGACTCTAATACCAATTGAAACTACGTTTAGACCCTAGAATATACCTAGAGGGGGGGGGTGAATAGGTATTTAAAAAATCTAAACAAGACTTTCTATCAATCAAGCTACAATGTAATTTACAGCAACTATTAACAAAAGAAACAAACAGAATTTTTAACACTTTAAACACCCAATTCTATGAAGATTTAAGCAATGATTTGATCAAATAATATGCAGATTTATTCAACCTAATACACGCAAAGATTCTGAGATTTTTACAGCAACTTCAACAACCAACACAAGAGTTAATAATCTCAGCAAGAAAATCACAGCCCTTCAAGAACTAAACACAAGGAAACACTGCACAATTTACAGCAAGTAAGAAAGTAGAACAAGATGATTTTCAGCAATACTAAAAATCAAGATTCACTCTAATTAACAACAAGCTACCTTCTAAATTTCCAGCAACAATAACATCATCAAATGATCTATTTATACAGCACTAATCAACTAAAACTCCAGCAATATACAATGCCTATATCACAACCAAGATCAGTTAATATCAAACCAAATAACAGAACCAATGCAGCAACTAATTAGCCCTTTAACAGAACACGTTTTCAGCTAGTAAGATCTGCAAAACAGTAAACACAAGATTGGTTAGACAAAACAAGATCAAGATCAAGAGAAAACAACAATAGAGACAACAACGGAATTTTTGTTGACGAAGTGAAAAATTTCTCCAGAAGAATGTCTTCTGAGAAATAAAAAACACTCCGGGTGATTCCACCAAGTTTTTCCACTAGAACATCGAGATTTTACAATGGTGATCTAGCCAAAAACCTTTTGGCCTCAAGACCCCTTTTCCCATGTAAAATCACCCAATCAACCGAATTGGGTTGGTGCCCGGCATCACACGAAGACCAGCAACTCTGGTACTCGTTCTACAGCAGATCTTACGAACTCGTAGGCTTGAAACTCCTCTGAAAACTTTCAGCAGCAGCTGTTCTTGAGAACCCACTCAAGAACCTCAACACTTGGTGATGTGAATCTTCAGCAACAAAGAGGTATAAACGTACAGCCTTCAATCAACGATCAAGGTTCACAGATCTTCCACCAGAGGGAAGCTAACACACTCTCACATTCAGATCTCGGTTAGAACCGAATCTTTCTCAAGAGAAAAAAATGGGGAAATCGAATACAGAGGGAATTTTCTGGAGTTTTTGGGCTTGGTCGATAAGTGAATGATGTCCAGGTGATTTGGGAAAGTTGTATATGGCTTTAGTGAGGGTAAATTAGTCAAAACGAAATTGTTTTGATGACTGGGCAACTTTCTAGAAGGTCTATACGATATCTGCAGAATTCCCGCTAGGCTGACCCAAGGCTAACCCAACCAACCGTAAATCTGTCTAACAGCTCAGCAACTGTCTCCCAACCATTCTAGATGCACCCAGCTCCTTCCAGAAACTTTCTCTTTAGCTCCACGACCTTCCAGACTTAATCAAGTTGCTCTTACAATTCTTAAAATGGAAAATACATTTATACAAAGAATTGTTTTGACCATGGAAATTATGCCAATTTTACATAAGCACTTTCAATCTCCCCCTTTGGCAATTTTCATGACACAACCTTAAGCTAAGCCTAAACCTACCCCAAGAATTGTTAAAGTCCAGATACCGCTGGTCAAGAATTGTTACCAGTCAAAGAGCAGCCACCATGTTTATCCAATGAGGTCAGAGTCAGATCCTGTCCTTTTCCAAGAAATTAAAGGTTACTGTTGTTGTTCTGTTAGTTTTAATTTCTGTGAACTTGCATTGCTACGTGCGTGCTTCATTGGTTACGGCCCTGTTTGGTGGGATGCAGTGGCGGAGAGATTTTTTGGTTAGGGGCCAAACTAATTAAATAATATTATTAAAAATAAAATTCAAATATTATAGGACATAAAAAATTTGCAACAGTAATTTGTTCTAAGTTAACCTTGATTTAGAACTAAAAACAGGGACAAAAAAATTTATCTTATCAACTTGATTATATATATTCTCAAGAAAAATACACAAAAGCATATTGATTTCCTATTACAATCCACAAAAATATATCTTATCTAGATATACTAAAAAAAAGTACACAAAAGCATACTAATTTCCTATTACCGAGCAACTCGACGACTCTTTAAAGAATCGAAATGATCTATTAACATTTATGTGCTAACAGTTGCGGCAATTTCTTTCTCAATATAGATAACCAAAGAATTTGCAAGAAATTCATCTTTCATCCTGTTGCGAAATCTTGTTTTAATGATTTTCATTGCTGAAAAAACTCGCTCCGTAGTAGCTGTTGAAACTGGAAGAGTTAAAAAAAGACGAATCAATCTATCAATCAAATAGACTTTCTTGTTTCTACCAATTTTCGGCATAACTGAGAAATTGTAGACAAACTTTTGAAATCCGGATCACGAGACACATCACACTTAAAGGTTTGCAATTAATATTTCAACTGAATCTTTTCTTGCTCTCTAAAATCTTCAGGGTAAAATTTATCAACAACTCTACAAATATCATTGATATTGAAGAAGTTAGATGCATTATTAGCCTTAGGATCCAAGGTCGAGCTAAGAATAAGAAGTTCTGTTGCTTTTTCACTAAACCTGTTGTTTAGTTCTTGTAATTGAGAGTCAATTGCAGCCACAAATATGTCAATTCGATAATAGTGCTCAATTGTAACATGATCTCGTAGATTCTGAGACCTAGCTCGACCTGACTTGTACAAAGCATTCATATCAGGAACTTCAATATCATGTTTTTCACAAAATGACTTCACATTCTAAAGAAAGGCATCCCGACCATTTTCTCTCAACTCTTGAATAAGCTCTTTTGTAGTTTTAACCAAATGCATAGCATTCAAAATGTCTTGAGTTTCTTGTTGTAGTGCTTGACATAGACAATAAGAAAACCTCATGGTTTCTTTCACCAAATGCAAAATAAATACAAAATCAAATGATATCATAACCTTGTATGCTACATCGACATCACCACATTGAGAATAAGTGGATCCATTAATGATGATATTGTCAAGAACTTTCAAAGTTGCATTGAACATACTTATCACACTGCATATAGAATCAAAATGAGAGTTCCATCTTTTATCCCCAGCTCGTTTTAATGTACCAATTTGATTTATACCTCTTCCAGTTTCAAGTTCATCAACAGCTATCAACTCTGCAATTTCAGCTGCTTGAAAGACATGCAATTCATCATTGTGTTTACAAGAGGCACCCACAATGTTAACAATGTAACTCAACTTTGTAAAAAATTGATGAACTGAAAATACTTCTCTTGATGTCGTATCTATTGCCAATTGTAATCGATGAGCCATACAATGCACATAATAAGCATAAGGACAATCATTGAGAAATAAGGTTTGTAATCCATTCCATTCACCACGCATATTACTAGCACCATCATATCCTTGCCCGCGAATATTTTGTATATTGAGATTGTGACGAGCAAGAACATCAGATATCTCATTCTTAAGAGTTAAGGCACTTGTATCTTTAACATGCACAATATCAAAAAAACGTTCTTTTAAACATCCTTCATTATCAACAAACCTCAAAATAAGAGTCATTTGTCTCTTTTAGATTCATCCACAATGATACAGAATTTTGAATTACCAATCTCTTCTCGAATTGTACTTTGCACCCTAGTTGCTAAGACATGTAGAATCTCCTTTTGGACATGATGTGAAGTGTATTTAGCATTTCTAGGAGCATTTTCTAAGACAACTTCGTCAACATTCTTGTTATACTTCGATATAAGCTTTATCAACTCAAGGAAATTGCCACGATTTTTTGATTGGGACCCTCATCATGGCTTCTAAGAGCATATGCTTGATAAGTTAAATATCGAATACAATTGATTGAAGTTGTCAATCGTAATCGATTGTCCCTTATTTGTGCTAAAGTTTGCTTCTCCATCACCCTATCAATATGCTGAGATTGGTTCATCAAATCATCACAATACTTAACTGCATTATTGTGAAGTGAACATGTATCTTTACCCATATGACTCAAAAAAGCACAATTATTGTCATCGCGAACTTTTTTCCAATTACGGAATCCATCAATAGTGAATGCATTAGCTCCAGGACGTCCATGATGTACGTGAGTTTTGTTGTGGAAGCCTTGTAATGTTATAAACCCAGGTTATCAAATTCATTACCTCATGTGGCTACCGTGATTCTAGTTGTCATTGGGATCAAGGTTATGTTCGTTTTGGAGAGTTTTGTAGGATTTGGAGTATTTTGAGAATTTTTAGGTGATGTTAGAGGAGTATTGGTATTTGTGTAGAAGTTGTTGAAGTGTAAAAAATTAATAATGATGTTTAAAGTTGTTTTTTTATTTCTAATTTATTAATTTATTATTAAAATTTGAATATTTAAAAGTATTAAAAAAAATAAAAATAAAAAAGCACAAAACGACAAAACAAGTCAACGAAAGCAACTGACACAGAAGTACAAAGAAAACAGCTGGCAAAAAAGAGAAAAAGAATGCGGTTAAAACAAAACAAAAAAAGGAACGAAGAAGTACCCCTCACGGGCAAGCGCAGGCGCTGCCGAATCCTAAAAAAATCTACTACTTGCTGAACGTGAACATTTTAGAATTCGAATCCAACAATAATTCACAAAACGAACATATCCCAAGTTTTGTGCCCTAACACAGCCCGCACAACACTATACCACCACAGTTCATGGATAGTCAAGATTTGCTCTTAGAAGCGGCCAAATATATAAGTTTTGCTTGAAATTTTTTTTTTCTAAACGGGTGTCGAGACAATTTTATATGTACCTTGACTAATCTCAAAGCCTTCAAACTTTCATTATAATCAAAATAAACATAGTCAACATATAACAACATATTTTAAAACTTTACAAAATAAAAAAATTATAAACTTTAGCGTAAGTGTAAAAGCTAAATTTTCATCAATTATGCTAATTATACCGAACGTTCCTTCAACAAGTAAAAGTCATCAATTATTATATCAGTACTTAAACCTTGTGCAGCCTAATGCAATAAAAATTTTAAAATTTTTGGATCAGTTGGCTCATAAATTTTTCACAAAAGCACAAAACAATTTTAAAATCTAGTCAAAATAGCATAGACACAGACAAATAATATGACAATACTATTTCAATTAGAAAATAATAACGAGATGAGTATTTTTTAAAAAAAGAATAATAATTAAATGTAAATATTTATAATTTTAATTTTGAAGAAGAATTTTTTTTGTGTACAAAGCAAAAAATTTATTGTATTCCAAGCGTTGAGTATGGAATTTGCTATTTTCTGTATATGAGGTAAAATAGTGGGAGAGAGAAAAGAGAGGTAATTGGGAGAAAATCTGGACGAGAAGAGTGTAAACAGTGAGAGGCAGGAAGTGAGAAAGAAAGAAGAGATGAATTTTAGAAGAGATATAAAGAGAAGAATTTTAGAAAAAGGTGAGGAACAAAGAAAAGTAAAATCCTCTCAAGCTTTTTCTTCCTCTCATGTTTATTTCTCCAAAAAAAATTGGGTGTCATTTCAAAGATTACTACCAATTTTACCCTTATATTAAAGTAAAAATTGCAAAAAAAAATTGAATTTGCCTTGTATAATTAAAATCAATTTGCAAAAGTTGGGGGCATGTAGCTTTGTCCATCCCACCACTCCTGGGAATAGATGCTAATATAGGATTTACGTCCATCTTCCCTTGATAGCTTTGAGATAGCTTTTGGAGGTGAATTTTTCTGATACATACGTGTACATCCCTTTTGGGAATATATACCCCAAAACAAAAACAAAAGCTGCGCGCGCGACGTTAACTAAAGTCGCAAGTATTCTACACTTCGGTTGAAATAACAATGAGTCAACCATTCAACGAGTTGGAAAAAGAGGCAACGAGATTAAGGTGGAAGCGGACCTACTTGGTCAAGTCTTCATGAGGTTTATTTGTTACAACTCAGACGATGAGTTCGCTAAGAAACATGTACGCTTCCACTTGCTTTGAAGTAGGGTTTGTTTCAACTGCAAAAAACCAGACAGCCAACTTTAATTAATATTAAGATGATGAGTAATTTAATTATTAATTTGAACCTGCCTAATGACAAATTAATTAGGTCACAAGCTTTGGATTATATTCGTGCTTATAATACGTATAAAGTGGCTGAAAAGTCTGAATTCAAAGACGTGAACGGTGTATCTAACTTCTGCCCAACATAAACTCTTATCAGCAGGTTGTGTACTGGCACTGACGAAAAACTAAGTCATCCACGACCGGCCGCGGGTTGTGGTGAAAAATGATTGTTATCAATCATCCAAGACAAATATTAAAAAAAAAAAAAAACCAGCACAACAGCACCATAGTCCATAACTATAAGCACATCATCATAAATGATAAATCATGAGAAATTCGGACGGAGCAATGACAGCAGTGAGTGAGAGAGGCGTGAGGGTTGTTGGGCTAAGGGAGAACCGGAGAGATCACAAAGAGAGAGGCGTGCAAAAAAAAATTTAAATCAAAGGGTGAAACAACGTTTCACCTTTTAATTTAAAAAAAAAATAAGCAGGTCACACGGGACTGGTCAGTGGGTACGTTCCCACTAGCCTCGTCCCGGCCCCATTGGCCCTAGAAGCATGCCTGGGCGGCTGGACCAGTGTGGGCAGACCTGTTTTTTAATAACCAAAAAAAAATTGTAAAAGATTTTTGGATCCAGTGGGAGCGCCCGCCCCCACCCGCACCCCCGGATCCGCCCATGCATCCACTTACATTAACGCACCCCTTGTAGGCGCTCTGGCTTATCTGGCTCACTCATTTGGCCAGCTCTAGACCCTCGTTAACTCCAACTTGTTCGGCTGTCTCTTTTATTTGCATTATTATTAGTAAATGCAAGCCCCTTATATTCCACAGGAGTTGCACATGGGAAACTGATGATAGGTTCGAGACTAAAGATGCTCGAGCCCCAAACCTTTTAAGAACAGTGGTCAAAGGGGGTAGATAGCCTGGGACACTAATTATACCCTGTAGTGCGGAGCGGTTTACTCCATGGAGTGAGCAAATACCGTGCCAGCAACGGCGATTTATATGTAAAGCCACTGGACTCTAAATAGCAGGGCCCATTTGCGCTACTTTTCTGAATGTTGTCAAGTCCATCTTGGGAATTTGCAATTTGTCCTCTAGTGTTTAACTTGCATTCCTCCCGCTCGCTCTCTCCATTCTCTCTCTCTCTGGGTATGAGCATGAAGTTGGGATTAAAATTTCCCAGTAAATCAAGAAAATCAGAGACTAAAATGAGGCAGGACATAAAAGCTAGGATTGAAAGAACCAGTTAACGAGCGATTCCCTCAAGGTGTGATAGAAAGTCCTCTCGTTGGATGGCCTTTCCTAGAAACTACAAAATGCAACTAGAAGAATAACTAAAAAGTGATTATTATAAGTAATCTGTCAGAAGAATATGAACAAAAGTACGTAAAGGTTGGAATGGGCTTCGAGTATTTGGCCACTGGAAGCAAGGGGAGGGAGGAGAGGCCACCAGGCCAAGGGGTGGAGAATCAGAGGAATTTGTGGGGCCGAAAGACATTCATTCCTCCACTGACCTCACGTCAAAGATATTCTGCAGTTACAATTTCCTTTCCCCCTCTTTTTTTTTCCCTGAAATTTTCGAATTAGACAAACAAACGCTTTGGAGTACAAATCCATCTCTTTACAATGGTTTCCAAGCGTCCTAATTCCTTTTTATATATAAAAGGCAATCAATTATTTTAGAGAAGGCTATTTTATCGATTGAAATTGGTCATTTGGCAGGATTTATTAGGAACTAAAAACATGGAAAGAACCTTCAGGCCGATTGCTCAATCTCATAACAGCTAGAGAAACACCTTTCACATCCAACATTCAACAGCATTGTAAAGATTCACATAAAGAATATAAACCTCTCGAGTTTTAGTACACGGGTCCTCCGCACAATAACACTGGTCATAATTTACACACCCTTGTACACAAAGACAACCTTATTTATGTATAATGCTATTACCCTCTTGTGAAGCCAGTCCTTGTGAAGTACAGATTCACACAGCTTAATGTGGCTCGTCGCTTGCCATGGGAACCGATTTGACCTGAAACAAGGCAAGCATGAAAAAAAGTTTATTCATATGATGCATTTAGCTTTAATTATAGATGTCCATCCAGTCCCAAAATTTCTATACATTAACTAATGTAGGGAGTTAATATTCAAGTACTCACCAAATCACGGAACTTGAGTATGTAGAACATCTCCAGGTATCGTCGAGTTTCACGTCGCTCTAGTTTTGAAACATACTTCCAAAAACCATAAACTCCAACTGATGTCATTAGCCTCTCAGAATAAATCTTCCACGTATACCTGTAAGGTTTTACTTTTTCTCAGTACTAGGAATCCATCACAAGGAAATATCAATTCCATCAACAAACACAGACCTTTCATGGATTCGTTGGAGTCCTGCAGCAGAAATTTTATCCCAGTGACTTGGATCCCCCTTGGACCGTTGAAAGAAATCCACCAATACAGCAGCAGCTTGGTCAGGGTGATATGGATCAATATGAAACCCTGAAACACCATGCTCAATTATCTCAGCAGGACCACCATGGCAAGTTGCAAATGTTGGAAGGCCACAAGTCATTGCCTCCACAACTGTAAGCCCAAATGCTTCATAAAATGCAGGCTGCAAAATGACATGAAAAAAAAGAGGCAACTTTAGCATCACGCTGCAGAGTTTGCAAATAGCAGAAAAGAAGACCACTGGGATTATATACCTGCACAAAAGCACCTTTTGTGTCTGCTATGTAACGATAGAGCTCACCATTACGTGCTCGATTCATTTGGGCTGATATCCATCGACATTGACCATTTAACTTATATTTCTCCATAAGAGAGTGCATCTTCTCTATTTCTGCAATTTCTTCCCTGTCATTTGACTTCTTTGGGTCATGGTAGCCACCAACCACAACAAGATTTACCAGTTCCCTCAGTTCGGTGCTCTTACCATACAATTCAACCAACCCTGTAATGTTCTTCACATGATCCAGCCTTGCCATTGTAAAAATTAAGGGCTTTGATCGATCACTTATTGTACCACTGCACAATACACAATAATTTTTTAAACTCGAGGTTCTACTTTTTACAACCAATTGTTGCTAATATCAAGAAGCGTCTATAAATAGACTTAAATAACGTCCAAAGTTTCACTTAACCTTAAAATACCAACCCACCTATATCAAGAAATTTATAAAAAGATATCTACTCTTCAGCAATTTATGACCAGAAATAATGTAATAGCTGCTCCTTGTACGACTACAAAGTTCTATCACCAGTGTAAACATAGGTTTGGCAGAAGTAGACTCAAAAAAAAAAAAAACTCAAAACATTTATATTCTCCATTTTGCCAGCCATTTCCTTAACTAGGTCAATAAGTAGAGATAAGGCATAATTTTTAACAAGTGTCTGTATACATTCACGAGTCAGTTACAATATACTTAACCATAATTCCCAGAAGATGGGATGGTCTCAAGACTGAGAAGCAAATGGCGTAGGGTATAGAAAAGGAAAATAAAAAAGATTCATATTTTCTTGTGTTTCTTTGATTCTATGTTAAAGAACAACTTCTTCTTCTTTTTTTGTCCCTGGGCATGTTAAAAAAACCAATTACTCTTGCTATCTTCCTTCTGTGATCTTTATACAACAGGGAATACTAGAAGCATTATGAATTATTTCTCAGGTGAATTATTGGCCCACTTAAGAAATTAATGGAAATGGTAAAAAAGAGCATAGAATGAAGAAGACTCACGTGTGCTCATCGTTTTGCTCAGGATCATATAACAATTCTTCTATAGAACCGTGTAGAGCAGTAAGTCTTTTTTCCTTTTCAGAATATGGGAAATATATGCACATGTCTGCCCCAGGAGAGACAATATTGAACTTTGGGTCAAAAACATCAATGCCATGAACAACTCGGTATAGCCCTGGAAGAGTAAAAGCATTGTGGCTCTCATACTGACCAACAGTATTTTTCCTGAAACAGATAGCACCCTAGTAAACCTCCTGATCTAACTGGCAGGATTGAAGTATCTAGGAAGAATCATCTAGTTGCATAAGTAACTTTCCAGTTCTGAAGGCAGTATTGATGCCAGAATAAGCCTTGTATAAAAGGAAGGGAAATTTCAATCCACATCGTTGATTCCTGATTAAATATAGACATCATTGAACTGCCATATGGACCAACCAACCCCCCCATCCTCTTTCTCCCAACCAAATAGGCATCACTCTACTTTTACACAGGCGAGACATTTTACCAGGTATGGAAGTTGACCAAAACCGGAAAGTTTCCAGTTCTTTAGGCATTACAAATAACTTATGAACTCCATGGATTTCCAGTGGAGCATTTCTCTGCCAAACCAAATCTTTCTAATTGTCATTCCTCTGTGTATGTATGTGTTTGTGTCCATGTGTGAGTTCCAGGCTCAAGTGCCTGCTCATCCATCTTCATTCAAAACGTTTCCTTTGACTGACTACAACTGGCTATGGTCTACAGTCAATAGGTCTTAACCACGCCTTTCTCGCTGAGCTTTATAAAGCTTTAAGAGAGAACAGAGAGTATGGGGAACCTTTGCTTCATTATACATATTACATTTGATCCATCTTCATGTGTACGTGAGTGTGTATAAACATATATATATATATATATATATATATATATAAGTACTGGTACATATACATGCGTATGTCTCTGTACATTGAAATCAGTCAGGAAGATGCAACATAAAGAACGCAAAAGAAATGCCCTATTATTAGTGAAAAGCTATCTTCGCCAAAAACTTTCTTTCTAATAAGGACCGCCCTCTCTTCTTCTAGTTTATTCTTCAATGAGAAACTCACTGGTTACACCATACTTCTCAGTTTTTTGCGTCATCGAAAGCAAAAATTTGGTATCTCCAAAAACTAAATAGCCCGAGGAGCTGTTTAACGGTACATGTGGTCTGACAACTGAACTTTCCTTATGCCCTACTCTGATGCACTTGTGTTAACAGTTATCCATTCCTAATGTTGTAGAAGATGTCAACCACTCTTCCAAAACAATATATGAAATTATTATGTATCAATATTCTCTCAAACATGCCATGTACAAGCACATTCACTCTGTAGAATATCTATATATATGTTTCAATGTAATAATGCAGCTTACTTTATCCCCAAACACCGTTAAGCATGGAGTAGGAAAAGGAAAAGCACCATTATGCACGAAGCTTATATCAAGCACAAAATAAGGACTTTTGAATTCTGGACATAAAGTCAATGTAAAAGCCAATAAACCAGCACATAAACATCAAGTGGCCTAAAGTAGACAGAAAAGACTTACGTTCCTGCAATCTCCTGGTATGTGCTGGTGATGATAAAATCAGCATTATTCATTGCTATTAGATCAGCCGTGAATTGACATGAGAAATGGTATTTATCCTCAAAGTTTTTCCAATAGATATCTGAATCAGGATATTTTGTCTTCTCCAATGCATGCGCAATCGCACACTACACGTATCAGTTAGTAACCATTAGATTGCATTCTCAACAGATAATAATATGAACATTATATTGGCATCAATCAACAGAGTGCAATCAAGGAATCCCATTAGCGTGATCAGAATACAATCATGCTAACCTGTGTGACTCCCATTTTATAAGCTAGTAAAGATGCAACAAGATTCCCATCACTGTAGTTTCCTATAATAAAATCTGGGATTCCCTGTAATTCCGCAACAAGTTCACTTGCAGCATCCTGATAAGACAAATATGTCAGAAATGTATAGAACAGAAAAGGTAATGAGAAAGCATGTAAACATTGAAATTAGCACAACACTAAATGACAAGCCTTCAAGGATGACTGAGCGGTGGAGTGGCATTGAATAACAGAGGTGGCGATGGTTGCAGAAAATGGAACTTAAACTACATGGGCATGCAGCCTGTTGGTAAAATATGGACAGGCAGTCCCATGAGAATAAACTTTCAGCGGAAGAAGGCTGTTGACAGTGTGGTGGTAATAATGGGGGTAATTTCAAAGCAATGCATGAGTTAATGAGGTGGTCATTTTATTGATAACTATGAGGTGGCGAGGGTACATTAAATACATTTGTTAACTCAACTCAATAAAGCAACAATGTCAAGTTTCCAATATCCAGCTTCCATGGAGCACCTAATTACCAACCCTATCATCACTATAGAAAGGGGTGCTAGGGGGCAGGGAACCAATAAGACGCATTTCCGGGCCTATCAGACTATAGCTTTCCCTTTCCATGCGCATAGGGGATAAAATAAGTATTCATCGACACCTGACATAGTTGTTGTAGCATAGTTTTAACCACTTAATGGGAAGAGTATATCAACTTTGAAATGTCATAAAGTTTTACCTCTGCAAAAGTCTCCAGATAAGGCCACACATCAAATCTTGAGATCCATTTATGAAGAATTCCTTTCTCCGATCTAAAAGGAACTCGCAAAATATGTGAATGCTCGGTTCCTGTAACTCGTTCCAGACGCTGGTTGCATGTTGTTCCTTTTGCATCAGGTATTAACCTGGTCACCTTTGAATTTTGATAACCAGAAAAAGAAGCATTTCGTTCAATTCATGAAACACCTAACATAAAACAAAGTGATACGATGTCTACTGACCAAAGCTAAACACAATAAAAACTTACAATAAGAATCCTAGGAGTGACATCAAGCCCCTGCTTACGTATTCTACGAAGCATTTCTTTCTCCAGTGCACGAACTTGGTCCAGTATGTACACAACCTTCAGATTTAGAAAGGGGAAAAAAGAAAGTCATTTCCAGATTTAGTGGCAGTAAGCATAACTGCGAGATAACAAATTGCCATCTAGGTAACAGGAACAAGAACAGATTTACAAAGGAACAAGCAAAATACAGGAGAAGAGAAGAGAGAATAAGAGAAGTGTGTGTGTGTGTGGGGGGGGGGGTGACCACTTATTATTTTGCCACTTAATTCTCATGGTTCATCACGGAGTAAAAGATTATGAATACCTGGCCACCAGTGTCTGGTAAACCTAGAACATTTGCTTGCCCAAAGTAACCATGTGGAGATAAAATGACAACATTAAACACCATAGGTATTCTCCCAAGGAATGTTTCTAATATAGATGGATCAGGGGCCTGAAGAATGTCCAAGAGAAGATGCATCATCTCCAAAACTCGTTCTGCTGTATCACCCCAACCTCTCTCAAAACCCATTCCCTGTAATCTGCAATGCAAGTGACAAGTAAAACCAAATCACACAAGGAACTGAAAGTATAAATTCCAACAGATATCTCCCCCCAGTTAACTCCATGCCGGGGGGGAGCAAACAGCGCTTACGCGTATTCAAATTCAGAATAGGAAGTATCAGATGGAAGCTTGATAAGATAATCTTCAGCTTTAGCCAATGCAGACTGTAGTTGTGATACGCTATGTATCCGATCATTTAACATCAGCACCTGCCCATAATCCCCAATCAAATCAGTTATCTTACAAAGTTTTTATACTGAGAAAACGGCAAAATAATAGCAAATAAAATCAAAATCACAGGCAAAAAGAGATCATAGAAAGCAACAATACCTAACATAAACATGACAAAATAATAGTAAAGGTGCGATTTTAATCACTTCTAGGTCAAAGATACACATGACAGAGTTACGCTGTTGCAAAAGAAAAACAATTTGGAGAAGGCCTCTTGCTTTGGAAACTTACTTGTCCATTATATGTATGTGCTCGGAGGAAATCCAGTATTGGCTCTAATGACTCTTTGTTGCGGAACATATGTGAAGAAAGGTGGCGGTTGAGAAACTGAACGCCATTGCCAATGGATGAAGACCGGCTAGGGCGAGGAAAAGTTGCATTGAATGGCTCAAAATCGAGCTCTAGAACACATTTGTCATCAGGCAGCTCTAGAACACATTTGTCATCAGGCCTGACAAAATACCGAGCCAAAACGTCATAAAGAAACGCCCATTTATGAGCTAAGATACTTGATGAAACATACTACTCATAGATTTAAACTTTCAGAGCAAGGGGATTCTTCATTACCCGTCTACAAGGTCTTCTTTGAAATGAAGATATTCGGAAACGCTTATCTGCTCAACAGTGAGTTCGTGGACATTAACACGAACATACTCCCAAACACCAGGTCTTGGGCGAACTGCCATAACCACAAATGGAGGCAAAACTATGGCTTCCTGTTACCCAAAATAAACTTCTTTGGTTATACTAAATTAAACTTCACAGCTTCACATAACTTGCTGCTAGCCCAAATGCTCTCCCTCCAGACAAAAGAAGAGATAACAAAACACGGGAGGAAAAAACACTAGTTTACAAATGAATGTGTTTAACAATTAAATTAATAGAGAACATGCTTAGAAAAAGATATTAATAGCGAACATGACATTAGTTGAACAGATAAACTATTTTTTAAGTGTCAACACATAGATTCTTCAGCCGAACTTCAGCGGCGACAGCTGACACATTACTTATTTATTATTTATCAGTAAAATATAGTTCCGAGAGTGAACCAAAAAAACTACCAGAAAGAAAATCACCTAAGATTTTATAATGGTTCCATATTTCTTTCCCTAAGTTTTCACAGAACACTAGACCAAAGATTATCAAGTTGGCTTCCCATAAGAGGATCAAAGAAACTGGTGACTTAGATGAGAAAATTCACCTGAGCAGATTTGAGGACCTCGCTAAAAGGACCATCACGGAGCATCAGCCGGGATTGATCGTCACCGGGGATATTGTCGAGCTCGTCAAGCAAGGTGTGCGGGTGCAAAATCCCTTTACCCTGAGCCACGTACCTTCAAAGCAACAACCATCACTGATCTAGTCAGAGCCGCAAAAAACTCACTAACGCAAGACATAGTGTGACTGAAACCTCCAGAAAACTATCACTGTCTAATAGAATCTAACCAGTTTCGCTGCCCCGATCAAAAACAAAAATCAAGCACTGGGGGAAAAAAACAGGAACAATAACTCGCAAACTTCCAACGCCTTGATTTGAAGTCCTGTTTCTATCATTCTTAACAAATAATAAAGAAAAAAAATATTTTCGCACGTTTACCTGAAGAACCAAACAGGGTATAAAAAGAACTACCTGGAGAGAAGGGAAACGAGTTCGTTACGGTGAGCAGAGAGAGTGTCTTCCACTCGGTCTCTCATGCTTGGAATTCTACTCAACTTAGGTGCTGCCATGATCGAATTCTCAGAGCCAAGACTTTCCCTTGCCTAATTCTAATATTCGTCTCTGTGTGAGAGTTTCGGTGATCAAAAACGAAAACGGAAGCGAAGGTGGCAGTGAGGAGGAAAGCGCATTGATTTGGTATGGGGTTGGAATGAGAAGGGTATTTATAGCAGAACAGAACGGAGGAGGATGATATAAACGTTTTCGAATTTCTAGGAACGTGGCTGATTGGAGGACCGAAACGCTGGTGGCGATTTGTGAAAAACCAGGGGATGCTTCTGTTTTGCTCAGTGGCCGCTTTGCCTGGTTTCTCAGTGGTCAGTGTTTTTAAAAGTTTGTTCTTGCCTTACAATAGTCACACGTGGATTAGACAAGTACTGTTTCGCAGGATTAGCATGTCAGGATCTTTTGTAGATAACTGGGGAATGGGGACGGGGATTCGACCCGACACCAGATCAAACCTTTTTTTTTGGAGTAGGCATAGCTGAGCTACAAGTTCAGTGACTAACATGTCAGGATATCAGTGGATAAGGTCGCTATCTTTTTTTCTCTCTTCTTCTCACTCTACCAACGATCGACCATTCACAACCCACGTACCACCACCCAGGTGCAGAGGACGTCGGTGAGAAAGGTCGCTTTCAATCTTTTCTTTTTTTCTCTTTTCTTTTTTTATTTATGAGTGTAATCTGTGAATATATAAAAAGAGAAGTTTAGGCATTAGGGATTAAAAAAAAACGAGTGGTGTCGTTTGAGTCCAATCATTTAAGTTTAATAATAAAAAATTTATTATATAAATTTTTATTATTATAATATTTATAAAAAATTCTCTCTTTTTATTTTTTCACCGACGCTTGTAACATATTTTTACTTTATAATATTTCTCAAATTCTAATACCCAAAATTTTCACACTCAAACATTCTCAGTATCTCTAGAACTCGTAACTACAACAAAAATAATATCTAGCATTTTAGTAGAATAATATTAAGAAAATCTTTTAGTTTAAGACATAAATTAAAGCTTCAGTGTTAAATCACGACCAATTCAAAATTAAAAATATTTTTTTATTAAATATCTTTAAGATTCAAATTATTGTCGAGTTAATGAAATTATTATTATTTATATTTAATTCTTTGTCTGAAAAATGCTACCCTGCGAAGTTTGGTGCCCGTAGTAAGTGCCCAGTAAAGGTGAGTTGTCTCAAGGGTGTCAAGTTTCGTGGTCTAAGTGATACTATAGAGCCTCCAAACCAGTTTTTTGGTGGAGAGATATAATTTGAAAGTTTGAAACTGGAAAATAGGATCCAAGTTACACTGATTCAAAGCTTATGACCATGCTTAGAAAAAAAAAATTATGACCATGACTTATAATAGACAGGTAATTCAAGAGGGAAATAAAATTGGGATTGAGCTACTATGCAATGACATAATAATTGAATCTTATTGTAGAGTTCATATTGTCGAAAATTTTATATAAGCAGATGTAGACAACATTAAATGATGTAAGATTTACATATTATCTTTATTACTTTTCGAATTCTATCATGCAATTGGGGTGTGGAATTGAAGAGAATCTTTATCCATAAAATTTACAAATTTGATTACTTGCTTCTTCTTTTTTTGTTGTGATAAAAAATATTTATGAGAATTTTTTATTTGTATAATTAGTAGGAAATAAAAAAAATTAAATTAAATAGAGGATAAAATATTGGAATTAAGATTAGAGAAAGTGTGGGCAACGTGTCACTATATAAACAGAAAAGGATTAGAGAAATATAAGAGTAATTAAACTCTTATTGTTACATAGTTGGTGCCATCATGCAAGAATGTATTGGCACGCTAGCACGTGAGTGGATGAATACGACTATGTGAAAATTTGACCAATTAAATTTAAAATCGATGACGCAAGAGATAAATTAGAACATACGATGTATCATACTTAATAGTGATAGTAGAGTATAAACTATAGGTTTTTAAAAATAAAATTTAAATATACTTTTAAGGTAGTTACATCATCATTTTTTTGCAATCCAACGTAATGTTATATGTTTATGGAGTGGGCAGGCTTGTGCTAATTGTGGAGTTCATCATGATTCTATCCTGCATATTTTTCATGACTGTTTGGAAGCGTGGTATCTCTGAAACTCTTTTGTTTGGCCTCTGGATATTGCTCCTAGGGTTGTTCAGAGCCACCAGAAAATTCTGGTGGCACCAGCACCCCAGTGTAGGTGCCGGTTTAGCAATTTGGGGGAAACCCGAGGGTATTCCCGATTCCCGGGTTCCCCGGGGGACCGGGAAACCGGGTTTCCCCCCTACGTCACCCCCTCCCCCCATTCCCCATTTTCCTTCCCCATTCAAATCCCTAAGGGCCTAAACGGCTAAACTAAATTTGCTTCCCTCCCTCTCCTGCCGACCACCACTCCTGCAGCTGCCGCGTCCCCCCAGCCCCCTCTGCGTTACGATAGACATCCAATCAAAGTCTCTCCGCTCTGGCGACCCTGTACCAGGAAGGTCCATGCTGACCTTCGAGGGGCAGAAGATCCAGGGTGCCCAGAACATCGTGGCCAAGCTCAGCAGCCTGCCCTTCCAGCAGTGCAAGCACGCCATCACCACTGTTGATTGTTGGCCCTGCCGGCGACATGCTCGTCTTCGTCAGTGGAAATCTCCAGTTAGCTGGCGCGCAACATGCCCTCAGTTCAGTCAGGTATTTCTCCAAACACCTAATAAATGGAAAGGATACAAATCTTAGCCTAGCTACTGGGTCGATGCTTTTAAAATGTTCTGCCCCTTCTCACCGGGCGTGTTAAATAGATGTTATGTCTAGTTAATGCTTTGCGCTGAAGGTGTCGCCATGGATAAATACATACGTGTGAAAATCAAATTTTTCATTGCTTACACATTGCAAGCATGCTTCCTAGTTAATTAAAGGTTATTACTCTCTCAGTGTGTTTCCCTAGGGTGGATCTGATCCTCTCTACCCTTGTTCATAAGATTGAAATTTCTCTGAAGTTTTCTGTTGCAGAGATTGAGTGTTACAATCGTGCATTAATGCTAAATCTTAGTCATAATAGGG
Source organism: Myrica gale (assembly GCA_963930655.1). Lineage (NCBI taxonomy): Eukaryota > Viridiplantae > Streptophyta > Magnoliopsida > Fagales > Myricaceae > Myrica > Myrica gale. The sequence continues at coordinate 12,679,339 of OZ005614.1, forward strand.
GATTCCCTAATACTTGTGTACCGCAATACAGTTCGATTTAGTATGCACCCAATTGTAGGACTTGGTAGACACTGATACGATGTCTTCAGAATCCAATTCAGGTTCTATAAGTTTGTACCTCTGTTGGGAGTTGAGACTAAAAAAGGAAGACACGAGTATTTTAGAGTATCTTTGTCGAGTCAATGATTGGTTGTTACTTAACGCTAGATTATAAAACTGCTGGTGAGATTGGCGATCTTTTGCAACGTGAAACTTTTGGAAGGGATGATGGCTTTGCCAAATCCTGGTTGTTGACCTGTAGTATTTATTTTATGGAAATAAGAGAACTTGAGAGTGATGTATATATCCAAAATCTTTCTGCTCGATGGTGAGGCTTTGTGTTTAGATAGACCAATCTCAGAGAATGATGCTTCTCATTTTTGGATTAACTCTATAACAATGCTTGTTGCCTTTCCTATATCTGGAAATTGCTTTATTTTGGATTTGACTGGTCAGTGGTAGTTGTTTCATGTGTCAAGTTAGTTGAATGTATTTGAGTTTGCTGCTTCATGCCTTTGACACCATAGTTCTACCATCATCGAGTGTAAAATACCAGTAGATGTTCCTTTGCATAAGATATATCTTATAATATTTGGAGGTGTAAGCGATATTGATCATTTTGTTTGAATATCTATCACATAATCTTGCTGTATAATAATGCTATGTTCTTTGCTCAGTGGCAACTCCAGGACGATTGGTCGATTTGCTTGAGAAAGCTAGAATCTCATTGCAGATGATTAGATATTTGGCCCTTGATGAGGCAGATTGAATGTTGGATATGGGTTTTGAGCCTCAAATCCGAAAGATAGTGGAACAAATGGACATGCCTCGACCAGGTGTGAGACAGACCATGATGTTTAGTGCCACCTTTCCTAAAGAGATACAAGTTGGTCTTAGTTGTTTTATTTAAGGAGTCACCTTTTGTATGCATGTTTGTGTGGGTGTGAGTAGGAATCCTGGATATGTAATGCAGGGTACCTGAGTGGTCAATCTGTGGTATTAGGTTTGAATTTCAATGCCCAGATGGGACATAGTTCAAGCAGTCAGAATGTGGTTATGGATTTTTATTTCCAATGATAAATGCAATAATTACGTAATATAGTTTAGATTTTTATTGATACGTGATTAATGGACCAAAAGAAGAGAAAAATTTACATTAGACCAAGTGTGTAAAATGCTAAAAAAATGGTTCAATATGAATGTAGGATAATCGAAAGCCGCCACCGCAAAAACCGTCACCGCTAAGGGCCAGTTTTTGCCCTTAACGGTGTAGGTGTCACGCCTCGAACGCAGTCCCGCCGGGACCGTGACAGCCGCGAGCAATCCCGAGGGAAAGCCCCAGCGAGCTTCCTAAAACATATAGCGGAGAGAAAAATAGGATCGTGAGAGAGATGAGCCAAACTCATGACTAATCTTGTAATACAGTTCTTAAAAGAGGTTGATATCTTAGTTACAACATAAAGGTTCACATAATCTAAGTGACGGACCACAACGGTCAACCGCTACTCCAACAAGATACATAGTTGTCTTCTCTCTAAGTCAGATAGTCTTCCTGACTTCCTTTACCTGAAGCATCTGGAATGATACAGTTTTAAAAACGTGAGTCAAAAAGACTCAGTAAGGGAAAACTTAACTTGAAATCATGGTTTGAAAACATGAAATTGTACTTAAACTCATAATTTTGAACTTGAAATCATAAGCATATAAACATAATGTAATTCATGCATGATCATAAATTTTGATGCACGTGTATGCCTCATGGTTGCATATGCACATGCTCTTGATCGTAAAACTTGTTCATGTTCTTGCATTTGGCTCATGGCCCTTGATCGTAAAACTTGCTCATGCACTTGAATTTGACTCATGGCCCTTGAAAATATTCCATTCATAACTTGTGGGCTACTTACGCTCCATTTAACCCCTGAAGTCAGGGTTGTCCGTACCCATCGGAACCGCCTCCCTCACCCTTGGAGACATTTCATTTGGTCGAGCTAGCCCGTAGTTGCCCCAGGCCTGATGGCTAGACACGACCCTTGGAGGCCCACACCTTCTCATTGTCCTTCAGTGTGGTTTGCACAGCCTCTTAGGATTCACCCAACCTTCTCGCATTCGTCCTTCGGTATGGGAGTCCATCATGATGGTACGGTACCGACCAAAGCCCTTGACTTGACTTATCATAAACTTTCTCATATGTCATTGCATAAAATCTCTTTAGAAAATCATGCAATGCTCGTGCCATGACATGCTTGCATATGATGTCATGCTTGTTTGAATATCATGCTAGAAATCAACTTGTCATGAACAACATTTCATGTTTCTTATCATGCATCTTTGAACATCATGCCATGGTTGATATAAAATACATATCATGCTTGATCATCAAAACATGTTGTTATCATTCCAGTTTTGCAAAAACTGTAACACCACTTACTTTCCACTTACCTTGCTTCTCCTGATACTTGGTGGTTCTTCGCCTACAAGCGAATCACATTCGTTACATAAATGCTTAGGTAATAACTTTCAAGTTGACATACAAAAGTACTCGTAACCGTTTCCGGTTTCTAAAATACATATCTAGAAAATATGATTTCACTTGCAAAAGATTTCTTCAAACTTTGGCTTGAATAAAACAATTTAAAAACAATTAAACATGTACATCAAACAACTTCAACTAGATTGTTATTTTCGCCTACTTCGTGTCCAACTCGTATCCAACTTGTTCAACTAATTCTTCCTGATACAATCGATAGGCATGAATCCCTATTTAAGTGATCGACCCATGACCGTTTGGCCTCCTTTTTATTCTTAGGCTTGCTGACATGAACCAAATGAACATTTTCAGATTCACATCTTCCATTTTCTTGCAAAATCCATATGATTCACTTTAAGGCAATAACATGAATTCAATTCCCACTTAACCCGAGTGCAATTACCTTCATATTCACCAAATGAAATCAAGCTACTAGACGATTAGCTTGCTGTTTAATTCAATGTCATCAACATACCTTCTTAACAGCAAGCAACCCTAAGGAATCACATATGACACTTTCTATGACCTAGGGCAGTAACCATTCGGCTCTCATAATATTTTTCTTCCATTTTCATAACACTATCTTGCATTGATACTACCCATTACACTTGCTCTTAGGTTTAGGTCACTGATCGAAGTCTTAACATCATCTATCTTAACTTGTTCACATATTATTTCCAAGGATTAAAACAACAACCATAATAGTCTCCAAAATCAAGGATATACACTATAAACTTCTCATGCATTTAGTACATTTTATACTCTTATCACAACTCACATGCTAACATATTTTCTAACCTCAGGAAATAAAAACCGTGGCCCTCAATATACCTTAACCACTGGTAAATTTCATCACCATTACAACTTAACCTTATTTTGCACCTAATATATTTCGGCCAACACATGATTACTCTAATTGCAACCTCAATTCATTCTTGATATCCTTAATCCATGCTTAACATTACAAGGCCTTGATAATCATTTTAACCCGAGCCCTTTAAGCCTTATTATCCTTGTTTTTCTCTTACATGTATGATGTGTTTTATCATTGAACTTAAGCTTTAATCCTCTAATCCATTTGGCCATGCTCAATTTCAAGTGTTCCTTATCTACAATTTCTTCTCCAACGGTGATCCCATCCTCCATTTTCAGATTCACAACCTAGGATCTACAAATCACAAAACAACTTCAAGATCTAGCAAGACATCACATTCGACCAACACCCATATTCATAGAATAATTAGGTTTTCCTTGGTTCTTTTGATTTGCATGCAAACTTCTACATTTCAAGACTAACTTATATGCATATGTTTACTAAACTTACATATATCATGGTCATTCATCAGATCTATACTTAAACAAAGTTATACTTGAAGATCAAAGGCATACAAGGTTTGGCCAACACCAACCAACACAACCTTTCATGCCAAAACTTGCAACATGCATTCCTTTTGCATTTTAAGACCAAATTAGCATGCATTGAGCCTTACAACCTCATCTCTTCATCATATACAACCACCATGACCAGATCTAGCATTTAGAAGCTTCAACAGCAAGAGATCTAAAGAAAAATCCAACTTACATCCGGCCAAGTGTAGTGTGAGTTAAGATCTAAACTTTCCTAGCATGTATTGTTCATTCCTTTACATTTTCTTACATTCAAGTTCAGATCTCATGCTTATATGGCCAGATCTAACATCACAACACAACTTAGGGTTGGTTTTCCAAGCTCAAGATCTAGCAAAAATCAAAGCACAAAACTCAAGATCCAACCAAGAGAAACATTCGGCCAAGAGGGGTTTGTAGAGAACCGAATACCTTGTTGTTCTTCTCTTTCTTTCTCTTGCAAAACTTCTCCTCCTCTTCTCCTTCTTCCTTCTTTCTTCTCATTCTCTTCTTCCACGAGCTCTCTCTCCCTTTCCTCTATTTTCCTCTCGGTTTTCACCCTTTCTCCTCTTGGTTTCTTTCTCTCGGCTGTTCTCTCTTTTCTTCTTTCTCCTTCGGTTTCTCTCTTCTCCCACTTGTGTTGTACGACCAAATGAAGCTCCTCTCTCTTTTCTCTCTAAACTTGACCAAATGAGAGGCTGAGGTGAAAGGCAAAGCAAAGAGCTGAATGTATGTGGCCTGATTTTTGGCCAAAGGGGGATTATTCCCTTGGTAACATCAAAAGCCACCTTTTTGCTGCATGGTGGCAGCCATCACATCTTGTCTCCTCTTTTGATTTGTTTCGTCTTTGTTCTCTTTTTCTTTTGGCTTACACTTCACGTGAAACCCATTTCCCTACCACCTAGCACACTTACATAAAGGTTAAGGGTGCTAACTAGAGCCTAAAAGAGGTAAATCATACTTAAAAGAGGTTAATCATACTTAGTACATCCTAAATGACTTAGGAGACATTTCACTAACAGCCCACTAACAGCCTACTAGCAGCTCAATAACAGCCCATTCATAGCCCACTATCATATCATAAGTTATAAGGCCCAATAACAGCCCACTAACAGCCCACTATTTTTTCAAATAACAGCCCACTATCATAAGCCATAAGGCCCAATAACAACCCACTAACATAAGCCATAAGGCCCAATAACAGCCCACTATTTTTTCCAATAACAACCCACTATCATATAATAAGTCATAAGGCCCAATAACAGTCCACTAACATAAGTATTAAGTCCAAATCATAAGTCTAAAGGCTAATGCCCAATAACATAAATCTTTAAAGTCCAATAACAACATATGGCAGCCCAATATCAGCCCAACTATTATAAATTCTAAGGCCCAATATCAGCCCAACAACAATCCAACTATTATAAGTTATAAGGCCCAATATTAGCCCAACTATTATAAGTTCTATAGGAAATCATCTTGAAGAAAGTTGGCCATTAAGGACTAATCACTCCCTTAATCACTATTAACAAAGTAATTAGCCCAATCATCTAACCTATGCATCATATTAAATCTTAATCAGCAAGGATTAACCTTAATTAATCAAATTATAGAAAGCTTAACCTAATTTCGGGCCACATTCATAACATACTAACCATCATTCAATACCATATTTGATAAGGAACAATTGATAAGGAAATGATGCTAAGATAACTCCATAATTTAAAATGTATGACAACATTATATGTTCCTTAATATCTAGGTCATACATTGCCCGAAACAAGGCCTCCATTAGTTCAAAATAAGCCAATAAGATCTTTAAACTTACAAGGTAACAAGCATGGTTCTTCGGGGTCTCACATTAAGAATATATTGAAAATGTACTAACATGACTTCATAACCATAAGTGATAATTCATGAAAGACTAAGTGCGAATTCATAAACCATAAGGTATAATAAATTGCACCAAAACATCTCCTTTAAATAGTCTTAAATCTTGATATAAGTAATATGTCATATAGGAAATTACCTTGAAGACTCATATTTCATATGACAAATTATATTGAAGGAATTCGGCCACTAAGAAAATATTGACTTCACCACCATAATAAAAATACTTAAGGAAAGTGCAGTAACCACAAATCAAAATAACATAGGTCATTGTGGTATAATATCTTGCTACGTATTAAGAAAATTTTCCAATAATAGCCCCTTAAATATAAATAGCAAAATACGCAATCATAAAAAGACGTTGTAAAATTCGGGGTCTCACAGTAGGTGTAGGTGGTATTTTTTTAAAAACCGACATATCCGGTGTAGGTGCCGGTTTTGGCCAAAACCGGCACCTACACAGGGATTGAACAACCCTAATTGCTCCTATACCAATTTCTTCTCTTGCAGCATGGGTTGGACTCTCACTCAATGCTGACTCCACCTTGGGGATACCTCGATCCTATATCAACAAGTTCATTCTCCATGCAACTTTACTTTTTGATGTTTTGTGGTTTTCTTGCAATCAAGCCTTTCATGAAGATAAGGTGGTGGTGTATCCAGATCTTAGATCATCACTTGCCCGTAGATTCTCAGATCATTAGTCAGCTTGGTTGGTTCGTTCTCCCTATCTCTCTCATTCTTGGTCGCCCCCGGATATAGGATGAATTAAGATCAACTTTGACGTTGTTATACGTCATAATAGATCGTACGTAGTCGTCTCTTGTCAAGACTCCTTCAGTTCTTTTTGTACCGCGTACATGGAACGTATTCAAGCTACGAACCCTTTGGTGGGTGAAGCTATGATAGTTGTTCGTGCAGTAGAGATTGCGCTGCAGCATAGCTGGTCTTTGGTTGTTTTTGAATCGGATTGTCACCTCCTGTGTGAAGATATTGAGCAGGATGTTGCTCCTCCTTATTGGAAAATTGCAGATCTTGTTTTCTCGCTTAGACATATATTCAAGGCACAGTCGCTTAGGCAATTCATTGGATTCCTCGGAGACTCAATCTTCAAGCTCATTTGCTTGCTCACTAAGCAGCTCTCTTTGACATGTTTGGTTATATGGATTTTGTTTGTATTCCTTCTTCTATTTTGTACTGGGGGAATGTTGGGCATCCCGCTCCATGTCTTGGCGGCGAGCTGGGGCCCATCATTTCTCACATGGAGAAATACCTCAATTTCTGCTGGGCCCCAACTCCACGTGATTGTATCATAAGTTTGCTAATTTATCACTTGAGAAAGTTCCACAATTACACAATTTCCACTAGAAAATGAGAAAATTATGCTTTGGACATTTGTAAGGGGAGAATTGTTAATTTTGACAAAAGCAAGTGTAATTGGGTAATTTTAAGTTATTTGCTTTCTCTCCTCTCACCATATTTTCATGTCTCCATTTTCATAAATATGATTGAGATATTTCCTATATTAACTTCTGTTTTTATGCTTTGCATATGAACAATGGAGATAAATTGAGTTCATGGAAGTGAGAGGGAGGCTGGAATCAAAGAGTCGCTCGAGCGGGACGTTGAGCGCTGGTTGAGTGTTATGCTGCTGTTTGAAAATACGAAGCCGCTCGAGTAGAAGGTCGCGCGCTGATCGCGCGTGAAGTCTCTGTGTGAATTCTACTGGACGCTTGAGCGGGACAACGAGCGTTGGTCGCACATGAAGTCTCTGTGTGTGAACTTCTTCATGGGCGCTCAAGCGGTACGTCGAGCGGTGGTCGGACGTTACAATTCTGTGTGAAAAATCTTAAAGGGACGCTCGAGCGGAAGTTGAGCGTCGGTCGAGCGCGACACGTCTGACGCCATATTTGAGGGCGTTTTTGGAAAACGATAAGAAGCCCCCCCAAAGCAGGTTTAAAAGAGAACTTTTGGGGGCAAAAAGGGAGAGTTCGAAAGTTGGTTCTTGGCTGGCTCGTGAGTTGTTCTTGGGCGGCTGCTGGGTCTCCAAAAGCTCCCAAGTCTTTTCTCTTTTTCTCTTTTTGCTGCTACCGTAGAGACCAAAAGCTTGTGGCTTTTGGCTTGTTTTCTTTCACAGCTTTTAGAGTAGACTTGTTGCTTTCAGTTCTTTTAGTTGGAGTTTCTTTTCATTGCATTTTCTCTTGCTGTTGTGTAAACCGAATCTTCCATTCATATTTGCACTTTCATTTCAGCTTTAGAACATATGTGGACCGAATGTCATGTTTCATTTATATTCCAGATTTGAGTTTTGCTTGGTTGGGTGATTAAATGTTTTGTTAAGTTCTATTTCACTTCCTTAATGTTAGATTAGTGTTTAAGTTTGTGTTTGTTAGTTGGTCTGAGTATGGGTATGTATGGGTTGTGACTAGCTAAAGTTTGGGTACTAAGTGTTCGATAAAATGTCTCTTAGAGCAGGATTAATGTCAAGTGATATTTCGTCGACAACTACTTGAGTTTAACTAGTTTCAACTCCATCTCATGCTATTTTATTATCATGTATTGTTGGTTAGCTCTTTATTAATCTCTTAGCTCTCACATTGATCACAACCCAAAAACCTCAGAAATTATGGATGGTAACCTGAAACCCAGCCTCTCTATTTGTAAATAGAACATAGTTTTCTCTTATCGTAATGGTGATTGGAATGAAAGATTGAACACATCGTTCCTTATGGAGATGACCTAAGACTTCCCTAGTATTACTTGACAACCTCCTACGCTTGGGAGTAATTCGCTAATCATTTTTAGTCGAGTCACCACGTCAGCCCGCGGGACACCAGCGGGACGTGGAGCGAGATGCCCAGCATTTCCCTTTGTACTGTGACTCTGGTTTGATTTAGTTTTTAATGGAAATTTTAGTTTACTGAGATGCCATATAATTATTGTACCACTACAAATCGAATCCGGGCAATAGCTCGTGACATTTGGATTATTATACATGTTTGGTGGACTAAACTTGGACATTATAGTTTATGCCTTTGTTTGCACCGATTCCGAAACTGTTATAAATGGGTCCACCACTAAATACCGTCAAACGATCGCTGGCTTCTGATTTCTGCCGGAAAAGGGAACAAAAATGAAAACACATTTTCAATGGGTCGAGCTTTAGTGGGAATATTTTTCTCACGAAAATCTGGTTCATATGGGACTTTTACTATATGTTGCTTTCTATGCCAAAAACATTTGGAACATCTGAACATATTTGTTGTTCTAATTTTACTTAAAACGACTTAATTTGACTTTGGAGAGATTGACTTAAGAGTTGGTCCTCAACTCTTTTTAACTTGATTTCTTCTTTCAGAAAATCAAGATGTTGAGTTTTCTGGACAAGAAAATTAAGATTTTTACTTATGGAGGCTTTCTGCAACAAAGAGAGCTCCCTAGGCTGAGGAGGATGAACAAACTCGAATGTTACTTTTTAACCTAAGATGGAAGTTGTGAGTCCTTCACTTGTTGTGGTGAAAGGATACAACAGACATATTGTAAGACCCCAAAGAAACCCGTGTCTACTTCATTACAAGATTAAGGATTCCATGACCTATTTTGTATTAAAAGAGACCTTGCTTGGCCAATGCATGATTTAATGATTAAGAAAATGTATATGTAGTTATTTTGAATTTCCAATATGTGATGTTATGATTCAAATGCCATGAATGGAATTTAAATTTTATAGTAATCGATTTCATGTTGCTAGATTAATTGCATTTTTCTTTTCAATATCCTTGATTTTTTTTGAAGGATTATCTTATGGATGATGTTATTGGGCTGCTAAGAATTTTATGTTGGGCTTTAAAACCTAAGGCAATGGGCTGATGATGGGCTACTCCTACTTGGCCGAATATTAGGTGTAATTGGGCCGTTGAAATATTGTTTATGGGCTGCCCTAATATTTGAGATAGTGGGCCCTTTGGATTGTGATATTGGGCTGCTATAAGACTTAGAATATTAAGTGGATATTAAGCCTTTAAATTTATGATAATGGGCTTTAAAATAATCATGAAAATGGGCTTTAAAAGTCATGGTATTGGGCTGCCATGAAACCCATGATAATGGGCCTTGGAATGTTGTTATTGGGCCTTAGAGAAATTGGTCATTGGGCCTTAGCCCTTGGGCTTATGAATTGGGCTTTAGGTGGTAATGTTAGGCCTTGAATAAAGGATTTATTGGGCTGCCCAATGGGCCTTGAAATTAAGCTAATGATACTAGATTAGTAGTGCTAATTCTCATTAAGTCTACTAAGTAACTAGATTATGTAAGCAAACTAAGTTAGTTGGAATTCAATTATATGAACTAGATTGGTTGGTCAAACATTAAATGAGAAGTTTGAATTGTGTGGTGGAGGAAGCTCACGTAAAAATCAAAGAGACGAGGGAGACAACTCATGGCAAAACTGAAAAAGGAAGAAGAAAAGTGAAAAAGTGAAGAAATATCTCCCATGACCGAATTTTTAGTCCAAATTCACTCCCTTTTGTCCTCTTGTGCTAGCCTTGTACGCATAACACTATCATCACACATTTACTTCACTTCATTTGAGCCATTTGGTCGACCAACCACAAGCCAAAAGAGAGAACAAACCGAAACCAAAAGAGAAAGGAAGAAAAGAGAGGAAACAAGGAGAAACCGAACACCATTGAGCCAAAAGTTGGATTTTTGAACTTGGATCCAAGGGAAGTTCGTGTAAAGGGAAGAAGGAGGACAAGTAAGAAGAAGAAGGAGAAGAAGGAGGTGAAGTAAAGGAGGTGTTGTGCAAAGGAAAAAGAAAGAGGAAACCAAGGAACAACAAGGTAATGCTTGGATCTCATTTTTCTCTTGTTGGCCGAACTTCATGTAGTTGGATCTTGGATTTTTATGTTGTATTTTGCTAGATCTAGTGTTATTAAGGTGTCTAGGTGTTATATCTGGCCATGTATGTCTTGGATCTAAGGTTGTATGTTAAGAAAAATTCAAAGGGAGAGCAATGTATGTTAAAGGAAGTTAGATCTAAGTTTATGCTAAGTTGGTTGGTTGTAAGTTGTAAATCTCCCTAGATCTATGGTTATGGATGTGTTTGAATGTTAGATCTGGTCATGATGATCATGTATGATGAAAGTATGAATTTAATATATGCAAGATGGGTCATGGATGCAAAGGATATGTATATTATAAATTTTAGCATGAAAAATATGACACTTTGATGTATGGCCGAATAGGATATGCTTAGGTCTTCATGTATAATTTTGTGTATGTTTAGATCTGGATATTGGCCATGTTTTGTGCAAGATTAATGACCTAATGCATGGTAGATAATTATGTTATGTAAAGGATGCATGCAAATTGAAGGAAACAAAAGAAACATAATTATTTGGATGAAAAACATGTGCTGGCCGAATTAAGTAATGCATGATGTCTTGTGGTTGTGTTTTGATTTTAGATCCTAGGTTGTGAAATTGTTGAATGGAGGATGGGATCACCATTGGAGTTGAAATTGTGATTTAAGGATGCATAAAATTTAGTGTTGGCCGAATGTTTAAGGTGAAGGAACCCTAATTGTAAATTATGATAAATAGGTTATAATTGTTGTGTTGGACACTTGAAATTAGGGATTAGGCTAATTGGAATAATATTGAGGAACCATGAACATGTGATGAAATATTCGAAACCCTAGTTAGGGTTAGTATCTCGGATTAATTGAGGTTTAAGGTCCAAATCAAGATTTAATCATGATTAAAGTTATTGATGGTTTAATGTAAGGTTTTAGGGGAACACATGTAATAATGGGAGACTTAGGTTTAATCCTAATTTATTAATTGTTGATTAACCCTAATCGTGAATAGATATATAAATATATTGTAATAGAGTTTGATTAAATAACCTAAGTTTTAAATATTAGTTAAAGAAAGAGTAAATAAAATATTTTTAATGATTAAAAGAATTATAGTGATATATATATTTGGTTGATAACCGATTTCAAAAATGCAAATGTTTAATTTATATGATTACGTACTATTTCTTAAGTCTAAGAAATATTTGAATCGCTTGTAGGCGATCTACGTGTCTTTATACACTACCAAGGAAGACCAAGGGTAAGTGGACAGTAAGTGGTTCTTTTCAAAACTGGAATGACACACTGCATCGTTTCATGAACAAGCATGAGATTTTAATCGAGCATGACATGACATGTGCATTGCATGAATTTTTCAAAGAGAATGTTTATGCAATGATTTTATGGAAAGTTTAATGAAACGATAAGTTAAGTCAAGGGGCACTGGTCGGTACCCTACCATCAAGATGGACTCTCATACCGAAGGACGAATGCGAGAAGGATGGGTAAATCCAAGAGGCTGTGCAAACCACACTGAAGGACATTGAGAAGGTGTGGGCCTCCAAGGGTCATGTCTAGCCACTGAAGGACGAATGCGAGAAGGTGTGCTAGCTTGACCGTATGTAAGTCTCCAAGAGAAATCGGGGACGGTTCCAAAGGGAACGCACAACCCTGACTTCAGGGGTCAAATGGAGTGAGCCCACAGTAAGAGATACGAATAAGTGATATTCAAGGGCCAAGGGCCAATTTTACAAGCAAGTATGAAAGAAATATTTTCAAGGGCCTGGGGCCGAATTCAAGCAAGAGCATATGCATATCCATGACATGCATGTGCATCACGAATTAAGTTCCTTTTTCATGATTATGCAAGTACAAGTAAAAAGCATGTTTCACCCTTACTGAGTCTTTTTGACTCACGTTGTTTTTTAAAATTGTGTCATTCCAGATGCCATAGGTGAAGAGAGTCAGGAGGACTACCTGACTTAGAAGGACCGAGATTAAGCTAGTATTTTTGATAATGGTGACTCGATCGATGAGATCCGTCACTAGTTGGGTTTTAATATGTTATATATGTTTTGTATGCAAACTTAATGAGAACCCTGATTATGTAAGATTTAGCTCGAATCCATCGCGATCTTGTATGTTTCCGCCGTAAGCACGTAAGAACGTAAGTAAGAACGGCTGTCACGGTCCCTGCGGGATGCCGTTCGGGGCGTGACAGTTAAGTTGGTATCAGAGGATCTGAGGGTAGAGCCGTGAAACATAGGGAACGAGTTAGAACCTTAAACGCTAAAGCATGAGATATACGTTTAGGGTCAATTATGATAAGAAATTTTGAGGTTGAGGTTGTTCTAAGCTGAATGATAACCTTGAAGTGCAGGATGGCACCTAGAAGACCAACGAGAAGTCAAGAGCCCGAGGCTCCGGGTATTACCACCGAGGAAGTGTTAAGGCACATGACTCAGCTTATTGCCGAGGAGGTGCAGCCGGGTACCAATGTCGAAGGGGCCCGAGGTCGCCCTGAGGGGTGTACCTTTGATCAATTTAACCGCCAGCACCCGCCAACGTACAATGGCAAAGGAGATGCCATACTTGCAGAAAATTGGCTGGTGGAGATGAAGGAATTGCTTGAGGTCTTGGGGTGTACCGGCGCCCAGAAGTTAAGTTATCCTACCTTCAAGCTGCAAGGGGATGCCAAAAGATGGTGGCAGTCCGAGAAAGTGTTACTGGGTCAGGAGCTAGGGGAACAGCCCATAACCTGGGAGAGGTTCCAACAAGAATTTCTAGACCGATATTTCCCAAGAACGACTCGGGAAGCAAAATTTAGGGAGTTTGCTACCCTAACCCAAGGAGCCATGACGGTGGAGCAGTACGCAGGCTGATTCATGGAGTTGGTGCGGTTTGCCCCAAGGAGCCATGCCTGTGTAGCTCACATCTGACAACTGAGAGGGGTCATGTGTTTCTATTAACTGTCCCTCTACTTCTGTCAATTCTACTGATGGAGGAACTGTCTCAATAAGAGTTTCAGGCTGCTCAGGAAAGTACTCCTCAAATGGACTATCAGAATCAAGTACTCATAATAGCTCTGAAATATCAATGTTTTCTATCAAATCAACTGCATGTACCTCTGAATCGTCACATCCACTCGGCATCTTGCAGGCATTGAACACGTTCATCTCCAATGTCATATTCCCGAATGTGAGCTTCAGTACTCCACTTCGACAATTAAGCAATGCATTGGAGGTGGCAAGGAATGGACGTCCAAGAATAACAGGTGCCTGGTAGATGGTGGAAGCTTTATACTGAATATCCAAAACTACAAAATCCACTGGATAGTAAAATTTGTCTACCTGAACCAAAACATCTTCAATTATACCCCGTGGCACTTTGACTGATCTGTCAGCCAACTGTAGCATGATAGAAGTCTTTTTTAGCTCACTCAATCCCAACTGCTCATATATTGAGAATGGTAGCAAGTTCACACTGCTACCCATATCTAGTAAAGCTCTCCCAATGCGTGATTCAGCGATCATAATGGAAATAGTGGGAGTGCCGGGATCTCTAAACTTCTGAGGAGTCTCACTCAATATCAATGCGCTGACTTGCTCTGTCAAGAAAGCTTTCTTCTTTACGTTCAGCTTCCTCTTCACTGTGCACAAGTCCTTCAGAAATTTTGCATATGAAGGGACTTGTTGTATGGCATCCAAAAGTGGGATATTGATCTTCACTTGCTTGAAGATTTCCTGAATCTCTGTATGATATTTGTTCTTTTGGCCAGCTGCCAATCTCTGAGGATAGGGAACCACAGGTCGGAACTCCCTACTCGTCTCTGCCTCATCACTTGTAGGTTTCTTTGCTTCCAGTCGAACTTCCTCTTGCTTCAAATTCTTTGCAGCTTCATCTGCCTTATTCACAACGTCAGGTGTCAGGGGAACTGCCTGTCTATCCACAGGCATTTCAGGTCGAGGAACTTCCTTTCTGCTTCTTATAGAAATAACAGCCTTTGATGTTTCAATGGATTCATCTGAGACATTATGCACTTGCTGCTGTCGATATACTTGAGGATTTGGCTGGGGTTGTGCTGGGAATTTTCCTCTGTCAAGAGTGCTCAATGTCGTACTCATCTTATTAATGGTCCCCGTTATTCATTTATGGCTTGAGTGTTCTGACTGTTAGTGGTGGCCTGAATCTGCATGAACTGCTGAAGTGTGTTGGCCATCTGTGCCATACTATCGTCAAGAGACTTCTTTGGTGGAGCAGAGGGTTGAAATTGAGAATGTTGAGCAGCTACATGAGATTGAAATCCTGGAGGCGCTGCTGCAATTGGATAGCTCTGAGAAGTTTGATGTGGTTGATAATGGTGCTGTGGAGCAGCAGGATGAGATGTTTGCTGAGAAGGTGGTGCATAGTTTTGGGGAGGTTGCTGAAAATGCGAAGATTGACCAGATTGATCATTCCTCCATGAAAAATTCGGATGATTCCTCCACCCCGGATTGTAAGTGTTAGAGAAAGGCTGATTTGGTGTTCTGTTAACCCAATTTGCTGATTGCATCTGATCAGACCCACTCTCCTGTAAAACTGGCATAATCGGACAATCCTGAGTCTTATGGCTAGAATCGGCGCATAGAGAACACACCTCCACTGCTTTCACGGCCTTCAACTTCTCTAATTCCATAACCTCCAACCTTCTAGTCAAAGCACTAATACGAGCTTGGACATCAGTATCCTCTTTGACTTCATATTTACCCCCACCACCAATTGATCTGAGAGGTTGTACTGTCAATGGTGTCCGGTCAGATCGTGTATTCCATTGTTGAGCACTTTCAGCAAAGTAATCAAAGAACTTCAATGCTTCATCAGGTTCCTTGCTAAAGAATTCCTCATTGCACATAGTCTGAACAAATTGCTTGCGTTCAGGTGTAAGTGCAGTGTAGAAGTAGTTGACAAGCCTCCAAGACTCAAACCCATGATGTGGACAGATGTTCATTAAATCCTTGAATCTTTCCCAACAAGAGTGGAAGGTCTCATCACTTTTCTGCATAAAGTGGCTAATTTGCTCTTGCAAAAATTGAGTTCTCTGAAAAGGAAAAAAATTATGTAAGAACTCACGTTGCATGTCAGACCAACTGGAAATAGAATTTGATCTCAGAGAATTAAACCAAATCTTCGCTTTATCCTTTAAAGAAAAAGGAAATAAACGAAGTTTAACATATTCATCTGTAGTAGCTCTAGTAATGAAAGTAGTGCAAGCAAACTCAAAATCTGTCAAGTGTTGGTATGGACTCTCAGAGTCCATCCCATGGAATTGAGGTACGATTGACATCATGCCATGCTTAATTGAAAAATTAGAAGCATCATCAGGTAAAGCAATGCATGATGGTGTTATGGTGCGAGTGGGCTGCAAGTAGTCTCTTAAGGTTTTAGGTGCCTCTTCGGCCATATCTTCAACAGTAGCAGAATTTCCCAAATCAGAGTTTAAATCAATGCTACTAGTGTCCAACTCAACACTTGGTACACTATCATTATACACACTATCAGCAGAATTCACTCTATATAGTCTATGTGTAGCATCTCTTGCCCAATTCATCAAACATGAGTGCCTAAGAGAGTGATATCACGTGTATGCGTGTATGATGTGTCAGTGTATGAACTAAAGAACCAACAACTAATAATATAAAAAGAAAATAAAGAAAAAATAATGGCAATAGAATGTCAATTGAACTAACCGTTCCCCGACAACGGCGCCAAAAACTTGACTCGACTAAAAATGTTTAGCGAATTACTCCCAAGCGTAGGAGGTTGTCAAGTAATACTAGGGAAGTCCTAGGTCATCTCCATAAGGAACGATGTGTTCAATCTTTCATTCCAATCACCATTACAATAAAAGAAAACTATGTTCTATTTACAATAAAAATGGTATTTACAAAGGGAAATGTTTGGTTTTAGGATACCATCCATGATTTTTGAGATTTTTGAGATTTTTGAGTTGTGATCAATTTAAGTGCTAAGCGATTAATGAAGAGCTAACAAGTAAACATGATAATAAAATAGCATGAGATGGAGTTGAAACTAGATAAACTCAAGTAGTTGTCGATTAAACATCGTTTGACATTAAATCTGCCCTAAGAGACAATTCATCGAACATTTGGTACCCAGTTTCTAGCTAGTCACAATCCATTCATAACCATACTTAAACCAACTAGCAAACACAAACTTAAACACTAATCTAACATTAAGGAAGTGAAATGGAACTTAACAAAACATTAATCATCCAACCAAAACAAAACTTAAATCTGGAGAATAAATGGAACATGGCTTTCGGTCCAATTATGATCTGCAACTGAAATGAAAGTGCAATATAAATGGAAGATTCGGTTTACACAACAGCAAGAGAAAATGCAATGAAAATAACTCTAAAAGAAAGGACCGAATTCAACAAAATCTATTCTAAAAGCTGTGAAAGAAAACAAGCCGAAAGCCATAAGCTCTTGGTCTCTACAGTAGCAGCAAAGGAAGAAAAAAAACAAGGGAAAAGTCTTGGGAGCAAAGTGTTGGGAGTCTCAGCAGCCACCCAAAAACCTTCTCTCCAAGCAAAAATGTAACCTTCGAACTCTCTCTTTTTTCATCCAAAATGTTCTCTTTTAAACCCCCTTTTGGGGCTTCGGTCGTGACTCATCATCAATGACCTAGGGCTTCTTTTCTTTTTCCAAAAATGCCCTCAAATATAGCGTCAGACGTGTCGCGCTCGACCGTCCTTTGAAGAAATTCACACAGAGTTGTAACGCTCGACCAGCGCTAGACCGGCGCTAGAGCACCCATGAATATTTTTAAACAGAGACCTCACGCTCGACCGGCGCTCGACGACCGCTCGACCGACTCTTTGATTCCAGCCTCCCTCTCACTTCTATGAACTCAATTCATCTCCATTGTTCATATGCAAAACAAAAAAACAGAAGTTAATATAAGAAATATTCCAATCATATTTATGAAAATGGAGACATGAAAATACGGTGAGAGGAGAGAAAGCAAATAACTAAGATTACTCAATTACACTTGCTTTTGTCAAAATTAACAATTCGCCTCATACTAATGCCCAAAGCATAATTTTCTCATGTTCTAGTGGAAATGGTGTAATTGTGGAACTTTCTCAAGTGATAAGTTAGCAAAATTGTGATACAATCACTTATCTTAAGATAATGGTTCTAGCCTATCTCTACGATAGCCACATTGACTTATTACATAAAAAGTTTCCTAGCTTATCACTATGATAAGCAAGTGTGCTTATCATTTTAAACTCTCTTAAAACTTATCATATGCCTAGTAGCTTATCATCTAATATTCTAATGATAATTCAAACTACTAATTTAGGTCACATAATAATAATATATGCCACCTATTAATGATACAGAAAATATTCAAATACTTAAAAGAAATTCATGATTTTTCATTTAATTATTTTCGGCCAATATATATAAATCTTTAATCATATTTTAATTTTATGGACTATGAAATATATACCAAGCAAATGAAAAATATAAATTCATAAGAGAAACTTACCTTGCAAGTTTCGGCTTTTAGGGAAATGAAATTAAACTTGCACAAAACTTTCATAAGGAAAGAAAATTATTTAGGAAAAAATTTATGAAATAAAATCTCATATTAGTTAATGTACCTTATCATTAAGCTTAGGTCATACATTGGCAAAAAATATGACCCCATAATTAAAATTAAAGCTAATACATAGAAAATAACGAAAGAAATAATCGGGGTCTCACATCCTCCACTCCTTATAAAAATTCCAATCTCGAAATTTCTTTTACCACCAATAGTTTTGTCCTGACTGCGAAGGTGCAGGACCATAGGGGTAGGGGCGAACATTCGTGCTTACCCCACTACTAATTTCCTCCTGATAAATGTGATCTGGGGAATTACTCCACGTCCAAGATTGTGATCTAGCTCCTTGGTTTAGGTCATCTACACTAGGGTCATGGATTATGTTCTCGGGTGGTCCACGATACCTAGGTCTAGATTCAACCTCTTGTGTGGAAAGATAGGTCTCAGATGTAGCATCCTGAGCTCTAACTCTTCTACGATGTCTTCTCTCAGAACATCGCCTAGGGGTACACTTATGTCTCGGGTTATGTTGCCTAGGCTCTTCCTGAGGTCGTTCTCTTGTTTCATTAGGCATTGGATCTTGTTGCATAGGTTCCTCTTCCAGATCCTCTTCTGGGTCCTCCTCTGGATCCTCCTCCGGATCGTCCTCAAAATTTTCTGGTAAAATGGTTCTCAAGGGAATGACATTTATTGGCGACTCCGGCCAATAAATGTTTTCCAGGTATCGAGAGCAATCTGGGGATAGGGGTTGACCCCACCTGGAGGGTCCAGGCTGGTCTGCTGCGGGAGGTGGCGGGGGCTGGTATGTCCCCGCCATACCTTCTTGCCAATAGGGTACATGAGTCTGGTATGCTCTCCTCGGGTCTCCTCTATCGGTTTCATGTGATGCGTGAGTCGGAGCCACATGGCTTCCCGACGGTCTCGTCGAACTCTGAGATCTAGGGTTGACTCGGAACAAATTGCGGTACTCGCGTGCCGTCATCCTTCTCTGAGAAGGGGTGCCCGACTGCTGGGAACGTGGGGGTCGACTACTCGGTGGCATCTGACATCATAATACAATGGTCAGTCATGTGCATATAAAATATCAACATGTATCACAAAGAATTAACATTCTTTATGTAAAGGAAATCAATCATAAATAGCATACATTGCACAATCAATCCATAGCAGTCAATTCAAGAAAAAGGGAAGCAAATATTCAAATGTCAATCTCTAGAGGCTTCAATGTCCCCGCTGGCCTCTGGTGCTCTGCCTTCACTCTCTGACAAGTCATACATTGAGCGACATACTCTGCAATCTCCCTTTTCATATTCGGCCACCAATAAACCTTCTTGATGTCCTGATACATCTTTGTTCCTCCGGGGTGGATAGTATAGGGCGTAGTATGTGCCTCTGCTAAAATCAACTCTTTGATTCCCCCATCACTACGGACACAACTTCTGTTCCGGTACCTTAGCACTCCATCCCTATCCTCCAAGTCGGGATCAGTCTTCTCCTCAATCCTTTTCCTAATTCCTACTATCACCGCATCGCTCTTCTGGGCCTCGCAAATTTGCTCCTCTAGCGATGGTTGCAATGAAAGCCCTGCGATGGAAACATACTGATATGCCAACACGAGCGTAATCTCCTCTCTTTCTAGATCCTTCATGATCTCTTTCGCTACCACCTCCACGGCACTTGCTTCAGCCGGCTTAGGGCATCAACCACCACGTTAGCTTTTCCAGGATGGTAGCTAATGGTGCAGTCATAGTCCTTAATCAACTCCAACCAACGTCGTTGCCTCATATTTAGCTCCTTTTGAGTGTTGAAGTACTTGAGGCTCTTGTGATCCATAAATATCTCGCATTTAACTCCGTAGAGGTAATGCCTCCATATCTTCAGAGAATGCACGACTGCAGCTAACTCCAAGTCGTGAGTGGGGTAATTCACCTCATGTGGCCTCAATTGCCTAGATGCATAAGCTATGACCCTCTTGTCTTGCATTAGCACACACCCAAGACCTTGTTTCGAGGCGTCCGTATAGATCTCGTACTCCCCATGCTCCGAGGGCAAAGCCAACACCGGGGCAGTAACTAGATGAGCCTTTAACGTCTGGAAACTCTGTTCACACTCGTCTGTCCATTCGAACTTAACGTTCTTCTTGGTCAACAAGGTCATTGGCATGACTATCTTTGAAAACCCCTTGATAAACCTCAGGTAATATCCTGCCAACCCCAGGAAACTCCTTATCTCCTTAACATTTGTAGGCCTTGGCCATTTGAATACCGCATCAACTTTACCGGGATCCACAACAATCCCTTCTCCTGACACTACATGTCCCAAAAATCGGACTTGCTGCAACTAAAATTCACACTTGGAGAATTTAGCATACAACTTCTTCTCCCTTAGGATCTGCAAAATAATCCTGAGACGCTCCTCATGCTCCTCCTCGTTCCGAGAATAGATCAGTATGTCATCTATGAACACCACCACAAACTTATCCAGGAACTCCCTGAATACCATGTTCATCAAGTCCATGAATGCGGCTGGGGCATTTGTTAACCCAAATGGCATCACCAAAAATTCGTAGTGACCATATCGGGTTCGGAAAGCCGTCTTAGGTATATCTCCCTCCTTTACTTTCAACTGGTGGTAACCCGATCTCAAATCGATCCTTGAAAATACTTGCGCCCCTTGCAATTGATCGAACAAATCATCAATGCGAGGCAGCGGGTACCTATTCTATACGGTCACCTTATTCAGCTCCCTGTAGTCAATGCACATCCGGAGACTCCCGTCCTTCTTCTTCACAAACAGGATCGGTGCTCCCCAAGGCGACACACTTGGTCGTATAAATCCCTTCTCCAAGAGATCTTCTAATTGGACTTTCAGCTCCTTCAACTCTGCTGGAGCCATTCGATACGACACTTTGGAAATTGGGACTGTCCCAGGTTCCAATTCAATACCGAACTCCACCTCCCTATCTAGCGGTAACCCTCGGTAAGTCTTCCGGGAATACGTCCGGAAACTCACTTATTATTGGGGTTTGATCAAACGTAGGAACCTCATTCAGCGTATCACTTGCCCAGACTAAGATTCCCTCAAGCCCTCCTTGCAACAATCTCTTAGCTTGCAAGGCCAAAATAATTGCTGGCCTTCGTTCCATTTTCTTCATACCGGTAAAACAACACTCCCGTCTCCCCTCCTTTTGGAACAATACCTTCTTCTCATAGCACCGAATATTGGCACCATGCTTCGACAACCAATCCATGCCTAGGATGATATCGAATCCTCCCATCTCCATGACTATCAAGTCGGCCAACATGACATGCCCTTCTACTTCTATCGGATAGTCTTTCACCATCCTTCTACATTCGACTCTTCCCCCAGCGGGCGTCGACACAAGGACATCACAATCTAACAGCTCTCTGGGTAAGGCATGTGTCTTGCAGTATGCTAATGCAATGAATGAATGCGTGGCCCTTGAATCAAATAGAACTAGGGCTTCCCCCTGGGGAAAAGACAACTACCTGCCACCACTCGGTTCTGATTCTCCGCATCCTCCAAGTCAATGCATATAACCTCGCTTGTGTTGGGTCTCCTTGCCTCCTTGAATTGTTCTGCTGCGGGGGTCGGGGTGCTTGTTTCGAGCCGCCGGCATTTCTGCAATCTCTTGCGAAGTGACCAGGCTTCCCACACTGGAAACATACACCCTGCCTGCACTCCCCCGGGTGTCTCCTGTTACACTTGTTACACAGAGGAAACTGGTTCCCTCCGACATTCTGAGCTCCACTGGGCCTCTGGTTTGACCTCTGATTCGGCCTCTAGTTTGGCCTCTAAGGCTGTCTCTATGATGACTCTGGCTTGCTTCTCTTCCAGGGCATCTGCGGCGTTGTTGGGTTGGAAGGAGCCTTCCTCTTCTGCTGCTCATGATAAACAGCTATTCTCTGCAGTTCTCTCTCCACGATCACCGCCCGTTCTATCACCTTAGCCAGGGTCTTAAGGTTATGGCTATACACCCTATAATAGACCCGTGGGTGAAGTCCTTCCTCAAACTTTCTAGCCTTTCTTTCTTCATCTGGTACTAAGTAGGGGGCAAACCACACCAGTTCCATGAATCGGCCTGCATACTGCTCCACCGTCATGGCACCTTGAGTTAGGGTAGCAAAATCCCTTACTTTCGCCTCCTGAGTTGTTCTTGGGAAATAACGGTCTAAAAATTCTTGCTGTAACCTTTCCCCGGTTATGGGCTGTTCCCCCAGCTCCTGACTCAGCAACACGTTCTCGGACTGCCACCACCTTTTGGCATCCCCTTGCAGTTTGAAGGTAGCGTAACTCAACTTCTGGGCATCGATACACCCCAAGACTTCAAGCAATTCTTTCATCTCCACCAGCCAGTTTTCTGCTAGTATGGCATCTCCTTTGCCGTTGTACGCTGGCGGGTGCTGGCGATTAAATTGATCAAACGTACACCCCTCTGGGCGACCTCGGGCCCCTTCGACATTGGCACCCGGCTGCACCTGCTCGGCAATAAGCTGAGCCATGTGCCTTAATACATCCTCGGTGGTAACACCTTGAGTCTCGGGTCTCGGACCTCTCGATGGTCTTCTAGGTGTCATCCTGCACTTCAAGGTTATCGTTCAGCTTAGGACAACCTCTACTTAGAATTTTAAAGTAACTGACCCTCAACATAGATCTTATACTCTAGAGTTTAGGGTTCTAATTCGTTCCTATGTTTCATGGCTCTACTCTCAGATCCTCTGATACCAACTTAACTGTCACGCCCCGAACGACATCCAGCTGGGACCGTGATAGCCGCAAGCAATCCCCGGGATAGCTCCAGCGTTCTTACATACTTACGGCGGAAACGTACAGGATCACGAGAGACTCGAGCCAACTCATAATATAATCAGGGTTCTCAATAAGTTTGCACCATCATACACAACATATTTAACACTAAACAAGTGACGGATCTCATCGATCAAGTCACAATCAACAAAACATGAATATAATCTTTTTCCTTCTAAGTCAGGTAGTCCTCCTGACTTTCTCCACCTAAGGCATCTGGAATGACACAATTTTAAAAACGTGAGTCAAAGAGACTCAGTAAGGGAAAAATATAAACTTAAAACATGCTCTTGACTTGTACTTGCTCAACATGGAAAATAATAATTCATGATGCACATGCATGTCATGGATATGCACATGCTCTTGCTTGAAGTTGGCCCTTGAAAACGTTTAATTCATAACTTGTTCTTGAAATCGGCCCCAGACCCTTGAAAATATTTCTTTCATACTGGTGGGCTACTTACGCTCCATTTAACCCCTGGAGTCCTGGTTGTGCATTCCCATCGGAACCGTCTCCCTTACCCTTGGAGACTTTCCATTTGGTCGAGCTAGCCTGTAGTTGCCCCAGGCTTGATGGCTAGACACGATCCTTGGAGGCCCACACCTTCTCATTGTCCTTCAGTGGGGTTGGCCGAGCTAGCCCGTAGTTGCCCCAGGCCTGATGGCTAGACACGACGCCCACACCTTCTCTTGTCCTTCAGTGTGGTTGCACTGCCTCTTAGGATTCACCCATCCTTCTCGCATTCGTCTTTCGGTATGGGTGTCCATCATGATGGTACAGTACCGACCAGAGCCCCTTGACTTAACTTATCTTTCCATAAACTTTCCATAAATTATTGCATAAAAATTCTCTTTAGAAAAATCATGCAATGCTCATGTAATGTCATGCTTGCTCGAAATATCATGCTTGTTCATGAATCGATGCAGTGTGTCATTCCAGTTTTCATAAAAGTGTAAGATTCACTTACGGTTTCCACTTACCTCGATCTCCTTGATTATGTGTAAAGATGTGAAGATCGCCTACATGCGATTTAAACATTTGTTAGTACTAAGCATTAAGTACGTAATTGTACAAGTTAAATATTTGTATTTTAATCGGTTAGTACCCAAGGATATATTTCTGAAAATATAATGTTATTCACAAAGTTTCATATAGAAATTCTTATTAATCATCTTACTTAGTTTCTAATTAGCAAGCTAATTGCGTTATAATCAAATCCTAACCTTTCTTTTATTACATACATTTAACTAGGTCTTTAATTTTACCAATTACTAACCCTAATTATAATTAATCCTTGGCTTGACATTAGATCTTTATGCAACCCGAAAATATAGGTTATTTGTTCACCATAAGTTTCGCCCAATCCTAATTAAATCTTCAATCTATACTTAACACCACAAAGTTTTGCTAATTCTTTTAATCTGAATCTTTAAGCCTATTATCTATGTTTTTCTCTTACTAATATGGTGTGTTTTATGATCGAGCTTTTATTCCCCAATCCATTCGGCTATAACCCTAATTTATTTATTCATCACATGTAATATAATCTTATTTGTAGGGTTGCTATTAGGGTTCCACTTATTAGGTCATTCGGCCATGTACCATTTTAAGCATTCCTTGTCTAAATTTTCTTCTCCAATGGTGATCTCATCCTCCATTTTCAGATTCACTACCTAGGATCTACCAATCACAACACAACTTCTAGATCTAGCACAATGTCATATTCGGCCAACACACATGTTCATAGAATGATTAGGCTTTTTGATTTGCATGAATCCTACTACATTTCAAGACTAGCCTATATGCATGTGTTCACCAAACATTACCCATATCATGGTCATTCATCAAATTGACTTTTAACAAAACTACATTTGGAGATCCTACTCATGTGAGATTCGGCCAACACCATCCAAAACAACCCTTCATGTCAAAACTTGCATCATGTATACCTTCTGCATTTTAAGACCACACTAGCATGCATTGTTCATCCTTTAACATCTTTCTAACATTTAAGTACGGATCTCATGCTCATATAGCTAGATCTAACATTATAACTTAGGGTTGGTCTCATAAACTCAAGATCTAACAAAATCAAGGTACCAACTCAAATCTATCCAAGAGATATTCGGCCAACATAAATCTTAGAACTAACAACCACATTTTTGGCCTTACCTTGATGATTAAACATAAGCCTTGAGTACCTAGCACAATAAAATACCTTAGGTCAGAATTTATAAAGAACTTAAGCAAAACATTATGTGAAATCAAGCCTACCTCTACCTTCCACTAATCACCAAATTTCACCAAGATCCTTCCTTCACCCAACTTTCGGTTCACCCTTTTGGAATGGTTCCAATCTTGATTATAAGGTGCTAAGGTAGGTTTTTATGGTGGGGAGAAACAAGGTAGACTTGAAATGATTTAGCTCTAAGGAAGTGAGTTAAATCCCAACAAGGAAAAAGTGGCTAAGTGAGTAGAAATTTCTAAGAGAAGAATTGAGTTGCACAAGGGAAGATTTGGTCACCTCAATGAAAGGAAACAAACTAAGGCTTTAGAGGAATGATTTGGTTGCAAGAAGAAAAGAGCAAGACTTGAGCTCAAGGGTAAGGTTCGGCCAAGAGAGGAAAAGAGAGAGAGAGTTGAAATGGAATGGGGTATTCGGCCAAGAGAAGCAATGAAGTGTGGAAATTGAAATGCTAAGTGTGGAGTGAATTCACATGAAGCAATTGAGTCTTCAAAGGTGAGTTATTGCAATGACAATTGACATGAGGTGTTGAAAATAACAAGAGAGAGGGAAGAAAAATGGGGGTGAATTTGGGTTGCATTGGCCGACCATGGCATGTCCTTTTCTCTCCTTTTGGCTTTTCACTTTCTCTCACATCATCACTTTGCCTCCTCATGCTTGCTATCCCACGTGAACTCTTGCCCTTGCATTTGATTTTCTCTCATTTCTCTTCCATTGAATTGTCTTGTCACATAATTGCTCTCTTATCACTTCTTTACAACTCACATGGTCCACAAGCTTTTAACCCTTCAAATCTCCATGCTCTTCACGTAAATGGCCTTGACACAAGCTTATTTATTTTGTTTGGTTACATTTCAACCATCTTAGTTACTCTCACAACTAACTTTCTAGTTACTCTCACAACTAACTTTCAATTTAGTTACTTTTGTCTA
The DNA here is from genome assembly GCA_963930655.1 of Myrica gale. NCBI lineage: Eukaryota > Viridiplantae > Streptophyta > Magnoliopsida > Fagales > Myricaceae > Myrica > Myrica gale. Next base: position 12,705,661 of record OZ005614.1, read on the forward strand.
ACTTATCTCCTATAAGCACTCTAGCTTATCTAGTTCAACTACATAGCTTATCATCTCATAAGCATGACAACTTATCTTAAGATAATGGTTCTAGCCTATCTCTACGATAGTCACATTGACTTATTACATAAAAAAGTTCCTAGCTTATCATTATGCTAGCTTATCACTATGATAAGCAAGTGTGCTTATCATTTTAAACTCTCTTAAAACTTATCATATGCCTAGTAGCTTATCATCTAATATTCTAATGATAATTCAAACTACTAATTTAGGTCACATAATAATAATATATGCCACCTATTAATGACACACAAAAAAATTCAAATACTTAAAAGAAATTCATGATTTTCCATTTAATTATTTTCGGCCAATATATATAAATCTTTAATCATATTTTAATTTTATGGACTATGAAATATATACCAAGCAAATGAAAAATATAAATTCATAAGAGAAACTTACCTTGCAAGTTTCGACTTTTAGGGAAATGAAATTAAACTTGTACAAAACTTTCATAAGGAAAGAAAATTATTTAGGGAAAAACTTATGAAATAAAATCTCATATTAGTTAATGTACCTTATCATAAAGCTTAGGTCATACATTGGAAAAAATATGGCCACATAATTAAAATTAAAGCTAATACATAGAAAATAACGAAAAAAATAATCGGGGTCTCACATGAAGAGAATAGAAAGTCATTCAGAAGATTGGCCTTACCTAGCCACCAAAGGAAAACAAGGGTGACAAATCCAATGAATCCAAATAACATCTGTATATCTACCTTTTCTCCCTCTTCGCCAGCAAACTTCTTGAGGAGAACTGCAGGATTACCATTTTGTCAATGAATGAAATTCTAGTTCTTCATATATACTTTTAACTACAAAGAGATCCTTTTCCTTTTACATGTTTTTCCTTTTGGTGAATAAAATAGAAGATTTTGACCTGTAAATAGTCCATCAGACATAGCTGAGAGCACAGCAAAAAGGAATCCCGGAAGAGAATGGTATCTCTCTCTGAGCCAATTTAAAAAACGCCATGTTAGAACCTGTTACTCATTCATCCAAAACAGAAATTTTTTCTTCTTCTTTCGAATCTACTGTTAGAATAAAGGGTATTTCAATCATTATCAATCGCATTACTTCTCACCTAACTCCACCTATCTTTGTTTCCTTAATTGTAGTTGCCCATTTGCTAAAGACAGGACCATTTTATGATATAATACACAATTTAATTGACAAAAATGATGAGTTATCTCTCATGTTCTCTTCCTTCTTCAGTGACTTCTGCAGAGCCAACTTCCAATAGAACCAGTGAAACTCTTTTAAGGTCCAGCCTAATTTTGGAAAGTAAGAGTAAAAGCATGGCAAAAAGTCACATAAGATCTAGTTAATTGGACAAATAGAGGACAAGCAGAGGTGGAGCCAGGGGGTGCGAGTGGGGGCGGCCGCCCCCACTGGCTCCAAAAATTCATTGAAATATTGTAGTTTTGTAGTTCGCATCGTTTCGTATGAGGTAGGGATTGCGTTGGATTGCCCCCACTGGCTCTATCGCAATTCTCGACAAGCCCACGTGCAAAAAGGTATCACTAACTAACAGCGAATCAAAGCAAAAAAACATCTAAACCAAAAGCAAGCTAGGCAGCTAGCCAAGCGGACGCATTTGCAAATTATAATTGATATTTGAGTATAGTTGAAAGTACAAAATTTGGTTTTTTCGCTCTGCTCAAGCCAAGCCCACCCAAATTCGTCATGACAATAAAAGTTTGCAAATCATAATTGATATTTGAGTGCAAAAAGGTTCTCCACTACTTGGGTTAATTGGCTGAAAAAGTTTGATGTGGACCATCCTCCTCCTCCTCTCGGTTCTCCATAATCTTCCTACTTGACCTCCTTCTTTATTTCTTTTTGATGATGCCAAAGGGGGAGAAAGTGTATTAGTAGTGAACTTTAGCTCATTTAGAGAACATTTCTTTTGTCGTACTTATCTCTTTTTGTTTTCTTTTTGATTGCTTGAACTGATCGTGTAACTTGCAATTTTTATTGTTCTTGCTGTACATTTGACTTATTTCTCTTTTAATGGGTATCTCTGATATTTACCTTCTGAATGAGTATCTATTGATTTATGCTTATACATATTGCCTATCTCATTAGCATCTATCATTGGTATCTTTAAGATACTTGAGAAGTACTTATCCTTGTGCACTTCATTAAGGAAAATTGAGACTTGCTTCAAGGTATTTGTTCTAAATCTCAAAATCCTTTCCTTTGAAGTCTTGTGTTCTGGTTGGTATTTTTTGAAGTTTGGGTGGATTGGAGGTTGATATAGAAGTGTTTTCTCTTGTTTCTAATTTATGGGAAACCTCTACTTACAAAGGGAACTCTTGCAAATTTTTTTAATCCTAAAGTCTGTTTGCTAAAAATGTATGAAAAACTCCTGCTTGTTCTCAGGGGGAGCTTTTCTATTTATTAGCAAATTGTTGTTTTTAATATGGTTTTTGTCATCATAAAAAACGGGGAGATTGTTAGCCCAAGGTTGTTTTGCAAACAATCTTTAAATGATTTTGATGATAACAAAATTCTCTATGATTAAAGACTTTTTGATTTTAACTTTGTCAAATCCATCTTTTCCAAGTTTTATCTCAAATGGATTTATGTTCTCTAACTAAAACTTCCTTGGAATCACTTAAGCATCTTTTTACATGTTGAAACAATCATTTCTCCATGTATAAGTCCTTAAAAAGGTTTTGAAATGGTTTTGAAGCATATAGAAACTGATTTTTGCTTCCAGGGTGCTTAGGTGTCGACACATACAGGACATGTGTCGACACATTGCACTTACTCCCGAGACGGGAAATCATGGTGTCGACACATATGTGACATGGTGTCGACACATTGCACTAACTCCCGTTACTCACTTTTTGCTCATTTTTCTAGGTGTCAGCACATACTATTTGATGTGTCAGCACATCTCGCGAAAATGAGGATTTTCCGGAAAGCAATCAGACGCATTTATTTGCCCCTCATTTCACGGGCAACTTTCCAACGACCATCTCACCTACCCTACCGACCGTTGAAGAAGACTTTGTTTAAATTCAAGACCAGTAGTTGAAGAAATGAGCTCTCTCACCTACTTGCACGATATTGGCAATAACTCCGTGACCTAAATTTTGAGAAAAGAGAGAAAGCACAGAGAAGAGTAAAGTTCCGCATCCTTTGAGAAGGCCAGCTATTGTCACCATCATATCTTTCGAGTCTTCTACATTGTAAAACCACTCTCTCTCCTACTCGTGTGCCACTCACTTGTAAATTCGGCTTTAAGAGCCAATACTTGAGTTTTCCCTTGTACCCACTCCATTTAAAGCTTGATAGTGTTGGGTAAACACTGGGTCCTACTTGTGAGAGTAGAAGAAATCCTCTAGGTTGTGAGGATTTGTGAAAGTTTAAGCGTGAGCTTTAAAAACGATTTGTAACGGTTCCTTAGCACCTCGGAAGCTAAGGTGTACTTGCTATTCGATTATAGTAAGGGAAGCCTAAGGAAGCCTATAGCCTTGGGGGTGGACGTAGGCAAGGATTGGCCGAACCACTTAAAAACACGGTGTTATCTCTCTATCTCTTTATCTCCTTAATTTTGTATATATTGTTGCTCATTAGTCTTTTGCCTTATCTTTTATATGTGCTTAAGTCTCTTTGCAATAGTATAAATTTTTGGAACCCAATTCACCCCCCCTCTTGGGTTGCTCTTGAACTTTCAAATGGTATCGGAGCTGAGGTTTCTCTCTCTTTATGGCAACCCTAGTTACTACCTCATTGGCTGAAGGTCAATCCACCAATAAACCACCTCTCTTTAATGAGACTTGTTATAATTATTGGAAAGCTAGAATGGGAATCTACATCCAAGCTGTAGATTTTGACTTATGGAGAATAATTTCAAATGGTCCTAGATTTCCTAGAAACAAGGAGGGTGTTCTAAAGGATGAAAAAGATTTCGATGATGATGATGTGAAGCTCATGTCCTTAAATTCAAAAGCTATGAACGTATTGTATTGTGCTCTAGATTCAAATGAGTTTAATCGTATTTCCGGTTGTGAGACCGCAAAAGAAATTTGGGACAAACTTCTAGTAGCTCATGAAGGTACTAATCAAGTTAAGGAAACCAAAATCAGTATGCTTGTTCATAGTTATGAGCTCTTTAAAATGAAATCCGATGAATCTATCTCATCCATGTTTACTCGTTTTACTGATATCATAAATGGCCTTAAATCTCTTGGCAAAGAATATACTAACGTTGAGATGATGAGAAAAATTCTCAGGTGCTTACCAAAAGCTTGGGAACCAAAGGTCACCGTTATTCAAGAAGCCAAAGATTTGACAAAGCTATCATTGGATGAGCTCATGGTTTCTCTCATGACGCACGAAATGAATCAAATAAAGGGAGATGAGATAGAAAGTAAAGAAAATAGAGGAATAGCCTTGAAGGCCTCATGCTCTAGTGATGATGAGTCTTTCGAAGACGATGAAGAAATGACATTATTCACCAAAAGATTCAAGAAGTTCTTTCGTAAGAAACAAGGAGATAGAAGGTTTCAAAAAAAATGCTATAAAGGAGATAGTAGCAAGAAGAATGACATCATTTGCTTTGGATGCAAAAAGCCGGGACACATAAAGTCAGATTGCCCCAACCTTGAATCTCAAAACAAGTCCAAGAATTTCAAACATAAGAAGAAAGCATTCTTCGCTGCATGGGGAGAATCCGATGATAGTAATAGCGATAGTGACGTTGAAGAAGTTGCAAATCTATGCTTCATGGCAAGGGATGATGAAGAAGAGGTACAAGAATCTTTAACTTCCTTGTTTTCCTTTGATGATCTTCAAGAGGCTTTTAATGAACAATACCTTGAATTGAAAAATCTATTTTCAAAATATTGCTATCTCAAAAAGAACCATGAAACTCTTATTCAAGAAAATGACTCTCTAAAAGAAAATATTGTAAGAGCCAAAAATGAAAATGTGAGTGCTATACAAGAAGAATCAAGAGTTTTAAAATTTGAAAATGTTCTACTAAAAGAAAGAAAAAGTTGATTCTCTTACTAAAGATCTTGCAAAATTTACCAAAGGAAAGAAAAATCTTGAAATTCTTCTTGGCTCACAAAGGTGTTGCTTCAACAAAAGTGACATTGGATATGACTCTTTCAATGATCAAAAGTCTTACTCCTATATGATCACAAAATCATCTCCATCATTTGCTAAGTGTAACTTTTGTTTCACACACATGTCCAACTAGAAAGAATTCCTCTCAAGGAATCAGATTTGTATGGATTCAAAAAGATAAGGTGAAAGATTTTAATTCTAACACCAAAGGACCCAAAAAGATTTGGGTACCAAAAATCAAAAGTTGATTCCTTTTGCAGGTGTGCTTGAAGTCCAAAGAAATAAAGGAACATTGGTTCCTTTATAGTGGATGCTCCAAGCACATGACCGGAAACAAGAGTTGGTTCAGTTCTTTGTATCTCAAAGAAAAGGGTTCGGTCACCTTTGGTGATAATAGCAAAGGAAAAATCCTTGGCATTGGTAGCATTGGTACGTATCCTAACCCCATTATTTAAAATGTGCTTCTTGTTGATGGATTAAAGAATAATCTATTAAGTATTAGTCAACTATGTGACAAGGGTAACCGAGTCATTTTTGAATCATCAAAGTGTCTTGTTGAGAACATTGAAAGCAAGAAAGCCTTGTTTGTTGGACATAGATCTGAAAATGTGTATATTGTTCATTTAGAGAATATTTCCTCAGAAAATTTAAAATGTTTTTCAGCTCTAAATGACAAAGATAGTTGGGTGTGGCATAGAAGGCTTGCTCATGCAAGCATGGACTTGATTTCAAAATTAGCCAAACGGAATCTTGTTTCGGGTTTGCTTAATCTTATTTTTGAAAAAGAAAAAATTTGCGCAGCTTGTCAAAAAGGCAAACAAATCAGAACTTCTTTTAAACCCAAAAATATTGTGTCCACTTCAAGACCACTTCAACTACTACACATGGATTTATTTGGTCCAACCCGAACACTAAGTTTGGGAGGTAAACGTTATGGCTTTGTCATTGTTGATGATTTCAGTAGATACACATGGGTTCTATTCCTAGCTCATAAAGATGAAGTCTTTCATGTTTTTGAAAAACTTAGCAAGAGAATTCAAAATGAAAAAGGTTTTGCTATTTCTAGCATAAGGAGTGATCATGGAAAAGAATTTGAAAATTCCTCCTTTGAAAAGTTTTGTGGTGAGAACGGTATTAACCATAACTTCTCGGCTCCTAGAACTCCTCAACAAAATGGTGTTGTAGAGAGGAAGAATAGGACTATTGAAGAGATGGCTAGAACCTTGCTATGTGAGAGCAACTTACCTGACTATTTCTAGGCAGAAGCAGTTAGCACAAGTTGTTATGTTATGAACCGTTGCATGATTAGACCTATTCTTAAGAAAACTCCATATGAGCTATGGAATGAAAGGAAACCCAATATTGGCTACTTTCACATTTTCGGTTGCAAATGTTTTGTGCTCAACAACAATAAGGACAACTTGGGTAAGTTCGATGCAAAAGCAGATGAAGGTATATTCCTTGGTTATTCAACCTCTAGCAAAGCTTATCGTATTTTTAATAAACGAACCTTAATTGTAGAAGAATCAATTCATGTTGTCTTCGACGAATCTAACTTTCTTATGAGAAAAGATGATGAAGAGATTGTAGATCTTAACAAAGAAGTTGAAAAGATCTCAATGGACAAAGACAAGGAGGAGACACTTGTGCAAGAACAAGAACCTCAAAAGCTTCAAGAAGAATCTCAACAAGATAATGATGACCTACCAAAATCATGGAAGTATGTCAAGAGTCATCCTATCCAACAAATCATTGGTAATGTTGAAAAATGGGTAAGGACTCGATCCTCTCTTCACCAAGCTAATAATCTTGGTTTAATCTCTCAACTTGAGCCTAAGACTTTTGTTGAGATGATGAAAATTGGATCCATGCTATGGAAGAGGAATTAAAACAATTTGAGAAAAACCAAGTATGGAATCTAGTTCCTAGACCCAAGGATTATCCAATTATTGGTACAAAATGGGTTTTTAGAAATAAAATGGATGAATCCGGGGTTGTAGTGAGAAACAAGGCAAGATTGGTAGCCCAAGGTTACAATCAACAAGAGGGAATTGATTTTGATGAAACCTTTGCTACAGTTGCTCGTTTAGAATCCATTCGTATGTTGCTTGCTTTCGCTTGTTATAAAGATTTTAAACTCTTTCAAATGGATGTAAAAAGCGCATTCTTAAATGGATTTCTTACGGAAGAAGTATATGTTGAGCAACCACCGGGTTTTGAAAATGAAAAGCTTAGTGACCATTTGTATAAGCTCACAAAAGCTCTTTATGGATTGAAACAAGCACCTAGAGCATGGTATGAAAGGTTAAACTCTTTTCTCATTGAAAATGGTTTTTCACGAAGCAAAATTGATACTACTCTTTTCACTAAAGAGAAAAACAATGATTTGTTAATTGTTCAAATTTATGTTGATGATATAATCTTCGGATCTACTAATGAATTCTTGTGTCAAGAGTTTTCTCAAGTAATGCAAGGTGAATTTGAGATGAGCCTCATTGGGGAATTGAACTATTTCCTCGGACTCCAAATAAAGCAAAGCAATGAAGGGATTTTCATCAATCAAGCAAAATATACCAAGGATCTTCTCAAACGATTCTCTATGGAAAATTCGAAACCAATGAGCACACCTATGAGTCCAACCACAAAAATGGAAAAAGATGAGAAAGGTAAGGATGTGGACCAAACAAAATATCGAGGTATGATTGGTTCTCTACTCTACCTTACCGCTAGTAGACCGGATATAATGTTTAGTGTGTGCATGTGTGCAAGATATCAATCATGTCCTAAGGAATCTCATCTCATTGCGGTTAAACAAATCTTTAGATATCTTGTTGGTACTCAAAATCTTGGTTTGTTCTATCCTAAAAGTGTTGATTTTAACATACTATGATACTCAGATGCAGATTATGCTGGCTGCAAAATTGATAGAAAGAGTACTAGTGGTGCCTGCCAATTTCTTGGCCCCTCACTAGTATCATGGTGTTGCAAGAAACAAAATTCCGTAGCTTTATCAACTACGGAAGCCGAGTATATTGCTGTAGGTAATTGTTGTGCACAAATATTGTGGATGAAACAACAATTGGAAGATTTTAATCTTCACTATTCTCTCATCCCAATAAAATATGACAACACTAGTGCTATAAATCTTTCAAAAAATCCAATTCAACACTCTAGGACAAAACACATTGAGATCAAACATCATTTCATTCGTGATCATGCTCAAAAAGGGGATATTGTTCTTGAATTTGTAAGCATTGATCTTCAAATTGCTGATATTTTCACAAAACCCCTCAATGAGGATAGATTTTGTTTTATTCGACAAGAGATAGGAATGAGATTTCCATTGGATTAATGTGTTGGTATAGACTTGTTTTGTTGTCTTGATTATGGTTCATTAAGTGCTTAAAACTTGTTTAGAGTATATATGCCAAAATGCTTCATGATGTCTTTAATTGATATTCTCTGGAAATTCTTTGGGTATGGTATGTGCCAACACTTGATAAACCATGTGTCAATACATCTGGTTTTCATGGCACTTTGCATCAAGAAAGCATGTGTCGACACTTATAACTCCATGAGTCGACACTTCGGCTTAAGTTCTTGAGCTCTTCAAAATGGCTCTCGGGTATATGTGCAATGTGTCGACACATATCTCTTATGTGTCGACACATATATCGAGCACAGTGTTTTTAAAAAGGCAGTACCCACGTGTTATATTAATATCTCTTAGGGCAAAGTCAGCACCTTTTCCCCTTTCTCTCTTCACAGACCTCTCTATCTCTCTCAAGCCGTGCAATTTTCTCCTTTCCCCACGAAATTTCCTCATCGACCAGCCTCCTCTCAAACCCTTACCACCGACAACTTCCGTTACCCCTATCAAGATGTCCTCCAGTCGCTCTAAGCGTTCAAATCCTCAGACTCCATCTTCAGTCAGCTCTAGGGCACGAAAGAAGGGGAAGACTGCTGAAGAAGTAATGCCAGCTACCGAGGCCTACATTTACAGGTCAGGTCTCTGTAAAAATAGATAGTACAAGATTTTAGAGGTAGAAAAGTGATTGCTGGACGTTGGGCAAATTTCAAATGGTTTGATGACAGTGGGTTTGATTTTAGAGCAATGTTTGAATATCAAGGATGTAGTACTTTTGTCAATTTAAAGGTTGAGTGCTATGTATATCTAGTGAAAATGGTGTATGCCAATCTTCAATTCTCTCAATCTGAGACTGTCACAAGTTATGTCAATAGCAAGCACTTAGATTTATCTGTCAGTGCTCTAAACAACTTGGTCTCTGCCCCCAATGATGAAAAGAAATTCTTTGATGCCTATAGTTGGATGGGGATGTCTGAAATAGAGCCACTTGATATTCTTGGGGTGGTTTTGGATAATCCAACCCTAGAAGCCGTGATTAAGCCTACTGCTAGTACCCTTACTGTTCATAGGAGAATATTGCATCATATGGTGTGCAATATCATTTTACCAAGGACTGGTAAATTTGAGTATATTACATATTTGGAAATGTTCATTATGTATTGTTTAATTACCCGAACACGTATGAATCTCGGGCATTTGATGCTAAACCATATGAAAGCTGCCCATGAGAAGAAGAGACAAGGGCTACCCTATGGGATGTTTTTCACTCATGTCTTTCAAGTTCTAAATGTTAATCTAATTGGGGCTGTTAGAGAAAAACCCAAAGAGTCTCAAGAGTATAATCAGAAAACTCTTAAACTAATGGGTTTTATACAAAATGAAGATGGGGATTGGGTGAAGAAAAGTGTTATGACACCCCAAAAATCTGATATAAGGGGTTTGGAATCTGGAGAAGAGAGTACTGATGAAGACGACGCTGAAACCGCTGAAAGAACTCTCATTGAGGAGCATACTCCTCTATCTATTTCCCCTCCACCTTTTGGATATTCTTACCGGAAGGCTGCTGCTGGTAGCTCTCATCAGTCTCATTTGAACTCTCTCAAAGTCTCCATCGATGAGATTAAGCAAGAACAGAAGAATTTGGGCAAAGTCATGGAGGATTTAGCATTTACTATGAAAACCGGGCTCGATGACATCAAGAAAATCCTTGCTGAGCACTCCAACATTTTGAGGTTCTCTCTAAGCACATGAGGAATCTCAAACATCAAGTCAGCAATAGTATTCATGTGGCCAGCAATGTAATCCGACGAACCGTTGATGAATTCGCCTACACTTCTGAAAATCTCAAGACCACTATGCAGTCCACCGCTGATGATGTGATAAAGGCCACAGAGATTCATTTGGATGCTGATCGAAATCTTCGTCCCCGGGTGATCAGATGGACCTATTGGTTCTCCACTACTTGGGTTAATTGGCTGAAAAAGTTTGATGTGGACCATCCTCCTCCTCCTCCTCTCGGTTCTCCATAATCTTCCTACTTGACCTCCTTCTTTATTTCTTTTTGATGATGCCAAAGGGCGAGAAAGTGTATTAGTGCTGAACTTTAGCTCATTTAGAGAACATTTCTTTTGTCGTACTTATCTCTTTTTGTTTTCTTTTTGATTGCTTGAACTGATTGTGTAACTTGCAATTTTTATTGTTCTTGCTGTACATTTGACTTATTTCTCTTTTAATGGGTATCTCTGATATTTACCTTTTGAATGAGTATCTATTGATTTATGCTTATACATATTGCCTATCTCATTAGCATCTATCATTGGTATCTCTAAGATACTTGAGAAGTGCTTATCTTTGTGCACTTCATTAAGGAAAATTGAGACTTGCTTCAAGGTATTTGTTCTAAACCTCAAAATCCTTTCCTTTGAAGTCTTGTGTTCTGGTTGGTACTTTTTGTAGTTTGGGTGGATTGGAGGTTGATATAGATGTGTTTTCTCTTGTTTTAATTTATGGGAAACCTCTACTTACAAAGGGAACTCTTGCAAATTTTTTTAATCCTAAAGTCTGTTTGCTAAAAATGTATAAAAAAACTCCTGCTTGTTCTCAGGGGAGCTTTCCATTTATTAGCAAATTGTTGTTTTTAATATGGTTTTTGTCATCATCAAAAAGGGGGAGATTGTTAACCCAAGGTTGTTTTGCAAACAATCTTTAAATGATTTTGATGATAACAAAATTCTCTATGATTAAAGACTTTTTGATTTTAACTTTGTCAAATCCATCTTTTCCAAGTTTTATCTCAAATGGATTTATGTTCTCTAACTAAAACTTCCTTGGAATCACTTAAGCATCTTTTCACATGTTGAAACAATCATTTCTCCTTGTATAAGTCCTTAAAAAGGTTTTGAAATGGTTTTGAAGCATATAGAAACTGATTTTTGCATCCAGGGTGCTTAGGTGTCGACACATACAGGACATGTGTCGACACATTGCACTAACTCCCGAATGATGAAAACATGGTGTCGACACATATGTGACATGGTGTCGACACATTGCACTAACTCCTGATTACTAACTTTTTGCTCATTTTTCTAGGTGTCAGCACATACTATTAGATGTGTCAGCACATCTCACGAAAATGAGGATTTTCCGGAAAGCAATCAGACGCATTTATTTGCCCCTCATTTCACGGGCAACTTTCCAACGGCCATCTCACCTACCCTACCGACCATTGAAGAAGACTTTGTTTAAATTCAAGACCAGTAGTTGAAGAAATGAGCTCTCTCACCTACTTGCACGATATTGGCAATAACTCTGTGACCTAAATTTTGAGAAATGAGAGAAAGCACAGAGAAGAGTAAAGTTCCGCATCCTTTGAGACGGCCAGCTATTGTCACCATCATATCTTTCGAGTCTTCTACATTGTAAAACCACTCTCTCTCCTACTCGTGTACCACTCACTTGTAAATTCGGCATTAAGAGCCAATACTTGAGTTTTCCCTTGTACCCACTTCATTTAAAGCTTGAGAGTGTTGGGTGAACACTGGGTCCTACTTGTGAGAGTATAAGAAATCCTCTAGGTTGTGAGGATTTGTGAAAGTTTAAGCGTGAGCTTTAAAAACGCTTTGTAACGGTTCCTTAGCACCTCAGAATCTAAGGTGTACTTGCTATTCGATTATAGTAAGGGAAGCCCAAGGAAGCCTATAGCCTTGGGGGTGGACGTAGGCAAGGATTGACCGAACCACCTAAAAACACGGTGTTATCTTTCTATCTCTTTATCTCCTTAATTTTGTATATATTGTTGCTCATTAGTCTTTTGCCTTATCTTTTGTATGTGCTTAAGTCTCTTTGCAATAGTATAAATTTTTGGAACCCAATTCACCCCCCTCTTGGGTTGCTCTTGAACTTTCAAAGTTTAACGTCAACCTTACGCGTGGACCTACACATTCTACCGGACTATACGTAAGGTTGACACGATCTTTACTCAGAGAAAAAGGTAAAAAAGGTTAAACGTAAATTATACGCCTGGATTTACTCAAAGACTTTGATGACTGATTAATTTCTGAGTCTTCTTCTTCGTAATTTTCCTCCAAAATAATCTTTACTCAGAGAAAAAGGAGAAAAAAAAGTTCATGTGACCATTATGCGTGGACCTACATGGAAGACATTGTACTAACTCGTAGTCCTAAGAGGCATGAAGGGAAAACTATTGCTTATTTGTATTTTTTTTTTGTGAAAGTGTTTTGTCAGGTTATTGATTTGATCAGTCAAGAGTTGGATAATCGCTTCACAGAAGCAGGTACGGAGTTACTTCTTTGCTTAGCATGTCTTGATACAAAAAACTCGTTCTCAGTGTTTGATCATGCTAAGTTACTACGTCTTGCTGAGCTTTATCCAGAAGATTTCAGAGCATATGACAAGTTGATACTTAAAAATCAGCTTAATACTTATATTAGAGATGTTAGAAGAAATGTTGCATTTTCTGGGCTTCAAGATATTAGAAGTCTTGCTATGAAGATGGTTGAGACCAAAAAGAATAATCTATTTCCATTAGTTTATCGACTTGTTGAGTTGACATTGATATTACCAGTTGCGACTGCAACCGTTGAAAGAGCGTTTTCTGTCATGAACATTATCAAGAGTGATTTGCGTAACAGCATGGGAGATGAATGGATGAATGATTGCATGGTAGTGTACATCGAGCATGATGTTTTTATGGATATTGAGAACGAAGCCGTTTTGTAACATTTGCAAAAGATGCAAAATCTTAGGATGCAATTGTCACCTCTCAGTCGCAGTACATAGCACGGTACATGTATTGTAATATTTTTAATACTTTTAGTCTTTAATTTTTGATATTGTAATTGTAAGACAATTTTTAGCATCATAAAGAAGAAAAAAATCTTGTCATTTCGTCTTTAGAATTCGACCCCCTGAATTTTGGTCTTGGTTCCGCCACTAAGGACAAGAATCCTACAAGTGAATCACTTTTGCTTTTAGATCAAGCACGTGTTTGACAGTTAACTGAGCTACTAGAAGCTGAAGTTCTCCATGGATATGGGAAAGAAAGCTGGATATAAGGGCGAGTGAAAATAATACTTCTCAATGAACAAAACTATGGCTTTGAGCAAACTCAACAGCCCACCTAAGTGACGGAGGGAAAATCCTCCAGGCATATACTCTCTTCGCTAAAAGGGTATTTGGATTTGCTCTATCTCTCAGTATATTTTGTCATTCAACAGAAGAAAACTTTAATCCACATAAACAAGCGCACACATTCAACAAATTGAGAGGAATAAAAATGCCGGAGCCAATAAAAATGCGAAATGCCTGAGAAAGGGTAGGGGAGCTCTCGGCGCTGATCTCTCTTCTCTGCTGGCTTATACTCTAGGTCAACTAGAAAATCCCCGACAAACATTGAGAGACAGGATGAGTCAGAGGAAGGAAAAGAAACAACAAAAAATCAGCATTATGCACTACAAAATTCTATACCTGACAAAGTTTCGATGACGTAAAAGGAATTCGAGAATAGATAAATCTGCAACATAAAACATAACAATAAAACTTCTCCCCAAAAGAGCAGAGATCCAAACACCCCATATCCATGTGAAAAAAAATATAGCAAAAGAGGAGACGAAATACAGAACCTGAGAGCCAGCAGAGAAAGTCCCAAATTTTGTTAGACGGCAGGAGATGAGCAGATCGATCGAGATGAAAGGAGTAGATGGAAAATGGGTTTTACACAAACATAGGGAGGAGTTGGGAAGAGAAAGGCCGGAGAGAGGCACAAAGAAGGAGAGAGAGAGCAGAGAGGGAGGGAGGGCTGTGCGGAGGGGAAGGAGGGAAGGGATTTCGCGAATTAAGGCGAGCGAGAAATTTTTAATAAAGGGGAAGGGCAGGTGGGGGAACGACAGCGTTTCACTTCAAAAAAAAATTTATTTGTAACTTTTTTTTTAATAATTTTATATTTTGTAGTTATATATTTTTAGTAAATTAAAAATAGTTGTAAATTATAATAATATTTGAAAATCTTTATACATAGTATTAAATATAGCATATTATTTAATATTTTTTATAGCTAAGTAATAATTTTAATTAAAACAAGTTCATAGTAATAATATATAATATTTATAATATAAAAATATAAATTACCATAACAACTATGATCAGAAATTAAGTTATGTACTTTAATTGTATAAACTAATTAATCTCACAATATCTTTTTGTTTGAAATTAAATAATATGTCATAATTAAATATTATTATATTACTAATTATTACAAATATATATGTTCATTATAAGCATATGATAATAGATGTATAAAATACTTAGATTTCTCAATAAAAATACAATTATCATAACAATCATATAAATAACTTTCATAACATTATTTCTATTTCCATATAACAACTTCACTTTTCATTAAACTCCTTTTAATTCCATATTTTATTATGTAGGTCTCCTAAATGATTTTTAAACACATGACAAAATAAAAATATGTATTAAAAGGAATAAAATAGTCTATAAAATAATTATTAACATTAGATAAAATATTTTTTTGATTTTTTGATTTTTTTTTCAAATTATAGCATAGCGGCGTTTTTTAAAAAAATCGCTATTAAAGGTGAACTCTACAGCTGCGATCATCAGTAGGTACTTGATTTCTAGCAACGTTTTGAAAAGCCGCTGCTAAAGTGGGGTCTATAGCGGCGGTCAGTGGCCGCCGCTAAAGGTAATATCGGCGTTTTTTGAAAAACGCTGCTAAAGGGGGTCAACACTGACCGCCGCTAAAAAGACTGCTGCCTTTAGCAGCGTTTTCCAAAAAACGCCGCTGCAGGTGGTCTATAACGACGGTCGGTGACCGCTGCTAAAAAGACCGCCGCTATATACCCCCTGTAGCAGCATTTTTCAAAAAACGCCGCAAAAAACACCCTTTAGCGGTGTTTTTAGCGACCGCCGTTAAAGACCTTTTTTTTTGTAGTGTTCGTGGGTGTTGACACATTCCACCCCCAATATTTTATTTTTAAGATATTGAGCTTATTATGTTATCTCCTCCAATGATTTGTACCCCGGAGTGAAATTTGGCTCAAATTAGTCGGTAATTGTTTACAATGTCTCTCACGTGATCTCAGTCTCAGTCAGATCACCGTATTGTCATTGAATCTCAAACAAGTCACGATTAAATGAGTTTTAAAGAAGTCACGATTTTCGTCTATTGGATTTTGAAATTCATTTAATTGTGTCTTGTTTGAGATTAAAAGACAGTACAATAATCTGACAGGGCCTGAGGTAACGTAGGAGGCACATGTAAATATTACTAACTAGTTTGACGTCTTAGGAGATGTTCGTTTTGGTGAGATTTTTAGAATTTGAAGTGTTTTGAGAATTTTTAGGTGATGTTAAAGTTTATTGATATGCGTGTAGAAGTTGTTAATTTGCATTGATATTTGAATATGTTCGGTTTGTGAATTCTATGAATTCATGTATCCTAAAATACTTATGAAAACGAACATCACCTAAATTTTACTCTGGGGTGCAAATCATTGGGAGAGATAACATAATGAGCTCAAATGTCTCAAAAATAAAATATTTGAATGCAATGTGTCAACACCCCAAACATAATGGGTGTAAAGTGTATTTAACCTCCTTTTTTTACCAGATTGATCGATATATATTAGGGGAAAATTCACTTTGCACCCCTGAACTTTGAAGTCATTTCTATGTTACACCCACTTTTATCGATTTCGTTAGATTAGTATTCCGAAGTTTATATTTACGTTGATTTCCACCCTAAAGCCCAAATTACCGTTATTTCTCACGGCAAACCAACCTTGTGCCTCCCACGTGAAAAATTAAAGTTCACACTTCCTATTATGCCCTTTAGACAATGTAACCCATTTCACTGTGGTAATTACTAGCAAATGTAGAAACTCTCTCTGCTTCAAACGTGGCACTACCATTGCCCACTCTCTCTTCCTCACCAAACCAAGATGCAATTTTTGTCATCCCTTCCACTACCCTCGTCTTTCCCATAAAAATCAAACGTTACATTTACCTTCCCATAAAAATCAAACGCTGTCATTGAAACCAGCTTCGACTCTTGATGTGGTTGTGAACGAAGCTGGAACTCAGCCCCGTACAATGGTGGGTATACTCGGGGCCGTGTGCGATGTCCGTCGCAACCTGCATGCGCGAGAGCCAAGAGGAAAGGACCCCGACAGCGAAGCACCGAGGAGCTTGATTAGGCTACCTGTCGCGTTGCACAGGCTTTCTGTGCACATTTGAAGGCTTTTCTCACTTAGCCTCGAAGAAGAGCGCTTAACAAGAGGGTGTACATATACTTCCGCTTTTTCTGTGTCATGATCTCGTGCTTTGGCTGAAAGTGAAGGAGGAGGATAGGGGAGAGGGAAGGAGGGGAAAAGGAAATCTTGATGCAGAAAGTACCTTTACATGCTGAGAAAAAAAAAAGCACCTTTGCATTACGCTCACGATAAAATAAATACAGCAACGAAGTCTCCAAGCAGAATCCAACGGGCGGCTACCAACTTCCTACATGAAAAGTATGTGCACTTATTACCTGCATGCCAAACAGTTCCCATCTTTTTATTTTTTTCCCTGCTTCCTTAATTTATTATCAATAAATTGTATGAGAGTGAGATCTTCCTTAATTTGTTATTTCAATTAGGTGGTCTAATTTAAAGAGACATGCATAATATATGAGTCTTGTAACATTCAATATTGTTCATAATAATTACCGAGTCAACTCCACTGTGAGACTCATATATTGTGTCTATCTTTTTCTGAATTAAATCATCCTATTCGGATATCAAATTAAAGAATATATTTATTTAAATTAAAGGCCTCAATATATCTTTCTACTGAGTATAACCTTTTCTGTGTAAAAATAAAAAATAATAATCTACCAGGCAGAAGTTTCCTCGATAGATTCTCACTCAACTGCCCCAACAAGAAATCTATCTTCTTGACGCGAATCTTCTTAAGGCGAATCTTGTCGGGATAGAGAAAAATCCGTCCCAAAAAATTGAGCCATTTGGGAAGAAATTTTGAATCCATCCCAAAAAAGCCACAACAAACAATAGGGCGTGTTAGCGCCTCTCATTAAACACGGTCATGGTCAAGAGTCAGTTTTTAGCCCGTTTATTAATTTCCAGTAGCTGTCAGGCCACTCGTGCTTGATTCGTCATCCACCACTGCGTCAATCGCGCGTAGGCTACACTCAAATTCTTCACAGCGTAGAGAGTAAACTTGATGTCCTGCAGTGTCGGGTGGGGGTTACACACAAAAAGTTCTTGCTTTATTCTGATTGCTCGAGTTGTCAAAATGAAAGGGGCTATGTAACGATGGAGATTGAGACACATGTGTGACCACATGTCAAATTCGATTGACGCTTGTGGAATATCTGAGGTCTATTTCTGTTTACCTGACGCGTGGCCGTTACTGACATGTTGCTGAAGGTGCACCCCTCGTTCCTCGTGCGAAAACACGCCATCAAATACGTATATATATTGCGCAGTTCGGAAACAAAAAAATTCCTATATATATTGTTTTCTTTTGATGCGGTGGCAGGCTGGCAGCGGTGCGATGCCGCTAGACTCTGTTGGGCTGAAACCTGACAGCTACTGCAAATTAATAAATGGGCTGAAAACTGACTCATTGACTGTGACCACAAAAAACAAAAATATGTTTTCCAAAACTATTTCCAAACACACTCGAAGTTTTGAATGAAAATGAAAATTAGAGAGACAAAATTGCCCTCTATTTTTTTTTTGTCGAAACCCTCTTAATAGCCTCACGCGTAAAAGAAAACAAAAATTAAGAAGAATAAAGGAAAATCCAAATGTGATCTATGGTTACTTAGTACGAGGGAGGGAGAGAGAAGAAGAAAAAGAAGAAGATTAAAAGATTTTGATTATGGATAACTGTAGAATTTGATTTTTAAGTTTTTGGTGAGATGAACATAGTTTCGATTTTATAGGTATACAATGGTCAAAATGTTTCCCAATGTTCATCCATCGTTAAAACATTTTTCCTTTTATTTGCTAGAACGGTTCATTCACCTTTAGAATGCTTTTTCTGGTAGTTGTTCGAACGGTCTATCCCACCGTTAGAATACTTTTTTTCCGCAATTGTTAGAAAAGTCTATTCAATATTAGAATGCTTTTCTCTAGTCGTGCAGATTTACGTTTCGAGAAAAAGGATTACAATGAGAACAAGGAATGTTGTAATAGAAGAATCTCATTGTATTTTTAAATGCATTATGTAATTGTACAACTTAATTGTATTCTTAATAATATTTGTGTTAAATATTTTCGAGCTCATATTATACTCTCTTGTGTTATGAATCATCGCGATAATGGAGCAAAACCACGACCCGATTTAAAGTCATACTTATAATATTGCAATTCAAATTTGTAAAGTTGCCAAATTTTTGTTTGCCCAGATAGTTATCCAATGCTAGTGGAGTTCTTATTCATTTCTTGGATGCTACAGCGTAGGGCTGGACAAACCGGGTTCGGGTTCAAAATTTTTAACCCGAACCCGAAATCCGGGTTTTCTTCATATATAAACTCGAATCTGCCTAAACCCGCCCCGATTGGGTTGGAAAAGGGTCGGTCTGGTTCGGATCGTCGGGTCACGAGATTTTTGACCACCCCGGCCCCAGCTGAGGGTATTAGGTTTATGGTTCGGTTCGGGTAATAGGTCGGGTTTGTTACTATATTCGAACCCGAAATCCGGTTTTTCTTCACATATAAACCCGAACCCGCCTAAACCCGCCCCGATCGAATCGATCCGGTTCGAATCGTCGGATCACGAGTTTTTTGTGCACCCCTACTACAACAGCGCAGCCCAAAGCCTTTGGATAGAACCCCTTAGTGGTAAGAGTAAAAAAAGCCACAAAGCGGATATGTTTTTAGAACATTCCTAAATTATTCTTGGCATCCCTAATTCTGTAGTCCACCTGTCGCTAACTGGTCCATCTGGCATCCGGATGCCTTTGGGGACAAAATATCTATGGTACTGTTCCTTGCATCCACACAGGCATCCGGATGCCTTTGGGCACAAAGCGGATATGGTACTGTTCCTTTCATCCACAGAGGAATAATATCTATGGATAATATTCAAAGATATAGAAATATCTAAATTAGTCAACAAGATTGCTTTGGAACATATCGTTGGATTGGATTTTTAAGTCCTTTCCAGAATTGATCAAAATAAGGATCTGGTCCCCTTTTATAAAACTAAGGGGTGTAGGGCCGTCCTAAAGGGCGTTGTTGATCACAAAAACAGATGAAAAGAATACTTTGGAACATATCATCGGATTGAAATCATTATTTTTTAAAAAATTTCCCTCACACAATATTAAAGAAAGACTAAAATTCACTGTCATCTGTGAATGTTAAGAGGGAATGATATGAAGTCTGAAAGGAGCATAATCGACCCCCTTTTTTTTTTGGAGAGGATAGGCTCAACCAATAGTAGCAAACCCCTTAGAGATAAGATGTAACTTGGCTTATAGCTTATGCGTCAGACCTCACCGACACCTTCACTTGGATAGGGTATCGGATTTCCCAAATGCTCTGAATCAGAATTCTGTCATGTATGGTATCTTCACTTTCAGTAACTAGTCAGTGATTTTACCACTGCAGAACTCAGTCAAAGCAAGTCATTTAGAACATGGGACTCATGTAAGGTTTTTGGACCATAAATCAAAGCTGCAGTGTTAAATTACAGATCAAACAGATGAACATGCATTGTTATCGTGCACGATCGAATTGAAAGGAGAATTGAAGTAATTTGGCAGTCTATCGCGGGTTAAATTTTATTATATAAAAATGATGATTGCAATATAAAATATGTACATAAAAAATATAGTTGTATGGAAAAATAAAGACGCGTGGTACACACGCAGCACGTGCTTCCACGCGCAAAATGATCTCGATGGTCGGTTCGGGTCAACGAACCGAGTTCAGATCTTGATCGGATTTCGGGTCAACTCGGAGAGCCAACTCGAGTTGGAGCGAGTCAAACCGAGTCAATGAGTCGACTCGCCCAAGTCAACGATAACGGTTACCATTAACATCGGCAGCATATCCAGCTAATATTCTGTTAAAGTTAACAGAATATTTCGTTTTTGGACAGAATATTCCAGATTCGAATTTTGTGCATTTTAGGCACAATTTTTATCCTTTTTGGGTGGACTGAGCATGCTCTTAGCTATTTCGACCGTTTCGGACACAACGGTGGGCTCCATTTTATGAGATTCAGCTCTGAACATTAAGAAACAAGCTATTTGAGCCTCCAATATAGGCGCAATCAATGGCGAATTCAGGTTCTGGTGGAATCATCAATCTTACGGCGTTTAACTACACATTTTGGAGACCCATGATGGAGGACCTCATACATTGCATGTATCTGTTTGATTCAATAGAGAGAAAAGGTGTGAAACCAGCCGCGACGTCGGAGAAAAATTGGAGAAAGTTGTACAAGAGAACTATTGGTCAGATCATACAATGGATCAACCATAGTGTGTTACTGTGTTTTATCATGTTGCCCAGGAGATAGATGCATACGTCGTAAAGCTTATTAAGCTAAACTAAACACTCGAACCATGTTATATATATATATATCACTATATATATTATGTGTATTAAGAAACATGGCAAGATGTTTTATATATATATATAGGTTGATTCGGGAAATGCGAGATTTCTTGCACAGGTGATGCAAGATGAGAAGAGTCTTTTGCACAGGAGATGCAAGATGCCTTGCACAGGAGTTGCAAGATGAAATGATTTCCTTGCAGAAGAATCAGATGTCTGAGTTAGTGAGGCTTCCAAAGATAGCACTGAAGGTTTCAGCTGACATGTTGTCGTAGGTGGAGCTATGTGGGACATAGCAAAGATAAACACCTCCTCTGTGTGGCATGGAAAGGGAGAATTATTGGTGTGAAGTCCATGCCCCACAGAGTCAAGATTTGCGAACTGCAAATCTTGACATTTTTCAATCAACTCTGACAGGAGTTATTCCACCAACGGAGGAGATTTGCAAGCCGCAAATCTTGAAGAACATTTCCTCATTTCACATTGTTAGCCCAAGGTTGTTTTGCAAACAATCCATAATTGATTTTGATGATAACAAAAATTTTAAGTACTTTGAAGACTTTTAGATTTTACATTGTCAATCCACAATTTCCAAGTTGTATTTCGAAAGGATTGAGGTTAATTCCTTCAAATATTTTTAACGTGCACTTGAACACCATTACACTAGTTGATAAGATCAATTTTTCATAATCTAGGTTTTAAAAGAAGTTTTGGAATGGATTGAACACTTTGAAGTTGCTGAAAAACTCTCCAGCACTTATAAGTGTCGACACATTGCACTTACACCCGAAAGTTTACATTTTCCGGAACTCAAAGTGATTTTTTGACTAAGTGTTGTAAGTGTCGACACATTGAACCATAGTGTCGACACATTGAACTACAACCCGAAATTTTACATTTTTCAAAACTCAAAGTGATTTTTTTGTCTAAGTGTTGGAAGTGTCGACACGTTGGACCATGGTGTCGACACATTGAACTAACACCCGTGACTTTACATTTTTTAGAATTCAAAGTGATTTTTTTGTCTAAGTGTTGGAAGTGTCGACACATTGGACCATGGTGTCGACACATTGAACTAACACCCAAGAGTTTACATTTTTTAGAATTCAAAGTGATTTTTTTGACTAAGTGTTGGAAGTGTCGACATATTGGAGCATAGTGTCGACACATTGAACTAACACCCTAGAGTTTGCATTTTAGGACCAAGTTCAATGTGTCAGCACATACAATCAATGTGTCGACACATTGTGCGAAATTTCAGATTTCCTGGAGTGACGCTAAATGATTCAAAAAGTCTCCAAATTGCCTCAAATGACCTCCAACGGCACTCTAACATTACAAGAAGACCTTTATGACCGTTGAAGACCTAGAAGCTATAAAAAGAAGAAGATGGAGAGAGAGAATAGAGAGCTCGACCAATATTGCACATCTAGAGAGAGAAAGTCCAAAATCAAAAGATTTCACTTGCTGAATCATTCAAGAACAAAGCTCCATTGTTCAATCTTCCTCCATTGCTCATCATTGACGACCTAGCCTCCAAAGAGACAGAGATTTCTTGAAGAAGGGACAACCCACTTGCAATCACTCCTTGCCCTAGATTCTAGAGAGAGAAAGTGCATTGAAGAAGAGGGAAAATCACATCTACCAAAAAGGATTGTGCTCATATCTTCCAAACTCTAGATTTCCTTTTAGAATCTAATCTTCTTGCACTCTATTGAGCTTTCCATTTGATAATTTGGCTTAGAGAGCCATTCCACATATTGTGAGATTTTCACTTGCAAATTTGGCTTAGAGAGCCATTCTACACATTTGTGCCTCATTTGCTCACTCGGCTTAGAGAGCCTTCATTGTAACCATCCTTTGTAAAATACTTAAGTGTTGGGTGAACATTTGGTCCTACTTGTGAGAGTAGAAGAAATCCTCTAGGTTGTGAGGATTTGTGAGAGTTGAAGTGCAACCTCGGAAAACACTTTGTAAAGGTTCCTTAGCACCCGTGAAGCTAAGGTGTATTCGCTATTTGGAGAATAGTGGAGGAAGCCCAAGGAAGTCAATTGCCTTGGGGGTGAACGTAGGCAAGTGTTGGCCGAACCACCTAAAAATACGGTGTTATCTCTCTAACTCTATCTCTCTTACCTTTTAGTACTTATTCATACTCGTGGAGATTTATGTTTTATCATTCATTGATTATATTTTACATAGCTTTAGACTCATTATTATTTGTTAAAGAGGGGTAGTTTTCAGATCTGCATATTTACTCAAAAAGTGTTAAGTTTTTAAAAAACCCAATTCACCCCCCTCTTGGGTTGTCATTTAGACTCACAATTGGTATCGGAGCTGAGGTTTAACATCTCTATCTATGACAACCCTTATTAATACCTCTTTAGCTGAAGGTCAATCCACAAATAGACTTCCCTTGTTCAATGGAACTTGTTACAATTATTGGAAGGCTAGGATGATGATTTACATTCAAGCCGTGGATTATGAACTATGGAGAGTTATCTCTAATGGACCTGAATTCCCTAGAGACAAAGATGGTAAGTTGAGGGATGAAAAAGATTTTGATGATGTTGATCTTAGACTTATGTCTTTAAATGCGAAAGCTATGAATGTTTTGTATTGTGCACTTGATGCAAATGAATTCAATCGTGTTTCCGGTTGTGATACCGCGAAACAAATTTGGGATAAACTCCAAGTAGCTCATGAAGGTACAAATCAAGTCAAGGAAAACAAAATTAGTATGCTAGTTCATAATTATGAGCTTTTCAAGATGAAATCTGATGAATCTATCTCATCTATGTTTACTCGCTTTACCGATATCATAAATGAACTTAAATCTTTTGGTAAAGAATATACTAATGTTGAGATGGTGAGAAAGATTCTTAGGTGCCTACCAAAAGCTTGGGAACTCAAGGTCACCGCCATTCAAGAAGCCAAAGTCTTGACAAAGCTTCCTTTAGATGAGCTCATGGGATCTCTTATGACCCACGAGATGAACCAAGTAAAAGGAGACGAAACTGAAGGAAAAGGCCAAAGAGAAATCGTCTCTATTAGTGAAGAAGAGGAAATTGCAAACCTTTGTTTAATAGCAAAGGAAAGCGACGAAGAGGTACAATCTTCACTTACTGAATGTTTTTCATTTGAGGAATTGCAAGATGCGTTTAATGAACAATACCTTGAACTAAAAAGAATATTTTCAAAATATTGTTCTCTCAAAAAGAATTTTGAAAGCATTGCAAATGAGAATGATACTTTGAAGAGTCAAGTCATATCTCTTGAAGATAATCTTGCAAGGACCACGAAAGAAAATGAAAAACCTTTGCAAATTGAGTCAAGTATTTTGATTGATGAAAATGACACATTGAAAGTGAAAGTTGACTCCCTTACAAATGACCTTGCAAGGTTTACTCAAGGAAAGAAAAACCTTGATATTCTTCTTTGTTCTCAAAGATGTTGCTTCAACAAAAGTGGCATTGGATATGATTTTCTAAATGATCAAAAATATTATTCTTATATGATAACAAAATCATCTCCATCATTTACATTGTGCAATTTTTGTGGAAAATCTGGTCATATCTCACATACTTGTCCAACTAGAAAGAAATCTTCTAGTAATATTAAATTTGTTTGGATTCCAAAGGACAAGGTGAAGGAAACCGTTTCTAACTCCAAAGGACCCAAAATGATTTGGGTACCAAAAACCAAGAGTTGATTGATTTTGCAGATGTGCTTGAAGACCAATGTGAATGCTACAAGCACATGACCGGAGACAAGAGTTGGTTTAAATCTCTTTATCTCAAGGGAAAATGTCTGGTTACCTTTGATGACAATGACAAAGGAAAGATACTCGGTGTTCTTATCATTGCTCCTAAAACTTCTTAACAAGAGGAAGAATAAGACTGTTGAAGAAATGGTTAAAGCCTTGCTATGTGAAAACAACTTGCTTGATTACTTATGGCCTGAAGCCATTAGTACAAGTTGTCATATTATGAACCGTTGGATGACTAGTCCTCTCTTAAGGAAACTTCATATGAGCTATGGCATGATAGAAAACCCATCATTGGTTACTTCCATATTTTGGAATGCAAATGTTTTGTGCCTATCAACAAGAAGGATGATTTGGGTAAGTTTGAGGCAAAAGTTGATAAAAGTTGGATTTATGCAATGGATGATGAAGTAAAATGTTTTGAGAAAAATATGGTATGACATCTAGTTCCTAGACTCCAAGATCATCTAGTTATTGGTACTTAATGAGATTTTCAAAACAAATTGGATGGATCTGGGGAAGTGGTAAGGAACAAGGCAAGATTAGTAGCTCAAGGTTACAATCAAGAAGAGACAATAGATTTTGATGAGTCCTTCGCACCTATTGCTAAATTATAATCTCTTCGCATGTTGCTTGCCTTTGCATATTTGAATGGTCAAAATGTGCATTTCTTAATAATTACCTTTCTGAGAAAGTGTGTGTAGAACAAGTTCCTAGACTTGTAAATGATAAGCTACCACACCATGTGTTCAAGCTCACAAAAGCACTATATGGCTTGAAGCAAGCATCTCAACCATGGAAAAGGAAAATGATGAAAAAGGTAAAAGCGTTGAACATACAAGGTATCGAGGTATAATTGGATCTTTTATTTACCTCACTGTGAGTATACCTAATAAAAAGTTTTGTATATGCATGTGTGATGATTTCCAATCTTGGCCTATGGAATCTCATTTACTCGTGGTCAAAAGACTTTTCAAATATCTAATTGGAATGAGATTACTTTTGGATTAAATTGGTGTTTTGTGCTTGATTGTGGTGTTGATTGCATTGTACATGTTCTAATATGCGTTTTAAGTTGTTCTCTTTTTGTTTCCTATTAAAATCGTGCTTATTCTTTGAGAAATTATCGAATGCATTCTTTTTACATTGCATGTGTCAACACTTGGTAAAACAAGTGTCAACACTTCTGGTTTTTATGGATGTTTTCACTAAGGAAGTATGTGTCGACACCATATATGAATATGTCAACACATAAGCTTCATGCCCAAGAGACTCTTTAAAATGTATTCGGGAACATGTGAAATGTGTCAACACATTGTGCCAATGTGTCGACACTTATAACGAGTACAGTGTTTTTAAAATGAGGGGCATTCATGTTATATTTATACTCTTTAGGGCAAAGGGGTCAACATTTTACTTCTTCATCTCACAGACTCTCTTTTCTCTCCCAAACGGCAAGCATCACCCACTCTCCCTCGCAAATTCCATTTACCTGCTGCACTCCTAGAAAAATTTCCATCGCCAATAGCCTTAAACTTCCTTATCCAGACACTGCAGAAATGTCTTCCAGCCGCCCTAAACATTCCGCTCGTCAATCACCCGTATCTGTCAATTCTACGGCTCAGAAGAAAGGGAAAAACATTGAGGAACCTACTCCTACTCCAGAGGCCTACACTTTCAGGTCAGGGCTTTGCAATAATAATTTTGTGCAAGATTTTCGGAATATGATAGTAATTGCTGGTTGTTGGGCTGATTTTCAATGGTTAACTGAGAATGGTTTTGATTTTAAAGAGATGTTGAAATTTCAAGGATAAGATTTGTTTGTGAATTTGAAGGTGGATTGCTTGTATAAATTTGGTTAAGATAGTTTATGCAAACCTTCAAATTTCAACATCTGAGAATGTCAATAGTTGTGAAAATGGGGAGATATTAGTCATATCAGTTGCTTCATTAAACTCCCTGATTTCTACTCCTAATGATGGAAAAAGAATTTCTTTGATGCTTACAGATGGATGGGGTTATCAGATGTAGAACCACTTGATATTTAGGGTTGTGTTGGATAATCCAACCCTTAATGAGGTTATTAAATCCACTGACAGTAGATTGATTGTTCATAGACATTTATTGCATCATATGGTTTGTAACATTATCTTACCAAAAATTGGAAAATTCGTATACATCATATTCTTGGAGATGTCTATGAGATGCTTTTCATGCATATGTTTCATATCCTTGAAGCAATATGATTGGGGAAGTTAAAGAAAAATCCAAAGACTCGATGGAATACAACAAGAAAACCCTTTGGGTATTGAGTTTTTATGCAAAACGAAGATGAAGAATGGTTGAAGAAAGGTGTGGTGACACCTTAGAAATGAGGTGAAGAAGGATCAGATTTTGAAGAAAAAGGTGATAATGAGGAAGATGCTTCTATTGCTGAAATCAAGAAGGAACTGAACCGATTGACTAAGAATATGGAGAAATGGCCACCAATATGAAGACATGATTTCAAGATATTAAGAAGTTGCTTGGTGTTCATATAAAGTGTTTTGGGACTCTTGATAAGGAAATGAAGGGTCTCAAGCATCTAGTCCAAAACAGCCTCCATATGACTAGAAATGTGTTTCAGCATACTTTGATGAGTTCACTTCCACCTCTACTGAGCTTCTAGCTTTTTTCAAATCATCAGCTGAGGATGTTATAAAGGCAACATAAATGCATATGGAAGCTGATAGAAATCTCCAGCCTCATATAATGAAATGGACATATTAGTTCTCCATGACTTGGATGAAATGGCTGAAGAAGTTTGAAATTGAGTATTCTCCTACTATCCAAAAATCCAAAACTTTTACCTCCACTACATAGACTCCACCTAAATATTCAGCTGCTATTACCCTCCCCTTATCCTATTTTTGATGATGACAAAGGGGGAGAGATTAGAAGAATTATGTGGAGAAGTTGGGAAAAGTTTATAAGTATTATGTTGACTTCTCAGCTCTTAATGAGAACATTTCTTTTTGGACTGATCACTTGACTTGCCTTTTCTATGCATATCTCTTATATTTATTTGCCTCCAATGAATTATTTGGTTATGCTTATATTTGTTAATAATCTCTTTGGTATCTATAAGGATTTGAGAAGTGCTTATCCATTTGCACTTCATTCAGAAAAAGTAAGACTTGCTTCCAGGTAATATTCCTAACATTCTATTGGGATTAAAATGAAGTCTTGTGTTTTGATGGTATATTGGAAGTTTGAGAAGTTTGGAGGATGCCTATAGAAGTGTTTCTTTTGTGTTTTTAAATTTTGGGAAACCTCCATTTTCAAAGAAAACTCTTGCAAAATTTTTTGTAAAATCCTAAAGTCCTTTTTGCTAAAAATATCATGAAAAACTCCTGCTTGTTCTCAGGGGGAGCTTTTCTATTTGTTAGCAAATTTATATTTTTAACATAGTTTTGTCATCATCAAAAAGGGGAGATTGTTAGCCCAAGGTTGTTTTGCAAACAATCCATAATTGATTTTGATGATAACAAAAATTCTAAGTACTTTGAAGACTTTTAGATTTTACATTGTCAATCTACAATTTTCAAGTTGTATTTCGAAAGGATTGAGGTTAATTCCTTCAAATATTTTTAACGTGCACTTGAACACCATTACACTAGTTGATAAGATCAATTTTTCATAATCTAGGTTTTAAAAGAAGTTTTGGAATGGATTGAACACTTTGAAGTTGCTTAAAACTTCTCCAGCACTTATAAGTGTCAACACATTGAGTGATGGTGTCGACACATTGCACTTACACCCAAAAGTTTACATTTTCCGGAACTCAAAGTGATTTTTTGACTAAGTGTTGTAAGTGTCGACACATTGGACCATAGTGTCGAGACATTGAACTACAACCCGAAAGTTTACATTTTCCGGAACTCAAAGTGATTTTTTGTCTAAGTGTTGGAAGTGTCGACACATTGGACAATGGTGTCGACACATTGAACTAACACCCGAGAGTTCACATTTTTTAGAATTCAAAGTGAGAAGTGTTGGAAGTGTCGACACATTGGACCATGGTGTCGACACATTGAACTAACACCCGAGAGTTTACATCTTTTAGAATTCAAAGTGATTTTTTTGACTAAGTGTTGGAAGTGTCGACACATTGAACTAACACCCGAGAGTTTGCATTTCAGGACCAAGTTCAATGTGTCAGCGCATACAATCAATGTGTCGACACATTGTGCGAAATTTCAAATTTCCTAGAGTGACGCCAAATGATTCAAAAAGTCTCCAAATTGCCTCAAATGACCTCCAACGGCACTCTAACATTACAAGAAGACCCTTATGACCGTTGAAAACCTAGAAGCTATAAAAAGAAGAAGATGGAGAAAGAGAATAGAGAGCTCGACCAATATTGCACATCTATTGAGAGAAAGTCCAAAATCAAAAGATTTCACTTGCTGAATCATTCAAGATCAAAGCTCCATTGTTCAATCTTCCTCCATTGCTCATCATTGACAACCTAGCCTCCAAAGAGAGAGAAAGTCCAAAATCAAAAGATTTCACTTGCTGAAACATTCAAGATCAAAGCTCCATTGTTCAATCTTCCTCCATTGCTCATCATTGACGACCTAGCCTCCAAAGAGAGAGATTTCTTGAAGAAGGGACAACCCACTTGCAATCACTCCTTGCCCTAGATTCTAAAGAGAGAAAGTGCATTGAAGAAGAGGGAAAATCACATCTACCAAAAAGGATTGTGCTCTATCTTCCAAACTCTAGATTTCCTTTTAGAATCTAATCTTCTTGCACTCTATTGAGCTTTCCATTTGATAATTTGGCTTAGAGAGCCATTCCACATATTGTGAGATTTTCACTTGCAAATTTGGCTTAGAGAGCCATTCTACACATTTGTGCCTCATTTGCTCACTCGGCTTAGAGAGCCTTCATTGTAACCATCATTTGTAAAACACTTAAGTGTTGGGTGAACACTTGGTCCTACTTGTGAGAGTAGAAGAAATCCTCTAGGTTGTGAGGATTTGTGAGAGTTGAAGTGCAACCTCGGAAAACACTTTGTAAAGGTTCCTTAGCACCCGTGAAGCTAAGGTGTATTCGCTATTTAGAGAATAGTGGAGGAAGCCCCAGGAAGTCAATTGCCTGTGGGGTGCACGTAGGCAAGTGTTGGCCGAACCACCTAAAAATACGGTGTTATCTCTCTAACTCTATCTCTCTTACATTTTAGTACTTATTCATACTTGTGGAGATTTATGTTTTATCATTCATTGATTATATTTTACATAGCTTTAGACTCATTATTATTTTTTAAAGAGGGGTAGTTTTCAGATCTACATATTTACTCAAAAAGTGTTAAGTTTTTGAAAAACCCAATTCACCCCCCTCTTGGGTTGTAATTTAGACTCACACACATTATGATGTTTGCTCTATAAATGCTAACTCTATTGAGAGAGTTCAGCGTGCCTCTATGAAGAGCACCCATCGTGGGTTGCGAGATTGTGAGGAGAAATGTGCGGTGTGAGAGTTGAGATATTGTAAAGTTTTGGATCTATGAGTTTAATCAAAATACTCTCCTCCATGGACGTAGGCAGGTTTCGAACCACGAAAATATTGGCCTAAGTGATTTTGTGTTTCTCGTTATGTGCTCAACACTCCTGTGCATCAAAACTAGTATCATCATTCACTACCCCTGTTATCGTGGCGCAAATCTGCTACTACTTCAGTTAACAATAAAAAATACGCCATTGACAGCTACTAAGCAGCGCAAAAGTACGGTGCCATTTTGATTGTGGAGTATCCAATGAAGTCAATAAGACAGTTTTTGTCGAGATTCTATGGATGCGACACCCTTGTAGTAGTCGTTAGCGATGTAAGTAGCTTTCTTGTTCTTTGGAATAAACATCTCTCTGGCTCTATGCAATACTTGTATTGTATTGTTATCTTTTACTGAATCAATACTACTACTAACTTACTCAGGAAAAAACCACAAAAAAAACCACCACTACCTGTTAGGGAACGTGACCCAATTTGAAGGGCACGAACTTCTAAGGCGAAATGACAAATTTTTTCCTTACTTAATTGCAAAAAGTATCTTAAAGTAAAAATATTAAAAATTAAAGATTAAAAATATTGAAGTATTTTATGATATTCGGACATACGCACACCAATCGGATGACGTGGCTAGCTAATCAAACAACAAATAGTAGAACTCGATCGAACAATTTGCTTATATGTTTGTTTGAAGGAATGATTGTTTGTTTAATCGTTTAAGTTAAAATTAGCACGAATTTCATTCAATCAAATATGGTTTGAATAGACAAGCTTTTGTGCGATCAAATTTGGTTATGCTTGTATGAAAGACATCAATTAATTTTTTATATATATGTTTGAACATTGTTCATTTCATATATTGAATGTCCTGTTAACTAACATTAGCAATGAAACTTCAAGCAATGAAATAGATCAGAGCCAAAAGTTATCAAAATGCATGGTTTGAATAGTATTGTGTAAAAAGGTTCAAACACAATTAACTCATTTTTTGGTAGGCATCATGGCGGGAGCCTTCCCCACATAATTAGCAATGACTTTTCATTTTCTTTGCAACAAAGATGTCTTATCTAATGACAAAATAAAAAACATAATGAATCCGGAAAGAGTTCATAATTTGAAGAAAAACTCTTTGATTTCTATGCTTTTTATAATCACACTTTGGAAGAAAAATAAATATTATTCTCATATATCAAATAAAATCATGAAATTTAAGGGACAATACATGTAAAATAGCGCTTCTTGTTTCTAGGGATTCTTTGTTTGATTGCATTTTCTTTTGGTACCCATTTTGAAGGGGTGCGGATTTTGGGTCATAGGGAAAAAAACATTTTTTTGGAAGCACCAACTGGGGCGGGGCCCCTGTTTGCCCTAGCCTGGTTCCACCGATGACCACCACCATTTCGTAAAAGCTTATTAAGCTAAACTAAACACTGGAACCATGTTAGAAGAAAAAAAAACTCGAACCATGTTATATATATATATCCCTATATATATTGTGTATTAAAAAACACTCAGAACCATGTTTTATCATGTTGCCTAGGAGACAGATACATACGTCCTGTGGTAGATACATCAGGACAAGACTGCTCGGAAAGAGTTGTCAACATTGTTAGAGAAAGCCCGCATCCTGGTGAACCAAAGGAAAGCGCCCAACCCTTTGCGAAAAAAAAATCTACTTCAGCTCATTTATCAGGAGAAGATCATAGTTGTTGAACCTGGTATACTTCGATCCACGGTCCTTTTAAGAGATATATTTGGGTGCTAACAGATATGCAGTCTGTTACTTGATTAGCAGAACCCTATTAAATCCGGTGAAGCTTGAGACTCTGGAGATAGTGTGGTATGGCAAAAAGATATCCCCCTCTCATTGGAGAGTGATTGAGTGCAAAGTGTTTGCACATGTATCCAAGCTACAGAGATTGATGTTGAGTTGAAAGAGCAGTTACCCACTTCACCAGAAGATTTGGATACAGGTTATGAGATCCTGGAGTTGATCGCTTCAGAAGGTTATCAAATCCAGATGAATACAAAAAAGTGCTCCAAATATTATTTAGTCCTGGACGGCTTTAGTTTGCCACAGACACTGAAGGAACGCAGGACGATTCCCAGAAGAGGAAGGTGATGGAGGGTGTTGAGCAAGAGATGAAGATACCGCTCCACCAAAAGTTGCTGAAGAGATTGTTGAGCATAGGGGTGCAGCTACCCGCTCCACTAGAGGCTACAGAAGAGGGTGTTGAGCAAGGGGAGATGTACCCACTACACCAAAGGTTGCAGAAATGAGTGTTGAGCAGAAGGAGTCATTTGCTCCACCAGAAGTTGTATGATCCTCACAATGATAGTGATCTAGTGATGATACTTCCTCTAGCTGACGATCCTCCATGGAGAGAGAGTTGTTATTGATTCTGTCGAAGAGATTTTCGGAATCAGATTATATTTTTCTTATTGATGAAGGGGAGCAACAAAGTTTTTGTGAAGTAATAACTTATAGAGACAGGTTGATTCGGGAAAAGCAAGAGTCCTTGCACAGGTGATGCAAGATGAGAAGAGTCCCTTGCAGATGAGTTGCAAGATGAAATGATTTCCTTGCAGAAGAATCAGATGTCTGAGTTGGTGAAACTTCCAAAGAGAGCACTGAAGGTTTCAACTGACATGCTGTCGTAGGTGGAGCTATGTGGGACATAGCAGCGAAGAACACCTCCAACTGAAGCTGTCAGAATATATTCTCCTCTGTGTGGCATGGAGGGGGAGAATTATTGGCGTGGAGTCCACGCCCCACAGATTCAAGATTTGCGAACCGCAAATCTTGACATTTTTCAACCAACTCTGACAGGAGTTATTACACTGACGGAGGAGATTTGCAAGCTGCAAATCTTGAAGAACATTTCCTCATTTCCCCAGCGTGCCTCTGTGAAGAGCACCCATCGTGGGTTGAGAGATTGTGAGAAGAAATGTGCGGTGTGAAAGTTGAGAGTTTGTAAAGTTTTGGTTCTATGAGTGAAATCAAAATACTCAAAATTAACATGAATTTTATTCAATCGAATATGGTTTGAATAGACAAGCTTTTGTGCGAACAAATTTGGTTATGCTTGCATAAAGACATCAATTAATTTTTGATATATATTTGAACATTGTTCATTTGATATATTGAACGTCCTCTTAACTAACATTAGCAACGAAATATCAAGCGACGAAATAGATCATAGCCAAAAGTTATCAAAATGCATGCTTTGAACAATATTGCGTAAAAAGGTTGAAACACAATTAACTCATTTTTGGCAGGCGTCATGGCGGGAGCCTTCCCCCGCAGAATTAGCAATGACTTTTCATTTTCTTTGCAGCAAAGAAGTCTTATCTAATGACAAAATAAAAACATAATGAATCCGCAAAGAGTTCATAATTTGAAGAAAAACT
Source organism: Myrica gale (assembly GCA_963930655.1). Lineage (NCBI taxonomy): Eukaryota > Viridiplantae > Streptophyta > Magnoliopsida > Fagales > Myricaceae > Myrica > Myrica gale. Next base: position 12,739,517 of record OZ005614.1, read on the forward strand.
CTTTGATTGCTTTGCTTTTTATAATCACACTTTGGAAGGAAAATGAATATTATTCCCATATATCAAATAAAATCATGAGAATTAAGGGAAAATACATGTAAAATAGTGCATCTTGTTTCTAGGGATTCTTTGTTTGATTGCATTTTCTTTTGGTAACCAATTTGAAGGGGTGCGGATTTTGGGTCATAGGGAAAAAAACATTTTTTTGGAAGCACCAACTGGGGCGGGGCCCCTGTTTGCCCTAGCCTGGTTCCACCGATGACCACCACCATTTCGTAAAGCTTATTAAGCTAAACTGAACACTTGAACCATGTTAGAAAAAAAATATGGAACCATGTTATATATATATATATATATATATATTGTGTATTAAGAAACATGGCACGATGTATTTTTTGGAAGTGTTAGTAGCCTTCTTCCTAATCATAAACATTTTTCAATACATAGGCATTATTAAAATATTGGTATATTGACCATCAATTAAAGAGATTGATGTCACTCAATCAACTAGGAGCCTTGATTGAGTCCTTGGATTAAGCCAAAAATTGGTGGTAGTTGGGTGCCAATTTTAGTCACTCCAAAATTTTGACATAATAAATTAATTATAATATAATCTCTATCTCCCTATTAAATTATCACTTTTCAATATAATAAATATAAAAATTCATTCAAATCATATATCTCTTCATTTTTTCACAAACTCCTATACTCTAAAATTTTAACCATTCTAAAATTTTAACAGAATCATAATTTGTGAAGATTTATCTTATTCATTCTTGTATAAATACGTCATTCTTAAACACACTCAAAATCATATTAAATAAGAAAAATCATATAGAACTCAGAGTTTTTTCCAATAATGGCCACAAGTCGTAGTACATAATCACTTTAAACGGTTTTGTTGTTGCTCCTCTTTATCGCTGTTGTGCAATTCTATTTTTTGTTTTTTGTTTATTACAACGCGTAGGATAGAATCACTTTAAACGGTTATCAAGACTCGCGTTCGTACTCACTCCCTCTAGCCATATGATCTCTTAGAACGGACATAGGCTATGTACGGGAAAGGTACAAAATTCATTCTCTCATCACTTATTCATATTGAAAGGAGTCATTTGAGTTGTTGTTCCAAGCACTCTGCTAAAGAAACATGGATCGAGCGGTGCGAAGGTTTCCTCTTTGAGTCTCGAGGAGGAAGCCTATGTTGATCTAAAAACTGCCATCTCTTCTAGCTTAGCATTAGCCAAAATAAGAGAGGACAATATTAAGGGCTACTAGCGGGAGCCCTTAATATATAAATCACCGTAGAGGGTGAAGGATAGTTCATGCACCTAGTCCAAGGGGATACCTCGTACTTAAGGACACGCGTACTTCATGTTATGCTAACAGGACATCATGTTGGATTGGTCTTAGGATGGACTTGTCCCACTCTATGCTGACAGGACATCATATAGGATTGGTCTTAGGATGGACTTGTCCCACTCTGCACCCTCTTTACTTGGTTGGGAACGAATTACTGATAAAAGAAAATGATTCTGTTAGATTGACAGATCACAAAAGTTGTCAAGAGTCAATTAAAGGGAGCGCATGTTACACGTAACCCTCGTGAAACATCATATAGGAAATTGGCCTACTAGTTTCAGTTGGATTTGAACACCATCTTCTCCAAACACGTCGGGATATAAAAGTTATCCTCTCTCCTTTAAACTTTTCTACTTAGCTAAGCCAAGTCTTGGTCTACAGTTTTTGTTGTCGTGACGACTAATTTGGCTCCTTAAGAGCCACACGTAGATGACACATTTTCCAAATCATATGAGTACATTCCCATCCGATGTCCATGACCAGAATTGATATCCCATTTCCCGCAGACAGAAAAGAGCATACACACCAAGCCATGTCTAGGTCTACAGTCTTTATTGTCGTGACGACTAATTTGGGTCCTCAAGAGTGACACGTAGATGACACATTTTCCAAATCGCATGAGTACATTCACATCCGATATCCACGACCAGAATTGATATCCCCTTTCCCGCAGACAGAAAGAGCATACACACCACATATGCTTTCCTTACACGGAGGTATATCCTCACTGTCGCAACCAAATGTGAGGGGACAAGGGGTCGACAATGCAAACCTAGCTCGTTCCTTTTCATAATTGGATTGAATGCTTAATTACAAAAACTCCCTTCAAACTTTCTCACTTATCCCAGAATCCTCTCTAAACTTTAACTCGTGTCACCCGGCTCCTCAAACTTAAGTAAACGTCTCGGTTTCTTTTTTACTCGAATTTAACGAAATCGTACAACACATTCTGTCACAAGTGAATTCCTTCATATTTAAAAGACCAAAATGCCCTCATTAATTAGAATGTTGGTTTGTTGAAAACCAATCTCATTCGTTCCCTTCAAAGCTATCCGAAGCAAAGAAACCCACCACCCAGGCTGTCAGAACTCCATATAAGATCTGGGGCTATTAGGCATTGTCATTTTCTTCTCATATTCACAAGGTACATTTTGTAATCCTTCACTATTGCCCTAAATTTGTTTGCTAATAGGTTTTTATGATGCTAGAGCTTGCGAATAGGGTTGAAAGAGTGCGTAAATATTGCTGATTTCTGAAAAAAAAAAAGCTTTGAAAATAAATGGCACTATCTTACCTGCTCTCTATATCAATATAATGTCGATCCTAAAAAATATTAATGCTGATAGGGGAATAAATAAAAAGATATGAAAAAGCTTAAAAAAAAGGGGAATAGCTTGCTGCACCCTTTGAGTATTATACAAAGCAATAATGGTCATCATTTGAAACGTATGCTGCAGAGTGATACCATGTGGAGCTCTATAATTGCTCTGGATATGCAACATATATATGTATATATTGCTAAAGGCATGATCATGACTATTTGTGGTTGAGAAAGATTAGCACCATTACCTTCTTAGACTTGTGATAGGGCTATTACTTTGTTGAAAAGCTGGTGAATCCTATGAAAATGTTTCATGGGACTTTTGTATATTTTTGAATATTTGTGAAATTTTGATACCGAGGGCCAGTAGTATCGGCCTCCTACTACGAAATGCAAACTCATATTTTTAGGTTAAGTACGTGAAAAGTGAGCATAAAGCATCACATAAACCAGAATTCAAGTGAGAAAACCGTTAATATGAGGAAGAAAAGGGTTCTTGAGTTCCAGGTGAGAAAACCTTGTATTTTGACTAACTGTTGTCGGGGTTGTCAAATATACGTAGGTAGGGACAAACTCCACTTTCAATTTCAACGTTCTAATTGATGGGGACATTTTGGTCTTTTAAATATGAAGGAACTCACGTGTGACCACAGACGGAACCAACCAGGGGCAGTGGGGGGCCACCGCCCCTGTTGGTTCCTCCAAACATAAATTTTTTAATGTGTGTTTCGCCTACCGAACCCCAGCCCACCCCCTTGCTAAATTGTTTTTCTATCTACAGGGTACAAGATGCCGAAAGATGGAAAAGAAAAGGAAAAGAAAACTTTGTTGAAACTTAGAATCTTCTTCTCTGCGCACAAATCGTGTTCCTTGTCTTGGGTTCCTAGAGATAGAATTTTTTTTCTTTCTATAGTTCAGTGGGCTGCGGTCAGTAATCTCTTTGGTTTAGTTGACATTTTGACTATCGCCACATCTGTTAGTGCAAGGCTGAACCTTATTTGATTTTTAGTTTTAGTTGATGTTGCCAAGAAAAAAAAGAAAAGAAGTTTGTGCGGAGGATGAGTTGGTAATAAATGGGTGGGGGTAGAGAGAGACATGCATAGAGAACAGAGAGGCCCTAAAGATAAATGCCAGAGAAAAATGAAGAGAAGGCAAGAGAGTTATCAGAAAAGAAAATGAGATATTTAAAGTGGGAACTTTTTGTAATTAACAATTATATCTTTCACTTTACAAGTGGCTCATTTTTGTTGAAAGTTCATCCGGAAAAGAGAACCAAACTAAGCCACGGTGTCATGGTGCCCAAATGGCCAGCTCCTAAATGAACACCTATTCAACACTTGGATGATGAATTGACGATCACGATTTCCCTACATGACCACATATAAAGATATTTGGGACTGCAACTGTGCTCTAAAGTACTTTTCTTGCAGGCAGCATGCAGCTAGCGCTGTTGAAACCTAGCATATAAGCGAGGCGTAAGAGGGTTGGTTTATAGATGGCGGGAACTAATTAAATTCAACATTTTCTAACTAACTTTAACGTTTTAGGAGATTTAATATAGCGGTAGCAGGTACTGATCTGAGTTCAAATTGACCTTACCTCTAATCACCGATGTGATCATTTCCTAACAAGTTTAGTCGGTGCTTTCCCACCATTATATATATATATATATTCTCGTTCCCCAATCTGCACCCACCACATGGTTTGCGAACATCGATTGCTAACCAGAGACACAGAAGAGAAGAGAAAAGAAACAGCAAAAAATTCAGAAGAAAGAAATGGGTTCACCTACCTAATAACATTGTCTTATTGGTGTTAGTGTTCCTGTGCCATGTTGGGTGCGACTTTTTGCACTGTCAGCTTTGTTCATTCTCTTCTTCCGGATTTGGTGTTTTTACGTTAGCATAAAAGCACGATTATACCGCATAATATTGTTACTTGTTAAAATGCTCTACAATTTTTTGCCCATATTGTACTAAAATTCATAAAGAGATATGTTTTTTTTTTCCAAGGAAACAAACTTTATTCAGCCGACCTACATGATGAGGCTAAGTAAGACACATTAGTAGGACCAAATTGGTAATGACCTTGTTCTCACACTTGGAAAACTTATAGAAACACCTCGTCGTATATATTCTTGATTCGGCTAACGTAATTTTAGAACAACAAAGTGATTTACAAAAAGCAAAATCCTATGTCTGTCCTATATTTACAAATGAAGTTGTTTGGTTTTGTTTTTGAACTAGTAAGAAGTTATATTGTTTTCATTATTATTACTATTTATGTTTTAAATTTATTTATTTTTTTGAGTTTAGACAGAAAAATTTATATTTTCAGAAATGAGGACAATTAACCAGTCCAATAAAAAATTAACCGAAATAAAAGGCCCATAGACCAGACTATTAAAATATCACCCGCAGACTAAAAGAAATTTCACATTTTGTCTCCTTTAAATACTAGACCCCTTATACACATAAAATATATGTATCATACGGCATTTGTGTGGCCTCGGCTCAGCTCCGTATCTCTCCTCTCTCTAAATTATCTCTTCGCTCCTCCGTTTCAATCCCTCGCTTATTTGTCCAAAGAGCGGAACTGCAAAGGGAACGCTTTTCTAATTCTCCTCAGTTCAGCTCAGCTCACGAACCTCTGAGCAATGAGCCTTTGATTGGCTCCCGCTTTGATTCGTCTGAATTCTTCGTGAGGCTTGGGTGAGTGTTTTCTGGTTGTGTAATGCTAACCACGATTTAATGAGATTGCTCTGTTCCCTTACAAATGGCCTCTGCTTCCTCCATGTCAGGTATTTGCTTCTACTCTGTTTGGTCCCTGGGAAAATGTTGGAAAATGGAAGAAATTCAAAATTCAAATATTCTGTTTCCAATCTTTCTAACTTCCGCACAAGAAAAAAATAACAAATAGATACATACTAGTGAACTTTGCCAATTGCTACTGCTGACTTATGTCAATTTTCGTTTTCGTTCTTTGTTTTTGTATACTGAGTTTTTCCTTATTGGTTATTTTGGGGTTCTGATATACTAAATATTGTGTTTGTGTGAATTTTGTAGTCTCGTTAGAATGCGTAAATGTGTGTAATTCACCAAAGTGGGATGGGAGTGGTAGATATGATTGTAGCGTTCTATCGTGCGCGTGGAAAGCGCCTAGGGTCTTGACTGGATTCCTTGCAAGCACAGCTTACCCACCTCAGTGTTCTTCGCCCGCCTGCAGACGAAATGGAAGAAGATGCTGCAGTGATTCTGTAAAGTTCCACGATTTTCATAGGAGATTTAGCATTTGAATTTGGTTTCTGCGGGTGCTGTAGACATTGTTGTCTGTTATATGTTTATTATGGTCAAAACTCTCGAACTCTTCACATGTTTAAAATGTTTAACTCAGGTTGGAATTTAAGCTAAAGTTGGGATGCCGGCTTCCTACTATCTCATGACTGTCATAATGTATTGCGCTATATTAGTATGGGACTAAAATAAATTTGGCATGTCTCGAGAATTAAAATTCATTGCTGAGGATTATAATTATTGTTGGCTTTGTATTAGATTCACATAGACAAGTAAGTAAAAAAAAGGAATGTTATCTGTTATTCCCAATTTTCTTGGCATAATTGTTAGATCCTTCCCACGTTTTCACAAAAGCAAAATACAATACAAAATAAATATTATTTGTGAAATGATGTCTGTATTGTCAAGCTCAAATTGTCTCAAGCAAGTTTGTGGTTCATCACTCGCAAAGTTCCAATCTTTTGCCACACCAATGGGACTTGACCAACAGCAAATGGAACTGCCCATGTAGCTAGTATTACTGGTCTGTTGGTTATACAAACTAGCTTTCATGGTTATCAACCAGTAAAATTGTTCAATCTTCTCCTTTTCCAGAGATGTGAAGCTTTTAATGATAGAGGTTGCTATATGAGTGAAGCCTCCGGCTTTGTTCTTTTTGGAAGGCACTTTAAACCAAGCTTGCTTCATGCTGCCTCTAAAAGATGGCAAATGCGCTGCTCTTCATTCTTCACTTTGGATGAGGTTTCTCCTGAAAGCTTGTGGGAGGTAGGGTCCAGTTATTGCTTGACATCAAGTTGCTATTATAACAATGCTTATAGTCAATATAAGGATACTTTTTTATTTTGAACTCAAGCCTTAACTGATCCTCTGGCTGTCTCAGGATCTTAAGCCCACTATTTCCTACCTCTCACCTAAAGGACTAGAATTGGTCCGTAAAGCTCTTAAGGTTAGCTCTCTTCTTGGCAAGAAATCCACATATTCTCATTCTTGCAAATCAGTCTCTATTGAGGTGGTGGTCATATCTAATTGTAGTTTTATTGTGCTGTAGCTGGCTTTTGAGGCTCATGATGGCCAAAAAAGACGCAGTGGAGAGCCCTTCATCATTCATCCGGTTGAAGTTGCCCGTATACTGGGAGAACTTGTGAGTCATACAAAGAAAATATCTTTTGCAATAATATTCTTCTTCCAATCTGTCAACGAGATTGACTCCAATTCATTCTTCTAGGAATTGGACTGGGAGTCCATTGCTGCTGGATTACTACATGACACAGTTGAGGATACAAATGTCGTTACTTTTGACACAATAGAGGAGGAGTTTGGTGCTACTGTGCGGCGCATTGTAGAAGGAGAGACTAAGGTACAATATATAGGAGTGGATGCTACCGATGGATATCTTTGTCCGTAACTTGTGTCATTCTGGAGAAACTCCTGAATATATTGGTTGAGAATCGGTCTCATATTCTTCTCTTTCCTGATCAGGTATCTAAACTCGGTAAATTGAAGTGTAAGAATGAACACGATTCAGTACAAGATGTAAAAGCTGATGACCTGTGTCAGATGTTTATCGCCATGACAGAGGAGGTGACCTATTTTTTTGGGTGTTTCTCAATGCCCTGATCTTGACTATATAATTGAGACTGAAAGTGCTGCTGTTTCAGGTCCGTGTTATTATTGTCAAACTAGCTGACAGGTTACACAACATGCGAACTCTTTCTCACATGCCCTCACATAAGCAGGTGGTGTATTATGGTGTTATGTTGGTCAGAGATGATTTTTTTTCCTGGTATTACTATTGACATTATTATTTGTGTGCAGTCCAGCATAGCAAAGGAGACTTTGCAGGTCTTTGCTCCTCTAGCAAAGTTGCTTGGGATGTACAAAATTAAGGTAGACCTTTATCTTTCCTTACGTGCTTCAATTCTGTCGATGCTTTTAAGTTCTGGACAATTTTTTGCTCACAATCTACATCATATTGTAACGCTTACATTAAGCATCGTTTTTTATTCTCAATCAAATTAATTATTTAAGGTCTATGCATATAAAAAAGTTGAAAATGATGAAATCCAATAAAGTATGGCGATTAAGTTGGTTCTTTAAAATGAATAATATCTTCAGTGGCTGGAGTTTGTTTTAAGGTAAGACCGATAGAAAAATCTGGCTAGATGGTATGGACATTCCACCAGATATTTCAGATACATTGTGATTGAGAGTTTAAAACATTCCATCTTACATGGTCCCAAATATGTCATACCATGAGTGAGGCATCTTTCAAGGACTGCTAAATATCTCCCTTTCATTGAAAGCTACTTAGTGGTGTTTTGATTTCGGAGGGTCGTGTTGCACACTTCTATATGCAAGAAAAGATACATCACCTGTTGTTTGAATCTGCAAATGTGCCAACCTATTGTTTACTTGTTTTGTTTAGAAAAAGAGGAGGGGGGGGGGGGGAAGGATTGTAGGGGTGTTTGCCCAACGTCCCAACTGTTGACAGTGTTGAATTAAACTGCATTTTCAGATCTTTTTTTTTTCTTTTTTTCTTTTATCATTATTGCTCCTTCACTTCATGTTCAGATAACATATTGGTAGTGCATTGCAGTCAGAACTTGAAAATCTATCCTTCATGTACACCAATGCTGAAGATTATGCTCAAGTTAAGAGAAGGGTAGCAGACCTGTATAAAGAACATGAGAAAGAACTTGTGGAGGTAATGATCATCTCTGTTTAGAAGCAAAAATTCTCGAATAGAGCTCTAAAGTTATTTTAAATTGCATAGCATGTGATGTTTGAATTCCGCTTTCAGATAAGTTCTGGAGCTTTCCAGATGTTCTTGTCTTGATTAAATTTACTCATCAAGCCTTGTCTCTTTGAATCAGGCAAACAAAATTTTGATAAAGAAGATTGAGGATGATGAGCTTTTAGACCTTATGACGGTGAAAACTGAAGTTCGAGCTGTGTCCAAGGAGCCATACAGGTCAAACCAGGACTCTTAACTATTTCCAATTGTTACTTTACTTATTTGCCTTCCAAACCTACTGGTCCTTGACATATCTGATATTATTATGTTCTTCAAGTGGGCAGTTTTAAGTGAATCATTTGGGATTCAATAGCTTATGAGGTGGTCTATTGCTATGTGGAGATCTCATAATGGACATTAACTGCATATTTTAAAGTGATGCCTTGCCCAGTTGTAATATTGGTTATATGCATGGGTATGTTTTTGGAAAACAGCCCTGTCATGATCCCAAGATGCCTCTTGGGAGATGACTATGGGGCCCAGAATTAGCTAGATGTTCTATGGAGGCATCATTTTCTCCTCATGCTTAGGCATCTAAGGTCTATAATAGTTCCTGTTTGAAACAAAATTTACCTATCTTTTCTGATGGCCAGTTGTAATTATTGTCATAGAGGGTTATCTGCAAGCCCAGGAAGTGAGATTTGTGTCATTTGCATGCAGTGTCTATAAAGCATTCCTTGAATCCAAAGGCTCTACAAATGAGCTTAACCCAATTTTACAGGTTTGTTTTAATATTATACCTGAACTAAATTGATAATCGTAAGAAGCAATTCCGTATGTTTCATATATGCTTATCCAAACAGTTCTTCCTGTTTGTCACAACCAGCTTCGTATAATCATAAAACCAAAGCCATGCATTGGAGCTGGGCCTTTATGCAGTCCACAGCAGGTAATTCCTTGCCCATGCTGGAAGATCAGATGTCTTTCAGTGGAATCTATTCAACTGCAGACAACCAAATATACTACCGCAGGATCTTCCACTGCTCTATTTTTTTTATTGGTTTTCTTATTTTTTCTCCTGGTTGTTGCATTTTTCACAGATTTGCTACCATATTCTTGGTTTGGTCCATGAAATCTGGACACCTATTCCTCGAGCTGTGAGTATGCTGCTGCTTTTTATTTTCGTAGAGTAAATTTGTATAGAATGAAGAACTATAAATAATTGATATATCTTGAATTATTGTTTTTCTTTTTATAACAGGTCAAAGACTATATAGCAACCCCGAAGCCTAATGGCTATCAAAGTCTCCACACAACAGTGATTCCTTTCCTCTATGAGAGCATGTTCAGGCTAGAAGTTCAGGTAGACTTGGATGATCATTGCTGGGACTTCCCTTTGCTTTGTAGAAATAAGGCTTTTACTAAGTTAGTTTCTATTCTTTGAGTACTTCTCTTTGCAGGAATCCTTTTGGATTTTGATTATAATTCATTACGCTAACTTCTGATTGTATTATTTTAGTAATTTATATATTATGTCCAAGGTACTTGTTCATCTTTGGGATTATCTTCCTTTTGGCAGATAAGAACTGAAGAAATGAACCTTATAGCTGAGAGAGGCATTGCTACTCATTATACCGGGAGAGTATTTCTTACTAGTTTTGTCGGAGATGCAATGCCTAATGGTAGAAGTTCAAGAGGAAAGACTGTTTGTCTCAACAATGCAAACATTGCTCTCAGGGTACGTTTCCTTTGACAGACTGAGATTAGCAATTACTTCTTGAACGGCTTCCGTGATAAACCTGCTTCATGTTCCTAACTTTAATGCGAATTTCAATTGTAAAGTCCTTTGTTTCCTCCAGATTGGCTGGCTCAATGCAATCAGAGAATGGCAAGAGGAGTTTGTGGGCAACATGAGCTCTAGGGAATTTGTAGAAACCATCACTAGAGATCTGTTAAGTAGCCGTGTCTTTGTGTTTACACCTAGGGGAGAGGTGAGACAGTTGATTTCGATATATCCCAGTTTTTCCTTTTTGTCTTTTGTCTTATCTTTTGCATAATTCATAGGGAAAGAAATTGGTGCCACAAGGTTTGGTGCCAAAACCAATGTTAAACCTACAAATTTTGAAATTTGAAATCTAAAACCAAGACCAAAACTAAAACTAAGTCATAAACCACTTCCCAAACAAGCCCTAATTTCCACATAGAAGAACATTGTCCTCAAGTTTCCTGACAGCTGACGTTATGAGCAGATTAAGAACCTGCCTAAGGGGGCGACTGTTATTGACTATGCTTATATGATACACACTGAAATTGGCAACAGGATGGTGGCTGCAAAGGTATATTTCTAAATTTTAACTGGTTTGATATTCTTTGGTGTTTTTGTTTTTCTCCAGAAACAGAAAACAAAAAAAGCAATTGAGAAACAAAAGTTTAGAGTATCTGAGTTTGATGGATGACTTTCTTTTTTGCAGGTTAACGGGAATCTTGTTGCCCCCATGCATGTTCTTGTAAACGCAGAAGTCGTGGAGATAATCACCTATAGTGTGAGTATTAATCAAGTGGAGTTAATAATTTAATTATCTCCTTTTCATTAGAGGAAGTGTGAAGATGTCATAGTTTTCCCCTCAAATTTCCAGTCGCATATGGACATAATAAGAATATTATCCTCTGGATGGGCATCTCTGTGCATTGCTCGTCTCTCATGCAAAGTTGGTGACACATTGCTTTTTGTCTTGAGAGAACCTTTGACAACCACTTCTTCTAAACCTTATCTTTAGAAATTTGTTGTCATTATTTGTGAATATATCTTGGTTGAAACCATCAACAAATATATGTGTGCATGGTGGGCAAACCAATAAGAAGACAAACTAATAAAATTCAAGTTCCATCTCTGTTAAACCTTGAATTTTTGCTTTAGGATATGGACAAAGTGGTACTTCCTTTTTTCTGCTTTCAAATTTCTTGTATATCTTGCTTTGTAATTTTGTTGCAACATGTTGGATACTATTCGATCAAGTCTAATTTGTCCAGCAGATGATCTCAAACAAATAACGCAAAGCAGTGTCCCAAGCTTTTTTGTTGTTTTATGTGCAATACAAATCAACTGGACTGCTGAAGGTTTATAATTTCTTGACTTACCAGGCACTCTCGAGCAAATCTGCTTTCCAGAGGCATAAGCAATGGTTGCCGCATGCTAAAACACGTAGCGCCAGACACAAAATCATGAAAGTAGGCATTTGTTATGTGAAATATGGATGCCACGTCATTCCTATTTCTAGTAGCCTTTCCTAATGTAATTAGCATTTTATCTTGTGTGTAGTTTCTAAGGGAACAAGCTGCCCTATCTGCTGCTGAGATAACAGCAGATGCAGTAACTAACTTCATTGCTGATTCTGAAGATGGAAGTGAAGCAGAAGAGCTCCCAGATCCTTCCAAGTGGAGCAAACCTATGTGGGGGAAAATTCTTGTGAATGTTATGGAAATGTCATCCCCGGGGAGAAAAAATGGAAGTATTTGGGTCCCTAAGGTCAATGGGAAACACAGTAAGCATGCCCAGCATGTAAGTTTGAAGGTTGAAGGGGATGTGTTATTGCAGGGAAATGGTGTTGCCAAGATGATGCAAGCTAACATTCCACTGTACAAAGAGGTCTTACCCAGTTTGGAAAGTTGGCAGGCTAGCAAGATTACTGCTTGGCACAATCTTGAAGGGCATTCCATCCAGTGGTTTTGTGTGGTGTGCATAGATAGAAGAGGTAAGCTTTTTCCTTGGTTCAATAAAACCATCTTTGTATTCTTCTTGCTTCATATGGACGCTTCAAACAGAAATGGGCATATAATGCTAGTGGGCATGCATGAGTCCTCTGACTCCCCTGTACTTTTGGGCCATATCTATAGATCAAATGAATATTTTCATGGCATAAGATAAAATTCTTCTGTAATTTTTCTGTTGCAGTTTTTTATGGTGATCCCTCCACCAATAGTTGTATAATTTGTTGTCGGTACTCTAGGAAGTTTAGATTTCCTCTCATGAATGTGTCGGTTGAACTACCTACTATTGTTGGATAATAATGTCAGGCATGATGGCTGAGGTTACGACAGCATTGGCAGCTGCAGGCATTTTCATATGTTCTTGTGTGGTGAGCGCTTGAAATTGATTCAACAGATGGTTTTTTAAATGGGGCTTATCAATATCTGTGAACACTGCTATTTTGTTAAGTAACACAAGCACTTTTACTTTGGTTGCCAGGCTGAAATTGATGGAGGAAGGGGAATGGCTGTCATGTTATTTCATGTTGAGGGAAACCTGGAATATTTGGTAGTGCACTGGATCTGTCTTCCAATCTGATGCTATCACTACATGTTTGGCTGTTAATGTCTATTTGTATCGTGTTTAATCTATATAGTCATGATGTAAGAAATTCTTTTTACCACAGGTTAATGCTTGTTCAAGCATAGATCTAATCCTCGGTGTTTTGGGGTGGTCTACGGGTTGCAGCTGGCCAAGCTCAATGGAGACTCACCTATTTCTTGAATGCTGAATGATAAGCAGGGTGAATAAGTCCAGCAAGTTCACCCAGCGAAACAGGCCTGGGTATGAAGTTTTTGTTCGCGGTAAATTCCGATTCGAGGTGATATATCCTAGATTTTGGGTATTTAGGTAGTTCTCATCTATTGTTTGCACACTCATTACCAAATAAACCAGCAGCAGCCTAAGAGCGTAGTCTGTGCATTGAGGGCATTGTATATAGAATCAAGAGTTAGAGGTAGGTATACACTTTGTAAAGATGATTGGGAGGACAAATCAGCTAAACAATTATAGAAAGAAAATTAAGAGATCGATGCTATAGATGTACATTTTTCTTTTTCTACTTTGAGGCTACTATCTTCTGCTCCATGTGGGGAGGGAGTCATGTTAAATGGTGTTGTTTGGGGGCTGATGGTGCGTCGGGTGGTATTTTGTGTCTTTGGGATTCCCGTGTTTTGGAGATGGTTGAGTCGTGCATTGGCTTATTCTCCTTATCTTTGATCTTTAGGAATGTCGAGGATGGGGTCCAATGGATTTTTTCCGGTGTTTATGGTCCTAATGATGATTGTAGTAGGAGGATTATGTGGGACGAGTTGGCGGGGATTCAGAGTTGGTGGCATTTACCTTGGTGCATTGGAGGAGATTTTAATGTGACTCGCTTTCCGAGCGAGCGGTTGGGGGGTGGGGGTTGTAGGCGTGCTATGTTGGAGTTCCCGAAATTTATTTCTGATCTTGAACTCATGGACCTTGAGTTGGTTGGAGGTATGTACACTTGGTCTAATGGTAGATCGTCTCAGTCTTGGTCTCGGATTGACCGTTTTCTTGTTAGTGTGGGTTGGGAGTCGGTGTACCCAGAGCTTGTCCAGAAAAGGTTGCCCCGTATGCTTTCTGACCACTTCCCAATCTTGCTGGAAAGTGGCAGTTTTGTGGGTTCGAGGAAGTCGTTCCGTTTCGAAAATATGTGGCTTAAAGAGGATGGGTTTGTGGATTTGGTTAAGGAGTGGTGGGAGGGATTCCATTTTATTGGTTCCCCGTGCTTTGTTCTGTTTTTGAAGTTGGGGGCCTTGAAGCGAAATCTTAAGGTGTAGAATCGGGAGGTGTTTGGTGACTTGGGGGTTAGGAAGTCGAATCTTTTGGTTGAGCTTGATATGCTGGATGGAGCGGATGAGGGAGGCACTATAGATGAGGCGGGTAGGGCTCAGAGGTTGGAGGTTTCTAGGGAGCTGGAAAATTTAATTTCTATGGAGGAGACGTGTTGGAGGCAGAAGTCTAGGGCTCTTTGGCTCAAGGAGGGCGATCGGTGTACTAAGTTCTTTCATAGAGTGGCAAACTCTAATAGAAGGGCGAACTTGATTTCAAGATTAGAGGTGGAGGGGGAAGTTGTGGAGGATCCAGCAGGGATCTCTGCGGAGATCGTTGATTTTTACTCTTCTTTATATGAAGAGCCCTATGCGTGGAGGCCCACTTTGGATGGGTTGGAGTTTGAGAGGATTTCGGAGGTTGACGCGGAGTGGATTGAGAGACCTTTTGATGAGGAGGAGGTGACTAGGGTGGTTCATAGTCTCAATGGAGACAAGGCTCCTGGCCCGGATGGGTTCTCATTGGCTTTCTTTCAAGCTTGCTGGGGGATTATTAAGATGGATGTTATGGCAATGTTTAATGAGTTTGCTAGGGATGGGAGGTTTGTTCGGAGCCTGAACTCTTCTTTTATCGTCCTCATTCCTAAGAAGCCGGGGGCGGTTGATCTGAAGGATTTTCGTCCTATCAGTTTGGTGGGGGGCATTTACAAGATCTTAGCCAAGGTGTTGGCTAATAGGCTGAAGCTTGTTCTTGATAAGATTATTTCACCCTCTCATAATGCTTTTGTCGGGGGAAGACAGATTCTGGACTCGGTGCTCATTGCTAATGAATGTATCGATTCGCGGTTGAGATCTGGGGTGCCGGGAATGCTTTGTAAGTTGGACGTGCAGAAAGCGTATGATCATGTTAATTGGAAGTTCCTTTTGTATCTTATCCGCAGATGTGGTTTCAATGAAAATGGTGTAGGTGGATCTATTTTTGCATCTCGACGGTGAGGTTTTCTGTGATGGTTAATGGTTGTCCGGAGGGTTTTTTCGGTAGCTCCCGTGGTTTACGGCAAGGGGACCCCCTCTCTCCCCTTTTGTTTTTTATTGTCATGGAAGCTTTTAGCCGTATGTTGGGAGAGTGGTCGAGCATGGAAGCTTAGAGGGGTTTATGGTTGGAGGGGGTTCAGGGGGAAGCGTGTGCATATCTCACTTGCTTTTCGCGGATGATACTTTGGTACTATGTGGTGCGGATGCCCGACAGTTCAGGAGCATTAGATGTCTTATTCTGTGTTTTGAGGCTGTTTCTGGCCTTCGAATCAATTTGTCGAAGTCCGAAGTTATTCCCATTGGTAGGGTTGATAATGTTCAGGAATTGGCGGGAATTATGCAATGTGGGGTGTCCTCGCTCCCCTTCAAATACTTGGGTCTTCCGTTGGGGGCAAGCTTTAAGTGTATTCACATTTGGGACGAGATCATTGAACGGATGGAAAGAAGACTTGCGGGTTGGAAGAGGATGTATCTCTCTAAGGGGGGTAGGCTTACCCTCATTAAATCTACTATTTCATGCCTACCGACTTATTTCCTTTCTTTATTCCCTATACCGGTTGCAGTGGCTAATCGATTGGAAAAGATTCAGCGAGATTTCCTATGGGGCAGCGATGAGACTGTGCATAAGTTTCATCTTGTGAGGTGGGAGCTGGTGTGCTCTCCTCATCATGCTGGGGGTTTGGGGATCCGCAGTTTATCCATGTTCAATAAGGCTCTGTTGAGCAAGTGGCTGTGGCGTTTTGCTAATGAGAGAGATAGACTTTGGCGGCTTGTCATTGCTGCCAAATATGGGAGCTGTGTGGGTGATTGGAGATCTCGTTCTCTCCGGGAACCGTATGGTGTTAGCCTTTGGAGGTTCATTTCCAAAGGGTGGGCGACCTTCAGTAAGTCTCTCAAGTATGTGGTGGGGAATGGTGTTAGGGTTAGTTTTTGGCAAGACGTTTGGTGTGGAGATATTCCTTTGTCTTTGGCTTTTCCGGTGGTCTATTCTTTGGCTCTTAATAAGGAGGCTACGGTGGCGGATTATGTGGCGGTGAATGATGGTATAGTTGCGTGGAATGTTTCCTTTGTTAGATCAGCTAATGATTGGGAGTTGGAGGATTTCTCCGCGTTTTTCTCCAAGTTGTATGGGTCAGCGATTCGGAGGGGGGAAGAAGATAAGGTGGCATGGACTGGCTCCAAAAATGGTTCTTTTACGGTTAAGTCTATGTACTCTTCCGTTGTCAGTAGGAGCAAAGTTAATTTCCCTTGGAAAAGGAGTTTGGAAGACGAAGTGCCCTTTGAAGGTGTCTTTCTTTGTTTGGGAGGCTACGCATGGGAAGATTCTTACGACGGATAATCTTCGGAGGAAAGGTATCTATATTGCAGATTGGTGCTATCTTTGTCGTGATAATGGGGAGTCGGTTGACCATGTGCTCCTCCATTGTCCGTTCTCGAGGGGGATTTGGAATCATGTGCTGGGCATTACAAATTTTCAGTGGGTAATGCCGGAGAAGGTTTCGGGAGTGTTGTGGAGTTGGAATAGGAGGTTGTCCAATCCGATTGCCAAGGATATTTGGAGAATGATTCCTTCATGCATTTGGTGGTGTCTTTGGAGGGAACGAAATAGTAGATGTTTTGAGAATTGTTCATTGTCTTTGGTGAAGATGCAAGAACTTGTGTTAATTTCCCTCTTTAGTTGGGCTAATGTGGGGCTTGGCTGTCCTTTTGTTGATTTTAATGATTTTCTTAGTTTTTTGGTTTGTTTAGATTAAGTGATTTCGGTATAGCACTTTGTACTGTTCTCACTTTTTTCTAATGAGATTGGTTACTTATCAAAACTAAAACTTAGTGAGAACATATAGGTGCCCACACAAATTGCAGAATTAATTCCGGATAGGGTGCTAATTTACAACCTGCAATACACCACCTCAGTGATGGTAGTAGTGTAAGGTTGGCCAATGCCTGGTATCCAATCTTGACGAAAGTCATAGGGTGTATAATGAGTTGTTGGCAGTTCTCATAGCTAATAAATAGGCCATCAGTTGGATTTTCAGTTATGGGCGACGGTAAGATTTTTGGTAGTAGAGGTATTGCTAATCTCTGCTGTAAGAAAGCTGTCGCTTGAGGGCTGGACGTATGGTATAACTTCTCAAATATGGTCACTGCGTTGAAAGTTAACTAAGCACGCCGAATGTCGTGCTGTAGCTAAGTGATCTTATCAGACGTGCGCATTCGCCTGGTTAAGGCTCATGCTACTATTCTTTCTTTTTGGGCACAGACTTTTCACCGTCAGATCTTTCTTTTCAGAAGTGTTTTTGTGCTGGTCTAAAACTCCTAATTCAGTGGCTTCTGCAACATATTCATGATTGTACTTGCATATCCAAATTTCTGCGCCGTTGCATGTCTTTATGAGCGCAGAGACGCAAGCATTAAAAGTACAGTACTTTTGTTTTTGGGAAAAATATATTTTTGCCCTCCATTAGGGTTTTGACATTTTTTGCAGTTAAAATTATCAATTTCTTTACATTTATCCTCTTAACTACCAACTGCTTACACTTTGCACTTCATACTGTTAATTTGAACGGAAATTGCTAATTTTGCTCATTGAAATGACAAATTTATCCTTATACAAAATATAATTATAAAAAGTATGAGGGTAAAATCGTCATTTCACTTAATCAAAATAGTAATTTATGTCTAAATTAACGGTATGGGGTTTACGTAAACGGTTCGTAGTTGAGAGGCTAAATGTAACGGAATTGATAATTTAGGGTGCAAAGTGTCAGAACCCCAATAATCGGAGGGCGAAAAGTGTATTTAACCCTTTGTTTTTTTTAGGTTTCTTTGTTTTTTCTTAGAAAATTATATTTCATTCACGAACTACAATAGGTTCTACACTTTACACCTTACACTACCACGTTTGAGACATTACACCTATAAAGTACCAATTCCTAAAACATTGCACTCTTTTTTATTTTATTTTGTCAAATCGGATGAAAAATAATTTTTTAATAACGAAATGACGGTTGTGCCTTTAAATGGAACTTGCTATTTGATTTTTTAAATTGCATAATCGATATTTCTTATTAAATAAAAATCAATTTTCATCCAATTTGACAGAAAAATAGATTTAAGAGTGCAATGTATTATGATGAGTAGTTTGTAAGTGCAATCTCTCATATGTGATATTTAGGGTGCAAAATGTAAAACAATTGGTAGTTCTCACAGGAAAAGTATGTTTTTTTTGTTTAGAGCTTTGATGCTCTTACTGTGCGTTTGCGTGTTAAAATTTTACACCCTCTAAAATTTTAACACAATATAATCTCACTCTCTCCCATCAAATCACTACTTTTCACTACAAAAAATATAAAAAATTACCTCTCTCTTCACTTTTTCACTAAACCCAATACCTAAAATTTTAACTAACACTAAAATTTTACAAAACAAACACAGTTGATAATTTGGACGGAAATTAATTATAAGAGTCGTTACAAATTAATTAAGCAGATAATAGGTCAGCTTTGCGATTCTGTAGACTAACAGCGTCAGCAGCATTGTCCAGGCCAGTGCTAAAATCCATATTCCCAACTTAGATGGGTCTGGTAGCGGATTGTTCACCATTACTGGCTCCACCGTTTCCTTCCAAATCTTGATTCGATTTCCAGCGGTTGTTTTCAAGGTATAAGCATTCTTGAAGCTGTCAGAGTAACTAGGCTCCTCTAACAGAGCTGTTTTTTCTTCTTTCTCCTCCTTTACAGAGTTTTGGAGAAGGTTATCCGTTTGATCTGATTCTTTTGTTGATTCCATTAACGTCTCTTCTGGTTTGGCGTTCAATTCCATGGCAGAGTCCCCTGTACCTTCTGAGCTTTCTTTGCTTTCCTCCTCAATGCATGTCTCTTCCTTGTCATCTTTCTCTTCTTCGACTGATTTCATAGCTAAATTTTGTTCTTCCGTCTCTTCTGCATGCACAATCAGAAATGCATAATCGGCTTGTCCATTTTCAATAGTTTTCATGGATATGGTTTCTTTTTCCTCTCGGATGGAGTTCACCACGGTTTCGTTAATCAAATTAATGGGAGCCTCCCATCCCGGAGATGAAGGACGTTCTTCTATGGCACCGAAAAGCCCTGCTTTTGTTTCTGTTTTCATGGATATTGAATCTTTTTTCTTCGTGCTGGAGTCAGTCATGGTTTCTTCAATCAAAACGGGACTCTCCGGTGGTGGCAATGGAGGTTCTTCAATGGCCCTAGAAAGCATTGTTTCTGCTTTCATGGACGTTGACTCATGTTTATCAATGTCGGAGTCATTCTTCTCCGTGGTTTCTTCAATCGAGATGGGACTTTCTGGCTTTGGCGATGAAGATTCTTCACTGACGCTACAGTCATCGCTCGACGCAGTGCTTTCTGGTTTTGAATAATCAGCAAGAATAATCTCTTGATGATCAATCGGGGAATCCACTTTTTCCTTGCTGATTTCAGTAGTACATTTCTACAAAGAATTAGGAATGACATTAACGTTTGCTTTTGCAGTAACCCATAATAACTCAATACGACCCAATTCAATTGAGTGAACAGTCGGATTCAGAGTCATACCCTACTCGGACCTAGGATTATCATAGGGGAGGAGTGAATTATACCAGGATCAAGTTTTCAGAGGAGACCAAAGTCAGCTCGCCGGGATCAATTGGTGTAACGCTGAGTTTTGACGTTCCATTGCTTGTGGAGCTGCAGATTGATCGCAACCTAAAATTAATCAAGCATAGACATGGATAAGCACATATTCATGCAACAGAATCAAAATAAAAGCGCTGACCTTGAACCGTGATGAGTGACTAGCACTGGTGTAAGAATTTTTAGCCCTTCGTCTTCCTCTTGGCAGCTGGAATCGTTCTTTGATTCTATGGGTGCACCGCTGGGCTGTTTGGAGCTCTTATTGGCCTCCGCTCTTCTGTACTTGAATGTCAAAACTG
This sequence comes from Myrica gale, assembly GCA_963930655.1. NCBI lineage: Eukaryota > Viridiplantae > Streptophyta > Magnoliopsida > Fagales > Myricaceae > Myrica > Myrica gale. Next base: position 12,759,814 of record OZ005614.1, read on the forward strand.
CTTTCAAACTAGCAACAGCGAAGGCTCCTCCCAACACAACCACCCCTGCAATGCCACCGCATCGGCCTAGGCTGATTTGTGTCCTCTTCGTCTCCTGCCGCCTGCTCGTGCCTCTTTGCTCCTCCATATAAATTTTATCTCCACCGCTTTCCGGGTCTGCCTGCAGACACTTATCTAGCTTGTTGAGGTTTGAGCAATAATCAAAGGGGTTGTTTTCTTATGGGAAGATAAAAAAGAGAAGGATTTAGGGGTTAGATTGACTTTGATATGTGGAGGTTTAAACCGACAGGCATATTCTCACTTGGCATCTCATTGCCCTGCCACCTCGTTCACAAACGAAGATTCTACTAGCTAGTCTCATGACCTCCTATCAAAGCAAATAGGTCGCGATGCACCTTAGAAATTCGGGTTATGTGCTCTCGATTTCTGTTACAGCCGATAGGCCCCCGTCTTTATACCCAATGAGTTTATAATTACGTGTTCCCAACCAAGGGCGGCGAGAAGAAGTTATATAAAGATTTAGTAGGTGAGGGTTTTAGAAGGATCCGTCACAATCGTGATATACTCGATGAGGAGGTTGAAAACCACACGAGATGGCGGGCGCCTCCACTTTAAACATGCTTTAACAAATATCGAATATCGACTTGTGCCTAATAAAAGGGTTGGAGGGTTTAATTAAAACCAATAGAATTTTAAGCACTTAAATCAATTTATTAAAAAAAATAATATAAAGAAAAGAAAGCTTGTGGCATTGGTACAGTTACACCTAGCTCACTACTTAGCCCGTTAACAAAAGTCTCTATCTCGTAATCTTTCAGCTGCTACTTCTTACTTGTATATTTGAACGGCACTCTTTGCACGTACAAATCAAGTAATAATATATATACAGGATCTTTTCAATTCTTTTTTTTTGTCTCTTTACAATTTGTGGTGAATCCTCCCTTCCAATATTAATTACTATAATTCACATGTATCACCTCCACCCCAAGAGCATCTTCCTACTTCATGCCTAAATTCATTCAAATTGAATATATATATATATATATATATATTTATTTATTTAATGCGTGTTGTATTGATTATATAATAAATAAAAGTGAAAGGAAAAAAAAAAGGTAGTATCTAATTGAAACCGAGGGAGAATATATGTCATACAAAGTCTATACATTCACATATTTTATTCACCTTCCTTGCATCATTGTATATATCTCTCGATCGTTTTTGTTAATGTTATTGACAAAATCCGTTTCAAATTTGAGTTGTAATATTGAATTATTTAGATAAGAGTTTGTTTAAGTGTTCAAGATGTCTCCTAAGAAGATTAGGATTGAAAAACGTTTGAATTACGAAGATTAGAATTGGAAAGCATTTGAATCATGATGATAAAGATAAAGAACGTTCAAATTTTGAAAAGGAGTTCAAATTCGTGAAGTGTGATTTGATCCTAAAATCTCTCAAGTTTATCTCCGGAATATGAGCTTCGCTTGATCTTCGCCTGACCTTAGCTCGAGTGACATTGTCATTTTTCCATACAGTAAGTTTCACTCTATTTTCGCCCTAGATTAGCTCGAGCTAAATTGGCATTTAATTTCCATACAGTGTATTTTGCCCTAGCTTCGCCCTATCTTCGCTCGAGCTAAATTGCCAGATTTTCATACAGTGTGTTTCGCCCTATCTTGGCTCGAGCAAAATCCCCTGTTTTTCAAATTGTCTTATCTTTCTCTATTTAAACCATGAGACCTCGTCCAAATTGATTACCCAAGTTATTTCCTTCATTCCTTTAGCGTTTTATGCTTGAGAGAAACATTCTTTGAGACCTTTGCACCTAAAGTGTTTATATTTTCTCTCTCCTACATCAATCACCTGAATTACCATTGAAACCAACCTCTTATGAGAAGCCTTCAGAGAGTTTAAGGAGATTGACAGCCGAAGTTACCGGTGTTGAAGAGATTTACAAGAAGAACCTCAGAAGGCTGAGGGTTAACCGCAAGGGAGCGGGTCTAGGTTGGATTACCTAGACTATTACTTCGGGGTTGTCAGAGTCAAGCAACTGGATGTTGCCCGTGTCTGAGTCACCTGGGTAAGGTTTATATTCTTGTGAATTTTTGGTAGCTGCTAGCCCGGAGTGTTTTTTTCATTTGATAAGGTTTTTCACTTCGTCATTAAATCTCGTGTCTTGATGTGTGATTGATTTATTATTTCTGATTGATATCTTTTTTTGATATTTGTTTTAATATTCCGCTGCATATTTGTTGATTGTTAAATACTTTTCAGATCTAGACAAGACTCTTTTAGGACTTGTTCTAAATTTGTCTATTCATAGAAAAAGAAAGTAACAATACCTATTCACACCCCTCTAGGTGTTCTTTAAGGTCTAAACAGATTTTTCAGTTTTCATGTGTCTTTATTTTTGTGTATCTGGATACGTCTTTGCTTTGTGACGAATTGCTTTTAGGACGTTGATGCGCAGGTGTTTCAAGGCCCAACAAATGAGGATCAATTTGTTAGTTTTCAACTTCGCTTGGGTATATATCATGCGTGGATTTCTTTTTCATTCTTCCAAATTAACTAAGAAAAAAAGAACTTGACCTAAGTATAGTTAGAAACTCATGAGTACTTTGTTGGTAGCTACTTTCTCTTTCATATCACACATTTGCAACCCAAAACTTTATGATTATTGGTAATACCTAATTAGTTGTCGTCCTACACCAACCAAGTGTTAAGGAGGGATCAAGATTCTCTCCAAATTGTTGCTCGAATGAGATTATCAAATTCAAAGAGAAATATACATAATATTTAGTTTCTTCATTATATTATATTGTTTGTATTAATTATTGGACAATGTGAATCCTAAGACCTGCATATTTTTTCCATCTTTCGTCAAATTGGATCATTTAATTTGGACAAAAAATTGAAAATAATCTCTATCCATCAAAAAGATCAAGTTAGGTCAGGTGAGTTGAGTAAGAATAGGTTTAAAAAATTGTTGCTTATAACCTAGAACTAGGACTAGGGTAACTTAGAGGTGGCCTCCTGGCATATCTAAGTTAATGTGTGGGTGAGGGTTAATTATAACCTAGAAGTAGGTCTAGGTCACTTGTTAACATAGAAGTATACAGGGAGGAAGCTAGGGGTAGGGGAGCTTTCTAAACTGTGTAGAGATTAAAGGTAACATTTTTTTAATGTTATGCACTTAGTGACGAAGCTAGAAATAAATTCTTGGGGGGCCAATTGCATAAAATTTTACGTTGGGGAAAAATGAATAAATTGTAAAATTCTGCCCAAATATATATATATAACCGGTCAACTGTACCCAACGCTGAAACTTACTCAGAAAATTTGGACATCATCGAGCCCTTTCGTTAAACAACCATGCAGATTTTTTTCAGATGTTGATGGTTGGGGCCCATTAATTCTAACCACCACAGATGGCCCATTGAGACTTTAATGCTGGTTCTCCATATGCGAGCCCGTTACTAAAACTTCAGACCCATTGGCATCGTTTGGGAACTCTGCATTGGGACATAACTTAAGAAGTCCTTTCAGCATGCACCCAATCTATTAGAAAAACAAAGGGATTATTTACCCATCTCGTTCTTAAGTTTTGACCCATTTTAACAAATTGTCATTCGATTTTTAAATTGATTATAAAGGTCCTGAGTATATAATTTTTGTTAAAGAAATCCTTTTAAAATTTATTTTCAAAGTTAAATAGTTCACACGTCAGCTCCAATCATAAATTTGACACGTGTCACATAAATTCACCCGAACTGGTTGAGTTACATCATGGTCGGGGTCGAGTTTTGAAACATGAACTCGAGAAATATCAGGTCGCGTTTGGGTCTCTAACCCGAAACCAAAGCATTCAATGGAACTGTAACACCCAAGATTTCTATTTTTAAATTTATTTGAATTTGTTATTTGATATTTGAAATGTATTCTTTAAATTTGAAATTTGAGTTTAATTCATTTAAAAAAGTTGAATTTTTATCTTTGACCTAGTCAAACCTTTTTAAAATTTGAAAGATTTTATGATTATTTAAAATTAAAAGTTTTAGACTTCAAAAGGAAGTCTATTACTAGTGTGAGTCTATATATAGATTTACACATTGGTTTTAATTTTTACAGACCTCAATTTTACACCAAGAGGAAAAAGAAGAGTTTTCTTGCTTACATCTAGACGAAATTTCTTGAAGCAAATTCAGGTATTTCGAATTTCTTGATATTATATTTGTATTATTTTTATGAGAGATCAAACCATAGGATGTCTAGATATAGCCCTAATTATTTCAAGATTTTCGAAATAGTTTGAATGGGGTTCTTGGAGTAATTGAAATTTGGGTTCAAGATTTGTTTAAGGAAAAATTAGGTTCTTGATCTGAGTAGTAGACCGAATTATATTTTTTATAGCCTACTTTAGACATCGAAAAATTCTGATTTTTAGATATTGCCTACTAGACATCTGTAGGAGGACCTAGTTAAAGTTTCGTAATGTTTGGAGATGTATTGGTATGGTTTTAAAAATCTGGAACTTAGGATTAGAGAAATCGGAATTGCTGAGAAAGATTCATTGATATAGATTGTCATTTTGAACCGGATGACATAGATATGACTTGAATTTCTGCTTGAACTTTTATGAGTAGTTGTATAACCCATATATAAATCTTTGGTATAAATTTCGGGATTTTTTGATATTTTAATAGATCTTTATGAATTCTGGAAGTGATGAGTACCGAATTATTCAGGGTATAGTTTGACTGAGGTTTACAAGGAATTTGGATATGCAATTTTACAGGTGTAGCCTTAGCATCCTAGGGAAGAACATAGTTTAATTTGGGGATTTTAGGGAAACCCGAGATAGGTAAGATATATTTTAGAATCTGACCAGTGAATTTCGGATCTAATCCTGTTGGGCACATTTAGAGTTTCATTTGTATTTCCGTTTGAGCGTATTATGATACGTTAAATTTTGTATTGATAGGTGCTAAGTCAAAGGCTTAATTGCTTGAAGATCTAGGTAAGCGGAGTTATTATGCTAGATTTTTCTAAAAGACCGAGGTGATATTTGAGAAATTGCATGTTTTAATGAAAATCCTCTGAGTTTTATGTGCATTACTTTATGATTAAATTGTCAAAGGTTATAACATGAAATGTGTAAACATGAGCCTATTTTTATGTCCAATGATATTCATGATGTTTTCAATATTTAAAACAAAGCTTTTTTATATTTATTGTTATTCAAGATTATGCATGTATTTCATGAAAAGATGATAAAGATGCAAAGTTCAAAGTGAAGTTTATTTTATGATATGTTATGTATTTTCAAACCCTGAGGCCTAGAGTTACAGAGTTACAGAGACGGCGCATTGGTACCAATTGCAACCCATTGAGTGCATCCATTCTGGAAACGAAATGACTTTTTTGTAGATTCTTACCGAGTGCACACTTGGACATGGCCAAGCTTTAGTAAGGAAGAATTATACCCATAGTATTGGCTTAGTTTGGTTGATCCTCAAACTAGGTAGCAACTGCACAACCCTGTCACGGGGGGAAACGTGACCCATAGTTATTGCCAAAAGGATTTTCTTATATAGATAAAACTGATTTTCTATAGTATTATGTTATATAGATAAAACTGTTTTATTGAAATTATCAAAAACAACTTTCAACAATTTAGAAAGATTTTAAATATTTTATCTCTTACTGTTACAGTGTGGCTCATGGGATATACACTTGCATAATGATTTTGCTTACTGAGTTGTTGAACTCACCCCCCATTGTTTTCCTTATTTTCAGATGTTGATCAGGAGCGTGTCGATAGTTAGGATTAGATGGCATGTGGGCGGGTAGCTGAGTGATTATTAGAATAAATGTTTGACTCTAGTATGAGTCTAATCATGTTTAGATTTGTCTTTGTGTGCTGAAAGAGTTTTTTTAAAGTTTTATTAAGAGAGATTTATTGAAGTTTTCAAATAAAGTTTATTCCGCATTTATTATTAGATATGTTTTAAATAAAAAGTCTAATTGTTTATTGCAAGTTAGTCACCCTCTAACCTTTGAGGTTTGGGGCGTGACAGGAACACAATCCCGACGGTTTTAGCTTTTTTCGGGATCGGGGTCGGGTTTTGAAACATGAATCAAAGAAAAATTAGGTTCATGTTCGAGTCTTTAACCCTAAACCAAAACATTCAAAGGAACTCGAACCCGACAGTTTTAGTTTTTTTCGGGCTCAGGGTCGGGTTTTGAAATATGAACCCGAGAAAATCATATTTGTCTTCAAGTCTCTAATATGAAATCAAAGCATTTAATGGAACCCAACCCCGATGGTTTTAGCTTTTTTATGGAGTCGGGGTTCAGTTTTGAAACATGAACCCAAGAAAAATTAGGTTTGTGTTCAGGTCTCTAACCCGAAACCAAAACATTCAAAGGAAACCCGACCTCGACGGTTTTAGTTTTTTTTTGGGGTCAAGGTTGGGTTTTGAAACATGAACCCAAGAAAAATTAGGTTTGTGTTCAGGTCTCTAACCCAAAACAAAAGCATTCAAAGGAACCTGACCCTTACGGTTTAGCTTTTTGGGTTTGGGATCGGGTTTTGATATATGAACTCGAGAAAAATCAAGTCTGTATTCTGGTCTCTAACCCAAACCAAAGCATTTAAAGGAACCTGACCCCTTTCTTACTCTCTTGAAAACTTTTTTTTTATTTTATTTCGAATATGTTAAAAATTAAGTTTATTAATCATATAAAATTATTAAAAAATACTTTCAAAAAATATATTTGATGTAACAATCAAACACCAGAAATTAGAATGCTTTACTGAAATATAATGCATTTGAATCTATTTGACAAAAAAAAAAGTACGAGCCTTAATGTAAAAGTGAGTGAAACAGAAATATAGTGGCTTGGACCATTGAGCTAGGATTATTCGAATTCCACCTTGAATGATTGCAATTGATTAACAGATCAATCACTGCTCTCGTCAAGTCAAAATAATCGGATGATTCAAATTTAAAGAACAACTATTAACATAAAATAAGAAATTACTTGCTGGAGTTTGTGCTTTTTACCTTGAATAGAGATACGTGCTTTCAATCAACATATATATAAAATCTAAAGGACTCACAATGTTTGTCTTCACCCGAACACAAAACAGGGGAGGAGGTCACGCAATGCCCTTAGACCCCAAATAGCATATATGCAACCAGTCCAGCAGGGAGCACTAAGAATTAGAGGGTGGTCTAAGGATATAGTGGAAATCCGATCGGTTTAACTCTGCCCAGGCTAAGCATAGAAGCTCGAAGTTCTTTTGAGGCACCAGATGCTATTTTTAACCAGAGAAATAACGTCGTTGAGAACATGCACCCGTCTATGGTCTCCCTTGCCAAAGGCTCTAGTACGTCTCTTCTTCCAAATAGAATGCACAGCAGCAGCAAGCAGAACTTTCCTAGTATTACTAATCAGTGACATGCGCTTAAACTCCGTAGTCGCCCATTGGATCAAATCATTCGAGTTTGTATAATTCCTAGCGACCAAGCATTTATCTCCCCAACTACACCAAATTCTGTTGGAGAAATGACAAACGAAGAATAAATGATTCAAATCTTCAGCACCTTCCTCGAATAAGAGGGCATTTGAGGTCACAAGGAATACCAAGCTTCCTCAGTCTCATTCGAGTATTGAGTCTGACTCAAATAGACAACCAGAGATTAAAGGCATGCCTTGGCGAGACCCCCTAGCCCAAACAAGGCGATGCCACTGCATGCGCCTCATTAGTTCCCGCCTCTGCGGAACTGAATTATAAATATGTGTGTAGTTTTACTAGCTAAAGAGAATCGAATCGAGCCTCTATGAACTTTGTTCACGAACTTAAAGCAAATCGAGCCGGGTTTATGTGAGACTGGCTAGATATTCAAAGTAAAATCACTGTTCAAGCACAGCTTGTTTATTGAAGGAACCAAGCTTTAGTCGAATTCAAACTCTTCATCAACACCCGTTCATTTACACCGGAATAGTAATAATTAATTTTCTAGTATGCTACAAAAAAATAACCTTTAAGATCTTGAATCAAAAACTGATGAAAAGAGTATTCTTAATTTGAATGTTACTCAAACCCAGGGAAACGCTTGTTTTGCTTTTTCAAAAATTCAAGTGCTATCTTTTTTTTTACCCCGACATTGGCACTGTGATACAAAATTTTGAATCACTATTTTTTTCACAAATTGTAGTTTGTATCCTTGTTGCCAAAACATGCAAAATCTCTTTCTGAATAGGATGAGATGTATATTTTACATTTTTTGGAGCATTTTCTAACACAAGCTCGACAACCTTCTCATTGTACGTTGATACAACTTTTACCAATTCAAGAAAATTACCTCGATTTTTGGAGTCAGGACCTTCATTGTGGCCTCTAAGAGCAAATGCTTGAGATGTTAAATAATGAATACAATCCATTGAAATCTTCAATTGCAATCGATTGTTCATGATTTGTTTTAAGCTTTACCTCTCAATCACCTTATCAATATCCTTAGATTAGTCCATCAAAGCCTCGCAACACCTAACCACATTATTATGAAGTGAGCCTGGATCTTTACCAACATAACTTAAAAAGCGCAATGATTGTCATCATTTACTTTCTTCTAATTTCGAAATCCTTCCATAGTAAATGCACTAACTCCAGGTCGTCCAGTTGGCTTTTTACTAAAAAGATAACACGGTAGACAATATGCAGCATCCTTCGAAGGAGAATATTCTAACCAATTAAATATCATTAGAAGGGATGAATCGTTATGGTCCTGTGTTAGCGTATAATCTTAGTTGGCTTTAGCTTCGTGTGCAATTGAGTTTAATTCCTAAGATATAAAGGTGTCTTGAAGCTCCAATGTATAACTGAAGGCAGCAGTGCAAGTACATGTTCGGACATATGTTTCTGGGATTCAAGTTTGATTAGAGCATGCACGTAGTCAGTTAACGCGAGATGGAGGCATAACATTTTTCCTGTGAAAGTTCAAGTTCATTCGAAGTCAGATAAAAGTTCGATAAAATCGTGTTTTATAACAACTGTAACATAATCGAGTTAGAAAGATTCTAATAGATTATTGGACATCAAGAATGCCAAGATGGTTTAGAAAACTTCCTGATTATACCATGAATTACCCTTAGTATATATTTCAAAATTTTATCATTTTTAATAACTTAGAAAAATATAGAAATTGAGCCTTCCTTGAAAAAACCCTCTCAAGAGCCTCTATTTTTTTTTTTGAGATTGTATTGTGTGAACTAAGCATGAATCCTTGATACATATCCCCTCCCTTTAAGTTCTAAGTTCCAGATTTGATCACCATACATTTCCCTAAAAGAAATTCAAGATCTTCAGAGTTGGTGAAAATCTAGGAGGTCACGAAGTGCCCTATTTTTGAAGTTAATGTCGGTGTGAGTTTACATGGAGGACAACGTGCTATGAACAGTGAGGTAAAGTGTCTAAGCTTATTGAATCCATAAGAGGTTTTCACTCTCTGCTAGTTGCAGATCCGGATGTGGTATTCTGGGTAATAAATTGAGTGTGTTAGATTAGAAATTTTGGAATTCTTGAGTCTATAGATCACTGTGTATTTTGAGTTTAAAAAGCTAGTGATATCTTTTCCCTGGCTTATGGGCCTGTAGAATTTTTGTCTCTTGAAATTTGTTTCCAAAAGATTTTCTCTTCGTAACCAAATATTGGTGTCATTGTATGGTGATTGTTAAGTTTATGATGTTATTGATTAATTGTTGATAATCTTTGAACAGTGGCTAAGAAGTGATAGTGTTCTTGGCTATCTTGAATCTCTGATAATGAGAGTCTAATGTTTATGATTTATATTCCACATTGATAAGTCTTGATATAGATTTATAGTAGTTGAAATTGCTGATTTGCACTTGTGAAGATTGTGTAGAAAGTTATAGAAAAATTTGTAAAACCTATTCACCCCCTCTCTAGGTTCGGGTACTATAGATTTGAGTCTTAAATTGTCTTATTCAATTGGTATCAGAGCAGACCTCGATTCCTTAAACTAATTTTGGGTTAATTACAAAAATCCCCCACGAACTTACACCCCAATCTCAAAACCCCCCCTAAACTTGAACTCATTGCAACCAGACACCTTAAAATACCTATTGCGCTTCAATTGGGTTTTTGACCCAGTTTTGACGTTAAATGAGATGTTTTCCGTCACAAGTGATATCCAACTCATGCGAAAAGACCAGATTGCCCATTCTCTTCCTCCTCTGCACCTTTGCCTTCGGCCTCTTCTCCCTCTTCAATCGCAACGCTAAAAAGGAGCTTATCACTCTCCTGTTGTCTGAATGAACAAAAGGAGGAATGAAACAAGTGCTATTCTTCCTTCTTTAGTTGTGGAAGGAACAAGCAATCGGTATTCCACAAATAAACTAAGTGTAACATAGAATTTCATATAGGATTAGTCCTTCTATACTTGATGATAGATAACTAGAACATATATGTTAGGTAAAAAGAAATTCCCTGCAACCTTCACGCAATACAGAAGTCAAGAAGAGCTAGGAAGGGCACCATGTTGAAAAAAGGGCAGAAAATTGTAAAAAACAAAAATTTGCACCCTCATTTATGTGATAACAACATAACTAGATAAAAGGAACACAAGATGAATTTCTGTCATGAACTCATATTGTGCGAATCCGGACTCCATCTGTCATACTAAGGCTGAAACTGGAAATCATATCTACTATTGCACTGTGGCATCCCCTCTAAATATGAGTTGTTCATTCATTTGACTCTCACGGCTACTTACAAACTAAAACAGGCACTGCCAATGCTATCTTCCCAACATCCTCATCAGCTTGCATTATCTTTTCAATCTGGGACTGTCACATTAACACTTTCCATCAGTAAACAAGATTCCAAATAAATCACAATGACAAGAATAACAACACATGCATGAAAACAATTCACCAATGAATAATTCACCAAAGCAACCAGTATGCATTATAGACCCGTGGGATATGAAATTTCCTACACAAACAAGACACCTAAAACAATAATTAGAAGATCCAGCACATATTTCTCACCTCATTCCCACAACCATCCTCCTCCCAGATCAATCCCGAAAAGGGAAGACCCAACTCATGGAACCTTAACTCAATTTCTCTACTAAGGAAGACCAGGAGAAATAAATTGACCCAAAACCTAGAACAAGACAAGTCGGATTTCCATGAGCCAAGAAAAATGAGGACCCATAAACTGATTTAAACCTAAACTTAATAATATGGTAATGAAAACCAATACCCAGTGCCCAAACAAAATGTAACCAGATCACATATCACCAAAAGAGGCAACGATGAAATCATGAAGCACCCATAAGCTGATTTCAACACTAGTGACATCGACTGGAAACCAAACACAAACATAATGAAAAATACAACCAATTCATAGTAGCACCAAACAAATCCCCTCACAAAGATTGTTTTGGCTTTTAGAACAAATCACAACCCCAGAGAGACGGAGAGAGAGAGAGTGGGCAATTCCTTGTTTGGGTTAGACAAGAGGGAGGCTTCGTAGAGAAGGAAAGGAAATAAAGTGAAGGAGAGAAGGGAGGAAGAAACAGGCCAAAACGCACGAAATTTGGGTTTGAAATTTTATTCGCATGTACTGGGGGAATTTTCATCTTTTCGCGTGGGATGGGTGTCACGTGATAGTCACGTGTGATGGAAAACGTGGGAGTTAACACCAAAACTGGGTCAAATACCGAATTGATACGCGATAGGTACATTGGGGTGGTGGGTAGCAACGAGTTCGAGTTTTGGGGGGATTTTGAGATTGGGTATAAGTTCGTAGGAGTTTTTGTAATTAACCCAATTATTAGAGATGGACAAGAGTAAATCTCTATGTGTTCCACCATTCTTTGATGGGTCAAACAATGCATATTGAAAAGTTAGGATGATGGTCGTTCCTAAAATCCATAGATGAGAGAGTTTGGACAGTTGTAACCACTAGATGGAAAAAATCAACTCTTAAAGTGAATGAAGTAACCACTGTTAAGGATTCACAACTTTGGACCTCGATTGAAAGAGAGACGGATGACTGGAACAACAAAGGAATAAACGTCATTTTTACGAGTGTGTCCCTTGAGGAATTTGTGAGAATCTCGAATTGTTAAATGGTGAAAGAAGCTTTGGGACATTCTATTGACTACCCATGAAGGTACTAAGGCTGTTAGAGACTCCAAATTGCAGATGAATATCTCTAAGTTTGAAGAAGGGCAGAAATTGGAAAGGCAATAAATCTAACTTGAAACCTTTTAGTAAACCAAGTTGGAAGAACGATGACCAGAAGGACAAACCTGAAAAGAGAAAGTTCAAAAATAAGCAAGAACAAGGGCTACTTTAGAACTGAATGCCCTACCTACTTAAAATCGAAAGGCCAGAATGATATGAAGACTTCACTTTTCAGATTTTGATATAGAGTCAAACTCCTCAGACCTTGAAAGCTTGAATAATGATAAGGTAAATTTTGTTGCATTCACATCTTCTATTAAAACTTATGAGTTTATTGATTTTAATGATGCGGAAAAAGTCATAACTGTGGATGTTGACGAACTTGAGTGCTTAAAAGAGTCTTATCAAGAGTTATGAGGAAATCATTAAAGTTAAGAAGGAGAATGCCTCTGATGGAAACAAAAAAAGATTGAGTTTTAATCATACTACTTTAGTTCCCATATCCCCAGACAAAGTGATTTTTGTGTGAGCAACTTAGAAAATTCAAAGTCCACTCGTACCACTAAAGAAGGTAAACAAGAATCCGACTGTGATTAAGACAAAGTGTCACGCCCCAAAATCAACAATAGAATTTTCAATCAAACAACTTGAAAATAATTATCTCATTTATTCGAAACAAAACATCATCAAAACCTTAATGCTTTCAAAACATAAACTTGTATAATTTTCAAAACAATACTACTCCCGCCCGCATGCAATCTAAGTCTAATTCTTGACACGTTCTTCAAAAATCTCTGAAAGTGGAGAAAATTATAACAGAGTGAGTTTGAAAACTCAGTAAGCAGAAAATAAAAATATATATTCTTTTATTTGAGCCGAAATAAAGAAAATAAAATAGCTTTATCAAAAAATCTCATTTTGCATCAACAGTAAGCCACATTGACCCATATGGCAGGGTTGTGCAACGACTTAACCGGCGACCAAACCAAATTAAGCCAATAGTAAGTGGATTTGGCCCTACTAAAACTTAGCCACGTACGCTAAGTGTGCACTAGGGAGAAACTCACACATAAACCAATCCGAAGAATGAGTGCACACAGTAATCAGTAAGTTGGTACCAACAACAGCAGTTATCAGTAATCCGTAGCAGAACATCGTCTCAGGATTTGAAAGCAGTATAATATATAATATCATAAATCGAAATAGAAATAATATTCAGCAGAATACAGAATCTTTAGAACAATAATATAAACATATCTCAGTATGTCTTTTAAATTCCACTATGGTTTTCAGAATAACATAAGCCTCCAATAAAAAAATATTTTCCTCAAAGTCTTTTACGAAAACATGTTTGTCATTTTTGAAGAAAAACAGTATAGTGGCTCCGGTTACCCAATTTGCTTCAACAATTGAACCACTTTAGATTTCACGTATTGCAACGACCCAAAAGAACCGAGGGAAATCGAGAAACTCATCGATGGCCGAAATTGACTTAGAGAAAGATAAAGAAAAACTCAAAATGGAGAATAACCCGAAATTGAGTGGTGTTCACTACAATCTGAACGAAACTCCCTTTTATAGGTGTTGAGAGCTTAATCACAAGGTAAATGATGAGTCTCCAAAGTTCTAAAAGATTTTGAGGAAACACCTTCGATTACCACTTATTATTGACTTTAATCACATAAAGAAACTTAAAGCAAATCATTAAAGAGATGAAACACCCAAACAAACGGTTAAAAATGAGTGAGAAAATGAAGAGAGAGAGATTTGATAAGAGAGAAAACACAGTGAACCGCCTACATCCACCCCTCAAGCTCCTTCACCGAGCCTTGAGGTTTTCCACTATCTTAAACCAATAGCTTACAGATTAGCTTCCGGGTGCTAGTGAACCGTACAAGTATTTTCCCGGGATCAACACTCAAACCCACCCAAGTGGTTTTTCTGGTTCACCACTCACAATCTCACCAAGCTTGAGATATACACTCTAAAAGCTTCTTCTTTAGTGAACAACCTCACTAAAGGACACACCTCTATTGGATAGGTAGATGGAAGAACAAAAACTCTCTTGATAGAGTAGATATGAAAATGGAAAGCTCTATCTCTTTATTCACACAAAAACAAGGATATGAAAGTGTGTTTTGTGAGAATGCTATGAGAAATATAGAATAAGAAGGTTTAGAATATTTCTCAAGTAGTAGAAATGATATGTGGTCGTTGGGTTATCATTTTAGACGAAATGAAGGTGTATTTATAGACCACATATGAAAACTAGCCGTTGAGAGTTTTTGCTAAAACGAGTCGGTCGACCGCTACAAGAACCGGTCGACCGCTTTAAGTTACCGTTACCCAACGGTCATATTGTCAGAAGCTTCAACGGCTCTTTTTTCAAAACCAACCGGTCGACCGCTACATGAGGCCGTCGAAGTACCGATCGACCGCTTGAACAGCCGGTCGACCTCCTCAACTTAAGCATGATCCGGTTCTTTTAAAAATAAGGTTTTTGATCACTTTTAAACACCCAATTTTAAAGGCTTACTTCCCATAAGTATATGAAAGGTTTGAGAATATATTTTGGGTGTTTTGAAACCTTTAAAAATATTTTAATCTTTCAAACAAAAGGTAAAACGGTTTATGCACGTTTTGAAAGATATGCAAGTGCGTGATACAAATCCTTGTCAAATGTGAAATAAAGAGTTACAAGGATTATACCATAAGGTCTTGAATCTTCACTTTAAGCTCCTTGCATCTTCTTGTTCTTTTTTCTTCAAGGTTTGACTCTTTTCTTCAAGTTGTCTTTGTCTTTGAAGATGTCCATTTTGTAAACTTATCCATTTATTGAAATCATCAAAATCTCGATTGTTTAGAAAAGCCAACAAAGATCGGCGGCCATATGTTGAAACTCGGTGTTTTAAGGTTTGGGGAAGAAGAAAATCAAAACACATAAGGGTGAGAATTTTATCCGGCGGAATCCGGAATTTTCGGTTCCAGTTCCGATACCGGTATTTCGGAACCGGTTCCGGCCTATTTCGAAATTGGAACCGGAACCCATTTTATAACAATTCTGGAACAGAAAAAGTAACCGAAAATTCTAAAGGAAATGCCGGAACTTGCCGGTTTCAGAATTCTTTTAAAAAAATAATGCATGTCTTTATGGCTTTTAAGTAGTTAGTTGTTCATTATTCATAAAAGGACAAAATGAGATGTAAGTATTCTATTCATTGTTTTTCTTTGACTTTTTCAACGCATATCTCCTTCATTGGATCTGCAAGGAACAATCTAGAAAAACCAAATACGCAGATCTCCTTCATTCTCCCCTAACATCGACGTCCCAGCCCCCACCCTCCCTGTCGCTACCTCACAAAATCTCTCTCTCTCTCTCAGCTCTATCACCTCTACAAGGACGTGGCACTCTCGTACTTATTCTTAGCCAACAACCTCCAATACTTTGTAGCAAAAGTCTGCACGTGGAACCTGAAGCGCCTTCAAACTACGAACACATCATTGCCAGAAAATCCAGAGGCAGAGATTTCACCGGAGCATGCTAGGAACTGTTTTAAGAAATTCAATGCGGCGTTCGACGAAACGTACAGGAAAAATAGAGCATGGATCGTCGCCAAACCCAAAATCAGAGACGAGATCAAAGTTTTGGTGGCGAGGAAGGTTGGAACGGGGTACAAGAAGTTTTATGACAAGTATTGGGGCCGATTGAGGCAGGAGGTTGGGTATATTTTGATATTTAGTTTTTGGCATGGTGTTTTTTATTTCCTTGTTCTTGATTTTTTTCAATGAAGGTTTTTGGCATCGGTGAGTTTGAAACTGTGATGATGGTTGAAGTTTCAGAGAGATGTAGCTTTGGTTTTGGAGTTGGAAGCCGAGAAAACAGTGTCTATTGATTCCTCTCGATTTTCCCTCGTCCTTGAAATCTCTCTTTCACTCTCCCTATAATGGAACCGAAATTTCTGGAAATTTTCGGAATGGAATCAGAATTAAAATATTGGTTCCGGTGGGTACCAGAACCGGAATGGGTAATTGCGGTTCCATCCGTTCCGGTAATCACCCTTAAAAACGCACCGTTTCACTTAAAAAAATCCAATTAGAGCAAAACGAGTTTAAATAAAATAAAAATTCACCATATGAAATAAACAAGCAAAGACGCCTCAGGGGTCCAACTACACCTCTCTCCCCCTATGCACCTTGGTTCGAATCCCAGCCTTGCAAAAACAATCTTTTCTTCTTCTTTTTTTAAAGATCGGGTTATCACATTTTTCCCCTCTTAAAAAAAAGGGTAAACTCATAGTTAGCCTCATATCTTTGGGGCAAAATCAAGTTACTACCCTTATTTTTCAAACCAACAATTTGAGACCCATATATTTCAAAATCACTCAATCATCGCCCTCCGTTTAAATTTACCATCAAATTAGACGGTTTTTAGTGAAATGACCAGAATACCCTTGATAAGTGATGGGTAGATGACCAAACTGCCCTTCCTCGTTTTTCTTCTTCATTTCCCGCCTCGACTGAAGCTCGTACGGATTCCTGGGTATCACTTTCCGTTGCCGCACAAAGCGATGCACGCCATCCAATCCAACAACGCACGTCACTCCGGTTTTCGAGAAATGGGCACGAAGTGAAACGTTGGAGCGTTCTAAAGCACAAGTGCTCATCTCCAAATGATTTCTCAATAACTTCTCCTTGAACAGTGACCCATTAATGTTATCCGGAGGTTGAGACAATATAGCGATATGGGTGGATCTTGACACCCGAAAGAGAAGGAGAATGGCTGCTCTCTATTAACTGCACAGGAACAACCCATCGCCAGTTACCATGCTCTCTATTAACGACATGCTTTCCTCAATATAAGCATCAACATAGAACTCACCCCATTACCTGGAACAAAACTTTAAGATACCAATTTATCATCATCATATCCCAACATATTGTTTACAATGGGGTTTCGTTCTGTCGGCGAACATGACAAGGTTACTATGTTTGGCATACTATTGAAGTATTTCTCCTTTCTTATGTATCGAGGACACCAACCATTTAGGTTCCATGTAGGATATCAAGGAAGTGGCCATATTGAGAATCTCCTCTAACGGGAGAGGGAGATCGAACCGAGCTATTTGAATTTTTCATTCAGTTGACTTTTGTTTTAATGATTATTTTTGTCAATTATTTAAGCCTTATATTGATTACAATTTCTAATGTGGGAAGATAAGAATGATTATTTGAATTTTTCATTCAGTTGACTTTTGTTTTAATGATTATTTTTGTCAATTATTTAAGCGTTATATTGATTAAATTTTCTGATGTGGGAAGATAAGAATGAAGGCAGAGTTGGAAAAAGTTTTGATGCATGCAGAGTTGGATGCACACGACAACAAAGATATATTATTTTTTTAATGGTGCATTTTATTTTATTGTTTTGAATATTGTGATTAATTATTTAATGATACATTTTGTTAATTAGTTTTTTATTTAATAATATATTTTTGAATAATTTTCTCACAATTTTTAAATAATCTAAAAAAATAAAAACAAGTCGTTCCAACGTTTGTTGTAACGATCGAAATCCAATGTGCCTCTTATACGTTCGAACATTATCGTTTGTTCATAAGATGTTCGAACAACGATTTTGTATTCCCTGGTTCATATATCGAATAGATATAACAATATCCGTTGGAACACAATAAAATGTTCGAATATTTATTTACTTTTCGTCTGAAACCATCCAAACGTTTTTGTCGTCAACCGTTGTAACATACAGTTGGCTTTTGTGCACAATCGAGATTTTGATGATTTCAATAAATGGATTAAGTTTATAAAATGGACATCTTCAAAGACAAAGACAATTTGATGAAAGAGCCAAAGACTTGAAGAAAGAAGAACAAGAAGATGCAAAGGAGCTCAAAGTAAAGATTCAAGATCTTAGGGCATAATCCTTGTAACTCTTTATTTCACTTTTGACAAGGATTTGAATCATGCACTTGCATATGTTTCAAAACATGCATAAACCGCTTTACCTTTTTTTTGAAAGATTAAAATGTTTTTAAAGGTTTCAAAACCCCCAAAACTCTCAAACCTTTCATATACTTATGGGAAGTAAGGCTTTAAAATTGGGTATTTAAAAGTGGTAAAAACGTGACTTTAAAATAACCAGACTGTGTGCTTATGTTGAAGCGATCGACCGACTGGTGAAGCGGTTGACCGGTCCTTCGACCGCTTGGTATAGCAGTTGACCGGTTAGTTTTAAAATAGATCCGTTGAGCTTCTGAAAATATGACCGTTGGGGTAACGGTAACTTGAAGCGGTCGACCGGTTCATGTAGCAGTCGACCGGCTCGTTTTAACAAACGACTCACAACGGCTATAAACGGCTTGTTTTCATTTGTGGCCTATAAATACACCTTCATTTCGTCTAAAATGTACAACCAACAACCTTATATCATTTAGATCACTTGAGAATTATTCTAAACCCCCATATTCCATATTTCTCATATCATTCACATAAATTACACTTTCACATCCTTGTCATTGTGTGAATCAAAAGAGATAGAACTTTCAATTTTCTTATCCACTTTTTGAGAGAGTCTTGTTCCTCAAATCTTCTACCAAAATAGGTGTTTCCTTTAGTGAGGTTGTTCACTAAAGAAGAAGCTTTGAGAGTGTATATCTCAAGTTTGGTGAGGTTTTGAGTGGTGAGCCAGAAAAACCACTTGGATGTGTTTGAGTGTTGAGTCGAGAGAAAACACTTGTACGGTTCTCTAGCACCCAAAAGTTAGTGTGTAAAGCTATTGGACAATAGTGGAAAACCTCAAGGCTCGGTGAAGGAGCTTGAAGGGTGGATGTAGGCGGGTTTGCTGAACCACCAAAAAAATTAAGTGTTTGCTTCTCTTACCCTTCTCCTTACTTTTAGCACTTATTTATATTTGTTGCATATTTACACTTGTGATAAAATAGGCTTTACTTTCAAACACGTCTTTGGTGGTTTTATGCGAAAAGTTTAGAAAATCACTTCACTCCCCCTCTTGGGTTGCCTTAATCTTGGACTTTCAATTGGTATCGGAGGTTGATGGTCATTTTGGATCCGCTTTGCTTTACATCTCAATTACTTCTATTGTTATCATCAAAACATTGATTGTGACTAAAAAAGAGAGGGCTTAGACCGAAAATGATGATTTGAGATGATGGGGATCGATTTTAGGGCATGTTATGGTATTTTGAGAAGAATTTGAGAGTGTTTGGGTCGAGAGAAATGAAGCGGTTCACCGCTTTTGAGCAAAGGAGGATTGCTATGCGTCAAGCGCAATAGAAGTTCCTTCAGGAGAGTTTTACTTTTATGCAAAAGGAGCAGAGACAATTCTTTGAGGACATGAGGACTTTTATGACCCGTTTTCCTCCACTGTCATGATTTTCATGGCATCTGCATTTTCATTTTGCTTTTATATTCTTCTTTGCTTATTTATTTATTTTTTATGATGACAAAAGGGGAGAAGAAATTATGTCTCTTTTTGTATCTTTATACTCCTTTGAAACTTTGATGTACTGCTTAATTTTGATATGGATGCCTCTTTGTTATTCATATGCAATCATTTCCTATTATATGCTAACTTTTGTCTATGAAGTATCACAATATCCAAAACACAACATCAAAATACAAAAGATAGGGGGAGACAAGATCAATTAATTTATTTTCATCATAAAAAATGGGGAGATTGTTGGCTTTTAGTCACAATCAATGTTTTGATGATAACAATAGAAGTAATTAAGATATGAAGAAAAGCGGATCCAAAATGAGCACCAAGCTCCGATACCAATTTTAAGTCCAAGATTAAGGCAACCCAAGAGGGGGGTGAATTGGGTTTCAATACTTTTTCGAAACTCACCCTAAAGAATGTGTTTGCTAGATACAAGTTTCACAAATGTGATTGATTGCAATAAAGGATAATACCCTAAGGTCTTGAATCTTCACTTTGAGCTCCTTTGCATCTTTTTGTTCTTCTTTCTTCAAGTCTTTGGCTCTTTCATCAAATCGTCTTTGTCTTTGAAGATGTCCATTTTATAAATTTAATTCATTTATTGAAATCATCAAAATCTCGATTGTGCACAAAAGCCAACAATCTTCCCATTTTTTATGATGACAATAAATTGATAGTTTTGGGATGACATCTTCTGCAATTGGACAAATATTTAAAACTTATGACAAAACATTAGTTGTAGCCATTTGGATTCATAAAGGGTAATACAATTAAAACATAATCCAATTCAAAGGAGAATATACAGTCATCAAAACTATTTGCACATTTATCCCCCTTTGTCACATCAAAAAGACAAAGGACACTTTTCTCCCCAAATATGCATTTTAAAAGCAAAGGGAATACAAGCATGTAGACATTTAAGAATTCTCCCTGTTTGTCAATCAAAAAGAGAATGCATGGATAGAGTTCAAAAGTTCATTTTTCATCCAAAAGAACAAGTTTGGGTTTTAAATGACAATCTCATTGAAATGGTATAGAGGATGTCTAACGGGGACTCAAGAGTCCATCGCTATTACGATAGTAGGCCACCGAGTGGATTTGTACCAACCTTTTAGCTACCAATAACATAAAAGTCCTCATGTCCTCAAAGAACTGTCTCTGCTACTCTTGCATAGAAGTGACACTCTCCTGAAGGAACTTTTGTTGCGCCTCATGCATAGCAATCATCCTTTGCTCAAAAGCGGTGAACCGGGAATCAAAGGAAGAGGTATGGTCGGGAACTCTGGTAGGAGAAGGAATTATGGGAGTATCATCAGCCATATCAGCATCTATATCAAACTTCATTGTCTCAGCATCTACCTCCTCACCAGTAGGCTCATCCTCAGCCTCAATATCCTAATCAGTCTCCTCAGGTACATCCTCATCACTAGCCTGACGCTTAGGAACCCAAGTGTTTCTGGAAGTCCATCTATAGCTCACCCGGGTTAAGACCACAGTATCAAATTGCTCACACTTGGTCAAAGTGTCTCGCTCTCGAGAACTGAGTGCAACACCAAAATGTCTAAAAATCTGGGTAAACAGCACTTGGGTGGGTTTGAGTGTTGAGCCCGGGAGAAAACACTTGTATAGTTCTGTAGCACCCGGACGCTAGTGTGTAAAGTTATTGGGGAATAGTGGAAAAACCTCAAGGCTCGGTGAAGGAGCTTGAGGGGTGGATGTAGGCGGTTTTTTGCCGAATCACCTAAAAATCGAGTGTTTGCTTCTCTTACTCTTCTCCTTACTTGTAGTACTTATTTATATTTGATGCATATTTACACTTGTGTCAAAAGTCGGCATTACTTGCAAACACGTCTTTGGGGGTTTTAATTGAAAAGTTTAGAAAACCAATTCACCCCACTCCTGAGTTGCATTAATCCTGAAAACTAGCTAGGACTCACACATACAAATAACGGTTTCGGACGGATGTTCCAAATTTTAGAACGGTAGCTCAAATTTCAAACATATATTTTTCTAGGGTTGTTCAAATGTTTAGTTTTATTATCGAACGCATTTAATTTTTCAGTCGAAAAACGTTCGAACATTACCGACAACTGTCCGCTCTAAAGAGTTCAAAAGGTAAGTTGATTTCGATACCAAAATGCTTCCCGCCCTGAAAGGATTTTTTTGGGATGGAATACAAAAAAAACATTTTGTAACGAGTTTATTGGGACTGTCGGGGCGACGGACGGAATTCGAATTTTTTGGATTGGAAAAATCCGTCCCAAAAGACCAATTTGTTGTAGTGAAATACGGGGCTAACTGCTTAGAAAAAAAAAAGAAATACGGGGCTAACTATGTATGACTTTTCCCCATAATTATAATACTGATCACTAAGTACTTTTTTTTTAATCGATCACTAAGTACTTTGAGACTATCTGAGGAAACGTTTTGTGCAGATTGGCAAATATTTCTCAGAATATTTCTCTTTTCGTAGGAATATGTAGCCTTTCGTATGAATATTTCCCAGATCGCACGCGTATTGACCAACATTAATTTTCCTATATTTGGATATATTCTCGTTATCCACAAGAAAAGATAAAAAAACAAAAACAAAACAAAACATGGAGGAAGTAATGGTTTGCACGACATAAAAGCATCTGTACATGTCCGATTTATATCTCCACTAAGTTCTAAGAATTAATGGAAGCCCTGCGTAAGCTCGAGGTGACAAATTAAGAGAAGTTCAAAGTAGCATCCAGCACATGTTCACACGTGTGTCATTTTTCAAGTGAATTACATCTTTTCGAAGAATTTGGCCAGAACAATATACAGCTTCTAGTGAAATAAAAATATCGAGCATGTTTCTTGGCAGGTGCGAAACACCTAGCTATCTGATAACCAATCGGGTCCTTAAGAATTTTTTATAACTTGAAGACAAGTGAATGCTGAAGGATTGCAAGACCTTCCCTGAGATCTATTAGTCAGAGACTTATCAAGTTCGAGCTGACGTGCAGAAGAATTTCCTCCTTCCAATTACATCCTTATTAACCACACTAAACATACGATTCCAGGGGAGTCACTATATATAAACGTTTTTATAAATATTCTACATGGATCGCACAAGTATTGGATTGGAGCACACTGTACCAGCCACCATAAATCAACATAGCCTATAGGAATACTTAAAACATAATGAAAGCTATAAACTTCATAAATCATACGTATGGCATATAAGCAAGTATAGTTTGAACTTTGAAAGAAAAGCATGCAGATCACCGGAGTACGTAGAATAGTTTTCCAGGCAGTTTTTTAGTTCAGAATTCCATTCAACAGAAAAAGTATCATGCTTGTTACCGCCTTTCTTCACATGATAACAATCCTTTAATTTTATAGCTTGCGGATTAGTTTAGTTTTAAAGTTTGAAATTTTCTCTATGCTTTGGACTGCTAATTCTAGCGTAGAAACTTCTTTGTGTTGACGACAAGAACCTTCTTTGTGGTAAGCAGTAGCTGTTCGCGAATATTACATATTTTATCAGAGTATCCATTAATTATTTGCTATCGTGCAACCAAATAACTCCTCAATGATTCCAAATTGTTTTTCCTGGTTGAACCACCTGCGCGCTTATAAAAGGATTATCATTGTATCCCCTTCACTGCACCCATCCAACGTCCTCCTTGTGTATTCATAACAAAGACATGGCTTTCACACCTTTCTTGATCCCTTCAACGTTTCTTCTCTTGTTGTCCCTGTTGGTTATTGCCTCTGCTAGCGACTATGGATATGCTCCAAAACCAGACTATGGGAAACCCAAAACCGAGGGAAACGATAAGCCATTCCCTTCAAAACCAGAGTATCCCGAGAAACCAAAACTGAAAGGAGACGATACACATCTCCCCCCAAAACCAGATTATGAGAAACCAAATCCGGAACTGATCGTTGGTATTGAGGGGGTTATTTTATGTAAATCTGGTTCCATTTATGTTCCAATTCAAGGTAATCTCTACGTCCAACTGTTCTTTGTGACAGTCACCGATATCATTCCTTCTTTTAACTACGTCCAACATGCAATTACTATTTGAAAGGAGAGCTATCTTTATGCAAGCATGGGTCCAATGAGTCATCAAACAGTATGAGAGGTCTAATGTTCTCATTAATTATGTAATTAATGGAGTAAAAAACATGCAGGAAAAGAAGACCAATTTATAATCTTGACTTTGTTTGAGTTATTCATTTTTATTTTTATGTATTGGTAAATGCAGGAGCTGTGGCAAGGATAGCATGTCTAGCTACTGATGAGAACGGATACGAGACAGCTCCGTTCTCCATATTGAGTAACGAATGCGATGCGAACGGCTATTTCTTCGTGACATTACTTCATTCATTTCTTAAAAAGGATTGGAAGATTAAGGACTGCAAGGCATATCTCTATAGTTCTCCCTTGGGGACTTGTCAAGTTCCTGTGGATGTTAACCACGGTCTCAGTGGTGCTCCCCTTTCTTCATACCGTATTCTCAACGACAAGCATATTAAGTTATACTCTGTGGGGCCTTTCTTCTACACCTCAAAACCTCAGTCACTCCCCAATGGTTACTAAATATAATGATGAGTATGTTCTGAGTCATCTATTTTTCTACTTGATTTCTGTAGTTGTGGTGTGGGAATTGGTATGTACGGGAATGAGAATTCTGTTTTTTATTGCTGATTTTATTTGTCGGTGGAGGCTAAAGATTCACTGCCTCTGCCATTTGATCAGAGTGATTTGTAATAAGCTTTGTTCAATCAATAAGTGATCCATGAAACCTTTATATTATTATCGTTTTAAAGGAACATTAAATACCTATGTTTTCTTATTTGTTTTATCAATCAATGGCGAAGTTGAGGTTTGGGAAGTTGTGTGGAATTAAGTTATGTTCTTCATTTTCTAAAACGTCACTAAATCTTTTTGGAGATAGAGCCCGAACGAACTGCTTCGAGCTTGTATTTTTATTTGTACGAAAATAACTTCTGACGAAGATTTGGCCAAACAAATAGCTTCTACTTATGTAAAGTTGGAGTTTCTACAATAGCAGATCTATATATAGCAAAGCATATAACAAATATATATATATATATTATTTTAGCCCCCAAAGAAAATTCCTACTCTGCCGCCACTGAGCACAAATCACCAAAACAGAGCGTAGTAATCTGTTTTGGGCCTTGGTTATAACCTACCAAACAATTCAACTACAATAGTAATAAATATAAGGGTGATATACGGGATATCATGTATTTTTTTTTTAAAGTTTAATTTGTACCTGAGTTTGACCCCTTTTTCTTCATTGGGTCCCTTGCCCAATACTGAGAATTTATTTTTCATCGCGTAAGTCTAGATGTGCAATTAGGTGGCTGCGTAAGTACTTGGTCCTCTGTTTTTTGTTTTTTTTTTTGTCATAAATGAATAAGCAAGAGGTGAAAACGATCGAGTGCATTGTTATAATTTGTTAGGATATTTACTAATTTTACTCGAATGGTTCAACTACTGATATTGGGTTATAAAAAAATTCTCCAAATTTGTAAAATATTCACAGTAGTGCAGTGACGGAACCAGGATTTTTGTTAAGGGGCACCAAAACAGAGAAGGGGAAAAGCTAGAGCAAAGTAACCCCAAATAAGTGGACTCGGCTTAGGGAGAAAAAGCCCCAAATCGCCGGACTCATGTGTCTGTGTAACTTGCGTAAGGTCAGAAAAAATAGAAACTTTCTCTATTATTTACAATTTTACCTGCCGTCAGCTGTGGAGCCTGGAGGCTGGAGGAGAGGGGGAGGTTGAGAGCAGTGAGAGGGAGATGTTGGTTGGAGTTTGGACTCGAGAGTCGGGCGGAAAAAGCAGAATGCTTTCTTTTTCTTTAAAAAAAGCAGAGTGAAACGAGGGGGGAAACATCTGTTAAGGGACCTGGGCTGCTAAAGGGGGGTGGGCTTGCCACCTAACTAAGGGCAAATAAATTAAAAAAAAAATTCGTCAATTTTACTAAACAAAGGAGGGCGCCACCCTGTGGTTCCGCCCTGCAGTGGTGT
Organism: Myrica gale; assembly: GCA_963930655.1. Classification (NCBI taxonomy): domain Eukaryota; kingdom Viridiplantae; phylum Streptophyta; class Magnoliopsida; order Fagales; family Myricaceae; genus Myrica; species Myrica gale. The sequence continues at coordinate 12,785,548 of OZ005614.1, forward strand.
GAATTCTTAAAGATATTTGTAAAAAGTTGGTGTAAATTTTTAAAGATATTTGATTGTAGTTTCATTATTAAGGTTTGTAAAAATGTATAAATTAAGAGATATGATTTGATTAAAAAAATTTCTAAAAAAATATGGGAGTTTGTTAAAAAAAAGTATGAAAAAATTAATCATAAAATTAAAGAAAAACAAAAACAAAGTGAAAAGCTTAATCATATGGCATATTTGCCAGCCACGCAATCAGAGACGAAGATTCCGATTCCCAGGAAGATCACATTAATATTTCCCCAATCGTACAGCAACTCGCGCGCTATATATGACCTGCGTCTTTGCACGACAAAATCCCCTCCTCTCTTCATTTGTCCTCGCCCTGACATTATTTTTCAGCACAAATATCTTCTCATTTCTATATGAAACCTTAAAAAATAAATGAATTTTAATTTATTCATTCATTTATCGCCATTATTTATTATTTTATTGTATCCGGTACTTTATTGTGTCATGAGATGTATAAGGGAATATATTGTTGAAATATATGTATCCGGAACTTTATTGTGTCATAAGGTGTTTAAGGGAATATATTGTTGAATAATACCATAGAACAGTACTGTCATTGATTAAGAAATCAAGGCAAAAGTATAATTTTCTAATCCTTGTTAATTCAACATGTTCTAGACCGAGATAGAAGTTTTCTTCATTAAATAGGATCATAGACTCCGTAATTGAAGTAGTGTCAACAAATGGATGCAATATAAGAGCACATGCATTAAATAGAATCAATTATAAGTACAATAATCACTGATGCCAAGAATGATATTAATCATAAATAGCTTATGATATTCTTAAGGTTGAGAAATTTATGCCGGTCTATTTATTGTACGCTTGTACTTCGCTTGAATGATCATTTGATGATGAATCTTCTGGGTCAAATATTTTAACAAAGTTGGGTCTTGTGTATGATAAAAGGATTTATGTAAATGCACAACATGAAATTCATTTGTGTTGTGTTGAGATAGTATAGCCGTTGTATCTGTAGAATTTGAACTCTAAAATGAAAACACTTATCAATACGATTTTGTGAAAACTATTTTTCAAAGTTTATTATTAGTTCATATGGAATATTGAATGCAGGGCCGGATCAAACCAAACGGGGGCACGAGGCCCTAGACTAGGCCTTTTAAATAAATTTCAATATAAAACATTTTCAATTATTATAAAATTATAAAATTTAATATAAAATATTATAGTGCCCATTAACTTTTTTTATGGGGTGCTCATACATGCATCAAGGCTCCATGGCTAAGACGGTTTCAAAATTTATAGAGCATTTTTTTCTTCTAGCAAAGTTCTCTCGACAAAAAATCTGACAAAGAAGGATTAAGGGCCTATTGAGAAACATATAACATGATGGGCAAAGAGATAATCAACTCGTGATAAAAATAAAAATAAAAATAAAAAAGATTGCACCATCGTCGTATATTTTTTTTTTCTTAGCTTGTGATATTGTCTTTTTTTTTTCATTTTCAGGACAAAGAAGGATTAAGGGCCTATTGAGAAACATATAACATGATGGGCAAAGAGATAATCAACTCGTGATAAAAATAAAAAAGATTGCACCATCGTCGTATATTTTTTTTTTCTTAGCTTGTGATATTGTCTTTTTTTCATTTTCAGGGTCATCTACAATAAATAAATAAAAAACACTTTATTTGCTCTTTATGAAACCTTGCCCTGGGTGAGGCCTTAGGCCACTGCATAAGTTGTCTTCCCCTTGAGTCGATCCTTATTGTATGATGAATGGTGTAAGGATAAATAAACAATTAATTGTTAACAAAAGATATTTGACAATTAAATTTCATACTCTAAAAGTTAATTGTGATATGTTGATAGATAAGATAACAATTGTAGAAGCGCAAAATTCAGAATAAAAAAAATAAGGCAAATAATACAAAATATTTCATTGCGATCCTATGGCTCTCGTGATTTAAGATTTGGACACAAAATATATGAGTTTCTCTTTTCTTAGTGTTCTAGAGTTTGGAAGAACAATAATTATAGGGAAAAAGTCATAGATAGCATTATATTTATAGAAAAAAATTAATTTCGAACATGCTATTATCATCAATGTACACCTCCATCCAAATCAGGCGCTAAGCGAGATGGAAAAGTATGCAAAATGACCAAAATGCCCCTCCAAGACAAATTACTAAAAAAATTAAAAGATTCATTAAAAATGAAAAATTATATTTTTAAAAGAAAACTATTGAAACTCTATTCAATAATCTATTTTTTTTAATTTAATCTATTTTTTTATTAATTCCTAATTTGGACAAGGGGCGTACATGGATCATTTTCAAAAGATAAAGTGGTCAAAGCGTCATTTTGATAACATATAACGAGTACGAAATTAATTTTGCCCTATAAACACTACAAGAAATTTGACTTTTTTGGAACGAATTTTAAAATCTAGCCCAAAAAACATAAAATTTTCTTTTTTTGGGACGGAAATTATAACCGTCTCAAAAAACAACTTTTTGCAACAGTTTTGAAATTTTTGGGAATAGAATTGCCGGTCCAAAAAAAATTAATTGTTTGGGACGAAATCTCTTCATCCCAAAAAAATCTCGTTTTAGCGACAGAAAATTCAGTTATGAAAAAAACGTTCGAACATGAAACTATATATTCGAACACTATTCGGCATTATATTACAAAATTTTGAACAAAAATTACGCTTTCTAACCGCAAAATGATATCACGTTTGAAATTATACTCGTCGTTCGAACACTGCTGAAAACATCGGAACAGTGAAACTTGCGTTCGTTTTCTAAAACCAACATTTGAACGTTAAAGAATCTTTTGGGATGAGGGTGCGTCTCCCAAAAACCCATCAGACGTTTGAACTCTACTTTTTCACCTACCGCATAAATGCAAGTCCAATCCCCATAAATTTTATATTTTTATATTACCATTCAAACGTTTTGTGTAACCCATTTTAAAAAATGATGTGACGGTTTAGATATGAACAATTGGCTAATGAACGGCTTCAGATGATTTTTCATTTACGCGTTCGAACGCACGTTCAAATATATGAACACTCCGAGCCTCAGTTTCACGTATAATGTCCATACCATCCTCTCTCTCTCTCTCACAAATTCTCTCAAACTCCTTTCAATCTCCATTGCTATTTTCAGTCCATAGATTACATCCTTTCTAGTCCTACACACTCCAGGTACGTTTTTTAATGCATTTTAACCAACTAAAACTTGTTTCTTTTAGTTTTTTTTAGATTGAATTTGTGTATTAAATTTGGCTTTGAATATGTTAATAAACTTGCAAAATATTATGCATGTTGATGAATGTAGGATTGTTTTGCACTGATTTTGACGGTAGAAAAGTATAGTTTTAGGGAGTTTCAATATGGCCATCCTTTTCGAGCTACAATGTTCGAACGATAAGTTTCATTGTTCAAACATTTTAAATCTAGTATTTCGAACATTTTTCGTTAGATAAAGGAATATTCCGTTCGATGTTTAGTTACATATTTGTTTGAAAGTAGTGTCATGTTCGATGTTTATGACTTCCGTTCTAAATTCGTTCGATGCTTCATTCATGTCTGTTCGAACGTATATTTGTTCAATGTTGTGTACTGTTCTAATGTTCTAACGTTTTTTCCCTTTTCATATTAACTTAAAATGGCAAAAAGATCAAGAATGTCTTCCTCTTTTTCCACACAACAAAGACCATAGACTGCAATCAAGAGGCAAGTGATTATTCGTACGCTCACAGTAGTGGCAGAGAGGCCGGTTAGCACATACAACTTCTTGGAGCTGCAGTTCGAGAGTCGAACTGTTGACGAGATATTCATCCATTATCGTGGGGACTGCGTGTTGTCTTGGAGGGGGCCACTGTACACAAATATGGTTGTAGAGTTTTACAGTGCTCTGCAGAATGTCGACACCTATGAACACGAGTGGGACGTCTACATCTGTGGATGGCCGATCAGGATCTCCCCTGATGCACCCTCCACCTACTTACGCATTTCGAGGCAAGTGGATGCATATCCTGCCGCGGGTTTATCATCTGAGAAGATCTTTAAATTGATGACAGAGGAGGGCCAGTATTTAGTATAGTTATCAGATTCGTAAGCGCCTTGCCTACTTCTTGGAGGAATATCTTCCCAAAGTAACATCACACAGAGTGCATAGCCGAGCGTACACGAGTGATGTTGATGATGGCTCATCTTGAGCCGTTTGATCTCCCTCTTTTCATATTCCAGACCAGACCGATGCTCAGTCAATAGGCAGAGAGGCACTGTAGTATGGAACTTGTTGACCCAGCTGATTATGGTTGCCAGAGTAGATGCCACACGTTATGAGCTGACTTTGATGTAGCTCGCCCCATCAATAGGGTAACCTGTCAGCGTTCGATGGCACATGCATCGGGCTCACAGCGTCCCCTAGCTGCACCGCGGAGTTTGGGTGGTACGACCCGGGCATAGCAAGACTCCTGGGCTTTGCTAGAGATAAGGCGCAACATTTTAGTAGCAGGGGAGAGGGTCATCGATCCCATCATCAACAATATGGCTGCTATGGAGAAGAGACTCGAGAAGATTGAGTCGATGCAACAAGAGTTAAAGAAGGCAAATGACAAGTTCATGTAGAAGATAGCTAAGGTCCAGAGCGACGTGATGCAAGAGCTGGAGGAGATGACCCCATAGTTTATTTTTAGTATTTGGTCATGTATTTACGTTTTTTTCAAACATTCGAACAATTATGTTTGTACATTTTATATTATTTGTACATATTATATTATTTTGGGTAAATGAATCTCTTTTTATTTAATAACTAAATTATAAATAAATTTAAAATCACAGATAATAACGGATTAAAAATAAAATTACACAAAAAATTATGTAATAATAAATTTCATTCCGTTAAAATGGACGATATCACGTACCCATTAAAAGGTTCCTAAAACGTTAGAACGGAAGGCATTAGTTAAACGTTAGAACATTAATTGTTTTAGCTTTAGAACGATAACAACAGTAAATAAGAAAAAATCTTATATATTAATATATATTACCTTGTATTAAAATAGTACCTTATACGTAATATATAATACTAAGGGTTAAATGCATTTCAAGCCCCTGTGGTATGCGCGAATTGCATATATATCCCTGAGGTAAACAAAGTCATTTTCATATCCCTGAATAAACTTTAAGGTCACAATATGCTCCTCCGTTGATGTGTCGTTTGAAACACTAACGGTAAATGCTAACGTGACAAAAATGGATATGTCAGCACCAATTAGATGATGTCACGTGTCCTATAGCCTCACAAATGCCACATCACATGCCCAGTCATATGTCACGTCATTGCATCCTAGACACATCAGTGACAAGTTATCATTTTTAATTTTGTTTCATTATTTTTTTAAAAAAAATAACAAGGGCTAAGTTGAACGACACCGTCCAGCTTAGCCCTATTCCCCTTTCCCTTCACACGAAATCCTTTCTCCCCCTTCCCCACCCCAATGACAATTTCTTCTCCCCCTCTCTGCCCAAACTCCATTGAAGCTGCTGATTATGTATTAATGAGAAATAACTTGGAAGACCTTTTCTCGTATTCGACTAAATTATATGTTTTCCATGAGCTACAGTGTGGTTGCAATCCCTATTGCTGCTGGTGTTTTCTTTCCTTCTCTAGGGATTAAATTACCACCATGGGTGGGTGGTGCGTGCATGGCTCTCTCATCTGTATGTGTAGTATGCTCTTCTTTGCTTCTTAGGAGATACAAGAAACTCAGACATACCACGATATTCAAAATAACTATAGAAGAGAAAGATGGAAAAACTTTTATGTTTCGGCTTCATATGAAGATAAATTTTTGCAAATCCAGTATGATATCCCAATTTTGTATATTTCTATTTTACAGTGGGGGTTTAGGTTTTGTACGCCCCTTCGTAAATGCCACTTGTATAATTTGATTTCGGGATAAAGGAGTTAGGACAAAGAAGGGAAGAAGTAATCGTCGTTGGGGGTGGGCGGAGAAGGGATTTCATGTGAGGGGAAAGAGGAATGGGGCTAAGCTGGACGACATCATGCAGCTTAGCCCCTGTGTTCATTTTTTTTAAAAGAAAATATTAAATATGATGACGTGTCACTAATGTGTCTAGGATGCATTGACGTGGCATATGACCGGGCATATGATGTGGCATTTGTGGGCCATAGGACACGTGGCATCATCTGATTGGCGTTGACATGTCTATTTTTGTCATGTCAACCTTTACCGTTAGTATTTTAAACGGCACATCAACGGAGGAGTATATTGGACAACCTTGAAGTTTACCTCAGAGCTATCAAAATGATTTTGTTTACCTTAGGGGCATATCTGCAATTCGCGCATACAACCATACTAACTTGTACATATTACTTAATATATATTACCTTATATTTTGTAATAGTACCTTGTACATATTGTATAGTAGTAACTTGTACATATGACTTAATATATAGTACCTTATACATATTACTTAATATATATTACCTTATACATATTATATGATAGTACATTATACAAAGTATATAATAGTACCTTATACATATTATATAATAATACCTTGTATATATTATGTAATAGTAAGGATACATATTAATATTTATTACCTTGTATTATAATAGTACCTTATACATATTAATATATATTACCATGTATTATAATATATATTAACTTATACATATTATATAATAGTACCTTATACATATTAATATATATTACCTTGTATTATATAACAATACCTTATACATATTATATAATAGTATATTATACATATTAATATATATTACCTTGTATTATAATATATTATATAATAGTACCTTATACATATTATATAATAGTACCTTATACATATTACATAAGAGTACATTGTACATATTATATAATATTACATTGTATATATTTTATAATAGTACCTTATACATATTACTTAATATATTATACCTTATAAATATACATAATTTATAATACCTTATATCTTACCTTATATATATAATAGCACATTATACATTTCAATAATACCACAAGTGTTCGAATATATATAACTTTCGAACACAAAACACCATGAAATGACGCCGTATTTCAGAAAAAAAAATGTTTGAACGTCTGTTGGACAACCGTTAGAACGGAAATAAAAACTGAGACGTCGTCGTTCATGTAGAAAAATATACGTTCGAGCATGTGAAATATATTTTCGAATAGGGCTTTAAGCGTGCTTTTTTACAGCCTATTTTTGGCCTAAGGTTCTAACGAAAAAGAATAATTCGAACAAGCGCTAAAAAGAATGAAACTGCATCGTTCAGATAAAAAAATAACCTTTCGAGTGTTTGAAAATAAGGTTTGAACGGGAAATTAAGCGCGCTTTTTTGGCGAACATTCTAACGTAGCAAAAAATGTTTAAACAATACCCAGGAACTCAAATATCATAGAATCGACAGTGAGACATCATTTTTTACTCTCTCAAAACACCATAAATTTGACTCTCTTTCTTTTTCTACACAAATGATACGTTTTTTTATCTTATTCTTGTAACAATATACTCAAATGGAGTTGTATGTGTTTTGGTGGTAAGATTTATCATCTTTATCCATGAAATTTCTTAGTTTTTTAGCTATAGATTTTTGGTTATTGTGATTTGGATTTGTGGACGAAATTGATGTTTAAATGCTTATGGTTAGTCTCATACGTGTTTAGAGGTGTTGAATGCATGTTTTAGGAGAAAAAACATATTTTGGGGATTGAGTAGGAGATTTTAGGTCGCTGTTTTCATGTGTTTTGCCCAACTTTCGAACATTGTAACTTTTTCCGTTCAAACAGTATGCTTAAATTGTTCATTTACAGGGATGACAAATATGTCGAATGACTCCTTTATATTGTTTAAGCATATTGTTGTTGCTTGAACATGTTCGAATGCTTTTTTTAAATTTATTTTAAAGAAACTTAAAAGTTTAAAATTATGCAAAATAAATCTAAATTTAAGGTGTTGGGCCTCAAATATAATTGTATCACTGTAATAATATTAGCATCTACATGAAACCAATGAAGAGAACAAAAAAAGCTAATACAACATTTTTCAAATCAGTATCTTTCATTGTATGGAAAGAACTAAAGAGTAATACTCTGGTTAGTAGGACCTAACTTCTTAAAATTTTTTGGCCACACATCCAACTTAAAAAGTAGTTATTTCCTTCCAAACCAGAACATGCAAATAACGTCTTGTAGATCTGATATGTGGCCAAAAAGTTTTCAGAAGTCAGGCCCTACTGACCAGAGTATTGCTCTATATTCCTTTCCATACAATGAAATATGCTGGTTTGGAAAATATTGTATCAGTTTTTCTCATTCTCTACATTGGATTCGTGTGGATGTTAATATTGTTACAATGATACAATTTAGATTTGTTGTACATAATGTAAAACTTCTAATTTTTCTAACAAAATAAAGAAAAAAAAAACATTTTGAACGTGCTCGATAGATCACAATATGTTTGATTGGTGACGGTGTAAACATGTTACATATAATCTTTCAACTGCATCAGTCTTGTTTGCGCCTTTAGCTTTTCGTATGTTGATATTGGATCACAGTCATCGAAAACGACATCGAGTAAATCTATAGGTAAGTTATTTGAATTTTTCATTCAAATTTACTTTTGTTTTAATGATTATTTTTGTCAATTATTTAAGCATTATATTAATTACAATTTCTGATGTGGGAAGATAAGAATGAAGGCAGAGTTGGAAAAACTTTTGATGCATGCAGAGTTGGATGAACACGACAGTGAAGATATATTATTTTTTTAATGGTGTATTTATTTGATTGTTTTGAATATTGTGATTAATTATTTAATCGTACATTTTGTTAATTAATTTTTTATTTAATAATATATTTTTTAATAATTTTCTCGCAATTTTTAATAATCTAAAAAAATTAAAAACAAGTCGTTCTAACGTTTGTTGTAAGGATCGAAATCCAACGTGCCTCCTATACGTTCGAACATTATCGTCCGTTCATAAGATGTTCGAACAACGATTTTGTATTCCCCGGTTGATATATCGAACGGATATAACAATATCCGTTGGAACACCATAAAATGTTCAAATATTTATTTACTTTTCATCGGAATTCATCCAAACGTTTTTGTCGTTAACCATTGTAACATACAAAGAACGGTTACGGATGGATGTTCCAACTTTTAGAATAGTACCTTAAATCTCGAACGTAAATTTTTCTAAGGTTGTTCAAACGTTTAGTTTTATTATCGAATGCATTTAAATTTTCCGTTGAAAAACGTTTGGACATTATCGACAATTGCGCGTTCTAAATAGTTCAAAAGGTAGTTGATTTTGGAACCAAATTCTTCCCGTCCAGAAAGGATATTTTTTGGGACGGAATACCAAAAAGTCCTTTTGTAACGAGTTTATTGGGACGGTCAAGGCGACGGACGGAATTCGAATTTTTTGGATTGAAAAAATCCGTCCCAAAAGACCAAATTTGTTATAGCGAAATACGGGGCTAACTATGTATGACTTTTCCCTATAATTATAATACTGATCACTAAGTACTTTGAGACTATCTGAGGAAACTTTTTGTGCAGATTGGCAAATATTTCTCAGAATATATCTCTTTTCTAGGAATATGTAGCCTTTAGTTTGAATATTTCCCAGATGCGGGCGTATTGACCAACATTTTCGTATATTTGGATATAATCTCGTTATCCACAAGAAAAGATTAAAAAAAACAAAACAAAACAAGGAGGAAGTAATGGTTTGCACGACATAAAAGCATCTGTACATGTCCGATTTATATCTCCACTAAGTTCTAAGAATTAATGGAAGCCCTGCGTAAGCTCGAGGTGACACATTAAGAGAAGTTCAAAGTCTAGCATCCAGCACATGTTCACACGTGTGTCATTTTTCAAGTGAATTAAATCTTTTCGAAGATTTTGGCCAGAACAATAAACAGCTTCTACTGAAATAAAAATATCGAGCATGTATCTTGGCAGGTGCGAAACACATAGCTATCTGATAACCTATCGGGTCCTTAAGAATTTCTTATAACTTGAAGACAAGTGAATGCTGAAGGATTGAAAGACCTTCCCTGAGATCTATTAGTCAGAGACTTATCAAGTTCGAGCTGACGTGCAGAAGAATTTCCTCCTTCCAATTACATCCTTATTAACCACACTAAACATACGATTCCAGGGGAGTCACTATATATAGACGTTTCTATAAATATTCAACATGGATCGCACAAGTATTGGATTGGAGCACACTGTACCAGCCACCATAAATCAACATAGCCTATAGGAATACTTAAAACATAATGAAAGCTATAAACTTCATAAATCATACATATGGCATATAAGCAAGTATAGTTTGAACTTTGAAAGAAAAACATGCAGATGATCACCGGAGTACGTAGAATAGTTTTCCAAGCAGTATTTTAGTTCAGAGTTCCCTTCAACAGAAAAAGTATCATATACTTGTTACCACCTTTCTTCACATGATAACAATCCTTTAATTTTATAGCTTGCGGATTAGTTTAGTTTCAAAGTTTGAAATTTTCTCTATGCTTTGGACTGCTAATTCTAGCATAGAAACTTCTTTTGTGTTGACGACAAGAACCTTCTTTGTGGTATGCAGTAGCTGTTCGCGAATATTACATATTTTATCAGAGTATCCATTAATTATTTGCTATCGTGCAACCAAATAACTCCTCAAAGATTCCAAATTGTTTTTTCCTAATTGAACCACCTGCTTATAAAAGGATTATCATTGTATCCCCTTCACTGCACCCATCCAACGTTCTCCTTGTGTATTCATAACAAAGACATGGCTTTCACACCTTTCTTGATCCCTTCAACCTTTCTTCTCTTGTTGTCCCTGTTGCTTATTGCCTCTGCTAGCGACTATGGATATGCTCCAAAACCAGACTATGGGAAACCCAAAACCGAGGGAAACGATAAGCCATTCCCTTCAAAACCAGAGTATCCCGAGAAACCAAAACTGAAAGGAGACGATACACATCTCCCCCCAAAACCAGATTATGAGAAACCAAATCCGGAACTGATCGTTGGTATTGAGGGGGTTGTTTTATGTAAATCTGGTTCCATGTATGTTCCAATTCAAGGTAATCTCTACGTCCAACTGTTCTTTGTGACATTCACCGATATCATTCCTTCTTTTAACTACGTCCAACATGCAATTAATATTTGAAAGGAGAGCTATCTTTATGCAAGCATGGGTCCAATGAGTCATCAAACAGTATGAGAGGTCTAATGTTCTCATTAATGTCTTCTTTTCCTGCATGTTTTTTACTCCATTAATTATGTAATTAATGGAGTAAAAAACATGCAGGAAAAGAAGACCAATTTATAATCTTGACTTTGTTTGAGTTATTCATTTTTATTTTTATTTATTGGTAAATGCAGGAGCTGTGGCAAGGATAGCATGTCTAGCTACTGATGAGAACGGATACGAGACAGCTCCGTTCTCCATATTGAGTAACGAATGCGATGCCAACGGTTATTTCTTCGTGACATTACTTCATTCATTTCTTAAAATGGGTTGGAAGATTAAGGACTGCAAGGCATATCTCTATAGTTCTCCCTTGGGGACTTGTCAAGTTCCTGTGGATGTTAACCACGGTATCAGTGGTGCTCCCCTTTCTTCTTACCGTATCCTCAACCACAAGAATATTAAGTTATACTCTGTGGGGCCTTTCTTCTACACCTCAAAACCTCAGTCGCTCCCCAATGGTTACTAAATATAATGATGAGTATGTTCTGAGTCATCTATTTTTCTACTTGATTTCTGTAGTTGTGGTGTGGGAATTGGTATGTACGGGAATGAGAGTTCTGTTTTTTATTGCTGATTTTATTTGTGGGTGGAGGCTAAAGATTCACTGCCTCTGCCATTTGATCAGAGTGATTTGTAATAAGCTTTGTTCAATCAATAAGTCCAAGAAACCTTTCTAATATCTTCTTTTTAGAGAACAATAAATACCTATGTTTTGTTATTTGTTACCTCAATGAATGGCGAAGTTGAGATTTGGCAAGGTGTGTGGAATTGAGCTGTGTTTTTTATTTTCGAAAACGTAACTAAATCCTTTTGGAGATTTAGCCAGAACGAACAGTTTCGAGTGAATAAAAGTTTTGTTTTTGTATTTTTATTTTTATGAAATGAACTCCTTTCGAAGATTTGGCAGAACAGATAGCTAGCTAGCTTCTATTTAGGTAAAGTTCGAGCTTGTACAGTAGCAGATCTGTACAAATCATTGTCTTGTGATCTCATATATTGATATCTATATATAGGAGGGGATAAAGAAGGTGCATTGATCAACAAAACATGATGGTAGAAACATATATATATCTTAAAATATTCATATTGCAATTTAAAATCCCACACCATGTCCTAGACATGACCAACTCCTCGAGGATTTGAGGAGAAGCAAGGAGCACACCACTAAGGCCATTGTTGACATCAGTCGGAACTTTGCAATTTTCCAACTGGGAGCTATGGGAAAGGCCTTGCAATCTGTTACCTTCACCTTATCTTCAAGCTCTGAAGAGGATAAAGATGCAAAGAAGTAACCTGTTTTATTAGTTGCACAACTCAAGATGGAGAAAGGAGGCAAGTTGTAGGCATGATTGTCAATATCTTGACAAGTTATCCTCGCCACAGCTCCTACCATCAGGAAAAAATGAGATTAAATAGGATGTATTAACCAATAACTCTTTAATTACCTCAATTTCAATCTCTTTATTAATTGTTTTTTCTCACTATCTTTTTTACCACATTTTCACAAAAATATTTAAATTTGTAGAGTCTAGATGATCTATCTGTTAGAAAAATCATTCAAGTCCAGGGGTTACCTGAAGTGGGAAGAAGTTGGGTCCTGATTTACAAAAAAATACGCCCTTGAATACCAAATTCCATTTCCTTCACTTCTGAATCCAGTTTCTTCTAGCTGTGGCTCCCCAAGTTCTGTAAAATTAAAGATTTTTTTTTACATGTATTTGCCCTAGGCAAGCCAGGCCCGCCCCCTTAATCCCAGCCCCCTTCTTAAGCCCAGTTCTTATCGGAAGAAATTCAGGGTTTTGCCCCATTACATCGGCGCACACCAATGACTTTAATTTCATTCGTAACGCGATAATTACTAGGCCCCTGTCTTCCAATAAGAACCGTCGTCGACATGTTTTCCTCTAGATGCTAATCTGTTTCTTTTCGTACAAATATATTGCAGATAATAACCTTAATCTCAACAATCAATTTGATTTCGCAGAGTTTGAGGAGGCCAAGTAAAGTTTATATTTGTTCCTTATCATAAATTATTACCATTTTTTTTTCTTCAATTGAGGTGACAAATATAGTGCATGAACCTAATCTAATCATATAGTATGCATGATAAGAAACCAAATTCAGGACATGTCCTAAAAATAGTAGTCGTTACCAAAAAGTCCAACTATTGTACCTAATGCATAATTAATAAAGTTAACACGCATACACTTTCTAAATGCAGCCACTTGGCACCTAATATAATATGAAATTGGGCAAAAAGTCACCTTGCACCCTGCCATTTTAGAGATCCGAACTAGTAATTATGTTCATCGCATTAAGCTATCAATCTATTAAATTTTATCAATCGGGACCCCCTAAATAATATATTATCATCAGAATTGTGCAATATGTGGTACATTTATACCAAGGTGTCATATATAATATTTTTTTTTCTTAGTATGTCATACATAATATATGAATGCATATCTACATATTTCTTTTATAAAAAATTCCATAAAGTTTTGATATTTTACTTGGGATGAATACAACATTCGTCCTTGTTGTTTATTCCAAAATCAAATAAATCATTATACTTTAAAACACATCAAATTAGTCTCTATGATTTAACATCCATCATAACTTTAGTCCCTCTGGACCCTTCAAATGTGAATTATTTTAAATATGACTAATTTTATGTATTTTAAAGTTTAAGAACTTATTTGATTTTGAAGAAAACCACAAAGACAAATGCTATATTTGTCCCTTTTTATTTTTCTAAATATGATTTTTGAGCAATAATTACCTCTCATATATCTAAGATGACCTTTAATTCAAATAGGATCAAGATCCTTTGCAATTCCTTTCCCGAGTTGCATGGTAGAATTTGGAGAGAGATAGACACAACAAATGGACTCATATATCATTTAGTGCTACCCATCTTTACCTAGTCTCGCACGACTAGGGGATACTCTTTGCGGTTCACATCACACTACAATAATCTGTCTCTTCACTATGTGGTCAACAGTGTTAGATGTGCTTGAAACGTAAAAGAGAATGACACTTGCAATGAACAAAAATACATGGCTAAGAGGATGATGAATAAGATGCAAGCTTCGCATTTGTATTCAATATGCATTTATTGAATAATATAATAGGAATTGCGAATGAATTGTCACAAGCCTTACAACGAAAGGATCAAGACATTGTTAATGCTATGAGTTTGGTAGGAGTTATGAAGCGTCAATTGCAGGTTTTGAAGGAGAAAGAATGGAATGCTTTGGAAGAAGTAAAAACTTTGTGTTAATAATTATATCATTGTGCCCAATATGAAAGATATTATATCAACTCACGGTCGTCCAAGTCGTGGAGGGCAAATAATTACGTACTTATTTGCATCATTTTCATGTGGAAGTGTTTGTCATGTTATTGATTTGATCACTCAAGAGATGGATCATCATTTCATAGAAGTAAGTGCGGAGAATTCTTTGCATAACATGTCTTGATCCAAAGAACTCATTCTCAGCGTTTGATCATGCGAAGTTATTTCGTCTTGCTGATTATATGATTCTTAGAAATCAACCTCACACCTACATTGATGATGTGAGAAATACTAATGATTTTTCTGGACTTGAAGATATTGAAGGTTTTGTTGTGAAGATGATTGAGACAAGAAAACATATTCTATATCTATTTGTTTATCTCCTTATTAAGTTGACATTGGTTTTACCAGTTGCGACTGCTGCTGTTGAGAGAATGTTCTCTGCGATGAAGATTATTAAGACTGACCTGCGTAATAAGATAGAAGATGAATTGATGAATGATAGCATGACAATATACATGGAGAGAAATGTTTTTGAAACTATCGAGAACGAAATCATTTTGCAACGTTTTCATAAGATGCAGACCCGTAAAATTCAATTGTCACCTCTCAGTCCTAGCAAATTGTACGGCACGTGTATTTCAATATTTTTAATACTTTTAGTCTTTAATTTTCAATATTTTTAACTTTAAGACACTTTTGTATGACGTAAAAAAAATTTGAGATGTCATTTCACCTTAGGAATTTGCTCCCTCAACTTGAATCCTGGTTCGCGATTGGTGAGAGCCATCATTGTTATGTGCACAGAAAGAGCTGGTAGTAATTAATGCATTATAGATTACACTTTGTTAATAAAACTAGCAAACGTCAAGGCCTTTCAAAGAGAAAATAGTCAAAAGTTCTTTTTGCATCAAGAGAAACACCTACGGTTATCACTGAAATATGTACACGTGCTATCTCCATATATAAGTGAATTGGTTGGAAAATGACCCGGTTGCCATAAATGGACGCGAGCGGTTACCCGGACAAGTATTTGTACAGATGGCAATACGCAAAACTGCAGGCAGGGCAATTAATATATTGTTGTTCAGCGAACTGAGCGACGCTTAACTCCAACGGATTGGCCTGAGTAGTGAAAGTTTGGGACCTAGAAATTTACTTCTTCTAAGGTTTCAAGTTCGAATCCTCTCAGGTGTAAATAACTCTTTAGGGTCGCTCCCTCAGCGAAACTGGACTTAACTGACATGTGTGGTTTGGGAGGGCTGCACGGTCCGGAGTTTGCCGTGGCGTTAAGCTCACCTCGTGCGTATACTGGGTCAGGTTCTTCCGAGCTCAGTGCACGTGGTTGGGTGCCCAAATTTCTCTCGTCACCCAAAAAAAACTGAGCTACGCTCGTCAGACATTTAATGTTCTTGAAATAGCAATTAAGTTCTGCCTTAGAAAATATTTCATTACTTGTGGAATTACAATAATTTAGTGCTTAGAAAGGGGAAAGAGGGTGAGGTGACTTTCAGCTATGGCTTTAAATTTTCATGAAGAGTTAACATATATCAAAACTTCAAAAGAACGAAACTACGTCAATATACCTGCAGGCCAAGTCTAATTAATACCAGCGAATTAGAATGAAATAGAAAATCTATGAAGAATATATGAGAGTTACGAATTTAGACTTTTGACAAAAATTTAACGCCTGTGACACAAGAAAATAATGGGTACGCAGAAAATTACAAAAAGGACTCAAGCCAGTTTATTTTGTAGTAATTTACTTTCTGAAAAGTAATTTTCATATTTCGATTATTTTAGGAGCCTTGTAAAATACATAAATTGAAACTAAATTCGGTCAACCGTAAAAGATAGCATTATTTTCTTAAAAGTGATTTACCTTTTGAATCTAGTGAATATTCTCTCATGACTTATCTCTCTCAGCCTTAGGGGTGGCAAAAATCAATTGACTCCACCTCTTTACTCGAAACCGAGCCAATTCAATCCAAACTAGTCGGGTTACATCGTGGTCGGGGTCAGGGTCGGATTTTGAAACATGAATCCGAGAAAAATCAAGTTTGTGTTCGGGTTTCTAACTTGAAACTCAAACATTCAAAGGACTTCGACCCCGACGATTTTAAATTTTTTCGGGGTTATGGTCGGGTTTTGAAACACAAACCCAAAAAAAAGTAGGTCAGTGTTCGAGTTTCAAACTTGAAACCTAAGCATTCAAAGGAATTCGACCCGATAGTTTTAGTTTTTTTCTGAGTCGAGGTCGGGAAACACGATTCCGAAAACAATCATGTTAGTGTTCGTGTTTCTAACCCGAAACGAAAACATTCAAAGGAACCTGATTCCTTTCTTACTCTGTAAAAAACTTTATTTTATTTTTATTTTGTTAAAATTAAGTTTATAAAATATTCATAGTGTTGTGAATATTTAGGTAGATTAAATTTTTATTGTGATTTATAAAAAGATGATGAAATTTTTTTAAAGATATTTGATTGTAGATTTATTATTAGGGCTTATAAAAAAAGTGTAAAGAGATATGGTTTTATTAAATTTTTTAATAAAAAAATATTAGAGTTTAGTGAAAAAATATTGAGAGCGAAGATTTAATTATTTTCTTTTTTGAAAAGATATTAAAATTCATGTGAAAAAATTATTAAAATTTTATTGAATTTTTTGAAATTTTAGATATTTTATAAAAATAAAGAATTAACCAGAATAAGAATATTAACAAATTAATGAAATTTGTTTTTAAAAAAAAAACAAAGGAAAATGGAAGGCTTTAACCATATTTGCCACCCACACAATCAGAGACGAAGCCGGCGTGGTCCATGGGCCCCTCTAGCTCTACAAAATTCCGATTCCCAGAGAGACATTAATATTTCCCCAATCGTACAGCTACGCTAGAGCTATGATCCACCTTTTTGCACTAAAAGCGAAATTTAACATTTAGATATTTGGTTCGCTAATTTGTAGATGTCTGAAATAGTAAAATGGATTTCGTTTTTGTCGAACTTAGCGAAACCAAAATGTGGAAGTCAGAATTTTGAAAATATTTGAAGTTATTTTCTTTTCATTAAAATTTTTTATGAAAAAATAAATATATTATTCATTTATCATAATTTATAAATTCAAATATCTCTAATATAATATATATCTAATTATTATAATTTATATAATAAACTGATCTGAGAAAGTTAAAATATATAACCCAAAATTGGAACATTTCTCAATTCCTTGATATCTACTAATCAGAGACTTGCCAAGTTCGAGCTGACGTAGGGGCTGTAGAATTTCGTCCTTCCGACATCCATTGTTAATTAACAGAACTGAACATACGATTTCAGGGGACTAGTCGCACGAGTATTGGATTGCAGCAAATTGTACCTGCAGCAACCCTGAATCAATATTAACATAATGAAAGCTAAACATCATAAATCATAGTACGTACGTATGGCATATATGCAAGTGCTGTTTGAAAGAAAAGCAGACCGCAATACGTACAACTTTTCCTGGCTGTTTTTTAGTTCGGAGTTCCCTTAAAAAAAAAAGCACCATGCTGGTTACCCCTTTCTTCACATGGTAATAATTATTTAATTTTATAGCTTGCCGATTAGTTTAGTTTCAAAATTTGAAATTTTCTCTATGCTTTGGACTGCTAATTCTAGCATAGAAACTCCTTTGTGTTGACGACAAGAACTCTCTTTGTGGTAAATTTTTTTTTTGGAAAATTAGCAATATGGTCACTAGGTTTATACCACGCTGACTATTTAGTCACTAGGTTTCATTTTTTGACAATATAGTCACTCAATCCATACCCTGTGACGATCTGGTCCTGTCGTCCATGTTCCGTCTAATTTTTAATGGAATAAAACGTCACGTCAGCAACTTAACAAGTCAACGCCACACAAGAAAAACGATGTGTTTAACAGTTAAGAAAATTAAAAGGTTTATCCTAAACGACACACAAATTCAAGGAAATTGTTGAACCACAACTTTTTACTTGTTTGGCAACGAAAACACACTATCTTACTAACAAGGAATAGAAACAAACAACGAAACTAAAAATTTGGCTAAGTGTTTGCATGTCCCCTCCCCCCGAAAAGAGTACATCATTTCCCTAGCATTCAATGATTTTCACCCCTTGGGATTGATTTGAGGGGCTCGTTGATTTCGAAACTTCAGATCTATGAGTTGAAGTCATAGTCCTGTTCATCGGTGATTTTTGGGAACATTGGGCTTTTTCTATTTCCTTTGGTAAGACAACCCATTTCTTTTTGCACCCACCTGTAAATGTCCATTCTTGATGGTCGTTTTTGGTAGCTTAGCCCTTCGTGTATGTACCTT
This sequence comes from Myrica gale, assembly GCA_963930655.1. Classification (NCBI taxonomy): domain Eukaryota; kingdom Viridiplantae; phylum Streptophyta; class Magnoliopsida; order Fagales; family Myricaceae; genus Myrica; species Myrica gale. Next base: position 12,804,535 of record OZ005614.1, read on the forward strand.
TTGTGGAGGTGAGTGGGTGGACAAAAATCTGATTTTTGCCTTTGACGAGAGGATCGTTCTGCTTTTCTTCAACAATGTCTGAAGGAATGTTAGTATTTGGGTGGGATTGTCATTTTTTTGTTTTTGTTGGGTTCGAATCTATCATTCTTCTGCTGAGAAAGAGGAAAGGGGCAAAGCATTTTATCCTCTTCCTCTCCAGAAGCTTTTCCTTTAAAGTTAATCTTTTTTTCACTATTCTCGTGTATGTTAGGGTTGTTTTTAGTTTAGGTTAGCTGGCTTTGTGATTGAACATACAAACTGGATTAGCTAATATTTTGTAGCTCTACAAATTTAGTTGCGGGTCTAAGCAATTAGCCATTAGACTCTAGTTTTTATTCCACCATATGCAATTTGAGTGGCATGATTAGCTCTTAAAGGAATAATATGAAATACATAGAAGCAATTCGTCATTTTTCTTCACCTGGAAATATTGTGAAAACCAGGGGATTGCAGAGGCTTTCCTTTTATGTCACTACATTATTTCAAATATCATATCCATTTCTCGGGTTTAATGGTATATTAAAATGTTGCTAACAGTGCCTGTTTTGAAATGCATGAGCAAGCTCGAACAAGTGAACCATCTATGGTTAATCTCCATCCTACTCTGACATGAATAGTTATTCAAGAATGAAAATAGGAGTTGGACGAAAAAGGAGCTGATTTTCACAAATTCATAGGAGCTGATTTTCACATGTTCATATTGAGATGTCTAATTTTGCCTGTTATACTGTACTAGACTAGCCTTTCGAGCTCCAACGTCTTGAATTTATCATGTAAGCTAATATCCAAATATGCTCAGCATCTTTATAACTGTCTGTAACATCCACTATCCAACGGTGGCATGTGATGTGCTTGTGGTATTTGGTGGACCTACTACTTAGTGGGTTAATGACCTTATTGGTCCTTAGTTTTTTCACACAAATTCAAATTTGGTCCTTTGGTTTTGGTTTTGATCATTATTTGTACAACTTTTAGAAGGGATTACTTTATGGTTTGATGGTTATGGTTTTTAATCCTTCACTAGTCTTTAGTTGAAATCTAATCTAATATCTAATATCATTATTTTCTTTCTCCTTTTCTTATGATTTAAATTGTTGTACATGATGTTCTATTTAGTATTGTTAGCATGGACTGATTTTAATCCAGGAAGACGTTTCTATGGTTGTGCAAACTTCGATGCAAATTCAGTATGTGTCATAATTCATGGTTGAGTTCAACTATCTTGTGTATTTTGACTGGCCTTGTTATTGTTTTTGCAGAAAAATGGGCATTGCAACTACTTTTGTTGGTTTGACCCTCCAAATTGCCCAAGTGGGATGGAGGTGAGACCTTATTTAAATAAAAAAAAGTGAAGGACCTGCAGAATGAGGTGGCCTCGGTGAAGCGGATTGTAAGAAAATTCAAAAAACATTTTTGGAGTATCTTTGGCTGTCATTGCTGCCATGGGGGTTCCACTGTTTAGAAGATCGTAGGATTAGGATTAGTTAGCCACTTTTTTGTCATTGTTGCCTTGTGTTTCTGTTTGCGTGGGGAAGAATAGTAGAGTTGTATTGGATTGACAGCATCTAACAAATATGTGCAAGTGAAGTGTACTTGAAGTCGTATGTTTTTTGTTTTGTAAGGTGGATTCACAACAATAGGTGATCTACCTATTTGTAAAATAATTGTGTATCTATCTATGAAATGAAGTTATGTTATTGTGCAAAACTACCTTTGTAAGTGTTGTTCAGTTAAGTTGTCTTCTGGATGTTATTGACATCAATACCATATATCATAATCATTCTAACACCATAAACCAATTCGAATTATCAATTCCAAACCAATTCGGAAACCAAATACATTTAACAATTCCATACCTCTGACAATTACCAATTTCAATAACCAATTCGAAAACCATATACAATTACCAATACCAAAACATCTGCTTCTACATCAAATTCTTCATCAAACTCCAGAAACTTTTTGCTTCGCGGAGCATCATCAAAATCAGAACCCTTTTGGGTACGCATATCATCCTCATCTTCGTACTCACTAGGTATATCAGCCGCATTGTCTTCGTCGGTTCTCAAGAATGCCCCTAACCATTTTACATGTGCTACATAATCATCTAGGTCAGCTTCGTTGTCATCTGGGTTCTCAGCATCACCATACAAATCAGATTTCTCTACGTCAGTACCCGAGAAATCACTCAATTCAAGTTGTTGTGAACTCTCCTGAAGAACGTAATCAGGATTAGAGTCTCCCTCAGCAATATCAGGTTCGGGCTCCCCCACATCAGCCTCTATTTCAGCTATAACAGGTTCTGGTTCCCCCAATACAACTTTTGGTTCCCCAGTTTCTTCTTGTGATGGTCCCAGAGTGATAAGTAAAAGGGGGCAATCCTTCAGTGGAAGGAGGCATTCCTCGGTGTCGATGAGCTCAGCTTTTTCCACTACATGGTTAACGTATACATGCAGAGTAGAGTGCTACTCACTAACTGCTCTATTAATCAACTCGATCACGTCCCTATCATTCTTGCAACGATTTCATTTGGAAAACCCATATTTTTGTCCACCCACTCACCTGCACAAAAGGGTACACCCCGTGTTGACTCAGCCCCCTCGAACGACCTCATCTCCCAACAGGTACATACCCTTTTTCAGCAATGGGGAATTATTGGTTTTGTTCTGTCCTTTTTCTTTTAAGTTCTTTTGTTGTTTCTGAAAAAAAGAAGTTCATCATTGATGCGGTGTATGAAGATGCAGTGAAGCCAGCGAAGAGGCAAAAGAAGAACCTTTACAAAGGGATTCGTCAACGCCCGTGGGGAAAATGGGCCGCAGAGATACGCGATCCAAGCACAGGCGGAGGGAAGGGGGCGAACAGGGGCCACCGCCCCGGTTGGCACCCCAAAATTTTTTTACATGTAATATTTTTATTTTTTTATTTTTTTTACTTGGCCTACCCTCTTGACCCATTAAAAATTAAGCCCGCACCCCTTGACTGCCCAAATGACTCAGCTCGGCCCTTTAAGGCCCAAGCAACCTAGCCTAGCCCAGCCTCTTTTTATTTTTATTTTTTTTAAAAAAAAAGAACAAATGGTGAAACAACCTCTACTTAAAAAAAAAAAATTTGATCCCCCATCCCTCTCCTCACGCAAGCTTTGACCCCTCCGTCTCTTTTCCCAGCTCCTCCACGCCGGACTGCCCACCAGCCACCGCAGAGTAGCGCCTGAAAACCCCACCGTTGACTACCGCGTCCTCCGGTGCTCTGTGCTCATCCAGCCTCCACGTATGAGTCTGTGATTTGTAATTAGGATTTAGAGCTTTTTAATTGAATCTTTTCTTTTATAAGTGGAATCAATTTCGACTTGCCCCATGTTATAAACTCTACTCCACGTTAATAAGGGTCTTGAAAATCAAATTAAAAAAATAAGCAGATGGACATTTATTCGTGTCCAAACTTGAAATCCTACCTTAACTTGTCGACATTGTCGTGAATTTTGCGATAAATATTTTTTATACTTCTTCTGAGTCTTAAGAATCAATGTCTGTTGTAATACTTGAAATAGATGTTTTCGCGAAGTACGAAGATTGATGGTTGCCCGGACAAGAAATATTTAGACAATCCCGTTTTGAGTTCGTGTTGGCGATCAGATCCAAAATCAAAATAGTGCATGACTTGTAGAATGCTACGGATCAAGACAATTACTTCTGACTCAGCACCTCCGACACAAAAAAGTGGAATATTCTTTTGTAACATAATTCTATTAGCACCACCAGCACTACATGAACACGTCGTCAGTTCTAGAATATTCTTTTGTAACATAATTCTATTAGCTGTCACTCACTTTGATCCGTAAATATAGAAAAAGATTCCTTTATTCTTACCGAACAAATACACCTGCTGCGACGAATTGCATTTTAAATTAAAAGAAGCAGAGCATTTCACGCCTTTGAGAATTCTGTCTCTATTTTTTTTTAAAGCAGGACTAAAGCCTGCGGGAGAGAGGGATTCAACCTCTAACCCTCCCCAAAGGAAGGAGGTGCCAACAGTGAGGCAATTCTGTCTCTATTATGGGCATGTTTGAGCCCCAAATAATTGGGGCCAAATATTTGGGTTTAATACTAAAAAATTCTTCACATGATTTTTTATTATTATAATATTTATTAAAAATCTTCTCTCTCTTCACTTTTTCACCAATCCCCATAACATTTCTTTACTTTATAATATTTCCCAAAACCCAATACTCAAATTTTTCACCCTCAAACATTCCCTATTACTACTTAAATATGCTCATTTCACGTAGATCATTTTAAATTGAACGGCGAACAAATTCATTAGTTGAACCACTTTCAAACAGTTTTACGTCTAACGTAGTACTGGACTAGATAGAGCTGTAATCCGCAACAATTACGTGCTCACGAGTAAAATTGGACGTCAAAAATGTCACATCAAAAGTAGGCGGTCAAAATGCTGTACATTCTTGAACACCTTTAGTAAAATATTATTAGCAGACAGCTAGGTATCTATAATAATATCATAAAATCGTACGAGTTTGCCGCAGAGCCAATAGCAATTTTTTTTTTCTAGGCAGAGCCATTAGCAACCTTAATCAGTAGTGGATATTGCTGGCGATCTACCAACTCAGAAGCATCTGCACCCAAACGGCGCGTTGACGCCCTCCTATGTTTGGTCAATGGACATGGATAATGCCCACGAGTTGCATATACAATTTGCTAATTACTCCTTAGCAGACAAAGTAAGTATTATATAAAATAGTAATTAGCTAGCTACTACTTTCTTTAAAGGGTAATTCGGGTCTGTCACCCAATATATTCGCAGTATGAGAGAAGCACAAGTCACCTAAAACGTAGTCGGGTCGGATACAAAATACAGTGGGCTTCCTACCTGGTTTTGGACCTTGGTTATAGCCCACCAATATTTTAGTCAATTATGCAAATTCAACAGTGACATAAAATAAGCATAACCACCGCTTTGACACGTTTAATATAATTGCACCAGCCCAATACTTAATTGTTTTTCCCCGCGTAAGCCCCGGTGTGCAATTAGACCGCATTGTGTTTTTGTCTTCTTAAACTTAAAGATTAAACTTTAGTTTACCACTCTGTTTTCTGTTCTTTTTCCTACACATCCCATTATTCTACAGCAACTAGACCATGAAGGCCCACCTAAGCAAAGTTACAATCAATTAAATAAGGCCATATTGGATAAGCAAGAGCTCCGAAACTCACAGTGCACGGTTCTCTTCTACGCTTATCCCTTTCTACAAAATTATCCTTTCTACCTGTTACAAGGGTTGCCTCATTGATTAAGCAAATTTGGGAAAGTGTGATTAAGAAATATCATTTTAGGTTCGATTCTCTACATAAATCATATTGTAGTTTAATTAAAAAAGAGTCGTGGAGGTAATATGCTTGCACTAGATTTCTATGATTTTGTTGTAACACTAATTAAAAAGGAGTCGAAAATTTTGGTAAGGGTGAGTACCGGAATGGTTCATTCGGGTTCTGGTACTCACTGGAATCCAAAAAATGATTTTCGATTCCATTTCGGAATGGAAACGGAATTTGAAAATTCCGGTTCCATTAGTTTGCTTTTTACATCTCGCAAGTATGCTTTTTACGTGTACAGAAAATATCATCCAAAGGGATAGAAGAAAGCCGTTCCACCGTCAAAAGAAGGTAAATTCACCTTGCAGCTTGAACAAGCACACTCATCTAAGGTATTTCAAAGCAAAATAAGGTCTGCAATATAGTTGAAGCAATTTTCTGTTGAATCGTAGTGAAAACTGATGGATCAAAGTTGAATTAAACCAATACATAATGCTGAGCAATGATGAAAACCTATCGCCTCTCTAATTACAGTTGGTTCATAGTTAGTCTACGCTGTAACAGTAGGAGATTCAAGTTGTGATTCCTCCCATGACTGTAAATCTTCCCGGGTTGCCAAAAAGCAACCAACTTTCTTGTCACTCTACCTAAATGATGCATCAAGTTTCTTGACATTAGAAGCAAAGGAATTGGCCAATCCTTGAGACAATTTGTGAGTTCCTGTACCCGTTTGAGCTAAAAACAATTTTGGCAATGCCTCTATATGCTGAACCATTTTGGACAGAGTACTAATCAACTCTTCCAGCGTAGTCTGAGTTGCACCAACAAATAGAGATTGAACATCCAGGCACCACTCATCTACAGTCTTGTTGTGTAAACCTGGATACAAACCATATAGGGTTCCCATGTAGAGCAATTCATGAGCTTCTTCAGCATATATCAACCAAGCAATTACAGAAGGGTGTACGACAGGTCAAGTTATGCTTTGAAGGTGAATTTTAGGCAATTGCAGAGGCATATGGGAAAGTAAGGTTAGACATCTATACGGATTCAAGCAAAAACTTGCAGTAACAGCAACACTATATGTCAGCATCTCAAATATGAGCATTTGTATGAATCATGACTCAAGGTAGCCCTCAAAACAACACTAAGTTTCATATCGTTACAAGAAAACAAATGCTTCAAAATTAGATGTGATATATCCCTATTTTTCCAAGTACCGCCCAGAACTAAAGCAGCATATTTATCACTAGAACAATAGAACTATAACTTACTTTCGGCTTTCTTCCTCCTTACATATATACAGGTGCATATGCTGATCAAGATTGTAATCACAGAAAGAACTACCGCGGCAACTATAATTACGACAACTCCAGCAGAGTTAGTACTCTCATTTCCTCCTAAAAACAAAAATGAGTCATTTCGCAATAAAAACATTCCTAGGCTGAATTTCAAAGTGACAAATTAGTAGACTTACATGAACTGACTTAAACCCTAAAGCAAATTAAAATCTCCAATCAAATTAACGAACCCGAAAGCAATTTTGTCACGCCCCGTGCCCATACTTACCCCCTAGGCTCACCTATAGTGATAGTATACACACAAGCTGAGATTACGTCACAAATTGATCCTTAAATTCTCAGCGATTGGCTTTGAAAAAATTTAGCGAAAAAGTTGAATTGCAATTTTTAAAAAAATTAAGAAATACAATAAAGAAGGAAAATAGTTTCAGGGATTTAACGGAAAAGGCAACATAAAAATAATTTAAGGAGTTAAAAGTTCAGAATTAAATTAAGGACAATAAATGAATTAATTAAGGTGATATAATGATAACAAATTCAAAAACAAATATAAAGAAGTGAAAATTAAGAGAATAAAATCAAATGTGGCATTGGAAGAAATAGAAGAAGAGAAAACTTTCACTAAGATTAGAGTCTTTTTTTTTACAAATAAAATCATTCATGATGAGTAAAAAAGCGGAAGCTATCTATAGCTTTCCGTAAGCAACTAACTGATCACAACCTAAACAAAAGAGTGATCACTGCTAAAGTCAACTAATCCTTCGTCTCGATGTTGGAGGTTAGATCTATGAACACCGTCTCTCTGGTGCCCTCTGCAGGCGGGGCCGGTGGAGGAGGGAGGGACAAGGGCTATATCTTCTACATGGGGAATAGGGGGCAAGGGTGGACCTTTGAGGTACCACTGGGGCTCGTACCCCAAGTACACCTCAAATGTGTCAATGACATACGTCCAAATCTTGATGATTAATATATGAGTGTCAAAATCCAAAATCTGTTCGCTCATGAATATCTTTATCTGTCAAGCCTGATGAGCGACGCAGTACATACAAAATGATAAACAAGTAAAAGGGGTGAGTCCTACTGACTCATTAAGTGGGGAGATAGGGAAACAAAACATACAGTGAAAATAATAGAAAAGTCACAGGTAATCAGGTGCAGAGCTATGCTTTTATGAACGATGTAATTCAGAATAAATGCATATGTTTCCCAGATATTGAACATTATTTATTTTCTTTTTCCGATTGGTAGAGGTGTCCTTCTGCGCTCTATTTAACGACCAGAGTCCGGGTTGTGCGTCCCTCCTCTTCTCTGGGACTGTCCTGTGCCCCGGCACCAGGACCCGGTCAGGCGTGCATTGCTCCATCGCCAAGGGATACCAATCACTATCCTCTGAGTGGTGCCTTTCACTATCCCACTGTGAGCGATACCGTCACCCGATCTCAAGACCATCTCTGGATATGAGTTTCATTCTAGTCATCTCAGTCATTCAGTCAACAATGCCCCACACCCATGAATTGTTGATGCAGTATGCTTTATCATATGCATTATTTATACCAATTCACCAAAGACATTAATAGAATGCATATAACAAAAAAAAATATCGTAAATGAGAGTTGTATACTTTATGTTCTACACGCGTTAATCTAAGGACTTGGACTTGTATAAAGTTGACTGTCTTTATCACCTTAATTCATGTTTAATCACTAATTACGAATGAAAATCTACTGATTCATATGCATTGTTGATGCAGTATGCTTTATCATATGCATTATTTATACCAATTCACCAAAGACATTAATAGAATGCATAAAACAAAAAAAATATCGTAAATGAGAGTTGTATACTTCATGTTCTACACGCGTTAATCTAAGAACTTGGACTTGTATAAAGTTGACTGCCTTTATCACCTTAATTCATGTTTAATCACTAATTACGAATGAAAATCTACTGATTGCCATATTACTAATAGGACCTTGAATTATAACCATGTTTTGGGGTCAATATTGGGTCTCAAAAGTCTCTCAAAATCATCTCTGAACAGGTCTAGTTCAGACCCTAATGTTTCTGGTCAAGTGTTGGACTTCCAAGCCCATTTCTCGGTTCTTTTCCCCATTTTGTCTCTCTCAGTTAAATGTCTTTTTCTCACTCATTTTACCTCCTTTCCACTTGAAATTTTCACCATATGACCATGACTCTTCTCCAAGCGTATGCTCAAAATTTTGTGGCCAGATGATGTGATCTGACCCATGCGATAAGGACTTTAGTGTACAGACATAAAAAAGAAGGCAACATGTTATTTACTCCTTTTCTACATGCCTACACATTAACATCTACCTGTGTTTGGTCCCTAAAATTGTGTGAAACGGTGTAGCACATATTAGGTCAGTTCAGATCAAAAGAAGGAGTTAAATGTCTCCAAAAGTAAGTTTTGTTTTTTTATTTATTTATCTAAAAGACATCACTCATGCAAGCCTCTTTCTGCACTCGTGTCTCTCTCAATCTCTTTTTCCTCCTCTTTAGTCACTGACCGTGACTCCCTCAAGCCTACATCAAATACTAGTATCCTCACATGCAAACTCCATTACACATCAGTCGACACATGCATACATGTCCAGCTAGCCCTATGTAGAACTTATAGCTCAAAATCAAAAACATCAACCCATTCAGTCAAAACACAACATCCAACAGTCCAGCCTTTGAAAAATGCACCCTTACCTTAGCTATAGTTGTTTCTCCCTTTTTCCTCTTCTTTTACCTTCCTCCTCTTTTCTCTTTTAGCTTTCTTCTCTTTCTCTTCTTTGGTCTCTCTCTCTTTGGTCACTAAGTGTTTCACGCCACTCTCATAATCCTCCGGTTATCTCACATTTTAGATAACAACAACACTTTCCTCCCCTTACCCGAAGGTTCTTGACGGCTAATCCCCTGGTTAACACATGTCACCCTACTCTAAATAGGAAATCATGAAGCTATACAAAATAATTGAGCATAAAGGGCGGCAGAGAGCAGTGGGGGCTGGGAGCTAGGGGCTGGAGAGTGGAGGGCTGGAGAGTGGGGGGCAGCGAGCTGGGGGCTGGGATGCTTCGAAGACGAGAACAACTTCAGTCTCTGTCTCGCGTGAAGGTGAGAAGGTCACCTACTCTTTTGTCTTTTAAAGCCTTGGATTAATTTTAGCATTTTCGTCGGAATTTTCGGTTCCGTTTTTTATTTTGAAAATTCCCAAATATGAGTTCCAGAGTTTCGGTATCGGAATAGGCCGAAACCGGTGCCAGAATTTTGAACCGGAATCGAAACAGAAATTTTCGATAAAAACCGGATAAAATTCTCACCCTTAAAATTTGGGCTTGATTAAAAAAATTATAAAATAATATTTTTGTCTCCATTAAATTATTATTTTTATTATAATATTCATTCAAATTTTGTCTTCACTTTTTCGCAACTCTCATCAACTATCTTTACTTTTTCATTAACTAACATATTCTAAATTTTAACAATCAAATACTAATTTCTAAACAAGATGCACAAATTGATTGCAACGAGTTCCTTCAGTTAAAATTATATATACTATTCTTTCTAAATAGCCGACATTATCTACTTTTGTGATCCTAATGTCTAGTACGAGAACTGAATTGAATAATCTACAGTTCTTGGGCCTTAATTTTAAAATCCTGATTCTTCTCTAGATTTCTGGTTGTTTGACAAATACTGAACCACCGAAAGAAATAAAATAAAATAAAAACTATAGAGTAAACGAATAAACAAAGGGGTTCTAGCAAGTGGAGCTTTCCTCTGCCTGGGCAGAAGAAAAAACAAAATTGGCCCTTTCTTCGTTAGGTCTGGTTTTGGGGCTTGGTAGCTCAGTAAATTACCGATATACCATTTTCATTTGGTTGGAGAAAAATATTCCCAATTTATCATGTAGTAGAGACCATTCTCTAATTTATTTTCCTCGTACCATTTGTAAATCTTCACATACAAAGTGCTCTTTTCCGAGGCTTGAAGCCACCAAATGAGGGCAAAGGAGATATCACCGACTCAAGCCATAGCCATTATTGTCAAGAAAACCCAAAAAGAGGATTTTGGAAATCTAACGAGATAATCCCAGATTTGGGAAGTTAAATGCCATGATTTCCCACTCTCATTAAATAATGGGACCCGAGAATGTGACAATTAATTACTATGTTCTTGAAAAAGTTCATATTGGGACTTTAAAATATATATATATTTCATGTATCAACTACTATAAATTTTATACTTTGCACTTTAAACTACCAATTTGGATACATTGCACCTTCTAACTACCAATTTTTGACACTTTACATCCTATGTCAAATTTGTAGACTAAAATTACGATAATACCCTTGACCCATTTTGCATATATTAAAGATATTATTATCAGTTCATTAATTTATTAAAGGTATTATTGTCAAATGGAGGGTGCAAAGTGTCTAATATTAATAGTTGAAGGGTGTAATGTGTAAAAGTTGGTAGTTTAGGGTGTAAAGTGTCTAACATTAATAGTTTGAGGGTGCAAAGTCTTAAAGATGGTAGTTTATGATGTAATGTGTCACATTGTCACTACCCTGATAGTTTATAGGTGAAAAATGTAATTTATCAACAAAAAAAAACACAAAAGTTAAAGGGTATGTTTGAGGGTGAAAATTTTGGGCATTGGGGTTTGAGAAATATTATAAAGTAAAGAAATGTTATGGGAGTTAGTGAAAAAGTGAAGAGAGAAGATTTTTAATAAATATTATAATAATAAAAAATTATGTGATAAATTTTTTAATAGTAAACCTAAAATTTTGAGCTCAATTAATTGAGGCTCAAACATGCCTTTATATGTTGTAGAAAGATTTGTAGATTTTTCAACGTAACTTCATGGATCGTACAGTCCAGGCAGGTGAATCCCCAGGAAGGTTCACTTAACCCAGAAGAAGACGAAAATATCCCCAGAATGCCATTCCCGGATCGTACAATTACTGTTACGCACTATGACCTTCAACTTTGCACTACAAAAAGCCCCATCCTCTCTCCAATTTTCCTCGTCTTCAACCATTTGACATCAAATTTCATTACAACTCTCCTCTCCTTAAACTCTCTAAAACCCTTCAAAAACCTTAAAAGTACCCGAAACTAATAGTCAGGCTTTAGGAATGTGTGGCGGTGCTATTCTTGCCAATCTCATCCCTCCTCGCCAACATGGGCGTCGCATCACTGCAACTGATCTCTGGCCCGACACCAAGCTCAACCCTTTCGAGTCAAATCTGAGTCCATTCGTCCATGCTTTCTCAGCCCCCCTCAAGCGACCTCAGCTCCCTTCAGGTACAGATCCTTCTCTGTAAAGAGGGATGGTCCATTTCATCCTAGTTTATTTATTTTTTCTGCTTTTTTGTTTTGAAAAAAAAAAAGTCTTGAGTTTGAAATTTACAAGCAGGTGATGTGCACGAAGAAGCAGAGAAGCCAGCGAAGAGGCCGAGGAAGAACCTCTACAGAGGGATTCGGCAACGCCCGTGGGGCAAATGGGCCGCCGAGATACGCGATCCCAGGAAAGGGGTTCGCGTCTGGCTTGGTACCTTTAACACAGCCGAAGAAGCGGCTCGAGCCTACGACCGAGAGGCCCGGAAGATTCGTGGTAAGAAAGCCAAAGTGAATTTCCCCAACGAAGATGACGAGGGCTGCTACTTGACCCAAAAGCACCGCAACCCTCCCTTTCTGAGAACCAATCCCAGCTTTCTTCCTCGTGATCCCCAGAATAACGCGGCTGACATCAATAGCTTTTCCAAAGGTTCAGGTTTTGGGCTTGGTTATGATCTCAACCGGATTGGAGGATTTGATTGTAGCGGGTTTGAAGATGTTGGGGTAATCAACAATAACCCGATGGTTGTTTCTGGGGATGAGAATTTTGGGTCCGGTTCTGGGTCGGAGGGGACTTATTCATCAACTGCGTTGCTTTGCGCTAATGGTCACGAGGTGAAGGCTAAAGTGGAAGAGAAAGTAGTAGAAAATGCCGAGGAGGAAGAGAACGAAGTGCTGAAGCTGTCGGAGGAGCTAATGGCTTACGAGAACTTCATGAAGTTCTATCAGATTCCATACTATGATGGCCAATCGGCACCCCCAGCTCCCACAACTGCACAGGAAAACGTGGTGGCTGATCTCTGGAGCTTCGATGACGAGGAGGAAGTTCCTGCCTCTGTGAACTGATCAGCTATGTAACGGGCGTCGTTTGCCGCTGATCCTTCCCCGTGTTTTTTATTTTTTTTAATACGTTTTATCTTTCGATTTTTCGTTGGAACGGAAAAGTAATGTAAATCTATGTGGAATGCTATCGGCTTTGTTCCTTAGTTAACGCTTTTTAGGATCAGGATTCGATTCCGACCAGTTTTGCTGTTAGAAAGGAAATAAGAACGTCTTGTCCTCAATTAGTTTGTTGTTACATTAAATTCTCAAATGAAAATTGTTTAGAAGTTGGAAAATTGTATTGTTGCAGTGTAGGACAGAATCTCGGAGCATTGTATGTTGCCCTGTGTTCTGCTTTGGTCCTCTTTAGATCCCACTTTGTAGAATGTTTGCATGATGAACTCGGCGACATGTCCGAGTGGTAGAACCAGACGGTGCTTCAAAGTTGAACCGAAGTCACTTTTCTCTGCTAAAATCAATCAGCAGCAGACCAGAAAGCAAAAGAAACCCAATAGGCAATAACATTAATATGCTTATTTTTCAAGGAACAAACGTGCTTCAAACAGCAAATTTACACATGGTAAAAGTTATTTTTCCTTCACATCGTATATCAGAATGTATATAATTGGTTAGAAAGGGATTTTGTGTTGATTTTATATTCAACTCTACAAGGGTTTTCAGTCTTTTTTTTCTCCTCTTTTTGCTTATTTGAGGGAACACTCGCCGTGTTTTAACTTTATCTCGGCAACTAAAAAGGAATTGAGGAAGATGCTAAAGATGTTGCCAGAGTGGGGCCCGGTAATGGTTGCTTGGATGCTGGAAGAAATTGTCAACTTGGCATCTGCCACTGACTGCCAGGGCATTTGGGTGGATTTGGCTAACTTCAGCTTTACCGAGAAACGGGTTGGGAAATTCCACCGGCGCTGCTGGTTTTTTATCTTGAATTCTTCCTTGGATATGGCGGAAACAGTGGACTGCGGGCGCCAACGGGTTTTGCTTTAGAAACTTGTACGACCCTTCTCTTATTGCCTTCCGTACCATTGCACGATGTACTAATAGTACTATCGCTCATGCTAGCCTCTTTTTATTATTGGTATTTATTTTTGCAGACGTACTGCTGTTACCTTATGCATTGGACCTTTTTTTTTTGTCCTAGACCAATTATTTTAAGATTTTATACTTTATAAAACAAAACAAAAAAAAGTAAGCCACTAGGAAAATTACTCTGCTGACCTAAACTAATCCTAATAGGTCCACTAGGGTGGTGCTTACAGAATGGGTCTACAATCTTATGCGTAGTAAGTCTGAGACTTGCCTGATGATAGAAATATCAATCTCATACTCATATATGACTCAAACTTGATACACCGAGCCCATAAAAGGTGACTTTCCAAACATTATAATGAAAACTATTTAAATTAATCTCAATGAGTTGGGTAAGTGGTTAAAGTTTGAGATTTGATGGTTTGCTCTCTCCAACGTTTCAAGTTTAAAACCTTCTAAGTTCTACCAACCTTTTGGGGGCTACTCTTAGTCATTGGTTAGATAATTACTCGATTTGTATGGAATGAGAGAATATACAAAGTCTCAGTATTAGTCGAGGCGTGAGTAAGCTGATTCGGACACCCGATTATTTAAACACAACGATTAAGATGAGTTAACTCGTACAATAAAATGAAATTACTTTAAATTTGGAAAACAAAGATAATATAGAGGCTTATCTTTCACATCATCCTTAACACACGTGTTAGAATGTATCTCCATGAAATATGCTCCTTACCCATTTTGACAAACAATTTCTGAAGTACAAAAATTCAGTTTGTGAACAAAGCTCGTGATATTTGGATTGAATTCCCTATATGCATTTCTTAGTTGTACTTTTAGTAGAGATGTAATGAAGTCTCATTCTCAGATGTTGTAGCTGTGGCTCAATCCAACACCCGTAATAGGTGGGAGCTCCTATGGTTACACCTAGAGGGAGTTGGATCGAAGTCCTCATATATATTTTTAGTTGCACTTTCGTAGAAATGTGATGAAGTCTCTCATTCTTAAATGCGGTAGTTATGAATCAATCCAACACTTGCAATAGGTGAGAGCTCTTATGATTACACCCAAAGAGAATCAACTACGCTCATCCCGGCTTACAAAAAAAAAATCCATGACGGGCACATGTTTTGGATCCCCCACGGCATAACATACAATGAAGGGCAGTAGCTCAAGAATATTAAGACAATAGATATAAACGAGTTATATAGAGTACAATGTTAGCCGCTTCTCCTTTATATTTCCTTTGAAGTGGCCAAATCTTACTTGGTCTCACCACTACTGGCACGGCGAGAAGCCCAGGACTCATGCTTCCCTTAACGAGCCAAGTCTGAACATGAATGGTAATTAGGCTCTGACCTATAATGATAAGGATTTTTGTAATAACTATAATCAAACGAGGTGAAGGAGGTTGCAAACCCTGCTTAAGCTTCCTGAGAACTACGATTGAAATGTTGCGAATAAGATTTAGGTTTAAAGTTTTTATCAGCATATGATATGCATACAATAATTCAGATTAAAGCTTCTGAGTCAATTTTCTGGCTACAAATCCCTCTTCTTGCTATAGAAACTTGAATCTCCAAGCATAGTGGTCCTATAAAAATGCTTAAAAGCTTCTAATTTAAGTTGTACTAAAATTGTACTCACTTAAAATCTTTAGGTTACTAACTTCACTCCACATTGGTTCACAAACTAGATGGGGGACGAACTGCATAGTAAAGCCAAGCACAGCCGTGACTTGTCTCTCCAGGACATCCCCCACCCTCCAGCTTCGTATGTATACCATTAGTTTTTTTTTTTTTGCCTTGAGTAGGCTGCATCTCTAATAATCCACATTTAAGGCCCAACACGTTGGGACAAGATTCACTCGCTATGAAATAGACAACAAAAAGAATACGCCACTCCTACAACAGGTGACCCCGATCAGTTAAATACAAATTTGTTAAACGTTTGAACCGAGAACCAAAAATAAATGAAAATACTAAAGATCTCCAAACCATCAATTAAACAAAGTATCAAAATATTAAGGCTCCTTTTATCTAGGATATAAACTAACAAGTTCCAAAACCAACAACAAATAACACAAATCCTCGTCAAAACTACTCTAGGACGGTAGCTAAGGACAGATGAACCATCTAAAGCCATCCACCCTTCAGTTCTCGTAAAAGTCTCACTTTTTAGATTTCTTAGATGCCCTGCAAGGGAAGAAATGCACGCACGTGGTCAAAAATGATGCATCTGGTAAATTCAAACATGTGAGGGAGAAAGACCAATACTCACGGAGTAGGTTGAGAGGGAACAGCAGTTGGCGCAGCTGCAGGAGCAGCAGCTGGTTTTTCTCCGGGTCCCTATATGTTTTGCCAAAAAACAGTCACAACCAAAGCGATAGAGCAACTGAATCTCAATTTTAGCAGTGGACACAGTTCCCTTGATTTAGAGCAGAAGATTTTTTATTCAAGGTACAGATAGCATGAACGCAATGATTATCTTTGCACATCCCAAAACAATAGAGTAAAATAGTGGATAATTCTCCATTTCCATACCAGCCTCTAATATTCATTTGCTTCAAACAAGCATTTGTAGCAAAATATCAGTCTAAAAATCTTACCTGGGCCAAGCGTTCCTCCCTTCTAGCAAATTTCCTCTCCCTGCTGGCCTTGTTCTTTGCCCGCTTAGCTTCAAACTGATCGGACAAGGTCTTCTCTCTTGCCTTCTCAGCCTTTGACTTGTGGATGCTCTCCATCAGGACTCGCTTGTTCTTAAAAACATTACCCTTCACCTTCATGTACATGTCATGGTACATGTGCTTATCAATCTTCTTTGATTCCCTGTACTTGCGGAGCAGGCGCCTGAGTACACGCATCCTCCTCATCCATAGCACTTTGGTGGGCAATCTTGCCTCCCGTGTACCCTTACGCTTACCTGAAAGCAGTTTGGAAATCAGCTTTTCAGAAATTTCTACTAACTTCAGCTCTTATAATGGCAACCAAACCCATAAGCATTTCAGTTGTATATAGGACTTTCACTTATAATGTGTAACGGCTCATCAAAATCCAGAATTGATAATACATTTCACTAGAAACCAGATTCCAATATTTTTCATGTTGAAGTTATACCATATCCAGAATGGCGTCCCTTCCTCTTTGCCTCATTCATACGGCGTGCACGAGATCGCGAGTGAATCTTGGTTGGCTTCCTGATGATGAAACCATCCTTAACCAGCTTTCTTATATTTTGGCCTGCACTTGGGAATCCACACACATTAACCAACCACAAAAAAGTATCCACTAAAGAAAAAAAGTCTGCGTGCATTCTGCAATGATTAATGTTTTTAACAATTTCATCTGGCGCCCATGACACATTCTACACTCATCCTTCACCATATTGCTCAAGCCTCACTGGCACGTAGAAGCAAAATCCTTAATACACTAGAAACTGTTCGCAAATTCAATCCTATGTTAAAGCATAAACAGCCACAAATGAACAACATAGCATTATGCAGATCCGATAGCATCAAATGAAGGAGAAATCCAGTGTATCAACCTTAACAATATGGGTTAGAAGAATAATGCCGCTTTATTAAGGCATCACTCATATTCGGCAAAAACAAAAACTAGTTCCCGTGAAATAGTGCAATCCTATGCAAAAATTATTTAGTGACAGTTCAGGTAGTACAAGTGGAAATTTGAATAAATTTAACTATCTAATTCAATTAGATTCCATAATCAGACCATCCATCTTCCAGGTCGTATATGAACGAGACTCCAGAAGCGTACTAAAACCCCAGCCCAGACCACTCATAGCGACAGCCTAAATAGAACCAGAAATTCGGATCCTAACGCCCCTTTTGGGTGCTGACAGCATACGAAATTAACAAAAGAAACCCAGTATTTTCACCAGAAAAAAGTAAAGCTGTATTCAATAACAATAGTCTGAAATGCCTTTCATTTTTTAATGCTTTGCGTACAAATTATCGGCAACCAAAGTATGTTCGATGCGCTAAAAATAAGCAAATTGATGGCAGCAAAAGAACAGATCTCATCCAATTACTATTAGAAAGTAAAGAAAAAACGAGAGACAGAACATACGAGAGTTGGCCATGGAGATTTCGTTGACTTCATTTGGGTCGATCCAAACCTTGCCACGACCGCACTTGAGCACGCTCGCGGCTAGCCGCTTCTGGAGCTTCAGCGAAACCATCTCTCTCTGTGGTAGCTGCTATGGCAGAGAGGATGAGCCTTGCTGAAAGCGGAGGACTAAGTATATATGGCTACGGAAATGCGATTTTTGCCCTAGGGTTTGGAGAGGGTTCGTATGTTTGGGCTTCTGTGGGCTTAATGTATCCTTTGAAAGTGCTTACGGGTTGTCTTGATTTCTAAGTCATGGGCCTAAGGCAATAGATTTGGGCTTGAAGTTTGGGTTTATACTTTGACCCCCAAGACAAAAAAAAGGGGGGGGCCTTGATAAGTGTGTGCAAATGTTCCGGTTTAAACTAGAACATATGCTCCGATGTTCCAGTAATGGTTCTGGCCACTTTTGGTACAAGAATCAGATCTTATATTATATAAAAATCGGAAACAAAAATTCGGTTCCGACATATCAATTTTTTAAAAAAGAAAATTCAAGGCTCAAAATTGCATCGTTTTGAGCCCTATTTAAAAAAAAAAACGTAATTAACCTATCGACCTAATTTCACAAGATTCTTAGATTGCCTCCCGATCCCTTGTCCACCTGTCATCAACCCCCCCGCTCCCCTTTCCTTGTCTCCCTGAGTGTTAGCATGCCGTCTGTCGTGCTCCGCCCTCCACCCTCCCTGTTGCGGCTCCTCTCTCCCTCTCTCACTCGTCATCGCATCTTAGGCCGATTCTCTCCCTCAGCCGTTACTAAGGTATGTCGCGGCTGTGAATATTGTTAAGCTTTTATTTTTCGTTTGGGGACTGGGTGATATTTCCATTTTCCAATGAACATATCTGTTTTTTGTGATGCATGATGCCATGATAACAACAAATTAGTTAGTCTGATGACTTGGTTTGGGTGCAGGGTGAAGCTTTTTGTTTCACAACTTCCTTTATAGTTAAGCTTTTCACGTTAGTTTAACTGTTTGTTAGAATTTGTTGTTGTGCGGATGTTCATTGTGTCCCATTTGTCTGGGATAGTGATTCCCACGATCCAGTTCCTTATCTGGGCCTAAAAGGCCTTAGTTTGGGCCTTTTAGACCTAGATAAGGAACCATAATTTTTTTTTTCCGGTTTCGGAATACAAAATGCAATTCTGGTGGGTACCGGAACCGGAATGGGCAATTCCGTCGGAATTTTCGATTCCAGTTTTTATATAATATAAGATCCGATTTCAGTACCGAAACATTGGAACGGGATGTTTAAACCGGAACATCTACACACCCTCAAAGGCAGGGTCAAAATATGATCGCTAAGGATGTGTTCGGTTGGTATGAATCCTCAGGATTCTTTAGAATTCTCAGAATACAAATTTTTTTACAACTAAACATCATTTTTAACACCACATACAAATAACTACAATACGCATACCAATAAAGTTAGTCTCACCTAAAAATTCTCAAAACACAAAAAATTCTCAAAATTTACCCTAACCGAACATCTTCTTAAAACTCTGGGAATTCCAAGGACTTAGTTTCATAAAATGTGTACGTACCCCTTCCTCCTTTCTAGGGAACCTACCGACATTGACGAATTTCAATGAAGCAGCTTGTGATATCTCTGATTCAGCATGTTATCTCTGCCCCTTGGGCCTCGAACACTACTGTCTCCAAGCAAAGTTTTTTCCTTCGAAGGTGTTTCCACAAAGTAATGATGCTTAATCAAGGTAAACTTTTCACGATTTTCACAACTCAGCTTCAGTCGTCATTTGTTTGAACTGGAGACAGACAGTTTTCAGAAGTAAAACCAGAGAATTCATTACTAAAGACAGAGCATAAAGAAAAGTTATCTTCAGGAGGAATCTTTATTGTTACACACCAATCTTAGTTACAAGTCAAGAAATGCGTCTGTGTCGGTAACATAGAGTATCAAAGCAAAAGAAACCTAAGTTGCTAAAATAATCCACTCACTCATTCTCCATCAACGATATAAACTCAACCTAAATTTCCAAGACCACACCTATATATAGCTCAAAAATAATGCTCGACAAATGGGGCTAACATCAATACTCCAGATTTTTAAAATTAACACCAAAAGTCACTAACTTTTGATTTCTTCAAAATCTATGGGTCTCCAAGAGTTTAAAATTAGGCTTAATAGCATTATAAGTCCATGTGGTATACCGTTTTTATAAATTCGTCCATATGATATCACTTTGTATAAAAGGTCCATGTAGTATCACTTCTAGGCAAAAGTTAGTTCATCCGTCCATCAGACGTTAATACATTAACGGAATGAGAGTCGGTTGACCGCTACAAAGAGGCAATTTGCAGCGGTCGATCGGTTCGGGTAGCGGTCGACCGCATCATTTCATTCGTTTCTGACGTGGTTAATGTAGCAGTCAACCGGCTAGTCATTAGTGTGTTAACGCCTGATGGAAGGAAGGACTAACTTTATATAGAAATGATATCACATAAACCTGTTTGTTCAAAGTGATACCACATGGATGAATTTGTAAAAATGGTATACCACATGGACTTGTAATGCTATTAAGCCTTGAAATTATAAATGATACAGAAAACCAACTGAAACTTCGTTTAGACCCTAGAATATACCTAGAGGAGGGGTGAATAGGTATTTAAAAAATCTAAACAAGACTTTCTATCAATCACTGAAAAACAGAGTCAATTAATACCAAATCAATCAACTACTCCAGATCTGTAAAATACTCACACTTAATATTTTTACAGCAACTATATTTTCAAAGAACAATGTACTGAGCTTCAAGAGAACAACCACACTAAAAACAACAGCAAAATAATCAAGATACAGTGTGAATTGTAGTAGCTATTTAAAGACGAAACATGCATAATTTTCCAACGCTTTAAACACCCAATATTAATGAAGATTTAAGCAATGATTTGACCAAGAAATGTGTAGACTTTTTCAACCAATAAACACAGATTCTGTGACTTTTACAGCAACTTAACAACCAACACAGAACAAATAATTCAGTAATAGAGACATCAAGCTTTTCACACCATATCAGCAACTATCAACCGAAGACAGTGAGATATATCCACCAGCTATACAATCAAACTAAGTATGATTTACAGCAACCAAACTATTCAATAAACAAGGAGATTTACAACAATTTTATTAACAAGAAACATGCAGATTCTTTCAACCCGATAATCACAGCAACTCTGTGAAGATTTCAGCAACTCAGAAAGCAGAACAAGATAATTTTCAGCAACAATATCAACACACCAGATACAGATTTTTCAAACCCAGTAAAACACAACACTCGATAAAGATTTTAGCCACACAATAATCATAGCAAGATTTGTTTTCTTCAACTATACAATCAGTACCACAGTGATGTAATAACTAAATAACGTCCAGATATCAGCAGTAGGCAAACCCAATTAACACAACATAAACACACAACTTAGATCAATTATCAAGACCAAATCTGCAAAATGGAAACACACCTTCGGTTAGTTAAATCAAGGTCAAGAGGAAACAACAATTGAGGTGACACAAGAATTTTTGTTAACGAAGTGAAAAATTTCTCAAGGGGAATGTCCTCTGAGAAATAAAAAACACTCCGGGTGATTTCACCAAGTTTCTTCCACTAGAACGTCGAGATTTTACAATGGTGATCTAGCCAAAGACCCTTTCGCTTCAAGATCCTCTTTCCTATGTAAAATCACTCAATCTACCAAATTGGGTTGGTGCCCGGCACCCACACGAAGACCAGCAACTCTGGTACTCGTTCTTTCAGCGAAACCCACGAACTCGTAGGCGTGAACACCTCTGAAACCTTCAGCGGCAGTCGTTCTTGAGAACCCACTCAAGAATCTCAACACTTGGTGAGGTAAATCTTCAACAACAAGTTTGTAGAAACGTACAGTCTTCAATCAGCGATCTCTGTCTCTCTAATCTTCCACCAGAGGGAAGAAACAAACTCTCACAACTAACTCTTAGCAAATCTGATTTTTCAGCAAGGGATAATAGAGAGAAGGTGCGGTCCTTTTTTTCGTCGAGAGAAAATCTGGGCACTTGTTCGGTATTTTTCAATCTGCGTATCTGGCCTCTTTGTTCCTAAGAGTCGAGTTGTATTTGGACTTTACTTAAGGGCATAATGGTCAGACCAGGTCATTTTTACTTAGGCTAACCAAACCAACTGTAAAACTGCCTTACAACTCAGCAATCGTTTCCCAAACGTTCTAGATGCAACCAGCTCCTTCCAACCGCTTTCTATTTAGCTCCACGTGCTTCCAGGATTAATCAAGTTGCTGTAACACATCTAAAATGGAAAAATACAATTATACAAAGACTGTTTTGGACATGGAAATTATGCCAATTTTACATGAGCACTTTCACCAACGAACCAGTACCAATGGGTTTTAATGACTTGGAAAGAAAAAACAAAACAAAAAAATCAAACAAACCACGAGCCACGAGAAAAAAAAACATAAAGCGAACATGGTTATTACCTACCAAGCTAGGAAGAAAAAGAGGACAGTCGGAGCTCAGGTGCAGAGCTTGAGCATGTAATCTGAGCCAAACATTTACATCAGGGGTCTCCATAAACTAAGTAAAACTGCGGGATGGACTCTGGATTTATGAAGCGTAGTAGCAGAAGCATCTGCTAAAGCAAAAGTGGAGGGACGGACCCAGAAAATATCACGGGCAGGGAGACACAAAAAGGAGTCTCGCACAAAAAGGACTGTTCTTGTAGTTAGAGAGTATTGTCACTTAGAAAAAAAAATGGAGACTATTGGGCTGAAAACCGGAAATGCGGTCCAGTTTTCGGACCGCAATCCGGTCCGGACCGCATTTCCGGTTCCTTTATATTAAAGGACCGGACCGGACCACTTATAAGTGGTCCGGTCCGGTTTTATGAAATGCGGTCCGGTCATGACCGGATTTAATTTTTTAAAAAAAAAAATTTAAAAAAATTTCGAACTGCGCAGTAGCAGTGCCTACTCTGCGCAGTGCAGAAATTTTTTTTTAATAATTAAAAAAATAAAAAAAATTATGAAATCGGACCGCATTTCATAATTGTTTGACCCGGACCGGACCGCATTTAAAAAATTAAGACCGGACCGGACCAGATTTATCTGCAATTCGATTTTGTTCAGCCCTAGTCCCCAGCCTCAGCACATGATCACCAGACCTTTGAAAATAATTTCTCCGACGCCACGTGGGGGTATCTCCAATGGATTGTAATGGAGAGTTCAAATTGGCCAGTTGGGCCAAACCACTTTTCAGAATAATATTAGTGCTAGAATAAGTAGCTAAATTCTCACAGGGGAAGGTAACAGAGTAAATTAGTAGTTTCTAATTTTCCTATCTCTTGAGATTTTAAGATGTAAAAATATTTTGATACAGTATAATTTGGATAAAAATGATTTCTAATTTATTGTTCGAAATTGTCTAATTTTAAAAAGTTAGATATAATATATATACTTATAATAATAATAATAATATTCAAGTGCCCAAAATATAATTCCTTTTAAAATAAACTTTTCATGGTAGTGATTGTACACCACAAACCAAATGAGCTTTAGCTTTGTGCAAATCAAATGAGCTTTAATAGGAATCGCACACAATGGCTTTTTGTTACAAGTTTTATGAAAAAAAAGGGTTAAATATCTAGGACCATACTATCCAAACAAAAGTTTGTTGATAATGGATAAAAAAGGGATAAATACAAAATAAGTTCACGTAGTATATAGTGAAATCAAATTAAGTCTTATAAAATTAGTCATCTTTATTTCACAAAAGTATAAAATCGAGCCCTGATAGAGGACCAATAGTAAACGAAAGTGAAATTAAAGCGACTAATTTTATGATTTTATTATTACGATGACTAATTCGTTTGTCGCTTATATCACAGAGACTAATTTTATATTTATTCTTAAAAAAAGAAAAATTACAAATTACCCACTAAATTTTAACACTTTCCAAAAAAACTCACTCAATTTTATTAAAAATAAAATAGCTCATTCAATTTAGCATTTTGTACGAAACATTATGCTAGCTGAAAAAAGCCCCTCTGCAAAGTGCTAAATAAATAACTATTTATTAATAAAATCTTGAAAGGCACCGACTCACTGTTTTCCCATGGGAAAGCGTTCTTGCGGTTCTAAAAGAACTTCATGATATATGCATTTGTGACCAACTAACTTTATCGTGTTTGTGGAAACTCTTCTGAAACCAGCTCAGAATTTCTGAATGCTCTGCTTAGGGTTCTCCATCCAACTAGACCTCTCTTAAGATAGTGCAGCTATCTATTAATTTGGTCTTTAACCTGTTGGAAAGATTTCCGACCCTTTTTTTACCTCCTCCGGCCTCAAAATGCAACCAGGAGGGGCTGACATCAAGTTACGAACAAATCTTAAGCATGATAACACTTTGCGGCCTTCAAGAGGGCGATAGAGAAGATGACGGTAGTGAAAAATTCTAACTGGCCCTTTCACTTCCAGCTTATGGTCCACCAGGCCAGGCCCTTGTGGGACCTAACGGTGTTGGAGCACATCGCATCATAGTCTGACCAAAAAACTTGACATTTACTTTATTATGATGAGTACATTTCTCTGATACAACCATTACATTTGGGGGGGAGGGGGAGTCCCTTTATTTACCCAACCAGTAGCCATCGTCACTACCTAGGGCAGCCATAGAGAATACCTCAAGAACATCGTTTTTGTAACTGACAAACACTACATCCGTTGGAGGGTTGATTTCCCAATACAACTGCTCGAAATAAATACGTAAAAAATGGAAACATCAGGCAATTATCGCTGCAAATCAATTCAGGACCTTCAAAATCTTGATAGCTTATCTGTCACTTGGGCCAATCATTTTCTCGGGCACAACAAGATTATCAAATTCCTCGCTTGTTAGCACTCCCAGTTTCAACGCAGCTTCCTGCAGAGTAAAAATGTTGGTTAGATATTTCATTTTAGCCATCCAAAAGATGAACCATAAACACCACGATAGGTAACATCAAACACTCCACTGTACACATTATCCTCTCCTTGAATACAAACCTACCTTTCCTAGGAGCCAAACAATACAAGTGAGGTTAAATGCAACAACTAACCAAACACCATGCACCAAAAAGATGCTTGTCTAAGAGGAACAGGATATCATTACAAGCATTAAAGTTATGCATACTTGGCTACCTACCCGAAAACAAATGATAAATCATGACAAAGGTTCCTCAGAGTGTCACAAGAGACTAATATACTCAATAAAGTATGGCACTGCATAGACAAGAGCAGGAATTATACCTTCAGAGTAGTTCCTTCCTTGTGTGCTTTCTTGGCAACGGCTGCAGCATTGTCATAACCAATTTTCTGGAACCGAAACAGAGATAAAGTTGAATCAGTAACAGCTAACACAAAGCACAGGCATTGAGAATGCATAGGCATCAACAAAGACAGAAAGTGGGTGGAAACATACAGGGTTCAAGGATGTGACAAGCATCAGTGACTGCAACACCACGGAGCAACGAGAAAGCATTACTTGATACTGAAATCTTAAACATTGCAAAATATTGACAAATTCTAAAATCTGTACCACAGCATCAACTTACCTCATGCAGCAATTTTGAAATTCTTTCCTTGTTAGCTTGAATTCCTCGAACACAGTTCTTTTCGAAGGAGGCAGATGCATCCCCAACCAATCTTATTGACTGTGAGTAGGAAAACAAAACCACTTGTAAGACAACATAAACTAGTTGAGTAAGATCCCAAGTGTGCATGTATTAGTAATATAGCAGGTGACAATATTTTGAATTGAGATATCAAGAGATCAAGAACATAGATTCAGATGGGCTTAAAAACTTTTCTTGGAAGGTCGACAACATAATATTTCATTCATAGAACCTCCAAATTCCCAAATAGCTTATGGTTGAAAATTTCAAACGAAGATTGCCAGGATGATTAACTTCTACCCCAGATTCACTATCAGATAAGATATGACTTTTCCTATGTAATCATAGCCAGTTGATGTTGGACAATGGCACACTTGGCACCTCCAATAAGGTACTAATTCTGCAGAGAAAGAATATTACTTGTTGATGTTTATAACCAAAATCATACGATAATAGAACGTACATGTAGAACACCATTGGCAATCATTGGCTTGAACACGTTTAGTTCAAAGTGACCATTTGATCCACCCACTGTAACGGCCACATGGTTTCCCATTACCTGAAAGATATTCAGGGGAAAAAACACTTGGTGTAAAAAAAAGTTCTAAACTACAATTAAATATTGAAACAAACCATTATGGAATAAGCACCTTATGTCTGAACAAAAAAGAATAAAGGAAGACTAGGAAAGTCTATACTTTCTGTACATCATCTTGCTTGCTAATAAGTACCCCAATTGCTCACTTAATGTAATCAACCAAAATTTAATACTGTAAACTTACCTGAGCACAGACCATAGTGAGTGCTTCACATTGAGTAGGATTGACCTTCCCCTGAAACATAATAGGTCCTGTCAAGGGGAAATTATTGGGGTTTCTGATAACACAAATCTAATGTGAGGAATGAAATGGAGGTTTTACAGGCATAATACTGCTGCCTGGCTCATTTTCAGGAAGAATGAGTTCACCAAGGCCACAACGCGGACCACTGTCCAGGAGAAACACAATGAAAACCTTTCAGAAAGTATATGATAAAATCTGCAAGGTTGATCGTAGGCATACAGACCTTCCTAACAACCGAATGTCATTTCCAATTTTCATCAGAGAAACAGCAACTGTGTTGAGGGCTCCACTTGTTTCAACCAAAGCATCATGTGCAGCCTGCCAAAAAAGGGAATATATATGAGCTCCTTAAATTGTTCTATGTTATGTACGACAACATGAGAAGAACCCCCATTACTCATAAAAGTGAAACAGCTGCTCCTACAACATCAAAAGAATAGAAAAAAAATGAAAGAAGAGTAGGAGAACTGGGTGATGAGGAGCTAACCAAAGCTTCAAACTTGTTTTCTGCAGTAACAAATGGTAAGTTGGTTTCTTCAGCTACTGCTGCAGCTATCTTTACATCAAACCTAGATTACACTCATGCAAAGACTGCAGTCAAATAAAACATTGAGAACCGAAGCATAAAGGCATCTTTCAGAGTAATAACTAAAGGAACAATACAGCATTAATTTTACTTATTGTTTGAATCCAAGAAACAACTTAACAATTTCTGAAAATAATTTCTGGAACAAGAAAAGCAAATGTGTTAAAAAGGGCAGATCCATAAGAACAGAGTTCCATGAAAGGGCTAAGATCAATAACACACAGCATTATGAAGCCAGAAGAATGAGAACAAAGCAATGATAGTTGTCCCTTGAACAGTACACATCACAAACACAAACAGAAATAAAATTACTTCAACCTCAAATCAATAACATACCCTTTCTTTGTGTTCAATCCTGTCCCTACAGCAGTACCACCCTGTGCAAGCTGCTCATACAAAATCTCCAATCAGTCAGAAATGGAAAAGGAAACAGAAAGAGAGAGCAAAAAATTAGTACCTTAATATGGACTGCTAACCTGATAAATCCGAGGTAAAGTGCACAAGACCCGGTCAACTCCATACTTCACCTGCAACCAAAGAACAACGCTATGAGAAGTTCATCCCAACAGAAGTCAGATCTTGTCCATTCCATCTACATAGGGTACATGATCTTACTTGTGTAGAATAGCCACTAAACTCTTGCCCAAGAGTCAAAGGTGTGGCATCCTGAGTGTGGGTACGTCCAATTTTTACAATATCTTTGAATTCCAAGGACTGGTAAAAACAAAATAAACATTAGGAAAATTAAAATAGTATTTCAAAAGAAATGGACTGTGCTAAAGGCAGATGTATGAATACTTAAAAAGTATACGAAATGGAAAGGATAAAAAACCATGGTTGAAATGGGAAAGAAACCTACATTTTAATTCCAGAATGTTCTCACAGAATGTATACATAGAAATTTAGCAATAGAAGACAATATGGTCCACAAGAACAATAGAAATGTGCTTATTGATAGTGATAAAATGAGATGTATGCCATACTAAGATGGTCCATCAGGCCACTTCATGTAGCCAAGTTCACATTATACATCTCAACATAGCATGACAGTAATCACCAAGTTGAATTACATGTGACACGGAGGGCTTGATCCAGGTGTACGACTCATAAGAGATAAGGACTTCAGAAGATGAAATACCCAACACAGCATATAAGAAGCAAGGGAACAACAAAAAAGTCAAATTTGGCCATCATGTTCTAATCTACTTCTGAATGTTCAACACAATACATAGACATAGAGTAGCAATAACTGTCAAACTTGACCATCATGGTTCAATATGCTCCTAAAATGATAAAATAATCATCAAACCTTTGCATTTAGTGTTGTATGCAACTGTTTCAAATTAGGTATTAATCTTGAATTGATTTCCATTGCAGCTGCGATATGCATTACCTGGAGAACAAGAAAACCGCGTTACTTGACAAACAACGACAAGAAACCAGATGGTTGGATGATAAAATGATTAAAGAACAGGAGTAATATTCTTGAATGCTTTTAACCAGCAGAAATGGAACAGTTTAAAATAACTTCAACCATGCATTGGCTTAGATGTAAGGCAGGAGATAAAAGATACAAAAGGCTTACAGTAGGGAAGGTGTCATTAGAAGACTGTGATCTGTTCACATGGTCATTAGGGTGCACAAACTTTTCACCGCGCTTATGACCAAGGATCTCAGCTGCTCTGTTTGCAATGACCTAGAATAAAACATAGTTACCACATAATTTAGAAACAGAAATCAGATGGTTACAAACAAAATTTGGAATGTTTTTACAACCTAAATACCGGCAGTTCCACAGCATGCATAATTTGCAGACACTTCATGCTTAAAACGAAGAATAAATGTATGGTTCATTGATAGACAAAACCACAACTTCCACCTCCATCAAATTATCAGCACTTAGTAGCACACTCTAAGATCAGGCACGTAGTGCATAAATTTCAATAGAATACCTCAAGGACTACCAAATGCATTTGGCACAATGGTTGTAGACAGGGAAAATCTACATAACATATTCAGTTGGGGCCTTTGTTTCTCTTATTTTTCTGGTTTCATTGTGTTACTGTTACTCAGCTCTAGCCTCTAGATGAACAGTTAAACTCTTAAGTACACAATGGCACCTAGTTAACCCATAAGCACGCAAAAACCAGCGCAAACCTCATTGGCATTCATGTTAGTTTGAGTGCCGCTGCCAGTTTGCCAGACAACAAGTGGGAAATGATCGTTCAGCTTTCCCTCTGCTACTTCCTGGGCAGCTTGCATTATCGCTTTCCCTATTGACGGGTCAAGTCCATAATCGACGTTCACCTGCAGCACACCACGTTACATACATCCTGACAAAACATTATGCTGTAATCAAGTGATTTTTGCACTATAATTTATTTAAAACGATTGTTAACTATATTGAAAAAATGCACTTGAGAAATTACCTAAGACAAAATGCAAAAAGTTAGATTTCAATTACTTGCGGAAGAAATAGTACTAAAGTCCGACTGGGGTAAAAGTATAAAGCCAAAAATAGATGACCTTGGCAACGCATTTCTTAAGGATGCCAAAGGCACGAATGATCGGTTCAGGCATTCGTTCGCGCTCGCCTCCAATCTCAAAGTTCTGCAACGATCTTTGCGTTTGTGCCCCCCACAACCTTTCAAAGAGATTTAATATAAAAAAAACACAGAGAATGAAGCACTGTCTAACCGTAGATTTCAAAAGCAAAAGAAAATACTCCAGGAAGGCAAAGACATCGAGAAGCAAGACTAACTTGTCGGAGGGGACGAGGATTGGTCCGAAAGTGTCCCTTTCCTCTCTGAAAGACGTCGAATAGGGTCTCCAGAGAGTGGCACAACGCAACGCCCCTGTCACTGATCCAACCGACAGTCGCCGGGACACAATATAGATCGTCATTTCTTGGTCTACCTGAGCTCACAAACAACAAATCATCAATAACATCTCCTCACAGACATTCACTAGCATATATATATATATATAAAGAGAGACAAAGAGGGAGAGACCCGAGGGACAGACGGGAAGGTGGTGGTGATTTAGATACAGGGACCAGTATTGGGAAGGGAGAATCGTGGGACGCAACGTGATGCCGGAGGAGTGGTGGACTGGTGGGATGCTCTGGACTGCTCTTAATACTTATTTGGGGGTTTAAGCTTCTGCACTGCTAATTCAACGAATACGAATGAATTTCCACACAAATACGTAGAAAAAAAAAAGAATTTCCCCACGAACGGTGGAAACTCATAAAAAAATAAAAGCACATCATTTTCCAGATAAAATTATCATTTGACTCGAGAATTACACAACCGAGGTTTTCGAGGACATGGTTTTATGGTGGAGAGGGATATTTGGACTCAGCGAGTTGGGGTGGTTATGAAAGGGTTTCCCAAGAAGACCTTGGCCTGAACTACCAAGAGGGGGAGCATGAGGAAGAGGATAACATACGAGATGCAACACCAGTGACATCCATGTGCACCTTTGACACTCCTACAGCACGCGCGGCAGGAGAACATGACACGCCCATAGCGCACACAGCCGAGGTACTACTGACAAACCAAGCAGCAGCAGATGACCAAGAGTGGCTAACCACATCAGCCACCGCCGGCGGCAGAGCACCACCACCCTTAGCGGTGACCGGACGGGAAGTAACGAACATGGCCTTGGGAGACGGAGGAGCACCACCACACAAGGAGGAGCATGGCGGCATCGCCACCGTATAGGATGGCGGATGGCGGCAAGATCAATCTTTCAGGATCGCATCTTCAGAGATTGGCCTTGATTATGGTAGTTATTAAATAAATCTTATCTTCTAGAATTAGATATTTCTAGAAGATTATCTTTTGAATTTTGAAATCTTTTGAATTTTGAAGTTTTAGGAATTAGTCAAATCCCCTTGATTATAGGGATTGTTTCCTTTGAATTTTGAAGATTTGAATTAGATTTATTTGAATTGATTCGGTTAAGATTTTGAGTTGGTTAAGATTTTGTAAGCTCTTGAGAAGGCCTATATAAGCGCTCCTCAGGAGCAGTAGAGAGCATTCATTCAGAGTATTGATTATTGCTAGAGAGCTTTCTGAGTGTGGCCAAGCATAGACACGTTTATGCTAGTAACTTGGAGGCTAATAACCTCTTAAGTTGGGTGTGCTTGGGCTAATAACTCTTGTGCAATTGTTCTTGTGTTCTTGTGGTTCGAAGGACTAATAATCCTTAGACCACGTTCTTCGTAATAAAGAGTGAGGTATTCTTCAATTGTTGTGTGTTTGATCCTAAATTCTACACTTGTGTGTTACTAGAAACGGTTCGGGAGGATCGATTACGGTGTTGGAACAAATCGCGTGGAGGAATTGGTGATTGTTGTGGAGTCCTAGACCGGGGACCCTAACAAATTGGTGCTTTCATTGAGAGAAGTTGCTTGAAGGGTGAAGATCTTCAAGAGGTAAACACGAGCATACAGTACTTTGATTCAGTTTCTTTGAATTGATTCGGTTGCAAAGTTGTTTTTGTTTGTGGAAGTTCAAACTTGTGGTGGGGGTTCGATCTTCCTTTGGGAGAGAACTCAAGGTTGGAAGTGTTCGTAAGAAGCTCTCCATAGGAGGGGTTCGATCTTCCTTTGGGAGAGAACTCAAGGTTGGAAGTGTTCGTAAAAAGCTCTCCATAGGAGGGTTCGATCTTCCTTTGGGAGAGGACCCACGGTTGAACTTGTTGCAGCCAAGTGTTCCAATGGCGGCCGCATCGAGTTCAGTTCCATCCAACAAAGATCGTTTTGAAGCTTTGGAGCTGTCATCTCGTTTGATGAAGGAGAAGATGGAGGAGACTACCACATCCATGGCTGACATGCAAGGGGCCATCACCTCAGTCACACATGCTACAGAGGAGAATATGAAGACGGTGGAAGGTATGAGGCAAGACTTGCAAGCGATATTGGCAAGACTTGGAGGAGAGCTGAATGGGGGCAACTTCAGACCACCCCCAATCTTGGAAGAGGAGCAGCCCTTTGATGGAAGAAGAACACACATGTCAGAGTCTACAAGAGGAGAATCAAGGCAACGACCAGCACTTAGATTCGGTGGAAGAGTGGAGAACGAGCGGGAGGTAGTCTAGAGGTGGCTGCGCGAGGAGGAGCACAACCATGATGCTGACGACCATGCAAGGACTGAAGAGGAAGTTGAGGGGAGTCGGTATAGGGAGGAGGAACCCTATGGCCGGATCCATGGAGACGTTAGAAGGCATGGGAGACAACAAAGAGGCAACCACTACCAGAAAGATGATGATGGAGGAAATCGGTTTAATCACCGAGGACCTCGAAGGGCCCATTACCGTGGAGGTGACTATGAGAGTAATGATGGAAATCGATTTAACAACCGAGGACCAAGGAGACCAAAGATTGACTTTCCCAAGTTCAACAGTGGTGATCCTCATGAGTGGCTAGACAAGGCGGATCATTATTTTCATGTTTATGAAGTGCCAAGGGAGGAAAGAGTAGCCACTGCATGTTTCTTCCTTGATGGAAAGGCGAGCAAGTGGTGGAGATGGATTCGGGCTCAGTACGAGAAAGAAGGTAGAAGACTTGGATGGACGACATTTGAGAGAGAGCTGCTGATGCAATTTGGGCCCTCGCCCATTATCAACCACCATGGCCAACTAGCCAAGCTAAAGCAAGAAGGAAAGGTACATGCCTACGTGGAGGAATTCCGTCAACTCCAAACGTTGGTGAGGGTTGGTCCGAGGAGGCACTTATTGGTACGTTTGTGGATGGGCTGAAGCCGTGGATTGCCAATGATCTCAAGTTGAAGCAACCCACAAGGCTACAAGAGGCGATGAGAATGGCCAAGATTCTTGAAGAAAGTCATCACTTTGAGAAGAGACACATCAAAGACCAAGTGGCTAGCAAGGCTTCTAAACCCTTGTACTCCACGGGGTCTTGGAAGGGAAAGGAAGCGGCTATGGGAGATGCAAGGAACAAAGGGAAGGAAGTCAAGAAGCTGACCCGTGAGGAGCTTGATGAGTTTATCAAGAAGGGCTTATGTTTCAAGTGTTGAGAGAAGTGGAGCCGCGACCATCAATGCAAGAAGGCCGCCAAAGTAATGTTCATGATCGATGAAGATGAGGAGCATGTGGGGGAGACAAGTGAAGACGAGCACGAACATGAAGAGTCATCTAGTGAAGGGGAAAGTGAGGAGGCCGAACTGAGCCTTAATACTATGTCCGGAGTACAAAAGCCCTCAACCATGCGACTTATGGCTTGGGTCAGGAAGCATGAAGTAACTTTGTTGGTCGATAGTGGGTCTACCCACAACTTCATCAACTCCCGCATTCTTTCTAAGGTGGGGTTGCATGGGGAAGAAGTAGAGTCATTCGAAGTTAAGGTGGCAAATGGCGAGAAGCTAAGGTGCGAGATGGTGGTGAGAACCGTGAAGATGAATGTCCAAGGTGTCCGCATAAGGGCTGATCTCCATGTACTATCTTTGGTGGGGTTGGATATGGTCTTAGGCAATGCTTGGCTAAGAGACATTGGCAAGGTTGTCACGGACTACGAGAAGATGACTATGGAGTTCAAGTTGGGAGGAAAGAAGAGAACGTGGACAGCTCTAGCATCAAAAGAGCCAAGGTCTTGCGAGACCCATATGTTCGAAAAGCTATGCAAGGGTGGGGCTCATTGCTTTGCTATAGTGATGGGCCAAGACCAAGAAGAAGCTAAGCAAGAAAAGAAGCATGATGATGGAAGTGAAGAGCTGCCCCAAGGCGTGAGGGCGATTTTGGAA
Organism: Myrica gale; assembly: GCA_963930655.1. Classification (NCBI taxonomy): domain Eukaryota; kingdom Viridiplantae; phylum Streptophyta; class Magnoliopsida; order Fagales; family Myricaceae; genus Myrica; species Myrica gale. The sequence goes on from OZ005614.1 coordinate 12,838,408, forward strand.
AGACACAAAGAAGTTTTGGAGGTGCCTACCTCGTTACCTCCAAATAGGGAGTTCAACCACCGGATTGTGTTGAAGGATGCTAGTAAACCGGTGAATATGCCACCCTACCGGTATGCTCATTTTCAGAAGACGAGATTGAAAGACAAGTGGAGGAGATGTTGTCTAGTGGCTTGATTCGAACAAGCACCAGTCCCTTTTCATCGCCAGTGTTACTTGTGAGGAAGAAGGATGGAAGTTGGCTTTTTTGCATCGACTATCGGGCCTTGAATGAAGCAACTGTGAGGGATAGATTCCCTATTCCTACGGTGGACGAGATGCTTGATGAGTTGCATGGATCTCATTTGTTCACCAAGCTAGACTTGAGGACCGGATACCATCCGATCTGAATGAAGGAGGAAGACACCCACAAAACGGCATTTAGGACTCACTCTGGCCACTATGAGTACCTAGTGATGCCTTTTGGGCTATGTAATGCCCCATCGACTTTCCAAGCGGCTATGAATGCCATCTTCAAGTCATTCTTAAGAAAGTTTGTATTGGTGTTCTTCGATGACATCTTAGTGTACTCAAAGAGTGAGGAGGAACACTTGGAGCAGTTGGAGCAAGTGTTGATGATCTTAAAGGAGCACCACTTCTTCATAAAGGCGTCCAAATGTGCCTTCATGCAAGAAGAGTTAGAATATCTTGGCCATTTTATCTCGGGCCAAGGAGTGAAGGTGGACCAACGGAAGGTTGAAGCAATGGTGGATTGGCCTTTACCAAGAATGTGTCAGCCTTGTGAGGATTCCTTGGTTTGACGGGTTATTATCGAAGGTTCGTGCAAGGGTATGGATTGATAGCCAAGCCACTCACATCGATGCTGAAAAAAGAGGGCTTTGAATGGACTGAAGAAGGGAGGAAGGCCTTTGAAGATTTGAAGAGAGCCATGGCCAAGACACCCGTCTTGGCCTTGCCCAACTTCAAGAAACCATTTGAAGTCTATACTGACGCGAGTGCTGAAGGAATTGGGGCAGTATTAGCGCAAGAAAGGAGGCCCATTGCATATATCTCAAAGGCCTTGGGGCCAATGATGAAGGCGTGGAGCACTTATGCGAGGGAAATGTTGGCGGTGGTGCATGCGGTGAAGGTATGAAGACCTTACCTCTTGGGGAGAAAGTTCACCATCGTTACTGATCATCAAGCGTTGAGACACTTGCTAGAACAAAAGATAGTGACGCCGGAGCAGCAAAAGTTCCTTGTGAAGCTTTTAGGGTTCAAATATGACATCGTGTATCAACCCGACAAGGAGAATAAGGTGGCTGATGCATTATCAAGGAAAGAAGGAAGTCCAATGATGTGGACTCTTTATGGAGATGAGGCCGAACTTAGGGCCTTGAGTGGAGTTGAATGGAGGATATGGGGCAAGCTTAGAGAGGCCGTGGAGCTAGATGCAAGGTCTCAAGAGATCGTGGAAAAGCTTGAGGGCCCATCTGATGGGGTGACTGGATTCAAGTTGCAGGATGGGCTTATCTACTATAAGTCCTACATTTATGTACCAGATGTGCCTAACTTGAGGAAGGGGATCCTTGCTCATTTCCATCATAGTAAGGAAGGTGGTCACTCGGGATGGTTTAGGACCTACATAAGGGTCAAACACTTCTTCTATTGGGAGGGCCTAAAGAGAAGTGTAAAGAAATGGGTGGCTGAATGTAATGTGTGTCAAAAGGCCAAGCATGACACAAGAGCCCCCACGGGCCTATTGCAGCCCTTGCCCATACCATAAGCTATATGGGAAGACTTGTCCATGGACTTCGTGGAGGGCTTGCCCACAAGTCAAGGGTTTGAAGTAATCTTAGTAGTAGTGGATCGCTTAAGGAAGTATGCTCACTTCATACCCCTTAAGCATCCATTTACAATGAAGAGCGTGGCTAAGGTGTTTGTGGACAACGTGGTAAAGTTTCATGGTTTTCCTAGAACCATCGTGACAGATCGGGATAGAGTGTTCATGAGCTCTTTTTGGAAGGAAGTGTTTGCACTTCAAGGAAGGAAAATGAAGACAAGTTCTTCATACCACCCACAGACCGATGGCCAAACGGAGGTGGTCAACCGTACGCTAGAACAGTACTTACGATGCTACTGCCATGACGAGCAAGCCAGATGGATAGAGTATATGTCGTGGGCAGAATATTGGTACAACACCACGTACCACGCATCTACCACACTTAGCCCATTTGAAGTGGTGTATGGAAGAAAGCCACCTGCCTTGGTGACTTATGAGAAGGGTACAACTAAGAATGCGGAGGTGGATGAAGCCTTAATCACAAGAGATGAGATCCTAGCCAAGGTAAAAAGGGAGCTCAAGAAAGTCCAAACTAGCATAAAGAAGCAGTATGACAAAAGGAGGAGACTCGAAGAGTCTGAGCCTGGGGACTTTGTATACTTGAAGCTTCAACCGTATGGCCAAAAGACCATGAAGAGAAAGTTGAGCTACAAGTTGGAAAAGAGATACTATGGGCCTTTCAAAGTGGCTGCCCGTGTTGGGATCGCTGCATATCAGTTGGAATTGCCACCAACCTCAAGGCTTCACCCGGTGTTTCATGTGTTCTCCTCAAGAGACGTGTTGGGGATCCTAGCTTGATCGTGGAGGAATTGCCTTCCATTGATGAGGAATGAAGAATGCTTCTACAACCCGCCATAGCTCTTGAGTACAAGATGGTATCGAGGGGGAGGATTAAAAGGAAGATTTGGAGAGTGTTAGTGCAGTGGAGTGGGTGACCAAGAGAGGAAGCAACGTGGGAGGACTATGATGATATCGCCTCAAGGTTTCCACAATTTACCCTTGAGGACAAGGGTACACTTAATGGAAGGGGGAATGAAAGGGTTCCCCAGGAAGACCTTGGCCTGAACTACCAAGAGGGGGAGCACGAGGAAGAGGATAACATACGAGATGCAACACCAGTGACATCCATGTGCACCCTTGACACTCCTACAGCACGCGCGACAGGAGAACGTGACACGCCCATAGCGCACACAGCCGAGGTACTACTGACAAGCCAAGCAGCAGCAGATGACCAAGAGTGGCTAAGCACATCAGCCACCACCAGCGGCAGAGCACCACCACCCTTAGCGGTGACCAGACGGGAAGTAACGAGCATGGCCTCGGGAGACGGAGGAGCACCACCACACAAGGAGGAGCATGGCGGCATCGCCACCGTATAGGACGGCGGACGGCGGCAAGATCAATCTTTCAGGATCGCATCTTCAGAGATTGGCCTTGATTATGGTAGTTATTAAATAAATCTTATCTTCTAGAATTAGATATTTCTAGAAGATTATCTTTTGAATTTTGAAATCTTTTGAATTTTGAAGTTTTAGGAATTAGTCAAATCTCCTTGATTCTAGGGATTGTTTCCTTTGAATTTTGAAAATTTAAATTAGATTTATTTGAATTGATTCGGTTAAGATTTTGAGTTGGTTAAGCTTTTGTAAGCTCCTGAGAAGGCCTATATAAGCACTCCTTAGGAGCAGTAGAGAGCATTCATTCAGAGTATTGAGTATTGAGAGCTAGAGAGCTTTCTGAGTGTGGCCAAGCATAGACACGTTTATGCTAGTAACTTGGAGGCTAATAACCTCTTAAGTTTGGTGTGTTTAGGCTAATAACCCTTGTGCAATTGTTCTTGTGTTCTTGTGGTTCGAAGGACTAATAATCCTTAGACTACGTTCTTCGTAATAAAGAGTGATGTATTCTTCAATTGTTGTGTGTTTGATCCTAAATTCTACGCTCGTGTGTTACTAGAAACGGTTCGGGAGGATCGATTACGGTGTTGGAGCAAATCGCGTGGAGGAGTTGGTGATTGTTGTGGAGTCCTAGACCGGGGACCCTAACAGGTTAACTGTAGTGTAGGTGGCGGTTTGACAAAAATCGTCACCGTAATTGACGGAATCTCATAATAAACGCCGTCACCGCACCACTAAGACACAATAATCGTCATTGCCAGTGACGGTATTAATGGTAACGGTTATACGATAACCGCTTAAACCGTATAACGGTTGTGCAAAAAAAAAAGTTTTTCCTTGAGTTTTTTCATATTTTTTTTACTGTTTTAGGCTGTTTAAATTTTCAACATAATATCATAAATAATGATATCTAATAGACAAATATCATAACATATTCAAATATAATATCATAATCATTAACAATATAACAAATATAAAGTTGTCCAAAAGTATAACATAATATCATATTCAAACATAAAGACTAAAGTCTAATAAAAGTGTCCAACAATGTGACATAAACCAACTAACACATTCCAACAAAATCCCAATAAAAAGTATGTCACATAATCAATAATCATCTCAAGTCTCAACTAGGGGTGGTTAACGGTAGTGTAGGTGACGGTTTGGCGAAAACCGTCACTGTCACCGCAAATGACGGAATCACATATTTGACACCGTCACCGCACCGCTAAGGCACAATAACCGTCCTTAACGGTAAAGGTACTGATAGCGGTAGCGGTTTTAGCGAGAACTTAGGATAAGTATAATGGGCTGCCCATGCGTGGGTGTCGTATGCATTAGGTTGGATCGAACAGAAACTGACACCTACAATGTTGCTCCGTATTGGCACAGGCCCAAACTAGAAGTTTAATGGGCTATCCCTTTATTCGATCCCTACAGATGCAGCTTGTTACGGATTTTACCGTTTGCGATAATCTCTCATGATTAGTCCATCAAACTGAACTACCCCTAAGTGTCTAGACCTTGGTCCTGGGCCTAGATACTAGCCAATCCCTTGGTTTTTTTTTTCTAAGCAATCCCTTGGGGTTGCTTACTCAGTTAGTGTGCTTTATTAAAACCCTAAACAAGCCGCATGCGTGTACAACTACAACAGTACATGAGGGGTGGAAAAATCAGAATCATATGTAATTGCAAAGTTGTAAATAACAAACAAACAAAACTTTGGAGTATGGTTGGTCAACCCCAGTGTAGGTGCTGATTTTGGCCCAAGCCGGCATCTATACTGTATATGTCGATTTTTAAATAATTGCAACTTACACCTACACCGTTAAGGACAAAAATCGGCCCTTAACGGTGGCAATTTCTGATTAACCTACATTCATATTGGGTCATTTTTTTGACATTTTAGGCACCAACAGTCAAGACACTTATCAGCTGTCAATTTTCCATAGCACGAGTTAAATACCTTTTAAACTCTCCACTGCCATTAAGACACCTAAGAAGAAAATGAAAGCTGAAAACCCATCTTTCATTTTCATTGTATAGAAAGCTTAGAACAATCAAACATGGTACATTATCTAGTGTTACAGAAAGCTCAAAATCAACGAGACACATTTCTTTTCACTCTAAGAAAACCACATTATGCAAAAATGTTGGTGGTCAAAATTGTGTCCTCAACTGTGGTCGGCGACGGGAGGTGCGGCAGCATGCAGGGGTGGTGGTCGGCGAAGGGTTGTGTGCAGGAGAGAGAGGGGAGTGAGAGAGAGAGGCACGGGGTGGGATGGGCTGATGGGGTGTCAGGTGTGACAAAAAGCTTTAGGAGGGGACTGAGGAAACTAGAAGAAGTGGGGGGACGAGGGAATCCGGTGTCGAGCAACCTAGGAACCGAGAATACCCCCGAGTTTTTTACAAAATATTAAACCGACACATGCACCAATGTAGCCGAGTACCGGCAATCTGGTGCCCGTGCCACCGAACTTTTCGGTGGCACTATACAACCCTACTTTGGAGGCTGCCATGCGCTATTTGGGGCTAGGAAACCATGGATAGCAGCTAGTAGGGCTGCACAACAGGAAATCTGGTCTGGTTTTCAGATTGGATTTCTGGTTGTGCTTATATGGAGGACCGGACCTGTCCAGTCTAATGTGGTCCGGACCGGTTTCATTTTTTTCATTTAAAAAAAAAAATTTAAAAAAAAATAGGTTAATTTTGAAGGGGGAGAGACATATAAAAATATAGAGTTTTAGTTTAGGTTAAAACTAAACTTTTTAAGTTTATAATTTGTATTAAAAAAAAATATTTTTTATTTATATTAATAAATCTGGTCTCCGTTCCTATAATTTGGACCACCTAAAATTTTATCATCATTACAAACACACTCTATCCTTACTTTTTCATAAATTTTCATACACTTTTTCACTCTCTCTTCACTTTTTCATGTAAGTTTAATATCCAAAATTTTAAATTGTTGATGTTTGGTGCAGAGTGTTCCCATTGTTCGAGTCGAGGGAGGGGCAAAGAAACATATGAAGAGGCTAGTGAGTACGTTGGTTTTGTGGCATATCGTGTTCATTAATTTACTGTTACTGGTTGTGAGATTTCAACGTGTGGATCGTTTGCCATGGTTGTTATTCATCGTTTCGGTGGTTGTTAGGTTGAATCTGATGTGGGTATTGCCAGTGTTTGATGATAATAATGACCTTTTTAAATGTATATATACGGCATTTACCTATGTTGTCTGGTGATCAAACTATCTGACGGTGTGTTGTATCATTTTTTGTCGCATAGTTTGGATTTCGGAGTTTATGTTAATGAAATTTCTATGAATCCTTGGTCGTTTAGACGGTGTTTTGAAGTGGATGTTCCAGGATTATGTGTTGCGTTCTTCGGGTGCGGTTGATTGTAGAAAGTTGATTAATTTGCTATAAGCATCTTTGCTAGATTGGCTCTACTGCTTTTTCCTTTAGGTTATGTACATTTATGTAGATGCTAGTGACTTTCAGAAGACTGGTTTGTGCACATTTTATACGTCAATGTCGAAGGTATATATTTTCATGTAGATGGTTGATGAGTCCAAGCAGTGACAGAACCAGGATTAAAATCCTGGGTGTCGAACTTTAAAGGTGAAATAACAAAAAAAATTCTTCGTAATGCAAAACATTGTCTTAGAGTTACAATGTCGAAAATTAAGGACTAAAACCATTAAAAATATTGGAATACATGTATCGTACTATGTACTGCGACTGAGAGATGACAATGGGATCCTACGAGTTTGCATCTTCTGAAAATGTTACAAAATGACTACGTGCTCAAGAGTTTTAAAAACTTCTTGCACGATGTACACATACAATCATTCATCCAGTCATCTCTCATCCTATTACGCAAATCACTCTTGATGATCTAATTCAAGTTAATTCTCTATTTAATTCTAAAACTTTAGAACAAATTACAGATTATTCTGATGATTGAGGTCTTGATGCCACTATGAGTTGTCTTTCTTACATTTTTTGGTTACTACCACAACTAGAGTCTGTCTTTTTTTTCCCCTTTTTTCTTTTGACAAAAGGTTACTGGGAATGCATTTGCAATTTACTTTCATTAGGTTCTATGGATTTGGAATTGAAAGATATTCACATTCTCCAAAGCAACTTTCACACACAAAGCAACAATTAATGGTAAACCATGCTCTAAATAATAAAAAAAAAATTCCAGGATAAGCAAGATTTAGTAAAAGAGTTCCTTAGATAAATATATCTCAAAAGTGGTCAGAACTTTAGTTTGGCCTATACAAGGATCCTAAACAAACACAACATTTTTCGAGGTCTCTAATAAAAATGAAAAAACAAATCAACATAGGGAGAAAGAAATGAAGTGGTCTTGATTGTGACAAATTAGAAGCAAAGAGTAAATAATTTTTTACTAACATAAATTTAGCAAGATGGTAGAAAGTTACCCTTCAGTTGAAGAACTTGTAATCGATGCAAAACAAAAAATAATAATAACTGTATATTTGGCTCAATTATTACGTAGCACTATGAGTAAAATCAATGTGTAGAAAAAAAATTGTTTTAGGTCCGATACTCATTAAGTCTAGTTGGCATGGACTTCATGCGTATCAGACATCGACTTAATGGTATCAGACCTAGCCAACTTATGAAGAAAAAAAAAAACGTGTAAATTTTTTTTGGGCAAGCCATGGTCTTCAAGCAAGTTTTTTTGGCCGACTTTAGTGACGTGGTTTCTATGCCCAGTTGTATTTCCGTAATGATCTAGTAGAAATGGAAACTCGAAATTGATATTGTCTTTACGTAATCCTTTCGGTCTTCAAGCAAGTTTTATTGGCCATGCACTGTTTTTCATGTAGTTGTGGAATTTAATTCAAAGATTTTATTGGACCTGCACTGGTCTTTGATTTTAATATCCGGTGTTTGTGTTGGCCCTCCTTTCTTTTTTTCACTTCTTTCCAACACAAGTGCCTCTGCTTTTGCTTTTGGCAGTAGCTGTTGCTATTGAACGTGACGGAGGAGGACGTGATATACGAATATAAGAGGTCTTTGGATCCCAGACCGCATAGTATGTCCATCTTGGAGTTTGGGGCAGTGGGAGATGAGATGACATTGAACACATTTGCCTTTCAAAATGCCATTTTCTATCTGAAATCCCTTGCTGACAAGGGAGGGGCGCGACTTTATGTTCTGTCAGACAGGTGGCTTACTGGAAGTATAAACCTCATTAGCCATCTCACACTCCTTATTCATTGCACGATGGCTAGAGGAGTGTGGGCGCACGTGTTGAGTATTCTTAACTATGTTTGGGTTATGCTTAGTAAGGTGGATGTTTTGTATTGTTGGAGGAGGAAGTTTGAGGATCTGATTGCCTCGGTCATTTGGATGATGATCCCTGCTTGCATATGGTGGAGTCTGTGGAGGGAAAGGAATGTGAGGTGTTTTGAAGACAAAGCTTCGTCTCTGGCTAGTCTGGGGGGTTCTATGTTGCATCCCCTTTTTATATGGGCTAATTAGGTTTTAGGGTGTCCTTTTGAGGGTTTTCCGGACTTTTAAGTTTTTTAGCTTGTATGTTCTAGCTGTTGTCAGTATAATCTCTTGTACAATCAACTCTCTCTTTCTCTTTTTCTTTAATAAAGTTTATTTTTTTTCTAAATAGAGCTTATTAATAAAGTTTAACTTATAAAAAAAAGTATGGCATCCATATGGTGGGATGGTGATAGCTCAATGCTCATAGAATGCTGATCTGGCCTTTGGTGGGTTTGGTTCTTTAAGTACCAAATGTCCAACATTGTCCTTCTATTTTCTGGCAACGTTGCTGTGTAAAACTATTTGGGCAAGGTCAACTAAAGGCCGAACTGGACTGGTGCCAATTTAATTGAGCTTTTAGGCAATGAGATTGTGGGTGGGATTGGGTCTTGCTAGGGAAGTGTAGAAGATAAGAATTTTTTCTTTCAATAAAGAAAACTAAGACTATTTTTCTTTTTCTTTTTTATTTAGCAACTTTTATGGGGTCTTGGAATAGGAATTTGGAGCTTTTGACGAGGAATATGACTTTTATTGGAATCCAAGGAATAACTATTATGGTAGAGCAATTATCCCATTATGGGTTCTATTCCACCTACCAAATGCACCCTTAATGTTTGTCTACAAATTAGTGCTAGAGTGCCTAGTGGAAATATATACTCTAACCTTTTGGTGATGTTTCAACTTGGACCTTTTAAGGCAGACAAGGGGCAATTGTGAACAGGGCTGTACAACCACACCGGAAGTTTCCGGTGGAACCGGCACCGGGTTTCCGGCACCCGGCTTCACTGGTGCCGGTGCCGGTTTGAGGTTTTCTACAAAATCCAGTGTCATTCTCGGTTCCCGGGTTACTCGGCATCGCGTTTTTTTTACAAAATGACGTCGTTTTGTTTAAGTTTAAATCCCCCTCCTCTCCCAGTCCCGGACCCCCGCACCCCTCGGCCTCTGCGAGTCTGCGACCCCCCAGCCCTCTGTTGCCTGCCCCCGAGCCGGCCAGCCCCTACGGCCCGCCTCCCAGCCGGTCAACCCCTAAGGCCTGCGCAGTGCGCCCTTAGCCCCTTGCGACCCGCGGCCTCTCTCTCTCTCCCTCCTTCCCCTCCCTCTCTTGCCGACCAGTGACCATCACGCCTGTAGCTCCCATTTTGCTCCCGTTTAGGTATGATTGCTGAATATTTTCTTGTTTGTTGTTTTTAGGGTTTGTTCTATTTAATAATTTGTTTAGGTATGTTAATGTTTTTTGGGAATGTGTTTGTACACGGAAGATCTACATGAAACCAATAGTCTCTTTGCTTTCAAATTTATTCAGGTTCTTCCAGATTTTTCCTTGTTGGCTCTCATTGCCTTATGTTTGGTTTGATAAAATTTGCTTATTTGGAAAGAAAAGAGGTGTTTGATAAGGAACTAAACCTCCCTATTACTGGAATATGAATATGTTGAATATCTAGTATTAGTGTTATTGCACCTCTGTTAGGAAGAAAATTTGCACACAGTTTATACACCTCTGTTGCTTGTGCCATAAGTCTCATTGGCTCCAAAGACTCTTTAAGTTCAAACATAGCAGTTAGGACCAGTCTTAAGGTTTGCAGTTTGTGCTAGATACCGTTGTTGGCTATGCCATAGGCATTTTTTATTTTGATTTGTGAATTAGTTTGAACTTTTGGAATAGGTATCTCTATGGTGCATTTTGATGATGGATGCTCCTGCATGTATTGGTGGAGTCTTAGGAGAAGGTTAACTCTTTAATGAGATTGAGGCTTAGTTTGTGAAACTGAAGCTATGAGAATTCTTGTCTTGTCTTGTCTGTGTTGTATTATCATCGATGAGTGCTACAAGATAATCCATAAACCAATTGGAAAATGTTAACTTCGTTGGTATCTGATGATGGTATGGACGAATTAATAAATCGCCCACTAAGAAAAAGCTCTGTTTGAGGCAGTATGGATGTCTCTTCTGGGGTTTGAATATTTGAGGAAGTTACACTCTTGTTTGCTATGCTATGGAGAAATGAACTTTAAACTTTAAAGGCCTAGAAAGCATTTACATATATGGTTAGGACAAACATTTTGTAGTTTTACCATTAAGCTTCACATCCACTCGATGCATCTTGAAACCCACAACCTCAGCTTCCATTATATTATTGTCAAAGGAGGAAGTGTCATTTTAGCTGGAGCTTATTGGATATTTTACAAGTCTAGGTGTGGCAAAATCTTATTTTTAGTGTTTGGTACAATCTTTTTTTCCACTTGGATTTGTGATTGTCAATGTGCTTCCTTAAGTATCTAACAGGTCGAGGAATTCAGATTGCATGGCTTTGATGATGGAATCAAATGCAGACAATGAGAATGTGCTGATGATAGAAGGAGAGACAATGCAAATTGACCCAAAAAGAGCTCAGTTCCCATGCTGCATTGTGTGGACGCCCCTTCCTCTTATCTCATGGCTGATTCCTTTCATTGGGCACATTGATAAGATTTTTCTTCAGGCTAAAAGAGGTTTTGTGCTTGGGGGTAACTGTTGGTGCTTACATTCTTAGCCTCTTTGCAGTAAGTTAGCCAAATTTAGCCGGCCTTTATTTGTCACAATATCCTTATTTTGTATGTCATGTGTTTTTTCTTTTGTTTGATTTCATGTGGCAGATGAAATACACGGAGCGTGTGCTTGGGTTGATTCTTGTGTCCCCTATTTGCAGAGCACCATGATGAACCGAGTGGCTTTACAACAAGGTTCTAATCTCCATGACTAGTTCAACATTGCTTGTTATACTTTTATGGCATTTGTGTTGTGGCATAGTTGGTACCGGCCACTTATGGGATAAGATTTTATTGATATGTGATCAATAGACCAAAGGAAAAAAAAAAAACGTTAGGCGAAGTGCATAAAATGCTAAAAAAAATTATCTAATATGAATGTAGGATAACCGGAACCGCCACCGTTAAGGGCCGGTTTTTGCCCTTAACGGTGTAGGTGTAGGTGTAGGTTGCTCATATTTGAAAATCGGCCTACCCAGTATAGGTGCCGGTTTTCCGGGGTTGTGCAGCCCTAATTGTGAAACACTACGTTTGTTTTTTATACCGTCCATCTTTAATTGCTTTCTCACTAAACTTGTTGTTACTCCCTATCTCATTGAAGCTTTAATTGTTACCCCTTTTAGGAAGAAAGGCTCAGGAATCTACGACAAAGACTTGAAGTCATGTTCGATGGTTGCAGTGTGGAGCATCAAGTAGGTGCTTCCTGTTTAGCATCTTCCTAGTCATTAATTTAGGTGCATCGCAGGGTCGGGACCCATTAGGCTCAAACCCTTTATTTTTTGATATGCAGAGGGTGAAATGACGTAAAAAAAATCAAACGTGAAAAAACCTCTTATCTCGACCCCTCTCTCTCTTCAAATTTTCTCTCCCTCTTTCTTTCTCGCCCACCGCCGCATGGCCCGCACCACCGTGCCCACTGCCGGCTGCCGTACCACTGCTGCTGCATGCACCAGTGTCCAGTTCTCTCTCTCTCTCTGTCTCTCACTCTCGGCTACCGCACCACCGTGCCCACTGCCCCGTTGTCACTGCTGCTGCACCAGCTACTAGCGTCCAGCCATCTCTCTCTCTCTCAGTCTCCAATCTCTATCTCTCTTTCTCGCCCACTGCCGCACTAGTGTCAAATTTTCTCTCCCTCTCTCGGTCTTTGCCTCTCTCTCTCTCTCTGGACTCTCGGCTCTCTCTCAATCTCATTATTTTGATTTTTGACAGTTTCAATTTTTGCAGGATCCTCGAGATTTTACACTTGAAAATTGTTGAACCTCCGACCCCTAGTATATCTCTCTATACAAGATTCTCTCTCTACAATTCAGTATAAAAATTCATTTATTTAATATGCTAAAAATGCTTTAGGGTTTGGAATTTTGTGATTTGTGAAATTGTTGTTAGAAGTTTAATTTATGCTCAGACTTGTACAAGACCAGACATCAGTTTTGCAGTTGACATTTTTGGTCGTTATCAAAGTAACCTAGGGATGTCTCACTGAAAAGTTGCAAAAAACGTGTTGCGCTATTTGCACGGAACTAAGGATCATCTACTCACCTTTAGAAGAACTGAAAATCTTGAGGTGGTAGGACGAGCAACAGGCCAGGCCGAGTCATATTTTTTTGCCTTGTTTATTATTATCAGAAAAAACATGGTTGCAAGCTCCATAATTAAATTGGGCAAACATTAAATTAGATTCCATAATTTTTTATTTAATTTTTTACATTTCATAAATTTTGAAAGATATCCATCATTGCCTTCCATACGATTTAGTCGTTAAATCAGATTAAAATTAATATGAATGGACCGAAATACCTTTTTAAGAAAAAAAATAAAATATTGAAACAATAAAATAAAAATAAAAATAGTATATATATATTTTTATTTAAAAAATATTACTTTTAATTTTTTTGAATGTTTTTAATAATTTTATTATAGAGAGCCATTTCAATCATTATTTCGTGTAGTTGACTGTCAAATTGAACAGAGTGAGAATATTGATGTCTGTTAAAACTTATGAGTGTACGTACAAAAGTAAATTAAAAGTTACGTAGTTCAATTAAATTTTTGTTGATAAATATGGAGCACAATATTTTTCCCATATTATTATTATTTAAATTCTAGTAAGCAACTACTATAATTCTTCTGGTTCACAGAGAAAGCAATTAAAAAAAATGATGTGTTTCGCAACTCCAACGAATCAAAATCTCTTAATTTCTTGTTGATATCAGACACTAGTTTTACTCTTAAAAGCAATTGTCACTCCTCTGCTAATAGGAACCTTTTTATTTGAGTAGTTATTGAAATCCCCCAGGATATATGTGAAGGAAAGTTCTTGGTTCATATCACTATCGTAATAAAAAATCTCGCGATTTAACTGATACGTTTGTGATGGATTGCTGTATTTATCTGGAGTTTGTTGGCGTTAAGTTTCCAGTGCGTTCAAGTTAGGCCACGTAGGTCTGTACTTTGTCGTGGATTTTCTTTGTAAACGAAAAAAAAATATTAATAGACAATTTTTCGATAAATTGTTCCAAGGCAATCCAACATTTTACTGCAATGTGAGAATAGCAGCATGGGCGGTTCAAAGAAAAGGCCCAGAAGAACAGCAAGAAACCTCGTGAGATTGAGGCTATATATAACAATTTGTAGATGGACACATGCAGAGAACAGTTTTTCATTCTGCCAGCTTGTACATTAAAAGTGTCACTAATTTTTCTTTTAAAAAAATAAAAAGAAAATAGACAAGACATAGTACTAAAACAGACTCAAACATTGGCGACTGGCCAGGATATCTATTTCCCTTAAGAACAAGAAAAGCTGGTGCTGGTCAGGTTGAGCTTTCTCGAGACAGACAGAATATTAGATAACAAAAGTGATAGTTTAAGTTGCTTATTAAAAAGGATGTAATAGTAGTACGTAGTAATTCAACTTACATAAACCAAGCGTGCACATATAAAGGGTTCAAGATGAAAAACAAGAGAGAGCCGAGAGGGATCCAACAACCCAACTAGGTTGGACAGCCTCTAAACCAAATTACGGCAGCCCCAGGATCACCAAGTGGAATTAGTTAATTACAAATAATCAAAGGCATGTGGAATAGCGTTAAAAATAACATAAACAAGGATGAAAGATAGAGAAAGAAAAGGCATGTACTTTCGAATGTATTTTAATGCTATTCCCTAATCTGAAAATTTCTTTCAACGTAATATTGATGCTAGCGATCGATATAGGGATAAATTGGAACTCGAAATAGAGCGCGTGCATAATAACTAATGATTATGTGGCTATTAATTACTTTTTTTTTGAAAATGATATATAACTTAAAAATAAGAAATAACGAGAGAACCTTTCATAATTAGATATTCAAAATAAGCTCCTCGAATTTTCTAAACTAACATTTATATATATATTTCAAAGAATAAATATATTTTACATTCTTAAAGAGTGTTTTAATATTTTGCACTCTAATATATTACTTTTGTCTCATTTTACCAACTAACTATTAGTTTCAAACATTTTGCATCATCTGTTAAGTATCATAATTTGAAAAATCCGTTTTAGACCTAAACAACATCTAATAGGGGGTGAATTGGTGTTACCCCTCTAATTAAAAATTACTACAATTTTAGAATAAGTCCTAAAACCGCCCGGTCTAGATCCAAACATCAACACTCAAAAATTCAACAAAATAAGTAACAGAAAAATTAGAGCAAATACCAATAGATGAGATTTTGTTGATGACGTGAAATTTTTTTGAAGCACCCTCTAATAGAAAAACAACTCTAGACTATCTGCGCCACCCGAGATCTATTAAGAAGTACAATCTTACAAATTGTGATGGTTAATAACCTTAACTCATATGTGGTTCTTCAGAGCGAAAGGTTGATTTCAATAGTGATTAGATGAAAGGAAATTCTAACAATTTAAATTTAGAATCTCTAAGTTTTCTCTCTCTAAAAAATGTGGATAATAAATAATGAACGGTCTTCAGTATTTTCTTTCAGGCAACATGCAGATAAAAAAATATTATAATGTCTCTAAATTCTAGCTCTCGAGTATTATAAGTATTTAATTATCTTCAAGAAATACAATCACAATAGGACTCGAAAGGATAATAACTTCAATTACCTAATTATCCTTATAAGATACAATCCCATCATAACTTCTATATATAACCTTATCCAAATAAAATCTAATCAAAACTCGAGAAAATTATGCTCGTCCTCTTGAACACTTATTTTAAATATAGTCAATACTAAAAAATACAATAATATAACTAATAATATTTTGGACAAAAATGATTTCTGACAAGTGAAATATTGATTTTAACTCCGCAAAAATAGTACGCAATGTGAAATGTGTTTGAAATAAACAATTGGTGGGTGATTAATAAGACAAAACTGGTAGCTTGGGGTGTAAAGTGTCAAGACCCTCATATATAATTAGAGGATAGAAAACATATTTATCCCATATTACAAATATATATATTGGATATAGTAATTGTCTCTTCCTTTCACGTACGTAAATATACTAATTAAAAGAAATATTCGTTTGGAGTTGCTTAATTAGAAAATAAAAATAGTTAAGTATTCTTCTAGTTGTATATATATTTAAGGGGTAAACTCATAGTTACTCCTATATCTTTGGGGCAAAATCAAGTTACTACCTTTAATTTTCAAACCAACAATTTGAGACCTCTATGTTTTAAAATCACTTAATCCTCGCCTCCCGTTTAAATTTACCTTCAAATGAGACGGTTTTTCATGCACGTGCGTCTATTCCACCCAAATTGACGAATTTGCCCTCAGTAAGTGGCCTTACAAATTTGCCCTCATTGCAACAAAGCAGTACCATGGCTAGCAAGGCTCGACCAAAGCTCGTACGGGCACTTCCATTATTTCATTTGCCCTGATTTTCATATGCCTCATACAGATCCATGAAATCTGGCCATTGTCCCTGTATCTCACCCTATATAACCCAAACTTCTCTGCTATGTCCTTTCCACTTGAACACCTCTTCTCCCTTAAAAAATCCACGACCCATTACTGCGTTGTTCTTAGATCTTATTGAATATTCCTGGAGCCTTCTACTGCCCTGCCTTGATTCCAACGCCCCTGCGCAGGCCCTATAGCAGCACCCCCTGCAACCCCAGCCGTAACTGCTCCTGCTGCGCCATAAAGAAGAGAAGAGTCAACCAAATGCATTTCTCTTCGGAACTCACACAGCATGTGAAACCAGAGTGCATTCATCCCAGAAATCATGTTTGTTACCAACGTTCCTCGTCTCACCTTTTCCCATGAATCGATTCTAACGAATAACACGAACGCGGGCATTAGGCAGATAACTGAGAAGGAAAGAGCATTCATTACAGTCATACAAGCTGCACACGTAGCAACAGTAAATTGCCTGTTACTTAACGTCTTACAATAACCATGGAAGGATGGAAAGATGGCTTCGCCAGATCAACACTGAAGAACTAATTGAGTTCTTAATTTAATATAAACGTCCAGTTCACAAGAGAGAGAGAGCCAAAAGTATGATATTAAAATATAGGGAATTTGACAATTTAGTCCCTGGGTTTATACCCTTTGACAAATAGGTCCTTGGATTTCAACTTTCAACATTTTAGTCCTTGAGTTTTAGTTTTTGGACAAAATGGTCCTTCCGTCAAGGATCCGTTAGTTTCCCTAACGGAAGGTCACATCAGCTGACAACTCAACAGCTGATGTGACAATGAAAATTGAAAGTTTAGTCCTTAAGTTTTAGGGAATTTGGCAATTTAGTCCCTGGGTTTATACCCTTTGGCAAATGGGTCCATGAATTTCAAATTTCAAAATTTTAATCCTTAGGTTTTCGTTGTTTTACAAAATGGTCATCTTTTAGTATTTTCAAATTCTTTCTTGTCTAGTGTTTGCATACTCAATTTTTAACAACTATAAATGTGTCTTATATATTCTTAAGTAAAAAAAATTGAAAATATTTTTCAGAATTTTAATTGTATTTATATAAAAAGTAAATAATATACAAAAATAAATACTATAATAAATACTATAAAATTCTTTAATTGGTTTGATCCTCGCATATGTCCCTGTAATATGGAAGTAAGATCGTATTTTACAAAGAAAATCAAAGACCTATAAGGCATAATTCATAGACCAATTTTATATTATTATTATAGTATTTATTTTTGTATATTATTTACTTTTTTATAGAAATAAAATTAAAATTCTGAAAAATATTTTCTAATTTTTTTTATTTAAGAATATATAAGACGCATTTATAGTTGTTAAAAATTGAGTATGCAGACACTAGACATTGTAGAGATAATACAAAATTGTCAAAACTGACACTATTCAAGGGATAGAGTATGCAGACACTAGACAAGAAAGAATTTGAAAGTACTAAAAGAGGACCATTTTGTAAAAAAATGAAAACCTAAGGATTAAAATTTTGAAATTTGAAATTCAAGGACCCATTTGCCAAAGGGGTATAAACTCAGGGACTAAGTTGCCAAATTCCCTAAAACTTAAGGACTAAATTGTCAATTTTCATTGACACATCAACTGCTGAATTGTCAGCTGATGTGGCCTTCCGTTAGGGAAACTAACGGATCCTTGACGGAAGGACCATTTTGTCCAAAAACTAAAACCCAAGGACTAAAATTTTGAAAGTTGAAATCCAAAGACCCATTTGCCAAAGGGGTATAAACCCAGGGACTAAATTGCCAAATTCCCTAAAATATATTCTGGAAAAGCAAAGAAATGGGGCAGATGGATATATTCTGGTGAATGGACTTACAGAGGAAGTTAATAGATAAGGCTACCGAAAGAATTCAAAGATAAGGGAGGAGCAGAGCCAGTCCAAGAAATTATGACTAGAAGTCCGAAAACAACATACAGTGTATATCAATGGTGATATATTCTTGCTACACACTAGGAAAGCAGAGGAGGTGGAGGCCAACCGCAACTTAGTCTTTTTTGGACCACCGTGACCAATAAATAGAGTAAATGGGTTGTCTGAAATCTGAAAGGAGAAACAATGATGGAATCACAGTTGTCCAGGTCTGCACTCATTAGTTATCTTTCGGCTCTCGCTCCTGACATCATACGTCCAACTTCTGGGCATTCCGCACACCTGGCCTGCCTTCATTTGGCTTTGCGGTCCCATCTCTGTTATGTTGGTCCATCCCATCGTTGGTTACCACAGCGACCGTGACCAATAAATAGAGTAAATGGGTTGTCTGAAATCTGAAAGGAGAAACAATGATGGAATCACAGTTGTCCAGATCTGCACTCATTAGATATCTTTCGGCTCTCGCTCTTGACACTATACGTCCAGATTCTGGGCATTCCGTACACCTAGGCTGCCTTCATTTGGCTCTGCGGTCCCATCTCTGGTATGCTGGTCCAGCCCATCGTCAGTTACCACAGCGACCGCTGCGCCTCCCGCTTTTTGCCAGTCCATAACTCATATTGAGTATTAGGAACAGACTTAGTGGGTATCCTATTTAGAATATAAACAGATGTCTCTAAGGCACAACTCCAAAAATAAACAAGTAATTGTGACATGCTCATCATTGACCGAACCATATTTAATATTGTTCGGTTTCTTCTTTCTACAACACCATTATGTTGTGGTGTAGTAGGGGGAGCCCATTGAGATATGATGCATTTCTCTCTGGGATGAGTTTAAAAATCTCCTCAGAGATAATCACCTCCTCTATCATACCGGAGTATCTTAATACTTCTTTCTAGTTGATTCTCAACTTCACTCTAAAACTCTTTGAATTTTTCAAATGATTCAGACTTGTGTCTCATAAGGTATATATAACCATACCTGGAATAATAATCAATGAAAGTGATGAAGTATGAGAACCCTCCTCTGGCTATGTGGTTAAAAGGACCACATACATCAGTATGAACTAACTCTAACAACTCTGTGGCTCTAGTTCTTTTTCCTTTAAAAGGATTCTTGGTCATCATTCCCTGTAAGCAAGGCTCGCAAATTAGGTATAGTTCAACCTTCACAAGGTCTAACGACCCATCCTTCATTGATCTGTTGATCCTATCCAGATTAGCATGACCAAGTTTTAGATGCCACAAGTAAATGAGATTTACATCCATCTTCCTCTTGAGAGTTAGAATTTGACAAAACACACCCTGCAGCAGCGAGATCTCATTGTGAATATCACAACTCTTTATTGATGAAGCACCCATATAACCTTCTCAAAGACAACTCAATTTGCTCTAGTGTGAAAACCTCTCTTTTTCTTTATCTCCTCTATTCTCTCTTCTTCTTTTTTTTGGTAATTATTTTCTCATTTTTCTCGTGTGGCAACCTCTCTATTTAATGGGTGTTTAGCGGCAACAAATATGTTGCCTTACTAAAGACTCGAGCCCACAAATGGGCTTTAGAAGAACTCATGGGCTTGACGCCCATATAACAGAGCGGATGGGGGTAGAGAATGTCAAATAGAGGTGGCGGTTTCTGGTATAATATGTTAATTATAATTTAGTATCGAATTAAGAATAAAATTGATGTACAGATCGTTGCCATATAGTCGAATTTCCACAGACGTTGCCATATTAGAGTCGAACTTTCATGATAAATATTTAGGTCAAAATTGAAAAATTTATCCATTGGAATAATATTATGTTGTAGCAAATGAGAGAGAGCACTGATATATATATATATATATATATCTATACATTAATTAAAGTGTTCAGATCTATCGTACGGGATAGTCATGACTCATAATATATAGCGATTGTCAAATGAACTTGGCCGATACCAACACTTATTACTTAGTAGATTATACTAGTAGTTGAAAAGTCTCTGTCAAAGTACTCATGAGTGATGATCACCGTATAAAATCTTGCTCAAAAGAGTTAATTATAAGTGCAAATTGTCGTTTATATTCAACATAAGCCAGAATTGGGCGTAAAGAGAAAAGCGTTAAATAAATACTCCAAATAAGGAGAAAAATACCATATATACATGCCACATGTTAAAATGAGAATGTAATAATGTATTTAAAATATATTCAATGTCTAAAGACGTACAACATGCATTAAGGAAAGTCTGCCAGTCTAACAAGAAAAGTCGGGGGATATAATCCTGAACCACTACAAGGGCGATCTCTGAGTTGTTGCGATTAGCCTGTGATTTTGTCTTTACGTTCCATTAATGGTAAAATAATAGAGGTATATAGCATTGTCGCAACAAATTGTAGTCATCCAATCAACACAGGCAGGACACGTATAATGAACTTGTGAGTAGACAAATTACAAGCAACTGGAATTATTGCTACATTTTGAAACTATATGTAAGGTTACAACAGGGCGTAAAAATGAAGAATACAGTAAATCCTCTCTCCCTCTCCAACATATTCAAAGAAATGAATAAAAAAAAAAGAAATCACCAGCTCAACGTGTAAGTTTCTATTTCCTATTCCCAGCTTTGCGTTTCATATCAGTTGGAGCTGGCTGCCTCCCACTGCGCTGCAGATGGATGCCTACTCCATTTGACTGTTTCCTTGAAGGTGAAGGGCCTAGAGAAGCATTGGCATTCTTGCTGCAAAAGTTTACAACTTGTCAATCAAACATGTTAAATTGACCTTGTAAACAGTATTCAAAAGGAAGTTTATAGGATATACCAACAGAAGATCACATTTGGAATACCTTAGTTCTGGGCTCTTCCCTGACTTTGGATTGGGTTTCTTGGTTCTTTGCCCAATTCCATTGGTCATGCCAGCAAGTTTCGTGTGATTAAATTGCCAAACCAAATCTGGCTCTGAAGAATCACTGGTGGCAGCATCAAGATCATCCATTTCATCGGTACTAGTAACATTGAATCGGTTGCCTCCCATCAACATATTATAGGATTGATCTGGGTAAAGTTTGGAAGAATCAGGGAGATATTTCTGGTAAAATACATCAGCCAAGTCCCCATTATCTGCTGCCCAAGATCCTAAAGGGCTTTCAACTCTGCTTACGTCATGCTTGTTTACCATGACTTTATCAACCCACTCACCAGAGCCGATTTCTTTATCATACTCTCCATGGTTCTGGCCATGACTATTCACTGGCAGCCAGGGAGGAGAAGTCACTAATAGCTCATCAAGATCAAAGCTTTTTGTCTTTTGCCTCAAGGCAGAATTACTATGGACCTGCAGAATCATTCTGTGCAATATCACGTTTATGTTCACAATATATAAGGATACAGTACAGAGTACAAATCTGCCAGTCTACATGGTGATAAATCCTTCTACTTACTCTAATCAACTCACACTAGCACTTTGATCTTCAATACGATATACATTAGTTAAGGAAGAAAATCAGAAGGTTATGTATTCACCTCAATATTGCCAACATCACCCATTGGTTGCCGGCAGCTATTGTGATCTCCAAACAAACCTGCATCCTTTTTTTTAGATTGAAAAGGTGATACCTCAGTATCCTTCGTCCTGTATTTTTCAGAGCTGCCAGATATGGAATGTCGCATGGGGTCTGGCTCCCCCTCTTTCCTTGCCAGTGCTGCCTTAAGACAGGAAATCTAAAGAAAATTCAAAATATTCACAAAGCTTTAATACGGATTACCAAGGTTCTTGAAATTTCTGAGAACTACACAGAGAATGTAAGAACCTGTTCTTTGAGCTCCTTGACATCTGCACTATCCCTGTTTACTTTGGCAGCACCAAGTTCAACAGTGGCAACTCTCTCTGCAAATTTTAGTGTGCTGATTGTTTCTCCGACAGCATCAGGCTCGGGACTTATGTGAACAAACATCAGTGTCTTGGCCTGCCCTCCTAGAATTGAGTACACCCCCAAATCATAGTAAGAATCCTTCCATTATATCCAAGAATATAGCTCCACTCTTTGCAGAAATTTGTTAATTTAACCTTACCAAGTGAATCTTGGAGCAGTTGTGTGAGTTTGCTGTTTCTATATGGAACATGAGGATTCTTTTGGGCAAGGGAAGATATCACATCACCCAAAGCTGACAGAGATCTGTTTATATGTTGTGCTTCTTTCAGTCTATCTCCTGTGACCTCAGATTTGTTTACTCTCTCACTTCCAGCCAAATCAACCAGATGCATACAGCCACGAAGAATAGTTCCAGAGGTCAAGTCTCTTCCTTGAATATGAACAGTCAAACAACTGCAAATTTACAATTTTAAACAACAGAAAAAATCAGCCTAACCAAACACTTGGCATTGGATCGTACATAGATTTACGCATATCGAGAACAACTTATTACCTATGAGAGCGACTGCTGCGATCATTTAGGGCTGTAGCACCCACTGCACGATTCCTTTGGCCAAGGTTCATCAGATCAATAACATCAGACGTTGATGACACTGGCAAAAGGTTTGCATCCGGTACACTAAGTCCATTATGAGAACTGTTACGAATTTCTAACGTGGCAACAGTTAAGGAAAACCTGGAGGGTGGGAAGAAGAATGGCAGAAATAAATGGCAAACTGGAATGAGATTATGAAACTGAATTGTTTTGACATGATCCTTATCCCTATTTGAAAGTCAAGGTATGTTAAATGTTTCTAGTACTCAACTACAATAATAATAAGTTTAAGCATATTGAATCATATACAGAACTTTGAGCATAATGGGACCATCGCTGAAAGTAGAATACCACATTAAGTTCTCAGTAGATAACTTTTCTGTAACATGAACAAATAACTTATAAAGGATATCTTTTGTTTGTCCCATCACGAATAAGGAGATCCCTAACTTGCTCGTTATAGATCTCAATCATCTGAACAGAAACATCGTAGCAGAAAGTGTCCTTTCTTTGATTTGCTATATGAAACAAATCGCCTAAAGCCCTATAATTTACCCCTTGGTTTTTCTCTGTAAGCTCTTTGGGTCCAGTCTGGACACAAAAACAACAGAAGTAAGCCAATTTGCATAGTGTGTCAAACCGGCATTATTGCGCATGTTATTTCATAAAGAAGAAACAAATCTGAACAAATCCTACCATAGTGTAAGTTTTTCCAGATCCCGTTTGACCATATGCAAATATGCAAACATTGAACCCATCAAGAGCAGAACGAATTAAAGGTTGCATATCAGAAAAGACCTCCGCTGCAATACATTTGAGGAAAAAGGCGTGAATAGTAATGTTAAGATCAAGGAATTAGCGAAATATCAAAATGAAAACCTTATCAACCTTGAGTTGCAGATGGCCCAAAGACCTTGTTGAAGCTGAAATATCTCTGGCCTTTCCCATGCTTCGACGGAGTACTAATAGTGATATTTCCATCTTCTATATAATCAACAGTGCTGAAATGATTGGGTTGTCCACACAAGAAGGGTCTCACACGACAGTAAACCCTGATACTTCCTGCTCAAACAAAACAGTAACCATCAAATCCATTGAGTGGTCTTAAGCATTAGGCTTACACCATGCAGGCTACAAATTTGCTTCTTACCCTTGAGATCCTGGACTTGATTGTATAGCTTTCGATTTTCCTCGAGAACTTTATGATACCCAGAAGCAGCATGAGCTAGGCCATGAATGTGCATGCCTACAAAGAATCACACAGAGTCGAATATGACAAAATTATTTCTTTCCCCCTTCTTAAAGAAACAACAGAAAATAACTATAACATAGGAACAAACAACAAACAAAAGGATTTTTTATCTGATTCCTACCAAGATTGTGGAACTCCTCATGAAACTTCATTTGCATAAACTGCATACCGGCTTTTGTAGTGTGAAGAGTATTCTTTAGTACCTACAAAATATAAGCTTAACGTTAATGAGGTAAATAGTTTTAAAAAACAGGAAAAGCAAAGATGATGGAGGGTACACAAACTCTTTTCGTACTTGAATATCTCTTTCCTGATGATCAAAGGCAATTTGTTGTTTCAGGAGTTGTCTTTTTGATTTCTCATCAGAAACATATGATTTCTGCATGAAGTCCTCTTTCTTTATCACTTTTTCAATTATATCCTGATTCTAAAATATCACAACAGCACAAAAGAAAATGTCAAAACTCCAAGTTTTAACACATTAACATATAGGTATTTCCATACAGAAGGTAAGGAACAATGCATTACCTTTTTATCACCAGAAGCAAATTTCAATAAAGATTTGTTGCCTTGAGAAACAGCCATATCTTTTGGAGTTTTCTTCATCTATGGGTTGCAAATGAAGTCAGATATGTACATTGACAGAGAAGATTAACTTACGAAAGAAAATGGAAAAACCAAGAGGTCCTATTTTGAATGTGCATAAATCCGTAGTCACAAATTGAATGTCTAGGTACATGCAAATGCATAGTTGGTCAGCAATCCATAGTGAAATAATGAAGAGAAGCTCTCTGCCCCAATTGTTTTCTTCTCCTGAAGATAAACAATGACAGTTTGGAGTAATCAAAGCTAACCTACCAGCTCTAATTGGCTTGCAATGCGATGCTCAAACTCCGCCACAACCTTATTTAGCACTGATTCGATCACCTGTTTCATCCAGAAGGGCAGTATGTCTCACAAGTTAATAACAATAGTATATATTATAGCCCTCTCAAAGTAGAGATAGCAGCGGAATAATAGTACTTGTATCCATTCTTGTCTCAAGTTGGAAAACCAATAGGCTCGATCAAGCTCAAACCATTCAGGAAGTACAATAGAAATATTTTTTTCAAGGAAATTTATAGTAGAAGAACTATAATGTTGAAAATCAGCTGAAATCTATCCATAGTGGGTTCACACATCACATTGTGCACCATGGTTTGTGGTGAAATTTGTAATAGTCCCAGCTTGATCAGCAAACTATTTTTAACGTAGTTCAACTAGTTCTAACACAGATAATACAGAACTCCTTACCGTTGGAACTTCTTCAGGCTTCTTATCTAATAGGACGGCACGGACAAGCGTACTCAAGGAACTAGCAGTAGACTGCACTTGAGAACATGAATAAATGATCAACATTCATGTTTCTTCCATCATTTTGACAAACAGAGTACATATACAATACACATAATAATAGTTAAGCTTACCAACCATTTTATTAGACTCAAGGTCAGAGGATAGAACATGAAATGATTTATCATTCATTGAGGAGTTCCTTGACAATGAATTCACAAAGGGCTCCGAATTTTTTCTCACAAAAGATTTCACCGACACTGTTGGTTTCACGTTTCCACCAAATTTCCATGCCCCATTTCCCCCCGTCTGTTTCCATTCACTGTAGGATTTTAGCGCCAGTACACAATTCACAACCCTTGCAGATTTCCCTCCCTGCAATTTAACAAATGTGTTAAACAACTTCTTACTCATGAGATCCTCTCTTCAAAAGCTTCTACTCTAGCATTGTCGTTCAAACTTAAGCATCTGAAGTAAGTGAAGAAGTAGCTGAAACTAAGGTAAATTTCTACCGAAATGAAAAACAAAGGTACTAAACTTCTTAATTCATTGTATCTGTTAATTCAAAAAAGTAAATATCGGGACTGTAAAAGGTATACCGTCAATTGTCCTAGGAAATAGAGGGGATCCCGTAATACATACTTGTTCGAGATCAGATGCCTCAAAAGTAGGCATTCCCAGTTCCTGCACAGCGACTAGGAAATTTCTCACATTCTCGAAATATTGAAAGGCCGACAATGCAGCTCCATCAGGCACCGGAGCAGAATCGCATGGGCTTTCCACTACCTGAAAACAATTACACGACTTAAATGATCCTTATTGAAAATTTTGAAACCACAAAAGTGGGGCTTATACTCAAACTTGAAATGAGAATTGGGATGAGGATGATGTTGACACCTTGGGCACAGCTCCAAGATGAACCTTATTGAGAACATTGCAGAGAATAATCCCACTTCTCAACCCAAGCCTGAACTCTTCCTCTGAAGGTTCCGCCGGCAAATCCTTCGCCGCTACAACTCCTACCGTCTTTCTCAGCCACCCCGCTGCTTCGTTCCTTCTCGACGCTACCAATTCCAAACAAAACAATAAATCAATCTCATTGGTTCAGTCATCATAATCTAAGAACACTGCACGAAAACTCAAATCCCAAAATCAGTGATTTTCTTCAACGTCTGGATGCTCTTTTGAAAAAACAAAAGAAAAAAGATTATTTACCAGCTTCCTCAGCTTTTCTAGACTCGAGATCAAGACCTCTGAGGCGGTTCCCATGCTGTTGGAGCACATCCTCCACCACCTCCGCTACCGAAAACAACAATGCCCCCTCCGTTGTCGCCGCCATCAGACCACAATTAAATTTTGATCGAGTGAACTGACAATTCAGGAGCATTAACTGTATGCTATGATCTTTTGCAGGGTCCTTGAAGATCTGGATGAGTACTATGTTTCTTGGCGGTGGTGTTGGTGGCCTGGGAGGGTTCCTTTGTTACCAATTCATCGTACACAATACACACAGAGTCACATTCTCCATGACCTTTAGCTTTTTCTTTCTCTTTCTCTTTCAAAAGTGGGTGCTTTCACTCTTCAATCTTGTTTTATACTCTCTTTTCCCGCAGCTGTTTCCCGAACCTGTTGCCCGAGCCTCCCCCGGCTTCAAAATCCGAAACTGTTCCTTTTTTTTTTCTATATAGGAGATGGACAGAGACCGTGGTGGTTAAAAATGATTGGAACGTGACGTTAACGATCACTAGGAGCGCGTGGGATTCACAGTTAACGATTTGGTGAGAAGGTTCGTTTTGGCCGCGGTAATACCTGTAATCATGGACGTGTTTGCAAACCGGAGGGCTATCGTCTGTTATTTGGGTGACCGAACTGTAGGAGAGAGAGGGACGGAGAAGAGTGGATTGGAGCGGGATTCACACTGTCCGAACAGGAATCAAACTGCTCAGGCAGTGTGGGTCTCGCTCTAGACTCACTCCCCTATGTCTCTCCTATTATAGAGGAGTCCGATTTCTGTAGACTAAAGATTTTAAAAATATTATAAAAATTGGGTTACATGAGAGTTTTTATTAAAATTTTTTTAAAAAAGCAAAAGTTTCCAGTTTTTTGGGAGTCAAATATATTGGCATACTATTCATATGAGCATAAGTCGCGGTTTATATGATAAATTATTTATCTTAAAAATTTAACCTAATAAGAAGATAAATAATTTATTATTTAAATTATATTCTTCAATATTTTCCCTCACATGTGAATTTATTACTAATCCTACAAAATTAAGATTGAG
Source organism: Myrica gale (assembly GCA_963930655.1). NCBI lineage: Eukaryota > Viridiplantae > Streptophyta > Magnoliopsida > Fagales > Myricaceae > Myrica > Myrica gale. Next base: position 12,865,837 of record OZ005614.1, read on the forward strand.
GGTTAAATTTTATCATTTGAATTATATTTTCTAACAATTTAGTCATTCTTACTAGCTATTATTACAATTATTATTATAAAAGATTAATTCTTAAATATACTCATACAAAGATGATGAAACTGGTTATCAATTTAAACTATATCATATATTATTAATTGGAATAAAAGTTAAACATCCATTTCAAATTACACTATTAAATATATCATAAAAATCCATTTAAAAAAGAAAACAACTTGCTCATTACTTTAACTGCTACCATTAGCTTCATATCGTCTGGCTAGCGGTGGATGGAGAACTCTTTCCACCGTGATCAGGTGTATAATATTAGCAGGCATCAAATTTAAATTGTAAAATCCCTCTTTTGAGGTTCAAAAAACTCTTAAAAATATTTGACTATATATATTTTTGAACTTGGAAGTGGGTGGGATTTTGTCCCTTTTGTTTGAACTCTTTGGACATGAACGTCACGCATGGGTCATGTTCCACCATATATAAGCTATATATATATTAAGCTAGTCTTCTTGTTCTTTTATAAGATCCTATTAGTAGGCCCTTGTTGTGTTCTAATTTCAAAACTAAGCAGGAACGCTGACGCCATGCATGAAACTTTCAAAAGTTACAATGGCTTGAGGATGACACTAACGACAGACTAGACTCTCCAAAGTAGGGCTTCTTTCATCGTAAAGCGCCCATCTTCTTTAGATCGTAGGATGCGTAGCTCTCCCTAAATCTTATTCTGAAGCCATCCCTACGCAATGTGATATATAAATGGTGCAGAAAGAGGATTGGAAGAACATTAACCCTAAAACTTTGACCAAAGCTCCCATGCTGGCGAAGAAAGAGGATTAACCCTATAACTTAGACCTAAGCTCCCATGGATTGTGATTACGTACCAATGCAGAAAACATAATGCGACAAAAGTTTTAGTCTCCGCCACATACGGCCACATAGAGAGAGAACTCTGTCTCCGCCACATACGGCCACAATGTCTTAAAGCAAAGTAAAAAGTAGGAAAAGCAAGCATTTGGATAATCATCGAATAATCCCATTTATAATTACTTGGGGATGTCACACCAGTCGCCACAATGTCTTAAAGCAAAGTAAAAAGTAGGAAAAGCAAGCGTTTGGATAATCATCGAATAAACCCATTTATAATTACTTGGGGATGTCACACCAGTCGGCAGGCAATGCGTCCATCTCACTAGTGGGGAATGGTTGTTGAAAACTGTTACCGACCCACCGGCCACCGCGGTCATCTAAGTTGATAATGATGGATTTAACCAGAAATGGCACACGAGGCCGTGGCCTTGTCTTTCAAGTAAGAGATGCCTGGAAGTGGAATCCTTTCCTTCACTCCCAGCTTTTTTAACTTCCGATCGATCAAACTTACAATGTTGGAAATCCATCCTCTCTCAGGTACCACAAAGTTGTCCAACAGATCATGCTGCCACATTTTTTAGATTTATGTTCCGCCTTGTCAGCCGAACAAAACAATGGAGAGAACTTGAAGAATATGGGTTAGATGTTTTCCTTTTGTTGTATATCATCAAAAGTTTGGATTAGATACTTTCTAATTTGTTGATTAAATTAGATAGTACAATTGTAAGAAAGAGACAACACATGCATTATATGACAATTTAGGTGGCGTTTGTTTTCGAAAAAATTAGGCATCTAATATTTCGGGCATTATTAAAAAATTTAAAAATAATATTTCTTTCCATGAAACAATTTTTTATCATTATAATATTCACTTAAATCTTCTTTTTTTTACTTTTTCGTCAACTTTTAATATCTTTACTTTTTTCACCAAACTCAATATTCCAAAATTTCCACCACCCCAACATTTCTACAAACAAACACCAATTTTATTGGTTAAGTAATAAGTATTACCCAAGAAGCGAATGGGTGACGATTGCAAGACACCTGAGGGCATATATGACAAATCTTATGTTCAGTCGCTTCAACGTTCAAAAAATTCAAATAGTTCGTTCGGCACCACAGCTACCAGGTTCGTATACTACTACGGACCACGTCACGGGGTACTTTTGGCTGGCATATTACAGAGCGAGTCCTTATCCTAAATGCCCATTTGGCAAAACTTTGCAAAAACATCCAATAGAAGCCGACCACGTATAGTACAGGAGTTTGATGCCCATAATTTTCTACAGGAGGAAGAAGCTGAAACACCGTCGCCACACTCGCCAGGCATAACACCCGCACAATTTAGTTTTACCCAGAAGCACTGGCAACCCCGGCGCGTGGCATGCTGCATTAGTATAGATTTTTTGGAGATTGTTTTCACAAATCCCTACAATTTACGAAGCTGAGAGGTTTTCCGTTTGCCTGCTTTGATCAGAAAAATTACGGTAGACCTGTTCAATAAGTACTACCTTATACGGCTAAATAAAACCCGCGGATCGGATCGAATCGCAAAATCGGATCGAATTTGTGGTTCGATTTTGTTTATGTAAATTCGGTCTGGTTCGGTCCATATTTTGTGACAAATCGGTCCGGACCAGATTTATTAATATAAATAAAAAATATATTTTTATATTTTTTTAATACAAATTACAAACTTAAAAAGTTTAGTTTTAACTTAAACTAAAACTCTACATTTTTATATGTCATTCCCCCTTCGAAATTAACCTTAATTTTTTTAAAAAAAATTAAAAATGAAGAAAAAAATTGAAACCGGTCCACTTATAAGTCGGTCGGTCCGGTCCTCCATATAAGCATAACCGAGACTGAATTTTCAATTGTGCAGCCCTACTACCTTAATAGATTTATACAGACCTATATATGGCACGACAACTCAGTAATCATGTTAGTTTGCAACACTTTGAGAATATAATTAAAATACTAAGTCGCTAACATATTATTTTCATAAACGCAAGATATTAATAATTATTACCAAATAAAATGAACCCATTTTGGAAAACCACTTTAATGCATCACTATTTAACAAGAAATCATTTCCTCTTCCCAAAGATTAGCAAATGCTTGATAGAATTTGGTTTCGTATGACTGTGTAATTTAGAGAGATAAACACAATAGTTAGACTACACTATTTAATGTTGTCCATATAAAATTTCAGATAAGAAATTGCAGAGATTCAACCAATGACAAAGCTCTTTCGGTTCCTAATTGCTATTGATCATAACCATTGAAAAACGAATTGACTATAAGAGGGGCATCACCTCTTGATGCAGACTTTGTGCTTGTCAGATTGCTTGAAATGAATTGAATACTACTAAATGCAGTTTTTTTTTTCTAAAACTAAATGCAGTTTTAAATTCATTGAATAACGTCATCAATAATAGTCAAGGAGCTGTAAATTGAGAAAGCTATGGATTGTGTTCTGGAAGGGAACTGCAAGAGACAGTTTGGCCAACAGTTGAGAATTGTGCAATTCATTCAAAGCAATTTTTATAGTGGTACTGGAACAAACATGGCACATGCTGAAACGGCTAATCTTTCCTAAAGGTGCAAATAAAGGGCAGTTAATTGTTGGATTATAATTGCAAAATGCCAATCCAGGGAAACTTATCTGTCAAGGTAATTATTTCAGTGCCAAAAGTTGGAGAGGTAAAGGCTTTTTCTTATCAATCTCACATGTTATGTGAGCCCGGGAGCTGTGATGTTGCCCATAACTTGATCATATTCATGAAATCACAATGCAAGGTGCACATCACTTTCTGCTGCAGCAATCTGCAGATTTATGCCTTGAAGATGGTGAGCCACATCATAAGATGGAAGCACATGCGTCATTATCTTATCTTAGAGGATTCTGAAATACCAATATGTTCCTCATATTAATTTTCTGCTCAACAATAGAATTGTGGGGTTTTCTGGTAAGGTGGATTCCAACCAGAGCAATAGAAAACTGTCCTAATAAGTATCATTTAAGCAATCATACTGGTGCAAAAACACAAACCTCGTCCCGCGTTCAATTTTTAATGCAATTGTTTTATAAGTTTGGTCCAAAGAACATTAGTAGTTATAAAGCTTTTCAATTAGGCCTCTTGACAAAAGGGACTATTAGTTTTAAAATTTGTTGTGATCATGATCTTGGCACGCTTTTTACTTCACTTTTCTATTGGGGTGCTGGGGACTTCCCTTTCTTTTCTTTTCTGGTTCCTTTTTTCTTCAAGAGTGCCAAATTTAAATTACAATCCAAGGCACCCTTGTTTTTCCAAGTGGCATCCCCAGCATTATTAGTAAAAGCCTAAATGGACATTCTGAATGATCATTTTAGCGTTTCATAGTAAACGACTGAAGTTTCCATTATGTTCATTTCCTCCGCGGGGGGGGGGGGGGAATGGGTAAGGTTTCTATTAGGTTCACAAAGCTTCAGCCTTCAGCCCATCATTGCAAGCATTATTATGGCTGGCTAGATGATAAAAAGTAATTGTTTTGGAGGTCCAGAATGGCAGAAAGCTCTTAGCAGCAAATACAGATCATAGACCCTCCTGGAAAGCAATCACCAGCCAACTCTAACCACGCATACAAAGTCATAGATCCTGAGGCAAATCTAACATGGGTGTCTTGAGAAAGCCAAGTCTTTCTGTCCAAGAAAGAGTACGAGTTTGTTAAGAGACCAAAGTTCCCAGTTGTTAGGTCTTGGTTTTTTGAGCTGGTGCTTGTTGTTAGGACAATTAAATGGGATTTTACTTGGACAAAAATCAAAGTAGTGGATAAACAATTTAAGCGAGAGAGAGAGAGAGCAGAAATTTCATCATTATTTGTTCTTCTTTATTTATGGGTGGGGCAAAGCATTGCCAGTAAATCATGAAAGCATTCCACTCCTCCATCTTTTGGTGGCTCTATATTTTAAGCCGACTAAAACTATCATGAGGGTTGACAGGGTAGTTCTTTTGCTCCTCACATTCCCTTCCCACCCATGCCATAAAATTATACTCTGTACCTGTCGCAACCTTTTGTTTCTAACATTTCAACACCACAAAAAAAAAGTCTCCAACTCTAAAGTTTGCTAGGTTTTCAATTGTATTCCTCCTAGTTTTGCTAAGTTCAACAAAAGCAAAAACAAAAAAGGGAAAAGAGAAATGAAATTTCAACTACTTTATTCATTCCCATGTGTATCGCTAATGGCATTAGATATTGGATTCGATCCAACAATCAAACGCTGTTTCTAAAATAACCTTAAACATCGTTGTCCAGCCGAATAAAAGGGAAAATGCTCCTTTAAAAAAGGCTATTTTGCTTCAAACCCTGGTCTTTTAAAGCTCATGGAACCCTTTTATCTATACCAGTGCGTTGTCAAGAAATGTGGACCATGACCTTTTTATTAGCATATCCTTAAAGACTGGCATTGGGATGGAAAGACAGGAGAATTTTCTAATCAAGTCCGTTGTTTTAATCCCAAAGAGGTTGAGTGGGTTAAGTTCTTTGAAGGGTAGTATATAACTTAATTCTATAATTGGGTAGGGAAATTCCTTCTTAATCTCCATTTAACATGAAAATGGGTATTGTCCTTCGGATGCTCTATCTAATCAAAACTTCTTAGACCCAGAAGAAAAAAGGGCTACCTTATCAAGAACGAGAGCTCATGAGTGATTGGACAAATGGTTAACCAATTCAAGGTCTTTCGACTTTCACAACGTGCTAAAAGCTCTTTTTTTCCTCCCCACCCCCATCCCCCACGGTGGGTAAAACTTGAGAAGTCTGAAAGATCGAGGGAATCTTGCCCACATATTCATACCCGTCAGACTTCTATAACCAGCTCTATTAACTTCAACTATCTTGGAAGAAGTCCACCTAGGGAGCTACGGACTAGAAAAACTTTGTCCAGAAATGGACTGTCGCTTTGAGTCCCAAAAGGCCCAAGCTCGGCCCACTCACTTCTTATAAAGAACACATACAGCATACACCTAAGAGGGATGGCTAATTCCCACTTCCTACCAAGCATCCCTGGTAAGACCATGCAGAAGGATAGGTTGCACTGGCATACTGCCGCTATGCCTCGAGTACTCGTACTTAAATACATGCTAACTCTTTGGGATGTCAAATAAAGTACCAGAAACATCTGGAAGACGAGCTTTGTTCTCTCCGCTAGTGAGGATTTGTGTCTAGAGCCGGGAACTAGTCAGATTCAGGAAGGTTGTGAGACAGTTATGCTGCTTCGCGTGCACATGGGTTAAACACGACGAGATTCACACACGAGTAGTTACCGTCAAACACCTCTCAGAGAGAAATGGAGAAAACTACCAAATAAGAAATATAAGTAGGCCCTAACTTCTTTTGATATACATGAAGAAAAGGTCTCCTCGCATACACCAATAGTGATGCGTATCAAGGGTAACTGAATATTACGATTTCAAGTACTAATGACATCCAATTAAGTTCACCCCAGAAAAAGATATCCAACATACAAATGTTTCAATAGGTTACCCGAATGGAGATAGATCAAGAGCTTCAGATTAGTGATTATCCAGCTGTGCCCAAAGAAGAATTTTCATCATTATCACCTTCTGTATAAACACAATCATCCATTTTAGGAAGTTTGACGAGCGAATCAGAACTGCAACATCTTTAAATGTTCCTCTAGACTGCCAAAATCAGTCAAAATAAACCTATATAAATAAGAACCTGCATGAACAAGGAGACTAAAAAGTTGGTCATTGGGCAAGTGCCTGTAGTTGTGAAAGTTTCTTCTCTATATCCTCAATTCAGTCTGATCCATCTCTACAACGTCTGAGGCTGTGGATCAGAGGGAAAAAGAGTGACAAGAAAGCGGTGAATCATCTCAAAGCTGGTGAAGGTGATTACAGCAGCTGGGGTAGTTCTCAGAAGGTTGGTAGCACACCACGGTAAAAGCCCGGGAGACCTTCTTGCTGAAATACTTTCTTAATGCAATCAATTACACCAGAGTACCGCTTCTCTGAGTGGAGGCCTTGTTCTTGAAGCCTAGAGCGTACCACCTGCAGAAATGTAAAAACAAAACACCTCCTTATGCTGCAATGAACACTTGGTCTGCTTATGCCGCAGTACAGCAAGAAAGGAATTTTAGTAAAACAAATAATGAAAATGGAAAAGAAAACAGAATGCCGTAACCTACCTAAGTCAGTTCCATTATAAACTATTTGAGTTGCTAACTTGAGATATGGTTTCATTAGAAAGGCTCGTCGTTCCAAAAGCATGACAAGTATTAACCACTACATGATCAGCTCACAGGAGGCTAAACTATACCAGGAAAACACGTAAAATAAAAAGTATTCTTCTCATCGCTTCAGATAAAAATTTAACAATTTAATAAGAGAAAACAAGCAAAAAAATTATGTTTTACAGAGTTGTCATAGGTTTACTCCTTGGCAAGAAAATAACAAGGAGCGTGATAATATAGAGGGGTGAGACCCACTTTTACCAACATCCAGAAACCGTATAGTTCCTCCTTTTCCTAAGATGCAAAGGGAAAAGATGCATGATCGAGCAACAACTTTGCAAAAAGATTAAGAATACCGCCATTTAACTCTAGCACCTGTAGAAGTAAAATTTATACATATTTAAGGACGCGTTTGCCAATGCAAACCATGGTAAAATTTTAGTACTATTTCAAAATTTTAGCTTGCAAACACAATTAATGCAACCCCATAAAATTCTACTTCTCTTTACTTTTTTACAAACTCCCATATAATTCTACTTTTCTCTCCTCACTTTTATACCAACTCCTATAAAATTTTACTTTATTCACTACTTTTCACAAAACCCAATAACACTCCAATTTTCTCAATTTTCACAACATTCCTTAAATATTTTACTTGTTAGAGTTTGCAAACACATCCTTATAATTTAAGTAACTAGTATATCATTCAAGAAAACAAATCTCCGGATATGGACCACCAAAAATTGATACCACACCATCAAAGTAATTAATATCATACCTCATGAGGATATGTCAATGTGGAAGCAAATATTTTGGACACTGATGAGGCAACAGCAACATCACGTGCACTTAGTTTATCCATCGTAGTATTTGCTGTTAGAATAACAACATCAAGTTATAAACAGATTCTTTTTGTTCATTAATAAATTATGGTTTTTAAATGTGATTCAAAAAAGAATTTCCTTAAGAATTCCTGCACTTGAAAACAGGGAGACAATTACCTCGATCGGCCAAGTAGAATTTTATTTTCTCATATGCTGGGAATTGAATTGCAACATGACTGATACCAGCCAAAGCAGGCACAAGACCACTGTTAAAAAGTAATACTGTAAGCACCATTTAATCCTTTCCACAACAAAAATGCGATGACAAATATGGCAGATTAGTGGTTGGAGCTACAAACCTGTACAGCCCACGAATGCCTTCCTCATGAGCTATTCTCCTCAAAGCAGACAGCGTACCCCTATAGGGCACCACACCTGGCCTCATTCCTTGAGTCTGCAGAAAATAAGAGACTAAGCGATGCTTGAAGCCTTATTACCTTATGCACATGCTAAACATTACCAAAAAACAGGACTGCAATCAAAATAAGAACAAGGCAGTATTCATGCAGAACTATAAAAGTATCCAATGAGGAGCGATGATGAAACAGGGACGTGAATGTCTAAGTTTACAGAAAACTATCCTCCCCATTTACTGCCAAATTATGGCCTTAATAGATAACTCATGACAAGCAAATAATTGCTGTGTCTGCAACACCGAAATAATTTCTCCTTGGAGGCAAAATCTAGGTCTTTTAATGCAGCCCAAATCATCAGAACTTATATTACCACCCTCAACAATTGTTACCCCATTTACTTACAGGAGGAAAAATCGAGGTCCTTTCATGCAGCCCAAATCATCTTAACTTATATTACCACCTCCAACAATTGTTACCCCAGTTACTAACAGGAGGCAAAATCGAGGTCCTTTAATGCAGCCCAAATCATCTGAACCTATATTACCACCTCCATCAGTTGTTACCCCAATTACTAAAATGGGTCATATAAGTTGGTTAAACCTAGAATGGGGAAGCATTTAAATACTCCTAACAAACTTTTTTTTTTGAATAAATACTCCTAACAAACTTGTACTTTATGTCAAAGAGTATGCTAACAAGAGTATTCATCAAAAGAACTAAGAGCAAATTACAATACTAAGAAAATAAAGTTCATCAATCCTTCTCTTCTACTCGCAGCAAAATTGTATTGTGGCATGATTGCTGAAAGATAATCCCAAAGCTGCAACTGTTCCAATGACTACTCATTAGAGAGGTAGTGACGAGGAAATCTTCACTTTCATTCAGTAAAACAACAAGTTCCTACAAATTTGAGGCTATCATAAGAAACTTCTATCACAAGAAACTTTGTAGGAGCCTTCCTACCGCATGGGTTCCTACCTAGAATCCTGAATCCCTGTAGTTTTCTCATCATAAGTAGATTAATTTAATGGATGGTGAATGAAAGAATGATTTGAGAGACACACTTGAAGTCTTGTCTTCACAACCCAAATAGGATTTGTAAAAATGGATGTTGCAGCTCCAGCACCAGAAGCAGCTACCATATTAGCACCAATTGAAAGATGATGATTCTCATCTACACATGGAACACAGATAGAACATTGCAAGACACTTAATAAGAAGGTACAGCAAGGTAATAAGTTCAAGTACTGGAATTATAATCAGTATATGTTCATGGGGTTAGAAGCTTAAGCATGAATAATCCATAATTTGATGCAGGGAGGAAGAGACCACAAACTAACCATCAGAATAAAGAAAGCTCTTCAGCTGCTCATAAATCGTAAAATAAACCTGTGAAAGGTCCAATATTAGGTTGTGAAGAAAAATCAATATATACAAACTCTTTTATACACTCCTATAGTCTATAGATATAAGTGTGCATTTGCAATTTTGCATATGTAGGTACGTATGTGTAGATCTATATGTACGTATATACACCTGAATTAAGATCATTTTCCAGTTTATAAAGGCAGGCGCAAATATAAACAACAGATTGCCTAATCTTGAACCCACCAAAGATATTATCAAACCCAAAAGTAAAATTAGATATTGATGTCTGTATAACCTTTTTTGTTTTTAATGCTGCGGCCAGATCATTTTCTGCACCTAGTTCAATCCAGTGTCATAGCCCGGTTGTATTAAAAGGTATATAGTAACTTTCACCAAGTTGCAAGAACTCCGCACCAGTGGGAAAACGTAGCCCATGCAGATGGAGGGCCATATGGTAGTGAAAGACGTGCATAGGTAACTGTACCTCACAGTTCAATGTCTCATGGAGAAAATTGAATTGTACAGCACAGTTTCACACTTATATAGACATATTATCTTCTCGAAGTCCTCCGTTAAAACCCCACTGAAAACACAACAATATTGTATTAGGCAAAGACTCTAGAAAGCAAAGGAACACTCACCGCCCAATTAGGAAGTAATGCCAGCACAGTAGGAGAGAGACCCCGGTACATGCCTCGCAACCCCTCCTTCTGAAATATTTTTTCCAAACTACTAACTATAAGACTACCTGCTCCAGCAACGAAACGAAAAATCGTCATATAAACTCCATTGATGCTCAACAAATCATAAGACAATCACGCGCATCCTATGACAACTACTGTTGAAGTTGGATAAAATTGCTAATTTCATTAACCTAATTTTATAAAACATTTAAAGGGAAAAAAATCAACCAAGCCGTAAAGTATAAAAACCCAAAGCGATAAGGCCAGATACCTTTGCCACCTCCACTGCCAAGCTGCGGCGCCCCATGAACCTGAAGCCGAGTCTTAATCACATCTAAAGGGCACACAAATGTTGCAGCAATAACCCCTGCACCAAAATTTCACCACCAAATACCTCAATATAACCGAATCAAATATTAAATAATGATAATCAATATCAGAAAGAACAAGAACTCAAGCTTCCAACATTTCGACAAAGTCAAAACTACTGTTCAATTCTGTCTCGTTGATAATCAATATCAGAAAGAACAAGAATTCAAGCTTCCAACATTTCGACAAAGTCAAAACTACTGTTCAAACACAGAAAGGAACCGGAAAAAGCCAAGCGGGAAAAACAGACGCACCAGCCGCGGCGCCGGCGCCGGCGTTGCAGAGGAGACCCTTAGGATTAGGGCCATGATGATCGACGGACATCGAGGGCTTTCGTACGAGAATCTTGAGAATTCGTGGAGGATTGAGCGCAACGCACGGAGAAGAAGGAGTCCTCTCTGGAGAGGCGGCCGATCGCAGAGAACCAGAGTCGCATGGCCAAGCGGGCGGGGTAAACGAGTCGTCTCGGTCGCAAGTCCAACCAGCCCGAGTCAAGCCTTCTCAAGGCGAGTCTTAAGGGGCTTTCTGTCGATGGGACGGAGACTTGGAATAGGCCATGAGAGATTTCGGGAGGGTGTGGTTGTGTGAATATTCAATATCTTAATTAGAAAAAAAAAAAAGAATATTCAATATCTTTTGTGGTTAAGCTGAGATGCGGGTCAGGAACGAACGTGCGGCTTGGGCTTCGCTTCGTCTCTCTTTCTCTTCGCAATTCCACCCACCAAAGCTCTCGGCCGGACGGCTCGCCGCAAAATGGGACCCTCGTAGGAAGTCAAATTGAATTTAATCCCACTTCTCTCTTTTCGGCCAAGTCAATTGAATGTTTAATTTATAGGATGCGGTGTCGTATAGGAGTTGATTGCTTTATTTACCAAAAACCAGAGTCTTTTCTAAAAATGAATGCCGTTTCTCGGGGAGTCCTAAATACGGGCATGACATATGTCATTGTCAAACTATTGTGGTAGAAGGCAATGCTCACATCATCTGTTTCTCAAAAGTATAGGTGAAAATCGACTATTCGGTTTGTTTCTGCTAGAGGGTGTTCATCGGTACCGGCGGTGGGCCGGTTAAACAAAGTAGGGGCGGTGCCCGTGGCCATTTTCACCAAAAAACGGTGAAAATGGCAGTGGTGGTGAAACCACCCACCGCTGGGCGGTTCACCGATAGAACCATTTTTTTATATAATATACGGCGTCATTTTTTATATAGTTAGGGTTTTAAGTTTTTTTCTCCCCTCACCCTACTTTTCGCGAATCTTTCCCGACCTATCTCGAAGCTCCTGCCTCTTCAGCATCTCTTTGTCCACTGCTCAGTCGAATGCTCTCCTTCAGCCGCACCACCCTCGTCCTTCTGCAACAAACACGACTACATGCAACTTCATCTCTCTCTCTCTCCCTCTCTCTGCGATTTGGTTGTCATTTTCTTGGTTGCGATTTGTTACGATGGTTTTGATTTGGGTTTGTGGTTTGTGGTTTGCGGATTTGCTACGATGGGGTTGTGGTTTGGGTTTGCGATTTGAGTTTGTGGTTTGTAGATCTGTTACGACTTGGATTTGATTGCGGTTTGTGGCTGTATTTGTTGCAATTTAGGTTTGTAGTTTGTTGATCAGTTATGATTTGGATTTAGTTGCGGTTTGTGGCTGGATTTGGTTGCAATTTACTTTTTCTTTTGGTGATTTTCGTGATCTTTGGTGTAGGTGGCCCTAGTTTCTGCCCTTTCGTAGACTATTAAGCTAAGGGATCAATTTTTGAAAATTTAGGGTTGACCACCTAACCGAAATTCTCCAATAATGTCAAGACTGACCTTGATTTGGCTTAGGTCAATTTTCGGACATAGTTGAACAACTAACAACAACCACGACAAATTTACCCACGATCGACAAAAACCAATCACCAATCGCAACAAACCAACAATTACAAGTTTGCAGCAACTAATACACTCATCCCTTCTCCCTTCCCTTGCTAGCTGAAAATTGGAGAAACTTAGAAATAGAGAGGGACCAAAGAGACTTTGGGATCTTCATTGCGTGAGAGAGAGAGAGAGAGAGCTTCGGGGAGCGGAGGCAGCAAAGAGAGACGGGAGAGAGACGTGACACTGAGAGGGGAGGGGAAAAACCCTAGGGGCTTGGGAAGAACAAAAAATGTGTCAAATATTTTGTGCTCGGTTTTGTTTTGATGGGTCGGACCTTTGAAATCAAGCCCTTAGATTCCCAAGAGGATTGGGCTTATAGCCAAACCTCCTTAATAAAAATCAGGTTGAGTATGTCGGTTTCAATCGACTTCTGTCAGACAGGAACATATCTCATGCTTCTTAAATAGTGATAAAAAACAAACAAACTTTGAAGAATGATGGATAAACTTGCATGACGCATCCTAACTTGTCCATTAAAAAGAAAAACACTTTCGTTTTAATTTCTCGAGTAATCAAAGGACAGTCATAGCCCTGCAAGAGTGTTAATTACGTTTTGCACAAAAGTTCAAGTGCGATTCATTTATTAGTCGCGCGGATAGTTAATTGCGTGCTTGGGACATTTAGGTGATGTTTGTCAAGATATTCAAACATCACCTCAAGCTGCGTTTGTGGTAAAGGAAAATTAATATATATTTGAAGTTTGGGTCAATTATAAAAAGTCGCACAAACTATATAATTTATCCCAAAAATTTTCCGAACTAGAAACTCATGCCAACTCCACTGCATAAACATAAGCAACTGTGTCAAACACGTTTTATTGAATTCCTATCTTCTATATATCTGTAAAGAGGAAAGGAGAGGGACGAACACCTTTATGACTCTTATTGCGATGTTGGAATAAGAATTCGGTGGATGATTTCCTGGTGCGTGCCAATCATTCAAGTGGTGATCTTTCCTCCAGGCTTTTTTGCGATCACGATTGGCCCAGTCCCTGTTGTATTGACTTCAAAAAGACTGACAACTCTTTCTTTCTTCGTGGAATTTGTTGGCTTTTGATTCATTCTTCGAGGTCGTGTCTTAACAGGAACAGCCCCAGGAACTAAGTCAATTTGGTGATCCCAAATAAATCGTTCCTTTAAGATCACTCTTTTGTCCCTGAGGGTTAGGATCAAGGGAGCTGCCTCTTAATGAACGAAACTGCCCCCATTTATGCGTTGAAGTTAAAAGACCCATTTATCTGAAATCGGCTTGAATGAGTCCCGCTCAAAAGGAAACAACCAATTAGGGTTCCCAGGTAGAGCAATTCATGAGCTCTCTCATGAAGCTTTCTTCTTCGGCATATATCAATCAAGCAATTACATAAGGGTCTTCGTGCTTCGACCACAGTTTCACCAATAATACTCCTAAATTCTTCCCTCACTGTTTCAAAACTAGTTTTCTCTTCTGTTACCAACATCACAAGGGCAAACAACTTCGGGTTAGCTTGTTTCATAGAAGAAAGAATCTTATCAACATCCTCATTTTTCCCACATGAGGACATCACAGAAAGCAAGCATCCACATAGCCGATCATCTGGCTTAACCCCTTTCTCAAATTAGAGTCTCTCAGTCTCTTCCTCCAATGCAAGGTCTGCACACATATTCAACAATGTATTGTACAAGATTAAATCCATCGCCCACTCTTTTGACCTGATTTTTTATAAGCCTCTTTGGACCTCATTTTCTCCCACAATTCTAAAGCATTTCAAGCCCACCTAGCCTTTCCATATATCTTAACAAGCGTGGTTAACGTTTTCTCCTTCGGGGTTAACCTTGCCCAATCTGGCATACACATCTAGGATAGGAAAGTCACCTCATCAGGCATCAAACCAGTCTTGTACATTCTCTCAAACCACTCCACATCCTTATCAAAATCATTGCACTTTTTAGCACACGTGATAATGGTGGAGCATGTGATATTATCAAGCTCAATCTCATTGCCAATCATCTCATGGGCAAGATCCTCCATGAGTTGAAACTACCTTCCAAGCCTTAAAGACTTCATTGTCACATTGTAGAATATAGTTTCCAAGGGAAACAAGTTCTGGGTCTTGATCCAATTGAATAACCAATGGGCTTTTTGCCATGGCTTCAAGCTGTTGAGTATCAGAAGTGCATTTTCTCTGGTGGGTGGCAGGGTGGGTGCGGGATTTCCCCAAGAGCAGCCAAGAAAGCTATTTCAGAGTCGTCACAGTCATTAAGCCTCTGGGCAAAGCGCCTGAATTCTCTAAGCAAAGGATTATACGAGTGCGACGAGCATTCCGAATTCAGTTACTATCATAAGCTCCTATGGCCATAAGCCATTTATGGGTCTTGATCCAATTTTAGCTCGAACGATTTCGCCACCAAATCGCAGAATAGGTGTGGTTGACGATAAAAGAAAGAAAGAAAAGCAAGGCGGCAGAAGAAGCAGAAGTCGTAGTGGTGGCCGTAGAGGATAAAAGGTGGTGCTCCTTCTCGGGCTTCCTCACCTCCGGTTAGTCATACTTCGGCGACTATTTCTCCAGCGGAGTCTTATGCGTCGTTGAGTTATGCCCCACCATTGGCTCTAAGAAATGAAACTGCAAAGGGGCTTACAATGCAGGATCTAGCAACACTGAAGTAATTATTGTAGGAACTAATCATTTTCGTTGTTCGGTGTTGGACGAGCTCCTTCATTACCGTCAATTAGCTCATTACCATGCAAGTAACGCAATCTCCCTGTCATTTGGTTAACTCTTTTGATATTTGAATTTCGTAATTTGTATTTCGAATTTTTTTAGTTGTTGAATAAGCTGATTGCAGCTAAGTTTTAGTCGAGTAAGTCCATATTTGAATTTCTTGTAACGTTGTTTTTGAATCTATAAAAGAGAAATGATAGGAATAATATTTGGCCATGTTGCTGGTTCTTCGCCAAGTTGTGCATCAATATTTAGACTGTAACAAATCTGATTTTCACGTGTTGACATACATGACAGAACTTTATTGCTTGATTTCATTAGAGGTACACTAGAACTCTTTGGGTGTTCTAACAATGTTGTGACAAGGAATCCATTTCCATCGATGTTGTGCCTTGTGACAAACAGGTTGCATTTTAACCAGTCTCGTAGAAGCTACAACATGCTTTCAACAAGGATATTTGATGATTACTTGAGTCACATTCAACCTTCCTGGAATAGTTTTTATAATTGTATCTTATACATAATTTCTTTATAATTATATTTTATATAGGGTAAAGTCTTCACTTCACTGAGTTCAAATGCAAATTTTAATAGATTTTCTACTTGTATTTGCTGTTATACTAACTTCATCATGTGATATATTTGCTTGGAATTTTTGCAGATAGCGCTGGATTTAGGAGTATCTGTTGTATTGGGATTGTGCGCAGGTAGTTTGGACTTTTTGTATAAAGACTTCAAGATAATATATATATATATATATATGTAAAGTATAAACTAAAGAATATCTTCAATTGAATCTGTTATTTGACATATTTGTCCATAAGCTCCTTTAACAATATTATCTTTAAAATTTTGTCGATGGAATCTGTTTATGTATTGATTGGATATACTAGCATTTCACAATATTCTTTAGGAGCGTGGGAAAAAATGGAGGAGAGGGGGTTACAAAACGAATCGTTTTGTTTGAAAGAAAAAGGGGGGAGACGAAAAATTGGGATACTTCTTGGGGCATGGAGGCTGGAGTTGCGAACATGCGAAAAAAAGGAGGTTGGGGGCCGGGGGCCGAGGTTACTGGATCTGTAACCCCCCTCCCCCCTTTTTTGCACGTTCGCATACACCCCGGACACTGACACAAGTTTTTTTTTTATAATAACAAAATGATTCGTTTTTTTTAAAACCCTAATCCCCCATTTATGTTCGCAGACCCCGGGACACCGACCTTTTTTTGTTTTTATAATAACAAAACAATTCGTTTTGTTTACAACCCACATCCCCCATTTATGTTCACAGACCCCGGGACACCGACCTTTTTTTGTTTTTATAATAACAAAACAATTCGTTTTGTTTACAACCCACATCCCCCATTTATGTTCACATACCGCTTGGGACACCGAGCATTTTTTGTTTTGTTTTTATAATAAAAAAAAATTCGTTTTGTTTTAAGACCCCATCCCTTATTTATGATCGCAAACCCCCGGAAAATATCCCAATTCCCTTCGGGAAATATCCTGATTCCCCCAAACTTTCAAATTAACAAAAACTTCCAAACTACAGCAAATTCCTCCAAACTTCCAAAGTAACAAAAACTTTCAAACTACAGCAAATTCCTCCAAACTAATAAAAA
Source organism: Myrica gale (assembly GCA_963930655.1). Taxonomy (NCBI): domain Eukaryota; kingdom Viridiplantae; phylum Streptophyta; class Magnoliopsida; order Fagales; family Myricaceae; genus Myrica; species Myrica gale. Next base: position 12,882,850 of record OZ005614.1, read on the forward strand.
CTTCCAAACGTGCAACCTGCTCCTAGACAGTGACATCAAAATTAGAAAGAGCCATACATCAACCTTCGAAGTTAAAATTGGACTACTTTGAGTTCCTCGAATTCCAACACAACTTTATACTAAAAATGTCTAACAAAAACAAGAACCATTTATATTACAGATCTGCTCTACCAAAAAAAATACAGAGCCATGCTCCACGCTCCTTGCTATTGATGGCAGGACAAAACATAATAAAAAACTGGTACAATGTGGCACACACCACTATGTCTCCATTAACCTACAACTCATCAAGGCTCTTAAATCGTCCACTTATGATTCATCCTTGTTGTCCTCTTCCTCCTCGTCATTAATCTCGTCCTCGTTGGATGCCTACAAACGATGAATACACAAGTATAATATTTTCACCTCTAAGCATTTATTTTTCAACTCTAAGCACAAAATTAGAAAAAAAAAACATACCTCCAATTCATCACTTAGTTGCAAACGACGAGAAATTGGTTGTGACAAAGCACGACCAACCCCACGCCCACGGGAACGACCACGTTCACACCTTTGCTCAAGTGTGCTCTTTAATCGCTTATTCCCTTTATGTTTCAGCTTCCGAGTCTTGAAACCTTTTGCAACAATCTTGATATCAACATCCAATCCAGAACCCGTGCTAGCAGAGGCAAAAGAATCTTCATCATCCAACGACAATTGAGTAAGTTCATGTTCTAGTATAGCGTGGAAACGATCAAAGATGGGCCAAGATTGAGTTCTATCTGCATAACGTTGAATAGTTGAAGGCTTATATATCTCCTGCGGTTTGCCACCTTTTCCAACATCGGATCAACCGTAGCATGTGACCTATACATAGGCGCAACTGATTGCCTAACATCTTTTCTCCACCTGGCCAGAATATACTCTTGTGGAATAGAGAACAAATCTCACTTCTGTTTCAGCACCCATATAATGTGATTGCATATGACACCCAAAAATTTGAAGACTTTGCAACTACACCGGTGAAACTCATTCTCCGTTTTGATCATATAACGCTTCGTTGTTGAACAATCATCGGTGGGGTCCCGACTGTGAACGTGTACCTCATTCTCTTCAGTCCTAATACTTGCCCTCCGGTGGTCCAACTTAAGATAATTAACTTTCCTCCATTGCTGCCGAAAAATAGACAACACAACATGAGTGTATACTGCTGCTGCATGATCATAGAGCGGGTCCTCAAGTGGTCCAATGTGTACTGTATCGAGCATCTGAAAATATGCCACTTACTCGTTGATCGTAACCCATCGATTGCTCTTTGGAAATTTTGTAGGAACCAACCCATATTCATAATTGTGTTCACGTACCTACGCAATGTCGCATTGAAACTTTCACTCAACTGAGTCGTCGTCTTCCCAGCACAGAAAACATTGTGTACGTACTTTGGCGCCCACTTCTCGCACTTTTCATATATGTTATGCAACCACACATTGCCTTGGAATTCATGCTCCTCAATCATTTTACTCCAACACTCTTCAAAGTCATCTACCTCATGGTCGAACAGAAGCCTATTTCAGTCCCCTTTGAAGCTCTTGTTGTCAAACAGTGGTCCCAAATTCTTCAATGCATTTTGAGATATATGTCGGACACAGAAAATGGTGTGTATCTTCCGTGAACAGAGATTCGAGGGTCTTTCCATTGATACAATCAATGAATGTCTTGAATAACCAACTTAATATTTTTGACGTCTCATCAAATAATAAGCAAGCCCCGAACACTATCAATTATCTATGGCAATTCACCCTTACAAATGCTCCCAATGGCCTGTGCTCATTGTTCATCCTGTATGTGGTGTCGAATGACACAAAGTTCTTAAAGATGACATAGTCATTTTGCATGGCATGGTCTGACCAGAAGATATTAGTAATGTGCTCATCTTCGTCAATCATGACCCGAAAGTAGAACTCTTAACTTTTCTTTAGCTGATCACCAAACCAATTAAGAAGAACACCGGCTACACCAACCTCCATTGTCTTACTTCTTATACTGTTAAGATAATTTTTGTAGTTCTGATGAGTGAAGCCCACATGTTGTCTTACACCAGCTTACACCGCCATCAAGTCGTGGGCCAGTCTAGGGCGAATACCTGCTCTATCTACCGCTATAGCCTCCGCACACTGCAACTCAGTCATTTGTCTTTGAGAACGGAGCATGTGAACTGTTGTAGGTGTCGTCAACTCATGATTATGTTGCCCACACCGTTCGAAGATGCAATACTTCCCACTAGACTGTCGCTGAAAAGTACAACTTGTGGGGCACCTACATCTCATATTTCGTCGTTCCCGCTTCACCAGCACACTCAAATCCTTTTTTTTCTTCCATTCTTTACTACAAACAAACACTCTGGTTGTCCAATACCCATGTTCTCTATGCTTGAAGCCATCTTGTTTACGAATGTTGAAGCCTTTAACTGTTACATATAGATTGTAACAGTCGTATGCATGCTCGACATCCTTCCACTCTAAGCTCTAGACATCTACTATGTCCTCGTTCTGCCTTTACCATGTCACCTGCACGTACGAACAAAAAAAATGATTAAACAAATCATGATACCATTTCAGCCGCTCAAATGAAGGAAAACCAACTTACCTTCCTGGTTCGAAGTACTATTAGACCCTCGTCTATTGATATTGGGATTGATCCCTTCCATTGCAGTCATATTATCCCCTTATAGTCCAAATACAAATCAACCCGAGATCCAAAAATTGGTCTTGCAAGATACATGTGAAAATAATTATCTCTCATTGCTAGGCTTTAAAAAGAGCTACATCATAAACTAAAATACAAGGAAGGAAATTAGTAATTATTCTGAAATTGAATTCCAACTAATTATTCACAAATCATGGAAGAATTGATCGGGCCTTAAGTGAATGCCCGGGAGGCCTTGGAATTTCCAGCGCCCCGTGCGCGCTGAAAAAACTAACTTCCAATTCTCATCTATACAGACAAACAAAGAAATTCAAAAAGGAACAACATCACAAGCATTCAATCAAAGACTGCACCGACGAAAGTTTATGTCTAAAATTATGTAACTAAACAAAAAAACCTATCCAGTGCACTACCGATGGTTAACCGAAATCTCAAACAATCAAAAATCTAAACAGAATAAAAATATTAACTCCCTTAGGTATTTAATATATTTTATCGTCAACCACACCTGTTCTGCAATTTAGGGGCTGAAATTGTGGGAGCTGAAAACGAAATCGTGGGAGATGCAATCGCGGGAGCTGAAAAGGAATGTTGTGCTATTTGAAATTTCGAGAGAGGAGAATGGTTCTGGAGTTGGAAACGGGTCAGGATTCGCGTTTTCAACGGGTTAAGCTCATTAAATGATGTGGCATGGCTCCTCACCATCAGATTGTTTAAATCCGAATCTTGACCACCGCTTATGACGCTTATAACCATAGGAGCTTATGATAATAACTGAACAAAGCATTTTCTGCCTCTGAAGTGAAAGTGAAAGCACAGAGCGTTTGGGCCTGGTGGGGTTGACCTAGGTGGACTTCGGCTTTCAACAAGAGCTGGGTTTGGTCCTTTGCGGGTATAGAGAGCGTAGTTGTGGATAGAGGCTTGAGTTACTCAGACAAGGAAGAGTTTTTCTGGTTAGGTTCTGTCAGATTTTGAGAGGCTTTGGCGAGGGAGTTGGAAGAACCTCACAATATAGTAAATCTTCTGGTTGGCTGTTGTCTAAGGGGAGAGTCGAAGATGTTGGGTCTCTTTGAGTTCGATAGATGTCCTCTAAAATGGACATCTAGACACCTGTAGACAGAGCAGTAACCATGAGAGAGAGAAAGGGAGGGAGGGAGGTAGAGAGAAGTCGGTTTGAGAAAAATCTGCTTCCTTTCGAATTGGTTAAAGTGCATAAAAGTTAGGAGGCAACTCATTAGGGAGGGGGCAATTTTGTTTTTTCATTAGGAGGCAGCTATTGTGTTTATCCAGTATTATGAAAAAGTACCACGGTAATGTCAAAATTAGTTTCAAAACTTATTTGATATATAGTTACCTAAATTTATAGAGCTGAATTGACACGAGTTCAATTTCGAGAGATTTTGAAATAAATGATATAGTTTGAGAGAAATTTTTAAAATTAATCATTGAAGTTTAAAATATTTCTCAACTAAAATTATTTCACTAAATATATATATTTAGTATAGAAAACATGAATCGTGCGTCTTAATCTTATTAAACTAATGATAGTTCTTACAAAGTGAATATATGACAGATCAGTTATAATAAGGTTCATTCATTTCTTGAAAAAAAAAGTTATTCATTCATCTGACAAAGGTAAATTTTACTTTCTGAATAGAAATTAAGTCAAGGCATTATTTTTAAATACAAATTGTTTTTTTCCTATATTTAGAAATCAACTTTCTGAACGAGAATTTGAGAGCCGAACGTGTTGCTACGACGAACCCGTCGGTCAACTAAAGGAAAATGACATATGCTTCTCAGACGCATACGTCATTTTCTGTCGAAGAAGCTATTCTCCGTTCTACACACAACATATATTTTTTTGGCTTAAATGCACCCACAGTCTCTGTGGTATAACAATGTTGTAAATATGTCCCTGAGGCAATAAAAGTTGCAAATATGTCCCTGTGGTATGTTTTTTGTTAAATCTATGCCCTTCCATCAGTCCCCGTTAAAAACACTAACTGGACTTGATGACGTGGCAAATGTAAGCCACGTCAGCACGAACCAAATTAGGCCGTGTGTCCCCTTGGGCCCACCATTGCCAGCACATCATTGCCCAGTCATCAAATGGTGTCATGTAGATAAAAAATTAAAATTAAAAGAACAAAAATTTAAAGAACGAAAATGTCAATACGACATCGCATTTAAGATAAGAGGTTTTGTATCACTCTACCGAACCCTTTCTTACCTTACCCACAAAATTTTTTCCCCTCTTGCGATATGTTTCTAGCACAGGTGAGTGTTGAAGAGCTTGAAGATTCTGTTCATTAGAGAATAAATTTATGAGCTGGTGTTTAAGAGAAATGCAGGTCAGTAAAAATTTGCAAAGCACAATTTTATTGTTGGATTTGTTGTTTATTCAGTGCCTATTAGACAAACCGACGTCCTTACGATGACACTTGAAATTTTTGTTGTTTTTCTTTGTTCTGTTGTTTATACAGTGCCCATTATAGTTTATACAGGTTATAGAGAATGTGTAAGTTGGACTTTACTTTTTGTATTTTATTCTACAGTGGAGGGACCCGTTTCTCCCTAGTGTTTCGGTTGGTAGGGACAAGTGGGTTTGTCTTATAGTGTTTCCATACATGGTAGGGACATTGTGTTTTGATTGAAATTTTCGCACTCAATTACTGCATTTGGGTAGGGTCCGACTTCTTATTAATATTGAATCTATTAGGTACCATGGTAGGGACCCGTTTGTCCCACGTGAAGTTTTATTTTTCTTTTGTAGTTGGGTTTACAATACATTATTTATATTGTTAACTTTTAGTCAATTTATTATTTGTGCTTCAGACAATTTATTATCTTCTTATATTATGTAAGGAACTTTTAGTCAATTTATCATACACTTTTAAATTTGTTGGTAGCTATTTACTAAATTGTTAACTTGTTTTTTTTTCTTTTGCATTCAGATATGGTGCATATATTTGTTGATGATGTGGAAGAAGAGTTTGAGGATGTGTATGGAAGTGAAGAGGAGTTTGAAGGAATGAGTACTGATGACGAGTTTGAGGTGATGGGGCTGCTAATAGGGAAGATGAGGAGGATGCTGTGGGGGTGGATGATACTGCTATCTTAAGTGATTTTGAAGGTAGTGTTGGAGAGGAACAACTAGAACTCTATCCCAACAATGATACAGATGCTGCGAGGAGGGATAGGGAAAATGTAATTTCATGGTTTGGAGCGGCCTCTTCTGTTGCTAGAGACACCGAGGAGGCACCCCAGCAGTCCAGTGACGACTTACATAGTTCTAGTGAGGGTGGCAGTGAAGATGATGGAGGAGGTGCTTCTAAAACGAAGTATTCGGAGTTTCATGACACAAATATTTCATATGGAAGGAGGCTGAAATTATGCGAGGGGTTGAAGTTTAAGGATCTCAAACTATTCAAGAAAGCCCTTCAACAATTTTGCATTCAGAATGGTTTCGCTTTCAATTATGTGAAGTGTGACAAGGTACGTGTGACGGCCAAGTGCGCGGCACCAAACTGCAAGTGGAGGATCCATTGCTCCATTGAAAATGGAGGGGGTGGGTTTCAAATAAAAACGATGACGTCAAAACATGATTGTGGTACGCACTACATCAATAAGGCTGTGACTGCGAAATGGATAGCGATGCAGTATTTGGAAAAGATCAGAGACACTCCTCACTTGACCACCACTGCACTTATTGAGGAAATCCGTAGAGATTGCATGGTTGGTGTATCTAAATTCAAGGCCTATCGGGCACTAAAGTTGGCATTAGAAATTGTTAACGGGAGCCATGCAGAGAAGTATAAGCACTGCTATGATTATGCTGTTGCGGTGTCAAGATTTAATCCTGGGAGCACCGCTATCGTTCATAGAGAAGGTCCTTTCTTCAAAAGAATGTACGTTCGTCTGGGTACATGTAGAGCGGGATTTTTGGCAGGTTGTAGACCCGTCATATCGGTGGACGCATGCCATTTGAAGGGACCATATGGTGGTCAACTATCTCATACGCTGTATACGAGAACGAGTGCAAGGCGTCTTGGGTTTGGTTTCTGGAGTCATTATTAGACGATGTTGGTATTTTTGATACTCGGCAATGAGTATTCATATCTGACCATCAGAAGGTATATCTACAATTTTCAGTATAGGATTTTGTAACTATTGTGTTCCCTGTCTAAACATAATGCATATTGTTTTTGTTTTCCAAGGTTTACTTGATGCCTTCGAGCTATTGTTGCCAAATTTGGAGCATAGTTGCATTAAGCATCTGCACGCAAATATGAAGAAATATGGGTGGAAAGGGTAAGCATATAAGGATGTGCTATGGAAGTGTGCGAAGGCCTCAAATGCTTTCGCATTTGAGAAACACATGAAGGAGATGGAGGCATTGAGCGGAGCTGCCCATCACTATTTATCCTTGATCCCTCCCAAGGCGTGGTCCTGACACGCCTTCTCTACGCATTGTAAGAGTGACATGCTTCTTAACAATATTGCAGAGACCTTTAACGCATGGGTGCTTGAGGCGAGAGATAAGCCACTTCTGAGTATGATGGAGATCATTCGACGGATGCTAATGAATCGTTTCCGTGGGAAGCGAGCTGGGATTGAGGAGACAACCTTTGATATTTGTCCGCGGATCCAAGAAAAATTGGAGAAAAATAAGGAGTTCGGTAGCCACTTCATATGTAGATGGGGGAATGGGGTAGAATTTGAGGTTGACCACCATACTGAAGAAAGAAGGGTGGTGAACACTGTTGAAAGAACTTGCACATGCGGAAGATGACAGTTGAATGGCATCCCGTGTGCACATGCCGTTTCGGCCATTTATTTCTCCCGTAGATAGCCTGAGGAATTTGTGGACAACTACTACCGAATTGATGCCTATCGATGGGCGTATGCATCGTCTATACAAGGGATGCCGGGTCCAGAATTATGGTCACGTGTAAATGAAGAACCCTCCACTCAGCCACCACTGATAAGGCCAAGGGCAGGACGTCCAAAGATGTCAAGGCGGAGAGCCGAGGATGAGCCTCCACCCCCCCTGGACGAGTGTCAAGGCGTGGATATATAACAAAGTGTGGGAGGTGTGGAGCAATTGGACATAATGCAAGGAGGTGTAAGTTGCCCCCAAAGCCTGGGGAACGAAAGTATCCCCCAAAACCTTACACGAAGAAAACGAAGCTGAGAAATGTAAGGAACGTCATATATTGCAATTTGTTGTGTTCTTCATACTTTAATATATGCTTCTATAGTTAATTGAACAAATTCATTGGTTCTTCACTAACGCATGTCATTGTAACGTGCTGATGGAGAGGGCACATCTGGAGCCAATGAATGTCCCCAAGTCATAACTAGGGGAATGACCCAACCTGCTGCTAATGAGCATGTCGGTACTGTCTTGAGGAGTCGTGGGAGCCAGGTGAGAATATTAATCCTACCTTACTCAATCTTGAGGCTGAAACATCATCTGATTGGAAAAAAATTGCTATGCGTGCAGGAAACACAACCAGAACGTATTTTTGCAAGGCGTGCTAAAGGTGTCGAGAGAGCACGGGCCACTCAATGAATGAGCTCGACAGTTTTTTGAGTTTGTGGTTGTGTTTGAATGAGCTGGACAGTTTTTTGGTTTTTTGGTTGGGTTTGTGGTGGCAGGACAGTTTTTGGTTTTCGATTGTGGTTGTTGCATATATTGGCTGAGCAGTTTTTGGTTGTGGTAGTTGCATATATTGGCTGGACAGTTTTTTTGTATCAAGTGGCAATGTAACAAATTTATTTTTGTATCGAGTGACAATGTAACAGATTTAAGCATCTGCTTGGATTATGTAACAGATATTATTATGTTGTCTCAATTAATGCCAAATGGATTTGGTGAATGTATCCTTGCACCTTGTTAGAGATTTGCATATCCAAAGAAATTTGGATCAGTTTGCACTTTACATGGACCAACTATGTAATAGAAAAAAGTAACATAATTGCATGGCATATAAGTGGTTCACATTGTCTACAAGTTTTGTTGCATATATTGCAACCCAAAACTTACACAGACCCATTCCAACATAGATAATACAATCTGTTACATTGCATTTCTATCACAAAGCTCCAACATTTCTCCTGAATTCTACAAACACAATAGACATCAACAGAACTGCTTACAATCGCCCACAGATACACACTCATTCCAAAAAAGAAAACCAGGACTCAATCAACAAATATTTGAAACACTTCTCTTTCTCCTTATGATTGCGGGCTTCGTCTTCCAACAGAGGGAGCACCATTAGAATTGTACGAATTATACCACCCTAACTAGAAACTCTCATCTTCGATATTTCTTCCAGCAAAAATCTTGATTCATTAGCAAAATCAACTGGAGCAACAGTCCTAACTGTGATCCTTTGCCTCCTTCCGCTATTAAACTCATTTTGAGCAACTCTAATACGGAAAAGATGAGGATCCCATGTAGCTTGTTTCAGTTTTAGTTGGTATAAATTCTCTTCTCCCTCCTGAAAATATCAACATGAAGAAGGAATTAGGAACTAGGAACTAATTTCCAAACTCTTCACTTAGTTTACATGTTAGGTTTGAAGAGTAGTTTCATCATTGTCATCAGTAGGCTTACCTGTGATTTTAGCTTATCAAGCTCATCTGCAAAACACCCCACAATTTTCTCTGCTTCATCATTAAAGACAGAGACATATGCTTTGCCGCTTGCATCAGAAACTCTAACTACTATTATATATCTAGAAAAAAGAAAGAAACATAAATGAATATTATAAGTTAGGTGAACTTTCCACTCGTACAATGCTAGCTCCCAAAAGAAACTCTCAAGGCTCACCTTAAACTGCACTCTTCTTCATTTTTCTTGCACCCTTCGCACCAGTACCCTAAACCCAAAGCCTCTTGTCACTTTTTTGTTGCAACTTGTACACACATGGTACCACATAGTCTTTGCGTTGAATCACGAAAAGTGCTTCGCGACTTTAGCTTTAGAACTAGGGACCGTGATTGAGCTAATCAGTTGCAGGACAGGAAATGAGAGCAGGGGACGGGCCAGGGTTTGCAAGGGGGAGATGGGGGCAGGGGGAGGTTACTAACGAGAGGATGGTATACGATGCCGTTTAATTTTGAGTAGAAGGAAGATTTTTTTTCGCTGACTGTGTTGACTAATCTTTATTAAAATGACTAGCCATGTCAGCAATGTCCAGTTAGTGTTTTTAACGGGGACTGACGGAATGACATAGATTTAACAAAAAACATACTACATGGACATATTTGTAACTTTTGTTACCTCAGGGACATATTTAAAACATTGTTATACCATAGGGACTGTGGATGCATTTAAGCCTATTTTTTTTTTACTTACGATTCTCGCCCCTCCTAACCAGTATGAAATTTTTTTCCCTAAACATGTTTTACGCTAAAACAAACACTGCCTTCAAAGAGTCAGCTATATGTGAAATAAAATTCAATTATAAAAAAATTAATCAACTTATCATATCTAAATTTTTTTCATGAACCCCAAATTCCTAATAAAACTCAATCTCCTACAATACAACTTTCAAATTTTTCTTCAACTATTTAAAAATACCATAAAAAATCAAACTTAAAAATTTTGAAATATAAATTTTTTTGACAAACCAAACAAGACCTACAAAAATAATAAAAAAAGGGATCGCATGTAGGCGTTACGTTGAAATAACGTCAGAAATCCACACCAGAAACACATGAAAAACAACAATGGTACAAGTTTGCGCTTAATGAGCAATCCTTTCTCTTTTGACTTTTTGTTGTGACGTACTAACGATCCTTTATTGTTCATTTTTTTTATTGAACTTGAAAAGATTAGGGGTATGTTCGTTTTCACCATATTTTCAGGATTCTAAGTATATTCACAATTCTACCACCGAACATATTCAGAATTCAAACACAAAAACCAAACCAATACATTTTACACAATCTCCAACAACTTTTTAATTTTTTATTCAACATAAATTTTCTCTCTCTATACTTTTTCACATAACTCCAATACTTTTTTATTAAACAATTACATCAAATCATTTCTCTCTCCACTTTACACAAACACCAATAAAACACTATTCAACATAAAAATTCACAACATCTCTAAAATCCTACATTTTTTCTCAAAACGAACATCACCTAGATCTCTGCAATTATTGATCTAATTGTTTATCCAATTTATAAGGTACAATGCGAGAAAAATTGATGCAGACCCTAGTGACTTATATTATTTAAAATCTTACATAAGCTCTATAAAATAATATAGAATTCAATTTAAGCATTAAATTATTGAGATCACGATCCACGTTGAAATAGACCATTTACCCCTCCTCTTTAACTCTTCAAAAAATATAAAAAAGTACACTAAGGTAACTAGTGAGGACCATACTTGTCAATATCGAAATTTCATCATTGTTAGTTAATATAATATCAAAATTAGTGAAAATATATAGAATGAAATTAAAATATTAAGGAGTGACTATCCTCTCATGTTATTGATTTTGTTGAGAGAGATAATGACAAACAAACAACAGAATAATTATTCTCCCTAGATGAAAGCAAATAGAGCGCAATCTCAACAATTATATGTACTGAAAAATAATCTAAAGATAATCAATCACACGAAGCCAGAACGACACAATCAATTTTTACGTGGAAAACTTTCCCAGTGTGAGAAAGAAAAAATCACGGGATCTAGTCCAGCCAAATCTTCACTAGAAACTAAATAATTGGTACACAAAGTATTCTCTGACAACTAGAGGCTATAACTCAGATCTTCAAAATTATATCAATCTTGGCAAATACCAACGATTCGCGGTTACTGTTCATTAATACGAAACATTGTTACCGAGCTCAAAATTTGATATACACCGTTTAGATTATAGACCCTTGTGTCGTGAACGTCTCCTCCAAATTTTAGCTCAATTGGACCACAGATGAAACATGATCTAAACTTGGATAAAATCTGGGCGTGAAAGAGAAAAACCGTCTCTTTCTGTTTTCTCTTCTTTTTAATTCTTCTAACTTAAAAAATTACTATTTAGGGTTATAAGTTAAACTCTAATGAGCTTTGGGCCTTATTAAAGACCCTCATTGAGCTTTCCTTCCCGTAGAAGGAATTAATTAACCCAACAAATTTAGCACAACTCAAGTAACTAAAATCTGCCTTTAGGTGAAGTTTTTTCTGCCTTTAGGGCCAGTAATTTTTTCTGTTAAAAATAAAAATAAAAATAAACCATTGGTAGTAAGAAATAAAAGGTGAAATTAGTCTTTTTGATATGCTCTATATGCCGTTTGTTACAGGTGTAGGGATTATGAATTTTAAACATACACAATTTTTAAGTTTTCGAGAAGAACAATATGATACGATGAAGAAATAGATGCGTGTCTACGCTTCGATATAGCGAGAGCGTACACGAACGCATACATATCACACGTAAGTCACGCGCGCCGGCGACATTTTGTACGGTTCTGAAGTGGGGGAAGTTTTGCCAAAAGCTGAAAGGGCTAATTTGGCCATTCTGCAGTCGCTCCGAGGAAAATGGTTCTTTTTTTTTTCTTGGTCCGCGGAAAATGGTTCAAAGCCAAAAAGAAACTAGGGAGGACTGCAATAATTTTCTTGGCCGCGAATTTTTTTTTTTCTAACCTTTCTGCGTCGTTTCCATTTTTTCGTCTTCACTTTGGACTCCGTTTTGCGTTTTCTCCCAAGTCCCAAATCCGGATATATCTCGCTTACATGGATTCTCTCTCTCTTACCTACCTGATATTATTATCCCCTAAAACCCATCAAAACCCCGCTGTAATACCGTCTTTCTCCTATAAGAATTAAAGCGCCTGGAATTACAGTCGAACCCACTTTCTCCGATCACTACCCTTATGATCCCTGAAGTCGAGTCATTTCCAGTAATGTCCAACTCGGGTGGCTTCGCCGTGACCCGGACCCGCAGCTCGGACCGGTTCTACAACCCGCCGCCAGTTCGGAGACACCACCAGTTGCTATTGCAACAGCAGCAGCAGAGGCAGCTCCTGAGGGCCGTGAAGTCGCAAAATCTAGTGGACTCCATTGAGGCGGGTAACCGGACCGACTCGGATGAGTCGTCGACATTATCCAGGCCCAACTCGTCCTCCTCGTCCTCTCCCCGGGGGAACTCTGATTTGACCAATTTGGATCGGCTCATGGAATCGGTTACTCCCCATGTCCCTGCTCGGTTACTTTCCGAGGTAGTCCACAACTTCATGAATCTATTTGGATGCCAAGAAAATCAAAGAATATGCTGGCTTTGTGATTCCAAATTAGTAGTTTTTGCGTTGGGTATGTTTGGCTGATGAGGAACTTGGGAGAAGATAAATAAATTTTTTCTGAGTCACGTAACTATTATGTTCTGCCTTTCTTAAAATATGAGTGTTTTTTTTGGGGAAAACTACGGAAACATCACATTTTGACAAAATGGTCCATGTGGTTTTACTTTGAACACATTAGTCCATAGGGTAAGCATTGTGTAACAAAAAAGTCATCCCGTTAGATTTCCGTCAACCCACTTAACGACCAAAGCTTCCGAGAGGACTTTTTGTTACATGATGCTTACCCCAAGGACTAATGCGTTCAAAAGTGATACCATAGGACCTAAAAATTAGTCCCTGGAGTATGAGTTTTGTACTAGATAATCCTTGGTTACGCATCATGTAACAAAAAGTTCCTCCCGGAAGCTTTGGCCGTTAAGTGGGTTGATGAAAATCTAACAGGAGGAGCTTTTTGTTACATGACGCTTACCTCAGGGACTATCCAGTACAAACTCATACCCCAGGGACCAATTGTCAAAACGTGAAACCACATGGACTGTTTTCGTACTTTTCCCTTTTTTTTTCCTTGGGGTTTCTGATAAAGAAAAATTCAGTTCTACTCAATCTCATGGTTGTTTTAGGGCAAACAGTTAAGGTAGTGAGATGTAGGAAATAAACTTCTCAGGTGCATTTGTTTACCTGTATTTGTTGTAGGTATGGAGAACCATAGGTTTGCCATATAACATTTGGTTGATGGTGCAAACAATGAATGAAGTGGAGAGGTTCTAACATTTTGGATCCAATCTATTGTTTTATTTTGTTCCGGAGTCTAATAGACAAAAGACTCACCACATTTAAGTAAAGAACTAAGCTCTTTGGAAATTATTATATTTCTGGGTTGAGTACTAATGTACTGTTATTGTGGTTATTTTGAGAGATAGAAGAGGAGGAAGGGGGTGGGGGCACACTATTTAAATGTGTCCCTTTTAATTGGGGTTTTTGTTTCTTAGGTTGTAAATAGAGAGGCAAAATCTAAAATCAATTGGCACTGAATATAAGTTATTTCCTTTGGTTTCTCAGCAACTAGCATCAATTTGTATGTTTTAATTGGTGCATTTTTGGTCCACAGACAAGGGTGACGAGATGGAGAACTCGTGACACTGATATACACCCATCTTTTACTCTTGGTGATCTTTGGGAATCTTTCAGAGAGTGGAGTGTGTATGGAGTGGGAGTGCCACTGTTATTGAATGGCAGCGACTCTGTTAAACAGTATTATGTGCCATCCTTGTCGGGTATACAATTATACCTGGACCCACATAGGTTGAGGTGAGCTTTTGTTTGCTCTCTTTGCCTGTGTTATTTAGCCTTTGATCAAATTCCTGTTCTCTCTCTCCCGCTCTCCCCCTCTGCTCTCTTGTATATACATACCACACACACATATTGCTGCTCATCGACACAAATTGGTAGTTTAAAGGCCACATTGTGAATATGATATCATTTTTTTGAGGGTGTTAATTGTATTTTTGCATATAAACAAACAGAGACGAAGCTGGAAAAGTATCATTGTTTGGGTGGGGGGGGACTGTACTTTTGGAGGTAGAAACAAGTTTTGGGAAGCCTGCTCTTTAACAATAAAATTACCAAAGCCCCCCCCCCCCCCCCCCCCCCCCCCCCGGTTCTGTCCTTGAAAACAAAGAAACCAAAATTGTATGAACCACATATCGATGCATGGCCCATTATTGGGTCACTGTCTATATTAGTGTTACTGCATTGGAACAATATTTCTATCTTTGGGCGAAAGGAAGATTTTAAAAAAATGTTGGAACTATCCGAAAAAGGAACTGTGAGACAAACAAAAAGATGATAAAGAGTTGCTTCTTTTTCATTTTTAGTTGTTTGCGTCAGTTATTGATTATTATTTTTGTTGCTGCTGAGTACTGTGTAAGTTTTAATTGGTCTCGAATGTTGTGGCTGCTAAGCCCATTTCCATGCTGCATCACATTGGGAAGCAGCCTGCTGTAGTGGTAGTTTTGGCTTCATGTCATTAGTCTTTGTTCAATAGTAAATTTAGCCTCGTTAGTGTTGGCTTCCTCCTGATATTGTGATCTCTAGTAGCATATAATTGGTGAGTACATGGGCAATCAGTAACTGCTAAAGGAACCGTTATTATTTTGTTCTTATGTGATACACGTCATCAGCATTTTAGTTGATTTGATCTTGTCATGGAAGATTGGAAGCAATATATAGCTTCCCCCTCAAGGAATTGCTAGTTTTAATTCAACCTATTCCTGAGAATAAGCCGAGGACTGCCAGGAATGCACTGATACATCCAATGGCCAACCAGCAGACAAGTTCTAGCAGTTGGAGCACAATGCCCACATTCTTTTTCGTCCAGTGTTCTGTTCAAGAGACTAGGACATAGGTTCTTTTACTTTTGTGATCATTATCGTGTTCAACCAGAATCCTACTTTTCCTTAGTTTTAGCACTTGCTGATTCAATCAGTAATTGGAGGCCTGACCCAGTGCTTGGTCTTTTCGACCTTCATTGGTTGGGGATTTAGGAGCGCAGATATATACATTATTCTTTGTTCAGACTGATGAGTTAGAACATGTTCATTAGCTATGCCATGCCACATTAGCATTGACATTTTCAAAGGACTTGCTAATTTTCTTCTATAACATTTAGTTTTAAGTATCCCTGATATGGTTAGTTGAAGTGTAATAATGTCATAGTTCATTTCTGCTTTGGGTCTTGTTAACATCTGAGAAATTTATGGCATGTTAAAATTCATAACAGTAGTGTATTTATGTCGGTAAGTGAGCCTTAGTTGCTAGTTGCTAGTTTCATGTTAAATTGAATTTTTATTTACTTGCTGGGCTTTAGCATTTTTCTTTCCTTGTTTTGGTAGGAATTGGGGAAACTTGTTAAGCAACAGTATAGCTTTTTTTTTTGATGAATAACTTCTAATATTATTAGAGAAAAAGAAGAAGAGAAGAAAGAGAGTGAGAACAGTACAAAGGCTGTACGTAACTCACTCAAGTCATACAAATAAAGTAGCTAACGAAATCGACAAAATCTAAAAAAGGCCCCCCCGTGACAGCAGTAGCCCAAAAGTAAAGGGAAAGTAAAAACATGTCCTTCAACTGAGTCAAAGAAGTAGCAGAATCCTCAAAGCAACAACGATTGCGCTCTCGCCACAAACACCGCCAAATACAGAAAGGAATCATCTTCCAAATCGCTGTAGCCAATGGATCCTCAAAAATCCGTCTCCAACATTGCAAAACATCCCCCACCCTTCGAGGCATAACCCACGAAAGCTGAAAGATACAAAGAACAAAATCCCACAATCCTTTCGCCACCGAGCAATGAAGAAGCAAATGTTCAACAGATTCTGCAGCTCCTCTGCATAAATAACACCAATCAATCATACAAAGACCCCTTCGACGTAAATGATCAATTGTCAGAATTCTGCCATGCACCGCTTCCCACACAAAAAACGCAACCTTTGTGGGGACTTTGGACCTCCACACCACACGCCAAGGAAACAAAACCGAGCTAACACCACGAAGAAAAACATAAAAATATTTAATAGTGAAACCACCCTCGTTAGACCCCAACCAAACCATCTTATCAGAACCCCCTCTCCTGACCACATTTGCATAAAGAGTGCTGAAAAAAGACATAAACTCCTCCAACTCCCAATCATTAGCACATCTTGTAAACTGAACATTCTACCCCAAACTGTTAGATCCAACTTCCATGCAATCAACCACCCGAGCAAGAGGGAACTGAGATAAAGAGAAAACAGTGGGGAAAGAAATAGAAAGGGGTGTATCCCCACACCAACGATCATTCCAAAAACTAATATTATGCCCGAAACCCACGACATAACAAATATGCTCAGAAAAAGCATCCCACCCCTTAGAAATATGTTTCCACAAGCTGACACCATATGAGCCACGCACGTACCTCGTACACCAACCACCATCCTGAACACCATATTTAGCCACAATAATCCTCCTCCAAAAACTATCCCTCTCATTAGCAAACCACCATAACCATTTGCCCAACAATGCTTGATTAAAAAGCAATAACCTCCTCAAACCCAAACCCCCATGTTCCACTGGAGAACACACCGTGTCCCACTTGAGAAGATGAAATTTGTGAACATTCTCATCGCTGCCCCACAAGAAATCACGTTGCAATTTCTCCAAACGTTTTGCAACTACAACTGGAAGAGGAAAAAGAGAAAGAAAATACGTCGGAAGGCTAGAAAGAGTAGATTTAATTAAAGTGATCCTACCACCCTTGGATAAATACATTCTCTTCCACCCTGCCAACCTTCGAGCCATCCTCTCCAAAATACCATCCCAAACATGAAGACTTTTATAGCTGGCACCCAAAGGAATTCTCAAATACGTCATAGGCAGAGAAGAAACTCGACAACCCAAAATACTCGCCAACTCATTGACATTGCCAACCCTACCAATAGGGATAACCTCAGATTTTGAAAGATTCACCTTTTAACCCCGAAACTACCTCAAAACACAGAAGCATACAACGTAAACTCCGAAACTGATCAATCTCCGGACCAGACATGAGAAGAGCATCAACAAATAACAAATGAGATACACTAATCGCAGCACCCTCACGACCTCCAACTTGAAAACCTTCAATGATGCCATTCTCGGATAATCTAGCCATCATCCGCGAAAAGGCTTCCATAACAATGACAAATAATAAGGGAGAGAGAGGGTCACCTTGTCTCAGTCCTCTAGAGCTGCCGAAGAACCCCTCTGAAGATCCATTCACAAGAACCGAAAACTTAATGGAGGAAATGCAAAATGCAATCCACTTGCACCATCTTTCCCCAAACCCACATCTCCGCAACAAATATAGCAAGAAATCCCAATTAACATGATCATAAGCTTTTTGAATATCTAACTTACAAAACATACCCGACTTATCCTGACGCAACCGAGAATCAATACATTCTTTTGCAATTAAAACCGAATCCAAGATTTGCCTTCCCCGCACAAACGCGTTCTGAGATGAAGAAATAATCTTAGTCAGAGAAGATTTTAATCTATTAGCCAACACCTTTGCAAGAATCTTATAAACACCCCCCCACAAGGCTAATAGGACGAAAATCTTTCAAATCCACCGCCCCTGGCTTCTTAGGGATAAGCACAAGGAAAATAGCATTAAGACTACGCGCAAACCTGCCATGACTCGCAAACTCATTAAACACCAAAAGCACATCCCTCTTAACCACTTCCCAACAAGACTGATAAAAGGCCAAGGAAAAGCCATCCGAATCCGGAGCTTTGTCACCATTAAGACTACGCACCACTGGAGAGACCTCCTCCTCCTCAAAGTGCCTTTCCATCCAATCCACTTCTTCCCCAGAAATAGACTCAAACTCCAAACCCTCCAACAACGGCCTCCAAGAGTAAGGTTCCTCATACAAAGAGCTGTAGAAGGAGACAATATTAGTAGTAATGTCAACAGGATCTTCCACCACTTCTCCATCCATTTCCAATCGAGAAATATAATTGAATTTTCGATTAGAATTAGCCACACGATGAAAGAATTTTGTACATCTATCACCATCCTTAAGCCATAGAGCCCTAGACTTTTGCCGCCAACTAACCTCCTCCAAATCAATCAAGTGATCTAACTCTCTAGACACCTCCACCTTCCTCTCCAAACCGACCTCATCTAAAGTTCCTCCCTCATCCTGCTCTTCAATAAAAGAAAGCTCGCCCAGAAAAGAAAGCTTCCGATTATAAAGATCACCAAACACATCCTTATTCCACACTTTCAGATCCTGTTTAAGGGCCTTTAATTTCTGACTAAGCACAAAACTAGGTGAACCCACAAAAACATAACTCCGCCATCTATCCCCAACCATATCCACGAACCCTTCCTCCTTCAACCACTTATTCTCGAAACGAAAAGGCTTCTTTCCATTCCCCCACCTAGCACTCTCCAGAAAAATAGGAAAATGATCAGAGTATAACCGAGGCAACCTACGTTGAATAACGTCAGGAAACAACAATTCCCACTCTGAACTAAAAAGGAAACGATCAATCCGCGACCACGTGTAGCACCCACCACCTAACGGGAGGTCCACCAAGCTCATCTCTGAAATAAACTCTGAGAAATCATTCATAGCTCGAACACTACCACCAGATCCAGAACATTCCCTGGAGAACCAAATGACATTAAAATCCCCCCCAATGCACCAAGGGAGATTCCACCAAGAATGCACTCCCGCCAACTCATCCCATAAAGTGCGCCGATAATTATCATCATTAGGCCCATATACCCCCGAAAACACCCACAGAATCCCATCAACAACATTTTTAAAAATAACCGAAAGAGAATAAATGTCATCACAAGACTCCACCAACTCCAACACCCGTGAATCCCATAACAGAAGAATACCTCCCAAAGCTCCCTCCGCCGCTAAAGAACACCACCTCACATGAGGACCACCCCACAGACATCTCACCACAGCTCTCTGAAGCTCAACCAGCTTAGACTACTGCAAGCAAACTAAATCAGGTCTCCAAGCTCTAATTAAATTGCCTATCCTCCGACATTTCCCCCTATTGTTTAAACCTCTGACATTCCAACTCAAAATACGTGGTTTCATTGACAATTGTTGGAAACCCTCCCTCCTCTCCTACCCCTTCTAGTGGATGAAATACCCCCATCGTAATTAACATTGGACGCCAACCCTTTAAGTTCCCTCTGCATGTGACCTCCCAAACTACGCGGAGTTTTGCTACGCACTTGAATCCTAAATTGATGGGCAATTTGGGTACGGAGTCCAAATTGAAAAAAATGTGTAACTTTATGGGTCCAATGTTTCAAAAATAATATATCGGGGTGCAAAGTGTAAATGACCCAAAAGATAAGGGGACAAATTGTATTTAACCCTAATATCTATATAGATAAATGAGAGTGATGTTGATGTAAGATTTGTAAGTCGTGTAGTTGATTGTATCTCAACAATGTTGGCTTTCGATATTCTACTAGGAGGCCCGGTGATGACAGTGATGCCGAGTCTTCAAGGGAGACAAGTAGTGCTGGCAGCAGTGACTGTGAGGCAGAAAGGCAAGCCAAAAGTTTTGTCGATGGAGCTCAGGGTCAGCATAATGACATAAACTTAACCTCCCAGAGAATGAATGGACTAACATTGAGAGATAAATATCCTATTAGTTCATCCAATGAGGAAACTGAGGCGTGCAGCTCACCCGGGCAGCTTGTGTTTGAATATTTTGAACAAGAACAGCCACATTATCGACAACCTTTATATGATAAGGCAAGTCCATGTTCTTTAAGATTTATGTATTCAGCTGTCTTAATCCATTTATTTGTCTGTCTTGGGTGCTTGTGGATTCTTACTCTGCTCCTGTCCTCTCTCTCACTGCCACCCGCAGGTTTCCTATCTGGCGTCTCATTTTCCAGAGTTGCAGTCATACAGGAGTTGTGATCTTCTGCCTGCGAGTTGGGTGTCTGTTGCTTGGTATGTTATTTACCCTCTCATTCAAGTACAGGATATGGGATGGTGATTTGTTTAGCCCCCTAATCCTAATGTTCTGTGTCTGCTGAATGAATTGAAACCTGGTTCCAGGTATCCCATATATAGAATACCTGTTGGTCCAACACTACAAAGCCTGGATGCATCTTTTCTTACCTTCCATTCCCTATCAACACACTCCAGAAGTATCTCTCTCTCTCTAGCTCTCACTCTCTCTGGTTTTTTCAGTTTGTTGTCGTACAGGTACTAATTTTTATCTTTGTAACGGGTGTAGGGAAAAATCAATCCAAGTTTCATGCTTCAAGTGGCAGGAAGGTTTGTGGGATTGATACATCTTCAAAGATCTCTCTGCCTGTTTTTGGCCTAGCTTCCTACAAGTTGAGAGGTTCAATGTTGATTCCCACTGGAGCCTATGAATGTCAGCAAGCAAACTCTTTATTGCAGGCTGCTGACAATTGGCTCAGGCGCTTGCAGGTTAGTCTTCCTGATTTCCAGTTCTTTGTTTCCCACAGCTCACAATGGAGATGATAGGTGGCTCGAGTTTGAATGTTCTTCAATCTGGGCACAGAAGTTCAAGTTTTCATTGCTGGAATGAGATGTGATGAAAGATAAATGCCTTTGCTTAGAGATCCTCCTAAGTTGCAGCTTGATCTACAGTGTTGTCATTGTTAAAATGAAATAAGTTTCGTCTCAGAAGCGTAACAGTCCATAAGAGGTTGAAAGGGAAAGGGGGGTTGGGGGGTGGGGGAAAGGACTTCTATCTGCAGTCATATGCAGTGAGTGAACGGAAGCTGATTATGCAACTATATGTTATTCAAGTCTGGAGGTGCACAAAGGGCTCTTTATACTGCTGTTCTATTGCATTTGGGCAGACATGAGAAACAGCGACACAAACAACATTGGAATCAGATGGCCACACTTCTATGTTTGATGCCCCACCGGGGGGGGGGGGGGGGGTTGGCAGCTCATGACTGTATCAGCTCTGAAACAGTATATAGTTTCCTGAAAGTGGTCATTTTCTTTGAAATGTCTGTACCAAAATTTATTTGCGTAGTTGTGCAGCTTTGCACTCTGCTCTTATAGTTGCTGTATATCTCCGAGTTTCAGCGCCTAGAGGGAAAATTTCCTTTTGACCAATTAAAGGTTGTCTTTTGGGAAAAAGAAGCAAAGATTTCTTGCACCCAATATTTTCTGCTCTTGCCAAAAGCTTACGAAAAGCTGTAAACAACTTATCTAGAAAATTCTATACTGAAACTTATTAGTAGAGTTGTCATGACGATTCATAATGTACAACTCATCATGACCCAATACAAGTAATCCTGCTATTGAGCTATGAATTTGATGTTGGAGTTGATTAACTTAATGCAATCTACGTAGTTTATGACTAATTTGGCCAGTTGTAAAATCAACGATTTAGATCTAATTGACATTTAGGGGTTAATATGTGTAACTTTACCTTTGATGGCTTCGCTCTCTAGGAATATTATTTGAAGTTCAAGGCCTATCTAGTCATCCGGTCCGGTCTGATCCAAGTCGATGAGACGGGAAAGCAGATCTAAGATGGCTAGCTGCTACTCTCTCTTGGTGATCTCTATTCTCTAATATCAATGACACTGCCATTCTGATTGATAACCGTGCAGATCCCTCCATTGAAGTCATCCGCGAGATGACCAAGAATAGGCCTCTCTAGAACTTTTCGAAAGTTTAACGCTAGGTGAATTCCAAAGCTTATGCATTAGCCAAGTAGGCTGCTTCTTCAAAGCACCACGGCTGTAGCCCTTCTTTTGTTATGTCTTCTATTTTGCGTCCGACTTCGGTGTTCAACCCCCTTGAGGGTTCTTTTCGTACTTTTGGAATAAAATATTTATTGCATAGGGAAAAAAAGTATTAGACATGTTATGAAGAGTTATCCACATGATGCGTTAGGCCAAAAAGTCGATTATTTGGTGAATAGTACAACTGCTACATTAAGATTAAAAGTAAAATTACGACACAATATTACAACGCGGCATTAGGCCAAAAAAAGAAAGATTATTAAAAAAAGCAGTACATTTTAGAAGCCTTCTAAATACAAGGAAATGATTATTAAAGTTTTAAAGACAAAGATGGTAGTTCTCGAGCAATCGGAAAGATTCTATAGCAATATCCTCAAGTTTAGGCATTGCATGTTCTTTCAACGATCGTAACTCTTCTTCGCTTTCAATTTGTGTCTGACCTGCCCGTCCTCCTCACTTCGAAATAAGGGGCCCATCTTGTTTTGGCGCTGGATTTTTCTTGCCCAGAAGGTCATCGGGAATGCACACTCCTTGAAACAGCCTCGCTGCCTGTTCGCTGTCTATTACTGCCTTGCTGCCTGATAGTCCTCCTCCAGGTTTTGTGTTTTTCTTCTTCTCCATAACCGTTTCAAGAATGCTGAAACCGTCTCTACCTATTGCCTTAAGATCGGCCCGGGGTGCCATTCTATCAGACAACGATTCGCTTTTCGCTCTACTCGATCGAGAGCTTTTCTTTATTCTAATTCAAGTTCGACCAGATCAGTTTTTGCTCATGGCCTCATGGCTCATGGCTCATGCATGCCTTTATATAGTCCGATTGGTCAAGCATTACCGATTCTTCTTCGGTTTCACTTTAATAATTTAAGATTCGTGCTTATCACTTTATCGCCAACTTTTCTTAGATTCCAAAGCAATTTGGACGGAAAGATAGCTGATCCAGATCCTGGTCTCAAATCCAACGCAGGCAGATCTAATAACTTCTATTCACTCTCATGAGCTTTCTAATCCTATTTTGTTTGGATAGTACCTCTCTTCTGGAGGTGTTGCAAGCACTGAGTTATTCTGTTTGATAAAAATTGTTTTAAATTATACTTAATCAAATTTATGACCTAAATTCTGATGGTAGGTGTGCATGGATTGCACTATAAGAGGCCCAGGCCAACTACATACATATTTTCTACCTAAAGCCTGGGCCCGATCCCCTTGGCCCAGGCCTTTTTATTTTTTTTAAACAGCAGAGTGTGAAACGACCTCTGCAGAAAAAAATAACAAACAGAAAGGGTATCCGCGTCCCCTTTTCCTCCTCTCCCCCCTCATTTCCCTTTTGTGCTTCCCACCGCCGCACGCTGCCTCTCTTCGACATAATCACTTAGCCATGGTAACTACTTTTCGATTTCCTTTTATTATACTCTTTTTTCTCGTTGCTGCCTGCTGGTTGGTCCGTTGTGGGGGTGGTTTCCGAGGAGTTTCTTGGAAGCGATTGTGTGTTGTTCGTTAGGCTTAGTGCTGAATATGGAGTTGAGTTGGCTCACTTGGCTGTTTCTTAGCAGTCCTCTATTAGTTTCTTTGTACATATTTATTAGATTCCTTTTGTTTCTTTCTCAGCCAAAGATTTCTCTGAAGTTCTGAACTATGGCAGGTGAAGTGGGTCTCGAGGCTTTGAAAGTTTGAACTCTTTGAAGTTTGAACGAGGGATCATTTAGTGTATCCTTTATTACCGCCTATACTAGAGAAGAAAAGAAAAACAACAAATTGCAGACGCCAAAAGCAAGGTAAATTTGTTTGTTTTAAGGCTTTTGCTGCGTTTTGATTGGTCTTTGTTTGCCATATTCTTATACGCCTTCACTTTTTCTTTTGTTACCTTTGCTTCTGATAAATTTAATGATGATTTTAGAAAAATTGTGTTGTGAGTGAGAGTCAGTGAGTGTTGCGAGAGTTTGGACTTTGGAGAAGCTCATTATAACTGTTTCTAGTGTTTTCTTAGTTAAAATCATGATAAATTGTGCATAATGTGAATATGTAATCATCTGATCCCATTAAGGAGAACTATCACTTCACAGGCATTACCGCATTAATAAATTAGAAATCCCCATTATAAGAGTTAAGAAAGGATCATTATATATTCCTGCAAGTACGATTACGTCTTGTTGCATTATTTTTAGAAGCCAAACCAATTAATAATTGATCATTGAGTGTCTATATATAGCTGCAAACTTCCTCGGTAATAATTTCAGGGAACCTTATTAATCCTTCCCAGTCAAGTATACACAGGTACCAGAAGAAAACTATGGAGTTGGATCTGTTCATTTCAGATCAACCACTTTTTGCCATGAGGTCTCTACTGGCTACCATGCAAGTGTCTTAAGAACCCCTTTCCCATGAAGTTTAATTTGTGTCATCACGTTAATTGCTGTAGCCATGTCTTCCACCACTAATACAAGTACCCAAAAATAAAAATAATAAAATCAGAATCCATGATACATGATATTATGAGATCAGGGATGCAAACCTTACCTGTTTACATCTAAGGGATTTAGTAACTAGAAAAAGGCATTTGAGGTTATAGGTGAACATGTTGGTGCACATAATAATGCTCACAATGAAGCTAGAAGACTATGTGATGCATTTATAAATCAGCGACAAAGTGTATCACATATGTTATCCGCACATGGGCATGATCAAGAGAATGCTTATCGCATTCGTTAGACCTCGGTCTTAGATGCCATTCGTTATCTTCTGGGGCAAGGATTAGCTTTTCGTGGTCATGACGAGTCCGAGGGTTCAATAAGGAAGGACAACTTTCTTGAGCTTTTGGAAGTGTTTTGCCAACGTGATGAAAAAGTTGCTAAGACACTTAAGACTAATGCTCCTGGAAACAACCAAATAACTTCTCCAAAGGTGCAGAAGGAAATGGTGAATGCTTGTGCAGCTAAGATCAGATATGTCATCCTTAAAGAAATTGGGGACAAATTTTTTTTTTCTATTATGGTTGATGAGTCTAGAGATAATTCAGTGAACGAACAGGGACAAGTGATTGAATGACAGTGGTTTTGAGATTTATGAACGAACGAGGACAGGTGATTGAAAGGTTTCTTGGTGTGGAACATGTTCCTGATACTTGCTCTGAATCTTTGAAAGAAGCTATAGATAAATTGTTTGCAAGACATGGGTTGTCAATATCCAGATTGAGAGGTCAAGGGTATGATGAGACATCAAATATACGAGGCGAGTTCAATGGGTTGAAGTCACTTATTTTGAGGGACAATCCTTATGCTACCTATATCCATTGTTTTGCTCACCAACTTCAATTGGTTATTGTGGGCACTGCAAAAAATAACTTACAAGTTGGTGAATTTTTCAATTACACTTCTTCGATTGTGAGTACGGTTGGAGCTTCTTGTAAAAGGAAAGATGCTATTCGACAAATTCATTATGAGAATATAGTGGATCGGTTGGATAAGGGAGAGATTTGTAGTAGAAGAGGTAAAAATCAAGAAACCAGTCTCACATGACCAGGTAATTACTATATCTCATTACAATCCTTTAGACCATTCAATTTTTTTTCCTTTGTTTATAGTTTTATAATTCCAATTTCTCATAATATTGTAGGTGACACTCGTTGGGGTTCATACCACCTCACAATAATCCGTCTCTTCACTATGTGGTCATCAGTGTTGGAAGTGCTTGAACACATAAAAGCAGAAGGTACTCTCTCAGACCAAAGATCTATGACTATGGGTTTGATTGATAAGATGGAAAGTTTTGAGTTTGTATTCACTATGCATTTATTGAAGAATATAATGGGAATTACAAACGAATTGTCACAAGCCCTACAACGTAAGGATCAAGACATTGTTAATGCTATTAGTTTGGTTAGAGTTGTGAAGGAACAGTTGCAGGAATTGAAGGAGAAGGAATGGGATGGATTTTTGGACGAAGTCAAGACTTTTTGTGTCGATAACTCGATTAGTATGCCCAATATGGAAGAAGTTATACCAACTCGCAATCGTTCGAGACGTGGAGGACAATCTATTACTTATTTCCATCATTTTCGTGTGGAAGTTTTTTGTCAAGTTCTTGATTTGATCATTCAAGAGATGGATAACCGGTTCACAGAAGCAAGTACAAAATTACTTCTTTGCATATCATGTCTTAACCCAAGAAATTCATTTTCAGCATTTAATCATGCTAAGTTATGTCGTTTTGCTGAGTATTATCCAGAAGATTTCACAGTGGATGATCGTGTGTTGCTTAGAACTCAGCTTAACACCTACATTAGAGATGTTAGAGGAGTTGATGATTTTTCTGGGCTTCGAGATATTGGAGGTCTTGCATTGAAAATGGTTGAGACTGGAAAGAATATTGTATTTCCATTGGTTTATCGACTTATTGAGTTGACACTGGTCTTACCAGTTGCGATCGCACCCGTTGAGAGGGTATTTTCTGCGATGAAGATCATCAAGAGTGATTTGCATAATAAGATGAGAGATGATTGAATGAATGATTGTATGATGATATACATCGAGCGGGAAATTTTTAAAACTATTGAGAACGAAACCGTTTTGCAACATTTTCAGAAAATGCAGATGCGTAGGATCCAATTGCCACCTCTCAGTAGCAGTACATAATATGATACATGTATTTCAATATTTTTAATGTTTTTTGTCTTTAACTTTCGTTATTGTAATTCTAAGACAATTTTTGTATTATGAAGGAAATTATTTTTTTTGTTATTTCGTCTTTAAAGTTCGACACCCTTGAAGATTAATCCTGGTTCCGCCACTGTATATATATATATGTTAAATATATCGACCTTTCATTGCCCAACAACGTCGAGACCAGCCTCTCTCGTCCAATCAATCCCACGTTAAAGGAAAATGGGAACTCCGAAACCATAAGAGTTGTGGATCCATATTTAAAGACAGTGCAATTTGGTGCATGAGAATATAATGATAACATCTACTCCGGATTTGATTTGTACGTACGTAGTGTTCTGATCTGGAATACGAGTGGGAAACAAAAACAGGAGTCTATGGCTATTATCAGAGTTTCTAAAATTTAAGCTGAGCTGGATCTGTGCTGCGAGGCTGAACTAGATTTTTATGTTAAGCTCGACACGAACTGATTATAGTTAGTAATTTGTTGTAATTAGTTAGCTTACTTGTACAGAGTTAATACAACAACTAAATATACATAATTTCTTTCATCTACGACTCTCTCTTTTGTCTCTACATCTTTGTTCCTCTGTTTCCATTATCAAATTTTACATGGTAGCGGAACAGTGATTCTCATGGCTTACGAAAAAATCCTGTTACTTTTGTCAATATCTCTGAAAATCAGTCTACTCCGCATTTCTTGGACAATTGAGAGAATCCTGGTGCTGTTCTTGTTTTGCAAGTTCTTACCGGTGAAAACTATCCAAACTGGTGTCAATCTATGGAGATGACACTCAGCGCTCAAAACAAATTTGCATTTGTTGATGGATCATTGGGCCTAAAAGCCTAATTCATCCTATTCTTCTTACTCAGTCTTACTTGTACAGAGTTAATTCTCGTGTATATATTCTCGAATGTACATTTTATATCAATTATTGGTATATAAAAAATTTCTCTCACCTTCGACTCGTTCTCTACATCTCTATTCCTTTGTTTCCATTATCAAATTTTACAACTATTAAGGACTATATATAAAGCTCAATTAGGTTGTGTTTGTGTTGAAAATTTTTTGGTATTGGGTTTCGTGTTGGTATTGGGTTTAGTGAAAAAGTGAAGAGAGAGGTAATTTTTATATTTTTTTATAGGAGAGAGAGAAATTATATTGTAATATTTTATTGTAAGTTGGTGAAAAATATTGTGATATTTTTGGTGCAAACGCACCCTTAGTCCACTATTGTGGTATTACCTAATTTCAAACCGGTCCCTAGAGTAACTTTCATCTCATACTGGTCCTTGTGGAATTATTCTTATCCTGAGATGATCATTTCGTCAATTTGAGTGACCCAATAAATGAAAAAAAAAATCAAACGCGACTAACAGGAACGCGTGTTAACCATTTGTCAATAACTACGTGTCCCTATTAATTATCAAATCACCCTGCATGCTACGTATGACCAATCCCTATTAATTTTAATTCTATCTCAAAATTTTCTGCACTAGGTTAGACTAACTCAGTGTTTAAGAGAGAGTTGACTTGAGGTAGAATTAACATTAATAGGGACTAGTCTTACATGGCTTGCTAGATGATTAGAAATTTAAAAGGAACACGTGGTTATTGACAATTGGTTAACATGTGTCCCATTAGCTATGTTAGATTTGTTCTATTTACGAGATCACTAGAGTTGACGAATTAAATAACAGCTTCAGGACATAAAAAATTCCATAGGTTTAGGGCGAAACTTACCAAGACTAGTATGAGATTCGACAATACCCTAGAACTAGTGTACTAATTAAGCAAAAAAATAAAACACTTTACACCTTCACAATGTCTTAATATTTTATAATATGCATTCCAAATTGTCATTCCTGGCACATTACACTTTTAATTCAATTTGTACCCATCTTAGAATGTAAGCTATGAGATTTGGGCCATGTGACTTTTTTGCCGATGATTTTCAATGGTTAAATCTTGACATAGAATGTAAATTGAAATTATTTCATAATTTAAGACGGTAGTGTATAAAAATTAGTGATTTAAGATGCACATTACAACTTTGAGGATAATTCATTGGTGCAACTATAAAAAAAACACCCATCTGTAAATCACTATTATTTTAATTTTGGGATAAATACACTTTTTACCCTCAAATTACCATGATTTTTGTATTTTACACCATAAATTACAATAATACCTTTAATATATGCAAAATTAGTAAAAAATATAATCGTTTTTTAGTCTAAAATTTTGACAAATAGTACAAAATGTCTAATATTGATAGTGTAAGGGTGAAATGTATTAAAAATAGTAGTTTAGGGTGTAAAATGCAAAATTTATAATTATTCGTAAGTAAAAAATTATAACTATCCCTTTAATTTTTTTGGCCAAGTAAAATGGACGTTAATTTTTTTTTTTTGCTGAAAAATGGACGTTAAATCCAATATACAGGACGTTCTACCCGAATCCATGATGCTGATTTGTCTGTCGTATAAACATTCTCACCTGATTATTCTAGCCTTGTAGGTTCTGATAACCCGGTCGGGGTTAAGTAATTGTTAAAGTCGGGGCTAGCGCCGTATTCTAGCAACGAAGCAGCTTCGACCCGGACTCGGATTCCCTCCTAAGAGGAAATCACCGAGTCGGTCCTAACCGGCCGTCGGATGAGTGACAGCGCATTAATGAACTCATCTTACGGTCGGTATTAAAATACCTTAAAAAAATTCAAAACGAATGAAACGGAAATTGACGAGTCGTTAACCAGTAACGGGTATCAAAACTCACAGTTTCACTCCAGCTCCCATTTTTTCGAAACTCCAGAGCAATGCGCGCGCGACCTTGCGCACAGGCCGCGCGTGATAAGGCTCTCGCACAGGCTTGGTTGTTGGAATAGGATTTGGGACATCTTATGCCTTCCTGTTTCTTGTCATACATAACCTTCAAAGAATGCTTCGTTTGCAGGTTTTCTTTGCTTTGACCATGGCAGCTACGGGAGTTTCTCTATCAAGCTCGATAGTTCCAGACATTGGGAAAGCCAAGGATGCTGCTGCGCGCACGACTCTTCTTCATTGATGCAGGTTCTGACCATTTGAGAATGGTGTTCGACAAGCAAATGAGACTCTCTGACCAGGACATTGTTGCTCTTTCTGGAGCACACACTGGTTAGTGTGATGCCTGGGATCCTTTTAGTTGTGCTTCAGAATTATTTTTTATGCTAAACTGCTTGTTATAACATGAATGCTGAGTCTTTTTTTTTTTAATTTCTCCATCACAAACTTGTCTTATTAATTGTGTTGTTTTGATTTGTTTTTTTTTTTTGGCAGGGAAGGTGCCTCAAGGACCGTCAACAGTGGGTATATTGGCCTGTCGCGTGCGCGCCCCACGCACGGGGTGCGCGCGACAAGGCAATATATCTTGTCGCGTGCTCAACCCTGCTCACGGGGTGCGCGCGACAGGCCCCGCGCAACAATTGCAAATCAAAATTTTATAAAATCGCTTCCATCATTATCTACGAGTCCATTCGATCATACTACGGAAAAAGAAAAAATGACCAAAACAAAGACTTCTGTAGAAGTTATTGGAAAAGTAAAAATCTTCATCGTTGAAATAATTCATGAATGAGCCCACGAACAAAAAAAGTGGAAAGAAATCAATTTGCTTCTCAAAGTAACGAACTGTCAATTATGGTTGCAGCTATCATAGTTAATACTTTTAAAATTTTAGTATATAGAAATTGTAAAAAAAAAAAATTAAAAGAGATAATTTAAGTGAATCTATTTCTCTCTGCTAAAGCCTTTTTGGGCTCTCTTCACCGTTGCCAACAAGCACGAGTAGCTCATTCAACCAATATTTTTTTTTTAGAACTGAGGGGGGCTCTCTTTGGACTCTTCCCTTTGGCGTTTCAATGGTGCATCCGCCATGAGAGAGCTTTTTCAGTAAAGAAGTACGTTGAAACAAAAAGAAACAGAGAGCTTCATCAGGGTTACAAGTACACAAGAGAGAGAATAGCAAAAGGCAAAGGATGAGGGGAGAGAGAGAGAGGAGGTGGGAGGGATTATATAGAAGCAGGAGCGGAGGTTTCTTGAGATGTTCCTCATGGGAGCAAGAGATCATTGAAATAACAATCGAAGAAGATATGACGGAGGCTGTAAAATCAATATCAGCAACGTAAGGAGGTAACAAAATAACAATCGAGATATGACAGAGGGAGAAGGCTAAGAAGGCGAAGAAGATAGGTGTGAGCGTTGAGATGTTCCTCATGGGAGCATGAGATCATTGACAATGAGTCTGTGACGAGTTGAAGAAAAAATCAGAGAATTGGAAACAGCTTGTAAGGTATCTTCCAGTATCAGATTTTCACTTTGGTCAAGGTCGACCCATTTACTTTTGGAAAAAGGACAGTGGATTATTCAAATAGCCCTGTCGCGCGCGGCTTGCGCGCAAGGCCGCACGCGCGTCTTCTGGGGTTTCGAGGGGACCGTTGAAACGGTGAGTTTTGCTCCCCATTAACTAGTAGCACCTCATACAACGTCCGTTTCCTTCGTTTGAATTTTTTAAAGTTATTTCAATAGCGGCCGTCGGATGGGTTCATTAATGCGGTGTAACCCATCCGACGGCCGGTTAGGACCGACTAAGTGATTTCTTCTTAGGAGGGAATCCGAGTCCTTTCGACCCTGTCCAGGAAAACCTTATCCCAAGGCTTTCAGAAACGCATTTAGAATTGCCCCCCCCCCCGATCCTCCTAATCGACGCCAAGGTCCCTTTTTTTTTCTCCCTCCCTTGGGCTAATTCTCTAATAGTTATCATGGGGTTCTCCTATGCTCCTTGTCCTTACCACCAGGCTCTCCGTGAATTACTTTTTATTCTCGGCATTGATTTGGTTTAGTTGGATGCCTTATACTTTTGTACAAATCTGCGATATTCTTGCTTTATCTGTTGTTTTCGCCCTCTGGATATCGGCAGTTTGGTTATTCAATGTCAATTTAAGTAATGAAGAAGAAGAGGTTCACTGTTTTTAATTTTGGAAATAATGTAGAAGTCAATAAGATAGATTGTCTTAGTGGTGAAATCACTGATAATTTAGTGGGACTGAAGATGTTGTATTTAAAGACAATTTGGTAGTTTGATGCTGCTGGAACAGTTTTTATGAAGAGGATTTATCCGGTTAAGGGACTTTATTTTTTTTTTTTTTGGTAGGCAAAGGGACCTTATTTGTTTCCAAAATGTTATCAGTTGTATTTTCAGAGTGTTCTGGACGATATAGAGTCCGTCAACCTATTTGGAATCAGATGGGATATGATGGGGATCTCTGGTCGACAGACCTCAGCTAAGCTAACTTGCATCTTAATTCTCCGTGGGGTTTTGGGATCATAATATGTGTCTGTACTAAAATGGGGACTACGGTGGTCTTTGTTCAATTCTATGTGCGGCAAAAGTGATGAAAGATAGCCATAGTCCTGCAGAGATTATGTCCCAAAGTAGAAACTGTCTTGTGGAAGCCTCACACTGTATTGTTTACTTGTAATCTTGATCATGAAATGTTGGTTTGGTAGTACGGAAAACATTCTGTTTTGGAGTTGGTTGTGCATAGGAGCTTGATATGGTGTGTAGTATGTGTAATCCCCATATTGCCGTTAACAGAGAAAAAAATTGACTTCTAGTAGTATAATTGCATTGGATGGTGACCAGCTGCATGTGGTACACTATTACATGACATTTTTCTGTCTTATTTGGTTTCGAAAATCCTCTGAAAACATACTATAGGAAATTAGACAGTATGGGGTTTCTTTAGGTCTCTCTGTTTCCCATGAGATAGATAACTCTCACAGATAATTTTCCCTCCGTCACTGTAACAAGTTGCATGCAGTTTTGGCATTTTTACTTGGCATCTCAAAAAATAAATCAACCCTTTCATGTGTTACATGCAGTAAGGATGCAATAACATAAGTGATGGAAGGTCTCAACTGTTAGGGATGGTTTGGGTTTTTTGTATGATCTTTTTTTTTTCTAAATAAACACATTTATTAAGACCCACCGGTGATAACTCAAGGGGGAAATCTTGGGTTGTCACTGGAAAGGATTGAAATAGGGATAACAACAGTAGGAATATTCCCAACAAGATTTTCAGACAATGCCCATCTAGCAAGGTTATGAGCGACTGAGTTAGCAGTGCGCTTTACATGCTTAAAAGACCAAGAGCAGTGACAAGAGCTCAGAGCTAAGGTGTCAGCAATGAGTGTACGAATACCCCAATCCATAGGGCCACCAAAATCTGATAGAGCATCAATCACAGTCTTTGAGTCCCCTTCAAAGATAATAGTCTCGTACTGTAACAAACACGCCTCCTGAACGGCAAAAAGCACCGCTCTAGCCTCGCCCACAAGAGGGCTGCTGGGAGGAAGGCTCTTTGTCCAAGCAAAGAGTATAGATCCTTCTGCGTTTCGACAAACCGCAGCCACAAAAGAACAGGAGTGTCTCACGGCTACGTCGAAGTTGATTTTCCAGACATTTTCAGGAGGGGGACTCCAAAGAACAGGAGGGTTCGGCCTAAGAGCCTCATTCCAAGCCAAACAATGCTCAAGATACAGCGCACGGATCTTAGCAATCACTACCTGAGGTTCAGCCTGAATACCATGGTGAACGAACTGGTTCCGAGAAAACGATAAAGAGTCCAGCAGAATAGCAGAAAAGAGGATGAACAGCTGGAGGTCCTCCAAGGGGAGATGAAGGGCAACATCAGCATGTAAAATTAACTGGATCCACTCACCGATGCTACGGGAAGGCATACCACTAAGATTGAGCTTCCAGGGAGATTCCAACCAAGCCATACACGCTAATGAACACCCAAAAAATAAGTGCTCTAGAGTTTCAGGAACCAAGTGACAGAAAGAGCAAAGTAACTCCGCTTCTCGAGGAGAGTCAGACCAGCAAGTATTGGTTTTACATGGAAGGGCGTTCCACGCAATTTTCCAAAGGAGAAGCTTGAGGCGATCCTGTAAAGGAACCTTCCATAATTTTTTCCAGTCAGTAGCAGGAAGATGACTAACCAAGTTCTGGGCAGGAGAAGGAAGAATCTGATAGGTGGACTTGATGGAAAAAATGCCTTTTGGGTTAGGAGTCCAGATAAGCTTATCCTCAGCATTACAGGATGAAATGCTGCAATTAAGAATCCAATCAGCATCTTCTTCAACAAACAGATCGTTAACGACGCTGACATTCCACAAGCTGGAGGATGGGATGAATAAACTATTCACCAAGGCTGCAGGATCACGAGAATTAGCTTCCAACCGAGGGGCAGGGGGATGGGGAAGTGGATCTAAAATCCATGGGTCAACCCAAAGCTTGATAGAAGCCCCACATCCAATATGAAACCCAACACCTGCCTGAAGAACTGGAGCCACCCGAATAATTCCCCTCCAAAACCAAGAAGAGGTAGGTTTAGGCAATTCGTCCCAAACAAAAGTGGAGCGAAGGTATTTAGCTCTAATAACTTTGACCCATAGGCGATCAAGGTCCGTCTAAATCTGCCAAGCCAGTTTCGTGAGTTGAGCTCTATTAAGATCCCACATGAGTTTCAGTCCAAGACCACCCTGGGCTTTAGGTTGGCAAATAGACGCCCAAGACTTGAGGTATAAATGACGGTGCCCATCATCACGGTGACCCCACCAAAACCTCATCATTAAAGAATCCAGTCGGGAGCATAAAGATTTGGGCAACAAGAATTGATTCATCGTATATGCGGGAAGAGAGGAAGCCACAGACCAGATAAGGACTAATCTGCCAGCTTGGGATAAAGTTTTATGTTGCCAACTTTCCATACGATTTTTCACTCGCTCATATATAGCTTTAAATTGACAATTCTTATTCCTACCAATGGACACCGGCAAACCAAGGTGTTTCTCAACATGATCCTTTCTCGGGAGTTGAAGAATGTTGCAGATATCACGGGCAACATCAGAGCTCGTACTACGGCTAAAGGTAATAGAAGATTTTTTGACATTGAGCCTTTGCCCTGACCAGCTGCCATAAAGAGATAAACATTCAGAAATCGTCCGAGCTTCTACAGAATCGGCCATACAAAAAATTAAAAGATCATCAGCATATAACAAATGAGAAATGGCAGGAACACCCCTGCCAATCCGAATACCATGAAGACATCCTTGGGATTCCACTCGAGCAAGCATACGGGAGAACACTTCCGAACCAAGGATGAACAATAAAGGAGAGATGGGGTCTCCTTGGCGGAGTCCACGCGTAGGTTTGAAGAAACCAAACGGGGACCCATTTAACAGAATGGAGTAAGAGACGGTAGACAAGCACTGGTGGATCCAATGCACAAAAGTGGGGTGAAAGCCAAAGCATTGCAACACATGAATAATAAGATTCCACTCCATGCGGTCATAAGCTTTTTCAATATCAGCACGAATCGCCATGTAATTCCTACCACGCCTCTTGTGCTTAAGAAAGTGAAAAACTTCATGAGTAATAATCGAATTATCTTGAATCACCCGACCTTGAACAAACGCAGATTGCATCGGTGATATGAGTCTAGAAAGAACGTTCCTCAACCGGTGTGCCAATATTTTAGAAATGATCTTATAGGCCACATTGCACAAACTAATAGGTCGGTAATGACCTATTTCCATGGGGTGATCGATTTTAGGAATCAGAGTAATGAAAGAGTGATTATGAGCAGACAACATATGCCAGCGACTGAAAAAATCGTGAACCATGGCAGTCACATCTGATCCAACAGTATCCCAATACTGCTTATAAAATAGGCTCGTCATCCCATCAGGACCAGGAATTTTGAGAGAAACAATACCCCATACAGCAGCACGAATCTCTTCAATAGTTGGGATAGAGCATAACTCTACATTTTCCTCCAACGAGATTTGAGGGGATATTAAACCCTCCAGGTCATCAGGAAACAGAGGGTTAGAGGAACAAAATAAAGACTGAAAATACTCAAGGATATGATCACCAACCGAATTCCTGGAAGAAAGCCAGTGCCCGGAACCATCCTTAATAAACTCAATAGCATTCCTTCTTCTTCGAATCACAGTGGAAAGGTGAAAAAATTTGGTATTGAGGTCACGAGTCGTCAGCCAATCCTTTCGAGATTTAACACGCCATAGTTCCTCTTCTAATTTTTCCTCTTCCTGTAAAGCCACCACCCACCTACGTTCCAACGCCATATTTTCAGGGGAAGAAGGTAAACCCTGAACCTCCTGAATGTGGGCGGAAAGAGATTTCAGTCGATCCTTGATCATCCCAAAATGAGCCCGGTTCCAATATTTCAATGTCTTTTTGACTGCTTTGACTTTGGAACATAGCAAGAACGCTGGAGAGCCAGGTCCATCATAAGCCCAAGCATTTGAAATCACTTGGCCACATGAACCATCTTTAACCCAAAAAGATTCAAACCGGAAAGGTTTTTGGGTAAGAAAAAATATCCCCATCAGATTCAACAAGAAGAGGAGCATGGTCCGAAGAAGCTCGTAATAAGTGGGTCACTCTGCATCTGGGGAACATAGATTGCCACTTCGTATTAGCAATAACCCGGTCCAACCGCTCCTTAATATTGGCCCGACCTTCCCGGTTATTGGACCAAATAAACATTGAGCCTTTAAACCCGAGATCAATAAGACCGAAAGAGTCCATAAGAGATTGCAGGGGATTATGGGATGACGTAGCAAAAGGTCTACCACCTTGCTTCTCCCAACTAGCCCATAAACAATTAAAATCTCCAAAGCAGAGCCATGGGCCTCCAAAGGCTTCCGCAGTAGAATGTAAGGATTTCCAAAAATTAGCTTTTTGATGCCAAAGAGTAGGGCCATAGACAACAGATAATAACCATGGAGTATGTAAAGGATCAGAGTAAACTAACAAGCTGATAATATTCTCACTCAAAGAAACAACTTCAACATCCAAACCATGACGCCAAGTAAACACAAGACCCCCTTTTCGACCAACAGGGGGTTGAAAAACAAAATGAAAGAAACCTAAACGGTGCAACAAAGGCTCCACAACAGCAGTTTTAGTCTCAGCAAAACACAAAAAATCCGGGTTATGAGACCGAATAAACCCCCGGATTGAGCGAACTGCCGCAGCTCTACGAAGCCCACGACAGTTCCAATAAACTCCTATCATGGCGCTGGGCTGGGAGCGGAAAGGTCCGCTGCCTCAGCCCATTTGGGATCATCAGAATTGTCAACTAAATCAAATTTAGGCGAAGGGAGTAAAATTAACATATCGCTATGCATATCAGTCCGAACTTTAAGATTCTTACCATTGACAGTCGTCTGGTGTGGCTTAAGAGCAGCAAGGAAAACAACATCCTCATCCTCCAAAGAAATACAACTTGGACTAAGAGTGTGAACACCATAATTCGTAAATAAGAAACCCAGTGGAGTGCGCACTGTTGTTGATTGAGGACTATCCTCCCAAACGTCAAGTAATGGCCGCTTGCCTTTATCCTGTCCACTGGCCTGAGGGGAAAGAGCCAAGCAATTATAAGGTGACACGAATGTCGCTGCATGAGGAATGTCACTGACCTCCTGCGGTAAAGACTGAGAAACAGACATGGACCTTAAAGGACAAGAAAAAAGAGACCCATCTAGAGGCCCACTGCAATCAAACCCTGGCCTGGAATGAAGAGCCGGATGAGGCCCAAAGTAAGAACCTGAAATCCACCTGTTACCCAAAAAAACGTGGGGCCCAGCCGAAGGAGAAGCAAGAGACAACAACCCTTTGGTCCACGTCTTCGGGTGCAATAACGGTCGGCTAGAAGAAGACACTTTCACCGAGGTAACAGTAACATGCAAGTACGACTTCGTTTTGTACATTAAAATGGACCTGACGAATGAGATTCCAGAGGAAATGACTGCACACAGTCATCGGGAGGAGGAAACTTTGGATGGGAAGCATCAGCCAAAGTCTCCTGCGCTGGTACACTGCCTTCAGACTTGCTCTAGGGAGTGGTGAAACCCGGAGGGTAGTGCCCAACATCCAAACCATTCAAGTCATCAACCCTCCGGCCAGGGCTAGAGGACAACGACGACGGAGAGATCCCTGGAAGAGATGCAGGGCACTGGTTACCCTTAGAGCATTCCAAAAAAGGCCATGTAACCGTGATGTCCACAGTACAGGGAGCTGAAAAAAGCTTCGGCTGAGTACCTAACATCACCGGATTCCGAAAAGGAATAATTCTCACAAGAAGTGCTCTTCGTAAAGAGGTCGGATCAGCCCGCATGAAAAGACCAAAACCAGGACCTACCTTTGAGCCAACCGCCCCTCTGCAAAGCTTAAGGAGGTGACCAAACATACCACTGGAATAGCAAAAAACTGGTAGATTCTCAAAACGAAACAGGGCCCAAAGCGCTACAAAAGCTTTTCGGGGTATAGGGAAACCACCAACCAGGGGTGACCGAGAATCTAGCTCAACTTGGATGCTAAGAAAACGCTGTTAGGTAGCTTCCCGGTAGTCATACTTGTCAATCTCCAACAACCTGCCCAGTTTGAAGCCGATAAAGTTCGATGTATAGACGTCCAGCCGGTTCCATGGCAAGCCATGGACTTGCACTCATAGAGAAACCAAAAGAAACTCCATCTCCGAAATGGTAAGTACTGGATACCAGGAAATGAGTACCAAGAGGTGACTGCGGACGTACCAAGACGTATGATCTAGAACAACAACCTTATCTTCCTCCTGTGAGAACTGAAAGAGAAAGATGTTGGGGGCCAACGCCACTACTGTGGAAGCCGTGACCAAACTCCAAGCAGCGCTGAGGGAAGCTTGAACAACACTAAACAAAAACGCCCGCAAAGAAATAACTTTGCCCAGGAGAGCAGGGCCTGAGTCTTGGTCTCCACCCGAGTCATCAGGTGAGAGGATAGTATGACAAACGTTCCAGTCCATATCGCGAAGTATTGAAGACAGAGTATCAACGTCAAGGGCGTTAGGATCCATCAGGACAACAGGACAGAAGGGGGAGAAGACAAAAAGGAATAGTCACCGCACAAAGGGACAAAGCCCACAAGACAAACTTCACCGAGGAAGTACGGAGAGAAAACCTGGTTTTCTAAATCGTGGAGAAGTTGGTGGGGTTTTTTGTATAATCACTCCAACCTTGCATTGGCTTTAATCAAAGAAGTACACGAATTATTATGAAAGAGACACATAGCTTAGTACATGCAAGTGATACATGACTCTCGTTACAATGTGCTTCTAGGAATATCCTATTGATACCTTTTCATGAATTGTAAAAGTATGGGTATCCGAGCTCGAAATTGTAGCAATCGATTGAGGACGATTTGGACACCTGAGATGGATCGATATTTCATTGACCTCATGTTAGAGCAGCTTTGCAAAGGAAATAGATTTGATGATCATTTATTCAGCAAACGAGCATGGAAGCATATGACCTCAATCTTCAATGCAAAATTCAAATTCCACTATGAGAAGGATGTTCTGAAAAATCGACACAAATAACTGAGGAATCTGTACAAGGCTGTAAAGAATCTTCTTGACCAGAGAGGCTTTAGCTGGGATGAAATGCGTCAAATGGTGACTGCCGATAATAATGTTTGGGATGATTACATCAAGGTGCGATAATAAGTTGTTTGAGATGTTCTCTGTGCTTATTATGCATGTTTTCACCATCTATGCTTATAGATACACCCAGATGCACGTTCATACAGAATCAAAAGCATCCCCTATTATAGTGATCTGTGTATGATATATGGAAGTGCAACCACAGAGCAAAAAGATGAATATTGTAGTCTTCATGATATCTTTGCAAACAAACTATCAGGATCCAGAACTGCTGATTTCTTGAGTGGTCTGTAATCTGCTCCTACCCTTGTTGATGTTGATTAATCAGGTGACAATGTGCCTGTATTAACATTGCCTACTGGCGACACTGGATCAAACTCAGCGACACAGCCGACAAATGAAGGTGCTACAGTGGCTCGTCATGAAATACTGATTGATGAAGATTATGGGATCCCTATATCGGAGAAAGTTGATGATGCTTCACAAGCATTGCCAAATATTACTGGTACTGGTATGGGTAGCAGGTCCAGGACTTATTGGCAACCACCAATGGACCGTTATTTTATTGACCTTATGCTAGATCAAGTGCAGAAAGTAAACAGAGTGGATGGAGTGTTCAGCAAACAAGCGTGGATGGAGATGATTGCATCATTCAATTCTAAATTTGGCTTTGACTATGGCATGGATATTCTAAAGAACCGATATAAAACTTTGCGCAGGCCGTATAATGTCATTAAAAATCTTCTTGATTTGGATGGCTTTTCATGGGATGATACACGCCAAATGGTGATTGCTGATGATTATGTCTGGCAAGATTATATCAAGGTCTGTATCGGCTCTACTATGTCTTTCTCTGCAACATGGAACCAAACTCTTAATGTTTCATAGAATTGATCATACTATATAGTGTCTAATACACTTTGAGTTGCCTTATTTGCCATAAAGTTGAGTTTGAAATGGATTTTGTATAATATTCGGGGATCACTTTCAACTTCAAAAAGCAATACCTCATAATAGCCTTGTCTCATGCCTAACCAGGGATAGTCTCATATTCGGGAATGAGTTTGGGCTTTCATATTTGGAAAACAAAATATTAGCTGTACATAACGTTAATATTTTGTATATGGCTACTCAGTGGCGTATCTAGGATATAAACTGAGCGGGGTCGAATTTCTAAGACAAAATTACTAAAAAAAATTCATATAATGTAAAAAGTGTCTTAAAATTACAATATCGCAAATTAAGAACAAAAAACATTAAAAATAATAAAATACACTTACTAAACTATTTGCTAATACTGAGAGATGGTAATTGGATCCTACGGGCCTTCATCTTCTGAAAACGTTGTAAAATGACTTCGTTTTCAATAGTGTCAAAAACTTCCCTCTCAATGTATACTACCATGCTATCATTCATCCCTTCATCTCCCATCCTATTCCGCAAATCAGTCTTAATAATCTTCATTGCAGAAAAAACTCTCTCAACAGTTGCAGTCGCAACCGGGAAGACCAATGCTAACTGAATAAGACGATAAACAAATAGAAATACAATATTCTTGCCACTCTCAACCATATTCATAGCAAGACCTCCAATATCTTGAATCCCAGAAAAATCATCATTGCTTCTAACATCTTGAATGTAGGTCTGAAGCTGATCTCTAAGTAGTATAAGTTCAACTGCTGAGAAATCATCTGGATAAAATTGAGCAAGACGATATAACTTAGTATGATCAAATGCTTTGAATGAGTTCCTTGGATCAAGACATGTTATGCAAAGAAGTAGTTCCGTATTTGCTTCATTGAAACGATTATCCATCTCTTGAGAAATCAAATCAATAACTTGGCAAAACACTTCCACACGAAAACGATGCCAATAAGTAATTGTTTGCCCTCCACGCCTCGAACTACGAGTTGGTACAATGTCTTCCATATTGAGCACAACGATGACATTAGTCTCACAAAAAGTTTTCACTTCTTCCAAAAATTCATCCCATCCCGTCTCCCTCAAATCTTGCAACCGTGTCTTCACAACTCTTACCAAAGACATAGCGTTAACAATGTCTTGATCCTTTCGTTGTAATGCGAGTGACAATTCACTAGTAATTCCCATTATGTTCTTCAACAAATGCATAGTGAATACAAATTCAAAGGTTTCCATCTTATCCATTAAATTCATAGCCATTGATCTTTGATCTGAGAGAGTACCTTCCTCTTTTATGCCTTCAAGCACTTCCATCACTGCTGACCACATACTGAAGAGGTGGAGTATTGTTATGTGGTGTGAACCCCAACGAGTATCACCTACAATATTATGAGAATTAAAAACCTATAAACAAAGAAAAAAAATGAATAGTATAAAGTATTATAATGAGATATAGTAATCAATGAGTATCACCTGGTCGTGCGAGACTTGTTTCTTGATTTTTGCCCCTTCCACTAGAAATCACTTCATTCTTTAACTGCTCCACTATCTTCTCATGTTGGGATTGCCGAAGAATATCTTTTCTTTTACAAGAAGCTCCAACCATAGTTACAATTTGAGAAACATTGTTAAAAAAATCACCAACTTGTAAAAAGAAGAACGATTTGAGAAACGTTGTAGTTGGTGAGCAAAACAATGGATATAAAAAGAAGAACGATTCTCACTCAAAATGAGCGACTTCAATCCATTGAACTCGCCTCGCATGTTTGATGCTCCATCATACCCTTGACCTCTCAATCTGGATATTGATAACCCGTGCCTTGCAAAAAATTTGTCTATAGCAGTTTTTAAAGATTTTGAGCATGTGTCAGTAACATGTTCCACACCAAGAAACTGTTCAATCACCTGTCCACTTTTGTTCACATATCTCAAAACCACTGTCATTTGTTCCTTCACTGAACTATCTCTAGACTCATCAACCATAAGAGAAAAAAATTCATCCCGATGTCTTTAATGATAGCAAGTGTGGTCAACGCTGCACAAGCATTCACCATTTCCTTCTGAATAGTTGGAGAAGTCATTTGGTTGTTTCAGGAGCATTTAGATTAATTGTCTTAGCAACCTTTTTTTTACGTAAGCTGTACCATTTCAAAAGCTCACGAAAATTTCCCTGCCTCAATGAACTCTCAGACTCATCATGACCCCGAAAAGCTAATCCTTGCCCCAAAAGAAAACGAATGCAATCTAGCACCGCTGTTAATCGAATGCGATATTCCTTCTCTTGCTCGTGCCCATGTGCAAATAATATGTGTGACACACTTTGTCGCTGATTCATGAGTGCCTCACATTTTTGTCTAGCTTCATTATGAGCACTATCATGTCTGCCTACATGTTCATTAAATCTTTCCAGCGCCTTTTTCCAATTATCAAATCCCTTAGATATAAACACATCTCCCCCGGATTGTGCTCCTTTAGGTCGCCTAAATAGATAGCACCACAAACAATAAGTTGCATCCTCTGATACGCTATATTCTAACCAAGGATAATCTTTGTACCACACCTCCCTAAAACCCCTCAAATCCTTCCCAAATTTCTTCTTGGGAAAAACATGGCCACAAGGTTGAAAAACACCTTTGGTCAAGTACTCTCTACGGACTTCATCCTGAATCCTAGCATCATATGAGTCAATAGATTTACGCAACTCTGGGTCGGAAATAATATCATCCGAACTCAACAAAGGGTGAGGTCTTTTCGAACTAGAATCCTCGTTAGAAGTAGTAGCCACATTAGGAGTATTAGACGACTCCATGCTTAGTGGCTTTTTCTTAAAAAACCGCTCCATTATCTAAAAAGAACAAAACAAACATAATTACCCCCATCAGATGTTTTGAGCATTATGTTCTATCAACTGCGGCAATTGCATGATAGTTCATAATCAAGCATTAGTTCAATATTTATATTTCATACTTTCATGTTCAAGCAAAGTCAATAGGTTTTTGCTGGGTTTACCAAAGCCCATGATCCATAGAAGATAGTGTCAGTGTACACAGTGGTAAGCTAACCGCCCCCCCAAATCAGAAAAAAACAGTTAATAGAGAACATCTCAGAAGGAAAAGAATCTGTCTATTGCTCAATCTCTTTCATCCATGCGGCCATGCCTCTATTCTAGTCATTCTCATGGCCATGTAAAGGACAATATGGTAATGCTTCAGTAAGGTTGTGATTCATTACAACAAATACGGTTTTGCAATGGAAAATATTTTTCTAGCATAAACTATTTCAATATATAGGAACCTTTTGATGATAATCATCATAAGTAGATGAATGACAAGAAAATGTTTATTTCTACACAATCCTTGGGACTTCATTTTTATATCTTCCAATTTTGTTTTCCTACTTATTTAAAGAGTATGAACTAAACACCAACTCACCATTTA
Source organism: Myrica gale (assembly GCA_963930655.1). Taxonomy (NCBI): domain Eukaryota; kingdom Viridiplantae; phylum Streptophyta; class Magnoliopsida; order Fagales; family Myricaceae; genus Myrica; species Myrica gale. Next base: position 12,926,738 of record OZ005614.1, read on the forward strand.
TTAGAGTAAAAGAAATCTCAATTGTTAGGATAGAAGAAAAATTTTCTTTTAGTAGTGAACTGTTTTCTTCAGTTTCAGATGTTAAAAATACAGGAAACAAGTGTCACGCATAACAAAATCAACAACCTCCACTCAGTGGAGCTTGACACACCTATTTGCCACAGTGATAAAAGTTTGTCATTCCTTGGAAGAAAACAGTACTCATCATAAAGTTCAAAATGAAAATCTTCTCTCTCAATGTTTACAAAGAAGCTGAACGAAACAAATGCAGTAGATAGGTCAAGAAGAACCTGATCAAACGCAGAGATTAGAAACAAACAAACTATTTTGGATGGTACATAGTGTATTTATAGTAAACTAAAAGACATGCTACGAATCAAAACTGAATATAATATAGTGAAATTGAAGTGCATCATTTGACTACTTAAGATGTCAAGCAGTAATCACACGAGCAAATATGGAAATTGCAAAGTTTTTATTTCTTTCCCAACACACGAGATTAAGTACAAAAACCCACAAAAATGATATCAATTAAGCACTAGGTCTTAATTCAGAAAATTAAAAGCAGGAATTCGAAAACCGAACCTGGGCCTTCTCCTTTGAAGAACTATTTGCCGCAATCAAAACCTGGAAAAGAACAAGCACGACGCACCTTAATTCAGATTGTTCACATCAAATAACATTCATTGTTCACATTCATTTTCTTGTTTCTTGTGAATGGAATCGGCTGGTGGGCGATGGCAATGTTATCCAATCCCTAAATCCCCAAATCAAATTAACAGACCTAAATCCCCAATGTTCTACATTCAGAGCAAAATAATCATACCTTCGGGTTAGGCCGAGCCGCCGAGATGCTTAGTAGCAGAGAGACTCCGGGAGTCTGGCCAAAGAGAGATCGGGGATGTATTGCAGGAAGAAAGAGAGAGAGAGAGAGAATCGTAGGGAGAGAGAGGAGCGGTCGTTGGAGGGGGGAAAAACAAATCGATCGTTTTGGCCTTTGGAGCTACTGTTTTCCATTTCTGGGCCAGACAAGCTAAACTTCAGATGGGCTGACTAAATTGAGCCCAGCCACAGAGGGACAAAAAGAGTGTTGAGAGGAAAACTATTGCCCAAAAATTTGAGCCCACTGGCCCCACTCGATACATCAACTGGGCCTTAGATGGAGGCGTTTTAGATCACTGGGCAGTGGGGGCAGGCCTGGCCGGCTGGGCCAGTCCTGCCCCCACTGGCCCAGGAATCAAGCCTGGGCAGCTAGGCCAGTGGGGGCAGGCCCGTTTTAAAAAAAAATTAATGCATTTTTTTGGGGCCAGTGGCCCCCACCGGCACCCCCTGGCTCCGCCTCTGTGGCTACTATTTATTTCTTTTCCTTATTTACACCATCAGTCATGAGATTTTCTTTCCATCCTCTTGTAATATAAACTCAGCATGTACCGTGACCTATACTGAATATACGAATAGAATTCTCTAATTGTCTCTTACCAATTACAAGTTTAACATGGTATCAGAGGCATAGAATCCTATGTCTTCATCGTCTTCAACCTCCAATTCGGAGGGTCTTTCTTCTCAATCCAATTCTTCCACAGATCTCAATTCACCATATCACCTTCACTCATCCGACTATCCCGGGGAAATTCTGGTCTCCACCCTGCTCACCGGTGACAATTTTCTCAAATGGAGACGTGCCATGAAAATTTCTTTAAACGCCAAGAATAAACTTGACTTTCTCGATGGCACTCTCGTCAAACCTACTACTCCCACATCTCCCATTCAACTATGGGAACGATGCAACGACATGGTTTTGTCATGGATCCTCAATTCCATTGACAAATCCATAGTCGACAGTCTCATATACCATGATAGTGCACGTGATGTGTGGCTTGATCTTCAAGACCGCTTCTCACAATCCAACAACCCACACATTTTTCAACTCAAACGTACCATTGCAAATCTCACCCAAGAAATAAATTTTTTTCCGTGGGCAAATAAAGATTAGAATTGTAACGAAAGGAGAATCAAGGGGGTTTTGAATTGCCACTCAGAGTAGGTTTTATGGAAACGCCATCCATGGGGGAAGTGAAGGCGGTCCATTTTGCATTTTGCAAGCACATCAGAGTTCATGCTCTGACGTATTTTCTCTATTGCTGCCCAAAAAGGATGGCCTCCAGAAATTTGCAAATGTCTGGAATTAGGTGGGCAAAGTTTGCAGTCTTAGGTAAGGTTTGGATCTTGTATTGCGGAGATGACTTCGAAGAGGCCATCCTAAAGGATGTTCTGAGACAGCCAGGAGTGACCCTTGTGCTTCACCCACGCAAAGATCTTCGACGGGATTTTTTTTTGTCCAGACATGACGAAGGGCTTGTAAAACTATTTTCTTTTTGAGTTTGTGTGATTGATCAAATACGTTTAATGGAACTAAACCGGGGGAGGGTTTTTGATTGAGCTAATAGGTTTAATTGAACTAAACCCGGGGAGGGTTTTTGATTGGGCAAATAGGTTTAATGGAGCTCGGGAAAAAAGGCTTTATGGAACCAATCCCGTACGAGGGCTTACTTTACATTTGGATTCTGTGACCTGCGTTCTATTTTTTTTAGCGGATTCTGTGTTCATGTACACTCAAATCACCCACCTAGATGGATTGGGAGGCCAGAAACTAGAGAGCTTTGCCGTGCTTCGCTTGGCTGTTGAAGCTTCAAGGTCTATAAAAAGGAGCAACAAAAGAAGCACCGAGCTCTTTCAGCCTAAAAAGTTTGGCTCCGAATGTGAAAGGTTTGTCTTCGAAATTTGTGGCAGCAAAATACTGGAAGAAAATTATTCAGGAACAGCAATTTCGCTAGAGTGAATTGCACAATATCTTCACTAGGCACATAAACTTTGAGATACAAGGGGTACATGAGTCTGGATCTATTCGAGCCTCACTGATTACATTGACTAGCAACATGCATTATCTTCAATCCCTGTATAGCTTACTTGGCTCTTCCTATAAAAGGTATCAACACATTCAACACGCAACCTTGATCATGGACATCTCCGGTAAAATTTGAGAAACTGGCAACACAACAAACATGACATGTCGTATCCCAGTCATAAGCCGTCGTCAAGGACGGTAGACAAGAACAGTCCCTGTACAAATTCACATCTCCTTGTCCTCTCCATTTGGTCCTTATCTGATAAAGGATTTACTTGAAAGTTTCTGAAACAATTGAAGCACTATCAGTTTCCGGCACAGCACAGTTGGAGAACATATATATCAGAGAGACAACAGACTAGGAACAAGGGACGAAGACCAATGCGTCTTTGGTTCTTCTTCAAGTTTAGTATTAAACATTTGCCCTTTCGACTTAAAACTTTTTTTTTCTCACCATTGCCCCAAAATATTTATTACAATTTTCTCCTTCCCACCTGTCAATCAATCATAGCATATTCAGTAATCTTGGTCCCAGGGACCGATTAACATAGCAACTATATACATATGCAACATTCAAAGAGCCCTCTCTCACTGTTTGACATTCTGTTTCTCATCCGTGACTGTCCCCTGATGATCATCGAGTTTATTGGTCACATAGGGAAAATGGCATCGATGTATTAATTGATTATGCCAATCCAGTCTTTCAAGCATTTACCTCCCTATCAACTATGATCTGGTTAACATGAAAAATGATCTGACTTCACTTAAAGTATGTAGTTCATCTAACACCTTCCTCCTCCCCCCCAAGAAAGAAAAAATCCTTTCCTTCTTGAAATAGATGAAGCTACATTCGAGGCATCAACTTTAGTTCACATAGCATTTGCCTAAACTCTCTACACGAGTTCTATTTTCCTTTTTGACAAATTAAATCTGCCTTCAGTGTCCATTTTGAACATTTGGAATCTACATCCACCCAGTTCAATATGCATAATCCATTAGAGTTTCCCTCCCTCTCATCATCGATCAATATCTTTTCCCAGTAATCCTAACAAAAGACATTGATGATCAACTCATTTAATTACTTCCTGTAAGCAAAACAAATAAGGAAGCATGCATCCAAGCAAAAGAAGACAGATGTTAGAAGCCATACTCGTGCAACTTGCATGTTGAACAGGTTCTAGTTTCTTAGTTGATTAAAGACACCACGACAAAGATCAAAAAAATGCCCACAACAAGTGAATTGGCTGTGGAATCTGTTATACCTTTCTGACACTGTCTCATTGGGGGCTTCATCTTCGAGGCTTAGCTCAGTTGAAGAATCACGCTGCACACCTTCAGATACGTCAGCAGTAGGTACATTGTAAAGAAATGACAGTAGTGGATCAGGTGCCATCTTAGACGTAGAAACCAAAGGAGATGGCCCAGCAGGAAGAGACTGTAGACGTACATTCTGAAAGTCCTTTCTCGAAAAACAAAGAGCTGAATAAGACTCACCTTTACGGAGTTTCAATTTGTGCCAATTGTAATATCAAGTTAAGGAAAACAGAGCATAGTATCAACTTTCATCATGACATATTAAACCTAGCGCAATAAAAGTATATTAACTGGATTCTACAGAAGAAAATAGTGAGAAAACTTGATGCGTAATAAATTGAAAGACAAAATTGCTAATGAATTTAGAAAGGTTTGATTAATATATGATTTCTATGTCGAATCAGAAAAAAAGGATATCTTAAAAATGTTTCCATGCTGTGTTGTTATGTGGCCAACCATATTCATCCCCACTCTTGTAGCACAAACAGGACATACCTACAGCCAGAAGAAGTGACGATCATAAACAACTGAAATTTATAAAGCATAATTAGAGCACAGAATGACTACAACAAAGCAGCTGATTATGTCCAGTTACATATTAATTCATATCCATCCACTAGAACCGCAAATAATTGAACTATCAAATGATTTCGAGGTCAGATTTATATTAGACTACTCCATTCAAGGTTCCTAATTTGCAGCTAGCATTCCACATGAAATAAATAGAACAACACCAATACTTCAGAGGATTATGGTTGTTTAACTCTCCCTGAGATGAACTCTAGGTTTATATAACTTTACCATTTCAAAATTTAGGAGCTAATGCATAAGGAAACTCTACATAAACTCCTCTTTCAGAAATGCAGCACTGTAAGCTGAGCCTTACTGATTATTCTCTGTTATAGTACTGGTGGTCATATTAAAAAGGATCTAATGACTCCAGTCTTTCAAGAAACCAGCATAGTGAACAAGAAGTCAGAACTAAAGAGTAGTGATTGCTAAGAGTACGAAGCAGGTTTTAAATGTTATGTATTAAGTATAATTTTACTGATCAAGAAACAAGAAAAGGTATAATTTTAGGTGCTTGAGGTAACAGCAACAAACAGTCATGTGAAGTCTACAAGAACTATAGTGTAGCACTTCAACATAAGAAGCAGGCTAGTGAAGTCAATCAGACTAACAATGTGTTCGGCAGAAGTGCTTTTAGATTATTGTGCAATGAACAAAATCATGCCAATGAAATATATGACATAGCAACAACTCCATCCATCTTTTATGGAAGAAAAGTTCGGCAAAGAAGAAATGAGTTCACATAGCATAAGCTCAACTAAAACAAGAATCTCAAGGATGAAGAAAGGCAGCATAACGATAAACATATGTGATCCTACAGAGTTTGAGGCTGCACTAAAGGTTAAGATGAAAAAACCTTCTGTAAGTTCGTTCAAACACATTCCATGAAGGTTATAACAAGCATAGGAAGCAAGCTGGAAAAACATGGGCACACGAAGAGTAATGAAGATACCATAGCCCATAAATTTCACAAAGCGTCAATCCAATACTAACATAACTGATTCATGTAGCTACACCAATAATAGTTTAAATATATCGCTTTGCTTGGTTAGATAAGTACATCTAGTAAGAAATGGCTTTTCCAATTATTAGCTCAATACCATCAGCAAATACTAAAAAAAAAAAGATAACAAAATCAACTTACATAGGATATTTCATGAACTCTCTGAAACAGCACAAACATTAAAAAAAGAAAAGAAAAGAATAAACAACCAAAACAATACCCAAACCAAAAGAAAGATTCTTGAAATAGTTAGCATGTGAATGCATTTGCTAATACTACCCATTTATATAGTTCAGCAGTAATTACAACATCATAGTCAGATAAGAACTAAGTACCCCAGAATTCGCTTCTATAGGATGCTCCTCATCGATATGGCAGCACAACCCGACCAAATCAAAATCCTCAGGGCAAAATGGGCACGGATATTCTGCTTTCAACTCGTCGTCCCCTTCAACCTCCTCCAAATCAATACAAAGATCTGCTTCAACACCCAACACAATCAGCACGCCATTCTACCACAATCGAAACCCACACCATAAAACCCAACGACAGATACCCAAAATTAAAAAGAAAAAAAAGAGAGAGAAAGATTGGAACTTTGAAGCTAACCAGAGTGAGACTTAAAAGCTGAGTGGTAGGCTCTTGAAGCAGTAGAAAAACCGAAGCTCCAGGCATCATCCTCCATTGGATATCAATCTTCAGCCAAAAAAAAAATAAAAACCTTTTAATTGTTTTTCACGCTTGACCCAGGTGCAGGTGCTAAGTCTTGGTGGTGTTGATCACCAAGCTCTTCTTAAAGCTATTTATTGAGGGTATCTTGAACAGGCCAAGTGAGAGAACAACGAAACAACCACGGACTTTCGGATGGTGCGGCTGGGATTCTTACCCTACACGAATTCTGACTAAGAAATGACCTCCGACAGTCCCTTTATTCTCCCAAACTACCCCCAAACCACCGTAGACCGATGATTTTGGATTAGGCCCTTCTGGACTTCAATGTCCTCCTATAGTCAGTCATATTACAGTAACTCTTTCCTTAAGTTCTTGGAATGCGCGTGCGCATCGAGGTCTTTATCGTCTTATTACTTTTGCTTGTCGTTTTCTGTCTTTTGCCGCGAAATTCCCAGTTAGATAATCACAGGCCCAATTTCCTTCTAGACCCATGGACCACCGGATTACAAGCCCAGTCGTTGTGCACCATAACAAACGCGCAAAGTAGCGGTTTTGGTTTTTCGAAGCCTTTCGTCGTCCCTCGTAAAGCCCTCGGGGAATCAATTCCCAGACGTTCCAATTTCTTTAACCTCAATTCCAATTCCAGAAAACTGAGAGCTTTTGAAATTTTAATTCCTAGGTTTTAGTCAATTTGAATAGATTGAATTGCTTCTCTGTATTTCAATGGCGACAAGGAATCGTACCCCGATATACAAAAAGCACAGAGACGCCGTGAAGAGCGTGCGAGCTCCGTTGTCTTCGTCGGCGTCTGGTTCTGGCGGTCCTGTCATCGAAATGGCTTCCCTTCTTGGTTCCAATCGGTCTTCTTATGCTCCTCTTAGCACTGAAGATCCTGGTCCTTCAAGGTACGTTTCTCTTTCCTTTTTTTATTAACCTTTTCATTTGGTTTCATTTTCCATTTCTTAGTTTTAATTTGGTTGGTGAGAAGTGGAGGAACAGAATATATGGATAACGTTGAGTCTCTGTATTTTTGGTTGATTCAGCTGGTCTATAAAAGACGATCAACTCTACTAAATTCAGACAAATAGCTTTATTTTTCTTTTGATAATTAAGCCGCATAGTTGTGGTGGCGTACGTTGAGTGTGAATTTGGCAGTTTAATTTCTTTTCTTCTCCTGTATTTCTGAGCTGCCAAACGAAGTCTATGTAATTTGTCGTCTCTGTAACCGAAAAAATAGTTAAAACAATGTTGGCTGTTGGTGCAGTTGGAAACTTGCTTGTTTTTTAAATATTTGAAGGCGAACGTTGCTTAAGGATGTGATAATAGGCTCATTGTACTGGATCACATGTCCTAACTAACAGTATCTAACTTCCAAGTCTATTTCGAGTTGTGGAGTGGTTTTCTTTATGCTCATTCTTCTAGATCATTTATGCCTGCAAGAAGTTAAAGTAATTGCACAAATTCTGAATTGTCGTTGACTAAAACTTTAGCTACAATTTCTGTCGCCTGATGTGATTGTTGATGGAAGTATCTGTGCCGATGCATGTGAAAATGCCCCCAAATTGGGACTGTTTAGAATGAAGAGAGCGGAAAGGGTATTTGGGAACAAATGCCTACGGCTTTCAGAGTTAACATGTCTGATATGTTGCAATTAGAATTCAGTCCAATTTTACTGGAGTAACTTTCTTTTACGACTGTGTTTATATGTAATATGTATTTAATCTTTCAATATAGTGAAACTTTTGACAATTGGGATTACCTGACTGTAGGGATTCGTAGATACACTTTGACTGTAATAGCTATTTATCCCACATCGCATGTTAAATGTAAAGGAATGGTTCTGTAAAACTTTGGAGAGGAGGAGAACTCATCTTTGATTAGATTAAATTATGAAATTATTCAGAAAATTCTAGTGATGTTGGAAGCATTCTGTCCTTTAGTCTTTTGAAGGGGTTATAGAAGATGAAATTAAAAGTTATGATACGTTCTGCACTTTTAATGAGTTTGAAAGTCATGCTAATCCTTCTGAGCAGTCTCAAGTTTCGAATCCCAAACTGACCCAATGCCAGGAGTGTGGGATAGCTCTGAGTGCCTGGGTTTTACTTGTAAAATATATATGGTCGTTGGAGCATGGACAAGGTTCTTCTTGTGATCGCAAAAAGCCATTATGAAAGGCTGAAAGCATTCTTACCATTTCAGCTGACGTCATATGTATGGGATGGAGGTTCAGCATCTATCGGAACCTCTAATCACCAGTTACCAAAACCAAATGAGCTATTTTGGTTGGGTGGGTAGCTCCTTACGGTCTGGAAGTTAGAAAGATATTGGGTTGATGGATGATTTAAGGGAGAGGGGTGGGAACTGTTGGAGTGTCTGCATCATCTACTTATGGACTCATGCCCACAAGCTTAATGTCTGACTTCTTAGTCATTTTCTCATTTCTGTGTTTTATTTCCCTTTTAAACTCTTTTCTGCCCTTTATTTCACCGTCTGAGCTAGTTCAATTCATGTTAGATTTTAAGACTTCCCTTGCACCTTTTCTTTCTTGAGGTGACTTCAACTTCTTAGTGTATACAACATATATCCTGCTTTTCACATTTTTCCTTCTAGACGGGGTATTTAAGTTTGCAACGTCTGAGCTAGTTCAATTCATGTTAGATTTTGAGGCTTCCCTTGCACCTTTTTCTTTCTTGAGGTGACTTCAACTTCTTAGTGTATACAACATATATCCTGCTTTTCACATTTTTCCTTCTAGACGGGGTATTTAAGTTTGCAACACTAAAATTGTGTATTGAAAATTTGTGAATCATCCTAATTGTGGAACTTGTATCCTTGGTGCAGTAGGGATGCATTTACTGTTGGTCTACCTCCAGCTTGGGTGGATGATTCTGAGGAAGTGGCTGCAAATATTCAACGTGCTCGGATCAAAATGACTGGGTTAGTCAAGGCTCATTCCAAGGCTTTAATGCCCTCATTTGGAGATGGAAGAGAAGATCAACATATGATTGAGGCTCTTACCCAAGAGATTACAGACTTATTGAGAAGGTCTGAGAAGAGATTACAGAAACTTTCTGCAAGTGGGTCTGCTGAGGACTCAAATGTTAGGAAAAACGTACAGGTAGGTTCTGAGGGTCAGGTGTACTCTTTGAGGAAAAGTGTACATGTTTTTTCATTCAACTCTAGTGCCATACAATTTTAAGATTTTGTCTCTCTTGGTTTTTCATTATCTCTTTATTAGAAGTTGCTGGACATTAAGTACCATGGTATGCACATTGTTTTGATTTTATCATGTGTGACATAGAGAAGATATATTCATAAGAGGGAATTATTTTTTTATGTTGTAGTTCCATTCAAGTAATTTATTGGAGTATCAATCGTATGCGTAAGCTCCTCTTGCGGTGATGTCGTAAGTATAGTTTCAACGTATCTAGGCATTTTATCACATATAGCTTTCCTATTGGTACTTCCGGTGGATTTTTATGGTTTCCTGTGGATTGACTCACTTCTGAATATTCTTCTGACAGCGTTCTCTTGCAACAGACCTTCAGAACCTCTCCATGGACCTTCGAAGAAAACAATCAACATATTTGAAACGTTTGCAGCAGCAAAAAGAGGTCTGTGTTTTTATGTACCTGTTGGTTGCAAATAATATACTGAACTGGAGAAAATAAGTCTATATATCTGCTAAAACCTATTGATAGCATATCTCTGTACTGAAAACCTATTGAAGACTTATCTTGAGCTTGTTTTGATTTAATTGTGCACATGATAGATCCGGAATTTGTGTTAGATTCTATATGTATTTTATATTTACCTATTCACGTTTTGCGTTGTAGGGACCCAATGGGGTTGACCTGGAAATGAATTTGAGTGGAAATGCATCCAGATTAGAAGATGATGGATTTAATGATGTGGTATGCTGTTTTCTCTTTATGTTACTTTGGTGGGATCTACTCGGATATGGAAATATTCGCCTCTGAAATTAGTCTTCTTGATATCCTTCCTCTCGTAATTGAGTTTAAAAAAAAAAGTATGAGGTCCTTTCTCGTTCTCTCTCTCTGTCTTCTTAAGTTTTTCCTCGTCGAGTGGGAAATTCGTTGGTAGAATGAAGCAGTGGTTTATGATGTGACCTTTCTCACACTTGCTGGGGAACTAAGGTTGTGTTTGAGTAATAAAATTTTGGAGAGGTTAAAATTTTAAGGTATTGAATTTGGTGAAAAAGTAAAGAGAGATGATTTTTAATATTTATTTTAGTGAAAAGTAATGATGTAATAGGGAAAGAGATATTATATTGTAATTTTTTATTGTGATAAAATTTTAGAAAGTGTAAAATTTTGTTTAACAAACATAGTCTAAGTTGAGTCTGTTGGAATCTGGTTTCCGAGTTTGCTGGGCCTGAATCTTTTACTAATCCCTGATAACCAATTGAAGAATCCCCCCCCCCCCCCCCCTCCTCTTTCGGAACCTGCTTTTGTTTTTCTTTTCGTGTTGCCTGGGTTCTTGTTGGGGAGTATATTCAACTGATTTCTGTCTCTTTCATGTTATGGATGCTGTTTGACGTTTGCTGAATACAGAGTCTTAATGAGCACCAAATGCTTAAGCTAAAAAAGAGTGGGCAGTTCACAGAGGAAAGGGAAAGAGAAGTCACGCAGGTAAATGAAGGTGCCTGACCTATGGTCTGAAGATCAACTTCTTTGTTCCTCTAAAATTAAAACAAATTTCATTTGTAGGTTGTCCAATCAGTGAATGAGCTTGCTCAAATTATGAAGGACCTCTCAGTTCTTGTGATTGACCAGGTCATAGCCACATCCTTATATATTCTATGGATAGACTCTCAGCAAAACAGGGCGACTAATGAAGTTCATATCTTCTAGCAGGGCACTATTGTTGATCGGATAGACTATAACATTCAGACTGTTGCTGTATCAGTTGAGGAGGGTTTTAAACAGCTCCAGAAGGTTCTCTCTTTCTCTCTCTGTGACACACTAACCCTATAAACAGCTATCATTATAGAATGTGGTTCTACCATTTTTGATGCATTTCGTGCTGGTCCATCATAACTATCATTCAACATCAATAACAACATTAGTAGTTGTCTGTTTGGAATCGTCATGTTTTGTCTTGGAATTGCAGGCAGAGAGAACACAGCAGAAAGGTGGAATGGTGACATGCGCAACAGTGCTTCTTATCATGTGCTTCATCATGCTAGTCCTCCTCATACTCAAGGAGATACTCTTTTAGATATGACATCCTTGCCAGTTATAAGTATCACAGAGGCCGAAAGGAAATTGAAAAAGAAAAAACAGAAAGGGGGGGGGGGGTGTTCCGAAACAGTCAGAGAAGATACCTATCCTCTCGTTTCGGCTCTGTGAAATTATAACAGATTGGTGCTTACTGTAACTACGTTCAGATGTGTGAGGGGGGTGGGTTTGATTTTCCTGGAGGCCTCTGGAATATGGATGTTTTGCGTATCGCTCCCCTTGTGAGAACATCTCTGTACGAACTTCATTCAAAACATCTCTGTACGAACTTCATTCAAAACATCTCAAATTAATGGAAAGGCAGAGAGGCATGTTGGAAATGCGTTTGGTAGGGCCGAACAAAACCGGACCGGATTAGATTTGCGGTCCGGTCCGGTCCTATTTTTTTAAATGCGGTCCGATCTTTTTTTTTTAAATGCGGTCCGGACCGGATCGCATTTATTAATATAAATAAAAAATATTTTTTTTATATATTTTTTAATACAAATAACAAACTTAAAAAGTTTAATTTTAATCTAAATTAAATCTCGATAAAGCCTAATAACTCTGCGATCCTTTTTGCAAAGTCAGGCTTCTTGCGGATTTTGCAGGCAGATAGCAAAGTTTTCCATATTATAACATCTGCTTTTAAGGGCATCGATCTTATCATAGCCTCTGCTTCCTCCAAACAGCCAGCTCGAGCAAGTAGGTCAACCACACATGTATAGTGTTCGAGTCTAGGCTCCAGAGTCCATATTTACTAACCATGATGTCAAAAATCTCAATTCCTTCCTCTTTCAAAACACAATGACTAGAAGCATATAGCAAGCTCAAGAAAGTAACATATTTACCTCCAACTCTTCCTGCACCATGCGCTCAAACAGCTTTGATGGCTTCCTCTTCTCTCCCGTGGAACCCATAAGCAGAAATCATAGCAGTCCACGACACAACATCCATCTGCTCACATTCCAAGAAAACTTTCAGAGTCTTCCAGACATCCACATCTTGAGTACATACTAATTAATGAACTAAGCACACCAACTACTGAACAAGCCCCAGCTTTGATTGCTTCAGCGTGAATCTGCTGACCCTGTCCAAGTGTTGCCAATTCCAAACAAGAGCTAAGGACAGTCACAAATGTAATTTTATCAGGTCTAAAACCTGCCATTTTCATCATGATATACTGATCCAGCACTTCCTCAGGACGCCCATTTTGAGCTTTTCCAGCAATAAGCGTATTCCAAATAACGAGGTATTATTCAGCAAAAAAAAAGTATTCCAAATAACGACATTGCAAATTGGCATTAACTTAATCACTTGCTCTCCTCCTTCCAAGTTTCCCGACTTCATATACAAATGAGCCAAAGAGCTCCCAACAACCAAATTGAACTCAAACCCACATTTGACCACATAAGCATGAATTTGGCGGCCTGCATGAAGAGCTCTTAACCCCGCACAGCGCCTAAGCAAACTTCCCAGAGTGAACTCGTCAGGCAAAAGCCCGAAATTGTTCATTTCTGAAAACAAGCTTTAAATCTCCTCATTAAATTCGAATTGTGTAGAGCTGCGACCATAGCATTCCAGGTAGCGATATTCCGCTCAGGCATTTCATCAAAAACCTTCTGGGCACTCTCCAAATCACCACTTTGCACGTACCCATTAATCAAGATATTACACGACATTATGTTTCTTTTGGACATATGATGAAACAGTGTCACAGCTGTTTGTAATTCTCCATTTTTCGCGTACATGTTCAGAAGGTGATTGGAAACAAATTTGTCGGAGGAATACCCAGAGGTGACTACCATAAAATGGAGCTGTTTTCCGAATGACAATGACTTCTGGGGTATGCATGCTTGGATGAGAACAGACAAAAGAGATGGGTCTGGAAGTATCTCAGATTTGAACCTCTCAAAAGCTTCTTTTACGAGGCCTTTGGAGCAGAGATTGGTGCATTCTTGTCTAGCTCTAGAGACCGAGTCACTAACACTAAGTGTATAGGCCGCTTCGATGGAGTTTGTCGAGAACAAGCGTTTGGTTGGGTCGTATAGGTTGTTCAGTAAGGAAGAGAAGCGGAGATGACAGGAGCAAAACTTACCCATACATTTTGATCTGCTTTTGGCGGGCTCTGGAAACAAAGTGGAAGAGACTAACGCAAGTGTAAATTGTTCAATTAACCAGAAAGTGGAAGATTCTTTAGAATTTTACATAATTAACAAGGAGGATTTTCTTTTAATTAATGTTTCCCCTTTAATTAAATAATTAAGAAATTGTAAATATTTTGGGGACAATATTGTTGGAAAAGCGGTACAAAAATTTAAGAAAAAAAATCAATAATTTATACGGTGCGCCTCCAATTCGGTCTATGTCTGTCTCAGAGGAATTTTATTAAGAACGCTTAAGAAAATCACTCTACCCGTCCAATAAAATAGCCACACCACTTTTTTTTCTCTATTTGCCCGATGCTCACATGTTTTTTCTCCTATAACATAAGCCTCTATTTATAGGAAAATATACAAAGAAAATCATAAACTTAGAGTGAGGACGAATTAAATTTCCTTTCCAAAGTCTATCTTATATGGGTGTGGACCCCCAACAACTATTGTGTCAAGTTTGTCATTGTGGAAGCTAATTAATCGAATAAATTGTTTGTTCTTTAGATATTCACCTTAGACAATCACTTCTTTTATGTTTATTTTTGGATAACAAGAAAAAATATATGGGGTAGGCTACCGAAGTGAGCTCACCTAACGCACAGATAAACGCCAGAAAGAAAGTATAGACTCATCCACACTACCTTGATTCGCATTTAAATTGTACGATATTCAACCAATAGAGAATCAAACCTATCATCTGTGCCCTTACCCACAAATACAAATTCACCATTATCACTAGAACATGCCCACGATAGGTACCCTGCTTTTGCTTTTTGCTACACAGAAGGTCTAATAATCGGTTTTTATTATTATGGTTATCGTTATATATAGAACGCATATGATATATTGCTGATTATATAGTTTACCCTAAACGATAATTTTCAAAAATTGACATCCTCGTAGTAGACAAGGGGGAAACTAGTCCATTTTTGGGGTCAATTGTAGAAAAACATATTTTGAGAGGCCAAAAACGAATAAATTGAAATAGGCTATAAATGCTTGTCTCTGCTCGTGGATCAGACGATAATATTTTAGCCAATATAATAAAAATTGACGATAATTTGTATATAGTACATAAATTGAATGAAGCCTTGATATATTCATTCCACGTACGAGCTGGATGAGATGGAATTAGATCAAAAGGAGATTAAAGAGGAAAAGGTATATGGAGAGGCAAACAATGACTCATGGATCGGTGCAAACTGCTATAGAACTCCCTCGATGCACAATATAACAACAACTATCATGAAGAAGTAAATCCTAATTAATTAAGTTTTAAAATACTATATCAAAGGTAGGAGTCGGCGAGTAAGAAGGGAGCGTGAAAGAAGATTGGCTATTGGAGATATTTATGAGTCACTACTGTTATATATCCAAAGTCGATTAGGATCACTAATGTGTTGTCAACTTATACTTTAACCAGATTAACACGACTGAGATCATATAAATATTCTACGAATACCAGAGTCGTAGTTTTCCTTTATAGATATATTTAAATTCAAAGCTTTAGGCATGTCAATTTGAGGAGAATCTAAGCTGAGTTCTCCACCCTGATGCGTATCGTATGAACTCTCTTTAAGTAATTTGCAAGCACTTGAACCGTTTACTTCTTACAATTTTTATATTTTTATTACATTTCTTTGTCCAACTTGAACTTTCAAATTTTATTGGACCTTTGAAATCGGGCCCGGCAGCATGTAAAATTGATTTTCCACCCTAACGGAGGACCGTCTATGTTAAAAAGAAGATTGTACGATGCTTCGAAATCTAAGGTCCAGATCAGTCGACCGTTAGAACGAATATAAATTCTCACAAAGCCCAAAACAAATTCATTTTTCTATTCAAATCCGATCGTTGCCCCTGCAGGTTGCTTCTTCTTCTATTTCTTCTTCTCTTTTTTTTTTTTTCTCTCTCTTCTTCTCCCTCTACCAACGATCGAAACTCTGACCAAGCGTGGACTTCACAACCCACATACCACCCGGGCACAGAGAACGTCGGTTCCTATTTCTTCTTCTCACTCTCTCGTTCTCAAGTCCAAACTACTAGGTACTTTTTCACTTCCTTTTTGGGAAGTTCTTGCTTTTCTTGGAGCGGAAGGGGATTGAGTTGGCTGATAAATAGTGAAACCTCGCCTCCGTTCGTCATTACGATTTAGTCATAAGTTGGAGTTGGATTTTATACCGATAGGGACTTTTTAGAGACATTCGAATGACCGCTCTGGATGAGCTACTGGAAATCGAGGGCGCCCCCGTCAATTAATAAAGTCTGAACGTGACTCGGCTCGGTTCGGCTCTTTTGGCCTAGTGCGCCCAGCTCCATTTTTTTTATTTCACTCCAATCATATTGGTCCGACTTAAAAAATTAAGTGAGTCAAGAGGTTCGACAAGTATGACCCAAATTTGCCCTTTACGTCTCCCCCCAAATTATCCCAAAATTCAAAGCATCCTCAATTTAAGCTTTACGTCTCTTTCCCCCTTAAGGGTGGGCAAATAATCTGGTTTCCAGCGGAATTTTCGGTGCCGGTTCGGGTACCGGTGCTCCGGTCACTTCCAAAACCTGAAATTCCGGCGGATCCAGCCGGAATTTCCGGTTCTAGTGGCTTTTAAAAAAAAAAACTGGGTGTTAAAAAAAACGCATGTGTAAGGGGTTAGGGTCCAGGGGATTCGAACGAAAATAGGTCATTTCGTTCGACCCCAACCCCTTACCCCTCTCCAACCTGTCGTCACCCCCAGCCCCTCTCCTCCCCTGCCATCACCCCCAAGGTCCCAACCTCCAGCCGTCGTCTCCTCTCCCTGCCATCACCCCCTCTCCTTTTCCTGCTGTTGCGTCACCCCCTCTCCTCTCCCCTTCGTCGTCACCCACCCTTCCTGCCATCACTGATTCCCTCTCTCAGGCGACAGGCCGATTCCCTCTCTCTCTCTCTCTCTCTCTCGCTATGTCTGTTTAACCCGATTCCCTCTCTCCCTCTATCTCTGATCTCACGGTCTCAAGGTTGCAAGCAGCAAACTTTAATCCATTTATTATTTAATTTAATTATTGTATTGTAACTATTGTTAACCTAACTTTTATTTAATTATTGTATTGGCAGATTTGCAAAAAATTTGGACACCAAGGTATTTATTTTTTGTTAACCTAAGTCTTGTTGCATGTGTATATGTTGATACTGATGGTTAATGTAGTCTTATTGCATATTTTCATATTAGTATGCTTAGATGATTGATGATTAATGCTGATATTGATGGTCAATTGATTATTGATGGTTAATGTTTGTTGTGGAATGTGTATGCTTAGATGATTTAGGTTGTGAACAAAGTTGTTAGAGTTAGATAGATCGATTTATTTTGCAATGCAGCTTGTTGTGTACTTAGATTTTATTTTATTTTGTTGTGTAATGTATGCTTAGATGATTTAGGTTGTGAACATAACTGTTAGAGTTAGATAGATCGAGTCATTTTGCTATTAATTTTTTCACTCAGTTACTGAAATGAAGTTAATGAACTGAAAATAAAATTTGTTTTGTATCAGATGGGTTCTTTTAGTTCTACACCTACTACAAACATAGGGTTTTGTCCCAGTACTGGTGGTCCATCTGACCCAATTGATGAGTGTGTTAATTGTCCTAGAGATGAGGGTATTACTGATCAGCTAGATAAAGATCAACCTAGTAAAAAGAGAAAAATACTCGCAAGAGTTTTGTGTGGGATCATTTTACCAAAATTCTTCCCGTTGTTAGACCTGACCACCCTGAGGCCAAGTATCATCATTGGAAGGCCAAGGTTGGGTGTCATCCTGATCACCATGGCACTTCGGGTATGAGAAATCATCTCAAATGTTGCTTGCCATATTTGAAGCAACAAAACTTTTCAGACAAGTCTCAATCTAGATTGACAATGGATGTTTCGAAAGCAAAAGGGAATGATCCTTTAACTTACAGACTATATAGAGGTACACACTAGATATATGTTTTATTTTGTTAACTATTAATTAATTATTTGGTTGTCATAATAATTCTCTTATAAATGTTTTGTTTTGTTTTTGTTTTTGTTTTTGTCTTTTGTAAAGATGTAGAACTTAAGGATATGCTAAACATGAGGAAGCTTGGAGCTTTGGATAGTTGGACTTTTTATTTGGTTGGTTGCCTTTGTATTTCTCTCATAAATGTTTTGTTTTGTTTATTGATTACTTGATTGTCTTAATATTCTCTTATAAATGTCTTATTTTGTTTTGTTTTTGTCTTTTATAGAGATGGAGCATTGGAGAAGCTTGGGCCTTGGAATGTTTGATGAACTAGGAAGCTTAGAATTTTAATTCTTGAATTTGGAATATTGGATGTCCTTTAATCTTTATCTTTTACCTGTTTTTTAAAATTTCAAAGAACATTGTTATTTTAATTTATATTTCACCTTTTTGAGTTTGGATTATTTGTTTACCTGTTTAGAGTTCATCTTTTGTTTGTTTACTTATTTGTATTGTTAATTGTTTGTTTAGTTTTTCTTTTGTAGTTTGAAAAATGTCTTGTTTATTTACTTATTTGTATTGTTTATTTGTTTATGGTTAATTGTTTGTTAATTATTTGACAATTGGATTTTGGCCCTTTATATTGGACGGTAGTATTTTATATGATAGTTGGATCTTTATTTTGGTCTTGGACAGCAGGTAAAATATACAAACTTTTTGCATAATTGGTTATGGGCCCATACAAATTTTGGCCCTTTTATGCCCAAATAAGAAACCAAAATTTCTGGTTCCATTTACGGCAATTTCGATTCTATTCTGGTGTATACCGGAATGGAATCAGAATGAAAATCACAATTTCAGTGGGTTCCGGAATGGGCCATTCCGGTTTCGCTCCATCCGGTGCCAAACCTTATTCCCCCTAAATCCCCATGAATCTCTCTCCCCAAATCATCCAAGCCTCCTGATTCGTCCAAACCCCACGAATCACTCTCCCCAATTTTCAGTTAAACCTCTTCATAATAGATCGAACCTGAAGGAAAGAATTCTATTTTCTTTCATTCTCATCCCAATCCTCCAAATTCTCCCGAAATTCATATTTCCTTAGCTAAATTAGGTTTTAAACCAATTAAACACTTGAGTAGAATGTGGGAAAGAGATTTAGAGAATGATTTCATCGTTGACAAACCCGAAGTTCATACCAAAAATCTCATTCGACCCTTGAATCGAGGACGCAAGTATGACATTTTGAGCTTCTAATATACTGGTTGTGCATTGCAAGTATTTCTCAGAATCCTACCAAATGTTTAGCGGGATCCAACTCAAGCTCTTTCTTATACAATAAACTCTTAATGGCTAAGATATTATCGATATGTTTTGAAACTTTCATGTTACTAAATAACATTTTGACATATTTAGGGTACACATTTTTTTCCATATCTAATAAATTCTTTCTTGGTATTCGAAATGCTCAACAATCTCAAACTCACTCACTCAACTCATCTACATTAATATTCCTTCCCCTCATCACATTCCTTCTTAAAAAGTCATCCGCATACTTACACGCACACTCATCGTCTCGAAAGTTAAAGAGTTATCATCTTTTAGAAGCTCCTTTCTCTTTGTCGATGTATTTGACCCTATGTTACCATCTCATCTTATCACATATTTACATCATAAGCTATACAGAAAGAGGAGTATGCCTTCCTAGTTCACTGGGATTAAAAACACGCAATTAACATGAAGGGACAAATACCAGTAGGCTTTGACTCGACGCAATCTCCAACTGACACAGACACAAGCAATTTGATAATAATATAACAGAGTTAACAAATATAGACCGAGCAAGACCTCCTCCTCCTCCCCACGCACGGTTGGATCCTTCTCTTGGGCTATGCATGAAATGAATCCTTCTTGATCTCTGCATGGCCTTGTGTCATGGGAGCACATGTCACCTTGGCCAATCCGTGCGCCGTACAATTTGCACTACAATGAACCTTACTCAATGAAAACATGTAAAGTACTGAATGACAGACTTAGAACTCACTTGTGAATC
This sequence comes from Myrica gale, assembly GCA_963930655.1. Classification (NCBI taxonomy): domain Eukaryota; kingdom Viridiplantae; phylum Streptophyta; class Magnoliopsida; order Fagales; family Myricaceae; genus Myrica; species Myrica gale. The sequence continues at coordinate 12,946,608 of OZ005614.1, forward strand.
TTCTAAAAAGTCGTGTTCGGATGGAACGATCAATAGTTTTTTCGATGAGATCTGAACCCGATATAACTAGTATATAAATTTTTATTAACAAGAATGTCGGGAAGAAACGATATGGTTATAGTTTTAATAACAATTTATTTTTATGCACCAAAACGTCAATTTTGAATTTAAAAAATAAATAAAAAGAGAGAAAAGTCACTTTGATTTTGACCCCAAATAGGGCCCCAAACTACCAATCTTGATACATTGAGCCCACAAACTACCAAATTTTATCAATTTGCTCTCTGAACTAAAATTTGACGATCAAACTCGTCAGATTAAAGCCACGTGGCATGATTTTGACCATCAGATTTTTCTTCAGGACACGATTTGATATAATTTGGTAGTTCGTGGGCTCAATGTATTAAGATTGGTAGTTTGGAGCCCTATTTATAATTCGATCGATAGTTTAAGGGATTAAAGTTACTTTACCTCATAAAAAAAAAGAAGAAAGATTTTGTGGTGTACACTATTGTTTTTTGCTGTAATTTCCTTTGCATCCTCCCACGGCCCACCTCGAAGCGTTTCAAACTCTCTTTCGTAGCTCTTTGATGGGGGGATTCGGTTATTATGTTTAGCAGTATCAGACCCGCTGTTCTTCGTCGCCAGATCACACAACAGCCAGCCCCCCGTCGCCTAACCCCTATAAATCGGTTTCTTCATTTCCTTTGTTTGCGATTTTTGAATCTAGAAATTTGGTGGATGTTACATGCTTGAGTTATCCTCTGTTGTTATTCACTTCACACTTTTATAGTTATCTTCAAACAAATCCCTGTGAAGATATTTTATCTGATGTCTATGGGAATGCATATCTTAATTTGGTGTACATCTTTTTTGAACCTCAGTAATGGAAATGCTTTGTCATGGACGATTATTCTAATAATCAAGTTGTGAGGAGACATCTAACCTATAGGGAGTGCTCTTGTGATGGTCTTTCAGGGCCAAGCTATCATCAACAGTGTTCCATTTCCTATCCCTGCTTTCCTTCATCTTTCATTGTCATTTACTTGTTGTGGGAGGTCTCCTCCTTCCCGTTCTTTGTTTTGTTTGATTTCTTGCTCTAAAGTTTCAAATCCAGTTAAGAGAGAGAAAATTGCAAACATACCCCGATAGTCTAATCTGGCGGGGGAGTCTCGAGATTTAGCTTGGAACAAAGAAATGAGTGACTTCACCATCTTGGGGAGCTAGCACTCCCAAAGTGGGAGGTCCTTGTGAACTGTTGGATTCCCTTTAACTGTTCCAATCCAATCTTTGGAGATTGGGACCATAAAGGAAGTGAAGGTGAGGGATGAGCCAGATAGGTAGAGATTGGAAGGTTATAAAGATAGAAGTCATAGTAAGGCAGAGGTTCAAAGGCCATGAAGTTGATAGATTAGGGGGTTCTGAAAGGTTAGTTGTCTGGATTTGTTTTAGGATCATAGTTCACCGACGGGCTAATTCATGTCTAAATTTTTTTAGTGCTTAAATTTTCATGTGGTTGAAGTTCCTGAACTACAACAGGAAATGAAATTCCTTGAATTTTTAAGTTGAATACGTACATATTTAAATTGAATAATGGGTGGGGACACTGCTATATAATATTGTTTAAGCTGAAAATTGGGTGAGGACAATGCTATATAATATTCTTAAATTTCATGTATGTTGCTTATTTAATGTTGTTGCTTGTAAGAGTAATTTTTGGTTGTCGGGTTGATTTGTATTCAGATTATAAAGGGACAATATAGCTGAAACTGAAGGGATCAATCCCAATATCACTAGACGAGGGTCTAGTAGTACTTTTAACTCGAAAGGTGAGTTGGTTTTCTTTTATCTAAGTGGCTTAAATAGTATCATGACTTTTTTAATCATTTTCTTTGGATCGTAGGTCCAACTGACATGGTACAAGTAGAAAACGAGAAGATAGTAGGACGTCCAGCATGCGTACGATTGGTACAATCGGTACGCTACAATCAAATGTTTCAGCATTCATGTACATACAGGCTTCAAGCATAGAGAACATGAGTATTAGACAAGCAGAGTTTTTGTTTGTAGTAATTAAGGGACTAAAAAAGAAGTATTTGCTTGTGCCGGTGAAACAAGTGCAACGAAATACGAGATGTGGGTGTCTCACAAGTTGTACTGTTCAGCGACAGTCTAGTGAAAAATATTGTATCTTCGAATGATGTTCGCAACATAATCATGAGTTGGCAACACGTTCAAAAGTTCACATGCTCCTTTCTCAAAGACACGTGAGCGAGTTGCTTAGTGCGGAGGCTATAGCTTTAGATAGAGCAGGCATTCACCCTAAACTGGCCCTCGACTTGATGGCGGCGCAAGCTAGGGGTAGACAACATATGAGCTTCAATAATTAGGATTACAAAAATTATCTAAACGGTATAAGAACTAAGACAATGGAGGTTGTTGTAGCTGTTGTTCTTGTTAATTGGTTTGATGATCAGCTAAAGAAAGATTCATAGCTCTTCTTCAGGCTCATGATCGATAAAGATGATCACATTACTAACATCTTTTGGTCGGACCATTCCATGCAAAACGACTATGTCATCTTTGGGGACTTCATGTCATTTTACACCACATACAGGACGAACAACGAGCACAGGCCATTGAGAGCATTTCTAGGGGTGAATCATCACAGAAAATTGGTTGTGTTCGGGGTATGCTTATTGTTTCACCAGTGTAGTTACAAACAGTTCAACTTTTATGGGTGTCATCTGCAGTCACATTATATGGGTGCTAAAACAGAAGGGAGAGTTGTGTATTCCCAATGAATATATTCTAGCTAGGTAGAGAACAGATGCTAGGGAGTTAGTAGTGCGCGATTTACAGGTCATATGCTACGGTTGATCTGACGTTTGTAAAGGTGATAAACTGCAGGAGATATATAAACCAGTATGCTTTAACTATTCAACGTTATTGGGATAGAACTAAAGCTTGACCAATCTTTAAGCATCATCACGCTGCACTAGAACACGATCTTGCTCAATTGTCGTTGGATGATGAAGATCCTTCTATCATTGTTAGCGCGAGTTCTAGAGTGGATGTTGTTACAAAGATTATTGCAAAATATTTCAAGACGCGAGAGCCAAAGCATAAAGGGAATAAACGATCAAAGAGCGGATTTGAGCGAAGGAGTTCACATGGTCGTGGTCCTCATTTGCAACTACTTGATAAATTGAGGTATGTTCTCTAATTTGATGCTTAAAGTTGAAATTTAAATTTACCATTACTCTTTTAAGTCCTAGGATTAAGGCAATCCGAGTGGGGGTGAATTGAGATTCCAAAGCTTTTCATTTTTATTCCCCAAATCGTGTTTGCAAAGTAAATGATAATTTAGCACAAATATAAATATGCAAAAAGTATAAATAAGTGATAAATGTAAAAATAAGGGAAAGAGAAGCAAACACGTGATCTTTAGGTGGTTCGGCAAACCCGCCTACATCCACACATTAAACTCCTTCACCGAGCCTTGAGGTTTTCCCACTATTCTCCAAATTGTATACACTACAGGTTCGGGTGTTAGAGAACCGTACAAGTATTTTCCCGAGCTCAACACTCACAACCCAAGTGGTTTTTCGAGCGTACCACTCAACCTAATAGGCTTGAGATATACCATTTCTAAGCTTCTTCTTTATTGAACAACCTCACTAAAGGAAACACATATCTTGATATAATGATGGAAGAACAAAACTCTCTCAAACAGTATATATGAAATTGGAAAGTTCTATCTCTTGATTCACATAAAGACAATGATATTAAAGTGTGATTTGTGTGAATGATATGAGAAATATGAAATATGAAGTATGAAGGTTTGATATATTTCTCAAATGATCTAAATGATATGTGGTCGATCTCTTCTCATTTTGGACGTTATGAAGGTGTATTTATAGGCCACATATGAAAACTAGTCATTTATAGTCGTTGGAGGCCGTTTGTCAAAACGAGCGGGTCGACCGCTACATGAACCGATAAACCAATTTAAGTTACCGTTACCCAACGGTCATATTGTTAGAAACTCAACGAATCTATTTACAAAATTAATCGGTCGATCGCTTCACCATTCGATCGACCTCCTCAACTTAAGTACATGATCCGGTTCAATTAAAACCACATTTTTTACCACTTTGAAACACCCAATTTTAAAGACTAATTTCTCATAAGTATACAAAAGGTTTGAGAGTTTGATTGTGGTGTTTTGAAATCATTTAAAAATATGTTGATCTTTCAAGCAAGAGGTAAAACGGTTTAGTCACGTTTTGAAAGATATGCAAGTGTGATTCAAATCCATATCAAAACTGAACCTAAGAGTTACAAGGTGTGTGCCTCATAGCATTTGAGGATAATGATAAGGATGACAATGAAGTATATTCTTCCGATGATGAACCTAAACCTTCTTACGTTGAACTTCAAAATGCTTTTCACGAACTTCTTTGTCAATTTAAAAAAATTGGTTCAAAATATACATCCTTGAAAAAGAAACTCATTTTGATCTCACAAGTAATTGATTTATTGAAAATGAGCGAAATACTCTAAAGTTTGAAAATGATATTAATTCCAAAAAAAACTTTAGAATTTGAAAATGAAAAATTTGCTTTGAAAAACAAAATAGTTTATGAAAGCAAAATCATTAAAGTGTTTACTCAAGGAAGCAAAACTTTGGAAAACATGTTTAGTAGTCAAAGATGTGTCTTTGATAAAAGTGGCTTAGGCTACAAGCCTTATTTTCACCAAAAATATTTATGAATAATTTTGTGAAAGCTATACCTACTTAAACATGTCATTTTTGCAGCAAAGATGGATATCTAACTTTTGACTGTGCATTAAAGAAACTTGGGAGCAAGACTCTCAAGAAGACATGGGTTCCAAAAGAAACCAAGGGTAACACTGAAGGACCCAAGAAAGCTTGGGTACCAAAAATGATTTCTTGATTCTCTTGTACGATGAAACAATAAATGATACTTAGATGAAACTTGTCTATCAAGAGGGCTTGTGACATTTAAGGACAAATGCTAAGCGGAGACCTTTGATATATTATTATCCTTTGATATAACATATTGTTGGTTAATTTTCTAATATGATGATTTCTTGCGTGTTAATCTTATAAATGTAATGTATTCATCCTTGACATATTTCTTGCATTTATCAAAATGGAACATGTATGAGCTAACATTTTTACAAAATCATGTACTTTTTATGAGATTTGTGAGCCTAGACTTTTTTTGGTTGAGAATGACCTTTAAATTGTCATTGGTAGCTAAGAGGTTGATACAAACTCACTCGATGGGCTACTATCGTAATAGCGATTGACCCTTGAGTCCCCATTAGACATCCTCTATAGCATTTCAATGAGATTGTCATTTAAAATTATAAGTTATTCTTCTGGTTGATCTCTTTTAATCGATTATTTGAATTTTATCCATGCATTCAGTTTTTGATTGACAAAGGGGGAGAGTTCTTAAATGTCTATATGATTGTATTCCCTTTGATCATATGATGAATATTGGTAGAATGCATATTTGGAGAAAATATTAATGGATAATTCATGCACATCTCTTATGTTTGTCAATTTTTTTTGTGATGCATCCATCCACAGTTATATTCTATCTTTTTTATGTGACAAAAGGGGAGAAATGTGTTAATAGTTTTGATGACTATATATTCTCGTTTTGAATTGGATTATGAACATTAATTGTATTATTCATTTACGAATTCAATGGCTACCAATTTTTTATCTCAAAGTTTCAAATGTTTGTTCAATTGCAAAAGATAGAGGGAGTCATCTCAAACTATCAATTTATTGTCATCATAAAAAAAAAGAGATTGTTGGCTTTTGTGTACAATCGATATTTTGATGATTTAAATAAATGGATCAAGTTTATAAGATGGACATCCTCAAAGACAAAGTCATTTTCATCAAAGAGCCAAAGACTAGAAGATTGAAGATCAACATGTTTTTAAATGGTTTCAAAACACCCCAATCAAACTCCTAAACCTTTTGTATACATATGAGAAATTAGTCTTTAAAATTGAGTGTTTCAAAGTGGTAAAAATGTGATTTTAATTTAACCGGATCATGGCTGGTGAAGCGGTCGCCGGTAGTCGACCGCTTGGTATAGCGATCGACTGGTTGATTTTGTAAATAGATCCGTTGAGCGTCTGACAATATGACTGTTGGGTAACGTTAACTTGAAGCGGTCGACCGGCTCATTTTGACAGACAACCTCCAACGGCTATAAAAATATAGTTTTCTTATGTGGCCTATAAATACACCTTTATAACATCCAAAATGAGAATAGATCGACCACATATAATTTAGATCACTTGAGAAATATATCAAACCTTCATATTTCATATTTATCATATCATTCACACAAATCACACTTTCATATCCTTGTCTTTGTGTAAATCAAGAGATAAAACTTTTCAATTTTATATCTACTCTTTGAGAGAGTTTTTTTCTTCCATCTTTATATCAAGAGATGTTTTTTCTTTAGTGAGGTTGTTCACTTAAAAAAAACTTAGAGAGGGTATATCTCAAGCTCGTTATATTGTGAGTGGTGCGCCTGAAAACCACTTGGGTTTTGAGTGTTGAACCCGAGAAAAACACTTGTATGGTTCTTTAGCACCCCGAAGCTAGAGTGTATACTATTTGGAGAATAGTGGGAAAACTTCAAGGCCGGTGAAAGAGCTTGAAGGGTGGATGTAGACAGGTTCACTAGAAAATGGTTCAGGTTTTATGATTCTTATGTCAATTGGAATGTTTAAGTATATGTTCGTATCACATTACCTTTATCTTTACATTTAGCACTTATTTATACTTGTTGCATATATATATTTGTTCTAAATTATCATTTACTTTGCAAACACGATTTTGGGGGATAAAAGCGAAAAGCTTTGGAATCCCAATTTTAAAGACTAATTTCCTATAAGTATACAAAATGTTTGAGAGTTTGATTGAGGTGTTTTGAAACCATTTTAAAACATGTTGATCTTTCAAGCAAGAGGTAAACGGTTTATGTACATTTTGAAAGATATGTAAGTGTGATTCAAATCTTTGTCAAAAGTGAAACTAAGAGTTATAAGAAGGTCTTGAAATTTCACTTTTGAGCTCCTTGCATCTTATTGATCTTCAATCGTCTAGTCTTTGACTCTTTGATGAAAATGATTTTGTCTTTGAAGATGTTCATTTTATAAACTTGATTCATTTATTGAAATTATCAAAATATCGACTGTGCACAAAAGCCAACAACCGTAATATTTTATATTTGTGCATTCCTCCTTCGTAGGTTCGTAGGCATCCAACGAGGACAAGGAAGTGGACAACGAGGAGGAGGATGATGGGGTTGACGAATCGCTAAGTGTACGATTTAGGAGTCTTGGCAAGTTGTAGAGATCCTTCCTCTTTCTATGCTCTTATCCCATTTATGTTTGATGGTGTTTCAGTCTTTAGGTTGTAAATGTTTATGGTCTATGTATTTTATTTTCCACTTGTACTGTTCAATCTTTGGGTTGTAATGTTTATGTTATATTTTTTTTCTTTAGTAAGATATAATTGTATAACGAATTTCCAGCCTTTTTTTGGAGTTGTTCTCCAGAAAAGGGTTCAGGTTTTATGATTCTTATGTGTAATAAATAGAAACAATTGAATTGAAAACCTAGACACTATGATGGTGTCTCTCCTGTTCAAGTATAGCCAAAAGCATTCATCAAGTATATTACGAATATGTTCATCACAGTCTGCAAGTATATTCCAATATATATTAATTGAAAGTCGTCGAAAATGAAAAATAGAAAAAAGTGAAGCTCTACTTTGAGTACAAAACAAAGGTGATCGTCGATCTTTCCACAAGCAGTTTCTTACATAACTAATTGAGTACGTCATACTAAACCAAGAAAGCCCAAATAAAATCAAAAGCCACACACGAAAATCAACACTATCCTCAGTATTTTGTCCAGTCTCTTTCACAGGCAGTTCTACACTAGTATGAAGCTGCGCTTCCATCACTCGTATTTTTTCCTCCATTCTTTATAGTATATCCTCCATTCTTTCAAGGAGATCTTCTGTGGTGTTCAGCGGATGGTCCATTTTCTTGTTTTCCTCAATAAGATCGCGAATGTGTACATCTTCAAATGCTGGATCAGATTGGTTATACCATTTAAAAAAGTTGTAAGAGGTTTCATTATGCAAAATTGAATTTACGAATTTAAATGAGAGTTAACAATAACATAAAATGTACTATAATGAACATGACAGAGACTACATGTTTTTCAAAATGGGGACAACCATAAAAATGACGCCCTTTACTTTACGGCATCTTGCTAGTCCTAATTTGAGCTGGAACGCCACAATTACAATTTGTACTTGAAGGGTGTGGGACATTTGCATCAACCCTGCCACTCCTATAAGACCACCGAAGACATGGATGAATCCATTTCTCTTGTTTGTCTGCTTATTAAAGAAGAACTAATGCTAATCACTAACACCGAGGAAAGAAACAGATATTAAAAGTACAAATAAGAAGCACATATGGAAGTAGAAATGATTGTCAACAATGTTTGAATTTCACAGGTGGAATATGCTATTATTACTAAGTACACTTAAAACAACATCAATTAATTCAACCTTTGACCTTTCACACATTTAAAACAGAGCACTAAGCTGTTGGTAAACTTTGTTTCCTTTTGTTCATAGCATTTCTAATTACACTAACAACAAATTGCATTAAGCTGCAAATTCATCACTCATTCAGAATCCAAAAAACTATTTCAATCAATTTTTAGCACATTCTCAACAATTAATTTAAGCTACAACACTTAAGTAGACAACAAAATTTGTCACTAGTTCCTGCAGGAATTAAGCTGCTAGTAAATCAATATGCCATTAGAAATTCTATAGGTAATAGTAGAACCATAGCTCTAGGCCTCTCCTTTTCCACTAGCCAACACACTTTCACAGTCAAGATCTCTCATCCCATAGATCAATCTTTCAAATTCCAAAGGCAAGACACATCAACTCAACTTGACCAACCTACTGAAAATTGCTGATGTTGGCACTATTTGGAAAACATGAACAACTTGTTCAACACAACAGGTTATCCAAGTCTATCGATCATTTTCAGTTCAACTATTGATAACCGGCAACCACCCAGAGGATTGGTGCCCACCCCTAATAAAACCTAATGGCAATAGTTGTTGGATACAATGGCATAAGAACCTAGCTATAGTATTAAGCATTGGTTCTGTTTTCAGTTTTGTTGGCATAATTTCATGAAATGCTGAAAGAACTTTAAAGCATATGGTACTTTACTCATGTTGTTATTCCTCATAAATTTTACATGCCACAAAGTCGTTATGCAATTATAGGATCCCATTTATACACAGATTTCCGCAAGTGTCATCTATTAATTAACCATCATACAATAGTTGGGTCGTAAACTTTTGCCATACATTCATTAGAAGTAGTCAGATAATGGAAAAAATATTCAGGTCCTCTATGCTCAAGTAAGTTCCTAAACTGATTATTTGACAACTAGCTCTGCCTGCAGCTAGCACCATCTCCTAGGTTGATGGATCCTCAGCTTTGATTTTCCACGTCTACTTGTCGATGTCAGCTTAGCTCAAAGATGGCAATTGATAGTGATAGTTCAGAGCTCATTCTCGACTCTTGACACCAAATAAAGCGGTAGTCAGAAGGCCCCCTCTGCTATCATCCATGCCAATGCCATCAAGAGTAAGCTGATAATCACATCATTGTGACCTCTAAATTGACAACTCCTCTCATACTTGAACTTCAACAAAAGATAATTAACAAGCAACCTATCAACCAGAGATAATAAACATAAAGCAAATCAACAAAATATCAAGTCCCTATTGTTGCTTTAATGTAGTGGGTTTGTTCCACGTATTTGACATTTGGTTTGGTCAATTTTCTGTTGCTCTTGTTTGAGTGATCATGGGATTTCCCTGTCACAAAGTTTGGTTCTCCTCTTGTATCCTTTGATTTGTTGTTAGTAATAAATAAATTGTTTCCCCAAAAAACAGTAATAAGAGAACAAACGATGCTAGAAGAAATGACCGTTTTTGAACTGTCTCAAGACAATAAATAAACCGCTTAGGAGGAACTACAAATCGATGTCCTCTAAGCAAATGCAATACATATGATATAGGCTCTAGATGATCAGCTGCAAGGCTAATGGTCTTAAAGCCCTACGGCTTGTACAATCATATTGGATTAATCCACCCTGTCCCAAAGGCCCAAATAGTTGATTTGTTGTAATCTCTTTCTCCCTGCTCACAATCTATTGAAAAACCAAGACAATCATCCTCCCTAACCCTTCATTCCTTCCTTCGTAAGAGTCGTTTACCCCACCTCTGAACAGAAGGAAAATAAAGAAATGCCACTTGCCACTTGCTATTACCTTCAGAATCATTTTTTTTCCTCATCGTTTTTTATTTTTTAAGTTTAGATCTTCAAAAAAGAAATTGAGGCGACCTTTCTTGTTTCCTAAATGCACTGAAAGTCATGATTTTCCTGTGCAACATGTGCAATATTTTATTTAAATTAAAGTGAAGTGCCGAGTTATTGCTCAAACTCATAATTTAAGATTGTAAAAGTATTATTTATCTCAAAAATTTTAATTAATAAGAAAAAATAAATTTTATTATTTAAATTATATATCTATAGAAAAGAGTGAAATTAAAACGGTTCTTACTGTCCTACAGCAACTTCAAACTACTCTATGGAAAGTTCTTTTTTAAAGGAAAAAAAAAATAAAAGAATAAAGAGAGAACATATCCATGCAAAATTGTTCAAGATTGGTATCAACTAAAATGGTTCTTCTTCTTCGGAGAAAGATGTTAGAAATGTTAACTTTATTCAGATCCAAATAATAAACTGAAAAGGTATGTAACTACCGTCACCCTTTTTCCTAAAAAAAAAAAAAAAAAAAAAGAGGCAGTAAACTGTCTGAGGAGCAAAAGTTTTATATCAGGGTCCTCCAAAAATCTTTAATACGCAAGCACCTCAGCCGTCTACTCTCTGCAACTTTTAATAGTTTATTCGACCGTTGAAGTTAGGACCGACCGGATGCAAACCTTTTTCGCCTTAGCCCGAACGTTTCAGTTAAAAGATAACCACAGGATGTCCCCTACTCTACGGTCCAGATCAGTCGACCGTTCAAATTTTGATCCCATCTCACAAAAGCCAAGAATGCATGTGTCACTCAAAGGTCAAAATTCAAATCCGACCGTTGCCCAAAGTTGTACCTTCTTCTTACACCTTCAAGTCTAATAAGCTACCTGTGCATCTTTTATTTCAAAACTGTCCCCATATCTTGGTTATGGGCCTTTGAGGATCTTCTCTTTCTCTCACTCCCATTTGTCAGTCTGCGGATTTCCTTTCCTACTTCCAAGTGCATTCTCTTTTTCTTTCTAGCAAAAGTATTTCTTTCAACAAAATGGTGAAATCGGCGTCGTCGCCGTCCTCCTCCCCGGTCACCATTACAGTCTCGTCAGGAGGGATCAGAAGCATGGGCTTAACCAGTCCAGTGCCACGTGCTTCGGTTTCAAACAGCCAAAATTCCCCCCTCAGCAGCCGAGGAAACAGACGGGCTTCTAGTGGCGGAAAGTACTATTCGATGTCGGAGGAGACCACCACCGAGGAGGTGAACCCGGAGTATGTGACATACACTGTGCATATACCTCCCACCCCTGAGCACCAGTCCATGTCAGCCTCTCAGACTTGCCTCACCGGAGACGGCGAGAGTGCTGGAAAGCCCGAGAGGAGCTTCATTTCGGGGACTATTTTCACGGGAGGTTACAATTCAGTGACTCGTGGGCACGTGATCGAGTGCTCCATGGACCATACGGAGCCGCCAGTGGAGGCCGGAATAATTTGTGGGATGAGGGGTTGCGATGAGAAGGCGATTCAAGGGAAGAAATCAAGGAGGGGTTTATGCGAGTGCGAGTGCGAGTGTGGCTTCAAGATTTGCCAGGATTGCTACTTGGACTGTGTTGGAACTAGAGGAGGGAGGTGTCCTGGGTGCAAAGAACCTTACAAGGAAGTTAGTGATGATGATGACGAAGAAGATGATGTCGATGAACCCAGGTCTGAAGCAGCGGACCAGGCCTTGCCATTGCCTTCTATGGGAGAGTTTAAGCTAGATAAGCGGCTTTCGCTCGTGAAATCTTTTAAGGCACAACAAAACCATCCCCCGGATTTTGATCACGCCCGGTGGCTATTCGAGACGAAAGGGACGTATGGGTATGGGAACGCGGTGTGGCCTAAAGATGGGTATGGGGTAGGGTCGGGATCTAATGGGTTTGAACACCCTCCTGACTTTGGAGAGAGAAGTAGAAGGCCTTTGACAAGGAAAGTGGGGGTCTCTGCTGCAATTCTGAGTCCATATAGGTACGCTCAACTCTCTCATCTGCTCTCAATTCTTCGTAAATATATTTTATTTTTGCAATGTCAATGTTAGCTTTAAAATACACAACTTTGTACAGTGGCCAATATTGTATTATGATGCTGATATTCTTCAGTTTGTAAATTGCTTTTCTTCGTAAATATATTTTCTTTTTGCAATGTCAATGTTAGCTTTAAAATACACAACTTTGTGCAGTGGCCAATATTGTATTATGATGCTAATATTCTTCAGTTTGTAAATTGCTCGGGAGTATTTAGTTTTGGCTGAATTACGTTGTTTCTCAAGGTTTGTGATGGATATCTGAAAACTAGAAATGATGTTTGTTTTTTTTGTTCTGCAGATTACTTATTCTGCTACGTCTTGTCTCCCTTGGTTTCTTTCTTACTTGGAGGATTCGACACCCTAATCGCGATGCGATGTGGTTGTGGGGGATGTCCACTGTTTGTGAGATTTGGTTTGCGTTTTCATGGCTTCTAGATCAGCTACCTAAGCTCTGCCCTGTAAACAGAGTCACTGATCTCCGTGTTCTAAAAGAACGGTTCGAATCACCGAACCTTCGGAACCCAAAAGGACGGTCTGACCTACCGGGGATTGATGTATTTGTTTCCACAGCAGACCCGGAAAAAGAGCCCCCTCTTGTCACGGCAAACACAATTCTTTCGATCCTTGCCGTTGATTATCCAGTGGAAAAGCTTGCGTGTTACTTGTCGGATGATGGAGGCGCTCTTTTGACATTTGAAGCACTAGCTGAGACTGCCAGCTTTGCAAGAATTTGGGTTCCATTTTGTCGAAAACACGGGATAGAACCGAGGAATCCGGAAGCATATTTTGGGCAGAAGCGCGATTTTCTCAAGAACAAAGTACGGCTTGATTTCGTAAGGGAGAGGAGGCGGGTGAAGAGAGAATACGATGAATTCAAGGTACGGATAAATTCCTTGCCAGAGTCTATAAGACGAAGATCCGATGCCTATAATGCGAATGAAGAGCTGCGAGCAAAGAAGAAACAGATGGAAGCAGGGGGTACTCTTTCTGAAGTTGTTAAGGTTCCCAAGGCTACTTGGATGTCAGATGGTTCTCACTGGGCCGGAACATGGGGATCAGGAGAGACAGATCACTCAAGAGGAGATCATGCTGGAATTATTCAGGTAAACGTTAACATTTTTATACAAATAATACTTGGATATGAATTGGTAGGGATTATCAAACACTAAAGTCTTTTTCTCTCTTTGTAGGCAATGCTAGCTCCACCGAATGTAGAACCTGTTTATGGTGCAGAAGCAGACGGGGGGAATTTGATTGACACAACAGAAGTTGATGTTAGATTGCCCATGCTGGTTTACGTGTCCCGCGAGAAGAGACCAGGTTATAATCACAACAAGAAGGCTGGAGCTATGAATGCACTTGTGCGAACCAGTGCAATCATGTCAAATGGCCCATTCATTCTTAATCTTGACTGTGATCACTACATTCACAACTCCTTGGCTCTCAGGGAAGGAATGTGCTTTATGCTTGATAGGGGTGGTGACAGGATCTGTTATGTTCAATTCCCACAAAGGTTTGAGGGTATTGATCCAAACGACCGGTATGCAAATCATAATACAGTGTTCTTCGATGTGTGCATGAGAGCTCTGGATGGTCTACAGGGTCCAATGTATGTAGGGACGGGCTGCATTTTCAGAAGAACTGCTCTTTATGGGTTTAGTCCTCCTAGAGCCACTGAACACCATGGTTGTTTTGGTAGGAGGAAGATTAAGTTGTTTTTGAGAAGGCCCAAGGTGACAAAGAAGGAAGAGGATGAGGTAGTTTTGCCGATCAATGAGGATCAGAATGATGATGATGCAGATATCGAGTCCTTGCTTCTTCCTAAAAGGTTTGGTAACTCCAATTCTCTGGCTGCATCTATTCCGGTTGCAGAATACCAGGGCAGGTTGCTTCAAGATATACAAGGAAAAGGTAAACAAGGCAGGCCGGCTGGTTCTCTTGCCGTGCCTCGTGAGCCTTTAGAAGCTGCAACTGTGGCAGAGGCGATCAGTGTTATTTCTTGCTTCTACGAGGACAAAACCGAGTGGGGCAAGAGGGTAGGATGGATATATGGTTCGGTCACTGAAGATGTGGTAACAGGTTATAGAATGCACAACAGAGGGTGGAGATCAGTGTACTGTGTCACCAAAAGGGATGCATTCAGAGGGACGGCTCCAATTAATCTAACAGACAGGCTCCACCAAGTGCTTCGCTGGGCAACAGGGTCTGTGGAGATTTTCTTCTCAAGAAACAATGCGTTGTTTGCAAGCCATCGTATGAAAGTCTTGCAGAGGGTTGCATATTTCAATGTGGGAATGTACCCTTTCACATCGTTATTTCTCATAGTCTATTGCTTTTTGCCTGCAGCTTCTCTATTTTCTGGGCAGTTCATTGTCCAGTCCCTTAGTGTGACCTTCCTTGTGTTCTTGTTAGCCATCACCATCACTCTGTGCATGCTGGCAATTCTTGAAATCAAATGGTCAGGTATCAACCTCCATGATTGGTGGCGAAATGAACAGTTTTGGTTGATTGGTGGCACAAGTGCCCATCCTGCTGCTGTGCTACAAGGATTATTGAAGGTTATAGCAGGAGTTGAAATCTCATTTACATTGACCTCTAAGTCTGCCACTCCTGAAGATGGAGAAGACGAATTTGCAGACCTCTATGAGGTTAAGTGGAGCTTCTTAATGGTTCCTCCAATCACGATCATAATGGTGAACATGATTGCTATTGCTGTTGGAGTAGCCAGGACAATGTACAGCCCGTTCCCTCAGTGGAGCAAGCTCCTTGGTGGGGTGTTCTTCAGCTTCTGGGTGTTGTGCCATCTCTACCCATTTGCCAAGGGGTTGATGGGAAGGAAGGGAAAGGTTCCGACAATTGTCTTTGTCTGGTCTGGATTGATCTCAATCATTCTTTCTTTGCTTTGGGTGCATATTAGCCCTCCTTCTGGTACGCAAGATTACACGAAGTTCCAGTTCCCTTGAATGCCCGAGGCAGCTGGAAAATGCAGCTACACCCAACAGAAATGAAGTTCCTCAACTTCATGTTGTAGTTATTAGTTTTGTTCCTTTTTTCTGCTTCATATTGAATGTACTCTGAATTTTTATATTTTTTCATATACATTTTGTACTGTGAAATCTTGTGAGTTACCCATTCCATATTCGTAGAAGTCCTTTTGTCCCTGTTAACTAAAATTTCTATCCATTGTGTAAATGAGTTATTGCCAAGTGAAAATAGTTATTTAAACAGATGCAATTAAGAAGGCCTGTCATGGTTCACTGTTGCTGATTGGTCAATTGCAAAACCTTTGCTTCTATATGGAAAATAGAGCGTTTTTAATAAGCAAAGCAGGACGAGGAGGAAATTGCAACACATGTTAATGGCATGAAATTTGGAGTCAGCCATACCTCCTGATATCTCCTGGCTCGGTTCCTTAGCCAGACTAGATTGCCATATGCCATCTGGGCTATTGGATTTTGCTAGTGTCAGTGTAGTTCATCATCAAAATGTGCAAGGATTGTGTTTGTGTGTCTTACACTATATCACACTTTAGTGTCAGTTAGAACGTACAGTGCTCAACCTAAAAGCCGGAAGATCCTGGGTTCCCTGGCACTATTATATCCACATATCACAGGTTTAGATGTTACAGCCAGCCAGAAGTTTCGCAGGCCTAAACGTCATGAGAAATTCCGCATTCCGCCTATGTTTTCGTGGTTCAGCAATTTTACCTGCTCAATTACATCCTCAACCCATAACCCATTTTTAACTCCTCAACAATAATTGGTTACATTACCAACCATCGTTAACATCAGAAACATTCTTTGTCTGACTAGAGTTGGATAATCAACAGAGATATCCAGTGACCAATCTTCTATGCTCTCCTCCACCTTTTGCTCTGACATAAGCAAAACGATAAACATCCAGAGCCGGCAGAAAGAGACTTCTTTCTGTTGCAAGAACCAGGCTTTCAGGACATCTATCCCACTCCTTCCAGCCCAACATTCTCACGGAGAAGAGTGTTGTTTCCAATGGTCAAAGCGTACATAGAATCTTCCAAAGTTGGAGTCGTTAATCACCGCTTCAGTCCTTCAGGTATTAACTTTTGATAAATTAAGGTACAACTTTGAACGGACAAGTTCCTATGATCTATATTTGAGAAATATGAGATTTTCCATCTATCAAAATCTGACCGACTAATTTAAAATCAACACGCTGTTGTAATCAGATAACCTATTCAAGACTTCATTTCCGTTTGTCTTAACGTTTTGTGACGGAATGACCTATAAATAGACCTTGTTCAAAGTTCTATCCCAAGGAGATATGTTAAAAATCAATACAAAGGACTGTTTTAGTAATTAATGCAAAAAAAAATCTGCTACTAGATATTCAAACTACGAATGGTTTTCGTCTTATTGCCCATAAAAATCTTGCTCAACCTTATCCTACCCTTTGTTTTTATGGAACTAGTATCTATCTGTACTTCTGTGGTTCTATGAATTCTGAAGAGTCGCTTTTGGGTAAATCCAAGTGGGCAGAGCAAGGACGCTCTAAGATGATAAGACTCTTGGGCTTCGAGACAAGAGCATCCTTGTTCCATGCATGCTATTCTAGAAAGGTTAACAACTGGCTTGTCATTGCTCTTTACTTCTAAAAAAAACGAAAGGTTAACAACTGGCACTGCCAGCACAGTTGATCTTTCACTTAGACGCCAAATTTGGCCCTTCCCGACATATTTCATACGGTGCTCCATGCTGCCATTTTATTCCACATCTCAGATGTCAACATAAGTATTAGGAACCACAGATGCAAGTCCTTATGTGTATTTGACAAACGTTCTTTGAGTCTGAGAAATAGATTTCGGAAGCATGCCATTTAGTGTAAACTGGCACTTCAAAGTCAGAGCTACATGTTGTTATGTGGCTTTTCCAGATGGTCCCCGTGATGACGATGACGGTGTGCAACCTAGCAAGGAGATGGATGTGTCGTTTGTCCTACTTGCCCCTACCAGCATCCAAGGCCCACAAGCTTGAGCTTCATTTCCTAGTTTTCTCAGTTGGACGTGTATACCATATCCGAATATGCCTGTTACATTAATTTCTAGCCTCACTTGGGCTTTATGTATGGCTGTCAACTGAATGCTATTTGATGCGAACAAGTATACCTGTGAAAGTACAGTACTACCTAGGGGTGTCCAAAGTCCGGTCTGGTCCGGTCCGGTCTGGACTGGACTGGTCATGACTGGATATGCTGAGAGACAATAAACCGGACCGGACATGCTAATAAAACCGGACCGGCCAAGGACCGGTCCGGTTGGCCGGTTAATTTGGGCCTTAAGAAAAACACTAGATTTGGGCCATATTTTAGGCTACATTTTTTTGGGCTTTTTTTGGACCATTTTCTGGGCTTCTTTACATCAGTTTTTTGGGTTTTTTTTACATCAAGATTTGGGCTATGATCACAACTAAATTATGCCACAATTGTGACTTTCTTTTACGACAAACCAAATAGAATTTTAAACCATACATTTAAAGAATACTACTATAACCTCAACTACCAAATCATATTGCTACATATTGTCCTCTTAGACATTGAATTGATATGTACAAATCATTTTGCATTGATATATGATCCGTCGACGGCTAGTACTTGTATTACTATAATATTCCTATTCTAAAATATACCCAAGTCTTATGGCCTGAGGGCCAGGGTGTAGCATGGACTAATAAACGGGTTCAAGCCTACTATGAACTTTGAAGTATCTTCCAAGTACTGAATTCAAATCAAATATCAAGAAATTTCCCCAAACCTAGCCAAGAAGAAAACAAAAATAAATAAAGAAGAAAAAGACTGTTCCAGAAGAAACTAATTGACGAAAATAAAAGAAGATATTAAGTGTGCGCACGCGTGAGGGAGGGGCTCAAGGGGTTGTGCGTGCGTGAGTGGGGGTTGTACGTGAGATTTCAGATTAGGGATTTTTGAAAGGGGTGGTTGTGCGAAAGGGGAAAGGTGAGACGTGAGAGGGGGTGCAAAAGGGGAAAGGTGAGGTGAGGGGGGAGCAGATTGTACGAGTCGTGACACACGCAAGGGAGGGTTGGGTTTCTATTTTTGGGGCCCGGGCTGTGCGTGGCAAGGGTTTAGTTGTTTTGTTTTCTTTCTTTTTTTGGGACTGGTTCGGACCGGTCTAAGCAGTATATTCTGGTCCGGTACCGATTTTTTTGTGTGTAAAACTGAGACCGGACCGGAGTGTACCGGTTTCACTAGACCGGCCATTCCGGTAAGTTATTTCTCACCGATTTGGCTAGAACCGCCCGATCCGGCCGGTCCCTTGGACACCCCTAGTACTACCACGTTGGTAGGCTACTACAAGTCTACAATAGCATGTGTTTTGACAGAGCTCCATGATGCTACTTCAACACAACTAAAGGGACTTCCCTTAACTTTTCATTTACACTAATCCAATTGTTTAGGCAAGCACTAGTGAAGAACTCGACGTCTATCAAAGTGGCAACTAGGATCCTAACTCTAGTACTCTATGTATTACATGTCGCGGTCTCATTAATGTGTGGGCTAGACCTGTTATATTTTCAGGATGCATCATAGCTGCAATAAAAAACAAAAACGAAATGGATACATAGCCGAAGGCAGCATTTTAGACTACTGACATGCTGAAACCTTGTCCTAAAAAGGCCGCTCAAGTCTAGAGAAAGAGGTGACTATAGACTTCTCTTTTTTTAGTAAAAAAGGGAGAACGCAGCTAGCGTAGCAACTCTCTTTGAGTGCGACCATAGGAGCATCCTTACGGTAAAATCTCTAATCTAAGTCATTACTACTGTTTATTAGGCAAGTCCATCACTATTCACTACAGTACCAACAAGACCACTAGTCAATCTCAGCCCATCCACTAAGCCCAAGATTAGGATTTGTCTCCTCCCATCCACCCTCCCTTCTAGTTGGTTATTGTTTTTTTTTCCATGTTTTTCCTCTCTTCTTTGGTTATTTTTGGCTATGGTATGGGGTTTACAACTGGCAAGGGTCACAAGGCAACCACCCTCTCCTGGTGATCTTTGGCAAACACACTCCATATGGCTACCTTCGATCTACATGTAGCGTCCTTTACTTTCCGAACATTATAGTCGGCGGGTGTGGGACCACGAGCCCTTCACATAATCCCACACGTACAACACCCATTTGGTGGTTGCTGTCCGCATGTTTGTCAAGAGTCACCTTGGTCTCCTTTTTGTCGGTTTTGGCGTGGACGAAGCCGTGGGGAAGCGAGAACGAATGTTCAAGCCTCCTCTCCTCCGGCGACTGAAACCGCCTCCACGATGGGTAATAGTTTCGAATCAGGTCTATGGACCCAGATAGGTTGTGTGGACTCTCTGGCCCAGTTGTTAGTGGCCTTAATTGCCAAGGAGAAATACTACTAACATGCTAGAAGAAGTTTCTTCGGTATCTAGTACAGAACTTCCAACTACAACCGTCATTTGTATAGTTTTAACATTATAATCTCAATCCCATGAGAATCAGGATCGTTTATATGTACTACCAAAATTAGACAAGTCAATTTAAAGAGAGAAATACAGATGAAACCAACAAAATTCAATGTTGTCTGTATAACCTAGCGAGGTCTTGGAGCATTAAACGTTATCTGCAATCATTCTTTTAATTAGATAGGCCAACTCAGATAGAGAGCAAAATTCAATACCAGTTTTGTTTGCCTCAAGCCAATGTTGTTACATGAGTCTATCTTCATAGAACATTTTTATTTGGTATTTTTTGGTACTTGTGGTTCGAGCCATATGATTTTTAGGTACAAAAATGTACGTCCCATGACAAATAAACAAATATCTGCCCTTTCATTTTCTGGATACACAAGTAACTTTTCAGTTAAGGAATTCACGTATTTTAGAGAGCAAATTTAGGGTGGTGGACCAGTAGAATTATAATGGTCCCTCAACCCCCAGATGGATTCACCGGCTCTTTCTAGGTGTTGAAGGGTTCCCCATCGCCTCCTTCCGGCCTACGCGTCTGCTTGCCTTCTTTCTTTCTTTCTTTCTTTCTTTTGTTCTTTTCCTCACGTGCTAACAACGACTTGCAGATGTTTTAGACCCGCAAAGCTCAAATGGGGGATGGATATCAGAAGTTCTGCAAGACCCCCCATATTAGGTTGTCTTCTTTTGTCTTTTAACTTGGTTGGGTCTTTCTAACAAGTACGGCCTTTATCTGGGTAGTCGTGTAGATTAAATGACAAAGCATGCACCAATAATCTTATGGCTTAGTGGTAACTTTTCCACCCTTTTAATTGACAAGTGGAGCTTTTTATCTGATTTATATAAACCCCATTTGGTCCACCCTTTTACGAGCAGCTCGGGACACCCACACCTCCCACATCCCTATGAGGTCCAACCTTTCTGGCTTTTGTTGAAGGCCAAGTTGCTAGACCTTCCATAGCTAACAAGTGGTAGTTATACATTGAATACGTTACCATTCCAAACGACTTCTTCTAAAGACAAAAAACAAAATGCAAATCACATTGAAATGAAGCGCAGGTCAATTCCATCCACATGAATCACCTACTCCATCCTACCCAAATTTTTATACATATTTTTTAAGGGAAAAGAATCTACTGTCGTTTTCTCTCTCTTTCTCATGCATATTAGCCTATTAGATTATACCGAATCTGAATATTCCCATCGTGGAAACCTCGCTCAAGTTTACAATTCGATTTTCGTGGCACCTACTGATGCAAGTTCGCCTAAGTTACTCCGGTTTTCGATTCTGGAGTAAAACTCATTGTGGTTGTCGGTCGGCCTTCCGCTCCCATGCCCAAACGCCCCCCCGTCCCTCTTCTAGAACCATCTAGCCATACCAAATGATTAAAGGAAATTGCATTAGCATATGATTAGAATAATTGTGACAGCAAAACTATCCGTGTCAGACTAGATCCTTTATTATTTCACCACCCCAAATTGTGTAGGCCCCCAGCGTCTCTGAGGCAGAGTCCAATCATTTTTTCCAATTCAAATCTATGCGGCCCAAGAAGCAAAGCCGAACAGCCGACATGGCTCCCTAACATAACTCTTTTCAAGTCCACATGATCAAAATATAGAAAGGATTTAATCATAGAGCAGACTGACCACATGAACCCCCCCAAATATTTATTCTACGAGACTCCAGACCACAAGGCCACGTGTGATGCCAGGGCACAAGGAATCGGTCCCCCTTCCCCCACATTGGACATTTCCTACGCCAACAATGTCATCTGGGTCCCTCGCCGGATGCCACCCATTGCCTTTGATCGTCAAACTCCTAAACTTCATCAACAATTATTAGTCAATCTTTTTGGATGGATAACTTTTATCAAATATATTTTGTATAATCGCTTTATGCTCTGATTATCAAAATAAAAGAATTCTAATCCGAATCAGACTGTGAGAATAAGGGATTGCCAGCAAAGTGCGCAAGGGACAGAGAGGAGGGGAGGAGGAAGGTAGCTCACAAGTCTTCCGCCCGCTGCCACCGAAGCGGACATGTTTTCTCTCTCTCACACACACAGAGCTCGTGGCCTTAGGCCACAATTACAGCCTTTTTATAGATTCTTCCCATATGCCTATCTTGCCTAATATAGCATCTCCTGCCGGCACACACGGGCGCACTCCAGAGACGCCAGAACAGGAAGCTGGATAACTTGATCGAACAACCATACAAAATTTCCCCTCCCACCGACAATGCCCAGCTGTTCTCTCGTGTTTTCCCCCCCTTTTTCTCTTGAACTTTTATCTTCCATGCTAAAACAAGATTGGGGGGGGGGAGGAACACAAGTGCACAAATAAAGCTATCTTTATGACCTCCAGTCCTACAGCCACATATACTGAAAAAGGTACCCGCGTTAAAAACTGGCTAACTGTATTTTAAGCATGTTGAATGCCACCCAAACCCCAATAAGTCTGTCAAGACAATCCCAAAATTCTTAAAGAACAAAGACAGCGCAAGCCGGGACGCTTGCAGTTGCCGAACAACTTATGTTTTCCCTAGCTGTAGAAATTTTCAATTGGATAGTAAAAGCGCATTTTTTTGCATTCTCCACTACCACGTGTAATGTCAGCCTCCATTGCAGGACAGCTTTCCATGGAGTTTCTTTTGACACACTGCCACTTGTTTGTCCCTGCAAGGTAAACGAAGGCTAGACTCGACTGTGACCACTACGCGACGCATCTAAACAACCACGTAATATAGAGTCTGGAGATTGGACAGCAACAAATTGAATATCCGTTTTTCTTTTCTCTTATTTTCAAAGGCAGGAATAACAAAATAGAATACAAATCGCCCGAGAAATGAGTAAACCATAACAATAGTAAAATAAAAATCAAGAAGTGGAAAAGTTGAGAATTAAGGGGTAAGAGTAAAGAGAAGAAAGAGCGAGCACAAAATAATCCCGAGAGAAATAATTTATAAGAAAAGAAAAAGCTAATGAAGTGACAAAACAGTCCTGAAGGGAATTTACCGGCGGGTGCCCCGTGTGGTCATAGTAATTTTCAGTGGGAGTGTCCGTACAAATCATAGGGTGCCCATAGCGCGTCGAGTGGGCATGGTCGCTTGGAGTCCAGCCTGACCCAGGGCTTGCCGCTTCCGGACCAATGCAGTAGGCTAACCGGACCGGGGTGGAGGTCGCGACAGCTGCCCCTGACGTTGTCGCCACCCAAGCCGTGCTGGTTCCACCGGTGCTCGATGGGCGCCACGTGTCCCGCGAATACAAGGAGGAACGGCGGCAGGGAGCCAAGCTCGTAGATCCGGTCACCCTTTTGGATCTGCATCCACCTCTCGATCTCCCTCGTGTACCTGACCTCCCTCCACTTTTCCAGATCTATAACCATCACGCCGGTGTTGAAGTAACATGGCTTCCGGCTTTTGAAAGTGCCGGAAAACCGACGGTCTGACCAGAAACGCGCCGTAAAATATTTGGTGAAGTTGGCGTGGCAGTACTCAGGGGCTCCGATGGTACTGGAACCCAAACTCGTAGTCCACAGCTTGGAGATATCATCGACCACGACAAGATCAGAGTCCAAGTATATGACTCTCTGCACGCAGGGCTTGAGTAGATCCGCCAAGTAATTCCTCGCGTAATTCAGCGGCTGCTCGAGCGCTTGCCTCACCGACATCGAGATCAGGCCCCTTACGATCTCGGGATCGAAGTAATATACGTTGAACTTCAACTGAGGGAAAGTGGATCTCACTAGGCTCTTCAGATTCGTCTCCGAGACCAAGAAGTGAAAGAAGATGCTCTCCGGGCACTGCGAGTGCTGCAGAATAGAATGGACAGCGGCGATTGAGCCGCGGAGGTACTCGACGTCGAGCGTAATCGCCACGTGCACCAAATTTCGATCGCATACGCTGGTTTTGCCCCAGATTCCAGAGACTACAGAGCCGCATTCACCGGCATTGCGAAATGCGGGGGCTTTTCTGAAAGAAAACCGGCTCAGCGAATCTGGCGGGGACACTTGAACTGGTAGGCGGAGGTAGTTGTCGAGGTGGGAGGATCGGATGGCTTCGGCGGGAGGGAAAGATTGGAGAGAAGGAGAGAGGACGATCATTACCATTGCGGCGGAGAAGAAGCCAGAGAACTTCATAATCCAGAGCATCTTCACCGCGTGAATCCCCCTCCGCTTCTTCTTCTTGGACTTGAAATCGAACCAATCTGTTAGAACGGAAGAGAGGAACGCTAGGGTTCCTTTAATGTCCGCCAGACTTTTAGCAAATAAATGAGACCGACAAATACACAGAGAACGAAAAAAAAAAAGCTCTTCGATTCGATACTTCCTCCTTTTTTTTATTCAATCAAACGATGGATGCCGTGGGAACAAAGCGAACTCGGTGGAGAGTCCTCGAAGAAGAAATGAAGAAGAAGAATCCTCCATCAACCGACCCGGGCGCAGGATAAAGGCCGTTTCTTACAATGCGCCGCCACCGCTCTTTACTCCCCCGCTTCTTCCTCACACTCTCCCCTCTTGCTCAGAGGTGGAAGAGGAGGCAGCGGTACAAGTTGAGAGAGACTGAGGGAGGGAGGGAGGGAGTAGAGATGGATGGACGAAGAGAGAGAGACCTTTTCTTTTCCAGCTTTGCGTTTTCGACCGTCGAAATCCACGGCCGAACACGATTAAAAGTATTTATCAAGAGGTAATTTATATAATTATTGCTCCGTATGAGTTTTTTTTTTTCCCTCTCAATAAGTCAATATAGCTCCGTATTTTAATGAGTGGGGTAATTTCTTTTTTGGTATCATTCAATGCGTACATTGTGGTGGCAGAGCCTTCAGCCTTGTAGAAGTAAAGAACCAGCTGTCCTTGTCTATCACAATGACGATTGCGCCCCGATTCTACTCTACTGCACTTGGATGTATGTACACGTCACTCGTTCTTTTATCACAATGACGATTCTGTGCATGTTTTTTGTGTTCTGTTTTGTGACTGGGTCAAAACCCAATCCCCCACCCGGTTCCGTTAAGTGGTGTGTGATCCGGTTTTGCGACCCACCCGATTAGCTTCCAAAAGGGATAGATATTCCCATGATTGTGTTACGGCAAGAAAAGAAAAACGATAATGGCGCAACAGACCTCCTGTGGGGTTGATTCTGACCCTTTTTTATTTATTCTTTCCACTCACATTGTGGTAGGTGTGTGATTGTGATTTTAGTTTTTATAAGTTTCTCATGTATATATCGATGATATCTTCACATTATTCGTTCAAAAATATAAAGAAATGGTTTTTTTTTCATAAAATAATCGTAGTGTAATTATAAAAGAGTGATCATGACTATTTATAAACACAACAAATATTAAATTTTCTTACCATGCTATTTATTTTGATTATTGTTGCCAAATAACAGCGATATGATGGCATTAGTTGTCACGAAAATCATGATTATAAATTGTGGTTGGACCCAGACTTTTATTTTTTATTTTATTTTTTGCCCCAAAGAATTTGGCAGAAAACCGCGTCTAAAAGAGAAAAAAATAAATAAAGATATTTGTGGGTTTATTCCGGTAGTTATCATATAGATCAATACAAATATTGATTGAGGAATCTTAAAAGCTACCACTTTTAACATTAATTTAATTGTTTTTTAATCCTTAAATATGAACCTGTTATTGTCGCGGATTGTTCTTGAGTTATTCCTGAATAAAAAATAACAATGAGAAAAGTAAATTAACGTGCGAGCAAGAAGATTGTGATTTGCCATTTGCCAGCAACCAACTTTCTTTTTTTATTCTACTTATTCTTTTAATTGCGTATTTTATGGTGTTAAATACGTTAAAGGCCACTGTAGAGAGTATCATATCTAGTTTATTTATTTCAACCAATCTATAATTCTATGCAATTTTTATATTTATTTTATTAATTAATTTGTTATTTGAATGAATATTGAGTGAATCCATTTTACTTTCCAATTTGATTGACAAATTAAATAGAGGACATGATTAATTATTTTTTAAATTTATAAGGCATAATAAAACAAATTAAAAATTAAGAAATCTAATTTAATTTTTATCATAGATATGGGATGTAATAAAATAAATTATTCGTGCATTATCATTAATTTCTTTTTAGAGCATTTAATACCTAAACGGCCTACATGATCTATCAAGTACGTGTCGATCTAGCTGAGAGAGAGGGAAAAAAAAGTTACACGTCCATCTTTGGCCATTAATACCTTATTCGTGCATCAGGGTCCACAAAAGAGACATAGTCCATCCATCAGATCTTCCACGTAAGAGAACCGCGACGAAAGTTAATGGGTACAGCACGGTCTGTTCTTTCGCGAAGTACATTGTTTAGTCCAATAAAGACGAATGCGAAAAATTATAAGCAAAACAGCAATGCTTCCTACCTAATTGAGCTGTACCCAAATGTCAATATGGATTGTCACTAGATAAAATATTCAAAGGAATATAATGAAGAGAAATATCTCTCTCTAGGTTGGTCGAAAGTACCCATTGATAAATTCTATGGGCAAGTTCATTTGCGCTTAGGGGTATGCACCGGTACCGGCGGTGGGCCGGTTAACCGGCACCGCCACCGGTGCTGCCACCGTCCACCGCTGGGCGGTTCACCGCCCAGAACCATCTTTTTTAACAAAAACGACGCCGTTTTAATAAGGGTGTTTTTTGAAAAATGAAACCAAAACGCCGTCTTTTTTTAGCAAAAAACCAAAACATAACTTAAGCCCCGGCGGTGGGCCGGTTAACCGGCACCGCCACCGGTGCCGCCACCGTCCACCGCTGGGCGGTTCACCGCCCAGAACCATCTTTTTTAACAAAAACGACGCCGTTTTAATAAGGGTGTTTTTTGAAAAATGAAACCAAAACGCCGTCTTTTTTTAGCAAAAAACCAAAACATAACTTAAGCCCTTAGGCTTACTTCCCGAATCGGCCGAATCCCTTACCCCCGACCCCCCTTCCCAAATCCCCCCCGACAGGCCTAACATCGACTCCTCCTCGGCCCTTCCCCGGACGACGTTTCCTCCCTGAAACCTCAGCCCTCCGACCCAGTGCACCTTGCCCTCCTCGCCGTCTACCACCCACGGTAACTCTCTTTCCTTCTCAAAAGACAGTGCTTGGATTTTTCTCTATCATCTTCTGGATTCAGACCGTCATTTTGACATTAGGGTTTGTTTTTGTCTTTTGCTTGTATTTGGTTGGTCTTCTGCCTATCATTTGGGTTTTGAGCCCGTCGAAATTTGGTGCAATTTCGAATGATTGTATCTTTAATACCTAGGCTTGAAACATCGTTTACTGGTGAAGCTTGAGTCCGCCTTGAAAGTCATGGAGTGATTTTTGGCTGAGCCATTGCCATAGCTTATCATTGTGAAATTCTGAATGATCATCCCTACTTGGATGCACACCGTTAAATTTCCAGCACACGAGTCATTGGCATCCCCTATTGTGGACTCCAGGGTATATGTAGAGCCCTTTGTGAGCGTGTGGGTAGTTAGGAGGCCTGAGGGAGCACCCGAGAGAATCTCAATTGCTGCCCGGCCTTCAGGAACCAAGTAGTGCCTGACTGCCTGGAGTCCATGTATTTCACTGTCCCTATGAAATTGAAGAATTGACTAAGATTACTAGACATATCACGAGGTATAAATCCAGTGGGCAAAAGGATCTTGTGGCTATGACATTGAAAATGCAGTCAAAATATGAAAAGTATTGGGGTGATTTAGAGAATGTGAATGAATTTTTATTCATTGCAGCATTGATTGATCCTCGATACAAATTGGGGGCATTGATGTATTGGTTCAAGAACCAATTAGGGGAGGCAAAGGGGAAGGAGATGACAAACAAAATAAAAGGTGTATTTGAGAGGATGTTTTCCGAGTATAGTAGTGCCTCATCTACTAGTACTAGTAGTGGTAGTGGTACTAGTACTACCACTCCTCCCTGTGCTGTTGTCGATAGCACTGTCTCTATGGTTGATGTTGATATTGATGATGACAGTGATTACTTTACTGAATGGAGAATTTCACAGCGGGCGTTGGAGTCCAAATCTGAGATTGAGAGATATTTATCTGAGGGAGTTATCGAGAAGAGTCCGGAATTTGATATTCTGAATTGGTGGAAGGTGAACTCTTCGAGGTTTCCAGTTATTTCTCAGATAGCCCGTGATGTATTGACAATCCCCATCACCACTATGCCCTCTGAGTCGGTGTTTAGTACTGGAGGACGGATCTTGGATCCTTTCAGGAGTTCGTTGGCTCCAAAGACTGCTGAAGGATTAATATGTGCTCAGAATTGGTTGAGAGGTGACCCTATTGTGGGAGTGGTTGAAGCTGAACTTTATGGATCCCATAACATAACTGAAGATGAAGAGACTTACAGGCTTGATTCAGGTAAAATTATTCTTTGGTTAAATTTTGAAATTCAATACTCAATATAATGTAATCATTATAATTTTATGCTTTTATTTCTTAATTATGTAGAGATATCGACTTTGACGACGGAGATTGAGATGGAGTAGGACGCATGTTGCACTTGCTCCACTTTTTAATCTTTTTTATGCTATTTTATTTGAACAATGTTTATTTGATGTATCATGTATGTATAATGATGTATAGTGTTGTCTTGAATTATGTATTGATTGTAGTTTGGTTAACTTGTAAGTTTTCTAACTTGTATTTGACAATTTGTCAATTTTGTTGTAATTTTGTAACTTGTAAGTGAAAATTAAAATTACGTTTTAGTGTTTTAATTGAGAATGATCAAATATTGGATTAGGTCATTCTCAAAAAATGGGGCATATAGAAAAAAGGTCATATGATAACAATCTCCATGATAAGTTTAATTATTGTCATGGTGATCAATAATATGGCCTACATGTTTAGATATAATTTTCACTATATTCTTTTTTTTTATTTCATTATTTGTTTTAGATATTTGTTTAGATTATCGAATATGGATCATTATATTATTCTATTTTTTATTTTTAGATCAATGTGCAATTTGTCCAATTTTCATGTCCCAAAAACGCCTAAAAAAGATGGTCCAAATGGCTCAAAAACACCAAAAAAAAAGGAAGTCCAAATGGCCCTAAAAGGAAAAAAAAGGTAAAAAAAAACGTGAAAGTAAAAAAAAAGGTAAAAAAAGGAAGTCCAATTTTCAGAAATTGCTCAAAAGCTATTGTAAATGGCACAAAAACGTCAAAAAGAAAGGGGTCGAAATGGCCTAAAAAGGCCCCAAAACAGGGGGCCAAATTGCCCAAAAAGCCAAAAACAGGGGGGCTAAATGGCCCAAAAGGGCCCAAAATTCGGGCCCAGCGGTGTAGCGGTTCACCGCCACCGCCACCGGTATAACCGCTACCGCTGTGCCCGGTTGTATGTTACCCCAGTGGCGGTACCGGTGGTACCAAAATTGACACCGCCCATAGCGGTGGCGGTGGCGGTTGGAGGCATAACCGCCACCGCCAATGCACAGCCTTATTTGTGCTTCTCTTAACATGCATAAACTTTCACATATTTCTACTCTCACACATTATGTGAATATCAGCTATTATGGGTTGATCTGTCAGTCCCCTCCACTCTCTCTATGGTGTATGGAGTCAATTACAATCAAAGAGTCACCTTCAATAAAAAAGCTAATTGTAGGAATAAGGAACGCCTCCTGGACAGCAACCAACGTTGTCCGTGCCTCGCCCACGAGAGGGTTGCAAGGAGGTAGCCTCTTCGTCCAGACAAAGAGAATGGTGCCTTCATGGTCTCTACAAACCACAGCAGCGAACGCGAAAAAATTGCGTATGGTGACATCAAAGTTTAGCTTCCATATCCAAGAGAAGGAGAATGCCAAACCAGAATCGTTTAGCGTGTAATGTCCAACCAAGCGGCAGTTAATTCATTATACCGAGACCAAATAGCCTGCAGCAATTGTAAGATATCTAAAGAACCCCGTGATGAATAATACGATTTCTGGCATACCATATAGAATCCATGAGGATGGCAGCAAACCGTGTGAAATTAACACATTTGTCTCATGGGATACAAAAAACTGAGAGGACTATAAAACAAGTCTAATCCATTCTGCAATGATTTCTACTCTCACGCATTATGTGAATATCAGCTATTATGGGTTGATCTGTCAGTCCCCTCCACTCTCTCTATGGTGTATGGAGTCAATTACAATAAAAAAGTCACCTTAAAAAAAAGGCTAACTGTAGGAATAAGGAACGCCTCCTGGACAGCAACCAACGTTGTCCGTGCCTCGCCCATGAGAGGGTTGTAAGGAGGTATTCTCTTCGTCCAGACAAAGAGGATGGTGCCTTCATGGTCTCTACAAACCACAACAGCGAACGCGAAAGAATTGCGTATGGTGACATCAAAGTTTAGCTTCCATATCCAAGAGAAGGAGAATGCCAAACCAGAATCATTTGGCGTGTAATGTCCAGCCAAGCGGCAGTTAATTCATTATACCGAGACCAAATAGCCTGCAGCAATTGTAAGATATCTAAAGAACCCCGTGACGAATAATACGATTTCTGGCATACCATATAGAATCCATGAGGATGGCAACAAACCGTGTGAAATTAACACATTTGTCTCATGGGATACAAAAAACTGAGAGGACTATAAAACAAGTCTAATCCATTCTGCAATGCTTTGAGAAGGAACATGTGTAATGATGAGCGGCCAGAAGGACTCTCTCCATAGAATTTGGGCCACTGGGCATTCAAAAACACAAATTACACAAAGTTTCTAACGCCTGAAGGCAGAAGATACAATTTTCATCTCCTTCAGCAAGGTTTAAAAATCTGCCCACATTATTCTTGCATGGTAAACAATTCCAAGCAACTTTCTAGATCTGGAGCTTCAATCTATCTTGCATTGACAGACGCCAAAGTTGTTTCCAATCCTCCTGCATAAAATATATGATGTTGCCGATAATTTAAATTCAACAGGTAATGGACCAATTTTAAGGAGAAAGTTCCTTTGCTATCTGCTATCCATAGAAGTCTATCATCATGTAGTGAATTAGAGATGAGAATCCGTAGAATATATTCAGCATCTTCATGATAAAAAAAGATGGTGAATTAGGCCTTCATTCCAGACCCGAGTAAAAGGTATCATGAGCGCATCAACCATTAACTCCTCCTGAATGATTGAACCAGTGCATGGCAAGAGGGCATGGGGGAAGGGGTAGGTCAGCCACGGGTTCTTCCACACGTGAATACTCAACCTCGAACCAACCTGAAAATAAGAGGCCCGTTTTAAAATTTCTGCCACATGAATCACCCCTTTCCAAAACCAAGAGGCACGAAGAGGGGTTTGGGCCTCCCAAATAAATTTAGTTTTCAAGTACTTGGCTCGAATGAGTTGCACCCAATATTTATCAGGCTGGTTTTGGATTTGTCATCCCATTTTTGCAATCAGAGCTATGTTGTGGTTCTCCATCAACTTTATACCTAAACCACCTTCACTCTTTGGTTTACACATGGAGGCTCAAGATTTGAGACATAAGTGTAGTTGAGAGTCTAACGGATGTCCCCACCAAAAATGCATCATCATATAATCAATACCTGAGCAAATACCTTTTAGAATGAGATAGTTAGCCATGGTATAAGTAGGTAATGTCGTAGCCACGTGTCTAATCAAGACTAACCAACCCCGCTTGGGAAAGGGTCTTCATTTGCCACCCTTCCAAACGATGCTTGATTCTTTCATAGATGAAATTGAATTGAAATTGTTTGTTGCACCCCATCACCATGGGTAGCCCCAGATGCTTCTCAATGCTAGCTTTATGAGGAAGATGCAATTGAATGTTAGAGGGGTTCATATTACGGCTAAAATAGATGGAGAATTTCTTGGCATTGAGTATTTGCCCCGACCAGCTGCCATATTTTTGAAGACAATCCGAGATAACAAGGGTTGCCTCTCTAGTAGCACGATTGAAAATTAGGAGATCATCCACAAACAGAAGGTGTGAAATTGCGGGTACACCACGTCCTAATTGAATGCCATGGAGTCTTCCAAGCTGTTCCTCCCGAATAAGCATACGTGATAGAACTTCCGAACCAATGATAAAAAGGAGAGGAGATAAAAGATCTATTTGGCGCAAATCTCGAGTCGGTTTGATAAACCCGAAAGGGGATCCATTTAAGAGAATAGAGTTGGACACCGTGGATAGGCATTGCCCAATCCAATTAATGAAAATATCATCGAACCTGAGATGCTTCAAAGGCAAAAGAATCAGTTTCCATTCCATCCGGTCATATGCTTTCTCAATATCTGCTTTAATAGCCATGAATCGTCGACCGGTACGTTTGGTGCGTAGCAAGTGGAACATTTCATGAGTGATCACAGAGTTGTCTTCGATCAATCTCCCTTGCACAAAAGCAGATTGGAAAGGAGATATAATGTTAGACATAACCATACTAAGTCGCCTAGCAAGAATTTTTGTTATCAATTTATACGTTACATTGCATTAACTAATGGGTCTAAATTGAGGTAAAAGAGAGGGATTATCGACTTTTGGTAACAGAATAATATGAGAATGATTCAATTCCTTAGACATGAAACCCTTTGAAAGAAGGCCTTAACCATAGCAATTGTATCATGGCCCACAATGGCTCCATAATGCTTAAACAATAAGCTCATCATATCGTCTTGTCCAGGACTCTTATTGGACCCGATATCCCGAATACCATTGTAAATTTCGGTATCTGAAGGCATGGCACAAAGAATCTTGTTCTGACCAGAAGAAATGGTGGGCTCAATCAAGAGCACAAGGTCATCAGGGGGCTGCGGATCAAAAGAGGTAAACATCAAGGTTAAATAATGGCAAATATGAGATCCAATATCCTGACGTGAATTTAACCAGGTACCCTCCTCAGATTTGATGAATTCAATGGTGTTCCTCCTCTGAAGCTCTTCGGGAAAGGCCACCTTAAGATGCCTTTCCATTTCAAAATTAATTGGAGAAGGGGAGGCATCCTACAAAAGATTAAGATGGTGCTAAATAGTATGGACCCGATCTTGAATACAGCCAAAATGGGACTTGTTCCAAGCTTGTAGAGATTTCTTTACAACTTTGATTTTTGTGCAAACTTGGAACGCAGGGGAACCCTGAACAGCTAAAGATCAGATATCTTTTATCACCTATTCACAAGAATTATCAGTAACCCAAATAGCTTCAAAACGGAAAGGCTTTGGATAGGAGAAAACGTCCCCATCAGTTTCCAAAATAATCGGAGCATGATCCGAAAAGGATTGGGTAAGGTGAGAAACAAGACTTCATGGAATAGCGACTGCCAGTCCGTATTCGCTATTGCTCAATCAAGCCGTTCGCAAATATTCGCCATCCCCTCCCGATTGTTAGACCAAGTAAATATTTACCTTTAAAACCAAGGTCAATCATACCACAATGATCCATAAAATGAATGAAAGGATTCTGAGAAGATGAGGCAAAGGGGTGCCCCCATTTTTTCTCATAGCTGCCTCGGATACAATTAAAATCACCTATGCAAAGCCAAGGTCCTGCAAAGGCAGAAGCGGTAGACTTAAGGAATTGCCATAATTGAGGTTTTTTTTCCCACTCAGTTGGCGCAAAATTTCAGAAATCAACCAAGGAGAAATAGAGGGATCGGAATACATCAAAGCATTAATAGCATTCTCATTAACAGAGACAACTTCAACATCAACACCCAAACTCCAAGCAAACGACAGACCTCTTATCCTACCGATAGGAGGTTGAGCAACAAAATGAAAAAAAAAACCAATTTTCTTAAGAACAACACAAACATAGAAGATTTGGTTTCAGCTAAAAATAGAAAATCCGCATTGTGACACTTCACAATATTCTGGAGAGTACGAACTACCGCTGCTCTACAAAGTCCACGACAGTTCCAATAAAGGTCAATCATGGTGACAGAGGGGCTTGTTAAGGCCCTCATCCTCAGCCAGTCAAGGAGTTTCCCAAGCTTCAGACCAATCAATTGGATGGTACTCTCCCCTATTTGATTCCATGGCAGGCCGTGCACCTGAATCCACATAGCTTCAAAATAGAAGTCCAGTTCAGGGATGGTTAGCTCAGAGCTCCAGGGTTTAAAGCCCATTAGATGGCATCTAATATTCCATGGAGTTTGTGCTAAGACCCTTTCTTTATCTTCTGCTTTTGAAAAACGGACAATAAAGAGATTCTGCTCCATCTCATCAGTAGTGAATTCTTTCACGAAAGCCCAGGCTGCTTTGAGAGTGGCAAATACAATGGTAGGGTGGACAAATCTTTCGCCGGTACCGGAATTTCGGTTCCGGTACCAGTTCCTGCCACCGCCCACCGTATACTAGCCAGAACCGTACCCGAAACCATTATACGATATATGAAAATACCGATACCGGACCCGGTACTGGTAATTCCCCCGAAACGAGGTATAATTCGGTACCCTTTTTTAAAAAAAAACAAAAAAACAAAACACACAGTTTTGGTCCTAGGGTTTTATTTCAAAACCTTCCATGGCCCCCGTGTTCGTGACTTCAAGTCTTCGACTGCTCTCGCCTCTCAACCTCAGCCTCTCTCTCTCTCATGAGTCAAGAGTTTCTCAACTCTCTCAGGCCGGTTCTCAGCTCTCTCAGGCCGGCCGCCGCAATGCTCTCTCTCTCACCTCACGGCTCTCTCTCTCACGCCGCACTAAGCCACTCCTCTCTCTCTCACCTCACGACTTTCTCTCTCACGATGTACTGCTCTCTCTCTCTTTCTCTCACCTCACGACGTGAGTCCGTGAGCCCGTGGCTGTGACGCCGTTGAAAGCCAAAGACCAACTGCAGCCCCCGCCGAAACAGGACCAACAGAGAGTTGGAGACTCTATAGTCTCTGCCTCTAATCCTCTCGGCCCCCTGGCCCCTCTCTCTCTCCCTCTCTCTATTTCGAACAACTCTGCTTCTCTCTCTACCTCTCTCTTTTAGTTTATTTTTTCATTTTCATTTTCATCACAATTAGTTGTTTAGTTGTTCTTAATCTCTTTGTTTCATTATCTATTAAGTAATTAATTTTTTTTGTGCAGGTTACAACTTACAAGATTATGAATCATGATTTGTGAAGTTTGCCGTGTGTGGTGACTGTGGTTAGACAGTTCAGTGGTCAGTGCATTGCATTGAGGTAAAAATTCATTAACTTATTTAGTTAATTATTTATTGTAGTTCATTAGTTAGTTTATAATTTTAGAGTATAGATTAGGTTGTGAAACTGTGGAGGATAAGCTTGATTGGATCATTGGAGGGTTTGATTTTGTTTGAAGTTGTGAATTTGTTTGCAATTGGAGGATGGGCAATGGGCAGTGGGCTTGATTGATAATTGATTGGATATTTGGTTTTGAAAATGCGGTTTGAAATAGTGTTGATGTATATATTGTAATGCAATTTGAATAATCTGTGTAAGTATGAGTATATCTTTTAGAGTATATATTTTGATGCAATTTGAATTTTCTTGGAATAGTTTGAAATTGTGTTGATGTATTAGTATATATTTTAATGTCATTTGATTATGAAACTGTTTAGGAATTTGAAAGCAATCTAAATGTAGCAATTTGAATGCAATAAACTTGTAGAAATGTTTAGTTGTAAAATGTGTATTTTAGTTTTAAAATCACAATTTGAAATGTTTAGTTTTAAAATGACTGTTATAAAAAAAAAATTTCAAAACTTTTTATTTTCTCAGATGAATCCATTTACTTCTTCTTCTATTCCTTCGGTTGACTCACCGACACCACGCCCCCAAGTAGGAGCCGATGCTTCCCCCTATTATTGGTGAGGAGCCGGTTCCTTAAGTTGGGGGGTGATGTTAATGTGTCAGCACCACCTCTCCCAAAGAGGAGGAAAGTTTCTCAACCGTCTCCCGTGTGAGATCATTTCACAAGGGACGAAAAAGTGACTGATCCAGAGAAGCCAATGGCAAAATGTAACTATTACAATCACGCGGTTGGGGTTCACCACACCAGTCAAGGGACCTCCGGTATGAGGTCTTATTTGAAGGGTTGTTTTTCCTATCAACGGAAGCAAAGTAAGTTGAACTTCTCACAATCGAAGTTTACTCACGATGCTTCTTCAAAATTGGTGAAGGGGATGTGGTTGGGGAGATGAAGATAAATACGTATGATGAGAAGAAGATTAGGAGGACATTTTGATATGGTGATGTTTCATTATTTTGGAAAATGGAAAGTAATCAATTAGGTGTTATGTTATGCATTAGTTTAGTCATTAGTGACCAATATTTTGTAGTTGGTCATTAAATATTTATGGACATAAATAAAAAGGTCATACAAAATTAACACTATCATAATCATATGATAGTGATGTTTTGATTAAATGACCAACGTTTTATTCCATTCAATTCAACTATCCAATTTGTAATATTTGTAGATTTTTTTTTTCAGAATGTAAATTTGTATATTTTATTTATATGTTTATTTGTAATTTGTAAATTTGTTATTTACAATTTTGTATCATTTTTCTTTCATTAGTGTATTTATGTGATTTATTAATTTAATGCAATTGAAACAATTATAGAATTGTAATATGTAAATGAATTAAAAAGTATTGGATCCAACATCCAATCTAAGGACACGTTTGTTTACAAAAAAATTATCCGGATTTTTTAAATTCTCACAATTCTATAACCAAACATTATTTTTAACACCACATAAAAATAACTACAATACGCATACCAATAAAGTTAACATCACATAAAAATTCTCAAAACACAAAAATCAAGTCTAAGGCCAATTGTATAGTAACTAATAAGCCCAGAATCTGAAGCCCGAAAATTTGAAATTTTGGGCTCAAAATGGGTCTAAAATCAGCCCATATATAGGTACCGGAATTTCGGCTTCTGGTATCAGGATTACAGGAATTCCGGTAGCTACTGAACCGAAATCGAATGTTAATAGATGTCTCTAATTATTACCGATACGGTAGTCGAAATTTAAAATTGTAACTCCGATAGTACCTGTAACAACCCCTAAACGACGGTGAATGGAAAAATTCTAGAGCAAGAATTTTTCCAAGCTCTAGAATTTTTCCAACTACAGATCGCCGTTAGTATATATATTTGTTATCCGTGGGAGGAGGAGCTGTACAGTTTCTAAATTAGTATATATTTGTTATGCCCGAATTATTTTCGATTTGACAATTTTGTCCCGACCGAGTCCCTCGTAATCAAGGACCCATCTGTTCCATGTCTTGTCGTTTAGCAAGCTACTTAACAACACGTAATCTTAATATAATTTCACTTTTGCGCGGAAGTCGAGGGAGTGAGAAAATCCTGAGGAAGAATCCAATGTTCATCATCAGAAAACATCAGAGCTGCAGCTTCTCAGTGCGTGCGTCAGACTTGGTAGTTTAGACCAGCAGGTCGGTCTAGCGAATTGTTTGATGCCACATGGGTAGATTATGGCCACTAATGTCAAGTCCAAATCTAGGCGACTGTGCTCCTGCGCAGTACAGCTGTGCAATTGTATGATTTATGATTATATAATATACCTAGTGAACCGTGTCCCTCGGTTGGTACCGTGACAGTCCGTACACAATACTCTTTTAGCTCGACCAGCCTGGCCTCCACTATCGACGATGTGGCTCGGATTCGGTTCCATGGGTCTCTCTTATTACCCAGACCCATCTGCCTGTTTTAATCGGACCAATACCCAACTCTGCATTGTAGCCCATCACAATCCCCGCTCAAAGTTTAGATATATTGGATTCCCTCGTCTGACAAAGTTTGGAAAAGTTAATGCATATCTAAACGGATATATCGTCTTTTCTAGAGCCTCTCATACGTAAATAAGTGGGTTGAAAAGGGACCTTATTTTTAGGTAGCATTTTCCCAGCAATTCTAATAGATCAATGGTCAGAATGTCGTCGGAGTTCAAACAAAAATATTATATGGTGTTTATCGGAAAAAAATAAGTAAGAGTTCCAAAATGGTCCCGACTCACCAAAATGCTAGGATTGGGTGTTATTTATTATTACTTTTCCTTTAATCCCAGGGTTGTCTTAATGGTTAAGGAATCTATGAAGTTTGAGGACCTTAACCCAATTTGCATTTAAATATATGTACAATATATGTGTTTATTATATATGAATGTATATTATATTTACTAAATTAAGACCGATTAGGTATCTTGGCTACGGAACAGGTATCAACTCCCTTGTCTTAAACATTTATCCTTGAGCAGATGAGATTGGATCTGGATTTCTTGTTTGGCGACAATAGATACAGAAAATCGAACAAAGTAACGTCACGGCCTTGGTTAGAAATTACAACGTGATGACTAGATCAAAGATCTTGCCACAATTGTTCGGCATTCCAAGTTAAATTATATATATTGTAGTTGACATTTTATTTTTTCTATGGGTGGTTATCTGGGATTGGGAGGGGACTAATGGAACACACGTCTCAACAAGTCTGTAATTAACCTGTCGCAATAGCTTAAATATCCTCTCTAAATATCCTTTAGCAAAAGCAAGAGAATGACTTGAAATGAAGCGCAGATTACGACAGCTTGCTAGTCTTGCCTCCATCGCTCCCCAACGTCGAAAGCCTGAACGAGGCATTTGGGGAGAGAGAGAGAGATAGATACACAGAACCAATGAGAGGGTAAGGGGGGTTATGCTTATGCAATATCTCGTATAAATATTTTTGGGTCATGGTGTTCCAAGTTATTAGCTGGTTGTCGCTCTCTTACTAAACAGTTGTCGTGATCATTAAAGAATATTGTTAGCTATGGTCGAAGAAATCCAGTCCACATAAAATAATACCTACCTATTTCAAATGTTTTTTTTTTTGTTTAGGTCAACTATGCTCGATCATAATCTTTTAATTAGCAAAAGAAATTTACTCGTAAATGCCCTGATCCAAAGCTCATAGTATTCCCCCCCCCCCCCTCATTTTTTAGACACCGTTGGATAAGTGGCCTTACAAGAACTTGTTTTAAGAGCAATAACCTTGAAAGAATCTTGTCTCACAACATGGTTACCGAAAATGTCAGAACCGCGCATTTTGAAATTTTAAATATGAAAATAGTCGATCGACGCCGTAAATGCTAATTAGGTTATAACTTTCCAAAAGTGTTGCTCACGATGATAAAGTTGAAATTGATAATGTCAAGAACAGTCACCACGCTCTAGTATAAGTGCAAGAAACGAGTTTTATAAGATGTTTCACTAATTGCGAATCCTGAGGGCGTTGGGTGGATATGAAACAAAACCACGTTGGTAATGGAAGCTAGGGAGCAAAACCACAAACGACGCAATTTTCCAGTCAACCAACCGAACGTCACAATTTGTGGCTGTAAAAATTGTTCAAGGCAGCGCAGCATGATGGGCATACAATGAGTGAGTACAGAGAGAGTAGTGAATGGAACAAAAAAAAAAACGAATAAAATAATGCATGCCTTCTGTGTAGTTTCATCTATTCAATGTCACTGCATCAAGTTGGTTGCGTCGGATATAGAGTACGTTAATTGGGCGGACTAGCCGTTGTGTATCCTCTCAAAACTTTCTACGAGAAAACCCTAATTTTCAAATACCAAAGTCGCCAAGTCCTTTTCCTATTAGCAGCGACTGATGTGTCACCGCGTTTAGGCCGGACGTGGGTGACGATCTCTACCCATTCGAAGCTTCTTGTTTCTCTACCATAAATACATTGATTAGGTCGTCATTTCCCTAAAAACAAAAATAAAGGCGTTTGACTCAGTCCTGCTAGCGATTAAGTGAAGTTGTCATTGATATCTTATCTGCAACGACTCAGAAGTAAGATGAATATTCAATGATGCGGAAGCTCTGCTATTGGTTACAGTGACGATTGTCAGCTAGATATAGGCGTCAAGTTGACAGGTAACTTCCAATAAATATGCATTCTAATTAAGAGCTAATTAAGCATATTTGAATATCTCCATGGAAGGGTGCGTTACATTTGCCTACCCCAAATAGGATCTGATCCTCTTGAAACTCCACTTAATCAATTTTAAGAAAAACCAGTTCTTAAGTAACTATCAATCTTTATATAACTATACCCTCTATACCCTAATTGAGACAAATAGAATT
This sequence comes from Myrica gale, assembly GCA_963930655.1. Lineage (NCBI taxonomy): Eukaryota > Viridiplantae > Streptophyta > Magnoliopsida > Fagales > Myricaceae > Myrica > Myrica gale. The sequence goes on from OZ005614.1 coordinate 12,986,654, forward strand.
CTGCTTTTTATGTTCATAAGTTTGTTCTAAAATTTGTTTGAGCAGATTTAATGGTATTACGAGAGATGCAACCAAAGATTGCTGAGCTGGACTATACTTCTGGAAGATATCGAAGATGCTGAGCTGGAAGATAGTTAGAAGAGTAGTTTGGTTTGTTAGATCAGTTTGTTAGTCAAGATAGTTGAAGTTGTAGTATATATATGATGCTCTTTGTAAAGATGGTACACAACATAATATACGAGATCACATTTCTCAACTCCTTCGTCTAAAGTTCCTTACTATACTCTGTTTTTCATTTACAAAGTTTGACATGGTATCAGAGGATATCTGATGGCCAACGAAACACCATCAATTCCGATTGCAAATGACTCTGATGTTCAAGCAAATCCTTTCTTTCTCAGCAGTGGTGATAATCCAAATCTGAGTTTGGTTTCTCAAACTCTTAATGCTGAAAATTATTCAAGCTGGAGGAGATCAATAGCAATGGCGCTGAGTGCTAAAAACAAATATGATTTTGTTAGTGGTGCACTTCCAAAGCCAGCGTCAACTTCTACCAAATATGCAGCTTGGACTCGTTGTAATGATATGGTATCATCCTGGCTTTTGAATTCTGTTTCTAAAGGTCTGGCAGAAAGTGTCCTATACATTGATACTGCAGCAGGCATTTGGAAAGATCTCACCGATCGATTTTCTCAAGGCAATGGACCAAGAATCTTTCAGATTCAAAAGTCCATTGCATCCTTATCTCAAGGACAAACCACTGTCACTGCATATTATACTCGTTTGAAAGGCCTATGGGAAGAATTGTCTAACTATAAGACTCATCCTGTCTGCTCGTGTGGAGCTCTGAAGATTCTTACTGAAGAACACAACCGGGAGAGTGTTATGCAGTTCCTCATGGGACTGAATGACTCCTACTCTCAAGTCAGAGGACAGATCCTACTAATGGAACCTCTTCCGTTGATTAACAAGATATTTTCTCTGATTGTGCAAGAAGAAAGACAGAGAGATATTGGTTCTTTGCAATCACATCCTACTGACAATACTGCTTTCTTCACCCGTGGTCAAGTTTCTCCAACTCCTCAGAATTTTGCCAACAAATTCAATCCCAAGTCATATGCTCAGAAGAAGGACCGTCCTACTTGCAGCCATTGTGGTTTCAATGGTCACACTATTGAAAAATGCCTCGAACCAAGCCTTTTACACCAGCAGGGTCAGCACACCAAGTCTCTTCAGATCTGTCTTCCTCTGATGAGTCTGCTTCCATGCCATTCACCCGTGCTCAATATCAGCAACTTCTGGCTCTTCTTCCATCATCTGAGTCCACTTCATCTTCTGGTTTGCAACATGAGTTGTCTGCTCATGCTATGGTGAACATGGCAGGTAATCTGCCTTCACTTTTCCTTTCCCTTAACAGCACATCTTCTTGCTGTTCTCATGAGTCCTGGATTGTTGATACAAGAGCAACTCATCATATGGTTAGCTCTGTATCCGTCCTCACTTCTATTACTTCACTTGTTAAGTCATCAGTCAAGCTGCCAAATAATCATGTTAGCCCAAGGTTGTTTTATAAACAATCTATTTTTGATTTTGATGATAACAAACTTTTTCAACTAGTTTGAGACCTTTAGATTCTACATTTGAAAATCTTTTTAAGAAAATGATATCAAGAGTTCTCTAAGCTTAAATTGGCCTTAGATATAATTGAACACCTCTACACAAGCTTATTGGTCAATCTTTACATTGTAGGTGTTTTTGGAATGCTTGATGGTGTCAAGGGAAACCATTTTCAGTCTAAGTGTTGATGGTGTCGACACATAGGACCATGGTGTCGACACATTGGCCATACTCCAGAATGCACAAAACTATGAGTCGACACATAGAAGACATAGTGTCGACACATTGAACAATGGCAAGATCCCGCTTTGTTTGTCGTCCGATCGAGCTGAAATTTGGAGAGGACATTCACGACATAAGGTGCTATAATCTGAACGGTGAAGATCAGATTTGGAGCTCGGGAACAGTGTTTCTCATGCATGAACAGTAACCGCGAAATTGGTGTTTTCGGAATGCTTGTTACTGTCAAAGAACACATTTTTCAGACTAAGTGTTGTATGTGTCGACACATAGGACCATAGTGTCGACACATTGGTCATACACCCGAAAAAGTGAGTTTCCAGGCAAAGCTCCTAGGTTTCGACACATACATGGAAGGTGTCGACACATGCTTCGATTTCTCAGATCTGGAGCGACGTCACTCATTCTAAAAATGTCTCCAACGGCTCTAAATGCCCTCCAACGGCTCCAAAACATGACAAGAAAGCCCTTGGTGCCCTAGAGACTATAAATAGAACAAGATTGAAAGAGAAAACAAGAGCTACACACGAAAATCATTCTTGCCCTAATTTCTTGAGAGACAAAGCTCAAAGAAGAAGAAGAAGAAGAGAGAAGCTCTTCCAATCTAGAAGGCTTGCATTCAATCTTGCACATCCATAAGCCTTCCTTGAAGAACTTATTCTTCCAGCAAATCTCAGGTTCTTATATTTGTATATTTGGCTTAGAGAGCCCTATCATTTCTTGAGTTACCCATTTGTATATTTGGCTTAGAGAGCCCTATCATTTCTTGAGCTACCCATTTGTAGATTTGGCTTAGAGAGTCATCCTCCATTGTACCCATCTATTGTAAAACATCTGAGTGTTGGGTAAACACTTGGTCCTACTTGTGAGAGTAGAAGAAATCCTCTAGGTTGTGAGGATTTGTAAGAGAGTTAAAGTGTGAGCTCGGAAAACACTTGGTCCTACTTGTGAGAGTAGAAGAAATCCTCTAGGTTGTGAGGATTTGTGAGAGTTGAAGCGTGAGCTCGCAAAACGCTTTGTAAAGGTTCCTTAGCACCCGGGAAGCTAAGGTGTATTCGCTATTTGGAGAATAGTGGAGGAAGCCCAAGGAATTCAATTGCCTTGGGGGTGGACGTAGGCACGTGTTTGGCCGAACCACCTAAAAACTACGGTGTCATCTCTCTAACTCTATCTCTCTTACATTTTAGTACTTATTCATATTTGTGGAAATTTATACTTTATCATTCATTGATTATATTTGGCATAGCTTTAGACTCATTTAGATCAACATTATTTTTTGTTAAAGAGGGGTAGTTTTCATATCTGCATATTTATTCAAAAAGTGTTAAGTTTTTGAAAAACCCAATTCACCCCCCCTCTTGGGTTGTCTTTTAGACTCACAATTGGTATCGGAGCTGAGGTTTAATATCTCTATCTATGACAACTTTTGTTAGCACCGCCTTAGCTGAAGGTCAATCCACAAATAGACCTCCCTTATTCAATGGCACTTGTTACAATTATTGGAAGGCTAGGATGAGGATTTACATCCAAGCCGTGGACTATGATCTATGGAGAGTTATCTCAAATGGTCCTACATTTCCTAGGGATAAGGATGGAAAGTTGAAAGATGAAAATGAATGGAATGATGTTGATCTTAGAATTATGTCTCAAAATGCTAAAGCTATGAATGTGTTATATTGTGCACTTGATTCAAATGAATTTAATCGTGTTTCCGGGTGTGATACCGCGAAACAAATTTGGGACAAACTTCAAGTAACTCATGAGGGTACGAATCAAGTCAAAGAAAATAAGATTAGTATGCTTGTTCATAGCTATGAGCTTTTTAAGATGAGATCTGATGAAACTATCTCTTCTATGTTTACTCGTTTTACTGATATTATAAATGGATTAAAATCTCTCGGTAAAGAGTATACTAATGTTGAAATGGTGAGAAAGATCCTCAGGTGTCTTCCTAAGACTTGGGAGCCTAAAGTGACAGCAATTCAAGAAGCTAAGGATTTGACAAAGCTCTCACTTGACGAACTCATGGGATCTCTCATGACACATGAGATGAACCAAGTAGAGGAGGATGAAGACGAAGGTAGAAGAAAAAGGGGCATAGCATTAAAAGCCTCATGCTCTAGTGATGATGAGTCTTCCAAAGATGATGAAGACGTGGAATTGTTGATAAAGAGATTTAAGAAGTTTCTCCTAAATAAACAAGGAGATAAAACTTTTTCAAGGAAGACAAATTACATAAGCGATAGTGAAAGTGATGATGAAGATGCAAATCTTTGCTTCATGGCAAAGGATAACGAAGATGAGGTACAAAACTCTTCAATTTACTCTTTCACATTTGATGAATTGCAAGATGCATTTGATGAACAATATGTTGAACTAAAAAGAATATTTTCAAAATATTGTTCTCTTAAAAAGAATTTTGAAAGTATTGCAAAAGAGAATGATACTTTGAAAAGTCAAGTCACATCTCTTAGAGATGATCTTGCAAGGACCATAAACGAAAATAAAAAACCTTTGCAAAGTGAGTCAAATATTTTGATTGTTGAAAATGACACCTTGAAAAGGAAAGTTGACTTGCTTACAAATGATCTTGCAAGGTTTACTCAAGGAAAGAAAAACCTTGATATTCTTCTTGGTTCTCAACGGTGTTGCTTCAACAAAAGTGGTCTTGGATATGACTCCTTCAATGATCAGAAACTTTATTCTTATATGATCACAAAATCATCTCCATCATTTACATTGTGCAACTTTTGTGGTCAATCTGGTCACATTTCACACACTTGTCCAGCTAGAAAGAAATCCACTCATGGCATCAAATTTGTGTGGATTCAAAAAGACAAGTTGAATGAATTTATTTCTAACACCAAAGGACCCAAAAAGATTTGGGTACCAAAAACCAAGAGTTGATTGATTTTGCATATGTGCTTGAAGTCCATTGTGAATGCTCCAAGCACATGACCGGAGACAAGAGTTGGTTTAACTCTATTTGTCTCAAAGAAAAGGGATCGATTACATTTGGTGATATCAATAAAGGAAGGATTATTGGTTTTGAAAATGTCGGTATATCTCATAATCCTACTATTGAACATATTATATGCATTGATTGTTGAAGAATCTGTTTATATTGTTATTGATGAATCTAACAATCTTATGAAAAGAAATGATGAAGATGTTATAGATCTTGATAATGAGATTGAGAAACTTGTCATAAATGAGGACAAGGAAGAAACTTGTGTACAAGAGCAAAGATCTCAATATTCACAAGAAAAAGTTCAACAAGTCAACATTGATCTACCAAAGTCTTGGAATTACCTCAAAAGATCATCATATTGATCAAGTCATTGGTAATGTGGAGAAAATGTAAGTATTCACTCCTTTCATAATCAAGCTAGTAATTTTGCCTTACTTTCTCAAATTGAGCCAAAACGTATTTCTGAGGCAAAAGTTGATAAAAGTTGGATTCATGCCATGGATGATGAAGTAAAACAAGTTTTAGAAAAATATGGTATGACATCTAGTTCCTAGACTCCAAGATCATCCAATTATTGGTATTAAATGAAATTTTCAAAACAATATGGATGTATCTGGGGAAGTGGTAAGGAACAAGGCAATATTAGTAGCCCAAGGTTACAATCTAGAAGATGCAATTATTTTTTATGAATCTTTTGCTCCTATGACTAGACTATAATCTATTCACATATTGCTTACCTTTGCATGTTGTAATGATTTCAAATGCATCTCTTAATGATTATTTATGAGGAAGTGTGTGTAGAACAAGCTCCTAGACTTGTAGATGAAAAGCCACTACACCATGTGTTCAAGCTCACAAAAGCACTACATGGCTTGAAGCAAGCATCTCAAGAATGGAAAAGGAAAATGATCAAAAAGGTAAAGACGTTGAACACACAAGGTATCAAGGTATGATTGGATCTTTCCTTTACCTCACTGTAAGTATACCTAATACAATGCCTTGCATATGCATGTGTGATAATTTTCAATATTGACCTATGAAATCTCATTTACTCGTGGTTAAAAGAATTTTCAGATATCTTATTGGAATGAGATTACTTTTGGATTAAATTGATGATTTGTGCTTGTTTTATAATATTAATTGTGTTGTTGATTGCATTGGATATATTTTGATCTTTGTTTAAATTGCTCTCTATGCATTTAGCTCTAAAATCATATATGTTCCTTGTTAAAATATTGTATGCATTCTTTTTACATGACATATGTCAACACTTGGTAAAACAATGTGTCAACACTTATAATGAGTACAATATTTTTTTTTAAATGATGGACATGCATATCATATATATATACTCTTTAGGGCAAAAGGGGTCAGCACTTTATTTCTCCTCCATCTCACAGACCCTCTTTTCTCTCCCAAACGGCATGAACTCCTCTCTTTCAAAATCATCTCTTGCCCACAGCCCTCTCCGAAAAATCCACTGCTGAAAACCTTCAAACTCCTCACAATGCCTCTGCTGAAATGTCTTACAGCAGCCCTAAACATTCCGCTCGCCAATCACCCGTATTTGTCAATTCTACGGCTCAGAAGAAAGGGAAAAGCATTGAGGAACCTGTTCCTACTCCAAAGGCCTACACTTTCAGGTCAGGGCTTTGCAATAATCATTTTGTGCAAGATTTTCGGAATATGATAGTAATTGCTGGTTGTGGGGCTGATTTTCAATGGTTAACTGAGAATGGTTTTGATTTTAAAGAGATGTCAATAGTTGTGAAAATGGGGGGATATTAGTCATATCAGTTGCTTCATTAAACTCCCTGATTTCTGCTCCTAATGATGGAAAAAGAAATTCTTTGATGCTTACAGATGGATGGAGTTATCAGAGGTAGAACCACTTGATATTTAGGGTTGTGTTGGATAACTCAACCCTTAATGAGGTTATTAAACCTACTGCCAGTGGATTGACTGTTCATAGATAATTATTGCATCATATGCTTTGTAACATTATCTTACCAAGAACTGGATAATTCAAATACATCATATTCTTGGAGATGTCTAGGGGATGCTTTTCATGAATATATTTCAGATCTTTGAGATTGATATGACTGGGGAAGTTAGAGAAAAATCCAAAGACTCCATGTAATACAACAAGAAAACCCTTTGGGTATTGAGATTTTATGCAAAACAAGGATGGAGAATGGATAAAGAAATGTGTGGTGATACCTTAGAAAGAAAATGAAAGAGGTTCAGTTTTGAGGAAAAAACTGAAACTGAAAGGACTCTCAAGGGAAATACGACTTCTTTGGGTACGCAAACACCTATTTCCTTTCCCCCCACTGCACATTGGATCATCTTCCGTATTTTCTGCTCCTAGTTCTCATGAGCCTCACCTAAGTCAACTTGAGGATTAAATTGTTGATATCGAGAAGGAACTGAAAAGTTTGGGTAATCAGATGGCGGAAATGACCACTCGTTTGAAGATGAGATTGGAAGATATTACGAAGCTGAGTGATGTTTATACATAGTGTTGTGGGACTCTTCATAAGGAAATGAGAGGTATCAAGCATCAAGTCAACAACAACCTCCATGTGACTAGAAATGTGATTCAACTTACTGATGATGAGTTCACTACTGTTTATGCTGATCTTCATGCTTTTATGAATTCATCAACTGAGGATGTTATAAAGGCTACAGAGGCGCCTATGGAACCTGCTAGAACCCTTTGACCTCCCCTTAGCTTATTTTTGATGATGCCAAAGGGGGAGAAGTTAGAAGGAAGAAAATTTTGGAGAAGTTTTAAGTGATTATGTTGACTCTCTAGCTCTTATTGAGTACATTCCATTTTGATGTTGGATGATCACTTGACTTGCCTTATCTATGCATATCTCTATAATTTATATGTCTCCATTAGATTATTTGATTATGCTCGCATCTATTGTTTATCTAATGGTGATTTTAAGGGTTCTGCAAAGTGCTTATCTCTTTGCTCTTAATTGTGGATATTTGAGACGTGCTTCAGGTAATCTTCTTGAAACTCTCCTCTATATGAAGTCTTGTGATCTGAAATTGAATGATGAAGTTTGGGGGAGTTTGGAGGATGTTATAGAAGTGTTTTTACAGGCTTTGAAAATTTGGAAAACCTCTGTTTACAAAGGGAACTCTTGCAAAATTTTCGTAGAATCTTAAAGTTCTTTTTGCTAAAAACTCTTGAAAAACTCCAGACTAATCTCAGGGGGAGCTTTTCATTTTGGTATCAACAGTTTATTATTAGTTAGGTTTGTCATCATCAAAAAGGGGGAGATTGTTAGCCCAAGGTTGTTTTATAAACAATCTATTTTTGATTTTGATGATAACAAACTTTTTCAACTAGTTTGAGACCTTTAGATTCTACATTTGAAAATCTTTTTAAGAAAATGATATCAAGAGTTCTCTAAGCTTAAATTGGCCTTAGATATAATTGAACACCTCTACACAAGCTTATTGGTCAATCTTTACATTGTAGGTGTTTTTGGAATGCTTGATGGTGTCAAGGGAAACCATTTTCAGTCTAAGTGTTGATGGTGTCGACACATAGGACCATGGTGTCGACACATTGGCCATACTCCAGAATGCACAAAACTATGAGTCGACACATAGAAGACATAGTGTCGACACATTGAACAATGGCAAGATCCCGCTTTGTTTGTCGTCCGATCGAGCTGAAATTTGGAGAGGACATTCACGACATAAGGTGCTATAATCTGAACGGTGAAGATCAGATTTGGAGCTCGGGAACAGTGTTTCTCATGCATGAACAGTAACCGCGAAATTGGTGTTTTCGGAATGCTTGTTACTGTCAAAGAACACATTTTTCAGACTAAGTGTTGTATGTGTCGACACATAGGACCATAGTGTCGACACATTGGTCATACACCCGAAAAAGTGAGTTTCCAGGCAAAGCTCCTAGGTGTCGACACATACATGGAAGGTGTCGACACATGCTTCGATTTCTCAGATCTGGAGCGACGTCACTCATTCTAAAAATGTCTCCAACGGCTCTAAATGCCCTCCAACGGCTCCAAAACATGACAAGAAAGCCCTTGGTGCCCTAGAGACTATAAATAGAACAAGATTGAAAGAGAAAACAAGAGCTACACACGAAAATCATTCTTGCCCTAATTTCTTGAGAGACAAAGCTCAAAGAAGAAGAAGAAGAAGAGAGAAGCTCTTCCAATCTAGAAGGCTTGCATTCAATCTTGCACATCCATAAGCCTTCCTTGAAGAACTTATTCTTCCAGCAAATCTCAGGTTCTTATATTTGTATATTTGGCTTAGAGAGCCCTATCATTTCTTGAGTTACCCATTTGTATATTTGGCTTAGAGAGCCCTATCATTTCTTGAGCTACCCATTTGTAGATTTGGCTTAGAGAGTCATCCTCCATTGTACCCATCTATTGTAAAACATCTGAGTGTTGGGTAAACACTTGGTCCTACTTGTGAGAGTAGAAGAAATCCTCTAGGTTGTGAGGATTTGTAAGAGAGTTAAAGTGTGAGCTCGGAAAACACTTGGTCCTACTTGTGAGAGTAGAAGAAATCCTCTAGGTTGTGAGGATTTGTGAGAGTTGAAGCGTGAGCTCGCAAAACGCTTTGTAAAGGTTCCTTAGCACCCGGGAAGCTAAGGTGTATTCGCTATTTGGAGAATAGTGGAGGAAGCCCAAGGAATTCAATTGCCTTGGGGGTGGACGTAGGCACGTGTTTGGCCGAACCACCTAAAAACTACGGTGTCATCTCTCTAACTCTATCTCTCTTACATTTTAGTACTTATTCATATTTGTGGAAATTTATACTTTATCATTCATTGATTATATTTGGCATAGCTTTAGACTCATTTAGATCAACATTATTTTTTGTTAAAGAGGGGTAGTTTTCATATCTGCATATTTATTCAAAAAGTGTTAAGTTTTTGAAAAACCCAATTCACCCCCCCTCTTGGGTTGTCTTTTAGACTCACAAATCATTTTGCCACTGTTACACACATCGGCACAGTACAAATATCACCTTCTATATTACTGACCAATGTGTTTGTCGTACCATCTTTTTCATACAACCTGATCTCTGTTAGTTCCCTTATCCAACAGATTTCTTGTTGTATCATTTTGCTTAACCATTATCTTTTCATTCAGGACCCTTGCACATGGACAACGATTGGTTTGGCTAAAGAATCAAGTGGACTGTATTTCTTTATTCCTACATTTACTGGTTTTCAGTCCTCTCCACATACTTCTGTCAATAATGTTTCCATTAGTAATGATTCTGTCAATAAAGTTCCTGCTCTTACTGCTACTGTTGTTAATTCGACAGCCCTGTGGCATTGTCGATTAGGACATCCTTCACTTGCAAGAATGTCTTTGTTGCACAATTACATTGATGGTATAAATAAATCCAATATACATCATTGCACTATTTGCCCTATGGCTAAGCAACATCGACTAGCATTTCCTGTTTCTGTTACTCATACCACATCTCCTTTTGAACTCATTCATTGTGATTTGTGGGGTCCATTTTCAGTTCCTGATTACAATGGCATTAGATTTTTTCTTACCATTGTGGACTACTTTACAAGATGCACTTGGGTGTACTTGCTTCAAACCAAATCTCAAACTCAATATTACATTCGGGCTTTCTTTGAGCTAGTCAAAACTCAGTTTAAACTTAAGGTTCAGACTATTAGAACTGATTTTGGGTCTGAGTTTCACTTCCCTGATCTCTTAGCATCTCAAGGGATTATCCATCAGCATTCATGTGTGGCTACACCACAGCAAAATGGCACTGTGGAACGAAAGCACCAACATTTACTCAATGTTGCTCGTGCTCTTCGTTTCCAGTCCAATTTGCCTCTTAGCTTCTGGTCAGATTGCATATTGTCTGCTGTCTATCTGATCAATCGCTTACCATCTCCTTTGCTTGGTAACAAAACTCCATTTGAAATGCTTTTCTCCTTTCCTCCAGATTATAAACATCTTCGTGTCTTTGGATGTTTATGTTATGTTTCCACCCATTCTAAACAACGACACAAGTTTGATGCCCGTGCCACTCCTTGTGTTTTTCTTGGTTACCCTTATGGAACCAAGGGTTACAAAGTCTATGATTTACATACTCACAAATTTACCACCTCTCGCAATGTTATTTTTCATGAGGACTATTTTCCATATAAACACATCCCTGTTAATTCCACTACTAATGTCTTGCCCAATATCATCTCTGATTTTTCTACTACACCAGAAATTCCTTCTGCTAGTATTCCTTCATTCCCTCCTAATTCTCCTGATCCTGTTGTGCCTACTTCCACTCATATTCCAGCAACATCATCTATTTTACCTGAATCCTCAATTCCAGAAACTTCTATTCCTTCTTTTACTGATATCTCTGAAGAAATTTCTTCTGCTCCTCTTATATCTCTTAGAAAATCATCTCGTGTCTCAAGAAAACCAAAATTTTTAGATGATTATCACTGTCAGTTAGCTATGAGTTCTGCTGCCAAATCAGTCTTGCCCAGCATACCTGATCAGATTTATGTTTCTCATCCTAATGGTTTGCCCTATAATATTCACTCTTGTCTTGCTTATGACAAACTCTCTGCCACTCACAAAGCCTTTGCTCTATCTGTGAGCACTCATACCGAACCTACTACATTCAAACAAGCTGTTACTTCTCCTGCTTGGCGTGAGGCTATGACAAAGGAAATTGAGGCATTAGAACTTAATGATACATGGTCCATATGTGATCTACCTGCTGGTCATATTCCGATTGCCTACAAGTGGTTTTATAAACTCAAGTTTAGAGCAGATGGCTCTATAGAAAGGCACAAGGCCCGCTTAGTTGCTAAAGGCTTTACTCAAAAAGAAGGCTTCGACTATTTTGAGACTTTTTCCCCTGTGGCTAAGTTGACAACAGTGAGGTTATTGTTAGCTGTTGCAGCCTCTAAGTGTTGGCACATTCAGCAGATGGATGTTAATAATGCCTTCCTACATGGGGATTTGCATGAGGAGATCTATATGCAGCTGCCTCCTGGTTTTAATCGAAAGAGGGAGTCCAAAGTTTGTCGTTTAAATAAGTCTCTTTATGGTTTAAAACAGGCCTCACGACAATGGTTCCTCAAATTTTCTGATTTTTTATTGGCTAATGGGTTTATTCAGTCAAAATCAGACTATACCATATTCACAAGACACTCAGCAAGCTCATCTCTTGCTTTACTAGTGTATGTTGATGATATTATTCTTACTGGGGATGATATTGATTCCATTAATGCCTTCAAGCTTGTTATTGATCAGAAGTTTGAGATAAAAGATCTCGGCAAATTAAAGTACTTCCTTGGTTTAGAAGTAGCTCATTCACAGGATGGGATCTCTATTTGTCAGAGGAAATTTGCTCTAGACATCCTCACTGACTCTGGCTTTGTAGGAGCCAAACCTGTCCTCACACCTGTTGAGCAGAATCTTAAATTGACTAAGGATGTTGGTTCTCCTTTGCAAGATCCTACTGAGTATCGTCGGCTGGTTGGCAGGCTTCTATACTTGACTATTACTAGACCTGACTTGTCCTATGCTTTACAGCTTCTCACCCAATACATGGACCACCCTCATGATTCTCATTTAGCTGCTGCTCATAGAGTCCTTCGGTACATCAAAAGCTCCCCTGGTCAGGGACTCTTCTTTCCAGCTCATAGTCCCTTGCATCTTAAAGCATTTGCAGATTCGGACTGGGCATGTTGTATGGATACCCGTAAATCTGTGACAGGCTTTTGTATTTTTTTGGGTGATGCTATGATTTCTTGGAAGTCCAAGAAACAATCTATTGTGTCTCGGTCTTCAGCTGAGGCTGAATATCGAGCTATGGCTTCTACCAGCTGTGAGTTGACTTGGCTCAAGTTTCTGCTTGATGATTTATCTGTTTTTCATCCTCAGTCGACTCTCCTCTTCTGTGACAATCAAGCTGCACTTCATATAGCAGCTAACCCAGTCTTCCATGAACGCACAAAGCACATCGAGTTAGACTGTCACTTCATTCGTGAGAAGATTCAACATGGTTTGTTACGCACTTTACATGTTCGATCACAACATCAACTTGCTGACTTATTTACGAAGGCCTTAGCTTCTGATCAGTTTTATTACTTATTGTCCAAGATGAACATACATAACATCTATAGTTCATCTTGAGGGGGAGTATTACGAGAGATGCAACCAAAGATTGCTGAGCTGGACTATACTTCTGGAAGATATCGAAGATGCTGAGCTGGAAGATAGTTAGAAGAGTAGTTTGGTTTGTTAGATCAGTTTGTTAGTCAAGATAGTTGAAGTTGTAGTATATATATGATGCTCTTTGTAAAGATGGTACACAACATAATATACGAGATCACATTTCTCAACTCCTTCGTCTAAAGTTCCTTACTATACTCTGTTTTTCATTTACAAAGTTTGACAGAAATCACAAAGAACTGAAGATGGGCCATCTTTTTGTTGTTTTTGTTTTGTTTTTTTCCCTGTGATGGATAGAGGATAATAATTAAACAAAAACTAAATTGGCAACGTAAAGATGTCTTAATCCGGTTGCGGAGGTTTTCATAGAGGAGTTAGGAATTCATGTAGTAAATTCGGGCTGAGAAGTATTTAATTGAGTGGTGAAAACCGCAAAAATAAAATACAAGACTTCTTTTTTAGCCGAATCGCGATTTGGGTTTTGAGTTAAAAGCTATACTGATTTGAAAGACAAATTAGCATTAATGCATGCATTAAAATTAGGATCAGGAGCCTCTTCAACGAACGGCCTTGCATAACCCATGTTAGAATGTATACGATGTTAGTCCCAAATTTTTTAGGCAAACGAGTTCATAAATATAAAATCAAGAAATACAAAACATCAAGTTCAAAAAGCCCTATACAAACCATATCGCAAAGGCCAGCAATTGAGCAAATCGGCTCAAGGCCTACGGATGTAAATTTTCTGTAATTTCTCATATAGATTGCACGGTATAATTCAGAGAGACATCTTATATTATTATGCTTTTTATAGTAAACTTGAAATCTTTTCTCCATATTAATATTTTCAACAATCCGGATAGTTTGATTTTTTTTTTTTTGTGTATTTGAATTAATTATCTGTGAAGCCCAGGCGCCCAGCCATGCATTCATCAATATCGAATTTTGGTATATTTGCGAAAAATGAGAATAAAAAAAGAAAAATAAAAAAGCAGACTGTTCCTCCTCTTTTGTTCCACATGATCTTTTAAAAGTAACTTAAAAAAAGATACGAATTCTTCCAAATTACTCATTAATTGCCCCGAATGAAATCATCTGCCTAGCTATATAATGGACGTGAACGGTGGGGTTGCTAAACCATTTGACATACTTCAACCACGTGCATTCTAGTCTTATAGCCCGTGACTTCTTCGGGAAGAATCGGGAGCAGAATATAAGTGGGAAAGGCCGAGTAATCGACTTCAATTGGTCCAAGTTATAAAATGGTGAAAGCTATCCAATAAATAACTTGCATTGGTCAAACTCAAAATGATAAGGTTTTGGTTATTTAAATTATCAGGTGGAAGCTCCAAGTAATTCCTCACCAAAGCCAAATAAAATAAAGGGCCAGATAAACCTCACCAATTAAGCCTATTTGACTCGAAGTCCACCCACCAACTTCGAGGACTTGAGCTTAAGAAAGTGCATCGTGATTTTAATACACGAGAAAAGGAAAGAAAAAGCACAACAGAAATGACGTATTCCTTCCCGGTGTGCAATATTTTACGAGTGGAACTATGTTATTGGTGAACATATAAAGTACCCAAACTCTTCATACCTAAGCTTGCGTGTTTTTTGACTAGAAGAGACGACTCGAAAAGTCATGAATCTACTCTTTTGCTTACACCAGAAGCAATTAAGTTTATTGAAAATTTGAACTCAACTCGTACAAATTGGAATTTGTACGCCACGGGTCCTTGTCATTCATATCGTATGGAAAAGCTACCTAAAAACGTAACGGCCGGGCAAATCCGTGGTTGACATAGTCTTAACGTTAAAAAAAGAAGTACAATTATCACACTAGACTTTAATAAGTGAATGGTTGATTCTGAAGTCTATATTTCTAATCCTTTTTTTTTTAAAGATATAGAATTATTTAATCGATCAGGTGAACCGTATTTAAGTTCTATATAGTTTCCTTAGGCCCTAAGGTAAGGTACTACATCAAACACCACCTTTGCTAATTTGCTTCCTTTCCACAATCCAATCTTTTATTTTTTATTGGTATCTTGTAGTAAATATTTGTTAAAAAATAATTTAAATTTTGCACCCATTAATTACCTACTCGTTTTATAATTTTCACCCCAAATTATTAAATTTGACACATTACACACTAAGTTATCAATGAATTTATATTTTAAACCTTATGTTAAAATCTAACGGTTACGATTGTGTCTCTAATTATTTGTTCTTTTGGTTTGAGTGACACAAGTGATGTTTTTTTCCATAGATTTTCTTTCTTAACTTTTCACTTAGGAAAAATGCATCCTGTTTTGTCTCTCTACTCGCATATAGAACCGAGCGACATGGCCCAGATCATTTGAAACACCCCGTTTTCACTGTTACTGTGCTGTTCATTTTCCTATATATTAAGGCCAGCCTGCAGTGACCTTAGCCCTACAATGAATGTTGGTGCGATGGGTCTCAGGCCCATATAGTTTTACGGTTCGAGCTGTCAGGCCGTGGACTACAGCCCAACTCGTACCCAATATTGACTCCGGTTTCGGACCGAAAGAAGTTATTGAGTTCCAAATAAAGCCTTATGAATAGTAGCTTAATATAGGCCGATGTTTCTAATATTAATATATGAGATAAATATATTTTGTACCATCTCATTTTGGGATCTTGACACTTTATATTTTTATTTATTATTTTTGTCACATTACACCTACCAACTATTAATTTGACACTACAGGAAGTTGGTGATCAAATAATCTGAAAAGTATATTCTCCGTTAACTTGCATGCTTCTATCTTTGGTCCCTATAAAAGATTAAAGATATGATGCTTGTACTAATAACAACATTGTAAAAAAAGTGCCCCAGGAATTAGTTGGAGATATCCTTATCAACTATATATATAGGCTTGATTTCAATGAAAACTATAGTTGTTAAAAACTATGTGAAACCTTTATATAAAACCCAAAAATAATATAAAGATTATTTGCATATAATTATTTTTCTAATATTTTAATATTTTAATGTAATTTATAACTTTTGTTAATTTAGTTTTTTAATTTAATTTATTGTTATAATTTTTAATTTTAATTAAAGTTCAAGACACACGGCATGTCACATGACCATATATTGACACATGATGTGTCATATCGTTAATTCCGTTAGAAATTTGAACGAAAATGTGACGGAGAGAGTGATATTTCAAGTATGGTCTAAAATCATGCTGTCATTTATTTGTCAAATTTAAAAAAGCCGGATATTTCTAAAATTCCAAAAAAATTAGGCAGTAATTTTTATCTTTTCCTAATATTTTATCTGGTATGAGCTGCCAAACTGGCCATATATGTGACTCTCAATAAATTCGTCTCAAGCTCTTTCTTTATTATTTTGATCGTGTGGGCCTGCAACAGAAACACTCTGTCACATATCTCATGTTAAAATGGTTGTTGTATTTTGGAAATCATATAGTTTAGTGGAGTATCGTAACATGCAGGATTTATTCAGCACTGGCTGTACATTAAGAATACTATATGATACTCCACTATAAGAACCCCAGTTTACCTAAGTTTTTTTAGGCTCTTCTAATTGCAACCGCCACAATTAATCTCATGTATCTATAAACCCATAGTTCGGTATCATTTGTTCGATCGAATTAAACACTGCTATCTTAAAAAAAAAGGAATTAAACACTGCTAGAGCTAGCCCACTGTTTTAGGGCAGGCAACACAAGACGCAGCCGAGCCCTGCACACTGTTTGGGTAGTAGAATAGCATGTGGGTCATGATTAAGACTGGTCGTAATAACTACATAACACATGAAATATATCAACATTTTATAATACAGCACGCCGATTTATTATTCTGCCTACAATAATATATATATATATATATAGTCTGAACAGTAAGTGACATCTGAATTGTATTCTTCATACAATATTTCATCAATGTCATGATTGATAATATTGTCAATGGTATATTGAGGAATTAAATATGATGCATCACCGGTGTATTGTTGTTGAACTAAATATGCACCGTAAATAATATTCAGAAATAAAAATGCAAGCAAGATATTCATGGTTCTGTTAAACAATAAGACAATGACAATTAAGACAGAAAGATCTTGATTCATAATGAAAATTGAAATGATTACACACTACAATACTTGAAAAGGATTACAAACTGAATACAAACTTACAAGTTTCGAAGAACCCAAAACTTTACTAAAGACTTGAAAACAAACTTGAAGTTTGAAGAGATGATATTTGAAGGAAAGTATTTGAGACGATATGTTAAAGGCAGAATATGCGAAAGGTTTAAGAAGGATATACGAGAGAGATATGAGATATTTGAGAAAGGTTAAGGATTCGAGAGAGGTTGAGAGAGTTGAGAGAGTTTGAGATTTTTGAGAGAATTCAAAAGTCAGGTATTCGCACTCTATTTGTAATCTGTCGAGAATGAAAAATGAAAACGATTTATATAGAAAAAGAGAGTTGAAAAAGGACAGATGGTATCCTTCGATATTTTTGAACAGTAAGGGCAATTTTGGAAGAAATAAACAGTAATGAAACAGTATCAAGGGTATCTTTGGAAAGACATGAACAATATTCTATCGGTGAACAGTAAAAGCAACAGTCAAATTTGTCGGATGAACAGTAGCTTGTCGGCTACTGTCGGCAGCAGCACAGTAATCACATTATGAAATGACGAAATTATACTTGATAACTTCAAATTGACAAAATTATCCTTCAAAGAATCTGACGGTTGATGGCTTCTATTTCTTTTGATGATATAAATCAATGTCATAACCTTCATATGGATCTTGAGGATCTTGATATTGAGGATTTATTGGACTGAGTTCTAAACAGGTATTTGATATTGATGCAGCATTATCTTCATCATCTTGAGATAGTTGTGAAAAAACTTCAAGCAATTGATTTTTATAGTCATCTTTATCCTTTGCAGCAACAAGTTTTACTTGTAATTGATTTTTCTTGGAAAGGAATTGGGGATTTGGTGTTTGACACGGTAAATGACATTAATGATATTAAGTGTAGTGAAAACGGACCACCATTTTATGAAAAATTTCTGGGAAAGGATTTTGGCATTATTTTCTTGGGTAAAGACAAATTTCCAGCAAAAGATCCACGGCACAAGGTTAAACTGTATGAAAAAGCGAAGGAGATATGGTATATCTTTATATGGAGGGTTTTTCATTGCTGAGTATTTTTCAAGAGAAGGGGTATCACGTGGGTTGATGACCCATTGATCATATGCATGTTAAAGATTATCTGGAAGAAGTTTTTCATCCGGCCCAAATCGATCCCACCACTAGATAAACCAATGAGGAATTGGTTCGGAACTTTGGAATCCTTTAAAGTGAATGAACTAGGTATGACGATGATTATTATTTTAAAAAAATAAAGTAAAAGTCTATGCATCAATATAATCATAATAAGAGATATTTTTATATTGCAAAAAGGTTCAGATAAAACCCGAAGGGTCCAAGGCTGGCCCCATTCTTTTGAGGAAATTATTCTGCGAATGGTAAATTTTGAAAAACCAACTCTAAAAGAGTCGAATTTACATGGAGTTTGTTCAAATTCAACTAATTTTGTATCCTGCAAAATATGTTGATAAAAGGTTGAGTAAACAGTGGATTCCTTGGAACATAATTCAATCCTGGTTGTAATATTTGAGAAGCGATCTAATATGGATCACTCAAAGTACGGTATTGATCCTCAATATAACACAAATGTCGGATATATGACTTGGGAATTAAATGATTGTTATTTGGTAAAGGAGGTGAAGATGCAGAAGATGCAGAAGGAGATAATATTATTTTTCTGACTAAAATTAGTATTCATTTTAGGAAGAGGAGGAGGGACACGCGGTCCTGTTATTGGAGGAATTTGTCCTAAAACAGTAAATTGTTTGGTTAATGAAACAAATCCTGGACGCGGTCTAGGAGTAGTACCACGATATACAAAAGGAGGTAAATGAGGAAAATTAGATGAGGATTGATCGGAAGATTTTTTACTCATTTTTCCTGTAAAATTTCACGAGTTAAGAAACCAGGAATATAATTTTGAGATCTTTTAATGTATTCAATATCAAAATCAAAAGCAGAAAGAATTCCTTGCGATCTGGCGAAGAGATGTTTGGAAGCAAGGTTTTTAACATCTTCTAACAAAATATCTTTAGCAGAATGACAGTCAACACGAACTAAAAATGTTTGCTTTAATAAATCATCTTGAAATTTAGAGACACAAAGAACTATTGTCAAGACTTATTGCTTAATAGTATTGTATTTTTGTTGTGTAGTATTCCATGCATGAGAATGATATCCGAATCATGCATGCGTTGTTTTAATATTCCACCATATCCAATATTTTATGCATCTGTTTCAACTATTTTGAATGCATGTGGAGATATAATACCTAAGCATGGTAAATGTTTGACATGGTTTTTTATTTGTTGAATTATTTGTGTATGTGTATCAGTCCAAGGAGAAGGTTTCTTTTTTAAACGGTTAAATAAAGGTTTACATAATTTTCTTAAATCTTTGTAAAATTCACCAATATAATTTAAACGACCAAGAAAACGTTGAAGCTGTTGTTTATCAATTATTTTATCAGCAAATTCAATGGCACGTGATATAGGTGTAATAGTACCTTGATAAATATTGTGACACAAAAATCTTATTTTAGATTGAAATAATTTTATTTTTGGAGCAGAAACAACAAGTCAATTTTGTTCAATAATCTGTTTGAATTTTTTAAGATGATACCAATGTTGTTTAAGAGGTTTAGAAAAAATTAAAATATCATCAATATATACTAAAACAAAAGAAGTATAAGGATTAAATATATCATTCATAATATTTTGAAATTCAGAAGGAGCATTTTTTAATCCGAAAGTCATAACGTTCCATTCAAAGAGACCAAAAGGAAATGTAAAAGCAGTTTCATATCTATCTTGCTCTTCTATTTGAATTTGATAATATCTAGATTTCATATCAAATTTAGAAAAAATGCAAGCATCATCTAAACGATTAAGCAAATATTTTTTTATTAGGAATATGATATCTTATCCAACGTAAAGCTTTGTTTAAAGGTTTATAGTTAATGACAAGACGGGGAACTCCACATTCTATTTCAGCAGCATTCATAACATAAAAAACAACACAACTCCAATAAGATTTATGAAAGTCTATGTAGTAACCCAAGATGGGGGGGGTGAATTGGGTTTTAATGAATTTTAAGAATTTCTAAGAGATTTAAAACACCAATCACAAACAATTACTATAAACCACAGCAATAAAGAGTAATGGAAAGAATGAAACTTGAAGAGATAAGAGTTGAAGAGATGACACCGTAATTTTTAGGTGGTTCGGCCAAAACATTTGCCTACATCCACCCCCAAGGCTATTGACTTCCTTGGGCTTTCTCCACTAACTATCAAACAGGTAGTACACCTTAGCTTCCCGGGTGCTAAGGAACCTTCACAAAGCGTTTCTTGAGCTTACACTTTAACTCCTCTTCTCAAATCCCAAAACCTAGGGATTTCTTCTACTCACAAGAGTACGGCTCAGTGTTTACCCAACACTCACAAGTTTTAACTTGAAGGGGTATGAAATGAAAAACCACGATTTGGCTCTTTGAAGCCGAATTTACAAATGTGTGTCACAAACTATATGAAGAGGATAAGATATACAATAAAAGACTTAAGAAGAAGGAAGAAGAATAACAGGTCTTCTTGGTAGGTGCGAAAATTCACTCTTCTTCAAAGCTTTCTCTCTTTTCTCAAAAAGTTAGGTCACGGAAATGAATGCAATTCGTCGTATAGGTGAGAGCTTCTCCTTTTCTTCAACCACCGGTCCTCTATTTAAGCCATTTTGTCTTCAACGGTCGAGTGGGTAGGTGAGAGAGGTACTGGAAACTTTTCCATGAAATGAGGAACGATTTGATATCTCTGATGTCATTTCGGAAAATCCTCAATCCTGTGTAATGTGTCGCAACTTCAACTGGTATGTGCTGACACATAAAATTTGAACTAAAAATTAGTGTTTGAGAGTCAGTGCAATGTGTCGACACCATAATGTCAATGTGTCGACACTATAGGGTCAATGTGTCGACACATTTTTTGCCTGAAAAACATGTCTCGGGTGTTAGTGCAATGTGTCGACACATGTCCTGAATGTGTCGACACCTAAAAGTCCTGAATGTGTCGACACCTAAAAGTTCTGGAGACAAAAATCAGTGTTTTTGAAGTTTCCATCTCATTCCAAAACTATTTTAAGTGCCCATACTTTGAAGAAATTATCAAGCATCATGTGAAAAGACCTTTAAGAGCATTAAGAAGATTTTGAGATAGATAAACTCAATCCCATTGAAATGTAACTTGGAATTTGTGGATTGATAAAATAGATTCTAAATTCCTCAAAAAAACTTAGAAACTTTTGTTATCATCAAAATCATTGATGTTAACAATCTCCCCCTTTTTGATGATGACAAAAATATGTTAAAAACAACATTTTGCTAACCAATAGAAAAGCTCCCCCTGAGAATAAGCTGGAATTTTTTATGTCATTTTTAGCAAATAGACTTTAGAATTTTATAAAAATTTTGCAAGAGTTCCCTTTGTAAATAAAGATTTCCCAAAATTTAAAAGTACAAGAGAACACTTCTATAAACTTCCTCCAATCTTCTCAAACTCCAAAGATTATGAACAGAACCTAAGACTTCATATAAAGAGAGTATTGAGAGATAGAAAGATTACCACTTGAGCACTTTACACAGATTCATAGGGAAATGAAATAAGCACTTCTTAAAAATTTCATAGAACTTCCATAGAGAATATCAACCAGCAAGTTTCAAGATATAGAGAATCATATATAAATATTATGAACATAATCAGCACCTCTCAATTTAAAAGAGAACATAGATAACTTTAAAGATCCAGAAATTCAAATAGACATTATAAACAGAGAATGAGTCTAAAAGTTTTCTAATAACAGAGAGAGCATGTATCATTTTTCATAAAACGCATCAACTTGAGTGTTTTCTGATTATACTCTTGTGAATCCTTGGGGTTTTCTCTAACCTCCATAGAGACTTCTATATCAAAAGCATGAAATAAATGGGTGAAAAACATCTCATAAGGCAGTCCTCGCCTTTTCTTTTCAGAGGCAACCATAATGTGGTTTATCATTAGATGACCAAGATTCATTGGAGTACGAGTGATTAAGCAATACATGATAAACAATTCAAAAAATGTGATATATTTAAATTTACCAGTCCTTGGCAAAATTACATGGCACACCATGTGATGTAAAATCCTTCTATGGACTGTCAAGTCACTAGCCGTGGGTTTAAACACTTTGTTTAGGGTTAGATTATCCAACACAACCCAAGTATATTTAGAGGTTCTACCTCTGCCATCCCCAACCACGTGTAAGCATCAAAGAACTTCTTTCCCCCATTAGGTGCAACAATCACATTATTCAAAGAAGTTGCAGACAAATCCAAAATTTTCCCATTTACATAGCTTGTGACTAATTCGGAACTATTGTGTTGAAGATTTGCATATACTAATTTCACAAGATAAAAATAGCAATCAACCTTTAAATTAACAAACACTCCTCATCCTTGATATTCAAACATTTCCTTAAAATCAAACCCATTATCATTGAACCAGGAGAAATCAACCTATATACCACCAATAACCTTCCTAGCCCTAAAATCTTGTAGAAATTGATTTTTGCACAGACCTGACCTGTAGATGTAGGCTTCGATGAAGGGCATTGCTTCTTCCAAACTTTTCCCTTTCTTCTTTGCACTGGAACTAGCCGAAGAGGGTGTCTGAGATTTGGAGCGCTTGGGGCAACTTGAGGACATCTCGGCAAGAGAAGGGGTGTTGTCGGCGGTAAGATTTTGAGTTCCAAAATACCAGTGTAGTTCGCATCCGAGTATCCTAGTAAATTAAATTCAATACTCTTAGGATAAAACAATCCTAGATTTTGAGTTCCAACAAGATATCTAAAAATCCGTTTAACTGAAATGAGATGAGATTCCTTAGGACATGATTGATATCTAGCACACATGCAAACACTAAACATTATGTTCGGTCTACTAGCGGTAAGATAGAGTAAGGATCCAATCATATCTCGGTATTTGGTTTGGTCCACATCCTTACCATTCTAATCTTTTTCCATCTTTGTTGATGGACTCATAAGTGTGCTTATTGGTTTTGAACGTTCCATAGAGAATCTCTTGAGAAGATCTTTTGTATACTTTGCTTGGTTGATGAAGATCCCTTCAGTGCTTTGTTTGATTTGAAGTCCAAGGAAATAGTTCAATTTCCCCATGAAACTCATCTCAAATTCACATTGCATTACTTGTGAAAACACTTGACACACGATTTCATTAGTTGATCCAAAAATGATGTCATTGTTTTACTCTTTAGTAAAAAGGGTAGTATCAATTTTGCCTCGTGAAAAACCATTTTCAATAAGAAATGAACTCAACCTTTCGTACCATGCCCGTGGTGCTTGTTTCAAACCATAAAGTGCTTTTGTGAGTTTATACACATGTTTAGGAAGATTTTCATCTTCAAAACTTGGTGGTTGCTCAACATATACTTCATCAGAGAGGAATCCATTTAAAAAGGCAATTTTTACATCCATTTGAAAAAGTTTAAAATCTTTGAAACAAGCAAAGACAAGTAACATTCGAATAGATTCTAAACGGGCAACGGGTGCAAAAATTTCTTCAAAATCTATCCATTCTTCTTGATTATACCCTTAGGCTACTAATCTTGCTTTATTTCTTACAACTTTTCCAGATTCATCCATTTTGTTTCTAAAAACCTATTTTGTACTAATAATAGAATAATCCTTGGGTCTAGGAATTAGATGTCATACATGGTTTTTCTCAAATTGTTTTAATTCATCTTCCATGGCATGGATCCAACTTTCATCATCTTTTGACTCAATAAAGTTTTTAGGTTCAAGTTGTGAAAGTAAAGCAAAATTATTAGCTTGATTAAAAGAAGAGCGAGTGTTTACCCATTTTTCTACATTACCAATGATTTGCTGAAGATGATGACTTTTGATGTATTTCCATGATTTCGGTAGATCATCTTTATATTGTTGAGACTCTTCTTGAATACTTTGAGGTTCTTGCTCTTTCTCAAGAGTGTCTACTTTGTCCTTGTGAAATGTAAGTTTTTCAACTTCTTTATTTAGATCTACAATATCCTCATAATCTTTTCTCACAAGTATGTCAGATTCATCAAAAACAACATGAATTGATTCTTTTACAACCAAGGTACGTTTATTAAAAACACGAAAAACTTTACTAGAGGTTGAGTACCCAAGAAATATACCAATATCCCCCTTGGCATCGAACTTATCCAAAATGTTTTTGTTGTTGTTGAGTACAAAACATTTGCAACCAAAGACATGAAAGTAGCCAATATTGGGTTTTCTTCCATTCCATAGCTCGTAAGGAGTTTTCTTAAGTATATGTCTAATCATGCAACGATTCATAACATAACAACTTGTGCTAACGGCCTCAGCCCATAAATATTTAGGCAAGTTGCTTTCACATAGCAAAGTTCTAGCCATCTCTTCAAGAGTCATATTCTTCCTCTCTACAACACCATTTTGTTGAGGAGTTCTAGGAGCCGAGAAGTTATGGTTAATACCATTTTCGCTACAAAATTTTTCAAAGAAGGAATTTTCAAATTCTTTTCCATGATCACTCCTTATGCTGGAAATAACAAATCATTTTTTCATTTTGAATTTTCATGCTAAGTTTTTCAAAAGCATGAAAGGTCTCATCTTTATGAGCTAGAAATATGACCCATATGAATCTACTATAATCATCTACTATAACAAAGTCATAACGTTTGCCACCCAAACTTAATGTTCGGGTTGGGCCGAATAGATCCATGTGGAGAAGTTGAAGTGGTCTAGAAGTGAACACAATATTTTTAGGCTTAAAAGAGGTTTTGACTTGTTTGCCTTTTTGATATGCTTCATAAATTTTGCTCTTTTCAAAAGTAAGATTAGGCAAACCAGAAACTAAATCCTTTTTGACTAGTTTTGAAATCAAGTCCATACTTGCATGAGCAACCATTTTATGCCACAACCAACTATCATTATCAATTAGAGCTGAAAGACATTTTTTGTTTTCTGAGGAGATGCTCTCTAAATGAACCGTATACACATTCTCAAACCTAAGCCCAACAAACAAGACTTTTTTGCTTTTTATGTTTTCAACAAGACACATAGATGATTCAAAGATGACTCGGTTTCCTTTATCACATAATTTACTTATACTTAGAAGATTGTGTTTTAATCCATCAACATGAAGCACATTTTCAATTATGGGATTAGGATACATACCAATGCTACCAATGCCAAGTATTTTCCCTTTGCCATTATCACCAAAGGTAACTGAACAATTTTCTTTGAGACAGAGAGAGCTGAACCAACACTTGTCTCCAGTCATGTGCTTGGAAAATCCACTATCAAGAACCTAATGTTCCTTTGTGTTTTTGGACTTCAAGCACACCTGCAAAATGAATCAATTTTTGATCTTTGGTACCCAAATCTTTTTGGGTCCTATGGTGTTAGAATCAAATTCACCTTATCTTTTTGAATCCATACAAATTTGATTCCTTGAGTAGATTTCTTTCTTGTTGGACAAATATGTGAAATGTGTCCATTTTTCCCACAAAAGTTGCACATAAAAAATGATGGAGAAGATTTTGTAATCATATAAGAATAAGATTTTTATTCTTGAAGGAATTATACCCAATGTCACTTTTGTTAAAGCAGTACCTTTGTCAGCCAAGAAGAGTTCCAAGGTTTTTCTTTCCTTAAGCAAATCTAGCAAGATCTTGAGTAAGAGAATCAACTTTTTCTTTTAAACAATTGTTTTCTAATTTTAAATATATTGATTCCTCATGTATAACATTTACCTTTTTTGTGACTTTTGCAAGATTCTCTTTAAGAGAAACAACTTGACATTTTAAGGAATCGCTTTCTTGAATGAGCAATTCATGGGTTTTTTTGAGAGAATAATACTTTGAAAATATGTTTTTTAATTCAATGTATTGTTCATTAAAAGCTTATTGCAAATCATCAAAAGAGAATGAAGAAGTTGAAAATTCTTGTACCTCTTCGTCATCATCCTTTGCCATAAAGCATATGTTTGCCGCTTCTTCAACATCTCTTTCACTATCACTATCATTGGATTCTCCCCATGCAGCCAAGAAGGCTTTCTTCTTGTCTTTGAAATTCTTGGATTTCTTGTGGGTTTCAAGGTTGGGACAATCCGTCTTTATGTGACCCGGTTTTTTGCATCCAAAACAGATAATCTCATTCTTCTTGCTACTATCCCATTTGTGGCTTGTCTTTCTTTAAAATCTTTTATCTCCTTGTTTCTTCTGAATTTTTTTTTTGAACTTCTTGGTGAATAATGTCATTTCTTCGTCTTCGGAAGACTCATCACTACTAGAGCATGAGGCTTTCAGGGCAATTCCTATTTTTCCTTTGCCTTCTTCCTCATCTCCCTTTGCTCGGTTCATCTCATGTGTCATGAGAGAACCCATGAGTTCATCTAATGAGAGTTTGGTCAAGTCTTTAGCCTCTTGAATCACAGTTACTTTGGGTTCCCAAGCTTTAGGTAAGCATCTAAGAATTTTTCTCACCATTTCATCGTTAGTATATTCTTTACCGAGAGATTTAAGACCATTCACAATATCAGTAAAGCGTGTAAACATGGATGAGATAGATTCATCAGATTTCTTTTTAGAGAGTTTATAATTATGTACAAGCATACTTATTTTATATTCTTTTACTTGACTTGTACCTTCATGAGTTACTTGTAGTTTATCCCAGATTTGCTTTGCGATTTCACAACCGAAAATTCGATTAAACTCATTTGAATCTAAAACACAATATAACACATTCATAACTTTTGATTTTAAGGACATGAGTTTCAAATCATCATCATCAAATTCCTTTTCATCCTTCAATAAAATCTTCATTGTTTCTAGGGAATCTAGGGTCATTTGAGATTATTCTCCATACATCATAATCTATGGTTTGAATATAGATTCTGATTCTAACTTTCCAATAGTTATAACATGTTCCATTGAAGAGAGATGGTCAATTTATGGATTGACCTTCAGCTAAGGAGGTACTAACAATGGTTGCCATTAAAAGAGTTGAAACCTCAGCTCTGTTATCAATTGAAAGTCTATGTAGCAACCCAAGAGGGGGGTGAATTGGGTTTTAATAAATTTTAACAGTTTCTAAGAGATTTAAAACACCAATCACAAACAATTACTATAAACCACAGCAGTAGAGAGTAATGAAAAGAATGAAACTTGAAGAGATAGGGGTTGGAGAGATGACACCGTAATTTTTAGGTGGTTCGGCCAAAACACTTGCCTATATCCACCCCCAAGGCTATTGACTTCCTTGGGCTTTCTCCACTAACTATCAAACAGGTAGTACACCTTAGCTTCCCGGGTGCTAAGGAACCTTCACAAATCGTTTCTTGAGCTTACGCTTTAACTCCTCTTCTCAAATCCCAAAACCTAGGGATTTCTTCTACTCGCAAGAGTAGGGCTCAATGTTTACCCAACACTCACAAGTTTAAACTTGAAGGGGTATGAAATGAAAAACCACGATTTGGCTCTTTGAAGCCGAATTTACAAATGTGTGGCACAAACTATATGAAGAGGATAAGATATACAATAGAAGACTTAAGAAGAAGGAAGGAGAATAGCAGGTCTTCTTGGTAGGTGCGAAAATTCACTCTTCTTCAAAATTTTCTCTCTTTTCTCAAAAAGTTAGGTCACAAAAATGAATGCAATTCATCGTGTAGGTGAGAGCTTCTCCTTTTCTTCAACAACCGGTCCTCTATTTAAGCCATTTTGTCTTCAACGGTTGAGTGGGTAGGTGAGAGAGTCGTTGGAAACTTTTCCATGAAATGAGGAACGATTTGATGTCTCTGATGTCATTTCGGAAAATCCTCAATCCCGTGTAATGTGTCAACACTTCAACTGGTATGTGCTGACGCATAAAATTTGAACTAAAAATTAGTGCTCGGGAATCAGTGCAATGTGTCGACACCATAATGTCAATGTGTCGACACATGTTTTGGTAAAAAGCACATGTCTCGGGTGTTAGTGCAATTTGTCGACACATGTCCTGAATGTGTCGACACCTAAAAGTCCTGGAGACAAAAATCAGTGTTTTTGAAGTTTTCATCCCATTCCAAAACTATTTTAAGTGCCCATACTTTAAAGAAATTATCAAGCATCATGTGAAAAGACCTTTAAGAAGATTTTGAAATAGATAAACTCAATCCCATTGATATATAACTTGGAATTTGTGGATTGATAAAATAGATTCTAAAGTCCTAAAAAAAACTTAGAAACTTTTATTATCATCAAAATCATTTATATATTGTTTGTAAAACAACCTTGGACTAACAATTTAAAAGGGCGTATTAATCCTTTATCAAGCAAAGATTTAATTTCTTTTTCACAAAATTCAAAATATTCTTGATTAATTTGTATTGGTCTTGCTTTTGTAGGTATATTATTTTCAGAGAATTCAGGTTCAAAATGAAGATTTGTTATATGTTGTTTGCGATTCCAAAAAGCATTAGGAACAGTTGAACAAAAAGTATCTTCTAATATTTGTTGATATTTTGTATATCTTGTTGCAATTGTTTATCACTGATTTGTTCTTCTATTTATTTATAAATAATTTTTTTTTGTAAAAAATGTAAATGTTATTTTTTACGATTAATTTTTGTTTGATTTAGAATATTAATTTCTTTAGATATAGAAATATTTTCAAAGCTTGAATATTTCTAGAAAAATGAGGATAATAAATTCAAAAGTAACTTCATGATCTAATACACGAGAAGTTATTCATTTTTCTGTAACAATAAAAGGATATAATAAAGACAAAAAAGATTTCGTAGTATAACTTTAGAAGTTAAATTTTTAACCATAACAAAAGTAGTTTGAAAATAAAATCCATTATTACAAATATGCACATTTGGAATTTTATAATTTATTATCATTTTCTTACTATCAGCTTAAGATAATTTTTCCGTAGATTTTTCAAAATATTTAGAATCAATTAAACCTTCTTGTATACAATTCAAATCAGCACCTGAATCTATTAAAACAACAGTTGTAAATGAAAAATCTTTAATAGGAATTATAACTTCAGAATACCATTTTTGAAAAATAATTTTATCAATTATTTGAATAAATGATTCATAAGATATTATAGGAGGTGTTTCAGAAGTAGAAGGTAAATTAGATATTTGGAGTAAATTTTCCTTCTTTTTGAGATCTTAATAAACAAATTTCAGTTAATAATTGATCTGTTATGTTTGTTAAATTTGTCTGAGTATTTTGTAACTGTTTTATTTCTTGTTTAAGAATTTGTATTTTCTTTTGTAAATCATATATAGTAACATGTTTATTATTAGAGGTAAATGATTGTATCACAATTTTGCTAATTTATCACTTGAGAAAGTTCCACAATTCCACAATTTCCACTAGAAAATGAGAAAATTATGCTTTGGGCATTAGTATGAGGCGAATTGTTAATTTTGACAAAAGCAAGTGTAATTGAGTAATCTTGAGTTATTTGCTTTCTCTCCTCTCACCGTATTTTCATGTCTCCATTTTCATAAATATGATTAGAATATTTCTTATATTAACTTCTGTTTTTATGTTTTGCATATGAACAATGGAGATGAAGTGAGTTCATGGAAGTGAGAGGGAAGCTGGAATCAAAGAGTCGGTCGTCGAGCGTGAGGTCTCTGTTTAAAAATATTCATGGGTGCTCGAGCGGTACATCGAGCGCTGGTCGAGCGTTACAACTCTGTGTGAATTTCTTCAAAGGACGCTCGAGCGTCGGTCGAGCGCGACACGTCTGACGCTATATTTGAGGGCATTTTTGGAAAACGAAAAGAAGCCCTAGGTCATTGATGACGAGTCACGACCGAAGCCCCCCAAAAAGGAGGTTTAAAAGAGAACATTTTGGATGAAAAAAGGAGAGTTCGAAGGTTACATTTTGGTTTGGAGAGAAGGTTTTTGGGTGGCTACTGAGACTCCCAACACTTTGCTCCCAAGACTTTTCCCTTGTTTTTTTTCTTCCTTTGCTGCTACCGTAGAGACCAAGAGCTTGTGGCTTTTGGCTTGTTTTCTTTCACAGCTTTTAGAATAGATTTTGTTGCATTCGGTTCTTTCCTTTAGAGTTATTTTCATTGCATTTTCTCTTGCTGTTGTGTAAACCGAATCTTCCATTTATATTGCACTTTCATTTCAGTTGCAGATCATATGTGGACCGAAAGCCATGTTCCATTTATTCTCCAGATTTAAGTTTTGTTTTGGTTGGATGATTAATGTTTTGTTAAGTTCCATTTCACTTCCTTAATGTTAGATTAGTGTTTAAGTTTGTGTTTGTTAGTTGGTTTGAGTATGGTTATGAATGGATTGTGACTAGCTAGAAACTGGGTACCAAGTGTTCGATGAAATGTCTCTTAGGGCAGATTTAATGTCAAACGATGTTTAATCGACAACTACTTGAGTTTATCTAGTTTCAACTCCATCTCATGCTATTTTATTATCATGTTTACTTGTTAGCTCTTCATTAATCGCTTAGCACTTAAATTGATCACAACTCAAAAATCTCAAAAATCATGGATGGTATCCTAAAACCAAACATTTCGCTTTGTAAATATCATTTTCATTGTAAATAGAACATAGTTTTCTTTTATTGTAATGGTGATTGGAATGAAAGATTGAACACATCGTTCCTTGTGGAGATGACCTAGGACTTCCCTAGTATTACTTGACAACCTCCTACGCTTGGGAGTAATTCGCTAAACATTTTTAGTCGAGTCAGTAAATCTTGCCAATATTTTACTATAATCATAATAGGTGTTTGGTTGGGATTTGATATGTGAAGAAGAAGATTGATTCTCTATATCTTTCATTTTTAAAAGGTAAGTTTGTTGTATTTCAGGGTCTTTGATTTGCGTAATTGCATATAATAATAATTGATCAGATTTAGACAAGACTAATATTTGTTTTTGACAAGTACAGTTGTCTTCAAAACAATTACATAATTGTATTTCATCATTATCAGAAGAGGAATAATCATAAGTAGAAGTAGATGAACTATGATGTGACTGTATAGGAGCTTGTTGATTAAGAAATAATTTACATATTTTGTTTTTTTTTTATTTCAGGAGAAACATCTAATTCTTTTATTTATTTTTTAACATAACATTTATTAGCAAAATGACCTGTTTTTCCACATTTCCAACAAGTTATATCTTTTTTCTTATTAGATCGGCTTTTTAGTATAAGAGTGTGGTTTGGATTGAGGTTTATATTGTTTTTTATAATGTTTGTATTTTCTTTTAGATTTATAATAAGGTTTATCACTATAATTTTTTTTGCGTATTTTAGAAGAGGTATTGGATTAGAATAACCATATTGTTCACAAAAGAAGCTTAATTCTTTATGAGTATGTTTTCTTTCAAAATCTAAAGTTTTCTTTAATTTGAAATCATTGCAGATAAGCAAACCAGTTCTATTAATAATGCTTATTATTTCACCATAAGTATATTGATCATACAAAATAACACCATAATCATTGGCTAAATTTATTCGAATTTTTTGAGCAAAATAATAAGGTAAACCAGCTATAAGTTTTTCTTTCCAATATAATTGATTACAATCTTCACGAAGTAAAACTTTAGATAAGAATTAATACATCTTTATACCAACGAAAATCAGCCATAATAGGACATTTAAGATTTAAATGAAAACCAGAAGCTCTTTCACGATAAATATCAGAAGAACCAACAATTTGTTTTGTAATAGTATATAATAATGTATTAACAACATCATAAACTGTTTGATTATTTACAGAAACAGGATTATTATCATTATCTCTTTTAGCAGCATTAGTAACAACAATTTTTTCTTTGTCTGTTAAATATTTATCCCACCAATTTTTTAATTGACTAGTAAAACCAGATATTAAACAATTTGCAGCTTGTTGTTCAGTTCTACCACTATTTCTTAATACATTAGCATACATAGCCATTTCATTCATAATGTTAAGTATTTCATATTCAGCAACACCATCAATATTCCATTCATATATATTATCAAATGAGAAAGCAGAAGTTGAAATATTTAAATGTCGTTCTTCATATTGTAAATCAGGAGGCGTAGGTCTTGGATAGTAATTTCGTTGCTTTAAGAAATAATATTTAGATTCATTTTTTGATTTAGAATGATGCATTTTATTAATATTTAATTTTTCTTGAAATTGAGATTCTAGATTGGCAATATTTATATCTTCATTTTCAGTTTCAGTAGTATTATCATCAGATTTGTCAGATATTAGACTACAAGATGAACTGGATTGATTTAAAACATGTAATTTAGATGTTGAAGGTGAATTTTTATCCTTTAATGATAATTTTGCAAACATTTCATTTATTTTGTCTAATTTTTCTGCATTTGTATCTACAGGTTTTAGAGGAGACATCTCTGGTAATTCATAGGGTATAAACATAGGTTGTGGTTTAGAAGATTTAGGTGGAGCATTTGGTTTAATTAAATGTTCAATTTTATCTAAATGTGTTCCTATTTGTTGTAAATAAACATTTGTATAATTATTCTGTTGAATTATATTATCAAAATTTTTATCATTATTATTTATATTATTCACTTTATAAGGAGTAGCAAAATATTTTTTAGATTGATTATCAATGCTAATAGTAGTTTTAGGAGGATAAAATTCATATACAGTTTTTCTATCAGTAGTTAACCATGGAGGGGTTTTAGTAAGAACATTTAAAGTAGATGAATATGGTTCAAACCATGAAAAGAAAGATATATTTTATTTAACATTTTTCATATGAATGTAATAAATATTTCTAATATAAGCTTGTTCTACTTTATCATAAGTATTTAGAAACCAAAGTCTTTTATTCATATTTTCTAATGATTCAAAATATTTTCTAAGTACATCTTTATTTAGCTCAAAATTATTTTGTAAAACATGTATAGAATGAGATCGTTGTAAAGACATAATCTCTTATTGTGTTGGAGAAGTTTATACACAGGTATTTGTACATAATCTCTTATGTGGTATATATGGAGGTATTGAAGAAGTACTTGGTCTAAATGAATTAAAAGTAGATTTAAAATTTCTAGAACTTGTAGAAGGAGATAAAGATGAAATAGATGAAGTAGAAAATCTATTAGATAGATTATTAGTATTATCTTTATTAAAAGATAAAGTAACAGATCCATCAGTATGTTGAGTAAAATATTCTATTTCTTTATTTTCTTTTTTAGGAGGTGGTACAATTAAAGGTAATTTCCAATTATCAGGTAAAATAACATCATCCCATTTTATCATTTTAGGAATAATAATATTTGAAAATTCATTACTAGTAGTCAAAAGTAAAGTTTCACCAGAATGAGGACGAACCTTAGATCTAGGATCAAGAGTCGTCTTCATTAATTTATAATGGAGTCTATATACAATGGCAAGGTATGGAGCACCTTCCATCATATCATGACCCATAGATTTAATATTTAATATTAAAGAATGTAAAATAGTAGGATCAGAAAGAGAAAGAGGAAAACAAGGATAACAATTAAAATATATAGGACCTTGATGTATTAAAGGAGTAGCAGCAACTTGTAAACCCATATGCATATATTTAAATCCTTGGATTATATGTCTTTTAATCATATCAGATTTAATTAAATGTATTGAATAATATTCTTTACCAATAGGTATTAATTGTTCTATTGTCTTAATAGTGTAATCAATATTAAAAGCAAAAGTAGATTGTTTATATAATTGAGAGTTTTTTACTTTAGGTATTACCCAATTGTTTAATGAGTTATTAATGCCTAATGAAACATGATATTCATCAGAATTTAAATGAGATGCAGATGATGAAGTATTATCAATTGCAGTATTTTCCATACTATTACTATTAGAAATTTCACCTGTCAAACTATGTCTACTGTTAGATCGTCTAAACATCCTGTTTAAATTACAATATGTTTTCATAATTAGCTATTTCAAACGGGTCACACCAAATATTATTGCATTAAACACCCTTACATTTACTATTTTAATTCCCTCTTCAAATTCTACTTTACTGTGATTCCTCTATCTATTCGGTTTACGTTACAGTTATTGCTTTTCTCTATTATCTGTTGCAAGCGTTGAACTTCAACTGAATAACCGTTGGATTAGCCGTGAGAAAGGCCGGACCCGGTTGGTGTGACCCGTTTGAAATAGCTAATTGTGAAAACATATTGTAGTTTAAACAGGATGTTTAGACGATCTAACAGTAGACGTAGTTTGACAAGTGAAAGTTCTAATAGTAATAGTATGGAAAATACTGCAATTGATAATACTTCATCATTTGCATCTCATTTAAATTCTGATGAATATCATGTTTCATTAGGCATTAATAAACCATTAAACAATTGGGTAATACCTAAAGTAAAAGACTCTAAATTATATAAACAATCTACTTTTGCTTTTAATACCTATTACACTATTAAGATAATAGAACAATTAATACCTATTGGTAAATAATATGAAAAATACATTTCATTAAATCTGATATGATCAAAAGACATATAATCCAAGGATTTAAATATATACATAGGAGTTTAGTACAAATTGTTGCTACTCTTTTAATACGTCAAGGTTTAAATGCTTATGTTTTATTATGTTTAAGAGATGGTAGACATAATCAATTTTCAAACTCTTAACTTGGTATAGTTGAATCCTCTTTACATCAAGGTTATATATATTTTAATTGTTATCATTGTTTTTCTCTTTCTCTTTCTGATCGTACTATTTTACATTCTTTAATATTAAATATTAAATCTATGGGTCATGATATGATGGAAGGTGCTCAATACCTTACCATTGTATATAGACTTCATTACAAATTAATGAAGACGACTCTTGATCCTAGATCTAAGGTTCGTTCTCATTCTGGTGAAACTTTACTTTTTACTACTAATAATGAATTTTTAAATATTACTATTCCTAAAATAATAAATTGGAATGATATTATTTTACGTGATAATTAAAAATTACCTTTAATTGTACCCTCTTAAAAAAATAAAGAAATTGAATATTGAATATATATATATATATATATGGAAAAGGTACTGGTTCATTAACTCAGCTAGGTAATTAGAATTTAATATTCTCCAAATTTTTAAGTAGGTCATGATTAAGACTGGTCGTAATAACTACATAGCACATGAAATATATCAGCATTTTATAATACAGCATGCCGATTTATTATTCTGCATAATATATTTATGGAAAAGGTACAGGTTCATTAACTCAGCTAGGTAATTAGAATTTAATATTCTCCAAATTTTTAAGTAGGACCAAAACGTACTCATGCATATAAAGTTTTTTTTTTGTGTCTTATTTATTTGGCGGAGGTTGAGTTCTGACAGATGAAGTTACCGGTGGGGTAGAGCAGCCCTAGTCAATAGTTCTTTTAACAAAGCACGCAACGCATGGTTTTAGAGCAGCCCTAGTCAATAGTTCTTTAAACAAAGCACGCAACGCATGGTTTTGTGGCGATAGAGAGAAAAGATTCCCAAAATAGATAACCGGATAGCTCACATCCCACAACCACCCGGCAAAGCACCGAGAGGTCACAATTGGACCACAGCTCACACGCCAATATAATTTCGTTACTTCCACCTTATACGAGAAATTCTTTAGGTGTAATATCTTCCCAATACAATTAATTAAATCTTAAGATGCAAAAAAAAAAACACTTTTGTAAAACTTTCTTATGCCCCACTTTAAGTATAGCCTTTTCTTGCGGGATAATGTCTTACGGGTCCAAGCTGTGGTAAGAAATATATCACTTACATATTGGGAAGAGTAAAAAACGACACCGTTATATACAGGAATCAACCAAACGCGAGCTCAATACTTCCTACAATTTTCCTTTCAAAATAATAATTGAAGCTTCCCAAACTAAGCTCATGGCCGACGAATATGATGACATTCTAACCACTGCTTTGCCATCTGGGGAATCTACTTATTGTTACTATTACAATAACATGAAACTAAGCATAAAAATAAAAAAGCAAAAGCTACAATTTTCTTTCACTTGTTGCGAAATATCCAGTAATTTTAAAATATTACCGTTCTGGGTTATTCGTCCAGAAACAATTACCGGTCTCAGCAAATTTTCGCTGCCTCGCGAGGCACCAGATGCCCCTGCGCCATTAACATAGACTTGTATATCTCGATGATGACCTTCTCGTCGTATTCCTTGAGCGGGACCCTCGAGAACCCCCCGTTCCCCTCGCAGAATCCACCACCATACCCGCCAACACTGCACACCTGCGAGTTGGCCATTCTGAGCATCAGGTTCACGTACCAGTCCCGAAGCCGCAGGAAGAACCTCTTGGGCGAAGGCAGTCTCAGGACACGGAGCTTGGGTGAGATCTTGATCCGCCAGAACCTTGATCTCCTCCTAGCCGAACCCAGCTGCTCCACGCGTGTCCTCTGCTTCCGACCCGACCCATTCAGCTTCTCGTAGCCTCTCCTCCTCCAGTACCCTCTTAGACCCTTGTACACCCTCGCAGAGACACCCTCCATTAATGTAATTTGTTGCTGTTTCCTTTGCTTTATCTATCCGAACCCAAAACTCTAGAGATAGAGAGAGAAAGAGAAATAGACGTCGGTGGGCGTCTGAAGGAGTAGATAAATTCGGTGCCTGAGTAAATGCGGTCATAAAACTCGTACAGAGATATATGCATAATGCATATATGGTGTTATATATATAGATATCGATATATGTGCGTATGTGTAATGGTGGAGGAAGTGGGAAGGTGGAAATACGTACCTGCATTTCTCACGGGGTCCCTGTCCGTATTCAATGAGGCCGGACATTGCACGTGCCGGACACCGAAGATCGTGGCCTTCGGATTATATTCTTCTCAGTGCTATAGTTATAGAATTCAGGATTTTGTCTTTAGCTCAGTTAGAGATCAAATTGACCTCCTGAGTTCCCCCTTAAACTATAGACAAAAGCCAACGTTTGTGCTTGCGTGTGGACCCCATTAATTAAAGAAGTTGTCCTATTGGAAGAGAGATGTATGATGAAATAAGTAGTGGTTTGATTATGTTGACAAAAGCCAACGTTTTTCCTTCTCGAAATGATCCATTTTTTTTTTACTTAATTGTTTGTTACGCATCTTAGAGCAAAATTCCATTTGAAGGTTGAGGGGTATGAATCTACCTAATGGACTAAAGGGTTCCTTAATTTGAAGTCATTGACCTTCAATTATTTGTCTGCCCTACTCATTTAAATGGTTTTGTTAGCATATAATAGTGATGTTAGAGTAATGCAACAGATATGTTTATATAACTCCATTATCTTCTAGCCAAAGATGGAGCTATATATTATCATCAGAGTGGTAGTTTAGTGGTGTACAATCTGTGTTTAGGACTCAGAGTTTATTTCAATAGAAGGTTTAAATCATTGTAGCCCCATTATGTGTTTGATAGTCTCTGCTCTACGTGAAATTAGCTAAATTGATTTACCATCAAATAGTTGGAAAAATTGGTAGGAACAAGAGAAGCAAGTACTCTATGCGAAATAGGATATGTGACGGTGAAACGCTGAAAATACTCGGTGGCTCACTGGACGTAAAGAGTTACAAGTTACAACTAGGTAAAGCGTCATGATTGGTGTTACGAATACCATGGAGCGCGTGAGGGGGAGGTGTCTTAAATGTACTGGTTAGGTAGTAGGCGAAACCGGGACATCACGGAGATGTTTGTTTGTCAGTGTTTTATAAAATATTTTTAAAATTTTAAGAATCTTATAGATATTAAAATTTATTGAATTTTGTGATATAAAATTTAGGTTTAATTATGATAAAGTTTCTTTGGGAAACAATTTTGAATATACCAACTTTCATGGTTTATTTTTTAAATATATGATTCCTTTTGTCTATAAAAAGCTAATCGACTAATAGCAGATCGACATGAGTTTGAGATCGTGATGCCTATTTTTGAGATCGAATAATCTATTCCAAATTTCATCTCCGTTAGTAGTCTCGCATAAAAAATAGACTATAATGATTAGCCTATTCAAAATAATAGCTCAATAATTGATTTATTAAAAGTGAATATTACAATCTAATTTAGTTTAAAATTTAATTTTATCGTGTTAATTAGAACCGGACAAAATGCATTTTACTACACTCATTAATACCTCTCCCAAGAGCACCATTCATTTCCAATAACAAATTATAGAATATTTTAATCCTTAACATATTACCTCCAAACACTTTTTAAATCCTAGATAATTAAAGTGCAAACCTTCTCTTACTTTTAGGCAATATTATACAGCATATTTGAGGACCATCTTAGCCGCTAACTAAGATTATTATCAATTATAGGTTTAGTTTTTTTAACATAATGCTAAACGTATAACTGAATATATACAATATTTATTATACAGTAATACATAAATGGTTGATAAAAAACATGATAATAGAGTTACATATGCGTGTACTTGCATAAACATAATATTAAGATATCATACATAAACTAGTTGGTGGCAACGATCGAGCAGTACTAGATCACTAGGTTCAGATAATCTCTAAATCGTCTTACCCCGATGGTTTGACTTTGGCATCATGCTCAATTGGTGAGGTGATTCTTGGTTTTAAAAGTTGAGTTTCAAGTGTGTATCTATGTCTTGTATTTGGGCATGTTTTGTGACGATGTCTTGATACATCCTTGACCACTCGTCATTGTCAGGGACCGCTCTAGGGGGTAATTGGGTTCTTATGCTAGACTCCATAGCGACTCGCTAGGCCTATTTTTACAGGTTATAGAATATTATATTTAAATAAAGAATATTAATAAATTTTAGGTAGAAAATATTTTTCTAACTTTTTGAGATCTAAAATTATTTATCAAAATTTTATATTTAAGATTTGTTAGTATATCATTTTTAATTGATATTAGTTATAGATTTCTAAGGTGTATATCAATATTTTGTCAATTACATTGATTGTAATATTAACAATAAAGATTAATATTTCATTATTCTCTAGTACTATTTGTCACTTATCTCATCCCTTTCTAAGTCTTAGAATAAAACTACAATTTAGAATAATCTTAGGTTACGTTCGTTTTGAGTAAAAATGTAAGATTTTAGAGAAGTTGTGAATATTTATGTTGAATATTGTTTTATTGTTGTTTGTGTAAAGTAGAGAGAGAAATGATTTGATGTAATTATTTAATAAAAAATATTGGAGTTATATGAAAAAATATATAGAGAGAAAATTTATGTTGAATAAAAAATTAAAAAAATGTTGGAGATTGTGTAAAATGTATTGGTGTTTGTGCTTGAATTATGAATATGTTCGGTGATAGTTTTGTGAATATACTTATAATCCTGAAAAAAGTGTGAAAACGAACGTATCCTTAGTTTTCTCCAAGACAAAATAACGACTACAACAAGTGCAAGTTAAAATTAAAAATAAAATAAAATTTTTAATTTTAAAATAATTGCATGACTTGAGGCCATAGTGACGAGTGAGCTTGATCAGAAAAATTAAATATAAGAGTTGAGAAGCACCAAGAAATAATATGGATAAAAATAGAACGAATGAGAGAATTTTTTTGAATTTTTTGTTCACTTAACAACAAAATAAGTAGGTTTTCACGTAATTTAGCAAATAGTTTATTGAATTAAATCTTTTTAAAGATGATTTTTTTTTTTCGTTTGTTAAGTGCATTCTACTAACAAATTAAATAGAGTAGACGGTAAGTTTAGACAGCTAACATTTAAATGGATGCTAATCTCTTTTAATTAAGCAAAATTTTATTGGGCCTTTCATATGGATGATCCATTAGCAGTTAATATCTTATTATAGGGTGATCAATTTAAACTGTCACATGTAAGGAGTAAATGGTTCCTTAAATATTTAATTGTCTCTTTTTGAAATAAAAAACTAGTTATAACTCTACACAAATAATTAAATGAGGAAGCTTTTAAGTTCATTTTTTAGTCTTTCTATAATATTAGACATTCTTTAATAGAGCCTATTGAAGAAAAATTGAAATTTGAAGGTTCTAACCTGGAGAATTACTAATAACAAGTCGTGTGCCCCTTTACTTGTCAACGACGCATTCCTAAATTCAATTCAACCTGCAAATTCAGTGATAATTAAATTCTCCTACTTTAATTAAATACTGATTCACATTTCCACCCCTTGGTCTTCTCTAGTGATTGCTCAGTGACCTGACTCTTTTCGCTGGACCACATTTCCTGGCTCACGCGGATTAGCAACCACGATGAACACTCTTTTATTCAAGTGGGCAAAAGAGGAGGAATGGGACCTGATGTTTTCAAAAGAACAGCTTTAAGCACAGGGAATTTATTCAACCAACGCCTATTCAAATCTATAGTTGTGGATGCTTAGTTTCTTCTCCTCTAATACAATCAACTTAACACATTATCTACGTAGTAAGCGACATAATTAAATATAGTAGCACATTTTAATTACTATACACTCACAGAACAGATTACTTGCTAGTTCCTAGCCTTCTTTGCTCGCCTCGATGAACCCTCCCTGTTTGATCCCTTCCTCTTCATTGGCGTCAGGCTCTTCGGGTTTTTCTCCGGAGTCTTAACCTGAGTGAGCCTCTTGGTCTTTACCCCCTTCTCTGTAATCTTCTTGGGTGCCTTTGCCTTCGGCATCACGACCGTATTAGTCTTGGAGTTGTTAGCCTTGTTTTTTTGGGTCTTTCTGACGGTCAACTTCACCTTCTCCGTCGAGGAAACTTTGAAGGAATTCTTGACTTTCACAAGCCTCTCAGACTTGACAAACTTCTTCAATTGTACAGATAAAACTTTCTTGAAATTTGGTGGCAACGCTTTCTTGTACTTGTCCTCTATGAACTTGGCTACTGCTTGCTGGCTCGAGCCCGTTCGGTCCTTCAACGTCATTATGGCCTCGCTAATCATCTGCCAAAGAACGAGGATTATAAAATCAAAATTATCGTCTTAGATACAGGGGAAAAAGGGTGAAAACTGACAAGGAGTCGGAGAACCTCAAAGTAAGGGGGATGGAGGGTTTTGCCCCTGTTTGCAATAGCAACGGATGCTTTCGCCATCTCTGAAAGACTCTGGAGAGTTTCCTAGAGGAGTGGAACTGGAGACTTTGCAGCGAAGAGAGGGAGTTTGATGAAAGTGAGACATTTGAATTTGAATTTTTGATTTGTTTTGGCGCTTGATTGGTGAGTTTGAAGCGGTAGCCGTCGTGATCGTGACTCTCCGAGTCTTCCACATTTTTGGGTTGGATTTCGGACACAAACGTTGGGCACGTGATGATGAATGTATATGATAAAAAAGAGTGTAAACATTTTCCTTCGAGGAGCACTAGAGTAGAGATATGTTTTATGTAATATATATGTAATATATACATAAATATAAATTAATTTTTAAAACTATCGTTCGTCAATAGAATTATTAACGAAGAAGCA
This sequence comes from Myrica gale, assembly GCA_963930655.1. Lineage (NCBI taxonomy): Eukaryota > Viridiplantae > Streptophyta > Magnoliopsida > Fagales > Myricaceae > Myrica > Myrica gale. The sequence continues at coordinate 13,028,370 of OZ005614.1, forward strand.
CACAACATACATATATAGCCAACGTAGTTTCAACTAATGCGCCCATTAGGAATAAAAAGTTTCCCCTTTAATTGAAAACTTAGTTAATTCAATATATTTCTAATGCACATTATATGTGATATAATATGCATATGGAAGCAATATTGAAGTGGTAGAATAAATGGATAAATCAATGGGTAAATTTTGGAATAGAGATAATTTTGGCCAAAATTTTAGTTTACAAACATAACCTTAATTATATATATGTGTATGAGCGATATCATCATTATAAATTATGAGATAATAAATCATAGAAAAGACTTTGAAACTCAACTTAGGCTCCGTTTGCACACTAAAATTTTACTCATCCTAAAATTTTAACACAATAAAAAATTACAATATAATCTCTCTCTCCCCATCAAATCACTACTTTTCACTACAAAAATATAAAAAATTACATTTCTCTTCACTTTTTCATTAATCCCAATATTTAAAATTTTAACAACCCTAAATTTTTACTTCTCAAACATAGCCTTAGATAATTGAAGATACATTTTTGCATTGATGATATGTTTTTGTGATAAATATAATTAATGTTTGGTTTGCCAAGGATGGATATGGTTTGGGAGGGTCGGAGTAAATTATTAATTATTAATTTTAATTACAACTAGGGCTCTCCAATATCTTTTTTATGATGTAATCACTACCAAAAAATTGAGTTTTAGTGACGAAATTCTCGGACTAAAAGTCTATTTTTAGTGACGAAACTAAAAAAGGGTTTTTTGTGACGAAAATTTTGTTCGTCACCAATTTCGTCATTAAAAGTCGTTTCTGTGACGAAATAAAATTTTTGTCACTAAAAGGTAATGCTTTGGTGACGAAAAAGTTCGTCACGCCACGATCGATCGGTTATATGACGATCGGTCGGTATGTAATGACGAGAAACTCCGTCACAACATGTGAAATCTTTTGGCGACTACTTTAAATCGTCACCAAAAATAATCGATCGGTTATATGACGATCGGTCGGTATGTTTTAAATCATTGTTGAAAAGTACCGATCGATCGTTTCCTCTTGACGTTGGAAAATGCGAGTCGTCGATCGATCGTGGAAGTGTAACCGTCATTGTTTTTGAATTCACGATTGATCGTTACAACGAGCGGTCGATCGGTACTTCAGATGAATGGAAGTTCGCCACGTGTAAGAAAATAAGCGATCAACCGTTGCCGTCTGACGTTGGAAAATGCGAATCGTCGATCGATCGTTGAAGCGTAACCGTCATTTATTTGAATCACGATGGATCGTGATTATGCGCGATCGATCGTCTAAATGAATAACGATCTATCATAGTAAAGGATGAACGATTATATGAAATCGGCGAGCCATTTTTACCGGTTACCTCTAACGAATATTCTCGAATCCTCTCAAACTTCACGAACCATTTCGTTAAGCATTGCCTTCCAAAGTACGTGGAATCACTTCCTGTTATCATCTACATCAAAGGTACGTAGTTATATTAATTTTTAAGAGATATTAAGCTGTTTTAAATGAGGTTTTACGTTACGTTTTTTTAATTTTCTATATCTTTCATTTAGGTCCGTAATTGTATTAATTTTTGTGTTAATGTATATTTTTGGCGGTTAGGATTGTTTAGGGATCTTTTGAGGCTGATTTTGAGCGCCTTTTGGCATTTTTTGTAATCTGTGTGTTTTCGTATAAACACCGATTGATTGCATTTCACCGCAATCGATCGTAGTGTAGACGGTGAGTCAAACGATTGATTGTCTCAAGTAGACGATCAATCGATTAATGTTATTTAGCGACCGATCGATAGTGTATGTACCGATGAATCAATAATTGAAACGGTGAGTTTCAAATTTAATCACGATCGATCACTGTAATTGACGATTGATCGTCTACCTTACCGATGGATCGCATTTAACAGCGATTGATCGTTGGAGACGCTGACGAGGCGAACGATTGATCGTCTAAGGTAGACGATCAATCGCTTATTGTTATTTAGCGACCGATCGATACTGTATGTACCGATGAATCAGTAATTTGAAACGGTGAGTTTCAAATTTAATGACGATCGATCACTGTAAGTGACGATCGATCGTTAGTTGATGCTGTACTTTTAAAACCCCAAAAGTACACCATTTTGTGGCATTGGATCACCATTTTGTTGTATCGCCTTTAATATTTTTATTTACATTATTGTGATTATTTAATGTGATTATTTATTAACGCATATTTATATACAATTTTTGCAGCGTTCGTAAAATGTCAGTAGCTAAGCGTGCATGCACAACGAGGGCCGGGCTGCCGGTAGCCAAAGAGAATCCAGTGACGCTATCTGATTTTGACAATTTTTTGTACGAGGAGCACACCCTCTTCCAGTTGTTCAAGTACCAGGGACTCCTTCACCAGCTATTGTGGGTGGATGGTTTCTGTGTTGACTCCCTCGTGTACGAATTTTTTTGTGCGATTATCTCGGTAGCCAGAGCACCTGAGGTGCAGATGGAGGTGCGAGGAGTACAGTCCATGTTCTCGGCAGACGTCATTGCCGATTTCCTACACTGCCCTCGGCCTAGGACTCCCTGCTTCCCAGCGGCTCCTTTGACGGATGAGCAGAGGATATCAGAGCAGGATTTATGGACGCTGATGATGGGGAAGACCTCTGCAGTGGTTGGCAAAATAATCAAGCATAGTGAGTTCAGTGTGTTTTGACGGATTTTGCACCTTATTTGGACGACGAATGTCGATGGCAGAACTCATTCTACTGAGTGCACGTTCCCGAGAGCTTAGTGCATGCTCTTACTAGGTCAGCAGACGTTGATAGATTTTCCACTATACATGTTCGAGCTGATTATGGATGAGGCTTGGGAAATTAAGGAATATAGTCTCTCATACGGCGTGTTTCTAACTTAGTTCCTCATTTCTCGGGGTGTTATGATCACTGCTGAGGATACTCGTAAGGGGTTAAGAGTGCGCTGAACAAGTTCACTCTGTCCAGGACCAGGGGGTAGGAGGGGGCATTGACTCGACGGTTTGCTCGTAGAGCAGCAGCGGCCGCAGAGGTGGCAGCACGACCTTCTACATCAACTTCAGAGGTACCTCTCGAGCCGAGAGCACCTGCAGTGCCCCTTCCCTGGGCGGCTCAGCTATTTTTGGACCTTGACAGCCGTGTCAGCGCTACTGTGAAGGCCGCTCTACAACCTCTTGAGAGGCAGGTGCAGTCGTTAGAGGAGGAGGTGAAAGATCTCTGGACCGCCTTCAATGGGGAGTGCACTGTGACAATACTACGCAACAAGTCGGTCGTGGCTCATATGTCAGACGTTAGCAAGCAGCTGGAAGAAATTAAGAAGACTCTGGATGATTTCAAGACGGAGGCAGAGCCACCTATTATTCCCGGAGATATTCCTGATGACTTAGACACTTTCTGCGATGCTATTGCACGTTGACGTATTTTTATTTTGTTTTTTAATCTATTTCGGACATACATTTAGATTTCTGATTTTAGTTATATACTTGAGACATTTGTGTTTATATGTGAAAATGTAGTAACTTTGATTACATTTTAATTGTTTTTTATTTGTATATCATGACATATACAACTATACGTAAAATGACCAATATACCCTTTGGTCGGCGAAAGTAACGAAAGGATATCGTGACCAATATTACTATTAATATAAAAATTTAATAATGTGACCAATATGACTATTAATTAATTATATAATGTGAGTTTAAATGATTAGAAATATAAAAATATATAATTTGTGACAAATATTATTATTTTTGTATTAAGATGACATTAGTAGTAATTTAATTTTAATAATTAAGTCATTTGTTAGGGAAAATTCTGTTTTTTATAAGTAGGACACCGATCGATCGCGTCTAAAGGATACCGATGGATCGTTAGAATGAAATGCATGCGTCGTCGTTTTATACATACGTGACGATCGATCGTTTCAGTTGAGACGATTCATCGACGCAGCACGTCACATAATGGTTCACCTACCGATGGATAGTTTGTATGTCATGCATGCGTCGTCTTTTTATTCATCTGTGCCGATCGATCGTTGGTCTGTAGCGATCCGTCGGTATTATCCGTCGTCGTTTTGGTCTTATATACGATCGATCGCTCCTTCTTTCGATCGATCGTTACATTTTATCTTCATTTTATTGAATAATGTGAGTTTAAATGATTATAAATATAAAAATATATATTAACAAAGTGTGTTATAATGTATTTAGATTACATAACAATATATCACGTACATATAATTCATATTTAGGAAAGCATGTATAAGTTGTACATGTTGCATTATAGATGGGGAGTGCACTTGTTAGTATGAGTTAAGTATTAAGATGTTAGAAACTAGTGACATAACGCTTATTTAACACATGATTACAAGTCATAAGAATGAATTATGTATTAAGATGACATTATTAGTAATTTAATTTTAATAATTAAGTCATTTGTTAGGGTAAAATTTGTAATGCATGAATTAGGACCCCGATCGATCGCAATGTAATGCGATCAATCGGGCCATAACCATGTCATTTAATATTTTGCTACTGATGGATCGTTAGTTTGTAATGAATGCGTCGTCGTTTTATACAGACGGTACGATCGATCGCGCATTGTACACGATCCATCGGTGAAATTTGAGCGGGATTTTCATGCTGACGAGGCGATCGATCGGTGTATAACGGTGTCGTTGAATAATTTCCTACTGATGGATAGTTAGTTTGAAATGCATGTGTCGTCGTTTTATACAGACCCAACGATCCATCGTTCCATTTTACACGATCAAACGGTGAAATTTGTGCGGGATTTTTGACGCTGACGAGGCGATCGATAGTCATCTAGACCGATCGATCGGCATATATCGAGCTTGAAATGCTAGAATGCGCAAAGGCCGTGGGTGAAAGGCAAAAATACACCCACGGTAAGGAGAAGAGGAGAGTCGCGGAAGCTCCCTACTTGGCCCGAAAAATGTGCCCAAAACACCGTTCTTTTAGTTGTGAGAGTTTTTTGAAGTGCTTAAGGATAAGCCCAAGTTCAAATTCATTATTTTTTTAACCGGGTGAATATTGGAAAATTTGGGCGACATTTGTGAGATTTTGGTGTGAAATTGGTTCGTTTTGGTCTACATTTCGTGCAAGAGGTAATGGAATCAACATACACTACGATTTATGAATGATTTGGTTGGTTATTTGATGTTTTTAATATTTGTCCATTTGTGGGTATTGTGGAATGGATTTGTGATGATTAGAGCTTATTAGAGTATTATTAATATGTATATTAGAATTAGAATTACATGAGGATGATTTGTGAGTGTTTTGGGCTTGGATTTGAGTGTGGGGAGGCCTGAAAAATTGTGTTTTGATTTGGGTTTGTCACGATCGATCGCCTCTTTCTGACGATTGATCGTCTGTTAGATGGTGGTATTGCCGATTGATCGTCTATGTGATGACGATGGATCGTTCGTTAGTTGGAGTCTCGGAGATCGATCGTCTATTTTTATACGATCATCGGTATTGAACACCAATCGATCGTCTATAGTAACGATCGATCGCGTGTTTTGGTCAGATCGTTGTATCGCTGATTTTTTGAGTGTTTGTTTTTATAATTGATACATGTGTAGTATTTGAACTATATATTGAATGTTTGATTATTGAAGTGCTTGAGTTCAGAAAATAAATCATGGAGTTTGAGAAGCATGGAGTATGAATATTGGAGTGTTTTTTACTTGTTATGTTTGAGTTTATTTGAGGGATATGCTTAATTCTTATGTGGGTGTTTACGAATTACTTAATTGGTGTATTTTTTTAGATTGGTGGCGATGGATAAGAGTTGGATTTACGAGAAAAATAGGTTTGGTGAAAAGTATGCGGAAGGGGTCCGTAGGTTTGTCGGTATGGCTGCTTCTTGTGTAGACTCTAGGGGTCAGATCAGATGTCTGTGTCGGAAGTGCAGAAATGTAGTGTTTCAAGTGTTGGATAAAATAGAAGATCATATTTACATTAATGGGTTTGATGTGAGCTATAAGTCATGGGTGTTTCACAGGGAGGGTATTCAACTTACTTCTAATTTGAGTCAAGAGTCCGGTGCGGGTTTACCATATAGTGATGATGATTTAGAGGGAGATAACTCTGATAGAATGACGAAAATGTTGACTTATGTTCGTGTCGGATTAGATGGTGGGCCGATAGGGTTGAAACGGAGAACCCTAATATAAAGGAAACCTCTAGTTCGCAACCGAAGGGTTCAACACTACTTAATAAGTTATGGGACGAGGTAGAACAAGAATTGTACCCTGGATGTACCAAGTTTAGTAAGTTGTCATTTACGGTCCGGTTGTTGCATGTGAAGTCAGAGAATAAGTTGTCGGTTAAGGCATTTGATATGATATTATAGTTGATTAAGGAGGCGTTGCCAGAGAGGGAGACATTACCGAGATCGTATTACGAGGCAAAACAATTGCGAAAGGGTCTGAAGTTTAGTTATGATAAGATTCATGCATGTCAGAATGATTGTGTGTTGTTTTGGAAGGAAAACAGTGAGTTAGACAATTGTCCGGTATGTGGGGTATCCCGATGAAAATTTGAAAATGAGTTGCGCAATCGATGTTCAAGGAAAGTGTTGCGTCATTTCTCTTTAATCCCTAGACTTAAACATTTGTTTACCACAAAAGATGTAGCAATTGGCATGAGATGGCATAAGGAAAAATGGGTCGATGACGAGGAGACTTTGAGGCATCCTGCAGATTCATTGGTTTGGAAGAATTTTTATAAGGACCATGGTTGGTTCGCTCAAGATGCCCGCAACGTTCGCCTTGGTCTTACTTCTGATGGGTTTAATCCTTTCGGAAACATGAGCAATGCGTACAGTATTTGGCCAGTTGTTTTTCCATACAATTTACCCCCATGGAGGTGTATGAAGGTCCCATTTTCACTAATGAGTCTTTTAATCTCGGGTCGAAAGTCACTGGGAAATGATATAGATGTATATCTTCGACCCTTAGTGGACGAGTTGAAACAACTATGGGAAGATGGAGTTGAGACACATGACGTTTCAGATGGGACGACATTTAAGATGCATGCAGCTTTGATGTGGACCATAAATGGTTTCCTAGCATATGCTAATTTATCTAGATGGAGTACCAAAGGGAAGTTGGCATGTCCAACGTGTAATTTAGACACTGACTATAAGTGGTTGAAGCACGGGAGAAGAATATGTTATATGGGTCATAGGAGATATTTGACATTGGGGCATGCATGGAGGTACGAGGTGGATACGTTCAATGGAAAAAAAGAACATAGACTTCCACTTGAGAAGTTAACTGGTGAGGACATATTGGAACAACTGAAGCATGTCGGGTAGACTATCTTTGGAAAAATGTCAGGCAAGAATTTGGGAAAGAAGAAACAATCGTCAGAACGTTTGAATTGGATGTAAAAGAGCATCTTTTCCAACTGCCGTATTGGAGTACGTTAGGGTTACCACATAACTTGGACGTGATGCACATCGAGAAGAACATATGAGACAATGTGATGGGAACGGTGATGAATATCGAGTTCAAGACCAGAGATTCAGTGGGTGCACGTAGAGATTTAGCTGAAATGGGGGTAAAAAAAGACTTGCATTTGGTGTATGACGGTCGGGTTGAATTGTTGCCTCAAGCGACGTATACTTTAACTCGGGAAGAGCGAAGGAGGGCCTGTGAGTGGTTAAAAGAAGTGAGGTTCCCCGATGGTTATGCAGCTGAGATTTCACGTTGTGTGAATCTAGATGAGTTGAAAGTTCCTGGAATGAAAAGTCATGATTGTCATGTGTTCTTGCAGAGGGTTCTTCCAGTGATGATCTGAGGGTTGTTGAAGGAAGATGTGGGTGACGCAGCGACTGAATTATGCTTGTTCTTTCGAGATTTGTGTTCTCGTACGTTGAAGATTTCTGTATTGCAAAGGATGTTAGAAGATATCGGGATAATTTTATGCAAGTTGGAAATGATTTTTCCACCCGCTTTTTTTTACAGTGATGATGCATTTGGCTGTCCATTTACCACGCGAATCATTGCTTGCTGGACCCGTACAATACAGATGGATGTATCCAGTTGAACGGTTGATGGATGACTCGAAAAGGAATGTGAAAAATAAGTCTCGTCCTGAAGGGTCGATTGCAGAAGCGTATATTGAGAATGAGTGTTCGACATTTTGTTCCCAATACCTCCGAGGGGTCGAAACAATGTTTAATCGCAGAGATCGAAACTACGATTCCGACGGCAAAATTGAGGTACCAGAAAGGTCATTGGATGTGTTCACTCAGAGAATTAGATTGATAGGGGCTGCAAAAGGGCATGACATAGACCGAACAGAGTTCAACAAAGCTTGCTGGTTTGTGCTGAACAATTGCAAAGACATCAGCGTGTACTTAAAGTAAGTAAAAAGATATACATGTATGTTTTTCCAAGATAAACAGTCGTTTATTAACATTATCGTTACAGTGAACACATGGACGAACTACGCGCGCAAGGAGTTTCCAACATTTCTCGTATGCATGAGGAACAATTTCCGGATTGGTTCTTAGGGCGAGTAAGTCTTATTTTTAGAACTCATTAAAATTAATATCGTGTCTTTTTTTTATGAACTTATAATATATTTTTGTAAGTTCAAAAATTACGATCTCAAAATCCATGTACATCGATCGATGAATTGTATTCACTGGCACGTGGGCTTGATACACGAGTGATGCGTTATTCTGCATGTGTTATGAACGGATGTAGATATCATACAGTACAATGGGAAGAACGTCGGAGAACTCAGAATAGTGGTATTGTAGTACCGAGAACACATGAGGAAAATCCAATAGAATTTATGGGAGACTTGTAGACATTTATGCCATGCAATACTTGCGGGGAAATACAGTATATTTGTTTAAGTGTGATTGGTGGGACGTCGGAGATCATCGTGGAATTCGTATCGACGAGAACTATAAGAGCGTAATCACTTCCCGACGATGGTACTTAGAAGATCCATTTGTTTTGGCTAATCAAGCAAACCAAGTGTTTTATCTAGTTGATCATTTACATGGACCTACTTGGAGAGTCGTGCAGAAGTTGTCATGTAGAAATGCATATGACATTCCCGGACCAGATCCGGACGATGACGTTGACGTAAACGTTGAATCGGGAGCAACCATCGCGAATGAAGCGTATCAAGAGGACGATGTCATTGACTTGTTTATAGACTTCCGACAATTTAACCTTAATCCACTACGGAGGGATGACGTTCCGCCAAACGTTATTGAAACTTCTGAGGCAATTGATTGGCAAAAAAAAACGTATAGATAGTAATGATGTTTCGGAGGGGGATGAATCAGAAATTGAAGAAAATAGCGAAGAAAGTGCTGACGAAGATTCGTTCGAAAGTGATAGCGATTCTACTGAGAATGAGGCATCGGACGATAACCTGCAAGAACCGGATTCTGATTAATAAATTCCTTCAAGTATTTTTCTTTTTAACCTTCATTTTTGCTTAACAGTTTTTACTGTAACTATTTCTTTTACAATATCTTTATCGTTTATTTTGTTATGTCACAGCTTGTACGGTGAAATGAAGCGTGGATGAGAATTTCCTTCAGTTACTTCTGGACGGTTGCATAGTCCAGTTACTCCGGTTAGTATGAGTTCGATCCCATGCCCTACCCTGAGCGCTCCAACACCGAGAGCGAATGAAGCCTTGACTCAAAGCACGCCAGCTTGTCCTAGTAGTTGTACATGTAAGAAATTATTCTAATGAATATTTCAATTTTTTAAGTTAACTAACCGACTTTGTTAATTTAATTTTATGTAGCGACATCAGCTTCTAAGCGTGGGCAAGGTAGGACACGTGGGGTCGGTTTGGAGAAGAGTCTTGGGTCTGGGTCCCGTTCCGGGAAACTATCGGTCCATATCCCGGATGGAGAGTGTGGAGGAGTGTCTTCCACTGCCGCCACTCTATCGACGAAGATTGGAATGTTGGTCCGAGGGCTGATTCCAATCTCCGTTAACAAGTGGGTCGACGTTCCTTCAGAAGTAAAGGAGTACATTTTGGATCGGGTGTTGATATGATTAAATTCGTAAACATAGAATTTTTGTATAAGCAAATCGTTAAACTTGTAATATTGTATGTTTTCGTATTTATGTAGGACCACTTCGACCTTGACTACAACCGTCAAGAGGAAGTGAGGACGGTGGTCGAGACTATGATGAAGGCACGTCGAACGCATCGCAACCGGATGCATGCGTATTTCAAGAAGTTCTCGAGTAAAGAGGCTGCATTGCTGAAGCCGCATCCTGATACCACAGAAGAACAGTGGAAGGAGTTATGCGATCTGTTCACCAGCGAAGCATTTTTGGTACGTGATTAAAGAAACCCGTTGCCTAAATTGATTTGATATTTAATTTCTTAAAATATCGCAGAAACGAAGCGAGCAAAATAAGAAGAATAGATCAAAGTTGACCGTGAACCACGCTGCACGAGCTTGCATGGTTAGTTAAGAACTAAAATTTAGACTTTATTGATATTTTTCGTCAATAACTTTATGCTATTGCCATGTAGAAAACTCAGGAAAACGACGATATCAATTCTGCAGAGCTGTATAAAAGGAATTATACAAACAAAGATGAGATTTGGACCTCAGAATGAGCGAGAGAAATTTATGTAAGTCGCTTTCATTTTAATCTACTTTATGTAATTTATGTATATTTATCTACTTTAATGTTTCTGGTAATTATTACCATTTTTTCAGGAACGGATGGATGCCTTCCAGCACCAGTGTGATTTAGAAGGAAAGACTTACACAGAAATTGAAGTATATTCCGAGATATTGGGCAAGACGTCGGGATAAGTTCGGGGATTAGGACGCGCGGTTAAGCCTTCACCTTCATCAACTTTGACTAGACAATCTTTTGATCTACAGCACCAGCTAACAAAGGCAAGGGATGAGATAGAAGCGATGAGAGTTGCTAGAGAAAAAGACTTGCAAGAATTTGCGAAGAAACAAGCTGAGGGAGGCCACGCTGAGGGACCACCGTGAGGAGCAGCGGGTGGAGCAAGAGCGCATCCGGTTGGAGCAGGAGGAGCGCATGAAAATGGAGCAAGAGCGCATGCGAGTGGAGCACGAGGAGCGCATGCAAAAGGAACAAGAGCGCATGCGAAAGGAGCAAGAGCGCTTACGGGCAGAAATATCGAAGGAGCTAGAGAAGAAAATGTCATCTGTAATAGAGAAGAAAATGAACGACATGTCAAAGCGACTATTTAGCCAGTTTGGAGGTTCGAAAAGGTAGATGCATCTATGTTGTAATAGTTTTGTGATTATGTATTTTTACGATGTTATTTTCGATTTAATTGCGGATTACTATTTCTTACCATTAATGTGCATTCATATGAGTATTGTATTTTTATTATACTAATAACTGTTATATAAATTTTTTATTATTATTGTTTTTCAAAAATCCAAATTACGTTTCAACCATTCGATCGGTAGTTAAACGCCTAGCTATTAATATATCGTCAATATTAAAAATATGTAATGTCGATCGATCAGTAAAGTCATCGATCGATCGTCACAATTATACCGATCGAGCAGTGACGTAGTCAGTGATCAATCGCTTTCATCACCGACCGATCGGCTTTTGTTAAGACGATCGATCACTAATAAATTACAATTGATTGTCATTACTATAGCGATCGATCGTCTATTTCTTACAAATCCATCGGTAAAATGGCTGATCAATCGCCAATATTTAACCGATCGACCGTTTATACTGATCAATTGCTAGTTTAATTGATCCATCACTAAACCAAGTACGATCGATCGTCACTCGATCGCTATATTTAGTGACGAAAAAAATACGTCACTAAAATGTTTTCTTGACGAAATTCGGGTTTTGTCACGAAATACATTTTGTGACGCTCTTACACTGACGAACCTGGTGATGAAAAAATTTCGTCACTAAAAGTATTAGTGACGAAAGTTTGACTTTTAGTGACAAAAAATTTTGTCACTAAAAGTCTTTTTTTTTTTGTAGTGAATCCTATTTCGATGTAATAAAATTTTGACCGTTCTCTCCCTTAGATGTAGTAGGCACGTACATTGCTGAGCCTCGTAAAATTTTTATATCCTTCCTCTGTCTACTTTCTTATAATCTCTTCGTAATTACCATTGTTTGCGTACATATACATACTTTGCACGTATATACCAAAAATATTAAGATATCAAACATAAAACTAGTGGATGGCAACTTGAGCATGCAGTAGACTTAGTTCAGATAATCACTCGTTCAATTCACCTTGCCTCTTATCGTTTGGCATCATGCTTAATTTGAGGTGGAATTGATCTTCAATTCAAAAATTGACTTTCAGGTGTGTAGATTGTATTTGGGCATGTTTTTGAGTTTTTGTCTTGGTACATCCTTATCCACTAGTCGTCATTGATTCCATAAGTGAAAGGCCAGGAAAGAGAAGACCTATACATAAACAATAATGAAAATAATAGGAGTCATAGTACTATCGTTTATATATAGTATTAATATTAGTAGTTACATGAATTAAAATATATAATAATACTGTTTTTGTCCGATCGTGGCTTGGTATAGGAATTAACAATGTTGGGGGGGAACAAACATTAATTATGCTCCACCAAATTTTCTAATATTAAACTAATTGTGGCACCCACGCGAGCAAGTCAAAGCAATTAGGTCCTACGAATCTTTGAGTGAGGATTTGTGTGCGACAAATACGGTCTTTACGGCTGATAAAGTGTGTAATCAGAAAAGATATCTGATTTTGCATGATCATGAATGCGGATTTTCTTTATTCTAACGCAACGCCCAATCCCATGGTCCATGGTAGTACTCCCTCTCGATCAAGTTGAAATATATGTGTGTATATATGACCGACATAATATTATTGCAGAGTTCTGTGGGTTCAAAAGTCACCCAATGAAAAAGACGTACAGCGTACGTGTCGATCGCGAAAAGAAGAAAAAGGCTTGCTTTGAATGAAATGCCATGTCAATTTCTTCGAGTCTCTTAACGTTGAGAACTACTAATAACACTTAGTACCTTCACTTGTCCAGTACGTACGAGGCACTCCTAAAATTAAATTCAACCGGCAAATTAATTCTCTTTCGGTGCTAACTAAATTATCCTACTTTAATTAAATACTGGTTCACACTCTCGACACTTAAAGGTCTTCTCTAGTGATTGCTCAGTGACCCGACTCTTTTCTGTGGACCAAATTTCATGGCTCAGGCCGTTAGGCGAACTACCAACCAAGATGAACATGCTCTTTCCAAGTGGAAAAAAAAGTGGAAGAATGGGACTTGCACTAGAAGTGCCCCTCACGGTATTCTAACACTTAATTGCATGTGTGTTCAGTGGATAAACCTCCATCTCTCACCAATTATTTTCATCCACCTCCATTTGTTTGGATACCCAATTTGGAAGCGCTTCGAGTGGTACATTGCAAGTCACTATAATAAATGTTCTTTTTTTTTTGCTAGATAAAAACAAAACCACAACAACACAAAAAAAACTAGAAAGGCATATCACAACACCGAATATGCTTGGGGACACTGGCGCTAGTGAAAAAACCAAAGAAACCAGAAGAAACTGCCCACTTAGCTAAAGAGTGAGCCAAGCCATTGCACCGCCTAGAAATCCAAGCTACCTTCCACTCCCTGAATTCTGCCAAGAGTTGCCTCATCACCTCCACCAAACCTGAGATGACCCAACATTGAGATTGGGTTGAAGAAAGCACCTCCCGGCACAGCAACACAGAATCACTCCCAAACAGCACCTTAGGCCACCCCCGCTCCTTAGCCATCACCAACGCCTTGTGCAACGCACAAGCCTCACCAATAAGAGGGTCCATAGCAGCTCGACGTTTCGTGTATGCCATACAGAGGGAACTAGAATAATCTCTAACCGAGATTGCTATATAAGAGCCAAACTGACGGATAGCCGCATCCGTATTAACCTTCACCCAACCTACGGGAGGAGGGCGCCAAAGCCTACCCTCATCCCCATACACCCTCAACCAAGCACTCGAGTGTTCCACAAAATGCCTCAGAATCCTAGCAGATAACTCCTTAACATCCACCGGTTGTTCATGGTGAACCAATAAATTTTGCACCCTCCAAATGTTGTCTAAGACAATAGCAGCATTGAGCACAAAAGCTCTAACAGCACCTGGTTCCAAGTTTAAGCACACATTTGCCTCTAGGATAGTAGAAATCAGCTCAGCCGGAGAAGCCAAAGGAACCAAATTCAATTGAATCGGCCAAGGAAACTACCTCCAAGCCTTGACCACGACACTGCACTGCACAAAAAGATGAAGAGTGTCCTCCGGAGATTCCCTACAAAAGGGACACAGAAATAGCTCTTCGAATTCCCTATGAAGAAATCTGCCCAAGGTCCCTCTAGTCTTCACGGCACCCACAACCACCTTCCACAACATCATTTTGAGTCTATCTTGCATATTCAATTTCCATAGCTTATCCCAAGTCTTCCTGCCCAACAGCAAGGACAAAGGGAACCCTCCGCAACTGATTGTACTTCAAGCAAGATTTAACCGAGAAAATCCTAGATTGGTCCTTAGTCCAAAGCCAATGGTCAACGGAATGAGACTAGGGAGAGGTAATCGCAAAGTCGCATCAGAAGAATCAACCTCAAAAAGGTCCCGAATGAGTCCCTGATCCCACTGCCCATTAACCAACAAGTCACTCACCATGCGGACCGTAACAGAATCAAACCGACCCTATCTCCAAGCAGGAAAGAAATTCTGCCCAGAAGGTAGCCCAGGGTCTTCTTGAAGATTGAAATTAACACCATTTCGTGGGAGTAAACACAATCCTTCCTTGAGCAACGGAAGAATGTTAAGAATGCTTCTCCAAACACAAGAGAAATTGCCCCCGAAACACTATCCGATAAGGATCAGTGACCTTACACTTGCTTCTCACGGTTTGAACCCAAAGACTGCCTGGCGCTGAAAAAAACTTACAGGCCAATTTAGCAACAAGAGATTTGTTCACCTCAAACATTCTCCGCTAACCCTACCCGCCAACCTCCTTTGGCAAACAAATCGCATCCCAAGCACGCAGAGTAAAGTTACGAGATTTGTGCGTAGGGAAACCCTACCTAAAATTCTTCATGAGACGGTCGATCTCCTCGCACCAACCTTTAGGCAATAAGAAGGAGGACATGCAATAAATAGGCATTGACATCGCCACTGTTTTAATCAAAATAGTTTGCCCAGCATGGGATAGAGCTCGCCCCTTCCACCCCGCCACCTTGGATTAGCTTTGATCTGCTTAAAGTATTTTTTCTGCGATCTCCCAACGAAAAGAGGTAGCCCCAGATATTTGGTCTACGCAGACATAGGCTTAACCTGCAAATAATCACAAAGGGCACTAACGAGATATGAGTTAATATTTTCACTACAGTAGAGGGCAGATTTGCCAAAGCTGACCCTTTGGCTGGACCACCTAGAGTAAGTGGAGAGAATGCCTCCAATAATAGTTGCTTCTTGTCGATTAGCCCACGAAAAAATCATGAGGTTGTCGACAAAAAGGAGGTGCGAAATAGGAGGGGCCGACCTATTAACCTTGATAGCATGAAGTGAACCACGCCCTCTGAGCCGATAATCTATGAGCCGACCCATTCAAGATGATCGAAAAACTAACAGGGGATAAACACTGTTGCATCCAGCCGATCCAATTGTCACAAAAACCAAAATACTTCATGACATGGAGAAGGAAGAGAGGGGATTGTCTCCGAAGGCAATCCCCTCAGGATGTCCGGCTGGACGGCTGGATGCCGTCCAGTCGGACATCCAAGGGCTGAGAATGGGAAGGGTGTGGGTCCCGTGCGGGACCCACACCTGCCCGGGCAGCCCGAACAGAATGCTGCCCGGGATTCTCAGCACTTAGATGTCCGGCTGGACGGCATCCAGCCGTCCAACCAGACATCCGGAGGGGATTGCCTTCGAAGGCAATCCCTTCTCGGAGAAGGAAAGCCCATTCCATGCGATCGTAGACCTTTTCCATGTCGAGCTTCAAAGCTGCCAAACCTTTCCTTCCCCGCTTAGCTTTTATAGAATGGAGCACCTCATGACTCAGAATAATATTCTCCTGAATTGCGCGGCCAGGGACAAAAGCTGCTTTGTAAGCCACATTGCATAGACTGATCGGCCTGTACTGTTCAATCTTCGTAGGATGTTCCACCTTAGGCAACAATATGATAGAAGTGTGATTTAATTGGTTGAGTAGAAAACCAGTTCGGAAAAAATGGCGCACCGAAGCAATAAGTTCCTCCTTCACCATACTCCAATAAAACTGATAAAAGATAGCCGACATTCCTTCCAGGCCCGGTGCTTTGAGAGCACCCAATTGATTCACAGCAGTTGTAATCTCCTCCACCAAAGGTTGAACAATCAAGCAAGCATTATCTTCAGCAGAGATGTTCGGTTAAATAAGCTCATCCAATTCAACATCAAAACCAAAACTCTTCCTCGTATACACGTTCGGAAAATATTGCACAATGTGGCTCCCGATCCCCTCTTGGTCCCTCAACCAACCCCCATTGTTGTCTTTAAGCGCTTCAATATTATTACGCCAAAGTCTAATAATGGTAGACAAGTGGAAAAACTTAGTGTTCAAATCAAAAGTTGTTAACCAACTTACTCGTGACTTCTGTTTCCAAATGCATTCTTCGCGCCGCAAAGCTTCATCCAACTCGGCTTGAATACTGCGTTCAGCTTCCCAAATTTGATGGAATGGTCCAAACTTTGTACAAATGTTAGTCTATCTTTCAGATGCAATAACTTGGCATGAACCATGCCAAAAGAATCCCGATTCCACCTCCTCAAAGAATCTTTAGTGGCCTTGATGTGCTGCACCAAACGGAAGGGTGGTGAGCCTTTAACTAGAGCAACCCAAGCATTAGCCACCACGCCCTTGCTCGATACATCGCGGGTCCAGCAACTCTCGAACCTGAAAGGTTTCGAACCCGCCCCCATGGCGCCATCTTTAATCATGATAATTGGAGAATGATCTAACGAGTGCCGAGGTAAAGTTCTAATGATAGCTCTCGGGAATAAAGAAGTCTAATCACCGTTCGCCAGCCCCTTATCCAACCTCTCTCGGATCTGATGTCGACCACCTCTCCCGTTACTCCATGTAAAGAGTGGACCTGTACTACCAACGTCCACCAGCCCTTGAGATAACCTTAAACTGTAAAAACTATCCAAAGACGAAGATGCAAATGGGCATCTGCCTCTCTTCTCATGTTGCCCTGAGATCGCATTAAAATCCCCCATGATCAACCACGGGCCACCAAACAACTTTCCAATACCCTCCACCTCCTCCCAAAAGTTAGCCTTCGCACTACTGTCACAAGGACTATGCATGAACATAAGAGCCCAAGGCTGGAAATAGGGCTCAACAAAAAGAACAATACTAATAAGATGCTGCTTCAGAACCACCAAGTCGAAATCAACGCCCCGCCTCCAAGCAAAGATCATCTCGCCTCGCAAACCGATAGAAGGAACCTCCAAGGAGTTAGGATTGCCTAAATTAGTCAGAAAATCCGTAGCAACAGAAACCTTAGCCTCCGCAATGCATAGACAATCCGGATTCCATTGTCTAAGCATCACCCCCAAAGCTCTAATTGACGAGGCATGGGCAAGGCCCCGACAATGCCAAAAGAAAACACTCATCGATGCTGAGGGGCATGGGATGGCCCGCATCCTCAGTCTCAGAAATAGAGTCTGTGATCTCACACCCAAACTCGTTCTCGATCCTGAGCAGTGCTCCCGCACACTGCTTGCCTTTGGCCTACCTTTCAAGTTTTTTAGACAGCCCCACCAAACCACTTTGTTGCCGAGCATTCCTCCCCCAGCTAGCAAGTGAGAGTGATTCCTCACCACCTTGACCACCCAGATTGTAACGTCCCGGGCCCACACTCCATACAGATAGATTTCCATATAAAATAATGATTTTTCACTATTTATCTAGACCCCAATATTCAAAACTAATTTTGTACAACCAGTAAAATATTCATAAACCGTAAAAAGTCCAAAAATATCAATTCGAGCCCTAAAATTTACATTAGCATATCTGATATTTCCAATATCGATGAAGATCTCCCGAAATAATACAATATCGAATTCCCCAACATTAATCTCCAAAAGCACTCTTGCAAAACACACCTTCGAAGCACAAATCTATCTGAAGCTCCTCGAACTTCTCTAATTCTGCCAACTCTGAAAAATATGAGGGTTGGGAAAAAGACAATTTATAAGCACAACCGAGATCAAGAAAAAAAAATAGTGAGAAATACTAAATGAAAAAAAACATAATTTATATCAAAATATCTCACACCAAGCAACGTAGTGAAATTATCAATGGTCACACAGACCTCAATGGTCATACAGACCTCCATGGTCACACAGACCCCAAACCCCAATGGTCACACAGACCTCAATGGTCACAAAGACCTCAACATTTACAAGCACCAGAGTAGTTTGATAATAAGCTCACACTACAAATTCACAAAATAGGCCAACTATTTCAAATGAGCTGTAAAATCTCATTTTACCCTAAATTTGTTCAGTTCCCCAAATAATACATCAAAACCATATAAAATATGGTACACGTTTAAAATCTCATTGAAGAACCATTTACCTCGAAAGCTTAACCAATCTTTAAAGCTTCTCCAATATTTGTTGAACAATCTCTCGGAAACTAGTAGCACCACTTCAATCCAAATTTTGGTTTCCAATATACATTCACTGCAACTATTTATTAACCTCATTCTCTACAACTTTAAAATTCAAACATACATCTATCCATCACTTTTAAATTCAAACATAAGATCTTTATCGATATCTTTCAAATTCAAATATAAGAATAGTCTTTATCCATATCTTTCAAATTCAAATATAAAAATAATCTTTATCCATATCTTAACCTTTAAATTCAAACTCAAGATCAAATCTATATTCAAATCTTTAAATTCAAATATCGATCACATCTCCTTTAAATTCAAACTCAAGATCAAATATATATTCAAACCTTTAAATTCAAATATAGATCACATCTCCATTTCAGCAACTTTAAATTCAAAATACGATTCAACCTCTGTCCAAAAATCAAACATAAGATTAAGTCATATCTCTTCGTTTAAAATTCGAATTACTCACTTACACCTTTTCGGGACGGGATATTAATCCTTAAGCTTTTCTGAATCACCAATGTGTTCGTGGACCTCTTCGGTGCGTCCTCCAATAGTTGAGAGGACTCGCGTTTTTTCGCTTTGCCAAAAGTAGGATTCCAAAGAACCAGATTGACCTTCCTAAGCCATATTCCTTCAGCCTTTCTTGATAAGCTTTTGTACAAGGATGGGCTCTCCTTCCCACCATGAGAAGAGCGCTGCACATCATGACCTGAAACCAATGGCCCAACAGGGATATCAGTAAGACCTTCCTGTCCTCCAAAAGGAGGCTGCTACCCTTCAGCAATAGGGCCCAAAACAATGTCATTAACGCGAGAAGGCCCATTCTGGACCGCCAGAAGCCCACTCGGGAGTAGCCCCCCCCCCCCCCCCCCGCATTGCCTTCGATGGCTCTAGAAGACTCTAGAGATGAAAAGGACAAACCACCCCTTTTTCTCTCTTAACCAGAAGCCAAATCCAATTCGTGCTCTAATGATTCCTGCCACGCCCCCAAAAGCCGTAGGCTATGTTTGGTTTAGGTCTTGAGATATATTTTTGTGTTTTTGTTTTTTTGAAAGTAGTGTAAATTCTCTTGTGATTGGTGAAAAGTGTGTTAAAAGTTGTTGGAATTTGTAAAAAATTATTGGGATTGGTGAAAATGTATTGGAATTGATGAAAAAGTGAGTAAAAAACGTTTTAAAAACGTTTTGAGATATGAAACAAACATAGCCGTAATCTCCCTATCTTTCACACCCGGGAGTTACTTGCCGGCCCCTGCAATGATTGTCCGTCCTTGCTCAACAACTGTCACACCCTCGACCTCACTGAATTTCGTCAACCTGGGCTCATTCGCTGTCACATTCGAGTCCAACGTCCGTAGCAGGTCTGCAATGTCAGAGAGCGCATCCTGACATGTTCAGAGAGGCTCGTGGAATTGCCGATATCGCCCTGATCTCAACCAAAGCTGTCTGGCTCCACCGAATTAAGCTCTCCGACGAGGGCTGACCACCACACTCCACCCGAGAGGACTGGCCACCACAGATTTCCCTTTGGGTGCTATCTATTGGTGTTGTGCTTGATAAGTACTGGGCTGTAATCTATGTCCATCACCAAAACGTGAAGCAAATTTCTCAGGCCTGGAGAATCTCCTATAATCTGTAGAACCAGCAATCATCCGGAGCTGAAACAGTCCGGATCCTGTCTTTGAGCACCAATGGCATGGCTGTTGTTTGTCAAATATCCAATTCGGCCACACTTGAAACAAAAACTAGCCAGCCGTTCGTATTTGAATTGGACTTAAGTGTCTTCCCTGTTGGGATGGGGGAGGAAGAAACCTGGGCACATAGGTTGGGATATGGCCAGAAGAATTTTCACTCGAATATACTGAGTGACCCAAACATTTTGATGTGATTTGAAATCCACCTCTAGAACCTTTCATACCTTACAAGCAGCCCTGCCTACCTTTTGTCTAGTGGTTTGCCCCAACGGAATCCCGTGCACATGTACCCAAATCGGAATCGCCGCAAAATCCACTTCATTGATTGTTCCTCCTTGTTCCAGTTCTTGTAAGACTAGCGGGAACCCCTTTATGGTCCAAGGGGCTTGGTCCAGAATCCGTTGTCTGGTCTCCTTTGTAGGGAAAGAAAAGATAAATCTATCATTGTCGACCTCCTCAATAACCAGGTTTTTGAAAGATCTGTAAATAGCAACCCGAGTGCCAACCCTATGAAAAGGTCGATCAGAGATAATTTTGCCCACTAGCGAGAGTTCAATCCCAGACACCTCGTCTGGTTCCTCCCATTTCACAACTTCCCCTCCACTAGTCCTCTCCCCTGGGACAATGGATCCGGGAATGTCCTCCATGCCAACCAGCCTTTTACTACCCAAGCCAAAAGACGAAACAGAAAACCTGGAAAAAAGCAAGGACATAAAGCCCCAGGACGCTCTCCAACCAAGAGCAGAAAAAATAACGAAATCAGTTAACCAATGATCCCGTAGATCACCACAAGAGCCTCAAGCCCCAGGAAGCTCTCCATCCAAGAGCAGGGTAGAATACCGGCGAGGAGCCTCAAGCGCCAGCGAGTACGGAGAGCATTTTCAAAATAGTACGAAAAGCATTTTTATGGCCAAGATTTTGTTTCGATTCGACACCACTAGAATAGATATTCGATCTCGAGGGATTTTTTTATTATCAAACTACCACAAACTTTATTGCAAAGAAAATACAACACATCTAGGGGATTAGTCACAGTACAGATACAAAACAAGTCAGGAAAAAGTTCATAAACAACTGCGTGACCTCCAACACTAAGCTTAGAGGCAACCCAACGAGTCAAGGGGTGCGCCAAATCATTAGCATCACTAGAAACAAAATGAAAGTCACAAAAAAACAAAACCAGCTGCACAATTCAAAATGTCTCTAATTCTGCCATGGATCCTCCAATTTACATGTGCAGGATACTTGCTTAGAGCTTCAATAGCAATAAGTGAATCGCCCTCCACTGTCACAGCATTAATACCTCTTTGCTTGGCTTCTTCAATTCCCATCTGGGCAGCACAAACTTCTCCCTCTAAAGGATCATCCACATGGAATTTATGAACGCAAGCACCAACTAACTTTCCCATATGATCTCTAATCTCAAGGGATTAATAGTTAAAGATCTTGACATACGCTCGTCATATGCATTGGCACACGTGTGGAAGAACATTCCACGTGGACTTCAGGACTTTAAAACTTGAAAACAATTAATGTCCAGAAATGTATAAGCCTCACATATTTTTTTTTCTACTTCTATCGCTAGACAATTGGTGCAACTTCGAAGCGTATCAATAGAAGATTGCAATTTGATAAAAAAAAATTAATCAAAAAGGGCAAGAAGTTGTAGAAGAAGAGAGTATTCGTTTGAGTGGCCATCCGTCAGGAGGATCGAGTGAGGGATTGTCCCGTATTGAAGACATTTGGTTTCAAAATTTAGAGCCTAAAACAGCCGAAGAACATCAATGTTGACTTGGATCGAAGATCCCGAGAACAAAATTAGGTTGAGCCTCAACTTTCCCTAACCATATTGATCATAATATTTTTGGTATCTTTAATAAAAAAAATATGTTTTTATATAAATGCGACTTTTAAAAATATGCAGAAAAAAAAAAACTAGCAAGAGCATGACAATGCCTAAGGGTGGGCAAATTATCCGGTTTCCAGCAGAATTTCTGGTACCGGTGTTCCGGCACCGGTTCCAGTCAATATTGGATCCCATTTTAGGGAAATCCCGGAACCGGAATTTCCGGTTCTGGAAAATATTTTTTTTAAAATATATTTTTATATGGGTTCCTTAGTATTTAGATACTTGAAATTTTTTATTTAGTTGGTTGCCTTAGTATTTCTCTCCTAAATATTTTTTTTGTTAATTGATTAGTTGATTTTCTTAATATTCTCTTATAAATGTCTTATTTTGTTTTGTTTTGTTTTGTCTTTTTTAGAGATTGAGCATTGGAGAAGCTTGGAATGTTTGATGAATTAGGAAGCTTGGGATTTTGATTCTTGAATTTGGAATTTTGGATGTCCTTTAATGTTTATCTTTTACTTGTTTTTTAAAATTTCAAAGAACTAATTTTAATTTAGAGTTCACCTTTTTGAATTTGGATTATTTATTTACTTGTTTAGAGTTCATCTTTTTCGTGTTTACTTGTTTAGTTGTTTACTTATTTGTATGGTTAAATGTTTGTTTAGTTTTTCTTTTGTAGTTTGAAGAATGTCTTGTTTATTTACTTATTTGTATTGTTTATTTTTATGGTTAATTGTTTGTTAATATTTGGCAATTGGATTATTTGCATTTGAATTTTGGCCTTTATATTGGATGGTAGTATTTTATATGGTATTGGGGTCTTTATTGGACTTGAACATCATTTAAAAGATGTAATTTTTTTGCATAATTAGTTATGAGCCCATACAAAATATGGCCCTTTTAGGCCCAAATAAGGAACCGAAATTTCCGGTTCCGTTTCCGGCAATTCCAGTTCCAATTCTGGTTCCATTCCGGTATATTCCGGAATGGAACCGGAATAAAAATAACAATTCTGGTTGGTACCGGAACGGAAATTGGAATATGCAATTCCGGTTCCGTTCCATCCGGTGCCCACCCTTAACAATTCCAAACACATTGTGAAAGAAAGGTTAAAATGGTAATTGCCCTAAATCAAGGGCGTAAGGTTTTGCTTCTAGAGCTACGATATCTATGTCGGCCACCACGATAACTACTAATCCCAAAGTTTTTTGGTTGGGGAAGCTTAAAGGTTATGCTACTTAGTAAGGATAAGATTTATATAACTACCAGATGCAAATAAAGGTCCCAAAGAGATCAGCCTCTTCAGCAAATTTAGCTTTAAAGGTAGCAAACAAATTGGAGAAGTAACCCCTCTCTCTCTCTTATCGATGATTTTAGAGTTAGCCGAAAAAAGTAACCCGAAATATCATCCTTCAGCCTTCATAAGCTTTATAAAAAATGAGTAATGTCATAGTTAACCTCATAAGAATGAATAAAATTATCAATTCGGCGATTTAAGACCCACAACTTTTTAAAATTATCAATTCTAGCCTCCGTCTAAATTGAACGTTAAATCTGACGAAAAATCATGCAAAATGACCAAAATGGCACTCCAAGATAATTAGGAGTACAAATTTAATTTTTACTAATATTTATGGGGTTAACTATGACTTTAGCCTAAAATTTGTCAATTCCGACAGTCCTCGGAAGTTTAGCAGCTAATTGCGACATTCATCATTCTTTCCTATAAGAGCAAGCCAAAGTTGTGTACAGTTTAGTTTTGAAAGCTATTTAAGTTTAGAGCTAGCTGTCCATTTTATACCAAGAACATCAAGCCCGTTCCTGTAAGCTTCTCCTCACGATGTGGGCTGCAAAGATCAGAAGAGGTATGTTCTTATAGTACACATCTTCAGCTTTATTTTCGATTTTTTTTTCTTCTGGCGACTATGAGATCAAGCTATGCTCGTTTTTTGTTTTGTTTTGTTTTCCCCCTTTGTATCACCTTTTCTGTTGTTTTTCCCAATATTAAGGACCCAAAAACAAAGATTGTGGGGAGAGAAAAAAAAAGACAGGAAGAAATACTTATTGTATCTGTAATACCGGCAAAGAAAGAGCTTCTCTTTCTTGTCAGATATCGTTAATACGTGTGTTTGATTTCGGTAGGGCCATATATTTTCTCAAATTCATTAACAAAATACTGCTCTGTTCCTTCCCTCTCATCATATGGTACTTGGAAGACACAAACAAGCTAGTGTTGCTTTATCCAATCATGGAGCAAGATATATGTATAGTCGTTTCGCATATTGTTATTAATTTTTAAGATAATTTGACAGTTTGGAATTGGGTTTCAGATGGTAAGGTATTGAGAGATGCCCCCATGAGCTTGAACGTCAATGAGAAGTACTTTACTGCACTGTGAACCAAATCCTATGCTGAGTTCTTTACCAAAGTTGAACTGCTTGTGAAGGAGTCCTATTCTGCATCATATTGCCATCAACAGTTCTTTGAAGTTCTTTTCGAACCCCGTCAGGAAACTATACCCACGATTCTTGATTCTGCAATTCTTTTGAAGATACCTAAATTAAAAGGCCTTGTGCTCAACTACTTTGGTATCAGTGTTGAGGCTGCAAACATCTGTAGCCACCTCCTCAAAAGCGTCATCCGCATCCAATCTAACTACAAGTTCCTTCAACATGCACTTGATACGACTGATGATTATGCTCCTGATTAGCAACTCATAGTGAACATTTCAGAGTTAAATACTTTCCTTGCCCAAAACAACCCATTTACATATGGTCCTAACAAGCATGATTTTAAGCTGATTCATGACAAGTACTCATTGGTACTGCACCATCTCAAGTCAATGAGAAAAAGGTGGCCTGGAAACTCAAGGTGATTGAATATTTCAACAAGGAATTTGGGATTTCCATAATAGCAACATGTGGCTTGATAGCAATCACATCCATTCTTCTTGCTACTCACACCTTCACCGTTGTAGTCTTGGGGCCCGCAGTCTTCATCTTTCCATGAAGCGCTCAAACAGAAAGTTGTTGAGTTTCGGATTCCTAAGGACGAGGCTTTTCAGCAGAGTGAGAGAGAAAATTGATGTAGCAGCCAAGGGAACCTATATTTTGAATCAAGATTTTGAAACAATGAGTCGGCTTGTGGCTAGGCTTCACAATGAGGTTAACACACAAGAAAGCCATGATCCAATTCTGTTTGGAAAGAAGGGAGGATAAATTTTCTTTGCAAGTAGAGGAGATTAATAAGAGCGACTTTGGGTTCAGGAAGCAAGTACGGGAGCTTGAAGAGCATGTATACTTATGCCTTGTAACGATTAACTGGGCTAGACTTTTGGTGATTACGGAGATGACTTCATCTTGTGTACAGAAATAGGAGTGGCAGCCATAGTTAGATTTGTTTGTACATTAGATGTATATATATATATTTCTAGATTACGTTCCAAACTAGGAACCGAAATACATTGACCAGTAGGAGTGGTGGGCGGGATCAAAAAAAGGATTGGAGAAAGCCACTATATTCTCCATGCTAGGCAGTAGGAGTGGTGGGCGGACACAATAGACAAGGCTACCAAGACCTATGCTTGACAGCAGATAAAACATCACAACCCGGTACAGAAAGCCTTAATGAGGGCGGAAAAGGATCCACAAGGGATCGGGAAAGGCCACACAGGAGCCGGAAAAAAAACAAACAACATAGACGAAATTAGCACCAACACCACCAGCGAGCAGAGAGGCCAAGACACCTTCAGCGTGGGGAAAGGCACTGGCACATGTACAGCACGTGTCGTCGGAAGGCAGTAACATGGAGGCGCTGGGCTCACCAAAGGAAGCAAGAACCATCCAAGTGGCGTGTGGTCGCCAAAACCGTGAGATCCACGCACCGTCCAATGGGAGCCGGACTGGTACGATTGTGCTCGGCTGGAGGAGGATACGACATTGAGCGAGGCTGTGTCCACCAATGATTAATGGATGAATTGGGATCTACCTTTAAGATTCCAAACAAAAAGGGGAGGGGAGAAGGGGAAGAGAAGGAGAGGAAGAAGAAGAAAAAAATGGGAGGGAGAGGGGGAGGGAGGGGGCGACTGTGGGAAAAGCCGGAGCTCTTCCCACCGCCGGAAGCAATGTTGAAAAGGGAGACAACTAGAGGGGGAGGAGAAAGGATTTAGAGAGAGAGGTTCAGCCTTCTCTCTGCAACACAAGGAGAACGCCCTAGCGGGATTCAAAACTACTATATGTATATTGATTTTGTTCATATTTCCAATTCCTTTCGTCATTGATTTTCATAAGATTTTTTAGCTCTCTTTTCCGAATTAAGCTTTTTGTGAATTTCAAATGACGTATATTGTATACTCCCTTCAAGAAATCTCCAGATGCTTTGATTATGTTTCTGTGCATTTCTTGGCCCCGTTCAGCGGTGATCCTGAGCATTGGGAACCGTGGTTAAACGGTTTTGATGTTGTGGGGATGGTAGGTTTCACTTCTTGATGGTGTCTCTATAGCGGCAGAGTCAGGATTAAAATCTAAGTGTGAAGAACTTTAAAAGTGAAATGACAATTTTTTTTCTTCGTAATTCAAAAAAATTGTCTTAGAGTTACAATGCCGAAAATTAAGGACTAAAAGTGTTAAAAATATTGGAATACATGATACATGCACCGTACTATGTACAAGAAATATGCCTCATCCTTTGATACAGTATATTCCAACCAGTCAAAGTCTTTAAACCATATCTGCCTAAAACCCCTCATTTCTTACCAGTATTTCTTTTTGGGAAAAACATGTCCATGCGATTGAAAATGACATTTGATCAAGTACTCCCTATGAACTTGATCCCTAATCCCAACATCATATGCTTCAATGAGTTTACGTAACCTTGAGTCAGCAATAATATCATCCGAACTAAATATAATGCGAGATATTTTTAAACTAATATCTATTTCAGAATTAGTAGTCATGTTTGGAGTATTAGACGATTCCACGCTACATGAATTTTTAGGAGTATTAATGGTTGCCCTCCGGGCCTCCTTTCTCTATTAGCGGTGCGACTATGATGGACGAAGCAATGGCCTTAATAAGAGGGGTTAATGACAATTTTTATTTTTGCATTTTGATCACTTTTAAAAGTTGGTCCCTGGTGTTTGTCACATGTAGTCCCTAAGAGTTTTGAGATGTTAAACTGCACGTTAACGAATTGTTCAATTAACTAACGGCTGTACACTTTATGACCATTTAGAAAAATGATACGTGTAATAAAAAAGCGTGAGTTCAATATGAGAAACAAAACCACATAAATCAATGAATAGATCAAGTAAAAGATGAGCATAAATGCGGAATGAATGGGGGACAAAGAGGAAACGATCGGTCTCTTGCACCATCCAAAGTCGACTAATAAATAAAGGGGTTAAATGCATGTCATGCCCCTGTGGCATGCGGAAATAGCAAATATGCCCCTGAGGTAAACAAAGTCCTTATCATACCCCTGAGGTAAACATTCAGGAGCAAATATGCCCTTCCGTTATGTGCCGTTTGAAACACTAACGGTAAATGCTGACGTGTCAAAATTAGACACGTCAGCACCAATCATAACTCGACATGTGGCATTTTCGAAAAAAAAAACCGGGGGAGAACCTCCGAGCGGCGAAGGGAGCCCAGATCTGCCATGCCCCTGTGGTATGCGGTCAACATTTACCGTTAGTGTTTCAAACGGCACATAACGGAAGAACATATTTGCTCCTGAATGTTTACCTCAGGGGTATGAAAAGGACTTTGTTTACCTCAGGGGCATATTTGCTATTACCACATACCACAGGGACATGACATGCATTTAACCCTAAATAAAGTGACCTGAGCTTGTCATACTTCAACGTGAGTTCTCACATGACAGTTTCATTCAAGTTTACTTTCGTGATGTGGGGAGAAGCAACGTCGCCCTCCATGCTTAAATATACTCGACCCCTAGAGCATTTTTCAACTTTCAATTTTTCTGTCTAATTCAGGAGATAAAAAAAAAGAGTCTATACGATTTAAAATTTTATGGAGACAATATTAAATACGATGAGAATCAAATGCTTTACATACACATTTCTCTCTTCTAAATTGAATCTTCTAATTTGATTAAAAAGTTAAGAAACTTCAAAATATGCTTTATTTGTACGGAGACAAGATAAATATAAAAAAATTACATTTTTAAACCGTTAACTTTTTATGATCAACCCCTTAAATGAACTGGTACTTCCAAATCGCAAAGCATAATTTTTCTACGTATATAAATACTACGAATAGAAGTTGTTGCATTACTTCTCATCAATCTCACACAAGTGAGGCCTGTAATTAATTCGCAGATGACAAGGTTATAATTGACAGGAACCCCATGATCGTCCTAGAAGAGCCAAATCCATGATAAAGACTACAATTTTGATTGATTCTGATTTGATATATTCCTTGATGGAAGGAACAAATCAGAATTTGTACCATATTGAAGGTTCCTGACCTAGCCTATAAATAAAGACCTGTGTATACCATCTAACACATACTCTCTAAGGCATAGACATAGGTTGGAAGAACCTTAGTTTCCGTTTCTCTCTAAGAACTCTCGTTTTCGTTCAGCAGAATTATTCTGCAGAGATTTTGTTCAAGTGCTGAGCATAATGATAGGAGGTAAACGTTCACTACAAAAAAAACAGGAAACAACAGTGGTCGTAAAACCGCTGGTAAAAGGCAAAAAAACGCCGCTAAGCTTTTACCAGCGGTTTTTTACCGGCGTTTTACGTCTGTTGCCTTTTCGCCGTCGGGAATGCCTTCAACAGCGTTTTTTAGAAACGTTGGTGATTCTCTACCTTTCAACAGCGGTTTTTTAGCGGCGTTTCTAAAAACGCTGGCGTTTCTCCTGATTTTTAACAGCGGTTTTTTAGCGGCGTTTTGAAAACGCTGGCGTTTCCCTACTTTTAGCAGCGGTTTTTTAGCGGCGTTTCTAAAAACGCTGGTGTTTCCCCGCTATATAGCAGCGGTTTTTTAGCAGCGTTTTAAAAAATTCTGGCATTTTCCCTACTTATAGCAACATTTGCAACCGCTGCTATAGGCCAAAAACGCTGCTATAATTTTTTTTTGGGAATTTTTAAAACAACACTAATTTTTTCCTATATTTTCGTATAAGTCTTTTTTTAATCTGTAATACAAATTTATTTTAATAATCATAATTAATTGGATATAAAAACTTAAAGAACAAGGATAGTAAAAAAAAATATACTTCATCATTGATTAATAATATTTTACAACACAAGAATCTCTACAAGTAATCTAAAAAATAACAAGTTTCTAATATAAAATAACAATAAGTAATGACGAATTAAAATATTCAAATACAACACAATAAGCAAGGACAAATTAAAATCTTCTCCTTTTACACATCAAAGTCCTCTTGAATTCCTGTAATTGAAAACAAATATCTCATGAGAAATAGAAATAGGTTAGCTCATTATGCATAATCTCAAACCCAACTTACAAGTAATCATTTCACATTGTATGCTTCTGAAGCTACATTACTGAAGTAGTTGCATAATATGGAAGAATGGTGAATGGTAACTGGATCTCATAACAATTGAAAAGCAAAATAAGATAAAAGGAACAATCTCTACATTTTCCAGAAGTGCATTTAACAAAGAAGATAACAAATAATACACTTTCATTGATGGGAAAGAATGGAATTTAAGGTGACCACTGGCATTTATGTCCAAATCTATGTCTTCAAACACCCAACAGAAAATAAGACACATTTGCATCATCCCCTGATGAGTTCCTGGTCTATTTCCTTCCAAAATGAGACACATGTAGAGTGACCTCCACAGACATAAATTATAGTGATAGAACGAACAAATACTTGTGGACCGAGCAACTTACGCTGTCTCTTCCCAGAAAAGACCGTTGTTAAAAGACGGCAAAATTTTTAGCATCGGTTTTTTAATGGCGCTCACAAAAAACGCCGCTAAAAGGAACAATCTCTACATTTCCCAGAAAAGACCGTTGTCACTTTTAGCGGCGTTTTTTGCGACCGCCCGTTAAAAAGACCGCTGTTAAAATCCGATTTTTTAGTAGTGCCTGTGCAAACACAAATAAGAGTTTCAAATTCAAGAGCTAGTCCACATTTATAGGTAAGCAGAGTACTTAACTACCAATGCTAAACCAACAGATTCAGAACCGTCCATATGTTATGAAACGCTTGTAAGCATTTAAAATTGCGCGCAGGATTCCATACTTGATTCAGACAAGAAGAATTCCATACTTGATTTTTTAGATATGTATAGGATTCTACATATCATGCCACTTAACTGATCTCCAGCAAGAGGATCAGGAACATTTTCAACAAGTATAGGCTTTTGCTTCAAGGGATCAGGAGCGAATCACCTGAAATAGTCAAATAAAATGAAAAAGAAACAGGTCTACATTAGACAGACTGAAATGTTAGCTAATGCCAAAAGCAAGTGACAATTGTCTAACATATCAAAATTCCATCACCATCGCAGTCGTGACACATTCAAAATAAATGACAAACATGCATTATTATCATGTGACTCATGTCTCATTCCTCCCAGTTGCAGTAATCATAAAACAAGAAACTGCATATACAGCCAAAAATCATCAATTTTTAGCTTCCTCCACATGAAATCCTTAGAGCTATACAAATTCGATATTGGTATTGTTGACATTGGAATGATCTGAAACGGATCACCCAAAAGCAATCTCAACTAAATGACGGGACTTTTTTAAAGCAAAAAAAAAAACGAAGGCATAATTGAGAAAAAAAATCATTGTTTCAGAATAAGATAATCTTATAGAGGCTGTATTGAGAAAGCAAAAACAGATATGTTTCTGAAATAAGCTCTAATACTAGACTAAAGTGCAAAAGTAGCATCAATATCATGATTTAGCTTGAAGCAATTTGACTAGTATATAACTTTATGTCTCAACTTCAAGAATTCCCTAGTTCAAATCAATTTTTACGCATTTCATCAAACACCTTCAAGGCCATCTCAACTCTACAATGTGCATATACTTAACCATCTTAGACAGCTTTTCCCTTTCTTGTTCCCTTTCTTGTTCAATAAATGTTCATTTTTCTTGAAGCAGAAGTTACTTCTTTTGATGCTCGAAAGCCCTCCAGCTTATCACTTGCGGTCACCTCAGTTAGTGCTACAAGAAAAATGAAGAATATACAATGAAATTTCGAATTGAGATTAGTTTATTCTGAAAATATGTGGTCAATGAGCTGATGGCATGGCATCTTTCACGAAAAAGGATAGCAGGCATCCAAAGCAATACACATCTCAGTATGAACTATTGCAGCTGTTCAAATATTTCTTCTGCTTTCTCACAAAGTCTCTCCCTAG
Source organism: Myrica gale (assembly GCA_963930655.1). NCBI lineage: Eukaryota > Viridiplantae > Streptophyta > Magnoliopsida > Fagales > Myricaceae > Myrica > Myrica gale. Next base: position 13,060,064 of record OZ005614.1, read on the forward strand.
CAAATGCATTCACCAAAGCAGTATATGTGCAAATATTAGGTTTACACCTTTGACTTCTCATTTCATCAAACACCTTCAAGGCCATATAGGACTTACTTGCCTGCAAATATTAGGTTTACACCTTTGACTTCTCATTTCATCAAACGCCTTCAAGGCCATATAGGATTTACTTGCCTGCAAAAACCTCATTTTAAGGAGGAAAGATATCCAGAGAAAAATAAATTTAGGGAGACATTAGAAGTAACATTTTCAATTGCAGATTATCTCTATATGGTTACCCCAGAGCTAAAAATTGAGAAGATAGGAAGGAACCAGCCAACGTAAATAGAAAATACTACATCTCAATGAGCTAATTCAGTTCTTGAAATTTTTGGAAATATAATCACCATGAAAATGGTCATTGCCTCCGAAACACACTGCCGAAATTGCTTCTGCAGAATACTGATGGATGTCTTCCCTACATGTGATTGAATATCCTCCGCAACAAACCCAGTAGAGCACAAAAATTAATCTACTTTCTTCAGAAGACTAAACAGTTGGGGGAACTAACTCTATAAGGACATAATAATGGGAAACATGGATATAGTGTACCTTTCACTATTAGGTTGACGATTCAGCGTTGGATTCGTCAAAAGTTCAACCTCTTCCTACAACAAAACCCAAACCCATAAATAAGAGGAACCTGCAGAAGTCAAAAGGGGGAAAGTAAAAATGAAATAGGAACAGGGGAACTACCTCCGGGAGCTTGCCCAACCCGGGTGAAATTGGGTCTTCTATCATTGAATCCGTGAATGAGGAGGAGGAGGAGATAGTCCGAGTGAGGAGGAGGAGCAGCCCACTGCAGTGTAAGCGAAAATGAAATCGGGGAAAATAGGCGGTTTGATAAAAATAGCAGCGGGGAGCGAAAACGCGACTTTGCCGCGAAATGAAATTTTCGCTCCCACTTCTTTAATATTGTTTTATACTTCAATAATAGATATAAAAAAATTATCTTTTATTTTTTCTTATTCTAATAACTTTGACAATATAACATTTATTTTGTTATTACACACAAATTAATTGTATAAATTAAATTCACCATATATTTTTTTTAAATAAATAATATTTCATAATTAATTAGTATTATATTACAAATTATTTACTATAAATAATATTTAAATTACTTAGATATAATCAATAAATATTGAATTACCATAACAACTATGACCATATATTAAATTATGTACTTTAATTGTATAAGCTAATTAATCTCACAATATCTTTTTGTTTGAAATTAAATAATATCACCAAGTATTAAATATTATTATATTACTAATTATTACAAATATAGATGTTCATTATAAGCATATGATAATAGATGTCTAAACTACTTAGATTTAGTCAATAAAAATACAATTATCAGAAAAATCATAGATATAACTTTCATAACATTATTTCTAATTCCACATAACAACTTCAATTTTCATTAATCTCCTTTTAATTCCATATTTTATTATGTAGGTCTCCTAAAATATTTTTTAAACACATGACAAAATAAAAATATGTATTAAAAGGAATAAATAGTCTATAAAATATTTATTAACATTAAATAAAATATTTTTTAATTTTTTTAAATTTTTTTTCAAATTATACCTATAGCAGCATTTTTTTCAGGTGAACTTTACAGCGGCGGTCAGTATAGACCTGTTTTTTTGTAGTGTTCGTTGTTAAATGCACTTATACTTAACACGCGTTTGATTAGTTATTATTTTTTTCCTGATTTCCCTTAAATAACTTCAACGTAAACAACCGCTGCTATCTTTATACTTAGTATTAAAATAATCTTAATTAGAAAAGGTTGGGAGTAATAATATATAATTTAAAATAATCTTAATTTAAATAGTCTCTGATAATGTCGTACCTACCTAATTAATCTAAGTACTTTATATGTATGTACATACTTAAAGACTAAATCATAGCCTCGAAAATCGTATATTAGGTTATGTACTTTAATTGCATAAGCTAATATTACTTTATGTTTAATTTATTGGATTATGTTAATGACATATGAGTGACATAAATCTAAACTACTTAGATTTAGTCAATAAATGATATATGCTCATTTAAAATAAATTTTTTCAAATTCATGAGTGACATATTATACTATAAATGATGCAAAAGTATCATACACAATATATTATACATGAGTGACATACTATACTATATAAAATATTTAATTTTAATATGTACAAATACTTTATATGTATGTACCTATATACCTAATGACTAAATCATAGCCTTTAAGACCATATATTAAATTATGTGCTTTAAAATATATCATATAACAACTTCAATTATCGTAACACTCCCTCTAATTCCATATTTTATTAACAACTTTAATCTCATTTTAATTACCTACATACTTATTGCTTATATAAATATGTATATACTTATAATCCATTTTTTAAATGTCTTGTTTTATTATATAATAAATTGAGTCACAATACATGTGGGTACACTTACATACTTATACATATTACATTGTAGTAAAAAAACAAATTCAATATAATATTGTTGTCACAATACATTATATATATTATACTATATATATATACATGATATATATGTGCTAATTAACCTAAGTACTTTATATATATATATATATATATATATATATATATACCTAATGACTAAATCATTGCCTCTAAGACCATATATTAAGTTATGTACTTTAATTTCATAAGCTAATCTCATAATATATTTTTGTTTGAAATTAAATAATATGTAATAGTTAAATAGTATTATATTACTAATTATTCAAAATATATATGCTCATTATAAGTATGATAATATATGTTTTCTAAACTATACAATAATGACTTCATTGGTATTGAATTAACCAAGTAATTTTTTTAGGTTGTGCTTGTATAGAAGGTTTAAAATAATCTTTACATATTTTGTCTATATACTGACATATAATATAAAAGTATAAACAATTTATAACATCTTTCTTTTACCGCTGTCATAACAAGTGCCGCTTAAAGTCACCTATAGTGACTTTTTTTTTACCGTTGTTAAAAGAACAACGGTCTTTTTAACAGTGGTCATTAAAAACGTCGCTAAAATTCACTTATAGCGGTACTTTTTATGACCGTTGTTAAAACGACCGATGTTAAATAATTTTAATGTCTTTTAACAGCGGTCTTTTTAACGGTGGTCTCACAAAACGCCACTGAAGTCGCATATAGCGGCGCTTTTGCCGACCGCCATTAAAAAGACTGCTGTTAAAAGTCAAAAGAGTTTTGACAGCGTTTTTTTATCGGCGGTCAGAAAAAGCGCCGCTATAGGTGACTTTTAGCGGCGTTTTTCGTGACCGCCGCTAAAAAACCGCTGTTAAAAGACGGTTTTTTGTAATGGTTCCTACTTTTTAAATTCTGATGCGTACAAATCATGTTGATTTTGTTTTTCATCTAACATGTGGTATCAAAGGCAGCCTCTAAGATCATTATGTTCGGTATAAGCCTTTTGTTTATTCAGTGCCTATGCAATTTTGTTTTTGCCCTTGCCGTATGATTTCATACTGTATATGTATGCTTTGTTTTGACCTTTGCTCCTTGCCTCTCTGTTTCATTCTTGGTTCACACCTTCCATGACATAAACATATATTTTTTTTATCTGCCATTACTTTTGTTTTGAAGAAAAAGGCAATTCGGGTTTTGGTGCAAACAAGAACATTTTTTTAAGTTGAACCTCTTCATTGGAAGATATTTTGTGTTTTGGTTCTTGGAGATATAGCAGAGACAGGGAGAGGCAGGATCTTCTCTATTAGTGGGAGGAGATTTTTCACCTCGTCCATGCGACCCCAGGTGGCCGGAGAGGAGACTGAAAAACTCCTCTTCTTGCCACAGAGTAAAGATTGTCCCGTGGCAATTTTTTGGACCGCCGGTGACGAGAGGGTCATGACCTATCGTCATCGGTGCAGGCGGCGGGAATTTAAGCCGCATGATAAGGTAAAACACAAACCTTCGGGTCTGTGTAATGTTTTACCTGGTTGTGGATCCGATTTTTCGGGTAGGAATCCCTACCCAGATGAACTCTCATATTGGGCTGGTTTAGGCTTAGCCCAATTGCGCAAGCCTTAACCCGTGTTGGCAGCCCAAGGGCCTTGAGGCTCGTAGGAACTGGAATCGGGATTGAAGGCCAGTTGTTGTTGACCCACCTGGATCGGGTCAGGAGACCCACGTGGGCGGGCTGCCGGTCCAGTTTGACCCGACACGGAAAGTTATGTGTAAATCCAGAAATATGTTTTGTGTTGGACTAATTTCTAGAATTATATTCAATATTTAAATGATTCAATTCTAGAATTTTAACTCTACATTTTATGCTTGATTTATTATGTGTAAATCCAAATAAATAGATATGTTGATCATGCATAAAATATTTGATGTCTAGACCTAAGAATAATTAACTGAACCTACTAAAGTTGGTGAGAATATGGGGTATAATCGAAGAATGCAGGTCTGAGAAAGTATTACCAAGGTCAAGTCTTAGTTTTTAAAGAGTCATTGTGACCTACCTCACTTACCTGAGAGCTCCTCTGCTTGTGTTAAGGAAAATACTGTTTATCCATCTTGATATATTGGTTCATTTTTGTTCTTGAATTTTGATTAGGGATCTATAAAGTCAAAGGATATTAATGAAGTCATAATTATCATAATAATTTTGGAAGAGCCACAACATTCCAATTGTATATTGGTAATTACATCAAGATTAATATATGAACTTCATATAGAAATATTAATATCCGTGTGGTAATTAATTCTTGAAGTTATTTACTTCTCCCCGTAGGGAGGTTTTTAATTTTATGACTTAGTTAGATTAAAATAATATTTTTTTATTAAAAATTAAATTTTCTTAGGCCCACAGGTATGAAAAATTTTGTTCTTAATATTTAAATTTGTTAGTTTTAATAATAAAAAGTAAATTTCATGCATAATGTAACCTTTGCCCATAGGTAGGTTGAAATTTACTATTAAATTAATATTGGTTGATTTAAATATGGTTAATTCGTAGCAATTAAGTTGTTTTTCTTTGGTTGTATTGCAGTTGTTTCTTCTTTCCTTATTGATAGTTCGTTGCGTGCTCCAATGCTAAGTGCTGATAATTTTTCAGACTGGGGTGTATGGGAATTGATGAAGCGCTCCGTATAGAGGAACCACCCACTATCACTAAATCATGTACACAGCAGGAGATTTCAAAATATAAACGGTGGGAGCGATCTAATCCCCTCAGTTTGATGTTCATGAAATCTTATATCATTAAGAGCATTAGGGGTTCTATCCCTGAGTGCACTAAGCTAATGACTTTTAAAGTCTATTGAGGAGCAATTTGTTACTTCTGACTAGGCATTGGCCAACACCCTGATGGAAAGGTTGTCAAGCAAATCAATCAACAATTCAAATAGTGTGCGTGGACACATTATGGAGATGAGGGACATTGCGGCTCAATTGAAGTCTCTAGAGATTAAAATTTCTGACTCAATCTTGGTCCATCTGATTTTGAGCTCTCTCACAGTCGAGTATGGTCCTTTCAAAATATCATACAATACACATAAGGAAGCATGATCAATGAATGAATTATTGACTATGTGTGTTCAAGAGGAAGAGAGCATGAAACTTGAGAAACCCGAAAGTGCTCACTTCGTTTCTTATGCTAAGGGGAAGGCCAAGAAAGGCAAGCCTTCCCAGTACTTCAAGAAGGAGAACAAGGTGCCAATAAAGATCAATGACAGTAAGGATACTTGTTTCTTCTGAAAGAAGAAAGGGGCACATGAAGAAGTATTGCCAAAAGTACCTCATGTGGCTCGAGAAGAAAGGTGTATTCCTATCTCTTATTTGTCAAGAATCTTGTTTTGTTGAGGCTCCTTGCAATACTTGGTGGATTGATTATGGTTCTAAAATCAACATTATGAATACATTGCAGGGTTTTCTCACAACAAGGAAGCCGATAAGAAGTGAATGACGCGTTTACTCTGGAAATAAATTGTTCTCATATGTGGAGGCAGTTGGGACTTACAGAATAATTTTAAGAACTGGATTTGTTTTAGATCTTGAGGATGTATTTTTTTATTCCAAAATTTTCAAGGAATTTAATTTCTATTTCAAAACTTGATGTACTAGGTAATGATTTTTATTTTATCAATTCAACTTTCAATTTATGTAGAAGTAATCAAGTCGTTGGTGGTGGAATGAAAATTGATGGTCTTTACAAAATTGATCTAGATCCCAACTTTGAGAACAATTATTTGTCGTTACATACTATTGGCATAAATAGAAGCCTTATAAATGAGAATTCCGGTTTGTTATGGCACAGGAGATTGAGACACATCTCTATTGGTCTTCTAAGATTCTTGAGATCAAACACACTGATCTTTGTGGACCTTTTCCTACTCCATGCTTTAATGGTCAGAGATGTTTTATCTCTTTCATTGATGATTATTCTCGTTTTGATGTATCTCTACCTTATTGATGAGAATTTTGAGACGTTGAATGCCTGTAAGACTTATTAGGCAGAAGTAGAGAAAAAAAAGGAAACAAAAATCAAGATCGTAAGATCTGACAGAGGTGAAGAGTATTATGGAAAGTACACAGAGAAAGGACAAATAAGTGATCCATTTGCAAAATTCCTTGAAGAGGAAGACATTGTTGCTCAATACACAATGTCTGGTACACCACAACAAAATGGTGTAGCAGAAAGAAGGAATCGCACGCTTATGGACATGGTTAGGAGTATGCTTAATACTTTTCATCTCCATCTATTTCTATGGAGTGAAGCCTTAAAAACTGCTATTTATATATATTTTTAAACATGGTTCTATCCAAGGCTGTCCCTAAGGCACCTTTTGAGTTATGGAATGGATGGAAACCCAGTTTAAATAACTTACACATATGGGGTTGTCCAGCTGAAGTGAGGATTTACAATCCGATAATATAGAAATTAGATCCAAAGACAACCAACAGATATTTTATTGGCTATCCAGTAAACTCCAAAGGATTTAGATTTTACTATCCTACACATAATACTAAGATTGTTGAATCTGTAAACGCTAAGTTTTTAGAGGATGCTGAACCTAGTGCAAATTCCCAAAAGGCTGAATTTAAGGAAGCACAAGAGTTGACTGAATCTTCTCCTTTTGGAGATATATTGATTGTGTTTAGGAAAAATCAAATTGATTGCCCTGAACCAAAACCAATTCAAGAAGAGCCAACTCACACAGAACAAGTTGAGGCTGAGTCTACCCAACCTCTGCAAAATATAGAGGAAGTAGAATTAAGAAGGTCCTCTAGAATAAGGAGACCAGTAATCCCTAGTGATATGTTGTATACCTCCAATAGTCTGACTTTGACGTTGAACCTAAAAGAGATCTAAATACGTTTTCACAGGCCATGAATGGAGATAACTCCATGTTGTGGTATCATGCCATGAAGGAAGAGATGAAATCTATGGTAAAGAATCAAGTCTGGGGTCTTGTTGACTTACCAAAGGGAGCTATAGCTATTGACTGCAAATGAGTTTACAAAACCAAAAGGGACGCTTCTGGTAAACTTGAACGATATAAATCTAGACTTGTAGCCAAGTGTTTCACTAAAAAAGAAGGCATAAATTATAATGAAACTTTCTCTCCAATATCTAAAATGTATTCGTTGAGGATAATCATGACATTAATAACTCATTTTGACTTAAAGCTACAACAGATGGATGTGAAAACAATATTTCTAAATGAGGATCTTGAGGAGGAGAGAGGTATATAAGAGAAAACCTGAGGGGTTTGATAATAATAGTCAGAAGACTTGTAAATTAAAAAAAAAACTATATATGGACTAAAACAAGCCTCCGGTCAGTGGTATATTAAATTTTACAAGATTATTACCTCATTCGGATTTATTGAGAACCTTGTGGATCAATGTATATACCTTAAAATCAGTGGGAGTAAAGTAATATTTCTAGTCCTAAATGTAGATGACATTTTACTTGCAACTAATGATTTGAGTTTGCTACATGAAACTAAACGGTTTCTCTCTCAACACTTTGAAATGAAGGTTTGGTTGAAGCCTCTTATGACATTGGCATAGAGATTTATAGAGACAAAACAAAAAGTGTTACAACTGTCTCAGAAGGCTACATTGAAAGGTTTTAGAGAGATATGATATGAGCAAATGTGCTCCTAGCGTAGCATCTATTATTAAAGGGGATAAATTATGTATGGATCAATGTCTCAAGAGTGAATTGGAAGAAGAACTAATGAAAGGTTTACCATATGCATCTGCAATCGGCAGTTTGATGTATGCTTAGGTCTGCACTAGACCTGATATTGCATTAGCAGTTGGTATACTTGGAAGATACCAAAGTAATCCTGGATTGGCGCACTGGAGAGCTACAAAGAAGGTCATGCGGTACTTACAAGGAACCAAGAATTATAGTTTAACCTACAAACATGTTGACCATTTAGAAGTCTCTGGATATACAGATTCAGATTTTGCTGGATGTATAGATAGCAGAAAGTCTACTTCAGGATACATTTTCCTTCTTGCTGGAGGAGCCATATCCTAGAAAAGTTGCAAACAGACTATAGTTGCTACCTTTACTATGGAAGCAGAGTTCATTGCATGCTATGAAGCCACTACACATGCATTATGGTTAAGAAATTTTATTGGTGGTCTCAAAATTGTTGACTCTGTTGAGAGACCAATTAAGATCTTATGTTACAATTTTGTTGCAGTATTCTTTTCAAAGAATCATAAAAATGGAAGCAGGAGTAAACACATAGATATCAAGTATCTTAGTGTGAGAAAAAAAAATTAAGAGACATGAAGTTTCTATAGAGCATATAAGTACTAAGTTGATGCTTGCTGATCCCATGACTAAAGGTTTACCGGTGAAACAGTTTAAAGGTTATGTGGACCATATGGGGCTTCCTGATTCATTTTGTACTTAGTTTATCTCAATTTTCATCTATAGACATGAAGTTATTGAAATAAAGATTTATTGCATAAATTATTTATTATTTATTGTTATCTATGAATATAAATAAAGTAAGACCCGAATGACTTATAGGAAGTTCGTTTATAAAGTTTGATTCCCGTAAAGTACTCATATAATGAGTATTGTGCATTGTAATACATAAAAGGGATGACCGATTATAATAAGGTTTTACCGCCATGATTCGTGTGTAGCATTCATTATGTGAGTGAGAGAATTCCATAAATAGTTGGTCATACTAAAGAACTCAAGATACCATATAGATATATGTCATCAAGGTTAAGTGAGAGAATCTTAGAATATTTTCTTTTAAGTGACCTAGTTGACATATGAAAATAATCTTTTAATTAGTAAAGATTATGGTGAAAATTAATAAGATTATAAAATTAGTGTCAAATTGATTCTGATTACAATTTGATTCTATTGTGATTGATAAAGATTGCAATGTGATTGATTCTGATTTGATATATTCCTTGATGGAAGGAACAAATCAAAATCTATATCATATTTAGGGTCACTGACCTAACATATAAATAGAGACATGTGTATACCATCTAACACTCACTCTCTGAGGCATAGGTATAGGTTAGAAGAACCTCAGTTTTCCTTTTCTCTTTAAGAATTCTCGTTTTAGTTTGGTAGAATTATTCTGCAGAGATTCTGTTTAAGTGCTGAGCATAATGCAAGAGGTAAACGTTTCTACTGTTTAAATTGCGCTGAGTATAAAATCACATTAATTTTGTTTTTGATCTAACATACCCCGCTAGATGAATAACACCAATATTAGGCCACGTACCCCACGAGCGGCTATTCTCTTCTATATGTCTAGTTCTGCGATATCCATCCATATCATATCGTTAAAAATTTTCTCTTTCGTAGGTGAAAACGAAAATATTCCACTGACGTGCAGTAGCATATTTCCGAATCTTATATCTCAATCAATCAATCAATCATGTTGTCTTTGCCTTTCATTAACCAGCCAAAAAGTGATGGACATGATCCGCTCGTAGTGGACTCGGTGCGCAGAATCCGCCATATATGTCCAGTAATACTTTCTTCACTGCTACTCGAACCTTCCATCAAAAGAGAGCAACAAAAGCTGAATCCTACCCACGGCCACCTCTCTAATCAAATCTATCTGAACTTTAGAAAATGACGATAGATAAATAAACAAGAGATTTGTCGCTTTGATAGTGGTGAATGATAACAAGAGTTACAAGACCATATTTTAACGGCCCCAGTACCTTGTTTGTTTTGTGTTACGTATAATTGGTTAATGTGAGTGCGACTATACAGCTAGACCACGCAGATCAATGTTTATAACTAGAGGGAAAATTCGCAAAATTTTTAACTCCAAATTCAGATATTGATTCGTGGTTGATACGGATAAACTACAGATGCAGCAAGAAACAAATTATATGACTAACGAGCATATAATAAGAAGTAAACTTCCAAATTGATTTATTTCGTCGACATTAAATAAGATTATAGAGTACAGAGCATTACAAATAATGGGCGAGCGGGTAAATTTAGGAGCCTAGAGATAGTTAACTGACAAAGAATTTCCACACAGAGAGGGAGGAAGGGAGGGAGGGAGAGCAGGCAAGGGATCCTAAGAACTACTAGTACTAGTACTTCACGTAATGTATCTAGAAGACACAGAGAAAAGTAAGAAGAAGGACAATGGAAGAGACAAATGGCTGCGTTTTCAAATTAAGGGCAGAGTCAGGCATGAAAGGAGGTGCCGGGTAATAGAATACTGGATAGCCAGGTGGTAATAATGGTCTTCGCGGGGGAGGAGGTGCCGCGATAGACCCTGGTGGCACCGGTGGGGTGTAGCAATTTTCAGGACAGGGAGACTCGGGTGGGTATTCTGGCATGGCGGGTGGTGGCGGTGGGTATTCCAGCATGGGGGGTGGTGGCGGTGGTAGAGAAGGCAGCAGCAGTAGAGGTGGTGGTGGGCATTCCAGCATGGCGGGTGGCCTTGGCGGTGGTAGAGAAGGCAGTGGCGGTGGAGAAGGTGGTGGTGGGCACTCAACCACTGGTGGTGGTGGTGATGGCACAGGACATGGGTTTTCACAACTTGCGCACACTGTGCATGATACTTGTTCTTTGGACACTGCCGTTGTCGTTGTAGTACTGATAGAAGTAGTACTTGATGTGCCTGACGCCAAGTTAGAGTTCACGATGAGGAGGAGAGTGAGCGATGGGAGCAACATGCTTATGGGGTTTACACACTCTATCTTGGAGGCCATTAATGCATCAAACTTCGGAGCAGGAGCAGAAAGAATAAGGAGGAGGGTTGAGGAGAAGAAATATATAAAGACTTGAAAGCTGATTTAGATGACAGGGAGACGAGGAAGGAGATAGGAATATTATACGTGTATTGGTGACCGCACCATTTGTCGGTGTTTTATCTTTCTACGGTACCACCATCTTATAAACAGACGAGACAAAAGAAAACCCCATCGAAAAAGATCAAAAGAGTACCGCCCCAATTTCATCCACATTTTTTTTTATGATTTTTCAGTACTAGTTAGCACTTAGCAAGGAGAACAGAGGCCGGCTCGACTGCTCCATTCTTGAAGTTCTTGTCCATAAATATACTGCCTGCGTGAAAAATGATGTTCACGTATAAAAAGTCCAAATTCTGGTCTGGGAGGCTTCGATTCTGTGTCGGCCTGCAATTTTTCAAAAATTGATTACCTCGATTCGATCCTCAGCGAGGGACACAAACTTAACTGAGGGTGTCAGTTTTCAACCCTAGTAACTAATGCTTTTTCTTCGTTATCCATGGGAGTGATAGGAGCGATCGACGATGTCACATTTCCAACCCCATAGTCGCCTTCGGATTATGATTCCGTTATCCCAGTTATAAGGTTGCCACAGCTAATAGAACATTGATATAATTAAACTTTTTCTATATTTAGAGCGTTGATAGAATTTATTAATATATTAACTTGATGAGAGTATTTTATTAGAACCTGTTTTAGGACTTTACGACTAAGATAAAAGCTCTTCCGGCACATCTGGCTAATAATTAATTTGAGTTAGGTGTTCTGTTACGTTAAAAAAGCAGCATTTTTAATGATTAAGGTTAATCCTTTAATAGCACCATGTGTCCAGCCATTTTTTTTTTAAAGGATCATTCAGAAAACGAAAAAAAAACATAAAACACTCTTTTTTCGGGGTAAATAGACAATAAAACTCCCCTGAATTCATTTTTCCTAAGAATTCCACCCAATTATGCCATAAACTCATTTTTCCTAAGAATTCCACTCCACTTCGGACGGGAAGCTATAGCCATTTCATCGCCTCATTAAGCAACTTAATTGCTCAGCTGAAAAGATATATGTATACTTGATTAAACTGTAGCTAATAGCTATTGCTCCTATTTTTAAAAATATTTAACAACCATATTTATCCTTCTTTAATCACATTGCCGAACGCTTAAAGGAATCATGTCTTTCAAGGTGCTAATGAGGTAGTATACGAACTTGTTCGTTAGGCCACCGCCAAGTTTAGTTTAGATAGCAATCTCTGTAGTTATGAGTATTTCACTACAAGACATATAGTTTAAGGTGACAAAATTTTGGGTGTCAAACCAAATTTTGTCACCTAAAGTGAACTTTTCATGACAAAATATTAATTTCGTCACCCAAAACCATCTAGGAACGCCAAAACCGTTCGGACCGGTTAAAAACACGTTCGGACGTATTTCTGGTGTGACGACATACACACGTCGTGAATGAGCGACAATAAAAATCGTCACAAAAATAAAATCTCGTCCGAACGAACAAGAAAACCATTCTGACTCTATGCAGAGTGACAAATTCAAAATCGTCGTAACGGAGTGACCATTACAATCTTCACAATTTTTACAATGTCGTCCGGACGCGTTTTATACAAAGTCCGAACGTAGATTACCTAACGAATCATAATTGTCAGGATATAGTGACAAATTAAAAATTGTCATGAACACAAAACGCAGTCCGGAAGTTACAAATAGCTTTCCAACGAAAAATATAACAGAGTCCGGACGGTAATAAAAAGGTCCGCACAGTTATAATCGCTTCTTCTACTAATCGTGTGGTTCCACTTTGCAAAACTTCAGACCCGTGACATCGATACCGTCAGGACCAATAAATACAGTCCAGACGGTATGTCACGCCCCGAACGACACCCCGTAGGAAACGTGACAGCCGCGAACTATCTCCGGATAGCTCCAGCGTTCTTACTTACTTGCTTACGGCGGAAACATACAAGACCACGAGGGATTCGAGCTTAATCGTACATAATCAGGGTTCTCATTAAGTTTTCATACAAAACACATATAATGTTTAGAATTCAATTAGTGACGGATCTCATCGATCAGGTCACCATACTCAAAATAAGAATAACATCCGGGAACTTCTAAGTCAGGTAGTCCTCCTGACTCTCTTCACCTGTGGCATCTGGAATGACACAATTTTTGAAAACACGTGAGTCAAAAAGACTCAGTAAGGGAAAGACATAACTTGAAACATGCTCTTGACTTATGCTTGCTTAATCATGAAAGAGAATAAACTTGATAAGTGATGCACATGCATGTCATGGATATGTACATGCTCTTGCTTAATTTCGGCCCCAGGCCCTTGAAAATTACTTATTCATACTTGTGCCACTATTGGCCTTTCACAACCATTCCATCTCTTTTACTTGTGGGCTCGCTCCATTTAACCCCTGAAGTCAGGGTTGTGCGTTCCCTTTGGAACCGTCTCCGATTTCCCTTGGAGACCTTACATTCGGTCAAGCTAGCGCACCTTCTCCCATTTGTCCTTCAGTGGCTAGACATGACCCTTGGAGGCACCACACCTTCTCAATGTCCTTCAGTGTGGGTTGCACCGCCTCGTGGATTCACCCATCCTTCTCATAATTGTCCTTCGGTATGGGAGTCCATTTTGATGGTACGGTACCGACCAGTGCCCCTTAACTTAACTTATCGTTTCATAAAACTTCTCATAGTCTTTCCATAAAATCATTGCATAAACTTTCTTCTTGAAAAATTCATGCAATGCACATGTCATGTCATGCTTGATTAAAATTCATGATTGTTCATGAAACGATGCAGTGTGTCATTCCAGTTTTAAAAAAGAAACACTTACTGTCCACTTACAGTATCCACTTACACTCGGTCCTCCTTGGTAGTGTATAAAACACGTAGATCGCCTACAAGCGATTCAAATATTTCTTAGACTTTAAGAAATAGCACGTAATTATTAAATATATAATATACATATAATCTCTGATATTCTTTTAATCAATTAAAGTATTTTATTTACTCTCCTAATATTATCTAACTTAGGTTATTAAATTATTAACCATGTTACAAAATATTCATCTCTATTCCCGATTAGGGTTTTAATCAATTAATAGATTAAGGTTAAATCCAAATCTCCCACTATTAATGTACTTAAAATCTTCACAAGTGTAATTCACTTAGTAATTTCGGCCAAGACCTATTTATTCTAATTAAATCTTTAGTACATGTTTTCAACACAAGGTTTTGCTAATTCCTTGTAACCCTAGCTTCTAAGTCTTAATATCCTTTAATCCGATTAGCCAATCCTAATCTCATTTATCCATCTTAATCAATTATATTCCATTTATCACAAACTAGCAATTAGGGTCTCTACAACACTAGGCATTCGGCCAACACCATGTTCTATGTTTCCTTAGTCAAAATTCATCTCCAATGGTGACCCCTTCCTCCATTCAACAAATTCACAACTTAGGATCTAAAATTCAAAACACAATACAAGTCATCACTAATAGCAATATTCGGCCAACTCAAAGTATCACAACACCACTAGGTTTTCTTTGGTTCTATCACCTTGCATGCATTCTTTACACATAGCACTCATCTACCATGCATTAGGTCATAAATCTTGTATACAACATGGCCAATGTCCAGATCTAAGCATATACAATCCACTCATGAAAACCTAAGCATACATGGTTCGGCTATACATCAAAATCCCACATTTTTCATGCTAAATTTATAATATACATCTCCTTTGCATTCATGACCCGTCTTGCATGTATTAATTTCATATTTTCATCATATACAACCACCAACTCTAGATCTATCATTTAGAGACCTCAACAACACAAGATCTAAAGGAAAACAAACATACCATTCGGCCAAGCACAACCTATGTTAGGTCTAAACCCTTTTTCTAACATACATTGCTCATCCTTGCATTTTATCACCTATCTTGCATATATCAACTTCATATCTTCATCATTAATATCCACATGACTAGATTTATACTTTAGACACATCAACAGCCCTAGATCTAAGAAAATATTCAACTTTCATTCAACAAAACATAACCTAGGTTAGATCTAACTTCATCTAGTATACATTGTCTATTCTTTGCATTTTTCCAACATTTAATCTTAGATCTAAAGCATGTATGTCCAGATCTAACACTTGCACATAACCATGTTCAAAGTCCAACTAAAATAGAACATAAAAACTCAAGATCCAACCCCATATGGTTCGGCCAACATAGAGATGCAAGATCCATATTTACCTTGTTGTTCTTCCTTCCTCCCCTTTGATCCTTTGAAAGCTTCTTCCCCTTTTTCACCTACTAAGCAACCTAATATTCTTAGTCATTCAGATCTCACCATATCCAAGCATAACAACTCAAACCCTAAGATCTAAACACAAGAGAGTTTGACCATCAAGAGGAAAACAAGATCCGGTTTTTACCTTAGTGTTCCCTTGTTTTCCTTTTTCCCTTGTACAACACCTCTTGACTTCACCTTCTTCTTCTTCCTTGTCCTCCTTCTTCTCCTACCCAAAATCTCCTTGACAGCAGCTCAATCTCAGCCTTTTGGGGCCAAGGGTTTCGGTTTGGCCTTGGTTCCTCACCTTTCTCTCCCTTTCTCTTGGTTTCGGTTTGGCCTTGTGTTTCTCTCTTTCTCTCCCTTTCTCTTGGCTTGTGTTGGTCGACCAAAGGGTGTCAAATGAGTGAATTAGTGTGTGAGGGTGGTGTTAGGCGTGTAAGGGTTCTCATAAGAGGCAAAATGAAGTGCATGTAGCCAAGAAATTCGGCCAAGGGGTTTTCTTTCCTTTTCCATGTCTTTTTCAGCTTTTGCAATTTTTGTCTCCCTCATGTCTCCATTGCCTTTCTAGTATAACATTTTGCACCACAAGAATTCAAACCCTAATGCCATTCACGTGTGTCTTCCCCCTCCACATAAATCCAACTTCTAGTTTCAAACTTGTTCCCCATTTAGTTAACTTGGTTGAATTCCAACTACCTAGTTTACTTAGTAAAATAAATGAAGTTTAGCAATACTAATCTCATATTATAAACTTGACTTCAAGGCCCATTGGGCAGCCCAATAAATCCTTAATCCAAGGCCCAACATTACCATCTAAAGCCCAATTCATAAGTCTAAGAGCTTGGGCCCAATGTCCAACTTTCTTAAGGCCCAATAGCACCATTACTAGGCCCATTGCCATGGGCTTCATGGCAACCCAATGTCATGCTTTCCCAAGCCCATTTCCATGTTTATTTTGGCAGCCCATTAGCATGCCATTATAAGCCCAATATACACCACATGTTATAAGCCTCATGGCAGCCCAATATCTCACTTCAAGGGCTCATCATCACATGTACTTGGGCAGCCCATATGTCATAACTTCATGGCCCAAATACATCTAATAACCGGCCATACATGGGTATCCCAATGTCAGCCCATTGTTTGAGGTTTCTAAGCCCAATATGCAAGTCTTAATAATCTAAAATCATTCATAAGAAAATCCTTCAAAAATTAAAATCAAGAATATTTAAGGAAAATATATAATTAATCTAGCAACATGAAATTGGTTACTATAATTTTAAAATCCCATCCATAGAATTTAAATCATAACATCACATTTTAGAACTTCAAAATAATTATACATACATTCTCTTAACATAAAATCATGCCTTGTCCAAGTAAGGTTTCTTCGGGGTCTTACACGGTATGAGTTCTAAGGAATCCTAGGAATTTTTCCGAAGATACGTCGAATACACACTTTGCCGAGTTAAAGAACATCTTGTATGCTCGAAGCACGTCGAAGGCTTTAGTGAGATCCGTGACGTGATTTATTGACTCTTATGTTTTGACCAACAGATCATCTACGTAGATTTCCATGTTGCGCCCTATTTGTATCCGGAACATCAGGTTGACCGACCTTTGGCAAGTTACTCCCACATTCTTCAGACCGAAGGGCATTACCTGGTAGCAGTAAGTCTCTCGATCTATTGTGAAAAAGGTGCATTCTTGGTCCGACGTATGCATCTTGAGATGATTGTATCCTGAAAAGGCATCTATGAACTTCAAGAGTTGATGTTCCACCGTTGAGTCTACTAGGGAGTCGATTCTCGGGAGAGGGTAACAATCATTTGGACAAGCTTTGTTTAGATCAGCGTAGGCCATGCACATTCGTCATTTTCCATTTGCCTTTTTCACCATGACTACATTTGCTACCCAGTTGGGGTAGTTGACTACTTTGATTAATCTTGATTTGATTAGCTTTCCGACTTCTTACTTGATTGTGTGGCTTCTTTCCGGGGCAAAGCTTCTTTTGCGTTGTATGACAGGCTTGACTTTGGGGCGTATGTTTAGGTTGTGGGTGATGACTTCTGGGTCGATGCCTGGCAAATCTGCTTGTGAACAAGCAAAAACTTTAATATTTACTCGTATAAATTCTGTAAGGACTTTTTTGGACTCTTCGGAAAAGTTAGTTTCGACTCTAACTGGTCGTTCTATTGAGTACTCCCAATGTAATGACCAAAGAACAAGCACTAGCCACATCTGTGCTTTGACTTCAAAAGGACTAGTCAAGGTTGATCTTGAAGCCCCTTGGGTCATTTTAAAGCTCAGTTTAACCTAGTAAGGTCCCAATGTGGGACTTAGCCCTTATATAACTCATTTCCCATTCATGCTCCTCTCCCACTCCATGTGGGATTCTGGGTATCACAATCTCCCCCCTTAAATCCTTGACGTCCTCATCAAGGCCCACCAAGCCCACATTGGTGGTTACTAGGACTGCTCTCATAACATTTGTAACGACCCGAGGACAAGCACTAGCCATATCTGTGCTTTGACTTCAAAAGGACTAGTCAAGGTTGCTCTTGAAGCCCTTGGGTCATTATAAAGCTCAGTTCAACCTAGTAAAGTCCCAATGTGGGACTTGGCCCATATATGACTCATCTCTCATTCATTCTCCTCTCCTACTCCATTTGGGATTCAGGATATCACACCCAAAGCGGTATCTCTTCCAAGGGTTCCACCGCTTGTGATCGAAATTTCTGCCAAAGTTCTTTGGTCATAGTCTCTTCAGTTATCTAGGTATCCAATAGATAACATTTCTGAGCCTGCTCTTTATCTCCTTTTACTTATCTGATTCTTGCTTTAGTTGGGAACATCATTTTCAGGTGGTGAACAGATACTACGGCCTGCAACCTATACATTGTCGCTTGTCTTATGATTGCATTGTAGAGGATTCTCCTTCAAGGATCAGAAACCTCATGAAGAATGTTGCTTCGCATAGGCGTTCTCCTACTGTGAATGGCAACTCCTTGTGTCACGCCCCGAACGCTATCCCGCATGGGACCGTGACAGTCGCGATCAATCCCCCGGAAAGCTCCAGCGTTCGTACATACTTACAGCGGAATATACAGAATCGCGAGAGAAGTGAGCCAACTCATAACGTGATTTAAGTTCTCAATAAATTTGCAACTTAATATATATACATAACATGTTCAACACTTAACAAGTGACGGATCTAATCGATCAGGTCACAACAATCAAAACATAGAAATGATTTTCCTTCTAAGTCAGGTAATCCTTCTGACTTCCTTCTCCTGAGGCATCTGGAATGACACAATTTTAAAAATGTGAGTCAAAAAGACTCAGTAAGGGATAAACATAACTTTAAAATATGCTCTTGACTTGTACTTGCTTAATCATGGGAAAACATAATTCATGATGCACATGCATGTCATGGTATGCATATGCTCTTACTTGTAGAGACATAAACTTGTTCTCGAAATTGGCCCCTGGCCCTTGAAAATCATTCATTCATAACTTGTGGGCTACTTACGCTCCATTTGGTCGAGCTAGCCCGTAGTTGCCCCAGATCTGATGGCTAGACACGACCCTTGGAGGCCCACACCTTCTCATTGTCCTTCAGTGTGGTTTGCACAGCCTCTTAGGATTCACCCATCCTTCTCGCATTCGTCCTTCGGTATGGGTGTCCATCATGATGGTACGGTACCGACCAGAGCCCCTTGACTTAACTTATCTTTCCATAACTTTTCCATACGACATTGCATAAAAATTCTCTTTAGAAAAATCATGCAATGCTCATGCTATGTCATGCTTGAAATATCATGCTTGTTCATGAATCAATGCAGTGTGTCATTCCAGTTTTCATAAAAGTGTAAGTCTCACTTACAAGTTCCACTTACAATCCACTTACCTCGGCCTCCTTGATAATGTATAAATATACGAAGATTGCCTACAAGCAATTCAAACACTTCTTAGTACTAAGAATTAAGTACATACTTATACAAGTTAAATATTTGTATTTTAATCGGTTATTTCCCAAAGATATATTTCTGAAAATATAATATTATTTACAAAGGTTTACATAGAAATTCTTATTAACCATTCTTACTTAGGTTTCTAATTAGCAAGCTAGTTGCTCTATAATCAACTCCTAATCTTTCATACATGACGCTAGGTCTTTAAGTTCATCAATCACTAACCCTAATCATAATTAATCTTTGGCTTAACATTTAATCTCTATGCAACCCGAAAATATAAGCCCTACTTTGTTCACCATAAATTTCGGCCAACTTAATTAAATCCTCAATCTATACTTAACACCACAAAGTTTTGCTAATTCTTTTAACCGAACCTATAAGCCTATTATCCATGTTTTTCTCTTACTAATATGGTGTGTTTTATGATTGAGCTTTAATCCTCTAATCCATTTGGCCATAACCCTAATTTCATTTATCCATCACATGTAATATAATCTTATTGTTATAGGGTTGCTGTTAGGGTTTCATTTATTAGGTCATTCGGTCATGTTCCATTTTAAGCATTCCTTGTCTAAGTTTTCTTCTCCAATGGTGATCTCATCCTCTATTTTCAGATTCACAACCTAGGATCTACAACTCACAAAATAATTTCAAGATCTATCACAACATCATATTCGGCCAACACACATATTCATAGAATGATTAGGTTTTCCTTAGTTCTTTTCGATTTGCATGCAATCTACTACATTTCAAGACTAGCCTATATGCATGTGTTCACCAAACTTTACACATATCATGGCCATTCATCAAATTGACACACACTTAACAAAATTATATTTGAAGATCCAACACATATAAGATCCGGCCAACACCATCCAACACAACCCTTCATGTCAAAACTTGCATCATGCATTCCTTTTGCATTTTAAGACCACACTAGCATGCATTGTTCATCCTTTAACATTTTTCTAACATTTAAGTTCGGATCTCATGCTCATATAGCTAGATCTAACATTATAACTTAGGGTTGGTCTTCTAAACTCAAGATCTAACAAAAATCAAAACACCAATTCAAGGTCCAACCAAGAGACATTCGACCAACATCATACTTAGAACTAACAACCCCATTTTTGGCCTTACCTTGATGATTGAACACAAGCCTTGAGTACCTAGCATAATAAAATACCTTAGGTCAGAACTTATAAAGAACTTAAACAAAAACATCATGTGAAATCAAGCCTACCTATACCTTCCACTATTCACCCGATTTTCACCAAGATCCTTCCTTCACCCAAACTTTCGGTTCACCCTTTTGGAATGGTTCCAAGTTTGATATAAGGTGCTAAGATAGGTTTTATGGTGGGGAGAAACAAGGTAAACTTGAAAGGATTTAGATCTAAGGAAGTGAGTTAAATTTCAACAAGGGAAAAGTGGCTAAGTGAATAGAAATTTCCAAGAGAAGAATTGAGTTGTACAAAGGGAAGATTCGGTCACCCAAAGAAAGGAAACAAACTAGAAATTTAGAGGAATGATTTGGTTGCAAGAAGAAAAGAACAAGGCTTGAGCTTAAGGGAAAGGTTCGGCCAAGAGAGGAAAAGAAAAAGAGTTGAAATGGAGTGGGGTATTCGGCCAAGGCAATTTGAAATGTGAAGTTTTGAAATGCCAAAGGGTGAGGGATGAATTCGTATAAGGCAATTGGGTCTCCCAAGATCAATTATGACAATGACAAGAGAGTGAAAATGACAAGAGAGTGAAAATGACAAGAGGAAAGAAGGAAAAAAAGGGGGGGTGAATTTAGGATGCATTTGGCCGACCATTGCATGGTCTTCTCACCTTTTCCCTTCTCACTTTCTCTCACATCATTTCTTGTCCCCTCATGCTTGCTATCCACGTGAACTTCTCCTTCTCCCCTTGCTTTTTCTCTCATTTCTCTTCCTTTGTATTGTCTTGTCACTTAATTGCTCCCTTCACATGGGATCACCACTTTATGGTTTTTCACTCCTCCTTGCATCTTCACGTAAATGGCCTTGTCTCTTCTTGGTTTGCCTTTTGTTTAGTTCATTTATGATGTTTGGTTACAACTCAACTAACTTAGTTACTCTCACAACTAACTTTCTAGTTACTCTCACAACTAACTTTCAACTTTGTTGCTTTTGTCACCTAACTTATCTCCTATAAGCTTTCTAGCTTATCTAATTCAATTGCATAGCTTATCATCTTATAAGCATGACAACTTATCTCAAGATAATGATTCTAGCCTATCTCTACGATAGTCACAACAACCTATTAGACTAAAGGTTCTCTAGCTTATGATTATGCTAGTTTATCACTATGATAAGCAAGTGTGCTTATAAAATTAAACTCTCTTAGAACTTATCATATGTCTAGTAGCTTATCATCTAATATTTCTAATGATAATTCAAACTACTAAGTTAGGCCACATAATAATGATATATGCCACCTATTAATGACACACAAAAATTATTCAAATACTTAAAGGAAATTCATGACTTTTTTCCATTTACTTATTTTCGGCCAATATATATATAAATATTTAATCATAATTTAATTTTATGGATTATGAAATATATTAGGCAATTGAAAAATATAAATCCATAAGAGAAACTTACCTTGCAAGTTTCGACTCTTAGGGAAATAAAATTAAACTTGCACAAAACTTCCATAATGAAAAGAAAATTATTTAAGGAAAAGATTTTATGAAATAAAATCTCATATTAATTAATGTACCTTAACATAAAGCTTAGGTCATACATTGGCCAAAAATATGGCCCCCATAATTTAAATTAAAGCTAATACATAGAAATGACAAAAGAAATAAACGGGGTCTCACACCTTGATTCCCAGAGCGAACACTTGATGGCCAGTGAATCCGGTTAACCGAATGCTTATAGTTTCGATTCGTTCTCTTCCTAGCTTCATTTGGTTATATGCAGTAGCATATAAGATATCAGCAGAACTACGGTATCGATGAGTATTCTCTGAATGTTGTAGTTTCCTATCATGGCATCGATGACTGGGGCATCGTCGTATGGGTATTTGATTCCTGCCATATCTTTTGTTGTAAATGTGATGAGCTTTTCTTCTCTGGATATCAGGCGCCGAGGTCTGCTACTTATCTTTGTGTCAAGCAGTTGCCTTACGTAGGCCTTTCTTGAAGACTTAAAGGATCCTCCTACGTTGAAGCCTCCGAAGATGACCCTGATTTCTCCTACTGCCCTTAGTGGGGAACATCTTTGAAACTTGAGATGGAGTTCGACCTCAATCTGTAACACCAAATGCGAGCAGATCCGGTTAATGTCGTAGGAAATGTTTTGCATTTGTTAGCGTCTTGGGTATCCAGCAAGTCCATATGTGACCGATAACTTTCCAAGTGATCTAGCGGATCAGTGGCTCCCGTATATGGCAATAATAGGCATATGGAATTTGGACAACAATCAGGTTTCCAGAAATCTTGACGTGAATGGAGATTTCACTTGATGCGTCATGCTTTCAAGGGGTGATAGTGGTGGTTTATCCATTTTTCTGTCCATGGATTGGGGAGTGGAAGCCTCTTTCGTAACGCGGTATGTTAACCCCATCATCGCGTCTTCTCTGCACTAATGTTTCCCCATATTGTTTCTCATTATGATCAGGTTCTGGGTTGGTGTCAGTGCGAGCTTCACTACAGACTCTGTCATCCACTCCTTCTATTCTTACTGGAGGAAGTTCCGGAGGGGGGTTCCAGATTGTTTCGTCTAGCCCTCCCTTTGTCTTTACACTTTGTGTTCGCCATAAACCTTTTATTACAAGAACTAAAGCGTTCCCATAGACGACGCCAACTAACGAATCAGTTGATTCATAGTGAACACTTCAAAGTAAATGTGTCTCGATCTTCACGTAATTCCTTTTGCGAAATAATAAAAATGACCTCGGACACCGGGGTAAGGCACATCTGATGCAAAAGTCTGTACTTTGGTCTATTAATCTCTCTATTCAATTTCTTCAGAATTATTTACCTTTCTTCTTATGACACCTTGCTTTATAGCCTTTTTCCCACGTGCTCGCGTTTCCCATTTTTGAGGGACTTTGATCCCTCGTCGCATCGTGTCTTGAGGTGTGCTCTTTCTACATGTCTCCATAATGGGCGGTTTGAGCTTCTATCGTTGGAACGTCGAAATCTTGTGATTGCTACATGTTATAAGTCGGCTTAAAACTGTTTACGACATGTGTCGTGGTTTTCGCTTCTTTTGGGCTTGGTACGATACTAGCCTGTTATCGTTGTTGAGCTTTTCGTATGATCATACTCGTCCAATTCAAATTGATTTGAGCTAGATTGATTATTTTTTGGTATCATCACATTTCTTCCAGGATCAAAATTCAGCTTCTGTTGCAATACTAAAAGGAGTTGTTGGGGCTTTCATTTGTTCTTTAGGAGCCTTTAAACCAGAAGAACTCCATTTTTTGGAGCTGGGAGGTTGATTCTCACACATATTTCTGCTAAGCAGACAAATTAACCTTTTAAACACTCCATTCACATTAAAAGAACAAGAAGACTATTAAACCCACCAAAAAAAGAGGAGGGGAAAAAAGATAATTCTTCCTCCAGTTTAAGTGGAAAGGGGACTCGAAATCGATACAATATTTTCTTGGGCCACCAAGACATGAATAAATAAATACAATGATATTCAGGAGATAAAATGTACAACAGTCGTACCAAAAAATTCATACAAACCACATATTCAAGTATACCACCACACAACAGCCATGCACCCATAGACGATGCAACTCTGCCCCCAAAATTTTGTAAATTTTTTCTAACTTGTTACTTTTGTCAGCGAATAGGTGGTAGTCTTTGTAACTAGCTCCTTCAAAAAACCTTGGAAGAAAGAAATCTAAGAGGAAAAAATAATTTTAAGAGAGAAAAATAGCTAGTTTAGTACATATTCTAAGCTTGCCTCTCACAATTTATAGTATATAGTCTCAGATTTTCAACGCTAGTCTCCTCTCTCCTTTCTCCCTCTCCCACTATTTTACCCGTCTAACTCACCCGCTTTGTTACAAATAACCTTTTAATTTGTATCTCTTAACTATTTTGTTTATATAGGAAAATTGGAAAATACATACACAATTCTTGGAATATATATATATATATATATATATATATATATATATATATATTTGAAGGGGCGGAAGCAGTGGTTAGAAAGACCGTGGTGGAGGCGAGCCATGGAGTGTGGGCGGAAGCAGAGAAGATAAATAAATTTAGATCCCCTGATGAAAGGGCAACGAAGTTGATACCAACACTCGAGCTATGAATGATCTGTTAAACTGGTGTCCACTTGAAAATGATTTAAAAGAAAATAATTTACTTATAAATTAATGACTAAGTCGGCCATGGAGGCAGTAATGCATGAGAGCAAAAACTTAAAACCTTCCAATCTGGTAGTATGCATGACTGTATGAAACTGAAATTTAAAACCGTCCAATCTGGCGGTATGCATGCTTGCAGATAATAAAAAAGTTTAAAGACAGATGGATGACTGAAAACTTCAGTTTACTTCATAAAAGGTTTACTTGTGACTTACAAGATTGACTAACAAGAACTATCAAGCTAAGAGAGATAGTTACTAGACTTGAATAGACTTGGGATAGAAAGACTGGAGGGAGAAAGAGTTCAGAAATTCGAAATGGAATTACGATTACAAATGACTTCGACTTCTGTTTTTATAGACAAAAGGGTGACTGTAGAATCACACTATAGTATTTTGACTTTGACTGTGGATGAGCAGTGACTAGTTGGCTACTTTCACTATTTACTTTACTGTTCATGAATAGTATTTTGACTTTTACTGTTCATGAATAGTGACTTGTTTGTTTACTTTTGGCTGACTTTGTCTTACTTGTCGGCGGAGCCTCTGTGACTACATGGCTTCAGAAATTTTAACCGAGATCATAAGGATCCTAACTATCTTGGTATATGGCATCCAGGTAGTCTGGTTTGACTTGACTGGCAAAGGACGAGTGGGATGAGGCTAGAGACTGCTCATCTGCTTGTCCACTGATCTGATGGACTTGGAGCTAGAGTTGCTGGCAGAACTCCTGCATGTCTTCTTTGGTTGTAACTTGGGCAAAGACGGAGGCCATTGCTGTTTGGAGGCTGCCTTTATCGGCCATGAACTGGGAAATTTCCTTTTAAGGCGGAAATTCCTTTTGAACTTGGGTAATGATGTGATCAAATTGGAATTTGTCCCACCATTTGACATGAAAATCTGCAAATGAGGAGAAGATAGAAAAACAAGGGATTTTACTAAGAAACAGGCAAAGCATGGGGAAGAGTTTGTGGTGAGGATCTTTAAACTGTCTGCGAGAGGTGAAGATAGAAAAAGCATCAAGAAGAGGAGTGGGAAAAATGTCAGGTATAGGGCCGAACATTTGCCACTAACGAATAAACCAAGTGGGAAGTTGACTATTGAACTTGTTATCGAAGTTCAGGAACCAAGAATGAGTGTAAGACACATTCTGGAAGAATACAAAGGTGTTTTTCTGTATGTTACTTTGTAGTATATTATCCGGAGACTGGGTCGAAGACAAGGTCTCAATTACTTCATATGGGTTACCTGTTGCGGCTAAGGCAGAATAATTGGGTTTACTAGAGAAGGCCAAGGCAGACACAAAAGGGGGTCGGCCGATATGACTAACTAAAGATAGGGACGACTGGGGTTGGATTGATGATGGTCGGACTTTGGTCGTGCTGGTTGGTTTAGGGATGTCACTTAAAACCTGAAACCGGTTAACATTGTTGGTCGGTGGACTTGGTAAGGGATCATAGGTTACTACATGGCCAGGTTGGAGGACAAGATGGCCAGAAGATAAATTTGGTGGTGTTGACTTGGGTGACTTAGCAGGTTCTTTTTCGTGGGGTTTAGGTGCAATGAGAATGAGAGTCCTGCAAAAATTCACAAGTAAGGAAAGTCAGGTATACTTTTTTGACTTCCTTTAATGTATTCAATATCGAAATAAAAAATGCTTAAAATTGTTTGCCAACGGTCAAAAATATGTTTTGATGCAATATTTTGAACATCTTTTTTCAAAACAAATTTTACTTTACACTTTTGCGACCAACACGAACCAAAAATTTATGATTTAATAAATCAGATTGAAATTTACTAATGCATAGTACTATAGACAAAATTCTTTTTTATAGTACTATAAGTCTGTTGAGCCGGATTACAATTGCCGGAGTAAAAACGAACAATTTGTTCAGAGGAATCTGGTTTGACTTGCTATTTGAGAATGTCACCACAACCAAGTTCGGAGGCATCTGTTTCAACAATTTTAAAAGAATCAGGGGAAGGAATGCCAAGACAAGGGAGTGTCTTAACATGTGACTTGATGAGTTGGACAATAGAAGTGTGTTCTTTGGTCCAGGTGGCAGATTTTTTTGAAGACGATCAAACAAAGGTTTACATTGATGTCGGAAATTTTGATAAAATTCAGCAATATAATTCAAGGAACCTAAGAATTGTTGAAGCTGGGTTTTATCGAGGATGACATCAGGGAACTTGTCAGCAAATTGGATAGCTCTATCAATTGGCTGAATTTGAATTTGGTAAATATTAAAACCTAAAAATCTCACTTTGTTTTGAAATAACTTGATCTTAGGAGCTGAGACCACTAAGTTGTTTTGACTTCACAATATGAAGAAACTTATTGAGATGTTTCCAATTTTCTTCTATGGATTTGAAGAAGACTAAACCATCATCAATATAAACTATGGCGAAATGACTATAAGAATTGAAAATATCATTCATAATATTTTGGAATTCACTTGATGCATTCTTTAAACCAAAAGACATTACAATCCATTCGTAATGACCAAAATGAGTATTAAATACAGTTTTGTACTTGTCAGACTAATGAACTTGGATTTACCAAAATCTACTTTTCATGTCGAATTTACTAAAGACTGTGGCTCCTGAAAGGCGTCCTATCATATCTTTTTTATCCAGGATAGGATACCTATCTACTGAAGGACTTTGTTCAGAGGCTTGTAGTTGATGACTAACCTGGGAGTTCTTTTTTCTATTTCAACATGTTTTTTACATAGAAAGTAGAATAAGACCAAGAGGATTTACTGTGAAAAATAATGCCTTTACTTAAGAGATCACAGATTTCTTTTTTGCAGAATTTCATCATCTATTGATTCATTTGGATTGGACGAGCTTTCGTGGGAATATTTTTCTCACTAAACTCAGGAACATATGACAATTTTACTGTGTTGCTTTCGATGCTAGAAAGATTGGGAAGATCAGAACAAACTTATTGTTCTCATTTATCCTGGAATGACATGATTTGGACTTGAAGAGTTTGACCAGCGAGTTGCTCATTAACTTGTTTCAAATTGATTTCTTCCCTAAGAAAATCAAGATGCTGAGTTTTACTAACAATGAAGTTGAGAGTTTTACTAATGGATGCTTCCTGTAACATGGTAAGTTCTCTAGGCCGGGGAGGACTAACAAACTCAAAAGTTACCTGTTGGCCAAAGACATTCGTTGTCAGACCTTCACTACTTGTGGTAAAAGGATACAACAAACAGATGAAAGAGGTGCCTAAGATTACTTTCTAATCAAGCATATTTTTTTACTAAAACAAAGAGTGACTTGAAGCACACATTATCTTTGCAGATATGTGCTTTGGAAAACTTTAAATTAATACCTATTTGACTACCATTGGCTGAGAGAAGGCGTTATTTGGACTTCTTATAGTACTTGGTAGGAATGAGTCCTTCCTGAATACAATTAAGATCAGCACCGAAATCAATAAGGGCAACAACCTCAAAAGAATATTCAGAGTTAACTATGATGGTGACTTTTGAATGTCATTTCTGAAAATGCATTTGGTTAACTATGCTGAGGAATTTATTACTATTCTCAGGATCATCGTGGATAATATGAGGAGTGATTGATAGAACATATTCGAGGACAGAGTCGTCAGATGACTCTTAGGAAGAGGATTGACTGTGATGCTTAAGTTTTTGGTTAATCTTAAGCAGGAAGACTTGTTGTTCAAGAGTCTTATTACTAGCTTTTAACTCTCTGATCTCCTTTTTTACGTGGTTTACTTCAATTTGTAAATCTTCAAGAGTGACGGGTTTATGGGCTTTCTTAAACTTATCTAAGATTTTATTAAGATTGACCTATGTTTAAGAGATTTTTAACCTAGATTCTTTTTTACTTAAAACACTCTTTAATTTGGAGAGATATTGAGCCTTGAGCTATGGATCCTCAACTTTGTCGATTAAATTGATCAAAAGTTCTTCTTGTTTACTTAGAACACTAAGGGTTTTTCCTGGATTACAACTATCTTGACATCCTAATTTTTTGTTAGGGGTATCATATTCACTATCGGTACTAGGGTTGGAGCTAAAACTAGAGGATGAGATGTCATCTGTGTCTAAATCACTACTACTAAAATCTTTTAATTCTAAGATAGAAAATAACTTGACTTTTTCACTATCAGAGATGTCTAAAGAATTAATGTTTTCTTTGACGCGACATTCTCTAATTTAAGAGTCTAAATGACTTAATTTTTTGCATTTATAACACCTAGTTTTAGTTTTATCTTTAGGGTTTTTTATTTTTGATTTTTTCCTAAAAGATTTCTTGTAAAATTTAGGTTTACTATCTTTAGGAGGAGTGTACTTCCTAATGGACCATTTATAGTATTTGTTTGACTTTTTGAAGGAAGACCGTTCCTTTTGGTATTTCCTAGGGGATGGTGCTATGGGAGGCAGACCATACTGTTCGCAGAAATTACACATTCGTACTTGGCTTTCCTACGATCTTTACTAAGTTGATTACTAATCTTCATGTCAAAACACATCTTCATACCTTCTTTGCTGATGGTACTGACAATATCACCATATGTCAAGTTATCATATTTTATTATTCCTAACGGTTGACTTAAGACTTCTCTAATTTTATGGGCAAAAAGATTTGGTAGCCCATTAATGAATTTTTCTTTCCAAAATGGATTCTTACAATCGTCTCAGAGCATAACACGAGAGATGAAGACATCCTTATACCACCGAAAATCACTTAAGGTTGGGCACTTAAGGTTACTAAGTTGATCATGGATATGGCAGAGATGTTACTTGGGGTACCAATAAAGTGTTTAAAAATGGTATAAATCAAAGTATTAATACCATCATCAACACCTTTACCTATGGTTTCATCAAAAATGGGTAATCCTTCTTCATCATGCTGGACTGCATAACGAATAAGATTACGAATAGCTTCAGTGAGGTACTTTTCCCACCATTGGCATAAATAGCCAGTGAAACTAGAAACAAGTAACTCGATGATTTCAGAATGACTAATGGATTGGTTTACTAAGTAGTTGTTTGCTACCATGGTCATGTGCTGGAGTTTATTGAGGATTTCTTGCTCAGATAATACATCAATATTCAATTCATACAATCTTATCTGAAGAGACAGAGAATTGACTATGGAAATTTCTTTCTTCGAATTGAAGATCAAGAGGAGCTGGTTTACTATACTAATTCTCAGTATGGGACATGGAGTTGAAGATCAGGAGGAGTTGGTTTACTCTACTATTTCGATTGACTTCTAATTGCTTGAACTGGTCTTCTATCTCACTAATTTGATGATCATAATCTGATTCTGAGTCAAATTCAACTTGGTTGAGAGCACCTATTTGGAGAGAGGAAAAGATTTTACTAGATGATGCTTTGTCGGGTGTTTTAGATTCCATTGTTGCTAAATCTTTTAACATCTGAGTAACTTTACAAATGGTTGTGACATCAAATGAAGAGGTTTTCAACCCTATAGGTTTACTAGACAACTGGAGTAAGGGTTTCTCAGTGGTAGGAGACTGACCATGACTATCTAACTTAAGTTCAATCTTGTCTAACTGATTACCTATGGTTTGAAGATATTGGTTGGTGTAATTGTTTTGATCAACAAGTCGTTTCCTACTATCTGAGTCAAGAATCTTAAACTGTGAGGCTCTGACTTTGGATCCTTTTATGGGATACGATGATAGTCTCGGGTGGAGGATGACTAGAACTAACCGACTTCTTGTCAGAGGTAGTCCATTTGACTTTGGGGAGAACTCGAGCTTTCAAGTTCATCGGGTAATACTTCTCAACATATTCAAAGAAATATATGTTCGTACCAATTTGAATCATAAATTCCTACCATTTATCATAAATGACTTTCTTTTCAACTTTCGGGTTCTTTTGACTAAGTTGACTTCAGACATAAACTCATTTTCTAGAGTTTTCTTATCTGGGGTAAAGGGTTTGCTAATAGTCATTAACTGAGGATTAACAAACTCAAAATCTGTTTGGTAGGAAAGTTTTGTTCTTCTTCTACATCCTCGGGAGTGGCTACTGGTTCTGACTTGAGGGAGTACAAAGGTGTACTGACTTGAGAATTGACTTGAACTCCTTTGAGTTTCAGATTGAGGTCTCTTCTAAGGGATTCATTGAGGCTAGAAGTAGATCTACGTTCAGACCAACTTCCTAGTTCTTGAATCCTAAGAGGGGAGAACCTATGTGGTTCGTCAAAACTAATACGAACTTATCCATCCAAATATTGTTGGATCATGTCTAACTTGGTGATATCACTATGCACCAGGTTGGATAGATTCTCAATTTCTAAGATCCATTCACTAGGCAGGGTGACATCTTCCCAAACAATTGACTTGGAAACCCTAATGTTAGCGTCACTGGTATGACTCTTAATCAAAAGGGTTTGATCTTTGGGATTTTTTACTAAGGCATGAACATTTAAATTGGTTCAGATGCACTTATAATAAATCCTATAGATCAAAGCTAAAGATTGAATTCCTTCTAACATCTCATAACCTGAAGTCTTAATGTTCAAGGCTAAGGTTTTTAGAAGATGTCGATCACTTAAGCTTAAGGTGAAATCGGGAAAACAATCAAAATAGATTGGACCATTGTGAAGGCTTAACTCGATTATACCTAAAATACTTGAGCTGTAATCTGTGAACCTAACATCACGAAGACACAACAACACAGACGCATCAATCCCTTTTCGGGTTAAAGGCTTGACTGCAACTTGAACTAAACCTATGTGAATGTACTTGAAACCTTTTTCTCTATTTTTTTAAGGACATCGGGAGACAAAAGTTGACATTTCTCATGGATTTTACTAAGAGCGTAAACCTGCTCTACGGTTTTGACATGATAATTACCAGTGAAGGATAAAGGAGAGAAACTTGACTTGAAGTGTATTGCACTACTGGGAACCTTAGGGATATTTCAATCCTAGAGGTTGGAATTGACTTCATTAACTTCAAATTCTTCTTCATTAACTATTCCTGGAATTGGTTGCATGGAACGAGAAGACCTAAAACTCGTGGAAGAAGTGGATCTAAACATCATATTCATGATGAACTGCTGGACACAAGAATCAAACTAAATCAATCAAATTAATAAACCTACAATTGACCTAATTAAGCTTTAACCTTGTGACTTAAAAAATTTAAAAGGATACACCCTCTCATGGCCATCCGCTAAGGCCTCTCCTGTGTCTTACTGTTTGGAACTCTGCACTTACTGTTCAGGTGTGCTTCTAGACTGCTAAGGTTGAAGTTTAACTTAGATGGGAGAACTGAAGATTTACAAAGGATCTTGAAATAGAAAGACCAAATGACCAAGAATTCAAACAGAAGAGAGATACAGATCACTATTACCAGATTTTGCTCCGATACCAAAATAGATAAGCGGGTGACCAGGGTGCTTACTTTGAATGGCGGAAGCGGTACTATATGTTTCTTTTCGAGTAACGCAGTTAACTTTCTTGGACCTCAGAACTTCCCTTGATGAGGTCCCAAGACAGAGCGAAAATGTCTACGATCATCGACGTGGAAGAAGAACAGCGCGGACCCCTTCTCCAAGAGGACGACATCGTCCCCTCCTCGTCCAACAACCCAGATGTATCTACTCCCAGTCCTGCCAATCCCAATTCACGGCTCGCCTCGCTAGACGTCTTCCGTGGCCTCACCGTCACGGTACGTTGGCGGCGTAACTCTTTGATCCTGTCTGCATTTACTTTTTAGTTCTCCCGAAGAATTGTTGTGTTCCCTTTCACGTGGAAGTTGTTTAAACGTTAAGTTTCAGGAGCTTTGAGAGTCCTAGGCTCGATTTTTTACAGACCAATTCCGAAAGTCGAAGCTAGAACTTTTCTGGAGAGCGAAATGAAAGAGAATAGGATTAGAATTCTTCAAATTAAGCATAGTATGTGAACTTGATGGCTCCAATCAAATACATAAACTTTAATGGGAGTCTTGATAGTAGTAATATCGTGGACCTTGATAAAAGCCTGGTCTAGACATGCCCAGTTGTTTATTGAACTTTCTATGTTATCTTATACTTCAATTTAGCTAATATTGTCTTTGTTCCGAACCTCTAATTGCTGAATACACAGCAAAAAACGAAAAACCAGCAATGAACTTGTTATTATTACGGGTTTCTCCCTTTAGTGTCTTCTTTTCCTCTGGTTTTCGTCTTGATTTCAATAGACTCCGAGATCGAGTTCTTAAAATGCTACTTATTATTTTTAACGTTAATGCGGATTATTTTTTTTTTGGTTCTAAACAGTTTGGATTTTGCCGTTGTAGCTTATTAGAGTTTAATGAATCATGGAAAACTTAGTACTGTGGTTTGTACTCTAGGAACTTGACTGCGAGTTTGGCTAGAAACTCTTTAAATATTTTAATTTATCTTCGTATATTTTCATTAGTGCAGTTAATGATTTTAGTTGACGATGCTGGAGGAGCATTCCCATCCGTAAATCACTCTCCATGGTTCGGTTTGACACTTGCATATTTCGTGATGCCGTTTTTCCTATTTGGTGTCGGGGTCTCTATAGGTCTAGCATTTAAGGTATTATTACTTCTTTGCTTTTCATGGGGGTCCCATATCTGCAGGAAGTACTAAAAAATGCTCTAATTTTATGCGAACTTGGAATTTAGGGTTATTTCACTAAAATTTTGTCATTATTACATTGATCTGAGATGTTTTTTTTTTTCGTTTTCTTCATGATCGATGTTTTCATGGACTTTCAAAACCTATTTTTGTCCTTTGACCATGTGGATTAGGCATTTTAGCTTATTTATGCCGTAGTTTTTCATTGTATTAGTTTCCTTGGGGGGAAATGGAGTCTTTGTCTAAAGAAATGCCTAGAAATAACTTTGTTGAATGTCATTATATGAATTTGACATTAGAAGTGGTAGCTGACAACCAAACGTTCTACTTTAAATTCTTCTATCTGACAATAAGAAACAAGGGTTCTGAAAATAATTGTATCATTATCTCTGGTGGCATCGTTGCAGTACATTTCTAGCAAACAAATTGCTATGAAGAAAGTGATTCTAAGAACAATTAATCTCTTTCTCTTGGGACTGTTTTTGCAAGGTAAGTTGCTTTCCTACCTTTTGAGGTTTTCAAGTGAAGTCCTTGATCTAATATTATGGAACATTTTCTTAATTCAAAGATTAAGAATATAACTTTAGATCCCGTTATTTTGTACCTACTATTCAATGGAGTGACTACCTGATATGAGACTTAACTACTAATGTTCACATTTGCATATTCAAATCCTTTCTATTCACTTATGACAAGATTAGACTTGACAAACTCAAGTTTCAGGCTAATACAATACAACACTTGGAAGTTGTTTGAAGTGAGTCCGAAATTTTCAACCATTTACCATAAGTAATTTCCAAGTTATTCCTCCTAGTTGCTAGAGCCATCAAGCTATTTCATCTTTCTTCTATCTCTTTGTTCTTTATGTAGATATGTTTCTTTCACCTCGGAAGTCTTGGGATGCCAAACCTTAAACCACATCTTTCTTAAGGAACATGATTGTCATGTGTCGCCCTGACTTGAGAAATATTTTGTATATGCTTCATATTTTATTTTTATTTTAAGATATCCACTGTTGGTAGATTGGCTTCAAGTTATACGATTTCTTGACTGTCGGAGCCATACAGTTTTCGAGTCATATAACTTCGTTACACAAATTCATTGATGTCACATTACAAGCAATCTAACAGGAGATGACCTGGACACTTTTGTGGTTTGAAAGGAATACTAATATTTGTGAGAAAGTTTTTACTCCTCTTAAATGACAAGCCTGAATGACTGATGTGTTTCGTTTCCTCTCTCGCATTTGATTGATGTAACTGAACTTTTGTGTAATCGAACAGGATGTTTGCTGTCTTCCTGTGCTCAGTTTACATGTGCTTGCTATGTGGTCTTTATGTTCCAAACTGGAAATATGAAGCTTCAAGCAAGAACTTGTCTGGTTATCTAGCTGGTTCTGAAATTGTAAGTCGAACAATATAATTTGTGGAGTTTTGATTGGCAACTTTCTGTTTAATCTGCTTATGGACCTAGCCTGGGATTTGGTACTATAACTGAAGCTGTCCTCGTTACTGTTTCATGTTTTCTTGTGTAAGTTCTTGAACAAGATGCCATGACCCATCAATATTAATTGCTGGATTCACTTTTCTGTTGTCCTTTTTCTGAAGAAGCTCCCATGCACTTGTGTTCTTGCTTAACACTTTTAGCCTGCATGTTGATCCCTTTTCCACAACCAAATCGCTTTATCTTTTTATGAACTTGCTTCACTTGTTTGGTAGGCTGTGAATTTGAACTGGTCATTTAAAGCAGCACCCCCCTTCCATTTTGTGGTATGGGACATTATTTCTCCTTTGTGGGTGGTGGGGGTGGTGATATCAGCTTTTGTTCATAGGTTGCATTTTGCTTGTCATTTCTTAAATATAGCGATAAACCCATTGAAATGCAATTTCTCACTTAGTTATTATTGCTATTGAATGGAATTTGGTACACTTCCAAAGTCCTTTGCTTTCTTTTTTCTTCTTTCCGTTGGTTTGTTATCCCAACGCAATAACTAAGTGGGCTATCGAGTAGAATTGTCATAGAATAGCCAGAAGCTTTGACTGCTTGCCCTTCAATCTGAAGGTGACATTTAAGAACTTCATCAAGGTGGTGTTTGATTGCCAAAATTTTGGGGAATATTCTTAAAAGTTTGGGAATATTGTGAATATTGAGGTTTATTGGAGTTTGTAAAAAGTTGTTAAAATTTTCGGGTGTGTTTATATAGATGTTGGAAAAATTTGGAATAGTTTTAAAAAATTGTTTTTTATTTGACTACTGTCACAGTTAACCGCCGACCAAGCTTTGCAACATTTTTCTTTTGTACTTTTTTTTTCCGTTCCCTTAAATACGCATAAGCCTTATTACCATCAAATGGTGGATAAAAAATCATTTTCTTTCCTAAGAATGAGAACAACACTGTGAAAACTGGTAACTATGGACAACAGGATGATAACAATTGTATGGAAATCAGGTTTTAACAAAATTATTTAAGGAAAAAGAGATAGCATCTAATGGAGGATATGTTCTCACTAATGCTTCCACACATGTTTGCAGACAAATTAGTAGATGGTAACATGATGCCTAAAGCTTCTATGTGTTTCTCTTTCTTTTTGATGACCATAACTTTTTTGTCTTCACTCTTCCTGAGTGGGAACTAATTCAAACAACATATTGCTCAATAGGTACATTGTGAAGTGAGGGGTAGTCTTGAGCCTCCGTGTAATGCAGTTGGCCTGATTGACCGAATAATCCTTGGTGAGCATCATCTCTATCAACATCCTGTGTACAGAAGAACAAAGGTATTCATTTAATCCATTAGTGGTGACTGCTTCCCTTGCTCCCTATCAGTATGTTCTACTGTTTGATTATCAAAGGGATCTATTCTCCATTGTGCTCTTAGGAATGCAGTGTTAATTCTCCTGACTAATGACCTCTGCCACCAGATTCACCTGGGTGGTGCCTCGCACCATTTGATCCAGAGGGCATCTTAAGGTTTGATAATTGTGTTCCTTCTCTCTATTTCCCTTCTTTTTTGTTGGATCATAATGTGCATTGATGCAATGTACATGCAAGAGAGACGGCAGTCCATAGGATAGTTTGTATCTAAATCCATTTAAACAACTTTCTTTGCTCCAATTTCCTGAACCAAGGAACACAGTGAAGATACAGTAATGTAAACAGTTATCCTCTACACCAATAAGTGCTGGAGCGTAGATTCTGATTTGTATCGTCTTACATATTTTCAGTTCACTGATGGCTGCTATCACATGTTTTGCGGGACTGCATTTTGGTCATGTACTTGTACATTTTAAGGTACAACTTTTTCTTTTTTCTTTTTCTGGGTGGTAAAATGTTTCTTGTTGCTTTGTAACAGGCATGCATATGTAGGATAGTTTTAGTGGTAGGCATGTGTTATTGAATCATATGTTTTCCTTGTAGTATGCCACTTTGATAGCTTTATTTAATTACGTATATCTTTTCACTGCAGGACCACATGCAGAGGGTACTTTTGTGGTCCATGTTGTCATTCACTCTACTAATTGCAGGATATTTTTTTGAGTTTCTAGGTATACTGTTTTGTAACAATGATCTTCTACACATCTTTTAACTCCTTGAGAGTTTACTTTTTTTTTTCTCCCTCCTAGTAATTTCTGTAATTTGTATCAGGGATTCCGTTCTGCAAAACAAGGAAAAAAATTACACTTAGACCCCTCAACAATCACCACTACAAGAATTTTGGGCTTTTGGGACGGAGGGTAGGCGTCCCAAAAGCCCAAAAAACCGTCCCAAAAGAGTCGTCCCAATAGGTCCGTCCCAAAAGGCTTTCTGGGACGCAAAAGTGTAATCCGTCCCAAATTCACTCAGTCCGAACTACAAATAGCTTAGTTCGGACAAATGGTCTGAACCGTCCCAAAAGACTCACTTACTGCGATAGGCGTCCGAACTAGAACATAGTTCGGACTACTATCAAACGGGTGAACCGTTTGAACATGGAATACATAGTTCGAACTAGGTCATAGTTAGGACGTTCACGTTTGCAGTCCGAACTTAAAAACAGTTTGAACAACAAAACATCAAGTCCGAACCGATTTGAAGTTCAAACCAGTCAATGTTAGTTCGAACTGCTCTTAGGTTGGAATTTGTAAACGGTAGTCCGAACTTAATGTAAGTCCGCACATAATGAACATTAGTCCCAACATATGTGTAGTTCGAACCTGTAAAACGTAGTCCCAACTGTTATGAAGTTTCAACTGCTCAAGTGTTGTGCGAACTAAAAACAAAGTTTGAACATTTCAAAATACAGTTCGGACTGATGGCTGTATGTTCGAAATTAACATATATCGGTTGTAACGAATAAAATAATGTTGGAACTATTTTTCGATTGGAGCAGATATTAGGGACAAAGACTTGTGGTGTCTCAGTTCGAACTTTATAGTAGTAGTCCACACCACTGGTTGTCGGACCCGATAGAAATCAGTTCGAACTTCTATTATATAAGTCCCAACACGGACCTATAATTCTACACATGTTCGAACCTGAAAAATGTAGGTTCAAACTGAGACCTGTAATTTATGCAGAATTCCTAAAAATTAAAACCAAAATACCTCAATAAACCCATACATAAATGTGCTACAATAGAACACAAAGTTCTATCATTCATACAAGAAATCAATATAGCTCTTCATAATTCAAAGTTACATAAATAACATCATTCTCCGTGGATATGAGAATAGGGTCTACAAACCATAGATATGATAATAGGGTCCAACATAAGCATTGTCCAACATAAATCCAACATAAGCATCAATCCAAACTAACATAAATCCAAAATAATTTAAGTCACATTGTCCAATAATGGATATGAGAATAGGGTCTACAAACCGTGGGAGGCATTTGCCATGAAATCATTCATGCGCTCCCTCATTTCCCTCATCAATCTGTCCTCCAACTCCTTCATCTCTTGTTGTCGCTCTATTCTCATTTGCTCTACCTCAGCTTCTCGTTCCTCTTTCAATCTATCTATCTCCAACTGTGTCTCTCTTAATTGTCGCACTACACTGGTGGATGATGAACCCGAGCTTCTTGGAGGCTTCACTGCTCGACCCAACCCCCTCACATAACCAGGCTTGGGGTCTAAAATCTTAAACGGATAGGGAATGGTGAATTTGATCTCCTTTAAAGCTAAGTTTAGCAGCAGATTTATACAGAGAAGATAGGGGGTCCAGAAATGCACAAGTGCCCAGTAATGTAAGAAAATTCACGGTGTAGAAAAAAAAAAGAAAGACACCAGACGTGAGTCAAAGGAACTGGTGGTCCAAAACATTCACCTCCCGGATATATTGGTATTTCTGTGAACCCTTTTGATATATTGGTATCATCGATATAAAAATTTATCTAATTTTACATGTGCGAACTCATTATCAATGTATTTAACCCTTTATTAAACATATTCTAACAAAATGAGTTTAACACACATCAACTCACATGTGCGAACTCATTATCAATGTCCTCAACTTACCATAATGATCTTCATCACTTCATTGGTGTACATATGATCACAACATGGTAGGTACATGAAATGAATATAAAATTTAAAAAACATTAGTGTACATCTGATAAACATATGGTAGGTACATCGTAGTAACATAATGAGCTTAACACTCTTTAACATAATGAGTAATCCAATGTGAATATGCAGTTCCAACTAACATATATGCGTTGGAACTATGCGTACATTAGTTCGCACGACACTAATACTGTGCGCACTTTAATATAACAGTTAGGACTTAAAATGGCGGGAAACAAAATATGCGCGGTCACGTGAAAGTCAAATAAAATACATGTTCGTACTATTACATGTACATATGCGAACTATACTAAAAACGTGCGAACTATCACGATTAATAGTCCGCACTTGTCGTTCTGTACAAACTAAATTATCAAAACGTCTTAAACTATGCTTGTAGTGTGAACTTTAACTCTGTTATTGTTCGAACTGTAGAACGGATAGTTGGGACGTAAATCCTAGAGTACACACTTCATTAGAGTAAGTGCGGACTTAAGTATTTCAGTTGAAACAGAGTTCACACCAGTTTCTCTCAAACTCCCACAATATCAACAATGTTTGGAATTTTTATGTGTTCATAGGTTAAAATTGTAACGTAAACATAAAGATAACAATTGGAGCTGAGACAAAAATGTACATAAAGAAGTGTCCATCATATCCAAAATAAGTACAAAATAAACATATCAAAGTGTCCAAAGTAACACTATCCTAAAATAAGTACATAACCCAAAAAGAAGACATAAAATAAAAACTGGACTACTGAAGTGAATCAATCGTCCTCTGCATCGCATCGACTAAACCGCTAAGGCGCTCGACCTTTTTGCCCAACTGATGTATCATGTCCTGCTGCCGGTCGAACCTCTGTCTAACGAGATCCTCAAGCCGACCGAAGCGATCAAGAAGCTCGGTGGCCCAGGCGGGTCGAGCTGCGTTGTCTACTGGTCCCTTGCCCCGTTTGAGCTGCAATATGCTCTTCCTCAACGTCTCTAAGCAAATTGGATCGGGAGGCTTCTGCCTATCCTCCCCAA
This sequence comes from Myrica gale, assembly GCA_963930655.1. NCBI lineage: Eukaryota > Viridiplantae > Streptophyta > Magnoliopsida > Fagales > Myricaceae > Myrica > Myrica gale. The sequence continues at coordinate 13,100,228 of OZ005614.1, forward strand.
CATGTGAAGGGACCTCAGCAGCATCTAAGAAGTTTGTCAAGAGGAGGTCATAAGGAACGCCACTAACCTCGAAGGAATCTGCTTCCTTTATGATATTCCGAAATATCAGTGATGGGAGGTCCACTGGGATCCCCTTCACAATGTATGCCATGAGCTTCGCTCTCTCGAAGCTCGCCTCACTGGTGCGCCGGCGAGGGTCAATATTGTATGCGACTATCAAGTGTAGCATTCGGAAAAAGTCTGTCATGGCACTGTGAGGGATGTTCGGCAAGTGGTCTGGGACTTCATCCTTCGCAGTCAGAAGCTTGTACAGCTCACTATTAGATAGATTCGGACGGTTAGCTACCTCCTCCTCCTGGTCGGGGTACGAAGGGCCCTCAGGTCGGGCAATACCCAAAAATTCGCTGATCTTGTCGGCCGAGAAAGTAACTGACACCCCCCTCAGGGTGATGTCATACGACGCCTGCAAATAAAGAAAGATGTTAAAAAAAAATGGACATGGTAACGCTTATAAATATATCATTCCCCAACCTGCAATTACACTGGAAAATCCAACACAACCAAATATATATTACTATTCTATAAATTACTTCCACTCACAATTAATAAGTGCTTAATAATATTCAACAAAATATTTTCCAAATTTTAAATTACTACTAAAAGTACGTGTTCACGATATATATCCAAAATTCAGGCCATGAAGCGCTACAGTAAATCATAATACGTCTTATTTATCTAGTCTACCACAATTTTCCAAAGAAATTCCAGCAACTAAAATAACTTGTAACCGCAATCAGATTTTTGTTCACTTAAACCAAAGTCAATTATTTCTATAATGATTACCTGGGTCGGCTCTCGCTTCAAGAAGCAACAGTAGAACTCAGATACAAGGGTCGCACAGACTAACCCTTTCTCCTCGCAGATGGGATTCCACCCCCACTGCGTGAAAATAGAGGAGAGGGTCTGCCCCTCAAATGTTAAATCCTCAAGATCTTGTAAATATGCCTCCCGCTCCATGTTCACGGCACGTGCCTCCATGAGCTCCAGACGCTGATCCAAAGTACGCGGCGGCGGGGGTGGCGGCGAGGGCTCTCGGGATAACCTTGCTTTGACTCGTCGTGCCATTTTCAGATTTAGTAACAAAGTATCTGCAAAGAAAATAGATAAATTAATTCATATAAGTTTGAACTAACAATGTAAACAGATAGAACTACAAAATGAAAAGTATGAACTAAAACAAACAAGGTTTAAACAAATAAGACGGAGTTGGAACATAACCCATCAAGTTGGAACATAAGTGCACACACACTAGTTTGAACTGAAAAACAACAGAAATACAATAACAGTTTCAACTAAGGGAAAACATGAACTAAATGAACAGAAACTTATGTCCGAACTAAATGAATATAAACCAATTTCAGTTTGAACAGAAACTTATGTCCGAACTAAATTAATACTATGTTAAAACAAATAATATTTGTTTTCAACTATGTCAAAATGATCAAATTCCAGTTTCAACTATCAAGATGGAGTCTGAACAACTCTGGAAGGTTTGAACATGTAAATATAGGTTCAAACAACCTCGAAACAGGTTTCGACAGGAACAATGGAGCCAAATAAATTTTGGAACTTATAGGGCCAAAGTTCGCACTGTCCACACAAACCATGGCTAAATTGAAGTTTCTGATTGTTGTTGTCTCCGGTACAGTTTGAACTACAATAGCTCTAAGTTTGAACTAGAATCGAGTGTAAACCAACTTTCAGTTTGAACAGAAACGTATGTCCGAACTAAAAGAATATTATGTTGGAACAAACAATATTTGGTTTCAACTTTGTCAAAATGATCAAATTTCAGTTTCAACTATCAAGATGGAGTCTGAACAACTCCGGAAGGTTTGAACATGAAAATATAGGTTCAAACAACCCGAAACAGGTTTCAACAGGAACAATGGAGGCAAAAAAATTTTGGAACTTATAGGGCCAAAAGTTCGCACTGTCCGAAGTTTCTGATTGTTTGTTATCTCTGGTACAGTTTGAACTACAATAGCTCTAAGTTTGAACTAGAATCGAGTGTAAACCAACTTTCAGTTTGAATAGAAACTTATGTCCGAACTAAAGGAATATATGTTGGAACAAACAATATTTAGTTTCAACTATGTCAAAATGATCAAATTCTAGTTTCAACTACCAATATGGAGTCTGAACAAATGCGGAAGGTTTGAACATGCAAATATAGGGTTCAAACAACAGAGAAACAGGTTTCAACAGGAACAATGGAGGCAAATAAATTGTAGCAACTTATTAAGGCCAGTTCGCACTGTCCACACTGCAAAACCAGGGCTGAGTTGACTCAGCCATGGCAGCCACCGCAAATCACCGCCAAATGTTGGCGGAATGCGGTCCAACAACCATGAAAAGAGTTTCCTCCCAAACAACACCACCAACCAACCCAAAATCGACTAAATCCAAGCCAAAAATTACCCACATTCACCGCAAAAAAAACCGTCCAACCATTACCAAAAAACCCCCAAAATCTGTTAAAAGAAGAGGATAGAGAGAATACCAGGGTGGAGGAGGGTGCAGATGTTCTCCTAGCGCGACGACACGGCCTCTCTGACGGTGGTGAGCGGCTAAGTCCGAGTTCGCAGGTTTCTTGCGGGAGAGGAAGAGGTTTTTGGGACGCAATGCGTCCCTGTTAAGACCTTTGGTTCTTTTTAAAACGCACAGACCATAGTCCGCACTAGTAAAATTTCGGTTCGAACTTACCGTATCAGATATCCATTCACATGTGTGTATCCGCAAATGAAGTTCGCAAGTTGCATTATGATGTGCACCCAACCCAAATGTTAGTTACCACACATATCCCACTAATACAAGTTTCAAGTGACATTTAGAAAGTTTGAACTAAACGGACGCATTTAATGAAAGGTCACATCGCATCGATCTGCTGTGTCTGAGCCGTTGGAACTATGATATACCTAGTTCGGACTATTTTAAATAAATCAAATTCTAGACAGGTGTCGAACAAGGGAAATTTAACAGTGCTAACTACAGTTCAAACCTAACACAATAGTGTGCGCACTGGTGTGTTTAGTTGCAACAAACTTATAGGTAGTCCTAACTTGTACATTATTGGGACGTTTGTTTGCCGTCCCAAAAGTGTCGTTCGCACGTAATTATACGTAGTTCGAACGAACATATATTAGTTCGAACTAGAAGTGTTTTTGGGACGGAATGTTGTCGTCCCAAAGTTTTTCCCGCCATGTTCCCGCCAATTTATTTGGGACGGAGGCTCAAAATCCGTCCCTAAAACGCATCCTTGAGGGACGGAAAGAGGCATCTGTCCCTAAAGATGTTCTTTGACACCCCTTTTGGGACGACACCTTTAGGGACGGTTTTGTGGCTGTCCCAAAGTAAATCCGTCCCTAAAGGTCAATTTTCTTGTAGTGCACCTTTATCACATGGTATGCAAAAAACAAACTTTGACACATAAACTATCATAGACTTACAATGTGCATCCTTAACTGAGATCTAACCATAAAAAAATTACCCATTCTAAAATTTTACCCATTCTAAAATTTTAACACAATAAAAAAATTACAATATAATCTCTCTCTCCTCATCAAATCACTACTTTTCACTACAAAAAATATAAAAAATTACATCTCTCTTCACTTTTTCATCAATCCCAATATCTAAAATTTTAGCAACCCTAAATTTTTACTTCTCAAACACAGCCTAAGAATTGCCCCGGACATTGTACCTGTGAGAGATAAAAGACAACTAAAGATATTGTGACGAAAATAATACAACTGTAATCCAAGATGAAGCCACAAGCTCGCAGAATCAAGAAAAGGAAGTTAGTGTTTCTAGAAGGAGGAAGAAAGAAAAAGGTTGAGATGCTACGTGTAAATTGGTTGTAACAAACTAGTATAGAATATTTTTTATTTTCTGTTATAACAGATTGTAATTGGCTCGCACTCTGCTCCTAAAGCTAATTGTATATATAGGGTACTGCAGCTTTGTATTAAATGCGAAGTATGAATATACAGATTTTTTCCACACTTGCTCTGTCTTTTTGATATGGTATCGGAGCCTTCTTAGCCGAGTGTTTTCTTTCTTTCTTCGCTAAATGGCAAGTTCTGATCCTCCTCATATTGTAGTCACTTCTCCTCCTGTTGTAGTCACTTCTCCTGTTGTTAATCCCTCGAAAGATGATCATCCTTCCAACCCCTATTATCTCCACTATGGTGAGAGCCCTGGCTCTGTTCTTGTCTCGCAACTTCTTCATGTTTCTGGAGAAAATTATCATACCTGGAGTCGTTCCATGTTGATTGCTTTGGAGGCCAAAAATAAGCTCGGTTTTCTTGATGGATCTCTTCCCCGTCTGCCGTCCACCGATGCTTCATTTGGTGCTTGGTGTCGTTCCAACAAAATGGTGTTTTCATGGATTATTAACGCTGTTTCAAAGGAAATAGCTGCTAGTGTTATCTACATTAGTGATGCCAAGGATGTTTGGAGTGATCTTCGTGATCGTTTTTTCCAAGCAAATGGTCCTCGCATTTTTCAACTACAAAAACATATTGCCTCTCACTCAAGGATCTGATTCTGTTAGTGCGTACTTCACAATTCTTAAGGGATTGTGGGATGAATTGCACAACTATCAGCCTCTTCCAAGCTACTCCTGTGGTTGTCATTGTGGAGCTTTGCGTTTAGTTGCTGAATCTCAGCAAACCGAATATGTTATGCATTTTCTTATGGGGTTTAATGAATCTTTTGCACAAGTACGTGCTCAGATTCTCTTATTTGTCCCTCTACCTCCCATTAACAAGGTATTTTCCTTAGTTCTTCAAGAAGAACGCCAAAGAGGAATTAGTCTTGCCTCCCCTGCTGACTCTATTGCCCTACTCAGCAAGCAGTTTCAAGGTTCTCGACAGTTTTCTTCTCGAGGCAAAGAACGGCCACATTGCAGCCATTGTGGAAATCTTGGGCACACGGTTGATAAATGTTACAAACTTATTGGATACCCCCTGGATATTGCAATAAGAATAGATTTGCCACACCTACTGCTAATGCCGTTGGGAATGGTTCAAATGAATCCAACTTTGTTGATGGGATTTTTGACCTTGTCGCTTCACCTGTCATGACAGCACCTTCTCCTACACTGCCTTTCACTACAGAACAATGTCAACAACTTCTTCCGTTGTTCAACACTCAATCGGTACATCCTGAAGGGTCTGCAAACTCAGCTGCCAATTTGGTCCACTCGCATAATGTCTCAGGTGGTAACTGCCCTTTATTTTCTCCTTCTTCTCTTCCATCTCCTGTTTGGATTATTGATACAGGAGCCTCTAATCATATGATGAATTCGGTCAGTTTATTTACCTCCAATATCCGTCCTTGTCAGTCCAATGTTAATCTCCCTAATGGTCAGTCAGTTTCTGTTTACCATATTGGCACTGTCCGTTTATCTCCTTCTCTTGTTCTGACAAATGTGTTGTGTGTGCCAAGTTTTCATTTCAATTTACTTTCTGCTAGTAAATTAACTACTGATCTTCACTGTTGTTTGTCATTTTTTCATGACCATTGTTTGATTCAGGACCTTACCGATTGGAAGAAGATTGGGCTGGGTAGAGAGAGAGATGGTCTATACATTATGCAAATTAATGAACATCCAGCTGATATACTCGGACCTACTGCTGCAACTTCTGTTTCTCCTTGTTTCTTTGATCTTTGGCATTTTCGTCAAGGACATGTATCTGATTCTAGACTTTCTTTTTTACATAAACATGATCCAGCTATCCAGACTTTTTCTAATTCTCATTGTACTACTTGTCCATTAGCCAAACAGCGCCGTTTATGCTTTAATGACAGTAGTTCTTTAGCTTCCAATCCTTTTGACCGTATACATGCAGATATATGGGGTCCCTTTTCAGTAGCTACTTCTCTTGGTCATCGATATTTGCTCACAATAGTTGACGATTGCACTCGCTGCACTTGGGTATTCCTTAAGAAATTAAAATCTGAATCCAGACAAATTTTAAAGACCTTTTTTGCTTTACTACAAACACAATTTCGCACCACTATCAAGTGCATTAGGACCGATAATGGCCTTGAATTTTCTATGCCCGAATTTTACAACACCATTGGCACTTCTCATCAAACCAGTTGCGTTGAGACTTCCTAGCAAAATGGAAGGGTTGAGAGAAAACATCAGCACCTTCTCAATATTGCTAGAGCTCTACGTTTCCAGTCCAATGTTCCTCTTACCTTTTGGGGTGATTGTGTCCTCACTACAGCCTATCTCATCAACAGACTTCCTACTCCCATCTTAGGCAATCAAACTCCCTATTTTGCCCTCTACAAACACACTCCCTCCTACTCTCATTTAAGAGTTTTCGGCTCTTTATGTTATGCCTCTACACTCCCTAGTCAACGCCACAAGTTCTCTCCCCGTGCTAGGAAGTGTATTTTTATTGGGTATCCTTTTGGGACTAAGGGTTACAAATTATTTGATCTGGATTCCAAGACCATTTTCACTTCCCGACATGTCATTTTTCATGAAACTCTTTTTCTTTTTCATTCTCGTACCCTCTTACATTCTGCTCCACATACTTATCCTCCAGCTTCTGTTTTACCTCATCCTATCTCTGATTCTTCCGATTCTTTTGCCTTCCCTCCTTCACCTCTCACTTCTTCTCTTTTTCCCACTTCTCCTTCTATTCCTTCACCTCCTCCATTACCTGCTCTTCGCAGATCTCGTAGGTCCCGGTATATTCCCCATTATTTGCATGACTATCATTGCAGGCTGCTGTCCTCTCAAGCTCCAGCTCATTCTTCTTCCCCGGTGGTTTCTGATTCAACAGGTACCCCTCACCCTCTTTCAAATTTTATCTCTTATTCTCATCTCTCATCACCCCATCGAGCCTTTTCCATTTGTCTCTTTACTCTTCATGAACCTCAGTCTTTTCAAGAGGCAGTTGGTCACCTTCATTGGCGTGAGGCCATGGCAGCTGAAATTGCTGCTCTTGAGGCCAACCGCACTTGGGATCTTACTCCTCTGCCCCTTGGTCAGCATCCCATTGGCTGTAAATGGGTCTTTAAGGTCAAGCTCAAATCTGATGGTTCTCTTGAGAGGTACAAGACACGTTTGGTTGCCAAAGGGTACAATCAACGTGAAGGTTTCGATTACCATGAAACTTTCTCTCCCGTTGCTAAGATGGTGACGGTTCGCACTGTTCTTGCCCTTGCTGCCATCAATAATTGGCACCTCTCTCAATTGGATGTCAACAATGCTTTTCTCCATGGAGATTTGCATGAGGAGGTTTACATGTCTCTTCCACCCGGATTTGCTAAACAGGGGGAGAACCGTGTATGTCGACTTCTCAAATCCTTGTATGGCCTTAAGCAAGCCTCAAGGCAATGGTTTAGCAAATTCTCCACCACCTTACTTGATCATGGTTTTGTTCAATCCACTGCCGACTACTCTCTATTTACAAGATTGGATGGCAAGTCTTTTATCACTCTATTAGTCTACGTGGATGATATACTCATAGCATCTAATGATCCAAGTGCAGTTGCTGAGTTAAAATTGTTTTTAGATAGTAAATTCAAACTAAAGGATCTCGGTGTCCTTAAGTATTTCTTAGGCATTGAAATAGCAAGATCAGCTCGTGGGATTACTCTTTGCCAAAGGAAGTATGCTTTGGAAATCTTGAAGGACAGTGGGATGTTAGCAAGCAAAATCTCGAGATTTCCTATGGAGCAGAATGTGAAATTCAGCAGTAATGATGGAACTCTGTTGGTTGATCCCACAGTGTATCGAAGATTGATTGGGAGGCTGATTTATTTGACTATAACCAGGCCTGACATTGCCTATTCTGTCCAAGTACTCAGTCAGTTCATGGACAAACTGAGGGATACACACTTCAAAGCTGCTATGCGAGTGTTACAATTTATAAAAGGGGCTCCAGGCCAAGGAATATTGTTGTCTGCTGCCTCTGAAATACATGTGAAAGCCTTCTCAGATTCGGATTGGGCAGGGTGTGTAGATAGTAAAAGCAGTCAACAGTGTCAAGGTCATCTGCTGAGGCCGAATACAGATCAATGGCATCCACGGTCTGTGAGGTAATATGGATTATCATATTGCTCAAAGACCTACATATCTCCCACATAAAAGCTGCTCTATTATTTTGCGATAATCAGGCAGCTTTGCATATTGCTGCAAACCCAGTCTTTCACGAAAGGACTAAACACATAGAGATTGATTGTCACATTGTGAGGGAGAAAGTGCAAGCTGGGATTATCAAAACTTTGCATTTGAAGACTAATATGCAGCTCGCTGATGTATTTACTAAAGCACTTGGATTTCATCAGTTCAGCGTTTTAATTGGCAAGATGGGACTTTTAAACATCTATGCTGCTGTCCATCTTGAGGGGGAGTGTGACGAAAATAATACAGCTGTAATCCAAGATGAAACCACAAGCTCGCAGAATCAAGAAAAGGAAGTTAGTGTTTCTAGAAGGAGGAAGAAAGAAAAAGGTTGAGATGCTACGTGTAAATTGGTTGCAACAAACTAGTATAGAATATTCTTTATTTTCTGTTATAACAGATTGTAATTGGCTCGCACTCTGCTCCTAAAGCTAATTGTATATATAGGGTACTGCAGCTTTGTATTAAATGCGAAGTATGAATATACAGATTTTTTCCACACTTGCTCTGTCTTTTTGATAGATATGACATCCCCATTCTGTATATTAAATATTTCAGTCTTTCGGTATAAAAGCATTGCAAAGTCTTGATCAGTCATAACCCTTTTCTAGCTAGGCTGTAGACAACTTTATGGACTTCCCTGTAGATGTGCTTCATGCGCTTGGCCTGGAACCGGCTCAACAGCAACTACGATCAGCAGAAGCCCAGGGAACAGATTTGCGACCCTGAGAGATTGAAAATCCGGGGGAGTTTGGTAAAAAACCGTTCTATTTCAGTGACACCGCAAAGGGACCAGATACCCAAACAAAAGACATTGTTCCATGGAACGGAAAATAAGTGGAAGGGGAGCGGTACTGGAACAGTTTATTTTCAACCAGTCTTCATAGGGAGGGAGAAGGAATTGATGCACCTACTCGGGATTCCAACACGATTCAAGACAAATCTGGAGGTCCAAAGCCAGAGAAGAAGACTGGACCCTAGGAGTTGTATGTGTTAATACGCACCCCATGGAACATTATGCAAACAAAACAACTTGGGAACTTGACAAGAAATATTGTGAGGTTGGTAAGTTTGCCGGAAGGGACTCTTGATATTAAGGTGCTAGTGAGTTCCAAATTTCGTATTTATCTCATTATCCCAGCGGGGAGTTCTTTGATGTATATTAGTGTTGAAATTTGGGAGGATCACATCATAATAATTGTGCCTATATTCAAATATATTCCTTGGATGGTGATATACTTTTATAGAAGAATCAACCAAGTTCAAAGTTAGGTGATTTTTCACAAGGTTACAATTTTTTATGAAGTGTTACAGGGAAAATTATAAATAGACGTTGAATGATTCATTTCATTCAATCTAATCTCTTCTGGTCTTTGACAACTTTTTGTCGATTTTCCTCTTGAATTCTTATCCTCACGAGAGCTTCTATGCTTATAAATCATTCTGTTCATTATATGCTATAGCTTGACGCACGTTACTTCAAAATCCAACAATTAGGCCCATTTAGTTATGAACTGTAAGTCACTGAAGTTCAAGGCAAGAAGTCTTTCGTAATATTTGAAAGAAAAAAGGAAAAAATAAAAAAAGGAACATTCAATTCCAGGAATCCGCTTTGCGTCTTAAAGGTCAAGTGACGGAGACGAGCAAAGATTGTTCCAACATTTATGTCATTTCATTCTTCTTTAAAGTGGAAAATGGGGGAAGAAAGTATAGACACCATCCTTATGACCTTATCACCAATAAAGAAAGAGGAAAAAGTTCAGGACAGCAGCTTTACGTATTCATTATGAGCATCTGTAGAGAAATTGTAGCCCAAGAGCTGGAGTTCATTCACACGGAGTCTCAAGTACCATATCTAACGAACTTGTCAAGTATATGAGAATTTGGTAATTTAGTTGTTGGGAGTGATTCAGATCGATGGACTTCTTAAGGTAAGATTAGAGGGAAGATTAAGGGTTGGTACTTTTTTTAAGAAAAAAGACAGTAACTCAAAATTTTATTAAACAAGTAAGGGAGATCGAGTCAATTTCTGAGAATAGTGAGTCATTAGCACATCAGGTAAGGGGTAAAATATAAATCTTACTATCTATAAACTAATTTCAAATGAAAATGGCAGTTTTATCATAAAATTGTGGCTATTACAGGAGATTATAGAAGTTGATTAAGGTCTTTAATCAATAGACAATGGCTAGTAAATATAATCCATCTTGTGTATAGGCCTAAAGCTATCACGAGGGTTTTCCATGCAGGGAAAGCAAGATAACAGCTTCTCGAGTGATTAGAAATCCCCGCTGTTTCTGATAAGTTAGCACAACAAATTCCTCCGTGATAAAGGAATCGAATCTTCATGTACTTTAACCCTCTTGTTACAGAATTAAAGGGAAATTATTCCCGTCTTTGCAAAAGGACAATTGGTAAACATGGATCAAAATTTGCTGCTTTGGCATATTTGATTTCTTCTCAGGTGGTGAAACAGCATTGAGCAGTCTCTTTCGGCCATGAAACTTTAACTGAAAGTTCCCTTGGTCTGTTTTAGATTTCAGCTCCAGTTCTGGAGGAAAACATAGAAGCGATTCACACCCAAGTAATTTTTCTTTTCAAACCCATATAAAGGCAGCAACTTGTCATGTCTACAATGCGCATTTGCTTGCATTGCCTTCTCCTTCCCATCGTTAGTGGAAAAAGAGAGAAGAAAATGGCTACTGAGGATTTTGAGGTCTCACACACTCATAGTAGCAGCATCCAAGACAATAGTACAACTGAACAATCTCCCAACAGCAAGCGACCGACAACTTCCTACTCTGGAAAAGCACTTGCATGCACACAGAGCACTTTATGGTTCAAGCGGCCGCGGTGCTGGAAGCAGAAAGGTTAGAACCAATGATCTATTACCAAGTAGGCTAAGCAAAGTATCATTGGCTGAAGACTGTTCAGAGAGCTAGAAAGAGGCTAGCTCTTTGATATTTATGATACTGAATTGAATGTGCAAAAGACACAGCTTCTTTATGCCCAATGTAGTAGTGTGAAATGGTGTTATATTCTGCTTCTTCCCTTTCTTTGTGATTAATCATGTGAGAAAACCTCAGGTGGATCAAGAAAACTTGTCTCTTCTTTTGTTACGACGCACAAACTGGCATCTTCCTAACTAGGTAGAAACTTGGGCGTTATAAACAAAGCAACGTCCCTGCTATCTTCCCAAATAAGAATTGGTCCCATAGGACAAAGAGGCACCAATTCTAAATGGATCTGTTCACTGCTAACTGCTTACTTAAGTTCCCAAAGGGAAAGATACAGCGTACACACATATGATGGATGAAAAGTCAAGGATTTATCCCAGATTAAAATTGAGCATCAAAATCTCAAGAGAAAATAAAGGAGATACGTGCAGGTGGCTGAATCAACGACTTGCTTAAGAGGTTGGTGTATATATATATATTGTTTCTAAAACATGCCGAAAGGCTCCATTGCATATTTTTTGTTGGGGTAAGGAACTTCGTTCCATATTGGAAACTATGGCGCATGTAAGAGCGGGTGCAGACTGCCTGGGCTACAAAAGCTGCACATAAGAAAATTCTTGGCCCGGCCACTAACATGCAGACAGTATATCTTTTGATCTATTCCCAATAGTCATGCTGAGCGAGAGAGAACAAAACCAACCCAACGGCTAGAAAGCGTACAGGATTTATTGGGCTTCAATACATGTAGCACTGTTTGTCATGGATTTCATCCCTATATGCCTGTGATCATGAGTGGGACCTAAGGAAACAATAAAAAGTATTGTTGTTGGCTAAAGGTCATCCGATGCATAATATATGTCCACATGGTAGGGACCCAGATGGTCCTCAATATCTTAGAACATCAAAAACAGTTTCTTTTAATGCTACACAACTATTCTCATGTACTTTTGTGATGAAACGCATGCACACAGTGATGAAACGCATGCATGTGTGCGAAGTTACAAATTAGTGTTAGAAATAAAAATGTAGACAGAGAAAAATTATTTATACTAAGAGAGGGAGAGAAGAGATAAGTGAGACACAAAATTTAAGTAATTCGGTTCATAGATTTCCATTGTGGAAGACCCAACTAAGCTTATTGATTTTCTCACTTGATGTGAGACTCGAATAACTAGCCCAAAGCAATGTGGGACTCTAATAACTTTAATAATTAGTATTCTAAGATATTTCAATTGATGTGCCCGGATTACTTAGAAGATTGAGATAAAATCTGGAAATTGGAGAATTAATACCAATGATTAATACATTATAATTGAGCAGAAATTCATAATTAATCTTCCCATGTAGACATGTATATATGGACTCTACGTGTGTGTGTGTGTATATGTTCTCGCAATAGTCTAAAAGGATGTACGAGGTTATGATCGAGTTAACGAACATGCTTTTTTTACAGATTATAGTACAGTCATTGGTCGCAAGCAAAGAAACAAGAGCCCTAATTTACCAATGTCATGAACACGGGGTCACATGAAATGTGGGGACTGGTTCTAATATTTATGTCTGTAAGTACTAATACAGACGCACTTACGCAAGTTACCGCTGGAAAATAACAACAGTACTGCTAAACATCAGGAGATGTGCCGAGATTATATATTGATTCACAAAGAATCTGTCCTAGATTCCGTGTGTTGCATTTTAGCGACAAAGTACGAACAAATGCAATTTCTTTTGATTCTTAACAAAGATTGGCATGGATAGCGCTATCTGACGCTCCCTTTTGGATAACATGATCATGAGAGTATCGACCATATTTCATGGCAAGGAAGTGTTTACCCAGTGATGAGACGTACTTGCACCAACTCGAACAAGCCAATGGTGTTTATGGTTGACCTACCATAATACAGCAATCCATAGCCATTGATAAAGCTGCCCCATCGCCTGAAAATCTTTCTTTTTTTTTTTGGTATATGGGTCAAGCTCAGCCCACCCTCAACAACCCTTTTTTTCCTCGTTAATAGGACTTCTGCCCCCTTAGACCCAGACCCAAAATGATAAGAAGCTTCAGAGATCCAGGAAGGGTCAGACATCGGGGATTCGTTTTTGCTTGTATAGATGCATGGGGTAAAGTGGTGAAAGTGTGCGTCACGGACCTGCAGTTTGGGATTGGGGTTGCTTACCTACGGTTTTTGCTTGAAGGGTCTTCTATTAGGAGAATTTTATTATACTCTAATATTACCACGTCAACGTAAGGTCTTCTTGGGACTAATATTGTATATTCGTTTTTCACTAACTTTTCTTGAATATCAATTGAGAGTATTATGTAGAAACATTTTTATGATTTAATAGGTAGTAAACCCCCATAAAACCACAAAACAAAACAAAAACAAATTCAAGAAGTAATCAAATCACTACCTTCGAATTGTCCATTCAAGAATTACTATTCCACGAATTAAAGATTATTGGAATATTTACTTTAATTTGTTAGATATGCTGCAAAACCCAATTCGAAGTAATGCATTAAAAAAGAGTCTAAATTATTGAATAAATATTTTTGTTTAATAACTTAAACATTTATGATAAATAGTAGGTAAATATATTTTTAAGTAGTTCTGAATTCAAATCTGACTTTATATATTATTTCAAATTTAAATTAAATATTACACATAATTTTGAAATAGATTCACATGAATTATGCATTAACTTTTTTTTTTAGCGAGAAACATGGTACATTGTTTACCTGAGAGACGAATAATGAATTAGATGTCTACATTTATGATGTGAGAAACCATGATACTTTTTTCTGGGCTTCAAGATATTGGAGGTCTTATTGTAAATATATTAAGATAAAAAAACATATTTTATATTCATTGGTTTTATAGCTTATTGAGTTGACATCGGTATTACCAGTTGCGACTGCAATCGTTGAGAGAGTGTTCTCTGTAATGAAGTTTATCAAAACTGACTTGTGTAATAAGATGAGAGATGAATTGATAAATGATAGTATGGTGGTATACATCGATAGGAAAATTTTTAAAACTATTGAGAACAAAGCTATTTGCAATGGTTTCAGAAGATGCAATACTGTAGGATCCAATTGTCACCTCTCAGTATCAGTAAATAGTACAATAATTATATTTCAATATTTTTAGTATTTTTAGTCCTTAATTTTTGATATTTTAACTCTAAGATATTTTTTTGCATTACGTAGTAATTTTTTTTGTCATTTTTCCTTAAGAGTTTGCCCCCCTTCAATTGCATTCTCGGCTCCGCTACTGAACTTGATGCCCCATCATTTATGTACCGCTTAAAATAGAAGCAAGTCCCTTCTGATAAGGACGAGGAGGGCATCTTCATGCTTCAAGGATTCGGCAAGCTTGAGACGTTGCCTTCCTTTTGTAATTACTATGATTTCACATGATGTTTGTCCTATAACAATCGTGTCCAAAGAGGTCAGGGTTGCTTGTCTTTTCTTCCGGCCATTAATGTCTCGACAAACTAATCAAGTTTAGACGTTTGTCTTCGGTGTGAGTTAAGACTAACTATCAGTACTGATTTCAATCCATTGGTCCCCATCACAATTCCATCGGTGTATCAAATAGTAGAAGCCACTTTCGGTGTTAAACAGGTATGGTGGAGTGTTTCTCTGACCCATAGCCAATCTTTATGAGGCATGCAGAACTCAATCCACTAGTGCCGACTAGCTAGGCTTGGCGACCATGAGAATGATTAACGAATAACAAGACGGATACGCGCGGGGGAATGAAAACAATTGATTTGATACAACTCTGTTTAGTGCTTAATGACACCTAATTGCATCGCTAATGCCATTAAACCACGTTCACGGCCCTGTCGATGAGCAACAATTTGTTCCTCAAGAAATTAAGTTGAAAAGTACACACTGTGGTTTGTATCCTGGGGATATCCTTAACATGCCTTGCCTTAATACAATGAAGTGTGTCCATGACCCATTTTCACTCGTCTGTTATTTATGTTGTGGCGAATAGGGGAAACAGAAACTTGACCTCGAGATAATACAGTCTCCTGACAGGCGGACCGAGCATTCTGGGCACAGCTTTGCGTACAGCAAAGATTATCATGCCAAGTAAAAATTGTACATTGAGGTATAATTACCCCTTCAAAAGCAGTACAGGGAGTAGGGACGACCTATCGGACCTCCAATTTTGAGATATATATGAAGAAAAAGCCAAATTCACTTCATAAAGTTCTGCACAGAGGAGTTCTTTCAAAGAATATATGGAGCTTTTATGAAACTTAAGCAAAAGTAAAAGGAACACTAAATATATAAGACGTACGAGACTAAAAACAAAAAAAGAACTCGGGGTGGGGCGATTTGTGTACTTGAATGTTCCCATATCCTGGAAAACGTCCACACAATTACTGACATACAAGTCTAGCTATTCGATCATCATCTACATCACAAACCACTGTAGTTGGAATGTGCTAGTGGCAGGCCAAGTTATAGTGCACTAGTAGGGCCAACTAGCCACTCTATGAGTTTTTGTCCGACTGCCGCTTGGAATCCAAACAGTTGAGGGGAACGATTGGACACCATTAGGGAGTGTGGGGGCGAAATTTGCCTCTCTGAATGTCTAAGAATTTCCCAAAGATATCTAATTTTTTTTATGGAAAGCAGTGCCGGAGGAAGCAATAGAGCACATGGCGAATGCATATAGTGTCCCATTGAACACATTTCCCAGATTGGATAGTTTTACTCCAAAGCATCTATTTGTCATTATCAATATTAATTATTCTTCTAATCTTAACCTGCTTGATTTAATATCAAGCCACAGTGATCCCATTGCATCTCGCATATTGCAACCCAGCCAAATGAGTGTCAAGATTTGCGGAACCATATTGGAATTACATACTGATATTTTAGGGTATGATCAATGCGTGGCTGTTGCGAGCGTATAATTTAGTACATTTGGATAAATTAAACTGATCTTTTCAAAATCTTATAATATGTGTAATCATGAGCTCATGACCAAGAGGTTTGTGAGCTCTATTTATGACATCAGTAAAAGATGGAAAATTAATTTCGTGTATAAAGAGATCTCACAGCTTATAAGCGTCATCAAGCAGAGGCAGTTGACCTTGGCTTGCCGCGCGTGCCCCGCGCGCAAGGCTGCAAGGGCGACAGGCCAATATTTGGCATTTCGCGCGCCACATTTGGCCTATCGGGCGTGCGCGACAGACCAATATGTTTTAATTTCGGTTCGGGTCTATAGTGGCGATCGCCCAAACCACCTCTAATATTTTTTTAATTTCGGTTCAAATCTGTAGCGACGGTCACGACCGCCGCTATATGACCGCTGCTATAGATTTAGTCTTCACAGCGGTCACCCAAACCACCGCTATAGATCTATTGTGACGGAGTTATAGCGACCGCCGCTAAAAAAAATCGCTGCTAAAGATATAACAGCGATTTTTTTACCTTTAGCAACGGTTTAGCTTCAACTAGAAGTAGTAATTAAGACAATTTTCAAAAAGTAAATATATTTTAATGCGTGAGTGCTTAATTCACTATAGGTGATCTAAGGCAAAGCTAGGTTCATCAGGTCAAGTTTTGGACTAGAGGCCATGGAGAAGAACATTCCTAAGAGTTGAATCTAAGCCCTTGTAAGGCACCAAATGTAAACATTAGAAAGAAATTAAGGAATGGGACATGAATTGCCTTGATCTTGAGACTTGAACCTCCTTCTAAACAATTGTTGAATATACACGTGTGAGAGGGAAAAAAGGTTGAGTCTCACATTAGAAAGAAGTAGAACTGTAGTTGGTTAATATAATATAATTGGACTCAAACCTATAACTTTTAAATTTTTAGATTGACTGATATCCCTATATATTATATTATAAAAACAATAGAAAACTCCCTAGTGTTCATCTCCCCCAACAACAATTTTCCCTCAAAATGTACAAAAGCATTTTTGCCTCCTCCTTTTGCTTTTTCATGGCCTCTATATAAGAAGAGCAAAAGCTTGAAGTGGTCATGAGTAGGTGAAGTGCATGCCATACGGCATATATAGCTCAACGTGAAGAGTAAGTTTGCGCAAATGGCTCCTACCATGTCGTGCTATTTACAAAACAAAACCACAAGGTCCACAATCTCATGTCGTTTAGTTATTGGTGCTTTCACGTTCTCCAATTATATATGCTTCCTGCTAGTTCCTCACTCGTTTGCGGTAATCAAGCAGTAGTCACGAGTGCGTCTGCATGAGAGATCCCGAGACAAACTAATTACTTGGTCGAGTTAATGACAATTTTCGTCTCTGATTTCTATCACTTTAAAAAACTTATTCAATATGCGATTTCACGCTTATAATATATAGTTATTAAAATTTATGATTTTATCAAAATAATCCTTCTGTTAGCAAATTGTCCAGTCAAATAGTCCTACACATCATGATCAACCGAAAAATGAAACATTTAACAAATTTTATTTAAAAATACAACGTCAATTTTATTACACCACATCAGTTAAAATAAAAAAATACAAAATAAAATGATCAACTAACAAATTTTTTAAAATAAAAACTAACGACTAGGGGTGGCTCATAGCCACCCCTTCTCCAAGAAGGCCCAAGGGTGGCAGGGTGGCTAATGGCCACCCCAAAACCAGGGTGGTTGTGAAGTGGCTCACTGTCACCCTCTTTGTGGCAGTGAGCCACTCCTCGCAGAGGAGTCCAGATCTGGGCTCCCCTTTTACGGGGTGACTTGCAGCCACCCAAAACCAAGGAGGTAGAGGGGTGGATGGCTACCACTCGAGGGGAGTCCAGTCCCCTTGTATAGGGTGGCACGTGGCCACCCCAAAACCAGGGAGGCCAAGCCACCTCTTTGCCCAGAAAGGGTGGCTTCCTGCCAACCTTCCTTCAAGGAGGCCCAAGGTGGCTTACTGCCACCCCTCGCGGCTCCCTGGTTTGAGATTTTTTTTATTTTTTTTATTGATTTTTTATATATAATTTTGTTTATTTTACTGATGTAGCACAATAAAATTGGCATGACATTTTTAAATAAAATTTGTTGCACGTGTCATTTTCTGGTTGGTCATTGACTGGACAATTCACTAACGAAAGTGGACAGAAGGATCATTTTGACAAAATCATAAATCCTAGAAACTATGTGTGATAAATTTGAAAATCCAGGGACGAATTTTAAAAGTAATCAAAGCCCAACGATGAAAAGGGTCATAACCCTAATTAGTTCGTTGAAGCGCTTAGCCTCCCAAAGAGCCAAACAACCAATCTTTTTTTAAGCAAACGTGAAAATTCATTTCACAGGAAATATTACGACAGTGCTAAATACAAATAAGTCTCTAAGGTCGGTTACAATAAACAGGGGCATAAACCTCATAACAGCAATATTATGACCTTAAAGGCTCATAATCCAGATGGTCATAAAGGTCACATATAGATGGGCCAAAAGGCCTATAGATTTGAAATCGGTCTAAAGACTCAAAGCAATCTCAGCCACAAGTAGAGGTATCGATTGCTAGAGTCCCCAAAAACTTGTCTATAATAGCACAGTCACAAGGGAGGAAAACACGAATAGCCAAAACTGTCAATCGGCCACTGCAAAGAGGAACAACAACCAATAGGTTCATGTCTGCACAGAGACTCCTTGACAATAAAGATGATGTGAGATCCTTCCCACAAAAGTTCAGAGAAATGAAATTATTAGAAGCAGAAATAAAATAGAAAAACACACCACAAAAGAACCCCAGAGACAGATGGCCAGAACACATGGTCGTAGAAAACCACAAAAGCAACCTAAACAGAGCATAAAAAAGGGCGTGTGTGAGATCCACGCACGAGGTTCTGAAAGATGTACAAAGGAACGCCTGGAGCTAAGGATCTCTACCGTGCTGAGCTTGGCCGCAAAAAATCCTCCAAACCCGCTAGCTAAATCTATCCATGAAAAAAGGCATAATGAATGAGCCTAAAGCTGTGTAAGGGTGAATAGCAGACATGTCAGAAGCAAAATTTAACATTCTGACATCCGATTTGCTAATTAGCGGATGACCAAAATGGATTCCGCTTCCGACTCTTAGCGGAATTCCGATAATGTTTTGGGCCATATTTTTTGGCCCATTTAAGCTTTTTTTACAAACAAAAAAATAAAGTTGTTATTCATTTTCACAATTCACAAACACAAATATCTCTAATATATCAAAAAATTAAAATATACAATCCATATGAACATTTCTCTATTCATTACAAAGATCTCAATTAAAATTAAGAATTTACATTGCACTTGCAGTACATCAACTCACCAAAACACCAAGTGATTAAAGTTGAATTTTTTATTAAAATGTTAGTCATCCTTTAAAGTTCAAACTAATACAACCATATCATATTATGATTATATTAGTTTTGATGGTCATTTTATTTAACCCATAATATTTAAAAACCAACAATTCATTGTTGATCTTTTGAAAACCGAAAACAGCATCCTAGCAACCTATTTTAAAAACCGGAAACAACAATAACATAAACTCTTAACATAAAATCCAGATTCACAACAAAATCCTAAAACATGCAATTCACAAACAAGTGTAAAATAAATCTCAAAACATGCAATTCACAAAATTCATATTCAATAAATACCAAAACAACATGCAAATAACAAAATTCAGATTCAATAAAATCTCAAAACTACATGCAATTCACAAAATCTATAAACACAGATTCACAACGTCACCTAGTAAGTAGTAACGTAGACACCATCACAATTCCTAAATAGTTAAAGAAATATTATGCCTTAATAATAAAAGTGGTCAAGACACGATGGAAGCAATAACCAAAAAATATAGTGTATGCTGACATAACTCGAAATAGAAGAAGATTGCAATACAAACTTAGAAGTTAGAAGTATCAACTCAAGTTAGAAATTAAGAACATAACCAAACATCGATCAATCACGAATCCATAATCGATACGCCATTAGAAATCATCTCTACAAAAAAAAACAAATTTATTAACAAGGAGCTCATAAAAAATTTTAATTAAATGAAAGTAGAAATGTACAACTTTTTATATACCTATCTTCATCATATAACTAGCGGGATCTTCCATCCCATCAATAACATTAGATTCCTTATCCTCATCATCATCCGCAGAATATATAATCTTGAATCTCAACCAATTTTGAGCAAAAATGAGTCCCTCCACCGTTTTTGGTAACAACGAACTACGAAAAGGATCTAATACCCAACCCTCCGTACTGAAGACAGACTCTGAAGGCACTGTGGTAATAGGAATAGCAAGAACATCTCGAGAAATTCGTGCAAGAATGAGAAATTTTGGTGCATTCACTCTCCACCAATTGAGGATATCAAAATTAGGATCTTTAGGTTCAACATCCTCCAGTAAATATTTCTCCACTTCAGACTTACTATCCAACAAATTTTGTTGCGCCTTAAATTGTGTGAATTTCAAGTAAAGAGGATCATCTACGATTGCACTAGATGACCCAATCATTTCAAGCTAGTCTTGACTTGCAGATACACCCCCACTACTAAATGACTCATCTATATTACTATACTCTGTAAACAATTGATCCAACGTCTCTCTCACTAGAACGGTCATCTATGCACCTAACTTATTCTCCAAAGCCCTCTTGAACCAAAAGTCCAAGTATATAACCTTGTATTGTGGACCAAGTACCGCTGCAACAAACAACAATCTGTTAACCTTAGTTAGATCACCTCAGTATTTGTTATACTTCATTTGTATTCTGTTTGTCATGTCTGCTAAGAACAAATTTCTACTTGCTACATATTTTCCCAAATGCATATGAATTTTGGCAAGTTTCACAAAAAATAAGTTTGTCGTCACCGTATTCGAAGCCGATATTCGAACCATCACCTAATAGAATAGTGCCAAAAACTTGGTAAAATGTCTCAAGCGCTCTCAATCCTCAAATTTAGGGGGGCTCAATCCCTTCCTCCCATGCCCCTCCTCACGCAGAAAGCTTATCAAAATCTCATCTTCTGCCAACATATCCTCAAAGACTCTGATATTTCTTAGTTGCATCCAACATAATATACATTGAATTCCAACGAGTAGGAACATCAAGCTGCAAAAAATCCTCAATGGGAAACTTCCTCTTCGCTACACATTTCTTAAACTCCTCCATTCGATCGAGAGAGGACTTAACATACTTGAACAAGTTCCTTACCTTGGCCATAAAATCATCTAGCTCCTTCAACATATCTTGCACAAATAAATTCAAGATATGTGCACAACATCTTACATGCAAAAACTTATGGTTACAAACTACTTTTCCAGGTCGAAACCCCCGTAAACAATTGTCTACTCGTCACATGCTCACTGGCCGTATCATTAGATGATACATTATCGACAGTGATTGTAAGGATTTTATCAATCCCTCATTCCGACATGCAATCCTCCAACTTCATCCCAATTGTCGAACCCTTATGATCTGACACCTTACAGAAGGCAAGTATCTTTTTTGTGCAGTGAGAGACATATAATTCATGTTTTGGACTGACGTCCATGTGTCAGTGGTCAAGCAAACTCATGGTCTATTAAGTAAGATACTAGCCTTCAGTCTACACTTCTCTTCCAAGTAAAGTTTCATACAATCTTTAATTACTGTGATTCGTGATGGCACTTTAAATCAAGGCTCGAGGGTATGAATCATGTTCTTGAACCCATCCTTGCTTACTATTCTAAAGGGAAGTTCATCCATAATTATAAACTTGGCAATAACAACTCTAATAGCCTTGGGATCATACAAGTCTATCTTCATCACCTTCACTGATTCACTACTTCCACCCTTGATATCAAAAGTCTATTTCTATTGAGATAAATCCAATTTACTTTGCATTCTCTTATACATTACACAACCCTTCAAGTGGGACCTCATAGCCGAGGTCCCTTGATCGTTGTGGTGAACCCCAGATTTATGACCACAATGGTTGCACTTGGTCAATGGTTTGTTTGGGTCAACTACCGGTAGTATTATAATGAAAGGTTCCCACATCGGGGACGGATTGAAAATCTTCCTTCTTTCAGGGGTAGGGTCTATTGTCTCATTAATTTGTTGTGTCTTAGCCTATATATCTATAATTGGTATCTCACCAATTGTAGGTGTAATCATAGAGGCAGGGGTAGGTAAATTAGGGGTTGTTGATTGCGAAGACTCAATTAGAGTTTGACGTTCCATCTGAAAGAAATACACAATGTAGAGCCAAATAATTATAAACCATAAACACACAGAAATATCTTGACGATCCATTATTAGAGAAGTTGTGTTTTAATTAGAACCAAGACATAACAAATTATCAACTTCAAGACATAACATAACAACTATCTATAATCTATCTATAATTTCTGATTCACAACACGTACAATTCGTTTGAATAACAGATTCCAAATCTAACAATGCAATATAACTAATTCAATAACAATGCAATATAACTAACTAAATAATTCAATATAACATATAACAAATAATTAACGTCGAACAGAGATAAATCCAACGCAATATAAACATTAACAATGCAATATAAGTATATAAAAATGCAATAACTAACTAAATAATTAGCAGATTCACAACTAAAAATGAATAATTCACAGATTCACAACAGGGAGATAGAGACTTGAGAGATTGACAGAGAATAGAGATAGAAATAGACATAGAGAGAGTGTGCGATAGAGAGACAGAGCGACAGATAGATAGAGAGAGACAGAGACAGAGAGAGAGATAGAGAGAGAGACATACTGAGAGAGAAGCAGTGGAAGCCGCTGAGCTGGAAGGAGTTGCGTCACCGAAGAAAACCTTACCAGAGAGAGAGAAACAGAGAGACTATAAGAGAAGAGAGAGAGAGAGAGAGAGAGAGAGAAATGGAATTGGAAGTTAACGTTGAAGTTCGAAGTTCGAAGTTTCAAACACAGAGACTGAGAAAGAGCTGAGGAACAGAGGGAGTGAGGCCTCAGAGTGACAACGTCGAAGTCGAACAGAGAGAGACAGAGAGTGAGGGTCATGATTCGCGAAGGAGAGGGGGAGGGGGACTTAGGTTTTTTTTGAAGAATCATATACATTGGATCAAAACAGCACGTTTTGATCCACGGTATTATATTAAAATAGAACAACGTCGTTTTAATATTTAGCTAAAAAAATAACTGGAACTGATTTTCTACTGAACCGGCGGAAACTTTCGGTTCCGATTTCGGTTCTGGAAAAACTCTAAATCCACCTTCAGTTCCGGTTCCTGGAAGAGTCGAACCTCAGCTTCCCAAAACTGGACCGGACTTGCGAATCCCATCCACACGGACACGTGTTTCTTTTCGGTGTCAGCAATAACATGAAAAGTACAATAAATTATATATATCCTGAAATCCCTACTAACTTATTATCCATTCGCCCTCTTTCTCTTTCTCTTTCTCTCAAGCTGAAATGTTGCAAGAGCTTGTCTTGTTAAGATGTCTTTTTTCCTTTATCATTTAATGATAATTTTGCAAGCATTTCATTTATTTTATCGAATTTTTCTGCATTTGCATCTACAAATTTTAAAGGAGACATTTGTGGTAATTCATAAGATATAAATATAGGTTGTGGTTACAGAAAAAGTGACATGCAAAAAAAGTTCGTACATAATCGTGCCAAAAAGCATGCACGTCCTTTATTTTCTTAATCATATCAAGTATCGTGTCTAAATTCAAATTTTTATTAATAGTGGGCATCTTCGTTTTAGTGAATTTTTTTGTATTTTGAGAATTTTTAGGTGATGTTAGACTTTATTGATGTTTGTGTATAATTTGTTAACTTTTAATGATGGGTGTGAAAAGGGGTGTTAATGATTTTTAAGGTTTTTATTTGGTTTTTACCTTTATTGGAATGTGTGTAGAAGATAAAATATAAAATAATATTTATATTGATATTTATTATAATTCCATAAAATAGTTTTTATTTTCTATTTTTTATTATCATACAAATGTTTATGTTTATTTATAATATTTGTGATAATTTCGAAAATCCTTTTTATTTTATTTTTTATATTTATTTATAATATTTACTATAATTTCGAATTCACCTTGTATCTTCTATTTTTTATTGTGATACAAATGTTGATATTTATTATAATTCTGAAAATCCCTTTTATTATCTACTTTTTTATTGTTATACAAATATTGATGTTTATTTATAATACTTTGAGTAATTCCGAAAATCCCAACTTGTTTTCATGATACAAAATAGAAAATAATTATTTATTTTAATTCCGAAAAATATACCTCTTACTTTCTATTTTTAAACAGTGAAACAAATGTTGATATATATTTATAATATGTTTTATAATTAGAAACATTCTTTTTATTTGCTATTTTTATTGTCATACAAATATCTAACAGACATAGCAGGTTTTCGTTTCACGTCAAAGGGGAGGGGCTCAGGGGGAGATAGCTAACTGTTGTTGTCAGCTTAGGGTGGCTGAAATTTCAAATTCGACCCAAGCACTCTTCAACGTGAAATTTAATGATAGGGGCTTTTCCGTAAATCCGCGTACAATACAATTAATTTGGCAGAATT
The DNA here is from genome assembly GCA_963930655.1 of Myrica gale. NCBI lineage: Eukaryota > Viridiplantae > Streptophyta > Magnoliopsida > Fagales > Myricaceae > Myrica > Myrica gale. Next base: position 13,124,972 of record OZ005614.1, read on the forward strand.
GAGTGTTTAATTATTTGGTTTTGAAACCCCGTTTTGCCCTTCGTTGATTAGATTTGTCACAAGTAACTGGAGGCTATGTTAGTAATTTGCAAACCTCAAACAGAAGATAAACTTAGAAGTCTCTCACGTCTTAAACATGTTCGTTTACAGAATTCAGGAGTTACTTGAATCCTAAGAATTCAAACGTAAAAGAACATCTTATTAGATCCAATCTTCTTAAATTATAATTCTAATATTATTTCTACACGAATATTAATACAACTCAATATTATTATTATTTTTACAAACATCAATATAACTCAACAACTTCTACAGAAATACCAATAAAATACTAACATCACATAAATATTCACACCATACTTAAAATTCTTAAAATTTTACCAAAACGAACATCTCCAGGTCTTTTTGAATCTGCTAGTTGTTGGCCTAATTCACCCCTGCCACTAATTCCCTCTCCCTCGGGACCTAAGTCCTATAAGTCATTTTAATGAGAAAAATAGTACGACAAATATCACATAATTACAAGGATGAAACAGGTACAGCAGTGGAAGTAGATTTACATCAAACGACAAGATCGATGTCCGTATAAGGCTAAATTATCTCATCAATCCCTAGAGTTTGACTTATTTCCAGATTGGTCCCTAAGGTAATTTTTCTCCTACGGGTACCTTTGGAGTTTGTAACTTTCCTAAATTGGTTCTGTCATCAGATAGGCCAACAAAATTTGCCTACGTGACTGACGGCAACCACGTCATATCCAATAACTACCTGACATGTGTTAAAACATGTCATCTCATTAAAAAATGTGGGTCCTGCATCCAACATGGCATTCCAACATCTCACCGTGGCGGTGAGGATGAGTTCATGGAGGTCGTTGAATTGTCGGATGAGTTCGTTCATTCTGTGAGGGCATGCTTGGCGTTCGCGAGGGGTTTTGTTCGAACTTTCAATCTCATTCTTTTTCAGCTTACGTCTTCCAAAATCTCTTGATTTTGGATGGACAGAATGCTTTCTAGAAAGGATATTGAAGTGGTGGTTGGGAGTGGGGCGCCATTTCTCTTCAAAGATGGTGTTGATTCGGTGAGGAAGATAGATTTGGGGCTTTTTTAGTTTCGATTGATAAACAACGACGGGAAGTTTCGTCAGTTAAACACAGAATGACAATTTTGGGTCTTTCCTTTTGCGTGGGCATCGAGTCACATATTACACGATGTATTATTTTATAATTCCTTTTTTTTAATGAGATAGCATGTTTTTACACGTATCAGGTAGTTATTGGATATGACGTGATTGTCGTCAGTCACGTAGGCAAATTCCGTTAGCCTAACGTCTGCTGCATATGAATATTACAAGTCTACCTATAGTAGTTGGCGGAGCCATGGCATGTGAACAGTAGGAAAGTAAAACATGTAAGTTTCGTATCTTAACGGCCTTTAAGTACCAGAACAACATAATTAAGGTCTAAGCATCTTGATTGGTAAGTAGACATAAACAAGGATACCATCATCTTCCGGTTTTGATAGGGCGGAACCGTGCACTGAGTCACTGTGAAGAGAGACAAGACGACCACGAGTTAACAGGTGGGCACAACCTACTAATTTTCTTAAAGAAGCAGCCTTTTAGATTGCAATCACATGCAATAGACTATGACCTAAATTCCCCGTCCTTCGCGGGCTCTTTTTAATGAAATTTCACTACCATCCGTCGTGGAAATGATTAGGCAGCTCCATATCATGTGAACCTAAAAGGGGAATACATGACCAGGCAAATAGCAGAGTGGAATCTAGCAAATTTCCGTGCCAGTGTAATACATCCTACTTTTTCTTATCCATGAAAAGACCTAAAACTAGATTGAATGTTTTATTTTGCTTAATCGGAAAATGAATGGATAATTGAATAGAATCGTTTCCTATAAATATAGGGTAGTTAGTTCAACATGCATGTCTTGTGAACTCACTCTTATATGGCAGCTGAAAGCTCGAATACAACCACTAGTATGTCCGATGAGAGCCCCACTTCGATACTCAAAACTATTCGGTTTTCCATTAACCGAACATCAAGAACTTCCTGACAAAACGGAGAATATTGAAGAACGCAGGAAATTCGTGTGTTAATTCTGCCGGCGAGCTTTTACCAATTCTCAAGCACTAGGGGGCCATCAAAATGCACACAAGCGAGAGCGTCAAAGAGCGAGGCGTGCCCAATTTCCCAGTGGTAGGCAGTTCATGGCAGCTGCACCAATTCTCAGCTCACATGCCGTTAGATCTGCACCCTCCATTTACTCGAGTGGACTCGTTAGCAACGTTGCGGCCGCTAGCTTCGACTCACAACCACAAGTTAATGCATTTTCTTATCCCTCTCGGCAATCATTTCCCTCCCGATTATTCGCGGCAACCCCAGCCCAGCTTACTGCTAATGCACAGCCATTCGCTGAGTTCTCGGGTAATTTGCCGGAGGGGGAGGTAGGTGTTGATCTCCATCTAAAATTGTCCCCTTCTGGGTGTGGGTAGTGGGATAATTTGATGAACCATATTGTTGTGAGCTGCTCTCTTTCTGAAACAAATGTTTTAGGACATGTATTAAGTGTGGTTTTAAAGGTACGGGGTTGACAAACAATAAGTTATGAACTCCGATAGAAGAGGCCTTTTTGGATCACAAGACGCCAATGTTGATTTTCCTTTTTCTTCTTCGTAATTCAATGTGTGTAGCTCCTTATGAGGAAAGGTAAAATGTCTAGATCGTGAGCTAGAGGAATGATTAACAGAACAATGAGAACCATATCTAGAGCACTACATGCAAAACAATAAACCGTGGAAAATATTGCCAAGTGGAGCTTTAGGGTACACATATTGGAAACATACCTCATTTACATGAAAAATTTGTCTGTGCATGTAATGGAGTACCTATATGAAAACCTAGAGATCATAGTACAAAATTGATAAAAAGGGGTTTTCGCGTGGGGTTTTAATCTATCAAATCGAGACACCATCTTAACCCAAAAGTCTAAATTTACAGGTTTAAGTCTAATTTAGGCGACGAATAGTTCTATGGTTTGTGCAGAACTACGGCATATAAATGAATTTTGAAACAACTGGAGCATCAAATTTGGGCTTGACCTCTATCCGGTGATCAATTTAAGCTCATTGATCAGGCCATGGAAACATGATAGCTTAACTGTTCTTGACACCATCTTTAAGCCTCAGGTTAACTGTTCTTGACCTCTATCCGATGATGTCATCCCGACTATTAAAGTAAGAAGCAATGACTGTAAATTAGCTCAAAGCGATGGCGCTCAATTATGGTGCTTGCCAGAAAGATTAATCGTTAAATTTGATCAGCCATTACAGGATCTGCAAGGCAAAATGCGTACAGTATATATATACTTCCTAGTTCCTTGGGCTCAAAACTTGTGTTCTGTCTACGAAGGCATAAGATTTGTGGTAAAATTGCTCGGCTAATCGGATGTCATCTTTAAGGGAGAATCTCCTTCGTGGTTTTTCTGCAGTTCAGACTAAATTTATGTGAAGATAAGTAAGTGTTATAAGACCACATTCGATCGTACGTTATCATTTGAAGTTGCTTCTAGAGAATCCACGCTAATCCCCGACATTTTCTAGCTAGACTCTTCGCCCTCCCCCTTCGCCTGATCTCCCTCCTCTTTCCCTGTGACCGACAGTGGGAGGAGCTCCCACCGTCCTCCCCTTACTTTCCTCTCTCTCATTTCCCTCTTTTGGCCGAACACTACCCAAACCCCTCATTTTTGGTCTCCCTATGTGATTGTCTTTAATGACAGATCTCATCGTTCCTGAAGGACTTCAGTGGTCACGCTCAGCAGGGAAGGCATCAGCAACTCCAGGCGTGTGAAAGACGGGCGCGTGACTTTCACGTGCCCGCCCTTTTGGATCTGTTGCGATGGTTCTCGGTGGTGTTTCGGGGCTCTGTTTTCTGGCCGGATTCCGACCGGCCAACGGCTTTTCTTTAGTGTGCTTTGTTGTATTTTCCTTGTGTGTTTGAATTTTATTTCGTTGGGATTTTGTTGTGGACCTCACTGTCCTTTGGTGTTGGTGTGGATGCTCTCTCGAGGAAGTGGGAGTGCAGTGTGTGACTACCCATTCCTCCAGCGATTGCCACTTTCAGCGATGTTACTTTCGAGTCTTTGGACCCGTTTCGAATTCACGGTCCTTTGGATACGTCTTATTGAGGTCTTTATGGCCATTTGGAATCAGGCCTTTAAGGCCCATCAACGTACAGTCTGTGGGGCTTTTAATGCTGCTGTAATGGGTTTTATACCCATGTTCTTTGTATCTGGCCTTGGAAGGTTGTATGTATCCAACATGTTTGTATGCTTCCTTGTGAAATGAAATTCACGTTTGTTTAAAAAAAAATCTTACGTTATCATTTATTGGATCTGGAGTCATGCCTACGCTATACTATTCCTAGCCGCACTATTGGGTACTCAAAGAGCCCAAGAAGTTCAAGAACAATTTACAGAACTGAACACATTAGATTAAAAAATCCAGTCCCTTACTTTTGCCCAAAAAATAGCTTCAAAGTTCCGTCAGAGAGAGAAGAAAAAAACACCAATAACCGATTACTCTCTAGCTGGTCCCCCTTTTAGAAAAAATTTAGACATCAGATCTCATTGACAACCGTAATGTGAACGATGATATGACATGCCACGCACAACTCAAACGTGTTCAAAAATAGTAAAAAAACTACTTCAATCAATCTTGAAATCTCCACCATATTCTTTTTTATAATTTACTTTTCAAATTTTACTATACAATTTGATCCTGATATTTATCTTCACCCAGTGCGATAGTGCCCTCTACCCCTCCACTCTTAGATGTAGTACTGGGAATAGATCTCAGATCATACCCTACCCATCCAGTTGTAGGTGAGTGAGTGGAGGGCAGCACATAAGAAGCCCACCTCCTCCCTACCCTTTGCGTCTGCTTCAAAAATAGGTAAGTGCACTACAAGAAATGTGGGCTTCAACGACGGCAGCTTCCGTAGCAGAAACCACCAAATTTGTCGCAAAAGCTTAGCTCCCACGGAATAAGGTTGTCAAAGCGTGGTCAACTCTGCCGCGTGGTCGTCAAGCTATAGCCCAGTTTTCTTGTAGTGGTGGAGGGTAAAGTCTCCACCCCAACCCCCCCCCCCCCCCGGGATACTACTACGCAGGGTGGAGGGAGGGTCAGATTCCCCAACCTAAATTTCTTTGATGTCTTTTTGGCTTTTAGTTTTTGTTTGCATTACATGCCATTTGTCAACAAAGACCACATGGCATGCATGACGTGTTATTCTAAGTATTTGTACAATTAGACAACTTAAAATGTTAAACAAGTAAATGATTGGATTAAACGTGTCTGTCCATGGAGATAGGGTCTTCTCTCTATAATCTTCTTCTCCTATTGCTGATTGTTCCCCTTCTCCCACCACTTCCTCCGGCAGCGGCAACCTCCCCCCCCCCCCCACTTCTTCTGATCGGGTCCTCTGAGGCCAAAACCACCAATAAACCCTCATTTTAGCCCCTTTTTGACATTTTGTTTCAGCAGACTTTGTACTCAGATCTACCGAATTATGGAGGCTTTTGGAGACCATGATCGGCAGGATGACTTCTGCATCGTTCAGAGTTCGCATCTGCGCCAACCGACAGCTGAGCTGGACAAAACATGGATCTAACACACCTGTTCCTTTTTACTCCAATCCGAGCTGTAATTAAGCTTCTCTGATGGGCACGCATCAAGTGGTTGACCTCTGGGCCTCCCGGTGACTCTGCCGACTGTCGGCACGTGGGGGCCCACACGCCCTCCCATTTTTTCTCCTGGCCGACTCTTCTGCTTCAGCCGCAGATCATGCTGGCTTGTTGGCTTTGTGAGTTTTTCGTCATTTATGGATCACATCCTACATGTTTGGACTTGAGTTTTTAAGGGCGGTAGCCCCCCTTGCTCATTAGCAAGTCTCCTCTATGGAGAGTTTGACTAGCTCTCCATAGAGCATGTATCAAGAGGAGTTTAAACTTCTTTAAAATTAGGGAAATTGAAATTTTGGTCACTAGGTTTTAGTACCACTAACAAAATGACTACTAAACTTAATTTTTTTTACTTTTTGGTCACTGAGAACATGTAGTAGTGACTTTTCACTCCATCCATCAAACCTCTGTTAATTTTTAACGAGAATAGCGGGTACTAAAACCTAGTGACCAAATTTTCAATTTCCCTTAAAAATAATAAATGACTAAGCTAGTGTGGTGTTATATATAACTAAAAAAAATGATAGGATTAGAAATTATCTCGAGTTTACAAGTGCATACATGAAACGAAAAATGAGAGCTTCCGGAGATTATGTAGCTAAAATAATTGATATATTAATAACTGTTATACAACTCCATATATATTTCCTCGGAACTCAAATCATGAATTTCCTCCACGCATCGATCGATATATTATAAACATCCTGAAGTCTTCAACATCGTGCGGGCTTCCTCTAGCTCTTCAAAGACGTGCTCCAAAGGGTTTTCTCAATCTGTCCACGAAAAATATAGAATTCACAAGAGAAAAAGAAAATGAAAAGGATCTCTTATATTACAGAAGAGAGGCTGTTTAGATACCACATAAACTAATTACTGGAAATAAACAAAGGATGACAGAGGGTTTTGTCCCACAAGGAGGTCGTCGAAACCGAGGCGTCCACACTCCACGGCATAAAACCTTATGCCTTTTCTTTTCTGTTCTTTTTTTTGTCTGGATCAAAAGCTTATGCATTTACAGCTAACCCAGAGTCATTCTTTAATCAATAAAAAGTACCATCGAGCTCAGTGACAATCAGAATCCAGAAATGTGTAACCCGCTTAAATTCCCTTTCTCTCCCTCCCCCGTATCTTTCTCTTGCGCAAATATATCCAACCGTCTTCGATAATCTAACCTCACTTCAGACCACATTAAACACCCCCCAGTGCCTCTACATTTTCTCCCCTCTAGCTTTCTCGACCGGAGATTCGCTTGTGAAGGATGGATGGCTTCGGGTCTGGTTATCGCTATGGTGGAGGTGATCGGAGGCTCGAGGTTGTTAGCGGAAAGGGTTTCAGTTCCCACAAGGTTTACGCGACTCAGCCTGGTTTGCCCGAGATGACACCGGTTCCTCAAAGAGTGATCCGGACGAGTCAACCCGCATCCAAGCTGTGGGGCTTCAATGACCCCGAGACGAGGAGGAAGAAGAGGATTGCTAGGTATAAGGCTTATGCAGTTGAAGGAAAGGTCAAGTCTTCGTTGAGGGAAGGTCTCCGTTGGATCAAGAACAAGTGCTCTCAGTTCGTCCGGGGGTAAATTAAGTTCTATTATCTGGACCCATATGCTGGTGGTCCCCCGATTCTGATTTGGCTGGATCTAATGCAGCCATGAAGAAAAATGCATTTGTTTGTGCCTTTCTTTTTTTTTCATATGTTTATATGTTCGAAGTTTAAATTTTTTTTGGGTAAGTTTCAAAGTTTAAAATATTCTTTCATACTGTAATGATATTATATTCAGAAATAGTCGCATTTGGCTCAGACAAAGAAAAGTTGTGGCATTTGGGCTGTCGGATGATGGTTCAAAGAGGATGTGCTACTGTATAGGGTCTGGTTAATATGCGTTGCACTATAGTGCTGATGGTGTTGAGCAAAGGCTCAGATTTCTCTTTTAAACTCCAACCGTTAGATTTTCGCCACGTCAATTAAAATTGACTCATCTTTGCCCGACTCATTTAGCAGAGCAACCCACCCATTTAGCTTTCACCCACCCTCGTAGAAAGACAAATGCAAACCCAACTTGTCGTTTTCCCCCTCTTCTTCATCGGAAAACCCAGATTAGCGTCTCTCACGCTCGTCGCCAGGATTTTCGTCTCTCTGCAGCTCCTCCTCGCCAGGAAAACAGCTGGCCTTAAATTCGTGAAAAGGTGCTTTTGTGCACCTTCGTCGTTGCTTTTGAAGCCTTGTCGTTTACGGAGAATTTAATTTGTGGCTTGAAGAAAAAATTTAAACCAATAATGGAAGGGATCTTGGAAACCAGTCCATGTTTGCCTCTCCACCGACCTCTTGAGAATAAATGACTAGAGAAGTTTGTACTGTAAATTGCGTACTTGGGAAAATCATATAAACGTTTCTACCATACACACTGTAAGCTATCAATCTTAAGGTATTGTACTTCAAATTTTCAATCTGGAAGCTTAAATGTGCACGTTTAAAAGCATCTAGCCGATATAAGTGTACCTTGTAGATAGAAACAAGTAAGAACAAGGGGAGTATAGAACAAAAAACAGAAAAAAAAAAAAAAAAAAAAAAAAAAAAAAAAACACGGGGAACGTTTGATCGCCCATCGAAAGGACCCTCAATTGGAGTAAACTTAATTTCAACATGCCAATAATCGTATGTTCAGCAGCCAGTACATGAAGAATATCCCAATCCACGGCCACAGTTCCAATTTTGACTTGCTTGACAAGTTGCAAAACACCCCAAAATCTTACAGAGTTTTTGATCTCGCGTTGCTGTGAAGAAGCCACACTGAATATCATTTAAAGTGTTTGTGTCTTGGTTATGCCACTGGTTATTGTATCATTTTGCTTGTAAAATAATGTAGTCTTAATTTGTCATATTTACGACTAATTTTTTGTTGTCGGTTTGATTTGTAGTTGCCATATAAGGGGACAATATGGCTAAAATGCAAGGGGTCAAACCCAATATAAAAATTCGAGGGTCTAGTAGTACTTCTAACCCTGAAGGTGAGTTGGTTATCCTTTATCTGAGAAGCTTAAATGGTATCAAGACTTGTGTAATCCTTTTATTTGGTTAGTACGTGTAGTTGACATGGTACTAGCAGATAACGAAAAGATAGTAGATATTTGGAGCCTAGAATGGAAGGACGTTGACCATGTGTACGATTGGTACAATCGATACGCAACGATCAAAGGCTTCAGCATTCGTATACATACCGGCTTCAAGCATAGAGAACATGGGTATTGGAGAAGCAGAGTTTTTGTTTGTAGCAAAGAAGGGATGAAAAAAGAAAAAGATTTGAGGGTGCCGGTGAAGCGAGTGCGACGAAATACAAGATGTGGGTGTCTCGCAAGTTGTATTGTTTAGCGGCAGTCTAGTGGAAAGTATTGTATCTTCAAATGGTGTTTGCAACGTAATCATGAGATGGTGACACCTTCGAAAGTTCACATGCTACGATCTCAAAGACACATGAGCGAGTTGTAGTGTGCGGAGGCTATAGCTTCAGATAGAGTAGGCATTCGCCCTAAAATGACCAACGAATTGATGGCGGTGAAAGTTGGGGGAAGGGAACATTTGGGCTTCACTCATCAGGATTACAAAAATTATCTAAACAGTATAATAACTAAGACAATGGAGGTTGGTGTAGCTTGTGTTCTTGTAAATTGGTTTGGTGATCAATGAAAAATGATTCAGAGTTCTTCTTTCGGGTCATGATGGATAAAGAGGAGCACGTTACTAACATCTTCTGGTCAGACCATTCTATGCAAAATGACTATGTCATCTTTGGGGACTTCGTGTCATTTGACACCACATACAAAACAAACAACGAGCATAGGTAATGAGGACATTTAATTTAATTATTTTACATTATTTGGTTGTGACTTATATTATTTATTGGTTTCTCTATCTTATTAATATTTTTCTACTATGAATAGGGCATTGATTCCTAGGGGTGAATTATCACAGAAAAGCGGTCATGTTCGGGCGTGTTTATTGTTTGATGAGATGGTGCAAACATTTAGTTGACTATTTCAAACATTCATTGAGTGTATAATGGGAAGGCTCTCGAATCTCTGTTCACAGATCAAGATACAGGTATGCTAACAGGATATAAAGGTGATACACAGCATGGGATATATAAATCAGTACGCTTCAACTATTCAGCATTACGAGGATAGAAAAAAAAAGCTTGGCAAATCCTTGAGAGTCACCACACTGCACTAGAAGAATTTCTTGCTCAGTTGTCATTGGATGATGATGATGATGAAGATCTTGCTGCCCCTGTTAGCACGGGTTCTAGAGTGGACGTTGATACGGGGATTGTTGGAAAAGGTTTCAAAAAGCGGGAGCCAAAACATAAAAGGAATAAGCGATTGAAGAGTGGACTTGAGCAAAGGACTTCACGTGGTCGTGGTCGTGCTCATGGCCGTGGGGTTGGCCATGCTTCGTCACAACCAGTGTCTCATCGTTTGCAACTACTTTATGAATTGGAGGTATGTTATCTAAGTTAACGCTTAGAGTTGAAATTTAAATGCACTATTATCATAACATTTATATTTTTGTATTTCTCCTTCGTAGGCATCTAACGAAGATGAGGAAGAGGACAACGATGAGGAGGATGACGGGGAGATCTTCCATGGTGTTCAATCGATGATTCATTTTCTTGTTTTCCTCACTCGCATCTTTTCCTCCATTCTTTTTTAGCTGAAAGGCCACACTTGCATTCTGTAGTTGAAGGGCATGGAACGTTTGCACCAATGCTGCTACTTCCATAAGACAACACCAAAGACATGGACGAATCTATTTCTTTTATTTGTCTGCTCATAGAAAGAACAACCTATGGGTAGAAAATATAATATAAGTTAAGTCCTAAATTCTGTGTCAAATGTATGCTTCTTAAGTACTTATTTGACGGCATATATGGGGTGTATGTCTGCTGCATTTGATTGAGAATGTGATCATGTTTTTGATAATATACTAATTGGCACCAAGATGAAAGCAAAATCTGTTCATGGTTCTTGCAAAAGGTTGCTCTATGTGATTTGTGAATGTTGGAATTCTTCCAAAGTTATCCAAATTCAAGTCATATAAGAGTGCATATAAGAGTGCTATATCAAGTTGAAACTATAAATCAAGTAACAATACCTGCCAATTTGGCACAAGAGCAGGCACAGTAACACCAAGATATGCTGGTCAGCTTTCTTTTCAAGCCCTCAATTTCTGCCACACAAGAAGAATGAGAAAAGTTCACACTAAAAAAATCCATTTTACCTTTTTTCTTTTTCCCTTCCTGTTTGCTTTTTTTGAGCAAGGGGCAGGATAAGAAAACAGAGATCATGACCCAATTTTAATTTATTTTTTCAGCTATTATGCGTGCTAACTGTGAGTGTTCCAAAAGTGCAGGAGAAGAAGCCGTAGGTTAAGTCCATTGCAATCTCTGGCTAGCTCAGAGAATGTCTATAGGTGATCTAGAAATGAGATTGTTCTCCCCCATAAATAATGAGTTTGTCTGTAATGTGTTTGGTTTTTCAAAGCATGCTGCGAGTATATGCTGATGTGTGGTCTGTATCAATGTGATATTTTCCGGTATGCTAGTGAATGAATATTAATTTGTCTCCCCAATAACACAGAGAGAGTATGAATTTCCTTCTTTACATAATAGAATAAATAATATTAATCATCCTGTAGCAACCATGTAATTTAAATTTGCTTGCTTCCCTGCAAACCCCAACCAGGCGCAAGGCAAACAGAAAATTTTGGACGTGTGATAGACTGACCTCATTACCAACTTACCAATTACCTCCTAATGTTCTTCATTTTGGAGTTCAGCAATTTTCAACAATTGGTATGAAGTCGTTGTCCATTTTCAAGTGTTGCCAAGTTTGTGACCCTTTTGTATTCAGTTCTCAAAAACAAAGCTCTAGCGTTTTTTTTTTCTTGTTGTGCGCATCAGGTGCTTAGTTTCAAGTGCTGCCAAATTCCACTCACTGCAGTGATCGCAGCAATTCAGCTTACCCTTTTCGAAGAATCTCCAGATTTTTCCTTAGTACTGCCATTTCCTCTTCCATAATATTTCAATTAAAATATCCTCTCACAACTTGCCAAGATCAGGCCTAGGGTGAATTCGGTGGAAGTGAGTTGGGTTTTCAAATCACACAAGAAACCTCTCACTCTCAAAATTTAGACTTTGGTCCATCTATAAATTGCAGCACAAAACTGGTATAGTTTACATCTGGACAAAAAACCAGTCAAATTAAGACCACCACAAACCGCCTGTAGGACTTAATATTATCATATCAATTTGTGGTATCACAAACCTCTATTTAAGGGTGCGTTTGCACCAAAATATTTCACAAAATATTTCACCAACTCATAATAAAATACTACAATATAATCTCTTTCTCTCCCATCAAAAAATATAAAAAATTACAAAAAATATAAAAAATTACCTCTCTCTTCACTTTTTCACTAAACCCAATACCAACAATAAACCCAATACCAAAAAAATTTCAACACAAACATAACCTAAAAATCAAACACACCCATTACAAGAAAATAGACCATTAGTGACGAAATGAATTTCCTCACTAAAAGTCTATTTTTAGTGATGAAATGCTATTTTAGTCACTAAAGAAGGGTGTTTTGTGACGAAAATATTTGTCGTCACCAAATTCATCACTAAAGGTCTTTTTGTGACGAAATAAAATTGTTGTCACTAAAAGGTAATTTTTTAGTGACATAAAATTTTGTCACGCAGTGATCAATTGGTGCATTACCGATCGATCATTGATTTTGTGACGAGAAGCTCCATCACTAAATGCGAAATCTTTTGGCAACAAATTTAAATCGTCACGCTTAACGATCTATGATTATAAACCGATCGATCGATAACGAATCAGCACGTGGTTCTGATAATCGATCGATCGGTTTAAATAAAACGATCGATCATCTAGTGGAACCACTGGAAACTGCGAAGCGAAGATTGGTCGATCATGTATACCGATCGATCGGTAAGCGTAACCATCGTTTTTTCGACTCCACGTTCGATCGTTAATGTAGTGATCAATCGTGGCTGCAAGGAACCATTTTGTGCTGCATTGCCTTCCAAATTGTGTGGAATCATTTCCTATTATCATCTACATCAAAGGTAAGCAGTTATATTGTTTTTTAAGCAATATTAAGCGGTTTTAAATGAGTTTGTAGTTTACATTTTTTAATTTGCTATATCATTCATATAGGTCCGTAAAATGTATTTATTTTAGTGTTTATGTATATTTTTGGAGTTTTGGATTGTTTAGGGATCAATTTAGGCGTGTTTTGGGGTTTTATATAATCTGTACATTTTCGTCCCCGTACCAATCGATCGCAAATTGAGGCCGATCGATCATTATGTAGATGCTGAGTGAAACGATGATCGTCTAAAATAGACAATAGATCGGTGATGTTTAATTAGTAACCGATTGATCGATACATAAGACGGTGTGTTTCAATTTACTGTCGATCGATCACTGTAATGACCTAGCGATCGGTCATTGATGATGTGAGTTTAAAAAGCCTCAACCAATCGATCGCTTATACCTAAGCCATCAATCGGTAGGCTTGATATTGAAACGTTGTGTTTTGACGAACTAGCGATCGATGTTGGAGATCAATCGCTTATTGGTACTGTGCGTTTTGTTGCATGGAAGATCGATCGCCTATGCAATGAAACGTGTCATTTAATGGTAGGGATTGATCGGTCTTATCCACTGATCGATCGGTTTGTATAAAATGATCGATCGCTATTGTGGCGATGGATCTCTATTTTATTGTAGCTTTTTAATATTTTAATTATATTATTGTGGTTATTCATTGACACATATTTATATACAATTGTTGCAGCATTCGTAAAATGTCAAGAGCTAAGCGTGCAAGCGCAACGAGGGTCGGGGCTAGATCGTCGTCCCACGAGTAGGAGCCCGCTGATTCGATGATGACCGTAGAGAGGCGGATGGAATACTTGAGGGGGCGGCCGCTGATTCGAACAAGGAGCACACTCTCTACCAGCTGTTTGAGTACCAGGGATTCCTTTACCAGCTCTCATGGGTGGAGGGTTTTTGTGTCGACTCCCTCTTGCACGATTTCTTTTGTGTACTTGTCTCGGAAGACAAAACACCTAAGGTGCAGATGGAGGTGCGAGGAGTGCAGTTCATGTTCTCGACAGACGTCATTGCCGATTTCCTACGCTGCCTCGGTCTGAGACCCCCTGCTTCCCGGCGGTTCCCCTGACAGATGAACAGAGGACATCAGAGCAGGACTTGTGGACGCTGATGACGGGGAAGACCTCTGCAGTGGTTGGCAGCATAATCAAGCAAAGTTTGTTTATCATTGTAATATTGTATGTTTTTATACTTATGCAGGACCACTTCGACCTTGACTACACCCGTCAGGAGGACGTGAGGACGGTGGTCGAGACTTTGATGACGGCACATCGAACGCACTACAACCGAATGCATGCGTATTTCAAAAAGTTCCCGAGTAAAGAGGAGGCGTTGTTGAAGCCGCACCCTGATACCATGGAAGAACAGTGGAAGGAGTTATGCGATTTGTTCACCAGCGAAGCATTTATGGTACGTGATAACAAAAACCCATTACTTAAATATTACATTCGTTTAATATTTAATTACTTAAAATATCGCAGAAAAGAAGCGAGCAAAATAAGAAGAATAGATCAAAGTTGACTGTGAACCACGCTGCTGGTTCGCGCTCGTTCCAGCGCACACGAGCTTGCATGGTAAGTTAAGAACTAAATTTTAGACTTTATTGATATTGTTTGTCAATAACTTTATACTATTACCATGTAGAAAAATCAAGAAAGCGGCGATATCAATCCTGCAGAGCTGTATAAGAAGAATTATACAAATAAAGATGGGATTTGGACCTGGGAAGAAGCGAGAGAAATTTATGTAAGTCGCTTTCATTTAAATCTACTTTATGTAATTTATGTATAGTTTATATTCTTTAATGTTTCTGGTAATTATTGTCATTTTTCAGGAACGGGTGGATGTCTTCCAGCTCCAGTGTGATTTATAAGGGAAGACTTACACTGAAATTGAAGTATATTCATAGATATTGGGCAAGAAGTCTGGATATGGTTGGGGATTAGGACGTGCGGTTAAGCCTCCGCCTTCATCAACTTTGACTACACAGTCTTCTGATCTATTGCATCAGTAAGCAAAGGTAAGGGATGAGATAGAAGCGATGAGAGCTGCTAGAGAAAAAGACTTACAAGAATTTGCGAAGAAGCAAGCTGAGATGGAGGTCACCCTGAGAGACCACCGTAAGGAGCAGAGTGAGGAGCAGGAGTGCATTCGGTTAGAGCAGGAGGAGCGCATGAAAATAGAGCAACAGCGCATACGAGTGGAGCACGAGGAGCGCATGTAAAAGGAACAAGAGAGCATGCGAAAGGTTCAAGAGCGCTTACGGGCAATAATATCAAAGGAGCTAGAAAAGAAAATGTCCTCTGTAATGGAGAAGAAAATGAACGACATGTCAAAGCGACTACTCAGCCAGTTTAGGGTTTCAAAAAAGTAGATGCATCTATGTTGTAATAGCTTTGTGATTATGTATTATTACGATGTTATTTTCAATTTAATTATGGATCACTATTTGTAAGTAATGATGTTCATTAATGTGAGTATTGTATTGTTATTATAGCAGTACGTGTGATATAATACTTTTTATTATAGTTTATTTAAAAAACCAAATTCTGTTTCCACTGTTCGATCGTCATCTTCAATGATCTATCGGTTGTTACTCAATCGATCGATTGTTCAACACCACCGTTCGATCGCCAATAATAAACAGACAAAATAATGATCGATCAGTAACGTAAGCGATCGATCGGTCATGTGCAAGCGATCTGTCGATAACATAAGCAACAGATCGGTCGAGAAATAAACGATCGATCATTAAACAAAAACAATTAATCGTCAAGTGACACCGATCGATCAATTATGTAGTCAACGTTCCATTGCTGAATTTAACGACCGATCAGTTTTGAAATAATAATCGATCGTGAAACATAAGTGATCGATCAGTTATAGTAAACGTCTGATTGTCATTAATGTAACGATCGATCGTTAATTTCTTGCCGTGCGATCGATTAAATGTGTCTATCAATCACCAATACTTAATCGATCAATCGTAAATACTTACCGTTCGATCATCCTACACATGACGATCGATCGGTATTGGTACCCGTTCGATCATTGCAAACATATACCGATCGATCACTGTTCGAACCGATCCATCACTTCGTTATAACCGACCGATCGACACAATTACCAATCGATCATTACATTTAGTGACGAAAATATTTCGTCACTAAAAACTTTTCGTGACGAAATTCAAATTTCGTCACGAAATACATTTCGTGACGCTCTTTCGCTGACGGGGAGTTAGTGGCGAAATTTTGACTTTTAGTGACAATTATTTGTCACTAAAAGCCATTTTTTGTAGTGCCAAGAACCACACATCATAACTATAATCCGTCGAACGAAATCAAGACACAAAATAGGTGAAGCATTAATCAAATAATTGGTACCTTTTTGGCAGTCTTCGACGGTGGGCAACGGAGGGTCAGCGACGGGGAGTTAGGGGAGGCTGGGCGCGACGGCTGTGGGAGGACTGAGCTAGTCTAGGAAGCTGAGAGACGTGCGAGGAAAATCCCAGCGAAGAAGAGAGAGTTCGAATCGGGTCAATTCGCAAGTCAGTAGCAAAACAGGTCGAATTGGATCAAATTCGCAGGTCAAATTCATTAATTGAGGTGGTGTGTTATGAGCCTTTGGATCTTGAAAATGTAATCATCACCGTCCATCAGCACCTTCAGTACCATAAGCCTCAGCATAGTAACTGAACCCCTACTGCTTATGGCATTTCTATCGATGGAGTTTTACATTGGGAAGGAGGTTTCAAAGACTTTGATCGCGCATGCAAAATAGGGAGGAAAAAAAAGCGATTTGAAGTGGGATCGGTGTAGCACTACTAAGGCATTATTTTCCTTCTGGGTATGGTTTGAATCTGAAGAAGCAATTTCTCAATGGCTGACCACGTCAAGATTAGAATTTATTGCGGTAATACAAGCGAGCAGTACGGTTTCTTATGTAGGAAAGAAATACAAGTTTAAAAACGACTATTTCTAATTGTACCAGATTAACCCAAAATATTGAGTACGATTCGGCCAAGAACAAAAATAAAAATGTAATATTTGTAAGTACTATAAACCCCGCTTCAAGTCAACAATAGTTTGGAGTCATCCGTTAGATCTAGGCAAAGTGCAATTTTCATATAGGAGTAACCAAAGCCTCTCACCAATGGGGTAAGGGTAAAACATAAATGGTGCGATCATGACTTCTCGACAACAGCTTGGTGAATATTTTCCAAACACGAGCAATTTGCCATGGGTAAGGTCGCTGCCCGGAATGGCCGACAATAAAAATGAAGATTTTCCTATATATATTGAGGAATTGGACAAGGCTTCATTAGTTATCCTGTGTCTGGAGGGGTCAATTGTCAAGCTCTTCTGCAGAGTACCTCTACCACAGATGCTTCGGACCGCTCTAAGTTGGTGATTAAGGAGGATGATTTGCCCAAAACTAAGAAACGAGGTTCTTCAGCTTTTGGGCTGAGGATATATATCCTTTTGAGCCTTGAAAGCTGATTTGTTTCCGAGTCCACAGAGAGAGTTACATTTCCTAAATGATGGGTACCAAATGCACTCCCAAAATGGACGAGAAAATTGACAGAAAATAACAATTTTTAACCCTTCGTCCAACATCTTGGATTGTCTTGCGAGAGTGTTTAACTTTAACCTGCATGTCATAATTCAGGACAACAAGAAAAAGATCGATGATAGCATCTCAGGGAATCAATTCTTTTTATTCCAAACATTCCCATTCCGTTCTACCTCCAAGCTAATTCTAGACCATATATATATATGCTCGACCATGCAGTTTTCACGGAGAATTTTCCGCTTAATTTGTACTCCACCAACAGAAGAAAATACTTACTTCTAGAATTACGCCTGAAAGCATCAAGATTAACGCTCCTTCTGATTTCCATCAACTCATGGCGCAAGCTCGAGGCCTTTTGTATTCAGCCCAAAAATAATATCAACTATTGGAAAAAATACACGTTACTCACAAACTATGACATGTTTTATACTTTGCACCCTAAATTACCACGTTTGAGAGATTGCACCCACAAAATCCCTAACACATTGCACCCTCTGTAGCATGTTAAATTAAAGGATGTAATCGTCATTTTGTTTAAAAAATAAGTCAATTTCTGTCTAATTTGACGGAAAATAGACAAATGGTGCAATGTAATTATGAGTGCAACGTATAAAAACGTGTTAGTTTAGGATGCAAATTGCAAAAAATTATGATTGTTTATAGTGAAAAAAATGTATTTTCTCAATCTTTGAATGTCTTATGTTGATCTCTCTTCTATTTTGTTGGCCTTCTTCTTTTCTGTTGCCTCGTTTTTCCTCTTTTCCTAACACGTACGCTTATACATTCAGGCCTGTCTAACTGTCTTCCTATCATCGATAGATCTAAGTTCTGAATAAGGTGGGGAACTACCCCGGTAAAGAGGGTACAATCAATATTACGGACGAACAGCTTCCATTTACTTGTAAAACGTCAATCATATCAATACGTCTGATCTATCTCTCCGTAGTTAAAATGGAACAAGAATGCAAGCTAATCAAGATCCCAAAATCCAGAAATATTTCTAGGGCGCCAGAAAGTATATCTGCGCGAAAAATAGAACCATCAGTATCACGAGGCTTTTTTTCTGGCAAATTCTGTGTCTCATTAAACACAAAACCCTTTCTTCAAACTCCGGTCCTTGTAAATATCTGTCAACTGAATTACTTCTGCTTGTGAAGGTTTGATCTTTTACCATGAGAAACAAAGAACTAAAAGATAATAAGAAACAGAGAAACGATTAAACAAAACGACAGGAGGGAAAAGAAAAATAATGCATGCATATATACATGCGAACTTCGCGAAGCAGCAGATGTTGGTAATCAAACGTTCTTTTACTCCACCCTTAACCTATAGACCTCTCGATCATCTCATGGTAACGACGGTTAAACGACTCCACGCGTTGGAGCCTTATTTGTTCATAGAACTGAGCAATGAACTGCTCCGCCTTCGCGTCGATCATCTCGTCCCCTCCGCATTCCTCATAAGCCGCATCACCGTCAACAAGCTCCTTCCTCTCGAGCTCCTGGAGGTTAACCGCGGACGCAAACCGGCTCGTACTGGCTTCAGAACACGAAGAGGAGCTCTCCCCGGCTTGAGACATGGGCGACGGGCACACATCCTCGAAGTCATGTTCGACCATCGGGGGCGAGAGGCTGGGTGAGCCGACCGCCTCAATCGAGGGTCGTGGGGATGAATTATTGCTGTCAACATGCAAAGGATTGGATGCCAAGTCCACCTGACTGGGTTTCGGTTTCTTGGACCTGCGGAGTATAAACGATGCTGCTTTTAGAAGGTGCGATGCACCTGCACCGCCCTTCTTTCTCGCCCCAGCATTATCGGCAGCCCTCTTGTTGTTCTCAGGGATAGGTTTCTCTGTGGAGTCTGAGTCGACGACGATGATGGTGTCTGATCTTTTTCCCATTTAGGAAATAGGAAAAGGACCTTGAAGAGAAAGGGGTTTCTCTGGTTTGAAGCTTATTTAGGCGGCTCCCTACCCTGCGCGTAGCAAGGGTAGCCGCGGAGAAAACCTTAATGTGAGAAACTCGGAAGCCAACGCAATATATATATACCACTCGCTGCGTCTTAAGGATGAGCTTAATATAACATAGCAAAGAATTGAAATATATAGGCATAGGTTGTACAAGATTAAGTCCCTTCCATTGTTTGAGAGAAGAACTATGATCTGTAAAAAAGAAAACGTTTGGATGGTTAAATATTACAGATTGGCACTTGGCAGCACCATTACTGTATGATTATAAAAACTAGACTAACTGCTTCGCAGGATGGGGAATTAGGATTAATTGGGGATCATTCAGCCTTAAAAGTGGTATCAAACTTCTTAATTAGGCAATAGCTTTAACTGGGCAAGCATATATGCTATACATCTTTTTCTAAGTGTTAGCATCTCTATTTTTTAAAAACTTTTAGACTAATTAAGGTCATGAATTCTTAAATCAGGTATTGACAAGTGTTTTGTTATTTACACTTACCTCTGTTCATGTAATTTTTTAAAAAAAAAATATTAATTCTACAGGATTTAAGGAAAGGGAATTAAAAAGAAATCCACGCATTAGAAAGGTCATAAGTGAATGTAACACTATAAGTGTTAATTATATGGAGCCAAGGACAAACAATAACAATAATTGTATTCTTCTATAAACCTAACAATTAACCATACAATAATACAACCACAAAATTTGTACACAAGATCATTTCACAGAATTTTCAAGCATTAAATCCATGTAACAATAGTAGATAATAAATGTTAAAGCCTTAAAGGATATACCGCCAATTAACTTTTTTTGTATCATTTTTATTACACTAGATATATATGAAGACAATTCAACCGATCGAGGAACAAGCATGCATGTTGTCACTGAAGACAACTCAATCGAGTTGATTAGGAGTTAATGGGCAAAAAAGAATCATCATTAATTGGATTCCAATTGCGGTAATAAAGATTGCCTAAATTAAACTATACAATTAGAAAAAAGAGAAAGACAACATGTTTTGAATGTTATATGAGCCATAAGCCAAGTCACTTGACTGCTCTGTAATTAATATAAAGAATATTAAATGCTGTACACTCACTGCTGTACAACATTCAAACTGTACCATCCACACAGCAAATGATCTCAAAAATTGGGCGACATTTCAGGTAAAGAAAGCTGGTGCAAGCTGTTGCCTGTTGCTTCGGGCAAACTCCTCCAACGGGAGATCGATCTCTCCCATTTCTGTGCCGTGTATTTCTCAATTTGAACTGGTCTTCTCTCTTTCTCTGCCTGACATTTTTGCCACGAGGAAATGACCCTAAAACACGCATCCCATGCAACCTGCGTGACCAATATGTACATATATCGACATCATCGTAATTGGAGAGCATGGTATCCGCCAACCATTTACACCTATTTTCCTGCAATTTTCTATGGTCATAAATGGGTCCCATACCTTCTCCTTCTTCTAATTTCCCAAAAAAATGGGTCCCAGACGGTTGCTCCAAAACATATGAAATTGGGTATATCCCATGTCTTCCTTCAATCATTGATAATGATCCGTACTCGCGTACACGCATCATGATTGTCAATTATGCTTTCTTCGATCATGAGTTTTTAGATGAAATTTCCCCATCTCTGGTCGTCACCTACTCCCCTTCTAATTTATGACTCATTTTTCTCTAAAGTTTAAATATGTGAATCCTAGATTCTATAGCTTTTTTTTACATTCGATAACATATATAGGCCGGTAACATTGAATTAGCTAAATTTTCTATATATGTTTTGCTTAGAGCAAAAATAGTGTTGTTTTTTTTCTCTTCATCAACATATAAGTAATTAACTAGCTAGAGAAATTGGTTATGTTTCGAGTTAATTATAGAAAGAGTCCAAATACTTTCTTTGTACGTGATGTGAGGTGTTATATAAATTGTACGTAAAAAGGAATTCATGAAGCAGAATTGAGACATTGATTCGGAGGGTATCAAATCATCTTGCCAAATTTTTGCTTAGTGCAAGCTTTACGACATTGTTATTCTTGCAAAGGAGAGAACCTTCAATCATGTATGAAATTGATCCTAGCACATGAGATGTGGCCAAAAAGCTGATGTCCCAGAAAAAATAGAAAACAAGATTGCTAACTACTCCGGCAAAAATGGCTTTTTGATTGAATAGATTGGTAGCAACCTCTTCCGTACATTAATGTATATATTAGTGGAATTTTTTAACTTAATTAGGGTGTACCCCTCGATTAATGTAACTAGCAAATTAAAGGAGTTAGAAAATCACTCAGGACGTACGATAAAGGAGCAAAAAATCCATCACGATTATTTCTAATCAAATTAACCATCCGATCGAGGGTCTACTCTCCCTACCCACAGCCGCCGGCGGTTTGGTCTACACTCAAATTTGTCTAGAAAACCAAGATTAACAGGTAGTAGACACTACAAGAAAAAAAAAACTTTGGGTGACAAAAAAATTTATTACCCAAAGTACTAATATCGTCAACTAATATTTTGGATGACAAAACCGAGCTGTCACCCGGTTTGTCACCTAAAGCCCGTTAGCCAAATTTTTTGGTGACGATTTTGGCGTTTTGTCGCTCAACACCGTTCGAACGTTTTACAACCACGTTCGAACGATTTTGTACAATAGTGACAAAATTGAAAATCTTCAAGCACAGTACAATCCATCCATTCGCATGAGCTGTGCGAACGTACTCTTCATACGTTCGAACCGTTCATGCGAATGGTTCCTCCAAGCTGACGACATGGATTCATCATGTACAAACTGTGCACACGTATATACAACATTGTCCAAACATCCATACATCACGTTCGGATGCTTTCGTAAAGACGTTCGCACCGTTGTTTCATTTATGACGAAATACTTATTTGTCATCTTCAAAATCTGTTGGAACTATGATGTATAACATTCGGACTCTTGTTCAGTTGAACACGTTCGAACGTATCGTTGTATCGTGCACACGTTTGCTTAATAAAGGATCGTGTGCACGCGAAAATAATCGTGCGGACGGAAGAATTTAACACGACGTGTGCGGACTTATAGTTGTGCGTGTGCATGTTATCAATGTCAAATAACCGTTCGGACAACATTCGATATCGTTCGAACTATTTGAATTAATTTAATTAAAATTTTAAAAATAATTTACAAATAAAATAAATAGAAAGATATCCAATGCTCATAATATAATAAAATATCCACAAATATACAATCTTTATCAAAAGTAAATAAAATACGTAATCGATAAGTACTGACAAAGTAGTAAAAATATATAAATCTACCCAAATTTTCTTTTGGGTGTCGAACGAGATCGCAACTGTATAATCTGCTCCACCAACTGCTCACGCATCTGCTCCGCCATTAGTTGCATCTTACGTTCTTGTTGTTCCACTAGGCTCCTTTGCTACTCCTCCATCATTTTCCGGTGCTCTTCGTCTTTTTTCGGTTGCTGCTCTGGCATCATCTGCATCAGCTCTCGCATCGTCTACTCCATATATGATTGCTTGACGAGAAGCACTTCATATTCCAATTTTCTAGCTCTCATCTCCTCAATTTATAATCAGGCCTCCTCCAACCTCCGGGGCAAATCAACGAACGATGCTGATGAAGATGATCCAACAAACCGTATTGAACGGCCTAAACATCACACATAACCCACTATCGTCCTCAACACCTCAGTGAAGATCTCCACTTCGGTATATGACTTTCCCTCTAACTGGTGTTGTAACTGTAACTCCTCCATTTTTGTACAAAATTAGAAAATAAGATAAAAGCTAGCACATATGAAACATAAACACACATTAATGTATCATCAAATCTAACGTTACAACTTACAAAATTTTCTTGTGCATCTTCTGAAGTCCACATGTCATCCTTATTAGTATGCGTCTTTTTATAAAGTAATGCAGGACTAATCTCATTTTTTAAATAATAAATAATAAAAATTTAAATATATTACTTACTAACAACGCTCTCGCGTATTGGAATGATCTCGCTTCCGATGTGTGTACAATCTTCAGCTTAGCACTATTATCCTTGTTGATTGCACTTATCCTCTGCATTGTACATTTATAGTTGTTACCACAATTAATAATTAAATAAAATAAACGTTCATGACGGAATAAAAATGTTTAACCTGAAATTCCTCGCTCACAAATAAATCACAAACATGAGTCCATTCTTCCTCATTCATATCGGGATACGGGTGCTCTAATGCCTCTTCTTTATAATTGAACACTGAGTAATGCTGGAACATTCAATTTATGTGCATCATTTACGTTGTGTTCATCGTTGACGTCACATTGATGCGATCCTCGGATCGTTCGTAATCTAGTTGGAAGTCATCCTTAACATATATAACAGTTAGAAATGCAAAAAATTTCAACAATTAAAATTTAATAAATTATACTTACCAACACTCGGTTCATCACATAAGATTTAACCCCCTCGGGGACATCCTTCTTCATACTCGTCTCAAATGGAACATGTTGTCGAATGAGCGCACCAACATGGCTCGAGTACATTGAGGACGTATTGTCATCACCGCCCGTACGTCCATCAGGGATATGGACAGTCAACTTTCCTCCGATGGGAGCCTTGAGTAAGGTAATCATTTGCGTACTACCTCAAACGTGTCTGATTCCGGACGTCGCTACAAATGAATAACAATAAATTTAAAATTTAGTTAAGCATAGAAATTTAAAAGTCATAATATTAAATTTTGACTGACAGGGTAAGATACTTACACACACAACTACTTTGGGTGCCTGCTGGACTGGTTGTGGTAGTAGACGGTAATTCGTTTCTATCCCTAAGTGAAGGACCCAACACTGCTAGTGTATCGGGACTACTCTCAGCTCGAACTGATGAATCGCACATAAGACGTTCTCCTCCTGGCATGACGTCGTCCTGTGACCAAATAAATCAATATTAGAGAAAAAAAACACAATGACACATGTTAGTCAAAATGAATATAACATAGAAATGCAAAGTATATTGAAACGAAAAAATTATTTTAGTCCTCGTAGTCATATTCTTCAGAATCACTACAATCTTCACTGAACGATTCTGAGAAATCATCGGTTCCTTCTACTTCATGTTACCTTGATAGAAACAATCTTTGCAACCTCAGATTTAAGGGAAAATGTCGCAGCACTTTTTGAGGAACCTTTGATTTGCTATTCTGACTATACTTCCACCTCGATTCCCTACACACTGGACACTCTTGTAACTCACTGTGCTCCTTCCAAAATAGTACACAGTCATTTAAGCACGCATGTATGTTATCGTAACTAAATCCTAAATTATTTCTTAACTTTTCACCTTATAATAAGATTTAGGAAGTGTCCCCCTTTGGCAGCGCATCTTTCATCAAGTCCAACACATCTTTAAACGACTTTACAGTCAAATTATTATCCGACTTCACATGAAGTAACCTAACAACGAAAGACAACTTCGAGTACTTCTTACACCCAGGATACAACTCTCGCTCCACATCCACCCATAACTTGGTATACGAGAAAAACCTGTCCAGACTCGACTGTTTCAAGACCTAGAATATTTTCACCAACATTCTCATCAACCCCTGCTCCCGCCTTAAAATCTTCTAACATGTCTCTCATATCATCATTTATGTTTCTCTCAGAGTCCTTTCTGCTCGGTTCAGGTTCTAAAGTGACTACCCGGCAAGAAACTTCTGAAATCGACTCTCCATGAAATACTCAATTAGTGTAACTATGGTCGAACTCAATTATGAATAAATGATCATCCATCTCGTCTACATGTTTGAACAACAAATTCTTACATCTCTTACATGGACATCTTATCAGTCCACAACTATCTGCATAACTATGGCAACACGCATAAAATCTTGAACATCATCACTATACTTTACATTTTTTAGTCTATCAGCCTCATAAATCCAGCTTTTATCCATATTGTTCCTTCATAGATGGAAATACAAAAAATAATGCAAACAATGATAACATTCACACTCAACTCCATTTCTTCGGGTGATAGGTCATATCTCATTCAAGTTTACAATATCACGTACTGCACGTAATTGACCCGACTATTGTGACCGATACTTTAGAAATTTTGACAGCATTTCCCCTCAATTCTCAGATACACGTCTACAACATTGAGCATAAACATCCACCAATAAGGACAAGTGTGCAAGCTCAATGCTGAATGTGTATCTGAAACACAAAAAGAAATTTGCATCGAAATTTCTAAACACATTTGGCACAATATCTGATACAAGTACGCACATTACGCATATTGTAAACTCAAATTGTCTATAACGTGGACAATTCAAGAATTACACCAGTTCGTTATCCGAACTCCGTGTAATTCTTAAACGAGGGCTAAGGCAACTAAATGAATGCATGAACATCATAGCAAAACATGTTCGGACGCTCATAACCATCCGAACATAAAATATAAGCATTCTGACCTATTTTAGAAAGCGTCTGGACTGCTAAATTGAGTCTGAACGGTACATTAACCGTCTGGACAGCAATTGTTGAATAACACTGTTCTTCGAAGAACAAATGAGATTTTCAACACAAATTCATGCAAAAATCAACCCAAATGATAAATATTTGAATGCAAACACATCACACCCAACTCCAAACTCAATTGTGATCATTTTAGACCTTAAAAATTCGAAAAACACATACTTTGATATCCTAAAATCCATGTTTGTCATCCTAAAATAAAAATAAAACTCACTAACCGTAAATGAAATCCAATCCTTTTCAATGAGATTGATGTCTTGAATCAGCTCCTCTCTTCTCCTGTTACTCGAATCTTTCAAATTCCTAACTTTTAGTCGTTTTCGCTATTCTGTCCGCGATTTTCCGTTTTTCAAACAAATAACCCCATTCGGATGAAACTTTTAGAGTTTGGACACCTACGTTTAAAAGTTTTAGTGGAAAAAAATGCTACCTAAATTTTCATACCGTTCGCACGTCATGTTACAGCTGACGACACAATTTTAGCAACCACCAAACGAGAATATTTGATCGTGAACAAACACGTCCAAATGAACCATAGAACGTCCGAACTCTTTCTTAAATTTCACGACTTCATTTTGGAAACTCCCAAACGACAGCGTCTCAACACTACAATCTAAAAACGCGTCCGAACAGTGTAACAATAACGTCTGGACTCTGTTGTTGCGTAGTACGACACCGTTTGACCTTGCCATAATACGTCTGGACGGATGTCCTCTAGTCCGAACGGTTTTAACCTTATACAATTAAATTTATTAGCAAGTTTTAAATAACAAAAGTTAGCTAATAATATAAATAATCTTAAGTGTGTTAAGTTCTAATATCTTTTTTTTTTTTGAATGTGTACCGAAATTAGAAACGTAATATTAATTAACATATTGTATTAAGTTCTATTAAAAATAAATAACAGAACTGAAATAACATAAATATATAAAATATCGTCAAAACATAATATAAAAAAAATAACATCAAATAAATAGCAATACATGTCTACAAAACATAATATAAAAGTAAATGTCCTCAAAACATAATAAAAAAATAAACGTCATAATAAAACTAAATAAAGGTAGACTACTGCTCATCATCATCATCATCCGTGAGTTTTAGAACGTGACAGACTTGACGAAGGTGCACCTTTATCTGCACGACCCACTCAGTCAGGGGAAAGAGCTCTATATCGGTTGTCGCTCCCTTCAGGAACTTCATTAAGTGCAGCGACCTCCTTCCTCCACCCAACGTCCATGTTCGCGACCTTCTGCTCCAAAGCAGTCAGCCGGCCACTGATATAACTGACCATGTCGTAGGTGGGATGTAAGATTGATTGCATCCGCTGAGTCAGCTCTGTTATCATATCGTCCATCCAACTTGGTCGTTGTGCCCCAAGTCCCTAGGTCGAGCCCTGTCCAAGATCTTGCCCCTTCATTGCCTCATTAGGCTGCTCCTGTCTTCTAACTCTTGCAGCCCGAGCAGCATATAGCGCTCAACGTGTCTGGGCCATCAAGTTAGAAAGCGTTATCTTGTTGATATAACCAAGTTGAACCGCCATCGGCTCGTCAGCACCCTCGGGTTCCATCTTAGCGTGCAAGAACTGGGTCAGAAGAATCTCATGCGACAATGAAATCGTAGCATCAGTCTTCAAGGCCTCTGCACGAATGGACTGGTAGATGTATGATGTTATATCAACAGGAAGCCCCCGTACAACTACCACGTACAGGAACTCAGCCTGGCTATAAGACAACTATGTGGTGTGCTTCTTCGGGTCGATGGAGGAGCATAGGATCAGGTGCACGATCTGCCAAAACGGAAGCAGTTGCCCGTGTATCATATAGCTACCCTCCAAAATAGTTGTATCATCGGCCAGCATAGTCTGGAATACCTCGGCCTTAGTAGGCCGGCCCTCCTCGCTCATTGGTAAGTTTGAGAACACTGTCAAATCTCTCTCGTACCCCAAGAAACTCTTCAGCTCATCAGGCGAGAATATGATCGGAACGTTACGGACAGTGATCTTCATACTAGGCTCCTCGAGCTCCCTCGCCCGTAATATAGCACAAAAAATGTCTGCACCAGATTCTTCGATGCATAGCCGGTCTTGTAGATCAACGGAAGCCAACCTAACCCCTCCAATACCTCTGGAAGCGTCCTACCCTTAAATGTGAGATCGTAAAAATCTGTCAACTTGATGTCCCGCTCGACAACAATCAAGCAAGACATAATGACCATTGTATGCTGCTCCACCATTAAAACTCCAGCGGAAGGTTGCTCTTCCTCAGTCTGGTCGTTGGTACGTATACGTTTGC
This sequence comes from Myrica gale, assembly GCA_963930655.1. Taxonomy (NCBI): domain Eukaryota; kingdom Viridiplantae; phylum Streptophyta; class Magnoliopsida; order Fagales; family Myricaceae; genus Myrica; species Myrica gale. The sequence goes on from OZ005614.1 coordinate 13,153,304, forward strand.
TCATTTTTTCAGAATCTGCACTAACAAGTGTTCGCACGGTTAGAAACAAGTCTGAAGACAAAACAAAACGGTCCGAATGTGTAGCCACACCGTCCACACACTAAGAAAAATATCAGGACCGATATATGAAGCGTCAACATATAACCGTGGGCATACTATCTGGCGCCTGAACATACAACGGATAATTAAACTATTTAAATTTAAAATAAATAACGTTCGAACATCTTTCATATAGAGTCTAGATAATATCAAAACGACAATGTATACCACCGAATGACTTCGCTTAAGTCCGAACGACTCAAGACATCGTCTGGATGACTCAAGAAAGAGTCTAGATGCTTTCGTGAGCACGAACGAGTTAACTCAGCCATGGTAGCGTCCCTACACCTCCCTTACACGCCTAAAAATACAACCAAAACACAAACTAATATACTTAAAATGATCTTAACACATAACACAATCAATTTCTACGTAAAAAATCAATAAAAAAACACAATGTACTATGAAAAAATGGAATTGAAATTATATACGTAAAACTATAAAAAATGAAATTTTTACCATTAAAAACTTGTTAAAAGTAAGCAAAACATAACTAGATGTGATTAGATCCTCGAAAGAGTTATATTAATTATTAGGTCATGATTTGACAAGAAAATTCTTGATTTTTGAGAGATTTTTTATGAGAAATGGTTTGGTATTTTTGAAAATGCCAAATTGTTCGACTTTTGAGAATACGTCTCTAGCATCCAGACTCCCCGTAAAGCGTTTGGACGCTTTACGGCACACGTGGCCCAATCAACGTACTTCATATTAAATGCCAAAATTTAAACCGTTTAAAATGGTTCGGCACAATGAACACATTTGGACAGCTTATCATGTCGTGCGAACGGAGTTCCTATGAATTGGCGCGATGTGGAAGCACATGTTTGGCTGAATAAAGGGCGAATTTCGTCCAGACGTCGCAAATGGGTCCAGACGATGAGTCCAGACTCTCTTATACATCGTCCGAACGGCTAGTAGATTTATTTCAAATTCACTAAATTTACTTTACTCCACACGACTTAATTTAGTTGAATGATTTTATTTTCGTATTTAATTTATTTCATTCAATTTAACACTACGTAATTTGGCTCAAATTTTTAACATAATTTATTTATTTTGAAAAACATAAAAAATATAGTTAAGCATACTTTTATATTAAATGTCTATTATAACTAATCACCAATTGAATTGTAATTTCAAGCTAATTACACTAACCGTTATAATCTAATTACATTAACCGTTCCGTTAAAATATCACTTGTACTAATCTCTCATTTGATTTTACTAATTATCCGTTTAAATTGTAATCAATTTAATCTAGTGAAAAAATATAATTAATATAAAATATAAAAATAATCTAAATACCGAACGAAAAACACAATCATAATGTCTAGTACAAGCTGGAAATCATCCTTCGAATGATAAATAAATAATAGTGATAAATTATAAACAGGAGACTAGTCCAAATCACGAGCTACCTCTGGCTCCTCCATATTATCCACTCGTCTGACGAGTGTCTCCAGCTGTATTGGAACGGTATGGATAAACTGGGACAACTAAGACAGTTGTTCTCTCACAGAGAACAGTTTCATCCACATAATATTCAGCTCTTCCATCATAGCTCTATCCATTAGAGCAAGTTTGGTCTCCAGACCGGTCAAGCAGCATTAGAGCTCCATGCACAACAAATGTGTCGGCTCCACTATCACCCGAAACTATCATTTAACTCCACTAAAAAGGTTTTTGCCCAAGCTGGTGGCTTTGTTTGTCCCCCGACATTAGTGATACTTCTTCCGAGGCGTTCCATGTTCAACCTAGCATAAATCGTCCAACATAAGCACAAACCGTTCGCACGAACATCAAACTATGTCGTTTCAATTTTAGGACGTCCTCACATAAAACTATCGTTCGGACGTAGTAGAAAAAGTCTATACGGTTTAAAAACACGTCTGAACGAGTTTTCGATGAACACAAATCAGCGTAATTTGATAGATGCAAACAAACACAACAAACTAAACAGCGGATGGTATTGAATTGAAATTCATGAAATTAAGAAGCAAATTCATGAAGAAAGTTTTACCTGCAGTTCTTTGAGAGATCTCGAACGGGTAGTGAAATCGTTTGGAGAAAAGTTTGAGAGAAGAGAATGAGTTTATGACTTTGACAAAGTCTGGCGAGTTTAATGTGTTCAAGAAGCGTGCAAACGTATTTCATTAGAGTTCGAATGCTTCTCAGCAGTTATATTCACACGTGATCCAATCAAATTTAACGTCATTAAATATGTCCGATTCGAAAAGGTTCTAAAACTTATACTGTGTGGACATTCTTTTGTGGTCTGGACGGTTGTGATGTCACGTGTCTGAAGATTTGCAACGTGGAACCACACGATTCGCGGAAGAAGCGCTCATACCTATGCGGATCTTTTTCTTAACGTCCGGACATGGTTATTTTGTCCGTTCGAACGTTATTGATAGCGTCCTGACTGGATTGAGTGTTCATGACGATTTTAATTTGTCATCATATACTAACAATTATTATTCGTTAGGTAATATCTGTGCGGACGTTGTATAAAAAGAGTTCATAAACGGTATTGTAAAAATTGTGACGATTATAATTGTCATTCAATTACGACTATTTGGAATTTCTCACCCTGCAAAGAGTCCAAACGATATTCTTACAAGTCCGGACGGGATTTTATGTTTGTGACTATTTTTATCGTTGCTCATTCGCGACGCATGTATGTCGCCACGCCAAAGATACATCTTAACGTGGTTTTGATAGGTCCAGACGGTTTTGGGGTTCCTGGATGATTTTGGGTGACGAAATTAATATTTTGTCATGAAAAGTTCACTTTAGGTGACAAAATTTGGTTTCACACCCAAAATTCTGTCACCTAAAGCTATATTTCTTGTAGTGAGAGAAATCCAACTCGAAGATTAAAATTTTCTTAGGAAGATAGAAACTCCTCAAAATTAACTAAAATCTCTTGCTTAGGAAAAAAAACCTAAAATCTCTTATAAGATCTATCTGAAATTTTCAAACAATCTAAACTACCAAAACCCAAAAAATGAGAAAGCTGTAAAAGTAATTAAGCTAATTAGAATTAAGAAGGTGAAACTGCGGTCTAAGATTCTACGTACACGATCCCAATATTAGGGGCGGGGAGTAATACATCTCTGAGTTGTAAAAGCTGGAATTATTTGAGGGCATAGACAATGTGGAAGACTTGGTAAGCATTAATTATTGTACCGCGGCGGCATAGCTGTAACACTGGAAGATAGCTCCACCGATCTCTGACTAAACAATCACATGGATTTGGGATTAGTACTCTCACAGGACAACAAGTGTGATATGACCGACCATTTTGCAGCAACCATATATTATTAACGTAACTGGTGCTTTAGGTTCAATTCAGGTTTCTCTTCTTTGAGGAGGAAAATGTTTGCTGTTTAAAACGGAAGAAAAGAAGACGATTTATAGCTATTTTAAAAAATGGCGGCCTTTCTCTATATCGCATGAATATTATATGTATCGCATCCGTCCCCATAGATGTTCTGGCATGAAAGTTGTGAGACTTTGGATTCTCTTTCTTTCTTTGCTCGCTCTGCTTATATTTCCTGCTCATTTCCTTAATTGTGTGGTGGTAATTAGAGGTCAACTGCCTGCCATGCACCGTGGGATAAAAGAGTGAATTTGCTATTTGCTTAGTATTGATAGTTGATGTGAAATTAAACTAAAAGAAATAACATATTTTCAAAAAAACATCAATCAGTATTATAATTACAATTGCGGATTCGATTCCCTACCTGACACAGAAATTCAGAAATCTACAAAACTCCAGTCGTTTTATGTCACTCTCTCATTCTGGCATTTCTCTAATAGGTTCTGATGGTCAACCTCTTGAATATAACAGATATATTTATAGGCATTGGTAAACCCTAGAAAGAGCATGAGACATATGATCCTTAGGGATCTCAAATTCTAACCGTAGTATAAAACTGAAGAACTCTTCTTCTAATACAATTAGGACTTCTAGTAATTACAATCAAGTTCATCAACATATTGTAATTGACCTATGAAATTTGAGATTATTTTAAGAGCAGTGATTGGGGTTCGCCCCCAGTTCGCCTCACGTTCGCCTATCGAATATAATAATATTATTTTTTACTGTTTGTGGGTCCTATTAAAATGTAAACACACTGAGAGGGGCCCACCAACAATAAAAAATAGTAATATTATATTCGGTAGGCGAACGCGAGACGAACTGGGGGCGAACTCCAGTCGTTTCTCTTATTTTAAATATGCTCATTTACATACAATTAATTCATTCTATCACACTATATTTCATATGAGATATTATGATTGAATTAATTAATTGATTATAGAGGACACATAATTCTAACAGGTAATATACAACAAGGCCGGCCGCGTGACTTCTAGAATTAATCGATGTGTACGCTGTTAAAGGGTTTTTATATTCTTTTTATTTAATTAATGTTCATCATGGACCCCTTTAAGGACGTCGACGAGTGAAACTGTTCTTTTCTATAGTCTATTTTTGTATTTTTCAATATTTCACTCAAAACTAGTTGGGTCAAATATCCATCTGATAAAATAAAGAATATGGAAAATTATCCCAAGTACTTTAAAAATTAAAACTTAATTCTTTTTATGGCGTTTCTTATTTTCACATGCTTCTTGAAAACACAAAAGATTAAGAATAGTAATTGATCATAAACAGATTTTTGTAGCACATCTAGATATCAACTATCTTGTCATAAAAGAAAGAAAAAAGCGCGCAACCAATTTAATATAAAAATCCGTTACTTCTGTGGCAAAGGAAAGGAGGTTTCCCTGTTTTGGGGGGCATGCATTTGGGTTCGTAGCTTTCAGAGGGCCAGCCAATTGCTTCATTTGTAGTTCAATGAGAGCAATATCTGGAGTTTCTTGAACTTCTTTGGAACTTTCTTCTGGAGTTACTTCTGGCTGGAAGAACGGCAAGTTGTAATGGGCCACGAAAATATTGAAACAGGTGGCATCACAACTTCCCCCTTCCGGCCGGCCCCAGATATTCCGCTCCCTTTCCTTTTTCTTTTTACAGTGAGCATTAGTTATTTCCGGCCCCATGAAGAAACAGTCCCACTCCGTTCCCCGTGACCCATGCATGGTGGTATATATGGTACAGCCAGTACACAGCCCCAAAGATCGTGAAAGTAAGAAATAAAATTTAAATTTTAGATAAATGAGACAAGATTTAAATGGTTCGGTCCATAAAACCTACATCCACTATTGGAAGGCCTAATGGATTGATTTGTTTTCTCACTTATGATTCAAAAGGTTACATTGGGGTTTTATTTATAAGCTTTTGGTTTCAATTGCCCACATTACTTTACATTTTTAACACCTCCGACCCACCTTGAATTTGGACTTACAAAAACAGGAAAAATAAAATCGCCGGAAAGTCGTCAGACTCTGTCGGATGGTTGCCAGGCTCTACCGGTGATTGTCGGGCTCTGCTGATCTGATGCCGGATAGTTGCCGATCTGAAGCCGGGAGGTGTCAGAAGGTAACCGGACTAATGCCGAAAACCTTACTCTGATACCATGTTAAAAATAAAATTTATAACTTTAGATAAGTGAAGTGGTTCGGTCTATAGGACCTACATCTACTATTGGAAGGCCCAATGGGCTGATTTGTTTTCTCGCTTATGATTCAAAAGGTTACATTGAAGCTTTATTTATAAGTCTTTGATTTCAATTGCGCAAGTTAGCAACGTGAGACTTTACATTTTCAACACTAAATGACAGACCCAGTGTTTTTCTAACGTGCACTCCGGTTAATGTGTTCTTCAATAATTCTGGTCATTGTTTCTTGAAAATTGGACAGGAATCTTTAACCTTTGAGAAAACACCAAAAACTTCAATCTTCTGTCTGACTGATCACTGCTACGCCGCAAACTTTTAGTTCCAACATCATTTTATAATTGGTCATTCAGTTTCAGCTAATCCTGGCCTTGCAAATTAATGGTATAGATCAGAATCATGTCCAAAACTCAACTTTGATCTCCTGTATAGGAATCCAAAGCAAGCCACACAGATCGATGCTATCCAACGCAATGCATATTTTTGTTGCTGGAAACCATAAAGCCTCAGAGTGATCTCGAACCTGCAGGCAGGGCAAGCATCAGACTAGTAAACTCAGAACAAGTCGCAAATCTGAGTGGTATCCGAGTCAGTTCATGCAACCCATATTGGCTCTCTTGAGTCCCTCCATTGACTTGTTCTTGTCAACGTCTTGGTCCAATTATTGCAAAACGCATTCATTTGTGCTTATGAGCTAAGAAATTGTATTGGGCGCCGAACTTCATTTTTTATATATAGATATCTCTTCACATTATACTTCTTAGCTTGAAAAACTGCAAAAACAAATCATATTACTAATGTATCTCCAAAGACACGGTTTAGGAGAGTTCCGCGGCCGCGCAACCAACCATGCAGACACGACTGCAAGTTTCTTTCAAAGAAAAAATCAACAACTCTCTCTCTAGATCCTCTTACTTACTCGGAAAATACAAAGAAACCAGCAGAAGAAAAATCATTTTGCACTCCCATATTTACTAACAAAGAAATCTCAAATCGAATTCTGGACTACCACATTTTACACATTAAACTCTCAAATTTTAAAAATTAATTAATTTACACACTGAAATAAAATTGAATTGTCAAAACCATGTCACATGACTCATTTATAACATATGTGAAAAATATTAAGCATGAGAAAAATTACCTTACACTCCCAAATTAACTAACAAATCAATCTCATGTATGAGTTTCAACTATCACATCTAACACATTGAACTCATAAATTTTTAAAATCAATTAATTTATACTCTAAAATAAAATCGTATTGTCAAAACTGTGTCACGTGCCTCATTTATAACCTATGTGATACACTTTTGACTGTTAAATATTTTTTAAAAATCTAAGTTAATTGATTTTGAAAATTTGACGGTTCAATATATCAAAAGTGGTAGTTGAGTCTTTCTTTAAAATTGCTTTGATAATTTAAGATGAGGTTTGCTTATACTTTGACAAAATAATTAACCCTTCTCGCATCTTCTCCCATCCCATGCATCTTCCCCTTTCTATTAATATATTTCTGTCTTTTGCTAGGTCATTTTTTATGTCCAAAACGTTTAAATAATATCCAACCGTACCCAACTAAAGTGCGTTGATTTCGTGTAGGTGCGGGTCCTTTCTCCCGTCTCTTGCGCGATTTTAAAATGACCAAAATAACCTTAATAAACTCTGGTTTCTTATTCATCACAATTTATTGTTATACGTCCACTCAAGAAAAAGAACATGGAATACAACTGTCCATATATATACAACATAATATATTACTTGATACAAAATCTGTTGAAATTGAACAAACTCAATGTAAATATGATCCTCTGAAGGTTGGTTTTTCAAAATTTACCATTCGTAAGATTATATCATCAAAAGAATGGGGTCAGTCTTGGACTCTTCGAACTCTGTCTGGACCATTTAAAAATTTAAAATATATTATTTATTATGATTATATTGACGCATGAATTTTAACTTTATTTTTTTATAACAAAATCCATCCCCATACGTGATTCATACGTTTTAAAGGTTTTCAATGCCCTAGACCAATTTTTCATTGGTTTATCCAATGGTGAGATCGATTCAGTGCTGATATCACCGTCAACCCTCCTGATACCCCTATATAGATATATATTTCCTTCGTATAAAAAACAAAAACTTTGAAAATGCTTAGATTACTATAAATATCCGCTGGCTAGGACAAAGCGAGAATCAGTATTCTTAGAACTACTCTCATAAGTTATATAACACAACCTCTCATTTATGTACGTACTCTATACTCTTACCGGACAGAAGGGTTGTCATAGGTGTTCTTATAACCACAGACCAATAATATTAAAAACAGAAAAATAAATCCCAGAATTCTGTCAACAAGTTTGTTTGAAAGGGATTGAAAATTAATTATATAAAAAATAAATAAATAATAGCTGGGCATGAGTATGCAATGGTACTTTCTTCCACCGAAAGAAATGCTAAATAGAGGGTAGATTTGTTGTGCTTTCTTAGAACTTGACACTCAACCTAAAACTTAGGAAGGAAGCATCACATCTGAAGCCCTTAAGTACTAATAATTTTAAAAAAAAAATCGATCAAAAACAATAATTAATTTAACTTGTTTTCTCTTATTTCCATTTTATTGTTCTGCAAAATTTTCCCTTATGAAACTTGCATTATTTGGTAATAAATTTTGATGATCTCAGGAATCATCACAATGCTCGAAAGCCAAGTGAACCTGCAAGAATCACCGAGGGGGTGGCCTCGGGTCCGGAAACTCCGACGGCCAAGTTAGATCTTCAGAAGAGGTTTAGTGCTTTGAGAATGGAATTAAGCATCTGTAATGCCTCATGAGGAGCATACCTGGGATTTTATACCAGTATCGGCGTCGTAGTCCTGTTAGGAGACTACCTCTTAAGTTAGTATAGTTGTATTAGGAGAGTGGGCCCGACCATTCAAATTGCCATGGGGAGTCCTCGGGTAGCTAGACTTCTATGTGAGATCAGATGTCAGACTCCTATGCGAGGTCGGATAGTCGAAACTGGCCAACAGGCTAATGGACTCGAGCTTAAGTGTTCTGGTTGGGCCGAGTATTTCATGGCCCATCAGTAGTCTCCCATTTTTCAACCTCAAAAATGATGTAGGTCGGACCGAAGATCGAGCCCCCCATTCGAATCAGTTGTCCTGTATAGATCTCGTCTCGAGCGGAGTTTTCGGTGGAGTTTGACCGCTGCTGAGATTTAGTCCCAAGTAGGCTACTCTGGAGAAATTCGACCGCTATTGAGATCTCACCCCTAACAAGGTTTTCAGTGGAGTTTGACCAGACCTGAAAGGAAGAAGAAGATAGGGCGGCCTCGAATCCGGAGACTATGATGCCTCAATTAAATCTCAATAAAATCTTAGTATTAGAAGAGTAATCCAACCTGAGAAAATATAAAGGGGACTTGCGATCAGTACAAGTCGGCGCAGGGTACTGGGGAGAGTTGCAATCGAGTTCCCTCTGCCCGGGTACGAGCCAGCGCAGAGCACTCGGGAGACTTGCGATCGAGTTCCCTCTGCCCGGGTATGAGCCGGCTCAGAGTACTCGGGAGACTTGCGATTGAGTTGACCACTGCCCGGGTACGAGTCGGCACAGGGTACTCGGGAGAGTTGCGATAGAGTTCTCTCTGCCCGAGTATGAGTGGGCGCAGAGTACTCGGGAGACTTGCGATCGAGTTGACATATGCCCGGGTGTTAGCCGCGCAGGTACTCAAGAGTGGAGACTTGAGCCGATCAATTTGACCTCTGCCTAGGTACGAGTCGGCGCAGGGTAGTCGGGAGTGGAGACTTGAACCGATCAAGTTGACCTCTGCCCAGGTGCGAGCCGGCGCAGGGTACTCAGGAGTGGAGACATGAACCGATCAAGTTGACCTCTGCCCGAGTACGAGTCGGCGCAGGGTACTCGGGAGATTTGCGATACTTGAACTTTGCAGAGAACGATCAAGTGCCTGAATTATCAAATAAGATAAAGATAAAAGCTCGGTATGTTAGCTAAAGTAAACCGGAATTATCAGGGTATATAAAGATATTATCAATAGGATATCGGGGTCGTTGAGATCGAGGGGTGTCTGTGGCACGGTTAAATTAGACCAGCCATACGGGGTGCTCACTAGGGTTGTTGAGACCAAGGGGTGCACACGGCAATGTAATATGAGTGGTGCTCTCAGCACTGTAACATTAAGGGTGCTCTTGGCACATATCACTTAGACCGCTTTGTTGGTGTAGAGTGCCCTTGGCACAGAAAAGATAAATCTAACATGTTGTCATGTTAGATAAGATAAAGATTATATTTTGAGATAAACGAGATTATCAAGTTAGACAAAGAGATATTATCAGTAGCCTGATAAATTATATTCATGCAAGTCTTTCTCTGTTCCCTGTTGCAAAAGGGGAGGTGTTGGCAGCTCTGGAAGTGGCTAATCGTGCTGCATGGGTCGTGTTGAGCGGTCCTTGCCTGTTCATCGTCGTTGATCTTGGTAGTGTGAGCGGTCAACATCACAGTCCTCATTCTCCCTGCTGGTCGGGAAATGTGGAATGGAGACGTGCAGCAAACATGTCCTCGAAATCCATGTGTTTATGTGCTTTCATCATGGCATCTGCGTTGAACAAGGTTATCCACAGTCTGGACCAAGGCGGCCAGCAATACGTCGCTCTTAGGGACGAGATCTGAATTCATCACAGCAGTTCTATTTGGGGACGAGTTCTGTGTTTGTGACCGAATGTGGCTTGTTGTCGTTCGGTATTTCACCGGAGGTAGGCATTATGATGAAGGAATGATGCAAAGAAGGTGGTTGAAAACTGTTGTACTGAGCGTAAAAGTGTTTGGAGGTGGCTTTTTTCGAGGTCCCCACAAATGGCGTCAACTGATGATGTCAATAATCACCACAATGCTCGGAAGCCAAGTAAACCTGCAAGAATCACCGAGGGGGTAGCCTTGGGTCCGAAGACTCCGATGGCCAAGTTAGATCTGGAGAAGAGGTTTAGTGCTTTGAGAATGGAATTAAGCATTTGTAATGCCTCATGAGGAGCATACCTGGGTTTTTATACCTGTACCGAAGTCGTAGTCATGTTAGGAGACTACCTCTTAAGGTAGTAGAGTTGTATTATGAGAGTGTCCCCGACCATTCAAATTGTCATGAGAAGTCCTCGGGTGGCTAGGCTTCCATGTGAGATCTGATGCCAGACTCCTATGCGAGGTCGGATAGTCGGGATTGGCCAACAGGCTAATAGATCCGAGCATAAGCAGTATGGTCGGGCCCAGTATTTCAAGGCCCATCAAATTTATTTTTTGTAACCCATCCTTTGCTTAATAAATTGCTCAAACAAATACTCAAATATTTTCTCAGCTATATTTTACTGTTGGATTCCATAGGAAAAAAAACATTTTTTTTGTTGCTCCAATCAGGAACAATGCAAGTACGCTAGGGGCATAATTGGAATAAGAGCCACTTGATTCCCCGCGTATAGCCGTGTCCTACACGACGTTCCACCTCCCGGCCCGCAGTTCACATTTCCACACCAAACAATCCTCAAACGCACCGCGTACAGACATTCGTATCTTTTTCTTGGCGTACAGACATTCATATCTGTATATAAATAATATGTGCTTCCTCTGTTCCATCAGCACCAGAAAACCTCAAAATACTTTGGCTTTTCTCCACCCAGAACCTCCGACGAGCAAAAGCACTCTCTCAACTTCTCATTCTTTTTCCACACCACCATCAACTATTACCATTTCTCTTCTGCATTCGCGCTTGAAGCAACATATAATAGCTTGGAAACTGAAAATGGCTAAGAAAGAGTCCAGTGTGGCTCGTAGAACATGGAACATCTTGCGTTTAGCATTGCTTTGGGCACGAAAGGGTGGTGTCTTCAAGCGCCGCCTCATGATGGAGCTACGCCTTCTGCCCAAGTATATCCGAAGCATTGGTCACAGTACTCGGCAGGACCAAATCCATTACGGGGAGCGCGAGCTCTCCTTCGACAAGACCCCTGTTTTCCATTTCAAAACGCACCGCCCGGGGTCCATGAGGTTTCACCTGCCGAACATTCCCTGCATAACCCGACAAGTTGATTTCTACTGTGACTTCGATGATGATGGCGACAATGATGACCCCATCTATGGTTATGATGGTGGGAGGAAGAGTTTTCTGAAGAGTAGAGATGGAGATGAAGCAGAAGATGATGATGATGATGATGGCTGTGGGGTTTACGAAGAAATGGTTACGTGCGAGGAAGATGGAATTGATTTGAGAGCCGAAGAGTTCATTGCTAAATTCTATGCGCAAATGAAACTGCAGAGACAGATTTCGTACCTGCAATACAGCGAGATGCAAAGCAGAGGCACAAGTTAATCGTGGATCATTAAGAATTCGCTTCGTTTGTTTTGGGTAAATTTGTACTTTCTTTGTTACCGGCTTTTTGCAGTTTCTATGATACTCATTAAAAGAGACAGACATTGGAGGATTCGACTCTCTAAACAGTATCATCCTGGTTCGACGGTTTACAAACTTACAAATAATTAAGCGGCAGTTTGATCCACAAAACGAATTTATTAATGATGTGATTAAGAATTTTTCGTTCGTTTGAGAGAAATTAAGGAACGAAAATCAGAGCCCAAAGTGATGAGGAGGCAGGACAATAAACGGCTAAACAAAGGCGAACGAAACGAAATTCTGGCATGTTTCTGTGAAAAAGACGAAGAAGAAAGCGAAGTAGGTGCAGTTACAGCTCACAATGGTAAGCTACGTGTTCATTAGTGCACATGTTAAATTGAAGGTGGATGACCAATTCACGATATTTATATAGAGTTTCTGTTTCTGGGAATTTCGACAAGCAAATATTTAAAAACTATGAAAATACATTAACTTTCTTGCCGAGGAGAGATTTTGGCAACCACTCAGTTCAGGTGACCGACTCCGAGGAGAGAAGGCAGAGAAACTCATGGCAAGCGTTGCAGAAGAATGAAGCGTAATTTACATTATTGATCAGTTTGTAGAATTGGAAAATTTTAAGCATATTTTTAGCTGATACATTAATATTTTAAATTTATTTTTATTTAATAGAGTGCGTAAATTCAAGTTGATCAGAGATTGCCACAAAGGCAGACCATTGAACCAATTTCATATTGAATTAAGCATCTCTTAGTTCTAGCCTTTTTCTTCAGATCAAAAAGGCCTGTATAGTGACCATTTAACAGTGAGAAATAAGACTGAAATCAAAAGTTGTATTATCAAAATGTTTAGCAAATGGCAACAGATCGAACCTTCGGAAAACGTCCTTGTATATATTGGTCTTATGTCCAACAGATCGAACCAAGAACATTTTATGAGTCCAAAGATGGGACCAAGAACACAACTTCCGAAATCAAAATCTCAGCATCAGATAAAATCAAAGTGACAGCTTTGTACTAAGAAAACGCTATAACGTAAAATGCAGCAGGAAACCATCTCTGTAGGGGTCCAGTTCGGCAATCCCCACGCACATTGATCAGCCAGAAAGCATCTATCTAATTTTCCTGCATTTTACGGTTAAACACATTGTCAGGAACTGAAAATGACAATAAATGAACCACATGTTTCAGGAGGCATTCTACAGTTAATAGACCCATAGGCAACGCATTGCACGCCCATAAATCACAGCTGCTGAAAGTGCCTTAATTGGCCATACCAAGAATATTGTCTCATGACAACGTGCGGTCAAAACTGCAGTGGATGGGCAAAATTCAGGATGGCCAGGTCCCATTCTGAGCCCTACAATTTTTCACTGACCACCCTGCTAGACTCCATCTAGGTAAGTTTACGAATAGCATTTCTATAAGAAAATGTACGTGAAATCCACCCGAATCATATAGCACTACAAACCAGACTAGACAGGTGATTACCCAGACTGAGCCCATCTGCTACGTTTTTTTCTGTCATAATCATGTTAGAAGTGCACAGTCAAATTTGCTTTCACATACTAAAAATGAAAACATATATGCTTTCACATGAAGTACCATAAAGCCCAGAGAAAATGTCCAAACCCAACCAGCTACTTAAACAACATGGGTTTTGACCCACTCACAATTTATGCCATACACAGCTACACAATTTTAGGAACACATCCGAAAAAGAAGCAGAGGACAAACTGCAGTTAGATGACTGGGCAAGTTCCAAACTTCTGAAGCATTTCCCAAAATCTTTGTATCGAGAGAAATAGAATACCTTCGAAAGAATGATTTGGGTGTTACTAGGATGGTGTAAGTTGCATATCAATTTCCATTCTGATGCCTGTCAAGATATACTTTCAACTGTCCTGTGGCTGCCAATATAAGACCTATATTGAAACATCATAAATGTCATGTCAAGATATCTGAAAAATCTGTAGACATTTGTACGGAAATTGGACACCTCATGAAAACGAAAACAATGCATTCAAATAAAAAAGTATATTTTCAACTATTCCAACAGCATCTACATGATTCTACCTGTTTTTCTGTCAAGAATAATTTATCCTAGAAATTCAAAAAATGACTGCAGTTCAATTTTCATTTTGGTCAAAATGGAGATCTCCATGTTATGCCAATTATGAGCTCAAGTACAATCATAATGGCTATTCAATGAAGCCAACAAAATAATACATACCAAAAGTACAGCAGTAGAAACATAAGAGCATGCACCAAAAAAATTAATGCTCAGCACATTATCCAAGAATGAATAAGTTTTATAAAATACACTTTGTGCAGTAGATTAGTGTACAATTCAACGAAGCCTTATCCAAATAATTAGTGGCAGAAGGTTAATTGCACTGTGTTGCCCTCCAGAATATCAGGGTACGTGCATCACTCTGAGTAATGATAGTTAATAGGATAGACAAGTTACATTTGTTGGCCAGTTAGTACCTAAAAATAATGCTGAGGGCCTCCCCGGCCGTGATTTGAATTCTGGATGAAATTGTACACCTACATAAAATGGATGACTTGGAAGCTCAAGAATCTGCAACGCACAGAAACAAATTTTGGAAGTTCAGAATTAAATGTCTTGGAACTAGAAAGCTACTTTTTTGTCTAACAGAGTCGATGAAAAAAGCCCAAGAAGAAAAGGGAGGGGGGGGGGGGGAAAGGAAAGCACATACACCTGTGAGCTTCAACAAGTAAATTTCCAAAACAAAAAGGTTAAATAGGTTTATGAACAGCATGTAATAGTCTGACTTTATGCAGACAAAATCAAATTGGTTCTCGCAGATCCTTAATTTTGTGTGAGCTTAATCCCATCTAATTATCTCTTAGCAGGAAGACCCACCTCCATTCGCTTTCCGCTTTCATCTTTCCCAACAAATTTGAGGCCAGCTTCCTCCAGGACTCCAATAACTTCTGGGTTTACCTGTACCAGTGACGGCTATGACATAGCATCCACAAAACATTTGTGTTTTGTGTGTGTGTTGGGGTTGGGGGTGGAGGTGGAGGGTGTGAGTCTAACATCATGTTCTTTCCACAACAACCAGATTTGAAGACTAACCTCATATCTGTGCCGATGTCGTTCATCCACATACTCTGAATTCTGGTATCTAGCAATAAGGAAGAATAAATGTAGTAATGCATAAGTGGATGTTAACAACAAAGTACTTCAGCAATCCTAATTCCAAGAACTCTGGCATTTTCATGTATTGAGTTATCAATTTGAGCTTGCATTCACAGGCTGCTAGTGTGGGTATTTTCATAAGTGATCAGAGCTACACATATCACATACAGTTTTGAAGTAATACAATCAGGCATCTGGAATAGCGTTCTTCGGGATCCTAGTCTCATTGTGCTTCCCATGTGAGTTCTTGAACCCTACAACAGAAATGAAGTGATAATAGTTGCAGACAAAAAAGGAGGGGTTTGTATTTTGAAAGCTAAGGAAACATCTTCATGGTAGATGTATACCTCGGGCATGAAAATTACAACAGGATTTGGTGTCTGAGCATCAATCTCTGTGCTGTTTGCACTTTCCAAGCCCAAAACCTAGAATAAGCAATTAAAGGAGCACTTATGTAATCTGTAAAAAGAAAGAAAACAGGATAATGAGAGAAATGTCACTTACAGATCTAGCAAACTCAATCACAGAAATCTGCATCCCCAAGCAAATACCAAGATAAGGAACATTATTCTCCCTTGCATACTTTGCAGCTGATAGCATACCCCTCACTCCACGATCTCCAAATCCACCAGGAACCAAGACACATGCTGCATTCTGAAAGTGGATGTGTTGTCAAAAACAGGAATCAGTAAACATACTTTGACAATTCCATTGTGGGTGATACAGCCCAAAAAATGCTTCTAAGCAGATGGATGTTCACGAAGAAGAAAAGCAACCACGTCATTATGAAGTTTGGTATCAATTCAGCCTAGATCACCATGTAGGACCTATTTGTCTGATAACAACTCTTGATCCTTTGATGGAGCCTCCTTATGAATAAACTTAGTCAAGAAGCCAGACAAAGTAGGTCCACTATGTCAGATGAGATATACTGTAAACCCTTGTTAGTCCTAATGTATTTTCCCGGATTCGCTCATAAAACGTCTTCTGTAACAGCCCACCAATATAGCAGGCCAATTACGGGCAACTGGACCTACTAGACAAGGAGTCCATCCTCAAACCCAATGTTAGGCACAGAAATACCACCAAAAAGCTAGGCACAGACCAACCCCTCCCCAAATTTTCCTAGTTTGGGCATTCTAAAAGGATAACAGTGCAATGCAGAGCTGGATTACCGCATCGTTGACCTTCCTATTTATACAATGATGAATAAAACCAGATTGTTGACATAGAAAAAGATGTTGAATCCCAGAAGGAAGCAAGAACGGGGGGAAATTAAGGTTTTAATAAATAAAACTCAATGCTGAACTTACCCTGAGAGTCTCCCATGCAGCAGCATGTGCTTCTGGTGTCTGTATGAAGAACACAAAATTTTCAAGAAGACACTTTTTACATCCATTAAACAAAATTCTACACGAACTGCAGCTTATAAGCATTGAATACCGATTTAGCACTATCATCTTCGAGGTCGGAAGCTGCAATCCAATCAATTGATGGCTTCAAAGAACATGCAATGCATGCATGCAGAAGGGCCTGCAAGCCAAATTAGGAAGAATAATAAGGGTATTCAACATTATGGCAATCATACTTTGAGATTGTATAGTTATAAACCGAGGAGTTATTATGAAAAAATAACTAAGAAGTTTAACAGGCAAAAAGAATTTGCATCTATTTTAAATTCAAATTGACCATCAAAATGTAATTCCAAGAGTACTATATGGCATTCATTCCCAAGAGCATCATCTAAAATAGGTAACATGCCATTGTGGACCATTATAGAGCTATAGTTGTAGTAATCCAATCAAAATCTGAAAGACGTGAAATCTTGATAAGAAAAAAACCAAAAATTGGAGCAGTTCCGTACTTGATCACATTAACCAATATATTGCAACTACCATGTGAATGAAGTGCCACTCCTTTTGCTATGCTATCATCTAAAACACTAGCTAATAAGCAACAGTGGCACTAATTTAGCAAAATTCTGAAACTTCATCAGATATGTAATATCCCACAAGAAAAAACAAACCAACAAGACAAAGCAGATCTTCTCAGAATCAGCATCTTGTATATACTAGAATCTTAATTTTAAAAGGATATATGATAGATGAAGTGATGATAATCAGTAATTAACATGTAGGCTCCAAAGATGATATATCCATTCTCCAGCTCAAATCAAGCACGCATGCAAGCTAGTATCACACCTTCACAACAGACAGATATGAATCTGATAGGCCAACATACTTCCCAACCAACGCAATCCTCACCTGCAAGTTCCAGCAGGTTATAATTTCCCTGACCTAAAAAGAAATATCCAAGGAAAAGGATTACATATATTTGTGATAAAACTAACAGAATCAGTGAGGTTATCAAAAGTCTCAGCCATCCTGGTCCAATCTTGTAAAGCAGGAGTAGCAGCAGGACTGAAACAACATTCAAAAACAAGTAAGTTAAAGTAATCAACCTTCACATAGTCAGGAATAATTCCAGATTGATGGCTCATTTTGTTTCATGCAGTCTAAAATGTTATATCGCTACCAGCTCAAAGCCCATGCCTCATTCTAATTAATCCAAGGTGGCTAGAATCAAACATGCAGTTGTCCACAGGTCCCATTACAAACTAGAAAAACTTTCAACAGGCAGGGATTGCTTAGCACTGACGCCAAGATCTAGGTCTTAGAGAGAGAAAGGGACAGGATTAGAATAAAAACTTACGCAAACAAGTTTAGCTGCTTCAGAATTGAGTGATGAGCATTTTGGTTCTGAAACAGCAGTAAATGTCAAACAACATCCAAATACGATAGCATTAGATGGAATATACTAGAAGCAAAAAAATTCTTAAGAGGAATCAAGATTTTTTTTTTAGCTTTGGCACAATAACAAAAAAGAACCACATTGAACCCACCCTAAGTAAGAGAGGAACGTGCCAAATGTTGGGAACATCATGGATATTGAGAATATTACCAGCCTGTGAGAAAATATACGGACAATGTAAACAGAAATAGTCCATATTAAAGATCACCAAGGAAACCTTCAACAACTCACAGGAACATGGCAAAACTGTGAAAGCTTGTCCTTGGTAGTTTCCAATAAAGGCTGCAATGTAGAGAACGACAATTAATTCAACATCCTCAAATTTACATTTAAGAGATGTATTGATGAAAAGTAAGCACTTAAATCACAAATCAAATTTCAGTTCAATGCCTGTTTAACTACAAATTAGAAGGTAAACGAGGAAACTCATAACAATAAGAGAAAAAAAACATTGTTGAGACTGTCACAATTATTTAAGAACATCTTAGATTTGCATTGCGTAAAAACAAGTTACAAAATCAAGATAAGCGAGATCCAGATCAAATAAAACTTTGGTAGCCCTAACAAGATGAAATATGTATTACTTGGGCTCACACTAAGACTTCACCAAACTTTAATGCTAGATGGATGAGCTCGTTGCACCCACTAACAGGAGAATGCAAGCAAACTTCGCATGATTGACTGAAAAGCTTATCAAGCTAAAGCTCCTTTGTGCCTCTCTCCTAGATGTTTTCCAATCATCTATTTTCTCACACAAACTATGTGAGCAGGTTGTGAACAAATGTACCTGAGCAGAGCGACAGGCTAACAGATGAGGAGTCAAACCCAATGCTCTGAGTTCCCGAACACTATGCTGTGTAGGTTTTGTTTTCTGCACATAAACAGAGACTCATTTAACCTAGAGCGACAGAATTCTGAAACAAGAGACATGAAATGCACGTTCAATTGGCATAATCAACTTTCATCTCCATACTTCGGGGAAATTACACTTTGCATATTTATGATTCAAAAAGCAAAACAACTTATACTTTTCAAATCTTGTATGCAGATTATGGAGTATTACTTGCTCCCCAACAACGCCCAGTACTGGTATCAGGCTCACATGAACGAGGCAGAAGTTATCTTGGCCTGAGAAAGGAACCAGAATCAACACAACCATCTCTTAACATGATGGAACTCAGAACCTAAGTGCATAATAACCTGAAAACCGGACACCATTTGCCATGCCAATTGTAAGTATCAATCAAACGTACATATTGCAACACAATTGCACGTTTTAAGTCACAATCTGTCACATCTGACAATATTTTAATGCTCACAATGAATCAGGCCCTGCTAAATGCTACCCATACACAAAATCAACCTTACCAACTGAGAAGGACAATTGTCGCAAAGCCTCAATGAATGGCATTGATTCGATGTCACCTGTGCAAAAAATTTACTAGAATTATCTAGTGCATGTAATCAGACAACAGAAAGAGCATTTCCACCACATCTGATGCCTCCTTGTTTTGAATAGTACATACCTACAGTCCCTCCCAACTCTATCACACAAACATCTGCTGGACCTTCCTTTCCATCAACAGGAATGACAGCAACTGCTTCAATCCAATTCTTAATAGCATCCGTGATATGTGGCACCACCTGGAATCCACTAGAACATGGCAGAGCTCAGTCCACATCACTCTATCAGAGAAAGAAAGATAAGGAGCCTAATTCAGCTACTCAACGTAGCACACCTGGACAGTCTTTCCAAGATAATCACCTCTGCGTTCCTTCTCAAGGACAGACTGATTAAAAATGCAGAAATATGGTTATTTTATGAAGTGTAGAGAACTTATTAACTTAAAGAAGTGCATCAAATCAATTAGGACCTGGTAGATTTTTCCTGTGGTAATATTGTTGTCTCTTGTAAGTGTCACATCTAGAAATCGCTCATAGTTACCCAGGTCCAGATCAACCTTTGAAAAGAAAACAATAATTAACTGTCTGTTAGTTTTTTTTTATAAGTTAAACTTTATTAATGAAGAAAATTCACAGTACAAGAGACTATACTGAAAATATCTAGCCCAATTAACTGTCTATTATATCATGTAATTAGTTATCTAACTCCCTGATATTCAGGGAGTTATTTAATCAATAATCCAATTTGTACTTATGGATTTTTCAGGGTATAATTAGGTCTTCTAAACAAACAAACAAACAAAAAAAGCAAACCTCTCCACCATCGTCAAGAACAAAAACCTCCCCATGTTCAAAGGGAGACATGGTACCAGCATCTGTATTCAAGTAAGGATCTGCAACAAAACAATTGCCGCAATTTAGATGTAAAATTAAAACTATAATTTCTCCTCCTCCTTCAAACTTTTTTCCCTGAATACTCCATCAAAACATGAAAAAAAAAATTAACAAAAAATGTAATGGATAAAATCCTTAAAACAAACAAGAACGTACACATCTATGTTTCTGTGAGCATGTTTATAAAGAGAAAAGTTATCAAACCATAACAACAGACTGAAAATCACAGCACAAAAAGGTAACCATTCAAACTTATCAAGCAGTGAACCAAAGTAAACTATCGAAATAAGTAACGCAGAGACACAAAAATATCAGCTTAAGCAAGTTGAAGTCAATCATATCCCGCTTAAAAGAAACAAGAAACAAAGTTATAAACCAGAGATTCCAAACTAAATAACGACATTGCCAAATATAATATAACGTAAAAGAAACGTTAACCCAATAAAACCAAAAAAGATACAGAAGCGATCGGTGAAAGCAAATAACCAATCTTGATGGAGGTGACGCGAAGGCCACAAGCTTTGAGGACGACGCCTATGCTGCTGGCGGTAACGCCTTTGCCCAGACCACTTACCACTCCTCCTGTCACCAACACGTACTTCATTTTCTCTCTCTTCCGTTGGGTGCTCTGTGTCTCCGCGGCCGTGTTCGCCCTTGCACTTGTAGGAGTAGTGTTTGTGTTAATGACTAACCGGGACAGGTTTTGTGAACGCAGAAAACACCCGAGGGGACGACTAGGAAGCTTGACGGTGGAAGTCGCTTTCGGAGTTTCTACAAATCTTAGTAGGGGCCAGCCACTTTCAAGCGTGTAAGATCTCCGTACAGCAAACATGGTCCAGGAAGACTATTGGGTGTGTTTGAAGTTGACAATGTTTAGAAGTTGCCATCCCTTTACCCAAAGTGTCTTTTAGTCACTCGTACATCCAAATGTGTACGGTTTTATACGATCCAAATATACGTTTGGAATGATAAAATATTAATGGGGTAAACTCATAGTTAGTTTCATATCTTTGCCGCAAAATTAAGTTACTACACTTATTTTTCAAACCAATAATTTGAAACTCTTATATTTCAAAATCACTCAATCCTCGCCTCCAGTTTAAATTCATCGTCAAATGAGACGGTTTTTCATAAAATGACTAGAATGCTCTTGATAAGTGATTGGTAGATGACCAGATTGTCCTTGCTCTCTGTGTGCTCGTACGAAGACCGAAGTTACTCCATTTTTTAATCAGGAACACCGTCTCTGAGGAACATAGAGGGCTTGAAGGTGTCGGGGTCCTCCCACGAGTTCTCGTCCCTGCCGATAGCCCACGCGTTGATCAGCAACGAGAGCATCTACAGCAACAACAGGCACTCCTGCAGGACCAGCACCAGGGTAGTAGCTGGAAGGCCAACTACAAAAACAAGATATTCATTGAAATTTTGCTCTATTGATCAACTGTTGAGGTTCATATCTCATTTTTTCGGTGCTGTTGGAAAAACATCGTCCATCATACTCGTTTTCGGAGTAATCGGACCAAGCTTTTTTCTCTTTCTCAAAATTGTGTTCGGTGCTCTTTTATCTGCAAAAGGTCGAGAAATATAGCGTAGCTAGCCTCTCTTAAAAAAAAAAAAAAAAAAGGTGTAGATAGCTACTAAAGAGAGAAGACAGAAACGGAAAGATGAACAAAAGCCGGAACACACGTGATGAAAGCTAAACTACAGCCTTCTTTGCTCTGTTGTTTCCACCCTCTTTCCCTTTTTTTCTTAACGTAATCATTCACAGATCCGCACAAGTGCTCAGCTGTTTACGTCTCTCGTGATTGTTGCACTTCTGGGTCACTGCCATGTGTCCACGGCGGCAGTGGAGAAGAAGAAGACAGAGGAACAAAGAACGACCTACATAGTCAACATTGAAGAGAATACATACACGACGTATAATTGGGCGGGGAGACAGACAGTGTCGTTAAAGGGTGAAAGATATTTCTCGAGAAAACCACGTGGTAGCACTGTAGTGAGTGGAAGACCGAGCTAAGGTTCGCTTCCCTTCCTTCTCCGCTACCTCAACAAAAGTTTACAAGTCTTCGCTACCTCATCGCACCCTCTCTCTCTCTCTCTCTCTCTCTCTCTTTCTCTCTTTCTTCCTTTCCTCCCCCTCTCTGTCTGTCTGGGGTTCTGCAAATTCGAGCTCGATCCTGAGTGTTTTCTACGTGCAGATTACTTCCGCCTGACTGTCTTATGGAGGGGATAGAGGACACCAAGAACTCGGAGGCCCATCTGACATCTGTTGTGACTTTTGTGGAAGGTGGAATCAAGGTCGTCCCCAGTTCTTGGCATTCTCAACTCATCCTAATGCATCTACTGCTCTGCTTCTGCTCCAGCTCAGGGTGAGGAGGGAGAAAATGCTCCTACAATCATAGTAGCTGCTCCATCGTCACCTCATACGACCAGGGGAGAAGAGCATTCACACCTGACTTCATCAGTGTCTTCTCCCAGTGATTACCTGATTTATGCCTCAGCATCAGGTTCAAGTATTCTTGCTGTCAATCAACAGGGATCGGATAGGTCCCCTAGTCAACCATTACCGAGTAGTCAAGACAGAGCAGGACCTTCGGACTTGCCAAATCGTGCGAGAGAAAACGGAGTTCGTGTGAGTGGGAGTAGCTGAGTTCGTGCGAGAGACGGGAAAGATAGATCTCACACTACACTTATTGAGGGCAGATTCGTCAATTTACGTGGAGTAGCACGAAAAATTGTCTCATTTTACGGTGAATTTAAACGGAAGAGTGAGAATTGAGTGATTTTGAAATATAAGGGTCTCAAATTGTTAGTTTGGCTAAATTGGCTTCAATCAGATATTTTCTTAAAAAAAACAGAAAAAAATATAGAAGACTAATAATTTAGAGGTAAATTTACTATAAATTAGCGTCTGATCGAAAATGACAAAAGAAAAGCTACCGATTCATTGAACTGAAATTTCAGTGCTGCCTGGACAGCGAAATTTGGGCATAAAATAGTATTAATTTAGGATTACGAGTACGAGCCCCATTAATCATCCACGTGTCTGCACACGTGTTGGTGTGATTAAGCCAAAGCTATTTGCGAAAAGTTCGTGCACAAAAGAACCAAAAAGAGTCAAAAGTATACCAGAGGCCGTTTGTGCATAGAATTAGGCACTGGCTCTAATAAAAAGTGAACAAAATTTTAAATTAGGTGTCAATAGGCCCTTAAAAAAGATACCACCTGTTCAAGGCAGTCACCCATAATCCCCACATATGCCTCCACTTGATTGATTTGATTTTCGGGGGAAGTGGTTTTTCATATGGCTGGTCCATTTTAAGAATCTAGTTCCTTTCGTCCACTGACCTTGGCTTTTGCTCATGTGCCGCAGGAAAGGAATACGTGAAAAAAAATCTTCCAACAAGGGTCGTCAGCCAAAATGTGCTTTCCGTCTCTTTGCCTTTTTTGATGTTTTGATCGTTGGCTAAGCAATTTCCTTATTTCATGTTGAATCCGTACTATTGCATCTTTTTTATTATTTATATTTTAGGCATGCAATTTTTTTATTATTCTAATATAGTGTTCAGGTACACTCACGTTTACGTGTACATCGATTAATTTTGAGGATCTGTACAGTTTTATGTCCCACACGTAAGTCTTAAAAGTGGCCTTAAAAAGTTAGTGGTATATAATAAGTTTTAAACTTAAAACTTCAGATGGAGCATATCACAAGGCCCAAACTTTAAGCACTAAACCAATCCCTTTGGGTTACACATGCTCTATTATTGATCGTTAGACTTATTTGGTATGAAACAACTCAAGTTGCCATGATTTACTAGGCCTTATATTTTTTTGAGTTGAGTGCATCAAATTTTGTTAACAAAATTAATCCAGTGCACGAATTTCTTGCCTGGAAAAATAAAAAGGATTTTTCTGTCCAAGAAAGCCAAGCACACAAATGTCTTGGCCCTCTCAAAAAAAAAGAAAAATACTTTGCGTCCCATAACAGAGAAAAGCGCGACGGAATTGCATTTAATGTTCTCTTCTGGAAATTGCATAATTTTTATTAAGAACGCATAACTAATAGAGAGCTATCAAACCAGTTATGCCTAGAAAGGAGACTGAGATACGAGACCGGTGGCCAAAAGAAACCAAGTTCAATGGGTTCCCTTGGATCCCACGAATCGGATCTCTAATAGCTTCTCCTCCCTCTTGTATGTCCAACTCCCAATGACATCCAAGATAGCTCCAGGAGTCCAACATATAAACAATCAGCGTGGCTTGGGCAATTGGCAGCAAAATTTCAATGCAAGGATGGTGTAGAGTGTGAGAAGGCTTGACAGGGCTTTCAGCCTGTCCTCCAGTAGCCACATTCGCCCTCAACTTGATCGGCAACAGCGTCATGGCCAGTACAGCGTCTCACAGGCCCCTCCGTCGCGATAGTTGGTATTGGTGGGAAAGCCAGTGGTAGTCAAAGAATGACGAAGAAAGCAGACTACTGTCTGAACCATAGAGGAAGAGGGACGGAATTAGAACGTATCAAGAGTGGCAACCATCCTAAGAGAACATGTATAGAGCAGAGCTAAACCAATTCTCGATTTTCTCTTAATGTCAAGAATTGTAACACTTCCTCATTCATGGTAACACATGGCGTCAATCAATTTACTCGACCCCAAAAGTGCTAAATGCTGATCAATCAAAGTTACAATATCCTTTGAATACAGCTTTAATGAGATAACCCTCAAATTTATGAATTGCAAGAAAAATATAAGCTGCAGCTACCTGTATAATCATCTAATGATATCTTACTCCTTCACCACTTACAACCTCACCAATACAGTATGCTTTATAAGCTCCAACTCCACCCTGAAGTATCCTATTAGACGTCTCCTGGCTCACAACTAGAACCATTCCAATGCCCATGTTAAAAGTCCGTCTCATCTCAGTATCTTCTATATTGCCCGCCTAATCAGACAGAGTCACAGAGGGAAGAAAATTAATTGTTTTTTCCAAGAAACACTTACAATAGCGAAGAAACATCAATCTGCAACATTCCTAGACAACTTTTTAACAGGAGCACCCAGCTAGATATTCACTTCGTCTTTTGTATCCATATTTCAATCATGAGAACTAGATTTTACCTCTTTAATCCACTTAAACAAAGTTGGGACTTCCCAGGAGTTCTGATGGATGACAGCTCCAAGGCCCTCTGGAAACACGCGAGGAATGTTGTCTGTGAAACCACCACCAGTGATGTGGGCAATCCCCTTTATCCCTCCTTTGCTGATTAAGTCAAGAACCTGATATGGAAGGAACAGGGGAAAAAGATCTGTAAGACTAAACCAAAAGACAATCTATAGCATGAGACTGGAGGCGATTAGTAACCTGCTTAACATAAATAACAGTTGGGGCCATCAAAGCTTCACCTAAAGTAACATCTTCACCAGGAAGTTTGGCCTTCAGAGAGAGGCAACTTCGAGCTAGAACCCTGTGACATAGATCAGAGCTTCAGCCACAATAATAATGAAGTAGAAACAATTTCATGCCTTTTGTTTAAGTCTGTAGGATATATACTCCAGACTAAGGTGAAGTAAGGACTTTTTGAAAAGAAAACTAACCTTCTTACTAGAGAGAAACCATTAGAATGAACACCGCTGGATGGCAGGCCAATGAGAACATCTCCAGCCACAATATCTTTCCCGTCAATAACTGTATCTTTTTTCACAATGCCAACTGCAAACCCACTGAGATCATACTCCCCCTTCGCATAAAAGTCTGGCATCTCTGCAGTCTGAAAAGTATTAACAACCAATTAGATACATATTAAGATTTTAAAAATGATTGGTTCTTCTAATAATACCAATATGCATCCATGTTTGAAATCAACTGATCGCATTGCAAGTGTCATCACATAGTCTGTATCATTCTAAATGGTACTAGAAGTTTGAAATCAAACATTTGTTCACTCACAAAACCAATGTCAAAAAACTATTCCCCAAAACCATCTTGATCCCTTAAACATGACTTCTATTACTCGACTATCACAACCCACAGTCCACAAAACTACAAGGAACACCGATTAACTCTTGATTGTTACCATAAAAGGAACGGAAATACCAGACACAATATTTTCAAATGATTAATTTCAAGTACTCTCCTATGTTGAACCAACATGAAGTGGACTCTAACAACATGTCAGCTTGTTACACTAAATAAAAGAGCAGTTAGATGCATTTCTGGCTGATAGAACATTGTCACAAGGTTACAATCCATATAATTTAACCTTCTTTTGACCTTCAGATCTATTAATTACTACACAAAGTATGAAATCATAAACACTTATTGAAATAAATAAGGAGAAACAAAAGCACCAAGAAAGAGAATAAATACCTCGCCTCCTAAAAGAGTGCACTCAGATTGTTGACAACCGTCAACAATACCTCTTATAACCTGAATTAAATGAAAAAAAAAAAGATCATATCAGCTTGAGCTCGATGTATATATGTTTTTTTGATGAACAATTCGGCAAGTCCAGTGAGTTCATGCACAGATGGTGTACCTTTTCAGCAAGATCAACATCAAGGTGGCTAGTAGCGAAGTAATCAAGGAAAAACAGAGGCTTTGCTCCAGAAGTAACTATGTCGTTGACACTCATAGCGACCTGGAGTATACAGATGTGAGCATTACAAAGCTGATTACAAAATGGATAAGTAATTTTCGCAACTATACCAAAATTTTACCAGATCAATCCCGATAGTTTCTTGGATTCCAGTTTCAAATGCAAGCTTAAGTTTCGTTCCCACACCATCTGTCCCGGCGACAAGGTATGAATCACCTGTCCACGAGACCTTAGATTAGCAAACTTCAAACTTATAAAATGACCACTTGACCAGGTCCTACATGGAAAAATAAAAGATTGACACCTCAGCATCCGTAAAATTAATAATAATAAAAAATCAAGATGACCCAGATGAGAAACTCTTAATCATTCAATCCAGAGAAAATGACAGTTTTAAGAACGTGCCCTTACGTCTAATTTCAGCATGTACAAAATCTAGACAACACAACCCAGACGTAAGTTCCAACAAGCAATTGCCAAAGTGCTATAGTGGATTAAATAGAGCCTCACCCTAGTGTGATAGTGTTCTCTGGCTAGAAATTGTCATTTCACTTCATGTTTAAATAAAAACAGTTCAAGTCAGCAGTTGAGAGTTTTCAGTTCTTAAATAACGATTACAACAACGCCAGAAGTCAAACCAATAGGTTATTGTACCAAGAGGGAAAAGCCCGCCAAAGCCACCAATCCCTGGTGCCATTTTGGCAATTCTGCTAACAAGTTCGGAGCCAGCATCTATATCCACACCAGCATCCTTGTACGTTAGACTATCACCGGAACTGTTCTTCTGCGTCGAAAACACGCGGTGGCTATTCCCAGTACTTTCCGCTCCTAATTTATAGCAAGCCCCTGATAGCGGCTGAAACCTGTTCAAACACCGATCGAACGTGACCCTGAATGTATGTCGTTCGATTGGGCCGAGGTTCTGATTGGATGTCACAATTGCACGAGCAGTGCAGATTGATAGCTCTGTGTTTGCTCCGAAGGTTATGGTCATGGTGAAAAGAGGAATTGAGAGAGCAAATAACTGTGAGAGCAAAAGAGTGGACGAAAGGAGGGCAATGTGCAGAAATGAATATGAGACGAACTCGTAGTCCTAGCAAGATTATAGGGTTTTGTCTGCTCCAAGTTTATAGCAGCTATGGTTGGTTCGGATTCTTCGATATAAATATGAATTTGCCCCAAACCAAACCGAAACTATGCGGGTGAGGAAGAACACAGAAGCATGTGGTGTGGGAACTCAAGGTCCGGCAACGTGCGACCACGTGGTCCACGTCTTTCTACTTAAGCGATTAGTCCCCCTTCCAATGCTGAGATCACATGCACAGACCCCAGACCTGTACGATATAAATATAAAATCATCAAACAATCCAACAACATTAAATCAGAAAATCATCCAACAAACCTAACCCAAAATTCATCCAAATCCAACATCAAATCAGCCTTGACCTCTGATCTCCACAGAACCAACATAATCCTTACTTCCAATCTCTATCATAAACTAACAGTAACTTAGTAAAATTGGAAATAATAACCTGATTTGATTCTCTTCAACAGCAATACAAAGAAATTATCAGCAACTCTGTAAAATGCAACTCTTCTAATCTGTTAATGTTCTTAACTTCTTGCAAATCAGCAACTAATAAAATAAACAACCTAAATTGGAATCCTAGTTAATCTGTAAATATCAAATCTGGAAAAAATGAGCAAATATCAAAGATTCAAACGAGCAATATCCAGTACCATTTCTACTCACTCTATCAAGCAGCCAGTTCTCTCTTTCGCCCTTCTTTGATAACTGCGGAAATAATTCCAAATCAGAATGTAAAACTATATGGGTACACCTTTTATTATTTACTGATTGGGAAGTAAATTACACAAACGAGCCCTAAAATCAAACGAAAGTGAACTACATAACAAACCCTAATATCAAACAAGCCAATATCAAGGAAAAATTGTAAATAACTAGAGAGAGAGAGGAGATTTACCCTGTGGCCGCGTGAGCTAGAGAGAGACTAAGAGAGGCTGAGAGGGGGCGTCGCCTCGTGAGAGAGAGACGCCGGCTGGGTGTGGGGCAGTGGGGTGCGGCTAGGGTTTCAATTTTTAGAACAAAGGACGTCGGGGTGAAAGAAAGGGCATTGGGGGTTGAGGAGTCGTGGGCCCGTGGGGGGAGAGAGGCGACGTCGTCTCAACCCCACTCCACGTAATATTAAAAAAACAAATATAAAAAAAACGTTAAATACCCAAAAAAAAAAAAGTGGGGGACGTTAACTTGGCTGGTGGTGGTTGACTGTTAAAAACTTAAAATTTTAGAGTAAAGTAAAAATTTAAATAAAAAAAGAGAATACTTGAATAAATATATAATACTTTAATGAAAACTAATTTGAATAAAGATTTTTTTAAAAAAATTAATTAAGAATACAATTTTAAATGCCAAAATTACTCGCTCCCTTTTTTTTCTTACTTAATCCTGACAGAAAATCGAAATACCAATATTTTGTTATTTAACGTGATATAGCCAAAACCTACTCCGCTCCGACCTTATAAAATAAATCTCATTCCACAGCATTTTAAATTTATGATTTTGACATATAAATAGGGGCGGTTTTAAGGTAATCGAGACCTTAGGCAAAACCTCAAAATGAGGCCTTATAAAATAATATATTTAAAAAATAAATTATAAAATTTTTATATTCTAAATTTGTTAATATATCATTTTTAATTGATAATATGGTCAATCTACTTAATCTTTCTTGCGTCATAGTTGATGTTAAGTAGGATTTTATTAGTTTTAGTTTTGAAAAAAAAAATTCTACAAAAGCAATAGGCATTTAGAAAAAAGTCTAATCTTTTTAAATAGTTTAATGTTTCAATTGGAGTATTAGTCTCTATTTTTAAAATCTATTTTAACACTTTCAATTCTGAAAAATAAATCTAAACCATCAATATCAACATGATCTTCATGTTTTAAAACATTTTCAAGTAAAAGGCAAAAAAAATTAAATGAGTTAAGTGTGAGATTTTATAGGATTTTTCGAATCAATTGACAACCCAATTTTGAGGAGATTTTATAGGATATGCATTTAATGAAATTTCGTTTGAATAAATTTGTAATTAATATCTTTTAAATAGAGAGACGTGCTCTTTATAAAATAAAAATTAATTAACTAGATTTATAGGGTTGATCATGCTTTAATATAGGAGACTTTATTAAAGAGGTTTTATAGGATTGATTTTATTAAATTTCCTTTGAATCAATTTGAAATTAATATCTTTTAAATAAAGAGACGTTATAGGGTTGATTGATGCAAGTAATTTTATAAAAGAGTTAAGAGTTAATGGTTACTTCAATCAAGGAGATTTAATAGGCCTCTTTGAAAAGTTAATGATTTCTTTTATCAAGGAAATTTAATAGTCTTTTTTATAGAATAAAAACTAATTAACTAAATTTTATACAAATAGTTTTAACGTTAAATTTTTGAGGTCTTATCATTAAATTTTTTTAAATATACCTATTAAATAAAATTTTTAATTGGGGGCCTTCCTATTTTGGGGGCCTTAGGCAACCGCCTACCCTGCCTATAGCTAGAGCCGACCCTGCATACAAAAGTACGATAGTACATAAAAAAAATACGACTTCATGATTGTAAACCTATCGTATCATTTTTTTAATGGGATAAATACAACATTGATCCTTGTGCTTTGATCGAAAATCAAATAAGTCCTTCAACTTTAAAACTCATCAAATCAGTCCCTAAAAATTAAAATTTATTAACAATTTAGTCCTTTTTGACCATTCAAATGTGAATGATTATAAATCTCAATGACTAATTTTATGTGTTTTAAAGTTTAAGGACTTATTTAATTTTCACGCAAACTACAAGGACCGAGATTGTATTTATCCATTTTATTATAAGTAAACATATTTTATCCTTTTAAGCCTGCATAATATTATTCATCGCGGCCATGTCTTAGTGATTAAGGTTTTCAATGTACCGTGAATGATAGGGCTAAACAAAATCGGACCGCAAATAAGACCGGACCACAAAATTGGACTAGATTTGTGGTCTGGTCCGGCCTGGTTTGTGCAAATCTGGTCCGGTCAAGTCCGGACCTTTTGAAAATCGGTCCGGAACGGACCGCATTTATTAATATAAATAAAAATATATTTGTTATATTTTTAATACAAATTAAAAACTTAAAAAGTTTAGTTTTAACTTAAACTAAAACTTTGTATTTTGACATGTCATTCTCCCTTCGAAATTAACTTAAAGATGGAAAAAAAATGAAACCGGTCCGGACCACTTAAATGGTTTGATCCTACCATTTATGTACAATCGAAAATCTCGTCCGGAACAAATTTTCGGTCCAAAAAATTGGACCGGATTTCCAGTTGTGCAGCCCTAGTGAATGAGTCTGCATTTTGAGACAAAACTAGGATTTGTCTTTAGGAGGCCAAATATAATTTTTGCCAATATTTGCCTTTAGGATTTGCCTTTTTTTTACTTTCTTTATGTCAAGCTTTATATGTAATATTTTATTTAGGTTCAACTTCAACTCTAGGTATTTTAGGAGAACGTTGAACAATTTCTACTTCTTCAACTTTTGAACTATCAATTTCTTTTCTCTTGCAAAACAAAATCAATATTTTTCTGCCTACCCATATATACAACCTAAATTTGCAACATAAAAGTAAGCAATATGACATATAAATTATTGACAAAGACACAAAGCAATTCTAATATCTAGCCAAATTAATAGAGGCAAAAATCACAATAGACAAAATTTGTCTCTGTTTATCACATATAAACATAGAACACTAATATTTTAATTAGACAACATGTTAGCTTAAGTTTGATCTTGAGCTATCTAACTTAATTTTGATGATAACAAATGATAAAATAGCTTTGGAAGTATTTTAGAATATGTGGTTGTCAATCTAATATTCAATCAAGAGTACTCAATTGCATTTGAATTTATTATTAATTATTTATGCCCTAGATTCAATTTAAACACTATAGCTTGTACCTAAACTATAATATTTTTTATTGTATGAGTTTTTCGTGTTGAAATTGAAAAGCACTGACAAACTCTATATGCCAAGATGGTGTCAACTCATAGCACAAAATTCAGGCTGTCATTTTGATGGTGTCGACACATGGGAAACACACTGTCGACACATGTGAAGATAGTGTCGACACATGGTGAAAGAAGTGTTGAAAAATGCTACAGACACCTGCGAGAAAGTTCTAGACTCGATGAAGGTGTCGACACATAGGCATGTATGTGTCAACACATGTTGCGGGAACCATATTTTTAAAAACGACGCTCTGCACACGAATCGAGACGATGCGGAACTTAATGCACTCTCCAATATTTCAAAAAGGCTCTTAAAACCTATAAAGAGAACCTTATGGAGAGAGAAAAGAAGACTTTTGCACAACTTTTGTCTCTCTATATCATTAATCTTGACCTAGTCTCCTTCAAGTGAGAAAAAACACAAAAGACAAATACTGCACATTTTCCCTGAAAGATCTAGTCTGTAATTACTGTCATCATTATCAAATCTTGTCTTGTAGCCTTTATTGAGCTTTGTTTTGCTAATTTAGCTTTGAGAGCTATTGTTTATTCATTCCTGTTTTTTAACATTGAAAACTATTTGAGTGTGAGATACACTTAGGTCTACCCGTAAGGATAGAAGAAATTTAATAAGCTTTGAGATTTGTGAAGAGTTTAAGAGTGAGCTCAGGAAAATTATTATAACGGTTACTTAGCACCCGAAAGCTAAGTTGTAAACACTATTGAATTATAATGGATAAGCCTAAGGAAGACAATAGCCTTTGGGGTGGAGTGAGCAATAGCGATTTTGCGATTTTTTGTAGATGAGGAAAATAGTAGGAGAGAGAGAGATGATGAGAGAAGACAAAAAATAGGAGTTGAAACATAGAAAATAGGGGGAGAGAAAAAAATTCAAAAATACACTATTTGTAGTTAGTACTTTAAAAAAAATTGCGGGACCTACTACTCTATTCTTTCTCGCACAGCCAGCCAGGCTTGATGCTTCCTAGTTCCTCTCACTTTTTTTCTCCAAAAATTTTGGGGGCCATTTCAAGGATTATTTTATATTTATATTTTTTAAAATTTACCTATATATTAGTAAAAAATTTAAAAAGTTTGGGGGGTTACGCCCCCACTAGCCCCAGTAGCTTCGTTTGTGTCTGCACTAGCACCCCAAAATTTACATATGCGTCATATGAGTTCACTCAGGTGGCCTGCCGCACAAGGTTCCTCCTCGTTACCCAAATAAATTAAAAATATTATTACTTTTTACTTTTTTTTCTAAACTGATATCTTATTATATATATTAAAACAAATAAATTATTGTATAGCAATTTTAGTTTTTGTTTAAGTGTTAACATTTTGAAGATGTTAGAATTTGAGGTTATTGAATTTGGTGAAAAAGTGAAGATAAAGATGATTTTTAATATTTATTATATTGAAAAGTAATGACGTGATGGAAATAAAGATATTTTATTGTAATTTTTTTATTACGTTAACATTTTTAAAAGTGTAAAATTTTACACTTCAAACACACGAGACAGTTGATTTTTTTTCTTTTTATGATAAACCGATTAACACTTGTTAGATTGTACTGCTTAATAAGCGTCCAACCGATGAATTAAGGATATCATCACAAAAGACTATTGAAAAAAAAGACAGATAATCTCAAATAACAAATAACTACATAGAATATGATAAACGGCAAACTGTTTAGATAATCCAAATCCAGTTATTGTAGGGGATGAATTAGTTTTCATTGAAGTTTTTTTATTTTTCTATTTTTTTAAAGCTCATTTAGACACTAAAAGGAATGAGCAATTATTAGTTCAACTCGAATACTAAAATGAATGGTCTTCCATTTGTTATCTGAATTTTCTTTAATTTACTACCTAAATGAAGTGATTCTAAAAGAGAAAAACACAATATATATATATATATATATAGTTTCTTAATAATATCATTCATAAATGCGAGTGAAGACATATGTGTTGAATCTCTTTAATTTTCTATATGAATTAAGAGAAGATACAATATATTGTTTCTTAATAATAGTCCATAAATTTTAAAAATATCTTTGACCAATAAAATGATTTTTATTTAATTTATTTCCGGAATGAAGTGATCTTAAAATAGATGGTTACTTAATAATATTGTCTGTAAATTTGAGAAACATATTGAAAGATATTAGATAATTAGAAAGATAATCCAAGATATTATTTTTCTAAGCTAATCCAAGGTATACAAGTTGGTTACATTAGTAATTTCACCTGAAGACTTCGAAACAAAGCAAACCCATTGACGCTATTAAAAAAGTGCACAAACTCTAGTTTTTCATTTCCAAAAACAAGCGACAGAGCATCGCCGCCCGAGCTTTATCATATGCACTCTCCTCGCTCAGAGAGCCCTCTCCTCTCTGTCTGCCTCTCTGCGTGATTATTGCGTGTCGCGTATGCTAGTCAGTGAGTCAGACCCTCTCAGTCTCAAACCCATCTCTCTCTCTCTCTCTCTCTCGCAATGGTTTTGGTTAAAAGCCCCAGCAGTGGAGGAACCCATGAAGCCTCCGACCCAGACGACCTCATATCCTTCGCCGATGGCAAAACAGTTGACGCCTCCGAGGAGTTTGACTCCGCGTGCTCCACCCCTTACGTCAGTGCGCCGTCGAGTCCGGGACGTAGCCCCACCAGCGGCTACTTCTTCAGTGCACCCTCGAGCCCCATGCACTACGTGCTCTACTCAGCCCCCTCCGCCACGTATCCCTCTTCTTCCGAGTCCGCTCATCTCCGCTCAACTCATCAAGTCGACACGACGTCATTCGAGTTCGATTTCTCCTCTCGGTTCTCCTCCAACTATTCGGTAGCCGTTGGGTCAATGAGCTCCGCAGACGAGCTTTTCCTCAACGGTCAGATCAGACCCATGAAGCTGTCATCGCACTTGAAGAGACCTCAGATGTTGGATACACTACTAGATCTCGATGAAGGTGAAGAACTGGAAGAAGATCAAAAAGAAACTTTGAAGGAGGAGCACTCGGATTCAGTGAAGAGAGGCAGGGATCTCAAACTACACAGCAGATCTCTCCATCGAAAAGCGAGATCTCTTTCACCTCTTCGAAACTCGGAGTTTCAGTGGCTTCAGGTGGAAGATAACGACAAAGTCAAGCACGTCGATAACCTTATCCTGGACTTGCAAGAAGATGTCGCGGGTGGTAAGCAAAGTGAAACCACCGCCGTTTCAACCGAAACGACACCGTCATGTTCCGCTTCGTCTTCGAGGTCATCCTCTACGGGGAGAAACTCGAAGAAGTGGATATTCCTTAAGGACCTGTTGTATAGAAGCAAAAGCGAAGGAAGAGGAAACGGCAAAGAAAAGTTCTGGTCTTCCATTTCTTCTTTCGCGACTTCTTCAAAGGAAAAGCCGCCTCCACCTCCCACAGAGGAAAACGAGGGGAGGCGGAAGCTAAAGCAGAAGCAAAGCAGTAAACAAGCCGGAAGAGCGGCCAATGGGGTTGCAGCAAGGAAGCGAAGGGTTCCAGCTCAATCGCCACACGAGTTACACTACACGGCGAATAGAGCGCAGACGGAGGAGCTGAAGAAGAGGACGTACTTGCCGTACAGGCAAGGTCTGCTTGGATGCCTCATGCCTGGGCTTTAGTCCCAAAGGATACGGTGCGCTGACTGGACTCACCAGGGCCTTGAACCCAGTCTCATCAGGGTAGACCGCGGCTAGGGGTCCCCTTATGTGATCTATATTATATATATTGCCTTTGCATTTCAACTTTCAAGAATGGTAGATTAAGATTAAATTATGTATAGTCTGATGAGGGTGATCTTCCCATCTCTATATCTGAAGTTGCTTAAATGCACATAAGGTGGAACTTAACTTATGTTTTATCACCGTCTTGGGTGATGACTGAAGAAATTATGTTGGGAGATTTGCCTTTGGTAATTCACTCTATTCGTGTGCCAGTACCACATAATATATTTGATCAATGTGCATATTCTAGTTTGAAGCTTATTATTGGATATAGGCGCAGAGAATACGGCCTTTTCCGTTGGTCCCTTTTGTATCTGTGCTACTTCACTTTCTTGGAAAATAACTTCGAGTTATGATTGTTTACGGTGTTAGCATATCTGAGGTTAGAGTTTTGGGCCCATGAATTTTATTTTATTTTTTTGTCTGTTTTCGTTTTGGTTTTGGGTGGATCTGGATCGACGCTGGAGTCGAAAGGCGTTTGGATCTCCCTCAAGTCGGGTACCAACGGTCCCACAGAAGTTTTTCTTTTCTTGGTTTCGTTATCACAGATAGTGATTTATTATGGCCATGGGTACGTAGGGTGTATGTGATCCCTATTGCTCATTTATAGACAACCATCACCTATCTTATTCGTCGCTTGCAATTTTATCTTGACCCACCCAGTACCGGCTGCGTTTGCAAAGCTAACTTCTCCCAAAATTTTATCTCTCTCCTAATAAAATATTCTGATATAATCTCTCTCTCCCATAAAAAAATATAAAAAATTACAAAAATTATAAAAAATTATTTCTCTCTTCACCTTTTACTAAACCCAATAACAACAAATATTTCCATGCCAAAAATATTATAACACAAAAACAACCAGTCTCACATGGAAGTGGTTGTGTTAGGTGAGATGTTAAGGTACCTTCGTGATGGGTTCCAAAACTGAGTAGACCCAGACCCACATGGGCAATCAGTGTCCTTTTCGGGGATGGATCGGTCCCACTTCCGATTAGTTTTTATTTGACTTGCTGCTTTCTCCCACGGACTATTTGTAGGCTTATGTAGTTATAGGGTGGACAATGGGCCGTGCAGGTCAAAATTGGAGATGGAGGACGACATTAATTTGGACTGCCTTGTCTTCTTCCTATTTCAATCAATTCTTATAACAACCAATGCACTCTTCGAACATTTCGTAATTTAAAAATTTCGAACAAAATAAACTCATTCTAAAATTTTTAAGGAATTTAGCAAATAGGTCATTGGGTTAATATTCTTTTTGCAAATAGGTTCTTCATTTTCAAACTTCAAATAAAAAGTCTCTGAACTTTCTATCTTTGGCACAGAGACCCTTCTGTTAGCCTCCTTCCATCAACCTAACGGCTAAGGCAAGTCAGCGACTATGTCAGTGTCCTTGCTCCTCTTCTTGCAGACGATGACTTCTCATTTAGCCTTAAAAAGATGCCGAACACTTGCAAATTTATTCGTACAATCATGTTGCTCTGTACAACCATGAAAACGACAAGTCATGACACACTTTGTAAAACGACAATGTACAAAAACAGGGAGCACCGACAGTTAAAAAACATCACTCTCGTACTTGAATCGCTATTCTCGAAAGTTCTTCCCCCTGAAAATACTCTTGAAACCCTAGAGAAAAAGATAACAAGACAAAACTCTCTTTGTTTGGGGAATTTGTGCTTTTCGGTAGAGCTGCAAGTGACGACAAGGAAGAAGTTACCAGCAATTGATATTTGATTTTTGTGAAGAAGTGGTCGAGCAGACATGTCTTCAGGTATGGGGGGGACCCATATTGGTTCCAAAGTAAAAGATGTCGATATTTTGGGCTCTAGAGTGCTTTTTGTGATGACAAGTTATTGTTGCCAGCGATCGAAAGTTTGTTGAGTAGTAGGACTATAGTTCTAAATCTGCCATTATTTTGTGTGCATGTAATTTAGGGACAGTATGATGGCTTTGTAAATCTGTCATTATTTTGTGTGCATGTATTTTGGTGATAGTTTGGTGGCCTTGTAAATCTGCAATTATGTATTAATGTGACAATTTGGTAGCCTTGGATGTATTTGCTGGCAGTGTGAGCATAGTCCTTATGTTTACATTTTATACCATGTATATTTTGATTGAACGAATTGTGACGAATTGAAAGGAAGATGATTCTGATTGAAATTAGTTGATTTGGGAAGATGATTCTATTTCATTGCATTCAAAAATATTATAGGGGAAGAAATTGGATAGATGGGTGATCTGAGTGCACTTTCTGTGTAGTATGTGTAAATAATTCGTCCATTTGTGGACAAAGGAACTCGTCGGAATGGGCAAGGGCAGTATGAAATGGGAATGGTGGATCTCTGTATGCAAGGGAGTAACAGGGCAGTACGCAAGGGCAAAATGTTGTATTTTAGGAAGGGAACTTGTAAAGATTCAAGTACGAGTGAATTTTTTTACAAGTGTGCCATGACTTGTCGTTTTCATTTTAGTACGAAAGAAGAACAACATGTTGTACGAAGAAGAGCAACATGGTTGTGCGAAGAAAAGCAAGTGTTCAACATTTGTTTACGCAAAACAGTGTGTTTTAATAAGCGGTGATTTTTTTAGGCTAAACCAGAAGTCGTCGTCTGCAAGAAGAGAAGCAAGGACGCTGACCTGGTCGCTGACTTGCCCAATTATTTAGCCACGTGTACTTAGCCGTTATGTTGATGGACGGAATGTTAACAGAAGGGCCTCTGTGCCAAAGATAGAAAGTTCAAGGGCTTTTTATTTGAAGTTTGAAAATCAAGAACCTATTTACAAAAGAGGTATAAACACAAGGATCTATTTGCCAAATTCCCAAATTTTTAATATGACATGCTCTACCCCCTTCATCAAAGCTCTGGAACGGATTCCAAAATCTGCAAAGCATAAGCCACCCGCACTCTCGGACAGTGGCAGTGGTGTTTGATTGGGATGGTCAAAATTTTGAGGTACGGGTATCAGTGAAGAAGTAAAGATAATTTATGGGAGTTAGTAAAAAGTAAAAAAATAAATATAATTTATGGGAGTTAGTAAAAATGTGAAGTAAAAGACTTAAATGAATATTATAATGAAAAAAATTATTTGACGAGTGAGAGATTATTTTGTAGTTCTTTTAATCGTGATTGGTGCCAAAATTTTGGCAAAAAAACATCTTACATAGGTGATGTTGGGTTGCTTAAAAAAATTTCAGTTTTATGAAATGTTAATAAAACAATTTAAAAATATTTATTATTCAAATTTTTATTTTCTTATCAATTTAAGTTTTTAGAATGAGTGGTTTGTAAATTAATTTTTATTAAAGTTAGTAAAATGGTATAAAATAAATGTTTTGGTAAAATTTTTAAATAGAAAAATATTGAAGTTTATCGTACAATTATAGAGAGAAAATATTTGATAGAATTTTTTAAAAAATTTATGAGTTTGGAAAAAATATTTTTGTGAGGAAATTTTTTATGATTTTTATAAAAAAAATTTTATTGTGTTGGTTTTTGAGGTAAATGAAGATTACATAGGAATTTTATATTGAAGATTAAAATGTTT
The DNA here is from genome assembly GCA_963930655.1 of Myrica gale. Lineage (NCBI taxonomy): Eukaryota > Viridiplantae > Streptophyta > Magnoliopsida > Fagales > Myricaceae > Myrica > Myrica gale. The sequence continues at coordinate 13,192,635 of OZ005614.1, forward strand.
TCGTGTGAAAAATTCTGAAAAATGTTTTTAAATAAAAAAAATTTGAACACCCTTACCCAAACATAGCCTTTGGATTTTTGGAGATTTTGAATTTTATCTTTTAGATTTTTTTAATCTTTTTTTTTCAGATTAAGATTTAGGACGGCTTTGAACAAGCATTAGAGGCTGTTCGGTATACAAAAATCCTCAGGATTTTTTTGAATTCTCAGAATACAAAATATTCTACAACCAAACATTATTCTTAACACTACATAAAAATAACTAAAACACGCATACCAATAAAGTTAACATCACCTAAAAATTCTCAAAACACAAAAAATTCTCAAAATATACCCAAACCGAACAACCTCTTAGTCTTGCAGCACTGGAAGATTCAATAATTATTTATGATATTAGTAGACAGAGGTAATGACAGACAAAGAACTCTTCCGCAGCTTTGGCAATGGCATTCTAAAATAAAGCAATTCCTTTTTTATTAACTACTAATAAAATTTAATATCTATATCTCTATTTTCCATCCTTTTTTTTTTAATTTTTTATTATTATTTTATAGTTATGTTAGTGGGGGTAAATAGAAGCCCGGAGAATTGACTCATATATTATTAAGGTTATGTTTGTGTTGTAAACTTTTTGGTATTAGGTTTAGTGTTGGTATTGAGTTTAGTGAAAAAGTGAAGAGAGATGTAATTTTTTATATTTTTTTTATATTTTTTGTAATTTTTTATATTTTTTATGGGAGAGAGAAAGATTATATTGTAGTATTTTATTGGGAGTTAGTGAAATATTTTGTGAAATTTTTACCGCAAACGCACCTAAGTCCTGAAACTCAAGGTAGGGCTGAACAACCGGATTTTCGGTGTGGTCATACTAAATGTGGTCCGGTCCGAATCACCCGGTTTCAATTTTTTAAAGTTAATTTCAAAGTGGGTTTCAATTTTTGTAAGTTAATTTCAAAGGGGGAAGACAATATAAAAATGTAGAGTTTTAGTTTATATTAAAATTAAACGTTTTAAGTTTAAAATTTGTATTAAAAATTATATTTTTTATTTATATTGATAAATGCAGTTCGGTCCGATCGGCATTTTTAAAAAAAAAGAGGACCGGACCGGACCGCATTTTAAAAAATAGGACCGGACCGGACCGCAAATCCGGTCCGGTTTCGTTTAGCCCTAACTCAAGGACTTATGTTACTTTTAGGACTGTTCAACTTCGATGTAGGTGTCGATTTTGGCCGAAACTAGCACCTACATCGGATAGCCCGGTTTTTAAATAATTTCCACATACACCTAAACTGTTAAAGGCAAAAATCAGCTCTTAGCGGTGACAGTTTTCGGTTATCCTACATTATTCATATTGAACCATTTTTTTTAGCATTTTACCCATTTGACCCAATGTATTTTTTTTTCCTTTTGGTCCATTAATCTCATATCAATAAAATCTAAATTAATGAAATCCAAAAATCAATAAAATTAAAAAGCATCTTAAAAGATAATATGAGAATTTAAAGTCCAAACTAATAAAATCTAAAATCAATAAACTTAGAGAACATCGCAATAGGATGAGAATTTAAAGTCTCAACCAATAAAATCCAAAATAATAAACTTAGAGAAGTAACTGTAAGAACATCTTAAAGATTGGTAACTCCTTCAAAATCTCTATTCCTTGATCTTTGTCGCCAAGATGAGTAACTCTACACAATATATTCAAAAGAGGGTTGAAAATTGCTTATATGACCAAAGATTTTTAACAACCAAGCTAAATTAGACTTTAAACACAAAGTATGAGGGCTACATGCCAAGATACAAGAGCTCTATAACTGGAAAGAAAAAAAGGGAAGGACCATATATGCTGGCTAGAGTAGGACTCGCAAGTTCAAACAAGCTATTTAATAATCAATTTGGAGTACTTTGACAATGAACTAAGTAGTGGTAGGTTGTTTGAGACCAGTTCCATCATCTCAAGAAAATTATTTGACATATGGAATATAAAGTAATTACATGCTAGTTACAAAAGTAACATTGTTAATTTTACCAATTGGTTCATTAATAATATTAAACTTCTCAAATTTTATTAAATTAAAAACCCTAAAAACAACAAATAATAGGAAAAACGTCTAGTAATAATATATGTTCTAATATTTTCAATAGAACAAATTAAAATTAACAAATCCATTGATTTTTAACATACCTAAACGAATCTCAATCCTTGGCACTTGGGAGTTGAGAGAGATGTGCCAGATAGCAGAGGAAATGGGAGCTTGACGCGTGAAAGAGGGGGCCTGTGGTCGGCGACAAGAGGCGCGACAGCTCGTGGTGGTCGACAAGAGAGGGAGGGGAGAGAGATAGAGAGAGGGGGGGGGGAGAGAGAGAGAGAGAGAGGGTCAAAGGGGAGGGGGAGAAGAATTGGGATAATTTTGGGAGGGGGGGTTCTGTGAAACCAATGAAATGGGGGAAGAGGGGTTTAAACAAAATGAAAGGTTTTGTTAAAAGAAAAAGAAAGAAAGGGGGGGGGGGGAATAATTGCGATACTTCTTGGGGGGGGGGGGTTTGTGAACGTGCGAAAACAAACAAGGGAGGGAGGTATACAAAACGATGCATTTTTTAATTAAAAAACAAAAAAACAAAACCTTGTGTCCGGTATCCGGGTAACCTAGGAACCAAAAATAATATCGGATTTTTTGCAAAAGCTTAAACCAGTACCGACGAAGCCGAGTATCGGCAACCTGATACCAATGCCACAGGAATTTTCCGACGGCACTGAACAACTCTAGTTACTTTTTCAAAGAACGAGAGACAAATTTTTTTTTCACTGCAAAACGTAAGACTATTTTATGGAGCAAAAACTCGAAGGCTATTTTTGAAATTTTGCGCAAAATTAATCATCTTCTTTTCAACATGTTAGTTCAAACATGAACATGAATAAAACTTGTTTGTTTATTTTCGTCATTTTCTTTTTTGGGTTATGTATCTATTTAGTTTATAGCTTTTGACTTATTTTAATAAATCGTGTTTTTTCGAGTTTTAAATTGATCATATAGGAATTTGTAATTTTTATCAAACAAGTTCTTTTTGTTTAACTTCTATCTATAAAATTAACTATGAATCAATTCCAAATATAAATAACACTTATGACTTAAAACTAAAATTATGTGAGTTATAATTTTTTTAATTACTATTTATTAAAAATGGTCAAAATTTAAAAGACCAAATTTTAGGGAATGTTCTTTTATAAAATAAATTCTAAGATTTTATAATTTTTAATATAATTGTGAATATTTATGTAGATTAGAATTTTTATTATGGTTGGAATTCACAATTTTAATATTGTAATTTGTGTAAATATTATTGAAAAGTTTTAAAGATATTTAATTTTTATTGAAGTTTGTAAAAATGTATAGAGAGATGATTTGAAGTAATTATTTAATAAAAAATATTGGAGTTAGGTGGAAAAGTATGAAGATAAAATATTTGTTAGAATTTTTTTTGAAAATATATTAAAATTTGTGTGAAAAGTTATTGAATTTTGTGGAAAATGTATCGGTGCTTGTGTTGATTTTTTTTAAAATTTTGAATATTTTTTTACAAATTTTATTAAATACATAATATTATAAAATATTTTTACTGACATATAATTTTCTTTCCTTTTATTTGCTTTCATCCGTGGTTGAAACTAGTGCCGCAAACCGGATTTTTGATCCTAATAAAATAGAGGACCTGACCGGTTCGGACCAGTTTCAATTTTTTTTTTTCATTTTTTAGGTTAATTTCGAAGGGGGAAAGACATATAAAAATGTAGAGATTTAGTTTAGATTAAAATTAAAATTTTAAGTTTGTAATTTATATTATAAAGTATATAAAAATATTTTTATTTATATTAATGAATACGGTCCAGTCCGGATCGAACCTCAAATCCAGTCTAATTTTACGATCCGATCTGATCCGCGGTCCGATTTTATTCTGCCCTAATTGAAACAGAATAACATAGCCTGGAGTGTCATTTGTGGTCATTCTAGACGATCAGTGTTAAAAAAATATATATGTATCAAACGATGGACACTTTGCCACGTGTCCTTATGGGGCCGAAAGTCTACGTTAACTATGCCAGAGACTCATGTTAATATTTCTCTCGCCTGCATTCTGACCCCCTGTTTCTCCTTGTTTTATGTAAAAATTTTGGTGTATAAAAAAATGAAAAAAATTAATGTAGGTTACTTTTGACATTTATTATAATAAAAAGGAAATTATTTTATTATTATTTTTTAAATATCTGATATCTGGGTCCAATTCAGGACATCAATCACTTTTATCTTCTTTCATTCGGATGTCTATTTTGAAAAATTGGAACTGAAGCAAACAATGGGGTCAGAATCGAACTCAGCATCTTCATCGTCAACATCGTCACCTTGCGGGAAGCGAGCTAGAGATCCCGAAGATGAGGTTTACCTCGACAACCTCCACACTCACAAACGCTACCTCAGCGAGGTTCGTTTTTGCAAATTTTTCGTTTCTTCTTTGATATATTATTTTATATTTTTACTGTAAAATATTTGTTCTTCTATCCCACGGTGTTTTTGTTCGTGTTTATCCTTTCTGCAAACTTTTAATCGATTAGCTTTGCATCCCGTTCGCAGCAGACTGGGTTCTGGGTTTTCATGAGGATTTCTCTAATTTATTGTTTCCAACCTGGGGGGGTTTGCCGTTTCAAAACACAATGTGGTTCGAATTCTTAAATTCCCCAATACCACGTCTTTTTTTTCTTGGATTAAAATCGATTTCGAAAGATTTGCTCTTTGATGGGAGTTTGTTTCAGTGCTGTGATAAATTTCACATTTGTCTTTTTATTTTGTTTGAATTGGTTATACTGCATTTGGTTTTCTGGAGATAGGTTTTACGCGGTCTGGCATTGGTTAATATCTGAAAATTTGGTGTCGTATATGCATTTTAGGTCCTTGGTTTCTTCTCAGTATTTTGTCTTTTTCCTTTTACTCCAGATAATGGCATCCAGTTTGAACGGATTGACGGTTGGAGACCCACTCCCTGAGAATCTCATGGAATCCCCAGCCAGGTCTGAAAGCATGTTCTTCCCCAGGTAACTTATCAACTGTCTTTCGATTTACTATATGTCTCCCAAGGATATTCTAATGATTTTGACAAATAAAATGGTAAATTAGGCTGAAAAAAGAATTCAATTTTCCCTTTTTTGTTTTTAATGTGCCACTAAGATCTTAGTGCGAGTAACTTTTATGTTTTTGCCTTTTCTCACTAGCCTTGGCTTTTGGTGGGAATGAGGTGCAGTGGAATCTGGATTGGTCTTTTGGTTTGAATCTTTTTTCTACTTGTTAAGTACTTGATAAATGATATTTGTCATAGATGAAGAGTAGTATAGGCTTCAGAATGACTTATATAAAAAAAGGTATAGGCTTCAAAATGGAAACTAGTTGGCAAGCAGAATTGGGTGGAAATCAGTTAAGAAAGAAGTGAAGTCATCAAATACCGATGTGGTAGCAGATGATATAGAATCTGTTTGTCTGTCGTTTTTGTTTTCACTTTGCATGCAGAGTCATTTGTTCACTATAAAATCATCATCTACCAATAGCTAGACAACTTGGTTTTGAGAAATTCCTTGTTTTCCAATGTATATAAACCGCCTTGTTATGCATACTACCTTCAGTATTAAACTGGTTGTTTCATTACCGTATTTGATTACATTGTGTTCTCTTTACTTTATTGTAGGGATGAGATAGCCTTCCAGTATTCACCCATGTCAGAAGATTCTGATGACTCCCGATTTTGTGAGCCTCCCATAAACACTTGCTCCTCCCAACCTGACAGTGCACCCACCAGTCCTGTCTCTCCATACAGGTATCAAAGACCACTCAGTGGGTTCTCTTCTGCACCTTCCACTAGTTCACATCATTCGCATGGGTCTGCTGTTGCTCCTACTGTCGCTGCACCGCAGCCTCGCCATCGAGGCTCAGATTCTGAGGGCCGGTTCCCATCATCACCTAGTGATATATGCCACTCAGCTGGCTTGAGGAGGGCTGCTCTCTTGCGGTCTGTTATGAGAACACAACCTCCTTGGCCGTCATCTTATGAACTGGCATCTTGTTCAGGACAAGATCCTGTACCTAATATAGAAGCTGAAGAGAGACCATGCTCATATATGAAGTCTATAGTTGATGAAAGGGAGTATGAGATTGAGGAGCGTTCTTCAATGGGTACAGGAGAGCCTGATTTTGACCGAGGGACGTCTAACAGTATCAATATGAATGTAAAAGGGGATGATTGTGGGGAATAGATTCTTTAGGGAAGGCATTCTGAAGACTAGATCCAATCACCTCCTCAGCATCTGTTTTGCTATGGGATCACTGGTGCTTATGGTGTTCCAGAGTTATTATTTCAGTGCATGCCCCAACCGATCCTTGGCTGGTTCTTCTCAGCTGGAAAATATGTCTCACACACACGGAAGGCCATGGGTTAGTTTTTCCAGCAGCGACAGATTCATCTCTGAAAATGGGAAAGTTTGGTCACTTGGGAGGTAGTTCATTGCCCCTCCATTAATCCTTCTCTCATTTCTGAGCAACAACTTGGGCGTAGCTCATGATGTTGAGGTTGTAAGATACTGATATATCTCACATTGGTAATTGCTTTTAATTCTTGGCTTCTGCTTGAGTCGAATGCAATACTCGGGCTGGTTGAAAAAACTTAGGTGCATACGGCTTACTGCAGCTTGATGCTTGTCATTTGTTTGTGCCCCATGGATTGAGCTTTTCTCCGCTTGATCGCCAGGGATACAGCTTGAGCTAGTTTGTGAAATGTATGAGAACTGGAACTCCGGTATGTTATCATATGGTGCTTTCTCAATTTCCATGATATTTTATTTTATCTTTTCCCATAAATAGCAATTCTCTGTCACACACATCTCTGGTTATGATTTCAATCTCTGTGCTTCCTATTATTGTAAGAATATGATTTTGCATGTTTTGGTTTTATGGATGGCTACCGCTTTCGCATGGCCCAAATCCTTTATCAGTTGATTTCCCAGCCCCCTCCCCATTCTCCTCCTATGCGAATCCGGCCATTACCACCCCTTTGGATCGCCTCTCTCCTCCCCCGTGAATCCATCGGCACAACCCCTCTCTCCTCCCTGTGGATGCCTTTCCTCCGCCAATTTATCAAACCTCATATTATTTCCTTACCAAAATATCTTCAAGGCTCAATACTATTATTACTTCTTTCTTGCAAAAGAGCTAATAAATCGATTAACATTATCCCCGTTTCTTTCCTTCAACTGAACGATTTGATATCAACTATCAATCGTTTAACACATACGAACAGAAGTTTACAAGTTTGGCAAGGAGAATACATGTAATCGGAATTTCCAAGTGGGGCTATTATTTTTGCCACGATCGAACCTTTTGTTAACGCACCAGGAAACGCTTATTAGGAGAGATTTTAATTATGGCGAGATTGGCTGTTTTTTAGTATCGACGCCTCCATCATTACGCCACTTGTTCCTTTACCCACAAAATCAAAAAGCAAAGAAAAGATAAAAAAAAAACAAAACAAAGGTGTAATCGGAAGTAATAAAAGAGTACGGAAAGGTCTATTTTTAACAGAATAAAGAAAAACCATTGAAAAATTCTTATCCGCTTTTGGAATAAATTTAGACATTAAAGGATTACGACTTGCACCTTTCACAGAGACGTTATTTTTCACGTTTATAGGTGTGAATTGCAAGTTTAAACCATGTGATATAAAAGAGATTGTTAGTAGAAACTATGCCTCAAATCAACATTAAGTCTTATTATCCAGAACAAAAGTACAAACTACGTTGAATGCCGTAGCTTTTAGCAAAAATCATTGCAGTTACCTAAATGGGATCCCAAAACAGTTTCTTTGCTACAGCATGGGTGCTGCATTAGCATCAAGGCCTACAAGAGTATCCTCTAAGTTGCCCGGTTCAGATCAAATTCCAGTAGCATCAGATTCAGTGGTGGCAGGATAAATAATTTAAAACACCCCATCTCAATGCCATATGAGCGGAAGACAAGGCTAGGCTACTGGAGGTCAAGCGAAGGCTGACAGAATATTTTTCTTCAGGGTGAGCTCGTCTGCCTTGGCTGAGCTGATTGACTGCATCAAAAAAGGAAATCAAGACAAATCATTAATCTCATTTTAGCATCTTGGACAAGCTATGGAAAGGTAAAAACTAAAAATTACGATTTGCTGGGGTACAAAACTAAAGCCATGTGGCAGTAGTTCAAAATCACTTTCCTATTTTTTCAACACTCTAGCCCTAGGCATATTATTCTCGATGTTCTGTTTACTCCTCTCCCAAGAAACATACAAAAAAAATTAACACGCAAACCTCTCCAGATCAAATTTACCTGACTCAAACTTTTGCAGCAAAAGTACCAAACGAGAGAGAGAGAGAGAGAGAGAGAGAGATATTTCCACTAGGTGATAGCCTAAATCAGTACACAATCAAGTACCACTGTCTGAATGATGCAAGCACCGAGGGCAATAACTAGCCATTTCAAGCTATCCTATATATACATGTATCCTATTTCGACGTGTGCTTCGACGTGGAGACCAATGCATAAACCTAACCTTGTCAAGAATGCGCTGGAGTCGCTCCATTTCATTCTTAGCATAATCAGAACCTTTCTCCATGCTTTTTTTGGCAGCTTTCAAGTAAATCTTTCCATACCTGAAGAGGGTTTATTGGAATCAAGTTCCATTCACAACATCAGTATTTTTACAAACAAGCAAACCTTCAAGCAATCCCCTACAATAGGATTGCCAACAGTTATACCAACTTTTAAGAGGCATTAAAGACAGTTACATTAAGTTAAAAGGCAAAAGAGTGAAACATAACAATCAGTCTCACACCCATGGAGTACCTTGCACTGACACCCGTGAGCTTCTCAACCTCCTCTTCTATTTTGGCAAAGACAGCCTTCTTCTCTTCATTAGTAGCAGCTAGAAAGTCCTTTAACAAGGCATCCAAACTTGCAACGATGCCAGCCTGAGAAACCATCAAAGACTTTAAGCAACCAATAATAAATTGTCATCCCCTAAAGTTTTCACCACAATAGCTAACCTTTGAAGTAAGCTGTCCGTTTCCATCACGACTGGTGCCACACTTCTCATTGATAAAAGCCACAAAGTCTTCTAAATCCCTGCCAGCCTCATATTCTTCACCACCTTTGTTGCTCTTTGGGAAGAATTTCAATGTAGGATACCCACTTACCCCATACCTTCATACGAAGCACAGATCTTTAACATTGATTCTTAAGAGTCAATATACAGAAATCCAGTTTCAGCATATAAATTCATGAATTGTGTTAGCACTTACTTTTCTGCTAGATCCTTGTGCTTGTCTGCATCTAGATTAGCAATCACGACCTCTTCCTCAGATTTAAATGCAGTGGCTACCTTTTCATAGGTCTGAATCAACAAAAGAAAAAGTCAGATAATTTCAATAGTATTGATGTAAAAGGTGCCAGGCACAAGAACAAAACATATGGGGTGGACATACAGGAGCAAGGTTCTTGCAATGACCACACCTGGCAGAACCACAATCCATTAGTTAAAGAAGAAAGACAGATTTATCACAAAATCCACAACCCAAAAAGAATGCAGTATCAACTGCATCTAAACAGTTATTTTTTGTTTTCTAAGTGCATCTAAATAGATATTGATAGAAGAATAAGCATGCTTACCATGGTGCATAGAACTCAACCAATACATCTTTGGTTTCATCCAACACAATCTCATCAAAATTATCCACTGTGAGCACCACTACATTGGACGGAACTGTAGCTATCTTCACATTAGTCCCTGCTACCAACTTATCTTGTTAGCCAACTCTAGAGGCTCTACCGGTATATTTGCTCCACACTTCAATTCACTCACACTAAAGGGAGAAAAAAACAATCTGTAATGGTATAAGCCTGAAATTGTGACAAGGAAAATAATGAAGACACAAAATGTACGTAGCAACTAATGTCCAAAGAGACGCAATGCCTATCCAGAATGATCTGTGGTGAGATGTTCTTGAAGATTGTTTGGATATTAATGGTGGTACAGAAATACGTATAGCAACTGGTGTTTGTAATATATTTGCTAGACTAACGCCTTCGAATTCATCTGAAGGCACAAAGGCAAACAGAGACATGCAACCTACAAAGATTACAATCCAAAAGCACGTGCACATTGTACATTTAGTCATAAACTTCGGGACTAACAAACAGAAACGGAGCTTCATATGGCAAAGCCATTAAAGTAAAGCAAGAGAGAACCCAACACAACAATTCCCCCCCCCCCCCAAAAAAAAAAGAGGAAAAAAGAAGTGACTACATGAATGAATAAATAAACACAACTAATTATATTTGGAAAATCCCAAATTGTAATCTATTTATGTCTAAACTAAAGTTCCATCAAGAATGGGATGAAAAAAAAACTCTTTGTTCACACTCGGAACAGGCAGATTTACAAGAAAGGAACTCTACCTCCTTCAGTGTTCACAAACTCAGTAAGGGCTTCTGCAGTACGTGGTCCTTCATACCTATATACATATATAATACAATCAACCTTCCAGGAACATAAATCCACTGACTACGAAATAGATTATTGCCATACGTCAAGAACACTCACTTTTTAGGTTCCAAAGATCCTTTAGGAAACCACTTGAGTGTTGGATATCCAGAAACCTCATATTTGCTGCACAAGCTCTTCTGGTCATCACAATCAACCTGCACGAGAAAAATCACACATCAAGAAGAATTCAACAATGTCTCCATACGAAATGCAATAACAAAACCTTTCAAGTCAACATGGCATTGCACGGCATAGAAGGAATGGTTTGAAGGAATCATATTGCTATAAAATAACATCTTCGTTTGAAGATGTAAAATGATGAATATCTACTTATTTACAGTGTGAAAGGTAAGTTATAGCCGAGTAGCCTAACAATTGTAACAAGTTTCTAAATAACTAAGCATTGAGCACTGTGAAGAACTGACCTTTGCAATCAAAACGGACTTGGACTTTTTAAAGCTTGTGCCCAGTGTCTCATACTCTGGAGCAAGCTTTTTACAGTGACCACACCTATCATAGCAAAACAGAATGGCATTATAAATCTGGGAAAATAGAGAGTAAAAAATCGAAGTTTTCCCAAAACCCATTGCCAAAAACAGAATAAAAACAGTGGTATAATGTTTTCTACAAACGTTGTGCGAACCTTCATGAAAATGAAACTGGACTTCAAACAACAGATCCCAATATTTATAGAGTATAATCTGGTGATTTCATTTATTTATTGCACAAAGCTTGAAAAACCTTAACTTATAAAAAAAGAAGAAGCTTGAAATACCTTAAAAGATAAGATATCAGTTCCGTGTTGGAATATAAGTTTACGTTCCTCTTCTCATTTAAAGGCGTTAACGAATTTTTCCATCGAAAAACACGTTTCGTATGTAATTTGACGAGTTCCAGATAATAATAAAATAATATCCCCTCGACACAAAACAAGAACGTCGAAAACAAAAACAAAAAAACATTTTCGTTTCCGTTCTGTAATTACACGTTACAGGAACAAATGGCTCGAAAGGAAAGGAGAATAAAAAAACCATAGAAATAGTAAACCCATCGGCTCGTGTAGAAGCTAGTGAGTCTAAACACAGATCCTGACAAAACAATAAAGATCGGATCCACGTGAATCGAGAATAGTTAAGTTCAGAACTACAACTAAATCATTGACAAAATAGGATCAAAGTTCAGAAGAGAGATAGATTGAAGGAATGGTACCATGGAGCGTAGAATTCGACGAGAGCTCCTCTGTCTTGACCGACCTCTTTTTCGAAGTTTTCTTCGGTTAGCACGACGACGTCGTCTGCTAAGCCTGATACAGCCAACAAGGCCAAGGTCCCAAAGGCTAACCAGATCTGGAGAAACTTTTCCATTTCGCACTCTTTTTCGCTTCGCTCAAACCCAACGGAAAATGGAAATATTTATGCCTCTTTACTGTTTAAACCTCTTTAATACTTTAGCTTGAGACTTCGAGTGGGAGCAGCCGAGTCTCGAAACGGGCAAGGATTAAAAGCGGGCGTCCCCATTTGGCTCATCATGGCCTGTCCAGTTGTTTTTATCTTGGATGACGTGGCATTTTCTTATTGGTGAAAAGTAAGGGAATTATGTCTATGTGTGTCCGTACTCTCACCACAGTGATCTGAAGGGTTGACGTGTTATGCATGACGTGTCAAGCTGTTAGAGGGCAGACGGTGGTAGGGGCATTTAGAAAAATTTGTCTTGGATCCAGTCCAGCTGGCCCAATGGATACTCCAGTGTGTTATTTTATGATTAATCTCAAATTCCTATATTTTAATTGTTAAACTCAGCTGGCGTTCAACCACTCCCTTTTATAACCCATAGGAATATCGACGTGTTGTGGATGATGTGTCACGTTGTGAGAGGGCAAAGCTTGGAAGAGGAATTTTGGGGAAGAAGACAAAAAAAAAAAAAAAAACCTTTGACTGGGATCGAGCCCCATGCATTGGTCGCTCCAGCTTGCATTCAAGCTGATCCTCATTCGCGGATACATGATCAAAATTTATGGGGGTCGAATTTTAAAGGCGAAATGATAAGAATTTTTTTCCATGCAAAAAACTGTCACTACAAAAAAAATGGCTATAGGCCAAAAAACGCTGCTACAAGTCTTTTTTTTTTGCCTATAGCAGCGGTTTTTTAGCGGCGGTGCGACCGCCTCTATAGCTCCGTCGGCATAGATCTAACGCGGCGGTTCGGGTGACCGCCGCTATAGGCCCAACTGTGGTTGCGGTTTTTTTGGCATTAAAGGTTTGTAGCGGTGATCGGTGACCGCTGCTAAAGACCTAACATGACCGCCGCTATAGACCTATAGCGGCGGTCAGTTGCACATATAGCGGCTTTTTTTTCCTGCATTTCCAAATCACCACTAATTTTTTCCTATATTTTCTATACATACTTTTTTAATCCGTATACAAATTTATTTTAATAATCATAATTAGCGGCGGTCAGTTGCCACCTATAGCGGCTTTTTTTTTCCTGCATTTCCAAATCACCACTAATTTTTTCCTATATTTTCTATACATGCTTTTTTAATCCGTATACAAATTTATTTTAATAATCATAATTAGCGGCGGTCAGTTGCCACCTATAGCGGCTTTTTTTTCCTGCATTTCCAAATCACCACTAATTTTTTCCTATATTTTATATACATGCTTTTTTAATCCGTATACAAATTTATTTTAATAATCATAATTAATTGGATGTAAAAATTTAAAGACCAAGGATAATAAACACAAAATATACTTCATTATTGATTAATAATATTTTACAACAAACACAATAATCTTTACAAATTAGGAATGTACTCTAATAAGATGTAATTACAAGCTTTAAAAGAATATCTATTGGACATGTTCTTAAAACATTGCTTTTCTCAATCTCGCTAGCTTTGCGCTTCATATGATCCTTGGTTTCATACTCCCCGAAAATGTCTTTCCCATTTTTCTTATGCTGAACGGTACTTTCTCCAAAACTTCCACCATTTCTTTTATTAATTATTCCTCTGGAGTTTGAAACTAGTACCTGTATGTGACAGAGAAAAATCTCTTAATACCAAAATCAAATGACAATTAATACCCAAACCAGTATCTGCAATTCCAAATAGTCTAATTTTTGTATCTTACAGGGTATATTGATAGGTGAAACAATTATGTTGGGTATTTCAAATTCTCTCACCAGATCATAGAAAGCTGCATCAATGGGGAAAAGCATTCACCTGTCTTAAATCAAGGGCAATGAAGACCAACTTAGGTGCTAGAAGATCTACTTTACTGTCCTTGTAAGGCTCAAAAACTGCAGAATCAAATGTACTTAGATTAGCCTGGGCGAAAGGGGTCGGGCCCCATAGGCCCACCAAAACATACAAATAATAAAATAAAAAATAAAAATAAAAACTAAATGAAAAACTTTTTTTGGGATGTAATGGGGGGCGGCTGCCCAGGACCGCACCCCCTACATCCGCCTCTGCTGATCCTACAGGCTTGGATAAAAGGGCAGCAGTCGACATCGAAGTGGTTCATTTTAACTTTGATGGATCAACATTTTATTCAACTTGTGATTGAATAATACAAGCAGCCTATTTATACAAGAATAACAGAGTGTTGCGGTAATAACAGAGCAACTAATGCTAACAGAATGAAACTAACTATATAACTAACTAGCTGATTGAATAACAGAAATAACATCTTTGACATAACGACTTCTGCTATATCTAAAAGCCCCCCTCAAGCTGGACTGTGAATGTTTAACAGGCCAAGCTTGGTAATCAAGACAGAAAACGTAGAAAATGGCAAAGGCTTTGTCAATATATCAGCAAGTTGGTGTATAGAAGACACATGAAAAGTCTTCACAATCTGCTGTTGGATCATCTCCCGAACAAGATGACAGTCAATATCTATGTGTTTTGTACGTTCATGAAACACTGGGTTGGCAGCAATGTGTAGGGCTGCCTTGCTGTCACAAAATAAGGAAGTCGGCTGAGGATGCATAATAGAAAAATCATGGAGAAGCACAAGTAACCATTTTAATTCACAACAGGTGGCTGCCATGGAGCGATACTCAGCTTCAGCTGATGATCTACTCACAGTAACCTGCTTCTTGGATTTCCAAGAGACTAGAGAATCACTAAGAAACACAGTATAGCCAGTGATGGACCTTCGGGTTTCAGGGCAAGCTGCCCAGTCACTGTCACAGAAAGCTTTAAGGTGGATTGAAGATGTTGTAGAGAAGAAGAGCCCTTGACCAGGATTACCCTTAAGGTACTTAACAATTCGAATAGCTGCCTCATAATGAATTGTCATAGGATGAGAAAGAAATTGGCTCAAGCTGGTGACAGCAAAACTTATATCAGGTCGAGTGAGATTCAAGTACAACAAGCGACCAATAAGTCTTCTATAAGTACTGGGGTCTTCAAGTAATGTACCATCAGAGTTATTGAGTCGAAGAATAGGATCCATAGGAAGCCGAGAAGGTTTAGCAGCCAATAAACCAACATCACTTATGAGATCCAAAGTATATTTTCTTTGGCAAAGGGAAATGCCCCGAGAAGACCTTGCTACCTCCAATCCAAGAAAGAACTTGAGAGTACCCAAATCTTTGAGTCGAAAACAAGAATTCAGCCATGTTTTAAGAGCTGTAACAGAGGTGGATGAATTACTAGCAATAACTATGTCATCCACATATACTAGGAGAGCAATAAAAGAAGATTCATCAGTTTTAAGGAAGAGAGAATGATCAGCCTTGGATTGCTGAAAGCCATATGAGAGTAAAGTGGTGGAAAATTTGTGAAACCACTGTCTACTAGCCTGTTTTAATCCATAGAGAGATTTCTTAAGTCTACAAACTCGCTGATCTTGAGCATGAGAGAAACCAGGTGGTAGCTGCATAAAAACTTCTTCTTCAAGCTCCCCATGAAGGAAAGCATTGTTGACATCAAGCTGATGCAATTCCCAGCCATGGATAGCAGCTAAAGCAAGGAGACACCGGACTGTAGTAAGCTTAACCACAGGGGAAAAAGTTTCAAAAAAATCAAGGCCTTCCTGTTGGTTATACCCTTTAGCCACTAATCTGGCTTTGTACCTTTCAAGAGTACCATCCGCCTTAAATTTGCATTTGTACACCCATTTACATCCAATAGCAGACTTACCAAGAGGTAGTTCAGTCAATTCCCAGGTGTTATTGAGGTCAAGAGCAAGAATTTCAGCCTTCATGGCTTCCTGCCATTCAGGACATCTCACGGCTTCATGGAAAAATCTAGGTTCTGTCTGAGTAGAAAGAGCTAAAGTGTATGCTCTATGAGAAGGTGATAAAGAAGAATAAGAAACATATGAAGATAAAGGATAAGGAATGAGAGAAGTACCAGAACCTGATGAAGCCGAGGAAGAAGGATTGATGTTGCTGTGAAACTGATGGACTAGTTGACAGTGATAATCTTGCAAATAATTGGGCATTCTTCTGATTCTAGATGATTTTCTAATGGTATTGGGAGGAACAGAAGAAGGAAGCTGAGTGGAAGAATCATCAGTAGCATTAGATGATGGAAAAGTATGAGATGAAGTGTCTCGGGTGATGGAAATATCAGAAGGATCATTGGAAGGAAGAGAAGCAGTGACTTGAGTAGTAGGCTGAGAATCAAATGGCAAATTATCTGTAAAGAGAGCCGGTTTTGGAAGGACAGTATCAGATACAAATGATGGAGGAGACAAAGGTGTGTGTGTAGCAGCAAAAGGAAATATGTGTTCATAGAATATGACATGCCGAGAAATAAGTGTTTGCTTGGTGGCTGGATTGAACAAAAGATAACCCTTAATACCAGTAGGATAACCTATGAATACACATGGTATAGCCCGAGGATCAAATTTATTCCTAGAATGGGAATGAGTAGAAACATAGGCTAAGCAACCAAAAGTTCTTAGGTAAGAATAATTGGGTTTGTGTTTGAATAAAAGTTCAAAAGGTGAGCAATTTTGAAGCATAGGGACATGAATTTTATTGATTATATGCACAGCTATAAGAACACAATTGCTCCAAAAATTGAGAGGAAGGTGAGCTTGAAACCGAAGTGATCTAGCAACATTCAAAATATGTTGGTGTTTTCTCTCAACTATGGAGTTTTGTTGAGGTGTATACACACAACTTCGATGATGAATGATGCCTTTGGTATTATAGAAATCTGACATGGCAAATTCCAATCCATTATCAGATCTGAGAATTTGGATTTTGGTATGAAACTGAGTATCAACTAATTGACAGAAGGCTTGAATGTATTTTCGAGTTTCAGACTTGGTTTTCATGAGATAAATCCAAGTGCACCTAGAATAATCATCCACAATGGTTAAAAAATAAAGGAAACCATCATGTGAATGCACGGGAAAAGGCCCCCAAATGTCACAATGAATGAGATGAAAAGGAGAAGAAGAATGAGAAGTACTATGTGGAAAAGAAAGCTTCTTTTGTTTACTAATATGGCAAGTATCACAAGGACTAGGTGTATGTGTAAGAGCCAAATCAGAATTAGAAAAAGAACCTTTTATTAATTGCATTCGAGACTCAGATAAATGGCCCAATCTAAAGTGCCAAAGAAAAGGAGAATGCTGTGAAGTCACATTACAAGAAGAAAAAGCATTAGAATGAGAAGAAGAAGCCGAATTTTGCAGCAAATGGTAAAGTCCTTGAGATAATTCAACAACTCCAATCGTCCTCCATCGGATAAGGTCCTGGATGTAACAAAATTTGTCAAGAAAGATTAGGCAACAAGACAAATCAGAGGCTAATCTGCTAGCAGAGATCAGATTAACTGAAAATGTAGGGGCATATAGCACTTTGGTAAGAGTAAGATTCTTGGTGAGGTCAATGGTGCCAATGTGAGTAGCAAAAACATGATCACCATTAGGGAGATTAATTTTCACATGAACAGATGAGGTAATGGTGGTGAATAAATTGATGGAACTGATCATGTGATCAGTAGCACCAGTGTCAAGGATCCAGGTGTTTGAAGAAGGAGAAAAACGATTAATAGAATGGCAAGAAGTAACCTGATTATGTGAGGTATGCACAGAAAAAGTATGAGGAGAAAAAGTACCTGAGAAGTTTGATATTAAAGATGAATTAGGCTGAGATGCAGATATATGATTGACAGAAACAGAAGACACTTGATGTGGTTGAGAGGTGAGGTTCTGGTGCTGTAGAGAATTGATCAAGTTTTGACATTGTTCTTGAAGGATAGAAATCCCGGGAGGTGATTGAGAGTCCTGACTGGCAGCATGAGCAGATATGGTGCGATTCTTAGTGAATTTGAAGCCTGGAGAAAAACCATGTAACCTATAACATTTTTCCACCGTATGACCAACTTTTCCACAGTGAGTACAAATTGGTTTGGAATTGGATTTGTATGCTGCTTGATGAAGTTTGTAAGGCACTGTAGAACCACGGCTGGAATCACTTCTCAGATTCATGGCAGCAACCTCATTGACATGATTAGGACCAAGCTGATCCTCTTCTTGAACTATCAAGGAGAAAACCTTATTTATATTAGGTAGAGGATCTAATATCAAGATCTGTCCTCTGGCACGAGCAAACTTGTCAGTAAGCCCCATGAGGAATTGGAGAATGAATTCCCTCTCCTGGTGGTGAATAATAGACTTGATTGCTTGACAAGTAGATCCACACACGCATAGAGTAATTGGACAAAAGGTTTGTAGTTCATCCCAATAGATCTTTAGTTTGGTAAAATAACTACTGACAGAGTCATCTTCTTGAGATAAAGTAGCAAAGCTTTTGCGGATTCGAAAGATTCTTGGTCCATTAGATTGTGTAAACCTTTCTCTTAATTCTTTCCATAAATGTTCAGCTGAATCAACTGTCATAACAGAAGCTGAAATTTCTTTGGTGATAGAATTAAGTATCCAAGATGTGACTATGACATTGCATCGGCTCCAGCTAAAGAATGAAGGATGATCTGGTGATGGTTGAGTAATTGTACCATTGATGAATCCCAACTTGTTCTTGACAGTAAGAGCCATGATCATTGATCGGCTCCATGTAGAATAATTCTGTGCATCGATTAGCAGTTGTGAGACTAGATTGCTTCCAGGACTTTCAGCTTGATGAAGGTAGAAAGGATTTGATGGATATTCATCCATTGAAGATTTGTGTATGCGAAAGGATTATTTGTAGATGATGAGATCGGGTTTCCAGTAGATACTGGTGGTTCTTGATCTTGAGATGCCATGAAGTTTGAAGAAGAAGAAATGAGAAATTTGGACTTTGAAAAGAAAGAAAAGATTGAAGAGTTTATGCGGAAGATTTTGCGTTGATGAAATCCTCTGATACCATTTTAACTTTGATGGATCAACATTTTATTCAACTTGTGATTGAATAATACAAGCAGCCTATTTATACAAAAATAACAGAGTGTTGCGGTAATAACAGAGCAACTAATGCTAACAGAATGAAACTAACTATATAACTAACTAGCTGATTGAATAACAGAAATAACATCTTTGACATAACGACTTCTGCTATATCTAAAAGTTCATCAACGCAGTTTGAATCGTTCATATTGCTTTTTGTTTTTTTGGGGGGGCGGTGGAGCTTTGAAGAAAGGAAATCATAAATCTGTTCTGTTTTCGCATTCGCTTATGCCATGGATCATGAACATGCCATCAGTGACAAGCTAGTTGTCTGGTAAGTCTCCCAGAAACACTGTCTCAAAATCATGAATTGAAAACTTTGACAGACAAATTTATTACTCAGCCATTAGTTATAATCTTCCGAAATTCTCATCAAGCCTTTTGTACCCTGTTAAACTTGAGAAGAGGTTGAAAAAGAAAATTCTTATATTGAATAAGCTCTTATAACGACTCTGTTATATAGACTCGAGTAATAACAAAATGCAAAAACTAACAACTAAAACTAGTTATAATAGACGTAACAATTATCTAACTTATTTGCCACATTAGCAAGTAAGTTGTGTACAAAGAAACGATATCTAACTTATCAGATTTTAGCTTATCGTTAATATACCCTCAGAAAATGCCTATAACATGTGGAAATCAATTGCTATTGGAAACTTCCTCCCTACTGGCAGGGTGAGCTTCGAGGTGCATTAAGGAATGATGCAACCGCTCTAAGTCTTCCATGTGTACCTTCTTCATCCACATTTGCCTTTTCAAGTCAGGTAAATGACAGCTGATCTGTAAACCCAATTCGTACCGAGTGTCATCGTTGTTGGTCGTCACTCCAGAAGCAGCTTCTTCAGGATGTAAACAAGCTGTCCATTTGCAGCCATCCATGATTGAATAGTTTAATCTAATAGCATGTACAAAACATTTAAGTATTTTTTTAAAATACATGCATGACATCAGGAAACCTATATGCTGGATAGGATTTCTCACTTTTTAAGAATGCTGTGTGTATCTGAGTTGTCCTTCACACGAAACAAGGCATCTACTGCGTCCTCTGTCCGTACAAACCCCTCCAAAGCACCATATGACATGCATGTTGAACGTATTGCTGAATCAGCAGTCCCTGAGCTGATGTTGCTAATTCTAATGGTAACAATCTCTTGGACTTGCAGAGGATGAATTCGTAGGATGAAGGACTTCACCGTAATCCCACCCACAGAAATTGCTTTGTTGTATGATTCTACACTCTTTTAAGCAACCAAGTTAGATTTTTATCAGACAAACATATGTGGAAGTGAAGTTCATTTTGGGTGGGGGGGGGGGGGGTTGGATGACCAAAATTGAAAACAACAAAAATATGTACCTCAAATTGGACAAAACAGCAATCAACTCCATTTGATTTACTCGTCATGGCAGCCTTAGAGATCTTCCCAAAAACTGGAAGCACCTCTTTCAAGTCAGAAAGGCCAATTGAGAATGGTACATTCTCAATAGAAATAGAGCTTGAACTTTTGAAGTTAGAAGCATCTATATTGGTGGGATCACCAGAAAGACTGTCTTGGTTGTCCAACTTGAGACTAAGAGCAGGAGAAGAGTTACCCAGTTTTGAAGATGTGTCATTAAACTGGAGGCTGCTTTGTCCAGGCAAAGGGATGAGATATGAAGATCCCCTTCTGTCATCTTTTTTCTGCTTGGATTCAAGGTCCAGTCAGAACTCACTTTGCATTTTCAAGTGATTAGACATGAGGACTTCATCAAAAAGCACTATTGATATCAAACTTGTGAACACACAAATAAAACCATGCAGAGTTTACTATATGCATACCCTTACATGTTCTGGCTTCTCTGTCTTCAATTTCCGATGTCTACCTACTCTTTGTGCCACTACTGAGCCCAATTCCAAGAAGGGATCATCTTCGTCTGATGAACCGTGGAAGGACCGCCTCACGCTTTGAATGCCTTCGAATTGAAATTTGGCCAATGTTCTTATGGAAAATACAGACCCAAATAGAGATTATAAGTTCCAACAATTATATATCTAGGCATCCAATCTAACATCCAATCTAACATCCACAATGAAATGTTATTTCCTCTACTATCTCGACCAGAAATGTCCAGAGGACTCATAAGAAATTCTGATTTAGGACTCTTAACAGGGCTGGGATTCAGAACAAACTGAATTAGTGTCCACAGACACAAGCAAATCAAAGGAGGCACTAGTTGTCAGTAGATTTAGTATACACAATGATGTTGTGTATCAAATAAGTTCTGTTACTATTTATTGCCTAAAATGTTCCATTATACTTCAATTTACGAAACGAGTAATAGATGTACATCAATTATATTATTGTTAAGTTTAAAGGACTCATAAATTATATGAAGATAGAGCATGCTTCCATAACTCGAACAGCTAGCTTAGCATATAGCATTGAAGCTTTCTTTGATGATTAACAAAAGTAGAAGTCGCCTGTGGCCTGTGGCCTACCTTCGCACATCAATCTAATTGATTAAGGTCCACTACATCCTACTGAGACAATGCTGGGTTGAGATGAACAGATAAATTAACAATCAAATCTCCAACTAACATGCAACTCCCATCTGCAAAACTTATATGCTCTAAAATAATGCTTCTTACAATTTCCCTTTCCTCCAACAATTCTTTGTTAGCAAGTTCAGGTTCCAGCAACAAGTACAATGGCGCCCATACAACATTTTAAAGAGTGGTTAAAATCAAAACTTTATCCAAGTGCAATGTGAATCTACCACTAATCCCAAAAGCTTAACCTGATAGGAAGATGAAGATTTTATTATTTGAATTATATTTTCTAACACTCTCTCTCACGTGTAGGCCGGACTCTGCTTTAATTAGGAGGTTCAACACTTGCAATATTTAATTGAAATGAGGTAGAGTGCAGAGTCATGTCTCGAACTAAGGATCTTGACTCTGATATCATGTGAATCTACGACTAATCCCAAAAGTTTAAGCTGATAGGAAGACGAAGATTTTATTATTTAAATTATATTTTCTAACATGCAGAGAAGGCCAGCTTCCTTTATATCTGTCTTCTAACTCTGCAATGATTTAATCAACCAATGGAAATGCAAATATATTCTCTAAATCCGTTCTACAAAATTGTGGCACTCAAACACCACCTAAAGTTCTAATCTTTTCTTATGAAGTCCCTCCCTTTCTATCCTAAATCCACTGGTTACTTAAACCATACAATTTTTCCTCGATAACATACACATTCACACAAGCATCACAAAATAAACCCCACGCTATACCATCCAGTTCGACAATATGCAACCAACCCAATTAAAGTAACGATACAGAAAGATTAAAAAAAAAAAACAAAAACAAAAACAAATAAACTTGTAGAAATGAGCTCCAAGCACCTGAGCTTTGCAGATACCGAAAGGAAGCCGTGTTCACCTGCGCAAATTGGAAGAAGGGCAAGTTTCAGAATCTAGTTAGTCTTAAAGCATCGAAAGTGTTAAAGAAAAGGTAGTGCTCTGGTTAGGTTTTACCAGCAAAAAGTGGGGAGAGACAAGCACGGAGTCTCGGCTTCATTGTCGTCGTTGACAACCAACAGAATCATTAATGGCTGGTCTACACTAAAACCATAAGATGAGCTAAGCCCAATAAAACTCAGTACGGCTCGTGGAGCCCAAAATGGCACAATAAGGCACAATTTGACGAGATAAAAAATATCAACGGGATCCAACAGAAAAAAGAGCGATAGGCCCGCCTAAGAAAGAGCTGACTTGATTTCAAACGCGCTTACTATAATTGCTTATTCAAAATTCATAAAAACTAGTAACTACACCGGGTTTTACATGTAGTTTTTATAAGAGGTTATTGATTTTTAAGATTAAAAATTTGAATACTAAAATTTTATACCTTTTTCGTAAGAGATCAACACATAGCACTTGACTCTTCAGATATTAAAATTTAACTTTTTCCACCCACAAATACAATTAATTACAAATCGGCCCTTTACCAGTCTAATCAATTAATTCATTATTTTTTGAAATAAATATAAAATAATATTTTACTTTATCAATGGATCAGTTGATAAAATAATTTTTTTGAGAGCGTAACGGTATGAATCCAAAGCATGGTATTTGTGTGCCAAACTTTTGGGATGGTCAAAATTTTGAGAATTAAAATTTGTGAAAATAATTAAGAGAAAAATGATTTAAACGAAGTTTTTATATTTATTATAGTAGAAATAAATTTAATAAGAATAGAG
Source organism: Myrica gale (assembly GCA_963930655.1). NCBI lineage: Eukaryota > Viridiplantae > Streptophyta > Magnoliopsida > Fagales > Myricaceae > Myrica > Myrica gale. The sequence continues at coordinate 13,215,903 of OZ005614.1, forward strand.
AAATTATATTGTAATTATTTAAATATTTATAATTTTAATAAAATAATTATAACTTGGATGTCCACTTGGAGGGTCTAGTCTGGCTAGTGAAAATTTGATCCTCTGCGAGTGAGAAGAGCTTAGCGGTGGCGACAATTAGAGTGTTCTCTCAATAGAGTGGTCAAAAGCTGGATCTTGGTGTTGTATAAGAGATTCTAATCCAATTTGGTGTTAGACACAATAAATAGATTTAGAGTTTTTAATGTTCAAAATTTTAATTAGATAATATTAAATGATAAAAAATTTAATATTTGTCCCGAAACATAAATGAAACGCTGCAGACAGCCTGCCATTTATAATATTCTAATCCAATTTGGTCCTCATATATTCAAGGACCGGACCGGTCTTCTGAAATGCGGTCCGGTTTGAGTGGTCCAGACCGGATTTATTTTTTTATTTTTAAAAATTATTCGCAGAGCAGTGCGGGCAGTGCAGAGGCAGCTGCAGCCTGTAGTGCAGTTAATATATTAATTTTTTTTAAAAAATATTTACTAAATGCGGTCTGGTCCGCATATCATAAATTTATAAACCGGACCTGACCACATAAATTCGGTCCAACAATCCGGTCCGGACCGGATTGCAAATTCAGTCCGATTTTTTTGTCTGCGGTCCGGTTTTGTTCAGCCCTACATTATAAGAGTCAGCAAACTAATTAGGAAATTTTGTAATACCCATCTTTTGCTTACTAAAGGATCTTATCAATATGTCATGAGCTACTATCAAACTCCATAGTAAGTATCCAGGGATTTTGGCTGCACTAAAAGCCAAACACATGTTAAACATGAACACTGCTTCAAAACTTCTTTGTATCGAAAAAAAAGCTGTGGCCCTGAGTCCTAACTTTATAGTATATTGTTGCTATGGATCTGTTAAGGAGTCAACGTAGCACATTACAAATTAATTATGGACCATCGAGGTTTTCATTTTCCATTTATTTCGCTCCGTAAATAAACTGTTGCTATGGATCTGTTAAGGAGTACTCAACATCCTTTAAAAAGTGAGATAAAGCTGTTGCAGGGGAGGTCCATATTCCTGTGATGGTCTATGCCAGCTCCGTGCTGACAGGCATATGCAAGAAGCTGCATTGGACGAGCAGTTAAGATTTTGCCTTCTTCTTCTTATTTTTGCAAGCAAGCGATATTTCATTTACCAAAATAATTGCAATACCTCATTGGGGGTGAAGAACCCCTACAACCACCCGTTCAGCCACTACAAAGAAAATAAGAAATAAAAGCCATTTTGCCTAGAACCAATGAAGTACGCAAGGGTCAAGGGAGGGACCGCCGTGAAAGCGGGTGCAAGTTGCAGTCTTAGAGAGAGACTGCAAAGGTCGTAATATTCTACAACACCAACGCACAGATTTGAGATGGTAGCAGGAAGGGCCTGGTGCTAGAGTGGGATCAATTAGAGGGAGAAGCCACGTAGAACTATGTTGACAGCAGCTGGAGATCAGCAACAAAAGAGAAAAAGAGGTAGATAAAGAGGTAGATCTGAAGATTTTTCGCCAAAGGAGCGACGAATCATGATCTTCTGTATTTTCTAACAAAATGTTAACGAAAGCCACAAAAAGGAAAAGGAGGCAAAAGATCAAGCACTATAATTGTGTCAAAAGCGTAAGTTGTTAGAAAAGGCGCGACCTTATTTTCTTATAGTAAGTAGCGCAGAGCCTCGTACTAAATGACAAGTTAGCATGAGGGACTGCACTACGTGGGTGCTAACAAGTTGGACAGTCAAGCACCTTAACGAGTCAAAGAGTTATTGTTGACCCCGTGAAGCTAATAAGAGTAAGAGTTTTTCAACAGAGGGAGAGAGATCTATGAAAGTTTTTTCTATTGGCCATAGCAAATATTTGACATATATCACTAGGAGCTTAGCTTTGATACCATGTGAATCTACCACTCATCCCAAATGCTTAAGCTAATAGAAAGAGAAAAATTTTATTGTTTGAATTATATTCTCTAATATCTACAAAGTTGGGTTTGGATTCAATCCCAAAAGTAAAAATTGACATGTTTGAACAAACAATTCTCATCCAATCACCACATTAATGCACTACAAAATTAGATTTAATGGTGCGTTTGTTTTTAAAAATTTTATCAAAGTTTTGTTAAAATTTTGTGTTGGTGTTAAAAATGAGGTGGTATTGAAATTGGTGAATGAGTGGTAAAAGTAAAATTTTGAAGTGTATTTGATAAAAGTAAAATTTTGTTAAAATTTAAGTTACCAAGTAAATCATAGATAAAACTCATTAATACTATAGTTGAATGAGTAATGTTTATTACTCATATTGCATATGTTTACATGGTTAGTTAGTTTAAGCATCAGCTAGAGCGCTATCCTATCAACCAAAAAGTCGTATGCTGATTCCACTTCGAAGTCATGTTTGCAAAATACAATTTTATAAAAAAAATTGATAATATTATAAAAATTGAGGTGAATTAGAGTTTTAATAAATTTTGAGAGCATGTAATAAAAATGTTGAATTTTATAAGAGTTGTGAAAAATGAAGAAAGATAATATGAACGGTAAATTTATTATGTATGAAGAGAAGAAGTGATTTGATAAGAAGAAATATTATTTTAAAATTATTTTATTTAATTAAAATTTTGAGTTAATTAATTATATTTGCAAACCAAAATTTTGGTTCGCATGATACAAGAGTTGAATACCGTGCTGGCGGCACGAAGAAAGAAGACACCTTAAAATACTCGAAGTAGACACGGAATTCGTGCAATACGAAGGCCACGGACACCAGTGGTACTCGTGGCTTGAAAATATAAAAGAATCAAAATATTGAGAGGTAGAAGAAAATATTCAAGGGGTTAAACCAAAGGAGCCTCCTTAGATCATTTAAAGCCCTACAGGCTAGAGTCTTCACTACAAGAAAATTGACCTTTAGGGACAGATTTTCTTTGGGACAGCCACAAAACCGTCCCTAAAGGTCCCCTTTTGGGACGCAACAAAGGTGTCGTCCCAAAAGGGGTGTCAAAGAACATCTTTAGGGACAGATGCCTATTTCCGTCCCTAAAGGATGCGTTTTAGGGACGGATTTTGAGCATCCGTCCCAAATAAATTGGCGGGAACATGGCGGGAAAAACTTTGGGACGGCAACATTCCGTCCCAAAAACACTTCTAGTTCGAACTAATATATGTTCGTTCGAACTACTTATAATTACGTGCGAACGATACTTTTGGGACGGCAAACAAACGTCCCAATGATGTACAAGTTAGGACTACCTATAAGTTTGTTGCAACTAAACACACCAGTGCGCACAGTATTGTGTTAGGTTTGAACTGTAGTTAGCACTGTTAAATTTCCCTTGTTCGACACCTGTCTAGAATTTGATTTATTTAAAATAGTCCGAACTAGGTATATCATAGTTCCAACGGCTCAGACACAGCAGATCGATGCGATGCGATGTGACTTTTTATTAAATGCGTCCGTTTAGTTCAAACTTTCTAAATGTCAGTTGAAACTTGTATTAGTGGGATATGTGTGGTAACTAACGTTTGGGTTGTGCGCACATCATAATGAAACGTACGAACGCCATTTGCGGATACACACATGTGGATGGATATCTGATTCGGTAAGTTCGAACCGACATTTGACTAGTGCGGACTAGGGTCTGTGCGTTTTAAAAAGAACCAAAGGTCTTAACAGGGACGCATTGCGTCCCAAAAACCTCTTCCTCTCCTGCAAGAAACCCGCGAACTCGGACTCAGCCGCTCACCACCGTCAGAGAGGCTGTGCCGTCGCGCTAGGAGAACATCTGCACCCTCCTCCACCCTGGTAATCTCTCTATCCTCTTCTTTTAACAGATTTTGGGGGTTTTTCCAGTGTTGAAATCCAATTTTTTGGTAATGGTTGGACGATTTTTTTTGCGGTGAATGTGGGTAGTTTTTGGCTTGGATTTAGTCGATTTTGGGTTGGTTGGTGTTGTTGCTTGGGAGGAAACTCTTTTCATGGTTGTTGGAACGCATTCAGCCAACATTTGGCGGTGATTTGCGGTGGCTGCCATGGCTGAGTCAACTCAGCCATGGTTTTGCAGTGTGGACAGTGCGAACTGGCCTTAATAAGTTGTTACAATTTATTTGCCTCCATTGTTCTTCTTGAAACCTGTTTCTCTGTTGTTTGAACCCTATATTTGCATGTTCAAACCTTCCGCATTTGTTCAGACTCCATATTGGTAGTTAAAACTAGAATTTGATCATTTGGACATAGTTGAAACTAAATATTGTTTGTTCCAACATATATTCCTTTAGTTCGGACATAAGTTTCTATTCAAACTGAAAGTTGGTTTACACTCGATTCTAGTTCAAACTTAGAGCTATTGTAGTTCAAACTGTACCAGAGATAACAAACAATCAGAAACTTCGGACAGTGCGAACTTTTGGCCCTATAAGTTCCAAAATTTATTTGCCTCCATTGTTCCTGTTGAAACCTGTTTCGAGGTTGTTTGAACCTATATTTTCATGTTCAAACCTTCCGGAGTTGTTCAGACTCCATCTTGATAGTTGGAACTGGGATTTGATCATTTTGACATAGTTGAAACCAAATATTGTTTGTTCCAACATTATATTCATTTAGTTCGGACATACGTTTCTGTTCAAACTGAAAGTTGGTTTACACTCGATTCTAGTTCAAAGTTAGAGCTATTGTAGTTCAAACTGTACCAGAGACAACAACAATCAGAAACTTCAATTTAGCCATGGTTTGTGTGGACAGTGCGAACTTTGGCCCTATAAGTTCCAAAATTTATTTGGCTCCATTGTTCCTGTTGAAACCTGTTTCGAGGTTGTTTGAACCTATATTTGCATGTTCAAACCTTCCGGAGTTGTTCAGACTCCATCTTGATAGTTGAAACTGGAATTTGATCATTTTGACATAGTTGAAAACAAATATTATTTGTTCCAACATAATATTCATTTAGTTCGGACATAAGTTTCTGTTCAAACTGAAATTGATTTATATTCATTTAGTTCGGACATAAGTTTCTGTTCATTTAGTTCTTGTTTTCCCTTAGTTGAAACTGTTATTGTATTTCTGTTGTTTTTCAGTTCAAACTAGTGATATGTTCCAACTTGATGGGTTATGTTCCAACTCCGTCTTATTTGTTTAAACCTTGTTTGTTTTAGTTCATACTTTTCATTTTGTAGTTCTAACTGTTTACATTGTTAGTTCAAACTTATATGAATTAATTTATCTCTGTTCTTTGCAGATACTTTGTTACTAAATCTGAAAATGGCACGACGAGTCAAAGCAAGGTTATCCCGAGAGCCCTCGCCGCCACGTACTTTGGATCAGCGTCGGGAGCTCATGGAGGCAAGTGCCGTGAACATGGAGCCGGAGACATATTTATTGGATCTTGAGGATTTAACATTTGAGGGGCAGACCCTCTCCTCTATTTTCACGCAGCGGGGGTGGAATCCCATCAGCAAGGAGAAAGGGTTAGTCTGTGCGACCCTTGTATCTGAGTTCTACTGTTGCTTCTTGGAGCGAGAGCCGGCCCAGGTAATCATTATAGAAATAATTGACTTTGGTTTAAGTGAACAAAAATCTGATTGCGGTTACAAGTTATTTTAGTTGCTGGAATTTCTTTGAAAAATTGTGGTAGACTAGATAAATAAGACGTATTATGATTTACTGTAGCGCTTCATGGCCTGAATTTTGGATATATATCGTGAACACGTACTTTTAGTAGTAATTTAAGATTTGGAAAATATTTTGTTTAATATTATTAAGCACTTATTAATTGTGAGTGGAAGTAATTTATAGAATAGTAATATATATTTGGTTGTGTTGGATTTTCCAGTGTAATTGCAGGTTGGGGAATGATATATTTACAAGCATTACCATGTCCATTTTTTTTCTAACATCTTTCTTTATTTGCAAGCGTCGTACGACATCACCCTGAGGGGGGTGTCAGTTACTTTCTTGGCCGACAATATCAACGAATTTTTGGGTATTGCCCGACCTGAGGGCCCTTCGTACCCAGACCAGGAGGAGGAGGTAGCTAACCGTCCGAATCTATCTAATAGTGAGTTGTACAAGCTTCTGACTGCGAAGGATGAAGTCCCAGACCACTTGCCGAACATCCCTCACAGTGCCATGACAGAATTTTTCCGAATGCTACACTTGATAGTCGCATACAATATTGACCCTCGCCGGCGCACCAGTGAGGCAGATTGATTCACTTCAGTAGTCCAGTTTTTATTTTATGTCTTTTTTTTGGTTTATGTACTTATTTTAGGATAGTGTTACTTTGGACACTTTGATATGTTTATTTTGTACTTATTTTGGATATGATGGACACTTCTTTATGTACATTTTTGTCTTAGCTCCAATTGTTATCTTTATGTTTACGTTACAATTTTAACCTATGAACACATATAAATTCCAAACATTGTTGATAATGTGGGAGTTTGAGAGAAACTGGTGTGAACTCTGTTTCAACTGAAATACTTAAGTCCGCACTTACTCTAATGAAGTGTGTACTCTAGGATTTACGTCCCGACTATCCGTTCTACAGTTCGAACAATAACAGAGTTAGAGTTCACACTACAAGCATAGTTTAAGACGTTTTGATAATTTAGTTTGAACAGAACGACAAGTGCGGACTATTAATCGTGATAGTTCGCACGTTTTTAGTATAGTTCGCATATGTACATGTAATAGTGCGAACATGTATTTTATTTGACTTTCACGTGACCGCACATATTTTGTTTCCCGCCATTTTAAGTCCTAACTGTTATATTAAAGTGCACACAGTATTAGTGTCGTGCGAACTAATGTACGCATAGTTCCAACACATATATGTTAGTTGGAACTGCATATTCACATTGGATTACTCATTATGTTAAAGAGTGTTAAGCTCATTATGTTACTACGATGTACCTACCATATGTTTATCAGATGTACACTAATGTTTTTTAAATTTTATCTTCATTTCATGTACCTACCATGTTGTGATCGTATGTACACCAATAAAGTGATGAAGATCATTATGGTAAGTTGAGGACATTGATAATGAGTTCGCACATGTGAGTTGATGTGTGTTAAACTCATTTTGTTAGAATATGTTTAATAAATGGTTAAATACATTGATAATGAGTTCGCACATGTAAAATTAGATAAATTTTTATATCGATGATACCAATATATCAAAAGGGTTCGCAGAAATACCAATATATCCGGGAGGTGAATGTTTTGGACCACCAGTTCCTTTGACTCACGTCTGGTGTCTTTCTTTCTTTTTTTCTACCCCGTGAATTTTCTTACATTACTGGGCACTACTATCTTCTCTGTATAAATCTGCTGCTAAACTTAGCTTTAAAGGAGATCAAATTCACCATTCCCTATCCGTTTAAGATTTTAGAATAAATGGTGCGTCTTGCATTTCAATCCTAATCTCAAAATTTCCTATTAAAAATAAGGGGAAAAATTATATTTACTCACCAAGTTTCAACTTGATTTTAGTTACAGATTTCTATCTGATTTAAATCGCATCTTGAATTACATAAGTAATGATAGAACACTGCAGGTCTCTCACAAGTATTTCTAGTTTAACATCAATCTCTATTTTTGTGCGGAACTCAATTAATGAAATTTTGCTGACCAAACATGAAGGAAAATGTAACAAATCATCATTACTTTGAGTTTAAACTTGTATTTTAACAAACATTAACCAAAATGTTAAAGAGTGTTACCTCTAATAGGTGTTGCACTCCAAAATGTTAAAGAGTGTTACCTCAAATTGTCGTATCTACCATGTTTTCTTCATATTATTTTCATCATTAGAAAGTGTTAATCGGATTGTGATTGAATATTAAATTGGTACGTGTTTTTTAATTAATTATAGTCTGTTTAAAGTTCAAACTTTGAATAGTACGTTCTAACTATTCCAAACACAGATTACGTCTTCCTAACCGGTAGTGCGAACGACAATGACAGGACGTCCCAACCATCCGTAGACAGTGCGAACAATGACAGAGTTTAATTTCAAACTACAAAAGCATAGTTTAGACGTTGATAATTTAGTTTGAATAGAACTCTACGTTTGGACTATTAACCTTACCAGTGCGCACTGTGTTCGTCTAGTTTGAATATGTACATGTAATAGTGCGAACGTGTATTTTATTTGACTTTCACGTGACCGCGAAAATTTTGTTTCCCGCCATGTTGAGTGCGAACATAGTTAATGTAGTCCGAACACGAACGAATGTGAATCAAACGGTGTCGTCCAACTTACTATGATCTCCCAGGTTTGTACGTTGGAACCGTGATTTGAGAAGTGCGAACCATTAAATGTTAGTTCGAACTGTACTATCTGGGAACAAAACGGTGTCGTCCAACTTAGTATCCTTGTCCGAACGTAAGTATGCTAGTTCGAACTGGGAACACAGACTTAAAAAAACTTAGCAGCTTCGTGCAGACCCATTTGTGCACGAAGCTGCTGAAGAGAGGGGGAGCTTTCGGCTGGGTAAGGGAGATTCTCATTGTACGTGACCGAGGAGAACGAAAGGTAACCTAGCTTCTCCATCTCCTTTAGTTTCCATTTCTCCTCTCCTTTGAGTGCTATAGTCTGTTGATTCGAAGGTTGATTTTGTAGGAGCTACTTTGGGAGAAACCTCAAGATTTTGTACGATTTGCTGAAATCCCCAACCAGGTTTGGTGTCTAGATGAAATGCCTATGTATTTTACATGCTTCCAACTAGTTATTTCGTGGTTTTGGGTCCTTGTTGCGGTTGTTCAACATTTGGGTTTCTGCAGAATTTGGGTCTGTCCGCTGTAGTTCGAACTGCATATTTGTTTGTTGAAACATATGTATATAGATCCGAACTTCATATATTGCTGTTAAAACTTAGTTATATGAGTGCGAACCAAATATTTCTATGTTGTAACTGTTATTTGCAACTCTGTCAACTCTTGATATATTGTTCGAACTGAATTTATTGCATGAGATATATGTGGGAACTGATGAGATTATTGTTGGAACTTGTGTCACTTATGTTTAAACATATAATATAAAGTCATAACATGCTTTTCGAAGGTTGAAACTAGTACTGTCAGGTCCATTTTAATAAGTCTATATGTTCTTAGGGTCCACACCATGGATAAGAGGATGAAGATACCTGGGCAAAATTGTGCGACATGTTTGCTGATCCAAAATATGAGGTACATGTATATCTTTGAGTACAATTAGTAATTCGGAATGAGTTTAACCATTTATCATGAAACTGTTTCTAGGAAAAGTGTAAAGTAAACACTGAAAATAGAAAGGGCTTGACGGTTTTCCACACAGCGGGTACAAGGACGTTTGCTCGATATCAAAAAGTGTTGGTAAGTGATATAATTCATACTTGTATATTATTATATTTATTTACTTCATTACTAACTTGTTACGTAAGTCTCTAGAAAACTTCACCCTCTGTAACTTCAGATATTGGGCCTGCTGAATTGTATGCTGCATCCCACAAGCAAAAAAATGGGGACTGGTCGTCTGATGTTGCTAAGGACAATCATGTAAGTACACTTACATTGACCCATTTGGTATGGTTTTTGTTTCAAACTGTTAATAGTTACTGTCATCCTTGGTGGTTGTACTTGGTAATAGATTGGTAGGTTGGTGGTTGTGTTGGTACTTGATTGTGCTGGTTAGTGGTTCTCTCGAACTTATTGGAATATGTTGTTTGTGTTGGTAGCTATATGACAATTTTGTACTCAGGAATAGTCCCTACTATAGCCGTTATGCTGTCGAATTTACTACAACTATCACTTGTACAATATTTTTCATTTTTACTTATTATAATTGGACATAAATATTTCAAATGAATGTAACATTAATATTAATGATTCAGACTATATAATGTTTTTTGCAGGAAAGATGAAGGAATTGCAAGAGCAAGCTATCTCAGATGGGAGGTCCTACACCGACATTCATATTCTCCATCAGGTCCTAGGCCCCAAGCCTGGTTATGTGAGGGGGTTGGGTCGAGCAGTGAAGCCTCCAAGAAGCTCGAGTTCATCATCCACCAGTGTAGTGCGACAATTAAGAGAGGCACAGTTGGAGATAGATAGATTGAAAGAGGAACGAGAAGCTGAGGTAGAGCAAATGAGAATAGAGCGACAACAAGAGATGAAGGAGTTGGAGGACAGATTGATGAGGGAAATGAGGGAGCGCATGAATGATTTCATGGCAAATGCCTCCTACGGTTTGTAGACCCTATTCTCATATCCATTATTAGACAATGTGACTTAAATTATTTTGGATTTATGTTAGTTTGGATTGATGCTTATGTTGGACTTATGTTGGACAATGCTTATGTTGGACTTATGTTGGACCCTATTCTCATATCCACGGTTTGTAGACCCTATTTTCATATCCACGGAGAATGATGTTATTTATGTAACTTTGAATTATGAAGAGCTATATTGATTTCTTGTATGGATGATAGAACTTTGTGTTCTATTGTAGCACATTTATGTATGGGTTTATTGAGGTATTTTGGTTTTAATTTTTAGGAATTCTGCATAAATTACAGGTCTCAGTTTGAACCTACATTTTTCAGGTTCGAACACGTGTAGAATTATAGGTCTGTGTTGGGACTTATATAATAGAAGTTCGAACTGATTTCTATCGGGTCCGACAACCAGTGGTGTGGACTACTACTATAAAGTTCAAACTGAGACACCACAAGTCTTTGTCCCTAATATCTGCTCCAATCGAAAAACAGTTCCAACATCATTTTATTCGTTACAACCAATATATGTTAAGTTCGCACATATAGACAACAGTCCGAACTTTGAGTTAGTCCGAACTGTATTTTGAAATGTTCAAACTTTGTTTTTAGTTCGCACAACACTTGAGCAGTTGAAACTTCATAACAGTTGGGACTACGTTTTACAGGTTCGAACTACACATATGTTGGGACTAATGTTCATTATGTGCGGACTTACATTAAGTTCGGACTACAGTTTACAAGTTCCAACCTAAGAGCAGTTCGAACTAACATTGACTGGTTTGAACTTCAAATCGGTTCGGACTTGTTGTTTTGTTGTTCAAACTGTTTTCAAGTTCGGACTGCAAACGTGAATGTCCTAACTATGACCTAGTTCGAACTATGTATTCCATGTTCAAACGGTTCACCGGTTTGATAGTAGTCCGAACTATGTTGTAGTTCGGACGCCTATCGCAGGAAGTGAGTCTTTTTGGACGGTTTAGACCATTTGTCCGAACTAAGCTATTTGTAGTTCGGACTGTGTGAATTTGGGACGGATTACACTTTTGCGTCCCAGAAAGCCTTTTGGGACGGACCTATTGGGACGGACGTTTGGGACGCCATATTCCGTCCCAAAAGAGCTTTTGGGACGGTTTTTTGGGCTTTTGGGACGCCTACCCTCCTTCCCAAAAGCCCAAAATTCTTGTAGTGCTTGAATTTCTCTTCCTACCAATCCTGTCCATTCCTTAAGAAAATAGCTTCGATGTTCATGGGTTAAGTCTTTTTTATAGTGATTTGTAAAGATTTCCATCTCCATAGGGGAATGGCACGGATTTTATTGTCTGCCGTTAGTCCTACCGCTCCTAGTGAGTCCCCGAGCGACATGATCTCTCCTCCTGTCCCTAACCTTTCTGTAGGTTCGACGGTGTCCTGCTAGCTTTTCTCAGTTTTGTTCGGGCTCTACCTCTCCCTTCTTCTCTGCTGTCTTGTTTTTGTTTCGTCTTCCCCTTCCCTCTTGTATCTCTACTGACCATCATGGAAGAGATAATAGAAAAAACTAGACAACTGTCCTCGAAAGACATGTCGGTGTGCAAGGCGCTGCTGGTGGGGCGATTGGTTTAAAAAAAAAGTGCATCCTTTTCACATTATCCAGCCACTTATTCTGTCCGGGTGGAGGTTTATAACGGACTTCAAAGCGGAGGATGCTGGTACAAATCATTTTATTTTTATTTTTGCGTCGTCTGAAGATAAAGATCGTATATTGTACTCAGTGGCGGATCCAGGATTCAATTTGAAGGGGGTCGGACACATAAGGCGAAATGACAAAAAAAATTTCCAACGTAATGTAAAAAGTGTCTTAAAATTAAAATATCGAAAATTAAGGATTAAAAAACATCAAAAATTTTAAAATACACATACATACTATTTGCTAAGACTGAAAGTGGCAATTAGATCCTACTAATTTGCATCTTATATATATATATATATATATATATATATATAAGAAAATGTTAGTTTGAGCAGCAGAAACTCCATCGAAATTCAAGGGAATGAAAAATCCTAAACAAATCGAGACCCAAAAATATGAGTGGGTTTCTATTTATTTTCGAAAAAAAATTAAAAAAATTAGAAATTTCTAGGTAGAAACCTCTATAGCCCTAAAATATCCAAACCAATTCAATCTCATCCTCCAACAATTTCACAACTCACAAAATTTTAAACCCTAAAGCATTTTTAGCATACTAAATAAATGAATTTTTCTACTGAATTGTAGAGAGAGAATCTTTGATAGAGGGACATACTAGGGGTCGGAGGTCCAACAATTTTCAAGTGTAAAATCTCGAGTATCCTGCAAAAATTGAAACCTTCAAAAATCTAAATAATGAGATTAAGAGAGAGCTAAGAGTCAAGGGGGATATACACTAGAATTTTCAGTATCAAGTACTACAAAAATAGTATGGACAAAAATAACTGAGAAGTATTGCATTATAATTCCTATAATAGTATGGAAAATTTGCTGTTAATTATAAATTACCCAAATTGTTCAATAAATTGGCAGTGTCCTATAGGCTACCAGGGGATTTACCATCGTTAGTATTCAACTGCAAAGACATTAATTAGGTTTGATCAAAGTACTAGTTGCCTCACAATGTCCAGTTAAGATGCAAATATCAAATTGTCAAATCTTCCACTCCAAATAAAATATACTTTAAAAACTAAAAGAAATAAGTAATAAAGAGGCAACATATATAACTAAGATACACGTATACTCATTTACAGGAAAAACAAAACCCAAAAGACTTGATTTCTCTAGCACCAGGTGGTCCAGGTTCACGTAGAAGGAGGTCCACATTTTTCAAGTAAAAACTATCTGACGATTTCTCTAGCACCTTTAATCGGCCGAGGCTACTGAAAGTAGAGGAAATTAATACACACTTAAAATCAGGTCATGCAAGCTTAAAACCAAGGTTGGCTTGGGCTTATGGGGATCGGGCCCCATAAGCCCATACCAACTTATAATAAAAAATAAAAAAAAATTTAATTTTTTACAACTAAAAATTAATTTTGGCCGATCCAATGGGGGGCGGCCGCCCAGGGCCGCACCCCCTGGATCCGCCTTTGATTGTACTAAGGTCCTTGATTTTGAAGTGATTCTAGGAGGGGATGATCCTAATTTTTGCGTCGTCTGAAGATAAAGATAGTATATTCTCTTACTTGATTTTGAGAGAATGGAATCCTTCCAAAACTCTGGATGAAGTGGATTTAGCCATGGTTGAATTTTGGGTTCATATATATGGATTGCCGTTGGAAATGATTGATGAGGAAAATGCCAGACTTATTGGTATTATGTTGGGGACAGTAATGGAGTTGGATGATGTTGACGAACATCAGTCGTTTATTCGTTTGAAGATTAAATTTCCCACTTCCAAACCTCTGGAGCCAGGCTTCAGTTATTATCGGGAGGATGGTGGATCAGTGTAGATTGGTTTTAGTATGGGAGGTTGTTATCTTTTTGTTTCCACTGCAGTCTTAGAGATCATACTATTGGATCTTGCTATCAAAATCCACCTCATCCTTTGAATTATGTGTCGACCGATAAGATGAGATGTAACTCTCCTATGGTTCAGACAGGGGAGCAGTGTAGGGAAGGAGTTCAGGGTCCGCTTTGTAGGGAGACATGTCATCAGCATGTAAGGAATGGGTCATCAATGGTGGCTACTCCGGTTGTGATGCAGTCGGAGGCTGCTTCACGAGTTAGGGATTTGTCTGGAAACCCTAGGGCATATGGAGGGGTTCGGAGTATGGATAGTTCCAGTTCAAAAGGAAAGGTTGTAGCGTCTAAGATTGGGGTGGATCCCTTGCATGATTCTAGTAGATATGTGGAGGGATATGGTGCTGATGCGATCTCCGGACTTGACGGTCGTAGGGTGTATTCCAAAAATACTCCTACTCCTTTGGCTCTGATTTTTAATGCGCAAGCGGAATCTGTGCACCCCATTGAGGACACGCGGTCAACGCTGGATGGACTGCAATTGGGCCATGATAATTCTGTTGGGCGGTCAGTTGATGAAGAGTATCGGGTTATGGGCTCTCAGTCTTTAGTTCTGATCGGCAACCAAGAAGTGGACCTTTGGTGGGCTCTTGTGATGATAAGGGCATAAAACAACCTAATTTTCTTGCTGAGAAGGCTTCGACGAGAGTATGCAAGGACGCCCTAGTGGGCTCTGCAGCTGGTGTAGTGGAGAAACAACACAATAGTAATGATCAACAAAACGTACAGGGGCTTTGCACTAACGTATAGTGGAATCTGTTGATCGAATGGTGGAGAAGCAGCTCGAACTTTTTGCTTAGGAGGTCGCTGTGGGATACTGCAATGGTCAGAAGAGATGTATTGAAAAAGGAGGGGTGTTGTTGAGTCTGGAACAGAAGCGTGGAAAGGATAAGTTGCAAGTGGGTGTTGGTGACCTGGATATTTCGTTCGCTGAGTCTTTTCATATAGCTGCAACCGGCAAGGCTAAACCAACTAGACTTCGACGTGTACTTAAAATGGGACGCTCAAGGCAGAAGAATTTCGAGATGCGGCAGATGTTGGGGTTGGTTGATTCAAATACTTCTTTTACGGTTGAGGAGGTGGGCCTTACCATGCCCCCACCTCCCAATGAAGCTCCTTGGCTGGGACTGCTGAGGGTTGGGGCGGCCTTCGACAGCTAGAGCCCTTTGGGATATTGTGAAAATAGTAGACCCGATGAGAATATTTTTGATGGAGACCATGATTGACTGTGATTCTGTTTCGTGTTTTGCAGAAGATTGATTTTTCTTATTTTATTTCTATCACATCTCTTGGTAGAAGAGATGATCTTTTTTTTTTTGTTGGCGTCCTAATCTTTGTTTTAAGGTACTTGAGCAATCTCAGAAATTTTTTTCATTTGGAAGTGATTCTAGGAGGGGATGATCCTTCCTTTCTTTGTTCTCTTGTTTATGGGCCTGCTGTATGGAAGGAAAAATCAAATTTTTGGAACGAGTTACAACAGTTAAATCGGGACGAGCATCAGCCATGGTTTTGCATGAGAGACTTTAATGATATTTTGTGCTCTACGGAGAAGCAAGGTGGTAGACTTTGTTCTTCCTCTTCGTCGGGTGGGCTGTCTCATTTTATGCAATCTATGGCTTTGTTGACTTGTGTTTTTTGGGTTCCAAATTTACCTGGTGTAATAAACGACCAGGTTTTCCTAATATTCGAGAGCGGTTGGATCGAGGAATTTCTAACTTGGCTTGGCGTGTTTCCTACCCCAATGCTTATATTTCTCATTATCCTATCATTAACTCGAACCATCGGCCCATTGTTCTCTCTTTATTCGGATTGGTAGAGCATGTTCTGAAGCCCTTTAAGTTTGAAGCTTTCTGGTTGAGCAATGTTTCTTGTTTAGATGTTGTGGCAGGTGCGTGACATTCGACTAGTGCGGTAGGTCACGAGTATGCTTTATTTAAAAAGATATGTGCTACCCTCTTTGCATTGAAAAGATGGAACAAAAAGCATTTTGGCAATATTCATCAGGATCTTACACGAGTGAAAGAGCAGCTCGCGTTTTTTCAAAAAGCAGCCCCTACGCCTTATAATTTGCATATGCCTCATCAGCTTTCTTTGGGAATGGACGAACAACTTCGGTATGAGGAGTCTTTATGGCGACAGAAGTCTTGTGAGCTTTGGCTAGTCTCCAGTGATCTGAACACTAAGTACTACCACGCCTCTATGGTAATTTGTCATTGTAGAAATCAAATTTTGAAGCTGAAGACTGAGGAGTCAGGGTGGATCTCGGGCAGAGTTGCAATTGGAAAACAATTAATGGAATTTTTTGAAGGTCTGTTCTCAACTTGCAACCCGACTATTCCTGAGAATTTGGAGAATCTTATTGAGCTGCTAATTACGGAGGAGGAGAATGTGATGCTCACCTCGATACCAGATGGGGATGAGATTTATTCCACACTCCATAGGATGAGTTCTGAAAAGGCTCCAGGGTCGGATGGTATGACGGTTCTATTCTTTAAACATTTTTGGGAAGTGGTGGAGTTGGATGTTATTCACGCAGTGCAAGAGTTCTTTGAAACATGTGTTCTTCTGCCAGAATTAAATGCCAAAAATATTACTTTGATCCCAAAACTGGATAATCCTTCCCAGGTCAGTCAATTTAGGCTCATTAGTCTTTGTAATGTTATTTACAAGATTATTCCAAAAATTATGACGGACAGGATGAAGACGTTACTCCCGAAGCTTATTTCACCAATCCAACTTGCTTTTTTGTCCTGGGGAGGGCTATTTAAGATAATTATATTGTGGCCGTGAAGATTTTCCATGGAATGAATCACAAAATAGGTCGAGAAGGGTGGATGGCTATCAAGGCCGATTTGGAAAAAGCCTATGATCGTGTTGAATGGAACTTTGTTTTGAAGATCTTGGAGCAGTTTGGATTTAGCTCGGTTTGGGTCAACTGGGTAAGACAGTGTATTTTGACCTCGTCCTTTTCTATCCTTATCAATGATAGTCCTTTTGGTCGCATCTACCCATCCAAAGGCCTTCGGAAAGGTGATCCAATATCCCCCTATTTATTTATCTTATGCTCTGAAGTATTATCTCATTTGTTGTTATGAGAGGAACGTCGTGGTTGTCTCCAAGGCATTCAGATGGGCCGCAATGCTCCTAGAATTTCTCACTTGCTCTTTGTCGATGATCTTTTATTATTTGCAAAGGCGACTCTACGAAAAGCTTCCACTTTTAATGATTGCCTTGAGAAATTTATGGCATGGTCGGGCCAGAAGGTGAATAAATCCAAATCCTCAGTTCATTTCAGTAAAAATTTTAGAGGGCAGGCTATCGTGCCCATTTTGGACCAATTGGCTTTAAAAAAATTGTCTCCTAAGGCAAAACATCTTGGTCTCCCATTACTTTTCCCTCGGGCTAGAGTAAGTGTTGTGGATGAGATTAAATCAAAGTTATTTCAGAAGATAGTTGGGTGGAAGGCAAAAACTCTCTCTAAGGCGGGTCGTACGGAAATGATAAAATCCGTCGCGAGTGTTATTCCTTCTAACCTTATGATTTATTATTCCTTACCAAAGTCATGGTGTCATGATCTTGATCGGGCGACCAAAAATTTTTGGTAGGGCTATAAGGAGGAGTCCTCGATGCACTTAACTTTGAAGGCTTGGAAGTATATACGTGTTCCTAAATATGTTGGAGGGTTAGGCATTCGTTTTTTTTCAGAGATGAATAATGCTTTCGTCTCCAAATTGGCATGGCAATTGTTGACTGACCGTGATAGGCTTTGGGTACGAATTTTACTTGGGAAATATGTGAAGGGAAGTAACTTCTGGGAGGTTGGTTTGGATAGTCGGGCGTCGTGGCTTTGGGGAAGTATTGTGCAGAATCGAGATGTGTTGCGTGTGGGTTTGTGATATCGTGTGGGCAATGGTCGTGATATAGCTCTTTGGAGGGATTCGTGGGTCCCTACAATAATTGGCTATAGATCGGCTGCTAAAGATGGGGTGTACATACGTCTAGATATTACTACAATTCGTGATTTAATGGTGGAGGCTGGTGATCGGTGGAATGTGAGATTAATTCGCTCTGTATTTGCACCGAAATCTGCTCCACATGCACGACCGACTTAAATTACTCTTATGGAAGGTTATATGGGACATTTTACAAACTAAATTGCAGGTGGCAGGGAAAATAGGTGAGTGTGATATGGAGGATGAAAGTCTCTTCTGTGGGTTGTGTGGAGAATGTCTCGAAACCCTCCAGCATTTGATCTTGCTTTGCCTTTATAGTCGTGCGGTTTGGTGTGAGTCACCATGGCTACTCAATAGTCCAGATTATGGTGAGGGATAATTGGCTGACTAGGTGAAGGTGATTCTACATCCTCATCTATCCTTTGGAATCCCATTGGAGGACCAACTGCATTTCCAAATCTGCAGTCATAGCCATTAATATGTTATGGGCCGTTAGAAATGAATATGTGCATGGAGATAGGAAGTGGACTGTGCAAGATTTAATCTGTAGTGTGCGCGGACTGAGCAGAGAACATTTGGGGGCCTGGCGGAAAAAAACTGCAACCTGGTCCTGGGGTTCGTTGGTCTCCTCCTCTAAAGCATTTCATAAAAGTTAATACTGATGTTGCCATTCGTGAATAGTTTGGGGTGACTACTGCTATAGTTTGGGACTGTGGTGGTCAGATCCAGGGAGATTCAGTTAAGCATTTGTATGTGGTGGATCAGAGGGCAAAGCCAAAGCTGTCAAGTTGGGAGTTCAGTTGGCTTGTGATCTTGGATTTGAGAATGTGATTTTTTAAGGCGATTCTGCAATTGTTATCAAGGCAATCAATGTTTGACCTCATCTTTCGAACTGGCGTATTTACTCATCTGTGAAGGAGATCCATGCAGCTTGTGGTCTACTGAAAAAATGACAGGTTGTCTATACTATTAGAGATGTGAATGAGTTGTCGCATCACCTTGCTCGTTGGGTCGCCGCTAAGCTTAGCTTGGTGGGCAATCTTCGTGATTTTGAGTCTTCCTTTGATTTATCTTGGTTGTATGCTGGGACTGATCTACTTTAGTGTGGTTTATTTATTTGGTGTTTGATTTTGGAATAAGATGAAGTTTTGATTAAAAAATAAAAAATAAAGCCCTATAGGCTTATCTTTTCTATTCGAAATGATTATGACGGTTTTGAAAGTCATATAGAAGAGATGCCAAAAAAAAGTCATATGCATGATGGAGATACAAAATTTTTCTATGAGAACATGATTAAATATTGTATATAAGTTACGTGTGTATCTCGTTTTTAGGGAAAAAAGATTTTGGTGCATTAAACCTTTCTCCGCAAATATTGGTTGGTGTCTTATTTTATTGGTGCATTAAACTTTTCTTGGCAGCTAATACAGAGTACAAAAGAATATCCACCACTAATCAACCTTAGAAAACTAAACGAACATTCATGACGAATTGTTATAATTTGCAGAGACGGAAAACTCATACGAGGGGAGGGGCCACGAAGTACACCGACGGGGAATGTTGGCTAAGAGAGAGAGAGATCCAGATTCACAGTACCTGTCTCTGCTTGGCGCCTGGCGGCTGAGAGAGAGAGAGAGAGAGTTTGAAACAGTGAGACTTGAGAGAGAGAGATCCCAAGAGAGGCAGTCGACAGATAGAGAGAGGGTCGAAGCCACCGGTGAAGGAGAGAAGAGAGGCACAAAAGAGGCAGAGTGATAGTTGGTAGTGGAAGTGAGGTTTGGAGAGGAGTGAGGGAGAGAGAGCCGGCAGTGGAGGTCTGGAGAGGGAGAACTGTGAGAGAGGGAGGATGGTGGAGGAGCAGGAAGCGTCGGGAGAGGGAAAAGGAGAAAATGAATAAAAACACGTTTGGGCTGGGCGCAGATGGATATGGGTAGGGTTTGGGCTGGACTGAGTGCAGGGGAGGACTACTCAGGGACAATGGGGGGCAACCGCCCTCGCATCGCCTGAAAATTCTTAATTTTTTTAAAGTGTAAAGCCTAGCCTGCCCCCAGCCCCCAATTGTGTGCCAGCCACCCAACAGGCAACAACCCAGCTCGCCCCTAGGCCCCAACTGCACGCCAGCCCCTCAATAGGCAATAGCCAAGGCCCTAGCCCGCCACCCAGTCCTCAATTGCGTGCCCGCCTCCAATAGCCCCGACTCATTATTTTTTTTAAAAAAATATTAGGGCGTCTCACCCTGGTTTAATATCTCTCACCCCCTCAATTTCCCCATTCTCGACTTCTCCCCGACGTCGCCCACCTTCTCGGCTCTATAACTCTGCTCGATTGCTCCGGTGCTCCACGCCTCCCTCCGGCCGACACCAGCCTTCAGCGGTCAGCGGTAGCCTCTCCCTCTCACTCTGCCTCTTTCTCCAGTCTCTGGCGGCCTGGCCTGCCTCTCCCGACTCCCCCTACGTAACTTCCCTCTCTCACTCTCCCTTTCTCTCTACCTCTCCTCCTCCAACTCCAAGGCTCCAAGTTTGCCTCTTTCTCACTCTCCGGCTCTCCTCTCTCTCTCCAGCGTCCAGGTACACCGTACACGCCGATCACCATAAAACAATTAGGACTTAGGTTATTGACATATTGTGAATTTGATTATTTTTTAATTTATTGAGATTATAAATTTGATTAGTAATTTGTAAATTTGATTATATTTATATTAAAGAGGTTATGAAATTGATTAAGTTATTATGAATTTGATGATGTTTATATTAAACAAATTATGAATTATTAGGTTATTATGAATTTGATTACTTTTCTATTAAAGAGATTATGAATTTCATTAGTAATTTATGAATTTGTGAATTTAATTATGTATATATTAAAGAGATTATGAATTGATTAGGAATATGTGAATTTGATTATTTTTCTATTAAGTAGATTATGAATTTGATTAGGATGAATTATTAATGATATTGTGATGAATAATTATTGATGAATTACTAATTATTGTACATTATATTGAAATTGTGATTATGACTAGATTGTGAAACTGTGATTAGGTTATGAAATTATATTGATGAATTTTGTTTTATTTAGATAATGATGAAGTTTTTTTGATAAAGAAGTCAGCCAGCGTAGGGTCGTCTAGTAATCCTAACGTGGCTGCTATTTCTGAAATGAATACTAGTTCGAAAAGACCTCTAATTGAATTTAGTGAGGATGATAGTGTTGCTGACCCAGGGTTACGTAAATTCATTGAAGAATATGATGTTGGGATTAGGGATCGAGTTCGTAGAGAGTATTTGATCAAATGTCCTTGTCAACCATTTGACCATGATTTTCATAAGAAGCAATATGAGAATACAATTAGGGGTTTTAGAGAGTTATGGTTCAAAAATAATGAGTGACTGAAATATAGTATATCAAAGGACGAGACATATTGCTTGTGGTATTATTTATTTATGCGAGCTAGAGGAGGAAAATTCGGGGGAGATGTGTTTACATCTATGAGATTTAACAATTGAAAAAAGACAGTAGAGGTATTTCATGAGCATATTGGTGAATGTAATAGTGCTCACAATGATGCTAGAGTACAATGTGAAGCATTAAAAAATCAGCGACAAAGTGTGTCCCACGTGTTATCCTCACATGGGTCCGATGTAGAGAAAACTTATAGCATTCGTTTGACAACGATTTTAGATTGCATTCGTAATCTATTGGTGCAAGGATTAACTTTTCGTGGTCATGATGAGTCTGAGAGTTCATTGAGGAAGGACAATTTTCTTTAGCTATTGGAATGGTACAACTTACGTAAGAAAAAGATTTGTCACACACTTGACTATAATGCTCTTAGAAACAACCAAATGACTTCTCCTAAAACTCAGAAGGAATTGGTCAGTGCATGTGCAGCGGAGACCACACTTGCCAATATTAAAAATATTGGTGACGATTTTATTTCTCTTATGGTTGATGAGTCTCGAGATAGTTCAGTGAAGGAGCAAATGACAGTGGTTTTGAGATATGTGAACAAATATGGACAAGTGATAGAAAGATTTATTGGTGTGGAACATGTTACCGATACTTGCTCCTAAAATTTGAAAAATGATATAGACAAAGTGTTTGCAAGGCACGTGTTATCAATATCCAAGTTGAGAGTTCAAGGGTATGATGAGACATTAAATATGCGAGATGAGTTCAATGGGTTGAAGTCTCTCATTTTGATGGAGAATCCTTCTGCTACCTATATTCATTGTTTTGCTCACCAACTCCAATTGGTTATTGTGGCTACTGTAAAGAATAACATCCAAGTTTGTGAATTTTTCTCTTACAATATGAACATAGTCGGAGCTTCTTGTAAAAGGAAAGATTCTCTTTGGCAAAGTCAACATGATAAGATAGAAGAGTAATTGGATAAGGGAGACATTTGTAGTGGAAGGGGCAAAAATCAAGAAACCAGTCTCGCACGACCAGGTGATACTTGTTGGGGTTCATACCTCATTACAATAATACATATCTTCAGTATGTGGTCAGCAATGTTGGATGTGCTTGAAAACATAGCAGAGGATGACACTTGCATAGAACAAAGATCCACGGCTCTGGGTATACTTCTTGATAAGATTCAAAGCTTCAACTATATATTCAATTTGCATTTGTTGAGAAATATAATGGGAATTACAAATGAATTGTCATAGGTAATAAGAAACACTACTAATTTTTATTTAAAAGTATTTATTATGCATTTGTTGAGAAATATAATGAGAACTACAAATGAATTGTCACAAGCCTTACAACGAAATGATCAAGATATTGTTAATGAGATGAATTTGGTTGCAATTGTGAAGCGTCGGTTGCAGAATTTAAGGGAGAAGGAATGTGATGATTTTTTTGAAGAAGTTAAAACCTTTTGTGTGAATCATTCTATCATTGTGCCCAATATGAAAGACATTATTCCAACTCGTGGTCGGGCTCGGCATGGAGGGCAAACAATTACTTATTTGCGTTTTCGTGTGGAAGTATTTTGTCATGTTATTGATTTGATCGCTAAGGAGATGAATAATCGTTTCAAAGAAGCAAGTACAGAGTTACTTCTTTGTATATCATGTCTTAATCCAAGAAGCTCATTCTCAGCGTTTGATCATGCGAAGTTACTTCGTCTTGCTGAGCTTTATCCAGAAGATTTCTCAAAAACTGATCGTGTTATACTTAGAGATCAACTCCGAAACTACATTTATGATGTGAGAAGTCATGATGTTTTTTTTTTAACTTCAAGATATTGGAGGTCTTGCTGTGAAGATGGTTCAGACAAGAAAGCATACTCTATATCCGTTGGTTTATCAGCTGATTGAGTTGACATTGGTCTTAATAGTTGCGACTGCAACCATTGAGAGAGCGTTCTTTGCAATGAAGTTAATTAAAACTAAAGCGTAATAAGATGGGAGACGAATGGATAAATGATAGTTTGGTGGTATACATATGGAGGCGACTGCAACTATTTTACAACTTTTTCAGAATATGCAGTTTCGTATGATCCAATTGTCACCTCTTAGTATCAGCAAATAATATGATACGTGTATTTTAATTTGTTTAGTGTTTGTAGTCCTTAAATTTTAATATTTTAACTATAAGATATTTTTTTGCATTACGAAGTAGAAATTTTTCTTGTCATTTTTTCTTAGGAATTCGACCCCCTTCCATTGGATTCATAGTTCGGATCACTGGGTGGGTGTGGGCAGGACTTTTAGGGGGGAGGGGGGACCTTAACTAGGAAATATATTACTCAAAAAAAAAAAACCATTGATGGAACTTGAGCATGATGTTCCAGCTGCTCAAGGACTGAAATTTTTTATCTCAGAAAGAAAAAACCAAAAAGAGAACCACCTTGCTGGCCGTTCCCGAACGTCAATCTACACTTACAGCCAGAAATAGAGAAAAAGAGAGATTCAGGAAAGAAGCCAAGCAACCATCGCATCCTGCTTGTCAGCATCTATATTTGCCATATTAGAACCATCTCCTTCCCAATTATCGCTTTCCCACAACCAGGATAACATGTCCTCTTTACCATGCGCCATCTCGTTCTCTCGTACAACGCTCTCCCATTCCCAATTATCAACCCCATAGTCCAAACCAGAAGTCATTGAGGAGCAAAAAATCCAGTCCCCGCTATCTCCATTTGAACTGAGATTAGCGCTGATCTCCAGGTCTGCATGACTGGTTGCCACCTGGTCTGCACACATAAATACAGTACTGTTTTTCCCCTCGCTTACGCCCATGGCATCATGATTCTCTCTCCCCTCATTCAAAGCCAAGAGCCCACTTGGATCCAGCAAACCATTGTCCGCGAGGTCATCAAAACACAACCACCCACCATCAATGACTTCCTGGTCATATTGATATGGTCCTAAAGTTTCATTCTCTTTCTGATGATCACTAGGGTATAACATATGGTTCTCAGATGTCTTCCCCTTATCAATGCACAAACACAGGCTCTCCCTTTCCATATCAGCAGCGTTTGCATTCAAAACGAAGTAATCGTCTTTGGTGATGGATAAGGTCTCTTTTGAGGCTGGTGTTGGGGGCAACGGGATTGCTTCAGGTCGATTCACGGTGTCTTCAGGTTTCGTCGTTGGAATCCCTACATCCTTCTGGATGTACTTCTTGTTCCTCTTCATGGCCCATCGACTGTTTCTCCCGCCCCTACACTTAAGAGGAATGTCGGCCTTGGCTGACTCCACAATCGTTGGAGGGGTGTCAGTGGAAGTCCTCTTGAAAGTAAGAACCTTTCTACTCAGGTGAGAGTTCCAGTAATTCTTTATTTCGTTGTCCGTTCTTCCAGGCAAGTGACTGGCTATTAGAGACCACCTGCATTCAGTGGTAGAGATCAATAACACTAAACTATTTGCTATAGAAGTGAAGTAATAGTGGAAGATGTTTTCTTCCCCCTTTATAATGGACATCGGAATAAAATGACCCTTTAATTTTATCCCCTTCATTTTCTTCTTTCCTTCGTGTAGGTGGTTGTTTTCGTTGTTTATATTAGGGAATTTGACAAAATGGTCCTTGAGTTTATACTCTTTTGACAAATGAGTCATTCACTTTTAAATTTTAAAATTTTAATCCTTGGGTTTTCGATGTTTGACGAAATGGTCATTCTGTCAGTCTACCGTCCATATGTTTAACGGATTTATAGCGGTCGACCGGATATATATGCAAAAAGTGAGCGGTCGACCGCTTCATATAGCGGTCGATCGGTACAAATTTGCTGACGTGTCAGAGAACTCCGTTAAGTTAATGGACGATAGACTGACGGAAGAACCATTTCGTCAAACATCGAAAACTCAAAGACTAAAATTTTAAAATTTGAAAGTGAAGGACCTATTTACCAAAGTGATATAAATTCAAAGACCTCTTTGCCAAATTCCCTTTATATTACCATCCTTTCCTTTGGAAAACATATACAATTACAGTTGCTTTTTTCTGTGAAATGTGGGAACCCGAGAGACTTATGTTTTTTTGGGCATGTTTGAGCCCCAATTAATTGAGTTCAAAATTTTAGGTTTACTACTAAAAAATTCAACACATAATTTTTTATTATTATAATATTTATTTAAAATCTTCTCACTCTTCACTTTTTTACCAACTCCTATAATATTTCTTTACTTTATAATATTTCTCAAACTTCAATATAAAAAATTTTCACCCTCAAACATGCCCTTTATCTTCTTTTGTTCCTCGGTGAAGTACACGTTACTTTACTTGCGAAAAAAGGGTACGTTTTAAGTTATTAATTTCCCTTGTTAACCACCCAAAAAAAAATTCCCTTAACTTTCTCCACCGACTAGCTTTCAAGAGCTGACATAGAAAATGAAAGTAAAGCGGGAAAAGATAAAAGGATCACAGAGACAAGAAGTCACTCAAAAGGAACCCCATATTGAGATGACAGCCGTCTCTCTTTTCCCGAGAGAGAGGGAGAGGAGGGAGGAGTTTGTCTGGATTTTGTGTTCTGGAAATGAGTAGCGCACTAACCTACTGCCCAAAGAAGCATGCAACTTGATGATAATGTCCTCCTCTGCCGCAGAAAAGTTTCCTCGCTTCAAGTCCGTTCTCAAGTAGTTAATCCATCTCAATCTGCAGCTTTTCCCGCATCTCAGTAACCCTTCAGCATGCCAATGCAAAAAGAAGCACAAACACCAAAATCAAAATCATAGGCCCATAACCATATTAAATTAAAAACAGAAAAAAATAATAAATAAAGAAACGACTGTTGTGTTTGGTTGGTCTTGAAACGTTTATTTTTTATTAATTTTAATATTTTTTTTATAAATTTCAATAACTTTTAACATACTTTTTTTAAAAACTCCAACCATTTTTAACAAATTTTTTTATCAATTTTAAAAGAATTTACACTAACTCCAATAAAACAAACAAAATATATTTTCAATATTAAGCCAAACATATAATGAACTCTTTCTTTTTTCTTGGCCCTTGCCACACCGGGGGGGCCGTACCATGAAATGAATACATTCGAAGCTACATAGAATCGCAAACCGATTTGCAAGATTTTACCAGCATTCTTTGGCAAGGACCTCCATGACCCTTTCCCATTAGTCTGAATATACTTGATCAAGATCTCGTCCTCCTCCGCAGTCCACCTCCCCTTCTTCAACCCCACCTTATCGCAGCACGGAGCCCTTCCCATCTCGCTGTGCTTACAGAGGGCAGAGCCAGTTGACTAGAGAACTGGCACTGTATACATGTCCGTTTTACAAGGGAAGACGAAGGCAAACACTTCGTATTTATAAATTAAAGAGAGAGGGAAGTAGCCGCATAGATGTGGGGCTGATGATGGTGAGATACATCAATGGTTGGAGATTTGTCCACGAGGACCCATCTATCAAGCCCACCGTCGTTGCTTCTCTACCGTCTAGAGCCTCGTGACTGGGCTTCACTCTCCACGTTTATGCTCCACGTACGATCACCTCTGTCCCCGGGCTATATTGCCCTTTGTTATATGCTATATCCTTGCCTTCTCATCCACCCCACGGGTGTACGGATGCACCCCGCCTTTAAGGTCATCTGGGAAATCTTTAGGGGCAAAGTTATAGTTAGCCCCCTATGTTTGGACAAAAATTATAGTTAGCCCCATATTTTTCAATCCAACAATTTGGTACCCATAACTTTCAAAACCTATCAATCTTCGCCCCTCGTCTAAATTAGACGTTAAATCAGACGGAAAAGCATAAAAAAATGACCAAAATGCCCCTCCAAAATAAAATTACTAAAAAAAATAAAAAAA
The DNA here is from genome assembly GCA_963930655.1 of Myrica gale. Lineage (NCBI taxonomy): Eukaryota > Viridiplantae > Streptophyta > Magnoliopsida > Fagales > Myricaceae > Myrica > Myrica gale. The sequence continues at coordinate 13,242,940 of OZ005614.1, forward strand.
TTCATTAAAATAAAAAATGATATTTTTTCAAAAATTAATATTTTTTAAATAAAACTATATTGAAACTATTTCAATAATATATTTATTTTAATTTATTTCTTAATTTTATATTTTATTTTAAATTTTAGCTTTGGAGGGGCATTTCGGTCATTTTGCATGAATTTCCGTCGGACTTAACACCTGATTTAGACGGGGGGCTAAGTTTGATAGGTTTTGAAAGTTATGGGTACCAAATTGTTGGATTGAAAAATATGGGGCTAACTATGAATTTACTCCAAATCTTTACTTGTCTCTTTGTGAAAAAAATTTTGTTTTTAAAACTAATTAGATCTTTTGTTTATTAAAAGATAAAGCATCTTTTCTAGATGACACTATCACTGAGAACTACTACTCTCCTATTCATTTCTTTGTTCCTAAATAAATAAATTAAAAAATCAATTTCCTCTACGGCGATGCCCAACATTGGAACCAATATATTGAGTCCTCTGTATATTTCCCTATTTGTCTTTCGTTTTTTTTGCTACTTTTGTAGGACCGTGCCCCCATCCGCGGGTGCAGCTCCCCCACTGTAATTAAGGGCTAATTAAGTTCAGCTTGCTAGTATTGGTAAGCTAAAAATAGATTACATTGGAAGAATTAATAATATTTTTTTTTATCGTTGTTAGCAATATAAAATATTGATTGAGAACTTTGGATGATCTAACTTAAGAAGTAATTTAGAGAGTATCTTAATTTTTGTGTGTAATTTGATTATAAAATTAGATGGTCTAACTTAAAAAGAAAAAAACGCAACATGTATGTAGTGGCTTTAAAATAGAGAATATGCTGATTACTTCTACAAAAACTTTCCATTATTACTGATAATTTCCCAAAAAAAAACTTTCCATTATTATAAAACTAATTTCTTAAATCTCTATTTGTCTCACATAGTCTCAAGGTTTTGCCACTTTCTTAGAAGAAAAATGGTAATTAATTTTTGAATTAAATATACTTTGCACCCCTTATATTTAAGAGTGTTGACATATTGAACCTTAATGTTTTATTTTTAAGACATTGAGCACATTATGTTATCTTTTCAATGATTTACATTCCATAGTAAAATTTGGCGTCAAATTAGATGGTAATCGTTTACACGTGACCTCAGTTTATGTCATATTAACGCATGCCCTTGAATCTTAAACAAATCACAATTAAATGAGCTTCAAAACCTGATAGGTGAAAATCGTGACTTATTTGAAACTCATTTAATTGTGATTTGTTTAGATTCAAGGGCAATGCGGTAATCTGTCAGGAATTAAGATCAATTGAGAGGTACATGTAAATGATTACCGATTAATTTAACATCAAACTTCACTTTAGAGTGTAAATCGTTTGAGACGATAACATAATATACTTAATATCTTAAAAATAAAATATTATTGTGTAATGTGTAAACATAGAAGAGTACCAAATGTATTTAATCATTACTTTTTTATTTTTTTGAGAAAAGTAAATCATTAGTTTTCTCTGGTCAAGTATGTCGTTCAATTGCCTCTTAAAGCTGCTAATTAAACTTCCCATTTTGAAAATTGAGGCCCCTCGAGATAAGCTTTCACTTCATGCCTAGATATCTGTAACCTTAAGTTAGGTTGTGTTTGTGTTGTAATATTTTTGGTATGACAATATGTGTTGGTATTGGGTTTAGTGAAAAGGTGAAGAGAGAGATAATTTTTTATATTTTTTGATGGGAGAGAGAGATTATATTGAAGTATTTTATTAGGAGAGAGATAAAATTTTGAGAAAAATTTTGGTTGCAAACGCAGCCTTAGTTGCCTAGTTTAAGTACATAGCTAGTTCAGTTCTCAGGTCCCAAGTATTGTCTTCCGTAACTCTTCTCTTCTTAACCCAAACCTACCTTTATGCCCCTCAGCAAGTGCTCCTAGACTAGCCCTGGAATTTGATTCAGATCCGTGTAAAAATGGCAACTATTCACACTTCCTCCAAATTGGTCCTGTTTTGGATTGATTGCTGTCTGACAAATACAGTCATAACTATTTTTAAGGTTTATTTTTTATTTTTTGCTTCAGAGTTTGTCAAAACAAATCATTAAAATAGGCTTAGTTTTATGAAGTATGGCCTTGGCTTCATCTCTGGTTTGGATTGTTCTATAAGTTATTCTCATTGGCCAAGTACAAGTTCTAGGTTTTTATTATTGTCCAACGTCCGTGGATTTTTAGTTTAACTACACTTCTAAATCTTGCGCTTTCAGTGAATTAAAAGAGAAAGGAGTGCAAATATTAGACTATAAATAACTCAAATTACTTGATAACATATGAAAAGGAACTATACGATAAATTGTCTAACAACCTTAATTACTCTAAAGGTTCAAAGATGTCATGCATCAACCTGCGGGCAGCACACGGCATCAAGAAGGAAAACTTAGAAATCAAACAATGAGTACGTATACCTACCTCGTGCAGAAACAAATTAAATGCTAACTGCATGCTTCCATAAATCTTAAAAAAAATTCATAACAATTCTCTTCCACTTGTCCTTTCTCCGGCGCCGGAGTACCATTAAGAGGGACCAGAGGGCTCCCAAAGATTACGCGCGTCCCTGTTTTCAACGAAATGGGCTATTAATTAATTAGCTACATCTCTATTTTCTTGTTGCTGTTATTTTGCTATTTTTTTTCTTCATAATTTGGACAAAAGTAAATTAATTATACACATGAAGTCAAACGGCATGAATTAGATTTAAGGATAAAGGTAAAATTAGTATTAGTGATAACAAAAACATAGAATTAGTCTATTTAGTTTCACTCATGATTTTAGTTGCTCCTTCCATTAAGAATTAATTTTATGTTTTTGTGAGATAAAGAAATTCATTTTATATTTTTATTATCACTAAGATTAATTCGATTTTCACATATACTAAGTTTATTTTCTATTTATCCTTAGATTTATTTGTACGAACAATTCCCTTCGTCAGGCAGTACAAACTACAGAGGGTAAGGATAAGGGTAAGTTTAGAATTCTATATCCATGTAAGGGTCAAACTGCATTAGATTGATTTGTAGGACCAGTAGTACCGCTAGCAATTAGGGCAATTGCCGCTATCCCCGAAGAGAGAGAAATTAAAGATAGTAACAATTAACTAATGGCGGCTATCCTCGAGTAGGAGCATGGACTTTAAGCAATGGGTTGGGAACTTGTCATGGTGGCGTACATTCAAGGGGAATTACTATCAAGTTGGCAGTTTCTAGAGAGCAGCGTGCACCTTCTCTCCCGAAACTCTCCTCACTCACCCATCTGCTCTCCCCTCCCTAGTCTCTGTTCTCATCGGAGGGAGGAGTTGGTGGCTTGGTGCTCCTCCCGTCCCCCTTTTCTCTCCCGGCCACGCTTCCCATGGTCAGGATCTGTGTTTTTTCTCTTTTCTCTTCCGGCGGCTTTTGTAGCGCGATGACGGCGTTTTCGGTGGTCTCCGGCGACCACGGTCTTCTGGAGTGTCTCCCTCGTCCCCAGGCGTTTCTTTCAGCCCCAGACTTAGGTCGATCGGCGTGTGAGTGAGCCTTCACGCGTGCTCCTGAGCGCGCGTGGATCTCACTCGTTTGTTGTTTTCTCCTCCAATTTGGGTAGTTTTGGTGGTTTTCGGAGGACACACCTCCCCCATCAAACTTTAGCCCCTACTAGCGCTGTGTTTTGCTCATGTTTGGCATTTCTTGGCCAGTGCGTGGGGTCCACGCGCCATCACTTTTCCCGCTCCTCTGACCTGCTATGCTGCTTGTTCTCAACTTTTTCTTTTGTTTTGCTTTCAATTTTTATTTTATGCTTGCCTACATGTTTCAGGCTTGTTGTAGCTTTTCTATTGTTTATTTCTCGTTATTAGGATAATAGTTTATTGTCATATGTGGTTTTTCTGACTTCTGTGGCCTATATGCCCATTGTGGGACTTTGTAGGATCTTCTGGTCCATCTGCTCGTTGGCCCACCAACTCTTCGGAATGTCTAGTACGCCCTGTAGAGCCTCATGAGGTTTTGCCTCATGAGTTTTTTAAACCTCATTGATCCTATTATCAATACATATGCTATTTATGCCTAAAAAAGGAATTACTATCAAATCTCATTTAACTTCCCGTAAAAGGCACCTTAAGATATAATATATGGGTCGACCATGCTTAGAGAATTAATTAACTTTAGTTTTTATAAACCGCCTTTCTTTACGCATGTTAAAGTTATAGCCAAGTAATATATGTGTGTGTATGTGAAAAATTATATTTTGCACCCCTGAACTATAGGGCCCACACTACAAAAAAAAATTACATTACTTTTTTTTAAAATAAGTTGGCCTCGGCCTAATACCCTTGAGGAGGCTCAGGCCCAGACCAACTATATAGATGTTTTATACATAAAGTTTGGGCCCGATACCCTTGGCCCAGACCCTTTTATTTTTTTTAAACAGCAGAAGGTGAAACGAGATCCTCTGGATAATTTAAAAAATAAAAATAAATAAACGCGTTACGCGTGGCCTCCCGCGTCCCCCTCTGCAAAATTAATATATATATATATATATATATAATATTAAAAAAAAGGACAGAAACGCGTGGTCCGCGTCCCCCCACCTTTTTTCCTTCTCCTCTCCTCTCCCCTCCTTTCTCTTTTCTGCAGCGGAAACCTCCTGAGTCCTGACCGAGCCTTTCTCTTTTCTATTTCTCACACCTCTCACTCTCTCACTCAGCCACTGCCGCACGCCGCACCAGCCGCCGCCGCAGGTCTGGGCACTCAGCCATGATTTAATTATCTTAACAGATTTAATTATTGTTGTGATTTTTTGATGAATTTTATGAATTAGGGATTTGTGAATTAGGGATTTGATGAATTTTTTGAATTAGGGATATATGAATTAGAGATTTGATGAATTTTGTGAATTAGAGATGTGTGAATTTTGTGGGTTGTTGTGTTGTGGGTTGTTGGAAGTGCTGAGATATGTTGTGGGTTGTTGGAATTTTGTGGGTTTTTTTACTACAAAACATGTTTTAAATTTGGAGAAAATTTTCAGATAATTAGGTGAGGGGCATAAAACATAGGAAACTCCCAGATGTATGATGTCAAGATGTTGAACCTTCAATACAGAGTTGTCTAAGGTCTTCAGTAGATGATAGGTGCAAAAAACAGGCATCTGAATTAGCTTCCACCCGACCATTACAAAATGTTTGCTGTGATAATTTTGAGGAAAGTGTTTCTCAAGCTAAACCCTTGAAAGGTGAGTTGACATAAACCTATGAAGAGGCCTCAACTCTATGAAAACTTTAACTTCATAGTACTCAATTACTTTGGAACTGTGATGAGTTTTATTTGTCTATCTTGCTTTGTTGTTTAGTCTGAAAAAATGTGTTTCCTTAATATATGATTTCAGATTGAATGGAATGTTGAATTATCAATCTATTTATACATTCAATTAAATTTTCTCCTGCCCATTGTTATATTATGAGGTTTGTATACAGATCAAGCAGTAAGTAATGAGCCAATCAAGAGGCAACGCAGGTGGAATTCTGAAGGCCTGAAAGTTCCAGAGCCTCAGAGCACGACCTCTACACCTTCCACCACACCCAAGGACACCTTCCAGTTTACTGGTTCGCAATTTATCTAGATCATACTCTACATGTCTTGTAATATTTTTAATGCTTTTAGTATTTAATTTTTTATATTGTAATAGCAAGACAATTTTTAGTGTTATAAAGGAAAAAAAATTATTGTCATTTCGTCTTTAGAATTCGACCTCCCTGAATTTTGGTCATGGTTCCGCCACTGCTATAGGGTACCTCACACTTTGCACCCCCTTGTCTTGATTTCGTGACATTGAGCCCATGAACTTCTGATTTCCGTCGATGGCCACTTCGAAACCAATTTCTCGGTTAAAACTGATAGTAACACGCACACGGTCTACGTGAGACACTTAAAAAATTCCTTCATATTTTGCCCTCCATCTCTGCTCTAAAATCGAACCCTCCATCAACCTCATGTCTTCGTCTTCAATCTCTACCTCTCTACGATTATTCAGCACCGAAATCCCAAATCCTTTACTTTTCCTGAGAAACTTTTTATACCAAAAATCCCCATAATATCTTAATCTTTAAATCCATCTCTTTTCAAAGACTACCCACCACTTTGTTATCATCACCATCGTCGTCGACATCACCGATATCAGCATCATCAACATCCAGCTCTGTGCCTCTACAACCCATAGAAGAACTCCCACCTAAGCTTCAAGAAATTGTGAAGCTCTTCCAATCCGAGCAAGAGCCGAAGGCTAAGTACGAGCAGCTTTTGTTCTACGGGAAGGACTCAAGCCTCTCGAAACCCATTTCAAGACGAAGGAGAACAAGGTGGAGGGTTGTGACTCCTAGGTCTGGGTCATGGCCTATTTGGACTCGAACAAGAACGTTTTCTACGAGGTCGATTCTGACTCCGTCCTCACCAAGGGACTCGCTGCTTTGCTCGTCAATGGGCTCTCGGGCACGCCAGCAGAGGAAGTGATGGAGAGACGCATTTTAATGTGAGTGTTGTGTCCAAGGAGTTTGAAGGGAAGAGTTTGGTTAAGAGGCATAGGCTTGTTATGGTTTATTGCAAGAGGAGTTGCAGAGTGGACTGCACACATTGTCGATTATGGCAAAGACACCATCTGAAGTTTAACGGAGGATGAACATAAAACTAAAAGAGGTTTTTTTTTTCCAATTACTTTTATCTTTTCATTCGAAGCTCATTTCGTGGAGCCTTCAGTCACAACGATTGCTGAAATTATCATAAGCATTGTACTTCGGATACTACTAAGAAAATCTGTTGCTAGATTTTGAGAATTTGGTGTCTTGGCCCTCTGTTATGCGTTTTGAGGTACCTACATGCAGTGGCGGAACCAGAATCCAGTTTGAAGGGGGCGAACTCCTAAGGCGAAATGACTTTTTTTTTTCTACGTAATGCAAAAAGGTGTTTTGAAGTTAAAATATCGAAAATTAAGGATTAAAAGCATTAAAAAATATTGAAATATACGTACCATACAAAACAAAATTCATCAACAAAAAAAATGATACATGCCAATGATGCAGTTGATAATATATGCCAAGTAACATCAGCAATGTGTCAATCTGTGATTCAAGCTGATGCAAAATAATTTGAAGAATAAAAAATAGCTAGCTAGCCTATATAATCCATTTTTCATGTTATAAATATAAACGACTATTCTAAGATACGGTAGATATTTCTTTCCTTCATGCATATAACACGAAAGAGAGAGAGTCTTAGCAAAAACTCAGGTACAACTCAGACTCATTTTAAAAAAAAAAACAGAGAAAAATTTAAAACAAGTAAAAACATATCATACAAGGGAGGTTGCACTAGACCTAGATCAAACCACAGGTCTCCCAAGTTAGCCTGAGCCTATGGGTATCGGGCTCATGCCATCTTATATTAAAAAAAATTACATGCAAATTGTTTTTTTGAAATGAGCAATGGGTATCGGCCGACACCCTTCGCCCCTGCCTACATGGTGATGGATCCTTCCAGCGAGCTAACGAAACATTTGTTGGCTGCTAAGGCAACTGTCTGCCTTAGCCAAGTTCGAAATTTTTTTTTTCTCTAAACTTCAACTGTTCAATTAAAGACATAGAGCTCCTCATAGATCTCCTACAAGGAGCTCTGTTATGATATCAATTATGTTTTCGCAAGGTGTGACCTACGGGAGGAATGATTGTTTTGGGTTAACTAGAAGAGGCATGCTTGCAGGAGATTGGGAGTGTTAAGAACATTATTGGTAGATGGCGTTCTTTTGGAATGGTTCCACTTCCATCATTTTAAAAGCTCACTACAAAAAAAACGACCAACAACAACGGTTTTTTAGCGGCGGTCTATATCTCCGTCGGCATAGGTCTATAGCGGCGGTTCGGGTGACCGCTGGTGAAGACCTCGAGTCTATAGCGACGATCTCGACCGCCGCTATAGGCTTGAGAGCAATTGCACTTTTTGGCACTTAAGGGTCTGTAGCGGCGGTCTCTAATACGACCGCCGCTATATGTTTATAGCGGCAGTCAGTTGCCACCTATAGCAGCGGTCGGTGACCGTCGCTATAGGTTTGCAGCTTTTTTTTTTGCCAGCATTTCCAAATCACCACTAAATTTTTCCTATATTTTCTATACATGCTTTTTTAATTGGTAATACAAATTTATTTTAATAATCATAATTCATTAGATGTAAAAATTTAAAGACCAAAGATAATAAAACAAAATATAATTTATTATTGATTAATAACATTTTACAACAAATACAAGAATCTCTACAAGTAATCTAAAAAGTAACAAATTTCTTATATAAACTAACAATAAACAAAGACAAACTAAAATATTCAAATACAACACAATATCACATATCAACGTCCTCTTGAATTCCTTTCACATATCACCGACCTCTTGAATTACTGTAATTGAAAACAAATATCGCATGAGAAATAAAAAACGATTTGATATCTCTGAAAACACATTGCATGGTTACACATTTTCTCTCGCACTAGTATACAGTAATGTTTGTGTACCAAATGCAATATCAATGATTCATGCAAGACCAGACTCAAAACTGGAAAAGATAAAATAAAATCATACAGATTGATGGAAGACCCAAACACAAAACTGAAAATTGAAGAACATTATGCGAGAGAAGTATAGAGGTATCCAATACTTCCCATTTATATTGCCACAAGTCTCAATACAATAAATGACATATCCAGGTTTATCATCAAGTTACCTGATTCAAAAATTCATCAAGCCTCCTAGCACTTCTAATAATACTACCCTAAAAAACATAGAAAATATGGTCTGACAGAAATTTTCATGCCATTAGAACAAATACAGTTTCTGTGCTAATTTTATCAAATTACCTCGTAAGCAAAAACTGTCCTCTGATCCCTTTCAGGATCAGCCTCTGGTTCAGTCACTTCCTCCTTCTTGTCTTTATATCGTCTGCAAGAGAATGAAAAATGTGAAATTTAGACCGCAATTGTTAATCCACAATTCTAATAGAAAAATAATCTGAGCCAAAACAGTCTTTAAAGTGAGATCAAATAAAGATTATTCAACTTCTTGTAAAAAATAATGTGTTTAAAAAAGGCAAAAATTGCCCTGTATTGCACATGAAAAGGAAGAAAATAAGAGACCCAAAATGGCAGCAAAATTATTATCCACTATGTGAAAAAAGGCCGAACCCAAGTAACAGTCCTGCAGGGAACTAAAAAGGTTAACATTAAATCACCAATGCAGATGGTGAAAGTTAAAGAGTGTTTTCATCTAGAAAATTGATAACGACCAACCTGGAGAAAGGCGTGGCAATTAAAGGTAATGAAAACATTGGACCAACATAATCATAAATGGAAACAGCAACATCATGTTGTACTGATGGCAGTACGCAAGGACCTAATTGCATTAATTAGGAACCTGTTAAAAGCTCATATTCCACAAAGCAGATAGAATAAAACCAAGACCTTTGAGTAGGTTCACAGTCCCATTTTCATTTGTAAAGTGATACAAGTGACATTATCAGATACTCAGGTGATATGGAAAATGGAATTAAACAATATGCAACTCAATCAAATCTTATCAATGTTCATAGAGAAGGCTTAAGCTCTAGAGTCTCACAATAGAAGACAATATCCAACTGTATAACATTTCTTTGTTAGATAATGCAACAACACATAAGGAAAGTACAACCGGCGCAAAGAAACTTTTGAAGGAAATATAACACAATTCGATGGTGAAAAATTAGTTTCCAGGAATCTCTAATTCAAACGAAGATCCAGAAAAAAGGCATTGGCTGTAGAAAGTAGAACTTGTATGAAACTTTGAGAGATAGAGCTTTGAGATTGAATACTTGTATATTTCAGAATATCAGTAACAGAGTTACAAGAAGCCTTTTTTTATGGAAATTGCTTCTAACTGAATAAGTAAAGTTGTAACAATGTAGTTATGTCCAGCTAAGCTAACAGTTAAACTATCCTCCAGCTAAGCCAACAATTAAACTAACCATCTTCCAGATGGTTAGTGCGACTGTGCGAAGACTCCCCCTCAAGCTGGAGTATGAATGCTGTGAATACCCAGCTTGGAAAGGAGAAATTGAAATTGTGATGTCCCAAGAGCCTTTGTAAAAATATCAGCTAATTGATTACTAGTAGGAACATAGAACAATTGAATAATACCCTTGGATAAATGCTCCCGGATAAAGTGACAATCGATTTCAACATGCTTAGTACGAGCATGATGAACCGGGTTAGCTGCAAGAGAAAGAGCAGCTTTACTATCACAATACAAAGCAGCTGGAGAAGGATGAGATATGGACAGATCTTGAAAAAGTTGCTTGATCCAAATAACCTCACAACTAAGTGCAACAAGGGCGCGATATTCAGCCTCAGCTGAACTTCGAGAGACCTTCTTTGAACCCCATGACACTAAGGCATCACCAATAAAAAGACAAAATCCAGAAATAGCTCGTCTGCTATCAATACAAGCAGCCCAATCACTATCGGAAAAACCCTGCAACTTAGGAGAAGAAGAGCTGGAAAAGAAAAGACCATGAGCTGGAGTGCCTTTAAGGTATCTAAGAACACGATATGCTGCATCTAAATGAGCTTGACATGGCCGAGCCATAAATTGAGCCAAAGCATGAACTGAGCATGCAAATAAGACTTCACTTGAGAAACAAATGTCATATCATTGGAAGCAATGATAACATCATCAACATACACTAAAAGTGCTGTAAAAGAAGAACCATGCACTTTAGTGAACAAACTGTAATCTGCCTTACTTTGCTGATAACCGAGAGAAAATAAAGCATCGGAAAGCTTACGAAACCATTGACGACTTGCTTGCTTTAAACCATATAATGACTTCAGCAATTTACATACCTTTTGCTCCCCCTCTTTGGCAAATCCGGGTGTAATCACCATGTATACTTCCTCATCCAAATCACCATGCAAAAATGCATTATTGACATCAAGCTGTTCAATAAACCAATGTTGACTTGCTGCCAATGCCAATAAGCAACGAACAGTAGTCATTTTAGCTACCGGAGAAAATGTCTCAGCATAATTGTTGGAAGTCTCACATTGCTAGAGAAACTAGTCAATGTGCTCCTTATAAGGTTGTGGCATCCCTCACTCCTCAAAGCGTCTTTTGGAGTTGAGTTAGGCCCACCTTTCACATATTGTGTAAATTCTAATATGGTATAAGAGCAAAATTCCTAGTTTGTGGTCCACCGTCACCCGTTTCCACGTGTTGGCTTGGATGTCCTCCCGCCACACGTGAGAGGGCGTGTTGGAAGTCCCACATTGCTAGAGAAACTAGTCAATGTGCTCCTTATAAGGTTGTGGCATCCCTCACTCCTCAAGGCGTCTTTTGGAGTTGAGTTAGGCCCACCTTTCACATATTGTGTAAATTCTAATAATAATCAACACCTTCTTGTTGTGTGAATCCTTTGGCAACAAGGCGAGCCTTGTATCGTTCCAAAGATCCATCAGCCTTAAACTTCACCTTATACACCCACTTGCAGCCAATGGCTTGCTTCCCGGGAGGTAAGTCAGTAAGTATCCAAGTATCATTGGCATTAAGAGCAGCCATTTCAGCAAGCATGACCTCTTGCCATTGAGGATGTTTAGCAGCTTGGGTATAAGAAGTTGGTTCAGGATGTGTAGAGATGGCTAAGGTAAAAGCTTGGTGTGAAGGAGAAAGTTTGGAATAAGAGATATACCTTGCAATATTAGTAACCAAACCAGAACCTTTGTGCCTTGAAACTGAAGAAAGTGAGTTATCAAAAGAATGAATTAACTGGCAGTGATAATCTTGCAAATAGGAGGGTGGATGTCTGGTACGATTAGATTTTCTAGGAGGAGGAATAGAAAGCTGATCATGATGTGTTGAAGTGAGTTCATGAGAAGCAGGTGGAGTGTCGAAAACAGAAGCATCAGAAGAAGAATTGGAACTGTCAGGTGCAGATAAAGGAAGAACAAAATCTGATAGAGGAAGGGAATTTGAAATATCAGCAGATTTGAATGGAAAAGAGAGTTCATGAAATATTGGGTATGTTTGAGGGTGAAAATTTTGGGTATTGGGGTTTGGAAAATATTATAAAGTAAAGAAATGTTATGGGAGTTGGTGAAAAGTGAAGAAAGATATTTGAGCCCAAATATTTGGGCTCCAAACATCCCCATTATATCTCTGGAAATGAAAACACACTTAGTGTCCAAGTTAAGAAGTTTATATCCTTTGACACCATAAGGATATCCTAAGAACACACACTTGTGTGCACGAGGAGCAAATTTGGATTTATGAGGAAGGACATTGGTTGCATAGCAAAGACAATCGAAAGCTCTAAGATGGGAATAGGTAGGCTTGATATTAAACAACATTTCATATGGAGATTTGTTGTTTAACAGAGGAGAAGGAGATCGGTTTATCAAATAAGTTGCAGTCATAACACAATGATCCCAATAGGACAAAGGAATATTAGATTGGAATCTAAGTGCTCGGGCAACATTTAAAAGATGCTGATGTTTCCTCTCTACAACCCCATTTTGTTGGGGAGTGTAGGTGCAGCTAGTTTGGTGAATAACTCCCTTAGAAGAGAAGAAAGATTGCATATGAAATTCTGATCCATTATCAGATCGAAGAATTTGGATTTTAGCATGATGCTGAGTTTCAACTAAGCTGAAAAAGGATTCCAATATGCTACGAGTTTCTGATTTAACGTGCATTAGATAAATCCAAGTACACCTAGTAAAATCATCAACAATAGTCAAAAAATAACGATGACCATTAGTCGTAGCTATTGTAAAAGGACCCCAAATGTCACAATGAATAAGTGCAAATGGTTGAGTAGTATGAATAGAACTCAATGGAAAAGGAGAACAATGTTGTTTAGCTAAAGGGCAAACTTCACATTGATGTTTATTGGAAGTATGCAAATGAGGAATTACATCAGTTAAAAGATGCATTCTAGAATGAGACATATGTCCTAACCGAGTATGTCATAAGGCCGTGGTTGTATTATTGACAAAAGCATTAGAAACAGAAGCAAATTGGAGTAAGTATAATCCATCCTTTTGATCAGCCACTCCAATCGTTTTCGAGGCATGAAGGTCCTGTATAAGGCATTTATGTGACATGAAAAGCATAGCAAAATGAGAGGTTAAAGTGAGTTTAGTAACAGAAATAAGATTGAAAGAAAAAGAAAGAACATATAAGACATCATGAAGAATCAATTCGAGAGAGATATGAACTGATCCAATATGAGTCACTTCAGCTGTATGGCCATTTGGTAAACTGACAGAGGCATGAATTGTGTTTGTGATAGTGGAAAACAGAGAAAGAGAGCATGCTATGTGATCTGTGGCTCCACTATCAACAATCCAAGTATTAGGAGAAAAGGAAGAATTGACAGCATGGTATGTAGAAAAACTACCTGCCATGTGAACAAGATTCGAAGATGGAGAAGGCATGCTGATTGGGGATTCAAGCTGGTGCTGATTTTGAAGAAGGCTAAGAAGTTGGTTGATCTGTTCTTGTGAAATCTGAGCAGTAGAGGAATCTGATTTTACTGAAGCTTGATGTGTTGAATGAGAAGTTGAATATGGTACTATATGTGAAGAAGAGTTCCCCCGAGAATCAGTATAACTTTTCTTCTTGGATATCCATCCTGGAGGATAGCCATGTAATTCAAAACACTTCTCACGAGTGTGTCCTCTTCGATTGCAATAAGTACAGATTGGGCGTTCTTTCTGACCAATGCTGAAATTGCGACGAGGAACAGCAGCAGCAATTGTATTGGTTTGAGAAGTCATCATAGCAATTGTTTCGTGATTGAAGGAAGGGTTACGAGTAAAAGCTCTCTGCCTTTCTTCTTGAATTATCAGAGAGTATATTTCATTCAAAACAGGAAAGGGTTTCATGAGTAAGATATTTCCCCTTGTAGCAAGAAACGTGTCATTTAACCCCATAAGAAATATCATTGTCAACTGTTTTTCTTCTCTATCAGCAATAGTTCTTAAAACTTTGCATGTACAACCATCACAAATACCGCAACTACAAACTGGTAATGGAGAAAACTGATGCAATTCATTCCAAAGAGACTCCAGTTTTGTGAAATACTCACTGACAGAAGCCTGACCTTGTGAAATATTGTTGATTGTTTGCTGAAGTTCAAAAATTCGAGGCTCATTGCTTTGCTCGAATCGTTGCTTGAGCAAGTTCCACATCTTTTGTGCTGAATCAATGTAAAGAATCACTTGTGCTATGTCTGGAGTAACCGAAGCACAAATCCATGATTATACCATTAGGTTACATCGGTACCAAGCACTGAAATTAGGATCACTATAATTTGGTTGAGGAAGACTTCCATCCAGAAAACCAAACTTATTTCGAGCACCGATCGCCATCAACATCGCACGACTCCATGAATAGTAATTCTTACCATTAAGTTGTGGAGATACGATCGGAACGTTTGAAGTATCACCTGATGTGATGATATATGCACTGTTGAAAGTTGAATTGTTCGACAGATTGGAATTTTGATTTCGAACAGGAATTTCAACTTCATCGTCAGCCATAAAGTGAATTGATCAATGTTGCTTTGAGAAACAGAGTTTAGAGGAGCGTAATCCCTCTGATACCATGTAGAAAGTAGAACTTGTATGAAACTTTGAGAGATAGAGCTTTGAGATTGAATACTCGTATATTTCAGAATATCAGTAACAGAGTTACAAGAAGCCCATTTTTATGGAAATTGCTTCTAACTGAATAAGTAAAGTTGTAACAATGTAGTTATGTCCAGCTAAGCTAACAGTTAAACTATCCTCCAGCTAAGCTAACAATTAAACTAACCATCTTCCAGATGGTTAGTGCGAAGATTGGCGTGAAAAAAAAATGCAATCAAGTGCATGTTAAAGAATCGCCCATAGGCCCATAGTGAATGAGCCTTTGAGAAGGACCTGAATAGGAAAACTATGGTCATCTGAAACCTAAAAGTTCAGGTAATGAACCACGTCAAAGATGAATCAACCTATGATACAAGCAAAGAACAAAGAACAGCTCCAACATCAAAGTTCTTCAAATTTTTATTGATGTTCCTTAGCTTTAAACAAGCAGAGAAGTTGCATCATAGAGTAACCCGAATGCATTTGGAAGTCTAAACTGATTTAAAAAACATAAGAGCATGGTGTAATCTACAAAGACACTTGCTACGCAAAACAAATTTAACAAGCAAACTCATCAACCCATTCTCTGGATGCTAAACTTCAAAGAGTGATACCACTTCTTTCACAAAATTATTTCACCAAAGACGTATTGAATTCAAGGATAAATTCGAGCTGTAATGTAACATCGAATTCAAATAAGAGGGCACAGATACCCAACAAGTCCCTCAATGAAAAGTTATTACAAGACTATCTTCGCCACCTAAATGATAATCAACAGATAAGAAAGTTTAAAATTTGAGCTTATTAAAACCATTCAATTATCAATCCTGCAATTATCAACACCGGTGGCCTCCAAGGCGTAAAGCATGTGCTCAACGGTTCGAATTCTGAACCCATTCTTGCAGAGCGTCGTACAGAGAGGTGATTATTCGGTGAAATCGATGGACACAAGAATTGAATTGGACCGGAAGTCGAAATACCTTCCTCGGCCCGCAAGCTCCGACCATAGCTTCACCATGGAAATCTCACTAGAATGCAGAGTTGTCCCGGCCCGCTCTATGCATCCTGCGAGGGTTTGCTGAAGAATATAAATTATTATTAAAAAAAGTGAATTCGAGGACTAGAGATTACCTGGAATTAAGCAAGTCGCCTTTGACAAGTTGAGTCCCCCTTTCCAGCCACACTAATTAACAAAAGTTTTCCAACAGTTGCGTTTTTGGGAAGAAAGGAGGGGGAAGGATCCGAGTCGTGGAGCGGAGAGGAGGGGTCCAGAGCCAAGGTGTGGTCGATGATCCCTCGCTTCCGCTCAAGTCGACATTTCCTTCTTCTTCTTCTTCACGGATTGGCCATGGGAATCACTCGTAGAGAGTGTGAGAGAGAAAGGCTTGAGGGGAGGGGGAAGGGATTTCACGAAATAGGGCGCGCGCGGGGTGGGCGAATTTAATTGTATAAGGCGCGGGGGAGGTAGGGGGAACGACAGCGTTTCACTTCAAAGTTTTTTTTTATTTGTAGTTTTTTAATAATAATTTTATATTTTGTAGTTATATATTGTTAGTAAATTAAAAGCAGTTGTAAATTATAATAATATTTGAAAATATTTATACATAGTATTAAATACATAGCATATTATTTAATATTTTTTATAACTAGGTAATAATTTTAATTAAAAAAAGTTTATGGTAAGCTAATTAATCTCACACTATCTTTTTGTTTTAAATTAAATAATATTATATTACTAATCATTACAAATATATATGCTCATTATACACATATGATAATACATATCTCTAAACTACTTAGATTTAGTCAATAAAAATACAATTATCCTAACAATCATAAATATAACTTTCATAACATTATTTCTAATTCCATGTAACAACTTCAATTTTCATAAAACTCCTTTTAATTCCATATTTTATTATGTAGGTCTCCTAAAATATTTTTTAAATACATGACAAAATAAAATTATGTATAAAAAGGAATGAAATAGTCTATGAAATAATTATTAACATTAAATAAAATATATTTTTGAATTTTTTTTCAAATTATACCTAAAGCGGCGTTTTTAACAAAAACGCCGTTATAAGTATACCTTTAGTAGCGGTTTTTGAAAAAATCGCTGCTAAAGGTGAACTCTACGGCGGCGATCATACTCGGTCAGTATGACCGCCGCCGTAGATACCTAATTTCTAGCGTCGTTTTCAAAAAACGCTGCTAAAGGGGGGTCTGTGACCGCCGCTATAGGTAGTACCTTTAGCGGCGTTTTACAAAAAACGCTGCTAAAGATGGGTCTATAGCGGCGGTCGGTGACCACGACTAAAAAGACCGCCGCTACAAGTAAAACCTTTCGCTGCGTTTTGAAAAAAACGCTGCCAAAGGGGGTCTATAGCGGCTGTCATCGACCACCGCTAAAAAGACCGCCGTTATAGACCCCCTTTGGCAGCGTTTTTTCCCAAAACGCCGCAAAAAACAACATTTAGCGGCGTTTTTAGCGACCGCTGCTAAAAAGACCACCGTTATAGACCTATTTTTTTGTAGTGGCTATCGTCTTGTATTGTTATCTGATAACATAGTTGAAAATATTTCTAATTTAGGATTTGCGGAAGTTAAGCGTACAAGAGGAAGTGAGAAAAATCACTGATATTCTTGGAACATTACCAGGAAAGGAAAATTGAGAATCTTTCAACGGAAAAAATGTCACTTCCTTTTTTGTAACATACAAAGAAGGCAAGGGTAGAGGAATCTTCCGACGACGATGGTGATGATAACAGAGTGGTGGGTAGTCTTTGAAAAGAGATGTATTTAAAAATTAAGATATTATGGGGTTTTTGGTATAAAAAGTTTCTCTGGGAAAATAGAGGATTTGAGATTTTGGTGCTGAATAATCCAGGGAGGTAGAGATTGAAGACGAAGACATGAGGGGGAGGGTTCAATTTTGGAGCAGATAATGGAGGGTAAAACGGGAAGAAATTTTTTAAGTGTCTCACGTGGACAACACGTACTGTCAGTTTTAACTGAGAAATTGGCTTAGGAGTGGCAATCGACGGAAATCAGAAGTTTGTGGGCCTAATGTTACGAAATCAAGATAAAAAGGTGCAAGTATCAGGTACCCATAATTCTGGAGTGCAAAGTGTAATTTCTCGTGTGTGTATTACAAATTAGAAGGATTTAACTTTACGTGTTGTCCTATTAACTCATGATTATGATGGAGTTCGTGCTATCCATAAAAAAATCACTAAGAACACGTGGTCTAAATTTAGAAAAAGAAAAACGGAGACTAATATTTATTTATTCATGGAATTTTCACGCTATATGCAAATTTAAAAGTGTCCAACTTGCTTTTTTTTTTTCTAAGCTGTCCAACTTGCTATTTAACTATTCAAATATATGTCTTTTCCATACAGATACTCTTTTTTTGAGTAACAAGTGTATTAATTCCGTATGAACTGTACAAAAAAATAAGCCTAGCCCATAAACAAAGAAAAAACTCAGGTTTCCCAAAGAGCTACAACTCAGATAGTAAACACTAAAAACTAACTAGTTATCAACATCATTATGTCTTCTGTATGAGGTTGGAGTGGAAAAATTGGACCTACCGACGTGCATGGTTCACCATTTCACTAGGCAACCATTTCCCTAATTTCATATATCTTTGTTTTTTCTAGATCCCTAATTTCATATATCACCTATGTTTTTCTTTGCCACAATCTAATCTAATCAAATCAACCATTTCGTTTGGTTTGATTGGATACTAGTTTTTAAAGAGTGCCACGGACTCATAGACGTGTACACACATTACGAATTTGCCTTCATATTTAGCTCTCTTAATCCCAACAGTGGCATGATTATTTACGATCCAGTGACATTGTTAGTTGGTATTTTTATTCATTGACAGTGTATATGTGATGTGATATAGTTTTAATGACAAAAGAACAACAAAAAAATCTCTAAATGTCAAGCTGCATAAGCCACTTATATATAAACAAGAGATTTAAATGAAAAGCTAATAGACGATTCTAATCAAATTGATGAACTTTGTACTAATTATAAATAAGGTCTCTGGGATCATAGACTTTCAAGGAAACGATGAAATTTAAAAAGAGATAGACACAATAGACTTCAGTAATCATCTCCTGTTCAAATTACATGATGTAATTTAAAAAGAGATAGACACAATAGGTGAACCTCTCACACTATTAAATACTATTAATGTAAAGTTTTGGATAATATAAATCTTACAGTGTATTTCGTCAATTATATTTATCTATCTCTAACTTGCACCATACCATTCGAGTATGAATTATTTCTTAAAGCTCAACCTTAATCGTTGCTGGTTTCAACCCTCCTTTACCAAACATAATTGAAGGCCCAAAATTCAACCGGGCTGAGTATCTTGGGCTTTCTCGGCCTTTTTTTTGGTCGTGAACATCACGTCACCCCGAGTCTCTCATTTCGCAGGACACGGGAGAGAAAAGAAGGAGAGATCCACGTGGCGAATTACTATAGGGTGGAACAGCCTTCAGCTTGATCTCATTGGACAGTTTCGGGAAGAACACGTCGCAAAGCGTAGTTACACTGGCCGGTCTCCGAGTCATTCGATTCCCATTTTGTTGAATAAACAAAACGCCACGCGCTCTCTCTGTTTCTCAGGGACTCAAAGCACTCGCCAAGTGCCATACCACAGAGGAAGAGAGGGAGAGAGAGTGTTTCAGAAAGGAACGGTGATCTCGTTTGTCTCGTAAAAAACCCTAGTTTCCACAATTCCCTTCAGCAAAGATCTGAAATTTGTTCGCTCTCTGGAGAGTTCCCACTCTCTCTCAATCACCTGGAGTGTCTATGGCGCATCGAAGAACAAAGCTCTTGTTCCTCCTTTGCGCTCTGTGCTACGCTCTCTCCGCCATTGCAGGGTTGCCCATCTTCTCTTTCTCAGCCTCTTTCTCTCAAATGCTGATTATTGATTATGATTTCAATGGTTATATTTGTTGTTTGCTGGTCAGGAAGAGCTACTACGACATACTGCAAGTGCCACGTGGTGCCCCCGACGAGCAGATCAAGAGGGCGTATAGAAAACTCGCGTTGAAGTTCCATCCCGACAAGAACCCGGGAAATGAGGAGGCTAATAAGCGATTTGCCGAAATTAACAACGGTAGTGACAATTTTTCATATGCCTTCTTTGATTGCTTTGCTGCAGATGCTATTAGTGGGTTAATTATGACTGTTGCTGGACCAATGTATCTCTTCTAATAGCGTACGAGGTGCTGTCTGATAGCGAAAAGAGGAATATATACGATAGGTATGGGGAAGAGGGGCTGAAACAGCATGCAGCTAGTGGAGGCGGCAGAGGAGGCGGAATGAACATCCAAGACATTTTTAGCCAGTGAGATTTTCTTTTTTTGATACACTTTGCTTGTTGAATATTTGCATTGTTGAATAGGAAGTTGCATTTAGGAAAATCTTGATTATAGTCTATGCGCTGTACTTTGTTTTGGACCTACAAATAATGAGACATACTGTCCCTTTTCCGGATTGTTGTTGCATTGGATTTCATAGCTCTCTATATGACTCTCACCGAGTGAAATTTCCTGAGAACATAAAAGGCCCTGCCTAGAAGTTAAAAGTTATTTGGAGGTGTGCTATGCAAAACAAGCAAAACATAGGCATTGGTGAAGGAATGGACAGGAATTGCGGCTGGTTTTTCTTTGCTCTTTTTTGCGGTTTACAACTCTCTCTATATAGGAAATTGGTGCAGCAGTGTATAAACATATTAAAGGCCTAAAACCCATTTTTTGATATTCAATGGCAATTGTTGGCTGGCGTTTGATGGAAATTCAAGTGAAAGAATGGCCCTGAAAGAGTTATGCACCCTTGTGTTACACATAATGCATTAGGTTAATAAAGTTGATTTTGGGATTCCTATTATACTACATTTAGCGTTGTTTTCATTAACTTAAGGCTGGAAGCAATTATTGCACATGCAAGAATGGTTATCGTAGCCATGCAATTATCTGTAGGAGTGTAGTGACTGCTCGGACTTGAGTGGACAGATTGCTTTTCCTTGTTGCTCTTGTGACCTACCATCTATCTTGTATTGTATGCATCAACAACACACCTGTCTCTTTTTTACTGACTTGAGATTGCCTTCTAGGTTTTTTGGTGGTGGCCAAACAGAAGAGGAAGAGAGAGTCGTGAAAGGTGATGATGTGATTATTGATTTGGATGCAAGTTTGGAAGATTTATACATGGGAGGCTCCTTGAAGGTAATCTTATGATAGATATGTCTGATAATGTATGATAAATATATTCTCATACTACAGAAAAAAATCCCTAGTGATTAACACTACGGGACTCACATGTCACTACTGAGATTTTTTTTTTATAAGTAAGCTTTATTGAAAGAAAAGAGGACGGAACAGTACAAAGGCTATATTGATCCGTCAAAAAAAAACACACAGAAGTCTACAAAAGGAGAACCCAACACCCCATTAGCCCACAGAAACAAAGCCTGCAACATATCCCCTCTTAAACAGTCTAAGAGGGTCCTGCACCCAACACTCCTGAGACCTCTAAAACAGTCGCCAAGCTTCTCCAAGACCTCGGTCTCCACTTCAAGGGTCCTGCACCCAACACTCCTGAGAAATTCTGATGGGAATAATTGAACTACTAACAGTACCCATCATAATAATTGAACTACTAGATATGTCCTTATAAACAAAATATAAAAAATTTGATCCAGAATGACTAACACTCTGGAACTCACATGTCACTCCTGAGAAATTTTGATGGGAATAATTGAACTATTAACATTACTCATGACCACCCTATAATCTAATACTTCATTTTCTGTGGTTCTGTATTCTAATTTCTATGCTATTTTGTCCTATTCATTACTTGTGTTTACTGTATGAACAAAAGAAGGAAATACTGGCCCAGCTTATTATAAATGAGATTAGAGTTCGTTCATAGCAGTGTATTTTTTGGTGTTTTCTTATTTTGCATGACCTTTTATGTGGGATTGATCAGGTTTGGAGGGAGAAAAACATTTTAAAGCCGGCCCCTGGCAAGAGACAGTGTAACTGTAGAAATGAGGTCTATCACAAGCAAATTGGTCCAGGGATGTTCCAGCAGATGACTGAGCAGGTATATAATGCCTCTACCAATTCAGCAAAGTCAGTCTTTTGAAGGGTTTCCCTTATCTTTAGTTTCTAGGCAACAGTATGTATTTTCTTGTGGCTGCAGTGGTTGCCTTTATTTGGAATTATTTGCTATCTCTTGCAGTGGCATCACCACTTGGGCCATTTTTTTCTATCTTCATCTCTTCAATGACCACTATCTCTTGCATGTTGTTTCTTATATGATTACACGTCTCATATATATGCTCCTTCACTTTCAGGTCTGTGAACAATGCCCAAATGTCAAATATGAACGAGAGGGGTATTTCGTTACTGTTGACATTGAGAAAGGGATGCAGGATGGCCAAGTAAGATTTTATATTTTCCAATTTGTGTTATATTTGCTCTTGACATTAATGTGATTTCACAATGACGTTCTGGACCTCTCTTGCATTACTGTTTAGCCTGTTCTTGTTAACATGTATGTGACTATTTTTCAAAAAATTGAACGCAATGTATTTGTGATACAAAAGAGTTCCACTTTCTGAAATGTTTGAATCGGAGGAACCCCCCAAAAGCAGTGTTCCTCAGCACTTTAATCTGAAGTGTTTTTGGATTTTAGTGAAAAGATTATTCTTTAAGTAATCGAAAGAGAGAGAAGAAAGAGGAAAAAATAAAGGAAGAAAAAAATAGCTAAAGCAACACTCTTGTCATCCATACGTGGAATGCTGCTCTCTCTCAATTACTAACATTGTAAATGTAATTCGATCTTGATTTTTGGTGTAATAATTCATATGCTTCTCACAGGAAGTTGTTTTCTATGAAGATGGTGAGGCCATAATAGATGGAGAAGCTGGAGACCTACGGGTGAGCTCCTTAACATCCGTTTAGTGATGGGTTTTGTGCATCTAGTGTCTGCTGACAATTTATATCGTTCTTTGGGCAGTTTCGTATACGAACAGCGCCCCATGATCGCTTCAAAAGGGAAGGCAATGACTTGCACACTTCTGTTACCATAACACTGGTAGGTATCCCTGAATTCAGGATTCAGTGCAAGCAATAGCTGCAGTTATGGGTCAACACACACTGGATATCAGTAGTAAAACAACCCCCCCCCCCCCTTCTCTTCCCACATCCAGGTTAGAATGTTACACCATGGGTGTCTATTACTGTCTGTATGTCACACAGTGAGAACCACCATCCCTCTTCTCTAACGAAGTAATAGTTCTTCGGCAATTACTAGTTCCAAGAGGCAGGGTTACTTTTCAGTGCCTGAGAATTGTAGTTTGTAGAACATAGCGGATTGGAAATTTTAGGGTAACTTTGACTTATTGTGAGGCTTGTAGATTGTCCGAGCAAACATCAGACGTGGGGATCGTCAATTTGCCAGTTTGTTTGTCTTTTTAATCTTTGTTCTTTTGAAACTGAAGTACCTGTGGAGTTGATTTTCTGCACCCTCTTCAGGTTCAAGCACTCGTTGGTTTTGAGAAGACACTTAAACATCTTGATGACCATTTGGTGGATATCAGCACAAAGGTAAGGAAGGACATGTCCTCTGGCTTCTTTTTGTATCACTGAGATCAGGGGTTGAGTAGGTGGAAGAAACTATAATTAGCTACTTGCTTGACATGACTGTTTTAAACTACTCAGGGAATTACTAAGCCCAAGGAAGTGAGAAAATTCAAGGGGGAGGGGATGCCTTTGCACTTTAACACAAAGAAAGGGGATCTGTATGTCAAATTTGAGGTTTTATTCCCAACCTCATTAACAGAGCACCAGAAGTCGAAGATCAAGGAAGTTCTTGGTTAGGGTATAGGTAAAACATTTTTGTTTGGGTTCCAAGCCGTGCCTACTGTAAGATGATGACAGTGTAGAAAATTCAACGGACACTGAAGTTTCTCCTTTTCTTATTGGCTTCTTCCTCTTTATACTTTTTGCTTTAGCAGTATTTTTCTAAGATGTTGTTGTAGCCATTTAGGAAGGCTGTTTGACCCCCCATCGGCCGTACAGTTTCTCCCTTGTTCAAGGAGAACTATAACAGATGCTGAGTATCAAAAAATATACTGAGGAATGTTTCATTCTCCGTACACTTATCTTTTTCAAGCAGTTTATCTTTTGGCTTGCTTTTTTTTTTGTGACTGGTTCCTCGTTCTGTGGTGTGGCTAATGGTTTGCATCAGATGCACGAGTCTCTGTGGCCAATAAAATTGGTGAGTGGTTTGCAATCGATCACTGAGCACAAGTCAAGTGAAAAAACAAAAAGATCACTTCGAAACTAAAATGGACGGTCTTGATCACTTGGTCACTCGTTCATTCTTTGAGCCACTCGGATCGGTCACCCACCATTTAAACCACCCAGACATTTTTCCATGTGTGAAACCTAAACCACCGCCATTCACGTGTCGTCGTCTCCAAATGGGAGGAGTAGCTCTATGGTATGGAACTCTTTATATAGTTGACAATAATCTATAAGTAAACTCTTCTCCGCGCCAGCCCATTCTCATCAAGACTGACTTTTAGGTGTTCCTCGGCTGTTTTGCAGAACTTAAAAAATCCGTTACACCACCATAGCGGATGAACTGAAAAATCATCTCGAATTTTCTTTTCTTTTCTTTTCCTTCTACCCAAATGTTGAGATTTGAACGGATGATTCGTATGTGGTGAGTCAAAACCTATTTTGGAAAGATCCGAAATTCTCCTCAATTCTCTAATCTTGGTCTTTTTTTTTTCTCGAAAAAAGAACTAATAGATTAAAAACAAGAAAACAAAACGGAAAGACAACAAGACAACAGGACAGAAGGGACAGAGAAAACCAGCAAAACCCTCGGACGGATCAGAGGAACCACTATATACTCCATGCAGGGCAGAGGGAGTGATGGCCGGACATAGTAGGCAGAGCTACTAGGACCTAGACAAGCCGGTAAAGTTGCCATGTAGAAGCTTTCCTTTTTTTCTCATCTGAAATTTAGAAGGAATACTAGCCGTTGGAAAATCTCTACCAAGTTTGAAATTGCTTGCATTACAAATAGTCTCTTATATTTCGGACAACTAAATCACGAAAATCTTCAGTAGATCTTCCACATAAGCAACATATTGGGAAAAAAATATATTCGTAGGAATTGAACCATGATATATGGTCATTGTTCAGCTTGCAAGTGCTAGAGATAATATCATAATCAAATCTTAAAGATTTGATATGATATTATGATTATCACGATATAAATTTTTGATATTTCAAATTCAAATTCAAATGTAGAGATTTAAATTTAAATATAGGATATTCTCCTTTATCTCTATAAATAGAGATCTAATCTGTATGGACTTATAATACAAAATAGGCTTTCACATAGTTCTTCTAGACCGAACCACTTAAAATCTTTTGTCTCTTGTTACTATTTCTCTCTCCTCTTCATTTTAGCCTTTTTCTCCTGCAAGTATTTGAATGTCCTTCCCATTGCATTTTCTCTCCATATTTCCCTCCCAACGATCCTCAAAGATTTGCTTCCGTTCATAGAATCTATGGTGCTAGCAATGTTGGAAAGATGCTCCTGGTACGTATTATCTTTCTATTTACGTACATATATACTTTAATGACTTAAAACTACTCCATGCGAATGATCGATTACAATAATAAAGTATTCAAAGAACGGTCGACTTTGGATTAATGTGCATAATCCGGAGCCTGCCATGACAGTTTTTCAGCAGCTCGTGGATCACGCATGTCGCATGACTTTCGTGTTATTCTTTCTGTTTCCACCTCCAAAAGCTTCAATCCTTTCTAGATTCTTTGTTTTTTTTTGTTACAACTGTTAGTACTATAAGATCTGAATGTTTTTGTTATATATTTGGATTTCTCAGACATTTCTTTTTCTTGCTCTTTACCATTTCATTGCCCAAACTCAGCAACTCTCACCCCATCTCCGAGCTCAAGCAGCCGACATTTTGTATTTGGAGGCAGAATGGCGCATTATAGACTCTGTTTATGGATGCGTCGGTATTATCTCTCAGTTGCATCAACAGATACAGAGTGCAGAAAGCCAGCTTGCTAAGATCCAAGCCGAGATTGCCTTCCTCGATGCTAGTGCGCATGAGGCCCAACTTCAGCAAAATTGAAGCCCACTTCCAAAATTCAACAATCTATTGCCCAAAGATATTACTTTATTTTTCAACAAATTCAACAGAAAAAAGGATTAATTGTTCTATTTTTTAGTTTTCGTTCTTCGAAATCCTTATCAATCTATTATTGTTATCTGATCATTTGCCACTACTCAAACTGGTAAGGGGCCATTCTAATCTGGATTAGAACGGGCGTGTAACCAAATAACAGTTATGGGCCATGTTTGGTCCAAGAAAGTAGGACTTTAGCCATTGTGTGGGCTTCGACTTTATATGAACTTTACGCATTCTTCTCCGCGAACCAAAGATAAAGAATTGCGCTGAAAATATATAAAAGGAAAAACGGCTAAGCACGAAATCACCAAAACTCTCTTTCATCCCTCCTATATACAAAAACTAAAAGCCCACTTATATACATTCCGAATTACAATTGGTCAAAGGTTCACCCAAAGATCTATAGATTTGCCTTTTGAGTAGAATAAGAAACATCATAAACGTTTTCCACCAAATGCTAATATTTGAATGGAGGACCATATGCTAACCCGGCTCTTGGGGGGGGGAGAGAGGGGAAGGGGAAGAGAGACACCCCCATACTCACTCGTCTACTCTTAGCATTTTACCAGACCAGAAAATTACAGCAGAGGTTAGTCGAATGAAAAACTAACATATTAATAGTTTGATCCTAGTTTTCTTCGTCTGCCTCAAAAACCTTCCTCAACTTCTCTTCATCTGACTCAAAAACCTTCCTGGCTTGTTTCAGCTCCTCGTTCATGGAGAGCAACTCTGTACAGCGGTTAAGTTTTGGCAAGTCCTGCAGGATCAAAGAGTAAGATCAGCATTTGCTGCCATCAAATAGAATAACAAATACTTAGATTAAAAAAAAAAACTTTCAGCAAATACATTTAGCAGCAGCATATATCCCACATCTATGAAAAAAGAAGGGCATCAAGCATCTCCAGACTACAATACGTGGAAAGTTTCTTTCACGTATATTCTTTCCAATCACTCTCAAACAGAAAATAACATAATGAAGTACCCTTGCTGAATGATATCCCTCAAGCCAAATGCATCCATAAATTCTAGGTGAGTGATGTGAAGTTTAAAAATGAAAGGGAACTAATCAAGGTGCCTTGCGTATCAGATACAGAAAATCCTCAACCGACAGCTTTCCGCGCTTTGATCCAATATCTTGGGCTTTATGTACCTGCAGAAAAGTTAAAGATAATAGTGGTAGCTCCCATAACATCTCAATTTCGAGCAAGAAGAAATGGGCACCCAAAAAAGAACCTACCAAATCTGTTATATACTCCATAACAATGTCCTCCACAAGCGCCATACTCTCTGGAAGCGGCTGATAACAGAATAACAACCATGCATATTACTATAACATTCCAAGACACAAGTCTACTTAAAGTGGATACCGAAATTACAACTTTTATTATCTGTTTTAGTTCAATTAGGCATGGATAATCAAGTAATGGACAGATGAGATGAATGCAAATGCATATAAAGCCGAACATGGATGAGAATATGGAGGTCTCTTCTACTGGTTTCAGTTTGTTCTGCGCTCCACTAATCCTTGAGACACTGCCAAAAACTTTTGGTACAAGTCTGTTATGACATGCGATGAATTAGGCAAACCTTCTCTTTCAGTCGCATAATTTTTATCCTATTAACTTATGCAACTTCTGCTATGATACTCTTACCTGGCTTTAGGCTTCACAAAATCCAGAGGTGACTCATAATATATAACTATCTTAGTCACCAATGTGAACGGAGCACTCAAAACTGACTTATGAGATGCTTTTGCAAGGTCATGATAACAGATTATGAAGAACTTTTGGTTTCAAACAAGGGGAAATCTCATCATGCTTTCAGAGCCAAGGTTAATTCAGTTCTCTTTCTTAACCAGGGTATTTAGATACCCAAGACCAGTAACAACAATCATCGTTGCTAACAAGAAGTATGGTGCTTCTATTTAGCCCCCTTCACGTATTTCCATTCGCATTTCTAATCTCGTCTGAGACCACATTCTAAAACCGAAATACATTAAAATAGGCTCATATACCCATATCATCACGATACAGAACTTCATTACAATTTCAAAAGGTCACCAATCACCCATCAAAAACAATATCTTAGGAAGTTTTGGTCCAAATCCATTAACTTTTTTTTTATAAGTAGTCCAAATCCATTAACAACAACCAAGTTACCAGCTTTTGTATGGTGTACAAACACAAACCGCTATATAAATGGATGGTAATACTTACATTAGGGTCATCTCCAAAACCATACATCATATGCTGCACTGTAAAAATCACAAAGAAGAAGAAGACTTAAGGACGTAAGAACAAATTATGGAATAAACCCAATAAAGCAAAAAAGTTTTTGAATACTTGCATTCTTTCTGAAAAACTCCTCGTTTGCGCTTAAATGAAGTTTCAGAGGCCTGTGACGACCCAGCCTTGGACTTTGAAGAGGGTCCTGCAGAACTATTGTTCATCCTCTTCTCGAATCTGACACAATAATCACTGTAATTCCACGCCTAACTGGATATAATAAAGCCAAAAGATTCGTAATATTAGCAAGCATTAAAGAACTCAATGATACTGACCAAGCTTAATCGAAAACGTGCAACTGAAAAACTATGCAGACCCAAAATCTTCTTAACTTCACAATTCCTGGAAACTATGGGAGAAATTCTAATGGTCCAAAACATAATTGGCAAGGTGCTGGCTACAGATTTGATATCTCCATGAATACCCTTACACGAAATTCATTTATTAGTAGTGCTCTGACTAAATCATTAGGGGATACCACAAACATATTTGTATACCACGAAGACATCAATATCAGAGACTCAAGTACAATTTCATTATGCTCCTAGAAAATCTAGGGAACTTATCAATACTTAAATATTTGCATCAACATTTCCAAACATTCTAACGTATTCAATTTTCAAAAATTGGCACAATGACCCCTGATATATAACTAAAATAATCATACAAGGTGCATGTAATCAAGGTTTCATCCATGTTGAAAAATCTAGCCAAAATGTGCGTACCAGTTTCAACTTAAAAATAAAATTGAGTATTAGGTTCCAACAACAAGCAATTCATGTGCCACCCATACTCCTAAGTTATTAGGTTCTCTCACAGACTAGGGAAGCCATAGCTGTGCTACAAATGATCTTCAAAGTCCCAGATTTTGTAAAACGTAAACAAGAAGAAAAAGAAGAAGCTTAATTCTTTCAACAATACCCAGCATGGCTGAAGAATCATGGGGTCCATCCCTTAGGTATGTTCATGCAGGTATCTTCGTTCTTAAACGAAAGTAAAATATCAATCTAGATTGATGAAGACTCCTAGCATATGCTCTCTGTCAGAGAGATCATCAGAAGCAAATTAAATAGAGGTAATTGTCAATACCGAACAACCCAAATGCAAAAATTGGCAGCATCTACCAAATGCAAAAAGCAAAAATAAATCAAAGCATCTACCAAACCCAAACAAATCAGCATCTACCAAACCCAAACAAATCAACATCTATCAAACCCACAAATAAATCAAAGCGTCAGTACCGACCAACAATCACGAAACCAAAACAACCCAAATGCAAAAATCAATTTTTCCCCTTCCCAACAAACATGAAGGAAGAAGGGAGAATAACTGACAACTATGGCGGTCGGCAAAGGTAGGCGCGGCCGGCGTGGGGAGAGTGTCGTGCGATTTTAGGGGAGGGAGGGAAGATGCCGAGAGATGGGGACTGCGGACGGACTGGGGAAAGCAATCGGTCGGGGTGGGGGGGGGGGGGTGTTCGTGTTAAGGCCTGGTCCTAAAGGGCCAAAAACGGCGTAGTTCTCTTTAAAGATAAACTGTGCCGTTTTACCCTTTTAAAGAAAAAATTTCCGGTTTACCGCCCAGTCAGTGTCACCGGTAAAATTATCAGAATTTTATACTTTTAACCACTGGTACCAGAACCGCGTTTGTTTTCAAAATTTAAGGAAATATTTTTTAAAATTTTGAAAACTTTTTAAATATAAATTTTTTTTAAAAAAATTGTAGAATGTGTTGGTGTAAATATTAAAAAATTTAAAATGTATTTAACTTATTTAAAATTTTGATATCCTAATTTATTAGATTACCAAACGTCACGTAAGTCTAGTGCCAAAAACTCGATACGGGGATAATTGAATGGATAAAAGGTCCCAAGTGACCCGGGTCAAAACACACGTCCAGACAGGGGAGGGAGGGAGGGAGTGTTCCACGCACGTGTTTCTCCAGAGCGGGACAGAAACAAGTGGGTTGGGCTTT
The DNA here is from genome assembly GCA_963930655.1 of Myrica gale. NCBI lineage: Eukaryota > Viridiplantae > Streptophyta > Magnoliopsida > Fagales > Myricaceae > Myrica > Myrica gale. Next base: position 13,273,176 of record OZ005614.1, read on the forward strand.
GTACACTGTGGGGCGGATTGTTGCAGCAATTCTTGATGAATTTTTTTATATGAATTTCAGGGATCAAAAAGAAAATGGATAAATACAAAGTTTGGTCCTTATGGTTTGCTATAAAATTAAATAAGCCTTTAAAAAAAATTGCGCGTAAAATCAAATCTTATATTTAACTACTTTTATATTAGGTACTTCCGTTTATCATCGTCTACTTAGTTAACGACAAATTTGAATCTGCTCAGTCATGTCACCTATTTTGCCAGCTCAGCCCACCACATCAAAACACATAATGCGCTACGTTTCAAAAAAGGAAGGAAGAGGAGAATGGTGTAAACACCAAGACTAAGGCAAGCCTAAAAAGTGCTCTTCCTCTTCCTTAATTGTCAATAAGAAAACTCTTGTTGTTGTCTCACATGACCGGGATTTCCTTAATACTGGCAAGCATTGCCGTGACTGAAAGCTTCTCTTTCTTCCCATCTTTCGAAATGTCTTTGCTACTTGCCTTAGTCTTGGTGGTTACACCATTCTCCTCTTGCTTCTTTTTTTGAAAAGTGGCGCATTATGTGTTTTGATGTGGTGGGATGAGCTGGCAAAATAGGTGACATGGCCGAGCAGATTCAAATTTGCCGTTAACTAAGGAAACCAGTATAGACAGAAGGACCTAATATAAAATCAGTTAAATATAAGAGATTGATTTTAAGCACAATTTTGTTTAAGGACTTATTTGATTTTAGAGCAAACCACAAGGACCAACTTTATATTTATCCCAAAAGAACAAGGGCCACCAAGACCCAGGCTAGCAAGCGTCACGAGATTGGATTCCGCACATCCTGACAGTTCTGTATGTGGTAGTTGGATACCGGTCGGACGACGTGTGCCTGTCCTCTGCTCGACTTTTTTCCCTCCTGGTCGGTTCCTCTTCTACTCTTGTTGGTTTTGCCACTCACCTTCGTCATCGATTTTTTTGGATCATTTTAGCATACTACCTTTTATGGGTTCTCTGTCTCATGTGGGTCCATGTAGGCCTTTTGGTCCCCTTACTCGTTGGCACGTCGCCTCTTTTGAGATTCTGACCCACCTTTTAGAACTTGTTCGTGAGGTCTTTGATCCTCCTTAATTTTTAATAAAATAATTTGTTTTGATAATAATAATAATAATAATAATTGACTATTAGATCATAATTACGTTATAAACGTTTAACATATGGGCCCTAGCTAAGCTTGAGCACCAAAACAAACATATCAAAATAAAGTAAGCACTCTAGCGCGCGCGCTCTCTCTCTCTCTCGATCCTTTTGAACATTTGTCAAGTGTATTGTTTTTGTTTATATTATATCTTTTTTTTCCTAAGCATTTATATTATATCATATGTTCAATTTCTTTATATTATTATTTGCACAAGAATTTAATTAATTACTTAAACCCACTAAACATTACAAATACAATGTTCTACCCCCAAAACGAAGAAGACTTTAACTTCTCAATGAGAATTGATGTTTCTAGATTTAAGAAGTAGAGGCTAGCTGAGGTTACATTTGGTTGGAAACTTTAATTGCATGCCTCTAAATTGCCTATATTGTTTGGAAGGTACCAGGGAGATGACAGTTTATGGCAGCAGAGGTTGAGCCTGAATTAAGCTATTTCTCAAACCCAACCAATGAACTAACTTGTTGGTACATTGTAGCTCTACATTATGAGTGTGGAAAATCATGGGGTCCTTATGGTCCATCCAACTCCCACCCACTTTAGGCACTCTTAATATGGATTTGAAAGGTTTCATGGCCCAACCTTTTCCTACCTAAAAGGACACGCGCGAACTCCTGTGAGCCATAACAAAAATTAATGGTCCCTTTGTTGGGCGAAGAGTTTTGGGAACATCCGATTCAAAATTTTATTTTTTTCCCAACCATCTCCCGTTTTAAGATCCTTTAAATCAGAACCAATATCCTTCAAGGGCGGTCCTCGGCTCGACTTGCCTGGTAATTTAAGCCGATTTGCTGACTGAAAGCACCGGTGAAAGGTTACCAAAATCTGCCCTCACAAAACTTTTTTTTTAAAAGAGAAATATTACAACGGAGCTCAGAGTTTAAAATATTCCTACTAACATTTTTTAGATAACAAGGAAAAAATCTATACGACAGACCTTTGGAGTGAATCCACCTAATGCACAAGTTAATTCCGAGAAGTTAGCACAGACTCATCCACATCTTTGTGACTTCTGTTTACGTAGATTATGATATTCATTCCGTAGGAAATCGAACATGTGACCTGTGCGCCTAACCTACACAAGTACAGATAAATCCTAAATACTGATGCAACCCGCAATGAATTATTCCTCATAATTCCATCAAATCTGATGAACTATCTCCAAATTAAACATTAATCTCTACTAAACCCTCTAGAGAAGGGGTCCAAGGTTTTAATCTTTTTAAAAAAAAAAAACACGTAGCTTAATTAGTGCTTAAACTCTTAGGTCATGGGGTTGATTTTTATTTAAATCACATTTAATGACAGATTACTAACACTTTTGTTTTTATGTGTTTCTCATATTATATTACATGTAAGAAACGTTTGTTTTTTTCTCTTTATTTGTTTCGTGAATATTAGTAAAAAGAATGCAAAATTATTTTAGAATCAACTTTTTTTTATTAATTTGTCTAGTGAATGCGTTTTGGAATCAGCTTTTATTTTATTTGTCTAGTCTAACCAGACTAAACTTTGTTTTCCAATTTTACTAAACGGCAAGTGTTTCTCTTAGGCAGGCGCGTATCTGGCGGAAGATATAAATTATATATAAATAAAACAGGAAGGCAATTCCAAAAACTTTATAAAAGTGCTTTACGGACACGTCACCGGTCTGTTTTCGTTCGGTTCATCTGCTCCTCTGACGTGGCGGCAACCATATAGATATATGGAAGGTTTGAGTAGAAAAATTTTGAATATTAAAATTTATAAAATATTATAAAGTAAAGATATTTGATAAGAATGAGTGAAAAAATAGAAAGAGAATTTTTTTAATAAATATTATAATAATAAGAAATTATATAATAAATTTTTAATATTAATTCTAAACAATTGACCCAATTATTTGCGGCAGAAACATCCCCGGACGTATTCCCCCACAAGGAACTGACGGCGAGAGCACGCTTCGGCCTTCGGTACCATGCTACGTATCCAGTATCCACGACAGATCTAAAAAAATAAATAAAAATAGACAATAGAACCCAGACACGACGTCGCCCGGATAAGTCAAACCATCCTAACTTCCTGGAAATAGAAACACTAATAAATATTTATTCAAAAATAAAATAGAAAAATTGTTCCGGAGTTTTTCGAATTTTTTTAGAAAGATCGTTAAAAGGGCGTGGAAGGTTGGTGACCTATTTAAATGCTGTATTTCTCTCTTTCCGAGTTCCGTCTCTCCTTAAAGAAGAAGAAGAAGAAGAAGAAGAAGAGGAGGAAAGAGGGAAAACACTCAAGTCTCAAGTTGAGAGATTGTGGCCTGTGGGTACACGTCGTGGGCGCACCCTTGAAAGCGGACGTTACTATTTATGTGCTATAAATAAAGGACCGAAGAAACAGAGGCATAGAGAAAGAGCTAAATTGAAATGGACACTTTGTGCTTGAAGACGGGTATTCATGGGGGGCTGGGCTCCTCGATCTCCGCGTGCAGTGGTGGTGGCGGGGGTCTAGATGCCCGTGCGACCCCGTCCCAGGTGAGCGCCGTGGGGAGGTCCAAGGCCGAGAGGAAGGGAGCGCCTTTTTTGAGGTTCCCGTTCAAGTACCCGTTGAGATCTCTGTGGCCGTCGAAGAAAGTTGATGGGAACATTAGGTACAATGGGTTGGCCGTAGACGACGCCGCTCTGATGGAGAATACTACTGTCAAGAAGATCAGCGAAGGGATGGTTGGTTTGCAGGACGAGGAGGAGGGGCAGAGAGAGAATTGGGTATTGAAAATTTTGCACCTGAGGTCCTTGTGGAAGGAGAGGAGCGCTGACGTTATGGATGTAGAGGAGGAGGATGAGAGTCCTGTGGCCATTGATCAGAGAGTTGGCGCCGATGGCAACGACGATGAGGAAGATTGTGAGGTTTGTAGAGTCGGTGATGATGACGACAAAAAAGAAGAGATTGAATTTGATAGGGATTCGTTCTCGAGGTTGCTAAGGAGGGTGTCCTTGGCCGAGGCCAGGTTGTATGCTCAAATGTCGTATTTGGGGAACCTGGCTTACTCCATTCCCAAAATCAAGGTACCGACTTTTTTTTTTATATTGAATCTCTTGTAATTTCTTTGATTTTGATTGCTCTGTGAATTTTGGAAATTTCTTCTTTCGATGACTTTCGGGAATGGTTTCTTGAAATGTGGAGGTTTTGGATTTGATTTGGATTGTGGGGTCGGGGTTTATGAGACCAGAGATCAAGTTTCCCATTCTGTAAATTAGTTTTTTTTTTTGGTTTTGGAGTTTTCATGCCGAGAGGCACCTGGATATGACTGAGATCTGTTTCTGGTTCAGCTGTTGAATCACATTGCTCGAACTATTAACGTTTCTACTTTTCATTCAATTAGTTCAAGTTCAGGACAAATATTTCTTTTTTAACTTTTGAAGTTTTCTTGTTTTATTCTGAAACTTTGGATCAAGACGGCATTTTGTGAAATAGTTTTGATTCTTTCCAGATGATTTTCGCTTGAGATAGGAACGTTGAATTAGAACATTGAACCTATTGGGGCCAATGCTGTGTTTGTACAATGGAATTAGGCTATTAGATTCGGAATCAGATGAGATTCAAAGGGCTCCCCTAGCACAGATTGAACTTTTTTCATGCCCCTACCTTTTACTTACAATGTTCGTAGTGGTTCGTCATCACCCTAGGTTTTATCTTTTTGGAAAAAGTTTTGAGTGTGGAGATTCCAATTTAATGGTCGTCTGTTGTATTTTTGTAGCCCATGAGGTGAATATGGACGTAATGGAACTTGATATCTCAATGTCCTGTTTTGCAGAAATTTTTAGTGATATTTGGTTTGGTTCACTTCCTAAGATTTGATTTTTCATATCAAGTTGCATGCACTTAATATATGGTGATTGTTTGATAATCCAGCCAGGGAATCTCCTGAGATATCATGGTCTGCGTCTTATAACTACTTCAATAGAGAAGAAGGAACTGGGCAAAAAAGCTGAGAAAAATCAGTTGTCAGCTGAAACTCCAGAAGCAGAAAAGGAGACGAAGGATGAGGTGGAAGGCAAGGAGCTGAAGAAGGAAGGGTATCGGATAAGTGCATCTGCTGCATATGAAATCGCTGCCTCTGCTGCCTCCTATATGCATTCTCATACAAAGAGCATACTTCCCTTCAAATCCTCAAAAACTGTGGCAGGGGAACATTATACTGAAGGAAGTGATGGAAGAAATGATGGTCCTAATATGATGAATTCAGACATGGCTTCTTTCATGGCTACTACTGACTCGGTGACAGCTGTGGTTGCTGCGAAGGAGGAAGTCAAGCAGGCTGTTGCAGATGATCTGAACTCAACACGTTCATCGCCCTGTGAGTGGTTCATATGTGATGACGATCAGAGTGGTACAAGATTATTTGTCATTCAGGTATGGTGAATCTATAATTAATACTATTTGCGTTTGGCAAAACTATTTTCTAGGGGTAAGGTAACATTGTACTACTTACGCTACTTACAAATTTTTTACCTTTCAAAACTGGGTGTATTGGTCCATGTTGAACTATGTTCTAGCTTTTCTAGCCGGTAGACCGATAGAGAATATAATGATATAAGATGCTTATCAGGACAGAGTTAATTTGATTGCTAATTTTTGGCATGTTTTATATATTTGCTTGCACTCAAATTTTCCTGTGCAGGGGTCAGAATCACTAGCTTCTTGGCAAGCAAATTTACTTTTTGAGCCTATTCAATTTGAGGTAAATTCTATTATACTGTTTTTGTTTGGTTTTTTTCTGGAATTTGCCATACCTATTTGACTATTTTGAAACGTTTCTGTTTTTGAACTATTGGTTCCAACTGTAAGTGATAATTGAGATGTAAATTAGTTACATGCCTCCTTTATATCAAGTTTATATCAGGCAAGAGCAATGTATGTGCAGAGCTTGTCTTCTGCTAATAGCTTCTGTATAAATTTGAATTATGCTTATATTTTTGAAAACTGAGAAATGTGATATTGTTGTACAGGGACTAGATGTCCTTGTTCACAGAGGTATTTATGAGGCTGCAAAAGGGCTGTATCAACAGATGTTGCCTGAGATCCGTGCACACCTAACATCTCGAGGAAACAAAGCAATGTTCCGTTTCACTGGGCACTCTCTTGGGGGAAGCTTGTCAGCACTCATAAATCTCATGCTGCTGATACGGCATGAGGTGCCAATCTCTTCCTTACTTCCTGTTATAACATTTGGTGCACCCTCTATCATGTGTGGAGGTGATTGTCTGCTTCGCAAGCTTGGACTGCCACAAAGTCATATTCAGTCTATCACAATGCACAGAGACATCGTACCTCGGGCCTTCTCTTGCAATTATCCTACTCATGTGGCAGAGCTTCTCAAGGCTGTCAATGGGAACTTCCGCAGCCATCCTTGCCTTAATAACCTGGTAAATATTTTATAAAAATTATGAGCTAATGAAACATATAGAAGTTTCCTACGCTGATCCACATTGTCTGACCATGTCCCTCTTTGTCTTTTTACCGTAGAAACTACTTTATGCTCCAATAGGTGAGCTTCTTATACTACAGCCAGATGAGAAATTCTCTCCTAGTCACGATCTCCTTCCTTCGGGCAGTGGTCTATATCTTTTAAGCTGCACATTGTCAGATACCAATGACGCAGAGAAGCAGCTTCGGGCTGCACAGATGGTGTTTTTAAATTCACCACACCCACTTGAGATCCTAAGTGATCGCTCTGCATATGGTTCCGAGGGGACCATCCAAAGAGATCACGACATGAATTCTTACATGAAATCTGTCAGGGGCGTGATTCGCCAAGAACTTTACCGCCTCCGAAAGGCCAGGAGAGAGCAACGCCGCAAAATTTGGTGGCCCCTTGTGGCACCGCGTGGCATCAACGCTGGTATAGTTGTTGGGAGGTCATTGATATCAATCAACTTGCCCCAAGACCAGTTCAACTTCTCTGGCATCTTACAGACAGGCAAAAATTCCTTGAAAAGGTTCAGTAGGCTGGTCGCTTCACAGCACATGCAGTTGTTTGTGGTTCTCTTGCTCCCAGCTCGATTGTTACTCTTAGGGGCGTACAATGTGGTCAGTTTCCGTTGAGTCGTCTAGCTGGCTTGGCACATGATTTACCATCTTTTTGTTGGGGGGGGGGGGGGTAGCTCATGGCAGTATAGGTGGAGGGCACATGGCTGCAGGATGATTAGATGATTCTTTATTCATTAGCTTCGAAAGTTAAAAAGAAATTATTGTTGTCTTCTTTTAGATGAGCAATATCAAATGTATGTAAACAAACACTTAAATATCAATGATTACAAATGCCATTATACAGATCGGTGCAGTGGTGCTTTTCTGGTAAAATTACGCGGTTCCTAGCGATCTTCATGTGGATTCGCTGACAAATTACCATTCCATTGTAGCTTTCTCTAGTAGTGCATTCCCTGATATTGGAGTATAGTGACCAATATGTCTTCTTAGGTTTCGTGTTGGCTGTAACAAACATGAAAAAACAGAGTTGAAAGCGAGATCTTGCGTGTGTTATGGACACGATATTCGCGCCATTGGTGCGGACCGCGTGGTTTTATGTGGCAAAGGTGGCTATCACTTACAAACGTCTCAATCACTCCAATAATTTAGCCATAAACAAGATCCCCCGTGCTTAGAAAAAATAAATTTGCCAATCCCCGAGCCGAGACTAGCTAGAATCTCCTTCGGGTCTTTTCCCACCTGTGGATCCTTGAAAAGCAGTGTTTGATTCACATGTCAAACTTCACGAAGCCGACAAGTCACACGGTAGAACTTTTGGTCTTTTTGAGGGCGCACATGAAGCTGAGTTGCAGACAAAATAGGTGTCCAAAATGGCTGAGCGCTGTTGAGTGCCTATCCATCCAACGAGGCAGACTCAGCCTGTAGCTGGGCGGATAGTGGGTTAACTCAAAATTGCCTAAACTCTCTCTTATCTGAAAGATTGCTGCGAAGCCGAGGCACGTTGCGACGGAGTTTAATTACGTGTACAGTTGTATCACTGTCAGGTCATGTTCCTTGCCCCGGATATGTATCTGAATCAATTTTGGAGTGGATTTGTTTTCCACGTTCTCCTTGCATTTTGGCTTGAATGAAGGGGAACAGTAGGAAACTCAAAGAAGTTAAGGTGGACCATTCACAAGAGACCAAACTTATGGAAAGGACATTACGAGTTATTTGGTGAAATTAGAGGTGGACCATTTCCAACAGGCCAGCAGAATTATGGAACACGACACAGTGAACTTGTTTGTTGCTAATCTTTTTTTTTTTCTCAATTTGTTTGTTGCTAATCATTCGACCGATTATATGGTTGAATGGGATCTCACACTGTCATTCAATCATGGGTCATGCTTTCACTTTATAAATTCCAGTGCAAAATATCTTCTGCCGTTGTCTTTAAGGCTTTATTGGGTTTGCAATTCCATCGTCCACTTGATTTCCCTCACTTTCTCTCTCTTTTTGCTTATTCTTCTCTTCTCTTCTAGTTATATAGATGAACGAAAGCGATACATAACACTAGATCATTGCAACCTGAAAGCAGTACTTCATTGCTGTTTTTTTTTTGCTAGGCAAATGTAAGATAACCAAAAGGAACATACAGAGTTAGAAACAAAAACAAGCATAGTTCATTGCTCTCTAGAATCCCCTCTCCCTTGTCTGCAAAAACCTTCCCCCCACTCTCTCCGGTTTGGGGAGCCGGAGCTCCTCCCCCCTCTCCTTTCCTCCAGCCATGCTTCTGGAGGCCGACATTTGTCTTTTTAGCTCCTTTTCGGCTTGGTTTTTTCTCTTCGTTTTCGAGGTTTGATCCCGACCTCTCCGGTGGTCTTCGATGTGCACGACATCCATGGTGGACTTCCTATTCTTCTGGCACTCTGATCTGTCTAGGAGTGGTGGCCGCTTGCCGGCGCGTGCGATCTCATGCGCACACACTCGCGCACGTGGATCTCACGCGCCCGAGCTCTCTTGCCTCCCTCTTGGCTGTTTTGTGTGTTTTCAGCGGTTTTGAGCTGCACAGTCGTGCTCAGACTCCCGTTTGGTGGACAGATTTGGCGGTTTTTCTCTGGTGGCTCTCTTTGCCGCCATCATTTTGTGCCACCCGACGCTGTCTCCTCTCCTCCTCCCCCTTGTGCAGCCAATCTTTGCACGAAGCTTACTTCGAAGGAGTCGGATCACTGCTTTGATCGCCCTTCTTCTAGCGGAAGCCGCCGTTGCCTTGAGCAGTGGTCGTGTTGTGTGTGTTGTGTCCCGACCGTTGTGGTCGGTTTGTGTTTGTATTTTGTACTGACTCTTGTAGTCAGTTTGTGTTTGTATTGTCTATGGACCCTTGTGGTTTGGGGTTTGTGTTACAGGTCTTGTGGCTGTCGGTGGTTCCGGCTTTATAGTCCGATTTGGCTACGGGATCTTTAGATCTGGTTTATTGTAGGGCCTTTAGGTCCGTTTAGGTCTTTTGTTGGCCTTCGTGTTGTTTTTATGTTTTGTACTGGCTGTATCTTTCTCGGATTTTAATATATTCCTGCAAGTAACCTTCCACCGGCAGCTTTTTCCGTAAGCTAGGAAGAGAACACCAAGTTGAAATGTGTTCTTGATGGCATTTAAGAATCTGCTTAAGCAGGATAGAAGGGGAGACCTGGAGATGGTCATGAAACAGCTTGTTTCGAGCCATCTAAAAAGCATGACACTGAGAAGAGGAAATGCCCAACAACTTAGAAGGGTCAATGATAGAGTGAAACCAGCGGTGGGAGCCATTATTACAAAAATATTCCACATTTAGAGGCTACAGAGACAGACGCCAAGTAAGACAAAATAAGAACAACCAAAGAAGAGATGGTGCAATGATTCATTGATTCCTCTGATGTTCCACAAAGAAGACACGAGATATCCCCCCTAAACCGATCCTTCAAATGCTTCGCAAGATGAACACGGGTAGGCAAAATGGTTAGGTCTTCAATTTCAATCCAACGGTTGACACTATCTTTTTACTTTTTTTGTGTGTGTGCGCTTTTTTAGCTTAATTAATTCATTGGTCCTTAAGATATTGCTCAATGCCCAAATTGGTCCTTAGATTAAGTTTTATCCTTGACTAATCCCTATAGAATTCTTCTGTGTTGTCATTTCGTCGACGTGAATGATTTCGTAAATGGAAAAAATCTAATGTGACTAACGGAGACATGCATTAATTATTCGCCGATAACCATGTGTCTTCTTTAGTTGTCAAATCATCTAGCGTGTTACATATGACCGATCTCTATTCATTTTTTAATTCTCTACGTACTAACTCAATGTTTTAAGGGAGAATTGTCGGATATAATTTTTTTTCTACGTGACTATTTTAAAATTAATAGAGACTAGTCATACATGACATGCACTCTGATTTTGGAGATTAAGGAGAACACTTGGTTATTGACAATTGGTTAACTTGTATCCCCATCAGTCACATAGGATTTTCTTTATTTAAAGAATTGTTGGAGTTGCTAAAATGACCACCTCAAGACATGAAGAATTTTATGAGGGTCAGTTTAGGACAAAACTTACATTAGAGACCAATTTATAATTAAGAAATACCATAATGGATAATGGAATAATTATACCTATTTTTTCATGGGCCGAATGGGAGAATGGACATGCCTGGATTTTGATAAGGTGGGTTTTAAAAGAACCATTACGACCTAAAGCAAAACTAAGCACCGAAGGAAATGCAAAGGAGATGGGACTTTTGTACGGTCCATGGCAACTTGCACCATTCTATCATCCACCTTAAGGATTCACCCGGAACCACTCAAAAATAAATAATAAAAAAAGACAAGCAAACAAAAATATATTCCAACATAATTAACAATTGGTTTATTCCTCTTAATTTTCTAGCACAATGTTGGAATTTCAGAATTGGGGTGAATTCTAGATTATTTATATTGGGACTGGGTGACTTTTTTACTTGGCTTCTAAATCTAATCCTACTCTATATTTCTTTGTCTATAAATAGGGGTATGTCTTCTATATTATAATAATAAGTAGCCAATGTTCCAAGAAAAAGGCTTGAGAGGGTGGTGAGTTGGAGACGTGCAAAAAGATTATTATATTTTTCATAAACCCAGATTAAATTTAAATTCTTGTATCTTGTTCCTCTTTTTTTTTTTTTTCCCTCTGTTGACCCTTTTGTTGTGCCGTTTGTTGGATTCTAACAGTTACCTCTGCTCATTGGTTCAACGGAGAGTCATATGAATTATTGAACTACGGGGTCGAGACCCAACCATGCTGAGAACATTTGTAGCCACAATAGAACTGGGTTGTGTCTAGATTGTTCTTGCAAATTGCAATACAGACGCAGAAGCAAAAGCAGGATTGATGTAGGTATACAAGAATTTTACGTACCCACAGCACAGCCACCTTTGGCTGAACACTAAGACAATTTTTTTGTCTTTTGGAATGACTAGGGAGGCCATTTATTATATGACGGAGAGGATAGGTCAAACCTGGGGAAAGTGGGAGGAAGGACCAGGGTCACGTTTGGGTTTGGCCAAACCCAATGCACTACTTACTTTGAAGACCCCTCTCCAGCTCCAACTCTGTAAAAACCTTGTTACCAATCAACAGGGCCAGCTTAACTTGAGCTCGTATTGGTAATTGGGTATTACGTTCTTTGTTTTGGCTGAAAACAACTGGTATTTGGAAATTAATTCAGTACAGTGTAGGTTGGGAACTTGTAATTTGATGTATGATTTGGCAACTTTGCCTCTTCAGAAACTTTGCCTGGCTGTAGAGACTAGAGAACAAATCAATACATAATTGGTAGGGAAGCGAATATATTAGAAGAGAACCACAATTGTTATTATCAAAGTGCTTATGTTAAGAGTATAATCCACATTGAGTAATTGTACATTCCCTTACCGCATGAAGTATTGTCCAATTGTACACAACGTGGCCCGGAAGAATCCAAAGCATTTTATAGCACAACAGAAAGCACACAGATTCTCTCTCAATTGACGTGATCTATAGCCAGACACTACATTCCATTGTAAGGGGAAACTAATTTGAGGCTACATATCCATTTTGCCTGCCAAGTACCATGAGTGCATGGCTAGGCTACCAAAGGCCATGATATTAGCGAGGGATGATAACCCGTGGATCATCCCAAATTTCTTGTTCATGGCCGCAAGCTTTGGATTCACCTTTGCTACTTCCACGTTCTTTGACCCCCCAGTTTCTTCACCAATGTTGGATTCTCTCTCCACCTTATGTCTTTGCTTCATCATCTATCACAGTGAACAAAAAGTCATACACCAAACAAAAAACTCCGCTAACAAGGGCTTTTTGGTGGAAGCCAAGAAACACATTATAAGAACATTTCTCTGAGAAAAAGAAATGAAAAAAAGAAAAAAAAGAAAAAAGCCATACTGTAGCTTTTAGAGCTATGGAAATGTAGGGATAGGAAAAAGCTATCAAATATGATTTTGAACCTAAACCAATCATTTGGATAAAGCTTTCCACTAACTAATGCAAAACCTATTGAAGCATCACCTAATACAAAACCTATTGAAGCAGAAAGGCTGATTGTATGTTTCTGTATAGGTGCGAATATTAAGATTTGCTTTTGAAACCCTTCACCAACAGACAAACATGCACATGCCGCGCACGATTGAGAAATTATAGGGGTCACTGAAAAATACACAACTGTATGTGACGGATTTATAATTAGGATAAAACATAACCACGACTCAAAACATCACAAATCCACATCACCTGAATATCCAAAAGAGCATGGAATAGACAACTTTACCTCCAAAAGAGCATGGAATAGACAACGTTACCTCAATGGTCATGGGCGTAAATACAAACAAATTGGCAAGATTGAATGCAAATGAAGACAACAAGAACCCAAGCTGGTACTTCTCAGCAGTAGATGATGACTTCCATGGATGCAAATACCCAAATGATCCCACTGATATGGCACAACATATTCCAACCAGGCTGAAATATGCAGGAAACATCTTGCTTTGTAGATTTCCAAACTGATGCCTTGGGAGATTCCTGAAGTGTCAAACCGGTTTCAACAAAAATAATTTAGGAAAACGATACTACTACAAAACTTTAGTCAGGAATGACGAAGATATTCTGCTTTCTTATCATAAGCAAAGCTTAATTTGGTGCACAAGAGTATACCATTCTGAAAGAACTTTTTGTAAGACTTGTTTGTTCGTACGGCATCAGTACCACACGTTGTGTAAAAACTCCATATGTCAATAAAACATAACCAAACGACTTGCTCTTTCTTGGTGATAATACTCCAGTAGTTGAAGAGAAAGCCTATGTTTCATCCTAAAACTTCATCACCTAGGATATAGATAAGAAACCAAACTACGATAAAATGAGCACAGACAAATCATAAAGCTTTCTTAGGTTGACTTTGTATTTACAAGAAAAAAAAGTAACTGAGAACAATCCGAATTTCCCCCCTTTTCCTCTAAATTCTTTCTCTTACCACTTCCTCAAAAACCAAACATAGCGTAAACGCTCCACTTAATTTTAGTCTAAAAACGATTCTGGAAACCAATGGATAAATTCAAGAGAACTAAACGAATAAATCAAACTGAAATCACTGCGAAATCTCGATGAGTTAGAAGATACATCTTTTCAAACAATAACGCATGACATAGGAAAGTTGAGAGCAACCAAACACAGTGGCGTACTTAAGACCGAGGGATAGAGAGAAAGAGATTTACTTGAACATGATGATGCCGCCGATAAAGGTGACCCAGAGAGCAGTCCCAAATGCCGTGGAGAAACAAAGAAGATGAGCCAGTTTGAGGTAGATGGAAAGAGAACTCTGACCGTCCGACTTCGATCCAAAAGTCTCCGGCGAGAATATCACTCCGATTGCTAAGAAAACCACGGCCGCTAAGAATCGCGTTAGCCAACCCATGTCTCTCCCCCTCTCTAGTCCTTTCTCTGTGTGAAGAAATTGTGAAGGTTAAAGAAAATAAGAAGAGGGTAGTTCTATATACTGAGCCAGATACTCGTAGAGAAAGGTAGGTACATCTGGTGGAGCCAGCAAATGGACAAGTGACACGTCAGTTTCTGCTCCTAAGGTTTCTACCATAGCCGGAAATATAATACGACCGGCACCAACCGCGTGAACCGGTCCTTATTGGCAAAAGGATTACCGATCGGTGAAAGTGAATGTGGATATTGCTATACGTGAAACTTTTGCAGTGGCAGCAGCTGTGATTCGTGATGGGCAAGGTACTATTCAAGGCTTTAAAATCTCTAAATTGGATGTTGTTAGTCCATTGATGGGGGAGGCTGAAGCAGCTAAACTTGGCATTGATTTAGCCACTCAGTTGGGGTTTGGTGAAATTATCCTTGAAAGTGATTCTGAGATAGTCATAAAGGCTATTAAACAATATCCATCTCCGGTCGATTGGCAAATTGAAGTAACGGTACGGGAGATCTTGACTGCTTTGAAGGACTTTGAATGCTGGAAGATTAGCCATGTTAGGCGTAGTGCAAATGAATTAGTGTACCATTTAGCTCGTTGGGCCGCCACTGAGATTTCCTTAGGAGGCAACCCTTGTAATTGTGAGCTTTTTCCTGATTTTGATTGGTTGTATGCTGGATTTGATCCTCCTTGAGGTTTTGTTTGATTTATTAATATGAATAAGATGAGATATTTTGATTAAAAAAAAAAAAAAAGCCGTTATTATTCAAACTAATTTTAGATAGGATGCTCATTAAATAAATAGTAAGTATATCCTATCGTGATTATCTTTTTGATGATATTTTTTAAAAAGACGTCTACACTGTCATGCAGAGTACACATTTTCTCTCGTCTTGTATAAAATCTTTGGCTGAACCACTATTTAGCAGTGGAACTGCTCGAGTATTAAGATTTATCAAGCATTCTGTCTAGTTTTGTGTATCCACGTTCAACTCGATATTGCACTTAAACACGATTAGATAGATATCAGCGACTAGATGAGTATCACCTAAATTTAACTCTCTGATTCTGGTAAAATCTTGGTCTGAAACTTAAAATATTTCTCTTAAAAG
The DNA here is from genome assembly GCA_963930655.1 of Myrica gale. Classification (NCBI taxonomy): domain Eukaryota; kingdom Viridiplantae; phylum Streptophyta; class Magnoliopsida; order Fagales; family Myricaceae; genus Myrica; species Myrica gale. The sequence continues at coordinate 13,288,421 of OZ005614.1, forward strand.
GGTTCGTGTTCATCCATGATTTAGAAATCATTAGCCAAAAAATAGTCTGCGATCCAGTTTTTCTATTGTCAATTTTTGTTTTCACCCTGCTATACTTTGTGCATGTAACTCAGTACTTGCATTTGCTTTTTGACAGATTATGTACAGAGCACTCAAAAACCTAAACGGAATAGCAGGTGCCAAAAGTCTAGTAATATGCTTAACCGGATATCAGCGACAAGATCGAGATGACATTATGGTATGCATTTCTCCTTACCCTGCTTTTCAACTTTGAGCAGGGATCCTATGAGTAATTACTAAACATAGCCTGCCATCTAATGAAAGCACACTCTTTTATCACTTTTCTGGTTTTTCTTCTTAGGTAATGGTCAGCTTGATGAGTGCTCATTTTTCGAAGCCATTGGTGGCAAACAAGGTCACTCATCTCATTTGCTAGAAATTTGAGGGTGCGTTTTTCATGTTCTCAATAACAACTGGTGTGTAGAACAATACATAAGTATGTCTATATATACCCATTTATTTGCTAGATTCTTCTTTTCCCCTTGGATTTTGCAGTCAACGTTCTTCACTTGTAGTTTATTCACTATTTACTTTTAAGGCATTTTGATGGAGATGTTTTATTCTTTTCAGAGCCAAACAGTCAATATTTGGTTTTTCAGAACAATGCTATTATGGTCCTGTAATAAGTGGAATGTGCAAGTTAATTGAAGTTTTTTGAAAATGATGAGCCCCAAAATAGCTTAAGATGAAATTGTAGGACAGAACATCAAATGTTTATTATGGACTTTACATGACTAGCTGGTCGACTGAATGCTGCAGAATTCTGGTAAATCTTGTTGCTTGAAATATCTAAACAGATTCAGTTGCTTATATGCCTTACCAAATTCTGTTAGTTGAATGACAAGGGACATACTTTTGGAGGAAAAGCACACTTTTTTTTTTTGAATTTCGTTACTATGAATTCACAACATGGTACTGAAAGGTTGCTGATACTTTAGCTGGACGTGATTTGTATATCAGGAACCGTGACGATTTAGGTAGCACTAAACTTTACTGGTCTTTGTTATTATATGTAGGGGAGAAATATGAGCTTGCCAAAAAAGTCAATACAATAAAGCTTGTCAATCATCGTTGGTTGGAAGATTGGCATGTTGTGGTTCTGTTAATTCTTTTATCTTTTAAAATTCAGAAAGTCTTTACTAATGAGATGTATACAATATATATCAAAACCTTAAAAGAAACAGAGAAAATTCACTGCTGGATTCACAAGTTCTTTTATCTAATCACCTTATTCTTCTACAACCTAAGAAATTGGGAGGTTCTTCCAGAAAATAATTATCAAAAAAAGGTGAGGCATTTGAATCCAAGGTTTTGTTTGTGCTTGAATGTTATATTCTGGTGGCATGTGTCTAGGATCTATTGCATGGAGGCTGCGTTGGAAAGGGCAGGAGAAAAGAAGGGGTTTTGTGTTGTGTCCTTATGCTATGTTGCTCAGAAGATATCTTATGCCTAGATGTCATTTTGAATTCATGATTCATAGAACGAGGAATATATTCCTTGAATGCTAGCCTTTGAATCCTGAACCTTCGCGGGGGGCAAACAATCAATGATTGGTCCCACTAGTTTACAAGATAGATTGACGTTGAAAACTGGAAGGGAAGGGATTATGTCATTTTAGCACAGTTCTCGAGGACTTGAGCACCATTATTGCATGGTTTGAATTATTTCATTTTTTTCCAACTGTTTAGGCGCACTGTGGATTTTACTTTTGTCTTGTAGCTTAATTTCATGAAGAAAAGGAGAAAGGGAGGAAATTAGATATTTTGTTTATTGGCCTAAAATTGTGTCTGCATTCCAATGCTACAACGGTGGAGGTTTATGACATAGACATACTCGCATTATCTGGTGATTCGTGGTCTGTGTTTAAAGTTGTCTTTGTGCATGGGTTTAATTTAAGCAAACAAGCATAGATTTAAGCATTTTGTTTGGTGCGAATAGGCAGAGCGCATAGCATGTATTTAGTATTGTTTTTTAGAATTTCCACTGCAGAATCATGCTGGTACTGATGTTCTTATGTGTCCTGATGATCGTTTTATGGTTTTCCTAGGCATTGTTGCCTACAAGAGGCAATGGAGTGTCATTGCAATTTTACAAGTGAATGGTTTTCTATCTTACAGTGGCTACGAGTTGGAGATGTTGGAAGCAGAGGCTAAGGATTCGGAAGAAGAGGCTGAAGACACAACTTTGAAGTCCTTTGGGGACAGAAACATGACTAAGAGTCATGATTCAAAAATTGGAGTACCAACAACCTGTGAATTGTCCAAATCAGTAGGTAAACTTTCACCTGCTACAAAGGGTCCTTTAATTGTTGGAAGTACAATGGGCATGGTATTAAATCCTGGAGAAGAGAAATCATCTGCTCTGGCTTCGAGCTCTCATAATATTGATGTTTCTAAAGCACTTAGCTGTCAAAATACTACTTCTGGAGAGCTACCTGACGCTCTTGACAAAATCCCAGATTCTATGAAAGTGGCAAATGACTTGACATCTACCTCTAGAAACGCAGAAAGGCCCATTGTTTCTGATGCCATGTTGAGTCCTTTAAGTTACTCAGCAAAAACTTCAAGGAGGTCCTCACTTTCAATGTACTCTGGAGAAATATCTGGCAACTTAAGTGATTGTTCTAAAGCACATTTGGTTAAAGTCAGTGATGAGTTTGACAACTTCCCTTTCAGGGTTGAACAAGCAAGGGACACATTTGGCCCGGGTTGTCTTCGAACTTCTTGGGGAGGGACTGAATTAGTTGATGGAGAAGAGTCGAGTGGTTTGTTGTCTCAGAAGACGGAAAATACTTATTATGCTTGCTTTAAATCACCGAAGTCGAATCTCAATGCAAGACCCTCTGTCAGAAAGAGTGCAGTGGTAGGTGATAAAACTCAGGGAGTCGGACCAACAACTTTGATTGATGGTTCCAGTGGAACTAACAGCGATTTTCTACCTGGCAGTGATGGCCTTCTCGTGGATGAGATTGCTAATCAGAATGCTGTACATAACTCACATGCTAAACTATCCACTCCCAAACCATCAGCTGGTAGCAAGAATTCAGTGACATGCGATGAGCCTTCCTCTGAAACTGCGACCGCAGAGACTAGGCAAGATAATACTGCTGGTGAGAAAACATCGAGCAAATCTACTTTATTGACCAAGCCAGACATTGTAGATTTACATATAGGGAGATTTGCACATGAAGTTGGAGAAAAAGGGGAGCCAGAGAATCAGCAGCAGAATGTGAAGTTGTCTACCAGTAACAAAAACTTGGAAACTCGGAAATCCGACGGGTCTGGCAATTTGAGTTTTCCCGGAGGAGCAAATGATAGCGTGGTGACAAAGCCACTTAGCAAAAAGACGGTTGCCAAGAAGACTCTGGGTTCGTGACCGCAGTCAACTACTGCTAATATCCAAAAGGGTGCTATCTACTTAGGTAAAACTATCTCCCAAAATGATGCTGTAATTCATTCAGATGAAGTGAAAGAGACAGTAGATTGTGAGAAGTCTTCCAGTTCTATGAAGCTTGAAAGATCTTCTCCAATGGTTAACATTGAAGAGCTGAAGAAGTTGCAAACAATAAGTGTCGTCAAGTCTGGCAGCAATATGGAGAATGGAGATGAATCGATGGGTGATGAAACTGAGCCACCGGAGAACAAACTGGAAGATGAGTTGGACAAATCAGTTAACAAACAGAAGTCTCTGGAGGTTATTGTGACAGATGAAGCGGATAAAATGATGGAAGTGAATGAAGACATGGCGCAGCATATGACTGATAATTACATCGTGAGCATGCATGATGATGCAATGGCTCCAAAGGAAGGCACCAATGGAATTGCGCCAAAGCAGACCGTTTGTGAGATGAATTTTGGGCTTGTTGAAACAAGCTTAGATGGAGATGGTGTAACTGGGAAGATGAATAAACGGAAAAACCACCCTCCAGGTAGAGCCAAGGTGAAGAAGGATACCATAAAATCTAAAAAAAGTGTGAACGGTGAAGAGAGTAGGACTCAGAACAAGGGGACACGGACAGAAAAGGAGAAAAAAACGTTACTTTCTTCTGGTAAAACAAAGAGCTGCACTTATCTGTCAGAGAACCTTAGTGGGGTGGAGAAGGAGAACAAGCCTGATAAAAATTAAAATCAGTGCAAAGGGACTTCGTCTGTTAAAACTAACTTAATGCCAAGGAAGATCAATCAAAAGGCAGGAGAGGTTAAGCCAAAATCTGGAACATCAACGGGAGAGGTTCCAAACAGTGAGAAAACTGAACCTGCATGGTTTATATTGAGTGTGCATCGCTTTCAGAGAAAGGAGTTTCAACAAGCAATTAGGCAGTTGAAAGGAAGACTTTGCAGAGATTCTCATCAATGGTCATACCAGGCTACTCACTTAATATCCACAGATCCAATTCGCAGGACAGAGAAGTTCTTTGCGGCTGCTGCATCTGGAAGGTACGTCACTTCTACCATAAATTCGAGCTTTCCACGATTATCGTATATTTGAGCAAATTCCTGCTGGGGACCAAATTGCCACAAAATTATTTTGCAGCACGCTTGCCTCCGCATTTGAGCTGGCAGACACCCTATGGAAACCTTTGCTCATTCTTGTTAGAAGTGTGGAATCAATATGCTTGTATCTGATATTTGACAGGCAACATATTATGATTGGTCCAATCTTGAATGCAGGTGGATTCTGAAGACTGATTATTTAACTGCTTGCATTGAGGCAGGAAGATTCTTGGCAGAGGAGTCCTATGAATGGTACAACTGTTAGATGTATGCCCTCAAAACCAATCATTTTGTACAATTATGAGATAATTAATGTTATTGATTAATCACTTATATATTATTTTGGGTACATGCAATGACATAAGATGTCGTATTTGCAACGACATAAGATGTTATATTGTTGAGTAACATTGTAGAAAAGTCAGGCCAATGATTAACGAATCGGAGGCGGAGAGTATGACTTTTCGGATCCATGTTGACTCACTTTGTTCTAGACCGATGTACATGATAATGTACAAATAGGTCTACACTCGTTGTGCCTCTATAAGATAGAATGATGGACTCCGTCATTGAGGTGGTGACCTTAAGCAGACGAGTGGGTGTAATGTAAGAGTACATGCACTGAACGAGATTGAATATGAATACCTTCTGGAAATGATCACTGATATAGAGAATGATATTCAGCACAATTAGCTTATGTTGTCCTTAGACCTGAGAGAGTTATGCATGTTTACTTGTTGTGTGCATGTGCTTTGACTGAGTCATTTGGTGATGATCTTCGCAGATCAAATATTCCAGACAAAGTTGGGCCTTGTGCATAGTAAGTGAATTTGTATAATTGCTCAATATGGAATCTACCAGTCTCTTGATGAGACAGTATATTCATTATGTTTGTATATTGTTGGACTCTTGTAAAACGCTGCGCAACGAGATTTTGTGAAAAATGTTTTCACGAGTTTTACTTATATTATATTAAGTAAATATTTGCGAAAAAGTTTTTCGAAAAGTTTTGGAAGTCCAACTAGACACAGACTGAGAATTAAGAATTATATGAGCTAGGGACTTAATCGGTGATATTATTCCAGTCCTATTAGCTCATGTGGAATATAGTATGGTGGAAGGATAAATAAGCATATAATTGTTAGCAAAAGGGATTTCAAAAAAACAGTCTCATTATCTCGGGGGTCAATTGTGATATGTTAATGGACATGATCACAATTTGTAGAAGCCCATATGTTCCTATGGCCGAGATATGAGATCCCTAAAGATCTCACGCTATAGCACAGTTGAGTTCTGAGCTAGCCATTATAAATAGCTCAGAAATTCATTTGAGAATAGACGAAGATGATTAACGAGAAATTCGATTTCTTGAAAAGAGAGTTTCTCTCTTTACTTTCTCTCTCTATATGATTCTCTCTCTCAAAGCTGTGTACGTGTATCTGAAGGAGGCAGAACGCTTGGGCTGCTCTGATTTCAACTATCATGTCTTCCGCTGCGCCGATCCTGCTATTCCAACAACAACAATGGCCTTAGCGAAGATGGTGCAATCAATTTGGGAGGCTCCAAGGAAGTGGCGGCTCTTGAGGAAGAGAACGGGTCATGGTGCTCTTTATGGACTGCGCATTATCATATAAGGAGAATGCATTGCGCCACCTTTGGTATGCATGTTGTCAAAATTTTATTTTATATTTTTTCTCATGCAAATTTTTTCCAGAGATTAGAAATCTGATATCATCTTTTACAAATTTCATAAGTTGGCAAAATAGTCCCTCGGGATGAAAAATGACTATAGGTTTCGTCCAGGTTGTTTGTCTCTGAACTCTTTTGTTGATTTCGTCCAGCTTGTTTGTCTCTGACTCATCTTTTTGTTTCTGGAATCTATCAGGACACTCTGAAGCGTGCTGTGAAGGCTGGAGATGGTACTATATTGGCAACCTCTCCTCCTTACACCCGGTTTCTTAATTCTGGAATTGACTTTGCCATTATCAGCCCCAGCATCCCCCGTGTTGATCTGTGGGTCCAGGAGTTCTTAAAACACGAGGTACCCTGTGTTCTAGCTGATTACTTGGTCGAGTATGTTTGCAAACCTGGGTATTCCCTTGAGAAACATGTGTTATACAACACCAACGTTTGGGCAGAGAAGTCCTTTTCGTACCTGCAGAGCAAGGCAGAAGAGGTTGTCGAGGACTTGACACGACCAGATGATCATAACAGTAACGATATAGCGTGCCAGGTTTGTGGGTGTCGTGATAGAGGGGAGGTCATGTTGATCTGCGGTGATGAAAGTGGTTCTGTTGGTTGTGGGGTTGGTACCCACATTGATTGCTGTGATCCTCCATTTCAGGATGTTCCTGAGGATGATTGGTTTTGTCCCGAGTGTAGCAAAAGCAGGCAAAGCACAGATTCTGCAAAGAAAAAGAAAAAGGAACCTCTTCACTGAAGAGCAGCAACCTTAAACAGTTTAAGGAAAGGTTTCGATATCAAATTTGTACTTTTAGTTATGGAAAGCTCAATAGTGTTGCTCCATTAAACAAAAAACGATATATTGTAAGTTCACAACTATGACTAGTAGAGTATGTGACACTTTTAAATGTATGGTCGATCTGACTAGGGAGTTGTATATATATAATCGTTCTCGGAAATTGATTTCTTTAGTCCTGCCAAAAATAACAATCTTCTTGGTTGTTTCAATTTCGATTCAAAATAATCTACAAACTTCGATTCTGAGTCCAGGTGATGTACAGACATTTTTCTTTTCCATTTTTGATGACGATCTATAAACTGCTACTATAGTCTACCATTTCTATTATATTTTTTCAAAACTTTACCATGTCATTTCTTCTTACGGGTGTTACAACTTACAAGTCTATAAAGCCCAAATTGTTCATTGGAGAGGACAGGTCTTCCTCAAAATATGTGAAAAAAACTCAGATTTGTTGTCCAGTAGAGCTTCTACACCATTGATATAATACTAGTTCCGACCATTGCACCTGCATGTTATGATTTTTTTTTGTCATGCAGCCCAATATGTAAATAGGATGGGCCATTTAGAGAGGGGAATCCCGAAAAGAATTACACCTTTTGGGCTAACCAAAGGCAAAGGTGTCTCTTTCTTCCCCACGTTATGAGCAGTGAGCAGTTCTGGGAAACCGGAGATAGCATGGGCCTTGATTGAGAGCCCAAAATGTGTTCGTCCTTTTGGGCTATCCAAAGGTAGATCTGATGTCGTAACCCGTTCCTATTCTACAGTTCTCTCCGAATGCGAAAACAAAAAGATCCCGAGGGTTCACATGCTAAAAGAGTTAAAAGATCTTTTTGGTTTCTCGTCAATCGTTGACTATTTTATTATTCGCCTATTTTATTTGAAGGAATTAATTATCCAGCTCACTCCTTCCACTTCCCGTGCAGATTTTGGGTTGTAATGGCCATCTTGTATCTTGTTCATTGAATGATAGTGCCTTTCCAAACCGTATTCCATATCTGACCAAATCAGTGCCTTTGCAATTACTCTCACCCTCAAAAGCTTTTCATAGATCCATTGGTCAATTACTAAGGACAGAAACCACGAGATGTTAGTGAGCACAAAGTCAGAGGGTACAAATATTTCTTTTTCCTCCACCATAATCCTATGCTCCCCCTTTAGCCACTGTTACTACTTACTACATATTCTAATAAGATATTCTAATAAGGCTCAAAAGTCCAACCACTACTTCTTTAGTAGAAGCCGGCAGAGGCAAAAAAGATTTAAGAAAGACCCACCATTTAATTTTCTTTCTCATTCTTTTCGGAGGCACTCTTTGCTTCTGTGCAGTACACTAGCGGCCCTCAAATAGACTCCTTTCAAGCTCCTGAATCGACAAACTGGTTGTGAAATCCACCCTTTAAAACTCCCACTTGGTATATTTTTTGATGCCTGCCAATGAGGAATCATTCAAAGAGGGGGTTGTGAAGGAAGATGGAGTGTGGACTCAGATCTCAATAAACCGCGTTTAGAGGTCACTTATAGTATTTTGAATCCCAACTCCTCAAGAACACTTATTCCCTGCATTATTCCTTTTATGTGTCACATAAAAACAAAGAAAAACTTAGTTTTTTCGTGCTCCATATAAGCCACCCATTGTTGACAGGACCCTCTTTTTAACTTCTCAGCCCTTAAGAACCTATTCCCTAATTCCCCCATTGTGAGAGATGCACATGCTGTGACTGACATCATCATATCTGGCCACGACTTCCCCTCTTTCCAATGTTCCCAACATTCAAACAAATTGTGTTATTTTCCCAAGACTCCCCTTAATTATCCCAATTTCTGAGTTACAGCCCTGCCCTCACCTTCTTCATTGGATGCTCATTGGTGTTTAAAACGTGGGTGTTAGGGTCATTCTGCAGCTGGAATAACTACAAAAGTGTGGACTCTTAGCACCCGGGTTTGTGGTTAAGAATTTGAAAAAAAAGGACTTCTGAGAGATGCTCCAGAGCCCTCTGACCCAAGCGAATAAAGTAAGAAACAAAAATTAGTGCCCTCGTGAGCAACACCTTTTCTTTCGCCACAAGAAAATAATATATGCTTCAAAAGCGAGCTACCAAAAGATTTAAATACTGCAGTCCTCTGCATTAACATAACAAAAATACGAACTGGAAAGCAATATTTTGTCAGAGGTCCGTCTGGAAACTTGCATAGATTATTGCTGGCTCTGATTCATACTTCTTAATTGTCAGATTTAAATTTTGTCGAGGCATGTTTCACTCTCTCCCTCCAATGGGTTTTCACACTTGTGAAATCTGGATGGATATTTTCTAGTTTTCTTTACTCGTTTAGTATAATCAGTAGCTGTGCATGGAGAGGCACGCGGGGGGCTAAAAATACAATAAATTCCAGCTAGTTGTTGCTCTGATTTGACAATGGAAATGGTCTTGGAAGTTCAACAGACTCATGAGGGCTGACAGAATTTCCCAGTTAGAAGTGAGCTGTGAGACACACAGGATGGAGAAGTGGGATGTCATAAGGAGAACATGGGGGTGGATTTGCATTTGGTTTCCCATTCAAAAATTCAGCAAAAAAGAAGAAGAAGGTTTCCCATTCAAAAAGATTTTTCGGTTTTTTTTTCTCTCTTGAAAATCGAGATACTACCATGTGAGTTTCCGAAGAGTATATCTGAAGCCAATTATCTGCCAAGAGAATATCTGAAGCCAATTATCTGTTGCAACAAAGTGGAAATCGTTTGCGGCAAGGTTCAATGCATATCGATAACTGGGCATTAGATATCTTATAACAACGTCCTTCTCGATGTACAAACCTGCTCACGTTCTATTATCTATATTATTCTTTTGATTGAAGTGATTTGGGTATTGGAATTTACTCAAAGGAGTCTGAGGAGGAAAAAAGAAAGAAAGAAAGAAATGCAAACATAATCATTGAGTGACGTGGAAGCATGATCTCCTGTTCGTCAGAAACAAAGGGCAGGATGCCTTAAATCGCTTGCAACCAAAGAAAAGTAAAAATGTATAAGGCTTAAGATTGGCTACTGTTTGAGTGGATTGTAATTTTAGCTTCGTTTCTATTATTCTAGGAAAAAAATCTCTTTGGATTTATCAAAGCAATCTTAAACGGAGTATCACATTTGACACATTAAGTCTAAAAATTATCGAATTTTATACGATTGTGCTCCTAAAAAATATCTAATCATCAAATTCGCGTCACGTATGTTATTCACCTTTAAATTTTATTTCAGGACATAACTTGATTAATATTAAAAGTTAAAGAGCTAAATATGTCAAGATTGATAGTTTAGACCTCTATTTAAAATTACATTAAATGACACAAATTGACTTTTCTCTAATATTTTAAGAGCAAAAGAAGTGGGTTTGGATATTGCAATCAAAAGAGTTGATAAATCCAACTTGGACAAATGTTGACAACATTCAAGAAAGATGATACTTGGGTTAGTATTTCGTTTGCTCCAAGTTCACAGTATATTCTCAAGCATTATCTGACATCCAAGATCTCTTTTATTTCACAAGCATCACAATTTGAAGAACATGCAATTCCATGTCGACATTGTTTATGGGATACACACTTATACTCCTACGTGGTTCACCAAATTTAATACTAATATTTAGTATAAAATTTCACTTTAATGCACTCACACTTCTAATTATTTAATCATATCTTTTTGTGGTGCTTATTTATTTATTTTAATATACCATAGTCAATTAGAAAATTTGTCCTTCAAGAAATGGTAGACATAGGGGATGTCATTGCGAAAACAGATGTGTGAGATCACATCTGAATACTTTTTAATATACCAAGTAGAAACTGGAGCACAATAATTGATTAAAGAAAAATAAGTGATGTAACCGAGCTTATCACTAAACCCTAATAGATAAGAATGTAAACTGTTTTACATGTGGGTCGACATATTCGAGTTGATTTGTGAAGCAAGGAAATTACCAGCCAGCTTAACCCTTAAAATTTGTGCTGAAGAAACGGTCAAAACATTTTCTGGCAAAGAAATCCTCCACCTTCAAGTAAAGCGACTACATGGATCGGTAAACAAAATGATGCTACCTTTTCATAGGGCACCAGAGACAGGCTTTTTCCCTTTGAACAGAAGGCACCCTATAATCATTTAACATTATTTCGATCGAGAGGTTGAAACCTCATTGATTCCCAACTACCCTCTTTAAGGTCAGCTAGTACAGTCCTTTTATAAAAACTGCAGTGCTGCTTTCTAACAGCCCTTACTTTGTTCCATGTAAATACAAGAGAAAATACACGTTTTGTCCTCATTACTAGAGTTCTAGCAGTTGAAATTCAAATTATCGATTTGATTATATTTCATTTTTTAATTATTAATTGTTTATATTTTCATCTGCCTGTTGATTTGAACGAAAATTATTTATCATCTGTCATATATATATATATGTATATATATATATGATCCTATACAATTTAATATCACATGTATATATATATATATATATATGATCCTATACAATTTAATATCACATGTACTAAACTTTATATATTTCAAACTTGTAATTAAATAAAGATAAACAGAACAGTTCCGTCTCGCTGAGAGAGAAAAGAAAAAAGTTCTCTTCAAATTGTACGGTATAGGTAAGACGCGCATTGAATTTGGACCCAATTTGACCCATCCAATGTCTAATCCGGATAACCAAAGCCAAAACATGAAAAAGCAAAAAGTTGATTTGACATTTCGTTCAAAAAACCTCATATGCATTTCTTGTATTGAGTTCAGGATTATACCTTTCACTTGGCTTCTGTAGCCTGGACCTCTAAAAAAAACTGACCAACCCTTTGAGACTTTAACAGAGTAATTTGAGCGAGGTAAGAAGTCAGGATTTGTGTTTTAAGGAGTCAAATATAATTTTTGTTTTAAATTAAAAAAAGGTTAAAAGCGTAAGTAATAAATAAAATATTTAAATTTTTATTATAATTAAAATTAATAACAAGTCAACAAGTAAAAGTCAAAAATTCATCAAATATGCTAATTGAATTCGACGTTCCTTCAAAGAGTAAAATTCATCAAGTAACACATCAACACTAAAGTCTTATGCATTTTCTTTCTCAATGTAAACAATAAGATAATCTACAAGAAAGTTATCTTCCATATTATTTCGAAGTCTTCTTGTCTTGACAATTTTCATCGTTGAAAAAGCTCATTTAGTGGTTGTAGTTGAAATAGAAGAGTTAAAAACTAGTCGAACCATTCTTTCAACCAAATAATAAACTTCTTACTTCTCATTTTTTTACCAATGATTGACACAATCTAGAAATGATAGATAAAGTTCTGTAACTATATATACAACCTAAATTGGTAATGATGGGCCATGAAATACTCGACCCTCCTCAGACTAGATCACTTGGGCTCGGACCCATTAATCAGTTGGTCAGTTCCTGACTATCCGACCTTGTGTAGGAGTCTGACATTCGATCTCATATAGAAGTCTAGCCACTCGAGGACTTCTTATGACAATTCAAATGGTCGGGGACACTCTCCTAATACAACTCTACTACCTTAAGATGTAGTCTCCTAACAGGACTACGACATCGGTATTCTCATTAGACCAACGCTTAACTTCATTATCTAGACGCTTAATTCTATTATCAGAATACTCATCGTCTTCCCAAGTATCTAACTTGACCTCTAGAGTCTCTGGATCCGAGGCCACCTACTCGATGATTCTTGCAGGTTCACTCAGCTCCCGAGTATTGTGGTGATTATTGACATCATCGGGTAACATAAAAGTAAGCAATATGATACATAAATTATTGACAAAGACACAACAATTTTAATATCTAGCCAAATTAACAGAGATAAAAATCACAACAAACAAATTTTTTCTTTGTTTATCACATATAAACACATAGCACTAATATTTTAATTAGACAATAATAGAACGTTGAGAATTCTAACCTTGAAGATGAATTTGCAATTTTGTGATTTTTTGTATATGAGGAAAAATAATATGAGAGGCTATGAAAATATGAGGAGATAAGGAGAGAAAATCTGTGAAGGTAAGAATGTAAATTTTGAGAGGGAGGAAGAGAGAAAAATTAAAAAAAATCTGAAAGTTGCAGTAGAAGCAGAAAATTTAGGAGCAAGAAGAGATGTAAGAGAAGAAAAAAAAGAGTTGAAACTATATAAAAAATAGGTAGAAATTTTTTTAAAAAGATACTATTGATAGTTAGTTTTTTTTTTTTTTTCAAGTTGAGTAACCCACTACACTACTCTTTCTCAGCCTTGATTTTCTTCCTCTCAATCTTTTTTCTTCAAATTTTTTTAAAAAATTTGGGGGCACTGGCCCCACTAACCCCCCCTCCCCCTAGCTTCGTCTCTGCTTTGAGCAGTTTCGACCAGTACAAATCCTGCCGCATCTCCTTAACCAGATGGCACTCAAAGGCAAAACACCAAGAGGGTGCTCCCATAACAATTGCGCAATGACTATTTCTTCTTTTCCTAACTGATACTCTCACCGCCTGGGTCACCAATCAGGTGCAACAAGCAGAACTTCTGATCGGAAGAAGAAGAAAAAAATGAAATATAGTGGAATGTTACAAATGTCATTCTCAAGGACAAAGCTAACCCAGAAAGAAAAAAATTAAAAATGCCAGCCCGAGGACACAAGAAACTGAGAAAGGAGCGCCAAGGACTCTGTTTCAGTCACTTTTCTAAGCCGCTGCAATTATGGCAACAGCCCTGTACGCAGTACCACCTCTGTTTCTAATACCAACCATGACTCTTCATTCAATTTCGTAAATATTGAGAGCCACTGAAATAGAAGGAAAATTTAATTTAATCTATAAAATAAAGCATTGCATAACCCACAAAAAAAGGAAAATTCGGCGATGGAATTCTGTACAGGTAGTAGATAAGGAAATAAGAAAAAAAGGGTGACAAAATTTTCCGGCAATCTAATTATCCATTTTGTACAAAAGAAGTGAACCAGAGAATAGAGATTCCCCTGCCGGTAACGTTTCAAACAAGTTGAATTTTTTTTCCTACCCCACCAATCCATTCAGCAGCTCAATGCTTCATACTTCATTGGGATCTGCCGGTTGAAACCAACCTGCGAAAGCAAACTCCCAACCACAGCAAGGTCCCTGCAGAACACCCCTTGGAAAACCGCCACATTCGAGGAAGAAGATGATGCCGTCGTTTTAGTAGAACCCATAGCCTCTGCCGATGAATTCTTCGGAGAAGAGGAATTAAAATCCGAGTCCAATTTGGATTCTTGGGTTTGCTGGATTGGCGTTGCCGCCACTACTTGCGCTGCTTGTAGTGCAGCTGCAGCCTTCGCTCTCTGCCTCTCGGCCGCTTCCTCCTCCATTATGGTAACCATTACGCTGGAGTAACCCTTTTGGAGCAATCGGTACAGCAACAATGCTGACATCTTCGCTCGGTCTTTCACCGAATCAAGATCACGATCATCCGCAAGTTCGCACCTGTCGATGAAGTTGAAAGCTTTATCAGGCTTATGCTTCAAACACAGTAACAAGTGTCCTCTCTCTAACTCAGACCTCGAACACCCACGTCTCAACCCAATCAAAGCGTAGTAATCCACGTTCCCACTCTCCCCAGCAGCAACTCTCTGCTTCAATTGTTGAATCTTTGACGTGAGTGCACAGAGCTTCCCAGGAATCTCCCTGTACCTCACGTTGTGTTGCTTCCAAGCTGGCCCCGGAAGCTTCCTATCTCGTAGAATCGAGTTGTACAAAAGCTTCAGATGCTCGAGATCGTGCAGACAATCCGGCAAGCACCGAATCGTTTCCAAAAGTGACGCCCTTGTATCGAGAGCTTGAATACAAGCCGGGTCTAAGGCCAAAGTCCTGTTGCAATCAGCGATTGACTCGGCTATTCGACCAGCAGACCGATAGGCCGTGGCCCGGTGCACGTAGCACTCGGCCAAGAACCCTTGCGGGGCGCCACGGCGGCCGTCCACGATCTTGGTGAAATGGCGGATGGCCTCGGAATAGAGGCCGGCGTCGAGGGCAGCGATCGCGGCGGTCTTACGGCGGAGAAGTAGCTTTATGTGGCTAAGGAGTTGGTTTACAGTTTCGGAATCGGTGGGGTCACGCGGTGGAGTGCTTGGCGGGGTTGTGGCGGAGATGGTGACCATGGAGGAGATGGAGAAGCTGTCGTCAGACCAGCATATGCTCTCGCGGCGGAATGCCGCTGTGGCGAGGCGTTTGCCTGTCTGGAGGAGAGCCATAGCGTCCTCCAATAGCCCCAAGTGACTGCAAGCTTGCCCAAGAACCAAGTACCTACAACAATTACGAGGAGACAGAAACCGAGTTAACATGATGAACAATTTTTTACTCAGCCACTGTGGCTGTGAAATCATCAAGTTTTGGACCATTCACACGAAAAAAAAAATCTTGGGACTCTGAAAACTAAATTAAATCAGAAGTAGATAAAAATGAATTCGGAGGATCGACTTTATCGGTAGTAATAATTATAAAGCCATGAAAAGCAACAAATCCCATAATGGCTGCCTGTGCTTTTTTTTTTTTGATCTGGCTGCCTGTGCATTTACTCAAACCAAATAGATCATGCCTCGATATTAAAAGGAAGCCATCAAAAGAAGAACAAAAGTACAGTAATTCAAGGCCAATGGAACAGACTAATAAATTTAGGAGGCCAGAAAAAAATAAAGACACTGGAAAATTTACCTCCAGTGTCCGTCCTTCTCGCAATTTTTACAGAGCCCTGCCATGACTTTCTTCTTCAAGTCAGACACAGAAAAGCATTTGAAACTAGGATCCCGAACTTCCGACTCAGAGGACGAGTTCCCGGACCCGAGAAGCTTGACTCTCTCCCTCGAGAGTTGCTGGGAGGAGTTCTGCGATGACAGAGAACCCGAGTCCTCGTTTGCCATTTTAAGGCTTGGTATGTAATCTTGGAGCATGTCAGCCACGTCCTTGAAACGCCTTAGATACAGCAGGGCCCTGGCTTTGAGCTCAAGGGCTTGCTCGAGGCGCGGTGAGAGGGCTAGAGCCGCGTCGAGAAGGCTTAGTGCTGAAGCAACCTCCCTTTGTTCTTGGCTCGCTATTAGATTGCGAGAATCTTTAATGTATTTATCCACCATCTGATATTTATAGAATAGCTCGATGAAGCAAAAATTTCCATATATAAAGACGCTTGCAGCAATTGAAATGGCACAAAGAAGAATTTGAAAAGAGACCAGAAAATGTGTATAAATCAGATATGAAGGACCAACGGTTTACCTTTCTGTTGCTAAGCCACCAGTGCTTCTTTTCACAGGTAGATGGGCGTGGAGAAGCCGCAACCATTGTTGTTCTTGTTAGTTGTTATTGCTCTTGCTCTTGCTCTTGCATAAGAATAATCAACCAACCCTCTCCCTCCCCCTCTCTCAAAGGAAGTGCATTTCTTTCTCGGCGCTCTAATAAGGGAAGACGAGAGAGAGAGAGGAATGTGGGATTTAAAATGAGTGTGCAAGATTTTCCAAGTGTAAATAAGGGAAGGTGCTGGGGGAAAACAAAGCCCTAAAATAGATTGCCAGCTTTGACCCTCATACAAAGCTTTGATCCTTCTACTTCATAGCTAGCACCACACCATAGATTCTCTCTTCTTCCCTCTCTCTCTCTCTCTCTGGCTGCCCACTGGACATATTGATTTCAGTAGCTAGACTTTCCAAACTATAAACGAGTGTGAAAAAAAAAACAGGGTGTGATATGCGACAGGGTGCAGCCGGTGGGTGCGTGATTGTTACCGGGGATAGGCAGTGAATTATCACGGGTCCTCGGGTTCAACTACCGGAGAGAAAAGATAAGACATGCAAAATTGCCCGTTTATTTCCTGTCATCGTGCAATTACCGAATTAACCTTTCTCCCTTTGATTAGTAAGATTATGCCAAATTACAAACACATGTATCATTGATCATTGAGTACCATTGACTAGAAAAAAGAGAGAGGAAAGATCATTGAGTACCAGCAGGCAAGGGAATGGTTCAAATTTTGTTGAAGGAGATAATCCAAAGCATTTTTCTTCTTTCTTTAGTTACGGCAAGTTTGTTGTAAGTATCTAAAACATATTTGACAGAAGTCGATCCTATAAGTGTACCCTTTTACCACATTAAAGGAAGATAAGTTGAGATTTGGTTATAAATAACAGTAATCTTACTATCCAACTCACTTATGATATTAATTGTTGCAGCTTAAGATTATTATAACATGTAATAAGTGTTACTGGTCATCTATTTCAATTTACGCCATAATAGCACTCTTAATAACTCTTTCTTCTTAAAGTAGAATATGCTCTAATCAGCTGTGCATTCTTATCATTGTTAGTTGTTGAAAGGGATTTTCCTATTTTGCAGTTAACTTTTCTCATTCACCACACTGATAGCATTAATTTGATTTTGGGTGGAGGAATTAGTCATCCGTTATGCCATCATGGTATCTACAACCAACTTTTCCCAAGTAAACTGGCTACCATTTCTCAAGATAAACTCTAAAATAGTTGTCAAGAGGGTAATTAAGGAAGGATGCAGCATTTCCTCAATCTTCATTCTATTCTAAATGGGGTTGGCCAAAATTTGCCGTCTTATCTGTGCAGGCCGCCTTATATATATTAGTGATATTACCAAGATAACGAAGTGGAATTAAGGCAAAGAAAATTGAAGAGAATATGGAAGACAAGGAAGAAAGGGCTAAGGAGGGGATGGTAAAATCGAGAAAGCATATTTTATAGGGGGGGAGAAAGAGTCTTCTCTCGTAAGCCACAAGAATCATGCTTTTCCTTTTTTGGGGGGGACTGGGAGTTTTGCTTTGCTTTTGATTTCACCCACATTGATCAATGAATGCACATGAATACTGAGAGGGAGTCTTAAAGGCTCTCTAACTTCCCTTTCTCCTTTGGCCCACCAACCCCCACAAAGCGCCTAGCCGCGTACCATCCCATCGTAAGAGGGACAGTTCCCTTCCTACAATGTCGTGCTCGTAGCTTACCCATTTCTCTTGCCACGTCAACATGTGCAACCTAGCCTGTCTCCACGGTGTCATTTTTGGATGTTGGGTCTCAGGACTTGTCCAATTTCCAGATCAGCCACTATCTTCTGTACGATTTACCTCTATTAGTGCGGATTAATTAATCCTTCTCCTAACGCAGCATTGCTCAACTATACAAAGATGGAAGACTCAAAACCAATCATAATAATGGTTCTTTCCTAGCTATCTGCTCAGTTGTAAACTGCATGAATTCTCACATTATTGATCAATATTCGAATTTCTTAGGCTACTAATAAATGAATAGGTACAGTCGTTATCACGTTGTTGGTGGAGGTTCAAATTAAACGACTTAGTGCTTAGAGTACGAGACAAGTACTAGAATTTCTTTTATTACTATAAAAACATACTTACGCATACGCGATTGAATATATCATTTTTCTATCGATTCCAATTATTTAGGATGCATTTGTCATAAAAAATTTCACAAAATTTTACACGCTCTCAAAATAAAATATTACAATATAATTTTTTTCTCTCCCATCAAATCATAAATTTTCACTACAAAAAATATAAAAAATTACCTATCTCTTCACTTTTTCACTAAACCCAATATCTAAAATTTTAACAACATAAAAATTTTACAATACAAATCCACCTTTTAGATACATGATAATCTGACCCAGAGGAGAAGAACCAATCGATGTTTACCCGCTAGGCCGCTATTATTTTCTTTGGCATGCGCCCACCTCAATTCTTTGAGTAGATTTAAGAGCATGTTTGGTTAAACAAAATTCTCAGGATTTTTTTGAATTCTCATAATACAAAAAATTCTACAACCAAACATAATTTTTAACACTACATAAAAAAACTAAAACACTCATACTAATAAAGTTAACATCACCTAAAAATTCTTAAAAAACTTCCTAACCGAACACCCTAGGAATCTGGACCGGTTATTTGAATTTCTTAGAATTCTCCTTCTTTGATAAATCTTTTCCGCCCCATCATTGAAGAATGAATATAATGTAGTCTACTTTCTTTGGATAGGATATAGGTGCTACGTACTGATAGTAGCCTATTTTTCTGCTTTTCTGGTTCCCATTTGGGGACCATGGACCAGCCAGGGTCTACAAGGGTTGGTTTCTTCCATAGACATGGCTGTAACTCCGGTACAGCTAAGGATTCCAGGTTGTACAAACTGGGGCCCTTGTTTGAAGACGACGACCCATTTTCTAGGTAGAAATCATCAATGAGATGAAGCAAGCGGCTTGGCCTAGATGCTCCACTCGTTTTGTTTTATAGACCATTGTCAAAAGCCTCTATATCTGCATTTCATGTGCCAATTATTAGGTCATGTCTCAGTCTATGCGATTGAAACTCTTGATCCCTCTATACTCTCATTCAAATTAACACCACCCCATGTTGCAGCTCAAGACATGCATCCACCCTCTCTCAATCACCCCCACTTTTCGATGTTCATCTTTTCAATGGTGAAACAGATCATGTTAGAGCTGTATCTGTTGTCAAATCCCTGTGAAGTTTTATGCTTGGTTTATGTACGAAAATAAAACAGGAAGGACAGATTCAGATAGAAGAAACATCTAGCTAGTTATGTTATGTAATAGGCAAATGCTGTGTCTCACTTCTGTTATAAATTTGAAATGACCATTTTTACGAAGGAACATTAAACTCTAGGCTTACCAGATCGTCCTGCTCGATCGCGCGCGCGCCTGGACAGTGAGCATTATTTCTTAGGCATTGTTTGATAGAATCATAAATAGTGCTGTTTCTCTCGATCTACATTCTTTTGAATCTGTCATCTACCTCACGTTGTTGTCATTCCTTCTTATTATTGCCAATTGTTTGTTTGAGTATGAGGCAGACAGCATATTGATGAGACTGACCAAACAGCTACTTATTGTTTTTGTGCTTTCTTTTCTTTTAACTTTCAAGCACATGTTTTGGGACTTAAAAATTGGTACAGTTGACTTCAAATAAAAGTGAACAACACAAGAGATCCATTTGGCTAATTAGCTCATGTTACTCGAAAAGAATAGAATAGATTAAATAAAAAATAAAAGAAACAAATAATCTACCTGGCATGAGAATTACTACCGATGGGATGAATCTGGCCAGTAGCTTGCTTTTAAAGCATTTTTCTTCCTCCATTTAGCTTTCCTAATTCGAAATACAAAATGGTGCAAACTAAAATGTCTAGTCAAGGTGGAAAGGCGAAAAAAGAACAAAGAAATCGTATATTTTTTGCTTTATCTGAAGATTTAATGGCATGATCTAGTAGATCTACATACCAGCATGAGTACAGAAAGCCATTTATTTCACATAAAGTCTTCAATTCAAGTTGCCCAATTCTTAAAGGATTAAATTGGACAGAAATTAATCTGTGAACGAGCTCAAACATTCCCACCAAATTATGAAAAATTGTAATAAATTGGGTTAGTTATTAGGTAATCAATTAATAAGACTGATCTGCCTTTTGCCCCAACAATGCAAGGGAGAATTAACATAGGATACCCAAGTGTCCAGGGTGGCTTCTGCTTAAGATTACAGCAAGATCCTTATTAATTTAAAGGTGGGGAATCAGCATCATGGGGATCTCTCTTTGCCAATCGTGTTCTAAAACTAAATAATTAATTAATGGGTTCTTAGACATTTTTTTTGCTTATGGGAAACGCTCCCATTCTCTAAGACATGTCGATATTCATGGGGGGCAATGTGCGACGTGCGTGAAGCCCTAAAGATTCCCCTTCCAAAAACCATACAGATAAGGTTCTTATATGCTTGCACAGTTGCACTATGCACAAATACACAAGCTCTCCTTTCGACGGCATAACAAGGTCTTCTTCTTCGTTTATCCGGTTGAACTCTTAAACCAATCATATCTGTTAATTTCATCCACTGTGACGCTTTCTCCCAAAGCTGTATATTAAGCTCTGCAGAAAGTTCAGGGATGCTCTGAGGGGCGCACGTGTCTAGTAGATCGAATTTCACGTGGGATAGTGACCCATGTCCGAGGACATGCAGCTTTGTAAATGCTTGCTTATCAGCTCGGAATGGCCAACAACTCAACAAGGCCAGCTTAATTGGGGTGGTCTGAGTGGTTCTTTCCTGAAAAGTTGCTGATAATGCACCTAATATTACACTGGAATTTCGAACTCTTTGAATCTAGTTGTGTTGGACAAAAAAAAGTGACAGCATTTAAAGACACTATCACATGGCTAAAGGGATGGAATTAAGTTCTAAGCGCTTAGAAGAATATGATTACGCAGCAGAAGAATTCTGACACAGGTGGACAACAAAGAAAGGGAAGGAAGAATAAGAGATGCTTTCTGTATTTCAGAACCTAATCTGAGAAAATTCGTTAATCATATCATCAACCTACATATGCTATCCCAACTCATGCATGATTTGTATAATACACACCAACAGAATAAGTAAATAACTTCGTGAATTAAAAGAAGATTAGTGCCTTCCTTTTTCTTGTTAACCAGCCGAAGATTAGTACCAATTGGTCCAGAGAGGCTAATTAATGCTTTGGAATAATTAAACATATATTGGGATGAGCTAATAAGTTGACCTGAAAAATAGTTCTGCCGGTTGATCATTTGGGTGTATCTATAATCTAACTAATCAGATACGCAAGTTCTAGAAAATGAGTATCAGTCAAAAATTCCCGTATGATTTGGTAGAAGCATAAGATCACTAAACCGTCTAAATACAAAGATCATTTCATCGTAAGCTTGTTCCAATCCTGAACACCTCATCCACGTTGATGAGAGTTGGGTCAACCCCATCATGGTCATTGGCCAGCAGTGAATATACCGTCCCCAGCTTATTCATACGATGTCTTAAAATTGCCGAAGCTATGAATCGAGCTAGCCGTATTTCTTCTTTCAGACTAGTCAATGGCTGGCCGACTCAATTCAGATATTTTCAGAGAGATTGACAATTCTATGCATGTGTACAGTGCCTGTAGAGCAATATTCAACTTCTTTGACCACATGCAATGAGTACAATGGGATAAGGGAAAACATAGGAAAGAAAAAGGGCATGAGGGATTCATGTGATGTAGTCAAGTTGTAATTATGCGCCAAATTTGTTGTTTTCCTTTTTTTTCTTTCATCGGGTCACAGCGAATGAAGAATTTATGGACCTTCAAGCGAATGGCGTTGAGTTTTGGCAATATCGCTGATCGGCCACCAACTATAGTACAATTATCCCGCTGTCCCAGATTGGCCAACCGGTTATAAAGATAAGACTGACCCAAATTCGTAAAACAGGCACGACGGTCCTGCAGTTATTGGGAAACAAGCTATAGAAAGTGGTTATGGAAGCTTTTCATGAGCAAAGCTAGCTACTGCGTCCATGCAAGTGTTGAGAATTTTCTTTAGATTTTTTTCTCGAGCCCACCCCACTGTACCAGCCTTTGCTAAAGTGTTATCACTAAACAATTAGTACTGGATCAGAAAGATAAATACTTTGCTCTACTCCCTGTGTATTCCTTTTGTTTAGGAGGGGAAAAGGTTATTATGGAAGACTTTTTAGGTCCATGAAAATGAATCAAACCTTATCTGTAGACGATAACTTCAGATGGAAGCTAAGGTCAACTCTCAGCACGCTGCGTTGTTTTTCTGGAGCAATGGGACAAATGATATTTTTTCCTTTTTTTTTTATGACAAAATAGAAAAAGACATCATACCCGAGACCGCATCGACTAAACATCGACACCTGGGCTAAACACTTCCATACAAATGAGTTGCATTCACACTCGACTAAATATTCTCTCTTGTGGGACAATATTAGGAATTTAGGTGATGTTCGTTTGCTAATTTCTATTAGGATTTGCATTTTATATTTTTTTTTGCATTCCAAACATCACAAAATACACATATTTTAATATAACATTTTATTAATTTTTTATAAACAATAATCTCTTTTAACAAATTCTACACGCATTTTATTACAACTTTAACATCACCTAAAAATTCTTAAAACATTCAACATCCTACAAATTATCTTAAAACGAACATGCCCGTGTACCGTGAAGTGCTGCACGTTCTGTTAGTCTTTGTGTGATGTGTATCCACCTCTCGATTTCTCAATTGTATTTCCACGTACACTTCTCACCATCTCCAAGGTATAGATAGTTTTCGAGGAGATTCTTCAAAAAACCAAGATTATGACAAAAAAACAAAAATAATGGACGGTAGTTATGGGGCAACAATATCCTTCATGACCCAAGCCATAGGTAAGCAAGCTGAACAATGCTCTGGATGTTTAGGATAATTTTGATGCTTGGAGTTCAGAAATTTTATCCTGGGGCTTGTTTTCGCAAATACCCTCGAATGCTTCTTGTTCATAGAGGTCAAAATCAGCGCGCCATACTGGTGCTCTATGATTTCCTTGTCTTGATCTTGGCATGCCAGCTTGAGTCATCAGGATGCAGCTGCTGCACATGGTGCATAATTGTGTGCAGGGTTTGCCAATAATATTAGCCAAAGCAGCGGTACTACTTTCCTTTTTGAGTTATACTTTCCCATTTCGGAGATCTTATAAAGTAATGTTAATTTGAAGTTTTTTCCAGGAAAAAAAGAAGTGACAAGTCCTTCCACTTCATAAATTGCTTCCTACTGCTCAAACGCTAAATATAATGATGACGGAGACGTCCCAAGTAGCCATGTACGTAGGGGACAAGACTTAAATGGGCTAGTCCTGGATAGGTATTGAACTTAACATTTCCTACTTACTTTGTTCCTAAGATCTGCAGGAAACTTAATTGCAGTAGCAAAAATGTGGTTGTGTTTTGGGACCATCCATGAGTGCCACTAAGGAATTGAGAAGTTGAAAGGTTTAGCTATGGCGTGTAAGAAAGTTTCTGTTGCTAATTTATAGCCCATACGCAGTGCCCAGTGGATAAGAGCAACTGGTCCCTTGAGTAGCCGTATTATGCGTTTGACAGAATGGCCATGGTGATCATTGGCACTTTAGAGAAAAAGGCAGTCCTGTGACACTACAGGCTTGATGCCACTCGAGGACGTGGAGTCCTAGAAAAAATAAAAACCTTCGAGATAGAGAAGGACCCACGACCGAAATAACTTGGACCAAAAGTGAATCAAATGATGATACTGGATTAGATATGGTTATTGTTCCTTATTTGCCACATAGTCCCAAAGACAATCCAAACAAGGTGTGTTTGGGTCTCAGGGCGTCTCTGATTATAGATAGCCTAGACAGGTGCCTAAGGCCTCCAAAATATCCATCCCTGAAACACTGTTAAATCATCGTCTTTCACCTTTCCTCTTCCTTTCTCCTCTGGTTTTTTCCTCTTATCTTCTATTCCGGACTCATTTGCCTCTGGTTCCGTCCTGGTTTTATTTTATCTGCTCTCTTTTCTCTTGTGTCCTCATTTACCTCCGCTGGATCTTGTCTCCACCACTCTCCCTCACTGCTTCACCTCTGTTCACCTGGTCACCTGTAACAGTTCTATGAGATTTTTGTAATTAAAGATAGAAATGGGATTTGAGATTGACGTTGTATTGAATGAACTCCATTGAAAGTTACTGTAAATGAAGAAAGAAGAAAGTCAAATTCGAGGTTTGGCTAACCTCCATAGAATAGAGAGAGAAACAATAGAAATTCTACTGGATTTTTTTTATACCCTTTACAAGGATATCTGCCGCCCTATATACTATGCACGAAAGAAACTAATATCTCTAAAAGCATTATTTTAATAGAAATATTCTAGCAACTTGCCATGTCATAATTTTTTTTTGTAAACTCCAAGACCACTAACAACCTGCGTTCCACTCAATACAATAGCCCACTACCACACTTCTCAACTAAGTGAGCCCAAGATGTCTCAACCCATCATATCATAAAGCCCATACGACACTACTAACCCTTCCAGCTCCATGTCTCCACTTCGTAACTTCTCCCGAAACTTCTAGCTAATGTTTTGTCCCTCATCGTGTCTTCTTCTCTCACGCCCAGCACATCAACCCTTACCTTTCAATGTCAGCCATGTTACATTGCACGCTCCTTGAAAGCACCTTGTCCACAAGGTGCGGAAATTGAACCTTTAAGGATTCCAATCTCTCCCAAGTGGCACCATCAGTCGCCTGGCCACTCCAATGCACTAACACCTATGTGATAAGAAGATGATGGTTGCGATGAACTTGACGGTTCAAGTGCAGATGTTCAGGTCGAAGGTCCCTTGAGAGGTCACTGGAGGCAACATGGGCAAAGGAACGCAACAGGTACCTAAATTTTGCTTCAACTGGGATACATGAAAGACTAGATGTATGCGAGCATTTGCTGGGAGATTGAGCTTATAAGCAACAACACCTACACGAGCGGTGATCTGGTAAGGACCAAAGAAACAAGGAGAAAGTTTCAAATGGCGGCGCTGATTCACCGAGATCTGGGGTACGGATATAAACAGAGGTATACCCAGTCCCCCACTTCAAATTGACATTCACTGCGCTTGTGATCTGTGTAGTGCTTCATTCGGTTTTGAGCTTTAACTAGGTTTTCTTTCAGCAATTGCAGGGTATGATCTCTGGACCGAAGAGCAGACTCTACAACTGCCACTTGGGTAGTCCCAGCCTCAAAAGGCAAAAGCCTTAGAGGTAGTTGCCCATAAACTACTTCATATGGTGTGAATTTGGTGGATGCGTGAAAATTTGTATTGTACCACCACTCGACTAATGCTAGCCATTGTGACCAATCCCGTGGCATGTCCTCTACAAAACACCTTAAATATTTTTCCAAACAATTATTTACAATCTTCGTCTGACCATCAGTTTGAGGGTGGTACGTTGTGTTGTAGGATAGTGTAGTTCCCTGGACTTTGAAGAGCTCCTTCCAAAAATTGCTTGTGAAAGTTGGGTCCCTGTTTCCTTTAGCACTATAGCATGGTCACGAGATCTAGGTGGAGGTACACCTGTGGGCTCCTCAAACGTGTCAGAGTACTGGTTTAGTAGATCCGCCAATTCTGGCAACAACTTCGTTTGGTTCATTTCTCCTCGCTCCATGAGCTGTAATAGGAGACCTTTCTTCCCAACCTTGCTGATTCTCGATATCTCCCCTTCCTCCATCAATTGAATAGGACTAAGTCCTTGCAATCGAATATTTTTGGTATTCAAACTGAACTCCATAGTTATGTAAGCAAAATTCCACAAAATTTGGCCCAAAGCTCGCAACCAGTACACTCCAAGCACCATATCACAACCAGCTAAAGTTAGAACATAGGTGTCAGTTGAAAACTGATGGCCCTGTATTGAGACCTTCACTGGTAAGAAACTTACCATTCGCCACCCTTACTTTGTTGTCTTTCCCCTTGCTAGTAGATAATTGACCTCTTTTTGCTATAGAATGATCAATGAAGTTATGTGTACTCCCTGAATCAATTAAGATGACCACTTGTTGCCCACCAATCTTTTCCATAACCCTCATAATTTTTGGACTTAGAGATCCCGTTAATGCATGCAAAGAAATTTCAGCACGTCAACCCTTACCTTTCAATGTCAGCCATGTTCCATCTCCCCTCATTTTCTCTTTCTCCATTACTTAAATTTCCCGTTCTTTTTTCTTGATTTTTCCGCCTCTGGTATTCGCCCCATGTATTCAAATGTTTCGTCTTGCTTTGTCTTATATTTCTTTCTCTTGTCCATTTTTTCTCATTTTTTCTCTTCTTTCCTACATCTCGTTACTGGCTCTCTTTAATATCTTGCTTGGCCATGGAGGATCGTTCCTCCACCTTGCAAAGGGAGCTCGACAGGATCACTGACCAAACACGGAATCTTTCTTGGGAGGATCTTGGAGATCATCTTAGTTTCAACGAAGGCAAGGTCACTCTTGCCAATGAAACATCTCTAATATGCAGATTGGTGTCGAAAAGGTTATGCAGCAAGCAACTTTTATTTCCAATTATACGGGTTGGATGGCGATTTGTCAAAGATTTCAAGATCGAGGAGGAAGCCCTAACATGTTTCTTTTTACCTTCTCTTCTAAGGCAGAGAAAGAGACTGTTCTTAAGATGGCCCCATGGAACTTTAAGGAGTCGCTAATGATTTTGAAAGAATGGGCGTCTAGAACGAATATTGATGAAACTCCATTGGACCATGCCGTATATTGGGTACAAATTCATGGATTGCCTCTAGGGGTTTGAGTGGGATAATGTTACTCTTATTAGGGGTGTATAACGATCGGATCGGGTCGAGTCCACGTGGCATATGTCCGGTTGACCCGACCCGACCCGAACATAATTGCTAGTTAAACCCGCCCCCTGATTGGGTCGGGTCGAGTTTAGGCGATTTTTTTTAAAAAAACCCGTAACTTCCTCTGTTTTGCCAAGTTGATAGTTTTTAAAAACCGTAACTATAACTTAAGTAAGGTCTTTACACTTCTAATAGAATTTGAGGAATTGTAACTAATAAGTTGAGATAAAACTCAGCACACAAGTTTTGACTCGACCTCAGCAAAATCGACAGATCCAGACTCAATTGGTGGCATTAGATATGCTGCCAGGAGCTCAGAGGCTAATGCTGCAACAAATGGTATCCTCTTTAAGTTCTTCACCAAGGGAATGTTCTCGATCTCCCCAACATCAACGATCTTCTGGTTAATCTCCACCATGTTGTCCAAATTCCTTTTGAATTCAGGGTTCTCAACATTTAGCACAGTTTGGAAAATCCTAGCTGTCGTGCGATTTATCTACATATACAGAAGAAAGAACACCCAACTTAAATGATTTCTACACAAATTCAAGATTTTCATTTGCATTCTTTTCTAATTAAGTAGAGTGATGGCTAGCCTAGGGAATGAAGGGAAAATGCTTAAAAACTTAGAATTTCATTTTTCATCCTGCCAATTTAGTTGTAAGATATCATCAAATTTTCAACATAAATTTCATATAGCTTAGATTGCTTGGCATATAGCTTCAGCTCTGGGGAACAAGAGATCACAGGCTCACCTAAATGATGACATGCATATCGACTTCCTTTGTATTGAGCCCAATGCCTTCATAGAATGTTGTACGTTGGCAATCATTTAGGTACATAGTCACGTAAACCTGGAGAAAATATTCATGAAATTTTAAGAGACATTAGAAAATTTAAGGTGTTTTTTCAAGGATTCTTTTGTATATTTTGCATCTTGACCCCCAAAATATATTTCTACGAAAATGCCCCCAAACCCCACAAACAGAATCCTAGCTTTGTCCCTGCTAATCAAGAGGATATCCAGCACAGTCCCAGTTCCTACTTCTTGGCCACATCTAGTAAAATGAATGACTTTGTCATCCCCAACATAGATTCCTGTTTTGCATTCAAATACAGAAAAATATATCATTCAAACATACATAAAAATACACACAAACAGTGGATTAATGCTATTTTGTTGCAGTCATATCAAACTCTAGTAGCCTAGCCAACTATAAAAAGAAAAATTCCAAGAGTACAGGGGAAAATAAAAGGCAGACGAAAAATACCAGGACACGGCAAGCACAATATCAAAGATAGCACATAGACAAGAACATAAACAATTCCATTACCTAGACTTCCAATAAAATCAAAGAGGTCGAATCTACACTCAACATAATTTCTATGGAAAACATTAACAAACTTATCAATACCGACAAATATTACCTGCAAGAGCTATTTTCCCTCAAATCTCATCGAGCATTTTAATAGTACCATCAATCATGCATCAGGGAACAATGCAAGCAATTTTCGACACCTCCTCCACCACTATGACGGGGATGAACGGTAGAACCTATGTTCAAGACCTACTGGCTATGTGTGGAGCTCGTGAATTGAAAAAGAAAGAAAGTAACGATCCTTTTTGCAAACGTCCCATTAAAACAAGTCAAGTACCTAATGAATCGAGCATTGAAAGTGGTATACTAACTCATAATTTTTAAAACATAACAAACAATATTCTTATGAGAGAATTTGCAGATATCCATGATGTATATATATAATATCTGATACAAACAAGCTGCACCACCACCAAGCAAAATCAAGAAATTCGATGTCAATGATAACTTTCCCAGTTAATGGAACCTCTATTGCCAAAACAAAATCTGATACAACTTTACAAGCCTTTTCTGATCTGAATTACCACAAGAAACAACATCTCTTACCTTCTGCTGTCAGAGGAAGGATACATTGGTGTGGAAGATAGTATTTATCAAATTATGAAGGAAAAGCTCCTAGCCAGCATAACACTGGGCAACCAGTGGCGGAACCAGGAATCCAATCGAAGGGGGTCGAATTCCTAAAGAAAAATGACAAAAAACAAAATTACTACTTAATGCAAAAAAATATCTCAAGAGATAAAATATCGAAAATTAAGAATAAAAAACACTAAAAATATTAAAATACACGTACTGTACTATTTGCTGATACTGAGATGTGGCAATTAGATCCTACGGGTTGCATATTCTGAAAACATTGTGAAATAACTTCGTTATTAACCAAACAAGGAAGAGCTCCAAGCAATGAGATATCCATCATTAATTAAGCAAACATACATGTCAAAGCAGTGAATATAAATGCCAACAATTAATTACAAAACCATATTAATTATTGCAATTTTTTTTTCCGTTTTTCATCCACAAACCCTTTCTTTTGATGTTCATTGATATGCAGAGCAATGATTTTACTGCTTCCAAATTTTTCAGCTATTCTAACATGTGAATTGATGATCACAAAATTATGTGCAGCTCTAGTTTCAAAGGTAACATATCATAGTTTAACCCTACTATATAAATACTATCAAATAAAATACAAAGACCTGATAAATTTATATGTATTAAAATTGTTAGTTGCATTGACCTAGCAATGCTGAAATGATATCATCAAAGTCCCACTATTTATCGCTAGTTCATAAGAAGCAATAAGTCTCAAGGAAATATGTGCAATCTCTTATGCGCAAAATGGTAGGTTCTCACTCAAAACCCATAACAATTGTTTGTGAACGTAAAAGACAATTATCACTAACTTGCACGTATAAAGGAATAAAAAAAATCAGCAAAATAAAGATAATATTGTTGCTCGATAAATAGATTGAAAAAAATACGAAGTGCATAACCTACTCGATTAGTAGAACAATAAGGTAGAAGAACCAAAAGAATGTAAAAAAATAATAGTATATCCTTATTATCAGTGAGAATTCATTCAAAGAAGCAATCCAAAAACCCTCGATCTTGTAAGCTCTTCAACCCATAAATCAACTACACAAATTGAAGGGGATCGGGCCCAGGCCGTTCAGGACCTAATGGAGATCATATGAAATTGGCCTGAGCCTATGAGTAATGGGTCTAGGCCATCTTCTATTTTTTTTTAAAAAAATATACATATAATTTTTTTTAGAGGAGCCAAAGGTGTCGGTCGACACCCTTCGCTCCCCCTTCCTTCCGCCCATGTGGGAAACACATATGGTTTGCATCGTAGGCCATTTACTAACAAAGTAAAAGCATCAAGAGGAAACAAAATAGTCAAGTCCACATGTCCTCAATTATGCAATCCTAGTTGCCAGTTTACATGTTTAGCTTGGTCAGACAGATAAATAAGCTGCAACATTTTAAATTATATAATAAATCTAACTAGTGAACCAAAATGATATGTGGTTAGAATGTCGAAGTCATATGGGTCACAATCTACCAAGCAATATGCAGACATACGCAACTTTTCGATTAGAAGCGGCATAAACCTATTTGATACAAATACATATATTCAAAGAGAGCGGAAATATAAATAACAAATCAAAACAACTAAATATTCTTTTTATAGATAAACAAAACAATTGACTAGCATATATATGAAGAGGTTTATTGAGACTAAATATGGGGGTTTTTACCTTCTTGTGGAGACATCTAGATAGCCTTTTCCCTGGAAAAAGATATTGTCAAAAAAGATTTTTGGATGGAGCGAATCCTTAAGAAAGAGATTACCGTGAAATATCAATAGATCTAGTGGCAGTAAAGAAGATAAATCAAAGAACCTAAAGATTGGAGAAGTGGGTCTAAGAGAAATGTACCCAGAATCTCTAGAAGTTGAATCACATGGTTGGAAAATCTCAGAAGATGGCGGCGACGGCGGAGGCAGACGGCCAGAGAGGCAGAGGATAGTGAGGGCGACGACGAATAGTTAGTCTGGTTGAAAGGCAATGAGGCTGAGGTATGCTTATGGTTTAGGAGAGGTGAAATAGTTGATCGGTTTGGATCGAATCGATGGTATATCGAAGCCCGTCAGACTATGGATGGGTTCCAGCGATTTGGGCTTGAACATGCCCGGGCTTGTGTGCAGCCCGACACTATTCGGTACCTTTGTGGGTTCAATTTAAATATGAACGCCTGTTGAATTTCTGTCTGCATTGTGGAAAGATGGATCATACTATCAGTCCCTATCAAGCTGATTCTCCTCATCCCTACCAACTGGCGATATCTGCGGATATGCGGGTGTTGCTCCAGTTTCGTTAGCACATGTTTTCAATCCGAATTTCTCGAATAGAAGGACGAAGTTTACTGTGAAGCCATCTACTCTTGTTATGTGGGGGTTGAAATCGAGGTTAGTTTATGGTTGATTGTTTGGGGTCGCAAAAGGGAAATCGGGGTCTCTTCCAAGAAATATAGAGACTCTTCCAGATGGGGATATGCTGCGAGGCTCTAGGGGAACCTGCTGGATGATGCGAGTATATTGGGCACAAAATGTGTATCGGGTCAGCATGTTTGGGATATGGGGCAATGTGATTGTCTGGAAGATCAGGATGGTCCTACTGCTGTATCAAAACACACAGGGGACACAAACCTTTTGTGTTCTTTGTCAATTCCTCTGATGGACTGTGTGATTTGAGGACCCCAAATTCTATAGCGCATTTGAGCCCTGTAAAGAAGGTTAAAGATGAGGATATTTCGATTCAAACAAAGTGAGGCTGATTTGATTATTCAGTCTCCAACAAAAATAGTATGTGTAAGAAAATTCATACAGATGATTCCTTGCGAATTCTTTATGCTGCTACCTTGTCTTCCTCTGGTGTGGAAGGTCCAAGGAAAGGGCAGCTTCGAAAGAAATTTATCCCGAAAAGGTTAGACAAGAAAGGATAGGATCGACAGGAAACTAGTACCATTAAGGGGGTTCCCTTGTCCAAGATGATGATGTTCGTACGACGGGGTGACGGACCATAACATGGCCCCAGAGGCATGAAGCTCATGCATAGGACTGTCGTGGCCTTGCAAGGCCAGCGGCAGCAAGTGCCCTAAGGAACATGGTTGGGGACCTTGATCCTATAGGTATATTTCTTGTTGAGACTAAAGTTGATGCTGCGACGGCAAAAGTTATGGTGTGAGTGAAGCTATTGTGTGAGTGTGTGAGTGGACGGATGAGATTAGAAGTTAAGAAATCTAACGGCTGACAAAATGTCACGTCAATTAATGAACCCGACCCACGAACCCGACCCGCGCAACCGACCCAATTTCATTAATTGACGTGACATTTTGTCAGCCGTTAGATTTCTTAACTTCTAATCTCACCCGTCCACTCACACAATAACTGACCTCATGCTGCGACTGCTTATTCTATTTTGCGTTCGGTTGGTTTTTCTCTTATTCTTGCTATTCCTCTAGTTTCACGTAGTGGGGGTTTAGCCTTCTGCTGGGGACCGAATATATATATCTATTGATGTTTTACTTACTTCTCGTAATATATTGTATTTTGTAATAAGTTCGGGGCTTGATCTTTGTGGCTTCCTATGTTCTTTTGCTTTTGGCCCTACTCTTTGAAGGCACAAAGAGGAGTTCTAGTATTTGCTTCAAGACCTCAACACTGATCCAAACCTCCCTTGGGTTTGCGTCGAGATTTCAATGATTTAACGAGTCAAGAAGACAAAAGGGGAGGCAGAATGGTGAATTCTAATTCTTCTAGGGGGCTGTCACAATTTACAATTTCTATGAGATTTGTAGACTTGGGCTATGTGGAGAGCAGATTTACTTGGTCGAATCGAAGACTGGGGAGAGCATATATCCTGGAAAGAATTGATCGGGGTATTGCTAACTTGCCGTGGAGAGTGACATTTCCTGATGCCCGAATCTAACATTACTGTATTGCCTACTCAGACCATAGACCTATTATCTTGAACCTGTTTGGTCAAAATGAAGGGGTAGTCAAAGAGTTTAAATTCAATCTTTTTGGACGAGAGATCAGCGTTGTCTTGTTGTTGTGGCTAAAGCTTGGGGGTATGATTTACGTAGTAACCCATCTTGGTCTATGTTTCAAAAGATCAAAGCAACTAGAAGGGCTTTGCTGCAATGGAATAAATATTTCTTTGGCAATATCCAAGAATCTATCTGAAGGCTCAAATCTGAACTGGAATCAACCTAGGGAAGGGCGCCTACTGTGGAGAACTTCTAGCATGAAAAAAATCTGCTTATTGCTCTAGATGAACAATTGCTATGGGAAGAATCCTTGTGGAAGCAAGCATTCGAGAGTGACTTGGTTGACTTAGAGTAAATTGAACACAGTGTTTCCACGCTTCTACTGTCTTGATGTGATGCAGAAACGAAATCTTGAGGTTGAAAATTAAGAATAATTCTTGGGTGTCTGAAAGGTGAGAAGTGGGGCATATTCTTCTTGATTTTTATGCACATATATTCTACTCTGAAAACCCATCTAGTCTTGATGACTTAGAAGGTATTATAGCACTGGTCATTACTGACGTTGAGAATGTTGATTTAATCAGAATTCCAAATAAGGAAGAAATAAGTGCTATTCCAAATAATGACGACCCTCTTTTATGTGCATTTCTGGAAATTAGTGGGGGACGATGTTGTTAAAACTGTGCAACAGTTTCTTGAGGAGGGGCATTTGCTACCTAGTCTCAGTGAGACTAATTTGATGCTTATTCCTAAAGTCAAGAACCCATCCCAAGTTAGGGTGCGTTTGCGGTAAAAATTTCACAAAATATTTCACCAACTCCCAATAAAATACTACAATATAATCTCTCTCTCATAAAAAATATAAAAAATTACCTCTCTCTTCACTTTTTCACTAAACTCAATACCAACACTAAACTCAATACCAAAAATTTTACAACACAAACATAACCTTAGTCAGTTACGACCCATATAGATTTGCAATGTAGTGTAGATGATAATTTCTAAAATTATGGTTGATCGGATTAAACAAGTGCTGCCTAAGATGGTGTCCCCATACCAGCTAGCTTTTGTTCCGAATAGGCAAATTCAAAACAACTACATTGTGGCGGCATAAATCTTCCATTCTACGAATCATTAAAAAGGTAGAAGTGATTGGATGACAATCAAGGCGGATATGGAAAAGGTATATGATAGAGTGGAATGAGATTTTTTTTTTATTGAAAATCATGAGGAATTTTAATTTTCATCCGACATGAGTAAGGTGGGTTGAATAATGTATTAAATCTGCCTCTTTTGCAATTGTGCTCAATGGGGTTACGGATGATGCATGAAGTAAACTCGGCGATGATGGCCAAATTAGTATGGAAGATGCTTGCTTACTCAACCTGAATGTCTTTGGGTTCGGATGTTTAAAGCTAAATATTTGTTGCAGACATGTGGTTTCTTGATGCTAGTCCTAAACCTTCATGGACTCAGAGGAGTATCTTGAAATCGAGAGAAATAGTTAAACAAGGGTTTTGTAAAGAAATGGGCAATGGAAAGACAATCTCGGTTTAAAGGGATGCTTGGATTCCATATCTTCCTAACTTGACACCAATTCCTAGAGATCAGGATGTGTAGTGTGACCCTGATTTAAAATTGTACCAGTTGGTTGACCAGGATGCTCACCGACGGGATTTATACAAGTTATCTTGTATCTTTGATGGTGCATCTGTGGCAGCTATTTTAAAAATTAGAATCCCTCCACATGTTGTGGCTGATAGTGTTTTGTGGTTGCTTGAAGGCTCTGGGAAGTTCTGCACCAAGTCTGTGCATGGAGATATTGTAAGAATGCAAAGCTGCCAGCCCTTGGACCCGAGTCCATCTTTTTGGAAGGATTTATGGAGGCTTAAAATCCATGAGCGTCTAAAGTTATTTCTTTGGAAGGTTGCATCAAATATTGTACCTACCAAAGAGCGAATAACATAGCAGTTTGGGTTTGTCGCAGGAGATCAGGAGAGCTGTAGTTTGTGTCAATCTGCCCCTGAGTCTGTCTATCCATCATTTGATATTGCAATGTGAGTTTTCCCTGGTGATTTGGCGTGCGAGTCCTTGGCCGTTGAATATCCTTGCTTTGAGGGATATTAATCTAATGAGTTGGATTAAGATGCTTTGTCACCCATTGTCGCTAGGGGTCCCTGCAGAGGAGATGCATTTTTTTTTTCAACTTTTTGCTACAAATGCTATGGACCTACTATGGCTTAACCGCAACCTAGTGGCTAATGGGAAACTTTTTAAGGACCTATTAGAATTGGTTGATCAAGTGAGAAGAGTTAATGGTCAGCATTGGGAGGCATAGAAATGCAGAAATCTCGACTTCCCAACTCAGGTTTGGTCCCCACCTCGACATTCTATTAAATTTAATGTGGATGCTGCAGTACGAGAGTCTTTTGTAGTGGCAGCAACAGTTTTCAGGGATAGTCAGGGGGTCTTTATAGGAGCTTCAGCTGTCCGTTTGGATCTAATGTTGCCGGTTGAAGTCAGTGGCGGAACCAGGACCAAAATTCAGGGGGGTCGAATTCTAAAGACGAAATGATAAATTTTTTTCCCTTTATAATGCTAAAAATTGTCTTACAATTACAATATCAAAAATTAAAGACTAAAAGCATTAAAAATATTACAATACATGTACCGTGCTATGTACTGCGACTGAGAGGTGACAATTGCATCCTACGATTTTACATATTTTGAAAATGTTACAAAACGGCTTCGTTCTCTTGTGACAAACTTATCCATTATCTAAATAAAATAAAATAAAATGAATGTATCAATATATTATATTCCAGTTACTAAAAGCCATGTGGAGATGCAAATACATGTGGAGATGCAAAGTGAAGTCTCCTGTTCATAAACACATGTGGAGATTCAAATAAACAGTGAAAAATAGATGGCAGCCAATTCCACAAAAGCAAAACAGTACAACAGTTGTCAAAATATAAAAACAAACAATTGCTGAAGTTCTAAAATTAGTGATTCCCTTTGCTCCATGCAATGACACATTTGTCTACCTAGAAGTGCAAAATACTCATCCGCCTCATGATATTTTGGCAATCAACTTTTTCTTCGTTTTTTTTTCTTTCATTCTTTGACTAAGTTAACGTCCATACATAGTGGATATCTAAGTCCACATAATATTGTACCTCTGAATAGAGGAAACAACACCTGGCTCTTATGATCAGACATCGAAATTTTCACAGACACCCAGCGAGGGTATACCCAGGGAAGAAAAAAAGTGGGTCGCGGGAACAACCTGCAACCGTACTATCCAAATAATTGAACAATATTTTATTTTGCAAAAAGTTACAATAGGAGCTTTTAAGTTTTTTTTTTAAATATAATATGCAAAAATAAGGGAAAAAAAGCAAAAAATGAGAGAGTGAGAGGTGTGAGGACTGATGGTGCCAGTTTAGCTCATTTCTGCTGTGTGGACTGATAGAAAATGTCAGACGATGTTATTGCAGTTTTCTGGGTCAGGGGTATCGGGCCCAGGCTTTATGTGTAAAACATATGTATAATTGGTCTGAGCCTGAGCTTCAGGGGTATCGGGCCCAGACCAACTTAATTTTTTTTTTAAACAAAATAATAAAGTAATGAAAAAAAAATTGTGGCGTGAGGGGTAGCGACCGCCCAGGGTCGCTACCCCTTCGTTCCGCCTCTGGTTGAAGTTGAAGCTCAAGCGGCCAACTTGGGAGTTTTGGAAGCTCACCCTAGGGGACTTTTTGATGTTATTATTGAGGGGGACTCCTCTATTGTTGCTTCAGCTATCAATTCATTCCCCACTCGGGTTGACCGGAGAATCCATGATACTGTTAGGGGTATCCGGTTGCTGCTTTAAGGATTATCACATTGGAAGTTTAATTGTATCCGTAGAAGTGTGAGTGGTGTTGCACACCACCTTGTTCATTGGGCTGCCGTAAGAATTTATGTTGGTAATTATCTATTTGTACCTGAGCAATTAGACGATTTATCATGGTTGTAGGCGGGGTTCCAACCTCTTTAGTTTTTTTTTTTTTATATAGATAAGGGAAATACCAGCAATCTAAAGAACAGAGTCCGAATTTAAAACACAAGGGGGCACACGCCCAACAGAAATAAAGCCAAATGAACCAGAAGAATCAACCCATTTCGCAAGTTTATGGGCAACTCTGTTGCAACGCCGAGTAATCCAACGCAAGGAGTGAGACTGATGATCCGAGAAGAAACAACGAATAATAGACAACCAATATGCTGATTGCCACACCTCTCTAGAGTGCAAGCACAAAACATCCTCAACCAACATCTTGCAATCACTTTCGAAATAGCAAACCGAGAGTGAAGAGGAGGACACAATTCGCACAACGGCAAGGAGGGCAGCAACTTCACCAACGAAAGGATCCAGGTGAGGGATACGCTCCGTGTACATCGTACAGAGGGAGCCCTCATGGTCGCGAACAACGACCGCCAAGACCGAGTGAGAACATCTCACGGCAACATCAACGTTGCATTTGAACTCCCCAACAGGGGGAGGCAACCAACCAACAGGCGAATTAGCATGTAGCTCTGCCCATGCCGAACTGTGCTCAACAAACCTCCGCCGAACAGTTGCAATCAGCAGCAATGAATCAGGAATAACTTGAGCGTGGATGACTTCATTCCGAAGATGCCAAATAGAGTCGAGTAGCAGAGAAGCATTGAGAACAAAACTCTGCAAGGAACTCTTAGCAATCCCAAAAAACCGATGAGGAGAAAGCAAGTGAATCGAAAAACAACAAAGGAACAAGAGGGAAGAAGATCAATCCGAAGAGGCCAAGAGGATTCTCTCCACGCTACACGAGCAAATTGGCAGTGCATAAACAAATGCTCAGCAGTTTCAACCTCCAACTTACAAAGAGGACACAAGCTTGCAGAAAGCTCAACATCAGAGATAAATTGACAAACGGAGCCATGGAGGGGCAGGGCAGATTGCAAACACTTCCATAAAAATAACTTAAGTCGGTCCTGCAACTGAAGCTTCCAAAGTTTGTTCCAATCTTTTCCACGCAAAGAATGATGGGAGTGCATAGTCCATGGCCGAGTAAGAGAGTAAGCACTAGCAACCGAGAAGGAACCTCGAGAATTAGGAACCCAAATCCATTCATCCTCCCTGAGAGTGGTCAAACGTGGCAAATTAGAGATAGCCAAGGCGGATTCAGCCGAGAACAGTTCATGCAAGAGTGGTAGGTTCCAGGAGCCAAGCACAAAATCAAATAAGTTTGATACTCGCAGATCCATGTTAAGCAGTCCATCAGTAGAAGCTCTTGAAGAGGCAGGCTCAGGGCGAAAGAGAGGCAAAGAAGGCACCCAAGGATCCTGCCACACTCTAATGGAAGCACCATTCCGAGGCAGCCAACAAATGCCTTTAAAAAGTAGCTCACGAGACTTCCAAATACTTTGCCAAATCCAAGAAGAAGAAGCTTTAACCGAAGCCTGATGTAACTCTTTCCCTCCAGTGTATTTATCTTTCAAAATCTGAACCCAAGGGCTATGAGGCTGAGCGTAAAGATTCCATCCCATTTTCGCTACCAACGAAAGATTTGCAGCAAACATAGTAGGCAAACCTAACCCTCCATGCTCTTTTGGATGACAAATACCAGTCCAAGCTTTGGGAGTAAAATGACGAGGTTTAGTGGGGTCAAAGCCCCACCAAAAATCCTTGAAAAGGCGATCCAACTCCGCACACCAAGCTTTGGGTATAAGGAAGGAGGACATATGATAAAGGGGCATTGTTGCAGCAACAGATTTGATAAGAATAGTTCTGCCCGCCTGGGACAGCACTCGGGCCTTCCAACCTTTAAGCTTGCAGAGAACCCGAGCCTTAAGATCAGCAAAGGCTTGCCGTTTAGATTTTGGTAAGACCAAAGGAAGACCTAAGTAAGTACTGCCCAGCTGCATTTCCTTAAGGCGGAGATCAGAGAGAATAGCTGCCTTAAGCTTAGGATGGGTGTTGCCATTGAAAGCAACAGATGATTTGGAGAGATTGACAGCTTGTCCCGACCACAGGCAGTAACGTTGAATAATAGATAACACTTCCCTAGCTTCCCGACAATTGGCACGACAGAAGATAAGGAGATCGTCAGCAAACATAAGGTGTGAAATCGGGACAGCACCCCGAGCTACAGGAATACCATGAACAAGCCCCAAGCTGATGGATTTATGTAACAACCGAGTAAGAACTTCAGAGCAGATGATGAATAAGAAGGGAGATAAAGGATCCCCCTGACGAATATCTCGCTCAAGCCGAAACCAACCATAAGCACTACCATTCATGAGGACAGAGAAGGACACAGTAGACACACATTGATGGATCCAGCCGATCCATTGCATAGAAAACCCAAAACACTTCAGCACCTTGAGGATGAAGGGCCACTCAAGACGATCATATGCCTTAAGCATATCCAATTTAAGTGCCATAACATCTTTCCGGCCAGATTTGTGCTTCATAGTGTGGAATAATTCCTGAGCAATAATTGAATTTTCTTGAATGGAGCGACAAGGAACATAGGCAACTTGGTTACTCGAAATAAGAAGAGGAAGAACCAGCCGTAATTTAGCAACCAACAGCTTAGCAATTACTTTGTACGCCACATTGGAAAGACTAATGGGCCTGAAATCAGTAATCATGGAGGGACTATCTTTTTTTGGCAGCAAAACAAGAAAGGAATGGTTCATTTCCGAAAGTAAATGACCAGAATGGAAAAATTGGAGAACCATATTGATAAGATCATTTTTCACAATCTGCCAATAGTGTTGGAAAAATAAACCAGTCATACCGTCAGGGCCCGAAGCCTTATGCGCTCCAATATCAAACACTGCACGACGAATCTCAGCTTCAGTAGGAATAGCAGTCAAGGAACAACAATCTGCCACAGATAGGACCGGTTGAATGAGCTCTTCTACAACAGTGAAAATTTCAACATTTGCAGCTGTGAAGGCAGTCTGAAAATGATGCAAAATGTAAGAACCAATAGCATCTCGACCATGAAGCCACTCACCACTCGCAGATTTTAGAGAATCAATAGAATTCCTTCTACGTCGAATCACCGTAGATAGATGGAAATATTTTGTGTTTAAATCCCGAGTAGTGAGCCAAGTGGACCTCGACTTGTGACGCCACAAGTCCTCCTCCATTTTTTGCAACTGCAGCAACTCTCTCCTAGCAAGACACTCACGGTCTGACTGCAGAGATTCAGCATTAGAATTCTGAATATTCTGAAGGTCATGCAATACTGCTTGAATGCGAGTTTGAAGCACACCAAATTCAGCTCTATTCCAATGCTTCAGACGAGCTCGAGTAGCACGAATCTTGCTGACCAGCTTAAACGCAGGAGAGCCAGAAATATTACAATCCCAGGCACTCTGAACCACCGCAGTGCTTCTACTATCACGAACCCAAAAAGGTTCAAATCGAAAAGGCTTGGGGCCGCCTCTTTCACGACCAACCGTATCCAGAAGCAATGCCGAGTGATCAGAGGCAGCTCGTGGCAAATTTCGGATACTAGCTCTAGGAAAGAAGAGCCTCCAGTCTGTGTTAACAATACCCCGATCCAACCGTTCTCGAATCAAATGTCTCCCATGTCTTCTATTTGACCAAGTGAACATACCACCATAAAAACCCAAATCCACTAACCCAAACACATTAGCCAAATGAGGTAAACTAAAAGAGGAGGAGGGGCAAACAGAGCGTCCACCTTGTTTTTCACCTTGGTTCAGAACCATATTAAAATCACCAATTACCAGCCACGACCCCAAACATTGGTTGCCTATCTCCATCAACTTATCCCAAAACTCCATTTTCTCCCCATGCAATTTCGGAGCATACACAAACGTAC
The DNA here is from genome assembly GCA_963930655.1 of Myrica gale. NCBI lineage: Eukaryota > Viridiplantae > Streptophyta > Magnoliopsida > Fagales > Myricaceae > Myrica > Myrica gale. The sequence goes on from OZ005614.1 coordinate 13,329,525, forward strand.
ATTACCAAGGCTGAGACGGAGGATCCGATTGCACAAGAATGTGAATAATACAGTGATTCATGAAAATGACATCGAAAATAAAACCGACATGCCAAGCCAGAACCATACCCCCACTTAAACCCCTGGAAGGAGAATGAATGAAATGCTGAAAACCAATTCTCCTAATTTCAGACTGAGGGTCTCCAATTTTAGTCTCTACAAGGCAAAAGCAATCTGGAGAAAACTGCCTTACCAGGGCCCGAGTAGCACGAATTGCCGGACTTCGAGCAAGCCCCCGGCAATTCCAGAAGAGTGACCTCATGGGTCCATAGGGGGCATGGACAAGCCCGCCTCCTCAGCCGTAGACCAAAATTTGAAATCCACATTCAGAGAGTCATTGGACCGCACCTGCCCAGATTGGCAAGAGGTGGAACCAAAGAAATGGGTAGGAGTCGAGGGACCCGGACCCAATGGAAGGGAGCCGCCACCACGAGCTCTGACCCTAGGGTTCCTCCGAGAACGTCGATGAGCAGTAAGTCCACGCCATAAAGTCAATGGAAGATGGTCACTAACATCCCCCGCAGTGGAAGAAGAGCAAAGATGGAATTCCCCCGCAAGGCGTTTAACCACAGGAACCCCATCAGAATCAAGGTCACAAGAGGATTTCCGTTTGGAAGGGAGGAACGACGTATGAACAATCACCGCTCTGTTAAGGGAGATTGTGGAAGTCTCACAATCGGTTTGGGGGGCAACTTTCAACGGAAGGGAAGACTCCAGAGAGGGTGCATCAGCCAGCTCATTAAAAGTAATCGAGTGGACTGGACCAGTATTGAGAGACGAGGGAGTACCACTTGAGGTCGGAGGGCACCCATCCAAGTGATGAGGCTGAAGTGATTCTTTGGCCCGTGAGTCACGTTGGCCCAACAAGAATTCAAGGTTGGCATAGAAGGCAGTTTCAGTTGTAACGGGCCCAAGGGAAGGCCCACGAGAAGATGGGTGGTCAAAGCCCGCAATTGACGTCCAAGGTTGCTCTCTAATTGCATGAAGGAGGGCCCGAGGGTAAATTTGACGAGTAACATCACAGGCAGCAGACTCCGCTAATTCCTCCAGAGACGAGGCAACAGAGGAACTATTACCCAAAGGACAGACGAGCCCCACCAAATCAGCCTGGGGAGGTGCCCGCAAGCCGACAGACTGTAATGCAGCAGGAGGCACCGAGGATGCATCCGACAACCCGTGACAGGGATCAGAAAGCACAGACCTAGATGGCAGAGGAGCTGTAGCCGTGGACGGAGATGAGAAGCTGTCACGCCTCCCAGCAGAGACAAGAGACGGTCCTGAGGCACATAACTTCCGATATGCAGTAGACTCCGCTCGCATATGAGGACCAAAACCTTAAGGACCAGAGCACACAGCAGGAGGCATAATACAGGTAGCCAAAACATGACCGAGACGACCAGAGGAGAAACAGAACTCAGAGAGGCGTTCGTATTTGAAGGAAATCCAAATATCAGATCTAGAAGCTCGTCGGAAGAAAAAACCATCCACCAGAGGTGTGGAGGTATCAAACATAACCTGAACACGAATAAATTGCCCAACAAAAATTGTTTTCGAGGTACCAAAATCCACAGATAATACATCACCAACCTTTGCTCCAGCCTCAGTGGCCAATTGCCTCATAACACAGCCGAATGGAAAACCATGCATTTGGACCCATAAGGGTATCAGATGCATCTTGACGTCGACAATGACAGCACCAGGACAACACTTTTTAAGAACAAGAAGGTGTCCTTTAATGTTCCAAGGGCTCTGAGCAAGGACCTTTGCAAGAGTAGACTGCGAAGGAAAGGAGAATAAAAATCCATAATCATCAAGCTCCTCAATCTCTAGGTCTTTCACAAAGAACCAAGAGCGGAAAATGGTTTGACGAATGCTAAGCTTGTGGAGGGGTCTGTTAGTAATGAGCTTGCCCACTAATACTAAGCTCATTGCCTGTTCCGCCTCATCAACACCATGCAAGGACGGACTGCCATCCACAGACCATCCTAGGGCAGCGGTATGAGAAACGAGGGCTTCCATATCAGAAGAGGCAACATCCATGGCTGAACACACGAACGCAACAAAACCACCTTGAAAGCAGAGAAACCAAGAAACAACACCACCGCAGCAAAGAAAAACCAGCACCAGAGAGATACACCCAGAGGCACGGGAGGAGGAAGAAAGTAGCGAATGAGACCAGGAACGCGGAAAACAACGGAGAGGGTAGGTAAGGGAGACACCAGGCAGGGGACGAGTAGAAAGGAAAAGCGGCGAAAAAGGTAAACAAGCAGAAAAGGGAGGCCAGTAGAGACGGACACACAGCCGGACAAAACAGAAGCAGCGAAAAGCGACAGGAGAGAGGACAGAGCCTCGGAAAAGCTCTACAAGGAGAGCGACAACCTCTTTAGTTGTTTCTTCTTTGTTATGAATAAAGACATGGTAGAGATTCTACCCTTTCTATAAAAAGGAATTAGTATATGAAAAGTTAAAAAAAAATGCGGAAAGAAGTTTGTCAAAACTAAAACTAATAAAATCGTATCTAAGATTTACTATGGTGCAAGAAAGATGTATATTAACTATATTATCAATTGAAAATGATCTATTGACAAATCTTGAATACAAAACTTTGATAAGTAGTTTTGCATTTCAAAAGCCTAGAAGAATAATTTTTAACTAGAATTTATTGATATTTTATATTTAAATATAATAATTTATAATTTATTATAAAATGTCTCTTTTTATAGCTTCGCCTAAGGCCCATTCATGTTAGAGATCCCCCTGTTGAGTCTTGTCGGCCCCATGGAAAGTTGATAAGGTCCATTCTTGGGGATCCTGCACAGGCTTGTGTATCCAAGGTATTCTTGGTAATGGTGGTCAGGATATCCGTATTCCTTTTTTTTTCAGAATATTCTTCAAAACACGTGGGTACGACACAAATAGAATTCCGCAACCCATCAATTCCTTGGCCAAATTGCGATGTATTCAGTATGCTTGCTCAAAGGAATACAAATATATAAGAGTATAATCGTGACAATCAGAGGGGGCAAAAATTACAGAGGAAGGAGAAGATTGGTATTATGTATACTTTCCTCTTCTCCAAAAACATCGTGCATCTCTTCATAACAATCTTTTGAGCTACGCTTTTCGTTTTACGTGTAGTATGCCCATGTTTTATCAGCTGGAAAGACAAGAGAGAAGTACTTCACGCCATTACAATCTATGGCATCTTGGCACATACCCGTCGTTCCGCGAAGAAATTTAAGACTTGATCACTCCAAGTGTTGCTACTTGAAGGGATACAGAGTGTTCGATATTACCAATATGAAGACTATGTTCACCCATTTGAATTCTTCGAATTCCGGTTCTGTCCACCACGCTAAGGAACTTGCACACGTGGATATTGATTCGGACTCGTTTCTGAGCCCTGGCTGGGACGTGAACTTTCTCAAAGGCGACCAATTGTTTGCGTGGAGCCCAATGCCCAGCAGGTGGCGTGGAGAACACCAACAAAGTGTGAGAGCCATCCATGGAGCCTAAGTTTTTCACGTCTAGATCAACCGCTACAGAGAGTTTGTCACATTTTGCATGTGTTACCCTGATTGCTTTACCTGAAATGGTTGTGTTGCCGCTGCCATGACGGCCATGGAGGGGGATAGTCACCACGGTGGGAGCGCTAGCTATGGAGTGAACAAACTTCGTGTAGCTCTTTCCGTGCCCAAATGAGTACACCACTGGACCTTTGTAAAATCTGTAGGTTCTTCCAGGGTAGCCCCTTGATCGGCTTGACCTCATTGCCATGGATGTCATGGGCAAATTTGATAGGTAGTCTTGTGGGTACCATGTCATTGGCAGCTTTCCTCCTGAAAGGAACAGAAAAAAAGTGTTCTTTCATGCTTGGAAAAAAAGCACTTGAGAAATAATATCTGATATAACATGTTAAAAGTACACTATTTAGTCTATACAATGCATTAACAATCTGCTAATCATGAGATCTATGAGATTAAAAAAAACCTCATATTTCCTTCCACAGTAGAAATTCTTGGACTTTTAACTGCTTTCATCAAGGCCCATATGAAAAGGCCGAGAAGAGGAGCTCATAGAAGGAGAAAGCAAACCTGGGTTAGATGCTCCAAACAAGATATCAGCAATGGCAGCTCCCCCGGCTTGGCCTGGGTAACCTGCCCATAAGATGGCTCCAATGCGTGGATCATTCTTAGCAAAACCCACATCGATAGGCCCCCCTGACATCAAGACCAATATGGTTGGACCCCTAGAGGCTGCGGCTACCTTAGACACAAGCTCTTGTTGGCGCCCTGGTAAAAGGAGCCCAGCCCTGTCCCTGAATTCTGCTTCAATGGATTGGTCAAGCCCAACCACTAAAACTGTTGCATCAGCCTGACGAGCAGCGTCAACTGCAGCACTGAAGAGCTTGTCAGTGGCACAACCTACATCGGCGCAACCCTGTTGGTGAATTGTCCTTGCATAACTCCCAATTCCTTGTAACGGACTGGTATATCCGCATGCCACACCTAAGGCCACAAAGGAAGTGGTTAAGAACCCAATTTTTGGGAAAGAATATGTAAATGGATCTACTGATTTTGGGCCTATTTACACGTGTTCCGGGCTTGTGGGTTCATAATGGAAATTTGCTTTTCGAAGAGGGAGAGGGATTCACCAGCATAGTTCCCAATCATAGTGTCAGTGACATTGGAATTAGGCCCAATGACAGCGACGGTTGGGTGACGGCGACGGGACAGAGGCAGTGAAGGGCCACGGTTCTTGAGAAGCACAATGCCTTGCCTGGCTGCTTCGAGGGCGAGCTCTTGGTGAGCTGCGGTGCACACGTCCTTTGCGCCAAGGTTCCCAAATGGCTGTGAGGACGGCTCACCATCAAACATCCCCAACCTCATTTGAACATTGAGTGTGTTAGCTAAAGCGCCATTGACGTCGTTCTCGTTCAGCAGGCCTCTTTTCACTGCGTCCTCTGTGTGCACAGCCAGGAAAGGCCCGCAGTCCAAATCCAAACCTGAACACAACCAAAAATCGTACGTTCATTGACGTGATTTTTTTTTTCTTTTTTATCTCCTAGAAAATTTGTTACGAAAAAGACAGACTGAAAGGTGTTTCTAACCTGCTTTTATGGCATCAGCAGCTGCTTCTTCTGGTGTTGAAGTATAATGTTGCTCATCATAATAAACCCCGACCGAGTCGCAATCTGAGACAATGTACCTACGAGTCCCACCAACGGGGCAATGCATGTATATTATCCAACTGAAAGAGTGGATCACGATTGACCTTAAATCTTGATATCGGTGATCCGATGGTTGGAGTTCATCCCATCATTTGGTAAGTTAAATCATGTATATGCGGTAACTTACCCATCAAGACGCCAAACTCCACGCACTGTTTTCCTTAGGAGATTAGGGTCAGCACAGGTGGGCACACCATTGACTTGATTGTAGGAGCACATGACGCTGGCCACCTTACCTTCCTTCACACACATCTTGAATGGCACATCGAATGTGTCCTCTATGTCCTGCTTGCTAACCTGCATACAATCGTGACCCGGACCACCCAAGTCAGATCGATGTCAAGCGAGCTGTTACCACGTTATTTGTTCTGTTACTTCCTCTCTAGTGGGTACCAAAAAGTCATGAAGATGGGGGAGCAACTAACGACAACATGATAAGAAAACCAGACAGCAACTCATAAAAAAACTTGTATCATGTTCGAACAAAGCGATAATTAACCCCACTAGGTTTCATCCATGAGTTTTTGCAGAGTTAATGAGATATGAAATTGTACTGTTTGTATCCTAAAATTTTAATCTATTAAATTAGTTATAAAATAATATCTCTAATCCCACATCTTTTTCATTACAAAAAAAATCTTTCAAATCATATATTTTCATTGTTTATTGACTTCCACCACCAAAATTTTAATATAAAAATTATTATATTATATAAATATAAATATAAATATACATCAAATGTTGTGGTTCTCATGCCATAAACGCCGATGAGTCCACCATCACTGACCGTAATGTCCTTACCGACCCACATTGATATATATTCACATAGATGACATGCCAAAAGTCAACGATATAAGCGGTCAGAAACTAATAATCGCATGTAACATGTTGCATCCTACGGTACACCGTACACGAGCACCATAAGTGACATGGATTACCAACCTTAGCATTGAAGTGAAACCGATCAATCCCATTCCAATTATCGAGGTCATAAGCCGTGAAGTGTTTGCAGCAAGCCGCGACCTTCAGTCGGTTACCGTCGTCTCCCTGTAGGCCTCTGACGTAGCTAGCCCCATATGTCCCGACGACAACGGGGTCTTCACCGGGAGTCTCCTGCCCGCGGCCCCACCTCGGGTCCCTGAAAATGTTCACATTTGGGCTCCAATACGTGAGCCCAGCCACACCCCCATTGTACATCGCTCTTGCCTCGTCTGACACGACCTGCCACATCGGTACACGTTAGAAATTTATGGGGCGGTGTTTGCTACTAGTGCGCAACCTGCCCACAATTTTCGTCAGTGCCATAATAATGAGCAAGTTGATATGGAAGTTGAAACTTCAATCAATTACGACTCTTTCAAACCTCCTGTCAGCTAGCTACTTTGATCGGAAAGGAAAGGATAAAGCGAATGTACAAAGCTTTTGAGGACTTCTTCTTCTTCTTTTACAATTAATTGGCCAAATAATTAAGGTAATAATTAATTGATCAAATTAGAAAGACATGAATAATTACTCAGAAACAACGAAAAGGAAGAAGTTACATTATATATATATATATATATAAAATCCCAAGTGGCTCATAGTGCGACTACGAGTGGGTTTGTGTTGTAAAATTTTTGTTTTGTTAAAATTTTCGGTATTGGGTTTAGTGAAAAGAGAGGTAATTTTTTTATATTTTTTGTAGTGAAAAGTTATGATTTGATGGGAGAGAGATTATATTGTAGTATTTTATTGTGAGAGGGTGAAAAATTTTGTAAAATTTTTCATGCAAACGCAGCCGTAGATACTATAGCCAACTAAAGCACATTTTTTATTTTTCTGTGCTAAAAAGGAAAGTTTCAAACGGATAATGGTAGATTCTATATTAAAAAAATAATTATAATCACCCAAAAAACAAATTCGCCTGAACCATTCCATGATAGTTCTCTGACTATTTGAATTTATCACCATTGGACACCAACCAAGCAAATCAAAGCACAAAATTTATTAACTGGCCACTATAAATAATATAAGTTGATATTTATTTCTCTTTGGTCGTCTTAGACTCTTAGGTCAAGGAAAGTTGCTACTTGGGTCCGATATGACAATGGAAGGTGATATGCTTAGATGCTAAAGAGAGCATTTTCTATTCCCCTAGCTAATACTCTTTACGCACACTAACAAAAGGTGCTCAACCGAAAGCAGCCATTTGGGTCTTGATAGCATCCGATAGGGGCGGGCAAAAAACCCGAGACCCGACAACCCGAACCGGACCGACCCGTTTCCGACTCGATCGGGTTGGGTTTAGGCGGGTTCGGGTTTGCATACAAATAAAAAAATCATTTTTCGGGTTCGGGTATATGAACAAACCCGAAATTAAACCCGAACCTGACAATATAATGGCATCAACCCGTGACCCGCTTTTCCCGATCCGGACCGACCCGTTTCGACCCGATATTTTCGGGTTTATACGGGTTCGGGTTCAGGTTTCCTCATAAATAACCCGATATTTTCGGGTCGGGTTCAAAATTTCGAACCCGAACCCGGTTTGCCCACCCCTATCATCCGAAGTATAATCTTCTACTTAAGATATGAAACGATATTCAGATTTTAATAGTATGTAATTTTCGTTGTCGAGAGAGGTATCTCACCCGTCCGATTGCTTCCCACAAGGACGCATTGAAAGAGGCAGCGGTGGTGATAACCTGAGGGAAGCTGGTGGCTCCGGGGAAGTCCCCACCAAACTTGGTTCCGGGGCCCACGTTGGAGACCCCATGAAGTGCCTCGGACCACCACTCATACCCTTTGATCCCCAGCCTTGTCACGGCTGCGGCATTGTTCACTAGCAGGCTAACCTTCTCTTGCAGCGTCAATCTTCCAATGAGGTCCCTCACTCTCTCCTGTGTTGGCAACGACACCCGGCAAAAAGGGAAGTCTCTCGTCTTTGCATCTTTTGGATCACAAGCGAATGGCTCTCGAGCCCCACTGGTATGCCCAAAAACACTGGCCATAAGCAGGAGGAGGAGGAAGATACCAAAGGGTAATGATGGAATGGTGGTGGAAGCCATTTTTTGGACAGAACAAACTATATCTCTACGTGGGGGCGTGCAAGCAAAGAATGGCGAGAGTGTGGTATATATAGGAATTTTTGCTGGATAGCTGTGATGATGTAAGAGAACCGCTTTCATGATTGGACCTCCATTTTCTTTTTATAATAAGTTTAGAGAAAAAGTGTATCGGATGGTCGGACGTAAGTTTGCTAGTAACAACATTTGAATGAAGTTAGCTTACCTGCCAGTTTCTAATTTTAAGAATAAAAGATTGTTTAGAAAATCCTGACGGGGGATGGGGGGTTTAGAAAATCCCACTGTTTATATGGGCTTACAGGTGGCATCTGCGAATTGGTTGGAAGTTTACCATAAACTAGAACCGGCATTGGCGGTGCTGTTCCCAAGAGATTGTTGGTCAAGACTCGACATCATAGGGTAATCAGGTGGAGGTAGACCATCCAATTGACTTCAAATCCTCATGCAATTGCTAAGGAATCGTTTGTTTTCTGGCATATTGAGGAAGAAATCAGTAATAAATCACAAGCCTCCTGAATGAGAAAAAATGCCCCATCTCTCCATCGGATTTACAGAGGTACCTGCAAGTGGGTAAGTAGCTTCACTTGGAAGAGAGGTCAGAGGATCAGAGGCTGACTTTTAACCCATGCTGGACGGTGAAACCATGACATGATTGCACTACCGAGAGGAAAGTACAGCATTACTTCAAAACAAACCATGAAAGCGGCAGCTTAATTTGATCTGAGTAAGAAGCAACTTCGGTTTGGGGGCAAGCCAATCTCTTTGCAGTAAAATCTTAGGCTAATACTTGTCAATATAGATAGGCTAATGAAGGGTACTATGGAAAAGGGAAAAATGTTTACATTGACTCTTAATTCTAAGTAGAACTCTTAGAAAATATGTTAAGTTCCATTTATAAATATTCCAATAAATTACTTCTCTTGCTCAAAAGAACTCTACCAAGTATATCGTTGTTCTTCTTTCTTTAATATCTGCAAACATGCATACCGCCAGATTGGACGGTTTTAAGTTTCAGTTTCATACATTCATACATACCGCCAGATTGGTCGGTTCTAAGTTTCTGCACTCATGCATTACCGCCTTCATGGCTGGTTTAGTTATTTTCTGCTAAGTTAATTTTCATTTATTTATATCTGCTGTTCTTCCTTTTCTTTTCTGATTCCGCATTTCCTTTATGTCTCTATGGCTCGTCTCCACCACTCTCTCTCTAATCACCGCTTCCGCCCTTTCAAAGTAAGCACCCTGGTCAGTCGTCTTTCTCTCTTGGTATCAGAGGCAGGCCCCGGTAGTGGTATCAAGGATGGTCTATTCCTCTCGTTTGTGTTTGAGTTTTTGGCCATTTGGTCCCTCTATTTCAAGCTTCTTAGTAAATCTCCGGTAATCCCGTCTAAGATAAACCCCAACCTTAGCAGTTTAGAAGCATACCTGAACAGTAAGTCCTGCGTCCAAACAGTAAGACCAGAGAGGCCTGAGCGGAGGGGCTTGAGAGGGTATGTCCTTTTAAGTTTGTTAAGTCGAAAGGTTGAAACCTAGATAGGTTTATTGCTGATTCTTTTAAGTTGTTTGTTTTAGTGTGACTCTTGTGTCCCGAAGTTTAAACATGAATAGGATGTTTAGATCTACTTCTTCCACAAGTTCTAGGTCTTCTGGTTCCATTCCACCCCTTCAAGGAATTGTTAACGAAGAAGAATTTGAGGTCAATGAAGTAAACTCTTCACTCCAAGATTGGAATATCCCCAAAGTTCCCAGTAGTGAAATCTACTCTAAGTCAAGCTTCTCCCCTTTATCCTTCACAGGTAATTACCATGTTAAAACCGTAGAGCAGGTTTACGCTCTTAGTAAAACCCATGAAAAATGTCAACTTTTATCTCCCGATGTCCTTAGAAAGCATAGGGATAAAGGTTTCAAGTATATTCACATAGGTTTAGTTCAAGTTGCAGTAAAACCCTTAACCCGAAAAGGGATTGATGCGTCTGTTTTGTTGTGTCTTCGTGATGCTAGGTTCACAGATTACAGCACAAGCATCTTAGGTATAATTGAATCCAGTCTCCACAATGGTCCAATCCATTTTGATTGTTTTCCTGATTTTACCTTAAGTTTAAGTGATAAACATCTTCTAAAAGCCTTAACCTTGAACGTTAAAACTTCAGGTTACGAGATGTTAGAAGGAAGTCAGCCTTTAGCCTTGATCTATAGGATTTATTATAAGTGCATCCGAACCAATTTGAATGTTCATGCCTTAGTAAAAAGTCCCAAAGATCAAACCCTCTTGATTCAGAGTCATACCAGTGACGCTAACATTAGGGTCCCAAAGTCAATTGTTTGGAAAAATGTCACCCTTCCGAATGAATGGGTCTTGGAAAATGAGACTCCTACAGCCCCAGTTCACAGTGACATAACCAAGTTAGACATGATCCAACAGTATCTTGATGGAACTGTTAGAATTAGTTTTGATGAACCACGAAGGTTCACACCCCTCAGGATTCAAGAACCAGGTAGCCAATCTGCTAGGAGATCAACTACCAGTATCAATGAATCTGTTAGAAGAGACATCAATCTGCAACTCAAAGGAGTTCAGATTAATTCTCAGGTTAGTACTCCTTTGTATTCTGTTAAGTCACATTTACCAACCCAAGCCTCTACATCAGGACATGTAGTCGACGATGTAGAAGATGATGGTCAAGAGTCACCAACCCAAACAGATTTCGAATCTGTTAACCCACAGTTGATGACCATTAGTAAACCCTTCAGCCCAGACATGAAAACTCTAGAAGATGAATTTATGTCCGACACCAATTTAGCCAAAAGGACTCAATATAGTAAAAGTCACACGAAAGCTGAAAAACAAGTCAATTTTGATAATTGGCAGAAACTTATGATTCAATTAGGTACAAACATAAGTTTCTTTGAGTATTTGGAGAAATACAAGAACTTGAATTGTCAAGTTCTTACTAAAGTCAAATGGACCACCACGGATAAGAATAAGTCAATTAGTGCTAGTCATCCTCCTGCTGAGACTATCATAGTAGCCCACAAAGGATCTGAGATCATAGCCTCCCCTTTTAAGATTCCAGACTCTGATAGTAAGAAACAACTGGTTGAACAAAACAATTACACCAACCAGTATCTCCAGACCATAGGTAATCAGTTAGACAAGATTGAGCTTAAGTTAGATGGTCAATCCCCTGTCAACGAAAAGCCTCTGATCCAGTTAACAAGTAAACCCATAGGTTTAAAAACCTCTAAGTTAGAAGTCACAGCCCTTAGTAAAGTTAGTCAGATGTTAAAAGATTTAACTACAGCCGAGTCTAAAACACCTGAAAAGACTTCATCTAGTAAGCCTTCTTCTTCTCTTCAGATAGGTGCTCTCAACCAGGTTGAATCTGAATCAGCTTCAGATTCCGATCACCAAATTAGTGAAATTCAAGAACAATTTAATCAGTTAAATGTTCATAGGATTAAGAATTATCATCCTAATCCAATGACCCTGACCAAGAATTGGTATAGTAAACCCACTCCTCCTGATCTTCAATTCGAAGAAAGGAATTTTCAAAGTCAATTCTCTGTTTCCTCTGACAAGTTATATGAATGGAATATTGATGGTTTCTCTGAACAAGAAATCCTTAATAAACTCCAGCATATGACTATGGTAGCAAATAGCTACTTAGTAAACCAATCCCTTAGTCATTCCGATATTGTTGACTTGATTGTTTCAGGTTTCACTGGCTCTTTACGCCAATGGTGGGAAAATTATCTCACCGAAAAAGATCGTGATCTTATTCGTTATGCTGTACAGCATGATGAAGCAGGTTTCCCAATCTTCGATGAAGCCTTAGGTAAAGGTGTTAGTGATGGTATTAATACTCTTATTTATACCATTATTAAACACTTTCTTGGAACTCCAGGTAACATCTCAGCTCGGATCCATGATCAGCTTAGTAACCTTAAGTGTCCGACCTTAAGTGATTTTAGGTGGTACAAAGATGTCTTTATTTCTCGTGTCATGCTTAGAGATGATTGTAAAAATCCATTTTGGAAAGAAAAATTCATTAATGGATTACCCAACCTCTTTGCCCATAAGATTAGAGAAGTCTTAAGTCAACCCTCAGGAATCATAGAATATGATAACCTAACCTACGGTGATCTTGTTAGTATCATAAACAAAGAAGGTATGAAAATGTGTATTGACATGAAGATTAGTAACCAACTTAGCAAAGATAGAAAGAAAGCTAAGTATGAAATGGGAAATTTCTGCGAACAGTATGGTCTACCTCCCATAGCACCATCCCGAAGGAAACACCACAAAGAAAAGTCTTCCTTCAGAAAATCAAACAAGTACCATAGGAAGTCTTTTAGGAAGTCTACTCCTCTTGAGGATAGTAAACCCAAGTTTTATAAGAAATCTTTTAGGAAAAGGTCCAAGCCTAAAACTCCTAAAGATAAAAGTAACATTAGATGTTACAAATGCAAAAAATTAGGTCATTACAGTTCAGAATGTCGTGTTAAGGAAAACATTAATTCCTTAGACATCCCCGAAAGTGAAAGAGTCAAATTATTTTCTATCTTAGAATTAAGAGATTCTAGTGGTAGTGATTTAGAAATAGACGACTTCCCGTCTTCTAGTTCTGTCTCCAACCCTAGTACCGATAGTGAATCTGACACCCCTAACCAGAAATTAGGATGTCAAGATAGTTGTTGTCACCCAAGTAAAACTCTTAATGTCTTAAGCCAACAAGAAGAACTTTTGATCAATTTGATCGACCAAGTTGAAGATCCAGAGCTCAAGGCTCAGTATCTTACCAAGTTAAAACATTCTTTAAGAAAACATGAAAACAAGCTAAAGGTTCCGGAAATCCAAGTCAGTCTTAATAAAATTTTAGAAAAGTTTAAGCAAACCCAGAAACCTGTAACCCTCCAGGATTTACAGACTGAAGTCCAACAAGTTAAAAAAGAAATTAAAGAATTAAAAGCAAGTAATAAAACTCTCGAACAGGAAGTCCTTCTTCTTAAAATAAATCACAAACTTAAGAGTCAAAGTCAAGCCACTTCCTCCGAGTCAGCTGAAGATTCTGATCCAGAATCTGTTCCCTCTCTTACTCCTCCTCTCCTCCATGATGAGCCTGAGTGTAGTAACAAATTCCTTAGCATAGTGAACCGAATGCATTTTCAGAAATGGCATTCAAAGGTAACCATTATAGTCAACTCTGAATATTCTTTTGAGGTTGTTGCCCTTATAGATTCAGGTGCTGATCTTAATTGTATTCAGGAAGGATTAATCCCCACCAAATACTATGAGAAGTCAAAGGAACGACTCCTCTCAGCCAATGGTAGTCAAATGGGTATTAATTATAAGTTATCCAAAGCACACATCTGCAAAGATAATGTCTGCTTTAGGTCTCCGTTTGTTTTAGTAAAAAACATGCCTGATCAGAAAGTTATTTTAGGTACTCCCTTCATTTGCCTATTGTATCCCTTTACCACCAGCAGTGAAGGTCTTACCACTAACATTCTTGGTCAACAAGTTACCTTCGAGTTCGTTAGTCCTCCCAGGCCTAGGGAACTTACCATGTTACAGGAAGCCTCCATAAGTAAAACTCTCAATTTCATTGTTAGTAAGACGCAGCATCTTGATTTTCTTAAAGAAGAAATTAAGTTCAAACGAGTTGAGGAACAACTCACAAGTCAAAACATTCAGCAACAAATTAAGTCTTTTCAATCTAGATTAGAACAACAAGTCTGTTCTGACCTTCCAAATGCTTTCTGGCATCGAAAGCAACACATAGTTAAACTCCCTTACATTCCTGAGTTTAGTGAGAAAAATATTCCCACAAAAGCTCGACCCATTCAAATGAATCAAGAGATGATGGAATTCTGCAAAACAGAAATCCAAGATCTCTTAAGTAAAAGCATTATACGACATAGTAAATCCCCTTGGTCCTGTTCTGCTTTCTATGTCAAGAAAAATGCTGAAATAGAAAGAGGAACTCCTAGGTTAGTCATCAACTACAAGCCCCTGAACAAAGTCCTCCAATGGATTAATACCTAATCCATTGGAGGACTTTGTTCAGGGGCTTGTAGTTGATGACTAACCTAGGAGTTCCTCTTTCTATTTCAGCATTTTTCTTGACATAGAAAGCAGAACAGGACCAAGGGGATTTACTATGTCGTATAATGCTTTTACTTAAGAGATCTTGGATTTCTGTTTTGCAGAATTCCATCATCTCTTGATTCATTTGAATGGGTCGAGCTTTTGTGGGAATATTTTTCTCACTAAACTCAGGAATGTAAGGGAGTTTAACTATGTGTTGCTTTCGATGCCAGAAAGCATTTGGAAGGTCAGAACAGACTTGTTGTTCTAATCTAGATTGAAAAGACTTAATTTGTTGCTGAATGTTTTGACTTGTGAGTTGTTCCTCAACTCGTTTGAACTTAATTTCTTCTTTAAGAAAATCAAGATGCTGCGTCTTACTAACAATGAAATTGAGAGTTTTACTTATGGAGGCTTCCTGTAACATGGTAAGTTCCCTAGGCCTGGGAGGACTAACGAACTCGAAGGTAACTTGTTGACCAAGAATGTTAGTGGTAAGACCTTCACTGCTGGTGGTAAAGGGATACAATAGGCAAATGAAGGGAGTACCTAAAATAACTTTCTGATCAGGCATGTTTTTTACTAAAACAAACGGAGACCTAAAGCAGACATTATCTTTGCAGATGTGTGCTTTGGATAACTTATAATTAATACCCATTTGACTACCATTGGCTGAGAGGAGTCGTTCCTTTGACTTCTCATAGTATTTGGTGGGGATTAATCCTTCCTGAATACAATTAAGATCAGCACCTGAATCTATAAGGGCAACAACCTCAAAAGAATATTCAGAGTTGACTATAATGGTTACCTTTGAATGCCATTTCTGAAAATGCATTCGGTTCACTATGCTAAGGAATTTGTTACTACACTCAGGCTCATCATGGAGGAGAGGAGGAGTAAGAGAGGGAACAGATTCTGGATCAGAATCTTCAGCTGACTCGGAGGAAGTGGCTTGACTTTGACTCTTAAGTTTGTGATTTATTTTAAGAAGAAGGACTTCCTGTTCGAGAGTTTTATTACTTGCTTTTAATTCTTTAATTTCTTTTTTAACTTGTTGGACTTCAGTCTGTAAATCCTGGAGGGTTACAGGTTTCTGGGTTTGCTTAAACTTTTCTAAAATTTTATTAAGACTGACTTGGATTTCCGGAACCTTTAGCTTGTTTTCATGTTTTCTTAAAGAATGTTTTAACTTGGTAAGATACTGAGCCTTGAGCTCTGGATCTTCAACTTGGTCGATCAAATTGATCAAAAGTTCTTCTTGTTGGCTTAAGACATTAAGAGTTTTACTTGGGTGACAACAACTATCTTGACATCCTAATTTCTGGTTAGGGGTGTCAGATTCACTATCGGTACTAGGGTTGGAGACAGAACTAGAAGACGGGAAGTCGTCTATTTCTAAATCACTACCACTAGAATCTCTTAATTCTAAGATAGAAAATAATTTGACTCTTTCACTTTCGGGGATGTCTAAGGAATTAATGTTTTCCTTAACACGACATTCTGAACTGTAATGACCTAATTTTTTGCATTTGTAACATCTAATGTTACTTTTATCTTTAGGAGTTTTAGGCTTGGACCTTTTCCTAAAAGATTTCTTATAAAACTTGGGTTTACTATCCTCAAGAGGAGTAGACTTCCTAAAAGACTTCCTATGGTACTTGTTTGATTTTCTGAAGGAAGACTTTTCTTTGTGGTGTTTCCTTCGGGATGGTGCTATGGGAGGTAGACCATACTGTTCGCAGAAATTTCCCATTTCATACTTAGCTTTCTTTCTATCTTTGCTAAGTTGGTTACTAATCTTCATGTCAATACACATTTTCATACCTTCTTTGTTTATGATACTAACAAGATCACCGTAGGTTAGGTTATCATATTCTATGATTCCTGAGGGTTGACTTAAGACTTCTCTAATCTTATGGGCAAAGAGGTTGGGTAATCCATTAATGAATTTTTCTTTCCAAAATGGATTTTTACAATCATCTCTAAGCATGACACGAGAAATAAAGACATCTTTGTACCACCTAAAATCACTTAAGGTCGGACACTTAAGGTTACTAAGCTGATCATGGATCCGAGCTGAGATGTTACCTGGAGTTCCAAGAAAGTGTTTAATAATGGTATAAATAAGAGTATTAATACCATCACTAACACCTTTACCTAAGGCTTCATCGAAGATTGGGAAACCTGCTTCATCATGCTGTACAGCATAACGAATAAGATCACGATCTTTTTCGGTGAGATAATTTTCCCACCATTGGCGTAAAGAGCCAGTGAAACCTGAAACAATCAAGTCAACAATATCGGAATGACTAAGGGATTGGTTTACTAAGTAGCTATTTGCTACCATAGTCATATGCTGGAGTTTATTAAGGATTTCTTGTTCAGAGAAACCATCAATATTCCATTCATATAACTTGTCAGAGGAAACAGAGAATTGACTTTGAAAATTCCTTTCTTCGAATTGAAGATCAGGAGGAGTGGGTTTACTATACCAATTCTTGGTCAGGGTCATTGGATTAGGATGATAATTCTTAATCCTATGAACATTTAACTGATTAAATTGTTCTTGAATTTCACTAATTTGGTGATCGGAATCTGAAGCTGATTCAGATTCAACCTGGTTGAGAGCACCTATCTGAAGAGAAGAAGAAGGCTTACTAGATGAAGTCTTTTCAGGTGTTTTAGACTCGGCTGTAGTTAAATCTTTTAACATCTGACTAACTTTACTAAGGGCTGTGACTTCTAACTTAGAGGTTTTTAAACCTATGGGTTTACTTGTTAACTGGATCAGAGGCTTTTCGTTGACAGGGGATTGACCATCTAACTTAAGCTCAATCTTGTCTAACTGATTACCTATGGTCTGGAGATACTGGTTGGTGTAATTGTTTTGTTCAACCAGTTGTTTCTTACTATCAGAGTCTGGAATCTTAAAAGGGGAGGCTATGATCTCAGATCCTTTGTGGGCTACTATGATAGTCTCAGCAGGAGGATGACTAGCACTAATTGACTTATTCTTATCCGTGGTGGTCCATTTGACTTTAGTAAGAACTTGACAATTCAAGTTCTTGTATTTCTCCAAATACTCAAAGAAACTTATGTTTGTACCTAATTGAATCATAAGTTTCTGCCAATTATCAAAATTGACTTGTTTTTCAGCTTTCGTGTGACTTTTACTATATTGAGTCCTTTTGGCTAAATTGGTGTCGGACATAAATTCATCTTCTAGAGTTTTCATGTCTGGGCTGAAGGGTTTACTAATGGTCATCAACTGTGGGTTAACAGATTCGAAATCTGTTTGGGTTGGTGACTCTTGACCATCATCTTCTACATCGTCGACTACATGTCCTGATGTAGAGGCTTGGGTTGGTAAATGTGACTTAACAGAATACAAAGGAGTACTAACCTGAGAATTAATCTGAACTCCTTTGAGTTGCAGATTGATGTCTCTTCTAACAGATTCATTGATACTGGTAGTTGATCTCCTAGCAGATTGGCTACCTGGTTCTTGAATCCTGAGGGGTGTGAACCTTCGTGGTTCATCAAAACTAATTCTAACAGTTCCATCAAGATACTGTTGGATCATGTCTAACTTGGTTATGTCACTGTGAACTGGGGCTGTAGGAGTCTCATTTTCCAAGACCCATTCATTCGGAAGGGTGACATTTTTCCAAACAATTGACTTTGGGACCCTAATGTTAGCGTCACTGGTATGACTCTGAATCAAGAGGGTTTGATCTTTGGGACTTTTTACTAAGGCATGAACATTCAAATTGGTTCGGATGCACTTATAATAAATCCTATAGATCAAGGCTAAAGGCTGACTTCCTTCTAACATCTCGTAACCTGAAGTTTTAACGTTCAAGGTTAAGGCTTTTAGAAGATGTTTATCACTTAAACTTAAGGTAAAATCAGGAAAACAATCAAAATGGATTGGACCATTGTGGAGACTGGATTCAATTATACCTAAGATGCTTGTGCTGTAATCTGTGAACCTAGCATCACGAAGACACAACAAAACAGACGCATCAATCCCTTTTCGGGTTAAGGGTTTTACTGCAACTTGAACTAAACCTATGTGAATATACTTGAAACCTTTATCCCTATGCTTTCTAAGGACATCGGGAGATAAAAGTTGACATTTTTCATGGGTTTTACTAAGAGCGTAAACCTGCTCTACGGTTTTAACATGGTAATTACCTGTGAAGGATAAAGGGGAGAAGCTTGACTTAGAGTAGATTTCACTACTGGGAACTTTGGGGATATTCCAATCTTGGAGTGAAGAGTTTACTTCATTGACCTCAAATTCTTCTTCGTTAACAATTCCTTGAAGGGGTGGAATGGAACCAGAAGACCTAGAACTTGTGGAAGAAGTAGATCTAAACATCCTATTCATGTTTAAACTTCGGGACACAAGAGTCACACTAAAACAAACAACTTAAAAGAATCAGCAATAAACCTATCTAGGTTTCAACCTTTCGACTTAACAAACTTAAAAGGACATACCCTCTCAAGCCCCTCCGCTCAGGCCTCTCTGGTCTTACTGTTTGGACGCAGGACTTACTGTTCAGGTATGCTTCTAAACTGCTAAGGTTGGGGTTTATCTTAGACGGGATTACCGGAGATTTACTAAGAAGCTTGAAATAGAGGGACCAAATGGCCAAAAACTCAAACACAAACGAGAGGAATAGACCATCCTTGATACCACTACCGGGGCCTGCCTCTGATACCAAGAGAGAAAGACGGGATTAAACTTAAGGTAAATACTGTGACGGAGGCACTTGAGTAGTAGTGTCATCCAAGAGAAAGTGATAGCGTCCTCCATCGACCTTCAATGAGGTCAGGTTGTGGCTCAAGTGTCTGCCCTCCCCTGTGTAGGCCTTTAGGTGACCTTTTTCTGTTATCTAACTTGTATCATCCTAGATTTTTTTCTAATTTCCGATGTAGATGCACTTATTATAAAAAAAGAAAAAGAAAAGTAAAACGTAATATTGAAAAGAAAATAGAAATGAACCAAAGGGGTCAGTTCGGTTGTCTTTGGGCCTCTTGGGTTGGAGAGGGGCTCCTTGAAAAAGTGGTTTTTTTGTAACCGTGAGAAACATGTTGTGGGGTTGGTGAAACATGTTGATGGTGAAAATTTTGGGTATTGGGGTTTGGGAAATATTATAAAGTAAAGAAATGTTATGGGGGTTGGTGAAAAAGTGAAGAGAGAGAAGATTTTTAATAAATATGATAATAATAAAAAATCATGTGAAGAATTTTTTAGTATTAAACTCAAATATTTGGGGCTCAAACATATGATCTGTTCACTCCAAGTGGAAAAAAAAAAGAGAGAGACACCTGCTCACTGCATCAACCGGAGCCGGACATCAGCCTTTATATGTATATACTACCCCTTTGCTATGATGGTGGATCTAGCCCAATGACTAAATTCTATTTCACATGGTAGAATTGGTACGTATGTAGTTGTGGACTTCATAATTGTGTCGTTTTCCAAATGTCACTCATTTTGCACGCATGCAAGGGTGGCTCCAGCTATAGGCAGGGTAGGCGGTTGCTTAAGGCCCCCAAAATAGGGAGGCCCCCAATTAAAAAAATTCTTTAATATGTATATTTAAAAAATATTTAATATAAAGCCTCAAGAATTTAACGTTAAAACTATTTGTATATAATTTTAGTTAGTTAGTTTTTATTCTATAAAAAGACCTATTAAATCTCCTTGATAAAAGGAACCATTAACTCTTCAAATAGGCCTATTAAATCTCCTTGATTGAAGTAACCATTAACTCTTCACCTTTTTTATAAAATCTCTTGCATCGATCAACCCTATAACGTCTATATATTTAAAAGATATTAATTCCAAATTGATTCAAACGAAATTCAATGAAATCAATATCCTATAAAATCTCCTTAAAATTGAGTTGACAATTGATTTGAGAAATCCTATAAAATCTCATACCCAATTCATTTAATTTTTTTACCCTTACTTGACAAACAAAAATAATCTCACACCTAACTCATTTAAAATCTCACACCTAATCTATTTAATATTTTTATAGTTGTACACATTAATTAACAACTAAAAATCTAACTTTAAAAAGACTTAATCTATTAACCATTTCACAATTACGTGAGATTTCAATTGCTTGTTAAGTACAAAAACTACTTAAAAATCCTCTCAAGTTCAACCATCCTATTTTGTCTCCTCCTTTATCAATGCTTCCCAACTCTAATATTTGGCATCCTCTCAAGTTCAACCATCCTATTTTGTCTCCTCAATTATTGGTGCTTCCCAACTCTAATCTTTTGCATCAAGATCACTAGTGGTCCCTAAAGTTCAGGTGCTATTATTCTAAACTTTTTATTAAGTAGTCTTATTTTTTGCAGTTATAATTATTTGTATTTTTATTATAAGTTTGTGCTTGTGATTAGTTTAGATTTTATTATCTGTTTAAATATAATTTTGAGATATCATGTCTAATAGAAAATATGAATCTGGTTATAAAAAGTTAAAAAAGAAACGAAAAAATTGAAAAACTAATTCAATCTAAAAAAGGAGCACTTGATAAATTTGTAATTAATCAACCAAATAATACTTCAAGTTGTAATCAAATACTAACAAATGAAAAATCCCTCTTTATAGAATTGGAAGACAACTTTGAAATATCAAATAAAAATGACACTACATCAACACCCTAATTTTTTTATTTATAATTTTTTTAAATATATTATTTTATAAGGCCTCATTTTAAAGTTTAGCCTAAACCCCGTTTACCCTATAGCCGCCCTGCGCGCATGTTCCTCGTTTGGTTGTTTTTGCTTTCCAAGAGGTTCAGAAACAAAAATGATTAGATATTGGTGGCGCAGATTACATTAAATGCGGAAATTTTAGTTTCCAAAGAGCATAGTAAAAGAAAATTCTGAAAGGCTAGTTGGAGTATCAATTTTATATTCAGTACGGGTAAGTTAATGTTGTTAAAAGGGCTGAAAAAAGAAGCTATTTTTCTATTATATCCGTATTAAGGACATGAAGGTCCTTGTCAAGAGAAAAAAAAAGGACATGAAGCTACTTAAATAAATGTTGCAGATAATCTAATCATACGATCCTGTCAGTCTTTACTTTGACGTAGTAGACATAAATCTTCGTTCACAGAGCACACTGTTCGTGTCACAAAATACTGACTATCAAGGAGCGATTTAGGGAGAGAGACGGGGGTATAAGAGAACTTGTCCCAACACGAAGCAAACCAGCGGCCGATGGGCATTGATGAGTTTGCGTGTGGGTCTACCCTTCTTGCCTCTTTGGAGAGCTGTTTCCAAAGCATTAGATATATGGTTAGAGTTCGTTGGAGATAAAATAGGTAAATCTCATGTTATTTTTTTAATCATAATAGGTAGCACATTTCATTAATAAAATTAAGGAGGTTAAAAAACCTCAAGAACACGCTCTAAAGGGCGAACCAAATACTTCGAAGAGTGGGCGGGCCAACGAGCAGGGTGACCAAAAGGCCATACAAAGTCCCACAAGGGACAGAAAAACCTTATCAGGCAGCAAACTAATATGATTAGCAGAAAAGGAAAGACAATGGCGAAATATGGTGGCACGAACAGTAGTTGGAGGCGTTCGTCAGTTGGCCGGTGTAGAAAGCCTCTCCAGTCGATGTAGATGGCGTCCCCGCCGGTTGTGGTCTTCAAAAACCTTCAGAATAGCGTATATCTAGCTACCAAATTCGCCGGAAAAAAACCCTTAAAAGTGGCCGAAAATGGGAATTTATTGAGAAATCCGGGCACATAGCACAAGAGTAGAGGAGGAGAGGGTGATGGGAGGAGCTGAAGCTCCTTCCGCCACCGGAGAAGGAAGCAAGATGAGAGAGTCAGACAGCCACAAAGGTGAAAATTCTAGAGAGAGACACTCTAGAATCCTATAGAGAACTTTGATATGGTAAATCTCATGTTATTATTTATCTATTGAATCAATTTTTTTTTTCAAAATACACCATATAATTCGAGAAAAAAATTATAACAAATCTTGATCTATCAAGAGCATACGCGTTGATAACAAACGTGCAAAGGCCAGGAGCGCATATCCTCGTTATGCATAAGCTACTTCGACAATCTGCCCCTTGACGGCCTCCTTTGACAACTTTGTCCAAATGTTGGGTTTTGCTTGTTTTAAAGTTCTTACGTCGATTCAACCTGAGAGACACAGTACCGCATCAGCTTTAATACTTCACAATAATGTAGGAGTTTTAACACCCTAAGCAAGCTATTATCTACTTTCTTTGAGGCTTTTGACAAAGCATCTGCACTACCAGCCGTCTAATTCTAACAAGGAGTAAGACTTCAAGCAGTGGCGAAACCAAGAATCCAATCGAAGGGGGTCGAACTTCTAAAGAAAAATGTCCAAAAAAAAATTCTACTACGTAATGTAAAAAAATATCTTAAAAGTTAAAATATCAAAAACTAAAAATATTACAAATATTGAAATACACGTATCGGAGAGTTTTTACTACTTGAAGAGTTCTTTAGGTTGGTTTTCTTTTCGTCATCAAATTTGTGTCTCAGGTGGGTTGATTGATTTCTTATATTTTTTTTAATTGTCGTATGAGTATCTTGTTAGTAATAACCTTCAATGTTTGAGTAAGTGATATAATTGATCACGTTAGAAGTTTATACACCGCCTAGACCAAATGGTAAGTACAGAAGTTGTAGCGGTGATGATTTGATTAAATGTGTCAAAATTACATTTAAGTTTTTGATATGTCTAAATCATGATAAGAGTTCAAAATTAAATTTAAGTTTCGTTTGATAAGAATATTAGTAAATCTTGAAGTTACTATTTTTCTTGTGAAATTATGCAGAAAATTTTAAAAAACCTATTCAACCTCTTCTCTAGATTGTTTCACTTAGTTCCCTGTCTAAACCACTTTGTTCAGGAATAATTAACGAAGCCCGAAGATATGTGCCGATGTTTACCTTGTAGCCCCAAGGTAGTCTCATTGATAGTCATCTCCTGCTCGCCCAAAGTCGCAAATCCTTTTCTGGTTCTGGTTAGGCTGGGACTAGTTCGGGTTCTGCGCGTAGTAAAGCTTGGACGCATGTGGAGTTCGAGTGTGATTCTTTGGTGCTCTGTAAGGAGATTCTCTCTGAGGATCCTACCGGCTGGGCGATTGCTCCTTATGTGGAGATGATTCGGCATGCGCTTCAGGAGTATAAGGAATAGAAAATTGCTTTGGTTTCTGGGAAGTGTAACACTTTAGCTCACCGGCTTGCAGGGTGGGCAGCCGCTTCTAATTTTGTTAGTTGTTTTTCTTCTTTGAACATCACTGAACATATCCAGTTTTGTAATATGCATGCTGCTGTTTGATTTGGTTATGTTACGAGTTTTCTTAGCAAAAAAAAAAAAAAAGTCGTTTCTATCAAACGAAAAAGCATATTACACAGGCCTACCTGGAGATATGCTTAGATTTATCAGTTTGATTTCCTTCATCAATACAGCTGGCAAAAAAATAATCAGTCAGTAGTAACGTACGTACTGCCCCACACCTACTTTGTTCAGGAATAATTAACGAAGTCCGCAGATACGAAACCCGGAGGGGGTAGGCTGGGTTGGGGGGCGGGCTGGGGTTGAAGGCCTAAAGCCTCTTACACAAAAAAAAATTGTTTGTTTTTCTGGCCGACCACATCGTCATGAACTAGTTCTGCCCCTGAATTGAAGCATATCTTGTAAAATAAACGAACGAATTTGTTCCAAAGTAAAGTATTCCATTCCTCTTTCCTTCTTTCGCATTTCTACCGGACCCCCTTTCAAGTAGTAAAGCTTGGATTATTTGGGATGTCAACAACATTAGGCCTTGCTTTTTTCAAAGTTACCACCTCCACCACCGCCATCCTTTTCTCCCCATTTTCTTCGCTTCCTTTGGAGCCTTTGCTTTCTTCTTACTTTTTTTCAAAATTCATTCCTGTTAAAGGTGAAGGAAGAGGATGTTTGTGATTAATGGTGGTAGTTGGGACAACAATGAGCTGGAGCTGGATGAACAAGAAGCTGGAGAATTCAACAGAAAATCGCCTAAAGGGGTCACCTGCCTCTGTTGAAACAGGAGTAATTGGTTGAGGTTAATAAATCTAGCAGGAAAAATGGCATCGATAAACATACAATCTCATCATTGTAGTAGCAGTCTGACGTAGTATGATGATATGCTTTCCAGGAAACCGTCTGTTTTTCCTCTTATCCATTCTAGAGTCCCACTTGGCTCCCATGTAGAGAGAGAAAGAGAGCCCAAAAATAACCCAACTTATGTGATACGACATATCACAAGCTTTGGTCCAGTAGAAGACATAAGTACAGAACGGAAGCAAATGGGTTCTTATGTGCGGGATAAGCAGGTTGAAAATGAGTTCTCATGTATGCCATGTAATCCAGGTCCGGGGTCTGCCATTAAACTCCCAAGTCCCAAGAGCATTTTTTTTTTTAGTTTTCGCCATTGAGTCGAAGACGAAAAGATAAGATCACTCAAATTTGGATAACAAACGAGGGATGGGGCTCATTTGTTTGTGTATTGCACCGTGGATATTTTAGGTTATAATAATAATAATAATAATAATAATAATAATAATAATAATAAGAGTTTTCTTGATGATGCGTTTTTTTTCTATAATACTTCAAAAATAAATTAAATCAATTTTCTTTGTAATTTGTTGTTTGACTTAGCTGATTAAATTTTAAAAAACGTAGATACATTACATAGTACGTACGACTACAATATTCTTTCTTTTTCTTGGTAAAAATATATATATGGTCCTATAACAATTTTTTATTAGTTAAAAAAGGAGTTCATGGTGTAATCCTAAATTTAATCTTGACCAACTTAAATTTAGCATAACTCATAACGTGGGAACCCTGCAACAGTAATGGGGCCACAAGAGGTCTCTTGCAGACGACATACCTACGGCGCTAGGGGATATATACCCAACAAATTCTCTTGGGAGTATGAGTCGAACCCCAGCATACAGGCTCCATGGTATAGCTACAATACATGTATGTTTTTTTTTTATTAATCGAATTGGATCATTCAACTCGCACAATAATTTTAAAAAATCTCAATATATGTGATTTGTTGTGAGATTTAAAATGAATTTTTTTTTTCTTGGAAGTAAAAATGGAGCTAATTAAAAAAGAAAAGATATATTAAATATTATTTTAATTTGTAAATCAGCTAGGAGCAACTGATAACTTTTGGCTACATTTAGCCTATCTTTGGATGGATAAAAAAACATGTTATAATTTTTTTTTATCGAAAATAGTGTAGATTTTATTAGAATTAATAAAAATGTTTTTGATATTATAAAAAGTTATTGAAATTTGTAAAAAAAAATATGATTAATCAATTCATTGCATAGAGTGATTTGACAGAAAATCGCCCTCTCATTAACAATGAAGAACCAATCCTATCCACAGCATGCAATTACCATGGATTTCGAAATGTCATCTTTAGAAACAAAAAAAAAAACACATTTAATTATTTCAATCAAATTTAAGATGTGTACGGAACGATAACTCTCTATATTCTTTTAAAAAAAAAAAAAAAATTAATTTGATAATAACACTCTATATTCAAACATCTTATTTGATAACACAATTGGGATTAAAAGTGAAACGAATTTAGGAGTTAAGGAGAACCTTTGTTCTAATCTAATAACTTCTAATGTCAATTTGGTGGGTATTTTCAAAGACGTTGAAAATTTAAGGGAGAGATTGTGATAGTTTGAATCTCATTTAGAGTGAGAAGAGAAATGAATAAGAAATTATCAAATCTCATATTGGGCCTTACTAGATTGAAATGAGCTTTATAATAATTCAATGAGCTTCAAAAATAATCTTGACTAGTTCTTTTGAAGTCAAAGCACAAATATGACTAGTGCTTCTATTAAGTCGTTACAAATATAAGTTCTTGTTAAAAACTACTGATTTTTTTAGGGAATTTGGCAAAATTGTCCTTGGGTTTATACCCCTTTGGCAAATATGTCTTTGAGTGTATACTTCTTTGGCAAATAGGTCATTGAGTTTCAAATTTCAAAATTTTAGTCCTTGAGTTTTCGATGTTTGACGAAATGATCATTCCGTCAGTCTGCCGTCCATATACTTAACGAAGCTCTCTGACACGTCAACAAATTTGTATCGTAAGCGGTCGACTGCTTCATGTAGAGGTCGACCGCTACTTATGTAGCAGTCGACCACTCACTTTTTGCACATATATCCGGTCGACCGCTACAAATTCGTTATGCATATGGACGATAGACTAACGAAATAATCATTTCGTCAAACATCGAAAACCCAAGGACTAAAGTTTTAAAATTTGAAACCCAAAAATCTATTTACCAAATGGGTATAAACCCAAAGACTGAAATGACAAATTCCTTTTTTTTTTTTTTTTATGTTACTGGAATCGGATCATAAATAAATAGCCCAAAGCACGAGGGAACACGGCCCTATTAAGCCCATTAAGAGTGAGAATCCGAGCCCAATACCAATAGCTCGTGAGACTGATCCTAAGCCCCCATGGAAAAACAGTTAAATCTCGAACCACTCCGAACCAGGTCAGGCAACTCACGATCACACGAGGGAAATCCGCTCCAGGACGAGCATGGAAAATCAGTTAACAAAGGGGAAAATGGTGTATAAATATGAGGGATAAAGACGAAACAAAGTATAAGCAATCGAATTCATTCCAGAGAGACGTTACTTTTAAGAAAAATACGAAATAAAGTACTTTTTGGTCAGTTCATCAAGTTTAGACACTTTGACCAACTCATAAAAGTACCCGGTAGGACATTGTCCTCGCAAATCACATAGAAGCACAATTTACATGCATTCTATCACAACAACTTTCTACCGTGCAATGCCACACACATGGTATCCATAAACCTAACAGTTACGCGCCTTGCAATATATCTTTAATCAAAACAACCAATGAGACAGTCTCTTCTTTACGGCCTGCTTCTCCTTTATAGTATCCAAACTGGGCTTCCACCCCTTGCCTGATAGTTGCCTACTCAAATATTCCGGCCTCTCATCTAATGTCTCCGGCACAAAGCTCTCCTCCTTCTTCTCCATGGTTTCCTTCTTTGGCATCACGAAGTCTTGTCCATCCCCTAAACCTGCAGGGCAGATCCGAGCAAACAAAGGAAGAAACCTTGAGGAAGACAAAAGAGAACCCGAACGTAAAACTGAATTTGCGGTTAGAAGAATGCGCCGAACGTCTTCACTGCTCAATGAAGCAGGCTTCCCTCGCTTGATTGGAAGCATTATGTAGATCTTCTTCATCTCTAGCTTCGTGTCAGCAGGCAATGGAGTTGGCCTTTTTTCGTTCACAGCTGACTGCAACTCGACCACAACTTCTTGTGGGTGCTCTAACATCAGCTCAGCAACCGTATATGATTGATCGAATTCGTGGACCGTGCCGTCGGATAGAATGACTTTGCCGGTGGCATTTGGTGTTTGGCATGTGATATAGTTTCCCATGAAAAAGAGAGAGGCAGCTCAAAGAGACAAGACAAGTGCTACTTGGTGTGCTGCTCCACAGGAGAATCTGAGAGTTGGGTAAAAGTAGACGTTTGTGTTGCGTTTTATTAAGAGGTGAAACGTCTGTGGAGGAACTTGTGGGAGATGTTTGTTAAACCGCTCCATGTTGTGACGACCATGAAGGTGGACTTGGTATTAAACTTCGATGGGGTCGTTGGCTTTGAGGTGAGATTAGTGGAAGACATTGACATATTGACATTGAACTGCTCCTCATAGCCACTGATCATCTCACGTGAAGTCTGTGCCTTGATCCAACAGCTAGAAATGCATGCTTAAATGCTTTCAATGATCTGTGGGGGAGATTCTGCGCAATTTCCTGCACTTGATAAAAAAAAATATAAGTCAAGGAACGGTTCAACTGTAACTGTATTATAATGCTTAAACTAGAGTTCAGCTGGACCGTTTCCACCTACAAAGCTTCACATGCGTAATCAACTTCGATGCCCTGCTCAAAAGGGATTAATACCACGTAAGTTCACATTCGTGGTTCTGTTCTTTGAATCCTTATCTGAAACCTAAGAGTGATTCAATGTGAAAGGAACGAATCCATACTCCATGGGTCTTACATTAGCAAAATTATTAGTCGGTTAACTATAATATTTAGTTGGGACTTGAGATGACTGACTTAACAAAAAAAAAAGATTATATTTAATTATATAGTTATTTGAATAGTCATTGTGGAAGGTACATGAAGATATATAATAGCTAATTAAGGTTTAGGAGGTGAGATATTGAATAACAATTTGATTAAAGATTAATTAAGTTGATAATTAATCGAACAAAGACATTAATGAGAGATTCCCTCAACTCTTTTTCCAAGAACTTGATAGTATAGGGACGGTCCCCGGTATATGATACTCACAGTTTAAATCCCAACTTGTGATTATTTTATAGGTGGGACTGGGAGTGAAAAAGGGAGAAAGAAGCATAGAATAGAACCTATAGTTATATAAGGCTGTTTTATTCCACAGGGTCGGCAAAGGAAGTAGCGGAAAGGAGGAGGCTGGAAGCCTGGAAGCCGTGTAGATGAACAAATACGGGCCTGAATCAAGTGAACATGGGCCACAGAGGACTATTACCCGAAATGTCCAGGACGGGCCTGGGCCAGTTATAAGCACCGGCGGAAAGCCTGTCTAATTGCCCTCGTATTATTCGTACTTTTGCCTGTCAGGCAATAGATTGGTCCAACTTAGCTAATAAAGCTCTACTATGGCCTTTAGAACTCGCAGAAAATGATAATTTGTAATCAATAAAAGCATACACAAATCATTTTACACGAGCATTAATTTGTTATGGAGCGGGTCT
Organism: Myrica gale; assembly: GCA_963930655.1. Taxonomy (NCBI): domain Eukaryota; kingdom Viridiplantae; phylum Streptophyta; class Magnoliopsida; order Fagales; family Myricaceae; genus Myrica; species Myrica gale. The sequence continues at coordinate 13,358,831 of OZ005614.1, forward strand.
AGTTTGACGATCAATTCTGTGGAAGCGCCGTCCATTGAGCATTGATTGCTTTCAACTCAGGAAGGAATAGTCTTTTCTCGTTTGTTTGTCTAAAGTAAAAGCAACTCAACAATAGTTTTTTTTTTTCTAAATAAAACTCAACAATAGTTAAAAGAAAGAATTACGTCATTTTAAATCTGACGTATTCGGGTTTCCCGTTCACAGTATGTATGTTTGTAGCGAGGAAAATCGCAGCATAACAATCAAGAAATCGATTCTCAAACTTCAAAAATCCTCGGAAATAGTCTCCAAAACAGGACTCCACCGCCGATGGTTCCCCACCTGTTGAATGGGAAGGCCAGAAACCTCAACCTCCTCTTCTCCCATCTCCCTTGACTCCATCGTCATAGCAGCCGGTGAAACCTTGGAACCACTTGGCTTCTGTCTGGCTGCTCTCTTCTTACAAGCCAACTCTATGATTTCCATCTCCAACTCGGAAACTTTACTGTGAACCCTACCCGAGGGTACAAGAATGTAAACCTTTCCTGCCAACAGCTCGTCATCTGCTTTCAAGGCCGATATGCGTCGAGTCCGATGTAGGTCCTCCACCGGAGCTATGGCGTAGCCGGGCTGTTCCAGCATGAGTTCCGCAACTTTGAGAGGGAGCTCGAGTCTCCGGAGGGTACCTTGCGGATCAAAGAGGTTTGCTGTTTCAGCCTTGGAGGATCCTGGGAAGTAGCAAGAAATGTAGTTTCCCATTTGGGTATTCAACTAGAGAAGAAAAAATGAGAGAGTAGGGATTACTGGATATGGCTTATGGAAGTGAGAGCAGGTGGACTGAAGTTTGGATTTATAAAGCTTCAGAACATGGGAGAAGGGTCAAAGTAAAAAGTAGGACTGGTGTAACGCGAGGTGGGAACTGGGAAGTGGTAGAAACGCGGATCAATATTGTTGGCCATTTGGTGTTGGATTGGGCGTGGCCATGACGCAGATGGTGATATTGTGGGGGGGGGGGGGGGGGCCTCACCAGAGAAATGCTGGGCGTCCCGCGTGGAGCGGGGCCCAGCACTTCTCCTGTGTACATGCCAAACCGGCCGGTTATCCCCATTTTTTGTTTTAGACCGGGTCAAAATCAAATTTAACCCTCCTCAGATACAAAAACGCTGAAATCCCGCTCTTTCTCTCCTCTTTTTGGCTGAGCTCTCATTTCGTCTCCCTTGTCTCCTTCTCGAGCTCCTTTACTCCCTCAGACAACTACCTCCTCAACTGTGGCTCACCCACCAGGAATAGCTGGTACGTTTCCATTTCGCTCCCTTTGTAGCTCAAGGTTTTGATTTAACTTCAGCAAATGTTATGGTTAATGGGATTTTGATTCTGAGAGACTTACACCTGTTAATGATTTGAGTTTCTCTCTCTACTGGACGCATCTATTTTCCTCTGGTCTAATGCTGGATTTTGTCTTTCGAATCTATTTATCTTGTGCAGGGCGTGGTGGTGGTGGAGGATTCAGGGGCAGGGGTGATGGAGGATTCAGAGGCAGGGGTGATGGAGGCAGAGGCGGTGGTGGACGTGGCGGCCGAGGTGGTGGTGGTGGACGTGGAGGCCGAGGTGGTGGTAGAGGTGGAATGAAAGGTGGAAGCAGGGTTGTGGTGGAGCCTCATAGACACGAAGGAGTGTTCATAGCTAAGGTATATTATTTTGGGAATATCGCCGTATATTTATTTTAGGAATAGATGGCGATATTCCGGATACAGATTTTGCGGTTGAGGACCCTTATTCCAATTTGGCTGCTAAAAGTGATGGAGCATTTCGGTTTCATATATGAAGACTTGGATTTCTGTTGTTTCTGTTAGTTTGCTGACACGGGTCCATTTCCGGAATCATCGAGGTCAAATTGGTTGTGTTGATTTGCAGCCTCAATGGGGAAGGCGATATTTGATTCGCGGGGTTAGTAATTGAAGTTTGATTACTGCTTTGTCAGTTGTTGTTGTATCTTGAACTTGGAAACATGTTTGTCTCTTTACTTTTCGTTAAATGGGACTATCATAAGGATCAATCAGTTTTAGAATGATTATTTCCTATGCCGTCAATATCTCAACAACAGATCATGTTGACTGTGTGGCTGGTTTTAGTCGTTTATTTTGATCACTCCGTAGACTTCACTCACTGAACTTTGGGGTGCATATGGTGTGAAGCTATTTAATATTCTGAGTTTTCTCATCTTTCGTTCTCTGGTATTCTTGTCTCTTCGTCCAGTGATTCCGCACTGACTTTCATTTATTCATATCAAGTGGTTCCTTTTAGTTACAAGTGGGTAGTAACTTATTAAATCCTTTTAGAGACTCCTTGTAGCACTTTAGTTGCTCATAAGGATTTTATCCCGTTGGGTATATGCTGACTAAGATTTTGAAATTGGTACCTTGATTTTTGGACACAGGCTGGTTAGAAATGAAAGGCCTTTGTCATTTGATCAGAGAGAGAGGGAAGGGAGATTCTGGCATGACAATTTCTTGTGCAATAATTATCAAAAATATAGTAGGCCATGGCAGGGGCATGGTTAGAGATTGAGTGGAGAGCTTCTAACAATGTATGTGCCTTTCAATGAGATGTGCTTCTTTCAAGTCGTTTTCTGATTGATGAAGAGATTGTGGTGATCCATAATGATAACACATTCACTGCACTTGTTTCTGCCTTTATTAACTTTTGGTCCTTAGATAATCATTTTGTTTTCTTTGGGCAGGAACAATCTAAGAAGAAAAGTATGACCAACAAACAGATCTATCTTTTAGATCTTTCTCAGCATATAGTTAAAATACCTTGAGTATAATCATGAGGAGTGCATAGAAATTTCCAGGGAACTGTTTGAAGTACTTAAGGGCACTGCCTGAGGCAGTTTGATTCACAAATAGATTTGCCTGTGAGACGAAGAACAATTAATATAAAGCTGTCAATAATGAGTTATCGTTCCAGGGTCTTTGTCTGCAGTAGTCTGCTAGTATTTGACATTTATCTGGAATCTGGAATCTTGAGTAGGCAGTCGAAATTTGGATCGGGTGCGCAAATTGAAAAGTGCAATGACAAGGTTGACAAATCGTATTCAAAAGGTATGTTGACATTTATCTGGCATCTGGAATCTTGAGTCCAGTTACAAGTCCTTTCCCTTTGGGTGGATGAAATCCTATTAGGTGTTTGTGGTTGATTAACGATTTATATCTTGCATAGAAGGATATAATTTCCCATGAACTTTCAATTGAGAGTATAGAATTCGGGTTGGCTGTAGCAGCTGCTTTGTCGTACTGCAGGGCATCTTGATTTAAAATTCCAAAAATTCTCTGAAAAAACGTTGACTTACCTATACACTGCATTACGGAAATACTCATGATTTTGGCCTCAAGGCCTTGAGTTCTTCATATGCTGTTAATGGCAGCACATATCAACTCAATTTGAAAGTTCTGTGGTGCAAAAGATCAATTCTTCCTGTGCTTTTGTTGATGTGGCAACCAATCTGTTGCAGACTGAAGGAAACTTGTGGCGAGTTTTTTGTGATGCATGGCATTACATGCTTATGTTTTACTTCAATCATGAAGTCACTCATTCTGATTACAGATGTCTGATTGACATTCTGCTTTTGTCAGGTTAGGGATGAATTAGAACAACTTCTTGATGATGATGATGATATGGCAGACCTTTACTTATCAAGAAAGTTGGCTGGGACATCTTCACCTGTCAGTGGCTCTGGTGCTCCTAATTGGTTTATCACCTCTCCTACCGCGGGATCAAAGATATCCAAAACAAGTAGGTCAAGTGCTGCAACAACTCAAGGGGAGGATGATGTTGAGGAGCTTGAGATGTTGCTTGAGGTCATAAATGACATCTCTATAAATGTAGATTACCCTGGCACTTTTGTATGTAATATGTAATTTGATCTTAATATGTAATGTAGGTTTCCGCTATATGTATGAGAAAAAGATAGCCAGTGCAATTTTCTCAACAGAATTTGTTCAAAGATAAAGTAAGTTGGACTTTTGTTTATCATAATGAGTTATCGAAACCTACTATGTTGTAGTTCTCGCACACTACCTTACACGTATTGATGATACTTTACCATCTTGGGCTTCTAAAAGAGAATTTTCAGCCTATCTGTGTCCATTTTTTTGAAGAGCTAACATTATGTTTAAAGTCTCGTATTTTGATCTTCTCTTACATGTATTTAAATAGTTGTCATTTTATTCTCTAGCAAATTAAGATCGATAAAGAAAAACCAGAAATTTGAGAATAAATATTCAATCCAAACACAGTTTTTGAAAGTCACACTGCTCTTCGGGAAAAGAACTTCCATCAGAGCAAACTCAAAAACAAAGACCATCTTTCAAAAGGTCTATTCAGCAACAAAAGCAAGTGTACTCCTATTACAAAAGCAAATCTCTGAAACCTCATTACACAAGCCAATCATATACCGAACTTCACAACCTTGACATATGTTCCTCCAGTGGGCTTAAATTCCTCATATATGTAGGACCCTTCATGACCACCTTCACTTTCTTCTTCTTCATATGCAAACACAATACCAATGGGAGCCTCTTAATGAACATTTGCTTCACCGAGTCTCGCCTCTCTTGAAAGTTTTGGCAGTAAAGTTTCTGGTCTGAACCCAATTTCTCCTGTCTTGTGAACAAATCCAAACAACCTACGAGAGTAGATATACTGTTGTTCTCATCTGCAACAAAACCTCAAATTTGTCAGTGTCCTTTCACATGGATTCCATCTAAGACTGAAATAAAGAACTCATGAGCATCCTGCTGCTCATAACTTGCCAGATTTGCTGAATGCTGCCACCAACTTGAAATGTAAACAAAGATTCATCATTTCAGAGGAAGTTGTTTATCTCTAGAAAAAAATTTGCGGGGAGATTAAAGAAATAAATAAAAAATCTACAAGAACTAACAAACTATCTAGATCACATCAAGACAATAAGGTCCATAACAAGTGACAATACTAACAAATTTGTGGGGACCTGCATCAGAACAGCAGTTCCCTAGTTTGATATTTTACTCACAATATAGATATTTGGAGCTGTCCACAACCAATTTGATATTAAAAGCTAATAAGTAAAATAACCTGTTATTCATATGGGCTACAGAGTGAATTGGTACACATTTTGCTGGGTTAAGAATAATAACTAAAGGTTTTGAGTTGTCTTCACATGATAAGAATAAAATTTGCTAAAAGTGACCGAACATGGGTTTATACCCCCATTCGTCCAGGATCTCATCCATTTTTAGCCTTTCAGCGGCCCTGTGTTCCCGTACTATATTTTCCTTCAGAGTGCTTGCCAGAACTTTTCCGCCCACTGAAAATCAAGACGAAAAAAATCAAACAAATAACACCTTCGGGATAAGAAAGAGAAATCAAAGTTCCACGAGTCTAGTTGGAAATTCTTTCTCTTCTCAGAACAATTTAGAAGCACTTGGTGAAATTTCGAACACGATAATCAAGAGATGAATCAAAGTTTGTCTGGAGCTAAACAAAACTAAAAGTCAACCAAGAACATCTCCAAGAAGCCATAAAGCACAGAAAAGTCTACAATATATGCATTCGTGACTTACAAGGAAGGCTGATGAACGTGAAGGATGAAAATCCTCTTTCCGCCAGAGTTCTGTACAGCCCGTATGAGGATTGATTTGCACTCTTTCACTTCTTTCCCTACAGCAATCCCGCAGTCCCAAAATAGCAACCAGCAACGGCAACAAGTTCAATCAAATGAAGACAAAAGGGGTAACCAACAAAATCTTCCACAGGAGCTCGATTGTCTGCTAGGGTTTCGAATTTGGGGGTCTGCTAGGGATCGAAAGAGAGGAATAATATGCTGGGTCGGTCTGTTTAAATAAAAGGAGACCGATCTGAAGAAATAAAATTGAACCAAATTACTACAAAGGGCTGAACCAAATGCCTGCATTCTAAAAGACTAGTCGTTTTCTCTCCGTACACCTTCTCCAAATAGTTTCCCGTACTTCCTTGTGAAGTTTCCGTCTTCTCTCTGTGTGTGTACCCTAGTTGTATGCTTAGGGTTTGAACCTGGTTTGTTGGTGGTTTTATTGGTTATCGTCCCCTCTTCTCCTTTTTTGTCATGGCCTCTAGTAACCTAGATGTGGATGATCTGTCTTCCAAAATCCGTAACCTGGGATGGGATGAGTTCCACACCGTGCTCAACCCTGTCATGCATGAAGCAGATATGGACATCCCTGCGATTGTGGGGAAGATCCATGCGTCTCGTTTTTTTTCTGCCAGTGTGGTTCTAGCTACTATGAAAGCTGCCTGGTCTTTTCTTCGCGAGTTTTCCGTGGAGGAAATGGAGCCTAACATTTTTGTCTTCAAATTTTCATCCATCGCAGATCAAGAGCAAGTTTTGAAGCACACACCATGGAATGTTCGGGGCCATCTTATGGTGGTTAAAACCTGGAGCCCTGAGTTAACTCTACCGGAGGTAAGACTTTTTCTCTGAAGGTATGTGGATTCAAGTGCATGGGCTCCCTTGGAATCGTGTTAATGACACTGCGATCCAACTCATGGGGATCAAGCTGGGGAAACTCCTGGATATTGATAAGCTCGAATACAGAGACCAAGGTGGTAACCCGTTCCTCCGACTCCGAGTTGCGCTCAATCTTCATAAACCTTTGGTGGGGGGCTTTCCCATCCCTCGTAGACAGTTTAAGCCTCTTTGGGTTCAATTTAGATATGAGAAGCTGACAGATTTTTGTTATAATTGTAATTTTATTGGACATATTCAGAAGCAATGTCGTAACAAGGCTTTGAAGCATGATATATCAGGGGCCGGACCCCTTATGCGAGCTGACCCGAGCACCATGCGGCGTGCTACTTTTTCTAAAATGTTGGATTTTTCAGTTCATCCACAGAGCACCCCTTCTTCTCCTCAATGGCCGGCTGGTGATGGACATATCAAGGTTTTAGTGCCTGCCTCGGAGTCGGCTTCTCCCTTTGTGGGACCAGGAGTTTCTCTCCCTGGCCATGCAATATGCACTCAGGAGCCCCATTCGGGCATCACAGTCATGGAGGAAGAGCTGCCAATCTCCGGTTCGTCCCAGTCCCAGCCGCTGGTTACAGCGTCCAAGGTTGCAGCTGATGGGTCTTGTGGTCGTGACCAGCAGTCCCAGGGTGCTCAGTGGCCACTAGTCTCAACTTTAACTGATGCCACTCTTCCCAAGCCTCTGCAGGTGCCTATTCCTGAAGGGGCAGCTGACATTTTAGCCGACTTGCTGCTGCAGCCGCACATATTGGAGGTTGAGTCTCCAACGGACACCTCTGATTATGCAGAGACACCAGATGGTCTGGCGTGTTCCAACTCTCCATCTCGCCTTTTGGACGTTACTTTTGCAACGGGCAGTGTAGCTACTGGCGTGGGGTCAGCTTCCTCTTGGCCTAGCTTTTCTTCTCCTAGTCTAGTGGCTGGTCAGCGACAAAAGGATGGCTTTCACCAACGTGCTGTATCTCGGTCACTTCGAGCTAAAAATTCTGTCCACGTGGGCAAGGCTAAAAAGTCTGCCCTTCCCATTTGCAAGGCATTTGGGTCCTCTGTCAGCGGGTTGGGCTCGGCCCATTCTGCTCAGACGAGCCCAATACCTCCCGATTTGTCCCCTGCAGGTCAATGCAATGTTCAGCCGGCTTTTTCCACCCCAATTGGCGATAAAGGGAAACGCAAACTCTTCCAGGAGGCAGAGGAGCTCTCAGTCCGAGCGAAGAAATCTTCTTCGCCCGCGGGTAATTTCTTCCACCCTTCTCCTATTTCTGCTGATTGTCTGGCACAGGCAGAAGATTTCTATGATGACCAGGACATTGTGCTAGCTGATTTAATATTGCAACGAAAAAAGATTCATGTCAAGAAACATATTGCCATTGCTGAGATGAAAAAAGATTTGCTCCGACTTATTGAATCCGTTGACACTGATATTGTAGATCCTATTCCTGGAAAATCCAAAATGGCTGAGGAGGCGGGCCGTCCCATGCCCCCTCCTTCGCCATGATTGGCGTCTATTGGAACTGCCGTGGGCTCTGTAGATCTGCGGCAGTCCGTACCCTCCGGAATCTTGTGAGAAATCACAATCCGGATTTTTTGTTCTTGGCTGAGACCAAGTCTTCTAATGTTGTTTCTGTTATGCATCGTATTGGTTTCTTTCATTTTGTTTTTCATCCTCCTGTTGGTTCTAAAGGAGGTTTACTTTTTGCGTGGCGTCTGGGTTTGGATGTTGAAGTTGTCAGTATTAATGCTAATGCTATTTCTGTGTTGGTTTACTCGGTTCCTTCTAATACTCCATGGCTCTTATCTGGTATTTATGGTCCTACGGATTGGCACAAAAAATGCGATTTTTGGCAATTTCTTTCTACTTTGGTTAATGCTTTTTCGGGGCCCTGGTTGTGTATTGGTGATTTTAATTGTATTTTGAATAGTTCTGAGAAACGTGGAGGTCGACCTTTCACTTCAACCTCTCATAACCATCTCCATCATTTTATGGATACTTGTGGGCTTATTGATTTGGGCTTTAAAGGGCCAAAATTCACTTGGAGTAACAATCGCGAGGGGCATGCCAACATTTGTGAGCGGCTTGACCGAGCTATCGCTAATGGGGATTGACAATCCTTATTTCCTCGAAGCCGTCTGTCCCATTTAACTCGAACTCCTCGGATCACACTCCTATTTTGTTAGATTCCGATGGTGATGCTTTCTCCTATCCTAAACCCTTTCGCTTTGAATCTATGTGGATTCGTGACAGTTCATGTGAAAATGTTGTTAAAAATAGTTGGCTTTTCCATATTCGTGGCTCTCCTGCTTTTCGGATCTGCAAAAGAATTAAAGCTGTCAAATTGGCTTTGAAAGCTTGGAATAAGACTCATTTTGGTCTTCTTCATGACCGTATTAAAAATCTTCAGCTCAAGCTTACCCATTTGCAAGGGGGCGATCCGACTTTAAGGAATGGGTCTCAAGAGCGGCACTGCAAGATTGCTCTTGATGAGGAGCTTCGATCTGAAGAGTTTTTTTGGAAGCTGAAAGCAAGGAAAGATTGGCTTAACACTCCTGATCTTAACACGAAACACTTTCATTTGTCTACCATTATTCGTCGGCGCCGCAATGCTATTGAATTTCTTAAGGATAATGCTGGCAGATGGATTTCTTCCCGTCCTGAGATTGGGTCCCACATGGTGCAGCATTTCACTTCTCTATTCTCTACCTCCGATCCGATCATTCCCCCTGATTTGGATCAACTTATCAGTCCGGCCATCTCTACGGAGGACAACACCCTGCTTTGCTCCACCCCTATAGATGAGGAAATTTTCGCGGCCCTTCGCGATATTGGATCTTCTAAGAGTCCGGGTCCTGACGGTATGACTGGGCTTTTCTATAAGCACTATTGGACTATTGTTGGGCCAGAAGTGATGGCTATGGTTAAGTCTTTTTTCTACCATGGGTTTATGTCTACTAAGGTTAATCATTCGCATATTGTTCTTATTCCTAAGATTGATTGTCCTTCTACTATTTCTCATTATAGGCCTATTAGTCTCTGCAATGTTTCGTATAAGTTAATTGCTAAAATCTTGGCAAAGAGACTGCGGTTGGTGCTTCCTAACATTATTTCTCCTTTTCAGTCTGCCTTTGTGCAAGGGCGGTTGATTCAAGATAATTCCATCCTTACTCACGAAGTCTTCCATATGCTTCGCAGCAAACGCAAGGGACGCCAATCTATGGCAATCCGGGCTGATATTGAGAAAGCCTATGACAGAATGGAATGGAACCTTATCTTAACTGTCTTAAAATGCTTTGGGTTTGATGATCAATTTATTCACTGGATTTCTCAATGTATTTCAACCGTTTCCTATTCCATTCTGTTAAATGGCTCTCCCATGGGTTTTTTTAAACCTACTCGTGGGCTTCGGCAAGGAGACCCTTTATCTCCTCTCTTATTTATTATAGGGTCTGAAGTTTTCTCTCGCATGCTTATCCGTGAAGAACAAGCTAACCGGATCCACGGCATTCAACTAGGTAGGGGAGTTCCTGCCTTATCCCATTTACTTTTTGCTGATGATCTCTTAATTTTTTGCAGAGCCTCTCGAGAGGAAGCCAGAGTTATTTCGGATTGCCTTTCGAGATATGGGAGTTGGTCGGGACAGAGATTAAACCCCTTGAAATCCTCTGTCTCCTTTAGTAGAAATGTCCGGCACGATAATAATCTTGCCATTTGTTCCATTCTCAATCTCCCTTGGAAAGAGTGTATTGATAAGCATCTGGGTATTCCTATGGTTTTGGGTCGGAACAAGCACCGCCAGTTTTCTTCTATTTGTGATACAGTTAAAAAGCGTCTTGAAGGTTGGCAATTGAAAACTCTATCTCAAGCTGGACGCTTAGTCCTTATCCGATCTGTGGCTGCTGCCTTACCTACCTATACCATGGCGAATTATCTTCTCCCCAAGTCCATTTGTTCAAAATTGGACTCCATGATGATGAGATTTTGGTGGGGATATTCCGATTCACAGCATCATATGTGCCTAAAGTCTTGGGCGTCTTTATGTCGTCCTAAACTGGAGGGTGGTTTGGGACTCAAACTTATGGAAAGCCACAACAAAGCTCTTATTGCTAAGTTGGGATGGCAGATTCAATCTAATCCGGATAAGTTTTGGGTGCAAATTATTCGTGCCAAATATCTTAAAGGTGCCCTTGTCTGGGATGCTAAAGCCTCTCCTGGTGATTCTTGGTTTTGGAAAGGCCTTTCTCGTGTTGCTCCTATTTTGAAACGTGTATCTTTTTTTCGGATTGGTTCGGGTGCTCAGGTTCGGGTGTGGCAAGATCACTGGCTTCCTTCTCCTATTCCACACTGCCCCCGGCCTCGTTTGACCTCTATTTTCACTGATGCGGAGACTAAGGTTAACTCCCTGATCCTACCGTTCTCTAGCGTTTGGAACTTTCATCTTATTCGTCACCTTTTTGTAGCTGAGGATGCGGACGCTATTTTAAATCTCCCTGTGCCTCGCCACAATCAAGACGATTCCCTTTTATGGACTCCTGAGATTCATGGGCGTTTCTCCCTAAAATCTGCTCATCAGCTCTTTACTCCTCTTTCTACTTCTCCGAGTATTTTAACAGCAGCGGAGTGGGATCTGATTTGGCATATTCCTATGCAAGCCCGGCTGAAACTGTTCCTTTGGAAAGTGGCTTGGAACTGTCTCCCTTCCAAGGCGATGACAAACCGGTTTTCTAATAGGCCTGTCGAGGAGTCTTTTTGTGTGTTCTGTCACCAGCAGGTGGAGTCGCTGATCCACCTCTTTTTTGAGTGTCCGGTAGCGCAAATCATATGGAGGGAAGCTCCTTGGCCGCTCATTTCATCTCGGCTCCCTTTCTCGAGTATTGTTGATTGGGTAAGACTTATCCTTAATCCATCTCAAATCCTGGGCTTGCCCTTGAATCAGCAAGTGAATTTCCGGCGATTTGCTACTGTGCTTATGGATTCAATTTGGTTTGCCCGCAACCAGATTGTTCATAATGGTGGTGGGTTAGATATTTACCAGCTTCTGCAATCTATTTATACCCGGTATCAGGAACTTATTCTGGCTTGGAATGACAATCTGGCGGATACCACGCTCGTTTGGAAACCTCCTCCTAGTGGTATATGGAAGATCAACTTTGATGTGGCCATTCGTAAATCCTTCTCCTTTGCTGCTGCGGTTTGCAGAGATGAGCAAGGACACATCCTCTTTGTTTTCACAAAGAGGTTTCCTCCTAGCGGCCCTCTTGTGGGCGAGGCAAGGGCTGCTTTAATGGCAGCTCAGGAGGCTTTTTCTCTTCCTTCTTCCAGTATATTGCTTGAAGGCGATTCGTTGTTTGTCATCGATGCGATTAACAATCGGTCTGATGGAGTTTTTTGGCAAATTGATAATGTGGTTGCTGATATCCATCGTCTTGCTAGGCAAAGGAATTCTTGGAAATTTTGTCATGTGAAAAGGGGAGCTAATAGCCTAGCTCATAAGATTGCTCAATGGGTGTGTTCTGCGGATGTAGAGGGTTATATTCCTTTAACTTGTATCCCTGTTGACATTCTCTCAAGTGACAACCCATGGATCCCTCCATGAGTTTGTTGCCTTTGAGAGGTCTGGTTTGTTGGTTTACTTAGAAAAAAAAAAAATTGAACCGGCTGGTTGGAATTCTCTGACATACACAGGAGAAATGCTGGGCCCCGCTCCACGTCAGCCAGCGGGACGCGGGCGGGACGGGAGCGGGATGCCTAGCATTTCTCGCTTTACCAATGGAAAAAGGTCTTTTGATTCCTTAGCTGGTTTTGTGTGGTGGGGAGGTGGTACAGCCTGGACAGCGATTTCATCCTTCGTAGATGTGGATACATTTGCACCCATATTACGATGAACAATGTTGTGTGGCTGTGTGCAAGTGGCCCCTACAAAAATTTTGTGAAAAAAAAATTAGTATATATATTTAGAGGCTTGACTGAAAAAATTTAGAATTGGTCCCTCCTAAATTTTGATATTTTTATTTGGTCCCCCAACACATTTACAAAATGCCAAGGTCCAACCATTTGTCCAATGCAACTTTAAAAGTTATTGACAATATCATCATTGATGGATCCACTTAATGAGCGAACTATGAAATTACCCATTGTATTTATTTGCAATATTTGATGAAATAAATCATGAGATTATCTTATTGTCTATGTCAAGCACTATAACAAAAAACTCAAGACATTTTGAATGATATGCATTTGGTCAAAACTACAAAAGAGTTCATTCAAGAGTTGAGATAAAATGGTTGGGATGCCTTTTTTGGGAATGTGAAGTCATTTTGTGAAAAACATGATATTGAAGTTCCTGATACGAATTCTTTGTACAAGTCAGGTCGAGCTAGGTCTCAGAGTCAACGAGATCATGTTACAATTGAGCACCATTATCGAATTGACGTATTTGTGGCTGCAATTGACTCTCAATTACAATAACTAAACAACAGATTTAGTGAAAAAACAACAGAACTTCTTATTATAAAACCTTGAATAGCTTTAAGTGTGATGAGTATCACAATCCCGATTTCAAAAGTTTGTCTAAAATTTCTGAGTTATGCCGAAAATTGGTGGAAACAAGAAGGTTAAAGATTTTCCATTTAGTTGATAGATTAATTCGTCTTGTGCTAACTCTTCCAGTTGCAAATTCTTTGGTTATCTATATTGAGAAAAAAATTGCTGCAACTGTTAGCACAAAAATATTAATAGATGAGTTATCGAGTTACTCTGTAATAGGAAATTAGTATGATTTTGTGTACTTTTTTTAGTATATTTAGATAAGATATATTTTTGTGAATTGTAATAGGAAATCAGTATGTTTTTGTGTACTTTTTTTAGTATATCTAAAATCAAGTAGATAAAATAAATTTTTTGTACCTGTTTTTAGTTCTAAATCAAGGTTAACTTATAACAAAATATTGTTGCAAATTTTTATGTTCTATAATATTTGAATTTTATTTTTAATAATATTATTTAATTAATCTGCCCCCAATTGAAAAATTCTAGTTCCGCCATTGGCTGTGCTTAAAAGGACGATACAATATGGAATCGCACTACGAAATCTGGCAAGCAAATGTACATGATGTACCGAACAACTTTCTAGTTGTGGTCACGATGCTTGGAGTGATTAGGCACAATATCAGCCTCTTAAACAGGAAAGGCAAAAAACAAAAGAAAGGACGAAAAATAAAATGGACGTCTTCAATTTGGACAATAAAACTAGTCCCGTAAACTATGTTGGATGGCATGTGTGCACCTTTGGTCTGCTAAAAGGGTACCAATTATAACAAATATTACCAAACAACATTTGTCTATCTTAAACTAATTACTAACCTCAAAAGATTGGCCTAAGTGGTGAAGGCTTGGACCTTAGTGTTAATGCTCAGTCCAAGATCATAAGTTCAAATCATAAGTTCAAAATTTCATAGGTGCTATCAACTCTTTGAAGTCATTCTCATGACTTTTAGCCCGATAATTACCACAAATATTTGTGTGAGATGGAATGACTTCGAAATTAGTCAAAGTGCACTAGATTAATTAATAAATAAACCCCCAATCATTCCAGAACCCTTCAACACTTGGTCAGAAGGGTCCAACAAAAACTTTAGTAATTGAGGTACTTTGACCATTGCTACCATGACTCTTCCAAGGCACAGCCGTCGGAGACCTGAACTTGTGTCCCATTGGACCATTTTTTTGAGCTCTACGCCTTTAATTCAAGAACGTTACTACGGCCACGCAAAATGATACTACACTCTGGGCCCAGAAAAGGTAGGGGCTGTGCCAAATAATACTGTCGCCTCTGGAATTCACAAGGAAATTGCCCAGAAACACACACGGACAGACTCCAGAAGTTCTGGTCCTTCCAACAAACAACTAGAATTACTACCGTGTACTCCATTGGAGACACGCTACTAGTTCCAGATGCAGCTAGTAATAACAAACACGATGGCAGTTTTTTTGAAAGATATCAATACATGATTTCAAATGCAAAATATAATAAGAAACACAGTTTTCTATGTTATGACTCTATCACGAATATATAGAAAATGAAAAAGTTAAGTAAACAAATTACGCTTCCAAGAAAGATTTGCTGCCACAAGTAAACTTACAGACCAGTGACATTAAAACCTCATTCCACACTGGTCCAAACACAGTACATCTAATTAAGAGCCACCTTGAGGCTGAAACAAACGGGATTTGATACATTTTTCTTTTGGGTAGCTGGGGTGTGGTTGGTGGGATTTCCAGGTGCAGGGGCCTGTAATATATCGTGCTGACCACTACCCTATTTGATGTACTGAGAGAGCCACTTGAAACCATCACCATATCCCATTTTGCGTACGATGCTGCACATGAATACCTCTAATGGACGGACATTAGAGTCTGCTAGGTTTACCTTCCCTTTGCCAGTAGAGAAGTTGCTCAGGCCAAGATGGTACCGCAACTCATCCTCCGAGGCAGCATATGGTATATCGATCTTGTTTCCCAAAATAAGGAAAGGTACATTAGCGAGGGCCTCATCAGAAAGAAGAGCATCTAGTTCCTTTTTTTGATTCGGCAAACCTCTCCTTGTCAAAGGCATCCACTAGGTACACCACTGCATCCACCTGTAACGTTGAAATGCAAAACACATATTACCAGTTCCTAGTTATCGGTTCAAACATCACAAGAACCGATAACTAGGAAGAGAAATTTCAAACATAAAATTCACTTGGAAGTGGGAGGCAAGTCCCCCTGTCCCAGATGTAAAACATTACAAAGCACATTCAACGGTTCAGCAATCTGAAAAGTCAAGGCCCAACACATCAATTTACTAAAATGTGACCGCATATTTGTGTAACCACTTGGAAAGTATGAAGCTCAGACAAGCACATGTTGGTTGTCAAAACGTCATGCTTAACCATAATAAGGAACTGAGGTCTCAGACTTCAAAGTCCCTTGCAAGTGGAAGGCACAAGTCAGATGTAAATCATGAGAAAACACAACCATCTCAAAAGTCCAACTCATTAACTTAAAAAGAATTGTTGCCACATATGGTCTAACCAGGTAGAATGAAACCTCAAACATAAATAAGCACTTTTTCTAGTAAGAGATCTTTAAGCGGAACAGAACTCCTCATCCAAAACTGTTTGACGTTAATCCATAGGTCCTAATCTACCCAATATTTGATTTATGGCAAGGGTACCAAGAAAGACAGCTCCAGCATGAAACTATTTCTCCAATTCCATTAAGAGATGCTTAGTCCAAGATAAGATAGAAGGAATGAGCATGGTGCCTTAGAAGATGACTATATTCATTTAAACAAGGGTCAACAACAACAGAGTCATGTAAAGAAGTCAGCTGAGGAAGCTAATGGACAAGCTTGCAAGTCCTGTTTTTGAAGGCAAAGTTAACGCCCATGAAGGGCAAGCCCACATACCTTCAACTAACTTCCCAAAATGTACCACACATCAACAACCAGGGATGGCACCAAAGGGGGCCACTGTCTGAAATCTGGAAAAAATATTTGGCATTTTTTGGTATTCTTCTAATTGATGTCTCTTCAAAAATTGACTTCTGATCTAGAACTAACAATATTTTTGGTGTTCCCAAAATATAAAAAATGAGGAAATATGTATAAGACTTTATTACTTTTCAATAATGCCAAAGCAAAATATACCTTCCAGCTTATATTTTTTTTGTCTCCCCCCCCCTTTTTTCCCCAACCCCCACAACCAAATATAACTTTCTAGCTTTGTCCCTGCCAACAGCACCAAACTGGGTCACTGTTCCCAAAGTTGTTATTAGGCATAGCATGTACCTGCACTCAAACACACCCAGCCCAGCACCACCAAATCTTTAAGGGAGGTGAGCGGACACAACTCAGTTGACACATTTTTTGGAACGTGATTGAAAATAAATATATAAGTCCAGTAAATGCTGTGTAAAGAAATAGTCAAGGCACATAACTGATAGTCAAGTTGTACTCTGCTTTAACATAAATATTGTGAAAGATGTAAGAACTATAAAACAAGAGTGCAAATTTTTTAGCAGTGTTTGAGAGAAACGTTAAGAAAGAGGTGAAAGCATTAATGGAGTGTCCCTCGTGAGGATGTCACACTAGAGGTGGGAATCTCAGAATGAGGCATATAAGTGGAGCCTATGGAGAAGGTTAACCTCAGAGAGAACCCTAATAAACCTTCAGAACCACAACTGTCATTACTGAATAATAACCAGAGGTGACAAAATGTAGCACATCACTATAGAGCGCAGATTTTATTTTCTTTGCCCATTATTCTCAACTTTACTAAGCAGTGAGAAAAAGTAAAAGTGTCTATGCATAGGTAGCAATGCAAACAAGATAGTTAACATGGTAGATTTTACAATGACAATTAAGAACAAGAACATGAGACAAGACAAGTTTTATCGTTATCTGAAGAACAGTGCAAAAGCAACTGCACATGGCCTGCTGATAGCAACAGAATGCAACAACGAAATAAACTCAATCTCAGGAATTCATAGAGATCTAAAAAACAACAAACAACAAATCTAATCTACAGCTTAGATGATGGATAGCAGTGTACAATTATCAAAGGACTGAATCTTGATTAGCTAAAAGTCAGTTTCTTAATAAAAGAAAGAACTGAAAAAACAGGCCGCAGAACACAAAACAACACCCCCAAAAAGAAACGTACAAACACACACATCCATACATATGACTTGATACCGTATACCAGATACGAAAAATCAGACTACAATAGTATATGGATTTTATAAAAACATGGAAGACCAGGGCATCTAATTACAAATTGTTAATAACATTTGTGAATGAGTTTACTTATGGTGAAATTCCTTGTGCACGACCAATGAAGTCAATTTTCGAGAACAATCACGGAAGGAATGCAGATGCAGTAGATCTATATAAAAGAGACACTGACAAGAAAGATGTGCACAGATTCTGTACAGATCTACAGAACTAGCCTGATTCTTCGCACGTAGCTTACTTTTGCATAATAATCCTTCCAGACTCTGCGAGCAATCTGATGTCCTCCCAAATCAAATGCCTTGAACTTGATCTTCCCGATACTCAACTCCTCCGAAGTGGGATACTGTGTTGGCTGGTGCTGTACCAGTCTCTACAAATCAATCAAAGAAGGATCAACTTATTGCAGCATAAAGCAATAACAATCAAAATCAATTTGGTCAATTGAATGAAATTCTACAACAAATTTCATCCACTAATTGGAAATTTTACATATATTTGGCTTATATAGCTTGCAAAATAAACTTACTGAGATTAAATTAAGCCCATTGTTTATTTGCACGAACATATACATATATATCCACTTGAGCAATAGATGCATTTATATATAAATTACTTTTCAGATTTGTTTGGAACAATGGAGAAGTAGGAAGACTTTAGCAGTTCATAATTATATAAAATTCATTTATGCCCCAAAACAATAACTACGACCAAAGAGTAGGAGCTGTATAACGGTCCTAGCTCAAGTGGAAATCCTAGCTTTCAAGTGCAGCTCCAAGGCAGGAGAAGTTGTACAGGTACATCAACACAGTAATCTTGGATAAAAGAAAGAATCGAATATAAATCAAAACTAGTTGTAAAGTCTGGCAATTCTTGAATCAACAATTAGTAACCTACTTCAATTACTTCTTTTAATTACCCAAAAAAAAAACAATTGGTAACCTGCAAAATAGGCACATCTCCAAATCATTCTTTTAATCAATCAATATCATGTAAGAAGAAAGCAAGCTGGAAAACCAAGGACATAATTCAGTGGAAAGAAAGGTCGTTATTTAAAGTATGCCAGCCCATGACACTTGACTCTCTTTCTTTGATCTCCCTTGGTTTCCCCTTTTAAAAGGACTCATCTACCGTGTATCCAACAACTCAATGGTTCCTTTTTCTCCTTTATCTCTGATTAAGGTTTAAGGGCTCACAAAACCATCAAAAAGAAGAAGTGTTTTTAGTTTCCAATTAACTAACCCTTCCCGCCCTACTGAAAACTATAGTTTTCGGAAGTGTTGTGATGAAATGGATTTGTCTTACTTGATCAATAGAGAGAAGAAGGCATCAATCTTATACTTTAAAGTGTTTGAATTTCCAAAATTGAAAACATCACCTCAGTTAAGCGAATTGAGCCTAGAAATACTTTTTAACAAAATAAATAAACCAATAAGACGAATAACAAACAATCAGAAGGAAAATAAAAAGATATCCAAATATATCATTCCTCAATAATACAATCAGATCATTAATTGAAAAACAAAAAAAAAACAAGTCCGAAGTTAAAAGCATGATTTCGAAATAATAAAGAAAGAAAGCGAACCTCGTCTTTCAACATGTGAAGCAAGGTAGTCTTGCCGGCATTATCGAGGCCCAGGAACAATATCTTCGCCTCCTTCTGCCAGAGACCGAGGGAGGCCAGGACTCCGTAGAACCAGTCCAGCAGAAACATGCTGCTCTCTCTATCTCTTTCTCCCTATTCGGAGATTCTCAGATCGAGCTCGGGTCGATGAGGATCTGATCGGAGTGAGAGAGTGGGAGAGAACGGGATTGTCCGATTCACTGCCCGGCAATGTCCAAGTCCTCTGGGGAGGAATACGGTGAAAAATGTGAAAGCAAAGCAACGCAGCGAATAATGGAGGTGAATTAATGAGCGGGTCAGCTCAGAGGGAATTAATCGAGGAGTCTTCTTTTTTTTTTTTTTTTCTAAATCACGTTTCCATAGAAACCGAGGACTACATGCGTAGACACCGAGAGGGTGTTCGGTTTGAGTGAATTTTGAGAATTTTTTGTATTTTAAGAATTTTTAAGTGAGGTTAACTTTATTGGTATACGTGTTATAGTTATTTGTATGTGGTGTTAAAAATGATGTTTGGTTGTAAAAAAGTTTGTATTCTGAGAATTCTAAAGAATCCTGAGGATTCAAACAAACCGAACACATCCTAAGTCACAACATGTCACAACAAATATATGAAGGGATGTTATCTAAAGGGATGGCTCCCAGATTGGACCAAGATGCCGCCCATTTGGCAAGAAGATGTGCCATCATATTAGCTCTTCGAGGAATCCAGGTTATGCTCCAATGTTGGTGGTTGTTCAAAAAAACTTGGATTGCCGCCACTTGCTCCATAATACTCCAAAGGGGATTGTCAGCAGTATCTTTAAGTGCATTACAAAGCAAAAGAGAATCACATTCAAAATAGACATGCGACCAACCTTGTTGTGAGGCCTGTTTCATCACAGTCAAGACTGCATGTGCTTCACCAAGCAACGGGTCTACAGCTGATATACGTTCCATGTAGAAATAACAGAGGGAACTTGAACTGTCTCTGCAAGACATAGCTGTATAAGACCCTTGAGCTCTAACAGCCACATCAATATTCACTTTAATCGAACCAGGATCAGGAGGTTTCCACTTATTGGGATTTCCAGACTCAATTTTATGCCAAGCTAGTAAATGATCATTGACTCTGGCCTTAACGGATTGTATAAGGCCTTGCAAATTCACACGCCCAGAATTATGTATAACTGCATTGCGGGCCTGCCAGATAGTATCCAAAATAATTGCAGCATTAATGGCTGCCACTCGATGATCCTCCTTCAGATGGAATCTACAACTATCATATAAAATGAAATATTCCACAAGGTCTTTCATGGTCTGCAAAGGGAGTTGAGAGACATCTAGTGGCCTTACCGATTGCCTCCAAAGCACTTGTGCAATTACACATTGTGTGAATAAGTGGAGAGGAGTTTCTGCACCTTCTGAGCATAATGGACATGGGCCCAATCAGCTAAACAGGGGTCAGCTCCATCAGAGAACATACCACGTATCGGGAGGGCATTAGATGCAACTTTCCACATCAATAACTTAAGTCGGTCTTGCATATCAAACTGCCATAGTTTTTTCCAAAGTCTTTTAAGTCGGTCTTGCATATCAAACTGCCATAGTTTTTTCCAGTCTTTGCCTCTCCTGCATATGAATAGGGCATCGAGATTGTTGAGACAAATCCACCACCGACTTTATAGAGAAACGACCACTAGGATCCAATTTCCATATAATCTGGTCCATACTATCAGGTCTGGGGGCAGGCATGTTGAGAATCAAAGAGGCTGAAAATTCATCGAAGTGAGTTTTGACCAGCAATGTATCCCACATACCTGAGTCAGGGTCCACCAAATCTGTCACCCTTTGTAGTCCTGGATTTTCCACTTGCCAAGTGGGTTGTTTGTTTGGATGTGCTGGTAGCCATGGATCAGTGCGAATATTGACCTCCTGCCCATTTTTGGGTAAAATACATCTTCCTGCATCAATAAAATGACGAATTCTTAGAATTCCTTCCACACCCAAGAACTACCAGGTGCAGGAACCACCTCCAAAACATTGGCATGCCGAAGGTATTTAGATTTCAACAATTGAACCCACACTCTGTTGGGTTGAGTAGTAATGATCCATGCCAGTTTTGTAACTAGAGCTTGATTAACTTCATAAGATTTTCTAATACCAAGACCCCTTTGCTCTTTTGGTAAACATATTAAATCCTAAGCTTTTGGAGTAAAATTGTGCACCTTGTGGGAGGGAAATCCCCACCAAAAGTCCTTGAGAATCTTATCCTCCGAAGATATGACAGGTTGAATCAGATCTTCAATGCTCCAAGCTGTCTCCGGATTTGATGACTTGTAGATATCTTTAAAATGTTGCACAAAGAGATCACCGATGTCTTTTCGCCTCTACAGCCAACGTCCACCAGCAGTTTGGAGAGCCTCAATACAATTTCGCCTTCTATGAAGAATGGTGGATAAATGGAAGTGCTTTGTATTTAGATCTTTGGTGGTGAGCCAAGTGATTCGGGATTTCTGGTGCCAGAGCATCTCCTCTCTCTTCATCTCCTCTTGGAGCTGAGTTCGGATAGTCAATTCCGCTTCATATTGCAAATCTGAAGGAGGAAGCTGTTGTACATGATCCAGTTGTTGTCGAAGCTGTTGGATTTTTGTATGGATGTTGCCGAACCATTCTTTGTTCCATCTACGGAGAGCACTTTTTGTGGCCCGGATTTTCCTTAGCAACTTGTGTGCTGGAGAGCCTGTCTGAGGTGAGTTCCAAGCTTCCGAGATCACATTCCAACAAGTATTATCCCGAGTCCAAAAGTTTTCAAAACGGAAGGGTTTAGGACCTCCCTTAAAACTGCCAATAGTGTGTAATAACACAGGGGCATGATCCGAAGCTACGCGTGGTAGATGCTGCAAAACTGCGCGAGGAAACAAGAGTGCCCACTCCTCATTAGCAACGCTTTTGTCTATTCGTTCCCTGATCTGTTGATACCCCTTCCTCCCATTACACCAAGTGAATGGGTTCCCTGTACAACCAATGTCTGCTAACCCATGATGAAGCTTGAGTTGATAGAAGCCATCGTTGGAAGAGCTAGTAAAAGGCCTACCACCCATTTTCTCAGCAGAAGAAGACAAAGCATTAAAATCACCCAAAATAAGCCATGGACCAGAGGGGGGATTTCCAGCCTCCATGAGTTCTTGCCAAAAATCTTCCTTATATCTCCACTCAGAAGGGCAATGAATCAAGGTAGCTGTCCAGGGAGTATGAATAATCGAGGAGTCTTCTGTTTTGTAAAAATTTCTGGGACTCCAGATCTAGCAGTTGGTCCAACGCAAGATGACGTCGTTTTAAGCAGAGACCACAAAACAACTAATAGACGAAGGGCTCTTTTTTTAAAGAACGGGGTGAAAATTGGATTTTCACTTTTATCGTGAAATAACCACTTCCAAGCATCCCTGTATAGCTTGGATTTTGCTTCCCCTTATTGTAATCAGATATGTTTTTATACATTATACACTATTATATATATTGCAGCATACTATAGATGTAACATAATAAAAAAGATTAGAATTTCAATGACCAAGTTAAAATAAACTTATAATTTTGAAAGACTCATTTTTTAAGAGAATTTAGATTATCTTCGATTTTTTGGCCCTTTTGCCTTTGTTGCTTCAGTTGGGCAAAATTTTATAGGTATTAATAGAAACATAAAAGTATTAACTTCTGTATTGTGAATTCTCTCCCTCTCTCTAAAAAACCCCTCTCTAAACACTCTATGTTTTCCCCTACCGGCGACATCCCTACGGAGGAGGGGGGAGCTCCGGCTCCTTCACCTCCCTCCTCCTTTTTTCTTCTCCTCTTCCCCTCCACCTCTTCCCTCTTCCCTTTCCTTCTCTCTAGTCCAAATTGTGGTTTGGTTGGGTTGTATTTTGGTTTTTCCTTGCAGGTGGCTTCCAGGCGGTGCTAGGTGGTTTCCGTCTACTTTGGACACGCACGCGTCAGCTGGTTGGACTCAGCACGTCGCGACGATGGTGCGTGTACATACACGCTCCACACACGCGGAGCGTGGATCTGATGTGCGGCTGATCTTGGCAGCACGTGACCGCCCATCCGTCGCCCGAATCCAGATCTTCACCGGAAGGGCCTCTGTGGCTCCTGCCCTCCATTTACCGGTCTGGATCTCCTCCTCCACCCTGCACACCCCGCCACCACCGCCGCCAGTCCTGTTCTGGCCAGAGTCTCCCCGATTCCCGGGGCTTATGTTACACTTTAGCCCGTTTGGGTCAGCCCCTATGTTTAGGGCTTGTTTTATGTTTGGTGTTCGCCCGTTTGGGCTAGCCTCTCTGTTTAAGGCTTGCTTATGTTTAATTCTGTGTTTTTCTTCTGTTTGCAATTACATTCGGGATTGCATGTTTAGTGCTCAACTGAAGCTGGTTCGCCAACTCTGTTGGCGATCCTTCAGCGATAGTTCTTTCACGGGTTTTCCGTGTTTCCTAGGGCCCTCGGTTCCTCTCGCTTCGGACTTCGTGTCAGCCACCTCTGAGGACCTTGTGTCCTCTTTTATAGTCACTTTACTGTTAGCCCCTCAGCTGTCGCTTGTAACGCCCCTTTTGGGTTCTTTTTCGTGTTTTTCTAGTTTATAATTTTTGATTGTCTGTTTTTTTCAATATATAAAATTAGGTGTTTAACAAAAAAACATAAAGTATTAAATGTTGTGAATCTCATGTGTTTTAAAACTCACTTACGTTAGGATTTAAACATTTTACAATTTGTTTGACCATTAGATAGTCTAGTTCCTTAGACAAAAAAGGAAAGATAGTCTAATTCGCTCCTAGTGGCAGGCACTAGCCTAGTAGTGGCCTACAGAACCTCCACCAAGTACATGACAAATTGCATAATGTGTTTGGGACTTAAGGCATAGTCGATAAAATATCTTTCAATTAGCCGGTGTTGGGATCAAGACGTCTATTATTGGGCTTAAATAGCCTATTCGGGACTTGTCTTCGTTATCGGTTAATTTTATTTTAGTAGACGAAATGACTCATATCATATCTGAAAATTGAACCATAAGGATCGGGCAGTTTAAAATTGTACTTTAACCACTAATTTATTAAAAGTCAACATTACAAATATTGTATTAGTAATTAAGACTTTTTTTAATCTATTAGAGAGATATAGACACATCATGAATTTAAATTATATCCCTCTAAATGTTCGACCTGAAGAAACGTTGTTATATGATATTTGTATCTTTCTAGAATTGGGTTTATTGTTTACAGCAAATTGGAGAAGATTTGATACTAGTACTATTAAAAAAAAGAGTGGTTGTGCAAAATTCTGTATATTTAACTATTCAAGGCAGTAGCCTCCATATATACAGTGAGCTCTATCAGCAGAGCATGAGAATATGACCCTTTACAAGTTTGTTATAACATAAACAAAAAAAAAAGAATATTCTATTCAAACAATAACAAATTTATAGAAAAAAAACAATAACAAATTTATACATGTAAGCTCAGCCTTTCTCTTTCTTTCGTATTCGAGAATCTGCAACTTCTTCCTCTTGGGGTCTGCGTGCATACGATTACTTCATGAACTGTAACTTGATTTTCTTCACTCTCCCCCTGAAGATGGGCAACAACATATATATTTATATAAGGCTGTTCAACCCCGGTGTAGGTGCCGGTTTTGGCCAAAACCGGCACCTACACCGGATATGCCGGTTTTTAAAAAAATGTCACCTACACCTACACCGTTAAGGGCAAAAACCGGCCCTTAACGGTGGCGGTTTAGCGGTGGCGGTTTCCGGTAATCCTATATTTATATTAAACAATTTTTTAAACATATTATAAACATAAAAAATATAAACTTTACACTAATACAACAAATACATAGAAAATCAAAGATTTAAGCAATATATGTTATTCACATCCATCTACTAAAGTGACAATATATGTTGAATGAATGACCTGCAGAAAGAATCGTAACTTATGTACATATTAATGTTTGCATTATTCCCAAAAAGTTTCTAATAAAGTTCTGTGCATATTAATGTTTTTACACTATGAACTCCATATGCATGCAAAACCATGCCTAACATAGTGTCAAAAATAACACTTTATGCGGAAAATATAAATGCGATTAAAACCCAGATGTATAATATATGATGCACAGAAATTCACAGATATTATATAACGCATCTGGATAAATCTCATGTTTACCTCATTTTCTCTTGAAATTGCATAATGATTGCTGCATGTATAGGAGCCACAGTGAACTGCACTGCCCTATCTTCAAATTGCAACTCCAACTGCACGTACACAAATCTGTAAATGTTATTTTGATTGATTTTAGACAGAAATAAATCTAAACAAATTTTACTTCTTCAAGCACTGGAGGAATCCAAACATCAGTATCCGCAAGTGTGTGCTTATATATGCATTTATAAATTTTGAAGCATCTAACCTTGACGATACCCAGATTTCTCTTCCACAGAAGCTTGCGAGGGGTTTTGATTTCATTAAACCTCTTAGCATAATCAGAAAGCAGGCCGCAGGAGAGGGAGGGGAGTGGGAGTGGGACGTCGCCGGCGCAAGGATGAAGGAGGAGAGTTTTTAGAATTTTAGGGATTTGAGAAATGAGGGCTGGGGGGGACTCGGGGAAGGGTGTGGGGGAGGGGGGGAAGAAACGCGCCAAAAGGGGGGGGGAGGGGGTTGTAGAAAAACGAAGTCGTTTTTTTCAAATATTAATAAAAAAAATAAAAAAATGAGGGAGACCCGGTTCCCGATCCCCCTGGTTCCCGGTGCCGGGGAACCCGGGAACCGGGAATACCCCCGGGTTTCCCCCAAAATGGCAAACCGGCACCTACACCGGGGTGCCGGTGCCCCGGCATCCCGGTGCCGGTGGCACTGAACAGCCCTATATTTATAGGCTAAAATATTATGCGTGCCCCTGTGGTATAACTTTTTCCTGAATATACCCTTAGGGTTCAATTTTTTGTTCTGCTGCCCCTGTGGTGATGTACCTTTCCCAACAATACCCCTCTGTCCATATTCCGTCTCCAAACTAACGGGAAATGCTGAGTTGTAAAAAAATCACATGTCATAGCCAAAAAGAAGATGACACATGCTCCATTTGCTAACTGGGCATATAACCTTGTGGTTTTTGTACAACCCACGGTGTCCAAGCTTTTCTTGTTCCTAAATTGCCCCTGCCACGTCAGTAAACATTGAAAAAAATAGCAACGAAAATAGTCATATGTTCCCCAAATCCTCATAACCTTCCCCAAATTAGACGAACTTTAGGTTCATTCACCCCATTATTCCCCAAACCCAGCAAGCACATATCGAAACCCCAAATTCTTCGGTGATGTCCTATAGACGCACCTTTGCAGCAAGGACTGTGGAAAGGAGCGACGACAAGGTGGACGTGAGACCTCTGTGTTTCTGGGGAATCTATGCTCGGGTAAGGTTCAACAAGACGTCACTCAATCTAGGACGAATATTCTGGAGTTGCTCACAGTATTCTTCTGCCACATTGAGTTCAGACGTCGGTTAATCATAGAGTAGTAACTAGCTCTCTCTTTTCCACATTATATTGCACGCCAAGTGTATGATCCTTTTACCAATTGGCCACATTATATTGCACGCCAAGTGTATGACCATTTGGGTCACCAAATTTTAACTTTCAATGATCTTGAGAAGCATGCTTTATGGTATCATAATTTTTTTATTTCTGTCTGACAATATCACATTAGCATTAGCCGATACAAAATTATATCAATAACAGATTTTGAGAATCATACTTTATGGTAGCGAGCTCCTAAGATCTTATTGCCTTGGATACCATGCATATGACAATGTCCTTAACTAGAATGACAATAAAAATTCCACTGCTATAAGTGACAGACTTTTGCAGGCCGGGCTGTAAAATTAAAGTGGCCCATCAATCCATCAATGTCACTAATTTTGGTTTAGAATTGTAAAGTAGCTATAAGTTGGCAATTAACCAATTGTTGGCATGCCCTTCTATTGGTATCCAGTAAATGTGAGGTCAATTTAGTTTCAATTTCTAGTGGTTTTAGTTTCAATTTCAATTTAGCTTCACTATTTTTTCCACCTTGGTTCTGAAACTCTTTAATTACTTACCAAACAATAAAATTGTAGTGCTAAAAACAATGGTAAAGAGGCTTAGAAAAATGACAACTATTGTAAAGGGAAGAAGCATGTTAATTTGAATTCAAATCATGCCAGGACAGGCTCCTGCATGGTTTATGAGACAAAAAAGCTTAACCTTTAAAAGAATGTTTGCAATTAGTAGTGATACGAGACGAATATGGAGGAGCGGCAAAACATAACAGATGAGCTCATGCTTCAACAGAGCTATATGGAGGAGAAGTTGAAGTCCATGGAGGGATGAGAAGCTGAAGCGGCTTAAGTTAGTTATGTTGGGGTCATGTGTTTTATCTTGTACTTGTATTTACCTTTGTTGTGGTGCTGAAAGCAATTCAATGTAATTGGTCATTACTTTGTCTAGCTAGGTAGATGTGTTTACTCATTCTGGTTGTATCTCTTTGAAGGACAACTCATGTATTTACCTATATTGTGGTTGTAAAAGACAAATCAATGTAGTTGCACATTGATTTGTCTTTTAATATGTTACCTATTCAATAGCTTTCATCATATTTTATACCAATAATAGAGACAACATTAAATAACCATTCAACTGACTAAAGTACTCATTTTGTAACTAAGTTTCAATATTGTATATCAATTACCATATCTGTCAACACTATAATTAAACCCCATAATTCATGCACCAATTCAAAAGCATCATAAACCAAAATATTCAACACCATAATTCATCATTCGCGTAAAAATCACCATTACAGATTCTACAAATCCGTTGTCAATCCCAAAATACATAATTATACAGATTCTACTACATTTGTCATAACACCAATCAAACTTTGCTTCCACACAATGCTGAACTACTGGTTGGGTCGAACTACTGGCAGCTTACGGGGAAAGCACCTTAGTTGTACCAACAGTGACCCACCTTGAATCCTCGTATGTCAATAATATGAAGTGAATTTATAATTAGTAAGGCATGTAATGAAAACTATCCTACTTTTTATCAAAGGCTAAAAATGCTTACCTCATAAATGTTTTTCCTCTTTCTTGTACTCTACTTGGCAGGCAATCTCATTGGTTGAAATGGATGCAATGGTTGTGATCCTTGCCCCTAATTGTCAACAAATTACATATATATTTTCAGCCAATACTGCTAATATGACTTTTGATAAACAAATCATGGTAAGTATTTTCTGGCCACAACCTCCATTGCAGTTTTCTTTCGAGACTCTGGTGGTTGTGATTCCTGTGATGGCTGCAATGGTTGTGATACTTGAACCTAAATGTACAATATATCACCATTTTGTTATTTTTCATTTCAAATTCAACTACACATAGGGAATTTGTCCTTACCTCACCATTTTTTTTAAATAAGGTCAAATATCTAAACTTCATCCCTTTTTCGAGATGCACTGCACCATCCTTCAACTCCTCCTCTCGAAAGTCGGTAGCTTTCCTCTTACGTGGTTTATTCCCATCGAAATCATTATCCTCACTAGTAATTTTCATTACATCACCATCCGAACCCCCAACAATTGCGGGCTCATCCACTGAAATATCATTATTTGCACCTTGCCCGAACCACTCCATCGAAACCTTCCTAGCATCATCTCCACTCTCATCATTCTGAACTGCATATTCATATAACTCAGAATCGTCATCAGACTCATCAAACTCACTGACATCAGCTTCATTATTACCCCTCAATATCATCACCAGAATCAATTGTCTCTCCTTCACTATTGACACCCTCGTCATTCCTCACAATATCCTTGACATTAGCATCGACATTCTCAACATGGACACCCTTGGCATCCCTCACAATCTCTTCAGCATCAACACTCATATCTGTCATACTTCTATCCTCCAAAACATCATGAAAAACCACATATTCCTTATTGATATTTTCTGTTACATCCGGTTTAGGCAGTAAGGCTGGTTGACTAGTAGCATGCTCAACAAAAATCCTCAACGTGTCCTAACCTTCAAGGAGAAGTCTCGTAGTGATCGTCAAGACATCAACATCACATTTTAGAGGGGTCAAATAAGAGGGAGAGTCATCTCTCTCTAGCTTACACCACAACTCCACAACATCTGTGTAGTTCATAGTTGTCTTCAACAACGTCCACAGATGTGTGACTGAGATATAGTCAGGGTCGAGGTCGCCTAAATCGCTAATTTTCCCTCCAATGTAGACGCTCTTCTGATTCTTTTTTTCTAAGTGTACTATACATAATTCGTTTATTAGAAATTCGTTATTTCTTGCCGTTGTTTTTTGTGAGATGCAATTAAGTATGTGCGGTCTTCTCCTGCAAGACTTATTAAGTTTAATAAATATGTTGAGAAGGGGAGGATCAATTTTTTCAAGAGATTGTATCTTGATATCTCGACCTGTTGGAACTCTACATATTTGATGTTGGATGTTGCTGAGAAGTATGAGTTTGCTTTTGATAGAATGGAAAGTGATGGTATTGATTATCTTCTGCATTTACTGAAGGTGAGTGTGAGAAGAGGAACTTGGGACCTCTAACAAGAGAGGACTGGAGAAAAATAAGGGTATTTTGCAAGTTTCTTGAACTCTTTTAAATTTTTTGTATGTTACTTCAAATTCATACTTTCAAGGACTCTATGGGGTTCATTCTCATTTGTGTCGTTATTCACAAAGTACGGAAAAATATTGAAAATACATGGCTGATATTATAATGGTTAAGTACCAAAAATATTAGGGGAGGAATGCCAAGTTAAATTTGTTGATATTTATTGTAAATGTGATTGATCCACGGTCTAAGTTATAAGTAATGGGACAAATGATGAGGTTGATGTATGGTGGAATAGAGAGAGAGAAATAGGTGACTAGTATAAGTGATTTGTTTCGTGCATTATTTGATAAATATGCATTGAGGTTACCTCAGGCTCAGGTGCATTTATCTACTAGTAGTATACCTCCTCCTCCTTCATTGGTTGCGGATTCTGGCAATAAGCTAACTTTATTTGAGGATTATTGGACCACGGATGTGTCGTTTGGAACATATTCATCAAGTCTCAGTGCAAACTTAGAAATTGATCGGTATTTGGCTGATCCACTTATTGCTCTAGACAAGAATTTTGACATATTGAAATTGTGGAAGGATAATGATTTACGATATCCCATCATTGCTAGGATTGCACGAGATGTATTGACTATCCCTATCCCACTGTGTCTTCAGAGTTCGCTTTTAGTACGGGGGGACGTGTACTTGATCCGTTTCGGAGTTCATTAGCTCCAGCGATTGTGGAGGCCCTCGTTTGCACCCAAGATTGGTTGAGGCGTGTGGATGAAAAGAAACCAATTAACATCCCTAGCCAACGCCATAAATTTTTCACCCGTGCTAGAAGATGTATTTTCATTGAGTATCCCTTTGGGACAAAGGGGTACAAACTATTTAATCTTGATTCCAAGACCAAATTTCTCTCCAAAAATGTCATTTTTATGAACATCCGTTTCCATTTCATACCACCACTCTTTTAACAGTTGCTCCTCATTCATCATGTTTCAATCCTGTCCTTCCTCATACACTTTCTGACTCACCCGAATCTTCTATTTCTTCTCCATCTCCACGTATATCTCCACCTCTCACTGATTCACCTTCTCCTTATATCCCTTCACCTCCACCTTTTCCTATTGTATGCAGATTCACTAAGTCTAGATCTATACCTCGTTATTTGCACGATTACCTTCTTCTTTCCGAGTTGTTTCTGATCAAACAGGTATACCTTATCCTATTTCCAATTTCATTTATTATTCAGCTTTCATCTTCACATCGTGTTTTCTCTCTTTGTCTATCTACTCTCCATGAACCACATTTTTTTCATGATACTTTTGCTCATCCACATTGGCGTAAGGCCATGGCAGCTGAGATCACTGCCCTTGAGGCTAATCACACTTGGGTTCTAACACCTTTACCTGCTAGTCACCATCCCATTGGTTGTAAACGGGTCTTCAAGGTCAAGCTCAAATCTGATGGGACTCTTGAACGGTACAAAGCTCGCTTGATTGTCAAAGGGTACACACAATGGGAAGGTTTTGATTATTACGAAATCTTTTCTTCCATTGTAAAAATGGTGATGGTTCAGATTGTTTTAGCTTTGGTTGTTATCAACTATTGACATCTCTCCCAATTGGATGTCAATAATGCTTTTCTCCATGGTTATTTGCATGAGGAAGTATACATGTGTCTTCCAACTGGATTTGCTAAACAGGGGGAGAATCGCGTTTGTAGGCTTCTAAAGTCCTTGTATGGTCTTAAGCAAGCCTCAAGGCAATGGTTTAGCAAATTTTCTACCACCTTGACTACTCACGGTTTTGTTCAATCTTCTTCTAAGTATTCTATGTTTACAAGATCGGATGAGAAGTCTTTCATGGCAGTTTTTGTATACGTGGATGATATCCTTATTGTTTCAAATGATCTTAGTGTTGTTGCTGCATTAAAATTGTTTTTAGACAGTAATTTTAAGCTGAAAGACCCTGGAGTTCCTAAGTATTTCTCAGGCATCGAAATAGCAAGATCAGCTAAGGGAATAACTCTTTGTCAAAGGAATACGCTTTGGAAATTCTGGAAGATAGTGACATGTTGGCCAGCAAGGTATCAAAGTTTCCCATGGAGCAAAATCTGAAACTTAGCAGAACTAAAGGGATTCTGCTGCCAGACCCTACAGTATACTTAAGATTGATTAGGAGGCTTATATATCTACCATAACGAGACTTGACAGAGCTTATTCAGTTCAATTGCTCAGTCAATTCATAGACAAGTCACGGAATATACATTTCAAAGTTGTTGTGCATGTATTGCAATTTATAAAAAGCACACCAAACCAAGGATTATTGTTGTCTACTTTATCCGAAATGCACTTGAAATCTTTTTCAGATTCGGATTGGGCAGTGGTGTGTGGATAGTAGGAGATCAGTGACTGGATTTTGTATCTTCCTTGGGGATTCACTGATTTCATGGAAATCGAAGAAGCAATTGAGTGTGTCGAAGTCATCTACAGAGACTGAATATAGGTCTATGGAATCCACAGGTTGTGAGGTTGTTTGGATAATTCGGTTTCTCAAAGACTTACATATCTCTCACACTAGGGCAGCTCTATTATTTTTTGATAATCAGGCAGCTTTGCATATTACTGCAAATTCGGTTTTTCATGACAGGACTGAACATATAGAAATAGATTTCCACATAGTGAGGAAGAAAATACAAGCTATAATTATTAAAACTCTGCATTTGAAGACTAGTTTGCAGCTGGCTGATGTGTTTACGAAGGCACTTGGATATAATGTGGCTAAAATATTATGCGTGCCCCCATGGTATAATTTTTTTTCCTGAATATACCCTTAGGGTTCAATTTGTTGTCCCGCTGCCCCTATGGTGATGTACCTTTCCCAACAATACCCCTTCGTCCATGTTCCGTCTCCAAACTAACGGGAAATGCTAAGCTGTCAAAAAATCACACATCATAGCCAATAAGAAGATGACACGTGCTCCATTTGCTGACTGGGCATAGAACTCTGTGGTTCCCGTACAGTCCACGGTGTCCAAGCTTTTCTTGTTCATAAATTGCCCATGCCACGTCAGTAAAAAGTTGGCGCACAGTTTTATTCCCCATTGCCCATCCCACTCGTGTCCCCTTTCACCCCAACACTCGAACTTTCCCCAAAAAACTCTAAAATTTCCTCAAATCAGTGGAACGCTCGAACCCTAACTATTTACCCCAAATCAATCTAACTGTGCCCATTTTTCCCAAATCACTCGAACGGAAGGAACAGACTTACAAACCGTGCCCAGTGCACGTTGTCTACCATTTGTTTTTTGAAAGGTAAGTAACGCAATGTTTAGGGTATTTCGTTATTTGTTATATGATTTCATGTTTCTATAAGTGTATATACCTCGTTGTTGTTGGAAATATCCATACGTTTATAATCTTTTCTGTTTTGGGAATGTTCGGTGGGTTTTATATGTATTTTCTGAAGCCATAAAATACACCCACTCATAATTGTTGTTGTTGGATTGTCATTCACTCACCCACACATGTCCCCCCTTTACTGGATTGAATATTGTTCACTAGAGATGTGCCCCTCTTGATTGAATTTCAACTTTGTCGTTTGCCCATATAAAAATGAAGTGGTCCCTCCTAGAATGTTAGGCTGTCTTTTTATCTGTCTTTGTTATTGAGATGTGTGTTTGAATAATTCAGGGTGACATTTTTGTCGTCGAGGTTTCCTTATGATGTCCATGTGGTTTACATTTTGGTTCACTTTATCCTTATGAAAGAAAAGCTATTGCATGTATATACCCGTATGGCCATATCATTTCCCCATATAAATATAATACTCTGCATAAGTACTATTAAGGAGAATAAAAAGGGGGGAAAGTCCATAATTGCATAGAACCTACACACCTTTGATTTGATAAATACAACTAGAAACCTCCTGATTTGCTCCAACCACTTAGTTGGAAACGTCCACTCTGTTTATGTTGCTCACTCTCGTCAATTGGATTAGCCTCAGATCAATTTGGGTTTGAACCACGACACCATGACAGGGGCTAAATATCTCACTTTTTTACGTTCAATTTGCAGATGATGAAGATTTTTATGCATCATGGAGGGAAAGTGGAGTTATAGTACTAAGAAATGAAAAAAAAATATGCATCACGAACCCTTGTAATTGCATCATCATTTATCTTCAACCCATCACCAATCATAAGATTGATAATATGCGATGCACATCTCATGTGAATGTAAATAACATTTAACACATTACTTCGTAGATGTCTTTTCAAGTAACCAATAGTTGTATCATTTGAAGAAACGTTATCAACTGTGATGGTCATAATCTTGTCAATTCCCCAATCATGTAAACACTCCTTCACTTGCACCCCAATTATGTCTCCTTTGTGATTATCAATCAAACGGAAGCTTATTTCCCTTTTCTACAATTTCCACTCTTGTCAATCCAATGGGCAGTGACAACCATATAGCTCAAATTCTGAATCGAAGTGCAAGCATAAGTGATGAGACAAACTCTACTATCACAAGCCCTAATCATACACTTCAACCATGCTTTTTGATCCTTCAAAATGTCAATACAAGTCCTAGCAATGGTCACGCACGATGGGACTTGAAATCTAGGCTCTAGCACCCGTACAACTTTCTAAATTGGGAGACTCCACAATCCTGAAAATGAGTTCATCAACAATAAGAAACTCTATCAAAGCTTGACGAAGAGCTATAACATTATTATGGTCGAATATTTTTGCCAACACCAAATTACTAGGGTTCTCATCACCCTCAACTCCCTTCTCATATGCTAAAGTTTTTTTTGTCTATTGTCTTGTTTTGGGGGTAGCTGATTGAGGGTTTTCTTACATTTAGTAAGATGATCCAACAAATTTTTTATCTCATTCTAATTCACATCCACAGCATAATCAACATCAAAATAGTTGCAAATGTTCTGGGTGTGGTGGGTCACCAACATACTTCTTTGTAAAATGAGACTAAACCATAGATTGATTCTTTCTTTTTGGTTTAGGTGGTTCACTACTTGTTGGGGGAATTTCTGAAACATCTTCTGCTTCAACCATCATATCCACATCCTCTAAACTCAATTTCATTGCATCAATAGAACGATCCAAACAATTACAAGAACGAGACATAGCTTTTGATCCCTATGTCATTGAAGCAAAACCATCAAGTCAAATATGCTTGCACACTAATGAATGCATGAATATAAACATATTGACTTAACTGTTGAAATACCAACATTTGATCTCATCTAATAGCTTATACATTCAACACACAAAATAACTTATCTGCGTGCACACTAATGAATGCATGAATATCAACAAATTGACTTAACTGTTTAAATACCAACATTTGATCTCGTCTAATAGCTTATATGTTCAACACACAAAGTCAATTCAAAGCATATTCAAAATCCAATTCACACATCTAATAGCTTATACCCATATTGACTTAATGGTTTAAATACCAAAAATTAGCGTGGCTCCCATACGTTCAACACACAAAGTCAATTCAAAAGCATCTTCATTCTCCGATACATAGAACACAGAAAGCCAATTCATTGAATTCAATACGCAGAACACACTAAACACTATATAGTACTAAATTACCAATTTTTGGAACCCATTAACCCAAATACCAATCAGTGAGGAGCGGTACAGGCTTAAAGCCATCATGTCAAAATCCTTACCAAAAAGGAGAAGAGAGGTTGGACCGTGGGCGGTGTTGTGGAGTGGGCTAGTGGCCGAGTAGGGGTTTAGGCTTTGGGTTTGGCTGCATTGGGGAGTGGGGAGTGGGCGACGCTGGGGACAGGGAAGGGGGTCACGGGGCTGCATTGGGGAAGGAGTTCGAGCTGTGGGTTGGCTGCGCTAGGGAGTGGAGAGTGGGCGGCGTTGGGGAAGGGGCTGCGTTGGGGAGGCCGCGACTGGGAGGGGGCTTCGAAGAGGAGAGCAGGGTGCCATCGGGAGAGTTGAGACTTCGAAGTTAGAAGGGAAGGGGGAGTCGGGGAGGCTGAGAGGGACACTGGGCAAGGGGTCGGGAGACTCGGGACTTTGAATGACAAAAATGGCAAAACGCGCCGCATAGGCGCATAGTATTAGACTATTAGTTAGGTTTTTTTAATATAATCTGGTCCGGTCCGGTTCAGACCGGTTCTCAAAAGATCTGGACCGGACCGGATTTACACTTCTAAAACCACAAAATCGGTCCAGACTGGTTTTGTACAGCCCTAAGCAAAATTGAAATTATTTGAGATAGATCCGACGACATTAGCAGATGGAAGAAATCAAGACTTATTGCGATAACGAGGAAATCAGGACTGCATTGTGGCCTTTCCTTCCCACGAGAATAAGGCTGACGTGTAGAACCTTGAAATTGCTTGCTTAACAAAGCAATATAATCAATAGAACAATTCAGAGTAATATCTCTTTGACGTTCTTCTTGAAGAACCAGTGAAAACACTTTGTTAATGGGAGGCAGAGGAATGGACAGGAAACTCTGAGCTCACACTTGGGAGAAGGATTCATTCAATCCCATGAGAAAGTGCATAACGTACTCAAATTGTTGAGTTTCAGCAACCAACCGAAGGGATCCACAACGACAACCACACGAACAACTTGGAAGAGGCTGTTAATTATGTAATTCATCCCATAATCCCTTAAGGATTGTGAAGTAAGCACTGACCGAATCAAATCCTTGAGAGAGAGAGAGGCGATTTATTTTTGCAGCTGAAAAATGCGAGGACCATTTGCTTGGGAGAAACGATCACAAAGATCACTCCAAACGTCCTTAGTATCGCTGATATAGATAACACTAGCAGCAATCTCTTTGGACACAACATTAATAATCCAGGAAAAGACCATGTTGTTGGAACGACACCGAGCACCATATGCAGCATCGGTTGAAGGCAGACGTGGAAGACTCCCATCAAGAAAACCGAGCTTGTTTTTGGCCTCTAAAGCAATCAAAATGGAACCGAGAGAAGTTACGACACAAGAACAGAACTAGGACTCTCACCATAATGAAGATAATAGGGATTGGAATGATCATCCTTTGGAGTATTGTTGGTGGTAGTAGAAACTGGAGGAGGATCAGATGAATTTGACATTTAGAAAGTGAGAAGGGAAGAAGAAGAAACACTGCTGAGCCCTTTATACCATATCAAAAAACAGAGAGTGGTTGTGCAAAATTCTGTATATTTCTTTAAAGAACGATACAAGGCAGTAGCCTCCATATATACAGTTAGTTCTATCAGCAGAGCATGAGAATACTAGTTTGTAGAAACCAAAAAAAGAATATTCTATTCTAACAATAACAAATTTATACGTGTAAGCTCAGCCTCTCTCTTTCTTCCGTATTTGAAAATATGCAACTTCTTCCTCTTGGGTCTGCGTGCATACGGTTACTTCATGAACTGCAGCTTGATTTTCTTCACGAGTACTGTAAGGCGGCCTTGACATTTGATAGTGTTTGAAATAAAAATTCTTACTCTAGATAAATGAGACATCCAATGGAGAAAACCCAATTGAATTTATTACATCTCATTTATGAAATTAAAAAGTTATAAGGGGCTTATATTTATAAGCCAATATTTTACAACACCCCACGTTGCTAAGCAAGGTGGGACTTCACACTTCAACAGATAGCTTGTGTCGGTAATATTCAGAGAAATGACAAAGTCGAAGAACCACACGGCTCAAAACCATGCTTACAAGGCACACAAGAACGACATCAAGAAGCCCAG
This sequence comes from Myrica gale, assembly GCA_963930655.1. Lineage (NCBI taxonomy): Eukaryota > Viridiplantae > Streptophyta > Magnoliopsida > Fagales > Myricaceae > Myrica > Myrica gale. The sequence continues at coordinate 13,396,140 of OZ005614.1, forward strand.
GAAGCACATGCACACTTCCACTAAAGGGTTTCGTCTTTTTGTACTTCCATCGCATGCTTTTGTGTTATGTTTCTACTTTTACCGAAAATTTCTGACCCAGTTCTTTTCCCCGACTTCATTTGGTGATTTAGATGAATCTCAAGTTTCTGAGGAACCAGAGGTATGCAAGGAAGCCCAACAAACACACAAGATGGTGGATCAGCAACCGAGGAGAAGTAGATATTATGTGCTCAGCAGGAAATGATTTTCTTCAGTTGTTGTTTGATGTTTTTTTTTGTTTCCATCCAGTAATTTACTAATTTAAGAAAATGATTCTAGGATAGGTTTAATGAAGTCTAAACTATTGAAGTCAGGATTCAGTCATCTGTTCTATGTGTCTGCAACTGACATTCTTGTGCTTGGATTTCCAAAATATTTTTATGTTACACTAGTCTTGCGCAGCCTAGGATTACTTATGAGTTTGAGGAAGAAAAACGCTAGACCATGATGGCTTCCCAAAACCTTTATGAAAACAATAGACCATGGTGGTTACCCAGAACATTTATGTCTGGGGTAGTAGATCATGTACCACCCATGGTTCCCTAGCTGGTGACTTGGAAGGCCAGTAACCTCCACCTCCTCTTCTCCCACCTCCTTCAACTCCTTCGTCATAACCGGCGAAACATTGGAAATTTGGAACTGGCTTCCGGACGGTTGCTCTGTTTTTACAAGCCAACTCTATACTTATCCAAAAAATGAAAAAGTAACAATTTGCCTGCTGCGAAGAAAGTAAAAGATCCCTGTAATATGTAGGCCTACATTATGTTGGAGAGGATAAGAAAAATTTGAAGATTTCGCAAGTAGAATTGTATAAAGAGCTACTTTATGGTATGCTGTATCATGTTGTGCCTTTAATCGTGTGGGAGCTTGTTATGCTGTATCATGCCGACTCTTTGGTGGTGTCTGCCACAGGATTTGGGGTTGGTTTCAAACTTCTGCATTTTAACGTTGGGTATTATTGCTTTTACCTGTTCTCATTCATATAGTTCTCTGATTAACATTTTTCTGTTTAGCTGCCGATTTCACCTTTTATTCCCCCCTAGAGCTGAAAGTAAAAGGTTTAGTCTCAAAACGGGTCAGAACATGATTTCATGGAGTTGAGCAGTTGGCCGTCCAATTCTGTCCAAAGTCGCACCTGTCTCGCAAGGTATGAGCCAGAGCCCCAGAAAACACCTTAAATCATGTGCTCTGCTCCACCCTCCCCATTCACATATTCTTGTTAAGTAGGAAATCATTAATCATTGATGTTCATGTATGCTGGTAGAAAGCTAGAATCATTATTATTATTTGTTTTTGCTCTGGCGTTTTTAAACAGATTTGGCGTATGTAACCGGTATGCAACCTTTACATGAATCATCACGCCAAGTTTCACCTGTGGATCTTCACTCACAATCTCAAGTAAAGGAAGATTAAAAAAAAAACTCATTTATCATCTCGGTGCTTCACAATCACCACAGGGCACTTGACATGCTTGGCGCAGTAATCACTCACACTTCCCAGGAGAGCCCTGCAAATATGAAGAGAGGTCAGAACCCAAAAAATGAAAATAAAGAGAAGTGCTGAGTTTTTCGGTAATAAGCATCAATACCCCCCCTACAACCACCCCATAAAACTCTGTTTATATGGTACCTCTGAAAGAAACCATATCCGTGGCTTCCCATTACTAAAGTGTCAGCTCCAAGTTTCTTCACAGAACTACATATCACATCCTTGGCATCTCCGCTTCCAGTTACTTTCTCCACGTTTATCTGCAGAAAACCCATCAAATCACTACACTGCGAATCAAACACACGAGAGATCGAACGAGTTTGCCTGCTGAAATATTAAGGAAGAGAGGGTCTTACGTTGGTGCCAATGTTCCTGATGACAGCTTCTGCTCTTGACATCACTGAATTCACCAAGTCACTGCCATACTTCTCCAAGGCTGAAACAACGTCGCCGGAAAACATATACCCTGTAAATCAAGTGAAAAAAACCCTCTACGCATTATTATGGAGATACTGAAACTTGGCCACCGGCCTTGAGCTATTATCTTCCTATTCAATAAAAACCGTAAATAAAATGTCTACTCCAAGAAGTAATTTGATAACCCATGTCCTATAGACCAATGTTTGTTGTTTTTACTCGGTGCACAGATAATTCAACGAAGAAAGACCTACCAATGAAAAGAAAAGAAGAAAGAAAATCAGAGTGAGAAGCAATTGCAAACCTGCGGCATCGAAGGAAGTGTAGACAGGAGGCGGTGGTTTGACATAGAGGAGCACAAGGGTGTTCTTGCTGTTATGAGAAGCTAGGTTGCTAAGACACCACGATAAAGCGTACATGCTCTCCTCGCTCTCATCCACTGCCACCACAATTTTGTGCTCTTCTTTCTCCATCTTTGCTCCTTCCATTCCTATGACTTGAAGAAAGTGTTTTTTGCTTGATCTCTCAAATACACAGCTCTCTCAGGAAACTCTTAGCCTTAGAATGTTGATAACAAAGGGAAAAGGAATCCCACATTTATAGGCGGCAGTTGCCCGAGGGTTTTGGAGCTCCCCGTTTTGTGTTTCCGTGGGTTTTTCTAGATTAATTTACCTTAAACACTATTTCGTGTCGCGGTTTTTGAAACTAAAACGGTAGTCTCTTAGTCAAGCATCAATAAAATAAAGCAAAACAGTAGGAACTCACACTTCCCTTTCTGGTACAGCTTATGGTCAACATCTTGCTGAGCAAAGCTTAGCCACGGCTGGGACAAATATCCAACTATCCAAGTTGATCGGCGACGGCATACCTATCGTGTTGCATTCATAAGCTCATCCAGTTCCTCGCTAACTGGCGCCCGTCACATTCTTCATAAGAAGATATTTAATATGGATAGGGTTATTTGCAGATCTCACAAGTCTCACAAAAAAGTGTAAGTTGCTTCAGAGATTCCAAGTTTAGGCGGGTGAGTTTGGATCAATCGAATAAATTTAAGACCAAAGGCCCCACAAACTGGGCCACAGAAACTGTCGTGCTTGAGTCTTGACACCCAAAGACGTAAACAAGTTTGAAATAGCATACACCTTTGAATTGGCACCCTCCCCCACATGAGTCCAAATCGGTTGCTGTTGCGGCATTACTAGTGCAAACTTGACTGGGAGGGGACGGGTGCTGTCAATTTTCTATTGCATATAGAAAATTGACAGCGAGTGGTTTAGAAACAGGGCCCCATTTCCTATCCCATAATCCATTTAGCGAGTGGTTTTGAAACCAAGCTGACTTTTCAAGTCGCTTTGCATGGATTTGATCAACATCTTGCTTCAAGGGAAAGAGATAAACCAACCCCCCCCCCCAAAAAAAAAAAAGAATAGAAGAAATAAGGAATCTTGATTATTGATGGGTTGTAAAAAGGGGTTGCTTCAAGTAGATACTGATATTTTGCTCTCTCTTTTTTTAATCACAACACATTTTATTGGGAGGATAAAAAATTACAGCTAAAAACTTATAACCGAAATAATTCAAAGGGTAAACAATAAATTTAAGTGGCCAAAACTTAGAAAAGATTACTTAAGATTCTCGAGAGTGCTGTGGGTGGGATCAAAGTCCCAGATAGAAGGAGACCCGCGAGAGATGGGGGTGAAAGAATTGTATTGTAATTTTTAACGCCTAACTAAAGAAAATCAATTTTCTTCAAAAGTTTGAACTGATAAGAATGCGTGGATATATTTCCTTATATTCTATTCTTCAATACTATAGAAGAGCTTCGGAACATAAGTTTTCAGAGGACCTTCTTCAGGGTAATCCAAACGTAAAAAACAGCCCCCAATTAGCATAAAAGCCTTATTCTGCTTCCTATCTATTATTGCGTCAAACCAATTCAAATTGGGCCACCTTGAAGAAACCCCTTCTCAATGTTTGCATCCCCTACTCTTACCTTTTTAACTTCTAAGCAAAGGCTTCTCCCACTACCTCTCCTGATCAGCTGCTGGTTAACTTCAACGATTATCCACTCTAATTAGACTGTGTATCAGAGAACAACAAAAACGATAACATCTTTTTTTCCATTTGTGCCCTTTTAGGATCCAGGAAACGTGTATAGGTTTTGGCTCAAGATCAATGACCTGAATAAAGAAGAGAAATTCAACCTTTTTTATTTTAATAGGTGAAGATAAATTCGACTGTTATTTCTGAAAGACCTTGATGTCCCTTAAAGCCAAGCCGAGCACAATTCTTATAATATTTTTAAGGTTATTAATACTTCGGATAGAAGCAGGGACGAATCTACGAGGCCCCAAGATTTTGAAAAAAAAAATAGTATCATTATTTATTATTTAAAGTGTCAGTTTATTCAAAAAATAAAATAAAAAAGCATGAATGGCCCCCTAACAACATTTTTTACGTTCCTATGTGGTTCTGTTATTTCTGTAAGTATTTCGGCCCTCTAAAAAGAATTTCTGGCTTCGTCCTTAGATAGAAAAATTACCTAAGTACTAGAAACTCTTTTGATCTTTGCGTTCAATAGATCACAATATGTTTATTAGTAACAATTAGCATGAAATATAACGTTTGCTTGGTTATATTTCATCAATAAATATTTATTGAACTTTTTTTATTGTGTGTGAATGTTCAACCATAATTTCGAGGGCGGCTTAAGGCTTTAATCCTCATTTAAAATGTCAATCTCGATCCAGACTCATGAAGACGTGGGCAGCACTAGCCGTAGGAACGTGGACGGTGAAGATTAGCCCTCTTGGCGTAAACATCAACGTCCCTACACAACTTGCTTCAACGTAAAAAAAAAAAAGTTCAAAAATTTTCAATCCCTTGGGGCTTGGCGTCTGGGAGCTCCATAATGATAATGATAGGGTTGCACGTAAGCAGATAGACCCAGAAGGCTAAGCACAAATGCCAGAGCGGCCCACGTAACAAACATATTTGGAATTATCGAATAAAACGACAACATCGAGCGTCAAAAAAGGGTCCACCAGATCTTAGCTGTACCGCCTGCAGGTTGATCGAAGGGGGGGGAGAGGGCCCAGTTCAATTGGTTGGAACCGTTGATGCGGGAAGAGTCTCGGATTCAAACCTTGGAAGGAGTAGTAGTTTGAATTCGATAAATTTAGGCATCTAGGGAGCGGCTGTTCGTTCATGTTGTACTTTTGCTGATGGAAATTTTATTAAATGAATCACAATGATTCCAAATCTTAAAATAACTCTCATCATTTTTAAAATAATAGGAATCTTCAAGAACTAAATGGTACTAGTTTTTTTTTTCTTAAAAACTATCGTAAAAAAGTATATAGAAAAACATACTATAAATTATATATATTTATTTGTCAAAATTTTGAGGAATATTTTATGAAATTTTTTTAGAATTTTTATTTTATTGAGATTTATAAAAAATATAGTGTGTATGTGTAAAAGTTAAAAATATTGGAATGTGTTTCTTTTACTGAAAATTTTCATGCCCCGAATGACCGGAGAAACAAACATCACGAAAGTGAAGCTATTTTTTTTCTTCTAAAATTCTTTTGGAGATAAATATGTATCCATTGAAGCTTGTTTGACCCTTTTATTACGGGTGCGTTTGCGGTAAAAATTTCACAAAATATTTCATCAACTCTCAATAAAATACTACAATATAATCTCCCTCCCATAAAAAAATATAAAAAATTACAAAATATAAAAAAGAAAAATTACCTTTCTTCACTTTTTCACTAAACCTAATACCAACACTAAACTCAATACCAAAAATTTTACAACAGAAACATAACCTACGTCTGATTCTTCGTGTCCCAGTTTTCTTCAAAACGCGTTTCATCGATAGAATTCAACGTCTGTCAAAAACTGAGAAAACCAAATAAAATATTATATATATAAGGGAAAAAAAACCATGTCTTCATGCCCATTTGATAGTACAAGGGCATTTTTGTAAATCCCATTGCCCTTCCTTTTATTTAAAGTGCACTCTGGGGGAGGGACTAGGGAGAGGGACTCGGCACGAGAGAAACAAAGAAAGGAGACAGAAAGAACCAAACAGAGAATTTTTGAATTTAAAGAGAGAGAGAGAGGGAAGGTCGTGAGAAAAATGGGTGAAGTTGTGTTGTTTGTGGATGATTTGAAATCAAATTATGTATTTTCATTCTGTAGAATCTGCCATGAAGAAGAATTAGAGAGCTGTGGGAGCTTGGAAGCTCCTTGTGCTTGTTCAGGAACCGTTAAGGTAAACAAACACAGCTTGTTTCGTTGTTTGCTGGTATGCCTTGTTTCTTTCTTCTCAAGTTGTTTCCGGAATCATTTCCATCTCTTTTCGGTTTCCTTTTCATCAGTTTGCACACAGAGATTGCATACAGAAGTGGTGCAACGAAAAGGGGGACACAACCTGTGAAATTTGTCTCCAGGTTTGAATTTCTCGTATTCAGTTCTTTCTTTTTCTGGTGTATGCTTAGTGGAAAGTCTCCGCATCCTGTCTCCAGTTTCTTTTTCCTTTTATTATTTCTTTATTGCTTGTAAATGAATCTTTTGACTATGTGATTATGCATTTCGTTCTTGTAATTCGAACTGTGTTTTAATATGTTGTTTTCGAGCTGGAGCTATGGAAAACTAGTTTTGAGCCTCCGGTTGTTTCGTAGTTGTTGATTCTTGGTGTCTCAAAATTGTCCTTTCCTAACTTTTCTTTATATTGAAGGATCTTTCTTCGTCACTCTGTTTCTATATTATGGGAATTCGGAGTTATGTAGTAGTGCTTTTAACGTGATATTTAAGTAAGACACCTAAATATGTTGTTTTATTATCTTTTCTGCCTTAGTTAACGCAAGATAGAATGATCTTCCAGTAAATCAGTAGGGTTGAATATATGCGTGTTTTTCTTTCTGTCTCATCTGGGTGAATATGCATGGCTTTACCAGCAGTGAAAAATTTTCCAAGATGTGGTTTTATTAACAGGGTTGAGTTATGATTCGTGCAGCAATACGAACCAGGATACACGGCACCTTCGAAGAAGTCTCAGTCGATTGATGCAGCAGTAACCATTAGGTACTTTTTTCCCACTGCTTATTTAACAACCCAGAAAGAAAACCTTATGTGACTGCCTGGAACAATCATACAGGCTACAGCAGTGTGCAGGCCAAGCGTGCTAGAATTTTTGACTCGCTTAAGCGGTGCTAATAGCTATCACCTTTTGTTTAAGTAGTTTATAATTGAAGTAACCCGAAGAACATGATTTACAACTAAGCAGGCTGTCAACGCGGGGCTTTTTTTTTGGGTTTTCTGGGTGGAAAAATGAGATATATAAAATCTTGTAGTGGGGCTCTCTCCCTATCCAACCGAACCAAAGAATGAGGAAGAACATTGATGGAATGCTTCCAGTGGTACTGCTGGAAAGCGGCCTGTTTGACTAAATTGCGTACAGATGAGCAAGCTCGAAGCTGGATTTTGCACGCGATCTCCTTTTTGGCCCTTCTGTCACTGACCCAAATTCTGTAAACATGGGACGAGTGGGCAATTCGAAAATGCCAAAACCTTTGATTAATTGAACCCACTTTGGCACTTTCCTGTTTCGCTCTGGTAACGCTCTTTAATTGCTTCTGACAGAGAGAGCCTGCAAATTCCGAGAAGAGAGCAAGAGGAGATCAGAACCCCAAGATTAGCGGCCATGAGGGAGTACTCCCAGTGCACGTCTGCAGCAGATTGGAGCGCATCTTGGTGTCGATCATTGGCTCTAGCAGTAAGTTTGTGCTCTGACAATTCCTTTCTCCCGTATATTGACAGACAAGTAGCCTTGTGGTTAGTGTTTTATAGTATTGGTTTGATTTGTTAAGCAAATAACGACAAGCACATGGTGAACTGGACTCGCTAGGTGGCGGCCACGTAGGTAGTTGTAGAAGTGCATTGACATTTTACCTTATCAGCTGGATTTACAAACTATGCTTATCTCCTTCAAAGCTGTCCAGACTAACGATGCGGGTGGGGCCACAAGCACACAAGCCTAATAGGCATTGGAACTTTCGTTTCTGGTTCTTGTATGAATGATGTTAATTTGCGTCGTTTAATTGATTTGCAGTTTACAGTAATCTTGCTGGTGAGACATTTCTTGGCTGTGCTTACTGGTGGAACAGAAGATTACCCGTTTACACTTCTTACCGTAAGTAGCTCATTTTCCTCTGCAGCCCCTACAATTGGGAAGGAAGACACTGAACCGAGTTCCCATTTCCGAGTCTTGATCGTGTTCTTGTTATTTGCAGGTACTTATTCTAAGGACTAGTGGAATTATTCTGCCAATGCTGATATTGATGCGAACAATCACAGCAATTCAAAAGAGCATTCGCAGGCACTACGAGGTCAGTTCCTTTTCTTACTCCCACGAATTCATCAATTACGGTGGAGTTTTATGCCAGAAATTAATTATTTTTCAGATATGATCCAAATTTTATGAAAAACGTAAATGGCTAAGGCTGTGCATTATCTGTATAACAGTACCTCTATGATGGCATCTCAAACACGGATGGAGACAACGAAGAAGTTGAACAGCAGCATCAAGCAGTCTAATGCATAGTCTCACGTTAGTTGAATTTGTCAAGAGCATCATTCAGTGCTCAATTTGTCAACACTCCCCCTTTCTTCGGGGTACACGTCAAAAAGTACAATAATAATAAAAAGATTAATTCTTTGAAAGAAATTCAAAAACCCTCTGCACACTTTTGAGGTTGGTTATATCCACATCTCACCCACCCACCCACCCTAGGACGAAAATAATACCAACAGAGAGATTGCAACGGCTGCACGGGTCCAGTTAGATTAACAACCTAACTTTTACCTGTGTTCTCTTAAAAAACAAGTCAGTTGGACAAGCAGCCAAGTTTCTTACATTAATGTTCAAGGCCAACAACTTTGATTTGTTGGGCGAGAGTTGAATCCACTAGATCGAGACTGGCATTGAAGTGTTACAGTGGGGCAATTCTCTTTCCAATTCAGGTATAAGAACGCTAAGCTTCGAAAAGTTCTTACCCCACATCCAATATCTATACAAAAAGGTTGGTGACTCCAACTTACTGGTGAGATTCTGAGTGACAGCAATCGGGTTTGATATGTGAAAGCAGCGGTCCAACAAATCAGCAATGACTTGGCTTAACTACTGAGGAAACATCACTGCCGGAAATAGCAATGACTTTGGCATAGTTATGAGGAATCATCACTGCCCAAGATAGCCTTCCGGATGTGCATTGGTAACTGCTGAAGAAGGACCAGACGACTCCTCCAAATCAATGTTTCCATCAGTTCAACTTAGCAGCTGAAGCATTTGTGCTGTGTGTTGAAGTTTAGTCAGGCTTGTAGTAAAAGTGCTCTCAGGAGATCCGTGGCAACTCGAATTTGTTGCAATGTCTACAAACTTCCGGACTAATACTACCATTTCATCAACCCAACTTTGGTCCGACAAATTAACTTCTAGTTTTTTCCAGTGTTTACCGTACTTGCTCTCAAACTCTCTAGACTTAGAGTCAGCTTTTTGGAGCAAGGAGTCCGGGAGTCCTGAAATAAACGATAGCAACAGAACTTCATCTAAAAGCAATGATAACTGTGGTCTTACTAGAAAAGTTACAAAAATTTTATTGGGGCAGATTCATCGTAAAAGAAAAACTGGCATTTCGGGTATATAAGCATTTGATATGCCCATTTTAAACTTTCAGACAGATGCAGGGATCCTTCCCTCTGGTACATCCCTGACCAAATATTACTACCTATTAAGTCTTCCCATATTTGCCCAATAAGTGTTGCAACTTAAAGTTTGAACCATGATTTACTGGAAAAAGAAATAATAAATGCAAACTCTGAGGCCAAGGTTCTCATCTCCTATGGCCTAATTGTTGCTAACACTCTAGATCATGCGAACAACCAAAAAATTGCACCTTGCCTACTATTCTCTGGTTCTTAAAGAAATATCCTCAAGAAAGAGAGAAATAGCAAAGAAAAGAATCTTACCAGCTAACCTAGCAACGTTAACACCATAGCTTTTAGGGCATGCACCGGCTGTCAACCTGTAAAGAAATGTAACCTCTTCCATTTCTCCAACTCCATTTCCCACTCGACATGCCATATGACAGAGTGAAACCTATACAAACATGAATAACAGAGACAAAATATTCAAAACTTTGTGGCTATTTGTAGAGAGCGAATATCATTGCCTTACGGAGATTCTAATCATGAAATATATAACATGCATTACGAGACTGGCATATTTGGTACCATACTGCCAATCATGCTAAAACTAGCTTTTCATGTTTTCTAAAGATTTAAGATATCTTTAGCATGCCAATTCTGCAAGCAATTCACTTCAAAATCCCCATCCCCCCCCCCCCCCAAACCAAAAAAAAAGAACAAGAAAAACACAAAACAGGGAAAATGGACATAAACTAACCGAGAGGTATACCTTGGGATTTTTCTGAAATTCTACGGCTAATCGGTGATAGTGCGTAGAAAAAAATCCTCGACACTGCACCTTGTGGACAAAATGTTGCAGAACTGCTTCGCTGGAAAGGTAAGGAAATTCAAGGTAGAAACTAAGGTCAACCAGATACAGCACTAAAAAATTAGATACGGGGAGAATTGATCATTAAATTTTGAAGCCACTGAAAGCCAGTGTTAAGATTTGTTAACGAGTGGCACATACGCAATGGCTTGTCCATCTGAAGTTGATGTCCCACGTCCAAGTTCATCCAACGCCACCAATGAATTTCGAGTTGCTGAAGACTGCATTAACCATTAAAATAAAGGTCATTGCATGAAACTGCTGAATCAAATTCATCTGTGCATTCATATGAAACTTTACTTCTGAAAGTTTAGAAACATAATAACCAAACTAGTCTGAGTTTTCTCATGTAAGAAGAAATGTCTCATGATATAGTGGCTGGGGGAACATGAATTTTGGCAGTTGAGATCTGATAAATTGAGCCCAGGAAATCAGACAAATTTATCACTTTTTATATAGAGACACAATGTTTTGGCTTTTGATTCTGCATGAAAGTTATTAACAAGCCAATAACAATATCCTCTTCAAAAAATTCTTGATCTACTAAGAAAATCTCACCAGCATTAACGCAGTTTCTGAGAGTTCCGTAAGAAAAGTACTTTGCCCTGCCATAATGTGATCTTTGGCACCCATCCGAACAAAAATTTGGTCCACAGGTGACAGCTCAAAGCTTTCCGCAGGGACATCAGCTCCTATCTGTGAAGAACAATGGTTGGAAACTATTAAAGGCAATAAATTTACAAAGTGCATAACCAAAAAGCAGAAAACCTTACCTGTGCCAAAGTTACAGCCAAGCACACTTGGCGAAGAAGAGTGGATTTTCCACCCATGTTTGGACCGGTGAGAAGAATGAAGCTGGGATGAACAGAACCACCAATTGAAATGTCATTGGGGACAAAGGTACCCTTGCCCAAAGAATCATTTCTAAGAACAGGATGCCCCAAATCTTTTGCAGAAAAGCATGGCACTTCATCTGGACTTGATGAACCTAATATAATCGGCCGGCAGGTTGGCCCTTCATAATAGTCGCTTGCAATTGCTAGACTGATCAAAACATCCAGCTCTGCATTAAGTGCCAATTCCAGCCACATGAGTACATTCTTGTTGTCTAAAGACTCTAAACTCGTATACAGTATTTTTATTTTACCTCTATTACGTAAAAACTTGAACACTGAAAATAAACTTGGGGAGTAAAAAAGCATAATTGCCAAGACATGAAGTTTAGTTTGAGATAGAATAGATGCTTAAAATATATCAAATGAGGATCGTGATATATTTCATTCTTATTATATGCAAATTCATAATAGGGTCTCCGGGAGAGAGAGAGAGAGAGAGTGAATGCCTGCAGTAACAGAAGCTAATTGTCTCCACTTAATATGATGCTCACTGAAGCGTCCAATCAATATCTGCAGAATGCTTTTCAGCATGGACTCCTTTTCTGATTCAGCTTGTGAGAGCTCTCCCAACAGCTTCTTAATACTTGGAGTCCAATACCTGAAGAAACCCTGAGAATACCAGGCAAAGAAATGAGAAAATATGGAGGATATAAGACGAATTTAAGTACTGCTGGAGAAGGCATCTCAAGGAGTAATTTTAAATAGTAAATCCAGGAATTACTATAACCATGCGGTGTTATTCAACATGACAGGGATCTAAGATAATTTGCAAGAAATGGTACTCAGAGGCATTACATCTGGCTGTTAATTCCCCCATGTGTCTGAAATTTGTACAAGGGGTTCAACCATAGCAACCACTGAAGCTACTTCATTGCCCTATCTTTTGTCCATACCTTTCTAGACGACCGTAACTCATAATCACGAGGGATGCTCCCACGCAAACTTTCAGGAACTTCTAAGAGGTATGCCTCTTTCCCAACTGTGACATATATAACCTAACATATCATTGAAACACAGAACTTGGTTAATTTTGCAGGATATAAACAAAGTAGACAAAATGAAAATTTTGAAAACGTCAAGTGTACATAGAAAAATTCTTACTGATGCATCTCCAAGCAGTTTTCGCTGTTCCTTGAGGTGTTTTGTTAAACTAGATTCAGCCTCCTTAATTTTTTTACAGGCAGAGTCGTACTCCATGTCGACTGCTTCGTGGGGTATGACACGTCCTGAATTATTAGCTTCCACCCAATCAAAGGCATCCTTGAAATGACGTATAACTGAGTGGATGTCAGGGAGACCATTACCTGCATGTATACAAAAGATAAGACACCAAACAAGATAGACTTAAAAACTTTTAAAAAAAAAAAACTCAAAAGCCAAACACACCGGGTGTTAACAGATGATGAAGCACTTGAGATTCAACATTTTCCAAAATAACACTCAGCAAAGAACATGCTTCAGCCATCATTTCACAACCACGCAGAGCTGATATAAACTCTTGGAGCTGTTTCTTTGCTGCATCCTCATATAGAACCACTTTGTTGGCATTTCTTCCATTAGCTTCACTACATTGAGTCAAAGTCAATGAACATAAATCCTTCTGATATTAACCATCCATAAATTGTATATGATAGAAATTCATCAATATAAACTTGGTGCAACTAGGCACACCGGATTTACCTGCTAGCGAAAACACGTGCAAGCAACCGGTCCATGTCTGGGAGTCTGGACAATGCTTTTCGAAATTCAATTGCCAAAGATAGATTAGCTCCCTAAAGAGCAAACAACTACACGTCAGAATGCTTGTAAAGCAGTGGAACACTGCCAAGAAAACTCGTCACGTTCATAGCCAGCCTCATACAAGCGGGGGCCCTTTTCTCCCAAGTAGAAAGGAAAAGAAAAAGGAGCAGTCATTAGGTCATGAAACAAAAAAGCAACTGAAGAGTGCCTTCCTAACGGGACTGAGGGACGTATTTTAACAATCGAGGTTGACTCTATTTAAGGAGTCCCTAAAGGCTATGAGAGATTTTTTGCTAAAACGAACCTTTGGTAAGATATACTCTCACACTTGAGACTTATAACAATATAATTTTACTACAGCATATCAAAGTGAAACTCACCCGTAAACCTGCAACAGCATCCTGGCGTTCCCTGATTGACTCCGGATGGTACAAAGGTCTTGCAAGCCATGCTTTGAGCAACCTCTTACCAAATGCTGTCACACAGTGGTTCAATTGGTTGTAGAGCGTCCTTAAAAGAGACAGGGAAAAGACATCAAAATAAAGTTAAAATGATAGTAAACATGACATCTATATAAAAATGTATATATAATTACAAGCATACAGTAAGGTTACCCCGAAGAGTCTCCATTTCTGCTATTCTCAAAAATCTCAAGGTTCTCCAATGCAGCAGCATCTAGGACCATGTATGGTTTTGAGACAATATTACCAAAACCAGAGCAAGGAAGTAACTCAAACTTTGCAAAACGAAGTAATGTTTCGTCCAGGAAAGCCTGCTTAAGATAGAAAAGAGTGGCTCCAAGAGCTGAAAGTGCACAGCTTCCATTCTCCCCTGCCCTCACTAGCTCTGAAAGAACATCTGGTAGGCACCCCAACCCATTTTCCCCAATTTCAGTAGGAGTACAATGCAAGTTCACTTCATTTGAGGATTCAGAAATCGATCGCTGAACAATTCGGCTGTAGATACTTTTAACTTCATGCACAGTTTTCCCAGCATCCCAGAATTCCAAGAGTGGAACTAACTCATTCACTAAAGGATTTCTTGTATGTCTCAGCAGTACACTCTCTGTTTCTGGGCTGAGCTGTTTAGCAGGTTTTACAAGTTCCACAGGCCTTAGCTCAGACAAGAGACAACACAAGGTACTGCACTCTGTATCATCCCCAAACTAGTATAGAGAGGAACATGCTTTGTCACACAAATATCATTGCAAAAAAAAATGATAGCATGTGAACTTGAGCATTCTAGTAGACTCACCTGACCAATAATAACCCTGCTGGTAGCAACATCGACCACACAAAGACCAAAAATGTGGCCTGCATTTTGGTTTGCCCTTGTCTGACAGCCTTCAGCTATTGCCATTAGGTAAGAAGCGTCAGGATTTGCTGACAGCATCTCTCCCTCAGTTAGTGTTCCTTTTGTAACCACCGCACATATTTCACGTTTCACAACCTATCAAGAAAAGGAATAATGTCAAAATCTCTGAACCTCGAATTGTCCCTTTCTTCTTTTATTTTTCTTTCTGAATCCACAGTAGAATTTTCAAGATAGACACTAAACAAAGACAAGAATCACCACTAACAATCATGTAGAGGAGTAATCAAATGATGACTCTCATATACATCAAATCCTGTTACACTTTCTATGGTAATCATTCTTGGGCAATATCCAATATTTTTTTTTTGATAACGTGGAAATCCCCCAAAGCCGGACTCGTTTGGCCCAACCCTGAAGTACAAACCACGGCCCACAAGACTAACCCCACAACACAGAGAGCAGATAAGTCAAGAACTCGCCCAGCAGTAGGAAAATCCATCTCACACCCTTGTGACTCGAACTTGGTACTTCGAGCCCCAAAAATAATGTCCCTCCTAACCACTGAGCTGAATCAAAATCTGGAAAGAAAACACAACAAACACTGAAACTTTTGGCTCCTGCCATCTCGACAGAGGCTGACTGATTAATAAATCAATAATCTAATCTATCTTTGAAACCGAAATTTCCTTGAGTTGACCGGACAGTTAGATCTCCAGGAATGAGATTTCAATGACAACATGTAACAAATTATTTTCAAATTATATGTATATCCACTCATCAACCAATTTAGGGACAAAAAAATACTGCTAAATAGACGGAAACTGAGAATTGCCAGTCTCTGAACTAAGCAGACCTTATCCTTAGAACCTTGCTCTTTGCGACGAAGCTCTAGCTGTTCAGGGGTTTCCGTTTGCTCTATGACAAGAACTCGATAACCCTGCGCTGTCAAGGCTGCTTACATTAAATTGCATCTTCGAGGTAAAGGACAGGCTAATCAAATAAATCCAAAACTAATTGACTCAGTAAAGAGAAAACAAGGAAATATGAATGAGCCAACCTTTCTAGCCAATTTCTCCACATTCATTGAGAAGTTCCTTTCTGGGAAGCCACAGTGCGGTTGATCTCCCTAAGAATGCAAGCAGTGTTGATAAGAACTGCCGGCTAGAAACATAGATATACTTTTTTTTATATAAGTTAATCATAGATATACTCAACCAGACATAAAAACTTTATGGTAAAAAGAACTTGATCTCTTTTTTTTCACAATTATAATGCAGTATTATCAGTTAAGGTGACTATCAGAAGTTGGAAAAAAAATCTAACGGCTAACATCATAAGAGAAGAAAATATCAGGGTTGAATACACTGGAACATATTGATACCTTCATATATTGCAAGTCAAGCTCTTTTACTCCTACATGTGCGTCCATTTCAAAAAGTTCATAAAATTTGCCCATCTGCTCCGAGAAAATGAAATTTGTTATGACTTGACCACAGTAAGGCCAATGAAACCAGCACAAAAGTATCTAGCTTTACTTCACATAATGTGAGCTACATGTATACCTTAAAAAACAAAACCTTGTCCATATGCTGCGACTTAAATTCCCACCATTGTCTCTGCATAATAACAGGGGCCTCTAGATTAAAGAAATACAAAATGGCATACACAAAGACAATTAAACTGCTAGTTTCCAGAAAGCAATTACCTGTCCACCAGATAAACTCTTTAGAAAATCAGGAGGCAAGTAAAGTGTCCTTGAATCATAGTTTGCATCACCAGGATGTCTTCTTTTTGCATCCCTGCGTTCTCTTTATCAGGACAAAAGACGTTTGTCATATATAAACAGGCAAGGCCATCCACTTTACTAGCAAAATGCCACAAATCTATAAATGAATATCTGTGCATAATAATGCGTAGTCCTTTTTTTTCACTTAAAGCCACTCTAATTGTACAATGTTTTGGTCACACAATAATACATTGACAAACAAGTAAAAAGAAATACTTTTTCAAGAAACGCATTAGCTAGGAAGGGCATGCATAGGCTCCCACTTACAGAGAAGTAACCATGACTTCCTCACCTTCAACCTCCCCCCCCCCCAAAAAAAAAGAGAAAAAAGAAAAACAAATTACATTTTGTAGATTTATAGACAATAGGACAAAGATAGAATAGATATTGGGAACTCACTCCCCAAGAAAGCGGAACTTTTCAGCTTCACGCATTCCAAATCTCTCAGCGGCATCATCCATTAAGACATTACCAAAGTTATTGGATGCTTTCCCACCTATGAAAAATGAATGCTTAAGTTCAGTCTGGGTACCCACTAAGATATTATATATAAATCTCAAACATCTCCACCAGCAACTGCAAGCTCGGCATACATTAGAAACAGAACGAGCATAATGTAAATGGAAATCCCTTCTTTCAGCTAAATAAGAATAGGTAATGAAAATAGCCAGGGGCCCAAGTATAAAGCTAAAGAATTTGGTGAACATAATAGCAATTACTCTTGTTTGACCACAAAAACACAGCAATTAGTGATTAGCTCAAAAATCCTGATTTAAAGAAAATCCAATGCAAAAAAATACAGTCTGACTCGGGAGAAACCCCAGTATAAGAGCAGCCATGGCCATATAAACACCAGCATACAGGAAACAAAGGGGCCACAACTCCACATAACACCTTCCTCGGTGAATTACGAATCCTTCAAAGATGCAAAACAACAACCATTTGCAGCTTATGCTGCTATGAAACATGACTTTTACGATGCTTCTCCCACAATGTTATTTTCTCCAAAACAAATAAACATGATCGCAGGCTAACTCAAAGCCCGGCACTTACTGTCAACATTAGTGGGAGGCTTCACCAAGGAAATTTTGACACCTCCCTTACTCACATGCGGACCACCACCACCATTCTTGCTGTTCGTAGCGGACTCACGCTTCTCTCGCTCCCTGACCTTCCGCTTCCCCGACCAACGATGCTTTCCTTTCAACGGAGTTACCCCTCCTTCCTCTTCATCCACCTCCTTCAAATCCATATCGTCCATACCATCCTCAACCACCTCTTCCTCAATATTCTTCCCCCAATCTTCATCGCTAGAATCATCATCGACAACACCATTCTGTTCACTCTCTTCCACATTTTCCATCTCGTCATCCTCAACCGACACCTTCGCACCTCGCTGCCGCGACCGCTTAAATCCCTTAACATCCTCCTCCCCCTCTACGTCGTCATTCTCAACCATCGCCTCCTTCGAATCAGGAGAAGCCCGTCGCAACCGCTTGAATTTCTTCTTAACGCTCTCTTCCACCCACTCAATCTTCTCCCTCCCCAAATCCAACCATTCATCCTCAGCGTCATCGTATTTAACCAAATGCTTATTAGCATCCTTGTCGAAGAGTTTCACAGAGCCCTCGTACCAGTTCTTATCCAACGGCCAATAGATCTTGATCCTCCTCCCCACAACGTCCTTACCGTACGATTTCTTTTCAGGGAGAGTAACCGGAGAAGCGCCTATGACTAACAGGGGCTTCTTGGGCTTGGATTGGAGAGGGGAAGGCGTGGTAGGGCTAGGGCCAGGGCTTAGGCTCGGACAAGAACCGAGCTTGGATTCAGGCTTTTCAGTGACAGACTTAGAAATCATTTTAGGGCTTTGTTTGGAGAGAGTAGGAGAGGGTGAAGGAGACGGAGAAGAACTCGTTTTGGAGAAGAAGGAAGTGATTTGCCGCTGTGGGTTGACGAGTGGCGATCGGCCACTGGTCTGGCGCCGTGACGGTGCCATCGCTGTAAAAGAATGTGGGAGAGACTGCGTCTGTTTTTTGAGTGTTCGCGAGAGACAGCTCGAAAGGGGGAGAGGAAGAGAGCTTCGGATATCGAATTATGAGCGCGGGGATGGCGTTCCTTGGCGGGAATGTTTCTGCGACGCAGTGCGCATCCCTCGTAAAACGTGAGCTTCTTTTGTGCGCGTGTTTGGAAATTATATCAACGAAAGTTTTATTTATTGCTGATAAATAAAATAAAGGGAAAATTCAATTTTTAAAAGGAGGAAAGTGAACAAATATTTTCACGATAACAAAAACAAGTTTTAGTATTTGGCTAATTCCTTGAAAATAAATATATAGTATTTTGTTGTCATTTAAAAATTTAAAGAATATTTTGTGAGATTATTTAGTTTTGATGTACCTTATATATTCAGAATAACAATCATATTAGAGAGATCGAAACAGATACTTTCTTTAATGATTCATTTGGATTATCGAAGGTTTCAATCAGGAAAGTTGTGTATTTCTTACAAATTTGTCAATCAGTAAATGAAGAGCTATCTATAAAGTCTCGACTCATCAGAGCCTTCTTGCAACTTTATCTTAGTAAACTAATTGCGGAAATGTGAAATCAAAATTCAAATGATAGCGAGATATTAAAAATAATGAAAGAATAGTAGATAGCCTATATATGTTGCGATATAATAGAGAAAAAATAGTTAACTGAAAAATAATTTAAGTTTTTTTTGTTAGAGAAAAAATATGCAATAGAATATTTTGCGATAGAATAGATAAAAATAGTAGATAGAATATGTTAGATAAAATAGGGAAAAGATCAGAGGCGGAAGGAAGGGGTAGCGACCCTGGGCGGCCGCTACCCCTCATGCCACAAAAAAAAAGATTTCATTACTTTATTATTTTTTAAAAAAAAAAAAAGTTGGTCAGGGCCCGATACCCCTGAAGCTCAGACTCAGGCCAACTATACATATGTTTTACACATAAAGCCTGGGCCCGACACCCCTGACCCAGAAAACTGCAATAACATCGTCTGACATTTTCTATCAGTCCACACAGCAGAAATGAGCTAAATTAGCACCATCTGTCTGTTGAAGAACAGCCCAGAATTCTCTAGAGAAGAGAAAATAAAATGCTAGAAAAGATTACGTGTGGGGAAGAATCTAGAAAATTCTGAATAGCCGAGAGAATTCGGCAAAGCAAGAACTCTCTAGATAAGCTACACCGACTCGACGGAGAGCTTCAGCAAAGTGACAGAATTTACTGGAAGGCAATACACCCGCCGATTTCATGAGTCCACCGACATAGTGAGTCTATAAATAGGAGAAGTCTAGAGTTGTAGAATTGTAAGCCGAAAAGTGGTGTCCTAGAGTAGAAAAGGGCAAGCAGAAAAGGTGTGTCCGTGAGTTGTCTCCGTGTGAGTAGTGTAGAGGTGAAGTCGAAAAAGGTGAAAAGTGGTGTGTGTGTGTCCGTGAGGTGAAAAGTGGTGTGCTGTGTAGTAAGTGTAAGAAAGTGGTGTGGTGTGAGTGAACGTGAGGCAAAGTGTAAGAAAGATGAAGTGGGGTTTCGTTTTTTATGTGTAAAAGTTTTGTTTCAATTATTATAAAAAGTTTTTTTTTAAAGCTTTTTGTTCACTTCACTCAACAATTCCTCACAAATTTCACTCTCTCATTTTTTCGCTTTTTTCCCTTATTTTTACATATTATATTAAAAAAAACTTAAAAGCTCCGATTGTAACTTTTTACATTTTTTCACGAAATTTTTTGCAAAAAAAAAATATTGTTCAATTATTTGGATAGTACGGTTGCAGGTTGTTCCCGCGACCCACTTTTTTCCTTCCCTGGGTATACCCTCGCTGGGTGTCTGTGAAAGTCTCGATGTCTGATCATAAGAGCCAGGTGTTGTTTCCTCTATTCAGAGATACAATATTATGTGGACTTAAATATCCACTATGTATGGACGTTAACTTAGTCAAAGAATGAAAAAAAAAACAACGAAGAAAAAGTTGATTGCCAAAATTTGCAGAACAAATGCAGGGTCGCTACCCCTTCCTTCCGCCACTGCCTCCCGCCTTTCTATTTTCTGTTTCTCACACCTCTCACTCTCTCACTCAGCCACTGCCGCAGGTCTAGGCACTCAACCATGATTTAATTATATTTACAAATTTAATTATTGTTGTGATTTTTTGATGAATTTTATGAATTAGGGATTCGATGAATTTTTTGAATTAGGAATATGTGAATTAGAGATTTGATGAGTTTTGTGAATTAGGGATTTTATGAATTTTGTGAATTAGAAATGCGTGAATTTTGTGGGTTGTTATGTTGTGGGTTGTTGGAAGTGCTGGGATAGTGAGATATGTTGTTGAATTTTTCATGAAAGGTTATTTGGCCGAATGAGCAACTAACTTGAGAGTTGAATTTTTCTTGATCATCTCTTGAATGAAGGTTCCCGATTTTCAGCTCAATTAATATTCTTCTTCAAGATTCTTACCACTGGCCAATCATGGCCAGCTGTTTTCTTTTTGTCATTCTAAGAAAAATAATAATTATCAATCGTGAACATTTATCATGGGTTTGCTTGGCGCTGGTACTAATAATATCACATGACAAGTTTGATGCAATGGTAGATCCAAATGATTGGAAAATTTAAAATTTAATATCCCCTTGAAAATGAGATATAGAAAAAAAAAGTTTAGGAATATATGCCCTGAAAATCTGTAGAGGGGAGGGGGTCCATATTTTTTTGGCCTGAGGAAGTATAGTTTTTGAAAAGGTTTGGAAGTTTTGACTTGGCTCTCATTGGTTAGTCAATAAGGTTGGTCATTGGGAGGGAGTGAGAAACGTAGGCCAGAAATTTGGGTAAGAACTTCGAGATGATCGGAGAAGAAAGAAGCCTGAGATTATTATTAATCATGAGGCGGATGAGTATTTTGCACTTCTAGGTAGACAAATGTGTCATTACCTGGAGCAAAGGGAAGCACTAATTTTAGAACTTCAGCAATTGCTTGTTTCTATATTTTGACAACTGTTGTACTGTTTTGCTTTTGTGGAATTGGCTGCCATCTATTTTTCACTGTTTATTTGCATCTCCACATGTGTTTATGAACAGGAGACTTCACTTTGCATCTCCACATGTATTTGCATCTCCACATGGCTTTTAGTATCTGAAATATAATATATTGATACATTCACTTTATTTTATTTTATTTAGATAATGGATAAGTTTGTCACAAGAGAACGAAGTCGTTTTGTAACATTTTCAAAATATGTAAAATCGTAGGATGCAATTGTCACCTCTCAGTCGCAGTATATAACACGGTACATGTATTGTAATATTTTTAATGCTTTTAGTCTTTAATTTTTGATATTGTAATTGTAAGACAATTTTTAGCATTATAAAGGAAAAAAAAATTCTTGTCATTTCGTCTTTAGAATTCGACCCCCCTGAATTTTGGTCCTGGTTCCGCCACTGGAAAAGATAGTTATCTGAAAAATAATTTAAGCTTCTTCAAAGGGTAAGTTATTTTGATACGAGTTATTTTTCTTTAACCACTTATCTCATTTTTCTTTGACTCTTTTTTCAGCCCCACCAAATACCTGTTTGTGAAAATATTCTCCATGAAAATATATTCAGTCGAAACAAAAGCAGCCAAGGTTTATACCTATTTTAGGATATTATACTAATCGGTTATTAAGGCTTTTTTTTCCAGTTTTCAATCACTCTGACTTTAGGCCCTATAAATATTTGGTACTTCTATCAGTTGAGTCTATTTCACTAATGAAATATTTATTCACTAATAAAACCTCTGTCCACACTTAGGAAAACAAAAAAAAAACCTCTGTCCACGTCACTCTCTCCCTCAACTGCCAAATTCAAAACGACACAGTTAATTCATAAACCAAAACGATGTGCTCAGATAAAACCAACGCCCACCGTTTTGAAACACAAAGCTATGCCCTCTCTCCCATCACGCCACCCCCGATGTTCCTCTTCGCATTACTGATGGTGCACTTGTGGTCGTTGATGATTGCGTCCAAACATAAACGCAAATGTCATTATGGCCACCTACGAAGATCCCCTACTCGGCGATGTTCAGGTTTATCCCAAGAAGGGGACAGTTGCGTTCTCTGCTGGTTTGCAGGGTTGGGCATTTACTCTGACCAATTTTGCCAAGATGTATGCCTCTAAGTTTGGAGCTGACGACTCGAAGATGATGGAAAGGCTATGGGAGGAGAACTACTTTGACCCTGCTACAAAGAAGTGGACCGCCAAGAACACTGGGTCTCCTAGCTGCAAGTGTGGTTTTGTCCATAGAGGAAGAGAATAACCCTCAAAAGTCCTTCTTTGCCTGTGGAACATATTCAATGTTTATTCCACCACATCAGTTCAATGATCAAAAGAACTATTTCAGGTCTCCTAATGCCAAGTTGGTATTCCACTTGCACCTAACGATAGGTTCAATGCAATACTCGATTGAGCATTTTTCTACAACAGTTATCTGATCACTCATATTGGATGTGACAGCTAAAGAGTTATACTACCTCTACGCACATCTGTTTGCGCTTCTTTTCTCCACAGGCAGATGAGCCCTGTTTGTGCTTAGTAAGAGGCAAAGATATGGAGTCACCATGTATCGAGTTTGATGTTAAGATCTTCGACTCTGCTTTATTCTTCTTGCAGTCCTCTTCTTCCATTTTCGTGAGCTGATCCAGAGGTTGTTTCCCTTCCTTTTGTAACTCTTGTATATATCCAATTGCATATCCAAGAATCGAAGACATATCCATCTAGAAATTCGTTGCATGAAGAAGAGTAAAAACTGAACAAAAGCAGAGAGACACTCCCAACTGTGCAATACAAACAACAAACTATTATAATCTTTGACAGAGATTAATTATATTAACCTTGGTTATCCTCGGGACTAAAGAGCGTAGGGTGTAGAGCCCATCTTTAATCCTGCGCCTTCTCTTCCTCTCTGTGAAAAGATTTTCTGAATGGTATTGTTCTCCTTGTGGCTTCGGGTCTCGACGGGTTTGAAGGTTAGCTTTGTGTTTTTCTCTATTCCAAATAGGATGCAAACCTTCCGGAAAGAAGGCCCTAAAAAATGCTTCCAAACTCGCACGCCTCAAGATAAAGTATCAAACTTTATAAGTCCCAGAAGCATGCTTCTTCTTCAAGACTTCTATTAGATCACAAGTATAGAGGTAAGGACTGGTAGTATACGAAAATATGATCGTTGGGACCATTATCCACAACCTTCCCACTGACCCCTGTAAGAGCTGTTTTGTTTCCAAGAATAACGGCAAAAAAGTTAACTGTAATTCCAGTAGCCACTGGAGCCGGCGATAAACACCGCTCATCTGGCCCCCGATGTGACGTCATCATCATCTTCGGCAACCCCACCAATTCTTTCAAATAATACCAATGCTTCCGAAGGCAAACGGAGATAGTCTTCGTTCAGGTCCCTGCCGGCCGAGACCGAACCATAGAGGCCGAGGAGGAAGATGACGACGATGGAGGCTATGAGCTGGGGGTTACTTAGCTTTGTGTTTCAAAACGGTGCGACTTGGTTTTATCAGAGCACTTCGTTTTGGCTTATAAACTAACGGTATATTTTTTAAAATTTGGCAGCTGAGGAAGATAGTGACGTGGACAGAGGTGAGCTGAATGTAAAAGATTACTGACGTGGACAGACATACCGTTAGTTAAATAGACGGGTAACTGATAGAAGAATCAAATATTTATAAGGGTTTAAATTCAGTTATTGAAAACTTTAAACAAAATTTTAATTAATTCGTAAAAATGGTCAAAATTTAATGACGAAAATTAAATTATTTCTAAAATAAATAATACTTTATTTATCATGGACGGTCTCAAGCACAAACTTGCCTCATTATAAACTTTACTGTATAATTTTTTGTAAGAAATTACGTCTAACACCCTTTATATGAGAAAATTGCGTTTTTTCCTCTAAATGACACACATTTTAAATAGATTAAGGCAATAATATCGTTTGAACTAGGCAATCTGTGGGTCCATTTGAAAAAGGCAGAAGAAGTGGTCGACTCTGTGACATTCTTGTTTTTTGAAATGAATCTCTAGACCTTCTGAAACGGATGGGCCTCCCCATTTCCGGATCGACCCGTTGAGAACAATTTCGAAAAAAAAAAGACTGTTGGCACTTGGCAGCTACAACATTTCTTTGTCCCCTTCAAAATGAAATGCTTATAACAATTTACAATCAAACTATTTGAAATAGTATATATTTGGATGCTAAAAAAATTAGAGACAATTATTTTCTTAATGAAAATTTTCTTATTGAAGTTAGTGTAGATTTTAGTGATTTTATAGGGATTTGTACAAAATTAGTAAAAAATTTAAAGAAGTATGGTCTGATTTTTATTAGATTTTACGAATAAATGTGGAAAAATATGATTTGATTAATTTTTTTATAAAAAAAATGTCGAGAGAGATAATTTGATTTGAGATAGTTGAAATAAATGCACCTACAGTCCATGTGGAAAATTATAAATTAGCCCACAAATTAAAGAAAGTTGCAAATTAGTATGTGGTAAGGTTTTCGTTAAAAACACGTACTTTCGTCTCTTTTGCTAACATGTGCTAGTAAATTACGTGGTTTATTTGGGGACGTAACGCGTTGTGGTTAATATTGACTATCATATATTGTTAGTGAAATAGACGATGATGGACGAAATAACGTATTTTTAACCGAAATATTTCCACATGGATTAATTTGCAACTTTATTTAACTCATGTACTAATTTGATGTTTTCTTATACCACAAGAATTGTGAATGCATTTAAGCCAAAATTCTACTTACCAAAACTTGAGATTTTGTTGTTTGGCAAGCAAAACTTTCAAATTTTAATTTTAATTTTTTTATCTAAAAGGTGCTCTGTTTTGCAAGCACATAATTTTTATTTTTTAAAAAACTTAATATTTTTTTACAACTTTTCAATAAAATAATGACTCTCCACTATTTTTTGTAAACTCCAATAAAATCTACACTACCCTCATTATATTTTTTTAGACATCCAAAAAAACTGCTCTGTCAAATTTGACAGTATCTGATGTAAATTACAAACTCAATCGTAATTTGACCGTGCAAAGAAAACCTTCATTATACGGAAACCGTGATAGCTGTAATATATACTTCCTTCGCGAGTTTAACACAGATCGATCTTAAAAAGATAATTGATTATTCCTCAATTGCCCATATAAATATGGTGATTGTCCGTATATTTAGTCGCCGACGATCGTCAGATATAAGTTTAGAGAAATGTTTATTTCGATATTGAATGAATGCGGACCGAAAGTGTTAAGTTTCATCTCAATACCAATTGATTATGGGAAGAATATCAATTGATTATGGGAAGAGGTGATCCAACATGTACATGAAATACAATATTAAATGGTTCATAATCAATGTTAGACTCTAACACTCCCCTTACGTGCAGGTCGAATGAACATGATTAATGCACGTGGACAACAAATGTGGAAGATAAGCAAGTGGGTCAAACTTAGAAATAGTTGGTTCTGATACTATGTTAAGTTTCATCCCATAATCAATTGGCAATGGAAAGAGGTGACCCAACAGGTATATGAAGCACAAGATTAAATGGTCCTTAATCAACGTGAGACTCTAACAGAAAAAAGAAATTTTCACGTAAAAAAATGAGAGAGGAAGAATCTTCATGGATTGGCTTCAACCAATTGAAGTTTCCCCCGATCCTATTACCTATTTGTCTTGTGATACAATTTTATAGGTTATATGCATATATAAATCCTAAAGTGAAACTTTAAAAATTGGTAGTAAATGGACTTGTCTTTTAAGTAGATTAACAAATAGGCTTAAATATTACGGAATACTCCATCCATGTCATAAACCAACGCTAAACAATACGAAACTACTAATTTGCCATTGCCATCTCACTTAAAACATTTCACTTAAAATGTTGGGTATGAGAATATGTGTTGGTATTGGGTTTAGTGAAAAGGTGAAGAGAGAGGTAATTTTTTATAGTTTTTGTAATTTTTTATATTTTTTTATGGGAGAGAGAGATTATATTGTAGTATTTTATTAGGAGAGAGATAAAATGTTGGAAATTATTAGGTTGACAAACACATAAGTAGATTAACAAATAGGCTGCAAGGGACCACATGATGAGAAAAAGACGAATGGCCAATTGCTATCCGCTTAGAAAAAAAAAAAAAAAATATATGGCTATCCAATGGTTCTGTCTCTGAGACAAACCACCAAAGCCTCGACCCTGCTCGGTCTCTACCGACACTCCCTGGCCCGATTAGCTGTAATACCTAACCTCAATGGCCAATTCACCGCCACCAACCAGCTACGCGCTTTCGATCAGGGACGAGGACAAGGATGGCGTCGCGGAGGGCAAGTGCGACTTCCTAGTGGTAGCTCTATGCCGTCTCGTATGCTTCATTCTCCTCCTCATTGTAGTCTCTATCGTTCTCATTGTCAAGTTCCACTTCTTTTGCCACACCCCACTTCATTCTCTCATACAAAAGAAAAATTTCTAAGCGCCACCTATAGCATTGTAAATCTTGGTATTGCAGCATTGCCCATTTCTCATTTACGAAGCAAAATGCTAGATTTGAAGCGTAGGGGTTTTTGTTGTACCTGCAAAGAAAATGTACCGATTCCAAATTCTAGGGGCAGCAATGTTAGACTTTCAGTTTTACCCATCGTTGATTTACCAGGAAAAGTGTTGGATTTAAAAATTAGGGGCTTTGCCAGTTTAAAAGGCAGCGGTGCAGATTCTGATGCTGAAAATGAGAGCGGGTCTGATGATGATGGTGGTGATGGTGATTGCACCGAAGGCTTTAGGGTTAAGTCAGCTGCAGACCCAACTGAGGTTTTTTTTTTTTTTTTCTAAGCGACCCAACTGAGGTTGATAGGGTATGCAAGGTGATTGATGAATTGTTTGCATTGGATAGGAACATGGAGGTGGTTCTAAATGAATGTGGGATTGATTTGTCACACGATTTAGTTGTGGAGGTGTTGGAACGTTTCAAACATGCTCGAAAACCAGCCTTTCGGTTTTTCTGCTGGGCAGCACAGAAGCCAGGGTTTTCCCATGATTAGAGGACGTATAATGCCATGATGAATATATTAGGGAAGACGAGGCAGTTTGAGACCATGGTGTCAATGCTCGAAGAGGTGGGTGAGCTAGGGCTGTTAAATTTGGAAACCTTTATGATTGCTATTAAAGCTTTTGCTGCTGCAAAAGAAAGGAAGAAAGCTGTTGGAATCTTTGAGCTAATGAAGAAGTACAGATTTAAAGTGGGTGTTGATACAATTAATTGCTTACTTGATACTCTTGGGAGGGCAAAGCTCGGAAAAGAAGCGCAGGTACTTTTTGAAAAGTTGAAACAGATTTACGCATAATTTGCAAACATATACTGTTTTGCTTAATGGTTGGTGCAGAGCGAAGAATCTGATGGAAGCAGGGAGGTTGTGGAATGAGATGATTGAAAAGGGCTTAAAGCCTGATATTGTTGCGTATAATGTTATGCTTGAAGGGTTGTTGAGGTGTAAGAAGAGGTCTGATGCCATCAAGTTGTTTGAAGTTATGAAGGCCAAGGGTCCATCACCCAACGTGAGGAGCTATACGACTATGATTAGGGATTTATGCAAGAGCACGAAGATGAAAGAAGCGGTTGGATATTTTGATGAAATGACTGGATCTGGATGCCAGCCAGATGCTGCGATTTACAAGTGTTTGATCACAAGTTTTGGGAACCAGAAGAATATGGACGCTGTATATGGGTTGTTGAAGGAGATGAAAGAAAACAGTTCCCCTCCTGATGAACGTACCTATAATGCTTTGATTGAATTGATGACAAGTCGTCGGATGCCAGATGATGCAGTGACAATATATAGGAAGATGATTGAGAGTGGTGTGGAACCATCAATCCACACTTATAAAATGATAATGAAATCCTACTTCCAATCCAGAAACTATGAGATGGGTCATGCAGTTTGGGATGAGATGAACAGGAAGGGGTGTTGCCCTGATGATAATTCCTATACGGTTTTCATCGGAGGGCTAATAATTCAGGGAAGATCTGGAGAGGCTTGTAGATATTTGGAAGAAATGATAGAGAAAGGAATGAAAGCACCCCAGCTTGATTTCAACAAGTTTGCAGCTGATTTCTCCAGAGCTGGGAAACCAGACATACTGGAGGAGTTGGCTCGGAAGATGAAGTTTGCTGGTAAGTTTGAGGTCTCCAATGTTTTAGCTAGGTGGGCAGAGATGATGAAGAAAAGGGTTAAGAGAAGAGATCCTTTTAAAACTCATGAGACACACCTGAGTTGCTAATGGCCAATGTAACAGTGATCATCTCTGGCTAAGTTCCTCGCTTGAATGCTTGACTTTTTTTCGCATGATTATCATCAGGACTGGGCTTGCAGGAGCCGTGTTTTATAATACCTTTTTTTGTTTGTTTGTTTGGAAATTGGACTTTGTATTTGTCAGTGTTCTCATCTCATCTGCTTGCTTCATTTTCTGGAATGACACATTCTTGGCTAATCTGGATCTCAGCCCAAGTGTCTGGAATATCTTCTGCTGTTTCAACCGCATTCAATAACCTTTGGAAATGATGGACTCACATGATTCTAGTTGATAGGTGCAAAACGCCATGCGGATTCTTTCAATTGAAGCAAGCTAATTAGAAAGGACTTTCAACTAATCTGGTTAATACAAACACAGGATGCTCCAGCTTTATATTGTGCTTTGGTCAAGAAGTTGCCTGGAACCACGGTGGATTTTACGACTTCAGTAAGTTTATAAATGTATTAGTTGGCAGAGGAGCCTGTTTATAAATGTATTAGTTGGCAGAGGAGCCTGCACTCTGCAGTCTAATAAAAATGCATTTTGGCAGCCATTTGCATATTAATACAGTATCTTCATGGATTACAGGTCCTGAGATCTACACTACCATAAAAGAGTCAAAAGTCTCCTTTTGAAATTGTAATCTTAATGCTCCAATCAGATACACCCTGAGATACGGGCCCAAATACGCTGTCGTTACCTGTTGCTGCAGTGGGGAAAACCACCTGCTACATCTAAATGCTAATTTCGTTGGAGCTATACTACATCTACAATTCCGCAGTACTGGATAAATATTTCTGTATTTGCGTTGGATTTGTTGCCTAATTTATATTAATGCAATATAGAAGATATTTTTCTTACCACAAACATATTTCTCAATTGTTTTGTTGCCATTTCTTTGTATTTGGAGAGACATTGAAGCCAAGATGAACTTTGGTAAAGACGTAAATAAATGGGTCCTTGGGATTCTGCTTGCTATTGTATTTAATTTTCAACTCTTGACAAATGTCTACATTGCCCTCTTCCACTTTTAGAAGGATTCTGAACAAAGAGTACTGGCTCTTAACAAATGTCCACATCACCCCTCCTACGTCGCGGACACTTTTTTAGATCATGTCCAACACAGTCCATGATTATACGACTCCCATGTTGGTAAAAATCCAATCATAAACTACAGACACAAAATATAAATACTTACAACAAATTAAAGAAAATCGTTAAAAAATATATTTTTTACTAAAGAAAATAAATTACGAAAGAATTTTGTGGAGCTAGAGGGGGTCCGGCCCCCTAGCTTTGTCCTCCTAGATGGGAGGAGACTGGTGGATCAAGTGAGAACCTGCATCCTAGATGGGAGCAGACCGATGGATTAAGGTTGTGGTTTCCCACATAATTTCACCTTATTAATGCGATAATTAATATTGAGAGGTCTTAACTTAAGGAATCTAGCTGTGTATCTTTTATAGTTAATCTTAGTTCATAATAACGTTCACAAATTTCTTTTTGATAATTCGTGCAAAACTAATTAAGTTGCGCTAAACTTAACATTAGAAGTACTGTACACTTGACTTGCAAGGGGTGCATAGAATATTTATTCCGTAACTAAGTTTATCTTTGGCAAAGGGGTGCATTAAATATTTTCTGTGGGGCTTTTTGAGAGTCTAGAACATTAATCATCCTAGATTCAGAAAACGCGTTAGGTAAAACATCCTTGCCAAATATGAGCTTGACTGCCATCTTTTCAAGACTCCAGAATTTGCCCCAGATTTGAAAGATCTTTTTGGTAATTAAGTTTAGATACATTTTTGTGTGTGTGTGTGGTAATTAAGTTTAGATTTGAAAGATCTTAGCCAAAAAAAAAACTATGTGCTGGTTAATATGCAGGTCTTAATAACGCAAGTCCTCGCACTCGTTTTCGAGTTAAGTCTCTGGGATTTCATGCTATATTCTCTGCGAGAAACCGAGCTATCTGGTTTATCATATACCACTTGCGCATGCATAAGTTACCCAAACTACCAAAATAGGCTAATCTTTGAGTCAAACTTTCTAAATGTTGCACAAGAGTACAGTACAATACAATTCCCCTTCCATATCCATACGTGGAATTTTTCTTATTTTAAGACCATAAGGACTATGTGAGTTGGATGAGACAGTACTGCAGTTGGACATACACATAGAGACCAGAGGCAGATTTTCTTCTTTCTCTCTTCTCTTTCACAGCTTTTTCCGGCACTGAACTCTTGCAGGTTCTCTCTCTCTCTCTCTCAGCTTTATTTTCTCTTAGGTAACTAAAAGGTACGTACGGGGGGTAAAGCTTCTCCAGTCTCGAAGGATCAACGTAAGACGAGAGATTGTTTTTTAAAAAACCAATAATTTCTTACACTGTTTAAGCTGTCATCTAACAAAGAACTATATTCAGTCATTTAGTTCTTTTGTCATCTTGGTGACTTGCAGTCAACTGAGCTAGCCACCACCTACGCTCGAAGATGAAAGCATATATATATATATGTTTGTCCTGACCTACTGCCTTTTAGTCTTTCCTTATTGCAGGAATATTTTTTTTCCATATCTTTTCTCCCTTTTGTTTTCCGACAGGATACTAGGAGCTGTACACTGCTGTTGAATATTTGGATGCCTAACGACGACGCAAATTAAAGAAATTTGTAGCTGTCGAGAGTCTGCCCTATAAATGTCGGCATATATATATATATTGTTTTAACTTGTGTTGGTATATATAAACAAGTGCATCATCAATTATTTGCATAAATAATTGAAAAAATCTTTGTTCTTAATTACCGGTATTTAGCATAATGTCGTATAATTAGCAATGGAGTTGGCCTAAGTTTACCAATTGAAGTTGGAAGCTGCCGAAAAATACAAAGAAGACTGGTTTAATTTCTTGATAGTTTCCTAATAATCCATTTAACAATCTTTAATGAAAGGAGAAGGACAAAAACAAAAACCTTTTCTCCTCCCACACATGCTCAAATCACGTAGATATCCATAGATTGTGTTTGCTGATCATTTGGTTCATTCTGTGTATGTAATGGAGGAGGTTGAAGAAGAAAATTGTATTTAAAGATTACAATATCTCTCCTATTAATTAAGGAAAATATTCTATTACTTTAATTGCATCTCGTCTGTATTAATTTCCCCATATATATTGCGGCAAGATTTGATTCCCCTACAACGAAAACTAGGGGTGAAAAAGTACTTCTACAGTATTGCAATATATACAGCGCAGATATATTTGCTACGAGAATTCTCTCCCTTTCATGATTGTACTCAGGATCCTTAATTAATCTAATCTCCAATGAAGGATTCATGACTGATATTTAACCAAATTAATGTT
Source organism: Myrica gale (assembly GCA_963930655.1). Lineage (NCBI taxonomy): Eukaryota > Viridiplantae > Streptophyta > Magnoliopsida > Fagales > Myricaceae > Myrica > Myrica gale. The sequence continues at coordinate 13,428,126 of OZ005614.1, forward strand.
TAACATGCTGTGATTTGAATTAAAGTTTCTGCACTAATATATGGACAATCTTCTTTCTATGTAAAGTTTCAATGCATTAGCTCTGGGCTGGGGATCACAACTCGAAGACCTGATCGATGAAACGCACGCGGCAAGACTGAGTTTATTGTCGGCGCTGCATGCGACGGCCTGTACTGTATTGTATTTTTTTTTCTTTCTTCTGTTAAGTCTTCTTTAAACTTTTCTTGCGGCCTGTGATAACATCCATACGTGATTTTCTTATTGAAAGATGATACAATTTGTTTTTTCTTCTTTGCCATTCGGGTTATGATCTCTCTCTCTCTATATATATATATATATGCAAGTAAATTGAAAAGTACTTAAATTTGTTCGGTTGGATAATTTTACTTCGTTTTTCTTTGAATAATTTTGTTTTTTCCATACTTATGAGAATATACAGCAGTGACAAACAGATATATTAATTATAAACATTTGCAATCTACAAGGTGTACGTACGCGTATGATAATAATCCCATAGTACTCCGAATTATATGAGCAAGAACGTTAATTAAGAATTATTAATCCCTATGATGAGTATTCCAAGTAATTCTTTCTGTTTTCTGTTTGTCAAATTGTAATTGCACTTACTCTCTCAAACTCCCATTGCAGTCATCTGCAGTGCTATTATTACCTGTTGAGTGCCAAGTGAACTCTGTCAAACTCTAAGAAATCCCACCTCATATCATATCTAAGTTCTTGGAGATTCGAAGATCTTTCATTGGTATCGATCAGAGCCCGCCCACCAGGTCAGTCAAAATCTCTCTCTTGAAATCTATCCAATATTTTACTAGAAAACATTCATGGTGGTCCAACAGCATGTTTTGTGTTGAAATTGATTTGAAACTTCGAAATCATTTTGATTTTATTCATGTGAAATTAATTGATTTAATTTAGAAATAGTTTTCGTTATTTGCATAATTTTTTTGATTCTTTCAAAATTGTGTTTTGAATCGAATTTGTTGAACCGAAATTGTGTTTGATTTATTGTTTGAATACGAATCTGTCTTTGATTTTGAAAATTGAATTTCCAATTGAGATTTGGGGTTGAAAATCCAAGAGAGAGAGAGTTTTAAGGGTGCTACCATAGTGATAGTCACCAGCAGACAGAGACAATAAGACCTATAGCGATCTTTTCATGGAAAAGAGTTGACGAGGATTAAGGAGATCCCGTACGTTTTACTCTCCTAAAAATAAAGGAACGACAAATATATGATAAATTTGTGTTTATTAGAATATTAAAGGCTAAAAGTTCACTACAAAATAAGCTTCATATATATATATATATATATATATAGTCTTTGTCAGGTTCACGTCTTTGTGTTTAATGTATCTTAATTGCAACTATTAGTGAGTAATAGAGCTGTAATTATAATTGCTTGTTTTCTTATGGGTTTGACCCGGACCATGATTAATGTAAATAAGAACGTGACTATTCTTTGTCAAACAGGTCAGAAATTACTGCAGATGTCATTGATTCATACCAGCATAATGTAGATTTATGGATTTTATTTTTTAGCCGAGTTCGGATTACTCCAGCCAATTTAGTGAGATAATTACTAATTGGGTTCAACTGCTCATGAACTTATTTCCTACTTTTTTAGTGTTTAGGTCGATCTATCTTTCGGCTCTTCCCCAGGAAAATGGCATTGGTGCTCCTTATAATAATCATCTGCACAATGGTCGTCTCCATCTCAAGTTTTGTATTCGTAGTCCTTAGAGCTGCCAAAAGAGAGATGCACTTGTGTGCTGCGCTCATAAAACAGATGGAAGCAACTCAACAAGCGGAGAGGAAAAGTATGAACAAAAGTCAAGCCTTTGCCAGTGCCAGTCATGATATTCGAGCTTCACTAGCAGGTCTGATTGGTTTGATAGAAATATGCTACGATGAAGTCGCCCCTGGTTCTGATTTGGCTACAAATTTAAGACAAATGGATACCTGTGCAAATGACTTACTAGGTAATTTTCGATTACTAAGTATTCTCTCTCTATTGCACTAAGTAAAATTCTTGATGCATGTATTGATTCATATATTTGTTCAGGTATACTGAACTCCATTCTCGACATAAGCAAAATCGAAGCAGGGAAGATGGTGCTTGAAGAAGAGGAATTTGATTTGGCCCAACTTCTTGAGGACGCAGTGGATTTATTTCATCCTGTTGGTATCAGAAAAGGAGTAGACGTAGTGTTGGATCCTTGTGATGGTTCTATCCTCAAATTTTCACAAGTTAAAGGTGACAGGGGAAAACTCAAGCAGATATTGAGTAATCTACTAAGCAATGCGGTTAAGTTTACTTCTGAGGGGAATGTCACCGTCCGAGCTTGGGTTAGGAAACCCAGGAGCTTGCAGAATTCAATCATTACTTCTAAACGCAACTGCTTGCCATGCTTGTTTTGTAAGAACAGTCGAGCATATAATGACTTTAAAGCCATGAATGCAGCAGAACCAGATTCCGATGCTATGGAATTTGTGTTTGAGGTTGATGATACAGGTGAAGGGATTCCAAAAGAGAAGCAAAAACTGGTGTTTGAAAACTACGTTCAAGTCAAAGAAACAACTCTTGGACAAGGAGGCACTGGCTTGGGACTTGGCATTGTTCAATCTCTGGTACATGGACTAACTTTGGCACCATTTGTTCGAATTCTCTGTTATTTCTGATCTAAAGTTTCATAGATTCATATCATTAAATGCTACATCTAATGTTTTTAATATTGTGGTAGGTACGGCTGATGCATGGAGATATAGGATTTAGAGACAAGGAGATAGGAGAGCGGGGAACTTGCTTTAGATTCACTGTTTTGCTGGCTATATGTGAAAACATCTCTTATGACGACGCAAAAGAAGATCTCGAAATGGCAGATGACACAAATCAGTCGTTGGGGCTAACTAGTCGCAACCCTAGTCCTGAGATGATTATTCAAACTCCAAGTCCTGGGACGTGTATACGCACTACTCCGAATCCAAAGTTGGCGATTCACACCCCTAGCCCCAAGCAGAAGGCATCCTGGGTTGTCCTCTTGATTCAAGACAGTAAACGTCGAAGGATGTCACAGAGATTCATGGAGAACTTAGGCATCAAAGTATCGGTTGTCGAACAATGGGAACATCTTCCTTCTACTCTTAGGAAGATAAAACTTAAGAGAAATCATTCGCATCACAACTCCAGCTTGGTAAAGTCAGATGTGAGTTCTTCAAGTGACTACTTAAGCAGGTCTGCTTCTAATAACTCCATCCCTGTTGAAAAGGAGATGTCTTTAAGTACCATGGATGGACCAGACTACATACAATCAATTTTCAAAAGGACTACTCCTAGATGTGCATCAAGTTTCGTACTAATAGTGATTGATGCTAGCACTGGACAATTACCAGTACTATGCAGGATGGTGGCAGAGTTTAGAAGAGGCCTCCAGAATATTTGTTGCAGGGTTGTCTGGTTGGAGAAACCTACACTGCGAAGCATCACTGTCAAAGCTATTGAAGAGGGCTTGATTGATTCGAATGATATTTTAATATCCAAGCCATTTCATGGTTCCCGTTTGTATGAAGTGGTAAGACTTCTTCCCGAGTTCGGAGGTACAATGCAAGGCAATATAAACGAACTGAAGAAAGAGGAAATTTCACAAGCTGAAAAAATTCCTAAAGATCCCAATACATCAAGGAGTCGGTCTTATACAGGGAATTCTCCCACTCGAGGACATTCATGGCAGACAATACAGTTACAAGACAGCGGTGGCAGCAGTGAGACTCCTGGCAAAACGGTTGAAAATGTATCTCATGTTAAGTCAAAATCAAGAAGTTTTGTGAGCCATGGGAACCCACCAAGGGAGCAAGAAATACAAGAATGTGGTGAGCCAAGTAGTGAAATGTGGTTGAGTGGGAAGAAAATCTTGGTTGCAGAGGACAATGTAATGCTACGCAAGTTGACTCTGTCCCATCTTTTGCGGCTCGGTGCAACTGTTGAACTCTCTGAAAATGGACAGGAGGCTTTAGAGCTAGTTGACAAAGGTCTAAGCGATCAAAGGGAACGTGGAGCATCTAAGACTCTCCCGTATGATTATATATTAATGGACTGTGAGGTAAAGACTACGATTTTTTGGTTAACCTTATAACTCTTTAATTCCCAGGACATCTTTTCAAAACAAAGCATATATATTTTGTGTTCTATTTTCTGTTAAATCACTATGATATTTTTGTTTAACAGATGCCTATCCTAGATGGGTATAAAGCAACAGAGCAAATAAGGAGAATGGAGAGGCATTGGGGTGTTCGTATTCCAATCATTGCATTAACTGCTCATACAGAAGGTGAGGAAGCAAAAAGGATAATTGAGGCTGGAATGGACTTTCATTTATGTAAACCCCTGAAAAGGGAACATCTGTTGGAAGCCATTAGATACATCGATAGGAAACAATATGATATTTAGGCTCTATTTAATGTCTCTCTATTGTTACTAGGGCAAAATCTTTTAGCAGTTCGTGACAGATATAGAAGTTGCAATTAGTGCTTGAAAACACCAAGTCCTTGATGGTTTATCTTTTCGACAAGGATAGATTTACAGAAGTCACAATTAGTTCTTGAAAATATCAAGTCCTTTATGGTTTATCTTTCCGGAAAGGATTTGAGAATGTGTTATCCGAATCAAGGAAGAATAGCTACTAAAACCTCAAACACAGAAGGTTTTAGGATTCTGCTTTATTGGCATGTGAGAGCAAATTAACAGCAGAAACTTCCGTCACATAGCATGCGTTCTCTATGCATAATTTTGCTTACCTTTACTTTCAAAGGCTGTACCACAGTTCCTGACAATTGAAAGTGTCCACTTGCTGTTGTCATCATCGTGGCCATAGATCGTATTGCATTGGCATACGGCTATCTAGAACAATTCGATCCAGTGGCACAAAACTTGGACATGTTCACCTATCTGCTAGGCATCCGAATCAAGCATCTAGATTTGGAGTGTTTTCCTAAGCACCATTATCTTCTTAGCCATATCCTTTAACAGGCAGGAAGGGCCAAAACAGAAAATTTGGAAAACTGTCACTCCCTCTACGACCGAATTTAAATTCTTTACAGGTTGAGGGGTATTAAGCGCACCCTTGTCAAGAAGCTGATCTGCTGATGGTTTGTTCTCGTAGCTGAGTTTTCTGCACTCTGTAGTTTCAGTTTGGCTTGTGTTCTATTCTTGGAGGAATTTCCGGGAAAAAAAACGCACCACAAAATGTACAGAAGCATAGCCGTCCGATTTAGATGCCTGACGGGCTCGCTTTGTAATGGGCTGGTGGGCGTTTGGCCCGTCGTCCATCTGGTTCGCAAATAAAATATAGGGAATTTGACAATTTGGTCCTTGGATTTATACCCCTTTAGTAAATAGATCCTTTGAGTTTCAAATTTCAAAATTTTAGTCCTTGAGTTTTGATTGTTTGACGAAATGGTTTTTTCCGTTAGTCTGTTGTCCATATACTTAACGGATTTGAAGCATCGACCGCTACACGTCAGCAAATTTGTACCGCTCGTCCACTATATGAAGTGGTCGACCGCTTCATGTAGAGGTCGACCGCTAACTTTTTACACATATATCCGGTCGACCGCTTCAAATTCGTTAAGCATATGGACGACAAACTAATGGAAGGACAATTTCGTCAAACAACGAAAACTCAAGGACTAAAATTTTGAAATTTGAAACCCAAAGATTCATTTGCCAAAGGGGTATAAACCTAGGGACTAATATGTAAAATTTCCTAAAATCGAGGGTATTTAAAGAAAACGACTGCGCAAAGATGAAAGCCGTTCCCCATTAATAAAAGAGAAATTGACAAATTAGACATTGAATTTTGACCCGTTTTGCATTTTAGACCATGGACTAAAATGCAAAACGGGTCAAAACCTAAAGATCAGATGGTCAATTTCCCTTAATAAAAGTCTAAAACCTAGGTCCCAGTAGAAGGCACTGCTTCTTCCTAAATCCGCCTATCATCCGCGAACCGGCGAACGGTTTAGTCCCGCGTGGGTACCTTGTAAGTCCTCTCCTATTCTCCGTTTGGCTACCGAGAAAATAGCTCGATTGGTTATTTTCCCTTTAGAACATTAATACTAGTTTCTTTGGCAGATAAACCGTAGTGAGGGGGTTCAGTGTTAACTTAACGCTGTTCTCAAATATACAATTTTTGCGAATTTTGCATTTGCATGGAAACTATAGGCGGCCTGAATGATGACCTTGTAGTTTAGAAACGTTCCGTGAGACAGGTTTTCACGGATTATGTACAAGACATTTGGAAGTTTGGAATTTGGGGAGACTGTTGTGATGCGCCCATTGTGGCTTATTACTCTGGTTTTTTAAGTTCAAAAGTTCGGCTTTATTTTCTCTTAGTTTGCATAATGTATTCTGCTAGTCGTATGTTAAAGAGAAGGCATAATACTTTCTGGTGTGATAATGCTCATAGCTCTTTGCAAATAGCCGAATGCATAAGCTGTCTAAAAATATTGGACCCTTTTGGGACCATTGAATTTATTCAAAATCCGTGAGGAATTGACTTGTCCCTGCGATTTTGTGATAGCTGTATTTGAACCCGTGAAGATGTATTAGACCTACAAATGCTACCTATTGGTCAATGTGATTTGTGTTATTGTTAATCAATATTTGATTGTTTGCGGCTTGAAAGGGGAAAAAGTAATCAATTTTTATGCTGATTAAAACGCAGTGTTTGAAGTTTATCATGGAGACTGAATCTCAGGATCCCAGACCTCGGGTTAGAGCCACACTTTGCCTTGGATCAGAAACTTATTCTGTAAATGCAAAGAAGGGTTCTCTTTCTGATCAATTGGTTTCAATGAAAGAGGAAAGCATGGGTATATTGAAGGAATACATCACTAAACATAATGTTCCTAATGATGTACCTGATGACCTTGTTGAAAACTCTTCAGAAGACGATGCCGAAGCCCCTGAGAAGACCCACGTGACATCGAAGAAAACGAAACTAGCTTAATTATTATCTCTCCCAATGGTTTACGCTTCAAAATATGTATGGGAAGCTCCTTTGATGTGTTGAACTACGTTGAAGGAAACCTTGAGAATACTTGGTGTATTAGATATCTTGCAAGATGAATTGCTTAGGTTCTTTCCATTTTACTCCTCTAGCTCTTGAGATTGTTCTTGATGCACATACTGTGATCAAATAGATGCCTTATGTTTGATGTTTGGTTGTAAAAAAATTTATTTTCTGAAATTTTTCCTAACCAAAAATCACCACTAATCTTCTGAAGCTTTGGGAGATTGGTTCTGGCGTTGAGTCCTGTTGTTTTGACGAAGGTGGTTTGGTTGCATAATGCTTAAGTTTGCAGAACAGCCTTGATCGATTTCTGATAGGTGACATTTTGTTTACTTAAGCTTGGGCTTGCAGACCAGCCTTGATCAAGTATCTTATCCATGGTGGTCAATAAGCTGAAACGGAGATCCTCCACCATTAGATCTCTCGAAATAGATTCCGTTAACTGTTAACGCCAGTTAAGATGAGAATGTCTGCTGCATAAGCCTCTCATTGCATTCATGGCTGAGTTTGTATGTTTGTTTGTTTTTGTTTTGGGTTAGATGGATGACAGTTGCATAATATTAATGCAATTGGTAACATTTACTTTAATCTGCTTTGAACATCCAAGCACATCAAAAATTGATTCTCAGTAACATTTTTAACTAAATTACAAGAACAAAACTTTTAACCAAAATAAATTACAGAACAAAAAGAGTCAGACGATCACAGGGCAAACAAAATTGGGTATAGTTGTCGAGTGGTTAAAAGAAGAGAAAAAGAGAGACAAGTACTAGAATCAAGAAAAATGTATGCCGGCCTTGTTGAACAAAGACAGCAGGTACAAGAATTCCTGTAGTGTGAGCTTTGATGACCTCTTGTCTTCAAAATCTCCCTCCTTCAATACAGTCAAAACCTTTTGTTTGAATTCAGATGGTTCTCGTTCTGCATCACCATCTTCCATCTCTATTTCTTCATCTGCTCCATCATCATCCACCTCCATGGTTTCGTCCTCATTGGAATCCCCAAGCCTTGAGAAATCAATTTCAGCATCCTTATTTTCTACCAAACCTTGTGAAAGGTTTAGAGCTTGCAATGTCTTGTAGTTCTTCTCCAGCAAGGCGAGGACAGTTTTCTGCCTAAAAATTGAACCAAGGGTTTTGTTCTTCCTGTTAAAACAAATACGCAGAAATCCATCCCACTCCTTTTGCTTCACTTCAATTCGCGGTTTCCGAGGCTCAATCCTTACCACGGAGGAATCGACCTTCGGAGGAGGCCGGAAATTGTTTTTCCCAACTTTGAGGAGGTGGAAGACTCGAGCTTGGAGTTGGGTGTTCACAGTAAGACGACAGTAGAGTTTGTCCCCAGGCTGTGCGACCAGTCTCATAGCGAATTCCCTCTGAAACATTATGATTGCACATCTGAACGCCGGCTGATGGCTCAATAACTTGAACGTGAGAGGAGAGGAGATTTGGTAAGGTATATTGGCCACACATAGATCAAAATATGGAAGGTCAGTCTTGAGAACATCTCCTTGTATAACCTGTTTAACACCAAAATATTCTCAATTACTTGAATTCTCGGTATGAACAATTCGAATTGGAGTCTGATAACAAAGCATATGAAGCCGGCGGTATATGATAAACATCACCGAGTCATGAATCAATTGATACTATTTTGCTTCGTGCCATGTAAAACACCAAGGATCAGTTTTTGCAAAACTTCACCTAGCTATATATGTTTATCCTAGACTTAGTTCAGTTCTCTATTATTTTCCTCCAGTTTCTCAGCTACCAAACAGAAAAGGAACACTCGAACAGGGTTTCATTCCCAACGAATTTGTATAACGTTGCGATAGTGATTACCTTGCCCCCGATTATAAACAGAGGACAAATTATTCGCTCCTCCCTTGGTTATTTAGCTTTTTTCCGTTTCTCGGAACCAAACAGATACGCTATAAAAATAAATACCTTGAGACGATTGGATAGAGGGGTGCCCTGAAAGCGTCGCTGCAACTCGAGAACCATGCGAGGGTCGACTTCGACCGCAATAACCATCTTACCGGCCTCGAGAAGCTTTTTGGTGAGGTTACCAGTACCGGGACCAATCTCAAGAATGACATCGGTGCTCTTGATCCCGGCTTTCTGGACTATAGAGTCCACCAACAGAGGGTTCTTCAGGATGTGCTGCCCTTTCGACTTTTGGAACGATATACCTCCCTGGTACGGCGCGTGTGCTCCTGCACCAGCCTTCGCCTTTTCCTTCTTTATTTTTCCTCCAGCCATTGGAGATGCTCTTCTCGCGCTCTCTGTGAAGCTGTGAACGACGGTGTGTGCTTGAGGGAAGTGGAATGGGGCTTGAAATTAGGGTTTTAGGTGGAGTTTTGTGCTTTTATTAATAGGGCATGCTTAAAACAACGTCAAAACGGGCCGAGACAAGCCCGCAAATAGTAAGTGACCGGAGCTTTCTGATCAAGCCCAAGTTTTGGACAATCCAAGAAATAACTAAACGCAAATCTACTACAAATGGAACGCATTGGATTGGAAATATTTAGAACCTGAAAACTGAAAAAGAGTAGTGTAGTTTTTCGAGGCTGTCCAACCGGAAATCCGGTTCTGTTTTTGGATCGAAATCTAGTTGAACCGAATTTTCGGTTGTACTTATATGGAAGGACCGGACCGGGCCACTTATAATTCAAAGAGGTCCGGTTTGGACCACATACCAGTTTTCATTATTTGTTAATTTTTTAAAAAAATTTCAAGTTAATTTCAAAGGGAGAGGAGATGTCAAAACAAGAGTTTTAATTTAGGTTAAATTATAATTTTTAAGTTTGTAATTTACATTAAAAATATATAAAAAACATTTTTTTATTTATATTAATAAATCTGATTCGACTTTGTTCAACCCTAGTTTTCTACATGGTATGCACCCTTTTTTTGGGGGAAAATATAATTGAATTGAAAAACGATTTTTTGCGCTTAATACTGATTTTATTCAACCCTAGTTTTCTTAATTTTAGGATGCAAAATATACAAACTCGAAAATTTAAATAAAAAGAGTCAGATTTTTAAATTTAGAAGTTTTACAGTGTTTAGTAGTGATTTTATAGATTTTCTCAACTATACTTACTCTTTCCAGAAAAGAGAAATAAACATCCATTCCGCCCCAGGAAATATGGCTTTTTACAAGAAGCTTCTCATCAGGTAGAAATTGAATCATGAAACCGTTGAAGAGATCAAATATAACTGAAACGTGACCTTTGCAAATACACACAAGTTTTACGTAATGTAAAGGTAGTTCAGCACAGCATCGCGGCTCTACGAGGCCTGTTCTTCGGATAATTAATCCGACTCATGGGCTGCGAGAATTGGTCCCAGAGACTTCATTGGATCAGTGTTGTACTCAATATTTCACTAACAATTCACTCCACGCATCACGCAATAGCGGAACATAAGGTCCCTCACCATAGATAGCTCTCCCATTTGACTCGTTTCCTTCTGTAACAAACACGTTTCCCTAAAATTTGCACCACAGACGAGATGAAGATGAAAATCACTCCAACGACTGATACTTAGCAACTATAGCTCCCTCTAACAATTAAAAGCTCCTTGTAAATTCTGTTAAAACACATCACAACAAACGTCTAATCTGATCTTTAAGCTTCCCACCAACTACTCTTACAAATGCTGATTGTAAATTACCCTACAAGCGAATGGCATATCACGCATCAATGAATCGTATGTCAAACGTATGTGGATGTATCTGCCACACGTTTAAAGCTGCATATTCTTCCAAACATTCTTTCAGTTGCGCTTCAGTGTATCCCTGTTCAAAAGCAAACATTTGCAGTCAGGGACCCAATAGTGAAGTTTAGAGGACAAGTCTTACGGTGACCAAGATAGCTACTCAATACTGCACCCTTTACAGTGCTGTATATACACCTATACATTTCGCACCATGTCCCTTATTTCAAATACATTTAGACTGAATTGGAGAAAAGATAGACAATTGTCACCAATTCGTTATTTGACATACTCTATCCTTTAAATCGAATGAAACTACAACTATAAATTACACCATATCCTTTATTCCAAAAAGATTTAGATTGAATGCATACAAGACAGAAGGAGTGATCTAAAATTGTAGCTTTCATCTAGCCATGCAGAGCCAGTCAGGAATAGAAAAAACAGAGAACTCCCTCATTCCACCCCACTTCGACCCTCGAAAGATTTCCCGGTTTCATAAAAATTGCAGCGTGTTTTTCCTTTGATGGCATGAAGATACTGTAGCAATTTTCTCACTTGGTCATATTTGTCTCTTTCGTTTTATGCTTTGCTTGACTTTAACCAGATAAATAATACTAAGACGCAGAAAGAATACAACCCTGGCATTCTAAGAACAAACCTTCCTAGAAATCCAGTTGAGAGCATGGGCATAGCTCACATCCATCCTGTTAGTCCTAGCAGCTTCATCTCGCAAGATTGAATAAATATCAGAGATAGCATCTAGTCCAGATTTCTGACGCTCATCTGAGTACAAAGAGAACTTCGACATCTGCATTAGCCTAAGTGCCTCATCTACATCACTCTGAGCCACAACACTAGAAAATCGGAGTCTAGCCAGTGCCTGTGAACAAATGAAATCAGTCTCACATTATAGGTATACAGCACAGACATCTACTGCTTCACTAACCCTTCCAACTATGAATGCACCTTACAGCTACCTATTGCTTCAGCCTAGGGATGACATTTTCAGACAAGCTGACCAACTAACCAGGTAAAGTCACTTTGTACAATGAACAATATATGCAAAATGCCCTGTATGTCTAAACCGAAAAACTGGTCAGCCGATATCTGAGGGGGGGGGGGGATACACTTTTTATAAATGCAATGCCAGAATCAAGACCTAAAGGCTGTTTGCTTTTCCCTTAGTAAGATTCCAATTTGAAAACCAAATAAGGCATATGAGGAGCCATAAAGAGATGAACAAAATCAGCACTAACAGAGGATATCCGGAGAATGCTGAGCAGGGTTCTGATGGTTGTATAGGAATGGGGAGCTTTTGATTTTGCTTCTTCTTGCCGAATGCTCGAATAAGCACTTGCAATATACTCCTCCAGCTCCCTTGGGACACAAGGAGAAACTCTTCTCGCTGCTGAAATATAAGCACTAGGAAGGGGGGAAAAACGAACAAGTTCAAATATGGTAAACAGTATACAGGTAACAGATACAAGTGATGAAGAAAACAATTACAGGAGACAATTGTATTAGAGCCATACTAAAGGCATTCAAGTTGAACACTGAGTTGGAACATATGAATCTAACTGAAAATTTAAAAAAATGTAAAGCTAAAATATTGTATAAGGAATGCCACAGAAGTTAAGGCCTCTCTTGATGGAGAACCGGCAGAACTCTGCAGCAGAAAATTGTAGCCACAAAACTTGGAAACACTTTATAGAGTTCATAATACGAAGCATCTTTATTTTACACAAAAAGCAATGTACACCTGAACAAAATTCCTATTGTTTTAATATCGATCATACTACACAACTCATAATGAGAGGTGATGTGTAAAGTAAGAAACTTGGTAATATCCAGTAACTGTTATAGGACTTTTAGTGATGGATTTATATAATGGGGTAGATCCATCAAAAGCAAGTCATTCCTAAAATGGTGAATAGTGACTTTGTTTTCATTGTAAACGCAGTTGTAAGATCATCAAAAAAACTGAGGAAGAATACCGTAGAACTGATGCCTCAAGAGGAGTGAACCCAAGAGCAGGTGATTCTTTATTCTGGTGAACATAGACGATATGCCTAGCCATTTCAAGATCGTTATCCATATCTGCTCGATCCAGAATCAGCCACAGAAGGTCAAATCTTGATAGAAGGGCTGGAGGAAGATTAATGTTTTCAGCTGGAGTTCTACGTAAGTCATATCTTCCCCTTCACAACAATGATACTACTGTAAGTGCTTGATTACATACCAGTTTATTTACCAAAGAGTAGGTTTTTTGAAAAAAGGGACTTTGAAAAATAGAAGGCTTGTACCAAGCTGGATTAGCTGCAGCAATAACAGCAGTTCTTGCATTCAGAGACGTTGTGATTCCAGCCTTGGCAATACTGACAGTCTGCTGCTCCATAACTTCATGTATTGCTGTTCGATCTGATTCATCCATCTTGTCGAACTCATCAATGGCACATATACCCATGTCTGCTAGCACCTGTAATGCAATTGATGGTTCAGTATAGATCCCATAAATCCTCGACAAACAACTAGATAGAACATCAATTCATTATAACTTAATGCTTCACTTGTTTCAATGGAAACTGAAACCATCACAAGTTTCCTGCCTCAATAGAAAATTACTAAGATTAAAGGCCCGTTTCTGGATACCATAAATGTATCTGAGATATAATTATATATGCCACAAGTATTCAGAGCTCTCTATGCTTGCTCATGCAAGTGTCTACTAAGACGGAAGGAAAAAGTAGTTTGTCTCACCAATGCTCCTCCTTCCAGGACCATCTCATTTGTTACTGGATCTTTCTGAACAGCAGCAGTTAAACCAACTCCACTGCTTCCTTTGCCAGTAGTATACACGCCCCTTGGTGCTACATTTATTATGTGCTTAAGAAGTTGACTCTTTGCAACACCAGGATCACCCATCAAACATATATGTAAATCACCTCTAATCTGAAACAAAGGGAAGAATATCACAACTTTTATAGTAGATTAACATTATAAGTGAAACATGGTTGCATCAGTTTGTCATATGCCACTTGCACAAGAAAAAAAAATTCATATGCGCACAAGGAGAATATAGCTGGTCAACCTGGCTATTTTAATAGCGAGTAATGTGATTCATTACCTTCATTCCATCCTTCAACTTCCGGTGAGGAGCACCCACAAGGAGAAGAAGCAGGGCTTTTTTGATATCTTCATGTCCAAAAATTTCAGGTGCCAATGATCGCGCTAGCTTATTATAAATATCACCATCCTCAGCTAAACGTGCAATTTGTTCTTCCTCATCTCCTCTAAGTTCATACCTGCAGGACAATACAACTGAGTATGCAGGAGTCTTCAAATCCCCTAAACACTGACAAAGTTATCTTAGCAGGTAAAAAAGATAGCTTAATTTTAGCAAAGCCTGCCATGAAACATCTCTATAACTGGATAATGAAGACAATGAAACAGAAAACGAGAAAAAGCTATTATAGCTGGACAACCAAAAAGGGCAGGTTATGGTAATCTGAATGGATGAGGAAAGCGTAATTTAGTCAAATCAATGAATCTTGTAAGTGCCTTCCACTAATTGAGAACTGAAAAAGGAATAAAAAAAAGCGAATGGCTTACTCCTCATATTTTTTCTTGAAATGTGTGACAGACATGGCCTCTAAGTAAGTATCTGCAACTAAGCCAGCACGCATTGCTCTAAAACCAGTGTAAGGTATGGGGAGGAAAATCCCAGACACTTCAATAACATCACCTGGAGACACCTGATAATGTTCCAAAGACACAGGTGAGCCTCTAAACAAATCGACAGCATATAGCACCAAAAATTCAAAAGAAGCAGGAAATCTACCTGCAACTATGCATCTTCTGAAAGAAACAAAAAAAAATATTTCCCCTCTAAGCATAGGGTGCAAACTTGAAAACTGACATCGTTCTCACAAATACACGGTTCGCTTATTTCTATATTTGCAGTAATTTCTTCTTTATAATGGTAGCCAATTCAAACCTCCTCTACCAAAATATTACTGAAACTCACATTATGGTTTTAATCAAAACTTGTTTCACCGTTCATACTCTTATGAAAAATGTATATAATAGTCACCCACATAAAATATGAGCAACTGAGGTTGAATCCTGAATGAAATTTTATTAGCTTCAAGCACGAAAAACAAAGTGGCAGAGGAGATTTAAGCAATCATGAAGTACAAGTTAAAATGTGGTGGGGAGAAACAAAAAACTTAAGAGAGTTCATAAGAAGTGGCCTAAAGATACCCGACCTTTCTTGTGAGCTCTCCCCTCAAATGGACAGTCATTGTTCGTGGGATATGGCCTTTGGGAACATGTTCGGCTAATTCCTGAATTTTGGCCTGCAATTTGATCATGTCACAATGGAATCACAGAGGAATTAAACATTACTGAATGGGAAGAGCAAAAACATGTTCAACCATGTTAGGATAAGAGAGTATGAACAGAAGTGGCCATTTGCTATGACCCCTTCAATGCCTGAATGAGTGTAAAATAAAAACCTCTTGAAACTTCAAGAACTTTGATGCTCTGAGTTGGAGGATAAGGTTTCCCTTTGTTCTGTTTGTCACACAGCGCTTGGATGGACATTCAAATAGGGGCATGAAAACTCGAGCAGTTACTTCCTGTTTGGCAGAGTATAATAAAATTATTAACTAAAGCAGGGTACAAAAAGAGAGACCAATGTGGCATTTAAAGCGCAGAGTTCTCAGTACCAAGGAGAAAAAATGAAAAAGAAAGAGCGCCTTGGAAAAGGATTGGTTTGCATGTGGATGTCTTATAATTTTAAACAGAAAAAAATTATAAAGGTGGAAGGGGAACATAGGGCCATGTGAGAGACCCCCTGTACGTCACGCCACTACAAAATTGAGTATGAGAACTGAATTATGTAGTGAAACACCATTACCTGGTAAATTTCAAAACCGCAATCTTCACATGTATACACGGCTACCTGCATCAAGGGTTTAACATCTGAACAACGCGTGACAATGCCAGATGTCCTTACAAGCTGGCCAATATATGAAGCTTTGACCTCCCTGATAGTAAATGGCCGTCCCTTTGAAGATGCTCTTATGTAAACTTCACTGGATACAAATGAATGAGCACTTAAAGATGTCCACATTTCTCATTATAGAACAGATGTATAGCAATCAGGATTATAGTACAGACAATATTTACTGATCCAAGACACAACTGGTGTTGAAATAATACTTATATTCAAATCGGAATTAAAAAAATTGCTGGAAAAGTATTAGTGTTCAACTCTAATTGTAAAAAATTTGGTTTCAAGTAATGGGCTCTTAATCTCATGACCCAAAGAACAAATAGACAGATGCATTGAATAAAGATAGCTAGTCAGCATTGAGGAACCGACACTATTCTCAGAAAATCCACACAGAAATATCATTTCTCTACTCATATTGGATTATAAATTATTATCTATTCGAGAAGGCTTGGTCAATTGCTTCTGGACTCACAAGTAGCGTTTTATTTCTGGAGGCATCTTCTGAAATGGATCGGAACTGTCCATATTCTCTGGTCCTTCATCAGACCTTTGTGTCATCAGTATGTCATGGTCATCATCGGTAAAGGCCTCCGTAGGCTCTGGCATGAGTTGATCAATCGCATCAGAAAAAATCCCTATATACCTGCGTGTATTCTCAGTAATGCGCCTGAGAAATTCTTCATCCAAGTCCTTGTACTGGAAAAAAGGTAATCAACAACGAGAACAAATCAGGGTTTTAAAAAAAATCGAACGAACAACAAGTGAACAATAGGAAGAAAAAAAGGAGGTAGAGAAATTTACATTAAATAAGTCCTCGAGATCAATCTGGACTGCTCGGATTTTACGGTTCGCAACTTCTTGCTGAAATGATAAGAAAATTAGATTGTTGCGAAAGGAAGTGTTCATCATTCTTCAGAGAATCTCTATCTTCTTTTAGTAGCATGCTCCATGTGGTTGATGAAGATGCTCGGCCAGTTACTAATTTATTACTAATTCATATGATACGGAATAATGCTTGCGTTCCTATTTCAACATAAAGATAGTACTGAGAGTGAAGACTTCCATTTCTCTGTTCTGTTTCATTCTCCTAGCAGCAGCTAAATGGAGATCTAGGGTTTCAATTTCTATAGTGGGAGAACCATACTTAATACACAAAAATGTTCGAGAATAAGAGGGGGGAGAGGCCTTACAAGGAGGTTCATGTACTTTGCTTCGCCAGTTGCATCTGCGAAGTTCGAAAGGAACTCCTTCGCCAAAACTGGAAAATGAACTTTACTAAATAAGAAATATCAATCAGGGAGAGAGAGAGGGAGAGAGAGAATCAGAGGGGTTACCTTTGTCGCCGTCAAAATCGAGATTCTTCATCATGTTCATGGTTTGCCCGGTGAGAGAGACAGACGGGTAGTGAAAATGGGAGGGACACAGAGAGGTGGGGATTTGGCGGGAAAAAAGAGAAGGGTGTACCGTGGAGAAGAATTTGGCGGGAAATGACCAGAGGGAAGCGTCACTACTCACTAATGGGGCGGGGGGGGGGGGTAGGGGGGCCAAGAAATAGAAAACAAAATGAGGCAAGCCCCAAAACTGGGGCTGCTGGGATTCGAGCCCAGGTCTCCACGGCCACAACGTGGAATTCTTACCACTAAACTACAGCCACTGCTACAATCTCTAGATAAATAATTAATAATTAATTTCATACTTACCATGTCAAGATTTTCATATTGAAAAGACTATTTACCATTTTATATGAAATTGCCATGTTATCTCGTTTGGGAAACATCTCTAGGATCTGTACGAGGGTGAAGTGGTGCCATTGAAATTTATTCATGAGAAGCGTTGGATCATGGTTTGTCAATTGGAAAGGGATTAACTTCCAAGCCATTTTTTTAGAAAGTTCTTTTGTTTCGTTGAAATTCTGGCCGAGACACCGAGTGATTATTGCAGATCGTATATGGTGTAGGAGATCAGAGGCAGCCGGAAGACAATTTTTCTGTTTTCGAAATCTTGGCACCCAAACAAAATTGAATCGGTTGTTTGACTGTAAAAAATTTGAATTTCGAACAAATTCCCTTAAAACTGAGAACTCGAGACCAATTATTACGGAAGATAAAATCCCGAAGAACAGCGAGCTCTTTGGTAATGAATATTGTACATCAAGTGCCTGACATGACGAGATTACTTCATTCAATCAACCCAGTCCCCCATAAACCGGTTCACTTGAATATAGATAATTGCTACCCAGTTTTCATCGTTTATGCTGAATTCATCCGAGTGAAAAAGCAGAGGCAAGGGACTGATAAACTCAGTTACAAAAAACCAATTCCAAATATCATTTTTTACTCAAGAACCAAGCCACATGAAACATAATAGCCAGACTACCTGAACTAAGCAAAACCAAAATGATGGAAGCAGGAGAAAGGATAGTAAACAGAAGCAATAGAGCAGCCTCTTTAAATTTGACTCTCTACTTTAACTAAAAAACATACTTATCTATTTTAACTATCAACTTTTAAAAAACATGCCTAACAACTTCTCTATTTTAACCATCTATTTTTACTATTCTATTTAAATATCATTTTTTAAAGATTTCTTTATTATTTTTCTAACATTTATATTTTTGAATATTCATTTTATCGTAACAGTCATATTTTTGAATATTTGTCTTCTCTTAAAAATATCGATTTTTAAATTTTTTATTTTACTACCGGTTGAAATTTTTTAAATTTTAAGATAGTGAAGTGAACAATGGCTCTCTAAAAATTAGTCACTATTCACTTCTCAACTTTTTTGTTAAAATTTGTTAAAATAGAGAAGGGGTTTTTAAGCTTTTTAGTTAAATTGGCTCTCTATTCTAACCAAAATGTTAGAATAGAGAGCCTACTAGGAATGCTCTAACATATAGTTGATGTCAGAGTAGTATACTTCCAATTATACAAAACCAAGAGCGAGGGCTATAAATTTCTCAAAAAGGTTGAAAGATTCCTGAACTAAAACAAGAGCTGGAAGGTTGAAAGATTCCCATTCTGTTCCCCCAGTAAATTGCAACTAAAGGTCCGGCGAAGCTCAAGCTAGATGGTTCTGCTGTCATTTACTAGAATCGAACCATATAGAATAATTTGGTTCATTAGGGTGCAAGCTGCAGACCAAAGAATACTGGCACTCGACTGCAGACTTGAGACACTATTTCTTGAAGACAAACTCAACTGACCGGAAAGGATGTCAGCAGAAACTACAATAATAATTCTTCTTTCATATAGGCATTTGACGTGTGGACCAATGAAGAACATAATAGAGACAACCTAGCGCAGGAATTGAATTGGAGCGCACTCAAAGTGACAGAACAAATCACATGTTTATGGGGTGATTGGATTTTGATCCCTGGTCTTTGCCAACTTTGCCTCTATAAGTCTGTCCAAAATGGGGGGCTCCAAAGGTATTGGGTCAAGACAACGCTCTGAAGCAGCGACAATCACCTGCTCAACAAATCAAGCCAAGTCTATTATTTCTTGCCTTCATGAATTATCTACACTAAGCTCTAAACTCACAAGTACACACACAGAGTCATGCACATGCACAGGCGTGCGTGCATCCACCCACACAAGAACACATGGTTTCTTTCATGTCTCTCAGGGGGATATTCATCAAACAACATACACAGATGGAAAATTAATGGAAGGTCCACTGTTCAGAAGCCTGAGTTAGAATATTTTCTTTCACCTCATCAAGCAGAAAGTCAATCGCAGCTTCATCTTCAACAATTTCCTTCAAAGGAGTCCGTAGAAACTGAATATCTAACTGAATTTGCTGGAATCCACTCCGATTGAATGTCTGGAGTCGAATGAATTCTTGTAAACTTTTGAGACAAAGTTTTACTATTGTTGTTACGACTGACTCCTGCAGTTCACGAGAGAGTTTAGCTCATGCTTGTTCATATACCCCTAAAACTACTTTCTTCACCAACGCTACGAGAATTCAATACCTGTGTATACTCCACTTTTGTGAAAATTTCAACTTTTTGCTTGAACAATTTTGCTAGATGGGTTTCCAAAAGCTGGCTTCTGGCCCTCTGGGTACTGGACCGACTCGACTTTTCCTCGCGTAATGGATTGCTCCTTGATGAGGCACTACTTCCATTGCTGTCATTGCGACGATGCCTTCGATTGCCTTGAGGCAAAATTTGCTTTACTTCACATCCTATTGCTTCAAGCTAGTAAAGGAGTCAAAGGAAGTTAAAGGTGTCTTTTATTTTGCTTTTTTGTTTTTATAACCAGTCTTTCATTTTGCTTTCCATTTATCGGTATGTACAGATTCATACAAAATACATATAAAAGAAATAAAAATTTAACAACAACAGCAGTCATGCACACTCTCAGACCTTAAATTTAAATTGCAAAGAAATTGACCACACATACTAAAAGTGAAAACCTAAAGACATACTAACCTCCTGGAGAAATAAATCAACAAACATATGGACTTCTCTGGGCTCCTTGTGCTGTACAAAATTGTACAATAATCAGACAAGTTCAAAGCCAAACAATTCCAATGCTGGGTATCTTTTACCAAAAAACCAAATATACCCATAAAGCAAACCCACCTTAACCCAATTTGGTGTTGTAAACCGCTTCTTCAGGAGAATTGATATCTTCTGTGTTCTCATATTTATATACTGAAAAGATAAACATGCAATGATTATCAGTTGGTGTATTTTTGGGCAACGGGATATGAAAGAGGCGTAACCGACCAAAGTCAAAACCACACAGCAAAGAAAGATACATAATGTCTGCAAAGGGAAAATGATATCACAACGCAATATTCATGGCAAACTCTTGATTAACCCAATTGAAAGAAAACGCATCTACAGTTCCAAAGCAGAACTGCATTCAATACCCAGAAGCTGGGAGATAGAAAGCGAGTTTGCAATCCACTCTCTGAGGACTGCCATTGTTTTACAAGAGGAAAGAGAAAAAAAAAAAGATGACAAACCTATAAGATTAAGAAAATATGTCGTTGTCTACTAAACCAAACCTACTTCTTGGTTCTCTAATCTACTGCCATAAGTGAAACAAAAAACCAAACTAAAGAAGAATAAACTCATACAAGGTGCAGAAACTTCTCTCCAGCAGAACGGAATATTCGACAAATTTCTCCAGGAACAAAGGCAGGCCCATATTCGTAGCCTCTAGCACCACCACCAGAAAAAGAAGCTGCTATTTCCTGACAAGTAGACAATGAAACTTCAACACAAGCCCCGGAGGATATAGAGTACCAAATTGCACTCATTGGTTCTAAAAAAAATTTGCAAAAACAATCACGTGGCTCCTTGCCTCGGTGATTTTTGGGATGGCAGTTTGTTCGATGAAAACAGAAAGTTGAGCCAGCACCAGGACAAGACCAGCAAAGGCTTTGTCAACTTGTGTCCCCTCTGCAAAACCTTGGTCATGCTCGACAGAATTATTTCCTCCAGAAAGCAAAAGGAAGTGATCATCAAGCGCCCTGAAGAACTCTTGAAATCCTTCTTGAACCAAATCAACAATCATGTCTTTCAGTTGAACTAGTAGCTCCAAGTTGTCTTCAAGGATTTGGTGGAAGTTCTGTAACAAACAGAACGTTGGATTGAAAACCCAAATGAAGAAGCATGCATACACATACAAAAAGGATGTCTAAAACTGATGACGTACGAAAAGTGCAGGTATTAAAAAACAAACCTAATGAAATCACAATGAAGGGAAGCTATGGAAATTTTTGTAAACCAATCACCAAATACCAAAAATCCATGTACCAAAACCCAGCGGATAATTCATGAACTTTCAATCCACACAAGTCCAAAAAACAGTTACCAAAATAAGTCCTTTTCTTTGGGGGGTCTTTTTTTTTCCAGTTTTGGGGGAGGAGAGAGAACAAAACCGCACATTAAATGACGTTTGTTGAAATCTATCCAAGGTCAATGTACATCAAGTTGAAATGATATTATTCCCGGGCAGAATAGGACTACCAACACCACCTGCTATGCATACACAAGTATAGTTTTTAAAGCATCTATTATTACCAGTAAGACATCCATGCTGCCTTGAAGCACTGCTTTCTTACTGGCCTCCAGAGCATCCTGCAAGGAATACACCTCTGCCCTCTCCTTTTGTCTAGCATGGACCTTTGTAAGGGAATCTGCAATCTCAAAGAGTATTTAATTCAGTTTGATCGTCTTCAAGGATAAGATTGAAATACCTCAAGCCAACATGCTTGACTACCAAGATCAACTATTGAGCATAAAATGGAATATGCAACCATCAAAAGTTCTTCCAATATATAAGGGTCTGTGCAAGTCTAGGATGCTTCTTTTGATGAATTGTCCCACGCGAAAGACAAGCCGACAACTCAATGGACAATTCTTTTTTTCTTTCTAATTTTTCCTGTTTTTCCAAGAACAGTTTAAAATCTATCTATGCTTCACTTTCCTTCCTTTGTGGGTCAAACTAAATCTGTACGATAAGAAATTAATGGAAAAGGGAACCTGAAATATCATGTAGAAGATGAGAAAATGTGCTGGCAATGTACTGTTTGACAGCAACCTTTGCAGCCTGAGACCATAGAGGGGCAATCAGTGCACTACATACATCCTTGGAAATCATCGGGAACAGTATATAATCCCAGGGAGTGTAGAACAGATGCAGGTAAGATTAACCCCAATCAACCAATCAAAGGGTCACAAAGTTCGAAAAGAAAAACCTCCAAAGAATAATTAGGGAGAGCAGCCTCATGTAGCACTTCATCCATCAGGAGCACATCTTTCCAAATAAGTCCTGCATGCAAATTGGCAACCATCACAAGAAATCATATTCAAGCTGAGAACTGAGAAGTAAACTGCTCCAAAATGAACCTACTATTAGATAATTTACATGAAAAACAAAATAAAACTGATAAGAAATCTTGAGTTAATTTTAATCCAGAATGAGTAAATATTAATTCAATCTTTCATAAACCATGAGTCCATGGTAAAGAAACCCTCATAGTCAAGTCGACCACAAATGGCCAATTGAAAGATAAAATACACCTAGCATCCAAATGCTGGTGACACATATGGCACGGGACCCAGGTTGATAGGCAACGCAAGTTGCCCAAAGGGTTCGTCACATGAATGGAGCATAAATTGCCACAAGGCTCTTCTGTAGAGCTTTGTGGTATGTTTTGTAACGTCAACAATTTCCATGGTAGTGCCCTGCTAAAGCAGTCTTTTGTGAATCACAAAGAACTGCATCAGGTATCTTAGTCGAGATGCATTCTTACCCAGAAAGAAGCAGAAAGAATTGACCATTGGGTGAGAACATTTATGCAATAACTTTATTGGAACAGACTCAAATAAAAATCCAAGTCATATTGGAATCGAAGTCTGGGCGTCAAAGTTATGTAGGGCAAAAGTAGATGTGAAAGCAAGATTATTCTACTTACGAAGAACACGCAATAGTTCTGCAGAACGAATCTTTGTCTTTACATATTCATCTGTCATTTCAAATTGCCTAAAGAAACAAAACCCCGTTACATTCCATGAGAAAAATGCTGCATGTTTCTATGCACTTCAGTCAGCCAAAAGAAACTATAATTAGAAATGATAAACAAATTGAGAAATGATGAAGATACTCTTACTTAGTAACCACGCTTTGTGCAAGTTTAACTAGTTGGTTCTCTGAATCAGGAAATATTACACAATAAGCACGGACAGCCTCTGCAAACTCGCGAACAGAAGCCTATATTTAGAAGATTGATACAGGTGTTACCTCATTAGTCTGATAATTGTTTACAGGCACCTAGCAAAAGTGAGCCATATCCTAACTACAAGCAGAAACTCATCATGAAGAACATAAAACAAAGAACAAAAAATTTTCCTTCAAATGAAAGTCTCAGATGCTTCTATTAAATGAAGATAGGAACTTCTATTCCATGTCCCTAAAGTGAGGTTTTATTTCTATATATAATTTCGGGATGGGTGGGGAGAGAAATACAAATATTCACAACCCACCTGCCAAAGAAAGACAAAAATATGTTAATTTGTCACAACTTACCTCATGATTACTAGCAGGAGCTGATCCAGGAATGCTTCCTTCTTTGGGAGGATCCTTAGAATCTACTGAAGCATTGCTTACTTCTTCGGTCTTAAGCTGGAGGTCTGCTACAGATTGTGCCAACTTTTCAAGTAATCTAGCCTTTAAGCTCTCCACCTGCCAATACAGGGGGAAAAGGTCATCAAATACACATCAATATGTCAGAAGGATCTTCTTACGAATTGCTTAGTACAGAATCCACTCGTTCACATGAAGCTCGACATTTATACCATATATACTATACAAATGTAGGAAGTACAGGAATTTTATAGCAGCAACAAAAAAGGAGGATTGTCCACATCCTTTCACCAATATAAGTTCTTCAGGTTGTGTTTGAGTGTTAAAATTTTAGGGTATTGAAATTGATGAAAAAGTGGAGAGAAGATTTAAATGAATTTTTTATATTTATTATAGTGAAAATTACTGATTTGATGGGGAGAGAGATTATATTGTAATTATTTTATGAGGTTAAAATTTTGGGAGTCAAATGCACCCTCAATGAAATATCTGTAAACAGTACGGTATCCATTCTCTATTCAGTACTCGTCTTTTACTCTAAAAATAAAAATTCTGAACTGAAAAAATTGTGAAAAGAGTACAAACCGGAAAATCTAACTGCTTAAGAAGCACTGCAGCCTCAGCTCTTGCTTGTATGGATTCAGAATCTGAAAATATCTTTCCCTGAAGCACGTAAAACATAAAAGGTTGAATTAGGAGAAAACTATTTGGATATACAGAAAGTTATGCAGTGAACGAACACGCAAGAATAAAGAATAATTTCCTATGTTGTATTACGTTGTACCAATGTCAGGAATATTTATACAGAGGAGTGCGTCTAACAAACAAAAGAATCTCTATCCTATATTCACGGTAATGCTAACACGTGTATAGAAGTTTGTTACAAGACTATTCTCGAATATCTGTCGTGGCAGGTAAGGTGTGAACTTGAGGTGGCATATGTATCTGTGGTGGCGTGGCCTCCTTTGTTACCAGGACTAGGGCTGAACAAAACCGGACCGGAAAACCGGACCTTCAAATGCGGTCCGGTCCGGTCCGGTTTTATTTTTTAAAGTCCAGTCCGGTCCGGTCCGGATTTATGCGGTCCGGTCCGGTCTGTAGATTTCTGATATGCGGTCCGGACCGGACCAGACCGCATTAGTAAACATTTTTTTTTACTTTTTTTATTCTTTTTTTTCTACGCCTTTAGGCTTTAGCCCTGGCGCCCTGCGTTATTCTTCAGTCTTCACATTCAAAAGTACTTTTGACTTCGTCTTCACGTGACTCGTACTGTAGCCCTGCCTTATTCAATTCTTCACTTCACGAAAGCCTAAAGGTTCCGACTTTCCGTCCCCCCGGCCCCCACTCACAGAACAACCGCCGGCCACCACTGCCCAGCGCAGAACCCACCAGCCACCAGAAGGCAGAACCCCACCACTCCACCACTACCCAGCACTGCAGCCCACCATTCCACCACTGCGGCACTGCCCAGCGCTTCCCTGACCCCCACCGGCCACCAGAAGGAACCCCACTGACGCAGCACATATCTGATCATCAGATCTCTCCAGTCTCCCCAGGCCCAACGTTAGCAACTTAGCAGTCTCCTCTCCGGTGCATATAGGTAATAGTTTTCTCATTTCTGTTATGCTTTTTTTTTGCTCTCTGTTTGGATCTTCAGAGCATAGTTTTATACTGGATGTGATTTTTAAAAGCACGTTCTAGGCAAAGTTATGAGACAGAGATAATGTGTTAATCGGAGGTCACTGTTTCTGTGGCAATTTCATGGATGTTATACTGGAATTCTCCCCCATTCCGTTGGTTTTATGACCTTAAGAATTTAGTGTTATGCACTAATTCTTAAGGTATAATAATTGGAATTTAACGACTTTAATTCTTTTCATGATCAGCATCCAGTGACATGAATCTATGGTTTGGTCTGATTCATTTTCAATTGTGGATATCTAATTCATTTAACACATAGATTAATGTCACTGCAGCTTTTGTACTCTATAGGCATAAACCACTCCTTTTGAACACATTTTCATGTATGTGTATTGAAGTGTTGAATCTGGAGGCTGTTGCCTTGAAGACCAAGCCCAAAAGGCCTTAAAAATATGTTGTATATCGTTTAAGTTTGGTGTTAAAAAGATCCCTTGTTTGAAACGATTTGGTTTGGCAGTCTGTTCCATTCAGATGTGCGCTGTATCTTGTTTGGATTAGCTATGATGTGCAGAAGAACCATAGACTTAGAGAGTAGAATAATAAGAGATACTCTACACAGTTATTGTGCAAACTATTTAGGGTAATGAAAATAATTTCTTTAAAAGGCATCAGAGTGTAAAATGTAGGCATCATGTTCTCAAGTGCCTAACATGCTAATTTCAAAAGAGAAAAGGTGTCCCGCAGTTCTTCTCTGTAATATTGGGTATTTGCTGAAGTTTTACTGTTGCTTAATAGAAACTGGTTGGCCAAGTTCTCCTGTGCAGGAAGCCATATAGCCAGTCCCTTCATTAGAAATTTTTGCTTTCAGTCTGGGTACAGTGTTCCCTTTTCACTTCAAAGATCTGAAATAGTCATGTCTTATTTATTTTAGTGGACTGTTATTTCTGAGTATTATAGTGAAGATATTGGACTGGGGGGGGATGGTAGCAATGGTCATGTCTTATTTATTTTATGGTATTCTTTCTTTGAATGCTGAGATTTACGTATCCTTGTAGGCTTGTAGACACTATGTCTTCTTCTCGTAATCGTTTGGAGCATACTGTTGATGCTAGGAGTTTGAGTTTAGAGGATGTAGATATGATGGTTGAGGAGGAAGATGTTTCAAAAATTCCCCAACTAAGTAGTGAACCACCTAAACCCAAAAGAAAGAATCAATCTATGGTTTGGTCTTTCTTTACAAAGAAGCATGTTGGTGACTCACCACGCGCCAGAGCATTTTGCAATTATTGTGATGCTGATTATGTTGCAGATGGAAATAAGAATGGTACAAAAAATTTGTTGGATCATCTTACTAAATGTAAGAAAAACCCCAATAAGCCAACCCCAAAACAAGATAAGAGACAAAAAACTTTAGTATATGAGAAGGGAGTTGAGGGTGATGAGAACCCTAGTAATTTGGTGTTGGCCAAAAAATTTGACCATAATCACGTTATGGCTCTTCGTCAAGCTTTGACAGAGTTTCTTATTGTTGATGAGCTCCCTTTCAGGATTGTGGATTCTCCCCAATTTAGAAAGTTTATACGGATGCTAGAGCCTAGATTTCAAGTCCCATCTCGTGTGACCATTGCTAGGACTTGTATTGACATTTTTAAGGATAAAAAAACATGGTTGAAGTGTATGATTAGGGCTTGTGATAGTAGAGTTTGTCCCACCACTGATGGTTGGACTTCGATTCAAAATTTGAGCTATATGGTTGTCACTGCCCATTGGATTGACAAGGAGTGGAAATTGCATAAAAGGGTGATAAGCTTCCGTTTGATTGATAATCACAAAGGAGACACAATTGGGGCGCAAGTGGAGGAGTGTCTACATGATTGGGGAATTGACAAGATTATGACCGTTACAGTTGATAACGCTTCTTCAAATGATACAACTATTAGTTATTTGAAGAGACATCTACGAAGTAATGTGCAGAATGGTCTTTACGTTCACATGAGATGTGCGGCGCATATTATGAATCTTGTGATTGGTGATGAATTGAAGATAAATGATGATGCAATTACAAGGGTTCGTGATGCAATTAGGTATGCATGTATTTTTTTTTCATTTCTTAGCACTGCATTATTTGTTTATTTAAAATTCGTTATTTCTTATAATTATTTTTTGTGAGATGCAATTAGGTATGTGCGGTCTTCTCCTGCAAGGCTTATCAAATTCAATCAATGTGTTGAGAAAGAGAGGATCGAATGTTCCAAGAGATTGTGCCTTGATGTCTCGACCCGTTGGAACTCTACTTATTTGATGTTGGATGTTGCTGAGAAGTATGAGTTGGCTTTTGATAGAATGGAGAGTGATGATGTTGATTATCTTCCTCATTTTACTGAAGGTGAGTGTGGGAAGAGGAAATTGGGACCTCCAACAAGAGAGGATTGGGCAAAAATAAGGGTATTTTGCAAGTTTCTTGAACTCTTCTATGATGCTACAATTCAATTTTCTGGTTCTTTGTATGTTACTTCGAATTCATACTTTCATGGACTTTATGCTTTACTTATATTTATTTGTTTTTAACATTTATTGTTATTTAAATTTACAGAAGTGGCAAGCAATAACACAGCAGTAGGCGAGCTTGGGACATCAACCACCAGCAAGTGAATTTAGTTTCTTAATGTATTTGTTTGTGTGTATTCGAGACATTTGTATTTTTAACTTAGTACGTTTAATTTTGTAAGATATTTGCAACTAATATATTATCTTAAGTCTCTGTCTTACAATCAAACTCATACCCTTTTTTATGTTAATTTTACAATTCAATAATCATATTGCAAGTAAATACCATCAATTTTTACTTAAAGAAACTATGTTATGTGTTAAATGAATTCACATCTTTAAATCAATGAGCAAACTATGGTTACATGGTAGATTGATAGGTGTTAAATGAATTCACATTTTTAAGTTTTTAAATAAATTCACATTTTTAAGTTTTTAAATAAATTTAGATCTTTAAGTCTTTAGATGAATTCACATCTTTAAATTAATGATCAAACTATGGTATATGACTATATGTTAAATGAAATTAATGAATTCACATTTTTAAGTTTTAAAATAAATTTACATCTTTAAGTCTTTAAATTAATTCACATCTATAAGTCTTTAAATTAATTCATATCTTTAAGTCTTTAAATGAATTCATATCTTTAAATTAATAAGCAAACTATGTTATGTGTTAAATTAATTCACATCTTTAAATTAATGAGCAAACTATGGTTAAATGGTAGATTGGTAGGTGTTAAATGAATTCACATTTTTAAGTTTTTAAATAAATTCACATTTTTAAGTTTTAAAATAAATTTACATCTTTAAGTCTTTAAATGAATTCACATCTTTAAATTAATGATCAAACTATGGTATATGACTATATGTTAAATGAAATTAATGAATTCAAATTTTTAAGTTTTAAAATAAATTCACATCTTTAAGTCTTTAAATGAATTCACATCTTTTAAGTTTTTAAATGAATTCATATCTTTAAGTCTTTAAATGAATTCATATCTTTAAATTAATAAGCAAACTATGTTATGTGTTAAATGAATTCACATCTTTAAATTAATGAGCAAACTATGGTTACATTATAGATTGGTAGGTGTTAAATGAATTCACATTTTTAAGTTTTTAAATAAATTCGCATTTTTAAGTTTTAAAATAAATTTATATCTTTAAGTCTTTAAATGAATTCACATCTTTAAATTAATGAGCAAACTATGGTATATGACTATATGTTAAATGAAATTAATGAATTCACATTTTTAAGTTTTAAAATAAATTTATATCTTTAAGTCTTTAAATGAATTCACATCTTTAAATTAATGATCAAACTATGGTATATGACTATATGTTAAATGAAATTAATGAATTCACATTTTTAAGTTTTAAAATAAATTTACATCTTTAAGTCTTTAAATGAATTCACATCTTTAAGTTTTTAAATTAATTCATATCTTTAAGTTTTTAAATGAATTCATATATTTAAGTCTTTAAATGAATTCATATCTTTAAGTATTTAAATGAATTCATATCTTTAAATTAATAAGCAAACTATGTTATGTGTTAAAATGAATTCACATTTTTAAATTAATGAGCAAACTATGGTTACATGGTAGATTGGTAGGTGTTAAATGAATTCACATTTTTACGTTTTTAAATAAATTTGCATTTTAAAGTTTTAAAATAAATTCGCATATTTAAGTCTTTAAATCAATTCGCATCTTTAAGTCTTTAAATTAATGAGCAAACTATGGTAGATGTTAAATGAATTCACATATTTATATTAATGAGCAAACTATGGTAGATGTTAAATGAATTCACATATTTAAATTTTTAAATAAATTCATATCTTTAAGTCTTTATATGAATTAAATTAATTAATATCTTTAAATAATGAGCAAACTATAGTAGCCTAGTAGGTGTTAAATGAATTCACATTGTTTTTATCTTAAGAAAATGTGTGTTGATGAAAATATGAAAAAAAAAAACGAAAAAAAATTGAAACCAGTCCATTCGAGAAGACCGGACCGCACCACTTATAAGTGGTCCGGTCCGGTCCTTTAATATATAGGGACCGCAAATGCGGTCCAGACCGCATTTCCGGTTTTTCAGCCCTAACCAGGACAGTGTGAGCTTCAACATCCCCCCTCGAGCCCAGCTGGGAGGAACGAACAGCGAGACTCGCACGAAGTTGTGAAAACCGAGTGACAGAGAGTGGTTTCGTAAATATATATGCGAGTTGGTCTTTACTGGAGAGAAAAGAAACCACAAGAGACATGGAGGAGACTCTGTTACGCACAAAGTGGTGATCTACAGCAACATGTTTGGTGCGACAGTGCTGGACCGGGTTCGATGTGAGATATGTGGCACCAAGGTTGTCGCACTAGAGAACCGGAGGGGAAGAGATAAAAATACCAAGTCACGAAGGAGGGAATGAATACAGAGCAGCTCACATGTAGCATTGGCAACTGCCTTATACTCTGTTTCGGTGCTTGAACGACCAATAGTGGGCTGCTTGCGAGAGCTCCAAGAAATGAGGTTTGGACCAAGAAAAACACAGACCACCAGTGGAGCGGCGGTCGTCTGGGCATCCGGCCCAATCAGCATCAGAATAGGCAACAAGTACCGAATGAGCAGATTTTGTAATTTGAAGACCAAAATCAACTGTATGCCGGAGATAGCGTAATATCCTCTTCATAGCCTGCTAATGAGGAACTCTAGGGAGATGCATGTATTGGCAGGCGCGATTTACAGCAAAAGAGAGATCTGGTCTTGTGAAAGCCAAGTATTGAAGGCTGTCAACCACACTTCTATATAATGTAGAATCTTCCAAGGCAGCACCATCCAGAGCATTGAGAGGAGCGGAAGTGGCCATGGGGGTCTGAACAGGTTTAGCAATCGACATATTTGTCTTCTTAAGGAGATCAAGAATATATTTTTTCTGTGAGAGTAGAAGTCCAGTCGGAAGATGATTAACTTCAACTCCAAGAAAGTAATGTAGTCTGCTAAGATCCTTAAAAGGAAAATCAGCACTCAAGGTTTGTATCAATTGCTGAACCGCTGAAAAGTCTGAACCAGTGAGGACTATATCGTCCACATATACCAGAAAATAAAGCTTGAGATTTGGACGAATATAAGTGAACAAAGACGAATCTGACCTTGAGGGAGTAAATCCCAGTTCAAGGAGGCAGAAGCTGAGTTTGGAGAACCAAGCTCGGGGAGCCTGGTTGAGGCCATAGATGACTTTCTTGAGCTGACAAACATGGTGAGGAAAGTCAGGGTGAATAAATCCTGCCGGTTGAGCCATGAAAACTCGTTCAGATAAGTCACCATGAAGAAATGCGTTCTGCACATCTAGCTGACGGAGAGGTCAACTAGCCTGATTTGCCAAGGAGAGGACTAGCCGAACTATAGATGACTTTACAACGGGGCTAAAAGTTTATGTGTAATCCAACCCAGCCTGTTGATGGAACCCTTTTGCTACCAGGAGTGCCTTCCTGCGTTCAACCGTACCATCAGCATTATGCTTAGTTTTGAATATCCACTTACATCCGAGAATGTTCTGAGATGGATGAGGTGGAGTCAAAGTCCACGTATGAGTATCCATTAGTGCCTGAAATTCAACTTGAAGTGCCTTACGCCACTCAGGAAATTTTAGAGCCTCACTGACCGAAGTGGGCTCCAATGGAACTGAAGTGGTTGTGGTGAGATGGGCTCGGGGGGAGGCGCCATTTTATGGTACCGTCAGTAAAGGTTTTTGGGCAATGAATATTGTGGTGAGATCTAGTAGTCATCTGTCTGGAAGGGGGAGACAGAACAAGCAGAGTAGGAGAAGGGATAGTGGAGGGTGGTGGGGAAGAAGGAGGATTGGGAGGACTCGACACTGTCGAGAGGGGACTAGTGAGACGCTGAGGAATTGGAGGAGGACCAAGAATACCCAAGGACGAAGGTAAAGTTGCAGATGACTCAAATGAAGACGATGACGTAAGAGGTGAAGCAAAAGGAAAAAATGGTTTCATCAAAAACAACATCACGTGGGACGTAGACACGTGAAGTGGGACGATGAAAACACAAATATCCTTTATGATCCAAACTATAGCCTAGAAACACATAAAGAGAGGAACACAGATCAAGTTTGTGATGATTGTATGGTCGTAGATGTGGATAACATGCTGACCCAAAAACTTTTCGAAAATTGTAATCTGGGTGTTTTTGAAAAAGACAAAAAAAGGAGATGCACCGTGAGTAACAGGGCTGGAAAGTCTATTTATTAAGTAGGTAGCAATTTTGAAAGCATCAGCCCAAAAGATGGATGGTAGAGATGCATGAGCCATGAGTGCAAGTCCAGTCTCGACGAGAGGGTGGTGCTTGCGTTCAATAGTCCCATTTTGTTGATGGGTGTGGGGCCAACTGAGACGATGAGAAATGCCATGAGTTTGGAGATAAGTGTGGAGAGATCGAAACTCTCCCCAGTCGGTTTGAACACTTGAAATTTTAAAATTGAAAAACTTTTCAACTGTATTGTGAATCATAACAAACTGAGGATAAATGTCTGACTTACACCGAATTGGAAACAACCAGGTATATCGGGTGTAGGAGTCTATAATGGAAAAATAAAATCTAAAACCTTCGCGAGATAAAGACGGAGTAGGGCCCCAAACATCCATAAATAAAAGTTGCAAAGGACGAGTGGAGACAGAGCCAGACAAAGGGAATGGGAGCTGATGAGACTTGGCTTGACAGTAAGCAAAACACAGATGAGAGGTAGTCTCGGTCAGCACAGGCAAAGAAAACTGACGCAGAACTTGACGAGCAATCCGAAGAGAGGAGTGACCAAGGCGATGATGCCAGTGTGAAAGAGTGGTGCGTTCGCCAACCAAAGCCTGAGGTTGAGATAGAGGTAGAGACGTGGTAGATGGAAAGGAGTACAAACCAACTTTAGTAGGACCGCGAAGAAGGAGAGTCCCTTGGCGACAATCCTTGACACAAAAACAATCAGAGTGAAACTCAAAATATACATCGTTATCCTCACAAAACTGACGAACAAATATAATTTTTTTTGATAAATAAGTAAAGCTTTATTAAAAGAAAAGGAAACGAAACAGTACAAAGACTATACTGAACCAGCTACAACAAGCAAGCTAGGAAACTAATAAAATCGCTGAAGTCTACAAAAGGGGAACCCAACACCCCATTAGCCCACAGAAACAAGGTCTGCATCAGATTTCCCTTCAAACATTCTAAGGAAAGTCTCACATCTTCAAAACAGCGTCCATTCCTTTCCCTCCAGAGGCTCCACCAAATGCATAATGGAATCATTTTCCACACAGCCAACGCCAAAGGATTGTCGAACTTTCTCTTCCAACACTTCAACACCCCCCACCCTCTTAGGCATCACACAAGGATAGTTAACGATACTAAGCACGTGCACCCACAACTCTCTAGCGACCATGCAATGGATAAGCACATGATCCACAGACTCCATTTCATTCTTGCAAAGAAAGCACCAATTAATCAAGCATAACCCCCTCCTCCTTAAATTGTCGATGGTTAAGACCTTCCCATGAGCCGCTTCCCACACAAAGAACGACACTCGAGGCGGGACAACGACCTTCCAGATCTGCCTCCACGGAAATACCTCGCTTGAACCCCCAACAATGAGCCCATACGAGGACTTAACTGAGAAGACCCCATTCTTAGTACCTTGCCACAACAGTTTATCTTCATCCCTTCTCCTAAGAACCATAGAATACAACAAGAGTAGAAAGCATAAGTCTTCAATCTCCCAATCATTGGCGGTTCGAGCAAACTGAATATTCCACACCCCATAACCGAAATCATCTTCCAAACAATCCGCTACAACCGCATCCTTGTGGGTAGCAAGAGAAAACAAGAGGGGTAAAGCAAACTTCCAAGGCCTTTCTCCACACCATAGATCATGCCAAAACCTGACGCTTAGACCACGCCCCACCACGTAACGAATGTTCCCACAAAAGAAGGTCCATCCATTGCTTATGTGCTTCCACAGGCTCACACCATAGGAACTATGGATCACATGAGTTCTCCATCCTCCTGAAACGCTGTCATATTTATCCTCAATAACAGCCCGCCACAAACTATCCCTCTCCAAGGCGAAACGCCACAACCACTTGCTCAATAAAGCTCTATTGAACAAATGAAGTCTCCTTAAACCCAGCCCTCCGCAACTCAAAGGGGAGCAAACCCTCTCCCAATTGACAAGATGAAACTTGTGCTCGAGTCCATCGCCCCCCCCAACAAAAATGTCCTTTGGATCTTCTCCAATCTTTTGGCAACCCCCAATGGAATAGGAAAGAGAGAAAAAAATAGGTTGGGAGGCTAGAGAGAGTAGACTCAATCAACGTGAGTCTACCTCCCTTCGAAAGATAGCTGCGTTTCCAACCTGCCAACCTTATTTCCGTTCTCTCAATAATGTCGTTCCAAATATGTTTGCTCTTAAAACGCGCCCCCAACGGTAACCCAAGATAGGTGGTAGGCAACGACGAAACTCTGCAACCCAAATAGCAGCCAACTCCTGAACATTGCCCACATCCCCAACAGGAATAACTTCCGTCTTTGAAAGGTTAACTCTCAACCCCGACACCGCCTCGAAGCAAAGCAATAAGCATCTAAAATTGCAGAACTGACTCGCCTCCGCCCCACACAAGATTAAGGTGTCATCAGCAAAAAGAAGGTGAGAAATACTCATGCCGACCCTAAACCCCACAATGGCACCCCCCCTCCACCACTTTATTCATCATTCTGCTGAACGCTTCCATAATGAACGCAAACAAAAAGGAGGAGAGTGGATCTCCTTTAGAGCCTCCGAAAAAACCTTCAGGGGAGCCATTCACCATCACCGAAAATCTAACCGTAGAAATGCAAAACTCTATCCACCTGCACCACCTCTCCCCAAAACCACATCTCCTTAACAGATACAAAAGGAAATTCCAATTGACATGGTCGTAGGCTTTCTGAATATCCAATTTGCACAACATGCCCGGCACATTGGACCTCAACCTCGAGTCAATACACTCACTAGCAATCAGCACAGGATCTAAAATCTGTCTACCCTTCACAAAAGCATTCTGGGATGACACTCCCGAAGCTTCCGACTCCCAACCTCGCACGAGGAAAGCGTGTGACATCGAAATCTCCCCCAACGCACCACGGAAGGTTCCACCAAGCAAAGACACCCGATAACTCCTCCCAAAGCATCCTCCGTCTACTGTCATCGTTGGGTGCATACACCCCAGAAAACACCCACTGTACCTCATCCTCATTAATTGCTCCCACAATACCCGTTCTGACCCAGCCGCCAACGCAGTAGACCCAGAATGACAATTAGCCTCGGAAAGCACAGACTCCTCTACGATACGCGCATGCGTCGCCATAGAAGCTCCAAACGTCACATCATTCTGAACCTGAAGACTCTTGCTCTTCCCAGCTTCCATCTCCGGCATCCCCGACCCCAACCGCAACATCTCGGCAAAGGACACCTCCTTTGTAACTGGAGAAACAACATGCCCCAGTTTTCTACGCCGAAGCTCGCCGATAGCCTTAAGCAGGTCTAGCGCAACAAAAGACCTCCACCCTTCACTCATCTTCCCCTCCGGGATCATCACAGCCCCACGCATTCGCCTCTCGCCAAACTCTGCAAGAGCCACATATCTACCGCTCTTATTCGCACATTTCTGAGCTAAAAACGCACGCGTCGATTCATTGAACTTCTCCGAGAAATCTCGAGGCTCCGTGCCCTCCACAAGTTTTCCAAACAAGTTGATCAGCCAAACCACACAATATCTGCCAAAACGGATGGAGCACTGCGATTTCCTATTCCATTCCGTTAACGTCACCAACCCAAACGAGCTTACAGAAAAATGAAAA
Organism: Myrica gale; assembly: GCA_963930655.1. Lineage (NCBI taxonomy): Eukaryota > Viridiplantae > Streptophyta > Magnoliopsida > Fagales > Myricaceae > Myrica > Myrica gale. The sequence goes on from OZ005614.1 coordinate 13,464,143, forward strand.
GTCTTAGCCTCAATCACTAAGCTACGGAAATACGCCATTTATTTTTGAAATGGGTACAATCTTCTTCAATACAGAAACTCCCATCTTCAAATCATAATCGTACAACATAATGAAATGAAGATTACAATATAAGTGTCAGTCATCATCACTAACTTCAAGCTTTCCTACCGATGCTCCAGATTCTTCTTTTGATCCTTCTTTAGATTCTTCTCCTGATCTTGTGGCATAAACGTCATTCTGGATCCTTCTGGATTCTTTATGCCTCTACGAACAAATATAATATTTTTTGTAAGTAAAGGAACATGAAGAAGATTGTGAACAAGAAAGTTGCCATGAGGAGTTGTGAGGTTGGAGGAGCCTGTGTGGTGTATAGGCAGAGCAGGGCCATCACCCACGCATACTTGGTCATCTCCCTGATAGTCTGATTGGTTGAATGTAAGGTTAGAGAAATCATGAGTCATATGATTTGTAGCTGCCAATTCTGGGTACCAAGCGGAATCAGTGGTGTTAGGCATGGAGGAGTAGTGTGTAGTAAACGAGGATTGAAGAGGTGCTTGATAAGACTGGTTAAAACGATTATGACAATAAAGAACAGAGTGCCCCTGTTTGAAACACGCTTGACAAGTGGGGCGATCTTTAGAGTAGGCAGGATGAGGAGATCGAGTTCGACCTCTGCCACGGTAGCCTCAGCCACAAGACCCACGAGAACCGCGGGAGCCACGGGACTGGGCTGTTTTGGTAGAGGCATTGGCAGTAATCTCGGCTGGAGTGGAGACTGAACTGGAGTGATGAGATAACCTGGCTTCATGAGTAAGCAGGTGACTATAAATCTCTTCATGGGACGGAGGGTCCAGTCGAGTAGTAACTGACATGACCAAGGACTCAAAGTCGGAGCCGAGACCATATAGGAGATAAGTGGTAAACTCCGTTGAAGAAAGCGGTTTACCAGCAGCTGCCATGGTGTCAACAAGTAGCTTTGTCTTGTGATAGTATCCAATGATGGATTCAGAACCTTTCTTTAAGGTAGCAAGCTGGAAATGAATTTGCACCAACTGAGTTTGAGTTTTGGATGCAAATAGTGTGTCGAGTAGGGTTGTCCATTGTCCGGTTCGGTCCGGTCCGACTGGCCAAACCCGACATTTTGTGAAGGGAGCACATCGGACCGGACTGGACCAGACCAAATTCGGTCCAGTTTGGGCTTTTAGCATTTTTTCCCCTTTTTCAGACCTTTTTTGGGTTTTTTTGGGTTTTACCGGTAAGGACCGGTTTGGAGTGGTATACTCCGGTCCAGTTCCGGTTTTCCACATGGGTAACCCGGAACCGGACCGGAGTATACCGGTCTCGGTCCGGGTTGTCCAAAACCGGTCCGGTTCTGGCCGGATTTGGCCACAACCGGTCCGGGTTGGCTAGTCCGGCCGGTTTTTTGGACAGCCCTAGTGTCGAGAGTAAGCCAGACTGCACGGGAAGAGGTCAGACCAATAACCTGGGCAATCAATGTCTCAGACAAGGAGGACATAAGTGCACTGACCAAAAAGGTGTTGGCCTTTTAAATACGAAACCATCTGAGCTTTCCACAACAAATAGTTTTCATGTGTAAGTTTTACTGTGACTAAATGAGGAAGGAAGGTAATGACATTATTGGAGGTTGAAGTCAGAGATGTGGAGGAAGAAGACGAAGGAGTAGCGCCAAAGCCAGAATTAGCCATGAGACGTGAGTCTTACTGTGGCTTTGATACCATGAACGAACACACAAGAATAAAGAATAATTCCCTCCGTTGTATTACTCTGTACCAATGTTAGGAATATTTATACACAGGAGTGTGTCTAACAAACAAAAGAATCTATATCCTATATTCATGGTAATGCTAACACGTGTATAGAAGTTTGTTACAAGACTATTCTCGAATATCTGTTGTGGCAGGGAAGGTGTGAACTTGAGGTGGCATATGTATCTGTGGTGGCGTGGCCTCCTTTGTGACCAGGACAGTGTGAACTTCAACATGCAGCATGAAACTGTACTGGTCCTTATCCCTTACCTTTTTGTGCACATTCTATGGCTGCTCAACAGGATGTGATAGTTATAATTGTTATGCTCTTGTATACATCTCAATCGTCAAATCATAGATGTTTTTTATTTCCTTTCTTTTTCTTTTTTAATATAAGTGGAGGTCACTGGAATCCAAAATTCTAAATTTTGTCCCATAAGCCCAAATGTTCAAGTCTTGTGGATTAACCAAAGCAGCACAACAAAGGAGTACTAGATTCTATTCTAGATAGGCCAAATAATGAGAGCGAAGCCTGACATGCCAAAACTATACACCTGGATTTTTTGAATGCTGTCAACAAATAGGTCCTTTATCATAGAAAACGAAAGCTACTTGAACTCTTATTTAACAGATTCCCACCCTTTTTCCTCTTTTCGGTTTTTCCTTCTTGTGCTTGTGTGGGAGTCTGGAAGGAGGTTAAAGAGATAATTAAAAGATAGTTCCCCCATCTCATCTGATTTGATACCTAGAACTCAAAACAAGTATAATCCTACTTAAAACTTTAACCAGCCAGTTCACTTAAAGAGATTCTCAACCTTAAGACTCACTTGGAGCCAGTTGGAGGAACAAATATTCACATAGGATGGAGGCATCCTGTGTTCCTACTACTAGCTCCTCCCCTATAGAACAACTCTAGCTCTTTAGCTCATTGCTGGGAACCGTAGGACTACAAGGATTGTCTGCCTTAAGGGTGAGAAAATATTCCGGTCCTTACCGAAAATTCCGCTATCGGATCCCATATTTGGGAATTTCCATAATCAGATACGGAACCGGAAATTCCGGCATTTCTTTAATGCAGAGCTTTTGAGCCCTGGTTCAAAAAAAACTAAATGAGATGACCGGGGTCAAAACGACCCAGGTCACACGTGATTGACTCCTTCATTCAAACTTCAAGCAAAAATTTAGAAAAAAAAGAACTTTAAGCAAAAAAAACATGGTGTTTGAAAATGGCAGTGCTGCCTTTCAAAATCTCCCCCCCCCACCGCCCACCGTTGTCGTCCCAGCCCCCCACCCTCCCTGCCGCTGCCTCCCGAAATCTCTCTCTCTCTCTCCCTGCCTCCTGAGGTTCTCGACGAGTTTACATCAAAAGAATCGATGAGATTGGGTTCTGGGTTCAATCCATGATTAGAAACCCTTGCTAGAGAGGCTTAGATCCAATACGAGTTCAGAAGGTGTTTTTGATCTTCTTGTTCTTGGTTTTTCCCGCCTTTTGAGATTTGCAGTGAGGGTTTTTGGCATGGTTGAGTCTCTGAAATTGAGATGATGGTTGAAGTTTCAGAAAGAGGTGGCTCTAGTCTTGAAGTTGGAAGCCCCATATGGAGAAAACAGTGTTGCGATTGATTCCTCTCCCTCCTCCCTCCTGAAATCTTTCTCTCTCACTCTCCCTCTAATGGAACCGGAATTTTTGGATTCCTTTTCCGGAAATTCCGGTTCCATTCCGGATAAATTTTGGAATGGAACCATAATTAAAATGTTGGTGCCAGTGGGAATGTTCCGGTTCCATCCATTCTGGTACTCACCCTTAGTCTGCCTGCTCTGATTCACCTCCCTTTATGCTAAGACTTCAACAGGTTGGGCTCCCATTTATGTACCATACTAGATTCACACTAAGACATTGTCACACACTTACCTCCATTGTACATCGGACCACGAATTTACAGATGATTTATATTTAAAATGCACATAAAGATAGAAAGCTCAATTGTATGCATGATACCATCTCAAGAGAGCATAAACCCAATTATATTTTTTCAAGAGTCCACTACGACAAATAGTCAACAGAAAATCATCAAAAAAACTGTTAAATTCAGTATAAGCTAAATGGTAACTTTATCCAATACCCAAATGCATGCTCCTTTTCCACGGGTAAGTTGAAAACACTCAACAGGTCTTGAACCCTAGACCAATTGAACACTATATAATATAAGGATATAACATTTCGGTCTTGAAAAGCTCTGAGGTTTAAAATCAACATTTTCTTATCCCTGATATTGGAAATCAAATAATAAGGTGATGTTTCAATGGCTTGTAAAGAAGGTAAAGTCAGTAGTCTCTTTCTATATGTTTAGTTCGACTTGGGGCTTCAAAAAGGCCACTCAAACTTGTACAAAATGAAAGGAGAATATACCTCCAAGTTATTTATGATTATAGCTATTGCTTCTTCAGATGCTTGTTTACAATCCTGGAATGATGAGTCTCCATATGCCTAAGAGAGCGAAAAAGAGAAACATTTGACAAATCATGTACATATTTCAAAGGGACTAGAAATAGATGCCCCACAATAGAACGTTTAAAGAAGAAGAAGAAGAAGAAAAAGGAATCTGTAACCTTTAAAATTGGCATAGCTCCAGTGTAGAACCTGACTGCATCAGCATAGGCCTCTGCTTTGATACACTTTCCAAGCCTAGCAGGTAGATCATAAATGAACTGCTCTTGATCACAAAGATGAAAGTTGTGTAACTCATACGTGGGAACTCCAAAAATTGTGTATAAGCAAGCATCCTCTACTTTGCAAGAAAAAAAAAATCAAAGAGACACAAACTGACAAGACTTCAATTCTTTTCATCTTTACCAAATAAAATGGCTCCATTTTGAATTTAACACCCCCTCCAAAATGATTAAAGAACTGCAACTTGCATTGCCGAGAAGTACATATTTAAATTCATCCCCCCCCCCCAAAAACAACCAATAAAAGAGAAACATTGCACTGATATGCAACTACTACAGTATACGTAGTAGGAGCATACACGGGAAATGCCTAGACAACCACTAATACGGGCTATTACACATCATTGGAGAGCCAGTAAGTTCAGCAGTTGATTAGCTTCTGTCAATGAGGCTTCTCTCAACTCTATCATTTATTATACGTCTCCTTCTCTTTGTTCAAAACTTGATTTACTTGGCAATTGACACCGTAAAAACTTGGATTAACCTTGAATGACAGCCAAGTTTCATTAGGTAAAATTCAAAAAGAAAAATCACAGCAAAATAGTCCACTTTTTTTTTCTAAGTAGCAAAATAGTCCACATATTCTAGCAACATATGGGAGATGCAACCATTGAAGGTCTAACTGTTACTGCTGCTTTAATACCTGAACTTTACGAAGAAGGTTACGTGTGGAATGCAATTTCTCTATGTGCTCTCTCTTTTCAAAGAGAGAAGTGTTCACACCATGGCTTCTCGATTGAACAGACATTATCTACATGCATAGACAAACTGAATGTGATTCCCATTTCTTTCCCACTTAAAACATAGAAAGATACAAAAAAAAAATTCCCACATACCTTCTCAAGGAGCTGTTCCATATTTGACTCCATGCCAACTATGTTACTATTCATCCTGTACAGTAAACAAAGTTCCACTAGTTATCTTCATATCAGATGCATAAAGAACCACAAAGAAACTTCACGAGAGAGACACACTACCACCCAAATTCTATATCCGTATCTTGGAACATTTATCAAGAACATGTATTGGAAAATAACAAGGATTGTCGCAACAAGTCACCAATCATGCAGAAATGGGAAGATATACCTCTTAATGGTATCCGTAGCACTTATGAATTTGTTATAATTCTCATAGACTAACATTTGCAAGTCAGTGTCAAGATTCTTCATCTCAGCCGCCATTTCTAAGTGCCTTTGCAGAAGCCTTTCTAAATTCGACTTTTGGACCTGCAAATTCGAAGCAAGCACAAAAGAGTAAAAAACTCGCAAAATCAACTCCAACCTCATCTTCGATAACATCACAATTTGCATTGCAATCTACCAGATTAGCCTCCCTGATTAAATATAATACTCGTGATATAACACGACATAAAAACCAATTAATGCACTTTTAGCACCCATTTCTACCAAAACGGCCCACCTTAGCTCCACAAAAGCAATAAATAAAAAAGAAGTGCTTACAAACAAGAACCGCATATACAAATATACGTATGCAGACGATATGAGAGGATTAAGGGGTACCAGGAGATTCATGTACTGGTCTGGATCGAAAGTGGGAGAGTTGATGTCATCCAGAGTGGTGCGTTTGGACGAAGACAAAAATGTCGTATCGGGGGAGGAGGACATTGAAGGATCGGGGGAGTAGAAGCTCGAGAGTAGATCTCTCATTCGCTTGGCCTTGTCGTCCAGTGGAACATCTTCGGTCCCCATTTTTGCTTCGGATTTCGCAGCTAAGAGTTGGTAATTCGAGAGTTCGATTGGAGATTTGGTTGCAAAGGTCAGGAAACGAAGCGTTTGGCCGCTAGGATGAGCAACGGGAGACTGTTGTCTGTTGAGGTGGTGATGAGAAAGTCTTAATGGGTCCAGACCATTCTGGCGAAGTGAAACGGTGTCGTTGGTATTTCGTTTTCTGAGAGCTTATAACGACTTGAAGGAGTTGCCAAGTAAAAAAAAACCGACTTGGAAGGAGTTCCTGTGGCATGTCCCATTAGAACGACATTAGTCACTGGGACTAGGGGTGAATAGCGGACTAGTCGGAAGCGGAATTTGACATTCTGACATCCGGTCCGCTAACTAGCGGATGGCCAAAATAGAGTCTGCTTCCGCTTCCGACTCTTAGCGGAAGCGGAAGCGGACTTAGCGGAAGCGGATAGCGGAATTCCGCTAAATCCGCTAAGACAAGAACAACCAAATATCAAAGACAAGAACAAAAAAAAAAAAATTCTACGCGACCAACTAGAAAAGAGAAACTATTTAAACAAATATGAGAAACAAACAACTACCTTAGAAAATGATTTCTTCATGACAAAACATCGTATTCAGGAGTTAGGCTCTATACACAGGAGAATAAGGCATATGGAATTTGGCACCAATAACAGATGGTTAGGATAAACTACACTCAATTTTAGCAGTACACCTTTGAGCAAGATGCATGCAATCCAATTAACAGTAAATGACATTAATCAAATGGAATTTGAGCAGAGTACTTCTGATGATTTTTCCAAGGCATGCACACCCCAAGAGACTGAAATTCCTAATGAAAACTGAAAGCAATGTATTTTCCTTCGTCAAATGCAAGTAACCTTACAACACAAAATGCAAAGCCACCATTTCAAACTTAATTTCATTTACTGCATAGCTCAATTTCTATAAATATAAAGTCCTTGCCAAGGCAGGCTGCATAGCTCAAGAGGCACCATGCTCTATAATACATAAGATGAACCCGGACAAATGAATAATCAATTATACCTTGGCTGTTTGTCGAGCAGCACACAGATTGACACTTGTGAGGCACCATGCTTTAGGTTTTCCTCGCCTGCTCATGATAGTGGAAATTTTTAACTGATACTATTATGGGGAAATGGGAATTCTAGAATGAAAATTTTACGAAGTAACAGGCATTCAGGTACTAACCACACTGACAAGACCAGCAGCTAATTCGTAATAATGAACAGTGATCTCAGTTGCGGCACCATGCAATAGTTCAATCCTAGTTTCCCTAGTCAAGTATGTGGTAACTCGCTCTCCATCAAAAAGAGCCTGAGAGAAATTGGTAGTTAAATGCCAAAATAAAATGCCACAATTTATCTTCCAATATGAATCTCTAAGCATGTTAAATTGACAATAAAATTAAAATGAAATAAGCGTCAGATCCATAGACGAATACAACCAAATCACTAACTACTGTCCAGTCTGCAAATATAAATATGATATCTCTGGAATCTGAAAGGAACAACAAAAATCAAGAGATCTCAACGAAATCGGTATGTACAAGAAGATGCGCAATGTTCTCATCCTTGAGCCATCACATATCACATGAAACTGACAGTTTCTGCCATTTTTATGTCATCATCTAGAGCAATGAATCATATGGTTCTAATTTATGCTTTGAAGGAAACAATCAAGGAATCTAGTAAAAAAATAGATACTCATAGAGCATAGAAAATATCAGGCATGGATAAGAGAGGATGACACAACACCTATAACTAAAGAGCATTGGATACCTTCAGGGGTCGCAATACCACTGACACATAGGGTGAGTGTCTGACAGGAAGAGGTTTATTAGTCATACTGAAAGTGGCCGTTATTCCCTTCAGCTGTCTCAAGTCCTACATTTATTTTTGAGGAAGAAATACCATGAATGAAAACCCACAATTATTTTTGAATAATCAATTATACCTTGGCTGGCCGAGTCTCCCCTGCTTCCTCGAGCTCTGAGAAGCGAGAACAAGTAGCGCTGGACAGTGGTGAAAGTCCCCGAACCCTAATATCGTATTGCGGAGCGGAGCGGAGCGAGACGGCATTAGGCAGAGGGCTGGGCTCAGGGTCGGGGGAGGGAAGTGTAAATTAGGGCTGCGGCTGGGGGGACTCGTGGGAGGGGAAAGGGAAAGGGAAGTTAGGGCTGCGGCTGGGGGGGACTCGAAGGAGGGGGAGGGGGAGGCGAACATTAGGCAGAGGGCTGATGGGCGATGGCTGGGTAACAAATAAATAAACAAATAAACGACGTCGTCCTATGTAAAATGGGACGACGTCGTTTTAAGTCAAGGGAGAAAAAAAATAAAAAACATCGGAACCAGATTTTCCGCCGAACCGGCGGAAAATTCCGGTTCCGGTTCCTCCCAAAATTACCTCCGGCTTCGGTTCCTGGAAGGGGCGGAGCTTATCTTCCCGGAACCGGTGCCGGAAACGGAACCAAACCTCCGCCGGAGGCCGGACCGGATTTACACCCCTAACTGGGACAGTTAATCCTAGATGAAAGGCCGACAAAAGGTATTCAGGCTAAACAATTATTTTTTTTTTGGGAAATTGATAATATAGTCACTAGGTTTATATCACGATTACGATTTAGTCACTAGATTTTATTTTTTTTACAATATATTCACTCAGTTCATACTCTCGTGACGATATGGTCCTGCCGTCCATGTTCCGTCTAATTTCTAACGGAATAAAATGTCAAGTCAGGGATTTAACACGTCAACGCCATACGTCAGTCAGAATAACACGTCAGACCCAATTTAATCAAAACTCATTGTTTATAATTAAAACCCCCAATGCTAACGACAGACATCTCCTTCAGACAAAACTCACCGTTTTACTTCAAACGAATAGAAACAAACATGGAAACTCAAAATTGGCTAAGTGTTCGTGATTCCCCCCAGAAGAAGAGAACACCCTTACCCTAGCGCATAGTGATTTCCACCCCTTGAGATTGATTTGAGGGACTCAGTTATTTCGAAACTTCAGATCTGCGAGTCGAAGCCATAGTCAAATCTATTCGTCGGTGATTTTTGAACATTGGGGGAACCCTATTTCCTTTCGTAAGGCAACCCATTTCTTTTCGCACCCACCTGTAAATGCCCATTCTTTATAGTCGTCTTTTGTATCTTACCCCTTCATTTATGTACCTTTTGTGCAGGTGAGTAAGTGGACCAAAATCTTGGTTTTCCAAATGAAAGCGTTGCAAGTGGACTCCGAAACCAAAAACGTCGCATGGTAGGACCACAAATCAAATTGTTTGTCTCTATTGATTGAGTTTTTGTAACAACTTTGTCATTATGCTTTTCGATGTCTTTTAGTGTAGACTCACCTGTAAATGCACATGATTTCTTATGTCTTCTATCGTGGTGTCCATTATAAAAGTTATAGGTCCTTATGTTTTGGTTGACTGGTAGCTTGAAACACATAGAGGTCATTAGGTTTTTAGACAAGAGCCTTAGGGTTTGCGAATGGTTGATGCTTTAAATGTTGTCGTGTGTTCCTGAGTTGAGGAGTTCCCTCATTTTTGAAATAGAAACAGAGCTTCTCGAGGAGGCATTGAAAAATTAAGTGCAATGCAAATTATTTTTGCTTGTTCCCCGATTGTATACATGTTGTATGTTATGGTTGTATATTTATTTGGGTTTTTTTTTTTGGAATTTAGCAATTTGATCCTTGGGTTTTACCTCATTTTATTTTTTAGTCCTTGGGTTTACTTTTTTCAAATATTAGTCCTTGAGTTTACATTTTTTTACGAAATGATCCTTCCGTTAGAGATCCGTTTGTTTCCGTAACGGAAGTGTCACATCAGCTGACAACTCAGCAGCTGATGTAGTAAGAGATATTGACATTTTAGTCCTTGTGTTTTACGCTGTTTTATTTTTCAGTCTTTGGGTTTAACTTTTTCAAACTTTAGTCCTTGATTTTACATTTTTTGACGAAAGGACCCTTCCGTCAAAAATTACTGTTCAAATTTTGAAATACCTACAAGGCCTAATTCATAGGCTGAGTTGTCAGCTGATGTGGCCCTTCTCAAACTATAGTATCTGTTATTTAGTGTTATTTATTCAAAGCACAAAAAAATGAGACATGATGTGTTCTATTGAGCTGCAGAAAGCATGTGGATTCTTTGAGTGATTTGATCCTCGCACCTGCCTTGTGGTAGGAAAGTAGGACCGTATTTTACAAAGAAAATCAATGACCTATAAGGCCTAATTCATATGTTGTGTTGTTAACTGATGTGGCCCTTTTGTCAAGAAAACAGACGGATCCCTGAAGAAAGGGTCAATTCGTAAAAAAATGTAAACACAAGGACTAAAATTTGAAAAAAAATAAACTGAATGTCTAAAAAAACGGAGTAAAATCAAAGGACTGAAATGTCAATTTTCCTTACAACATTAGCTGCTGAGTTATCAGCTGATGTGACCCTTTCGTTAGGGAAACAAACGGATCCCTCACGACATTTCGTAAAAAAATGTAAACCCAAGGACTAATATTTGAAAAAAGTAAACCCAAAGACTACAAAATAAAAGGAGATAAAACTCAAGGACCAAACTGCTAAATTCCTTTTTTTGCTTAATAGTTATTTATTTATTTGCAATATCGTTTATTTATTGTCTTGTATTATGCTTCTTTTTTGTTTGCAATAGATCGTGATTGACAGTAATATCTTTCAATTCATGCTTTAGAGAAATATTAACAAACTTGTTAATAGTTGTAGATCAAATTGTTATTAATTATCTATTTTATTTTGTAGGTGTACTACGAATATTGGTTCACTATGGTGGGCGATTTGTGGGAGAACTGGGTCAGATTTATAAAGGAGGGAAGGCGGACGATTTAGAAAAATTGAGTATAGATTACATCTTCTCAATTGAGATTCAGGTGGCGGTGCTTGATCTTGGTTATTTGAGGATGAGAACTTTATGGTATATATTCGATGACGAAGATTGGATGTGTATTTGGACATTGAAGAATGATAGGGACGAGATCGAGTTGATTAATAGAGCAGTTAGTGAGCAGCGCTCTATTCTGCATGTATACGTTGACCATCTAGTGAAAGAAGCTGAGATCATCGACACAGAGGAATTATATTTTACATACGTTCACAATGACAAGCTAAGTGTCCAAGCTTAATGAATAAATAGTGCACTTTCTACATTTTAGCATCGAAAATGAGAAAATTAGACTCATTTCAGATCAAACATTTTGTTGTTGAGCACACTTGTGGGGCACATTACGAGAACACAAAGTGTGGCGTGAAGTTTATGGCAGAACGGTACATGGCGAACTTCAAAGATCATCCTAGCTGGCCTGCAGCTGCATCATTGTTATCGAGCGAAGAGAATGACTTTGCTAATGGTTCATGGAAACCAAGCAGGCAGAACAGTTCAAATTCACACGGCAATATGAATTGGCACTTGAGAAGTGGAATCCTGACACCTTTGTGGTGTTGGTCAAATCTGGTTAGCACTTTAGAAAGCTCTACGTATGCATTTCTGCATGCAAGGAAGTGTTGAAACATTGTAGACCCATCATATGTGTTGACGGGTTCCATTTGAAGGGTAAATATGGCGGGCAACTCCTTTGTGCTATTGGCAAAGATGAGAATGACGACCAGAGGCGGATGCATGGGGGTGCGACCCTGGGCGGCCGCCACCCCTTGCATCCCAAAAAAAAAATTAGTTTAGTTTTTTTTATTTTATTCATAGATTGGCCTGGGCCTATGGAGACCCGATCCCCATAGGCCAGACCAACTCATGTTTTGCAGCTTGCAGGCCTGAACATCCACCATCGATACGTCTTTGTTAGGAACGGCGCTGGAACAAACTTTGAGACATATCTCTCCGATTTACCCCTCACTAACCACCAAAATAACCTTCCTTAATTATTCTACGAAAGAAACTATAAAAAAGACTAGCAAATCTGAAAAAAAAACTAATCAAATGAGAACGGAAACAGTTTCGTTCTCCCCTTCTAGGATCGTAGTTATTTAGCAACTGAAAAGCAAGAGAGCGGTCAAGAACTCTCAGCCCCACCAGTAGAACCCAGAAAGAAAGAAACGAGAATGAACCGGATTGATGGTCCTACCAGCTTCCATTGATCAGAACCGAAACCGGCTTGTTTGGTTGAGTTGGGAAAAATACCATGACTTCATGTAGAGACTTGTGGTACTAGTTTTCTAAAGTTCAGGGAAGCTACACATTTATAGAAGACAACGAGGTGTGGTCACAGAAAATTATGATGTGGGTTCAAGAAATCTGGAGAAACAGCCACAGAGGGAGAGAGAGAGAGAGAGGAACTCACAAAGCCCATATTTTTTGGTCGTCTTTCGAAGATAAAGAAAGAGACGAGAGAGAGAAAACTAAACAGAAAAAACAACACACTGTTATGTTTATTTTCTTTGGAAAATGATGAGAGAAAGAGTGTTGTGGTGAGAGAATTGGTGGGGTTTCTTCTCTGGTCTCTTTTTCGAGGGAATCTTCTAATACATTTCAGAAAAAGGAAGGGTGGTGATTCGGGATCGGTGTTATTTGAACACGTGTATTTCACCATTTTTACTTTTTCTTAGAAAAATAAGAAGTGGGAAGAAGTGGAAGAGAAAGAAGCTTTGGCGAAGGGGCTAAGCAGAAGTGGCCAATATTTTTTATTTTTGGTGGAATTATTTTTAATTAATTTGATTGTAATGTGAATTGAATGTAACCTAATTAGATTGAAATTTTGATTTGAATTATGAATTTTGATATTTTATGAAATTGGAATTTTTTTGGTAGTATCACTTTTAATTAATTTGATTGCAATGTCAATGGAATGCAATGTAATTAAATTGAAATTTGGATGCAATTGTCAAAAAATGCAAAAAAAAGTAAGATGCAGTTGTCACCTCTCAATTGCACATAGTAGTACGGTATGTGTATTCTAATATTTTTAATATTTTTAGTCTTTAATTTTCGATATTGTAACTCTAAGACAATTTTTTACATTACTAAGAGAACAATAATTTCTTGTCATTTCGCCTTTAAAATTCGACCCCCTTCAATTGGGATCCTGGATCCGCCACTGATGACGACATGTTCCCGATTGCGTATGTCGTGGTGGAAGTGGAGACCCGAGATTCATGGACATGATTTATGAATCTGCGTTAGACGATATTGGCCAGCAGAGGAGCATGACTGGGTATTTATGAGTGACAGACAAAAAGTATAATCATTTTCCTTATTTAATATGTTAGTGAATGTATTAAGTAATACTTAAGTTGTGTTATTTTCTTCACTTGCAGGGATTGAGGCTGATATTTGAGCTCGAGATGCCAGATGTGGAGCACAGATGCTATCTGGGACATCTTCATGTCAATTTGAAGGGCGATGGCTTCAAAGGTAAACATTTCAAGGATGTGCTCTGGGCGGCCGCAACTACCACAAACGTCAATGCATTTAAAGCCGCCATGATCCAGATCGAGGTGAACTATTCTGATGCACATAAGACACTTATGGAGCTTGATACAAAGCTTTGGAGCAGACACACTTTTAGTGTACATTGCAAGAGCGATATTCTCCTAAAGAACCTCGCTAAATCATTCAACGCTTGGATTAAGGATGCCTGTGACAAGACAGTAATAACGATATTGGAGATGATTTGTCGTCAGCTACAAATACGCTTCCACAAGAAGAAGATTGGTGTCGAGACTGCCCTCCAACAAGCACCCAACACCCTCTGTCCAAAGATTTTAAAAAATTTAAAGAAGATCAAATCCGACTCCAGGGGCTGTGTTTGTCAATGACAGAACGTTATGGAGTTTGAGGTGGACCAGCTAGATGCACCCAAGAGGGTGGTCGATCTGAAAGACCGCACGTGCTGGTGTGGTAAGTGGCAGCTATATGGAATCCCTTGTATCCACGCTTGTGCGACCATATATCGAAACAAGCAGAAACCAGAGGATTATGTGTCGGAGTGCTACAAGCTAACGATGTACTTGAAGTCGTACGAGTACGGGGTTCACGCCATGCCATGGCCAGATGAATGGCCTAAGGGGGACAATGAAGTAATATTGCCCCATTTGTACGGGTGCAACCTTGAAGGCCCAAGAAAGCTAGGAGAGCCCGATGAGCCGGACCTACCCTACAAAGTTAGTAGATGGGGGTGGTACGTTGTGAGATGTGGAAATTGCTTCACTGAAGAACACAACGATTGTTCTTGCCCTCAACCTGAAAATACTAACAAGAATAAGTGGCCTAAGAAAACAAGGAAGAGCACACCGGGTGGGGATGCAGGAGTTGGACCTTCAGGTGTGCCTATGGTGAGATTGTAGATGTACTTGCACTATATTTGTTTTTGAGTTCATCATCTCTATGTGTAGACCCGTGGCAGACCTAGAGTAAGAGAAAGGAGGAGAGAAGCTGAGAGAGGACGGGGGAGAGGTACCCATCAAACAAATGCTACTGGAGAAGATGCAGAAGCTGTAAATGAAGGGGCAGAACTGGGTGTAGATAGAGGCAAAAATGCAACTGTGGACGGAGGGGAGGTTGAAGCAGAAGATGGAGGAGCACTGCAATTGGGTTATGCTTTTAGTTTATAAACTGATGTTGGTACTTGTATTTTGTTACAACACTCATATAATGTTAGAACATATGTTATTTTTTGTGGAAAGTGGAAACCGATGCACCCATGAGTGCTTTTTTTATCACAACACTGATGTAATTATAGAATAGCTGTAAATGTTTGTGCAGAAAAATTTGCACTGATTTGCTTAGAGCGAATCTATTATTGTTGTCCACTTGGATTTGGAATTGGTATTGTGTATTGGTAGTTGTGTTGGACTTGGATTTGTTATTGGTTTTTGGTATTGGTATAATGTCAATAACATCCAGAAGACAACTTAACTAAAAAACACTTACAGAGGTAATATTGCCCAATAACAGAACTTCATTTCATAGATAGCTACACAATTGTTTTACAAATAGACAAAACACCTATTGCTATCAATCTACCTCACGAAACAAAAACAAAACAAAATACCACTTCAAATATACTTCACCTACACATATTTGTTACCTATTGTCAATCCAATACAACCCTACTATTCTTCCCCAACACAAACAGAAACACAAGGCAACAATGACAAAAAAAGTGGCTAACTAATCCTAATCATACGATCTTCTAAAAAGTGCAACCCTCATGGCAACAATGACACCCAAAGATATTGGCCTAAAAAGAATTTTGAATTTTCTTGCAGTTCGCTTCACCGAGGCCACCTCATTCTGCAGGTCCTTCACCTTCTTATTCAAAAAAGGTCTCACCTCCATCCCACGTGGGCAAACCGGAGGATCAAACCAACAAAAATAGTTGCAATGCCCACTTTTCTACAAAAACAATAACAAGGTCAGTCAAAATACACAAGGGAGCCGAACCCAACCATGAATTATGACACATACTTACTAAATTTGCATTAAAGTTTGCACAACCATAGAAACGCGTTCCTGGATTAAAATCAGTGCATGAGGCCTTCAACGGTGCTTTCATACCCGCAACTAAATTTTTAGAGCTACAAAATATTAGTTGATCCAGTTTGTATTTTCAATCACAGAGACAACTATCCTAAACTAAAAATAGCCCTAACATACATGAGAAGAATGAACAGAAACAAAGGATTACGTTTAAAGGAAAAGTTTCTGGAGAGGAAGAGGATAAAATGCTTTGTCTCTTTCCTCTTTCTCAACAGAAGAATGATAGATACGAGCCTAGCAAAAATAAAAATGACAAACCCAAACCCAAATACTAACCTTCCCTCAGACATTGTTGAAGAAGAGCACAACGATCCTCTCGTTGAAGACAACAAATCCTTGAGCAATCTGTCTAGGGTTTACGAAAAGGGGGAAAATGGTGAGAGAAGGAAGATCCTCTCATCTGCGTGATTTGAGAAGGAAGAATGTCTAATCTTAATGAAACAGTGAGTTTTGGGTTTGTTTGAGTAGTATTTTTGGTTTGTGCATTAAACGATGAGTTTTGTCTGAAGGAGATGTCTATCATTTAGCATTGGTGGTTTTAATTATAAACAGTGTGTTTTGATTAAATTGGGTTTGACGTGTTATTCTGGCTGACATGTGGCACTGTCGTGTTAAATCGTTGGCGTGATATTTTATTCCTTTAGAAATTAGACAGAACATGGACGGCAAGACCAGATCGTCATGAGGGTATGGACTAAGTGACCATATTATAAAAAAAATGAAACATAATAACTAAATCGCCAGCGTGGTATAAATCTAGTGATCATATTGCCAATTTCCCCTTTTTTAAGCAAATACAGCGGGATAGGAAAATGAAGGGAAAACAAAACCTGAAGTAGCCTAGAATCAAATAAGCTGAGGTTCTTTTGTGTTTAAATGCTTGCACACACAAAATACACATAAACAAAGTATGTTAGGATATATATAGATTACATAAAACATATCAAGTACACATGATCATCTTTTTCAAAGTATGTTTATGTTGTACATGTTGTATCATAAAAACATAGTGTAAGAGTTAATATGAGACATGTCTTAAGAAGTTATAAACTAGTGATATAATCTTTATTTAGCACATGATTATAAGTTATTAGTATGAGACATGTATTAATATGACATCATAACTAAAAAATATTTCATACTTAAGTCATTTTTCAGTATAAAAATTGTTTTTTTTTTCATAATTAAGCTCATCGATCGGTCGACATAAAATCGATCGATCGGATAAACACGGTGTCATTTAGATCTATCAAACTGATCAAACGGTTGAACAACATGTTTGATCGGTCAAGATACCCTCATTTTGCAGTTTGATGACCGATCGATAGAGCACCAAATTTGACTGACAATTTTTTTTTTGCCAGTCACACTATTTAAAGCCAAAACTTTCAAAACGATCGATCAAGTTTTTGTATAGATCGATCGCAAAGGACAACATCGTTGTAAATGCATTTTCCGATCGATCGTGTATTTTTAGGGGGGAAAGTCATAGTTAGCCAATAAGTTTGACCAAAAATCAAATAGTCCTTAAGTTTCAATTCGGCGATTTAAGCCGCATAACTTTTGGAAATCATCAATTCTCGTTCCTGTCTAAATTAGGCGTTAAATCCGAAATGCCCCTCCAAGACTAAATTTTAATAAATAAATAAAAATAATAAAATATAAGAAATAAATTTAAAATAAATATATTATTGAAATAAAGTTTCAATAGTTTTTTAAAAAAATATTATTTTTTATTTTTCATGAATTAATTTGAAATTTTCTCTTGGAAGGGCATTTTGGTCATTATGCATGATTTTCCGTTAGAATTAATGCCTAATTTAGACTGGGGCTGAAATTGATGATGTTTAAAAGTTATGGGGCTTAAATCGCCGAATTGAAACTTTAGGGGGCTATTAGATTATTTGCCAAACTTATGAGGCTAACTATGACTTTACCCCTATTTTTAGACAATCGATTTTCCTAAAAATATAGCGAGGATTTTAAAGCTGACATAGCAATCGATCGAGATTTATCGAGCTTTGAGAACCAGAATGCTCTCAGGTCGTGGGTGAATAGCAAAAACACACCCACGACAAAGAGGAGAAGGCACCCAACGCTCAGTAGTTATTTTCCTCAAACCGTAGCATAAATACCATCAGTTTGGATGAAAGAGTGTTTAGAATCGTTTAAGAGCAAGCCCAATCCCAAATTCATTGATTTTTTAGCATAGTGAATATTGAGAAATTTTGGCAAAATGTTTGAGATTTTAATGGAAATTTAGGTCGAATAACATACTTATTGCACGAACTAAACACAATTTCGAACAGATTTTTCATGATAGGCGGAGGAAGTGTAAACGAACATGTCAGCGCTCAGATCTCGTTAGGCTCCGAAATAAGTAGGTTTAGGTAATCACTAATGAAAAATCATTTTAGACCCTAAAGAACACCTAGAGGGGGTGAATTGGTGTTGATACTTTCTTTTTCTATGAATAGACAAATTTAGAATAAGTCCTAAATGAGTCTCATCTAGATCTGAAAAGTATTTAACAATCAACAAATATGAAGTGAAATATTAAACAAATATCAAAGAAAGATATCGATTAGAAATAATAAATCAATCACACACCAAGACACGAGATTTAATGACGAAGTGGAAAACCTTATCAAAGAAAAAAAACCACTCCGGGCTAGCAGGCACCAAAAATTCACTAGAAGATAAACCTTAGACCGGTGACTCAGACACGGGCAACATCTAGTTGCTTGATTCTGACAACTCCGAAGTAATAATCTAGGTAATCCAACCTAGACTCGCTCCCTTGCAGTTAACCCTCAAACTTATGAGGTTGTTCTTGTAAATCTCTTCAACACCGGTAACTCCGGCTGCCAATTTCCTTAAGCTCTCTGAAGGCTTCTCACAGGAGGTTGGTTTCAATGGTGATTCAGGTGATTGATGTAGGAGAGAGAAAATATAAACACTTTAGGTGCAAAGGTCTAAAAAATATTTCTCTCAAGCATAAGACGCCAAGGAATGAAGGAAATAATTTTTTTTTGTAAAAAATGCTTACATAGGCAAAAAAATATGCTCCAAAATATTATAAGAATTCTGCTTTCGCTAAGTCCACTAAGAATCAAAAGTGCAAGCGGACTCCATTTTTGTCATCTTCTAGTTAGCGGACCGGATGTTGGAATGTTAAATTTCGCTTCCATCTAGTCCAATGTTCACCCCTACTAAGGGAGATATTGCCGATTTTTTTTTCAGGTATGGATGGACACAATGTTCAACTTTGATTGTACAATCTTGAATGAGATATGACCTATCAGGCTGACAAAAAGTCAAGTTCAAATGATTAAGTGTTTATGAGGTTTAATATCGTCTATAAATTTAGATTGATAGTGGTAAATAAGAGTTAGATTTACGAGAAAAATCGTTTGATAATAAGTGTGCCGAGGGGGACTGTGGGTTTATCGGTACGATTGCTTTTATGTACTGCTGTTTGTGTCGAAAGTGCAAAAATATAGTGTTTCAAATGTTAAATTAAATGAAAGATCATATATACATTAATAGGTGTTTCATGGAGAGGATATTCAACTTTCTAAAAATCTGAGTCAAGAGTCCGGTGTGAGCTTACCACATAGTGATGAGGATTTAGAGAGAGATAGCTCTAACGGGATGGAGGAAATGTTAACCGATGTTCGTGCAGGGTTAGAAGGTGTGACAGGGGTTGAAACAGAGAACCCAGATATTAGGGAAACCTCCACTTCGGGACTGAAGGCTTCACACTATTTGATAAGTTATGGAAAAAGTTAGAGCGTGAATTGTATCTTGGATGTAGCAAGTTTAGTGAGTTGTCATTTACAGTTCGATTGTTGCATTTGAAGTCAGAGAATATGTTTTTGGTTAAGGCATTTGATATGGTGTTACAATTGATTAAAGAGGCATTGCCAAAGGGGGAGACGTTACCGAGATTGTTTTATAAGGCGAAATAATTACGAAAGGATATTGGATTCAATTAAGATAAGAATCATACATGTCAGAATGATTGCGTGTTGTTTTGAAAGGAAACAGTGAGTTAGACAGATGTGATAAGGACCTCACTAGAGCCCGAGGAAAAATGAGGCTTGCAAGCATCATTGACAAGCCACATGACAAAGATAGGCCTAATCATGACATGCCTAGCAGCACATTGGCATGCCCCAAGGCATTGCCAAGACAAGACATGGGCCAATTAGGCCACAAGTCTCGACATGACTCAAGAGAAGCATATGGAGAGGTAATGCTCAACGACTTAAGAGGAGCTGAGAAGCATAACGAAAGTGTCACCACAAGACCATCAGTCGTGGAGGCGCAACCAAATGTGCATGGGAAGCCGATGCAATGAGGTTCTCAAAGCATAGTGGAGCGCATTGATGACTCCACCCTATGGCCACCACCCACGGTTGTGCAGCCAAGTGTGCATGGACAGTTGATGCAAGATGGATCTCGAGGCCAAGTGGAGTTGATTGGTAGCACCACCACACAACCATCGGACACGGCGGCGCACAGAGGAGCACATAGGAGATTGATCAAAAGACTTAGGAGATCATGAGATCATTTTGATATCATCACCCTATACGATGGTGGGGCATCGACGGAGAACAACAGTGACAACCACCACAAATGGCTAGGACTGACCATATAGGGTAAACTGCATGTGGGATCCATATATGGCCGAAAATCTTTATTTTATGGGAGTTATCTTTTTGCTTTTTCATCTAAAATATTACCATGTTGGTCAGATTCAATTAAGGAAATAACCTTGGTCCTTTTTTAAAAGATTGTTCTTTGATTGAAGTTAGGAGTCTTTCAGGCATGTGGCAATTACCTTTGCTCCCAATATGGAAGCTTATGGTCAGCCACATTCACTAACCTCAATACGATCTTGGATGATTGATTAATTGGCAATCAAGGTTTTCCTTGTGAAAAGAAAGCCCTATGCCACCCAAGCCCATGGATGACTTATAAATTTCTCTTCGTGGCACCATTTGTAAGCATCCATTGAATATTTATCAAATTGATATAGAAGTCTCCAAGGGAGTTTTTTTCGTCTATGTGCCTTTATTTTCCGTGTTCAGGGATAAGCCTGACACTTGGGCTAACATGGGTACTATAGTGCTTGAGGTTAGCCAGACACTATTGACACTTGTTAAACTTGACTTGTGCTAGGTTAGGTCGGTCAAGGTGGGGGCAATCATCGACTGGGATTAGAGCTGGAAGCTAGGGCTAGTAGAAGGGTGTTTGGGGTTAGGTGTGACATCTCATCTGCTTGGTTAGAGGTTCATCATTGGGTTAAGCCGATTTTGTTCTACAATTGGGTTCTAAATTTGTCTCGGGTATCAGTCCATTCGACCTCAGGCTTCCTTATCCATCTTCTCAACCATCAATATTTCTTTAATTTCTTCTTTCTTTTCTTTTCTTTTGGATATGATACTTGAGATACATTTTCCTTTTGAATGCTTCACTGGGCGCCCAAGGAGTATCAATTGAGGCGTGGCCTAAACACGACTATTCACAAGTCCTTACTTGTGAGGGAGATAGGCATTGGTGAGAGGTCTAGCTCGAGGACTCTTTCATGATGTCCAATATGTGGGGTGTCTCGGTGAAATTCAAAGAGGTCTTACGCAAACGAATTCCCAGAAAAGTGTTGCGTCATTTTCCTTTAATCCCTAAACTTAAACTTTTATTTAACTCAAAAGATATAGCTCAGGATATGAGATGACATAAGGAGAAACGGGTCGATGATTGGGAGAGTATGAGACATCATGCAGATTCATTGGTTTGAAAAATTTTGATAAGGACCATAGTTGGTTTGCTAAAGATGCCCGCAACGTCCGCCTTGGTCTTGCTTCGGACGGGTTCAATCCGTTCGAAAACATGAGCAATGCGTACAGTATTTGCCCAGTCATTGTATTTCTATATAATTTGCCCCCATTAAGGTGTATGAATGTCTCATTTTCACTGATGACTCTTTTGATCCTGGGTCGCAAGTTATAAGGAAATGATATATATGTATATTTGATCCTTAGTGAATGAGTTTAAACAACTATGGGAAGATGAAGTTGAGACATATGGGACAACATTTACGATACATGCAACTTTGATGTGGACCATAAATGATTTTCCAGCATATGTCAATTTATCTGGATAGAATACCAAAGGGAAGTTGGCATGTCCAACGTGTAATTGAGATACTGAATATAAGTGGTTGAAGCATGAGAGAAGAATGTGTTATATGGGTCATAGGAGATACTTGACACCGGGGCATGCATGGAGATTTGATGTGGATACGTTTGATAGAAAAGAAGAACATATACTTCCACCTAGGGAGTAATTGGAGAGGAAATATTGGAACAATTAACGCATGTCGGGGAGACTATCTTTGGTAAAGCGTTAAAGAAGAATATGGAAAAAAAGAAACAATCGTCGTAAAGTTTGAATTGGACGAAGAAGAGCATTCTTTTCCAACTGTCGTATTGGAGTACATTAGGATTACGACATAACTTGGACGTGATGCACATCAAAAAGAACATATGTGACAACATGATTTGGACGGTAATGAACATCGAGTTCAAGACCAGTGATTCAGCGGGTGCATGTAGAGATTTAGCTGAAATGGAAGTCGGATCGAATTGATGCCTCAAGTGTTGTATAATTTAACTCAGGAAGAGAGAAGGCAGGCCTATGTGTGGTTAAAAGATGTGAGACTTTGCAATGGTTACGTTGCTTAGATTTCACGTTGTGTGAATCTAGATGAGTTGAATGTTTCTGGAAAGAAAAGTCATGATTCTTATGTGTTTTTGTAAAGGGTTCTTCCAGTGATGTAAGGGTGGGATTTTTATCCGGCGAAAACCGGAATTTCCAGTTCCGGTACGGGAACTGGAATCCATTTTAAGGAAATTTCGGAACCGGAACCAGAAATTCATGTTGAAATGTCGGAATTTTCCGATTCAGGAATTTTTAAAAAAGAAAAAAGAAAAAAAAATTAATTCAAGGCTCAAACGCTGCGATTTGAGCCTTGGTGCTAAAAATAATAATAAAAGGGCTACCTAGTTCAAAATGACCCAGGTCACACCAGAGACTTCTGTCTCTCGACTCTTCTAGAGTCTTCATCAAAGCCTCTTGCTCGCAGGGTTCAACGTGGGTTGCTGCTGGTGTGAAATGACGAGAAGCGCCAGAAGGGTCACGAGGAAGACGAGTGGGCAACCAGAAACTGGACGGGACAAAGCCATTAGGGTGAGTGGTTGGTTGAGTTTGTCTGTTTTTGTAGGAAATAGCACTGACGGCAATGACAGAATGGCTTTTCAGAGTCTCCTTTTCTTTCAAGCACCCAATTTGACCGTGCTTTAGTGTCCTTAACGTTCACTTGTATTACTGTGGATTCATTTATCGTTTCCTCCATTCTTTATTTCTTTTTTCGATTGCAGTCGTCTTTGTGTATACTTTGAGGTATTGTTGGTGTTATATGTAGAGGTGTGAGGAAAAGTTCAAAAGGGTTTCAGAGAGAGGAAGGTGGTAGGTCCTTCTCTCTATCTCTCTCATGCACTGAGCATGAGGGCAGTGGATGGGTTCGTGTGGATTTTGAGGGGGCGATTTTCGGTTTTGCACTTTGTAATTTCTAAGCAATTTTTTGGTTTTCCTTGCTTTTGCAAACCAGGTCACGCGGGAGACTTTAGTCTCTCTCTCAACTTTCTTCCTCCCGAAACCAGGTCGTGTGGGGATGGTGGTTGTCATGCAGATTGCAGACTTCTTCCTCTCTTAATCGAACCTAAATTTCCGGATTCCGTTTCTGAAAATTTCGATTCTATTTCGGAATAGAACCAAAATGAAATTTTGAGTTCCAGTGAGTACCGGAACTGGAATGACCCTTACAATGATGATCCAAGGGTTGTTAAGAAAGACATGGGTGGTGCAATGACCATAGTTTTGGTACGAAAGCCATTTTCCGAGGTAATGGCAAATAACTCATAGTTTTATGGATACATATATTTCTGATTTGTTGTTTGACATATTATGTGAGTCCTACGGTAAAATCTACTTTGCTCTATAATAATCCATTTCGGACAATAATTGAAAAAATATATATCTTTATAAGTATAAAAAAAGTAGAAATACCTATGAATTATATTTGTTATTTCATTAATAAAGATAAAAAGTCATGACAACTCATTTTCTATTCATTTTAAATGTACTGCTAATTTCGTCTCACACTTTAAAACTGTAATTTATTCCCTCTAACGAGAAAATGTTTTCTAAATATCATTTTTGATAAATTTTTAAAAACTTTACACCGAACAAATTGGAAGAATGTGTCAATAGTTCATCGCCAAAGAAAGGATTACTCCTTAATACTAATATAAAACAAAGTAGTTGCAGTCAATTCTACGTAGAAAACTATACATTTGTTTATTTAATTAATTAAAAGGGAATTTGACATTTTAGTCCCTAAGTTTATACCTTTTTGCATTTAGGTCATTCGATTTCAAATTTTAAATTTAAAACCCTTATATTTTTTACCTTTGACCAAGAATTCCTTCCGTGTGTCTTCCGTCCATGCTATCAACGGAAGCTCAAGCCAAGGTATTTGTATGTCCACGTGGCATGGTAGTAAATTAGTTCACCTGTCCACGTAGTTTGTTGATAGAAGGCCAAAGCTTTCTTATAATGATCTTTGACTTCATCTTCTCCTACCTTTTGCCGCTGCTACTCCACACCACAATGGCTTCGGAGAAGAAACTAAGCAACCCATGAGGTAGATCGTCCTCAACATTTCCGTTGGTGAGAGCAGTGACCGTCTCACCAGAGCCGCCAAGGTGTTGGAGCAATTGAGTGGCCAAAACTCAGTCTTCTCCAAGGCTAGGTACACAACAAGATCGTTCGGAATTAGGCGTAACGAGAAGATTGCCAAAACCCAGTCTTCTCCAAGGCCAGGTACACCGCCTAGCACTTTTATCTTTCAGATCCTCACGATAAGCACTCTCAAGGCTTCGCATGCCTACTTTATTAGCTGGATCCGCAGGGCAGAGCAGAGCACGAAAGACATCGAAGATTGACCTTCATCTTCAACCAATGAGGGCCTGGTTCCATAGAAGGAAGAATGGCAGGGGCCCTATCGTACAAAAGGGACTGAGAGTGCACTAAGCGCTTCTTTTAGATTAAAAAAAACGGGTTTGTGCACTTTGAGAGTAGGTCGATACCGTGTTGGTCGTCATTGTATGGATGCAAATCTCGAGTTGGAATTCAGAGAGTCAAAAAGGTGGATTCAATGAAGTGGTTCCAGATGAAATATTAAATAATGGAATTACTAAAACGTTCAAGTTTTGTTGAGTTGTTACCTTTCATCAGTTGTTTACCAGGATTTTTATTGTTGGTCGAAGAGAGATTGAGTTACTTTAGTTTGAAGTAATTTTTTGGTGATTTCATGTTTTGACTCGTGATGCTTTGATATATGGGAGTATGTTAATTGTCTCTCTGCTGCACAGCCAGCAGGTTTTTCATCTGCGTTAACCTGATTGCCATCTGAATATTGCTTCCTGGAATATGGCCTACGGCTCACTTGAAGGGGTTTTTCTAGTACAATAGGGACAACTTGATACTTCATTTTTCTGTTTTTACGCGAAGGTTGCTCTTCAGAACCATTTGGATGACCCTGTATGTCCAGTAAGTCACTCATATCCTAAAATTCAAATGTTTCAGGTGGACCACCAATAGAGTGAGACAATCTTTTTCTTCCGCCGACTTTATCCAGAGACAAAAACTCTCTATCATAAGGTTGGCCAACTAACACTGGATTCCTAAAATCAGAGAAGAAACTTGCAATAATATTAGAGAAACTGTTTCCTTTTCATAGGATCTTGTGCAGCTACCAGAAGTTGGGATTACAAATCATCTAGGGATGAGGAATCTGTTGTATCAATCATCATTTCTGTCTTGGCATCGTCAGAATCCAGGAAGGAAAAATCGGCTTCATGCCCAACAAGTATTTCATTGCTTCCATATAGCTTCTGGAACCTCTCGGCTCTCACTATTACACTTCAGGATAGAATGAGATACAATCACCAATTTTAAATGATGGCTTGGGGAAAGAAGACAGATTGCTATTAGAAACTTTGACGAAAGAAATAGTTTTCGTCCCGTCCTGTGGCCCATGGTTATCATGGTGTATTCAACAGTCTTCCGTTTCTCTAAGGAATATAAAGTCAAAGATCAAGCTTTTGGTGTTCTGATCAGTAAACTACGTAGGCACGTGACATAATTTACTACCCTGCCACGTGGACATATAAATGACGTGACTTGAGCTTAGATGGAAGATTGACAAAAGAATTTTTTTGTCAAATGTGGAAAATAGTTGGGGTGCAGGACTTTTCAGGAGGTCACACATCCTAGTACTACTCTCGCCCAAGCACGCTTCACTGCGGAGTTCTGATGGGATCCGATGCATTAGTGCTAGTATGATCGCATCCGTTATTTGTGTTGCAATGATTTCTTATATGGATCACTCTTAGAGGGGAAGTAAATCCATTTACGGGTATCAACGTCGCTAAAACAATTTTTCGTCATGTATTTTTCTTCTTCTTCTTTCGGCCAGAAAAAGTGGAGTGTTTTTTCCGCTTGCAAATCTTCTTAAATTTGAAATTTGAAATCGAAGGACTCAAATGTAAAATGGGTATAAATCTAGGGACTAAAATGTTAAATTCCCTAATTAAAATTCTAGATAATTTTGGATTTGAACAACTAATACATAGTCGAAATTTAAATTTGAACTTAACTACCACACTTTTAAAAAGAAAACTTATAATAACTTTTATATTAATGCTTCACTTTTTAATAAGGTGTGCTCCGTGGCCTGAAAATATAATCAAATTGGATTTTTTATTTTTATTTTTGTGATCGGATATCCAGACTAATTTTACGCGTAATCAGACTGTATTGGACTAAATTGGCAGAATATTCCTAGATAAGGTCCGAATTAAAAAGTGTATACTTAGCTGGCGTCACACCGCACGCCAGCCTTTACACCGCTACGAAAAACCATAAAACTCTTTACAATATTGCCTCACCTACTACCTACCGGCACCAGCTCACGTTTCTCCCCTATAAGACCACCGTTCCAGGGCTGTTCTAACCTTCCTTCGCCTCGCTTCTCAACCATCCTTTCCTTCTTCTCCGCCTCCCTCCTATCTCTCTTTTCAAAAGCTCTTTCGGCTAAAGTCGAATTGTTCCTTCCCGCTGCTTCATTTCCTATTGCAATAGCTGTTTGGGTTTCAATTGTTTCAAAGTCTTTAGCCCAATCGCTGAGATCTGGTAGAAACCCTAGGGTTTTCTAATTCAATTACCTCAATGAAGTTAGTTTTTCTATGACATTCACCAGCCTCATGCGTCGGATTCGTTTGCTTCATTCGTTCTCTGTTGTGTTTCTCTACTGGTTCTACGTTTTCTCATGAATTAATCCCCAGATCTGAATATTCGTGTCAGATTGCCTAATCCTTACTAATTGCTAATTTCCATTGATTTTCATAAATTTCTTATCCAACTTCGTGCGATTAAGGCTTTAGATCCCCCGTTTGGTGATTTCTGTTCGGGGGAGAAATATATTAATGTCTTCGATTCAACGATCTGCGAGTTCTGGATCTGACGCGGACCCGCGATACGCGGCCGTTGACGAGAGGAAGAGGAAGAGGATGCTGTCGAACCGCGAATCTGCGAGGCGGTCTCGGGTGAGGAAGCAGAAGCTGTTGGAGGATCTGACGAATGAGGTCAGCAGGTTGCAGATGGGTAACAGCCAGCTGGTGCAGAGCATCAACGCCAAGGAGCAAGCCTACGTGGCATTCGAGTCCGCGAACAACGTCCTCAGGGCGCAGGCTATGGAGCTGACCGATCGCCTGCGGTCCCTGAACTCCGTCCTTCAGATCATCGAGGAGGTGAGCGGGTTCGCCATGGATATTCCGGAAATCCCCGACCCGCTGTTGAATCCTTGGCAGCTCCAATGTACGATCCAGCCCATCATGGCCTCTGCGGACACGTTTCTGCGTTGATCAGAAATATCAAAGGCGCTCAGCCTTTTCGTGTGATTCATTTGTCTTAAAGACGTCCGTGGTGGTTTATCCCATATAACGAGAGTACCCTATGTAGCTCAAGTTTGATACGTCGTCTGATAGAGAGTAATTTGAGTCGTTTTGGTTTTCTGTATTGGTATGTGAAATTTGTTTTATGTGGTTTTCTGGTAGTCATGAGAGTCATCTCTTTGTTGTGGTTTAGTTGTGTTTATGGATGTATTTTGGAATTGGAAATTTGTAATTTCATGGTTTGAGCCGCCGTTCTCCTAATTATGCTTCCCGATCCTCAACAGCTCTGTTATCCTTTTTCTTTCGCTCTTAAGCGGCTCCTTAATCTAATCGGCATTACCCTTTTTATCATGTTCAGTTCATTCGAAGTTGTTCGTGGTTGGAGAAACTACAAATTCAATTAAGGGCTGATTGATTGTTAGAAGTTCTTGCTTCAGTAAAGCTATTTCCACAGACTCGTATAGATAAACATTTTCTAGTTTGATCCTCTTCATTTGATATGGTAATTTTGGTAAATTGTTCGTTGATCGCTTGATGGGATATGTGGTATTGGCAATGATTATTTGATTAAGAGCCTTTATAATATACTCTCCTAATTGCATAGAAACAGGAAAATTGTAGAGATCATAATCCTAATTCTGGACACAAGACCACCAACTTTGTTATTCCACTTTATAAATATGGAGGCAAGACCACCGACTTTCAATTATTATTTTCGTCTCAATTGGCCGGCGATGCGATGGTGGAAAAACTGGGACCCGGACAGTTTTCTTTTCCTTTCTATTGGTTATCCACAGCAATGTGATAAGAATAGCAAACATAGACCGTCGGCCTGGACTCTGGAGTCAGCAGTTAAATCTATAGTTGAGAAACGATTGGAATCCCAACCTTATCTGTACTTTTGACTTGGGGGAGATAATCACGATAACTGATTGCGTGAGAAACTATTCTTTTTGCTGTTGGGATGTATCCGAGTATAAAATATCACGATCAATAGTCTAACCAGTTTTGACAAATGCCTTTTCTTTCGTCTCAACTATCTTGTCTAGCATTAGACAATGGCCAAGAAAAAAACGACCTAGGTTATGTTCGTGTTGAGTAAAAATGTAGGATTTTAGAGAAGTTGTGAATTTTTATGTTGAATAGTGTTTTATTGGTGTTTGTGTAAAGTGGAGAGAGAAATGATTTGATGTAATTATTTAATAAAAAAGTATTAGAGTTATGTGAAAAAGTAAAGAGAGAGAAAATTTATGTTGAATAAAAAATTAAAAAATTGTTGGAGATTGTGTAAAATGTATTGGTGTTTGTGTTTGAATTCTAAACATGTTCGGTGATAGATTTGCGAATATAGTTAGAATCCTGAAAAAGTCTGAAAACGAACATTACCTAGTGTTTATCTTTACAATAATCAATATTCTACGGGTTTCGATACGCAGCCATTGCGGGAGATGGGAGTGGGTAACTGATAAAATTATCTCACTTGTCTTGAATTTTGAAAACCACGTCGCGTTCAGATTTCGTTATTTTATTCTTCCTTAATATAATAATTATCTATACTTTCCCCTCTTTCCTGAGTTGTTATTATTGACTCTTCTCTCTCCTTCAGCACACCTATAAAAATTTTACCCCATTTATATCTAAAAGAACTCGAGTCGTTATGGGTGAAAAGTGCTTCTATATCGTCTTTAAATCCTATGTTATATATTTAATCACTTTTAGTCAACCCAAGAGAAGAACCTCTAATTAAAATATTTTACTGTTCTGCAGACTGCAAGATGGAAACGAACACCTTCAAACATAAGATGGTATTACATGGCATGGAAAAGCAGCATAAAGTTTCAATAATAAACCATAGTGTAATTCCATACAAACCAAAGGGGGATATGAAATTTAACCATGTAAAGATCTTCGTTGTCTGAACTAATTCATCCCCTCAGTCCTCGTAGGTGCGGCACTGGTCGGTCTCCGGGTTGTCCTTACAGTACTTCTCCAAGGGGTCTGAGTTTTCTTTCTTCTTGTCCCGTGCATGGCTAGCCGCCGCGCTCAACTCCTCCACCTCATCCCAGGCTGCAACGCACTCGCCGCTGACCGGGTCATCTGAGCAAGTCTTCTCAGCCTGCTTGATGCTCTCGACCACCTTCTCTGTTATCTTATCGGGGGCTGCAGCCAGTGGTCGGACATGCATGCGACCAGCTCCAACTTGGGTGGACCTCTTCCAAGGGTGGCTGAGCCGGAGCGAGGGGAACTTGATGGTCTGGACCTTTGGCGAGTCTGCGGCCTTGGCCATGACACTAGGGCTCGAGAGGTTTAAACCAGCTATGGCTGCCATTGTTGTTGTGCTTTTTTCTTTGGTGAAAGTTCTTTGGTACGGTACTTTGTGAAATATTTTGAGTGTTGGCCGGGGACATGGGCCAATGGTAATGAGCAGCTATATTCTTGGTACTCGTAATGTTTTATGAACACACATTTCTTATCAGGTGAGAGCCAATAAAAAGCTTCCACGTCATACCGACCTTGATATTTCAAGTAAAAATATATATATTTTTTTCAAATTCCCAATATTCTCCAGTAGCATAGGCTTAAAATTTTGCATGGCTTGGAAGAGAGTGGGTGACAAAATAGGGAGATAAGGTAAAAATTGATGAAAAAATTCGGAATTTTTTTATAATAACAATAAAATTTTAAAAACAAATCGTTGGTATTAGCAGGTGATGGAGCCAAGAACGGCCAGGCCCAGCAGATGACCCAATCATTCACGTCTTGAGGCCCTAGAGCAAAGAAATAATTGGCTATCGATTTCAATTTTACAGAAATTCATTTAAAGAGTTTTATAGAGGTATTTTGGAGTCGTAGTTACGAAATTATCTCTCACACGCTTGCTTCTAAACTCAGCTGGAAAGTAAGAGCACTGAAGCATGCAGCCTTATCAAGTTGGCTGTTTGGTGACCAAACCCTCAGTAGGAAATATCGACGTTGGGAAGTTTCTTGTCGTCCAGGCGTTTTGTTTGGATTGAGACCGGACGGTTCTGACATTATTCAAAAAAAGAAATTGTTTTTGTCTTTTAACAATATAAAATATCAAAAGCCGCTTAACGATATCGGTGGCAATTGGAAACGTATTGGCAACTTCTCCTCTCGCTGGAAGTTAAGAACGGGAGAAAGGCAATCGAATTACGAAATGCTAGTTCGATAAAAACCGTAAAACATAATTAAAAAAGAACAAAAGAAAACGTGGCTTTGCAAGAGGAAATGTTCCTCCTCTTTTGAACCAGCACTCAAACCTTTTTCGAAGCAAACGTGTGGCGCAACCTCGTCAACATGTCCAGGAGATATTTTACAGAGGCTCGAGCTGTAGGGTGAAGCTGAGCCCTGAGACATACAGGGGCGGGCTACGTTTATGTTGGATTCTATTGAATCAAGGAGAAGGATCGACGATGGAGAGAGAGAGCACCAAACCTTCGTGGGAAAAATACCAATCTGTATAGTATATTGAACTAATGAAATAAACCAAACCTTTATTTTATTATTTTTCGTGTGTTTCTCGATAGGATTCAGTGAAAAAGTTAAAAAGAAGGAAATTTGAATAAATATTATCATAATTTATTATTATTATAATATATTTTTTTATAATTCGGGCAACAAACGCCCCCTGATGCTACTATCACTGCTGCTACTACACCTGTACTGCACGGCACGAAAAAAAAGTGAGTACTACTGCACCGCTCTAAAACCAATGATGCGCCTTTACAAATGCTATCACCGCAGCCTCTCTTTCCTTGCTCTCTCGGTCTCCGCTCACGCACCTCCTGCTGCCCCTTGCTCGCTCTCTATCGGTCCTCCCGCAAGCCTCAGGCTCCGTCCCTTAAGAAACGCCGGTGGGTCCGTCAAGAACGCCTCTACCATGGCCTCCTCTAGATTGCGCAATCTCGTATCTGTCAACGCGGTGGTCGGCGAAGACGACAACGGTGGAGGCTCCAACGGCGCGGTTTCTTCGGCCTCTACTATTTCTCCAAATGAAAATGAAGGTACTTTTGGAAAAACGACTTCCGCGGAATCATTTTCGCTTTTATGTCTTTTTCTCTGAGTAGCGGAATTGTATCCGGGAATGGTGACCAAATTCAATAGTTTAATCTGATCTTTTTTGCTGGAGAAGCCTCGTTGCTTTACACGGGTCTGTTGGTAAAATTCGATTCGTGTTTCCTTTACTTGAGTTTGATGATTTTGGTTTTTACTTTGCTCCAGCTTAAAAAGTTAAAAGCGTGTATTGGTCAACTTGGACGTCTTACATTATTTGAGCTGGTCTTGTTAAGATTGCGTTTCTTTAAATTTGAAGCGAATCCTCTATCATATTCCGATGGTGTCCAATTTGTTGGTATATGTATCGAATTTGAATTTGAATGATCATTGCAAGGACTGCTTTTCTTCGTACTTATCCCCGATGGAAATGAATTTATATCTGTAAGTTGGTTAATTCTATTTTGTACTTTCATTGTGTAGACGATTCTATACTTGGAGTTGGGTATCGGCTTCCTCCGCCAGAGATTAAGGATATTGTGGATGCTCCACCTCTTCCCGCGTTGTCATTCTCACCCCATAGGGATAAGATACTCTTTCTTAAGCGGAGAGCTTTGCCTCCATTGTCAGAACTAGCGAGACCAGAGGAAAAGTTGGCTGGTATTCGTATTGATGGAAAATGTAATACTAGGAGTAGGATGTCATTCTACACTGGTATTGGGATTCATCAATTGATGCCTGATGGTACACTAGGCCCGGAGAAAGAGATCAGTGGCTACCCGGATGGTGCCAAGATCAACTTTGTCACATGGTCACTAGATGGTCGGCATTTAGCATTCAGCATCCGAGTGGACGAGGAAGAAAACAGTAGTAGTAAGCTTAGAGTATGGATTGCTGATGTGGAAACAGGGAATGCTAGACCTTT
Source organism: Myrica gale (assembly GCA_963930655.1). NCBI lineage: Eukaryota > Viridiplantae > Streptophyta > Magnoliopsida > Fagales > Myricaceae > Myrica > Myrica gale. The sequence goes on from OZ005614.1 coordinate 13,496,915, forward strand.
GTTTCAATCGCCTGATATCTATCTGAATCCTGTTTTTGACAATTTTGTTTGGGTTAATAATTCTACTCTGTTAGTTTCCACCATCCCCTTATCTCGTGGAGACCCACCAAGTAAACCTCTGGTTCCCATCGGCCCAAAGATACAGTCCAATGAGCAGAAAAACATTATTCAAGTGAGAACCTTCCAGGATTTGCTAAAAGATGAATACGATGAAGATTTGTTCGACTACTATGCAACTTCCCAACTTCTATTGGCTTCTTTAGATGGGTCAGTGAAGGAAATCGGCCCACCATCTGTGTATACATCAATGGACCCATCCCCAGATGAGAAGTACCTTTTGATTAGTTCCATTCACAGACCATACTCTTTCATTGTACCATGTGGAAGATTTCCTAAGAAGGTCGATTTATGGACAACTGATGGGAATTTTATTAGGGAACTGTGTGATTTGCCCCTTGCTGAGGACATTCCCATTGCATCCAATAGTGTGCGAAAAGGGATGCGCTCTATTAACTGGAGAGCGGATAAGCCGTCGACACTCTACTGGTACATATCTGAAATTCTACTTGTGTATATGAAAAATACTAGTTTACTAAAAACAGGAGCTGTAATATTTTATTTCCCCATTCTATTTAGAAGCTCTTCTTGATTTTAAAAATTTCAGTAGAAGTGCTATGTCTTAAGGTTTTCGCAGATCCATTCCATACCAGCAGTCACATAAAATTACTTCTTTTGGGTGTAATAACTTAAAATGCTTGAATTGCTCTGACTGTCGAGACTTTTAGGGTAGAAACGCAAGATGGAGGTGATGCGAAAGTGGAAGTTTCGCCACGTGATATAGTGTATACACAGTCTGTTGAGCCACTAGAAGGTGAACAGCCAGCAATCTTGCATCAACTTGATCTTCGTTATGGGTATGAATATGAGCTATACGATTGATGTTTTCTCTGCGTATTATCTTTTGATAAGCATCTAAAGCTGAAGTCCTTGAAAGTAGTATGATGTTATTTGACCTTCTTTGACTTCTATGGGAAGGATGTTTTGCAAGAACTATGTTTAGAAGACTTGCCAATGTCAAATAGATACTAATAAATGTAGGGGTGCGATGCTTGATGATAGGTTTAATCTGAAACATAGTTGGATTGTGGTCTACAATTGGTGAACTCCTCTATTACATGTTTTCACATGTTTGACAACCATGCCTTAACCCACTGAAAGGAATCTGTTTAATAACCAGTCCTTAGGTGCACATCTTGTTTTGAACTCTGGATCTTTACACTTACCAAGAATAGTTGTAATGGCATTTGTACATATGTACATAAATAAGTATACTGTTGGTTTCATTGCTTGGGCACATACTTTATCCCTATACTTCTGGATCTTATAATATCCGCCTAACCCAATGAATGTCAGATGTGAGGGGTTACCTTTCATGTCCATTGTCAAAGCCCTCTCATCAGGCACAGTAAACAGAGAATATGTAATCTTTAGGACATCAACGGCTTTGTTTGCAAACCTGCATGAAGGGTTAAGTTTGAATCTCATTTGATGAATGCTCCCTTTTCTATCACCACAGAGGTATTTCTTGGTGTGATGATTCACTGGCCCTTGTTTATGAATCTTGGTACAAGACACGGCGAACAAGAACCTGGACAATTTCTCCTGGATCTAAAGATCCTAGCCCACGCATCCTATTTGATAGGTCATCGGAAGATGTTTATTCTGATCCGGGCTCCCCAATGCTGCGGCGAACTCCTGCTGGAACTTATGTGATTGCAAAGGTACATAAGGAAAATGATGAAGGCACCTACATTGTACTGAATGGAAGTGGTGCTACACCAGAAGGGAACATTCCATTCCTCGATTTGTTTGACATGTAAGTGTTTTAAAAAATTGCTTGTTTCTGCTGTATTCCTTTCCAAGTGGTCATTCCTACCATGGGGTTCTAAGCGTTATTCTTACAGAAATACAGGCAACAAAGAACGAATATGGCAGAGTGACAAAGAAAAATACTACGAGACCGTTGTTGCTTTAATGTCTGATCAGAAAGATGGGGATCTGCGTCTTGATGAGTTAAAGATACTGACTTCCAAAGAGTCGAAAACTGAGAACACCCAATACTACATCCTAATCTGGCCGGATAAGCAAGCATGTCAAATTACAACTTTTCCTCATCCATACCCACAGCTGGCATCGTTGCAGAAAGAGATGATCAGGTACCAGAGAAAGGACGGGGTTCAGCTGACTGCAACATTATATCTGCCACCAGGCTATGATCCATCAAAGGATGGTCCTCTTCCATGTCTGATTTGGTCTTACCCTGGTGAATTTAAAAGCAAAGATGCTGCTGGACAAGTTCGTGGTTCTCCTAATGAATTTGCTGGCATAGGCCCTACATCACCCCTTCTCTGGCTGGCTAGAAGGCATGATATACGTCTTCTCATTGGTTGCTTATAGTCACTTTTGGGTCTTTGGCATGTCATCATATTGCACCAATTTTTAATTTCTCAAATACTTGCAGGTTTGCTATTCTCTCTGGACCAACAATCCCTATTATTGGCGAGGGCGATGAGGAGGCAAATGACAGGTAACTTAATGCATTATTTTCTAGGACGGGCAAATAGGGTCGAGGATGTTGGAAAATTCGATCCTAAGCATGTGATAAAAACAATGCCCCTGTGCACCCAGTAACATATTTCATATGATTGATGATGTGGAAATTCGTCCCACCTTAAACCAAATAAGAGAAAATGTATGAAGTGAATACCGCAACAAAGATGGATAGTACTTTGCTGTAGTGGGGAAATACTTGGCAATATTTAATCAAAGGGGAAACTACATTTTTCACCCACAAACTACCATAGGTTTTGCACTTTACGCCTTAAATTTTGAGATATTGCACCCAAAAATTACCCATCTCTAATACATTTGCACCCATTTTTTCTGTCAAATTAGAAATATTTCACCTTTTAAACGCATAATTGGCATTTTGTATTGAAAAGACAATTTCCATCTAATTTGACAGAAAAAATAGACGGAGGGTGCATGGGTAGTTTGCTGATGCAATGCTCAAACGTGGTAGTTTAGGATGCGAATTGAAAAACATATGGTGGTTCATGTATTTTTCCCTTGCTTTTTGATAGTGGGTTTGACACAGAAACCTAAAACTGTTGTAAGTGACTTTAAAATCCTCAAATCATTAATGCTTCTTCAAAATGCCTCAAATTGACAGAATAAAAATAAATGTTACCATTATTATTTGCATCCCAAAACCATTTATGCATCTTTAGAATACCTCAAATTGTAAGATTCTATGTAACATGGGGCTTTACCATCTTCGTCCTTTCTTCACTTCACATAAAAGTGTTATGTATGGAGCTTGGTTGTATTTGATCTTCTTTGCTGGCTATTTGAAGTTTCACAATAGAACCTATGCAACATATAGCTTCTAGATCTATATTTAAATTGCCTTGAGCAGGTATGTAGAGCAGTTGGTTGGAAGTGCAGAGGCTGCAGTTGAGGAAGTTATCCAACGTGGAGTAAGCTGCTTCATTCCTTTCTATATGAATTTTGTTTGTGTGGTTCTGAATGTGAATTTTTGACCCAAAGTATTATGATGCTACCCTTGTTAAGGTGGCTCATCCAAACAAAATTGCTGTTGGGGGACATTCCTATGGCGCATTCATGACTGCAAACCTCTTAGCACATGCCCCTCATATTTTCTGTTGTGGAATTGCTCGCTCTGGCGCTTACAACAGAACACTTACTCCTTTTGGTTTTCAGGTGAGACACTGATGACTGAACATGTCTATACTAACTACCTTTTCTTTTTCCCTTTCATTTTTCGTCCTTTCCTTTTCTCTGTAGATGTTGTCCACTGTGTCGTACTTTGATTCTTGGTGGTCTTGTGACTTCTTCGTTATATTGGTGTAGAATGAAGACAGAACTCTTTGGGAGGCCACTGGTACTTATGTAGAGATGAGTCCTTTCATGTCAGCTAATAAGATCAAGAAGCCAATATTGCTTGTCCATGGAGAAGAAGACAACAATCCCGGAACCTTGACAATGCAGGTAAAAGAGGACCCTCCTTTTTCCCTCTTTACATTCTTCTTTGTCCCATTTGATCCAGAATTTTAATTTACCCTCAGTTTTGCCCCTCAAAAGTAGTTTTTCAAGAGTTAGCTATGTCATGCTTTGTGGCCAGCTCTTTTCTTCTTTACCTACTTGTTCCCTTGCTTAATTTTGTGTTTGTATCCCCTGCAGTCCGATCGTTTTTTCAATGCTCTGAAAGGTCATGGTGCTCTTTGTCGCCTAGTCATTCTTCCATTTGAGAGCCATGGCTATGCTGCACGGGAAAGTATCATGCATCTCCTCTGGGAAACTGACAGATGGCTGCAGAATTATTGTGTGTCAAATACTTCTGATGTAAATGCAGATATTGACCTGACTACAGACGATGTAAGCAAAGAGGCTACAGATCCAAAAAGTAAAGCTGGTGCTGGTGGTGGGGGTGGTGATCCAGAGGTGTCACATTTTGAATGTGAACTATTTCATTCAATGCCAAGGTCATCATTATGGTAATTTCTTCACCGCTTGCATGAACTTAGAAGAAAATATTTGGACGACAAATGTGAGAATAACAAAGTTCGATATACCTTCGCAAGGCTAGGATCTTTCTGATGTTCTTGTCATGTTTCACATCCATGACAAGAACCCAACAGTATTTTCCAACTTTTTTTTCTTGGAATCAGTCTGCTTAAAAACTAGTTTTCTATATTTAGAATGCCAAAATTAGTTGTCCATTAATGACAAAAGTGAAATGTTTTTTGTGGTCGATTGAGAATCTTTGTTGGTTCAAATCCTATTCTATGAAGAGAAGCACATAGCCTATCACATGATATGTATATTGCTAGCAGCTTCTGCTTGCCCCACTCTTTTGGTGGTGGATTTCTTTGTGAGGAAACTTTTAGCATGAACTAGTAGATCGAAATAAATGAAAGGAAAGTTGTGAATGCTGGTAGAATTGACTTGGGAGTCCACTCACACTATTATGCCCCTCCATCTCAACCACTTTGATTTTGGCTTCCCCTATCTGGTAAATTTGTTCAAGGTTCTACATGCCATTCACATAAGATAGAGTGGAATGTCTCCACTAGTTAACCTTGGATATCAGCTTTTAGCCCTTGGAGTACTCCAGCATCAATAACTTGTGGCCAGTTGCATAAAAGTTTTTCCTGTATATATTTGTCTTTTTTCTCTACAAACATAAATGTAAAAAATGTTAGCATTACATAGCTTTTATCCATGGCCAAATTTTAATTTTTTAATCACTTTCTTGTGCGTAATACTTTGAACTATGTTGTGTAGATTAAATTGCAGATCATTGGCCACCGGGGATTAAAGTTGAAGCTTGAGTATGGTGCACAAATCAAAGGCAGAGGCGCAGAGCAGTGCAGACATATGACAATTTTAGGTTGTTGAACTTATTTGCTTCCGAAGCTTAATTCATATATGAGATCCAAAAAGTCAGTTACCCTTAATTTTACAGCACTGCAAATAATCAGTTGCCAACGATGAATCCCTTGTGGATTTAGTGGGACGTGTGTTTCCTGTATTCGTTGCTTTTCACTAAAAGCTCGTACACTGAGTTCGGGGTGTAACTCAAGTGCACCGAAGAAGAGCTCATTCTTTCCCCCTTTCCTCACCCCCCCCCCCTTCAGCTCGACACTGTAATCTGAAAGGGTTTGTACGGGTTGCTGTAGCATTGCATCTTTGAATTTCTTCTATACGTTTCTTGTGGCGGAATGAGCAGTAGTTCCAGTCACTTTGTATCTATGTAAAAGTTATATTCACTTGATCTTTTACGTATTACATAGCCGCACGTGATATAGATATTTTATTCTTGGCCAAGTCATTTAATAATTGAAGTGAAGGAGACAGAGAACTATGTCCAGGATCTACAAATAGTAACGGGCTGCAGGTTTTTAGTCCTCTTCAGATGGAGGTGCTTGTCTGTCAGGTTGCGAACTGGAAGCTCAGTTGAAAAAAAGACTGCAAGCTTGTAAAAGTGAAACTTTGAAAGTCTTATCTCTAGGCCTGCGCTGCTCAACAATTTATGGACTACGATGTTCTTCTATTGCTTCTTTTTCTTTTTCTTCTTTTGCTCCTTTCGTTTTCTTTGTTTTGGGTCCAACCTTTAGGCCAGACCTAGGTTTACCACAGTACATTCTCCATCAATAGTTGAGATTTAATACATGTTTGTTTGCTCAAAATTTTGGGGCCCAAAATTTCCAACAAAACAAAAATATTTCAAAATTTATAACTTTTACATATACATTTCAAATTTTTTACAAATTTCAATAAACTTCAACATTCAAAAGATTTTTAAAATTTTAGGAATATTCTCTAAAATTTCGGGCTCAAAATTTTGGGGCCCAAAATTTCCAACAAAACAAACATATTTCAAAATTTATAACTTTTACATATACATTTCAAATTTTTTACAAATTCCAATAAACTTCAACATTCAAAATATTTTTAAAATTTTAGGAATATTCTCTAAAATTTCGGGAGTATGATATCATGACACATAACCAAAGCAAGTACTTGAAAACGTACACTTTGTTCTCTTTGGTCGTTAATGTGCTTCTTTGCCCCCCTAAAGTAAAGGAAAATAGCCTTGTTAATTTTATTTCCCAAACCTGGGCACCTGTAAATTATGGTAGCAAATTCCTTGACAAAACGTAAGCACCAATGGCTTTCATCCAAACCATTGCGCATACTTACACGATCCTTGTGTAAGGTACAAGGCAATTGCATTGGCAATACTCAAACCTAGTTCAGCAACAAGCTGACCTTTCTTTTCACGGTCGAGACAGAGAATATAGATACACATCTCTATGCAATTGCACAACTTGCCCGTAAAACAGCCACACTGCGCTCAGCAGCCACTAAAATATTGGTAACTGTCACGCAAATCAGTTTTCCTTGAACATACACTAAAACTACCAACCGTGCGTCCAACTCTTTAGAATTTACCAAGCCTGTCTCATCTGCACAAGTGTTTCTAGTTAATCTTGTAATAGCAAATTGTACACATGCAACGTAAAAGTGAACAATTTGATACTTCACTTGAGCAACCATCATAAGAGAAAGTGCAGGCAAATACCAAGCAACTTCACCAATTTATATCTGAAGCAAATACTGTAGTCTGCAAATCAGTACAATAAATTTATTTCCTTGAAATCCAAATTACGCTCATCTTATATTCAGGAGCCAAATAGAGGGAAGAACAAAATCATGACCAAACTGTTGGATGTGTCCACAGAATCATGACAGAAACAAAGAAGATTTATTCTTCTTCAGCAACGACACCTATCTCACCCTTCTCCAACAAGTGATAAAACTGCCGCACTTTCCTCTGCTCATTCCAGTGATACATTTTCCAGACGCCACCAGCGGCCAAAGCAAGTGTCATACCAATCACGATCTCCTTGATAACACTTGGTCCCTTCAAGGTGACATGAGCAACCCTAGAACCGGCCATTTTGCTTCTTTAGTTGGAAGCTTGTAAAGTCTGCAGGTGGAAAACACCATTTTTTTTTCTTTTCTTTAGAGTCACGAAGTACAACTTCCAAGCCAATTGCTTCAAATACCCAAACAATCCTTGACCACTCATTTAGTCATATGACTAGATATTCAAATACCAACACATCAACTAAGAAACCTGGATATATTTGCTTCTAGAAAGCAAATTATCTGGGGGCAAACGTTTCAACACTATTCAACTACTCGGCAAACTATTTACTTACTTATAAAAAAAAACTACTTGGCAAACTAACGTTTACATACATCATCATTGATCTGTCCTACCATGTTCACTTCACACTCCAAACCTTTTCTAGTTCAATTATCAGCTCAAAGAAACTAAAAAAATACAATGTCCTTTTGTTTTAAGAAACATCCAGAATTCAAATAATTTATAGAAATAGACAAGAGAAACAAGTCTTAGAAGCCAAAACTAAAAAATCACCTATTCATGTGAACACAATATTCAATCCAAGCCAATTTTAGAACATTCTGATAATCTAAAAATCTTAAGCAGCACCATACACAGGCAATGATAAATCTGTCTATACCAACCAAGGTTCCTATTTCACAAAGCTGAGTCAGGCATACTACCCATACAAATACATGTACACACGTGACCCTTCAATTTTTTCCCAAAACATAGGTAAAAAAGGGCAGAACTTCGAATGAAAAGGTCCAAAATTTTTCCTGTAAAATAATCGCGCAAGCTGTTTATTGTTCTTACCATCCGCAAAAATCAAGAAAAACTAGAAATCCAAGACTATAACTATGCGTCCAAGAGTTTCACTTAGATGGGGGTGTTTTTTTCTTAGTTGCTCGTATATCTGAGATCAGTACTTTGGTTTCACTCATTATCATACATTTTTCTCACCAACGAAACAGAGGACCAAAAAACCGATGAAAAAAGAGAGAATCTATCGGAGAATGAATTAGCAGATCGAAAAATGAAAAAGCACGTAGAATCGTGAAAATCAGAGGATAAATAAGATCTTGATATGGATTAGAGTTTACCTTACACGAAGAGTAGACGGAGGGCTCGTTGGCTGAGAAATCAGATTTGCGATTTGCGAACGCCAAGTAAATCGAGACTCGGCATTGGCTATAGGCTATAGCCTTGTATTGGTTAAATCTCCGTTTTGCCCTAGTCGTGCGAGTGGAGTCTACAAGGGCGGTGTTTGTTTGTTGGGGTTATTGTATTCTGTACTCGATTTGAGATTTCTTCTCTCAATGTTAACTGTTAAGGGATAAGTTTTTCGGCCCAGAACTATGACCATTGGAAACCCAATCCGACTTGGCGGCCTTTTTTTGTTTTTTTTTAAAGGCTGCCTCTAATTACTGGTAATTTCCTTTCTGGCATCCGGTACACCTTTTTCTCAATGGCGATGGACAGGGATTGCTGGGGCGGCCGAGTCCCATTATTGGACCTACGTGGAGTAGGTTTGCGAAGTATCATGTCAGCTATGGACCAAGGTTGAGCCGGTACCGTTCGTGTGGGTTTTTATTGTAACATTTCTGCGTGTGGGTTTTGGGTAGCCCAAGCATTAAACAAACTTTCACATGGGGACTGACCTTTTCCGTTACAAGGTCAGTAGCATAATAGTAGGGGTGTATAGCAGACGTATTAAAAGCAGAATGTATCGTTTCGACATCCTATCTACTAATTAACGGATGCTCAAAATAGATTATATTTTTGCTACCGATTCTTGCCGAATTTAGCGGAAGCGGACTTAAACAGCGGATAGCGAAATTTCGATAAGAAAAAAATTACATCCTTTTAACCCCAAGATTCTATGCACTACAAAATAGCATAAGGAAAAAATTTAATCAGTTGTTATCTACAAGCAGTACGAATGGTATGTTATTATGCACAAAGAACAAACCTAAATATTTTAATTGCTGAAATTAAGTTGTTTCATAGGTAAAACATGCAGATTCACAACTATTAAACCACTGCAAAACGGCATAAGGATTATATGCACTGCAAAATGATATAGTTATCACTAGATTTGTTAAGGTGCTTCATAGCCATTAAACCATTAATTAGTTGTTATCTACAAAATTTAATCACTGCAAAATTCACAACCATATGCAATCATTGCAAGAACAGATCTGCAAAATTCACAACCATATGCAATCATTGCAAGAACAGATCTACAATATGTAATCACTGCAAGAACATATCTACCAAAATCTCAGCAAATTTTAATCACGGTAGATTCACAACCATATGCAAAATTTTGTACATAACAACTGCAGATTGTTACTGGAAGCCCTACTATCGTATTACGTAACAACACATAAGGATATCACAAATCATATGTAAATTTAATCACTGCAGATTCACAACCATATGCAAATTTAATCCGAAGAGAGAGAGAGATAACGTATTTGTTAAAATAGATATATATATAACGATGGAGATAGAGAGATAGAGTGAGACATACAGCGAGCGCCAAGTAGAGGTGAGAACAATACTGCGAAGGTTGAACTGTTGAAGGAGAGAGAGACTGAGAGTAAGTGAAGAGATAGAGAGAGCTGAATTGTCACTGTGAGGGTGAACTGTGCGAAGGTCGAAGGAGAGGGGGGACTTCGGGGAGGGAGAGGAGAGAGTTAGGTCTTTTCAAAACATCTGTGTGCTGGCTTTTGTTCACAATCGATATTTTGATGATTTCAATAAATGGATTAAGTTTACAAAATAGACATCTTCAAAGACATTTTCATCAAAAAGCCAAAGACAAGAAAATTGAATATCAAGAAGATGGAAGGAGTTAAAAAGTGAAGATTCAAGACCATGAGCATAATCTTGTAACTCTTAGTTTCACTTTTGACAAGGATTTGAATCACACAATTGCATATTTTTGAAACCGTTCATAATCCTCTTATCACAAGTTTGAGAACCAAAATGCACTTTAAATGTTTTCAAATCATTCCTATATAAACTCTCAAACATTGGGTATACTTTTAGGAAGTTAGTTTTTGAAAATGAGATTTCAAAAATGTCAAAAATTGGCTTTTTAATTATATCAGTCTATGAGAATGATCTGTAGCCGTCGACCGCTATATCAAGCGGATGATGGGGCGCGTAGGACAAAATTTGACAACATTTAATTTTTATGACTGTTGGGCAACAGCTACTTGAAGCAGTCGATCGATACAACAGTAATATTGTCATATCGACTCTCAACGGCTAGAAACGACTAGTTTTCTAATGTGACCTATATAAAGAACTTATTATTGTCTCTGAACAGGAGAGAATGACCACATATCGTTTTTATAGCTTGAGAAATTCTTAAACCTTCTTATTCCATATTTCTCATATTATTCATACAAATTACACTTTTTTATCCTTGTCATTGTGTGAATCAAAGAGATAGAGCTTTCCATTTTCATATCCACTCTTGAGAGAGTTTATTCTTGTATCTTCGTATCCAAAAGAGGTGATTCCTTTAGTGAGGTTGTTCACTAAAGAAGAATCTTAGAGATGTTATATCTCAAGTTTGGTTAGGTTGTGAGTGGTGCGCCCGAAAAATCACTTGGGTTGTGAGTGTTGAGCCCAGAAAAATACTTGTAAGGTTCTCTAGCACTTGGAAGCTAGAGTGTACACTATTTGAAAGATAGTGGAAAAACCTCAAGACTCGGTGAAGGAGCTTGAGGGGTGGATGTAGGAAGGTTTTGCCGAACCACCTAAAAATCTTGTGTTTGCTTATCTAACTCCACTATTTACATTTCACACTTATTTACTTGTTGCACCTATATATTTGTGTTAAACTAGTCTTTACTTTGTAAACACGTTTTTGGGAGTTAAAAGCAAAAAAGTTTAGAAACTCAATTTACTCCCTCCTCTTGGGTTGCCTTAATCTTAGGAATTACACTGTGGATCAAAACGCAAAACATGTCTGTTTTGATCCACGATATATATATTTTTTTTTTCAAAAAAACAACTAAACGATGTCGTTCTATTTAAAATAGAACGACATCATTTTAATATTAAGTTAAAAAAATGAAAAATTAACTGAACCAATTTTTTGGTGAGCTGGCAGAAACATCCGCTTCCGGGAAATCTTCAAATTCACCTCCACCTCCAGTTCCTGGAACTACGGACCTCAGCTTCCCGGAACTGGTGATGAAACCAGAGTCGGAGCTCCGCCAAAGTCGACCAAACTTACACCCTACATAATAGAATAGAATCTCCAGATCACTACTTATGGCACAACTTTAAGCAGAGTACTTCTTCCATCAAAGGTGGAAAAATTGAATTTTCTGTTCTGGTTCTAGTTTTGATACCTAGGGCTAGAATTGATATGGGATTTACCCCATTTCCATTTCCAGTTTCAGTATTTTTTATTTATTTGGCTCATGTGATTTATATGATAAATTACATATGCTTCTTCAATGGAATCTAGAAATGGGTAGTGGTAGTTATATTTTGTTAGACATTTGTGTATTTTAATTTGGACGTTATATGAATTATTATAATATCATTTAGTTTGTCGTTTGTATGATGTGCCAATATTATTTATTGGTCACCCACATATGGCAAACAGTACAAATTAAAATAGCCATAGGACCAAAGATTTGTAGTCTTGTTATTTCATAATCAAATTTATGATAGGTATAACACATAAAAAACGAAAAAGGGATTAACCAAACTAGTAAGCCCAGACTTAAAAATGTGCCAAATTTAACTCCAAAATGCCTAAAATGATTTTTTGTTTTTAAAAAAATATATATAAATCAATAAATTCCGGTTACAGTATTTACCAAAACGGAGATTTGCCCATCCCCGTTCCAAATTCCGGATATGCCCACACCCCCTTCTAAGTTCGACAGCTCTCAGAACCTCAAACGTGGTTGGGAGGTCGGATTCTTTCGTGTGGTATTCTCAAAACACAAGTTAGCTAAACTTCAAAAGTGGAGATAGTGTCACTAACAATGCCAGCCAGCCCCAGAGATAAATCTTTTCTTAATTCATTTAAGAAAGCCACCATCATCGTTTCTATTAGCTGAAGGCGATGCTTGATTTGGACGCCATTGTTAAATCAGGTCATTTTCCACATTTCCCACTATTTTACTCGTTTTTCAACAAAATAAGTCAAGGAATGGAGGTAGGTGGAAAGCAAATGCCATTTCCATGCATAGCAATCGGTAGCCCATTTCAGCAACCAAAGTTGAATGACACTCTTTTCCTAGCTACTACTATTTCATTTCTTCTTTTCGTTCCCATGGCTATCAAAGATTCCAAACTACATGGAACAGTCTAAAATCTCCCTTACCTATTTTTATCATTTATATATTTCTCTGTTCCTTAATTGTATTCCTTAGTTATTTTTTTCATACATAAAATAGCATTAATAACATATTTTTTGCCTTAATCTTCCAATAAAATTACGAGCTAGAAAAAGTCGAAGAAGGAATCTCCTACCCCTCATCCGTCTCCATTCGCCCCAGTCAAATACCCAACTTCCCACTCTCTTCGTACAGAGTACCATAATACACGCTCATCAAACCCATACCTCTCTCTGCGTGTCTCTCTAGTTTCTCATGGCCTTTTGCTCCGCCAAGTCCCTCCTCCTCCTCCTCCTCATCTCGGCCATACCCATCGCCTACCTCATCTCCCTCGAGGTAGCCAAGCCCGCCACCCACGTCTACCACTACCACAGCTCCGGCTGGTTCCGCGAGTGCTCCAAGTGGGACGATCTCAACCGTCGATTCCTCGTCTCTTTCATAGAGGGTGGTGTGGGCCAGGTTCTGGTTCCCGAGGAGAACCATTCGGTTGAGACCCTGTTGGAGGAAGTCACCGTGGTCAAGGACGTTGATTTGGCCGGAAATGCGTCCCTCGGACTCGTCGTTGACCGTCCTAGGAACCGGCTTTTAGTGGCGGTGGCCGATGTCATCGGAAACCGGTACGGCGGTCTCGCGGCCTATGATTTGTCCACGTGGAAGCGGTTGTTTCTCACCCACCTCAGCGGCCCAAGTAAGTTCGAAACTCAGATAAGGAATCTCGTTTCTTTGGTGCTGACGAGGTTCACTGTTACCGTGGTTGTCTCGCGAGGACTATGTTCTCCAATAAAGTTATTTCTCGCAGACAAAAAAGTATATTAGTTATTTTCTGCTTAAATTAGCAATGAAGGAAAAAGTGTCGTTATTTATTTATATCTGAATTGTCTGAATTTTTCAAATCTCCGGGAATTCAGAGTTCCTTGAAATATCTTTATCCCCTTGAATTGGGTAGTTTGGCTGACAGTTGTTAATCATATTACCAAGAAAATCAAAACGGTAGATGAGGTAGTTCTTCTGAATGGCTCAGAAGTCAAAACGAACATAGGCGACGAAAACAAAACTTCTAGGTGAGCAGGGAAAACAAAACTTATATTACTATTACTAGAGGTAGATTTTTGTTTTCCTCAGCAACATTACTAGGTAGATGTGTTTCTAATGCATACGTTTGTAATGCTGACGTGAGATACCCATACAAACAAGGCACATGAACACGCATATTTATTATTTAATTAAATAGTGAAAGAAGTAGAAATGTTTTGTTCTGTTTTAATATTTGAAGCTTTGGTCTTGGAAGAGTAGCATGTGACTGCCATTGACACTTGAATTCATAGAGACAAAAACTTTGAAGACTTAGACATTCATGCACCGCTTTGAAGTTATTTTTTTGAACGTTTTGTATGATTCCTTTTCTTTTTACAGCCTTGTTGGCCCTCTGAAACTATGTTTGTTATGCGAATTTCTGAAAAAATTTATGTGGGCCTTTTATACTTTCGACTGTCAAATATATGTATTTTCTCTTGGAACTTTGACATAGCCGTCTTTCAAAGTCTTTGTTCGAGATGGCACACCAATTAGCTCTCAAAAAGCCGATCTCTGCAGTTAGTCAAACTCAGAATGGTTGGAACGTGGAACCCTTGAACGGTGAATGCATTTATCACGGACCAAGTCTAAATCATCACTCGTCCACTAGCCGATTATTTTCTTTATTTTATACTATTTTCTCCCTTTTTGGATGTGCATGCCATGGAATTTTGTAGGCAACAAGAGAAAGAATATTATCAGCATTCAATGTCTTTGTCAGGTCTGTTTTCCAATCTGTATCTGGTAGTATATTTTGAACTAGAGTTACCAGGACAACTTAGAAATAGTTGGAAAGAGAAATTTATGAGTAATATTGTAGGATCATGCCATTTGCCTGAGATGATTAAATATTGTATGCTGACTATCGGGGTGGGATGGGATCTGAGACAGAGACACCTAAACATGTCCTGGCAGGCATATTCTACTTTTGAGGTCAAAGCATATGTATGTACAACATGTTGTTTGTCTAATATTTTTCAATCTTTCAATGGAGTAGGTGATGAGAAATCTTTTGCGGACGATGTAGCAGTGGATGCAGAGGGGAATGCATATGTTACTGATGCAAAAGCTAGTAAAATCTGGAAAGTTGGGGTCGATGGCAAGTTCCTATCGATCATTAGAAACCCACTCTTCAATCCAAAGGAGTGGCACAGAACCTTGGTTGGACTCAATGGAATTGTTTACCATCCGGACGGTTTTCTGATTGTAATTCATACTTTTAGCGGCAATTTGTTTAAGATTGATCTAGCGAAAGGAGAGGAAGTCAGGTTAATAAATGTTGTTGGAGGACCACTGACGTTTGGAGATGGTTTGGAATTAATCTCTCCAACTAAGCTTGTAGTTGCAGGGAATTCCCCTTCAGCCAGATTAGTGGAGAGTTCTGATGGCTGGGAGACAGCTTCTGTTGTGTCAAAGTTCTCCGGGCCCAGGCATCGTTTGGCCACAGGGGCAACTGTGAAGGACGGGAGGGTGTATCTCAGCCACCTGATCGGCATGGGATACCCTAAGAAGAAGCATGCCATTGTGGAGGCCGTTTTTTCTTCTTGAAAGGGGACGACTCAAAAGCTTTATGCCCAAAAATACGCGTAACAGTATTGCATTATCTACAAATTTGGACTTTCAATGTACCAGTAATTGACATTTCCAGTTTTTGGGTGATTCCTTTTCCCTGTAATGAATGGCCGTTTTTGATTTTATGGTATGGATATTGAGTGACATTTACAGGCCGTCAAAAACACATTAGCAGATTGGTGTCTCGTCTGCAATCCTCAGAGTTAGTCTCTACTGGTTCCTGATTCTTGGTTAGGATGGACCTGTTCTGGCTGTAACTAAGCCCGTGTTTGCAATATAAATGTGACATGCCTCAGATGGGAGATGTAACCAATATTCTACAAGCCTAATGCTACAGTGAAGTGAAATTATTTTCCTGTCAAGATATCCTTTGGGTCGTCAAACTATTTGAGAAGCCTGGGCTTGGATCAAAAGCAGCAACCAAAACTAATTTGGTTGGGGTCTATTTGCCTGTTTGTGGGTTTCATTGGATTCTCCTATACAACACCCACAATCTTACGCACAAGCCCACGTATTGACGCCTGTAAAAGCCAAGCCCATGTACAGCACAGACAAACGGATGAAAACAAGCGAAGGCCACTCAAAACAAACCCACGTACACACATGGACCCGAATGAAAGCCACAACTTAGGACGTGTTCTAGCTGAATTCTGATGCTGCGGAAAATTGCATTGTGATCTTGTTACCACAGATTTTGTTCTGTGCAGTGCATCTGAAGCGCGATTTTGGACAAATCCCAGATTCCCAAGGAAATTTGTTTCACAAGGAAGAACATAGTCACGGACATGACAACGATGGCACGGAAAGGTCAAAGGTACATTGCGGATCGAGAAAGACAAAACAGGTCACGAGGCGGATGAGGCATGTTAATGTAACATGTTCAATCAGATCTCATTTTCCTTATTTCCTATCAGATCTCAACTCTGCCGCGACCTTGCACCAAATAAACTAGAAAAGAAACCAAAAATATAAAATATTATCCATCCTTCCCTGCATGTCACAACTCTGATTGTTGAACTTTATTGGTCATTAATTTTTGCCAGAGTGAACCAGGACGACATAGCAGCCCCGTTATCTTTCTTGCGAGTCAAGACCCTTTCTAACATCTCTTGCAGGGGAAGCAAGGCATTTCCAATTTCCTTATTTCGTAAATTAGGAACCAAAGTGAAAAAGATACTGTTCTAAAAGTACTAGAAGGGTCACCAAAATTTTCATTATCTTTTCCTAGAATTCGATAAAACTTCAATTTCCCCAACTCTTCTAAAAGCTTAAAAAGCGATGAGATTCTTGTTGATATTGAGCTAAAGTTCGCTGGTATCCAACAAAATTACCATTTATGTTTAAATTAATTAAGAAATTTATGAAGTACGTCGGTGTTTTCTCTGTGGCAAGGAAGACAAACAACAACAAAGCACATCAGTTGTGGTATCCAATCGCGCTCTGTCCTGAAATTCTTACAGACAGCAAAAAGTAAAGGAGAGTAGAAGATTAAAAGAAGGAAAAAGGAAAAAAAAAAACTTGTACTTAAGAGAAAATTGAAAACAACAACAAAAACTAATAAAATGCTGGAGGGCAGTTTTCGTAAATAAGCGTACGTTAACTACGCTTTCCCATTACCTGCCCAACCTGCTGCAGTCTTCCTGTACTAATTACTCAGCGTCACACAGATGCATGCGTCGTTGACGCTAACAAATGTAAACCGTCTGCCTTTGCTTAGAAAAAAAGAAAAAGAAAAAAGCAAACCGTTTGCCGTTTGACCCTTGTTAGAGGATCGTCATCTCTCTCCCACCTCAGTGAGAAAATAGACTAACATGGATAAACAGAGAAGTTTCTGCATCAAACCCACAAGACTACTGGTCTTTTCCTTCACAATCTCTTCGTCTGCCGTTTTCTTCACCTTATTTACTATTTGGATCATTAATGGCACCCCTTCGGTTCGCCAAGAGATCTATTTCCGGTTCAATAAATCGTCCCTCAGTGTGGGTCCCGCACCCGTAACCGTTCAGACATTGCTTTCTTTCAGTGGAAAAATTTCAGCAACTAGTGAGAAAAATTCGAGTTTGATGGATACCGACCACGGGAGACTCAAAAATGCTACTGGGTTTGCTTCGATTTCAGTATCTAGTGGGCAACAAACAAGGGAAGATGGGCCTGGAGTTCGAGTGGGTGGAGGCCGCAAAGGTGATGGTCTAGAAGGTAATTTGTCAACATTGCAGGAGAGAGCACTTGCGACTTTGTCCGAGAGAATTGAAGTTCCAAGTACTAAGAGGAGTGAAGAGAAGAGTATTGGCGCGACTTCATCGAAGAACAGTAAACTCTCAAGTAAAGAAAGGGTTATACAGAACAAAGTAAAGGGCTGTGATTTAACGAATGGGAGATGGGTTTATGATGAGAGCTATCCTTTGTACACAGATGGTTCCTGTCCTTTCATAGATGAAGGTTTTAATTGTATGGGTAATGGAAGATTGGACAAAAACTACATGAAATGGAGATGGCAACCAAATGGTTGTGAAATTCCAAGGTACTACTGCCCTTGAGCTTTTTTTGCCTTTGCAGCACATATAATTGATGAAACTAGGCGTAGTTTTATGTGTTTTTTTTTTCTAGAATAAATTTAGCATGGAGCAAACAAAAAAACGCAAATTTTGAAGCAGTGGGTTCCTGCTGTTGGGTTGTACTATAGGTTCAATGCAACGAAAATGCTGGAATTGATCAGAGGAAAAAGGCTTGTTTTTGTGGGCGATTCAATCAATAGGAATCAATGGGAATCCATGCTGTGTATGTTAATGGGAGCAGTTAGAGATCCAAAGAGGGTCTATGAGACACATCGGCGGAGAATTACCAAAGAGAAGGGAGATTATACTTTCAAGTTTGTGGTAATTCTGCCGATCTGTTATTGCCTCTCTTACCTTTCTAAATCATCTTAATTTCTGATTTTGAGGTTGTTTTTGCAGGACTATCAGTGTACAGTTGAATACTATGTGACGCATTTTTTGGTTCACGAAAGCAAGGCTAGAGTAGCCAGAAGCGGGTACAGACCTTGCGAATTGATAGAATGGATCGGGGCTCATCGAGATGGAGACGAGCTGATATTTTGGTTTTCAATACTGCTCATTGGTGGTCCCATTACAAAACAAAAGCAGGGTAAGCGCCATTCTTGAGCTATTGGCCATTTAAGACCTCGGTCTGTAAGTGCTTCATTGAGAGATTCCACCTTTACTGTTTCAAATAATACTTCTTTCTTTGAAAGGCATAGTTTCCTTCATAAAACGCAAACCTGTTCTTCGCACTTGACATGGTTTACTTATTTATTGAGCGTTCAATTTGGTTCAAAATATGCTGCTTACAAATGAGTGAACTTCTATTGCATTTCGTGTGAAACCGGTTTACTTGTGATTTCAGGATCAATTACTACCAGGAAGGGAACCAGGTTCATCCCCGGCTTGATGTTTCAACGGCTTTCAGAAGAGCTCTAATGACTTGGGCATCATGGGTTGATAGGCACATCAATCCCAGAAAAACCCGAGTTTTCTTTCGAAGTTCGGCACCCTCCCAT
This sequence comes from Myrica gale, assembly GCA_963930655.1. Taxonomy (NCBI): domain Eukaryota; kingdom Viridiplantae; phylum Streptophyta; class Magnoliopsida; order Fagales; family Myricaceae; genus Myrica; species Myrica gale. Next base: position 13,515,993 of record OZ005614.1, read on the forward strand.
TTCAGGTTTGTGCTTATACACTGCCGTTAAGATTGATTGTAAGTTTTTGAATCTCTTCATGCCAGCCGCTGAGTAGTGTATAATCTAATGAAATAGGGGAGGTCAGTGGAATTCCGGTGGGCACTGTGAAGAAGCTACTCAACCCCTCAATGAAACCAGAAGCATCAGTTACCCGGAGAAGAATTTTGTTTTAGAGGAGGTCATAAGGCAGATGAAAAATCCTGTGACTTTCTTGAATATTACTAATTTGTCGAGGTACAGAATAGATGGCCATCCATCCAAATATGGAGGAAAATCAGGAAAGAGCTCCTCTTCGAACATTCAAGATTGTAGTCATTGGTGTCTTCCTGGTGTTCCTGATACGTGGAATGAGATTCTGTATTTTCTTTTGCAAACTGAAAGATAGTATCCTAACATTATTTCCTTTAGTCGTGTTTCATTACCTATATTTTTGCCTGTTTGATCTTTGGTGGCTAGGCTAGCTTGTAGAGTGTTTTTTTTAATTGTTTTGGGAGTATATACAGAGGGAGGTTTTCATTGAGACTCGAGTGTCATCAAGACAAAGGAAATTCTCTGATTTAAGATAGTGAACTGATCCTTTTCAAATCTGGCACATCAAGCTTCTGAATGCCAAGAACTACAGCTCCAAAATAGGTATTGCAATTTTGATATATCAATTAAACTCTTAAGAGGTAAACAGCTTACATAATAAACATGTTTATATGAAGAGAATTTACATAATTACATGAAACACCAAGACAAATGCCGTCTCCAGCAGCACTGTCGATCTCCTCTAATCTTGCCTATGACTCTGAACTGCTAGAGGAGTTTCTAGCTTATTGACCACAAAATCAAAGTGTCTGAACTTTATGCTACAGAATCTTATTGCTCGGCCTTTGTAATGTCTAGAAGCACACTGATTGTTTTTTTTCCGGAGGGCATCTAGAAGCACACTTGAGCACATTGAAATGTAGAAATGCCAACATAGCCTCTAATAACCCTCCTGCAGAAGAAGGTTCTCCTCTTTTAACAGGTCTCACGAATAAATGTCGGTTGCCAGAAAAATGGACCGCTAGTGTACGTCCTTAACTCGAACAATGGCTAATGTGATTGGTGTTTCTTTGCTCTGCCTTGAGACAGTGATGAATCATCTCTCTTGGAACCCTCCGGTTTTCGAGCCCATGCTGGTGCTTGATCTGGCCCATATCGATAATCATAGAAGAGCTCCTCACTAGCTTCAATATGCTCCTTGGCAAAAATGCCTACTCGATGATCCCCTGCAACCAGCATTACCTATACAAAGCCAAGCTATAAGCTCAACCAGAAACAAGTGATTCGGCAGGGAGGTTAGAGAAAGTTGCAAACCTTGGCATAACAATTAGGGTTTGATGAGTGGTTTGCAAATTTCAGCTTGTCTCCTTTGCGGTACGCATCAAGGACAAACTGCGAATAAAGAGCCAGCTGCTTTGTGATTTCAGACATTATGGATTAACAGGTTGGAGCTGCAGTGTTTGTTCTTGGCTTACACATGGCAAATTTGAAAAAATAGACACAAAGCAGATACGAATACAGTAGGCAGGAACGGACAATGAGACACCTATAAGGGAAGCGCTTCAATTTTCATTCAAACCCAGTTGTTTGTTGCATAAGGGAACGTCACGGAACTCCAATTACACGACAGGATACCTGTGTTCTAATCTACAATATTTCCTTTGTAGAATCCTACCTCTATATAATGATTGGGAGGAGGGAAAATAAGCATGATGATGCCCATGCATATGCATATGCATATGCTAATCTAGAATTTGCTTTTTCTGCCAAGTGTCTTTTTGTTGAAAATGATCTTTCCCGAGAACTAAAAGGTTTCCAACCTCTTGACTAAGTGAAAAAAGTGAAAAGAAAATGTAACCTTTATCTTGATATGAGTTACGTGAAGACTAAACTTTTAAAAACGTGCTGACTAAACAATGAAAACACTTGCCTGATCATTCAAGTCGAAAAGGAAAGACGAATTTGCACGATCATAGATTTTCCCTCTTTTATCTGCTTCTCTATGAGAGATCAATTCACCAGTGTACTCTCCAAGATAGTCATTTTTGTTCACAGGGTTCTGCAATCACAACATCCAATTCAGTAAGAAGATTTAGCTACAAATATTAAGAGAAAGATTAGAGCCAATTCATCTCATAACCTTTAAAAAGGCTCCCCATCCAGCAACATCAGAATTTGCCAAGAGAATCTGGAGTTCAAAAAGGAGGAACAGGAGAAAATAATATTATGGTAGGACCACATTTATTTATTTTTCTTTTGACTGGAACATTATCGTTTGGTTCTAAACAACTGGAATTGCTACTCACTCTCTGTTGTTGCCTCAGAAGGAGCCTCATGTTTCCACATTGGCCATCTCCCCTCCTGGGTGGCTCACCTAATGAACTGTCTCCACAACTGCATTGGGCACCCAATTTCAAAGAAAATAATAAATAAGATGACGCTTATCAACAGCAGTGAAGTAGTAACGTCACACCTACGACACTCATTACCTCACCCAGCAATTTCGGCAAACATCTGGGTCACATTCGCGACCAGCGGCAAAACATGGGCATTGCCGACTTCTGCATTGACTCTTTGCACAATGGCATCCCCTGAATCGATTTTTGCAGCTCTTTGAGCACCTGAAACATGTATTGGAGTTCTGATTTTCATTCCATTTTTCAGCTCGATAAATAAGTGACAAGTGAACTTTTAGTCCGTAGAAAAAAATGGTTAAATACACTTTGCACCCCGGAGTGAAATTAGGCGTCGAATTAGACAGTAATTGTACTGCCCTTGCATTGCTAAGATATTGAGAGGGGAATTTGTCCATAAGGACTTCATGAATGATGATTCCAAGGCAATAAACGTCTGCCTTCGGAGAGATATGAAGGTATTGTACATATTCAAGTGATCTATAGCAAACATTGTTTGAGATTTAAGGACAATACGATAATCTAACACGGACTAAGGTCATATGAGAGACACATGTAAACGATTACCGTCTAATTTGACGCCTAATTTCATTACGAGGTGCAAATCGTTGGGAGAGATAACATAATGAGCTCAATGTCTCAAAAATAGAATATTAGGTTCAATGTGTCAACACCCCCAAACATAAGGGGTGCAAAGTGTATTTAACCCAAAAAAACAAAGAACTCAAGCAAATGATTCACATATCATGTTTAATCTGAAACCAAATGCAACTAGTTGAAAATTTCAATAAGCATGAAGTAAGACCTGCCAACATGATTTAGTTGACAAAAAATTATACCCAGCATCAAAATCCACTTGAGACTGTAGGATGTATGTTTGACATGATGTAGGACAGATTACGGAAGAGTTCCTAAACCAGTTGGACCCTGAAAAGTCCAATCACAGTTCCTTCTTAATCTATGGATGTTAGTGAAGAACATGTCAGAATAACTAACTTATAATCTTTCATTATAACTTCTGATCAGCAATGTTCCATGGGAACTTGTAGAGTCTAATTAACTCTAATCACAATCTATTCTATTCTGCACTGATTCTAGGACTTTTTACTTGTAGTTTTCAAGTTTAACTCGAATTTCTGAGTCGTGGTGTTTGTCCTATTTGCAAGTGTAAATAGTTTTTAGATATTGCAGTTTTGTAGTGGAAACACTATATAAATCTGAATAATATTTACAAGTTTCATTCCTCTCAACTTTGAGTTTTGATCTCAATCTTCAACTGTTTTGTTTCCGGTTCCTCATGACCACTCCAAGGCATGTAACTAATTTTGTTTGGTACAAGGTTTGAGCTAAAGAGTTTCAACAATCTATAGTAATTTCACTTGGAAATACATGCATGTGCACATGCATCATGCACGTGTGGTGGTTGCAAATTGCTTGTAAAACATGTGTAGCCTGCTGTGCTGCACCTGCTTTGCAATTGATTTGAAAGAAATTCTAGTGACTACACCAGCAGGCTTTTTAGTGTTTTTGTTTTAAGTTCATAGAAGGCTAGCTGGTACCTTATGTACATAACATATTTTATATTTAAACTGGGATGACCATGAAAAAACTGCAACATCTTCGCTACTGGAACAGCTCATTATCTTTCAAAGGATTGAACATACCCACAATACTTTTCACAGCAAGTTCCATTATCTAGGCAAGGGCATTCCTTTCCACACATAGACTGGCATCCGCATGGGGTATATTGCTTACAGGACTGGTTTTTCCCATCGGCAATTCTTTTCCAAATTGACGGGTGGCCAGCAGATTTCCAAGAATACTTAAACTTCCGTGTTTTGCCCCTTCTACGTAGCAGGCGTGATCTTGCCGGCATCTGTTGGTCCTGACGTATGAGAATACAGATTAAAAAATGAATGCTTCATGTTGCAGAGCAGAACTTATGGCCACCATGGCCACAGTCCGTGAAAGATAAAGGTTGACGATAACAGGTTACAAAGTAATTGCACAATATTCTTAGAAAGTCAAATGGATTACTTGCAGCTATCAAGTCAGTTTGGCTCTCTTTACATATTCAAGAATCAAAGGAGCCCTATGTGCTTCAAGTGACACATTATTGCTGTTGACTAGATTCAGTTTCAATGGTATTAGATTTATTGCCTTTGATGGAGTCTGTACTACTTATGAGTGGATAAATAATTTTGAATGATATGTCACATTAAGCGACAAGGGATTACTAGTGAATCTTCAACATTCTGAAATTTCTCAAACAATGATTAACCAAACTTGATATGGAGGGAGAAGAACATCCCCATTGGTAACTTAATAATTACGCAGCTATTCCACAACCTCATTTTGAATCAATGGAGCTGCAACATCCTCTTCACCAATTTTTTTTTCTTGGCAAATTGGGGGCGGGGGGGGGGGGGGATTTGATCCCCGGATCAGGACCCTCCACAAAGGAGGAGATGCCAACAGAGCCAAAGCTCGCTGGCATCCTCTTCACCAATTAGATGTGAAAGTCGATAGCAAATGAAAAGCAAGGAGAAAACTTGAAACGCTTACTGTATGTTCCTTATCAGTTTTCCCATTGTCTTCTGTCAACAAACTTGGTGCAGAAATGGATCTATTTGGCATTGAAGCTCCTGCTTCATGCATGTAACGGGATACCTCTATGCAAGTCTTCAAGCCAGAAAGTAAGTTCCTGGCTATGAGGCAGCTGCAAAGGACGAGTCCTACATTAAGTGCAAAATAATAAACAGAGATACCGGAACCCACATTTCAAAGAAGATTAATTGCAAGGAGAATCTATTTATTCAGTAGGACATCTGCCAGAGGTAAACAGACCTTGTGTCACACATCCTCAACAACCTTCAGAACCCCAAAAGTTACTAGATGAATGAGACTTAAATATCTGGCTTGACTACATTTGAGATTTTCTTCATTTTCTCTATCTAGTTCAAGCCACTTATTCCTTTTCCATTTTTCAGACCATTCCCTCGATATCTCTTCAGATTTCTGTTCCCTCTACAAAAATTACAATCGACCAAGGGAAACTTCGGTCACAATGGTGCTGTGAGATATGTTACTGCTTTACGTGCTCCGTAGGCAACTGCCATACTCCCTACGTACAAAATGTATCACAACTTAAACTGGTTAATCAAATATTAGTCTTTGTAGAAGTTGTAAAAGGTAAGTGATGAAATGCCACTTATCACAACCCAACAAACTCCCCAAATTCTGAGGTTCCTTAAGTTGTCATTGCTTTAGAAAATTGAAAATCAGACTTATTTCAGTAATTGATAGGTATAAAATTACATATAACTTAACTGGAAATATTAATCATATATAAGCGCCCTTATTCCATGCTATCCCTTAGTTCCTCTCTTTAATACTGCATTTCTCCTAGTGGCTCAAATGGCTGTCATGGGTACCACACGAAGAAACTACTAACATTCTTACTCTCTTTTATTTTCATAATTCATACACAAGCATGCTGTGAAAAAAAAGGCTCCATACCTGTTTCTTCCAAACATCTCTACACCCTTTAAATATAGTTCCTTCTCAATAGGTTTCCACTCAGCTCTACCCAACTCTTCAGTGCTTCTTCCTATGGAATTGGATGAGTGCTTCAGTTCAGGGACTTCTCTGGTGTCTTTTATTTCATCTCTTACATTGTCCTCAGACCTATCACGGGAAGCACTAACAGAACTAACAAACTCATCTAAAGTATGTTCACCAGGTTCCTTTGGACTGTGCTTGCGGGTTGTTTGATTTTCACTATTGTCACTTGAAGGATGATCCAGAGCTGCTGTAGCTTCACTAGTTGCACTTACTACATCCAAATCTGATAGTTTCTTCTGCTTCTTATTGGGTCCCTGAAAATAATCAGAAACCAATGACGCATTCTGTGCAGTGTCTGCGAGGTTCATAACCTTGTGTTTCCCCATACTTTGGTCATCTATTTCTGGGACAGAAGTATTGGAAGTCACAGCAGCGACTTCTGAACTACAAATAGCTTCTGAAGTACCAGATGTAATTTTCCCAGAAATGCATATTTTATCCCCTATAATGTTTGTACTATCACGAGCACCTGGCTCTTCAGCATTACCAGGCATAGGAGTCTCCACCCTCTCTTCTGAAGTTGCAATGTTCGTCCTCTGAAAAGCATCCAAAGTTGAAACTTCTGGTAAGTCTTTGACACCTCTGAACTGCACAAATTTAACATGGAAAAGAAAAAGGATGAGGAAAGAAATGAAGGGGTTTGCAAGCCTAGTCTCGTTCAAGTTCAGAAAGTGTGGACAATTTCAAGGGTGAGGACATTTTTTTATTGTAAATCTAGCTCTAGAAGGCAGAGATATTTTAGGAGGGGCCGAGCTTTATAGAAAACCGACAGCTTTATTTTTTTACTGACAACTTGTCAATAATATAAGCAATATTAATGATGCTAATCATTTACAAGAAGGCACTGATTGTAAATAGGTGGCTTCCATATTTACTTCTGTGAATATATCATCCTCATCCAATATCCGCATCAACAAAACACCCCCCCCCCCACAAACACACGTACACACAGAGAGATGTTCCAGGTCTCACAAAAAGTACCAGTAGCCAACTAGAAGCAAAGCAAGAAGACAAAATCATGTCATTCAACATCTCAAGGGGCAAAAGATCCATACCTGAAGATAACACTCAGCACTGCAAGGTGTCTTGTTTTCTTCGTGTTCAGACCAGTATGACTGCTTTTCAGTCTGTCAAGCAAAGCCTCTGATCAACTAAATGAATGAAACAAACATCATATTTAGTTCCAAACTATGAACAATACTGCTGCTTACAGGATAGATTAAAGCTTGAGAACAGCCATGCAGCCGGCAGTCAAATAGCTGTTTTAAGCAGGCAGATAAACAATACGTAGAAGCAATTCAAAGTTATCAGACACTGCAACACTGATGATTTCCTTCAGTAAACAATAAACAGGGGAAATCATCTAAGACCACATACCATACAGCGGCGACAGAAAAGGTTATCAAATGAATCTAAAGCAGCACTAAGGCTCTTGTACAAAGATATGCCTTTATCAGGTGCACATTCCCTGGAGTCTTTGCAGTTGAGAACATGTTTTTCATGGTACGTCTCCTTCAGTGTGTCATACCGCTCCTGCAATTTGAAAGACAAATACAGCACTCAGCAATAAAAAAGATACCACAAATTCATTCTAATCATGCATCAAATAAATAAGCGAGAAACTTCTGCTATCCTACAAAACATAGTCACTATCAATCTTGATAACCTGGATTTCCAAAGTGGTGCCTCCAATAAACTGGCTCACAAGTTTCACCACTTCTTCGCCTACCCCATGCTCCTGAAGAGACATCCTGCCAAATTGAAGACAGGAAAGATTTCAAAAACATTTTATAGTACAGATAAAATGAAGACATTAAACTCCATCTTCTGAAAGTTGGATTTTGAGAATATATGAACTTATAGGCCAAAACATCAAATATATTTTATGGCCATTATATACTTTTTCTGCCTGGAAGACTTCACGAGCAAGTCAAACCTCATCTGAGTTCCATAGCCTACATGTCAGCAAAAAACTTTTCAACATCAACATATGAAAGGAGATTGACAACAGGGCATTCAGCCTTGCATTTTTTTGGACTCTCTTTGATATATGTTTATGGCCAAACCATCCTCTTGGCAGAAGGATTGCCACTTTGAACAATATATAAACTTCAAAGACAGGATCAACTTGCTCTGAACAACAATGTAATGCCAAGATCTTTCTCAGACAAGAGTTGGAAACACCAAAATCAGAACTGATTTTTGTTTATAAACAACATTATCTCCTTTGCAAGCCTCACATCTCATTTGCACTTACCATATAATACGATCTTCACTCTCTGAAAATTCATGCCTCTCTTCCTCATGTTCAGTAGTCTCATCCTCACTGTCACTACAGACCAGTGCTTCGCCGCCATGTTGATCATAGTAGATACGTCTTCTCCCAACAACTGACTGGTCTTCGGCCATTCTCTGATTTCTGTGCTATGTGTAACAAGTTTAAGAAAAGGAGGGAAATAAATAAAACCTTTCTATGAAACTAATACAAGAAGAAAATGTATTTATTCTGTGTCTCAATGAAATGTCCAATATGTTAAATGCGAAGGGAGAGGAATAACTCTGTACCTGTCCAGAAATATCCAAGTTGTATAAGGAGGTAACTTTTCAACATATGGAAGCTGGGTACTTGTTGACAATACCACTTCATGAGTATTGATATAATCCTTATCCCCCAAACCTTGTGCAAATCCATTCAACTTACAGAGAGGTTGTTCAATTCTCGAGGAAAGCATTTTACCAATCCCATTCTCAGTAAGAGAAAGCTCTTTTTTTGATGTCACCTGTATAACATGAGAAACATGACTTTCTAGCTTCTTTCCATTCTGCACTATTTTTTCCTGTGCGAGATATAAGTAGGAGTTAGTAACAGATTGGCTAGCTACATGAACTAAAGCAGGCCTCTCAGTCCATGTGGATTAAGTGAGATGTAACACCAAATTCAAAGACATACTTCGAATTGTTAAGGTCAAAATCAGCAAGAACTGATTCCATACAAAAATCCATAATCAACTACCCAATGCAACCAAGCTCTTTGGTTGCTTTATACAACAATGGATAAACACTAAACTAATGTACTGAGTCCTATTTGGCACAAGAAAAGGGGCCAAACACTATCCCAGCACAATATAAAGAATTTAATTTACCATAGAACCAATGACAGTTATGACTCACCCAACTTGCCTAAAACAAAAGAAACTATGATGGATAAACACTAAAACCCAATGCAACCAAGCTCTTTGGTTGCTTTATACAACAATTGATAAACACTAAACTAATGGACTGTGTCGTATTTGGCTCAAGACAAGGGGCCAAACACTATCCCAGCACCATATGAAGAATTTAATTTACCATAGAACCAATGACAGTTATGACTCATCCAACTTGCCTAAAACAAAAGAAACTATAAATAAACGTTGCTTCGTCAGGAATACATGAGAAAAGCACTTTCAAACGTTGAGTTATGGCCAGTGAAGGCTCCCTAAGACCTCAATAAAGATTCGAATTCGACATTAACTTCTCCATATCAGAAAAACAGCCCCCCCCCCCCAAAAAAAAAAAGGAAGAATAATGGATAAGATGAAATTATTTAAGTAATTGATTTTACCCGTTCTAGTCAAGATTTTAGTATAAAGTGGACTACTCTATCTTAAATGACGGACACTACCACTGACAAAGATAATCACAGGAGTCAAAACACGAGCATTGTAATACTGCGAGTTGCAGCGATCTCAAAAAGCATAAAACAGGAGACTCACGTTGATTGAAACGAGTCTCTCAGCTTGAATTTGCTTCTTTAGCTGATTTATCTTATATGACAAAGCTCCAAGAACATCGCTTGACTGTTCCCCTCCTGATTTCTGTTGATATATGCAAACCAAAAACTTCATATAGAGTACTTTATCAAACAGAAATTGCTACAGCAATCAAATTACTTGGTTGTCATTTTGTAATTTGACTTTGGCAAGGCGGGTCGGTTTGGTTGCAGAGAAGTCTAGGAAAACAGTTCACGAGTTTTTCGCTGTGACGACAGTTTCACTTTAAACTGCCTCCTTGTTATTATATTCCAAAAAAAAATTCAATCAATGCGCAGTCGGCTGCAGAGCAATTTGATTTATTGGCAAACAAATGTGCTACTAGAATAGCAAAAAAAAAAATTTATAAAGAAAATTCCAATTGTTTAATTCAACAAATTCAGGTGCTTGGTATCCAACTTTTGATCCAAATATATACAAAACCAAAAGGATTAAGATGTCCAAGGAAATCATCGGAATTGTGATGCTGATAAGAGAAGCTTGGGAAAATACACTTAGGGAAGTGGCACATTCGACGATCGGGTAAGAGAGAGAAAGTAAAAGGAACAACAGAAACGGAGAGAGAGACTGACTCTGAGTTTGGTGGCAGAGTCGCTTGCCTTGGACATCATCGCTGCTCTGTTCTGCTCTGCTTCGCGAACTCGGTCGACGAAGAGGAACAGAGGGAATTGACGTTGCGTTTGACACGTGTGAAGGTACAGTGACGTGGCCTCCACGATGAGAATAAGACTTAAACCTGAACCGTTCCCGTTCTCTCAAAGTCAAAACTACGCTAGATATTGGCTCTATAAAAAATCTCACGCAGTGGGAGTAACGTTGATATTTCATTCTTTTCAGTATTTAATGTTTTATTTAACAAAAATCAAATAAATTTTAAAAATTCAAATGTGAATACATTATTTTGATGAATTTTAAAATTTGAGAACTTATTTTAATTTTGTGCAAATTACATGAACAAACTCTATTAATTTTGTTTGTTCCTAAATATGAACTTCCATTATAACTTAAATATTATTATCTCCCCCCTAACAAGAAAATCTTTAATTTTTTTTTTTAAAAATTAAAAGCATTAATATAATTTTGTTTAATTAAAGATTTTTTAAAAAATTTACGTCTCAAATTCCCTTAGCACCCAACAGAAGATTCACTGAGGAATTGGAGTATCAAGAATTTGTGACCCCATGATCACTTGTTGAAAGCATTGACTTGTCTACATACATATAGTAGAAAACTTTAGTTATTATTTATATAATACTTTTTTTTTGAAGATTTTTCTTATAGAATCAATGTTATATTGCTTGGAGAATAAGGAGAACCCATTGATTTACGTTTTTAACTTTATTTGCTTATATTATTTATTCTTTTCCTTTTGTTAGGTCTCTTAGATCCAGTTGGATTGTAAGGGCATTAGGGCCCATTTTCAGTTGCACGAGCTTTGTGCCCATGTTAGATTGACTAATGGGCCCATAAGTCAAGTAGTTGGACCTCATGGATCTGTAATGGTGGGAGCTTTTTGTATATTTCTCCTTAAGCTTTAATATATATTTCGGGTGTTCGTTAAGAAAAAAAAAACTTCTCTGTGAATGTTAATTGTTGGTGGTTAAATTCTATGCCCTCAAGTATGTTTTCGTGATATTTATGTCGTATTTGCTTCACTATGATCGGGATAATATATTTGAATGGCAATTTGATGTGAAAGTTTGAGGAAGGAATATACCATTTTGTTAGGTAAACCAATCTTCCTTGGTTTTCTTATATGCCTCTTGGCCTTATGTCTATAACATTCTTACTGTCTTTTGTGTGATTTAGGATATCAAAGTTAGAGTCACACATTGCTAGAGCAATGTGGACTATTGTATTCAATAACTTATAAATAAAGTTCCATGCAACTTCATCAAATATAAGTGAGAAAACCAATAACTCCAATTGGGCATTCCCATAGTAGATGTCTCACTTCTCATTATAAATAATTTTTCTTCAGTTTAAAATTTTTATTTCTAACATATTATCAAAGCAAGGTTTCGGTATTAGTCCGGTGACCTTCTGGCACTTCCCGGCATCAGACCGGCGACCTTTCGACGTTATCTTTTTCCCTTGAATTATTTTTGTAACTCCTTTGAATTTGCGGGGGAATATTAAAGTTAGAGTCCCGCAATGCGGACTATTGCATTCAATGACTTATAAATAAAGCCTTTATGTAACCTCATCAAATATAAATGAGAAAAACAATAAGCTTAATTAGACATTCTCACAGTAGATGTCTCACTTATCAGTATAAATAAATTTTTTTAGTTAAAATTTTTCATGCTCACAATTTTTTATTCTCCTGGATGATATTGTAACGGTTAGAACTACTTTAGTAGGACCTGATTGCTTTCATGCCCACCAACAATTTAGAGTAACAATTGATTCTCCTCGATGACAATTTTTTCAAGTTTGTTGAGGCCAGAAGCAAGAGCAAAGAAGGGTTCTCAGACGAATGCTTGTTCACGGGTTTTGCAAATAGGAGTAACAATTGCCATTGCTCGCGGTTCCTTTACGTGAGAAAGTTTTTAAAAGCAAATTGGTGTAAAACGTTAGGACCTTTGTCTATCATTCGCATTCAGCTGACTCCTTTTGACCCTCTTATATACGCGATCTGCACTGGATGTTCTGCTTTCAGCTTTTCCCTGCTGGTGTGGCGGCTCTGGTGGATAGGGTGAGTGGGGAGTGTAATACTGTAGAAGTTGTAAACAATTTGCTGATTTTGGAATTGGTTTAAAGTTTGCCTGTAATATATTGAACTGTTCTTTTTCTATGGAAGAAGAGGCCCTCTTCGGACAAACCTCTTGAAACAGAGCATCATCCGAATGTATGTTGATGGGAATGTTCTTATATTAACCTTGAGAGTGAAGAGATGTCAAGCCGTGGAGACCCGATCAGAAAGCTAAAGTTACCTGTCAAGCCGTGGACAAGAGTCCCTACGCAAACGATGGAAACAAGAAGATAGAGAACAGTTGGGTTGGAATATAGAAGGAAGGATAAAATAAAAGAAGAAAACTGTGACGAAGGATTAGACTCAAGAATTAAGAGGTGGCGAGCATTAGAGCCTGGATAGCAGGAGAAATGAGAGCGGAAGCAAGAGGCTGAGGAGGGTGCTTGTAAGGATGTGGAAGGGCCCTCTTAGAGATGTTGGATTCAAGAGCTTCTTCGCCTTCTGATGCCAATCTCGCCAAACCATGTTCCTCTAAACCAACGGGTAACAGTTCAAAAAAAGCCTCGGTGCCTGGAAGAAAAGGAACATATATATATATATATATATATATATGACTAAAGAACAATATAGCTCACAGAACAGGAATATAGGTGGTTTCCACGTCCCTAATTGGTGGCAATAAGACATGGCCTTAGTACTCCTTGTTGATGTATAGATATATGACAAAAGAACAGTATAGCTCACAGAACAGGAATATAGGTGGTTGCCACGTCCCTAGTTGGTGGCAATAAGACATGGCCTTAGTACCCCTCGTTGATGTACTTAAATTCTCTGACCAAATCCCAAAAACGATGAAACTTCCCATTCATGGAATATTTGCAAGTAGAGTTGTGCGGTGCCTTGATGGATGCTGGAGAGAGCCAAAACATCACTTGACTGATAGGGCCGAGGTGCAACAAATGTGCCTTTTTGTCCCTCTCGTGAAGTCCTAAACAATTACGAAGTTAAAAATTTCTTCTTTAGCGTGCAAGGTATATAAGGGCATAATTTAAAAAGTTATTTTTATCTGTCTTTATTGGTTAAATTAAAATTTGAACATTCTAATTATATCTAATTGCAGAAGCCACCCAACTCATCTTTGACATTCCAATTCTCATCCATGTAACTAGGGCTGTCCACAAAACCGGCCGGACCGGCCAACCCGAACCGGTTTTAGCCAAATCCGACCAGAATCGGACTGAGACTGGTATACCCATGTGGAAAACCGGAACTGAACCGGAGTATACCACTCCAAACCGGTCCAAAATGGTATGACCCAACCCAAAACCAACCCAAAATGGCATGACCCAAACCGGCCCAGACCAGACCGGTGAAACCAGAGACCAGACCGGACTGGTCTGTTAGAATGACCGGTCCGGTCTGGTCCGGTATACACACTTCATAAAATGGCTGGTTTGGCCGGGCGGACCGGACCGGACCGACCAATGCACAACCCTACATGTAACGCAGACTTTTAGTAAGCGGGCCTGTCAATGAAAAACACCTAGTTGGATTAATGTAGAAGTTTGTGTTTAGTATTGAGAATAAGTAATTCCCCGTGTGATTAGGACATTCAATAAATAGACATCAGAATATTATAGATCATAAAAATACTGTCCATCCTGGTTCATTCCAATTCAATCCTGCAGGCATCCTATCTAGTAACGGTGTAGCACTCTTAAGATTTCACTGATGAAAGCCATGTCCACAAGGTGAGTTTTTTTTTTCAGGTACTCAGCACCGTTATTATTTAATATTTTTAAACATTTTATTAAAAAATAAAATTAGCCAAGCCCTTGCTTTAGATAGGGTAGGATTATTTATTTTAGCACCAAATTTTTTTTATAAAGATGAACAATCTGCAATACCCCTATATACAGGCTCGGATGGACTGATTCAATTTAGTTATACTAGACGGCTTAACGTCATATATAAGAAACTCCGAATAATGGAGCGATTCCTAATTAACAACAAGCATCATCTAGCACAAACATTTCGTGAAAGTGGAGAAAAAAAACCCAAACGCTCTCTGCCTACCCCGACATCAAGTGTCCTTAGGGAGGAGGGGGAGCTTCGGCTCCTTCATCCCCCTCCTCCTTTTTCTTTTCCCCTCCACCTCTTCCCTCTCCCTTCTCCTTCTCTCTGGTCCGGTCGGCTATTGGTTGGTTTGGTGGTTTTTTTTTGTTTTTCCTGGCAGGTGGCTTTCAAGCGGCGCTCGGTGGTTCCCATCTCCTTTTGACGTGCACACGTCGGCTGGTTGGACTCAGCACGCCGAGATTTACGAAGCCCATCTTCTCCTGCATCTAACAGACGGCGCGTGTCGATCCACGCGCACCACGCGCTGCGCGTGGATCTGACTCACCGATGCACTTGGCCGCGCGTGTATGCCCATTCGTCACCTGAATCTTGTTCTTCTCCTCCGGCGTGGACTGTATGGCTCATGCCCTACCTGTCCCACTGTGGATATCCTCCTCCGTTCACCACTAGCCGCCTCCTCCGGTTTCTATCTGGCCAGAGTCTCCCCGGTCTTTCCAGGGGCTTATGTTATGCTTTCGCCCGTTTGGGCCTGCCTATATGTTTAAGGCTGGTTGTAGTTTTTCTGTTGTTTGTTTCCAATTTTTAGGCATAATAGTTTTATGCCATTTGTAACTTTTTTGCAATCTGAGACTGATCTGCCCCTTGTGGACCTTTGTAGGATCTTTTGGTTCATCTGCTCGTTGGTCCGCCAACTCTTCAAAGTGTCTGGTACGCCCTTTAGAGCTTCCTGAGGTTTTTAAACCTCTTTGATCATTTTCTTAATATATATTCTATTATGCTTTTAAAAAAGCATAATCTAGCACAATTTAAATATATGCAGAACTGCAGACGAAAGAAGTTTCGGATTGGAGAACTATCTTGGCCTCAAATAATGCAGCTATCCAGCTACTAACATTATTATTTCTCCGAATACCGTTGTTTCAGTTGCTTTAGTCGTGAGGATAACAGATGAGACCCTCCCAGTTGAATATTCAAGGAGACTTTTTATGGCGGCTTGTTTTAGGTAGGCCCTGGACAGGAAGGTTGTTTTTATAGTTTGGGAAATTAGCATTTTAGTCCTTAGGTTTTGGACACTTTTTCATTTTAGTCCTTAAGTTTCAACTTTCAAATTTTTAGTCCTTGAGTTTTCATTGTTTGACGAAATGGTTCTTCCTTCAGTCTGCCGTCCATATACTTAACGACACATGAAGCGATCAACCGGGTATATGTGTTGAAAGTGAGCGATCGACTGGGTCAAAATTGCTGATGTGTCAGAGAGCTCCGTCACTACAAGAAAAAACACTTTGGGTGACAAAAAAAATTGTCACCCAAAGTACAAATTTCGACACCTAAGGTTTTGGGTGACAAAAATAGGTTGTCACCCGGTTTGTCACCTAAAGCCCATCAGCGAATGTTTTGGGTGACAATTTTCCTGTTCTGTCACTCAAAACCCTTCGGACGGTTTATAAACCCGTTCTAACGTTTAGGTGCATACTGACGAAATTCAAAATCGCCATGCCCAGTACAGTCCATCCCTTCACATAAGCTGTCCGAACGTTCTCTCTGAACGTTCGCACAACTCATGTGAATGAGTAATCCAATGCGACGAAAATACATTTTGTCACGCAATAAACGTCTGCCTCGTTGTATATTGACGTCCGAACTCTTATGTGAATATCTCTGGACGTATTCATGAAGACGTCCGCACCATAGTTTCATTATGACGAAATTTATTTTGTCATCTGAAAACGCGGTTCGAACCTTTACGTATACAGTTCGGACTCGTTGTACGTTGCACACGTTCGAACATTTTGGTGTATCGTGCGCATGATTTCTTATTTTAAGAACATGTGGACGTTATATACACCGTTCGGACTATATAATTTAAGGCTAAGTGTTCAGATGTATATTTAAAGGTGTGCACGCTAGCAAAGAAAAATATACGTGTGAACGACATGTAACACACGTGCGAACGGTTTTCTATATATTTGAATTAATTTAATTAAAATTTATGAAATAATATAAATATGAAGATATTTACTGCTCACAATATAATAAAATATCTACAAATATGCAATCGTTATTAAAAGTAAACAAAATACATAATGGATAAGTACTGACAAAATAGTAAAAATATATAAATTTACCCAAATTTTCATTTGGTTGTCGAACGAGATTGCATCTGTCTCATCTGCTCCATCAGCTGCTCACGCATCTGCTCCGCCATTAGTTGCATCCTCCGTTCTTGTTGTTCCACTAGGTTCTTTTGCTGCTCCTGCATCATCTTCTGGTGCTCTTCGTCTTTTTTTCGTTGTTGCTCCGCCATCATCTTCATAAGCTCTTCGTCTTTCTTCCGTTGCTGCTCCTCCATCATCTGCAGATGCTCTCGCATCGTCTGCTCCATATCTGACCGCTTAACCAGAAGCGCTTTATATTCCAACTGTCTAGCCCTTATCTCCTCAATCTGTAATCTGGCCTCCTCCAATCTCTGGGACAAATCAACAGATGATGCTAATGAAGATGATCCAACAGACCGTATTGAACGGCTTAAACCTCTCACGTAACCCGCTTTCGTCCCCAACACCTCAGTGAAGATCTCCACTTCGGTGTATGACTTTTCCTTCTAACTCATGCTGCAACTGTAACGCCTCTATTTTTTCCTAAAAAAAGAAGAAAAATCGATAAAAATAGTACATATGAAACATAAACGCATACGAATGCATCATTAAAACTAACTTTACAACTTACAAAATTTTCTCATGCATCTTCTGAAGTCCACATATCATCCTTAGTAGTATGCGTCTTTTTATAAAGCAACGAAGGACTAATTTCATCAGATTCTGGATTTTTCTGTACACCAAAAGAAATATAGAACTTGCATATAAAAATATCTAAGTCATTTATTTAAATAATAAATAATAAAAATGTAAATTTATTACTTACTAACAACGCTCTAGCGCGTTGGAAGGACCTCGCTCCTGATGTGTGTACAATTTTCAGCTTAGCTCTATTCTCCTTGCTGATTGCACTCCTCCTCTGCATTGTACATTTACAATTGGTAACACAATTAAACATATGGCTAAAATAAACGTTCAGATCGAAAAGAAAATGTTTTACCTGAAATTTCTCGCTCGCGAATAAATCACAAACACTAGTCCATTCTTTCTTGTTCATATCGGGATACGGGTGCTCAAACGCCTCTTCTTTTGAATTGAACACCGAGTAATGCTGGAACATTCTATTTTTGTGCGTCGTGTACGTTGTGATCATCGTTGACATCACAGTGATGCGATCCTCGGCTCGGTCGTAATCTAGTTGGAAGTCATCCTTAACACACACACACACACATATATATATATATATATATATATATACAGTTAGAAACGTAACAAAGTTTCAACAATTAAAATTTAATAAATTATACTTACCAACACTCGGTTCATCACATATGATTTAACCTCGTCGAGGACCTCCTTCCACTTACTCTTCTCAAATGGGACATGTTGTCGAACGAGCGCACCAATATGGCTCGAGAGCATTGAGGACGCCTTGTAATCGCCCTCAGTACGTCCATCAGGGATATGTACGGTCAGCTTTCCTCCGGTGCGAGCCTTGAGTAAGGCAATCTCGCGCGTACTACCTCGAACGTGTCTAATTCCGGACATCGCTACAAATGAAGAATAAGAAATTTAAAATTCAATTAAGCATAGAGATTTAAAAGTCATAATATTTAATAAAGATTGACGGGCTAAGATACTTACACTCACAACTACTCTGGGTGCCTACTGGACTGGCTGTGGTGGGGGACGGTAATTTATTTCTATCCCTAAGCGAAGGACCCGACACTGCTAGTGTACCCGGACTACTCTCAGCTCGAACTGATGAATCGCACTGCAGACGTTTCCCTCCAGCTGGCATGACGTCAACCTGTGACCAAATAAATCAAAATGAATTATGTTACTCAAAATGAATAAAAAATAAAAAACAAAAATATGATCGCAAATTTAATTGAAACAATAAATTTACTTTAGTCGTCGAAGTAATATTCTTCAGAATCACTACAATCTTCATCAAACGATTCCGAGGAACCATCGCTTCCTTCTACTTCACGGTGTTGTGGACCACTCTCATCGGTTACCGACAGATAAGCCTCGACGTCATTTCTAGTCAGCAGGACGTTCCGAGATTCCCGACCAAACCATTCATACTTCTTATCGAGGTCCTTCCATACCTCAGAGTCTGCAGGATGCCTCATCACCCCATCTTCAATCACACGCTTCTCTTAGTGTCATCGTATATCCATTGCCGTTTGCCTTGATAAAAACAATCTCTACAACCTCAGTTTTAAGGGAAAATGCCGCAACACTTTTTGAGGAACCTTTGATTTGTTATTTTAACTGTACTTCCACCTCGATTCCCCACACACCGGACACTCTTGTAACTCACTGCGCTCCTTCCAAAATAGTACACAGTCATTTAAGCACGCATGTATGTTATCGTAGCTAAATCATAAATTATTTCTTAACTTTTTCGCCTCATAATAAGATTTAGGAAGTGTCTCCTCCCCTCCGACAAAGCATATTTTATCAAGCCCAACACATCTTCAAACGCCTTTACAGTCAAATTATTTTCTGACTTCACATGAAGTAACCTAACAACGAAAGATAACTTGGAGTACTTCTTACACCCGGGATACAACTCTCGCTCAGCATCCGCCCATAACTTGGTATACGCAGAAAATCCGTCTCCAGACCCAGACTGGACTGTTTCAGGATCCGGTATATTCTCATCAACCCCTGCTCCCGCCTCAAAATCTTCCAACATGTCTCTCATATCATCATTTATGCTTCTCTCAGAATCATTGCTTCCCGGTTTAGGTTCTAAATTCACCACACGGTTAGGAACTTCTGAAATTGACTCTCCGTAAAATACCCAATGAGTGTAACTCTGGTCAAACCCAATTACGAATAAATGATCCGGCATCCCGTCCACACGTTGAAACAACACAGTCTTACATCTCTTACATGGACATCTTATCAGACCCCGACTATCTGCATAACTACGGGAAACGCTCATAAAATCACGAACACCATCATTATACTTCGCACTTTTGAGTCTATCAGCCTCATAAATCCAGCTCTTATCCATATTGTTCCTTCAAAGACGAAAATACAAACAATGATGACATTCATACTCAACTCTAGTTTCTTCAGGTGATAGGTCCTATCTCATTCAAGTTTACAATATCACGTACTGCACGTAAATGACCCGACCATTGTGATCGATGCTTTAGAAATTTCGACAACATTTTCCCTCAGTCCCCAGATACACGCCTACAGCATTGAGCCTAAATACACACCATGTAAGGCAAGTGTGTAATCTCAATGCTGAATGTGTATCCAAAGGACAAAAGGAGATTTACATCAAAATTTCTAAACACATCTGTCACAATAGCAGATACAATTACGCACATTACGCATATTGTAAACTCAAACTGTCCATAACGTGGACAATTCAAGAATTACATCCAGTTCGTTATCCGAACTTCGTGTAATTCTTAAACGGGGTCTAAGGCTACTAAATGAATGCATGACATTACAACAAATACCATTCGGATGTTACATAACGGTCCGAACCAACACAAAGACGTTCGGACGCATTTTTCAAAGCGTCCGAACAATCAAATAGAGTCCGGAATATAAATAAACCGTTTGGACTGCGATTGTCGAACAAGAAATTTTTTCGACGCACAAACGCAATTTTCAGTCCAAAACCATGTCAAAATCAACCCAAATCACAAACTCTTCAATATAAACACATCACAACCAACCCCAAACTCCATTACTATCATTTTAGAACCTAAAATTTCGAAAAACACATGCTTTCATTTGGGTAAAAAATAAGTTTTTCATCCTACAACAATTCAATTTAAAAACCACTAACCTTAAATGTAATCTAACTTTAAATTCTCAAATATATGCTCTTTTCACACCCTCTTCAATGAGAATGAATGCCCAAAATCAGCTCTCCGCTTCTCCTCGTGCTCAAATTTCTCCTTTGCTTTTTTTCTCCGTTTTTCCTCCACTGTCTGCGAATCTGTAACTTTCATACTTTTGAATACCGTTCGGACCGATAAAATGACATTCGAACGCATACGTGTATTAGTTTTCAAGGGAATTCATGCAGCCAAAATTTTCATATACGTCCGAACTACTATTTAACCGTCCGCACTCACTCTAAAAGTTCAACACACCGTTTTAGTATTTCTCAAACGACCGCGTATGCTCATTAACATATACGTTCAGACAGTAACAGTCTGTCCGAACACTACCTTACCTTACCCGAGACTGTTTAGGAAACACTAATACCATAGCGTCTGATAATTAACAATAACGTCCGAACGGTAGTAAAACGCGTCCGGACGGTATTTTGAATATTAACAGTCTCGACCGTCTAAACATGTGTTCGGACGGTTTGTTTTATATAATACAACACCGTTCGATTTTACATTAATTAGTTCGGACGGAGAAATTTAGGTCCGAACGTTTTTGGACAATATGTATTTATTTTATTCATTTTTTTAATTATCTTTATTTGAAAATTTTAAATAACCAAAGTTAGTTAATAATGTAAATAATAAATATTTTTTTTAGGTAAGTGTACCGAAATTATAAACATAATATTAATTAACATATTATATTAAGTTCTAATAAATAAAAATAGCATAATTTCAATGACATAAAACATAATATGAACAAAAACATCAAATAAAATCTAGGGTTAAATGCATGTCATGCCCATGTGGTATGCGGTAATAGCAAATATGTCCTGACGTAAACAAAGTCATTTTCATACCCCTGAGGTAAACATTCAGGAGCAAATATGCCCTTCCGTTATGTTTACCTCAGGGGTATGAAAGGGCATATTTGCTCTTGAATGTTTACCTCAAGGGTATGAAAAGAGCTTTGTTTACCTCAGGGGCATATTTGCTATTACCGCATACCACAGGGGCATGACATGCATTTAACCCTAAAATCTATACATGTCCACAAAACATAATATAAAATTAAATGTCCTCAAAACATAATAAAAACAACAAACGTAATAAAAAAAGTAAATAAGGAAGATTACAAATCATCCTCAACATCATCATCCGTGAGTTTTAGGACGTGACGGACGTGACGAAGGTGCTCCTCTATTTGCACGACCTGCTCAGTCAGAGGAAAGAGCTCCGCACCGGTTGTCACGCCCCTAAAACTCTCCTTAAGCACAACGACCTCCTTCTTCCACCCAGCGTCCATGTCGGCGACCTTCTACTCCAAAGTCTTCAAACGACGACTGATATCACTGACCATGCAATGGGTGGGCTGCAAGACCGACTGCATCCGCTGAGACAGCTCCATCATCATATCGTCCATCCAACTCGGTCGTTGTGGCCCAAGTCCATGGGTCGAGCTCTGCCCAGGATCTTCCCTCTCCATTGCCTTCGCGGGCTGCTCCTATCGTCTTCCTCTAGCAAACCGAGCGGCTTGCAGCGCTCGGCGTGTCTGGGTCATCGATTTGAAGAGCGTGGTCTTGTTGATCACCCCCAGTGGAAGCACCTTCGGCTCGTCACCACCCTCGGGTACCAGCATGGCGTGCAGGAACTGGGTCAGGATTCTTGCGGCAATGAAGTCATAGCATCAATCTTCAAAGCCTCTGCACGAATGGACTGATGGATGTATGATGCTATATTAATAGATAGCCCCTACAACTACCAGGTACAGGAACTCGGCCCGGCTACACGACAACTCTGTGGTGTGCTTCTTAGGGTCGATGGAGGAGCATAGGATCAGATGCATGATCCGCCAAAAAGGAAGCAGCTTCCCGTGTACCATATAGACTCCGTCCAAGATCGCTGTATCATCCCCCAACATGGTCCGGAATACCTCGGCCTTAGTAGACCGGCCCTCCTCGCTCATTCGCAGGTTTGGGAATGCTGCCAAATCTCTCTCGTACCCCAAGAAATTTGTCAGCTCGTCCGGCGAGAATATGATCGGAACGTTACGGATAGTGACCTCCATAGTAGGCTCCTCGAGGTCTCTCGCTCGTAATATAGAGCAAAACACCCGCACCATATTTTTCGACGCATAGTCGATCCTGTGGATCAGTGTAAGGTCGTTAAAGTCGGCCAATTTGATGTCCCGCTCGACAACAATCGAGTGAGACATAATGATCGTTGTATGCTGCTCCAGTGTCAAAGCTCGAGTGAAAGATTGCTCCTCATCAGCCTGGTTGTTGGTACGTGGACTCTAACTCATTATTTAGTGAATCTGCACAAAATAACGTTCACACGGTTAGCATAACGTCCGAACTGCAATATATACGTCCGGACGTGTAACATAAGTGTTCGGACATGAACAAAACGTTAACGTATCGGTTTTGGATACCCGTCCCAACCCTAAGAAGATAAAAAAACTATTTAAATTTAACATTAAGGCGTTCGGACTGCATTGAAAGACAGTTCAGACATCCCAACCCTAAGACGATTAAAAAATTATTTCAATTTAACATTAAAGCGTCCGGACTGGGTTGAAAGACAGTCCGGACATTCCAACCCTAAGACGATAAAAAAGTATTTCAATTTAACATTAAAGCGTCCGGACATCTTTGAAAGAGAGTCTGAACATAATTAAAACGACAATGTATACCACCGAAACACTACGACAAGAGTCTGAACGCCCAAACACAAGTCCGAACGCCCACATAATGAGTCCGAACGCTGTGTGAACTATGACCGAGTTGACTCAGCCATGGCAGCGTCCCTCCACCTCCCCGACTAGCCCAAAAATTACACCAAATCATAAACTAATATACTTAAAACAAACCTAACACTTAACACTATCAATTTCTACTTAAAATTCAATCAAAAAACGCAATCTACTATACAAAAAATAGAATTGAAATTTTATACATAAAACTATATAAAAAAGAAGTTTTCACTAATAAAATTTTGTCAAAAATAACCAAAACATATCTGGATGTGATTAGATACACGAGAGAGTGATATTACCTCGAGATGTATGAAGAAAAAACTTGAGTTTTGAGAGTTTTTTTTAGAGAAATGTTCGGTGTTCGTGAAAATGACGAACTGTTCGTCTTTTGAAAATACGTCGATCGCGTCCGGACTTCATTATGCACACGTGGCTCAATCATCGTACTTCGTATTAAATGCCGAACTTTAAACCGGTTGAAACCGTTCGGCACAATTAAGACGTCCGAACGTATTATTAAGGCGTGCGAACGTCCATTCCGGACGTATCAATGAATTGAGGCGACGTGGAAGCGCACGTTTGGCTGAATAAAAGGCGAATCCTGTCCGAACTTCTGACAAACGTGCGGACGGATACAACCGTTTTGAACTTTCGTATAACGAAAACACGTGTACGCCGTGCAACGGTTAAGGAACCGTCCGGACTGTCTAAAACACGTTCCAACGGGTACCTCATTTACTTTCTGATGCGATGCAGGAGTCCGGACGCGCATGTAGATATTGCTTATAAAAAAACGGCGAATTACGTGCGAACTTCTATTAAACGTTCGGACGGGTACAACCATTTTTAACTTTCGTATAAGGAAAACACGTGTACGCCATATGATGCGACGGTTTAGTGAACGTCCGTACTTTCTCAAAACCCATTCCAACGAATGCCTCACTAACTTTCAGTAGCGATGCAGGCGTCCGGACGCTAATGTAGAGAGTTCGAACGGATAGCAGATTTATTTCACATATTAAATTAACACAATTTACTTTATTTCACAAAACCTAATTTATTTAAATAATTTAATTTATTTCATTCAACTCAATATAATTTGGAAAAAATATTTAACTTAAATTCTTTATTTTAAATACGTAAAAAATATATATATAATTAATCATATTTTTATATTAAATATCAATTATAACTAATCGTCAATTTAATTATAACTACTTAATTAATTTTATTAATTATACGTTTAAAATGTAATAAATTAAATCTACTGAAAAAACATAATTAATATAAAATATCAAAAATAATCCAAATACTGAATAAAAAACCACAATCGTAATGTCTATTACAAGCTACAAACGATCCTTTAAAACGATAAATAAATAACTAAGTTTAAAGCATAAACAGAAGACTAGTTCAAATCACGATCTGCGACTGACTCGTCCAAATCTTGTCTGAGGACGTCACGAACATGCGCCAAATGCTCCTGCATATTATCCACCCGTCTGACGAGTGTCTGCAGCTGTACCGGAACGGTATGGACAGACTGAGACAATTGAGACAATTGTTCTCTCATCCTTAATAGTTCCCTCCACATATTATTCAGCTCTTTCGTTATAGCCCTATCCGTCAAAGCAAGTTTCGTCTCCAGACCAGTCAAGTGGCAATGGAGCTCCATGCACAATGAATGCGTCGGCTGCATGATCGCCCGAATACTCTCGTTTAACTCCGCTAAATACGCGTCTGCCCAGGATGGTCGCTCTGTCTGTCCCTCGACATTGGTGATACTTCTTCCAGAGTGTTCCATGGTTAACCTAGCAAAACCGTCCGAACATGAGTATAAAACGTCCGCACGTACAATAACAGTCTTGACGATTTATAACAAGTCCGGACGTTGTGAACGTGGTTCGAAGAACACTAGCCAAACAGCCTAATTTCATAAAATAAAACACCATAACAAACTAAACAATCAACGATATTTAATCGAAATACATATAATAAAACAACGTAACAAACGTTTTACCTGAAGTTCTTTGAGAAATCTGGAATGGAGAGTGAAAACGTCCGAGAGAAAAGTACGAGAGAACGAGTGAGTTTTAGATTTTGACAAAGTCTGTCGTTTTAAATTGGCCAGTAACCATCCGAACGTGTTATAGTAGAGTTCAGACGGGTTTCAACGGTTATACTGACACGCGGCTCTATCAAATTTAACGTCATTAAATATGCCCGATTCGAAATGGTTCTAGAAGTTAGACGGTCCGCACGCTATTTGTTTGTCCGGACTGTATCGATGTCACGTGTCTGAAGTTTTGCAACGTGGAAGCACACGATTCAGGGAAGATGCATTTATAAAGCAGCATACCTTTTTTTGTACCGTCCGGACTTGGGTATTTTTCCCGTTGCAACGTGGTTTATGACGTCTGGACGTACTTGAGTATTCATGACGATTTTTAATTTGTCACTCTAGCCTGACGATTACTACTCGTTAGGTAATGTCCGTTCGGACTGTGTATAAACAGAGTCCGGACAGTATTGTAAAAATTGTGACGATTCTAATTGTCACTCAGTTACGACGATGTGGAATTTGTCACCCTGCAGCGAGTCTGAACGTGTATCTTGAGAGTCCGGACTTTACTTTTTTTGTGACGGTTTTTTCTTCACTCATTCGCGGCACGTGTATGTCGTCACACCAACAATACGTCCGAACGGAGTTGTGACAGGTCCAGATGGTTTTGGAGTTCCTGAATGGTTTTGGGTGACGAAATTAATATTTTGTCATGGAAAATTCACTTTAGGTGACAAAATTTAGTTTGACACCCAAATTTTTGTCACCTAAAGCATAATTTCTTGTAGTGAGTTAAGTATATGGACGGCAGACTGACGGAAGGATCATTGCGTCAAATAATGAAAACTCAAGTACTAAAAATTTGAAAGTTGAAACTGAAGGACCAAAATAAAAAAGTGTTCAAAACGTATGGACTAAAAAGTGAATTTCCCTTATAGTTTTTGTGATAAGATACACGTACGCGAAAAAACAGTACTATGAAAAACCTTCGAGGTAGCTAGGAAAAACAAGGATCAAATGTACTGAAAGGAAGAACCGAACATATATTTCTATCAACTTTATATGAATCGATCATGGAAATAGTTTGTCCCCTTCCTTTCTGATCTGATAATTGATGCCAGTTGTAATATGTAGTTGAACTAATTGCTTCCCATAACCAGATCATCTGCGAGCAGAATCTTCCGCGTTTAAATGTCAGTCGTGGGTCGCAGTCACATTATTCGCTGACTAAAAAGTTCTTACAACCAAAACATAATATGTATCTTTCTTGAACTTTGATCAGATGATCAAATATCAATAGTGCTCCCTGAAGTCCTTCAATTCCGATCCTTTTGACGTGTACGCACCGGTGGTTCCCATCTTCTTTTGACGTGCGAGCGCCGGCTGGTTGGACTCAATACGCCGAGATCTACGAAGCCCATCTTCTCCAACATTCAACAGGCGGCGCGTGTCGATCCACGCGCTGCGCATGGATCTGACTCTCCGATGCACTTGGTCGGCGTGTGTCGATCCATGCCCCTCCGTCACCTAAATCTTGTTTTTCTCCTCCAGCGTGGACTATATGGCTCATGCCCTACCTTTCCCACTGTGGATATCCTCTTCCATTCACCACCCGCCGCCTCCTCCGGTTTCGATCTGGCCAGAGTCTCCCGGATCTTTCCCTGGGCTTATGTTACGCTTTCGCCCGTTTGGACCTGCCTCTATGTTTAAGGCTGGTTGTAGTTTTTCTAGTGTTTGTTTCCAATTTTTAGGCATAATAGCTTTCTACCATTTGTAACTTTTTTGCAATCTGAGATTGATCTGCTCCTTGTGGACCTTTGTAGGACCTTTTGGTTCGTCTTGTCGTTGGTCCGCCGACTCTTCAAAGTGTCTGGTACGCACTTTAGAGCTTCCTGAGGTTTTTAAACCTCTTTGATCCCTTTCTTAATATATTTTCTATTATAATTGGCGTGTCTTTATATTAACCAATCACAGATGGACACCAGTCTCCAGTTCGAACATATTCCTAACTCGTTCGAAGGACTATTGCTTGGTCGAACCGAACACTTTGTTCGAACAGATTCTGATTCAGCGATGAAAAGATTTCGTTCGAACTTACCAATCAGTTCGAACGTTCAGTTTTAGTTTTGCGACGAAAATAATTCGTGACAGAAAATATCTC
Source organism: Myrica gale (assembly GCA_963930655.1). Lineage (NCBI taxonomy): Eukaryota > Viridiplantae > Streptophyta > Magnoliopsida > Fagales > Myricaceae > Myrica > Myrica gale. Next base: position 13,543,620 of record OZ005614.1, read on the forward strand.
TTGTTCGAACGGCGTTATTTTGTTCGAACTAATCTGCGTGTAATTATTTATTAATTTCTTTTCTTTTCTATTCGTTCGAACGGCAGTTAGTCGTTCGAATAGGGGTTTCGGCAACGGTTTTTCTTGTTTCGTCGCTGAAGGAGTTTCGTTCTCCTAATCAGCGACGAACTTCACATTGCGTCGCTGAAACTCGACTTTCAGCGACGAAATTTGATTTGTCGCGAAAAAATTCTTCGCTAAAAGTCTAATCTGGTGTAGTAAGTTTTTGTGATAAGATACACGTACGCGAAAAAACAGTACTATGAAAAACCTTCGAGGTAGCTAGGAAAAACAAGGACCAAATGTACTGAAAGGAGGAACAGAACATATATTTCTATCAACTTTATACGAATCGATCGTGGAAATAGTTTGTCCTCTTCCTTTCTGATCTGATAATTGATGTCAGTTGTAATATGTAGTTGTACTAATTGCTTCCCATAACCAGATCATCTGCGAGCAGAATCTTCCGCGTTTAAATGTCAGCAGCTTGTACCGGTAGGCTTATGGGAGCCGTGGGTCGCAGTCACATTATCCGCTGACTAAAAGGTTCTAACAACCAAAACATAATATGTATCTTTCTTGAAGAACGTTCGATCAGTTGATCAAATATCAATAGTGCTCCCTGAAGTCCTTCAATTCCGCTCTCATGTTTCTATTTTTTCTCAAAACAAAATTTTGAAAAGAAATACAATTTTTTTTTTCTAAGCAAAAATATTTAGGGAATGGATCATCTGAATTTAGGAAGTCTACCGCCACTTAAACTTAAAGAAGTCTACATAATGCATCACAGCATAATAAAGTCATAAATGCTTGTCGACATGCATGTATCTTTAATTTATGTTTAATATTGTGAAATTATTGTACGCACTAGGCAGCACAGGATATGTCGTGTAATATATATATATATTTGATTCCTCCAAATTACGTGCATGGATTCCTGGCTCCGTTACTAAAACAAGCTCCAGCAAATCTAGAAAATTCATTTGCTAGTTGATTTCTCCTTGAATAGAAGACCATTGTGGACGAGATTGCTGTAATTTTGCAAGTAGACTAAATAATCACCGAGGACGAAAATAACAGTGCCTCGTGGATGCCTTATTATATTGTTAGACTTCTTTTCTGTGGATTCTTGATTCAAAAGAGTGCACTTTTTTTTCTTCTTATGATCTAAACGGAAAATGAAGTTGGTTGGTTGTGATATTGTTCCGGCCCACTTAAATTTAGACATATCCTCATGATTGAAGTCTCCCAAACGATAGTGTGGCTTATATATCAAGATTTAAACCTATAAACCTAAACTAACAAGACAAATTTTTTGAGAATGTCTTATTACTAGACTACCATTAACGTGGGGAAATTAACACAGCAATTCAAAATAAACTAAAGAAAGAAGAGTAGTGATGACATTTCGTGTGAGAAACTATGCTTACTGAGTGAGAGCCAAGCCCATATTAACTCGTTTAAGTTATCTAAACTGTATTGAAATTAACTTGTTTAATGCTACTACTTAATTACTAGCAACAATTAGCATATCAAGCAAAGGGTGTGGAGAGTCGAACCGTTGAAATTCATTGGATTGTCCAGCTGACAGATGACTTTAGTCTGTTCAAAAATCTAGCCAATCGAGCCTACTCTATATGGCTGCCAAAAGTTTTTTTTTTCTTTCTAATCAAAGATATATTCCTAATCCCAATACAACAATCAAGGGAGAAATTTGGTCACTAGCCATACAAACAAAAGGAATACAAGAAGAGGGAAAGAACTCCTCTAAATTCAAACTAGCTGCTAAATGAGCAATCTTGCGAGCTAAAGTGTTAGCAGTACGTTTAACTCAATTGAAACTCCAAGTAGTATGAAGGGAAAGAAGATCCCTCACGTCATCCACAAGGGTACTGATTTGCCAATCAGGGCAAACAATGGTGCCAATAATTGCATTATAGACCAACTGATTATTGCCTTCAAAAATAACAGAACTACCAACCCAAAAATGAGCCCCATGAGCTGCAAATAATGCTGTCCTAGCGCCATCCATGATATGGCTGCCAAAAGTTGGTACTTATAATTACTACAAATGAAACCCGCATTAGAAAAAAGAAACTGAAGCGCGCCTTCTAGAGAGAGACTCCTCTCTCTCTCTAGAACCCTCTCCCCTTCTTTTGAAAGCACCTTCCCCCCCTTTTGTTCTGGCCGGGGGAGGAGCTCCGGCTCCTTGCTCCCTTCCCTTCCTTTCTTTCGGCCACCTTTTTGGTGGCCAGAGCTTGCCTATTTTTCCTCTCTCCGTTTTGGTTTTTGTGTTTATTTTGGCACTTAGATCCAGACCTTTCTGGTGGTCTTCGGCGTGCACAACCTCTATGGTGGAACTCCTCTCCTTCCGGCGACCAGATCTGGCCCAGAGCAGAGGCAACCGGCCGGCACGTTAACTTTCACGAGTGCACATGCACACACATGAATCTCATGCGCCCAACCTCTTTCGCTTCTCTCCTGGCTGTTTTGAGCATTTTTCGAAGGACTCGAGTTGTCCTGTTGTGCTCAGCTCTCCCTGGTTGTGCTCGGCGTTTTTGCTTTTTGTCGCTTTTGGTTACCGCCATTTTGTGCCGCTTGTAGCTATCTCTCCTCCCCCTAGTGCAATGAGTCTTTGCATGAAGATTATCTTGAAGGAGTCGATTTGTTGCTCTGTTCGCCCTTCCTCTAGCGGAAGTCTTCATCGCCTTGTGCGATAGTCAGTCTGTACTGGCCCTTGTGGCTAGTTTGTTGGTCTGGTGTTTGTTCAATGACCTTTGTGGCTGTTAGTGGTTAGTCCGGTCTGAATTTCAGATCTTTGGATCCAGCTTATTGTAGGGCCTTCCGGTCCGTTTAGATTTTTTGCTAGCCTTCGAGTTGTTTTTGTGTTTTGTTCTGGTTGTAACTTTCTCGACTTTTTAAATACTATTTCATTTGCGTAGAAGAAGAAGAAACCCGCATTTCGTGAACATTCACAGTACCACATCGGTTTTGTTATGTCAACTTTTCTTGAAAAGTGCTCTTCATGCATGTGTTCACAGTTTTGAATTTCCCATGCTTTAAATTTTGGAACGATGGAAGAGAAATCTTAACTATTTGGAGTTGTAAAAAGTACCTTTGATCGCCCACATGTTTTTTCGCTTCACAGCTCTATATTTCTCACATTTATCCCATGAGGGGCTTAATTATTAAAGCTTTAAAGCTTGGAATGGTTGGCTGCTCCCGTATGTCTAGCTAATCAGCCCTTGGCGTGCGAATTACAAACAGCCCAACTGCTCAAGAGCCCTATATATATATAATATATTTTGGCAATACCTGCTCTCTCTCTCTCTTCTTTTTTTAGAGATAGAGAGACTGTTGACATCACCCATAAGTGCAACAAGCAGGATTGAGGACACCTGAGTTCTGCTTGACGAATATTCAGAAAAAGGTTCCAACTGCTTCGAAGTTTTTAGCAGAATCAACTAAAACGCTCTCTGTTTTCTCTACACCGGCAGCCTCTTTACGGAGGAGGGGGAGCTCCAGCTTCATCATCCCCCTCCTCCTTTTTCCTTTTCTTCTCCTCCCTCTTCCCTCTCCCTTCTCCTCCTCTCTGGTCTGTTTGGTCGGCGTTGGTGCTTGGTTTGTTGGGCTCTTTTGATTTTATTTGTTGTTGGATCTTCTGTCGTCTTCGATCTGCAGCTAGTTCCATGATCAGCCCCGCCAGGAACCGCTTCTGTCAACCTCAGTTTTCCGGTATGTATATCACGTTTACATCTACTCATGAACGGAAGCCCATGATTTCTGGTGAGTCTCGGTCAAAGCTTAAGCTTGTGAGGATCATAATCACCGACGACGTTGCTGCTGCCTTCTCCAGTGACGCGGAGGAAGGGATGTGTGCGCGAAAATTTCAACGGCATGTCCGACCGATCTGCTTTGAGCTGCCACCAGTTCTCTCCGACGTGTCTTCGTGTTGCCAGTTCCGACTGGATTTCGGCAAGACTTCGTGCTGCCCGTTCTGACTGGATATCGACGAGCCTTCGTGCTGCCCGTTCCGACTAGCTATCGGCCAGCTAGTCCGGTCTTGCCTCAGTCGGCTGGTCAAATTGGCACTGTACCCCTGGCGGCTAAGTCTCAAGATATTTTGGCAATTCTCAAAAGTTCTGACAAGTTTGACCAGTCTTCATCCTGTTAATGACGTACACGTTGGCCAGAGTCTTCTGCCCAGTTTGACTGGTCCTCTGCTGCCGCCATACTGGCCAGAGTCTCTACGGACCTTTCGGTGGCCTATGTTATGCTTTCGCCCGTTTGGCCCAGCCCCTATGTTTAGAGCTTGTTTTATGTTCGGTTTTCGCCCGTTTGGGCTAGCCTCTCTGTTTAAGTCTTGCTTTAGTTTATTTCTGTGTTTTTCTTCTATTTGTAATTACAGTTGGGATTGCATGTTAAGCGCTCTACTGGAGCCGGCTCGCCAACTCTGTTGGTGGTCCTTCAGCGACATTTTTTTCACGGATTTTCCGTGTTTCCTAGAGCCCTCAGTCCTCTCGCTTCGGACTTCGTGTCCGCCACACCAGAGGACCTTGTGTCCTCTTTTAAAGCTACTTTAATGTTGGCCCCTCCACTGTCGTTTGTAAAGCCCTTTTTGGGTTCTTTTCTTTGTTTTCTAACTTGTATTTTTTGTTTGTGTTCTTTTTAATATATGATCATGAGTTTCAACAAAAAGAAAAAAAGAAAGAGGTTCCAACTAGTGATCTCATCTGCCCAACTATCCTTTTGAAGTCACCACGATCGTAAAGTTGCTAAAATATATATATCCCTATGACAGCCACCCCACCAAATCCTACAACCCCGGTGCAACGCAAATCCGTTTGGGTATAGAAGTTCCCACAACGTGTGTCCTGTGTCTGCAGTCACGAAATTAGTTCGTTTGATTAGGGCAGTTCTGGCTTGGCATGCGCATGACCATGATAATATAATATCCACATGGCAGCTGTAGATTTGCGCATTGAAATGGTGTAGGACCCATATTAGGTAGCATGCAGCCAATTAAATGGATAGGGACCAGCAAGTTTTTCCATGGAAATATCTCCTTGCATACGACTAAAGGTATCAGACTAGCAGTGTATGGACGGGTTATTATATCGCAAGGTGGGATTGGGTGGGGGGTGGTGGTGGTGAGACGTGCATAGTGGTTAGTATCTTTATATTAATTGAGTGAAAAGGAAAAAAAAAGCAACTTGGGTCTTTGTCGTCTCTTGCCTGTCCTCCTTGCTCCCTTTCTCTCTTATCAATTAGAGCTCCTCCGACCTTGATCTTTTTGTTTGCTTTTTATTCCTTCTGCAACTTCATCCCACAATAACTTTCTCCGGTCTCTTGTATGATTTTTGGCTTCGTATAAAGAAGGAGAATAAGAAGACGTGGAAGCAACACGCAGGCATGGATGATTCTATCTCGCCAAAACTAGACAAGGAGGTTTCAGAAGAACTCAAACCAGAAACTGATCAGGCATCCAAAAGAAGGTGAGTTGCGGTATATATCTTGAAGCAAGAAATGTGTTTGTACTCTTCAATATTTTACTCTAGTTTTGAGATGGATATTCTGTGGCGGATTTGTTTTGCAGGCCATTTTTCTTCTATTAGCGTAATTTAATTTGGCATTTGGTAACACTAGTTTGTGTACTGTAACAGGAAGTTTGCTCAGAAGACTGTTGTTACGGTGAGGATTGGAGCAAATGTTGGGAAACTACGGAATGAAGGGCCACCTTCTGATTTGTGGTCTTGGAGAAAATATGGGCAAAAGCCTATTAAAGGATCTCCTTATCCAAGGTTTGCATACTTTTTTTTTCATGTCATGGTCTGCTTTTCCTACACCTTTTTTTCATCTTGATGAACTCTGGTTTTTCATTGCAAATTCTCGATTCTCTCCCGAGAAGTAACTTCTTGGCTCATGTTGCTCATGGTAGTATGAATTTCTAAAGCTGAAGCGGATTTTCTCTTAAATTTTCAACAAATTTGTTCTTCTTCATATTTCCCCAAGTGTTTTCATTTACTCATCGACTATTCTTCAAATTCCCTTTCCTTGTAACATTATGCAGGGGTTATTACCGGTGCAGCACATCAAAGGGTTGTTCAGCGAAAAAACAAGTAGAGAGATGCAGAACAGATGCTTCAATGCTCATCATCACCTACACCTCTCGCCATAACCATCCAGGTCCTGACCTCTCCGCCACCAACTTGATTCCCTCATCGAAAGAACACCAAACCTATTCCACTGAAGATATCCCAGCGTCCCCAAAACAGGATCAGCATGAGCTAACGCAAGAAGACAAACAAAATGATCCCCATGTGACCACCACAGAGAACGATCGAGCTGAAGATCAGTTCCACTACATAAAGTCCCCAATAAGCAGTTCCCGGGATATAATAGCTAACCGAGAAGAAGACCCCTTCACAGTGTACCTAGAAAAAACCCAAGAAACAATGGGTCTCCTCTTGGATGAAGAGCCCCTCAGTTATTCCGAGCTCGTGAACTTTTCGACACCCATCTCAGAAGAAAATGACTTCTTCGATGAGCTTGAAGAACTTCCCACATCTTCATCCTTCACGAGCTTCATGAGTAATTTTTCCGATGAAAAGATTCTTGTTGTCCCTTCTTGATCCAAGTGTCCTTAGTGTTTGCTGCCACAGAAAATTTATTTATGTTAATATATGAATACCCACTACGTAGTTATTCTACTTGGAATCTTGGAATATCCCTTCCCCCTTCCCCTCCCACCCCCGGGGTTCACAAAATGAGAAAGTTACATCACACTTTGGCATGAGCAAAGGTTGTGGGTAGATTTTATCTTTATGCCTGGGAGATTGGGGCTTTAATGCTTTTGGTAGATGTGAAAACCCACCAAGTTCCAGATAGAGAAATTGAGAGTGTCTGTGGTTGTTTCCCTGTAAATATTTATCTAAAGATGGCACGAGGTTCACGAGTGAGTGCTCAAAGTTCTTTGTGCGAGGCCTTTTCCCTTTTCCTCTAGTGGAGATCAGAAGCACTTTTCTCTACTTTTCTTGAGTGGTTGATTTGGTAGAAGAGAGATATTTGCTTTTTTGGCTTGTGGATGTCCTCCCTCTTTTTCCTTATTTTTGGTTTTGAGATTGATGAGGAATTGGATAAGGCTTCGAAAACTCTAATGGTACTTCTGTTTTCAGGTGTTTTGGCCGTTTAGAGATTCCCTCCACAAAGTGCCAAATTATATGTACTCCTTTCCTTGGGGAGGGTGCATACGACTCTAGGCATAAGAATCCAAAAACGCCCTAATTTTTCAGGATATGGTTCTCCAATCTCCAATTTCTAAGGCACATGCCAAGCACGTCGATGGAGGAGAAAAGGCGGGAGATCGGAGGTCAGTCCTGCCTACAAGGTGTGGGCTCTGCACCTGTTACCACGCAAGGCTTGGCTCACCGCCGACATATGCTAAGCACAGGCTCCCCCGAGATGATACTCCGAAATTATAGAGGGTAAATTTCGGGATCTTAATTAATAAATTGAATATTTAGAGTAAACATGGAATGTCAAACCAAAGCAGCAAAGGATGATTCCTTGAAATAACGAAATAGATGGTATCATTGCCGAGATGCAGGTCAGTAGTTTGAGACTCTAAAACGCGAAGAAATACACCAACAAAGTGATTAGCGATTGAGATTGAAACCTGTAGTGCTTGGGTTGGGGTTTGGGGAGAGAGAGAGAGAGAGAGAATATTGTAGTATTAGAATATAAGTCAGCTTCTAACTTCTATATAGAGGTGGACTCACAGACATGATCCATTATAAAGAGAAATAACAATAAATCATTGTCAAAGATTATAATCTTAAAAAACGAAGCACATATCTTGAATTGGATCTATTTCTCAAGCTTTCACTTCTGATGGAACCAACAGCAAAATTCCAGGTTCTTAAGTTAGTGCTACACAGGGAATCGGAGTCCGGAAGGAATACTACGAAGTTAGGCACACCGAAAAGATCATTCCCTATTTAACTCATCCGTAGAGTAATGTGTCCCTCTGCAGCGGTCACTCCAGAGAAAATTACACACCAGACTCGTCTTTAGTCTCTGCTGTCGCTGCCAGTGGTTGGAGAGCTTTGAGAGGATTCAGAATGACGCCATCTATGAGTCCATATTCTTTGGCTTCTTTTGCACTCATGAAGAAATCACGGTCAGTATCCTGATTAATCTTCTCAAGACTCTGACCAGTGTGATAGGACAGATACCCGTTGAGGTTTGCTTTGTGATGTAGCATTTCATTTGCCTGAGATGCATACCTCTTTTTAGGGAAATGTTTACAATAACTCGAAATGAAAGTTGCAGGTATAAAATCTGAAAAAGTATCAACTTCGACTATGGGTACTAAGACTGTCTCGAGCATTAGTTATGTCACAGGTGGATGTTACCGAAAAAGAGGTATGAAAGAGAGAGAGAGAGAGAACTCTGTATGGACAGGATTCATAGAGTCAGAAACCAAGCACACCTGGATATCAATGTCGGTTTGCCCACCTTGAGCTCCACCAAGAGGCTGATGGATCATGATCCTTGAGTTTGGCAAACTGTATCGTTTTCCTTCAGTAATAAGAGAGTAAAGAGTCCAATGTTTAGAGAATCGAAAAATATAAATCATGAACAGAACATCAAACATACTCCCATATAAGTCCAAGGAATCATTTACCTTTAGTCCCAGCACTAAGCAAGAAAGCTCCCATACTGCTCACAGAAAAACGTAGATCCATCACTAATGACAAACATTCTAGTTAAGTAGACGAGCAAACAACAAGAGGTATTATCAATAAACAACTGTCTTCTTTTTGAACTTCAAAAGTATAATCGGCAATAATTTTGAATATTCAGGTAGGGACTATACTCTTACTGTCATACAGGGATAAAAATGTTAACTACAGTAGTCCAAGCCAAGTAGTGAGAAACACCTTCTTCTGGAACTTAAACTGAGAAAGTTACTACTGACATGACCTACTTAACCAGTTTTCTTCTTCCTTTTGTTTGGGGGGGAGGGAGAAGAGGAAACGATCAGACAAGAAACACGAGGGATCTTCATCACCCATTTCACTTTTTTTTTCCTACGCTCATCACCCATTTCACATATTAGGTCATTTGCATTGACTTTGAACATATACACATCCATTATGCACATAGAGAAGCAAATTTCTGAGGATCTTTTGCGGAATCTTTCTTATCTTCCCAGAGCCATCAAGATCGGAAACGGAATCCAAATACAAACGATCAATCATTATGAGAAGTAATGCAAAGACAACACAAACTAACCATCTCCCACAGCCCTAAATGGGCAATGATAGGTAGAGAACTATAGCAGTATCCATGAGATGGCATGGACTTGTCATCAAATCAGTAAATGCTTTCATAGAGGTCGTATAGATACTTAATAGACATACTGCTCCCTGACTCGAGTTTCTACTAGCCCATGTCATGCAAAACTAATTGAAATAATAAATCATTTGTGCTACTTCACCCATGTAAGGCTTTTTCACATAATACAGCCTTCATAAATGTTAACTCCTAACTTTTCCCAGCTGAGTATAAGCTGCGCAAAGTATTATCTCACATTCAAACGGGAGTCCATACTCAAGAAGGAAAAGAACAGATGTATCAATATTTCCACAAACAAAGGAAAACACACCAAATAAAAAATAACAAGTGGATCAAATTTTCTAAAAGTGCCTTCTTAATTTGTCCGAGTTTTATCTATGGGAGTTCTATTAGTAGTTATATACACATGCTGGAGAAATTAGGGGGGGGGGAGGAGATGCAGTGCTGAATCCCATACCTAGCTGCTAGTCCCACACAAACTGTGGAGACATTGGGACGGATATGTCTCATTGTGTCAAATATGGCCATACCTAAGAAAATTAACAGCAAGTGAGACAACCAAAAGGCAACACTAACTCACAACTTCAATTGGAAAAAAAATCCTATAAAATACACAGTTTTTAAGATGTACATTACCAGCAGTAACTGATCCTCCAGGAGAATTCACATACATGACAATATCCTGTCAATCACACCAGAAAATGTGCTAACCCACTTAGTCACTGGCACACTATATTCGACTATTACCACTGTTACAGAAATAAGAGAGAGAGAGATGACCTTGTTAGGGTCGACAGCATCAAGATACAGAAGTTGAGCAACAATTACATTTGCCATGTCATCATCGACAGCTCCACCACAACGTATTATTCTCTGACAGTTGGATTAAACATGAACATCAAAAGTTGATAGAGACAACCACCACTTTAATACTCAACAAGTAACAACTACAAAACCAAAACCTACTCCCTCACATGCTGAAAAAGCTGACTTATAACACTCTGGAAGCGCTCTTGTACCATCGGAGGTGGCCCTTGGCCTTGCGCATAAGCAGGGAAGTATGGAGATGATGGGATTTGCAGGTCATCCCTAAATATCAAATTCATAAACTTTCAGAATGATGACAAATAACTAAATAACAAACAATCACGTATACAGTGTTTCTAACATATATAGACATTTCAAATCATATAAAAATATTCACGCCAATACTACCTTATTGACCTAATCCCCTGCTGAGAACTCCTCCCTGGAACCCAGACATCACCAGAATACACAGCTTTCACGGGAGAATTTGTGTGCTTCTTTCCATTATTGATTAACTTGCTCACTTTCCTGAAAACCACAGAAAACTAAATGATATGCTTGACCACAAAAGAAATGGATCCAAAGAAGCAGCAATCATAATCTATCAATTGCAAGCTTTGCTTAGTCGCAAAGGTAATACATGATCATAATCTATCAGTTGCAAGCTTTGCTTGCTCATCGCCTTTTCTTTTTTCGTCTCATCTCAGAAACCAAAGCAACTGTTGCCTTTCTTTCATCTTTCAGGTAAGGCCGTTCTTTCATACGAAATATGAATATCCTTATCCCAACCAATCTATATAGCTCTGCTACACTAAGCAAGGAACTTATTTGATTCTTAGTACCAACACCCAAAAAAAAATCAAAATTACAGCCAATTCTTGGGCTTTTTGTCAACGTTCACAAAGGAAGCAAACCTAAAGCAGTGGAAATCAAAGCTTATGGCTTTAGGAGAATGAATGTTGCCGAAAGTAATTAAACAAATAAGAAGTACAAAATTTATGCTAACTGCTACTGCACTCGAGCTTCAGAGGTTCCATCATCCTCTTTCAATCACAAATATGAACTTTTCTAAGAAACAAAATAAAAGAATAACGGAAAATACCAAATTACTTTACATGTCATCAAAAACTAAACTCAGCTTCTTTCCTTTCCTTTTTCACTTTCAACTTTTTCTCATCAACCATACAGAAAACAGAATTTGTAAGGACAAAATATGACCTGAGAAGAGTACCTGGAAAGAAAGGGCTCAAAGGGGAGAGAGAGCCTCTGAGGGTCGGAGCCAGGGGTAGGGTTACCGGAGAAGACGTGGGAGGTGAATCTGAGAGACGAGGCCGAGGTGGTCGATACGCACGCGTGGGCCATTTCTCTCTCGGCAATTCTTTATTTTTCTTCAAAATATTGGGCTTCCTGGAAAGTTTTAGACTTTAGAGACGGCCGCTTATAGAAGCCTCGGCAATTTTTGGAGGCTAATCTTTTGCGCCTTATCCGGTTAAACGAGGAGCACACGGCGGCGAACAATGGGTATAAGACTGTCACGGAGGGGCAGTGTTCGACTAACTTAAGGAGAGGGCAAACATCTTTCGGATTAAGAATTTACGGTTTTGTCCTCAACTTCGATTTTATTTTTCTTTTGTTTTCCCCGATATTTTCCACTAAATTACTAGACTGAATGATCGTCCCGATTTTATTTCAATTTTCTAAACAAACAAGATATTAGCGTCTCTAGTGAAAACAAATGGACAGTTTCGAATAGAGCTGAAGTTCGTCGCTGTCGTCCAGTCATATTTCGCAACACGAAAATATCCTCCGTTTTTTTTAAAAAAAATTTGTTGAAAAATAACAAAATCTTACATCTCTCACGTAATGGTTCATGTGATATACGCAACAATCGAATTAATCCTTATAATAGCAAAAACATAAAATTAGACCCTATGATTTTTCTTTCGTTACCTTTAAATCCCTCCAATATAGACTAATTTTATATTTTTATGAAATAATAGGGACTAATTTTATACTTTTGTTATCACAGTACTAATTTAATTTTCGCGTATATCACATATACTGATTTTTTTTACCTTTATCTCTAAATTATAACAATAATTGTAAAAAAAATCTATTAAATTTTCGTTCTCCTTGCTTTTTAACGATTCTTTAACACTTCTTTTATAAAATAATTCTATCCAGAAGCTGGAGACGTATATTTTCTGTAATTGACATTTGATTAAAAGTTGAGGGCTAAAATTAAAAATTTCTCTAAAGAAGCTTCTGTAGGGAACCCCACCAGTCTTCTAGATGATCACAATACATAATCGCTTCTAGAATCTGCAATTTTTTTTAACCAATAATAAAGCTGCATAATTACAGAAAATGAAAGAGAAAAAGAGAAGAAAAAAACCATACTTTGTATTTCTCTCTCTACATTAAAGTTCAAAATTATGATCTTCCATCAATCTCGTCGTACATGATATTCTCAAATATATGCACGTGAAAGATTTCCCTGCAGCATGCACCCGGCTAAGAGCAATATTTACTTTGCAAAATCAGCAGGTAGGTTCAGCCGGCTTCTTTTCCTGGATTGCTTTGTAGCACTGGAGACTGCAAAGAGGAAGCTTGGACTTGGAATCTCTATACTTGTATGGGTTAGTACAAGATGGACCCGCACAGTTCTCGCGCAGAGGAGGATAACTGAAAATCCAGACCACAATTCTCTTTCAGGCCATCGGGAAAGGAACATTGGCATATTTTGAAGTATCAAGTTACAAGCATGCCGGTGCAAATCTCAAACGTGTAATGGAGGAGGATATACCTGCAAGGTTTGCTGTCGAATACACTAGGAAGACCCATATCCTCAGAAAATGTTACTACGGTCCCAGTAGGACGCATTACCATTCTGATTGTGTAAGATGGAAGTGTCATAGCATTCGCAGCCCTCTCCTGTGAAAGAAGGCTTCAGAAAAACTCACCAGAATAGCTTTCTATCAAAGCCACGGGGCAAAAAAAAAAAAAGCTCCGGAGTGATGGAGAAGGAGATCATCCTACACTCTCCAGTACCTGTGCTAATTCTTCGTTGCGCTTCTTCAATTTCTCTTCCCGCTTTTTTCGGCTAGAATCTTGACCAAGAATTTTCCTAATTGCCTCAGCCTTCAAGATTCAGTCCAAACATAATTGGTCCAACTAAGTCCTCATATAAACTATAAACATGGAGGAGAGTGAAATACACAGAAACAAAAACAAACCTCGGATTCCCGAGCAGCTTTCTCAACTTGCATCCTACGCCTCTGAGCAGCCTCGGCTTTCTTGAGTTGCTGTTCTAGTTCTGAAAGTTTCTCCTTTTGCTCTGGGATCAACAAAATCAACAATAAACACAGATATTACGACTAATAATCATACTATAGAATTCACGAAGTTCAAAATGTTAGAAAGCAAGACGGATGAATACTCACTTCTAGGCGGGGCAGGTGGCAGACCATTTGGAAATTCTATTAAACTTTCACCAGGTGCTGTATCTTTGCTTGACTGAAGGGCCCGTTGACGTGTTGTGAGAGTCATTTCCCTCTTATTATCCATTAATGAATCAACAGATTCCTTTCTTTGCTTCTTTTTCTTACCTTCAAGCTCACCATCAGATCCTGATTCTTCCTCATAATCTGTGTCTTCCGATACTCTATCCGTTCTGGACATTTTACCATCTTTGGCAGACTTCAATGACCCCCCATTTTCCATGTTAGATACCCTAGACAGTTTCTGATGTTTCTTGCCAGACTCTTCATCATCTTCTTTAGATCATTTGCTAAACTTAGAGGTTTTAAGCTTTCTCCAGGTACCGGATCTCATCATCCTCACCAAAATCCCCATCAAGTACACGCCTCTTAGGGACTCGCTTGCTCTTCCGAACTGGTTCTACTTCTTCTCCTTGCTTACCATATGTGCTCTTTCCAGACAGTTTCCCCATCATCATAGATTCTTCTTTCCCAAGTCTAAAACCACCTCTAGAGAAATCCTTCCACGGAATTCCTTTTAAGCCACTCTTCCCTAGAGGGGAGTTATCATCTGAATTCCCCTGCAACAAAAATATTTCTTAATGAAAAGATAACGGTGGATTCTATAAATTAATCAAGCATAAGAGCAATTATTACGGTGATACACAAATATAAATTACTCGAGTACAGAAGCTATTCTTCCATACAAGGTTTAAAAATTGAATCGGTCTAATTAAATAAATCCACATAACTGAGCACCAAATTTACGCCACAGGATTATCCCAGAGATTAGCAGATCATAAAGAATAAGGTCAAACCATGAAGAGAAAAGTCTCTCAGTTACTACAAAATCTCGATTCAAAATTTTGATCCCTGTCATGGAATGCTTATAAAACCACTTAAGAGTGTCATAAAACGTTCCCTTCTTTATCTGAGTGCCTCAATCTTATTTAGATGAATCAATACACGGAAAAAGGAACTACTCTAGATACGAGAGAGAGAGAGAGAGACTGCCACAATTTTTAACTCAAGCTTGGAAGAAGCAGCATAAGCTACCTGAACATTCTGCTTCTGCCGCTGTTTTGAGCCATGAGAATTCTTCGAAGAAGACCCACCCCCTACGGCACCATTAGAAATGGTGTTGGCTTGAATTGTACGTGTGACCCCACCAACCTTAAGCTTAACCATTTTAACCTTGTTCTCATTTCCAGATCCATCTAGTAAGACTTCAGCCTGCCCTGAACTCACACTTTCACCATTCCTTCCACCATATTTATCCACACTTCTCGACTCCAATTCAAACCCATCCTTCGACTTGCTAGTGCTTTTCCAGTTAGCAGGGGAAAGAACACCTTCGCTGCTACGCTTGTTATTGAATCCACTTCTGCCTGGCTCATTATTGTAAAACGCATTGAATCCTGCATCCCTTTTATATTTTTCATAAAGTTTTTCACTTTCAGATCCGGCAGCAGAAGGAACCATGGACACAAATTGATTGAGATTGAACTCCTTCCTCCTAGAATTGGTATCTCCACTGGCACTCTCATCACTAGAGACCTTGCTTACATCATCTGAAGGTGGTGTTGAAGATGAGGGTGAATTATCACGCCATTCAGCTTGTGGCTGTGACTCAGGCTGAGGTCGGCGAGAAGTTTGAGTCCTTTTCTTCCTAATAGGATTGCTGATACTGTTAAACCGAGTACTGGCAAACTCTTCCATGAAAGGAAATTCTGTTATCGGTCAATTCTTGTAGTCCTATTGCTTTTAAGAGAATGCAATGGAAAATAACAACATACCCCAGAAACTTCAAAAGTGCTGCAACATAGGAATCAGGGAAAAAAACATTAGAATTTATGATCCACAGTAGCTAATCAAGTCTCCGTCGCAGAAGAATAAGAAGGCAAGTGGAGCATTTCAAGCATAAGATACACAAGAACAATCGCGAAATATGTATTTTTTTTCTACCTATAAAAATAAAGGATTTTTATAAAAGGGTGGATAATAAATAAAGCGCATCAATGTGGGCGAAAAAAAATCAAATTACAAATAAATAAGCTTTCATAGCTAATAGATCAAGATATGTGAAATAGAAGAGGGGAAAAAAACAAATCTTCAAAGAAATTTATAAATTAAAATGGGAATTCGACAATATAATACCATACAAAGAAACCCAGATCGAAAAACACAAGAATGCAGTATAATCATATGAGATTGAACACAGCCCAAAACAGAATAGAACGAATCAAAATTAAACACCCCCCCCCACACACACACACACCTCGCAATTGAGGAACAAAAGAGAAAAACAGCAAGGCGATATCAAATTAACACAAGTAAATTAAAATAGAAGAATTCAAACAATCTTACATGAGATGTGATAAAGCATAATCACTCCGATAAACGAACACAATAAATTAAAAGCAAACCCAGGTTATTTAACACATATACCAGACCCTCCAACAGGAGTGATTAGAACCATACACGCACAAGCATTCCCCAATCAGCGTAAACAAACAGAATACCCAAGCACCCAAAAAAACAAAGACCCCAGGCACAACCATTGACAAGCACACTAAATCGAAAGCCCCTCGTAGAATAAGCTTACAGAATCAACAAAACGCGAAAGATATTGGTCCTTCACCTTCTTTGTTTTGGACCACGAAATCGGAAACCGCGAAGAGCAGAAGAGCCGAGAAGAGAAACTAAGCAACGAAGCGAAGTGAGGTACCAGAATAGCGAAAGAGAGAGAACAATCACTGCGATCGATATTATTTCATTACGGTGGGTGTGCGGAAATATGATGGCGTTTGGTATCGACGTGGATAGAGACGGAGAGTGTTTTAGGGTTCGAGACGTTTGGGTAAAGAAGGACGATAGGAATAGGAGAGAGAGAGAGAAAGAGAGAGGAGGTAGAGGACTAATAATCTTCTTGTTCACCATTTTTTGCTAATTCCACGCCCAAACCCAAACCCAAACCCAAACACCCCCGTGTTTTTTTGTTTTGGGTCGGTCACACACGCCCAAAACTCGGCGATTCCACTCAGTAGCCCATCTCTCTCTCTAAATCTTTCCCTCGCCCTCTCTCTGTCCCTCGCCCTCTCTGAAGTGACGGTCCAGGGGCGGAAGCAAGGGGATACCCATCGCACCCCCCAAAAAAAAAATTTAATGTAATTTTTTTGTTTTCTTTATAAAAAAAATTTAATGTAAGTTCGATACCCATTAAGTTCAGGCCAAATAGACTTAATGGGTATCGGATCTAAAATATTTTTTTCTATACATTGATTTTGTTCGTAGTGTTACATAATAATTAAGGCAAATATACAATTATTATAATTTTTTGTTTTGCATCGATTACAAGTTCTTCAATCAAAGGGTAACTTCCTGTCATCTTACTAAATTTATGTTAGTAAAAAATTATTTACTCTTTGCTCCTATTTTTTTCACAATCAAGACCACTTCATTTTTTTTCCCTATGTTGATTTGTTTCTTCATTTTTATTAGAGACCTCAAAACATGTTGTGTTTGTTTAGGATCCTTGTATAGACCAAAACAAAGTTATGACCACTTTTGGGATATGTTTATCTAATGAACTCTTTTACTAAATCTTGTTTATCCTGAAAAATGTAAGAAAGACAACCCCTAGTGACATAAAGATCTCAACCATCATAATTTTCTGTAATTTGTTCTAAAGTTTTAAAATTAGTAGGGAATTAACTTGGATTAAATCATAAAGAGTGATTTGCGTAATAATATGAGAGATAAATGCATGAATGATTGCATGTTAGTGCACATCGAGCAATAAGTTTTTAAAACTATTGAGAACGAAGTCATTTTGCAACTTTTTCGGAAGATGTAAACTCGTATGATCCAATTATCACCTCTCAGTCGCAGTACATATTACGGTACATGTATTCCAATATTTTTAATGTTTTATGTCCTTAATTTTCGACATTGTACCTCTAAGACAATATTTTGCATTACAAAAGAATTTTTTTATATTAATTCACCTTTAAAGTTCGACACCCATTGATTTTGATCCTGGTTCCGCCACTGCCTCTCTCTGTCCCTTTGGCTTTCCTTTCCTTTTATTTTCCCTCCGCTTCTACACACGGTTGTGCATACGCTGCAAGTATGTGCGCAGGTTAAGGATGATGCGCACGCGGTAGCTCAGGTTAGTGATTTATCTGTCGAATCCTTTCCCACTGTAGCATAGTTAGTTTGTTTTGTGATGAAAAAGGTGTTGACCAACTCTAAGGGATCGGGTATGAGTGGTGAAGGCTTGAGACTTAGGGGTTTGCTCTTTTGAGGTCTCAAGTTTGAATCTCCTCAGGTATAAATAATTTTTTAGGGTCACTCCCTCAGCGAAGCTGGACTTAACTGGCATGTGTGATTTGGGAGAGCTGCACGGCCCGGGATTTGCCGTGACGTTAAGTCCACCTCGTACATATATTGGGTTAGGTTCGTCCGAACTCGGTGCACGTAGTTAGGTGCCTGAATTTCCCTCGTCACAAAAAAAAATGTTGACCTTCTAATTTTAATGCTCAATTTTTAATTAATGTCAATACGTTGCAAGTTATTTAATTTTAATTGTGATCCAAATTCTTTTATTTTTCTTCCTCTCTCTGCTGTACACAGAATGTTCAATTTATTATTTTACCCCTATAGTCCTTCCAAACGGCATTACCTTTATCGACTTGATTGTCACCTATCACGTTAATTTGAAAAATATAAAATTACACTTTAATACCATCAAAATACATAGTAAATCTTCACTTAACCCCCCAACTTTTAATAAAATGTTAATTAAAGGCATGAACTACTAAAATCATCACAATTAATTCACGAATTATCAAAACATTTATCAATGTTTGCCCCTGACGTATAATCCAATTGTTAATATTGTAACACGTAACCTTTGTTTTGTATTTAACTATAAGATCTTACTAGAAGGCAAACATTAATTTATTATGATAATTTTGAGAGTCAAATGTAATAATTTAGTTGAGATATAATTGACATTTAGTAAAAAGTTATGATATAATTTTGAATGGAATGGGAAGAGACAAACATAAGCCATAAAAAATGACCCACCAAAGAAAACAAAACAAAAAAATTCTCTTCCCTTTGAAAACTGTTTTAATGGAAGAACTTATTGGCAATGTCCAAGCAGTTGTCAACTAGCTGCTTATGAATAGTGGCGGAACCAGGACCGAATTTGAAGGGGGGCCAACTGTTAAGAAAAAATGACAAAAATAATAATTAACTACGTAATGCACAAAAATGTCTTAGAGTTAAAATATTCAAAATTAAAAATGAAAAGCATTAAAAATATATTATATTGAAATAAAAGTATCGTATTATTTGTTGAGACTGATAGATGACAATTGGATCATACGGTTATGCATATTTTGAAAACATTGCAATATGACTTCATTATCAATAGCTTCAAAAACTTTCTTCTTAATATATTTCAATCACTCATATTCTTTGAACCATGACTCCAAAAAATCCCTCATTCGGTTTCCATATTTCTTCTTAGGAAAATCATGCCCAAGCGGCTGACAATGACATTTTATCAAATACTCCATACGAACTTGGTCCCTAATCCCAACATCATATTTTTCAATGAATTTACGTAACCCTGGGTCAGCAATAATATCATATGGACTAAACAAAACACGAGATTTTTTAGAGCTAATATTCGACTCAGAAGTTGTAGCCACGCTAAGAGTACCAGACGATCCCGCTCATTTTTTTATCTAAAACTTCTCCATTATCTAAACAAAACCAAAACAAAATTTATCAATTTAATTTCACAAGTCACAACCTAAGGCCCTAATCACAATTTCACTATAATTTCAAAACTTAATCAATAATCAATAGCCACAATAATATAAAAAAAAAATTTTGGAGTACAACAATCTCAAAATCAAATAAAGAGGCTGTGAAATATATTATCCTTATATAACTCATGGCAGCAAAATTAATATTTTTATCTCCACTGGAAACGAAATCTAGATACAAAAATAGCAACAGCAAAATCTACCATTGACCACTGTATTCAAAATTTAGATTTTCATCCCCACTGGAAACAGACTAAAATTTAGATTTTTTTCCCCACAAAATCTACCCTTGACCAATGACCACTGTATTCAAACATGATATTCATCTATGGCAAGAAAAATCAAAATAGCAATAGCAACAACCAGTGGCAACAAGACAACAAACCAAGGACCTTAAATTTATACAAACACCATCTTTTTATTTCTTCAATTCCTCAGTAGTCCAAAAATTAAAACTACATATGAAACAACGAAAAGTATAGCCACTAGAAAAAAGGGGGCCCGTTTGGTTAGAGTGTGTATATATATATATATATACTCTTTCCTTGGGTGTACTAATGGATTTACCAGATATATCAAGGTGTGTAGAACGGTTACCAAGGAGCTTACTTTGAAAGGACCAAAACGGTTACTGGAGAGTTTATGATGAAGACGAGCCATGGAAGCAAAGAAGCAGAGAAGATAGCAACAGATAAAATAAAATGAATTTTTAAAGACCTCCTGTGAAGGAACAAGCTTCGTTAAACCCAAAGGTCAGCAAATAATAGGTCATTTAGAGGGTATCAACTTGCAAATGGTCTTAAAATAAGTTTACTTGAGAAAACAGAAAATAATTACTTAAACCAGCCATGAAGGCGGTATGCATGAAGCAGAAATGTAAACCAGCCATGAAGGCGGATGCATAGATGTATGTAACTTGAAATGTAAAACCGTCCAATCTAGCGGTATGCATGCTTGCAGAAAAGATATAACACAGAGATATACTTGGAAAATTAGTTTACTTCATAGAACAGTTGACTTACAAGCAAAAACTATCAAGTAAGAAGACATATACATTGTGTTCTTAGACTTAGATAGGCTTGGGTTACTAAGAATAGAAAGACTCGAGGGAGAGAGAGATCAGAAATCCGAAATGGAATTCTGATTACAAATGACTTCGACCTCTGTATTTAAAGACAGAAGGGTTACTGTGGAATCACGCGGATACTGTTGAATCACGCGTGCTTTGACTGTGGATGAACAGGGGCGTGTCGGCTGCTTTCGGTTGCTTTCACTGGTATTGTTAAGAGTATTAGGCTTTTTTATATAATTTTTAAAAATATATATTTTTTAATAAAAAATATTTTAAAATAATTTTTCTAGCTTTTTGAGATGCAAAATTACTGATCAAACTTTTATATTCAAGATTTGTTAATATATCACTTTCAATTGATAGAATGACTAATTCATTTAGTATTTCTTGTGACATTGTCAATCGTAAATAAGATTTTATTAGTTTATGTTTTGAAAAACTTTTTTCTCCAAGAGCAACTGTCACTGGTATTGTTAAGAGTATTCTATAAGCAATGCATGCATGCATTTGGAAAACAATCTAATTTTTTATATAATTTAATGCTTCAATTGGAGTATTGATTTTAGGTTGCAAAACTTCTTTTAATACTTTTAATTTTGAAAATAAATTCGAACCATCTATGTCAGAATATTCACCATCTTTTAAAAAAATTTCAAGATTAAGACAATATTTTTTTAAAATCAACATTCTCTAAATATTTGAATTTGTTAATATTAAATAAGAAACCAAAAATATTTTCAAATACTGTGAATTGTTCAAATCTATTTTGAATTGAAGAAATAGCTTGATCGACTATGCATATGAAATAATCAATTCTAAAAGTTTTTTCAACTAATTTTATTGTTTCATCACTTACATTTCTTCGAATTGTTTTTTTCTATGTATTATTCATTTTTCACGAAATATAAGTTCAATTTCCATTTCAATATCAATCTCCTTTTTGAGATCGGATTAACTTTTCTATTTTTTTCTTAAGCTTTTCAGAACCACATTCATATTTTCTATTAGACATAGTGTAATTATAAACAAAGAACACCAACAAATAAAACAAATGTTATTATAAAAAATCAATATTCAAATTAAAATACAAGAGTGTAAATATTAGAATAATAGAACCTGACACCAAGATTATAAGTGGTTGAACTTGAGCTTGAACTTGGAACAATCTTTAGCTAAAAGTATATCTAATATGTGATTGGCTAAAAGATATTAGATTAGTTTTGCAAAGATAGATAGAGTAAGAGAAGAAATAGAGGAAGAGAAAAATTTTGATAGCGGATCAAGGAGATAGAGTATGAAGTATAAATACGAGAAGTGAGATTAATTTACCGTTACAAATGAGATAGACTATGAGATTAATATAGTTGTTTTAAAACAGTTCTGATATGTGTATGTTCCGTTCTATTTTATACACGAATATAGATTTACTTGAAATTGTGAAAGTAAACGTATCTGCAAAACTTCTAAAATCACTCAGTGTCACACAAAAACTTTTCATAATTGTTCGCGTGTAAAACGTTTGTCTGCAAATTTGTCAGTCCTACTTTAAAGAACTGCGATTTGTTTTTTCTTTTCTTATTTAACTTTTAATTAGTCTTTTTTAGTTTGTTTTTAACGCCTGCGTTATTCTGCCTTTACATCACTTCAAGCTTCTTTTTTATCACTTCAAGACGTTTTTAGTTAGGCTTTGTTTTGAACGCCTAGTATAGTACATTACTCTGCCTTCACATCACTCCAAGCCTCTTTTTTATAAATCACTTTAAGACGTAGGCCTTCTATATTTCACTTAGTTGCTTTCTTTTTCACGCCTGCTGCCTGTGTTGTGTATTTTTATTTTTTTTCTTATATTATGGGGTCTTGCTCTAAGTGGGGCCTCGAGCCGGCCCTGGAGGTAACACAAAGTTTAGGGTCTTCTGTCATGCCACATATATCAGAAACAGAGAGTGCTGGGATGAGAGCCGGGGATGGAGGACAGGGAGGCACGCAAATTGCATCCGCGGCGGACAGAAGGGAAGAGAAGGAGATAAGGAGGAGAATAAGGCTGTTGGGCTCCATTATATTTTATCTTGAAGAAAAGAGAGGGGAGGGGAGCCAATAAGAAGGTTGGGGTTTTTTTTCTCTTCGTAGGAATTTGATCATGCTGATGCAGGGAATTAGGATTGTCATACAAACTTTACTGAAAATAGGAATTGGTCGTAAATGTTCATTAGTTTCTTGTACATCTTTTCAACCATGTTTCCGCTTCAGTGGGATGGGACTAAGCACTACATATAGAAACCAAATCCAAAGATCTAGCAAAACTAGGCCTCATGACCAGGCGAACTGACTAAATGGGTTATCCTTTCCACTACCAATCACTTGAGAACATGTAAATGGCCAAGAATATGTAAATTAACCATGTTACAACCAAGAATATGTCAAAGATAACCCGAATGCCTCTTTCCATCTCCAAGACCCGTCTGTGGTTTAACGATCCACAGTAGCTAGCTAATTACCCCCAGAAACTTCAAAAGTGCTGCAACATAGGAATCAGGGAAATGAAACATTAGTATTTATAATGATCATAAGTTGCTAATTTGTCTCCGTCGCAGAAGAATAAGATGAGAAGTGGGAGGCATGTGGAGCATTCCAATTAAGCATAAGATACACAACACAAGAACAATCACAGAAAGAAAGCATAAAAGAAATGACAAAATATGGCCCTTTTTTCCAATTTTCTATTCACCAAAAACAAAGGATTTCCTATAAGGGTGGATGATAAATAAAGCGCACCAA
Organism: Myrica gale; assembly: GCA_963930655.1. Classification (NCBI taxonomy): domain Eukaryota; kingdom Viridiplantae; phylum Streptophyta; class Magnoliopsida; order Fagales; family Myricaceae; genus Myrica; species Myrica gale. The sequence goes on from OZ005614.1 coordinate 13,566,995, forward strand.
TGTCGACGAGAGAAAATCCAACTACAAAGAAACTGTCACGCCCCGTGCTAGTACTTATCTTCTAGGCTCATCTATAATAATGATATGGACACAAACAGGGATTACGGCACAAATTGATCCTATAAAGTCCTGATAATTAGTTTTGAAAAAGCTTAGTGGAAAACATATACTTGAAAATTGACTTTGAATTAGAAATACGACATTTTAAATAATTCAAGAAGTTATAATTTTTTACTTGAATAACGAAAACAAAATGAGATATTTAAGGAATTAGCATTAGAAATTAACTGGGAAAATTAAAGAAGGAATGAAAGTTTAAGAAAATAAAATCAAATATGGCATAAGACAAGAAATGGAATAAGATAATTTTTTGAAAATATAAATAGTTTCACTATGATCACAGATTTTCTCTTTTACAAAATATCCTTCATGAAGAATACAAAAGTAAGAGAAATAAGTACAAAAGCGAAAGCTATCTAAAGCTTTATGTAATACAACATTAGTGAAACGGCTAACTGAAATAGCTAACTAAGCCAACTAAAAACAAAAGAGTGACTACTGTTGAAGTCTACTCATCCTCCAACTCAGTATCGGAGGTTAAGTCGACAAGCTCGTTTTCCCTGTTGCCCTTTGCCGGCGGAGCCAGTGCAGGAGGGTCGGGTCGACATCGATCAACCCAAAGTCCTCTACATGGGGAAGTGGTGACCTTTGAAGTACTATTGGAGCTCGTAACCCACGTATACCTCGAATGTATCCGTGACGTAAGTCCATATCTTAACAACTAAGATATATGGATCAATGTCCAAAATCTACTCGCTCATAAACGTCATCATCTGTCATGTCCAACGTCCACAGCGGTACATACAAAATAAATAACATATAAAATGGGTGAATCCTACTGACTGATTAATGGGGGGAATAGGGGAACATGACATACAATGATATAAAATCGAAATAACATATATAAGAATTAACCATAAAGCAATATTCGCAACAAATTGATATGAGCGATGCAATGCAGAATGAATGCATCTGTTTCCCTATCATTTTACTTTATTTCTTTCTTTTGGTCTGATAAAGGTGTCTTTTTTCACTCTATTTAACCCCTGACTCTATGTTGTGCGTCTCTCCTCTCCTTTGGGACTGTCTCGTGTCCCAACACCAGGACCCGGTTAGACATAATTGTTCCATCCTCTAGGGATACCAATCATTATCCTCTCAGTGGTGGCTTACACTGTACTACTGTGAACGATACCGTCACCCGATCTCAAGACCACCTCAGCATATGAGTTTTGTTTCGGTCATTTCGGTCAATAAAATCTCAATACCCATGTTATGTTGATGCAGTATGACTTTTTATATACATCATCAATAACCAAATCATTAAAATAGATCAAGGAAATGCATACGAATAAAATAAGATTATAAATTACGTTGAAACAATTAAAAGAGAAACATTAGACTTCCTATCATCTAAGTTCTAAACGTTTTACATAACTTACTTTGAAATCTTTCTATTATTAGTGTACTTTTAGTCACTTGTCACTATGTAGACATGTAACTAGTTTTCTACTGCTTTTTTTAAAATAAAAAATTCTATATTAATTGCGTAAATCAAATATATTAACACGTACTAGCCACTTAGTCTATTTGAAATTGAAATTGATTAACTATTTAGGATTAACTAGTATTATTGAATAATTAACAATTCATTCTTTTACTAAATTTTTTATTCAGTTATCCATTATTTATGCATAAGAGGCCGGGCCTAATGGGCCTCCTTATTAAATCCTAATTTATTTTATTTTATTTAATTATTGCTTAATGGGCCAATTATGACCCTTAATGAGGCCTTGTGATTTGGGCCTCGAATTTCAATATTATTGGGCCCAAATTTTTACCCTTTGACCTCTTAACAATGCTTAACACTTCCATGGATCCATAGTTTCCTTTAGGATGTTTTTACCCCTAAGTTTTCAACAAATTCCGAAACTGTCCCCAATGACCTTTTTGATAATTTGCACCACTTTTTCTCATCATTTGTTCTTCAAATTTTTAAGGCTTCGTCCAGTACACCACAGAAACTCTGAATTTTCTCAGGGTCTAAATCCACATATTTTGTCACAAAAAGTAGTGCAAAGCAATCGGGTGTTCTGTACATTAGAGAAAAATCTACATGCTTGTACTTTTGTGTTTTGCTACATTCTAAGTGATATGAACAAAGTCAATAAACTAGAAATAACCACAACATGCATTAGATATGAAGATATGAAGATCAGCAAACTAATGAGATGCAAAGTATTTTAAAAACTTTAATAGGCAAGTCCAACAACTTATGCACCTAACTGATCTAAGGCTTATTTGGCTTCTCTAAGTCCAATAAAGACCACTACTTGGGCCTACAATGCAAGGCTATCCTAGAATAAGGTATATGGATCCTATGGCCCAGCTAGTCAGTCCAAAAAGCAAAATACAAAGCTCAATTCGAATATACCTAAAGTGACCGGTTTTAGAGAACTTTTTAGTTTTACCCCTAATTTTGAAAGCTAATAACTTCCTAACCGTAACTCCAAATGAGCTGAAATTTTAAACAGAGATTCCCTAACCTGTTCTGAGCTAACCATCCAAATTTGGGGTCTATAAGATCCCATATGACCTAAGAAATAATATCCTAATCGTACTGACCTCAATTTTAACACAAAGGTCATGACTTCCTCCATTTTCTCATATAAAGCTCTACAATTTATTTATTATATCAACCTAATCTCCCTTCTAACATGATAATGTACATGTTATATGATCAAAATCTTAACCTATATGCATGATGACATTTTACTAATCCTAACATGAAATCATGCCTCATAACCTTCAAGAATCAAACTAGCCTCTTACCTCTCTTATTAGGTGGATGAGGTTTTCAAAGAGACAAATACCTAAATGTAATGCAAAAAGGTTAGGAGAAGAGACAAAACAAAAGCTGAAAAATCAAAAAGCAAGAGAACAAGGGGCTGACCGATTGTCTTTTCTCTTTTTCCCCTTTTTTCTCTTTTCTTTTTTCTCTTATTTTCTCCTTCAGCTACACCTCTTTCTCTCTCCTTCGGTTCTTCTCTTTTCTCCTATGTCTCTTTCCTCTCTCACTTTCGGTCAGGTGCTAGTTTCACTTACATGTCTATATCTTCTTCTTTTAGTCAACAATAAAGCAACTAAGGTGAGCTCCCTCTCTCCTCCTCTACACACCCTACTTAGCTAGGTATAGAAAAACATTAGAGAGATTCTACAAATCAACTGAAGTTTCCCCATAGATAACGTGTTCGTGCATGTGAATAAGTAATAAAAAATAGTCAATAACAATCTCCGTATAGTCAGCTAGAAGAGAGAGAGAGGTGTAAAAACAACAAAGGATAAGAGAACATTCAATGCACAATACATGTACAATTCAGCTAAGACATGTGTAAAGTGTAAAATTAAAAGAAAATTTATTAAAATCATAATTAAAATCCAGTTATAACCTTAATAAAAATGAAGGATAAATATCATTGCGAAAGACTCATTTAAGGGCTAAACTCATAGTTAGCCCCCTATGTTTGGGCAAAAATCATAGTTAGCTCCATATTTTTGAATCCAACAATTTGATACCCATAACTTTCAAAACCTATCAATCTTCGCCCCCCGTCTGAATTAGACGTTAAATCAGACGTAAAAGCATGAAAAATGACCAAAATGCCCCTCCAAAATAAAATTACTAAAAAAATAAAAAAAATTCATTAAAAAATAAAAAATGATATTTTTTCAAAAATTAATATTTTTAAATAAAACTATATTGAAACTCTATTTCAATAATATATTTATTTTAATATATTTCTTAAATTTATATTTTATTTTATTTTATTTTAAATTTTAGCTTTGGAGGGGCATTTCGGTCATTTTGCATGAATTTCCGTCGGACTTAACACCTGATTTAGACGGGGGGCTAAGTTTGATAGGTTGTGAAATTTATGGGTATCAAATTGTTGGATTCAAAAATATGGGGCTAATTATGATTTTTGCCCAAACATAGGGGGCTAACTATGAGTTTACCCCCTCATTTAATTAGTGACAAAATATGAACAGGTATCAAGCTTAATAAGCTCAATAATAAAATATAAAAACAAATGCAACTACTAAAATTTCAAAATTAAGAAAATTAAAATGTGCAAACCAAGTATATTAAAACTAAGCTAAAATAGGTTAAACATAGCATCTCATACTAATATATAGATAGATATTCTATAAGAGGTATCAAACAGGTGAAAAAGAGAGGGGCGTTACAGAAACTCATCGAAAAAACAAAAAATATTGTTGTATAATCACATGAGATTTAACACAATCCAAAACTAAATAGAACGAATCAAAACACCTCGCTCCCACCCCAGGCAATTGAGGAAAAAAAGACAGCAAGCCAATGTCAAAATAACACAACTGAATTAAACGAGAAGAAATTTAAACATTTCTACAAGGCTACATGAGACATGATAAAGCCTAGCACTCCGAGCAACGAACACAATAAACTAAAAGTAAACCTCCTAGGTTATTTGAAACGTATGCTAGACCCTCCAACAAAACCCAGTACATATTATAACCATAGACGCACAAGCATTCCTCAATCAGCATAAACAAATAGAATATACCCACGCACCAAAAAAACAAGCACACTAAATCGAAAATCCACATAGAATAAGCTCACATAATCAAAGAAACACGAAAGATATTGATCCTCCACCAGTCCACTTTCTACATTTTCGACCACAAGTCGAAAACTGCGAAGAGAAAAAGAACCCAGAAGAGAAACTAAGCAACGGAGCGACGTGAGGTACCGAAATAGAAAAGAGAGAGAACAATCACGACGATAGATATTATTTCATCAGGGCGGGTGTAAGAGGATTGAGTATGATCTTAACAGTAAAATTCTAACAGGGGTTAATAAATTGCTCTGTTTTCGACACTGCATCACCCAGTTAGTTCGACGGTTGAGTTAAAATCATAATAGTAAAATTTTAGACTTAATTAATTAGTTGGTTCTTGTGGTTTAAACTTTTTTGGGATTAGTATTAGGGTTCAATTCGCTCCATCGAAGTCCACAAGGTTAATAGTTTTTTTTGTCTTACTTAACTCTGTTAATCGGACCACATAACGAAGATTGGTTATGATGTGGCTTCCTTCTGTCACGTTGATTAGTTCCATTAATTTTATGAGACCCTTGGGGTGGTAAGACAAACAAATTATTAACTTCTATCGGATGAATTGAACCTTAGAAATCAATATGGAAAAAGTCTAAACCCCATAGACCGACTAATTAATTAAGTTAAAATTTTAATAAATCTTAATAAAGTGCTTATATTTTTCTACCGCATTAATGAATTATATCGACAATCCAGATCAAGTTAATTAGTCTATTAAGGATTCATTTCTCTATTTTGTAGTAGATAATTTGATCTAAATTGTTCATAGAAGTCAATGACTGAATGTAAACTATTTATTAGAAGAAGAAAAGTCACTTTAAGTCTTCAAATTATTAAAATAATCTCCAACAGGGTTCTCAAGTATCACCATTGACACATTGAGTCTAATCACTACCAAATTTCATTAATTACACTCCTAAATAAATTCAACGATCAAACTTGTGTCATGTGTGTTATAAATGAGATGTCGTATAGTTTTGACCGACATATTTTATATTAGGACGCAATTTGATTAATTGTGAAAGTTGGAATGCTCAATGCGTTAAAGATTGATAGTTTAGACCCTTATTTAAAATTACATTGATAGAATTACGGAATAAAATGAATTTTCTCCTTATTAGAACTTGTTAAGTAGCTAAGCAGGCGTAATCGTGTTTTAGGGTCGCAACGTTTGGGTAAAGAAAGATAGAAAAGTCAGACATAGTGAATCAAGTACTCGGGTGATTGGCCCTTTTGTTTTGTGAGATATAGGATGTTGACCTAATGACCCTCTAACTAATTCGTCGGTTATAAAAACATTAAAAAAAAAACAATCATTTTAAGGTAAAAAAAAAAATCCTTAAAATGTATAAATTTTAATTGTACTTTTTAGTACATAGCAAACACCCCATTGAGAAAACCGTGATTCACTCTTCCAATTTTACCCCTACAGTCCTTCCAATGAAATGACATCCTTGTTAGCCCAAAAAGACTTGCAGTCCTTCCAAATGGGATTTCACGGTGTAATACTAAAGGCAGAGGTGCAAAATATGTTATTGATTTCCATTCACAATCCACTGTTTCCACCGAATTGGATCCTTGCATGTTCTTCTCTGTGAGAAGTGGGTTTTACGGAAATTGTTTTGTATACTTCAAATGTTCTGTTTCAAAAAAAAAAATATGACTTTTATCGAACACGATTTTCACGTAAAAGTACACTGTGAACTACTATTATGCATGTAGAAGTTAGAGATAAATATATTTTTAACCTATTAACTATTAAATTTAAAAACTTTATACAAAAATTTCATCAATTTAAATAGATTTTTTTTTACTTTAAAAGTAACGAATTTTACCCTTACAAAAATATTCCTAACAAAAAATTGTGGAGACAAAATTGTCATTTCATGTTTTAAAAATTCGCTTTCAATTAAAATTGACCAAATATATTTAACTAATAGTGTAAAGTCTCTAAAATAAATAATTGACCGTGTAATGTAATTAAAATAATAATTTAGGAAACAAAATTTAGGGACTGCGGTCACGGCACATATGTTGCCAATAGACATTGCTGACGCAGGTGAATATGACTCGAGTGCAAGCGAATCGGCCACATAAGAGACTGGTGGGATGGGGGCCGGGGATGAGCATTGGATAAGGCAACCTCTGGGATTACTGATCTAGGTGCAGGTGAACCTGCCACATAAGAGATTGGTGGGATGGGGGCCGGAGATGGAGGATCGAATAAGGCAACCTTTGGGATTACTGATCCAGGTGTAGATGAACCTGCCACATAAGAGTTTGGTGGGATGGGGGCCGGAGATGGAGCATCGGAGAAGGCAACATTTGGGATTGCTGACCCTGGTTGAGGTGAATCTGCTACATTAGAGATTGGTGGATGGAAGCATTGGAGAGGGCAGAGTGCCTGAAGATGGGCACGCAAATTGCATCCACGGCGGAAAGAAGGGAAGAGAAGTCAATAAGGATGAGAATATGGTTGTTGAGCTCCATTATATTTTCTCCTGGAAGGGAGACAAAGGGGAGGGGAACCAATAAGTAGGTTTTTTCTTGGAGGTCGTACTTCCTTTTTTGTATAGATCGTATGTTCCTAGTTTTGTTTTGTTTTGTTTTCTTAATTTCCAACCTTGTTTCCACTTCAGTAAGTAGGATGGGATTAGCGCTTTCCTCATTTCCATTCCAAATCTAGGCTATCTTAGTTTTGTGATTTTTCGTAGGATTCGAATCCTAATTTTATTATGTTCGGTGGGTTTTAGCTGGATTTAAGGATTCGGCAATCTCCTTTTTAATTATGCCCTGCAAAAATATATGTTCAATGACTAAAAACCCCTCCAGCATAAGGTAAAAACCAGAAAAAACAAAGGGTAAAATGGGATATTTTCAAAATACCCCTACATCGGCCTGCAGCAAAGCTGCCATGTCTGTGTCGTGTCCCCTGCATCAGTAGCTCATCCTCGTCGAATTCATGGGATAGTAGTTGACAAATTCTATATGCCTTTATTCAAATTTTGTCTGCTTTTTTATTTATTTTTTGTTATATATATATATATATAATTCAAATTTTAATAAAAAAGCAATAAATTCGAAAAAAAATAAAAACAACTTTAAACATCATCATTAATTTTTTTACACCTCAACAACTTCTACACAAACATCAATACAACTTTAATATCACCTAAACATTCTCAAAATACTCCAAATCCTACAAAAACCTTCAAACCGAACATCTCCCTATTTAAAGGAAGCCATCTTTACGCTGGCTGGGCCGAAACCTTTCCGTCTACCGCAACACAAGATGAGGTCTCAATTCGCGGGGAACCATAGCATGAAGATTGATCAACCTGATTAAGATTGATCAACCGAAAATGGGAAAGTGAAACAAAATAAAATTACACTGAAAAAAAGAAGCTTAATTACCCATACACATTATTGACTTTTAACAAATCAATTACAAAAATACAATTTTGAGGGGGTGTTTAATATTTCTACACAATTATCAAATAATCTCTCTCCTCATCAAATTATAAAATTCAATTAAATCTTCTTTCTCTTCACCTTTTTCATCAAATTCAATAAAATATCTTTACTTTTTCACAAACCTCAATACCCCAACATTTCTAACTCCCAACATTTTTACATTCAAACGCCCCCCAAGTTACTCCAGTAATCCATTTTCAGACATGTGAGTCTTCTGTCACGGGGACGTATTTCGCAACATAAATTTTCTCCACGTGATGACACTAGACACCAGCCTAGTCTCAGCCAACACCAAACCCACTGGAAATCATAGGAAGCTAAGGATCGAGACAAGCGCAATGGACACCCAGATTTTACGGGAGCAACTCTCTCTCAACCTTTACACTCTTGTCTATTAACAAAGTTGTACAAGGAAAGACTAGGGTTCTCACATCAATTGAACCACTAGCCGAAATGGCTCATAGGCTTACATAAGAACAACCCACTGCTCTTAACACAAGCTCGGGAGGGGGCTCGGGACCAAAGGGAGCTGGGGAGAAGAGAGTGTGGCAAGTTTGCCTAAATAATAGACCAAAGAGACCGGTTTGTTTAAATTATACTCTAAAGACGGATTTTTTAAAAAATCAATATCACATTCTGTAATTGTAATTAAGAAGATGAAAAGAAACGGTTTCCACTCCAAAAAAAAGACTACACTTGGGCGATAAAGGTTGTGTTTAAGTGATAAAATTTTAGAGTATTATATTTGATGAAAAAGTGAGAGAGAGGTGATTTTTAATATTTATTATAGTGAAAAATAATGATGATATGAGAAGAGATTATATTTTAATTTTTTATTGTGTTAAAATTTTAAAAAGTGTAAAATTTTGTTTGACAAACATAGTAAAAGAAGGATTCAAAACGAAGGGTAGTCTGAAAATATCACATCAAGTTCAAAATGTATAATGATAGAACGTGGAAAAATAAATAAAGACTAATTTAAATGACCCTTCAAGGCCAATACGATGAAACAAACTACAATACATATTTATTTATCCAACAGGAGAGAACCCTACTAATGGAAAACCGAACCATGGTTCTTCACAAAGGATTACAGAAGCACCCCTTCCCACGGCCCAACACTCACAGCTACATAATATACGCCATTCTCAAAATTGAAAAAATGCAAAAAATCCTGCTCCATGCATCCTCTGAAGGGATCACCACTCCTTCACATTGTTTGTTTGCCGCAGTCAATATCTATATGCCAAATGGAGATTTCTGGCTAACTTACCTTAAAAAGTCTTCATCTTCCTTCGTGGAGATCTTCGGAGAAAACAGCTGTCCTTGAGATGGTGCCATTATCGAACACGCTCAGGCCAGAGTAAGGACCTGAAGAGAATATCGAAGATGTCCCATCAGACTCAAAGGTAGTAGATGACTGCCTTAGGTTTGGCCGGTTGGTGGAAGAGGTTAACACGGAATCTTGATATTCGGTGACACGCTGCACCATCTTAAGTGACTGTACCACTTCACCCATTGTAGGCCGTTGGCTTGCCTCGGGAGCAACACAAGCTGCCGCAATTGTGCAAACCCGCACAAAATCTTCGTTTGGGTAATTTCCTCCAAGCCTCGGATCAACAAGCTCTTCCAGCCGATCCTTGTCTCTAAGAATCGGTCTGGCCTGAAAGCAACACAACTCACTAGTCTCACTTTCTGCCCAAGAATAATAATAGTGTAACAAAATATGATCTCCATTGCGTCCAGAGTAATAACTCCGACAAATCATGATCAATCTGATCATCATATAAGGCCTAGATGCAAATGAGACGGAACCATGAGCAACAATGATTGAAATAAGAATAATGAGACGAACAAGGGATATATCTACTAACAAGACTGACCCAAGTGACGAGGTTTTCCTGACCAGATGGCTGTGACATATCCACAGGCTTCCTTCCTGTCAGCAATTCAAGTAGTACAACCCCATAGCTGTAAACATCACTTTTAACAAGTAAATGTCCAGTCATAGCATACTCTGGAGCCACATACCTGTAAGATTAATTTCGTTCCTTCTTAGCACCAATTGCCATGATGGAAAAAAACTAGTTTAAAGGAGGATAGAGAATGAGACCAACCCAAATGTGCCCATAACTCGTGTAGAGAGGTAATTTACCCTGCCTTCCGGTGCCTGTTTAGCAAGGCCAAAATCAGCAACTTTGGCATGAAAGTTATTCTCGAGCAATATATTGGACGCCTTGAAATCTCTGTGGATAACACAGGGCTGTGAGTCCTCATGCAGGTATGCAAGTCCTCTTGCAGCATCAAGGGCAATCTTCATTCTAGCGTCCCAATCCAAGGGACAATTTACCCCCAATGGACCTAACGCAAAACAGACTCACTGTCAACAGTGTATGAGATCTACATTATGCATGGAGTATCTCCTTTTTCAAGTTCAAACGAACTCCAGTAAAATGAAACATCAAACCCAAGATCCCAGAAATGTGACTCAAGAAAACAAATTACCATGGAGCCAGGCCTCCAAGCTTCCATTTGGGACAAGCTCATAACAAAGTAGGTTTTGTGAAGAGTCACGGTTGCTATAGTAACCCACAAGTTTCACAAGGTTACGGTGATGCAGCCTGCTAAGCATCTCAACCTCTACAAGAAACTCTTTATCCCCCTGTTGCCCCCCACTTGTAAGCCTCTTTATCGCTACAGCTGTACCATCACTTAAGACACCCTTGAAAACTTTACCAAATCCACCTTCTCCGAGTATGCTTGCAGGTTCAAAGTTATTTGTAGCTGCTTTAAGTTCTTCATATGCCAGAAACCGAGTGCTGGTTGGGTGGGGAAGAGATCCTGTTGCTGGAACCGCATCCACAGTCCTCGGCTTTTCTGAGGGTGAACAGAAAAAAAAACATTAGCCGAGAAAGAAGAGATAGACAAATGGATATCATGGAAAACAAGACCCCCATTATGGTCATGCAGCATCAGCCAAAACCAAATCATTTCAAGTCTCTGTATTTATGTTTCAGGGTTTCCTCATTTATCTAAGAGCTTCAAAAGTGTTATTCTTCAGCTGGAAAAGTTGTTTAAATCTGAGATGTCCACTGTTATATATTCCATGCAGTTACACTACTCAACTCTTGAACAAGTCAAGAAGAAATTTGTGGAAACTATATTGAAAGTATAACAAGGTATGGACATCTTTACAATTCATTTAACATAACACTTAACCACAAGGCAACCTTTGAGAAACCAAGTAAGCTTTTTTCCTCAAATAGGAGTTAACTAATAGACCTTAACATCTCTCATCGGATCAATTCTAATCCTGAAGAAATTATAAAGAAGAATGCTGCCGCATGAAACACAGCAGATCTCAGGTCCCTATGATTCATATGTCCCCAACTATCATTACTAAGCTATAGAAAATAAGGATCAATACTAGGAGACCTCTTATCTGTGTTGTCAATTCCAATATACTGTCAATTTAAGAAACTATGGAAGCTCTGTTACATTAATATGACTGTACAGAAGCAACAACTGATGAGTATTCAAAAATATTTCTTTCAGTCCCATATCTTCACCACCCCAAACTTCGAAGGAATTATCAAAAGCTGATGCATGCAATATTTTCTATCAGTAGCAAGTTGTTACAATTATATCATATAGATTGGTGACAAGGGGTAAACAATAGAGTCATTGAGATGTAGAGACCTAGAACTTGAGATAAGTACCTGTTTCTACAGGGGATGACTTAGCCCTCCCTTGGCGGAATGTGCATAAACAAAGAACGAGCAACGATATAATGGCAATGAAAAGTATGCAAGCACCAATACCAAGTATAACACTTAAATTCGAATGTCCCCCTCTGTTTGAAGCACTGACTGGTGTCGCAATACGTGGCTGATATTGTGGGGCTCCCACAGATGGAGCAAAAACAGGAGCTGTATGTCCCGTGCAAAGGTCCATAGAACAATCATCAACATGAGGTTGGAGCCAGAAAAAAAGTTATTGACATAAAAAAGGAAGTCAGAATTAAATTCCAGAAATAGCAAGGAGTCAAATGCAATTTTGAACCCCCACACTTCAACAAGTGTTTTCAGGTTTCAAACCCATGGACCCAAAAAAAAGTTAACAGTTTTGGCTCCCCAATTTGAGCTCAGTTATAATTTTTTTTTAAAAAAAAATTGATATGAAGTAAACATAAAAACATGTGTGCGTGAATGTCTTTATGTCACATGAAAGAAGAAAAAATAGTACATTTAAATGTAAAAAACTATTCAAAATTTGGCTTTGAAGAAGTCTGCGGATGCAGGATAAAGTCTTGACTTTTAAGATGTTACGTTCAACCAACTAATCAAGTTACAGCAACAGATATATAAAGAAATATATATATATGTATATGTATGCATGTATCTATGTATGTACCTATGTGTATGTATGTGTGTGTGTGTGTGTGTAGACATGTATGTGTATTATTTACTTTGGTGTGTGGTCAATGGCCAAAATTCTCAAGAGTAAAACAGCAATCAGGAGCCATGTGTATATTAGCAATGAACCTGTTACTGATTATACAATCAATTCTCTTTTCCCTCCTCTCCAACAAGAAATACAATTGAAGCCAAATTATCCTCCCCCTCCCCCCGTGGAAAAAAAGAAGAAGACAAAACCCCAAAGAAGAGAGGAAGCATTTATATTCCAAATCTTCGTGCAGAAAAAGGGGTGGAGGTAGCCATACAGGGTAACAAAATATCCTAAAAACAACAGAGGACTGGTCAGAATCACCTGGAGAAGGTGGTGGAGGCTGATACCAGGTTAAATTGAGAAGTTTGTAATCACCAACTAATGTAGGGTCTAGATGAACCTTGTGCAAGACGAGCGAAGAGTTAATTGCAGATGCCTCACTGGCAGAGAAACCGATTCCTGTATATGGAATTATATCCATCGAAATATTTAACCTTGATAAGCTGAGTACATAAAAGTTGATCAGCTCAATTTGAGAAACTCGCAGACGAAGTTCGGAAGCCAATTCGTTTAGAAAAATATTCCAATTAGGGTTTTGAGAGACATTCAAGAGGAGAAGGTCTAGCTTTATTGGATAGACACAGTGACATCCCTGAATCCCTGGTTTCAATACCATGTCTTGTTCGCAACAATCTGGCAGATTGAAAAAGAAGCTTGCATGTTAATACCAAAGTACATAACAACCAGTATGACAAGAATAACTGGGAAATTTTATATTTGAGTCAATTTAAAAGTCAAGCCACCCCCCGCACTTGGCAAAGGAACAAGTAATTAAGAAACATGTAATAAACAATAATATACAAAAGGATCATTCCATTTTTTCCATGGAAGACTTGCTCTACTAGTTATAGATTATCAAAAAGAGAAAAGACAAGAAAATAATTTAAACAGAAAAAACTTGATTCAGAACATAACTTACTGGAGATGTATGGAGATAGAGGTGGCTGCGCTAAACTGGAAGGAACTGCACCAGAACTGGACTGTGATGGGGCAAGATTCTTAAAACTAGCGATGGGTGGTCCTAATCCACTCTTCTTCATCAATGGTTTTGATAGACGTGAACTAGTAGGGGAGTGACTAGAAGCTATCAGTGGACCATGAAAAGGAGGATAGGCTGGTGAACCATGTAGAAAAAAATGCTTGGATCGAGGTTTATGGACCACAGGAAAATGGGCTGGTGGAGGCAGAGCCGAAATAGCAGGTGCAATTAAACGCGCAGTTGTTGGAGATCCCGAAGGGGCTTCCAAAAGATTATCCAGTACATGAGCATCTGTAACGGATATCACATAACAGAATACAACCAACCGGTTCAGCAACAACCACCGAAGCTTTTCCAATACTCCTGCAATGCCTGTTCATATGAATGTTCAATCTACTACGAAGAAGAAATCCATGGCAGCTACCATAATAACATAAGCTCTATAGTGGCAGTAAGTATATCAAGGTTGCAGTGGGTGAGCAATAAATTAATCTCATTTTCAGTTACAAATATTGCTTACTCCCAACAACTAACTACACAGAGAACGCTCCATGCAAACACAGAGTATAATAACCACAGCCTGACATCATAAATGATTCAGAAAAACAGGTATTATACTGATACTGATGCTCCATTTGGTTGCCGCAATAATAACATAAGCTCTATAGTGGCAGTGTAGTAAATCAAGATTGCAGTGGGTGAGCAATAAATTAATGTCATTTTCAGTTACAAATATTGCTTACTCCCAAAAACTACACAGAGAACGCCCCATGCAAACATAGTATAATAACCAAAGCCCGACATCATAAACGATTCAGAAAAACAGGTATTATAATGATACTGATGCTCCATTTGGTTGCCGCAATAATACAGGAAACTAAAAGAAATTTAAACACCATATATTAGATACATCACAATACAGGGAGTCTTGGAAAAATAGCACTGCCAAAGCCAGTCAAATTCAACTCTTAGGCCTGGGAAACTCTTTCCAAAAACATTAGCAAGAGATATCCCATACCTAAATTTCAGTCCTACTCTCCATTTCTAGCTTGTATACACAACCAAACAAAAATAATTGCTCAAATACAAATCTATCGGTGTGTGCCACAGCACTAACAACCGTAGCTCAACCAATTTAATATCCCAGTCAAAATACCAAGCAAAGTGCTTGTCCTTTACTAGAAGGTAAACAAATAATAATAATAATTTTCAAGTTAGGCATAATAATAATAATTTTCAAGTTACGCTGTCTTTGCTCCCTCGAATATTAATTCAACTAAGCCAAAGCAGTCCCTCATTGCTGAACATAGATATTTTCTATTCTCAGGTTCCCATCAGTAAACAATGAGATACAATCAAAGAGCAACTTTTTAACAGCTAATAAACTCAGAGAAAAAAGAAGAAGAGAATTTTAAGCCCTTTTTCCTTTTAATTCGGAAACGAGGATAGCATTAGGCTTAACTGAACTGAGTGTATCGTTTCAACAGCACAAAAAAACAGTATACACGCGATGCAAAAGCTAAATTCCAGGTTCTTTTTCTCGGTTTTGCTAAGCTAGGTACGCGATTCAACATATTCTATCATTTTCCTTCTTCTTTTCTTTTTTCTACATTTTCTGAGGAAAAAAACCGTCAACCACGACACGGTTAAATGGAGTGGAACCAAACTAGAAGCTAATGAAAAATACCGGTGGCGATAGAAAACTCGAGCACCGACATCACCGGCGCCGTTTATTACGACAGAGCGCTTCAGATCTGTGAGATTCGATGAAATCACGGCGAGATCACGCTATAGAACGAGCATAACACATACGTGAACTCCGAACCAGCACTAGGAGCTGAAACCGTCTCTAGCTACAAACAAAGGAGGACGCAACGGCGGGGATATCGTCAACATCCAAATTCGGAACAGTGGACTCGGAGTCAAACTTGCCATCAGCGAGTGCACTCGGAGAGACGGATTTTGAAAATTCGAGACCAGAAACAGAAGGGGGCGGGGTTGATTCTGCGACACTGTTGGTGGAGGTGGCTTTGGTTTCACTATTATGGTGTTCGAGATGCTTTTTTCCGTTTTTTTATGAATATTTTACGTTTTCAGACATTTTTTTTTCTAAGCGAACACTTTTTTCACGTCTAACATGCGCCAGTAACGGAAAAGAACAGCCTAACGGGAAATAAAGAAAAAATTGGGGACATCACTATTCTATTCAGCCGTCTTGCAGGAAAGTGAAGATACTCGGTGGTGCCAGTACAAGCTTATCCCCGAGGATCAGCAGATTTTGTATGTAAAGATTTATCCTCCTATTATGTTAAATAATTTTGCATAACTTGCTTTTATTTTGTCCTACTAACATATTATGCATAAATTACTTTTTATTTTGTCCTACCAATATAGAATATAGCAAATTATGATAATTTTTCCTTTTTTGAATAAAAAAATTAAACTATTTTATGTTTTTATTTTTTCAAAATAAGAAGAAATATTTTTTTTTTAGAAAATACACTTTTCACCCTCAAACTACCATAGGTTTGACACTTTGCACCAAAAACTACTATCTTTAAGACATTGCACCCTCAAACTATCAATGTTAGACACTTTGCACCCTAAACTACCAAATTTGACACTTTGCACCCTCCATTTGACAATAATACCCTTGATAAATTAATAATTTTACAATAATATCTTTACTATATACAAAATGTGTCAAGGGCATTATTGTCATTTTGGTCTCAAATTTTGAAAAATGGTGCATAGTGTCAAAATTTGGTAGTTAAAGGGTGTAATGTATCAAAATTGGTAATTTAGGGTGCAAAGTGTCAAACCTATGGTAGTTTATGGGTGAAAAGTGTATTTTCCCCCTTTTTTTACCCTTAACTATTAAAAGTCTCGATATTCTGCAGCTCAAACTATTATTTTTGTCACATTGTATCCACTAAGCACTCTACCAAATACAGAGATTTTGCATCATCTTTGAAATTTTTCATCAATTTGAATGAAAAGTAATGTTTCAGTGTACGAGATGAAAAGTTTATCCACATACTTATTTTCATAGTAACGTTTTTTAGGGTAAAATCACAAATTTAGAGGTTTAAATATTGATTTTTGTCAACAATGACGAACAAATTAAAGGAATGGTGCAAAATGTCTACAATTAATAATTGATTAATGTAATGTAACAAAATAATAGTTTTTGATGCAAAGTGTCAAGATCCTTATAATTAGAGGGTATAAAGTGTAATTATCCCATTAAATATTGTATAGATCATCGAGCATTCAGTGTCATAATCTTATTATTTATACAATTACTTCTAATAAAAAAATTTGGAATACATGCAAAATCAGTCCCTATGATATACGCAAAAATCGAATTAGTCCTCATAATAACAACAGCATAAAATTAGTCCAACTTTCGTTTGTCGTTGGTTCTCTCTATCAGTGATTGATTTTATACTTTTGTGAAATCAAGGAACTAATTTTATCTTTTTGTTTTCACGAGGATTAATTCAATTTTCACATATACCACATGGACTAATTTTATATTTATCCCTACCAAATTTTAAGAAAAGGATATCAATAAAGATTAACTAGAAAAATTGACGGTATGAAATCATTTAATTGAACTTTCACCATAATGTTGGTATCAGTGTAAACTTGAAACGGATATGCATATTTGCAAACATAAAATTTGTTGAACCATAACTCCCTAAACCCCCTCATTGTATTCTCATATTTCTTCTTGGGAAAATCATGGCCAAGTGGATGACAATGCCCTTTGATCAAATAATCCCTACGAACTTGATTCATAATCCAAACATCATATTTTTTCAATGAGTTTACGTAATCCTGAGTCTGCAATAAAACAAAACAAAACAAAATTTATCAATATAATTTCATAACCTAATCACAGTTTCACAACCTAGTCCTAATCATAATTTCAATATAATACACATTCACAATATCACAAATACTTATACTAAATCTTCACAAAACGATTTGCCACTTCTTACACTGATGCCTACATTGATTTTACATTTTGAAATGCAAAAATCAGTTAATCCTAAACAATTAACAACTTTTGTTTAATCACATCAATTTCATAATTGTTTAATCACATTAATCACAATATCATAAATTCATAAATCATAATCACAATAATCCTTATCAATTATTCATAAAAAATCAGTTAATCCTAAAAAATTAACAACTTATGTTTAATCACATCAATTATTCATCAAAAATAAGTTAATCCTAATCATAACTTCACAATTTCTATTTAATCAAGAATTAAAATAAATTGGCAACACAATTAACAACTTCTGAAGAATCTGTTTACTAAAAAAAAGAGACTTGAGTTGAGAGAGAGTACCTGGAGGCTGGAGAGAGAGCCGGAGAGATAGAGAGACAGAGTAAGAGAGGGCTAGCTAAAGGCGTTGGGAGGCCGGTGGTAGGCAGAGGCTAGAGCGGTAGTGCGGATCTGTGAGAAGAGAGGGATGTGCGTCGGGGGAAGAAGGGGGAAATGCCCTTTAAAAAAAACGTCAATTGGGCCGACCTGGGTGGTTAGGGGCGAACCTGGGCTTTACACATAAAAAAATAAAGAGATTTTGCAAGCGATGGGGTCAGCTATCCCCCACTGTCCATAGCTCATTCCGCCTCTGATCATGACGTGTAGGACCGTTAGTTGACTGAACAATTTGCTAACAGAAGTGCACGGAATGACTATTTTGACAAAATCATAAATCCTAAGGACTATGTGTGATAAACACAAAAAATTCATGTACGAATTTTTAAAAGTGATTAAAATCCAAAGACGTACAAATGTTCATTAACTCTAAAATATACGCACAGAGCTCTTCAATGTAATTAATATAAAAATCAAATAAAATACAATTATCGAGGTATCTCAATAAAATCTAATTAATTTTTTTCGGAGTCATGTCCCTCTCACGAGAGCAATGTTGGCCAACCTGTAAATCTTTTAAATTAAATAACACGACCATTAATATTCCTATATGTTTGGATTCTAAAAATAAAAAAGAATTACACTGGTTCGTTCATTATAAAAAGATTGTGCATGAGGATCACGTATCACGAGCCGCGGCCATATGCTACATAAATAGTGACGTGGATAACGAATATACTGAATGGATCTCGTCGGTCATCTATAAGTCCATGTCCCGCACACGTCAACCCAAACGGTATTCCTTTTTAGGAACGGGATTCGGTCCAGACGGTAGCGTGTCAGCTCAGAGACTTGAATGGTTTGACAGCTAAATTCTCATTTATTACGAAATAAATCCCCCATCTGACTAGTTGGGTTTGAGTAAGTGGCGAATTATTTATGGTTAATATTAAAAAATATATCACCTAATTTATTATTATTATTATTATAATATTTATTAATTTTTTTTTCTTTTTTTATTTTTTCACCAACTTTTATAAAATATCTTTACTTTATAATATTTCACAAACTCCAATACCTAAAATTTCTACACTCAAACATATCCTAAATGAGTCGAGACTGACAATGTGATTTTGCTGATGTTGTGTGGACGAACTAGTCTAGTGCACAGTATAAATATTTTGCAGCAATGCATATTTGTATGGACACGTTCAAGGAGGATTAGTATGCTGGTAATTTTCTCCCCTCTTGATAAATAATAATAATAAAAAAAAAACCACCTAAGCTCATTTACTTATAGAACTTGAAGAACTCTTTTAGCAAATTTTATGTGAAATAAACACGAAGATGTAATTAACTAAATAGGTTAATTACACTTTATACCTATATAATTTGAGGGTCTTAACATTTTGTACCTCTTTATTTTAATTTTAGCACATTTTACTCACATGATTCTGACTTATTTCGATTTGCACTTTATCGTCAATTTATTCAACTATGTGGGTGCAAAGTGTCTCAAAAATAAAAGAACGGTGTACAAAGTGTCTGATCTTCTAAACCACATGGTTGCAAAGTGTAATTAATCATTTTTTAATATAAGGGTAAAATTGGCAAGTGAGTCACGTGCGGAACACGTGATTGAGATTTTCGTTCGTTTTACGGGTAAATAATACGATTGAGTGTAAATCTAAGGAATTCAGAACTACGTGAGTGAAATATGTCAAAATGTCGTGCAAAATATCAAACCTCTCAAACTATGTGGGTTTAAAGTGCAATTAACCCTAGCTAAATATAATAAGAGGCTCCATAGAATCCTAATACCAGTGCCAAATTGATTGCTTTCTGCCAATGTGCATGATCTAAGAACAAGATTTTATAAGAACCTGTATTTCTACTAGGCCTATGAACTTATTTCTATGAACTTAAATTTTAAAAACAAGTGATAGTTTATTATGTTATTAATCTAAACTATTCAACATATCTTTACACTTTAACTCTAATTTTAATTAAAATATTCACGTATTGAGTACATTTCGAAAGGAATTAACCTAAATGTTTAGAACAATGTTATTGGAGTTTACAATAAAATAATAACACCAAGTCCTACTATAAAACAACATTTTATTCATGAAGATACTTACTATTCATAGTTGCCTTTTTTGAAACTTAACTTTAATGCAGCCTTCGGGCTGATGTATCTACTCATGTTGCTATATGTCATGACTGTGTTTGGCTCTTTGTTATATATTTGGGTTTCGCAGTTTCATCCCCTTTCTCCACTAGTGAGTGAAGTTAACGGTGCTTTGTTGGCTGTGTTGGGGGTGCGTAGGATTAGTGCAACTTATGTGATCCTTGAGTGTGACTCACTTACTATTACTTCTGCTATCTATGCTCCTCTTTCTTAGTTGGACTGGTCTGAAGCTCTTATTTTTGATATCCAACTACCTCTCCAGTCTTTTAAGAAATGGGAAAGCTTTACATCTTTTTAAGCATCTAAATTACGTAGCACATAGATTATAATGTTTCACGATGAGCTTCCTCTCTTTGTCATCAAGGATATTTTTGTCTAGAGATATTCCAAATTCGTGTTTGTCTCTCTTTAGAGGTTGATATTGTGTAATGTTCATAATATGCTTATTTGCACAGATATGAAGGTCTAAATGCACACGTTGTCACGACGTTCTACTAAATAGAATGTGATTATTTTGATTGTGTTTGAGTAATAAAATTTTAGAGTGGTTAAAATTTTGAATATGAGAATTGGTGAAAAAGTGAAAAAGTAAAAAAATTTATAAAAGACTGAAAATGTGAAAAAGTTTATAAAAGATAGTAGGAAAAAAAAGAAGAAATTTATAAGAATTAATAAAAAATAAAAAAGTTGATAAAAAAAGTTAAAAAGTGAAACATATTAAAAAAAAAGAGAAATAAATTTTTAAAATGATATGGTCAAAGTTTTAAAAACACAAAATTTTGGACAGCAAAGATTGCCGTTAATTTGTCGATTTTTGTTTCATGCCCGTACAACGTCGGATCGGATCTAAAATAAGCCGACCCGTCTAATCTCTGTCAGTGGTGGCTTTGCCCCCGCCCCCCAATCTCATTTCTTTGTCGGCCTCCGTCGCTGCACAGTACAGTGCCAATTGACCAAACCATGTCGAAGCGAAAGTTCGGGTTCGAAGGCTTCGGCATCAACCGCCAACCCACCTACAACTTCGAGCGCTCCCAGCCCCCTCAGCGGCTCTACGTCCCTCCCTCCTCCTCTCGCCCTCACGACAACTACGAGGACACCGACCTTGATAATATCGATTATGAGGACCAGGATACCTCCAAGGACGCCGCTGGCACCAAGAAAGACAACGAGGAGGAGGCAAATGAAGAAATTGACCCTCTCGACGCATTCATGGAGGGCATCCAGGAGGAGATGCGTTCTGCGCCGCCTCCGAAGCCGAAGGAGAAGTTGGAGAGGTACAGGGACGACGACGAGGATGATCCCATGGAGAGCTTCCTCATGGCGAAGAAGGACTTGGGGCTCACGCTGGCGTCGGAGGCGCTCCGAGCCGGCTACGACTCGGACGAGGAAGTCTACGCGGCTGCGAAGGCGGTGGACGCCGGGATGGTGGAGTACGACTCGGACGACAACCCGGTGGTGTTGGACAAAAAGCGGATCGAGCCGATTCCTGCTCTGGACCACAGTGAGATCGATTATGAGCCCTTCAATAAGGATTTCTACGAGGAGAAAGATTCTGTCTCTGGTAAAAGTTACCGAATTTGTTTGAAAAGGGGATAGGAAATTAGTCTGGGTTAACTTTTGTGTCATCTCAATTCCTTATATGCAGTTCAAGCAAAAACATGGGTTTTCCTTTTTCCTGGTTTATGTCAATAGGTGATATGAATGAAGACCTAAGTAGTCAGATTACGGATATTTAGAGAATTTGACCGGAAGATAATTTAATTGCGGGGAGAAATTTTGCATGACGGTACTAGTTGCATGTTGTGAATGGGGAAATCATGGGGAGGTTAGAGCTAAGATTTTCTGTGAATTTAACTAATCTTCTAACATTAAAGACGAATGGAAGGCGCTAAAGGTTGATGGTATCAATTTTTTTTTTCTTCTGGTTCTTTAGGGATGAGTGAGGAGGATGTTGCGGAATACCGAAAGAGCTTGGCTATTCGTGTATCCGGTTTTGATGTCCCAAGGCCGATCAAGACATTTGAAGACTCTGGTTTTTCTCCACAGCTCATGAGTGCTATAAAGAAGCAAGGGTACGAGAAGCCTACGTCAATTCAATGCCAAGCTTTGCCGATTGTGCTTTCTGGAAGGGATATAATTGGTATAGCAAAGACTGGTTCTGGTAAAACCGCAGCTTTTGTGCTTCCCATGATTGTTCATATTATGGATCAGCCTGAACTTGAGAAAGAAGAGGGTCCCATAGGAGTGATATGTGCACCTACTAGAGAATTAGCACACCAAATATACTTGGAGACCAAAAAATTTGCAAAGTCAAATGGGATACGCGTCTCTGCTGTCTATGGTGGCATGTCAAAACTCGAGCAGTTCAAAGAACTTAAGGCTGGTTGTGAGATAGTGGTTGCTACTCCTGGGAGGTTGATCGACATGATAAAGATGAAGGCACTAACAATGTTAAGAGCAACTTACTTGGTACTTGATGAGGCTGACCGGATGTTTGACCTTGGATTTGAGCCACAGATTAGGTCTATTGTTGGTCAGATTAGGCCAGACCGCCAAACCTTATTATTTTCTGCAACAATGCCTCGTAAAGTTGAGAAATTAGCTAGGGAAATCCTCAGTGATCCTGTAAGAGTTACAGTGGGGGAGGTGGGAGCGGCCAATGAAGATATTACTCAGGTGGTTCATGTAACTCCTTCTGATGGAGAGAAGTTGCCTTGGCTTCTTGAACAGCTACCCAAAATGATTGATGATGGAGATGTTTTAGTATTCGCTTCCAAGAAAGCCACCGTAGATGAGATTGAATCACAACTGGCTCAGAAAGGTTTTAAAGTTGCAGCTCTTCATGGTGACAAGGACCAAGCTTCTCGTATGGAAATTTTGCAAAAATTTAAATCTGGCATCTACCATGTTCTTATTGCAACTGATGTTGCTGCTCGTGGTCTTGATATCAAATCAATTAAGTCAGTTGTGAACTTTGATATTGCCAGAGACATGGACATGCATGTCCATCGTATTGGTAGAACAGGCCGTGCTGGTGACAAAGATGGGACTGCATACACTCTAATTACCCAGAAGGAGGCTCGGTTTGCTGGTGAATTGGTTAATAGTTTGGTTGCTGCTGGTCAGAATGTGTCCGTGGAACTGATGGATCTCGCTATGAAGGTAACTTCTCATTTTATCATTGTTTCAACATTAAATAACTTGTAGTCAGTTTTACCTGTGACTTCTTTTTATCTTCAGTGAAATATCGAATAGGTGGGGAGTACTTGCGATGTTGCTATATTTCTTCGGCTGGGATGACTATTACAAACTAATGAACTTCTGTTTGTGTCACAAGTTGGCTGGCGCATGGGTTCCTTGTTAATTTTGATTACACTGTCTGTTTAGTGATAGGCATTAGCATGTCATGCGCATGGAAGACAGGTAATTAGGTCGATATACGACAAATTGTTCCTCATAGTAGCTATGTGCTGTAGATGGAATTAGTGGACCAATATTAATTTGGATGCTTAATTAGTCTAGGTTTCTTCTTTTCTTCCTTTTTGGCTCGCGTGTTTGGGTGGGGGTGGGGGGTGGGGAGATGACTGAATGTCCTCCTCGTGACTTGTCTGGACAGGGAGAAAACATGTTGGTTTTAGTTGTTAGATCCATGCCTTTTTTTGATGGACAAAGAAATATCTCATAGACTTCACAAAACTACTAACAATTATGGTCTTTAGTTTCGAAAAAAGCTAATGTATTTAGTTCATTGATGGAAAAGCTCTTCTAGATATTTGCTTCCCTTTCTCCTCTAATTTTATTCCTTTTATGTTTGTAAGGGTCATGTTGTAGGCTTTGCAAAATCCGAAAAGTGAATGGAAACTTGAACTCCTGGGGTCCCTAACCTGGTAATGTACAAGGGCTCTGTTCTTGTTCACGTGACCTTGAAAACTACCAGGATAAAGTACAGGTCTATAATAAGAAATGACCTCTAAATGGAGTTGGTGCCAGTGAGTAATTTAAGTTCCTGTGTTCATACTTCCTGACTGAGTGCAGAAGTCAAGTGGTAGATTCTAGCAGCATGGTGCATAAATGTAAACGTGTGTGTGGCAAGAGGAGTTTTGTGACTGTTGTGCATTCTCTTCATGTAATTTTCAGCTTCATGCCCAGTGTATTTATGCTTCACTTTTGGTACTCCATTTCTTGTTTTGATTTTCCCCTCTAGACACTCACTAGCTTACATCATTGCGACTCTTTTGGATGGCACTATTTTGTGCATGGAACAGTTGCAATTTCCATCATTATTTTCCTTATTGATATCTTTAGATTTGACACTAGTTTTGAGGTCCGAATTTCATGTTTTATGTGATTAAATAACATTTACCTTGTAAACATCAGGATGGGAGGTTCAGGTCCAAACGTGATGCTAGAAAAGGAGGTATGGTTTTCTGATCTTTCACTATTGTACGTTTTTTTTTCTAAGCCAATATTGTACTTATTGGGGGTAGAAAAGGTTTTTCAACGGCATGTGGTATTGCTCTTGGTATTCGAACGCCTATCTGGCTATGTGATAAGTCAATGCATATGGTATTGGAAGTTATGAAACCAGATTTTGCCTTTCGATCAGCTTTATACTTGGTTGAAGAAATAAAGGTGATGAAATATATTGCAGATACAACTACTGTCATTTTCTCGACTTTGTTTTGGAAAGAGGGAATCTTGGTACAGTTGGGTTTTTAAAACATCCCTTGAGAGATCCTTTACTAGCTTTTTACTTGAAGTTCAATATCTTGTGCAGGAGGGAAAAAGAGTAGAGGGAGGGGTGGTGGCAATGGTCGAGGTGTTCGTGGGGTTGATTTCGGTTTGGGCATTGGTTATACTCCAGAAACCAATATTCCTGTGTCCAGCTCCGTTCCAACTAGATCTGCTGCTGTTAATTCCCTTAGGACAGGAATGATGGCACAATTTAAGAGTAACTTTGTTGCTGCTTCCTCAATCTCTCAGAATCAGGGTATGAGTGACAGCTCAAGTGCAAATGCCAACAAGAGACCAGCACTTCCAGGCTTTGTGTCTGGAGGTTCAATTGGTGGGGATGTACCGAGAACACAAACAGCCAGTTCATTCAGTCCGGCTATGTCAGGTGTAAACCCCACCAGTCAGAGCTCCAGAGAAAATTCAAGTCAAAAGAATTTGGAAAGGTTGCTTTTCTAAGTTTTCTTTGCCCAATTTTATCAAGTGGTGTTATTTTCTGCTAAACTAGATTTAGATACTGATTTTAATTCAATTCATTTGTTGTTCCCATTACAGTTCCAGAGATAGACAGAGAGAGAGGCGGAGGACCTCTGGTTGGGACCGGTGATTTGTACAATTCAGTGAGACTACTCTCCAATGACTGAGAACTCTCATCTGTTAGGATAAGCTTGACATGACAGTCTGTATTGCATTTTGTGCTTGTAAGTTGATTATTGTGCGTTTTAGTTAGTTCCTATTGATGTATGATTCGAGCTGTTGGTTCATATGAGTGGCGGTTATGCCCGCCGCTGCCGCCTCTATGGGTGGTTGTCCAAAAATGGACACCGCCCCGCCACCGTTAAGGGAAGAAACCGGTCCCTAACGGTGGCGGTAGCGGTTACCGCCACCTACACCGGAGATCCATAAATCACAAAAAAAAAAAAAATCAAATCGCACAAATCCACAATCCAAATCGCAACAGATCACAACAAATCCATAATCTACAAACTAAATCGTAATAAATCCATAAACTACAAACCCAAATTGTCACAAATTTCAACTAAATCCAGTGATCCACAAACTCAAAAGCAAATCGCAACAAAACTAGAGATGAAGAGAGAGAAGTGTTGTAGCCGTTTGTTGTAGAGGGTGGTGTGGCTAAAGGAGAGTTGCGGGCCTGCCTGCGGTGAAGAGAGGAGGGTAGTGGCTGGCGGGAGGCTGAAACGTCTTAGAGAGGGGAGAGAATTAGAGGAGGGTCTGAGTCGGGGAAGCCGGAGGAGGAGGAAATCGTGAAGTGGGGGGAGAAATAAAAAAACCCTACGTAACTAGCTAAAACCAAAACGACGTCGTCTTAAAAAAAAAAGTCGGCCTGACTAGCACTGAACGGAGGTGGGGGAGGGAAAAAAAGAAGGGGCGGTGGGGGCGGTGAACCGCCCAACGGTGGGCGATAGACTATGAAGATTCCAGAGCGACTCGCGCAGCCTTGTGCGCGCACGCGAGTCCTACCCAGTGAATTTTGGTGTTTTGCTTTAGATCAATATCCTTGTCAAAGTTTATGCGTCCATTAAACTTGCAGGGTGGCAATCGCTTTTCTTCTTCCCCAAGTTCCTTTTGTCTACATTTTGCGTCTTTATTTCTCGGTACATTAAAGGCAAACATATCATTGGATGATATGTATTGGTTTTCAACATACCACCAAATCTTCTTGTCAAAGATTTAAAGTTTCAACCAGAAAGCTTTAAGACGTATCCTAAGGAGTCAATAAATATCCATTTTTTTCTTTTACTTTTTGTTCTTTTGTTTTGTCAAGCGTGATGCATGGCATAAGCTCAGTACGTACGTACGTACGAAAGTTAGCGTTATGGAAGGAAGTTGGAGGGATGCAGTTAAATTCAAAATGTGCAAACCTCAAACAGTTATTTGTTATTTTTAGAAACCTAGGCAGTTTTCTACAATGATTTTTAGTTTTTTCTTTTAAAAAATAGAATATTTAATTTTATTAGTCCTTAAAAACCGTAGTAGTACTCCTACATCTATTGAAGTCATACGCAAGAACTTGAAAAGATAGGTCAAGGAACTTGAAGTCATACATTTATAATTTGATTTATAAATTATAAAACAGTAAAAGGATACACAACCCATATGGATAATTGTACTTTATGCAATAAAATTCATATTCCACGTACCACCGGAGACAAAATCTAGTCATATCGTCGTTCATATGCATTCGTTTACAAAATCATAGCTTAATCACCATTCGGCATTCAATTAATTAGTTGGCCTGTAGGCATCGTTTGCTACCATTCAACCTTTAATGAATTGTTTCCCTGTCCCCATTGTACTGTCGAATTATGAATTATTTAATTACTTCTCTTGTGAACTGCATATAAATAACGTAAAAGGCGAGTAGTGCATGAACAGAGCTAACTTCACCTTCTTTCAAGCTTCGCTCACTGGGTAGGACTCGCGCGCGGCTCGCGCGCGTTGCTCAGGAATTTCCAGAGCCCTATCTCGCAGGTTGCGCGCGCAAAGGCTATGAGATTTCAGTACCCTGTCGCGCGTGGCCTGCGCTCAAGGCCCTGTGCGCGTCGCACTGGGAGTTTCGAACAAATGGGAGAGGGAGGACCGTTATGTTTTAGTGAAACAGTAAGTTTTGCCTCCCGTAACTAGTTAAAGCCCCATTCAACTATGGTTTCTTTCCTTTTGAATTTTTTAAGGCATTTTAATATAGGCCGTTGGATGAGTTCATTAATGCGCTGTCACCCATCCAACGGCCTGTTAGGACTTACTAGCAAAGTCGCTCTTAGGAGGGAATTCGAGTCCCTCCGCAAGTATTGTAGATTCGAGCACACCCTTGAGGTTCCCCACTGTTCTGGCTTCTATCCCCATTCCATATGAATGCTAATTGATAAGTGAGACATCTTTTAGTACTTACAAGACCGATACGACATAGCTTTCCCAAAACCTGGAGGCTTTATCTTTTGCTAACAGGTTTATCTATCTCCCTAGCAGTTTTATGCCAAATGCTATAGAACGAGAGCTTGATATTTTGAGGAACAAGAATCTCTCTGATGCCGCTAGAAAAGAACTTAACACACAAACTAAAAGTAGATAGAAGTTTAAGTTCGATTGGATTCAGATTCCAGAAAAGTACATTGTGTACGAGAGAATGAATTAAATTCCAAGTGTTTCTTTTATACAAGATTATGGTATATCGCGACTTAAAGCATACGAAAAAAAAAGTTTTGATTGGAATTTCGAGTTGTTCCTATGCTTATTATTTGGTGTCATCCCTATCTTTGTGGCATGGTGTTGTTGTCTGACTGAATAGCGTATCATTCTACTTTCTTCATATCAAACTACATGAGTTTTCTAAAGGAAGATAATTTTTTTGGGCTGTTTCTTCTTATTCTTTTTGGCTAATTGTTCTTTCTGTTGAGAGAAACAATCTTAGTCCGTTTTGTTTATTGGAATGCAGATACTAGAGTGGATGGAGACGAGGAAAATCTACTTCTCTTCCACTGACCATGCCTTACAATTAGATCTCATTTCTAAAACAAAAGGGATTATTGCAGCTGAGGAATATTTCAGTGGTCTTCCACCAACTCGAAGGAACCGATTGACTTATGGAGCTCTGCTGAGCTGCTGTTGCAAGGAAATTATGGAAGACAAGGCATTAGCTTTCTTTAAAGAGATGGATGAATTGAACATTGTTTCCTGTGATTTGCCTTTTAACAACCTCATGTCTATGTACATGAGAATGAACAGACCGGAGAAAGTACCTCCCCTAGTACAGGAAATGAAGCAGAGGAGCATCCCACTGAGCACATATGCACATAATATATTGATGCATAGTTATGCATCTTTGAATGCTATGGAGGGGTTAGAGAAAGTCCTGAGGGAAGAGGAAAGCAAACACGATTGGACAACGTATAGTAATTTGGCTGCGATCTATGTCAAAGCTGGACTTTTTGAGAAAGCAGAGTCAGCTCTTAAAAAGCTAGAGGAACAGATGAAAGGCCCAAAGCGTGAGGCTTACCATTTTCTGATTAGCTTGTACGCTGGTACTAATAATTTAGTGGAGGTCAATCGGGTATGGAATTTGCTAAAGTCAGTTTTTCGGACAACAAGCAATGTGAGCTCTCTCTCTATGCTTCAGGCTCTTCGCAGACTAAACGATGTTGATGGTTTGACAAAATGCTATAAAGACTGGGAGTCCAGTTGCTCCAGTTACGATGTAAGGTTGGCAAATGTTGCTATAAGTGCTTACCTAAATCAGGACATGTACAAAGAAGCTGCATTGGTCTTTGACAATGCCCTCAAAAGGTGCGAAGGACCTTTCTTTCCAGCTCGGGAGATGTTCATGGTTTACTTCTTAAAGACCCGTCAGGTGGATTTGGCTCTTAGTTATTTGGAAGCAACTGTTTCTGATGTCAAGGACAACGAATGGCATCCGTCCCCAGCAACAGCAACTGCATTTTTGAAGCATTTTGAGAGAGAGAAAGACGTAGATGGTGCTGAGGAGTTTTGCAGGATTCTGAAGACTTTCAAGTGTTTCACTTCCAACATCTACCATTTGTTGCTCAAGACATACATAGCTGCTGGCAAATTGGCTCCCGAGATGCATCAGCGGTTGAAGGAAGATAATATTGAAATAACCAGTGACCTAGAAAAATTGCTTAAAAGGGTTTTCCCTGAATAGTTTTAGTTTGTAGAGCAGTCCCTTGGTTCCAATGTCGAGAGGTCTCCCTCTGATTAGTATCGAAAAATATCTTTTTGTTATTTATGTGATGAAAACAACTCCAATAGGTTGGCTTGGATGTTCAAGACCTGGGCCTAGGGGTGTCTCCTCCTGAGGTCTTAGGTCCGAATTCTCTCCGGTGCATATAATTCATTGGGGTCACTTCCACAGCAAAGATGAACCTAATTCGTGTGTTTATTGAGGCAAGTCCGTCTGAGCTCGGTGCACGTAAAATGAGTGTCTGGATTTCTTCATTTATTAATATTACGAGCAATCTGCAGCATTTGGATGCAACCGTCTGCCTTTAGCAATCCCGGAGTGCCCACTAGCTTTTCGGTTCTGTAAATTTTCAATTTTGGGGGTTAAATAAGTGTTGTGTTTTCAGGAGTTCCAAAAAGTGGGAGTTGTAGAAATTATATCCGGCTACTGGCTAGGGAATCCTTCTGTGATAAGGACTTTTCAGCAAATGGATATTGGTGGGTTGGGGAGTGGCCTTTGCTAGCCTCCGCATACACTTTCCGTACTAAACTGTTCAAATAAACCTCAACATGAATTAGACCCTGCGTACGTTAATATAGTACGTCCCTGTTCCACGCTTCTGCGTCCCCTAGAATCTGCAATATACTTCTATAGCTGTTGTTTGGGGCACAAAAACTGCGAAGGGAAAAGCGTATCATTATCTTCGACTGTATATTCTGAAGCTGAAATGGCATATTTAACGTGAACCATGTTGAGAAAAATGCTAAGCAGATTGCGTCCAGCCAACTAAACAAATTACAAATATCTTTTGTTGCAAGGGGAATTTATGAAACACGTAAACAAAACTTGAATTACAAAAAGCAGGAACAATCCGCTTGTACATGGCGTGCAGAATACATCATGCTCAAAACATAGAATTCTACTCTGATCTAATTGACCCATGTCAAAAATTACATCCAACTCGCAATACAAAGTAAAGTATAGGGTGTATCAAGCATGAGAAGCAAGTCACAAAAAAGAATTGAAAGCTCTCTTGATTAGCCATAACATGCAGCAGAATCATGGATTAAATACTTCATGAATGATCCCAAGATGACAATTCCAAGCTGCACCATAGTTCCTCCGGACATAGTTATGTAGAAAAGGATGAAGCAGAGCTAAAAAGCTCTTCATTAACCAGGGGAGCCTTCAGATTTTGTGTCTCAGACTCACATTAATGATCCCGATAGAGGATTTAGGTTGATAGTTTTCATCTGTATCCACCTCTTCAATTTCCTGGGAATAACAATATATGACAAAACCAACATTACCATCATTGCATCTGAAAGAAATGTAGTTTCCAACAGAAATACGTATATGATCCCTAGGTTTTGACCATTTTTAAGAAATCATCCCTGAATTTTGCAATTGATCATAGGGTCCATAGGTTTTCATGACTTGTCAAAATGGTCCTTCCGTCCATAAATTATCAGAAAGCCATATCAACACCAATAAAGAAAATGACACTTGTAATTTAAATTAATTAACTAATCCAAATCAGATTTTATATGCCATATCCGCTAAAAAATTGTAAAACACTCAATTCAATTATTTTAATTATAAAATAACAAAAAAAAATACTCACCCCTCTGGTTGGAGTGGGGCAGGGTGGCTCCTTGCGGCTCCCTGGAGATGGGGGTGGCTCTCAAATGGGAGCCTTGATCAGGGCTCCCCTGGTGAGCAAGGGTGGCTCGCAGCCACCCTCCCTCTTCTACAGGCATGAACAGTTTTTTTTTTTCGTTTTCTTTTTTTTTTTGCACTTTTTTTTTAAAAAAACTTTATATTATTTTTATTAAAAAATTAATTATTTTTATTTTGTAATGATTTTATTTTACTCAAGTGTCATGATAAAACGGATTTGGTGTTTTAAATAAATTTTGTTACAAATGCCATTTTTTTATTGGGGCTGACGTGACTTTCTGTTAATTTATGAACGGAAGTTTAACAGAAGGACTGTTTTGACAAACCGTGAAAACCTAAGGACTTTCTATGATTTCTTAAAATCTGTCAAAACCCAGGGATGAAAAAGGTAGCTAACCCTAAAAATATAGAAAGATTACATCATCTTTCTAATCTCATGAACAAAAATCTTAAACATAATAGAGGGTTATGACACTTTTCGAATGTCAACATGGAACACATCACCAATGTCAAACAGCATTCATCCATGTCACTACTGATCACATAGACCAGATGGTTGCTAATGTGCCTGGAACTAGTGCAGGACATCCAGAAGGCTAGTTGCTACAACATACCATCACAATTGTGCAGGAATTGATGCGCTGCCTTATGGTATGGGTGGTATTATGTGTCATGATAAGTTGAGTTTTGCTAATATTAGATTTTAGTCTGTTAGGTCTGTGTTTGGATTGCAGGTTTGTTTTGTTTGGTTTTTTAGTACTTTTTTTTTTGGTTTTTTAGTCCATTTTTTATGTAACCACGGCATACTTCCGCCATAAGTGAGGATTTTGAATAAAGTTTCAAGGTCCCGTCCTCAGTGAAAAAAAAAAGTATATACTAACACAACAAAATATGATCATGTGTCTAGAAGAGGTGCTGATGCGCAATCTAATCGCTACTAAGGTGGATTGCAAACCAAAATTTTGGGAATGTTGTAAATATTGAGGTGAATTAGAGTTTTATTGGATTTTGAGAGAGTAATAAAAAATAAATTTGATGAGAGTTTGTGAAAAAGTGGAGAGATTATTTGAGTGATTTTTTATATTTATTGTAATGGAAATAGATGATTTGATAGGAGGAAAGAGATTATTTCATAGTAATTTTATTATTATTTTCTTGATCAAAATTTTGGACTCTTCCAAAATTTTGGTTTGCAAACACCACTTTAAGTAACAACCAAAATGCCATAGAAATCATCACAAGTAGAAGAAAGTGAAGTTGTTTGTCACCTGAACAACTTCCTCTCCTTTGAAGACACGCCCAAACACAATAAGCTTTTCATTTAAATCTGGGATTGGTGCAGTTGTGATGAAAAGCTGAAATCCCTTGTCTTCACGTTTGCCCTTAGAAGTTCCAATCATGAATGCCTCATGTTTCAGACTGCTTAGATATCACGAACTTCACAAATCAGAAGACACCAAAGAATGACATCATGTAAACTATCGAAAAAAGGTTTCAAATTTAGCCATCAACCTTGAGTCGAGATGATTGTAATGCTTTCCTCTAAAAGTCCAATCTTCAGTAGCTCCCACTCTTTGAGCATCCCCTGCTTGAATCACATAGTGTTTTATCACACGATTGAAAAGCATCCCCTTGAAGTGTCCCTTTTGACTGCAAAACCAATTGTTTCAAGATTAAGTGAAAAGGGTCATGAAGAGCATGTATCATGCCTCAGCAAACTTCTGCAGGTGGTAGCATTTAGTGGAAAGGTCAGACAAGCACACACAAGAAAACACTCTTTATATAGGAAGATGTTAAGCATGTACAAGTAAGAATAAAATAACTTAACTAGTACAGGTACTAAAATGATCTTAGATGTTCCTCCTGGAGGTCTAATTTAACTCAGCTCTCAACTGCCACACATTTGGTTCAGATGAACTGTCTGATTTACGGAACTTCAAATTACATTGTAGCATTCTACAGTAATTACGTCCAACATCCCCCCACCCCCCCTTCTCCCCGGGGGAAGAGGGGAAAAGGAAGAACCTCTTTCTTCTCTTTCTTTGTTTTTTCAAAAATCAGAAACCAAGAAGAGACACCACAGCCATACAGCACTTCTGCTTAATCCAAGGATCTCATGCAAATCTGTAATGTCTGACCAATGTGTTTATTAATGGAGCATATAGGAACCAATTAAAGAGCAAAAAAGGAGATTAATTTTTTGATAAGGAAAACTTTATTAAAAAAACAAAGAATGAACAGTACAAAGAGCTATACTGAAACCTAAGCCAAACAAGCTAAAAAACTAATGAAATCAGAAAAATCACAGAAACAAAAACTCAACACAGCATTGGCCCAAGAAAATATAGAGCTCATCAGCTTGCCCCTCAACCCCTCAATAGACAAAAAAATGTTCTCAAAGCATCTATCATTCCTCTCCCTCCAAAGAGTCCACCAAATGCACAAGGGGATCAAATTCCACACAATCAGAGCATGAGGATCGTCTAACTTCCTCTTCAAGCAAAACAACACATCATTCACCTTCGGAGGCATAACCCAACAATAACCCATAATTTTAAGCACATGAGCCCAAAGGTCCCTGGCCACCTCACAATGAAGAAAAAGATGATTCACAGATTCCCCACTGCATCTACAAAGGAAACACCAATCCAATAAACAAAGACCCCTCCTCCTTCGATTTTCGATGGTCGGAACTCTTCCGTGGGCAGCCTCCCACACCAAGAAGGAGACTCTCATGGGAGTAAAAGATCACCAAATCTGCTTCCAAGGGAATGAAACATGGGAGCTGCAATAAAGAAGTCCATACATAGACTTCACCAAGAACTTGCCGGACTTGGAACCCAACCAGCACAATCTATCATCAACCCCACTCCTTATGACCTTGACATAAAAGAGATTAAAAAAGGACGAAAAAACCTCAAGCTCCCAATCATTTGCTGCCCTAACAAATTGGACATTCCAAACCCCCGAACCTGAATTCTCTTCCCAATAATCTGCCACCAAAACATCCTTATCTCTAGCAATGACGAAGAGAAGCGGAAAAACAAACCTCAAAGGTCTATCTCCACACCAAAGATCGCTATAGAAACGAACACTATTACCACAGCCCACCACAAACCGGATATTCTGATTGAAAAGATCCCCCCCACTTGCTTATATACCTCCAACCATTAGAACCTGTCCTCTGAATGGTCCTCCACCCACCCACCTCACACCTAAATTTCTCCGCAACAAAAATTTTTCCATAAACAATTACGCTCACAAGCAAAACGCTGCAACCACTTCCCAAGCAAAGCCTTATTGAAAGTGGACAGCCGCCTAATACCCAAACCACCAAATCTAATAGGGCAGCAAACCTTATCCCAATTGAGCAAATGAAACTTGTGTTGATCACCGTTGCTACCCCACAAGGAATTCCTTTGTAACTGCTCCAATCTACTAGCCACATCAGAGGGGATAGGGAAAAGAGATAAGAAATAAGTCGGAAGATTAGCGAGAGTAGTCTTGATTAAAGTGACTACCTCCTTTCGAGAGCTAGCTTCGTTTCCACCCAGCCAACCTCTTTTCCGTTCTCTCAATAAAGTCGTTCCAAATGTGGGAGCTTTTGAAACGAGCACCCAGAGGAAGCCTAAGATACAAAAAGGGAAAAGAAGATACTCTACAACCCATAATATCAGCCAGCTCTTGGACATTATGTTGAGATCCCACATTGCTTAGGAGAACTTAATTAAAAGACTTAATAAAAAGGCTTGGATAACTCTAACTGCAAGACATGTCTTTTGGTCTAGAGCCCAGGTCCTCATCACATTACCCACCAAACCAATGAGAATAACTTCAGATTTCTGGAGATTAATCTTAAGACCAGATATCCCCTCAAAACAGAGAAGAAGACAACGAAGATAACGAAATTGACTCTCCTCAGCCCCACACAAAATAAAGGTGTCGTCAACAAAGAGAAAATGAGAGACACTCAGCCCACCACTCCCAACGGAGAAGCCCTCCATGAAACCAAACTCCACCAACTTATTCAGCATCCTACTAAGAGCTTCCATAACAATAACAAACAGAAAGGGCGAAAGGGGGTCGCCTTGGCGTAGACCCCGAGAACTACCAAAAAAGCCTTATGGATATCCATCCACTAACACCGAGAATCTTAATGTAGAAATACATAACTCAATCCAACTACACCATTTAACCAAAACCGCACCTCCTTAACAAGTATAGAAGAAATCTCTAGTTAACATGATCATATGTCTTGTGGATGTCAAGCTTGCAAAGCATGCCAGGCAAGGAAGAGCACATCCTAGAGTCGATGCACTCACTAGCAACCAAAACCGAATCCAAGATTTGTCTATCCCTCACAAAAGCACCCTGGGCAGGGGAAATAAATTTGTCCATAATCATCCTCAACCTATTAGCCAA
This sequence comes from Myrica gale, assembly GCA_963930655.1. Classification (NCBI taxonomy): domain Eukaryota; kingdom Viridiplantae; phylum Streptophyta; class Magnoliopsida; order Fagales; family Myricaceae; genus Myrica; species Myrica gale. Next base: position 13,602,797 of record OZ005614.1, read on the forward strand.
AACTTTGGCCAGAATTTTATAGACCCCTCCCACAAGGCTGATAGGCCTGAAATCCTTCAACTCAATAGCATCATGCTTCTTGGGAATCAAAACAATGAAAGTGACATTGATGCTTCTAACAAATTTCTCAAATTGAGCACACTCATTGAACATGGAAAGAACATCGCCCTTAATAATATCCCAACAAGATTGATAGAATGCCAATGAAAAGTAGAAATGAAGAAGACAATGAAATGTTTGGCAGACAACAATGATAAGCTTTTTTAAGGTGGTTATTATCCAAAAACTGAGCCAATGGCAATTTTCTTGCTGGATTAAGTTCAAGTTAATGTCAAAGTACAATGAAAAATCTAGTCGACAATGTACATTTTGCAAACAAAACAATTTTATATAGGTTTGCAGCCATGAAGAAAGCCAATTGAATACAAGGTACTCTAGAAAAACAGATAAAAATGGACCATACAGTGAGGAATTTTCTGTGCCTCATGAAGAGAGAGGGTGGAGTGGGAAACAAGGATAAAAGGGGAAATATGTGCACTATCAGCTGCATGAACCGCACCTTTTCTTTTTCTCCCGTATCGTGGAATAAAGTAAAAAAATGACTTGACAACTCACCATAAGTCAATGAATTCATCAACAACTTCAGGAGAACTTTCCTTGTAAAGTTCCACTGTTATAGAGCCTTTTGAGGTTTTCAAAACCTATTGGGGGAAAAAAGATAGATAAAACAGTAACTCAAAACTACTCGGCGAATAAGCACTGAAGTTTTGATAAAGCAAAGACCTCGCATCTAAAGTGCAACATAATGAAAGGAAAACATCAGCTGAGCAAATGGAGAAACCTACAGCATATCCAGGGACATCAGATTTTTTTGGATCCCCTAATGTGTTCTCATCCTGTAGCAAATTCCAGAAAAGATTCAGAGGCATTATAATTAAAACTACTTGAACTCATGATTAGCATTGCAATCCAAAAACACATGCACACACATACATGTAAAAATACGCACACAGGAAATCTGACAGAGACAAATTAAATCAAGAACATCAAAGCCGTTATAGAATGAATATAAGGTTTCTCAATAAGACTACCTCAGAAATTGATATGTCATTTTCTGTTGAAAATCTTGACCTACATGCAAGTTAGCAAGTAAAAGTTAGTATCAAACAAATAATAGTTTCAAGCAGTAACAGTTTGATACATATAGATAAACACAACCCACTGAAAAAAAAAACTTCCGAATCACTTGCTAAGCTCTCAACTTATTCTAAAATCTTTAACATTATAATCAAGGACATTGTGAATAATCCAAAAATTATGTGAAATATTCCTGCAGGTGAAACCAAGTTTCTAAATTGAAAATTAGTATTGCATGAAAAAAGGTTCAAACACGATAAAACTCTATGATTATCATGCAATTTAACCATATAGCTAACCAACATGCCAAACGGGCAAGTTCCTGGTCCAGTCAATTTCGCCAGTCCATATCTTAAAACTCTGCCTTTCTGCATCATCCATAACAGCGTTTCTTTTCTAACCCTGACAAGTGTAGAATTTTCTAAATTCCAAATATTTCAAGTAATCGTAAAGATTCCAAAATTGTTCCTGAAAAGCAGTTTCTTACAATGAACTCCCGTTCATAATGATAAACAAATTTATGTACATAAGCACAAGCGACAAACCACACAAACCTGTGAGTCCAATGCCTGTATGTAGAGAACAGAAAAAACACAATCAACACAACCACCAAATTGCACAGTATGATAGTGGTGACACTTATACGAGTCGGGCCCTTATTCTTTTTGCTTTGTTGTAGCAGAGCTTGAGGTTTGATCCTTGCCATAAGGTTTAAGTTTCTGCTTCAAAGCGTGACCAATTCCTACAGCAGTCACAAAACCTAAAGGTTAAAATTGCAAAAATCACACACATATACTGAGACCAATACACATAAAATGAAAAAAAAAAATAGCAATTCCAAAGACAAGACTGTATAATTTGCATATTCTAACATTGGACAATAGTATTGAACAGAACATGCCAAGGCCAGAGTTTGCTTTCCAATATAGTTGGAACTCCAGTTCCCTAAATTTAGTGATGTATAGCATATAAAGAGCAACTTCATCGATGTGGTTCGAAATTTAAAGAGTTTAACATTTTATAGTTCCAATTCCCAAGAACCACCAAACGCAGACCAACTACTAATAATTTCCAAATAAAGAGCATCCTGTGATCCTAAAAAACGCAAAAATTTCCTACCTTAATTACACGTCGAACTTCATTTAAGTCCGATCATATAATTCAAACTGTTATACAAGTTATGGATACAAGTTAGAGTGAGATCTTATACAATTGAAGCATATGGATACAAGTTAAACCTAAACTCTTTTTAGGAGTGGCTTTAGAGAAAGATCTTATCAATTCAAGCAGATGCATACAAGTTAAACCTAAAATCTGCGACTTTAAAACCGATACAGGGATATCAGTTCATGACTAAAGTAAAACATACGAAAGGAAATTTTCTGGAGAAATCGACCGAAGAATTACGCAAGAGTACCTACGAATCCCTCTCCGCAGTCTGCAGGTTGAAATCTGTGAAGTTCCGGTTCGATGCCTTTCGCGAATCCACTCACCAAAATGACGGGGACAATGGAACGTCGTCGTTTTTTCTGTCCAAATGTCACAAAAGCCGCTTGACTTTCTTTTCTGTTAAATGGTAGGGCCGACAATGAGGTTATTAAGTCCATCGAAATAGTCGTGATAAACTTGCAGTAACGAACTTCATCGTCTTCGATATCAACAACCTTTCTAAGGCGAAGCTTTTAAGACTTAAGCCGAGAAACATCGCCTCAATAAACTCTTCAGTAGCAATGTTGGACTTGGACAGTTGGAGAACACGTTGCGACAAATAGTATTAGGTGGCTTCCCCAAGGAAAAAACATTATTAGGTACTAAGCCGATTGCATTTTCTTATTATGTATGACGCGTATTCTAAAATAACTCTTCTGACTTATCACAGGTTAAGTGTGTGTTTGCCAAAAAAAAGTTTATAAAATTTTTCACCAACTCACAATAAAATACTACAATATAATCTCCTTCTCCCATAAAATCGTAACTTTTCACTAAAAAAATATAAAAAATTATCTCTCTTCATTTTATCACTAAAGCCAATACCATCACTATATCCAATACCAAAAAATTTTCAACACAAACCCACCCTAAGAATTATCGACGACTTTTTGTTTACTTATTAGGCTTCGCTTTTTTTTCGATAACGACCCCTAAATAATTATAATACTGTATTTTGACCCCAAGTTTCTGGCTTCCCCACTGGCAGCCACATTTTTTATAGACCCAACTCTTACAGTTTGCCCCTAGGGCGTGGGGGAGATGGCTAGGGATAAATGCTATTAAACGGTAGACCCTAGTTCTTTTTGTTATAAGTGGTAGACCCTAGTTCAAATTTACATGGTGACAATATTTCTGTGACTTAATTGTGATACGTGTGGTGAGGGGATGCTGCACGTGGGTAGTTTACTTAAAACGTTTGTGGACTAAAATTTTAGACGCAATATAAAATTACAATATAATCTCTTTATTCTCATCACATCATTATTTTTCACTATAATAAATATTAAAAATCATCTATCTCTTCATTTTTTCACCAAATTCAATACCCTAAAATTTTAACCTCCCTAAAATTTCAACACTCAAACACAATTAAAACTAGATCAAATTGTTCGAGTTCGATACACAGAGGGGCCCAAGATTCATACGAACAAACTCTTACAGTTTATTTTAAATTACTGAGTCAATACTTGGGATTTTCGCGATTCCTAGATTAGTCCCTATGATAAGTAGTGGCGGATGGAGGGGGGCCAACCGGGGCCAAATGTTGATTTTTATTTTTATGTCTCCTGCAAAACGTGATATATAGTTTATGTCACCTGCAATACTATTAATATATAGTTTTGAAATTATATTGAAATTGTGAGTATTAAGACTAGGTTGTGAAATTGTGATTAAGACCTTAGGTTGTGACTTATGGAATTATATTGATGAATTTTGTTTTGTTTAGATAATGGATAAGTTTTTGACAAAAAAAAATCAGCGGGATCGTCTAATACTCCTAATGTGACTTATTAGTTCGAAAAGATCTCGTGTTTTGTTTAATCCAGATGATATTGTTGCTGACCCAAGGTTACGTAAACCCATTGAAGAATATGATGTTGAGATTAGAGATTAAGTTCATAAAGAGTATTTGATAAAATGTCCTTATCAACCGTTTGGGCATGATTTTCTTAAGAAGCAATATGGAAAACGAATAATGGCTTTTTTGGAGTCATGGTTCAAAGAATATGAATGGTTGAAATATAGTGTATCAGAGGATGCGGCGTATTGCTTGTGGTGTTATCTATTTAGGCAAAGTAGATGATTAAGATCCAAGGGAGATGTGTTTATATCTACGAGATTTAGCAATTGAAAAAATGGAGTTGATGTATTTGAGAGTCATGTTGGTGCATTTAATAGTCTCAGCAAATAGTATGGTATGTGTATTTCAATATAATATATTTTTAATACTTTTAGTCCTTAATTTTCAATATTTTAACTCTGAGACATTTTGTTACATTATGTAGTAAAAAAAAATTCTGTCATTTTTCCTTAAGAGTTGTCCCCCCCTTTAAATTGATTCTTGGCCCCGCCACTGATGATAAGTTTTTTTCTACTGGTTTCCATGTGGTTTGGACCAATTCTCAGTTTAGTCCCTTCATTCACTTGGATGACGTAAATTGTCGACGTGACTAATGTCTACCATGTCACACCTAATGAAAAAACGACATGCGAAGCATGGACGCTGACTCGACTCCCCCAATTTGAAAAACTGGGTCCCATGTGCTAAATGGATATAATCATCCAAGTGAACAGAGTGACTAAACTTATCCTTTTAGCATGTGAGACCCACTTTTTTAAGTTGGCGGAGTCGAGTCAGTTTTCATGCTTCGCGTGTCGGTTTTTCATTGGGCGTGAAGTGCTAGCCGTTAGTCACGTCTACAGGCGGATCCAGCCTGGGGCGGTAGGGGGCTGCCGCCCCCCATTGCCTGAATACCTCTGAAGAATTTTTTTTAATATGGGCCGCCCCCTTTGAAGCAGGCCTAGCCCTCTGACCAAGCCCTCCACCCTTCCCCTTAGTTGACGCCCAGGCCTTTAAAATCAAAGACTCAGGCCGACCCTTTTTTTTTTAAATCAGCAGGGGTGAAACGGCGTCTCTGCTGATTTTTTTTTTTTTTAAAAAAAAGGACAGGGTGAAACGCGCATTTCACCATGCGTAATTACCCCACACCCCTTTCTCACTCTCTCCCTTCCGACGCCAGCAGGCCCTCCCTCCCTCCCTCCTCCTCACTCTGCCGCCGTCTACCACATTCTCCTTTAGGCTCTAGCCCTTTTCGCCTGTCAGCTCTCTCAGACTCTCTCTCTCTGCCTCTCTGCCCAGAGTCCAAACGCCCTCTCGGCCTCTCCTCCCTTCTCGGCTCACTTCTCAGTCTCTCCTCCTCCACACCGGACCACGCCACACAGAGCCACGACCCACTGATCTGCACTTTTGCTACTGATAGTAAGACGTAACTTGTAAGTAACTCTCTGCTGTTACACTACTTCAAGTCTTCAATATTAGTTTTCAATTAGTAATTTATAGTTTAGTTTTCAATTAGTAATTTAATGTGATGAACATTGATCATTTGATTGACCTTAGAAAATTTGATTAGTAATGTGATGAAATTTGATTAGAAATTATTATTTGCTTAATAATGTGATGAAATTTGATTAGGTATCTTGGATCATCGAATTCATACGGTGGCTAGAAATTGAAATTCAAAGAAGATTAGTGGCCCACACGGCCATTGAAGGTATTATTGCTACAATTAAATTTGTTGTTGCTCAATCTATATAATTTGTTTGGAGCTTCAGAGTCATATCCATTATTTGTTATCTCAGGGGAACTTCCATATTACTCATTTCACTCAAGGGAACTTCCATCTCAGGTATCTTGTCTTCTTATCAAATAAGTGGTTCGTTCATAAACAATGTTGCTAGATGTGTTGAGTCAGAAACCATGACAAGTGCCTTTTTTTTCTTGATTTTGTAAAAATATGGGATGCTAGTGAATGATGCCTATTATTGGCTTTTGTATATGTATAAAATTAAATAATATGTTTGCAATTGAATCTATATAATCCGGTTGTGAATTTGTTTGTGAATTATAGAAATTGTATTATGGTTGTGAATCTATTTGTAAATTTTGAGATGTTTTTTTTTGTTTTGTTTAGATAATGGATAAGTTCTTAATAAAGAAGTCAGCCAGTGTAGGATCCTCTAATACGGGATGTGACTGATAGTTCTGAAACAAATACTAATCTGTTGAGAGAGTGTTCTCTGCGATGAAGTTTATCAAAACTGACTTGCGTAATAAGATGGAGGATGAATGACTGAATGATTGTATGGTGGTATATATCGAGAGAATTTTTTTTGAAACTATTGATAATGAATCTATTTTGCAACGTTATTAAAAGATGCAGTCGCGTAAGATTCTATTGCCACCTCTTAGTATCAACAAATAATACGGTACGTGTATTTTAATATTTTTAGTGTTTTTAGTCCTTAATTATTTTCTTAAATATCTATTTTGTTGTTCCAGGATCCAAAGTTGTTCTCTTTGTTAATCCTTTGGATGCTTTTGAGGTAAGCTTTTCATTTTTGAAATTAAAACTTCAAATACCTGTCGTTTTATACTTTAATTTTCTTATTGAATGTTTGTACTATGATTGTCTTGTTTCTATTTGAAGCTCCCACCATAAATGATGAACTACTGAAAACCCAGATAGCAATCTGATTCCAACAGCTTGCATTGGTGGTAAATGTCTACACTTTATCTTAATTTAAATTTCAGCTTTTACTTTTCCTCGTTTGTGAGCTGAAGTATGACTCTTGTTTGTCAATATCTTATATCATTATGACATTATCCCTTCAATCTTAATATCATAATATGTACATGATTCTTTAGTTGGTGCAATTATTTGAACTCAAGTTGATGTTGTCTTTTCTTTAGAACTTTGCCCCCTTCCCCGGAAATCCTGGTTCCGCCACTGGAATTTCCGCCATCCAAATGAATAGAGAGATTAACTGGTTTGGAAGGTTCGTAGGAAAAAACTTACCATAACAACTAATCTGAAATGGCAAAAACCCCAAAGACCTGCAGTGTAATTTAGCCTTATTTTAAACATAGTACCTTTAGATTTTGTAAGAGGGTGATTCGGATGGGACAAGAGGCCGGGTCCTAGGAAACAAATGGTCACTTATCTTTGGTATCATATGTTGGACGCGGGCGTGTCATAGTTCTCTGTATTTACGTGTTTCTTTTCCTTCATCCTCCCGTAACAACTCCTATCAAAGTGTGCCCAGTACAGCAACTGTAAATATATTTCCCCCGAAAGGACGAGATCGTGATAAAAACCAATGGCGGGAAGCAAATTGGGGAAGCACATAGCAGAAAGGCCTACCAAGGTGGTGGTAAACAAAACAGTGAACCTGAGGAAACGTACGGATAGCCCTGGTTAATAGCTTTTGCAGTTGTCCACATCTTAAATACACGTAATACCAACAATTAAAAAAGCACAAGACTTTGCAGTGAGCAACACGGTCATAGTGACACCATGTGGAAGAGAAAAATTGATTAAACACAAAAAGGCCAGTATATATAAAGCATGGACCTTGACAACTCAAATGATACAGCAACATGCGACAAAACCCAGTAACCCACTAAGGTTTAGTAAAGTAGCTTTAATCTAAGGAGAATTGGAATGTCAGTGGAAGTACTCACATGTACTAAACTAGGAGTACAATCTCAATTGATGGTACAATCCCCAAAAAAGTGCTGCTGCTATCCTAAAGATTCTCGATTGGTGTAAAGGGCACACTCTTGGGTTTGAAAATCCGATACCCCATAAAAACAGACAGGCATAAGGAGACAACTGATAGCAGAAGGGCAAAGGTACTGGAAGCATTCCCGGAGCCACCCGGTGCCGAAGTGGTTAGCATAGAACTGCTAGAAGAGATATCCAAGGGTACCCAATCACAACTGATAGAATAGTGACCCGAGCCACGCCATGGTTGTCCATCAACTGGATACCAGAATCCTACTGACATTTCACTTGATCCACCGAGTGTAAACTGAGTATCCTGCAGGCACCAGGTAATAATAACAAATTAAGGTTCTGTTCCCACAAGTTTACTATGTAATACTGGATACATAGATTGTACAAGTGTGCCATTAAATCAATACTATCCATGTAAAAGAATTGATTCTCTTTAAGCTAAAGAACAAGGTTTAAACCAAAATTTCAGCACAAATAAGACCATTGAAAGAACTTCAAGAAGCTAAACAGAAAACAATCTAGAAAAGAGTTTGCCAAAGTTGTAAAGTTTCCATTGTTGTTAGAATTGACTTATTTTCGTACAAACATACCCACCATGCTCGTTTGACTAATATCATAAAGGTCCAAATCAAATAGCTAAGCCAATATTTTTTAAGGGGTATTGATCACCATTGTTACGTATGAGCTCTCGAAAGATGACAAGAATGTTCAGTCTTGGTCCATAATTCATTATCCTCCTATTTAACGACTGAAGGACGAATGACTTATTCAATCAGTCAGTCAATAAACTTGCACTCTACATCTTAAAAGACATACAAACCCAGATTGCAAAAACTCTTAATGTGGCCGATGACAGTCTTAACCTGTTGAAGACGATCCATTGTTCTCAAAGGTCTAGAGAACTCAAAATAATATGTGCCTTTTTGACCATCTGAAGCATAAGGACTATCTTTCTCCACAAAACCTGCAATAGGCAATTATCATAAATTAATATTGAACATCACATGGATGCAACTATCTGCAACATGGAATGAGACTATTAACAAAAGTACAACATAAGGTCACGTATGGGAGACACATGGAGAAACTAGTAAAAAACAACCACGAGAAAACAGTGATATTACAGAATCCCAAACAGTCACAAGGAAATAAGTTGTTTGTCTTTTCTACTATTGATCATATTGATCACCGAAGTTTAGTCAAATAACAGGTGAGTCTTAAACATTCCTGAGCACCACTATTTTTTTTCAAGGAAAGAGATTAACACACATGTATGTGCAGAAAATTTTACCTACTAACAGATGACTTTAAGTGGTACATAATATATCTGATTGTGATTGATGCACATGCTTATCTCTTGCCAACGAACAAATCCATTGATGGAACTCAGATAAACATTGACATCCAACTTTTATTGACACTGTTTTAAGTTCCTAGGGTGGCAAAGCAATGGTCTATGAATTAAGTTGAGCATCACACTATTTACATAGGTGGAGAACTAAAACGTTAAGTAGCCAATTCCCAAGAAAAGATGAACAATTACCTGAGTGAAGAGCAAAACTACTGTGCCACCATGCACCCTTCCAGTCGTTCTGTGCACTAGTATCATTTCCTAACAATGGAAAAAGATGAACTATTCATAATTTGGTCCCAACAATATAATCATAGAAGAGAAAACACATACTAAGGAAACTGTGGGAAGGGCAGAGTGAATAAAGGGAAAATCATATTTTTCATCAGCCATATGCACCTCATGCACTTGTATAGAAACCAACAAACAAACTCCCCCTCAATCTATTACTCACGGGGAGAGGAGAGGCCATTTGGTCAAAAGACCATTAGCATAGAGGGAAAAGAAATAAAACAATAAATCAATGTGAACTGTGGATAAATTCATTTGCCTTGGTACTACTGGAAAACTGAAAAGTTCATTTTTCGGCTAATTGGAGATATTGATCGATGTGCGGTCAAAAATGATAGGGGCCACTACAGGGGTGCCTGCTATTAACTTTTCTCTAGCTATTCAATGTCCACTCTCAACGGGTAGCACTCTCCCAAATTGTGTGATATATGACAATATTTATTCCATCCATGCAAATCCACCAATTCTAGTGGGCAAATTTTGCATGCAAAGATTGAACTGATTTACATTAATGCAGAAGCCAATATTGCCAATGATATACTAATGTCGTAATGAAGAGACTTTTGATGTTGAATTCAAACCAAGTTTAATATTACAAAATAGAGGATGCGGCAAAGATGAATATCATCGATGAAATCCTGCCTTTGGAGTAAATGAGCTGTAGATGTGGAAAAGGGATACCACAGGAAAACGAAAGACGGAAGTGAAGTGAAAGCCATGGTGATAGCACTGATTTAGAAGAAAACTGAGACATAAAACTAGATGACTGATTTGCTTAACTCAAAGGTGCTACAGAAAGATGACAAGGCTGAAAGAACAAGGGTGGAAGCTGGTAAAGAAACATGACTGCAAAATTTAGAGAATAACAAAGAGGAAATAGAGTTGTTTTAGCCACCATAAAGCAAGAGGAGTGTTTAATTTTCCAAAGATAATAGGTTTAACATGGTTAGAATAAAGAGAACTGTGGAATTGGTGATTATCCGACAAAACAAAACAATGGAAAAAAAACCCCATTCAGTAGGTGGCTTCCAAGTTCTGCAAAGCATGCCACGGATGATACCATGGTGGAATCATCTGTTCCATGCCACTTCTATAGACTTTTGCTTTTGCAAGTCAATTCAGTACGTGCCTTATCCCAGTTTGTTTTCCTTTATCTAAAAGGTTCTCTGATTATATTCTAGTCACATCAACATATTTCACTTTTCATTAAGAAATGAAAAAAATGGAGAACTAGGAAATTATGTTAATCTTAGAAGTACCTGAAGGCCCAGTTCCATCTAGGTATCGGCAGTGCGGGGTCCAACCATAAAGATCAACCAAATGACCAAACCTGTCCACAAAAACATATAAATTAATAGAGAAAAAAATTAAGAACATGAGATTGTAGTACATGGCCATGACCTTGTACTACATTACTGTAGAGGTCAAACAGTGGGATTGTACTGCATTGCTGTGAAGGTCAGAAGACGAAAGTGTTGTACAATTACCTATCACCGCCATTTCCATCCCTGTTGTCTATTGGGTTGCCACCATAGAGCCTTCCCGGAATAGCATTGCCAATAGAGAAGTGCATAATGTCAACTTCATGGCCTTTGCATGTCTTGTTGGTGCATGTGTCTTTCCCTTCAGTACACCCACCCATCTTACAGCGAAAAAACCATCTTAGTTTGAATTACTACGTAGATCGAAGAAGCAAATGAAAACCAAGAGAAACAGTATAAAACTACAGAAAAGTTAGAAATATAAGCATTATTTCACAATTAACTGAATGGAGTAACTTACATTATGGTAGGAGGCACTTTCTCCAATCTGAAACATAAGAGCAACAGAAGGGCATTTGTTGCTATTACTGCATCGGGGATAACAGAACCAATTAAACAAGACCCCTATTATGTTATGGCCATTCACTTCAATTGCATATCCATAAATGCAGGGCACCCTAAAGTAGAATTTAGGGCAAGAGAAAAAAGTTGACTTGAAAATTTGAAACCAATCATAAAAATACATCTTCAGAGTTCACAAACCCATTTGGTTTTCTTTGCCTTCCAAACAATTTTAGATGCCATGTAATCTGATGGAATCCAAAAACTCTTAGATAACAAAGTGAAATGAGATTTGATGATGAATTGATAAATCTAGTAGCTAGAAGTGTATGAAAAAGCTATGTTGCAGGGAATGAACGATCCAAAAAATCAAAATAGCACTAAATAGATCTTACGCGATCAAAAACACAATACAATATTCAGTTCACCAAATCAAAACTTACCCCATAGAGTACGCATAGTCTCCATCAACTTGTAACAAAAAGAAAATATCATGACCATCATGCAAAGCCTGATCCAAATGAGCAACACAATAATCAAAATAACAAATTCATAATAAACCCATGATTTGCAGCAAAATTTGAATCATGGAAGTACCTTAACGGTCATTTTTCCGCCTTGGTATTCGTGGTCTTCGTGTGGGTCGACAGCAGGGAGGAGAGAGAACTCGAAGCCATCAATGTCCTTCCAATCGTCAGCGCGGCCGTCGAGGGTGATGATGCCGGGTCTGAACTGGGCCTCGACGTGGATCTCCGAGGCGGACTCGCAGCTCCACTCACCCGACTCGTTGTGCGAGCCGATCCTTCCGATCGACCCGGAGCTTAAGAAGAATACTAGCACCAATAACAGTTGTCGAAGCATTGTAAGAGGTAGAAGTCTCGGGATTGAATTGGAGTTTGTTTTGGCTGCTCTGTTTTGGTCCCTATCCCGTGGGCAGCTTCAACTTAATATTAATTCAGCGTTGTCCCGCTATGACTTTGATAAACAGACCCGGTCCGTCGTCGTTTTTGCCTTCCCGAATGCCAGGAATAAAGCCGTTGATTTTTCGTCGACGTAAGTGTACCCATGCATGTATGCCATGATTGGCTCGTATGTGTACTTTCATTGGCTGTTTCCCTTGTTTCCGATATGTTATGTGTATTATGCGTATTTGTATTTTGGGTATGCCTGTAATTTCCGAGTGCTTTGCCTCATTTGAGTGATGTACTTGAGCCAACAACACCAACAATATTTTTGGTTAGGACTCGTAACAAAGTAAGTGATTATTCTTTTGCATAATATCCTGATTGTACCTCAGGAATCAATGTCTGAATCTAGCAGCCAAAGGAACGAGGCTGTTCTAATTGAAAAGAGACCTGCACATGGAAGCAGGAGAACTTTGATGCTCCCAAAAGTGAGTTTGTCCTTCAATCTTTGTCATATTCTGTATTGCTTTCCAGTGAGGTTAACTAATCTCTTCCTCATTTTGATACATTTAGGGCTGATTAGAAATTCAAGAGGACGTTGATGTGTCAAAAGAGGAAGATTTTAATTGGTCCTTATTGTATTGTATTTGAATATTTTGGTTAGTCCTTGCTTATTGTTATTTTATGTTAGAAATTTGTTAATTTTTAGATTACTTGTAAAGATTCTTGCGTTTGTTGTAAGATATTATAATCAATGATGAAGGATATTTTGTTTTATTTTCATTAATCTTTAATTTTTTACATCCAATGAATTATGGCTATTAAAATAAATTTCTATTACCGATTAGGAAAATACAAGAAAAAATTAGTGGTGTTTTAAAAATGCTAGCGCATACAAAAAAAAAACGTTGATCTACTACGACAGACCTATAGCAGCGGTCGTGACCGCTGTTAAAGGTCATATTTTTTGTAGTGAGAGGCACAACGAGTGTAGACCTATTTGTTCATAAGTATGTGATATTCACCTTGTTAACTTTACGAAATTGCCCTTATCCCTACACAACTGAGATCTCTCCAGCCTCTATTCGTGGCTTCATTTCATCGTTCCCTGAGGTTTGTTCAGTTGCTGGTTTTGAGGTTAGGTGGTGAGGAGTGAAGGAAGGGCTGGTGGTGGTGGACTCGATGAGGGCAGAGTTGAGTCAGCTGTGGCGTTGAGGGAGGATGGTCTGGAGAAGATCTTGTGGAGGGCTGACGATCTACGGCTAAGGACCCTCAAGTCGCTTCTTGTTATTTTTACGCCAATTCATGCTGTCCATTTCTTGATTGCTGCAGAGTTGCACTTGAGGTTTCATGACTGGGGGCAGAAGAAGGCTACAAATCAAGACTTGCATTTTACGGGAGGGAACTGATCCTTGAAAATTACAACACGAATAAAATTCCTAGGAGTCGAATGCAAATTAACCAGCAGCAAAAAAAAAAAGAACCACCAGAAATAGCTAGTATACCTTGACAGAACGTCGGCCTCCAAAGAGGAGGCCCATCTAAGACTGGCCGAGTTGGACACAGGCTGTTCGGTATACAAAAATTCTCAGGATTTTTTTGAATTCTCAAAATACAAAATATTCTACAACCAAACATCATTCTTAACACTACATAAAAATAACTAAAACACGCATACCAATAAAGTTAACATCACCTAAAAATTCGCAAAACACAAAAAATTCTCAAAATACACCCAAACAGAACAGCCTCAAAGAAACAATTGGTATACTTGAGAATTGCAATGACGACGTCGTTCAAGTGACCGAAGGGAGTCACGGTGAGGACGTGTAGAAAGAATTGCTCATCCGTCCCACACCGTCCGTTCGCCATATCTTAATTGCAGCTATTGGAATCCATTTCTTCCAGCAAGAATCTGGTATGGACTCCGTCGTCTTGTATAGCCCGAGCACCTTCGATAAGGTTGGGATCAAGTCGATGAAAGACAAGCTTCTCACGATGGTAGCCATCGGATTCACCAAAACCACGTTAATCTTGGTGGCCACATTCTTGATGGACAGGATCGGAAGGCGACCACTGCTTCTAGTTAGGACATTTGCTTCACCTACGCTCCTGAAGAGAGATGAGAAAGAGACAAGACAATGGCTGTAGGTGGAGTACGAAAGGCCAGTGAGCTTTAGCTCATCTGACACCTCCTCCCTTTTGTGGAGGGTTAGTACTGAGGGTCGAATCCCTCCACACCGCAGCCTAAGTCCTGCTCTACAGTTGCTTAGCAAAAAAAAAAGTGGAGTACGGAAGATGTCCAAATGTAGAAGAAGGTGAAACATAGGGAGAAAGGCAATTTAGTAAAGTTAACTGAATGAAAATCACGTAGGAGTGGGAGGCATGTGAATGAGACTTATGTCTGTTTTAATGGGAAAATTGGATAGAAGGATTAATTATTTTGAAAATTTAGAGAATGTAAAAATTCGTTTTGAAAGATAGTGGAGACATTGATTTTTGCTCATAGTTAAGGGGTGAATTATGAAATTACTCCAATAAATAATTATATAATTATTATTTTAATTATTAGTTTTGAGGGCTTATTTCTAACAATTGGAATACTTTTTTTTGACATTTTTCAGAATCGGGCAGATATTCCTATTTTCGATTATTATTATTTTTAAATAGGGCTTAAATGGTACCCATAATTTTAGAATGGTTTAATTTTAGTTTAGATTTTGGAATTTAGATGAATGTTTTATTGTAGATTTTATAATTTGGATGAATGTTTATTGTAGATTTTGAAATTTGAATGAATGTTTATTGTAGATTTTGGATAAATGTTTGTTTTATATTTTTGTTTATTTTTTACTTTATTATGTATAACAAATAATTTGGCCTAAATTTTGGCCCAAAATGCTTAAAATTTGAGCCTATTCATGCTCAAAAAATTGGCCAAAAAAGCCCATATATAGGAACTAAAATTTTCAATTCCGATTCCGAAATTTTCGGTTTCATTCCAGTTCCGTTACGATATTTACTGAACCAAAATTAACATTCCAGTGGGTAGTGGAACATATATCGAAATGAGCCATCCGTTTTGATACTAAACCTTAGAGATAAACTAACATGTAGTTTTATTTAAGAAAGGAAAAACTTTATACGTCATTAGGTCTTTGAATTTTGTGGCTCATAAGGTTTCACATTAAGCTTTGCCTCAATGTATTCATAGTTGTATTAGGATTAGTTAAGCTTGTTGTGTTTGTCTTGTGCATTATGTTAGTAGTTATCAAACTTTTGATGTTGTAGTTTTGGGACCGTAATTATTATAATACTCATGTCTTTTGGTTTTGTAATCTGACATGGGACCTTATGTTAGTAGTTGACGGCTAGGTTTGATGTAATTGCTTTACTTATTTATGGTTAATGATTATATATGTCTTTTGTAACTCAATTTGGAATGCACAAAAAATTGACTTCGGGTGCTGGTATTTCATTTTGATTTCTTGCCAAATTGAAGACATACAAAATCTGAGATATAACATTTTGGTTTCTTGGCAACTTCTTTCGCCTCAAACAAAGCTACTATATAACATTTCAATGCAGAACCTCTTCCACATGTTTTAATTGCAAATATAACCCGTATCAATAAATACATTGAAATGGTTGAATCAGTTTCATTAAATGCATCCAAATGGTTGAGCCAGTTTCATTAAATACATCCAAATGAAGCACCTCAAAAATACTTCCAAATGCAGTTGCATTAAACCCTGCAGTTTCAGCTTTACAACCACCTCAAAAAATACATACAGCCCAACCCACTACAAACAACCCAAAAAAACTACACTACATACATCCCAACAATATTCATAAAAAACTGTCCACAATATGTCACTGCAACGGGTCCTTTTTCTTCGTCTTTCTCATCCCGCTATCATTCGCCTTCCCCTTTTTCTTGGCCTTCTTCAAGTCATCAGTTTCATTAGTCTTTTGTTTTCCCTTTCCCTTTTTCCTTCTTCCCTTTTTCCTGACTGGGCTGATCCGTTTGTGACCTGACAACGGGATTTGTAAGGTCAATGAAGAGTTGTCGGGGAAGCCCTGAGGTCCGTGCCACTCCTCTCAATCGATCTGAGCTTCAGGTTCGAGTTGTAACACCCCCAATAGGTGCTGATGTAGCTGCAGTTGATGGGCTACTTCTGCTTCATCCCTCGCTACTCGGCAACGTCGATGGGTTGGTCCTCCCCCAACTATGGGCAGTGTGATGCCAACGTATGTATGTGGAACCTGTAAAATTTAAAGCATTGAGTTTCAAGTCAATATGTGCAAACAATTTTATACAAACTGCATATGACAAAATTAGGTTCAAAGTAACTTACAACATCAGCCGTCATAGCAGAACCAACGACATGGGACGATCTAGCTTGTGATGCAAGAAACTGTGATGCAAGTGATATTAGTAATAAAACAACTTAAACATGTAACTAAATGAACTGAATTGTAAATACCTCGGGTGAAACCCTTTGGGGCTCTTTACATAATGATTCAAGCTTAAAGAAGGACAACAAATCCATATCTCATGGCTCGTGGCAGCCTCCAATGTACTTAGTACTAGGCAACCTCTGAAACCGTCCCCCCGTAGTTTACCTCAAACAACACAAATTCAGTGGACATTGGTACTGACCCTACATATTTATAAAACAAAACAAAAACTTGGGTCAAACATACTAAAATGCAAGTGACAGAACTATAAAGTGACTTTTGCAACAGTATTACAATCTTTACTCTAATGATTTGGTCTCCATAATGAGGTCTTGAGTAGGGTAAGTATAACAACTAAAAAAGTTTAACACTGTTAGCTTTTGTTTCTCTGGAGGAATACAATCCTCGACATTTAAGGAAAATGGAAAACATTTAACTTTGTTGATTTGACAAGAGAAACTTTTGAGAATGTTCAAGGGGTATAATGCAACTCAACAGCAGTGCCTTACATCAGTCTGGCATTTACTCACTATAGGTAATGCAACCCCATTTCCTTATAATGAATTTTAACATAAGTGGCAAAAATATTTTGCTTGCGACAGGATGAGAGTATAGAGTGGCAAGAGCACGTGTGTTAGGGTCTCCGGTCTAGGAAACCAAAACAAGAAACGATTTTCCTTGAACCCTATCTACTCAATACTGTAGCGATCCTCCCGACCAAGATTAAGTAACTCACGAGCTGTAATTTAGGATCTATTACACCAAATTGGGAAAAGACTCAAGATTTATAACGAAGAACGTAGTTAATGATTAATTAGCCCAAAACCACAAGAACACAAGAACAATCTCGATCAAGGGTTAATTAGCCCAAGAACGGGTACCCAATCTAGGTTATTAGCATAGAATGAATCCTAAGTAACAAGATTATTAACCCTGAAACTGCCTTAGCATATACGTGTCTATGCTCGGCCAAAACAATCAAAAGCACTCAAGCTCTTAAGATCTATTCTCTCGATGCCCCTTTTCCTAATGTGCCTAAGGATGTTTATATAGACATCCTTAGGAGCTTACAATCCCTAAGCAAATCAATTTAAATATAAATCAAATCAGTTCCTTAAATCAAAGAGATTTGATATTACAAACATAATAGATTGAATTCAAAAAGATAGAAAAGTTTCTAGATCTTCGGAGAAAATTCCAGATCTAGACAATTTGAATCTCCTTAAAAAAGGAACCGAGCGCGGAAGACATTTTCATAAAAGCGTGGTTGTGCTGCCACTACTCCCCAATCGGGTCTTGACCTCTGAGCTGGTCCTGATCTTTCTGCTATTGGTTGGCTGGCATGCTGCTGGTCTCCTGGTCAGTCAGCACGCCTGGGCAGTCCTGGTCGGTCGACATGACTTGGCTTCCCTGGTCGGTCAGTCTGCCTAGGCGGTCCTGGTCGTTCAGCATACTTTGACTGTCCTGGTCGGTTAGTCTGCATGGGCTGCTCTGGTCTGTCAGTTTGCCCTGATCAGTCGGTCTGCATGGTGTGCGCTCGGGCCGTGTCAGGAGCGCACTGGTCGATCACTGGTGCTGTCTCTTGCCATTCATCCTTGCCCTCATGGTAGTCCATGTCGTGGTCTTCACTGGGGATCCTGTCAACGTGCATGTGCACGTTGATCACCCTCCACTTTAGGTAGAGGAAGAGAGGTGGTATTTATGCAATGCAAAGTTTTCGAGGGGTTCAATAAATTCCTCAAACTTAATAAATGCCAAGTGTGAACCCTGCCGAGCGTTAACTAGTTATTAGTATATAACTCCTTAGGGATGTCTAGAATTACATCGCATTAATAAACACAGATGCACACTGCATTAACTTAGTATATCTGTGGATACCTAAGATGCATACAATATGAAAACACTCCATAAATATAAAGGAACTTCACAAGACAGACAACCAGATGAAATGAAGTGCCACTAATTATCTGAATAAATGTTACGTAGGAAACAATAGTGTCTCGAACTATTTACTTTGTTGCTAGAGGAGTTCTTACCTAAATTATAAGACTAAAGGAAAAAAAACAAATGAAGACAATAACAGATAAAGACAAAAACATATATGGACAAGCACACCCAAATACTACGGCGGACACAAACAAAGGAGAACGTGATTTTAAAATCCCAAGCAGTAAGCTTCTCGTGTGGTCCCCCCACCCATCACCCACATTGACTTCAATTACCACGAAAAAGGACAGACCAGGATTCCATCCTATGGTCCCCCCTCACCCATTCACACTTATATAAACTAAACGATAAAAAATGACAACTCACTCTTCCCGTGTGGTCCCCCCTCACAAAAGCCATAAACTAAATGATAATGGAACAAAAGTCATTAACTTGTCACCCATTGACAAAACATAAGGAACCAGACTCTGACTCATTCGCAAAACTACTATAAGAAGATCAATACCATACGGTTTGGGCGAAAAAGTGAAAAGAGCATACCTTCAGATGAAGATGATTTCAACAGCAAGAAAAGGCTTCAAAGGCGTTCTTCAGACCGAGACGATTTCAGAAGCAATCCCCAAATGTCAACGGTTACCTTCAGAAGGAGATGGATTTCAGAGGGAATGGGTTTGTTTCGAAGGCAAGGGAAGTGAGACTCGGGGGTTTTTTGACATAAGCACCCAAAACGCACTGTTTGGTTAGGGCACGAGGGGAAAATAATTACATATTGCAACAGTTATGTTCTTCAAAACGCACCGCATTGTCAAGTGGGGTTGATGTTCAGTCAAACTGTAAGGGCACGAGAGAGACAATATGGTCTTTTCTAGTGGTCTAGGTGTCATGTGCCCTGCACATGTGCCAGAAAACGTGCATTTTAACGTCGAATCTGGGTGCAGGGCAGAATTGCAACGTGCCACATAATACATGAGGCCGGGTTGTAACATTTTTTTGTTTAGGGGTATTTGAAGGGTATTTGAGATTGACATATAAATTAGCACGAGTGTTTTTTTGTTGTAATTAACCCAAAAAATAAAAAACACATAAAACCCTCTCGCACAGCTGAGTCAGCTGACAGTGCTAGAGTTGCAGACAAAACCGAGACGAGAGTACTGATTTATATCTTATGTGAATCTAATGTGAAAATTACTCGATCTGTTACCCTGCCATGGAACACTGTCGCCAAGCTCCAAGCCGACTGGGTACAATGATGATCAGAGACGCTGTACTGTGCTTCTGGATCGTAATCCATTCATTTTCAGCGGCGTACGCTGATTCCATTCACGGCTGTGGTGGCTTTGTCGAGGTTAATCACTTCTCTCTCCCTCTCGCGGTTCGTTTGGTTTCTGAGAAATCGTAAAAGCGTAGGATAATATAAATCATTTAACAGGCATGGATTGACTCATTCAGTTTAGTAGTTCCTCAGCAACCGAAAGAATAGTTATTAGATGACAGTTCAAATCTCTGAGAATTTGGGGAGTCACAAATCGTGGATCTGAATTTGGCGTTGGTCTCTTTTCGCAATATACGTGATTTATTCTATTTGGGGTTGGGGTTTCACTTAAAACTCAGGAACTCGTAAAAGGTTGTACTTGACATCCAGGAAGTTTTGATCGTATTTGTTTGTTGTAGGCTAGTACATCTCTTACGAAGTCGAGGAAGCTGAATGATGCGAAATTGGACTATTCTCACATCACGGTATGTATTTTGTTGTTCAGTTTTGCATTTGAGGCTTTTGTAGCATATTACTTTTTTAACAGAACGAATTGAAGTGAGGCACATGAAATGTTTTACATGTTTGGCCATCTCTATTAGTAGCTTAGAATTGGAAGTGGGTGTATGTTCTATTGTATGAGTTTCAAAATGGATGGACCACGACCGATGTAGTGATGCTGTATTTAGTTTGTTTGAATCTGTTAGTGTGTGAGATATCCATTACATAGTTCACTATGACTTGAATTGTAGGTTGAGCTTCGGACAGTGGATGGACTGGTGAAGGATAGAACTCAGTGTGCTCCCAATGGCTACTACTTCATTCCAGTCTATGACAAGGTAATGCTTACCATGCTAATGCTTGATGTTTCCGCTAAGTGCATGTAGTCTTTTTAAGTTCTTCTCACTGATAAATATACAAAGTGCAGGGTTCTTTTGTGATTCAAATTAATGGACCGGAAGGATGGGCATGGGACCCGGAGAAGGTCTGGTGATTGCATTGTTATTAAGATTAAAATTTTCTCAAGCTCAGTGTACCTGTTATCCCTTTTCTGTACTATATGGCCCATATCTTTTCCAGAAATCTGAGTTGCCGTAGTATGTGACTCAAATAATGTTCTTTACAGGTTCCTGTCGTAGTTGATGATAATGGTTGCAATGGCAATGAAGATATAAATTTTCGTTTCACAGGGTTTGTTTTGGTTGATTCATGTTGTTATTTATGTGCTTGGGACTTTCGGTTTAAATTTCAGGATGAATTACTTTGAGATTGTTATTATGTGCTAGGTTCACGATATCTGGTAGGGTGGAGGGAGCTGTTGGTGGAGAGAGCTGTACCCTTAAAAATGGAGGTCCTTCAAATGTGAATATTGAGCTTTTGTCTGCGGATGGTGATCTCATCTCTTCTGTCTTGACCTCATCAGTGGGGAGCTACTTGTTCACAAATATTCTTCCAGGTATCAAAGTTTGCATGACACTTTTTTATTACCAAGATCAACATGTTTGTACTCTATGTACCAACTTTTTCAAACTGCGCATCAAAGATATTTATTGCACATATAGCACATGCAGCGATCCACTTTCCTATTGGGACGACACTTCTCATTACGTACT
Organism: Myrica gale; assembly: GCA_963930655.1. Classification (NCBI taxonomy): domain Eukaryota; kingdom Viridiplantae; phylum Streptophyta; class Magnoliopsida; order Fagales; family Myricaceae; genus Myrica; species Myrica gale. The sequence continues at coordinate 13,624,365 of OZ005614.1, forward strand.
CCTTCTCATTGTAGTTTTGAAGAGATCTCCCTTTCTCATTGTATTTTGGTCATTGGTGTAGGAAAATATCAATTCCGTGCGTCACATTCTGATCTGAAAATTGAAGTTAGAGGTTCCACGGAGGTCGAATGTTTTTTCTTTTCAGTTTGATCTACTTTTGCCATTTATTGCTGTTTTCATTCCCTCTAAGTCCTCTCTCTCTCTCCCTCTCTCTCTTCCTCTTTCTCCACACTTGCGCACTCATACTTTTGGTATGTGTTTGAAAAGCACTTAGATTTCTGATTGCCACTCACTTGGGAATGCACTTGCAGGTGGAATTGGGGTTTGGAAATGGTGTAGTTGATGACATTTTCTTTGTTCCTGGGTATAATGTCCGTGGGTTTGTTGTCGCTCAGGTATATTCCTTTTGTAGAAACCAGTCACACGCCAATGCAGTTTCTTTTTCTTGAGTTTGATATAAGAGTTCCACATTTAGTACGTTTATGAAACCATCTACTAGTGGAATGTCTGAAGACCACATACCGCATTCATATTTACAATTGGTTCTCGCAATATTCATTATCACGTGTTTCCATAAAATTTTCTCGTTAATATCAGATGTAGTGGGTTCTGGTAAGTGATATGGTTTAGGTCTCCAAAGACTTTTTTTTTTGATAAGTAAGCCAATTTTATTAAAAAAAAAACACAACGGAGCCAACAGTACAAGAGAAAATATTGAAGAACCCTAACACAAACACCCACCCACCATAACACAAACACCCGCCCACCCTAGCACAAACACCCACCCGCAACCCACTAGCCACCTGGACTCACCCAGAACACCCAACCAAACAAGATTAGCCCAAAAGAAACCCTTAACAGTGAAGCCCATAGCTCTTAGTCTTCCGAGAGACCGAAGAGGACCCTTCATAGATGACCGAAGACTGCAATCCCTTCAGCTCCCTTGGCAACCTCCCACCAGATTTCCTAGACTTTCGAATTAAGCGGCATCCGATCACGTTCCAACACAGCAAAAAGATCCCTCAGCTTATCTTCCTGACCACCACACGACAGCCCAACCATCTGACCCACAGAGGAAACCATATCCAAAACCCACACTGGAGAATCCGTCTGCCCCTTCCCCTTCAAAGAATCCACCGGAGTTTTGTAAGGTACAACCGCCAACCCATCAAGATTGCTGTCAACACAAACGAGAGGATCAACCTCCGTTTCCACATCTGCCCTGGACGACGACGGCACAACCCCCTCCTCTGCCACAGAACAAGGACTGAGAGACTCGGGGCCCCCGAGACAGGCTTTACCCAGCCGCTCCCCACCCTCAGGACTGCCGACTCCCTCAGGACCGCCAGCTCCCGCACCCATAGACTCACGGCCAGCCCCTAGCTCCCCCACGTCAAAACGCCTGCCCCCAAACACCTCACCTAGCCTCTCTGCCACTCCCGTTCCTTGAACATCACCAGAAACCGCTAAGGAAGAGCCGGCGACCAGATCTGTGCCGTCGACACCTCGATCCGGCGACGAAAACCCCCCTGGGACGAGCAAGCTTATCGGGAGACACAGGAGCAGAGATCGGCGCCATCTCCGTCGCCGGAAAGGCCTCCGGGATGCTACCCCCCACCCCCGCAGTCGCCGTCAACCCTCCGTCCTTCGCCGGAGGTCTCCAAAGACTTAAAAAGATGCTATGCATTTCTTTGTATACTGTATTAGGTTTATTATGGAAGTATGCATTGGACTTCCTTTTTTCTCTTACACTCGAGTGCTGATCATGCTTCACATCTGCGCCCTTCTATATCTAAACCGAAAATTCGTTTCTTTTTATAGGGAAATCCTATTTTGGGAGTCTACATTTATTTATACTCAGATGATGTCTTGGAGGTAGATTGTCCCCAAGGTTCTTCTGATGCCCCTGGAGAAAGAAAGGCTCTCTGTCATGCTGTATCTGATGCAGATGGAATGTTTGAGTTTAAATCTTTGCCTTGTGGTAATTCTCTGTTTGGCTGTCTTCTCTCATAGGGGTTGCTGCATTTTCTTTCTTTCTTTCTTTCTGTAATCTCTTTTGGATCAACACTGCTTATTCAAACTTGCACATTCTTTGAAATGCTTGAATTACTTGCAGGAAGTTATGAGCTCATACCTTTCTACAAGGGCGAGAACACGGTATTTGACGTTTCACCACCTGTTTTGTCAGTGGTTGTTGAGCATGAACATGTCGCAGTTCCCCAAAAGTTTCAGGTAAGACATATAGTAATGTACAAAGTCACAGACCAACATTTTCTCCAGTTATCGCATTTCTTTTTTTGCCATCCTCCTGCTTTAATTCTTGTCAGATTTGTAAACAGATATATTTGCCCTTGCCTTTTCTATAAAATCTAAAATCCACTTCAAATGTTTTGATCCCACTCAAGTCGAACAGACAAGCCCTCTGAACTGTTTGGTACTCTAAGATGAATAAAATCTTCTATTATCATAGAGAAAATTGAATGTTTTCCTGTCCATCTGAAGAAATCTCCTCATCAGTCTTGATTGTTTCAGGGCTATAATGAAATTTCCTTTCCAGTCTCGATTCTTTCCTGGGCTATAACTCCATAGCTATTCAAAATGAAGTTGTTTTGTAGAACCTGGCTTTGAAACTCCAGAATAGCAGACCTTACTGCACTGATATTATCAATTGCTTTAACCACTGGCCAACCCCTACTTTTTGCCTGCTCTACTGCTAATGACACAGTACTTGACTTCTTTAAGTTTCCCTGTTTTGTGTCATGTGTCCTACTGAAAGTCCCTCTTTATTGTCAAAGTTGTTGCTTATGCCTATGGATGAGATGTCATTTCTCTCTAACCTTTTGCACCTTTCCTCTTTGTATTCAAAATTTACCACAAAGAAAAAGAATGAACTTGAGATGGGTTAAGTTTTAGTTTCTTGTCTGCTAATGAACTTATTTGGCAATCAAAGATATTGTAAGGTCTTAATTGACTGGTTTGTTGGTTGTCTACTGACTCAATGATTTGAAGAGTCAAGTGTATAGCTCTTCCAGTTGTTAAAAGTATCCATGTTAACTGACTACTAGGGTTTCAAAACTCCGTTTGATAATGCTAAATTCATGTCACAAACTTACATGAAGAGAAGTCCACGTTTTGTGCAATTCTATCAAGCTGGTTATATCTGTGTGTGCATGTGTAATTTTCTTATTCTGTTTTCCTGTATTTAGGCTTTTGCTACTTATTATTTTCCTTATACATGCGTGGTGTGATTATGTGAATATATTGACATAATCTGTTTCTATTGACTTGTATAGGTGACTGGATTTTCTGTTGGGGGCCGTGTAGTTGATGAAAATAATATTGGAGTGGACGGAGCTAAAATTATTGTTGATGGTCATGAAAGGGCTATCACCGACAAGCAGGGATATTACAAGCTTGACCAGGTATAATTACTTCATACTATGTATGTATATGTGCTTGTGTGTTATATAAAATCCAGCATTACTTGCTATAAGTATGTTATGATAGTCTCTTTGAACGTAGTCATAGAACAAGTGCGAGATACATTGAGAGCTTATTAATTTGTGGTGACGAAAAATAGATCTTAGTTTTGTAAATTTTGACTACTTAATATGATTAGGAATTGATCATGATACTTCTTCTTTTCTTAAGGAAATTATACTGATTCAATATATAAGATCTTACCCTTCCTAATCAAAATCCATTTGTTCTAATTTATGTTGACAATTCCTCACCAATGAATTAAGTCCATCAGTTTGCTTGTTCAGCTAGAAAACATGAAGCTTTGTCATATTTTAAATTTGGTATACGGAGGAGGTCTGAGTTTTTTAATCAACTCGTTGTAATTTTTAGTAAAAAATTATGAGCTTGCTACATTTTCTTTCACTATAGGCCCATTCTTATTCCGAATCTTTGGATAAAAGGTCTGAATCTTTGGATAAAAGGTTTGGTCATCCATTTATATGTCCTTGAAGTTGACTTTTAACTGTCACTGCAATACTCTGTCCCTCTGTCTGTCGTGCAGTCTTGCCCCTGTAAATGTGGTCCGTCTACCTCTGACATCACTTACTGTGTTGTACTTTGATTCGTGTCTTTGATATTAGTCTAGGTGTGTTCAAGCTTTTTGAGAAAACTTTTTAATGCTGATTTTTCAATGTGGTTATTTAGAGTATAAGAACTTTTTGAGAAAACTTTGATATTAGTTATTTTTCTGTGTGGCCTATAAGAGAAATGTTCAAATGCTTCGTCTTACATTTTATGTGTTAACTGCTTAAGTTTTTCCAAGTTGTTTTTTAGGTTACGTCCAATCGCTATATGATAGAGGCCATAAAGGAGCATTACAAGTTCAACTTGCTGAAGGATTACATGGTAAAGTATTTCGTGGATAATCTGGCACTCTTGAATCTTTATTAAGGTTTCCTTCCTTTTGTGGTACTTTGAAGTGAAGTGTTCAGTTGTCTTCATCTACCTTTACCTCACTGAGGTGGTTTTTCTAGATGATAATGGAGGAATTGTTGCCCTCTCTTTCCTAACTTTCCTTGCTCATTCAGGTATTGCCAAACATGGCTGCTGTTACAGACATTAAAGCAGTTTCCTATGATGTTTGTGGTGTAGTTCGGATGGATAGTTCTGGTTTCAAGGCAAAGGTAAACTCACAATTTCAATGTTCTAATTTTCGTTACTTGTGCCCTAACTGTAATTAAGTTCGTTGGCACATTGCGTTCTAGGTAGCTTTGACACATGGACCAGAGAATGTCAAACCTGAAGTGAAATTGACAGATGGAACTGGAAATTTCTGCTTTGAGGTATGTTTAGTAGAAGTTCAATCTGCAAGTATCTTTAGTTGCTTAGAATATCCCATAATTTCCTTCTGACATCGATATTGCTAAAGTTAAAAGAGTCTTTGACAGTGTTGTTTAATTGAGGGAGGATGTAGTCTTGATAAGTAGTTTTAGTTTTTTGTTGTTGCTTGTTGACTGGAAGCTAGTGAGGCTTTTCTGTTAGATTTTACTAAGCTTCTTATGCTTTTCATCTTGTAATTTTGCTTTTTCTTGATAAGAGCTAAAAGATAGATGCAACTAGAAGGTGTCAAAAGTCTTTTGGTCAATTGAGTTCATATGTTGCTGTTTTAGAATTGATCTTCTGATCCTTGGTTGAACCATGACTGCATGATGTTTTAAGCCAATGGAACTGGGAGATTGCAGTGAGATCTGTCTCAAGTTATTTGATTTGTTGATGTTTTAAGTCAATGGAACTAGGGAAAGACTTGTATATGGAATTATTAATAAAGTCCAATGGCAAAAGGCAAATGTTTTTGAGTAGGTGCAAACTTCTCTAAAGCTTGTCGAGCATGATGTGATGCTGCTGCAATTACCCTAACCATGTTGGGTTCAAAATTTTAATTTCTTACAATTGGGATAATAAAGCTGTTAATGTCTTGTAAACTGATATTTTCTGCTTTTCCCTTGATTTAAGTTGTCCATATGTTTGTTAAAGTTAACATTCATTTGCTGTACAAGTTACATCTCTCTCCTTTGTTTACAATATGTTCAGGTCCCACCAGGTGAATATCGCTTATCTGCAATGGCAGCTACGCCTGAGAGTGCTCCTGGACTCTTGTTTCTGCCATCATATGTGGATGTTGTGGTCAAAAGTCCACTGTTGAATGTTGAGTTCTCTCGGGTAATATAGTGCAAAAATAAAGAATCTAAGTGTCTTTTTGTTCTTTTATCCTATAGTATAACTTGGAAAGTTTTTTATTATTCATGTTTTCCAAAACCAGAATTTGTTGTCATTTTTTTTCCCCTCTCCTCGACTCTTCTCCCTGGCTCTCATTTAAAGCAAAAGAGTGGACTTGTTTGTTGCCATTATAAGAACTGACATATCAATCTCCTATTGAAAATCCGAGGAACGTCTGACTTGATTCATGACCTGTTTTCTTGTAGCATTGTGTATTCATAAAATGATTCCCCTAAACTTCTACCCTCATTCCTCTTTTTTATTTTTTCATCAAAATTGATGCAAGTGTTTATCAGGCCTCCTTTGTTCTAGAGTAAGTTTGAAAAATTTCATGGAAGTAGTATTCCTGATGTATCTTTCTTTTGGTCCATATTAAGGCACTGGTCAATGTACTTGGTACTGTAGCCTGCAAGGAGAACTGTGGCCCAAAAGTTTCTGTTACCCTAGTAAGATTGTCTGGGAAAAACGACAAAGAGAGAAAGACAGTTAGTTTGACTGATAACAGTAATGAATTCCTCTTTTCAGATGTCATCCCTGGAAACTACAGGCTTGAGGTATAGTATGCTTGCTCTCTGCTTTCTACATCCTCCCACAACAATTGATTAAGTTCAGCTTGTTTCTTGTAAATATAAAAGACCCAAAAATTTATGTGTAATTAATGTTTAGTAATTTGTTTTTAAGTTTCTGAATGCTGTTTTAATGAATTGTTACTCTTTTAGGTTAAACATAATTCTCCAGAAGCAGTGGCTGGGGAAGATAATTGGTGCTGGGAGCACAGCTTCATCAATTTGGATGTTGGTGCTGAGGATGTAAACGGAATTGTATTTGTTCAAAAAGGTTACTGGGTTAATGTCATCTCCACCCATGATGTAGATGCTTACATGACTCAAGCACATGCTTCACCTATAAATTTGAAAATTAAGGTAACGTCTCTTGGTCAAATTTCACCAGTGGAAATCCATTCAAGTATTGAGGATGATTTATGTACTTTCATGCAAAACTGCTTACTATTCCTTTATTCCTTTGTGCTAACTGCAGAAAGGTACCCAGCATATATGTGTGGAATCTCCTGGGTTGCATGAACTTCATTTTGTTAACTCTTGTATTTTCTTTGGGAGCTCATCAATGAAGATCAATACATTGGACCCTTCGGTATATTGTCTATGTTGTTATTTTTCATTTCATGTTGAATTTTATATGGCCGTGGTTAGGTGGGAGTATCTTTTCAAATCTTTTCCCCTCACTTGTCATTTCTTTTGTAGCCTATCTATCTAACAGGAGAGAAGTATCTACTTAAAGGACACATCAAGGTTGAGTCTAGCACAGTTGATGTTGTGTATGAAGTACCCGAGAGTATAGTTGTGGACATTCTGAACAGTGGGGGCAGTGTTGTTGATGGTACCACAGCTAAACTTAATTCCAATGACAAGGATCAAGCAAGTCCTGCCATTTATGAATATTCTCTATGGGCTAATCCTGGAGACAAACTTACCTTTGTTCCCTGGGACTCGAGGTATGTGTACTTCACTATTTTTTCTTGATAAGTGTGTCATCAAGTGCCTTGATGGTTATTTAGTGGTGGGTAGACTTTAGCCGTCCACATTCTATTTTGTGTTTCTATTTTAGATGTTAACTTTTTCAACACGTTCTCATTGCCGTTGGAAGCAGCTTTTGCTTTTTGCACCCACACCCTGTAGATTTTATTCATCCAATTTTTGGGTGTTTGAAGTTCTATCATTCTGATTTTGAATCTTGATCATCGGTAAGCATGTTTAACACCTTACTGATATTGCATACCTGCTTTGTGGCTCTCACTTATCTGTGATGCATTGCAGGAATAATGGGGTGAAGAAGATCTTGTTTTATCCTAGACAACGTCATGTAAGCTTGATTTTTATCATTTTAGTGGAGTTATTTATTTATTTATTTTATTGTTGTTCCATCAAACTTGATTCTAAAACTACACTATGCTAGGTCTCGGTTACAAGTGATGGTTGTCAAGCTTTTGTTCCTCCATTTTCTGCTCGATTGGGGTTATACATTCAAGGATCAGTTTCTCCCCCTCTTTCTGGTGTTGATATTAAGGTTCTTACTGCTGGAGATAGCTACATTGCTAACCTTAAGAGTGGTGAATTGGTACTTGAGACTACCACAGATATCGATGGATCCTTCACTGGGGGGCCTCTATACGATGACATAACTTACAGTGTTGAAGCTTCAAAGGTTAGGAGCATTTTTTTGGGTGATAGATTTTTATGATGACATGAATTGTGGTTTGCAATAGTTGTATGCTTTCAATGACTACCTTAAATAGTAATGTCTTAATATCCACTATTTCGACTTCCATATATTTCAGGCATAAATTTGAGTAATGGATACATGTTAAGAAACAGATTCATTATTCCTTTGTTAGAGCCTAGCGGCTTACCGTATCTTTTGGAACTTGATATATTCTCTATTTTTTCTCTGCACATATATTCCTGCAACTCCAATTCGTTGCTATCTTTTCTCATGTCTTTTACTTTCTGCAGCCTGGCTATCATCTAAAGCGGGTTGGATCTCATTCCTTCTCTTGTCAGAAGCTTGGCCAAATTGCGGTTCATATATACTCTCGAGATGGTTCTAAAGAACCCATTCCTTCTGTGCTGTTGTCATTGAGCGGTGATGAGGGTTACAGAAATAATTCAGTATCTGGTGCTGGTGGAATGTTCCTTTTTGATAACTTGTTTCCTGGAACTTTCTATCTGCGTCCTCTGCTAAAGGTACATTACTTGAATGAGTTCTAGTAATATTTCATGCACATTGTCTACTTTTTATTCTTTTTTTGTTTTTGTACTTTCCCCCTCTCCCCCCGTGACTATTATGTCTGATCTTGCGTATAGTGATGCTGTATTTATGTTAAATTGTCTGAGTTCTGCTTAATTTTGTAGGACTTTTAAGATTGTTCAGAAATTTTTTTCATTCAACTCCTTTGAGTCAAAGTATTAAAGATTTAGTACCAGTTTTATTTATTTATTATTAATAATACTAGGGTTTGATAGTACAGAGTTTCAGTTCTGGAGTATATAATGTTGGAAAGTATATTGAAGATGACCAATGTTATGGTTGTGGATTTACTGAAGCTAAGTTTATTTAAACTACCTGACTCAGATAAGAACTCTAAACTTTTTTCCTTGTAGGAGTATGCTTTCACACCTCCAGCCCAGACAATAGAACTTGGTTCTGGGGATTCTAGTGAAGTCATTTTCCAGGCCACCCGTGTGGCTTACAGGTCTTTCATCGACTACTTTCCTTCCATCAGTTCAGTGATAGAGAAAGATTTACCTTGACTACTGTACTTTCAGTTCATTTTCATAATGCAAACATATGAGAGGTTTTTATTGAGCTTTGTACCAATTTGCTTTGACAGTTCCATAATCTCTGCTAGAAAAGATTTATAATTCTCAAAATAATCAAAAGGTTCATTGCTTAGTTTAGGCCCTTTTCATAAAAAAATGAGAGTTATCAATTCATACTTAACGCTTTTCAGTCCACTATTTTCGGACACTATGGAACCAATGATTTCAACCCAACTTTCTCCTTCATCAAAAACATAAATCAAAATGGAAAGAACTTCTTGGCAGAAAAATTATATTCATGGACAAAATGCCATTTAATTTAGATCTCTACATGGGGTGTACTTTTCTTTATTTTCTAAAGGTAATGAATTAAAAAAAATACTACCTGTCTGTACTTTTAGGAATATTGTTACTTGACTTCAAATTACCAATGACTTCTTTCTTTTACTCGCAATTTTTCATTACACAATAGACACAAGTTTCTGTAAGTCGCTAAGGTGGTTTAACCTTCTGCAGTGCTACAGGGGTGATCACTTTGCTCACTGGCCAACCAAAAGAAGGCGTTTCAGTTGAAGCCCGATCTGAGTCCAAAGGCTACTACGAGGAAACAGTGACTGATTCATCTGGAAGTTATCGTCTGAGAGGACTCCATCCTGACACTACATATGTAGTCAAAGTAGTGAAAAGGAGTGGTCTGGGTAGCTCTGGAATTGAGCGTGCTTCTCCAGACTCTGTTACTGTTAAGGTTAGTTCTAGTGAATATCTCAAGTAAGATAACAAATAAAATTTGCCATATGATACTATCCTTTGTGAGTTTGCTGCCAATAGATGCACTCTGAACTGGCACGTTGGTTGATTTTTGTAGGTTGGGTCTGAGGATATAAGGGAATTGGATTTTCTTGTCTTTGAACAGCCAGAGGTGACCATTTTAAGTTGTCATGTCGAAGGAAAGGGAATAGAGGAACCAAGTTCACATCTAATGGTGGAAATAAAGTCAGCTTCTGACCTGTCTAAGATTGAGACTGTCTTTCCCTTGCCACTTTCCAATTTTTTCCAGGTGAAGGACTTGCCTAGGGGTAAGCACCTTCTGCAGCTCCGATCTAGGCTCCCATCAAGCACCCACAAATTCGAGTCTGAGATTATTGAGGTCGACTTCGAGAGGAATACGCAAATGCGTGTTGGTCCACTCAGATACAGAGTTGAAGAGAATCACCACAAACAGGTTTGGTTCACTCTGTTGTCGATCGTGTAGCTTATTAAATTTGTCTTCTAACTTATCCTGTATTTGCTATTACTATATCTTCCTTTTCTTTGTTCTGTTAATCTTCTTCCATTCCTGCAGGATTTGACTCCTGCACCCGTCTTTCCTCTTATTGTCGGGGTTTCAGTGGTTGCCCTGTTCATTACTATGCCAAGGTAATTGAACTAATCTTTTCCCCGTTAGAAAACTTCTACTTGGCTGCGGATTTGTATTTACTAAAAATGCTCTTATTTCATGCCTCATATAGATTAAAGGATTTGTACCAATCCACAATAGAAATACCAACCCCAGGTTTCACTGTAACTGCGAAGAAGGAAACACGAAGGCCAATTTTGAGAAAGAAGACTTACTGAATGCCCCGCCCCCTTTTGTGGCAGTAGGAGACATAAAATTTTGCTATTGATTGTCAATTCTGTTTCTAGTTCGAAGACGAGCTGACCTGAGGAAGAGCATTAGTGTTTTCTAATACTAGATTAGGTATGCTCTTTTTATTTTTAATATAACAAACTTTGCAGTTTATCTTGATTCAATCTAGAAGCAGATGTAGGTATTGGGAATAACCGGTTCACTAACCGTTGATATTGATCACGCTTTAATATTCCTGAATGCTTTGTGTATCAAGTTTCCAACCCCCTTAATTCCCATTTCCTGGTCCCCGGGTTTTTTACTTTTAGTCATGTAATTTGCCCTATATGACTCACCGGACACTCTAATTTGCCCTATTTTCTCCGATTTTTTTTGGGTAACGAGGGAAATTCAAGCACCCATTCCCTTGCATTGGATTCGGATGAACTGTTATTTTGGGTAGACATTAATAAATATTAATGAAACTGCCTGTTGCTACTAATGGTAAAAAAATGTGGGAACTAGCAATTAGTTGATTTTCAAACACAGCTATATTGTATTGCGACGATGGCTCCATACCCTAAGCAGGGTATTGGGAGATGAAAAACAGGTGTTAGTTCATTTGCTTTGTTGAATATGTATGGTATTAGTGAGAAGCCTATGAGCAGTAGGAGAAGGTCATCTCGTATTTCATTGCAGGCTTTTCAGCCTGAAAATTCAGGATTTATTCATAAAAAAGGAAAAAAGTCACTTTGAGCCCTTAAACTATCAAGCAAATTACAAATAGGGCCTCAAATTATCAATCTTGACACATTGAGTCCACTACCAAATTTTGTCAATTTGCGTCTTGAACTAAAATCTAACGGTCAAAATTATCAGATTTGAGTCACGTTGCACGATTTGGACTGTTAGATTTTAGTTCAGGGCGCGATTTGATAAAATTTGGTAGTTCGTGGGCTCAATGTGTCAAGATTGTTAGTTTGAGACCATATTTGTAATTTGTTTGATAATTTAAGGGCTCAAGTGACTTTACTCAAAAAAAAAATATTTTTTCGCTTTTTATTGGAAGGTCATCCTTACTTCTTTTCTGGCTTTTAGCCAGGAAATGCAGGATAGGATGGGTGAAGAGCACATTACTCAAAGGTAGACATAGAGATAAATAGAGAACTACGGTAAGATAGAAGAAGAATAACTCTCCCTACTCCTTAGTTCTTTTCTTTTCTCTCTGTTTTTCCTAATAATATTGGAAATCACTACCGTTCCAAGAAGTAAGTAATTTAACCACTGCCTAAGGGATTTCTGATCGGGTACTGGTAATTGCTTTCCCTCCATCCCTGCGGCTGCCCTATGAGGACAACCTCTGGCCCTCGGTTTGTAAAACCTTAGCTGCAGGGTGTCGGACACCCGTTGTCCCTAGGTATGCAGCTGTTAAATTACTTACTTCTTTGCACCTTTCTTCAACAATTCACTTGCTTAACGCATATACTTTCTAGGTTCCAAATACCCATAGGGGAGGTGAATCAGAGTAGGTAGGCAGTCCTCGTAAGCTAGTAGAAAGAGTTAAGCTACTTAGCTAAGCTGCTGTTGGGGAACTCGGTAGAAGCTATTGCAACTTTCGCCTCTCTAGGCTTCACAAAAGGCCCCTACATAAAATTCAAAATGAGTCTTCTACTCTTCTGACTCTTTATTATTAAAAAAAATGACCAAACGGTTCAATAACTAGTTATCTATTTAAGTCGCGAATTGTTTTACGCAAATAATAATTTGAACCCTCGGGTATATGCTTAAAAGTACACTTTCAAGTGTCACTTAGCTATTTGGTGGCTCTGATTTCACTTGGGAAACAGCAAGAGTCAAAACGGTGTATACCAGTCCCCTTTTAAAGGCCAAACAGAACTTGAAAATGGTGGGAATCAAGGATTACTGCGCATATAAATATCACAAAAGGTTATTTTCGTTGTTATTAGTTACCCAAAACAACATGGATTTTCGCCATAGGGTCATACGACTGTCGCTTTCCACCTTAGTTGGTTGAATCGGCTTCAAGATATAAGGCAAATTGGATGGTTTAAAGATCACAAAATCATGTGTACGCATGGTAGAATCTGAGTAGTAAGACCACGTACCTGAGGTGGTCCCGCATACACCTGATTCCTCGTAACTTGGAAATGAACACGAGGGATGCTTCAGTGGATGCACACGTTTCTTCTCTTACGGGAGCCGGGAGGTATAGTCCTCTACAAGAAAAGGGTCTCGACGAATCGGGATTATCCCATTAAAGCATTGATTCCTCCTCACCTCGTGGATATCCCTCCCATTTCTACTTACTCTGTCCATGGCCCACCTGAATCTCAATCTGACCGTCCATTATATAGAACCGATATTTCAATCGAGTCATGATGTGCGATTGGAATCGAAGCGTTGAATCATCATCATTGAAAATGTGTTGGCGACACAGCGAGCAAGTGCTCTCCAATCGTTCAGGCCAACGTCAATCTGGCTTAGAAAAAAAAAGGTCAACTTCAATCTGGACCGTCCAAGCCCAGCTAATTCACTACATTGTGTGGGTCCTCAAAGGATCCAGCAACTGTTGCCGAACCTGAAGCCTACCAAATTGTACGGATAAAAAGAAAAAAGAAAAGAAAAGGGAGATGAAATATAGGGAAGGCGAATATCTCAATGTATGAGATGAATCTTTAAACTTTAAAGCACAACTCTTAAGGATTCAGCTGAGTCCTCCCTCGCTCACTGCCCAACCCTCGCTCTCTTATCTACCCCTTCTCTCTCTCTGGTACACATCCCAAATGGCCGCCTGCTCGTCTCCTAACTCTTCATCAAAACCCAGCTGTGCAATGACGTAGAAATCACATTCTTGCGTTGATTTCTCTCTCTATATCTCTATCTCTATCCCTACCTGTATTTCTATTCTAATTTTATTGGGGGTGAGAGTATTATTTTGAATGGCTTCGACGCCACCGCAGTGTTCGATCACGGCCACGAAGCCATACCAAAACCACCAGTACCCACAAAACCACCAGCAGCTGAAGAACCATCGCCAAAGCCACCACCAAAACCGCCGCTATTGGACAAGTACCGCCGCCGCCGGTTCTGCTACCACGCACAAAGTCTCTCTCACAAACCCTGTACCTTTACCTTCACCGTCGTCTCGCAATGCTCCAAAACCCTGTGCTACCGCCGCCCAGAACCCCAGCTTTTCCTCTCTCTGCACCCAGAAATCCGAGCTCTCCGCCGACTTCTCGGGCCGTCGATCCACCCGCTTCGTCTCCAAGATGCATCTGGGTAGGCCCAGATCCTCCTCCATGAGCTCCCGCCATACGTCCTTGGCCGAGGAGGCTCTCCTGCAATTAATCCAATTAGGTAAGAAGGATGATAAAGGCGTTGATCACGTGTTGCTTAATTTTGAGTCCAAGCTTTGTGGTTCCGATGACTATACTTTCTTGCTTAGAGAGCTAGGTAATAGAGGGGAGTTTTGGAAGGCAATTCGGTGTTTCGAATTCGCTGTGAGAAGAGAGAGAAAAAGGAACGAGCAAGGGAAATTGGCAAGTTCTATGATAAGTATTCTTGGTAGGCTAGGAAAAGTTGAGCTTGCTGGAGACATTTTTATGATGGCAAGGAATGAGGGGTATGGCAATACCGTTTATGCGTATTCAGCTTTAATTAGTGCCTATGGGCGAAGCGGGTATTGTGACGATGCTATAATGGTTTTTGAGTCTATGAAAAACTCGGGTTTGTTACCGAATTTAGTTACTTATAATGCTGTGATTGATGCCTGTGGAAAAGGGGGTGTGGAGTTTAAGAGGGTTGTGGAGATTTTCAATGAGATGTTGAGAAATGGGGTGCAGCCTGATCGAATTACCTATAATTCGCTTCTTGCAGTTTGTAGTAGAGGGGGTTTGTGGGAGGCAGCTCGGAATTTGGTTAGTGAGATGGGAGAAAGAGGGATTGAACAAGATATATTTACATATAATACCCTTTTGGATGCAGTTTGTAAAGGTGGGCAGATGGATTTGGCTTATGAGATAATGTTGGAGATGCCAGCAAAGAATATCTTGCCTAATGTGGTGACCTATAGTACTATGGTCGATGGGTATGCTAAGGCCGGTCGATTGGAAGAGGCGCTGGGTTTATTTAATGAAATGAAGTTTTTGGCTATTCGTTTAGATAGAGTTTCATATAATACTTTGCTTTCTATTTATGCGAAGCTTGGTAGGTTTGAAGAGGCTATGAATGTTTGCACGGAGATGGAGAATTGTGGGATAAAGAAGGATGTTGTAACTTATAATGCTCTTATTGGTGGGTATGGGAAGCAGGGAAAGTATTATGAAGTTAGAAAAATATTTGAGAAGATGAAAGCAGAACATGTATCTCCTAATTTGTTAACTTATTCAACATTGATTGACGTGTTCTCGAAAGGTGGTTTGTACCGGGAGGCAATGGAGGTCTTTAGAGAGTTTAAGGAGGCGGGGTTGAAAGCTGATGTTGTTCTTTATAGTGCACTAATAGATGCTCTGTGCAAAAATGGGTTGGTGGAATCAGCCGTTTCTTTGCTTGATGAGATGACCAAGGAAGGGATTAGGCCGAACGTTGTTACTTACAATTCCATTATTGATGCCTTTGGTCGGTCTGCAGCTGCAGAATGTTTAGTTGAAACTACTGCAGGAGCCAGCGAGCAGCATATTGAATCTCCATCTCCTACGGTTATTGAGGATGCCATTGAATTAGAGGTGGAAGTCAGGGAGGATAATCAGATAATCAAGATGTTCGGGCAGCTGGCTGCTGAGAAAACAGGTCACATGAGGAAAGATAAGTGGGTCAAGCAAGAGATCTTGTGCGTCTTGGGAGTCTTTCAGAAGATGCACCAACTAGAAATTAAGCCAAATGTTGTCACCTTTTCGGCTATATTAAATGCTTGCAGGTACATTTTTTTTCCAGATGCTTTCAGCATCGTCATGAATCTGTTATGGCATAAGTATGAAGGAAGCAAATATTATAATTTATGCAACTCAATGTATAATGTATTAAGCTTAATTTTTCTTAAACCTCTGATACTGGTTTTTTAGAACAAAAATGATATGATAAACACGAGTATAAAAAATCTATGTAAAATTAATAAATTAGGCTACCCCGGCAAAATTGTATTTTAGTTTTTCAAAAAAGGTTTTGCGACTTATATTCTAATTTTTAAGAAGTTGTATTGCCATTTCCAAGCTGTGGATCTTTTTATTGCTGTCTATCACTGGGCGCGTTAAATGCTAATTGACAACTTGGCTTCATTTTTATTCTGTGATGGTTAAGCTGCACATGAATGCTGTAAGTGGGTCTTGAACTTCGGTATGTTGGAGTTTCAACTGTATGCAACTACATCTCTTTAGCAGCAATACAACTTCTTGTACATCTGAGTGCAAGAACATTTATAAGTAGGATTTGTGTAGCGAATTATTGGGATGAATTCTAGGACCAAAGGTGTTTGACATGAAGCAAAAGGGAAAAAGAAAAGAAAAGCACCAAGCTCAACTAAATTTTCGAGCACACATGTTAGATGTAGTTTTTGACTTGCATTGTCTGCTCATTTGCTGCTTGTGAGTCTAGAAAGTAGAAGCTAGATAAATGGACGAAGCTGGAGAAATATGTCCTTCATCTCAAGAAGGGGAGAATGAAAACTGATCCCCTGTCTATGGAATGCTTCTTAGATTTATCTACCCTTCTAAAGTACCAATGTGCTGCTTTGATTTATCTACCCTTCTAAAGTACCAATGCCCGGGGTTTATGGGAAATCTGAGAGGATAGGGAAGGTCATTTGCTCTGTTTCTTCTGTTAATTTAACTGTCTCTCTCTGAATACATATGGGCACTCATGTATGCAATTTTGCTCTTGGATGCAGCCGGTGTAATTCGTTTGAAGATGCCTCAATGTTATTGGAGGAACTTAGATTGTTTGATAATCAGGTGTATGGTGTGGCCCATGGACTTCTTATGGGCTACAGGGAAAATGTATGGGTTCAAGCTCAATCTCTGTTTGACGAAGTCAAGCTGATGGACTCTTCAACAGCGTCTGCTTTTTATAATGCCCTGACTGATATGCTATGGCACTTTGGTCAGGTAAGTTTTAATCATTGCTGTAGTCTTTCTCCCTCTTCTATCCAGGGGTGGTGGTGACTTTTCATATGCGGATGCTTGCTCAGATAGATCATGCTTGTACAAAGGTTTGCTTATTTATTGAATAGAACTGTCATGCTCCTAACTCCTTCATGTCGTTGGGTTTGGTGTAATCAGAAGAAAGGGGCCCAGCTGGTTGTCCTCGAAGGGAAGCGCCGGAATGTATGGGAGAGTGTTTGGTCTGATTCTTGCTTGGACTTGCATCTAATGTCTTCTGGGGCAGCACGGGCAATGGTTCATGCATGGCTGCTCAATATACGAGCGGTTGTGTTTGAGGGCCGTGAATTGCCAAAGCTACTAAGGTGTGGATATATCTAATTCTATGGTTTTTTGTTACTATTATGTAACATGTTATGATTAAACAGTTATATCGTATGCTTGTCTCTGACAGCATTTTGACGGGATGGGGTAAACACAGCAAAGTAGTTGGCGACGGCACACTCAGACGGGCCATTGAGGCACTACTCACTGGGATGGGTGCACCCTTTCGGGTTGCTAATTGTAACATAGGTAGGTTTATATCAACAGGATCTGTGGTGGCTGCCTGGTTAAAGGAATCTGGCACTTTGAAGGTGCTTGTACTTCACGATGATAGAATACATCCTGGTAGTGCTAATTTGGACAAAATCTCCAATTTACAAGCACTTCCCTTGTAGCTGTGTTCCTCTTTCTTGTATGCCCCGAAACATGTTTATACACTGTATAAATTTGTGTTAGTCATGAGAAATTAGAGAAAACTCTCTCTCTCTCTCTCTTGTCTCTGTCTCTCTCTCCCCTCTCTCTCTCTGTCTCTCTCTCTCTCTTTCACACACACACACACACACACACACACACCGTCTTTAGCTTTGTATTCTTAACTTGCAATTATGCAATGTGTTTTTTTTCTACATAACATGAAATCACTCGACAACCAGGACCCTACTATAGACCGTAGATTCATCACAAGTGGCAATATCAGAAGGGATATCAATCAGTACAAGAATCTGGATGATCCTTAGACAGGCCCCAACTGGCCAGCTTATGAGCAAGGAAGTTGCCTTCTCTTGGAATCCATTTAAAGCACCAGAAAGGATGAAGACGTAGCAGAGCTCGAATAGTGACAACCTCAGCTTCTATCTTCCAATCAGGGTTAATGTCAGAATCAACCAACTGTGAGACAAGATTGCGAGCATCCCCTTCAAAGCAGATTTCCGAATCAGTAAAGTCATCAGCCAAAGAGCAAGCGAGTCGGGCTGCTCGAGCTTCGCCAACGATAGGGTCAAGACCACAGAATTTGCATAGCCGTACACTGAGGATTTCCCCTTTCCAGTTTCGACAGACGGTCGCTGCACAAATCCACCCTGCCTGCAAAGCTGCATCATAGTTTATCTTGAGGGCATTCTCACGAGGAGTCCAAGATATCAAAGCCACACGATACTGCTGTTTCCATGCTTCAAAGTGATCAGAATAGCGCCGATGGATAGATTTCAGCAGTTCCCAAAAATTGAAATCACAACCCTCATGAAACAGTATATTTCTAGTATGCCAAATAGTATCAATCGATATCATAATCGCCAGCATCATATAAGAGGCCAATCAGCTTGCACTTCCTGAGGTAAATTCGTCGGGTTTAAGAGAAATTTAATCCAACAATGAATAGAGGAGCCAGCAAACGGAAGAGTTAACATTGGCCAAGGTCCCAATTGCCAGAGACGAGAACTAATTGAGCATTCCAAAAATAGATGCTCCGGAGTTTCCCCTATACTACCGCAAAGGAGACGAGGGCGAATATTAGAATAAGAACCTACACAGCGGCAAAGCGTTTGCTGCAGCTTCCAAAATAAAAGTTTGAGCCTGTGCTGGACCTTAAGACTCCACATTTTCTGCCACTCCTGTTTGGTTAAAGGACCTGTATCCTGGAAACGAAAGTTCTGATCATGAAGGTAAGCATCCTTCACCGCGTAAACACCCTTGGTTGAGAGAAGCCACCGAGGGGTATCCTGAGAAGAAAGAATTAGAGAGAGGGATGTTCAAGATCGTAGTGGCCGAAGAATCCTCAAAAAGTTCGCGAGTGAGATCAACTCTCCAGGTAGCTGCCTGACTGTCAATCAGATCGCTAACATGATCAAGAGTGCGAGGCACCACAGCTCCTCATTTGAGTTTAGGAACAAAACCTGCTATGCCTGGGACCCAAGGACCTGTCCACAAGTTCAGAGCATGCCCCGTATCAATTTTCCAACAAAACCCCGCCTCCACAATGTCCCTCGTATGCATCAGACTTTGCCATGTCCACGATGCTCGCCTTCAGTAGTGAAGAACTTGCACCCATATACTAGCATTATTCGACATCATCTCCCAACCCCTTTTGGCAACCAAAGCCCGATTTAAATCTTCCATCCGCCGAAGCCCCAAACCACCAGTCTTTAGGCCTGCAGATGCTCTCCCATGATTTGGGATGGAAATGACGAACCCCCGGGTCAAAGCCCCACCAAATTTTTTTCATGCGTAAATCCAAGCTTCTATTAATACGTTTGGGGAATAAAAAGACAGACATTAGATAGGACGGGAGAGCCTGCGCGACTGCTTGAAGTAGGACAGTACGACCCGCTTGAGAAGTAGACGGGCCTTCCACCCCGCCAATCGAGAGGTTTCCTTCTCTTGAATGGAACGTCAAGCCTCGCTTTTGGAGCGGGGAATATTGAGAGGCATTCCAAGATAGGAATCTGCCTCCTGTGTTGGTTGAACACGCAACAAAGAAGCCAACTGAGACCTATGATTAGCATCAACATTTTTACTAAAATGGATGAAAGATTTTTGGGGATTAATGATCTGGCCAGACCACCGTGCAAAAGTCTGAATGCAGGAATTCAATCTCCTCACCTCCCCAACATTAGCACGACAAAATAGCATTATATCATCTGCGAAGAGAACATGAGTAAGGCGAGGGGCATATCTAGCTATCCGAATACCATGAATATCACCGCGAACCTCTTCTCTTTTAATAAGCCGAGAAAGGACCTCCATGATCAGAACAAAGAGAAAAGACGACAGAGGGTCGCCTTGCTGAAGCCCACGTCTAGGCCGGAAGAAGCCATAAGGAGAGCCATTAAGAAGAATTGAAAAAGATACCGTAGAAATGCACTGAAAAATCCACTGACACCAACGTTCGTTGAATCCAAACTCCCTCATTATCCTCATAAGGAATGACCAGTCCACTTTGTCATATGCTTTGGCCATATCAACTTTGACAGCCAATAAGCAGACCGTTTTTCCGTTTAAGAAGCTGCATAACTTCGTGCACCAAGATGAGATTATCCTGAATATGACGGTGTGGAACAAAAGCATTCTGATTGGTTGAACTCAATTTGTGAAGCACTCCTTTCAAACGATTCGCCAATATTTTAGAAATAATTTTATAACTAACATTACACGAACTAATGTGGCGGAATTGAGAGATGTGAGTGGGGGCATCAATTTTCGGAATAAGAGCTATAAAAGAATGATTCATCTGCAGTAATAAATAACCATTGGAGAAAAAAATTCTGCACCATATGAGTTACCTCATGTTTGATCACATACCAATAACGATGATAAAAGAGGCCGGTAAAACCATCCGGTCCCGATGCTTTATGCGCCCCAATACTCTTGACGGCCATTGTGACTTCCATGGCATCTGGAATGCGACAAAGCCAAGAGTTATCCTCAGCTGTGATCACTGGAGAAATAAGACCCTCAAGGCGAGTAGGATAAGTGGCTCTTTGTCCTGAGAAAATGCCTTTAAAATAAGTCTCAATGTGGGATCCAATATTAGACCTGCCATGGATCCATTCCCCATTATCCAACTGAAGACCATTGATACAATTACGACGCCTTCTAGTAATAGTGGACAGGTGGAAGAATTTCGTATTCAAGTCTCGAGTTTTCAACCATGTAACACATGATTTCTGCCGCCATAGAGACTCCTCTTGCTTCTGTGCCTCAAACAATTGTGCTAAAATTTCTTTCTCCTGCACTGAGACCCACGACCCACCACTTCCAATACTGATTTGATGTTGGACCTGATCCAAATATGCTTGTAGGCGCCGAAGAATACGCTGAATATTCCAAAATATGGTTCTGTTCCAGCATCTTAAAGCTTACTTGGTAGCCTTAAGATGTTGGCACAGAATGTAGGCAGGGGAGCCAGCTACTACAGTTTGCCACTCCTGGTCCACCACCAATACACTACGAGGATCATTGGCCCAAACTGCCTCAAAGCGAAAAGGACGGGTAGTATGATCATCGTCCCCCATAGTATCGAGTAAAATGGGGGCATGATCCGAAGCATGGCAAGCGAGATGACGGACCGTTGCTCGAGGAAATAATTGTCTCCAATCCCCATTCGCTAATCCCCAGTCCAAATGTTCCATAATAAGACCACGACCCTCACGACCATTGGTCCAAGTAAACGGGTTCCCTGTAAACCCCAAATCAAGCATACCATTTTGCCAAAGGAACTGGTTCATATTGCCCGTGATAGAAGTTGAACCAATGGTCTCCCTCTCCACTTACCCGAAGAATTAAGAATGGCGTCGAAATCGCCAATGCATAACCAAGTACCCACAAAATCGGAACCATGACATTCCAAATCATACCAAAAAGCAGTCTTTTCATTCCACAAAGTAGGACCATACACAAACGACAAAAGCCAAGGGGTACCCTAGGGGTCCGAATTAACAACCAAGTTAACAAAATGAGGGCTGGAAAAAATAACATGCAAATCAACCCCTTGTTTCCAAGCCACAGCCAGCCCACCCTTCCTCTCTAGAGGGGGAATTTCAAAAATGTCAACATAACCCAAAGACTGCAATTTAGAACGGACAGAGAGAAGCTTTGTTTCGGCTAGACAAAATACATCAGGGAGGTAATGCCGAACTACCTCTCTGAGATACCGAACTGCCGCCGCTTTGTGGACGCCACAACAGTTCCAAAAAAGGAGCCTCATGGGGGAGGGTGGAAAGTTATGGCCCGCCTCCCCGGCCTTGGACAATGAAGAATAATCTGTTGCCGAAAAATTAGAGGTGGCATCCTTAGTCCCTCTGCTTGCAGGCACCGAACGACCAAAACTCCCAATACTCTTCCCCTGGGATTTGAACCTCTTATGCGTGTTGCCTGGAATCACAGGGAGTGGGGAAGAGGAACCAAGGTTGAAAACGAGCTCTCCTAACGGGGTTGATAAGTCAACATCGGTCGGGGCATAACTGAGTCGCTTTTTACTCTCTAAATCAGACGTAGGGTCCGCCAAAGTCCTTTTGAGGGATCCAGAAGCTACCAAGCCCGGACTAGGGGGAGAAGAAATGCTCATGTCCCGTGGCTTGAGCACTGGCTTACGACAGTGGCGAGAAGGAACAAATACATTGACTAAGCTCGCTAAAGTGTGCCCAGACTGGGTTGGCTCCAAAGAGACCAGCACGATTAGGCTTCCCAAGGGCTGACTCGGCAGTGGATTAAGATCTTGGGTCTTAATATTGGGGAATGCTGGGCATCCCGCCCACACGTCCCGCTGGCCGACGTGGAGGTGGGGCCCAGCAATTTCCCTTTAAGGGTTATGCTGGGCCCCACGCTGGGCCCCACTTCCACGTCGGCCAGCGGGACGCTGACGGGACGTGGGCGGGATGCCCAGCATTTCCCCTTAATATTTTTGTCCCGTAGGACTGACTCTATGTCCTTGAGCCTCATATTATCCGACTGTGGGAGTGCATCCATTACGGGCCCACCAGGCAGCTCCACATTAGCTTCAGGGGGTGCCGACTCAGCATTAACACTTGTATGTGTTGCGTGAGGCGGAATAGAGTACACCTGCAGGCTGTGTTGCGTGGCAGGTTGTGTGCACGATAGAGAAGCTTGCTTCCGTGGGTCAGTACCATCTGCATGCAGTGAAATGTCCTCATCAGCTGAAGAAACTATCTTGCCAAATGTTGGAACATGGTTTCCCGAGGCCCCATCCAAAACCAGTGTCACCGACGCCAACTGTGGAGGAGCCGACGACAACTGTAGCAGAGAAGAGTTAGCACCATCATGTCCAGCAGTTACCTCACTCATTAACAGGGAAGGAGCAACGAGAATAGAGCACGCCGAAGAAGGTTTGGATTCAGTCCAGACCGTACGGGTCCAGACTGATCCAGACCCACGGTCTGGATTACATCCAGGCCCAATCGACGACAGGGAGGGCTGCCACCTCATTTAATGAGCTCTCCCTTCCGTCGTCTCGGTTTGGCTCGTTCCACACGCGACTTTTTGGCTTCGGATCTATAGTGGTCGGACCACTATATTTTAGATCCGACCACAACTGTGACCACTGCTCCCCGACTATTCTAACACGCGTGTTTTTTGCTCCAGATCTGTAGTGGTCGGACCACTATATTTTATATCCGACCACTACGCTCCAAACACGCGTTTTAACCCTTTTATTCTCGAATATACGAGTGAATATAATTAACCACCACCTTGTGAACCCTCACAAGCTCCTACACTTCTATACGAGTGGCCATGTTAAGATTAGTGCTCAGGTATAGATATTTCACCTACTCTATTGATTGACAAGGAATTCATCTGTTTGTAGCTAGTTAAAATCATGTGAGAACATTTACAAATTGAAAACTTTCTCTACGGAGGTCTTTATCATAAGTTTTACAATGGGGCAGAATCACAATTATGCGGTTGACCCAGCATCACTCCCAGAGGGCGTGGAAGTAACTCATGTCAATCTTAATGATGGAAGCTGTGCTGGTCTTGCCTACCCAGCATGGAACATCATGTCTCTTCAATACCACCCTGAAGCATCCCCAGGACCTCATGATTCAGACTATGGTAATGGAAGTTCCTTTTACTATTTTACGCATTCATCAGCAATTATAGAATAAATTTTAACTCGTTTTGAAAGTTACTATCAGCAATTGTATTAGAACACTCCTTGAGAGCATTGTGCAGATCTCCCATTTAATGCTTCTTTCTAGCCTTTCTTTGCCTATAATGATTAATGTAGTACAAGATTACATCTATCACAGTATTGACATAAGGTGTTCCTGCTACAGCTTTCCAAGAATTCGTAGAGCTGATGAAGCGGGCAAAGCAAAATGCGTAAGCACTATCTGCGCCAATGTACGTGTAGGAGCTTGTGAGGGTTCAAAAGGTGGTGGTTAATCAGCCTCTGCTATTGTCCATGAAGCTCATTTATGTAGTGGTTAATCACCCTTTTATTCCCGAATATACGACTATTCTAACACGCGTGTTTTTAGATATAGATCTGTAGTGGTCGTTTGGTTATTGCATCCACTACAGCAGCCTGCAACAAGGCTAAGCACACATAATTAATTAAAAAAGGCAATCAACCATGGGTGCGCATGCCTTCCCAAGCCTAATACACTCCAAGTTATTCTAATAGGGTTAAAACGCGTGTTCGGGCGTAGTGGTCGGATATAAAATATAGTGGTCCGACCACTACAGATCTATATCCAAAAACACGCGTGTTAGAATAGTCGGGGAGTAGTGGTCACAGTTGTGGTCGGATCTAAAATATAGTGGTCCGACCACTACATATCCTGAGCCAAAAAGCTGCGTGTGGGACGAGCCAAACCGAGCCGACGGAAGGGAGAGCTCATTAAATGAGGTGGCAGCCCTCCCTACCGTCGATTGGGTCTGGATGTAATCCAGACCGTGGGTCTGGAGCAGTCTGGACCCGTACGGTCTGGACTGAATCTAGACCCCACCGAAGAGGGTGCAGTATCCTCTATAAAATCAGGAACAAACGTGGTGAGGCGAGTAGTGGGGGTGATCGTCTTCATCCAGGGGCCAAAAGGATTATGGGGAGAAAGGGTCTCCACCTATTGACAGTGATTTTGGAAATGACCTACAAACCCGCAACGATAACAAAAGCCAGTCAAATGTTCATACTTGAACGTGACTTTGATATCAGACAGACCATCACTTGGTAACAAGTAACCTGAAGGGATGTGGCAGCGAACATCCATGAGAACCTGAGCCCGTATAAAAGGAACACACCATATGCGCTTATGTGGGTCACCTTCCAACTCCAAGACCCGACCAATAGCATCACCAACAAACTTTGTCGAGGGAGACTATGGATTTGTACCCAAACAGGGCAAAGGTCCAGATCTATCTCTTGCCAATGGAGACCTAGCGGCCAAGGGTGAAGCACAATCAGATACCCCTTCACATTCCACGAGTGCTTGTAGAGGGCTGTCGAAAGAGTTTTGGTGGAGGGAACCTTGAGAAAAGGGCCAGGCCCTTTGCAAACCCCCATTAACTACATGTAGAGGAAAGTCACAATCCGAAAGTATTTTCCCCACTAGTATTGTCAGAAATGGCAGTGGAGAAGAAAACGGGAAGAAAGCAGAAAAAAGGAAGACGTTGGAGAATCTGCTGTATATTGCAAATTGCTCTCGAAGGGAGGCTGTATACAAACTATATAACCAACAAATAAAAGAATGATTCTAACAACCTAGGGGTAAAAGCCAAAAATGCCCTCTAACAAACTCTCTAACAAGCTGTACATGGAAGAGTATTGACAACAGAAGCAATCAACGTCTTGGGCGTAGCATCAGTGGTGGAAACTTCATTCTCTAATAGGCCCCCCGCAAGCTGGAGAATAGATATTTGCTATTCCCAGCTTGGAAAAATGAGAAAGAAACAGGGAGGAAGGCAGTGCCTTGGTGAACAGATCAGCAACTTGAGAAGTAGTACGAACGTGTGAAGTACGAACAGAGCCATCGAGGATTTTATCACGCACGAGATGACAATCCAACTCAATATGTTTCGTACGTTCGTGAAACACCGGATTTGCGGCTATATGAAGTGCTGCAGCCTGGTTGTCGCAGTACAACTCAGCTGGCAGAGGATGAGCAACGTTAAAATCAGCGAGAAGATATCGTAACCATGTGAGCTCGCAACAGGTCCTGGACATAGCACGATATTCAGCTTCGGTTGAAGACCTAGAGATGACACTCTGCTTCTTGGACCGCCAAGAAATGAGAGACTTGCCAAGGAATATGCAATACCCAGTTACTGATCGTCGAGAATCAGGGTAGGAAGCCCAATCAGAGTCACAAAAGGCACGAAGAAGCAGCGGAGAAGAAGAAGGAAAGAGCAGACCTTGACCCGGAGCAACCTTCAAATAACGCAGAAGTTTATGGGCAGCTTGCAGATGAAGATCAGTGGGTGAATCCATGAATTGGCTCAAATTCTGGACTGCATAGCTGATGTCTGGGCGAGTCATTGTGAGATAAATTAATTGACCAATGAGGCGTAAGTGGTAGCATCAGCAAGAGAGACACCCGAGTGTTTGCTGAAATGAAGGTTTTGATCCATGGGCAATTTAACTGGTCGGGCACCAAGGAGACCCGAATCTACCAATATGTCCAGAATGTACTTTCGTTGGCTAAGGTGAATGCCATGCTTGGACCGAGCCACTTCGAGACCTAAGAAGTATTTGAGGTTGCCGAGGCACTTGATCTTGAAATGGTCAGCTAGAAAAGCTTGGAGAGAATCAATGACAGTGAGATGTGAGCTTGCAACAATAATATCGTCAACGTATACTAAAAGAGCTGTAAAAGACTGAGCTGTAGAGTGAGTAAATAAACTGTAGTCGGCCTTGGATTGGATAAATCCAAACTGAAGAAGAGCGGAAGAGAATTTCGAATACCACTGGCGTGAAGCTTGCTTGAGGCCATAAAGGCTCTTGAGGAGTTTGCAAACTTGGTGAGGCGGGCCATGGGAATAACCGGGAGGTCTTTTCATGTAAACTTCCTCATCCAAAGTGCCATGCAAAAAGGCATTGTGCACATCAAATTGACGAAGAAACCAGCCCTTCACAGCAGCCAAAGCAAGAAGACATCGCACGGTAACAAGCTTGGCAACGCGTGAAAACGTCTCATGATAGTCAATGCCCTCTTGTTGGGTATACCCTTTAGCAACAAGACGAGCCTTGTATCTTTCAATGCTTCCATCAACATTATATTTGATTTTAAAAATCCATTTGCACCCAATAGCCTCTTTGTCTGGTGGAAGATCAGTGAAAACCCAAGTCTGATTGAGTTCCAGGGCACTTATTTTAGAATCCATGGCTTTACGCCACTGAGGATCACTAACAGCCTCATGATATTATATGGGTTCAATGTGTGAGGAAATAGATGTGGTGAGTGCCTTGAAAGAAGATGAAAGTTTATGGTAAGATAAAGTGTTAGAAAGGGAGAAGCACGTATCTGGTTGCAACTTGGAAGAAGATTGAGCAGGTAGGTTGGACATTGCCTGCCGGCAGTGATAGTCTTGCAAAAAGTGAGGTGCTGTTCTCAGTCTAGTGGATCGGCGAGGTGGAGCAGCAACTAAAACAGGGGATAATTGTGAAGATATGGGAGATAAAGATGAATCTGTAGTGGTGACAGCAGGTGGTGTAGAGGATGTAGTAGGTGAAGGAGATGATGAGGCAGGAATAGAGAAATCTGTGATGGGAGACTCAATGGAATTAGGAAGAGAGACATTTGTGATGGGGGTAGATTGAGTGGAAATATGTGGGAAGGAAGGAAATTCTGGTGTGGCCGAAAAAGGGTAGGTAAGAGTATCTGGAAGTGGTGTGGTGTAAAAAAAATCATTGGTGGGGTGAGATGATTCTGTGATGGTTTTTAAAGGAAATAAAGTCTCATGGAAGATGACATTTCGTGAGATAAAAATTGCCTGAGTGTTAAGATCCAAGAGCTTATATCCTTTGACCCCAAAAGGATAGCCGATGAATACACATGGGCGGCTCCTTGGGTCAAATTTCTTTCTCCCTTGACTGAGAGTAGATGCAAAGGCAAGACATCCAAAAACTTTCAGGTGGCTGTATGTAGGTATGGTGCGAAATAAAAGCTCAAAAGCTGTCCTATTTTGGAGTAAAGGAGTAGGGACCCGGTTGATAAATATGTGGCTGTTAACACACATTCATTCCAGTATTGCATAGAAAGGCCAGACTGAAATCTAAGAGCGCGAGCAACTTGTAAAAGGTGTTGATGTTTGCGCTCGACAATACCGTTTTGTTGGGGCGTTTCAACACAAGTGCGGTGGTGGATGATGCCCTTTTTAGAGTAAAATTCAGGGAGATGAAATTCCAATCCATTATCACTACGAATCACTTTAATTTTGAGATTGAATTGTGTCTCCACTAAGGCATAAAAAGACTGCAAACAATGTTTGACATCAGACTTGGATTTTAGCATGTAAGTCCAAGTACTCCTAGAAAAATCTTCCACTATAGTGAGGAAGAACCGAGAACCATCATGGGCAGTAACAGAACACGGCCCCCACAAATCACAATTCACAAGTTCAAAAAGGGAAGAAGAAATATGTGTGCTATCATTAAAAGGTAATTTTCGTTGTTTAGCTAAGGACAAATAAGACAAGGAAAATGTGACTGAAGAGTAGTGGTTACAGCGGAATCATTAATCAATTTGAGTCTAGTGGTGGAGAGATGACCAAGACTGTAATGCCATAAATCAAAAGGAGCAAAATCCTTAACAACAGATGCAGAAATTGAGTTTTGGTGAAGAGAGTGTTTGGCTAGGGTGGTACTGAGATATGATGGCAGCACCTTCTCTTTCAGCAGATAATAAAGGCCATTAGCAACCTTACCCTTCCCAATCGTCGTCCAAGTTGCAAGGTCCTGTATAAAACATTCATTAAAACAAGGCAGCAATGTAATTGTTCTGAAAGTTTTCGGGCAGACAGCAAATTGAAAGTAAATGATGGCACACACAGGACATCGTGTAAAACCATAGTATCAGTCAATTGAACAGTTCCAATATGTGATACTGAAGCAATTTCACCATTCGGGAGTTTAACAGAATATGCTGCTTTGGAATTGGTAGATGTGAAAAAAGAGGTGCTACAGACCATATGGTCTGTAGCTCCCGTGTCAATGATCCAAGGGGGATATGAAGATGTGTGTGAAAATGAGTTGGAAGCAGAGATACAGATAGATATACCGGCCATGGCAGATGAGTGTTTAGAAAGTTTATGAGAAATAGTCTGAGTATGATTGGCTGAAGGAGAGGCTGCTGAGTGATCCTTAGTTTTGAGCAAAGCCAAGATTTCTTGATATTGCCCCTTTGTCAATGAAATCGGGTCTGCGCTGTCCTCTTCAGAATCAATTTGAGATTGTCCAGACACTTGATTCGCATATGAGCCTAAGCCATTTTTGTTATGGCGTTTGCGACTCGGGGGGTATCCATGGAGTTTGTAACATTTATCCATGGAGTGTCCTGACATATGGCAATGAGAACAGACTGGTGCCTCTGCGTTACCTGCCTTAAAGCAGTTGTCCAATGAATGCCCAGTGCTCTTACAGTGAGTACAGAATGGCCTGTCCTTCTTAAGATTGGCAGAATACCGATTGTTGCCTTTGAAATTTCCAGAGTTCTTTCGAGTAAACATAGCAATAGATTCCATACTAGAAGAATTTTAGAGCATCTGTCTTTGCCTTTCCTGTTGCTGAATGTATGAAAATACTTTATTCACAGCAGGTATAGGCTCAATCAGCATCACCTGATCTCTCATATTAGAATAGGAATCGTGTAAACCCATAAGAAACTGTATAACACAGTCACGTTGATAATGTTCAACAAAGGTTCGTAAATTACCACAGCTACATTCAGGTAGTGGGTCATAAACTGAGAGTTCATCCTATAAGGTCTTCATCTTACCGTAGTAAGTGCTTACTGTGTCATCACCTTGTGTTAAGTTGGTCAGAGCTTTCTTGAGCTCATAAATGTGAGGCCCATTCTGCTGTGAAAACCTCTCTCGTAGCTCACTCCAGATTTCTTTTGCATCGTCTACAAATGCTACACTAGATCTGAGAGGTAGACCAATGGAATTTTGAAGCCAAGACACCACCATATCGTTGCATCGCTCCCAGCAACCGAAAAGAGAATCGCTGGTGCTATTTGGTCTGTGAAAAGTCCCATTGATGAATCCTATCTTGTTCTTGGCCCGAAGAGCCCGTTGCATGGCTCTTGACCAGGTTGCATAATTCTCAGTGGTGAGCAGCTCTGTTACGAGCACGGTTCCTGGACTATCTGAATTTTCCAGGCGGTAAGGATTTGCAGGGTCAGACAGATTGCTGTATTTGCCGGGTGTAATAGAGACAACTACTTCTTCGTCGTTAATAGACATCACTCCCTCTGATACCATGTCAGAAATGGCAGTGGAGAAGAAAACGGGAAGAAAGCAGAGAAAAGGAAGACGTTGGAGAATCTGCTGTATATTGCAAATTGCTCTTGAAGGGAGGCTGTATACAAACTATATAACCAACGAATAAAAGAATGATTCTAACAACCTAGGGGTAAAAGCCAAAAATGCCCTCTAACAAACTCTCTAACAAGCTGTACATGGAAGAGTATTGACAACAGAACAATCGACGTCTTGGGCGTAGCATCAGTGGTGGAAACTTCATTCTCTAATACAAACTGGAGGCTACTTCAGCTTCAACAGGATCTCTCCACGATGGGGGAGGGGGAATACCCCAACTAAGCGCTTTTGTCTTTTCCACCCATTGCTCCACATCCGTTTCTTGAGTAAGAGGGTCCATAAGCACTAGACGAAAACGCAGGAAGGCAGGATGGCAAAATAGGTGAGAGAATAGGCCCCAACGGTGGTGAAAGAGGAGGAGAAGGAAGGGTATAAAATGCTCCAAAAGGCAATAGACACACCAGGGGATGGAAAAGACAATGTCGGGCTGCGTCGGATGGCCATAGGGGGCGCCAGCGCTGCCCAGATCTACCAGGAAGTGGGAAGAAAAGTGACCATTGGAAAAACAAAAAGCTGAACGACACGAGTTGTATGGAGAGAAACCACTCTGGGTTGTACGGAGAGAAACCACGCGCGGGCAGATGCTGCGCTTGTTTTATGCATAATACACTTTTTGAAGGGACCATAATACATGGGTACCATAATACACTTTTTGAAGGGACCAAACATAGAAGTCAGACGTGTAAGTTTGAATTCGAACAATTGGCAGTACAATATATACATAAAAGATCCCGGAGAAAAATAAGAGGACTTTGAACACTCCTAGTTTGTTCACCCAAATATCCGGGATTAAAAGACACATGTTTCGAACTTATACATCATTTTGTCTGAAAAAATGGGTTAATTTTTCCACAAGAACACTTCTCTTGTCAAAATGGTATATGACACTCAGATAATATTACAATTTTGTACGATAATGAGTCTACCCCATGGTTATAGGCCGACTTTTCCTTCTCCCAGACTAACGCAAAGTTTCCCTCAAGAGAAATAATTTTTCATCAGTAATTATTTTTAATATGAAAATTAGATTTTGAATTCGTAAGTGAAGTATTTTACTTGTTAACATATAACTTCCCAAAATTTTAATTAATTATTAGTCTTTCGCAGCTGGACTGATCCTTGGCTCGTGGACTAGTTATATAGCGTAACCCAAACTTGGTTAATAACTTGTGTTTGAACATACTACTCTTAAGAGACCATGTTCTCCTTTGAGATCAACAGTCTTTCGCCTGCGAACTCATACGTACCTACCACGACATGACATAAGTGAGATATAGTGCGGTATGAAGTTGGAGAACTTACTTGGCTCAGGCTACTAGAATGTAATCCTCAAGTGCGACACGGTGACTAGAATATTCATCATGCACTTTAATAGTGGGTGGGAATCTTTTATCTAGTGATCTGCGAGATGGACCCTGATTTAGAGGAGAAGCATGCCATAAACACCTGGGTACAAAGCAAAAGCGTGCAAGTGTTTTGTAATGACACGTAGTTTTGTAATGAAAATGACTCCTTTGCGGCAGAGCATGCAGTGAGACGGTTGAGAGTGAGTGGTACTCGTAGTGCAATTACAGATTGCACCGGGAGCCTGAATATTGGGCAACACATGTAGAAGTTTCAGGCCATCCTTGTGCTTTTGAACTGTGTCAGTGCTGCTGATCTGTACTAGCTCGCTGTCAATCCTCTCTCTAAAAACCATACATGCTGGACGAGATAATTGCGTGCGCTTCAAATATTTCAATCGTATTTGCTACTTCAAAAAATTACTTCGATGCTTTTTCGTGTGAGAGAACATGGGGAAGTATGTGGAAATGCCGTGGTTTTAACATTAGCGTTACTGATGGCGATGATAGCAGGGGAGATATTAGAAGGGCGAAAAATCGAGAATTTCCATGGTGGTGGAAGTGTTAGGGGAGGTGCAGGTGCAAGTGGTAGTGTAGGTGTAGGTGGAGGCATTGAAGGAAGCGTAGGCAGTGACGGGATTGGAAGTGTTGGGGAGCTGTAGGTGCAGGTGGTGGTGGCATAGGCACATGTGGTGGTGTAGGTAGCGGTGGGGTAGGGGTGGTGCAATTGATGGTGTTGGTGGACATAGTGTAGGTGCTGGTAGTGGTGCTATGGTGGCAGCAGTGAAACTGTTGTGGATGGTGTAGGTGGGGGTGTGGGTAGTGGGGGCGGTGGAAGTGTTGGGGTAGGTGCAAGTGCAGGTGCGAGAGGTGGTGTTAGGGGTAATGTAGGTGGTGGTGGGGGCAGTGGCATTGTTTGAGGTGTTGGAGGAACTGCAAGTGGTGGCGGCGGTGGCGATGGAAGTGTTGGGAGAGGTGTCAGTGCGAATGGTGGTGTTGGGGGTAACATATGTGGAGGTGGAGGTGTTGGGGGAGGCATTGAAGGGAGTGTAGGTGGTGCTGGAGGTGGAGGTGCAATTGGTGGTGTAAGTGATGGTTAAGGCGGAGGTGTAAGAAGTGGTGTGAGTGGAGGTGCAGGCATTGGAGGAGGCACGAGTGTTGGCACTAGTGGTGGTGTAGGTGGAGGTATTGAAGGAGGTACTGGTGGTGGTGGTGTGGCTAGTGGGGGTGGTTGAAGTGTTGGGGGAAGTGCAAGTGCGAATGGTGGTGTTGGGGGTAGCCTAGGTGCAGGTGCATGTGGAGCTGTTGGTGGAGGGAGTGAAGGTGGCGCCAGTAAAGGGAGTGTAGGAGGCACTGGAGGTGGAGGTGTAGGAGGAGGTGCAGTTGGTGAAGGTAGTGTAGGTGCTAGTGGTGGCGGCTATGGAACTGTTGGGGGAGCTGTAGGTGGTGGAGGTGCCGGTGGTGGTGTTGGTGGAGGTGAATGCATTGGAGGAGGCATGCGTGTTGGCGCTGGTGGTGGTGTAGGTGGAGGTATTGGAGGAGGTGTATGTGCGAGTGGTGGTGTTGGTGGTAGTGTAGGTGGAGGTGTTGGTGGGGGCGGTGGCATTGGAGGAACCGCAGGTGGCGGTAGAAGTGTTGGAGGAGGTGCAGGTGCAAATAGTGGTGTTGGGGGTAGCATAGGTGTAGGTGCAGGTGTTTGTGGAGGCACTAAAAGGAATGTTAGTGGCACTGGCGGTAGTGGTTTAGGAGGAGGTGCTGGTAAATGTGTAGGCATTGGAGGAGGCGTGAGTGTTAGCGCTGTTGGTGGTGGAGGTATTGGAGGAGGTGGTGGTGGTGGCGTGGGTAGTGGCACTAATGGTGATTGATTCTACAATCTGGAGGCTCTCAAAATCAAAATGAGGTGATGTAGGTCATGCACATTATAATAATGTTTTGATGCATATTCTGTATATAATGCTAATGAGCAATATCTCGTACTATAATAAGAATATGTTTTGATGCATATTCGCCGCTCGGGGGTTCTCCCCCTGTTGTGTTGTGTTCTATTTTTTTTTTAATTTCGAAAATGACAGGTGTCAAGTTGTGATTGGTGCTGACGTGTCTAATTTTGACACGTCAGTATTTACCGTTAGGGTTTCAAACGACACATAACGGAAGAACATATTTGCGCCTGAAAGTATACCTCAGGGGTATGAAAATGACTTTGTTTACCTCAGGGGCATATTTGCTCTTTCCGCATACCCCAAAGGCAAGGGGTGCATTTAAGCCAAAATATTAAGGTAGCAGCGGGGAGTCAAAAAGTGTCTTCGGCGCTAAATGAATTTTTCCCGGAACTCGGTGCTAAAATGAATCTTAGCACTAAGCATTTAAATCACTTACTTTATTAAAGATCTTGCTGGCGCTATTTCGTTTTAAAGCTAACTTGATGATCACATAAATCATAAAATAATGATCATAAAAATGTTTCTTCTCATATTTTAAAATAGAAAATATTAAAAACATTACTTAATCTTTTATGGACTATTGTTGTAATCAATATTTGATTTACTCATATACCATAGTATAATATGATATATCATGTTATAATAATATCATGCATGAGTTATGTATGTACCTTCCTAAAGACTAAATTATAGCCTCTAAGACTATATATTAAGTTATGTACTTTAATTGCATAAGCTAATCTCACTTTAAGTACCTACATACTTATTGCTTATTTAAATATGCATATACTTATAATCTATTTTTTTAAAGTCTTGTTTTATTATATAATAAATTGAGTCACAATACATGTAGGTACACTTATATACTTATACATATCACATTGTAGTAAAAACAAATTTCATATAACATTGTTGTCACAATACAATATATATATATATATATGTGTGTGCTAATTAACCTAACTACTTTATATGTCATAGCCTCTAAGACCATATATTAAGTTATGTACTTTAATTGCATAAGCTAATATCACTTTATGTTCAATTTATTGGATTATGTTAATGACATATGAGTGTACATTTCACTTTATGTTCAATTTATTTACATACTTTGTATATATACTAACATAAAATATATAAGTAAAAACAATTTATAACATCTTTTTTTACCGCCGTCATAACAAGTGCCGCTAAAAGTCACGTATAGCGGCATTAAAAGATCACTGTTAAAATTCTTCTGATTTTTAACAGCGGTCTTTTTAACGGTGGTTAAGACAAACACTATTGAAAGTAACCTATAGTGAAGCTTTCTATGACCGCCGTTAAAAAGACCGCTGTTAAATAATTTCATTTTCTTTTAACAACGGTATTTTTAACGGCGGTCACAAAAAACGTTGATGAAAGTCACTTACAGCGGCATTTTCTATGACCACTGTTAAAAAGACCGCTGTTAAATAATTTCATTGTCTTTTAACAGAGATCTTTTTAACGACGGTCACGATAAACGCCGCTGAAAATCACCTATAGCGGCGCTTTTTATGACAGTTGTTAAAACGACTGTTGTTAAAAACTTAATTGATTTGTTATACATGTATGTACCTACCTAATGACTTTATATGTACGTACCTACTTAATGACTGAATCATGGAGACTGAAGGTTATGGAAGGCGTGTTGGCTGTACAACAAGTTCAAAAACAACACAGTAGAATTTGGAAGGTCATAGCCACACGCACCAGCCGGCCTCCTAGTCCTAAAGGAAAGCATCCAAATCTGGATTCCAAACGGCAGCAAAATTGGAGCAAACTCCACATGAGATGAGACGTTCCATTTTCTGGACGAGTCTATTGGTGGCGCAGAGTGTCTGCTGTCCGTGACTTGGTGTTGGCAATGTAAATGGACGCCTTCCCTAACTTGGGCGGGATTTTTGCATAGTGGCAAGCCTGAACCTAGCGTAGCCCAGTTTGTACATAGAGTCAAAGCTTCATTTTTCCTTTTGGGGCCCTTTGCCCGTAACGTAATTAGATCTAACGATCGAGTTAGATCCCTGCCTAGAATAAACTACTATGGAAATTATGGGCTGACTACAAACCCAAACCATGAACAAATCCAATTGAGTAGGAGAATGGACGTACATGATCCGTACTGGTTATGAATTACCTTTGCTACATGAGAGATGAGTCTATCTTCTGACTATTCATCCCCCATTTCCCACTCAGGATGGCTTGGAACTCTCAAACCCATTAATCCATCTAGACCCATTTTCTCATTTGGAAATGAGAAGAAGTTGGAAAGGAGATTGAAGTTCTTCAAGACCTACAGAGAAAAAGATGGAAATATACCGAATCCCGGGAAAAAAATTATGTCATTTGAAATTGGACACTTTTGGTACAAGATAAGGGGGCTTTTTTTTTTTGGGGGGGGGGGGGGGGCTGTGAGCTTGGTACGAGACTAGTTGATTACGAAAGGTGTGATACAAAATGAGCAAATTAAAAGTGTGGACAGTGGATAAAAACAGGTTCATATTATCCCTTTTCCTTATCAATTTGCTCTCTAAAGGGTCATTACTTTATTCCTTTGAAAAAGCTCTAGCTTCTTCACCTTTTGGCTCTTAAGATACCTTTTATATTCAGCTTTCTTTCTCTGTTTTCTTTTACCCCACCACCACATATATGACTATATAGAGTGGAACATATACAAAGTAAATTTAGGTGGTTCGATAATTCTTCCTTCCTTTTCATTTTTTGAAGGACGGAAAGCCCCACCTACAGCTCCTTTATGATAAAGGTTTAGGGTCGTCGGTCTACTAAAAAAATTTTGTCCACATATTTTAAGCAAAGATGAAATTAATAATCTGCCTCCACTGAGTTAGACGAAACTCGTTAGGGAAACAGTGTTTTAAAGAAGGAGCCTAATCATTTCCAATGAAAGAATCATTTAGTTGATGCAATCCTTGAATGTAGAAGTCTATTTATGGAGAGCCAAATCTTTGAGATTACAAATGGGTAATCTCCATAGGGTTACCTTAAAACCAAGGATTTCAATGTGATAAATAGAAGGAATGTTTTAGAAGTTGTTCATCGACCAAAAAATAGTACCCACAAGGAATTATTCTTAAGAATTCCTCAAATAGTAGATAAGGCTTTAACTCTAACACAACGATAGAGCTCTTTCTCAAATTTGTTGTTCAAATCTTAACATATTTTGAATGTTATAAAGTTCACCTTATTCGATAATTAATACAGATAATGCAATATGATTATTTAGCATAAAATATATAGAATACTGAGAAAATGATAAGGCTATGCACCACAAGGCACAACCGACACAAGTTGCCAAAGTGGGTTATTGACATATATACCTATAAAAAAATGAAATTATAATCAGGTTATACGGTGTTGCTTAATTATTGAAAACGAAAATTGGGCGACTTATTGAATATCCTGTTTCATCCACCACCTTCTCACAATGTTCTTGAGAGACCCATGACTTGCATCACCCACAAGTTTCCTTTTCCTCAAATTACATTATTCCAAAGCATAATTCAATTTTTGACCCAACTTTTAAAAATCAATAAAATATTATACTATAATGGTAAACGGGACTAAACCATGCGTGCAATATATGCTTATATTATTGTCTTCCCTTTAATTATTATGAAATGACCACCATCCAACTTGTAACACTATTCAATTCGCCTCAATCCGGGAAAGAGTCATATACTTCTATATCTTATGATGCGGTACTGATTAATGTAGGCCAGAATTAGGGGCCTCCGACCCACAAAGTTCTTGTCATTTCTTTTTCGTTTGGTTAGAAAAAATTAAAAATCAATATCTAAATTTTAATGCAATAAAAAATATTGGTCTGAATTTTTTAAAAACACAAATAAATATTTGAAGTTTATATGTTTTGAATTTTTAACTGCCTCCTTTCGACTTTGGATGAATGTTAACAACTATATTGCTTACCTATCACTCCTCTCACATTCTATTCGATGATCGTAACTCTCATTATGCTAGCAAATAAAATCTCATCCGCTGAGAAAATAAAATAAAATCTCATCCGACTCAGCAAATATCATGTCATCCAGCTAATAGATCACCTGTTTGATTAGACACGTCACTCTTCTCACATCCTACTCAATGAGTAACTCCCATTATGCTAGCGAATAAAATCTCATCCGAATCAGCAAATATCACGTCATCCAGCCGACAAATCACCTGTGTCATTAGACACATCTCACATACACACACTTGCCCGCTGTTTTTGCATTCTATCTCCCTGCTCCCTCGAGTTTGAGATTTGTCCTCCTCTTTCTATTGGAAAAGTCAAGGTTGTTTTATCTGTTAATGTAGGTGGCTTGTTTTGGTCAAGTCTATAGGAGTAAATTGGATTTTTACCGAGTCTTTTGTAAGTTATCACTTTGTTAGAAGTTAGTGGCGGCAGTCTAGTTGTTAGTTGTTATTAACTCTTTAAATAGAGCATTTATTGTACGTCGTGTTATCGAATAGTTGAGAGCAATAAAAGTTCAGTTCATCGTGTCCAATACTCAACAATGATATCAGAGCCAAAGAATCAAAAGAAAAATGTTTGTGAGATAGCGTACAGAGTAGTAGCTTTACTTCTATTTCAATTTTTTGGGGTAAACTCATAGTTAGCCCCATATCTTTGGGGCAAAATCAACTTACTACCCTTATTTTTCAAACCAACAATTTGAGACTCCTATGTTTCAAAATCACTCAATCCTTGCCCCCGTTAAATTTCACCGTCAAATGAGACGGTTTTGCGAACACGTGCGTTTCACGTGCATCTACTACACCTAAAATGACGAATATACCCCGAGTAAGTAATTTTCATTTACGTCGTTGCCCTTCTCTTGTTCGCGCCCAATGAAGACCAATTGGATGCCCAAATCCAATTCTATCGTGCCCTAGACGAAGCAGCAGCAAGAGGAAAAAACCTCTCCACCCTTCGCGACGCCAACCTCTCGTGTCCTTTCCAAGGAGCCCGAAACTTGTTCACCCAAGAAGCCTTGCTCACCCATTGCAAATCTGTCGAGCCCTCCCATTGCAGATCTGTAAGTGGCCTCCCTCTGTAGAAGTCGATTTAGCTCGGCTTTTTCCCCATTTAGTTCGGCAATTGAATCTGAAGGAGAAGAAGACTCAAGGGTAACCCCATTTTGCTTTCCCCATTTAGTTCGGCTTCATATTTGTGGGAATTTGGATACAACTGTTGGGATTTTGGGAATTGCGATGAGGATTTCGCATCAAGTGTTTTTAATTTAGTATGCAGTTTGTAATTTTTGATGCTGTGAAATGTGAGTTTAGATAGTTAGTTATAGTCCTTTTAGGGGGTCGAAAAGTGATTGGGACGAATGAAACACATATTTTGTGGCCGACAACATGTGGTCCCG
This sequence comes from Myrica gale, assembly GCA_963930655.1. Lineage (NCBI taxonomy): Eukaryota > Viridiplantae > Streptophyta > Magnoliopsida > Fagales > Myricaceae > Myrica > Myrica gale. Next base: position 13,663,238 of record OZ005614.1, read on the forward strand.
TGTTCATTGTCTGGAATTTTTATTTTTTTGGGTCGTGTAGCATGTGGTCCCTGCTTGTGTCATTCCTAATTCATCTGTCTACTTGTCTCCCATTTGTTTAGCTAATTCTTTTGCTTTATGTTTCTTGTACTGGTATTTGCATTATTTTAAGTTGGGCACTTGACTCTTCTGTTTGTTGATATTACTGCTGAATGCTATTATATGTATTTTCTATGAAAAGTTTTACAAGCAAAGAATAATGGATCGACAGCTTTAATGAAAAGTGATTTTTGTGATAGGTCCCCATGGCAGTAGATTCTTTTGTGTTTAAGGTCCACTACGGGGGTAGATTTGATAGGTCGAATGGTGGGTGCGTATACGTTGGCGGGAAGATGGCTATGCACCCAGATCCTTACGACTGCGACTGCCTATCATACATAGAGATAGAAGCACTTGTGAAAGAATATGGGTACAAGCATGGTGACCTATTGTTTTACGTGGACCCAGAGCAGACCCTCTCTGATGGGCTGCGAATTATCTCAGGGGACCCTGATGTGCTTCAGATAGTGGTTGCACACGGGGGTAAACAGATCGTTGTCATATACATTGTTGGTTTCGAACCTGCACCTACTACTGAACCGGTGGACGACGTTGATGAAGAACGTGAGAGGCGCCGTCTTGGGATTGGAACCTGGTGGTGGGATGATACACTTAGTTCCGATGATGACCTCTTCGACCTTAATCTAAATGCCAACGATAATGTCGATGCTGTTGCGTGCGAGGAAAATGTGAATGTGAGTCCTTCAGCTTCTGAGTTGGGCGGTCCCGATTTAGCTGAGGTGGGAGGACATTCATTCGATGTTGGTGGACCTTCGTTTGAGGTTGGTGGACCTTCTGGTAGGTCATATGAGGAGACAGAAGCTGCAGTTGCAGGATTAGAAGACCTTTTTGTCACACCTCCTCCATCACCCGATGGTAAAGAAGCCAGGAAAGATGATGGTAAGCAATGAATTCACTTATTAAATGCATTAATAATTAATTATAGTTTGGCTTGTTACAACATGTTAGTATTATTTTGTAACATAATAATTTCATTTTCTAACTTTGTTGTTACAGGATGTATGTCAGATATGATTCCATCTGATTTACTTGTCTCCCCGCCACATAGCGATGATGACGTTGTTGCACCCTCTCGATGTGCACCTGAGTTTATTGAACGTGACTTAGGGTCAGTAACCCTAGTGAAAGGGATGAAGTTCCTGTCTGCTGCACTGTTTAAAGAGGTCGTGAAGGAGGCAAACATCGCTATAGGGAAGGACATCCGCTTTCATAAAAACACTGGCGATTAGGTGGTCATTGTTTGTAGGTCAGAGAAGTGCAAGTACAGAGTATATGGTAGGAAGATACCGAGGGAACTATCTTTTGAGATCAGGGATATTCAGCCTAAACATAGATGTCCTAGAAGATATAGGCTTTCTCAGATCAGCTTTAGATGGATCGCGAAAAAGATGATCGACCAGATAAAAAGCCAACCTAACATGTCTGTATCTGTTATATACGACGAGGTGAAGCAGAAATGGCAATGTGAGACAAAGTTGCAGAAATGTTACCGGGCGAGGAAGAGGGCTTTAGAGCAGATCTACGGAACCCACAGGGAACAATATGGGAAAGTGTGGGACTATTGTGTTACCATACGGGATACCAATTGGGGCTCTTGTTTGATAGTAATGACGGGCCGAATTACACCAGAGCTGCCACTGTTCTTTCAACGGTTGTATGTATCTTTTAACGCAATGAGGACGGGGTTCAAGACGGGTTGTAGGCCCCTTATTTGTTTGGACGGTTGCTTCTTGAAGGGCGAATTCAAGGGGCAACTTCTAAGTGCAGTAGCGCGGGATGCAAACAACAACATGTATCCCATTGCTTTCGCAATTGTCAAGGCCGAATTGAAGGATAGTTGGATTTGGTTTCTGGAGACATTAATCGGTGATCTGCTCCTCAGGGTGGCTGGACATTGATGTCAGATGAACAAAAGGTGCCGATTTCTTTGACTTGATTACTTATTTTATATGTTTCTTCCTTTACATACGTCTTATAAATTCTAATTGTTTGTGTAGGGTCTTGTTCCAGCATTTGACGTAGTCATGCCAGGTACAGATCATCGATTTTGTGTGCGACACCTTTATGCGAACTTTAGGGATGCTGGTCACCGCGGAGTAGCACTTAAGGATAAACTGTGGGGTGCAGCGATAGTGTATACAGAGTCCGAGTTCAATCAGAAAATGGATGAATTGAAGGCATTTAGTCCTACGGTGCACGAGTACCTAAGGAAAATTGACCCAAGCAAGAGTGATCTTGTGGTCAACAACCTCTGTGAGTGCTTCAAATCGTATGTTTTGCAAGCACGAGACAAGCCAATTATTTCTATGGTTGAGATGATACGGAAGAAGTTGATGAAAAGGTATCAGCAGAAGAGGGAGGGGATACAGAGTTGTACTAGTAGGTTGTGCCCACAGATAGTCAATAGGTGAAGAGGCAAGCCACTGCCTTCCTATGTATGCAGGGGATGGTTTTTTTGAGGTGGAGTGTCATTTGAAGCAATACGTGGTAAACGTTCAGAGGAAGACATGCTCTTGTCGGAGGTGGGATCTTACTGGGATCCCGAGTCCACACGGGTTTGCTGCCATCGTCTATGATGGCAGCAAACCCGGAAGACTTTGTTGACTGATTCTATACTACGGAGTCATATCGGAAGGCATATTAACCCGTCATTTATCCAGTTCCATTTCAGGAACAATGGGTACATACTGCGTATGAATCGCTGAATTCTCCCCCATCAAGGGCTCAACCTGGCAGACCTAATAGCTTCAAAAGCAGCAGGAGTAGGTGTAAGGTGCTCTTGGGGGCCCCCTGGTCGTGGAGGTGTTCAGTTTCAAGTTTCGCAGCCCCCTCCGAGCAGTGGACCAGCAGACAAGGGTAAAGCTCCAATTACAAAGTCTAAGGGAGTGAAAGACAAAGGGAAAAAACCTGTCTGGCAGCTATAGGACTTTATTGGGAGATACATGATTGAGTTGTGGATACATGTTACTGATATTTTATGGGGAATGTAATTGCAGCTACTTATGTTGGATGTAAATGACAACTACTTCTTTTTGGTTATAAATGACAGCTAGTTATTTTGGATGTAAGTGGCAGGTACTGATATTTTGGATGTAAGTTGGCCGGTAGTTATTTTGCATGTAAATGGCAAATGCTTATTTTGTATCTAAATGGCAGCTGCTTCTTTTTGGATGTAATTGACAGCTACTTATTTTGTTGTGATGCAGAAACAAGCCACTCATTTGCTTGTTGGCACTTTGTTCTTTATTAGCAGTGAATTTTAGTTATAACTATCAAGAGATTTGTAGATATGTAATCAGATACCCATTTACAGAAACACTTGTCACGTTTACAATATGAGCTATACATGCAAAAATACAAATTCAGTACTGAATAAACATGACTTTGGACACTAAAAATAAATACCTCATGCGGCTAACATAAGCCTCAAAGGGGTACACAATCCGGTACTGAATATATGAACAACAAAAATTCCAAAAATAAGAAACAGGCAAAAACCTAAAGCAGCCCTATAACCACTCATCTTAACATCTGAAACCCTTCTTTCCACATCAATCTCCTGCCTATGTTGCACGATTATAGCATCAATTTTAGCTCGATTTTGCACATTCAACTTCTCAATTTCTGTGCAATGCTGCTTCGACATATTTACGATCTCTTCTCGATGTTGCTCAGTCATGGCAACAATTAGTTCACTTTTATGTTGGAGCTCTCTCTCAAGTGATTCCCAAGTACACTGTTCACTAAGCGACTGTATAATGCAAAGCTCAGAGTTGTCGAATAACCCTTCGTCCATACGAACACATTTTAGGATCTCTCCATGCAAAATAGTTGCAGTGACCTCCGTCCTGTGATTTAAAAATTACACAGAGCTAATAAAGAGTACCACAGAACAAACCAAACCCTTTAATAAAGATTCCTAACTAATTGATGTACATTACTATAACATTATTAAACATGCAAAACCAATTGATGTTCATTACCAGAACATTAGTAAACATTACCAGAAAATACATTAGCAACCAATTAAAAAATAAAACACTAACCTTGAATTTCACACAACCCCAAAATCGTCTCCCAAAGTTTTCATCCGTAAAGGCAATAGTCAATTTTGCTTTCAGATCACAATAACATTTTGGGCCCTCTGTAGAGGCTCCACTTTCAACACTTCCCAAGCTACCAGTTATGTATGAAACAGACATCTCAATGGTTGGAAAAACCGTGCAGTACCTTAATTCAGTGTAATAAGAGTAAATAAAGAAATTGCAATGGGAAGCTTTATCTTTAAGGGGAAGATTTAACAAAATTGCAAGGGGAAGCTTTAACAAAATTGCAGCGAATAAACCATCCACTTTCACAATCAATAGCACGGTTTCTTTGAAAATTGGGAACCTAGATCTAGGTTCTTCTCTTACTGTTTTTTGTAGTCATCTTGAAGTTGTTTCATCTTGATGGTCTCTAAAGGAGGAATGAGCAAATGGGAACACCAGACGAAACCGAGAAAAACCGAAAACACCGCACCAAACCAAGCAAAAAAAGAAACAAAAAAACCCAAGCAAAAATGGAGTCGACTGCTACCTTCTCCAATGACAATGGATTGTAGGAAGCTAAAGGCAGAAGCTCAATGAACCGAAGGTCTTGGGTAGAGAGGTTGAAGCTGAGGTCGTGCGACTGTGCGAGGCAGAAGCTGAGTTCGTGTGAGTGGGGGGGAGCTGAGTTCGTGCGAGAGATGGGTTAACTAGATCTCACACTTACTGAGGGTAGATTCGTCATTTTAGGTGGAGTAGACGCACATGTTCGCGAAAACGTCTCATTTGACTGTGAAATTTAACCGAGGGGGGGAGAGGATTGAGTGATTTTGAAACATAAGAGTCTCAAATTGTTGGTTTGAAAAATAAGGATAGTAACTTGATTTTGCCCCAAAGATATGGGGCTAACTATGAGTTTACCCCCAATTTTTTTGTGCAACAGCAATACACGATGGCTTATGAAAACTTTGTGCAACTAGCTATTCCACGTTTCGATGTTTCTATAGTCATTATGATCATTGAAGCATGTTAATGGAGAACTTTCTACGATCCAAAGAGTATTGGCAGATTGTTGAAGTTGGAGTAGTAGAACTAGCAAATGGTTCTGCAGTCACGAACCAACAAAAACTGATCTTGAAGGGCAACGGTTGAAGGACCTTGAAGCAAAGAATTATCTCTTCCAAACTATTGATCGCTCAATCTTGAAAACCATTCTAAGCAAAGACTCTGCCAGGCATATTTGGGGTTCCATGAAGAAGTACCAAAAGGATCAACCAGGGCAAAAAGGCAGCAGCTTCAATCACTTTGTTCGGAGTTCAAAACACTTCGAATGAAATCAAGAGAGTCGGTTACAGATTATTTTTCAAGAACAATGACAATCATCAACAAGATGTGGATCCCTGACATCTAGAAAACAGATGTCACGATTGTAGAGAAGATTCTTTGATCAATGGCAACAAAATTTAATTTTGTTCTCTGTTCTATAGAAGCAAATGATATTGATGAAATTTCAATTGATGAATTACAAAGTTCTTTGTTAGTTCATGAGCACAAGATTAACGTGTAGGAGAAAGAAGAATAAACATTGAAAACCTCATAAAAAAATTAATCTATAACAATTAGAGCTGATAGAGGACGAGGTGGAGGTAGAAGAGGTAGAGAAAGCAATTATCATGGAAACAAATAACAACACAAAGATAATCAATTTCAAATAAAAGGAAAAGGACGTGGAGGCCATCACTCAAACACTAATAGACCAAAGTCAACAGACAAATCCAATGTTGAATGCTACAGATGTCATAGGTATGACCATTATTAACTAGAATGTTATTCAAATTTGAATAGACAAAATGGAGAAATAAATAACTTTGCATAAAAGGAAGAAGAAGTCTCTCTTTTGATGCTGCGCTACGTGATGGAAGAAACTCAACAAAACATGTGGTATTTAGACACTAGCTGCAGCAACCACATATGTGGAGATAATGAGACTTTCTATGACTTGGACCAAGCTTTTCGCAACACTGTTCAGTTTGATGACAATTCTACAATTTACGTTATGGAAAAAGGAAAGATAACATTCCAAACCAAAGGAAATTCCACCCACACTATCTCTAATGTTCTTTTTGAGCCAAATTTAAATACCAACTTGGTTAGTGTTGATCAGTTGCAAGAAAAAGGATTCGAGATTTCTATCAAAGATGCAATATGTCAAATTCAAGAAGCAAAGTTGGGATTTTTTCTCAAGTTAACATGACAACAAATCATATATTTCCGCTTTATCTTCATAACGCCACTCATTCATGTTTCTCATCAACATTGAAGGATGGGGCGTGGCTATGACATTTTCGCTATGGGCATTTGAATTTTGGTGGATTAAAAACACCACATCAGAAGAACAAGGTGAAGGGTCTTCCTCGAATTATAGCTCCCTCTCAAGTTTGTGAGTGTGTTGTTAGCAAATAACACCGTATTCAGTTTCCACAAGGAATATCATGGAGAGCAAATGCATTGGAGCTGGTTCATTATGATCACTGTGGGCCAATAAATCCATCTTCCAATAGAGGTAAAAGATACTTTATCACCTTCATAGTTGATTTTAGTAGGAATACAAGGGTGTATATTTTGCAAGAAAAATCTGAAGCTTTTGCAGCCTTTAAAGCGTATAAAGCACTTGTTGAGAAAAGAAGTTGCTAGCCCAATAAAAATACTTTGGACAAATCAGGGTCAACAATACAACTTACAAGAATTTGCAAATTTTGTGAAACCAATGGAATCAAAATGCTTCTTATAGTAGCATACAAGCCTCAGTAAAACGGTGTATGCAAGAGGAAGCATGGAGCGGAAGAAAATCGGCTGTAGATTATTTCAGGATTTTTGGGTGTATTGCCTATGCCCATATTCAAGACCAAAAGAGGAGAAAGCTAGATAACAAGGGAGAAAAGTACATTTTTCTCTGTGTTAGTGATCAGTTAAAAGCTTTTAGTTAATACAATCCTAGCACCAAGAAAATTGTTATTAGTCGTGATGTGATTTTCAATAAAGAAGGAACCTGATTATGGAACAAAAATGGTGTTAAACAACATATTCCAACAAATTTTGATGAATGTGCTAGAACTAGAAACCACTCAAACCAACATGTTGTAGCAGCGGATTAATGCTCACTTCCAACTGAATTAGATGAAGACTAAAGGCCTCAACATGTTTGAAGAAGACCCGCACAAATGATTGATTATGAGGTAACCGATATTAACCAAGATGAGGACCCACTTACACATTTTGCTCTATTTTCAGATTGTGATCCTACCACTTTCAAAGTGGTTGTCAAAGAAGAAAAATGGCGTAAGGCGATGAATGATGAAATTGTAGCCATAGAAAGGAACGACACTTGAGATTTAACTAATCTTTCAAAAGGACTCAAAAAAATTGGTGTAAAGTGGGTGTACAAGACAAAGTTGAAGGCAAATGGCGAAGTTGACAAATACAAAGCACGCTTAGGGCCATGTTTGAAAAATTTAAGAAGTCCATTATGGTTGAATTTGATATGTCTGATCTTTATTTCTCAAAAAATATGTGCAAGAAATTATAGATAGGTTTCAAATGAAGAATTGCAATCCTGTTAACACACGTACCGAAATGAGTATAAAGCTTGTTAAAAATCCTGAAGGAAGAAAAGTTGATAGCACTCTGTACAAGCAAATTGTGGGATACTTGATGTATTTGACAGCAACATGAGCGGATATAATGTATGGCGTAAGTCTGATCAGCAGATACAAGGAAAGCCAAGGGAGATTCATCTCTTGGCAGCAAAAATAATTCTTCAAGACTTGCAAGGTACTGTTAATAATGGTCTGTCCTACAAGAAGAGTGAAAAGTCAGATTCGTTTGACTTTACAGATAATGATTATGCCGGAGACATTGAGGATAGAAAGAGCATATTTAGATATGTTGTCATGATGGGATCAAGAACAGTTTCATGGTCATCAAGGAAGCAACCAATCGTAACCTTATCAACTACGGAAGCAGAATTTGTAGAAGTAACGGGGTGTGCTGTTAGGTAATTTGGTTGCGAAAGATTCTTGAAGAGCTTCATTTCAAGCAAGAATGACCTACTCCCATTTATTGTGATAATAATTTAGCAATAAAGCTCTCTAAAAATCATGTTCTACATGGAAGAAGCAAGCATATTGATGTGAAGTATCATTTATTGAGTAATCTCACAAGAGAAGAAACGATTGATCTCATATACTATAAGAGTAAAGACAAGGTTGCTAACATATTTACCAAGCCCTCAAAGTGCTAGCATTTCAAAAACTAAAAATATGCTTGAGGTTTGTATTTGTTGATAATCCAATTTGAAGGAGGGTGTTTCGGAACTAACCTTCAGTAAACTGAATGTTGAAACAACAGTTTAAGGGAGGGATTGCTGGAAAAGTTAAGGTTGTTTTATCTGTTAATGTACGTGGCTTGTTTTGACCAAGTCTATAGGAGTAAATTGGGTTTTTACCTAGTCTTTTACAAGTTAGCACTTTGTTAGGAGTTAGTGGCGGAAGTCTAGTTGTTAGTTATTATTAACTCTTTAAATAGAGCCTTTTATTGTAAGTCATGTTATCGAATAGATGAGAGCAATAAAATTTCAGTTCATCATGTCCAATACTCAAACTTTCTCGTGATAAGAGTGAGGCATGACAGTTATATATTATGTTTAGAAATCAAGACGTTTATTTTTTTGGGTTAATAACCATTTTCATCCTTGGGTTTTGATCACTTTTAAAAATTTGTCTTAGAGTTTTTGGTTTTATCACGCAGAGTCTCAGAGTTTAGAGATGTTTTCAAAATGATCCTTCTATCCGCTCTCGTTAGCGAATTACCTAGTCAACTAACGTTCATAAACGTTATGATCAATCAGAAAATGACGCGTGTAACAAAATTTATTTAAAAATGCTCCCTAGTTCTATGAGTTTTTTTTTATTGCCTCAAAACTTAGACAATAATTTTTTAAAATTTTCAAAAAAAATATAGTTACCTCCGAAAGAAAATAATTGAAGAAAACCCCTCCCCTAAACGAAGAGAGAATCAAGTACTTAAAAGATTTGCTTGCTTAATAAAAAAATGAAAAGAATCAAGATTTTCCACACCAACCAATTCCTCTTAATCATCTCATTACGAAGCATCAATCTAATTAAGCTTCGATCATGACAAAAACCAATGAGAAATTGTAAAGTTACAGCCAAAAAGTTACATTGTATTACGTGTAATCTCGATCTGAGAACTTTCCAACAATCGGATTTCTACAGTCTCACTCCCAATCTCTTCCAAAAATTCCAATGTAACAATAATACACTATTTCCAAGCTCCAGTCCCGTAAAGAACATTTCTTTCAAAGTTTGAAATTGCCCCACCCAAAAGCAGGATGTTATATAAAATTTGGTATGCAGGAATTGCAAAGATGGCATGCATAGACGTTTCATCCCTCATCATCATATTACTTATATTTGCCTATTTTAATGTTTCTGGGATAAAATTTTCAACGGAATTCTCTTTCCAGTTTTCATTGTTTACTTTACTGTTATAAGTCATTATCCATGGAAACAACTAGTCGGTTGCATCGCATAGAAGAAGGTTCCTTGGTCACTAACGAAGGAATCATAAAGTAATTAAACTGAAAAGACCAAAAGACCGCTAATAAAAAAAACACCAAAAGACTCATCCATAAAGAACCTCCTAAAACCTTCTTATCTGCATTGCTTCCCTTTTTTTAAAAAAAATCCGTCCATTTTTTCCACACACCCTTTCGGGTTTTCCTCCCTATATATACGTGCATATCCCTCCCATTTCTTTCTGTGCAACCAAACGATTCCTTGTGATCTCTATGAAATTTTTCGTTCGCATATCCTTTTCATCATTAAGCGTCACCCAAGTGATCTCATTCTTTTCACAGTTTCCATATACGTCTAGTTCATCTCAAATTTGTATAGAACGCCTCTGGTATAGAGCACACTAGGAATTTTACCTTGAGATTCTAGTTTTCTCTTCTCCAATTGTAACGGGCAATAGAGATTTAAGGCAGTGATCCATTAATTAGTTGGAAAAAAAATCTATAATTGCATTAGTTGACAGCTTATTCCAAAGGCAGTGATCCATTTCCTCCTATATAAACTCGGTTGGAAGTCCATGTCTTCCACGTTAGAACCTCAATTTGCTCTTTGGTTTGGTATTGCTTTGACTCCTATGCTCTTGTCTTCTTCTGTTTTACCCCTGTTTTCCTCTGAAATCCGTTCCTCATGGCACCCCCTAACGACACTTCAATCTCTAGCGTCCTTCAAAGTGAGAGATTGGAGAAATATTTTGACTTGTCTAATGGGAAGTTTAGTGTCAAAGGTGTACCTCTGCTCTCTAAAGTGCCTACCAATGTCTCATTTAGTCCCTTCTCTTCAATCTGCCCATCAAGGAATGCTCCTATTGCCCTGCTCTAGCGTGTCCGTGCCTTATCGCACAAGGGTGGATTTCTCGGATTCTCGATGGACGAGCCATTTGATAGGCTGATGAACTCCCTCGGGAGGTTCCCTGGTAGAGATTTTGTGTCCATCTTTAGGTTCAAAACATGGTGGTCTACCATATGGGTGAGAAATTCAGGTTCGGAGACCCAGTGGGTGCTCTTAGATGTTCCTGAAATAAGGTCATATGTCATTATTATCCACCTCATTGAAGGCTTTTTTAGGTCCGCTCTTCATCCTGGCTCTGATGGCCATGTCATGATTTTGCTAAGAGTCGCTCAACCCAAGCGAAAGTGTCAAATTTCGATGCAATAGCCTATGTTCTTGTCTCTGACAATCCCTACAACTTGATGAAAAGACCTACGGTGCTCTTAGAGTCCATCTCAATTCCTTTAGGCTCTTGGAAGAAAAAAATAGTCCCCAATCTTGTCGACAAATTTGGCTGGTGCACTTGAGATGCGTTCTACTTGATGGTGGAATCAACTGGTATATGGCACAGAGTGAATGAGTTTGTTGAGGGTGGTGTCTCACCACTATTTCTCATCATTGATGATGGGTGGCAAAGCATCAATTTTGATGGTGGACACCTGAACGAGGACGCTAAAAATCTTGTTCTGCGTGGGACTCAAATGACTGACAGGCTTCACAGGTTTGATGAATGCAGAAAGTTCAGAAAATACAAAGGCGGTTCCATGTTGGGTCCTGATGTTCCTTCATTCGATCCAAAGAAGCCGAAGATGTTGATCTCAAAGGCAATTGAGCTGGAGCACTCTGAGAAGGATCGTGAAAAGACTATCTAGTCTGGAGTCACTGATTTGTCTGAGTTCGAACCCAAAATTTAAAACTTGACACAAGAGTTGAATGTAATGTTCGGAGGAGGAAGTCTGAGTGAGTTGTTCTTGAAAGGCTGAGAACTAAGGAATGAGGGCTTTCACAAGGGACTTGAGGACAAGGTTCAAAGGTCTGGATGTTATTTATGTCTGGCATGCTCTTTGCGGTGCCTAGCATTGAGCAACCCATCTTGATTCAAAGATTGTTCCCTGCAAACCTCTTCTGGCCTCAATGGGACAATGAACGATCTTGCTGTCGCAGTCGAAGGTGGAATCGAGCATGTTCATCGTGATCAAACGGAGGATTTCTACAACTCTATCTATTAGCGCATTTTTGTATTGGCAAAATTCCGTGTCAAAATATGTCTTCATCGAGTTGTAATTTTGGTCCCGACATTTGTCCAAGAGTTAGAGTTGATGGTCTGTCCAAAGTCTTTATCACGTTCAATCAGCGTTCAACAAGCGCTCGAGCGCCCTTGGAAAAAGTTCAGACAGAGTCATCACGTTTGACCAGCGTTAGACAAGCGCTCGAGCGCCCTTGGAAAAAGATCAAATAGAGTCATTACGTTTGACTAGCGTTATATAAGCGCTCGAGTGCTCAATGCAAATTTTAGACAGAAACATAAGCGTTTGACCAGCGCTCGACCGACTTCCGGCGAATTTCAAAAATCCCTGAATTCTTAGAATTTTCTTTTGAAATGTTAGGAAACCCTACTTGGTTTCGGGGAAGGCCATCCTAAAGGTGATTGAGCAGATTTGTGCCTCCTTCCTTTGAGATAAAACCCCAGAAGAGTTGTGCTTCAAGATTGACGAGTTTTTCTCTATTCTTTGATCAAATACCTTTGTAACCTTCATGGTGGTGAAGGCGTTCTGAAGAACAAGAGTGTTCGGTGAAGAATCCATAAGAAGATCCTCAAAGGTTTGAGGGGATTGCCGCACAAAACGGGTCTAAGCAGGGAGACTTAGATTATTACAGCAGAGTTGTCATAGTCAAGCAACAGGGGTTGCCCGTGTCTGAATCACTGTTTGTAAGGTTTTCTTCTTAGTGGATTCTAGGTGGCTGTTAGCCCGGAGTGGTTTTTCCTTTGAATGGTATTTCAAAGGTTTTTCTTGTCTCTTTGTATGATTGAAGTTTATTTAATTTTCCGCTGCCTATATGTTGACTAAGTTGATTAATATGCATATCTAGGCTTAACAATTTTAGAAAATGTTTTAAAATTGTTATTGTTTTGTTAATTAGAGGTAAAACACATGTCCACCTCTAAGTGTTGTTAGGGTATAAACTAGATTTTTCAATTGGTATCAGAGCCTAAACTCGGTACTTGACCCTTAGTCTAGATGGACAAAAGTCAGTCATTGTCGGTGCCTCCATATTTAATGGAAGCAATTTTGCTTACTGGAAAGTTCGCATGAGAGCCTTTCTGAAATCTCTGGATGAACGTGTCTGGAGATCTTGTGTTAAAGGGTGGTCTGCACCTATCTCTGAGGTTGAAGGCATTAAAACACCTAAAGATATTAGTACCTGGACTATCAATGAAATCAGTGAATGTAATTGGAATAGTAAAGGTTTATATTCAATTTTTATGGATGTATCTGCTGACGAATTTAAACGTATATCTATGTGTGAAATATCTAAGGCAGCTTGGGATATTCTGGAAACCACTCATGAAGGAACCCAAACCGTGAAAAATTCGAAACTTCAAATGTTGACCACGAAGTTTGAAGAGATTCGTGAAAGATTTAGATCTAAAGTCACTGCTTTTCAGGAAAGCAAGGATCTTGACACTGTGAAGATTGAAGAATTGGTAGGTTCTCTACAGACTTATGAAGTATCCTTGCCTCAGCCCAAGAAGAACAAGTCCATTACCTTGAGATCAATCAAAGAAGAGATCTTAGCTGACTCAGATGAAGAAGTTTTGAATGATGCTCAGTTCGCTATGTTTGTCAAACAATTCAAGAAATTCTTGAAACCCAGAAGTGGTCAGCAATCATTCAACAAGAACTCTGCAAAAGAATTAGGGTTGTTCCAGTGGATTCAGAAAGGACAAGACGGACAAACACATGTCTAATGACTCCAAGAGTAAAAAGCTAAAATGCTTTGAATGTCAAGGATTTGGTCACGTCAAATCAAAATGTCCAACATACCTCGAGTTAAAAGGAAAAGCTATGAACGCTTCATTGAGTGGTGATGAGTCAAAAAGTAGCAGTGATGATGATTCTTCGGAAGAAGAACAGGTAAATTTCATGGTTTTTGTAGCTAGTACTGATGATTTTGTTTTGCAGGAGCTTGATGATGATTTTGAGGATTCAGACGATGATGGCAATATTGAAAAGAGTCTTCAAGAAGCTTATAATAAATTGTTTGAAGAAAGTCTGAAGCTTCAAAAGACAAATAAATCTTTTCTCAAGAAAATGCACGAAGTGCAAAGTGAAAAAGGTGAACTTATGAGTAAGCTTGAAGAAGTTAGTGCAAGAATGTGGAACTCGAAGCTGAAGTAAAAATGCTGAAGTGTGCTCTCGACAAGTCCAATACACAACTTCAACAGTTTTCCAGTGGAACAAAGAAGCTTGATCATATGTTATGTAATACCCCGAACCTTTTGAGCTACTTTTTGTGACTCTCTTGTTAAGGCTTTCATTTTCATATATTTAGTAATTGTGTCCCTTTCTTTAGTATTTCCTTTATTTGCTAACTTTGTGCGTTGTTTAGTATTTATCATATGATTAATTTTACTCAATTTTACTTCCTCTAATATTTTAAGTAATTAAACTCTTTGGTATTTATGTTCTAAACTTGTAGCCTTAGTATTTTGATCTACCTTATTAATTTACATTGTGTATGTGCTTTCTTTCTTTAATTCTTAAACCCTTGAATTATTTCATTTAAATCCTTGTGTTTAAATTGTCTAATGGATTTGATTTTATTTCCTCTAATATTTTAGAGCAAGTTGGTTAAATTTTTAGCATATGGCCGAATTACACTTTGGTCTAAATATTGTATTTTAACCTTGATTTTAAGAAATTATCTTTCCCATATTAATGTGATTTTATTTGCATAATTTACTCTTAGTAGTTGATTTTAACCTTGTCCCATGTTCTTGGCTTGTGATGCATAAATAATAAGATTCCAAGATGGACCAACCGGCCATGCTTGTTTGCAATCACAATTGATGTGATTTTTGAAGTGACTTTAGCTTATGTAAGTGATCCTAATCATTACCTAGAGAAGGGGGAGTGTGTCATTTGGCTCCTCCAGCCCTTGTGCCGCCCAAGCCACCCAATCAAGGGGCTTGCTTGTGGCAGCCACCCCTTGACCAAATGATGACAAGGTTGGCTATAAAAACCAGCCCTTGCCATGCATTTCTCACACCACATATCCGGCCATTTGAGTTGAGAGTGAAGAGTGAGTGCTGAGAGCATTTATAGAAGGTGGAAGAATTTTATGCCAAGGTAAGTTGGCAAAGGGGTTTCGGCCAAGGCCTTGAACACCCCCTTGCACCACCTCTTTTCTATTTCTTCATCATCATTTCCACTCCTTCTTAGCCCCTAGTTCAGTGTCATTAACCCATAGATCTTGTGTTAATAGGAGAACATTAAGAGCTACCTGAGATCACCAAGGTAAGGGTTAGGACTTGATGCTTTGGTAAGGGTTAGGACTTGATGCTTTGGTAAGGGTTAGAACTTCATGCTTTAGTGAAGGTTTAGGCTCTTGTATTTTGTGGATGGATAACATGTTCTTTTGTGATGATTGATCATGCTTGTTGGTGTACATAAAGCTGTGATTCAATGATGAATATGTTAAGGTCATGTTGGGTTCAAGATTTTGTAAAAAGAAAGGTTCAAAGATGCCATGAAGTAAAACCTAATCTAGACCCCCCTTCCATGATAAAGCTTGTTGAATACTTCTTATTACATGCTTGCTGAGTTGGTTTGATGATTCAAAAGTGTTCTTGATATAATCCATGAGCTATGACAGTATGGATAAGTCTTATAGACCACAGGTTGGTCAATGAAATGATGTTGCATGTTGCACTCCATGGTTCCATGACACAATGTTATGCATATGTGATATGAAATGATGATGCAATAATGAGTATGACGATGGCCAAGAGGCATGAAAGTATCCTGATCAAGAAGAGGCCAAATGGGGCCAAAGAAAGGAGCCTTGAGCTCAAGAAAGAAGTTATGAAAGATGAAAGCATGAAAATGATGCATTGTGCAAATTCTATGATGATGTTGCAAATGATCATTGTTTGCCTTTAATTTTCTTGAAGAATCCTTATGCTATGTGCCCTGTAAGTTTATATGTATTGGTAGATTAATGTATCATTAGCCTAAAGTTATAAATGTGATAATTGATCAAATGCATGAACACTTAGCTAGGGTTTTTGGTCAATATAGACACTGTCCAAATCAACCCTTAGTTACAGGATTTATTTTTGCATGAATATTTACAGATAATATTCTTATCTAATATTAGGATGACTGTAAAAATTTCAGCCCAAAATGATGAGGGTAAAGGTCAAAAATGCCCCTGGAGGTCTCTGAGGGCAGATTCGACATTTTGCAAAATTCCTTAGGGTAAAAGGGTCCAAAGTGAGAAAATGATTACATGGTTGGATAGAGCACAAAAAACTAATGAGGGAGCCCAAATTTGAGCTCAATCCGAGTTGGAATAATGACTCAAATCACAAAGCCCGTATAGGAGTCTAAATGGATTTTAGGCCCAATACCCCTAAAAGAACACTATGTCCACTAATACTTTGAGAAAGGACCCAGTGTGGTATGAAGAGGCCCAATAGGCCTTGATTTGAAGTTTAATGTTCTGAAATCCTTTAGTTATTATCATGGTTGTTTCAATTGTCAATGAGTATTTTCCGAACATGTTATGCTATTTATGATTCCGTCAAAATGTGCATTGTTACTTATGTACTGTAATGTTTGGATATGTTATTGCATTCATAAGAGGGAAAATGAAAGTGAGGAACCCCCTAGCCTGCGAGGGTTCCCCGAATGGTAGTGACGGTACCGGGCACTTAGAAGATGTGCAACCCACCACTACAGGGAGTGGGTGGGCTCCTTTATGAACGCTAAGGCGTAATGTAATATTAAGGGTCCTGGTGCTGGAAGCACGGGACAGTCCCATAGAAGGGGAGGGGACACACAACCCGACTCTGGGGTGAACAGAGCAGACATCGGGAACTCCTCAGGAACCAATGATGGTGTGATGCATTGCATATTTTGATTTATCCAAGTTCATATTTACGATGCTTGAAGTTAGTTTTACACCATATTTAAGTGAATTATATGCAATGTATTTGTTTGATCATGCTTTTCTCGCCCCTACCTTACCGAGTCAATAGGACTCACCATTTTCTCTTATGTTGTTTTTGCAATGTTTGGTGACTTAGGTATTGAAGAATGAAGCTATTCGAGGAAGAGTTGACCTATGATTTCCACCCTTATGTTCTGGCGCTCAAGATCGGGACATGGGTTTCGGATTCTCTTGAAGTATCAGTGGATCATGAGGCCCCCTAGTTCTTTAGGGAGCCCTTAACCTCATCCCATGTACACCTCATTCCCGTTACCCCGATTTGAGGATTTTGGTATGCCAGATGTACCTCCTGAGTGGCTAAGGCTCGATTACGGGGAATAGTGGTGCCACTCCGGGGTTCGATTTTATCAACCTTACGTCGGACTCGGATGTAGAGGATTAGTACACCTCTTAGGCTTTTTGGAGTGTTTCGTTAGTCTCTAGAGTTCTGTTCATGTGTATCAGGTAGTTTCTGAATCTTTGTAATATAGCCTTTTATGTAGTCTCGGGAGGACGTGGTTTTGAACTTTCCTTGTATTAAATATGTCCTTGTTATTTCAGGTTTTCAATCTCCTTTGTGTCTCTTCCTCATCTTTTATTTCAAAGTTTTTATTTCCACTCAAAAGCTTAATCTAACACTTTCGACTTATTCAGATTTTATTAACTCATTGCCTTTTTCTAAAAACATAGAGTTTTTACCTTAAAACTTTTTCAATTTCCCACACAATTCTATTTTTTCTGAATACGCTTTTCGCTAAGTTTCTTGATAAATTGACTAAGACTCACAGTGACATACGTGCCATAATCCTCCCTTGTGTGCATACCATTACTATAGGTGAGCCTAGGGGGTAAGTATGAGCATGGGGGTGACAGATTGGTATCGGAGGATGGTTAGGGTTGAATCTTGACTTTTTTGTGGATAATCGAAATTGCTCTCTATTTTATGTTATTGATAATGTTTGTTGGAGCCTAAGGATATGATTCTGCATACGCTTGGAAGGAATTTTAATGGAAGTAAAGATATAGGTCTTGATTTTGTAGACCTCAGAATGGAATTTACCTGAAGGTTTTGATTTTTTTCATAAGGTCAAATTTGCCTGGGGAATAGGTATTGTTAATTTGTTTTGAGGATAATGAATTTTGACGTTGAACTCAGTTTTGGAATTGTTATTATTTGAGCTTGGATCTTAGAGCTACATCATGGAAATAGGAGAGTATGAGGTGATATTTATGAATGATTTTAGTGCGCAGCGGAAGCACCTTATAATTCGGGATGCTTTTATTAAGCTATGATATATTTGATCTGTAGTTGTCATTGTGGTTTCTAAGAGATGATATTAATGGTAAAGAAATAACTCATGAGCAAGGAATCGACGAATCTATTGGAGAGCTTTACCGCCCCAGATAAATGATTTCTTGATCATCAGTAATGAGCTCAAGTATGTACTAATGATTATCCAAGTTCGGGGTGCAATCTTTGAGTTAGAAAAAAAGATACATCTGAGAAGATCTTATGCATCACACTAGGTATTGCTATTATGAATTCTTATTGATGTCATGATTAGGATTGATTATTGCATACGAGACCTTTGGAATAATGATAGGGTGTTTCAAAAACATTTAGATCAATTTGCGATCAATATTGATGAACACTGAATTCTTAGCTGACATGATTTTCAAATGTATATTTGTCATACCCAATCACAATGCACACTGAATATGGTTAGATGAGGCTTGATTGCATGTGTGAGTTTTGGGTCTGCAACCACAAGTGAAATAGATCATGTTCATCAGACTGAATTGACCTTTGACTAGCTAACCTTATTCATTGCCCCTCTTAGAGTAAAAGGCTCCAAAAGAGTATCTTCACTTCAAAAGAAGTCGTTACTATTCTAGAAAAGAAAAGAATAACAAAAGCAAAAGCAAAAGCAACAACAACAACAACAGTAACAACAAAAGCAAAAGATGCAAAATATTTAGGGGGAGAAAAACAAGCAACAAAGTTGCATACTCAGGTCCTAGTGGCATTGGGTTTGACTTTCATCTGATGTGATATGTCTCTTTTTCACTCATGGTTTCATTTGGCTAGCTTTGACCTCCCTCACAAAATTAAGGTCTTAAGCCTCTCTGATTGTGTTTCGTATTTCACACACGTATGCAGTTCACATTTTTTAATTATTGATGTTAAAACCGTTTAGAGACGTGAGACATAAAATCCATGAATATTATTTTCCATTATTATATTGATTTTCCATGCTCTTGAGAATCTTGGTTATGTCTCTTAGTTCCATGAAGTTTATGCTGATTTTTGGCATTTGATTAGTTGTTCTTCTCAATAATTTTTCCTTATCTCATTATCACATTGCGTTTTGCCTTTCTTATTCGCCTCTTCCTTTGTGCATTGTTGTCGGTTTTGGTTGATCGTGCCTTAGAAATGCCTTCATTTAATCTTATTTGTGATATGCAATTCTTATGTCGGTTGATGCTCATTATCATGTTTGCATGCATTTTATTTCATCAATGAGCGGTGGCATTTTGTTTCCCTTTGTCCATTCGTGATAAAAAGGGGGAGAATATTTGCAATGAATAACTGGCTAAGGGGGAGAATAGATTAAAGGGGAGCAAATGCTTTGTTACCGTAGTTTGTTTGCTATTGATCTAACTTCAATTCTATATACGTGTTTGTTCTCTATGCTTTCACTTGGTCTTTGAGATTGTGTTTTTTCAGGTAACCGATTCAAAGACTCTTGAACATGTTTTTTAGGTCATAAGGTTGATATTTATGTATTTATATCATTGTTGTGGTGATTGGCAAAGATCTATGTTTTGTTTATTTTATATATGTGGGTTTTGTCACGGAATTGCCAAAGGGAGAGATTGTTAGCGCATTTTTGTATTGGCAAAATTTCATGTCAAAATATGTCTTGATCGAGTTGTAATTTTGGTCCCCACATTTGTTCAAGAGTTAGAGTTGATGATCTGTCCAAAGTCTTCATCACGTTCAATCAGCGTTTAACAAGCGCTCTAGCGCCCTTGGAAAAAGTTCAGACTAAGTCATCACGTTTGACCATCGTTAGACAAGCGCTCGAGCGCCCATGGAAAAAGTTCAAACAAAGTCATCACGTTTGACCAGCACTCGAGCGACTTCCGGCGAATTTCATAAATCCCTGTATTCTTGGAATTTCCTTTTTAAATGTTAGGAAACCCTACTAGGTTTCGGGGGAGGCCATCCTAAAGGTGATTGAGGCTTCCATTGAGCAGATTTGTACCTCATTCCTTTAAGATAAAAACCCCAGAAGAGTTGTGCTTCAAGAGTGATGAGTTTTTCTCTATTCTTTGATCAAATACATTTGTAACCTTCATGGTGTTGAAGGCGTACTAAAAAACAACAGTGCTCGGTGAAGAATCCATAAGAAGATCCTCAAAGGTTTGAGGGGAGTGTCGTACGGAGCGGGTCTAAGCAGGGAAGCTTAGATTATTACATCAGGGTTGTCAGAGTCAAGCAACAGGGGTTGCCCGTGTCTGAATCACTGTTTGTAATGTTTTCTTCTTAGTGAATTCTAGGTTGGTGCTAGCCCGTAGTGGTTTTTCCTTTGAATGGTATTTCAAAGGTTTTCCACTTCGTCACCAAAATTCTATCTCTTTGTGTGATTGAAGTTTATTTAATTTTCCGCTGCCTATATGTTGACTGAGTTGATTAATATGCATATTTAGGCTGAACAATTTTAGAACATGTTTTAAAATTATTATTGTTTTGTTAATTAGAGGTAAAATACATGTTTTCCACCTCTCTCTCCTCTCTCTTTTCTACGAGGCTTTCTTTCCTTGACCTTCTTTCTTCTTTGGCTTTCTCTCAGGTTCCATTTTTATTTTTTCCCTGCTAATCCCTCCTCTCACTCCTTTTCTCTTTCTCTCCCGTCACCAGCTTGGTGTTCTCCCATGTATCCGTTGCAAAAAGATCTGGATGGGCTCACTGAAAAAACCAAAGCCCTCGGTTGGTCGCACGATTCCATTTTTGAAGGAGATGTGGAAACCCATGCAATGTCAGCGGAGAGTCGTTTGCTGGTGAGGAAAGTTTTCTCGGCAAAACCCCTCAAGAAGACTGGGGTTCGGGAAGTGATCTTCAAATCCTGGAAATAGAAGAAGGTACGGACGATATTCTTATTTTTCCATTTCCAAATGCATCCACTCGAAGTAAGATACTCGACCAATGCCCTTGGAATATTAAGGATTCTATGTTGGTACTCAAATCTTTGGAGGTTGGTAAAACTCTCAAGGAGATTGTGTTCACCCAAGCCCCCATTTGGATCCAAATTCATGGGCTTTCCGCTGGGCAAACAAACAAAAAACATGGATAT
The DNA here is from genome assembly GCA_963930655.1 of Myrica gale. Lineage (NCBI taxonomy): Eukaryota > Viridiplantae > Streptophyta > Magnoliopsida > Fagales > Myricaceae > Myrica > Myrica gale. The sequence goes on from OZ005614.1 coordinate 13,684,361, forward strand.
TTTTTTAGCCGCGAAGGCCGGGATAGTGCTGGATGTCAATTTTAAGTCTAATATTCATGTGTGGGGCACTTCTTATCTTCAATGCAGAGTTATGGTTGATCTGTTACAACCGTTGGTACTAGGGTATTACTTTGAAAGGAATGTTAGGGAGAAGTTATGGATTCAAATTAAATATGAAAAGATAGCGGCTTTATGTCTTGGTTGTGGTAGGTTGGGGCATTCCCAACCTTTCTGCACTTATGAAGTGGGTGACTTTAATGGTCCACAGGGTTCCATTGCCCTGCTGAAGGCAGAAAGTACTAAACCACAACGATTTAGTGGCCCTCCAGTTGTGAACAAGGAGACTGGCAATTCTTTTAGCTCCCCTAAACCACACTCTAATAGTAAGCGAAGTGTAGATAGTGATCGAACAGGAAAAGGAAGGTTCAATGATGAAACCCCCTTCATTGCTAAAAGCCCAGAAGTTTCTTTGTTGACGACGAACGTTGCGTGTCATAGCATTGCCCACTGTTACTTCCCACCTTATTCCAAGTCCAGGCGTAATCAGAGCGAAGAGACGATTAGATTTCCAGGATGACGAGGATATGATCCCTGCTTTTAAAAGAAGCCATATGGAGACTCCTAGCAGTATTTGGTTTGGCCCTTCCCTTGAGAGTATTGCGGATGAGGAGTCGGACAAGAAGTTGCCACTTGCAAGGTGGAGATCACGAGCGAAAAAGCATGAAAGCCACACCAATTCAAAATCCCAGACTCGAAAAAGGCAAGGCAAAATAATAGTCGATATGTAGATTGATGAGGACAATGTTGAGCACAATATGGCCGAGGAGGCGGGCCTAATCACGCCCCAAGCCCACGCCCCAAGCCAGCCATGATTACCCTCTTATGGAATTGTCGGGGTTTAGCCCGTGCCCCAGAAATCCGATCTTTACGGGCTATTATAAGGCAATTCAATCCGGATTGCCTTTGCCTTGCTGAGCAATAGATACGGATGATCGAACAATGCATATCAACTGTCTCCTTTTCGATATTGATTAATGGCATCCCTCATGGATTTTTTCGCCCCCAACGAGGCCTTCGACAAGGGTACCCCTCTCCCCCTTGCTGTTTGTTATTGCAACTGAAGTGCTTTCACGCCTCCTCCAGAGAGCAGAGATTTTTGGGCTCCAAGGTTGCTAGATATGCACAATCAATATCACACATCATATTTGCCGATGATCTCCTTGTTTTCTGTCGTGCGAATGGCAGAGAAGCTACGACTCTTAGTGAAATAATTATCAGATATTCCAAGTGGTCGGGACAACGTATTAATACATCTAAGTCAGCTGTTTTTTGCAGCCAAAACACTCATCCAGAAGTGATTTATGTCCATAAAAAACATTCTGCACTTGAAGACGATGCACCAACCTGCAAATACTTGGGTCTCCCTCTCTTCATCGGTAAATCCAAAAAATTGGAGTTTGAGGATGTTGAGGAAAAAGTCATGAAGAAAATAGCGGGGTGGAAAGCAAAGACTCTGTCAGGCCGGAAGGACGATGTTGATAAAAACTGTTGCTACAGCCTTACCTCAGTATTGTATGGCCACTTTCTTATTGCCAAAAGGCTGGTGTGAAAAGATTGATAGAATGTTGAAGGATTTTTGGTGGGGTTTCCCGGCACATACAGCTAGAAATTTCACCCCTCGAGCCTAAGATTTAATTTGTCTCCCAAAGGAGAAAGGTGGTCTGGGCATACGGCGCACTTTTGAAGTGAACACAGCGTTGATTGCAAAACTAGCTTGGCTTATTCTTACCAACCCCCGCAGATTGTGGGTTGAAATACTAAAGACCAAATATTTCAGTAATTCCAGTTTTCTTGAGGTGCATCAACGTGCTAATACCTCTTGGGTGTGGAAAGGCATAATGAGGACTAGATCTATAATTGAGGAAGGTTGGGGGATACTCCATCGCAATGGTGATAATGTTGACATTCATCGGGACCCCTGGCTTCCTGCGCATCCGAGTAGAAGGCCAATATGGAGGAGGGAAGGAATGGATAACCATAATCTCAGGGTGTTATCTGATTTAGTGGGCCCAGAGGGAGGATGCTGGAACCATGAGCTTATACGCTCAACTTTTGACATCCAATCTGCAAATCTGATTTTGCAGTTGCCATTGCCATGCCATGAAGCTCAAGATCAAATCATTTGGCCTAACGAACCCCGAGGTGAATTTTCTATAAACTCTATTATTGGTGCTGAACAAAAAAGGAGATGCCCTGCCCCCATGCAGCAAAAGGTTCAGTTGTGGAAAGAGTTATGGAAAGTAGAATTACAGGACCCCCTAAAGCTACTGTTGTGGAAAATTGCGACTAATGCCCTGCCTATGAAAGGACAATCTGCTCCAATTTCTCTAGCGGGTCCGAATGTGGGAGTTTTTTGCCCTCTATGTGAGGATGATTATGTGACCCCCATTCATTTATTTACGCAGTGTCGTATGGCTAGAGTTTTATGGAGGCAGTCTATTTGGTCGTTGGATATTTCTCGGATACCTATTAACTCTATGGAGCAGTTTGTTTCTTTTTTTTGTTGTGGAAAAAGGAGGTCTTCAGATTAGCAAAAGGGAGCACCGATCCTTGTTGCTTAATGAAGCCATAGTTTGTGATACCCTGTGGCAAGCACGTAATGAGGTAGTTCATAAAGGGAGGATGGTGAAATCTGATGATCTCATTTCCACAGTCCATGGAAACCTCCTGACCATGGTTGTTTGAAGATCAACACATATGTTGAAGTTAGAGACATTGGGTCAATCATAGCACTGTCTTGTAGGAACAGTTCTAGTTCCCTCTGTATGGTCTACATGGAACGAATTACCGCTATGGACCTATTGCTTGGTGAAGCGTTGGCAGTTAGTACTGCTATGGAACACGCAGCTCAACAGGGATGGAAGCATGTTACGTTTGAATGTGATTCATTTTTGCTGTGTAATGAAGTTCTTACAGTGCCTACTAATCCTATATAGAGTATTGCTGAGATTGTATCTTCCATCAAAGACAAGCTCAGAGGTAACCCCGAATGGCAGCTCAGATGGATCCCAAGGTCTGCAAACTGAATGGCCCATCTCCTGGCTAAGTGGGCATTTTCTTCTAACCTTGAAGGGTCTGTTCCTCTGGATATAATTCCGGATTGTATTAAACTATGTGATCTGTAACCTCAGTGTTGTACTGCTTGTTTCCTTTGGTTTCAGAAATGAAACGTTATTTAGAAAAAGAAGAAGAAGAAGTTGATGTCATTCACGTAGGTTTTCTCTACTCTTGTCCTGTTTTCTATTTGATATTTCACTTTCTTGGGTTTAAAAAAGTAGTCTACACTTTATTTCTAACAGATAGCGTTTCATTAAAATCAATCTCTTGAGTACGTATCCAAAGAATACGGGGGGCTGGGTGGAGATTGCAAAGGCGTATTGCAAGGGGCTGACAACTTCTCTAACCAAGAACTTTAAGGGAAGTGGACTCATCTCTAGCATGGAGCAATACAATGACTTCTTCTTCCTTGGGACCAATCAAAATTCTGTGGGAAGGTTTGGTAAGACAGTCCCAACCAAACTCTTGTATTTTCACTCCTCTATACACTTGAACCATGAAATTTGATATGGAGGTTGATTTTACTCATTTTTGTTGTTGAAGGTGATGATTTCTGGTTCCAAGATCCAAACGGAGATCCCATGGGAGTCTGTTGGCTACAAGGGGTACATATGATTTACTGTGCCTATAACAACATGTGGATGAGACAAATTATACAACCAGATTGGGATATGTTCCAATCGGACCATCTGTGTGCCAAACTGCATGCGGGATCAAAGGCCATCTGTGGTGGTCAAGTCTATGTGAGTGACTGTTGGAGGTCACGATTTTGATCTCCTGGAAAAGCTGGTCTACCCTGATGATACCATTCCTAGGTGCCAGCATTTCGCTCTCCCAACTAGAGACTATTACTTCAAGAACCCCATATTTGACTAGAATACCATTCTCAAAATTTGGAACTTCAACAAGGTATCATCATCCTTATGGATTATTTCTTTAATGGGACTGGAACATTTCACAAAACATAAAATAACATGAGATTCTGATTTATTATTATTCCAAGGGAGAATCCCTTAAATGTGTTTTAATGATCTGCAGTATGGATCATTTCATTACCAAGGTGCTAGTAATTGGGACCCAAAGGAGCAAAGGATCAAGGGCTACTCTCAGTGCTACAAGCCCATGTCTGGTTCAGTGCATGTTCGTGACATAGAATGGGACCAGAAGATAGAAGCACTCCCAATGGGTGAGGCTGAAGTGTACGTAGTCTACCTCAGTCAAGATGAAGAAATGCGCGCACTCGACCACGCCCAAGTCTGATGCAAGTAAAGCTATTATACAGCCATCTACATTCGTGCTCTTCAGCTTTGTGCCAGTTGAGAAGCTCAGCCCCACCATCAAATTTGCACCAGTAGGAATAAACGACACGTGTAATAGTGGGGGTACCATTCAAGAATTGGAGTATATCAAGTCTAGAGCTAACAAGAATGTTAAGATAAAAATCAAGGGTGGTGGGAATTTCTTAGCCTACTCGAGTGTCTCGCCAAAGAAGTGATACTTGAATGGTGCTGAGGTCGCTTTTGAGTGGTTGGAACTTGGCTAGTGGCAAGATAAGCTTGAATCTTCCTTCGGATGAAGACGCCAGTGGCATTTCTGATGTACGTGTCTTTTGCTTGCAAAACGTAATCTCTTAATTAGTTTGTTTTAGCTGTGTAGCCACGTTATAAACCAATTTTTTTTCTTTTTTTCCTAAAATTTATCATAATTTATTGCTAGTAGAAATATGGAAGTTTATTTTTGGACTAGTAAGTTTGCAGTGATAACGAGTACATTAATCCCTTTATTAATATGAATCTTATATGCTTATATAGGATACTGACACTTTTCACCCTCGTTTTTTAAATTCGTTGATCCCATCAGATTTCGATTTTCAGCTATTTGCACTTTTCAAAAATATTTTTTTTATGCTTTATTGACTAAAGTGAGAATAAAAACGTCTTTTCTCTATTAGGAAAAGTCTTTATCATGCTGAACCCTTTGTTAGGCAAAATGATGCAACATATACTGTAACTCTCTCAAGATGAGCATTTTCTAGCATTTTGGTATAGTTGAGAACTTTCAGAGAAGTTATACAAGTTGGCCCGCCTTCTCCAACACTTCAAAAAAATTACTTATATTGGTGGCCGGAAAATGCTACTAAAGGTAAAAAAACACTGCTAAGTTTTCACCAACTTTTTTTTAGCAGCGTTTGTGACCGCAACTATATGTCCATATCAAGAGGTTTTAGCAGCGTTTTTTACCGCTGCTAAGTGACCAGCATAGGTCTCACTTTCTCCAGCATTTTCGATAAACGCTGCTACAGACCCTGTTTTTGCATGCGTTTGAGAAACGCCACTATAGACCTAGTGAAAATGCCGTAATAACTTTATTTATTGAAGAACCTACTTTTTAATCAGTACTACAAATTTATTTTAATAATCATAGTTTGTTGGATGTAAAAACTTAAAAGAACAAAAATAATAAAACAAAATATACATCAATCATTGAGCAATAAGCACGTCTTAAAAGTTTTGCAACAATCACAAGAGTCTTTACAAATAGTCTAAAAAGTTACAAGTTTCTAATATAACATAAAAATAACTTCAATCCTTAGCAGTACCATCTAGACCTTCACCATCAACATCATCACCAGCTGCAACAACACCAGCACCAGTAATAGCACCATCCCCATCCCTATCCCCATCATGGAGGAAGCAGATAAGCGTTGTAAGGAGATCATCCAAGAGAACAACTATCGCTCAATTACCGTACAGGGTCCAAATAAAAAAAATGTGTAACTTTATAAGTTCAATGTCTCAAAAATAATACATCGGGGTGCAATTTGTAAATATATCCAAAGTTAAGGGGGCAATGTTTATTTAACCCAGAAAATAAAATAGGAAGAAAGAAACAATGTCATAGGTTCAACCTGTAGATTGAAAGGAAAACTCTCTGTTGCAACACAGATTGCCGACACAACTATATTTTCTATTCTTTTTCCTACGCAATGGAAACAGTATATCTTATATAACAAAGAAATATCAATCCAATTATAGTATTACAAATCACGTAGTCTTCTTTTATCAGTAATTTGATCATAAACAACTCCATCTAATGGCAAAAACCTCCAAGCCTTTCTTTTTTATGTGGGATTCTGAAAAGAGAACAAAAAAAAAAGATGTTGGTCCAGACATCCAACATGATTAAGGCAACCTCCTTAACCATAATAATATAGAATGGTCCACTCTTAACCAACTGCCATATTTTTCAACATGGTATGAATCAATAAAAAGTTGGATAATTTCTAGGACACGACTGAACATGAGAATAGAGCTTCAAAGATCATGAATATGGATTCCAAATTATGCGAAAAAATAAAATAGAAAATACTAATTAGGTATATTAACAAACCATCTAGCTATGGCAAGAAATGCGTTCTATATATTCAAGCAAAAAACACAGGTATTCCTAATTATGTGATAAAAATGCTGATGATGATGACAGCATAAGCAAGCGTGGATGAAACCAAATAGAAAATGCTACAACACTTTTCTGCATATCTGTATTGTTCACTTAACTGCTATATAGACACGGGCTTTAATAACATGAGGAAGTGATATGAGGACCCATCAGTTCCCGTAACAACCTTCGAAGGATCGAAAAACGAAGATCCTACATTCTCTGTTGAAAGAAAGGACCTTTTCAGATGTCAATTCCCAGTGATTTACTGCTGGTTCCTAAATATGAATGCATTAATTACAATGAAAATGTTTATAAACACGTGTGGGTGTGTATGTGTGGTCATATAAGAAATTGTTTTAAAAAACAAGATTGAGTCTGAGGAGTCATGAATCCTACAATATAAGCCCAACGAAGGTCATATCACATTATATATAGTGAAAAGGAAAAAGGACTGAAACCGCAAGAACTAATTCATGAAGAACCCATTACCAAAGATCAAGAACAGGCGTATCCGAACATAGTAGGGAAGATAAGGGTAAAAGAGGGTTGCCGCAATTCCAAATGTTGGAAATAAAAATTAACCGGCTTGTAAAGAGAACAAATCAACTCTCATTTGACAATATGAGGCGATCTTGAACTTCCACTAGCTTTGCAGATCGAATCACATCTCCAGTTCTTATTCGTGGAAGAAAGAGCGAGCAGCAGGAGAGAGCAAGATTGGGAGAGAGACGGTGCTGCCATAGAGAGAGGAGAGAGCACGGCAGCCAAGAGAGGGGGAGAGTGGTGCAGTGATTGATAAAGAGGGGAGAGAGCACAGAGCACAAAGATGAGAGAGAGAGCACATAGATCAGGAACCCTAGAGTTTAAAATATATTTCAAAGTTTGAAACAATAAGACAGTGAATTTTTAAAAAAAGGTAACATGTCCGAAGTATAAAATCTGTTCCGGCTGCATTTTATTTATTCAATTAGATTTCAAAATAGATGATAGACTTGACTCACTCTAAAATGAGGAGGGCATAGACTATCTCAAGTATAGGAGTTCTGTCTTGTAATAATTAGTTCAAAAGGTCATATTTTCTCCTTAGAAAAAATAGATTAATTTCAAACTCGCGTAAAAGAAATAAAGAGAAAATAAAAATGGTTTACTGAACACAGTTCAGATTTATATATTTTTTGGATTTTGCAAAGTTTGTAACGAAATTAAAACAACACAAAACATAAACTAAGAATAACATGCATTAAAAGTAAATAACGGTAAATACGTGACGAAAAGTAAACGACATAAGTTAAATGTCAATAATTAAATGACAGAATTTAAATGACATGGAATAAAAAAAAGAACACAAGATTCTTGGATTAAATAATATTCTCTTATTATAACCCAAGATTCACGTTAAAAGACAACAAAAACAACAATAACATAATCCGACAAGTGCAAAAGAAAAACAAAATAAGGATGACAATAATAAATAAAACGAAAAGAAAAAGAAAGACAGCAAAAGCAAAAGATCAGAGGACTCCCCTGGGGTCTTGTACAAGCAAGATCTCTTCATTTGGCTTGAAGGGAGTCATAAATGGCTTGAGACGTTGTCCATTGACTGTGAAGCAATTGTCATTATTTGGATCAACAATGTTTACCGTGCCATGAGAATGAATCTTTTTAACGATGTACGGGCCACCCCATCAGGACTTTAGCTTCCCGAGAAAAAGATGCAGTTGGGAATTATAAAGAAGCACTCGCTGATTAAGGAGAAGCTCTTTGTCTTTAATTTTCTTGTCATGCAGTGACTTCATCCGCTACTTTGCTAAGCGAGCATTGTTGTAGGCTTCCCTCCTTGCTTCATCAAGCTTAGAAATCTGCAACTTTCTTAAATATTTGGCAGCATCAAGTGAAAAGTTAATTTGTTTTATAGGCCATAAAGCACGATGCTGAAATTTCAATAGGTAAATGAAAAACCTTACCATAAACTAATCTGTAAGGAGACATCCCTAAATTAGTTTTGAATGCAGTCCTATACGCCCAGAGAGCATCAATTAATTTTTTGGACCAATCCTTTCGAGAAGGACAGGCCGTTTTCTCAAGTTTAAGCTTGATCTCTCTATTAGCCAACTCATCTTGACCGTTAGTTTGGGGGTGGTATGGAGTAGAGAATTTGTGAGTCAATCCATATTTTTGCATGAGTTTTTCAAAAGGTTTATTGCAAAAATGCAAACCTCCATTACTAATGATCGCTTTGAGCATGACAAAACGTGAAAACAACTCTTTCAGAAACTGGATGACAACCTTATGATAATTTTGCTACAACGTATGGCTCCCACCCATTTTGACACAAAATCAATAGCAACAAAAATATAGGAGTTCCCAAATGAATTTGGGAAGGATCTCATAAAATCAATTCCCCAACAATAAAAAGTTTCAAGAGTTAAAATAGGGAAAAGAGGCATTTCATTTCATACTGTAATTTATCCAATTTTCTGACAAGGCTCATAGGTCTTGCAAAAAGATTCAACATCTTTAAACATAGTAGGCCAGTAGAGTCCACTTTGCAAAAATTTTGGAACAGTTTTCTTTGCGACAAAGTGGCCTCCACACTCTCCACTATGACAAAAATGCATCATAGAGGTAAACTCATCATCAGACACACATCGATGCACCAATTGATCAGCACAACATTTAAACAAATAAGAGTTGTCAAAGTAATAGTGTCGTACTTCTGCAAGGAACTTACGCTTGACTTGAGCTGCCCAATGCTCTGGCACCTGGTTAGTGACAAGGTAATTTACAATATTTGCAAACCAATGAGCCTGTGAAACTGCAAAAAGATGCTCGTCAGGAAAATCATCATTTAAGGGAGGAAAAGATGAATATATATCAGGTAGCTGCAAGCAAGAAAGATGGTCAGCTACAACATTTTCAACTCCCTTTTTATCTCGAATGGTAATGTTGAACTCTTGCAGAAGAAGAATCCATCGGATCAATCTGGGCTTAGCGTCCTTATTTGCCAACAAATACTTCAAAGCAGAGTGGTCAGTAAAGATAATAACAGCAGACCCAATAATATAATAACAAAATTTATCTAAAGCAAACACTACAACTAACATCTCCTTCTCGGTGGTGGTATAGTTTCTTTGAGCATCATTTAAACTACGACTTGCAAAATAAATGACAGAAGGCTTGTTATCCACTAATTGGCCAATAATGGCACCAAGAGCGAAATCACTAGCATTGGTCATAATTTTGAAAGGCAAGTGCTACCCAGGAGGTTGCATAATGGGTGCAACTGTCAAGTGTTTCTTCAGGGTCTCAAAGGCATGTTGTCACTCATTAGTCCATAAGAAAGCAGTATCATTTTGCAATAAAGCACACAATAGTTTAGAAATACTACTAAAACCTTGAATGAAACGCCTATAAAAGCCAGCATGGCCAAGAAAAGACCGAATATCCCTCAGTGTCCTAGGGACAAGTAACTGGGTTTAATCAACCTCTATAACACGCTAAGAAACTAGATGACCAAGTACCAAGCCACTACTTACCATAAACTGACATTTCTCCTAATTCAACAACAAATTCTTCTATTCACACCTTTTCAAGACAACAGTTAAATTTTTTAAACAGACATCAAAAATTTACCAAACACAGAAAAATCATTCATAACAACTTCACACATATCATCTAACATGTCAGAAAAGATGCTCATCATACAATGCTAAAAAGTAGCAGGTGCATTACATAAACCAAATGACATTCTACAAAAAACATAAGTACCAAATGGACAAGTGAAGGTGGTCTTCTCTTGATCCTCTGGTGCAATAGAAATTTGATAGTATCTAGGAAAACCATCCAGAAAATAATAAAACGCATTACCAGCTACTTTTTCGAGTATCTGATCCAGGAAAGGTAACGAGAAATGATCTTTTCGACTAACCGAATTCAACTTACGGTAGTCGATACACATTCTCCAACCCGTTACCTTCCTAAAACGGATCAACTATCCACTAGCATTCTCAATAACAGTTAAACAAGATTTTTTAGGAACTACCAGTGTTGGTCTTACCCATTTTCTATCAGATATAGGATAAATGATGCCCACAACTAACAGTTTCAACACCTCTTTCATGGTAGGATTTAATCTCTATTATCCATCATGAGCTGGTCTCGCGTCTCCCTCTAGAAAAATGTTATGCGCACAAATTGAAGGGTTAATACCTTTAGTGTCTGCAATAGTCCAGCCTATCGCTCCAAGATTTTGTCTCAATACTTGCAATAAGTTGGCTTTCTGCTTCGATGTAAGATAAGAAGCAATGTACTCTCAGCTGGGCCAAGAAAAACGTACTTCAAATCCTCAGGTAGTGGCTTCAATTCAAGTGTAGGGACTTCTTCTTCTAATGACTTCATGACTTCTGGAAAGTTGAGAGTTTCAAAGACTGGCTTATGCCAACAACTCGTGTAACTCGCGTCTGATAACTCAGGGGAACCATTTGTCTCTGTGAACTGCCTCTGATTCTGTCAACTCTCCGGACGAAGGTATCGTGTCATCAAAAGCCTTAGATTACCGGGAGAATCATCCTCAAATGCACTTTCATAATTAAGTACTAATAACAGCTCTGAAATATCAAAAATCTTCTATCAAATCAACTGCATGCACCTCTGAGTCGTCACATCCACTCGGCATCTTGCTGGCATTGAACTTGTTCATCTCCAATGTCATATTCCCAAATGTGATGTTTAGTACTCCACTTTGAAAATTGATCAATGCATTAGAGGTAGCAAGGAATAGACATCTAAGAATGACAGGCGCCTGGTAAATAGTGGAAACTAGCTGCTGCATATCTAGAACTACAAAGTCCACTGGATAGTAAAATTTGTCCACTTAAATCAACACATTTTCAATAATACCTCATGACACCTTGACTGATCTGTCAGCTAACTGTAACATGATGGAGGTAGTTTTTAGCTCACCCAACCCCAATTGCTCATAAATTGAGAATGGTAATAAGTTCACACTGCTCCCCAAATCAAGTAAAGCTCTCCCAATGTGTGATTCACCGATCATGATGGACATAGTAGGAGTGTCGGGATCTTTGAACTTCTTAGGGGTCTCGCTCAACATCAATGAGCTGACTTGCTCTCTCAAGAAAGCTTTCTTCTTTACATTCAGCTTCCTCTTCACTGTGCACAAATCCTTCAGAAATTTTGCGTACGAAGGAACTTGTTGTATGACATCTAACAACGAAATATTAATCTTCACTTGTTGAAGATTTCTTGAATCTCAGTGTGGTATTTGTTCTTTTGGCCAGCTACCAATCTCTGAGGATAAGGAGCCACAGGTCGGTATTCCCTACAAGTCTCGGCCTCTACACTAACCTGCTTCTTCAATTCTGGGCTCACTTCCTCTGGTTTTTCTTCAACTTCTTCAGTTGCAGTTGTAATTTCAGGTGTTGGGACAACTGTTTGTCTGTCGATGGATATATCACGTCAGGGAACCTCCTTTCCACTTCTTATAGTAATAACGACCTTCACTATCTCAAGTGAATCCCCCAAGACATTATGTACTTGTTGTAGTTGCCGATACACTTGAGGATTGGGCGGAGGTTGTGCCGAAAATTTTCCTTTCTCTTGCGTGCTCAATGTTGCCTCGCAAATTATTTATGGCGTGAGTGTTTTGACTGTTAGTTGTGGCCTGAATTTGCAAAAATTTTTATGTGTATTAGCCATCTGTGTCATACTATCGTCGAGAGACTTCTTCGGTGGAATAGATGCTAGAGACTGAAAATTCTGAGCAGCTACATGAGACTGGAATCCGAGAGATGGTGTTAAAGGATAGTTCTGAGAAGTCTTATATGGCTGATACTGGTGTTAAGGAGGTGACTGATATTGATGTTGAGTAGACTGATCATTCTTCCATGAAAAATTTGGGTGATTCCTCCATCCCGGATTGTAAGTGTTGGAAAAAAGCTGATTTTTTCTCGGTTAACCCAATTTACTGATTGCGTCTGATCCGAATCGGCGTATATAGAACACACCTCTACTGCTTTGCAACCTTTCCCTTCTCTAATTTCATTACCTCTAACCTTCGAGTCAAAGCAGTAATACGAGCTTGGACATCAGTATCCTCTTTGATTTCATATTTACCCCCACCACCAATTGCTCTGAGAGATTGTACTATCAATGGTGCCCGATCAGATTATGTATTCCTTTGTTGGGCACTTTCAGCAAGGTAATCAAAGAACTTCAATACTTCATCAAGTTCCTTGCTGAAGAACTCTCCATCACACAAAGTTTGAAGAAATTGTTTGGACACAGGAGTAAATGCAGTATAAAAATAATTGACCAGCGTCCAAGACTTAAACCCATGATGTGGAAAAATGTTCATTAGATCCTTAAACCTTTCCCAACAGGCATGGAAGGTCTCTTCGCCTCTCTGCATAAATTGAATGATTTGCTCTTGCAAAAATTGAGTTCTCTGAAAAGGAAAAAATTTATGTAAGAACTCACATTGCATATCAGACCAACTAGAGATAGAATTAGGTCTCAGAGAATTAAACCAAATCTTCGCTTTACCCTTTAAAGAGAAAGGAAATAAACAAAGTCTAAACTCATCGGTGCCAGCTCTAGTAATAAAAGAAGTGCAAGTCAACTCAAAGTCCATCAGGTGCTGGTAAGGATTCTCAGAATCCATCCCGTAGAACTGAGGTATCACTGACATCATCCCATGCTTAATCGTAAAATTAGGTGCATCATTAGGTAAAACAATGCATGATGGTGTAGTGGTGTGTGTGGGCTGCAAAAAATCTTTAAAAGTGCATGGTGCAGGTGCAGCCATAGCTTCCTCAAAATTCACTTCCACAAAAGGATTGTATAAATCAATTTCAGTATCCTCACTTGTAAAAGAGACAGAAGAACTATTTGACTCTGTGCTGTGAATATCACTACTAGTACTTGGTGTAATTCTGTATAACCAATTTGAAACGTCTCTGACCCAAGGCATCAGACTTCAGTCCAAATAGCAAAGGTTCTCCAATACAGTAGAAAACAAATAAAGGTGCAACAGAGATAATGTAAATCAAAGATAAAAGATTTTTTTTAGTTAATGAGAAAAACATTAAAATAAAGTAAAATCACTAGTTTGAAACTAAGTCCAACAATCCCCGGCAACGGTGCCAAAAGCTTTACTCACTCTAAAATGTGCAGCGCATAGGCTATCTCAAGTATAAGAGTTATGTCGTGTAATAATTAGCCCAACAGGCCAGATCGTCTCCTCAGTGAAAATAGATTAATTTCAAACTTGCATAAAAGAAATAAGGAAAAAATAAAAAGGGTTTACTGAACACAGTTCAAATTCATTTTTTTTTTTGGATTTTGGAGAGTTTGTAGCGAAATAAAAACAACACAAAATATAAACTAAGAATATAACATGCATTAAAAGTAAATAAGTGACAGAAAGTAAACGATAGAAATTAAATGACAGTAATTAAATGAAATAATTTAGATGACAAGGAATAAAATAAAGAACACAAGATTCTTGGATTAAATAATATTCTCTTAATACAACCCAAGATTCAAGTTAAAAGACAACAAAAACAACAAGAACATAATGCAAAATTGAAATAGAAATTACAATAAAATTAAGAACAAGAAACTTAAATCTAAATTCTAGGAATTGAAATACAATACATTGAAATTATAAAGCATAAAAAACTCATCTAAAAACCTAAAATAATGAAGAGAGATAATGGAGATACGGCGAAAGAGAAAACATAGGAGAAGAGAGAGAAGGAAAAAAACGTGACAAGTAGTGAGAGAAGAGAGAGCGACGGCAGAAAAAATAAAAAGAGAGAAAAATTAGAGTTTTTGCATAGAGAAAATAATGGAGGAAAGAGAAGAGAGAGAGAGAGAGAGTAATGGTCGGCCAGAAGAGAAAAAGAAGGGAGAGAAAAAATAGAGTACGAGGTGCGGCTGAAAAAATATAAAAATAGGGTGAGAGAAACTAGGGTTTGTTCGGCTAAGTGGTGATAGAAAAAATGAGAAAAAAGATAGAACAAAAGGTGCTGCAAAGAAGAGAGAAAGAAGGCAAAAGATAGAGAAAATAGGAAGAGCAAGTGTTGTGTGGCAAAGGGAGCTTAAAATAAAGGAGAGAGGAGAGAGAGAAAGTGTACTAGAAAAATAAAGAGAGAGGCAGAGAGATTGTAAGAGTGTTTGAAAAAGAAAAAAGAGAGAATAAATAGGGGGAAGAGTCGGTCAAGGAGAGAAGAAAAAGGGAGAGGGAGAGAAAATAGGGAAAAAAGAGGCTAGGTTAGAAAAAGTAGGGGGAGGAGAATAAGATGCTAGGTTAAAAGATGAGAGAGTGAAAAGAGAAATGGATGATTGAGATTTAAGTGTCTCTCATTCTTCAATAAATTACAACACTGTCATTAATGAAACCTTCTTTCTCTACCATGTATCGCAGTAGACAGCTCTTGTCCTCTGCGAGTCCAGAAAGTAATTAATTTTATCACCCTACACAAAAATACTTAATTAGTTCATGAAATCATATGACGAAATTAAATTCATAAATTAATTAAATGCCAATAATATAGTGCAAATGATAAAAAAATTTGAAGATGTGTCTAGACATGGTATGACTAAAGTATAGGCAAGTTAAAGATGAGAAAAATTGCATGTGCAATAAATTAAATTTAAAGTCATATAGATTCAACAATTAAATGCACAACTTAGATTTATGCCTCTTAACCATTTGTCTATCTAAAACCAATATTTAAAACATTCAATATTTAATATTATATTAGTTTTAGATGTACTAAAAATTCAATATTCGAGTTCAATCAGGACGAAATATTTTGTTAGCCCAAGGTTGTTTTGCAAACTATCCATAAATTGGTTTTGATGATAACAAAAATTCTATGTTTTGAAGGATTTTAGATTTTACATTGTCATTCCACAATTTCTAAAATGAATTTCAAAAGATTCATGTTATTTCTCTAAAATATTTCTAAGTGGACTTGAACACCATTACACAAGTTGATAAAATCAATTTTTTCATATTGTAGGTGTTTAAAAAAGTGTCGGAATGGATTGAACAATTTCAAGATGCTGAATTTTCTCTACAGGATTGAATGTGTAGACACATTGTACTGACACTTGAGACAACATTTCCAGACTAATTTTTAATGTGTCAACACATTGAAAACTAGTGTCGTCACATTGCACTGTCTCCCGAGAGCACATTTCTATACCAATTTTTGAAGTGTCCAAACATGTTGACCATGTGTCAACACATAACATAACTTTGTAGAAATCCTGGAAAATTGTCAGCTCATTAAAAATGATTCAAAAAGTCATTTAAACCCCTCCAACGATACAATAAAGCTACTCGAAGATCGTTGAAGTTAAAGTGGGTATAAATAGAAAGAGATAGAGAGATAAAAAAATCCATCGTGCAATTACACTTGTAATTACTATTTTCACTAACTTCTAGAGAGAGAAAATGATTTGAAAAAGAGAGAAGAACGCACCTACCAAAAGAGCTTGTGCTGCTACCTGCCAAACTTCAGCTTTTCCTCAAGAATCTTGTCTTGTTGCATACTTTTGAGCTTTTCATTTGCTAATTCGGCTTAGGGAGCCATTTCACATGATTTGTGCTTTCCACTTGCTTATTCTCTTGAAAATATTAATACACTAAATAATATGAGACTAAAACATATTAACAGAATATTAATTATGTGTAGAAATAAGTATTGCACTCTCTATTATTTGATGAGATTTCTAATTGATTCTGATTTTCTAGACAAAAAAGTATATTGTAAGCTAACCAATCATAACATATACTAACTTTATATTATATAGCTTATATGATGCTAATGTATCCTACACTATATATAATAAAGTGGTATTATAATATACTTTAATAGGTTGGAGTAACATATACTTGTTAATTAAATAAGTTCTAATACACATATAACGACACATACATATATAGATTCCAATGTGTTATAATATCCTATAAGTTCATTTTTTAATAAGATAGATGATTTATGGACAATTGTGGTAATCAATATTTAATTTACTCATTTTTTCTTAACCATGATTTACACTTTCGCCCTATATCATATATGATATATGATACAAAGGTACCATATACTATATACCATAATATAATACGATATATCATGCTATAATAATATCATACTTCAGTGATATACTATATTATACCTTAATAACTTCAATATGGTGGATTACTATATTCTCTTTAATTAAATTCATTCTAATACATATATAACGAAACATAAATCTATGCATTCTAATGTTTTATAATATCATGTAAGCTAACCAACAAATAAGATACATATGTCATATATTACATATAATACAAAATTTCATACACTATATGCCATAATATGATTTATCAAGCTATAACAATATCATACAATAATTATAATGTTTTTTGGGTAAAAAGTAAGTTATATGTTTTTATTATATACATATATGTGCTAACCTAAATACTTAGGTTTAGCATGCTATTTGTTATATTTTTTTATCATATACATTATATGTGCTAATTAACCTAAGTATTTTATATGTACGTACCTAAAATTTAATCATAGCGTCTAAGACTATATATTAAGTTATGTACTTTTATTGCATAAGCTAATCTCACAATATGTCCCAGTGAACCCAAAAACTTTGGATGTACATAATATTATGTTCCTAATTAAATAGTATTATATTGCTAATTATTCAAACAATATATATGATCCTTATTAGTATGATACTAGATTTTTCTAAACTACTTAGATTTAGTCAATAGATAGCAATTACCATAACAACCATGGATTATAATTTATAATATATCATATAACCACTTTAATTTTAATAATACTCTCTCTAATTTCATATTTTATTAAATGGGACTTTTAGAATAAAAAATTTCAAAAACATGATAAAAGAAAACAATATATTAAAAGGACTATAATAATATATAAAATAATTATTACATAAAATAACTTAGAATTAGTATATAAAATTATTATTATTATTATTATTTACATGGACTTACATTGTTGGTAGCATTTGTTCGCTACTATAAAGTTACCTTTAGTGACATTTTTTTTACGACAAACACTGCGAAAAGCACATGACTGGAGATAAGAGTTGGTTCTCTTAGTCTCAAAGAAAAGGGTTCGGTTACTTTTGGTTACAATGTCAAAGAAAATATACTCGATGGTCGTAGCATTAGTATGTATCGTAATCTCATAATTGAGAATATACTTTTTGTTGATGGTTTAAAGCATAATCTCTTGAGTACTAGTCAATTATCTGACAAAGGAAACCGAGTTATTTTTTAATTATCAATATGTCTTGTTCAGAATATTGAAAGCAAGAAAGTGATGTTTGTTGGACATAGATTTGAAAACGTGTACATTGTTCATTTAGAGAGCATCTCCTCAGAAAACATAAAATTTGTTTCATCTCTAAATGATAAGGATAGTTGGTTGTGGCATAGAAGGCATGCTCATGCTAGCATGAGCTTGATTTCAAAACTATCCAGACAGAATCTTGTTTCGAGTTTACCAAATCTTTCTTTTGTAAATGACAAAATTTGTGCAGTATGTCAAAAAGGAAAACAAACCAAAACTTCTTTTAAGTCCAGAAATGAGGTATCCACTTCTAGGTCACTTCAACTTTTATACATGGACTTATTTGGTCCAACTCGAACGTTGAGTTTGGATGACAAACGTTATGGCTTTGTTGTTGTTGATGATTTCAATAGATTCACATGGGTTCAATTTCTAACTCATAAATATAAGTTTTTCATACTTTTGAAAAACTTATCAGGAGGATTCAAAATGAAAACGGTTTTGCTATTTCTAGCATAAGGAGTGATCATGGAAAATAATTTGAAAATTCCTCCTTTGAAAAATTTTGTGATGAAAATGACATTAACGATAACTTCTTGGCTCCTAGAACTCCTCAATAATTGAAGAGATGACTAGAATCTTACTATATGAAAACAACTTGCCTAATTACTTCTGAGCTGAAGCAATTAGCACAAGTTGTCATGTCATGAACCGCTGCATGATTAGACCTATTCTTAAGAAAACGTCATATGAGCTATGGAATGATAGAAAACCCAACTTTGGTTACTTTCATGTTTTCTGTTGTAAATGTTCTGTGCTCAAAAACAACAAGGGCAATTTGGGTAACTTCAATGCAAAAACGAATGAAGGTATCTTTCTTGGATATTCAACTTCTAGTAAAGCCTATAATGTCTTCAATAAACGTACTTTAGTTGTTGAAGAATCAATCCATGTTTTTGATGAATCTAACAATCTTATGAAAAGAAATGATGAAGATGTTATAGATCTTGACAAAGAAGTTGGGAAACTTGTCATAAATGAGGACAAGGAAGAAACACATGTACAAAAGCAAGAATCTCAAAAATCACAAGAAGTTCAACAAGCCACAATGACTTACCAAAGTCGTGGAAATATGTCAAAAATCATCCTCTCTAGCTAATTATCGGTAATGTTGAAGAAGAGATAAGCACTCGCTCTTCATTAAACTCAACTAATAATTTTGCTTTACTTTCTCAACTTGAGCCTAAGAATTTTCTTGAGGCTAAAGATGATGAAAGTTGGATCCATGCTATGGAAGAGAAATTAAAACAATTTTAAAAAAATCAAGTATGACATATAGTTCATAGACCCAAGGATTATCCGATTATTGGTATAAAATGGGTTTTTAGAAACAAAATGGATGAATCCAGGGTTGTAGTAAGGAACAATGCATGATTAATAGCCCATACTTACAATCAAGAAGAAGGGATTGATTTTGATGAAACTTTTGCTCCCGCTGCTAGTTTAAAATCTATTCGTATGTTACTCGTTTTCACTTGCTATAAAGATTTTAAACTCTTTCAAATGGATGTGAAAAACACATTCCTAAATGGATTTCTCACAGAGGAAGTATATATTGAGCAACCACCGGGAATTGAAGATGAAAAGCTTTCACATCATGTGTACAAGCTCACAAAAGCGCTTTATGGTTTGAAACAAGCACCTCGGGCATGGTATGAACGTCTAAGCTCTTTTCACATTGATAATGGTTTTCACGAGTTAAAATCGATACTACTCTTTGCATTAAGAAAAAAGACAACGAATTGTTAATGGTTCAAATTTATGTGGCTGACATTATTTTTTAATCAACTAATGAATCTTTGTGTCAAGAGTTCTCACAAGTCATCCAACGTGAATTTGAGATGAGCCTCATGAGAGAATTGAACAACTTTCTTGGCCTCCAAATCAAACAATGCAATGAATGCATCGTCATCAATCATGTAAAGTATACAAGAGATATTCTCAAGCGATTCAATATGGACAACTCAAAATCTATGAGCACACCTATGAGCCCATCTACAAAAATGGAAAAGGATGAGAAAGGTAAGGATGTGGACCAAACAAAATATCGAGGTATGATTGACTCCTTACTCTAACTTACTGCTAGTAGATCGGATATAATGCTTATTGTATGCATGTGTGCTAGATTTCAATCTTATCCTAAGGAATCTCATCTCCTTGTGGTTAAAAGGATTTTTAGATATCTTGTTGGCACTCAAGATCTTGGGTTATTTTATTCCAAGAGTGTTGAATTTAATTTACAAAGATACTTGGATGCAGATTATGCGAGATGTAAAATTGATATAAAGAGTATTTGTGGTGTGTGTCAATTTCTTGGATGCTCACTAGTTTCTTGGTATTGTAAGAAACAAAACTTTGTGGCTCTATTAACTACGGAATCTGAGTATATTGTCGTGAGCAATTGTTGTGCTCAAATATTCTGGATGAAACAACAATTGGAAGATTTTAATCTTCATTATTCTCTTAGTACTCTAGGACAAAACATATTGAGATTAAGCATCATTTTATTCGAGATCATGCTCAAAAATGGGATATTGTAATTGAATTCATAAATATCGACCTTCAATTGACAGATATTTTTACAAAACCCCTTAATGAGGATAGATTTTGCTTCATTCGTCAAGAAATTGGAATGAAATTTCCTTTGGATTTCATTGGTGATATTTTCCTAATTTTTTGTATTAATTGTGTTAATGATTGCATTAGACATGTTCTGATATGTGTTTAAATTGCTCTCTATTCTTTTCTTTTAAATATCATACTTGTTCTTTGTGAAAACATTGTATGTATTCTTTTTGCATGACATGTGTCAACACTTGGTAAAACAAATGTCAACACTTCTAGTAAAGCCTAACTGTTTTCACTGGAGAAGTATGTGTCGACACCATAAATTCATGTGTCGACACATAAGCTTCCCTCCCGAGAGCCCTTTTAAACCGTGTTCTGGAACATGTGCAATGTGTCGACAGATCTTTCGGGTTCACTATTTTTAAAATATGGGCACGTGTGTTATATTTATGCTCTTTTAGGGTTAGGGGTCGACACTTTACTTTTCTCCCTTTACAGACCCGCGTTTCTCTCCCAAACGACGTGAATCACTATCTCCCTCACAAATTTAACTTACCCACTGCCCTCTTGAAAAAATCCATCGCCGACAGCCTTGAATCTCCTCACCACACCACTGTCGTGATGTCTTCCAACCGCTCAAGCGTCCCTCTTGAGAGACTCCCTCCTCTGCCAGTTCAAGGGCACGAAAGAAAGGACGAAGAACTGAGGAACCCACTCCTACTCCTGAAGCCTACATTTACAGGTCAGGGCTTTGTAAAAATCATTTTGTGCAAGATTTTTGGAATAGGAAAGTAATTACTGGTCGTTGGGCTGATTTTCCACGGTTTAGTGAGAATGACTTTGATTTTAAGGATATGTTTGAATTTCAAGGATGAGGTGTTCTTGTGAATTTGAAGGTGGATTGTTACGTATATTTGGTGAAGTTGGTTTATGCTAATTTCCAATATTCTAAGTCTGAGGATGTCATCAGTTATTGTAAATGGGAATTAATTAGACCTATCTGTTACTTCCCTCAATTCTTTGGTCGTTTCCCCTAATAGTGGAAAGAAATTTTTTGATGCTTATGGTTGGTTGATTTTGTCTGAGGTAGAGCCAATTGATATTCTTATGGTTGTATTGGATAATCTAGCCCTAAATAAGGTAATTAGACCAGTTGCACGTGAACTGACAATCCACATAAAATTATTGCATCACATGGTATGTAATATCATCTTGCCAAGGATTGAAAAATTTGAGTACATTACATTTTTTAGATATTTGTAATGTATTGCTTGATTACTCGTACTCACATGAAGGCTGCTACTGAGAAAAAGAAGCAAGGGCTCCCTTATAGGATGTTCTTCACACATATGTTTCATGTGCTTGAGGTTGATATGATTGGGGAAGTGAGAGATAAACCTAAAGACTCCAAGGAGTATAACAAGAAAATTATTTGGTTGATGGGTTTTATGCAAAATGAGGATAGAGAATGGGCAAAGAAATGTGTGGTGACACCTCAGAAAGGTAGTGAACGGGATTCAGGGTCCGAAGATGAGGAATAAGCTGATACTGAAAGAACTCTCACTGGAACTAGGACTCATGTGGGTGACCAGACTCTTATCTCTTTTCCCTCACTACAGATTGGTTCATCCTCTCGAATGCCATCCACTAGTTCTCCTAAGCCCCTCCTGAATTCACTTGGAGGAGATGGCCACCAGCATGAAGATAGGATTTGATAACATTAAGAAGCTACTTAGTCCTCATTAGAGAGTTTTGGAATTCTTGATAAGGACATTAGGAATCTCAAGCATCAAGTCAACAATATCATTAATGTTGCTAGAAATGTGATTCAGCATACTGTTGATGAGTTTGCTTCTACCTCTGCCAAGCTTCAGGTTTTTATAAATTCTTCTGCTGATGATATTGTTAAGGCCACCGAGATCCATTTGGATGTTGATCGTCACCTTCGTCCTCTTGTCATGAAATAGACGTATTGGTTCTCAACAACTTGGATGGAATGGCTGAAGAAGTTTGAAATTGAGTATGTTGACCTCCTAATTCTTATAGAGGACATTCCTTTTTGTGCTTATCTTAATTTGTCCTCTGTATGCTTTTTAATTATTATATTGGCTGAACATTTGACTTGTATTATCTATGAATATCTCTGGTAATTATATGTCTCCATTGGATTTTATAATTCCTCATTTATGTTGGTTATCAAATGTTGGTTATAAGGAATTTGAGAAATGCTTATCTTTTTGCACTTAATTATATATATCTGAGACTTGCTTTATAGGTAGAATTTCTAACTTTATTTTAGTATCAATATTTGAAGTCTTGTATTTTGATTGGTAAATTGGAAGTTTGGGAAGTGTGGTGAAAGCTTATAGAAGTGTTCTCACTTGTTTTTAAATTTGGGAAACCTTCATTTACAAAGGAAACTCTTGCAAAAATGTCATGAAAACACCTGCGTGTTCTTGGGGGGAGTTTTTCTATTTGTTAGCAAATTTTCGTTTTTAAAATAGTTTTGTCATCATCAAAAAGGGGGAGAATGTTAGCCCAAGGTTGTTTTGCGAACAATCCATAAATTGATTTTGATGACAACAAAAATTCTAAGTTTCGAAGGATTTTAGATTTTACATTGTCAATCCACAATTTCTAAAATGAATTTAAAAAGATTGAGGTTACTTCTCTAAAATATTTCTAAGTGGACTTGAACACCATTACACAAGTTAATAAGATCAATTTTTCCTATTGTAGGTGTTTAAAGAAGTGTTGGAATGGATTGGACATTTTCAAGATGCTGCATTTTCTCTCCAGCATTGAATGTGTCAACACATTGAAGACAAGTGTCAACACATTACACTAACACCAGAGACAACATTTCTAGACTAAGTTTTAATGTGACGACACATTGTACTGTCTCTCGACCGCACATTTCAAGACCAATTTTTGAAGTGTCAACGCATGCTGACCATGTGTCGACAAATACCATGATTTTGCAGAAATCCTGAAACGTCGTCAGCTCATTCAACAGTACAATAAAGCTACTTGAAAACCATTGAAGTTAAAGTGAGTATAAATAGAAAGAGATAGAGAGATACAAAAAATCCATCGTACGATTACACTTGCAATTACTCTTTGCCCTAACTTCTAGAGATAAAAAGTGATTTAAAGAAGAGAGAAGAACGCTCCTACGAAGAGAGCTTGTCCTGCTACCTACCAAATTTCAGTTTTTCCTCAAGAATCTTGTCTTTTTGCATACTTTTGAGCTTTTTTCATTTGTTGATTCGACTTAGAGAGTCATTTCACATGATTTGTGCTTTCCACTTGCTTATTCGGTTTAAAGAGTCATTCTTTGTGATTCCTTTGTGTTGCCTTTTGTGCACAATCGAGATTTTGATGATTTCAATAAATGGATGAGTTTACAAAATGGACATCTTCAAAGATAAAGAAAACTTGACGAAAAGAGCCAAACCTTGAAGAAAAAGGAACAAGGAGCTTAAAGTGAAGATTCAAGACCTTAGGGTATAATCCTTGTAACTCTTTATTTCACATTTGACAAGGATTTGAATCACGCACTTGCATATCTTTCAAAACATGCATAAACCGTTTTAAGTTTTTGTTTGAAAGATTAAAATATTTTTATAGGTTTCAAAACATCGCAATAAAACCTCCAAACCTTCATATACTTATGGGAAGTATGTCTTCAAAATTGGGTGTTTAAAAGTGGTCAAAAACCTTGTTTTTAAAAGAACCAGATCATGCTTAAGTTGAGGAGGTCGACCGGTTGTTCAAGCGGTCGACCGGTTGGTTTTGACAAAAGAGTCGTTGAAGCTTCTGACAATATGACCGTTGGGTAACGGTAACTTGAAGCGGTCGACCGGTTCATATAGCGGTCGACCGGCTCGTTTTAGCAAAAACTCCCAACGGCTATAAACGACTAGTTTTCATATGTGGCCTATAAATATACCTTCATTTCGTCTAAAATGATAACTCAACGACCAGATATAATTTCTACTACTTGAGAAATATTCTAAACCTTCCTATTCTATATTTCTCATAGCATTCACACAAAACACACTTTCATATCCTTGTCTTTGTGTGAATAAAGAGATAGAGCTTACAGTTTTATATCTACTCTATCAAGAGAGTTTTTGTTCTTCCATCTACCTATCCAATAGGGGTGTTTCCTTTAGTGAGGTTGTTCACTAAAGAAGAAGCTTTGAGAGTGTATATCTCAAGCTTGGTGAGGTTGTGAGTGGTGAGCCAGAAAAACCACTTTGGTGGATTTGACTGTTGATCCCGGGAAAACACTTGTACGGTTCACTAGCACCCAGAAGCTAGTGTGTAAAGCTATTGGAGAATAGTGGAAAACCTCAAGGCTCGGTGAGGGAGCTTGAGGGGTGGATATAAGCGGGTTTACCGAACCACCTAAAAAATCACGTGTTTGCTCTCTCTATCCCTACTCTTTACATTTAACACTTACATACTTGTTATATCATTATACTTGTGTTATATTAGTATTTACTTTGCAAACACGGTTTTGAGGGTTAATATCGAAAAGTTTAGAAAACCAATTCACCCCCCTCTTGGGTTGCCTTAATCCTGAAACTAGGACTTACACTTTGTACCCACCTTTTAAGAACCACTTGAGTGTTGGGCAAACATTTGGTCTTACTTGTGAGAGTAGAAGAAATCTCCTGGGTTGTGGGAATTGTGAAGAGAGTTAAAGCGTGAGCTCGAAAAACGCTTTGTAAAGGTTCTTTAGCACCCTGGAAGCTAAGGTGTATTTACTATTTGAAGGATAATGAAGAAAGACCAAAGAAGTCAATAGCCTTGGGGGTGGACGTAGGCAAGTGTTGGTCAAACCACCTAAAATCACGGTATCATTTCTCTAACTCTATCTCTCTATTTTACTCATTTCAGCTCTCTCCAAAGTGGTGCCTTATGTCGTACGATTATATTGCTTGAATTTGAAAAAGTTTTAATTTTTATTAAAACTCAATTTACCCCACCTCTTGAGTTTTATTTAGACTTTCACATTTGGTTTTCATTCTCTTAAAAATATTAATACATTAAATAATATAAGACTGAAACATATTAACAAAATATTAATTATGTGTAAATATAAGTATTGCACTCTCTATTATTTGATGAGAGTTCTATTTAATACTGATTTTATAAACAACAAAGTATACTGTAAGCTAACCAATCAGTAAGATGCATAATTTATGGACTATTACGATAATTAATATTGTTTTACTTATTTATCTTCCCAATCATAACATAAATCTATGTATTCTAATGTTTTATAATATCCTGTAAGCTAACCAACAAATAAGATACATATATCATAAATTACATATAATACAAACATACCATACACTATATGTCATCATATGATTTATCATGCTATAACAAAATCATACATATAATTCTAATGTTTTTTTGGGTAAAAGGTAAGTAATATGTTTTTATTATATACATATATGTGCTAGCCTAAATACTTAGGTTTAGCATGCTATTTGTTATATTTTTATCATATACGTCATATGTGTTAATTAACCTAAATACTTTATATGTACGTACTTAAAATTTAATCATAGCGTCTATGACTATATATTAAGTTATGTACTTTAATTGCATAAGCTAATCTCACAATATGTCCCAGTGAACCCAAAAACTTTGGATGTTCCTAATTAAATAGTATTATATTGCTAATTATTCAAACTATATATGCTCATTATAAGTATGATAGTAGATGTTTTCTAAACTAATTAGATTTAGTTAATAAATATGCAATTACCATAACAACCATGGATTATAATTTATAATTTATTGTATAACCACTTTAATTTTAATAACACTCCCTCTAATTTCATATTTTATTTAATAGGACTTTTAGAATAAAAATTTTCAAATACATGTCAAAAGAAAACTATATATTAAAAGGACTATAATAATATATAAATACTTATTTGCATAAAATAACTTAGAATTAGTATATAAAATTATTATTATTATTATTTACATGGACTTACACTGTTGGTAGCGTTATTTCGATACTATAAACTTACCTTTAGTGGTGTTTTTTTTACAACAAACACTGTAAGTGTAAAATTTAGCGACGGACACAAAAGTGCCGTTAAAAATTGTGACCTAAAAATCAAGGGCAAGTTAAAAATAACACATAGGTTTTAGACCTTTTTAAAAAAACTCACAGGGTTTTGAAAAATTTTAAAAGCTCACTGGGTTTGTCATTTTGGTACCAAAACTCACTGGATCCAACGTCATTACACGTATTTAACGGAAAATTCATTCCACTTAATTTAAAAAACATAATTAATTTAATATATATATTTTTTAAAAAACAGATCGGAAAATCCTGATCCTTTCACGGTGGCCTTTGGCTGCGAGAACTGGGGTTGTGGGATAGGTGAGGTTCCCCGACCGCCTAAGGCTAGGGTGGAGGGGTTCCTCCTCCCTCCAATGGCTGCCTAGAACCAAGGGTGGTCCCCCCCTCCACCCGTCGGCATCTAGGTCTCCCCGAATCCCACCCAAAGCACCGCCCGGGCTTGAGGAGCCCTCCCTCTGGCTACCCAGAGGTGGAGGGGGGTTCCTCCTCCCCCAACGGCCAGAAGAGTTTCCCCCCTCCACCGTGAAAGGATCAAAGGTCCCCGTTGCTTTTTTAAAAAAAAAAGTAATTATCTTTTTTTATTAATTTTAGATTTAATTAATTATATTTTTATATTTTTATTATTTTTAAAAATATTTATGACATGTGTCACATTTCAATTAGACGAGATGAATTTTATGTTAAACATATGTAACAACGTTGGGTGAATGAGTTTCGGTACAAAAATAACAAACTCATTGAGCTGTTAAATTTTTTAAAAAAACTAGTGATCCTTTTGTGTTATTTATAAATTTCCCAAAAATCAATTTATAGCAACCTGCACAAACGCTGCTAAAACTTACCCTTATAGCGGCGTTTTCTATTAAAACATGAGTATTGGGCGTGAGCTTTAGCGGCATTTATGAAAATGCGACTTGAGGTTGTATGCTTTAGAAACGTTTTATAAAAAAAAAAAACTGTTAATTTGAACCATTAGCGGCGGTTTTGAACAACGCCACGGAACACAAAACTTGTGACGGCGTTTATTATCTTAAAGGTAGAATTTATGCCGGCGCTTGTGAAGAAAACGAGCTAAAAATTGATATGGTCACAAACGCTGCTATATGTACTCTTTAACAACTGGTTTTTTTTTACGGCCTATACGTCTGTTTTTTAGTCCAATTATCCGTTTCCGGTGTAAAATATCAAAAGGATAGAGGAGATTTGGCCCAAATATTTCTACTTCTATATTATTTATTCTGAAGTGAGAATATATATGAGCCCTAAATAATATGCCCACATAAAGTAAAAGAAAATGGTAGAAAGTGACAAAAAGGGGTATCCAGGGGCGGAGAGAGGGGGGCGGGGGGCAGCCTCCCCCCTTAGGTCAAAAAAAAAATTATATGTATCCTAAATGCAGGGATACATATAAATATTCATATAAAAAAAATATACATAGCTAATTCATATGTATTTTAGGAAATGTACCCCATTTAGGATACATATAAAAAATATACAAACATGATATTTTGTTAGTTTGTAGTGATAAATGTACCCAAATACATTTATATTTAGTAAGAATAAATTGACTTGAATCATGAATGCATTGACATTAGATATGAATAAATTTATATACTACTATTCCTATTCACTAAAACTAATAGATAAATAATTTTTCAGGTTTCGTAACTAATGTTATATCACATCATGGGCAAGCCAAAAATAATTGATGCATTTTTTAAGAAAAAGGAAGTTGATTCGGGTTCTAAGATGTCTTCCTCGTCTTGTAATCCTCAACCTCTAATTCCTGAGCAAGATCAATGCCCTTCTAAGATTCCAAGGATTGAATCTCAAGAAGTTGACATTGCTACTATTACATTTGCGCATCAGTATCAAGTTGATATATTTATGGTTGCAATAGATTCTCAGTTACAAGAACTAAATAGTAGGTTTATTGAGAAAGCAATGAAAGTTCTTACTCTTAGCTCAGCTTTGGATCCTAAGAATGCATATAAATATTTCAATGTTGGGAATATTTGTAATCTTGCAGAAAGATTTTATCCATAGGATTTTACTGAGCGAGAAAATATTCATTTAAGGAGCCAATTGCAACTCTTTATGGTTGATGTGCCTCAATGTCCCGATTTGATGAATCTGTCAACGATTTCTGAGTTATGCCAAACACTAGTGGAAATGAACAAGTCGAAGATTTATTATTTGATTGATAGATTAATTCGTCTTGTGTTAACTCTTCCAGTTTCAACAGCTACTACAGAGCGGACTTTTTCAACTATGAAAATAGTTAAAACGAGACTTCGCAACAAGATGGAAGATGACTTTCTTACAAATTCCTTGATCTTCTACATTGAAAAAGATATTGCCTCAACTTTTAGTACAAAAATGTTGATAGATGATTTCCAATACATGAAAGCTCGCTGAGTTGCATTGTAATAGGAAAGTTGTCTTTTTTATTTTTGTTTTATATATCTATGATTAAGTTGATAAGATTTTTTTTATATTTGTCTTCAGTTATTATACAATATTGATATATTGAAAATCTTGTTTGAAACTTTTTTTTCGCATAATATTTAATATCTATTTTTAATTATATTATTTCAAATAATTTTATTTTTAGCCCTATACAAAATTTCTACTCCAATCACTGGGGGTATCCACATTGTCATGTGTGTCGGAACGTGAATCAAGTGCAGAAATAACTGTGCTCTATCGATGACATGTCACGTCCAGAAAGAGCTAAAACGAAGACTCCCACTTAGATAGATATGAAACATCAACCATCTATCACGTCGTCAACCCAGAGAAAGCTATGACAATTTATTGTTGGATTTGGTTGAAGATATAGAGAAATGCTACTTTCTTTTCTGGCGTTCGCCTCTCGTCCTCCCATCTGACCGGCTTGCTAGCAAATAACAATCTCATACTCCTAAACCGATGAAAGAGGACCGGTTTTTTGCTCTCTCTCCTGGATTAAATGGAAATCACGTCTCTCTCTCACTGTCACTCTCCGTCTCTCTCTCTCTGAAAATCTCAAATCCTCCAAATCACAATCTAAAATCAAACCTAGCATTTCTCATCTCCCTTGCTTAGAGAGTTTGAAATCCTAGCTTCACAAACTCTAGCATTTCTCATCTCCCCTGCTTAGAGAGTTGGAAATCCTAGCTTCACAAACCCTAGCAGTTCTCATCTCCCTATGCTTAGAGAGCTCGAAATCCTCCAAATCACAAACCCTAGCATTTCTCATCTCCCCTACCCTACGACGACAGAGTCCCTGCTCCAAATCCGAACTCATTATACCTTTGGTGGGGAGGACAAGACAAAGTCCGAGGAAGGGCCGTGTGAAGAATTGTTGAACTTGGAGATACTTGACAGGTATATCACTGAAACATTTCCTTTTGTGTCTCTGCTTATAATCTACATTTTTATTTATTTTTATTGATACGGCTAACCTAAGAAATAGGACAGTTTAATGTGATTTCATTCAAGGAACTAGTTTGGATTTTTTATTAGTCTTTTTTGTGAGAATGTTTACACGTTTCAGATTCATACACACAATGATAAGTTTCAATTAGAAATTTCCAATTTTCCTCAAACTGTTCACACGTTTCAGATTCATACACACAATTATTTAAGGCAACCCTAATACCATCGAAGTGCGGATTTGCCCCAAACTTTTCTGGTAGTTTTTTCATAATGTGCCACAAACAATATCTATGTCGTGTCGTCCTGCCGAAAGCTATTTCAATTGCATTCTTCATAGCCCTAGTCTGATCTGTTAAAATTGCACTTGGAGCTTTACCGTTCATGCAACCCAACCAAGCTTCAAACAACCACATAAATGTCTCTGTATCCTCGCTTGATATTAGTGCTGCCCCAAATAGCATTGACTGCCCATGATGATTAACACCTACGAAATGAGCGATTGACATGTCATATCTATTGGTCAAGTATGTCGTGTCAAATGAAATGACATCCCCAAAGTATTCATATGCTGCTCTACTTCGTGCATTAGCCCAAAAAAACATTTCGCAACTTACAATCGTCATCCATGTCCATCACATAATAGAAGCCAAGGTTTTTCTTCTGCATTCTACCAAAATATTCACTAAGTGCTTGACCACCTCCTTTACCTAGCCGAAACTCTCTTGCATTTAGTAAAATCGGACCGGACCGGACTACTTATAAGTGGTCCGATCCGATCCTTTAATATAATAGGATCGGAACGCGGTCTGGACCGCATTCCGGTTTTCGGTTTTTCAGCCCTAGTGGAGTGAGTAGTCATTTTTGCTCGGAGAAAAAAAAAGAGTAATGTAGATATTTTTGCTTCTTAGTTCAATGGCATTATCCATTTCTCTTGGTCGGCCCAATGAGCAGCTTGGCTTCACTCCCACCGACAACGTCTAAGATTATAAAAGCTCATTGACAGTGAGGCGAGTTGGACCTCGACCTGTTGGTCAAACCGTTTGACTACAATGCTTTCCTTGGACTTTGACAGGGAGTTATAATGCTTTCCTTGGACTTTGACTACAATTTTGGTAGCCGGTAGGGTTCGAACATCCTCCTCCTTTAGCCCTAAAAGTTAGTAGGGTCTATAAATTTACGTCCTTTATTAAAAAAGAATTATATATGCGGGAGTTGTTGAACACCCTTGTATTGTAGGAAGCACAAACATCAAGATGGCACGGATAGCTTTGTTAGGAGATCTTTCTTTTATAAATAATTGTAAGATTTTCAATATTTTCGATAGAAGTATGAATATTTAAGTATAGATTAGTGTTATAAATTTTTGTATAAATATTATTAAAATTTTTTACAGATATTTAATTTTTATTAAAATTTATAAAAATGTATAGCGATGATTTAATGTAATTGTTTAATAACAAAATATTAAAATGAGGTGAAAATATACTGAGAGAAAAAATTTGTTAGAAATTTTTTAAAAGTAGTGTTTGCATAGGATATATTGAAATTTATGAAAAAGTAGTGTTTGTATAGGATTTTTTAAAATTTTATTTAATTTTTTTAAAATATATATTATTCTAAAATATTTTTACAAATAAAAGTTTGTTGTTCCATTTTTGGGTTGTTGGGACTCACCCAGACGAAGCCCAGCCAAGCCCAGCATATGTTTAGCGGAACTTGGGGTTAATGTTTCTTGTATTCCTAGAAGTATTGTCAGCTGTAACAATGCACCCCTCTAATTTCGTATCAGGATCTGGGACGGTCTCATAGCTTGTTAGCATTAGTTCATGCTTCAAGCCGAACTATTCTACTGAATCATATTGTTTATTTTAAGAAAAATGACTTTTATCACTCCATTTATATTGTTTTGGTAAGTCAAAGGTTGTTGAAGTAGTAATTTCTGGTCCCTTAATATCAATTTTTGGGATTCAATCAATTTTGAAGTTTGACATGAAATTTGGCACTTTATGATGTCCTAATTTCTTTTTTCCCTGGAGTTATTCAAGTTTTTGCTCGGAAAAAGTAAACATTGGCAACATGGAAATTATATGATTTATATTTCTGGGCAAAGTAGAGCGGAAATAGATATAGAGATTGGCAAAGAAAAGAAAATGGTACAACCAGTCACTTTTACTTTAAATTGAAGCCTGCTGCCTTCGTATAATTCTTTATCAGATACCGAGATGGAATTCAGGCCTCTCTGTCTGTCGTCGTCTCCTTCCACTGTTTGTTTTGTTTTCTTTCTTTTGAATGACCCTCATCTCCAAGACTCCAAGCTTTGATTTTTCCCAAGTTGCACGACTAATTAACGAAAACAGAGCAGTGTACAGAGTGCTTAATTGTACACCAAAAAAAAAAGATCATATTCTCCTTGAGTTCTTTTGGTTTATTCGTTTGCTGTTCGCGTCCTGTGCTGTCCATCCTAACACTCCAGTGACCCCACAGGCGGAGGGAGGGGGGGGGGCATTGCCCCGGTTGGCTCCCCCAATTTTTTTTTTACATGTATTTTTTTATTTTTATTAGGTTTGCCCCCCTTGGCCAAATAAAAATTATGCTTGCCCCTTTTGCCTGCCTAGATTAATCAGCCCGCCCCCCTTAAAACCCAAGCAGCCCAATGCTTCAAAATAAATTAAAAGAATAAGCAGAGAGACATTTATTTATGTCAAAACTTGAAATCCTACATTAACTTGTCGACGTTGTCGTGAATTTTGCGACGAATATTTCATATACTTCTCCTGAGTCCTGATAATCGTTGTGTGTTGTAATCATTGAAATAGATGTTTTCACTATTCAGTACTGCTTTTTTTTTGTTCTTTTGCCTTTTATGTTGGACTTGGTTGAGAATTTGGATATCGCAAATACTGAGAAAGGGGGTGGTGTGCTCTTGTTGGATAAGTGATAATTCAATTATTCAAGTGTGCTGCGTGTCCATCTTTACTTACTAGAGAATCATTAGTTATATCATTTTATTGTCACTATCATCATCTAATTTACATGTCTGACTTCTCTACAATTTATGAAAATCCAAAGTTGAAGTAAGACTCATTTTCATCTATCTTTTGTTTGTTTAGGTCTGATTTTTCATAGCCCGTGAGATTAACTTGTTTTTAATTGTCTTTCTCTAAAGGTGAAACTTCTTTTCCATTGTAATTTGTGACGTTTGGATCACGTTATAAATCTATTTCTTCAACATTTTAGCCATTAATTTAACCAGGTAATGGGCACTTTGAACTACGATTTTTCTGTTTTCTCATTTTGTAAGGGGAGTAGAATAGTTATTTGGATGTTAAAATTGAACTTTTTGTCCAATTTTTTTTTCTATTATCATTTACTAAGTATGTATTTCCTCCTTGCAATTTCGGGTTATTTTATTGTTGATAGAGATTCCACTCTTGAGAAGCCCGTGTTCAATAGTACTGTCACACTAAAAAAAACTATAGCAAGGGTGAGAAGTATTTTTATGCCATTGGAACCTGGATTCTTTTTGACCTTTGGATAATTTGGCTTCTTTTTCCAATATGCTTCGTTTTGCTATTGTTTCTTTCAAAAATAATAGAAATACAGTAATTGTTTATTTTTCTCATTTATGTGTTATGTTTTCTTTTTACATATCCCAACAAATTCAGTAGGACTTATTGAGCATAGGGCACATCCTTTCTAGCAACAAAAATAAATACTTCATTTATGGAAGTAAAAAGTTATATTGCTGAAAATATTTTATTTCATTTATGTGTTTTGTTTTACAAAGAATATATATATATATATATATATATACACACTTTTGTTTGTGTGATTAGTTGGTGCTCTATTGGTGTTTTGAACAATAAGAATTTAATCTTTAATGTCACCTCTCAGTATCAGTAAATAGTACGGTACGTGTATTTCAATATTTTTAGTGTTTTTAGTCCTTAATTTTTTTTATTTATACTCTTAAGACTTTTTTTGCATTAAGTAGTAAAAAATTTTTTTTTTATCATTTTTCCTTAAAAAGTTTGTCCCCCATTAATTGGGTTTCTGGCTACGCCACTGAGTGACCTGTCGGTAAAATACGTGAAACTTGTTCTTTATTTACTTGGTTGCCGTTCGTTTTCTGTGTTCTGCGGTCTAATTATTAGTCTGTCCCTCTCAGCTCTCCATCTGTACAGCCACATGTCAGCTTCTCCAGCTCACACGTTCCAGCTTGTCAATCAAGCTCACCACCATCCATTCTGTTACATCGTTATGCAATTATTGACCTTTCTTTTATTTTCTTTTTGCTGTATAGAATAAGTTAATTATATTTTTTTTTAAATCTTCCCGTACGCGTAATGCTCTGCTCTCTGTATTTCTTGCATCAACTGAATGAATATTTAGCATTCAGTTTCAATACTCTCCTCTTTCTCTCGTTTATTTCCATTTCTTAAACTAATTGTCTCTGTTTTCCCTCTGTTAATCGTTCTATTTTCCTCTGCTCATGGCTCCTCGTAACAACTCCAGTGTCCCTCAGGAGAAAATGGGCAACTACTTCGATCTCTACAACGGCAAGTTTACTGTCAATGATGTTGGCGTGAAATCCATGCCCCACAAGCATGAAGAATTTCAGCCACAAAGTCAAAAGTTGCGGCTGAAATTTGCTGCAAAGATGAGTCAAGATTTGCGGTATAAATCTTGCCGCAAATCTTGAAATGTTTCAGCCACCATCGACAGGGAATTAAATGCACCGAAAGAAGAAGATTTGCAAGCAGCAAATCTTGAAGTTTTCTTCACTTCTCTCGCTATAAATTCGAACTCTTGTAATGAAGTTCGGTGTGCCTCTATGCGAAGAGCACCCTGTGGGTGGAGAGATATAGGGTGATTCTCCGATGTAGATCACCGGTGTGTTGAGAGAAAGGGGGTGTCTCTCAGTTGAAGAGCACCCATGGGTTGAGAGAATTTGTGAGGAGAAATGTGCGGTGTGAGAGTTGAGAGTTTGTAAAGTTTTGATTCTGTGAGTGAAATCAAAATACTCTCCTCCGTGGACGTAGGCAGTTGCCGAACCACGTAAATATTGGCCTCCTTGTGTTTGTGGTTTTTTCCGTTCTGTGCTCAACAAGTGGTATCAGAGGCAGATCTGTACCCAACAAGTGGTATCAGAGCCAGCAGGTGGCCGGAATTTTTTCGTTCGGGCCGAGACCCGATCTGTGTCCAAATAGAATTTTGGAACTAACTGGGAATTCCTTGCGACGAGACGAGCACAACGGTACAAACCAGGGGTCAAATGGACACCGCACGCGCCCACACGCGCCAGTAGAAGTTTCTGGGCGTGTCCCCACTCTCCCCACGCGCCTCCACGCGCCGCCAACAGCCGACAGTGTGTCGCACGCGCCACCACGCGCTCGGGGAGCTGAAGGCGCGTTGATACACGCGCAGCACGCGCGTCCACGCGCCAGGCGGAAACGGATCGGTTCGGGTCTTCAAACCGGGTTCGGATCTTGACCGGGTTTGCGGGTCAACTCGGCGAGTCAGTCCGAGTGATTCCGATTTTGAGCGAGTTGGAGCGAGTTGATGTGAGTCAACTCATCGAGTTAACTTTGACGGAAAAGTTAACAGAGACAACATCTTTGGAGAATATTCCGTTAGTTTGGACGGAATATTCTGTTTCTGGATAGAATATTCCAGATTCGAATTTTGTGCATTTTGGGCCCAATTTTTGTCATTTTTGGGCCGGACCGGACCTGTTCCATACTATTTCGACCGTTCCGGACGTAACGGTGGGCTCCGTTTTGTGAGATTCAACTCCGAACGTAGAGCAACAAGCCATTTGAGCCTCAGATATAGGCGAGTCAATGGCGAATTCTGGTTCCGGGGATTTTGCATGATGCTGCAGGAGATAGCTCGGTGTTGAGTAGAGGTTACCGTCACCTCCTCCACCAGAGACTGCAGGATATAATGAGGTGTTGAGTAGAGGGTGTTGTCACCTCCTCCACTAAATACTGCAGGAGATGATGAGGTGTTGAGTAGAGGGTGGATCACCTCCTCCACCAAATACTGCAGGAGATACAGGGTGTTGAGTAGAGGGTGCATTTCCTCCTCCACCGGATAGATGCATTGGGTGTTGAGTAGAGGGTGGATCACCTCCTCCACCAGACATTGCTGCAGATGCAGAGAGTGTTGAGTAGAAGGCGTTGTCACCTCCTCCACTAGACATTGTAGCAGATGCACGAGGTGTCGAATAGAAGGCATTGTCACCTCCTCCACCAGACATTGCTGCAGATGCAGAGAGTGTTGAGTAGAAGGCGTTGTCACCTCCTCCACTAGACATTACAGCACATGCAGAGGGTGTTGAGTAGAAGGCGTTGTCACCTCCTCCACCAGAAGCTGGAGAAATGAAGGCTAGCAACCAGCCTAGAAAGAGGAAGATGGTGAAAGTTTATTCACTCTTCCTAGAGATTTTGAAGAAGGTTATGTTCATGTTGCGAGTACGGATGCAGATGAGTGGTAGACACAGCAGCTTCCTACCACATCGCTCCTCGCAAAGACATCTTCATGGAGTCGGAGACTATGGTACAGTAAAAAGAGGAAACTCCAGTTCCTCTAAGATCGCTGGTGTATGTGATCAGAAAAGTCCAATGTATCATGTACCATGGTATTATACAAGTGCCCCACCTCCGGCGAAATCCAATATTTGTGTTAGCCCTTTACCGCCAGGGCTATGACAACCGCTTTAGCAACAATACCTCGATGTTGACGAAAGGTATTGTGGTTGTCATTTGTGGACACATGTGTGGCACGGTATTGACTCATGTGAAGATATGTGATGATGGCCTCAAAGCAGGTGAAGGTGAGGCATCTCTAAATCTGTGGCATAAGAGACTCAGACACATGAGAGAAAAAGGGTTATTTACGTTGGCAGAGAAAAGCGCATCCAGGAGGGAAAACGCGCCTAACCCTTTGCAGAAAAAAGAGTCTAGAGAAGATCAAAGTTGGTGATCCTGGTACATTTTGATCTACGGTCCCTTTTAAAGAGGTATCTTTGGGTGGTAACAGATATGCAGCCTGTTACTTAATAAGCAGAACATTATCAGATCTGTTGACGCTTGAGGCTCCGGAGATAGTGTGGTCTGGCTGAAAGATATCCTCCTCTCGTTGGAGAGTGATTAGGTGCAACGTGTTTGCACATGTATCCAAGCTGCAGAGATAGATGTTGAGTTGGAGAACAGTTACTCACTCCACCAGAAGATTTGGATACAGGTTTTTGGGATCCTGGAGCTGATCGCTTCAGAAGGTTATCAAACCCAGGTGATATGAAAAGTGCTCTGGATGTTATTCAGTCCTGGACGGCTTCAGTTTGCCACAGACACTGAAGGAACACAGGACGGTTCCCCTGAAGAGGAAGGTGATGAAGGGTGTTGAGCGAGAGAAGAAGATACCGTTCCACCAGAAGTTGCTGAGGAGAGTGTTGAGCATAGGGGTGTAGCTAGCTGCAGAGATAGATGTTGAGTTGGAGAACAGTTACTCACTCCACCAGAAGATTTGGATACAGGTTTTTGGGATCCTGGAGCTGATCGCTTCAGAAGGTTATCAAACCCAGGTGATATGAAAAGTGCTCTGGATGTTATTCAGTCCTGGACGGCTTCAGTTTGCCAAAGAAACTGAAGGAACGCAGGACGGTTTCCCTGAAGAGGAAGGTGATAGAGGGTGTTGAGCGAGAGAAGAAGATATCTCTCCACCAGAAGTTGCTAAGGAAAGTGTTGTGCATAGGGATGTAGCTACCCGCTCCACTAGAGGCTGCAGAAGAGGGTGTTGAGCAGGGGGAGACGTACCCCCTCCACCAAAGGTTGCAGAAATGAGTGTCGAGCAGAAGGAGTCATCTGCTCCACTAGAAGCTGTATGATCATCACTGTGATCATGTGATGATGAACTTCCTCTAGATGATAATCCTCCACGGAGAGAGGGTGGTCACTGATTCCGTCGAAGAGATTTCCGGAATCAGATTATATTCTTCTTATTGATGAGGGGGAGCAACAAAGGTGTTGTGAAGTCAGAACTCACAGGTTGATTCAGGAGCTGCAAGATGCCTTGCACAAGTGTTGCAAGATGAGAAGATTCCCTTGCATAGGAGTTGCAAGATGAAAATATTCCCTTGCAGAAGAATCAGATGTACGAGTTGGTGAGACTTCCAAAGAGAGCACTGAAGATTTCAGCTGACATGTTGTCGTAGGTGGAGCTATGTGAGACATAGCTGGGATGAGCACCTCCAATTGATTGATGTCAGGACACAGTTTCCTCATGTGTGGCATGGAGGGGAGAATTGTTGGAGTGAAATCCATGCCCCACAAGCATGAAGAATTTCAGCCACAAAGTCAAAAGTTGCGACTGAAATTTGCTGCAAAGATGAGTCAAGATTTGCGGTATAAATCTTGCCGCAAATCTTGAAATGTTTCAGCCACCATCGACAGGGAATTAAATGCACCGAAAGAAGAAGATTTGCAAGCAGCAAATCTTGAAGTTTTCTTCACTTCTCTCGCTATAAATTCGAACTCTTGTAATGAAGTTCGGTGTGCCTCTATGCGAAGAGCACCCTGTGGGTGGAGAGATATAGGGTGATTCTCCGATGTAGATCACCGGTGTGTTGAGAGAAAGGGGGTGTCTCTCAGTTGAAGAGCACCCATAGGTTGAGAGAATTTGTGAGGAGAAATGTGCGGTGTGAGAGTTGAGAGTTTGTAAAGTTTTGATTCTGTGAGTGAAATCAAAATACTCTCCTCCGTGGACGTAGGCAGTTGCCGAACCACGTAAATATTGGCCTCCTTGTGTTTGTGGTTTTTTCCGTTCCGTGCTCAACAAGTGGTATCAGAGGCAGATCTGTACCCAACAAATGATGTCCCTTTGCTCTCCGAAGTTCCTTGTAACGTCTCTTTCAGTCCCTTTTGTTCAATGTGGCGATATTCTGATGCTCCACTTCCCCTAATTCAGGAAGTTCTTGCCTTCTCTTCCAAGGGTGGCTTCCTTGGATTCTATAAGGAGCAGCCATCATAGGTTGATAAACTCCATCGGTAAATTCAGGGGTAGGGATTTTCTGAGCATCTTTAGGTTCAAAACGTGGTGGTCAACCATGTGGGTCGGAAATTCAGGTTCCGATTTACAAATGGAGACTCAGTGGGTGCTATTAGATGTTCCTGAAATAAGGTCATATGTCATTATTATCCCCATCATTGAAGGCTCTTTTAGGTCTGCGTTTCATCCTGGCTCTGATGGTCATGTCATGATTTGTGCTGAGAGTGGCTCTACCCAAGAGAAAACGTCGAATTTCAATGCAATAGCTTATGTTCTTGCCTCTGACAATCCTTTCAACTTGATGAAAGAGGCCTATACTGCTCTTAGAGTCCATCTCAATTCCTTTAGGCTCTTGGAAGAGAAAATAGTCCCCAATCTTGTCAATAAATTTGGCTTGTGCACTTGGGATGCGTTCTACTTGACGGTGGAACCAATTGGTATATGGCACAGCCTGAATGAGTTTGTCGAGGGTGGTGTCTCACCGCGATTTCTCATCATTGATGATGGGTGGCAAAGCATCAATTTTAATGGTGAACACCCGAACGAGGACGCGAAAAATCTTGTTCTGGGTGGGACTCAAATGACTGCTAGGCTACACAGGTTTGATGAATGCGAAAAGTTTAGAAAATACAAAGGTGGCTCCATGTTGGGTCCTGATGCTCCTTCATTCGATCCAAAGAAGCCGAAGATGCTTATCTTAAAGGCAATTGAGCTGGAGCACTCTGAGAAGGATCGTGACAAGGCGATCCAGTCTAGAGTCACTGATTTGTCTGAGTTCGAAGCCAAAATTCAAAACTTGAGACAAGAATTGAATGTAATGTTCGGAGGAGGAGAAGAAAACAACAGTTTTAACGAAGTCTGCGTGAGCTGTTCTTGTAAGGATGAGAACTACGGAATGAGGGCTTTCACAAGGGACTTGAGGACAAGGTTCAAAGGTTTGGATGACATTTATGTGTGGCACGCTCTTTGCGGTGCCTGGGGCGGTGTTAGGCCTGGGGCAACCCATCTAGATTCAAAGATTGTACCCTGCAAACTCTCTCATGGCCTCGATGGGACGATGAACGATCTTGCTGTCGTGAAAATCGTCGAAGGTGGAATCGGGCTTGTTCATCCTGATCAAGCGGAGGATTTCTACAACTCTATGCACTCCTACCTGAACGGAGTGGGTATTACAGGAGTTAAAGTTAATGTCATTCACGTAGGTTTTTTTTTTTGATAAGCAATTCACGTAGGTTTTCTCTACTCTTGTCCCGTTTTATATTTGATATTTAAGTTTCTTGGGTTTAAAAAAGTAGTCTACACTTTATTTCAAATGTTTATTTCTAACAGACTGCGTTTCATTAAAATCAGTCTCTTGAGTACGTATCCGAAGAATACGGAGGTCGGGTGGAGATTGCAAAGGCGTATTACAAGGGGCTGACAACTTCTTTATCCAAGAACTTTAAGGGAAGTGGACTCATCTCTAGCATGCAACAATGCAATGACTTCTTCTTCCTTGGGACCAATCAAATTTCTATGGGAAGAGTTGGTAAGACAGTCCCAACCAAACTCTTGTATTTTCAGTCCTCTATGCACTTGAACCACGAAATTCGATATGGAGGTTGATTTTACTCATTTTTGTTGTTGCAGGTGATGATTTCTGGTTCCAAGATCCAAACGGAGATCCCATGGGAGTCTATTGGCTACAAGGGGTACATATGATTCATTGTGCCTATAACAGCATGTGGATGGGACAAATTATACAACCAGATTGGGATATGTTCCAATCGAACCATCTGTGTGCCAAATTCCATGCAGGATCAAGGGCCATTTGTGGTGGTCCAGTCTATGTTAGTGATTCTGTTGGAGGTCAGGATTTTGATCTCCTGAAAAAACTTGTCTACCCTGATGGTACCATTCCCAGGTGCCAGCATTTTGCTCTCCCAACTAGAGACTGCCTCTTCAAGAACCCCTTATTTGACCAGAAGACCATTCTAAAAATTTGGAGCTTCAACAAGGTATCATCCATATGGATTATTGCTTTAATGGGGATTGACAATTTTCACAGAACATAAAATAACATGAGATTCCGAGTTTTTTATTATTCCGGTGGGGAATCCGTTAAATGTGTTTTAATGATCTGCAGTATGGAGGTGTGATTGGTGCATTTAATTGCCAAGGTGCTGGTTGGGACCCAAAGGAGCAAAGTGAACAAACCGATTTAGACCCAAATGTGCGGAAAATACCTAGAGGGGGTGAATAGGTATATTTAAAAAAAAATTACCCAATAGCAATTTTCTTTTTAAATCCACAACCTATTCTCTGAAAAATTAAACACAATCAATCTTTATCAAGAATCAACTACCTAATTACAAATCAGATATGCACAAAATAAAGATCCACAGTAAATTCACAAATCTGAAAAACAGAGATAATTGAAGATACCTCAAGTAACTCCGAAGTAACTACACTGGACAGAACCAATATTTTTCAGATTAATTTTGTACAACCGAATCACAATCAATTACTTATCTCCTTAAACAACCACCACCAGAAATCTGATCCATCTACTTAATATCACAGATAAGCAGTACCAAAAAACTATAACATGCAGTAACTCAATTTTCCCAACACAGAAATTAATAAACAGCAATAAATACTATTCCGAAGATACTGCAAGACACTCTTAAGAAACTACAAACTTGCAGAACAGAGAAAAGATAAAATCACAAAGAAATCTTACCAATCCGAATCAGTGAGTATATCTACCAAATATCACAGTTGAGTACTCACAACACAAAGAAAACGATTGGTTAGTAAAATAGCAATTAATCAAAGCAAGAAACAATGATAAACATGTAACACCGGAAATGGTTACGAAGAGAAAACTCCCTAAGGAACGTCCTTAAGGAGAAAAACTCTCCGGGCCCGTAGGCCGTTTGAATCCACTAATTTCCACTTGGTTACAAAGTGATCTATTGACTAGACACCCTTAGCCTATCAACAACACAATGAACCAGACTCGATTTTCCGTAAAACCGAACCTCTACAGGACGAAGAACCTCAACGCCCAATCTTGGAAATCAGGATCTCAAACGGCACTAGATCTCCTCGCACAAACCTTGTGCAATGACCAAGGCTGAAACCTTCAGCCTCACTGATTCAGAACCTCTGAATCTCCAAATCTTCACAAAAACGAATTGGGGGAAAACTCCGATGAACTTCTCATTCTCTATCTTTAAATCAATCAACACACAAAGCTCTTCACGAAATCAGCTCTCCATCATCACGTAGAAGACAGATCAGATCACCACACACGAGCTCTTCAAATCTTGGAGTTCACCGAATCTTGGAAGCAAAATATCTGAAACTCTCTCTATCCAAAAATCTGTTTTGCCTCACTGTTATACGCAAGTCTCATTCTCTCCGTAAGATGCATTTAAATACCATTAATTATGGTCCAGCCACTAAAGTCTAAGAGAGAGTTGATTCTTGTATTCCTTACATCATATATATATTTGTTAGCAGACTTTTGTGCTTTCTCTTTTCCTGCCCCTTGTAATACCAAGTTATTCAGTCGCAGTGTTTCTACATTGTGGTAAGTTATTGAACTTGTTAGGTATATGTGTGGTATTTGTAAAATAGATTTGCCTTGATAAGTAGACATTTGAGGCTGGACGTAGTTGAGAAAACTCTGAAGGGGTAGCTAGCAAAGCAGTTTTTTAGTTTTATTAGTTCATATGCAATCTTGAGATACTTCTAATTTAGGAAAAAAATGTAAAGCAGTTGCCATTATTTTTTTTTCTCCGATAGTAATTCATAGGTAGATTAAACTCCTGGGTCTAGGAAAAGGGGAACTCCCATCGACCTTACCAGTTTTTGCTTGTGAATCAGTTTTACAGACTTCTTATGATATGTAGTTCAACTTGTCACCTGCATCAGTCATTTCTGATATTCTTTGAAACTTCGACCCTATAGTCACCTTTTGTTTTTTAGTTTCTATCAACGAGTAGTGTATTATCAATAACTGATTGGACTCCTCATGGTTATTGAAAGCTTGAAATTTACCTGTTATTTGATTGTTTATTTTCCTACTTGAATGTTAGTTTCTTATTTGGACTAGATCTATGAGATAAGGAAGGCTTTGATTTTTGGTATGGGGCTAAGATTACCATAGAGAGAGAAAAGGAAAAAGAATTACCTATGGATATAAACTGGTACCATTGAATTGTGAAATCTTTAATGTTCTTGATCTTTCTCAGTGTTACCACTGAATATACATTAGGAATTGATAGACTTAATGTAATAGATACAAGATATCAGAAATTGTTAACTTATTGTTCTCTATGTGGATTTGTGTAGTGAAGATCAAAATCCATTGCTGGAAGCACATTTGAACTTTGTCAATATACTTGCTTATTTGCTGGAAGGACATTTGCGGTAGGTAATCTCCTTTGTTTAAAATTTTTTTTCATTTCTTGCTTAACTCTAGTTTGGATTGTGAAGGAAACCGGAGGAAGGGATTATATTTGTGTAGTAGTTTTTAGGTTGGATTGTGATGCTGTTGAGCCTAGGACAACCTTAGTTGAGCCCAATCTTGTTTGCTATTATTCTTAATTGTTCAAATGTTGATATTTGGTGCCATCACTATTTTATTATTGAAATATCTTGTTTGTCATGGAATTTTAACATTGAAT
Organism: Myrica gale; assembly: GCA_963930655.1. Classification (NCBI taxonomy): domain Eukaryota; kingdom Viridiplantae; phylum Streptophyta; class Magnoliopsida; order Fagales; family Myricaceae; genus Myrica; species Myrica gale. Next base: position 13,728,169 of record OZ005614.1, read on the forward strand.
TAGTATAATTGAGAATTGTATGATTAATTTGGATAAATTGATGAGTTTGAGAAATTTCTTTGAATTTTGTTTTGTTTAGATAATGGAAAGGTTTTATCCAAGAAAACTACACAGCGTTGAGTCATCTACTCCTAACGTCGCTACTAGTTCTGAAATGGAAACTAGTTTGAAAAGACCTTGCATTGAGTTTAGTCCGGATGATATTATTGCTGATCCAGGGTTACGTAAACCCATCAAAGAATATGATGTTGGGATTAAGGATCAAGTTCGTAGGGAATACTTAATTAAAGGTCCTTGTCAACCACGTGGCCAGAATTTTCCTAAGAAGAAATATGGGAAAGATAAGAGGGGTTTTAGGGAGTTATGGTTTAAAGATTATCCATGGTTGGAATATAGTGTATCGAAGGATGCCGCGTATTGTTTGTGGTGTTATTTGTTTCGGCGACCTAGAGGGGAAAGGTCTGGGGGAGGTGTGTTTACTTCTCTGGGATTTTGCAACTAGAAAAATGCAATCTAGATTTTTGCTAAGCATGTTGGTGCACATGATAGTGCTCACGATGAAGCTAGAATGCAATGTGAAGCATTTGAAAATCAGCGACAAAATGTGACGCACATGTTATCCGCACATGGGCATGATATAGAGAATGCTTATCGCGTTCGCTTAACAGCGATTTTAGATTGCATTCGGTTTCTTTTGGTGCAAGGATTGGCTTTTCGTGGTCATGACGAGTCCGAGGGTTCATTGAGAAAAGACAATTTTCTTGAACTTTTGGAATGGTATGGTAAGCGTGATGAAAAAGTTGCTAAGACAATTAATAGTAATGTTCCTGGAAACAATCAAATGACTTCTCCAAAAACTCAGAAGGAATTGGTGAATGCTTGTGCAGCAGAGACCACACTTGCCATTAGTAAAGATATTGGGGATAGTTTTTTTTCTATTATGGTTGATGAGTCTTGTGATAATTTAGTGAATGAGCAAATGACAGTGATTTTGAGATATGTGAACAGACATGGACATGAGATTGAAAGGTTTCTTGGTGTGGAACAAGTTCCTGATACTTGCTCCCAGTCATTGAAAGATGCTATACACAAATTGTTTGCAAGACATTAGTTGTCAATTTCCAAATTGAGAGGTCAAGGGTATGATGGGGCCTCAAACATGCGAGGCGAGTTCAATGGGTTGAAGTCGCTCATTTTGAGGGATAATCCTTCCGCTACCTATATTCATTGTTTTGCTCACCAACTTCAATTGACAGTTGTGGCTATTGCAAAAAATAATTTTCAAGTTGGGGATTTTTTTAATTACACTTCTTTGATTGTGACTATGGTCAGAGCTTCTTGTAAAATGAAAGATAATCTTCGGCAAAGTCAACATGAGAAGATAGTGGAGAAGTTGGAAAATGGAGAGATTTCTAGTGGAAAGGGTAAAAATCAAGAAACTAGTCTCGCACGACCAGGTGATAGTCGTTGATTACTATATCTCGTTTCAATACTTTAGACCATTTAGTCTTTCTTTCTTTATTTATTGCTTTTTAATTCCCATAACATTGTAGGTGACACTCGTTGGGGTTCATACTACATCACAATATTGCATCTCTTCACTATGTGGTCAGCCGTGTTGGACGTTCTTGAAAACATAAATGAGGATGGTACTTGCCCAGAACAAAGAGCCATGGCTAGAAGCTTGATAGATAAGATGCAAAGTTCTGAATTTGCATTCACTATGCATTTGTTGAAGAAAATAATGGGAATTACAAATGATTTGTCACAGGCCTTACAGCGAAAGGATCAAGATATTGTTAATGCTATGAGTTTGGTTGGAGTTGTGAGGGAACGGTTGCAAGAGTTGAGGGAGGAAGGATGAGATAAATTTTTGGAAGAAGTCAAAACATTTTGTCTAATAATTTTATCAACGTGCCCAATATGGAAGACATTATACCAAATCGCGGTCGTTCGAGGCGTGGAGGGCAGACGATTACTTATTTGCATTATTTTCGTGCGGAAGTCTTTTGTCAGGTTATTGATTTGATTGCTCAGGAGATGAATAATCGTTTCACAGAAACAAGTATGGAGTTACTTCTTTGCATAGCATGTCTTGATCCAAGGGACTCATTCTCAGCATTTGATCTTGATAGATTATGTCGTCTTGCTGAATTTTACCCTGAAGATTTCTCAACAATTGATTGCGTGGTACTTAGAGATCAGCTTGACACCTACATTAGAGATGTTAGAAGAACTAATGCTTTCTCTGGGCTTAAAGATATTGGAGCTCTTGCTGTGAAGATGGTTGAGACCAGAAAGAATATTTTGTATCCATTGGTTTATCGTCTTATTACGTTGGCATTGGTCTTACCGGTTACGACTGCAACTGTTGAGAGAGTCTTCTCTGCGATGAAAATTATCAAGACTGATTTGCGTAATAGGATGGGAGATGATTGGATGAATGATTGCATGGTTGTGTACATCGAGCGGGAAATTTTTGAAACTATTGAGAACGAAGCCATTTTGCAACGTTTTCAGAAGATGCACAACCGTAGAATCCAATTACCCCCTCTCAGTCGTAGTACATAGTACGTTATGTGTAATTCAATATTTTTAATGTTTTTAGTCTTTAATGTTTTGATATTGTAACTCTAAGACAATTTTTTACATTACGTATGAAAAAAAAAATTTAGTCATTTTGCTTTAAAAGTTCGCCCGGGTTGGTTTTCATTCCTGGTTCCGCCACTGGAGAGAGAAGAAGTAGAATCATTATTTTGAAAACACATATCAAGTTTATATTTTAATAACATAGAGCTTAATTTATCTAATAATTCTCTCTCACTAGAAATGGCATATGGACAATTCGTATAGATTACACAAAGGGCGAAATTATGTTCTCCGCTAGGCCAATTCCATTGAACCCAGTAGGAATCCAGGGTAATGTTCGTTTTCAAGTTTTTTCTAGGATTCAAATCCATTCACAAAACTATCACCGAACATCTTAAGAATTCAAACACAAACACCAATACATTTAACACAATCTCCAACTTTTTACTTTTTTTATTTAACACAAATTTTCTTTCTATATTTTTCACATAACTCCAATACTTTTTTATGAAACAATTACATCAAATCATTTCTCTCTCCACTTTACACACACCTATAAAACACTATTCAACATAAATATTCACAACTTTTCTAAAATCCTTCATTTTTTCCCAACACGAACACCACCCAGGTCTAACAAATTTACCAAATTATTAAAAAAAAGAATTATATATGCTGGATTTGGTTAACACCTTCTATTGTAGGAAGCACAAATATTAAGGTTCGTTTGTTTACTTGTAAAATTATTATTTTATATAAAAAAAAAATCATTGAAATGTTTTAAAGGCTTAACTATCATACATGTCTCTATAGTTTACAATTTTAACATTTTAGTCTTTCGGGTATCGAACTCAATCGTCGGGCTCCTGAGGTAAGTTTTTTAGACAAATCCGTCTCTCATCCTATTATCGTTAACTAAGAGACAGAATGGTGCTTACACGGATTTTATATATTATCTCAGCTCCAATCGGATTTTATAAATATTACTTTTATTTATATTTTTTAATTTTTATTAATTTTTAATATTTTTTAATAATTTTGTTTTGGGGGCGTTTCGATCATTTTGCATGTGATTTAACAGTCAAATCAAACGGAAGTCAAGAATTAATTTTTTTAAACACATAAGGTTGTAGGGTTGGGCTTTTAGGGGTTTTGGGTAGGGTTTCACCCACCCTGAATCTGACCCGACCCGAAATGACTCCTAAGCCCAAGGCACCCCAAGCAGATCGAGTTCAAGTCAAGGCAAGGTTTTGTTAGCTTTTTTCCATTATATTATAGGCCAAAAACATTTTGTGCTAATTTTTTTAGGTTTAAAAGTTTTCGGCTCTATTTTTTTAGCCCAAGACTATATTTTTGGAGAAATAATGCATTGGCTAAGAATATTCGGGTCGGGTTTCGATTTTTCAAAATGTGTTTAAAAAATCTGAACCTGACCCAAATCTTGTCGGAATGCATAAATAAAACCCGATACTGAACTCAAATAAAAACCGGCCCGACTGTTTTTTTTGCTCTATGTGGCGGAATAAAATATTTTTGAACTTGAGAGAGACTTACTGCTTTTTTCCCATAGATACGAGACGTACTATAATGTTTAAGGAAAATTTGCGCTTATTTTGTTTTTTGGAATACAATAAAGCTCTTATAGTTGACTTGAAACTTTTTACTTTCACTTTATTTTCAAGTCCTTGCCAAATACCTGCAATCAAGTAAAAAAATTACAAAATTTATTTTACATTCTAACAAATTGACCGTAAGACGGCTTAGATAGCTTTCACTACAAAAAATGGTATTTAGCGACGGTCGCTAAAAACGCCGGTAAAGACACCCTTTAGTAGCGGACAACGACCGTCGCTAAAGGGTGTCTACAGTGGCAGTCATTGTGACCACCGCTGTAGACACGTATTTTCTAGCAACGTTTTTTTGCAAAACGCTGCTATAGGTCGAATTTTTAGTGGCATTTTTTAAAAAAAAATGTCGTAATTGTTATATTTCTAGCAGCGTTTTGCGAAAAACGGAGCTAAAATTTTGATCTTTAGCGAAAATACCGCTAAAGGTCTAATTTCCTGCAGCGTTTGTGTGAATAAATGTTGTTAAAGGTGTATCTATAACATCGTTTGTTGACACAAACACTACTATAGATCTAATTAGAAATAATAGTTCTATTTATTAAGAGAATTTGGCAACTTAGTCCCTGTATTTATACCCCTTTGACAAATGGGTCCTTGGATTTTAAATTTCAAAATTTTAGTCCTTGGATTTTCGTTGTTTTACAAAATGGTCCTTCCGTCAGGGATCCGTTAGTTTTCGTAACGGAAGCCCACATCAGCTGACAACTCAGTAGCTGATGAGGCAATGAAAATTGACAGTTTAGTCCTTAATTTTTACGTCGTTTTATGTTTTAGTCCTTAGGTTTAATTTTTTAAACTTTTAGTCCTTCAGCTTACATTTTTTGACTAAATGATCATTCCATCAAGAATTACTGTTCAAATTTTGAAATACAAATTTTGGCCTTGAATATTGAATAATAACATGTCATTTTTAGTTTTGACAATTTTAATAACACATTTAATAGGACTAAAAAAATTTAAAATTCAATTTAAAATCTAAAAAATCTACAATTTTCATTAAAACTCTATCCTTTGAATAATAAAAAGTTCTAAAAGTTACAAATATATTTATTTTTTTTTAAAGAAAGAGAATATGAGTGTTTTCTCCTGTTTTAGTATTTCCAAATTCTTTCGTGTCTATATATATTTTGTATTATCTCTACAATGTCTAGTGTCTGCATACTCAATTTTTAACAACAATAAATGCGTCTTATATATTCTTAAGTAAAAAAATTAGAAAACATTTTTCAGAATTTTAATTTTATTTCTATAAACAAAAGTAAATAATATAAAAAAATAAATATTATAATAATAATATAATATGGTCTATGAATTATGCCTTATAAGTCTTTGATTTTCTTTGTAAAATACGATCTTACTTCCATATTACGGGGGCATGTGCGAGGATCAAACCAATTAAAGAATTTTATATTATTATTATTATAACATTTATGTTTGTATATTATTTACTTTTTTATATAAATACAATTCAGATTCTGAAAATTATTTTCAATTTTTTTTACTTAAGAATATATAAGACGCATTTATAGTTGAAAATACTAAAAGAGAAGAAAATACTCATATTCTCTTTATTTTAAAAACATAAATATATTTGTAACTTTTAGAACTTTTTACTATTCAAGAGATAGAGTTTTAATGAAAATTGTAGATTTTTTAATATTTAAATTGAATTTTGAATATTTTAATCCTATTAAATGTGTTATTAAAATTGTCAAAACTAAAAATGACATGTTATTATTCAATATTCAAAGCCAAAATTTGTATTTCAAAATTTGAACAGTAATTTTTGATGGAATGACCATTTAGTCAAAAATGTAAACTAAAGGACTAAAAGTTTAAAAAATTAAACCTAAGGAGTAAAACATAAAACGACGTGAAACTTAAGGACTAAACTGTCAATTTTCATTGCCACATCAGCTGCTGAGTTGTCAGCTGATGTGACCTTCCTTTAGGGAAACTAATGGATCCCTGACGGAAGGACCATTTTGTAAAACAACGAAAATCCAAGGACTAAAATTTTGAAATTTGAAATCCAAGGACCCATTTGCCAAAGGGGTATAAACCCATGGACTAAGTTTTCAAATTTCCATTTATTAATTATAAGTTAATTAATATAAATAATGATTAATTAACATCCCTCCAAGAATAGGATTCTAATTAAAAAGGGAAACTAATTCAAATTTGAAAGAAATTAAATTCTCCTAAAAATCCGGCTAAAGAAAAGGGATAAACCAACATTTGAAAAGTGATTCAAATGCAAATTCAAACATTCCTAAAAGTTAGGAAAAGGGATAAGTAGCATTTCATTTGAATTCAAATTCAAATCAAATATTCCTAAAAATTAGGAAATGATCAAAAGACCATGAAAGGAAAGGATTTGGCCCTTAGAATAGCCATGCAATCCGATTCTTCTATAATATACCCAAAATTAACTCTTGACCGGATCCTTCTAGAATGTGGATCATCTTTAATGGGCCTCCATGACTTTGCTTGATCCCATATCTCTTGAATGAGTTCGTCGATTCCACCCTTGAACTTCTTGTCTCGTTCTCTCGTAACCGGCTCTACAGAAACTTGAACTAGCTCATTTGAAACCTTTCTCGGATTCTCATCAGCACATATCATGTATATGATAATCACATATAACAAATCATGCAATGTTATATAGAAGACATTATATTTTAAAATTATAAGTATTATATATTATTACTACCAACCTATTTTAATTAATATTATTATATTAGCTATAAAAAATAGTGTAAAATAATTTGTTATGTGGCTTTACAATTTTACTTCAACAGAATAAAAATTCATTATATAAATCAAAATAAAATAAATAAGATATAACACATTAGAATATAATAGATGTATGCCCAGTTATATATGTATTAAAATTTTTCGTTGGACTAATAAGTATAATTAATATGATTCAATCTTATATTATTTCTAATATGTTTTAAAGAGAATCACACAACTATTACGAAATCTGACATTATAGTATGTCTCATATTTATTGTATTAATATGTGCAAATGTTTTGCACCCAAATACTCTCAAATGAGAGTAGGAGATCATATGACCAGACCACACCATCTCCGGAACTACGAATTCAACGATACAAATGATGTTCTGTTGATCAGGTAACATGCTGCACGAACCGTTTCACTCTAGAATGACTTTGGCAGCTTAACCATACTAAGGATACATCTGGTTCGTTCTATAATGGTCTGATTCATTCTCTCGGTTACCACCATTGTACTCTAGGGTGCGTGGGACCTTCATAATATGTCTGATGTCTGGAGGCACTTCAATTTCTTTCCAGTTTCTCTTTCCACCATAGCGTTAAAGTTTTTGAACTGCTAAAAAACTTGGTCCTTCGTTCTCAAGAAATACACTCACACTTTACGTGAAGCATCACCAATAAATGTAACAAAATACCTGTTACCGCCCAAAGTCTCCACCTTTAAGGGACCACATACATCAAAGTGTACCAGGCTCAACAACTCAGATTTTTTACTGGCAGATGTACTAAACGAGACTCGATGTTGCTTACCGAACAAGCAATGCTCATAAGGGTTTAGCGTTGTACCTTTGTTGACTGTAATAAGCGCCTTCTTGGCCAGTGTAAACAACTCTTTCTCACCCATGTGACCAAGTCACTCGTGCTACAGATTTTGAGATGCTTCATACATTGAGACTATCAGTGCATATCTTCCCATGGGTTTTGTATAAAGTGTCATAGATATGTCCACGGGCGACAACCATGGTGCCTTTCTTCAGCTTCCAAACATCGTTGTCGAAATGATTGTCGTATCCCATTCGATCAAGGGTTGTCCCGGGTATCAAATTTAACTGGAGGTCAGGCATGTGACGAACGTCTTTCAACACCATGGTACAACCAATATTTGTCTTTATACGTACATCGCCAATACCTGCGATCTTTGAGGAACTGGTGTTACCCATCCTCAATGTACCATAATCTCCGGCTTTATAAGTGGTGAAGAAATCACCACGAGGAGTGGCGTGGTAAGAAACTGGGTCTCCGATCGCCGTAAGTTTGATCATTGCACTAGAACTTGAATCCTCCATAGATCCCGCCTTTAACACGAGCTCAAATAGCTTTTTTTTTTAATCTACATTCGAAGTTGAATCTCGCAAGACGAAGCCCACCATTGAGTTTGGAACGGTCAAAATAGCTTAGTTCAGGCCTGGTCCGGCTTAAAAAGGACAAAAATTGGACCAAAATGGACAAAACTCGAAACTGAAATATTCCCTCCAGGAACAGAATATTCTGTTAACTTTAACGAAATATGCTACCAACGTTAACGAATTCCATTAACGTTATCTCAGCGAGTTAACTCGGTCAAAACTCGATTGATTCAACGAGTTGACTCGAGTGACCCGATCAACCCCCGAACCCTGTCCGATGACTTGAACCTATCCGAGGACCTGCTGGAGCGTGGTCCCAGGTGCAGAAGCTTTTGTGGGTGCGTGTGGTTGCGTACAACGTATCCTCGACGGCTGGCGGAGCTTGAGGAGATTGGAGATGTGCAAAATCTTCTACTGGTGCATGTGGGCGCGTTAGGCCTTGTTTTGGCCTCCTGTTGGCACCGTTGTGCTCGGCTTGTCGTGAGGAATCTTCAATCAGGTCCAAAATTCGATTTGGACACAGATTTGATCTCGACTGAATTCAAAGAAACTTCCGGTCACTGCCTCTGATACCACTTGTTGAGCACAAAACGGGAAACACCAATAACATGGAGACCAATATTTAACGTGGTTTGGCAATTTGCCTATGCCCACAGAGGAGAGAACTTTGATTTCAACAAACCAATTTACAACTCAACTCTCACAGCCACTCTCTGCAGTGCCTCTCTTTCTCACACTTTCTCAACTCACTTACTGCACTTCGCACCTCTTTTCTCTCATTCACGTTACTGGTTTATAGAGGAAGGAGGAGAGTGTGAATACAATTTGCGATTTGTCAAGATTTGCAGCTCGTGCAAATCTTGTTGAGCTGCTACAGTTAATGAACTGCATTTATCATTCTAGCATTAAATGGAGTTGTTGCTACACTGCAAGATTTGCCCGCTGCAAATCTTGACTTTGTTGGTGTTGGTATCGAACCGACGAAGTCAACACTCACCCGTAATAACTCCAGTGTCCCTCAGGAGAAGACGGTCAACTACTTCAATCTCTACAACGGCAAGTTTACTGCCAATGATGTCCTTTGCTATCCGAAGTTCCTAGTAATGCCACTTTCAGTCCCTTTTGTTCAATCTGGCAATATTCTGATGCTCCACTTCCCCTGATCCAGGAAGTTCTTGCCTGGTCTTCCAAGGGTGGCTTCCATGGTGTGAGTCTTAATGACAACCCAAGAGGGGGGGTGAATTGAGTTTTTCAAAAACTTTTGAACTCTTTTACAAACAAACCCAAAACGTTCTGATCAGTATCTAGGAAAACTATGGACTAGATATATGCAAAACAAAGATAACAACTATTGAAGATAAACAAGTTCAATCAGGAAATACCAGCAGAAATAAAAGAGAAGGGTTAGAGAGATGACACCAGTATTTTTAGGTGGTTCGGCCAATCTCTTGCCTACGTCCACCCCCAAGGCTATTGACTTCCTTGGGCTTCCTTCACTATTCTTCAAGTGAATACACACCTTAGCTTCAGGGGTGCTAAGGAACCGTTACAAATCGTTTTCCGAGCTCACGCTTCAACTCGTTTCCCAAATCCCAAACCCTAGGGATTTTTTTTACACTGTATCTCACAAGTAGGATACAGTGTTCACAAAACACTTGGAGGGTTTACAAAGATTGGGTACAATGAGTGAAGGCTCTCTAAGCCAGATTTGCAAATGGGTAGCTCAAGAAACTAGAGGGCTCTCTAAGCCAAATCTACAAATGAATGGCTCAAGATATGGAAAGGCTCACGAAGCCAAGTCTACAAATGAAAGAACCTGAGTTTTGCTAGAAGAACAAGATCTTCTGAGAAAGCTTTGTGGAGTTGCAAGATGATTCACGAGCTTTCTCTCTCAAGAAATTAGGGCAAGGATGATTTTCGTGTGAAGCTCTTCAAGTGTTGTTTTTCTCTTTCAAACTTCTTCTATTTATAGTCTCTAGGGTATCAGGGCTCTTCTTGTAAAGATTTGGAGCCGTTGGAGGTCATTTGGGTCCTTTGGAGACAACTTTTAAGTGAGTAACGTTGCTCCAGATCTGAGAAATCGAAGCATGTGTTGACACCATCCATGTATGTGTCGACACCTAGGAGTTTTGCCTGGAAACTCACTTTCGGGTGTATGACCCATGTGTCGACACTTATGTCCAATGTGTCGACACTTCTCTTCAAAGTGTTGACCCTTCAAAATGCCTTGGAAACCTGCCTTCGGGTGCATGTGCAATGTGTCAACACTAATTGCATATGTGTCGACACCTTCAAGTTGGCTTGGATGCTTGCTTTCTGTTGTATGACCAATGTGTCGACACCTTTGCTCTATGTGTCGACACCTTCAATTTTGCCTGGAAGCTTGCTTTCTGGTGAGTGTGCAATGTGTCGATACTTCTCTTCAATGTGTCGACACCATCATCTTGGCCTGGGACACGCCTTCTGGTGTATGACCAATGTGTCGACACCATGGTAACATGTGTCGACACCCTTAACACTTAGGCTGAAAAGTGGCTTCCCTTGCACCAACAAACATTCTTAAAACACCTACAAAGTAAAGATTGTCCAATAAGCTTATGTAGTGGTGTTCAATTATATCTAAGGCCAATTTAAGCTTAGAGAACTCTTGATATCATTTTCTTAAAAAGATTTGCAAATGTAGAATCTAAATGTCTCAAACTAGTTGGAAAAGTTTGTTATCATCAAAATCAAAAATAGATTGTTTATTAAACAACCTTGGGCTAACAATCTCCCCCTTTTTGATGATGACAAACCTAACTAATAATAAACCGTTGATACCAAAATGAAAAGCTCCCCCAGAGATTAGGCTGGAGTTTTTCAAGAGTTTTTAGCAAAAGTAACTTTAAGATTCTACAAAAATTTTGCAAGAGTTTCCTTTGTAAATAGAGGTTTGCCAAATTTTCAAAACCTGTAAAAACACTTCTATAACATCCTCCAAACTCCCCCAAACTTCGTCATTCAATATCAGATCACTAGACTTCATATAGAGGAGAGTTTCAAGAAAATTACCTGAAGTACGATTCAGATATCCACAACGTTTCAAATCCTTATAACCAACATCAATGATATACCAATAAATGCTCATAAGAAACAATGCTCATAATACCACGAATAAACCATACATTCATCCAACAATTGTCCAAAATATAAATGCATCCAAATGTTCAAAAGATAAGTACAGAGGAATGTCCTATCAGAAATTACATCAAAACAAAACTATCTATTTCTCCCCCTTTGGCATCATCAAAATCAGATCAAGGGAGAGGCAAGGATAGAGGAATTGGAAGACAAGGCGGGGACTATTGGCCAAGTGGAGGAGGATCGTAGGCGACATCCCATTTCTTCAGCCAGTTAGTCCAGGTGGTGGAGAACCAGTACGTCCAGCGGATCACACGGGGATGAAGATTACGATCAGCATCCAAATGACGCTCAGTAGCCGAGATCACTTCTCGAGAAGTGTTGGCCATGGATTCCTTGAGGTGCAATGATGCCGAGGTGAACTCATCCACGGTCTTCTGAATTACATCACTAGTCAGTTTGATGCTTTTGTTGACTTGTTGCTGAACACCCTGTACATCCTCGGAGACAGTGTCAATGCGATGTTGATACTCCCAGAGCAACTTCTTGATATCCTCAAGACCCGTCTTTACGTCAGAGGAGAGACCGTCCATTTTCATGCTCAGTTGGTGCTAGGCCTCTTTAATTTCCTCAACAGAGGCTGCCAAGAAGTGAAGACGTGAATCCCGAGACCCACCAACCTCTCTTCGGGAAGAATACACAGCAGGTGAAGTACGGGCATGCACTGGAGTCCGTTCTCTCGGAGAAGTTCCAGCGGTCATGGGTACCCTATCAGTGGCCTCAACCTCTGCCTCATCAGCAGATTCGTCCTCAGACTCCGAACCCCTTTCTTCTACCATTTGAGGTGCCCCTGCACCTTTCTTAATCCACACACCTTCATCATTCTTTATATACCCCATTAACTTCAGGGTTTTCTCATTGTACTCTTGGAAGATTTTGGGTTTCTCCTTAACCTCCCCAACTATGCTAACCTCGAAAGCATGAAACACATGGGTGAAATACATCCCATATGGCAGCCCTTGCTTCTTTTTCTCCATGGCCGCTTTCATGTGGTTTAGCATCAAATGACCCAAGTTCATTTGAGTACGAGTTATTAAACAGTACATGATAAATAACTCTAAGTATGTCACGTACTCGAATTTGCCCGTTCTAGGTAAAATGATATTGCATACCATGTGATGCAATATCCGTCTATGAACACTAAAAGCATTGGCCATGGGTTTAACTGTCCGCTCTAGGGTTGGATCCTCCAACACAACCCTAAGTATCTCAATGGGTTCTACTTCAGACATCCCCACCCAACTATAAGCATCATAGAAGCATTTTCCTTCATTGGGGGCCGATATCACAGAATTCAACGATGTGACAGATAAATCTAGGTGCTGAGCATTTACATAACTTGTCACATTCTCAGCGGAGGTAATATTGAGATTCGAATAAACCAACTTCACAAGGTATGGAAAACAATCTAATTTCACAGTAACAAACTTATCCCATCCTTGGTACTCAAAAATCTCTTGAAAATCAAACCCATTTTGATTAAACCAATTGAAATCCATCCACCTACCACCAAGAACTTTCCTCCCTCTAAAATCTTGAACAAATTTATTCTTACAGAGGCCTGACCTGTATACATAGGCTTCTGTCATTGGCAGTGGTTCTTCCACCTCCTTCCCCTACTTCTTTGCCCTTGGATTTGCAGGCGAAGTCGCCTTGGAGGTTCTCTTTGATCGACGTGAAGACATTTGGGCCGAATGGAGGAGAAATGGGGTGTTGTCGCGGGGGTGTTGAGAGAGAGAGAGTGATTGGGTGAGTGAGAGGAAAGATTGAGAGAAGGAATCGCGTGGGTTTGGGGAGAGAAAAAGTTCTGAAGAGGAGAGAGAGAGATTTCGAGCCCTAATGTTTTGAAAATGAATTGTGAAACGCATGAATCCCTATTTTAAAAACGGGAGTCCCGATATATGTGTCGACACTTAGTCCGTATGTGTCGACACATTGGTCTTGCAAGAAAGATGTGTCGACACTTAGTCATTATGTGTCGACACATTGGTCATGCTCCCGAATGTGTTGAAAAATACTCTCTCGGGTACAAGGCTTATGTATCGACACTATGCATATATGTGTCGACACAAACTTCTCTAGTGAAGAAATAGGCCATTAAAACCAGATGTGTGACACTTGGTTCTTGAAGTGTCGACACATAGCATGAAAACATGATTTTTTACGAAGATTCACAAGAGAAAACATGCGATATGATACAGAAATCATTGAACAAAACTTCAACCAACATTCAAAGTATGATCAATGCAATCAACCAATATTAATTAAGAGATGAAACACAATAATATTCAAAAGTTCATTCCAATGGAAAACTCATTCCTATCTCTTGGCGAATAAAACAGAATCTATCCTCATTAAGGGGTTTTGTGAAAATGTCCGCCAATTGAAGGTCGGTATTTACGAATTCAAGAACGATATCCCCTTTTTGAGCATGATCTCTAATAAAATGATGTTTTATCTCAATGTGTTTAGTCCTAGAGTGTTGAATAGGATTTTTAGTGAGATTTATAGCACTTGTGTTGTCACATTTTATTGGGATGAGAGAATAATGAAGACTAAAATCTTCCAATTGTTGTTTCATCCACAATACTTGTGCACAACAATTGCCTATAGCAATATACTCGGCTTCCGTGGTTGATAGAGCTACAGAATTTTGTTTCTTACAACACCAAGAGACTAGTGAGGGTCCAAGAAATTGGCATGCACCACTAGTACTCTTTCTATCAATTTTGCATCCAGCATAATCCGCATCCGAGTATCCTTGTAAATTAAATTCAACATTCTTAGGATAAAACAGACCTAGATTTTGAGTGCCAACAAGATATCTAAAAATTCTTTTAACTGCAAGGAGATGAGATTCCTTTGGACATGATTGATATCTAGCACACATGCAAACACTGAACATTATATCGGGTCTACTAGCAGTAAGATAGAGTAAAGAGTCAATCATACCTCGATATTTTGTTTGGTCCACATCCTTACCTTTCTCATATTTTTCCAATTTTGTGGATGGACTCATGGGTGTACTCATTGGTTTTGAATTGTCCATGTTGAATCGTTTGAGGAGATCCCTTGTATATTTAGCTTGATTAATGAAGACCCCTTCATTGTTTTGCTTGATTTGAAGTCCGAGAAAATAGTTCAGTTCTCCCATGAGGCTCATCTCGAACTCACCTTGCATTACTTGAGCAAATTCTTGACACAAGGATTCGTTAGTAGATCCAAAAATAATATCATCAACATAAATTTGGACTATCAACGATTCATTCTCTTTTTCTTTTGTGAAGAGAGTTGTATCAATTTTTCCTCGTACAAAGCCATTTTCAATTAGAAAGGAACTAAGACGTTCATACCATGCTCGAGGTGCTTGTTTTAATCCATAAAGTGCTTTTGTGAGCTTGTACGCATGATTTGAGAGATTTTCATCCTCAAATCCTTGTGGTTGCTCAACATAAACTTCCTCAGTGAGGAATCCATTTAAAAATGCACTTTTCACATCCATTTGAAATAATTTGAAATCTTTATAGCAAGCGAAAGCGAGTAACATGCGAATGGATTCTAAACGAGCAACAGGAGCAAAGGTTTCATCAAAATCAATTCCTTCTTCTTGATTGTAACCTTGGGCTACTAATCTTGCTTTGTTCCTTACTACTACTCCGGATTCATCCATTTTGTTTCTAAAAACCCATTTTGTACCAATAACTGGATAATCCTTGGGTCTAGGAACTAGATGCCATACTTGGTTTTTATCAAATTGTTTTAGTTCATCTTCCATAGCATATATCCAACTTTCATCATCTTTAGCCTCAGAAAAATTCTTAGGCTCAAGTTGAGAAAGTAAAGCAAGATTATTGGCTTGAAGAAATCAAGATCTAGTTCTTACCCCTTTTTCAACATTACCAATGATTTGTTGCGGAGGATGATTCTTGATGTATTTCCACGACTTTGGCAAGTCATTGTCATCGTGATGAGATTCCTCTTTAATCTTTTGGGGTTCTTCATCTTTTACCATTGATTCTTCTTTGTCCATGTTGATAGTGAGTTGATCGACTTCTTTGGTGAGGTCTATACAATCCTCGTCATTATTCCTCACAAGATTGTTAGATTCATCAAAAACAACATGAACAGATTCTTCTACAACTAGAGTACGTTTATTGAATATACGATAAGCTTTACTAGAAGTTGAGTAGCCAAGAAATATACCTTCGTCGGCTTTCGCATCAAACTTACCAAACTGTCCTTGTTGTTGTTTAGGACAAAACATTTACATCCGAATACATGAAAGTAACCAATGTTGGGTTTTCTATCATTCCATAGCTCATAAGGTGTTTTCTTGAGAATTGGTCTAATCATGCATCGGTTCATAACATAGCAACATGTATTAACTGCTTCAGCCCAGAAGTAGTCAGGCAAGTTGTTTTCACAAAGCATGGTTCTAGCCATCTCTTCAAGGGTCCTATTCTTCCTCTCTACAACACCATTTTGTTGAGGAGTTCTAAGAGCCGAGAAGTTATGGTTAATACCATTTTCATCACAGAATTTTTCAAAGGAGGAATTTTCAAATTCTCTTCCATGATCACTCCTTATGCTAGAAATAGCAAAACCTTTTTCATTTTGTATTTTCTTGCTAAGTTTTTCAAAAGCATGAAATGCCTCATCCTTATGAGCCAAGAATATAACCCATGTAAATCTACTAAAGTCATCAACAACAACAAAGCCAAAACGTTTGCCACCCAAACTCAAGGTTCGGGTTGGACCAAATAAGTCCATGTGTAGAAGTTGAAGTGGTCTAGTAGTGGACACAATGTTTTTGGGTTTAAAGGAGGTTTTGGTTTGTTTGCCCTTTTGACATGCTGCAAAAATCTTATCTTTTTCAAAAGAAAGGTTAGGCAAACCCGAAACAAGATCCTTTTTGACAAGTTTTGAAATCAAGTCCATGCTTGCATGAGCAAGCCTTCTATGCCACAACCAACTATCTTTGTCATTTAGAGCTGAAAGACATTTTATGTTTTCTGAAGAAATGCTCTCTAAATGAACAATATACACATTTTCAAATCTGTGTCCGACAAACAAAACTTTCTTGTTTTCAATGTTTTCAACAAGACACATAGATGATTCAAAAATGACTCGGTTTCCCTTGTCACACAATTGACTAATACTAAGAAGGTTATGCTTTAAACCTTCGACAAGAAGAACATTATCAATTGAGGAATTGGTATACTTACCAATGCTTCCAACTTCGAGTATTTTACCTTTTCCATTGTCACCAAAAGTGACTGATCCTTTGTTTTTAGGATGAAATGAGTTGAACCAT
The DNA here is from genome assembly GCA_963930655.1 of Myrica gale. Lineage (NCBI taxonomy): Eukaryota > Viridiplantae > Streptophyta > Magnoliopsida > Fagales > Myricaceae > Myrica > Myrica gale. Next base: position 13,745,028 of record OZ005614.1, read on the forward strand.
CTTTTCTCTCCGGTCATGTGCTTGGAGCATCCACTATCAAGAATCCAATGGTCCTTAACATCTTCTGACTTCAAGCAAACCTGCATAAAAAATCAATTCTTGATCTTTGGTACCCAAATCTTTTTGGGTCCATTAGTATTAGAACTGATTTATTTCATCTTGTCCTTACGGACCCACATAAATTTAATCCCATAAGAGGATTTCTTTTTAGTTTGACAGACATGTGATATGTGACCAGATTTACCACAAAAGTTGCATAGCATAAATGATGGAGATGATTTTGTGATCATGTAAGAGTAAGATTTTTGATCTTTAAAAGAATCATATCCAATACCACTTTTATTGAAGCAACACCTTTGAGACCCAAGAAGAATGTCAAGGTTTTTCTTTCCTTGAGTAAATCTTGCAAGATCTTTTGTGAGAGAGTCAACCTTCATTTTCAAAGCTTCATTTTCAACAATCAAGGTATTTGACTCTTTTTGTAAAGATTTTTCATTTTCTTGAGTAGTTCTTGCGAGATCATCTCTAAAAGATATAACTTGACTTTTCAAAATATCGTTCTCTTTAGCAATACTTTCAAAATTCCTTTTAAGAGAGCTATATTTTGAGATCATTCTTCTAAATTCAATATATTGGTCATCAAAGGCATCTTGCAGTTCCTCAATTGTAAAGGAATAAAGCAAAGAGTCTTGTACCTCATCTTCATCTTCCTTTGCCATGAGGCACAAGTTTGCAGCTTCTTCATCACTTTCGCTGCTGCTTTCATCAGATTCTCCCCATGCAGCCAAGAATGCTTTCTTCTTGCTTTTGAAGTCTCTTAGCTTCTTGTGTGTCTCGAGATTGGGACAATCTGACTTTATGTGCCCGGGCTTCTTGCATCCAAAGCAGATAATCTCATTCTTCTTACTGCTATCACCCTTGAAGTGTGTTTTCCTTGAGAATCTTTTATCCCCTTGTTTCTTGCAGAAGAACTTCTTGAACTTCTTAGTGAATAGGGCAAATTCTTCATCATCATCCTCAGAGGATTCATCTTCACTCGAGCATGTTGCTTTTAATGCTATGCCCCTTTTTCTTCTACCTTCGTCCTCATCCTCCTTTACTTGATTCATCTCATGTGTCATGAGAGATCCCATGAGTTCGTCAAGTGAGAGCTTTGTCAAATCCTTAGCTTCTTGAATTGCTGTCACTTTAGGCTCCCAAGTCTTAGGAAGACACCTGAGGATCTTTCTCACCATTTCAACATTAGTATACTCTTTACCGAGAGATTTTAATCCATTTATAATATCAGTAAAACGAGTAAACATAGAAGAAATAGATTCATCAGATTTCATTTTGAACAGCTCATAATTATGCACAAGCATACTAATCTTGTTTTCTTTAACTTGATTAGTACCTTCATGGGATACTTCTAGCTTATCCCAAATTTCTTTCGCGGTATCGCATCCGGAAATTCGATTGAACTCATTTGCATCGAGTGCACAGTATAGCACATTCATGGCTTTAGAGTTCAAAGACATAAGTTTAAGATTGGCATCATCCCAATCTTTTTCGTCCTTCAGCTTACCCTCCTTGTCTCTAGGAAATCTAGGACCCCTGGAGATAACTCTCCATAGTTCATAGTCTACGGCTTGGATGTAAATTCTCATCCTTTCCTTCCAATAGTTATATGCATTCCCATTAAACAAGGGAGGTCGATTCGTCGACTGCCCTTCAGCCAAAGTGGTGCCAACTGGGGTTGTCATGATAATGAGCTAGTAACCTCAGCTCCGATACCAATTGTGAGTCTTAATGACAACCCAAGAGGGGGGTGAATTGGGTTTTTCAAAAACTTTTGAACTCTTTTACAAACAAACCCAAAACGTTCTGATCAGTATCTAGGAAAACTATGGACTAGATATATGCAAAACAAAGATAACAACTATTGAAGATAAACAAGTTCAATCAGGGAATACCAGCAGAAATAAAAGAGAAGGGTTAGAGAGATGACACCAGTATTTTTAGGTGGTTCGGCCAATTTCTTACCTACGTCCACCCCCAAGGCTATTGACTTCCTTGGGCTTCCTTCACTATTCTTCAAGTGAATACACACCTTAGCTTCAGGGGTGCTAAGGAACCGTTACAAAGCGTTTTCCGAGCTCACGCTTCAACTCGTTTCCCAAATCCCAAACCCTAGGGATTTCTTCTACTTCTCACAAGTAGGATACAGTGTTCACAAAACACTTGGAGGGTTTACAAAGATTGGGTACAATGAGTGAAGGCTCTCTAAGCCAGATTTGCAAATGGGTAGCTCAAGAAACTAGAGGGCTCTCTAAGCCAAATCTACAAATGAATGGCTCAAGATATGGAAAGGCTCACGAAGCCAAGTCTACAAATTAAAGAACCTGAGTTTTGCTAGAAGAACAAGATCTTCTGAGAAAGCTTTGTGGAGTTGCAAGATGATTCACGAGCTTTCTCTCTCAAGAAATTAGGGCAAGGATGATTTTCATGTGAAGCTCTTCAAGTGTTGTTTTTCTCTTTCAAACTTCTTCTATTTATAGTCTCTAGGGCATCAGGGGTCTTCTTGTAAAGATTTGGAGCCGTTGGAGGTCATTTGGGTCCTTTGGAGACAACTTTTAAGTGAGTGACGTTGCTCCAGATCTGAGAAATCAAAGCATGTGTCGACACCATCCATGTATGTGTCGACACCTAGGAGTTTTGCCTGGAAACTCACTTTCGGGTGTATGACCCATGTGTCGACACTTATGTCCAATGTGTTGACACTTCTCTTCAAAGTGTTGACCCTTCAAAATGCCTTGGAAACCTGCCTTCGGGTGCATGTGCAATGTGTCGACACTAATTGCATATGTGTCGACACCTTCAAGTTGGCTTGGATGCTTGCTTTCTGTTGTATGACCAATGTGTCGACACCTTTGCTCTATGTGTCGACACCTTCAATTTTGCCTGGAAGCTTGCTTTCTGGTGAGTGTGCAATGTGTCGACACTTCTCTTCAATGTGTCGACACCATCATCTTGGCTTGGGACACGCCTTCTGGTGTATGACCAATGTGTCGACACCATGGTAACATGTGTCGACACCCTTAACACTTAGGCTGAAAAGTGGCTTCCCTTCCACCAACAAACATTCTTAAAACACTTACAAAGTAAAGATTGTCCAATAAGCTTATGTAGTGGTGTTCAATTATATCTAAGGCCAATTTAAGCTTAGAGAACTCTTGATATCATTTTCTTAAAAAGATTTGCAAATGTAGAATCTAAAGGTCTCAAACTAGTTGGAAAAGTTTGTTATCATCAAAATCAAAAATAGATTGTTTATTAAACAACCTTGGGCTAACACTTGGATTCTATAAGGCCCAGACATCTGATAGGTTGACGAACTCCTTCGGTAAATTCACTGGTAGGGATTTTCTATGCATCTTTTGGTTCAAAACGTGGTGGTTAACGATGTGGGTTTGAAATTCTGGGTCGGACATACAAATGGAGATCCCAATGGCTGCTCTTAGATGTTCCTGAAACATGGTTTTATGTCATAATCATACCTATCACTGAAGGAGGCTCTAGGTTTGCTCTTCATCCTGACTCTGATGGTCGTGCCATAATTTGTGCAGAGTGTTACTACCTGAGTGAAAGCATCGAATTTTGATGCAATCGCCCATATCCATGGGTCCGAAAATCCATATGACTTGATGAAAGAGGCCTATAGAGCTCTCAGAGTCTACCTCAACACATTTAGGCTCCTCGAAGAGAAAACATTGCTGACAGATTTGGTTGGTGCTCTTGGGATCCCTTCTACCTAACCATTGAAACTGCTGGTGTCTGGCGGGGAATGAACGAGTTTGCTGTGGGCGGTGTCTCACTAAGATTTCTCATCCTTGATGATGGCTGGCAAAGCATCAAATTTGATGGTGAGAACCCTCGTGAGGATACAAAAAGCATAATTCTGGGTGGACCTCAAATGACTGCGAGGCTTCACAGGCTAGATGAATGCAAAAAGTTCCGAAAATACAGTGGTGGTTCCTTGTTTTGTCCTAATGCTCCCCGATATGATCCATAGAAGACAAAGATGCTCATCTCGAAGGCAAGCTAGATTGAGCACCTCCTTAAGAAGGATTTTGAAAAGGCAATTCTAACTAGAGTCGATGTAACGGATACTGAAGTGAAGATTCAGAAGTTGAAACAGGAGTTGAGTGAGTTGCCTGGCAGTGAAGAAATAAGTCTTTTGAGCCGATGTTGTGGAAGGCTGGAAGCTATTCTAGCAACAGTGAAGACTATGGATTCAAGGCCTTCACAAGGGACTTGAGGACAAAGTTCAAAGGTTTGGACGACAGTTATGTGTGGCATGCACTTTGCGGCGCTTGGGGTGGTGTTAGGCCTGGCTCAACCCATCTCAATTCAAAGATCATCCCCTGCAAAGTCTCTCCTGGACTTGATGGCTCAATGAACGATATTGCTGTGGTGAAATTCCTTGAAGGCGGAATTGGAGATATTTCCTTAGCATTTGTGCAAGAAGATATTCTATTAAATTCATTTCTTTCTAAAGCACAATAAAGAATGTTCACAGCTCTAGCATTTAAAGAGATATTCTTTTTGTCTAGGTCACTATATTCATTTTCGTTTTTAAGGGTTTCAACCTCTCCAACTTTCTTTGTGGGAATATGTGGACCATTCAAAGTGCATAACCATAAATCATAATCAATGGATTGAAGATAGATTTTCAACCTAGCTTTCCAATATGCATAATCATTTCCGTCAAAAAAAGGTGGTCTAAGAGTGGAAAGCCCTTCAACTTGAGTGTTGAAGCTTGTTGTTGTCATTCTAACTCAAGATGGTTAAATCTTGTAAATATGAGCACCAAGCTCTGATACCAATTGTGAGTCCTAGATTCAGGATTAAGGCAACCCAAGAGGGGGGTGAATTGGTTTCTAAACTTTTCGATATTAACCCCCCAAAACCGTGTTTACAAATTAAATACTAATTTAATACAAGTATAATGATATAACAAGTATGTAAGCGCTAAATGTAAAGAGTAGAGATAGAGAAAGCAAACACGTGATTTACAAGATGGTTAAATCTTGTAAATATGAGCACCAAGCTCTGATACCAATTGTGAGTCCTAGATTCAGGATTAAGGCAGCCCAAGAGGGGGGTGAATTGGTTTCTAAACTTTTCGATATTAACCCCCCAAAACCGTGTTTACAAATTAAATACTAATTTAATACAAGTATAATGATATAACAAGTATGTAAGCGCTAAATGTAAAGAGTAGAGATAGAGAAAGCAAACACGTGATTTTTTAGGTGGTTCGGCAAACCCGCATACATCCACCCCTCAAGCTCCTTCACAGAGCCTTGAGATTTTTCACTATCTTCCAATAGTTTTTATACACTAGCTTCCGGGTGCTAGTGAACCGTACAAGTGTTTTCTCGGGATCAACACTCAAACCCTACCAAGTGGTTTTTCTGGCTCACCACTCACAACCTCACCAAGTTTGAGATATACACTCTCAAAGCTTATTCTTTAGTGAACAACCTCACTAAAGGAAACGCCTCTATTGGATAGGTAGATGGAAGAACAAAAATTCTCTTGATAGAGTAGATATGAAAATGGAAGCTCTATCTCTTTTGATTCACACAATGACAATGATATGAAAGTGTTTTGTGTGAATGATATGAGAAATATAGAATAAGAAGGTTTAGAATATTTCTCAAGTAGTAGAAATGATATGTGGTCGTTGGATATTCATTTTAGACGAAATGAAGGTGTATTTATAGGTCACATATGAAAACTAGCTGTTTATAGCCGTTAGAGGTTGATTTGACAATTTTACCGTTGTACCGGTTCAAGTAGTCGTTGCCCAATGGTTATAAAATTTGAATGCTGTCAAATTTTTGTCCTACGCGCCCGGTCGACCGCTATAAATCATTTTCATCATCCGCTACAGGCGGTCGACTGCTTCATGCAGAGGTCGACCGCTATAATTCATTTTCATAGACCAGTTCATTTAAAACCATGTTTTTGACCACTTTTAAACACTCAATTTTAAAGCCTTACTTCCCATAAGTATATGATTGGTTTGAGAATATATTTGAGGTGTTTTTAAACCTTTAAAAATATTTTAATCTTTCAAACAAAAGATAAAACGGTTTATGCACGTTTTGAAAGATATGCAAGTGCGTGATTCAAATCCTTGTCAAATGTGAAATAAAGCGTTACAAGTATTATACCCTAGGGTCTTGAATCTTCACTTTAAGCTCCTTGTATCTTCTTGTTCTTCTTTCTTCAAGGTTTGACTCTTTTCGTTAAGTTGTCTTTGTCTTTGAAGATGTCCATTTTGTAAACTCATCCATTTATTGAAATCATCAAAATCTCGATTGTGCACAAAAGCCAACAATCTCCCATTTTTGATGATGACAATAAAGTGATAGTTTTGGGATGACTCCCCCTATCTTTTGCAATTGGACAAACATTTAAAACTTGAAGACAAAGTATTAGTAGTCATTGGATTCATAAAGAGTACTATAATTAAAACATAATCCAATTAAAAGGAGAATATATAGTCATCAAAACTATTAGCACATTTCTCCCCCTTTGTCACATCAAAAAGACAAAGGACAAATTTCTCCCCAAAAATGTATTCTAAAAACAAAGAGAATCCAAGCATGTAAACATTTAAGAACTCTCTCCCTTTGTCAATCAAAAAGTGAATGCATGGATCTAATTCAAATGGTCATTTTTCATCCAAAAGATCAAGTTTGAGTTTTAACTGACGATCTCTTTGGCATGGTATAGAGGATGTCTAACGGGGACTCAAGAGTCCATCGCTATTACGATAGTAGCCCACCGAGTGAGTTTGTACCAACTTCTTAGCTACCAATGACAATTTAAAAGTCATTCTCAACCAAAGAATGTTTAAGCACACAAAAAGAACGTAATGTACCTCAATCAGGCTAAGGAACTACAACTGGTGACCCCAAGTCTACTCCAATGCAAATCACTGTACAAGTATCTTCATTTGAGCTTTTCGGCTTTGTGCCGCTTATGTAGCTCAGCAACGCCATCAAATTCAAGATTAAACTCCGGTGGAACAATTCAAGATTTGAAATACAACTCTTCTAGATCCGAGATTAGTGCCAAGATTAAGGTTAAAGGCGCAGCGAATTTCTTAGCCTACTCAAATAAGTTTCCAAAAGAGTGTCGTTTGAATGGTGCTGAGGTGGCTTTTATGTGGTTAGCTGATATCTATGGTGGCAAAGTGGTCTTGAGCCTTGGATTGAAGAGCTTGGTGGAATTTTCGATGTGGATCTTTTCTTTTGAAATTAATCTTAGTAGTGTATTTGGGGTTGACACGATGAATGAGTGGATGGAAGGCAAATTTAATCAATGAACAAAGTAATGTTATTATCTTTTGCTTTAGGAAGTTAGGCAGTTAGTGGTAAACATAAGCAGTAGGGTGAAGAATGTTAGTCATCCTTTTATCTGACTCATGAAAATAGAATCTCTAATATCTTGATTGGTCTATGAACGGTTTTATCTTTAGTTCATGTTTCAATGTCGGCCACTGACCAAAAAGCAAGGTTGATATGAATAGGGACACTAAAATTTTTATCTGGGTGAGTTTGCACACTAAAATTTTACATATCCTAGAATTTAACACAATAAAAAATTACAAAATAATCTCTCTCCATCACATCATTACTTTTCACTATAATAAATATTAAAAATCATCTCTCTTCACTTTTTCACCAAATCCAATACCCTAAAATTTTAACCTCCCCAAAATTTTAACACACAAACACAAAATCAACCAGATCTCCTCATCATACAAGAGTTAAGAGAAAAATGTTCTATTCATACTATAACCATGGTTTAGCTTAAATTGTTCGTCTACTATGTTTTCAAGCAGAGTATGCTAGGAACTCAAAAGTTAGTCAACAATAGTACAGACATGGAAGGAACCATTTGAATCAAGAAAGCAACATGGAGAGAATGAAGAAATTATAGTACAGCTGGAAATTAAAGAACATTCAACCTTCTAATCATTGCTTCCTCTTTGAACCCACCATGTTCTTGCTGATAACGTCTCACAATCCAATCCTGGAAGAATGGAAGAAATTACACAAGTCCAAGGATCAATATTATGCGAGCCGCAATAGTTGGTACAGAAGGTACCCTTATTTCCAGGGCTTGCCCTTCTTTGACATACCAATTATCCAGCACAGCCTCGAAAACCTATCAAATGCTCCTAGGGCGTTGATGTGAATCCAAACTTTCAACCAAATGGGAATGTAAACCTCAACCTGTTAAGAAATTATAATGAATACTTTACACATAAAGAACAAAGGTGGAGCCCAAAACATTCAACATATTACAAGCCTCCTGTCCAAAGATCAATTGTGAATGGCAAACACCACCTTGATGAACCTTTCGATGTGTTCCCTTTACAGCAAGCCTTGAGACATAACAAGGAGATTTCCCTGCAAAACTTGTAAACACATGCTTTAGGCACCTGCCTATGGAATTGTGTTTTGCCAGGATATCTATGAACACGCTGCAAATTACAGAATTAGAGAACTCAACATGGACAAAATGACACATTTCAAGTTATAAGCATGCTAGACTTTTGTCCTGGATCATGCAAACTCTTGCTGATCTTGTAAAATTGTTAGAGCCGAGCCAGAAAACAATACCCTTCAGGTTTGTGAAGTTTAGATCTTAATTACCAAATTTTAACTATCAGATTAAGTTAGTTATCATTACAAAATTCAATGGCTTAAATTTATGACCACAAGGGGTATAAAGACTGAGGTGACAAAATCTAAATATTTAATTAAAAATAACACTAGAAATTATCAGGAGAAAAATCATATGGTATACTGATCTGTGAGACGACATATTCTGAACTAGTTAACTAAAAATAATAGCTAAAATTGACATAACTCCACGCTCCTCCTAAACCATCTAGGACACCATTTAATTGTTTTCATTAGCCATGTTTTAGGTCAACTGTCAGGAAAGTGATTCCCCTGACTATGTTCTGTGCACAGTTCAAGTTATTATAGCGCTATAGATGAATACTATAAACTTCATTTGTTTCTTGGAATTCCCGAAGTTATTCCTCTGACTACGCTCCGAAGACTTATTGGTTGCAGAACTGAGATCCTTTCTTAAGAACCCAGTTAATGTCAAACTTCACATATAAGAGTTTTGAGTTTGACAATGTCCTGAACTTGAACCATAAAACAATAATATGATATCCTTGAAACTAAATTACACAAAAATAGAAGGAATAGTTTACCGCTATAGTGTGCGAAATCAAAGAATCTTCAGCTGCTTTTTGATTCCGGACCATATTTTTTCGCGGGGAAAGCAGACAATATCCACTTGGGAAATCTCGGAATGTGAATTGAGATTTAGAATGCGAAGAAATTTGCTGAGAATTTACTTATAAAAAAAAAAAGAGATTTACTGAGAATTTGGTTTTAGTTTTAGAGGGACATGAGAAGGCAGATTACGAGTCTGTGCGTGAATCTAACAGCATCCAATCAGAGAGAGAGGGGGAGTAGGGTTACGAGTGCTATTAGATTCACGCACAGACGCGTAATCTGCCTTCTCGTGTCCCTCTAAAACTAAAACCAAATTCTCAGTAAATCTCTGTTTTTTTTTATAAGTAAATTCTCTTTTTTTTTTAATCTTTATAAGTAAATTCTCAGCAAATCTCTTCGCATTCTAAATTCTCAGTAAATCTCTTTTTTCTTTTTTTTCTTTTTTTAAATTTCGAAAATATGACAGGTGTCTCATTTTGATTGGTGATGACGTGTCAAATTTTGACACGTCAGCATTTACCGTTAGGGTTTCAAACGGCACATAACGGAGGGGCATATTTGCTCCTGAAAGTATACCTCAGGGGTATGAAAATGACTTTGTTTACCTCAGGGGCATATTTGCTCATTCGGCATACCCCAGGGGCATGGGGTGCATTTAACCCATAACAAAATACGGTCATGATTCCGCACAGGTTTCTGAGTTCTCCTCGTCAATTATCCAACAAAAAATGTCATGATTTATCCCAAAGAAATAGTTAAATATGTGGAAGAACAAACTTTCACTCTGTTAAGAATATTTTTTAAGAGATAGGATGAATTCAAATCTTAGAGTGGGCAAACGGATATTAGAATTGAAAGGTTGATTCTATTAGATTATTTTTAAATGTGATATCGTTATTAAGATTCAAGTTTTAAATATATAGATATAAAGAAATTTTTATCATACTTTTATTGTATCTATAAATAGAGATCTTCTAATTGTAATGACTTATAATAAAAAATACAGTCATAAATGACTTTTACAGTGAATATAGATCTTCTAATCTCATGTCTTTTATTACTATTTATCTCATCTTTTCGTTATAACATTTTTCTTCTTATTCGAATGTTTAGGCTTTGATTAACGGTTTTTAAACTGGGTCAATACTGTCTGAGCCCATATTTAAAGGCTGAGTAGCAAATTGACTAAAACAATATAAAATTAAAAAAATTAAAAGAAAATATAAAATTTTATCGAAATTTTTAAAATAAAAACATGAAATTAAGAGATTAATCAAATTGAAAGAGAGAAAATGATGATGTCTTGTGGATAAGAAAGAGCATCAGCCATAAAGTGCATGTGAGCACGTCGTCATCAACATGAACATGTGGACTGGAAAACACACCTTTTTTTTTAATCTGCCACGTTGGCTTCAGTTTTTAATTAACCACTTGCCCCCACAGGTTCCTAAAGCACCCAACGTAATAACAATATAACAGAGATCACTATTGACTAAGTTTGCGATTAAAGACTTAAAATGGTTTCCGGCTGAAGGGTATACACAGCAGCCATGGGCCTTGTATTTCTAAGCACATGGAAAACATTGCTCATTCTTTGCAAGGAAATTAAAGGAAACTAGGGCGGCGTATATAATTTTCATTAATTGGCCATTGGTCCCACAAAGTAGGGATTCCTCTCTGCACGAGGTACAAGTAGTGGTACCATTTCGCTTAGAAAAAAAAAAGTAGTGGTACCATTTCGACACGAAGCCGCGTGTATAAAGCTCACATAATTCAGGTCACCCAACATTTTTTTTCTTGAAAAACAACCAATAGATTAAAAACTAGAAACAACAACTAACAGGACAGACAAAACGAACACAACAAACAACAAGACAGACAAATCAGCGAGACCCTCGGACGGATCAAAGGAATCACTATGAACTCCATACAGGGCAGAGGGAGTGCTGGCCGGACATAGTAGGGAGAGCTACTAGGACCTGAACAAGCCGGTAAAGCGCCACAAACGACGCGTGGCGAGATCCAACAAAGGGTCGGAAGAGAGCCACAATGACTCGGATAAGCCCACGGAAGGGGCAGACAGACGACCACAGACCAAAATCAACAACAAGCCCTAAACAGAGGGGCAGGCCCAAACGGGCGAAAACACGACAAAGCACAAGCCCTAAACAGAGGGGCTGGCCCAAACGGGCGACAACAGAGCAGCACACAAGCCCGAAACAATGGGGCAGACCCAAACGGGTTTATTGGCGCTCCCGGGGAGAACCGGCCCAGAGGATGCACAAGGAGCAATAGAGGCCAAATATGGAAATAAAAACATAGATTGGGCGGCGGAAGGGGCCGCTCGCGCGACTACAAGCGGCGGCGCGTCAGATCTACGTGCCGCGCTTGTGGAGCGTGTGTGCAGACGCGCCATCGTGTCGGAGCGCTGCATCGGTCTCGACGCGCTGAAGCCAACCAGCCGGCGCGTGCGTGTCCAAAGGAGACAGAAAGCACCGAAAATCGCCGGGAGACCACCTGCAAGAGAAAACCAAAACAACACCCAACCACACCACAAATAGCCGGACCAGAGAGAAACCCAGGGAAGAGAGAAGAGGAGGAGGGGAAAAGGAGAAGAAAAAAGGAGGAGGGGGTGAAGGAGGCGGACCTCCCCCTTCCTCCGTAGGGGCACTGTTTTTGGGAAAAAACCAGAGAGTTGAGAGAGAAGGGCACTGTTTCAGCTTTTTCTTTATTGTGTATTCAGGTCACCCAACATAATAACAATATAAAGCTCGCAAAAAATAGGTCTTCGTTGCTAAAATTTAGGTATTTTGCAACTAAAATATTATTTTGTTGCTAAAGACTTTAAAAACATGTTTTTAGTTATGAATGTAGTTTTATCACTAAAATACGCTTTTAACGGACAAAAATATTTGTCACCAACTAAGATCGGCTAGTTTCGAAAAGGGTTGTGGTTTTGATTTTAGTTTTGGTATAGGGTTTAAATTTGAAATTTGAAATTTTAGGATTTAAATATTGTTTTGTTGTAAGGTTTGTTTGGCTGAATAAGATTTTTGTTAGCCCAATGTTGTTTTTGTAAAACAAACCACATTTGATTTTGATGATAACAAAGTTTCTAAATTTTTAAGACTTTAGATTTTATCTTGTCAATCCACAATTATCACGTTGTATTTCAAAAGGATTGAAGTTTTCTCTCTCTTTCTCTATGTGTATAAGTATATTTAAAACATCACTACACAAGATAATACGATCAATTTTTCATTTGTAGGTGTTTAAATATGTGTTGGAATGGTTTGAAAGCTTTAAAATTGTAAATATTTTCTTCAGCATTCTTAGGTGTCGACACATTGACCTGACTCCCGAGCGCCCGATTCCAGCTCAATTTTTTATGTGTCAACACATGTCATTCATGTGTCAACACATGCCACGAGTTTGAAGATTTTTCGGAAAGACGTCAGAATTTTTGGATGTGGCACATGGGTGACTATGGTGAGATGAGATCTAGGAGGTTGAGGAAGGAAACTTTCGGAGGCTTCGAGAAGACGCAGGTTGACCAGAGGCACGGGAGATGTAGTCATACCGGAGCAGACTGAAGGCTGGGCCTGGGACAGGGCTTTGGAAGTGGGCTGCGGTTTTTTCCTTTTCGTTAGTTAAGTTCATTTCTTTAGTTAGTCGAGTAGGCCTTGGTGAGTCCAGCCCGTGTGTGGGTTTACGGTCCAGCCCATGTATGGGAATTCCATGAATCAAGGAATTCTGTTAGATTGTTTTGCCGAATTTTGTTGGGAGGATTCGAGGGGGATAAGTGGGGAAGAATGCTCTCAAGCGAGGCATTGATGAACCTGGTGTTGTTTCTCTTGTTTTTTCTTGTGGAGGTCGCCATCCTCGAAATTGTCTTCGTTTATCAATTTCAATGAAATACATTACTACACTTTCCATTCTCTTTCTCTAGAAAACCAAATACAAAATTATATTACAATCGGGTTCATTATAGATTGGTATCAGAGGCAACTCACTGCCATGGCTGAAGGAACACGTATGACTATACTTACTGGCAATTATGAGAGCACAGCAAGAAACTCAACAGAAGTCCTTGGAGGAGCTGGTGTCGCAGGTTTCTAACCTTTCCATAAAGAGTCAAACCTTGACTGAGGCCAAAGAGATAGAGCCTGGAGGGAGACCACCTGGTGGAAACTACAACAACAATATATGAAACGAGTATGGTGGGCTCAATATGAGGTCAGTGAAGATAGAATTTCCAAAATTTGAAGGGGCTGATCCAGCAAGTTGGATCTACAGAGCCAATCAATTTTTTAACTATCACAATACCCAAAACCAACACAAAGTCTTGTTAGCCTCATTTCACATGGAGGGAAGGGCATTGGTCTGGTTTCAGGATCTAGAGGAGTCTTGTGCTTTAACTAGTTGGGATGCACTAGTGAAGGCTATGCTAGTCAGATTTGGTCCAAATGCTTATGATGACCCCATGGAAGCTTTGACTAGGTTGAGACAAACTACTACAGTGGAAAACTATAAAAGTCAATTTGAGTTTCTCTCTAATCGACTAAGGGGATTGTCTGAATCCTACAAACTCAGTTGTTTCCTAAGTGGTCTTAAAGATGAAATCAGGTTCATGGTGAGGATGTTTAATCCTCCTAACCTTGGGACAGCCTATGGTCTTGCTAAAATACAAGAGGAGAATGTTCAGTTAAACAAAATGGGTTTTCGGGGAATGCAGCAAGGAGGATCTTCCAATCTTACTCAGCAACCCAATTCAAATACAGTGACTAAAGCCACGATCCCAATACAAAGGTTAACCCCAGCTCAGATGCAAGAGAGGCGGGACAAGGGACTTTGTTACCATTGTGACTCTAAGTGGGTCCTTGGTCATAACTGTAGGAGACCAAAGTTGGTTTGTGTTAGAAGGCTGTGAAATGAAAACTGAATCAGAAGTTGGGGAAGACATTGAAGAGGATGCTGAGTGTGTGGAATTGGGGGATGGTAAAAGGGAACCTGAAGTGGAACCTCAGATATCTTTACATGCTTTAGCTGGATCTGTCAACCCAAAGACTATGCGGGTGAAAGGGAGTGTTGGGGGACAGTCAGTATCATTTTAATAGACTATGGCAGCACCCACAATTTTGTGGATCCCATGATAGCAAGGAAGGGTAGCCTGAGGGTATCAGGGGCAGATAGGGTGCAAGTTAAGGTTGCCAATAGGGAGGTGTTGGCTAGTGAAGGCAGCTGTGATAAGGTAAAGATTAGTATACATGGGAAACATTTTATCATTAATGTGTATGTGTTACCCTTAGCAGGTTGTGATATGGTATTAGGGGTCTATTGGCTGAGAACCTTGGGATCGATCTTGTGGAATTTTTTTGACCTCACTATGGGTTTTTCTGTGGAAAAAGGAAAAATAGAGTTGAAGGACCTTAGTCCAACTCCATTAATGAATACTAAGGAGTTGTGTCTCACAGCTAAGAGGGACAAGAAAGGAGTGATTTTACAGCTGATTGAACCTATCAACCAAGGGAAAATTACAGATCTGCGAGGAATACAAGAAGTGTTGCAGGAGTATGGAATGATGTTTAATGAACCAGTGGGACTGCCACCAGTAAGAACTTGTGATCATTCTATCCCACTCAAGGAAGGAACTTCCCCTATGTCGGTGAGACCCTATAGATATCCCTTTTATCAGAAAGAAGAAATTGAAAAAATTGTAAGGGAACTATTGAGCTCCGGGGTTATCAGAATTAGTCAAAGCCCCTTCTCATCCCCTGTGTTACTGGTGAGGAAAGCTGATGGGACCTGGAGAATGTGTGTGGACTACCGTGCATTGAATCAAGAAACTGTGAGGGACAAGTTTCCCATACCCGTGGTAGATGAGCTGTTGGATGAGCTCCATGGAGCCCAATACTTCTCTAACTTGACTTAAGGTCCGGATACCACCAGATTAGAGTTAAATCAGAAGACAAGCCAAAAACTGCGTTTAGAATACATGAAGGGAATTATGAATTTCTAGTTATGCCCTTTGGGCTAACTAATGCTCCTTCCACATTTCAGAGCTCGATGAATGAAGTGTTTAGACCATATTTGAGGAGGTTCATCTTGGTGTTTTTCGATGATATATTGGTGTATAGTAAGGGCTGGGAAGAACACTTGCAACATCTGAAATTACATTGGAAATTTTGAAGAAAACCCAACTGTTTGCAAAGCAATCAAAGTGCAGATTTGGTTGTAAAGAAGTTGATTACTTAGGTCACATTGTATCATCAGAAGGAGTGAAAGTTGACCCATCTAAGATCCAGTCAATGTTGGATTGGTCATTGCCCTCCCATATCAAGTCCTTAAGGGGGTTCCTTGGACTGACCGGGTACTACAAAAGATTTATAAAAGGGTACGGGGGTATAGCAGCACCACTAACTACTCTATTGAAGAAAAATGCATTCAAATGGTCTCCTGCAGCAACAGAGGCTTTCCAAAATCTCAAGGCTGCAATCACACAACCATCAGTGCTAATTCTTCTAGATTTTTCAAAACCTTTTATCATAGAGTGTGATGCAAGTGGAATTGGGATTGGGGCAGTTTTGATGTAGCAAGGGCAACCAATCGCTTTCTATAGCCAAGCTCTCAAGGGCAAGGCACTGGCCATGTCCACTTATGAGAAGGAACTCTTGGCATTAGTTTCAGTTGTGAAGAAGTTGCGACCCTATCTAATTGGGCAGGAGTTTGTGGTGCGAACAGATCAACAATGTTTAAAATATCTGCTAGAACAGAAGGTTGGAACCCCATTCCAGTAGAAATGGTTGACAAAGATACTTGGATATGACTTCCAAGTTGAATACAAGAAGGGAAGGGAGAACAAAGTTGCTGATACATTGTCTAGAAAAGAGGAGGACAACCATGAGGTAACTCTAACTACTATTTCTATTCCTGTGGCTAACTAGTTGGTTGATCTTAAAGTCAGCTATGTGGGGGATGTTCAAGCCCAAGAATTAATTGACAAGGCCAAAAAAGGGGAGCTGGATCCCGTGACTTACAATTGGAGAGATGGGGTTATCTCTTATCGAGGGAGGCTGTACATTGGAAATTCTAACACTCTACGTGAGGAGATCATACACCATGCCCACAGTAGTCCTATGGGAGGACACTCAGGGTTTAGTAAGACCCTCCATAGAGTAAAAAGAGAATTTTTTTCGCCTGGGTTGAAGAAACAGGTTCAAGTTTATATCAGGGAGTGTGACACCTGCCAGCGAGTTAAGCAAGAAAATGTCTCCCCAGCAGGTCTTCTACAGCTCTTACCAATCCCACTAAGGTTTGGAGTCACATTAGTATGGAATTTATTGAAGGGCTCCCTAAATCCCACGGGTACTCTGTGTTATTTGTAGTGGTGGATAGGCTTTCTAAATATTCTCATTTCATACCACTAAACCACCCCTATACAGCAGCCATTGTAGCCCAAGCATTCATGATACACATTCTCAAACTACATGGATTACCTGAATCTATTGTTGCAGATAGGGACACTACCTTTACCAGTACATTTTGGCGTGAATTGTTCAAGGCCCAAGGCACAGAATTAACTTACAGCACTGCATATCACCCTCAAACAGATGGGCAGACTGAGATCTTGAACAAGTGTGTGGAGGGGTATTTACGGTGCTTTGTGCATGACAAACCAAAGGATTGGGTGATGTGGGTGCCCTTAGCAGAATGGTGGTATAATATAAATTACCATTGTTCAACGAAATTTACCCCCATTGAAGTATTATACGGTACTCCACCTCCTCGGTTATTGCCTTATGAACCGGGTACAACCAAAGTAGCAGCTGTGGATGAGACCTTACGCACTAGAGAACAGACGTTGCTGCTGCTCAAGGAGAATCTGCACAAAGCACAAGACCGCATGAGAAAGTATGCTAATCTTAAGAGAAGTGAGAGACAATTTACAGTGGGTGATTGAGTTTACCTTAATCTCCAGCCCTATCATCAATTAACAGTCACCATTCGCAGAAATTTGAAGCTTTCACCGAAGTTCTATGGACCCTTCCAGATCACCTTACAAGCTCGATCTTCCACCTTAAGCACAGATCCATCCGGTTTTCCATGTTTCACAACTGAAAAGGAAGCTGGGTTCCTCGATTACCCCCATTCAACAGCTTCCCCCAGTTGACACCCATGGCTCTGTCAAAGTTGAACCAGAGGAGATCCTCTCCCGACGAGTTGTGCGGCTTGGTCGTTTACCCATCACAGAAGTCTTGGTACGCTGGCAAGGACAAGGCCTGGATGACGCTACATGGGAAAAGCTTCAAGCTTTATCCCTCCAATACCCGCACCTTGTGGGCAAGGTACTGTAAAGGAGGGGGTATTGTCACGGACTGACCAGTGGTGGCAGAGAGGAGTGTGGTAAAGTGCTGGATGTGGCACAAGGGTTACTATGGTGAGATGAGATCTAGGAAGTTAAGGAAGGAGACTTTCGGAGGCTTCGAGAAGACGCTGGTTGACCAGAGGCACGGGAGATGTAGTCATACCGGAGCAGACTGAAGGCTGGGCCAGGGACTGGGCTTCGGACGTGGGCTGCAGTCTTTTCCTTTTCATTAGTTAAGTTCATTTCTTTAGTTAGTCGAGTGGGCCTTGGTGAGTCCAGCCCGTGTGTTGGTTTACGGTCCAGCCCATGTATGAGAATTCTGTTGGGAGGATTCGAGGGGGATAAGTGGGGAAGAATGCTCTCAAGCGAGGCATTGATGAACCTGGTGTTATTTCTCTTGTTTTTTCTTGTGGAGGTCGTCATCCTCGAAATTGGCTTTGTTTATCAATTTCAATGAAATACATTACTACACTTTCCATTCTCTTTCTCTAGAAAACCAAATACAAAATTTTATTACAATCGGGTTCATTACAGTACAAGACTCTTCAATTCATTCTTTCTCTTTTGACGATTTACAAGATGCTTATAATGAACAATATCTTGAATTGAAAAGTTTATTTTCAAAGTATTGTTGTCTTAAAAAGAACCATGAAATACTTATACAAGAAAATGATTCCATTAAATGTCAAGTTGTTTCTCTTGAAGAGAATCTTGCAAGATTCACAAAAAAAAGATAAAATTTTGCAAGAAGAGTCAATTAATTCAAAATCTGAAAACAAGGTTTTAAAAGGGAAAGTTGACTCTCTCATTCAAGATCTTGCAAGATTTACTCAAGGAATGAAAAACCTTGATATTCTTCTTGATTCTCAAAGATGTTGTTTCAACAAAAGTGGCATTGGATATGATTCATTCAATGATAAAAAATCTAACTCTTATATGATCACAAAATCATCTCCAACATTTGCATTATGCAATTCTTGTGGAAAGAATGGACACATTTCACACACTTGTCCAACTAGAAAGAAATTCACTCATGGTATCAAATTTGTGTGGATGCAAAAAGACAAGGTGAAAGAATTTACTTCTAACACCAAAGGACCCAAAAAATTTTGGGTACCAAAGATCAAGAGTCTATTCCTTTTGCAGGAGTGCTTGAAGTCCAATAAAGTCAAAGAACATTGGGTCCTTGACAGTGGATGCTGCAAGCACATGGCCGGAGACAAGAGTTGGTTCAACTCTCTTTGTCTCAAAGGAAAGGAAAGATACTCGGTGTTGGTAGCATTGGTAAGTATCCTAATCCCATAATTAAAAATATACTCATTGTTGATGGTTTAAAGCATAATCTCTTGAGTATTAGTCAATTATGTGACAAGGGAAACCGAGTTATTTTTTAATCATCAATTTGTCTTGTTGAAAATATTGAAAGCAAGAAAGTCTTGTTTATTGGGCATAGATTTGAAAATGTCTACATTGTTCATTTAGAGAGCATCTCCTCAGAAAACATAAAATTTATTTCAGCTCTAAATGATAAGGATAATTGGTTGTGGCATAGAAGGCTTACTCATGCAAACGTGGACTTGATTTCAAAACTAGCCAAAAAAAATCTTGTTTTGGGTTTGCATAACCTTACTTTTGAAAATGACAAAAATTTGTGCGGCTTGTCAAAAAAGCAAAAAAATCAAAACCTCTTTTAAGCCCAAAAATGTGGTGTCAACTTCTAGACCACTCAACTTCTACACATGGATTTATTTGGTCCAATCCGGACGTGAAGTTTGGGTGGCAAACATTATGCATTTGTTGTAGTTGATGACTTCAGTAGATTTACATGGGTTATATTTCTAGCTCATAAAGATGAGGCCTTGCATGCTTTTGAAAAACTTAACTAGAGAATTCAAAATGAAAAGGGCATTAACCATAACTTCTCGGCTCCTAGAACTCCTCAACAAAATGGTGTTGTAGAGAGGAAGAATATGACTCTTGAAGAGATGGCTAGAACCTTGTTATGTGAAAGCAACTTGCCTGACTACTTTCGGGCTGAAGTAGTTAGCACATGTTGTTATGTTATAAACCGTTGCATGATTAGACCTATTCTTAAGAAAACTCCATATGAGCTATGGAATGAAAGAAAATCCAACATTGGTTACTTTCATGTTTTCGGGTGCAAATGTTCTGTGCTCAACAACAAGGACAATTTGAGTAAGTTCGATGCAAATGAGGATAAATGTATATTTCTTGGCTATTCAACTTCCTGTAAAGCCTTTCGTGTTTTCAATAAGCGTACCTTAGTTGTTGAAGAATCAATCCATGTTGTTTTTGACGAATCTGACAATCTTGTGAAAAGAAATGATGAAGATATTATAGATCTTGATAAAGAGGTTGAGAAACTTGCTATAAATGAAGATAAGAAAGAAACTTGTATACAAGATCAAGCATCTCAAGAATCACAAAAAAAAGATCAACAAGTCAATAATGATCTACCAAAGTCTTGGAAATACGTCAAGAGTCATCCTCTTTAGCAAATTATTGGTAATGTTGAGAAAATGGGTAAGCATTCGTTCCTCTTTAAATCAAGCTAATAATGTTGCTTTACTTTCTCAACTTAAGCCTAAAAATTTTCATGAGGCTAAAGATGATGAAAGTTGGATCCGTGTTATGGAAGAGGAGTTGAAACAATTTGAGAAAAACCAAGTATGACATCTAGTTCCTAGACCCAAGGATTATCCGATTATTGGTACAAAATGGGTTTTTAGAAACAAAATGGATGAATCCAGGGTTGTAGTGAAGAACAAGGCAAAATTAGTAGCCCAAGGTTACAATCAAGAAGAATGAATTGATTTTGATGAAACCTTTGCTCCTGTTGCCCGTTTATAATCCATTCGCATGTTACTCGCTTTTGCTTGTTTTAGAGATTTTAAACTCTTTCAAATTGATGTGAAAAATGCTTTTCTAAATGGATTCCTTAGGGAAGAAGTATAGGTTGAGCAACCACCAAACTTTGAAGATGAAAAGCTTACTGATCATGTGTACAATCTCACAAAAGCACTTTATGGATTGAAACAAGCACCTCGGGCATGGTATGAAAGGTTAAGCTCTTTTCTCATTGAAAATCGTTTTTCAAGAGGTAAAATTGATACTACTCTTTTCACTAAGGAAAAAACAATGAATTGTTAATAGTTAAAATTTATGTCGATGACATCATTTTTGGATCTACTAATGAATCCTTGTGTCAAGAGTTTTCTCAAGTTATGTAAGGTGAATTTTAGATGAGTCTTATGGGAGAATTGAACTATTTTCTCGGTCTTTAAATCAAACAAAGCAATGAGGGAATCTTCATCAATCAAGCAAAATACACCTAAAGATCTTCTCAAGTGTTTTTGCATGGACAATTCAAAACCTATGAGCACATCTATGAGTCAATCTACAAAAATGGAAAAAGATGAGAAAGGTAAGGAAATACCGAGGTATGATTGGCTCCCTACTCTATCTTATCGCTAATAGACCAGATATAATGTTTAGTGTTTGCATGTGTGCTAGATTTCAATGAAGTCCTACGGAATCTCATCTCCTTACGGTTAAAACAATTTTTAGATATCTTGTTGGGACTCAAAATCTTGGTCGTTTGTTTTATCCTACTAGTGATGCATGTCAATTTCTTGGACCCTCACTAGTCTTTTGGTGTTGTAAGAAACAAAACTTCGTAGCTTTATCAACTATGGAAGCCGAGTATATTGCCGTGGGCAATTGTTGTGCACAAGTATTATGGATGAAACGTATCGTTTTCACTAAGTAGCGATCGATTGTCCCATATTGTGCGTTTTGTTGCATGGACGATAGATCGTCTGTGAAATAAGACACAACATATAGTTTTGTATGTTGTGATCGATTGGTCTACTTTACAGATCGATCGCTATATTGAGGGATCGATCTCTCAATTCACCAATTGATCGGAATGTTTCCAAACACACAGTTTTGAATAAGCGATCGAGCTGCTATTTAGGCGATCGATCATTATATTGCGCGATCCATAGCTATAATTGCCACATATTTATCGTCCCAAGAGCAGGAGGACACTGATCCGATGATGACCATGGAGAGGCGGATGGAGTACTTGAGGGGGCGGCCGGTGGCCAGAGAGCGTCCAGTGACGCTCTCTGATTTTGATGACTTTTTGGACGAGGACCACACAATCTTCTAGTTCTTCGAGTACCATGGATTCCTGCAACAACACTTATGGACAGAGGGTTTTGTTTTGACACTTTCGTGTACGATTTCTATTGTGTCGTTTCCTCAACAGATAGAGTACCTGTGCTGCTGCTAACAGTGTGAGACATGCAAATCACATTTTCACCAGACGTCATCGTTGATTTCTTACACTGCCCTCGGCCTGAGACCCCCTGCTTCTGACGATACCCCTGACAGATTAGGAGAAGACATCAGATCAGGACAAGTAGACTCTTATGACGGGAAAGACCTTTGCAGTTGTTGGCAGCATAATCATATGAGAGTGATTTCTTATTGTTTTGACGGATAGTGCACCCCATTTGGACGTCGAACTTCGATGGCAGATCTCATTCGATAGAGTGCCCGTTCACTAGAGCTCGATGCATTATCTTGTTGGGTCAGCAAACGTGGATATATCTCCCATTGTACAAGTATGAGCTGATTATCGGTGCTCGGGGACTTAAGGAACATAGTCTCCCATACGCCTGCAGTGCCTCCTCCTTGGGTGGCCCAGTTCTTTGGGGACCTCGACAGTCGTGTTAGTACGACTGTCCAAACAGATCTACTACTTCTTGAGAAGCATGTGGAGAGATTGAAGCGGAAGATCCAGTGGCTCCAGGAAGACTCTGAGAAGCTTTAGAAGGACTTTGATGGGGAGTGTACTGTTACGATGCTACGCAAAAAATCGATCGTGGCTCATATGAACGACGTCGGGAAACAGTTGGAAGATATCAAGAAGACCCTCGATGATTTCAAGACAAATAGAGAACCACTTTCCAGGGGATATTCTAAATGATGTGGCGACTTTCCGTGATGTTATTCAGCAATCATAGACATTTTTATCATTTTTACTATCTATTTTGGACATGTATGTTGGATTTGTGCTTATATTTATCTGTTTGAGACATATATGTTTATTTGGGTTTGAGTTTTTATTTACGTATTTAAGACATATATGTTTATTTATGGATATTTAGTGACTTTGATTACAATTTATGAGTTTTTTTATTTTTATTTTTTCCGAAATTTAGATACGTAAATCGACATTATTTGTTGATTTACACTTCAATTATTTGGGACTCTAATGATGTGAGACCCCGACCTTATTTCTATCATTGTAAAAGAATTATGACTCCCTAAATGTGTATTACTCTAATTATTATTATTACTCTAATTATTGGGAAAGACATGTATAGGGAGATTAATCTAAAATCATGTCTAGGTGAAATTTTCCCCTAGCATTTTTATGCGTCTTAAGCTATGATTTAAATGTTATATTGTTTGCAATTGTTAAATTTGAGTAATTGAGATTAATTAGGCCAATTATTTTAATTGTTGGAAGAATTTAATTAGGGGCTTTAACCTTGGAAAATATGTGAGTCCTTGGAATAATAATGAGGAGGCATGTTAGAGTTAGTTTTGTGGAGTGGCAGAAAAAGGAAATAAAAGAAAAGTGAAGGAGAATGAGGGAAAGAAGGGGGGAAAGGCAGTTTTGCCTTTTCCTTCCCCCAAGTCTCACGCACAAGACCCCCCCTCTACCGCATTTTTCAAAACACCATTTGTCCTAGCCCACCCGCAGAAGAGAAGAAAGAAGAAGGAGAAGAAAGAAGAAGAAAGAAGAAAGAAGAAGAAGAAGGAGTAGAAGAAGAAAAGAAAGGTAGTGTGGGATGTGAAAAATCTGGGTTGGCCGGATTACCCACTACCCATTTCTCCCATTTTCTCTTGTTACTTTGATGGGTGTTGTTTCTTTGATGTTTTCTCCTTGTGTTCATGTGTGTTTCTTTGAAGATAGTGTAGATCTTGCAAGCCTTAAAGGGTAGTATAAATTGTACATGAAACCATGGGGAAACATGGCTAGATCTGGAAAAGGGCTCAAGAGAAACCATTTATGCACCTTAGGTGTTTGATAAAAAGACCTAGAGAAGAGGGATAAATGCAATATCTTTAGTTTGAGAATGGAATCATGGTTTTGTTGTAAACTTTGAATTGGAGTTGTAAAAGTAGGAAGAATGTGAGAGAATGGTTGCTGTTATGATATGTTAAATTAGCCTTGGATGTTGGTTGTGACATGAAGAGATTGGGATTTTGGTTGTTGGAGGTTTGGAAGGTTGAGAAGATCATTGTTGTTGCTGAAATGAACCTTTGCAGATTTCAAGGCTCGAACTAGGAGTGTATTCTGATGCAATTTAGCTTATCCCTTGATCTTAAGAGGATCGTAGATTGTAGGCCTAGGAAATATGAAGATTTTAAACCATACCTTGGGTGATTCCGATAAGTATTGGGGGAGTTATGCGTTGTTCAAGGTCCAAATGTCAAGCTGCCACCAGCCTTGCACGTTCAGAATGTTGCTTATTTCGGATACCTTTTGGGTGATCAGTTTAAGTCCAAATTTTACGAGTCTGGTCTTGAATTTTAAGTTTATGAGAGAAGAACATTTTAAGGTGAATTTCGTGTGATTTTGAGGTGTAATGCATAAGTTATGGTATTTTGAAAATAGGAGGCCGAGCTGGAGGTAGCAGCAGTGTTGCCCTAGGATTTTTCACCCGATATGAAGTGTCGTTGAAAATGCACGGTAATTCCGATGCATATGATTTTAATCTTCAATCTTGAACAATTAAAGGAGACTAGTTTAAAATAAATTTCATGCTATTTGGAGTCATTTCTTTAAAGTTATGAATTTTTAAGTTGGGAGACTTTGGGGCTGCCCGGTTGGACGTCCTCAGTAGCTGGTATTTTCGGGTAAATGTTTTGAGTGGCAAATGAGCTCCAAATTACTTAGAATTTTGATATGTTATGAAAATTATTGTAAGGATCAGTTTAGAACCCAATTCTTATGGCTTCGGCATCCTTAAGAGAATACTTTGCATTGTAAAATCACCATTGGGAAATCAAGAAATATGATGTGCTGAATTTAATTAAATGACATTAGTATGAATCTATTGTAGGCAAGGTGCTGCCATACGCTCAAGTGGACGGAGGTAAGATTCGGTTTTTCTTTGGAGCTCTTGACCAGCGCTTGACAGGTGCTCGAGCAGCCTTGGAAATTTTCATACAGTGAGTTGGGGCTTGACTATCGCTCGAGCGAGGATAGAGGAAAATTAGACAGAGACTTGGCACTCCACAGGCGCTCAAGCGGGACCTGTTAAATTTCAGATATATTGAGTTTTTGAATTCCTATTGAAGGTGTGTAAGACTCTATCATTGTGGCTAGTTGACCAAGCCTAGTTAAGAAGTTTATTTAGGATATGATGGTGGGAATTCGATAGTCATTAACTCAGGCGTGGTATAATGTAAAATATTAAGCTAGACGACTTATATAGGATGCTGGTTTGGCTTGAGATTCTTAGCATGCGTTGTTGTTGCTGAATTTCATGAATAGCCTTAAAATCAATGATGTCAATGGTAAGAATCAGTGCACCTAGTTGATTGAGTAGATTACATAGTGGTCCCTTTAGTGAATGCTTATGTTTAATTATCTTCTCCAATTGTTTACGAAAACTAGTTAGAATAATATTTTGTAAACGAAATCATATTTCAAAGTATGTACTTTTGAAAAACCGAGAACACTTAGAAGTATTTGTATGTTTGTTTGATTAATTCTCTAAACATTATGTAACGAAAGTAACTCGCTTGTAGGGAAAGACCCATTCTAAGCTCGAGAGGATCAAGGTAAGTGAAAACTTACTTTTTATGAAAATTGGAATGATACGCAACATGTTTTTATGAACAAGCATAACATGTCTATAACCAAGCATGACAAGATATTTCCCATCAAGCATGGCATAACATATGCATTTGCATGAAAGAAGTTTTTGTGCAAATGAAAGCATGAAAGATTTATAAGATAATTGTTATCAAGCATGACACGTCATAAGCATTTGCATCATTTTCTTGAAAGAAAAAGAAAGATATGTGCAAATGAAAGCAAAAAATTTTATGACAAGTTAAGTTAAGGGGCTATGGTCGGTACCGTACCATCAAAATGGACTCCCATACTGAAGGACGGATGCGAGAAGGTTGGGTGAATCCTAAGAGGTAGTGCAACCACACTAAAGGACAAATGTGAGAAGGTGTGGACCTCCATGGGTCGTGTCTAGCCATCAGGCCTAGGGCCACTTCAAGGGCTAGCTCGACCAAATGAAATGTCCCCAAGGGTAAGGGAGACGGTTCCGATGGGAACGCACAACCCTGACTTCAGGGGTTAAATGGAGCGCAAGTAGCCCACAAGATAAGAATTGGATGTTTTCCAAGATCAAGATCCTTAAAAGTGCAAGTACAAGTTTTCAAGAGCAAGTGCATGTGCATATGTACACATGAAGCATACATGCACATCAAGAAGTCATGATCATGCATAAAGCACATTATATTTACAAGTGCATGATTTCAAGTATGTTCCTAGTACATGATTACAAGTTCATGATTTCAAGTTATGTTTTCAAGCTATGGTACTAGTGCATGATTACAAGATTATGAATTCAAGTTCATGCTTAAAAGTTCAAGTTTACAAGTTTACAAATTTACAAGTTCAAGTTTACAAGTTCAAGTTGATAAGTTCAAGTTCATGTTTTAAGTTCATGTTTACAAGATCATGTTTATAAGTTCTTTTCCTTACTGAGTCGTTTGACTCACAGTTTTCAAAATGTATCGTTCCAGGTTTGCCATGTGACAGAAGTCCTGAGGATTTCCTAACTTAGTAAGTAGTAGATTCTAATGCTGTTGGTCTTAGGTCATTGGGAATATACTATGGGTCAAGAGTTGGAGAATGTACATGAAGCCCTAAGAGTGCTCGATATCCTACTGAGGTAGCAGGATGCTAAACAATATTTTAAGGTATATAAGGATTCAAGATGTAATGTGAAGATGTTACGAGTAAGTCAATATAAAGAGGTTTTGTTGGAATCCCTTAGATCTTGTACCTCAGCCATGCAGCCATGCTATGTAATTAGGATGCTTACACTATTACCGTTGTAGTCGATTGTGTAAGTTGAAGTTTAAGTAAATCTTTTTGGCCCGTCTCTCTCAGTTGTATGTATAAATAAAAAATAAAAAATAAAAAATTCCCTGCAAGATTAAGAGAAAACGCTGGAACATTCACTGAGTGGATGTTCGCGGCTGTCATTAACCCCCCTTCGGGCTAGCGTTCGGGGCGTGACAAATGAACCATATCCTAATGGCTTAGGAAGAAATCTGGAGTTAATTAAATGAGAAAAGGGACAAGCCAGGGATCAAAAGAAAAAAATGAAAAAGAAGTTAAATAAGAAAGATTTCACGCATGTTACATTTGTGTATTGGAAAAGGCTACCTATTACTGGGGTCCTTACTAAATAAGAAAGTAGGTACCTTTTAAAGCGTAGTCGCGTGAAAGCAGCCACTACAATGGTTTTGAATTAGAGTAAGACCGTGTGGGTATCTCAGATTTTCTGCTGTGATTGAAACTCTTAATGCCTCTTGGTAGTCGATCTTGGAATTCTATCCTTATCCCTTTACACCTGAAAGAAAGCAAACTTTGCACAGTTAATTTCCTTCGTTGATTATTTAAATGGTGCATAAAATTTTTAGTTGATACAAAAACTCAAATTAATCTATTTCTAGTGTTCCTCAACTCAACAAGTTTATTCCATGGCAAGTGAAGTTCGAAATTATTGAATTGTAGCTGGTAGCTTCTCCTCTTTCTGAGTTCATTCATTGTATTTGCTAAGAGACTAACAAAAAGTCAGTTGGGGGTGTGATAAATGAATACTTTTGTCATTTTTAGTGCTCTTAACATAGTGGGTTAAATGAATTTTAATTGTTAATTGAATGGTATTAGGATGACATACACATTAATTTATCACAACATGTGCAGTGCTATTTTTACACCTAATGGGCTCTTGTTATTCTTAAAATAGGTGAAAGCCCATTTCAGCCCACTGCAGCCCACTCAAATTTTCAGCCCATTCTCCACTCTTTTCAGTTGCTGTTGTCGTGCCCTACTATGTTCTGTTTGACACCATCTTCCAGAGAAAGGTTCTCGCACATTTGGTGAAGGGCAGCTCTCCCTTATTTCGTTCCGCTCATCAGAATTCCAAAGAAGTGGTTGTTATCTTACATGGCAATCAAGATTCGAGACTTGGGGACCACAGAAGCTGCAGAAGAAAAATGGTTACGCAAAATGGAGGGTGAAACCGTGAAATGGAGAGAGAAGGATGAAGGAAAAAGGGAGTATAGAAGGAGAAGGATATTTCGAATCAACTTTTGAACAGTTGCATGGCGCATTTACTCCACTTAGTATGAGTCTGATCCTGAGTTCTACTCCGAGCGCTCATTCTCCAAGACCGAATGAAGCCATGAGTCAAGACACGCCAGCTTGTCCTACTAGTTATGCATGTAAGAAATTATTCTAAGTTGTTATATTCTAATTTTTTAAGTTAAACGACTGAGTAACTTTGTTAATTTCCATCAGTTACTTCTGCTTCAAGTGCGGATGAGGTAGGACACATGAGGTCGGTTTGGAGAAGAGTCTTGGGTTCGGGTTCGGTAAATTTTCGGTTGGGGAGTAACTTCAACTGTTGACACCCTACCAATGAAAATTGGAATGTTGGTCCGAGGAGTAATTCTGATCTCTGTTTAAAAGTGGGTTGATGGTCCTGCAGAATTGAACGAGTACATTATGGATCGGGTGTTATCATGATTAAACTTGTAAACATAGTATTCTTGGTTAAACATTTTGTTTATTATCGTAATATTGTATGTTTTGGTACTTATGGAAGTCCACTTCGACATTGACTACACCTGTCAAGAAGACACGAGGGTGGTGGTCGAGACTATGATGACGGCACGTCGAACGCACCGTAACCTGATGCATTCATATTTTAAGAAGTTCCCGAGTAAAGTGGCGGCGTTGCTGAAGCCTCTCCTTGATACCACGGAAGAACAGTGGAAGAAGTTATGCGATCTGTTCACCAGTGAAGCATTTATGGTACGTTATTTACAAAAACTTGTTTCTTAAATATTACATTCTTTTTATATCTAATTACTTAAAATACCGTAGAAACGATGGGAGCAAAATAAGAAGAATAAATCAAAGCTGACTGTGAACCATGCTGCTGGTTCGCGCTCATTCCAGCGCACTCGAGTTTGCATTGTAAGTTAAGTACTAAATTATGAATTTTATTGATATTGTTTGTCAATAAATTTATGCTATTTCCATGTAGAAAAATCAAGAAATCAATCCAACAGAGCTATATAAAAGAATTGTACAAACAAAGATGGTGTTTGGACCTTGGAATGAGCGTGAAAAATTTATGTAAGTCGCCTTCATTTTAATCTAGTTGAAAGATGTTAGTATAGTTTATATACTATAGTGTTTCTGGTAATTATTG
The DNA here is from genome assembly GCA_963930655.1 of Myrica gale. Taxonomy (NCBI): domain Eukaryota; kingdom Viridiplantae; phylum Streptophyta; class Magnoliopsida; order Fagales; family Myricaceae; genus Myrica; species Myrica gale. Next base: position 13,774,295 of record OZ005614.1, read on the forward strand.
TCAATTTTCAGGAATGGATGGATGCCTTCCAGTGTAAGTGTGATTTAGAAGGGAAGACTTACACCGAAATTGAAGTATATTCCAGGATATTAGGCACGAAGTCGGGATATGTTCGGGGATTAGGATGCGCGGTTAAGCCTAGGCCTTCATCAACTTCAACTACGCAGTCTTCTGATCTACAATACCAGTTAGCGAAGGTAAGAGATTAGATAGAAGTGATGAGAGCTGCTAGAGAAAAAGGCATGCAAGAATTTACTAAGAAGCAAGGTGAGATGGAGGCCACATTGCGGGACCACCGTGAGGAGTAGCGGGTGGAGCAAGAGCCCATTCGGTTCGAGCAAGAGGAGCGGATGAAAAGGGTAAAATAGCGCATGCGAGTGGAAAACGAAGAGCGCAAGCGAAAGGAGTAAGAGCGCCTATGAACATAAATATTAAAGGAGCTGGAGAAGAAAATGTCTTCTGTAATGGAGAAGAAAATGCATAACATGTCAAAACAACTATTCAGCCAGTTTGGGGCACACCCAGATAGATGCGTGTATGTTGTAATAAATTTGTGATTATGTATTATTACGATGCTATTTTCAGTTTAATTACGGATCATTATGTTAATAGTACATGTTACATAATATTTATTATTTAAAAAAAAAACGGATTTTATTATTACCGTTCAATTGGCAATTACAACGATCGAACTGTTATTATGAAATCGATCAGTAACATCACCAATCGATCTCCTTCGTGCAAGCGATCAACCATTAGCAACAAATGATCAGTCGATATTATAAGCGACCGATCGGTGGAGAAATAGTCGGTCTATCATCCAACTCAAACGATCGATCGTTATGTGATACCGATCGATCATATCAAAAATAACTGTTCCATCGCTAACACAACCGATCGATCAAATCTTAATTAACCAACCAATCCAAAACTAAAGTGATCGATCGGAGGTACTGAAAAGATCGATTTTCTTTTTCAAAGGATTCGAACGGTTAAATGTATCGATCGATCATCATTAATTACCGATCGATCATTCTCAATTGGGTGATTGATCGTTCTTATTTATCAATCGATCATTTCAAAGCAAAGTCTGACCGAATGTTGCTCTTACAGATTGATCACTTTGGCTTCAACGACCGATCGGTACTATGACCGATCGATCGTTATATTTAGTGACGAAATATTTCCGTCGCCAAACATTGTTCGGGACGAAAATCGGTTTTCGTTACGAAATATAATTTTTGATGCTCATACGCTAACAAAACTTGTGAAAGGTTGATGAATTTTTTTAATGAATTCGGTACTCAGTTTTTGTCACTAAAAGTCAATTTTCTTGTACTGAGATGTTTGGTTGTAAATTTTTTAAAAACATTTGCAGAAAATTTCATAGTAATGTAAATATGTAGATAGATTAGAGTTTTACAGTGTTTGTAAAAGGTTCATGATTTTTAATAAAAATATTTGATTATAAATTAATTTTTGTTGGAGTTTGTATAAATGAGTAAAGAGATGGTTTAATGATTTTTTTTAAAAAAATTATTGTTGTTTTGTAAAAAGGTATAGAGAGAGAAGATTTAATTGATTTTTTAAAAATGTATTAGATTTTGTGTTGAAAATATTCACTAAAAATGGTGAATTTTTCTTCTTGCTCGAGAACATCACAGGGTTGCTTTTTCTCTATTACATTTTGTGCTGACAAGATTAAAACTTATTTTTAAGAATATATACAAATTTCGTCCATTTGCACAAAAATCAAATAAGTCCTTAAACTTTTAAACACATCAAATTATTCCTTAGAATCTAAAATTCATCTAGACTTCAGTCCATCGGTTTAAATTCATAAAGACTTTGGTATTTCTTTAATACTTCAAATGTGAATGATTATAAACTTCAAGACGTCATTTATTGATTTAAAATTTAGTGATTTATTTCATTTTTGCATAAACTTTTAATTACGAACTTTATAATATTTATCCCTTCATTTTATGCCTATGTTTTTATATGGATTTATATCCATGAGGCAATACCTGGACTCAGCTGATCACAACCTCAGATGTCAAAAAAGGAAGGAAAAAGAAGAGAACCAATGTTTGGCTAAGTTTGGATTTGTTCTCAAATCGTTTTCAAAAAAAAAATTCATCAATTCCCATACATTTTTACCAACTTGATTAACTTTTTATAAATTCCAATAACTTTTAACAAACTACAATAACTTTTAACAAACTTTTCACCAATCTCAAGAGAATCTACATTAACTCCAAAAAAATCAAACACAAAAAATTGTTTCAAACCCAAACCAAACATAGCCGAAGGTTTGAAGAGCGCGTTTCATTTCCTTTATCATGGTTATGTGAAGAGTCGTGAGGTTCAAAGAGCTAGCAAAAAAACCATAACTTAATGACTCTACCAATAGCAATGTTGGCCGTGTACACTCAATGATGCATTGACTAGCTAGTGAAATATATTAAAGAGTTATATCTCTCAATAATGTATGACTATTAGGCTAGAGTTTCATCCACGCATGTGCATAGCAGTATCATCATTTTGTTTGTGTTCACCAGCATATGAAGATATATAAATATTTACATAAACCCATTAACACAGCGAAGACACGAAAAGAACAGCTTAACATTCTCATCCTACCTAAGTCTTACTTGTATTGCGGCATCACACACTACAAGAAATATAGTTTTAGGTGACAAAGTTTTGGATGTCACCAAATTTCGTCAACTAAAGTGGTCTTTCCATGACAAAACATTAATTTCATCTCCCAAAGTCACCCATGAACGCCAAAACCGTCGGAACAGGTCCGAAAACCGTTCGGACGTATGTCTTCTGTGACAACATACCACACGTCGCGCATGAGTGGCGATTAAAATAGTCACAAAATACAAAATACCGTCCGGAGCGTTCGCACGTGCAAAAAACAAAACGTCCGGACGCTAAAGAACAAGTCAGCAAGCGTATGAATGCTGATTACGCCAGTCGTGTGCTTCCACATTGCAAAAGTTCCACTGGAAACCGTTTGGACTAATTGATACAGTCTGTACGGGTTTAGTTCTAAGAAGTTTCTCGACTAGGTCATATTTAATGGCATAGAATTTGATTGGGTCACGCGTGAATATAACTGCTTATAGGAGTTTGAACCCCAATATTACCGTTCAGACTCATTCTTGACAAATTAAACAGTCCAGACTTAACCAAAATCGTACTTTCACTCTATCCCTTCAAAGATTTCACTATCCATTCGAGATCTCTCAAACAACTTCAGGTAAGACCTTCTTCGTGAGTTTGGTTTTCAATTTCATCATTTCAATTGAATACTTTTGAATTTTTTGCACTCTTTGTGTTCATCTATGGTAGTTTTTGGTTTGTGTTCGTCGAATAACCGTTCGGACGGTGTTATCTGTCGTTCGGACGGTACTTTTAAATGTTCGGACTCATTCTAAAATTAAACGGCGTCCTTTAAACGTCGTGCGAACGGTTTGTGATTATTTTCGGACGGTTTTTACTAGGTTGACCATGGATCACTTGGAGAGAAGTATCACTAATGTCGGAAAACAGACTCAGCGACCAGCTTGGGCGGACGCTTTTTTAACGGAGCTGAGGGGGAGTCTTTAGGCGATTGTGGAGCCGACGCATTCGTTGTGCATGGTGCTTCAATGCTGCTTGATCGGTCTGGAAAGCAAATTTCTCTAACGAATAGGACTCTGATGGAAGAGATGAATATTATGCAAAAGGAACAGTTCTTTGTGAGAAAACAATTGTCCAGTTGTCCAAGTCTGTCCATACCGTTCCGATACAGCTCCAGACACTCATCAGATGTGTAGATAATATAGACAAGCATTTGGCACATGTTCTTGACTCCCTCGAATAAGATCTGGATGAGCCATTTCGTGATTCAGAGTAGTTTCACGTTTATGTTTTATCGCTATTATTAACTTATACTTAAAAGGATCGTCTTCGACATGTACTAGACTTTATGATTGTATTTTTCATTCGGTATTTAAATTATGTTTGATATTCCATATTAATTATATTTATCATTAGTTTAAATTTATTAAAATTTAAACAAATAATTAGTATAATTAAAAGAGTTACTAATGCGAGTGTTATGTTAAAGGAACGGTTACTGCAATTATAATTAAATAGGTGATTAGTTATAATAATTAGTGTAATAATGATTTCAATTTAAATAGTTGGTAAGTTATAATTATATTATTTTAGTGAAATGATTTAAATAAATTAAATTTACTAAAGTAGATTAAACCGTGTGAAATGAAAAAGCAAAAAAAAAAGTGGTACGCATCCGAACGGTATAATATACGTCCGGACTCACATCTGGTAGAATAATGATGCGTTTAAAAAGGTAAGTGTTCGGACGTGTATGATTGTACGACATGGTTCGAACGGATATGATGATCGTCCGGAAATATTTTGTAACCGTCACATGGCTTACATGTGTTCACATTACACGACGGTTGACAACAACTATTTCCACTCGAACCCTATTCATAACGTCCAGACGGGGCTTGACGTTTATTCAGCCAAACTATTCGAACGTAATTAATTATTCGAATCGTTTTAATTGGATTAAATTTTGGTATTTAATGCGGAGGACTCTCATTGGGGCACGTGTGTTGAAAGGAGTTCGGACGTGTATTAACCGTTCGGACCAGTTCGACGGATTATGAAATACGCGAATAGTTAGACATTTTCATTAAACCGAATATTTTATCATCGAAACTCTCTCGACCCTCAGTTGTTTCGGACACCATTTATGTTGTGGTTCGGACATAGTTCTAACCATTCGAACGATTGTTTTGCAGATTATTGAAACCAACAGCCAGGCCGATGTCGAGGAATCTTCTGCTCCAGTATTATCCTTGGAAGAGCATATGAAAATCATCATGTCCCGCTAAGCCGTTGTCGAGCGGCATATCCAGTTGGCGAATTTCTACAAGTTTCGGTCTGAGGATCGGACGCTTCCAGAGATAGTGGAGCAAGCAGGTTGACTTCCGTTCCTTCGGAGGACCGGTATGCGTCGAAGAACCTGGTGCAAGAGTTGACCGTCCGGAACGTGCATATCATATTTTTCCCAGACGAACTAACGGTATTTTTGGGGTACGTAAGGGATGTGACAGCGTTCCGCAACGTGTCAATGACAAAGGAGGGCCGACCTACTAAGGCCAAGGTTTTCTGAACGCTGTTGGGCCTGGATACGGCTATCTTAGAGGGAAGCAGTTGCTTCCTTTCTGGAGGATCATGTTCCAGATTCTATGCTCCGCCTGTTAGATATATGTCTTCAAAACCAATCTTTTTGCATAATTATGAGATAATTATTGTTATTGTTTAATTACTTGTAATTATTTTGGGTACTTTAAATGACATAAGATGTCATATTTATAATGACGAGTGTAGGCCAATGATTAATGAATCGGAGGCAAGGAGTATGACTTTTCGGATCCTTGTTGACTTACTTTGTTCTAGACCGATGTAGATGATAATTGCCTCAATAAGATAGAATGATGGACTCCGTCATTGAGGTGATGACCTTAAGCAGACGAATGGGTGCAATGTAAGAGTACATACATTGAACCGGATCAAATATGCCTTCTGGAAACGATCACTAATGTAGTGAATGACATTCAGCATAATTAGCTTATGTTGTCCTTAGACCTAAGATAGTTATGTAGGTTTGCATATTGTGTGTCTGTGCTTTGACTGAGTCATTTGGTGATGATCTTTGCTGATTAAATGTTCCAGATAATGTTGGGTCTTGTGCATAATAAGTGAATTTGTAGAATTGCTCAATATGGAATCCACCAGCCTCTTGATGAGGCAGTATATTCATTATGTCTGTATATTGTTGGACTCATATAAAAACGTTACACAGCGAGATTTTGTGAAAAATGTTTTTACGGTTTTACTTATATAATATATTGAGTAAATATTTGCGAAAATGATTTTGGAAAGTTTTGGAAGTCCAACTAGTTACAGACTGAGAATTAAGAATTATATGAGCTAAGGTTTTAATCGGTGATATTATTCCGGTCCTATTAGCTCATGTGGAATATAATATGGTGGGAGGATAAATAAGCATATAATTGTTAACAAAAATAATCTCATTTTCTCAGGGATTAATGAAAAAGATTTTTTCATGATGATCCTACGACTGAGATTTGAGATCCCTAAAGATCCCACGCTATAGCACAATTGAGTTCTAAGTCAGCCATTATAAATAGCTCATCAATCATTTGAGAAGATAGATAATTCCTTTTTCAACGAATTTCATTTCACAAGAGATTTTCTTTCTAGACTTTCTCTCTAAACTCTCTCTCTCTCTCAAAGCTGTGTGAGTGGGTCTGAAAGAGGCAGAACACTTGGGCTGCTTTGATTCAACGATCCTTTCCACTGCGATTTCGCGTTCCAACAAGTGGTATCGGAGCGATATGTGAATCTCACATTTTCAAGTTAGTATTCTCTCTCTACCTCATGTGTTCTTCGTGATTCGTGATCCAAACTGGTTGGTGCGAAGCTTTGGTTGGAAAGAGTTTCCTTACCCTACATGATTTGCATTTGGCTTTGCTTGTAGGATCCATGAACAAAGAAAAAGACACTCGGGTATAGCACTTTGTCTGTGGAAAAGGGAGAAAGTGTTTTCTTCGTAAAAGCCATGCCTCGTGTGTGTTCTCTTTGGCTATTTGTTGAGATCTGTTAAATATAGTGTTAGATTTTGATTTTCTTCCATGATTTCTTTGAGATAGAAGATGCAATGGTTGTGTTTGTTTTAATTGTTGCTCGAATTTGTGAGAAAAGCCAAGAAAAACGCAAGGGGAGAGAGCAAGTTTTTTTTCTGTCCAAGCCAGCCACTACCAGCCGCCGCTGGTGGCTCAGCTAGCCAGGGACCAAGATGGTGGTCCCAGGTGGCCAATGAAGCGACACCGCTTGGCCTGGCGGCCAACAGAGGCAGCTGCCATGGTGTACCACGCAAGGGGTACACGAGTTGGATGGGTGAGGACAGTTGGCCTCCCCGCCACCTCCCACGGCGTCCACAAGCCGTGGGGTGGCAAGCCAAGTGTTGGCCGGCGCTTCACCGGCCTGGGGGTGGCAGGGAGCGACCAACCACGGCTGGCAGCGCACCCCGCCTTTGGGGGCTAAACAGCGCCCAGGGCATGAGATGCTCTAGGTCGCGCGTTTGGGCCTCGGGTTGCCATACCCGGCCCAAGGCCCAGTAGACCCAGCCCAAACGTTAAGCTGGGTCCAACAAAAAAATGGAAAAGGGGCGCACGGGCTGGGCCTTGTTTAGCCAGCCCCTGGCAGCCCGTGCGGGCTTGGGCACGGGTTAGACCCCTGCCCATAGCCCAGCCCCGGCCTGGGTTTGACCTGTACAATTACCCAGATCGGACCGCTATCCACCACCTACCGGGTTGGACCCAAACCGGTGGGTCAACGGTTTGACCGGTTGACCATTGACCAATCTCGTTTGACCTGGTTGACCCAGTTTGACCGGTTTCAAAATAAAACAAACCCTAAAATTTTTTTTCTTAACATATTTAATATAAGTATTAAATGAGATTATTTTACAAGAAAATTAAATCGCATGGCCCTCCATTGTTGCTATTTGGGAATGTTATTTGATTAATGATTAATTAAAACTAAAATAGTCACGGCTAATTGTTGATTTTATAATTTGTCCCGTATAGTTCTTGTGAAGATAAGTGAGTGTGTATGAGTGGTGGATGTGTTGACTAAAATAACAATGCCGACCCATTACAAAATTACATGTCATTTAGATGATGGTGTTTATGTTGGCGGCCAAAAGAAATATCAAGAATCATGAAATTTGTATATGCATGATATACAACATGTGATGTGATCATGAGAAGTAGATTTTACTTGCTTTTATAAGTTGTGCCAAGATTACTAAAATAGGATTATGTGCACATAAGTTGAAAGTTCTTGATACCCACTACAAACACTGAATATAAATGTTATATTCTGTTTTTTTCGTTTTGGTTGTTGTGCTTTAGTGGGAGGTACCATTAGCTATTACAATCGCTATGCTAATGGATTTTTAATATACTTGTGAATTTTCTTTCTTATATTTGCAGATTCATGATGTTTAACCCATTATCTAGAATCCTAGCAGATAACAAACTGATTGGGCCAAACTTCCTTGATTGGAAGAGAAATCTTATGATTGTACTTACGGTGGATAAAATAGCTCATGTCCTCAGAGATGAGACTCCTCAGCTTGCCTTATTCGATGCTACTCAAGAACAAAGAGTTGCTTTTGAAAAGTTGCATGAGACAGATGAATTAACTCTTTGTTAAATGTTAGGATTCTAGATAATGCAAGTGCATAGTGACAGCTAAAGAGATATTGGGATATCTCCAAGAGCTATTCGAAGAGCAAAGTCGTTCTGTACGCCAGCAAGTTATGAAACTACTGATGACTACCAAAATGGTGGAAGGTACTCCAGTTCAGGAACATGTCCTGAAGATGATATCTTTAATCACAGAAGTGGAGACACTAGGTGCAGAAAAGGATGGCGAGACCAAGATTGGAGCGTTATTGGCATCTTTGCCAGAGTCTTTCAACTAGTTCGTATTAAACTATAGTATGAACAAGATGACAGTGACTGTGTCCGAGCTGCTCAATATGTTGCAAGCAGCCGAAGAGGTTATGAAAAAGGAAAAAGGTTCTCTGATGACAATGGACAAGCCAAAAGTCACTTCTGCCTTGGAAGCAAACTAAAGGCAAGAAATTTAAGAAGAAAAAAGGTCTCAGCCTAGCTCAAAGGCAAAGAAGAAGGACAAGAGTGAGCCGGATAAGAAATTGTTTCCACTGCGGCAAACCTGGTCATTGGAAAAGAAATTGTCGTGTGAATCTTTCTTCATTGAAGCAAAAGAAACCTGTTGCAGGTATGGTTGTCATTGAAATGAATTTAATAGATAGTCCATTAAATTCATGATGTGTTGATTCAGGCACAACGTCTCATATCTGCAATATGTTGCAGGGGTTTAAAGAAACTTGGAGACTAGGTTAGGGGAAAGTTGTCCTAAAGATGGGGATGACTGCAAGTGTTACAGCGACCGTCATAAGAACTTTTCACCTAAGTCTACAACAGAATAAAGTTTTGATTTTAAAAGATTGTCTATACGTACCAGAATGTTGTAGAAACTTAATTTCTATTTCAAAACTTGGAATATCTGGATATTCCCTTGTATTTAATTCTAAACTTGTTATTAAGTTTCTTAATCAGTTTATTGCTTCTGGTATTACGATAGATGGTCTTTATATTTTGGAAAATGTTGTAGACTCTGTGAATAATATAGAGAATGATGCAGCTACCAGTGTGAAAACTCTCAAAAGGAAGAGTGATGTAAATCCCACTTTCTTATGTCATCTAAGACTTGGTCATGCTAATCTGGATAGGATTAACAGATTAGTAAGGGATGGGCCGTTAGACCTTTTGAAGATTGAGCCATAACCAATATGCGAGCCTTGCTTCCTGGGAAAGATGACCAATAATCCTTTTAAAGTAAAAGGAACTAGAGCCACAGAGTTGTTAGAGTTAGCTCATATTGAAGTATGTGGTCCTCTTAACCACATAGCCAGAGGAGGGTTCTCATACTTCATCACCTTCATTGATGATTATTCCAGGTATGGTTATCTATACCTGTTGAGATACAAGTCTGAATCTTTTGAAAAGTTCAATGATGAGCATGTCACAACTATCTATTTATTTGTGGGGTTATGCCTTAGAGACATTTGTTTATATTCTAAACAGGATACCCACTAAGTCCATTCCTCATACTCCATATGAGTTATAGACCGGCAAAAAGCCAAGTCTGAAACATTTAAGAGTATGGGGATGTCCAACTCACGTTAAAAAGTTTGACGTGGACAAGCTAAAATCAAGGACTGAAAAATGTTTGTTTGTGAGTTACCCCAAAAGATCATTTGGTTATTATTTTTATAACCAAAAGGATTGAAAGGTAATTGTCAGTAGGAATGCGATATTCCCGGAAGATGAGTACAACCTAAGTGATGGGAAAGCAAGATTGTCCTTAACGAACAGGCAGCTGAACCAGAAACTGTGGCAGATAAGATTGATGAAAATGATATAATTGAACCAACTGATGAGTTTGAAGAGTTCAAAACTCAAGAGCTTCGACGCAGTAAAAGAATTCGTGAATCTCCAGTTAGATATAGCATGATAAATGAGATTTATCAAATGCAATCGGAGGGGCTGGATGACGATCCATATACTTACCAACAGGCTGTAAGTGACAAGGATGCAACACACTGGAAGATAGCAATGGAATCAGAAATGGACTCCATGTACTCCAATGAGGTATGAACCCTTGTTGACTATGAGGAAACCTTTTCACCAGTACTACACTGGTTGCGAAAGGTTATACTAAAACACATGGTATTGACTATGAGGAAACCTTTTCGCCAGTAGCTATGATAAAGTCTATTAGAATCATATTGTCAATCGCCGCTCATTATGATTATGAGATCTGGCAGATGGATGTGAAAACCGCATTTCTAAATGGGTACATCCAAAAGGAGATTTATATGGAACAACCTTAAGGTTTCCTTTCTCCTGGACAAGAATCTAAAGTGTGCAAATTGAACAAGTCCATCTATGGACTAAAACAGACATCACGTTGCTGGAACATCCGTTTTGATTAGATGATCAAATCGTTTAGTTTCTCACAAAACATAGATGAATCTTTTTTTTACAAGAGGAATAGTGGGAGTTCAGTAATGTTCCTTATTCTTTATATTGATGATATTCTATTCATGGGGAATGACATTGGTGCAATTTCATCAGTGAAAGTATCGTTAGTGAACCATTTTTCAATAAAAGACCTCGGGAAAGCATCCTACATTCTTGAGATCAAAGTGTTTAGAAACCGAGACAAGAGGCTTTTAGGGCTTTCACAAGTCCACTACATTGACAAGATATTGGCACTGTATAGCATGCAGGATGCCAAGAAAGGATTCTTACCTTTAGGCATAATATACATCTATCCAAAAAGATGTCTCCTAAGACATAGGACGAGAGAGATAACATGTGGAAGTTTCGTTATGCTTCTACTGTAGGAAGCCTCATGTATGCAATGCTCTGTACAAGGCCAGATATCAGTCATGCAGTTAGTGTTGTGAGTAGATATCAATCAGACCCAGGCCCTGAGCACTGGACAATAGTCAAGCATATTCTCAAATACTTGAGAAGAACCAAACACTATTGTCTAATGTGTGGTGGAGAGGAAATGCTAACTGTCTAGGGATACACAGATTCAGATTTTCATTCAGATATTGAGGATAGAAGATCTACATCTAGATTTGTGTTTACATTGGGAAAGGAGCAGTGAGTTGGAGAAATTTCAAGCAGAACACCACTACTGACTCCACCACTGAGGCATAATATGTCGCTGCCAGCGAAGCTGAAAAGGAGGCTGTGTGGATACAAAAATTCATATAAGGGCTTGAATTTGTCTCTTCGATAGACTCCTCCATCACCATTTATTGTGACAACAATGGCGCTATAGCACAGGTAGTGGAACCTCGGGCTCATTAAAGGACAAAACACAGAAAGAAGATTTCATCTGATTCGTGACATTGTGAATCAGGGTGATGTAGTGATGGCTAAAATATCATCAAATGAGAACACTGCAGACCCGTTCCCTAAACCGTTGACTCAGAGAGTGTTTGAGAAGCATTTAGAGTCTATGGGTGTCAAATACATGTCTGGTTGGTATTGAGTGCAAGTGGGAGCTTGTTAGATATATGCCCTTAAAACCAATCTTTTTGTATAATTATGAGATCATTATTATTATTGTTTAATTACTTGTATATTATTTTGGGTACTTGCAATGACATAAGATGTCATATTTATAATGACATTAGATGTCGTATTGTTGAGCAACATCGTAGAAAAGTCAGGCCAACGATTAATGAAAACGCTGCTTTATGAGTAATTATGTCTGTATGTTGTTGGACTCATAAAAAAACGTTGCGCAACAAGATTTTGTAAAAAGTGTTTTCACGGTTTTTACTTATATAATATATTGAGTAAATATTTGCGAAAATGATTTTGGAAAGTTTTGGAAGTCCAACTAGTTACAGACCGAGAATTAAGAATTATATGAGCTAGTGACTTTATCGGTGATACTATTATGGTCCTACTAGCTCATGTGGAATATAGTATGGTGGAAGAATAAATAAGCGTATAATTGTTAGCAAAAGAGATTTCACAAAAACAATCACATTATCTCGGCGGTCAATTGTGATATGTTAATGGACATGATCACAATTTGTAGAAGCCCATAAATTCGAATTACAGAATATAAAAAGGTTAATGAAAAAGAGTTTTTCATGATGATCCTACGGCTGAGATTTGAGATCCCTAAAGATCTCACGCTATAACACAGTTGAGTTCTGAGCCATCCATTATAAATAGCTCAAAAATCATTTGAGAAGGAGGAGAATTCATTTTTCAACGAATTTCATTTCACAAGTGATTTTCTCTCTAGAATTTCTCTCTCTAAACTCTCTCTCTCAAAGCTATGTGTGTGGATCTGAAGGAGTCAGAACATTTGGGCTACTTTGATTCAACGATCCTTTCCGTTGGGATTTCGCATTCCAACACCACCATCGATCCGAAGAAGCACACAACAGAGCTGACTTATGGCCGGGCCGAGTTCTTATACATGGTAGTTGTACGAGGGCTTCCTATTTATATGACATCATTCATCTACCAATCCGTCAGTGTTGAGGTCCTGTAGACCGATGCTTAGATTTTGTTGCCCTACGATGTTCTTCGGAACCAGTTCCTACATAACTTGATGCTACCAGAGGGTGCCAACGAGCTGAGGGCGCTTCCACTTGGGTCGATTAACAAGACAACGCTCACAAAGTCAATGGCACAGACACGACAAGTTTTGGGTGCTGCTCGGGTAGCTAGAGTTGGAAAAAATTAGCCGGCTCAAGGGACTGAGGAGTAGGATCCTGGTCAGGGACTCGAGGGACAGCGGTCGAGTTGGGTGGCGTCTATGATGATCGAGTTGACTGAACAGATGCAAGCGGTCATGCAGCCCACCCATGAGATTATAGGTGATATCAGTTCTCGGCTAGCAGCTCTGGAGCGTAAGGTTGAGAGCATGGACAGTGAGTGGAAGAAGCAGGTGGTCGAGGTTCAGTTCGCCCTGAAGGGCGTCGCTACCAGTGCACAACTAGTTGCTCTGACCAAGCGGGTCGTGTTTCTTGAGGAGCACATGAGGGAAGTCTGGACGGTTTTGCAACTCGCTGATGATTGATGATAAATAGATATTTAGTTTCTTTTATTATGATATTTGATTTTTTATTATATTTTGAGGACATTTATTTTTATATTATGTTTTGAGTACATATATTGGGATTGTATCTGTTGTTATTTTGTTTATATTATGTTTTGTAGAGACTTGATATGTTTATGTTATTTCTATCTATAAAAATTCAGAGAGACACAAACAATTAATGAAGTGTTTCTCATTTTGTTTCTCCTTCCAACTTCGTTACACTCCTTACACTCTTGTTTAAATTAGAAAGAAATAAAAAAAATAAGATCGTCAAAACTGTTCGACTAAAGGATTATAGTCCGACCGTATTACAGTAAAGTTGAACGGCGTCATACTTCGCAAGAAACGCGTTCGGACGGAATTAATACACAGTTCAGACGCTATTTTTTATTGTAGTATGGAGACGTTGTCGTTTGGGGGTTTCCAAACGGCGCCGTGAAATTTAAGAAAGCGTGCAGATGGTTTATAGTACATTCAAACGTTGTGTTCAAGATCAGACGTTGTCGTTTGGTTGTTGCTAAAACGGTGTCGTCAGCTCTAAGTTTCCGTGCCGACGGTATGAAAATTTAGCGGCATGTTTTCACTCGTAAACTTTTACACGTAGGTGTCAAACTCTATTATTTGTGTCTGAACATGTTATATTCGTTTCATAAACGTGAAATCGCAGACAGTATAGCGAAAAAGGCCAAAACTTAGAAATTTGAGAGATTTGAGCAAGATGAGAAAAGGAGAGATGATTTAAGAAGTCAATCTCATTGAAAAGTGTGTGAAAGGAACAACCCAGTTGGGATTTCGGATTGGATTGCGTTTTAAGTTAGTGGGATTAAAAAAAATTATTTTAGGATGAAAAGCATGGATTTTTGGAATCAAAGTCTGTGTTTTTCGAATTTTTAAGGACTAAAATGATCACAATTGAATTTGGAGTTGGTTGTGATGTGTTTATATTGAAATGTTTGTCATTTGGGTTGATTTTGGCATGAATTTGTGTTGAAAATGTCATCTGTTCGTCGAAGAACAATGTTGTTCGACATTCACACAATTTATGTACCGTCCGGACTCACTTTACCAGCCCGGACGCTTTCCAAAATAGGTTTGAACGCGTATATTTTATGTTCAGACGGTTATGAGCGTTCGAACATGTTTTACTATGATGTTCATCCATTCATTTAGTAGCCGCCTTAGCCCCCGTTTAAGAATTACACGGAGTTCGGATAACAAACTTGGTGTAATTCTTGAATTGTCCACTTTATGGACCGTTTGAGTTTACAATATGCGTAATGTGTGTAATTGTATCTGATATTGTGACATATGTGTTTAAAAATTTTGATGCAAATCTCCTTTTGTCTTCCGGATACACATTCAACATTGAGCTTGCACACTTGCCTTCAATGGTAGATGTTTATACTCAATGTTGTAAGCGTGAATCAGGGGACTGAGGGAAAATGCTGTCAAATTTTCTAAAGCATCGATCACAATAGTCGAGTCAATTACGTGCACTACATGATATTGTAAACATGAATGGGAGAGTACCTATCACCCGAATAAATAAATTTAAATTTTTATTATTTATTATTTAAATAAATGACTTGGGTATTTTAATATGCACGTTTTATAATTCTTTTAGTGTACAGAAAAATCCAGAATCTGGTGAGATTAGTCCTGCGTTGCTTTATAAAAAGATGCGTACTAATAAGGATGGCATCTGGAAGAGTGTTATGTGCGACATTTAGGCCGTTTAGTACGGTTTGTTGGATCATCTTCATTAGCATCGTCCATGATTTGTCCCGGAGGTTAGAGGAGGCCAGATTACAGATTGAGGAGATGAGGACTAAACAATTGGAATATGAAGCGCTTCTCGTCAAGCGGTCAGATATGGAGCAGACGATGCGAGAGCATCAACAGATGAAGAAGGAGCAGCAACGGAAAAAATAGGAAGAGCACTGAAAAATGATGGAGGGGCAGCAAAGGAGCCTAGTGGAACAACAATAATGTAGGATGCAACTAATGGTGGAGCCAATGCGTGAGCAACTGGTGGAGCAGATCAGACAGCTGCAATCTTGTTCGACACCCAAATGAAAATTTGGGTAGATTGCACCTGAGGCCCCTATGGTATTTGGAAGTTGTAAATGGGCCCCCGAGGTAACGATTTTAACAATTATGACCCTGAGGTCAAGTTTTTTTTAAAAAAAGTAGCCCCTCCGTCCATTCCCCGTCAAATCTTTTAACGCCCGAAGCTGACGTGGCTTTAAAATACACCTCATTACGAATCATTTAGCGCCACCTGTCCACTTTACACCTCAACGCCACGTCTTCAGCCAGCTGTCTGCCACGTCACCTTCAGTTAAAAAACCACTCATTTATTCAGACGACGTCATGCCCACTGCAGTTCCCGTCTTCAACAGTTAGGAAACAAAAAAAAAACCCGAGGTCACAAAAACTCAACACTTAGAAACTTTCCCCGAATGCTCATCCTCTCTTTAGCCAAATTTCGGTAGCCCTAAACAGAACTTTTTCAGTTAAGTATCCTCTTTCTATTTCGAAAACAGAGCATGGTTAGGCCATGCCATTTTTTGTAAACTTGTAAATATGGGTTTGATGGTGCAAAAGTTGTGCACTTAGCAATTTTTTGTGAAGTTGTAAATCTGTGTGCTGGTGGTAGGTTTGTGAAGCTGCCATTTTTTTGTCAACATGTAAATCTTTGACGGTGCTGCAAAATCTGTGCAGTTGGTCGTGTAAAAGTATTGATAGGCCTTGTTTTCGAAACTTTATCTGTTTTTGATAATCAGCCACTTTCATATCTATTAAAGCTTTCATCTAAACACTTGCTTAGAAAAAAGGTCAAATAACTATTGTCACATACATTTCAGAAACCTAATACAAAGGTCAAATAACCAACACTACAAACTAAAGACACAACACTGCCATACTAATACCCAACATTTGGTAAACCAAATGTAAAGTTCAAAATAACTAACAAACTAAACTTAGAACTAAATACACCAAATACAAGCGATCATTACAGACAAAAGCACATTCACATCAAGGATAGAAATAAGAACTTAATCAACCGATCTTGTTTCATCTTCTGCTGTCGGGCTTCCTCTTCCAACCCCTTCTATTTCTTGAAGATTGAAGACAGGAACTCTTGCCCACGCTGACATGTTTGGAGATCAAGCCACACGAAAAAGTTGCAACAATGATGCTTCTGACAAAAAAAGAGGATAATCAACTGACAATGTTCTGTTTAGGGCTACTGAAATTTGGCTAAGGAGAGGATGAGCATTCGGGGAAACTTTCTAAGTGTTGAATTTTTGTGACCTCGGGTTTTTTTTTTGTTTCCTAACTGTTGAAGACGGGAACTGTAGTGGGCACTAGGCCTGTCCAAAAAACCGGCCGGACCTGCCCGGACCGGCCAAACCGAACCGGTTTTGACCCAAACCAGTTGACTTTTAGTCAACCGGTTTGACCGGACCAGTAAACCGGTGTATTCCAGTCTGGTTCCGGGTTACCCTCATGAAAACCAGGGACCGGACCGGAGTATACCTCTCTAAACCGGCCCAAACCGGAAATTGGCCCAAAATGGCAAGGCCCAACCCAAAAATCGGCCCAAAATGGCATGGCCCAACCCAAAACCGGCCCAAAATGGCATGGCCCAAACCGACCGAAACCGGCCCAGACCGGACCGGATAAACCTGTAACCAGACCGGACCGGTCCGGTCATATAACCGGTCCGGTTCGGTCCGGTCTATATGCTTTGAAAAAGTTCCGGTTTGGCCGGCCAAACCGGACCAAACCGGCCCGGACCGGATGTTGGACACCCCTAGTGGGCACTACGTCGTCTCAATAAATGAGTGGTTTTTTTTAACTGAAGGTGACATGGCAGAAAGCTGGCTGAAGACGTGGCGTTGAGGTGTAAAGTGGACAGGTGGCGCTAAATGATTCGTAATGAGGTGTATTTTAAAGCCACGTCAGCTTCGGGCGTTAAAGGATTTGACGGGGAATGGACGGAGGGGCTACTTTTTTAAAAAAACTTGACCTCAGGGTCTTAATTGTTAAAATCGTTACCTCGAGGGCCCATTTGCAACTTCCGATTACCACAGGGGCTTCAGGTACAATTAAGCCTATATTTTCACTACTTTGTCAGTACTTATCGATTACGTATTTTATTTACTTTTAATAACGATTTCATATTGTAGATATTTTATAATATTATGAGCATTGAATATCTTTCTATTTATATTATTTTTAAAATTTTAATTAAATTAATTCAAATACAAAGAAAATCGTCCGAATGGTTATTTAACGTTGATTACGTGCCCACGCACTAGGGCTGCACAATGCCACCGGGAAATTCCAGTGGCACCGGCACCGGGTTCCCGGTTTTTGCCCTTAACGGTGCCGGTGTAGGTTTAACTTTTTGAAAAAACTGGCGATTCCCGGTTTAACCGGCACCGGGTTTCCTGGTGGAGGTTAAACCGAGATTTTTTTTATTATTTAAGTTTTTTAGTTTTTTTAGTTTAGTTTATACTCAATAGTTTAAACTTTAGTTTCACCTCAAGACGTAGTATTCTAGAAGCATGACATGGTCTACTCAATAGTTTAGTTTCACCTAAATATTTGAGATTTTTTGTTGGTTTTGTCTAATCACATACTTACATTCAAGTTACCGAAAAGCTTGCTAGGTGAATGAACTAATTATTTAGAATTTTGGTAGAAAAAATTACAAATTTATTGTATTTAGAAGGGTATATATGAAGGCATTGGAATCATAATTAAAGAGTTTAGTGCCAAACTTTGGTAAATACATCGCATAATATAAGTCAAGAGGTCGAGTTTTTATGAAATTTTAACTAATTGTCTAAATTTATAATTTATAAAATTGACAAATCACTATTAAATTTATATCATGCTTGCAAAATCGGTCACTCAATTATATTTTAGTTCAAATTTCTAATACATTTTAGTTCAAAAATTCAGACAGAGTCATAACGTTTGACCAGCGTTTGACAAGCGCTCAAGCGCCCTTTGAAAAAATTCAGACAGAGTCATCACGTTTGACTAGCGTTAGACAAGCGCTCGAGCGCTCAGTGCAAATTTCAGATAGAAACATAAGCGCTCGACAAGCGTTTGACCCAGGCTGGACCGCCTTAAAAAATTGCTGAACTTTTGGATTTTCCTTGTGAAACCAAGGGAAACCCTATTAGGTTTTGAACATTTTTTAAAATTGTTATTGATATGTTAATTAGAGGGAAAACACATATTCTCCCTTCTAAGTGTTGTTAGGGTCTAAACTGGATTTTTCAAAAGATAATAGTTTCTACTTACAGTGACGTCTCTATTACTTTAGAATTTAAATTCTCATCTTATCTTTTAAGATGATCTTTAATTTTATTGATTTTGGAATTTGGATTTCATTAGTTTAGATTTTATTGATATGTGATTAATGGACCAAAAGAAAAAAGAAAAAATACATTGGGCCAAGTGCGTAAAATGCTAAAAAAATGGCTCAATATTAATGTAGGATAACCGAAAACCGCCACCGCTAAGGGCCAGTTTTTGCCCTTAACGGTGTAGGTGTAGGTGGCAATTTTTTCAAAACCGGCCTACCCGGTGTAGGTGCCGGTTTTGGCCAAAATCGGCACCTACACAGGGGTTGTGCAGCCCTACCACGCACAACTATCTGTCTGCACACATCGCGTTAAATTCTTCCGTCTGCACAATTATTTTCGTGTGCACACGATACAACAATACGTTCGAACGTGTTCAACTGAACAAGCGTCCGAACATTATACGTCATAGTTCGAACGAATTTTGAGGATGACAAATAAGTATTTCATCATAAATGAAACAACGGTGCGGACGTCTTTACGAAATCGTCCATACGTGATGTATGGACGTTCGGGCGATGTTGTATATCCGTGCACACGGATTGTACATGACAAAATTCATTTCGTCACCTTTGACGAACCGTTCTCATGAACTGTCCAAACGTATGAAGAGTAAGTTCGCACAACTCTTGCGAACGGATGGATTGTACTAGACATGAAGATTTTCAATTTTGTCGCTATTGTACAAAACCGTTCGAACGGTGTGGTAAACGTCCGAACGGTTTTGAGCGATAGAACGCCAAAATCGTCACCCAAAACTTTGGCTGACATCATTTAGGTGACAAACCGGGTGACAACTCGGTTTTAACACCCAAAACATTAGCTAACAAAATTAGCACTTTGGGTGACAAATTTTTTTTAACATTTAAAGTCTTTTTTTCTTGTAGTGACATAAAATAGAACTCATGGGGAGTTCTAGCTGCAGAACCCCACCATCATGTATAAGGCGTGCAGTATCTTTTAAATAATCAAAACCTTGCCACGTTTGCATGTTTAAAACCACACCATCTACAGACTTCTGTAGATCGGTCCTGGCCAGAAAAATCGGAAAATTTCTTCAATTGCTTGTGACCTGGCATGCACTTGGCAGATCGAGATGAAGTACCGACCGCAAGTGCACGTGCTTGCATGTTCTTGAGCTCATGCTATTGGGAAAAAGGAGAGGGCGGGGAAAAGGAAACTGTAACCTGCTTTGATGAACAGGCAGCAATTAGCTAGAACAAATAATATTGCCTTGAAATATTCATATTTGATGGGTTATTCTTGTCGTTTACATATACATTTTGTGATGAGTAAATTGTTATCCCCCTGTTTTCAGTGATAAACACGAGCAAGTTATAGGAACATATATAATTCCAGCTATTCTTGAAGAGCAAATATAAATGGGCACAATTTTTATTGGCGTGAAGACGTAATCATGAGTACTCTCTCGTTTTTTTTTGGTCGCCTAGAAACAAGTAGTAAAAGAGAAAAAAGAAGAAGAAAGATTCTGCAATCGCAAGCCTCTTCTCCCTAGCCAACATCAGTGACAAAGATGCAAGCATCTTTGTCTGCAAGAATATTGTCTAATTAAGTTCCGTCAGCGTACTATGAATCAGACATGTTAGAACATGATTCATAGATAGGTCGTCGGAAAACAGTACTCCTCAGTGTGATGGAAAATGTGGTTCATGAATGTCAGAAGAAAATCTCCACCATATCCCAACATTAGAATCTAAATTGTCCACTGTTATTAGCACAAATACTGCCAAGTAAGCATCTCATTTTCTCATAGCTTTATGCGTAGGTTTCCTGTTTGGAAACATGGCTATGACCTCCATGAACCCTAGAGGTGCAGAAATTTTTGGATTATTGAGCTGGAACGTGGAAATTAAGGAGCCCCCATTCACATTATATATATATATATATATATATAGACCATTGAATTTGGAAAGTGCGGGAGGAATAATCCAGGGTGTTTCCATGAGATTGGGTGGTGTGTGTGATGAAAGGTCGTGGTTTAGAGGGGTTGGATGCTGGAGAAGAATCATGTGGATGCATGTGCATCGAGTTGGAGAACATGCCTCAAGACACAAGCAACATCTAATTAGGTACTCTTGGGGTCCCTATTACTATTCATTTATCTCATTTCCTTGGCGGCCTTCTATGAAACTGTGTTGTGGTCCCCACCTTTTTAGCTGCCTTAAACAATGTAAGTTGTGTTATCCTCAATTGCCACCAAACCCATGTCCCAACTTACCCTATAAAAGCACACTCGTTCTGCCATTTGAGTTATATAGGGTATTGTCTTGGGCGACTGAAGTTCTAATTAAGGTACTTGGAGTGATCTGATCTTTAATTAGAGCAATCCGTGTTAGATTCAGAAATTTGAAACATGGTTCTTCCAAAATCCCTCGACCTTGTTTCCCTTGAAACAAAGGCTATGCCTCAAGGAAATGAGCAAAGTTGTGATGCAGATGGTTCTTTGTGGAGCAAACTAATGGAAGCCCAATCCAAGAGAAGATCAGGGAAGGGGAAGAAGCTGCGAAGGATCGTCAGAGGACATGTCAAGGGCGGCAAAAGGCCAACAAGGATTTTGATGAAGAAGATGGCACGTCTAGGCTCAAGAAAGCATGCAAATGGTATTGGGAGAAAGGTTAGAACCCTGAAGAGGCTCATTCCGAACGGAGATTCCATGGAATTGGATGGACTTTTCAGAGAGGCAGCTGATTACATATTGTCTCTGCAGATGAGAGTGAGAGTCATGCACATTATGGTTAATCTACTTTCAAATTCTGATGAGTGACCGATTCATTTGTAACTTAAGGCTGTAATCATTCTTTTTTCTTCTTCTTCTTCGTTTTATTTCATTTGATTTTTTTACCTCGTCTTTCTATGTGGTTCATAGACATAGAACCGTGAGTGTTTATGTAATTGCCTAGATTTAACAACAGCATGGTCTTATTTTATTTGATTTTTACCTCGTATTTCACTTGTACGTTGTCTAGATTTAGCGACGACAGCATGGTCATTTCATTTCGTGAATGACCAAGTAAGTAGTGGAATCGATGTTCTTTTAATTTGGCTGCTGTCATAATTAGTGGATGTTTAACTTAATTTCTGCTTTTAATTTGTATTTTTCTCAAAATTTTCCGTACCATCGACGTCCCTGTGGATTTGTCTTTTCCAACTGGTTTTAGGATCGAGCTTAATTACCGACAATCTTCCAGACAAAACGTTACGCATGACTTTCTATATTAAGTCCCAGATTGTAACGTTCTATATGAAAGATTATATTAGTACCAAATATGTCTGGCAAAATGACAAAAAAACAATTATAACTGTCAGCGTTATAAAGTGATCACAAAACTAGGTTTGATATTTATTTATTTCAAATTAATTCTCGTCCAACTATATATAAATTTGGTCAAACTATATATGTGAATCATCCATTTTAATCTAATTACTTCTGAACACTAAACAATACCTAAATTTTGATGTTTATTAATGATATTAACACTGATATAAAACGAGACGTTTAAGGTATAGTACTTAATAAAAAAAAAGATCGAACAAATATATTTTTTACACACCGAATTATCGATTTTATTACGTTTTGCGTGCCTCTCATCTACTAATCGTGTACATTTTGCACCCACCTAAATTAATTTAGGTGAAAATTAATATTTTGGGTAAGTAAAATGCTATCTTTTCCCCCACACAAAATATAATAGCTAAACAATTGTGTCATTTTACTAGAAAAATATCAATTTATCTCCAAATGAACAAAAGTAAGGTGCAAAACATATATTACTAGTCGAAAAGCGAAATATAATGAAATTGATAGTTTAAAGTGCAAATGTCAGAATCTCAATATATATATTGATGGACCAAAAGTGTATTTAACTAAAAAAATTAAAAACAGAACCTGCAGATTTTAATATAGGAAACTTAATTAGAGCAATGCTTAATTAAAACAAATTAAAGTCTCTAACCAATATTTCTGATGCGAAATATATATGCGTTAGCTAGCATGTGGCGAAACACATGGGTGGCGGCTAGATTAACAAATATATAAGGGGAGTTGTATGATGAATGTTATTTTATTAGTGCTTGTGACAGCCACATTTCACCACATGTGGCACCAAGAGGTGCTATTTATATGTTGGTCCATTTAGTGATCTCGAGCATGTAAAGATGTACTCATTTGTCGATCCAACTAAACGTAGTTCCCCCTTAAACTCATAATTCATGGCGGTATCATCTATCGCCAAGCATATCATAAGGTGTCTCGCTGCTTCATCCAGCTAACTTCTCTTCCTCAAACGTTTTAAGTGGTGGGTAGTTTCATAAATTAAGCTGAAGTACCATGTGATGCCACTGCAACAAATTTGACAAGTGAGCTTTTGGAACGGAGTTGAAACCTGTCTTCCTCCTAATTGTGGGCAATGCGTCTTTTGGATACGGTCATTTGCACTGTCCTAAAAACAATTTTAATTTTGTATGGAATTTTTTATTTTTTTTTACCGGACCAATATCATTCGAACACCAAAACATCACATTCTAATGAACGACAAATGTTCAGACAAGACATGTCACAGTGTGCCATAAAAATACACATTCGAACAGTTAAATTACCACGTGAAAGGTGACACGTAACCATCGATATAAATGTTATAGCCTCTCTGATAAGTGGGGTAGATGGAGTTCGGATTCCATCCGAATTCGATTCAGTCCGACCGTTCAATCGGACAGTCAGACTGAACGGATTCGGATGGAATCCGTTCTCGGGGTAGATGTTACGTATTTATTGTCACACTTCAAACAATGTTCGTACGACAAACAACGATTACAAATATAATTATGTTCTCACATTCGAATGGCCGGTTGTTGAACAGTTGCAAAAAAACAAAATCGATTTCGACCTGTTACATTCGAACTGTAATTGTCATGTTCAAACATCCCTATAGTTTCATTGTGTAATCAGATTTCACCACGTCAGCAATTAACGAACGATAGCATGAAAGTATAAAAATCAACCCGACGTATTTTTCTCTCATTTCACGCCCACTTCTCAAACTCTCACATGTCTTACACCTAAAACCTTCCTATGCAACATCCTCCTCCATCAAGGTTAGTTTTTTTTAATCAATTTTATGCGTTTAAAGCGTCTGTTTTTGTTCGTTGTTAGGAATGATTTTTATTTTGTAAAGTTTTGAGTCAATATTGCTTAGATTGAATTATTAGGGACAATATATTTATTATTTACGTTACATTTACATATTGATTATTTGAGTAGTTGTTTGGGTGTGTTTTGGTATACAAAAAAGTAGGGTAGTTACGGTTTGTAATTATATTTTCATGACCATGTCAACTTGGCCAATGGCGATGTACGTGTTTAATTTACAGCGTCCGAAGCGGTTGGTTTACCGTTCGGCCGCTATTTGCCAAAAAAAAAACCATTCGGTGGGAAAAGCCCGTTTAATAGTATAAACCTTTCGAGACATCTCCTATTGGATTTTGTTGGGCAGGGCACCGGGCAGAATAGGCTCTACGAACGGGCCCTCTGACTCAGAGGCTCAATACTGACGAATATCCTTTAAAGACTTTCACCCAAAGCTGAAGACTAAAAAGCTAATACAGCCTTCTGCATGGACAGAGGACCACCCTGTCGGGCCAACTTGGTTTGGGCTCTTCCTCCATTGCAATGACCTTCGCTGCGCGTAGAAACTGTGCAAAGTTCTTTCTTTCTTCCTTTATTTTCTCCTCGTCGCAACTCTGCACAAGTTCTTTCTTTCTAATATTTTTCTTCTTCTTCCTGGACGAAAACCCCCAAAACTATGGCTCGGCCTAAACTTTTAGCATTTTTGTCCGATATTTTATACAAACAATATTAAATGAATTAAGTTCTAAATGTTATATCTATTTTCTTCGAATTTTACTATACAATTCGGATAAAGAATTGTAAAGGATCTTAATCTCAATAAAATTAGGTGTGCTCACATAACCCCCAGCCCCCAAAAATTAAGGAAAATATTTTTAATTTAAGTTTTTTTTTTACATTGACCCCAAAGTTCACATTCTAACTTCGCTACTTATCATCATTAGATTCACTCATCCATACATACCAAACTGATGGGAATGAAAGCCTCTCACCAACCTAAATTCAAAATTTTTATTACAATAATATTGATCCCATGAAAAAAAAAGAGTAAAAGATTCTAGATATCAATACCATTTTGAACTAGAAATGGAACAGGGGACAACAAGATCCGCACTACAAGGTCAACTACTTAAAAAATGTTGCAAGTAAAATATTGGGGGTGAGTATCATGGTCTTACTGTTGCATTCCGATTCTTTAATTGATGGCTTTCCTGGAAATTACAGAAAAATAGAGGTCGCTGGCCAAATAATCTATAGCTGCTCTACACGTGTGAGTTGAAGAGTTCAAATGCCTTGCCGTTTACAAAGCCAAATTGACCACGTCTTTTTGGTTCTACTTCTCGTGGGACTGTAAAACAAAGCTTGGATATTGTTCATTTCAGACCGACCGACAATGTGCTTAGCATTTTGTACTGCAAAATGGTGGCGACCGACGATGTGGTTAGCACGTCCGGTAAAATGGTGTCGGCACCAACCACAACGATATTGCGCGCGGAATTTGGGCTGAGAGTTTCGGTGAAACCAATGAATTAGGCTGCTCTTTGTGTCCTGGCATATACAATTCTATGCTGGCTTGTAGAAAATCTGTCGTTTTAAGTCCAACTGCATGCGGCTGCTTAATTTCTATATTCGACCCACGTTTTCGTCTGCATAGCCTTTTTCATAGGACGGTTTTGTGCAGAAAGTTCTCGTGTGAAACGACGTATAAGCTTCCCAGCACACATGCTTTGTGCCGAAGAACACCAAGAGACCAAATGGGAGTATTATATATAACTTTTTTTTTCAATAAATACTGATCAAGACATGTGAGATTTAATTTTTTTTCGAATTAAAATGACATGTCTTGAAGTAGTCAAGGAAGTATAATAATAGAGGAGTTGCGCTTGGAGCATAAAAAATAAAGGAATTTTTTTTTTCCCATGTTCTTATGGCTTTTCAAAATATAAAGACTATAAGAGCTAATAATAATTAATCATATACATAAAATGGGGTCTGCAGTCAGTGTCGAAACCAGGATTAAAATTCAAGGGTGACAAACTTTAAAGGCAAAATGACAAAAAATAATTCTTTTCATAATGCAAAAAATTGTCTTAGAGTTACAATGTCGAAAATTAAGGACTAAAAGTATTAAAAATATTGATGGAAATATAGTATTCTTTTTGGTCTCAACCATCTTCATAGCAAGACCTTCAATATCTTGAAGACCAGAAAAAATATCAATTTTTCTAACATCTCTAATATAGGTATTAAGCTGATTTTTAAGTACCAAATGATGTACTATGAAATCTTCAGGATAAAAGCTCAGCAAGACGACGTAACTTAGCATGATCAAACGCTGAAAAAGAGTTTTTTAGATCAAGATATGATATGCAAAGAAGTAACTTCGTACTTGCTTATGTGAACCGATTATCCATCTCCTGAGTAATGAAATCAATAACCTAGCAAAACACTTCCACACTAAAATGATGGAAATAAGTAATAGTTTGTCCTCCACGCCTCGAACGACTACAAGTTGGTATAATGTTTTTCATATTGGGCACACTAATAGAGTTATTCACACAAAAAATTTTGAATTCTTCCAAAAATCCATCACATTCTATCTCTCTCAATTCATACAACTATTCCTTCACAACTCCAACCAAACATATAGCATTAACAATGCCTTGATCTTTTCATTGTAAGACATGTGACAATTCATTTGCAATTCTCATTATATTCCTCAACAAATGCATAGTGAATACAAACTCAAAACTTTTCATTTTATCCATCAAACTCATAACCATGGATCTTTGTTCTGGGAAAGTACCATTTTTTTATGTGTTCAAGCCTTTCAATGGATATAGATAGCAGAAGGATTGTCTCAAAATGAGCGACTTAAACCTATTGAACTCGTCTCGCAAGTTTGATGCACCATCATACCCTTGACCTCTCAATCTGGATATTGACAACGCATGTCTTACAAATAATTTGTCTATAACTTTTTTCAAATATTCAGAGCAAGTATCAGGAACATGTTCCAAACCAAAAAACCTTTCAATCACCTGTCCACATATGTTTACATATTTCAAAACCATTGACATTTGCTCATTCACTGAATTATCTCGAGACTCATCAACCATAAGAGAATAAAATACATCCTCAATTTCTTTAATGATGCCAAGTGTGGTCTTAGCTGCACAAGCACTCACCATTTCCTTCTGCACTTTTGCAGAAGTCATTTGATTGTTTTCAAGATCATTAGTGTTAAGTGTCTTAGCAACCTTTTTAATCACGTTGGCAAAACACGTCCAAAAGCTGAAGAAAATTGTCCTTTCTTATTGAACTCTCGGACTCGTCATGACCACGAAAAGCTAATCACTGCCCCAAAAAGATAACGAATGACATCTAAAATCGCTGTTAAACGAATGCGATAAGCATTCTCTTGATCGTGTCCGTGTGTGGATAACATATGTGACAGACTTTGTCGCTGATTTATGAGTGCTTCACATTGTCTTCTAGATTTATTGTGAGCACTATCATGTACACCAACATGTTCACCAAAAACATTCACAACCTTTTTCCAGTTGCTAAATCCCGTAGATATAAACTTATCTCCCTAGGACTTCCCTCCTCTAGGTTGCCTAAACAGATAACACCACAAGCAATACGTTTTATCCTTTGATACACTATATTCTAACCAATCAAAATCTTTAAACCGTGCCTCCCTAAAACCCCTCATTTCTTGCCCGTAATGCTTCTTGAGAAAATTAAGGACATGCGGTTGAAAGGACTTTTGATTAAGTACTCTCTACGAACTTGATCCTTAATCTCAACATCATATTCTTCAATGGGTTTACGTAACCATGAGTCAACAACAATATCCTCCGGACTAAACATAAATCGATGTCTTTTGAACTAATATCTATTTCAGAATTAGAACCCACGTTAGAGTATTAGAAGACTCCACGCTGCGTAGCTTTCTTATCACAAACTTATCCATTATCTAAACAAAACAAAAGTGAAGACAATCAATCAATTGACAATGCATTTTATATGACATCATAGAAATCTAATACGTTTTTTTATGCAGCCAACAACAATATGCAGAAATCTAATTTAATTTGAATACATTCTATTCTACTCTCTCTTTCTCTCCTATGTGATCTCTCATCTCTAATACATAAAACACATGGTACACACCCACAATTTCAAAAATATTTAAACACATAAAATATAAAAATAGCATTAATCACTCACAAATTTAACACAATTTTCACAAAATTCACAATGGATATCGGACTCAGGCCAACTTTTTGAAAAAAATACATATAATTTTTTTTGGGCCGAACAATGGGTGGCGGCCACCCTGATTCGCTACCCCTTGCTTCCTCCCTGCCTAAAGCTTAGAGGCAATAACTTGGTTAAGGCCAAATCCGTCAGTAGCGAGACTAACTCCTACACGATACTGCGACATGTATATACTATTGCCGTTGTTAACTTCTCAGTTTTTCAGAAAACATACTTACATTAAAAAAAATTAAATTTAGTCACTTAATTGTAATTTTAATGCTTGAAAGCGTTTAATATATGCTAACTTTCAACAATGACCCATTCAAAACATAGACTTATCGTAGCTAATTAAATAAGTAAAGTAATCTCTTTTTTTTTAATGAAAAAAAAAGTAATCTCTCATTTGAAAGTTTGCCACTTTAGCATCAAGCATGCATGGTAGCAAACTAGCCACATGTAGTCAGGAACATAAAAACATTATTGTGTTTTTTTTTGGTAAAAGATTACGTTGTAGTGGGCCAATAAATCAACCTTTGTAAGTTGTAACGCGCGGGTAACGATCCACTTTTCCATGTCTTTCCCCCTAGAAAACACTACTGGCCAACCGGCCCCATATCAGCGGGTCTAGCAAACATGCATGCTTCTCTCACAAGCACGCACATACAGAAACGTATAATCCGCACACAGAAGAAGACAGATGATGAGACGAAGACGTGGAATGGTGTCCTTCATTGATGAACTGTACAAGAAGATGATTACTACCAACACAAAATTTGGAGCTTTGTATCCCCTCCATTTGACTCCCTCCCACGAGTCCCGCCAGCAAAACACTAAAAAAATATATACCCTATCGAATATACAGCTAACCGAAGTGGCTTCCCTTTGACTTCCTCCCATGTGCAGCTATAGCTCTCACCTCAACCTTTTTATTCCCAGTTGCAAATGGGATTATAAACGATGACTCTCAAAAAGATAATCTCCCCAAAAGTTACTGATCACACTCACGAGAGGCAGATTCATAACAAAAGCAACCAAAAAAAAAAAAGCCTCTCAAATGCCTCGATTGATGCACTTCAAACGTCTAGAAGGTCTTCGTTTGAAACATAGAGGATCATAAAAGAGATTTTTGTTGATTTGTTTATATCTCGTCGGTCTTCAATAGGATAAGTGGGTGATCTTTGATTTGATTAAAGCAAAGGGCGTTAGGTGGGGTAAGAAATCTGTGACAAATTAATAAAACGTGATGGGCTATAAGCTAAACATATATGGGGATTTTCTTTTGCTTATGACCCGGCAATAATGGAGGGTGTTAGCCACTCAAATCTATATACACAAGTACCTTAGATATATATATTAATTGGTTTCTTCTTTCCATCTCTTCTACATAAAATAATGATTAAAGAAGAAAGATGGGGAAGCCTTCTATACCGGGTGATTCCCATGCTATTTTTCGTTAGCATTGGTTAGTAAAAATCCCACTAAAATGATTGCTTGAGCCTACGTCTAGTAAAGCAAGATAATATATAATATACTATTATTTAGTAAATGATCATAATTCGTACAGTAATTAAAAAATTGGTAAACAATATACCCAAGGGTAGACTCGTGACCGTAGTCCAATCTTGGGCTCTGCGTCGTAAACTTGGGGCTCGAAGGCAGACACGGTGAGGGGTGACTTTTTCACAACAAAACAAAACAACTTTTAAATAAATAAATAAATAATTTTGTTTATTTATATGGGGTGTTTGTTTCCCCAAAATTTTAGGGTTCAAAATTTTCAAGAAAATAAACACTCTCCAAAATTTTTAATTTTTACACACATAAACTCTACTTTTCACAAACCCCAACAAATCTCAATAAAGTAAACATTCTCAAAATTTCGAGAATATTCCCCGAAATTTTCACAAACAAACGCCCCCATAATTTGTCCCGTATCGAGCTCGCAAACGTATCTAAGAAGAAATGCTAGTCAAACAGTCGCCAGTTTGATATTTTTAATTATTTTCGAAATTATATAATATCCTATAAGTGATTCCCCCTTAAATTATCATTAACGTGGAATACAACAATTCATATTAAAATAGGTACCACTAACAAGTTTGGAAATTTTTTGATATTTACATAAAAGGGCATCATCTTCGGCAGCGTATAATACAAGCAAACCGCGTAAAACGTTGCCTCCCCTCTCCGGTTATTACTTGCCGTTGCTTCATGTGACTCTTCAGATACCATCCGATCATTTCTCCCTTTTTTTTTCCTCACTTAGAGTAATGTTTTATATTTTTATTTTTAATTTCACGTGGAATTTTTTTATTGGTCAATGAGAGTAATTAGGTGTCATTTTTTTTAGTTCCCATATTTTCTGACATGCGGAATTAGAAAATTAACCAATGGGAATATAATTAATTAGGTAGGTATTTTGGTAAATATAAACTATACCTCTTTTGGTCCAATCAACAAATAAACTATTCACTTTTTTTAATACGTGGAATATGAAGAGAAATGAAAAAATAAAAATAAAAGTAAAGAGAAAGGGCTGGATCACATTTTTCACGAGTTGGGGCTCCGATAAGAGCCACGTCTTCCTGATGTCAGCGACAGGAAATAGAACCGTTTGATGTAGCACGTATACGGTGACCGTTGCGTGTGTGGGACCGACACATATCAGGGAATCCACGTGGGTGATGGAGATAGGTCAATACCTCAGAGGTCGCGCGTGGACGTTATCCTGGGGCTTGGAGTGGGTTTGGGACCCAGAACCGCGCTTCATGGCCAAGTTGACACGGATAACGGCAATCTTTTGGTTTGGTTTTTTAGGGCAAATCTTTGAGCGTGTCCCTCAAATCTTGTCCTTTCCGGATCGTTAAATAAGCATTTTAATCAGACTAATCCAAGTTATTGGTTCGCCATTTGGGTGAAATAGTATTAATATAATATAATATACCCAGAAGCCAAAATGTACTGGTTCATGACCTCATGTGGGGCTTCCATATATTGGCTTCCGAATCTTTGTGAAATCTGTCACTTACCATGTTTAGGATACAAAAGTACCCAGAAACTATCGGAGGAAGAAGTACTTATGTTTCTAATTAGGAAGGATTTGAGGTCAATTTAATTAACTAAATTAATTTAATTTTGAAAAAAAAACATATAGTACTCTTTGTGAGGCATATAATTTGTAAGGTCTCTAAAAACTTTTACAACTCACAAGTATTAAGTACTGAAGCGAAGCCCAAAACTTTTTAATTGCTACTCATGCAACCACATTATACACCAATTAGCCGCAAATCAAGTTCAGGTACTTTAGTTTAATTAAGTGCTGAATACCTTGTAATATTTGTCATCATCAGGGGACATGAGTAGTCCTATTAGCTTTTCATAAAACATTTAGCCCATCGATCGGCATGTGAGGAAGACAATAAAGTCTTAAAGGTTAAACCAGCTAAAAACATGTTATGATATCATGCAAAGACCCTTGCAGAGCCGAGAGAGAACATCTCACCAGACCAAGAAAAATCTCTGCAATAGCCTTACCCGGCAATTAAAAGATATATATCAAGGACCTCTACTATGTGAACGTATATATATAGAAGGAAATTCTCAGAGAGAGTACTTTAGATCCCATTAGCATTATTAATAATCAACTATGAAACCTCTGCAGAAAGCAGATCAAATTTACTCACGAGAATATAGTTTTCTCAAAGAAGAAGCTTTAAATTAAAGTATCCACCAATAAAAGTAGTAGTAGCGAACCGAATTATTGGAGCATGCAAGGTGAGATAGGTTTACACGGAAATGATGTCAGCTGGGGATCCTTTCTGTGTCTAATGGGCATCACACGTGCATTCTCTTTTGCCATACAGCTCCCACGTCCAAAGGAGAGGTCAAAGAAGAGTTTGTGCTATCTATCCTAATCTACTCTTTTGGATTATTGTTGCAAAATTCCTTATGCGAAAAGAAAAGGCAGCTGTTATATGCCACCGACTATTTGGAAAAACGCAAGTTAAACAACGTGGACAACCCCGTTTCAGACCCTAAAAGTGATCGGTTCTTTCTGACTCAAGGTTCTTTCTCTCCAGCAGACAGTAAAATTCTGAGCTAGTGACCTATATAGCTTAACTCCTCTTAACAGTAAACAGGCCTTGCCGCCCTACGGCCAATTAGCCACCCAATTCTCGTGTTTCTTTCCCCAAAATGATCACGACGCTGATCAGTCATAATGAATGGCACATATTCTATGCTATGTAAAGAGGTGGCCTTCGTTGGGTTCAATGTTTTCTCTGCAGATCAGTACCCTTCATCTGAAGTGTGAAGCTATTAACCCCAATGAAACTTTTCCGATTTTCCAAAGGATATAGGTCTCAATTGTAGTACTTTATACTTGTTAATAAATAAGACATATATATATATATATATACGATCTTCCTTCTCCAGTATGAATTCTCTCTCTCTCTCTCTCTCTCTCTCTCTCTCTCTCTTTTTGGTTTGTTCTATCAGATGAAGACAATCTGGACATGATAGTACTATCCTGAAGATCGATCATTCACACGCTACAAAAAAGGTTATTTAAAAAGGGAAAAAAAGAATAGAAAAAAAATGAAAAGCAAAAGAGAAGAAGGAAAGGACCGGGAAAAAGAAAAGCACCAAAAATAATTCGGAAAAAGAAAAAAATATGGAGGAAGAATATCTTTGGGGGATTCATTACACTTATCTGAGTTCACATGCACACGAGCGAGAGGATTATACATATTTGGGAGGAAGCTTTTGTACGAGTAGCGGAACCCCGTTCACACTGCCGAAACCGGTTAACCGGTCAAACTCTACGTATGAAAGCGTCGACCACTTTGTCGACAATGCATCGAATGGGCACCGGCTGTGTATAAGACCGTACAGAAATTTGACCTACAATTGCCGGTCGATCTTTGTTGCCAACCTCTGCAATATCCCCACCGTCCTCTACAGTCTAAACAACCCACATATAACTCATTTAGAAAGAAAAAAACCCCCCACATAACTCACTCACCTCCTAACTCAAACTCTCTCTCTCTCTAATCTTATAAACCCAGATCAACCCTACCCTACCTTACCCCACTCTCTTTCTCGTTCTCGTAGAAGCTTCACTTTCTCTCTTTTCATCTTGAAGACTTGAATGAAGGATTTGCACTTTTGAGTGAGCTATGGAGAGGAAGGAGGTGATAAAAATGGAGGAGGCTATTGGATCTTCGTTATTGTCTGATCATATCTCAGAAGGTTATCCGTTTTCAGGCTTATTTGATTTCTCTGACAGTGATAAGAGCTCTTTAGGGTTTATGGAGTTGCTGGGTGTACAGGACTATGGTCCTCCTCTGTTCGATTTGCCACGGGCACCATCTACGGCTCCCTCAGCTCCGCTTCCAGCTACTACCGTCAAAGAGTGTTCTGAAGTCTTGAATCAGCCTGCCACCCCTAACTCTTCCTCGATTTCATCTGCATCGAGTGAGGCAATGAATGATGAACAGACTAAAGCTGTGGAGCAGGAAGAAGAGCAACAAGGAAAGACTAAGAAACAGTACGTCTTTCCTTTCTTCTATTGCTTTTGATTCTGGATTCAGAAGAAATCCATCTGAGAACATGTTGAGAAAAAAAAAATGGGTCACTTGCGTTGCATCATCTTCCTTTGTTTTCTGTTGTTTTATGTTAGATAATTAGGAGGAATAAAATAATGCAAGAAAATAATGGGTTTCATCATATGTAAGTTATTTTGAAGTGGATGGATTGTTGGATTTCGTTTTTATGTTGGTGGGGATCAGGTTGAAACCCAAGAAGACAAACCAGAAGAGACAGAGGGAGCCGAGATTCGCGTTCATGACAAAGAGCGAGGTTGATCATCTGGAAGACGGGTACAGATGGAGAAAGTACGGTCAAAAAGCTGTGAAGAACAGCCCCTTTCCTAGGTATATGCAGTCTTAACTCCAATGCTAATGCCTTACCCTAATTTGCCCCCTCCTTTTCTGGCACTTTTCTCTGTAAAAAATTCATGGTTTAGGTTTAGACCAATGTTTTTCTGGGTTCTTATTTTTCGTCCGTGGATTTAGGAGTTACTATCGTTGCACTACTGTCGCATGTAATGTAAAGAAACGCGTGGAGCGATCTTTCACGGATCCAAGCATTGTTGTGACTACTTATGAAGGTCAACACACCCATCCATGTCCGGTAATGCCTCGCCAAAGCCTTGCAGGAGCTCCTCCAGGCTCGGGACTCTCTACCGGATGTGCCACCAACTTTGCTATGCCAATGGGAATAACCTTATCTCACTACCAACTACACCGACAACAATCCCTTACCAATCCTTTGTCACCCTCGAATTTTGCTTATAATGGTTTGACAAACCCTGGTTTTCGACATGACATTCGGTTTTGCAACCCGGGTTCTGCATTGCTTAGAGATCATGGGCTTCTTCAAGACATTGTTCCCTCGCATATGCTGAAGGAAGAGTAGAGGAGGAAACCGACAACTAGCTTATGTTATTTTGTTCACTGACTTTTGTAGGAGGCGATAATATATATGTAGATGAAAGCCCCATTTTACTGGTATGTAATCTTCTTGCTGACAAGTGGTGATCTTTCTTGTAGAACCCACTTCATATTGTACACAAACTCTGATGTTTAGCATTACTGTTTAACATGGTTTTTTTCTCAAAAAAAAAATCTAGTGCAGGGGCCAGGGACTTGTTCCTCAATTTGGTTAATTTTTCGTCTTTTTTGTTGGTAGGTTTTGGCCCCTGGGTATGTAGGGTAGTAAGAATTAAGAAAATTACGGCCATTTCTTCTTTCATTCTTCTGACCGCTCCCTTTTGTCCTATATCTTTGTTTTTGTTGTTGAAGGAATGTGCATTGAATTAATTGAGAAAACCGCAGTCAAGATTTTGGGGTTCTAGGTTTCTCCAGAGAGAATAATTAATACGGAAGCTGTCCCGCTTTTCCTTTGTCTGGGAATCCACAAAAAAAGGGCTTCAATTTTGAGAATTTGGTGCGAGAAATTAATGTGCTGTCCCTAAATATGCATGGGAAGTACAACAAGAAAGAACGACTGAACCGCTATTTTCCCAAATCGTGCTTGTTGAGTTAAAGCCTCCCTTCTCTCCTATGCACTTCGAGTTTGCAATATCCACCAATGGATTTGATTCGTTGAACGCCAGGGGAGCGTGATTCTTTGTTTCAAATGATGGAATATTTGATCTTGATAGGGATGTGGGAACTTTCGTACTTTGCACGTAAAAGAATGGTCCATATGGTTTCTGAAGTTGCACGTGCCCAGGCTCTGAGATCTTTCCTTGCTGGGAATAAACAGAGCTTGGTTGATTGCCATGCCCATTGGTAAGAGCATATCATAATTCAGTTCTTGCACCAACACCACAACTGGACTTTAAAAATTAAAATGATTTGGTCCAATAATTGAGGGCTGATAGCCTGATACTGTGTACAGATCAACATTATCGTGCCTGTATGATATTTTTATCGTCTTCTTCTCACGGGTCGGCGTGCGTTTCTACATTATGCTTCCCTCAGCTAACCAAAAGAACGAATGAGCAAATTTTAAAGAACATGAAAATGACTCCAAAGTCTGATTTCGCTTTATTATCATCCATTGTAAATATCATGGTTGTGCTGGCTAGGGTAACAAGCACATCCACGAGTTGCTCCCTCAATCTGCAATCACAGAGCTTGGGGAATGCAAAATATGCTTCTAGGAGCACTGCAGAAGGAATGCCTGTGGGTCTGTACAGCAGCAATTATACTAACATTACAACTAGTGCAACAAGCATAAGGCCAAGTTCAGCAGCATAAAGATGATGGCCACCTTTCTCCACCAGGACATAACACACATGCTTAAATTTCCCTTTTCCATTACAATCAACTGCAGACATCAACACCAAAGGTCAATCATGATGTTGCATTTTCAGTCCAACAATACTCAAAGGCAATATATACATGCTTATAAAATCGACTTCAAAAACATGAGGACAATGTTTTTGGGAAAAAGGGAAGAGGGGTTGGAAGGTTATATAACTATTTCAATCAGGGCAACTGGTTGCTATCAAGATCTTGGGAAAAAGGGCAAAAGGGGGAAAGAAAGAATAGGGGTGGGGGGAGACATAGCTGGTCTCTATTCGTAATGTTTTGTAACTATTCAATCAGGGCAACTGGTTGCATAGCTACCAATTTCCCAAACCGTGTGCACAGAGAAGAGCCCTCACCAGCGGTCTGTATGAGACAAATAAAACTCTCGCGGTTTAACTTCACTTCAGATTTTAATTTTATAGAAATAAATTTTCTATAAAGAACTAAAGCAACATTTTAAGTGGAAACCATGTGGCCATAACTCTCAGTTTTAAGCAATAACTAGTATTAGGAGTATTGTAGTCAAACATAAATAACCAAATCATTAAGAATTAGGGAGAAATCCAAGAGCGAGTTTCAGAGTCTCAGACCAAATAGATAATAGATGTCAGACCTGGTACCTCTTAAGCACAGGTTAGATCAATAACTGGACCAGATTCTGAATGGAGTTGCACATGATCCGGTTCCTGCAAAATTACAACATACTCAAACCAAGCAACTTGTATCTTTCACCTGGGAAACAAAAGGAATTAATATGGGGGTGGCCTAATTTTTTTCCCCTAAAACGAGGAGCATCCCAAGTGTCTGGAGGCTTTGGGACTACGACCAATAACTTGAAATACTAGAGAACTTATTCGCATTTACCAAGTGAAAATGAGTTCCTAAGATAAAAAAAGAGAGGCACTCATTCTTGAACAGCACAAAACTAAACCCTGTCCCACAAAATAAGCATCAATAGATTCAGACAAGTCGGTACATTGAGCTCAGAGTTCCAAACTACCAGAGTGCAAAATCTGTGCACATACCAGAGGAATGCAATATGTAGCAAGAGTTCAGTCCATGGATGTGATTCTTTTTTTTTTTGGAGCATAAAAGTTGTGATAAGAGCTCTAGTTAAATCTGCTGAGACAAACTTCACCATGCAACCAGACTCCAACATGTGCCTAAATCTTGAATGAGGCTAAAAGATGGAATTTGTAATAATGCCAAAGGTAAAAGTACGGGCCCCTAGAAAGATATTGAATTGCTGAAAATTTCAGTAAGCAGGAAAAATCATTGTCAGTCTATACCTATGTCATTCTTTCTGTAACAACAGTAGAAGCCTGATTAATTCATGCAGTGAACTACCTACTATTTGAAAAAAAAAGAATGACAAAACATCAAGTAAAACTGAATACTGACTATTGCAGACAAAGAAGGTTTTAGGTGTTTCTGATGGAGGAGATGTGGCTGCAGCTGCACCTGTTCTGTTTGAGCGACTTGTTGGGTGGAAAGAGCTAGCAAAGGAGATTGAAGTTGATAGCTCGGACTTTGCAGTTTTTGGTGCTTCTGCAACTGTAACTCATATGAGGTATACTCCTCAGGCTTCTCCCACTGCAAAGCAAATTTCCACAGCCATTTCCTTATCATGTCTATCTTTAGTACCAGAACTTAAACATTCAAATGCAAGAAAGATGGTTCAAGGTTAAAAACTCACACTACTCTCCCAAGTAATACAATTGAAATAGTACTTGTATCCATCAGGGCAGGTATGTTCACTCCAATAACACTCTAAAGGAGCTGCTGGGTGGTGACTGGGAGGTACTGCAGTTGAGCTGGAAGTACTGGAAACCATTGAAGGATTGCTTCCAGTATGTGGAGACTGCAAGGATAAACAATATGACAACAGTTTAACACAGTTTGCAAAATTGAAGCACACCAGTAAAAAATTTTGCACAAGACACTGGTGACAATATGATGTGAAGTTAAATGAATCCATATAACAGTGTCTGCTATTCGTGAGTATCATAGCAAACATATCCTAAACA
Source organism: Myrica gale (assembly GCA_963930655.1). Lineage (NCBI taxonomy): Eukaryota > Viridiplantae > Streptophyta > Magnoliopsida > Fagales > Myricaceae > Myrica > Myrica gale. The sequence continues at coordinate 13,812,360 of OZ005614.1, forward strand.
CTAACTGCATTCCATAGATATTGCTTTTTCTTAACCACATTTGGCTAATCACCTGAAAACATATCAACTATTCTAAAACTTGGAACCGCTAAAATCATAAAATGAATCCAATAGTCCAATTCGGAACCATGACGACTCTAGCTGTCCGGGATCCATGCTAGGGACTTCACCATACATGATATATCGTTGTAGTACCTGCTGACCACTTACTTGCAAATTCAGTTGCTGCTCTACCTTATCAGTTTGATGAAACTGCCTCTGCACCTCACAGACTGCAAGTTGAGATGATTGTGAACTTGTCTGTGGAGTTTGATTCTGTTGTAATGGCATCTGAGACATATCTGAAGGTGACTGTTGCACAGGACAAAATGGTTGTTGCATGATTGGTTCTTGGTTTGTCATCTGAGGAACAGCTTGAGGTAATGGGCTTGTAGAATTTGGTTGCAAAGGATATGCAGCATTGGGCAAACTACACCCTCCCCCAGAGTTACCATGATTGGACCTGTCAAAATAACCAATGCAAAAATAAAAGAGAAGCTCATGTAAGTATATTTTGATGCGCATAACTACGAGAAGAGGAACGAAATCACATACCTACAAAATGGTTCTTGGGAAAAGGGAGCAAAATTTGGGTTTGCAAAGACATGATTACCCCTGGAGAGAGAGAGAGAGAAGGAAGGACAACAAGACAGTCAAGAAATTAATGATTGTCATTTTTGTTGTGCGAGATGTGAATAGAATATATATTAGCAATGCATGGATTGGCAAGTAGCTAATTTGGACAATATTTCAGTTTTGGAGGATAAAAAACAAACCAAATATTAAATTGTCAGGGTAACTTTATGTACAATCAGTTAATCACACACAAAGCATGAATAAATTGATGTTCAACAAAGTAGTAAGGAAGCAGAACCTTGCTTCTCCAGTCCTAGGTTTCTTAGGATCCGCAAAACGCACAATTAACGGCTGATAACAACCCTAAAACATAGACAGAAACAAGGATTAAATCTGAGTAGTAAAGAATTGAAGTGCAATGAGAAAAGTGGTACATATCAAAGAACGCAAAAGTTTTACTCTCATTGTAAAGGTTCCATGTAACGCTTTGATTGCTGCCAGTGCCATATCCTTATGAGAAAATTTGACAAATCCACATCCTTCAAAACAGCATGAGCATCCATTTCAAAAGAAAGATCAATGGGTAGTGTAACAGGAAATATGCTAGAAATACACACTTATAGAACATGATAATATGGTAGCAAATCAGCAGAAAGAATCTATCGCACCATCAGTGCATTCCATATATGAAACCGGTTCTGGGAATTATGATGCAAAATGTTATGTACTGACCAGATGGATAAAAGAGGTGGTTTTTCTTTTAAGCAAGAACACATTGCATATGAAAACAACAGAGGGGAACAACTCACACACAGAAGATTCATACAAAAGACACGAATCTCTTGAGACCAGCAAGCTTTAAATGAAACAACTAGGAATTTTATTCACCAACTGCAATGCTGTTCCTTCTATGTTTGTAATTCCAACCTTGAAGTACACTACAACTGTACAGTTCACAAAGAACATAGGATAGAACAACAGTTGCTTTAGTGGCTGTAAGCAATCAACAAAATGTGCTGGAGATCTTTACATGAGACCTGACACAGCCCAAAAGACAGCTCCTACTGACGTGTCCAGTTCAAAACACCATACTTCACCATTAGATATGAGAGACATATTCGAGAGTTAGTTAAGAACAAACCACGACTTTGCTTCAGCTCATCACGCATTATGTAGATATCTTCAACGAAACCATGGCGGGCAAATATCTGAACGAAAACTCATCCATTAAAAAACTAATGACATCCAAGATATAGACTAGGAGAACAAAAAGACTAATAATTGTAGTTTAATTTGAAAACAAAAATAAGCAAGGAAGCCTTCCATAGAGCCAATGAAGACTGAAGACTGAAACACCAAAGAGATTAAGTGTTATTATAGAGAAATCTTCACTTTTAGTCCCCGCACTATCACTCAAATGTTATTTTACCTGTCTCAACTAGGAATGTTATCTCATTTAGTCCCCAAACTACCAAAATGCATCAATGTTCATCATCTAGTAAATCCTACAGATGAAATGTGTAGAAAATATGATACATGGCACAATATTGACGGTTGGATCCCTGGTAAACATTGATGAATTTTAGTAGTTTGAAGACTCAATGAGACGAAATTGATAGTTTGGGTGTTCAAATAATATTGCCCATAGTTCTGGGGAAAAGTGATGCTGTCAATAGATTATCGTCAAACTCAGAAACTTCCCCAAGTATCAAGCTGCAAAGACCACTTACTAGAATGCGCGCACAAATCACGTATATAGCACACAACAAAGCTGCACTATATAGTAATCAAAGCAGGCATTCAATTAGATGTACCATACATTACGAAAAACGACCGTGAAAGTTGGTAGTTTGAATTCTGCGCAGTCCCCATACTGATCTCAGCTCAAAATATGAAGCATACATTCATGAAACAAGTTTGTATTTAAATCTTTGTCATAATTTGCAGAAAAATGATTCTAATTTCTTGGGTCTATAGTGTAAGTTTCAGGCACATGGGTCGGGTTTTCTCTCTCGGATCTCTGGTTCTCATCGTCCATTCCCAGTATTAGTTTCATGGCGTTTTTCCATAGTTTAGTTATTGAGGCTAAGACTTTTCAGTTCTCTGTGAGCTCGTTTGGGGTGGTTACGTTGACTGAGAAAAACAGAAATTTGCAGAGTTTCATTCGCTTTGGAAGGTATGGGGTGCTTTGGTTGTCGAATCTCTTTGGAAAATTGGATTCTAAGGATTTTCCCGAGAGATTCAATGAATCCTCGTGTGCATTTCTTGCTCAGAGGAGGTCAAACAAAAATGGAAGGTTCATGGCTCTGGTTGAGTTCGGGGAGCGACGACGTCATGGGGTAGTGATGATACCGGAGGGGAAGTCAGGTGCTGGGTGGCAGTCCTTTGTTAAAATCTGTGAGGAGCTTATATCGGTCATCAACGTTCTTGGACGTAAGAGGGTGGTGCGTGAGGTTGCTTCGATCAAGGAAGGCATTTCCTTTGCAGATATGGCGAGGTCAGGTCTTTCGGAGAAGAAGATGGAAACGGTGGGGAGGAAGGAGATCAGTACAGCTGTAGATGATGTGAGAGGCGTGCAAAAGTCTGGGGCTGTAGGTGCTCCGTTCGAGACGCAAGCAAACATCCTAGGGGGGCTGCTTAATCCCGAGAGCTATGTTTGCGCTGAGTTTTCTAATTCGGCAACTGGGTTTGAAAATGTGGTGTGGAAGCAGTTATTGAAGATAAAGGATGAGGTGGACGGCTTGATAGGATTGGTGAAGAAGAGAAATGTGGCGTTAGGGTCTGAGGATGGGCCCTGGAGGGGCTTAAGTTGCACAGCGTGCAGTTTTAAAATGATGAGCCAAAATTTTGAGGGCTTGGCCCATATTTCGGGAGGCAAATCCGGCTTGGGCTCGGGCCCCATTCTTGGACAGTTAGAAGACAATTTGGGCTGCAAGGAGAGGGGGGAGTCAAGTGGGCCTGAGGACTGGCCGACCCACCCGACAATTGTTGCGGAGGCTGAGATAGCCGACAGCTCTGATAACCATCATCGGAGCTTGGAGGTTGGCCAAAGCGCCTTGCCGGCGATAGGTGTGCCCCCGAAGATCCTTTCTGGGGTGTCGGAGATGTGTTCCAGCGACTTACCGGCGACGGAGATGGCTCTTGTTTCTAGTGCCGTTTGGACCCGAAATGATTCTGGACTGCTGGAGACGCCGGCTATAGGATTTTCGAGGACAGAAGAGGCCGATCTAGCTCTGGGATGTCCCAGAATGGTCTGCCGATGGGGGAGGTCCACGTTGTACTCGATGGGGCCTTCTCTCATCGTGTGGTGGAGCGCTGTGTTGCCGAGGGGGATCGGGTAGAGTTGGATTTTGATGTTGGGACTAGATTAGGTGGTCGAGAGAAGGGGGCGTGTTCTCGGGGGATGTCGAAGAGTTTGGTTAGCGTTGAGAGCTGGAGACGTCGAGATGCTGGGACTACAAAGCTAGGGAGTGTTCTCGGGGGTTGTCTAAGACCCTGGCTTGTGTTGAGAGCTCTTTGGGACAAGCTCTTGAGTCACACTCTCTAGAGATGGAGGTTGGACCGTATGTGGAGCCTGAGGCCTTGGAGAAGCTCGGTGTCTCTGTTTTGGAGGCTTCGGCGGCTATAGTAGGGGGAGGGGCTATAGTTTGTGTAGAAAGTAGTGTTGATGGGTCTCTAGCGACGGAGGATGGAAGCTATGCCTCGACCGAACCCTTGGCGGTTAGTTTCCCTCATAAAGCTTTAGGGGGAGAATCTCCGACGTGGGTCTTGGACATGGTTTCCTCTGTGGGTCAGATGGTTGGGGTGTCGTGTGGTGGTCAAGAGGAAAAGCTGAGGGACCTCTTTGCAGCGTTGGAACGCGATCGGGTGCAGATTCGTTCGAAAACGTCTAGAAAATCAGGGGGAGGATGCTCAGGGAGTTGAAGGGCTTGAAGTCTTCAGTTAACTATGAAGGGCTTCTTCGATCGCTAGGAAGACTGTGAGCTTTGGGCTGGACTGTTAGGGGTCTCGTTTGGGTTGCAGGTGGGTGGGAGTTTTTGGGAGGGTCTTGTTTGCTAGTGGGTTGAGGGTGCTTTTGTTTTTTTGGGAAAGTTTTGTTGGCTAGTGGGTTGAGGGTGGGTGGGAGTTCTTGGCGTTCTTTGGGCCTTTGTGGTCCCTTTTCAGGTTTCCGTTTTTTTTTCTAGTTGTTTGTGTTAGGATTCTTCAGTATTTTCTCTTGTACTGTTGACTCCGGTGTTGTGTGTTTCGTGTTTTTCTTGTTTTTAATAATATTGGCTTACTTATCAAAAAAAAAAAAGTTCTTGGGTCTAAATTTTGCTATGCAGTCAATTCATGTGGTCAAATGTGAAGGCACTGAAGTCTCACTTTCATTTAGGAGTCCATTTTTTATGTATCCCTTCCAAAGCCCACTTGAGTGGGACCATTGCTGGGTAAGGACCATTTTATGCATCCTAAATATCATAACCTTGCTTATGTCTATGAATCCTGCATATGACACCATTGCCAGTTGTGCACAGAAGAGACTAAACAAAAAAGTTGCATTTATTTAGCTGAGATAGGCAAAGAACTAGAACATCAAATGACATGGAACAAACCTCTTCGATTTCCTTTACTGAAGCATCTCTGTTCAGGCAACCAACATATAATTTATCCACTACAGCTGCCACAACAAACATATGAAATCAAAGTCAGAAATAAATGCAAAATAGGATAAGAATATTTTTGCACCGACTAGGACAAAATAAAAGGCAGACAGTGCAGATTATTGGACAACATAGGGAAGAACAAGAAGTCTTGTGCAAGTACAAAGCCAGTGCATCTGCTTAGATACCACATGTACTCAGAAACTAAAAGACCTGGGTTGAAATTGTTTTTCACTTCTCAAGCAGATATGGAAATGAAGTTATAGACACTTCTCCAATAGTTTAATCTACTTTTTGTAAGTGCAACATGCAATGCAAGAGACGCTGTTTGTTGCAGACCTGGACACGTATTACCTTTACTGAAGCCAGTTTTTATGTTATATAAATGATTTTCTTATAAGCACTGTAAAAAAATATTAGTTTTACAATAGCAACCTATCAACACTGAGGTTGTCCGGATTAACAAGATTCCTGCAAATACACTTGATCAGAATCCTGCCCTCTTTTCGACTGAATTTTCAGATATAATAACTTTCGAGAATTAAATTTTCTGGAATATAACCACAGATCAAGCAACAACAATGTACATCCATAATCTCTACAAACTAAAAAGTACCTAGTTGGAATCTATTTCTAATAAGAAGCCAGCTTGATGACCCCTAAGCTTCTACATCCACTTAGGTTGGGAGGTTAATGTGCATGTCTTAGAAGATAATGTTTGCATATCGTTTGACACATGGTCATTTTCATAACACATCCCTCTAGCTTGTCAAAAACAAAGTAGACAATTGGATGCCTATGCAATTGATTTTTATAGCATATCCAAATTGTATGTGGCAAAAGGTCGAGAAATATAAATATAAAATCTTTGCAGGGCATTAGATGCCAAAGTAGAACCTGAATAGTATGTAAAAATGACATGATTGGGAGAAGAGGCACAAAAAGAAAGTCATTGCAAGTAGAGCATTACCATGACATTCTCGTTCGCTATCAGCATATTTGACTAAGACGGGAGCCAGCTCCTGGAAAAAAGCAAATACATAAATGTAGGGTTGACCAAAAGCGACAAGGGGCTTCATACATTTCTTCCTATAAACTGAAGCACTCACCCCAGCAAAAGTATATTGCCCGTTTAAAGCTTTAATAGCCCCTTCAGCGTCATCTACGGTTGCATATTTCACAAAACAACTTCCTGTACGAGCAAAACCATATTCATAAAATTATTTTATTATTCCACAAAATGCCATATCAATAAAATTACAGTTATTCATCCATAATGGTATAAAATGTAAACAAAATCTTCATGTTTTCACTGTTGTATATTAGTTCTGTACTCTACACAAACTTCCATTATTTTTGCTTTGGACAGTTCAGACTTCAAAGCCCCTCCAATTTGATAAAATATTAGAAAGGAGGAACGCAGATCATTCAAAAGATTGAAAAATTCTTGGCTTTTTTCTCCCCTAAGAAATAATCCCAAAACAAGAACCAAAGAAAACTTCAACAATACAACAGACCACAGAGGTTTACCATTGTTTAGAAGTATTTATCAATCTACTCAGATGTCAGCTAAAATCATCCAAGAATTCACATAGCTGATCATCTGACAAGAATACTGAAGTCAGAGGATGGACTGTCCACGATATGTTAACCTCCAGGTAAGAGCATCCATGGTACAAACACATTATCTAACTACCAAGGAATTTTGCTAATGAGAAGCTGGTGCAAGAAAGTTCTAGGGTCCTCTTCAGCATTGTGTAACACCATGGTAAACAAGCGCCAAAAGCTAATGAAGATAGCAGATTGGTGCTCTGGAGAGTCATTTCTAGAAAAAGTCACAAGCATGCTTCACAATAACCATAAGATAAGAAAAGCATTCCAATACCTTGTTGTTGGCCAGTTCTCTTATCCCTCAATATCACAACTTCAACTACAGTTCCATGTGGTTGAAACACAGGTCGGATCTGATGAAAACAGATGCAATACAGAAATTTAAAGAATAATATTAGAGTAATGATAATAGCAACACTTGCAAAAGAAGAAGAAGAATAAGTTAAGGACAAAGACTCCTTTGTTGCGCCCCCTAGGCATCTTCTGGGGAAAAAATGATCATAGAATTTTGAAGACAGGAATGCCTAGCATAACAACATACTAGAGAAGAACATCTTTCTTGACCTCCTTTCGTGGGTAAAAGAAGACAATGCTTCTCTTTCTATTCCAGGATTCAATTGTGAATTGGTATGCGGTTAAAAGTGGGCATCAACAGACAATAAATTTATATTCCTTGGAAACCTGATACAACTGGAGTGAAACTCAATTTTGACGTTTGTGCGTGGAGAATATCTGCCGGGTCAGATGGACATGTACATTTACATATAGCAAGAATTGCGGACTTGTTAATGCCTCTAAGGAAACAATAACTTACATCAGCTTCAGTTGCTGTTCTTGGAACTGGTACAACATAAAGTTTTGCATGGCCGACACCATCCACATGATCTAAAAGAGAATAACAAAAACAAAGATTAAAGAGAAGTACAGCTTCAGACATTTATAAGCGATGCACTCCCGACAAAATTAGCATGGTTTCCATCTGAAATCACCCAAAAAACGGAACGGCAACGTTTTCATTAAAAATCGCCGATCACACGTATGATGTAAGTCAAAAGTCAGTATCTGCAAGCGGCGAGTGAAGTTTACCGAATAAAATGTGAATAAGTCCATACCAAAAGTAAGCGAAATCCCTTTACAAGTGAAGTGAAAAGATCAAAATTTCAAAGTCAAAACAAACAAAAGCACCCAAAAATTAAGCAAACATATAGAATGCCTGCATTGTTGTATGTCTTATGATTCTCTTTAATTACTATGAATAATCGATTTTTATGATCACGACATGTAATCATAACGAGCTCGGGTGACCGAAGAGTTTTCTTTCCCTACACTTTTTTACCAAGAAAAAAGAAAGTAATACACGCTCGCACACCTGGAGAAGCTCCTCGAGCGGAATGATGCCGCCACCTTTTGCGTCCAAAATAGCCAGAACCGGAACCATATCCTCCTCCACCACCGCCGCCAACACAACCGGGACCGCTATTTGACGGAAATGCTCCATGTCCAAAGGAATCGTTCGGTTCACCGATCACGTGGTGATGGTGGTTGTAGTACTGGTGGTCGGGCTGGTAATTGTGGTGGTGGTGGTGGTGGTTATAATTGGAATTGTTAAAATGCTGGTCGTGGTGATTGGGATGGAAGCTAGCATTGTTAAGATGCTGGTCATGGTGGTTGTGGTGCTCGGAATGGTGGTTATGATGGAGGTAGTGGGACTCTTGGTGGCTATCGAAACGTTCTCCTCTGTGCCCCTCCAGCTTCGCCGACTGCGAATTCTTCGTGAAACCCTAACCCTATAATTTGGCTAACAGAGGGTGCTACTAAAACGAAGCAAACACTTGCCAACAGGAACAAACGAAGACGAAGAAGATTTGCGCAATGGGATACTGATGGCAATTTGCAAGTAATTTTAAATAGTTAATTAATGTATCAATCATCACCTAATCTGGTACCTCATATTAGTTACGATTAAATCATATTTGAGTTAATGTTTTAGTTTTATATATCAATTATCATCTGCTAAGTTGAAATTTATTTTTGTTATGTGTGTCTAATTCTTTTAGAATTATATGATTTTATTTAATTAATTGCTTAGTCCCTTCTATCAATTGATGTGAATTATTAAGTAGTAATTATTAAAGTATCATAATAAATTTAAATCCCTTTTTCAGTTGTCATGTCATTATAAAATTTTACTGTTACAAAATTCAGTGTTATTATTATCTTTTAAGATAAATATAAAGTTTGTGAGATTTAAAATTTATTAAAATTTTAGTTGAGCGAAGGATTTTAAATTTTTAAAATTATTTTGATAGGTTTTAAAATTTAGTGATTTATTTGATTTTAGCAAAAACAACATGGATTTGTTCTTATTTGTGATAGTTTCTATGATATCCAAATTGAATTAGTCCAGCCCAATTGGATAGACGTGATCACACTCGTACCCAACCTTAACAACAACAATTAGGCCTATGCCATACTAAGGTCGGAAGGAGAGGAAACCATGACACGTGTCATGAGCAGTTATAAAACAGCTTATAATGTGTAGTAGGCCTGTCCAAGTTCCGGTCCGGGCCAGTTCGGTCCGGTTTTGCCTGCCGAACCGGACCGGTCATGTGACCAGTACGGTCTGATCCGGTCCCCGGTTTCACCGGTTCGGTCTGGGCCGGTTTGGGCCATGCCATTTTGGGGTGGGTCGTGCCATTTTGGGCCTGTTTTGGGGTTGGGCCCTGCTATTTTGGGCCAATTTCCAATTTGGGCCGGTTTAGAGAGGTATACTTCGGTCTAAGTCCGGTTTTCCACATGGATAACCCGGTACCGAACCGGAGTATACCGGTCTCGGTCCGGTTCCGGTCCGACCGGTTTGGTGGACAGGCCTAATGTGTAGTGACTCCATGATCCGTACGATCCCGCAATCAAAGCAAGTATCGTTAAGGAGACGTTTGAGAAGCATATCCCAGGACACAACGCTACATGGATGAATTTTCCGCCAAAAAAGAGATATGAGGACGTTGAGAAAACACTATAAAAGGGGAAGACCAGAAAAAAAAAAAAAAAAAGGTAAGTAATTCTAAAGCGATTAAATAGAGAAATTCACAAAAGACCAAATACTGACTTAGGCATCGGAGGTGCCTTACCCCGATGTCGAAGGTCGTCTTTGTTGTTTTACAAAAGAAGGTAAGCGAAGATTGAGACACTTTTACTCTGACGTGTTGACCATAAATCAACTGATTTATCAGTTGTCGGCATCTGTGTGAACGTTTTAGTTCTTGTGATAAAAAGTTTATAGTGACTACCAAGAGTAAAGGCAAAGGGAAGACTAGAGGTAATCCGGAGCCACCTCCAGAACTTCCTCCACAACTAAATGAAGGGTTAGTGAAAATCATCCACAAATCCCGCACCGGCACGAACCAAGAACCAAACCACAACGATAGACAACTAGGAGAAACATTTGTGCAGGGAAGATGAAACGGAGAAACTAGCATACCACAAGTATTAATGCTGGAAAGACATGACGAAGAGGCTCGTATACTGCGCCACAACAGAGACTCTCACTCTCCACCGGGACAGAATGAAGATGCTGGAGGAGTCAACGCTAGGCGGGAAGAAATTATAGCTGAGTTAGGAAGGATGAGACAGAAAGTGGACAAACCACCACAATCCTCTCTATAAAACATGATGCACCAGGTGGAATCTTCGTTCACACCGAGAATCTTGGAAGTCGGCTATCGTCCAAATTCCGAATGCTTGTCATCGACAAATATACAGGAGCCACTTATCTGCTCGATCACTTAGAAGGCTATCAATCCAGATGTTGGACACCCAATATGCTATCAAATGCAAGGTCTTCCCTACGACGTTAGCCGAATCAGCTCATATTTGGTTTAGTAGGTTAAGACTGAACTTCATTTTGAGCTTTAAAGAGCTCAGTGGAGCCTTTGTCGGCCACTTCATAGCCAGTAAAAAGCAGAAAAACCAGTCACTCATCTCCTTTCCACTTGGCAAAAGGAAGATAAGAGCCTGCAAGATTACGTGGAACGCTTCAACCAAGAAAAAATCAACGTGGAAGATCCAGAAGATAAAGTGATCCTTACCGTCATACTAGCTGGATTAACCGATGAGAGGTTTTTGTTCTCCTTGGGAAAGAAACCCCGAGAGACTTTTAGAGAATTCATGAGAAAAGTGCAAAAATACATTAATGCAGAAGACATGGTGAGGGCTCAAAAGCAGCAAATCGTCGATCAAAGAGGAGCGACGACCAAAAGGAGAAAAAAAGTGGCTCTAGCTAAACCTCCTACAATGAAAAGAGTCCGAAGAATGAAACAATGAGCTGAACCGCGAGTAGAGCGTTCGAGGTTGCAATTTACACCCCTCAACGCGCCTCCAGGAAAGATCCTCATGGAATTCCGAAATGATCCCAAGATACAATGACCCCTAAAAATGCGATCAAATCCAGACAAACAGGATGAACGAAAATTTTGTCGTTTCCACAACGACCACAGTCACGACACAGACGAATGTATACACCTGAAGAGGCAGATTGAGGCCCTCATTCAACAAGGACGTCTCCGACAATTCACCACAACGAGGGTGGGGAACCATTTAGAAGGGAAGCACGAGTGCCCGAGAATCATTGTTTCAGACCTTCAAAAGAAATGAAAGAGAACCCCGGGAAAATCGTAGAGTAAACGAGGCTCCGAGACAAAAGCAAGTCCAGCAGAGAGACGTTCCCCACCAAGAGCAGTAGGCAAAATCAAGGTCATCTCTGGAGACCTCGCCGCATGAGGATCTTTTAAATCTTACGGAAGACCTATGTGAGATAACTGCTTGTTGCAAAGATAAGCAGCAGACCTCGGCGTCTGATATTAGGAAAAGACAAACCTATCACGTTCACAACCAAAGATACAGCCGAAATTAAGTATCCACATGATGACACTCTGGTTATCGATGCAATGATAGGAAATTACAAGATCCAATGAATACTAGTCGACACCTGGAGTTCCATCGACATCCTATATGCTACTGCATGCGATCAGATGAAGCTAGGGAGAGAGGCGATTAAACATGAAAGTACCAAACTCACTGGATTCACTGGCCACCAAGTACATACTCTCGGGATAAAAAAATTATCATTCACAGTATGAGAGCATCCGTGTGAAGCATCACTCTCTGTAACATTCCTAATCCTCGAAGGAGAATCTTCCGACAACGTCATTATAGGATGCGTCATGTTGAACATATTGCACGTCGTAGTGTCAACTTACCATCTGAAAATGAAGTTCCCAACCGAGACAGGAATAAGGGAAGCAAAGGGAGATCAAGAACTGGCAAAAAATGTTATCTGTCAGACACTCAAGCAACCGGGGAAACCATGGTCATAGAACATCGAGAGGAATTCCGAGCACAATGACACTAACTTTTCCGAAGAATCCAAAACAATCCTCATGGAATATCTACGGGCAAATAGTGAAGTCTTTGCTTGGTCACATAAAGACATGCTAGGGATAGATCTAAAAGTTATCACTCACAGGTTGAATTTACGACCCGAGGTCAAACAGGTCATACAACGTAAAAGGAGTTTCACCCCAGAACGAAGTCAAGCAATCAAGGAAGAGGTCGAAAAGCTGGTCAAATCCTAATTTATTAGGGAAATCAATTATCCTAGCTAGCTAGCAAATGTAGCAATGGTAATGACGGCGAACGAAAAATGGCGAATGTGTGTGGATTACACCGATCTTAATAAAGCTTGTTCAAAAGATTGTTATCCACTCCAGAGAATTGACTCCTTAGTAGATTCAACAATGAGACATCAACTCCTAAGCTTCCTGGTCGCCTTCTCAGAATGCAACCAGATCAAGATGCATATATCGAACAAAGAGTGTACCTAATTTACAACAGATCGAGAGACTTACTGTTGCCGGGTAATGCCCTTTGGTCTAAAAAACGCGAGAGCTACTTATCAAAGGCTGGTTAGCCTGATGTTCTAGAATTAGATAGGGCGTAATATAGAAGTCTATGTAGATGATCTGTTGGTTAAAACTCGAGAATCAGTTAACCACGTCACAGACCTCGTTGAAGCCTTCGACGTATTTCGAGCCTACAAGATGCGTTTGAACCCTGTAAAATGTGCATTTGGTGTATCCTCTGGGAAATTCCTAGGATTCCTTATATCCCAACGAGGGATTGAAGCCAATTCAAAAAAATCAAGGCCATCCTTGATATGCAGTAGCTAAAGAATGTCGAGGAATTGCAACGACTCACAGGATGGATAGTTGCCCTGAGCAGGTTCGTCGCTCGTGCCACGGACAAATGCATGTCATTCTTCAAAACACTTCGAAAAGCCTTCAAATGGATAGAAGAATGTTAGAAAACATTTGACGAGTTGAAAAACTACCTCGTGAATCCCCCACTCCCAAGCTCCCCTGTGCTAGGAGAACCTCTTTATCTATACCATGTCATCTCGGATGTAGCGGTGAGCACATCACTCATAAGAGATGACAATGACATTCAACTATCGATATACTATACAAGCAAAGCATTGCAAGGAGTTGAACCCCGATATATAAACTTCAACAAGCTAGCATTAGTTTTTATCATCTCGACAAGGAAGTTGAGACCATACTTCCAGGTGCACCCCATTGTTATCATCTCGGCAAACCGGATGCCTCAGGAAGATTGGTCAAATAGTTCGTCGAACTCGGAGAATTCGACATCGAATACCGACCACAAAATACGATTAAGGGACAAGCAGTTGCCGATTTTATCAAAGAGTTTACAACTTCAGCATCCCACAAAGAAACCCCTAAACCAACGCCATAGAAATCTACGTATATGGGTTATCCAACTACGAAGTATGAGGAGTGAGGGTAGTAATCGAGATATCCGAAGAAGAGCAAATCGAGTTTGGGATCAAGCTGGAATACTCGCCCACGAACAACAAAGCTAAATATGAAGCTCTTATAGCTGACCTCCTCACAACATAACTCATAGGAGGAAAGCATCTCAGCTTCCATTCAGATTCTCCACTAGTAGTAAGGTAAGTCACGGAAAACTTTGAGGCCCGAGATGAAAGAATGGTGACTTACCTGAAGCGTGCGCTAAAGATTAAAGAACATTTTGAAGCCTTGGAGATCCAACATATCCCCCGAGGTCAAAATACTCAAGCTAATGTGAAAGGGCAAAAACAACCCAAGAGGGGGGGTGAATTGGGTTTTAAAAAAAAAACTTTTGTCATTTTTCTTATAAAAGCCAATATGCTAAGAATCCTTTCTAAAGAGCAGGAGAATAGATCTATATAACCAAAGACTCTAATGAAGAGTAAAAGGAAAGATAAACAAGTGTAACAAATAAATATCAGCAGTAAATGGAGATAAGGATAGAAAGATGACACCGTGACTTTTAGGTGGTTCGGCCAGCACTTGCCTACGTCCACCCCCAAGGCTATTGACTTCCTTAGGCTTCCTTCACTATTCTCCAAATAGTAATTACACCTTAGCTTCTCGGGTGCTAAGGAACCTTTACAAAGTGTTTTCGAGCTCACACTTTAACTCACTCTCACAAATCCTCACAACCTAGACGATTTCTTCTACCCACGAAGTAGGACAAGTGTTTTTCACAAACACTCACGTGTTTTTCCAGAAAGGGTAACAAAAAGAATCTTCGTGAAAGGCTCTTTAAGCTGAATAAACAAGTATGAGGTACTGAGGTGTGCAAAGAGACAAGATTCACAAAAAGAACTACTTAAATTGCAGGTGAAAGCACGAGCTTTTTGGTTGGTGAAGCTTCTTCCTTGTTGAAAGTTTTTTCTCTCTCTAGAATTTAGGGCAAGAGTTAATAGCGCAGCACACCCCCTTCTCTCTCTTCATCTTCTTCTATTTAAAGCTTCTAGGGCACCAAGGGTCATCTTGTAAAGTTTAAAGGCCGTTGGAGGACATTTGAGACAATTGGAGGAAGTTGAAATGAGTTGACGTCGTTTCCGGATTTTCTGCAAAATAGCATGATGTGTCGACACATTGATTGTATGTGTTGACACATTAAACTTGATCTGGAAATAGGCTCTCGGGTGTTAGTTCAATGTGTCGACACTATGATCCAATGTGTCGACACTTCCAACACAACCAAAAAATCATTTCAAATGGCCTGAAAAGCAAACTCTCGGGTATTAGTTCAATGTGTCGACACTTCCAACACTTGGACAAAAAATCATTTGAATGCCAAAAATGTAAACTCTCGGGTGTTAGTTCAATGTGTCGACACCATGGTCCAATATGTCGACACTTCCAACACTTGGACCAAAAAACATTTGAATGCCAGAAATGTAAACTCTCGGGTGTTAGTTCAATGTGTCGACACCATGGTCTAATGTGTCGACACTTCCAACACTTGGTCATAAAAATTGTTTTGAAGGCCAGAAAATCACAACTCTCGGGTAGTAGTTCAATGTGTCGACACCATGGTCCAATGTGTCGACACTTCCAACACTTGATCATAAAAATTGGTTCTTTAACAACAACTACTCCAATATAATAATTCTCAAGAACACTTGCAATATAAAAGATGATCAATTAATAAGAGTAATGATGATCAAGTATGCTTAGAGAGATTTTAGAATAAAGAACCCTTGATACATGAAAAAAATAATGATCTTGGGATGCAATATCAATGTAAAATCTAAAAGACTTAAACAAGATTGAAAACTTTGTTATCATCAAAATCAAGAAGGATTGTTTGCAAAACAACCTTGGGCTAACATAATGCATTCACAACCAATGTATCAGGGTCAGCTGAGATGTTCAAAGGAAGAGGTATAATACGATCCACCGAGGTCGTATCTGAGATTCGTACAGTTGACGAGATAGAACCTGGTGACTGGCGATTGTCAATCATGAAGACACTGCAGAAGGAGGATCTCGATGTTGATAAACAACAAAATTATAAGTTCAAAAGGATAGAACATCGATATACCATCATAGATTAAAAATTTATATCGCTGAAGTCTTTCTAAACCACTGTTGTGTCGCCTCAACATCCGAGATGCAGACTATACACTTCAGGAAGTACATGAGGGAGTTTGCAAAAATCACTCAAGAGCAAGAACTCTAGCTCAAAAAGTCATTCGAGCCAGATTCTTCTGGCCTACAATGCATGCCAATGCTGAAGAGATAATGTTGAGGTGTGAGAAGTGACAAAGATTCGCCAACCTTATAAATACCACGACAGAAAAGATGACAATTGTCAGTGCCTCATACTCATTCATGCAATGGAGAATTGACATCCTTTGTCCTTTCCTGATGGGACGAAGACAGTTGAAGTTCTTGATAGTTTCATTGACTATTTTACCAAATGGGTAGAAGCTGAGCCAATAGCGAAGATCACGGAACAAAACGTTTGGAAGTTCGTTTGGAGGAATATCATTTGTCATTTCGGGTTATCCCGAGCCATAATCACTAACAATGACAAACAATTCGATACCAAAAATTTTCGAGACTTCTGTGCAAAACTCAATATAGAGAACTATTACTCATCTTCATATAATATGTAAGTCAATGGACAAGTTGAAGTGGCTAACCAATCACTGCTAAAAATCATTAAAATGAAGCTCGACAATCGCAAGGGTTCGTGGAAGGAAGAACTACGCAGGGTACTGTGGGCATACCGCACCACTATCAAAACACCTAAGGGAAAGACCCCGTTCGCTCTTACCTATGGAAATGAGGCTGTGATCCCAAATGAGATATGAGCTCTCTCACCTCAGGTAATGATTTTCACTCACGAGAGCAACGAAGAAGAGAAGAAAGCACGGCTCAAGATGGAAGCATACAAGCAGAAGATCACCAATTACTACAATGCTAAGGTTAGGCCACGGCATTTTATCCCGGGAGACTTAGTCCTAAAAAAGATGTTACCTGGGACGAAGGATCCACAATAAGGCAAGCTACACCCAAATTGAAAATGCTCGTATCATGTTGTCGGATCCAAGCGACCAAGAACATATTATTTGGAGGACCTTCAGGGAAAAGCATTACAACATCCATGGAACTCGATGTACCTTAGAAAGTATTATGCACAGACATCTCAATTCTATCTGCCACCATGTATTTACACTTATGTTATGATCTAATGTCTTTATTACTGTCTGCTATAAATGAAAAATCTGAAGTTCTCTTCAAAGTTTACTTCTCAAGTAAATGACAATGAAGCAAATTCCCCAAAATGTATTAAAAGACAACCTCAGCGAACCCTAGTTCCCAGTCACATCCACAACAAAAGACTTAGAAGAACTAAGGTTCTCAGTCTACTCAAGAGTAAGATGAGCTCGACGAACTCCGGCTCCCAGTCGCATCCATAACAAAAGACCTCAGGATCGTCAGAATAAGCAGGACTGATCGAAAACTGTTGAATCCTAAGGTTAAGAGCAGCACAATCTGTCTCCATCTGCATCTTCTTTGCAGCAAGGGAGTCTTTGACCTCGTGAACTTGACTACGAGTCTCAACCAATTCGGTTAGCAACGTTTCCTCTATTCTTGATGGGGACGCACGATATTCACTCCAACGTTGCAGAACCTTGGCCTTTTCCTAGGACAGATCAGACTCAAGACCCAGATGCTCCTACTCAATCTCCTCCACCTTCTGCCTTAGCGCGGTGATGAGGGCATCACAAGAAGCAATATCACCTTCCAGGGTCTTCACCGTCTCTTAAAAAACTTCAAATTTAAAGTGAGCAGAGCGAGCCACAGTATTTAGCTCGGACAAATTCTTCTCGGCTGCTAACTCAATCTCAAGCTTACGCGACCTGGCCCGGCTGACTCAACTTCTGAATTATGTTCCAGTTCAGAAACATCGAGCGCAGCCAACATTGTCAAGGCACTAGACGTGTACATCATTAACTGGTCAACCTTCATGAGCTGAAGAACATATAGAGATTGAGTCATCAGCTTTTCAATTAACATCGGCTGAGCATAAGGCTTCGACCGCCAAGCAATTACTGCTGGTGGATGAGGCTCTGAGTCGGACTCCTCGGAATCATCTGAAGTGGAAGGGAAAATAACTAGTCATTTTCCTCTAGCCAAAAGAGTTAGAGGCACCTCAGAACCATCAACAACGTCGGTCACCCAAGTGTTAAGCTTGCCAGCCCATACGAACTCAGAAATGCCCAAACCACTGACAATAGCAGCCCCAAACACACTAAGCCGCTCCGAAAGGCACTACCGTCAATGGAGGGATCGTAGACGAGACCCCCGATGATGGAGTCACGTCGGGCTGAACCTCAAGACCAACTCCAACCTCAGGCGAATCTGATCTGCTCGGAGAATTGGAATATGATAGTAAGATTTTGTACTGAGGGCCTGAAGAAGCATTAGGCCTATCCTCGTCATCAGTCTTCAAATTCGTGATGAGAGTTCCAAGCAAATCCAATGTTGGTGTAGTAACTGGGCTGAGAGTTTCCCCCAAACCCCTAGAGGATAAGGATGACCCACCAAGAATATAAGAGGGGTCCGCAGGTACAAGACTCAAAGAAAGAGCCCCAACCTCGGGAATGTCCCTTACTTCAGGATCTGCCACCTCCAAACAAACCCTAAAAATGAGGCTAAACATGAGAGGCACGTCTTCAGAACCTGTAAACAATGACAAAATCACATGTCCACAAACAAAAAAGAGAGAGAAAGAATCCACAACAAAAGGTATCAACCATTATCCGCCCTGTGCTTCAAAAACTAGCGGCTCAAAGGAACTTCGTCCGCTTCCTCAGCCTCATAAGAATGCCTCCACTTAGAAGAGGCACCGCCCAAAGAAAGGCGAGGAGAACCTTTCTTGGAACTGTCACGCAGCTAACAGTCGTGGAACTCTTCCCGATCCGGAGAGGAGGATTCACCTTAGGAAGAGGTTCAGATACAGGGTACCCTAGAAAACTCTTACAAACCAAAGCACTCTAGCCTATAGAACCAATCCCCATAATGGCTTCCACGCAAACTTGCTCTGCCGAAGTAAAACTCGTCACCTCCTTCCTGTGATGTTCCGGAATAAAACCAAACACCCAACACAAAGACGAATAGCTATGTTGGTCATCACCAGGAAAACGCTCTTATTGGGATAGGAAGTAATCGGAGAAACCTTCTGATTACAACAATGAAAAGACCAAAACTTATCAACTTGGGAGGAGCAAATGAGTGTATAAAACCACAAAACTCCTTCAGAGTTAGGTGGTACTCAGGCCCAAGGTACATAAGTCACATAACAGCATAACCTATCAAAACCTTTCAAGCATTCAAAACTATTTGGGTAGGGCAAAGATGTAGAGAGCTCAAAATTTTATGAACACTAAGGGGAAGAGGAAACCTTACCCCAGATTTCAATGGAGCCTCAAAGATGCACATCTCCCCGGTGGCTCCCCTAGTATAAGGGATCTCCTCAGTAGTCAGAAGATGAAAACGAATACCCCTTGGGAAGCTGTATTCCACGTAGAAGGAGTTGAAATTAGTCTCCTCCATTTGGCTAGGGCCCCAATGACCTTCGCGCCTCTCAGGCACCTTGGGAGCTCTAACAACACCGCTCGAAGAGCCTCCAACGTTGGCCATTGCAGCGATGTAAGAATGCAAGTAGAAGATGGAAGACGAAGAATCAAGAGAATCAAAGAACAAGAAAGAAAACTTAGAAAACATGAAGGGACATAAAGGATGATAAGCCGAGAAAGCAGCCATAAGTAGGAAGGGTACAATGACTGGAATGCTATTAATAAAGACGCACCGTTTCGAAAGATTCCTTGAAGAATTTGAAATTACGTCAATGAAACTTACGACTAAGTTATGGCAACATCAACAACGCGGTTAATCGAAGGACGATTTGATGTCCAGATAGGGAATACGACACGTCAGAGATTTTTTAAAAATCCTAAAGCAACACCCACCAAATCACGATCGCAGGAATTTAAGACATCTCTACAAAAAAAGGCGATTATACCGAATTACCAAAATACCCATCATCATGGAAGGTAAGAGAAGCATTTTCTCAGGAAAAATTTGAGAACATGCAGAAATAAATTCGGAAATAAAGTTTCATTGATGCCCAGTGCACGCCCGTGAAGGCCACGATCAGATGAACACGTCGGCAACAATGTCTATAAAAGGAAAAACATGTGTTCAAGGATGGCAAATAAGAGCAGAAAGCAACATTAGTAAAATGGGTGAAATCAATCAGCTCCCTTACCTCCCTTTCGATGCCCTTACCATCATTGTTAGCTGCACAACTAAGTAAGATGTCGAAGACTGGAAGAGGTTCAAACTGGTGTCTAAGAAATTCTACCATGCAGCTTCGAACGATTTATCCTACAAAAAGATGAATCTTGAAGATTATTCAACCATCTGGAAGCCAACCGACATCTAATATTTAACCAAAAGATGTTGTCGAGAGATGAGAAACCCTCATGAGGTTTTCGTGGAAGCAGCTTAGCAACTTTATGAAAGAGGGGCTATTCCTGAAGTTATCAACATATTAGGAAAAGCTGATTCAGAAGGGCATAAATTAGCCCGCTACTTCCCGACAATCCTATACCATGTTGCGGTAGAAGAAAGGTTCCCCTAACAAGCTCGAAAAATGATCTGGAGCTTGAGAATGCAACTCGGAAGAAATGGAATGAGGATGCTGACAAAGAAAATTGAAGGTTGGCTAACACGTTACATCGGATATGGTTGGCTGACACGTTACATTGGATATGGAGGAATGATTTTCCGCATGGATGATTACATCCTCTGTCTAGATGGCTACAACCCACCCTTCATGGTGGACCACAGGAGGAAAAACCGAAAAATAAGTATTTGTAAAACGTGCTAGTAAATTGGGTGTTCAAATACCTTTACGAGTACATGTTGATGTAGAGGTCTGGTCCGGATGCTTTACTTCATTTTTAGTAATTAATGAAATTAACTTTTATTTAATAAAATTTCTTTTTATGGATTTTCTGGCATGAAACGTAGTATCCCGTTTAAAATTAAATCACATGGCTGCAACTTGATAAAAAGGGGCACATTGCCAAAACTAAACCAACAGGATAGAAGCTGCAAATCATTGGCGAAGGAAACAAAAACCATATTTGGAAACAACTATCCAAACAAGACCGATATGGCGTGCAATTCTTCGAATCATCAGACGTCATAAAGCTGCTGCATTAAGTGCAACAAACTGCTCAAAAGCATGGCGAAATGATGCACCTCGGCTCAAACAATCACCAAAAAATTAACATTGGTCACTAGTCATCCACAGACGATAAATCAGCCAAAGCGTCAAAAGTCGAAGGTTGTTGAATTAAATACAATGGAGTGCCCGAAGCACGGCAACATGATACACGTTGATTTCTACAGTCACAGAGGAGTTGGCATGAACCACGTGTTGTTCCAGGCGACAATCAACCAGAACAATGATGACATAAACTGTTCTTAATTTGTCCTCTCATATGAGCGGAACGATATACTCTAGCTTCAGCAAACCGTTGAAAACCACATACCAACTATGTGTCGCCTGTAGAAGATAGTCAGCCGGAGCGTCAGGCGTCATAAACAACCGCACTAAATGCTATGTTCTGCTTAAGACACTGGAAGGGAGGGCACACTGCTTCCCGACGATCGTCAAAAAGTTCTGTGATAGCCACGTATCATTCATGGACAAGAAGTAGTCGGAGCACCAAATGCAAAAAATATGGAATTAAGGGAAACATGTCATCCAAGAAAGCGAAGAGACAATGCGCGATTAATCGAAAGATACTTTCCACTAACTTATGAAGGATAACCGTCGAAATATGCAGGTATAAAAGAAGCAACCGTCTCAACAGTAAAATAAAAAAGCAGAAGGACAACCCAAAAAACTAAAGATGCAGCCCTCAAAACGAAACCCCACCCAAACCCTGCCTGAAGAACTCTGGGCCAGGGTGATAAGTTGGGTGGTCCGAGATAACCCAAAGGAATGGAAAGGCATTTGTATAGTGTCAAAGAACTTATGCAGAGTAGCCTATGGATCTGCGGTGTATAGGAGGCCAAAGCATGAAGATATACAACCTTTGTGCCTCCAACGGAAGCATGACAGATTCTCAGCGACAAGTGCTATGCAAGTCAAAATCCACATGAACTTTTCATTCGAGGTAGTAAGAAGATGTGTTGGACCGTGACGGTTGAAGGACTAAGAGATGTTCATGCCTCAGCAAAAAGAGGGAACCCTAAGGCTAAATACCTCATCGCTTTGGCCTACCACCACCAAGGAGAAAATGCAAGGCAAACTGCCATTGACATAATGACAGAGCTTCGAGAACAATTACGAGCAGAACAAATGGAAGTTGTACGCAATATAATTCTCGACTGGGTGATGGCCAAATGGGGGCGTACCGATTTAGATGATACAGGTTAAAATAAAGATTGGCCTGCCCTAAAGAGGATAGTTGTTACATACCAAAAGAAGCAAGGATATTGGTATCATTTTCAAAATGGTGGATCAACTACAGACGTTATTTCTGCGAGACTTGTTATGCGAACAAAGAATCCTTTTATTGTGACATGTATTTAGGCTTCGAGGGAGAGATAATTGAATGGACAATTTCTCCTTGGGCCAATATGTGATCATTAATAGAAATTTAGTTCATTACCATAGCTTTGATTTTCTTAACATGTGTATACGAAAAACCTTAGCAAACATTTTCAACTCGATTCGTAAACGAATTTGCTCGAGAATGGGGGGACTCTGATGATACCGAAATTGAATCAGTCCAGCCCAAATCAATTTGGCTGGATGGACATGATCACACTCGTACCCAAGCACAACAACAACAATTAGGCCCATGCCATACTAGGCTTGGAAGAAAAGGAAACCATTACACGTGTAATGAGCAGTTATAATACAATATATAATGTGTAGCAACTCCACTATTCCTACATTCATTCCTGCAGTCACATCAAGTACTCGGTAAGGAGACGTGTGAGGAGCATATATTGGGACACAACGCTACATGGATGAATTTCCCGCCAAAAAGGAAATATGAGAAGACCATAAAGGAAAAAAGCGTAAGTAATTTTAAAGCGATTAAATAGAAAAATTCACAAAAGACCAAGTACTGACTTAGGCATCGGAGGTATCTTACCCTGGTGTCCGAGGTCGTCTTTGTTAGTTTAAAGAAGGAAATACGCGAAGATCGAAACACATTTACTCCGTCGTGTTAACCATAAATCAATTGATTTATCATTTTCTCTTTATAAAGCTTATCCATTGGAATGATCATTAGGATTTTAGCTAAGATATCATTGAGGTTTTAACATAACTTTTAGGCAATTTATTATGTTTGGAAATATTTTTTTTTCACGTCTAGTTTGACTGAGTCTTTTTCTACGTGCATGTGAATATTCAAACAACTAATACCATCAAAGTATTTGTTAAAGAGTTAAAGGACATCAAACATATAAAAAACATTTATCTAATTATTGGACCTTTATTGATAAAAGTACATTATCACATTATTACGCGAGCGTCTCAGTATTGCAAAATATACTACGGGGATATTTGAGGGTGAAAATTTTGAGTATTGGGTTTTGAAAAATATTATAAAGTAAAAATATGTTATGGTTGTGTTTGTATTGTAAAATTTTAGTGTTGTTAAAATTTTAGGTATTGGGTTTAGTAAAAAAGTGAAGAGAGAGGTAATTTTTTATATTTTTTGTAGTAAATAGTAATGATTTGATGGGGAGAGAGAGATTATATTGTAATATTTAATTGTGTTAAAATTTTAGAGGGGGTAAAATTTTGGTACACAAACGCACCCTATGAGAGTTGGTGAAAAAGTAAAGAGAGAGAAGATTTTTAATAAGTATTATAATAATAAAAAATTATGTGGTGAATTTTTTATGATTAAACCCAAATATTTGAGCCCAAATATTTGGGTACCAAACATACCCTACATCTACACAACTTTGTAATGAAGATAAATTACCTTTAAAAATAAAATTGTATTTTCCATTTTCTGTTTTTTCATTGCTAATATAGCATGGCAGATGATATTGGTTACCAAAATGAAAAAAAAAAAACAAAGGTGTAGTTCTTTTAAAAATGACATTTTTATAGCCACTCAACCGATATTTGAAATAGTGATTGATTTAACTATTCAAGGTTTATAATTTCACTTACAGTTGGTCAGTACCTTTTTAACTAAATTAGATCCATTCGAAGCCTGCGTAAATACAGGGTGCAATCAATTTACTTCGTCATCTAGAAAATTTTTAGAAAGTAGAAAATTTTGGAATACAAACTCACCCTAAGAGTCCTTGCATGTGTCTAAATTCGTCATAGAATTAAGATATTTAGGGGGCGTTTGTTTCCTAAAATTTTTACCCCTTAATATTTCCAAACAATCATAAAATAATCTCTCTCCTCATTAAATTATAAAATAATATTATATTATTCAATTAAATCTTCTCTCCCCACTTTTCTATAAAATACTATATTTTTTCACAAATCTCAATACCCAAAATTTTCAAAACCCTAATATTTCCACAAACAAACACCACCCTAATGTACCTAAATTGGGTTATGTCAGTAAAAATTCGGATGCACGTGTTATTGCTAATAGTCTTTTCTTCGTAGAAAATAAAAGTAAAGTAAAGTGAGGGAAAGAGTTGTCATTAAAGAAAAGGAAGGGGCATATCTGAGTGATATGGACAAATACGAGAGGCAAGTTTGGAATTATCGCGAAAAGAGGACAAAAATAGAATCGAAACGAAGAAAAAAGCCAGCCCTAGCCACTGCAAGCTTCGCTTCGTAGTCTGAAACCCTCGCTCTCTTTCCTCTCTGCCACTGTCTCTCCCGCGAGGTACGGGTTCCTCCTCTTCTTCTCTCTGCTCTATATGTATTCATTTAGCACGAGATACATTGTTCACGCTGTTCTGCTACTTACAGTGATTTCAATTTGTTCACTATCCGTTTGCTTAAATGTTTTAGTTATATCTATTTTCCAAAATTCCCTGGCTCCGTTTTTTAGGTTAGTACCCTGTTTTATTCGAGGGAAAACGTAAAAGAAAACAAAGCAAATAATGAAAATCAACTGCAATGCCTACAGGTCAGAGATACATTGAAATGTATGTTGTCTCGTGCCTAAAATTATACATGTATATATGCCTTCTGAATAAAAAAAAACCCTAATTTCTAGGTTGTTTTCTTTTCCTAGTACCCATGAGGAACGATCTTGTTATAGTTGTGTTAAGAAACGTTTAGAATGGGAATATGGGAGCTTGTGGAAAAGAATATAGCACCTAGGATATACTTGAACTTGCTAAGATGACATATATTTGTTCCGGGGTTTGATTTTCTAGGCTAAGTAATGCTGGAATTTGTGAAATGCTTAGTATCAATTCTCATCATATTGTTCTGTTTGTATTTTATAATCAGCATTTGTTGGAGAATGCGTAATATTTTGTGAGTTGGTGTAAGCTGAAACAGTCTAAAACAGTCCACCCTCAAGTTACCAGAAATACAGTGGTTCCTGATCTAGCTCCTTCAATCTTTCTCTTGGTTTTGGGATTGATGAGCTTTAGTCTATGGTTGGAAATGTAGGGGTGAGACTTAGTTAAGTTCGTTATCAGATGGCAACAAGATCGGATCAAGATATTGATGATGACTTCAGAGACCTTTATAAGGAGTACACGGGTCCCCTGGGATCGACTGCCACCAATGCGCAGGATAGGGGAAACACAAACAAGAGGTCTCACGGTGGTTCTGATGAGGAAGAGGAACCTCCTCGCGATCCAAATGCTGTTCCAACTGATTTCACGAGTCGAGAAGCTAAGGTTTGGGAGGCTAAGTCGAAAGCTACTGAGAGGATTTGGAAGAAAAGGAAAGAAGAAGAAATGATTTGCAAAATATGTGGAGAGTCTGGTCACTTTACTCAGGTACTGCTGGCTTCTCTAGAAATGCCCTGTCACTTGTACTTGTTTTTTAGTACTGTGTGCCTGCATAAACTCATAATAAATGCACATATCCCTAAGGCTGTGTTTGCATTGTAAAATTTTACTTTCTAAAATTTTAACACAATAAAATATTACAATATAATCTCTCTCTCCCCCATCAAATCATTACTTTTCACTACAAAAAATATAAAAAATTATCTCTCTTCACTTTTTCACTAAACCCAATACTTAAAATTTTAACAACACTGAAATTTTACAAAACAAACTCACCCTAAATTGTTCTTTTGTTGACATGCTTACATGTTTTTTGCTAGAGTTATCAGGTTACCGATTATATTTGAAAGAGGCAAGGATAGAAGAAGACCATGCTTTCTTGTTTACTGTATGAGTGGCTATGTTCAATTTCTTATTCCAGCTTGCCTTAACTTATCTGCTCCCTGGGTTGTGGGGTCGGTCCAGTGGGCTGTAGTTTGTACTTCAAGGTTGGCCCAAACGAGTCCGGTTTTGGGGGATTTTCATGTTATCATAAAAAAAAACTGTTCACACAGTTTGCTTATTTTGGAATTTTTTGTGTCTTGTTTTTTGATTAAATGCCATGTTTTTTGGCTCATTTATAGGGATGCCCTTCTACTCTTGGAGCAAATCGCAAGTCTCAAGACTTCTTTGAAAGGGTTCCTGCCAGAGAAAAGCATGTAAAAGCGCGTTTCACTGAGAAAGTTATACAAAAGATTGAGAAGGATATTGGCTGCAAAATCAAGATGGAGGAGAAGTTTATTATTGTCAGTGGCAAGGATAGGTTAGTTTTGGCAAAAGGTGTGGATGCCGTGCACAAAGTGATTAAGGACGAAGGTGATCAAAAGGGCTCTTCTAGTTCCCACATGGCAAGATCTAGGTCACCTGAACAAAGCCCTTCTGATGCACGGTTGCGACACTCTGACTCCCAAAGGTCTGATTCCGGTCCTCAGAATGCATTGCAGTTTCAGCAGAAGTTTGGCAGGCAGGTGAAGGTTGTGGAAGATCGAATTCGTGATGATCTGTATAAGTTTTCAAGGGGTTCTCCACAAGGTAGGGACAGCGTAGGATATGTATACGGGTCCATAGAAAACTGGTAATTACATGTTTGTAGTTTGTAGGTCTTTTTAGGTTCCTACATATTTGCTATGTGTTTCTGAATGTGTATTTTCTCCTTTCTTGCTTCCTTAATGATCCTGCTTTTTCCCTATCATTTGTTTGCAGCAAGAGGTAAGTTCTTCTGTTCAAGCATTTTGTGTACGGTTCTGAAGTAACTTTCGTGGGTGGGTCTGAATTGAACGGATTGTCTGCAAAACGAAAATACATACTGAAAGCATAGCTGGACCTTTTCCCTCGGATGATTTCACTATGTGAATGCAAAGATAGCATGTTGAATTAAAGCTACCATCTATGTTAGCATCTTGAATCAAGTGCTTAACAGACTCTTCATTTCATGAAGCTTATGGTAGTAGTGGAGCTAGAGGTCGTTCAAGCCATTCAAAGTCTCCACCTCGTACTCCTTACACGGGCAAGTCATATAATTCGTTTGATGGTAATAGCCAGAGCATGGGTGATTATAGATCTGATGGATGGGACAATGAGAGGAGGGGATCTGGTATGCAAAGTGGTCGTCAGTTTGATTTCCCTGCCTTCCCTCAGACATTAGAGGAACTAGAGTTGGAGTTTAAGAGGGAGGCAATGGAACTTGAAAGAATTCGTGACAAGGAAGAAGATGAAGAAAATTACAGGCATCGTGAGGTAAGAACTGTCCCGTAGTGCTGGTGTACATGCACAGAGTGATAACCGGTGCGATGAACCTTGACTATTTTTTACATATACCAAAATTATTGGGTTCTTTGAGAGAGGGATTTGCTATTTTCTTTGTCCCTTTTTATACATCATGGAATTATAGCTGCAAGCATTCTTTTTTGTACTTTTTTTTTTTGTACTTAGTTGGTCCAATAAAAACCTTTATTTGTGGGTTAGGATTTGCAGATTTGGGCATATGCTTCTAGATGGCAATTTTTTTCATAACCAAGTTTTAATTTTAGATTGATGACATCCATGAGGCTCAAATTTCTACAAATAAGTTGGAAATATTTTGACTTTGAGTTTTTGTTCTTATTTCCCGGGGTGAAATGAGTCTTTGTATTGCTATGCCTTGTATGCCTATCACGAGCTATGCTTCTTTGGTTGATCCCTTCTCTCCTCTTCTATACTTTCCGGGTTTCTTTTTTTATGGTGCCACATGGATCTTTTTCTGGTGAAGGGCTTTGTAGTTATGGTTAAGCTTGAAGTTGAATGATCAGAGTTCTATTGCGATAAAAGCTCATAATATTTTGTGAAACTGGGAGAGAAGAAGATGTAACTTATAAGACATGTGACTTTAATCTTGTTTCTTATAGCAGCGTTAACTATTATCTATGCTGCTGTACTGAGGAGTGCATAATTGTTTTAGGACACAGTTGCAGCTATTTGGTTATGGGTCTTGAGGTTGTGATTTCTAACTATTGATTCACGGGTAAAAGGCTATTAGGGAAAGGAAAGAGAACTACATGAAGCAACTGGCTGTTCTGAAGGGTATGCATGCAAAACAGTGGGAGGAGTTTCTCCAACTTGATGCCCAGAGGCGTCAACAACAGGCACATCAGCAATTGTCCTCTTCTGCTTTTGGTGGTTATACACAGCATGGTTATTCTGAATATGATAGCAACCTGGCAGATCGTCATTATGGGGCCAATTTGGCCCTGGATTCAAGAGGCCGATATCCAAACCCAATATCAAGGCCTCATGACAAATTCAGTGACTTTCAGCATTCGAGGCGTGAGAATTATGGGAAACCTTACAATCAATACTAATCACACTATACTGGAATTAAGGCTGGTGAGTTGTCTTGCTCTTCAGTCAAGTTAAAAAGCTTTAATTTCTGGTATTTGAAATTTTTTATTTCCTACCCAATGAAACATCCCAGAATCTCATTGAAAGTCACGGTAAGGTCCATGCCTTATTTGACCTAGATTTCGCAGCTGTGGTTGGTATATGAAAGTGGTTTTTTAGAATTTTAGGAGCTGTGCATGTGTTAGTGCACAAAAATTGGAGGGGTTTGGTTCTTTAATGTTGTAGGCTTTGTGTTGGGCTGGGCAGATGTTGGAGTTGTTTAGTGGGTGTTGCAGATTTTCTGTTAAAAGCTATTGAAGCATTAGCTTAAATTTCATTAAAAAAATTTCAGGGTCCAGACCTTGGTCGTGTAGGCATAATGCACAGAAGAGGCCAATGTAGGTAAGTATGTTGGTTACAGTTTTAAACGTTGAGACGGTATCAGTTGTGCACGTTTGTGTTGGTAGAACCTATTTCTTTCAGTTTCTGGTGCAGTTCTGTTCAGATCTCTGTAGAGAAGTGAGATGCAGTATTGGTTCATTGATCAAAACTGGAAGGATTAATGACTCCAGCATGGTTGAGATTTTGCTCTTAGTAACCTTGAGTCCTTGACAGACTTATTTGCCAATTATTCAAAGTATTTTGTTTTAGAACATTTTTTGTTTGGTAGACTATTGTTTACTTCAGATTTTCTACCATTTGCACAACGTCGCAAGTGCAGTCTGCTTAGCACTCGAGGCTCCAAGCATAGCTCGTTGCACTACTTATCTGAAATCTCTTGGTTTGATCTCAAGACATGTGAGTCTACTATATGGCTACCGATATCTCATTTGTAGACAAGGTATCGGCTGCGGTAGCTTTAGCCCTTGCTGGTATGGTTGGATGGTTTGAAGCTAACTCGCAGCAGTTGGGTTGGTCAGACAGTGTTGAAAAGGAGGTATCCAGAATTCCGTTTTGAACTGGTTATTGTGCTAATTGGTCTTTGAAATGTGCAGCACTGACTGTAGAGTACTTTCATGTGTGATGTACCATACAAGTGGCCGTGCGTGATAGATCATAACTTGAGGAGCATCGCAGTCTCCTTGTTATGATGTTCTCTGTCATCCCTACAGAAAGGTCGGCAGATACATTTGGCGTATCGGCATCCATTGTTTGTCTTCTGTTAAGAATATATGCGGATCTGATGGACATTAGTTCTCAGTAGACAATTAGTTGACCTTGTGCGAAACCAAATTCCTATGACACATGAACTGGTATCGCTAATACTGTAGCCCGGAATGCTATTGCAAAAGCAACATGTTCCTGGCGTATTACTCTCCAACCCTACAGCCATTTCCTCTGCAGTCTGTTTTCTCTCAAGTTGTTAGCTCGTGCGCTGCGGAGTTACAAGTAATAATGACTGGCTGGTTCAGCAGTGGCAATGTTGAATTTCGAAGCACGCCCAAGGAAAAAAAAAGTAGCATTGTATTTAATGGACAAATGCTTTTCCTAATCCCTAAGACCCGTCTTTAACATTTTTCATTCGAAGCGTTTCATTTCCAAGGTGAATTACTAAGCCCTATTTGGAACTAGCGGTTGAACGAAGAGCCTTTGAATGTGAAGCTAATGTAAAACAACTATGTATACAGGAGACAGAAATGCAGGAACGTGTAAGTCACTACACAATCCTTAATCAACCTTCCCTCTGCCCCTCTTTTGGTTTGTGGGTGTAGGGATACATGAGAGCGTAGGCGTGCTCAGAGGGGGCCATGGGCCGGAATGCAGGAACGTGGTGGACTTAAGGCGTCTTCTTGATTGGGCTGTTTTTAAGTTAACGTGTTGCCCAAGCCTTTGAGCGTCATCATGGGTTCTGATTCCCCGTCGAGGAGGCATTAGCAGCTGGTAAACATGGGAAAAGAGCAAAAATGCGTTCGTTGCTCTCACTTGTTCGGCCATTTTGCTCCTTCTCTTGTAGCCTTCGTTAAGATTTGGATTTCTTCTTGTCGAAGATGAACATGTCCGATATAAGCATGCCCAAGTTTACGAAAAATGACATTGTCGCTTGTAGGCTGTAGCGCACTTAGCTCTTCCTCGTTGTTATACATTTTTGTTATCTAGTCCAGTAAGGCCATGCATGTCTACGTATCGGCAAAATTGAGACATTAGCACATGCATTCGATCCATATCTGGACATTTTACTCGTCAAATGAAATAAAAAGACGGGTTGGGGTCACTTGCTTTGTCTCTAACTTCCCATGAACCCCACTACAGTAGATTCCCTTTGTTACGCGATTTCTTTCACATTCTTTGTGGGCCATGCACATTTTTTCGGTGGCGAAGAGTTTAACAATTAACATATAGAGACCAAACCCATCCCATTCAAATTTCAACTACATTATTGGCTTTGACAAAACTAGTTCTGCTGTTTTTTTTTTTCCCCCTAACAAAGAAGGTGCCGTGAATATTCTCTCATTCCTTTAGAAGCCTCCTTGTGACTTTTGATGAATGAAAAAACAGAAGAAGCTGAACAAATTAAAATGAAAGTTAGGTAGAATATCGCAAGACATATGATCTATCTTATAAATGACTCTAAACAATCCCAAGGTGTTAGCGAAGTTTGGGTGTTGTTGATACGTTGTCTCCAAGTAGCTAAGTTTAAAATTTCATATGTGCTACTAATCTTTTAAAGTCATCATGAGAGCTTTTGACTATGTAATTGTTCGATTTGTGTAGTGTGTTCGGTTTTAATAAAAAAGTAGGAATCGAATCCTACTTTTTTTTACGTTCGGCAGATTACAATCAAAGTTTAGGATTTTTTGTTTTTGTTTTTATTTTTTTTACATATCGTCGCCTGCAAGTCAGAGATCATTGTCCCCCTGCCGCCCCATGTTTTTTTTGTCGTTTTCTGATTTATTTTGTATTTTGTATTTTTTGTATTTCTTAATATTTTTAAATATTCAGTTTTTAATAAAAAAATTAATAAATTTTAAATATAAAAAACAACTTTAAACATCATCATTACTTTTTTTACACCTCAACAACTTCTACACCTACACCAATACATGAAGTCGGTTTAGGTTGTGTTTGAGTGTTAAAATTTTAGCAAAGTTATAATTTTAGTGTATTCGATTTGGTGAAAAAGTGGAGAGATGATTTTTAATATTTATTATAGTGAAAAATAATAATATGATGGAGAGAGAAATATTATATTGTAATTTTTTTATTATGTTAAAATTTTGGGAACAAACGTAACCTTAGTTACCGTTCTCTGGAGTCATCCAACGGCAGAGACGAGATGTGACCGGGCAATTAGCCGGGGCTTATATTGACAAAGCTGAGTCGCTGACACGTTGTGTGTGTAAAAATTGTAGGTTGTTTTCTCATTGTCTTTCCTACTAGTGTTTTTAGGAAATACCTATTTTAAAAGGTAGAATTGAATGTTGAAGGCACGGAGGCATGATACTTGTGTCCTCGTGCGCACTGAGACATAAAACTCTGTTTCATTTCGGAACTCGTTTTCACCTATCCATGAATTCCTTGGAATCTTTGCTTTCACTCGAGGTACTTCTCGCCCTTCGCAGTTCCTTATTTTTCTGCCCAAATTTGTTTCGTTCTCTTGAGTTTTAATTTTTTTTTTTATATTTCATTTGCTATTTTTGGATACATGCAATGGTTTGTTATTTGATGTCTCCGTTTTGCATTTCGCTTTTTGCCTTGGAATTTAGTTACTTTTGATTACTGGGTCTCAAATTTTTAAGTTATATAGCTCAAGGGATCTTTTACGTGTTGTTATAGCCAATTGCCTTGGAGAGAACTTGAAAGAGTCGATTTCAAATGACATTTGAAGTTTCCCATGAAGGCGTAGGACGTGTTAGTTTGGAGAACTGGACTTCGTAATTGTGGTAAACGGGGTCTTTTCTTTTCTGCATTCCAAAGGATAGTTCTTATGGCTTCAAACGAAAAAGACGCTGAATTGGACATTGAAATTGGGGTTAACTGGAAGAGCAATATGATGAAATCTGGGTTGCGGCTCGTGTATGATGATGGTGTAGAGTTGTTGGTGATAGACAAGAGTTCACAAGGAGAAGAAGATAGAGGAGACCGAATGGCCGATGTAGAGAAGATATGTGTTGTAGGAGAGAAGCATAAGAAGAGCGCTTGGAAGCCTCCCAAGCCGCCAAGACCTCCTAATGGTCCATCTATATTGGATGTTGCTGATAAGAAGTTGGTTAGGGAACTAGTTGAGCTTGCCACGAGGAAGCGTGCAAGGGTTGAACGAATAAGGGCACTGAAGAAGATGAAAGCAACCAAGCCATCATCTGGGAACAGCAGCAGCGTATCTGCCATGTTTATCACAGTTATCTTCTTCCTGGTTATAGCTTTTCAAGGTACTGCATCCCCTTCTTCCATAGCATAAATTGTGTATGTCAAGTTCTTGTGTTGCATTTCAGTTATGTTATGTTTCAGCTGAACTCAGTAATTGGACAAAACATCCAAAATTGAGCCCCCCCAAAAGAAAAGTTTAAGCATGGTTCCCCCCCAAAAACATTTACCCTGTGTATAATGTTGAAGATGAAATTTTCTATTTGCAAGATGAAAATCGGGACACTTTGAAGCATCTAGCTTCTTAGCTCTGAGTTGCTTTTGCACATTTTCAGATTTCTATTGTTGAATTTTTTTCCCTCTACTTTATGTAACAAGGGAACTCCTCCTCCTCCTCCTCCTCCTCCTCCTCCTCCTTCTTCTTCTGCTTCTGCTTCTGCTTCTGCTTCTTCTTCTGCTATGAGTGTGATGTTACAGAAGAGTACTGCTGTCTATCAATAAAGTTTACATAAAAGGATCCTTTCTGAGAGTTTGTACAGAAAAGTCAAATCTTTGCATTTCTGTTCTATTCTATGTCATCATGCCTTCTCAAGTGTGTTGCTTTTTGTCCTCTTTTTCTGATGACTAGAAAAGCTCATAGCACTTAGTTATTCTTTGGAATTAAAAACCTTGCTTCCACTTCCTTTCCAAAACACGGGAAGCTACTTTATATGAAAATCTGGTACATTGATGACTACCAGAAAAAATGTTTAAGAAATTGGTTAAGGGATCCTATTGAACCACAAAATATAGGCCTGCTTGACATCTACACCAGAACAAATGAAGTTTTCTGAAGAGCTCGAAAGGTGAACTATATTTTAAACTGCTGTGGAAGATGGAATGGAATAATTTCTTTATTTCATCAAGTCAGCGATTGGAGATCATGGGATGGAATACCTCCTGCTTATGTCCATATTAATAAAGAAAGAGTGCGGGTTCCCAACTGGACTATCACACTTCAAAATTATTTGTGCTTTTGGAGTCAAAATTATAGGCTTCTTGCTTTTGGAGGAGCGGCGTCTGATTGACCACAATTTGTTTGTGCTGCGTGTAATGTACTAGTCAGTTATGTGACCCCTGCAGTGTGCAAAAACTTAGGTTCCCATCCTCAGCGTGTCTCCTTTGCTTATGTCTGTGACCAAACATTGTAATTGATCCCATGTATATGTTATTTCTGTGATTGACATCTTTTACCGTGGTGAAAATCTGCTCATAGGACGACCAAGCTCCAAAAGAATAGACCTGACAATCTATGTCATTCAAAATTTCAATTAATCTGATCTGTGTGTGTGTGTGTGATTTATGTTGGTGAAATCTTGCTCATAGGATTAAGCACCAGAAGTAGTGCAAGCGTGATGTTACATGGGTTTGCTGAGCCAGCAGTGGTTGCAAGGGAAGGGTTGATTTCAGTTCAGCATTACAAGGAGTCATTTGCCTTTAAAAGCAAGGGACCTGGTTCTGGCTTGCTTAGGTTTTTCATTCCTTCACTTGATATGTCCTTCATTTGTGTGGTTACTAGAGTCTCCGGATTACTAAAGTACCTTGCTCTAATTTTTGTTTCCCACTGTGTTCCTTGTATCTTCAGCTTTGCGGAAGAGCAGGTGTCTCATTCTGGTCCTGGGGTAGTAGTGCGTAAAATGGCAAGATGATACGATGTCAATGAAGATGCATCATGCTGAGTGCTCATATCTTGGGTATCATTGCAACCCATTTACACTTGAGTCTTTTCCCATTTCAAGTTAACGTTGAGTGCTCATGTGGTTAATGAATGAATTTCCCATCTTCTCCAGATGATGTTTGTCCTTCAGAGTTTAGGGGGTCTAATAGGTAGCAAGTCAGCCCGAAATCGAAGCATTTCAGTAGTTGTAGGTTCATTTTAATCTATAATTGAGGTAGGTGAGACAAATTTTTTCTACATTGTCTATTTTCGATTGATGCAGGTGTTTGCATAAAAGCTCTCAAAAACAGATATTAACAAACTTTGTGTAATCTTTAAGTGTTACAGTCTCTAATATATCTCAAAACTTTTTTTTTCTGCTCTTCTTCTCGAGTAATGACATACATGAACTCACAATTTATTCTTCATGATGGTTGTAATTGTAAGCTACTGTTAACTCAGAAGAATTTAGGGCATAATCATTGAATGTACAGTAATTACTACGAACTATGGGAAGGAAACTATTGGTTTTTAATATTAACCATGAACACCAGATATATACCTCATTCCCCACTTGTGCAACGACATAATCAAATGCTTTTTTGATCTCATCAGAGGTTTTCATTTGGTTATTTTTTCTGTTTTGTAAACACATGATGAGTGAGCTTTTAAAGCACCTGGAGTAATACCTAATCAGAATGAAGAGTGCATTTGTGTATGGGCTATGTTTATTTTGTTCTCGAAACGTTTTCAAAAATTTTTCAAAACCATTTTTCATCAATTTCAATACATTTTCACCAATCCCAGTAACTTTTTACACTTTCCAACAACTTTTAACAAACTTTTTACAAACTCCAATAACTTTTAACAAACTTTTTACAAACTCCAACAACTTTTAACAAACTTTTCACCAATCCTAAGAGAATCTACACTATCCCAAAATAAAAAAACAAACACAGAAAATATTATCAAAAAAGCTTGTGCTTTTTCTTTTGATCCAACCTCAACAATGGTGGCTCGAAAGACACGATAATAAAGATAACATCAAATCATGACTTCATCATGTGTTCATCTCTAAGGAGCTGAACCCCCACAGCAAAAGGTCAGATGTCAAAGGGCATGCTCATATAATAATGTTTGATGTAAAAACTGGCAAATGTTAAGAAGTCGATGGAGTTAGACGCTATAGATACTCTTGTTAAGGACTATTGCTAAGGTATCCAGCATTTACAAACTGAACCTTTTGATGATGCTAGTAATTGTCCCAGGCTGCAGCCCAATTGATGAACGCTGGGAACAGACAGACATGCATAGTTGGGCCACGAGTCCGTCCATCCCCAATGACTGAAGGGAATGGTGCTGTATCCTGACATTTCCTTCCGGTAACCCTTTTGTTTTGTTGATGGGTTGCATAGCATAGCAATTGTTCGAACTCACGACCATTGCTCTTAACCCTCGACTACCCTTATGACAGGCCATTAATATACATATGGATATAATGAGATCAAACTTTTTTTTCCTCTTACCCTTTCTAGACTAAACCTTGTCCCTGGTTTCGCTTCCCCTCTGTCCCATTCCTACTAATGCTTCTCCTGCCCCACCTCCTGACCCTTTGTCTTCTTCCACCCACCCCCATGGATAACCCTTTAATCCATCTCCTCTATCCCTAGCCGTTCTTCGCTCCTTTCCACCCTCACTTTTCTCCCCCTCTCTGTTCCCTAATGGATCCAAGTGAGTAGAAAAGGAGATTGAACACTTGAGTCGACGGACCCAGGAGCTCTCATGGATGGATAATCCTTTCTTCACTGAGCCTGATCAAGATGCGCGTTCAACTGCACTTTGGTTGGCCGCCTTTTTATCCACCAAAGTTTTGAATCAGCAAGCAATGAGTGATTCTCTCCGTTCATCTTGAAGATACATAGATGGTTTATGAAGAAAAAACTTGCTCACTTTTCCCCATCCTCGAGTCCAATATCGTGTCTTTGACGAAAGCGAGAACTCTATATCGGAAGCAGGAAGATTAACTTTAGGATCCAGTTTGTTTTGCTGTAAAACACTTTTTTTTTTTTGAAAAGCAGTTTCTAATACATTATATTTCAATAAAATATTCTAATTGTATTTGGTTGTTACATCAAATATATTTTTTGAAAGTATTTTTTAATGTTTTTGATGTATGTATGATTAAGTTTATATGGTTAATAAACTTAATTTTTAACATCAATTTGAAATAAAATAAAATAAAAGTTTCTGAGAGAGTAAGAAAGGGATTGAGTTCTTTTGAATGTTTTGGTTTCAGGTTAGAAACCCGAACACTAACCTGATTTTTTTTTCAAGTTTGTGTTTCAAAACTCGACCTCGACCTTGAAAAAAGCTAAAACTGTCGGGGTCGGGTTCCTTTGAATGTTTGGGTTTCAAGTTAGAGATACGAACACGAACTTGATTTTTTTCGTGTTCATGTTTCAAAACCAGACCCCAACACCGAAAAAATTAAAATCGTCGAGGTTGTGTTTCTTTGAATGCTTTAGTTTCGGGTTAGAAACCCGGAACACAAACTTGATTTTTCTCAAATTCATGTTTCAAAACCCAGCTCCAATCCAGAAAAAAACTAAAATCGTCGGGGTTGGGTTCTTTTGAATGAATTGGTTTCGGGTTAAATACGTAAACTTGAACCTGATTTTTCTCGTGTTCATGTTTCAAAACCCAACCCCGAATATAGCTAAAATCTTCGGGGTCAAGTTCCTTTGAATGCTTTAGTTTTGGGTTAGAGACTCGAACACGAACCTGATTTTTTCGGATTCATGTTTCAAAACCCGACCCTGAAAAAAGCTAAAACCGCCGGGGTCTAGTTCTTTTGAATAATTTGGTTTCGGGTTAGAGACATGAACACAAACTTGATTTTTCTCAGATTCATGTTTCAAAACTCGACCCCAACCACGAAATAACCCGACCAGTTTAGGTTGAACCGGGTCGATTTCAAGTCAGGAGGTTGGGTCGATTGGTCTTTGGCCATCCCTAATACTGGAAAAGACAAGTTAGGAAAGAAGATTAAGTAGTTTCAAAAAGTAAATCACTTTCAGGAAAGTGGAGCTATCTTTTACGGTGGACTGAATTGAGTTTCGGTCGATCGAAAGTATGAAAAATATTTTTCAAAAAGTAAAATACTACAAAATAAACGGGGCCTTAATTAAATCCTTAGCAGCATCCCTACCCCTATTATTACATGCTCACCTTCATGTTACCAGAGGAATGATGTAAAGAGTTGGATGGGCTTTTGAGAAAATTCTAGTGGGATTTCAATGAAGGCCAATTGAGACATTACTCGCCCACAACTTTTTTTTTCTAAGTAAAGTTGTATTCCTAAAACCAATACAACAATCAAGGTGGAAACCTTGGATTGTCACTAGCCATACAAACTAGTTGCCCAATGAGCAAGCTTGTGAGCTAAGTGTTAGTAGTATGTTTAACCCAATTGAAACTCCAAGCAGGATGGTGGGAAAGAAGGTGTCGCACATCATCCACAAGGGTGTTGATTTGCCAATCAGGACAAACAATAGTGCCCATAATCGCATTACAGACCAACTGATTATCGCCTTAAAAAATAACAGAATTACCAATCCAAAAATGAGCCTCCTGATCTGCAAATAAAGATGCCCTGGCCTCACCCATAATAGGGGAACCTGGAGGAAATCTCTTTACCCAAGCAAAGAGTAAAGTGCCTGCTGAATCTCTACACACAGTAGTAGCAAAGGAAAAAGAAGACCGAATGGCGATGTCAAAGTTGATCTTCCTAGAGCCCCAGGGAGGAGGACTCCACAAAATCCTAGATTTCTCAGTATGATGTTGCCAAGCTATCTTATGCTCCCCATAAAGAGATGAAATCGAAGCCATTAATCTAGGGATAGCCAACTCTGCCTTACCATGGGCAATTTGGTTTCTTGAAAAACACAAGGAATCAAGTGAAATGGCAGAAAAACGTATAAAACTAATGCACTGGTCAGTGGGCAAACCAAATGACAAGACCGGAATCAAGAGCAATTGAATCCACTCGCCGATAGCTCTAGGTGCAAAAACTTGGATATTCACCGCCCAAGGAGATTGCCTCCATAGGATTTGTGCTATAGGACACTCAAAGAAAAGATGTTCCAAAATCTCTCTCTCAGAATCACAATGCCAACAACCAGTGTCCTGACCATGTTGGAAAATCCGAGCCACAGTCACCTTACAAGGTAACAAATTCCATGCAATTTTCCTGCTGTGTTGGAATAGTTGAAAATATGCTTGTTTATTTGAATGCATTGTTTTCATTTTCATGAGGTGTCCAAATTCCATACAAATGCCTACAGATTTTCAGATATCTTCACATGACATTTATGATGTTTCAATGTAGGTCTTATATTGGCAGCCACATGACAGTTGAAAGCATATCTTCACAGGCATCAGAATGGAAATTGATATGCAACTTACACCATCCTAGTAACACCCAAATCATTCTTTCAAATGTATTATTCTAGTTCTCCCAATACAAAGATTTTGGGTCCTGGGAAATGCTTCAGAAGTTTGGAACTTGGCAACTTGCCCTGTCATCTAACTGCATTTTTTCCCCTGCTTCTTTTTCGGATGCGTTCCTAAAATTGTGTAGTTGTGTATGGCATAAATTGTGAGTAGGTCAAAACCCATGTTTAAATTGTCAGTTTTCACATTTTGGTTCATTGGATGTCACCATTATGTCCCTAATAGAAAGGATTACAACATTATGAAACTGCTGCAATAGCCAACAGGAAAAAAAAACAGTCAAATTTTGGCTTTTGGGCTTTAAAAAAAATTTTGGGTCTAAGTTGAAAATGGGCCTTCAGGCCCAGATATGGAGCCGAAATTTTCGGTTCTGTTTCCGGAAAATTCCGGAATGGAACCGGAACTGGGTTAGTTTCATCCGTTCTGGTACTCACCCTTAGGTCTTTGTAAGAAAAATTTTACTTGACCAATCTGAAAATTGGGCAAACCGACCGACGGAGTAATTTTTTAAAACTCACGGGCATAGAAAATATTTCCTTCAAATTAAAGCATTAAGAGCCTTTAATGGATGTTAATTTAATTATAATTATAATTATAATTAAAGTCTTGGTTATGTATAATGTATAATATGCCTGTCCCATGGACGAAGGCTTCATTAACTAAAGTAGTTTGAAGCCCACTCTCCCCTAAACTCAACCTGTTGGGCCTCCATCCCAAACAACCCAAAATAATGTGGCCCGTAGGGAATATTGGCCCTTATGGGATCCTGGCTTTTATTGCAAGATTAATGTAAGGAATTAAAATAGAGTAAAAATAAAAACAGGGACTCATCTATAATACTGAAAAGTTCCCTGATTCAGCTCCGCCTCTGTCTCTTCTTGTCATATAAATACAGTTCCGTATCCTCTCTTTTTGTTTTTAATCTGTCTTTCAATCAGTCAAATTACTTGTTCTAGGGCTTTTGTTTTGCTGCGAATCGGGAATTGGATCCTATCTGATTTTAAACTGGGATCCGGAGGTCCCGAATTTTTGCGGGTTCGGTGCGGTTAGAATTAGGGTTAGGGTTGGGGTTGGGTGTCTCATGGGTTCGGAGAGGAAGAGGAAGGTGAGCTTGTTCGACGTGGTGGACGAGACCTCGGTTTCGAAGATCACGAAATCGAACGGCGGAGTGATGGCGATGAACAGCAGCAGCAACAATGGTGGGATCAATAGGTGGACTGGGAGGCCGTACTCGCAGAGGTACTTCGAGATATTGGAGAAGAGGAGGAGCTTGCCTGTGTGGCACCAGAAGGAGGAATTCTTGCAGGTCCTCAAGGCTAACCAGACTCTTATCCTCGTCGGTGAGACTGGTAGTGGCAAAACCACTCAGGTTAGTTTCGAAATATCGAAAGGAATGATCGGTTGCTGTTTTAGGTCATGTGGTTGCGGAGATTGTATACAGAAAAATAATGACTCTGATAGCTTGTTGATTACTTGATTAGCTTTTGTTTGTTAGTAAAATTGGAATCTTTGCAGGTAATTTGCATTGGATTCAATTGATGTCTCCTATATGGAATGTGAAAGCAACTAAGCAATAATCTTTTAGGCAACTTAAAATGAGCTATGTGGTGGTTTTTCTTCCCGTACATTTTTAGGCAACCCAAGTGAGCTTTATTGTAGATCCTTAACGAGATAATGGAATCCAAACGTCGTAAATTTAGTTCTTTTATTGTCTTCCATATG
This sequence comes from Myrica gale, assembly GCA_963930655.1. Lineage (NCBI taxonomy): Eukaryota > Viridiplantae > Streptophyta > Magnoliopsida > Fagales > Myricaceae > Myrica > Myrica gale. Next base: position 13,853,273 of record OZ005614.1, read on the forward strand.
TCTTGGGGCCTAGCCAACCTTAGTGGTAAGGCTTTCTATCGTTGTTATGCCCCTTATTTCCTCATCTGTTGTTGGTAAGTTGCTTTTCTTTGGTAGTTTTTGGCAGTTCGATATTCTTGTGTGTGCTCATATGGTTTTTGGGTTTATGATGATAAATAACTTGGGAGTGCTGAGTTGAGTTGGGAAGCTTAGTGATGTGGGGTGGTCTTGTGGGCCGCATATGTTCCTGTTGATATGTATGTGCACAAGGAGAAGTGGTTTACATGTATTGGATCTAGAGCCTAGGAGATTCTCTTTCATATTGAAGTGGATTTTAACTAAGGGCACATCCCTGTTCTGCAGATCCCACAATTCGTTTTGGAAGCTGTTGACATTGAAACTCCAGATAAACGGAGGAAGATGATGATTGCATGCACCCAGCCTCGTAGGGTGGCGGCGATGTCTGTTTCTCGACGTGTTGCTGAGGAGATGGATGTAACCATTGGGGAAGAGGTTGGTTACAGTATCCGTTTTGAAGACTGCAGTAGTGCAAGAACCGTTTTGAAGTAAGTAGCTTTTCCTTCAGTTTTACTAGTTTGCTTCTTTCCTTTTTTTGTTCTTTTTTTTTTGGGGGGGGGGGGGAGTTGCGGAAGGGAAGGAGAAAGGTACCTGGACGTAAGGTCAGATCTTACTTATAACTTCTATTTGTTGTGTTTTATGTGGTAGGTACCTAACAGATGGTATGCTTTTAAGAGAAGCAATGACAGATCCTCTTTTGGAACGCTACAAAGTCATAATTCTTGATGAAGCCCATGAAAGAACATTGGCAACTGATGTCCTCTTTGGGCTTCTGAAGGAAGTGTTGAAAAATAGACCTGACCTGAAGCTGGTCGTGATGAGTGCAACTCTTGAGGCTGAAAAGTTTCAGGGTTATTTTTTTGGTGCACCGCTTATGAAAGTTCCTGGAAGGCTCCATCCAGTGGAGATCTTCTACACCCAAGAACCTGAAAGGGACTATCTTGAGGCGGCAATTCGGACAGTTGTGCAAATTCACACGTGTGAACCCCTTGGGGATATACTCGTGTTCCTCACTGGTGAGGAGGAGATAGAAGATGCATGCCGAAAAATAGCAAAAGAGGTTGCAAATCTGGGTGACCAGGTGGGACCTGTGAAAGCAGTGCCTCTGTATTCTACACTTCCCCCAGCCATGCAGCAGAAGATCTTCGAACCAGCTCCCCCTCCAGTAAAAGACGATGGTCCTCCTGGAAGGAAGATTGTGGTGTCAACCAACATCGCTGAAACTTCTTTGACGATAGATGGTATAATTTATGTTATTGACCCTGGATTTGCAAAACAAAAAGTTTATAACCCCCGAGTGCGTGTTGAATCCCTGTTGGTGTCACCAATTTCTAAGGCCAGTGCACACCAGAGATCAGGACGTGCTGGAAGAACTCAGCCTGGGAAATGCTTTAGACTTTATACAGAGAGAAGTTTCCATAATGATCTTCAGCCTCAGACATATCCAGAAATATTGAGATCAAACCTTGCAAATACTGTTCTTACCTTGAAGAAGCTGGGGATAGATGATCTGGTGCATTTTGATTTTATGGATCCCCCTGCTCCAGAGACATTGATGCGGGCATTAGAGGTTCTGAATTACTTGGGTGCATTAGATGATGATGGGAATTTGACAAAGCTGGGGGAAATTATGAGTGAATTCCCATTAGATCCTCAGATGTCAAAGATGCTCGTTGTTAGCCCTGAATTCAATTGTTCAAATGAAATTTTGTCTGTCTCTGCCATGCTTTCAGGTATATTTTTTTGTCTTGCTTATTCCTTTTGTACTGTCTTGAGTCCTGTCTCAGCTATATAGAAAGTTGTGTTGGGCTGCATCTTTACTGGATGCACTGCCATTGGTCTGGCGTATGCACAGCATATTTCTGTGCATATGATGTATTCTTCCTGCCCACATGTGAAAGTACATGTGCACGCTGTTGGAATACTGTGTCAAATTAGGTTGTCATCAGCAACTGTCTTCTCTGGGTTCCATGCCCCCGGTTGGCATGCACCATAGGATTTCTAAGTAAGTGCTGATGCAGATAGTTGCAGTTTCTCAGTATTCTCTCATGAAGCACATGGTCTCGCGCCTCTATGCATCTGCTGACCTCCGTGGGCCTCCTCTGTGATAACCAATTTCTTTCTTTAGTACCCAATTGCTTTGTCCGGCCTAGGGAGGCTCAAAAAGCTGCTGATGAAGCGAAAGCTAGGTTTGGGCACATTGATGGAGATCATCTCACCCTCTTGAATGTATACCATGCTTACAAGCAAAATAGTAAGTGGTTAATTCTGTCCTCTTTTTTATGCTTAACTTTTATCTTTTAGTTTTAGCCTTGAGGATTCCAACTTACTTTCATTGCAAATCTTCTTTGTAAATGTGTAACAGATGAAGATCCCTCTTGGTGCTACGAGAACTTTGTCAATCATAGAGCCTTGAAGGCTGCTGATAACGTTAGACAACAGCTAGTGCGCATCATGGCCAGGTTCAACCTCAAGTTGTGCAGCACTGATTTCAATAGCCGTGACTACTACATCAACATAAGGAAGGCTATGCTAGCAGGGTACTTCATGCAGGTAGCTCACTTGGAACGTACTGGACACTACTTGACAGTGAAAGACAACCAAGTATGTAAAATGATTTCTTTTATTCTCCCTTTTTAGGCCATTTTTGTTACCAATTTCAAAATATGCTGTATCTAGGTGGTGCAGATTTCAACAAAAAAAAAAGAATGAGATTAAGAGATCCCTTGCATAATCTGTATTGCAGGTGGTGCACTTGCATCCATCGAATTGCTTGGATCACAAGCCAGAGTGGGTAATTTATAATGAATATGTCCTGACAAGCAGGAATTTCATTCGCACAGTGACAGACATTCGTGGTGAATGGTTAGTTTCAAGTCGTGTGTTATTTATTTTTCAGTAGTTGTTTGAGAAAATTGGGTCGCCCACCCGCCATGGACGGGGCTTGGCACTATTACACACTCCATTGGTGGGGGATTAATCTTTAGCCGAGATGGGTGGGTGTTGCCTGCATAAGTGAAGTCCATTTTTTATCTTTGTTAATTAATTTGTCAATAATCCTAAGCTTTATTTTTTAGGCTTTTTTAGATTAGCATAGCTTGGCATAGACAATGGGACATGTAGAATAAATGAAACTGGTGACTGAAGTTCAATTTCTGGCTGCCTTGTTTCTTGAGCAATCACTACGAATGTATTTCTGATGTAGTATTGCGCAAGTCTCTATTTCCTTAATCCCCTCTTTCTGGCATTGAAGATACGTATGCTCAACACTAACCGGCAAACATTTGTGGTACAGGTTAATTGATGTAGCACCACATTATTATGATCTGACGAACTTCCCTCAGTGTGAGGCTAAACGCGTTCTTGAGAAGCTTTACAAGAAGCGGGAAAAGTACAGGGAGGAGAGCAAGAACAGAAAATGAGGTTCAGTGTCCATATCTTTCGACTGCTACGTTTCTTCTCCGGAGACAAGGGTAGGCCATATTTTGAGAGCTGGATTTTTAAATCAAATAGCTGCCAAGTAGCTCTCAACGGGGGCCACTTTGTCAGTGGAAGCGGTTGAAATTTGGCAGCAAAGTTTCTGTACCATTACCTCATGGTAGTTGTAGTGAGGTATATTTTTGTGTTTTATCCTCTTATCTCCATTAATTTTGGATTGGTTGGTTTCGTTGCTAGTCGACTTTCAAGAAGGTGATGAACATTTTCAGAAAATTAGGGAATGAATGTGATACGATTATATGAATGTACTAGAATTGCATCTAGACCTAAGATACTTAATAAAACACCTCCATAAGTTTAAGGACATAGACCGCACATTGCATAGGGAAACACCTATATCACTCAAGGGATTTGAAGTTGAAGATATCAGAATCAGCTTGTGCAAGATTAGAATTAAGAAAAATATTGCTCAACGGAAAGATACTTACAAAATGCTTGCAAACATCACATTTTGGGTGGTAACTCTCCTTGTAGCAAGATTTATGATATGGGTAATTCCCAGACGTAGAGAACTACAAGCAACAGAAAGAAAGAAAGTTATGGGCAGTTCAAACAACAATTCTAGTAAAAGAGCCTCTGATGCCAAGCATAGAGTCGGCTAAAAGCTACAGACTTGATTGGGAGTACTTTTTTGCACCTCATAATCTGAGATCGGTAGGTTGCAAGCATGGCACCGGAAGCATTCAGGATGCCAAATTGCATTCAGGCAATTCAGATATCGTCCATAACCAATCTCACTGTGGCAACCGGCACTTGATTTTGAGGACAATTCTCGATTTCTGGGTCCTTGACGAGCTGCGGCCTCTGCGATTGTCATTGTTGGTTTCTTTAGAAGAATCTTATTAGATTTTCCCAGTTTCTTCAGCAGGAGATCAGCATCTGCTACCTGGCAAAAACATCACTTCACGCCATTTGTAAGCGGCAAAGGGGTTTTGCATCTTTTCTCTGAATAAATAGAATGGGTGCGATTTTTTTTTTGTACAGCAACGCGCAATAGATGGAGCAAAACAATTACCTAAAGCTCAAGATGGAGCTGCAGATGAAATGTAACTAAAATTGAAAACTTTGAATTGGTGAAATCCCGACTCGTACAATCCAGTCATACTAACAAGCACCCTATAGGGACGACCGGTTGCAATTTGCAGATGTAACCAAGTCTAACCAAGGAATATTCATGATGCTCTCGGCATTTGCCTGACCAAAATACCAATTACACACAAACACTCGGGTCGGGTATTCGGGAAAGAGATAATAGTTCTCTTTTGGGAAAATTGTAAACTACTTACCTTTGCTTTTATACTATTTTTGAATCGAGGTTCGTGTTTTAAAATTTTTTATTTTAGAACATGCGATTCTCCCTCTGCCATTCAAGGTTCTACATGATTTTGTGTCTATTTAAGGATGTGACATTTTATAAGAAGTCTGATGCATGTGTATCTGACAGTTTTTAAACAAAATTTATTTAGGTCAGTTTTTCTTTTCTTTTTTTTGTAGAAGAATATGAAAATTTTGTTGTATAAAAAATAAAAATAAAAAACTTCTACTATTGATTTTTTTTTATTTTCTTTTTAAAGTTAAATCACTTTCAAATTCACCTAAATTATTGGATGGCTCCCTCAATTCCAAAGTTTTAAATTTGAACGGATAAGATTCACTCGATCATGTACATATGATCTATGATTGCGATGTCATATTGAAATACGTCATGTATGAAATTTCTATAATCAAATAGACGGTAAAACATGTAAAGCCTTGAATCCACAAATGGAAGAATCACCGGTCCTATAATAAAAAGTTTTAAAACACGAGTCTTAATTTTAAAATGGCATAAAACACAGGATGTGATTTATAATTTTTCATTCTTTTTTTCTTCTAAGCAGAGATAATAGCCATTCATTGTACTTCCATTAGGGCCACATTATGATTGATAGGTTTCCAGTTCTCGACAGCATGTGCATGTGTGGAACAAGTGAAGAAGGTTGTCTTATTCATTATTTTGCATCCTTCTGCCTGTGCCTGACCGCAAATTAGAGCTTCTTTACCAAACTTTATCGTAGTTAGGTTTCTATGTCATCTCATCCATCATTTTGGATACTTCTGCCTGTGCCGAATTATCTCGATCTTTCTTCAGATCCTTGGTTTCTGCCGTAGGAGATGACATAGAAACATCAACCACCTTTGCGGTCAAGATGTCATGTCCTTCGTCATTGTGACCTCCATTTCTCATTAAGAAAGAGTAGAAGACATCGTTCAAAAGATCTTGTAGCACGGAAACATCTTTGCTTGAATATTAAGTTGGCCAAAAAGTTTTTATCAGAAGGCTTGCTGTCATATTATTCATCTGAAACCGCAAGGGACTCAACCCAACTACCGGCATTTTGTTTTCTGACACGCCTCTCCTTCATCATTTCCCTCAACTCAGTTACAAGGCCCCATGCCCCTTTTCACCATGAATCTTTGAGAGCATTGAATATACTGCAGGATGATCATTTTTCAATATGGAATCCACTAGTCTCTTGTTGAGGCAGTATATTCACTAATATATGTATATTGTTAAGACTCAAATAAAAACTTTACGCAGCGGAATTTTGTGAAAAATATTTTCATAGTGTTATTTACTTATATATTTATTTATTTGAGAAAATTAATTTTGAAATTTTTTGGGAGTCTAACTATATACAAAATGAGAATTGATAATTATATGAGAGAATTAATTATATGAGCTAGGGACTTAATTATTATTCTAGTCCTATTAGCTCATGAGGAATATAGTATGGTGGAGGGATAAATAAGCATATAATTATTAGTAAAAGAGATTCACAAAAACAATCTTATTATCTCGGGGGTTAATAGTAGAAACTCATAAATTCGGATTACAGAATATAAAAAAGTTAATGAAAAAAAAATTCATGATGATCTTATGGCCAAGATTTGAGGTCATAAAGATCTCACACTGAAGCACGTTGAAGCTTTAAGCAAGCCATTATAAATAGCTCATAATTTTATTTGATAAAGAGAACATCATTTTCATGTTGAGAGTTTCTCTATCTAAAAACTCTCTCTTAATAACTGTATGCGTGGATCTACACTCTTTCACATGCAGGCTGAGGGAGGGACCAGAGATATTTTTCCCACCTCCTCCCACTTCTGGAATTTGGAAGGGGAGAGAAGTTGGGGTAGAGCCATAGAGGTGGGGATACCCACTTTAGCCAGCCACCGAAGTGCAACCCGGACTGGGTCGTGGGTTGGGGCCTTTCATCACCAGTTTCAACCTATGCTGAGTCCGGTGGCTTGGACGTCCCTCTCCCCATCTCGCCATTGACGTTGCTCGTGTGAAGAGTAGAGTTATTCATTAATACTGGCAGTGTGTCGATTAAACTCATCGCCACCGGTCACTGTTCCCCGCATAGTAGTGGGGGCAGGGCCGATTGCCATTTTCACCAATTAGAGGTGAAAATGGCCGTGACTATCCATTGGGTGGTTCATCGCCACCATTGTATTTTTTAAAAAACTAAAAGTCAGGTGTGGGGGAGACAGAGAGAGGGAGAGAGAGAGAGAGAGAGGGAGCAAGAGCGAGAGAGAGCTGAGGGGTAGTGGGAGAGAGAGAGATGGAGGAGAATAGAAAAATAAGCAATTCCTAAAAATTCTCTCCTTATCATTTATCACCCAAGATTTCTAACAAATTAATAATTTTCTAATTTAAGAGAGAGTTGGAGAATTCAAATTCAAAGGGAAACAAAATCAATTTTGGATTGAAAACTATCTATCTCTCATATTGAAAGATAATTTTAAAATGTCCATTAATAATATTGATGGTTTCTTTGAATATATAGCCAACTAATTAATTAAGAGATATTTCATTTCATAATTGATCATAATGTATCTTAAAATTTATTAATCGACTTTTTATGTGTAATTGATGTATTCGGAAACCCATTAATGAGAATTTCATTTCTCTAATTAAATAATATTTTAATTTCATAATTGATCATAATATATTTGGTAACTCATTAAGGGCATTTTATTTTATAATGGATCATAATGAATTTAGAAATCTGAACCTTTTATTTCGTAATTGATTTAGAAAGATATGAGGTAGTTGGACAATAGTATTCTAGAAGATTTTTAAAACATTTAGGTAAAAACTAGACTGATGGAATGGTTGAGTGCGCAAGAAAGAAACTAAAGCAAGAACCAGACTGATCCACCAATCAAATCAGGGAAAAACGTTCTCCATTTTAACTTGGCTTGAAGGCTTACCCAAACCAAAGAAGTGGAAAGAAATTTCGACAGGGCTGAAAGCGCCAAGTCGGAAAGAAATGCTAAGCCTCACAAAGCTAGCTTACTAAGGGTGTGTTTACTAACAATATTTCACAAAATATTTCACCAACTCACAATAAAATACTACAATATAATATCTCTCTCTTCCATCAAATCATAACTTTTCACTATAAAAAATTATCTCTCTTCACTTTTTCACTAAACCCAATATCAACACTAAACCCAATACAAAAAATTTTACAACACAAACATAACCTTGGCGAAGGAAGCACGAGCTAGACAGTCAATCCAGCCTTTTTCTTGCCTTTCAATTTTTTTGGAGGGAGATTTCAGTCCATCCACGCCACTTTTCAGTCAAATTGAAGGGTGGACAAAGATAGATGTCTTTTGAAACTTTTGTGGGGCCTAAAAAAATAAATTAAAAATTATGTGGTCCAATTTGATTTTTATCTATAGATACGAAGCGTATTGAACTATTTTTTAAGTAATGCATGAGATTTACGTTAGGGATCTAGTTTTGAAAGAAAATTACTTTAAGGACTAATTTGAAATCTAAAAAATACTACAAGTCCTAGCGAAGTAATTACGCTGTGAAGTCATTTGTACGGATTTTCAAAGATTTTTAAAATCAAAATAATTTTTCCCTCGACGTGGACTCAAATGAGGTAAAAGTAGAAAGTCTTTAAATGGGAAAGTATCCATACTTTTCTTTAGCAATTTGTTATACTTCACCCCTTCAAATTAATACTTCATTTACAATGCAGCACATATCTACCATTTTCACTGATTGACATCATAAGCATTTCAGTACTTTTAAAATACGTTGTTCTTAGAATCTTGGCTATGTTGTGTTTAGATGTCAAAACAGTTTTGTATTTGTAGTTTTTTGGAAGTAGTGTAGATTCTCTTGAGATTGGTGAAAAATGTGTTCAAAGTTGTTGGAATTTGTAAAATGTTATTAGGATTGGTGAAAAGGTATTGAAATTAATGAAAAGTGAGTGATAAATTTTTGAAAACGTTTTGAGATCTAAAACAAACATAGCATTAGTTACTATTAGGATGGACAAAAGAAAAGAATAGTAACTCTTAAGAGTTCGGATGACCCTCATTGACAGCGTGACAACCATTTTGTAATTCCTAGGATTAAGACAACCCACGAGAGGATGAATTGAGTTTCTAAACATTTTCGCTTTTTAACCTTCAATATCGTGTTTGCAAAGTAAAAACTAGTTTAGCACGAGTATATAGATGCAATAAGTGTAAATAAGTGTTAAATATAAAGTGTAGGGTTAGAGAACCAAACACGAGATTTTTAGGTGGTTCGGAAAACTTGCATACATCCACCCCTCAAGCTCCTTTACTAAGCCTTGATATTTTTTTAACTATTTTCCAAATAGTGTACACTCTAACTTCCGGGTGCTAGAGAACCGTACAAGTGTTTTCTCGAGCTCAACACTCACAACCCAAGTGTTTTTCGGGCTCACCACTCACAACCTAGGTGGTTTTCGGACTCACCATTCACAACCCAACAAAGCTTAAGATATACTCTCTCTAAGCTTCTTCTTTAGTAAACAATATCACTAAAGGAATCACTTTTTTTTTTGGATAAGAAGATACAACAATCAAACTCTCTCAAATAGTGGATAAGAAAATGAAAGACTCTATCTCTTTGATTCACACAATGACAATGATGTGAAGATGTGATTTGTGTGAATGATATGAGAAATATGAAATAAGAAGGTTTAAGATCTTTCTTAAGCTATATAAATGATATGTGGTCGTTCTCCTTCATTTATGAGGTTTAGAGATATCTTTAAATAGATCTCATTAGAAAAACTAGCCGTTTATAGCCGTTAGGGGTTGATCTGTCAAAATTCAAGACGAACTGGTCAATTGCTACATGTACCGATTGACCGTTGCAAGTTACCGTTACTTCAACGGTTATAATGTCAGAACTCAATAGATCTATTTCAAAACATATATCGGCCGTCTGCTTCACCAACCGCTCGACTTAAGCACATGATCCGATTAATTTAAAACCATATTTTTACCAATTTGAAACACCCAATTTTGTACACATTTTGAAAGATATGCAAGCGTGATTCAAATCCTTGTCAAAAAGTGAAACTAAGAGTTACAAGGTTATACCCTAATATCTGGAATCTTCACTTTTGAGCTCCTTGCATCTTTTGATCTTCGGTCTTCTAGTCTTTGGCTCTTTGATAAAAATGATTGTCTTTGAAGATGTTCATTTTGTAAACTTAATCTATTTATTGAAATCATCAAAATATCGATTGTGAACAAAATCCAACACCTTTATGGATTGTTGGGTGAGTCATATAATACATTAAGATAGATCAATTAACATCAGAGTAGGAAACCCTATAACGAGCCAAGCTTGCTATCTAGGACCTTGACACTTTGTGTGTAAACCAACAAGTGTGCTTCTACATCAAGGCGTGCAAAGCAGATGGCAAATATTGGGTTATGTTTTTTTTCCTTTTTGGAAAAAATATACTTTTTGCGCATCGATTATCACGATATTGACATATTACATTTCGAACTATCGATTTCGCGACTTTTCGCCCATCAACTGCTACCCTTGTACACTTTGTATTCTCCGCATCAAATTTTAACGGAAAATGATCGTTTGATTCAATAAAATAACAACTTTACCCTAGAAAAATATAATAATAAAAAAATAGTGATGGTAAAATAGTCATTCCATTGAACTAGAATATCAATTTCCGTCTAAAGTGAAGGGTGAAAAATATAAACGGTTAGTAGTTGAGCGACGAAATAAAACAAAACTGATAGTTCGAAAGAAAAAGTGTCACAACTACAATAATCAATGGCGAAATGTATTTAAAACTTGTTTTTTCTAGGATATTTTTGTTGTGTTGGAAACTAGTTACTCTCCCGTTTGAAAATCCAATTGATAACAGCTTAAAGATATAATAAACATAGTTTTATACTACTCTCAGAAGAGGAAGCACACCAGTAGGCAAGTCCTGCTTAACCCCTATATGAACTGGCCTAGAAGACATAAAGCCTTCATGATTTTCTTCCCGTTAGATTCTGGTAGAGTTCTTCAATTTGCACCTGCAAAATATCGAGTAATTCTCCAGCATTTTTCTTATGATTGTTTAATAGAACCCCAAGAAAGAAGAGAAGAGAAAGCTTCACTATAAGTCTATACCTTATACAATTCAAGCAACTTGTTTCTTTTCTTCTTCAATGTTGCAGTTACCAAATCTCTTTCCATATCGAAGGGGCGGGGTTCAAGAATGACTCCTTTGATATATTCAAAACCTCTCAGCTGGTTCCATAAAATGGAGGTAATTTATGGATGAAGATCAAAACAAATTAGTTTTCTCAAGGTTAAGTTCCACAAAGAGTACATGCTTGTAAGAGGCTCTGTGCGAAGACAGTGACGTAATACTACACAAGGCATACAACCATTAAGCTAGTACTTGTTACTGTTGCAAAACATCGAGGGAAGAACACATAAAGGTTGCATTTCATGCATAATTTCAAGTATAGGTAGATATTACCTTGTTTCTCTCGGCAATAGACTTCAGCTGAGAAATCACATGATTCTTTAGCTGATCAAGGGAACAACGTTCAGAGAATGAAACCATGTGACCGTTGGAATATCCCCACTTTTTGGTGTTTTCTTCATCTGGTATAACTACTGCAACTAGCATTGACTTAAAGCTGTTCCCGTACACCCAGATCTTTGAAACAAATGGAATCATTACCAAATGAACATCAAGAATAGCTACACACCGAATAATAAAAGAATGCACTCTTTCAAGAACTGGAAATCAGGAAAGATACTCACATCTTCAACAATTGGACTGATACCATACACATTCTCCAAATACTCCAGTGCTACATACTCTCCTTGAGAAAGTTTTATAAGATTCTTCTTTCTATCAATAATCTTCACCACTCCATTTGTATGAAGTTCTCCTATGTCTCCTGAGGATGCCCAAGAAGGAAAAAATCACAACACAAGACTTTCTGAAGTACACGTAACTAAAAAGCAGGAAATGACTCTGCTAAACCTGTATGAAACCAGCCGTCTTTAATGGATTCTGATGTTAGTTCAGGATTTTTGTGGTAGCCAGTGAAGACAGTATTCCCTCTCACACATATCTCACCACATGGAGGCTCCCTAAGTGGACTGTAGCCCATCTCTGGAACCTCCTCCAGCCGAAGCTCGTTGTACACTCCAACAGTGCCAGCAGTACCAACCATGCACATCTCATCAGGAAATCCAAGAGTAGTTGGTCCACAAGTTTCTGTCAACCCTGAACACAACAATGCTACTGGTTCAATAGATATAAATGATGTTCTAAACTACTACAATGGAGTCTTGGCCTATAGCCAAATTCCGACAATCCCACCTAATGCTAATATGCCCAAATAGAAGCAAGGAGGATATGTGAATCGACTTTGAAGAAAAAGAAATGTTCAATGGTAAATTTAAGAAGTAGCAGAAGTTCTCCTTTTTAATTGGATATGTACCACAGAATCAACTGGATGGTGTGCAATTATTAACGATTACTTCAAAATAAGTCTTTACCATAGCCTGTGATTACAAAAGCACAGCAGGTAACTCGCAAGAATTCTTCCACCTCAGAGCTCAAGGGTGCACCTCCAGAAAGTATTAGTCGAACCCGACCACCTAATTTGCCTTTGATCTAACCAGAAAAATACAGTAGGAAGTCAATGGAATCTTTTCCTGATCTAGAGATGAACTCGGGGGTGAAACAGAAAATGCAATAATGGGGAGTGAATTGACACATGCAATTAAAATAGTCCAAGTAAAAAATAGCCAAGGATCCTTGTTATAGGGATAATTAATCTTGTATACTTACGACTTTGATGAGGTCACATAGTACAGAAATTTGTGAGCATCCGCTAGTGGCAAAATGATTAGTTTCAAGAGACAAGTATTAAAGGATAAAAGATACGACCTTCCTGAATGCCAATAGATCTGCTAACGGTGCTGCATTTTTCTGTTTGAACCCTAAATTCATCCAAGCAAGTTTGCTGTATCATAAGGAATAGTGCATTAAAGTCTAACACAATGCCAAATCCCATTATAAGAACTAGAGAGGAAGCAATCACTATGAAGAAAATAGTTTGGAACAGACGGAGAACCAACTTACTATCTGTAGAGCATGTCAAAGATTTTTCTCCTTACTGGATTGAGTTCTTGTAACGCTTTTTTTATGCCTGAAATAGAGATGAGCATTAGTGGATATGTAGGTTAGCCGATATAGATGAAGCTATCAAGTTTTAGCTGCCAGATACTAGCTTCCATGCCTTCATGCACTCTTTCAAAAACTCGAGGTACCCCAGCAAAAAGTGTTGGCTTCAGTTCCATCAGATCATCCCTCAATGCATTAAGATCCTACACATTAGAAGCCAAAGTTTTATATAAAATCCAAACAGTCGTGAGAAAACTATGGGACCCTTGGAAGTAAAATACAGAGAGCTGGATGCCAACATGTGGATCTATAAAGCAATGGGATGTTATGACACAACTCCCTTGTGTAGCTTTGCGATTAACTAACCCTCTGCTCTCCCCTTCCCCGCCGTCTCTCTCCCCACTCCCCCACCTTGGCCACTGCCACTACTTACAAACCTTCATAGTTTATACCGTTATCAGCGCATCCCTGAAAACCCAACATTCCCAATGTATCCTATCAGTTGTACCATGGTTCACTCTCCATGTTTCTAGTTTTTGGTCCATCAACCATATGAGAACAAGTGGTCTTTTCTTCACTTCTTTTTTATCGCATCCTCCTTCATTCTTTCTGCTTATGTATACCATTAGGATAAAAGAAGATAAAACAAAGAAATAGTGTCAGCAGCATACCCCATGATAGTAGCCAACAGAAGCACCGTTATGAAAAAAATACTCTTCAATCACCCGGTCAAGGATGTGAGCCAAAGGAAGGAATGAAAGATACACATCATCTTCACTCATCTATCCAAGATCAAAATTGCATTTGTTAGGAAACAACAGAGAGGGGCATTGCAAGTGTAACCCCTGTTAGAGAAGATCCCGAGCTTAAGCATATGAACAGTTATTTTGATGCTCATACAAAAGCAACACAAGTACCCGTTTGCCAATCTGGGATGTTCTTCCTAGCAAATTCTTAAGTAGAAAGCTGATCCCTCATATTTTTTTATAGCTTAGTAAGATTTCATGGATTTTACTTGAACACCGAGAAGAGAGATATGATTGAAACAACCTAACAGAAGTTCAAGAATGTTTACCTTGTCTTCAAATTGTTCCAAAAAGAGATCTATCCCTCGAATCATGCTTGCAATGTTTTCGTGTGTTAGCACAACACCTTTAGGTTCTCCGCTTGTGCCACTTGTGTACATAATTGTGCAAATGTTGAAAGCCTGAGGGGGAACAATATCCGAGGGGCTTGCTTTTCCCTGGGGACCCACAAATTCGTATGATCAGCTACAACATGCTAAGCATTGAGTGATATGCTATTGAGTTGAATGAGACATGTAAGGTAACTTGTATACAGAAGTGTGCAACTCTGGAAAGCCTGAGGGGAACAAGCTTCCGTGGGGAGTATCTCACATATCTCATAAATTTAATGGAATTCATTCTGTCAGTTGTCATGGACAAACATGTTTGCTTTTCCTATTTTATGCTATGACCTTACTGCCTCCAGAGCTAGAGAGAGAGAGAGCGAGCGAGAGAGAGTCTGAGAGAGAGTTGTTTGTACGTGTCTAGTAGATCATGATTCATGTATAAAATGATCACTGCTATCTACTTAGTACATTGTAGCTTCAAAACGACTACTGAATATTGCTTTTTCGAATTCATCAGTCATTATAAAGCTAGTTCTACCTAGTAAGGATCCATGGTGGGACTTGACTTATTTCTTTTTCATTCCTTCTCCTTTCTTCATTCCATATAGGATTTAGGGTATTATGATGTATTAGCATTTTTTCTTCAAATGGCTTACCACGGAAGAAAATCAAATACGTTTAGTTATGTTGTATGCAGCTTACTTCATTGCACAACATATTCACACATGACTTTAAGAAACTGACCAAATGGACAAACTCATTCCATGAGTACGGTTTTGTGCCATTGCCAGCTGACTCATTCTTATCCTCCTCTGTCAAGGAAGTGAAGCACACCATAACTGCAACCACAACAAAACTCAGTAGAATGCATTCACATGGGGAAGACCACAACTGATTCAATCATCCTTACTCTTTAGCTGTCGAGCAGATCTACTATTAGGGTTTAGTAGCTGCAAAAGCAAGTACATTTGTCTGATTAGAACCATCTATTGCTTTTAAAACTTGAGATAATGTGGTTAAGTCTATCATTTTATCAAATAGCAGGTGAATTGTTTTTTGTCTTTTGAGTTCTCACTTCTTTCACTTTCTTATCCTGGACGAATACAAAATCAACCTCTGCATGATCTAGAATAAAATTGACAGCTCCTGCCCCTGCATCCAACACAGCCTTAAGTACTTGATTAAATTTGTTGACATTCCTATAAAAAATGCAAATCAATAAAATGCTTAAAAAATGAAACTGGAGGATACGACATGGCTGCTGAAAAGATAGAGACAAGAATGAATCAGGAGGTACAAAACCCAAAGTAACTCCAAGCACAGTGCCTTTCGAGAAAATCCAAGACAAGAACACCCCATGTACAATCAGGCATGGGACAAATGATTTGAGAGGATCAAG
Organism: Myrica gale; assembly: GCA_963930655.1. Lineage (NCBI taxonomy): Eukaryota > Viridiplantae > Streptophyta > Magnoliopsida > Fagales > Myricaceae > Myrica > Myrica gale. Next base: position 13,868,862 of record OZ005614.1, read on the forward strand.
GTAGGAGAGTTCAACCAAATAGCCAAATACTCTTGGTGGTAGTTTAGAAGAGTGCATTCATTTGGACAAGAAAGAAAACAAACACGAAAATGACACCATTCAAAATTAGTTCTGGTCCTTCAAGGTAGGGAAAGAAACGGATATAAATCCGTGGGTCATTCCCTGGCAAAACGCTTACTTTAAATAAAACACGTATGTCACAAAGCATGGTGGATAGTGGACCCATCTCTTGCTCAAAAAATCAATTTGGAAGCTTTAAAGTCAAATGAATCAATTCTGGCCTCTTAAGAGTAAGAGAAAATAGAGACAAGAATTGTAAGACAGAAACTAGAAAACTTTACAAGGACAAGATTTACCAAGGGTATCATAGAGAGGAACACAAACCAAACCGTGTGCATTGCAGGCCTACACAGAATTTTAAGAACATGTTCATTGCAGGTTACCGGAAAATAAAAATATAACAATTCGACATGAGCAAAATAAGACTGGAGATAGTGTCAAAAGAGACCTCCATAGCTGTAACCCACTGTGGGCAGTTTGATCCATAAATCCCAACCCGGGAGCCCTGTCAGAGGAATATCAGTAACTCCACTGAAAGCGAATACCTTGATTTACCAAATACTTTTACATGTGCACACTCAAGCCAAAAGTCCCTTACAAAATTACAAAAATGGGCTTACAGGTTCAGCACCAGATGCCCGTAATGCAGAACCAATATGCAGAACTTCGTCATAAACTTCCTTGTAGGTTTTCCAGACATAAGGCCCTAGCTAAAGACCAAAAGAAGTTACAAACCAAGCATTAAAACTCCTTCAAAGATGCAAACACTATCTCACAACACTGCTTACCTTCCCATCAACAAACTTACGCCATCCAAGCATCCTATTCCCAGGATACTTCTCTACCGATTTGCTGCATATTTAAGATCCTCAGATTGTCAAAGAATTGAAACACAGAAGAACTACAAATGTCCGAACCGTCCCAAACTGAAGCAACAATGTTAATCGTTTTGGTCAATAATAATATAAAGCCAATGTTTGCATGCACCAATACCAAAGGTGACACTTTCTGGAAAACTTTGCTGGCAAAGTTAACTTGGTTACTCAAGTTTGGATGATTTTGAGCCGAACTGGTCCATCTCTTCTTATATTTTGGATGCTAAAGCTCTCTTGTGCAATCAGTCTACCTGGAAGGTGCATCATGCTGGTCGGGTTGCTAATCGGGTGGCCCATAATTTGGCACAGTGGGCAGCTAGGGAGAATGTAGTAGGAAACATCCCTGTTCATTGTATTCCTTTTGATGTACTTAACGCTGACAATCCTCCTCCTCCTCCCTGAGCTTGTTTGCTTGCTGATGTTTGAATGAATCTTTGCTTAGAAAAAAAAAAAAAAAAGTTCGGTAGCGTTTGTCTTCACCCGTATGGCCTGGTTCCAATTAGTTTATGATTATGAATCTACTCGTAAAAATTAGCATAATCTTTGCGGGATATTGCAACTTATGATTGCCCCTTATTTAGTTTACAGGAATCTTTTATGAATGTTTATTACCTGAAAATATCCCAAGTTGTACTTATGTTGGAATCAAGTGCAGGGAAATCATTCTTTGACAGTAGATTACGATACACTGGACCAACTGATGGCTTCCCCTCTTGGCCTTCCCTTCCCTCCTCCACCGGAACTGAAAAGATCTTCATTGTTCTCAACTATGAAACCTGGACAAGAAAAATGTCAACACGAATGTATCTATACTGTTAAAAATAAGCAGAATTTAAAGCCCACAGAATTTAAAGCACCTCTAGATCGTCAGAGTAGGTAGTCAGTGAAAAGCAAACAGAAATTCAAGTATGACCCACCATTCTAGAGAGTAGTTCCGATCATGATTCTTTATGTTTTCACAAAATTAGTACGCAGCTAATTTGGGCTACGTATAGAAAATCTAGAGTGCAAGCCCGTCATAATTCTGGCATGTTTTGGAATTGAGGAACTTTTTTTCGAACTTTTGTTTTGGAATTGGAATTGAGGAAATTGAGACGTCGCTTCTCAGTATCAAATCAATTTGCAATTTGAAAAAGAGGGAAAGACAAATAAGCAGTTGAATTATCTGGCAAGAAAATAATTAGAGTCATAATGAAGTAGAATCCATTAAACAGCAAGAACAGAATTTAATGCGCCAGGAACATTAAAATAATAGCACAATTAAATGTTCAAAACTATAAGCACTGAACCAAACAAAGAAAGGAAAAATAACTACAAGGCCAATTAAAGCTCATTAAGCACCATGAATAAGCTTTTAGGGGCTAGTGTAGAAATGTCATGACCAGCCGACCTCTCTAGAAAAACTGGGTATCTAAAAATTTCCGCGTAGGCGGCCGTAATGAGAAAAAAAAAAAAGGAAAAAAGACAAACAAAACAGGTTGATAAACACTTTTTACCTTATACGAGCAATATGGTAACAGACAGAAGTTCAAACCCAAGCTAACCCACAATGAATATGAGTCGGCAAGACTAAATAATTCAAACAGTAAAATTAAAAGCACATGCAAAAGCCCACAGAAAAGTGAACAGAGGGAAAGGAAAGTGAACTCCGTAAGCAAACAAAAAATTATCCTAGCAACTCCTACATATCCAACTTAATAAAACATTTGACGCTATCTCGCTAGCCATGGGAAAGGGTGGGCACAAACTAAACCATTAATCCTCAAGAACACAATTTCATAAAACAGAGAGCTTAATTCACAAAACCACCATAAACCCATTATCATGCAGACATCACGAGCTACTAGAAATCAGCCTTGTTTACGTACTTGAAATCATATATTTGCACGCATACGCAAAAAAGCGATCGATAGAGCGAAGGTGGGAGCTTACAGAGGGAGACCAAGCGAGGGAGCTTGCACGAGCTTGCAGAGTTGCTGCGGAGTGTGGAACTGAAGCAGGCGATGGTGGAGGGGATATTTATATAGGGAGTGGAAGTTGGCTTTACTGGGAAAAAAGAGAAGGCAAAGGTTGTTACGAGTTAGTCGAAACAGGTGCGAACCGCGCTTCCATGCTTCATGAGTCTTCTGATTTATGACATTCCCGTTGGAATATGTTTGTGCAAAAAAAAATACCTGTGTATATATTATTTTGCTACTAAATTTTATTCAGAGAACAATCTTTCAAATTCTACCATACGATATTGAATTTGGTCAGAGAAGCTGAGTAGTCCAGTCCTTTTTTTGTCTAATGAAAGGTGCAATGTGAGGTTCAACTAGTCATCATAAATGAGGTGGCTAGTCTTTGTTGAAGACTAGCACCTCAAAAACTAATCTGCTATTAAGTCTTTGACAAGTCGCTGGTCATTCCTGCAGGCATGGGCGGATCCAGTACGGTGCGGGCGGGGGCGGCCGCCCCCACTGGCTTCAAAAATCCTTTGCAAATTTTTTTATTATTATTATTAAGAAGCAGGCCCGCCCCCACTGGCCCAGCCGCCCCGGCCTGCTTTCAAGGCCAGTGGGGGCGGGACTGGGCCAACGGGGGCACACCCACTGGCCCAGTCCGTGTAACCTAATTGCTTAATTTTTTAAAAAATCTGAGGGTGAAATTACGCCGTTTCACCCTCTGATTTTTTTTAAAAAAATTACTCACGTCTCTCTCTCTCACTCTGCGATCTCTTCGTGTCTCCCTCAGCCCTCACGCCTCAGCAGTCCCTCTCACTGGTCCATTATCACTTTAACTGGACTAATACAAAAATTATGTAGGTCCGCACTAATTTATCATTTTCTAATTAGAAAGGAAAGCACAGAAATACTGTTTTTGATTAAATCTAATTTATTATTGAGGTTATTTTTAACGAGAAATAGCTTAGTGCACCAATACTTTTTGACAGAAGAAGATTCATTATCTTCATATAGGCATCAAACTCCATAATTATTGATTGAGTGTTAAGAATTGTCTTCCTCATATGCTGATGGACATTTTGTTTTGTTTTGTTCTTTTTAGATAATGGATATATTTTTGATAAAAAAAACCACGAAGCATGGAGTCGTCTAATACTCCTAATGTGGCTACTACTTATAATGAGGATTTTAATTCAAAAAGATCTCGACCTTTGTTGAGTTCGGATGATATTATTTCTGACTTAGGGTTGCGTAAATCTATTGATTTGTGCAGCACAAACCACACTTACTATCATTAAAGACGTTGGGGACGAATTTTTTTGTCTTATGGTTGATGAGTCTCAAGATAGTTCAGTGAAGGAGCAAATGACAGTGGCTTTGAGAAATGTGAACAAAAGTGGATAGGTGATTGAACGATTTCTTGGTGTGAAACATGTTACTGACACATGCTACCAGCTTTAAAAACTGCTATAAATAAATTGTTTGCAAGACACGAGTTATAAATTGTTTCTTGGTATGGATAAGTGTATTTCATTATTTTTAATATTTTTAGTTCTTAATTTGCAATATTGTAATTTTTAAGACACATTTTACATTATGTGGAAAAAAAAAATTTTGTCATTTTTCCTTCGAAATTCGACCCCACTCATTCTATATCCTATATACGCCACTGCCTGCAGGATTATTGAAGTGGCCATTTATCAAACCATTATAGTCTTTATAGAGACAGTAAAGATCGCCGTGAAAACGAAGAGCCAAAACCTCACAACGCCGCTATGACAACCGCTAAAGTACGACTCCAGCTGATTTTTCGAAGTCATTGTCACGGACTCGTGGAAGAATTGTAAATTGCTTGAAAACTCGTGAGAGAAGTAATTGAAGTCCGAGTACGGCATCTGTTTATTTATTTAATTGCAGGTCTCCCCAACCCCCCTCACCCGGCCTGAGGAAAAAAGGTCATGGATCAATTTGTGGACCACCGCCTTGAAATAAAATCTCTTTTCCTATGCTAAAAGTCTCGTGTTCCTCCCTTTGTCTTTTTGTTTTTGTATGTAATGGAGCTAGAGTAATCAAGTGACATATACAATCTCCTTCTCATACAAACAGATAATTATAAACATAAAAATATTATTAATTGATATATATAAATAATAGAATTTAAAAAGAAAAAAATAAAAGAGACAGAAATTTAAGTGGTTCGGTCTAACTTACATCTATTGAAAACTGTGTTTATAGTATAAATTCATACTGATTATAAAGATGAAATCTCTATTTATAGAGACAATACAATAGAAAAATATTTATATAAATAAAGTTTGAATATTTGAATCTTGATAACACTTTGATATGTCATAACCATAATATTATATCAAATCTTGATATGATATTATCTCTAATAATAAACATGTGTCGAGTTATTTTTAAATAAAAAAATTATTGGAAATACTTTTATGACCGGAATTGTGTTTATATTAACTTTGTTATATTTTATCTATAAAATATAATAAATGAAATTAATTTACTATAATATTAACTTAACCAAAGGATAAATTGTTAGCTCGGTTGGTAAGGTAATATGTATTACGCACGTATGAGGTGATACCTGAATCTAGAGTCAAAACTGAAATTACAAAAATGACCATGTTTTGTCGAATCCAGACAACTACAGGCCACGCCGCCGGGGAAGCTTATAATGCTGCATTAACGGCACCGTGCGCCGCGCACATTTAAAAAAAAACAAAACAAAAGAAGTGTACTGCACATTGATAACGTAAAGGATTCTGCTACAGAGAATACTAACTCTGTCACTCCAACGTTACACCAACACAGCTCAGCAAGGCCTACGTGACCTCTAGCATCTTTCTGTTATAACTATAATATTCCATTACGTGTCTGTCATCACGCAATAGCAGGAAATCTGTTAGCATCTATTCTCGTGTATAAAGACCACCGTATACATCATTGAATAATGAAGAACAGACAATATTCATTAATGTTTTCTGTGTAGTTTATCATGGTATCAGAGCCTTATTGACTCACCGTCACATGGCTGCAGAAGCAATGTCGTCGTCACCCCCACCATCATCAAACCAGCCTATTTCTTCTACCACCACCATCAATAATATTACTTCTCTGCCTCATCTCGTGACTGTCAAATTAACACATGACAACTATCTCTTATGGAAAACCCAGATGATTCCATACCTTCATGGACAACAGCTGTTTGGGTATATTGATGGTAGTATTTCCATGCCTTCCCTTTTTCTAGAGAAAACTACCACCCCGAATCCTGCTTACACACACTGGATTCAACAAGATCAGTTGATTCTTAGTGCTATTATCTCGTCTCTATCCGAAAACTTGATTGCTCAAGTTGTTGGACTTACCACCTCTCAAGCTGTTTGGATAGCCCTTGAAAATTTATTTGCCTCAAAGACACAAGCTCGTCTGGGTCAACTACAGTTTCAGCTAACTACTCTTAAGAAAGGATCAGAGTCTATCACTGATTATTTTCGAAAGACTAAGCTTCTAGCCGATACATTAGCAGCCGCTGGACGTCCTTTGGCTTCAACTGAGTTCAACTCCTACCTGCTTGCTGGTTTGGGCACTGATTATGACTCCTTGGTGACCTCTGTTACCACAAGGATGGATCCCCCATCTTCTGAAGAATTGTTCAGTCACCTTCTTACACATGAAGCTCGGCTCAGTCATCATACTGCTGCTCTTCCTTCTACAGATATTTCAGCAAATTTCTCCACCAAACATGGCTCTCCTAACACTCGAGGAGGAGGCAGTGCTGGACGTTCTGGACGTAACCGTAGTCGTCGTGGTTTTCGTGGACGTGGCCGTGGTCGTGGAGGTTCTTCCCCTCAGTTTTTTTCTGAAGATCGACCTCAGTGTCAAGTCTGCTCAAAATTTGGTCATACTGCTCTCTCTTGTTACAATCGGTTTAACCACTCTTTTCAAGCTCCACCTCCACCTTCCTTTACTGCTCACTACTCTTCCATTCCTGCTGTTAGTGACTCCAACTGGTACCCCGATTCAGCAGCTACTAACCACATGACTCATGACTTTTCTCATCTCACAATACATCCCTCTAAATACTCCGGAGAAGACCAAGTGAGAGTTGGCGATGGTTCTGCTCTTCCTATTCAGCACACTGGCAGCTCCACTATTTCCACACCTCATGGCAATCTTCTCCTCCGCAATCTGCTACACGTTCCTTTGCTTACTAAGAATTTGATTTCTGTTCGTCAGTTTTGTGAGGATAACTCAGTGTTTTTTGAATTTCACTCGTCTTTTTTTTGTGTGAAGGATCTGCATACCAGGAAAACTCTACTCCAAGGCCCTACTAGTCATGGTCTCTACACTCTTCCATCTTCTCCTGCATCGGGTTCTTCCTCCAAGCTTCAGGCTCATTTTGGTGAAAGAACATCACTTCCTCACTGGCATCAGCGACTTGGCCATCCTTCTCTGGCTATTGTTCGTCATCTACTTCATCGTTTTCAGTTACCTGTTCAACCACCTACAACTTCCTCTGGTTTATGCTCGGATTGCTGCCAAGCGAAATCCCATGCTCTGCCTTTCTCCCACTCTGCCTCTGTCAGCACACGTCCTTTGCAACTTATTTTCATGGATGTATGGGGTCCTGCTCCAATGCTGTCCAGAGATGGTTTTCGTTATTATCTTTCGATAGTTGATGATTTTAGCCGCTATACATGGCTGTTTCCACTCTCATGTAAATCGGATGTCTATGCTCAGTTTATTTCTTTTCACAAAAATGTTGAACGGTTCTTTAATCAAAAAGTGTCTTCTGTTCAATCGGATTGGGGTGGTGAGTTTCGGTCTTTAACTCCTTATTTTGTCACTCATGGCATTTCACATCGGCGTAGCTGTCCTCACACACATCAGCAAAATGGAACAATTGAGCGCAAGCACAGACACATTGTTGAGTCTGGACTTGCTCTCCTTGCTCATGCTGCCTTACCTCCCCTCTTTTGGGCAGATGCCTTTACAACTGTTGTATATCTTATAAATCGACTACCTAGCAGAGTCACTCACAACACCTCTCCTCACTTCCTTTTGTTCAACAAACACCCTGATTATAACTTCCTTAAAGTCTTCGGGTGTGCTTGTTATCCCCATCTTCGGCCCTATAATCATCACAAGCTTGACTTCCGATCCACCTTATGTATTTTCTTAGGCTACAGCTCAGTTCATAAAGGCTACATCTGTTTTCATTCCTCCACAGGTCGGATCTACATTTCTCGGAATGTTATCTTTGATGAGAATGTATTTCCCTACAAGGCTCCTATCTTGTCATCCCATGACTCTACTTCCCTGTCTCATTCTCATCTTCCCTTAGACATTCGTCTTTCCATTCCGACCCCTCCTCCTCCTCCTCCTCATATATCCTCTCTGTCCCCTTCTCCTACTCCACCTGTTGTGGTCTCTACTTCTCCTATTCCCTCTCCTCCTCCTCCCCCACCTCCTCTGCCCACTCGGTATCCTTCTCGGTTACGTCGTTCTAAAGAATTCACTGATGGATCCATTCTATGGCCTCCTCCACGCTCCCACATTACCACCACGACCACTATTCCTCTTGAACCTACATCCGTCACTGAAGCTTTAAAATATCCCGATTGGCGCAAGGCTATGGAGGCTGAATTTCATGCCTTATTACAGACTAAGACTTGGTCTCTGGTTCCTCCTTCTCCTTCACAGAATCTTGTTGGTTGTAAATGGATTTTTCGTACCAAACATCTTACTAATGGTTCTGTTGAGCGCAGGAAGGCTCGGTTAGTTGCAAAGGGATTTCACCAACAATTGGGTCTTGATTATCAAGAAACTTTCAGCCCCGTTGTTAAACCTTCAACTGTTCGTTTGGTTCTATCTATTGCTGTGCAGGCTGGTTGGTGTCTCAGACAACTGGATGTGCAGAATGCATTTCTGCATGGTGATCTCACTGAAGATGTGTTCATGATGCAGCCCCCTGGCTTTGTTCATCCTGATTTTCCTTCACACGTATGTCATCTCAAGAAGGCCCTATATGGCTTAAAACAGGCCCCCAGAGCTTGGTTCTCTCAGCTCAGCTCTCGTCTTCTTGACATTGGTTTTTCTGCCTCTCGAGCTGATACCTCTCTCTTCACCTATATTCGGGGTTCCCTTCGTATCTTTTTCTTGGTCTACGTAGATGATATAATCATCACTGGCTCCCATGTTTCTGTTGTTCAGTCTCTTATTCAGCTGTTGCAGGCTTCTTTTCCTATCAAAGACTTAGGCAGGCTGCACTATTTTTTAGGCGTTGAAGTCCACTATCTTCCTACGGGTATTACCTTGTCTCAGAAGAAATATATCTCTGACTTATTAAAGAAGACCAACATGGCTCTCTCTAAGGCGGTCTCTACTCCTATGGCAACGTCTGGTTTCTTATCTGCTCAGGATGAGGCCCTATTTGAAAACCCCACTCTTTATAGAAGTATAGTGGGGAGCTTGCAGTACTTGTCCTTCACCAGACCGGACCTCTCCTATGCCGTCAACCGTGTGTGCCAATACATGCATGCTCCACGGGTTCCACACTGGCAGGCAGTCAAGCGGATTCTTCGCTACCTTCGTCATACCTTGCTGTATGGTCTGCACTTCTCTAAGAACACTTCTCGTGTTCTTGCAGCCTTCTCTGATGCCGATTGGGCTGGCTGCCCTGATGACCGACGCTCCACCGGTGGCTTATGTGTTTTTCTCGGCTCACATCTTATCTCCTGGACTTCACGAAAGCAACCAACCATTGCCAGATCTAGTACGGAGGCTGAATACAAGGCCGTTGCTAATGCCACGTGCGAAATTCTTTGGCTTCAATCTCTGCTTCGTGATTTGGGAGTTCCTTTGGTTTCTCCCCCTGTTTTATGGTGTGACAATCTGGGAGCTACTTATCTTACTGCAAATCCTGTTCTTCATGCTCGTACTAAGCATGTGGATGTCGACTATCATTTCGTTCGTGACAGGGTTGCCTCTAAGTCCTTGGTTGTCTCTTTTATTTCCAGTAAGGATCAGTTGGCTGATGTCCTAACGAAACCTCTTTCTGCTGCTCGCTTTGCTTCTCTTCGTACGAGCCTCTCTGTTCTACCGATTCCGATTGGCTCGCGGGGGGATGATAACGTAAAGGATTCTGCTACAGAGAATACTAACTCTGCCACTCCAACGTTACACCAACACAGCTCAGCAAGGCCTACGTGACCTCTAGCATCTTTCTGTTATAACTATAATATTCCATTACGTGTCTGTCATCACGCAATAGCAGGAAATCTGTTAGCATCTATTCTCGTGTATAAAGACCACCGTATACATCATTGAATAATGAAGAACAGACAATATTCATTAATGTTTTCTGTGTAGTTTATCACACATTTCATCATTGTTTTTCTCCTTAACAAGTTTGATTTTCTGTAATTAGCTTAGACACAGAAAACAACTGCTACAATTCCCTCCGGCCACTAATTGGTAAGTGGTTACGTCCCAGTTCGGTATCTAGAGAGAGGCAGAGAGACCAAGCCCTAGCAAGGGGAAATATATGGTTAATTTTCTCAGGCTACTTTAGTCTCAAATGATCACGACGGGCGTGCGCCGTGTTGGATATGTGTAAATCAGATCAAGCCCAGCCAAACCAAGCCAAAGCTAAAAGGGAAATTCTCTCCATAGGTTAATAAAACCTGCAACATTGGAAATTCCAGAATTTTTTTCTACAATATAACTATATATATTAGTGCATATAATTCTCATTTTATTGTGGTCCTCCAGAAGCTGCATTTATGTCAGTGGGTAAGGGTGATGTTTCCTTCCAACTAAGGTACGTAGTTTGTCCTGTTCAAGCTTGTCTCTTTGTTTAAGGATTGTTGTGGCTTTTCTGTTGCATGTCTCCCTCTGTTAGTCATATTAGCTTGCTGTTATATGTGGTTTTTCTGTCCCTTGTAGATCTTTGTATAGCTTTTAGGTCATTCTGCTCGTTGGCCCGCTAACTCTCAGAGTATCTGGTTTGCTTTTTAGGACTATTTTTTACCCGAGTATGTGATCTCAGAGACTGTTTTGTAGAAACACTTACCTCAGGGACTATTTTGTTAAAACATGAAACCACAAAGACCTACAGTGCAATTAACCCTTATTTTTTTAATGAAACCTGATCAATAATAAAAAAAGGTACGTAGTTTGTTATATTTCAGGACCACCAAACGAAGTCGGAAGTACGTACGTACTACATAGTAGAGCTCCAGCTCCAACCTGCTCTAATGCAAGTAGCTAGTTTTGTTAGCTAGTATAGATCAGTCTCCACTGATAGCTAACTAACTAGTGTGATATATAAATGTTAGATATAATATTATAATTAATCTATAAATTTGTTTGTTGATAAAGGTAAGTGAATTCCAACAGCAAAAAAAAAAGAGTTTATACAAGACGAGGGACAAGCCCTATTAACAGAAACTCATAAGCATTCGTATTAGTATTAGCAAGATATGTAGCATATAACAGAAATACAAATCAATAGTTGCACCCATAAGCACTAGTATTTTCATGATACCAGATATTCTTTATTTTAATGTGAGATATTGTCTAGATCTCACATATTCAAGTTTAAATTTATTAATATATTTTTATATCATGTTTTGTATTATCTCTATAAATAAATACTTTTAATGTATAAACTCATAATACAAAATATAATCATAAAAGACTTTTACCATATTTTTATCTTGGGTTTATCTTTTCTTTCCACAACCCAACTAGATAGAAGGAAGGTAGAACCAGTTTGCCTTGTTTTTTGTATGCCTAGCTAACTCATTGATTGCTCTCGTAAGGATCAATATCCACCCAGTTGCCAGCTCTGAACTTCAGCGCCCCCGTCCGTTGTTACCGTTGATTATGTCATCTAATAATTTGTTTTCCCGGACGTAAATTGAGTTTTTGAGATCAATGATAATATCGTTAGCACATCATGTGACGAATATACTAAACAAGGAATACTTGTTTGACTGTGAGGCCTATATAGACTTTCCAGTCTTTAAAATAAGCCCACAATTAATCCTGCAATTCCTAAGTTTTTTTTTCCAACTTTTGAAGCCAAGATAAGTTTGGTGCAAAGCTTAAAACGGTTTCATTGTAATCCATTCCAGCGAAGATCCTGCAGTGCCCAAGTCATGAAACATATTGAAATAATGTCCAACCAACAGGTAGGTGTAGTCGTACTCAATATATAAAGCTCCCCGTTGCCTTGAAAGATATGTCGTCGTACATTTTGAGTTAATGGTGTTGTTGCAGATATCTATCGATGTCAGTGCCACTTAAATCTGCAGTCTGCTTGTAGATCACAGAAATCTTGTGGTCATATTACACAGGAAAGGAACTAGTTTCACTCCATTCTTATCCGGTGCTACCAAAACTCAACCGTCTATTTTTATTTTTTGGGCAAGTAAGTGAATAGTATTAATGAACAAATGTACAGAAAGAGGACAAGCTCTGCTCCACAGACCACAGTTAAGACCCGACACAAAACTCGGAGGCTGGGCAAGTTCACAAACTCGTCACCACAGATCATTTCAGAAGTTGAGTCGGTAAATGTATTCCCCAGTTAACAACCAGTTGTTCGTGATCTTATAAGAGGATGAAGGGAAGCCTCTGAGGAGGCTGAGTCTCATAATCACCAATGACTCAATTTCTGAACCTTTTCCTCCAGTGCCTCCTGTTCTATTTTGAGGCACAGATAGCTTATAGCTCTTCCTTGAGATATGGCTTTGGGTGGTTAGATATATATGATTTATGAAGGTGATCCAACTTATGTAGTGCACTTTAAGAATAGAAAGGACTGGATGAAAACTATCTTCAGATAAGTAAGTATAAGAACTTCCATAACCAGTTCCCTGGAGCCAAACATGTATAGCAATATGGACAATAGTATGAGGTCATTCAAGAGTACAACACTGGAGTAAAGGAAGAAAGGAATGACCTTCATGCATGTTGTACAAATCCCAAAAACAACGGGGAAAGCTTATGTGAGAGCATTTGCAGGGAGCTAGCTGTTTGATATGGTCTCATTTGGGTTATATTCGCTTTTAACTTTTGTTCAGGATTCAAATATATTTACAAAACTACCACCGAACATCTTAAAAATTCAAACACAAACAACAATACATTTTACACAATCTCCAACAACTTTTTACTTTTTTATTTAACACAAATTTTCTCTTGACTTTTTTCACATAACTCCAATATTTTTTTATTAAACAATTACATCAAATTATTTATTTCTCCACTTTACACAAACACCAATAAAACAATATTCAACATAACTCTAAAATCTTACATTTTTACTCAAACCGAACATATGAATGTGCCCCTGAATGAGGCCAACAGTCTCCCTGCTCCAACGAGTTAAGAGCCTGTCTGGTAACGGTAAGTTTCTAAGCAAGCTGAAAGGCAGGGGAGAACCCAGTCTTAAAGAATCCCAAGCTAAGTTGATAACATTGAAACAATCAGGCTCTCTTAACTAGAATTGTTCGAACCGGAAGATTGGACCTCGCCATCATGCAGCCTAGAGTGTGAAGAAGCAGAAGTGAATGGCCAGACGTCATGCGAGTCAAGTGATTGAACAGTACCCGGGGAAAGAGGGAGGTCTAATCAGAATTCGCAAAGCTTGTCAAGGGATTCCAAAATGCGGGCCCTACTTGTTCTACCATTACACCAAATAAAAGAATTGCCTATGAACCCCAAATCCACCAGGCCGAAATTGAGTTGAAATTGGTATAGCCCATCCCGAGAGGTCGAAGTTATCGATCTCTGCGTTCACTCTCAAGAGGAATGGGTAATAAGAGGTGTTAGATGAATGGTTAGAGAATGATAAAACCTCCAGGTTGAGTTCAAGGGATATCACTTCAGGGGGAGGGGCAGTATAGGAATTAGGAGAAGACATTGTAAATTGAGTGATGGAAAATTCGGTAGAAAATGGAGAGGGGGTTGGAGAGGCTGAATAGGATGCTAGGTGCGAGAGGATGATGGTGTAAAAATGCCGAAAGAAGAGATACGAGATTAAGGGTGGGGCACTGCTAAGAGTAGAAGAGGAAAAGTAAGGCGGAGATGAGATAAAAGTAGGGGCTACAAAGAAAAAAAAGCTGGAGGAAGGTGATAGTTCCCGATCAGAACAGCAAACGATTAAAAAAAATAGTATTCTTTTCGGACGAGAATGTACTACAAAATTAGATAACTTTTTCTTCTCTCCTTCAAAGTCAACGTACATGTCAATTTAAATTACAATAACAACAAACTATCCTAAAAACTAGACAACAAGTTTGCGACAATTTAAATAAACTATTAACTTTTCTTAAACTTAAGACCACAACTTCCTAAAATAAAGACAATAACTGACTACAAAATATTAACTAACACATGCAAAACAGTCAACAACCACTATGATCAAGTCTTTAATAACCTAGCACTTCTCTTCTTTTACTCCCCTTAAAAGAAGTTAGGATAGTGGTCTATCAGAAAGGGAGAGGATATGGAGGCCTAGGCGGTTTTAAGATTGGGGATAAAGGAGGGAGGGGTAGAGGAGAGATAAGGGGAAAGAAAAAGTCACCAAGGGCAAGAAAGAGAGAGAGAGAGAGAATTTCAAGGAATATCACATAGATCCCATGTAAAACAAATACTTAGCATCCATCGACACTGACCTAATGTCCTAAACTAACAACTTCCCAAAGTCAGTCACGGCACCTCAAGGGGATCATACACATTTGCGGAATTACCCAAAAATAAGAAAATGCCACGGGAAGGGTGGAATCAAATAGGGTTCAGAGGATATTATCCCAATTTCCAAGGGGCAGCGGCTACCTTCTCAAAATCAAGCTGGGCACTCTGAATGTCTTCCTTGATTGCATCCACACGCATCTGCAACCTGGAACTTTCAACTTTTTTCCTCTCCATTTCTGAGTTGATTAATGCACGTTTTCCCTCTAACTCAGCTATCTGCTTAGTTATATTGACCATCTCGTCAGCCATTTCTGTTTTCTCACGATGATACTTAAATATCTTGCATTCAGCATCTTTTGACTCATTCACAATCTGCTCTTGCCTATCTTTAATGGACAGCAATTCGTTCATACGACCTCGTAAAAATGTAACATCAAACCCGTGCTTTTCCAAGTCAATAAGACTCTCCAAATATCCACAAAGAATGCTTCTGGATTGATCTAAATGCAACTTGGATATTTTCTCAGCCAAACTAGCAAAAGTTACCATATTACCAATAGCCAATCCCTCACGGTATTCTTCTTTAGATGTACCCAGAGGATGAAAATGTGGATCTTGTGGCATCATTCTGAATATTTCCATAGATTCAAGGGTCTTCCAGAGCAGTGAACTCTTCAGAAATGGCAAGCTTCTATTCTCATTCAAAACACAGCCACCTGTGTCATCAGCCGCAGGAACTTGCTGCATGATGTCAACTTGTCCTTCACTTGCATCATTGCACTCAACTACCGTCCTACCAGGTGATAGCCCTATCAAGAAAATGAATACATTCAGAACAAAATACTATGACAAGGGATGGATTCGTATGTCAAACTAGCTTACTTGACTCTTTGACACTTGTTGGACAATGGAACATTCCACCAAACCATGTTGACAGAGGCCGATCATCATCATCCATATGGCTGGATGATTCAACAATAGCCATGCCAATATCATCTGACATGCAATTTGTCCCAGAAACGTGAGAGTCTACAAAATGCAAGCTATGGCTTCAGTTCCCAACATCATCAGCTGTACAACAGGTTTAGCAAATATCCCTCCGGTTCCAAATGTAGTTTCGAACCAAGAGGAGGTGTGTGTTGGGGGGGGGGGGGGGGTTTAAAATGCAAAAAGACAAGAACAAGAAATCGTCAAAAAAAAAAGGCCCAAGAAAAATTTGTCATGCCAAATTTTGGGGGGAGTGCTTTACTAATCCACCTGGTCTTTCCAACAATCTATCCTAATCGATGTCAAGCTTTTTTACAAGTTTGAATATGGTGAAGCAGCATGCAGGATAATTTATGTTGTTGGTACATACTTAACCATAGTCACCTTTTCCAAGGAAACATATCCCACACAAATGAACGAACATAATACTCTATTTAAGGGTCACAGAACCATGAAAGAGGAGCCGCAGAGTGCCAATAGCAAATTTCCAAGATCGTTCACTCTGCTAGGCCTTGTCAGCTGTAAAATGAAGGATAACGGAAACATACTCGTACCACACCAAAAGTCAAAACATCACAATCAGTCCCCCCTGCTAACCTTACATTCAGATTATTTGAAGGTTTTCTGCAATTTTTTTCCTACTGGATCCCCCCCCCCCCTTTTTCTTTTTCCTATTGGTGCTAGTTCGAAATTGTCACTTAATCACTATCCTTTAAGCCCATTGTTTGGTTAATTATAACCTTTTGGTCTCTGATAAGCTTCAGAAACTCTTTACCAAGGGCCTGAAAAACGGAACTAAGGTTGTACACTCCTCATACCTGTAGATTTCCCCCCAGTAAACATATCTGAAGCACCTCCATGGGTTGGATGGTCTTCCATAGAAGACCCATCAATAACATCTCCAACTCTATTCTGCCCCTTACCTACAATAAAGAGCACAGCGGTTTTTGAAGGAACAGTGAAAAATGCAGCCGACTATGGCTTGAAGCTATTATTTACCTTCCTCTGAAACTTCTGAGATAGAGCTCACTACTTTACGGGGTCTTCCTCTCTTTCTTTTAGTACTGTTTCCTCTAGATTTCTGCTGATCTATGTCCTGCACAATAATAACAAGCCTCATAGCTAATACTAGTGGGCTAAGTCACAAACAGAATAAGAGAAAGACAAATCACCATGGTGGACATTCCACTAAATGTATTACCATGTCTATACATAGACCCAAGCTATGTAGCAGATAAGCCAAACTTGAATCATTAGGAAGTTGAGATGACACAACCTGGTATTAATAACTTATTTTAGATAATATCAAAAGAAAATCATCGTCCAAACTCGAATCCTTTAACACTTCCTGTTCATCCTCTTTCCACATATTCAAACAGAAGGTTCTAAGTCACAAAACAAAATCATAATGCCATAGAACTCCTCGTTGGTCTTTTCAAAAGTTCCTCTACCTTTTTTTTAATCTAATTTTGTTACAAGTAATTTACTCCATCCAAATCATCTTCATTCAAAGACCGACACAGACCCATTCGAGTGAGCATGTACACAGAAAAATATACTCATCAGTGTGCCCACCATACTCGAATGGCTATCAACTTTGCCTACAAAGAGTGACATGTTGATTACACCTCACCTAGATTCCTGTGTCTTTTTCTTTTTCTTTTTTTCCCTGATTATAAGAATTTTTTTTTACCTCTTTCTGGCACAATACACCTCAGATTCACATATAATGCTGAGTTGTGACGTAAAAAGGATTAATCTCAGGAAAACACTTACTATGGACCTATCTCCAGTTAAATGATTTGCATTCATCTTCTCAGTTGAAATCTGAGAACAGTTTCCAGAGTCTGAACGCCCCATCCCCTTAGCTTCTAACCCTAGGATGACAGGCATTTCAGGCTCTTTCCTTATACCCTCCAGGACAATTTCTTTTGTAGTTCCACCACCTGAAGTATGCTTCTTACCTGCATGAGATTAAACATCAAGGTTCCTTCTATAAAATTCCAATCGGTGCAACATTTATTCATGACCATATATACCTGCTGCAGAAGATGGTGGGCTTTTAACTTGTGATTTTGTAGATCTTCCCTTCCTTTTTACAGGACTTGTTTGGCCGTTCAAATCCCCAAGCTTCTGCTGCTTATTCTACCGCACAAGGAAATGAAGAAAATGTCCTCGTAGGGGATATCATGTCATGCAAGGAACAAAAACTGAAGAGCAATAGCATATTATCATTGCTCTTCAAAGTAATAAAGACGATAAAACGCATTCTAGGATAGATTACTCCAAATCATGTCGTCCTTGCTGGAAATCTTATATAGCAAAATTGCATCGTAAGCAATGCCAACCTCAACTAAGCCAACTGAACCAGGTTCCAATGAAACTTTTGCAGGTCTAAATATGTTTTTGATTCTGTTATACGTTGATCTAATTCCTCCACGTATTCTGTGGCACTCATGTCAGGAGGTATTGTTTCCAAGCGTAGATGAAAACAGAAACATATAAATGCAAATCCAAAATACAATGCAAATACAAGAGCTTGCATAGATAGGGCCAATGCGGCAAAGCTCATGAAGTATCCATTTATGCTGTTATTAAAGCCTCAGCGCCAAAGGTCACATAGCGTCTTCTAATGCTTGTCTAATTCTTTAATTTTTTCTTCATTCCTTTAATAAAGAAACATGTATTGGTGAATCTATGGCAGTCCATGTGTTCAACACCAATCATCAGCCTCCCAGTAAAAATGAAACGAGGAAAACGCCATATTCTTTGTTTCCTTGCCGTAACCCACGAGAGCTACTAAAAAAGCCTTCCGGACATCCATTGACAATCACCGAGAATTTCACTGAAGACACACAAAACAAAATCCACCTACACCATTTTTCTCCAAATCCACACCTACGCAGCATATACAAAAGAAAATTCCAGTTAACATGATCATAGACCTTCTGAATGTCCAACTTACACAACATTCCTGGCACTCCCGACCTCAACCTGGAATCAATGCACTTGTTGGCAATAAGAACCGAATCCAAAATCTGCCTACTTTTGACAAAAGCATTCTGCGTAGGAGAAATAATCTTCCCCAAAAGAGGCTTCAACCTGTTGGCCAACACTTTGGCCAAGATCTTATACACACCCCCCACAAGGCTAATGGGGCGAAAATCCTTAAGCTCAACAGCTCTCGGCTTCTTGGGAATGAGGACAATAAAAGAGGAGTTAAAACTCCACACAAATTTTCCTTCCCTAGCAAACTCATTAAACATCGACAAAACATCCTCCTTAATAACCTCCTAAACTTGAAAGAAAGCAATAGAGAACCCGTCCGGACCCGAAGCTTTGTCACCATTAAAACTATGCACCACCTCAGTCACCTCTTCCACCTCAAAAGGTCTTTCAATCCACTTTGCCTCCTCCGCCGAAAAGCAATCAAACTCTAGCCCATCCAATGAGGTCACTCAAACGATTCCAAGAATAAGGAAGAATAGAACTCCACAATCGTCTCAGAAATCCCTGAAGGATCCTCCACCATCAAGCTCGAGATCGAGTTGGCTCTCCTATTAGAATTCGCAACATTGTGAAACTTTTTTGTACATCTATCTCCCTCCTTGAGCCAAATGGCTCTAGACTTCTGCCTCCAACTAACTTCCTCCAAATCAATCATATTATTCAGCTCCCTGGAAATCTCCACCCTCCTTTCCAAACCCTCATCATCAAGGCTACCCCCCTCATCTAAGCCATCCAAAGACGCAAGCTCATTCAAAAGAGCCGATTTCCGAATGTTCAAATCTCCAAACACTTCCCGATTCCACATTTTAAGATCCAATTTCAGCGCCTTTAACTTGGAGAAAAGCACAAAACTGGGAGACCCCCAAAAGTGATAACCCTGCCACCACTCCTTAACCATGCCAACAAACCCATCCACTTTGAGCCACATGTTCTCGAAGCAGAAAGGCTTATTAAGGCCACCAAATCTCCCGCTCTCCAACAAGATCGGATAATGATCCGACAACAAGCGGGGAAGTCTCCTCTGAATCAACTCCGGATACAACGACTCCCAACTTGGATTAACGAGAAAACGGTCAATCCGAGACCAAGACTGATGGGATCTACCGTTAGACCAAGTGAAAGAGCCACCTGTCAAAACGAGATCCACCAACTCCCAACTCGGATAAAAAATCCGAAAACTCCGTCATGGCACTCCTAACGCCCCCCTCCCGAACGCTCGCCGGGGAATCGAGTCACATTAAAATCACCACCAATGCACCAAGGAAGATTCCACCAACTATACACCCCAGCCAATTTATCCCACAAAAGCCTCCTACATCCATCGTCATTGGGACCATAGACCCCCTGAAAATAGCCACTGAACCTCATGATCAACATTCTTAAAACCAGAGAGATGGAAAATACCCCAACGCAAGACTCAATCAGCTCCCTACATCGAGAATCCCAAAGGCACAACACCCTTCTCGACGCACCATCAGCCTCCAAGCAACACCAACACACATGAGGCCCGCCCCACAAACATCTCACCAAGGCATGAGACACCACCGCAACTTTGGTCTTCTGAAGGCACATCAGACCTCCTCACATTCCAACTAATGATTCTAGGCTTCATAAATAATTCACAAGCGCCCTCCCGACTTTCCTACTCCTCCTAGAACTAAAGGCACTTCCATCATAATTAACAGAACATTCCAAAGATTTTAATTCTCTAACCAACTTACCTCTAGATTTCCCGAAAGGCCTACTGCCCAACTCCTTCTCCTTTTCCAATGCTGCAAAGAGTTCCAACAAATCTTCCTCATGCCCATCACACGAAACCCTACTATATGTCTAAATGACGAGATCATCTCCAAGACCCAAAATGATGGAGTCGCCCCCTCCTCACGAACTGAATTCAGGTAAACAATTTGCAGCGGCTCCGCAGACTCCTCTGCTCTCCTACCTTCGAATCTGACTAACTACCCTCCAGACAACACTCCCAAAGCCGAGCTTACCCCATGCCATAGGATGGAGGGAAAAGATCCTGCTGCACAGGACCCGCAGAGCAGACATCACCTAGACCTGGAGAGCAACCAGCCACATGCCTCTCATCCAACCCAACCACCTCCTTCTCAACCAAACTCACGTTGGAGCAAACCAGAACACCCACAGAACTACCATCATCACACGTACCAGGCTGGCCCACCTCCGAAACTCCAGAACAAATGCCCCCCGATAGAGACTACCTTGGTCGGCGAGAACCCATAAGGTCCCAGGGCCTCCACGGCCACAACAGCCTTCTCGGGAACCTCCTCACCCATCGCCGGCGACAACCCAGTATTACCCGTGGCCGCCACAACCTCGACAGCCCTCACTGGAACATCCGTCCCCATCGCCGACGCCAATCCACTAGATCCCAAGGCCACCCCAGCCACCACCGGCTCCACGAAGGCAGTCTCCCCCTTCGCTGGCAAGGTCAAGTCCTCCATCGAAAGTCCCGAGTCAGCCGCGGCGAGAATCTGCCTAACGACACACAGCCCAGGCGACGATGAAGCAGACACAGGCCCTTTAACGCACGTCGTAGCCCTCTGGGGAGATGGATAAGAGACAATAGTGGGCCCAGGGCCCAAACCGCACCCCACACTCCTATCCAATAAAGACCTCGGCGAGCCCAACCCAGAAGAAGAGCTCGGGCAGTTTGTTTGTGAAGGCTGTTGGGCTTTAAGAGTAGAACCGCAAACCAGACAATGCATTGGAGGTCGAGGCTCCACCTCCAAGTATTTGTTTTTAACCCGCTCCATGAGAAGATCCAGCTCACCTCTGATACTTAATAAATGCTCCCAGATCACGCCTGTTGGAAAACGTAAGGCGCCCTCTTCTGCATGCAGCAACCACAAGACGACATAACTTCCGCCACCTTCGTCTCCAGAACGGTGGCCTGAACTATCTGAGCGAAGGAAGAACCTTGCCTGATCTTCGAAACCCCATGACTCACCCTCTTACGCCTGAGTTCACCAAGGACGGAGATCAGCTCCTCACAAGCCGAAGCAAACGACTTCCACCCACTCTTCAGTCTCCCCTCAGGAATGATCACTGCCCCACGTCTACGACGATCACCAAATTCTGCAAGGACCATGTAGTTGTCGTGCTTATTAAAGCAACGTTGGGCCAAGAAAGCACGCGTAGACTCATTGAACTTCTCTGAAAAATCTCTGACTTCCTTAGAATCCACCAGTTTACCAACCAAGTTTGCCAGCCAAACCACAACGAATCTACCAAAGCGAATCGAACTCTGAGACTTCCTGCTCTGTTCCGAGAGAGTAACTATGCCAGAAGAGCTCACTGAAAACTGAATAGACTTAGCTTCTATCGATAGACTATGGAAAAACGCCATAACCCCCGAGAGAAATATTGAACACGACACCAACAGAGAGCAGACAACACTAGGACCAGAAACAGGATCGGAAAAGCACACTAGACAAGAGAGACACGAGAGAGAACCCATACGCGAGAGAGTATGATCCTTAAACCTCATTAAAACAATATAAGTCAAAAGGCTGATAAGCTCTATAAAAATGCATCTCGTACTGCCATGAGACCTGGGAGAGAGTGTGGTTGGGGAGGATGGCTCGAAGGTTGGCGGGGTGGAAGAGAATGTATTTATCCAAGGGTGGTAGGATCACTTTAATTAAATCTAATCTTTCTAGCCTTCCGACGTATTTTCTTTCTCTTTTTCCTCTTCCAGTTGTAGTTGCTAAACGTTAGGAGAAATTGCAACGTGATTTCTTGTGGGGCAGCGATGAGAATGTTAACAAATTTCATCTTCTCAAGTGGGACACGGTGTGTTCTCCAGTGAAACATGGGGGTTTGGGTTTGAGGAGGTTATTGCTTTTTAATCAAGCATTGTTGGGCAAATGGTTATGGCGGTTTGCTCATGAGAGGGATAGTTTTTGGATGAGGATTATTGTGGCTAAATATGGTGTTCAGGATGGTGGTTGGTGTACGAGGTACGTGCATGGCTCATATGGTGTCAGCTTGTGGAAACATATTTCTAAGGGGTGGGATGCTTTTTCTGAGCATATTTGTTATGTCGTGGGTTCCGGGCATAATATTAGTTTTTGGAAGGATCGTTGGTGTGGGGATACACCCCTTTCTATTTCTTTCCCCACTGTTTTCTCTTTATCTCAGTTCCCTCTTGCTCGGGTGGTTGATTGCATGGAAGTTGGATCTAACAGGTGGAATGTTCAGTTTACAAGATGTGCTAATGATTGGGAGTTGGAGGAGTTTATGTATTTTTTCAGCACTCTTTATGCAAATGTGGTTAGGAGAGGGGGTTTTGATAAGATGGTTTGGTTGGGGTCTAAAGAGGGTGGTTTCACTGTTAAATCTTTTTATGCTTTTCTTCGTGGTGTTAGCTCGGTTTTGTTTCCTTGGCGCGTGGTGTGGAGGTCCAAAGTCCCCACAAAGGTTGCATTTTTTGTGTGGGAAGCGGTGCATGGCAGAATTTTGACAATTGATAATTTACGTCGAAGGGTCTTTGTATGATTGATTGGTGTTATTTATGCAGAGGAGCTGCAAAATCTGTTGAACATTTGCTTCTTCATTGCTCGGTGGCGAAAGGATTGTGGGATTTTGTTCTCTGTATCTTTCAGCTTTCGTGGGTTATGCCTCGAAGGGTGGAGTATGTTTTGCAATGTTGGAGACGGATTTTTGATGATCCATTGGCTACAGTGATTTGAAAGATGATTCCTTTCTGTGTTTGGTGGTGTTTGTGGCGAGAGCGCAATCACTGTTGCTTTGAGGATTCTGCTACTTCTTTGACTCAGTTGAAGGACATGTTTTTACTTTCCCTTTACTTTTGGGCTACTGCTGTCACGGGGGGGGCCTTTTTTAGATTTTGTCGATTTCGTTAGCTACTTTATTTGTATGTTTTGAGTGAGTTACGTACAGCCTTTGTACTGTTCTCACTCTCTTTCTTCTCTTCTTCTTTTTCTCTAATAATATTAGAAGTTATTCATCAAAAAAAAAACTCTAAGTGAAGATAATAGAGGTCGCAGTTTATTTTCAGAAATAAATACTGTAATTAAGCAACTGTTTCTTTTCTTTCCCTAAAAAGCTCTTATGTCCAGATATTCATTTTTGTCTTGATCAAAATTTTAGGATAGAATATGATAATACATAGACTAGGACTACAAGAGTAGATTCAACTTACAAATTTTGGTTCCCCAACAAGGCCCTCAACTTTAGCAAAAGGTTGATTCCCGTCGATGTTCGAGTCTCTAGTTTGTTTACCTCGACTACTTGGATTAGCCAATCCAGAAAGTACTTTCTTTGATGATTTGCTTCGATTCTTCCTTAACTGACACGCTGTAGCTGATGATGCATCCTTTGCAGTATTCCTTATTTTGAACTTTCTCGAAGGATATGACTCCATAGAATTACAACTAGAGGTGGATAGTTTCATTTTCTTCATGCTTGGCGTCAAGGCATAACTAACTACTTTACTGTCTTCAGGATTTGACTGGTCCATCAAATTTTTCACAGAATCTGTAGAAGGAGGTGTTCTCCCATCCATGACATCCTTCGGAACACCTAAACTTTCAACTTGAACAGTTACCTCAGGGTTACTTGTGTTCTTACGAGCATTGCTCATGTGGTCTTGAATATCTGAAGCAAACAATACTTCCTGAAACAGAATCCTGTTGTTTAAGCTACCAATAAATCTAATTCATTCATGCCACTCAAATTTATAATATAAATTCATAGGTGATGGCATAAAGGGTGGCAAGCACTCTTTAGCCCAGTAGCTTTGCGACACACTGGAACGGGAGGGAGAACACTAATGTATCAAACCCCTTATTGTTTTACAGATACAAACAACTTATCTATAAAGCCAGTTCACCAAGATGCATCCACACCTATAGCAAGATATTGGATTGATTCCAATGTTATGATTCTCAGCAAACATTTTAATATAAAAAACAACTTCATGGATGAAACCCATCCTATCAAGTGTACCCATCCTCCAAATGTATCAACTAATTGGCTGCATGCATTGTATCATATAAAAAGACAACTTTTCTGCACCTTTGCACTGAATAACATCTTGCCATGGATGCTGAGGAAACAAAATAAAGCCCATTTAAAAAAGAGAAGGGAGACAAGACATTTGCAGCTTAGTCAATATTTTGCAGAAGAAGAGATCAAAATATACAAAAGCTAGCACAAAGCATAACAAAATTGTCCACCGTTTCTATATCAACCCAAACTCATTACACTCGAACACCCCCACCCCCCAAAACCAAGAGAGAGAAAGAGAGAGGAGAGGAAAATGAGACAATACCTGATATCCACTAACCCATTTCCCATCTTTCCATTCCACATGAGGCCTTATTTCAGATAAATTGATTACTCTATGCTCATTTGGATGCTTGAAAGAGACAATGTACTCTGTATCAGTCGGACAATTGGTAATCACACCTGCCCGCCAAGCAAAGTCACAAAATGCATCCACTTTTTCCAACGGGCCATATTTTCTGTCTGCCTGAGGAGGTGGAGGAGGAGAAAGCCGAATATGGAGGAAATCTACGGTACTCTTATCATGCTTAACCCCATCATCTTTACTAAAGCACTTGTACTTCACCAAAAATGTGTTATCCGTATCCTCTTTAAGGACAATTGCAGGGAACCATGCATCAAATAAATTTTCTTTTTTGATATTGACTTCTACATCCATTCCTGTGCTAAACATCGACCCTGCATTTTTCTTTAGAAATCAAAATAGCCAATCAGGCAAATGGTATCAAGTTAATGAAATAATGCAGCTATAGCAACAAAAAGTAAGCAAATTAGAATTAGGAGATCTGGAGGTTCCAAAACATACAAAGGAAGTGCTCAGCAGATAATTTCACAAAGACACAAAACTGAGACACGGGTGAACGAAAGCAAATTCGGAAGGTACATCATACAAATATGAACATGCAGACATATATTAGTAAATACATATGTTAGAAATCTCATATATCAGCAGCAACATATGGCAGAGCTTTCGTTCATTCTGAAAAGCAACATGCAACGGAGCCATTCACATTTTTTAGAACAACTATACATTCCGCACTGTTGAACACTGCATAAGTCAACAACGTTAGTATGAATGACACTTTTCATGACCAAACTCCCTTAAGACCCCAAAATCGCACGATTAGAAACCATGAGTATTAAGAAGATACCGTACCCATCGAGAGATGCACACACGAAGTAGATGAACACACGAAGTCCTCTTCATAAATCACAACAACCCATTAGTAAAAAGAACCTATGATTTTTAACAGAGAAATACTCATCAAATGAAATGGCACCTATATTGTTCCAGCAATTAACATACACAACTTGCCAAAAAAGATATAAGATACACACAATATTAATACCAATCGAACTTTAGTGGATAAATTGAAGACAAAACCATACTGCAATCATATGAATGAGCATTCCCCAGATTATCTAGACCAGCACTTTTTCACAAACCCAGAAATGGACACACATTAACAAAGATCAAATTTTGCACCCAAAACTTAGTAATAAGTAAAAAAATCTTCGACTTTAAACCCAAAACCCCTGGAAATCCGAAGGACGTACCTGCTTCTCAGGCCGAACCCACTTTCCATTGTCCCACTCTAGGTGCAACCTCAAATCTTGTCGGTGAAACTCAATCACATCCGGTGGCGGGTTCTCGAAGAAAACCCTGTACCGCGAATCTCGCAGTACCTTCACGACCACACCAGTCCACCACCCGTCTCTGCAATACGCACCAACAACCTCGCCTTCCTCCAAAACCTGGGCAGCTACCAATTCTTTGGGAGGCAAAGGCCTTACAAAGTCATGGTCAACATCCTCGATCAGTTGGTCGCACCCGTCGTCGGTGACTAAGGTCCGGTACTCGACCTTGGCCTTCTTGTGCTTATTGGGTACGGAGGGCTCGAGCACGGTGGCCAGGTACCACGAGCCCTTAAACCCTGGTTCGTCGCTGCTCACTTCGACCTCGGAATTTACACTGTAAAACTGGTCCGACTCGCCGCTGCCTTCGAAGGTTACCATTTTGCAGTGAAGTGCGAGTGTGCGTGTCTGAGAGAGAGACAACGCCCGGGCATGCTTTTCACGGTCAAATGTGAGAGAAAGTCACAGACAGTATGGCTTCGGGGAAATGGGGGGGGTGTATCTATAATGTATCCTGATTTTTTTTATTTGTAAAAAAATTTCAATCTCACTCTGTATGATTAGCTATTAAACCAAATGCAGAGCGATCCAAATACCGATAAGTTTATTGGAAATTGATAATTTAGTTACTAAATTTTAAGTATCTACGACGATTTAGGTCAGGTTTTATTTTTTTTCATTTTTTTACTATATAGTCATTGAAAATATATAGTTGTGACAATCTGGTCTTTTCGTCAAACTTTCGTTAAATTTTTAACCGGAATAACGGTCGACCGATTTGTTTACCATTGCGGCAACGGTAACTTGTAGCGATCATGTATCAATCGCTTTCATGTAGCGGTCAACCGCTACATGAAACGATTGAACGGTACATATAGCGGTTGACCGCATTCTATTCTGTTAAAATTAGCTGAGATTTGACGGAAAGACCAGATCGTCACAACTATATATTTTCATTGACCATATAGTAAAAAAATGAAACATAGTGACTAAATAGTCAGAGTGCTATAAACCTAGTGACTAAATTGTCAATTTCCCAAATTTATTAAGGCTAAATTATTTCTCAAGTCCATGAAATTTGACGTTTTCTTGGATTTGTTATCAAGATTCAATTTTTCCTAAAAATATTACTGGAGTTTAGTCTCATTTCCATACATATTTTGTCATTATCTTAATGGACGGAAAACGTGGCTAACGGCTTATATATGGAACTAGACAGCTCGATTAAAAAAGAAATCCCGTTCAATCACAATATAACACGTATTATTAAATAAGTAAAAATCAAAAATATTTTAACAAAAATAAAAAATTAATAAAAAATATAATTAAAAAGTATTACCTTAAGAGTATTAAATTAAAACTTTGTTTACCGGATCAGCATATCTGCATCCACCCATACCACAGGCCATGCATGTATTTAAGCCCCTTTTTTTTTTAATAAAATGACAACTCCAACAACTAAAGTAAGCTGCCAACACGACGTATCTCTTGTTACAATATCATTTGGTCCCAACATGAAGGTTCTTTGTTTGGCTGTAAATTACTTTGTTTTATAAAGCAGTTTTCCAATGCATTATGTTTTTGTATCGTATTTTAATTTTTCGTATTTGGTTGTTACATTAAAAATATTTTTTAATATTTTTGACATATGTTATATTTTTGTAATTTTATATGATTAATAAACTTAATTTTTAACATCAATTTGAAATAAAATATTCAAGAAAGTATGAAATGAGTCGGATTCCTTTGAATGTATTGGTTTTTTCGGGTTCATGTTTCAAATCCGACCTCGACCCCGAAAAAAGTTGAACAGTTTTGTTTTGAGACACGAACATGAACCTTATTTTTTTCAAGTTCATGTTTCAAAACCCGACCTCGACCAAAAAAAAAACTAAAATCGTCAGTTAGGTTTTTTTGAATGCTTTAGTTTCAGGTTAGTGACCCGAACACGAACCTACTTTACTCGGGTTCAAATTTCAAAATCTGACCCCAACCATTATGTAATTTGACCAGTTTGGGTTGAACCGGGTCGATTTCGAGTTAGGAGGTCGGGTCATTAGTTTTTGGCCACCCCTAAAATAGGGCAACGGGTCAGAAAAAAAAAAAAGATTCAATAGTTTCAAAATATAAACCACTTTCGAGAAAATGAAGATATCTTTTACGAGGCTCTCCAAACAGTCGAAAGTATGAAAAATATTTTTTAAAAATTAAAATACTGTAAAACAAACTTAGCCTAATGAACTATTTTTGTGTTTTCTCTCTAAGTCCTCAGCATAGTAACTCTTCGTTCGGAACCAAATCCGTATAAGGTTTCCAAGTAGCAAGGCTGCATTGCGCATTGACCACTGAGAATTGGATGCATAACTGTTGCGGATCAGACCAAGGGGATGTTTGAGGGTGAAAATTTTGGGTATTGGGGTTTGAGAAATATTATAAAGTAAAGATATATTATGAGAGTTGGTGAAAAAGTAAAGAGAGAGAAGATTTTTAATAAGTATTATAATAATAAAAAATTATGTAGTAAATTTTTTATGATTAAACCTAAATTTTTGGACCCAAATATTTAAACCCCAAACATACCCCAAAGGTCAGGGAAAAATCGTCATCAACTCCGCTTCGGGACAATATTGGACACGCGCAACCCAACTGTATTGCTGTCGACTTCTCGTACGTGTCGTTAACGGTCTCTTAACTTCATGCACAAAATTCACCTTCTCCACTAAAATATTTAAACATAAAAAAATTCACATCGGTTTAAAATTTTAAAAAATTCAACACAAATTCCAGCATTCTGTTTTTGGCCTAAATGTACCTACAGAAACCATATGGAAATGTTATAAATATGCTTATATGGTAACAAAAGTAATTTTTAAATCATTGTAATAATGTTTCCGTAAAAAAATATCTCCTAGTCAGTCTCGATTTTGAAAATTAATAGGAATTGGTGACTTGGCAAGTGTAAGCCATGTATTAACGAATTATATTAGGCCACGTGTAATCTTGGGCCCACCTTTGTTTTATCTGATGTCCAATCATTATCACATCATTTAAATAAAGTCACGTAGACTGAAAAAAAAAAACTCAAAAATAGAGTAAGTTCAACGACGTCATATGCACATGGTCTTCAACATACTCACTCCCTCGAACCCCTAAGTCTTTCTCCCCTAAAATTTCCTTCCCAGTGACGAAAATTGTTTACTCTCGAACCCCTAGCATATTGGATCAACATCTTCCCTCTACCCTTGAACCCCTAATTCATACTGTAATTTCTTGAAGAGCTTACAAATTGTTACTTACTCTTCCGTCTTATCAGCTCCAGTTAGTTTTTGAAGCAGAGACTGACGAAAGGATTTTTTTTATTAGAACATTACCATAAGAACCTAAAAATAGTTGTTGTTACTATAAAGACATATTTGCAACATTCTCATACCACATGATATTTGTGCATTTAAGCCAGTTTTTTATACGCATTTCAACACTTTTTAGTACCAAATCTAATATTTTTTTAAAAAAATTATATCAATTCCTCTATTTCTACCTACACTCTCATATAGACTCTAATAAAAATTCAATTTTATATTATATTTTTAAAAAAATCAATTTTATATTATATTTAAAAAATTCAATTTTTTATAAAATTTAGTGAAAAATAATTTAGATAATATTTACCAATCAAAATTTTGAATTGAGATAAATTAGAGTTTTATTAGATTTTAAGAAAAAATAATAAAAAATGAAATTGTATGAGTGGCGAAAAAAAGAAGAGACTATTTTAATCATTGTAAATTTGTAGGCACTATTTAATAAAAAAATAATAATTTAATAAAAGAAGAAAAATTATTTTATCAAAATTTTAGACACTACTTATTATCAAATATCTTTAAAAAAATGTTCACCGACAAATTTTATTTTATTTTAATTTTTTTCAACCCAAGCTAAATCCTCGCCATTGGCGAACCCAAACGCTGCTCTAACAATGGCGTCTCTAACAGCCACCGGATTGCCTAGATCCCCAATTTTTCCCCCCAAAATCCCATCCCAATCGCACCAATACCCGCAGTTAATATGTCTGGCACAACCCCGACTAGCCCCTCAACGAAGGGTCTTTTTGAGGACTGCCACGAGGGCCTCGAACCCAACCGCACCCAGTGGCTCTTCGCCAGGACTGTTCTCTGCCCAGAAATTCGAGCTTACCGCTCGAAACGTGGACTTGGTTCTCGAGGATGTTCGGCCTTATCTCATTTCTGATGGTGGAAACGTCGACGTTGTGTCTGTCGAAGACGGCGTCGTATCTCTGAAACTCCAAGGTAGTTTGGCCCTTTGTTTTCTCGCTCATAAAATTGAGTTTGAAGAGAGGTTATTGTTGAGCTCTTGAATGGCATAGCCTTTGTTTTGTTGATGTGGAGTTTTTTTCTTTTTCTTTAGTCTTACGCATGGGGGATTGTCATGAGCGAGGAAGAAATCAGTTTGATGAAGGTTAAGATCCTCGTGTAGGATCACAAGCAGTATCTTGTGTAGCCATGGTTCATGAAACCACCATTTGAGTGTTTTTTTTTTATATAAGCTACCATTTAGTGTTTAATTTTTATATGTTTGTTTCTCTGGTTCGGTAGTGGGTGGTATAGATGAATATGTTACTTGTTAAAGGAAGTAGGACGCCGTGCTTGAGGTTTTCGTTGGTTCACTGTGATTGTAATGGATGTAGCAGGTCATAGTACTACTACTGAACTAAACGCCATTATGAGAACTCTTATTATGACGAATGATTTTGTTATCCCACAGGGTACTTTTAGAATTTTGGTTCAGTGGTTTATTGTGTCTATCATTACATCAAACATTTTGACATGAAATATGTGATTCTGAAGCTGCCAGTTTGGGTAAAGGTCTAATGGTCCAAACTCTTATATGCTATACTGGACTATTAGATCTTGAAGCCTTTAGCCAAATATCTCTTCTCCATTGGATAATTAAGAACCATTAATATTGGCATCGCTATTTTTCTGAAGCTGCCAGTTTGGGTAAAGGTCTAATGGTCCAAACTCTTATATGCTATACTGGACTATTAGATCTTGAAGCCTTTAGCCAAATATCTCTTCTCCATTGGATAATTAGGAACCATTAATATTGGCATCGCTATTTTTCTGAGTTGGTTCCTTGAGTGATCTTGATCCGAGATACGCAAACTGGATGACAGTTCTGCTGTGGCACCTCCATATTTGATATATTTGGGAGAAAGGGGGTTGGGAGGTGGGGTTGGTTGTAACTCTGCAGCAGCTCATTATATAACTCTGATTGGTAGAGCCATGTGCGTCCAGGTTATTTGGAAAGATGGACTAACAAGATGGGCCTTCAATTGGAAGTTTCCATCATTGAGAGATAGGGGAAGTGAAATAATATGGGTTAATTTAGTTAATGCTTTTCGTTTCCATTCTGCTGAATGCATAATTTGTATAAGTTTGAAAGGGTATAGCACAAACCTATAATCGAATTACACCCAGCTGAGACTTGTGCGACATTCAATTAATATGCAGGGGCATGTGAGAGCTGTCCTAGCTCAACAACTACAATGCAGATGGGCATCGAGCGAGTACTAAAGGAGAAGTTTGGGGATGCAGTGAAGGACATTCGTCAAGTATATGATGAGGAAGTAATGGATACAACGGCTGAGGTGAGTTTTATACACACATTAGATAAGGAAACAAAGATGTTAAGAAATGAGTTGATTGCATGGAAGGATAAAAGATAATGATTCTTCTAGATGCTCTTGAACTGCAGGCGGTAAATGGTCATCTTGACATATTGAGACCAGCCATCAAGAACTATGGTGGGAGTGTGGAAGTATTGTCTGTTGAAGAAGGGGAGTGCCTAGTAAAGTACGTGGGGCCTGAGTCCATTGGAACAGGAATTAAAGCTGCAATTAAGGAGAAATTCCCAGATATTGTGAATGTGGGGTTTACTGAATGAGGTGTTAACAACTTTGGAGGTCAGGTAGTAAGGTTATACAGCATATTCCATTGGGCCCGGGATAACTTCGTTGGACCTGATGAAGCTGCAACCTCTGAAGCCAACTTGTCCAGAAATTTTATTACATATAGCAGATGTAAAATTGCAACCTCTGAAGCCAACTTGTCAAGAAATCTCATTACATGTAGGAGATGTAAAACGGCGAATGCAATTTATGTCTCGTATTGTATCAAATATCCTACATTGTATCTCTGGTCGTCGTTTACACTGGCGGTCAGTGCACGGTTAAAAAAAAATTTCCTTGCTTAAAATTATAAACTCAAATTCGGTGTTGTTCTGCATGAATTTCCCTGACTATTGCTACTCTGTACAAAGTATTGTTCCAAACTCCAAATTGGTTCTTTTGGGTAGACAGATGCTCAAGTAAATTTACGGAGAACTATTACTTGGATACCATTATGGTGCAGATTGCTCACTTTCGAAAGCTCTGAAGTAGTTGTGACTGTTGGAATGCCTTAAAAATAAGTCAAGAGTTAATTCTTTATTCAAAATATACTAATTTGATCCAGAAGATGTTTTTTTTAGTATGTTTGATTTATTGCATATCAATGTCATATATACTTCACAAATTAAACATATGATAAAGCCTCCATTCGGGAGTTTGACTTAATTTCCTTTCTCTTAAGCTTTGGCTCGAGTCGTGAGTCCTGACAAATATATTTATCTAGGAAGACTACTTGTCTGTCTCGGCAGCAATACTTGATTTCAGCCAGCGTGATAAGTTGATCAGAAATGGTGTGTAAACAAAATAGCAAGTCGCCGTCCAGCTTACTAATCCCTGCACTCAATAGAAATCACGTATGTTTCAGAAGAACGAAGGATTTATGGAAATTTAGCCCTCAGTCGGTTCTATTCTCAATACCTGGCCGAAGATTTCTATGTTTGCTTGTGGATAATACCAGAGGTGGAAGGACCTGAATATAATCATCACACAGCTCCATCAACGCCTATGGCTAATATCAGTTCATATCCGGTGACAAAAAAAACACAGAACGAAACAGCCTTACTTCATTAAGGGAATCTCAGCCAGTGGGCAGCCAACGCCAATGATGCATGCGAGAGAGAAGCCAAGCCAAGTCCTGTCCAGGGAAAACCAGATGAACTCTGCTGCTGCAAATAAGATGTAAGCCTCTATATTGTCTGCTACTCCCGCTTTATAAAGTTTAGGCACTCAATTCAATAAATAGCACTAGTGCTCTGCAATGAACAAAACGTAGCTGTTATCTGCAGGCAATTAGCTTGCAGTTATTCCTGGTCATGAAGATTCAGTTCTGTATGAAGCAGTTAAAAATCCAATGAACTTTGCTTTCGTTTGCAATGCACTCTTCAATTTGTTTCTTGTTCAGACGTTAAAGAGAATTGGACCCCTCAAACCATTTAACGGAGTTGATCAGAATGGAGAGATTAAAGATTACCCACATCAGCGAAACAGCCGACTTCTCTAAGCTTCCTTCAGTAATCTTTGAAGAGACCCTTTCATCCAGCAAGAGTTGAAGTACCCCAACAGTGCAATAAAATAATCCAAGCAAGAAAGGAACCTAGCAACATCGACCATTTCAGGAACAGGTGAATGCTTAATCTGACATCAGATTCAGCATCTCTACAAGTTAAAAAGTAAAAGGGGGAGAGAAAGAAGAGGAGGGAGGGACTTGAGATTCGCAAAGCAAGAATGTAGGAAGAGGCGCTCAGAAACTCGAGTTACCCAGATGTTTGTGTGAAGAGGTCCAATGTTAATTGAGCCAGTTTCGTATACTACGAGATTCACCCTGGAATGAAGTCCGTCAATAAGGGGACCCCAAAAGAAACCCGAACCAAAAAGAGAGAGTGAAACTGTAGGCCAAGTGGTTCTCAGGTTTGTTCTTTTCTGATTTCTCAGGCTGCAATGAGGTCTAGGCAGAAGAATTTTGGACTTTGCTAGGCAAGGGTAATTGGGAAGAAAGCAAGAGGAACCCAAAGCAACAGAGCCCTGCATTCTTCCGACCTCACATCGGAACATTTTCTCACCATCAATGGCAATAACCTCAGTTTTTCATTAACAAAGGTGAAACACCTTTCCAGTCGGTCAATACAGTAGAGTTCAGAAACTACGTTAATCTAGGACCACAGAGTGCTCCGGAGACTTGGAGGCACGGGCTTATTTCCCACTGGGAGACGGCGGAAAGTGACAAAGTGATCTGATGTCTCGTTGTCCAGTCGAGCGGTAATGCTACCCCCGTGGTCCTTCAATAACCACAATAATGA
The DNA here is from genome assembly GCA_963930655.1 of Myrica gale. Taxonomy (NCBI): domain Eukaryota; kingdom Viridiplantae; phylum Streptophyta; class Magnoliopsida; order Fagales; family Myricaceae; genus Myrica; species Myrica gale. The sequence continues at coordinate 13,903,420 of OZ005614.1, forward strand.
TTTATATTTCGTTACGTTTTTCTGCCATTATCAGACACCATTAGATTCCAGAAAACTTGTACGTACAGATTCCAACATTAACATCCATAGCATGCAGACGGGATGAAAGTCTGAAAAGAGTCACTCCCTTGGTTCCTGGCTGGTGTTTGATAACCAAACGTACATAGTTACCTCAAACAAAGGACCATATATTCCAATTGGTGGAGGTGAGATGTTGGGCTTTCAATATTCCTTCTTCGACAGATAATACAAGAATCTGGGGGCTGGGCTGAGTGGAGAGATAAGAGGAGGCTGTGGCTCGGCAGTAATGTGCTAGAAAGCTGTTCACAATTATGTCGTATTCCACTGCCCAATTAATGCAACATCATTTCCTTTACCGATTCTGCAACCTGCCGTTTTAACGCCTGCCCCGTGGCTTGCCGTTTCAGTAGTGTGTGCATCTAAAAGATGGTTCTTTTGCGCTCTTAAATGAATATCTTCCTTCGTTTAAAGAACATCTTTTTTACCTTAAAAATCTCGGCCAAGTTATATAAATTGGAAAGAAAAGGCGAACTGTTCTATCAAATATGAAAAACAATATTTTTTTATGTACAAAAGATTCATCATTCCCAAAGATCTCTAATTTCTCCACCTTCCTAAAAGCATGGCCGCTCTAACTAAATTATGATGATACACGAACTATACTTCATGGTGAGGAACATGAGTTTTGGTCACGAGTTAGAGTTTTCAACTTCTGCCTCCCACAAAACATCCTTCAGTGTCGAAGAAAGGTTGCTGAGACCAAAACTAACTTCATCATATCTTCTGTATTCCACCATAATCCAATTTCATTTATTCTGAATTCTTCTTGATCTCATGGCCTCTAGGTTTATAGATCTGATGCCTTTAGTTTTCTAGGCCTTTTAGACTGAGCTGGCGAGGATGGAGCTTCTGAGGGCCTTCCAGGTGCCTTGAAGGCCATTTAGAAACGAAGTTTATATTACATTCAACAAAAAAGTGCAGGGGAGTAAAATAAATAATAAAAGGAAAGGAAGTAGATAATCATGTACCTTGCGTTTCTGGTCCTTTTTGCCAATCCTGTCCCCTGAAATCCAATTTGAATACATGATTCATTATTACTAAAACGCTTTCTTATCTCAATACAGAAAACAAAAAAATCATGCAGTCAACTGTTTATATGTAACCCGAAGGCATATGAAAATGTCAAATATACCTCCAAAACTGAAGTCCGGAACAAATGTCCAATCCTGATCCCCATCACGGTGTAAACACTGTTAGTATTTACAGTCACAAACTTCAGATTTGGAATAAGATTGAAACAAGGAAGCAAAGATCAATTAACACCTTAGGTGTGCCAGGTGTATCAGCGTATGAACCATCACGGAAAGATGAACCTTCTGCCTCCTTATATTGCAACTGAATATCAAAAGTTCCAGTTATTACATCAAGGGTATTAAATAATTTACGACAGGTAAACAATTTGGTATTGTCATACAAAAATGTGAGGTAACTATACCTGGTTGATGGAGTAAAATACAACATACTATTTATACCCTTCCGAAGTAGTTCTGTATTCCTATCATTAGTCACTTTCCTGTATTCCTAGACTTCAATGCGTAATGAGAAATTATATAAGCCAAACATTTACTGCTTCTCTACTCTCTTTCTCACTTTCTCTCATTTCTCTTTTATATTGGGTTCACTAGGTAGGTTCCAAAGACTAATCAGTTGAATGGGGTTAACACCAGATACATGGAACGATAGAACAGCAGCAGCCAGAGTAGATCTATCCAGGAATGTTACTGAGAACTCGCAATTGAACAATCAATCCAGTAACAATATGACCAACGAAAGTCATGAAAATAACCAAGCTTAGTACCAACTGCCCCCTTACGGACAGTCAGTTGGTTGAGAGGCACAGCCTCCATGCAAAGACGAAAAATTACACCGAGGTGCCCCAATAGCTTAAGTTCCCCAATAGCTTAAGTTTGTCTCAATGACATGAACAAACCATTATCTCAATTGACAACAATAAAAAGAGAGAAAGAAATGCACCAAGGTGCCCAAGCTGCTAAAATTTGTCGCAATACCAGATAAAATAAAGGAGCACAAGAACATGACGGGGGACAATTACAATGCAGAGGACGCTTGTCCTGAGCACTAACAATTTCGAATGAAAGAACACTGTATTTCAAGTCATTTGATTCTAATGAAAATAATTTAATAGGCGTATTACCTGCTTCTGAAGATTTAATAAAGTCAATATTTCTCTTCTTAATTCAAGATGCTCAGCACAAACTGCTTTGGTTGGAACTCTTGGTTTTAGATTGACCTGGGAAAAAACACGATAAACTTTTATTCTCATTTTAGGAATTGAAAAAGAAAACTGAAATATACAGGAAGTATTGTTTGTAGAGAAAACCAAAAAATTTGCAACTGAAAAAGCATCTATGGAAATACTTGTGTTGATTAAGGATACAGTTTGAGAAGCTTTTTGATCACTAGAAGGGGCGATATAAAACTACTAGGAAAAAATGAAGTATTTAATTATCAAGATTTACTATAGTATTTCTCTTTCTCAAATTGTTCTTTAAGAGGTAGTACCCTTTGAGTCAACCTATTATAGAAATTCCAATATTGCATAAAGGGGAAAAGTTGAACTAATAGAAGATAGAATCTTAATCCCTTCATCCTCCTGGCTAATATGCAGTATAACAATATATAATATGACAAGGCAATGATTATATATAGCACCAATAATCAGAGAGCAGAAATAAACCCCAAGTTCTTGCAAGGTTTGCTCCACCCGCTTTATAGTCCGAAGTCCAGCAGATGAGCTCGCAGCTTGCACCATTTGGTCAAGCGCATACGTTCTGAGATATACCCGAAGCTGAAAATTTTATCCACCAGGTAAGTACACATTTTTGGCAACAGACTCAAGGTGAACAAAAAATTCTGCAAACAACATTTTAAGGTTTGGCAACATCGACCTAGGATCTTAAATTCAATAGGACTTAAAAGAGCAGAGAGACCAAGTACATTGTCATACTTTACACACAAAAAAGTTGAACTATAATTTCAGCATCGACAAAAACTAAGAGCTAATCTTCATTGAAACAATTATGCACACCCATGTGAACATACGCGCTTGCACACAAGAAAAAAAGAGAGCCCATAGTCGATAAACAAACTATTAATTGTACCATGCGAAGAGAAGCCAAAATAGAGGCATTGTCTGCTGTTACTGTTGAAGGCGCAATTGCCGCGGAGGGAAATTGAACATTGGACGAAGGTGATACAGTATCACCAGGAGTAATAGCCCTCTCAGCACTTTCTGGACCAGCATTTGATGGGATAGGCAATTCAGGCTCTTCTCCCTGAAAAAGTGGAAAACCAAATAAGTCAATTAACCAGTACAACACACGTACATGCACAAAAAGGACGTGCACACAGGCCTTAACTATATTACCTTATATACTAAATTCCCTGGACATAATAGCTATAACCCTCTAATCAAATACCCATTAACAACTATTTGCAACACTCCTATTAAAACACACAAAGATGATTAAGTAATTGGAACTTTTAAATGTAATACAGGTAAAAATATCTCCTCTTTCAGTCACAAGTGTGATCTCACCAGTAACTTAAAAGCACCATAGTAGTATATCTATGCGACACCTTACCCTTGCAACCATTCGCGACTCAGTTATCCTTTTTGCTTCAGCAAGAACCTGAGGAAAGGGGCAGTGGGTAACCAACAAACAAGTTATTAAACAATTCAATGACTCAAATGTGCAGATACATAATTTAAAAATGGAGATATAGGATTACACCTCGGCATCTTTTTGCTCTTGATGCTTTGTTTGAGAGAGGACCATGGATAATGCTCGCTTGCGATCTGTCTCTTGTGAGACATTGTAAGGTTCCTATACCAAGGAGACATCAGATACTATAACAGACCTCATATTTAAGTAAGAATATAAGGGAAACAAAAAATAATAATAAAGCTATCACACCTTAACAAGAGGGTGGCCAGAAACATCTCCAGGAGATGGAGCTCTAGCAATCAATATAGCTCGAGCCACTACACACAGAAAATGCTATGATAATTAATCAAAACAGAAGAAAAGACATAAAGATCACACCTTCGTATGGATACAAGATTCAAGCATGATTTTTTGAAACAGTAGCACCAAAGTAAAACAAACACAGCCATTAATACCGCTGTAATATCGATCCTTCAGTTCCTCCACAGTCCGAGATGATGGGAACCTGTCAGCTATCACAACAAAGCGGAGATCAAACTGTTGGCACAAGTCAAACAACTGATCTGTCTCCTCCTTGGTCCACATCTGATTAAGAGAAAATATGACTCGAGAATTTAAGCACTTGATAATGACGAAATGCCACAATAAATTACCAGCTCCATACAATGCCATATTCTATTCAGCATACACTGATACATAGCCACAAGCCAACAATACGCACAACTGCAATCGTATGGGATGAGAATTTCAACAAGACTATATGAAATTGTGAATAACCAGAATCATGAAATCCAAATACAAGATGCATATAAAAAACAAAATATCGTCATGATTAAAACAGATTTTTTTATTTATTATTATTTGTATATCCGTTCCCTTAGAGTCTCTTTTATTGTAGAAGATTATCCTTGTCTTTGTTTATGTCTTGGGTTGGAACAAATTACTATAATTCGTCCTCGTCTACGGATCAGTCCACATTTTTCACAAATTTTACGAACAAAGGCCTTATTTTCATATTTATCATTCCTTAACTTAATTCCATGGACCATGGTATAGCTGTATCCTGCAGCTATGTTGGTTGGCTATGGTTCAAGTCTTAGTCATGGTTTTATCTATCATCGTGGTTTCTCGCTGGTGTAGTTTTCGCCATTAGTTTTCTGTAGTTTTCCTGGGCTGTTGATTTGTTGACTGTGATGTCATTCTACCGCCGTATTTCTATCGAGGCAAAGGTTTTTACGTTCAATACGCACTCTAATGGCATCACGTCGTTAACAGAATGGAATAATCGTTCGTAGAACACGATTGCTCTTGGTCGTTATGGGGTTGTTTGGTTGTCGAATATGTTGGGCAGGTTGATAGGGGCGAAGGATAGCAGAGAATTTTCGGAGAAGTTCAATGAGTCTTCTCGTTCATTTTTGGCCCAGAGATGTTCGAACCAGTGAGGTAGGTACGTGGCGGTGGTGGAGTATGGGGAGCATCGTAGGCGTGATGCTGTAATGATTCCTGAAGGTAAGCTTTGTGAGGGATGGCGTTCTTTACAGAACGTGTGCGAAGAGCTTATCCTTGCTCTTGGTGATCGGATTCGAAAGGATGCTGAGGTTGCCGCTGCAGAATTGCGCACGGTGTGTCCTTCGCTAAGGTGGTGAAATCTGGTTTGCCAAAGAGGGCGGTTGTCAACGGTGACGCGAGTAGGGGCATGCAGAGGCGGCTAAGAAGGAAAAGGAGGAGTCAGTTGATATTCCCATTGTAGCACATGCAACTTTGGAGGCTGATAAGTCGGCGCGTAATGTGTTTTCATAGAAATCATTAATTGATAAAAATCGTTTCTCGGACGTCACTGCTGGCTCTGTGTGGGAGCATTTAATGAGGATGAAAGGCGAATTGGACTGTCTTATTGGGTTGGTGGCCTATGAGCCTAAGCATGAGCCCACGATAGATTGGAAGTGTCTTGTTTGTGGGTTGGGTCGCTGGGGTTTCGGGGCAATTTGGTTAAGCCAAATTCCTTGGTGGACACGGAGACTCCTGCGACTCCTGATCCCAAATCTCCTGGGATGGGTTTCGTTGGGCATCTTCTTGCTGACGAGGGTGTGGTGGTCGCCGAAGATTAAGGGAGCTACCTGGGGTGATTCAGAGCCTGTTGTTCAGGTTGTCGTGGATCTTTGTGAGCGGGAGGTCTCCCCGCATGGTGCTATCGGAGAAGGATGCAGAGAGGTCCTCCATGGCTTGTCTCTGGTGGAGAAGGTTGCGGAGGTTCCTGTTGTTGTTCCTCCTTGTGGTTCGGTTAATTTTGTGTTGGACCGGAGCTTGGTTGGGTCAGTGAAGGTGTTGGCGTTGAGCAAGGCGAATTGTTGGGAGTTGAGGCTTCCGCTGTTGCTGTTGCTTCTCCTTGTGGTTCAGTTCATGTTGTGTTGGACCGGAGCGTGATTGGGTCAGCAAAGATGTTGGCGGTTGAGCAGGGTTATTTGCCGGGAGCTCATGTAGATGGCTTGGGGGTGTCGAGGTTGTGGGTGGTGATCTGGTGCCTTCTACTCTGGTGGAGGATCATGTTTCACATCATACCAATCTGGTTGCCAAGGTTTTCGATGGATGTTAACAATTCTTCCTTTGGTGGGGAGTTGGCTGCTTTTGAGTGTGGGGATGCAGAGGTGAATGCTGAGCCTTTGAGGGTGATTATGCCCTCACAGGAGGTGGTGGTGGGTGAAGGGTCGGAGGTTCCTTCTAATTGGGTTTTAAACATGGTTTCATCTTTTCGACATTTGGTAGGGGTCTCATGTGAGGGGCAAGAATCTGAATTACTGCACTTGTTTGCGGCCTTAGAGAAAGAGAGGGAGCAGAGTGGTGGCAATTCATTGGTTAGGAGGGGTGGTAAGTTGGTAAGGGAGCTTAAGGCCTTGGGGTCTTCGGTGAACTATGGCGTGAATGCCTCTAATGGGAGATCTTAATTTTTCGGACTAATGGGTGAACAGTTGGGGAGTGGGGGTAATATGAGTGCTATGATGGATTTTTCGGACTTCATAGCTGAATTTGAGTTGCTGGATCTTGCTCTTGTTGGTGGGAGGTTTACTTGGTCTAATGGGAGATCTTCTCAGTCGTGGTCTAGGATTGATCGTTTTCTTGTGAGCTCTTGTTGGGATACGGTGGCTCCGGATCTTATCCAAAAAAGGATGCCGCGGTTGCTTTCGGACCATTTTCCGGTTTTGTTGGAGAGTGGTAGGTTGGGGGGTTCCAAAAAACCGTTTCGATTTGAGAATATGTGGCTTAAGGTGGATGGATTTGTGGAAAAGGTTAGAGATTGGTGGCAGAGTTATATCTTTAGTGGGTCTCCCAGTTTTTGTGCTTAATCTGAAGTTGAAAGCGTTAAAGAATGATCTCAAAATCTGGAATAGAGATGTTTTTGGGGATCTGATTTTTCGCAAAGCAGAGTTAATGCAGGAGCTCTCTTCTCTTGATGTTTTGGATGAGGGGGGGGGGTTCTTTGAATGAGGAGGGTTTGGAGAGGAAGTTGTTTATCTCTGGGGAGCTTGATCATTTGATTGAGTTAGAGGAAGTTAGTTGGAGGCAAAAGTCTAGGGCTCTTTGGCTAAAGGAGAGGATCGTTGTACTATGTTTTTTCATAGAGTTGCTAACTCTCATCGGAGGAATAAGTCTATTTCTTGCTTGGATTTATATAAAGAACCGTTTGGTTGGCACCCCTTATTGGATGGGCTGGATTTTGATAACATTTCGGGGGATGATGCGGAGTGGATTGAGAGGCCCTTCGAAGATGAGGAGGTGGTTAGTGGGTGAAAAACCTTAATGCGGACAAGGCTACGGGTCCTGATGGTTTTACTCTTGCATTTTTTCAATCTTGTTGGGATGTGGTAGAGAGGGATGTCTTGTTGATGTTCAATGAATTTACTAAGGAGGGGAAGTTAGTTAGAAGCTTAAATGCCTCATTTATTGCCCTCATCCCTAAGAAGTCAGGTGCGGTTGATCTTAAGGATTTTCGGCCTATTAGTCTTGTGAGAGGCGTGTACAAGATCTTAGCCTTTGCTTTTGTGAGGGGAAGACAAATTTTGGACTTCGTACTTGTGACTAATGAATGTATTGACTCCAAAATGAGGATGGGTGAACCGGGTATGCTTAGCAAGCTGGATGTGCAAAAGACTTATGATCATGTGAATTGAAATTTCCTTTTGTACCTTCTCAGGAGATGTGGTTTTGGTGAGAGATGGTGTCGTTGGATTTTTTTTTTTTTTTTGCATTTCGACAGTTAAGTTTTCAGTGATTGTTAACGAGTCTCTTGAAGGTTTTTTTAGTAGCTCTCGTGGTTTGCGCCAAGGGGATCCTCTTTCCCCTCTTTTAGTTGTCATTGTGATGGAGACTTTTAGTCACATGATGGGGAAAATGGTGTTGTATGGGGGGTTTACACGATTTTAAGGTTGGAGAGGGGCAGGCTATGGGGGTTTCTATTTCAAATCCTCTTTTTGCGGATGATACTTTAGTGATGTGTGAGGCGAATGTGGATCAATTCAGAGTCTTAGATGCCTTCTTTTATGTTTCGAGGCAGTTTCGAGCTTAAAAATTAATCCCTCTAAGTCTGAGGTCATCCCTATTGGTAGGGTGGAGAATATGCGAGAGTTGGCGGGTATTTTAGGGTGTGGTGTCACTTCCATGCCTCTATTAAGTACCTTGGTCTCCCCTTGAGTGCTTCTTTCAAAAACATTCATATTTGGGATGGGATCATCGAGAGGATGGAGCATTGGTTGGCGGGATGGAAGCGCATATACCTCTCTAAGGGTGGTAGGTTAACTCTTATTAAATCTACTCTTTCGAGTTTACCTACATATTTTCTTTCTTTGTTCCCTATTCCGGTTGGGTGGTGAATAGGTTGGAGAAAATTCAGCAAAATTTCCTTATGGGGAAGTGATGGGTGTGTTCACAAGTTCCATCTTATAATGTGGGATAAGGTGTGTTCTCCTTTGCAAGTTGGGAGGTTGGGCCTTCGCAGTATTTGAATGTTTAATACGACGTTATTAAGTAAATGGTTATGGCAGTATGCTGTGGAAAGGGATAGGTTGTGAAGGACGGTCATTGCTGAAAAATATGGTTTTTTGATGGGAGGTTGGTGTACTATTTCTGCCGGTGGCTCTTATGGGGTTAATATGTGGAGGTACATTAGTAAAGGTTGGGGCACTTTCAGCAAGCATATTCGGTTTAAGGTGGGGAATGGTGTCAGAATTCGCTTCTGGCATGATATTTGGTGTGGAGATAAGTCTTTGAGTCTCGCTTTCCCTTTGGTTTTCTCTTTATCTCTTTGTAAGGAGGTCATGGTGGCGGATTATTTGGTGGATGATGGAGTTAATGTGGTGTGGAGTGTTCCTTTCTCTAGAGCAGCTAATGATTGAGAGATGGAGGATTTTGCTTCTTTCTTTGCTTTGTTGTATGGGGATGTTGTCAGAAGAGGGGAGGATGATGTGATGGATTGGATGGGTACTAAGGATGGAGTGTTTTCTGTTAAGTCGATGTATGACTTGCTTAGAGGTGGGGCTGGTCTCTCTTTCCCTTGGAGGGGTGTTTGACGGTCTTTGTGCCCTATGAGAGTGTCTTTCTTTGTGTGGGAGGCTTCTCATGGTAGGAGTTTGACTATCAACAAACTTCGTAGAAGAGGTATGTATGATCATGGCTGATTGGTGTTTCTTATGCCGATGTGGTTGAATCATAACGACTTATTTTCATTTTTACTCTATATTCCAATAGTATACATATAAAATTACGCCGAATCTTTCCTGAACCATAACATAACCCAGACATCTGCAATCGTATGGGATGAGAATTTCAACGAGACTATACGAAATTGTGAATAACAGAATCATGAAATCCAAATACAAGATGAAAATCAAAAACATAATATCGTCATGATTTTCCTCTATTTACATCTGATCACAAAAAGATTGTTTCTGATAGATGCAAGTGAAACACACTGGAATTTCAATAAGACAATGGATGCAATGCAGCAACACTTTTATAAATTTATACAGCAACAGTGTAACATGCACAGTGAAGGTGTAAAATATTCCCTATTGATTTATATTCTGTTTTTCTGCCTAATTGGATGAAATCTTGCAATTAAGAAGAGAACAACTTAAACAAATGTAATCTTAAATTGATACCTACAGGATCAGTCAAATACTTCTCATACTCCTCATCTGTGTATTTGAAAACATTAACAGACTGCAAAACATCACATAAACCAACAAATTCAGTCATATGGAAGAGAATGAGCCTAGTGAGACATGCTTGGAAGGAAAACAAATGAACCCAAAAAATGAGAAGATTAAGGAGTAGAGTAAATTCTCCCTAGAATAGCCTGAACAAGATCACTGCATACAAGAGTATACCTTGTTATACTTGGCAAAGGAATAGTCACCTGTTGGCGGAACACCATTTACCACTCTAACCTGAAATGTAAAAGAGACTTGAAAACAACTTTAATACTCCCCAAATACAATGCCGAAATGTCCAATACAGAATCCTGCCACACAAAACCTACCCAGTGATATAGCTGCAAGCTATCTTTTCGTGCAGAATTTGTAAAAGGAAGCCACTGCCAAGTGATCTGAAGGAAGAATCTCAAAGTTAGAAACCACATCCTATAACACTAACCGCACAACCTAGAAACATGCATATCAGAACAAAGTATAAAATCTTGAATGTCAACAGACGATGAACTCAAGAGAAAAGTAAAAAAACCAAAACATTTAGTGGAAAAGATTACAAAGCCATATCAAACTATAAAACCTATAGACAACTTTTCAACTCCCCCCTCTTTCAAAATTCAATAGATTATACAGCAGAAACCTTCTAGTTATGCACCTAAACTATATGACTGATATACACATAAAAAAGCTTGATCAATCCTGGGTGATATCTAGCCAATCTCTTCTCTTGGTTGAAGTTCATCAGTAACAAAAATGAAAAAAAATCTAAAACCCAGTACATACAAGATGTTACAACTTCAACAATGTAGTACTATGAATAAAAAACCCAACTCTTATCACGCAATAAATCAAAGAGCTGATTCAAGCTCATCCCCAACACTATCTTTCTACATAGTTGACGACACTAGTATAAAAATACATGATCAAGTGACAAAATACAAACAAATTAAAGACCTTCTCGTCCGAAGGAGGCCGTTTTTTCAGTTGAGACGCATCGAGCGCCGGCATCAGAGGCGTCAAACCACCCGTAAGTGCATACACCTACAATTCCAACTCACCGTCAGCGGATCCAACAAATATAAGCGAACATAACCACAATTCACAGATAAGCAAAAATAGACATAATCTTTAGAATGTCTGTATAACTACCTACCTCGCGTGAAATGCCATCAGGTTTTCGCTGAGAGTCCTTCTGGGGTCTAGATTTTTTCTCTAGGGGGAGTGAATTCTTGGGCAAGCCCAGGATGTCCTTGGCATCCATTCGCAAAGCAAATCCCAGAAAACTTTATCCCAGAAAACCTTAGGGTTTTGTTTCTACTTTCTGGGAAACTTTGAATTATCCAAAAATTCAAATTCACAGCTACATTAGGAGAACAAATAGAGGGGTTTTTCTATTCTCTTGACTCTGGTTTCTTCATTTCGAAATACTATCTGGTTTTTTCTTCGTTCGAATCAATTAGGGCTCGTCTTCCGAGCGCGAAAGCTTGGAGCAGAAGGATGAACCGGGTGGGACTTGCTTTGGTTTACCTGCGGGTGACTAACAGCGATGTTTGTTTGACAGATAAATCATAAACCCGATCTGAATCGGTTTCTGTCTTTGACCGGATTAGTCGAATCACCATTCACCAATGAAAATAAATCGTGGATTAGTGTAACATCTTCTGGGCTGGGCCCCTATTGGTGTCCAGTCCACAGGGCATCTTCTCGAGTAGTCGCAGTCCTCCCCCTGCGTTCCTCTCAGAAAATAGCAATAAAAAGCAAGAGGCCAGGCTGAAGTTCTTAGCAACATTCTTTGCTCATTGTTTGTTAACATGTGCTCCACTTCCATTTTATATCCACTTAACTCACTTTTTGTTCTTCCATTCCAACTGATTTTCCTTTCATAGTTTCAGGTTCTTTGGTTTATGTCGAAATCCGATGAGCACACTTGAGATTAGCAGCAATATGGCCACGGCTAAAATAATTATGGGCATCTAGCTAGCTAGCATAGGAAGGAAAAAAAACTTCCGGGATGAAAAGTTGACCTCTACGAAGACTTTTTCAAATTTCAATTAGGTGATATCCTACCTGGTTTAATTAATAGTATGGAATGACCCTTTCATCATGGGTTTGGGAAAATATATGGTCCATGGGATCATATTCAGGGCCTTTGTAATATTTGGCGAAACAAAAATTTTAAGAATTTTGAGTCTATGTTTGGATGGACAAAAAAATATTTTGGTGGCTAAATTGCAAATGCTTTTAGACGATTTGGAACCGGGACTTGTCTGTACTTCTATTTTTTTTTTTACTTAAGACTTGTGCAATTCTAATTGTTAAATTTGAGACCTCCCCATACTTTCTGTCTAATAATTACCTAGCGACAAGCTTCCTATGCATCTTCATCTGCAAGCTCCGTTTTACACCATTGATGAAATTGTACCTCTGTTTTTAGTTTTTTTTTTCATGTTGCAAAGATGGATGATAAGTGGAAAATCATATAGTTAAGCCGTGTTTTTTTTTTAAAAAAAAAAACTCAGCATTAAGTGGCGTGGATTATGTTTGAATTTTGAAATGCTTGGTTGTCCTAAGACATTTCAGTTTAGTCAATTATTAGAAATAAAAGTGAAGTGAGATCTCGAATTTAATGATTAGTGTTTCACAGGTCTTAAAATAAAAAAAAATAAAAAAATTAGGGCACATGTCTTTATTCCAAATCACCTAAAATGTATGTTGTTATTTGATGAAAAAATTGTTAGAGTTTGTAAGAATGTATTGGAGTTTTATAAAAAGTTGTTAGAGTTCGTGAAAAAATTGTTTGAGTTTGTAAAAAAATATTGAAGTTAGTGAAACAAATTTTTCATGCCATCTAAATCTAAATAGGCGCTAAAGAGAAAATTTTGAGATTTTGACTTTTGATGGAGGTTTGTAAAAAGTTTTTGGTAATTTTTTTTAAAAAAATTTGATTGAAAATTTTTTTTTGATGGAGTTTGTTAAAAATCAGGATAGAATATTTTTTAAATAAAAATAAAAATAAATTTTATTAAAAAGTAACTAGAGATGATATTTGATGTAATTTTTTTAATGAATAAATATTAAAATTAATGTGATAAACATTGAACACTAGTTCCTAGCTGACCTACCAGGTCCTTGGCTGGCTATCCCTCTTTGAGCTCCTTGAATTATACTTTTATCATTTTACCCTCTTTTTATATATCTCTCTTTCTGCTAAATGTCTTCCCACGTCGATCTCTAAATCGTTTTCCTTTAACCGCTTGGCAGTGGGGTGCTACTGACCCGTCTTATTTTTCCACGATCTTTTCGCCCTTATCTGTTTGCGTTTTTGCTTCGTCGGTTTTTCTGGGTTATGGCCCTATGGGATCTTTTTTTTTTCCTAAGTAAACAATTCCATTAAAATAAAAGCAAATAATCACGGTGGAAATCATGGATTATCGCTAGAGAGGATAGTCACAAGAATACAAGAAATGAGAATGTTACCCTTTAACTGATCAGAGGAAGCCCATTGAGCAACTCTATGAGCAAACTCATTTGCTTCTCTTTTTACATGATGGAACTCCCAAGAATCTTTTGAATCAACAAGCCTACAAATGTCAGCCACAATGGGAGAAATTTGCCATGGAATAGTAGATCTAGGGTGCTGAATTGCCTCAATCACAAAAAGAGAATCTCCTTCAAGAATAATATGATGAAATGGTAATAGAAACGCCTCCTGGGCAGCAAAAAGAGCTGCCCATGCCTCGCCCACAATAGGGCCGCAAGGAGGCAACCTCTTCGTACGAACAAAGAGGACATGACCTTCGGAATCTCGACAAACAACCGCTGCCAAAGCGAAGGATTTGCGAATAGCTACATCAAAATTCAATTTCCAATGTGCAGGAGGAGGTAGCTGCCAAACCAGAGTGGGGGCTGGAGTGTTATCTTTCCAAGCTAAAGACAATTCAAAATAGCGGTGCCTTATGGTTCGAATAAGGGCTAATAGATCAAGCTCACCACCCATGTGTAGAATCTGATTCCTGGAAAACCATAGCGAATCAAAAAGAATAGCAGAAAACCAAATGAAATCATGTTGCTGGTCCTGAGGGATATGGAGAAGCTGAGAAGGTTTCAAAATGATTTTGATCCAGTCCGAAATACATTGAGGGGGAATATTCTGGATAATAAGTGGTCAATGACCTTCTCTCCAAGCAATCTAGGCCACCAGACAATCAAAAAACAAATGGACAAGAGTCTCTGCCCCTTGCTAACAGAAAACACACATATTATCCTCAGAACCTCTATTAGGGATTCTCGCAAGATTAGTCTTGCAGGGAAGACAATTCGAGGCTATTTTCCAAAGAAATAACTTAAGGCGATCTTGCAAAGGGGCCTTCCATATACGCTTCCATTCAGCTTCAATCAAAATAGGTAGAGAACTCCTTCGATGAGCACTGATGAGCTGGTGAATAGATTTCAAAGAGAAATTTCCATCAGTAGAAACCGACCATATAAGCTTATCAGGGTGATCACTCCGTGGGGCAGGGGAGCTTAAAATAGCCATAGCATCTCCAGGCGAAAATAAAGACATGATTAGATTTGAATTCCAAGCTCTAGAGACTGGTAACAACAAAGATTCAACATTCAAATCCTCATCGAGTATGGTGGCATCTGATCGTGGGGATGGAGCATGCGGAATAGGACAAGGCAGCCACGGGTCATTCCATACTTGAATAGTAGACCCAGACCCTACTTGATAGCAAGCCGCTTCTTGAAGGAAGTGGGCAACTTTGGTGACACCACGCCAGAACCACGAATCACTAGCTTTGCACCTTGAGTCCCAAATGAATCTCGTCTTTAAATATTTGGCCCGAATGATTTTCACCCAATATTTCTCCGGACAACATTGGATTTGCCAACCCAATTTTGCAATAAGGGCTTGATTAAGGTCCTCCATAAGTTTGAGCCCAAGTCCACCTTCAAGTTTCGGTTGACATATAGACTCCCATGATTTGAGGCAGAGGTGCTGGTGATTATCATTTGGAAAGCCCCACCAAAATCGAATCATCATGGAGTCAGACGAGAACATATAGACTTTGGGATAAGGTAATTTGCCATAGTATAAGCTGGTAATGCTGATGCCACAGATTTGATCAAGACCAGTCGTCCAGCTTGAGATAAAGTTTTCATTTGCCAGCCTTCAAGTCTCTGTTTGACCTTTTCACAAAGGAATTTGAAGTGATGAGTTTTGTTACGTGACAACTGCATAGGAATGCCTAGATGTTTCTCCACATGGTCTTTTTGAACGAGCTGGAGAATAGAACAAATATCTTGGCTAAGGTCCCTTCGCACATGACGACTTAAAGAGATTAATGATTTACTCAAATTGAGGCGTTGGCCCGACCATCCCCCATATTTTTGTAAACAATCCCAAATAGCTTTTGCTTCCTCCCGTGAAGCTTTGGTAAAAATAAGAAGATCATCTACAAAAAGAAGGTGAGAAATAGGTGGTACGCCCCGCCCTATTTGAATGCCATGGATGCGACCCACATTCTCTTCACGGGTAAGCATTCGAGAAAAGACTTCAGAACCAATGATGAATAGAAGAGGGGAGAGAGGATCCCCTTGACGCAAACCCCGAGATGGTTTGAAAAAACCAAACGGGGTTCCATTCAATAATATCGAAAAAGAGACAGTTGATATACATTGTTGCACCCAATTGATAAAGTGCTCCCGAAAGCCAAAACATTTGAGAGCTTGGATAATTAGGCCCCATTCCATGCGATCATAGGCTTTTTAATATCTGCACGTACAATTATGTATTGACGGCCCTTGCGTTTACTCCGTAACATGTGAAAAATTTCATGAGTAATCACTGAATTATCCTGGATGACTCTACCTTTGACAAATGCAGACTGAAATGAAGAGATGATTTGAGATAACACCGGCCTTAAACGATTGGCTAATATTTTAGCAATCAATTTATAGGACACATTGCATAGACTAATAGGCCTAAAGTGGGCAATTTCAGAGGGATTTTCAATCTTATGAATTAAAACAATGTTGGAATGGTTCACTTCTGATGACATAAAGCGTCTAATGAAAAAAAGTCTTAACCATATCTCTTACCTCCGGCCCCACTATATGCTAGAAATGTTTGAAAAACAGGCCCGACATACCATCTGGTCCAGGGCTTTTGAGAGGTCCAATATCCCGAAGAGCCTTCAGAATTTCCAGATTCGAAAGGAGAGAGCACAACTAATCATTCATGTCATTGGATATCTGAGGTAAAATCAAATTGTCAAGATCATCTGGAATAAAAGGATTCGAAGAAGAGAATAGCACCTGAAAATGGTTCAAAATATGGTCACCAATCTCCTTGTGAGAAGAGATCCACACGCCTGCATCATTTTTAATGAACTCAATCGCATTCTGGCGCCTTCGAATAATAGTGGAGAGATGGAAATGTTTGGAATTGAGATCGTGAGTTGTGAGCCATAATTTGCGAGATTTCAAACGCCAATAGTCTTCCTCAGAGTGAAGCTCCTCTTCAAGAGCTAATTTACAACTTCTTTCCAACGCCAGATTCTCCAGAGAGGGATCTTTAGATTGAATAATAGTATGGGTTGCTTCGTTAATCATAGTTTTGCTTCCATGTCGTAATGCGTCAACTGGGCCTTGGATACAATATCTGGTTTTAGGTTTAGGTTCAAGTCATGGTTCTGGATCTAGAAGCTGGACCAAGAACCACATCACGCGGTGTGTTCTCTCATGTAGCCTACCAGATCATATACGCTACACCTACCAGTTTATTCAACCTACTCCAAA
This sequence comes from Myrica gale, assembly GCA_963930655.1. NCBI lineage: Eukaryota > Viridiplantae > Streptophyta > Magnoliopsida > Fagales > Myricaceae > Myrica > Myrica gale. Next base: position 13,920,191 of record OZ005614.1, read on the forward strand.
ATGCCCTCCAACATAATGCATTGCCTACCAACTGCAACAGCTCCTCCAACGCATTGGTTCGGGTCAATTGGTCAACATCCATGTCGTAACTGTCACTGATGCACTGCATATCTATGGGTTGAGCCTTCGGGTATTATAGTTCATGGGCCACTCTTTAATGTGGGAGGATTAGGGCTGCACACAACCGGACAGGAAAACCAGACCGGATTTGCAGTCCGGTCCTAGTTCTTAAAATGCGGTCCGGTCTTCTTTTTTAATAAATGCGGTCCAGACCGGACCGGACCGCATTTATTAAAAATAAATATTTTTTTATATAATTTTTAATACAAATTATAAACTTAAAACATTTAATTTTAATCTAAAATAAAACTCAACATTTTTATATGCATTTCCCCCTTTGAAATTAACCTAAATTTTTTTTTAAATAAAAAAATTGAAAAAAAATTATATTATAGTGAAATGTAATCATTTGATGGGGGGGAGAGAGATTATATTATAATTATTTTATTATGTTAAATTTTAAAAGGCTTAAATTTTGTGTGTCAAACATGCCTTATACATGCCAGATATAAATTGTGAAAACAAACTACTCCTACCAATTTGATGGTTTCTAAGAACCCAAATATATGTTGTACCCTTTCTACGAAACGTGGCATAAATATAACACGAGTCTTTTACAACTCTACCACAACACATTCAGATCATAACCCGCTTAGTCTCGTTTGCGAACATAGCTACATAAGTCAGCTTCAAAATAGTAAACAACGATATAATATGTACATAAAAGCCACTTGTCCATGCATGACCTACTTACCTATCAGCATGCCAATTAGGAAGAAGATAATGAGTAAGAGCCTCACTACGTAGATCTTACACCGCTTCCCACCTCCCATTACATGTTCGGTGCTCCGAACAACGTTCTCAATCCCATTTTCGAGCGACGCCTCCACATTCAGCTCATCTACCCAGTAAAAGCACCATGCGTGTTCCTGTACCACGTTCAGCGGGAGAAAGCTAATATATCAGCACTTGCATATTATGTGAAAACATACCGATTCAAATATTTCGTTCTAATATTATCCTAATCTACAATCGTGGTTCACAAAAGAAAGGGTTATCCAACCAGCCTCACCTCACCCAAAGGATATCGGTAGAACCATCTCCCGTAGTTCTTCTCAGTCCTTGCTTAAAGCATCTGCATGCGTCCTCCGCCACAGCTGCATATTGGTCCTTGTTGCATCTAATGTTTCCAATCACCACAATAAAATTTAATTATCATCCACAATAATAAATTGCATATAATATTACCCTGCACATACAATGTTCATTCAACATAATGATCCAATTTGTAGCTCATAAACAAATAAGCACATAAGTTGAACAAATGACATGTATGCATATTATATAAGGGTGCACACCATTATATTAGCATTTGAATAACACATTACAAATAACAAGGCAACAATCCATCCGTCTCCACAAATATAGAACCAGAGTTTCAAACACATTGACCCAAAAGTTGACTACAAATCTTTTTTAGTCTTTAATTGAAAGTCACAATTGATAATGGACGAATAGTTAAGACATCTTAGACTCTATTCCCAAAGCACCTAGCCCTTAGAATTCCATGTCAGGTTTGCCATTTAATCTCTCTGGCGAGTCATTTTCCTTGCCATCGCTGGGCATACGTCAGACGCCGTTATATCATGTCTGAAATTCCCTTCCCATTCGATCTGTTGCTCATTTATGCTGAATCCCATGAATATCGCATATGTTGGCTAATATACTTCCGACAGAAGTTGTGCAATGTACAACATGTTATGACAACACTCGGTTGGCGGATTGGAGGGTAGCATGACATACTTCCCAGCACGAGAAATCAAGCCTTCAACATTCCAAAGCACCTCTAAATTATATTCCTTAAAGATGAGTGATTGTAATAAAACAGCTCCTTCTTGCCCCGTGGAGTCCCGCCCACACCAGAGAAGTTGTCCAACTGATACCTCTGATCTTTGTATGGCAGCAGTAATCCCTTCATTGGCGGAAACCCCAAGTCCACCAAGTAGAACTTATCTACCATAATTGATAAGGTTAATAAGATTACAATCCCCACGAGGATTTTCTTGCCACATATATTTCATTATACCACAACTTAAACGAAAAGGGTTTAAACACAGAACGAGAGTATTACCCTCTTGGGGGAGTTGAAATTTGTTTTCGACATCACTGTGTCGTTGAACACTAAAGAGTCGTGCGACGATCCTTACCAATCGGAGAACATGAAGGTAAATTGAGCGTCAAAGTCATATATTGCCAAAAAATTTTGTCATAACCTCGCTTTCCGATTCCAATACCTTGTGCTTGTATTCGCTCGACACCATGTACTAACATGTGTCTCATCTATCGCCTTGATGCATTTCTACTCAAAATTGGAGTTAATATATATATATATATATATATATATATATATATATATATATATATATATATTAATTGAAAAATATTACAATTGCAAATATCACCTTCCTGAAGTGTTGCGATATAGTTTCAAGGGATTATTGGAAACGATTTGCAGTAACACGTATTCCCAGCTTTTGACAAACAATGTACAAGAATATGAACACCGCCTCTCCCATGCTCACAACCTAGACTCCTTGATATAATTTCCCTCTCTTAAGGTGTTACAAAGTGATGAAAATGAAGGCACATCTTTGAAGGATCCAGTTCAAGTTCCCATTGGGCCGGTTACAAGGGCACGAGCCAAGAAGTTTCAAGAGGTACTCAACAGGCTAATTCGAGAGGCATGGGCTCAAGCCAATTCGTGGAGGCCCATTGAACAAGATTCATGTGAACAACAAAGGCTTGTCAACTTGATCCAAGTTCTAGAAGAATCCAGCCCAGATTGAGCTTTCAAATGTTGGCTTATCCCTTTTCCTTATCCTAATTTTTAGAATTATTTGATTTGAATTTGAATTTAAATCAAATGCTAGTTTATCCCTTTTTCTTAGGCGGATTTTAGGAATGTTTGAATTTGCATTTGAATCACTTTTCAAATGTTGGTTTATCCCTTTTCCTTAGCCGGATTTTTAGGAGCATTTAATTTCTTTCAAATTTGAACTAGTTTCCTATTTTAATTAGATTCCTATTCTTGGAGGGATGTTCCAAGTTTATTTATAGGGCCTTTGGGCATGTAGAGAAAGACAACTTTGAGATTAACATTATTTGAGAGGTCTTGTGATTCTCTTTGGTTCTTTGAAGAACTATTCGAACTTATCGGGATTTCCCGTAGCGTTCAACCCGACTTATCAAACGGAGTTTCCACCACTGTTTGTGGCGTCTTCCTTATACCGAGGTTCTTGTTTCTAATAAACAACGGATCGAGGTTTCCATTCGAATCTGTCCTATAACGATCTTGGGTTCCCTTTCGTTGTTGTGTCTCATCATTCTTGGCGAGGTTCACATCATTTGGTATCAGAGGTGGTTATCTAGTTCGTGCTTGCCTATCTTGTTAATTTTTCGTTTCCTTGTTTCTCTTTCATCATTCACATCATATATCTCTTTATCCGTCCAAATCATATATCTCTTTTTCCGTCCACATTATCGATCTCTTTTTAGCCGAATTTTCTTTACCGTTTCTGTTCAACCTTTGCTTCTTGTTGATGTCTAATCTATTGTCTTGGTTTACATACACTAGCTACTTCGAAAATCATAGTCTTATTCTCAAGAAAAACTAATTGCTGATCAATAAAAAGAGAAAAGAGAAAGAGACTAAAAAAAACAGACGAAAAAAAAGTCTGACAAAAAAAATTGTTCAATTTCCAGTTAGTCCGAAAATCATTTCGCCCCAAGCAAATAATTTTTTTCTCTTGAAAATTTTTCACTATTCTGTGCTTCCAAAATTCCAAACTGCCATATTCCTTCGAATTCTATTCTGAAAATTTCCATATTTCCTTGTTTTCAAATATGAAACTCCTTGATTAGTTCGTGGTGAATTGTTGTTGGAAATTTTTTTGAGTTGTTTGTTTAGTTTCAAAAGAACTGAAAGAGAATATTCGAGTGGAAAAATGTAAGAGTGGTGAGAATATCAGAGGGTAAAAGCCATATTATTTTGAGTGAAATACGAGTGAAGAGTGATCCACGTTCTTGAGTGCGTAAACACGTAAGGGAGTGAATCATGAGGTTGTTTTTGTTTCTAACCTTGTTTTTTTGCAGCAATCATGTCTCACAACCATGGTAAGAACGTTTCCGAAGATGTTTCGACACCAGCTGATCTGAAAATTGCTTATGGAGGCCATGATGAGTGAGATGAAGAAAATGATGAATGCGCAACTGGCTCCACTTCACCAATGTTTGGATCAGCTAGAGAATTCACGTGGACAGCAGCCACAGAACACCCTCGAATTCCATAGAAGAGAACGAGTTCCGCAACGGGAGGCAAGGATGAAGAACGTTATGGATCTGGTTTTAAGGAAGAAGAGGATCGTGATTCCGTTGTTAACAATAGGAGACCTGGAGGGAGATATAGAGAAGCTAGGAATCGGGAAGATAATAACTTGGGTGGTATCAAGATGAAGATTCCGTCCTTTCAAGGTAGATCTGATCCGGAAGCATATCTTGAGTGGGAGAAGAATATGGAGTTCGTGTTTGATTGTTTCAACTATTCTAAGACAAACAAGGTAAAATTAGCTGTGATTGAATTTGCTGAATGATTGTATCACAATTTTGTTATTTTATCACTTGAGAAAGTTCAACAATTACACCATTTCCACTAGAAAATGAGAAAATTATGCTTTGGGCATTAGTATGAGGCGAATTGTTAATTTTGACAAAAGCAAGTGTAATTGATTAAATTTAAGTTATTTGTTTTCTCTCCTCTCACCATATTTTCATGTCTCCATTTTCATAAATATGATTGGAATATAAGGCTTAGTAGCATAATTCTTGACTATTTGAAATTCTAAAGTTGGCTTGATTTCCTTTTATTCCAACAGCCCAAGTATTTCCCCGAGTACAAACTTCGACAAGAATTGCAAGAAAGCCGAGAGACTTGGGCAAAACGTGTGGAGCCGAGATTTTTAGAAAAAAGGCTAAGGCCGAACAGAAAAAAGAGACCAAACATTCTAAAGGGAAAGAAAGAGCTAGCTGGAGAAGCTTACACATGGGCTGGAGCCTTGAAACAGAAACTTGAAAGAGAAGCTGGGCCTTGAAAGAAAAGGCTGGAGACTTGAAACAAAAGAAGGCCCGAAATATGTAAATGGGCTGGACCGAAACTTGCAGGAAGAAAGGAGGCCCGTGCCCTTCGTTGGTGCGGTGGAAAAAGAAGGCCATTTGGACGTGAAGAAGAGGGAACTCTCGGCAAAAAGAAAAAAAGGAGGGCAACTTTTAACGGGAAGAAAATGAGACTTCGGCTGGAAAAAGGGCAGCAGATTTTTATTGGAGCTTTAGCTTTTTCGGCAGCTTTTGTTTTATTAGGCTACTTTAGCATTTTCATTTGACCTAGTTCTTATTCATTGGGCGGCTACTTTTGGGGTTTTTCATTCGGTGGTCTGGTGTCATTCGGTGACTTTAGTTTTTCGGTGACCTAGTTAGAGTTTCATTGGGCTGCTGTAGTTTTCTCATTTGCTTTTGGCTTAACTATTCGGCTGCTGTAGTTTTCGCTTTACTTTTCATCAGCTTAACTATTCGGTGCTTTAGAGTTTTTCATTCGGCTGCCCTTGTTCTTTTCATTCGGCTGCACTTTTGTATTTTTCTCTTGCTACTGCTAGACCGAACACTCTCATTTATTGTTGCATTTTATTTCAGTTTTAGAATTTGTTTGGACCGAATGCCCTCTTCCATTTATTTTCCAGATTTAAGTTTCGTTTTGGTTGGATGATTAAATATTTTGTTAAGTTCTATTTCACTTCCTTAATGTTAGATTAGTGTTTAAGTTTGTGTTTGTTAGTTGGTTTGAGTATGGATATGTATGGGTTGTGACTAGCTAAAGTTTGGGTACTAAGTGTTCGATGAAATGTCTCTTAGAGCAAGTTTGCTTGTTATCATGTTTGAGTACTAAGCGTTCAACTCCATTCCATGCTATTTAATTATCGTGTTTGATTGTTAGTTTTTCATTAATCTCCTAGCGTTTAGATTAATCACAAATCAAAAATCTTAAAAATCATGGATGGTAACCTAAAACCAAACTTTTCCCTTTGTAAATATCATTTTCATTGTAAATAGAACATAGTTTTCGTTTATTGTATTGGTGATCGGAAGGAAAGATTGAACACATCGTTCCTTGTGGAGATGATCTAGGACTTCCCTAGTATTACTTGACAACCTCTTATGCTTGGGAGTAATTCGCTAATCAATTTTAGTCGAGTCAAGTTTTTGGCGCCGTTGCCGTGGAACGGTTAGTTCAATTGACATTCTATTGCCATTATTTTTTTCTTTATTTCCTTTTTACATTATTAGTTGTTGGTTCGTTAGTTCACACTCATACACTTGATATCATTCTCTTAGGCACTCATGTTTGATGAACTGGGAAGAGACGATACACATAGACTATATAGAGTGAATTCTACTGATAGTGTGTATAGTGATAGTGTGTCAAGTGTTGAGTTGGACACTAGTAGCATTGATTTAAACTCTGATTTTGGAAATTCTGCTACTGTTGAAGATATGGCTGACGAGGCACCTAGAACACTAAGAGATTATTTGCAGCCCACTCGCACCACAACATCATCATGCATTGCTTTACCTGATGATGCTTCTAATTTTTCCATTAAGCATGACATGTTGTCAATAGTACCTCAATTCCATGAGATGGATTCCGAGAGTCCATACCAACATTTGACAGATTTTGAGCTTACTTGCACTACTTTCATTACTAGAGCTACGACAGATGAATATGTTAAACTTCGTTTATTTCCTTTTTCTTTAAAGGATAAAGCGAAGATTTGGTTTAATTCTCTGAGATCAAATTCTATCTCTAGTTGGTCTGACATGCAACGTGAGTTCTTACATAAATTTTTTCCTTTTCAGATAACTCAATTTTTGCAAGAGCAAATCAGCCACTTTATGCAGAGAGGTGATGAGACCTTCCACGCTTGTTGGGAAAGATTCAAGGATTTAATGAACATCTGTCCACATCATGGGTTTGAGTCTTGGAGGCTTGTCAACTACTTCTACACTGTACTTACACCTGATTGCAAGCAATTTGTTCAGACTATGTGCAATGGGGAATTCTTTAGCAATGAACCTGATGAAGCGTTGAAGTTCTTTGATTACCTTGCTGAAAGTGCTCAACAATGGAATACACGATCTGACCGGACACCATTGACAGTACAACCTCTCAGAGCAATTGGTGGTGGGGGTAAATATGAAGTCAAAGAGGATACTGATGTCCAAGCTCGTATTAGTGCTTTGACTAGAAGGTTGGAGGTTATGGAATTAGAGAAGTTGAAGGCCGTGAAAGCAGTGGAGGTGTGTTCTCTATGCGCCGATTCTAGCCAAAAGACTCAGGATTGTCCGATTATGCCAGTTCTACAGGAGAGTGGGTCTGATCAGATGCAATCAGCAAATTGGGTTAACAGAACACTAAATCAGCCTTTCTCCAACACTTACAATCCGGGATGGAGGAATCATCCGAACTTTTCATGGAGGAATGATCAATCTGGTCAATCTTCGCATTTTCAGCAACCTCCCCAGTCCTATGCACCACCTTCTCAGCAGACATCTCATCCGGCTGCTCCTCAGCACCATTATCAACCACATCAAACTTCTCAGAGCTATCCGATTGCAGCAGCGCCTCCAGGATTTCAATCTCATGTAGCTGCTCAACATTCTCGATTTCAACCCCCTGCTCCACCAAAGAAGTCTCTTGATGATAGTATGGCACAGATGGCCAACACACTTCAGCAGTTCATGCAGATTCAAGCCACTACGAACAGTCAGAACACTCAAGCCATTAATGAGTTACGGGGCACCATTAATAAGATGAGTACAACATTGAGCACTCTTGACAGAGGAAAATTCCCAGCACAACCCCAGCCAAATCCTCAAGTATATCGGCAGCAGTAAGTGCATAATGTCTCAGAGGAATCCATTGAAACAACAAAGACTGTTATTTCTTTAAGAAGCGGAAAGGAAGTTCCTCGACCTGAAATGCCTGTGGATAGACAGACAGTTCCCCTGACACCTGACGTTGTGAATGAGGCAGATGAAGCTGCAAAGAATTTGAAGCAAGAGGAAGTTCAGCGTGAAGCAAAGAAACCTGCAAGTGATGAGGCAGAGACGAGTAGGGAGTTTCGACCTGTGGTTCCCTATCCTCAGAGATTGGCAGCTGGCCAAAAGGACAAATATCATACGGAGATTCAGGAAATCTTCAAGCAAGTGAAGATCAACATTCCACTTTTGGACGCCATACAACAAGTCCCTTCATATGCAAAATTTCTGAAGGACTTATGCACAGTGAAGAGGAAGCTGAATGTAAAGAAAAAAACTTTCTTGACAAAGCAAGTCAGCGCATTGATATTGAGCGAGACTCCTCAGAAGTTCAGAGATCCCGGCAGTCCTACCATTTCCATTATGATTGGTGAATCACGCATTGGGAGAGCTTTGCTAGATTTGGGTAGCAGTGTGAACTTGCTACCATTCTCAATATATGAGCAGTTGGGATTGGGTGAGCTGAAAAAGACTTCTATCATGCTACAGTTGGCTGACAGATCAGTCAAGGTGCCACGGGGTATAATTGAAGATGTTTTGGTTCAGGTAGACAAATTTTACTATCCAGTGGATTTTGTAGTTCTGGATATGCAGCAGAAAGTTTCCACCATCTACCAGACACCTGTTATTCTTGGACGTCCATTCCTTGCCACCTTCAATGCATTGATTAATTGTCGAAGTGGAGTACTGAAGCTCACGTTTGGGAAAATGACATTGGAGATGAACGTGTTTAATGCCTGCAAGATGCCGAGTGGATGTGACGACTCAGAGGTGCATGCAGTTGATTTGATAGATGACTTTGATATTTCAGAGCTATTATCAGTACTTGATTCTGATAGTCCATTTAAGGAGGACTTTCCTGAGCAGCCTGAAACTCTTATTGAGACAATTCCTCCATCAGTAGAATTGACAGAAGTAGAGGGACAATTAATAGAAACACATGACCCCTCTCAGTTGTCAGATGTGAGCTACACAGGCAGTTGGCGTAGGCCAATCTTTGAAGCTCTTGACTTACCAGAAGTCATGAAGTCATCAGAGGAAGAAGTCCCTACATTGGAGTTGAAGCCATTACCCGAGGACTTGAAGTACGTTTTTCTGGGTCCAGCTGAGGGTACATTCCCAGTTGTCATCTCTTCTCAGCTTACTTCAGAGCAAGAAGCTGATTTATTAGCAGTGTTAAGACGACATCGAGGAGCAATAGGATGGACCATTGCAGACATCAAAGGAATTGACCCCTCTATTTGCACTCATAACATCTTTCTGGAGGGAGATGCATGACCAGTTCGTGATGCACAACGAAGATTAAATCCCACCATGAAAGAGGTGGTGAAGAAAGAGGTGCTGAAATTGTTAGCTGTGGGCATCATTTATCCTATCTCCGACAGCAAGTGGGTAAGTCCAACACAGGTAGTTCCAAAGAAATCTGGCTTAACTGTCATTGAAAATGCTAGTGGTGAGTTGATCCCGACTATGAAGGTAATTGGTTGGAGAATGTGCATTGACTATAGGAAGTTGAATTCAGTTAGTCGAAAAGATCATTTCCCTTTACCTTTCCTGGATCAGACACTCGAAAAAGTAGCTGATAATACTTTTTATTGCTTTCTTGATGGCTTTTCTGGATATTATCAAATTTCCATAGCACCAGAGGATCAAGAGAAGACCACCTTCACTTGTCCATTTGGTACTTATGCTTTTCGTAGAATGCCATTTGGTTTATGTAATGCACCTGCTACTTTTCAGCGCTGTATGATGATCATCTTTTCTGACATGCTAGATGATATGTGTGAAGTTTTTATGGATGATTTTTCTGTGTTTGGTAAATCCTTTGATGATTGCTTGAAAAATTTAACTGATGTCTTGAAAAGATGTGAAGAGAAGAATTTGCTGTTGAATTGGGAAAAATGTCAATTTATGGTTAGTAGTGGCTTGGTACTTGGTCATCTAGTTTCTGAGCGTGGTATAGAGGTCGACAGAGCCAAGATAGAGCTGATTTCTCAGTTACCTGTCCCTAGGACAGTAAGGGATATCTGGTATTTTCTTGGCCATGCTGGCTTTTATAGGCGTTTCATTCAAGGATTTAGTAGTATCTCTAAACCATTATGTACTTTATTGCAAAATGATACTACTTTCTTGTGGACTGATGAGTGCCAACATGCCTTTGAGACCTTGAAGAAACACTTGACAGTTGCACCCATTATGCAACCACCTCGGTGGGACTTGCCTTTTGAAATCATGACCGATGCTAGTGATTTTGCTCTTGGTGCCGTTCTCGGCCAAAGAGTGGATAACAAGCCTACTGTCATTTATTATGCAAGTTGTACTTTAAATGATGCTCAGAGAAACTATACCACCACCGAGAAAGAGTTGTTAGCTGTAGTGTTTGCTTTAGATAAATTTCGATCTTATATTATTGGGTCGCCTGTTATTATCTTTACTGACCACTCTGCTTTGAAGTATTTGTTGGCCAAGAAGGACACTAAGCCTAGATTGATCCGATGGATTCTTCTTCTTCAAGAGTTCAACATTACCATTCGAGATAAAAAGGGAGTTGAAAATGTTGTAGCTGATCATCTTTCTCGCTTGCAGCTATCTGATATATCTTCATCTCTTCCTCCCTTAAATGATGATTTTCCTGATGAGCATCTTTTTGCAGTGTCACGCGCTCCTTGGTTTGCGGATATTGTAAATTACCTTGTCACTGACCAGATGCTAGAGCATTGGGCAGTTCAGGACAAGGGTAAGTTTCTTGCAGAGGTACGACACTATTACTTCGACAACCCTTACTTGTTTAAATATTGTTCTGATCAATTGGTACGTCGATGTGTCTGATGATGAGTTTACCTCTGTGATGCATTTCTGCCATAGTGGAGCGTGTGGAGGCCACTTTGCCGCAAAGAAAACTGTTTCCAAAATTCTGCAAAGTGGACTCTACTGGCCTACTATGTTTAAAGATGTTGAATCATTTTGCAAGACATGTGAGCCTTGTCAGAAAATTGGAAAAATTACAGCAAGAAATGAAATGCCTCTTTCCCCTATTTTAACTCTTGAAATTTTTGATTGTTGGGGAATTGATTTTATGGGATCTTTTCCAAATTCATTTGGAAACTCCTACATTTTAGTTGCTGTAGATTATGTGTCAAAATGGGTAGAAGCCATACCTTGTAGAAAAAATGATCATAAGGTTGTCATTCGTTTTCTGAAAGAATTGTTTGCACGTTTTGGCATGCCCAAAGCGATCATTAGTGATGGAGGTTCGCATTTTTGTAATAAACCTTTTGAAAAATTCATGCAAAAATATGGGGTGACTCACAAGGTCTCTACTCCATATCACCCCCAAACTAATGGTCAAGCTGAGTTGGCCAATAGAGAGATCAAGCTCATACTTGAGAAAACAGTCCGCCCTTCTCAAAAGGATTGGTCCGAAAAATTGTTTGATGCTCTCTGGGCCTATAGAACTGCATTCAAGACTAATTTAGGGATGTCCCCTTATAGATTAGTTTATGGTAAGGCTTGTCATCTACCTGTTGAAATTCAACATCGTGCTTTATGGGCTATCAAACAGATTAACTTTTCACTTGATGATGCCAAAGGTTTAAGAAAGTTGCAGATTTCTGAGCTTGATGAAGCAAGGACGGAAGCCTAGGACAATGCCCGCTTGGCAAAGGAGAGGATGAAGTCCCTCCATGACAAGAAGATTAAAGACAAACAACTTCTCCCTAATCAGCAAGTGCTTCTTTATAATTCCCGATTGCAACTTTTTCCTGGAAAGCTGAAGTCCCGATGGGGTGGCCCATACATCATTAAAGAAATCCATTCTCATGGTGCAGTAGACATTGTTGATCCAAAAAATGGAAATAGTTTCACAGTCAATGGACAACGTCTCAAGCCATTTATGACTCCCTTCAAACCAAATGAAGAAATCTTGCTTGTGCAAGATCCCAGGGGAGTCCTCTGACCTTTCCTTTTTATTGCTTTTTTGTTTTGTTTTGTTTTATTTCTTATTTGCATTTTGTTTTGTTCTTTTTTCTATTGCTCTAGTTGGCTGTGATTTTCTGTTGTTTTTCTTTTGGTTTGCGTCTCTCTGTTCCCATCTTTCTTTTGTTTCCCTTTATGCTTTCACATTGAGGACAATGTTTCATTTAGTTGGGGGGAGAGGATTTGCACGTTTTGCAATCATGCATTTACTCATTTACACTTGTCAATACCATAATGCATTTTACTGTGATTATGCTGAATTGCTGACTCCTAGTAAGATGGTGATGGTGGTTGAACTTTATTAATGCGTGTTGACAACGTTATCCTTCTCGAGCATTCAAATTTGACATTGATGAAACATGAATGATGATGTGAACTCTCTGGTTTCAAACTTTTGAAGTTTTCTGAGGTTGACCTTAGGATTAGCTCTCACAGGATGAAGGGCAAAACATTCTAAGAAATAGCTTTTTCTTTTACCTGATATCTCTCAGTAGTCTTCATCTACATACCAATGACTAGAATAGAGAGAAGTACACTACAGGACTACTGAGCTGTGCCTTGAAAAAAAAAAGATAGAAAAAAAGAGAAGAAAAAAGAAAAGAATAATAGCAAAAGAAAGGGGCAACTTAAGTTGTTACTGAGTGAAGGGCTAGAAACAGTTGCCCAAACTTTGGGGGTTTGAAAAACTCAACAACCCTTAAGAACAGAGTTGGCGCGAAAACTGCTAGACCCTTCAGCTTTGAAGTAGTTAGGATCAATATTGATCAATCTTAAGGTCGAAACTCTTTTGGACAGCCAGTGGTAGAAATGAGGACTAAGAGAGAGTCAAGGTGATAAATTGTAACTTCTCTAGACGTTTTGCCTCAATCCTATTAAGAGGAGATACTAAGTATTTCAAAGATGCTGATATTGTTTGAAATTGTGAGAGGTAAAGTCATTGTGATTGAGAATTCTTTTGATTGATTGATATGCTTGTGAATGAATTGTTGTCTCAATGCATTATTTTGTTAAATTACTTTTTCGCTATTTTTGCTAAGGGACTAGCAAAAAGCTAGTTGGGGGGTGTGATTGTATCACAATTTTGTTAGTTTATCACTTGAGAAAGTTCAACAATTACACCATTTCCACTAGAAAACGAGAAAATTATGCTTTGGGCATTAGTATGAGGCGAATTGTTAATTTTGACAAAAGCAAGTGTAATTGATTAAATTTAAGTTATTTGTTTTCTCTCCTCTCACCATATTTTTATGTCTCCATTTTCATAAATATGATTGGAATATAAGGCTTAGTAGCATAATTCTTGACTATTTGAAATTCTAAAGTTGGCTTGATTTCCTTTTATTCCAACAGCCCAAGTATTTCCCCGAGTACAAACTTCGACAAGAATTGCAAGAAAGCCGAGAGACTTGGGTAAAACGTGTGGAGCCGAGATTTTTAGAGAAAAGGCTAAGGCCGAACAGAAAAAAGAGACCAAACATTCTAAAGGGAAAGAAAGAGCTAGCTGGAGAAGCTTACACATGGGCTGGAGCCTTGAAACAGAAACTTGAAACAGAAGCTGGGCCTTGAAAGAAAAGGCTGGAGACTTGAAACAAAAGAAGGCCCGAAATATGTAAATGGGCTGGACCGAAACTTGCAGGAAGAAAGGAGGCCCGTGCCCTTCGTTGGTGCGGTGGAAAAAGAAGGCCATTTGGACGTGAAGAAGAGGGGACTCTCGGCAAAAAGAAAAAAAGGAGGACAACTTTTAACGGGAAGAAAATGAGACTTCGGCTGGAAAAAGGGCAGCAGGTTTTTATTGGAGCTTTAGCTTTTTCGGCAGCTTTTGTTTTATTAGGCTACTTTAGCATTTTCATTTGACCTAGTTCTTATTCATTGGGCGACTACTTTTGGGGTTTTTCATTCGGTGGTCTGGTGTCATTCGGTGACTTTAGTTTTTCGGTGACCTAGTTAGAGTTTCATTGGGCTGCTGTAGTTTTCTCATTTGCTTTTAGCTTAACTATTCGGCTGCTGTAGTTTTCTCATTTGCTTTTAGCTTAACTATTCGGCTGCTGTAGTTTTCGCTTTACTTTTCATCAGCTTAACTATTCGGTGCTTTAGAGTTTTTCATTCGGCTGCCCTTGTTCTTTTCATTCGGCTGCACTTTTGTATTTTTCTCTTGCTACTGCTAGACCGAACACTCTCATTTATTGTTGCATTTTATTTCAGTTTTAGAATTTGTTTGGACCGAATGCCCTCTTCCATTTATTTTCCAGATTTAAGTTTCGTTTTGGTTGGATGATTAAATATTTTGTTAAGTTCTATTTCACTTCCTTAATGTTAGATTAGTGTTTAAGTTTGTGTTTATTAGTTGGTTTGAGTATGGATATGTATGGGTTGTGACTAGCTAAAGTTTGGGTACTAAGTGTTCGATAAAATGTCTCTTAGAGCAAGTTTGCTTGTTATCATGTTTGCTTGTTATCATGTTTGAGTACTAAGCGTTCAACTCCATTCCATGCTATTTAATTATCGTGTTTGATTGTTAGTTTTTCATTAATCTCCTAGCGTTTAGATTAATCACAAATAAAAAATCTCAAAAATCATGGATGGTAACCTAAAACCAAACTTTTCCCTTTGTAAATATCATTTTCATTGTAAATAGAACATAGTTTTCGTTTATTGTAATGGTGATCGGAATGAAAGATTGAACACATCGTTCCTTGTGGAGATGATCTAGGACTTCCCTAGTATTACTTGACAACCTCCTATGCTTGGGAGTAATTCGCTAATAATTTTTAGTCGAGTCACTGAATATGTTATAACTTGGTGGGATCAGCTTGTGATAAATAGGAGGAGGAATAGAGAACGACCAATAGACACATGGGAAGAGATGAAAGTGGTGATGAGAAATCTTGATATTAAATGTTTTAGATGTCAAGGCAGGAGACACATAGCAAGTCAATGCCCAGACAAGCAAATCATGGTGTTGCAAGCCAATGGTGAAATTGTGACCGATGATGAAGCTTTCGACACTGACGACATGCCGCCATTGGAGGATGTTTCCGAGGAGGAATATTTAGCCCTAGATGCATTGACATTGGTGGCGAGGAGAACATTGAGCTTGCAAGTAAAAGGAGTTGATGAAGTACAGCGGGAGAACATCTTTCACACTAGGTGCTACGTTAAAGACAAGGTATGTAGTGTGATTATTGATGGAGGTAGTTGTACTAATGTTGCAAGCACAATTATGGTGGAGAAATTGGGATTGCCCATGGTGAAGAACCGTAGACGTACAAGCTGCAATGGCTAAATGATAGTGGTGAGATAAGGGTGAACAAGCAAGTGTTAGTCTCCTTTTGTATCGGTAAATATGAAGACGAAGTGTTGTGTGATGTAGTACTGATGCAAGCGAGACACTTGTTGCTAGGGCGTCCATGGCAGTTCGATAGACAAGTGAAGCATGATGGTCTTACAGACAAGTACTCTTTTGTACTTAATCAATGATCAATCACTCTTGTACCATTGACACCGCAGCAAGTATATGAGGATCAAGTGAGATTGCAAAAGGAGAGTGAGTAAAAGAAAAAGAGTGAAATCAAGCGATGATTGTACTTTTGTACAAAGAGACATTTTTAAATACTGACGAACTTGACCTTTCTTTGCCTAGTTCTATTATTTCTCTTTTGCAAGAGTACGAGGATGTTTTCCCCAAGGATACACCACATGGGTTACCTCCAATCCGTGGGATTGAACAGCAAATCGATTTTATTCCCGGTGCAACGATTCCAAAACGACCAGCTTATAGAAATAATCCTGAGGAGACAAAGGAGCTTCAACGACAGGTAAGTGAGTTGTTGGAGAAGGGGCACGTGAAGGAGAGCATGAGCTCATGTGAGGTTCCGGTCTTACTTGTACCTAAGAAGGATGGGACATGGAGAATTTGCGTTGATTGCCGAACCATCAACAACATAACGGTAAAGTATCGTCATCCTATCCCACGCTTAGATGATATGTTAGATGAGCTACATGGTTCTTGCATATTTTCTAAGATTGATTTAAAGAGTGGTTATCATCAAATTAGGATAAAAGAAGGAGATGAATGGAAAACGACTTTTAAAACAAAATATGGTTTGTATTAATGGTTAGTTATGCCTTTAGGTTTGACTAATGCTCCGAGCACTTTTATGAGACTTATGAACCATGTTTTGCGTGCATTTATAGGCAGATTTGTTGTTGTCTATTTTGATGATATACTCATTTATAGCAAAAACGTGGACGATCATGTAGTACATTTGAAATCTGTTCTAGATGTGCTAAGGAAAGAAAAGTTGTTTGCTAATAGGAAGAAGTGTACCTTTTACACCGATAAGCTTGAATTTTTGGGATTTGTTGTTAGTGTACAAGTTATACATGTGGATGAAGAAAAGGTACATGCAATCCAAGAGTGACCGAGTCCAACAAGTGTAGGTAATGTTCGTAGTTTTCATGGACTTGTAAGTTTTTATAGGCGGTTCGTGAAGGACTTTAGTAGTATAGCCGCACCACTTACCGAAGTGATCAAGAAGCAAGTTGGATTTAGATTGGGAGAAGAAAAAAAGAAGGTGTTTCAATTAATCAAAGAGAAGCTGACTAACGCCCCTTTATTGTTATTGTCTTCACCTAACTTTTCTAAAACGTTTGAAGTTGAATGTGATGCTTCAGGTATTGGTATAGGCGTCGTTTTTATGCAAGAAGGACAACCAATTGCTTACTTCAGCGAGAAACTAAGTGGGGCAGCCTTAAACTACCCAACTTTTGATAAGGAGTTGTATGCATTGGTTCGGGCTTTAGAAACGTGGCAGCACTACCTATTGTTGGCTTTTGTACACAATCGAGATTTTGATGATTTCAATAAATGGATCAAGTTTACAAAATGGACATCTTCAAAGACAAAGACAGACAATTTGATGAAAAGAGCCCAACCTTGAAGAAAGAAGAACAATAAGATGCAAGGAGCTTAAAGTGAAGACTCAAGACCTTAGGGTATAATCCTTGTAACTCTTTAATTCTCTTTTGACAAGGACTTGAATCACTCACTTGCATATCTTTCAAAAACGTGCATAAACCGTTTTAAGTTTTGTTTGAAAGATTAAAATATTTTTATAGGTTTCAAAACATCCCAAACCAACTCCCACACCTTTCATATACTTATGGGAAGTAAGTCTTATAAATTGAGTATTTAAAAGTGGTAAAAAACCTTGTTTTCAAAAGAACCGGATCATGCTTAAGTTGAGGAGGTCGACCGGCTGTTCAAGCGGTCGACCGGTACTTCGACCGCCTTATGTAGAGGTCGACCGGTTGGTTTTGACAAAAGAGCCGTTGAAGCTTCTGACAATATGACCGTTGGGTAACGGTAACTTGAAGCGGTCGACCGGTTCATGTAGCGGTCGACCGACTCATTTTAGCAAAACTCCCAACGGCTATAAACGGCTATTTTTCATATGTGGCCTATAAATACACCTTCATTTCCTCTAAAATGAATACCCAACGACCACATATCATTTATAGAGTTTGAAAAATATTCTAAACCTTCCTATTTCATATTTATCATAGCATTCACACAACACACACTTTCATATCCTTGTCTTTGTGTGAATCAAGCTTGGTGAGGTTGTGAGCGGTGAGCAAAAAGACCACTTGGGTGGGTTTGAGTGTTGATCTCGGGAAAACATTTGTACGATTCACTAGCACCCGGAAGCTAGTGTGTAAGCTATTGGTTGAAGATAGTGGAAAACCTCAAGGCTCGGTGAAGGAGCTTGAGGGGTGGATGTAGGCGGGTTTGTCGAACCACCTAAAAATCGAGTGTTTGCTTCTCTTATGTCTTCTCTTTACTTTAAGCCCATACTTAGTCTTATTGTATATTATTCTTGTGTTAAAGTAGTATATACTAGCAAACACGTCTTTGGGGGTCAATACCGAAAAGTTTTAGAAAACCAATTCACCCCCCTCTTGAGTTGCCTTAATCCTGAAATCTAGGACTCACACCTATGGCCTACGGAGTTCATGATTCAAACCTATCATGAGTCTTTGAAACACTTGAAGGGCCAACAAGCCAACAAGGGACGTCACAAGCTGGTTTTTGAACCCGGAGATTGGATTTGGCTTCATATGCGGAAATAGTGATTTCCGGCGAAGAGAAGTTCCAAATTGCTAGCAAAAGGAGATGATCCTTTCCAAGTTCTTGAGCGCATCAATGACAACACTTACAAGTTAGATTTACCTGGTGAGTACAATGTAAGTGCAACTTTTAATGTTCCTGATTTGAGCCCTTTTGATATAGATGTTGATTTGAGGGCAAATCTTTTTCAAGAGGAGGGGAATGATGGAAATCAAGGCACATCTTCGAAGGATCCAGTTCAAGTTCCCATTGGGCCAGTTACAAGGGCACGAGCCAAGAAGTTTCAAGAGGTACTCAACGGGCTAATTCGAGAGACATGGGCTCAAGCCAATTCGTGGAGGCCCATTGAACAAGATTCATGTGAACATCAAAGGCTTGTCAACTTAATCCAAGTTCTAGAAGAATCCAGCCCAGATTGAGTTTTCAAATGCTGGCTTATCCCTTTTCCTTATCCTCATTTTTAGGAATATTTGATTTGAATTTGAATTCAAATCAATTGCTAGTTTATCCCTTTTCCTTAGGCGAATTTTTAGGAATGTTTGAATTTGCATTTGAATCACTTTTCAAATGTTGGTTTATCCCTTTTCCTTAGCCGGATTTTTAGGAGCATTTATTTTCTTTCAAATTTGAACTAGTTTCCTATTTTAATTAGATTCCTATTCTTGGAGGGATGTTCCAAGTTTATTTATAGGGCCTTTGGGCATGTAGAGAAAGACAACTTTGAGATTAATATTATTTGAGAGGTCTTGTGATTCTCTTTGGTTCTTTGAAGAACTATTCGAACTTATCGGGATTTTCCATGGCGTTCAACCCGACTTATTAAACGGAGTTTCCACCACCGTTTGTGGCGTCTTCCTTATATCGAGGTTCTTGTTTCTAATAAACAACAGGTCAAGGTTTGCATTCGGATCTGTCCTAGAACGATCTTGGGTTCCTTTACGATGTTGGGTCTCGTCATTCTTGGCGAGGTTCACATCACAAAGGATGCAAAAATTTTCTCGCTCGAAATGGAAGACCTTGTAGCAGGTGTCGGGAGGAGGACTGCTAAGCAACTCGTATACGTACATGTGGCCCCGAAGCATGGACGTCCTTTTGCGGTGTCTTGCAAAATTCTAGCTTACTCAACCTCCTTTTAGCAATAAAGGAAGAAGAACTATTATTTGATATATCAGTCTTCCTCCATTTACATTGGGTGAATTAGGTTATTGATCAAAACACTCTCTATTTGAACTCATGACATCCATTATACACGTATATGCCCTCTTGTGTCCTACAATGATAGAAGCTCAACATCCTCCAATATATAATCTCATGTATAGCGTTATTTGAATCATATCAAATGCCCCATCCAATATCAGCTTTAGTTTATAGCTAAATATGTCTAGCTATTTTTAACAATAATCATGTCTTACCATTTTTATTTACCTCACAACGCCAACTAAACAAAAAATTATGTCTTTTAGACCTTGTTCGTCTGCCAGTCATAATGTACCTTACAAAGTTATAAGTTAAGGTTGCCACCAGAAGTTGTGTTACGAATGTTGTTGTCACAACAATGACGTCTTTTTCGTACTATTTAAGTTTTTCAACTCAGATGCATATAAGAAGAGTGTTATAAATTTAAATATTTGTTTTCATCACTCGGGTGAAGGTTATAAGAACACATCTTTGATTGGAATTTTTTTCCAATGTTAATAATGAATGTTTTCTATTTTGTCGAGGACGTAGAACTCAACATCGATACATCCCTCCTGATACTCCATCGTACCTATAAATTTTGACACAAACATGAGGAAATATGTGGATCCAAAGTGGAACATCACTGTCAAATGCACACACTCCGTATATAACAATATAAACTACAACAAACAGCCAAACTAATTTACAGACGCATACATAATTTGTTTGCAGAAAGAAGAGCTTACCTAGCATGATATTTACGCTCGCCTTAATCAATTGCCCAGTGCACCACCGCAACCTCCTTCATCGGGTTTCTCAGCCGAATCTAGCACAGCTACCCGTTTCTCCCTTCACGATTGCCAGGAGCTTTACAAGCGTATTTCGTTTCTCAAATCAAAAAAGCTATTTTTCAAATATACATCGTAGCCTATAAATTGATATCAGAGAGTTTGTGAGGGTGACATGATACCCTGCATTCTTGTCAGAATTTTTCCTCGTCCGACAACATAAAAAACGAAGACAAGCAGTGTCGGTGAAGTATGCCATATTCACATTTGATTTAACCACTCATGCGAGGGACCCACTCACTTATTTTGCATGACCAATGCTCCGAACAAACCAAACAGTGCCCTACAATGTGCTTCTTTCAACTGTGTACACACCTAACGCAAGAGAAGTAGGAAATATCTACATTTCATTGCACCAACTATTTTCTTCTTCTTAAACGCTTGAACTAACTGACTCTTTTGTTTTATCTGTATTTGTAACCATCGGGTAATTTTAAGCCATAGCTAATCATTTCGCAGGCCCGTAGCTGACACTTGCCTACCCCAGGTCGTCCGTGCGTGCTCAACGCCTACTCAATCTAAGGCATTGAGTTTCACAGCAGCACTTGGCCTACCTTAAGCAACCACCCTACACCTGCAAATAAGCTACCATATGACAATCGGATTTACACGCTTCACCCTTGCGTGTGAGAAATGTATTACAAGCTGGAGTATGTTTCGCTAATGAAAAAAATGAGTGTTGCCTTGAGTGGATGTTGTATCCTCCGTGCTTCATTACCCTTTCTTGAGACAATGACCACCCTTCTCGGATATTCCAACGGAATTATCCGATTCAATACAACCATTCCATTGTGGGGAGCTCTCCATATTGGAGCGAAAATGAAATTATATTTTTTCCTTATAGGTTTAAAAAAAACAAGGAAAAAAAACAAAAAATTTATAGGTACCCTCTCGTTTGTTGATGTAATTTACTTATTTGTGGTCCCTCTGTTATTGTATTGGATTCATTATTATTACTCTCTTAATTCCAAATTGAGTTACCCGCTAAACCTTCACTATAATTTTCAAAAATAGTTCTATGCGAAATGCATTAGATGCCGTTTGTGTCTTGTACGAGGACGACGTGGTATATTTTGATGTACTACTGCATATCTTTATTACCATAAATTGTGTATTTGTTTTGTAAATTGAGTATTTACTTATAGGAGTTCATGCCTTGTTGATTATTTTTGTTATGCGCTTATATTTTTTTCATTTGCTAATATTCATATATCCTATATATCTATTACATATTTAGATATATATAGTTCTTTTTTTAGTTATCCTCTTTATTGGATATGTAACTTTCAAACATAGTTGAGTTAGATTGCGTACAATGCTCTTAGTGCAACGGTCTTGCAGTTGATTACGTGTGACTTTGTCACACGTACTCCTAAAATAATGTTGAGCAAAATACCTCTATCACCTAGTTCAATCACGCGTAGTTCACAAGCATTCATATTTCAAGGTTACATACCCATGCATATAGAAAATCGAACATCAATTTTGTTTCATTGTTTTCAAATCAGACACTCGCCTAGGATGGAAGCAAAACAACGTGCGTACTTGTCCAAGGCTTACCACTTGCAATAGACATTATGTAGGTATCTGTGGAAATGTTAGAAAGACGTCTAATAAAATAGTTTCGCAATCCCCAACAAAATATGTATTGTTTTCCTGCCACTCCAACTGTCCACACGTGATCCATCGTAACTGAGTTAGAAAAATCAGTTCGGATTAACACTTGCAGTAGCCCTTCAATTGATGATCATAAATACATAGTTACAGACAAACAAAAAAGTCCCCGAAACCCTAAAAAATTGTCCTTCGCTTTACTTCATTACACATTACGAAATAGTCTGCTATTTCATCAGTAAAGAGTTGCAAACCCACAAAAAGTCTAAAAAATCACACAACGTCATCATCCAATCCCCACAACAACAAAATATAAATACATGCCACAGCTAAAATGTCTCATAATAACCTTAGGAAGCAGCAGATGAAATTTCCTCACTTCCATCTCAAACTCACTGCCACTATCATTCGTGCCACTAGCTGTCTAGTTAGTGTCACGGGACGAAGGATCCAGTCGCCTAGGAGCCATAGTTAAAAGGGACCGTCTAGAACATGCAGTTGTAGTATGGGTGTCTGTCGGAGTTCTCCCCACTATCAAAGGTGCCACTCCTTTCATCTTCAATAGCCTCTTCTTCAAGTTATTTCTTAATCCATGCAATATCCTTACAAAGTAGCTTGATACTAGTGAGAGTGTGGGTAGCGTCGCTCTTCACTTGAGTTAAATCAAGTGTCATAGTCTCAGTGCGCGCCAGGACAATTTAGAGTGCGTTTGGATTCTATTTCTGAAAATAGTTTTCTGTTTTTTGTGTTAGGCGCATAGACATGTCAGCGCACTAGTTGGTCAAGTAGTGAAGACACCTTCTGTGGCCGCTGACAACTTTTTGGTTTATGAGCCTCATTTGGTTTCAATTGAACTAGCTTTAGTTTCTTTTTCTCATACCAACTAAATGGTCCAGCTTCATAATACGAAATGGGTCGTGCTTGATATCAAATTTTTGGGAGGTGACCATATGCTCGGGTTTGTCGTCTTCAACGCCCGTTGAAGTTACTCCAACGTGCTGACGTGGGGTGGCCACTTGGGGAATTTTTATTTGTTAATTTATTATATTATTTTGTTTTCTTAATGACCACTTGGTAAATTCACTTACGCATGGTATATATCTGCAATGGACAAGGCCCCTATTTTTTTATTATTTTAAAAGTCCTCAAGCGCATCGTCTCTGTTATTGCATCGGAGCTCAACCCATAATTCTTGAGAGGACGAGGTGCCATCATGGAACCTACGCACATCCACGATTACACAAACTACTGGAACTGTCCTTCTCGAGAAGCATTTATAAACTAGGTTAGTTCTGATCCACCGGGGAACAACCCAACTAAAAGGGTGCGTCAAATCTCACGAGATAGGCTTCAACAAATTGCTGATGGAATAAATCAATGGTGCAATACTCGCTTGACAGTAAATCAAGTAGCTGGCCATTATCGTCGTCTCCAAGGCGATTATAATAATTTCACACAACTCATAAGAACTGATGGATTTCTTTATGACAGACATGCCAATGTCGTCCTTACAACCGACACGAGCTAGGATAACTATCTATAGGTACGTACATTTCGATAGTGATGTATTAGTGGTATAACTAATACATCGTCTGACTCATTCGGGTCAACACGTTATATTTGACTTAGCCCTTAAGCGTGGACAATTTTTGTTGTAGGCTCATCCACACCATTAGAAAATTCCGAGCGTGGGGGTGCCCGCACTACAGCGTGCTGCAAAGGATATTTTCAACTCATGCTCCTAGTGCAGATGGAGAATGACGAGAAGCACATAGTCAGTGAGCTATAATAACTACTTATTTAGTCTTCTAATTGTCGCGGAAGTAATTGTCTTGTATTGGGCGTTTCAACAAATCCATTCTGAGTGTTTCAGCATACGACTAAAATTAGTCTAATTATGTACGTCTATTTGCAGAATATGGATAGTTTTCAATGTATCATTATGGTTTCAGTGTATTGCTTCAATTTTCGTAAGGTTGTACATCTATTTGGAATATTATGCAACAAAGTACCATTATTTAATGGTCCGTAGTCAATGATAATATAAGGTCGTAAATATCTGTGGTTATATTGTGTCAAAGGATTTATATGTATGTGTATAATGTTTTTTGATATATATAAGTAGGTGGAACCATAAGCAAAAAGTTTCAAATAAGTGATCACGTCAATAGTGTAGTACTTACTGAGGTGAGTGTTTTTTTTCTAATTGAACCGACGCATTTTCAATGAGACGTTGTTTACTTGTCTAGTCAACTTTTTACTTAGTTGTATGTGTTGCTCTGACTATTTAGTGAACTTAATAGTTTGTAACCCAACAGGGCCGGCTCAAGGAAAATAGAGGCCTAAAGCAGAGATTAAAATGGAGGCTTTTTTATTTTTAAATATAATAAAAAATATATTTTAAACAGATACTTATTTTAAAATGCTCGTGTATGTGATAAAAATTAAATAAGTTTTTTCACAAAATAGAGCTACACATGAATTTTGAGCCCAAACAATTTTTGAGGCCTTTATATATAAAATTATTTCACAAGACAAATCTTTATATATGAGATATATTTTTATTTCAATAGACTTCACTCTTACTTGAGACTTTTTTTTTTTATCCTAATCAAACAACTTAGGGCCTTGCTTGGAGCTAGGGGCCTTAGGCAGCCGCCCAAGCTGACTACCCCTTCAGCCGGCCCTGTAACCCAACTGCACCTATGTATGATATTTCACGTTGGTTAAATCCTCTGGTCATTAGTTTCAAAAGTTAATGTTAGTGGTACAATGAGGCAACATGAGATAAGAAATTCCCCCTACGTTATCTAAACTGTACTGGGTTGTAATAGGCATGCCTCTTACATACCAATGTATATACTAGGAAAGGAATTTGATGAGGGCATTGAATATTCATTTAAGTGGATGGACAGGTCTATGATTTAGTGAAATTATAGGCATAGATGATGTTATATTATAGTTCTTGAGAAGCTTAGACAAGTATCAACCATCACAGTTGAAAACTTATATAATTCAATTTTTGTTCTTATCTGGAACTTGTTGTCATTTGAAATTATTTTTTCGACTATGAATTCCATTATTTTCCTTTTTTTTTTCTTGAAACTTTTTGTCATTTGACTGACCCATCACACAACTATCCCGATCTCAATGAGGGTTTCCACTCTTTTTTGCCTCAACTTTGCTTATAACTTTCAAAGGACTCTCAGGCTTTAAACTGATCATTTCCCAGGTGGCCACCCCACTTCAGCACGTTGGAGTAGCTTCAACGGGCATTGAAGACGACAAATTCGAGAACGTGGTCACCTCCTAAAAATTTGATATCAAGCACGACCCGTTTCGTATTATGAAGCTGGCCCATTTAGTTGGTATGAGAAAAAGAAACTAAAAAGTTGTCAGCGGCCATTAAAGGTGCCTTCGGTACTTGACCATCCAACGTGCGCTGACATGCCTATGCGCCAAACATTGAAAACATAATTTTTTTTTTTCAGAAATAGAATCCAAAGACACTCTTATACTTTCTCCACCAGATATGAAAACTGGGCCGCAACAGATGGTAGCGTGACAGTCTAAGTCGGGCTGGAGGACATGTGACTCTCAGAAGACAATGGACTCTGAGAGGGTGATGGCTCATCAACTACAACGCACGTTCGTGCATTCTTATGCAGCTGTGCCTCGCATTGAGATAGTGTAACTGCCAAGATCGGAGGCCATAATCTCATAGGTACCTCCCCATCAAGGGATGGCATAGAGAATGTGGTGAGAAGCTAGTGAATCAGACATGGGAAAGGAAGGCCCTAACTGGTCATCGAGTTCCAAAAGATGTCAACAATGTGGTAGCAGATGTATTCAAATATATCAATTGAACGACCAATTAGCAGAGCATATAGAAAGCGAACGCGTTCTAGAGGTAAGGAGACATATGTGACAACGGATAAAGATTAGCGCACACAATCCTATTCACCATATGAGTCTCCATAGGAAACTCAGCAGTGTTTAGTGTCTTCCCTTTATACATGCAGAGACTACAAAATAAATAGGATGCCATAGCATCCATTGAAAAGGCTTCTGCCCTGACAAATGGAAATTTTAGGTTGGGAACACGTTCGAGGCCGTACAAATTGGCAATTACATTAGGGGTGACACGAAGTTTTTGACCTCGTAGATATACTGTAAATGATACCGCCAACTCATCGATCTCATGTATGTTGGAATAAAACTCCCTAATCAATAGTTTTGACAGTGGAGAACTTAGATGGAAAAGAGGATCCCAACCTCTTGCACTGAACGTGACAGGAATGAAAGTGTGTCTTAGCTCATCTAGCACAATCTTGCGCTCGATTAGCACAGATCTCTTTTGAAAATTTTTAAAGAATACCTCATGAGCCGATGGGTCGATGAATTTGGTAGCGTCGAATGCAACGACTTTCTTCTTCCTCAATTTTACGAGCTTCCTCTTCGTCTTCATATTGGTCTTTGCATTCGGTTTATTGGCCTTTGCCTTCATTGTTGACTGAGGTTTTCGCTTCGCAATCTGTAGAGACATTTATTGTTGCAAATCATTACCAAAGATACACACGCTGTACTACCGACTTGAACATTGTGGTGTACATTAGACAACAAATAGATCACCCAAATAGTTCTTCTATATCTCTGCATCCGAAAGAATTATTTCTACATACGCATCGACGTGTGGGGAGACAACAAAAGAAGCATTTGTTTTTTGAATGTGAATATATGGTATAAAACACATTGGGATTGGAAGACAAACCAAAGAAAGTTAACACATTTTCTAAAATAAGCATATACGAACAACTCATGGCAATGACAAAAGAATGCATCCAGAAAGTGGAAAACCATTATATAATAAAATAATGTGTAATTCCAACACAAACTAATTAATAAGTTTAATATCACTTTCTGGTAGATGCACACATAGAAAACGTCCAACAATTCCCCAACACAACCAGAGAGTTGAAAAAATTTGCATATTAAGTTGCAAGGCAAACCATTGGATGGATATGGTGTAATCAATCGACAGTTGGAGGCAGACACGCCATAATAAATTTGCATATTAAGTTGCAGGGCATGAACGACTGTGAGAATGGAGGAAGAAGGGGAGGGAGACAAGCATGCAACCTATACCTTTTTGCACAACGGCTAACAGTTTTAATTGAAAGGACAAGATATTTGTGTCTTGTACCATAGGGTGGAAGACTGTCGAAATCCGTTAACGTAGGTTATCAGAAAAAAACACTTATTGTTTTTTGATTACTTCAAAGGCCAATCAGCAATTGACATGTGAACGTGTAACTGTTGTGTTGAACCATGCCAAATGTGGATGCAAAAGTTTAGGCTTAAACCATGGTTTGAATCACAAAACCAGAACTAGGGCTCATTTCCAAACAAGGCCCTATGGGTTCGGGTCTTTATGGCCCCTTGTTGTTTTGGGTCGTGGGCCAATTGGGCCTAATTGTGGTGTCATAATATAGTTTTTCTTAGTAGTAGGGACTCATACTTTGTAATTTTACAAAGACTAACAGGAAAAGGGTATTAAAGTTGTTGTACTTTGCTGTAATTAAGCTAATCAAACATTGGGTATTGGTTATAGTGTCATCAGTCATGCATGCGTGTAGAAAGATGTATTTTTCATGCAATCATCAAAGGCTATTGTCTGATGTCGAATGCTTACATTCTCTCCAAGGGTGGACAAAAATTCTGAAAATAATCAGAAATTTCAGTTTCACTTCCGATTCAAAATAAAGTATAACATATGAAATTTGATTGAATGTTTATTTTAGAATATAGATTTTGAATGAATATTTTACATTTATTGTTAATTTATGATTAATAACTACAATATACAGAAATATCTGGTTTGGTTTCTTTATATAAAAAAATAGAGCTCAAAATAAAGTATAACATAGGAATTTTCTTGAATGTTAATTTTAGAATCTAGATTTTGGATGAATGTTTATATTTATTATTAATTTATGAGGAATAGCAAAAAAATATTTCAAAAATTCCATCCAAAAAATATTTTTTGTTCATTTGGGTCCCAAAAAAATATGTCCAAAAAAGCTCACATATATGCCGAACCGAAATTTCGGGTTTTGATTCTAAAAATTTCAATTCCATTGCCAAAATGGAACCAGATCAAAAAATTTGCAATCCGATAAGTATCAGAACAATTCCAATTCCATCCGTTTTAGTACCTACCCTTATTTCTCTCATATTTGTAAATGGACAAAGCTTCCCGTACGTGACCGCTCAAATCATAATAGAATTCCTTCAGATTTTCGTTGTATTATTGTGAATATATGCAACTGGCTTGAGAGGTCACTGTACACTTCTTCCTCACACGAACATAAGCTGATTCTTTTGCTCAAGTGGTACCTCATCCCTAACTCATTGCCTAAGAAAAAGGTCACATGACAGATAATAATGGAAAAAGGACAATTTTAGACATGGGCTGTAATTCCAAATTTCTACAGTTGTCCTAATTCGACTAGACTTGTCCTTTAGGCTCATACATTTAGTTTGGAAACACCTTTACGGAATTAAGAACATCTCTATAAAACAGATTTAAGATAGCTCTTTAGAAGAAATTCAAAGTTAAAACTGATAGCGTGTTTAACTTGTCATGTTACTTCTATATTATTTTTACTTTGAATGTTGTTCCAGCAATGTAAAAAGGGATTGAAAGTGTATGATTGAATCGATTCATTCCCAACCCAAATCGACACTTCACCCTCTCTAACCCCCTCTTTCTCTAAAACTTTCAATGCCTCACCCCAAAATCCAGTGTCTCTATAGCGGAAGGGGGAGCTCCGGCTTCCTGGTGGTCTTTGGAGGACACGACTCAGCTATACAGTTTAAGCGCCTCCAGACGAAGCCAGCAGCACCAACCCGGAACCAAACCGATGACTCGTCATAGCTCACGAATGCACAAAGTGTGGGTCTCACGCGCTCCCGCCATTTTCTTCAAATCGGACTGTCTCCAGTTGCCTTTGGCTGCCATGTGCCGCATGAACATCTCCAATGACATCATGCAACCAAAACCTTTTGTTGCCTCCCTTCACGCTCCGGCCCTACTCGTTGGCCATGGTCGCACGTGTCGTTCACACGCTACGCTTGCTTGGCCTTTTTTAGTCGATTCCATTGTTTTCCTGCATCCCGAAAAGCCCCCAAGCCTCTTGAAGGCTCTATTGACCGATTTTTTTGATTTGAAAGGTGATTTAGGTCATTTGAGCTTGAATGAATGTGCAGGCCTCCATTGTTGCCTGTGAAGTGGATAAACGGCAGATGGAGGAAGAGTGTGCAAACGACTAGTCATGAGCGACGACATTATCATTACACCTCTTTATGGAGGTTGTATTGGCTTTCATGTGATGTTAAATTGCTTTTGTATAGTGTAAGCTGACTTCTTTGTGTTTTACGATTTTAAGAGGTAGGGCTGTACAACCCCGGTGTAGGTGCCGGTTTTGGCCAAAACCGGCACCTACACCGGGTAGGCCGGTTTTTCAATAATTACCACCTACACCTACACCATTAAGGGCAAAAACCGGCTCTTAACGATGGCGGTTTAGCGGTGGCGGTTTCCGGTTATCCTACATTTATATTGAACAATTTTTTTTAGCATTTTACGCACTTGGCCTAAACATATCCAATCAATTTCTACTAAGATTATGTAATAAAAAATGTAACTCCGCTTAAAACAAGAAATCTGTCATGGAGAATTACAAAGTGAATGGTTTTACCAGCTATGCTGTGGAGAGCATTTTCAGCAGCTTGCTGTTGAGAATTTTTCCTCGTCTTACCCATTTCAACCCCCATCTTCTCGCCAGTGAACAAAACCTAACAGAATGAGCTAGGTAGAGTTCACATACAAACAAGATGCTTGCAACTAATTGAAAATGATGAGAGAGGAGGACAAAGAAAGAGTTTTGCAGCTAATTGGGACTAAAAGCTAATTGATTTGAGTCATGTATCTATGGAAACAAAAACCAAGAAACATAATCTGTATTTCCTACTTGAAGTACAATTTGGAACAATAAAGCTAGACTTATCAACCACCATGAGCAACAACTAGTTAAAAGAAACACCGCATGGTAAGAAACATTTCCATAATCTAACTAACAGGTGGTGATGCTCAAACCATCTATAGACACTAGCAAAGAGAAAAATATACATTTTCATTGCACACCACAAGATGATCCTTGATGGGTCTTCGGACAGGTAAAGATTCAAAATAACATTCAACAAAGGCAAATGGTTTCACTGACCTCGACAGAAAATTGCAAATCCTTACTGGTGCTGACAACAGACCTGAACTCAACCTGCATAGTAGGACAGGATGTGGTTAACAGGAAGGGGAAAAAACTCAAAAAATGGGAGGAGCAAAGTATCTCTGTCAAGCCAGGATGCATCTGTACCTTGGAACTGCATCTTCGTGCAATTTCCTTTTTTTTTCCCGGCAGCAGCCAGTGGGTCTTGAAACCACAACCTCATCCTTTATACCATTTTTTTTGCAGGGAGCATGTACCATTTAAGCCACATCTAATTGATTAAACAACTGGGCCAATCAAATTATAAGAAATGGGATAAAAAATATGTGAGTGATAGGGGACTAAACCTACCGAGATTCTGCAACTTATCCACTTTGTTGATAATTGACTGAAACTTATCAGAATCGATTCTTGTCATATCATCTCTTTCATCTGCACAACCATTACAAGAAAAAAGAATATACATCAAAACGTAAGACAAACCAGGTATGTAAAACCAAAGAAGGAAATAATTGAATGTAGGTAGCGACTTATTCAAGCCCAGAAACCAATTGGAAGAGATGCTAAGCATAAAGAATCTCCAACTAATATTGCAACCTTCAATGCAATCTGCATCATATTCTTAAGCCATCAACGAACTTGCTCCATAATTGGCTAGATAATCTTATCCTCTCTAATTTATTGAATTCCAAGAAAACAAACATAGACATACTTGGCTGACTTGCTTAAACAAAATCCTCATAGATAGAAGATGTAGGAATGTATTTACGGGTTCATATAACCATAAAACACAAAACTGGAGATTAACTTTTCATTATTTTCTTTCCGTTCCGCAGCAACCAAACACAGGAATCAGAGAAGTCCAAACACCAATTGCGCCTAGACGCGAAACTCGAACAAAAAATCAAGCACCTAAATGGCACAAAGCTAGAAAGAACCAAACCGGGAAAGAAAAGAAAAAAGAGGCAAAGAACAAGCACAATTTCCCACAATCCAATTGGATCTGTCTCATTTACCTTCAACATCAAGCACTACCACACTAAAAAGTGAAGAACTTGAAATGAGCCATGAACTACTGTGAGAGGAAGCAGTGGAAGATGTACTTGTACAAAGTAGATCTATGCTCGAACAAGCGCATGCACACACAAATACAACTGAAGAGAGAGAGCAGAGAGCTTACAGAGCAAGTCCCCATTATAGCATATACCCAGTCTAGAATCGTTAAAATGAAGCGAAATATAGTCTGATACAGGTTGAATCCTTGGCCATGAAAAGGGTCAGGGGAGGGAGAAGGACTCGGCAGGACCGCAGGAGGGGGAGGGTTAGGGGAGGGTGAGGGAGGCACGATTTCTGCCTTCTGTGTACTGTGAAACACGCTTGAAAAGAATCGAAATGAGGTTGGGACTTGAGAGGGGGGGATTTTGATAAATCCCGGTTCCCGGTTCCCCGGAACCCGGTGCCGGATAACCCGGGAACCGGGAATACCACCGGGTTCTTTGTAAAAAACCAAACTGGCACCGGCACCGGTGAAGCCGGATACCGGGAACCCGGTGCCGGTACCGGTGCCACCGGAATTTTCCGGTGGCATTGTTCAGCCCTATTAAGAGGGGATAAATGATATTTTGGTCCCTCTGGTTTGGGTGAAAATCAATTAGTCCCTTATCAATTTTTTTTTTATCAATCGAGTCCCTGTGGTTTGCATGAAAATCAAATTAGTCTCTTATCAATTTTTTTTCATCAATCGGGTATCTGATCTTTACATGCTTTTATATTAAATCTTTCCGTCCACTAACTTAACGGTAAGTGTCAACCTAATCTGCTCGGGATGGAAAGCTGAGAGGATCGAGAGGCCCGAACAGACCGGCCGCGTGCACAAATGCTATATAAAAGCAGCCTGAGCACAAGCAACCCGACATCTCGAGCACAATCAACCCGAGCATCTCGAGCACAAGCAGCCCGACATCCCGAGCATCCCGAGCATACGTAGATTGAGAGGCCCGAGCAGCAAGGCCGCTCGCGCAAAGACTATATAAAAGTATCCCGAGCACAAGCAGCTCGACCTGCTCGGGCCTCCATCCTCTCAGCTCTCCATCCCGAGCAGATCACGTTGACACTTACCGTTAAGTCAGTGGACGGATTTGGACGAAATGACTTAATATAAAAGCATGTAAAGATCAGAGACTCGATTGATGAAAAAAATTAATAAGGGACTAATTTAATTTTCACGCAAACTACAAGGATCCGATTGATGAAAAAAATTGATAAATGACTAATTTGATTTTCACCCAAACCTGATGGACCAAAATATCATTTATCCCTTTTAAGATAGCGAGCTATTGTAGGGGTCTGCGTGCCTGGTTGTTTAGCTGTTCGGACTTATGAGTCAATCTATACTGCGCTTCATTGTAAGGTTTACACTTTTTGGGAATAAACAACTTACCATTATCCAAAAAAAGAAAATCCTCCTTCACTTAAGCTTGTGTTTCACGGAAGGTGTATGTGTATCAATGAAGTCTAAATCAGCTAAAATTATGTGAGTATCAATTCGCCAGCAACTCCGCAGAAAATTTTCAAATAAAAGACAAAATTGCCCATAATACTTTTGGTGACTTTTGAAGGATACAGGAGATATTGTATTAGTGCGCCTCCCTCACTTCTCTTTAAATAAAGGCGTTTTAGAGCAGAAGCATACAATCACTTCTCACTTTAGTCGTGTCTTTTCTAGCTATCTTTGTTTAATTATATATATCAGCTATCATCTGTAACAATTCAATTAAGTTTCTTTTATTTTTTAATTCAGTTTTCAGGAATAAATCTTGGATAAAGAATCCAAATTAGTTAGGTTTGGGGATAAAAGCCAAAGCATATTCCATACAAAATAGTTTCCTTTCAAATAAACTGATCTTGAGATATTGTACTTTCTCCGAACTCTGATGTGATTAAAGTTAGGCACTTGGGCTAGGCTTTATATATATTTGGAAGAACTAATTAAATCAGTTCACAACCTCTTTCCTGGACAGAACTGTACGAGTTTGCCAATGCATTTTAATTCATATCGGATACTGCAGGTATACCTGATCACAATTAATGCAGAAGTTAAAAATTAATGTTTTAAATCGATCGCTAATTGGGGTACAAATCGGGCAACTTGGCTTCAGTTCCATAGATTGCACAAGCAGAACTTATGTCTGCTAGTGGAGGTGCGCATTATTCTATAATATAGGTTTCATTAGCTAGTCGTTATCACGACACCCTCATGAGTACTCATGTCTTAATCTTACTGTTACTACAATATTAGTGCCAAACACCCATACATGATTCCAAGTTCCAACCCATGGTAGAGACCTGGACAGCATACGTACTGAATGATTGTCCACTGCACATAGTGTTTGTTTTTACCACCCGCGTGCATGCCCATGGCCTTTTTTGCTTTGTTTGCTCTCTGCTGCTTTTTTGGAATTTCTCTCTGCGCGCAGTTTCTCTACCGATCAGGGGCATATAGAAACTTCACCATTTAGAGTTTAGACTTGCGAAACATGCTCGATTTTTGATGAGTCATCCAAAATATCAAAGAGATTGCCAGTTTCAGTATCATCAATTCTTCTAATACTTCTTCGCCAACTTTAGTTCCTCCATTTTATTAATAAGTTATCATCCACCATGTTCACTTAGATGTCGTTGTCATGGTCATCATAATAGAACAATCGATCGAGGATGATAAAACACAGATATTGCAAAGAATATTTCCTCTCTTTCTTCATTCCTTTTACTACAGGATCGCTGTAGCTTTATACAACGATAGAATTCATAACGAGAACAGATTCTATTTTCCTACAATAAAGGAGAAGGCAACACGTGTAGACAAAGTTGTTAGGGAGAACATTCCAGAGTCTCTATCGTGGCAGATGATGTGTCCTTCGGTAGAGAGGGATCAGGTGGTTTTCCTGTTTTGAGAGCCTGAGTAGTGTGTGCTTCGACATCCCTCCGCGAGCCAAACTGGTAGGCACGAACAGAGAGGCTCGAACGAAGCTGAGTGAACCGGGAGATGGACAAAGGTTTAGTAAAGATATCAGCGAGCTGATCTTTGCTAGAAAGGAAGGAAACAACCAAGGACTTGGCTTGGACCCGAGCTCGAACAAAATGGTAGTCAACATCAACATGTTTAGTACGAGTGTGTTGAACAGGATTTGAGGTGAGATAAGTGGCTCCAAGATTATCACACCAAAGAACAGGGGGTGATGGAAGGAAAACGCCAAGATCACAGAGGAGAGACTGTATCCATAGGAGTTCACAGGTAGCATTGGCAACTGCTTTATATTCAGCTTCAGTACTCGATCTGGCGATGGTGGGCTGTTTTCGGGAGCTCCAAGAGATCAAATTTTGACCAAGAAACACACAAAGGCCCCCTGTAGACCGACGATCATCGGGGCAGCCGGCCCAATCAGCATCCGAATATGCTGCAAAAACCGAAGAGGAAGAGCGATACAGTTGAAGACCAAAGTCAAGAGTGTGCCGAAGATATCTCAAAATCCGCTTGACAGCCTGCCAATGAGGGACACGAGGAAGGTGCATGTACTGGCAGACTCTGTTGACTGCAAAAGAGAGATCAGGACGAGTAAAACTCAAATACTGCAAGCTGCCGACAACACTCCTGTAAAGAGTGGGGTCTTCAAACGCTGCACCATCATGAGCCGTGAGTTTCTCGGTTGTGGACATAGGAGTTTGTACAGGCTTGGCTTGAGACATGTTGGTGCGTTTGAGAAGATCAAGAATATATTTTTTCTGTGAGAGATGAATGCCAGCAGGTAAGTGATGAACTTCAACTCCCAGAAAGAAATGAAGAGGACCCAAATCTTTGAGGGGAAAATCGGTACGTAAAGTATCAATGAGAATTTGAAGTGCAACTGGATCAGAGCATGTAAGTACAATATCGTCCACATAGACCAGAAAATACATCTTGAGAGCCGGCCGAATAAAAGTAAACAAAGAAGAATCAGACTGTGATGGAGAGAAGCCCAGCTCAACCAAGCGAGAACTAAGTTTGGAAAACCAAGTTCGAGGCGCTTGTTTGAGGCCGTAGAGAGCTTTCTTGAGTTTACAGACATAATGAGGGAAGTCAGAATGTGAGAAGCCAGTCGGTTGTCGCATGTAAACATCTTCAGAAATGTCACCATGTAAGAAGGCATTATGTACATCAAATTGACGAAGAGACCAGCCATACTGAGCAGCAAGAGATAGAACAAGACGGACGGTCGAATGCTTGACAACAGGGCTGAAAGTGTCATTATAATCCAAGCCAGCCTGTTGATGAAAACCTTTTGCCACCATACGTGCTTTCCTGCGTTCAATAGACCCATCAGCATTATGTTTGGTTTTAAAAATCCATTTGCAACCCAAAATATTTAGTGAAGGATGGGGGGGAACCAGAGTCCAGGTATGAGTATCCAGTAAAGCTTGAAATTCAAGTTGAAGAGCCTGTCTCCATTCGACATATTGAAGGGCCTCAGTAACCGAGGTTGGTTCAAGTGGGACTGTGACTGTGGAGGTGAGATGGGCACGGGTTGGGGGCCAGGGAATAGTACCATCAGTGAAGTGTTTGGGTCGATGGATATTATGCTGAGACCGTGTAATAATCTGGCGTGGGGGAGGAGGTCGTGGTGCAGGGGAGGGTACTGGAAAGGAAACAGACGGGATGTCAGATGGAGCAGGGGGTGCAGGTGGTGCAGTTGGGGAGAGACCAGGGTCGACAGGAGGGGGCTGGAAAGAAGAGAACAAGGGATTGGCAGGGCGTATAGTAGTGGGTCGTGGCCCAAGAATGCCAAGAGAGGATGGCAAGGAGTGGCCAGACGAGAGAGACTGAGAAGGAGATGAGATAAGAGCAAAAAGAAACACAGATTCATAAAACCGAACATCACGAGAGATGTAAATGCGAGAGGTGGGTTGATGAAGACAGATGTAGCCCTTGTGGTCAAGACTGTACCCCAAAAAAACACATAATGTGGAACGAAAATCAAGTTTGTGATGGTTATAAGGACGCAGATGAGGGAAGCATGCACACCCAAAGACCTTAAGGAACTAGTAGGAAGGGTGTTTTTGAAACAACCGAAAATAAGGAGACTGATTTGAAAGACTTGGACTAGGAAGACGATTAATTAAATAAACAGTTGTGCGAAAAGCATCAGCCCAGTAACGTGTGGGCATAGACGCATGAGCTAACAAAGCCAAGCCAGTTTCCACGATATGTCTATGTTTTCGTTCAATGGTCCCATTTTGTTGGTGAGTATGAGGATAACTAAGGCGATGAGAAATACCATGATCACGAAAATAGTTATGAAGAGGCCGAAACTCACCCCCCCCAATCGGACTGAAAACTTAAAATATGTAGATTAAAAAACTTCTCAACAGCTTTATCGAAAATAAGAAATTGAGAGTAGACATCAGATTTACACCGTATGGGAAACAACCAAGTGTAACGAGAATATGCGTCTACAATTGACAAATAAAAACGAAAACCATCACGAGTCAAAAGAGGAGCAGGGCCCCAAACATCCATAAACAGCAACTGCAGTGGACGAGTGGTGACCGAGTGAGAGACAGGAAATGGAAGCTGGTGGGACTTTGCGCGACTGCATGCAGAACAGAGGGTAGAAGACGAAGATGACGACAACAGAGGTAAAGAAAATGTGGTGAGAACTTGACGAGCAATCCTGAGTGATGGATGACCAAGTCGATGATGCCAAGTGGACGAAGAAGCTCGTTCGCCAACAAGAGCAAGAGGAGCTGACTGGAAGGTGGACGAAGTAGGAGGAAAGGTGTAAAGACCTGCTTTAGTGGAGCCGCGAAGAAGAGGAGTCTCGCTGCGACAATCCTTGACACAGAAAAAATCCGAATGAAATTCAAAAAACACATGATTATCAGCACAAAACTGCCTAACAGAAATAAGATTTTTGGTAAGTAATGGAACATGAAGAAGATTGTGAAGTAGAAGTTTGCCATGAGGAGTGTTGAGGTGAGATGAACCAGTGTGTTGAATCAGAAGAGAGGAGCCATCACCCACCCGAACGTGATCATCACCTTGATATTCAGACGGATTCAAAGAGAGGTTAGACAGATCATAGGTCATATGATTGGTGGCCGCTGTATCAGGATACCAGGCTGTGTCAGTGGTGAGAGGAAGAGAGGAATAATGTGCGGTAAAGGAGGGAGGTGGAGGAGCCTGAAAGGATTGGTTGAAACGGTTGTAGCAATGGAGGGCAGTATGACCTTGCTTAAAACAAACTTGACAGGTGGGATGATCCTCATGAAAAAAAGGAGATGGAGGAGTGTTGCGGCCTCTGCCACGGCCACGACAACCACGAGATGAACCTCGACCACGAGACCCCCGTCCACGAGATGAGTTGTGTTTGGTGGAGACGTTGGTAGTGATCTCAGATGGAGAGGTGAGAGACGTTGTCTGATGAGTTAACCGTGCTTCATGAGTAAGGAGATGGCTAAAAATTTCTTCAGTGGTTGGCGGATCCAATCGGGTAGTAATAGAGGTGACTAGAGAATCGAAGTCAGAGCCAAGTCCAGCAAAAAGATACGTCGTAAACTCAGTAGAGGATAGTGCCTTGCCCGCTGCTGCCATGGTGTCAGCCAAAAGCTTTGTTTTGTAGAAATATTCAGTAACAGATTCAGAGCCTTTTTCAGGGTAGTAAGTTGGTAGTGTATTTGTACCAGACGAGCTTGGGTCTTAGAGGCGAAGAGACTGTCAAGAGCAAGCCAAACCGAGCGAGAGGAGGTCAAACCAATGACTTGAGCAATTAGTGTTTCAGACAGAGAGGATATGAGTGCACTGAGGATCACTTGATCCTGTTGAAACCATAAGGTGTGAGCTAGATTGATATTTCCAGCAAGGAGAATGAGAGGTGCAGGAATAGTGCCATCAATGTAGCCATAGAGATGCTGCCCTTTGAGATAAGGCACCATCTGAGCTTTCCATAGCAAAAAATTGTCATGGGTAAGCTTTACGGTAACAAGGTGAGGAAGAGAAGTAATTTGGTTGAGAGTGGGTGACTGAGAGGTAGGAGAGATAGAAAACACATGTGAACCAGAGGAACCGGCGTCGGCCATTGACGTTAGTCGTGAGGCTCCGATACCATGATAAAACACAGATATTGCAAAGAATATTTCCTCTCTTTCTTCATTCCTTTTACTACAGGATCGCTGTAGCTTTATACAACGATAGAATTCATAATGAGAACAGATTCTATTTTCCTACAATAAAGGAGAAGGCAACACGTGTAGACAAAGTTGTTAGGGAGAACATTCCAGAGTCTCTATCGTGGCAGATGATGTGTCCTTCGGTAGAGAGGGATCATGTGGTTTTCTTGTTTTGAGAGCCTGAGTAGTGTGTGCTTCGACAGAGGATATATATATATAACGGGGTCTCATTCACAACCATAATATTGAGGATAATAATGAAAAAGCCTGAAGACAAGACTTATCATATAGAATGTTGATGGATCCCTATGACTTGTCTTATTATTTGTAGTACCATAATTAAGGGTGTAATTTATTGTTGATGAACCATGGTTTATTGCTGAGCGATCATGGTCTTCTACAATTTTCTGCCCAAATTGTATAATGTATTTTAGAGAGAGAAAGATATAATAAGTATTAAATGTTATAGGGTCTACATAAATGTCTAAATCTTCATATGAGCAACATTTAATACCATATGACCCACATAATGTATCTATCTCTTTCTGAATTACATAAGAAATTGTAGATGATCTTAATTCATTGACAAATTGCATTGATTCATAGTTTCTAATAGACAATTGGTCTACATATATATCATGCTAGGGATGGGATATCCTCTGTGATACTCAGCCCAAATAGCACTGCGCAATTTGTAAAAACATAAATATAATAAGTGGACTCCAGTTTAGGACTCACACTACCTCAAACTTTGCAAGAGTAGTATTAAATAATGTGAAATCTATCTATCATGTTTATCTCTCTTTAAATTACACGGTATAATATACAAGAGCAATACTATTAAATAATGTGAGATGTATGTATTATGTTTATCTCTTTTCAAATTCCGTATACGGTACAATGCATAGTATCCTAAAGGAACCTGGTCACATGGTAGTAGGTAACGGGCAGTGGCGGAAGGAGATGGGTAGCGATCAGGGCGGTCGATACCCATTCCTCCGCCCAAAAGAAAATTTTATGTGTAATTTTTATTTTTATTTTTATTTTTCATTAGTTGGTTTGGGCCCGATACCCATTGGTCGAAGAATCGAAGATAGTCTCTCTGTCTCGTATTGCCAGATTGGTGAGTTTTCGTTATTTCTCTTTTTTCGGTTATTTTGTTTTAGTAGTTTAGGATCTTAGGCAATGTGAAATATATTTTCTGTAATTTTTATTGGGTTATTGGAATTTGGTTGATTAGTATGTAATTTCAATTTATCTACAGTCTGCTGATATATTGTTTTGATGTGAATTTTTTCACCAAGAAGTTTTCTTGGTGAAATGATGTTTTTTTTGTTCATATTGCCTGTGAATTTATTCTTGATCAGTGATGTCAAGTTCCTTACAAGATAGTTAATTAAATTGATTACAATGGTAAACAAGAAATTAACAAATTATAAATTGATACTTAAAAATCAACTTAATACCTATATTAAAGATGTTAGAAGAAATAATGTTTTTTTTGGGCTTCAAGATTTGGAGTTCTAGATGTGAAGATGGTTGAGACAAAAAATAATACTTTGTTTCTATTAGTTTATCGACTTATTGAGTTGTCATTGGTTTTACCAGTTGCGACTGCAACCGTTGAAATAATGTCTTCTGCGATGAAGATCATCAAGAGTGATTTGCGTAATATGATGAGAGATAACTGGATGAATGATTGCATGATAGTGTACATCGAGCAATAAGTTTTTAAAACTATTGAGAACGAAGTCATTTTGCAACATTTTCAGAAGATGTAAAATCGTAGGATATAATTGTCACATT
The DNA here is from genome assembly GCA_963930655.1 of Myrica gale. Taxonomy (NCBI): domain Eukaryota; kingdom Viridiplantae; phylum Streptophyta; class Magnoliopsida; order Fagales; family Myricaceae; genus Myrica; species Myrica gale. The sequence goes on from OZ005614.1 coordinate 13,960,438, forward strand.
TCAGTTGCAGTACATGGTACAGTAGATGTTTTTAGTCCCTAATTTTCGACATTGTATCTCTAAGATAATTTTTTTGCATTATAAAAAAAATTTCTTACCATTTTACCCTTAAAATTCGACCGCCATTTATTTCAGTTATAGTTCCGCCACTGTAACGGAACTGTTATTATCAAAAACTTCAATGCAGTGTTACTTTTACGCCGCTGGTCAGAAAAGTCTTTAATAAATATTGCTTTCCATCCACAACTAGCAAGTGGGATTCCCCCTTGATTGGCGCATATCAGCTTCTTCTTATTAGAATACCAAAAACAGGAAGAAAATTAATCGATCGTCAATAGCGGCGTGCGTGCGTGCGTGGGGTATCTGCATATATAGCAATGCTAATTCTTGAATTGCCCCTATCCGTCTCTCCCCAGCTGGTCATCTACACGTACAGACATACCTTATCCTACTTAAATTTATAGGGCCTTAAGTATTTTAAATTTCTAAGTATCAATAATGCACACGATTTTCAGTTAAATTGGAGTCCACTGATCAGTACTGTCCCACGTGGGCCGGGGTTATAAACTTATCTCTATGTTTGGTGATGGATATTATATGCCTCGAATTAGGGTCTTTGAAATATGGTGCAATTGATTATAGTTTTCGGCCATTATCCATGGTGTCCATTAGGGCTCCAAAAGGGTGCCATGTGGAAGGCAAGGAATTAGACATGAAACTTATCTACGGCCCTTTTGTCATATACTATATGAAACGTAGATGCATGCCTGTCTCATATGACTTTTGCTCATTCCTTTGTCCGGTCTGCCTGCTTCGGGCTTGCCGGCCTTCAACATGACTTCAAGGGCCATTGTTAAGGGAACGAAAACCCTTAATATATAGGGATATTCAACGTTAATTATAATTTCTACTACTATATGGAATTTCTTTTTTGGGATAGTGGGGGTTTTTTTAATAATTCAAAATCCGTATCTTAATTTATAAGTTTTACTCCCTATCAATTTTCTTAGTTTGTTGATTTTTTTTAAGGATTGAGATGAATGAAAATTAATACCTTCTTTATTTTATGACTAAACCCTTTTTTGAACACCGCTGTAATCTTAAGCTTCATCCTCATAATTTTCCTAATTTAGTGATCTAATTGAGAATGTTACGTATTTTTTTTCTTAGAATCTGAAAATATCTTTGCTAACGGATCCTCTTGACATCATATAACGGATATTTTGCATGCTTTGAAAGGCCAGAGATATTTCACAAATCTGATTATTTTAACTCATCGCCAAGGAAATAAAGTAATCCTTAATTAACCATGACAATATTGAGAAGGACACAAGGAATATTACCAATTAATTGGCCGGAGAAATTAAGTTTTTGGTGTAATTTTTAATAATCTTATTTTCATTTCCTTTTTGGCTTTTATGCATGCGCAGATCACTTGGAGGAATCTAGGCACAAATCACTGTGGGTACGTGGTGCATTGAACAATCATCTCTGTTCGTAACCATTCGTTGTCTTTGAGTTAGGTGACCAACTGCTATTTTAATAATTCCCTTGCATAATGGTAGAGAAAAAGAATTCAATTTAATAATAATGAAACATTGATTAACTGGTCACAAACTAGGGCAAATACAGTGGAAAAAGATGCCCGACGCAGACCTTTCCCAATCTACTGCCCTACTGGGTAAGAATAATAGATAACGCCAGGTAGCTAGTAGCTAGCAAATTTAAACCCGGTCCATGGTAGCTCAGATTTCACTTTGGGAAGAGTAATATTGTCTTGGTAGTAGTCCGGTCAAATAACTCACTATTCAGATTTTCTATTAGTTAGAGATCTAAGTACAATTAATGGGTACAGCCAAAGTCATCGGTTTATCTGTTTTCTTGATGCTGATAATTGAGGACCTGTAGTTCCCTCACAAAACAATAGAGCTCTTGGAAGTACCATTAAGTACTCTGTTCTACATATGCATGAGAATCCGCTCAAACAAAAACAAAAAAAAAATTACAAGCAAATATGTTGGCTTAATGAAAAGACCAGATATAGAAACTGTTTATGGAAATGATTAAAACCCACTTTACCATGTCTTCAATCTTAATTTTATAGGATTACTAGGAAGGAGCTTGACCCAAAATTTTTACCTTGACAACAAAATGATTGAAAAGTGGGGAGCATATATATGTACAAATTAAGAACTGATCATGAGTTTATGAAGAATTATTAAAGGTAGAGAGAAGCAAAAGGAAAAAATTATTATCCTTCTGCAAATTGTTAGCTGTAATTGGTTGATAGAATTGGTAGGGTACACTCTTGAATGTCTAAACAACCTTAAAAGAAGAAATGAAAGTTGCATTTAGAAAGAAAGAAATTTATTAATTTACGCACCATAATTTCCATGGTCAGATTTTATTTAATGACGTAAATTTCGAAGGTGGAATGTGATGAAATTAATAATTTGTATTTTAAAATAATATTTTTTACGATAATTAGTGGTGAAAAGTGATTTTTTTTTTCTTGGAGGGCAGTGGAAGGAAAAAAAAGAGGCGAGGGGGGGAGGGGGGGGGGGGGGGGGGCTTTTAAAGATTGCCGAGTTTCTAGTAAATTCACCCTCCATTCTATTTGCAGGAAACTTTAACCCCACGTATACCCATGCGGGCATAAAATGAAGTAGCACTGACTCATCAATAAAGCGTACTTGCTGGAATCTATAGTTCTTATTCAGATTTATACTGCCTGTAGGCCTTGCATTAGGTATACAGAGGCGCCCAAACCAACAATGATCAGATTAAAGTAGATATTCCTAATTAAACTGGAAACTTTCTCGAACAAAATTGAAAAGAAAAGAATTAGAAAGACAACCCACCTAGCTAATATCAATTCTAATCAAACCCATGCGCATATGTATAATTGCACATATGCTACTATTCTAGACTATATATAAAACAAATGTTTAGCTGAGCTAAACTAGTGTTAGCTTCTTAGATGAAATCCAATGAAATCGAAGTCAAAAGTTGGACAAATACCATCCCCACCAACAAAACCTCCTAAGTATACTCAACACCATCTGAAAATCAGCTGTCAATAATGCCCTAGTTTTCAGGTCTCTTTTGGTTGCGAGCAATACCAGATTAAGGTTTTTTTGTTATATCTTCTTCCTTGCAAGATAAAAATATATGTGTGTGATTGAGTAGTCGAAAACTGCCCTGATCGATCGGTAGGACCAGCCTTAACGTTTAGAACTTAAACAACAATTTCTTTTGTAAACACAATATAAGACGTAAAGTTAACGAGTATATTACACGTAAAAGTTTTAAGTACGGTATCGATCTCGATGTCGCTTTACTATAGGGAATTCTAGGAGTCATTGAAAGTACTGCACGAGCCAAAACTGGAACGGGTCAACACGCCTAATGTGAACAATTCGATCGGCCGAACATTGGTTTCAGATATAGCCCACACGTTTTGAAAAATCTATGGTAAATAAATCCGATTAGAGGGGACAAACAGCCGCTACCAGGTTGGCCCCAAGCCTTTTGCCCTACCAAAATGAAACCCAATATGCCTTCCTCTCAAATGGTCCACCACAGACGCACAATAAGAGCGTGGATATACGTTTCCCTGTTTTACTTCGTCTTTGTAAATACAAGATCATAGAGTTATAAAAGTAGACAACAACAATATATAACATATTCTTTCTTGGACCATCAGTATACTATACAAACTCCATGTCTTCTCAAATTACGATCCCATCGATTATATAATAATGATTACATAATATTCATAGTAGACCCCCCTCCGAGTCCCTGCCTCCCTCCCTCTCTCTCGTTCTCTCTGTTGTGTGTATATATAGACATAGCACCACCTCAAACATGACCATACCTCCAAAGTGCAAACTCAAATTCTGACTCTCATCTCATCTTTCTTATAATCCTATATCAGCGTAGAAAGAAATATGGTGGTGTCTTCTCCGACCACAATAAGAACCAAGAAAACAAAGGCGGTTGGGATACCAGCCATTGATCTTTCTCTGAATAGGTCAATGTTATCGGAACTATTAGTGAAAGCCTGTGAGGAATTTGGTTTCTTCAAGGTGGTTAACCATGGTGTTTCAAAGGAGGTAATTGCAAGAATGGAGGAGGAAGGGGTTGAGTTTTTCGCCAAAGAGGCGGCGGAGAAGCAACTAGCGGGGCCAGCTCGTCCTTTTGGTTATGGGTGCAAGAACATTGGCCCCAATGGCGATATGGGCGAGCTCGAATACCTTCTACTTCACACCAACACTCACTCCATTTCTGAAAGATCCACATCCATCTCCAATGACCCGACAAAATTTAGGTAATTAAGAGATCTCTTCTAACTTCTTCTTCTTCGTTAATTTGTTGAACATTTTGAGCACTTTGTTTTCGTGTTCCCCTAATGCAACAATGGCGATTCAAAAACAAAAGAAGAAAGTAAGTGATCATATGGAAGGGGCTAGAGAACGAGGCCTCTGTTTTGTGTTCGCGCGTTTCATGCTAGGATTGTGGCGTGTTTGATCTTCTCATTTTTTTTCAATTATTTAATATTACTGTCGTAACATATACAGTATTAAAAGGAGCGTCTGAGGACATGTCACATGGCCGGTAAATAAAGGTGTCCAATTAATTAATTTTAATTTTAAAATGAAACTGTGGGGAGAAGATTTTTAGTAGTGATTGGTAAACGAGAAAATGACATCTTAATTTCCTTCATGGGAAAACAAAGGAGTAATATTCAAACATACACTTGCAACTTGCAGTTAATCTAATATTGTTATTAATTTCCTTTATAATTTTAGCGGCTGGCCTTCGTGCTTTCGATTTGTATCAGTGTTTTACTTTCAAGGTCTGGGTAGTACTGGTTAGAGCCTCGAAAGCAGTTGGGACTCCTTTCTTTGATGGGATGCCGGACTTGATCAAAAGATTTGCGCATCTAGAATTATAGTGGACTTTGCTCCTATTTGGGGCCGACATCTCTGTGATAGAACCAAGCGTGCGCGTCAGACATATATATACCTATTGGCCTAAAGCAGTAGGCTCTTAAAGTCTTAAACTTTGACAAATAGCAAAATAGGGGAACATCAGATCCTGGATGAGGGTTTTGCTTTATGACTGTCAGCCACCAATTTTTATAATGGATTGCGTGCCTCTGTCAAGGATTGGTAGGCGGTAACATTTGTAGAGGGCTCACAGAAGAGAAAGAAGTGTAGGAATTAGAGTGACCCTTTGCTTGAGGCCCGATCTTATACGATTCCTTGAATCGATCTTGCCTGCCCGTGTCTGAATTAAGGAACTTGGTAGACAAGGGAAAGGCAAAAAACAAAACAACCTATACTTGGGGTTGAAGTAGTGGTGACCCTTTTTACCAAATAAAGAGTTTTCATAGGCTTTGATGAACAAAACTACTTCGGGTGACATTTTCCCTTCTGTTTATGTTTTGGTGTATCTGCAGTTGTGCTGTGAACAATTACGTACAAGCAGTCAGAGAACTGGCGTGTGAGATTCTCGATCTTGTGGCTGAAGGCCTGTGGGTCCACGACAAGTGCGTCTTCAGTAGGCTTCTCAGAGACGTCCATAGTGACTCAGTTCTCAGGCTCAATCACTATCCTCCTGTGAGCGACATGATCAGTGATCGGGACCCATCGCCCAAACTTTTTCAGCATCAGTGCAAGAACATTCGTGTAGGATTTGGGGAACATTCTGACCCTCAGATCTTGACCATCTTGAGATCCAACGATGTTGGGGGCCTCCAAATAGCTCTGCACGATGGTTTGTGGGTTCCCGTCCCTCCTGACCCCAGTGAATTCTGTGTGTTCGTTGGAGATGCCTTACAGGTTGGCCATATTCCCCCTCTCGGAATATATTTTTCCTCTCTCTTCTGTTTTGTTTTTAAATATAAGAATAAAAGTCAAAGTAAGTTGCTTTTAGAAATAAGCAACTTCTCTTTTTATTATAAATTAAGGGGCCGTTTGTTTCCCAAAAATTTCACCCTTCAAAATTTCTAAACAATTATAAAATAATCTATCTCTCATCATTAAATTATAAAATAATATTATATTATTCAATTAAATCTTCTCTCTCCTCACTTTTTCATAAAATACTATACTTTTTCACAAACCCCAATACTCAAAATTTCCAAAACTCTAATATTTCCACAAACAAACACCACCTAAATAACATCCGTTTGAATTATATTTCTATATTCAAATTGTTTGTATATATAGGTCAAAAATTTTACTTGTTAAGAGTAAAGAAAAAGACTAATAGCTGATTTCCTTTCAAATTCAATGGGTAAGATAATATATAATTTGCTTACTTACATAATTCTTTTGATTTGGCGATGAATTAGGCTTTGACCAATGGGAGGTTTGAGAGCGTCAGACACAGGGCTCTGTCAAATTCAGTGAAGCCAAGAATGTCAATGGCCTATTTCGGGGCTCCACCACTTAACGCATGGATCTCTCCTCTACCAGAGCTGATCTCATCCCAGAAACCAAGTTGCTACAAGCCCTTCACATGGGACGAATACAAGAAAGCTGCATATTCTCTCCGCTTGGGAGACTCCCGTCTTGACCTCTTCATGGTTCACACTGCAGATAAAACTCAGTGAGCTCATGAAATAGATAGCTTGTACTACTACGGATAGGAAACGTCAGAAACAGGAAGAAAAAATAACAGAAATTGCTTTAGTTGTATGTAGTCAGCTAGCTCGTTTGAAGTAGAAGATCATGATGATCCTACTTCGGTTAGTGGAGGAGATTTTGCTTCAAACGATTATCAGTCAAATAATGAGATAGATGGATGCTAAATTATCCTGCCATGATTCAAGGATAATTATAAAATCATTTCACTATTTTTTAAAAAAAATATTATTTTAAGCCGTCGGATGAAAATCCTCTCCAATTAACCTCCATGTGTTGGGCCCAAAGTAAAATGAAACATCATTGCTAACCCCATTTACTGATTCTGTGGAATGACCTTCATTGGTCACTTCAAAGTCCAATTGGCCCTCAATCTAAGGTCTTAATTAATCTTAGACAATTCTTAAATTTAGAAACAGAGGACCCATTTGCTGCCATATACTTCCTTAATTATCCCACGTACGTAGCCTCTTGGCTCTTTGTAACACATGGGAGAAACGCTAATTAAAACATAAACTATGGCCGTCCCCGTCTTTGTTCCAAAGCACATAAAGATGTAAGGGTGACAGTTTCTAAAAGAGACAGAATCCTAACTTTTTTTTTTAAGGAAACAGCTTGACGGTATTTCTAAAATTTATTGAAAATCTTCACGTCAAGCGGAGGAAAGAAATCCCAACATAATACTCCCCCCTACGTTGGAATAAGTTGCAGTCGACAATTTGTATAATTTTAATGTAATTTAATTATGTATTTTTTTTTTTAAGCATAATAGCAGATATATATTAAGATCGGGATCAGGGAGGTTTAAAGACTCCAGGAAGCTCAAAAGGGCGTACCAGACACTCCGAAGAGCCGGCGGGCCAACGAGCAGACGGACCAGAAGGTCCTACAAAGTCCCCGAAGGGACGGAAAAGCCACGAATGGCAGAAAGGCCTCAAAAGGCAGCAAATACAAACTAATATGCTTAAAAACATAAAAAAGACAACACTAAAAGCAGCACAAGCCGTAAACACAGCGACAAACAAAAAACACATAAGCAGAACACAACAAGCCCTAAACAATTGGGCAGGCCCAAATGGGATTATTATGTAGTTGAGTACAACATTTGTATTACTTATAGTGATCACTTATTTTGGGAACATTTCGTTTCTGTAGAAATTCCTTAATTTCCTCTAAGGTTGATCCACAGGTCGACCATGTGATCACGGTTGGCCTACATCTACTTCAGCAGCAAGACATATGCATGAACTTCTAGATCATAGCTATATAAAAGCAATTAGCAGTACAAACTTTTTGATTTAATTAGGATATTCGCGCGTGATGAGGAGGCATGTTTATAATCTGCTGTGCTATATATGTGGTTTATAATTTCATTGGACAATGCCTTGGTGTCACTGTCGTACTTGTTCTTGTCTCACGCATGCGTTTGCTGCCTAGCTCGATCGATCATTGATGTGTAATTAGGTATACCTAGGAAAATTACTCGATACCAATTCTTAGTTCCAATGTTCATCTAGATATTGGTCCGGGGTCCCCATCTTTTTGCCAATTATGTTCACAGATTCAGGTCCACTTGACACAGATATTCTGAGCCTAGAGATATGAATGGCCATAGCGGTCTCAGCAAACATTATAGTTTCTACTTTCTGATGCCCCACTGACTCACAATCACCTAAAAGCAGTATAGTACTGCAAACTATTCGTATACGGGTGGATGAAATTAAAGCTTTCCTTACTAAAAAGAGACCGAGAAATAGTTGCTCATGAGGCTCACCAACTATATATATGACAACTGTCCGCCAGAGAGAGCCCTTTCAATGACTAATTTTAGGTACGAAGATCGCCATGACTCTAAAACTAGACAAGCTTTAGACAATTTCAAGAAACTTTCTTCTTTGAAACGATTGTCAAAATTTTCTCACTGTTTGGAGGACCTAATTAATATATGTTTGATGCTGTTATCGTGACCAATCTTATCAGTATATATGAAGGCAGGTGTACCAATAAAAGGAAGAAGCTGGCCGTTCATGTACATGATCTTTTCAGGATTATGGACGATGCCCACAAGAAGAAGCTGCCAACTATAGTCTGGAGTGGTTTTTCTTTTGAAGGGTGCTTCAAATTTTTTCACTTGAAGCCACCTTTCAAATTTTTTCACTTTTTATTTTGTTGATTTAGCTTGTCGTTGTCTTGATCTAGATTTTAGATATTTTTAATGTGTTAAGAAACTATAGTATGAAAAATACATATTCACCCCCTAATTAAGTATGAATTGGGTCTAAACCCAAAATTTTCAAACCTACAGGACATGAATTTACAAGTCTATGGTCAAGATCAATCACAGAGAATATGGGAAAAACGTTTTCAATATGATACTCGATCTAGAAATTAGTAAGAACATAGTTTACGCCAAAGAAAAGACACGAAGGTTGTAAGTGATGCTGATATTATATGTTTGTCACTGGAGTAGATAGGTGGTAAATCAAATGTTCGGAGGTTGATTGTTTTCCATCACAATAATTACTTGAAAAGAGCCAATATTCTCTCTCCAGAAGATCATCTCTCCCTTCCTCCCATGAGAGTCATGAGGTTGTCCAACGCTCATTGACTCGTGTAATTATGTAAAAGAAGCTAGACGGCCAACTTCTCACCATACTTCCACGGCACTAATTGCATGAAATTTAAGAAACTCACGTTCAACGTATTTCTCAGGCCAGAACACAGAAACATATGCTGCGTGAAGAACCTACTTCTTTGTGTTCTGCAGGGTGCATTTTCCAATTCTGCCCATGAGTCCATCGACATCATCTCTGGCCACAGCCACTTGTAAGAGGCTAGATTCGTAATAGCATTGCTCGAAAGAAAAAAAAAGGAAAACATATATAATATATCTAGGCATATTTATAGCTTTGGACCTTATTCAATGACTTCCGAGTGGCAGTCAATTAAGGCGATCGATGTTGGTTATATATCTATAAAGAAGGGCGTGACGAGCTAAGCTTCGTGAAGTTCTATGTCTTCCTGTCTCTACCATTTTCTTTGCAGGCTTCAGGATACAAATGGCTTCATTAGTGTTATTATTGGAAGCACTAATCAGATTCCGCCCAAATGACGTCGTCATTTTGCCTAGCGAGAGGACGACTAAGCTGGAGCCTAATTACGTCGACAAAGATTACAATCAGAGATATCACGGCCGGAATGCATCCTCCGGCCATGATCAGCACCTAATTGGCTACGTTGGAAGCACTGTGAAAAAGGTCGACGAGTCTATCTCTTATCCCTCGTATCATACATTATATCCCAAATATTGCTACTTGTTAGACGTACTACCATAACATGTACATCGTCAATTTGCAAATTTGCAACGTTCCGCTAGCTTGATCATATCTATGGGCCGATATATATATGTAGGAGCAATATCATATATATGTTAAGACTTGGCTGGAAGCTACTGCCGGGTGAAAGCACATGCTTATGAAGAAATAAAGAAGGCTCGGAATTTTTTTTTGAAGTATTTATTTGATGCAATGCCGATACTTTCAATTGATTTAAATAATTATTCCTTCAAAATTTATGGACGAAATGATTATTAGGTACTTACATTAACATAATTGGTCAAGGATTTTAACTTTGAGGGGGGGGGGGGGGGGTACCTTAGTCGGCCGCCATGAATATATTGTTCTTGCCGATCGAGGCGCACCTTGACGCATGCATTTGTATATATAGATCATACTTTTGAGGATCCGCAAATTCCAATTCCGTATAGTAATTAATTAGGTCTTACGAGCCAAGTATCGCCTTCAACATAGTGAGTCCCAATAAAAGGCTTAGCATCTTCGTAGGTCAGCATTCAAGGAACCCTTCCAGTTAAGTTGGCCGCTCCTGGACCACTGCACTTGTATTCTCCGTAATACACTCTTCCGCGAGTGCCCAAGGAACAGCGGACTAATTAGCAAGTCTTAAAATTAATGTATGTTTGGGGGTGCTGAATTCCTAAATATCAGTGCCGCATCTAACGTGTGAAGCAGCATAAGGGCTAAAATATACATGTTTGAGGTACTGAATTGAGCTTACGTACAGGTCCCGCTTTTGATCGCCCCAATCGCTCCACCCTTGGGGAAGAACAATCTTGTCCAAGAATGTGTACGAGAAAACAACCCTGGAATACTCACCCCATGCTCTACCAAGGTAGACACGGCCACTCCCCGTAACCACGCTATCTTTGAAGGAAAACCCACTTGCCAATGAGGCATTGAAGCGTTTTTGTGCTGTGACGGAGGCCACCTTCTTGGCTATGGAGTTTAAGTAGCAGCTCTGCCCGTCCATAAAAAATAGGCTAGTCAGTCATCCTACTAAGGCAAGGCCTTGTCCTTTTCAAAACTTTGGACTTGTAGGAATCATAAGCATCTCTTTTTAGGCCCATATCAGCACTGATCAGAGAATGGAGATATCTACATCTAATGTATTCGAATCCCACTGGTCCTGGATTGCTACCAACGCAAGGCCTAGGCCCATCCAAATCACTGTCCTATGCCATAATCCCCGCAAATGGTTAATAATAAACTGACCTCATAAAGGGATCTGCCGTAGCCATAAATGAAGTCCACTGAGCCATGGAAGAAGCAATTATTAAAGTAGTGAAGGCCCTTTTGATCATACAGTGTCTTGAGTCCCGTAGAAGCTGCAGTTATAGAATGCAGCCTTGGTCCCAGAAATGCGAAGCGCCATGCCTTGTCCTCCAAGGGTTCCAATGTCATGTGGAGCTGTATTCTACGGGTCTGGATTCAGTCTAGACCCGTACCCACGGTCTGAATTAAATCCATACCCAATAGACGACAGGAAGGGCTGCCACGTCATTTAATGAGTCCTTCCTGCCGTTGGCTCAGCTTGGCTCGTCTCACACGCGTGTTTTTGGCTCCAGATCTATAGTGGTCCGACCACTATAGTTTAGTTCCGACCACACCTGCGACCACTACAGCCTGAACCTTCAAAATCCCTTCACAATTGAAAAATCTCCTCTGACTTTTCACCGAGCTCTGCACCTATCTCCTTCCCAAATCCCTACATTTCTTCCCAAATCCCTCAGATCCCTTAACTTCTTCACCCACAAAATCTCTCCCAGTTTAAAATCCCTCAAATCCCTTCTATTTCGAAATCCCTCAAATCCTCCCTCCCATTTTGAAAGTTCTTAGTGACTCTCCACTCTCCACGGTGGCTCTCTCCCTCAACTCACTATTATATCGCTGGTAATCTCTCTACTTTGTCATTTTAAAGTGTAAAGGTAATTTATTTGTTTGAAATATCACTGATGAAATCAAATCCAGATTGATTATGTTCAGTTCATAGTTTTTCACCTTGAATTTATGATACCAAAGCAATATTATCTCTACAGATCGAAATTACCAAAGGTTGAATTTTCTCACCTTTGACAAATCACTAACTTATTCCAAATTTTCTCCAACTTCGAGTTTAAAGTGCCCCACATTGCATATTAGATTCTGTGTTGCATCCTTGTTTTTTTTATTATTGTTCTTGCTGATTTTAAACTCTTTATTTTCCTTCTTTACATTTTTAGGCTGAAATTTAGTGGTCGTGTTATTGTTGAATTATACATGCATTTCCAATTGTTAAATCATTAGTCCTGTCCTGATGCTATGGTATGTCAATCTACCAGATGCAAATGCTTTTGTCTGTTCAGTTAGGCGTCCATAGTTTGTCAACTTGGCTACAGAATTAAACAAATGATGCACTTGTATACACGTTTATATTTCTCTTCATAGTGAAAAACGGAAGTTCATTATTTGGAAGCTAAAAAAAATTCAGTATTTGAAATGTGACATAGTTATTGGTTTCCTTGCATAGTTTCTTGCGGTTTGCATCTTTTGCACTCACTCTTGTCCCTTGTAATGTACTTTTAGGTGCACCGGAAATTGCTAAACTTGGTCTTTCGGGAAACTATTCTATCCCAAAGGATAATCCTTATTACTCAGATACAGAGTTTTAGCAAGAAATATGGGCTTATGGATTTATAAATCCTTGGCGCTTTAGTTTTGATTCAGAAAGGTCTTCCTACTTCATGTTGCACATTTCTTATTTGTACTTATTATCATGTAATTGTGTGCGATGACATAGTTAAAATAATTTGTTAGGACTGTACAGTGCTTGAAATGAAGACGATTTTTTCTATGTAAGAAAATAAGTTTCAAATTACCCTGTATATATACAACCATTGTAATAATTTATTCAATGAGATGAGAATTATCTTCCACCATTTCCTTTGTCAATCAGCAAAGATTATGAAACACAATCTTTCCTTCTACCATTAAAATGAGGTCATCAAAGAGATCAAAGGTCTGACAAGGCAGTGAGCCAAGCACAAGCCTAGGCTCGCTCAATAACGGGGCAACAACTTACATATATTATAGAACTCAAAGATTGCCTTCAGCCAATGTGCATGATCTAAGACCAAAATTTTACAAGCAACAAGGATCCAAATAAAGCTATCAAAGATTACATGAGAGGACATCCACTCATCCAAAATATATTCACTCATCAATATTATCCAAACACTGAAGGTGCTCCTTGGCATGCTGCTGGTGCTCCAGGTCGTTGTGTTCCTCGAGTTCAACTAGATAGGAGAAATTCATCCCACCAAAGCAGACATTATGTGCTTGTGCTGCTCTAGTGGCAAAATATGTTGCTACAACATCTCATATTTTGTTCTGCGTAAAACTTGATTGACTGTCAAAAATCAATTTAATTAAGACATCTTAAAAATAAACTAATAAAAATAAAAAGGTAGCCTTCCATCTGCCAACAGTCCCCAACCTTTCCTCTACTTTATTATTCTGATATGGGAGCAACACGAACCTTAACTTGATGACAAAAATTAGGACAAAAAAAGAAACAGAGCATTCACCACAAGTTATAGGAAAAATCAACAATTTCCATTTTTGAAAAAACAACACTATTTCTTATAAAACTCATCAACACAAGAAATGACAACAACACATACTACTACTTTCCATTTTTGAAGTAGGACCCGCATAAATTTTATTAAAATATCATCACCAATAAATTCATAGCTACATATTGTTTAGGCCATTAACGTCAAACCACTAGCTTCAACCATAAATTTATTCACAAAAAATCACGAGCGTCGGACCACTACTTTCAGACCAAAAATTCATTCACAATCAACCATCGTGAGACCACTCGAGTCAGACCACATTCTCTTCAAACAATATACAGACAAAAAGCATCAAAATTTCTCCATCTCTCTTTATTGTCAATGTTGCAACAAATACATGAATGCAAATAATGAGCTATAGACAAGAAACATCAGTGATTCTCTATCTTTAAGCGAATATATACAAACTAAACAACTCAAATAAGACAAAAAAATCAAGCAAAAGAGATACTTTTGAACTAACCACTGGAAAAGGAGAGAACCACTTTAAACAGAGACAATAGGAACCTTCTAAGCCTTTTTGGTTTTCTCTAAGTCTAAGGATTCGGAGATTGGGGATTTTAAAATGAGATTTGAGACGAGATATTCAGGAATAAAAGGGTTAAACGTGTGTTCGGGGCGTAGTGGTCGGATAAAAAATATAGTGGTCCGACCACTACAGATCTGGAGAAAAAACACGCGTGTTGGAATAGTCGGGGAGTAGTGGTCGCAGTTGTGGTTGGATCTAAAATATAGTGATCCGACCACTACAAATCTAGAGAAAAAACACGCGTGTTGGAATAGTCGGGGAGTAGTGGTCGCAGTTGTGGTCAGATCTAAAATATAGTGGTCCGACCACTACAGATCTGGAGCCAAAAATCCGCATGTGAGACGAGCCAAGCCAAGCCGACAGAAGGGAGGGCTCATTAAATGAGGTGGCAGCCCTCCCTGCCGTCCATTGGGTCTGGATGTAATCCAGACCGTGGATCTGGATCAGTCTGGACCCGTACGGTCTGGACTAAATCCAGACTCGTGTTCTACTTTCACAGAAATTTAACAGAACAATATAACTGCAGCCTTGGTCCCAGAAATCCGAAGCGCCACGCCTTGTCCTCCAAGGGTTCCAATTTCATGTGGAGTTGTGTTCTACTTTCACAGAAATTTAACATAACAAATTATTAGACATCGTGTGATGCAAATTTAAGTTACTAGCTTGAAATGTGCTAGCTAGCAAAAAGATTCCTCAGACATGAAGTACATGGGCGACGTTGCAATTTGCTTGAAATTTGTATCTTTTTGGTCTAGTTTAGGAAGCCGTGAACTATTGTTGCATTTTCTTTTGGACTTTCTCGGTGTTTGAAGCGGAACTGGAATCTTTGTCTATATACTTTGACAAACGGCATGTGACATGCAGGACATGTTTTTAATTAATTTTTTAATTACAAGACACAGAAATCGTTGCCATACAAGTTATCGACCACTCTCTTTTTTGCTAAGTTGCAAGAAAATTAGCTTCAAACAATAGGCTTCAATGTAAAAGTGGATCAAATGGCTTTGAGATGTCTAAAATGTGCTAGCTAGCATATCCTTAAAAGCCAAGGAGAGTTAAATTACTTGTTGCTTTACCTCAAATTTCATGTTGATGGCCATAAAGTAGTTTGCATCCACAACAACTGTTGCACTATGAAATGTCCCTAATGGCATCACATGGCGAAGGAAGAACAGAGTAAGTTGCAATGACAAGTAAATAAATACCTAAAAATGCCCGGTTTGATCATCAAGATTTCTCTCCTCGTGTTATATAACAGTATGTTGTTTCGAGCTTCGCTAATTGTCCTAAAGTCACCAGTCCCTTTTTGACAGACCCTTATTCTCACTCTGTTCATCTCAACCTTCCTTAGCTTCACATCAAGAGATTTAATCCTGCCAGCAGGTGGTGTTTCCACTAGGTATTCTACTTTCCGAGTGGCTTTCTGTTGGTAATTTATGAGGTTCCATGATATCCAATTGTTGTAGTCTCTCTCCCTTTCAAAAGTACTCCGAGAAGAAGATGCGAATGAGAGGTTGAACAGAGGAAGAAGCAACAGACTAAGTTGGAGATGGGATAGGGAGGCCATGAGAATGTCAGTGTGAGAATATAAAATGTGATTTATGTATTAATGGTGGTGTCGGTTTAGCCTCCACACACATGTTCGAATGAGGATATCAAAATTGGTGGATGAGATAGCTTATGAATCATACCAAAATTCATGAAAAGAACCTTATAATAAATTCAGGATATATAGTGTCGATCTCTTGCATAAGTATTGAGTGAGAGTAAGAGATTTTTCCTTTTTTCGGTGGTGTATTTTTTGGGTTTGGGGGAGGAGGTTGTGATATTGTCAGATATATACTTAACTATTAATCCTAATTTCTCGTTAAGAATCCCAAAGAAGCCAACGGTATTTGGATGCATCCAAATAAACCATAAATTGTAGGACAAAGACCAATTAGTAGTAGCATTTCAGAGAATACATTAGATCCTTTGAGGTGGCCGACTAGGGACCCCCAACCCTCGGTTTGTTTTGTGTATTGGAGTCAAGTTCATCCTGTGCCATATTGGTGGAGAAAACATAGTTGTAATCCATCTTTCAAATGATATTGTGATTTATAGAGCAATTCTATCAACTGTTGAGTGGGTGACAGTAACACCGCATGTAGATGTGGGAAAAAACAAGATTGGTTTTATTTCCTAATTTCAAAAGTTAGAGTCAATCCACCTCTCCGGACCCAAACTAACATTTTGTATACGCTTGTCAATGTTATTATGTTAGTAAACTGAGTTGTGCATGAAATTTCATTTCTGTATGTTCATTTCGTTGTCTTTGTTTCTCAATCTTTCCAGCTTCCGGAAAATTTGCATACTTATTTATCTGACAAGGTCATAAGGATGAGAATATAATCAACAGATTCGGTGCAAAGATAAAAGAGGAAAGACACGTATAAGAAGGGTTGTTATAAAAAAATCTAACTATAAGAAAATGACCACGTCATTTAACAAAATGAGGGGAGAAAAAATAACTAATCTGCTTGGCTTGGCTCAACCAAGATAATGTTTTCTTGGGTTAACAACAAATTACTCCCTGGGTTTTACACTCTTTTAAAGAATGATCCCTAGTTTTCAAATTTGCTCAAATAAGTCATTGGGTTATTATGTTTGTCGATTTCATCCTTTAGTCAACTTCGTTACTTACATTTATAGTAGTTAATGGAGGAACACGCTATGCCCAATGAAAAGTCGTCACACGTATTACTTTAGCATAAAAAACATGGATCATAATCTCTTTCGAACTCTTTCGAAATTCCGTCCAAAGCCTAGAATTTTAGCTTGTGCTCCTTCAAATGCCACAACTAATGAGCTTCGTTCTCGTATTTTTGATCGTGGATTCATTGATGGCGAGATGAAATTTTATCGGCCTAATGTGGCTAACGTTGGGGTTAATTATCAAACTCATGCTGCCAAGGCAGCTTTTGTTGAGTGGAGAACTGAACAGCTTTTAGTCAAGAACCGTGATGAAATTTTAGGATGGTTGCACCAGTTAAGAGGTCGCGAAGCTCAATTGTCCTAGCAGATAGCTTGTCTTCAAAGATAACTTAAATGCTGTTGTAGCAGCTATTTGTTCCCAAGGATTAGTTGGTGTTAACCCAGACGTTCTTATTGCTAGGGACCAAAATCGAGAAACTTTATTATTGCAGAACCTTGCTGCAGTGGTTGAGGGCAGGGATAAAGTAGTTAGGATGTCTCGCTACTTATTTTAGAGGGTAGGATTTGTGCTGGTAGTAATTTTAATTTAGAAGAAACTCATGCAAATCTTCAAGCAAGTTTTTCAAATGAGGCTAAGATTGTTTAAAAATGTGAAACCTTTGGTATGTGAAACCTTTGGTATAGGTAAAATCACGCCTGCACCAACTCAGTCAGATCCCGAATGAAATGGGTATTGGCTTCTTTAGGTATGTTTTTTTTAATTCCTTACTGTATTCACTGACGTGGCTGTCTTTTTTAGGGTGTTTTTATATGCTAAAGTCGTACACGTGGCTGCTTCTCACTGGGTGTGACGTGTTCCTCCAACAGTTGACTAGACATATAAGTAACAGAAGTTGACGAATAGGATGAAATCGATAAATAAAAATAACACAGGGACTTATTGAGTAAATTTGAAACCTAACTATTTTTTAAAATGGTGTATTATCCATAAACTAATTTGGTAATTAACCCTTTTTTCTTTCACTTTTTCTCTATGCATCTTCCCTTGACACACCTTCCCGCGTTTTGTTATTTTCTTTCTTTGAATCCATCTTCTTCTTTTCTAACTTGTTATGTACCCAATAGGGGGTGGGGTAAATTAAGGACTAGGGTGTTTGGATGAACAGAAAACTATAAGGAAAATATGCTTGGCTCTATTCGAGAGAGAGCCACACTCTTCGTATATTTTTACTTGACTGATTTTTTATACTCCTTACAGCAATGAAACAGGAAAATACACTAAGGCAGATGGGCTCATAGAGGCCCCTAGTCTAAGGCCCAAAACCAATGGGCTTAATTGAAAGACACTTAAACAAGAAAGCAACTAAATGGATAAATGGATAAAGGCCCAAAAGGATGCAGCCCACAACGTCGGCCTGCCCCAATGGCCTAGTCAATAAAGTGAAGTTTCACTGAACTTGACACTTCTCTGGTTCTTCCTAATCAGTCATTTACCTTGGTGAGGCCATGACATAACTACTCTTATTTTTTCCAATTTCTTCTTTTTGATTCCCTCTACTTGTTACCCTTTTTTTCTCCTTCCAACTGTTTCTCCCCTCACTAACCGAATATTTGAACCGAATATGTTCCTGACTTGAAATAACCAAGGCGACTATCAATGAAATAAATTTTCTAAGCCCTCTCTCTATTTTATTTTTAAGCACTCACTGCCTCTCTTTACTTTTGGGCTAAATAGGTAAAGGCCAAGGTGAAAAAAAACAAAACTTATAGCGTTAGTTCTCTCTCATTGTAACCCTAATACACGCCATTTCTTATTTTAAAGTTCTCTCACAGTCACAATGGACCATTTTCCTATTGTGACATGGCAAGCACCCACCTGTTGTCGTGGGCATGCTTCTGTATCAATAAAAGATCCTCTTTTTATTCGGTTTCTGTTTTGCAGTTATGAGATCGCCTTTCTTTGAGAAGTACTTTGAAGTAATCTGAATCATTTTTTTGGCTTCTTAGTTGGTTTTAGGAAGGATCTACTATTCTTCTTAGTTGAAGTTGTATGTTGAGATTTGTTTAGTCACACAGTTATGGTGTTTGATTTTTGGTGTCATTTTCTTCATTATTAAGGTATCTAATTATTAAAAAAAATTAATTTGGACGTTTTTTTAATTTATATTTTGGTCTAGAACTCTTCCATTAATCCAATTGCTTCATTTTCTTTGTCATTAAGGTATCTAATTATTAAACTCATTAATTTGTACTTTTTTATTTATATTTTGGTCTATAATTCTTCTGTTAATCTATTTACTTCATTTTCTTAATTATTAAGGTATCTAAGTTAAACAAACGGAAGAGAAAATAAGTCATGTAACAATAATAACCCGTTGGAAAACTTGCCTCAATGGATTGAAAGAAGAACCGATAACTAAAGCGGGGAATGAAACCTGGTCCGGAAGCAATGCATTTTGAAAGATGAATCAATCTAGCATTGATCTCAGACCAAGCTTATTCCTCACATAATAATCAGCATTGCCGACTTTATGAGATGTGAGTACACTAGTGAACATTCAACAATGCTTGCCAAGAGAAAATTGTGTTTTCTAGCCAAATCCATTACCAAAGGGCTCTGGTGTAATTAAGTAAAATAACGTTAAAAATAGTGGCATTTCAATTTCGCCTTTTGGCTCCCACTTATCGTACACCTCTCAAGTCATTTCACAAAGTTGGGGAGAACTAGAGGAAGAAGAGAGAAGTTGTGAAGAAATAATTATTCCTTTTTCGATGATTAACAAGAGACTTACAGCCCTATTTATACAAGTGGTTGAGGGACAAAGAAATAACTACAAAATCAGTCTATATCAATCTATACACTCCTATAAACTCCTATTCATACAGGAAAGATATTTTGACTTTTTCATTTGGGAAGGATCACGTATATTTCTTGGTGAACGTTTGTTGTGGATTGTGGCTCTCCTCAACACTTCCATTAACTTATTTGCTTCACTTTCTTCATCATTAAAGTATCTAATAATTAAACGAAATAATTTGGACGATTTTTTATTTATGTTTTTGTCTATATGTCACGCCCCGAATGCTAGCCCGAAGGGGGGTTAATGTCAGCCGCGAACATTCACTCAATGAATGTTCCAGCGTTTTCTCTTAATCTTGCAGCGGATTTTTTTTTATACACATACATAAACACCTACGACTGAGAGAGATGGGTCAAGGAGATTTACATAAACTTCAACTTACACAATTGACTACAACGGCAATAGTGAAAGCATCCAAATTACATGTCATGTCTGCATGGCTGAAGTACAAGTCCTAAGGGATTCCAACAAAACCTTTATAAGACCTACTCATAACATCTTGAATCCGTATATACCTTACAATTTTGTTAGCAGCCTGCCGCCTCAGTGGGATATCAAGCACTCTTAGGATTTCATGTACATTCTCCAACTCTTGACCCATAGTACATTCCCAAGGCCTATGACCAACAACATCACAATCTACTACTTACTAAGTCAGGAAATCCTCAGGACTCCTGCCAACTGGCAAACCTGGAATGATACATTTTGAAACCGTGAGTCAAAAGACTCAGTAAGGAAAAGAACTTGTAAACGTGATCTTGTAAAACATGAACTTAAATCATGAACTTGAACTTATAGCTTGAACTTGTAACTTGAAATTTGAACTTGAATTCATAATCTTGTAATCATGCACTAGTATCATAGCTTGAAAACATAACTTAAAATCATAACTTGAATTCATGACTTGAAATCGTAAGCATGCACTTGAACTCATAAACATAAGCATGCACTTAAACTTGAAATCATTATGAACTTGAAATCATAATGAACTTAAAATCATAAGCATGCACTTGAACTGGAAATATCATGTAAACGTATGTAATTCATGCATGATCATGAATTTTGATGCACATGTATATGCCTCATGTTGCATATGCACATGCACTTGCTTTTGAAAACATCATTTGTACTTATAAAGCTCTTGCTTTAGAAAATATTATGGGCTACTGGAGCTCCATTTACCCCTGGCATCAGGGTTGTGCGTTCCCGTTGGAACTGTCCCCTATTTCCCTTGGGGACCTTACATATGGTCAAGCTAGCACACCTTCTCGCATTCGTCCTTCAGTGGCTAGACATGACCCTTGGAGGTTCACACCTTCTTGCAAGCATCATTCAATGTGATTGCACATACCTCCTAGACTACCCATCCTTCTTGCAAGCATCCTTCGGTATGGGTGTCCTAGGTGACATCCACCTTTCTCGTAAACGTCATTCGGTATGGATGCACCTTCTTGACTCGGTACGATACCGACCGACTTGGGTTCGTTAATTAACTTGTCATAAAACTTATCATAAGGTAGCATAAAAATGGTACTTTCATTTGCATAGAATCTCTCATTTCTTTCTTATGAGACAAATAAATGCAAATGCAATTGCTCATGACGTGCTCATGTCATGCTTGGTAATCAACTTATCATAAAATGCTTCTAATGCTCTTGACAGGTCATGCTTAATGACAAATATCTCATAAAGTTTTCATGTTTTCATTTGCACAAAAACTTCTTTCATGCTTTCATACAAATACGTATACGATGTCATGTTTGTTGAGAAATAACTTGCTATGCTTGGTTGTAAACATGTTATGCTTGTTCATAAAAACATGCTGTGTATCATTCCAGTTTTGTAAAGCGTAAGTTGCTACTTACTATTTTCACTTACAAACGTAAGCTCCTCTTACCTTCGCTTGCTTGAGTGTTGAATGCCCCTTTACCTACAATTGGATCATACTAGTGTTATTCAAAGGCTCACTAGACGTATAGAGTAATCAATCAATTACTCACACTTCATCATACAAAATCGTCCGTATTCTTGACTCCTAGTTGGTCATCTTACAACACAAGGTATTTTCTTAAGGATGCCGAAGCCATAAGAATTGAGTTCTAACTGACCTTGACACTAATTTTCATAGCATATCAAAATTCTAACTAATTTGGAGTTCGTTTGCCACTTGAAACCTTTACCCGAAAATACAGCTGCTGAGAACGTCCAAGCGGGCAGCCCTGACGTCTCCAACTTAAAAATTTATAACTTCAAAACCATAGCTCCAAATTACATGAAATTTATCTTAAAACGTCTCTCTTTCTTAAACTTACAATTCAAGACCAACCTCGTAAAATTTGGACTTAAACTAATCCCTCAAAAGGGTGCTCGAAATGAGATGATATTCCGGACGTGCAAGGCTGCTGGCAGCTTGACGTCCGGGCCTCGAACAACGCACATCTCATTCGATAGTTATCGGAATCCTCCAAGGTATGACTTAAAATCTTCCTACTTCCTAGGCCTACAATCTAGGATCCACTTAAGTTCAAGGGATCAATCACAATGCATCAGAACACACTCTCAATTCGTGAAATCTGCATAGGTAAATTCCAGCAACGACAGTAATCTTTTTAACGTTCCAAACTTCCAACAACCAAAACTCTAATCTCTTCATGACACAACCAACATCCAAGGCTACTTTAGCATCTCATAACATCAACCATCATCTCACGTTCCTTAACAAAACTATGATTTCATCTTCATCAAGCTATACTATTGCATTTGCCCATTTCTTTTGTGCTTTTTATCAAACACGTAGGGTGTATCATTTGTTCTCTTGAACATCTTTCAGATCTGACATTGTGTCAAACACTTAGGGCTTGGTGATTATCAACAAGACTCATATACATACAACCTAATACATCAACCAATAGATTAGGCCATACATACTCAAAATAGATCTCAGTCCTCTTTTAGGCTTTTTATCAAACACCTAGGGTTCAACAAGCAACCTCTCTCTCTTGAACATATTTTCTTTTCAGATCTGAACATAACTCTCCATAGTTCCATATACAACCCATATTATTCTTTAAAGCTCACTATTCTTTAAAGCTTACTAGATCTACATTTTCTTCAAAGAACACACATGAACACAATACATACAAGGAGAAAACCAAACAAACTTCACAACCAACAACCATTAAAGGAAAGGAGAGAAAATGAGAGAAATGAGTGATGGCTTAGTCGGCCAAGAATGGCTGAAATCCCTCACCTCCTTCTCTCTCTTTCTTTCTCTTCTTCCTTTTCCTTCTTCTTTTCTTCTTCTTCTCCTTCTTCTTTCTTTCTCCTTCTTCTTCTTCTTCTTCTTCTTCTTCTTCTTCTTCTTCTCTCTTCTTGTTCGGGTGAGCTAGGGCAAAATGATTTGTGGGAAAAGGGGGGTTGCCTTATACGTAAAGGGCTTGGGGGGAAGGGAAAAGGCAAAACTGCCCTTCCCCACTTTCTTTTCCCTTTTTCACATGAATTTCACCTCACATATTTCAATCCGATAAAATTTCGAAATGTAGTTAGATGTGTCGACACCATCACTCAAGGTGTCGACACTTTCAACACTTTTAGTTAGATGTGTCGACACCCTCACTCAAGGTGTCGACACTTCCAACACTTAGTCAAAGTGGGAAAAATGTAAACTCTCAGGTTTTAGTTAGATGTGTCGACACCATCACTCAAGGTGTCGACACCTCCAACACTTAGTCAAAATTCACTAGAGTTCCGGAAAAATGCAAACTTTAGGGTTTTAGTCTAATGTGTCGACACCATCACTCAAGGTGTCGACACCTCCAACACTTAGTCAAAATTCACTGGAGTTCCGGAAAAATGCAAACTTTCGGGTTTTAGTCTAATGTGTCGACACTTACATCAAAAATCACTAATTTAATCATACATACATTTGCAATATTACGTACTTAAGAGGTCATAAGCAATAACTTGACAGACCTAAAATCGGGGTCTCACACTATAACTCTTCCATTAATTATTGTAAGATCTATTAGTGTTTGGTATTACTTGTGACAAGTGAATATGTAACGTTCTTGAGACTTAAATGGTGAAGAATTAGGTTGGTCGTTGGTTGTGCGAAGGCTGTGCAGAGTTTAAGAGGAGTTTGATGTAGTCAACTAGGCAAGAAATTACATAATTTTATTTTAAAGAAGTGCGCCCATTTAATATTTACAATGTCCCTTGGCTTCTAGAAATCGCTCTTTATCATATAAAAGCATCCCTAAATATTTTGCAAATAACCTAGAACACTTTATCAAAGATTTTGCAAAGATTCAAGAAAGCCTCCAAGAGACCATTTCCTAGATCTTGTATCCTCTGTTTTTGTTGTTGTTGAGAGTGATTGGTAATCTGGACATGTAGATCTGATCTTTGTTCATCCTTTTAGTTTGATCACTAAATTTCAATCTCTAGATTGAACAAGAGAGCTTCAGAGTTGCTGAAGTTCGAAAGTGCTAGAGTTCCAGCATTGTTGAAGACGTGACCACTTGAGTTCAAGAATCAAGAAACCGATCGAGATATGAGTTCTTCTCCCCTACAAGTTGCAGATTCAATTGTTGAGCATTTGAATAAGGTTACAATAGATATTAGATTAGCAAGGTTTGCTAAATTTATAGATAATCGTGTAACCGAGGTTGGGTTTATATCTTGTCATTTTATGTCTATCTTGTTATTTGCTAATCGTAATTGTTTAAGTGATTGAATTTGTATTGTGGTTTGTCATTAGTTTTAAATGATTCTTTATCTGATCGTATGTCTTTTTGAGTGGGTTTTTGTGATATTTTTTATTTAGCTCTAATTTTTTAATGGGTTCCCTACTCACTTGCTTTACATATAGTCTACATCATCTTTCTTTAGATTTTAACAACTATTATTCTAGATCAATGGAGTTTTTGTAAAAACCTACTGTTTGATAGAAATTTTCTCCATTTGCATTCAATTTTTGTTTTTTGCGAATTTTGCAGTGGCACTAATTAATTCTAACTTGTTGGCGCTGGATTTAGCGTTTAAGCTCATATTCTCTCTATATCTCTAAATTCTAATAAGATTTTGTGAAAACTCGAGCATGAAAAGTGACTTTGCAGTTTCAGGTCACTTGAAAAAGTTATTGTTTTGACTTTATTTTTTTTTATGTTATACTATTATGTTGTGTAAATGATATATAGAGTGCATTTATAATCTTCAGTATAACCAAATGACACTTTGGTGATATTAGTATAATTTTTTTTTTACTTCACACGTAACTGGGTTTTGTCTTTAAAGAATATGTGAAGCTCTTTTTGTGAATATGTTATTCTCTTTGTTGGTATCTGTCACATGAATAGGACCCACATGTTTATTGGTCCCCAAATATCATATTGCAACTCGTGTACTATATTTTTGCTAAGTCATTTGATTGGGCTTTTAATAAATGACACGTGTTAATTCATTAATGACATATTTTTAATTTTATGTTGAACTTTGATATATTAGATGGTGATGCCAAATCAGCCAGTGAATCCACTCCTTAGGTTGACCTCCTTTGACAAAAAGGGGGAGTGATATTTTGTGGTGTTTTGTGTTATGGCATGATATTATGCTTTTGTAGTTAGATTTTGTCTATGTTGAATTGTTGGGTTCTGATTATGATGATAACACTTATTTGTTTTGTTGACTATGTTTATATTTTGGATATTGTCATGTTACTATTGAAGATATTATTATTATGGATATGTGTGTTAGTTGTATTAAGTGCTATTGATAGAGGATATGTTATCTCTATATTTTGGATAGTGTATTGCGCCATTGTAGTAAAGGGGAGTTTATCCCTTAATTTATTTTGTTGAATTACTGAATGTGTTGTTTGGTTATGCTTAATCATGTGCTATTTTCAGTAATGATATAATCTGCAATTTAAATAGAAATATCTAAGATACTAGAATCTAGATATTGTTTCTTGTCTAGTTTTGTTTTTGCAGGTGTTTGTTAATCTCAAGAATTACCTTTGCCCTGTTTTATAGCATAAGGTTGAGTCTATGAAAATAAATTTGGTTTGGTGATCGACCAAATTCATATTATTTTGTCTTTTAGGTAGTTTTATCACAAAGGATGCCAAATGAGGAGATTGTAATATCCATTAGTTTTTTGGATGGTTCACGACAAGTGAATATGTAACGTTCTTGAGATTTAAGTGGTGAAAAATTAGGTTGGTTGTGTAAAGGTTGTGCAAAGTTTTAGAGGAGTTTGATTTAATCTCCTGGGCAAGCAGTAACAAAAATATATTTTAAATAGGAGTGCCCCATTTAATATTTCTAGTGTCCATTGGATTCTAAAAACCCTCTTTACCTTGTAAAAGTCTCCCTGAATATTTTGTCAATAACCTAGAACACTTTATTAAAGATTTTGCAAAAATTCAAGAAAGCCTCCAAGAAACCATTTCTTATATCTTGTACCTTATATTTTTGTTGTTGTTGAGTGTGATTGATAATCTGAAACGTGTAGATCAGATCTTTGTTCATCCTCTTATTTTGATCACAAAATTTCAATCCCTATATTGAACAAAAGAGCTTCGAAGTTGCGGAAGTTCGAAAAGTGTTGGAGTTACAACATTATTGAAGCTGTGGCCACTTGAGTTCAAGTTGGAAGGCTGCCCCATTGTGAAGAATAGAGAAGCTGATCGAGATAGGAGTTTCTCTCCCTTGCACATTGTAGATTCAAACGTTGGGTGTTTGAACAAGGTTACTATATGTATTTAATTAGCAAGGGTTGCTGAATTTTTAAATCATAGTGTAACGGAGATTTAGTTTCTAGTGATTTGTTTGTCGGACTAGGTCCCGAAGAGTTTTTCATCCTTGTAAATGTTCTACTTGGAAGTTTCTCTTCGCCAACAACCTCTTGTGTAAATCTTGATTGAATTTGTGTTGTCATTTTATATCTATCTTGTTATTTGCTAATCATTCTTGTTTTAGGTGATTAATTATTCTCAATCTTGGTGATTGTCAATCTTGTTGCAAGAAGATTCAAGACCAAAGGTAGATATGACTAAGAGTTTTTTTTAACATCTCATTATGTTGATTAAAGATAGAAAATATCTTGTTGATATACTTGCTGCCAAATCTGTTCCAATATCATTCGTAGTTTAAAGTAGTTCACTGAAACATTACAGAGAATTTGACAGCATATTTTTTTAAATTGTGTTCTGAGATTTACATTGAATATATTGCATATGAGTCTTCTGAGATAATTTGAATTCATTATAATATATTGTATTATATTGATTATTTATTTTAGTCAAGGCTATATTGATATTAAAACTCACTATTTGAGTTTTTGAGTTATGCAAATTTTTATAGGGTCAATATATTGTCTGAAAGTAATTATTTATGTCTATTTTGCAGATATATGGTGGTCATTTTGAAAGTTAGTTGGAAGCTGTTGGATGTTGATTTGGCTGCAGTTTTTTGAAGCACATTGCAAGATGGTGGAAGCAACTATGTCTGTTTTGTCGGGAGCTATTGATTGTTTTTGTTTTGGAAAGGGATGTACTGTTTTGTTGGTTCGTGTAACATATGTAGTGAACCCTTCATTCTGAAACTCTTATGTATGTATACCTAAGAAGGGTTGAAATATTATGTTATATTCATGGTATGTTATGACCAAAACAGTGGAAATATGATGTGAATTTCAGGAACTTCTTCTCATGCTTTTGTATGGTTTTGTAGGGTTTGTCATTCAGGAACTTCTTATATATTTTTTGACGGACCTCCATGCTTTTTAAGAAACAATACTACCATATAATAAGGACCATTTTTTTGGTTTACAACACAAGTGTTGTTGGAAACATACATTTATTTCACTAACCATAAGTTGACCAACTTGAACCATCACATTAAACTAACATATAAAACTAACCACAATTCAACTAACTTGAACAATTACATTAAACCAACATATAAGACATTACCTCAAGCATACCTCATTTGAGTCATAGCATACCCTATTTACATACACAAAATACCTACACACATGGATAATTAGACATAACGTATACCCATACTTGATCTAAAATCACAGTGCCGCACGAACTGCAACCAAATCCAACACCCATGAAACAATTTTCAGCCTTCTTTCTTCTCCTTTTGTTACTGTATTTCAACCTCAAACATCTTGATTATTCTCAATAAACCAGGAAAAAACTTCAAAGTGTCCCTGCAGAGAGGGGGTCATGCCAGCAAAATGCCCACGCGCCGGTGACATTTGTATAGCAACCATCGCAATAACAAATGATAATGGATCGGACAGTTTCACTTTGACATTTTACTAAATACATACACTTACCAATTTTGTACAATATCTTAGACATCCAAAGAAATGCCTTCCAGGATTTTTCTCCATCCAAGAAACCCTCATAGATGTTTGAATGCTACAGTTGTAGAAGTGGGCCTCCACACCCAAATCAAACGAGGCAAACCCAAATTAGTCCTTTTTATGTGGAGATTCAAGATGAGCAGCAGAGGTTATATACACACCTTTGGTATGATAGCAGTATAACATTTTTCACAAAGGAATTTCAGCTTCACAGTATGCCATAAGTTGAAAATGGAAGAAGTTCAAATAGGAAAGAAAAAACTTCATGGTTGAAGATGAGAAGAGTGACTACTAGAGTGCGAAGAAATTAAGGTTAGGGCATACGTTTAGAGAGAATGAGAGAAATTTGAGGTAGATCTTGCAGAAGAAAAAAATGTTTGCTAAGTGAGAGACTTGTGGGGGTAGGGTTCACTTATGTGGACTTGAGTACTCAGGGGAGTTGAGCTGACTTGGAGAGATGACATGGCGCTGAGGGCTGATGTGGACTCATTTCCGTCAAATGAGGTAACGAAATGAGGAGGGACTGAAGGCAAATGGAGCTGAGACCATGGAGACTAAATTTATGTTTTTCATATCACGGGGACCAAATCAATTTTTGTGTATAACACAAATACTAATTATCATAACCTTCATGTGCATGTTAGTGGTTTCTTAGAAATTAGGTGTGCTATATAAAGGTGTTGTGATAAGCTCTGCAAAACCCTCGTATACATCTAGTGAAGCGAGGATGAGTCGAAAATGCTTCCATGCAAGACTTGCGCATTTTGTACAACAATGGTATTCATTGATATAAATAGTAATAAAAGTACAAAAGTTGGTTGTGTTGAGGCCAGAGATCAATGAGATGAGTACAAGACCAACGAGCATAAAGCCAGTAACATAATACAAAGTGGGGTCAAGATACATACAAGGGTTCAAAAGCTTGGAAACCATTGGAAAAACATTATTTTCGTTGATTTAATGAGGCACGGGCCACTGTATGGCTTCAGTGGCTTCTGGTGACCCAAACCCCACCAAATGACGCTTTTTTGGCCGCACATTAGTTTCACGCGCTAGCAACCGCCATGTGTTGGCTCATATGACGCCTCTATTTTTGGTCTCCTTCGGCCGTTTTTTGTGGTTTTTTTAGCCTTTTGTTCGCCTTGTTATTTTTATTTAGGTTTTACCGACCACCAACAGATATTTTCAATCCCTTGTGGGCTTTGTTGTATTCAAGCTAGTGGCACTTAAATTCTTAGCCCCTAGTTCCGGTACTTGTTGTCTACCGCTTCAGCCATTGCTCTCTCTACCTAGCATGGAGTATATTTGGTTTTACGACCTCTTGTTGGGGTTCCACTAGTTCTCATTAGCAGCCCTATTAAGGTTGGATCAAAAGTAGGGTTTTCTTGTTTTTCTAGTTGTGTATCTAACCTTGTAACACAATCCTTTCGACATTCATGCAAGAAAAAAAAATCATACACCTAGAGAGCTAGAGACCAAAATCTTCTCCAACTCATTGTCCAAATTGAATGATACAATTTACAGAGATACAATTTATAGAGACACAAACATATTAATTATTAAATGCGATAGGGCTTACTTAATTTGTCCGAAGTTTAATAGAATAAACATTAAATAGTATATACAAACAAGATGTATTTATATTTTTTATGATTGCGCCATAAAATTCAGATAAAGAATACTAGAAAATCCTAATTTGAGAGAAACTAGCCCCGCCAAATTACGTCCAGTACAAATTGTTACCCAAAATCAAAAGTCCTACCAATGGACAAGATTCAAGAAAATATAAATTAATCGCCTAAAACAGGCGACGACTAGAAGAAAGAAATACGGAAAGAGCGGGTTCGTAATAATTACATTAACCAGATTTCTTTTTGTAATGACTTTGCATCCTTTGAAGGCTTACTATTGCCTTAGTGCAATGAATTTCGTTTGTTTAGGAAAAAAATTACATTAACCAGATTATCACCATAAAACATTTTAGCTATCAATTTCATCGTCCCGCACACTTAAGATATCCTTCCTCCAAGTCTTACCCTTTTTTTGTCCGGAAGGGTACAGAATGTCGGCAATGTTTATGGACAGGTGAAGCATTACAAATGGGCCTAGAAAAATCAAAGGTTACTGGATAAAGAGTGAAAGACGCCTAATTTTCACGTCCTGCAACTTTACCACCCTGGCTCAGGATTGCTGGCTTTTAAGGCTCCCTAGTGCGAGCTGAATTCGCAGGAAATGCGGCATGTGCAATTATTTTCATAAGGCAAGTACTCCTACAAGTTGCATCCTAGCCAGCTTACAGCACATAAAGTTATGCTTTATCTTTTTTGTGAAATGGCATTCCTCGTTTTCTTCGATGTCTGTAAGTCTTCATAGCCCATTAAAAGTCGACCTTTCCGAATTCCCACAGAAATCTTTTATGTTAGCTTCAGCTTTAGCAGGACAAGATGATATCGGGGGAAGTCTACGGCCCTTTCTAACCTAATAATTCAACTTATAAATCACGGCTGCTCTAGATTGACTTTTTAGAGTCTGCAAGAATTTACTATATTTTCTACAACGTGTTGAGGCTCTTTCAAAGAGTCAGAAGCAAAGTCTTCTGGCTGCTAACATTTTCTAATCTCTTATTGCATGTTCGAGGATATCGTATTCGTCGGTGTCAAACTTCACTACCTCCGTCCCCTCTCCACCATCCCTTCCCCCCTCTCTTTGGTACCTTTTTCACACTTGGTTTTATAGTATTTAATTCTGATCGAAAGCGCAAAGTTCATAATGATGTAAAACACTAGCAATATAGACTAACCAATAGGACTAATTACTTGATTTGAGGGTCGACGTGTTTCTTTTCGTCAAGGAAAAGGCTCGATCTTCTCTGAAAGTTTGATCTATTTACAGACGTACGTAATGAATCTGATGAGAGGTTGGTTTTTACAGCTAGCAAAGAATAGTTGGCCATTTGATCTGTTCGCATCTGAACGAGGGAAGAGCTAGATGTACATAATTTTTCGTTGCCTAGGGAAGCTAGCAAACAAGAGGAAAAGTTTGAAGTAACCTATTACGAATTGCGATCAATATTCAATGCCCTGGATCAAGTCTTCCGGCCGTTGAGTTGACTGCCGGAATTGTCAGCGGCAAATTGCTTAGATTATAAGACTTGTGTAGAGTTGTTTCAAGGATTGCGGCAGCTAGTGCTTCAATTGAGGAACCCGTTAAATGTCGTCTAATGTGCAAAGGTTGAACCCGCTGCTTCTGGTTGGACTTTTTTCTATTAGATCAGGACGGAACAATTATTTTAATTTTTAAGTATAATAGTTCTCTTTCTTCATTCTTCCTTGATTAGATACGTTCTCAGAAACTATATCATTTTTTCCTTTTATTTCGGCCACAGAAACATTCCAACCAATCAGTAATTTATGAACACTATTCATCAGCATTCCTTTCACGAAATCTTTCTTATGGCGCCTTTTCTTCCGTCATTTCAGTTCTTTTTCTTTTTCTTTTTCTTTTTAAGTAAATCTTAATACTCACTCAAATGTCATATTTTATCTGTCTGAATTAGGAATTTCATCATAATTAGCTCCCAAACTCTATTCTATCATATGAAATATTCTTTCATGCATTTTTTTAGCATCTTTTCTTACATTCTTCCAGTTTTTTTATAGGTAAATCTTCACTTTTGACGCCTAAACTATCGACCAAGTGTCGTTTACCGGTTTTTACTACGAATTTCATCTCATTTAACTCTCAAACTGCCATAATATATCTATATTTGCGGATTTGCCATCTCGTAAGATTCTACTATTGAAATGTACTGAAAATACACTCTGTGCATGACATAATATCGACCGTTAGATTTTATGATAGGGCGAATGTTGATGCATTCCTGTATCTTGTGGGGGCTAAATGTGATGAAAATTGTAATTTGTACTCGTAAATAATATATAAGTGATAGTTAAGACACTAGAAATAACGAGCGGAATTAATAACATAATATATAAAGAAGGATCTGTAGTTCCACATAGTCCTTCCACAATCTTCATTATATTCTACCCCTTTCTTCACGGGCTATAATTATTGATCACCCAAAAGCAGCTACTGAGAGTTATCCGTCTATCTCTTGTCTTCCTCTGCTCTACAGTAAGTCTCGTTCTCCAATAAGATTATGTGAAAAAGATGCGAGGACTTACGTACAAGCAAGGCCAACCACCCATGACGAATGGTAATGGGAGCACCACTAATTGGATTTGAGTCTGAAACAATTGGCCCTTTTGTTTAAAAGACAAATGGGAAATTAGCAAGGGATTATTATATATATATTAGCTTTGCTCTCTAATATGAGCTCGGTGCTCTTAATTTCCCCACTTTGATACATAGGTTTGTACACAAAAGTTGTCGGATTTGCAACGTTAGCATTAATGCCAGCTACTTTTGTCTCTCATGGAATAACATATTCATGTTGAATGCCTTAATGCGTCACGCAAGGGAATTCTATTACTCAGGCCTCATAACAAAGCTGTTGCTGCAAAAACCAAACAGTACTCTCATCATTCCACAAACTATCCAATGTGTCCCCACCGCCGAACCATCCATTGCTATGCTCAAATCCTTGGATATCCATGACGGCCTGCTTGCATAAACCCGACCCATTTTGCGAGTTATCCAGATAACCACCACCCGATAAGTCGTAGCATTCGGTTAGATCCGAGATCGAGGAAACTTGGGCGTCCGATGAATGCGATGAAGCACCTGATATCCCGGGCATGACATGTCTCGGATCAACTGGGTGATCGGACCCAGATGCTTGGGCTTGACTCGGAATGGCCCCTGTATGATTATTGGGGAACTGCTCAGTACTGTATGCAGTAGTGGGGGGACCCGAGTGGGATTCAGCTGCGGCCCGGATCCGCTCCATCAAACGCGGCATCCATACATAACGCATGGCGTCTCTAAATTGTTTGCTATTAACGTCACATTTGAGCTGCTTGGCCTGCTTTTGGACCCTCGTCCTCCAGTAGTTTTTGATCTCGTTGTCTGTCCTTCCAGGCAAAAATTGTGCTATTTTGGACCACCTATAACGATTTCCAAGATATTGACCAAGGACTACATTAGATTCGCGATGAGGTTAAGAGGCAAACATGTTTGACTGATGATTATGGAAAGCGAGACACGAAAATCTGAAACCAAGTACCTATTGCCCCAGCGAGAGTGAAGTTCAAGAATCAATAGCTGTTCTTGGAGGGTGATATTTCCACGTTTAACATTGGGGCGCAAGTAGTTCAACCATCTTAATCTGCAGCTTTTGCCGGTTCTGTTCAAACCTGTATCATTGAATATGAGAATCAGTTCCAAACGCAAAGGAGCATCTCAGACCTGGAAATTCCGACATGGGTTCCTAGATATTTGTGAAGGTTATGTTCTTGATTCCAGCTAGTTCTGTTCCTTTTCTCATGTAGTTAATTAAATTAACCCAGGAGAAATAGACAACAGAAAAACTCTGTTCAAACGTTTTTTCATATTATCACTGCAATTTGTGGTGTAAGACGCGGGGAGTTTAGAGATTTACCTGCCAAGCGAGCAACGGAGTTCCAACAACCCTCGCCTTGGACGGTGACATAATTCTTGAGCATGGAGTCCTCTTCATCTGTCCATGGACCTCTCCTGACGTCCATGGCGTCTTTGCAGCTCACATATTTTGAAGACCCACAGCCTCTCAGTATTTGAGTATCCATTCTTCAATGAAGTCTCGGCCAAGAGAGGGAGGCAAAGACAGAAAAAAGTGTGTTGAATTGGAATTCTATGGATCCAGAGAAGATATGGGCTTAGCTTGAGTACATTTAGGGATAAGAAGGGCTAATATATAGACTAATTAGAAAGAGGATTGCATAGACCGTATCACTAATAAAGAAGAAAAAAGTGGCATATATATATTATACGTGACAGAACACGCCAGAAGTTGAAGAATATTATACTAAGTTCTTTAGGATAGACAGCCTTCGTTTTGTTTCCTGGGTTTGACCCTTTGAATTTTCGATGTGTCCCAGCTCCATCCTACACGCGCAGACGCTAGTGGGGACGTCTTCGTTTAGCTATAGCTACTAGATACGTCTCCGAGTTGAGTCTTTTTTTAATACAAAATGTTGGAACATTTTTATACAAAGTTATATATGTTTTATAACATGTGAAGTTGATGGGTGACCAAGGTTTCTATGAGTATATAATTGTGACCGACCACTACCTCTCCTTCCGATCGATCGTGGTCTAAAATAATATTAAGTTTTTTGGCTAGGCCCCATTCGACCTGAATGATATTGTTCTAGACCACTGTTAGTTACCACTTGTGAGCTGACTATGAGGAACTAGAAGCAAATCCAGGCCATCATTGGGCTAATGGATCATGAATTCTCACATTCGCGCGTTTCTTTGAATTTTGGACCATTTGATAGGCCGCTATCTGTTTCTGACAAATTTACTCCGAGAGTGAACAAGTTGTCTTTACCATCGGACTCCCAACTTATATGGGTTTTGTTAGGTGAGGGAAGAAAACTCCTCAGAAATTTTGAGCATGTAGCGATGGAAGTCGTCGATGTAGCTAGTGCATGCCACTGTTACTTCAAGTAAACTGCATGTGAGTGAGAATATTGACATTAATTATAATCATAAACTTTGAGAATTTGGATCAAATGGGCTGATCAGATACGCAATTAATTTCAACATCACGAAAGTTGGTGGGGTGGAAAAAGAGAATATATCATCAAAAATTTCAATGTTTTCAATGGAAAAGTACTGTTTATCTTCAAAATTTGCTATTGATGATAACTTTTAGCAGTGAAAAAGAAAAAACAAATGGAGGATCATGACTTGTACATCCTTGTTAAAACCTAAGATCGATCTTTCTTAATTATTTCTTCCTCCTTGTGTAAGAACTAATAGTTTCAATTTAAATGTTCTTGTTGGTGCAGATGATTTTGATCAGCATTATCTGATTTAACACTTGTACCAATTACAGGAGGTCCTCCAGTCTAATTTACTCCACAGAAGTGCACAGAGGATGTTCTTCAATGTTTTGGGCAAATGGGGACTCTCCAAGAAGTCTATTAATTGTCTCTCTATCAATGGAATTATCTCATCATCCATAATATATTTGTACATAATGAATTAGTGAGGTATATATATATTCATATCATAACATATGAGTAAGTAAGAATTACCTTTCTTATTGAGACCAAAACTAATAGGGAAGAAAATAAATTTATAAAAGAATAAAAAAAATTCAGTATTTACAGACAAAAGTAAATCGGTTATTGAGTAAAAATCATTTCCAAAGCATGAAGTTCATGAGACTTGAACAGTCTGAAGTCTAAAGAAATATAATCCTAGATGCCATTCCTTCTCACTCCCTTAAGGGGGCCAGAATTAGGAAGGAAGAAAGACCGACAAAGACTGGCCAGCACAAATTCTCCTCCAGTTGGGACACGTACGCACTACAGGCCCCTGCACTACGTATATATATACTTTCTTCATTTCCAAGCAGTACCCCTACCTACGAAACGAAATTCCTTCAACACTAACTGTATTCAACAAAGGATTAATTATGCCATGTGATTCCTTCTATTTGGAAAGTTCCACGTACGTACTGCTCAGTTTCTTTGCTGATGAATTCACATGACATCATGCTACACTTAGCCCAAACATCAGCTAAAGCAAGACGCCCATCTGATATATATATATATATAATCCTATATATATATATGCCCACCTTCTTAGTCCTGCGTAGATAGCGATATTAGGAGCTTGATCACCGCGTTATTTGTTCTAATTAGCCGGCTATGTTTATGATAAAATTGAAATTTAAAGAGCACATATATAACACAAAAAAGAGCAGTCAAAAAGTTAGTTTGAGGAAATAGAAGATGACCGGATCAAATTAAGAGACTCGAAAAAAGGGGGGTGGAAGAAGATGAAGAAGATCTATCGGTTTCCTGTTTAAAGATAAGGTACATATTCCCTTAGAAAGATTAGTGGACGTTCTGGGAATCAAAGCTACGTTAATGCATCCATTACAAAAGCCACAGTAATATCATGGATCAGTAATCCAGTACTCTACTCCCTTTTTAAGTCAAAAAGAAGAATGCAAAATAGGGTATAGGATTCATGGCATTTTGTTTCTTCCATCAGACAAAAAGTGAATTGAATTGGTAATGAATCCACTGTCACCGCTGAAGCCAATCCACTTACGTTGGCTTTAATTATTTTGTGTCCGAGGATAAATAGCAACAACTAGCGTAAGGTTCACTTACCCTCTATTTCACCTAGGTTTAAGTACAAGGCAATCGAATTGAATAAGAAAATTATGACTCTACTTTCGTGTAGGAAGCCAATCGTCCTGCAGTTCTGTTGCATGCATGCACTCTATAATATTCCCTTTTGGCGTATGGTACACTGTAATGAACTCCTAAGGCTCTTGCTTATACTAGCAAGAATAACATCTCTCCCCACTGATCTCTCTCCCTTTGACACACATACACGTATACATATATCAACTATTAATTGCACAAAGGGACAAAAAATTAAATTAAGTATGCATTAATTTAGCATAAATATTTAGTAATTATATCTGAAAGATATGGAAGTGAGTTGCTTTCAGGTACGGCTCTAGCTATAGGTAGGGTAGGCGGTTGCCTAAGGCCCCTAAATTAGGAAGGCCTCCAATTAAAAATTTTCTTTAATAGATATATTTTAAAAAAATTAATGATAAGGCCTCAAAAAGTTAATGTTAAAAATACTTGTATAGAATTTTAGGTAATTAATTGTTATTCTATAAGGAAACCTATTAAATCTCCTTGATTAAAGGAACCATTTACTCTTTACATTTTTATAAAGTCTCTTGCATATATCAACCTATAAGGCTTCTTTATTTAAAAGTTATTAATTGCAAATTGATTTAAAAGAAATTTTATAAAATCAATATTCTATAAAAATCTTCTTAAGATTAGTTAACAATTGATTAGAGAAATCCTATAAAATCTCACACCTAATTCATTAATTTTTAACGGTTACTTGACAAGCAAAAATAATTCCTAGCCGTTTATATCATCTAATCTAGTTAATATTTATACAGTTGTATGCATTAATTAACAATTAAAAATCTATCTTTAAAAGGACTTAATCTATAAACCATTTTAAAATTAAGTGAGACAATATTTTGATTGGTTGTTAAGTACAGAAACTACTTAAAAGTTTTTAAGATCATCACTAAAGTCCTGGTGTTGTTATTCTAAACTTTTTATTTTATTTTTTATTTGTTGTAGTCATCATTATTTGTATTGTGTTTTTGGTTTTTTATTTAATTTGCAAAAGTTGAAATCTTTGGATGAGGATGACTTGAAAAAATATTGTCTAAGCTTGTACTTAAAAATGTTTTAAAACAGGAAGATCATGTTGATATTTACAGTTTAGATTTGTTTTTTTTGCTAAATTACTCCACCAATCCTTGGGTTTTAACGTTTTTCCAGATTGGTCCTGAGATAATTTTTGTCCTACGGGTATCACAATGGTTTCTAATGTTCCCAGATTGGTCCTGCCGTCAGATAGGCCAACAAAATTTGCATACGTGGCAAACGGAGACCACGTTAGAACCAATAACTATTTGACACGTGTTAAAAAAGCCACATCATTAAAAACGTTATAAAAACATGGGTAAAAACATGGGTCTCGCATCCAACATGTCAATCCATGTTGGATTAAACAAACCACTTCAGTTGTCAGTTGGTTCGACCCCCTCAACGTCCAAAACAACAAAAAACAGTTGAAAGGGAGAAATACCCAAATCAGATTCGAAAGTCTTCCGAACCAACAAGAACCCTAAGTCATCTTCCCACATTCTCTCGCGATGACCAAGAGAGCAGCATCATCTTCCTCTGTGAGCGACGGTAGCCATGGTGGAGTGGCATTGGCGAAGCTGGAGGCGGACGTCGACTCGTGACTGTGCTTCTGCGGGCTAAAGGCACGAATCATGACAAGCAAGACGGATGGGAACCCAGGCAGGAGATTCTTCGACTGCTGTCGATATTTAAATAGTAGTGAGATGAGTTTGTTTAGCCTTTCCAATCAGATTTAGTAATTTATATGTATTTTGGTTATCGTTTGGTAGCTAAGTTTTAGTTAGCAGTTGTCTTTTGCGGCTTCTCAATTTTTGTGTAAAATTCTTCCTTTCAAATATGTTGCTTAGTATTTCAATGAACTATCTTCAGTTATTTGATTATTAACCTTGAAAGTCGAGTGTCACTATTTCTTTTCAATACTTGTTTAAGTTGATCACTTGTGATTCCTTAGTGGGAATGGTCCTGACTTGCTGATTTCTGCCTTCAATAATGTAAGAACTATGTGAAATTATATAAAGCTTAACTCTGCCACTAAAAGGGGAGAACTCGTCATGTCCAACTTTTTACTTGGTTAATGTAAAAAATAGAATCATGACTGCATGCACAATTCTAAAACTAGATTTGTTCATTTGACTTCAAGCTGCCAAAAGAGATGTCAAAAACGTTACTGAATCAAAGTCAAGATTCTCCACCCAGACCAGTCCTACTCCCCTTAAGGCTGCTCCTCTACATCTTTGAATTGGAATATGCAGCAG
Organism: Myrica gale; assembly: GCA_963930655.1. Classification (NCBI taxonomy): domain Eukaryota; kingdom Viridiplantae; phylum Streptophyta; class Magnoliopsida; order Fagales; family Myricaceae; genus Myrica; species Myrica gale. Next base: position 13,999,157 of record OZ005614.1, read on the forward strand.
AACTCATCACTTGAGGGTAGTTTGATACAAAATTTGAGGCACCAAATAGTCAGCGGTTCAATAGTTTAAGATTGTTATCAAAATAGAAACTCAATTTCAATTTATCCTTCATTAAAATGAAAAATGTGTTCCCTTAATATTATCTAAGCTATTTTTGTACCTATTTTTTATTGCTTGCACAGAGACATTTGGCCTGTAACTTCTTTGAATGGATTGACCCCCCGCATTCTACACGTGGGGAAGATGTCATTGCTAATATGGTGAGAAAGTTGAAGATCATGGAGGAGAAGATTAAGCACATGGAGGAGAAGATGAAGATAATGGAGGAGGAGGTTCATAACATAAACTGCATTTCTAAGACATAATTGTGCAAAACAGCACCCATAAAATGAGGGTTCTTAGCAAAAATGCAATATTACATATCCAAAACATACATAATCTCCAAAATCAATTTTTTACTAGCATTCTGCTTCCAATACATCTATGTCCAACTGAAAAAATGTCATTCTAAAGAACCACCAAATCATCTACAAAACATCGCATCATGGCTTACAAAACACCACCCATCATCTACAAAATTTCACATCCTCCATAACAACATCCAAATCAGCATCGAATGTCAGCACCCAAATCTGATCTAACGGCCAGTACCAGTTAGCCCCTTCTTCCGTGGAGATCTCCTCGGGACCCAGCAGCATTCGCAATTGGGTTCTGATCCACCCTGCATGGAGTGGGCTGCAATGCCTGTATCAAAGTGGATTGTGATCTACCCTACAATGAATATATAGACACCATTCACTTCCGAGGTGATCTTCGCAGTACTTGTTGCATCTTAAGATATAAGTCCCTAGAAACAAGCAGTCGTCAATCTGAGGCAGCCAAGCAGTGCCTACTACTACTGGAAGCTCTACACTATCTTTTTGATCCAAGACAAACCTAAGAAGCACTATTTCTCTTTCTTTTCCTTTGCTCAGGGGCTGTGGTAGATGGTTCAGGCTGACCATAAGCATTCTGAAAAAATTGAAGCACCAACGCATAATTAAACTTTCAAAACTATTATATAAAATGAAGTACTCAAACCCAAACATTCAAACACAAACCTGAGGGGCACTCTTCTTCTTCTTCTTCGATGGTTTCTTTGGATATATCCGTCGGTTGGGATTATCAGGTTTTTTGCACGATCTTGCATTGTGACCCACAACCAAGCATTTCCCACAACGAACAAGAAGACCTTTCATTGTCAAGTGTTATGCGTCTGGTGCCTCATCATCTGTCCTAACCCTCACCTTCTTTGGCCTTCCTGGCGTTGTCCTTATCTTTGGTGGTAGAAGTTGGCCAGATTCTGATTGTGGCCAATCTTCCGCACCCGGCATCGCGTGTATCAAAAGAGAGTAGAATGCCAGGTAGGATTCCTTCCGGTAGCAATTGTCTACAAAGTCTTCCGGTATCAATCGATCCGCGTAGATGGCACCACATGCGTGGGCACACAGGAACCTTTGTTTCAGAAGGTTCCAACACACTCATTAAATCTCCTTGATCTCCTTAATGTCCTTCTTTGTTGACCCAAAAGAGTTATATGTATATTCCACGCAAAATTCCAAAATCGGGACTTTTTTGGTTCGCGAAATAGGGACCAATCTTGCTGTCAGTGGTTTGCGAAATTCCAAAATCAGGGGTTAGGGTTCTATCTGTTCGCAAGCTAGGGCACTTGATTTCAAGCTTTTTTTATTTCAAATGATACACAACAATTTTGGGTCCGTTAGCAAGACGCGGAATTACAATTTTAGTCTTGCCTTTTGCGCGGGCACCACATCACATATTACACGCTGTCTTCTTTTACAATTTATTTTCTTTTTTTAATGATGTGGCATTTTAACTCGTGTCAAGTAGTTATTGATTCTAACGTTTTCTCCGTCAACCACGTATCCATGTTTCATTGCCTATATGATGACATGACCACTCTGAGAAACATTAGAAACCACAGGGATACCCGTAGGACAAAAATTACCTTAGGGACCAATTTGGAAAAACGTTAAACCCCAAGGACTGGTGAAGTAATTTAGCCTTGTTTTTAAAATTGAAAGTGTTAAAAGAGATTTTAAAAATACAGACTTACACTCCTATTAAAACATTAAACGACATAAAATCCTACTTAAGATCAACTGTGACACAAGAAAGAGTAAATGGATCGACTATGTTATCAATTGAAAATGATATATTAACAAATTTAGAATATAAAACTTTAACAAGTAACTTTGCATCTTAAAAAGCTAGAAAAATATGTTTTAACTAAATTTTTATTAATAGTTTATTTTTTAAATATATAATTTTATAAATTATTATAAAAGAGCTTACTTTGAGTTTTCGTTTAAAGCTCCAATTATCTTAGAGCAGCCCTAGTTGTTTTAATATAAAAACCGTAGGGCAGATCATTATAAGTACGTCGCATTTGAAATATGCATCGAGAATTAATGATCAGCTCCAGTACTGATTTAATTGGTACGTACGAATTTCAACTTATAACACATCCCTCCTTTTTTTCATATTTTTTGACAGAATATATTTTGGTACAAGATGCTTTCTTTATTAGTGGAGTAGGTTATAAGTGCATGCAAGGGAAATTTTTTATTACGTGTGCTAATATTATTCTGGTGTCAGAACTCATATTCTTCATTTTCTGCTCATTTTACACTTACATGCTAAAGTAGTAGGCACAGCTTGTTTTTTCTTCTTTCTCTCATTGGTTCACGAACCTTACCCTTCTACCGTGATACGAACGATTTGTTTTGTTGATGCTTTTTCTAAACTGTGGAAAGTCTCCACAGACAAGATGCACCATATATATATATATATATTCATTTTGATGTTTGAAATCACTCGGCTTAATTTACTTGTGCTCGAGGCAAGAATTGATCAACTTCTTAATGTACCATATTTTGGGAATGTTTGAGCCCTAATTAATTGGGCTCAAAATTTTAGATTAACTACTAAAAAATTCACCACATAATTTTTTATTATTATAATATTTATTAAAAATCTTCTCTCTCTTCACTTTTTCACCAACTCCCATAACATTTCTTTACTTTATAATATTTCCCAAATCTCAATACCCAAAATTTTCACCCTCAAACATATCATTATCTATGAGAAGGAAGACGTTGTTAATTAGTCTTTCCAGAAGCTTTTTCCTGTTTCTTTTCCTTCTGAAATTTTTGTCCTTTCTGAATTTGTTCCGTTGAAAACGCAGGCATGTTTCAGTTTATGGGATCACACAATTAGAAGAGATGACACTGTCGGCTGGCCCTTAGCTCTTAATATATTCGGGTACTGCATAATCGCTGGTACTCAAAGCTATAGGTAGCTAAGTTTTTTTTGTTAGTCACAACAGCTAATTAATCTCATTCATTTATAAAGGTTCAAAGACCTCACTTACATACCCTAAAGGGTTAGTCAGACTCTTCGGGCGACGAACCAGTGAGCTAGCGGTGGGACTAGACGGTCATACAAACCCAAATGTGTGAGCTGATATGACCCATAAAGGGTGTAGTATGAAAGGTGTCGGGGTGAGAGCTTATGCAACTGTCTATTTGCTGCGGGATGGGTGCAGATGAGCGCAAGTTGATGCAAAACTTGTCCATGGTGGATGTGTATGCCAAAGACATCCACAAACGCCGAGATCTACATTTTACCTTTGTTGGAGAAATAACCCAAAAGGTGACTAGAAGTGAGAGTTTATTTATAACTTCAGTCACCAAAGATCGGAATAGAGGGAGGGAGGCGAGAGGGGCCGAAGCTCCTCTGCCGCCAGATAGGGTGAGAGGAGGGCTGACGGAGAGAGAGAGCTGGGGATTCTTGAGAGAATGGAGAGTCTCTATTTAATTCAACTAAAAAGGAAAAATAACTAGGAGGCAATCCCTGCATGAGTCCACACTAGGTCCAAAAAGTTCTCAAATATATGAAGGTATCTTCCAGTCAAAAACTGAGAGGCATCCCAACAAAATCAAAATGGCTCAAGCATTGATCATGTACAGCCTCAATCCTGCTATGAATAAAAGGCATTCCTCTCTGTTAGGAAAATTCTGGAGAGCTTTGATCACCAAAAGAGCGTCACCTTCAAGTTGGATAGATTTGAAACCTCTTCTAATGACTTCCTGGATCCCCAAATGAACTGCTAGTACCTCACCCTGCAAAGGAAATTTGACTGGCTTTTTACAGATCTAGCCTCTGGGCTCCCAAGACCTTCCCTTGATAATCACACTAGGCACTGGACTAATTACTTCTGCGAATCACAGTGTATCTTGTAGTAGAAGTCTTCTAGTACAAGACAAAATTGTTCAACCAAAGAAACTTTTCCTACAGTATGAATTCCATTACAAACAAAAAGGCAGTAGTTTATATCAGAGATGGTTAACTTGCCCACTAATCATAAAAGCAAGTTAATTAGTACTGCTACTACTCCTAGAGCTAAGAGCCTAGAGGGATCGGTGAATGTACAGGCGACGCTAATTAAATGTGGCATTTATTCACTTCCGGAATGTCAAAAAGCCTTTATGTAACAATCATGTCGGATCTTTTCAAGTCCGAAGCCAATCTCTCGTAATAACGTGGCGGTTCATGATTGTCACAACCACCTTTCATGTGCTCTCTTCGGAGGCCGGATATTGGTGCTCCATCTTTTCCATTGGGCTAATTATTTAAAGAAATGTCGTGGGGCGAGTGCATGCCATATTCCTTTTGTATTAATTCTATGCCAAAAAAAATAAGGAAAAAGAATCTAATTAATTAAAGAAGAAGAAGAAAATAATATATCTTCCGAATATATTGTACTTCGAATGTTCTAGGGTGGTGGCGTCCAACTCATTATAACGTACGAGTTCGGTTATTGTGCTAAGTACTATTGTGCTGAGCATGTTAAGCGACGGTTAAGATTAAAAGTTGAAGATTCGACAGTTGTGGTTAAATATATCATTTAAAATATTCAAAACATTTTAATTGACGTGGTATGATCTGAGCCCTTAAATTTTGAAGCTTTTAATTTTAACCCTCGCTCAGCACAATAGTGCTTAGCACAATAACCAGATTCTGTCACATACGTCACTGTCAGCTAACACTTTTGAACCTTGTTGGTTACAAAGGGCTCAAGCATGTCGTGGCATATGCTGGGTTGGCTGCATGCAACTCAGAGCTTAAACTAGCTGGCAGTATATGATGCGGAATTTCAAATGAAAGCTAGTATAACAGAAGAGGATTGGAACTTTAAACAGTAAAGAACAACATCTATTGGCTTAAACCCCCCAGAATTCCACTCTCCTGTTGCAAAATGCCACTTGGAACTGTCTAATTCAAGATGACATTGAAATCACATTCCTAAAGACTGCTGTTTACGAAAACGTGAAAGAGAAAACTTTGACTATGGAGATAAATAATGCAGGATCTCTTGTCCACTGTGAGAGAAAATGCGGATATTTCTGTGGACTCTTACTTCTTTCTCTGTTCATTGGAATCCGACACGAGTTACAGTACAGTACAGAAGCTTTGTTAAATATTGAACAATGATCTTAGCTATAGGGAGTACTTCTGTGACAGAAAAGCATGAAGTTATATTAATCTATGAGCCGCTAACTAGGACTTATGTTACTTGTTTTAACAAAACAAAATAAACTATCACTTGCATCCGTCTGCTTCAATTTTTGGGGTCTTGCTTGGAAAAAAAAAATAATAATGTTTGCTCTTAACACTGAAATACCAATCAATTTCTGTTCATGATGAAGAAGTTGATGAAGATGAGGCGCCTTACATAATGAAGCCAACCGAGTGTAGGCCAACAGTGTCTGAAAAGATCAGCAAAACGCTTGTTTCAACGCTTTGATAGGGATTATTACTTCTAGGAGTAACGAAGAATTTAGTGGGCGTAGGTGTAGATTCAGTGACACCCCAAGCGATGGAGGCCCACACCAAAAGAGCATCTCCTTCTTGCTCTTTCTTTGTTCTATATCGTCCAATTTAAAGGTCAATGATCAGGCTTAATGCGCAGGCTATATATTAAGCAACCCCGTCATGTCGGACAACTGGGACTCCTTATTTTAAACCTTAAAAGCTCGTTTTTTCCTGGCAATTGGAGTAAAAGCTTGCCGGAATTGGTTTTGATACCATTTCCAAATTAGCGGCGACCATAAACAGTACTCCCCCATTGGCATTTGCTTGAATCCGACATCCTGAAATTGTTTATGCTAGAGGACAAACAATCGGTATATATTCTACCCACATTTGATAGGACAAAAAAAACAAACAATTTCCATTAATTCTTGGCAATATTCGACAGAACAACAACAAAGATAACCAATTTCCTTGGCCACTGCAGCCCCCATGCTACCGAACTCCGTTCATTTTGTCCGATTTACCGTCCAAAGCAATGGTATGAGATTCTAATCAGAAGTATGCGTTTGTTAATCGTAGGTTTGTTATAAAATAAGCTAAGTTTAAGTATATATATATATTATAGTTGTTTGACAAGGAAGGCAAGGACTGGAAATGGAGAGAAACATGGAAGCAAAGAATAACCAGGTGACTCTCATGGAATGTGCCCAGAAAGTCTTAATTAGAAAACACATACTCGAAATTCCATAAAAAATATATAAAAAAAATCAAGTTTCATTCGCTAAAGCACCCCCCACTAACTAAGCTTTCCTTTTGCCTAATTTTCTTTTCAGAAGAAGGATTGAACACAATTAACTACGCGGATTCCACGGCGTGATCCTTTTGGATGTCTCTTCAGCGGACCGTGAATAAGTTTTCCAAGTCAAAGTGGAAACTTCTCGCACTATAATTTTCTATGAAGACCTAGTAAATTAGTCTCTTAAGTCGGTCACAGAATCAATAGCGAAAACTCATTATGATTGCTTTATTTAATTATAATGCATATCATGTGTCACTTTTGACATTAATGGAGATCGTTTGGAAAATTCTTTGTGCTAAGAATTTCAGGCATTGTAATTTATCCATAGTGGCAGCATTTCACATCGCAGAAAACTCAGAACCAAAGAGATGCTATGCTAGCACATGACACCCCCGCGAGGAGCTTCTTTGAGGCAGAAAGTGAAACTAACAAGCTAAAAAGTAGGAAAGAACGAAGTCAATTTGCAAACAACAGCACGTAACTTGTGATCAATGCAATTTTCTGACCATGAAACGTAAGTTCCAGACAATATTCACATTCCACGGCCAAAAGGAATAGCATAACCCCGAAAATTGATTAAATATAAAGCAGGGAATGTTGACTCTGTTTCCTGCTCTCTCTGCACAAACAATGCGAATTTATATCTCTTGGAAGGGGAGAGAGCTGATTTTCCCAACAATGACGACAATCATAAATTTCAACTAGATTTTCTGTCCACACATGCAAAACCAGAAGTTCTCAGAACAGTATTAAAAGCTTATCCATGGGTATTGCCTTTATCACAATTAGATGAAACAAGTTACAAGAAGTTTTGGCTTTACATCTTTGTCCTTTTGGGGTTTGGGGAGCTCTCTACATCCATGTTTCCCACCAATTTCATATATTAAGAAAATTCATCTACAAATAGCCGCCCACATGAAACTTGATTTAATAGAGATCTCGATTACCATCCCAACCAATGTACTATGATAGGCTCTTTTCTTCTCAAACGACTCATACCACACTAAATGCAGACTGTATTGTAGATGACAAACGAGAGGCAAGAGTCTGGGAGGCAAATGCTTGAATCTGCTTCTTGGCGTCTGACGATAGACAAAGCACTCAGTCAAGTGAAAATGAGCAGAAATAAGGCCGAATGAAGACAGAAAGTAGCAGTCGAAAATGTTAGCTACATTTTTTTCCCGTAATACATAAAAACATCGAATAAGGGAAATAGCTACATAGCTAAACAAAAAATGAAGCTATGAGTCTTTTTCCATACAGCAGGCCAAATCATTCAACATTATGGAAAAGTATTATCAAAAACAATAAAATGTGATCTCTGATAAAGATGAATATATGCAGTTGACTTTCAAACAAACAGCCCATATAAAAGTTAGGCTGGTAAACTTCTACTCTTTAGGGAATAATTGAACTTGTTTTCATAAGTATGCAGTGGTGACCATTCTTTGTATTTGAGAATAATAGAATTTGTTCTTCAAAAGCAACTACTTATGTTTCATTCGACATATCACTGAGTTGCTGGCTATTTTTTTCATTAAACTACACAAAAGGTTTAGTCACTTGCTAATTGGGAGCAAGGTGCAATCTAGACTGCAACATCAGCCTTCACTAGCACATTATACTGGATGGCATTCAGCTTTGTGTATGCATGTCTACCATCTCTGAGACCCAGATTGAACAACATTTTATTTGAATTTTCTTATTCGTAACATTTTATTTGAATTTTCTTATTCGTAACATTTTATTTTAATTTTCTTAATCGTAACTCCAGTACTATTAATCAAGCACTCTATTCGATTAGACATCCTTCCTATGCTCACCATGCTTCCATAGACATTTGGTTCAAAAATGCAGTTCTTGAAGGTCAAAGATAACATAGTTTTCATAAGAAGAAATGTGACGTTGCCTATTAGAAGGATACCAGATATAATCAATTAAATGACTCACACTCATGAGTGAAATCAAAGGGTTACTCAAAGCAATGAGCAGCTTGGCAGAACACGAGTCTCAGAAGTTGTTCTTGGAGAGTGTAAGAAAAAGACTTGTGGTCAAGAAAGACCAAAAGGCAACCAAATTCATGAGTATAGTGGCTGAAGTGTCTTATAGTAAGAAGGATCTATTACTAAGACACTTATTTTTGTCCATCTTCTGTATATTTGAAGAAAAAGTCTAGACCTATATTGTGAAAACCATAAAGCTCTTATTCTGCTATAAGTAAAATTAATGACCACTACAAGTTTACAACAACCCAAAAACAGTTTCCCAACTAAAGTTAATATTGTAAAATGACCCTCTACCTCTTTAAACCCCTTGATTAGTATGAAATTGGAAATTGGACGTTTGATAATATTACGATCGTTCCTACAATGGGAAAATGACCTAAGACAGGCACAGCCTACGATAGGTTCATTTTCTGGACAGAGACATTTCTTATCATCTTTCAAGGTCAAGAAAAATCTTACTTTGTCTCGCATTACAAATGTTTATGTCACTGCATTACATTACATTTGCATTAAAAGGATAGGTACCAATACCTTTGCGACATTTGGTAAATCCAACAATATTTGCAACACTGAGGCTCAAACAAACTCCTACAACCAGGAGGTAATCAGCTTTGAACCTGATTATAGAAAATATTCCAAGGATGATCCATGCAACTGCCTGCATGATTAGGTTTCAAAAAAACGTTACCCACCTTGTTTTAGAAGACAAAAGGTGCATAGACATATCAAATTAACTGTAAATAAAAGTTGAAGCTCATCAATCCTTTTAATTCTATCTGGCAGCATTCATTAACCATAAGTAAAAGTTTTATAGGAGTTCGTCACTATTTGCAAACATTCATTATCCATACTCATGCGTTAGACTTTGTGCAATAGAGAATAGTACATACACCAACATATCTTTTTCTCAACCCAGAAATGAAAAATAAATCATCCACAATCCTTTGCAAATTTCTCTATCTGTGAACGTCTATTCCAAATAATAGGACAGGTTCCAACAATGTACATTTTTCCCCAACCAGGCACTCATCTGCTTAACAAGCAACTGAATGAAGACCTAACCATTAAAAGCTTAAACCCAAAAGGGGATTCATTGTTCATACTAATGATTCCGTTAACCTTAACCTTAGGCCAACTTCATAATTGATTTTCTTAATGCTAAATGATCGTAGTTTCCTCATAGGCGTCCCCTTACTCTTCCATGGTCCCCAACTCAAACCATGCTTCTCATTGTTAACATGTCCACTTGTCTTTCTTGTACCTGAAAAAAGTATTTTCAACCAATTATAACTGTCACGGATTGGAACAAATTCGGAGTTTCTATCCATCATTGGACATGTATCTTTACTTGTCGCAGCTCAAATGACTATGGCATGACACCAATGTTTACAATATCGAGGAGCCAACATGAGATGCAATTGATCACTGCTAGTTTAGTGACTGTCCTGTAATCTCTATCATTTGATATGACAGGTAAGGCCAGTGCGAGAAAGTTAAGTGTCTCAGACACAGCCATCCTCCTCAAACCCAATTTTTCTTTTACCAGAGCAAATTCATTAAAAAAAGATTAAAGGGGCACTGCCCAAGTAGACAAGAAGTACATAAGAGAAATCCAACCTGCTATACCAGCTTTGATTCTTTTTAATGGATTTAACTTGTTAACAAAAATCAAACTTGCTCTTGTTATTTTACTAACATAATCTACAAACGAATGCAAAAGAGGCCTTCTATTCTGTAATCCCAAAGATAATACAAGCCCCAAAAGCACTATGAGAGAGTCAAATACAATATTAGAATTATGTGTCCATACATTAAGGTACAAAGTCCACCAAAATAGCCACGAGTCCTTTTTGTTCATCCGAGCCAATGACTGCGAACATCAGAAACTGTAAACAGTAATGCATGAAATATGTGATATAGTAAAAATATATTGAAATAACAGTGTCAAGAGCAATATTTGCAGATCCACCAAGGAAATTTGATATTTTTGAAACCTGTTGGTCAAGGCACTCAAATTTCCATACGCTCTCACCCTGCTCATTTATTTCATTCCACCACCTAAGCCCAACTAAGATCCGGCCACTAATATTCTTGACCACCCAAAAATCTAGAGCGCCAAGAACTACAGCGACCACAAAGATGATAACATAACTATCAACAAAAAGCGTTGAAAGAATGTAGAAAGCCAAAGCTGCAGCCTGTCACAGATTACAATCCCAAAGTCAGCAAGTGTATGTTTGAACAAAGACCGTAATGAAGAGAAATTCTGACCTTGAAAAGAACATGAAATAAGCAGGTCTTTGGGTTGGCGTAGTTTTCCCCTGCAGGCTGCACAATATATCAAACAAATCAAGGGCTAGTTTGAATAGCATGTATGGAATTGCGGGTATAAACCCATTGATTCCTACATCAACGGCAACCCCAATTCCATTCATTTCCGCATCTAACAGCCCACTTAAATCCTACCCAGAGTCCTCTAATTTTGCATAACCATATAGAGTGATACATATATACATGCGTGCATGTATAGTCACGCAAAGAATACTGCAGACTGCACTTGCATTGATATTATGCATATACGTACAGATCCAAACTCTAGCAAGCAAATTTTCTTCGCCAGTAAAACAAGCAATGGTAGAGGATGGGAATTCACATCTACATTTTCTTGCATCATAATGTAGTAAACAAGTTGGAGCAAAACATTACCAATTTGAATCACATAACAAAGATCTAGCTAAGAATGATGTACCTAGCTTAGATCCATTTAGCAGAGATTCAGATCTTGTGCCGACGTTTATGTACCTCGTAATTCTTTATAGGTTACTGGCCTAAGATTACAGTGCGAGAGCTGAACTTTGTTCGAGTTTTCTCTACTCTCTTCGCCTTTAGCACATCTGTGTTGCCGTTAATGTTATCCCCTTTTTTCCTTCCTTTGTTTTTTACGAAGTTTAAACGGCAAGAGACTCATTGTCGTTTACATTTCCTTACTTAATAAGCATGAAATTAATGAATTGAAAGTCTGCAAGATAATATATGATTAAGATCACCCCACTCTCCTCCCCACCCCCTTCGCAACAGCGGTACGGTAAGGTTTCTTCCCCTTGGTAGAGGGGCTTTCCCTCTGTTCCTTCTCTCCTGATTTTCGTTCTCTCTCTCCCTTGGGTCCAAGGATGGTGTCGATACCCAATTTGTTGGGTCAAGAATCTTGGAGACGGATATTGTGTTGTCGTTGGCACTGAGTGCAGAGTTGGCGTGTGTGGAATCGGGAGGCTCAAAATTTGATTCAGAGCTTGAGTGCTCTGAGAGTTTTTCTGGGGCCAATAGGACAGGGGATAGTGGCATCTCGCTCCTAAATGCCACTACCCAGGAGTTGCGTAATGAGATAGTCCGGCTGAAGAGTAAGTTGGAGTCAGGGAATAAGCATAACAGGGTTAATAGCTGGCTCAGGGGAAGTAAGGGAAGGGGTCGCAACCCAGGTGGGCATCTGAGATCTAGAAGTCATGGGAGGAGACAAGAAGCCACAAGTAGAGGTGTTAGTCGAGGCTGGCAAAGTGGACAAAGCGAACAGAGGAGCAGAAGCCAGAAGCCCCCAATGCAGAGAGGGGCGCCTGATCCTGCTACTACTAAGATGCCCCCAAGCTCTTATGTTGAGGCGTTGAATGGTGGCAAACCTCCCCGATAGACAACTTAGAGGTAAACCCACAAAATTAAAGTTCTTTGAACCTGTTACTGAGGAAGGCAAAACTTTTGTTAGACTCCCTGGGGAAGTTCTGATTGAGGGTTATAATGAGTGGGAAAATACTCTGGTCGCCATTTTATTGGACCCAAATTGAGTTATACTGCTGTGAATACTATTGCTCAAAAATTGTGGATTTCTGTTGGCTTGGTTGAGCTTTTATCCTCAGAACATGGGTTTTATATGTTCAAGTTCCTGTCTATGGATGGGGTAGAGAGGGTCTTAGAAGGAGGACTGTGGCACATGGTCGATCGCCCAATCCTTCTCAAGAAATGGCAACCTAACCTTAGTCTTTTGAAGGAAGAGCTTAGTTCGGCTCCTTTGTGGGTTAAATTGTATGGAATTCCACTTGAATGTTGGTCTGCTTATGAGTTGAGTTATGTCTCTAGCAAGGTGGTTAAGCCTCTTTACTTTGATCGGTTGAGGTCATAGAAAAAACGAACAAGTTTTGCTAGAGTGTGCATTGAAGTACAGGCAGCTAAGGAATTGGTTGGAACAGTCGACGTGATGGGATTTGAAGGGCATGAATTCATTGTGCATGTGCAGTATGATTGGGAACCTGAAGTCTGCACTAGGTGTAACTACATTGGACACAACACTAGTAAATGTGGTCGGAAGTTGGTCAATTTACCAGTGGGCAATGTGGAGGTTCCGAATTTGTCAAGTATACCTATAGATTCTACCCAGGAGTGGAATGAGGTTCAAAGAAGAAAAGGGATGAAACGAGGGTTGAATCTGGTTCTGCTTTGGGGATCCATTTATCTGAAATCTCTACCCCTTGTCTTAAGAATAATGAGGTGCAACTTGTGTCCCCGTGCACCATGCCCTGCATCCAATCTATGGAGGCGTCTGTGGAACCTGGTACATCTATCAACAACTAACAGGGTATCGAACCAGATAGTGTCACTCCCAAGGACAACTTGTTGGGTACCATGGCTATAGATTCTCTCACTAAGAAGGGAGGTGCTAACAAGAAAAATAAATCTCCTGCCTCTGGAGGCAGGAAGAAGTTAGAGTTTGCTCTGTCTGTTTTTTAACTTTTTGAATTTTTGCTACTCATGATTGGTTGCTAGAATATCAGGGATCTCAATTATCCTATTAAACAAGGAGAAATTATGAGGTTCATTAGAAATAACCACCTAGATTTTTTTGGATTGGTGGAGACGAGGGTCAAGGAAGTTAATAAACAGAATATTCAGAGTCGTATTCCTAAGAGCGGGTGTTTTGAAGACAACTATAGTCATGCTCCCAATGGCAGAATTTGGATTGGTTGGAATCCAAATATGTTGAAAGTCCGAGTGGTTAGGAAGAGCGCCGAAGCTATCCATTGTCTGGTTTATGGGTTGTCTAGTGACATTACTTGCATGGTTCCGTGATTTATAGATTCAATAGCCATGAGGAGAGAAAAAGCTTATGGAGGGAGATGCATACTGGTAGACCATTTGGGGACTCTCCTTGGATCCTTTTGGGTGATTTTAATGCTATTAGACAAAGGAATGAGTCTGGTGGAGGATCTCAACGCTGGCTGCAATGGAATGATGAGCTCGATGATTGTTTGGTGGATTTGGACCTAGAGGATTTGCAGATGCAAGGGCAGTGGTTCACTTGAACAAATAAGCAGGAGGGTAACCCAATCTTGAGGAAGTTGGATCGATTATTGGTCAATTCCAGCTGGGATGAGCACTTTCCGATATCTAATGCAATATATTTTCCATGGGGTGTCTCTGATCACTCGGCAATGGTAGTGAGGGTTGCTGCAATGCCTAAGGTGCGGAAAACCTTTCATTTTTTCAATATGTGGATTGAGCATCCTAGTTTCTTGTCTTTGGTTCAGGACATTTGGGCAGAGGAGCTATTTGGTACACCGATGTGGACTTTGACAACCCGGTTGAGGAATCTGAAAATTGCTCTGAAAAAGATGAATAAGGATCATTTCTCCATCCTCTCTGTTAGAGTTTTAGAAGCCAAGGAAAAAATGGAGTTGGCGTAGAAGCTTGTAATCCAGTATCCTACGTGCTCGACTAATGTAGGCAATGAGTGTCGGACAGTGAAAGAATACGTACAGTTGAGGCGAGATGAAGAAAGTTTCTATCTTCAGAAGTCGAGAGAGTCCAATGGCTTGATCTTGGGGATGAGAATACTAGTTTCTTCTTTAAATCTGTCAGGAATTTTCAAAACAAATTAAGGCTTAGTTCATTAACAAGAGATGATGGGTCAAAATCGTGGACCATGGGAAGATTAAGAAGGAGGCTCAATGGGTTTTCAAAAGTTTATGGGATGAGCAGTGCAGCCAAGACCCCATTTACCGTTCTTGGGTGGAGCAGAAAATTAGTAACAAGCTTAATGCAGATCAGATTTTAGTGCTTGTGCATGAGGTATCTAGTAAGGATGTTAAGGAAGCTATGTTCTCTATTAAGGATGATAAAGCCCCTGGGCCTGATGGGTTTAATGCCAAGTTCTTTAAGGAACCTTGGTATGTTACAGGGGACTCCGTGGTAAAGGCGGTTCAGTCCTTTTTTGTGTCCAGCCAGCTTCTTAAGCAAATTAACCACACAGTTATCTCTCACATTTCCAAAGTTCCAAACCCCTCGAGGCTCACATATGTTTGCCCTATTTCCTATTGCAACACCTTATATAAATGCATCACGAAGATCCTAGCCAAACGTCTGAAAATGGTGGTTTCAGATTTGATGGGCATTCAACAAACCACTTTCATAGCGAAGAGGAGGATGGGGGATAATATTCTGATTGTACAAGAGTTATTTAGGAACTATCATCGGAATAATGGTACTCCAAGTTGTGTCCTCAAAGTAGATCTTATGAAGGCTTATGACACTGTTCGGTGGACTTTTTTAAGGGAGGTCATGGGATTTCCTAACATGTTTATTGGCTAGGTGTGGGAGTGTATTTCGACCCTAAATTCTCCATTAATATAAATGGAGAGTTAGTTGACTTCTTCAAATCTAGAAGAGGTCTTAGGCAAGGTGATCCAATGTCACCTTACCTATTTTCGTTAGTTATGGAAGCATTCTCGAGTGTCATGAAATGGGTGGTTAGTGACCGGAAGTTCAAATTTCATTTGAAGTTGCCACGGGGAGGTATTTCACAACAGAAATTTTCTCCACGTGATGGCACTAGACACCAGCCTAGTCTCAGCCAACACCAAACCCACGAGAAATCACTGGAAGCCAAGGATCGAGACATGCACAACGGACACAGATTTTACTGGATAAACTCCCTCTCAACCTATACATTCTTGTCTAATAACAAAGTTGTACAAGGAAAGACTAGGGTTCTCACATCAATTGAACCACTAGCCGAAATAGCTCAAAAGCATACACAAGAACAGCCCACTACCCTTGACACAAGCTCTCAAACTTGCCACACTCTCCACTCAAACCCAGCCCCTACTGGATTCTGAGCTCCTCCTTAAGCTCTTGAGCTGCCTCCCCAGCTCTTTGATCTCCCTCCCGAGATGTCCTACAAATGAACTCGCCCAAGCCATTTATAGAGGAGAGTTGGCTTCTCCAGCAAGCAGCCTGCCTCCCAGCATCTGCCTTGCTGCAGCTCCCCTTGGCGTCAGTCCTTTTGCACCACTGTCTAGGCTCCAGCCCTTTTGCAACACTGCATGCAAGCCAGCCACCCAGCCAAGGCCCTTCCCCATCGGTAACTTCCTGCTATTTTGTGTGCAGCACTGCACAGGCGGCTGCATTGCAGTTCCTTGTTGCAGGCCCTGTTGGGCGCCAGCCTTGCGGTTGCTTGCTGCAACACTGCATGGGCGCCAGCCCTGCCCCTGACAGGTGCTCTGACACACGCTACTGCCTTGCAGTGCCCCGTTTGAATTGACTTGCTGCCCAGCCATCTGCTATACTCATGAGCCCTCTGACACTGATGAGCATGCCTCTGACACCACTCACAAGCCAGCCATGCCTCCTGACACGTCCATGCGCGCCCTTTACACTGTCAGACATGCCAAGCTCTTGCCCAGCAAGTCCATCTTGCTGGACTTGCTGGGGCGTAGACATTCTCCCGCTTGTGATGTCGTCATCTTCAAGCACCCCCACTTGAATAGCCTTGACATGCCACCCTCATGTCAAGGTGCTTGGCAGCGTGCATGGGCGCTATGCGCCACCCCATGCCACCACTACCCGTGCCGCACCACACATTATGCTAACAGAAGTGTCAGAAGTTGGTATTTCTCATATTAGTTTTGCAGAAGATCTACTGATTTTTTGCAGGGGGATGTTCATTCTGTTTCTGTGATTAAAGAAGGGCTAAATTCTTTGCTTGTGTTGCCGAATAGTATTTTGAAGTCCATTTCTGGTATTATGTGTTCCTTCTTATGGAAGGGCAGTGAGTTA
Organism: Myrica gale; assembly: GCA_963930655.1. NCBI lineage: Eukaryota > Viridiplantae > Streptophyta > Magnoliopsida > Fagales > Myricaceae > Myrica > Myrica gale. Next base: position 14,015,936 of record OZ005614.1, read on the forward strand.
AATTCTAGAGGGGCAAAAGTGGCGTTGAAGGAGGTCTACTTATCGAAGGATGAAGGTGGCTTGGGGTTGGTTGTTTTGGAGTGCTGGAATCAATCAGCAATGATGAAACATTTATGGAGTTTATTGACCGATGGGATGCTTTCCTTGTGGACTAATTGGATTCGAGCATATTGTGTTAAAGGTAGGAGCTTATGGGAGGTGAAGACACCTGAGGATTGTTCTTGGAATTGGAGGAAACTTTTAGGTTTGAGAAAGCTGATGCGTAAGGGAGTTAAACACAAAATTGGCAATGGTCTTAATTAGGCCTGTAATTCTGGTCCGGCTGCCGGCAGAGCTCCGTCTCCGTTTCCGTCTACGGTTTCGGGAAGAGGAGCTCCGTATATTCCAGGAACCGGAGCCGGAGGAGATTTTCGGCCACTCTCGAAAGTGGAACCGGAAGCGAACGTTTCAACCGATCCAGGCGAAAATCCGATTCCGGGCATTATTTATCCCCCCAATTTAAAACGACGTCGTCTTATTTTAAGTAGGACGACGTCGTTTAACTTGTTTTTTTTTTAAAAAAACGTATGCGCGTGCAAAACTGCCCTAAGCCCCTACGCCTTCCCCGAGCCCTATCCCAGCCGCCCCCATGTCACCCCGAGCCATTCCACCCTCTCGGCCCTCAGTCCTCAGCCCTCCGCTGCCCTACAGGGTCGGTGACCTCTCTCTCTCTCTCTGGCAGTCCGGCCTCCACTACTCTCTCTCTCTCTCTCTCTCTTTGCTACTGCTGTAGAAAATCAGTTTTGTAGCCTGCAATGCTTTTTATGGAAGTACTTTTTTTCTATGGTTCAGTGCATTAAAAATGTATGATCCTAGTTCAGTGCATTATTGATTTAAGTATGATCCTGTAAAATTTGGACTTCTTTACTTATCATTATGGCCTTGATGTGTAAAATTTATTCTTGTCGCACCATAATTAACAGTCCTGGTATTATCATCAGTTATGGGTTATAATCTAATAGAAATTTTGTGAACACCAGATGAAAGAAAGGCATTGAGGTGCAGACTTGATTGTGTTTTTTCTTGTCTCTATTTTCTACCAATCAATCATAAAAAACAAAAATGAATTCCTTGATGTTTACCAGCTTGAAGATCAGTTTCCAAAGGAGTTTGTATTTATCTTAATGGTAAGTCTGCTGGTATTGTTTCTGCATACTACTGCTGAAACATAGAAAATTGAAATTGCCATGCTTTTCTTTATAACTGTTGAAGATTGAGTTTCTGAAAAAGACAAGTGTAAAATCCTAAAACATGTAATTGAAAATGAAACATAGAAAAACGGATTTCGTCAAAATGTGGAATGTCAAATTTTGCTTCCGACTAGTCCGTTATTCACTCCTAGTCGTAATACCTTTTTATGGTGGGATGATTGGCATCCTATTGGACCTCTTAGTGCTCATATATCCAGGAATTCTATTTTGGAGTCTAGATTTGGGTTGGATGCTAGAGTGGTAGAGATTATTGGTGGGGTGGAGTGGCAGGGGCCATGTGATAGCTTCTGGCAAAGCATTAGCATGGCAACACCACCTAGTGTTAAGCCGAACCCCATCAAGGAGGATGTTGTTGTATGGACTTATAATCTCAATGGCAAGTTTTCAATTAAGAGTGTTGTAGAGTTAACTAGAAGAAGAAGTGATAAAGTTCATTGGTATCATTTGGCATGGACCAGAGGATTTATCCCTCGTCATGGTTTCATCCTTTGGCTGGCCATTAAAGGTAGACTTTCTACCCATCAATGGTTAAGGGAGATTGACTTGTTGCAGGAAATTGGATGTCAACTTTGTGGAGCAAATGTTGAGGATTTGAGCCACTTATTTTTCAATTGTCCTCCAATTCAACGAATATGGTTTATGTTATCTGATAAATGTTGCATGCCTAGTATCTCAATTGATTGGAGTAATCTTGTAGAGTGAGCTATGCAAAATCTTTCAGGAAAATCCCTTGCAAAGACCCTTGACAGATGTATACTTGCTGCTGGTGTATATTATGTGTGGAAAGAGAGGAATTCCTGAATGTATGGCAGGGGTAAGCGAAAAATGATCTTTGTGTTTAAGGAGGTTGAATTTGCAGTGCAGTCTACTATGAATTCCCTTAGTGGCTTTCGGAGGTCTCCACGGGAAGAAGAACTTGCTGGTCGTTGGGGTTTGATGGATTCTATTTGGAAATGAACAGCTTGCTGCTCCATAATTGCTTGCTGGTCATATGGCCTGAATTGCTTGCTGCTCTGATATTATGTTTATCTTTTCTAGGATTGGAGATGTTTGACCCCTCTTATTGTAGGCTGTATTAGCCAAACTTTTCGGTTATATTTAATACTATCTTTCTCACCAAAAAGAAAAATCCACAAGATAGTTGGAGAGGGGGATTTCGGAGTGGGTCCGGGCTTCAGGCCAGTGTAAAGGGATAGTTTAGCGAGAAGACTTGGGTCAAGCCGGGGTAAAACCGTAAAAGTCCCTATGGCCTGGGCCCAATCCTTAGTTCCCAATCCATAGCCTTCGTGGAGGAATATGAACCAAAAACACAAAAGAAAAAAAAAATTAAAACAGAAATAAGAATTTGGTATGGAAATCGAAATCATATATGGAAAAAAAAATGCACAAGAAAATAAAATTAAAGTTTTTTTTTTTTCAATTGAACTCAAATGAACCTAGCCCAACTGAAAAATACATGGATTAAACTAAGAGAACAACAACAGAACGTAAACATGGGAACAAAAAACAAATTCTAGGCAAGCACGAAAAATTACAGAAATTTTATCACTAACATTTTTTCATAGACTCTTAACTAGCAATGTGAGCAAGTTAGTTTTTTAAGCTTATAAATAGCTCACCTATGTAACATTTTCAATATAAGTGAGTTAACACAACAAATCCAATTGGGTGTTCTCCTAATGGATGTCTCACTTATCAAGTATAAAATTTTTTTTATTTCTAACACTTTTTCGTAAAAGAAAATCCGTCAAATATCTATCTCACATTTTTTACAAATTCAAATAAAAAATTATTAAAAAAAACTCTAGAAGGAGTAAAGGATAGCACCCGCACTTATTTGGAATTTGTAAGAGTGTGCTAGTTTCCGGTAGGGTCATCCATATATGATTGGATGGTAGGGTTGTGTTTTAGTGTATGAATGCTCTTTCCTTTTTGCGTGCTTTGGCTGTGGATAAGAATTCCAAGAGCTTATTCGTAAATCTTTTTCCTTCCTTTTTTTTTTTATCTTATCCTTGACCAATTTTCAGACATGTGCCTTCACCTACGCAACAAATGGAAGATGGCCCTTCAAGTTCAACTACTCAAAAAAAAAAAAAAAGAGCATTAATAGTGGTGCGTGTAATTTATGAACCCATTTAAGGAACCGCATTGACAGTGACAATTAATACCACAATAATGATCGATAGTCTTGAATCAGAAAAAAGTGAGCAGCCCTATAATAATTGATTGATAGAGTTCAAGATGATGGATTTCACGTTCCTCTCTAATTTTATTTTTAAAATAGATTGTCTGATTAGGATAAAGAATGATATAATAATCATTAAATGTTGTAGATTGAGTCTAATTTTTTTTTAAATAGTATTAACCCACACGCCATAGTTGTCTATGATAGGATGATAGAGTTGTATTTTTTTTTCTTTTAAGAATTATAAATAACACACTGGGTTTTAGCGTCTTTTTAAAAAATTCACTGATTTTAAAACATTTCAAAAAGCTCACTAGGTTTGTCATTTTCGTATCAAAACTCACTAAACCCATCAATTCATGTCACATTGTTTATTTTCAATTAAAAAAAATTTTTTTTTCTTTTTTCTTTATTTAATGACACATGTCACATTGTGATTGGCCGAGATGAATTTTCCATTAAACATGTGTAACGACGTTGGGTCCAATGAGTTTTGATACGAAAATGAAAAATCCAGTGAGTTGTTTTAAATTTTTTAAAACCCAGTGTGTTATTTGTATAATTCATTTTTTAAAATTTTTTCTATAGTTTTAACCCTCCTCTATGTTTAGATTGAATTTTAAGACCTTTTTTTTGGTTAAATATATTTTACCCCCTTATCTTTTGGGTCATTTACACATTGTATTCCGATGTATTATTTTTTAGACATTGGACCCCTTAACTTATACATTTTTTCAATTTGGACCTCATACCCAAATTACCCGTCAATTTAGACGGATTCCATAAAAAAATTTACACATTTCCCCTTATCTTTGGAGTTATTTATACATTTCTTCCTTATCTTTGGGGATAGTTAAAAATTGCACCCTACATTTTGACGAAATCCGTTTAAATTGACAGACAATTTATGTACGAGGTCTAAATTGAAAAATGTGTAAGTTAAAGGATTCAATGTTTCAAAAATAATACATCGGGTGCAAAATGTAAATGACTAAAAATAAGGAGAATTAAGTGTATTTAACTCTCTTTTTTAAGTGATGAGGAAAAATTCAGGAAATCATCCCTTCTAAGAGGGAATTACCTAATGAGTAACAGGTCATTGGATGGATGACAACACATTGATAAAAAATATAAAATGAAAAAAATATTAGATGTATTCTCTTTAAATTTTTTTGAGCATTTTAATATAGATTATTGGATGAATTTAATGTATTGTCATTCATTCAATTGTCTGTTATGACCTATTAAGTAATTCGCTCTTAGAAGAGACTCCGAATCCGAAAAATTCAGCCTAAGAGTCTACCATAGTGGAATTCACTCAACGAGTTGGTAAATCTCGGGTAGTTATAACCTCCAAATTATACAGGTCAAATAAATCCAATTATATCATAAAAGTGACCCAAAATAATTATTTACACTTCAAAAGAAACACACCCTCGAAGCTCTAGATCTTTATCACCCAAACTAACCCCACGGGTTATTCCAACACCTTCTTGTTATATCTTGATGTTTCATTTATCCAATGCTGCAGTCATGACCCAACTTAACACTGCTCACTTACGCAAGACGATAAGACCCGAAACTGGTCCAAAAAACGTTAATACTGGTGGCTGTGATTTAACGAGCCCCCAAATATAGAATAATCTTGAAACAGCAAAAAAGTAAGCAACGCTGTTAATTTGATGGATTTCTTAGAGTGTTCAAGAACGTTCAAGACGATGGACCACATGTTCCCGTTGGCGCTGGGGCCAAATATCGGTTTGACAAGTGTCCTGATCTTACGCTCATGGGCTCACATGCGGATGCCTCGGAGGCGATTCCGTATGACCTGGCAGAACTCAATTACGAATTTGATGCAATAGAACCTTTTAGAATCACATGAGTCGGCACGTGGACCCCACACCTCTTCACTACTAAATATATTTTATGGTATTGGGTAGAAATTAATCACTCTAAGACGGTAAATGAACCGAACAGGTAATCTCGGTTTGTATAAGCTCGATTCATCTCGGTTTATTTTATAAATGAGTTGAGTTTAAATATTATTTTTAATTTAAATATTAAACGAGTCGAACTTGATGGAACTAGATTCGGTTTCAATGTAAGATTATGAACAAAACTCATATAAATTTGACTCGGCTTATTTGAGTTCATTTAAAAGTTTGTATTAAAAATATACATATAAATATAAATATATTTATATTCTTAATCATATATATATATATGTTAAGTATATATTTTGTTATGCACTTTAGTTTAAGCTTGATTTAATATATTTGTTATATAACATGTAATTAATTTTTTTTTATTTATATAAAACAAAATATTTTTAATAGGTTGTCATTTTGTTTGATATTAATGTATGTATATCTATTCATACATTTTGTTATGCATTTTAATTTAAGTTTGAAACACTCTGCAAGGATTTGTTTCTTAATTTTTATGTTATAACCACATATATGTAATTACTTGTTTTACCATTTTATATTTACTTGAAAATTTACCTACTTCAATTTCTATAACATATGTGTTTCATGTTAGTTTAACATTTTCTTAGTAATTCATAGTCATTCGTATATTTATATAGCTAATATGAAGTTAAAAATATTTCATAAGAAATTCCGTTAATCTTCATCTTTGTAACTTCCATCATTAAGATCTAATGATCTAGATATTCAATATATATCAAATTTTGACAAAAATATAATAACTAAACTTGATTTTGTACATAAAAGGTTAAGATTAGAGAAGTTCCATATTGTGGAATAGCAGGTAAGCATGGAAGCAGCTCTAATTTAATTAATAGTTCATGTTTAGTATACCTAAGACATAGAGTAGTCTATACTTGATGACAAAAATACCATTGAGATGTTATTGAGTCAAAATGCAATTTATATTATCGTAATTCATAAGCTAAGAGCAACATCTATCTTAAGGAATATATGTCTCTACTATTGGCCTATGTTAATTATACTTTAGATCATAAATGTAGAATTTTATACATAATTACATGGTAATGAGGAGAGAGATTACTTTGTAATTTTTTTATAGGGCCAAAAATTTGAGTTCCAAAAATATGGTAATTTCAAATGTTGAAAAAGATTCTCCCTAATTTTAAAAATACAAAACGAGCTCGAGTCAAGCTGAGCTTGTTTGTTTGTTTTATGTCTAGCCGAACCGAGATCGAGTTTGTTTAAAATTTAACGAGCCAAGTTCGAATATGAATTTTCAAACTTTACAAGCTCGAGCTCTTATATGTGTTAAACGAGCCGAGCTCAAGCTCAACATATATGTCACTACTCAGCTCGGCTCGACTCGTTTACAGTCCTAATCACTCTTAAATTTTAATTTATTTAATTACGAATCGTAATTTACAAAGAACTATCAATAATGCCTCTTTACCCTTCAACAGTTAAATCACACAAAAAATGACTAAAATATTCCTATAAGATAAAATTATTAAAAAGAGTTTTAAAAAAATAAAAATAAAAATTACTAAAAATATTTTAAAAAATAAAAAGTATAAATAAAAATTAATATTAACGTGTGTGGACATGCTTTCCTTCTAATTTAGTAGCTAAATCGAACGGTACTAGACAATAATTGATGATTCTGTATAATTCAAGGGACGTAATAAAATAAATGTTAATTTGAAACGAGCCAGTTGATTTCTAATATACCAAGAAAAAAAGGATTGATTTTTATTATAACTATGTGGTATATTATGAAAATTTTCTTATTATAAACTCACATACGTATGGTATTAACGTGTGGACATGTCACACAGGCTTGGATCACTTGTCAATTGCGTAATCAAATCGAAATTAATGGCTTCTAATTTAATACATATATCTTTTAGTTCAAATTCAGCCCGAAAATTGGGGATTCTGATTTTATTTTAGTTTGTTCCGAAAATTTTAGGAATTCTAATGGAACGTATATTGAGGGGAATTAATGCAAAATTAAAAATCAAAGGGGAAAATATATTTTTCCCCCACAAACTATCATGAGTTTTGCACTTTACACCTAAAACTACCAATTTTTGATACTTTGCACATTTTTTCAAATTTTGAGACTAAAGTGACGATAATGCCCTTGACCCATTTGTATATAGTAAATATATTGTTGTCAATTTATTAATTTCTCAAAGGTATTATTGTCAAATGGAGGGTGTAAAATGTTTAATATTAATAGTTGGATGGTGTAATGTGTCAAAATTAGTAGTTTATGGTGTAAAATATATAATATTAATAGTTTGAGAGTGTAATGTCTTGATAATTTTAGGTGCAATGTGTCACTATCCGATAGTTGGTGGTTGAAAAATGTATTTTACTAAAATTCCAAATTTGACGTGATTCGTACAAAATCTGAATCAGTTACGTGCGTCGTCTTCTCACCTCGAGTTGCCATTAAAATCAACGTCTCGTAGCAAGAGGGCTGGTATTTTTCTGGGTCCCTACTCCCTTCCGCGGACTAAGTTGTTTTGTCCGTTCCTCCGTTTGGCATGTACGACAGCTGGTTTTAATGAGAGAGATTATCAGCAACGAAAGAATGTCAAATGAAAATAACGGAGGTGGCGTGCGGTTTGCCGGTTACTTTGCAGTTTTTTTTTCTTCTTTAGGCAAAATTGAGAAGCAGGACGAAGCCTGCGTGATAAGGGGATTCGGTCGAATCCATCCAAAGAGGAAAATTACTCTCCCAAAGCGCCTTAATTAATTTAGCCCAATAGGAAAATTACTCTCATGTGAGCTGCACCCGCGTAACGGGTGACATTCTAGTCTCTTCCAAGCCACTATTCTTCCAGAACCTTCCCGCATCTTGCCAACCACCTCGCGGTAGTTCTCATCAGGGAGACACGTGTCTGGCAGACAAAACAAGATCATCACAACTTGTGTGACGAAATTACCCGAATTTCGGGCTCATTTTCATTTCATTTCACCTCTATATATCTACGTGAACACCTCCATCTTCCGCCGCTCACAGAGAAACCCCAAACCCACGATGTACAACTCTCTGACAATTACTTAAGCCCTTCTCTAATCTCTATTGCTTGCTCTCTATCTTTCTCTCTTCCTTTCAGGCTTTGAAACCAGATTCTGCGAGCCTAGCCTACGTGACTTTGAATTTGAAATGGCTCCTCAGCTCTCGGTGAAACCCGCCGTATGCGCCAAACCCGTGACCATGCCAAGCCGGGCCTACGTTACTTTCTTGGCTGGAAACGGGGACTACGTGAAGGGTGTCGTTGGGCTAGCCAAAGGATTGAGGAAGGTGAAAACTGCGTATCCTTTGGTGGTCGCAGTACTTCCCGACGTTCCCGAGAAGCACCGTCGGATCCTGGTTTCTCAGGGTTGCATAGTCCGCGAAATCGAACCCGTTTACCCGCCGGAGAACCACACTCAGTTCGCGATGGCTTATTACGTCATCAACTACTCCAAGCTTCGTATATGGGAGGTACGTAAAATAACGTAACGCGGTATTGTTTAGCTCTGTTTCAGTTGCACGGTGTCTTTCTGTTGCGCTCCCATGGTTACACGTGGCGATCTGTCATGGGAGACTCGTTATGTGTGAGTCAGTGTGACCTCGCGGGAGCTCGTTCGCGTGCTTGTTTTTTTCTTGTACTTGACGATAATTGACGTGTCGGACTGCAAAAAGAAAAAGAAAAAGAAAAGGCAAGTCGGACTGCTCTACTCTGAAGTACAGATGAGACACTTGGTCCATAGTCATCTCTTATTGTCCAAAATACCCTTGCGTTGACTCGATCAGTTTGTGTTCTGACAGGGTTAATTTCTTCGTCATTTGAGGACCTGAATCATTTACAAAAAAAAGAAGAAGAGAGGACCTCAATCGTGTCCTGACTTGTTCCTTATTTTAATCGATTTCAACTACTATTTGCTGTCTTGGTTATTAGTACCAATGACCTTGTGTTTTGATGCAGTTTGTGGAATATAGCAAAATGATCTACTTGGACGGAGACATCCAGGTGTATGAAAACATCGACCACCTCTTTGATCAGCCGGATGGGTATTTCTACGCAGTGATGGATTGTTTCTGTGAGAAAACATGGAGTCATACCCCACAACACATGATCCGCTATTGTCAGCAGTGCCCTGACAAGGTCAAGTGGCCCGCAGAGTTGGGCCAGCCACCAGCTCTTTACTTCAATGCCGGCATGTTTGTATTCGAGCCTAGTTTGTCCACCTACGAGGACCTCTTGATGACCCTAAGAATCACACCCCCGACCCCATTCGCTGAGCAGGTGAGTTGAACTTTTTCTTGGCTTTAGTCGTCCTAACTCCGACTCACCCGCGTTTGGTGGGTAATTCTTGGATTTTGATAAGACTTGTTGTACCATGTTAATTTGTTTTGGCAGGACTTCTTGAACATGTACTTTAGAGATCTCTACAAGCCTATCCCAAACATTTACAATTTTGTGCTTGCCATGTTGTGGCGTCATCCAGAAAATGTGGAGCTTCACAAAGTTAAAGTTGTTCACTATTGTGCGGCTGTGAGTATTTAATTTGCACCCAATGGCTACTCTTGTTGTTGTTTGGTATGGTTACTGGTTTTAGCCTAATCCGTTTGATTGGTTGAACGATGACAGGGGTCAAAGCCGTGGAGGTACACAGGGAAAGAAGAGAACATGCAGAGAGACGACATAAAGATGCTTGTCAAGAAGTGGTGGGATATTTACGACGATGAATCATTGGACTACAAGAAGCCAGCAGCGAGGACTACCACCGGTGCAGCAGAGCCGGTGGACATGCAGCCATTCTTGGCTGCGCTTTCCGAGGCCGGTGTCGTTCAGTATGTGACCGCACCATCAGCGGCTTAGAGTGGGTTTCTCGGATGAAATGGGCGCTAAAGTACCACGAGCTAAGAGAGGTAGTGGAAGTAAGAGTCAAGAAGAGCATATTCCTTTTTTTTTCCCACGGATTTGAAAACAGATTGGTGTTTGGGGAATGCATGGGAATTAGCTTCTGATTTAATTTTGCTTCGTCTGTTTTCTTTTCGATGTTGCCGAATGCCGAATCCTTTCGCCAACTGTTTAGGGACATCGGCTGTTGGGTCTGTTCATAACGTGTGCTTAGAATTGAATAAGTGTTTTATATTGAAAAACAGAAAAAAAAGACTTGTAATTATGTTAATCACCATCTCTCCTTCTCTCTGGCTCTCTTCGTGCCAACGAAAAGGATCAAGTACATCTTGAAATAAAGTCCTCTTTGTTTTGATATAATGAAAACAGAGTTCTAAACAGTACTATATTTAAATTTAATTTAATTTATTTTTTTTAAAAAAATAAAGACGTAGTCTGATAATAAAAATTTCTTTCACTAAGTAGACTAGAGTAATGTATAAAACCTTGAGCATTAAAATTTTGTAGGCTTCCATAATGAAATTCGGGTGAAAACCAATCGGAGTGATCTCCTTTCTACCGGATATATATATATATCCTCCAGGCTACATGTGAGACTATTCTAAATTAACATTTTTTTTGGATGACGATTAATGCTAAATCTAACATTTATTCTTCACATCTTCCAGTCTTCAAAGGGATTCAACAAAGAAATTAAACTTCAAAGGCAATAGATTAAAATGGGGGTTAAAAAGGCTACCTAAAAGAGCAAAAAGAGTTTTCTCAACAGATATTCAACACAGAAAAACATCTATGGCCTTACTTTCTCTCATCCGAGGAAAGAAAGAAACAAAATCCTTTCTATTTATGGAACTTTTTCTCCACTGATCCTACGCGTTTCTCTTCCAGATAGCTATCGGGTCCACGTGGATAGATTGTATGGACAAAGCAATGACACGACATCCAGTCGGCATGCTTAACACGTGTTCATCAAAGATTGAGTGTGGCGTGTCATGATAACGGGCCACCTCAGCATTTTTCGTCTAACTACATACGTAGGAATATACAGAGGGAACAAATTGTATCGTTTTAAACCGGAAAATTTATTAGTTTGTAGTACAAATTGTAGAATAAGTAATAATTAAAGACATAAAAAAATAATTATTCTTTCTATTTATCTTAGACTGTCAAAGCATCTGAAATTTACAGTATGCTAGTGTAATTAACAGATATATGTATTAAATAAATACCAAATAGTTGACAGATTAAAAAGGTCAGAAAAAGAAACAAAAATAGAAAGAAGATAAGGGTGGTACTATCAATATTTCAGCACCGACCTGAAATATGTTACGCTATCTGTACACGTGGCCGAAAGCTAGGTATGTTACGCTATGTCGCTATCTGTACACATGTGGCCGAAAGCTAGGTAGCCAAATGGCGGAAACACAAGCCACCGACTCGCTTATATGAACATTCTCAAGGAAAAATTATAAAGCAATATTATGGGTACGTTTGTTTGTTAAAATTTTAGATAATATTTTTAAAATTTTGATAATCTTTATTTTATTAAAATTTATAAAAATTAAAATATGTATATGTAAAAATTAAAAATATTAGAATATTATGTTTATTTTGAAATTTTTATTCCTCGAATTGTTGTAACAAACATAACCGTTATCCAAAGCAATCCATTTACCGAGTATCTTCTACGGACACAGACATAAATGATACAACCTTTACGTACTCTTGTGCTCTACAGGTGACGTACGTACAGCTTCATATGGCTCGGCCTGATCAGCCAGTTCCCATTACTTTGAAACCCACTGGGCTTGCCAAGCCCGTCAAGGGACCCGCCTAGCCGGGCCTACGTGACGTTTTCGGCCGGTGACGGGGACTATGTCAAAGGGGGTAGTTGGGTTGGCCTAGGGGTTGAGGAAAGTTAAAAACGATGAACCCATTGGTCGTGGCTGTGTAACCGGAAGTTCCGGAAGAGCACTGCCGGATTTTGAAGTCTTTCGAGTTTCGGCTGCATAGTCCGGGAGATTGAACCCGTCCACCCTCCGGAGAACCAAACCCAGTTCGCCTGGGCTTATTACGTCATCAATTATGCCAAGCTCCGTATATGGAAGGTGCGTAATTAACGTTATATATATATAATATTAATGTTTTTTATATAATAGCAAAATAAAAGAGTAAATCCATGATGCAGTACTTTAATTTTTTCTTTCTGCTTTTATTTTTTTTTCAATGCGAATAATAAATCTTTGGTGGTTAATATAATAGGAAGATATTGATTGGCTCAACGAAATGTATTATTCAATGTTGGATTGTTGTACTTCTTGTGGATTAAAGTGAGCTGTTGGACTGTTTCCCACTATTATACGCAGGTGTTGTCGAATTGAGGTCCCAACAAACAATTAAATTGCTATCAAAACGTGGTCCTAAAAAACAGCCAAAGTACAAATCGTGACCCGCCTCCACGTTCTCAAGTAGTGCACTATTGCTGTCATCTCCTTCTCCTGGACCACGCCTTTCGGTCTCATTGAGCTTTCGGCTCTCATATGTGGGTTACCTTGTTGTACTAGCATACCGCCTATGACATAGTCTGACGCATCCGTGTGTACTTCAAATGGCTTAGTGTGATCTGGCAACTGCAATACGGGGTCAGTGATTGATGACCCCATATTGCAGTTGCCAGATCACACTAAGCCATTTGAAGTACACACGGATGCGTCAGACTATGTCATAGGCGGTATGCTAGTACAACAAGGTAACCCACATATGAGAGCCGAAAGCTCAATTTCTACAAATAGAGCCCTATCGTCGTCGAGCTGCCTTGAAACTATTTAAACACGACCTTGAGGCTCTGAAAAAGAAGGTGTTCCAATGAATCCGAGGAAAAGAGCACATTAATGCTATGATGACCCTGATCAATCAAAGTCAGCTCACGAAGAAAAGACTTGCTTACATTCGCTATCTAATTTCGTAATGTAAATCGTACAGCTGATGAGAGTGAAGCCCTGTCCAAATTTGGTCCCTGAAAACAGCCAAAGTGGTGTCACATGACATGTTACAACAACTTGGGACAATTCTATTTGCAAAATTATATTAACCCATTTTTCTTATCACAAGCATCCTACCAGGAAAAAGGAGAGATCATCTATCTGAGCCAATGAAACACGTCATTCTCCTATCTTGAGAGATTATCTAATTGTCAAACCAGAGGCAACAACTAGCTAGAATTTATTGTAAAAACAAGAAAATATCCATCCAGATTTCATTAGATCTAAATATAACTTCCATTACATATCTAAATACATATCTACCATTATAAAATATTCAGAGACCAACATTACAAAATGTACCCACTTCACAAAATATTTGTCCCAACATTACAAAATACGTGCCCTACCTCCCACATAAATCTGTCGGGGTCTGCCCAAAAACTGCCCACCATGGTATACCATTATACGAAGCAAACCTAAAAAATTAATCAACAGTTCGTAAGCTACTATACCAAAAGGCTCAAACAAAATCAAAACTCAGTGACTAAAAAACAAACTTCCCTTTAAGGACCACAACCATTTAATAAATCAACTGAAAAATACTATAAGATGGGACCACAAGCACCGGGCAACATTCTTCTCTTCAATACGAAAGTAATAAAGGCAACACATACATATATTGCATTCACTACACTACAAAGGCCATGGCATGGAACACAGTAGATCTGGACAAATTTCTTTAAACAAACAAAACGAATCCAGACAAAAAGCATAAAGGAGTTTGAATTACTCACTTCACACAGTTTAAAAATACTTGACCCACATTTTAATGACTTTGTCTAACCTTTTTAAAATCAGAGATAGGACATTATCATATAGTCACACACTTGGGTTCAAAAAGTGTAGACTTGTATACTGTCAAACACGTGAGAAACTGAAAACAAATGGGTAACTGAAACACTACTATGTAAGTGAGAAACTATATGTCACCTTCTCTATTTCTTCCCATTGTTGAACCCAAAGAAACAGAATGGGTTAGCACTTTCTACCGCATCTGCTGAAATATCAAAGGAGACAAATCGCAAAGGAGATCTGGACGAAGATTAGTGCTTTCTAAGTGGAACAAGCTTAGTTCGTTGGTTTAAATGATGGGATGACGTGGAAATGAGTTGTGTACGTGGAAAATGAGGTTGACGTGGAAAAATATTCTGTTAGTTAGACTAACAGAACGTGACGGCTAGACTATTTTGTTCGAATATATAAAGATCAATGACTAAATATTTGAAACATTAAGTTTTATGACTAAAAATGAAACAGGGTAAAAACCCAGTGACTAAAAAAAAATTTCCCTTATTAAATAAGTGATAAATGCCAAATCGGTGCCTGTGGTATACGAGAATATCGATTTTGTCCCTGTATTACGAAAATGATAAAATCAGTCCCCTTACTCACAACTCATTTGCCGATGGTCCTCCCTCCCTATTCCGTTCACCATATCACCAGAGCACACACCACCTAAGCCCTAAATACCACGTGTCTGCCACATAAGCATTGACCAGACACGAAAAGAAAACAAAAAATCTCACCTCCCCAAATCTCCTGTAGCAGCCCGTGACCCACACTGACCCTTAATTTTTTTTCTCTTACCGCATGACCCACTCTGACCCCACCTTGGACTTGCCGAAGAAAAGTCTCGAAGAAAAATCCCCAATCCTTTCTTCCTTCGTAATTCCTTTGCAACTCTCTTTAGCCCTAGCCCGAAATTACATATTTGAGGTGCAAAATCAGCAACGACGAACCCATCCTGCAGCTATTACGTGTGGTGAGCAAAGTTCATAGCGATTTTTAACTTATCTGCAAGTGTTCACAACGAAGGTGATTTTCAACAATGAGTACCCATTCTAGTGTTGACGAATAACTTATATTTTTTAAAGTTTTTTTAACTTTTTTGTAATACAATATATTGAAGGTGATTTTGGAAGCATCTCTTTTCATTTCCTTGATTCATGGTGGTGTTTTCTTCAACTTATCTGCAAGTGGGTAGCAACAGTTGAGGTATTTCCTTTTGGACTTGCCATTGATGGCACCTAAATTCGTTAATGTCTAGGAGAATGTATTCATATTCTTTGTTTGTCTGATGTCGTGTAGTCCTGGTGGCAGCTAGTTTATTTTGTCTGTTTTGGTTGTGATTTTTATACATAGATGCGTTGTGTTTAAAGTGGTCCCCAAATATGCCTCTGGAAAAGAAAAAAGGTCCCCAACTCAGTCTCTTCTAAAAGAATTGGTCCCTGAAAAACACATACTTTATTACTGTTATTTATGTCTTCAACAAAACTTGTCTGATAGTGATCCTAGATCCAGCTCAAATTTCAACTAAACTAAGAGTATTCTTCCATCTTTCTATGACTTAACTAAAGGTTGTCTGACGTAGAGTATGAAACCATTTAATTTGGGTGCAAAGCTCACCTAACTAAGAGTATTCTTTCTTTAACTTAACTGTTTGGACCGTGGATAGTTGATTGCATATTGCTGCCTTTGTCATCTTTTCTAAGAGTATTCTTCCTTCTTTCTTTAACTTAATAAAGGTTGTCTGACGTAGAGTATTCTTTCTTTGATTTGGGTGCAATACAAGAAGATGAGGGATCGAAAAAGTCACAAAGCAAAGAGATTTTTTTTTTTCATGTCAAAGCTTACCTAACTAAGAGTATTCTTTCTTTAACTTAACTGTTTGGACCGCGGGTAGTTGATTGCATATTGCTACCTTTGTCATATTTTGTAAAAGTATTCTTTCTTTAACTTAACTAAAGGTTGTTTGACATTGAATATTCTATTCATTTCCATTATTTGTTGTTGACTTATATTGTATATTCACTTTTCACGTCCTTTGAATGCATGCATGCAGGAATAAAGCTTGTGAAGGTTTTTATCCACCATGGTGGGTATTTCGGTGGTGAACCCTTAGACTACATCGGTGGGAGTAAGGAAGAAGCTGGAAACATGGATCCCGACTACATCACCATTGTGGATTTCAATGCATGCTTGAGTGAAAGTGGGTACTTTGGGTCTGCAACGCTATGGTATAAGTTGGGTGGTACGAGTCCTCGACAACAATTTACTTCTTTGAAGACAGATGGTGATGTTATTGATTTGATATGGAGGGTGGAGAGTGAGAATGAAAAATTCATTGATGTCTATGTTGAGCACAGTGTTGACGTGCCTACTGAACAACATGGTGATAATTCAAATGAGGGTGAGTATGAGGCTGCAACTGACGTTGGAAATGAGGGTGTGTATGACGCTGGGTTTGAGGGTGACAATGGTGGTGAAAATAATTTCGATAATGAGGGGGTTGAGAAGGAAAAACAGTTTCAGAGAGAGGAAAGTAGTACTCAAAATATTCAGATGCAAGAGGAGGAGGTGTTGTTAACTGATTTTGAGTTGACATCTGAGGAAGAAAATGATCTCTATGCTGAGGGTGCTGACAAGGAAGCGATGGTCTTGATGAAGGGTGCCAGTTAATTCGATACTTGTGTTGGGGACGAGGAAGTTGACTGTGGGAGTGATATTGGATCTGTGGATGTAGAAAGTGACACTCTGGTTAGTGCATCTGGCAGCGAAAATGATGATGATGCACCAGCCAAAAGGAGATATTCAGAGTTTGCCCCAAGTGTTGACATTAAGAAAAAAATTCAACTGAAGACTGGGCTCTTGTTTAGAGGTACTGCTGAATTCAAAGTTGCGCTTAAGTTATACGCGCTACAAAATAGCTTTGACTATAAGTTCAAGAAAAACAACAAGCTCTGAGTACGGGCTGAGTGTAAGGGTGCAACATGCGATTGGAAGATCTATGCTTCTTGGACAAATGATAGAAAGTCCTTCCAAGTTAAGACTTAGTCCTCAAGACATAGTTGCGGGAACCACTACAACAACAAAAAGGCGGACGTGGATTGGATTGCAAAGTATTATCTTCCCAACATACGTGACACTCCTACAATGTCCTTGAGTGCATTACAAGAGTTGATTCAACGAGAATTCAACGATGGGATAAGCAAAAAAGTATGTTACAAAGCAAAAAGGAAGGCAATTAGGATTATCAATGAGAAACACAAAGAGTATTATTTGCATTGCAAGGACTACGGACGTGCCATTTGGAGGTGGGATCCCGGCAGCATCATTAAAATTAAAAAAGACGGTGACCATTTTCAAAGAATGTATATCTGCTTCAATGCTTGTAAGAAAGGATTTTTGGCAGGTTGTAGGCCAATAGTAGCAGTTGATAGTTGTCATTTGAAGGCTGGGTATGAGGGTCAGTTGCTGGCAGCAGTTGGCAAGGATGACAATGATGATTTGTTCCCAATTGCCTTTGTTATTGTGGAGGCAGAGTGTAAGGACACATGGTGTTGATTCTTGGAAATATTGGAAGGCGATATTGAACCTTTTGATTACAAAGGATACACCTTTATGTCTGACCGACAAAAGGTATGTCCAATCTTTTTATTTGCTAAAATGAAGTTCTTTGTTACCTATGTGTAAAAATTTATCTGAATATATTTGCTAAAATAAAGCTCTTTGATCGACATGGACTGATTAGTGTTGTGTTATATGTTATAGGGTCTACTGGATGCATTTGAAATCCTAACGCCTGAATCTGAACATAGACATTGCGTGCGTCATTTGCACGCAAACTTCAAGAGCACATGTAATAATGGGAAGGCATTCAAAGATGAACTTTGGGCTGCTACAAGGACACCAAACAAGACCCAATTTTGATAGGCATATAGGTGAGATAAAGAAGATGAACCCTGAAGCATTCAACTACTTGGACAAAATAGACCCTGCAACTTGGTCACGACATGCTTTTAGGACAATAAGCAAGTCTGATATGATGTTAAATAATTTGGCTGAGAGTTTCAACTCTTGGATCAAGGATGCAATGGACAAACCACTCCTCACAATGTTTGAAATGATAAAACGACAACTTCTGAAGCATTTTGAAGCATAGATATCTGGAGCATCCACATACACTACCCAATGGTGTCCTACAATACTGAAGAAATTAGAAAGGAACAAGGAAGTTGCTAGAAACTATATCTGCCATTGGAAGTCTATTGGGAAGTTTGAGGTAGATCACTACTTCGAGGCACGAAGAGTTGTTAATATGCCTGAAAGGACTTGTACTTGTGGTCGTTGGCAGTTAAATGGCATCCCATGTGAACATGCCGTGGCTGCCATGTATTTTTACAAGAAGAATCCTGAGGACTTCATACATAGGTAAAATGTTGTGTTACTTTTTTTATAAGTTAAAAAGTTCCATAAATAACGTCATACATAACTTCAATGTCTTTGAATGTCATAGGTGTTATCATATGGATACATTCAGAGAGGCGTATCGCTTTCCGATCGAGTTAATGATTGGACACAATGAATGGCAAAAGAAGAATGATGAGATTATACTACGACCTCAATATAGAAGGCAACCTGGCAGACCTAGAGTTGCAAGGCGAAAGGGACCTGATGAGCCTGATGAGACCTACAAGGTCACAAGACAAGGGTATAATCATGCATGCAAAATCTGCAAGATAGTTGGTCACAATACCAGGACACGCCCAAAGAAAAAAAACACAACAAAATGATCATGCATAACTTCAATGTCTTTGAATGTCATAGGTGTTATCATATGGATACATTCAGATAGGCATATCGCTTTCCGATCGAGTCAATGATTGGACACAATGAATGGCCAAAGGAGAACGATGAGATTATACTACCATCTCAATATAGAAGGCAACATGGCAGACCTAGAGTTGTAAGGCGAAAGGGACCTGATGAGCCTGATGAGACATACAAGGTCACAAGACAAGGGTATAATCATGCATGCAAAATCTACAAGATAGTTGGTCACAATACCAAGACACGCCTAAAGAAAAAAACACAACAAAATTTGGGGGTAAGCTATGCCAACTTTAATGATTTATTAATTATCTGAGTATACCTATGTTAATATGAGAATATGTTAATGTAGGATGTTGAGGCTTCACAACATTCTCAGCTTGTACAGCCTTTTCAGCCTGCAGTGGACCCACCATATCCTACTCCACCTGAGCCCCCTATGGAATCAAAAGTTGCTCAACCACCCGTGGGCATACCCAGCGCACAACAAACATATTAAGGAAGAAGATGACGCCTATACATCATGCTGAAAATATTTAGAATATTTTAATTCTGTTTTTTGGATGCCAATTGGAAGTGATTGGGTTGGATATTGGTTGATTTTTATTGATGGTTGGATGGTGGTAGTTATAGGTTGGATGTTGAAATTTTTTTGAAGAATGGATGGTGTTAGTTATAGGTTCTATGTTGACAGTTTTTTGAACTTGAGGATTCGGGGAGCCTATTTAGTTGTCAAAGTTGAAGATTGCAATGGTTCATGATTCCTATATTACTATTTGTAACTAGAATACGAAACCATTAGGTTTAATGTGTTGGTGCTTTCAAGAGTTTATGATTTGGTGCACTTTACTTACTTACTACTGGATGAACTTTTGTGTTTTCTATGTGTTTTTTCGTTAATGGTCAATGCTTATGTGACATACACGTGGCATTTAGGGCTTAAGTGGCGTGTGCTCCAGTGATATGGTGAATGGAATAGGGAGGGACGACCATCGGCAAACGAGTTAGTGAGTAAGGGACTGGTTTTATCATTTTCGTAATATAGGGACTAAATCGATAATCTCGTATACCACAGGGACCAATTTGACATTTATCCCTTTAAATAACTACTAGTGAACATGACTATAATTTTCCAATCAAATAGCATAGGTCTAATGGGTTGAGATGTATTAATAAAAATTGAAATATACCCATATCCTCAACTTACAACTTCCGGACGCAGTTTGTGGAGTACCGAAGGATGATATAGTTGGACGGAGACATCCAGACAACCTCTTTGATTTGCCCGACGTTCACTTCTACGCAGTGATGGACTACTTTTGTCATCATCTCAACTACTTGAAACAGTGCCCTGAAAAGGTCAAGTGGCCCGCTGAGTTGGACAAGGCACTGTCTCCTTACTTCAACGCTGACATGTTTGTTTTTGAGCCTAGATTGTCCGTTTATGAGGACCTTTTGAGGACCCTCTGCAAAGTCACACCTCCTACCCAGGGTGAAACTATGTGTGGACCATGGGGGCGGCTGCCCCCATGGCCTGGAAATTCTTTCAATTTTTTTGTGTGTTAAAGAGCCCAACTCGTCTTCCAACAACCCAGGCCCGCGCCCAATTAGTAGATTATGTACTCTGATTCATAAATTGTGATGAATTCATAAATTGTGATGAATTCATCAACATGAATTTGTGAAGTTGTATTATATGATTTCGAATTGTGAAATTGTTAAATTCAAATTGATGAATTTAAATTGTGATGAATTATTTTATGTTTTCGAATTAGAAAAAAATAAACTGAAGCTTTTTCCAGTCTTATGTCAATCAGAGATGAATAATGAACTGACAGTAATGGATATGGGTGAGAAACAAAGTTTAAGGATGGTAGGAGAATAGAGATTGCTCTCACTATACAGATATCCTGAAAATTGAAAAATAAGGGTTTTGTCGCGTTTGATTTTGGTAACTGCAACCTAGATAATTTGATTGATTTTTATCATTTGAAGTTGTAAAAGTTTTTCCCTCCCTATGTGGAATCCAAATTATGTGTTATAGCTGAGAACATATCTTCTATTGATGTGATTACACACGTTCCAATCTTATGTGAAGAAGAGGTTTAAATTCTTTACATATATCTGTCCTCAAAAGAGGTAATTTTGCAACATGTAGATGATCTTATAGGCTTCCTTAAGATAATCAAAGTAATAAATTCATCACAGATTAAATCAACATGACTTAAAATTGTTAAATGTTTGTGACTATGTTGAATTTATTTTAATTTTTGATGAATAATGTGATGAATTTTATATTGTTATTATTGTGAATCTTTCATTAAGATTTAATTGTGCATTATATTGAAATTGCGATTAGGTTATGAAATTAGATTGATGAATTTTGTTTAGATAATGAATAAATTTTTGATAAAGAAGCCAGCCACTATAGAGTCGTCTAGTACTCCTAATGTGGCCGCTACTTTTGAAATGAATATTATTGAGAATGAAGCCATTTTACAACGTTTTCAGAAATATGAGACCCCTAGTATCCAATTGTCACCTCTCAGTATCATCAAATAATACTGTACGTGTATTTCAATATTTTGAGTCCTTAATTTTTGATATTTTAACTCTAATATATTTTTTTTGCATTACGTAGTATTTTTTTGTCATTTTTTCTTAAGAGTTCGACCCCCTTTAATTAGATTCCTGGTTCCGCCACTCGCTACCCATTTGCTGAGCAGAGTACATATATATAGTTCAGGGCATTGGAACATGTGCGCTGATTCTACTTGTGTAATTGTAGGTTTGAGACCATGGTTTTCTTTGTTTCTCATGGCAGGATTTCTTGAACATGAACTTTAGGGAAAATTATGAGCCCATTCCTGCACTTCATAATCTTCTGGTTCATATGCTGTGGCGTCATCCGGAGGAAGTGGAACTAATAATCTTTCTGCCAGGAGAAATTGAAATTTATGGAAGGAAATTATAATTACTAACGAATCAGCAGGAGGCAATCTTATATGAAATCCCTTAATAAGAACACCATGTTCATACTGATTCGTTTCCATAACTAATACCCAATGGAATTTCTTCCGTCCTGTTTATTTTCAATATTTCCTTATAGAAAATGAAAACTTACAGGGAATTTAAAATTGAAATATGAACTAACAATTATCTACCTTGATCGAGTCTCAGGTAGAGAAATCCCTAATCAGCATTTCTGTTAGCCCAAGGTTGTTTAATAAACAATCTATTTTTGATTTTGATGATAACAAACTTTTCCAACTAGTTTGAGACCTTTAGATTCTACATTTGCAAATCTTTTTAAGAAAATGATATCAAGAGTTCTCTAAGCTTAAATTAGCCTTAGATATAATTGAACACCACTACAAAAGCTTATTGGACAATCTTTACTTTGTAGGTGTTTTAAGAATGTTTGTTGGTGCAAGGGAAGCCACTTTCCAGCCTAAGTGTTAAGGGTGTCGACACATGTTACCATGGTGTCGACACATTGGTCATACACCAGAAGGCGTGTCCCAGGCCAAGATGATGGTTTCGACACATTGAAGAGAAGTGTCGACACATTGCACACTCACCAGAAAGCAAGTTTCCAGGCAAAATTGAAGGTGTCGACACATAGAGCAAAGGTGTCGACACATTGGTCATACAACAGAAAGCAAGCATCCAAGCCAACTTGAAGGTGTCGACACATATACCAAACGTGTCGACACATTGCACTATCAACAGAAGGCAGAATTTCAGGCCAAAGCTGATGGTGTCGACACATATGCAATTAGTGTCGACACATTGCACATGCACCCGAAGGCATGTTTCCAAGGCATTTTGAAGGGTCAACACTTTGAAGAGAAGTGTCGACACATTGGACATAAGTGTCGACACATGGGTCATACACCCGAAAGTGAGTTTCCAGGCAAAACTCCTAGGTGTCGACACATACATGGATGGTGTCGACACATGCTTCGATTTCTCAGATCTGGAGCAACGTCACTCACTTAAAAGTTGTCTCCAAAGGACCCAAATGACCTCCAACGGCTCCAAATCTTTACAAGAAGACCCCTGATGCCCTAGAGACTATAAATAGAAGAAGTTTGAAAGAGAAACAACAACACTTGAAGAGCTTCACACGAAAATCATCCTTGCCCTAATTTCTTCAGAGAGAAAGCTCGTGAATCATCTTGCAACTCACAAAGCTTTCTCAGAAGATCTTATTCTTCTAGCAAAACTCAGGTTCTTTCATTTGTAGACTTGGCTTAGTGAGCCTTTCCATATCTTGAGCCATTCATTTGTAGATTTGGCTTAGAGAGCCCTCTAGTTTCTTGAGCTACCCATTTTCAAATCTGGCTTAGAGAGCCTTCACTCATTGTACCCAATCTTTGTTAACCCTCCAAGTGTTGTGTGAACACTGTATCCTACTTGTGAGAAGTAGACGAAATCCCTAGGGTTTGGGATTTGGGAAACGAGTTGAAGCGTGAGCTCGGAAAACGCTTTGTAACGGTTCCTTAGCACCCCTGAAGCTAAGGTGTGTATTCACTTGAAGAATAGTGAAGAAGCCCAAGGAAGTCAATAGCCTTGGGGGTGGACGTAGGCAAGAGATTGGCCGAACCACCTAAAAATACTGGTGTCATCTCTCTAACCCTTCTCTTTTATTTCTGCTGGTATTTCCTGATTGAACTTGTTTATCTTCAATAGTTGTTATCTTTGTTTTGCATATATCTAGTCCATAGTTTTCCTAGATACTGATCAGAACGTTTTGGGTTTGTTTGTAAAAGAGTTCAAAAGTTTTTGAAAAACCCAATTCACCCCTCCTCTTGGGTTGTCATTAAGACTCACAATTGGTATCAGAGCTGAGGTTACTAGCTCATTATCATGACAACCCCAGTTGGCACCACTTTGGCTGAAGGGCAGTCGACGAATCGACCTCCCTTGTTTAATGGGAATGCATATAACTATTGGAAGGCAAGGATGAGAATTTACATCTAAGCCGTAGACTATGAACTATGGAGAGTTATCTCCAGGGGTCCTAGATTTCCTAGAGACAAGGAGGGTAAGCTGAAGGACGAAAAAGATTGGGATGATGCCGATCTTAAACTTATGTCTTTGAACTCTAAAGCCATGAATGTGCTATACTGTGCACTCGATGCAAATGAGTTCAATCGAATTTCCGGATGCGATACCGCGAAAGAAATTTGGGATAAGCTAGAAGTATCCCAAGAAGGTACTAATCAAGTTAAAGAAAACAAGATTAGTATGCTTGTGCATAATTATGAGCTGTTCAAAATGAAATCTGATGAATCTATTTCTTCTATGTTTACTCGTTTTACTGATATTATAAATGGATTAAAATCTCTCGGTAAAGAGTATACTAATGTTGAAATGGTGAGAAAGATCCTCAGGTGTCTTCCTAAGACTTGGGAGCCTAAAGTGACAACAATTCAAGAAGCTAAGGATTTGACAAAGCTCTCACTTGACGAACTCATGGGATCTCTCATGACACATGAGATGAATCAAGTAAAGGAGGATGAGGACGAAGGTAGAAGAAAAAGGGGCATAGCATTAAAAGCAACATGCTCGAGTGAAGATGAATCCTCTGAGGATGATGATGAAGAATTTGCCCTATTCACTAAGAAGTTCAAGAAGTTCTTCCGCAAGAAACAAGGGGATAAAAGATTCTCAAGGAAAACACACTTCAAGGGTGATAGTAGTAAAAAGAATGAGATTATCTGTTTTGGATGCAAGAAGCCCGGGCACATAAAGTCAGATTGCCCCAATATCGAGACACACAAGAAGCTAAGAGACTTCAAAAGCAAGAAGAAAGCATTCTTGGCTGCATGGGGAGAATCTGATGAAAGCAGCAGCGAAAGTGATGAAGAAGCTGCAAACTTGTGCCTCATGGCAAAGGAAGATGAAGATGAGGTACAAGACTCTTTGCTTTATTCATTTACAATTGAGGAACTGCAAGATGCCTTTGATGACCAATATATTGAATTTAAAAGAATGATCTCAAAATATAGCTCTCTTAAAAGGAATTTTGAAAGTATTGCTAAAGAGAACGATATTTTGAAAAGTCAAGTTATATCTTTTAGAGATGATCTCGCAAGAACTACTCAAGAAAATGAAAAATCTTTACAAAGAGAGTCAAATACCTTGATTGTTGAAAATGAAGCTTTGAAAATGAAGGTTGACTCTCTCACAAAAGATCTTGCAAGATTTACTCAAGGAAAGAAAAACCTTGACATTCTTCTTGGGTCTCAAAGGTGTTGCTTCAATAAAAGTGGTATTGGATATGATTCTTTTAAAGATAAAAAATCTTACTCTTACATGATCACAAAATCATCTCCATCATTTATGCTATGCAACTTTTGTGGTAAATCTGGTCACATATCACATGTCTGTCAAACTAAAAAGAAATCCTCTTATGGGATTAAATTTATGTGGGTCCGTAAGGACAAGATGAAAGAAATCAGTTCTAATACTAATGGACCCAAAAAGATTTGGGTACCAAAGATCAAGAATTGATTCTTTATGCAGGTGTGCTTGAAGTCAGAAGATGTCAAGGACCATTGGATTCTTGATAGTGGATGCTCCAAGCACATGACCGGAGAGAAAAGATGGTTCAACTCATTTCATCCTAAAAACAAAGGATCAGTCACTTTTGGTGACAATGGAAAAGGTAAAATACTCGGAGTTGGAAGCATTGGTAAGTATACCAATTCCTCAATTGATAATGTTCTTCTTGTCGAAGGTTTAAAGCATAACCTTCTTAGTATTAGTCAATTGTGTGACAAGGGAAATCGAGTCATTTTTGAATCATCTATGTGTCTTGTTGAAAACATTGAAAACAAGAAAGTTTTGTTTGTCGGACACAGATTTGAAAATGTGTATATTGTTCATTTAGAGAGCATCTCTTCAGAAAACATAAAATGTCTTTCAGCTCTAAATGACAAAGATAGTTAGTTGTGGCATAGAAGGCTTGCTCATGCAAGCATGGACTTGATTTCAAAACTTGTCAAAAAAGATCTTGTTTCGGGTTTGCCTAACCTTTCGTTTGAAAAAGATAAGATTTGTGCAGCATGTCAAAAGGGCAAACAAACCAAAACCTCCTTTAAACCCAAAAACATTGTGTCCACTACTAGACCACTTCAACTTCTACACATGGACTTATTTGGTCCAACCCGAACCTTGAGTTTGGGTGGCAAACGTTTTGGCTTTGTTGTTGTTGATGACTTTAGTAGATTTACATGGGTTATATTCTTGGCTCATAAGGATGAGGCATTTCATGCTTTTGAAAAACTTAGCAAGAAAATACAAAATGAAAAAGGTTTTGCTATTTCTAGCATAAGGAGTGATCATGGAAGAGAATTTGAAAATTCCTCATTTGAAAAATTCTGTGATGAAAATGGTATTAACCATAACTTCTCGACTCCTAGAACTCCTCAACAAAATGGTGTTGTAGAGAGGAAGAATAGGACCCTTGAAGAGATGGCTAGAACCATGCTTTGTGAAAACAACTTGCCTGACTACTTCTGGGCTGAAGCAGTCAACACAAGTTGCTATGTTATGAACCGATGCATGATTAGACCAATCCTCAAGAAAACACCTTATGAGCTATGAAATGATAGAAAACCCAACATTGGTTACTTTCATGTATTCGGATGTAAATGTTTTGTCCTAAACAACAACAAGGACAATTTGGGTAAGTTTGATGCGAAAGCCGACGAAGGTATATTTCTTGGCTACTCAACTTCTAGTAAAGCTTATCGTATATTCAATAAACGTACTCTAGTTGTAGAAGAATCTGTTCATGTTGTTTTTGATGAATCTAACAATCTTGTGAGGAATAATGACGAGGATGTTATAGACCTCACCAAAGAAGTCGATCAACTCACTATCAACATGGACAAAGAAGAATCAATGGTAAAAGAGGAAGAACCCCAAAAGATTCAAGAGGAATCTCATCACGATGACAATGACTTGCCAAAGTCGTGGAAATACATCAAGAATCATCCTCCGCAACAAATCATTGGTAATGTTAAAAAAGGGGTAAGAACTAGATCTTCATTTCTTCAAGCCAATAATCTTGCTTTACTTTCTCAACTTGAGCCTAAGAATTTTTCTGAGGCTAAAGATGATGAAAGTTGGATCCATGCTATGGAAGATGAACTAAAACAATTTAATAAAAACCAAGTATGACATCTAGTTTCTAGACCCAAGGATTATCCAGTTATTGGTACAAAATGGGTTTTTAGAAACAAAATGGATGAATCCGGAATAGTAGTAAGGAACAAAGCAAGATTAGTAGCCCAAGGTTACAATCAAGAAGAAGGAATTGATTTTGATGAAACCTTTGCTCCTGTTGCTCGTTTAGAATCCATTCCCATGTTACTCGCTTTCGCTTGCTATAAAGATTTCAAATTATTTCAAATGGATGTGAAAAGTGCATTTTTAAATGGATTCCTCACTGAGGAAGTTTATGTTGAGCAACCACAAGGATTTGAGGATGAAAATCTCTCAAATCATGTGTACAAGCTCACAAAAGCACTTTATGGATTAAAACAAGCACCTCGAGCATGGTATGAACGTCTTAGTTCCTTTCTAATTGAAAATGGCTTTGTACGAGGAAAAATTGATACAACTCTCTTCACAAAAGAAAAAGAGAATGAATTGTTGATAGTCCAAATTTATGTTGATGATATTATTTTTGGATCTACTAACGAATCCTTGTGTCAAGAATTTGCTCAAGTAATGCAAGGTGAGTTCGAGATGAGCCTCATGGGAGAATTGAACTATTTTCTCGGACTTCAAATCAAGCAAAACAATGAAGGGATCTTCATTAATCAAGCTAAATATACAAGGGATCTCCTCAAACGATTCAACATGGACAATTCAAAACCAATGAGTACACCCATGAGTCCATCCACAAAATTGGAAAAAGATGAGAAAGGTAAGGATGTGGACCAAACAAAATATCGAGGTATGATTGGCTCTTTACTCTATCTTACTGCTAGTAGACCCGATATAATGTTCAGTGTTTGCATGTGTGCTAGATATCAATCATGTCCAAAGGAATCTCATCTCCTTGCAGTTAAAAGAATTTTTAGATATCTTGTTGGCACTCAAAAAGTCTGTTTTATCCTAAGAGTGTTGAATTTAATTTACAAGGATACTCGGATGCGGATTATGCTGGATGCAAAATTGATAGAAAGAGTACTAGTGGTGCATGCCAATTTCTTGGACCCTCACTAGTCTCTTGGTGTTGTAAGAAACAAAATTCCGTGGCTCTATCAACCACGGAAGCAGAGTATATTGCTATAGGGAATTGTTGTGCACAAGTATTGTGGATGAAACAACAATTGGAAGATTTTAATCTTCATTATTCTCTCATCCCAATAAAATGTGACAACACCAGTGCTATAAATCTCACTAAAAATCCTATTCAACACTCTAGGACTAAACACATTGAGATAAAACATCATTTTATTAGAGATCATGCTCAAAAAGGGGATATCGTTCTTGAATTCATAAATACCGACCTTCAATTGGCGGACATTTTCACAAAACCCCTTAATGAAGATAGATTCTGTTTTATTTGCCAAGAGATAGGAATGAGTTTTCCATTGGAATGAACTTTTGAATATTATTGTGTTTCATCTCTTAATTAATATTGGTTGATTGCCTTGATCATACTTTGAATGTTGGTTGAAGTTTTGTTCAATGATTTCTGTATCATATCGCATGTTTTCTCTTGTGAATCTTCGTGAAAAATCATGTTTTCATGCTATGTGTCGACACTTCAAGAACCAAGTGTCACACATCTGGTTTTAATGGCCTCTTTCTTCACTAGAGAAGCTTGTGTCGACACATATATGCATAGTGTCGACACATAAGCCTTGTACCCGAGAGAGTATTTTTCAACACATTCGGGAGCATGACCAATGTGTCGACACATAATGACTAAGTGTCGACACATCTTTCGTGCAAGACCAATGTGTCGACACATTCGAACTAAGTGTCGACACATATATCGGGACTCCCGTTTTTAAAATAGGGATTCAATTCATTTTCAAAACATTAGGGCTCGAAATCTCTCTCTCTCCTCTTCAGAACTCTTTCTCTCCCCAAACCCACGTGATTCCTTCTCTCAATCTTTCCTCTCACTCACCCAATCACTCTCTCTCTCTCAAAATTTTTGTAGAATCTTAAAGTTCTTTTTGCTAAAAACTCTCGAAAAACTCCAGCCTAATCTCAGGGGGAGCTTTTCATTTTGGTATCAACGGTTTATTATTAGTTAGGTTTGTCATCATCAAAAAGGGGGAGATTGTTAGCCCAAGGTTGTTTAATAAACAATCTATTTTTGATTTTGATGATAACAAACTTTTCCAACTAGTTTGAGACCTTTAGATTCTACATTTGCAAATCTTTTTAAGAAAATGATATCAAGAGTTGTCTAAGCTTAAATTAGCCTTAGATATAATTGAACACCACTACACAAGCTTATTGGACAATCTTTACTTTGTAGGTATTTTAAGAATGTTTGTTGGTGCAAGGGAAGCCACTTTCCAGCCTCAGTGTTAAGGGTGTCGACACATGTTACCATGGTGTCGACACATTGGTCATACACCAGAAGGCGTGTCCCAGGCCAAGATGATGGTGTCGACACATTGAAGAGAAGTGTCGACACATTGCACACTCACCAGAAAGCAAGCTTCCAGGCAAAATTGAAGGTGTCGACACATAGAGCAAAGGTGTCGACACATTGGTCATACAACAGAAAGCAAGCATCCAAGCCAACTTGAAGGTGTCGACACATATACCAAACGTGTCGACACATTGCACTATCAACAGAAGGTAGAATTTCAGGCCAAAGCTGATGGTGTCGACACATATGCAATTAGTGTCGACACATTGCACATGCACCCGAAGGCATGTTTCCAAGGCATTTTGAAGGGTCAACACTTTGAGGAGAAGTGTCGACACATTGGACATAAGTGTCGACACATGGGTCATACACCCGAAAGTGAGTTTCCAGGCAAAACTCCTAGGTGTCGACACATACATGGATGATGTCGACACATGCTTCGATTTCTCAGATCTGGAGCAACGTCATTCACTTAAAAGTTGTCTCCAAAGGACCCAAATGACCTCCAACGGCTCCAAATCTTTACAAGAAGACCCCTGATGCCCTAGAGACTATAAATAGAAGAAGTTTGAAAGAGAAACAACAACACTTGAAGAGCTTCACACGAAAATCATCCTTGCCCTAATTTCTTCAGAGAGAAAGCTCGTGAATCATCTTGCAACTCGACAAAGCTTTCTCAGAAGATCTTGTTCTTCTAGCAAAACTCAGGTTCTTTCATTTGTAGACTTGGCTTAGTGAGCCTTTCCATATCTTGAGCCATTCATTTGTAGATTTGGCTTAGAGAGCCCTCTAGTTTCTTGAGCTACCCATTTGCAAATCTGGCTTAGAGAGCCTTCACTAATTGTACCCAATCTTTGTGAACCCTCCAAGTGTTGTGTGAACACTGTATCCTACTTGTGAGAAGTAGAAGAAATCCCTAGGATTTGGGATTTGGGAAACGAGTTGAAGCGTGAGCTCGGAAAACGCTTTGTAACGGTTCTTTAGCACCCCTGAAGCTAAGGTGTGTATTCACTTGAAGAATAGTGAAGGAAGCCCAAGGAAGTCAATAGCCTTGGGGGTGGACGTAGGCAAGAGATTGGCCGAACCACCTAAAAATACTGGTGTCATCTCTCTAACCCTTCTCTTTTATTTCTGCTGGTATTTCCTGATTGAACTTGTTTATCTTCAATAGTTGTTATCTTTGTTTTGCATATAGTCCATAGTTTTCCTAGATACTGATCAGAACGTTTTGGGTTTGTTTGTAAAAGAGTTCAAAAGTTTTTGAAAAACCCAATTCACCCCCCTCTTGGGTTGTCATTAAGACTCACAATTTCCTTGTCACTCCCTTTACAACTAAACAAAGAAGAGCAAAAAAAGAAACATGGCACACCAGTATTGCTTGTTAGTGCTCGTAGTCATGGCAACCACCTCTGTTCTCTACCAACTTTCTGACGCCTTAATAGAAGTAAAGGCGGACCAAGCCCAACTTGACAACATTTGCAAGCAGTCTGAGGACTACAACTTCTGCTTCTCAACTCTAAACGAAGACCCTCGTTTTGCTGCGGCTGACCAACATGAGCTAGCTCTCCTCTCCATTGCGATAAACATAGACATAGTACAAGCGACATCTGACCGAATCGTTGAGATCCTTAAGAACATCAGTGACCCAGTGGATAAGCAGCAGATTGAGTTTGCCAGTCCGATTATCGTGATGTGCTGGAGAAGTTCTGAGGTGCGTACAAATCTGCTAGTGCAAGAAGGTCTTATTGGGAAGTGATCGATTGGGTCAGAGATGGAGCTAACAGAGCTATAGATTGTGAAGATATATAAAAAAGGGAAGCCCCTATTCGTGAATCGCCAACAACGGGAGAGAATCACAAAGTGATTAAGCTAGCAGAAATCACTTTCATTATAATTACTCCTCTCATGTCACGATAGCGTATCTGCATGGTTGTGTAACATCACCAGGTTTGAAAGTCTAGACTCAAAATTTGAAATAATGATAAAAGCAATTGACCTTTCATGGCTTTACTGATGTATGTTCTTGTTATGGTCTCACTGAGAACAAGGGTTATTTTGGGGTGGATTCAGTGTGAGGCTCATGGAAAGGGAACTAGGGTTGCAGTTGGAGAGAATGGGAGAGAAGTCAAGTGTTGAAAGGGGTTCGGTGGAGTTCAGGGAACTGAAGTCTCTAGAGACTTCCTGAGGGTTACATTGGTCGTGTGACGTGTTGTGCGTCTTGGGCTGGGCTGCTTGGTTGGGCTGCGCTGGCTTATTTATCATGCATTACGTTATCTTTCTCTTATGTTTGTAATTCCTGTAAAAGGCCATGTCAGGGGCCTTAGTTTAGGAGGCTTCTACGAGCCACTTATTCTTCATATAGTCCTGCTTTGCATTCGGGAAGGATATCGAAAATATTGAGTAAACAAAGGCTACGGAGAGTTGGTTCTCTCTCGAACAAAACCCACACATTTCACATTTTTCTTACACTTTCTCACTACCCAAACAACAGATTTCCTATAATACCCCTATCTACAAGCAGATACACAACATTTGGTATCAGAGCATTGATCCAAGATGGTTAATGGCACATGATTGACTGTGATAGAGAAGAGATTTGAAGGAATGCAGCACCGGCAAGATGCTCACCAGCAGTTGCTTGAGCTTATGACTCATCAACTCCAAGCTATTACTGATGGCCTGAAAAAAATAACAAAAGGTAAGGAGAAGGCAGCAACGACTGATGCAGAACTAGACCAGCAGGGAGTTGAGCATGAGCTTGACCGAGTGATAGTAGCATCCGGATCTGATATGTTTTCTCATGGGGGAATGCCCCAAATCAAACCCTTGAAGTTAGAATTTCCCAAGTTTGAGGGTATGAATCCAGAAACTTGGATCTACAAGGCAAATCAGTTCTATAGTTATTATCAAACACCTAATGGGCAAAAAATATTCCTGGCCTCATTTCACATGGATGGGGATGCATTAACTTGGTTTCAAGATGCAGAAGCTGTAGGGGTGTTTACTAGTTGGGAGACCTTCACTAAGGCCTTATACACTAGATTTGGGTCCACGGCATATGACGATCCTATGGAAGCCATGCATTGTCTTCACCAAACAGATTCTGTGTTAGATTATAAGACACAATTTTAAGCTTTATCCAACAGAATCCAAGGGCTGAGTGAGAAGAACAAGCTCAGTTTCTTTATTAGTGGATTAAAGGATGAAATCAGATTTCAGGATAAGCTTCTTAATCCTCTTACTATGAATGTGGCCTTTGGTTTAGCCAAGATCCAAGAGGAGAATGTCATGTTGGTACGACGGAGTTTAAGGACTGGTTATGTAGATCACAAGGTGCAGAACCCTACTCTCTACCAAAACATAAGCCATACTTTCCACAACCTAAACACATACCCAAACAGAACCTTCAACCCACATAATCCAAACCCTTACACCAACAAAAATTCCACATCAACATGGGAACCTCACAAAAAACCTTATGATCCCAAATCGGCTACTAAACCACGGTTTCCTATCAAAAGACTCACCTCGGAACAGATGAAGGAAAGGAGAGACCGCGGTTTGTGTTATAATTGTGATGAAAAATGGCATTCTAAGCATCAATGCCAAGGAAAGAAAATATTCATGGTAGAGGAAGTGGAGTGGGTCTCAGAAGAGGAAGAGGAAGAGTTAAATGAAATTCAGGTTCAACCTGAAATTTCAGATACTAAAGAGGAGGAATTAGAAATATCCTTGCATGCTATTACAGGCACCCCTAATCCTAAGACCATGAGGGTTATTGGTCGGATCGGGAGGAGTGAAGTGGTGATTTTGGTGGATACAAGGAGTACTCATAACTTCCTAGACCCAGCCATAGTTAAAAGTAACAACCTGCCTTTGTCTCAAGCTAAACAAATTAAAGTTCAGATTGCTAATGGAGACTTA
Source organism: Myrica gale (assembly GCA_963930655.1). NCBI lineage: Eukaryota > Viridiplantae > Streptophyta > Magnoliopsida > Fagales > Myricaceae > Myrica > Myrica gale. The sequence goes on from OZ005614.1 coordinate 14,049,465, forward strand.
ATGATGTGTGAAGGGCATTGTGAGGCCGTAGCTTTCAAGGTGCAAGGGGCAAAATTTATTACTGACTTCTACAGCTTAACCTTGGGTGGTTGTGACGTTATTTTGGGAGTTTATTGGTTGAAACTTTTGGGACCTATCCCTTGGAATTTCTTACAATTGACTATGATGTTTAAGTTGGGAGGAAAGAAGATTAAGTTGCACGGATTACGTCCAGCTGAATGGACAATGGAGGAAGCTCATAGATTCCATACTTCATCCACTAAGGAGAAAAGAGGAGTAGTTCTCCCAGTGATACAACATGGGGAACAACCTGCATCTGTTACTCCAGGTCAGATTACTCATATCCTTGAGAAGTATACTATAGTCTTTGGAGAACCTTCGGGGTTACCTCTCCCTTAAGGAGTCATGATCACCAAATTGTGTTAAAAGAGGGAGTTGTACCAGTTTGTGTGCGGCCTTACCGGTACCCCAATTATCAAAAAGGGGAAATTGAAAAGATTGTCCAGGAGTTGTTGGAGCTAGGAGCAATCAGACATAGCCAATCACCCTTCTCCTCTCTTGTATTGCTAGTAAGGAAAGCGGATGGTAGTTGGCGAATGTGTGGACTACTGTGCCCTAAACAAGGAGAAGATGAAGGACAAATTTCCTATCCCGATAGTGGATGAGCTAATGGATGAACTACATGGGATGCCTACCACTATAGTTTCTGATCGTGATCCTATATTTCTCAGTAACTTCTGGAAGGAATTTTTCAAGTTGCAGGGTACCACTCTCGACCACAGTTCTGCGTATCATCCTTAAAGTGATGGGCAAACCGAAATTGTGAATAAATGCCTAGGCCACTACTTGAGGTGTTATTGTAGTGAAAAACCTAAATTTTCAGTTGACTGGCTCCCTTTGGTTGAATGGTGGTACAACACTTCCTATCACATGTCTACTCAACTCACACCCTTTAAAGCTCTCTACGGGTATCCTCCACCCAAATTGATGAACTATGTCTCAAACACAACACAAAATGCAGCAGTGGAAATTGCAATGACAAGCAGAGATCAGATTTTACAATTACTCAAGCATAATCTCCTGGCAACATAAGAAAGAGCTAAGCATCATTATGACAAGAATCATACCGAAAGAATATTCACAGTGGGAGATTGGGTTTACCTGAGGCTACAACCATACAAGCAAAAATCTCCGGCTTTTCGCAAACATTTGAAATTATCACCAAGGTATTTTGGGCCATTTCAAATACTGAAGAAAATAGGAGAGGTGGCTTACCAGCTGACCTTACCCCCTGAGTCCAAGTTACATCCGGTGTTCCATGTTTCATGTTTGAAGAAAAAGTTGGGAGCTCAAGTGTCACCCTTACCGACCTTACCTCCAGTCGACAACGAAGGAGCTCCACAACCCGAGCCTGAGCTGATCTTAGATTGCCGTATGCGGAATCATAACAATCGACCACTCATTGAAGCACTAGTTCAATGGAAGGGCGCTGCAAAGGAGGATGCCACTTGGGGCCATTTTGGGGATTGCGAGACCTTTACCCATACCTTGAGGGCAAGGTTTTTTTGAAGAACGAAGGAATGTTGTGGTCTCACTGAGAACAAGGGTTATTTTGGGGTGGATTCTGTCACACCCCGAACGGCATCCCGCAGGGACCGTGACAGCCGCGAGCTATCCCCCGGATGACTCCCGCGTTCTTACTTATTGTTTTACTTGATTACGGCGGAAACGTACAGGATCGCGAGGGGTTCGAGCTAATTCTTACATAATCAGGGTTCTCATTAAGTTCATACAAAACATATATTTAACACATTAGAACCCAATTAGTGACGCTCATGCCACTATCAACAAAATATGAAACATAATATCTTGGGCTTCTAGGTCAGGTAGTCCTCCTGACTCTCTTCACCTGATACATCTGGAATGACACAATTTTAAAAACGTGAGTCAAAAAGACTCAGTAAGGGAAAAACATAAAACTTAAATCATGCTCTTGACTTATGCCCGCTTAATCATGAAAGAAAGAAACTTGATAATTAATGCACATGCATGTCATGAATTATGCATATGCTCTTGCTTAGCTTCGGCCCCAGGCCCTTGAAAATCTTTCTTTCATTCTTGCTTGAAAGACTGGCCCTTGGCCCTTGAAAATCGCTTATTCGTACTTGTGCCCTTGTTGGCCTTTTCATAATTATTTCATATCTTTTACTTGTGGGCTCGCTCCATTTGACCCCTGAAGTCAGGGTTGTGCGTTCCCTTCGGAACCGTCCTCGAATTCCCTTGGAGACCTTACATATGGTCAGCTAGCGCACCTTCTCAATGTCCTTCAGTGGCTAGACGTGACCCTTGGAGGCACCACACCTTCTCAATGTCCTTCAGTGTGGCTTGCACAACCTCTTGGATTCACCCATTCTTCTCATAATTGTCCTTCGGTATGAGAGTCCAACTTGATGGTACGGTACCGACCGGTGCCCCTTATCTTAACTTATCGTTTCGTAAAACTTCTCATATTCTTTCCATAAAAATCATTGCATAAACTTTCTTCTTGAAAAATTCATGCAATGCACATGTCATGTCATGCTTGCTTAAAATTCATGCTTGTTCATGAAACGATGCAGTGTGTCATTCCAGTTTTGAAAAAGAATACTTACTGTCCACTTACAGTATCCACTTACCCTTGGTCTTCCTTGTTCGTGTATACAGACACGTGGATCGCCTACAAGCGATTCAAATATTCTTTAGACTTTTAGGAATAGTATGAAATCATTAAATGTTTCATTTTGAAATCGGTCATCAATCAAAGATATATATATATATATATATATATATATATCTATACATATCACTGAAATTCATTTAATCTTAAAATAAATATTTTATTCTTTTCCTTAACAAATATTCAAAACTTAGCTTATTAAATCGTTAATATTTTTATAAAAATATATTTATCCATGTACATGCCTCGATTAGGGTTAAATAATACTCATAGGTTTAGATTTAAACCTAAGTCTCTTTTTATTACACGTACTCCATAAAAACCTTATATCCAACTATGATTAAAACTTAACTAAGGTTCCCAATAATATTTTATCAAAAGATCATGGTTCTTCAATATCTATTTCAACTAGCCTAAACTCTAATTTCCTTATCCATCACAATAATGAAAATCCATAAATTATAAATGGTACTTAGGGTTTCATTATTACTATAACATTCGGCCACTACCATTTATGCACCAATTAATCACAACTTTTACTCCAATGGTGATCCCATCCTCCATTCAACAATTTCACAACCTAGTTTCTATAAATCAAAGCACCAACACAATACATCATACTCATAGCATTCGGCCAACACATGCTTTCACCCAATTAATTTGGTTTCTTTTGTTTCCTTCAATATGCATGCATCTAATACTTAATATAATCATCTACCATGCCTTGGGGTCATAAATCTTGCACATGTTATGGCCAATGTCTAGATTTAACATATTCAAAACTATACATGAAATCCTACAAAGCTCATATTCGGCCATACCCCAAAATGTTACATTTTTCATGCTAAAAATCATAACATGCACATCCGTTGCATTGTGACCTAACTAGCATGCATGTACTTAATCTTTTCATCAAATAATTCCATCAACATTAGATCTACTCTTTATTCACACTAACAATCCATAGATCTAAACAAAGAAATCAACTTTCATCAACCCAACACATCAAAACTTAGATCTAACTTCCTTTAGCAAACATTGCTCTTCATTTGCCTTTTTCTTTACATACAACCTTAGATCTAGGGTTTCCATGGTTAGATCTAGCATGTAAACAACCTAGGGTTCTTAAGCATCCAAGATCTAAAAATCATCAAGGCATATTATGACCTAAACATCAAGATCCACACAAAATCCATTCGGTCACCAACAACATCACATTAGCCTTACCTTGTTGTTTATCCAAGCTTGAGCACCTAGAAAATAAAGCATCTTTGGTTAGTACTTGTGATGCTTAAGGCAAGAGCATAAATGAACTAATCTTACCTTCAATCTTTATCAACTCTTCCTATCCTTTTCCTCCTTCAAAGATTCGGTCCACCCCCTTAGAAATGTCCAAGCTTGGTTTAAAAGGAAGTTCTATGGTGGTTAAGAGGACATGGTAAGCTTGGAGAGAAATGGTGTCAATGGCTAGGGTTTTCAAGGAAGGATTTTTGTCTACAACAAGAGAGATTTACTTGGCTTTTGGAATGAGATTTGGTAAGCTAGAAGAAAGTGGTTTAGGTGCAAGATGAAATAGAACAAACCTTGAACATTGAGTGTGAGATTCGGCTAAGAGAAGCAAAATGGAGAGAGTTGAGAGAACTTGCAACATTCGGCCAAGAGAGAAGAGTTTGGAGAGTGAAAATGCTTGAGTGTTTCGGTCAAGAGGAATGCAAGAGAGTTGTGTGAGATTGAGTCTCCCAAAGCACTTGACATAAAGTTTGAGAGAGTGAATTGACAAGAGAGAGAAATGAAAAAGGAAAATGGTGAAGGGGGGACCTTGGTCGACAATCACCTAAGCTTCCCTCTCTCTTTCTTTCATCTTTTCTCCCCATCAAATCTTGTCCCCTTAGCCAAGCTTGTATTTGAATTACATCACTCTCTCTCCTCCCATGAGTCCATCGACCATCACTCCTTCTCTTTTTACTTCAATGCTTTGTCTTATCAATTCTTACACACTTACACCTTCTTACACATCTCTTACACATCACATGGCACCTCACTTTGGCTTTCAATTTTCTCCTCCTTGCCTTTCACGTAAAAGCCCTCCTTTGCTTAGTTTGGTTGCTTTTCAACCAACCTAGTTACTTCCACATTAATATGCAACCAACTTTCAACTTGGTTTTCTCTCTCACCTAACTTATCACTTTATAAGCTCTCTTACTTATCTATCAATTCCAATAGCTTATCACCTCATAAGCATGATATCTTATCATGTGATAATGACCCTAGCCTATCTCTACAATAATCACAAGGCCTTATCATTCTAAAAGTTTCCTAACTTATCATGCTTGCTTATCACTATGATAAGCAAGTGTGCTTATCAATTAAATCATCTCTAAACTTATCACATAACTACATAGCTTATCATGTATATTCAAATGGAAATTCTATTAATAATATAGGCCATATGATAATATTACATGTCACATAGAGAAGATATATAAAATATTTGATCCATGTATTCACAAGAATTCATCATTTAATCTATTAATAATTTTCGGCTTATACAAGGAAATAATTAAATCATAATTCAAATTCTATGGTCCATGAATCATTTTAAGTAAATAAAAATATAAATTTGTAAGAGGGAAACTTACTTGAAATTTCGGCTCCTAATATAAATATAATTTATACTTGCATAAAATGGCATTAAAATTATTTAAAGAGATTTTATGAAATAAAATCCCATTTTAATCGAAATTCCATATCATAAGGATTAGGCCATACATTGGCCAAAAACATAGCCTCATGAAGAAATAAAAGCTATTACATTGGAAAAATAAAAATAATACATAAGGAATTACGTAGGAGAAAATCGGGGTCTCACAGATTCGGTGTGAGGCGCATGGAAAGGGAACTAGGGTTGCAGTTGGAGAGAATGAGAGAGAAGTCAAGTGTTGAAAGGGGTTCGGTGGAGTTCGGGGAACTGAAGTCTCTAGAGACTTCCCGAGGGTTACATTGGTCGTGTGACGTGTTGTGCGTCTTTGGCTGGGCTGCTTGGTTGGGCTGCGTTGGCTTACTTATCATGCATTACGTTATCTTTCTCTTATGTTTGTAATTCCTGTAAAAGGCCATGTCAGGGGCCTTAGTTTAGGAGGCTTCTACGAGCCACTTATTCTTCATATTGTCCTGCTTTGCATTCGGGAAGGATATCGAAAATATTGAGTAAACAAAGGCTACGGGGAGTTGGTTCTCTCTCGAACAGAACCGACGCATTTCACATTTTCCTTACACTTTCTCACTACCCAAACAACAGATTTCCTATAATACCCCTATCTACAAGCAGATACACAACAGTTTTGTTCCTGTACTTTTAGATGCTGAGAATAATTGGTCGTTTGTAGTTTCCTAACCAAGTTGTCGCTGGAAGGTGACCACTATAGGGACCATCAGAGTGTTCCTTATAATTTCTTCATCGTGAATCATGACTCATTCGAAGTAGATTATTCTATTCGGAGAGATAAAATATGAGTTTTATAATATTCTAGGTTTATATGTATTATATGTTAGGGTAGTATAGATCCTACAACATTCAATATATGTGTCTCTCTCTTTGAATTTCACCATTTAATTTGAGTAGAGGAGGATCTTATCCATTGTTGTGCTATTATGAAACATTTAGTGACAAGTTCTTCTTAAGGTTGCTAAAGGTTTTTACCGGCCTATTTTCCTGTTCTTTAGAGACATACCGAAAATAAGTTTAAACATTGGGGGTTAAATCAAACCAGTTTGGCGGTTAGTAAATATCGGCCCAATCGGCTGTCCGTCCCAAGTGAAACAAGAGAAAATTTATGTGCTGAAAGAAATACATGGCCAACAGATCTTGACTCAAAAGAGCCCCTGAAATTCTAAGAAGTTCCAAAAAGGCTTCGGCCTGCCGTACCATGCCCTGCTCGCAAGGGCTTTAACATGACTGACACCACCCCTCGAAATTGCTCAGAAGTCACAGTTAAAGACTCTTTTTCACTGGTAGGCAACTCACGAAGAAGTCTGAAGACTTCCGTGTCTTCAGTGTGACCTTGGGTTGTTTTGACCCAGGCCAAGTCTGTTTGTTTTTTTTTTAAAATTAGGACAGCTCTAAATTATTATTTTTTTTTTAAATTCCAGAACCGTAAATTCCGCATTTTCGGTTCCGATATTTCTCTAAAATGGATTCCGGTATCGGAATAGGCCGGAATTGATATCGAAATACCGGTACCGGAACCGGAATTTTCAGTTTCCACCAGATAAATTCTCACCCTTAAAAAATCTGGTTACGTCAGCTTGTATAGAATTAACTTGTTCAAGCAGTTCAGTTCATGAATCATCTAACACTTTGCCGATCAAATTCTCGTTGGGTCAAGAAGGAAGATGGTATTTTTCTTGGGGAGCGAGTGAGCGAGTCAAGTCCCGTGTCTTACTCCTTGTGAAATCAACAAGCTTGTGGGTCTTGTTGAGCTCGCAAAATGACCTTCTCTGTCTCTCTTATTTCCACCAAATTCCCCATACTACCATCTAAATCACAAAATAACAGAGAAAGTAAAGCAAGCACAGTCAATGCAGTATATCAGTTACGCTTTCGATGATGATTACTCCTAAGAGCCTCTCGCTTCGGCTACAATTTGGGTACGTTCCCGCGGTCCCATTTCTTTCTCACCTATTTCGCTCCAAAAACCAACTATACTGATAGTAGAAGATGGTTTTATCACACCGCTTTTTCGGTGGATACGATGATTTATATATTAGGTAGAAGCCGAATGTTTGATTAAATTTGGAAGGTTTTGAATGAAATGCGAGAAAAAGATCGGTCATTGATATCCTCGCACACTGTTATGATTGTTTTAGCTAGAGTTGATAAGGTATGTTCTTTTTTTTTTTGCTGAGAAACGAATACTGGCATTAATCAAAAGGAGGGAAGCATATCACAAACCCGGAAATGCGCGGGAAGAAAAGAAAGCGAACAGAAACCCACAAATCCCGAAGAGGCTGCCCATTTAGCAAGTAAATGAGCCTGCCTATTACAACGACGAGGAACCCAAGCAATCCTCCAGTCCACTGATCTCCCCAAGCAGCCGCGAATAAACTCGACCATAGGCAAGATAGACCAGCAAAGGGGCGGGTCTTGAGAGAGAAAATCCCTGCAGAGAACCAAAGAGTCACTCTCGAAAAGAATACGGGACCAACCCCGAGAAAAAGCCAAACGAACAAATTCTGCCAAAGCGAAAGCCTCACCAAAAAGGGGGTCCATAGCAACTAAGCGTTCGGTGTATGCCATACAAAGAGAAATGAGAGAATCTTTAACAGAGATAGCTATGTAAGACTCAGAAGATCGGATGGCCACATCCGTGTTAACCTTCAACCACCCTGAAGGGGGGGTTGCAAACCTACTAACCGAGATCTGTCAGCCTCCATCTACGCGCTAGAGTGTTCAGAGAAGCGCCTATGTAAACGCTTAATCATCTCCCAAACATCAGGATGAACCCCCTTATGAATCGCCAAGTTCCTAGTGTGCCAAATAACATTGAACACCAACGCAACATTAATAATGAAAGCACGTAAGAATTTCCTATCCAACCCCAACACCCTATCCGCATTGAGAATAGTACTAATAAGCTCAGCCGGACTGCTTAGAGAAAGACGAGATAGAGAGACAACCTAGAAAGACTCCCGCCACACCGAATCAGCAAATCTGCAAAAAACCAAGAGGTGCAGGGTGTCTTCAGGGCATTAAAGGCAAATAGGACACACAAATTGCTCCTTTTGTTCAGCATGAAGCACCCGAAGCAATCTTCCAAAGCATCAATTTCAAACGGTCTTGAATTCTTAATTTCCAGAGGCTCTCCCATTCTCGTGACCCTAGCGGCTGAATAGAAGGGGCTCTCAGATTTTGCAATTTCATTAGAAAGGATCTAACCGAGAAGGCTCTCGAAGCTTCAGCTGTCTATATCGACAAATCCGAATGGCCCGACCGTGGCACAGGCATCCTCAAAATCTCTCTCACCAAATCAGCAATGAAGAGTCTCCTTAAAAGTGCCAAATCCCATTGATTAGAATTAACGCCCACTAGATCAACCACCATGCCCTCAAACCTTAAAGCTTCCTCGCCATCCCTCCAAATAGGGTTGTGAGCACAGCTGGAAGGGAGCCACGGATCCCTCTTGACATGCACCTCTTGACCACACCTTGGCAGAAGACATAAACCAGGAACCAAAAGGGGGATTACCTTCAAGATGCCTTTCCAAACTCAAGATTCCCCATCATTCGTTGGAAGAATGGAGAGAGGACTACGAAATCGATATTTATAACGGACAATCTGAAGCCAAAGGCTCTCTGGCGACGAAAACACCTTCCACCCTAATTTGGCAATGAAAGTATTAACTTCAAACATCTTCTTTATGCCATGACCTCCCGCCCGCTTCGGTAAACAAATTGCATCCCACGCCTTGTGAGTAAAATTATGAGACTTCAAAGGAGAAAATCCCCACCAAAAATCCTTGAGAATTTTGTCGATCTCCTCGCACCAGCCCTTAGGCAAAAGAAAAAAAGGACATGCAATAAATCGGCATAGCAGCCACCACCGACTTGATGAGAGCTGTCGTACCCGCTTGGGATAAAGCCCGCACCTTCCAACCAGCAACCTTCGAAAGAACTGTAGCTTTCACATCCTCGAAAGCTCTTTTCTTCGCCCTCCCAACAAATAAGTACGAACATTCGAGAAGGATCACCAAGGGCTTTCAGTAAGATCCCACAGATGCCAATAAACAAGCATATATTGTGGCTAAAGGGGCAGAGATGTGACTTGAGAGGTTGTTTCCCAATACCATACTCAATAACATTTTTTGGATGAATGTTTAAGGTGTACCCAATGATAAACGTTGGACATTGGATTGCAAAACTAAGCAAATTGCTCTACTTTCTAGAAGATAGGGGTGTGCTTTGAGATATGAACGTATGTGTAATGATATTTTGCGCTTCCTAGATATGACTAGATTCCACACTGGTCCTTAAGATTTATTTCGTCATAAATTATTCCTTAGGGAATTCTTCATGTCCTAGAGTGACCATTTCATCAAGTCAATTGGTTTTGTTAATGAAATAAATTCCATGTGACTAACGGGACATATCACCACAAATTGCAAGCAGTCATATGGTCCCAAGTCAACTCAAATTGTCAAGTTGTACCCATGGCTGTTAATTTAAAATCCACATAAAAAACAATCTACGCCATATGGACCTAAAATGTTAGCTCGTAACATTATGCTAGACATTTCTTTAGTAAATACAAAGCATTCCTGAGTGACTTGAGACCACATGATTGATTGTCATTTGTGGTGATGTGTACTTCTTAGTCTTTTTTTTCTAAGCAAAGGCGGAATTCATTTCATAAGGGAGAAAAATACAAGTGCTGCTGGAACCAACCATGGTCGGAAACCTCAAATGGAGCACAAAGACCCTCTACAACAATTTCAAAGGCCATAAGGGTTAGAACCAACTGGGTCCACAAACCCACCAACCCAACCCGGGTCCAAAGACTCGGAGCACAACACAACGCCGCAATGAATGGCAGATATCGTCACTGGAGACGGAGGCCCCAAACCAATACCTGCAACAAAAGGGCCCATGGAGGAGAAGTTCGGCCAAAAAAGGAGGGAGAAACACCAGGCGCGTCAGATCCACGCGCCACTGGAGTGGCGCGTGGAGAGCCAGGAGCCGGTGTTGGACCCCTGGACAGGGATAACGTCGTAAATTTGGAGCCGCTAATGCCGACCAAGAGGCGCGTGCTCGCCAGAAAACTCCATTGGAGGAAGAACCACCAAGAAACAAAACCACAATTATTGAAAGAAACTGAAAGAGAGAGAAAAACAGCTCCTGACCGGGAGGGTGAGTTGCAGAATGACCTCTAGAACACAAAAGATTCTTTAGGGACTGGCATAGGACAAATTAGACCCGGTTAGAAATATGTCCATATCCTAGGAACTAATGGACTAATTAAGCCTTATATTCTTAATATAATTTTAATTAATTGATACCAAAGTGATTAGAATTGCAATTAGTAATTTATCTAATCAAAATTAGGGGTGGACATTTCTACCGCCAATACCAGCACCGGTTCCAAGTATCGGTTGTCGTGTACCGTCTGGAACCAAACCCAGAACCGGTAGGGAGTTTTTAGAAATACCGAAACTGGTACCAGTACTGGTAATTCCATCGGTACAGGGCGGAATGCCGGTATCGATTTAAAAAAAAAACCAAAACGCACAGCTTTGGGCTAGGCCAAAACTGCGCGTTTTGGACCACCAAAAAGTGCGTTTTGGTCTAGAACAAAGCTGTGCGTTTTGGACTAGACCAAAACGCACGTTTTGGTCTTGGGTTTTCAAAACCCATGAGCACCGGCCCCCCAATTTTTCGAAAGTATGATTTCGAGCCTCCCTCCCCCTCTGCCTCCCTCCGTCTCTAGTTTCTCCTCCCTTTCGACCTCCTCTCACAGCTGACTCTCTCTCTCTCAAGCTCTCTATCTCTATCTCTGACTCATCCACTCTATTGTCTCTCTCGGCCTTGGATCTCGGTGGACGGTGGTCGCCGTTTGCTTTGAAGGCTGCTAGTGCCTGCCTCTCAGTCTCAGCCGAGTCGCCGACAACCACTCATCTCTCTCTCTAATCTCACAAATCCGGACCACAATCACAGTTACACAGTCTATAGATTCACGAATTTTTGTTGTTTGATTGTTATAATTTATCAGTTATTCAGTTGATTATCTCATATCTGTTAATAATAGAAAAAAATTTGTGCAGATGTCAGGTTTAGGTTATTACAAATTTACAAGATTGTGAACTTGTGATTGTGAATTTGTGCTCACTGCTGTGTGGTTAGTGCACTGTCATTGAGGTGAATTTAATTTTTTATTTATTGAGTAACTGAGTTAATTATTTATAGTAGATTAGTAGTTCATTAGTTAATTTAAAATTTTAGAATGTAGATTATGTTGTGAAACCTTGGAGGATGGGCTTGAATGATTGGAGGATTTGGTTGTTAATTGTTTGTAATCCGTTTGTGAATTTGTGCAATTGTGAAAATTACAATTGTATAATTTGTGTTTGGTTTTATTGTATTTAGTATCGTTTGAACTTTGAACTACATGTGGATCCAAAAATGGCATCCGGCAACTACCGGTAACCAGGGTACCTCCGTTACCCAGCCCTAATCAAAATACCTTGAAATAGTAAACAATATTTCTTTGTTCTTTCTTTGTTAACGCTATTGTTCAGTCGGCCGGTCACAATATGGAAATATGGATACAAATTTTTGTTAACTAAATGTAACAAGTTAAGCAGTGGTTCGACATTTTTTTACGAAACTTAATCGATTACTGCGAAAAAGATTTATAGATTTTCACCATCTAGTAATCCATCAGCAACCGAATTGACTCAAGAAAGAGAGGCGGGAAGTGTTCGTCTTGTGACTTTCATATCTTTCGTATATATCAAATCACAAAAAAAATTTAGCGGAATTTACAATATCAAGTTAGTTTGAAGTAATTAAAAAGATGAAGTTATTGCGTTTGCGGGTTTCTACAATCAACGCAGGTTTCTAGCCCAGAAAAGGATTTCCGGTCTTCTCGTCAGTCATGTAACTTGTTCTCGAGGGGTCGTGTTTATCCTCCCTTTGTAGAGAGAATGCAGCAGGTTGAAACATGATCTAGACACCTTACCAAACACTCTTTAGAGGTACTAGTTTTTGACATCAGACAAACATTATTTCGCTACATTTTCCAACAAAAGATAAATGTCATATTGCATTCCCCCCCCCCCCCCCCCCAAAAAAAAATGGACAGTGGTTAGTCCAATTCTATAGAAGTAATACCATGACAAATAAAGCTTTAAAGAATATTCTGAAACTAAGGTAATAACGAAGTCTGCAAGGGAAACCATAAAACCATGGAAAGGGTTACAGTAAATAAGTAAAATCCAGAACACCATAGAGAGTGACAACTTTATATTCCAGCAGTAGTTTCACTGTAAAACTCAGAATCAAGCCATCTATGCCTGCAGTTAAGTAGGCGAAATAAGTGGAAATTAACCAACAGGAATGGAAAAAGAAACCAAGGTATACAAGAGCAAAAAATCTGCTAAGGAAGCAATATTGTCTATGAGAGCATGACTAACCTTATTTGCAATATTGTTTGAGAGCCAGTCAAGCCCCTCATAGAGCCCTTCACCAGAAGTGGCGCACGTGCTCTGGATATACCTGCATTGCGTTTGTGTACACAGGTGGTTACTGAAGGAAGGAGGGAGGGAGATGGAGAGAGAGGAAGGGAGGCTAAAATTTCTCTCACCAGTGGCGTTGACGAAGGGAGTGAAGGCCAAGCTTATCAGTTATCTCAGCAGCATTCATGGCGTTTGGAAGATCTTGCTTGTTTGCAAACACTAGCAGAACGGCATCCCTCAACTCATCCTTAAAAAGCACCAAACAGTAGAAGTATGAAAGAAGACCATGTTAAACAACATTTGAAGTTACCTAAATGGTGAAACTTAAGGTGATATTTATTTCTCATACCTCATTTAGCATTCTGTGCAGCTCATCCCTAGCTTCACCTACACGGTCTCGGTCATTGCTATCAACGACAAATATAAGTCCTTGGGTGTTTTGGAAGTAATGTCTCCATAAAGGACGGATCTGGAATTATAAAATTAAGAGAAACACAAACTTGTTGGATGACTGTAATTGGTTATGATGGGTCTAATGCATATATACATTCAAATTATGTGATCTCTGGACTTCGATTATTTACTTGTGCACTTATAGTTAATAATATCAAATAAGTAATCAAGGACACAAGAAGGATAGCAAACACCCTGCCTATGATTTGTTAAAATACTTGCAAAGATGCATTTGGGTGTCAGACACATTATGTATCTGTTTCATCTAAACCAGGGGAGGGGAAGTCCTACATCTTTCTTGTTGTTAGCATAACACAATGTCAGGTTGCAGTGTAACATATAATCCGCATCAGCCTATTTTATATGAACTGGAGTTCTATTCATGCATCTCCAACATAATATGTGTGCCAAGCCTATGGTCATTCTTGTGATTGCACAGCTCATAAGATAAACCAAAAATCAGAACTACAAAGTTACCCCTTCAATAACCTACTGACGCTAAAGAATATCGCAAATTATTCTGCATGTTTAACTTATGAGTATGTTACAGCCTGGCTGGAAGTATTCAAACAAACACTCATTGCTCAAGCTAACAAAAAAATTATTTAAAAAATAGTACAAAGCCTCTTTACAATGTTAGGAAGTCTATTTATAAGGGGCAGTGATTGAACTACATTGGTGTCAATTGAAGGGGTTCAATAATCCTAAAAAAAGCAAATCTACATACCTTGTCCTGACCACCGACATCCCAGACAGTGAAGCTAATGTTCTTATATTCCACAGTCTCCACATTAAATCCTGATCCAATAAAATTTATTGGTCAGAAACACTCAATCTCACACAGAAAAGACCTGTCGATTTGTCTTACCAATAGTAGGAATGGTGGTGACGATCTCTCCCAGCTTGAGCTTATAAAGAATGGTGGTCTTACCAGCAGCATCAAGACCCACCATCAGTATTCGCATCTCTTTCTTGGCAAACAGACGGCTGAAAAGTTTGGTGAAAGACAGCCCCATTTTTCTCCTTTACAGGATTCTACATTCAGACATCGTCAATATCATGTCACGAACTCCATTAAGAACCCCAAACGTACATTTTTCAGCAAATTCAACAGCTAACGCAATTCTGAAGCAAAGACTGGACATGTTGGTGCTAACTCTCGTGAATGGTGAGCGATCAAAGAAAGACGTATGTGATAAAACAGTCAGTCATGACCAGGGGTCGATATAACATGGGAGCAATGAAGTAATTACATATGGAACTGCGATGCTGAGAGGTAGATACTAAGAAAAGTAGAAATAGTACATGATATAGCTAGATCTAAACAAGTGAAATCTCCCAAACAGTAGTTTCAGACTGGATGGTGTTGGGGTCCACACCCATAAGAGATAGACTTAGAATAGAAGTAGACTTATTGTGGAAGTCTACTTGCTCCCTACTTCTAGTTTATCTAGGATACTCTTAGGGTTTTCTCTTTGTATTCTTCCCTATAAATAAGAGGCTTATGTTATAGGAGAAGAGGCACGTGAGCACGTGAGATCGTGTGCATTGGGCAAAGAGAGAGGAAGAGAAAGAGGGTGGTGTGACTATTGTATTGGGGCGGGCAGAGTAATTTTCTTTGGCTTTCTTAATAAAATTGCTCTGGGATGGACGTAGGCCGGATTGGGGCCGAACCACGTAAATCTGGTGTTCCTTTCTTTGAATTTTCGTGACGCTTTTCCCAACAAGTGGTATCAAAGCCTGGTTCGAGGAGCCGGAGTAGTTTTTCGGGAGAAGCGGAGAAAGTTCGAAACTTTCAAAGTGGTCCGATCTGAGATTGGAGAACACCAGCCTGCAGAGGAGATCGAGACGAAGCCGGCGGTCGAAACCGCGTCGTCAGAATCGCCGGGACGCGCCTCCACGCGTCGCAGGAAGAAGAAAAGGCGCCGCCACGCGTCACACGCGCCCTCACGCGCCGAGCAGAGCCAGGGCGAGTGGGCTTCACTCTCCCCACGCGCCACACGCGCCAGCGACAAGAGCCTGCCACGTGTCCTGTGACGTCAGCATCCACGTCAGCAGTGGGTCCCAGGAGATCTGAGTCGGTAGTGCCACGTCAGCTTTGCCACGTCAGCAGAGAATATTCCTGAGGCATATTCCGGTTTTTTATTTGTTCAGTGTGGTTTTTGTCCGGTTCAGGGGCTTTTAGGCCGGTTTTCGAGCAGGTCAGACCGGTTCCTAAGGTTTTAGGCCATCCCGGATCCATTGGTGCAGTCAGAATTGTGAAATTCGGCCTCGATCAGTGTGAATGATGGCGGAGAATATGATTACCGGTATGATGATGTTGACTGCTGCAAACTACATGAGCTGGAAGCCACGGATGGAGGATATCCTTTATGCAAAGGATATGTATGATCCATTGGAGAACGAGGGAAAGAAACCGGTGGGGATTTACGAGGCAAAGTGGAATAAGATCAACCGGAAGACTATAGGGTTGATTCGACAGTGGATTGGGCCAGAGGTATTCCATCACGTAGCCAAAGTGACGAGCGCTTTTGAATTATGGGAGAAGTTGGAGACAATGTACCAGTCAAAGACTTCGCGGAATAAAGCGCTGCTAATGAGGAGGCTGGTGAATATGAAGCTGCGAGACGAGAAGTCGGTGGCGGAACATACCAGTGAGTTCCAAAACTTGATAAATCAATTGAACAGT
Organism: Myrica gale; assembly: GCA_963930655.1. NCBI lineage: Eukaryota > Viridiplantae > Streptophyta > Magnoliopsida > Fagales > Myricaceae > Myrica > Myrica gale. The sequence goes on from OZ005614.1 coordinate 14,065,549, forward strand.
GTCGAAATGACTTTCGAAAATGAGGTTCAAGCTTTACTGCTTCTGAGTTCCTTGCCGGATAGTTGGGAAACTCTTGTTGTTTCTCTTGGAAATTCAGCACCGAATGGGAAATTGACCATGGAATTGGTCAAAGACGCTCTATTCAGTGAAGAGGCACGAAGGAAGGAGATGGGGACTTATGACTACAGTGGATCACAAGCTCTCATCACAGAAAGAGGCAGAAGAAGCAGCTGGAATACAGGAGGCCGGGATCAATCCAGAGGAAGAGGTCGCAAGATTATCTGCTTCTATTGTGACCAAGAGGGACATATCAAGCGGAACTGTCCAAAGTACAAAGCAGAGAAAGGGAATTCATCAGAAGCCTCGGTGGTGACTGATGATTCCGGCTTCGTGTAGCACACGAAGGTGCTTGGTACCAGCCGGAGGAGATGCAAGAGCAGGGGGAGATACTGTTCTACATGGGTCCGGCTGTACAAGCAGGGGATGCGGGCACCCTATGCGGGGGTGCAGGACACTCGGATGAGAGTGTGGTCGTCTGGTGACAAGGACGAGGTTGGAGTGCCAGTAGAATAAGGTTGCAAGGGGTGGTGAGCAAGGGGAGCAACAGACACCAAGTTGAAGGAAGTTTCTACTGTTGAAAACTCGGGTAGCACTCAACCGAAAGATGTCAGGAACAAATTCTTCTCTTATGGTTATGGAGGGGGAGAATTGTTGGGGTCCACACCCATAAGAGATAGACTTAGAATAGAAATAGACTTATTGTGGAAGTCTACTTGCTCCCTACTTCTAGTTTATCTAGGATACTCTTAGGGTTTTCTCTTTGTATTCTTCCCTATAAATAAGAGGCTTATGTTATAGGAGAAGAGGCACGTGAGCACGTGAGATCGTGTGCATTGGGCAAAGAGAGAGGAAGAGAAAGAGGGTGGTGTGACTATTGTATTGGGGCGGGCAGAGTAATTTTCTTAGGCTTTCTTAATAAAATTGCTCTGGGGTGGACGTAGGCCGGATTGGGGCCGAACCACGTAAATCTGGTGTTCCTTTCTTTGAATTTTCGTGACGCTTTTCCCAACAGATGGTGGTGTGCTCCTTCATGCAGTTGGAGCAAGAAGGTGTCCGGGTGGCAACAGGAGCGCGAGAACGGCAATATGACACAAAACAAGTGTCAGCACCACCTGCTTCCAGGTTCCGTCTGGCCAGCATCAGAACGGGGCTGAAGATCAGATCTAATCGGAAGAACCTGATCTAACAGGCTCCGAACCAACGGCCGAGAACCGGAATTCTCATAGAAACGACATCTAGAACCAAGACAAAAAAGCTACGTGATTTCGAAGGAAAGCATTACAGGCTACGTAATTCCAATCAAGTAGAGCGAGATCCCACCAGAATTTAGAAATTAAACAACGAACAAAACAATTCGATTCATAATCTCATAGGAGAAATGTAGATCAATTTTTTTTGTCTGTTCTTTCTCCTTATTTGTACATGCACGAAATGATCTCGCAACGCAACCACATCAAGATGAAGATCTGAAAGCTAATTAAGGAGCTTGAAAGGGGAAAGATGTAGATACAATCACGCGAGATTTGCAAAATTTTGAGACAAATAGAAATGATACCACCTACCAGACGATGAAAACTGAGATTTACCCGCTCTCCCTCTCCGTGTGCACCGAAATGGAGCTCTGGAGGTGTCAGTGGCAACGATGCTTCCACTGGGAATAAGGGACGTGCTTATATAATAGAACATGGGCGCAGAGGGAGATTTTAAATTGTTTTGGGCTGACTCGGCTGAGTTTTTATTTTATTTTCTGCTTTTTGGATTTTTTTTCTTCATGTTTATACGCTGTACCGATTACTGAGGGTCCGTTTGTCATGTAAAATTTCACAAAATTTTACATCATCTAACAATAAAATATTACAATATAATCTCTCTCTTTCATCAAATCATAACTTTTCACTACAAAAAATATAAAAAATTACATCTTCATTTTTTGACTAAAACTAATACCTAAAATTTTAACACAAAAATTTTACAACACAAACCCACCCTGAGTTGACGTCAGAACTAATATATTAGACATTTACTTTAGTTTACATAATTAATTAATTATTTTTACATTGTACTGTCCTAATATTTACACATCCAGCTCGACATCATATGCTGTTTGTTTTTTTTTGTCAGATTAGGAAGGAATTAACCATGATTTACTATATTTTTACTCAATTAGGTTGAAAATTGGTATAGAACAAACTAACATGTAATTTTCTCTTTTTCTTTTGACTTATTTTATTTTTTAAAATTTTCTAAAATATAATATATGAGTCTTACAGTATAACTTACAATACATGGAAATTAATACTTATAATATTAAATATTATGAACAATTGGACCATTCGGACAACAAATCGAAAAAAATATTTTAAAACTTCTAGAATTAGATAGTACAATTCAAACCCCAAAAATTGGATCTCTATGCAATAGGAGGAGACTGGAGATTTTGTTCCTTATTCTTACTCTGTTCAAAGATTCAACAAGAAGACAAATATACTCGTCTCTATCGAAGATTCCACTCCGGTAGGACTTTTATCGACAAAAAACTATAACTACTGCTTGCTTTTCCTTGGACTTCAATTTGCTTCCAACTCTTTCGTAGTTACACCTAAAGAAAATTGCAACACTTTTCAAATGAAGGTAGATAACAAACCGAGCAATGGCATTTGGAATGATGCTTTGTACGATATGATGCTTATGAATTATGCTTCTTTATTGATTGTTTGGGGAAAAGATGAAGAGAAACAACAAGACTAGTCTTTCCTTTTACGTTTATTCTTCACAATAGAAAAACTTCGAAAACCTAAGCATTCAGTGGGGACAACTGGGAAGGGAACACGAGGGCAGCTAAGCCTTATAGGAGAGGGGGCAAGGTTGGGGTTGTTCAGAAAAGAGACTAGAATCTAGATGCCAATCTGGCGCTAATTGTTTCAACTCTGAACAGTTTAAGTAGCAGAAGACATGTCAGATCGCCCTCCGGACATCCTCTCTGCCGTTTCTCCACGCTCACCTGGAAATCGATTACCAAAGATTAGTTGGGTACATTTTGCGGTGGTCATACAACAAAAGAAATGAAGTATCACGAAATTTTGATCATTCAAAGTGCAGTAAGTTACCGGTTCGAACTCTTATCACGTCTGACACAGGCACCACTGCGCAATAAATGAAAACGTATTACAAATCTGATTGGAAAAGCTGAAGCCATCTCATGACTAATTGAACCCAGAAACTGACTTGTTTCTTTAGGCAACCCAAAAGAACGCCAATCCCCAAATAATCATAACACACATTGATTATAAAACTGAGCAGCAAATAACTTTCTTATAATAGAAAACCCATTACAAGAATCTGGGTTCCACTCTCTAATAGTCGTCATCCAAACAACTTGGCTCTCCTACCTCCCTAGACTTCAAATGCAAGTCACTTCGGAAGCCAGTGTTTTGGACCTATTCTCTAAACGGCAACCATGACCTAGCATAATCTATATATCAGGTTTTTCCTAGAACCTAATACAGGCAATGCATAAAAACAACTTTGGGTGGATGAAAAAGGCCCTGGCAAACATAACTTCACATAAATCACCGCCCAAGAAAGAAAAAATAAAGCTCTATATAATCCATCTTTGGCCTCAGTTTCAATTAAACAGCTTTCATATTTACAGTCATCTGTTAGCTTTTGCATTCAACAACCGGAAATAAAGGAGTCCGCATAAACTCGTCAAAACTAACAAAGAAATTTGAGATCTTACAGAAAATTTTGCCATCACCGATCTCTCCTGTTCTTGCCACGTTGACTATCTGAGCTATTACTGCCTCAACCTAAGAGAGGATGACATGCAAGGATCAATTAGCAACATCATAGTGACCAAGCACCCCATAGATTTTACCTTTTCCTGAGCAGCAATGTGCTAAATACTTAACCTCTAGGGAAATTTAGGTTTACCTCCTAGTTGTTCCAACAAACATAAGCTGAGACTCTTCGTACCTGCTCTTTGCTCACCACAATTTCCATTTTGACTTTAGCAACAAAATTGTCTTCCAAAAATTCAGAGCCTTCAGATTAAAAAACATGAACATAGGAAAGGAAAAAGAAACAGCAATTACTGGCTTCATCAGAAAGAGCAGATAAAAAATCTTCTGAAACCAACCAAAAAGATTCTTTGTTTAGCACTATATAGACAAACAAAAGAAACCCTATAAAAAGAATATCGAGTTAAACAAAAATCTAAACCGAAGTGCAATTACTCGGTTCATGAACCACTTAGTTGTTTTGAATCCGATAGGTTGGAAGCATGCCTTACACATAAAGAAGGGGGTATCAAATTGAGAAAAGGAATTATCTTCATGATAAATAAATCAGAATCAGCAAATCCACTTAGCCCTAATGAATCGAGTATTTAAAACTTATAAAAGACAGACTTACCACCATGCCTTTCTGCAGAACCACCTTGAGCACCAAAGCCCCGAACATCAGATATAGTGACACCACGAATTCCAATTTTCAGCAGAGCCTTTATTTTTCAAGCAAAAAATGAAGATTACTTCCCATCACCGATTAAGAACCTCAGTAACAAATAATAGTCTGGAGGAGTTCCATAATTAGAAAAAAAAAATGGAGTCAAACAGGTTAACAAGATCCAAAGGAAGTAATCTGCAGCCATAATTTTAATTGTTTTGTCATTGTGTCATTTTTGGCAGGCCAGTTGGTGGTAATCACTTCAAGCAATCTCACCCACTTGCATGGCATCAGTTACAGCCACCTTCTATCTGCTGTAGATTGCAATCACCACAAAAAATGGGAAAAAAGAAAAAAACACAAAAGAATAGCATAAGTTCTGGAAGAGCAGTGCTGATCCTTCAACTAAGCAGAATCCGCTTTGACAATAAGGCAGTGACACTGAAGGAAGGATATCACTTGATAGAACTTCATATGGGACCAATAAAACAACCTATATTTGTTATTTGGGTTTGCTATAACAAGACAGGCTGGTACGGGAGGACAAAATTGCAAGGGCAATAAAATGAGGGCTCTACTTGAGATGAAGTATGTATTAATAAGAAGTTTATCTATACGTTATCTTCCTGCCTTTGGCATCCTTCATTATGTGATCTCAAACTGAAGACCTCAACCAAATACCATTACGTCCTCCCCAACTCATCTCATGATGTCGAGTGACACCATTCAAGCCACAGTGAGAGTGGACCTTCCCCTCACCATTTACATGTAATTTATGTAGCTTGTGAACTACTTCAACAAAACATTAACAACAGAAAGCACCGCCAATATTCACTAGATGAGATCTTAGAGGCTTTAAAAGTTATAGCGCCTGAAAAATCCATCTATGTAAACATTCATGGATCTTTACTGAATTTTGATCACGATTTTACAAAGTTTATACCCATGCAAATGCGAAAATGTGATGGAGTATTTATGGCACCGATGGCTATTTGAGGAAAGAGTACTTGCAATTACTACTCAGAGGTCGGACATATCTTCCGCTATCAATTTCTCAAATACCTCAACTGCATCATTTTCCCAAATTTCCATCACAACGCCAACAAAGAAGTGCAACAACTATCTCTAATTACATGGAGTCAAGTTCAAGGTTCATCAAAGCTTACCGAAGAAACCAGCGGAACTCGCCAGGACCTATTTTGACCCAAATTCAGAAGCAAAACAAAGATCACGAGAACACAGTTAGCCATGGCAAACTCAATGAGCTCATTTGAAATACAAAAAGAAAAATGCATTATTATTAATCTGGTAAAAAATTGAAAAACATGCAAGCACGCTTGACAAGGCGCACACACCCCAAGAAACGGATATAATCCTTCACGTGCACCAAACGAAGAACACAATAAACAAAGCAGATTGAGAAACAGAACGCACCTCAGAATAGCTTCCACTTTGTAAAACTTCGAGTCCGGGACATAACCTAAAGGCAAAGCAGAAGTAACTATCGAAACTTCAACAGCGAAGGGAAAATTAACTAAATCTGCGAATTGGGTCCAAAATCTATTAGTATAGTTTCTCCAAAGACTACTATAGAGCATGAGACACACCAGGAGAGCTCTGGGCTCTGATTACTGGCAGAATTGAGGCTTTCCTTGAGATCTTCAGAGTCACATTGAGCTGAGTACGGAGGCGAGAGTCTCCGAAATTTGGGAGGAGGACGGATGAGGACTTTTCCATGAGGGTGAGGGCTTTGGGCTGGGAAGGGAGGGGAGTAAGGGCACCTGGTTTCGCCATAGTGGCCATGGCTTTCACTGGAGCAGGAGCGGGAGCGGGAGCGAGAGCAAATGGTGGGGTAGTGTTCTTGCAGCTTCGCAGTTAAGGCTGGGGGAGGGGAGGTTATATAGGCAAAAAGTTTAAGCGTTACAGTTCGGCTTTGAAATGACGCAGGGGCGACGCTTGGTAGTTGATGGGAGGTGTTGGTTATGAGATCGCGACTACTTTAATGGCAAATTTGACCCCACGGACAATAGCGAAAGGACCAATTAGACCTTCTATTTCCTTACTGCATAAGAGGTCCTACACTGTAGAGGGTAGGAGTGTATGATATTAGGCGGGAGAGTGCTCAAACTTCTTAAAATACTCAATGAAGTGAAGTTGTAACAGAATGGCTGGAGTTGTTAGAGTTCGTAAGTTTTTAGAACAAGAGAGGAGTTGGGTAGGAATCTAACAAAATTTAGTAATACGGTGCACCAGCAAGCTGATAGCTCGATTGACACCCCTTTCCTTGGGGAGTGATCGATCCCGGGGTAGACCCCGCTAGATGCAGGCTTGACCTGCTCCCCACGCCCCATTACCTAGAAAAAAAGTTGTAATACGATGCAAAAGACGCATACCTGAAATGAATATAACTGTTGAAGTCGTTTCTAAATAGAGTCGATCAAGCTTCTTCCCTATACTGATAATGCTAGAAGAAGATCGAGATAAACTTAGGAGGTCTTTATTAATGCCATAGCTGCCTTGCTTTGGGGATCCTCCGTAGAACTACGAATGGAGTTGCTCACGGGGTGGCCGAATGGGCAGCTCAAGTTGGAATTTCGGGAAACATTCATGTGTCCTGCATCTCTTTTGAATTGTTGTCTTCTGACAATCCCCCTTATCCCCCATTTGTATTTCCTTTCATTAGTTTTTATGCTCCGAACTCTGTATTTCCTTTCTAGTTTAGCAAAAAACAAAAAGTTCCCGAAAGGGAGAAACAAATACGGAGGGAAATAGCCGGCAGCTTTAGGCACGTGCGAAGCTCATAGGCCAAAAGCATGGGAAATATATTCAAAAGGGGGCGTCCTCAAACGCGTTGGTGCGACAGAAGTGTTCAAGTGCCACTAGTCGAAGAAAAGTGCGACAGAAGTGTTCAGGTGCCACTAGTCGAAGAAAACAGATCCCGTCATGGACAGATACCCTTACAAGTTTTTTGCTCTGCCGAATCCCAGTCGGGAGCAGCACCGCAAAGGAATGGGAAGATCAGTTGCAAAAAACTGGATCTATCTCCGGTGGAGAACTTGACAAGGTCTTCCGGGTTTATCCATCTCAGCAATCTCCGTCAGGTTCTCAATATAAATGCTCGATTTTGTCTCTGAGACGACGCATTTACTTTGGCTCTCAAGAATTAAAGAGGCTGGACAATGAGGATGTCGGTTGTGAGTGATCTGTGTTGAAGTCCTTCAATAATCCAATCAACCAGGTGATTTCACAGCTGGTGTGAGCTAGTGCCCGAAACTCAACTTCTGCGGAAGATCATGACACGGTAGCTTGCTTCTTTGATCTCCAGCTAACTAGAGAATACCTAAGGTAGATACAAAAACCAGTGACAAATCTTCTGTTTTCTGGACATGCTGCCCAATCTGAATCGCTATAGCCTTTAATCTGCATAGGAGAGTGGGAGGCAAAGAGAATTCCTTGACCTACATACCCCTTTAACTATCTCAAAATCCAATGTGCTATGTGAAGATAAATTTTTGCTGGCTTGACTAAGGACATTGACAGCATATGTAATGATTGTTAAATAGATGAGCTTGCCAATTAATCTTCTGTAACTCGTGGTATCCTCCAGCAAGTCATTAGAAAGATGAGATAACTTATGATTAGGCTCTATTGGGGTTGATACAGTTTTGCAACCAAGGAGTTCAACATCTTTTATATTCTCAAGGGTGTACTTCTTTTGACATAGGTGAATGCCTGTGGCAAACCGTGCAATCTCCAATACTAGGAAGTACTTTCAAGACTCCCAGGACCTTGTTTTTGAATTGAAAATGCGAGTTCGCTTTGATGGACTGAATAACTGCTATATTGGTGCTTCCCACAACAATGTCGTCTACATAGACTAAGAGAGCAATAAACCCTTGATCATCATTCCTCTTAAACAAAGAATCAAACTTCGAATGTTGGAAGCCAATGGAAGTGAGGGAAGAGGAAAACTTGGAGAACCATTGGCGAGATGCTTGCTTGAGACCATACAATGACTTATGTAACCTGCACACCATTTTTCTGCCCTTAACATGCTCTCCTTTAATCTGGAATCTTGGACGCAGTTCTACATATATTTCTTCAGCTAAGTCACCGTGAAGAAAGGCATTGTGAACATCCATCTGTGCCAAGTGCCAATTATAACTTGCTGCTAGTGCTAGAAAAACTATAGATGTTGTGAGTTTTGCTATCGGGCTGAAAATCTCTTGATAATCGAATCCTTCCCTGTCTGTAGTCTTTAGCCACTAGTCTCTCCTTATGCCTCTCAATTGTCTCATCCGAGTTAAGATTAACTTTGTACACATATTTGCAGTCAATCGCTCTTTTTCCCAGAGGTAAAGAAGTGATGCTCCATGTTTGATTAGCCTCCAAAGCATCCAATTCAGCTTTCATTGCATCTCTTCAGTGTTGAGATACCACAAATTCATCATAGGTTTTAGGTTCTGTGGTCATGGCAAGGGAGAGTGCAAAACATGGTGTATCAATTCATGATATACTCCTTATATGGCAAGAATATATATACACCTGAAAATCCTATTCTCTCTTTCTTCTCTTCTGCTTATCAAGATTTGAATCTCTCTTTCCAGTTAGTCGCTTCAATTGTTTTCTGTAATTATTTTAGAGGTGGTAAATATGTAAATCATTAAATGACCTTCTAAAAAAACTGCCCAATTTGCTTGCTTTTCTTGCCAAATTTTCTCGGATTATATACGAAGTAGGGTCCTGGCGGTATAGTTTGAACATGACAGCAATCAGAGCGCCGGTATAAAAGAAGACCGTTTCTTCTGCCTTATGGTGTCCCCTCCTTTCTGGCTTTCAATCTTCTGTAGTTTGGGCCTGAAAAGCCCACCCGTCTGTATTTCTTGGATCTGAGCCTAATTTTCTAAAAAGGAAGAATAAGGTTGAATGGAAAAGGGTCGGATGCTATCCGGGCTTTAGGCCTTGACTCGCCAACGAATTGGACCATCTCGCAACACTGGAGGACTAAACCAAGCGGGCACTGCTAGGACAGTGTCATATCCCTCGTATTCGTATTAGTCTCTAAACTCTCTTTGTAGTAACAGAGATACATAAGAGATGAGATTACAACACGTCCTTAATTAGGGTCTCAAGACTGTAGTATTTTTCATGGGGTGTGTAAAGACTTACGAAAATACAGCGGAAGACTTGTAAAATTTACTCATAAACATTACGGTGAAAATGGAAGTCAAGTTAAAATAGAGATAATAGAAATACTTCAATTACAAAGCATACATCACGCATACATAAGGAAATAGCACACTGCAAACAAATTATTCGTCAGGGTTAGGGATTAGGTAGGATTTTAAGGTCTTTACAAAATCTAGGCTAACAACATATAAGCCTATTTCACTAACTCTATTGTTCAATGTTTATATACAGGCAAGCCAACATTAAACAAAACATAAAACGTCCAAGCCAGTTTTATTTTGGAGTGGTTCTCCCCAAATGGATCGTTCTCGTATGGAAATTTTCTGGCAGCAGATCCTTCGGGATCAGGTAAGGATGATGGTCCACAACAACGTCCAAGCCGCCTGAGACTAAGACTCGGACGTGGATAACTAGAACATGGGTGGGGAGCTCATGGGTGAGAAAAGACACGAATATCGCCATAATCTGTCTTAGCAGTGAACAATAATATAGACGAGGAAACAGGATGAGTCATAAGGACTCGGTAAGGGGGGAAAGGGGGCATGTGATGACAATCATTGGTATAAACAGTGCAAACATATTCAATTAGACAGTTAATGTTTCAAAAATAATACTAGTATAATCATATGTAATATGAATTCCATGCTCATGTATGTAAAAAACCTTTGTATTTGATGTCCCCTATTTCACCCCCAATGACAGGGTTGTGCGTCCAATCTCCCCTGCACTTTAGGACAGTCATAGACATTCAATTGCCTTAGGACGATGGGTAAATGCCCCTATGCCTTCTTGTGAGACCCCGAAAAAAAAAATCAGTATGTACTCTGTTGTAAGCTTAAGGATTTGGTGATTTGTTTTGAATTATTGGAGGCCATGGTATGATCTAAGTTTAATGAGCATTATGAAATTTCAATTGATGAGGTTTGTCTTGAATTAAGTTTCTTTACAAATCTGAATGATGGATGCCATGGTTAGTATGATAAGCATGTGACCCGAAACTAGGTTAAGCCTCCTATGATTGAATTATTGAAGTGAAACCTTGCTGATTAGGGTTCAATATGATGCACAGGTTAGATAATTGAACTAATCATGTTGCTAATTATAATTAAGGGAATGATTAGTGCTTAATGGCTGAATATGAGGGGGTAAGTGGGCCTTATGATATTAGGCCTTAGATCTTATAAGAATTTGGGTTGTTATTGGGCTTTAAACTTATGGTATTGGGCTGCCATAATGTTCATGATATTGGGCTTTAAACTTATGGTATTGGGTTGCCATAATGTTCATGATATTGGGCTTTTAAACTTATGGAATTGGGCTGCCATAATGTTCATGATATTGGGCTTTAAACTTATGGTATTGGGCTGCCATAATGTTCATGATATTGAGCTTTAAACTTATGATTTTGGATTAGTTATACTAATATTCATTAGAGTAATGTACTAATCTTTCATTAGGCCAACTAAGTAACTAAAGTAACTAAGTTAGTTGGGTTGTAACCAGACATTATAAGTGAACTAAGCATGTGTAACCGAACCATACAAGTGAATTAAGCAAGAAACAAACAAAAGAAATAAAGCAAGGAGACATGATTTGATGGATGCAAAAGTTGGCTTTTTATGCTACCAAGAGAGAATCTCCCCTTTGACAGAAAATTTGGCCAAGTTCACTCCACCACTTGTTTTACCTTTCACCTAAGTCACTTTCCCTTTCACTTTTCTCTCCATTGGTCGTGCAACACAAGTGAAAAGGTAGAGAGAAAACCAAGAAAGGGAGAAAGGAGAGAAGCCAAGAGAGAAACCGTGTGAAGGAAGGAGAAGAAGGAAGAAGAAGGAAAAGAAGACGGAGAAGAGGAGAAGAAGCTTTGCAAAGGAAAATAAGGAGAAAGCAAGAGGAGACAACAAGGTATATATTCGGTCCTTATAAAAACCCTTGTTGGCCGAATATTCTCTTGGTTAGATCTTGAGATTTATGCTTTGATTTTTGTTAGATCTTGAACGAGCTAAAGTTTTATAATTTTTGGAGATGTATTGGTATGGTTTTGAAAATTCGGAAGTTGGGCTTAGAGAAATGAGAATTGCTGAGAAAGATTCATTGATACAGATTGAAATTTTGAACCGGATGACATAGATAGGATTCGAATTTCAGCATGAAATTTTATGATTATTTGTATAACCCATATATAAATATTTGGTATCAATTTCAGGATTTTTTTGATATTGTAATAGATCTTTATGAATTTTGGAAGTGATGATTACCGAATTATTTAGGGTATAGTTTGACTCCATCAACAGAGGAAAATATCGATTTTATTGACTAAGTTGTCCAAGGAATTTGGATATCAAATTTTACAGGTGTATAGCTAACATCATAGGGAAGAACATAGTTTAATGTGGGGATTTTAGGGAAATCCGAGATAGGTAAGATATATTTTAGAATCTGACCAATGAATTTCGAATCTAATCATGTTGGACAGATTTAGAGTTTCATTTGTGTTTCCGTTTGAGCGTATTATAATATGTTAAATTTTGTATTGATAGGTGCTAAGTTAGAGGCTTATTTGCTTGAAGATCCAGGTAAGTGGGGTTATTGTGATACCCCTTCCCTAAACTTCTCTAAATTTCCTTAAGTTTCCCTAAATTTCTCAATTTCTCTAATTTCGTTAATTTCTCGTACTTAGCCAATTATTGATTTTGATCGTGATCGTTTCTATTTTCGGTTTCCATGAATTCTTCCATAATCTTGCAGATATCTTAGTATTCCTATTTCTTGATCTAAACATGTGATATTTTTACCTAAGTGCATTTCATTGGCTCACGTGTAACATTTTATAAGTGTTAAAATTTGATTCTTGACACATGACTCATTTCGGCTCTAATTGCCCTAAAGGATTTCGATATGTTCTCTTTCCCTTTTCATTCTCTTGTTTACCTCTAAACTTCAATTTAGTGTCTTACCTCTAAACTTTTATTTAGTATCAATTTTGAATTCTCCATCACCAATCTCGATTTATTTCTTGACTAATTACCTATTTCCTTTTTCTAACATATGCATTGATTAACTTTGTAACTTAACTAATTATTTTGTTAACCTAAGTCTACTTTGATGTCATGTTGGTCCCACTCTCTCTCTCCTCCCTAGGGCACACGGCACACACACGAAAATCTTGGCTTTGTCTTGTTCTCTTTGTCTTTTTCCCTTGTCCTATGTTTTTTGGCCTTTGTTGCATGAATAGTGAGATGCAAAATTGGACCAACCGGGCATGCTTGCTTGTAATCACAATTGATGTGATTTTGAAATGACCTTAGCTTGTGTAAGTATCCCAAATGATTACCTAGGGAATGAGAAGTGTGTCATTTGTCACCAACAGCCATGGTGCCGCCGAAGCCACCCAATCAAGGGAATTGCTTGTGGCAGCCACATTTTGACCAAATGATGGCAAGGTTGGCTATAAAAAGCCAGCCCTTGCGATGTATTCTTCACACCAACAGCCGGCCTCTTAAGCTTGAGAGTGAGTTGAGAGCATTCGGCCAAGAGGGAAAGGAAGGAGAGAAAGGAGAGAAAGAGGAGAGGAAGAAGAGAAGGAAGGTGAAAACTTCCATGCCAAGGTAGGTTGGCAAGGGGTTCGGCCAAGACCTTGAACACTCCCTTGCACCTCTTCTTCTCTATTTCCTCATCATCATTTCTACTTCTTCTTAGCCCTAGATCAGTTTCATTAACCATAGATCTTGTGTTTATAGGAGAACATCAAGAGCTACCCGAGATCACCAAGGTAAGGGATAGAACTTCATGCTTTAGTAAGGGTTTAGGTTCTTGAGTTTTGTGGAGGTTGGATAACATGTTCTCTTGTGTTGAAATGCTCATACATATTTTTGTGCATTAAGTTATGATTCAGTGATGAACATGTTAAGGTTATGTGGTTTTAAAGTTTTGCACAAAGAAAGATTCATGAAGTATAGACACCTTGCATGTTAAGGCTTATGGTGTTGCATGTTGCATTCTTGATTTATGCCATGCATACGTGTTATGAAATGTAAAGTATCAATGAGAACGATGATGGCCAAGAGGCTTTAAAGTATCCCTGATCAAGAGAAGGCCAAATGGGGCCAAAGAAAGGAGCCATGGGCTCAAGGAAAAAGATTATGAAGGATGAGAGCATGGAAAAGATGCATTTTTGCATGTTTCTTAATGATGTTGCAAAAGATCTTATTTGCCTTTAAGTTTCTTGAAGAATCCATATGTTATGTACTCTATGATTTCCTTGATGTTATTATACTAAAATTATTTTTGGTCTAAGGTTTCGAAAAGCTTAAGATTGATTAAAAGCATGAACACCCATCTAGGGCACCTAGGCAAACATAGGTGCTGCCCAAATCGACCCTAAGTTATAGGTTGTATTTTTACATGATAATTTCCATATATAATTTTTGTCTAACATTATGGTCCCTGTAAAAATTTCAGCCCAAAATGATGAAGGAAAAGGTCTAAAATACCCCTGGAGGTCTCTGAGGGCAGATTCGACATTTTGCCTAATTCGTTAGGGTAAAAGGGTCCAAAATGAGAAAATGATTACATGGTTGGATAGAGCACGAAAAATTGATGGGGGATCCAAAATTTGAGTTCAAACCAAGTTGAAACAGGGCCCAAATCACAAGGCCCGTTTAGGAGCCTAAATGGATTTTAGGCCCAATAGCCCTAAAATAGCACAAGGCCCATAACACTTCGGGAATAGACCCAGCAGGGTCTAAAGAGGCCCATTAGGCCTTCAATGGAGTTTAGTGTGTAACATCGTACTAGTTATTACCATAGTTGTTTCAATTGTCGATGATCATTCTTTAAGCGTGTTATGCTTCTTTCAAGTTCATTGTAAATTAATGTGCATTATTTGGATGATATGTTGCATGTATACTTTAATGCTTGGACATGATATGACATTCATAAGAGGAAAAAAAATGTGAGGAACCCCTAAGCCTGCGAGGTGATTCCCCGAATGGTAGTGACGGTACCGGACACTTAGGAGATGTGCAACCCACCACAACAGGAAGTGGGTGGGCTCCTTTATGAACGCTAAGGCGTAATGTTAAGGGTCCTGGTGCTGGAAGCATGAGACAGTCCCATAGAAGGAGAGGGGACGCACAACCCGACTCTGGGGGTGAACAGAGCAGACACCAGGAACTCCTCAAGAACCAATGATGGTGTGATGCATTGCATACTTCAGATTGTTTGTGCTTATACTTATTTTCCTGGAAGTCTGTTCTACATCATGCTTTGATGAATTATATGCACTGTATTTGTTTGATCATGCTTTCCCCACCCCCACCTTACTGAGTCAATAGGACTCACCCTTTCTCTCTTATGTTGTTTTTGCAATACTTGGCGACTTGGGTATTGAAGAATGAAGCTATTCGAGGAAGAGTTGACCTATGATTTCCACCCCTATGTCCTGGTGCTCAAGATTTGGACGTGGGTCTCGGATTCCCTTGGAGTATCAGTGGAGCATGAGGCCTACTGGTTCTTCAGGGAGGCCCAACCCCCATCTCATGTACCCCCACCCCATGTACCCCAATCCCCTGTGTCCCTACCATTCCCTGTACCCCCACTATCTCCATCATCCCCGTTACCCCTATTTGAGGACTTTGGGTTACCAGATGTACCACCTGAGTGGCTGAGGCTCGATTATGTTCCTTCCCCACTGACAGGAGATACTAGTGCATTTCCAAGGTCTGAGCTTATAGATCTTACATCGGACTCGGACGAGGAGGTTTAACATCCTTCTTAGGCTTGTTAGAATGTTTTCTCTAGAGTTTGTTCCTGTGTATCAGGAAGTTTTTGAACTTGTAGCCTTTTTGAAGTCACGGGAGGATGTAGCTCAACTTCTAAAGTTGTCCTTATTATGTCAGGTTTTCAATCTCCTTTGTGATGCTTTTCTCATCTTTTATTTCAAGCTTCATATTTCTACTCATAAAGCTTATGATCCGACACTTTTGACTTATTCGGATTTTATTTCTAACCTTTTGTAAAACGTAGAGTTTTTACCTTATGACCCTTTTTCCAACTTCTCATTACGATTTATACGCTTTCCGCTAAATTCCTTGATAAATCGACTAAGACTCATAACGACATAAGTGCCATAATCCCTGCCTATGTACATACCATTACAATAGGTGAGCCTAGGGGGTAAGTATGAGCACGAGATGTGACAATTATTATGCTAGATTTTCCTAAAAGACCGAGGTGATATTTGAGAAATTGCATGATTTATTAAAAACCCTCGAAGTTTTATGTGCATTATGTTTCTGATAAAATTGTTAAAGATTATAGCATGAAATGTGTAAACCTGCGCCTATTTTTATGTCCAATGATATTCATGATGTTTTCAATATTTAAAACAAAGCTTTTTGATATTTATTGTTATTTTAGATTTGTGCATGATATTTCATGATATTTTCATTGATTGAAATCAAAGGTTTTGGTATTTTTTGTTATTCAAGATTTATGCATGTATTTCATGAAAAGAGGATAAAGATGCAAAGTTCAAAGTGAAGTTTATTTTATGATATATTATGTATTTTCAAACCATGAGGCCCAGAGTTACAGAGACAGTGCATTGGTACCAATTGCAACCCATTGAGTGCACCCATTCTGGAAACTGAATTTTTTTGTAGATTCTTACCAAGTGTACACTTGGACATGACTAAGCCTTAGTAAAGAAGATTCTACCCATAATATTGGCTTAGTTTGGATGATACCCAAACTAGGTAGCAACTGCACAACTCTGTCACGGGGGTAAAATTGGCCCATAGTTATTGCCAAAGAAATTTTCTTATACAGATAGAAATGATTTTATATAGTATTATGTTATATAGATAAAACTGTTTTATTGATAAAGATGTTTTATTGAAATTCTCAAAAACACCTTTCAATAGTTTAGAAAGATTTTAAATATTCTATCTCTTACTGTTACAGTGTGGCTCATGGGATATACACTAGTATAATGATTTTGCTTACTGAGTTGTCGAACTCACCCCCTATTGGTTTCCTTATTTTTCAGATGTTGATCAGGAGCGTGTCGATAGTCAAGATTAGATGACACGTGGGCGGGTAGCTGAGTGATTATTAGAATAAATGTTTGACTCTAGTATGAGTATAAACATGTTTAGATTTGTCTTTGTGTGCTGAAAGAGCTTTTTTATTAAGTTTTATTATTAGATATGCTTAAACCAAAAGTCTATTCGTGTATTGCAAGTTAGCCACCCTCTAGCCTTTGAGGTTTGGGGCGTGACAATATCACAGATATGAAAACTACCCTTACCTCTTTGATCTTCCTTGACCTTTTGATGAACTTTTTGGATTACAAAACCTAAATAGAGTTTGTTCTTAGTATCAATATCAAGATAATAACTTCTAGGATAGCAAAGCTCAAGAAACCTCAACCTTTTACAACCATTCTTCAAAAAATTCTCTTTCTTTTTCATCCTAAGGTCTTCTTTCTCTAGCTCTCTCTTATTCCCTCCTCTCTGAATTTCCGAATGAATGGTGTGGAGATTTCCTTCACAAATGCCTCCTATTTATACTAGTTCTTTACCATGGTCTCCTAGGGTTAATGAATCATATTCTAGGGTTTAGCTAGGTGAAAGCATGATGTCTACCACTAGATTAGCGTGTCTATGCAAGTAAGATAGCTAAATTGGGGGAGGGGGTGACAACTACTTGTAGAAATCCAAGTGTTGCATGGTTTTGCATGAGGTAATGACTGCTAATTAATTGCAATAATTACTTCTAGCAAAACCTAGGGGATGGCCGGTTGTTTGTGAATCATAGCGAGGTGGCTTGGGCTGGGCCGAACGGTGTGTTTTGGAGGCCAAAATTAAAGCTATTTCTAAGCCCAAGCAATTAAATCCTATTTTTTCAAGCCCAAGTGTCCTATTTGTTGTAAAAATTTAAAAAAATAATCCTAGGGTACATGGCTTCTCTAAGATAGTCCTATTGGCTTGGTAATTAAGTAAGTACTACAACCTAAGCAAAAAGTTTGATGAAAAAAATGAGTTTACATAAGTAATTAGGGCTAAAAACATGAAATAATGATGTTCAATATTTTTCAGCAACATCAATTATTATTTAAAAAATTTCAAGACACTAAATGAGTAAAATATGATAATATATTAAAGATCTTGAAAAGATATGAAAGATGATATTTTCTTATAATTTTCGGCTGGGTATTTAAAACTAATTTTAAGGATTATCCCTATTTTTAAAATAAAAGTAAAAAAATAAAAAACAAATAAAATACTATTTATTATAAATTAATTATCAAAACTAAGATAATTAATAATGCTTAGAAGTTCGGGGTATTATAGACAAAATGTCAGAAAATCCCATATTAATTTGGTCCGGGACAACGCAGACATGGTCTCCAATTCCTAAGTGCCTATTCTCAGCCCCATACATGCGCAAGCAAAGACTCCTAGTGATTGCGACAAAAACCGAGATGAATGTTTGCATAGGAGGAATTTCGAATTTAGTCAAGAAGGTAAGATTGTGCATGAGGAGATGAATGTTTGCATAGAAGAAGTGAAAGGTTGTATTGGAGAAGTGAAATCTTGCAATGGTTGGGTGGAAGGGTGTGAGAGAGTGACCAAATTCATCCAACAATAGTAAATGGGTCAACACACAAAAACATAAATGTCTCACTACAAATCTCAAAAAAGAAAACTTTAAAATTTAATAACTCATGCACTCCACCTTGTTTCCTTCTTCTTCTTGCTTGTTACTTGCCTTATGGTTTCTAGCCAAGAGATGGATTCCTTAGTCCATCAGATCCAGAATATGAAATAGGAGGAGTTTCATGATGTTCTTGAATCAGTTTCGTTGGAGGAAGAAAAACGTCTGTTGCTTTCTTTGGTTGCTAAGGTTATCACTAACAAGCCCATTGCATCTTTTGTCATTCATGCTACTCTCAAAATAGCTTGGACTTGCATAAAGGAGTTATTGGTTGAGGAAATAGAATCCAATACATATCTATTCCACTTTCTTCAGAAGGAGGATTGGCCTTTCGTTATGGCCCAATCTCCTTGGAATTTGCGGGGTCAACGTATGGTGTCTAAGCAATGAGAGCTTGAAATGGTGCTCTAGGAAGTGTCCTTTAGGAGGGTGCCTTTCTGGGTGTAGGTTCACGATTTACGTCGAAATCATATGGGAGAAGCCAATGCTAAGTACATTGGCTTGAAACTGGGTAATTTGTTGGCACTAGATTCCAATGAATATTTGGATGCCTCTAAACAGAGTTTCTTGCGCCTTTGTGTGGACTTTGACCTTGCTAAGCCCCTTGTGGCTGGATTTCTGATCCCTCGTTTGGGTCTTTCCACTGCTTGGGTCCACTTCAAATACGAGAAGTTAGCAGACTTTTGTTATGTTTACGATAGACTTTGGTCACACCCAAAACTCCTGCCTTGTAGCTAATTCACATGCTGGTAAGTTTTTGTTCTATTATAAACTGAGAGCTAAACCTATCAGCCTTTGATGGGTTTATGTAGTCCGGGTTGATCTGTCTTCTTGACGAGAGCCTCAAGATGGTGAGGGTAATTATTTTAAGCATGCTTAGAAAGCTATCTTTGCTGGAAGCAGTAGCCCTGATAGGGATCTCAACCTAGACTCCTAACCAATGCCTATACTTCTCACAAGTAAATGACTCACCTAAAAATGGTTAGTGAACTACTCCCAAGCGTAGGAGGTTGTGAAGTAATACTAGGAAAGTCCTAGATCATCTCCACAAAGAACGATGTGTTCAATTTTTCATTCTGACCACCATTACAATAAAAGAAAACTATGTTCTATTTACAATTAAAATGATATTTACAAAGGGAATGGTCGGGTTCTTGGATATCATCCATAATTACTGAGGATTTTAAGTTATGATCAATGTAAATGCTAAAAGATTAATAAAGATCTAACAAGAAAAACATGATATTAAACGTAGCATGAGATGAAGTTGAAACTAGATAAAATCAAGTAGTTGTCGAGTAAACATCGCTTGACATTAATCCACGTCTTCCAATAAAGTGATCGAATCCATGGACGTGTGATAAATGATGAAGATTATCCTTGCTTGAAAAGCTAAGTCAAATACCAACATCATCTAGCCCAATCACCAAAGAAAATACTTAATACCATGGTTTCCTACTCTAAGAGACATTTCATCGAACACTTTGTACCCAATCTTTAGCTGCCCAAAATCCATTCATACCCATACTCAATCCAACTAACAAAAATTAACAATCACTATTCTGACATTAAAGAAGTGAAATGAAAACATAACATAACAGCAGATCATCCGAAGAAAGCAAAATCTAAATCTGAAATATAAATGGAAGAGAGCATTCAATCTAAACAAAATCTAAATCTGAAATGTAAATGCAACAAAAGAAGAAGAGAAAAACACTCGGTCTCTAAATGAAGAAATGCAACAAAAGAAGGAAAGGAAGCACTCGGTCTCCCTAGGAGCAGCAACGAAAAGCAACCAAAAATCCCCCTTGATAGCAATGAAAAGCAACCAAAAAGCCCCCTTGGCAGCAAGGAAAAACCTTTGGGAGGCTCAGCAGCAAGAGAGCATTTTGTCTTGGCTCAGCAGCAACGAAAGGCAATGAAAAAATCAACGAAAAGCAACCAACGGCAACCAAAAACATTAGGTCTCCTAGGGAGCAGCAGCAAAAAGCAACGAAAAGCAACCCCCCCAAAAGCCACTTGGTCTCCTCTTCCGTAGATGCCAAATGCTCACCATTTTCTTTTTGTTTTCGGCCTCCCTCTCTCTTTGACACTTCCATGAGCTCACTTCATCTCCATTGTTCATATGCAATACGTAAAAAAAGAGAGAAGTCAAGTTTATAGAAAATATTCGAATTGTATTTATGAAAAGGGAAACATGGTGAGAGGAGAGAAAACAAATAATGTTTGTTTCCTTAAATTGACTAAATTACACTTGCTTTTGTCAAAATTAACAATTCGCCCTACTAATGCCCAAAACATAATTTTCTCATTTTCTAGTGGAAATGGTGTAATTTTAAAAATTTCTCAAGTGATTAATTAACAAAATTGTGACACAATCAAGAAAGACTTGAGTACTCGTGTTTAGGCCACGCTTCAAATTGATACTCCTTGACAGACCCAGTGAGGTACAAAAGAGCAATATAGCTCGAGGATAGAAACAAAAAGAAGAGAAAGATGTTTTTGGTATAAAAAGAAAAATTGAGACTCCTTGACCGACCCAGTGTAAGTCAAGTCTCACATGTGTGAATAGTGTTTGGCCTAACTCCAAACACTATAATACCCATGCTAGTCCAAGTGTCAGGCCTAACTCCGAACATCGAAGATTAAGGCTCAAAGGCCAAAAAGCTCACTTGGACACCTCTATATCAATTAGATAAATATTTAATGGATGCTTACAAAGCATGTCATGGAGGAAAGAATTGATTGGGCGACAAGGGTCTTTCTTTTTACAAGGAAAGAATTGATTGCCACACAATCAATCCTCCAAGATCCTATTGAGGTTAGAATGAAAGATCATGTAAAGATCTTGCCTTTTCCTAAAGACTAGCCAAAATAAGGAAAAATCAATCAAATATTGACTGTCCACTAATTTAGGACATGTGGCCGACCATAAGCTTTCATATAGGGAGCAAAGCTAATTGCCACATGCCTTAAAGACAGGAACTTCAATCAATGAGCAATCTTTTCAAATAGGACCAAGATTTTTCCTTAATTGAATCTCACCAACATGATAATGTTTGAGAATCAAAAGCAATAAACATAACGCTCCTAATAAAGGAGGATTTGACCGTATAGGGATCCCATATGCGGTTTACCCTATATGGTACCTCCTAGCCACTTGTGGTGGTTACCGCCGCTTCTCCACCAGCTTGTAGGGTGGTGATATCTAAACGATCACCAAGTCCTCTTGAGTCTTTTGAAATCAATATCCTATGTGCTCCTCCGTGCGCCGCCGTGTCCGGTGGTCGTGTGGTGGTGCTACCAATTAACTTCTCTTGGTCTCGGGATCCATCTTGCATCAATTGCCCATGTACACTTGGTTATGCCGTCAAGGCTGGTGGCCATGAGGTGGTGCTATCAATGTGCTACATTAAGCTCCAGGAACCTCCTTGCATCGGCTCCCCATGCACCTTTAGTTGCGCCGCCACGACTGATAGTCTTGTTGTGGCACCTTCGTTGTGCTTTTCAAGTCCTTCTGAGTCGTTGTGCATTGCCTCTCAATAGGCTTCTCCTAAGCCATGTCGAGGCTTATGGCCTTGCTAACCCTTGTCTTGTCCTGGCAATGTCGTGGAGCATGCCAATGTGCTCCTAGGTGTGTCATGGCTTGGGCCATGGCATGTCATGGGCGTGTCAAATGTCTTGACAAGCCTCGCCTAGCCTAGGTCTTGAGCTGAGGTCTTGTCATTCCCCCTCACTTGAAGATTATCCTTGCCCTTAAGGATATAATTTAGACTACATTTTCCATCTTCCACATCATAGGGATTATCCTTGCCTTGCGCTTCACACGCCTCATCCTCTCTCATGCATGAATCAGAGAGCATCTTCTTCAACCTCTATCAATCTTTCTCTTTCCAAAATTGATGTTGCCCTTAAGGTCCATGCAATATGTCTTTTTCGCTTGACCTTATTTTTTCCATTTTGTTTCTCTATTGTTGGTGGCTTCAAGGAACATATGCTTGATCTCCAACTCTTCTTGCCCAAATTGACAACTTGGAAGACTTGAAGTTCTTAGCAACCCCGCTACACACTGTCCAAACCATGGGAAGTTCTTCCACCTTTGGCTGTGTCTTCATTTCCTCAATCTTCCACCTGATGTCTGCTACCTCTTTTGCTTCTATGGATGCTATGGTTTCCATTTGTTCTCCCCACCATGGGTTAGGAATTCCATAACCATGGTTCCGTAGTCAATAAGGGCCTTTTCAATGTTTCTCAACCAAGCATTGCCCAAGATTGCATCTAGATCCACCATGTCTAGCACATGTAAGTCAACCTTTATCTTGACTTCTTGGACTTCCATGCTAACTTAACGTGTCACCCAAAGACACTTCTTGTGGTCTCAACCGGTGATCTCCACATCTAAGGGCCTACAACCCTCTCCAACCAACCCAAGACTAGCAATAATGTGGGAAATTCCATGTTGCTAACCTCGGCCTTACACTGCACCAACAAAGATTCTTCTAGCTTATTCACCATATTGGTGCTTTGATCATTTCTTCAATCTTACTTTTGGCAAAGTGGTCACGTTTTCCTCCAAAGAAGATTCTCCTAGCCCATTCATCATGTTAGTACTAAGCTCGTCTTCTTGACTTATTTCTTCTTCTTCTTCATTGCCACTCCTGATTTCCATTGGCTCCTGCTCCTTAATTTCTTCAATTGATTCAACGTATGGTTTATCACCAACGAGTAGGTACTCCTTTGCTTCTGATTGGGATTGCTCAATGATTGCCTCATTGCCTTGAGCCTTTTTTGATGCCATGGCTTGCATTGGTTTGATACCATTGCATACCAACCGCTCCTCCAATGGACTCATCTTGGACTTGTAGGCCTCCTCCACGTAGGCTTGGTCCGTTGGTCATCATAAGTAAACATAGGTGATGATCCAAAGTAAAGCAAGAAGTCCTTCTTGAATGCAGTCCATCCAAGCCTTTGCTCCTCCTTCTCATACTGAGCCTCGATCTTTTGCTACCATTGGTAAGCTATCCTCTCTAATAAGAAATAGATCACAAATACTATATCTTCTCTTACGATCTTGTTGATCTCGAAGTAACGGGTTGCCTTTTCTAGCCATTCATGGGGATCTCCTCCACTATACATTGGTATTTCAACCTTTGGCCTTTGGTCATAAACCCTACCGCTTCTATGCTCCTTGAAGTCATCCTCTTCGAGATGTCTTCTATGATTTCCCCTTGGTGGTATATCTTCTCTTCTTTTCGGCTCATCTTCATTTATTGCTCGGCCATAATCATCACATTGGCCATGTCTTCTATTGGGTCCATCCTTCGATGGAGTCTCCTTACACCTTCCATGCTATACTCATCTCTATGGTGTCTTCTAGCACCTCTCATGTCGCTTTCAACTCCACCATAATGAGATCCTTGCAACAATTTCTCCACCACGCTATTCTCGTGCTCTACACGACCTCCATGTCTTTGTGGTTGTGTTCGTAGTTGCCTTTCTTCTCTGATTGTGCTAGTCGCATAGGTGTCACGACTATATAACCTTCCATAACTTTGGTGAATTGATTCTCTAACGAATCTTTCCATAGCCACAAGATCTCAATAACCAAGATCTTCACCAAATCAACCACTAAAAACTCTCCAAAAGAATCAAGTCAAAACAATTCTTGGATGGAAAGAATTGCCTTGGCCAAATCCTTCACTTCCAAGGAAACCTTGAACACTTATGAAAAGAAAATTCTTTCCAAAACCTCCAAATCTTCCCTTGTCCCGCCCCGAACACTAATCCGAATGGGGCTAATGACAGCTGTGAGAGCTCACCAATGGTAGTGGAAGATAAAGTAACTATATCACATGACACGATAGAGAAAAATTTAAAAATCTAATCTTTAGACAATAACTCAAAGCAATAAGTTATGATTATATCATAGTTCAAAATATAAGTTACTTAGAGTATTAAGTTGGTCTCGTAGCCTGAATAGGCCATCACAACATCACTAGGGAGGTTATACAAAAATTAGGGATCTATATGTACTGCGAATCAGGGGAGTACACCCTCGTTAGCCCCCTCCTCAGGTTCTAGATTCTTCTCATAAGTTCTTTCACCTAGAACATCATCTGGAATGATACAGTTGAAAATCCTTTGAGTTGAAAGACTCGGTAACTATGATTAATGAATTGCAAAATGCATGACTTGAAGCATGATCACGAATGACAGATATATATATATATGTATGTATGTAAAAAATAAATGCATGTTTATGTATGAGACTCTTGTACATGAAAATTAGATTAAAAGTTTTTTCATGTTTATTTGGGCTACTTCTATCGCTCTATTTACCCCTGAAGTCAAGGTTGTGCATTTCCTTTGGATCTGTTCCCCTTTCCCTTGGGAACATGTCAATTAGTTGAGCTAGCCCTTGATGTGGCCCCAGGCCTAATGGATAGACATGACCCGTAGAGGTCTACAAATTCTCGCATTCATCCTTCAGTGTGGTTGCACATACCTCGAGGTTTACCCATCCTTCTCGCACCCGTCCTTTGGAGTGGGTGCCCTTAGGAGTCATCCATCCTTCGGAGTGGATGCACCTTTCATATTTAGGTACGGTACCAACCATTCTATTTAGTCCCATAACATTTCATAACATAACATCTTAATTCATTTGCATAAAATTTCCCTTTCATCCTTTTGAGAAAATCAATGCAAATGCTCATGACTTCCTCAATGACAAATATTCATGTTGCGTATCATTCCAGTTTTCAAAAAATAATTTTTCACTTACCTTTATCCACTCGAGCTTGTGGTGGTACCTTGCCTATAAGTGAGTCATACTAATATCGTCACTTAAATAATTTAGAGATTCACTTGATGTAACAAATAATCCTTCATTTCAAAATAAACATATCATACTAACTCACACATATTTCTTTAATAACCAGCCGTGGTTCTACAATATAAAACTCTATTTTAAAGTTTCTAAACCCCTTCAATTTTGATGTCAAAATGATCCTTACACTTGATGTTATAACATATTAAAATTTCAGTTAATTTAGAGCACATTTGCCACTTAAAAGATTTATTTGAAAATGCAAGTTGCTGAGGGCGTCCAAGATGATAGCATCGACGTCTCCAACTTCAACAACATAGCTTCAAATTGCACGAAATTACTTTTCAATTTTTCTATATTATATAATTAAATTTGAAGAAAAGACGCATAAAAATCAAAACTAATTTACCTTTTTCAAAAATATTTCGTAACAGATAAAAATCCAAGAGCAAACTGTACTGTTATTTCCCGCTTGACCTTCGATTTTCAAAACACCATAATTTAATCAATACACATCTAAATCACACGAAATTTATCTTAAAATGTTACTATTTCCTTAAATTCGAATTCAAGACCAAATTCATAAAAATTGGACTAAAAATGGTCACTTAAAAATTACTTTGAATGAACAAGAAATCTGGGACATGTAAGGTTGGTGACAGCTGGACGTCTGAACTTTAAAAATCCATAACTTGCCCAATATTTATCGGAATTACGTGAAGTATGGTTAAAATTTTTGTATTTCATAGGCCTATAACCAAAATTCTCTCAAAGATCAAAAGATTAAATAAATCACATCAATACTTACTCCTAATTTGACCTTTATGATATGCAGAAAATAATTTTCAGCATGCACTAGTTTGATTATTTGCTCTTTAATTTCAACAATTTATTGGTTATATAACTTCCTTATCACCTTGAAGCAACCATTGGACACAAAATAGCTTAGCAACATAGCAAGTTCCAGCATTAATCGACTTAGTAACTCTATACTTTGATAGTTTTTCTGCAGAATATTCCAAAACTCCATTCACTCATTTTAGATTGATTAAATGGCAGCGATTGCCTTCCTAATAGTCTCCCTAGCACCAACTATAGCTGATCAGATTTATATCTAACCATGTTTAATACAAAATAGAGAAGACAACCAAAATTTACGCTGAAAACTAAAAGTTTCCATTGATTAGCATTCTGCACTAAAATTCCAGCAACATGCCCAAAAATATCCTACTGATCTCTTTATTTTCAATCACAACATCTTCTCATAACTCGTAAAATGCAAAACACCATCTCTGCAGAAACTAAAAACTCTCCACATTAACATTTTGCACTAACATTCTATTTTCAACCAATTAAATGAGAACATAATAGTTTGCATGCGTCCAATAACTAGAACCCAACAATCAACATATATATTAATTTCATGGTTTTATACCCTACACTTCCTTTTAGATATAAATCAAACCTTCATCCTACAATTTATTTAACAATTGTATACTTTTTCCACATATATATTAATTTCATGGTTTTACTCAAAGACAAACAAAAGTGAGTAGCGTAATTGACACAAAAAAATGATATTCATAGCTAGATACTAATTAATTGCTTGGACAAGAAATATTTAACACTATTAAAATTCGTAAACAGATATAACATTTAAATTATTAATAAAGATGAACAAAAAAGTGCTTAAGGAAAATTTTACCTTAGACATAATTTTAAATCAAATCAACCACACACTTTTTTTCTCAATAATTCAAGATAGTACAAAAACTTAAAGAGACAAAAGGTAAATTTTTAATGTCTAAACTAACAAGGAAGGAAACATAAACCGATCGATGCTACTAATTTCTAAGTCGGGGTCTCACATCCTCTTACTCGAAATTTCCAATGTAATCCACAAATCCTCCTGCAAATCTTTAGAATATCTCCAAGGAAAAATCTCCTATAAACTCTTGAATATTTCCCAAAAAATAATTCAATCAAATGAAATCTTGAAACAACACTTATGGTAAGTGAAATTCTAAGGAATCAATCAATCTCCTTAATTTAAGGAAATCTCCTCAAAGAATCCTTCAAATTCGGCCCCCTTAAGGAATTAAATCAAGGCAATCCAATTAAGGAAATAATTGCCTTAACCAATTTCTCCAAGGTCTTCAAGCTGCTGCTCACCTTATATGGAAATAAATCACTATCTTTCAAATCTTCTCCAATCCGAAGTCTTCAAGGAAACCTTGAAGAAATCTGCACCAAATCTCCAAAAAGTCTCCAATCCAATCTCTCCACCAATAGACTCCAAATCTGGCCTCCAATGTTGCCAAATTTGAATCTCCACACACGCACACTCCACAAAATTTGGCCAACCCCTGGATAACCACCTAACCAAAATTCTCACACTCACACTCTTACCAAAAATCCAATAGAATTCTAAGAGAATAACCTAATCACTCAAGTTGAATCTTGAAACCTCTCAACCAAATTAATCCGAGTACCTCACTTTGAAACTTCCCTCAAGAGACACCTGAGCGAAAGCCTCTCAATAAAAGCACCAAAATTGATAGGGACCCTTGCCTAGACCCCTAGCCAATGCAAGTAAGGATTTGCGAGTACTCCTATTTAGCCCATGCCTCAAATTGATACTCCTTTACCGACCCAGTGAGGAACAAAAGAGCAATATAGCTTGAGTATAGGAACAAAAAGAAAATAAAGATATTTTTGGTATTTTAATTTATCGAAAGATAAATTAAAATAAATATGGACGGTTGAAAAATGGATGAAAAGATGGATAAGCAAGTCTAAGCTCGAATGGATTAGCATCCAAAGCAAAGTTAAAACCCGACATTTCTGATAAGCCTCGGCTAGCCTAGGTCTTAAGCTGGGGTCTTGTCAAGCCCACCGGTGTAGTCATCCATGAAGGATCACAGAGCCATTCCTGATATAGCCCTTCAACTGTGTACTCCCAGTATGGCTGGCTTTAGGGGCACAGAAGGCGATAAGTCTTGTTAGAAAACAATCTTCTACCTGTTTGTAGTCCCGAATTGGCAAAAAGATTGGTTCTAGTACCCTCCCAACTGGCTGGCCCACTAGCCCTTCTCAAGGGTCTGATTCTCCTTATGAACAACAGTTAATTTCCTCTCCTAGATCTTTAGATGGTCCTCTTGATGGGCCCATTGTCCCTCTGCTCCCCTACAAAAGGTTGATGATTGCCATTTGGGTGTAGTTAGTAAGTTCAAGATGAGATTTTTGAGTCCTCCTCCTGGCCCCCTTCAGATTGGTTATGGTCGTGTCCCTCTTTGAGTAAAACAGAGACCCTCTTTTCTGAGGCTCAGCTGCGTATGCCTAAGAGAAAATTGACTCTTCCTCTAAAGATTATGCTAGCAAACGAGGTGTTTCGCCGATATGATCTTGCAGAGTTTCCCCACGAAATAGATACTTCAGAACTGGAAGATCACATAAACATGACTGCTTTTAAGGCTTGACACAACAAGATTGCTTTGCAAAGGCATCAATCCCCAAGGAAATATTTGCTGGTTGATTCTGACCTGGATTCGGCTATGGAGTCTTCTTCGAAGGAGATACATACCCTTTCATTCAAAATGGGTTTGTAGGTGGGCCTTATGCCACCTCGAGTTGATCAATGAGGGGTTTGTATTAGAACTGCCGTGAAATAGGTCGGGTGGCGGCACTTCGTGAGCTTCGGTCGTTGGAAAGGAATTTTTCTTTGGACTTTGTATGCCTTGTTGAAACTAAAATTGTGGATGTTCAGAGCTCTTTGAATCATGTTGGTTTTTTCAATCTTGTTGATTTCCCTCCGGATGGCCACCGTGCTGGTATTGTTTTTGCTTGAAGGGGTGGATGTTGAACTTATTTCAACTACCCCCAACTCTATCAATTTGCTGGCGTATTCGGATCCATCTAATATCCCATAGTTAATTTCTTGTGGCCCCACTAGGTGACATCAGCGGGAAGCTTTCTGATGTGGTTGATATTTTGGCAAACTCATTTGGTGGCCCTTGGTTATGTATTGGTGACTTTAATTGATTGATTGCTGATTGAGAAAGCAGGGGGTCTTTCGCTAGCTTCTTCTTTTTCAAACTCGTTGCAGTCTCTCATTAACTCTCATGGCCTAATTGATTTAGGCTTCAGCGGGTCTTTGTTTACTTGGTCTAATAATCGGAATGGGTTGGCGAACATCAGGGAGAGACTTGACCATGGTCTAGACAATAGTGCTTGGCATACCCTATTTCCTTGCATTATGATTTCTCACTTGGTTCGTTCATATTCTGATCATTCCCCTCTATTGTTGGCTATAGTTGGGGGAGCTCCTCATCTAAAAAAGTCGTTTTGCTTTTAATATTTTTGGCTCAAAGATGCTAAATGTGAAGATGTGGTGAATCGCCACTGGAATGTTGCTTCTGTTTGATCTCTCTTGTATTCTTTTTGGTCTCAAACATCTTCATAGCAAGACCTTCAATATCTTGAAGCTCAGAAAAATCATCATTTCTTCTAAAATCTCTAATATAGGTATTAAGCTGATTTTTAAGTATCAAATGATCATCTACTATGAAATCTTCTTGATAAACCTCAGCAAGATGACGTAACTTAGCATGATCAAACACTAAGAATAAATTTTTTGGATCAAGACATGCTACACAAAGAAGTAACTCCGTACTAGCTTCTGTGAACCGATTATTCATCTCCTGAATGATCAAATCAATAACTTGGCAAAACACTTCCACACGAAAATGATAAAAATAAATAATAGTTTGCCCTCCACTCCTGGAACCACATCTTTCATTTCTTGCAACTGTTCCTTCACAACTAAAACCAAACTCATTGCATTAACAATGTCTTGATCTTTTCACTGTAAGGCTTGTGACAATTCGTTTGTAATTCCCACTAAATTCCTCAACAGATGCATAGTGAATACAAACTCAAACCTTTCCATCTTATCCATTAAACTCATAGTCATTAATCTTTGCTACGAGAGAGTATCATCATCTTTTATGTGTTCAAACACTTCCAATACTAATGACCACATTGTGAAGAGACGAATTATTGTAAGGTGGTATGAACCCCAACGAGTGACACCTAAAATATGACAGGAATTATAAAACTACACACAAATAAAAAACTAAATAGTCTATTAATATTATAATGAAATATTGTAATGATCTGGTCATGCGAGACTGGTTTCTTGATTTTTGCCCCTTCCACTATAAATCTCTCATTTGTCCAACCGCTCAACTATCTTCTCATGACAACTTTGCCAAAGAACATTTTTCCTTTTACATGACGCTCCGACCATATTCACAATCAAGGAAGTATAATTTAAAAAATATCAACTTGAATGTTATTCTTTGCAATACCCACAATAGTCAATTGAAGTTGGTGAGCAAAACAAATGATATATATAGCAGAAGGATTGCCTCTCAAAATTAGTGACTTCAACCCATTGAGCTCGCCTCGCATGTTTGATGCCCCATCATACCCTTGACCTCTCAATCTAGATATTGACAACCCATGTCTTGCAAACAATTTTCTATAGATTCAGAGCAAGCATCAGGAACATGTTCCACACCAAGAAACCTTTCAATCATCTGTCTACATATGTTCACATATCTCAAAACCACTGTTATTTGCTCCTTCACTGATTTATCTCGAGACTCATCAACCATAAGAGAATAAAATCCAACTCCAATTTCTTTAATGATGACAAGTGAGGTCTGAGCTGCACAAGCACTCGCTATTTCCTTTTGAATGTTTGGAGCAGTCATTTGGTTGTTTTCAGGAGCATTAGTGTTAAGTATATTAGCAATCTATTCATCACGTTGGCAAAACACGTTCAGAAGCTCAAGAAAATTGTCCTTCCTTATTGAACTCTCAGACTCGTCATGACCACGAAAATCTAATCCTTGCCCCAAAAGATAACGAACGACATCTAAAACCGCCGTTAAACGAATGCGATAAGCATTCTCTTGATCTTGCATGTGTGCGGATAACATGTGTGACACACTTTATCCCTGATTTTCTAGTGTTTCACATTGTATTCTAGATTCATTGTGAGCACTATCATGTGCACCAACATGTTTACCAAAAACTTTTATTGCCTTTTTCCAATTGCTAAATCTCGTAGATGTAAACTTATCTCCCCAGGACTTCCCTCATCCAGGTCGCCTAAACAGATAATACCACAAGCAATATGTTTCATCATTTGATATACTATAGTCCAACCAATTAAAATCGTTAAACCATACCTCCTTAAAACCCCTCATTTCTTGCCCGTATTGCTTCTTAGGAAAATCATAGCCATGGGGTTGAAAAAGACCTTTGATCAAGTATTCCCTACAAACTTGATCCTTAATCCCAACATCATATTCTTCAATGGGTTTACGTAACCCTGGGTCAGCAATAATATCATCCGGGCTAAACATAATGCGAGGCCTTTTTGAACTAATATCTCTTTCAGAATTAAAAGACGCGTTAGAAGTATTAGATGACTCTACGCTGCGTGACTTTCTTATCACAGACTTATCCATTATTTAAATAAAATAAAACAAAACAAAGTGAAGACAATCAATCAATTGGATCACAACTTAAAAATCCAAATTCCAATATAATTAATTCCAATCAAATTAATTAAAAATGATACTACTAAAAAATCCCCAATTTCAGAATTTGTCAAAATCCCTATTTCAAATCTAAATTACAATCTAATTACATTGTATTCAATTGATATTCCAGTCAAATTAATTAAAAAAAGATACTACTAAAAAAAACTTCAATTTCACAAAAATGTCAAAATCTCTAATTCAAATCCAAATTACAATCTAATTACATTGCATTCAATTAATATTACAATCAAATTATTCAAAAATAAAAAAAATTTCACAGACCAATTCAAATAAACAGTTTCACAAATTACAATCTCATCCTCCAACAATTTCATGAACCACAAATATCCAAACCAATTCAATCTCATCCTCCAACAATGTCACAAACCACAAATATCAAAACTAATTCAATCTCATCCTTCAACAGTCCAAAAATTTCACAAATCACAAAATTCCAAACCCTAATTTGGGCAAAAATCAAGTTGCTATGTTTGGGCAAAAATCAAGTTGTTACCCTTATTTTTCAATCCAATAATTTAAGACCCATAACTTTTAAAACCTATCAATCTTCGCCCCCGTCTAAATTAGACGTTAAATCAGACTGAAAAGTATGAAAAATGACCAAAATGCCCCTAAAAATAAAATTACAAAAAATTCATTAAAAATAAAATATTTTTTTAAAATTACTATTTTTAAATAAAACTATGCTGAAACTCTATTTCAATATTATATTTATTTCTTAAATTTATATTTATTTATTTGTTATAATTTAGCCTTGGAGGGGCATTTCGGTCATTTTGCATGAATTTCTGTCGGACTTAACGTCTGATTTAGACGGGGGCAAAGATTGATAGGTCTTGAAAGTTATGGGTCATAAATTATTGGATTGAAAAATAAGGGTAGCAACTTGTTTTTTGCCCAAACATAGGGGGCTAACTACGAGTTTACCCCTTTTTTATTGATTTTTTTTTATCAAAGGTATTGTATATTTTATTAAAATTTCTTAAAAAAGTGTTAAATTTTGTAAAATAATTTTTAGAGTTTTGTAAAACATTGTTCCAACCAAGGCACACTTATCAATAAAATATAGGAAAATTTTTGAGAGTTAAGAAATTATCTGTCATTTTTTTATAGAAAAAATTATCTTTCAAAATCAGTTTTACATTATCCGTATTTTTATGATTAATTTTGTATTCTATAAATTGGGAAATATTTTTCTTCCAAAAATCCAGAAATAATTGGAGCTACGTGAACTTTAACACTTTGTATTTGAAAAAGCCAGAAAAGCCTTTGTATTTCAGAAAATTGGAAAATAATTTCTGTATAAAATATAATAACTGTTTATATTATTAAAACAAAAGTAGACTGACCTCATTTGAAAAATCTAGCCTTAGACCGGCTGTGCGGGACTATTCTTCTTTCTACCACTAAATACATACTTGAATAAAGGTTACTACATTAATTATATATATATATAAGAGATGGAGTTGGCTTACGAAAAAATATTATATAATCTATATTTCTCTCTCTCTCTCAGTTCTGCAGGATTGTATTCTTAGGTGAGCTGTTGTATCATTCATGTCCATCTCTTTCTTTATATGTTCATACTAGAAGGTTTTGATTATATGACAGACTTTTCAGTTTCCAGTATGTCTCCTCAAAGGTTTTTTTAATCGCGCTTCTACTAATCCTAAACATTGTTTAAAAGCTGTACGTGTCACCATATAAACAGATTATTGTTATGCTATATGGAGCCTGATTTTCTATATCCGATCAGGACAATACCCTAACTAATAAGAGCGTGTATGGTTTAAGACAGGGGAGACACGGAGGCCTAGGCTGATAGGGTAACCGGAGACATCTCCCCGTATGCCTGAATGCTCGGGATGATCGAGACCTGTATGCTTGTATGCCCGAGATGACTGGGGACAAGCCTGGCAGGCATTGTATACCCAGCTAACTTCCAAGCGCTGCGATAACCCAGGATGTTCTGTATGCCCGGGGTATTTTTTGGTCAGGTGGGGCCTCAAGTCCTATATATGTGGCGCTTAGGGTTAGGTTTTTAATTTAATCAGAAAAAATTTGTCTTTTGCGCCATCCAAGAAATTACTAATGCATCTTTGTACTTTGTTCACAATAGTGGAATCTCTGCAACTCTGTGGACGTACCTTATATTGAGGGAACCACGTATATCTTGTGTCATGTGCTTTATTATTTCATTATTTTTTGTTTCTCATGTTATTCCGCAAGTAGGGGATCGTATTTTTCCCCATCGGAGTCAGGTTAGGCTCGGGGCAGAAACGATGACGGAAGAAGAAAAGATAGGTATTGAGAAGTTTGACAGCATAGATTTTGGTTAATAGAAGATGTAGATTGAAGACTATCTGTATGGCAGGAAACTACATCTGCCTCTATTGGGGGAGTAACCAGAAGACATGGAGGACGACATGTGGGCCCTGCTTGATCGACATGTGCTGGGTGTTGTTCGATTGACTTTGTCGAGGTTAGTAGCGCACAACGTTGTGAAGGAGAAGACCACGGTAGGTCTCATGGCGGCTTTAGCAGGTATGTATGAAAAGCCTTCTGCTAACAACAAGGTGCACATCATGAAGAAGCTATTTAACCAGAAGATAGCAGAAGGTACCTCTGTTGCGCAACATCTCAATGAGTTCCACACGATCACGAATCAGTTGTCCTCAGTGGAGATCGATTTTGACGATGAAATTCGGGCACTGATTGTGTTGGCGTCTTTGCGAAACAGTTGGGAGGCGATGAGGACGGTAGTAAGCAATTTCGCCGGGAAAAATAAACTCAAGTACGAAGATATCGTAGATCTTGTTCTGGGTGAGGAGTTTCAAAGAAGAGATTATGGTGAGATCTCAACCTCTAGTGCTGCTCTAAACCTTGAGACGAGAGGTAGAGATAATGAGAGAAACTCTGGCCGTGGGAGGTCAAAATCAAGGAAAGGTGGAAGAAGCAGTTCGAAGTCGGGTCAACGGTCAAAGTGCTGGAACTGTGGCAAGATAGTCACATGAAGAAGAATTGCTGGGAATTGAAGAAGGAGAAACAGAAGGACTCCGCAAACGTAGTGGAAGATGCCCCACTCTTGGGTATTGGATTCAGGAGCTTCCTTTCATACTACACATCAAGGTGAAAAATCTTGGAGAATTATGTTGCTAGAGATTTCATATTGGGATACACACAGATTCAGTATGGAAGTTCAAGAAGGTTCGGCACAACCACAGGTTGAACAGATTACACCTACAGTTGTTGTCCGAAGGTATTCCAGAATTTGTAGACCTCTACAACGGTTTTCACCCTCCTTATGATGAAGCCTTGCAGATTGAGAGTTCAATCAAGTGGGAGTTAGCCATGAAGGATGGGATAGATTCATTGATGACTAACAAGACATGGGAGTTGACTAAACTTCTAGCAGGAAAGAAGGCTATGCATAATCAATGAGTGTACAAGATAAAGGATGAGAGTGATGGTAGCAAGCGCTACAAGGCCCTGTTGGTGGTAAAAGGATTTCAGCAAAAGGAAGGAATTGATTATACTGACATATTCTCTCCGGTGGTGAAGATGACAACCATTAGAATGGTACTTGCAATGGTGGCGGCTGAGAATCTACATCTTGAATAATTAGACGTGAAGACGACATTCCTTCATGATGATTTGGAGGAGGAGATTTACATGCATCAGCTACAGGGGTTCTCAGTATCGGGGAAGGAGAATATGATATGCAAACTAAGGAAGAGCTCGTATGACCTAAAACAAGCTCCAAGATAATGGTACAAGAAGTTTGATAGTTTCATTTGTAGTAATGGGTTCACAAGGTGCAATGTTGATCATTGTTGTTATGTGAAGAGTTTTGAGAATTCTTATATCATCTTATTGCTATATGTAGATGATATGCTCGTGACAGGTTCAAGCATGAAGGAGATTGACAATCTCAAGAGGCAATTGTCTGAGCAATTTGCAATGAAGGATTTGAGTGTTGCAATACAAATCCTAGGTATGAGTATCAACAAGGATAGGGACAAAGTGAAATTGGAACTTTCACAGGCCGAGTATGTGAAGATGGTCCTTAGCATATTTAGCATGGATGGAGCTAAATCAGTAAGCACACCCTTGGGTAGTCATTTCAGACTAACTAAGGACTAGTCACCAAAGACAGAGGAAGAAAAGGTCTACATGAGGAAAGTAACATACGCCTCGGCTATCGATAGTTTGATGTATGCTATGGTCTGCACAAGACCGGACATTGCCCATGCAGTGAGAGTTGTGAGAAGCAGTCAAGTGGATCTTGAGGTATTTGAAGGGTTCATCAGATACATCTCTTTGATTCACAATAGGAGGCTTATAATTGCAAGGCTACGTGGATGCTGATTTAGCAGGTGATATTGACAGTAGAAAGAGTATTACAGGGTATGTGTATACTCTTGGTGATACAACTATTTGTTGGGCCTCAAAGTTTCAGAAGATTGTTGCCGTGACAAAAGTTGGAAAGGAAATGGTTGGGTTACAAGGATTCTTGGAGGATTTGGGTAAGAAGAATAACAGGGGCATCTTACACAGTGATAGTTAGAGTGCTATTTTTCTAGCAAAGAACCCGGCGTATCATTCGAGGATAAAGCATATCCAGTTGACGTATCATTTTATTCGCTTTATAGTTGAAGATGAATAGTTGACACTTGAGAAGATTTGTGGAAAGGAGAATCCAACAAACATGTTAACAAAATCTGTGACAGTTGATAACCTGAAGTTGTGCGCAACTTCAGTTGGTCTTCAAGCTTGAGGACAAGGGGAAGAGTTGTAACGGTGGTAGAGATAGGGCCATGATAAGGAGGGCAATGGTAGTGATTCGGACCAGTCTCCAAGTGGGAGATTGTTAGGCTATGTGGAGCCTGATTTTCTATATCCGACCAGGACAGTACCCGACCTGATAAGAGCGTGCACGATTTAAGACAGGGGAGACGCGGAGGCCTGGGCTGATAGGGTACCCAAGGACGTCTCTCCGTATACCTGAATGCCCGAGATGACCGAGACCCATATGCCTGAATGCCCGGGATGATCGAGACCCGTATGCATGTATGCCTGGGATGACCGGGGACAAGCCTGACAGGCATTGTATACCCGGCTAACCTCCAGGCGCTGCGATAACCTGGGATGCTCTATATGCCCGGGGTATTTTTTGGTCAGGCGGTGCCCCAAGTCCTATATATGTGGCGCTTAGGGTTAGGTTTTTAATTTAATCAGAAAAAGTTTGTCTTTTAAGCCGTCCAAGAAATTACGGCTGTCACTTTGTACTTTGCTCATCTGTAGTGAAATTTCTGCAACTCTGTGGACGTACCTCATATTGAGGGAACCATGTAAATCTTGTGTCGTGTGCTTTATTCTTTCATTATTTTTTGTTTCTCACGTTATTCCGCAAGTAGGGAATCATATTTTTCCCGAACAACTACATCTTAGTCGTTTGTTAATGTTTATCTATTTGTTTCAATTTACTTTGTTTTATTTGAAGTATGCTATATATGGCCACAAAGCAGATGGATTCTCCTTTTGTTTGGCCCCTATGATTCAAAGAGGACTGATGTTTTGCTGCCTTGTAAATTGTGGCCTAGTCAACAATGAGCTCTGCAAGCTGTGCAAAAGAAGACTGCCTTGGGTGGGCCGCAAGAGATTGTTTCTGGAGTTCTCTCACCTTACAAATTCAGCCGTAGGTGCGTTTAGTTAGTTTTATTGATCTGGAGGAAAGAAAAATTACAGAAGTAAGAGAATATAAAGTTAACTGAAATAAATATTAACTCTTCTTATTAGCTTAAACGTTTGAGATGATCAGTGATTTAACAGGAACAAAGAAAAAGCAACCTTGTCTTGTTTGTCTTATAGCCGGCAATATTGCGATTATTCATTCTACTGTTTTCCATGAGAATGTTTGAGGAAAGTATAGTGCTTAGAACGTTTCACGCACTGCATACTAAAAAAAAGGCTGGAAAAGAATTAACGAAGTTGGAGAAATCTCTTGATCAGTACTGTTGGAAGAGACAATGTTTCTCTAAAGATCGCGCACTGCGGTATTTTTCATGCGGATTTAGAGCATGTTCGTTTAAACAAAATCTTCAGTATTTTTTTGAATTCTCAGAATATAAAAAATTCTACAACCAAACATCATTTTTAACACTTCATAAAAATAACTAAAACACGCATACCAATAAAGTTAACATCACCTAAAAATTCTCAAAATACAAAAAAATCTCAAAACACTTACTAACCGAACACCCTCCTAGGTTTGGACCAGAAACATAAATGGAGACTCCAAGTATCCTCTAGTGCCGGGGTATGTTCACTCACCTAATGGGTCAGCAAGTTTTTACCATTACCGCAATTGAGGACAATAGTTTTGGTTTGATCTTGGATCTACAGGTACTGTTTTAGGATTCCTGACGGCTATCCACTTGCTTCAGCAGCGCCTTTGCTTTGTGCTGGAATTTCTGTTTACACTCCCATGATCCGCTATAAAATGAATCAACCAGGTATATCTCTAGGAGTGATTGGCCTTGGTGGGCTTGGTCACATGGCAGTGAAGTTTGGAAAGGCTTTTGAGTTGAAAGTGACAGTTTTCAGCACAAGCATATCCAAGAGAGAGGAAGCCCTGCATCATCTTGGTGCAGACAAATTTGTGATTTCATCCGACCAAGAGCAGATGGCGGTAAAATGCATAAGCCTCCTTTGGAGCACACTTCTCTTTCCCTGATGGCGCGCATATGCAATCTAAAGCAATTTATGGCTTTTTTTTTCGTGAGAATTTATGGCTTATTCGTTCATCTGGTTGAACTGATGGGCCGGTATTATTCTATTTTTGGCTATCTCGCAGGCCCTGGCTAAGTCATTTGACTTCATCATTGACACAGCCGCTGGGGATCGCCCGTTTGATCCATTTTTGTCACTCTTAAAGACTGCCGGTGTTCTGGTTGTGGTGAGTACTCCAAGTGAAGTCAGAGTTGTTAGCACATTTTTGTATTGGCAAAATTCCGAGTCAAAATATGTCTTGATTGAGTTGTAATTTTGGTCCCCACATTTGTTCAAGAGTTAGAGTTGATGGTGTGTCCAAAGTCTTCATCACGTTCAACCAGCGTTCAACAGGCGCTCGAGCGGCCTTGGAAACATGCAAACAGAGTCTCAGCGTTAGACCAGCGTTAGACGAGTGCTCGAGCACTCAGTACAAATTGGCTGACAGAAACATAAGCGCTCGACCAGCGCTCGAGCACTCAGTGCAATTATCAGACAGAAACACAAGAGCTCGACCAGCGCTCGACAGGCGCTCGAGCGACTTCCGGCGAATTTCAAAAATCCCTGAATTTTTGGAATTTCCTTTTGAAAGGTTAGGAAACCCTACTAGGTTTCATGGGAAGCCGCCCTAATGTTGATTGAGGCTTCTATTGAGCAGTTTTGTGCCTCCATCCTTGAGAGAAAAACCCAAGAAGATTGGTGCTTCAAGATTAACAAGTTTCTCTCTATCCTTTGATCAAATACCTGTGTAACCTTCATGGTGTTGAAGGCGTGCTAAAGAACAAGAGTGTTCGGTGAAGAATCCACAAGAAGATCATCAAAGGTTTGAGGGG
The DNA here is from genome assembly GCA_963930655.1 of Myrica gale. Classification (NCBI taxonomy): domain Eukaryota; kingdom Viridiplantae; phylum Streptophyta; class Magnoliopsida; order Fagales; family Myricaceae; genus Myrica; species Myrica gale. The sequence goes on from OZ005614.1 coordinate 14,105,031, forward strand.
AATGCCGCACGGAGCGGGTCTAAGCAGGGAGGCTTAGATTATTACATCAGGGTTGTCAGAGTCAAGCAACAGGGGTTGCCCGTGTCTGAATCACTGTTTGTAAGGTTTTCTTCTTAGTGGATTCTAGGTGGCTGCTAGCCCGGAGTGGTTTTTCCTTTGAATGGTATTTCAAAGGTTTTTCACTTCGTCACCAAATTCTTGTCTCTTTGTGTGATTGAAGTTATTTAATTTTCCGCTGCCTATTTGTTGACTGAGTTGATTATTATGCATATCTAGGCTGGACAATTTTAGAACATGTTTTAAAATTGTTGTTGATTTGTTTATAAGAGGGAAAACACATATTTTCCGTCTCTAAGTGTTGTTAGGGTCTAAACTAGATTTCTCAAGAGTCAGCGATTTGCCCCTCCTGTTAGGTAATTTGCAAATTTCGGACTCAAGAGTTTCTTGAAATTCATGATTTAATGCAAGCTACTAGAGGTGGCTTTGTAAGTCAAGAATTTCCAACCTAATGAGCTCCACGCATTGGCCGCTTGTCAGAAATGAGAACCATCGCTGGCAGTGTAGTGGGAGGTACGAAAAGCATCCAAGAAATGTTGAACTTTTGTGCTGCTCACAAAATATATCCCGACATAGAAGTAATTCGCATTCAATATGCGAATGAAGCAATGGGGAGGCTAATAATGAAAGATGTCAAGTACCGTTTTGTGATTGATGTGGAGAACTCCCTCAAATGACCTCCAGTGGAGAAGAAGTGTGTTCTCATTTCCACTTGTATAAAATAAAGAGTTCACGCGGGCTTAAATAATTGGCCATTAATCATGAATTTTCATAGCCGAGTGGCACCGCGTCATTCACTTCTATTCAACAATATATATGCAGGTTCGATCTTCTGCTTAAAGCAATTAATTAGTTTGTGCAATGATTGAAATAAGTGGGCTGGTTGCATCCGCATTACAAATCCAAACCCAAAATTATGCATTACAAAATTATGCCTTTCGTATTGGTACGTTTACCAGAAAACTTGGAAATTCCGGTCTACCTTTATCTTCTTGGATAATTCCACCACCATCGCAAAGGCGGGGATATATTGCCGCTACGAACAGCCATCGACAATATGCTACATCCTCGAATCAGGTTAGACAACGATATTCCCATAACTAATATAATTACACCAAAGGAGTCATGAGTTGTCGCGAACTAACTTAAAGCTAGGCAGTGACACGTGTAAAGCAAAAACCTGCAGCTAGTCTACCAGAATATACAGAAACAGAATACAATAAAATACATGACCTATACAGCATAATAGCGGTACTTGTCCATCCACTTCAGTCCAACGTGGAATCAGTTCATCAATGACTTCATGAGTACTCGATGTGGAACTCATTCATCAACGTTGCATGGTCCTCTAGGAACTTAGCGTGCGAAACTGGCAAAAACATAGTCATGACCAATATTGAGTATCACATCTGGGAGACTGGGACAATTAGCGTCCCTTTCGAACTCGCTCCCTTGAGCTGATTTCAAAAGGTTCCTCCACTGTAAAAGTAAGAAATACTAAACTTTCACTCAATTACTTTTCTATAAATTTTACTAGTTAATTGCTGGGTTGATTTTGTTAACACTAGCTAGTAAATTAGTAATGATGTGTCTGACCAGGGGCGAAAAAAGAATCTAGTATGGAAAAAATAAAAAATAAAGTGACCATGGGAGAAGCAAAGATATGGCTTTTGGAGAGGCTAAACTTTAATATGGATAATATTTGGGGGCCAATGTAAAAACAATTTCAAAAATAAAGTCTAATTAAAAAAAAAACTTAATTTTTGGGGTGTTTGGGGGGAGGGGGAGAGGTGCCCCTTAACCCCCTTGCTTGGCTTTGTCCCTGCGTATCACATTTATTTACTAAATCTAGAACGAGAAAAAATAATATGATTAGTAGAAAATCACCTCTTTTTTTAAGCAGAAAGGTCTAAAATTGTTCTTTTAATGCGTTGCTGGGAATGTCTAAAACTACTGAGCTTTCCTTTTAGGTTACCAAGCTTTTGTTAACAAGGAGGAATTCGAGCGTGCAGTTTACACAATATACATGATTGTGTACGTGGATATATACACCATCAAATACGATCTGAATGCCAATTCTGCTGAATATGGTATATGATCTTTATGGCCAATTTGTATTGCAGATTTTGAATTGCAATTCCAATTTTCTCATTTCTGTCAATCTGGTTCCTGTCATAGGCTTTGAGAATCCGTTAATGGCCTGCTGTGGCTATGGAGGGCCACCGTACAACTACAATCCCAATGTTACGTGCCGCCAAAACTGGTTTCAATGTCTGCATTGAAGATTTAAGATAAGTAAGTTGTGATGGAGCTCACTATACAGAAGCTGCCAATGTGATTTTCGTGTCCAAAATACTCTCAACTCATTAGTCTACACCTCAAATTAGTTTTGGCTACTTCTGTAATACCTAACCAATTTGTGAAGTAAAATGTATGCAGTGACGGGAACCATATTGTTATTTCCCTCGCGCTGTCTTGCAGGAGAGAGTTTGGAGGGTAAATCTTTTTGTAAAAGCATTGCAAGGTAAACATGTTATAAGTTACTAACCATGTTGTCCTCCAGCCCTTTGAGGTTGGTTTATGTGTTGTATTGTGTCTCAGCCCTTGTGATCAAGTTGTGGCTGCCTTACAACACTTGCGATTGTTCTTGGCTCAAACTTCTAAATTTTTGGATTAGACATATTATAAGCCCTTTGGATCCGTTGACGTATTTCACTAGCCCTTGCGATTGTTCGTTTTGAGAAAATTTCTTGAATTCTAAGAATAATGTGAATATTTAGGTGATGTTTGAGCTTTATTGGCATGCGTGTAAAAGTTGTTGAGTTGTATTGGTATGCGCGTAGGACTAATGTTAGGAGTATAAATTTAAAAAGTTAAATTCAAATTATATAATTTTTAGCCAAACGAACATGCATTTAGTTTTGTATCTGATGTATTTTTCTTGATTATAAATGTCGGACTGTTAAGTCGTCATTCCTCCTAAAAACAATTAGTGTCAAGAGAGCGTCACTCAAATCTTTTATGAAATTCAACATCGCAACCAGTGGGCCTGTTCGAAGAGCATTTGCAGTGAACGACATTGTGAAACTTTAACAATCCCTCTCTCACGATGACGCTCCAGCAACTTGAACCCATGATCTCCTAGTTCTGATACTACTTGTCGGACCGTTGAGCCGTCATTCATTTTAAAATCAATTGATGTCAATAGAGCGTCATTCAAATTTTTTTATGATATTCGACATCACACCCAGCAAACATATTCTAAGAGCTTCCGCATAGAGCAACATTGTGAACTACAACAATTAATAAGTTAAATTTGCAGGGGCCCAAACTTAGTCCTTTAGGATTGACCGCATTGGGAGAATAAGCTCATAAAGGTAGCCATGTGAACATTATCTTGAACTTCAGATACATGCGTGTCACGCACATGCAGAGTAGCATTTGCCAGGAAGAAGTTTCTTCCACGATCTGCAATTTACATGTGGGCGTACGATAGAGAGTGGTTGGGATAAGAGCAGGGTTGACTTTTTCTTTTGTTCTCGGCAAATTGGAAACGTTTTATTGAATAAAAGCCCCAGGGAGTCTTGGGGGATGGGGTCTGGACATAAGCTCCTGAAAGCTCAACCGGAATAACATGAAGAGGGAGGAATGGACCCATGAAACCTAGAACCTACCGCCCATTTGGCTAAACCATGTGTTTTGGAATTTACCTGAAGTGAAACTTTGGAAAAGTTCAATTACTATTGTTATAAGTTAGACAGAAAGTCGCCAGCAAATTTATATAATATGCTTGTTCAAAGTTCAAGCATAGCTGCATGCTGGATCATATGGATCTCAGCTCCTTAAAATGGATAGCAGTGAAGTGTATGATTAGCAAATTTGGCAAGTGCATCAGTCTTGCTAAGTGCGTTCAGGGTGCAGATCAAGAAAGATGCAGGGTTGCTTGGGATTTTCCCGTCTCATTTTGCTTGGATGGGTGATTGTCTTTCTCGGTATGGTCCCAAACTCAGAATGCGGCCACAATATTAGGCCCATTCTATTCAACTTCGGTGACTCCAATTCGGACACTGGAGGCGTCCTAGCAGGCACTGGCCTCCCAATCGGCCTTCCCCACGGCATTACATTTTTCCACAGAGGGACTGGCCGGCTAGGCGATGGACGGCTTGTGATCGATTTCCTCTGTGAGTCCAAATCTTCTTCTCGGCTTTATATGCCATTGTGGCTTTGTTTTTCGTTTTATCTTCTTGTTTTTTCATAATTTTTGGGGGTGACGGCAAAGTTACACCAAAAGATATTATCTTTGATTTTGTAGGTGAACACCTGAACCTGAGTTATTTGAGCCCATATTTGGACTCACTGGCACCAAATTTCACGGGTGGAGTGAACTTCGCAGTAAGTGGAGCAACCTTGCTCCCACAGTTTGTGCCTTTTGCACTGGATGTTCAAGTTCGCCAATTCATTCGCTTTAAAAATCGCTCACTCGAACTCCTATCACAAGGTACGCTCATTTCTCTTGCCGACACTTCCTATAACAAAAACCAGTTTTCTACTGTTAATCACCATCTAAGAGACTTGAAATTTGGTAGCCAACTTATCTAATGACTGTAAAACCCATTTATGCAGGTTCAAGAAACTTATTTAGTGAAGACGGGTTCCGTAATGCACTTTATATGATTGACATTGGTCAGAATGATCTCTTGCTAGCTCTGTATGCCTCAAACTTAACATCTGCACCCGTGATTGCAAAAATCCCTTTGTTTCTTGCAGAAATCAAACTAGCAATCCAGGTGAGTCTATATTTTCTTATCACCTATTTGCGTCTCTATTTTGGTAGCACTCTTGAAATACAAAAATATTTGATTTACTAGCTAGTAAAACAATATCTTCTCGGTTGCAATGCAGACTGTATACCTATACGGTGGTAGAAAATTTTGGATACACAACACCGAACCACTAGGCTGTGCCCCTAAAGAACTTGCGTTACATCCTCATAACAACAGTGATCTCGATCGAATTGGATGCCTTCGTGTCCATAATGATGTTGCAAAGGCTTTTAATGAAGGACTTCGCAAGGTGTGCAAAGAAATGAGATCAGTATTCAAGGACGCTACCATTGTGTACGTAGACATATATGCAATCAAGTACAATCTGTTTGCTAAGTACAAAAAATATGGTAAGTGGGGACAAATCTTTACTGTGATTGAGTGGAATAGGAAAAGCTCTTCTTCGCAAGTAGCATCTCTGATTCTGGTGGGTGTATATTTATATTCATATAGGTTTCGAGGATCCATTCATGGCATGTTGTGGTTATGGGGGACCTCCAAATAATTACAATGTAAAAGCAACGTGCGGCCAGCCTGGTTACAGCATTTGCAGAGATGTGTCCAGGTCCATAGTCTGGGATGGAGTTCACTACACTGAAGCTGCCAATCATGTGGTAGCAACAACCATTCTATCTGCGCTTTATTCTACACCGCCATTAAAGCTTGACCAACTTTGGGCAGCCAACTAAGCGGCTCCTCTACATAAGACTGCAATTTCCTATCCGAATTGTGTGGTATAATTTGAAGAGAGATATAGACACAATTGCAGACTATACTAATTTTATAAGATTCTTCTTAATGTAGCAACTTTTCGAGTATTGAAGTGAAAGGAACTAATCTAAATACTTTGTCGAAATGATTGAGCAGAGTAGTTTCATTCTGCCATAAGAACGGTTTAAGCTATTACCAATTGAATGGATCATGCCTAGAACCATATGATTTACTATTACAAGAAAGTGATTCTAATCAAGGGGCTTGGTAGCCATTTCAGGGGGCCAGCTGCTCTCTCCTCTGAATCCTAGGCATGCATCTTTAGTCTGGCTGTTGAGTAAGATTATGAGATTCAAAGTGAGTGGAACTGTGGTAGATGAATGATAATTAATTACCCAGTGGGAACCACATTTCCCTGGCTGCTAATAGATGAAATTGTGTCTGATCACTGCTTTAAGATCCTCAACAATCTCTAACATATACTTCAATAATCATAATTACCTTGTGCGGGGAATGGGAAGCTATCAAGAATATTACTTGGATCTTCAAAGAACTTTTGAGAACCTTGGAAGGGAAGGAAAGGTGCTACACCCTCAGTTGATGGTTCTATTGTTGTTGTTTTCCCCAGCTATAACGCCATCAATGGACCTACCACTTAGTCAATGACTGAGATCGAATGTGCAACGTCAGACTTTTCTTGATAGGTGTTATATTCTTTTGCCACACAATTCCTCGATAATAAGTGAGACCAAAGCATTGTGCTGGACAAAATCATTCGAATGCAACCCCAATAAGTAAAAAAGAAACAGAGAAATTAGTTCTCCTTAAAGAAGTACGAGTTTCTGCTAGCTTGTGAACCTTATTAATTTCCCCTGTTCTCCTATCTTGTCACATCCCTACGAGAGAGACGGGATTAGTGGGAAATCTTTATATTTTTCTTTAATTATGATACTGAGCTTGACAATTGAGAACCCCTCTATAATTAAAGCTTCGAATGGGTACAAAAGCACCTAAAGGGAAAAACAGTAATATTAATTCCTTTGATTGCGTAAAGTTCTTTGTCAATGAGATGTGAATTCCATAGCCTCCCCCAACAACTCCACAACAAAAGAAGGTAACCAAACAACGAGAAAAAGAAAAAAAGCACTGACTATAACATTGGCGTGCGAGATAATAGCCATACAATATGGGGGCATACTGAGATTAATATAGCCTACTTTTTTCTCCTAGTGTCTTCCAAAGTTGTATGATTGCCTCTAGTGTTAGGCTGGACACGCATCTTTTCTCAATCTCAGGTTGGTGTTTGGTTGTCAAAAATTTTGACCATAATAAAATAACTACAAAAAAAACAATAAAGGAAACTTTTAAACTCAAACCCAATGGACATTATCGGATGCGACAAAGAACCTCTATACCTATATTTAATAGTAATAGAAGAAACAGGACATGGAATATTTTATGGGACAAATGAAATGATTAAAGACCGTCCACTTCTCCGAAAAGTGTATTTTGAGATAATAAATATTAACTAGATAAAAATCAAATAATATATATATACGACTTTTTAAAGAGGAATGGGGGCAATTAATTAGCTGGAAGAGCTTTACATCGAGTGAATCTCTTTGCTAAATACTTTGTTTTTTTTTAGTTAAAAGATACCAAGTGTGAACAAGATCTCTCTACTTATTGGTTGTTTGCTTCGTATCTCCAACTTTTGGCAACTTTTGTTATGTTTTCATATTCAATTTTCTTGTCCATTTGCTAGTCTTCCATGAAAACGAAAACTCTTTCCTAATTTTATACCATGTTTACGCAAATAAAATGATCCTTTTCTCGTCTTACGAGCAGGGACAGAGCCAAGGAACCGAGGGTGGCTTCCAAGGCTCTGATCTATGGAAAAATTAAGGGTTAGTGACTAAAATAGTTCCTAGGTTTTATGTCTTATCAATTTGGTCTCTGAATTTTCATTTTGGTCACATAAGTCTTTAGGTTATTCTTAATTTTCGATTTGAGTTTTATGTCTTTTCTGGGCTCCCCGTTCTACAACCGTCAGCTGGTTGTGCACGGAGGAAACAGAATTGGACGGAAGGACCAAATCGATAAATGAAGATAACCTAAGGACTTATGTGACCAAAATGAAAATTCAAGGACCAAATCGAAAAAAGACATAAAATCCAGAGACTATTTTGGTCATTAACCCGAAAATTAAAAACATTCTTACGAAGGTCCTTGCAAAATTTATTGTGTAGCCTCCCGACACTCTGTTCTAGCTCCCCAAAGAACAAAAAGCTTTGGCCGCACCAAAGATTTCCCAGCTTCGAGTCTGTTTAGAAGTGATTAAGGAATATGCCTTGACAACATTAATTAAAGAGTTGTTGGTCGATTAGATACCTCTGAATCCTCATGCTGAAGACTTTTTGTTCACTTTATTGATTTAAAACGTTATAATGACGTCTCTTAATCATCTTCTTTGTCGTCTTTGATATCCCTCACTTCATTGCCTATTGGAGATATAATGATTTCAAGGGTTAGAAAATTGAATAAAATAAAGTTTGAGGAGTAATCTTTTACAAAGTTTCACACTTGAAAAAAAGTAACGAATGAATAAGGTGGCTTTATAAGGGATCCGTCATGATTAGTAACTAAATTAAAAAAGTGAAATTATAATAATCTTTTTCCTTGTCATGGCAGTAAACATTCTGGAAGTAATATCTCAGTACGACGTATAATTATAAATCAAATCAATCTCGCTCTCTTAAAACAGAAATTTGCATTCCTTATATCTCGGATCAATTCTCACTTTTCGTTTGATTTGACCTAGAGCTGTTCAAATTCAGTAGCGGTGTCCGTCACTAGATGGGCCGGTTTCTAAATATTGGTCACCTCTACCACCGTTATGTATGTTAACTGGCCCTTGACAATGGTGGTTCCCGATTACCGACATTTATATTTGACCATTTTTTAGCTTTTTACGCATTTGGCATAATGAATTTTTTTTCTTTTTTTGGTCCATTGAGACCATATCAATAAAATTTAAACTAATATAATTCAAAATTAATAAAATTATAGAATATCTTAAAAGATAAGATAAATATCTAAAGTATAAATCAATAAACATAGAGAAGTACATTAGGATAAAAGGACATAAACAAAATTAAGCTTGGACTAAAAAGTATATATTAGTTATTTTTGGATACCATTCTAGAAATTTAATTAGCAGCACATTTCTTCTCTATTTGGCCAATTATATATAAGCAATAAGATCTTTTTTTTGCTGGAATTCTTCCGTTGAAAGAAAAAGTAGCTGGTAAGGAAATCTGACCAAATCAATTGTCTAAAACTCTGGTGTTTTAATTGGATTGGCTAACTCTGTGGTGTACGTACTAAGTGAAATAGAAGGGTGCTGCAGGTAGCAATATCGTGTGCAAGGATCATTATCATGTCAATTCAACCAGGCACAGGAACTTTTTGGACAAATTCCCGGATTCAATGAACTGATGATGGCTATGTTTTACTAATGATTTTAAAAAAATAAAATAAGATTTTTCAAAAAAAACATTTTAATCTTTAATAAACTTTTTTATCTAATCATTGTGTTTAATTTATGTGAAAAATAACACAAAAATTCATAAAAAAAAAATTTCTCACAAAAGTCTTCTATCAAAACATATTTTTTTACTCTCAAATTCTCCAATAAAATAATTTTCAAAAACTCTTTCTTTCCAATCATCATTTCTGTGGGTCCTACCATTCACACAAATACTTAAAAAATTATATTTAAAAAATGCTTAATAGTTACAGAAATATCATTTTCAAAACCAAACTTAACATGGATGATGTATTCTGCAGTACCAATCAAAATCACATGGCTTCAAAGACTCCTGGCTTCACAGTAATCATATAGCCCTTTAAAAAACAAATCAAATATGGGTTTTGTTGTTACTCTCTCAGCCGGTGTCGGGGACAACTAGAACCGTTAAAATCTCAAGGTTTTAGCAACTATGGGCCACCAATACCGGTGACGGAGGAACCAGAAAATTCGGGTTTCCTGAACAACCCTAATTTGACCTTTTAAATTACATGCTAAATAACCAAAATGTCAAAATCACTAAATTATTAAAAAATTCATTAAAAATATAAAATGATATATAAAAATAATATTTTTTAAATAAAAATATTGATACTCTATTTCAATAATTTTTTTAATTGAAATTTTTTTATTTTTAAAAACTTTTAGTTTGGATGGGTATTTAGGTAATATTTTTATATTTTCCATATGATTTAACGGATAACTCAAACGGAATGTAAGGATTAATCGTATTCAAAACATAAATGACGTAAATTTCTTTTTTGAAATTTAGAGAGACGAGATTGATTTTGATTTTAATTTATAATTATAATACTTATTATGACATTAATATTTTTCTTAGGAAGCTATTATTTAAAATTCTCATAGCTAGAGGTGATTAGATGAACTTAAAAAGAGTACATTTTATTATTTTAATATGGTGGACCGACTCATCTCATTTGAGTCATGTGGGCTGATAATATCCGTCGGGTACAAGTAAATTCTTGGCCTAACTGAATAAGCATGATCTAATATCGATTGATCCTTTATATTTCTTTGCATATTTTGCTTACCATTAAAAAAAAATATCTTTTACTTCAATGTAAAGCAACTAAATATAATATGATACGAGGTTTCAACATCTGTATTTTAACGAAACAAACTAGTCACATCTACACTTATATATATAAGTCAAACTCAGAAGGTATCCTGAAGTCATTTAAGCTTCAATTATTGTTTTTTTTAAAATATTATATACAATGTTGTTTGGTCCTGCCACATCCATAATGTAATAACCATGATAATAGTAAAATATATAAGGAGATAAGGGTAATAAGCTAGTAAATACACAGCTTAAAATGAGTCTTACCCTCCTAGTTTTGCTTATATATATATACACGGTAAGTCTATACTCATTTAACTTACAAATAAATTTCGAAATATTAAATATATATGCAATGACTCCTCACCAAAGATATTGATCAAGTTGCTGGACTTTGTTGTTATAGAGGATGGAACAGTGGCGGATCCAGGATCCAATTTGAAGGGGGTCGAATACATAAGGTAAATGACAAAAAAAAAAATTTCCAACGTAATCTAAAAAATATCTTAGAGTTAAAATATCGAAAATTAAGGATTAAAAAGCTTTAAAAATTTTAAAATATAAGTACGTACTATTTGCTAATATTGAAAGTGACAATTTTTTTCTATGGGGGGAAAGAAGAAAGGGAGAGAGACACAACCACTATTGCTTCGCTGGGAGAGATTGAAAGTGGCAATTAGATCCTACTAATTTGCATCTTATATATATATATATATATATGAGAAAATGATAGTTTGAGCAGCAGGAACTTCACAGAAATTCAAGAGCATGAAAAATCCTAAACAAACAAAAACCAGCTAAATAATTTATTCGGGACCCAAAAATATGAGTGGGTTTCTATTTATTTTCAAAAAAATTAAAAAAATTAGAAATTTTTAGGTAGAAACCTCTATAGCCCTAAGATATCCAAACCAATTCAATCTCATCCTCCAACAATTTCACAACTCACAAAATTTCAAACCGTAAAGCATTTTTAGCATACTAAATAAATGAATTTTTCTACTGAATTGTAGAGAGAGAATCTTGGATAGAGGGACATACTAGGGGTCGAAGGTCCAACAATTTTCAAGTGTAAAATCTTAGTATCCTACAAAAATTGAAACCATCAAAAATCTAAATAATGAGATTGAGAGAGAGCTGAGAGTCAAGGGGGATATACACTAGAATTTTCAGTATCAAGTACTACAAAAATAGTATGGACAAAAATAACTGATAAGTATTGCATTATAATTACTATAATAGTATGGAGAATTTACTGTTAACTATAAATTGCCCAAATTGTTCAATAAATTGTCAGTGTCCTATAGGCTACTAGGGGATTTACCATCGTTAGTATTCAATTGCAAATACATTAATTAGGTTTGATAAAAGCACTAGTTGCCTCACAATGTCTAGTTAAGATGCAAATATCAAATTGTCAAATCTTTTACTCCAAAGAAAATATACTTTAAAAACTAAAAGAAAGAAGTAATAAAGGGGCAGCATATATAACTAAGATACACGTATACTCATTTCCAGGAAAAACAAAACCCAAAAGACTTGATTTCTCTAGCACCAGGTGGTCCAGGTCCACGTAAAAGGAGGTCCGCATTTGCCAAGTAAAAACCATCTGACGATTTCTCTGACACCTTTAACCGGCCAAGACTACTGAAAGTAGAGGCAATCAATACACACTTAAAATCAGGCCCTGCAAGCTTAAAACTAGGGTTGGCCTGGGCCTATGGGGATCGGGCTCCCATAGGCCCATACCAACTTATAATAAAAAATAAAATAAAATTTTTTTTTACATATGATAAATTTTTTTGGCAGATCCAATGGGGGGCGGCCGCCCAGGGCCACACCCCCTGGATCCGCCTGTGGGATGGAACCTAAACCTGCCAGCTGAAAGGTGATATACTCCAGGTCCTTAGGCGAAGCCAGGAGACGGGTTCACGACCCCCTCAAACCCCCAAAATTTCAATAATGCATTTTGTCTCCCCAAAAGTCAAATGTTGGCTTCGCACCTGAGCAGGTCAATCCGTGCACACATAAGCGGAGGTAGGAAGCTGATTAATGGGGGGCAAAAAAAATGGTAAAAAAAAAATTTAGTTGGAAAAAAAAAATAAAAAAAATTTAAGTGTAAAAATTTGTTGTTTTAGGGAGCGAACCAGGGCAGTGGCCCCAGTTCGCCCCTCCTGCCTCCGCCGGTGCGTGCACACCCCAAGGGATAATAACCCCTCTAGTTTTATTGTCAATAATAGATTCAAATTCATGAACTCCGATCGATACAGGAAACTTTTACAGCTAAGACCACAACTTTCATGGGATGCAAATGCAATGACATGTCCTGCTTCAACACGACTAAAGTGCATGCATGGTTCATAAAGTTACTGTTGTTTTGGCTTTACCAGAACGGGAGATAGGTCCGTAGAACTTTGGCTACGGTAGTAGCTAATTAGGTGGTGTGTCCTTCATGTTAGGCCCACGCTGACAGCATACCCTGTTGTACTGAACCGTACTTCAAGTACTTTTTATATGCACAAACTTCTCGACATAAGCATTTGAAGAACTTTTATGTAGTAAAAGTCTTTCTTTTTTTTGCCGAAAAAAGCAAAAATAGTAAAAGTCAATCAAACAAAATTGTGGAGATGGAATATTCATGCTGGAGCGCAGGAAGAATGAGTTGTTCAGAGCACATGGGAAACAAGTTAATATCAGTACCCTCTAGCTAGTCTCTGCCATGAATTCAGTCTGCGAGGCCCCCAAAGTCGGATCTGAACCCAATTAATTGGTTGGGGGACGTAATGCCAATGTATTATTGGTACATGCAACTCGACATGCAGCTGGGAAGGTAACAATTTGGTCAACTCCATTGGTTGTCATTTTGCGGAAACTTCACTACAAGAAATAATATTTTAGGTGACAAAATTTTAGGTGTCAAACTAAATTTTGTCACCTAAAGTGAATTTTTCATGACAAAATATTAATTTCGACACCCAAAATCATTCAGGAACAACAACGTTCGAACGTATTGCTGGTGTGACGACATACACGTGTCGCGAGTGAGTGAAGAAAAAAACCGTAAAAAAAATAACGTCCGAACTCTCAAGATACCTATTCGGACTCTCTGCAGAGTGACAAATTCCACATCGTCGTAACTAAGTGACCATTAGAATCGTCACAATTTTACAATACTGTCCGGACTCCGTTTATACACAGTCCGAACGGACATTACCTAACGAATAGTAATCGTCAGGCTAGGTTGACAAGTTAAAAATCGTCATGAATACTCAATTCAGTCCGGACGTTATAAAGCACGTTCCAACGGAAAAAATACCCAAGTCCGGATGGTACAAAAAAAGGTCCTCACAATTATAAATGCTTCTTCCGCGAATCGTGTGCTTCCACATTGCAAAACTTCATACACGTGACATCGATACAGTCCGGACAAAGCAATAGCGTGCGGACGGTATAAGTTCTAGAACCATTTCGAATCGCGCATATTTAATGACGTTAAATTTGATAAGGTCACGTGTCAATATAACCATTGAAACTCGTCCGAACGATAATATAACACGTTTGGACGGTTACTGGCCACATTAAACATACCGACTTTGTCAAAATCTCAAACTCACTCGTTCTCTCGTATTTTTCTCTCGTATTTTCGTGATGCCCTCGGATAAGATTTGGACGAGCCAGTCGCAGCTCGTGATTTGAATTAGTCTTATGTTTCTGCTTTAAACTTAGTTATTTATTTATAGTTTTAAGGACCTTTTGCGCCTTGTAATAGACATTACGATTGTGTTTTTCATTCGGTATTTGGATTATTTTTTATATTTCATATTAATTATGTTTTTTCAGTGGATTAAATTTATTACAATTTAAACGGATAATTAGTAAAATTAAATAAGTAGTTATAATTAAATTGATGATTAGTTATAATTGATATTTAATATAAAAATATGATTAATTATATATTTTTTATGTATTTTAAATAAAGAAATTAAGTTAAATATTTGTGTCAAATTATATTGAGTTGAATGAAATAAATTAAATTATTTACTTAAATTAACTCATTCAAATAAATTAGGTTATGTGAAATAATGTAAATTGTGTTAATTTAATCTGTGAAATAAATCTGCTATCTGTTCAGACTCTCTACATGCGCGTCCGGACTCCTGCATCGCAACCGAAAGTTTTCCCTAAAAAAAAACTCTCAAAACTCAAGTTTTTTCTTCACAAATCTTGACGTAATATCACTCTCTCGTGTATCTAATCACATCCAGGTATGTTTTTCTTATTTTTAACAAGATTTTAATGGTGAAATTGATTGTGTTTTATCTATAGAATTTCAAATCTATTTTTTGTATAGTAGATTGTGTTTTTTGATTAATGTTTACGTAGAAATTGATTATGTTAAGTGTTAGGTTTATTTTAAGTGTATTAGTTTGTATTTTGGTGGAATTTTTGGGCAAGTGGGGAGGTAGAGGGACGCTGCCATGGCTGAGTTAACTCAGTCATCGTTCACACAGCGTTCAGACTCTTTATGTAGGCGTTCGGACTCTTGTCGTAGTGTTTCGGTGGTATACATTTTCATTTTGATTATGTCCGGAGTCACTTTCAAGGAAGTCCAGACGCTTATATTACACGTTCGGACTGATGTATTTATGTTCGGACGTTGTGTTAACCGTGCAAACGCTATTTTGTGCAGATTCACTATAAAATGAGTAAGCGTCCACGTACCAGCGGTCAGGCTGATGAAGAGCAATATTCCACTCGAGCTTTGACAATGGAGCAGCATACAACGATCATTGTGTCTCGCTCGATTGTTGTCGAGCAGGACATCAAATTGGTCGAATTTAACGACCTCACATTTGAGGGTCGGACGCTTCCGGAAGTGATAGAGGGGTTAGGTTGGCTTCCATTGATCCACAGGACCGGCTATGCGTCAAAAAATATGATCCGGAAGTTATATTGCTCTATATTACTGGCGAGGGACCTCGAGGAGCATAGTGTGGAAGTCATTATTCGTAACGTTCCAATCATATTTTCGCCGGACGAGCTGGCAAATTTCTTGGGGTACGAGAGAGATTTGGTAACGTTCCCAAACTTGTCAATGAGCGAAGAGGGCCGACCTACTAAAACCGAGGTATTCCGGACCATGCTGGGGGATGATACAACGATCTTGGACGAAGCCTATATGGTACACGGGCAACTGCTTCCTTTTTGGCGGATCATACATCTGGTCCTATGCTCCTCCATCGACCAGAAAAAGCACACCACAGAGCTGTCTCATAGCCGGACCGAGTTCCTGTACCTGGTAGTTGTACGGGGGCTATTTGTTGATATAGCATCATACATCTACCAGTCCATTCGTACAGAGGCCTTGAAGATTGATGCTACGACTTCATTGCCGCACGGGATTCTTCTGACCCAGTTCCTGCACGCCGTGCTTGTACCCGAAGGTGGTGACAAGCCGAAGGCGCTTCCACTGGGGATGATCAACAAGACCACGTTCTCCAAATCGATGGCCCAGACACGCTGAGCGCTACAAGCCGCTCGGTTTGCTAGAGGAAGACGACAAGAGCAGCCCGCGAAGGCAATGGAGAGGGAGGATCCTGGGCAGAGCTCGACCTAGGGACTTGGTACACAGCGACCGAGTTGGATGGACAATATAATGACGGAGCTGTCTCAGCGGATGCAGTCGGTCTTGCAGCCCACCTATTGCATGATCAGTGATATCAGTCGTCGTCTGAGGGCTTTGGAGTAGAAGGTCGCCGACATGGACGCTGGGTGGAAGAAGGAGGTCGCTGTGCTTAAGGAGAGTTTGAGAGGCGTGGCAACCGGTTTGGAGCTCTTTCCCCTAACTGAGCGGGTTGTGCTGATAGAGGAGCACCTTCGTCACGTCCGTCAAGTCCTAAAACTCACGGATGATGATGATGATGATGATTCGTAGTTTTCCTTATTTACTTATATTATCAAGTTTAATTTTTTTATTATGTTTTGAGGACATTTAATTTTATATTATGTTTTGTGGACATGTATAGATTTTATTTGATGTTTTTGTTCATATTATGTTTTATGTCATTTGAGTTATGTTATTTGTATTTATTAGAACTTAATATAATATGTTAATTAATATTACGTTTATAATTTCTGTACACTCATTCAAAAAAATATTTATTATTTACATTATTAACTAACTTTGGTTATTTAAAATTTGCTAATAAAGTTAATTAAAAAATGAAAAACATAAATACATATTGTCCAAAAACATTCGGACCTGAATTTATCCGTCCGGACTATATAATGTAAATTCAAACGGTGTCGTATATTTAACACAAACCGTCCGAACACATTTTTAGACGGTCGAGACTCCTGAAATTCAAAATATCGTCCGGACTTTTGTTTACTACCGTTCGGACGTTATTTTTTTTATCAGACGCTATGGTGTTGGTATTTCCTAAACGAAAGGTAGTGCTCGAACGGTATGTGACTGTCCAAACGTGTATGTTATTGAGCATACACTGTCGTTTGAGAATTACTAAAACGGTGTGTTGAACTGTAAGAAGGGGTGCAGACGGTTAAATAGTAGTTCAGACGTATATGAAAATTTTGGCGGCATGAATTCCCTCGAAAAGTAATACGCGTATGCGTCCGAACGTCCCTTTATAGGTCCGAACGGTATTCAAAGTATGAAAGTTACAAATTCGCAGACGGTGAAAAAAAACGGAGAAAAAAAGCAAATGAGAGATTTGAGCACGAGGAAAAGCGGAGAGCTGATTTTGGGGGTTCAATCTCATTGAAGAGAGTGTGAAAAGAGCATATATTTGAGAATTTGAAGTTGGATTGCATTTGAGGTTAGTGGTTTTTAAATTGAATTGTTTTAGGATGAAAAACTTGTATTTTAATATATGAAAGCATGTGTTTTCGAAATTTTAGGTTCTAAAATGATAGTAATGGAGTTTGGGGTTGGTTGTGATGTGTTTATATTGAAGTGTTTGTGATTTGGGTTGATTTTGACAAGGTTTTGGACTGACAATTGCGTGTGTGCGTCGAAGAATAGTCTTGTTCGACAATCGCAGTCCGAACGGTTGATTTACCGTCCGGACTCTTTTTGTTGGTTCGGACGCTTTTAAAAAGATGTCCGAACGTCTTTGTGTATGGTTCGGACCCTTATGTAACGTTCGAACGGTATTTGTTGTATTGTCATGCATTCATTTATTAGCCTTAGACCCCGTTTAAGAATTACACGGAGTTTGGATAACGAATTGGATGTAATTCTTGAATTGTCCACGTTATGGACAGTTTGAGTTTACAATATGTGTAATGTGTGTAATTGTATCTGCTTTTGTGACAGATGTGTTTAGAAATTTCGATACAAATCTCTTTTTGTCCTTCGGATACACATTCAGCATTTAGCTTACACACTTGCCTTAAATGGTGGTTGTTTAGGCTTAATGTTGTATGCGTGTATCTGGGGATTGGGGGAAATGCTGTCGAAATTTTTAAAGCATCGATCACAATGGTCGGGTCATTTACGTGCAGTACGTAATATTGTAAACTTGAATGGGATAAGACCTATCACCTGAAAAAATTAGAGTTGAGTATGAAGGTCATCATTGTTTGTATTTTCGTCTTTGAAGAAACAATATGGATAAGAGCTGGATTTATGAGGCTGATAGACTCAAAAGTGCGAAGTATAGTAATGGTGTTCGTGATTTTATGAGTGTTGCCCGTAGTTATGCAGATAGTCAGGGTTTGATAAGATGTCCATGTAAGAGATGTACGAATGTGTTGTTCCAACGTGTTGACGAGATGGAAGGTCATTTATTCATAATTGGATTTGACCAGAGTTACACTCTTAGGGTATTTCACGGAGAGTCAATTTCAGAAGTTCCTAACCAGGTGGTGAATTTAGAAACTAAACCGGGCAGCGATGACTCTGAGGGAAACATAAATTGTAATATGAGATACATGTTAGAAGATTTTGAGGCGGGAGCAGGGGTTGATGAGAATATACCGGATCCTGAAACAGTCAAGGCTGGGTCTGGAGACAGATTTTCTGCGTATACCAAGTTATGGGCGGATGCTGAGCGAGAGTTGTATCTCGGGTGTAAGAAGTACTCCAAGTTGTCTTTCGTTGTTAGGTTACTTCATGTGAAGTCAGAGAATAATTTGACTGTAATGGAGTTTGAAGATGTGTTGGGCTTGATAAAAGATGTTTTGCCGGAGGGGGAGACACTTCCTAAATCTTATTATGAGGCATAAAAGTTAAGAAAGAATTTATGATTTAGCTACGATAACATACATGCGTGCTTAAATGAATGTGTATTGTTTTGGAAGGAGCACAGTGAGTTACAAGAGTGTCCGGTGTGTGGGGAATCGAGGTGGAAGTATAGTCAAAATAACAAATCAAAGGTTCCTCAAAAAGTGTTGCAGCATTTTTCCTTGAAACCGAGGTTGCAGAGATTGTTTTTATTAAAGCAGACGACAACGGATATGCGGTGTCACCAAGAGAAGCGTGTGGTTGAAGATGGGGTGATGAGGCATCCTGCAGACTCTGAGGTATGGAAGGACCTCGATAAGAAGTATGAATGGTTCGATAGGGAATATCGGAACGTCCGGTTGGGTTTGGCATCTAATGGGTTCAATCCTTTTGGCAACATGAGCTTATCTTATAGTATATGGTCAGTTGTACTAATTCCATACAATTTGCCGCCATGGAAATGTATGAAGAATTCAAGTTTCATACATTTCCATGGAAAAGTACTCAAAATTTAGGTATTGATAAAAGTGGTCGGTTTGTTAGTATTAACACATCTCGAAAGTGGTACAAAGATGACCCGTTCGTGCTAGCTTCTCAGGGGAATCAAATGTTTTATATCGATGATATGAAGTTGGGCGGCCACTGGAAGATTGTTCAAAAGATTACCCCTAGAAACACATATGATATTCCATCTATTGAAGAGGAAGCTAGTGAAGATGGAGAAGGACCGTCGAACCGTGAAGCATACCAGGAGAATGAGTTTAGTGAGCTTTTTGTGGACTTTAGCTCATTTGACATGATCCCGTTGCCCAGAAATGACGTCAAGACTTATCTGCCGGTAACCGATGAGTCCACAACACCGTGAAGTAGAAGGAAGCGAGGATTCCTAGGAATTGTTTGGTGAAGATTGTAGTGATTCTGAAGAATATTACTCTGAAGACTAAAGTAAATTTATCATTTCAATTAAATTTGCGATCATATTTTTGCATTTTTATTTTTTATTCATTTTGAGTAACATAATTCATTGTTTTTTTTTCTCTAATATTGATTTATTTCGTCACAGGACGACATCATGCCAGCAGGAGGGAAACGTCTTCGGTGCGATTCATCAGTTCGAGCTGAGAGTAGTCCGAGTACACTAGCAGTATCGGGTCCTTCGCATAGGGATAGGAATGAATTACCGTCCCCTACCACAGCCAGTCCAGCAGGCACCCAGAGTAGTTGTACATGTAAGTATCTTAACTCGTCAATCTTTATGTTTATATTATGACTTTTTAAATCTCTATGCTTAATTGAATATTAAATTTATTGTTCTTCATTTGTAGCGACGTCTGGAATTAAACACGTTCGAGGTAAAACGCGCGGGATTGCCTTACTCAAGGATCGCACAGGAGGAAAACTGACCGTAAATATCTCTGATGGACGTACGGGCGGTGATGACAAGGCGTCCTCAATGCTCTCGAGCCATATTGGTGCGCTCGTTCGACAACATGTCCCATTTGAGAAGAGTAAGTGGAAGGAGGTCCACGACGAGGTTAAATCGTATGTGATGAATCGCGTGTTGGTAAGTATAATTTATTAAATTTTAATTGTTGAAACTTTTTTACGTTTCTAATTGTTATATATGTTAAGGATGACTTCCAACTAGATTACGATCGAGCCGAGGATCGCATCCCTGTGACGTCAACGATGAACACAGCATACAGGACGCACAAAAATAGAATGTTCCAGCATTACTCGGTGTTCAATTCCAAAGAAGAGGCGTTAGAGCACCCGTATCCCGATATGAACAAGGAAGAATGGACTCGTGTTTGTGATTTATTCGCGAGCGAGGAATTTCAGGTAAAACATTTTCTTTTCGATCTGAACGTTTATTTTACCATATGTTTAATTGTGTTACCAATTGTTAATGTACAATGCAGAGGAGGAGTGCAATCAACAAGGAGAATAGAGCTAAGCTAAAGATTGTACACACATTAGGAGCGAGGTACTTCCAACGAGCTAGGGCGTTGTTAGTAATTAATACATTTATATTTTTATTATTTATTATTTAAATAAATGACTTAGGTATTTTTATATGCATGTTCTATATTTCTTTTGCTGTACAGAAACATCCAGAATCTGATGAAATTAGTCATTTGTTGCTTTATAAAAAGACGCATACTACTAAGGATGGCATGTGGACTTCAGAAGATGCACGAGAAAATTTTGTAAGTTGTAAAGTTAGTTTTAATGATGCATTCTTATGCGTTTATGTTTCATATGTACTATTTTTATCTACTTTTCTATTTTTTAGGAAAAAATAGAGGCATTACAGTTGCAGCACGAATCAGAGGGAAAGTCATACACCGAAGTGGAGAACTTCACTGAGGTGTTGGGGACGAAAGCGGGTTACGTGCGAAGTTTAGGTCATTTAGTACGGTTTGTTGGATCATCTTCATCAGCATCGTCTGTTGATTTGTCCCGGAGATTGGAGGAGGCCAGATTACAGATTGAGGAGATGAAGGCTAGACAGTTGGAATATGAAGCACTTCTGGTTAAGCGGTCAGATATGGAGCAGACGATGCGAGAGCATCTGCAGATGATGGAGGAGCTGCAACGGAAGAAAGACGAAGAGCTGATGAAGATGATGGCGGAGCAGCAACGAAAAAAAGACGAAGATCACCAGAAGATGATGCAGGAGCAGCAAAAGAACCTAGTGGAACAACAAGAACGGAGGATGCAACTAATGGCGGAGCAAATGAGTGAGCAGCTGGTGGAGTAGATGAGACAGATGCAATCTCGTTCGACACCCCACCCAAACGAAAATTTGGGTAAATTTATATATTTTTACTATTTTGTCAGTACTTATCCATTATGTATTTTAATTACTTTTAATAACGATTGCACATTTGTAGATATTTTATTGTATTATGAGCAGTAAATATCTTCAAATATATAGAATACCGTTTGAACGGGTGTTACATGTAGTTCGCACGGATATTTTTCGTTGCTAGCATGCGCACGCATAACTATCCGTCCGAACACTTTGCTTTAAATTCTATAGTCCGAACGGTGTCTATAGCGTCCACACGTTCTTAAAATAAGAAATCGTGCGCACGGTACACTAAAACGTTCGAACGTGTGCAACGTACAACGAGTTCGAACTGTATACGTAAAGGTTCGAACGATGTTTTCAGATGACAAAATAAATTTCGTCATAATGAAATTACGGTGCGGATGTCTTCACAAATACTTCCGGACATATTCACATTAGTGTTCGAACGTTAATATACAACGGTGCAAACGTTTATTGCGTGACAAAATGTATTTCGTCACATTGGACTAATCGTTCACATGAGCTGTGCGAACGTATAGAGATAACGTTCACACAGCTCATGTGAACGGATGGACTGTACTGGGCATGATATTTTTGAATTTCGTCAGTATGACACGAAACCGTTCGGACGAGTTTAAAAAACGTCCGAACGGTTTGAGTGACAGAACGAAAATCGTGACCTAAAACATTGTCTGACGGGCATTAGGTGACAACCCCGTTTTGTCACCCAAAACTTTAGGTGACGAAATTTTTACTTTGGGTGACAAATTTTTTTGTCACCCAAAGTGTTTTTTCTTGTAGTGCTTACTTGCTATGCAAAGAATGTACTGGTTGTTTTCTTCGTATCTCAAACTTTTGGCAACTAAGTTATGTTTTCATTTTCATGGAACAATCAGTTTTTTGTCCATTTACTAGTCTTCCATGAAAACGAAAACTCTTTCCTAATTTTATACGATGTTTAAGCTTTGTAGCCAAATCAAAAGATAATTTTCTCGTCCTAGAGCCAGGGACGGAGTTAGGAAAAAGCAGGGACAGAGCCAGGGAGGCGAGGGTGGATCCCAACGCTCCCTTCTACGGAAAAATTAAAAACATTCTTATGGCGTTCCTTGAAAAATTTATTGTGCAGCCTCCCAACACTATGTTCTAGCTCTCACATAGAACAAAGACATTTGCTTCCCAACCAAAGATTTCCCAGCTTCGAGTATGTTTAAAAGTGATTAAGGAATATGCCTTGACAACTTTAATTAAAGAGTTGTTGGTAGATAAGATACCTCTGAATCCTTATGCTGAAGACTTTTTCAATTTATTGATTTAAAACGTTATAATGACATCTCTTAATCATCTGCTTTGTCGTCTTTGATATCCTTCACTACATTGCCTGCTGGAACGATAATGATTTCGAAGGGTTGGAAAAATTGAATAAAATAAAGTTTGAGGATAAATCTCTTACAAAGTTTCACACTTGAAAAAAGTAACGAATGAAAAAGGTGGCTTTATAAGGACCTGTCATGATTCGTCTCTAAATTTAAAAAAGTGAAATTATAATAATCTTTCCTTACTATGGCAGTAAATATTTTAGACCAAAATCAATCTCTCCCATCTAAGTTTAAAAATGGCGATTTGCATCTCTTATGTTCAAACATGATCAACTATGATCTTTAGTTTGATTTTGTGAGTCCTAGATTTCAGGATTAAGGCAACCTAAAAGGGGGTGAATTGGTTTTCTAAACTTTTCGATATTAACCCCCCAAAAACCGTGTTTGCAAAGTAAATACTAATTTAGCACAAGTATAAGATATAACAAGTATGTAAGTGCTAAATGTAAAGAGCAGAGATAGAGAAAGCAAACACGTGATTTTTTAGGGGGTTCGGCAAACCCGCCTACATCCACCCCTCAAGCTCCTTCACCGAGCCTTGAGGTTTTCCACTATCTTCCAATAGCTTTTACAAACTAGCTTCCAGGTGCTAGTGAACCGTACAAGTGTTTTCCCGGGATCAACACTCAAACCCTCCCAAATGGTTTTTCGGGCTCACCACTCACAACCTAACCAAGCTTGAGATGTACCCTCTCTAAGCTTCTTCTTTAGTGAACAACCTCACTAAAGAAAACACCTCTTTTGGATAGGTAGATGGAAGAACAAAAACTCTCTTGATAGAGTAGATATGAAAATGGAAAGCTCTATCTTTTTATTCACACAAAGACAAGGATATGAAAGTGTGTTTTGTGTGAATGATATGAGAAATATAGAATAAGAAGGTTTAGAATATTTCTCAAGTAGCAGAAATGATATGTGGTCGTTGGATATTCATTTTAGACGAAATGAAGGTGTATTTATAGGCTACATATGAAAACTAGCCGTTTATAGCCGTTAGAGATCGATTTGTCAATTTTACCGTTGAACCGGTCGACCGCTTCATATACCTGTCGACCGGTTCAAGTAGCCGTTGCTCAGCGGTCATAAAATTTGAATGCTGTCAAATTTTTGTCCTACGCGCCTGGTCGACCGCTATAAATCATTTTCATCATCCGCTACAGGCGGTCGACCGCTTCATGTAGAGGTCGACCGCTACAATTCATTTTCATAGACCGGTTAATTTAAAACCATGTTTTTTACCACTTCTAAACACCCAATTTTAAAGGCTTACTTCCAATAAGTATATGAAAGGTTTGGGAATATATTTAAGGTGTTTTGAAACGTTTAAAAATATTTTAATCTTTCAAACAAAAGGTAAAACAGTTTATGCACGTTTTGAAAGATATGCAAGTGTGTGATTCAAATCTTTGTCAAATGTGAAATAAAGAGTTATAAGGATTATACCCCAGGTCTTGAATCTTTACTTTAAACTCCTTGCATCTTCTTGTTCTTCTTTCTTGAAGTTTTTGTCTCTTTCATCAAGTTGTCTTTGTCTTTGAAGATGTCCACTTTATAAACTTGATCCCTTTATTTAAATCATCAAAATCTCGATTGTGCACAAAAGCCAACAGATTTGACAGTTAAACTACATGCAAAATTAGCAAAAATGCCACTCAAAGATAAAATTACTGAAAATATTAAAAAATAAAAAAATTATAAATAAAAAAGTAATGTTTTTTTAAATAAAAACATTGAAGCTATATTTCAGTAATCTATTTATTTATTTATTATTTTAAAAATATTATTTTAGAGGTACATTTTCAATCATTTTACATGTTTTTTTTCGGTATGACTTAACAACCAACGCAAATAGAATGCAAGGATAAATCATGTTAAAAACTTCAGTGACGCAAATTACCGTTTTGAAACTTAGAGAGATGAGATTGATTTTGACCTATAGTTAGAGAGTTTACTATAACGTTATCCAAATATTTTTCTTCTTAGTGAGCTATTATTTGGAATTCTCATAGTTAGAGATGAACTTAAAACGAGTATATTTTAACATGAGTAAGGTGGGCTGATATTTAGAAGAAAAAAAAAACTAAGGTAGGCAGATAATATGCCTCTGGTACAAGTCAATTCTTGGCCTAAATGAATAAGGAATTATCTAATATGGGCTTTGCTCGTGCCTAGGTCAATCCTGCACACCGGATGATGGAAATCAAGGAACCGCTTCAAAAGATCTCGTTCAAGTTCCAATTGGGACGGTTACGAGGGCACAAGATCGAGCAAAGAAGTTTAAAGATGTACTCAATGGTCTAATTCAAGAGGTATGGGCTCAAGCAAGTGTGTGGAGGCCCATTGCGCATGATACACGTGATCAACAAAAGATTGTCAACGTGATTCAAGTTCTAGAAGCTTCCGGTCAAAGCTTAGTTTAAATCTCGGCGTAGGTCGAGGTTTCCATTCGAATCTGTCTGTAGAACGATCTTGGGTTCCCTTTTCGTTGTTGGGTGTCGTTATTCTTGGCGAAGTTCACATCACCGGAAGGGGCTAATACACTCTAGTTTTAGGCTTAATATATACGCTTGACTCTAAGGTTTAATATTTTTTCAGAAATACTCTTAGAGTAATTTTTTTTCTCCCTCCACTCCTGTGGTATACCCATTTTTCCCGTTATACCCCTCCTGCAATTGATGACGTGGACAAATTGACCACGTCACATCTAATTAAACTACAACAAGTGTTCGTACATTATGATTGGAGGAAATTCTTTTTTCACCTCTATGTCCACGTCACTCCTCTCCATGGCAATTTACCGGAATTCCCTTAAAATCAACAAAATGAAGACTAACCCCCTTCAGCTCGAAAAAATCCCCTACCGCGAACCTATAGAGACCCACGAATGTCTGTATCATCTTTTCCCGCCAAATCAGTTCTAGAGCCCTTGGATCAAACGTCTGATGTCCCGGGGAAGGTCATCATCGTCCTCTGTCAGCGACGGTAGAAGTGGAATGCACCAAAGGAGAGATGATAAGCTTCCTGAAGTTAGGCCAATGTGCTTTTGCGGAATTACAGCTCGAGTTCGGTTCAGTTCGACTTCGTGAAATACAGGTCGACGTTTCTTCGGTTGCCCACATTACTCTGTCGCGACAGTGAGAAGCTGCTCTATGATATCTTTGTTCCTTTCATTCAATAATTCAGTCGTATACTATTTTGAGCAGTATTTGTTTTGTGTTATTGGATATACTTGAAGAAGGAGCTTAGGTACATTTGTAAGCATAAGCTGCATAAGAAACAATGATGCTAGTGAAGTACCTAATCATTCTAGATTTTTGGTACTTGAGTAAAACATATTTAAAAATTACCACATTTTGTAAAGATAGTGCCCTAAACGCCACCTGAGTAGAATAGCTCGTCCTCCATCACCAAGCTAATATGCCAATTTGGCTCTTCTGATGGATGCTGAAACGATTGAATTGGTCAGAATTGGTTGCAATGTGTCCATGGGTTTTTGCTAGAGCGGGTAGACAAGCCTAATTGGACCGAACTTCTAATGAATATTAGGAGTCATTGGAAAGTAATTTGAACGAGGTCCCAACAATTTGGCTCTCTTTGATTTTTGTTGGTGATTACATGTGCTTTTAAAGTAAAATTTTTTATTCCTGACCGATGTATTTATTAATGGATTGCTTACACACTTTTTGTTGGTTGATATTTCTCTACAATAACCATGATTGTCTGGTTCTAAACGTTTTCATCTTTACTTTGAGGCCTGTATTCTTGAGGTAATGGATATAATTGATTGGAGCTCCCTTTGTGTAGGGTCTGAGTTAATGGATATACTTGAAAAGAAGCTTAATGCTTATGTCTCTAAGTGAGATTTAAAAGGAGATCCTTAGCTATACTTGTTGGTAGATAATTTTATTTATCGATTTTGCTATCTATTCCTATGGATTTTCTTCATACTTCTATTCCCTGTTAGTAATACGTGAATGATTATTTGGATCAGATTGACTTGCAAAAGTATTAAAGCCTACTTGATACAGATTATAACATCAAGTTTTCATTATGGCAGAGGCACACATCGTGTGATTTTTTCGAATGGATTGATCACCCTGTAACCAACACGAAGAAGAGGATTTTGAGTGTGTCTTACATACGTTGAAGATAATGGAGGAACAACTAAAGTTCATGGAGGAGCGGCTTCACAAACATAAGCTTATAGAGGAGCAACTAAAAATTACTGAGGATTGGTTGAAGATAATGGAGGAGCAGCTTCAGATACAGAAGGCTATGGTGAAGTGCCTTAAGGGTGTTATTTTTAGTTCCTGTGTATTATTATGTTGTTGCATCATCATTGGATTTAGTGCTGAAACCAGTTCGCCATAGTTGGTCTGTAGAAGGGTCTATGTTGTTATTTAATTTGGATCTGTAATATACCTGTGAGATCCCGAATTTACTTATGTCGTTGTAAAGGAGAGAGATTTTGCTATGATTTTTCCTCAGGATGTAGGTATGTTTTAATTGGTGATTTTTGAGGTAAGTGTCGACACATTGGAGCATAGTGTCGACACATTAAACTAACACCCGAAAGTTTACCTTTTCTGGAGCCCAAAGTGAATTTTGACTAAGTGTTGTAAGTGTCGACACCTTGAGTGATAGTGTCGACACATTAGACCGATACCCGAATGTTTATATTTTTCCGGAACTAAAGTGATTTTTACTAAGTGTAGGAAGTGTCGACACCTTGAGTGATGGTGTCGACACATCCAACTGAAACCCGAGAGTTCGCCTTTTTCCAGAACTCCCGTGAATTTTGACCAAGTGATGAAAGTGTCGACACCTTGAGTGATGGTGTCAACACATCTAACTGAAACCCGAGAGTTTTACATTTTTCCCACTTTGGCTAAGTGTTGTAAGTGTCGACACCTTGAGTGATGGTGTCGACACATATAACTACATTCCGAAATTTTACCGGATTGAAAATACGTGAGTTGGAATTCATGAAGAAGGGGGAGGGCAACCTTGTCTTTTCCCCAACCATTTTCACGCCTATTACTCTCTCCCCCTTTGCCGAACACTTCATTTTTCCCCTCTCTGTTCAGCCTTTTCATTTTCCCTTGCCCTAAATCACCCACCCGAAGAAGGAAGAAGGAGAAGGAGAAAGGAGAAGAAAAGAAGGAGGAAGAGGAGAGAAGCAAGGTACAAATCCTTGCTGGCCGAAAATCATCCTACTCTCTCTCTCTCTCTCTCTATTTCCTTATTGTTTTCTCTTGTGGGTTGGTTGTGGGTTGTTGATTGGTTGTGGTTTGGGCGGTGTTCTTGTTTTCTCTTGTTGATTGGTTGTGGTTTGGCGGTGTTCTTGTTTTCTCTTGTTGATTGGTTGTGGTTGATGGTGGGTTGTCTAAGTAGTTTTTCTCCTTGTGATTCATGGATGTTTAGTGTGGATCTATGCATGTTCAAGGTAGATCTTGTAAGTGTTTAAGTGTAGCATAGATTTTTACATGAGAACATGGGAACAAAATGGCTAGATCTGAAATGAGGGTTCAAGAGAAATTGGTTATGTGCTATAGGTGTTTGATAAAAGGCCTAAGAGGGGATTGAAACCTAAGTTGAGCAAGTATGGCCGAATCTAGGGGTTGATGCATTAGATTGTGTATGTATGCTAGTGATATTGAGAACCACAAAGCCCTAAGTGTTAGAGATAGGTTCAGATCTGGAGAAAAATAGGCAAGAGGACCAATAATATACACTAGGTGTTTGGTTAAAAGCCCAAGAGAAATGGGTAAACGCAATGGTGTTAACGTGATGAACATGGAACCACGGTTGGTTGTAAACCTTGAGTTGAGGTTGTAAAAATGGGAGGAAGGTAAGAGGATGGTTGCTACTAGGAAATGTTAAGTTAGCCTTGGATGTTGGTTGTGACATGTAGAGATTCGGTTTTGGTTGTTGGAAATTGGAGGGCTAGAAAGATTATTGTGATTTCTGGTAATTACATAAGCAGATTTCAGAGCTGGAATAGAGAATGTGTTTTGATGCATTTGTAGTTATCTCTTGATATTGAGTGGATCCTAGATTGAAGGCCTAGGACATGGAAAGATTTTAAGTCATACCTTGGATGATTGTAATGTATTGATTACTCTATACGTTTAGTAAACCTATGAATTTCCTATGAATAATAATAGTACGACTCATTGTAGGTAACGAGGCGTTCGATACTCAAGCAAGCAAAGGTAAGTGAAAAACCTTTACAAAACTGGAATGATACACTGCATGAAGAATGTTTATGAATAAGCATATCAAGTATGATATCAAGCATGACACTACCAAGCACGACATGAACGCATTATGATCATTTGCATTCATTTTCCTCATGAGAAATGAGACATTTTTATGCAAATGAAAGTACCATTTTTATGCTACTTTATGACAAGTTAATTAACGAACCCAAGTCGGTCGGTACCGTACCAAGTCAAGAAGGTGCATCCATACCGAAGGACGTTTACGAGAAGGGTGGATGTCACCTAGGACACCCATACCGAAGGATGCTTGCAAGAAGGATGGGTAGTCCGGGAGGTATGTGCAATCACACTGAAGGATGCTTGCAAGAAGGTGTGAGCCTCCAAGAGTCGTGTCTAGCCACTGAAGGACATTGAGAAGGTGTGCTAGCTCGACCATATGTGTGGTCCCCAAGGGAAAAGGGGGACAGTTCCAACGGGAACGCACAACCCTGATGCCAGGGGTAAATGGAGCTCAAGTAGCCCATAAGATTTTCCAAAGCAAGAGCTTTATAAGTACGAATGATGTTTTCAAAAGCAAGTGCATGTGCATATGCGACATGAGGCATATACATGCATCACGATTCATAATCAGACATGCATCACATTATGTTTACATGACTATGATTTCAAGTTCAAGTGCATGCTTACGATTTCAAACCCATGTTTTTAGCTATAATTCCTTACTGAGTCTTTCGACTCACAGTTTTAAATTTTATCATTCCAGATGATGTTCCAGGGGTGGAATCTTAAGAAGAGGACCTTGAACCCTAGGAGAAGGGTTGATGAAATGTCTCTCTTGTTTGCTAACGTTAGAGAAGATTTAGCTAAATTTTTGTAAAAGCCGGCATGAGCCACCGTGATGTGATGGTCATGGGTTTCTTTTGGCTTAGTAAGTTAATGCTTTAAACTGGTTGATATTTTGAGAATATGTTTAACTACCTTGAGTTATCGATGGAAAGTATGTTCTTATGTACGTTATACGCTAGCATCATAAGGCTTCTTTTTAACATTGAAGCATCAATGTCATTTCCGCTGCAAGTATAGTAGTAAGTACGCTTGAGCGTCCCATGCCGGGAATGCTCGCGGCTGTCATTAGCCTCGTTTAGCTAGCGTTCGGGGCGTGACAATACCCTCCATTGTTGTTGAAAGGGTATGTTTTTTAGTTGAAGTTAGTACTGGTAGACAGGGTCTGTAATGTGGTTTAGCTATCATTGTTGTAATTGAAATGCTGATGTAATGAATTGTTGTTTATGTCAACTTCCATGTATTGATGTTGTGGTTTGGTTCTATTTGGGCAAATTATTTATTGATGTCAATAATTTACCTAATTTTTTCAACTGATAAGAGTATCTTGCACTAGAGACAAAAACGGAAGTCAATCGAGGACAAAAGAATCACCCTAGCAGAAATGCAAAACTTCAAATGAATCTTTAATCCATTGAACAAAAATCCAAGAAATGCAAGACTCAAACCTGCCTCAATAACCCACATGTCCCAGAAGACAATAATACCCAACACAAAGGAAAATAAGATTTGATCCGTAATCCATCGAACATGAATCTAAGGAATCAATCACAAATTCAAAAAGAAAACTTTACTCTTCCATTAACAGTGAAAAACTTCAGACGTAGTAAATCACGAAAATGCAATTACACACATATACAACCATAGGCCACAAAGAGAGAACATGTTTACTTACATAAATTCAACATATCTGTTGAGGATATCCATTCAACATGTTCATTCAATACAAATCATCTCAAAATCACAATACATAGAGCCCTTGTTGTTTCTACCAAAGCAACAGTAATTAAACACTTAAAAGTTTCATCCAAAACAACACACACTAGCACTTAAAATGTCATCCACAACCTTAGAAAGGTACTTCAAAGCCTCCATATTCACCCTTTCAAGCTCTGCCATACTCCTTTCAAACTCAGCTACTGTAAAAGCCCGTGCAGCGCTCCACAACGCATCTTTTACGGGCTTACCTCTCCACCCATTGCTCTTCAGATTGGCGTGCAGATGCTTCACACAATGTCTTTGTTTATCGTTTGACACTAAATGTTCTAGTGCCTCTCGCAAATCCTGTAATGGCAAATAAAATTTACAAAAGTCAACAACTAATATTGTGTAGAAATAGGGTGCAAAAATACCATCATGCCATCTAAACATCAATAGCTATATTTTTTGAAATATCATGCTTATCTAAAAATTCAGTAATGTTAAAACTCAATGAACAAACTCCTGGAAGAACTCCGCTCAACCTCGACCACAGCATAAGCTAATGGGTACATATCGTCATTTGGGTCCTTTGCCACTGCGACAAGCAATTGACCCCCGAATGGTCTTTTCAAATGACAACCGTCAAGGCATATAACTGCCCTACAACCAACCAGGAATCTATGTTTAGGACCCTCTAATCTGACATAAATGCGTTGAAATAGATGTCCATTCCTTTCAATCTTCACCCAAGAGCCCGAATTCCACTTGTACACAGCCTCAACATAGTCAAAAAATACTTGTACTGGTCCGCATGCCTTCTATAGACTAGCTCAAGTGCCATCTTCTTTGTCCTGTACATGTGATTCTTCGATACTTGCACTTTATAATCTCTGCGAACAATACCATCTAATGTCGAGGGTGGCATATTGGGGTCGTCCCTAATATGTTCCATGTAGCGAGCAACAATAAACTTCGTGTCTAGTTTGCTATTCGATAGTGCGTGCCGCAGTAGTGTACAGAATTGAAAGTATTTATCTGAAATGCTTTCTTTTGTTATATATAGGATGTGAGGATACGCCAGCCACAACGTAGCTTACAAATAGCTGGCACCCTATGCCTATCACTTTTTAAACACCGATAGTCATGCTCGCTTTCGATACAATGCAGCTTCAGTGCCTTTTTAAATAAATGTCGATCCCTGAAGATCATTCATTTCTCAAACTTTATTGTACCCTCGAGCTCCTCTTTGCTAAGCCTCATACCCTTCATCTTCCCATGCCCATTGTCAGAATCATTACTTGGAGCGGTTCATCCTCATCATCGTGTGCAGTTGACCCTTGTCCAAACCAATCCATTGCAGCCTTCCTTGCTTCTACTTCATTCGTATCTGGATCAACGAAATTAGCTTATGGATATAGCTCGGGTTCCTCCTCATCGGTTTCAGGGAAGTCACTGACATCACCCGCCCTATTACCACCCTCAACCACATTTTCTCATTCCTCTCCATCCTCATCTTCAACCACATTCCCAGCTTCCTTTCCATCAGACTCATCAACCAAATTATTAGCATCCTCCACATTACCAGCAGCCTCTCAATCAACATGTTCTCGCTCATCATCAGCCTCCATGTTAATATCATCAGCCTCCCTATTAATATCATCGACCTCTCTATCAATATCATCAACCTCTACTTGTACATCAACAACAATCTCATCAGCAAATATTGGGATACTAGTAGTATGCTCCACAAAAATTATCATCATCTCCCGACCTTCCACAACTAATCTCCCTTAGTGATTTTCAATACATCAGCATCGCTTTTTAGAGGAAACATCCTCCCCCTATCTGCCAGCTCCTTCAAACTTACACCACAACGTCGCAGAATCTGCGTACTTCGTCTCTCTCTTCAACCATGTCCATAGATGTTTCACTAATATAAAGTCCGGATCAAGTTCACATAGATAACTAATCTCCCCTCCAATGTACCCCCATTACTGCAATCTATCTTCCCCCGTGGTACATGTGCATTTTAACCATTTGCCCAAAGGAGAAAATTTACATATTAGTGACAAACAACGGGACATGGTGATACAAGCCCAACTATTGTCCAAGGTATCAATTACATTGTATAAATACAAAATATTAGCTACAATAGTTTCGAATAATCAACCACAAACCACATGGACATAATGATCAAACACATGGCACGTCCATAACATAGTCAAAGTCACGTGATGAATGTAACAGACGACAAACACCTATAAATAATGTAATACAATTTTGTCTAAAAGCGGGGGACCACTTCATTATTATAGGAGCAAACTTCAATATTCAATTCAACCCAAACAGAAAGGAAGGTATGCAAAAATGTGATAATTAAGCTTCTGTTATACATAGGATCAGCAAAAACGTACCTCAAAGAATTGCCTTTGTCGTCTTCACCCTACAGTATCGACGTCTTGTTCCAAAGAAGAGGCTTTTGACGAAAGGAAGGTATGCAGTTAGACAAAAGAGAAGTAATTAGGAAATCCTAATCACAGACTGCAAATATGAGAAGCAAAAACGTTCCTCAAAATATCTGCTTTACTTTAACTCTCTGCTAGTTTGTTCAAATCTCAGAAGCAGTAATATTGATTCACCTCTTTCTATCTCTCTCAAGTTGCTCACTAAAACTGTCAGTCATCTTAGTCCCACGCAGACGCCAGACAGCATACCCTTCTGTTCTGAAACCGTGTTTCAAGTACTACTTTTTATATGCACGACCTTCTCGACTTAAGCATTAATTGAATATCTTTTTTATATCAGAAAAAGATTATAGTCAATCAAACAAAAAATTTTGGAGATGGAATATTCATGCTGGAGAGCAGCCAGAATGAGTTGTTCAGAGCACAGGGGAAACATTTTTTTTTTCTAGGCAACACATTCGCCCCCATCACCCTCTAGCTACTCTCTGCCCAGAATTCAGTCTGTGAGGCCCCAAAGTCAGATCTGAACCCAATTGGTTGGGCGACGTAATGCCAATGGATTATTGCTACATGCAAGTCGACAAGCAGCTGAAAATCATTTTAAAAATGAACCCCGTGGGAACGAACAATTTGGTCAACTCCTTTGGTTGTCATTTTGCGGAAGGGTACTTGCTATGCAATGAATTTAGGTGCCAAATTGCAAAAGGTGCCTTGAATTTATGTTCTCTTAAGGCTCACTTATCAATGGAGTTGATGGAAGGCTAGAAAGACCCCCCATTTGACGGTGGAAGTACAAACCAAAGAGCCTGGTAACTTTGCTTAGCTACTGTAATTCGAGTTCTAATTAACAGTTACTGCCATTGATCATTTACGATCCTCTAGTGGAGCTTATCTTCCGAAAGAGCTGACATTATGACAGGAGCCACTGTATCTAGTGGGTCCTGCTAGTGCTGATCATGTGTTGCTGACGTGGGAAAGATCTGTGAGTTTATCTGGATACTACCAGGGAGGCGAGATTCCCTTCTGACCCGCATTGCTGTCTGAAACAAAGAGTTTACCTCCTCTTCCGTTCAACACCTTTTTAAGCTTTATATATTTGGAGCTTCCCTCTCTTCTCTGTGCCCACACATTGGTAAGAGGAGCACCTCACCATTGTGGGTGCTCTAGTTGGCGATTAACCTATCAAGTGCTTTTTTGCTTTTGAAGTTGCACAACAGACTCTGCTTGCCCTTTTTTTAGTCTTCCAAAGGCATTGAATCATGCAAACTGGGTTGCTTCCTGAACCTTGAATTCATTCTCCCTTGATCACATGTGGTTTAGCCCATCTGGGAGATTGACATTTTTCTGTTTCTTCTTCAATCAAGTGCCACTCTCCTTACCCATTGCAAAGTTGGTTGTTCTTGGTCTCTCGAGTGTTTTTTGTCCTTAAGGCTACTCTTCACCCTCCCGAGTGTTTTTAGCCCTTCAGGGAGGCTGTTCTTTCTTCTGGAAGCCAACAGATTAGGAATAACTCAGTTTACAGCTTGACTGAATCCTACGAAGTAGGACCATGGAAGAGACCTTCGTACCTTTTCAAGGAATCAAGAATGACCTTAAAGGAAGATTGATGTGTTATAAACAAGATTGGACCGGTGGCTTTAGAGCAGGATTCAGGTAAAACTCATATACACTCTTAATTGGGAATCCATATTACAGAATTTGTGGTGTGGAATATCAAAGTTAATATCCAAGTGATTTAGGCTTGTTTTTCTGTTGGTTAAAGTTAACAAATCTTGCTGACAAATTTTTTTATTGCTTTCAGGATTCTGGCTCCCACCACATACATATTTTTCGCTTCAGCAATACCGGTCATCTCATTTGGTGAACAACTGGAAAGAGATACTGGTATTGGGCGAAACTCCAAAACTAAAACCTTTAGATGCACATTAGCACTTTTTTGGATTTCAAAGATACTACTGAATTTTCTAAAATTCGTACCTTTTTTTTTTGAGCTTTCGGCCAATTCAAGCATCTTGATTAGACGAAAGAGTTGCAAAATAGGATAAAGATTGAGAGGAGAATAATATAACATACAGAGGACAAAATTTAGGCCCAATATATATGAACTTCAACTTGTATCCGTGATATTCTTTACCTGGTACTTGCAGAAGGAGTTCTGACTGCAGTACAAACGTTGGCATCCACAGCCCTTTGCGGAATTATACACTCGATCATTGGAGGTCAACCTTTGTTGATTTTAGGTGTTGCAGAACCCACTGTGATCATGTATACATTCTTGTTTAATTTTGCTAAAGAAAGATCAGACTTGGGTCGGAATCTGTTTCTGGCATGGGCTGGATGGTTAGCGATCTTCTCTTATTTAGTATTTCTTTTTCAAGATTAGCCACAGTGTCTTAAAGTCGCTGACTTGTAGTTCGTGCAAATACATGGAATTGTTCTTGTTGTAGGATATGTGTCTGGACATCATTCTTGCTGTTCTTACTGGCTATCTTAGGAGCTTGCTCTATTATCAATAGATTTACCCGTGTGGCAGGAGAATTATTTGGTCTGCTAATAGCAATGCTCTTCTTGCAACAGGCTATAAAAGTAAGAACTATGTACCTCGACTTTTGTTTTTTTCCATCTGCACCTTATCAGAATTCTAGGGAATTCACAAAATTGTAATATTCCTAAATCTTGTCGCTGGAATTTAGGCACTATTTCAACTCGATTACGTTTAGGTCTGCAGTAGTGACTTCTGAGGGACCACAATCATGAAAGAATCGGTTTATTTTGAGAATTAACTTCCTTTTCTTTTGTTAATTTGATTTTTTCAGGGACTTGTGGACGAGTTTACCATCCCACAGAGAGAGAATTCAACTTTAACAGAGTTCATACCTTCATGGAGATTTGCCAATGGCATGTTTGCTTTGGTTCTGTCGTTTGGCCTTCTGATAACTGCATTGAGAAGCCGGAAGGCAAGGTCATGGCGGTATGGCTCTGGTAAGTCTTAGTCTTTGAAGATTCACTGGAGTAAAGGCTTCTATTTATGCGTTAGATAAGCATTGAACTCAATTAGTTCCGGAAAATGGAGCATCTTCTACCATTTAACAGATTTCTGACTTAATTTGACAGGTTGGCTTCGGGGCTTTATAGCAGATTATGGTGTACCACTTATGGTTCTGGTCTGGACAGCAGTTTCTTACATACCATCTGGCAGTGTTCCAAAAGGGATCCCACGGCGCCTCTTCAGCCCAAATCCATGGTCACCAGGAGCATATGGGAATTGGACTGTCATTAAGGCATGTTTTCCAAAGTTTGGTATTAAAGCATAAGTTTTTGTATTGTGTCTTGGTGGTAGATTGACTCGATGGTTGACGCATCAAAATGACAGGATATGCTGGACGTTCCTGTTCTCTACATAATTGGAGCTTTCATTCCTGCAACAATGATCGCAGTGCTTTACTATTTTGACCACAGTGTAGCATCTCAACTTGCTCAACAGATGGATTTCAATTTGAGAAAGCCATCTTCTTACCATTATGACTTACTTCTGCTGGGGTTCTTGGTATGCAACGTCCGGTCGCTCCCTTTTCTCTTCTACTTCATCTTCGTTGTGAATTATTTTGTATTCTTGATGGCAGACCTTATTGTGTGGCCTTGTTGGAATCCCTCCAGCAAATGGAGTTATCCCACAATCTCCAATGCATACAAAGAGTTTGGCTACTCTCAAACACCAGGTAATCTACCCATAAGCCCACTCCATTGAGCATGTTATTTAGTATGTCTAGCACTAGATATGGCTCTTTTCCTTCATTTATTTTAGTTCTTTCTGGTCGTTGATTTTTCTTAAAGTATTGCTTATTATGCAGTTGCTTCGCAATAGACTTGTTGCAACAGCCCTCAAAAGTATTAGAAAAAATGCTAGCTTGGGACAGTTGTATGGGAATATGCAGGAAGCCTATCAACAAATGCAGACCCCTTTGGTCTACCAGGAGCCCTCAACTCGGGTAGGTTTGCCACACTTGTTCATTTTGAATTTTTACGAAAATGGACTAAAGGGTTTATTTTGTGCAGGGTCTCAAGGAGTTGAAAGAATCAACTATTCAGGCAGCTACGAGTACTGGACACATGGATGCCCCAGTTGATGAGACAGTATTTGATATTGAGAAGGAAATTGATGATCTGTTACCTGTTGAGGTGAAGGAACAGCGGGTCAGTAACTTGCTTCAAGCTATAATGGTAGGAGGATGTGTTGCAGCCATGCCCATCATCAAAATGATACCAACATCAGTTCTATGGGGCTACTTTGCATTCATGGCAATTGAAAGTTTACCTGGGAACCAATTCTGGGAAAGAATCTTATTGCTCTTCACAGCCCCTAGTAGAAGATACAAGTAAAAGCTTCAAATCCTTTTCTCTATTCTGTTTATATTTCCCTTTGTTCTTTATGTTTAATATAAATTACTTCTTTTTCTTGCAGAGTCCTTGAGGAATACCATGCCACTTTTGTCGAAACAGTGCCTTTCATGACAATAGCAACATTCACCCTTTTCCAAACAACTTATTTGCTTGTCTGTTTTGGACTTACATGGATTCCAATTGCCGGACTTATGTTTCCTTTGATGATAATGCTTTTGGTTCCTGTGAGACAGTACTTTCTACCCAAGTTTTTCAAAGGGGCTCACCTTCAAGACTTGGATGCTGCAGAGTATGAAGAGGCACCAGCTTTACCATTTAACCTGGCAGCTGTAAATATTCTTTCCAACATCCTGCAAGTTCATTCATACTTTTAATCTTTCCTATAATCCTCTCTCAATCCTCATGCTTAAGATTTTACCCGTATTCATATCGTATTTGATGTCCACCAAGCAGGAGGCAGAGATTGGAGCTGGAGCTTCTACCTATGTAGATGAAGGAGAGATTTTAGATGAAGTTATTACAAGAAGCCGTGGGGAGTTCAGGCATGTGAGTAGTCCCAAGATCACAAGCTCCACAGCAACGCCAGCAAATGATCCTGAAAACCTCCAGAGCCCGCGCCTCTCGTGCAGTCCTCGTGTCAGTGAACTAAGAGGGGAGCATAGTCCACTGGCTAGAGGTAGAGGACTACATAGTCCTAGGACTGCAGAAGTTACACCAGCGAGATTATCTAAGTTAGGAAAGAACCCTTCAACGCCATCAAAATAGGGGGAAGAAATAGACTAGTGACTATATATTCCATTGGAAGAAGTGTTTGTTTGTTTGCGTTTATGCTGGGACTGACACCCCTAGTTTCCCTGTTGGGGTTTCCTAATAAAGTTAGTAGTAGTTTCATTAAAAAAAGTGTTTGTTTGCTTGTTCATTTCCCTATTGCCGTTCTGCTCGGCTCTTTTGGTAGGGGCATTGTACAGTCTTATCTTCTTTCTGCTCCCCTACTTCAAGAGGAGCTATGTAACTATATGATTGTGCCACTTTCTCGTAACAGATAAAATAGTGAATGTTTTCGTAAGAGAGTGCCTCTTTTTTGTTTTCTTTTCTTTTTGTCTTTTTCCACTTTTCTGATATTGCCTCTTGCTAAACCAATTAGCTTCTGTTTCATAACATGGGTTGCTCTTGCTGGCATGATCTCTCCCTCTTCCTCTCTCCCCAGCACACTGACTAAACTGCTTGAGTTATGCGATCCATCCAATCTGACGGATGATGCAGGTACCTCTTGTTATTATCAAATGCAAAAGCTTTAGCAATTAATCGGAGGGTCCTACTGGCAACATAAACTAATTTGAGTTGTAAACATTTAATCAACGAGGGATATCCTTAAAGACTTTGCCATCTGATAAAGTGAGACTGTAAATGCAATAATGATAGTGGCTATGCCACTAGTTCACGCAAGTATTATTATTTATCTTAAAATGACAGCCACCAGGGTCCAACAGAAGGGTCAATTTTCCAGTTCTTTCAAACATGAAAAAGAGATACCGCACCTGGTGAACACACAGCTAAAAAGAAAAAGGTACTTTTGGAGCAGTTGTGAAATAAAAAGCAGTGGACAGAATTTTTCCCGGCAAGCACTCGCCCAGTGAACTGAACTAAGACAGGGTCCTACACTTCCAATTGCAGTTCGATCGGTTGTTTCACGAGCATTGACTAGATCGGGTTTATTCTCTATTCCTCTACTAACAAAGTTATGTCTCTTTCTAATGATTTCAACATCTCTGTCTTCATGCATGAGTCAGGTAGAGAATTCCAAATCAACATCATTTTCTAGCTATGCCAAAAAGGAAATTAGGTTGACATCATGCGAAAAAACCAGGACTTGACGATTTGATTGAAGACGAGACATACTAGTTAACCACAACGAGCTGTGATTTGCAATCAGTAACTTGCAAGAGAACCCTTTAATCTGATATCAAACAGAGAGCGAAGACTTGCATCTACTGTTGATAATGCATCCCAGTAAACGTGTATGCATGCTGTGACGTTGACATAAGGAGAAGCACTATTGAGATCGGTTTGCAGGGACGATGTCGACAAATGCTCAATCTACAGTAGCCTATGTAAGGAGCATCAGCGGACCGGGCTGTCTGCAAACTTAAAACATGCTCGAACAAGTCAAATACACCTTCAAAAAATAGTTAATGCAGACAGATGAAATGCCGAAGGATTTCCAATGGAAATGATCTAAATGGCACCGCATCTTTATTACTAATCATGCCTGACAAAACCAAATACAACATGAAAGAATCTGACACGAGATATTTGGACACTTCTTGACCAAAGAACCACCTTCTTATCGTCTGTAGAACCATAGAACAGCATGAACACAATTACCAACCAAGGATATAATGAAACTAGAAATATAATGAAACTAGAAACATACAACACCAGCCGGGTCTGTTGGATCGCCTCGTACCTTGGTAAGAAACCCCCCGGATCAAAGTGAATGGTTAAGATCTAATTCCTCGTCTCTCAGCTTTGCAATGTTCTTCATTCTTGGAAGGACTAGGAGACAACATTACAGTCATGGGCGGAACCAAGCCATGGCGAACCATGGCGGCCGCCATGGTTGGCTCCGCCCAAAAAAAATTTTTACATGTAAATTTTTTTTTTTTTTATAAAAAGGTTCGTTTGGGCTCGCCATGGTTGAGCCCAGGGCCCAAGCCAAAATAAATTTTTACATCTGTTTACTATTTTTTCATGGCCTGCACGCACCGTTTTTTTTTTCTCTCAGCCCTCTCTATAATATTTTCTCTTACACTGCTAAAGACAGAAAGACACAATTTCAATTTTTTTAAACCTTCTAAAATTCTATTTGTGCCTCTTTCAAGTCTCAGCGCCTCTCTCTCACAAACACACAACAACGACGTTAACGTACTAGTACCAGTGCAGCAATGCTTCTCTCGCTCTCTCTCAAGTCTCGGCGCCACCCGCTACTGCCTACCTAGGTATGGCTTTCAACATTTCCTTCCTTTCTTCTCACTTCTATATATATGATTCTCTCTATCCCTCAGGCCTCACTTCTTAAATTTTCTCTGTCCCACCGTGCAGCCACCGTCGTCTGCCGCGTCACAGACCTCTTGGCTCTTGTTCACTCCTAAGAGGTAATAAAATTATAAATTATGTTGGATTTGATAATTTTGATTTTGAAGGGCTGATCAATGTCCAATTCCTGAATGATTTTTTTTTGGTAAAATTGTTAATTTAAGTGCATTTTTTGTGAATTAATTTATCCTTATATTTTGAAATTGTTCAGTTTATGAGTATCTTGTCTTGTGAAATTAATTTGTATGAATGTATGATTGAGATTTGAGAATTTGAGATTGAGAATTTGTAATTATCTTGAACTATGTTTTGATTCAAAATTAGGGCATGTTAGGCATAATTAATTATATATAAAATAGAATTATTGCATTTTAATTTTTTCACCAGCATCTTTCTTTTTGTCAATGTCTAGGAATAGTTGCAGGTTCTCTCTGTAATTTTAGATAGTTCGGTATACTTGATTGATTTAGCTATATATCTTAGATAGCTAATAATTTGGGAGAAATTATTTGATTATTTGATTGATTTAGCTATATATCTTACAAATGTATTGTCACAAGTTTTACAGCGAAATGATCATGACATAGTTAATGCTATGATTTTAGTTAGAGTTGTGAGAGAACAGTTGCAGGAGTTGAGGGAGATAAGATGAGATGAATTTTTAGAACAGGTCAAATCATTCTGTCTGAATAATTCTATCAATGTGCCCAATATGGAAGATATTATACCAACTCGCGGTCATTCGAGGCATGAAGGACAAACAATTACTTATTTGCATTATTTTCGTGTGGAAGTGTTTTGTCAAGTTATTGATTTAATTTTTCAAGATATGAATGATCGTTTCACAGAAGCAAGTACGTAGTTACTTCTTTGCATAACATGTCTTGATCTAAGTAACTCATTCTCAACATTTGCCCTTGATGAGTCATGTCATCTTGCTGAGTTTTATTTAGAAGATTTCTCAACAACTAAGAAGTTGTTTCTTAGAGATCAGCTTGACAATTACATTAGAGATGTTAGATTGCATCATGTTTTTTATGGGCTTCGAGATATTGAAGGTCTTGCTGTGAAGATGGTTGAGACCAGAAATAATATTTTGTATCCACTAGTTTATTAGCTTATTGAGTTGACATTGATCTACCAGTTGCAGTCGCAACTGTTGAGAGAGTGTTCTCTGTGATGAAGATTATCAATATTGATTTGCGTAATAGGATGAGAGATGACTGGACGAATGATTGCATGATAGTGTACATCGAGCGAGAGATTTTTGAAACTATAGAGAACGAAGTCGTTTTGCTACATTTTCAGAAGATACAGAAATGCAGGATCCAATTGCCCCCTTAGTCGTAATACATAGTACGATATGTGTATTTCAAAATTTTTAATATTTTTAGTCTTTAATTATTTATATTGTAATTCTAAGACAATTTTTAGCATTAAGTATGAAAAAAAAAATTCAGTCATTTTGCTATAAAAATTCGCCATAGTTAACTTGTAATCCTGATTCCGCCACTTATTACAGTATTGTTTGTCGACTGCACTTCGTTTTGAACAAAGTATTCGAGTATGAATGATGGGATCTAAGATGATTTTATTTCTTTTCCTTTTCCCTTTCCTTTATCCTCTTCTTGGCTCAGTAACAATTGATTACGGGCCTCCCGGATGTTTCTGACCAAAGTGAAAAAGGTATTTATCTCCTCCTCTTCTTCGCGAAGGGCTGCGCTTTCTTTGCTTCCTTCTTCCATGGGCTTCCCCTTCATCATGGACTCTTGTTGGTCTTTGTCAACAGTTCTTAAAACAACGGCTGAACTATAGGCAACACCGAGGCTTCCTTTGATTTGCCAAGTGTTAAGGAAGAATCCTCTTCTGATTCTTCCCTAGATTTTAGATGATTGGTTATTTAAATCAAATTCTTCACCTCAATTATTATTGAGGATTCCAGTTATATTCTACGGTTTATTCAAACATCTTTACCAAGAAACAACCAGATAAGCACGAAGCAAAAAACAATAAGACCCTTAGGTAGACAATACGGACAATCGTGTGATCCGTTGACAAGGAAAAACAAACAAGGAATAATTATACGATCCTCTTTTGACCCTCTAACATGTGTGAATCTCCTTTCCCCTTCCCCAGGGAAAAAAAAATTGTCTCAAATCACTAAGGAGGATATGATCCGAGCTTAGTTCCACAACTTATTCAAGAGATAGAACCTCACGAACATGGTGTGTGGGTCTGCTCAATAAGTTTAAATCTTTAACTCTCTAAGATGTGCGGATCTCACTTTTCTTTTCTCCATATTAGTCCAAATAAATATATACACTTTGCACTATGTTCTTGACACTTTGCATTCAATCTATTATTTTTGTCATATTGCACCCATCAATTATTTGATTTCAGACATTTTATACATTTCTTAAACTTTTTAGTAAATTTTTTTAAAAAAAATTATTTTTTGACCTAAAAAATTACAATTTTTTGAGTTGTGCAACCAAGTACTTATGCATTATATATTAGTGTTTTTTTAGTAATGAGAAAAATTATAGTGTGACTCTATTCAAGCTTAATGCACACCTGACATATACATAAATTTCTAAAAAGTTAATACGAGAATCACAACTTGCATTAATTTCTCATTTAAATCACCAAAATAATCTTTAAAAGAATCGAACTTAAAATTATACAATAAAATCACACAGTTTCAAGTGTCACTCTTACTTTTTGAGTGATTTTTCCGTCACCGGAGGATACAACATCCATAGCGGAACAGCATGGGTTTCTGCATAAAGGCCAATTCCCACTGATTCCTCCACTTTATTCGCGCACTGGGAATTGGCCTTCTTTCCCGACGCTCTCTTGGTACAAATATTATTTATTTAAAATGATGGCCCTCTTAAAGGTATAGATTAGAAAATGCTACACTCCTGGAAATGACATAAGCTAGATTCCCGCTGTCTTCCCATTTTCTCTTTTAATTCCCCCTTTAGCTTTATAATTTCTATGCATATAAATATTTCTATATTTATGTTTTCATTTATTTAGTTTTTTTTTTCTTCTAAGCTATTTTTCCAGAACTGCTCTTTTCCTCCTTTTAGAATGGGCCAAACGGCCAAGCCCAGAGGAAACGGACCGAACCACGTTGCTGTGTCTTTTTATTGTAAATTTCATTTGTGGTTCTTCACAAGACTCGCTGAGGGGATCCAATTCTGTACCATAAAGAAAGGCAGACATGACTGTGCAGACATATAAGCAAACGTCCAGGCCGCATCTCAACATAAATAGACGCCTACAAATTTAAAGGTTAGGCCTTCTAAGATAACTTAATAAATTTGAAACATGATATCTGAGCTTACAACTAATTTTGAAGGCAATAATACTTGACAAAGACAATGGTATTGGAATATTTCTTCATAAGATAAAGGTTTGAAGAAGTATTTTCTTTGGCATAAAACTTCTTTCATTTTGAGGGGCTCTTGCTTAAGCTTTTCATATGGCACAAAAAGAATTAAAATGACTACCTTCTCAATTTGTCTTGTGCATGCGCGGCAAAGGATAGACTGGCACATTTGGCACATGATCATCCTTTTTACTTTTAATCATAACACCATGTCTTATTTAAAAAATCACACCAAAATTCTAGTAGGGATCAATCCCAGCATACAATCAAGATAAAACAGAAAAATGCTCTATACTACAAGGATTGTCTATTAAGATCAACTCAGTAGCGGCCTAATGAGCTAACTGGTGCGCCACCTCATTAGCACCACGACGAATGTGACAACTTCCAAGCTTCCATCTGCCAAAGAGAATTATGAATATCCAACACAAGTGGCTGGATTTTCCAATTTGTTATTTTGGGATGTTGTTGAAGAGCTGAGATAACAAGTCCAAAATCACCTTCCAAGATAATGTTTCGAAAGCCAGGTTGAAGAGCCACACGGTTGGTGG
Source organism: Myrica gale (assembly GCA_963930655.1). NCBI lineage: Eukaryota > Viridiplantae > Streptophyta > Magnoliopsida > Fagales > Myricaceae > Myrica > Myrica gale. Next base: position 14,149,632 of record OZ005614.1, read on the forward strand.
CTGCCACTTCTGAATAGCAATGGGAGACAATTTCTATCTCCAAGTTATGCGATGCTCTAAACTTAGTTTCCTCACTCTCACTGCCAACGCATCTGCCTCCCATCTTTTGCCTTCATGAACCACACGTACGGTTTCTACAACTCCATAACAGATCAATGGCATTAACAGCGTATGGTCGAAAAAGATGTTGCTCCTCCAATGGTATCCCAATACGTTGGTGCGGATGTAGGATTTTTTGGATCCATTCGCCTACTGAACTATTGTCAAAGGCTGCAATGTTGATCTGCCACTATGATTCACTCCATATTACTCGGCTATAAGGACAGAACTAACAAATGATGAAGTGTGTCCATTCTTGCCCCACAAAGAGGACATTGCAGTTCATCCTCCGCACTTGATTTACTGCCAACACGCTCAGAAGCTTTGCCTTTTGTAGGAATAATATCTCACACCACTTTTCACAGCAGCAACTTGAGTCTCTCATGCATCTTAAGGCTCCATAAATCTCGCCACCCTCCTTGCTGCATAATACTCGAGTCAGTGTATCGATATGCTACGAAAGAACGATATACTGACTTTACAGAGAAAACACCGATCGTTTCGATTGGCTAGAAAAAAGAATCAGACATGTCTTTAGTTGGTATTCTTATCTGCATGATAAACTTAGCCGATTCTTGGGAAAACATCCTTCGAATTTTCTCAGCATCGATCCCAACAGTTGTCTTCCCGTATAATTAATTCGGGAAAAGATTCGGTACAAAGAGACATTGTTCAAAACAGTTCAAAGAAGCGGCTCTTATTTAAAAAAATACATTCAATGGTCTAAAAATTGCCACGTCGTTTAATTAGATTTGGAGATCAATTCATGTCATGGCTCGGCTTCGCTTGCTTCAGCCAAACTATTTTTTATCACTTTTTTCCTGTACTTCTTTCCCAACAAGTATCGTCTTCCCAGATAAGTTTAGTAAATTTTTCTTTGCCCTCGTTTTCATCTTCACCGAATCCTCTTCTGCTCAATTCCCTCTCTTACTCATTTTTCTAACTTCAACTGTAAAATCAAAATACACAAAAGAGGAAGAGAGCGCACTAGAGAAAGAGAAAATCTTTTCCGGATGTGTGGCTTTCATTAAGAAGCCTCCAGTTTAACGAAGACGAAAGAAAATGAATCTTTATCTTGTTCTCTTCTAAAATCAACTTTCTGATTCGGTATCTCAAGAGACTGAAAGATATTAATCACCAACTCTTTCGTTTCATTCCGGCTTTATTTGCTAATTTGAGCAACAAAACCGACTTAATTTACCCCAAAAGATTTGCCGTGGGGATCACTTCAAAATTTCTCAGACAACAACCATTTAAAAAACAGAGTTCCCCAAAGTTTAAAAATTTGCACGTGTGGGCAGTCTTTTTGGATGGAAATCAACTCATTGGAGATGTATTAAAGACTTTGAAGTCTATCCGAATTTACGAATAATAAATCTCAGCGACAACAACTTTTACTGCAAAATCTCAAGTAATTGGAGACAATGTCCAAAATTACGAAACCTACGGATTAGAGGAGGAGAAGAGTGTATTCTGAGAAGAGGGAGGAATCCTGAGAAGATGCGGGATAAGTGGAAAAAGTAATTAAAAAAATAGCTTGGCTGAAGTCATGTGGAACCGAGCACACGCTCGATTCTTTTCCCCTTACTGCCTTCGAGTTAAAGACGTGGCAATGTTGGAGCGTTGGATGTATTTTTTAAAATAAGAGCCGTTGCTTTGAATGCTTTGAACCATGTCTCTTTGGACCGAATCTTTTCCCAATTAATTCACTAACCTTCATAGCATCCTGCCCAACCATAGCATCCTGTCTCAAGACTGGCTTGAACCCAGATATAGAGGACACCCACGGGTCCTTGAGGGCTAAAATTTCACTTTCGTTCCCCACTTTGTAACACAAGCCTCCTACCAAGGCCTCACGATGCTGAATTATTGTCTTCCATATCCAAGAATCAGTGGCTGTCACCAAAGCTCTCCCTAAATGGCTGCCCTCTTAAATATTTCCACCCAGCTCCCGAACCCATAAGCTTTCTTTATTGGTTAGCATGGTCCAAGCAAGCTTAGACACCAGTTCAGAGTTAACTTCTGCAGTAAGTCACATGCTCAAACCTCCCTCCCTTTTCGGTATACAAATTGTCTTCCAAGCTTTTAAAGATAAGCTACGAGATTTTCCAGCCTTGTGCCCCCACCATAATTTATTTAATTCTCTGTCAAGATCCTTGCACCATCACTGCGGCATGGAATAAAAACTCATAAGGTATTAAGTTATCACACCCGCCACGGCCTTAACCAACATAGTGTGTCTAGCTTGAGAAAGGATATTGGTTAAGAGTGACTGTCTGAGAGACAAATTGTAAATAAAAGAGTATATTATCTTGTTAAAATATAGTTTTCCCTTAAAAGATTCGTTGTTAGTATTATAGTTTTGATTGATTACTTAAGGAGAATTCGATTTGGAAAATAGACCGCGATTCGTACTTCCTTTACATGAATGTAGTTTATAACGCGTTGACTCTAAAGATTTGCTCTGTCGTGCCTCATATGACAATTCTTATTCTTGACTTTTTACATATCCCCCTTGAGATTCTTTTTATCTGCTGTGTATTTGACAGAAAATTATTTTATCCCTCATTTTCAATCAAACCTATAAAATTCTAAAACATTCAATATTTTTTTCATAAGCTCCAATCTCCTTAGAGTTTCACAGCAACTTCAAAATTAAAAAAAAAAAAAATCATTTGTCAAATATGCCCTTCCCGTTTTTTCTGGGCGTATTATTCCTTGAATGAAAACAACCAACTGTACCACCATAAAGGACACGCTAATCCTTAACAATGTTTTGTTTGTCTATATTATCGTTGTATTTAGAATTAAGGTTATTAAATATTACAAGAATAACCTCGATGGAGTTCTGGCCGGTAGACGATATGTCTTATGGGTTCTTTTGTTGTGTGTTTTGTTATTTTCTTGTTGATTTTAATAACTTACTTTCTCTGAATTTTTGTGGACGGAGGATCTCGCAGCATCCTCACGGTTGAGGCGTCTCCATACAACCATGAACCGGTTTGATATTGCTAGTTCTCTTGTGCAGTGGTGGTTGGTAATCTTTGTTTCTTCTCATTTTCCTCTATTCTGGTGGTGTTTATATGAATGAGTTTTTGTGGAAATAAGTGTTCGATGCTTGCTCATCATTTCCTATGGCGATCGACATTTTTGCTTGTGGTGGAGTTTATTTTGAGTATTTGAAGTCGTTTCAAATATATGAGCCTTTTAACCCATCTGTATAAAGCTTTTATGACAGTTTAGATCCAAGCATTTGAAGCAATTAATTGTATGGCAAATCGAGACTTTAACATTGTTGTTATGAGTTTTAAGTGTCCGTTTATTGTAACCGAAATTTATATGTATTACCGATATAATCATTCCATAAAAAATGAATTTTCACGTTTACCTGAGAAAAAAACACCTGTTCCAAGTCATTGGAACGCGAAAAAGCACCTCCATCTATTTTGTCCGTTACTTTTATTTGATTTTCTTAATTCCTCGGTTCCAGCACCAATTTTGTCCTAAAGTGCGGCTGCTTTTCTTAATTCTATGGACCAGTAATTAAAGATATTTTGGAGGTATTTGTTTGTTCATGAGAATTTTGGTCAGTGGAGTCGGTTAAAAAATAAAGATATTTTGATGAAGTTGGTAAAAAGTAAGAGGATAAAATATTTGAGTGAATATTATAATAAAAATATTATTTAATAGAAAAAATATTATTTTATAATTTCTTAATAACTGCCTAAATTTACTCAAAGTGTTGTAAGCTAATTTAAATCAAGGGAATTACAAGAGTCATTAATATGAAAATTCTGTACATGTTTGTTTCCATAAAAAATAAAAGATAAATATATTTTACACGGCTCTAATATTAGAGGTTTTGACACTTTGTACTCTAATATATTATTTTAATCGCATTGCATCCATCAATTATTAATTAATTTCAGACATTTTATACTTTTCGTTAAAAAATTTCAATCAATTTGGATAGAAATTTATTTTTTTAACCCCAAAAAATAGATTTTTATCCCAATTGATGAATTTTTTTTTTTAGCAAAAAGTGCAAAATGTCTAATCAATAGTAAATTAGTACAATATAACAAAAATAATAGATTGGAGTATAAAGTATTAAGACTCTATAATTAAAAGGTGTAAAATGTATTTAACTCAAATATTTATTATCAATATTCGGCTGATATTCTGTAAATGATCCCCGAATGTTCAACGTTAAATTTTGTAATGTTTTCTTCAGAGACGTTCAAAATGGTTTCCGTTTTGAAAATGCCTATGCCATCCTGCTTTTGGGAAGCCTTGTACCCCACTTAAGATTTTCAAATTTAAATATCATTACCCTACACCAAACAAATTAAGAATAATATTTTGCTTTATTTTCCCACAAAACAAACACAGCGTAGATGTGAAGGCGGAGCTGCGTCTTAATTTACGTCTACTCCAACCCCCGAAAGGACAAGACCCTGACGACTCTTTGCGATGGGCTACTGAATTTCTCTATTTAGAATGTGCAATTTTAAGGGGACAAGTACTACCTCGCGTTTGTAATTCTTACACTGTATATGTTAATATTATATATATATATATATATATATATATATATATATCTTTTTATGTATTATCTTTTTTTTAAAAAAATAGCAATAAGGGGAAATTATAAGCTCAATTACTGTGAAACTCTAGCTTCTAAATTTAAAATATTTGAAATAAAATTATTTCTTCCGACAATCGACAATATTCCTCCACTTTGTTTTTTTTTCTTAGCGACACCTCCACAGTCCACAAAGGTAATCTGCCTTATTCATTTCAATTAAATATATCAAGAAGAGTGTAGAAAAAACTGGCCATCTCGGCTTGTCTTTTGCGTTTGGAAGACAAGACCTACGATTACAAAGACTGGAATCAGAATGAAGAATCAGAATCAAATTCTATGAGCTTTGGAATATGACGCTCGAGCATTCCATAAAACATATTCTGTTGTGATAAAAGGTAGAATTTTAGAAAAGTTATAAATATTTATGTTGAATAGTGTTTTATAGGTGTTTGTGTTAAGCGGAGAGATAAATAATTTGATGTATTTGTTTAATAAAAAATATTAGAGTTATGTGAAAAAATATAAAGAGCGAAAATTTATGCTAAATAAAAAAGTAAAAAAATTGTTGTAGATTGTGTTAAATGTATTGGTGTTATTCTTAAGATGTTAGGTGATAATTTTGTGAATGAATTTAAATTCTAGAAAAAATTTGAAAACGAACATTACCCTTGAATGACTTCTTAGTCTCTCTATCATATATGAAAATTCTCTCTAATTTTATTTTTAAATGGTAGGTTATAATTTACAGACAGATGAACATAAAAAAATAATTTTTATTGTAAAATTTATATTATCCTAAAACATTTTTATAGAAACTATTAAATGATGTGGATCTTGATCCTTCCATCATATCAAAGTATATATATATTCTTTATTTGCCCTAAAAAAACTCATTTCATAATTTATATGCTAATTTGAGAAAGCAATTAATATGACGTTCACGCAGCATGTTTCTCGTCAATTTCTTTGAAAGGGATGTCACCATTTACATGCGATCTGACCACCAACAAAAAGAGTACAGCTTAATTGAAAACTGCAAGTACACGTTTCGTTATAGTTATTTCTCCGATCGTATATATACAGGGACGCTGCTAAAGGGTGAGTTTGAGGTCCATATCACCTTCGTCTTCTCCTGCTTTCTTGTCTTTCTCTTTGTTACATGGACTAGGAAAGATCAGAGGCGGCCTTCTGAACTCAACGTCTTCCGTAAAATCCTCTTGCTCGAACTTAGGAACCCAGCTACTTGGTTGCTCATCTCCACCTACCCTCTTCATTTTCTTGTTCTTGTTTTTCTTTTCCATCTCGTTCAGTTCCTTTCTTTTGTAATAATTTCGCCCCTCTCTGAAGCTCCGAATCAGTGCATAAAACTTCTCCATCTTGATCTGATCTTCTTCATCGTCCTCGTACTTGTCTTCCCCATTTCTCAGACTGCTCTCATCTTCCATGGATGAACAGCTCATACAAACAACCGAAGATTTTTGCTCATCAAAAGTCTTCAAGAGCTCAAACAAGGCTAGTAAGAGTGTGTTTGTGTTGTAAAATTTTTGATATTGGGTTTAATGTTGGTATTGAGTTTAGTGAAAAAGTGAAGAGGTAATATTTTATAATTTTTGTAATATTTTATATTTTTTTATGGGAGAGAAAAAAATTATATTAGAGTATTTTATTAAGAGAGATAAAATTTTGGGTAAAATTTTGGTTGCAAACGCAGCCTAAGAACTCTTGTTGTTGGCGTGAACTTTCTCAACGCTGGAATTTAAATAGCGTGCTGGGTAATTGAAAAGACAAAACTACCCTTTCGTCGAAAATGAGTTTTTTTTTTAATTAAAATGAAAAGACTAATTGGAGTTGGGTGACGTATGTACCGTGACGACATGAAGTTGTTTTGCTTGCGTGTGGTTCTGGTCCCAGCACAGTGATTCGTCATGATTTGAAGTGACAGCAGCATAACGCGCGTCAATGGCCTTTTGTTACAGGGACCGGGCTCTAGCAATTCGCCTAACGTCAGCCGTTGGAGTCAAATGGAGGGTTATAAATGTAACACGTCATTAGGTGAGTGAAAAATTTGAAACTAAAGTGAAAAAGTGCATTAACGGGGAACGAAGTTTAACGTCAATTTTTATTATTATTTTGAAAAAACGAACTAATGAGGAAGCGAATGGCAAAGGAGCCCGGTCCTTGTTTCATAGGGGAGTTGGGGACAGCTAATAAGGCGAATAAAAAAGAGAGACCTCCTTTTTCTGAGCGAATAAAAAAGAGAGACTTTGGTCTGGGCCCTGGGGGCGAGTACGAAATCTTTGTGCTCTTTTTCATATATTTATTTTCCTCCATCACTTTCTTTGTTTGAGCAAAGGCTGGGCTCTTGTCACCCGTGGGTGCATTGATCATATCACAATGGAGAAACTTTCAAAAGGCAAATAAAAAGGATGAAGAAAGTAATCTAAACATGGGAGAAAAATCGGTGTAAAATTACACGTGGCATTCGAGCAACAAAAGAAAATTGAAAAAAAATACTCTAAGCAACAAGACAAACACGCGTTTCAATCTCGTGTCTCGAAAGCCGATAGAGAGCACAATGTGATCAGGGGCGGCTTTGAGGGGGTAGGCAGGTACCCAAATTAGGAAGCCCCTATCATAGTAATATTAAAATTTTTAAATTATGAAAGTTTATATTATAGTAAAATTAAAATTAAGGGAAAAAAGCCTAAAATTTTTCAGATAAAATTTAATTAAATGCATATAAAATAAGAATATTTTAAAATTAGAAATAAATAACTCATCCTATAGACGTCACTTTTCAAAATAATAGCATCATTGAAAATAAATTATTTGCTTAATCCCAACTACTAGTTATGGACTTAATTACCCAAATATCTAAATTCTAACTTAATTTTTTCAACGGTACAGAACTATTTTATTACTAATTAAGTTCTCAAACAATTAAATTATAACGTAATCTTTTTAACGGTAAAGTGACACCCTCTACCACAACCACTAATTTATTGCTACTTATTAAGTTCTCAAATAATTACATTCTAACCTAATTTTTTAAACGATATAGTGACAAATCAATTATGGCTAACACGAAAGGTAACAAACAAGGTGTGAAAAAAAAATTTAGATTTAAATCTTGGAACATTTTATACTCCTTGTGTGGCTGCCATAGTTTGAATTTAGTTCTATGTGGTATGACTAATTCATGTTCTAAAGTAATATAATTTTTTGGAGTAGTACAATTTATATATTCTTTATTTGCTTCTTCTACAAAAAGATGAAAAGTTTTATTAGAGTATATTACTTTGACTCCTAAACCTATGTGCCAAACACTTTGGAAAGTCGCATTGAAATTATTAAATTTTGATTTTTTTGAATTAAAATTTTTTTTTAAAAAATAATTTTTTTAATATTAAGAGGCTTCATTTTTATTAATTGCCTAAGGCCCCGAAAAAGGTTGAGCCGACCCTGAATGTGACGGAGTAAAAGAGCACGATAAAACTTCCAACTACACACCTCTTAAGATATGTGTAGCACCCAAGTGAAAACACTAACTATAAACCAAATAAAGAGTTTGAATGTAGTTTATTTTAAGTAAAATTCATGATAAAGGGTTCCTTAAACCTTCAAATAAGAATTATTTTAAAATTTTAAAATGGATATGGGTACTAACGCATTGGAGAACCAAAAAAACATGTCCATTAAAGATTTTTGAACTTGCTTTATTAATGGTACCCCAAGAAATTTGTTCCAACCCTAAAAAAGATATGACGTCCTAAACAAGTGGCAGAGACAACGGACACCCCCGAAAATTGGGCATGTTCGGTTGGTTAAAAAGTTTGAAATTTGAATCAAACTTTCTAAACTTACAATTTTAACATTACTCATACACGCATTTTAATACAACTCAACATTACTTTTTGTACACACATCAATACAACTCAACAACTTCTACACGCATACTAATAAAGCTCGAACATCACTTAAATATTCACACTTAAAATCCTCTCAAAACGAGCATGTCTAAAAAGCTTAAGCCTGAAATCACCTGTCTTTTCAAGGTTTTCGAGCCATTGTGCATTTAAAGTGTGCGGGCCCGAACACAATGTTTTTTTTTTCTTTTCTTTTACCTGACGTAAATTATGTTTAGATAGTAAAAAGATAATAAAAAAGTAGATATGTCCTAGGTATTTGTTTGGATTGTGTAAAGTCACTACTTTCTTTATTTTTTTCTAGGCCCCTATGCTCCACAGTGAATTGCATATATGTTTATATGGTAAATAAAGTCATTTTTATATCTCGAGGTAAATTTTAAATTCACAATATATAATATATCCCTCTGTTCATTTGCCGTTTGAAACTTTTAACGATAAGTGTTAACGTGACAAAATTAAACACGTTAGCACAAATAAGATGATACTACATGTTTTTTGAGCCCACGATTATCAAGTCATTTGCCAAATCAAATGCCACGTCATTGCCTTTTAAACACGTCAGTGCCCCCGGGGATTCCTTCTTCCCTGCCTGGTACACCTCTTTGCCTTAAGTGCTTTCTCCCGAAATCAAATCTCCAGTTACTAGTTGCACGTGTGTAAAAACACACGATGATGTTCAAGTGAAGGAAGTTGTCGTGGTTGCCGGAGAGCGGTTTTGGAGAAAGAAATGGTTGAAGTGGGTGCAGAAAGAGGTACGTAGGGAATTGATTGGTGGTGGGAGCGATTGAATTGAAGGTACGAACACCGAGGAAGTTGTTTTTGATGATAAAGAAAAAACTACTAGACTTGAAAATGGTGTAGGGGATTCTTCCGTGGTTCTGGCAGTTGTGCTTTGGAGGGGGTTGTTTGCAACTCAGGAAGAGAACATAGTTCAATAACATAATCTACTTTTGGAGGAACAAAAAAGGATGTTGCAAGTTCCAAATCGTTGGATGAAGAAAGCAAATCTGCTGCTACTGGGGAAGTTGCAAAATATGGACGAAGGGGGTACTTTGTGTTGTTCCAAAGTTGAAGGAGTGGAAAGTGATGCTATTGATGGAAACACAACTTGTTCCATGGAAAATTAAGGAGCTGAAAATGTTGATAAATTTAGTGAGAGCTTCGAAAATCACAGTGATGTTTCCTCCAATCTAGGGAAGAGAGGTGTACCAGTTGGGGGAGAAGGAATCGTAGTTGGGGAGGGGAGGGGGAAAAGGGAGCTGTTCAGCTTAGCCCTAATTGAAGTTGTTATTATTATTTAAAATGATGACGTTGTCACTAACATGACGTGGCATATGATAGGACAAGTGGCTTGGTAATTGTAGGTCTAAAAAATGCGCTACGTCATCTGATTGTGAATTTGAAGTTTCCCTCATGAGTATAAAAATGACTTTGTTTAACGCAGAGATATATTTGCAATTCGCGAATATCACACGGACATTTAAGCTTTTATTTTCTAAATAGCCCTAAATTATGAAATATGCTCTACAAACATTCTCATTTTTTTTTAAAAAATAATGTTATGTTTCTTTTTCTTTTTCTTTTTCTTTTTCAATGCCACGAATGAGTTTCTTTTTAGTCCTTTTTATTCTTTTCTCCCTAGAAATTATTTTTTGTGTATCTCGGTATTAAATTGTTGCGCAAAATCAAAATTCAAACTTTCTTATATGATGATTATATTTTCTTTATTTATTCTCACAATACATGCTGCTGTGAAAATAGTTCCTCATCAACTTGCTGATCCGCAAGCAGCCAACAAAAAAACGTAATTGCTCACAAAGCTCTCAAACTACTACTAACCTTTCTTCTTTTTGTTCATATATATATATACACACGAAGTATTTAGTGACTTGATATTTAGTGTTTCATTATAAATATTTATTAGCAAATTTTAAATTACTTTTCTTGAAACGTTATATTCTCCTCCTCTATAATAAAAAATGTTATTTAATTTTAGGGTTAATTATAATTTTCCCCCTCAAACTAGCACCTGATTCTTAAATATCCCCACAAACTTTCACTTTTTGCAACTCACATACGTAAATTATACTTCTTATTACGATTTCATCCCTCAATCGACTGAAATCGTTATATTGAACGATTTCTACCCCAGTAACAGACAGTAACATTTTCCTTACGTAAAAAGATAATTTTACCCTCTTTTGAGTCCTCAGTAAAGCCTTCTATAGTGTTTCAAGCAATTCGTAGAGCCAAAAAAATTATATGTAGTTAAGTATTTTTTTAATTAAAAAAGTGACTAACTTATAATTGACCTGGTCAAATTTGTCTTTTCAAGTAAGGAAAAAAACACTTGTCGTTTACGTGAGACGAAAACCGTTCGATATAACAACTTCAGCAGGTTAGGGATGAAATTGCAACAAGAAGTATATTTTTGTGAGGGTAAGTTGCAATGAGTTAAAGTTTGTGAGGGGTATTTTAAAATCAGATAATAGTTTGAGGGAAAAAATTGTAATTAACCCTTAATTTTATATAAAAAATAGTCTCATATATCAACGTCTTGCCCTTCAAAACTAAAATCATGGCTCCACCACTACCCTAAATTATTCTTCGAGTTTTGTCTATGATCTAAGCTAAACTTAATTATAGATGTGATGAATAAATAGATAAGATTTGCTCCACTAGTGATCTCCTCATCCAAAGGAACCAGTAATGTCTCCTCAAACAAAGCATCTTTTGAAAAGCTTCAAGAATTTATTCCTCCATATAATTAAGAAAATGGACTCCGAAGTCTAATCTCCTTTTTTGATTCAGGTAACTTCCTTTTTGTGTAGGATTATGTTTATTCGTCGAAGGAAGCATAATTTTTCTTTAAACAAAAACTAGTGACACAATTAATCAAAAGACAAGATTTGAAGACGACTGCCGCCTAATCAATAACTCCAATATTCCTGTCAATTTGAGGGCAAAAGAATGCCACTAAGCTACATCAACGTACGGCCACAGTACAGGATGAAAGTGGAGCCGGTATGTGAATGCACGGGATCACTGAGGATCACAGAACAAGGAATCAAATCCAATATATATCATGATATCTGTTCTCTGTAATAGACCTTTAATTAAAGAGGGAGTTTTTGAGAAATCTTTAAAAGTAACAGCCGACGTAAGGTGGCCGGTGGGGGCAGTGTTCACTTGACAGAACAGCCTAGCTACTAGCAAGTGATAAGAACCGGCCGCTCGAAAGAGAAAGGTTGTGACAACCTGACTCATAAACGAAAGGAAAAGGAAAATTGTCTAATGAGTGACCCATCTTCTTGAAAAAATGGCTTCGCATTGATTTTGATGTCGAGATAGTTCTGTTTAAGGAAGACTTACACGAGAAGTCTGGAAATATAATAGACCTACGTACGATCAATCCTTGTCACTTCTCGTGTGGGAAGAGGGAATATCCGGATTGAATCCAATTTTATTTGTCTGATTTCTAGGTCCTGTATATGAAATATCTGGATTAAATCATGTTACCTGTATGAGAAGAGGGAACCGTCACCATATATATAGTACCGCAACAGTGTACTAACCGGATTACCACTCTTGTGATAATTAAGTTATATTCGCATATGACGAAGCAAGTTATATATAAAATTAAGGAAAAAAATATTTACTCTTAATTTTTATGTAATTTTGAAAATTTTATTATATTTCTTAAAAAATCTTAGAAATCTCACTTGCAGTTAATTAGTATAATAGATCATTCAGTTTAAATATGTTTTCACCAAATACCAACAGGCCACATGTTTTAAAATTAAAAAAAATTTATGACACGTGACGGGTTGTAATTGGACCAAGAAAAAAGTTCTGTTAAATCACTACAAAAGAGTTTGGCAAAACAATGTATTGTATTAATGATCAAAATCGCGTCAATTAACCCAAGGGCAGGGGTGAAAAAGAATCTTCCCTAAAACTAATACCAACCCTTGTTTAACTTAAGTTCTCTTAAAGGATCATTACATCGTGTTTGGTATTCTTCTTTTTTGATCTCTTTTTATCTAATCCCGGTAAAGTTGGAAGTTCGTGAAAGTACAAAATACTTTAGTTTCTATGATAATCTATTTTTTTTTTTAATAAAATTTAAGATTATCTATTTGGATCGCACAACTTGGATATAAACTCTTTCCTATGTGGACTACGGATTTCAGTCATTTTATTATTATTATTATTATTATTATAGTACACTTTATATATATTTGTTAGAATAAAATAATATGCACAGCGAAAAAATAAATAAGATTTTGCAGTACAAAAAATTTGACTTGTTGGGGACGAATTTTAAAATCCGTCCCTAAAAGTTTCTTTTGGGACAAAAATTTCCATCCCGAAAAATAAAAAAAGATTATTTAGAACGGAATTGTGTCGTCCAAAAAAAGAGGCTTTTTAGAGACAAATTTTTGCTGTCTCTAATATTCCCTTCGAACATACACATGACCGTTAGAATGGTAGAAACAGTAAATCAAATATAATTATAAAATCAAATGAATCAAAATCAAATATTTACATATAGTACCTTATATAATATATACATATTATATAAGAGTACTTTCTATATATTATATAATAGTACCTTATACATGTTACGTAATAATACCTTATACATATTATATATGTAATATATAATACCATGCACATATTATTTAATATATAGTAGCTTATACATATTGTTTAATAGTATCTTATATATAATATATAATAGTACCTTGTACATATTGTATAATAGTATCTTTTATATATTATTTAATAATACCTTGCATATACTACATAATAGTACTTTATATAAATTATATAACAATACCCTATACATATTATGTAACAGTACCTTGTACATTTTATATACGTAATATATAATACCTTATACATATTATATATGTAATATATAGTACCTTGTACATATTATTTAATTATTAATTTAAATTATTTCAAAAACATTCGAACCTCTACATACTGTTCGAACAATAAAAAGCATGAAACGACGCCGTATCATTTCTAAAAAACGTTCGAATGATACTTCGATAACCTTTAAAATGATATTTCTGTTAGAAAACCATTAAAGGCCATTCAATGGGGTTTGAATGAAAATGAAAAATTAAGCACCAAAAATACCCCGCCTTTTTTGATTATTACGCCTTTAAAGACCATTCGAACAGGGCTTGGATGAAAATAAAAAAATTAAGTACCAAAATTACCTGTCTGTTTCCATTATAACGCTTTTAAAGACCATTCCAATGCAATTTGAATGAGAATAAAAAAATTACGCGCCAAATTATCCACCTTTTTATCGTTAGAACGCTTTTAAAGAACGTTCAAACGGGGTTTGAATGAAAATAAAAAAGTAAGCGCCAAAATTACTCTCCTTTCTTGCCCTTTTTTCAGCTAGAACGTATTTTAACGAGTTTTAAATGAAAATAAAAAAAATAAGCACCAAAATTACTTTCGTTAAAATGCTTTTGAACATTGTTCGAACGCCTGACAAGAAAACAAAGTAGAAAGACGAAAATCGTCAGATTGAAAGAGAAGAAGAAGAAGGAGTAGGAGAAGAAATAGAAGAAAGAGGAAGAAGAGAAGAAGAAGAAAAAGGAAAAGAATAGGAAGAAGAAAATGGAAAAGAAGAAGAAGAACGAGATGATGAAGAAGGTTTCCCTTTTCAGTGTTACAAATAGTTCATCCACCGTTAGAACATAATAAAATTTTATAATTTGATGAAAATTCGAATGGTCCACCGTTAGAACGTCCTGTCCACCCTTAGAACATTTGATGCAATGTTAGTACATTCGAACGGTTCCTATCCACCGTTAGAAAATTCAAAAGGTTGATGTCTGAATTAGCGTTCGATCGCGTTCAAACAGTTGTTGTTGGATGTAGCATTCGAACGGTTGAAATATATCCATCCCAAAAGGGTACTTTTTGTGATGGAACAAATTTTTCGTCCCAAAAAACCTTTTGTAACGGACTTATTAGGACACATGGCGTGACAGACGAATTTCGTCCTAAAAACCAAAATTTGTTATAGTGTTGGTATACTTAGCGTCCCCAAAATTGAATGTTTAAAGTCGTTTCAAGTGCCTCAACCATCAAAACTTTATTGTGACACATGGCTAAAGTGTCATGCATGGAACCAAATGTCACCAAGCATGACACTTGCATGACCCATTGTCATGCAAGAAGCCATGAGTTCCACATGCATGGGGGTGCCCACATGAGTGCCCCTAATTGGTAACGTCTCATACTCAGTCATAGTAGGCACGAACTAGTCATGCATCTCTCCTAGCATTATCAACCTTGTTCATTCTAGTAAATAAGTTGTGCGACCACCAACACACCCGAAGAAGAAAAGGTGGGAGCATTACACTAAATCTCTCATCAGAGAAGACTAGCATAGCAACATCCCTATGTGTCTTTTTATGCCTCGAGACTTGTTTGCACACATCAGATCAAGCATTTCTAATCCCTCTCAAGTTTAGTACTTAGAATTATGTTCAATCATCTCATAGCAATCATAACTTATTCACGATTATGTCACTACCCATAAGTAACGCAAAAACATGTTGACAGTGAATACAATCAGAGATGTGTGCCAAATAGTCTTTCTTTCGCCTAATGCCACTCAATTTTGGCTCAACCACTTTCTCAACAATGCCCCTTTAGACTGAATCATCCATGGTCATAGGTAACATGCCAAAGTAGTAGACATAAAAAGTCAACAAAGGCATAAATATAGAATCACTAAATGACTCAATGGACTCACATGATGAGGAAGCAGGGATCCATTTGCTCACCTCCATAATTAGTCGAACAAGCACATACTATATGAATACATGCTACGCTGGAGATCTCTTAGAGAAGAGCGTATGTATAAACTTAAAACACTCTCTAGATCCTAGTTAATCGCTACCTTAGCACCTAACTCGAGTTCTCATTTTCTCTCGCCTCTATATGGTGTCAATTTTTGTTTGCATCTAGCTAACCACAAGCTACATGGATAGTGAGTTATCCATGCATGGGGGGGGGGTTGAGTCGGGGAATGAAACCTTAACGTGTCAAAAAAGAAAAACCCACGACCATTTTTAATCTTTTATTTTTTTGGCTATTCATAAATATATAATCTGCCAGTCACTATAGTCATCATCTTAGTTCTAACTAAGGCAACATCAAATTGTGTCTACCAACTTGAATTACAAGTATCTTAAAGACACAATTTTTCATCTCCGCTCGCTTACTAAGCGCCAGAGGCGATCGCTCGTGTGAGTGAGCTGATCTATGCTTCTTGACATACCTTACATATCATCTCATAGTAAATGTGCGAATACTAATAATTCCTAAACAATATATTATGCATTGAATAATATCCCAAGTAGTACAACTCATGATCAACTGAAAGTAAACAACATTTACAGTCTACGTAACTCTAGACTTTTCACATGTGCCACGAAAGGATATCTAGCTATAGGCTTAGTCAAGGGGTCAGCAATCACTTCTTGCTCTTTCAATGATACTTAGGGTCCTTAGCATAAGCGAGAATAGCCATACAATCACAGAAAATTGTCACTAGATTTGAAGCATCCGCGAAAATTTCAATATGTTGAAGGAACCTCCTCAACCAAACGGCCTCCTGAACCGTTACTGAGCACGCCACGTACTCCACCTCAATGTTCAAAAAATACTATATAAGTTGTTTCTTGCTAATTCACGTAATGGTGCCATTACTTAGCAAGAAAGCATATCCAGAAGTTGATTTACACTCTTAAGTAATTGCCTCAATCGACGTTACTATAGCCAACAAGCTACAAATCCAAATACTGATAACATAGTACATAGTTCACATTGCCTCTTAGGTATCTGAAAATTCTTTTAACGGCTTTCTAATGAGCGAGCCTGGAGTTTACTGAAATCTACTGACTAAGCCTACCGCAAAACATACATCCGGTTTTGTACACATTATAGTGTACACTAGCATAGGGAACAATGTCATCTTTTCTATATCATCTTTTGTCATGGGACTAAGACATAAATTTTGGCCTTTAGACATATGAGTGTCAATAGGTTCACAGTCATACATCTGGAAGCGTTTAAGGACCTTTTCAATATAGGTTTTTTTACACAAACCCATAAGTCTCTTAGAGCGATCTTTAAATATCTTCACTCTCAGGATGTAGTCCGCCTCATCCATATCCTTCATTTCAAAATTATAAGATAACCACTTTTTTGTGGCGACAATTATCTCCTTGTTATTTTCAACTAGCAAAATTTCGTGGACATACAACAACAAAATGACAAAGTTTTCTTAGGCCGTTTGATCTAAACACAGTGGTCCTCTTCGATCATCGTAAACCCATTCAAAAGTACAGCTCGATGGAATCTAAGATATCACTGCCCGGATGATTGTTTCAAGCCATAAATGGACCGTTTGAGCTTACAAACTTGGCCCTTTAGTCCTTTTGCCAAGAAACCAATAGATTGTGATCCATATAGATATATTCATCTAATTCTCCATTAAAAAAGGTAATCTTGATGTCCATTTGGAAAATTCCAAATCTAGTTTTGCAACAATAGCTAAAAGTGAGAAAGTTCCACATAGTCTACACCCTCCTGTTGGGTATATTATTTCACCACGAGGCGAGATTTATACCTTTCTATTGAACCATCTATCTTGCATTTGACCTTAAGAACTCATTTGTAACCAATGGTATGTATCCTAGTCGGCATGTCAACCAAATCCTAGATTCGGTTGCTCCTCATCGACTCCATTTCATCTTTTGTTGCTTTCATCCACTCATCTTTTGCAGAAGATGTGAGAGCCTCTTGTACTGTCATAAGCTCATCATCATCATAAAGAGTAACCATGAAAGCTTTTCCTTCAATCTCAAAGCGACGACGGAAATATTTCCACGTTGCCTTCTACGTAGTTGAAAGTGTTGTGAATCCTCTTCTAGTGGTATTTTTTCTAGATGGCAAGACACTCCCACTATCCCTAGGATTATGAACAATACTAGTTGAGCCTCATTGTCGCAAGTTCCCTAAAATAGGTTTTTCGTGGTCCATGATGCATATCGTGTGGAAGGTACTGACTTGGAGGGCACTTGGTTAAGAATGTAGGCAGCAGTCAATAATGCATCCCCCAACACAATATCAGGAGGTTTGCTTGTGCCATCATTGATCTAACCATCTCAAACATTGTACAATTCCTACTTTCAGTCACGTCATCTTGTTGCGATGTATTTGCAGTCGTCAACTGCCTTTTAATTTCTTTTTCATCACATAGCCTATTGAATTGCTCAGACAAATATTCGTGTCCACGATCAGTTCTTAAAGCCTTAATGCTCTTATCTAATTGATTCTCAACCAAATTCATATACCATCAAAGCTCTAGAAACTCTTCCCGATAGTGGAGTGTTTTACAAGAGAATCACCTACTAAATCCACAACTTAAATGCTCAATGATTGGAGCTAAAATTTGAGAGAGAGAGAAAGAGAGAGGAAGAGAGACAAGCTCTCTAATTCTTGGTGTGTTGAGAAGTGAGGGAGAAGGAGCCTTTTATAGCCTCTCCTCATCAACCTCCATGCGTCACTATGCATGGGACCAAGTGTTAGCAAACATGACACTTGCATGACTCATTGTCATGCATGAAGCCATATGCCCAACATTCATGGGGTTCCCACACGTGTGCCCCCAATTTGTAACAAAATTTATAAATAAAAATAAATCAATTTCTCTCAAATTTTAATTTATTTTATTATTTTCGTATGTTCTAAAAATAACACTAAAATGGAAGAACCCTACTTGGATAGTGGTTGTAAGATCAATTTTACATCCAAACATAATTTTTGCTGCAAATTTATTTTCAATCTTTAATAAAAATTGTCCTCCTAAACATTATTCAAAATTAAAGAATATATTTCTAACATTTTCTCTTTAAAAAGTTATTTTTTTTCGAACCCTAACCAGTCACTTTCATAAACTACCAAAATGGGTATTTGTTGTTAGTTGAAAGTGTGAATTAATAGCAAATTGAAAAAGCGAAGAAAACAGCTGTTGGAGTTTCCACCAGTGCCCATCAAAAGGCTGGTGGAAAGAAACCACACTTTTCAACCGAGTTGGTATATGATGGATCTAAAAAATAAAAATAGAAAAGTTTGGTATGTGATGGTGACACGATCATTACTGTTAAGGTAGCGATATTGTCATTTTTGCACGGCGCGCCAGTAACCATTACAAGACTTGAATTAAGGACTTTGATTTTTGAAAGTGTATGTTTGCTTGAGATAACGGAAAAGGGAGTCAAACATGAATTCTATCACGTGACAAAAGAAAAGAAAAAAAGAAAGAAAGATGAGTTGTCGTACGGCTTGACCAATAGAGATAGGCATTACTAACAATGTTGGGGGTAGATTTATCTTTTCCTTCCCAACACCTCTTTTCTTCTTCCATGCCAGCCTTCCCCCTCCCCATTTTCTTTGTTTAGTTTCTTTTGTCACTCTCACACACAAACAAGAGAGGAGGGAACGCTGAAGAAGAAGAAGAAGAAGAAGAAGAAGAAGAAGAGAATTGTCATGTAGTGCCAAGGGGAGTTATGTGGCAGTAGACAGAATAAAGAGAAGCCAAGGTATGGGTGTTACTCTTTTGATGAAAGTTTTATGAGAAACCATGGATGTCATTGTGAATTTGTTGGGGTTCTATTGTTGTCTTTTCTACACTTTTATAGGTGTTTGATGAAACGTCTGAAATGAAGTTGGGAGCTATTTTGGAATACATGGACTAAATGCAAAGGAGGACCCTAAATTCTAGTGGCAACAATCGGGTTCCTCTGTTTTGACGGATCAGAGTTGCTTGTCTATTTACCACACTTCTTTTATTAATTTTAGCACTAAATCAAGGATAGAAATGATTCTTTATTTGATGACCTGAACCTGTACACTTTAGAGAGATGAATTGCAGAAAGATTTGGGCTTAGAACCTTCGCATGTTGAAGATAAGATTATGTTAATCAATTTTCAGGTTTACAATTGCAGTCTTTGGAAAGTTGATAGGTGACTTCATGGACTTGGTCTTTAGATCAATATTATGTGCTGACCTTGGTGTAATTATTTTCTGTAGATCACAAAGCTCGAATTAGGAGTAATTTTGATGCAATATTTTTATCCTTTGATTTTGAGAGAGAATTTTTTTGTTATAGGCCTATGAAATGCGAAGATTTTAAGCCATACTTCGGGTGATTCCAATAAAGATTGATTAAGTTATCAAATTTAAAGTCCAGACGTCCAGACGTCAAGCTGTCAATAGCCTTTCACTTCCAGATTTCGTACTCATTCCAAGTAGTTTTTAAGTGAACAGTTTAAGTCTGATTTTTGTGGGTCTAGTCTTTAATTTTAAGCTTATCAAAGAGGAATATTTTAAGATAAATTTTGTGTGATTTAGAGGTGTATTTAATAAGTTATGGTGTATTGAAAGTGGAAGGTTGAGCTGGAGACAATGATACGTTTGCTCTAAAATTTTTATCTGTAACGAAGTGTTTATGAAAATGTAAATTAGTTCCGATTTTTAAGAGTCTTATTTTCAAACTTAATTTTTTAAAAGCAGAAAAGTTGAAAAGTAATTTTGTGCAATTTGAAGCTATGTTGGTGAAGTGGGGGATGTCGAAGCTGTCAACTTGGACGCCCTCAACAATTTAATCTTTTGAGTGGCAAATGAGCTCTAAATTACCGAAATTTTAACATGTTATAACATCTAGTGTAAGGATCATTTTGGCATCAAAGTTTAATGGGTCCAGCAAACTTAAGATAGAAAAATGTGTAATTTATTATGATATGTCAATTTTGAAATGAATGATTATTTGCTGCATCTAGTAAATCTATAAATCATTTAAGTGACGACATTAGTATGACCCACTTGTAGGCAAGGCTCCACAACAGGCTCAAGTGGATAAAGGTAAGTGGAAAAATTGTGTTTTTCGAAAACTGGAATGATACACAACATGAAAATTTTTCATCAAGCACGTCATACGCATTTGCATTGATTTTCTCAAAAGGAAGAAAGTGAAATTTTATGCAAATGAAAGTGAAATGTTACACTATATTATGATATGCTATGGGGCTATTAGGATAATCAGTACCGTGTGAGTCCTAGTTTTCAGGATTAAGGCAACTCAAGAGGGGGGTGAATTGGTTTTCTAAAACTTTTCGGTATTGACCCCCAAAGACGTGTTTGGTAGTAGATACTACTTTAACACAAGTACAATATGCAATAAGAGTAAGTATGTGCTGAAAGTAAAGAGTAAGGATAAGAGAAGCAAACACTTGATTTTTAGGTGGTTCGACAAACCTGCCTACATCCACCCCTCAAGCTCCTTCACCGAGCCTTGATGTTTTCCACTATTCTCAAATAGCTTTACATTCTAGCTTCCGGGTGCTAGAGAACCGTACAAGTGTTTTCTCCCGGACTCAACACTCAAAACCCACCCAAGTGGTTTTTCTGGCTCACCACTCACAACCTCGCCAAGCTTGAGATATACATTCTCAAAGCTTCTTCTTTAGTGAACAACCTCCCTAAAGGAAACACCTCTTTTGATATGAAGATGATGAACATGACTCTCTCAAAGAGTAGATATAAAAATGAAAATCTCTATCTATTTATTCACACAAAACAAGGATATGAAAGTGTGTTTTTGTGTGAGTGATATGAGAAATATAGAACAAGAAGGTTTAGAGTATTTCTCAAGTAGTAGAAATGATATGTGGTTGTTGGTTATTCATTTTGGAGGAAATGAAGGTGTATTTATAGGCCACATGTGAAAACTAGCCGTTGAGAGTTGTTTGTTAAAGCGAGTCAGTCGACAGCTACATGAACCGGTCTACCGCTTCAAGTTACCGTTACCCCAACGGTTATATTGTCAGAAGCTCAAAGGCTCTATTTTAAAATCAGCCGGTCGACCTCTTCAACTTAAGCACATAGTCCAGTTCTTTTAAAAACATATTTTTGTCCACTTTTAAATACCTAATTTTAAAGCCTTACTTCGCATAAGTATATGAAATGTTTGAAAGTTTTTTTGGGGTGTTTTGAAACCTTTAAAAACATTTTAATCTTTCAAACAAAACTTAAAACAGTTTATGCACGTTTTGAAAGATATGTAAGTGAGTGATTCAAATCCTTGTCAAATTGTATAAAGAGTTACAAGATTTATACCCTAAGGTCTTGAATCTTCACTTTTGAGCTTCTTGCATCTTCTTATTCTTCTTTCTTGAAGACTTTGGTTTTTTCCTCAAATCGTCTTTGTCTTTGAAGATGTTCATTTTATAAAGTCAATCTATTTATTGAAATCATCAAAATTGTGCACAAAAGCCTACATATCGTACCTAAGTAAGATAAGTGCATCCACTCCTAAGGAAGAATTCGAGAAGGATGGATGACTCCTATCGGCATCCACACCGAAAGACGAATGCGAGAAGAATGGGAAGTCCTCGAGGTATGTGCAACCACACTGAAGGACGAATGCGAGAAGGTGTGGACCTCTATGGTTCTTGTCTAGCCATCAGGCCTGGTGCCACATTAAGGGCTAGCTCGACCAAATTACACGTTCCCAAAAGAAAGGGGAACGGTTCCAAAGGTAACGCACAACCTTGACTTTAGGGGTAAATGAAGCATTTACTTTGGCACTGCATATATACTTGTCATTCATGATCATGCTCAAGTTACGCATATTTCAGTTCATTAATCATCCCTTACTGAGTCATTCGACTCATAGTATTTTCAACTGTATAATTTCAGATGATGTTCCAGGTGAAGGAACTTATGAAGAGAATCTAGAACCTGAGGAGGGGGCAGGGTGCCCTGCCCTAGTTAGCAATACATGTAGATTCTTGCTTTGAGTTATTTGCGTGGAGATTAAATTTCTAAATGTTTCTCTATACGTGTTATGTGATATATAGGTATACGTTCCTCTCTTTCGCGAGGGCTTCCAAACTTCAATATGCTACTGCCCCTCCACTTTCCTTTTCATTGTGTGCTCAGTCTCCATCGCCTTGGTTATATCTGAGCCACTCCTGAGCAAACGCTCACGAGCCTCTCGGATATTCCTTATAAGAGCAAAAAACTTCTCCATTTTTTGCACATCATCTTCCTCGGTGTCGGGATCGGGGTAAAATTTTTTCTTCTTGCTTGCAGGACCCTCCATGTGTATGCCGCCAAAGAAGCAGGTAGAGAGTACTACAGCATGCAGCTTCTCAGCTGCTCTAGCTTCTTTTTTTTTACTTATTTTTGTTTTTGGCCTTCTCTCACTCCTTCGCAAACGAGCTTTAGGTTGCTTCTGCGCCGCTTCTAGGAGAAACTCCCAATTATATAAGGTCACACGGGCCCGAGTGATGTCCAACTAATGTCCAATGGTTAGATTCCCAATCGCGGAATCCAAAATGACCAAATTGCCATACTCTTCGGACTCCTCTGCTGACTGTAAAAATATAAGGCGGTCCTAAGAGGGTAATTCACTGTATTCCAAATCAGCTTAGTGACTCAGCTTGTCCGACTTGCGTCACTGGAGATAAAAGTGTGACGCAGACGTTATGACATCAAGTGGAGTGTATTTTTGCCTCATTCTGTTTTTTTTTCCCTCCACCAAACTCCGAATAAGCTTTTTGACCAATTGAATTGTTCATTTTATTAGATCTCAACAATTTAATACTTCAAGAAGTTTTGGTCAGCTCTACTTCATAATAAAATTAACCACGAATCTTAGGGAAAAATTGATAAACAAATGAATGCGAGGCCAATAATGCCTTCTCTTTTCCCATAAGTTTTGCTGAAAGTGGATGTTGGAGTTTTGTTTTTTAAGAGCGGTTTCACCGTTGCGCCGACATTTTTACTAAAATTAATTGATATTAAGAAAATGTCACTCAAGTCTTTTATAATATTGGACATCGCATCCAACTAATATGTTCTAAGAGTGTTCGTAGGGAATGACATTGTGAAACTCTAACAATTTATCCCTTACGATGATACTCTTCTTACTCGAATTTATGAACTTTTAACTCTAATATTATCGTTAAGCCATCATTTCTTTAAAAGTTAATTGGTGCCAAGAGAATGTAACTCGAATTTTTTTTTTATGATATTCGACATCGCACCTAACCGGTCTATTGTAAAAGCTATCACATATAACAACGTTGTAAAACTCTAACAAGTACAAACCCGAGAAAAATAAAATTTAAAGAAAAAAAACCCACAAAAAGTTTTAAGATCGCAACAGTCAGATCCTTTATTAACCAAAGTACGCAGTATACAATGAACTCAGCATACTTTCTGTCGTACGCCCATTATCCCCAGACCATCCGGCATGCACATTGCGTGAGAATACGCATCCAGTTTGATAAAAGCGATGTGCCATGCCTATTCCCATATGCCGAGCCTACAACTGTACATATATATATATATATATATATATATATCTTTGGTAACCATCGTTTTCTTTTCACCTCCACGGCTCCACATCAAACAATGAGCTCCGACAAGCCTTTGATCAGTATTTTTTGGTCGGCCACAATTTTTTTTGTTTAGAACCCTTTTATCTCGAGGATCTTGCAAAACAGGACCGACTAATGGGGTTATGGTTTAGGCAGCCGAGGCGGCTACTTTAAAGTCCGCTGCTCCATTTATGTGTTATTGAAGTAGTACTTGCAAACTGCTTAATATATATATATAAGAGGATATGCTATTCCTACATAATGAATTCATGATATCATTATTTGGCCCCTCAGGATGGCAAGAGTGCCAATTTCTCAAAAGGGAGGTCTTTGATTTCAATATCTATAGCAATAAAAATAAAAATAACGCGACTTTAATTGATACCTGCAGTGAAGCACTGTTGCACATATTCGGAATTTACAGTCACCTTAAGCATTTAGTGCGATGAAGCTGGACTGGTACGAGGTTTTGATTTAGTGCGATCAAGCTGGACTAGTATGAGGTTTTTATTTTAAAAAAGAACAAGTTATTTTAGGTCTTTCGAAACGGGTGCATGTGA
Organism: Myrica gale; assembly: GCA_963930655.1. Taxonomy (NCBI): domain Eukaryota; kingdom Viridiplantae; phylum Streptophyta; class Magnoliopsida; order Fagales; family Myricaceae; genus Myrica; species Myrica gale. The sequence goes on from OZ005614.1 coordinate 14,174,303, forward strand.
GTAAGTTGCAAATTGTCCTTTATTCTAAAAAACAAAAAGAAGAAGATTTATGATATCTTTTAGTCGCGAAAAAAGAATTTGAAAATAAGTAAATAATAAAAAAGCATCCACTGTCCACTCAATTTCATACATTTATCACTTCGAAAAGTGTTCCTCTTAACTGCATATATGCTGGATAATGATTCTACAAGGAAGGAATTGGAAGTTTAGAACAATGATCTCTCACCTTCCAAATATGGATGGTTGGACAGAGGCTAACTTCAACAATTTTGGTCTAATATCACTAGAGTGAAAGCCTCAGGTCTAAATCTTCTTCGTTCTTTTCTTTCTGAGCTTCTTCTGTTTGAGAAGAACCTACAATGGTCACAGGAGGGCTGACGGACAGAGCTACGCCTACGGCCTCTTCCATGAAGTCTTCCCGTCGGAAGGAGGGTTTCCAAACTGGAATTTGCTTCTCTTCCTCGACTTTCTTCCCCTTTCTCTTACACTCTGTTCCGTTCAATGCATTCGAGCCATTAAGCAAACGGTCACGAGCCTCGCGAATATTTTTAACAAGAGCAAAGAATTTCTCCATCTTTTGTTCCTCATCTTCCTCCTCTTCATCATCTCGAACCTTTCTCTTCTTGCTTGGACAGGCCTCCATATGTGATGATCTTTTGTCTGCAGCCAATGGAGGAACCTGGAGGACAGATACTACACAGCATGCACTTTCTTGGTTGCTTCTACGCTACTTCTCGGAGAGAGACGCTTATAAAAGGTTTAGGTCATGTTATTCTATCATTAATGACCCAACGATGTGATGCACAAGTTAACAAATTTGATGAGGAAAGACTTCGCTGATTTTAAAGAGTAATGATAAAGTTTTTTCAGCGTTCTTTTTGTTTTTTGTTTTTCGATGAGTGGTTCTGTTTGATTCCTCTTTCTCTCGTTAAACTGTCTCATAACGTGGGTCACACCTTATGATACAGTAGCTAGACTTCTCTGGCATTTTGCCTTTGGTCGATTAATTCCTACTGTGTTTTCACGTGAAGCTGCTCTCTCTTGTTTCAGATTTGTTTTTTTTCTGCTTCTGATACAGGGATTGAGTGGGAACAGTATCCTCGATAATTTTTTACCGAAATTTTACTGTGCAATTTAAAGAGAGATAGACAGAGCAGGTAGACTTCACAATTTCCAACTAATTTAAGGGCACAAACAAGTTGCTGAGTTGATATTGATAGATATAAACAACTATTAAGCATGACACGAGCTGTTGGAATCAGCCCTCTAAACTTACACTACAAGAAAACAAACTTTGGGTGACAAACAAAGTGCCCAGTTCGTCGCCTATTGTTTTGGGTAACAAAACCGATTTGTCACCTAAAGCCCGTCAGACAAAGTTTTAGATGACGATTTTTGTATTCTATCGCTTGAAACCGTTCGGACGATTTACAACACCATTTGGACGGTGTTTTCTCATAGCGACGAAATTGAAAATCGTCATGCCCAGTATAGTCTAGCCGTTCCCATGAGTTGTGCGAACGTACTCTCTATACGTTCGGACCGCTCATGCGAACGGTTCTTCCAAGGTGACGAAATGAATTTTGCCATGTATAATCCGTGCGCACGATTATATAAAATGGTCCGAACGAGTTTACATATAGTCCGGACGTTGTCGTAAAGACGTCCGAACCGTTGTTTCATTTATGACGAAATACCTATTTGTCATCCTCAGGACTCGTTCGAACTACTACGTATACGGTTCGGACTCTTCGTCAGACGAACACGTTCCGACCGTGTGCAAGCCTTTATAACCTTTCGGACGGAATAATTAAACGTGAAGGGTTCGGACGTCTAGTTATGCGTTCGCACGTTATAGAGGCGAAATAACCATTCGGACAACCTTTTATACGTCCGAACGATTTGTGACCTATATAAATTAATTTAATTAAAATTTTAATTAAATTAAAATTAATATAAATAGAAAGATATTCTATGCTCATAATGTAATAAAAAAATCTACAAATATGCAATCGTTATTAAAAAAGTAAATAAAATACATAATCAATAAGTACTCACAAGGTAGTAAAAATAATCAAAAGTAATCTACAAATGTCGCACCGAAGGCATTTCCCTCCCGCTGACATGACGTCGTCCTGTGACCAAATAAACCAATATTAGAGAAGAAGAAAACACAAAATGAATTATGTTACTCAAAATGAATATAAAATATAACGCTAATTTAATCGAAACGATAAAGTTACTTTAATCCTCGGAGTCATATTTTTCATAATTACTACAATCTTCACTGAACATTTCCGAGGAATCACTGCTTCCTTCTACCTCACGTAGTTGTGTACCACTCTCATCGGTTACCGGCATATAAGCCTCAGTGTCATTTCTAGTCAATGAGATCATGTCAAAAGAGCTAAAGTCCACAAAAAACACAATAGACTCATTCTCCCGGTATGCTTCACGGTTTGACGGTCCTTCTCCATCTTCACAAGCTTCCTCCTCAATCGGGGGAATAACATACGTGTTTCTAGGGGTAATTTTTTGAACAATCTTCCAGTGGCCGCCCAACTTCATATCATCAATATAAAACACTTGATTCCCCAGAGAAGCTAGCACTAACGGGTCATCCTTGTACCACTTTCGAGATGTGTTAATACTAACAAACCGACCAGTTTTATCAAGACCTAAATTTTGAGTACTCAAGTCAAACCAGTCACATTTTAGTAAATAAACTATATTCCCTCGCAAAAATCAACATCTTCCCCATCATGGTCCCCCGAAAAGCCCACACCACTATTGTGAGTGTTACGAAAGTGTTCACGAAAGACCGTGTGAAACATAACTCCATTCACTACACACTCAGAGTAACAAAGTGTCAGCTGATCCGGACCGGATGTTAATGCATACAAATCATCCAACACCGAGCCCGAATTTTCCTTATGCATGGTTTGAACCTAAAATAGTAAACACATGTTAAGTTTGAATATGAAAAAAAAATGATCACTTAAATCTAAACATATAATAGGAAGCAAATTAAATAAATATCCGAGTTCTAAACCTTAACGGAAATTCTTCTTCGTGCCTCTTATCAACATTTATTGATGATTTCCTCCTTATCTCTTCCAAGTGCTCGTTATAAAGAAATAGGATATTTTATAATAAATTAAAATATATTGAATTGATAAGTGTTTAAGTGAGCCAATATTCTTATAAGTGCTTACTCTATATGTTGGCTGATTTCTGAACAGTTGTTGAGTACGTTCCACTTCGATTCCCCACACACCGGACACTTCCCTAACTCACTATGCTCCTTCCAAAACAGTACACAGTCATTTAAGCACGCATGTATGTTATCGTACCTAAATCCTAAATTCTTTCTTAATTTTTTCGCCTTATAATAAGATTTAGGAAGTGTCTCCCATCCGACAGTGCATCTTTTATCAAGCCCAACACATCTTCAAACGCCTTTACAGTCATATTACTCTCCGACTTCACATACCTAACAACGAAAGATAACGTCGAGTACTTCTTACACCCGGGATACAACTCTCGCTCAACATCCGCCCATAACTTGATATACGAGGAAAATTCGTCCCCAGACCCAGATTGAACTGTTTCAGGACCCGGTATATTTTCACCCGCGCTTTCATCAACCCTTGCTCCTGCCTCAAAATCTTCTAACATGTCTCTCATATCATCATTTATGTTTCCCTCAGAGTCCTCGCTGTCGGGTTCAGGTTCTAAATTCACCATCCGGTTAGAAACTTCTCAAATTGACTCTCCATGAAATACCCAATGAGTGTAACTCTGGTCAAACCCAATTATGAATAAATGATCCTCCATCTCGTCCACACGTTGGAACAACACATTCTGACATCTCTTACATGGACATCTTATCAGACCTCGACTATCTGCATAACTACGGGAAACACTCATAAAATCTCGAACACCATCACTATACTTCACACTTTTGAGTCTATCAGCCTCATAAATCCAGCTCTTATCCATATTGTTCCCTCAAAAATGAAAATACAAACAATAATTCAAACAATGATGACATTCATACTCAACTCTAATTTCTTCGGGTGATAGGTCCTATCCCATTCGATGTTACTATATTACGTATTGCACGTAATTGACCCGACCATTGTGACTGATGCTCTAGAAATTTCGACAGCATTTCCCCTCAGTCCCCAGATACACGCCTATAACATTGAGCATAAACACCCACCATTTAAGACAAATTTCTAAGCTCAATGATGAATGTGCATCAAAAAAGAACAACATGAAATTTACATCGAAGTTTCTAAACACATGTCACAATAGTATATACAATTACGCACGTTACGTATATTGTAAACTCAAACTGTCCATAACGTGGATAATTCAAGAATTACATCGAGTTCATTATCCGAACCTCGAGTAATTCTTAAACGGGGGCTAGGGCTACTAAATAAATGCATGACATTACAGAAAAACCGGTTTGAACGTAAAAAAACGTCTGAACCAAATAAACGGGTCTGGGCGGTGTACATGGCGTGTGGATGCGATTGTCAAACAAGACAGTTCTTCACCGCACTGACTCTATCTTCACCGCAAATTCATATCACAATCAACCCAAATCACAAACACTTTAATATAAACACATCACAACCAACCCCAAACTTCATTGCTATCATTTTAGACCCTAAAAATTGGAAAAACACATCCTTTGCTCCTTGTACAACCTTTTCCACGAGATTGACGTTCAAAATCAGCTCTCATTTTCTACTCTCGCTCAAATCTCTCAAAATTTCGAAGTATTTTACGTTTTAGCCATAATGTCTATGATTTTGCGTCTTTCAAATGAATACAAGACGTTCGGATGCGTTTAATGTAGTTCAAACGCCTACGTGTATAATATTTCAAGGGAATCGTTGCCGCCTAAAATTACACACAGTCCGAACATTATATTGTATGTCCAAACGCAAACTTACTTTTCACGGCATCATTTTAGAAATCCCCAAACGACACCGTCTGATCTTACTCAAACGCGTCCAGACAAAACATAAACGTCCGAACACTACCTTAAATTACACGACACCGTTTTAGACATATCAAGACTGTAGTGTATGATCATAAACAACTAAGTCCGGACGATATCAAATTTCTTCTCTGAACTGTAAACGAAAAAGTGTCCCCCCGTGTGAACAAGTGTTCAGACGGTTGGTTTTACGTTTTACGACATCGTTCGAGGTTACAGTAACAAGTCCGGACGATAAAACACAATGTCCGAACGGGTATCGATTTTTTTTTTTCCAGTTTTTTTAAAAGTTCAAAAATTTAATTTATTAACAAGTTTTAAATAACCAAAGTTAGTTAATAAAATAAACAAACTTAAGTGTGTCAAGTTCTAAAAACAATATTTGTTTGAATGACTGTACCGAAATTAGAAATATAACATTAATTAACATATTATATTAAGTTCCAATAAATACAAATAACATAACTGAAACAACATACATATATCAAATATCGTCAAAATATAATATGAACAAGATAACAACAACTAAGTACCAATACCTGTCCACAAGACATAATATAAAAGTAAAATGTCCTCAAAACATAATAAAAAAAATAAATCTCTAAATAAAACAAAACTATTACATGTCCAAAAAGTAGGTAGATTACTGCTCATCATCATCATCGGTGAGCTTCAGAATAGTCCGGACTTGGCGAAGGTGCTCCTCTATCACCACGACCCGCTCTGTCAGGGAAAAGAGCTCTGCACCGGTTACACGCCCTTCAGGACCTCCTTGAACGCAGCGGCCTCCCTCCTCTACCCAACGTCCATATTTGCGACCTTCTGCTCCAAAGACGTCAGCCGATGACTGATATCACTGACCAAGACATGGGTGGGTTGCAAGACCGACTTCATCGCCCCTACTGGAAGCTCCCTCGGCTCGTCAGCACCTTCGGGTACCATCATGGCGTGCTGAAACTGGGTCAGAAGAATCTCGTGCGGCAATGAAATAGTAACATCAGTCTTCAAGGCCTCTGCACGAATGGATTGGTAGATGTATTATGCTATATCAACTGGTAGCCCCCGTACAACTACTAGTTATAGGAACTTGGCCCGACAATAAGACAACTTCATGGTGTGCTTCTTCGGGTCGATGGAGGAGCACAGGATCAGGTGCATAATTCGCCAAAAAGGAAGTAGTTGCCCGTGTATCATATAGTTACCCTCCAAAGTAGTTGTATCCTCGCCCAGCATAGTCTGTAATACCTCGGCCTTAGTAGGTCGGCCCTCCTCGCACATTGGCAGGTTTGGGAACGTTACCAAATCTCTCTCGTACCCCATGAAATTCGTCAGCTCGTCCGGCGAGAATATGATCTGCACGTTACGGAAAATGACCTCCCTACTAGGCTCTCGAGGTTCGTCGCCCGTATTATAGCACAATAAAACTACTGCACCAGATTCTTCGATGCATAGCCGGTCCTGTGGATCAACGGAAGCCAACCTAGCCCCTCCACCACATCCGAAAGCGTCTTACCCTCAAATGTCAGATCGTTAAAATTTGCCAACTTTATTTCCCGCTCGACAACAATTGAGTCGAACATAATGATGGCAGTGTGCTGCTCCACCGTCAAAACTCGAGTAGAAGGTTGCTCAACATCAGCCTGGCTACTGGTACGGGCACGTTTGCTCATTTTTTCAATATAGGCACAAAAAACGTTCGCACGGTTAGAAATGCGTCCGAACCTAAATAACAATGTCCGAACCCATCTAAACCCCGTCCGCACCAGTATAAACCCATCCGGATCTTAACGTCAAACGTCCGGACTTTAGCAAAACGTCAACGTATCCGTTTTGAAAGTCTAACAAGAGTCCGAACAACTTTGGATAACGGTCCGAACCCAAACCAGAAAAAACTATTTAAATTTAACATTTACACGTCCGGACAAGATTGAAAAAGTGTCCGAACACAATTAAAAAGACAAGGCATAACGTAGGCGTAAAGAATCCAGACGTATAAAGAATAGGTCCGGACAACCCATGAAAGAGTCCAGACGTATAAAGAATTGGTCCGGACAAGCCCTGAAAGAGTTCGGACCAATAAAACAGGGTCCGGACATCCTTATAAAGCGTCCGAACATATTCTGGAGGACGACCGAGTTAACTCAGCCATGGCAGCTGACTTCCACCTTACCCGTACACCCAAAAATACAACCAAAATACAAACCTAATACTTAACACAATCAATTTCTACGTAAAAATTAATCAAAAAACACAATGTAATATGTTAAAAATGGAATTAAAATTCTATACTTAAAACTATAAAACAATCAAACTTTTCCCATTAAAATCTTGTTAAAAGTAACCAAAACATACCAGAATGTGATAAGATCCTCTAACGAGTAATCATTACGGCAAGATTTGAGAAGAAAAACTGTGAATTTGGAGAGATTTTTCATAAGAAACCATTCGGTATTTCAGAGAATGTCGAACGGTTTACTTTTAAGAACTCATCGATATCGTCCAGACCCATACAATGGCGTCCGGACTCGTTTCTGCACACGTGGCCCAATCAACGTAGTTCGTATTAAATGTCAAAATTTAAACGGTTCGGCATAATAAAGACGTCCGGACGTATAGTCTCGTCGTGCGAATGGAATTCCCCTGAATGGGCGTGACGTGGAAGCTCACGTTTAGCTGAATTACCTGTGAATATCGCCCGAACTGTAAAACACGGTTCGGACGGTGACAACCATTTTCAACTTTCGATAACATAAAAACACATGACCGCCATGCGACGGTTACTGTATAGTCTGGACGGTGTACTAATCTGTTCCAACGCCTACCTCATTTACCCTCATTGCGATATGGGAGTTCGGACGCGTTTCTACATACGTTTGGCCGAATAAATCGGAATATCGTCTAGACTGTTGACATAGGTTCAGACGGTTACAACCATTTTCAACTTTCATATAACGTAAACACATGACCGCCATGCGACGGTTACTGTATAGTCTGGACGGTGTACTAATCCGTTCCAACGCCTACCTCATTTACCCTCATTGCGATATGGGAGTTCGGACGCATTTCTACATACGTTTGGCCGAATAACTAGGAATATCGTCTGGACTGTTGACGTAGGTTCAAATGGTTACAACCATTTTCAACTTTCATATAACGTAAACACGTGTCTGCCATGCGACGGTTACAGTATAGTTCGGACGGTGTACTACTCCGTTCCAACACTTACATCATTTACCCTCATTGTGATATGAAAGTCTGTGCCCATACAAGGGAGTCCGGATGCGTTTCTGCATACGTTTGGCCGAATAACTGGGGATATCATCCGGATGTTAACATAGATACGGACGATGACAGCCGTTTTCAACTTCCGTATAACGTAAACACGTGTCCGCCATGCGATGGTTACAGTATAGTCCTGACGGTGTACTAATCCGTTCCAACGCCTACCTAAATTGCGATATTGGGGTTAGGACATTATTAAACACCGTCCGAACGTTTAACAGCTTTATTTCGATGCTTAAGTTTACTAAATTTCACTTTACTTCACAAAACTTAATTTATTTCATTCAATTTAACACTGTATAATTTGGCTCAACTTTTTAATTTAATTTACTTATTTTAAATACATTAAAATATTTATATATATATATATATAGTTAGAAATATTTTTATATTAAATATTCGTTATAACTAATCACCAATTTAATTATAATTGTAAGTGAATTACACTAACCGTTATCATCTAATTACACTAACCGTTGCGTTAACATATCAAACGTACTAATCACCTTTTTAATTTGACTAATTGTCCGTTTAAATTTAAATAAATTTAATTTAATGAAAAAACATAATTAATATAAAAAATAATCCAAATACTGAACGAAAAACACAATCATAATGTCTAATACCACCAGCCAGAAACGGTCCTTCAAACGATAAATAAAATAATAGTGATAAAAAATAGACAGGAGACTACTTCAAATCATGAGCTGTCTCTGGCTCATCCATATCTTGTCCCAAGGCATCACGAACATGCGCCAAATGCTCCTCCATATTATCCATCCGTCTGACGAGTGTCTGCAGCTGTATCGGCACGGTATGGACATACTGGACAACTGAGACAATTGTTCTCTTATCGTTATTCGTTTCATCCGCATAATATCCAGCTCTTCCTTTATAGCCATATCCGTTAGAGCAAGTTTGGTCCCCAAATCGATCAAGAGGCATTGCAGCTCCATGCACAACGAATGCGTCGGTTGCACTATCGCCCGAATACTCTCGTTTAACTCCGCTAAATATGCGTCTGCCCAAGTTGGTCGCTCTGTTTGTCCCCCGACATTGGTGATACTCCTCCTAGAGCGTTCCATGGTCAACCTAGCAAAAACCGTCCGCACGAACTTCAAAATGCGTCGTTTAAATTTTAGGCAGTTTGAACGTTTTAGAAAATTTCTGAATGTAAAATTACCATCTGGACGTTGAATAAACCGTCCGGACAGGGTGAAACATCGTCCGAACGTGCTTCGATGAACACTATCAAAATAGAACGATTTGATAGACACAAACAACGTAACATACGATATTGAATCAAAATGCAAGAAATTGAAAAGTAAATTCATGAAGTAAGTTTTACCTGAAGTTCCTTGAGAGGTCTAAAACCGATAGTCAAAACATTTGGGAGAAAAATTTGAGAGAAGTGAGTGAGTTTGTGATTTTGACAAAGTTTGGTGAGTTTAATGTGTCTAGTCACCGTCCGAAAGCGTTATATAATCGTTCGGACTCTTCTCAGCGGTTATATTCACACGTGACCTTATCAAATTTAACCTCATTAAATATGCCCGTTTCAAAAAGGTTCTAGAACTTATACGGTCCGAACTCTAAATATGGGTCCGGACGGTATCGATGTCACGTGTATGAAGTTTTGCAACGTGGAACCACACGATTCGCGGAAGAAGAATTGATAATTGTGCGGATCTTTTTTATTACCGTCCAAATTCCGTAATATTGTTCGTTGGAACGTTGTTGATAACGTCCGGACATACTAGACTGTTCATGACGATTTTTAATTTCTTACTATATCTTGACAATTATTTTTCGTCAGGCAATGGTCGTTCGGACGTGTTACAAAACGAGTCCAGACGGTATTGTAAAAATTGTGAGGATTTTAATTGTCACTCAATTACGACAATTTGGAATTTGTCACTCTGCATAGAGTCCGAATAAGCTATTGTTCGTCCAGACTGAAGTTTGTTTTTTGGGATGAGTTTTATCGTTACTCATTCGCAACGCGTGTATGCCATCACACTAGAAATACGTCTGAACGTTGTTTTGACCGGTCCGGACGGTTTTGGAGTTCCTGGATGATTTTGGGTGACGAAATTAATATTTTGACAGGGAAAATTAACTTTAGGTGATAAAATTTGGTTTGCACCCAAAATTTTATCACATAAACCTATATTTCTTGTAGTGTTACGTTCTTGTTATAGTCTTCGCATAACAAAAAAGGACGTTTATAGTCTTTGGAAAATCTTTTTTATGACTTTAATAAAAAGGCTCCGACAGAGGTTGGTGGAATAAAATTTGGCTGGTAGGATAATGATAAAAGACACGAGAAAATAATCGGAAAAAGTTTAGGAGCACACATGTCGCAAAACATAGAGTAATCTTAAGACTACTAATTTTGCTTTGTTTCTTCTTCTAGTCTATTGGACCGAAATCGTTTGTTGCCTCTCTATGCCTGATCCATCGCCGCAGTGCGTACAGGAAGTCGCGTATAAACAGGAACACTTTTTTTATTTGGGTTAAATACTTTTTTTTTTTGCCTGTAAAATGTGCATGTCAAGAGGCAAGACCAAATTAAGCAGGAACACACAGCGGAGCTGAGAGTAGCTACACCTACCATTCCTTTCCTTATAGTGTTTTTCTTTTTATTTTTTGGAAAATTAACAATTTGTCCAATTTTATACCTAACTGACGAAATATTTACTAGATCTACTTTTTTTAAGTTTTGGTCACTGAGTCCATGCTCGTACGACGATATAGTCATTCTGTCCATATTTCATCACTACATTTAACAGAATTCATGGCCACGTCAGCATCACTAATGTGAATTAGCAGCCCGGTCATTGATTTAGAGACAAAACGCAGTGTTTTACATTCTGCCCCTTTCCATAAACTACACAGTAAATTAATGATGCCCACTGTTTTGTTACAACAGTCATTTTTTCTTGGAAGCTCAAAACCTAGAGACCTTCGTCTTCCCCATTTCACGAACCTAGGTCACGGAAGCCAGATATGTTCGTCGAAGATATTTTCTAGGGTTTCACAAAGGTTTAATCGCCAGTCCCCAAATTCTCTTTGGAACTGCCAAATTGTGTATCCAACACAAAATCTTCTCTAGCACTCTTCGGATCCCCAGGCATCGTAAATGGACTCTTTCGATTTGTGGACCACTCGTCTCGCAAAGCGCTACCAATCTCGATGGGGTTAGATTCATTTCCCTAATTTTCCCATCATGCCCGTCTACCTGTTTGTTTCCCCCAAAAAAAAATGGCCCAAAGTGATGGAGGCTTTTGGTTGAATTTTGTGGGTTTTACTTTTTTCTTCTTCTCTAGCACTCTTCTGTGCTTTGGAAGAATTCATGAAGAAATTGATGGGAAAGACGACTCAAGGACCGAGTTTTTGTGCCCTAGATCTGTTAAATGGAGTGACGAAATATGGACGGACAGACCATATCGTCACACGGGTATCGACTCAGTGACCAAAACGTAAAAAAAATAAATCTTGTGACTATTACATCAGTTAAGTATACACTTAGTGAGTAAATTGTCAATTTCCCTTATTTTTTACTGAGATGTTCAAGTACTATATACTATCTTGTTGTACAAGAAATTCATACTGTCTTGGTGTCCAAGAAATTCAGGTTCAGCTTTCCTTGAAGTTTCCTACAAGAAATTCATGTTCAGTCAGAAGGTTCATTATAATACAAACATCATAACCATGTGGGTTCACATGAAAGTGTCGTTTACACGTGATTTTGTCATCAATTGAATACAAGCAACAATAATGGGGAACCTTTCTTCATACCCATCAATGACCATCAGAACGGAGGAAAAAGACAATAGAACGAACAATGAACTTACATAAGCATTTTCGTTCAAGGAAGTCGTACGTTCTTGTCTTTACTGGTATCTTTATGTTTGCCTGTGTTGGATTGATGCTGAATATACTATACACCATAACGCACATATACATCATGAGTTTTAACTCTGCTGAAGCTCTGTTTGGGCCGTGCATGCGATGAAATGCAATTTCCACTTTACCATCTTTCGGAAGAATCCAGGGAGCATTTGTTCCTTGGGTGCTCTTTCAGCCGTATTCTCTGGAGACAATTAAGGTCCCTGGCCAATTATTACTGATAATGTTGCGACCCAGTCCTTTGTATATTGGCTTAAAACTATCCTTCATTCGTCTAATCTTCCTCATCATATGAGGCAGTACTGGCAGAATTTTATGCTCTCAGTTGTTATCACGTTGGATGCCATTTGGATGGTGCGAAACAAACTGACACACGGTGAAAAGGAATTGGATATTGAGGCTACTATTCGTGCTCTTCATTTCAGATATAGTGCCCACAGGGATGCTTGGAGTGTAACTCCGAATATGGGAGTCTGTTATTGGCAGCTTTCACCATGTGGTTCTCTTAAAATTAACTTTGATGTAGCCTTCATAAATTGTTTTTTTTTTCTAAGCAAATTCATAAAGAAAAATCACTGTTCCACAAAAGCTTCAGGGGTATCCAAAGGATCATCCGCTGAAGTAACAGATAGAGGTAGACAAGCAGCAGAAAAGAAATCAAAAACTAAAACAGAAGCAATCCAAGAAGCCATCTGGTGTGCCACTTGATTTTGCCTACGTGGGATCCACTTCACACGCCAACTCTGGTGTCTGCCCAAAACCACATTGATGAGATTGGCGTAGGCCACCAACGGACCTTCAGAATTACTTGTGGCTGCAGCTGTTTGTCTCGATTCTACAGGTACCATTTTTGAAAGTGAGCTTCAGTCATAGCCAAGGCAACTAGGCAAGGATCCATTAAAGGGAGAGGCAATTGCGGCACGAATTTCTTTTTCTATTGCTGATTCTCTTCAAGGCACGGAAATTTGGGTGGAGGGTGATGCTCAGCTGTTGATTAACCAAACGTTGACATTCCACCAAAATCCGGATTGGATCATTAAGGGGAAGTTGTTACTCTTCGTTATTTGTTGGCAATTCATGCAGATTGGAAATTTGTGTAGACTCCCAGGGCAGGGAATGCCCTCTTTTCTTTTATTTCCTTCTCATGATCTGCGTGACGCTCACTCGCCCTCACACGCCTGATGAGTTTTCTCCTTGCCTAGACATATCCAGCAGCCTCGGCCCCTCCGATCTGGTTCAGCGTCCTTCTACTCGAGCGTGGCCTTCACGCGCACCCTTTGCCAAGCGTGAATCTCACGCGCCGTTTTATACAGCCGCTTCTTGTCTCTGATAACTACTTTTTCCTATATCGCTTGTTTTGGTCCGTTGGGGGGCTCTGTCTTCTATATTTCATTGTAATGGCCTCGAGGGGGCTTTCCTGGCTACTTAGTGGTTTGTCTGCCCCCTTGTGGGCTTTTTTTCGACTCTAGGTTGCCTTTGTTCTTAGCTCCCGTACTAGCTCTTAATTGGTTACGGAAGCTACCGTCTATTGTTTCCTGCCACTACTCTATCTACCCGGCATGAAACATTTGTAGTTTGTAGATCCATTTGAGTCTCACTAGTCTTATTTTGAAGCATAGTCTTGCTTGGATCTATAGTTTTTTTTTTATCTTTATTGTATCAATGAAAGCCTTACGGTATTATTTAGCAACGAAAAAAAATTCTTGACCCTTTTATCTTGTTGTTTCATAGAGAGAAAATGATACAAGGAGTGTTTATATGTTAATTTTATTTCTTATTGTTTGGAAAATAGAAACACGTGTATTGCAATTGAGGTTATTACAACAGAAACTTCAGTTAAAAATTCGTGCTTTAGAATGCAAATTCAATCATCTTCGGGCACCATTATCGAAGTCATTCGTGAAATAGCGACGATTTGTCCACTGTGGAGCTTCTCTAAGGTTTAAGCGAATTCCAATGCTAATTTCGTGACTAAATGGGCTGCTACTAGACTGATTTTTTGTTGATCCCTTTCCATTTTCTGCCTTTAGAATTACAAAGACAGAGTGCTTGTTTTTTGCCTCCTTGAGGCAGATTTTCTTTCGTTATGAATGAAGTATCGTTGCTTAGAAAACAAGATCCTTTTTAATTAATGGAATGCAAATTAACGTCAAGTCACCAATTAAATGAATGTGTGAACACTTATTAGTTTCGTAAATAGATTAAAGACTATTATGCATGTTAACTCTTATTAGAGCTCTTAACATGGTTAATAACTATCTAATAGCTTTACCATGAGAATCCTACGTTTCTACTTAGTTTGAGTATTAGAATTTACATAATATGTGAAAGGAGGGTCTAACTCAACTTCAAAAGACGCCATGAGAAGTGGGGGATGTCACAACCTTATAAGGAGCATATTGACTAGTTTATCTAGCAATGTGAGACTTCCAACACGCCCCCTCACGTGTGGAAGGAAGACATTCAAGCCAACACGTAGAAACGGGTGACGGTAGGACCACAGACTAGGAACCTACATTGAGCACTTGTGATGTTCAAATCTGAATTATAGAGGAGCAAGCAACAACTAGATTCGTGCGAACTGTTTGTCGCTCTAGAGTTTCAATCTGAATTTAGCTTTGGTCCTGGTGTGCTTAGTTGAGGCTCTGATCAGTGCACCGTGAAATTTGCTTTGAAAAAGAAGAATTTAATAAGATAACAAAAGGATAACTCCGTCACATGAAAAAGTCAATATTTTCTGCTCAACTTTTGCGTAATCTCTCTGTTGCTTGCAAAGTGAGATTGTACTTAAATTCTTCTTTTTGTCTCTCTTAAGTTTCTTTTTCGTTTGTGCTTTCTCCTTCGCAGTTAGCGGTCTCTTCGAGCATGAGGAACATTTTGTTTACTTTACATATCACTATAGATGTAACATGGATCATGCTATAGTGGGTAGATGAGAAATCCTTATAATATTGTTGGCAAGATTCCTTTCTCTTTTTCGAGGAAACCTTTACGCAGCCTTCCGTGCCCATATTCAGGCAACACTCCACTACTCCGATAGTCCTGTGGCAGTTACAACCTCAGATCTTTTGCTTTTAAACCTGTGCCAGGGAGGATAGGAAAAACCATGAAACATAATGCTTGCTAGCTTTTCCATGCCCTCCATGAGTGCCTTCCAAACTAGTCAGTTTTCAGCAATATACATGCGCATTGTTGCATCAGATGCTTCTACACTAATCTTTGATCTATGTGAAGATGCTTGGTCCTCACCATGCCAGATGGCAGTCGCTTCAGTTCAGATAAATGTTCATCTCTCCTGAGGTTGACAATCAACGTTCCCCGAAGAAAAAGGAAAAGGTAAAAAACCTGCTAAAACAGAGATACTGGATCTCTACTGCGTATTGCTTGAAAGGAACCTGTAAATGTAATGGATTGGACGGTGAAAAAAACAACAAAAGAAAAGAAAGATGAAAGACGGCGAGGATAAAATGCTCAAAAGCTCGCTTTCAGAAAAAGAGAAAGGGTAATGGACCTAATGCACGCAAACAGCCTTGCAGGAATCCTGGTTTCACAAATATGTCGATTTGTGCAACTAACAGTCTACCGCCAGTTTATTATTGATGGCGTACAACTAGCCCAGTGAGTACAAGATCAGTAGCGAAAGAATGCAATATTTAAAGAAATTTGTATTTTATTCAGGAAGGTTCTTCTATCCCACATCGTAATCTTTTTTTTTTTTAACCACCGTATTGAAAACTAGAAACCGAACGACTGCATATTACAACACCGGATATGCTCGGATAAACAAGAAAACGAAATAAAACCACAACGATTACCGGCCGCCACCCAACGGGCCACACCGTGAGCTAACTGATTGCAACGACGAGAAACCCAGGCTACACGCCAATCACGGTGAGCATCAAGACCACAACGAATATCCAAAACCAAGGAAGAAATGGCCCAACAAATGAGAATCTGACCAGAAAGAACTTCCTTACACAACACCAAAGAATCGCACTAAAAAATAAAATCTTGCCAATGAAAGCGCTCAGCTTTGTGGGACTCAAAACTTTATGAATGAATTTCCTATAAGTCATTCAGGTCCTATTTTATTTATTTCCATATATAACAATAAATAATAAAAATTTGCGCAATAAATCTTTATTTCAATAACTTCATGTCTGTAAATCAAAAATTTAGAGAAACCAAGTACAAAACGAATTAGCAAGCCCCATATGGTCCACATGACCTTTAAACTGTTTTACCGGTAAACCTTTAGTCATGGGATCAGCAAGCATCAAGTTAGTACTTAGATGCTTTATAGAAACAACACGCCTCTTGATGTTTTCTCTCACACTAAGATACTTGATATCTATGTCACATAAGATCTTAATTGGTCTCTCCACAGACTCAACAATTTTGAGACCACTAACAAAATTTCTTAACCATAATGCCTGTGTATTGGCTTCATAGCACGTATCTTCCCAGTATACCAACTGCTAAATGCAATATCAGGTCTAGTACAGACCTGAGCATACATCAAACTACCGATTGCATATGCATATGGTAAACCTTTCAATTATTCTTGTTCCAATTCACTATTGGGACATTGATCCAAACAGAATTTATCCCCTTTACTGATAGGTGCTACACTATGAGCACACTTGCTCATATCATATCTTTTTAAAACATTTTCAATGTAGGCCTTCTGAGACAGTTGTAATATTTTCTGTTTTCTGTATCTATGAATCTCTATGCCAATGACATAAGAGGCTTCACCCAAATCTTTCATTTCAAAGTGTTTAGATATAGAAACTGTTTAGTTTCTTATAGCAAACCCAAATCATTTGTTGCAATTAAAATTTCGTCTACATAAAGCACTAGAAAGATTATTTTACTCCCACTGACCTTAAGGTATATACATTGATCCACATGATTCTCCAAAAAACCAAAATGAAGTAATAACCTTGTGAAATTTAATATACCATTGACAGGAGGCTTGTTTTAGTCTATATATAGATTTCTTTAATTTACATGATTTCTGACTATTATCATCAAACACCTCAGGTTATCTTATATACACCTCCTCCTCGAGATCCCCATTTAAAAGATTGTTTTCACGTCCATCTGTTGTAGCTCTAAGTCAAAGTGAACTACTAATGTCATGATTATCCTAAACGAATCCTTCTTAGATACTGGATGATGGTTTCATGATAATCTAAGCCTTCCTTTTGAGTGAAACCATTGGCTACAAGTCTGGCTTTATATCGTTCAACTTTACCGGAAGCTTCCCTTTTGGTTTTGTAAACCCATTTGCAGTCAATGGTTACAGCTCCCTTTGGTAAGTCAACAAGATCTCAGACTTGATTCTTTCTCATAGATTTCATCTCTTCCTTCATGGCATCAAACCACAACATGGAGTTATCTTCATTCATGGCTCGTGAAAACGTATTTGGATCCCTTTTAGGTCCAATATCAAAGTCAAAATTTTGAAGGTATACTACATAATCACTAAGGATTGTTGATTTCCTTATTTTAGAGGACCGTCTTAATTCTACTTCCTCAACATTTTGCAAAGGTTGGGTAGACTCAATCTGAACCTGTTCTGTATGAGTTGACTCTTCTTGAACTGGTTGTGGTTTAGGATAATCAATTTGATCTTTCCTAAACACAATCAATCTTTCTCCAGAGGAGAAGATTCATTCAACTCTTGTGCTTCTTTAAATTCAACCTTTTGGGAATTTGCACTAGGTTCAATGTCCTCTAAAAGCTTAGCATTTCCTGATTCAACATCTTAGTATTATGTGTAGGACAGTAAAATCTAAATCCTTTGGATTTTACTGGATAGTCGATAAAAAAATCCGTTGGTTGTCTTTGGATCTAATTTCTTTATATTCGGATCGTAAATCATCACTTCAGCAGGACAGCCCCATATGTGTAAGTGATTTGAACTAGGTTTTCATCCATTCCATAACTCAAGAGGTGTCTTTGGGACAGCCTTGGATGGAACCCTGTTTAAGATATACAAAACAGTTTTTAAGGCTTCGCTCCATAGATACAGAGGGAGACAAGAATTACTAAGCATACTCCTTACCATATCCATAAGCGTGTGATTCCTTCTTTCTTCTACACCATTTTGTTGTGGTGTATCAAACATTGTGTTTTGAGCAACAATGCATTCCTCTTCAAGAAATTTTGCAAATGGAACACTCATTTGTCCTTTTTGTGTACCTTCCATAATATTCTCCACCTCTATCAGATCTTACGATCTTGATTTTCGTTTCCTTTTGGTTCTCTACTTCTACCTTATAAGTCTTAAAGGCATTCAATGCCTCAAAATTTTCATCAATAAGGTAGAGATACATGAAACGATAATGATAATCAATGAATGAGATAAAATATCTCTGACCATTGAAACATGGAGTAGGAAAAGGTCCACAAAGATCAGTGTGTATGATCTCTAGAATCTTAGAACACCTTTTGGCACCTTTAGTGGACTTGTTATTCTGCTTTCCCTTTATGCAGTCTATACAAGTGCCAATGTCAGTAAAATCAAGAGTTTGTAAGACTCCATCATTCGCCAACCTTTTGATTCGTTTAGTGGAGATATGTTTCAATCTCTTATGTCATAACAAACCGGAATTCTCATTTATAAGTCTTCTTTTTATGCCTATAGAATGTATTGACAAATAATTGTTCTCAAAGTTGGAATCTAATTCAATTTTGTAAAGACCATCAATTTTTATTCCACCACCAACAACTTGATTATTTCAAAATAAACTGAAAGCTGAATTTATAAAATAAAAACCATAACCCAATACATCAAGTTTTGAAATTGAAATTAAATTCCTTGAAAAGTTTGGAATAAAAAATACATCTTCAAGATCTAAAACAAATCCAGTTCTCAAAATTATTCTGTAAGTCTCAACCGCTTCCACACTTGAGAACAATTTATTTCCAGAGTAAACTCGTTGTTCACTTCTTTTCGGCTTCCTTGTTGTGAGAAAACCCTGCAATACATTCACAATGTGGATTGTAAAACCAGAATCAATCCACCAAGTATTGCAAGGAGCTTCAACAACTAAAGATTCATGACAAACAAGAGAGAGGAATATACCTTTCTCGAGCCACTTGAGGTACTTTTGGCAATCCTTCTTCATGCGCCCTTTCTTCTTACAGAAGAAACAAGTATCCTTAGTGCCATTAATCTTTATTGACACCTTGTTCTCCTTCTTGAATTTTTGGGAAACCTTGTCTTTCTTGGCCTTCCACTTAGCACAAGAAACAAAGTAAGAACTCTCAAGTTTCTCAGGTTTCTCGAGTTTCAGCCTCTCTTCATCTTGAACACACATAGTCAGTAAATCATTCACTGACCATTTTTCCTTATGTGTGTTGTATGATATTTTAAAGGGACCATACTCATTTGGTAGAGAGTTCAAAATTAGATGAAACAAGAATGAGTCAGAAATTTCAACTTCCAGAAATTTTAATTGAGATGCAATGTCTCTCATCTTCATAATGTGCTCACGCACACTAGTTGAACTCTTTATTGATTTGCTTGACAGCTTTCTCATCAGGGTGCTAGTTAATGCCTTTTTAGAAGTAACAAATTGCTCTTCAACGGACTTTAAAAAATTATTAGCTTTAATGCATTCAGAGATAGAACCCCAAATGCTTTTGATGATGTGAGATTTAATGAACATCAAACTGAGGCGATTTGATCGCTCCCATCGTTCATAAACATAAATCTCATGTGGCGTACTTGATTCCGTGATAATGGGTTCTACTACACGGAGCGCTTCATCTAATTCCATACACTCTAGAGTGAAAAGCAAACTTTGCTTCAAATCAATAAAATTATCACCACATAGCATTGGAACATGCAACGAACTATCAATTAGGGAAGTAGGAATAGCTGCAATATAACTAAAGAAACAAAAAACTACTTAAATGCTATGAATTAACCATATTTAAATCAACCAATGTCAATTTAATAGTAAATTTCAACCTACCTGTGGGCAAAGGTTGCATATGCATGAAATTTACTATTTATTATTAAATCTAACAATTTTAAATATTAAGAATAAATTCTCCGTACCTATGGGTTTAAGAAAATTTTATTGTTAATATAAATTTATTATTTTAATCTAACTAAGTCACAAAATTAAAAAATTTCCCTGCGGGGAAAGTAATCAATTTTATAATTTAGTTACCACACGGATATTAATTTCTCTTTATGAAGTTCATATATTAATCTTGATGTAATCATCAATATAAAATTGGGATGTTGTGGCTCACCACTCACAACCCCACCAAGCTTGAGATATACCTTCTCTAAGCTTCTTCTTTAGTGAACAACCTCACTAAAGGAATCAACTCTCTTGATATGAAGATTGAAAAACAAAAACTCTCTTGATAAAATAGATATGAAAATTGGAAGGCTTTATCTCATTATTCACACAAAGACAAGGATATGAAAGTGTGTTTTGTATGAATGATATGAGAAATATAGAATATGAAGGTTTATAATATTTCTCAAGTAGTATAAATGATATGTAGTCGTTGGTTATACATTTTAGAGGTTATGAATGTGTATTTATAAGCCACATATGAAAACTAGTCGTTGAGAGTCGTCTGTTAAAACGAGTCGGTCGACCGTTACATGAACCGGTCGACCGCTTCAAGTTACCGTTACCCCAACGGAAATATTGTCAGAAGCTTAACGGTTATATTTTAAAAACCAATCGGTCGACCGCTTCAACTTAAACACAGTCCAGTTCTTTTAAAACAATATTTTTGACTACTTTTAAACACTCAATTTTGAAGATTTACTTCTCATAAGTAAATGAAAGATTTTGAAGTTTGATTGAGGTGTTTTGAAACCTTTAAAACTATTTTAATCTTTCAAACAAAACTTAAAACGGTTTTTATGCACGTTTTGAAAGATATGCAAGTGTGTGATTCAAATCCTTATCAAAAGTGAAACAAAGAGTTACAAGGTTATACCCTAAGATCTTGAATCTCTATTTTTGAGCTCCTTGCATCTTCTTGTTCTTCTTTCTTCGATACTTTGGCTCTTTCATCAAATCATCTTTGTCTTTGAAGATGTCCATTTAATAAATTTAATCTATTTATTGAAATCATCAAAATCTCGATTATCTTCAAAAGCCAACAGAGTCTCACAAGGAGATAGACATCTGAGTTAACATTCAGAACACGCAACGGAGGTGGGACCCACCTAAGGCCCACCGCCCTATCAGCCACCCCCAAGCCTTCAAGTGCTCGTCAAACCTTCTACGAATATCCAAAACCAGCTTCTGCGTGACAACCGGGTATCATTATGAACAACATTGTTTCGAGCCTGCCAAATAGCATCCATAACAATTCCCCATTAAGCGCGAAGGCAGACAAATCATCCTTCTAAACATATAGCTTGCTGTCCGCATCTAGAATTAAATCAATCAACTACACAGCATTTGATAACGGCAAAAGATCCAATCGCACAGCCCAATTGGATTCCCTCCATGCGACACAAGCAACCGGACATCTGAGCAACAAGTGGATCGAGTCCTCCCACATCTTAATCGAACATTGAAAAAAGTGAGGAATATGTTTATGTGATAGAGAGAGAGAGAAAAGGGGGAGAAAAGCAGAGAAAAGGTAAGTTTGGTGGGTGGCAATTGGAATTTTGCCCGTGCACCGACCGTCGCCTTTTCAGAGCACCCAAGCCTACACTCTACCCTTCATGCTCCATAGAAACCACGATTCATGATTATTGTATAGCCGCTGCGCGTGCAAAGAGAGAGAAAAAAAGTTTGTCCCTCCATCCACTTCAGCAACCCCTCCATATTTGAAGTAAGTGCTGAGGTCTCCAAATCATCATAGATACAATCACTCTCACATCATTCTCTAATCATGGTTCTCTTTCTCCTGTGGATTTTCGTACGCCGTTTACACTGCATTTCTCTATCTAGTTTCTCGTCACAACCACCTTAAACAGACAAATTTAAATGACACAGTAAAGGTTGGAATCTTGTTTTTTTTTTTCCTAATTGAGCTGGAAATTAAATGGTTAAGGATATGTTAATCGATGAATTTGCTGTCTATCAATATTATTTTAATTTCTCTGCGTCATACAACTTTACTCTGCATATTCTTTAGTAGAAGAATCAACATCCTCAGTGAGTAAGGATATCACTTGCATCCTTTGTTTAAAATGAAGACCAAATAAATAAAAAAATCTAAAGAACTAGGTGGTGTTTTCACCAAGTAATAAATTTCTGGATTCTAGTTGTCTTGTCTCTCTTGAATAACAAAGCCAAGATTCCTATAAACTCAATTTGGCTAGCATGCATGGATCAGACATGCTTGATGTCTCATGTCACCAGATTTTTTCCGATAGGTCTCTGGTTGGTTTGGTGAACTTGGGTCTTTTAACAAGGATTACGGGCTCAATGTTCAGGAAAAAAGTTAGGTTGATGCCTCCGTCGTGTTCACAATTAACTGCAAACGTTGCAACACAAGTGATGGAATAGAGATATATATATTGATCAACTGGACTGCAAAGAACAAAAAATTTTGCCCTTTAGTATGTCAAGTTCTTTGGGTATGAATTAGGAAATCTGTCCTCGTTGAGACTTGACGGTGTAAGAAACATATTTTATATCGGTAAATAGGGAGGAGCATATAAAAGACCACTCCTCTACAATCACATGATAAGAGTACCATCATGATCCTTTTAGATTTAGAAATATTCTAACAGATACATCCATGATTTCCTCTTTCGATTATGTACATACAATGAGATAGTAGGATACAGATGAGTCTAGCGAGTCAGCAATGATCTAAGGAGTTTTCCAAGATGGATCGAGGCATGCCCTCCAACAAGCAGGAGACTGGTGGGATTGTTAGTGTTTGGAGATCTCCATAAGCATTCCAGCAGAATGGATCTAACACTATATCTCCTTGAGCAGGAAGAAGCTCAACATCCGAAAGCGTTAAGTTGGTGCAGGGGACAGAATCACTGCAGGCAAAATGCATTGGTGGGCTTCGAACGTCGTAGGTTCCTTTGATGTTTGTATATAGAATGTCTGACACAAAAACTGCAGAGGTTTGGTTGGTGCACGCCTTGGTGAGGCAGTAGTATTGATCAACTATAATCGGGTTCCGGACAGAATCCATGTGAATGTTACTGAATGTTATCCCTGATACTGCTCCCGAACCACCTTGCCATGTTTTGATTCTAACTCCATTAGCTGACACTTTAATGACTGAGTCTCTAACTGTGATATTGGAAACACAGGCACGCGAGTTGCGATTGCCTAGACTCCCAATGCTGAGCGGATGGCAAATGAAAAAGATTCGAGAAGGGTGAGTCTTCGAGCATAAACCAATACTGTAAAAAGAGAACTTTTTTATTTGGGAATTATGTGGAAATTGATAGAATACCTGATCCCATGACCAGGTCCACATGTGATATTCCTAATGTCTACATTATAGCAACCTGATCCGACTGACACACAATCGTCCCCTAAAAAAAATCAGCAGAAGGTTAGCTTAGTGACCTTTCAAAGATAGTAAATGAAGAAAATAGGAAGATTTTCTGTGTTTTTGGCTAACCATTAGAGATTACTGAATTATATATGCGGACATCATTTGTGTTCTCTATGTGAATCCCATCAGTGTTGGGACTTAAGGCTGGTGCTGTTATGAAAATTGATTCGATATGGACGTCTCTGCAATTATCAAGTCTGAAATTGAACTGCGGGCTGTTCTTGACTCTAAGCCCTTGCACGGTCAAGTTTGAGCTCATAAAGAACCTTATTGCCTGCACCATAAAAAGTTTGGGATGTTCATAAAGACTTTTATGTAAGTATGAAGTTAATAAAAGACACTGAGGCAGTGCCCAATGTGCGTGCAACTTACAATTGGGCTATCGCATGGTCCAGGAAAAGTTGTTCCATTAATTCCCTGTGCCATTGGATTTAGGGAATTAATAACTGTACGTACTAAGCAGAATATCCTCAGCTGTGTTAAAAATGAAGTAGTACAATACCTTGTGAGGTTTGCAAGGAAGATTCCACCATTTTTCTCCTCTCCCATCTATTAGACCCCCTCCTTTCAATGTCATTTCATTGATTCTGTAAAAGACTAGCCATTGCCGCCTACTGTTATTCTTTGGCCAGGAATCAGGTCCATCCGGGGGCATGAGAGTCCCATCAACCTTCTCAGGTAACCAAAATGTACCCAATTATCAAAACAGTTACTTCGTTTTAGCTTAAAAACCTTAAAAGGCCTATAAGAGACTTCATCTACAGACCAGGTAGGCTGTAACCAAATTTTGTAACAAATGAGTATATTACCTGAAAGACTAATCCACCTTGACAAGGACCTGTGAAAATAGTTGACTGAATCATGAAGGAGAAACCGTAGGGAACAAGGATAAGTGCTGAATCACTTTGACATGCTGCGTCCCATGCCATTTTGAATGGCTCTGTATCGTCTGCTATACCATTCCCGACAGCACCAAACTTTCGAACATCAAAAACACGATCAGAATTATATGGACTCCCAACATTAGGTGGGTCAGCAGGCTGAGGAGAAGGCGAAGGAGGTTGTGAAATATTAGGTAGTTTGTGGCTGTGACTATGCTTGTGTTTTGTGTGGTTATACATTCTGGCGTGGGTGGAAAGAAAGAGGCAAACCAAAGAAGTGCAGAATATAAGTAATGACAAACGAGAGTACTTCATTTTCAGCTCAATTCAAAGTTCCAGGCTGGAAATGACTGGGAAGTCCTACTAAACTACAACTTGCTTCTCACTTGCTGGAATTCAGAGAACTGAGCTCAAATGGTTTTGTCACAATCAAGGACTAAATGAAAAGACCTCGTAAGAGTACTGTGCACCAAAGTTGTTTTAAGTAGAGAAACTAGTTGTTCCCTTGGCACAGATGACCACAACTCCACTAGAAAACTTGCCACAACTTGCACAGGATTAACTAACTTAGTCTGGCAGTGGAATGCATGCAGAATCAGAAAGGCAGAATTCCTATATATAACAACTGCTAGTGGAAGGTCCTTAAAAAAAATTTATCTGCACCTTGCATCTTTTTTAAAAAAAATGGTTTAAGGGGCGGGAGCCGACCAATTCCACATAGGCATTGGCCTTTTCATTGTTGAGAGTGTGGAACTGCATATGACTATTCTGGAAAAAGGTAAAACGGAATAACAAGAAATCGGATGAGTGGGCAATCGATATCTCCTCTTCCCATGTTCTTCCCATAACTGTCACTTTCTTCGATTCAGAAGCTCTAGTTATTCCAATAGAGTGATATCCAATAATGTTCAGGCTTAACAATTAACATAATTCCAAGAACTGGGACAGGAGTTGGATTACACTGGAATATTAAAGTCCACGGAGGTTTTGTGTGGTTCAAATTGGGCAGAGGGTTGAGGAGCTTAATAGCTAAACAGTACAGGTTTGTCAGTATAGACAGCGGATGAACAGTACTATCCCTCTGTTGGCAAGTCTACCAGAATTACTGATGTTGATATTGGAACTTGTTTTTAGCAACCCGATTCATCATGGCGGACCACGACTATGACATATGGTGTCCCGCCACAAATAGGCAAATAAAATAAAGATTTATCTCCTTCCAACTAGGCCGAAAGGTTTTGGGTTATTATGTTCCTTTTACATGGCCGGTCCACTAAGAGCTAAATTCAATTCATAGAACGCATGCCATCTCAATGCATGCCATTCTCTCTGTTCAGAGTTTCTCCACTGCTTCTTCCACTAATAGCAATAAGCCAATCTTGTTCATGGGTGAGAGTCAATTTTCAAAGAGGCAACCGCCGCCCAATGCCCCAACATTGCATTATCTTGATTCCAATCTGCAACGTATGTGTATTTCCTTTCCCCAACATTCACTAGACCAAGATGTTCCCCTTCCCATTTATTAGGTCTGATCACTTGGAAGAGGTCATCACGCATGCATGGATGAGGGCACTTGAACGTTTCCGCTTCAACTAGGTCACGCCATGAAGGATTAGGGTTGTTCAACCCCGGTGTAGGTGCCGATTTTGGCCAAAACCGGCACCTACACCGGATATGCCGGTTTTTAAAACAATGTCACCTACACCTACACCATTAAGGGTAAAAACCGGCCCTTAGCAGTGGCGGTTTCCGGTAATCCTACATTCATATTCAGCCATTTTTTTAACATTACGCACATAGAAAATATAAACTCTACACTAATACAATCCAATCCAAACTAATACAATCAAATCCAATCCAAAATCCAATCTATTACCCCCCTCCCGACCTCTCTCGAACCTTCCTTCCTCAGCACTAGTGTCTACCCCCCCTTTTTTATCCCTGGCTTCTCGGCGGCGGGAGGAGCCCCATCCTCCTTCCCCCTCTCTTCTTTCTCTTTCCCCACCCTTCCTTTCTTCTCTTCCTTCCCCTCCCTTCCCTCCTTTCTTCTCCTCCGCCCCCCGATCCTTTTTCCTCTTCTTCTCTTTCCCATCTCCTTCTCCCTTTTTTTTGTTCGGTACCTCCCTCCTTTCCCCCTCTCTTCTTTCTCCTTCCCCTTCCCTTTCCCTCCGTCTCCTCCGCCACCCCCCTCTTTCTTCCTCTTCTTCTCTTCCCCCTCTTCTTCCCCTTTTTGTTCGGAACCTTGACGGTAGATCCCAGTGCTTCTGTGCATCCTCGGTGGCCACAACCTTGCTCAATGTCGTATACTCCTCCAGCCGAGCACAACGGTACCGGTCCGGATCCCATTGTACGGCGCGTGAGGTCTCACTGAAAGGATCCCCTGTAATGACATGGTTGGAGACAGTCATGCGTGGGAGGATAGGTGCCGAGATCTAGCCACTTAATAAGGTATCTTAGGAGATTGAATAAATCTTATCTTCTAGAATTAGATTATTCTAGAAGATTATCTTTCCTTTATGTTTGAATTTGAATTACGCATGTAATTCAAATCTCCTTGATTAAAGGGATTTGATTTAGATTTGATGTGGTTTAAATTTGAATTAGGTATGTAATTCAAATCTGCTTGATTAAAGGGATTTGATTTAGAATTTGAATAATTTGTTATTGAGTCAGTTAGGGTTGTTAGCTCCTAAGGATGTCTATATAAACACCCTTAGGAGCATTAAAGTGATTCATTCAGAGAATAGTAGAGTCTTGGAGAGCCTGAGTGCTTCTGGGGTGGGATTTGGCCAAGCATAGGCAAGTATATGCTAAGTCGGTTTCAAGGCTAATAACCTTGTTACTTGGGATCCATTCTAGGCTAATAACCTAGATTGGGTACCCGTTCTTGGGCTAATTAACCCTTGATCGAGATTGTTCTTGTGTCTTGTGGTCTTTGGGCTAATTAACCCTTGACCACGTTCTTCGTGTTCTTCAATAAACATATCGAGTGTTCTCCATATTGAGTGTTAGATCCTATATAAACGCTCGTGTGTTATCAATAACGATTAAGGAGGATTGATTGGGGTGATCATGTTCGAATCACGTGGAGGAGTTGGCGGATGTTATGGTGGCCTAGACCGGGGTCCCTAACAAATTGGTGCTTTCATTAAGAGGTGCATGAAGATTTCACTGGGAGTTTCTTGAAACGTGAAGATCTTCAAGGGAGGTAAACACGAGCCATACTTGTTTGATTCAATTTCTTGGGATTGATTCGTTTGCAAAGTTGTTGTTGTTGGTAGAGTTCATACTTGAGGAGGGCTTCGATCTTCATTTTGGAGAGAACCCAAGGTTGAAACTTATTTGTTCTTACTGAGTTCTTGAGTGAAGGGAGGGGTTCAATTTTCTTTTGGATAGAACCCAAGGTCTGAAGTTGTTCGTGCAAGTTTTTGAAGGGAGGGGTTTGATCTTCCTTTGGGAGAGAACTCAAGGTTGGAAGTGTTTGTGCGGAGCTCTTCGTGAGAGGGGGTTCGATCTTCCTTTGGGAGAGAACCCACAGTTGGATTTGTTGCAGCCAAGTGTTCCAATGGAGGCCGCATCGAGTTCAGTTCCATCCAACCGAAACCAGTTCGAAGCCTTGGAGTCATCTACTCTATGGCTGAAAGACAAGATGGAGGAGACATCCACAACCATGGCTGACATGCAAGGAGCCATAACCAGAGTTACCTTGGCCACCGAAGAAAATAGGAGAGCGGTGGAAGGGATGAGGCAAGACATACAAGCGGCATTGGCGAGACTTGGTAGAGAGCCAAGTGGAGGCAATCATGTGGAAGCCGCAAGAAGGGAGGATGATCAGCACGTGGATGAAAGAGAAACTCATCTATCCGTATCCACAAGAGGGGAGCCTAGACCACGACATCAACTTAGAATGGGTGGACGGGTGGAGAATGAGCGTGAGGTAGTCGAGAGATGGCTACGTGAAGAATCCAATCATGGTGATGATGATCACGCAACAACCGAAGATAGAGTTGGAGGAAGTCGGAATAGGGAGGAGAGATCCTATGGCCGAACCTATGAAGATGCTAGATGGCAAGAAGGGCCACGAAGTGATCGTGACTACTATGATCGTGATGGTGAGGGAAATCGGTTTAATCATCGAGGACCAAGGAGGCAACATTTCCATGGAGGTGATCATGATAGAGATGGTGGAGATGGAAATCGGTTTCATAACCGAGGACCTAGGAGACCTAAGATAGAGTTCCCGAAGTTTAGTGGAGGTGATCCACATGAATGGCTTGATAAGGCGGATCACTACTTCCATGTAAATGAAGTACCAAGGGAAGAAAGAGTTGTCACCGCATGTTTCTATCTTCATGGCAAGGCAAGCAAGTGGTGGAGGTGGATCCGAGCCCAATATGAGAAAGATAGAAGAAGGCTCGGGTGGACAGCTTTTGAGGAGCTGCTCATGCAATTTGAGCCCTCGCCCATAATCAATCATCATGGCCAACTAGCAAAGCTGAAACAAGAGGGCAAGGTTACGTGGGGGAATTTTGGCAACTCCAAACATTAGTAAGGGGTTGGTCCGATGAGGCACTCATTGGCACCTTTGTAGTTGGGCTCAAGCCGTGGATAGCTAAAAATCTGAAGTTCAAGCAGCCCACCAGATTGCAAGAAGCTATGAGGATGGCTGAGATCCTTGAAGAGAGCCACCGGTTCGAGAAGAAGCATCTCAAGGAAGAAGCGGCTAGCAAGGAAGATGAACCCTTGCAACCCGAGAATGAGGTGGTTGAAGAGCCAAGGAAGAAGAAGAACGAAGTAAAGAAGCTTAGACGGGAAGAGCTTGATGAGTGCATCAAGAAAAACTTATGCTTCAAGTGTGGAGAAAAGTGGAGTAAGGACCATCAATGCAAGAAGGCCAAGCTCATGTGCATATGGGATGAGGAGAAGTCAAGTAGTGATAGTGAGTGGAGTCTTAATGCCATGACCGGCATTGAGAAATGCTCAACCATGACATTTATGGCTTTGATGGGCAAGCACGAGGTCACCTTGTTGGTGGATAGTGGGTCTACCCACAACTTCATCAACACCCATCTTGTTACTAAGGCAGACTTTCATGGAGAGGAGATAGAGGTATTTGAAGTAAAGCTTGCCAACGGTGAGAAGATGAGATGTCATCAGATGGTAAAGGCGGCTTCCATTGATGTCCAAGGTATGAGTATAGTTGCTGACTTATATATACTTGCCTTGGAGGAGTTAGATGTGATTTTGGGTGATGCATGGTTAAAAAGTACTAGCAAAATCACACTTGACTATGGTGGAAGAAGTATGAAGTTCACCCTGGTGATAGAGTTGTTACTTGGAGCATGGGTGGGCTAATGAGGAGATGGATTGGGAGGGCGATGATGGCATGGCCTCCAGAATTTCAAAGGTTACCCTTGGGGTCAAGGGTACTCTTTATGGAAGGGGGAATGAAAGGATCCCAGTGATGACATGGGTGGAGACAGTCATGCGTGGGAGGATAGGTGCTGAGATCTAGCCACTTAATAAGGTATCTTAGGAGATTGAATAAATCTTATCTTCTAGAATTAGATTATTCTAGAAGATTATCTTTCCTTTATGTTTGAATTTGAATTACGCATGTAATTCAAATCTCCTTGATTAAAGGGATTTGATTTAGATTTGATGTGGTTTGAATTTGAATTAGGTATGTAATTCAAATCTCCTTGATTAAAGGAATTGATTTAGAATTTGAATAATTTGTTATTGAGTCAGTTAGGGTTGTTAGCTCCTAAGGATGTCTATATAAACACCCTTAGGAGCATTAGAGTGATTCATTCAGAGAATAGAGAATAGTAGAGTCTTGGAGAGCTTGAGTGTTTCTGGGGTGGGATTTGGCCAAGCATAGGCAAGTATATGCTAAGTCGGTTTCAAGGCTAATAACCTTGTTACTTGGGATTCATTCTAGGCTAATAACCTAGATTGGGTACCCGTTCTTAGGCTAATTAACCCTTGATCGGGATTGTTCTTGTGTCTTGTGGTCTTTGGGCTAATTAACCCTTGACCACGTTCCTCATGTTCTTCAATAAAGATCTCGAGCGTTCTCCATATTGAGTGTTAGATCCTATATAAACGCTCGTGTGTTATCAATAACAGTTAAGGAGGATCGATTGGGGTGATCGTGTTCGAATCACTTGGAGGAGTTGGCGGATGTTATGGTGGCCTAGACCGGGGTCCC
Source organism: Myrica gale (assembly GCA_963930655.1). Taxonomy (NCBI): domain Eukaryota; kingdom Viridiplantae; phylum Streptophyta; class Magnoliopsida; order Fagales; family Myricaceae; genus Myrica; species Myrica gale. The sequence goes on from OZ005614.1 coordinate 14,205,141, forward strand.
TAACACTCACGCGTCGCGCGCCGCACGTGGATCTCACGTGCCCGTCCCTGTGCTCCCTGTTTCGGGCGATTTTGGCGGCCACGTGCCACATGTCTAGGTCCTACTCTCCTTGGCGAGCTCAGCGCCTCCTGGTTGTTGTATTATGGTGGCGCGTGGTGTACACGCGCTGATGCTTCTCCTTGCGATGGCAGTGGCTCGGCCTCTCTACTCGTTTGCTGGCGGTGGTGCTGGTTCCGTCTTTTTTTTTTTGTGTTTGTTAGGTTTTTTGTTGTTGTTGGTCTGTGTTTTGCTTTCTGTATTTTTTTGGTGTATTTTTGTCCGGCTCCTGCGTGAGCTTTGTACGATCCCTTGTGGATCGTATCTGCCCTTGCATGGGCTTTCTGTACCGGGCTGTGGTGCTTTCTTTATTTGTATGTAAAGGTCCTAGTAGATATGTCTACCGAGTCCGGCCGCCGCTCCTTCTGCTTTGCATGGAGCATATAGTGATTTTATCCGATCCGTTTTTGGATCCCGCCGATGTTTTTCACCTGGTCTTTGTATCAGTTCCTCTTTGGAACATGACCTAGAAAAAATAATAATACATTCCAATCTAAAATCAATAATCTAATCCAAACTAATACAATCCAATCCGGAGTGGACCCAACAACGGGACATGAAGGGTGACATAGTAGTGCCAGTACCACTACCACATGTGGTTGCATGTGACTTTGAATGTGGTGGTGTAATACCCCGTCCCTAAAAAAGTGTAAGTGAGTAATTCAAATTTTAAACGAAGAGATAGGACTTAATCCTATGTTTGATTTTTGGATAGAAGTTGAATCGTATTTTTGAATTTAAAAGTGCTTATATAGAGATGTGATCTCTATTTAAATTTAAAGGTTTGAATAGAGATTTGATCTTGGGTTTGAATTTAAAGGTTAAGATATGGATAAAGATTATTCTTATATTTGAATTTAAAAGATATGGATAAAGATCTTATGTTTGAATTTAAAAGTGATGGATAGAGGCATGCTTGAATTTTAAAAAGTTCAAGAGATTGAAGTTAATAAATAGTCGCAGAAAATGTATATTGGAGACTAAAATTTGGACTGAGGTGGTGCTACTAGGTTCCAAGAGATTGTTTGGCAATTATTGGAGAAGCATTAAAGATTGATTAAACGTTCAAGGTAAATGGTTCTTCAATGAGATTTTGAACATGCACCGTATTTTATATGGTTATGATGTATTATTTGGGGAACTGAACAAATTTTAGGTAAAATGAGATTGTCGAGATTTTCGTGAAACTCAATTGAAATATTTATAACTTGTTTTGGGGTGCATATGTGAAAATTGTCCTTACGCTGGTGATATATCTATGTGGTCTATGTGGCCAATTTGATACCCCTCGTGGTATTTGGAGGTCTTTGTGGCCTAGAGGTCTGTGTGGCCTGATATTTAGAGGTCTTTGTGATCTAGGGGTCTGTGTGGCCTGATATTTAGACGTCTTTGTGGCTTGGAGGTCTGTGTGACCATTGATAATTTTTCTATATTGCGCGGCCTTGAATATTTTTGTTATAAACTTGTATTTTTTTTATTTGGTATGGCTCACGGTGTTTTATTTCGAATTTCGGTTATTGTGATAAAATTTTCTTTTCCCTAACCACCATTGGCTTACTACTTACTGAGCTAGTCATAGCTCACCCCTTATTCTCATATTTTTCAGAGTTGGCAGAATTAGAAAAGTTCGAGGAGCTTCAGATAGATTTGTGCTTCGATGCATGTTTTGCAAGAGTGCTTTTGGAGATTAATGTTGGAGAGTTTCATATTGTATTATTTTGGGAGATCCATCGATATTGGAAATATCGGATATGCTAATGTAAATTTGAGGGTTCGGATTGATATTTTTTGGTCTTTTATGGTTTATGAATATTTTACTAGGTTGTACAAAATTAGTTTTAAAATATTGGGGCCTAGATAAATGATTATCCATGGTGAAAAAGCCTTATTTTATACGAAAATCTATTCTTATGGAGTTTGGGCCCGGGGCGTTACAGATGGTATGAGAGCATAGGTTTGTGATTTTGTACTCTTAGGAAGATTTTAATTGAAGTCCGAGTATAGGTTGTGATATGTAGTAACTCTGTCGATTTTCAGAAGGATTTCAATTGAAGTCGGATTGTCGCTTTAAATTTGGAAGAGATTTAAATCTTGATCATTCTATTACGGATAAGAGCTAAAGTTATGAGCTTGTTTTGAGGATATTGATGTTGATCTTAGTTTAGGCTTGGATATTGTATGAGTTTGGGTTTTAGGCTTGAATTGTGTTAATGAAAAAAAATTGTGAGGTGATTTTGTATGATCAGTGCACTGTAGAAGCATGAATGATTTGTGATTTAGTTTTTTAATGGATTTATTCTTTGTGGAAGGTGACGGAAATTTCTGGGACGAAATTTCTTTTAAGGAGGGGAGATTGTAATACCTCATCCTGAAAAAGGTGTAAGTGAGTAATTCGAATTTTAAACGAAAAGATAGAACTTAATCCTATGTTTGATTTTTGGATAGAAGTTGAATCGTATTTTTGAATTTAAAAGTGCTAATATAGGTGATCTATATTTAAATTTAAAGGTTTGAATAGAGATTTGCTCTTGGGCTTGAATTTAAAAGTTAAAATATGGATAAAGATTATTCTTATTTGAATTTAAAGATATGGATAAAGATCTTATGTTTGAATTTAAAAGTGATGGATAGAGGTATGCTTGAATTTTAAAAGTTGTAGAGATTGGAGTTAATAGTCGCAGAGAATGTATATTGGAGACCAAAGTTTGGATTGAGGTGGTGCTACTAGGTTCCAAGATATTGTTCGGCAATTATTTGAGAAGCTTTAAAGATTGATTAAACGTTCGAGGTAAGTGGTTATTCAATGAAATTTTGAACGTGCACCATATTTTTATATGATTTTGATATATTTTTTTGGGGAACTTAACAAATTTTGGGTAAAATGAGATTGTCGAAATTTTGTGAAACTTGATTGAAATATTTATAACTTGTTTTGGTGAGCATACTATGAAAATTGTTCTTGCGCTGGTGATATTTCTCTGTGGTCTGTGTGGCTAATTTGATACCTCTCGTGGTATTTAGAGGTCTTTGTGGCCTGATATTTAGAGCTCTTTGTGGTCTAGAGGTCTGTGTAGCCTGATATTGTATTATTTTTGGAGATCTTCATCGATATTAGAAATATCGGATATGCTAATGTAAATTTTAGGGCTCGGATTGATTTTTTTGGTCTTTTTATGGTTTATGAATATTATACTGAGGTTGTACAAAATTAGTTTTGAAATATTGGGGCCTAGATAAATGATTATCCATTATGAAAAAACTTTATTTTATACGAAAATCTATCCGTATGGAGTTTGGGCTCGGGGCGTTACAGGTGGAGTGTCCATCTGCAAATACGTAGTAAATCAAAAGGGTGTTAACTTAAATTTTAATTAACAAACAAAGCAAGTTCAATTACGACAAGTTTAATTAACAAACAAAGTAAGTTCTAGATCAACAGAAGCCATATTTAAGCAAAGATTTAAGCATATTTAAGCAAAAATGTTACCTAAAAAGAGACATTGCCGCTGCTGGAGTGGAGCTCGGTGAGTGGCTAGGCGCAGGTCCGCAGGAGAGGGAGGGTAGGGGGAGAGAGACTCGTCGGCCCTGCTATCGGCTGAAGGGAAAATTGAAGAGGCGCACTTTAGGAGCAGATTTAGCTGTTTAGGGATTTGAATGGGGAAAGGAAACTGGGGGGAGGGGTGACGCAAGGGGTGAAGCGCACATGGGGGATTTTCTAGAAGAAAACGACATAGTTTCTCTTAATGAGAAACTACGTTGTTTTGATTTTATTAATTAAAAAAATGGTGGGAAACCCGGTTTCCTAGTCCCCGGGTGGGGGGGAACCCGGGAACCAGGAATACCCCCGGGTTTCCCCCAAACTGCTAAATCGGCACCTACACCGAGGTGCCGGTGCCACCAGTGAACAGCCCTATCAAGGAGGAGCCATCCCCCAGTTGAGAGCTGTAGTTTTCGCCACTATTTGCTTTCCAGTCTGCAGCATTTGTGTATTCCTTTCCCCAACATTCACTAGACCAAGATGTTCCCCTTCCCTTTTATTAGGTCTGATCGGTTGGAAGAGGTCATCATGAATGCATGGATGATTTTTCTGCACGAAAATATTCAAGAAATGTTGTAATTCCCCACGAAAAGTGGGTGGTTTTTAATCGATAAACTAGCAATATGGTTTCCTACTGCTTTGCATCTGCAGTCATAGATCCTCATCATCTTCCTATCTAGTTCTGTCAGCATTTTCCGACCAAATGATCAGGCCAAGCCGTCAACAATATATATGATGTAATTCTTTTATGCAAGGCCATTCTCACAATTCATTCAAAACCCTAGCGTGTCTAATATATATTTCTTGGAAAAAAATTAGTTAACAAGCATATTTATTCGTTGAAATCCTTACAAACGTAGGCTATTTATTGGTCATGGCGTTGGCGGTATTTATCAAGCACTTCTGGGCCGAGAGTTTCAGTATAGGGGAGTACTGTGATTGGCCTTTGAAAGATATACATATTTGAACCACCAATAACAGATTCCAAAGGTGAAATGTTGGGTGTAACAAGTTGCACCGGATGGTTCAGGCTCTCCTTAGGACCTGGAACAGATGTCAGATATATTTGTTTCCCTTGCTATCTACCTCTCAAGTAGAACTTCAAGGTTTGTTTGCAAAACTAAAATGTTGGGTCTCAATTTTTTTAAAAAAATCAAGACATTCTACTGCTCCAGAAGAATTACAATCAGGGAGATCATTACCCATATACAGCCACGTTAAATAAAAATAATGCTAAAAAAACACACAGATGCGGCCCAATAAGTTAAATGGTACACTTGCCTTTTTGCACCCCTATACACGTTATTGGCCTTCCATCTCTGAAACCGATGAAGAGTATGAACTACTCCGATTTGGTTGTGAATCCTCCATGCCGTGCAATTCGGTTATCTATTCATTGCGACAATTACTACTGCGACTTGCATAATGTAATGTGCTCTTCAACCACGCATGCATTATATTCATCCAATCAACAAATTTGGATATTGTAATCTGAGTCTTAATTAATAAAAAAAAACCTCAAAACAGTATTTTCAATTTTCCAAAAGCCATCCTACATTTATGGACTCTTGCAAAACATAAACATATAATATATGCAGACAGATGTAGATCGAGTATCCCATACGAACAAAACTGACGACGGTATATAGAAAGACGTCCAATGCATTATGTTACTGAACAAAGTATAGCAATAGCACTCATATCAATCTCGGGGGAGGATGCCGGAGGATCTTATCCAATGTCTAAATGCAAAATCTCATCTTTTTTAGGAGAACAAACTGGAACACACTCACATGAAATCATAGTCATCAAGTCCATCATAGGCATTCACAACTAATTCATCGTCTGGCTTGTCAACAAGGATCTGCTTTTTCTTGGACCCTGCAGGCAAGGGGAAGCAAGTGAGAAAAAACCCTGCATGGGTTTCAGAACAATCGAGAGCAACTGAAACAATCTGAGACCAATCCTACAAATCTATAAAAGTGATAGATAGTCCATCCATTACAAAGGATCAGCTCATTCAGCACAAGTTCATGTGCGATGCCTAGAGTGTCCAGAACTAGTTCAAGCACACAAAACATACCTGTCTTCTTTTTACCAGCATTTGCTTCCTTCTCTGCTTTTAGCTTTTCATTGGCAATTGCTGAGACAGAAGATGCAACCTCTTTTGCATCTGCCGCCTTCAAAGCAGTCATTGATAGTCTCATCACAGCCTTGAGTAAACCAATATAATGGAAACTTTTCTGCATAATGGAAGCATATATATCTCAGCAAAAGTTAGAATCCTCGATTTTTAGTCAAAACAGACAACGACAATTACACACCTCATATAGACGGAGCTGATGTGAAATGAGCTCTGCATATTCCACAAAGTCACTATCTGATTTGGGAATAAAATTATCAAGGGTCTTCTCGTCACCTGTCTTACCAAACAGCTCTTTAGTGGAGTCATAATCTGCTTCTTCCACCAGCCTGCAAGGCGAATATCGCTGCAGTTAAGACCCTCCAAGCATAGCAGAAAAAAAAACACAAAAATCACGTTTAGTTTTATGAGCCTCCATATAAATTGTCTATTCAGAAGAGTACCAAAGCGCTTAAACAACTGGATCAATGCATGATGATAGATAATTTTTTGTGTTGTTTTCATTCCTAAAGAAAAAGCCACTGGCTCGATATTTTCTCTTTGAAATCTCTTGCACAAAAGTTATTAAGCTATTGAATGTCCTAGATCATTATGAAACAATTGTTACCCTATCAAAGAAAATCCAACAGACTCAGTAGACATGTCTACGTTCAACACCTTCCACACTCAATTCGCACACATAAAGATCTAGAAAAGCACCAATTGGGCTAGGGAGATTGCAGCTCACATGAGGGTCATTTCAGTTGTGAACTTAGCTTGCAAAAAAAGAGAGGGAGATTTAAAAATCACTGCTCGGGTTTCTATGAGATTTTAAAAAAACTGCCTAAGTTTCTAAAATTGATAAATTGCTGCCTAGGTTAAGATCATGGATATGTTCATTTTCACAATTTTTTCAGGATTCTAAGTATATTCACAAATCTACCACCGAACATATTTAGAATTCAAACACAAACATCAATACATTTTACACAATCTCCAACAATTTTTTAATTTTTTATTCAACATAAATTTTCTCTCTCTATACTTTTTCACATAACTCTAATACTTTTTTATTAAACAATTACCTCAAATCATTTCTCTCTCCACTTTACACAAACACCAATAAAACACTATTGTACATAAAAATTCACAACTTCTCTAAAATCCTACATTTTTACTCTACACGAACATAACCCAGGATTACAAAATCACTCACATTTACGTCCGGATTTCTAACCACATTAATGAAATGGCATGCCACGTCTTAAAAATAAAAAAAATTATAATATATTTGTAAGATTTAATATTTGTTAATTTTACTTTTAAATTTAATTTATTGTTCTAATTATTATTTTTTTATAAGTAAGAAGAATTTTATTAAAGAGAAGGAGACAAGAAGCGAAATCAGTACAAAATTCTAATTATAATTTTTATTAAGGTTTAAGACATAAGGCATTGCCACATGACTATATATTGACATGTGATATGTTACGTCATCAATTCTGTTAGAAATTTGGACAGAAATATGATGAAAGGAGTAATATTGCATGTATGGTCTAAACCTAGGCAACGACTTGTCAATTTTCGAAACTCGAGCATGTTTTTAATCCATAAAACTGTAGGTAGTGATTTTTAAATTTCCCAAAAAAAAACCTCAATCGATGCTGTTTCAGTAGGTGAGTTAAAAGATATTATCAATTTTATCATTCAAAATGAGTTAAAAGCTGTCAATTCACAAGACTAGCAGAATATTGAGCCAGATTCATTTGCATTAGTAGTTACAATTTGAGTTAACCATGATGTCCTCCGAGCCAGGAAAAATCAAACCTAATTCCCAACGATGTGATTCACTCAAAGTAGCTAGCAAGTGCATACTCAAAATACTAAAATACAGACGCAAAGAAGAGACACGCATTTATCAGATTATGCAGCTCAAGTCAGAAGGTGCACAACTATTGCCGCTCATTAATTTTACATGATTCATTAATCATCAGATGAGTAATAGCTAAGCTCCCTAGGGGGGGGGGAATGCATCCACTGTTGGTACAACGACATGCTATGAACCGTTACCTTTGTTGGCGAAGTTTCTCAGCTACAGGATCCAGTGGCACTTCCTGTACTATTACAACAGTTTTCCCTTTCTTTTCAGGAGCTTTCGCTGTGGGTTTCTTAGGGGCCTTCTCAGCTGGAGGTTTTACGTCAGGTGCCTCGTTCTGTCACATATTGACATAACAGACCTCTCATTAACATGAACAAGGAACCAACATAAACACTAGGGATCAGTATGTAACTCCATGTTAGTTTACTGTAACAACACGACTGCATAACAGGAAACTCAACTCAATGTTCCAGTGGAACATAGACATCCAACAAGGGAAGCATTTATGCAATCACCCAAACTGGACTAAGATGCTAGTAAAACTATTTTCAAGAAAGGGCTTGTATTATTTTCAACCAAGTTATGGTCGTTAAAGAACAAATCAAAGGCTAAACTCGATCTGTAGTTCAAATGGCGTAATCTTCATAGTTCTCCAACTTGTGGAATTCTAGAAACAATTGCAGGAAATCTTTTGATAACACAGATTCCTTACACAAATCAACCACTATTCAGTCCTCCTTGCCAATCCACATGGGGAAAAAAATGCTTAGAGAACATTTCTTAAATTTCAGTCATACCAGTGTGGGTTCATCATCCTCCCAGGATTCCTTCACATCATTATCATCCACATCTTCATCATCCCACTTATTTGTAGGTTGCTCCTTTGCAACAATAGGTGGAATTTGCTCATCCTCTGAAATAAAAGCATTTGCATTCGTAAGCCTAAGTAGCAGACCCCAACAGAAAAACCAACCATAACCTTCATGAGGCAATTATAAAGGACATAAATTGGGACCAAACTTGAAAATTATATTATTCCCTAGATGTTCTACCAAATAAAAACAAACAGTTCCCGAGTGCGATTCCTCTATATCATTCTGCACAAATTAAAACAACGGGGGCAATCAAAACAACAAAGTGTGAGATTTTGATTAACATATCCATGAGATGACACATGAAGACACATCCATTCACGTCGCGTCACAACCAATTAACTTGAAAGGAAGCAAATACAAATGATGTCCCATCTAGACAAATTTCTAGGGATAATTACTTTCTTAAGTATGAGCTAATTATACTGTGTAACTAACTGGTAAGCCGATTTGAGACCTGTACTGCACTTCAGTTCTACCGTTTTTAAGGCATCGTAGCCCAGAATTAGATGACAGTTTTCATAATGTTTCTTGGTTAGTATTATTATAATAGGCTGACTGTAGACTTCCGTTCCAGAAGTGCCATATTTGGTTACCACTTTTTAATTGAAAGATAGAAATCAGACTAATTGGAGTCATGACCTGTGAAAGTAACTAGCCCAAAATGGTGTAAGGCACTTGTAAAGGCATTGGGGAAGTTTCGGGGTTGACTACCTAAAACGAAATATTAGCTTCTTTGCAAATATTGAAAAAGAGTTGAAACAGTCTGTCGGATCCCTATAAGCCAAAATAGTCATAATAATTAGCAAAATATAACCCCTAATAAATTGCAATTCTCATGAACCTAGAAATAAGCTTTTTCCAATCCCAAGATTTTAAAAAGCTTCCAAAGAATACAAATTACAATGGTACACTGAACTGATGGCCTGCATAGTAAGAATATAGAGCCGGAAAAATTACCCCAGTCCTCCATCTTGTGCTGTCACTTAGTAGTTATAATAAGAATAACAACTATGTCGCAAAGTGTGATACTGCAAAAGAGAGACGTAAACATCTAATAAAATAAATAACAAGTCGAAGATGAGAAGCATAAAATTAAAACACAAACTCAACAAATGCAAGTTTTAACAATAGTAAACTGCCATCAAGTTGATAGAAGTGACACTTAAATGCTTTCTCAGCATTTATATTTTAACTTAGACCACTACTTCCAAACACAACTCAGCTCTTGTATAGAAGAGGAAAAAAAGGGGGACTGGAAAGAATGTATAGGAGCCAATGAGATTATATATGATCCTCAGCTGCTAGCAGTTCGGTTACAGAGGTAATCACAATCCTGAGGCCAAAGATTGAGGCAATCATCTCTAGACTAAGGAAGAAACTTCTTTGGCCCAATACAAGGAGCCCATATTAGTGAAGAAATATAAGCAGTATTTTACACTCGACCTTTCTATGATTTTGAGTCTGGGCTACTTCAGTCAAAAGAACACACAACCAACAGAAACCAACGAAACCTGCCCTCCAATCTCCATTTTAATTCAACTAAAACAATATTAAGTAAGGCACTGACCTGAAATCCGAGAGCAAGGCAGAAACACTAATAATCTACACAAAAAATACACACTGTCAATAAAACACAATAAATTGAGGAAGATAATGTAACGGGGAGTATGAGAGATGCCGGATTCCAAATCTTTCGAAAAATCGACACAAATAATCTTTGGCAAATCGTTGTCCCTTTCCACCGAAATCAGTCGATCACCGATTCACCAAGTGAGGTCTGATAATCAGCCACCCACAATAAATCAAAATCACCTAACTTAAAGAATAATCAAAATCACTGATCAAGGTCTCTGACTTACCTGATTAGTGTGTTGATCGGCTGATTCGAATTGGGCTGAGAGAGAGAGACAGACAGAGACCGAGAGACGGAACGGAAGAGAACCGTTGAGACTTAAGAGAGACAGAGTCACGGAGAGAATAAGAGAAGCAGAGAAACGGAAGGAGAGGACCGGCAACGGCTGAGGAGGCGGCGAGAGAGAGGGAGACCTAGGTTAGGTTTCGAAATGTTGGGATCGGGGGGATTGGAAGGTGCGATTTTGCGAATGACCGATTGGGAACACCGAACACACCTCACTAAACGCGGCGTTCCATGAGAATCAAATAAAATATAATTGTGTTCGGGTAGGATCAGAGTCGGATCGAGTGGGTAGTGCACAGCCATGGGCCGAACACATTAACCCACAGGCCCTCTTTACGCGGCGTTCCAATAATCAAATTTAAAAAAAAAAATCGGGAAATTCAATTTTTGATTACTTTGACCCATTTTACGATTTCGTCACTAAAAAATATTTTTCAATCTATAAGAACCTAAAGTCAGTGATCGAAGACTGGAAAAAAATTAGTGATTCGTAAAAATAGTAAAAACTTGGTGAACAAAAATTGAATTTCTCAAAAAACTAATTTAATTGCTTCGGGTCCGGCAGAGTGTGCACATCAGCGATTCAGGCTGATCTATTATTCTTCAAAGTTCATATTAGGACTTTCATGGGCATCTATTTGAATCTATGGTGAAAAATCATGTTTAGGGTGAGGTGAATAGGTATTTTCTTTTATTTAAAAATTTAATAATAATTTTAGAACTTGTTAGTTTAAATCTGAATAATCAATCAATAAAATCATGGTTAAATACACGTTTTGGCTCTTATCTTTTGGGTTATTTACACTTTACATCCCGATATATTATTTTTGAGACATTCGACCTTTTAACTTACACATTTTTTCAATTTAGATCTCGTACTGAAATTGTCCGTCAGTTTAGATAGATTCTGTCAAAACGTGGGGTGCAATGTGTAAAATTTTTGACGGAATCCGTCTAAATTAACAGGCAGTTTGGATACGGTATCCAAATTGAAAAAATATGTAAATTAAGTAGTTCAATGTCTCAAAAATAATACATCGGGGTGTAAAGTGTAAATGACCCAAAAAATAAGGGGGCAAAGTATATTTAACCCATAAAATAAATAGCAAAAAAATAATAAAATAAATATCAATAGACAAGAAATGCAAGTGAAAAACTTTTAATTACCTTTCAAAAGAAAAATCACTCCAGATATTCAGACAAATCTATGTAATTTGAATTGTTTATGCTCTCATGAGGCTTGAATACTGTGTGCCCTTTCAAATTTACTTGACTGCATGTATTTATAGAGTTGATTAAGTTTCAAATCAATTGGGATTTCGAAAATAGAGAAATTTTTGAAAATTGGGAAATATTTCAAAATTTTCTCAAAAACTATGCATAAGTAGGGCCATCTACTTGATATGTCCTTATTCTTTCAAACTTGAAAAGATTATTTAATCTCTTTAACATTTAGGCCAAAATTAAAATATAATTCAATTTAAAATTTAAAATTTGATACGAAATTTTACCAACGCTAACGTATGGTAAAACTCCTAGACTTCATGGAAAGCAAGCATAACCATATAAATTAAAGACAATACAATAATTGAAACACAAGGGAAAGAGCCGACCGAGAGCTTCCCAATAGAGTTTCATCTCTCTTTCTCTTCCCGGCGTTTTTCCTGGTTCCTCTCCTCCCTAACTTCTTATCTGTTTCCTTCTCCGGTCCCTCTCCCTCTTCTATATCTTCCATTATCAGCTCTCTCTAACTTTTTTTGATGATCTCTGGTCATTAAATTTCCACTCTTCTCCTTTTATCTTGTCTGTTCTTTTCCCTCATGGATGACATCAATGCTGAAATGGATCTTCTCACTCGTAGAAATGAAGAAATGTTGTGGGATTCTTTCCCAGAGCGTATATCTCTACACACAGGGGCGGAGGCAGGAGTTTTGTTTAGGGGGAAAGAACGAAAATTATTTTAAATAATATGATTAAAAATAAATATTAAATATTATGCGAAAAAAATATTTAAGCTGATTTTATAGGGCCAAGAACAACAACTTCGTTTCTAAATCTCGACGGTAAGTCTGAGAAGGACGACAAGGACTATGCCAGATGTTGGCTAAGCTTTGTTTGGTAGTGAAACTTTGTCATTAGGGGAAGTGATTTTCAGGGTAGTAATTAATTTGTCACTTGCCACTTGCCACAGTCATCCACGAACTTGGAAGTGATTTTTTTAGGAGGATCTTTAAGGACAACAGTTTCTATTTCCAAAGACAAAAAAGATTGTCGTTCAAACTTTCCCGTAAAGACGCTGCAAGCTTTGTTACGGAAACAAGAAAACCGAGTTCGAATGTGTAGGTTATGAAGGCGAGACTTACAGCATCAATCCAGCCTACAGATATTAACACATTAACGAGGAGGAAGAAGGAGAAGAAGATAACTGAAGCTGTTGCAGCTCTCTTCTTCATAAATAGCCAACGGGTTCCATTAAAGTGCTTAAGAAGCGCTTGCCCAAGCCAAAAGTTGTTGAATCGTTTCTCGTTATTCCTTTTCATGGTGCTTAATTTTGCAGCCCTCCTCTAAGCTCTGCAAGCAATAAGCAAGCCTTTCTTCCACAACAACTGTTATTGCAGCCCCTCGTTTTGTTGCCTTTTGCTATAGCAAGTCTTAGTGGATTTCCAGAGTCCTGGAGCCTACTGCACCTTGACCACCGTAATAGGGGGTAGGATACCTGACGGGGGCAGCAATAATTTTTTTTTAGATCGACTGAATTTCCGTAAGTGGATTTTATATGGGGTAAGATACCTGAGCGGGTGACAATACGAAATAAAAAAAATAATTCAAAGCAGCGAGGAGACTAATCACGGGTGTGACAATGAAACTGATGAAGATGTTCAATTTTTCAGAAAACTCCCCCTTAATAATATTTGAAGTTTTTATATATATAAAAGAAGGGATTAACATCAATAATTGTCTGGTTTAAATAATAGAAGGTCAAGTAGACTCGACGTACATCGACTGACCGAATATTGTCCACGGCACACGCAAGTTAAGGAAACGTTACAGTGATGTTGGGGGAGAAATTGTCCACGACACACGTATTTTCCTTTTTTTTTATTGTTTTTCCAAGTGCCCTTGTTTCAGTGAAAGGCGTTCTCGCACACAAAACCAGACCTCTATTTCTCTCTGCTAAAGCCTCTTTGGGCTCTCTTCACCGTTGCCAACAAGCACGAGTAGCTCACTCAGCCAATATTTTTTTTTTAGAACCGTGGCGGCCGCCCCCTCTCTCTGCCCCTGTCTACACATGGATTTGGCAACCCCTATTTCCAGCATTGTGTTGATTGGTAAAATAATTGGACTGAAGCCTCTTGGGAAATCCATCATTATCAACGCAATTTTAGTTGTTTGGAAGTTTATTGTTGATATGAAAATAGAAGCCATGGAACACTATTGATTACTTAATAGAAGCCATCTGAAAATAGTACTGCAATTGGCTCCGTGAAATTTTAAGGGTCATCTCATTGTGCTCCGACATTGGTCGCCTGTTATGACCATTGATGAAGTGGATTTCTCCATGTGCTACAATCATTTTCGACATTGGGCAATTATTGGAGCTTGAGAAGCTTTCGGGCGGAATTTCTTGCAAATGATTATTTCATATCAAAGTTCAGTTTAATATATGCAGTCCCCTCAAAGATGGTTTTTCATTACCTCGTCCCAATTTACCCGATGCTTTATTAGTTTTCGATATGAAAAACTTTCGAATTTCTGCTATAAATGTGGTCGTATAGGCCATTCTTTTTCTGTGTCCTCATGAGATTTTACTGAGTGATTTTCAAAGATTTGGCCCATGGTGTTAAACAATTAGATTGAATATTTCATCAATAGGATCTTTGAATCATCATGTTCTTCACAAATGCGATAAACGCGTACCTGAATCCATTGTTGATGTTTTTCGATGAAAGTAGGATCATCCTAACAACATTTTTGTCTCTTGATGACTAGAGATACTGCAATGTTGTTGTAGGTATGAACCTTATCGTCTCTCTCTTCTATTTATATATATCCTAACAATCAAGGATGTATTAAGACTAATTAATCTCACTTAACTCATATTAAGTTAACCTTACACTTTGGACTAGTATAAACTCATATTTCCTTAATAGGGTGATTAGAGCATATGAGACACCTTACAGAATATAAATATTCTAACATTCTCCCACTTGGCCCAGACACCCATAAAATAAAAATTCGTTTTTGCCATTCGAAAATTTTGAAAATTTCATAAAACGACTCTAATGGGTTATAACAAAACACTATACACGTGCACACTTTATTTGTAAAAAACTTTCCCAGTCCAAAATACTTCATATCAGTTCCATTATATATCAATGTAAAACTAACTACCAATGCGAGTCTTGGCGGTCATCTGTTATATTAAGAACAAAGTTCCTTCCATGTACCACAACACTTGCAGCTTCACTGAACGTGATCTTTTCTAGGATTATCAAGACTAATACAGTAATGTCTTTGGTTCAAATTCATATCTATTTCAGACAATTTTCATGCCATCATGCATTCACATCTTTCAATGTACATAAAGTGAAAGACAAGAAAACATAAACAACTATAATGGATATGCCACATATGTCCAAAAGAAAGTATGTAATATATCAACAAACTTCACTAACATGTTCACTTCATCAACAACCATAAGTGAATTTTTGATGTATTCAATGGACACTATTTGTTTCTTTACTTCCTCTTTGAAATTAAGGTATTTAAGCTCCATGTGCTTTGCACCATTGGAATACCTATCATTTTTGGAGAAAAACATTGCAGAGGAATTTTCACAATAAATTTTCAGCGGCTTGGCCATATAATCAATAACTCCAAGCTCTGAGATAAAGTTCCTTAACCATAAACTTTGCATTGTGGCTTCAAAGCACACCAGAAATTCAGCCTCCATCATTGATGAAGTAATTATGGTATGCTTCATACTTTTTCCATGAAATGGTGCCACAAAATAGCAAAAACACATAACCTAAAGTGAATTTCCTGCTATCTGCGCAACCAGCAAAATCAGAGTTTGAATATCCTATCACCTCAAGATTTTTCAGTTCTTCTGAAGGTGAGTAAATGATCCTTAGTTCCTTCCAAATAACACAATACTCTTTTCACAGCTTTCCAATGAGACATCCCTGGGTTACTTTGATAACGACCAAGCATGCCAACTACAAAACTGATGTTTGGTCTTGTACAGGCCTGAGCATAAATTAAACTTCCAACAACTAAAGCATACAAGATCTTTTCCATTTCTTTACGCTCCCACTCAGTTTTAGAATACTGAGAATTACTAAACTTATCATTTTTCGCTATTGGGGTATCTAATGATGAACAATATTTCATGCCAAATTTCTCAGGAATTATTTCTATATAACTTTTCTGAGAGAATCCTATCAGTCCTTGTTTTCGGTATCGAAAAATTTCGATTCCAATCACGAAGGATGTCTCACCTATATCTTTCATTTTAAAATTCTTTGAGAGAAAACTTTTAGTTTCATACAGAAGGCTTAGATCACTACTGGCCAACAAAACATAATCTACATACAAGATCAGAAAAATAAACTTGCTCCCTCTGACGTTCAGATATATACATCGATCAACGATGTTATCTATAAAACCACATGCAGTAATAGTATTATTAAACTTGAGATACCATTGTCGAGAAGCTTGTTTAAGCAAGTAAATTGACCTTTTAAGCTTACAGAGCAAGTGGTCTTTACCCTTTTCGGAATAGCCTTCATGCTGCTCCATATACACCTCTTCATCCAAACTACTATTCAAAAAATTCATTTTAACATCCATTTGGTGCGACTTTAAATCATAATGAACCACCAGAGTCATAATGATTATGAAAGTCCTTTTTAGAATTAGGACAAAAAAAATCTCATTATAATCAATGCCCTCTTTTTGAATAAAACCTTTGGCCACAAGTCTGGCTTTATATCGTTCGATATTGCCCTTAGAGTCGCGTTTGGTCTTGAAGACCCCTTAACACCCCACTCTGTTACAACCTTCAGGAAATTCAACGAGATCCCAAACTTCAATTTGGGCCATAGATTCTGGATCTATACTTGTTCCTATGTCAAATTCATTTTCTTGGAGATACACTATATAGTAAGATGAAATAACAACTCTCCTTACTCTCTGAGATCTACGTAAGACTATCAGTTCAGGTCTCTCTATAGCTTGTTCATCAGTGAAATTTTCATTATGAGATGGATCAACATGTATTTGTCCCATTGCATCATTAGAATGATCAATATGTGGAACAATAGCCCTATTTGAAGTAACGGGAATAGGAACATCAACCCGTACTTCTTCAATGATTACATCTCTTATTTCTTTACTACCACTGAATTCATCAAGCTCAATGAATTTGACATTTCCAGTTTCAACAATTCTCGGACTATGGTTAGGAAAATAAAACTTATATCCTTCGGATCTCTCTGGGTAACCAATAAAGTACCCACTTATAGTTCAAAGATCCAATTTCTTTTCATGTGAATTATAAAGCCTCACTTCAGCTGGACAATTGCTAGTCCATAACTCAAACAGAATTTTTAGAATTGCCTTACTAGGCACACAATTCAAGATATATACTGCAGTCTTAAGGGCTTTACTCCACAGAGTTTTGGGTAAGGTAGAATTACTTACCATACTCATAACCATATCTAATAATGTTCAATTACACCTCTCAACAATACCATTATAATGAGGAGTACCTGACATCGTATATTGTGCAACAATACCACGTTGTTCAAGTAATTTGGCAAACATGATAGAGTTACGACCAAATTCATCATATCGACCATAGTATCCACCACCCCTATCTGATCTGATAATTTTCACCTTTACATCTAACTATCTTTCCCCCATTGAGGAATATCTCAATAACTGTGACAACCAGAGACTTTTCATGTAGCAAATAAAAATAATCATACCGTGAAAAATCATCGTTCAAAGTGATAAAATACTTTTCTCCACCAAAACATGATGTGAAAAAGGTCCACATATATTTGTATGCATTTTATGCCACAAGTCATAAGACTTTTCATTAATTATGTTTCTTTTGGTTCTCCAGTACACGCTTCATGAGATTGGGTGTAAACTTTTTCAACAAAAGTATTATCAATGCAAAGTTGATAAAACTCATCATAATGGAAACCATAACCAAAAGGGATGATATTTTTAAACAAATTAAAATCCTCATTTTGAAAATAAAAAGAATAACCAGTATTCAGAATTAATTGAAAGGTTCCAATGGCTAAAACTTCTGCCTTGTTTTCATTTCCCATGAAGATAAAACGTTCATTTAGGTTTGGTGTATTGCTTGAAAGGAACCCCAACATTGTTATAGAAACATGAATATTTGCATCGAAATCTAACCACCAAGTGTTTGTAGGAACATGTACAAGGTTTGATTCAAAACACATATAAGCATAAAGCTCACCTTTCCTTTCGAACCAAGCTTTGTGTTTCGGACACTCAGCCTTTATGTGACTAATCTTCGTACAGAAAAAAATGACTTCATTACTCTAAATCTGACTGCCTTTAACAAATTATTTTTCTTTCAGTGGTCTTCTTTTTTTTCCTATCCTATATTGATGTTTTTTTTTCAGCTTCTTGAGTTACATAATTAACAAAGAATTGCCCTTGTTGTTTCAATCTCGCTTCCTCCTGAACAACCATACTTGCTAGCTCGTTAACATTCCATTTGTCCTTAATTGCAATGTAATGCATCTGGAATGGACCATACTGAGGTGGCAGTGAGTTTCAGGATAAACTAAACACTAAAGGATTCTATCATTTTCATTCCTAAAGTTTCAAGTTTGGCAGCTATATTTGTCATCTCAAGAATATTATCTTGCATCTCTTTAGCTCTATCATATTTCATAGTGGTAAGTCTAGCCATTAAGGTCCCTGCTAAAGACTTGTCTACTGAGCGAAACATTTCCTCAACATTTGACAAAAAAGTCTTTACAGTGTTTGTACTAGAAAGTGAATTTTTAATATTTCCATCTATGGTTATTCTCTAAACATGATACTCAACCTATTAGATCTGTCCCATGCATTACAAAGGTCTTTCTCATCCATGCTACTTTCATCAATAATAGCAGCAGGTTTGGCAGTCAAAAGGGATAAATCCAAGTTAAGAACTCCTAAGGTAAATTTATCATTTTCTTCCCTTTCTGAAAAATAGACTCAGTCAGCAGAGGAATTAGAGAGTCTGAGAATGTAACGAAACCGGTGCACTTACTCAACGAACAATCATTCGATCACTATAATGCTTTGAATTCGACACTCATAGATACAATAATCAAATTGTAATTATAATGAATAAACTAATAGTATCATTAAGATCCAACCTTTGGGAGTGAATTGGTTTTCTAAATTTTTTAAATAGGGGGGTGAATTAGTTTTCTAATTTTTTTTGCTTTTAACCCCTAAAATCGTGTTTGCAAGTAAATACTACTTTAGCACAAGTATATATATGCAACAAGTATAAATACGTACTAAAAGTAAATAGTTACAAGGTTATACCTAAGGTATTGAATCTTCACTTTTGAGCTCCTTACATCTTCTTGATCTTCTTTCTTCAAGACTCTGGCTCTTTCATCAAATCATCTTTGTCTTTGAAGATGTTCATTTTATAAACTTAATGCATTTATTGAAATCATCAAAATCTCGATTGTGCACAAAAACCAACAAAAGCTCCATGATTCTGGTTTCATGGAACTGTCGAGGCCTTGGTAAAGCCTCAGTTGGCAGAGCACTCATGGCCTTAATATCTACTTATAATCTTGATTGTGTGTTTCTTTTGGAAACCAAGCTTAGAAAGAGTAAAACTACTACTACTGTGCATAAGTTTGGTTTCTCTCTTTTTTTCTTTTGCACCACCTGTAGGTACTAAAAAGGTGGTTTGTTGTTTTTGTGGCATCCCAATATCCCTGTAAAAATTATCAAATGTTCTCAATGGATGTTTAATGTGTTTTTGTATCTCGATCTCCCTCATTACTCCTCCTTATTAACTCTTGCTTATGGTCCTTCTGGTTATTGTGTCAATGCTCGATTTTGGGACTCATTAAAATGTTTGGCTGCATCTCATTTGAATCTTGGATGATTGTTGGTGATTTTAACTCAGTTGCTTCCCAAAGTGAAAAATGGTGGGCGACCTTTTGCTAGTTCTTCTACTTGAGGCTTACGACATTTTCTCTCTTCTGGTGGCTTAGTAGATTTGGGTTATAATGGCAATCCTTTTACATGGTACAATGGCCACAAAGGAACTGCAAATATTAGAGAAAGACTTGATCATTGCATTGTAAACCAAAAATGGCGAGTGCAATTTTCGAATGCTTCGGTTTTTCACTCCCCTGCTGTTGCATCTAATCATTTTCCTCTAATTCTCAACAGGGAAGGCCACGGTCGGCTTCTCCCTCGTCCGTTAAAATTTGAAGCTATTTGTCTTCGCGATCATGGTATTTTTTTTACAGTTGCATTTGTTTGGCATCTTGACTTTGAAGGCATACCGGCTTTGGTTTTCTCTAAAAAGCTTGCTAAAGTCAAATAGGCCATTAGTCGCTGGAATAAGACACATTTTGTCTTTATTAAAGATCACATCCAATCATTGACACGTGCACTAGATTGGACTCAACAACAATATGCTAGTTGGTAGAAAATTTCTTTGAAAGCTTTTCTCAAACGTGAAATTCATGAACAATTGACCAGAGAACATTTGCTTTGGCAGCAACACTCTAGGATTTAATGGTTGACCTCAAAAGATCTTAATACAAACTTATTTCATGCTTCAACCATCATCTTTCGTAATTGTAATTCTATTATCTCTCTTCAACTGGTAGATAATAACTGGATGATGGGTCATACAAATTGTAAGTCCTAGGATTAAGGCAACCCAAGAGGGGGGTAAATTGGGTTTTCAAACAGTTATCGTTACCAAACAATCATAATGTCATAAATCAAAACGACTATGTTTTCAAAAATAATCGGTCGACCGCTACATGAATCGGTCGACCGCTTAACGTTACTGTTACCCAACAGTCATAATGTGAGAAATCAGAACGGATATTTTTTCAAAAATACTCGGTCGACCGCTATACCAAGCGGTCGACTCCCGGTTGACCGCTTCACCAGTCAGTCGACCTCCTCAACTTAAGCACATGATCCGATTCAAATAAAATCACGTTTTTGAACAACTTTGAAACACTCAATTTTAAAGACTAACTTCCCATAAGTATACAAAAGGTTTGGAAGTTTGATTGGGGTGTTTTGAAACTATTTTAAAACATGTTGATGTTTCAAGCA
Organism: Myrica gale; assembly: GCA_963930655.1. Taxonomy (NCBI): domain Eukaryota; kingdom Viridiplantae; phylum Streptophyta; class Magnoliopsida; order Fagales; family Myricaceae; genus Myrica; species Myrica gale. The sequence continues at coordinate 14,225,940 of OZ005614.1, forward strand.
ATATAAAAATGGTTTATGCGCGTTTTGAAAGATATGCAAGTGTGATTGAAATTCTTGTCAAAAGTGAAACTAAGAGTTACAAGGTTTATACCCTAAGGTCTTGAAACTTCACTTTTGAGCTTCTTGCATCTTCTTGATCTTCAATCTTCTAGTTTTTAGCGCTTTGATATAGATGTTTTTGTCTTTGAATATTTTCGTTTTGTAAACTTAATCCATTTATTGAAATCATCAAAATATCGATTGTGCATAAAAGCCAACAATCCCCCCTTTTTTATGATGACAATAAATTGATAGTTTTGGGATGACTCCCCCTATATTTTGCAATTGGACAATGATTTGAAACTTGAGACAAAACATTAGTAGCCAATATTCATAATCAAATTCAAAAAGAGAATATATAGTTATCAAAACTATTAACACATTTATCCTTTTTTGTCACATAAAAAAGACAAAAGATAAAATCGTAGATGGATTCTTCCAAACATGCGTTCTTCCAATATCCATCACATGAGCAAAGGGAATATAAGCATATAGACATGTAAGAAATTTTCCATTTGTCAAACAAAAAGAGAAAAGCATGGATAGAACTCAAATAATCATTTCTCATCCAAATGAACAATTTGGGGTTTTAAATGATAATCTCGTTGAAATGGTATAGAGGATGACTAATGGAGACTCAAGAGTCTATGACTATTACGATAGTAGTCTATCGAGTGGATTTGTACCAACCTCTTAGCTACCAATGACAATTTAAAAGGTCATTCTCAACCACAAAATTTAAGCTCACAAAAACTCATCAAAGTTTATGATTTTTGTAAAAATGTTAGCTCATAGATGTGTCATTTTGATAAATGCATGAAATATGTCAAAGATACATTTGCATTTAACATAAACACATAAGAAATCATCATAGAATATAATCAACCAACAATAAGTTCTATCAGAGGATTGTGATTTACAAAGGTCTTCTCCTTAGAATTTGTCAACAAATGTCACAAGCCTTCTTGATAGGCAAGTTTCATTCAAACAATCTTTATTGCTTCATCCTACAAGGGAATCAAGAAACTATTTTTGGTACCCAAGCTTTATTGGGTCCTTCGGTGTTAGCTTTGCTTCCTTTTGGAACCCATGTTTTCTCGAGAGTTTTGCTCCCAAGTTTCTTTAATGCACAATAAAAATTAGATGTTCATCTTTGCTGCAAAAATGACATGTTTGAGTTGGTGCACAAAAAGACGTAGCCTTCGCAAAATAATTATATTTATGGTGAATAGAAGGCTTGTAGCTAAGCCACTTTTGTCAAAGACGCATATTTGACTATCAAGAATTAAATTTAAAGATTTCTTTTATTGAGTAAACTTCTCAAGGATTTTGCCTTGAGAAACTATTTTGTTGTTCAAAACAACTTTCTCATTTTCAAATTCTAAAGCTCTGTGTTGGAGTAAATTATTTTCAAGCTTTAGAGTGTTTCGCTCATTTTCTAATAAATCAATTTCTTTTGAAATTAAAATGAGTTTCTTTTTCAAGGATGTATATTTTGAACCAAGTTTTTCAAATTGACAAAGAAGTTCATCAAAAGCATTTTGAAGTTCAATATAAGAAAGTTTAGGTTCATCATCTGAAGAGTATACTTCATCATCATCCTCAAATGTCATGAAACACATGTTAGCGATTTCTCCATCTTCTTATTTTTCGAGCATTTGGATCTCATGGATCGATAGGGATCCAATGAGCTCATCTAAAGAAAGTCTGGTGAGGTCTTTGGCTTCTTGTATGACAGTCACTTTGGCCTCCCATGTCTGTGGTAGTGATCTAAGAATTTTTCTCACCAAATCGGAGTTAGTATAAAATTTACCAAGAGCATTCAAAGCATTTATAATGTTGGTAAATATAGTATACGTGTCACTAATGGATTCCTCCGGTGTCATTTTAAACAACTCATAATTATGAACAAACACATGTTAATTTTTGACTATTTGACTTGACTTGACTTGACTTGTTCCGTCATGAGTAATTTCTAGAGCATGTCAAATTTCCTTAGCATTTATGCAAGAAGTTATTCTATTAAATTCACATATATCTAAAGCATAATAAATAATATTCATAGCTCTAGGTCACTATATTCATTTACAATTAGAGTTTCAATCTCTCCAACTTTCTTTGTAGGAATATGGGGACCTTTTAAAATGCATAACCATAAATCATAATCAAGATATTGAAAATAAATTCTCATCCTAACTTTCTAATATGCATAATCACTACCATTGAAGAATGTTGCTCTAAGTGTGGAAAGTCCTTCAACATGAATGTTGAAGCTTGAAGTTTTCATTCTAACTCAAGATTTTAAATCTTGTATAACGAGCACCAAATCCTAGAATTAAGGCAACACAAGAGGGGGTGAATTGGGTTTCCAAACTTTTTTGCTTTTAACCCCCAAATTTGTGTTTGCAAAGTAAATAATAATTTAACACAAGTATATATATGCAACAAGTGTAAATAAGTGCTAAATGTAAAGAGTAGGGTTTAGAGAAGCAAACACGTGATTTTTATGTGGTTCGGCAAACCCACCTACATCCACCCTTCAAGCTCCTTTACCGAGCTTTAAGGTTTTCTCACTATTCTCCAAATAGCGTACACTCTAGCTTCCGGATGCTAGCGAACCGTACAAGTGCTTTCCTTGGCTCAACACTCACAGCCCATGTGATTTTCAGGCTCACCACTCACAACCCAACCGAGCTTGAGATATACCCTCTCCAAGGTTCTTATTTAGTGAATAACCTCATTAAATGAAACACCTCTCTTGAATATGGAGATACAAGAATTAATTCTCTCAAAGAGTGGATATGAAAGTGGAAATATCTATCTCTTGATTCACGCAATGACAATGATAAGAAAGTGTGATTTGTGTGAATGATGTGAGAAATATGAAATAGAAAGGTTTAAGATCTTTCTCAAAGTATATAAATGATATATGGTCGTTCTCTCTTAATTTTGGACGTTAAAAAGTCTTTATATAGGCCACATATGAAAACTAGCTGTTTATAGTCATTGGGGGTCGTCCGTCAAAAAAAGTCGGTCGACCGCTACATGAACCGGTTGATCGCTTAACATTACCGTCACCCAACGGTCATAATGTCATAAATCAAAATGACTATATTTTTAAAAACAACCGGTCGACCGCTACACCAAGCGGTCGAATCCCGGTCGACCACTTCACCAGCTGTTAGATCTCCTCAACTTAAGCACATTATCTAGTTCAATTAAAACTAAGTTTTTTACCATTTTGAAACACTCAATTTTAAAGACTAACTTCACATAAGTATACAAAGGTTTGAGAGTTTGATTGAGGTGTTTTGAAACCATGTAAAAACATGTTGATCTTTCAAGCAAGATTTAAAATGGTGTATGCACGTTTTGAAAGATATGCAAGTGTGATTCAAATCCTTGTCAAAAGTGAAACTAAGAGTTACAAGGTTTATACCCTAAGGTCTTGAAACTTCACTTTTTAGCTTCTTTCATCTTCTTGATCTTCAATCTTCTTGTATTTGGCTCTTTGATATAAATGTCTTTGTCTTTGAAGATGTCCATTTTATAACCTTAATCTATTTATTGAAATTATCAAAATATCGATTGTGCACAAAAGCCAACAATACAAATATTGGCGATTCATTCATCAATTATTTTGCGAAACTATTTTAGTCGTCTGATCCGTCTATTCCTTTTGATTTGGCCAACCTCATCTCCCCAGTTATTGATCCAACTGAATCCCTTATTTTGGGCTCAAACAAAGCTCTTAGACCTAATGGTCTTCCATTTTTTTTCAAATAATATTGGCATATTATTTGTCAAGACGTTATATGTATGGTCCAAGAATCTTTTAATACAGGACAACTGTTGTCTTCCATGAATCACATATTCATTGTACTTATCCCCAAATTAGAAAACTCTCACAAGATGCAGCATTTTAGCCCTATCAATCTTTGCAATGTCAGCTACAAGATTATCTCTAAAATCATTGCTAAGTGATTGAAAGCCTTTCTACCCCCGCATGATCTCAAAACAACAGTCAACCTATGTTCCAAGTCATCTCATTCAGGACAACTTTATTCTTACTCATGAGATTTTTCATACACTGGCACTTGAGAAGGGTCGCAAGGGCATTATTGCACTCAAGATTGATATGTCAAAGGCGTATGATAGAATGGAGTGGAGCATTATTCTTCTGACGCTCAAAATGTTTGGATTTAGTTCTTGCAGGTTCAATTGGATCAGAGAATGTCTTTCATCAGTCTCGTATTCAATTCTTCTCAATGGTAGTCCCTATGGTTCTATTGTCCTTTCTCGAGGTCTTCGCCAGGGTGACCCCTAATCACCTTTTTTTTATCGTAGGCATGAAAATTCTATACCGATTGCTTTATAAGGCACATTCTCTTTCCCTACACCAAGGGATTTGATTAATTAGAAGTGGTCTGCCAATTACCCATCTCTATGCAGATGATTTGCTCATTTTCGAACAAGCAACCACTTTAGAAGCAAGAAATAATATATTTTGCTTAGATTTATTCTCCAAGTGTTCTGGTCAAACACCGAACTCAAACAAGTCTTCCATCTTTCTTACTCTCAATACGCAACTCTCCAGTGCTTGGGCAGTTCGTGATCTCTTTGGTTTTCAGTCTATGAGTACTTCATCTCAACATCTTGGTGTACCCATGTTAATGCCTAGATCTAAATCTAGTGCTTTCCAGACTTTTCAATACCGTATTTGATTCTAAAATATCAAGTTGGAAAGGCAAACATTTATCACGAGCAGAAAGAATAATGTTAATTAAGTGGGTGGCTTCTTCCTTCCCCATTTATTGCATGTCATCATTTTTGCTACTGCAATTGGTTTGTCGGAATATAGACTCTTCCCTTCATAAATTCTAGTGGGGGTATAAGAATGACAATTCGCATAATTTATCTTTGCACTCATGGAGCAAAATATGTACTCCCAAAGCACTAGGAGAAATGGGTTTGAAACCAGTACAAGAAATGAATTTAGCTCTTCTCTCTAAATGGGATGGATGATGCCTCTCAGGCTCAAAGACCCTGGGTCAAAATGTCTTCAGGCAAAATACCTCAGGAATTTTGAATTTATGCGAGCAGAACATTCTTCTTCCTCTTCCTGGATCTGGAAAGGTCTCCTTAAATCTCGTTTCGTTATTGCTCAGGGGAGATGTTTCTTGGTAGGCAATGGAGACTCTATTCGTACTTGGGTGGAACCTTGGATTCCAAATATTCCCTCATTTCAACTCCAACGAAGATATTCTGCATGCTTGGACTTCTCAGTCCACTTCCACTGACCCCTTGATTGGAGAAGCGGAAGCAACGCTGTTAGGTCTTTTCTAAAGTGGTTGACCTTTTTTTATAGTCAAAATCACAACTATTAAACTAAAAACAGAGTCCTTACAGAATGAAAATAAACAAAAGAAATAGAAGATACAAGCGAAAGCCAAAAAAAACACGCCTAAGGAGGCTGGAAGCCCTTATAAACCCAAGGTAACCACTAATGATGCCCGTGAAATTCGAGGAAGCATCCTCCTTGAGGAAGGAGGCAGTCCATTGGGCAAGGTTGTGAGCAACCACATTAGAAGAACGGGGAGAAAAAACACACCGGAAGGAGGGATAAGAATTCAAGAAAGACTGAATCCGAAAAATAAGATGCTCAATTTTCCATCGGCAATCAGCAATATCCCTGCCAACCGAATCCAAAATAATAAAGGAGTGACCCTCCAAAATAACTTGAGGCCAGCCCATACAAGCAGCAATAAGCACACCCAACAATTACGCCACGTGAAGTTTCAGCTCCCAATTTGATGAGGTAAGGGTGGGCACCGGACGGAACTGGAATGGGCCATTCCGGTTCAACAGAAATCAAAATTTTTATTCTAGTTCCTTATATGGACCTAAAAAGACAGATTTAATTTGAGCCCATTTGACCCAAAAATGAATTTTTTGAGTTGTGTTTTGTTAGCCAAATAACTCTAAATTAAAATTACAACTAAATAAATAAACAATTAAATTCTAAAACAATATTTCACTATTTCAGGATTTCAAAAATAAACTGTAAATTAAAATTACAACTAAACAGCTAAATTCCAAAACAAAATAAACTCTAAATTAAAATTACAACTGAACAACTAAATTCCAAAACAAAATAAACACTGTCAAAATAAACTATAAATTAAACTTACAAAAAACTACTAAAAAAATAATTAATCATACAAATAGTAAACAACTAAACATTCATCAAATAATCCAAATTGAAAGAGACAAACTCTAAATTAAAATTATAATTTTTTTAAAAATTCTAAAAATTATACCAGAACCAGATTTTTCAATTTCAAAATTTTCCTAAAATGGAATCCTGTTCCGGTACCGCGAATGGCTGTAAGACGAGGAAGTATTTAATGTCTGCTGAGGGTGTATTCAATGCTGGTGACCTCCCATTTTCCCAAGTCGGGTCGACGTTTTACCGTTCATCCTCTCCTCCAGAGGGCCCAGTTCATCCTTTCTCTCTCGTGTCCGGGGAAACTGAGTTGTTAGTTCTTGACTCTCAAAAATCACCCTCTGTTGACTCTTCTGATTCATCTATGTCTCCCACAACTGCTGTCATATGGCTAGCGGAAGCTGAGAGATGTGAACAGGCCATGCAATTCAAGCATGTTCAGGGGGGTCTCTTAAAAGACCATTTTCGGGGCAGACGAATCTGGAAGATGAAGGAATCGTGCGTCAAAGGAAGGTGCAAAGGATGTTGCTATTCTTTGTTGATAATCCAACTCTTGCACAAATTAAATCTAGTTCAGGCAGACCAGCTAAAAGTGGCAAACTCAAGTCTCGTTCGGCTCATATTCGAACTCACTCTCACGGTGGTCACCGTAAGTCTCTTTCTCATGAATTACAGATTCCTGGTAACTTTAAGGTTGGGGAGGCGGGCCTGAATCTGCCCCCTATCGCCATGACTACTGTATCTTGGAATTGCAAGGGTTTAGCCCGCGGCCCCGCAATTCATACTCTGCGGGCTCTGGTGCAAAAGGAAGACCCGGCTTTTGATTTTTGTCATGAAAACCAAAATTTCAGAGGAAGCTTTTGCTCATGCTGCCCACCGTCTTGGTTTCCAGAATTTTGTATCTGTTCCTCCGGTTGGTCTACGGTGAGGCATTGGGTTGTTTTGGCATCCTCATTTTGATTTTGATATTGTATATACTTCTGCTAATATTATTGCTATTTTGGTGCACCCTGGTGGTGATTTGGAGGATTTTTATGGTGTTTGTATGGGCCTACTCGTTGGCAAGAGAAGCTCCTTTTTTGGCCATTTTTTGTCGCAGTTGGTATCCCAGTGTCCACCTTCTTGGGTGTGTATCGGAGATTTTAATGATCTCATTTCTTCCCAATATAAGTGTGGTGGGGCTCATTTAGAGCCTCGTCGGCTCAAGGGCTTTCTTCTTTTGTTGATTTGCAGGGGGTCGTGGATTTGGGATTTTCGGGTGCTCGATTTATTTGGGATAACAGTAAACCAGGGGCGGCTCACATTAAAGAGCGATTGGATAGGGGTGTCAGCAGTTTGGATTAGAGGTTGGAATTTCCTAATGCCACAATAACTCATTACCCTTGCCAATTTAAATTTGAGCAATTTTGGCTTCGGGATTACTCTTTTATGCGGTAATGGAATCGGCTTCGAATCTCCCTGTTGGTGGTGACAATAGGCTTTCTAATGAGATTGTTTACGGGCAGAGTTTATTTCCCACTAAAATCAACAGCTTTGATGGAAATCAAACATCTTCGAAGGATCCAGTTCAAGTCTCAATTGGGCTGATTACGAGGGCACGAGCCAAGAAGTTTCAAGAGGTACTCAATGGGTTAATTCAAGAGGTATGGACTCAAGCCAATTCATGGAGGCCCATTGAATAAGATCCACGTAAACAACAAAGGCTTGTCAACTTGATTCAAGTTCTAGAAGAATTCGGTCAAGATTGAGCTCAAGAGAATGATCTGATTTTCACGCCACCTTTTCATTTTATGGATTTTCTATTTATGGGCGTGAATGGCTATATAGGCGCATTTGAATTCCTTTTCAAATGCTGACTTATCATTTTCCTTAGCCGAATTTTTAGGAATATTTGATTTGCATTTGAATTCCTTTTCAAATGCTGGTTTATCATTTTCGTTAGCCGGATTTTTAGGAATATTTGATTTGCATTTGAATTCCTTTTCAAATACTGGTTTATCCTTTTCCTTAGCCGAATTTTTATGGATATTTGATTTCTTTTAAATTTTTGGTTTTGTTTCCTATTCTTGGAGGGATGTTCCGATTCTATTTATTTGGTCTTTTGGCGTAAAGGAAGACAATTCAGATTTTGGCAAAACTTGTGAGATTATTTCTCTTTGGTTCTTTGAAGAACTATTCGAACTTATCGGGATTTCCCGTGACGTTCATCTCGACTTATCAAACGGAATTTTCACTACCGTTTGTGGCATCTTCCTTATACCGAGGTTCTTGTTTTTCATAAACAACGGATCGAGGTCTTCCATTCGAATCTGCCCATAGAACGATCTTGAGTTCCCTTTCGTTGTTGGGTCTAGTTATTCTTGGCGAGGTTCACATATTTGGTATCAGAGCTGGTTTTCTTGTTCAGGTTTGCCTATCTTTTTAACTTTTTTTCGTTTCCTTGTTTCTATTTCGTCTTTCTCACCCAGTTTAGCCGAGTTCCCTTTACTACCTTCTGTTCAATCGTTGTTTGATCTAGCTCTTGTTTTAACGTTTGTTCTAGTCTCACTTATCCTAGTTATTTTGAAAAAAAATCTTCTTCCTTTGCTATCAAAAGATAGTTGCTGAGCAACAAAACAAAAGGAAAGAGACTCAAAGAAGAAGAAGACAGAAAGGAGTCCGAAAAAAAGAGTATAAAAGTACTACAAAAAAAAAATTGTTTGTTTCCATACATTGGGTTCCAACAAGTCCGAAAATCACCTCAACCCAAGCAAATATTTTTTTCTCGTGAAATTTTTATTCACTATTCTGTGCTTCCAAAATTCCAAACTACCATATTCTTTCAAATTCTACTACGAAATTTTCCATATTCCTGGTTTCAAATCTGAAATTCCTTGATTAATTCTTGGTGAATTGTTGCTGCAAAGTTTGAGTTGTATGTTTAGTTTCAAAAGAACTGAAAGAGAATTATCGAGTGGAAAAATGCAAGAGTGGTGAGAACATCAGAGGGTAAAGGCTATATTATTTTTGAGTGAAACACGAGTGGAGACCACATTCTTGAGTGTAAACACGTAAAGGAGTGAATTATGAGGTCCTTTTTTTCTTTCTAACTTTGTTTTGCAGCAACCATGTCTCACAACAGTGGCAACAGCGTTGCCAACGATACTACGACATTAGCTGATTCGAAATTGTTTATGAAGGTCATGATGAGTGAGATGAGGCGTGTAATGAAGTCGGAAATGGCTCAAGTTCACCGCCGTATAGGTCAGATGGATAATTCACTTGAGAAGCAACCACAAAACGCCCCTAATTTCCGTAGACGGAGGGAAAGAGTTCCACAAAGGGAGGCGAGGGTTGAGGATGAAGAGTCTTATGAATCTGGTTTTGAAGAAGAAGAGGATCGGATCCTGATGTTGGCTATAGGAGACATGGAGGGCGGGTTAGAGAAGCTAGGAATCGGGAAGATAACAACTTGGGTGGTATTAAGATGAATATTTCGTTCTTTCAAGGTAGATATGATCCTGAAGCATATCTTGAGTGGGAGAAGAAGATGGAGTTTGCCATAACTACTCCGAGACAAAGAAGGTAAAATTAATCGTGATTGAATTCTCTAAATATGCTATAACTAGGTGGGATCAGCTTGTGATAAACAGGAGGCGGAATAGAGAACGACCAATAGATATGTGGGAGGATATGAAGACGGTGATGAGAAAGCGGTTCATTCCAAGCTACTACTATCAAGAATTGTACAAAAAGCTACAAGGTCTTAGACAAGGAAACCAAAGTGTAGAAGATTATTACAAGGAGATGGAGATTGCTATGATCTGCTCTAATATAGAGGAGGATAGAGAGGCTACAATGGCTAGATTTTTACTAGGATTAAATCGGGAGATCCACGATAGGGTAGAGATGCAGCATTATGTGGAAATGGAAGATATGATGCATATGGCTATCAAAGTGGAACAACAACTCAAGAGAGGGAGTGTGACACGTGCAGGTAATAACTCTAGTTCTACCTTTTGGAAATCGAGTCATGCCAAGCCGCTGGACAAGTCACAAACGCCCAAACCCGAGTCCAAGTCCGCAACCACCAGCCACGTTCCTCAAGTCATGGTGTTGCAAGCCAATGGTGAAATTGTGACCGATGATGAAGCTTCCGACACTGACAACATGCCGCCATTGGAGAATGTTTCTGAGGAGTATTTAGCCCTTGATGAATTGATATTGGTGGCGAGGAGAGCATTGAACTTGCAAGCAAGAAGAGCTGATGAAGTACAACGGGAGAACATCTTTCACACTAGGTGCTACGTTAAAGATAAGGTATGTAGTGTGATTATTGATGGTGGTAGTTGTACTAATGTTGCAAGCACAATTATGGTGGAGAAATTAGGATTGCCCATGGTGAAGCACCATAGACCGTACAAGTCACAATGGCTAAATGATAGTGGTGAGATAAGGGTGAACAAACAAGTGTTAGTCTCTTTTTAAATCGGTAAATATGAAGACAAAGTATTGTGTAATGTAGTACCGATGCAAGCAGGACACTTATTGTTAGGGCTTCCATGGCAGTTCGATAGTCAAGTGAAAGCATGATGGATTTACAAACAAGTACTCTTTGTACTTAATCAACGATCAATCACTCTTGTACCATTGACACCGCAACAAGTATATGAGGATCAAGTGAGATCGCAAAAGGAGAGTTAGCAAAAGAAAAAGAGTAATAATCAGAAAGAGGCCAAGAAAGATGAGAGAGAAAAAGAGAGTCAGAGTTCGGCCCTTGAGAGAAAATCAGAGAGAAAATAAAAGAATTTTTTTTGCAAAAGTGAGTGAGATCAAGCGAGCAATACTTTCAAATCAGCCGATGACTGTACTTTTGTACAAAGAGGCATTTTTAAACACTAATGAACTTGATCTTGCTTTGCCTAGTTCTATTGTTTCTCTTTTGCAGGAGTAAGAGGATGTCTTCCTCAAGGATACACCACATGAGTTACCTCCAATCCGAGGGATTGAATATCAAATCGATTTTGTTCCCGGTGCAACCATTCCAAGTCGACCAACTTATAGGAGCAATCCCGAGGAGGCAAAGGAGCTTCAACGTCAGGTAAATGAGTTGTTGGAGAAGGGGTACGTGACGGAGAGCATGAGCCCATGTGCAGTTCCGATCTTACTTGTACCTAAGAAGGATATGACGTGGAGAATGTGCGTTGATTGCCGAGCCATCAACAACATAACAGTAAAGTATTGTCATCTTATCCCACGCTTAGATGAGATGTTAGATGAGCTGCATGGTTCTTTCATATTTTCTAAGATTGATTTAAAGAGTGGTTATCATCAAATTAGGATAAAAGAAGAAGATGAAATGAAAACTGTCTTTAAAACAAAATATGGTTTGTATGAATGGTTAGTTATGCCTTTTGGTTTGACTAATGCTCCGAGCACCTTTATGATACTTATGAACCATGTTTTACGTGCATTTATAGACAGATTTGTTGTTGTCTATTTTGATGATATACTCATTTATAGCAAAAACGTGGATGATCATGTAGTACATTTGAAATCTGTTCTAGATGTGCTAAGGAAAGAAAAGTTGTTTGCTAATAGGAAGAAGTGTACCTTTTACACCGATAAGCTTATATTTTTGGGATTTGTTGTTAGTGCACAAGGTATATATGTGGATGAAGAGAAGGTACGTGCAATCCAAGAGTGGCCGAGTCCCACAAGTGTAGGAAATGTTCGTAGTTTTCTTGGACTTGCCAATTTTTACAGCCAGTTCGTGAAGGACTTTAATAGCATAGTCACACCACTTATCGAAGAGATCAAGAAGAATGATGGATTTAGATGAGGAGAAGAACAAGAGAAGACGTTTCAAATAATCAAAGAGAAGCTGACTAACGCCCCTTTATTGTTTACCTAATTTTTCTATAACGTTTTGAAGTTGAATGTGATGCTTCAAGTATTGTTATAGGCGTCGTTCTTATGCAAGAAGGACAATCAATTGCTTACTTCAGCGAGAAACTAAGTATGACAGCCTTAAACTACCTAACTTATGATAAGGAGTTGTATGCATTGGTTCGGCTTTAGAGACGTGGCAGCACTACTTATGGCCTAAGGAGTTCGTGATTCACACCGATCATGAGTCCTTGAAACACTTGAAGGGCCAACACAATCTAAACAAAAAGCATGCACGTTGGGCGGAATTCATTGAGACGTTTTCATACGTCATTCGATATAAGCAAGTAAGGAAAATGTAGTCGCCGATGCACTTTCTCCCAGGTATGCATTACTTTCCACACTTGATGCAAAATTACTTGGTTTTGAGCTTATTAAAACTTTATACGCTGATGACCATGAATTTTGTGAGGAATATAGGGCTTGTGAGAAAACCGCATGTGGTAAGTTCTTTAGGCTTGATGGATTCTTATTTCGAGAGAGTAAGCTATGCGTGCCTAATTGTTCTTTGAGGGAATTATTAATGCAGAAATCACATGGTGAGGGGTTTAATGGGACATTTGGAGTTGCAAAGACTTCAACTATTCTGCAGGAACACTTCTATTGACCTCACATAAAATAAGATGTTGAATGAATTTGTGGTAGATGTTCACATGTAGGCAAGCTAAATCCAAAGTGCAGCCCAACGATTTTTATACTCTTTTACCAATATACTCATTTTACCAATTCCTAGTGAGCCTTGGATTGATATTTCAATGGATTTTGTGTTAGGATTGCTTAGGACTAAACGTGGAAGAGATTCAATTTTTGTGGTTGTGGATAAATTTTCTAAGATGACACATTTTATTCCATGTCACAAAACGGATGACGCTTCAAATATTGCCGACTTTATTTAGAGAGACTGTGAGATTACATGGCATGCCTAGGACAATTGTTTCGGATAGAGATGCTAAGTTCTTGAGCTATTTTTGGAAGACTTTGTGCCGCAAGCTAGGTACTAAGCTATTATTTTCCACTACTTGTCATCCACAAACTGATGGTCAAACTGAGGTAGTCAATAGGACTTTGAGTACTTTATTGAGGGCGTTCATTAGTAAGAACATCAAAACATGGGAAGAATGTTTACCACATGTTGAGTTTGCTTATAACAGAGCTGTTCATTCTGCTACTAAATTTTCACCTTTTGAAATTGTGTATGGGTTTAATCCTCTAACTCCATTGGATTTATCTCCTTTACCTTTGACTGAGCATGTTAATTTAGATGACAAAAGAAAGCTGACTTTGTGAAGCATATACAAGAGAAAGCAAGACTCAACATTAAGCAAAGAACGAAGCAATATGCAAAATAAGCCAACAAGGGACGTCACAAGCTAGTTTTTGAACCCGGAGATTGGGTTTGGCTACATATGCGGAAAGAGCGATTTCCCACGAAAAGACGTTCTAAGTTGCTCCCAAGAGGAGATGGTCATTTCCAAGTCCTTGAGCGCATCAATGACAATGCTTACAAGCTAGATTTACCTGGTGAGTACAATATAAGTGCTACTTTTAATGTTACTGATTTGAGCCCTTTTGATGTAGGTGATGATTTGAGGGCAAATCCTTTTTTTCAAGAGGAGGGAAATGATGGAAATCAAGACACATCTTCAAAGGATCCAGTTCAAGTCCCAATTGGGCTTGTTACGAAGGCACGAGCCAAGAAGTTTCAAGAGGAACTCAACGGGTTAATTCAAGAGGCATGGGCTCAAGCCAATTCGTGGAGGTCCATTGAACAAGATCCACGTGAACAACAAAGACTTGTCAACTTGATTCAAGTTCTAGAAGAATTCGGTCAAGATTGAGCTCAAGAGAAGGCTCTGATTTTCACGCCACCTTTCCATTTTATGGATTTTCTCTTTATGGGCGTGAGTGGCTATATCAAGTGCATTTGAATTCCTTTTCAAATGCTGACTTATCCTTTTCCTTAGCCGAATTTTTAGGAATATTTAATTTGCATTTGAATTTTTTTTCAAATTCTAGCTTATCCTTTTCCTTAGCCGCATTTTTAGGAATATTTGATTTGCATTTGAATTCCTTTTCAAATGTTGGTTTATCCTTTTCCTTAGCTGGATTTTTAGGAATATTTGATTTGCATTTGAATTCCTTTTCAAATACTGGTTTATCATCTCGACTTATCAAACGGAATTTCCACCACCGTTTGTGGCGTCTTCCTTATACCGAGGTTCTTGTTTTTCATAAATAACGGGTCGAGGTCTTCCATTCGAATCTGTCCATAGAATGATCTTGGGTTCCCTTTCGTTGTTGGGTCTTGTTATTTTTGACGAGGTTCACATCAAGTTTGTTGCTGATTAAGCTATTGTTATTGATAATCTTCTATTGTCTCTGCTTCTTTGCTCATCTAGTGCCTCCTTGTTCTCCTAGAAAATTGGGTCTATCATTCTACATCTCCAGCAGTTGATTCTCTCCATTCCCCGTTTTCTATCCTTCTAAGGTCTCTTGAGCTGATAATTATGTAGCTCATTATCTAGCAGCTTGCGCGGCTGTCCACTCCTTTTCAGGAGATGATCCCGCTTCTTTCCTCCTCAATCGTGGATTGCGGAAATATAGTGGTGTTAAACCACCGTAATTTTCCTGTTTTCTTTCATGTTTTTGAGTCGTCTACCCTGTAGTTCGTTTCCTTTTTCTACAATATGTCTGATTTCAACAAAAATAAAATAAAAATTAAAGACAATACAAGACAAACATATTTTGGTTATATTAGCCCCTGAGATTCCAACTTGATCCTCTCTCAAAACTTTGACTCAAAGGCGGCGCAGTGGGAAAAACGTAGCAAATATTTTCTCCACTTCTTTTCTCACAAGCTCTTATTTAATTAATGCAAGTTGAAGCTTTTTGCAAATGGACGGAAAAAACCATGGTGCCTAATACAATCTGGTCATCTCCAAAAGCAACCTGGTGGGAGATGCAGATAGAAACAAAAGGAGTGGCAGTTTTCAACCCAAATTGGTAAAACCCGACAACTGTGAGCCTCTTGTGAAGTTCTGGCTTTGTAACATTCTTAAAAGCATCAATTATAGACCACAGAAAATATTAAAAGAAATAGCCTTCGTTTTGAAGAAGGGTCCAATTAGGTTTACTAATTGAAAGAGCATCTGAGTCAGCCTCTAGCCAGGTGGTTGGGCCACCATACGCACTTAGCCAACTTTATTAACAGCGGTTCAATCTGTGTGCAATATAATCCGCATACGCAGCTAAACAAAGCCACAAATAAAAGGGCATGTCATCTGGACATGGACACCTAATTAGGAAGGGTGCCTCGTAGTTCGAAGAACCAATTGGATTTGTGAAACAAACTGGTGAAGCTATCTGGCAGGTCAATGCGGAAGGATTACGTTTTCTAAGCAGCTTTGAACCAAGGACACGTTGGTGGTGTAAAAAATTGTAAGATTCTAATAGAATTGTGAATATTTATGTAAAATAGTATTTTATAGCTATTTATGTACAGGATAGAGAGAGATAATTTGATATAATTGTTTAATAAAAGAATATTAGAATTAGGTGAAAAAGTATAAAGAGAAAATTTGTTATAATTTTTTTTTGAAAATATATTGAAGTTTGTGTAAAAAGTTGTTAGAGATTGTGTTAAATGTATTAATGTTTATGTTTGAATTCTTAAGATGTTCGATGATAATTTTGTAAATAAATTTAAATTTAAAAAAAAAATTGAAAACGAACATGGCTTGGTTTAGGTAATTTCTACTGATAAATAACTAATGAAGCTAAACTTAACTTATGGGCTGTCCAATTGTGCGTATCTGCTCCACTTTTCCCAATGAGATTCTCTAGTCCTTTTTATTCTGCTATATGTTCAACTAGAGGTTATCGTTTCCTAGCCTAAAAAAATAATAATATTTTCCTAAAATTTCGTATACCAATGAAATGGTGTGGAGTTGCACACATTACACATAATGGAAGCTCCTGAAATATATATACCTTTTTTTTACTTAGTGATAGATGCTAATAGGAAGTCGGTTGGAAAAATCTAAGGAGTCGGCGATTGTAGATTCGAATCTTTAAAAGTACCAATCATACATATAAATGGGTTAGAGAACTACATCACAAACTTTTTATTTTCCTGTAAAAAAAAGAAAGAAAGAAAGAAGGGAAATATTTTTATATTTTTATATAGGAGATGTTTGTTTACCAATATTTTGGAGAATATTCTCAAAATTTTGTGAATCTTTACTTTATTGAGATTTATTGGGGTTTGTGAAAAGTGAAGTGTGTAGGTGTAAAAGTTAAAAATTTTGAAATTTGTTTGGTTTGTCCGATTTGTTGAGACCCCAAATATTTGGGGTCTCAAACATGCCAATAACAAGCAAAAGGTGAAAAGGAAACTATTGACTTAAAAAAAAAGGAAAAGTTTCAAGCAGGTTGTAATCATGAGTGGAAGTGGTCAATCGAAGATTTGGGTGTTAATTTACTATATATTTTTTAGGATTTTGTATATAATTTTTTTTTACAATCTAAATATTTCAAAACACATATATTGAATACAATATTTTATTATCTTTTTTTATAAAATATAGTTCATTTAACAACTTTTGTATATATATCAATAAAATTTTAATATCACTTAAATGTTCATAATTTTATAGCTCCATGATTTCTCACGCTCTAAAAGACAAGGGGTAGATGCGTCAAATAAGTTGCAAGAGGTCTCCGGCTCTCAAGTCCTAACCTACCAGGGCGTAAACGACCTGCGTCAGCAAGTGTGAACGCAAAATACCGCTTAAACTTCCAGGTCGGCGATATTATTCTATGCTTTCCGAAGTACCCTTAAACGAACCCATATTACTGACTAAACCCTTGCTTCCTTTAAAAGAAGTCAAAAGTCCAGATCATTCATGGAAGGTACTTGAAAGGTGTTTTTGTCATTTGATATACAAAAATTTCAGTGCTCCGCGTCAACCTGGACACTTTCCCGTGTCCGTCAAGCGAAGCCTTAGTTGCGTGTGCGCTGAATATTCCCACGTATCGTGCGGCAAATAGACTCACACCTGTCCACCATCTAAAGAACTTTACCGGTAGCCACCAGTCAACCGGTTTCCTTTACATGACTCTTTATAAGTACCAGCTCAACAGCTCTTCTTAGAAAACTTTTGATTGATTCTACGCAAGAGCCAGAGAGACAGTACGAGAAAATTGTCAAGAAAGCCCGAGAAAATATCGAAGAGATCTTCTTCTGGTTTGTTTGAGCTGTTGGGTGGTGTTTGTTCTGGTACGATACAGAAAAATGGTTGCTGAAGCTGAGTTTGTGTGCCAAAAGAGCGTGCCTGTGTTGGATGTTCAGTATATATCAAGCGCTCAAACGGTGAGATTTCTGATCAGCTTGATTAGATGGATTTCTTGTTGTTTTGGTCTTCTACATGGTAATTAACAAATTGGTTTGTGATACTTTTGCGCAAGAAGTAAGAGATTGGTTGTTTTCAATTTACTACTTAGATATTGAATTTGCTGAACGTTATTAGGGATTATGTGAAGAGATTGATGTTTCTCTCAAATTCTCAGCTTGATTAGCCTGATTTCGTTTTCTTTGTCGTGCGATTACTATTTGGTTAATGGTTTTTGTGCTACTTTTCGATATGAAGCCATGTTTTTGGGTGCTGTGGATTTTAGGACTTATTTTCCGTTGGACAGTTCTTAGTTATAATATTAGCCGGATGTTATTGAGGATTATGTGAAGTATGTATAAGCTTTAAGGTGGGTACTGCTGTTAAAATCTCATTGGTAATAATAGCATCCCCTTCTGCAAAAAGTTGTAATTGGGTTAATTGTATTCACTTATTGATATATACTAGTTAGATGAGAGTACTGGCCGATGATATTTGATCTTGCATGGTTTCTTTAAGTAATTAGTTCGGCTTTCTGGGATTGCAGTTTAAATTTTGTTTTTATTGTTATTATTATTATTATTATTTTTTTATTGTGAATACATTGAAGCCGACAATAGTTCAAGGTTTTTTTTTTTCTTTTTTATTTAGCTTTCCTAGGGCCTTATCTGAAAGTTTTCTATAGAGATTAGGACCATTTATTGTGTCAAAAGATTACAGGAAGTTATGTGAAGTTGTGAAAGGCTTACGCTTGTATTGTGTGCTTTTGAGTCTAAAGCGCTGGGGTTTGCATGATATCTTAATATTCTTTTCAAGGATTAAAGGAATTTGATTGTGCCATCTGCTTCGAAATCTAAATCTAGGGCGTTAAGAATACCATAATACCTTTTAATTACAAGTGTGCTTCTACTTATAATTATATATATATATATAAAAAAGCAACAGCCTATGTAAGTTGTGTGTGATATGTTAGAAAGTGGACCTCCACGTACTTCTAAAACACCAGTGAACCTAGCACAAGTGAACCAGTCAGTACAACTTGCTAACTCTTATACACCGAACGCAATATAGTTATGTATACCGAGTTTTGGCTTGTTCACCAGTCTCATAATTCATAATGGTCCATGACGGCCTATCATATTCATCTGGTTTAGTTTCTGTTTGTTTGATGAGAAAGCTGTTGAAATGTAGTAATCTTGGTTTCGTGTTACACATGTAGATGACTCAACAAGGGATTTGAGGTATGTGGTTCAGTTTGTGTCGATAGTTTTGAACATTCAAGGCTAGTGAATCCTCTCCCATTTTCCACTGCAACTAGTGTGATCAATTAAGGCTTCAGCTGGGACCAGCTCCGAAAAGTGAGGCCTATGACTGGAATATTTTATATGCTCCCTAGGTGACATGATTGATGATTCTTACTATCAAATAGAGTCTTGCTGATGTTAGTACCTGGGGGTTTCAACAGTGTTGTTTAGTTCTCAAGGGGAGAATTTGACTGTGCAATTACTTGTTATTTATAGGATATTAAACCTGTGGATAGAATTCCGGATGCAGCTCTTGAATCTTCCATCTTGCAATTTGTGCCCAGTATCCGTTCTGGTAGCTTTGCTGACATTGGTCCTCGAAGATACATGGAAGATGAGCATATACGTATAGATGATCTCGCCTCTCACTTGGGATCAGTTTTTGAGTTTCCCAAACCAAGTGCCTTTTATGGGGTAATGAGCTCTTGAACCATGGTTCTGCTTTGACGTGATACTCGTGTTACTTTTTGGCTGACTGAAAACTGACCGATTATGTCTATCTTATGCAGGTATTTGACGGTCATGGAGGACCTGAAGCATCTGCATATATAAAGAAGAATGCTATTAGTCTATTTTTCGAGAATGCCAACTTCCCCCAAACATCTGAAGTTGATGATGTTTTCGTAGAAGAGGTTGAGAACTCACTCCGGAAATCATTTCTTCTGGCCGACCTAGCCTTAAAAGATGACGGCAGTGTGAGCAGTTCTTCAGGGACAACGGCTCTGACTGCTCTGATATTTGGAAGGTATATTGGTACTTTGGAATTGCAGCTAGTAAAGTTGCTTATCTAGTTTCTAGCGTATTTGACTTGATGTTTACCGAGTTAGGAAGACTAGTGATGGTTATCATTATCTCTCTGTTATATATTACTTGAATCAGCAAACAGTCCCACTTTTCCTGATTTCCTCAATATGCTTTTTTCTGTATTGGGCACATGGGCTATTTTTGGCTTTATGCTATGCCTTTTTGGTTCCTTTCTCAGACTCTTTATGTATGGTAGCTCAGGAAGAAATTGTCAATAGCTCTTAATATGCTTTGGTTTGATCATTCTCTTTTATTTTTTTCAGCATTACTTGATTTCCAGCTGAGTTATCTCTTTTCTCTTCCAGGCTCCTCTTGGTCGCAAATGCTGGGGATTGCAGAGCAGTTCTCTGCCGCAAAGGAGAGGCAATTGAGATGTCTCAAGACCACAGGCCTATTTATCCATCTGAAAGAATGCGAGTTGAAGAGTTGGGTGGGTACATTGATGACGGGTATCTCAATGGTGTTTTATCAGTTAGTCGAGCCTTGGGGGACTGGGATATGAAGTTCCCTCGTGGTTCTCCTTCACCTCTCATTGCAGAGCCAGAGTTCCGGCAGGTGGTTCTAACAGAGGATGATGAGTTCCTCATCATAGGGTGTGATGGAATTTGGGATGTGATGTCAAGTCAGCAAGCAGTTAGCCTTGTTCGTCGTGGGCTGCAGCGGCACGACGACCCGGAGCAGTGCGCAAGGGACCTTGTCATGGAAGCTTTGCGTCTCAACACATTTGACAACCTCACTGTGGTTGTTGTATGCTTCTCTTCTCTGGATCACTGGGAGCCATCACCATCTCGGCAACGGAGGTTGAGGTGCTGTAGTCTTTCTGCGGAGGCCATTTGTAGCTTGAGGAGCTTGCTGGATGGTGGTGCCAGCGGTTGAGTGTATATTTATATTTCGGATAAGCTAGGTTGTTTTCAGCTGCTTCAGTTAGATGGGAGAAAAAGCAGCTTGCAGTTTTGGTGCTGATTATTCAGTTATACTTTATGAGCTCCGGGCTGATGTCCATAACCACCTTATTTATTTTTTTTTCTGATAAGTCCATAACCACCTTATGTAGATGGTGGTGTACATACTAGATATCTTCATATTGATATCTTCTATGTTCAAAGTCATTATGGACTCCTTTTGTGAACAGTCCAGAGTGACCTGGCTCTTCTGATAGTCCATTTTGCATTCATCATGTGTACCTTATGTATATTTCTCAATAAAAGGTATCTATTTCTTCATTGCAGATTACATTGAGGTGACAACTCATTTGATATAGTTACCATTCATGATGTTTCCCAAAGCCCATATAGGAGAGAGAGAGGAGAGAGAGAGAGGAGAGATTTTGTCTTATTTTTATATTAACCTGTGAATTCTTCAAACGGCCACCATGGTTCCAGATGGATTGGACAAATCCTTAATATTTTCTACTATTGCTGGATCTGTTATTGATAAAGAACTACGTGGACTAATGGTTGAGGCTTAGATGCTAGTCGAAGCAAATATCATGCAGGATTTGGTGGTACCAACAAATGGGAAAACGGTGGATAGACAAAAGTTGCCTGAGTTGACTTCTGATTTATTCATCCAAATAAAACTCTAATTGTAATCAGAGAAACAGAGTAATTTTTTATATGATAACAATCTTTATTTCTTCTTTACAATGTACGCATTATAGTTGGATATGGTAGAAACATGGATTCCACATCCAAAGAATCATTGACAGCTATGGAACGTTAGGTTTAGCTGCCATTTGTACCATCAGCCAGTTGTGTCTGATTAGTAGCTTCTCGCAAACAACCGTTCCAAACCACGTCGTAGTAAGTCTTCAAGAAAAGGGCGCAGTGCCTGAACAAGTTTTAACATCACAAATAGAAAAATGATACCTCATGTCATGCTGCTTCAAAATAATTTCAAGTAATTAGAGGTGATCCGCTTGAAGCAAGGCAATGTTATCCAAAAAAAGAACCAGAAAGCTTACTGATGCCACTGGAACTAGAAGTTGAGGAACTTCATATGACACTGTCAACTGATAAGAAAAAAGACAAATAATTGTAAGGACATAACTAAAACCAGAGCCATAAAAAGTGGAAAACGCTGGGAGAGATATTCATATACTTTATTTAGCATGGGAAGCATGTCATAATTACTTTTTATCCCCAGTCATCCTATGATTTTTCCTCTTGGCCACGGAATCAACGTCCAAGAAGGGATATCAATCTTATTACAACTATCATATTGTGTCCCCCCCCCCCTCTTTGTGGCATTAATTTGCTGGGTTGATTATCCCCACAAGGGGAACTGTGGGTAGTTAAAATTGAAGAGAAGAGGCCACGAGCAATATTCATAAAACAATCAAGATAATAATTACAAAAATAAATAAAAAGTAGCCTTACTTCTACTATGCATGATTCAGGGCCTTTAGGATAAAACCGAACAGCTCCTCTGTCATGAGGAAAATCAGTCTTATCACAAGGCTGATAATAAGTTCTGAAATGAAAAAATCTATGTAAAGAATTAGTAGACCAAAAAAGTTCAGCATCTCACGTATGTCTTCATGAATTGTAGGGACCTTAGACATGGGGATGTAGAGAAGTACTGGCTACAGATATGAAACAGGCAATAGCTCACAATAAATACCATAATTGCATAATAGCCTAAATGGCTGAAGAAGGATATCTGATGGCTCTAAGAAGTTGGAATTTTCAACTATTTTTGTTTTTGTGCTTCTCAGCATAAGAAAAGCATCGTTTTTCACCCAAGCAAAACCCAAAACGAACTAACGCAGTTTGGCACCTGGTGTGGGAGAGGAAACTTGATAAATAAAATCAATCTTTTTCAGGTAACTGATATTATGCCCACCAACTTGGAAGGCGTAGAGGCTGTAACTCAAATAAAAGTACGCCTAACCTTAATCATGGGCCTTTAGGCAATTCTAATCACAACAATGTCACTGGGAAAATGTCCATGCACGGAGGCATCACCCAGAAGCTGACAACCATTATGATTCTAATTCAAAGCAGGAGGATCCTTCTCATGTTTCGCATTTTTCATTGGACAAATCAACTCAAAAGGAGCCCCAATGACAATGACTAGTATCAATGGAGTGGCTTTTCCCAAAAAGACGAGGGGGAAAAATAATAAAGAGTCAGCATATACGAGATCACAAATGTAGATTGCTTGCAGGTAAATATGAAAGGAGATGAAACTCCCATTATCCTAGTTTTTTATGTCTAATTTCAGATTCTATACTAAGTTTCTCTCTCTTTCCTCTTCTTTCTTCTTCTTCTTCCTCTTACGCCATCATGTATGTGCCTTACCAGATAAAGCCTTATAAGACATGCATCGCAAACATTGAACAGAGAGGAAACCAACAGGTCCAATTCCTAATACTGCGTTACCGTTTCTTTCTTGAGTTACCTGTTAGAAAGACCTTCCAGAGATCTCCAGTAGATTTTCTGATTTGGGATGGGGTGCAAAATATAGTAAAGGCATTTATATATTAGTAGGTAAAATGATGGGGAACCAGGAAAGGTAAGACCTGAAAATCCTTACCTGCATATTCCGTGAAGCCAAGAGTACTCAATATCCCGACCAAATGCTTTATACTTTAGTGACCACCGAGTTAGGTCAGGCTTGTCTGCCAATATCTGGCAGGAGAAACTAAAAATCAGGTTCTTGCTGATGCACAAGTCTGAAGCTTATCAACTACATTGGACTCGAAACTCAAGAGAATTATTAAATGGCTACCTATTTAGGAATTACATAGGCAGGGTCTCAAAGTCATTAATAACTCGACTCTGCAATAGAATGTGCTGCAGGCATGAAAACAATTAAAAGCCGAACTATTTCTGCCTTCTCGCACTTGGCTGACTTAATAATTTATTGACTGTTTGCCAGATTCTGTTGAGCTTTAAAACTAAGTGTCCAGTGTATTTAAATTTCTTATACAAGAAACAACCTCCCCTACAACCTCTACAATGAAAACTTTACTTTTGTTCAAGCATAGGAAAGAATGGCAATAAGAAGCTCTCAAGCGCGCGGCCCGTGCTATGGTGGGTAGAAATATACGTGGATCCATCATCTGCACCGCCAGTGTGGCTGCCTCAATTGGGGGAGCCGGTCCGCATGCATATACTTGTTGGGATCGCGGGATCAGCGCAGTAGAAGACAGGATCGTTGAAATCAGATCAGCCCAAGCGTTCTCCTTCAAATCCATGCACACAGGTTGAGAGAGAGAATCATAGAGAGAGAAACTTAGAGAGAAAGCTTTTCTCGTATTATCATCTTCTTCTTTCTCAAATGAAGTTCTGAGCTATTTATAATGGCTCCCTCAAAACTTCTCATGTGCTTATGCGTGGGATCTTTAGGGATCTCAAATCTCAGCCGTAGAATAATCATGAAAAACTCTTTTTCATTAACTCCCTTATATTTTGTATTCCGAGCTTCTACAAATTGTGATCATGTCCATTAAAATATCACAATTAACCCCGGAGATAGTGAGACTATTTTTCATGAAATACCTTTTGCTAACAATTATTTGTTTATTTATCCTTCCACCATACTATATTCCACATGAGCCAATAGGGCCAGAATAATATCACTGATTAAGTCTCTAGCTCATATAATTCTTAATTCACAATCTGTAACTCGTTGGACTCTCAAATTGTTTCTAAAACAATTTCACAAATAAATATATAATATATATTAATTTTGAAAAATATTTTCGCAAACATCCACTGACCAGTGATTTCTTCAAGTCCAACTCTATACAGATATACTGAATATACTGTCTCACAAAGAGACTGGTGGATTCCTTATTGAGCATTTACACAAACTCATTTATCATATACAATATCCAACGTTGTCTGGAATATTTGACCTAGAAAGATCATCACCAAATGATTCAGTCAAAGTACAAGTACACAACAAACAAACCTTCATAAACCTCTCAGGTCTAAGGATACAATAAACTAATTGTGTTGAATACCTTCTCTACATCAGTGATCACTTCCAGAAGGTATTCATATGCGATCTCGTTCAGTGTATGTACTCTTACAGTGCACTCACTCGTCTGATTAAGGTCCTACCCCAATGACGGAGTCCATCATCCTATTTGTAGACCTATTTGTACATAAACAGGTACCTCGGTCTAGAACAACGGTCAAGTGAACAAGGAACCGAAAAGCCATACTCCCCGTCTTTTGATTCATTAATCATCGACATGACTTTTCTACATGTCACAACATTATACCCAATAAGTAATAAATACATGTGTATATAAAATAAATAATTATCTCATAATTATTCTAATAATTGGTTTTTAGGGCATATTTTCAACAATACTACATCCAAACATGCTCTCCTTGGTCTAGTCCAGGGGGCTTGCAGTGAGCTTGGGGCTTACGGGATTAGAGTCAATTGCATATCCCCATTTGGTATTGGCACCCCTCTTTCATGTAATGCGTACAATTTGCAACCAAGCGAGGTTGAAGCCAATAGTTGTGCCTTGGCGAACTTGAAGGGCGTTGTGTTGAAGGCCAACCACATTGCGGAGGCTGCCTTGTTTTTTGCTTCTGATGAATCCGCTTACATCAGTGGCCACAACTTGGTCGTTGATGGAGGATTCACGGTGGTTAATCGCTTTTCAGGTATCTGAAAATTAACGTTTTGCTTCAGTTCAGGAGCCAATATTATATGTATGGTTGGCTTTCTCTTGTTGATTTTCTCCCTTTTTTTTTAATTGAAACCATAATTACTTTCTGAAGTCAAACCTTGTAACCAGCACTTCCCATGTGTTTTTTCCTTGTAATCTGCAATGCTATATTTTTTGTATTTTCCACGTCATAAATCCATCAGTCTTGTCTGCCTTTGTGAACGTGTTCAACCTCTTGTTCTGTTCAACCAACCCTTCTTCCAACTGCCTAGGGCTCACGGTACTAAGGCCCCTTAGGACTTTAATTGGAATTTAATCCTTTTGCATATAAATAGTCAGGTACTCCCCTTCATATTTTGACAAGCTTTAATTGCTCTTCTAATACTCAACTCTTCTTGAGATCTAACTTAGGCATCAGAGTCTTCGAATCCGACGCTGCCCCTCTTCTTGTTCCCTTTCAAGTCTGATCGGCTCCTGCTATTTGTGATTTTTCGCATCATCAATTAGTGACGTCTATGGGAATCTCTCGAGAAAAGCCACATTCAAACACTTTTACTTTCATCACACCAACTTTGAACCACCTCATTTGCATCATTCCTTCATCACAATGACTCCCCCTGGTGAAATACCAAACGGCGACCAGCCACTCACGGCCACAAACAAAGAACTCATCCCTAATAACAACATTGTGATAAAGCAGAGGTTGTCCCCAACAACAACGCATTGCTGGCCAACTTGGTCCAGACCGTGGAGAACCTTGCTTACCTGATCAGCACGATCCAGCAGGTCAAACCTCCCTTGTCCCCTCCACATTCTCATATCTCGTCCACAGGAAGGAACCGCAAACAACAAATCTACTCACCAATCTCCTCCTAAACAACATGAGACGAGTGGCTGGCAGACCACCTTCCATGAGCAGATCTGGCTTCTTCAACAGAAGTTGAACAAGGTTGAGAAACCTAAGGCCAACGATTCCTCCATCCTGGCAAACGTCGGATGTTCCCCGTTCACAACAAAGGTATTTGCATGCCCACTGCCTCCACGATTCTGACTACCCTAGATCGATTTGTTTGACGGCGCTGGTGATCCCTGCGACCACCTGGAGATCTTTCGTCTGCACATGCATGTCCAATCATATGCAGATCTCATTCTCTATCGTGCGTTCTCATTGACTCTCAAGGGATCAACACAACGCTAGTTCTCTAGTTTGTTGGCTGAAACCATTGACGACTTTGACACCCTCAGTGCTCAGTTCTTAAGCCACTTCATATCCAACCCCCGAATCAAACATCGTTCCTCTTACTTGTTCAGCGTCATGCAAAACTATAAGAAAAACATGGACTTCCTTATATAGCGCGATTCAATCGTGAGGCTATCACAGTCTCCTCGCCTACTGATGAGGTCAAGCTTATGGCGCTGGTCATAGGCCTCTTGCCAAGCGACTTCCTTAAAACCCTTATGAAGAAAGCTCCGACCAATTTTGTAGATGTCATATTTAAAGCGTAGAAACACATGGCCTTTGAAGACATGTTTGCCGCAAGGTTGCATGCAGCACCTCCCAACCAGCAAAGGGAAAAGAGAGGCCGCGACACCGACCGTGCTCCCTACCGAGATCAACGGCGATGAACTAACTGCCGCCTACCACGACACGTAAGATTCGAATAACCACCTCCTAGGCGGTGTCCCTTCACAGCTCTCAACGCTGCCCTAGGGAAATCCTGGTGCACATAAAACAGGATCCAAACGTCAAGTGGCCTTCAAAACTAAAAACTCCACCAGAAAAGAGGGACTGGAGCAGGTACTGCGAGTTTCACGAAGACCATAGACACAACAAAAATAGTTGCTTCAAACTTAAACAACAGATCGAGTTTTTATTACAGCAAGGAAAGTTGCGGCGGTTCATACAGGAACACGGTGCTCTCCCGCGGAACCGACCTCAGGCACATGCTCCACACCAAGACAGCCAACCTGCCATTGACAACTTGTCCGCACCAGAAAATTTACCCCCATCACCTAAAAGGGGAGAAGTTCTAACAATCATGGGGGGCTTAGCGTCAGCGACTCTAGCAGGAGGGCACAAAAGAATTATGTACGGCAAGCACAACATCAACAAGTCTTCATGGCAGAACAATACCCTAAGCGACCTCGCATGGAGGAAATTCTCATCACTTTCACATAAGCAGACGCAATAGGGATCATTCAACCCCACAACGATACTCTTGTTATCACGGTCATGATCTCTAACTTTCACATGATCTCTTTCATATATCATTTGACCCTAAATTTTTCCACTCCTATGGGGCTTGGTGTTGTCAAAGGAGATCAGGGAGTCGCTCGGGGTTGCTATTATTCTAAGTTAAAAGGTGAATCTTGTTGTGCAATGAAAAAGGCCAAAAACTCACCAACAATACTCCCACCAAACTTCCGCAAATAAAAACTGGCCTCGATTTGGACAACCAGGATCAAAAGAAAATGGCCTGAACCCCAAGTGACAGAAAATTTAAACGAGGTCGAAGTGGCACCAGGAAAGACGGTGCGCATCAGTACCGCACTGACCGGAATTCTACGCAACAGCCTAATCGAGTTTTTGATACAACATCACACTATATTTACATGGTCTCACTCCGACATTGAAGGAATTGACAAACATTAGCTCACATCAGCTGAGTATTTGGCCAGACGCCAAACCCATCCGAAAAAGAAGGAGGACCTTCGCCCCCAAGTATCTATCCGGATTGGCTTTCCAACATGGTCATGGTAAAGAAAGCTAATGGAAAGTGGCGGATGTGTGTGGACTGCAAAGACCTCAATCGATCATGCATATAGGACAGCTTCTCGTTGCCTCGCATTGACCTACTGGTCGATTCCACCGCCGAGCATGAGATGATGTTATTCCTAGATGTGTTTTCAGGGTACAACTACATACACATGGCAGCCGCTGACTAAGAGAAAACAACAACGTTTGTGCGAGTTCAACATCCTGTATACTATGGGTAGCAAGGCCTTACGAGGGGTCGAAGAGCGATATCCCCCATAGAAAAGTTAGCATTCGCTCTACATGTCACTGTTCGGAAGTTAAGACCCTATTTCCATGCTCACACGGTCGTGCTCCTCACTAACTTACCACTAAAGAAGACATTACAAAACCTCGAAACATCAGGATGATTGACACAATGGGCCATCGAATTGAGCAAGTTCAACATCCAGTACCAGCCTCGTACAGTAGCCCGGGGCAGGTCCTAGCAGATTTCGTGATTGAAATTGAAAACCCACAACCGGACCCTGAGAAGCTCACCGAAACAAATCCCCTCCGAGCAGAACACTTCTGGACTACCCACGTCGACGACTCTTCAAACAAGTGAGCTAGTGGTGCGGAATAGTACTAACCTTGCCCGACCGGAGACTTATCCAATATACCCTTTAGTTCAACTTCAAAGCCACTAATAATGAAGTTGAATACAAAGCTGTCTTGGAAGGTCTTAGCATTACGAAATTCTTGGGAGAAGACGGGATTGAACTCCGCAGTGATTCTCAGCAGGTAGTTGAACAGGTCAAAGGTGAATTCGTAGCAAAGAGGGACACTATGTTCAACTTTTGTTCTGAAACTCACACACCTGTTCAAATACTTCTCGATAGAGCAGATATCTTGAGAAGAAAAGTCCCTAGCAGATAGTCTAGCTCAGATGGCTTCCGATCCTGATAATGTGGAGAGTCATGTGGACGTCTCACTAAAACTCTTGGATAAACTCTCTATCTGCTTTGTACATGCGGTGTGGAAAATAACCTAGGAAAGATGGTGGGGCACGTCAATTGAACGTTTTTTCCATGCTGAAGCACTCCCGACTGACATGGCGGAGGCTCGAAAGATACGAATGAAGGCTGTTCGGTATACGGTGCAATTGAACGGGCTTTACAAACAAAATTTCTCAAGTCCCCTCCTTCGATGCCTAGCTCCCCTGAAGCAGATGATGTTCTCCACGAAATCCATGAAGGGATATGCAACAATCACTCAAGAGGACGATCATTGGCCAACAAAGTCATCCGATCAGGATAATATTTGTCGACTGTATTAAAAAACTCTATAAATAGGGTTAGAAGTTGTGATAAGTGTCAACGCAATGCAACAATTCAATGGTTGCCAGCATAAAATATATCGATTACTTCACCAAGTGGGTCGAAGCCCAACCTTTAGCACACATCACAGAAGAACAGATGTGAAAGTTTATGTGGCCATCCGTCATCTGTAGGTTCGGGATACCAGGGGTTCTAATCTATGATAACGGAAGGCAATTTGTCAACAATTGGTTCAAAGAATTATGCGAAGAGCTGGATATCCAGCACCATTTCTCATCCCCAGCTTACCTCCAGGCTAACGAGCAAGTAAAAGTTACAAACCAGACGATTGTCAACATGCTTGAAGCTAAGCTCGACAGTAGAAAAGGAGCATGAGCAGAAGAAACACCGTTCAACCTCGCTTACGGTACAGTCACCATGATCCTAGTAAAAATGGGTGTCCACACCTACAGGGTAAGCAATCACGATCCTAAACGAAATAATGATAACCTTAGCACCAACCTCGACTTACTAGAAGAAAAGAGGAATGAAGCTAGCATGCAGAACCACAACTACCAACGATGGGTTGAAAGGTACAATAGCACCCGAGTCAAAGCAAAAAGGTTTTTCGTAGGTGACCTGGTCCAGCGAGGGATGATGGCACCAAACGTCAACCCTACCGAAGGAAAGCTCCACACCAATTGGGAAGGACCTTATAGAGTCATAGAAACCACCCGACCAGGAACTTATAACTTGGAGGACATGTATGGAAAGTGCCTCCCACACCCGTCAAATACAGCTCACCTAAAACAATATCATCAGTAAGTGCATATTACAAAGTTACTTTACATTGAAATGGTCTACTTTGGTTTTTGTTGTCGTGAGACGTTATTAATAAAGAGCAAGTATCTTGTTCGCCATACCACTCTCTACGGAGTTATAATGTTACAGCGTTGTGTGCGCCCTTTATGTTACAGTGTTGAGTGCACTCTATGTTACCACGTTGTGTGCGTCCGTTATATTACAGTGTTGTGTGCACCCTATGTTACAACACTGTGTGCACCCTTTATGTTACAATGCTGAATGCGCCCTATGTTACAGCGTTGTGTGCGTCTGTTATGTTACAGTGTTGTCTGCACCCTATGATACAACGGTTGTGTGCGCTCGTTATGTTACAGTGCTGAGTGTACCCTATGTTACAGTTCCATGCGCACTGCCATGTTATAGCGTTGTGTTCACCCTATGTTACAGCGTTGTGTGCGCCCTTTATGTTACAGTGCTAAGTGCACCCTATGTTACAGTGTTGAGTGCACCCTATGCACAAATTTATTCACAACAAAGGGAGGAAAGTAGTACAAGATAGGACAGGAAAATATCTTTAAAAAGCAACAGATTTTGGCCGGTCAGCCTATCTATAAAAAAAAGTCTCCCCCCGATTGGCCTTGCAGTACATACAAAGATCATCGTCATAGTAATCTACTATAGCGTCGAGGTTGAATCCTACAACTGGAAAGATGTAGCAGTTGTTGTGGCATCCGAGCCAATCGTCTTCATGAAACTTCAGCTCTGACCTATCTTTCTAGGCCAAACTGAATTTCCTTATAATCGTCGCTCTTAGCCACACCATATCATCCTCCTCCTTCAGGGATTCTAGAAATCTCACGACCCGATCAACCTCGACAGAATCTAGGTGTGGGCTCGTCAGCAACTCCAGCATGCAAAATAGGTATGTCATCTTAGGGTTCCCTGCCTTCATGGCCTTTCCCACCAACTTTCGACCCCTTGAATCATCATCCTCCAAGAACATGACGTGAATGCCTCACAAGAAAAGTACAAATCTATCAATTTCATGTGAACTGGAGGTAAGATCAGGGAGTTTCTCACACGACATGCCCTGTAAACATCGCGATGATCCGACGCCTCATGTAGAACCTTGCATGTTCCCGAATGCTCAATAAGGGATACACCATGATCCCTTGCAACAACACCTTCGGCAGCACGGTGAGATGGTCTTCCATATGGAAGGATAAAGAAAGGAATCGAGGAGAAAAGAAAAGAACAGGAAGATTCGGATTAATGTGAAGACATGGTGACAATCGGAGAAGAAAAGACTGCAGAAGGTGTGCAAATGAGATGCGAGAATCAAGGATATATAGCAAACGTATCAATGACAGTTGAAGTGACTCTTCAGAAATAACTGTCTCGGGACGTTTCACGAAGCGGCTCAGACGCTTCGATATTAACTTCTGGCCTTCGAAGATATGTTAATCATTCCCATACAACCTCCAAATAGGAAGCTAAAGCAGTGCCTAGGGTTCGTGGTCATGAGCTGTGGATACGAATTCATACAATCGATTGATTTCACTAAAAGAAGGTGCGGTATTGTCTAGCCAAAAGCTCGAAATTACGCCAAAGTTATAGGAACACAAGACAACAACGAGCAGATCGTGACCAGCCCAACAATGTGATACGCAACAAGCAAGATGACATTGGAAATAGCAAAAGTACCAGAATTGACATCATTGTATTCACGCACGGTTATTGCAATATTCAAAGTAAAGATACAAAGGAACAGTCGTAAAAAGGAACGTACATCAGGATATTCAAAAATGCAACATATACTAGGCTGTTAACCTATACACAAAATAGCTCATTTCCTGATTAGCCCTACAGTACAAACAAAGCTCATAATCATAATAATCCACAGCAGGTCCACGGTTGAGCCCCCGCACCTCGGTGAGTCGACATCCGCAATGGCATCTAAGCCAACTATCCACCATTACATGCAGTCGCCAGTCGTCACTACACTCATGAATAAGCTACCGTACGACATGGTCCCTTACCCAGCCCATGTTCTCACTCTCCTACAAGGACCCAGGAGTTGAAAAATCCTCCCTACGTTGTTAGACTCCAATTCTACACCTCTCAACAATTCCAACATGCATAAGAGGTATTTCTCATTGGGGTTTCTAGCCTTCGCGGCCTTTTCCATCAATTTCAAGCTTCTGAAGTAATGGTTCTTTACGAACATTGTGCGAATGCCCTAAAAAAAATGTCGGGGTTGCAATAGACAAACAGCTAGTTCACGAATTTGGCCACCTCGAAAGGATAGACAACCAGGTTCGGCAGTTCCTCCATACGACAGTTCTGGAAAACATCGCCTCTATTTGAAGCCTCGCGAAGAGCCTTGTACGTCCCACGAAAACTCAGAATGGCGTTCACTATATTCTCGTCACAGTACGAGACGTAAGGGTCTCTCCATGGAATCCTCCTGGTCGCCTTGATAATGATGTCCTGCAGTAATACCTTAGGAAGGGTAGTTTGATGGTCTGCCATGAAAAAAAATGAAGAATGATAAAGAAAAAGAAATAAGAAATAAGAAACGAGAAAAAGTTAAGGAGTCTTAAAGATAAGACGCATAAGGGGTGTTGGCAGGTGAAGAAGTGATGAAATATCACATGTATAGAAGCCACAACTGTTGAAATAACCCTCGAAAAAGCAGTCAATTCAAACAGAAAGCTAGAACGCCACTTAATGCTAGAAATCATGGACGTCAGCGCCTGTAGACACGACAAACATAAATATGGAAAAAGCAGCACGCAAGTCACTGGTACCAACGGATCGAAATATCATGGCACAGTTTGAATTAGAATTACCAAGCGATCGATTACGGATCAGAAGATGCAGGCCAATAAAGAACTAACACCTTAGTCAAATTGTCCATAGCTGAAATCTCACCCGTATCACAAAAGGTCACACCAAGATTAAAACGGGTTGAACCAGGATCGCAGAGGGACTCTAGTCCCCGATGGGGCATGATTACCAGACCACAACATGCAACACCACAAGCAAAGTCACGCCACTCGAGTGAAGAAACAAAGAAGCACAATAAAATTCAGAAACTTAACAAGACTAATAAAACTGCAAAAAACATCTCAACAAAAGAGCAAACCTCAGTCCCAATGTCATAATAAAACACAGACCAACATTATTCCAAACTAAGAACAGAAAAAGGAATGCAACACAACAATGGTCGATCAATCTTCAGGGGCAGAAACAGCCTCAACAAGTGTCCCTGGAGAGTCGGTGTCGCCTGACCTTTGAGTCCCCTTCCCGATATCATCATCAAGGATAGAGGCGCTTGGTCAATAGAGACTAATGACGGATCAATGAGGGAAATCTCTAGAATGGGTGAGGGCGAGTTGACAGACATAGGAAGCGGGACAGCCCGCTGGTTCCTTCACCCTCAACCATAGCTTCAAGGTTAGATCCTCCCAATTCCACATCCGACACCCTTGCAGTCAAATGAGAGCCCACCTCAACACCGACCTCGTCGGCTTAGTCTTCAGCCTTTAAGTTCGATGAATTCACACTTGGAAACTTATCCCTAACTACCTCCACCAACGTGTCAAAGCCGGAATAGATGTCTGTTGACCACTCCGCTAGGAGATTTGACTCAGCAAGCATTAGCTCATGGCGTGATTGTCGCAGCTCGCGCTTGTAAGCTCACACATCAGCTTGAGCTTCCCGTAATTGCATATGCTATTTATCCCCTCTTGCAGAAGCACGTAGGCAATCCCATGTGGCGTCCTCTAGCAACGACTTCTCCATTGCTGCCTCATTGGCAAACTCCTTCAACCTTTTGTCCTCAGTTAGGCCCACTTCCCTTAATTGATCGACCTCAAGAAGGCTCGCCTTTAAATCTGCTTCTACTCTCATCCAATCCACTCGTTGTTGCGCCAACTCAATGGATAGATGTTCCTCCTTTGCAATGTCGGCCACGTGCTGGGACCTCAGCCCACCTACCTCCTATTGTAAGGCAGAAAAATTGCGCGCACACGACATCCCAATGCCCCGATCGTCGCCCTACTGTTTCCCAAGCAACTCATCGAGAACAGCGTGCTGTGATAGGATAAAAGCCCGCTTAGTTTGCAACCTAGTAGCAGATGTCCGAAAATCACTAACTAACCACTGAAGTAGCTGACTCACTATAGATATAAGTCCCAAAAACTCTAGCACCACTCTTTCCACTTGCCAAAGTACCTCCTTGATAAGATCAAGATCAACACCAGGAACTTCCTCCCCAACCCGCACCAAAAAGGTCACCTGCAACGGCGGCCGCATTGGACTCCCCACAAGCTGAATAGAAGGACCAGCTGCTCTGCTTTGGTTGTGCATAGATGTCATCGCGTCTTGCGGCTCAGAGAATGGACTCTTCTCAAGAGACGAGGGGGATGATCCACTAACATCACCATTATGCGCGCTGCTACGCTGCTCAGGAGATTGGCGAGCCTTTTTGCTTGCCCAGCGAATGAGAGGTTCCATATTCTCCTCTCTTCCTCCATCTCCTCCTCGTCAAATAACACAAGTCACCGCTTACTTTAGCGGGTTCGAGGCTTAAGGAATAAGGCACTAGCAAGAGCAAAAATCTCTTTTGCAACCTCCACACCGTCACTACTCGATGATGGCAACACGACCCTTTGACAAGCTGCAACAGACCTGGTCTCGTGGGCAGTAGCACAGACACAGTCTCACGTACAGTCGAGCTGGGAGACCGCGGACCAGAGCTAGTAGGTCTCAACCTCCTGATCGGAACAACATTGAGTGGCTTACCCCCTCTGGGCTTCAACATTTTACGCTCTGCCTTTTGTCTCTACACGAAGCTTATAGCACAAGACAAACTCTCGCCAGGCAGAAGGTCTCTCCTCTGAAAAAAATTTCTCCCACAGGGCGAAGAAACCCAATGCTAATCGCCAACTATTGGGGGCAGCTAGTCTGGACACAGAGAAAACCACTGAAATAGCTGCCTCATGTCCCTGGTCAGAAAGAATAGAGCCTTCACTTATAATACTTCTTCGAAAAAGGAGATCTCATCCCCATCGAGACACACCACCCTTTCCTTGTATTCCAGCGCCCTCACCACTATGGTGGGAGGAACATGGTATCTATGCTTTAACTCAGTTAAATGAGCCAGGGTACGATCAGATACCCATTGAGCCACAGGAATATTTCCCTTAGATGTAGGGTTATCTTCAGCACCCACAGCCCCAGAACCCAGACAAAGCCATCAAGCACGAACGCCTCGTGAGGAAACACAACAATGTCAAAGAACGAACGGTAAAGACAGATATCAAGCAACGCAGAAAGAAAGGAAAAACCCTACCATTATGACTTGCAAAGCACTCCAGTCAGTAAACATCTCCTCACTTGCCCATTCGCCTTTATTTCAAAAAAGAATCTAGTGGACCCAAACAAGTAGTGGACGCACAATTTATGACCCGTTAGCAGCAACTTTCCTGTCTCAAAAGCATTCCAAGTGATGGGCCGAAGCCAAATAAGAATCCAAAGACACGAAGGGCCTGATTAAAACTGACTGACTCTCGTCGCTCAGGCCGCCCACACCATAAACCCCATATATCCTAAAACCCACCGATCAACGGAGCACTCATGGGATCAGACAGACTTCGCACCCTCTGGTCCAAGATCCATAAGGTAAAGTTCCCTTCATATGCCAGGAACCTACAGCTCCACCCCAATAAGCCATGATAACAGTCGATTCGTACAACCCCGGCTGGCTTAATTTTGTTTAAAGAATGGGACTACTGATGGGTTATGATATGACCGGGCCATCCCATCAGAAAAACACTAGCCCAGTTGTAGTCCCGCTCAAGTCCATAAGCTCCTTCAAAGCCCAGGCCCACACGCACATGGATTTGACTCCCATGTTTTCCCGCCCGGATATTCAAGGAGTCTTAAGGCTGATGGTACAAAGGCCTCCTTAGGACTCTAATCAAACTCTAATCCCTCCGTAAATAAATATCTAGCTACTTCCCTTCATATTTTGACAAGCTTTAATTGCTCTTTTAATACTCAACTCTTCCTGATATCTGACTTAGGCATCGGAGTCTCCAAATCCGACGCTGCCCCTCTTCTTCTCCAAATCCGGTACGTGACTTTTTGACATACAACTTTACATTTATATCATTAACGTTGAGTCAAGTAACAAAAGGAGTTAGAGGCATGAATATAAAATTGCATGTCAAAAAAAAAAGTAATCCATTTTTTGTCTAAGTTGACGAAAATTTAGTGGTATGGTGTAATGTGACGGATTCCAAAATTAGGAGCAAGTGTATTTATCTCTTAAAAAAATAAGATTTGTAACCTCCTAAGATTTAAGTTGTCACACACCTCATGTTTGAGGAAAGTTATGAAATTTAACCACTAACCTGTACGTTCCTTATAAGTAGTCAATCCTTGTTGAGAAGAGAAAGTAAGATGCTTTTCGAAGTAAAATTTTGGAGGTATCCTGCAGCTTGAGAAGTGGTAGCTTGTCACCAAATCAATCACCATATACTAAGGACTTAGGGAAGAAGAATATTTTTAAATTGCAATTGCGAGAATGCAAGTTCATCCAAAACACCCAAAAAGTTCAATTTGTGTCCAAATTCGATGTTACCAGCTAGACATACATGTTGAGTTCTTAATAATGTCTCATTTGCTCACAAGGTCTTGTAATTAGGGAACCACAAGAGCATTTGATTGAATACAATATGCAATTTGTGAGGGAATATATACACTTCTTCTCCTTCTAAAATAGATGTCGTTCTCAAGGCACTATTGACTACACCAGCAACCCAAAGGCACATATAATTAAAGAAAGGCAGACATGTGATAAAATATTATAGGAGACTTTAATGATTGTTGGATAGTTATAGAATTTTTATAAAACAAATTGTAAAAACATAAAGAAAGTGTGTGTGTGTTGAAGACATTTTAACCGGCCTATCACAAGAATATACTGGACCAAAAGCCCGAGGGAGCTAGACTCAAAGTCCAGTACTTGGGATGGGTTGAAAGGTCCAAAATCTCCTTCCTTTTGCAAGCAAAATAACACACTAGAACTCAAAGTCTTTCCCATATGGGAATTTCTTCAATGCCATTGTCAGTCCTTATCATATCTTTTCTTTTCTCAGTTCTTGTTTTTAGTGAGAGAGTTTTAGAGAGAGAACTGCGTACCTTTTTCTCCTTCATTAATATGTAATTAAAAAAACAAAGAATTTACGGATTCATTGTAATGTGGATGATTATTTAACCTTCTAACCTTTTGAGTTTTCCCACATCTTTATCTCTGCAAATACATCTTGGATTTATATGATGCACTTTAAAAATAAAAGATTCGTGTAACTTGATGTTCGGAGAGAAACAATGGTGTTAGTATTTGACTGTTGGGCGTAATTTTGTGTCAAATACTAAATTCAAATTGAGTTGTATTTTGAATTTAGTTAAATTGTTCAAGCAAAATTTAAAAAGATAAAGACATCAACAATATAAAGAGTTGGAACCAAAGAAGCTAGTACCCAAGTATTCCATTGTGTTTAAGGCCTCTTCTAAGAGCATGGAAGGGAAATTCGGGAATCGAACAAACTCTTTTAACTGTGGGTTAGTCCTGACTGCTTGGGCTTGCTATATTTAGAGCCCACGGCCCAGTGAACCGCAAATCTTAAAAGTCTTCGCCGTTGTCTTCTTTGTTTACTCTTAATGGCAAGTTTGCAGGTCAAAGTTGCACAAATGAAAGGTCCACATAGCGCCAAGTCAGAGAATAAAGAACACCCAAAATTTCCAGAATTTTCAAAAATTTGTGCATTGTTCAGTCCTTTGGTCCCATTTGGTGTTCTTGGATCAATAGATCAAGTGTTGTTCTCGGGCCTTTTGACTTGATTTGTGTGAGACCCCGACTTAGAGACTAGTAGCATCACTTAGTTTAGGTCTTCTTCGATGTCAATTTGAACATTTAAATCTTACTTTTTAACTCTTTAAGGTCTGTACTATTATGAATATTTGGGAAAATAAATGTATGGTTGACTTGATTTAAAATTTATATCTAAGGTGAAATTTTCCTCTAGTATCTTTTTGTGCATTTTTAGTTATAATTTAAATGTTATATTGTTTGCGAGTTTTAATAGTGTAAGATTTCATTATTTGGGATTAATTATGCTAGTCATTTTTGTATGTTTAACTATATCCACCTAAATGGCAATTCTTAGAAGAAATTGAGTTAGGAGCCTTGATTTTTGGAATTGTACGTTGTTTGAAGTAATAATGAAAGGGAGTCACGTGTATGGTATGAAGTGGTAAGTGAAAATAAGGTAAATAGGGGAAAATCAACTGCAAGCTTCACCCAATGGGGGAGGCTATATTAACAAAGTTATGGGGGCAAGATGGACGTTTTTCCCCCACATCTCTATTTCACGTAGAACTCTCCTCTTCCTTCTTCATTCGGCTGCTGCTCACACGACACTACTCTCACATTCACTCACACACACAAGTGGAGGAAAGCACCGACACAGCAAAAGAAGAAGAGAGGAAGAAGAAGGCCGAGAAGAAGAAGAGGAAGAAGAAGAAGGAAGAGAAGAGAGGGAGAAGATGGGAGAAAGGTAAGTCCTAGAGGTCATTTGGCAATGGGGGAAAATTTTTCCCATGAGCCCTTCTCCCTACACCATATTCCTTATCTGTTTTCACCTCCCTTTCCTAACATGGTGACTTGTTTTAGGCGTCTATTTTCCATCAAAATCCATTGCCAAGCGAATCTAGAGTTAAGGGGAAGTGAAAATCCTAATTTGAAATTATAGAAACCGAAAGCTTTGTGTAGAAATTTCTGTTATTTGCTTGCATGTTGAATTTGAGTACTGATGAGTTGGGAATGAAAGGTAGACATGCAAACTGATCTAGGGTATTGAATGGAGGAGAAGAAGTTATGTTGGGTTGCAAATGGAAGGTTGTTGATGATCGGTTATGGCTGACCGAACCTTGCACACCATGTCTTTTGTCTTGTGGCTTATTGTATTAGATTCACCTCTAGGTTGCATGCATGTTAGTTTTAATTAGAGAACTAAGCTTCAAGTGTTGAACCCTTAAGAATCCATAGGGATACACGGTCAGATTTGAGAAAATGTTCAAGAGAAACATTGTTGTGTAGCATAGGTGTTTGATGGAAATCCTAAGAGAAAAAGTAATGCATTGGCATTGGCCTGGTGAAGAGAGAATCATGGTACTGCTGTAAATTATGATTTGGAACCATTAAGGTGGAAGATTTTCATGTGATTAGTTTCTGTTATGAGGTGTTGTCATTTGATATTTGAATGAGTTGAAGTGCAAATAATCTGAAGAGAGTGAAGGTCAGAATTGCTTATCTACCTTCACTGA
Source organism: Myrica gale (assembly GCA_963930655.1). Classification (NCBI taxonomy): domain Eukaryota; kingdom Viridiplantae; phylum Streptophyta; class Magnoliopsida; order Fagales; family Myricaceae; genus Myrica; species Myrica gale. Next base: position 14,265,525 of record OZ005614.1, read on the forward strand.
TTCCCTGTTATTTCAGCACCTCCTTAGGGGTCTAAAGAGGTTCTTGAGTGTTGGTTATGATGCTTGAAGAGACTATAGTTGCTGCTGTTAATGAATATAGCTGGTTGAAAAGGAAACATCCTTGTCGTTGTTGTTGCATATATAGAGGTTAGACCTAATCCATTATGAGCTATTGTTGTTGTTGGAGAACCCGTAGCATTGATAAGTTTGGCCTATTATGTTGGAGATCATTGGGAATTATAGAGAAGGCTTGTTAAACTAGTTGCTGAAAACCAGTTGCTGAAATTAGCTTCTGCAGATCACAAGGTTCGAATTAGGAGTGACCTTTGATGCTATTTTTCTTATTCCTTGATCTTAAGATAAATCTATGTTATAGGCCTATGAAATACGAAGATTTTAAGCCATATCTAGGGTGATTCCGATAAGTATTGGATGAGTTATACATTGTTCAAGGTCCAGACGTCAAGCTGCCAGCAACCTTGCACGTCTAGAACTCCGGCTCATTTCAAATACCCTTTAAGTGATCAGTTTAAGTCCAAGTTTTATGAATCTGGTCTTGAAATTTAAGTTTGTGAAAGAAGAACATTTAAAGGTAATTTTCGTGTGATTTAGAGATGTAATGCATAAGATATGGTGTTTTGAAAGTGGAAGGCCGAGCTGGAGGCAGCAACAGTGTTACCCTAGGAATTTCATCTAATATGAAGTGTTTTTGAAAATGCATAGTAATTCCAATGTTTGTGATTTTTATCTTCAAGATTGAACTATGAAATAATAATAGTTTAAAATAAATTTCATGTAATTCGAAGCCATGTTTTTGAAGTTATGAATTTTGAAGCTGGAGATGTCGGGGCTGTCCGTTTGGACGTCCTCAGCAGCTTGCATTTTCGAGTAAATCTTTCGAGTGGCAAACGAGCTCCAAATTACCTGGAATTTTAATATGTTATGAAAAATAGTGTAAGGATCAGCTTGGCATCCAAGTCTTATGGCTTCAGCAAACTTAAGATAGAACTTCACATCGTAGGATCACCATTTAGCAGTTAAGAAACGGGTGATTTTGTATGATGTGCTGAATTTAATTGAATGATTATTCTCTACATCTAGTAAACCTCTAAATGACATTAGTATGACTCATTTGTAGGCAAGGTGCCACCGTAAGCTCAAGTGGACGAAGGTAAGTGGAAAATTATGTTGTTCTGAAAACTGAAATGATACACATCATGTATATTTATCATCAAGCACGACATGAGCACATCATTAGCATTTGCATTTATTTTTCTCATATGGATGAAAGAGAATTTTATGCAAATGAAAGTACAATTTATGCTACGTTATGATAAGTTATGGGGCTAAATAGGATGGTCGGTACTGTACCTAAGTATGATAGGTGCATCCACTCCGAAGGACGAATGCGAGAATGATGGATGACTCCTAAGGGCACCCACTCTGAAGGACGAATGCGAGAAGGATGGGTAGTCCTTTAGGTATGTGCAACCATACTGAAGGACGAATGCGAGAAGGTGTGGACCTCTAAGGGTCGTGTCTAGCCATCAGGCCTGGGGCCACATCAAGGGCTAGCTCGACCAAATGACATATTTCCAAGGGAAAGAGGGATGGTTCCGAAGGGAACGCACAACCTTGACTTCAGCGGTAAATGAAGCGATAGAAGGAGCCCAAATAATGATGAAGAGATTCTTTAAGTTAAATTTCAAGTGCAAGAGTTGCATACATGAACATCTATTCATTCTGACATATTTTACCTGTCATCCATGATCATGTCATGCATAACCCTTACTGAGTCATTCGACTCACAGAATTTAAATTGTATCATTCCAGACAATATTTCAGGTGAGGAAAATCATGAAGAGGATCTAGAACCCGAGGTGGGGGGTTGACAAGGGTACCCTCCCTAACTTGCAATTCGTGTATATGTTGAGTTATTTTATAGAGGACTGACATGAACCTCTAATGTGTGGTGGTCTAGGTCTGTCCAGTCTTCGAGACTTGAGTATCCAAAACAACTAATATTTTGGGACTATGATGTAATTATACCTTATGGCTGAATGGAATTTTAAATGTCTTCCTATGTGTGTTGTTTGAAGGTGTGTTCTTACATTCGGTAGAGCATTGAGGGTTCGCATGTCAACTGTTAAATTTCTGAATAATATTTTCATGAACTAAAGAAATTCTTATTTTCTGAATATAGTAATAGACAGAATAATCTTAAAAAAATTCTGCTTCAAGTTTTTAGTAAATGCGCTGAAGCGTTCATTGTTTGGAATGCTCGCTGCTGTCATCAGCCTCTTCGGGCTAGCCTTTGAGGTGTGACAATTTGGTTGTCCGGATCACTGGATCATGCGGTTGTTCTAGGGTCTTTGGCTCGAAATTTTGTGTTTGGGCCTCTGGCCCATTTTATCTGTTGTAAAAGGGCTTTAAGCCTATTGGGTCTTGTAGATAGTCGTCTGGGCCCTTCCGTGTATTACACCTACTATACTCCCCCTTTATGGAAAAAATCCTTATTGCCTAGAAAAGAAAAGAAAAAACATAAAAAAATTGAGAGAAAATGGGGGTGCCGACCAAGGGTTTCTGTCTCAGATTTTCGTGACAACTACCCTGCTTATTGTATTGAATGGATTATACGACACATTTGATTGATCTGAATTGGTTGATCAATAGAACCCTACTCCAAAAAGGTTTTAAAGTGACTCAAGTATATGCTTACAACAAAGAGAGAGAGAGAGAGAGAGAGAGAGAGAGGGAAAGAAAAAAACTTGGGACATTTGATGGTTTGGTACCAGTCCTTTTTTCCTCGCAGCCCGGACCAGCCATTCTTCTTCAATTAGAAACTTCGTGCAAGCTGCCAACTCCCTGCCCTGTGCATATTGTATATACGAGTGCATAAGGCTTAAAATTGAGGACCGACTTCAAGATAACTTCAGGAGAGGAAAAAAATTCTAAAACAAGAGCTTTCGAGAGAAGCAATAGGATTCCTCCTCAGGTCTATTAGAAAACTGATCCATCTTAGCCTTTGACGGGAGGCAATTCCAAGCTACTTTCCAAAGGAACAATTTAAGCCTATCTTGCATAGGAATACGCCAGAGCAATTTCCATTCCTCTTCTGACAATATACTCAATGAAATGGTCAGGGGAGTGATAAGACTATGGGTAGATTTGAGAGAAAATCGCCCATGAACCTCAGGGGTCCAGATAAGAGAATCAGCTTGACTATTCCGAGGCACATGGACATTTAAGATTGCTTCATCCTCTGCTACAAACAAGTATCGAATTAGATTAGTATTCAAAGCTCTAGAAAATGGCATTATCAATTAATCTATCATGGTCTCCTCATCGGTTAGAATATATTTCAAACAAGGTAAAGGGTAGTGAGGGGTAGGCTAAGGAAGCCACTGATCATGCCACATCCGCACCTGAGTTCTAGAACCAATTTGAAAGAAAAATTCTCTTTTTAAAATAGGAGCCACACGAGTAATACCTTTCCAAAATCAAGAATCGCCATTTGAAGCTTTTGCATCCCAGACAAAGGATCCTTGAGATAGTTAGCACGGATGATTTGCAGCCAAAGTTTTTCAAGGTTAGTTTGAATCTACATGAGCTTTAAGGCCAATCCACCCTCAACTTTAGGATGGCACAAGGAAGCCCACGATTTAAGGCAAATATGATGCTGAGAGTCTGAAAACCCCCACCAAAATCTCATCATCATGGAGTCCATTTTAGAACATATAGACTTTGGGAGAAGATAATTTGCCCTCGTATAGGTAGGTAAGGCAGCGGCCACAGAATGAATAAGGACCAACCTTCCAGCTTGAGATAGAGTTTTCAGTTACCAGCCCTCTAAACGCTGTTTGACTCTATCACAGATGGACGAGAACTAGCGATGCTTATTTCGGCCCAAAACCGTAGGAATACCCAAGTGCTTATCAACGTACTCTTTCCGCGGGAGATTAATGGAACATATTGCAAGATTATTATCATGTCGTACATTTTGACTAAAGGAAATTGAGGATTTTTGGGGATTCAACCTCTGTCCCGACCAATTGCCATACCTCTGGAGGCACTCCGAAATAATTCTTGCTTCTTCTCTAGATGCTTTGCAAAAAATTAAAAGATCGTCAGAAAAAGGAGATGTATTATAGGAGGAATCCCCTACCAAGTTGAAGGCCATGGAGACGATTGGCTTGCTCCTCTCGGATAAGCATGTGGGAGAAAACTTCAGACCCAATTATAAATAAGAGGGGAGATAAAGGATCTCCTTGACGAAGACCATGAGTAAGCTTAAAAAGTCCTGTGGGGGACCTGTTCAACAGAATGGAATAGGAAACTATTGATATACATTGGGAAATCTAGTGCATAAATCTCTCATGAAACCCGAAGCATTTTAAGGCAGTTATGATAAGATTCCAATACATCTTGTTGTAAGATTTTTCAATATCAACCCGGATTGCCATATATTGGCGTCCCTTGCGCTTACTATGAAGCATATGGAATACCATGTGAGTAAGTATATAATTATCTTGAATCAACCGCCCTTGCACAAAGGCAGGCTGAAGAGGAGAAATAATATTAGCAAGCACCAAACACACTCTTTTAGCCAAAATTTTAGCAATTAACTTATAAGAAACATTGCATAGGCCAATGGGTCTGTAATGAGAAATAATAGAAGGACAATCAATTTTGGAATTAAGATTATACCAATGATTGATCGTAGAAGACATAAAACCATGACAGAAAAAAGATTTAACCATCGCTGTCACTTCCAGCCCAACTATAGTCTAATAGTGCTTGTAGAAAAGTCTAGTCAAGCTATCAGGACCTGAACTTTTATTAGGCCTAATGTCACGAATGCCCTCTAATATTTCCGTATATGAAGTAATGGAACATAGGATGACATTGTCCTCTAAAGAGATAGTCGGGCTGATTAAGTGGTCCAAATTTGGAGGGATGATTGGGTCAGAAGAGGAGAAAATTGGTTTAAAGTGCTGCACAATGTGCGGCCCAATCTCAGGGCGAGAAGATATCCATATTCCATCGCCATCCTTGAGGAATTCGATTGCATTTCTGCACCTGCGAATAATGGTATACAAGTGAAAGTGTTTAGTATTAAAATCAGTAGTCATGAGCCATTCTTTCTGAGCCTTCAACTTCCAAAATAGTTCTTCAGAGCAAAGCTCTTCATCAAGGGCCAATTTGCAGTTTCTCTCTTGAGAACTAGAAGCCAATGGCGGGTCCATCTCTTGTAAATTAGCAAGATGGAGCTGGAGATTTTTAATACGGTCTTGAATAAAACCAAAATGAGACTTGTTCCAAGCTTTCAATGCTAGTTTAATAGCTTTGATCCTTTTACAGACCAGAAAAGCAAGAGAGCCACAGATATGGAAAAACCAACTACTTTGACCACATTTTCACAAGAACTATCATGGATCCACATTGATTCAAACCGAAAAGGTTTGGGATGGGAGAATGCATCACCATCGGTATCCAACAAAATAGGCACATGATCCGAGGATGATCTAATAAGATGAGTAACACGGCTACGGGGGAACAAAGATTGTCACTCCCCATTTGCAATAGCGCAATCAAGTCGCTCACATATATTGGCTTGCCCCTCCCAATTGTTTGACCAACTAAATTTTTGACCTTTAAAGCCCAAATCAATGAGCCCACAAGTATCCATCAAATGTTGAAAATGATTGTGAAATGTCGATGCAGAATGCCAACCCTTGCATTTTTCAAAGCTATTCAAAATACAATTAAAATCACCAATACACAGCTAGGGACCAGTAAAAATATTAGCCAAATTATGGAGAAATTGCCAAAAATATCTTTTTTTATGCCAATCCGTAGGGACATAAATCCCAAATAAGAGCCAAGGAGTGTTAGAAGGAACCCAGTAAACCAACAAAGAAATTACATTTTCATTAATGCTCATGTAACACCCCTCTCTTGTTTGGTCCACTTGTTTAATATATATTTTGGAGGTATAATATATATAAGTTTTGACCCACTTATTTGATATAGTTCTATATAAGTATAAGGTATAATATTTATAATTATGCCCACGTGACATTCTTGTGTTTACTTTTAATGGGTCTGATACGGTAGATGTAACACCCCTCTCTTGTTGGTCCACTTGTCTATGTATACGATATAAGTTCTTTTTATTGCACTTACATGTACACAAGATATAGGGTCTGGCAGGGCAAGTGCTAGAGTGCCCGGGGAGTATTGAGCCCGGGGTCATTGAGGATTTAGCCCGGGGAAATTGAGGGGTAATGGAGTGGTATAGTGATATTGAGTGCACGGGGAAAATTCTCGGGGTAACTACGAACCAAAGTCACTGGGTGCCTGGGAACTAACTTCCCGGGCTGACTAAGAGCAGCACACCCGGGTGTGCTGAACCTTGCATGCTTGGGAGCTTTGAGACTCAAGCACTGCTCATGAGCTTTGAGACCCGAGCACTGCTCAGGAGTTTTGAGGTCGATATCAGTCTCCCGGGGGCTGAGAGTAGACCCCCGGGATGACCAAGATCTGTGTGCTCGGGGGCACTGAGCCCTGTGTACCCGGGGGTACTGAGCTCTGGTGCCCGGGGGTACTGAGCCCTGAGGCCCGGGAGTAATGAGTCCCAGTGCAGGCCTGAGAACAGGTCGGACGGGTGAGCTACAAATTGCCCAGGATGGCTGGGATAAATACCCGGGGTATTTGGTTGGATGCCCTGTATGCCCGGGAATATTGTGATGTAGGTGCTATTTTATGCACATGACGTACTTAGTTTTTCATGTCATTGTTCCACGTGTTTTAACCGTATGGTGTGCAGTAAATGCACTTTTATCCGAATATTAAATTCCAACTTGTCACTAGATACGTGATATATGGGGAGGTTAGGTGGCTGCTTCTGAATATATACAACTTGATTTGCAAAATCTCTTTCTAATGATTGTCTAGACCTAGCTTAGGATGTAAACTGGTCAGGGGGAATTCACAGTTAGTTAATAGTTATTCTGCTTATATCGTCAACACAAATAGACTAAAAGAGAAACTTATTAGATTAAAACTAAAAACTGATAACGATATAAGGAGAGAAACCATTTGACCAAAGGAGAAAAGGGAGGAGAGACGGAAGGAAAAAGGGAAGAGACCAAGGGACCTAGAGAGAGCAAGAGGTGTCTTAAACAGGGGTATTGGGGTGTTCGGTTATGGATAAAAGGAAGAGATCACAGTAGACAAAATAAGTTCTCATGAGCAAGTTGTAAAAGCTTGTATAATTACTCTTATGTTGTTAGGACGTGTGCTGAAAACAAAACCAAACAAAAACATGCAAATGAGTTATAAAGAGAAAGGGCCAAAAGATTTTATGGACCACCTGGGGATCCTTGAATCTTTTAATAGCTGGACCTTAAGGGCTTTAGAAACAACCAACTAAACCGTATAAGTTATTGGACCTGCCTATTATAGCATGTTGCGTTTATAGCATTTCAGTTCACTTATATGTTTACTGCTCTCCATATCATCATATCTAAAGCAAGTTGACATACATTGATAAATTATAACACGCGAGAAAGCATATGAAAAGGAAAGGGAAAAAATTGGGAGGCCTTTTTAGTGAAAAACACTTGCTGTCCAAAACGTCCCCATGAACTCCTTGGATTTTTGGACTGGAAATTTGTGGACTTGTAGTATATGATTACAGTAGGTCTCAGTAAAAATTTTAGGGCAATCAGAGGTCGGGAAAAGGTCAAAAATGTCCATGGAGGTTTCAAGGACAATTCCACATTTCACACTAAACGTTAATGTAAAAAGGTCTCATATGGAAAAATAACTTTATACCAGTGTAGAGCATGAAAAATAGATTTGGAAGCCCAAATTTGAGCCCAAAACGAGTAGAAATAGGGGCTCAAAACACAAAGCTCGTTTAGTGGCCTAACTGGATTTTAGGCCCGTAAACCCTAAATAAGCCCGGAATATTTTACAACTTTGGGGATAGACCGGGTAGGGTCTAAGAAGGCCCAAAAATCCTTCATTGAATGATATAGGGTGGATTTTTTAATTCTTTTTAATTTCCTTGTGCATTTTATTGATGAACAGGTATGACTTGTATGTGTATGAAATCCATTACTCATCTTTGTTTACGTGATTATTAATAATGCATATGAACATGTCGCATCATCATGTCATGGGTCATTATATGGGTGTGGAAAATATAATAACGAAAAAACATAAATGAAACTCATACCCAGAGGTGGTCCGATGACAGGGTGACAGTATCGATCACAACAGTGAGATAGTGCAAGTCACCACTAAAAGGAGGGGTTGGTATCCCTGGCGTGAAACAATATACGCTTGACAGGGTCCTGGTGCCGGGGCACGGGACAGTCCCAGATGAGAGGAGGGATGCCCAACCCGAATTCTGTAGGGTGAAACAGAGACAAAAGGACACCTCTGATGACCAGAAAAGGATAGAAAGAAAGAAAGTTAAACGACCGAGAAACAGATGCATCATTTTGCATTGCATCATACTGCATTAAATGGTTTATTATGAGCTCTGACTTCTGATGGATCATTCACTGCTACTGTTATTTCTGTCTTATCTTCACACGTATCATGTCCTTTTTCCCCCTTACTGAGTCAGTAGGACTCACCCCTTTTTTATTGTTGTAAATTTTTGTATGTACTTCTGTGGGCCTCTGTCTTACAAGATGTTGACCTTCTCGAGCGAGCAGATCCTAGATGTGGATCCCTATATCTTAGTGATAACCATCTGGACCTTTGTTACCAATTCTTATGAGGTAATCGTGGGGTACGGTCCCCAATGGTACCTCAAGGACCCACATGTGTCCCCTTTAGTTGAGGACTTTGGGTGATCAATATTTACCCGACCCTCCTACTCATTGACCCTCCTCCACCGGTGCTGCCGGTAAAGGGCACCAGGGAATGAAATTATTGACCTCACTTCCGATACTGAGTGAGTGCGGAGTAGACGATCGGGTTGGGTTATGTGGCTTTTTGTTAGTTGGGAGATTAGCCGTGTTACGGATATGTATAGGATAAAAAGTTTTAGACATCCTTCCGTTGTTATGTATTCTTATTTTTCCTTTTTCCTTTTGTATTCTCATGAAGGAGTTTGCTATTGTACAGTGCTATAATAGAAATTATGTATTTATCTTTTCGAGCTTTTCTCTTTTTCTGTTTTTCTTTTCCTTACGCCAAAAAGAAAATTTTAACCTTCACTCTCTTACATTGTTTTGAATTTATCATAAGCATATCTCCGTAAATTGCTTCATTTTTATTTCTTCAAGTCAAAACTTTTAATGATTTTTTTATGTCGCTTTTTGTTAAACCCCTGAAACTATTAATTTTCCTTCCTTAATATACTTATGAATTTAACATAAACGTTTCTGTTAAGATTTTCAAAGCCAATTATCAGACCTTAAAATAATTAGTTCGTGTCGTAATCTCTGCTTGTGTCCATTTCATTGCTATAGGAGAGCCTAGGGGGTAAGTAGTGGCACGGGGCGTGACAACTCACAACTTCAACATCCAAATCCAAACACCAAGCAAAAGTAAACCTCATTTACTACCTACAAGAGGATGAAACACATAATGATAAAAGTCAATACAGTGCATAACAAACCTACATTGGAAGACTTGGTTTCAACCAAGCACAAAACGTCCGGATTATAATTTCTCACGAGATTCTGGATGGTGCAAACTGTCGTAGATCTACAAAGCCCACGACAGTTCCAGTAGATACCAATCATGGCGAAGGAGGCGGCCCCCCTCCTCAGCCATTTTAGATTTCCCAGGGATAAGATCCTCAATTTAAGATTCTACAGACTCTATAAGTCGTATGAGTTCTTTTTGCATTCGACAATAGCCTTATGTTTCCGGACATGAATCTTCTTTCTTTGCATTTTTAAGTCGGCTAGCACTACATCCCTATCATCAAAATGGTCCTAATCCTTTTCCAGACAATCAAAAGAGTTCGGGCTAGAGTGGAAGAAAATACCAGATGGAGAGGAAGTTTTTTTTTCCCGCACTTTGGTCTCCTCTTCTTGAAATAATTTGCATTTTCCTTTCTCCAACGGGAGTTTTAAAACGTTGTTGATCTGGGCTATCTGCAGAGCAAGAAAAAATGATAATTGGGCTCTTCACAGTAGGCCTACAGTGAACGAGAGGCAGCTCTAGGCCTCTGGGCCCCTTTTTTGCTCCAAGTATCTAGAAATCGATTTGTCCGTTGAAAGCTCCACGTCCAGACGGTGCAGTTGTTGCATCAGTTATGTCAAAATCTCAGCAGCTCCTTCAGGAATTGTCTGAGGTTTTAATGAAGCATGGTCAGATGTCTCAATCGTAGCCTCCTTCTCAAACTTGGACAAGCCGGTAACATTTAATAAAGGGACAAGTGTCGCATTGATAGAAAGAGATTGCTAGTCTCGAACAGTGGACCCACCGTCTTCCTCCTTGGATGTCGGTACAGACGATGGAGGCTGAGAGGAACTTGAAACTTGAAAATTTTCCTCCATGGCTTTAATCATGATAATGCAGCAAGATGGGGTATTTCAGACTTGGTTTTCAGGAGTGGTCGTACTGATTAATTTATTTTGCTGAATGTATACTCTTGTTGACTTCTGTTTTGGCATTTGGTTCTTTTTCTGTATTGAACCTGGCTAGGTGCTTTTGTTAGTTTTGTTTGGTTGGCTTGTTCTTGTGCACCATACCTGTGGTGGGGTTGTTCCCGTGTATCTTATATTTGTCAATACAAGATGTTACTCAATTACCCAAAACAAAAAATCGGGTTAGTGCGCATAAGAGGTCCCACCCCTAATAAGTCACCTGCAGATGCTCTATTGCGACCCTGCTTTTGAATATGTCCAATGAAACCACAGCTCTAGCAAAAATCTGCAAGCTTCTCGTACCTAAACTGCACCCATAGAGGTTTTTACTGTCGAGGAGGAATGGGAAAGCCTCCAACCAGAGGTTTGTTGAGTTGAGTTATACTCTAATTCGAAGGAAAGGTTTACCGTCTTGGACCTTGTACTCCAACTTATCGATTTCCAGAAGTTTCCCCAGCCTAAATCCCATGAGTTGAATAGAACTAGCATTTACCCGATTCAATGGGAGACCATGCACTTGAATCCACATGCCTTCAGAGAAGAAGTCTACCTCCAAAAGGGTAAGCACAACGCTCCAAGGTTTAACCACCATGAAATGGCCCCGAACATTCCATGGGTTTTGAGTCAAAACTTTCTCCTAGTCCTCCATTGCAGAAAACTTGAATAAGATATTAGGTTTCATTTTTTTTTTTGGATAAGTTAGAAGTAGAATTGATCCAAAAAAAGTACAAAGGGAGCAAGGCTCCAAAAGAGCTCAAAGGAGCTAGTACAAGGGCCAAAGGCCAATCAAGTTACAACAGCAGAATAACAAAGAGGACAAACAGAGGACATGCAAGATCAACTTCTCCTCGATTTCAACAACGTTTGCGGTAGACTCCAAGTTGAGATACAAGCAGAGTTCAGGCTTGTGCGGGAGAAGCCTGATAAGAGGCAAAGCTTTCCCTGTATCAGCCCCTCAACTTCTTTATACACGTGAATAAGTCTATGTGCCTTACCACCAAAAATTCTGGAATTACGTTCCTTCCAAAGAACATAAACTAACGAAGCAAGTAAGAGTTTCCTAACAGTGTTGCTAAGGGACTTGGAATGCCAATCATTAGCCGCCCAACAAATGAGGTCAGTCCACCGCATAGAGGCTCGCTGAATAAATCATGTCTCCCAAAAGGTACCATATGCGCTTGGAGAATACACATTCAAAATAAAGATGGTCAAGGTCTTCAGCAGCATTACAGCATAACATGCACCTCTCAGCAAGCTCGACCCCCATTCTCCTCAACCTTTGTTGGGTCAACAGTCAGTCCTGAATTGCAAGCTACAGGATGAATGAGTGTCTTGGGATTCGGCCTGTGAACCAAATCGAAGAGTGCCAAGGAACTTCAAGTTTCCTTGGTCTAAGCTGGTTGTAAGCACTCTGAACAGTGAAGATGCCATAAGTCTCTCATTTCCATTTGGTTATGTTTCCCTCTTGCACAAAACCTTCTCTGATCTCCTGTCTCAAGCCCAAAATTTTCCTCCAGCTCCAAGGGCAGTCCCCTGGAACTCCTAAGTTCCAGAAGTTTCGATTTTAATCCTATTGCAATATATCCAATTAACCCAAGGAGAATCTGTGGGAGAGGATATAATATGCCAAACATGCTTTGACATAGATGTTTTGTTCCAAGATTCGAGATTAATAATATCCAGGCCACCCTCGGTTGAAGGGAGACAAACATCTTGCCATGCAATTTTAGCACCGCCCTTAGAGTCAATGTTTCCATTCCATAGAAAGGTTCTGGGGAGATTATCCACTTGACATAAGACGCTTTTGGGGAGAATGAAGAAGGCAGCCCAATAGGATTGAATAGCCACGAGAACGGACTTAATAAGTTGCAATCTACCTGTATAAGACAAAAAATTTTAGTCCAACTTCTGATTCTCGTAGTGATGCGCTACACCAATGTTTGACAGTCACCCTTCTTGAGTCTCGAGAAGATCAAGGGTACCCCAAGGTATTTGGTGGGGAGAGAACCATGCTGGTAGCCTAAAAGCTCAGTGATCAGATGCAAGTCATAAGGAGGAATACCACAAGCAAAGAGGCTGCTCTTACGAGGATTTTCTTGGAGGCCAAACATGGCAGCAAAAAGGTCAATGCCCTCTTTAACAGTAGCCACAACACTGGGAACACCCTTACAAAAAATAAGATCATCCGCGAAATATATGTGCGTGATTTTTTGCTTCTTGCACTTCGGATGATACTGAAAATAATGGTTGGTGGCTACATTATTCAAGATACTAGAGAAGGCTTCCATAACTGAGGTAAACAAATAGGGAGACATCGGGTCCCCTTGTCGAAGTCCCCTGCAGCTGGGAAAGAAACCAGCAAGTTCGCCATTAACATTGATGGAGAAGCTAGGAGTAGTGACACATTATAAAATCCAGCTAGTGGTTCTAGAAGGAAAATGCATCACCCTGAGAATCTCAGCCAAAAAATGCCATCTGACTATATCAAAAGCCTTGAGGAGGTCAACTTTCAGGGCACAGCGAGCTGAGCCATAGAGAACTCTCGAATAAATGACCAAGTTGCTTTCATGGTGGCCATCACCACACTAGGAGCAGAAGTGCGATTGGCATGAATCTTCCCCCACAATCGCAGCAGTATCCATGTCTTCTTCATTCGATGCTGGATTAAGCAGTGTGAAACTCATCCCACCTACCCCAAGTGGGAATGGATTATGTGCAAAGTGTGTTTGTGCTAAGGGTGCAAAGACACTGTTTAGATTTTAAAATACGAACCACACCTTTTCAGGAAATGGTCATTCATTAAATAAAGTGAGGACACAAAGGGCTTAAAGCTCGGCTTGGCTTACTACGAGCCGATTTTTTTTTTTGCCTAACTTTTTTCTTGCACATATCCAGCAACGCACCTCCCAATTTTCATTTTTGCCCTCTTATCTTAGTCCCTTAATTTCTCTTCTTCTTCCGCACCGCACCACACCTCCCTCTTCTTTCTCCTATTACCCATTTTTTTCTTTCTCCTTGCTGCTACTCCTTCCCTTGCTGGACCGAATCTTAGCAAAAGACAAATGAAAAATTTGGAATTAAGTTTCTGTTTTCCCTATCTCTATTTCGTGCTTGAGTGTATTGCTCCTCTGTAATCTGCTGATCCAGGATTTTGGCTAATCGTCAATCAGTTGCTTGTTCCAAGGAGCGGAAGAGGCAATACACTGCAGACTTAGAACACAAGGCACAAACTCTACAGATAAAGAACATTACATTGTCTAATGAGGTTGCAAAGTTAACAGGTTTAGAGTGACATTTATAATATGGTCTTTGTGAGTTATATACGCCTAGAAGAGTCCTCTTTCTATTACGAAGTTTAGAGTGACAACAAGAATAGAAGAGAAGAAAGAAAAAGAGGGAGGAAGAGAAAGGGACCAGAGAGAGAGAGGGGGGAAAGAAAAAAAAAGCTATTGTTCTTTTTGGGAAGACACAGGGAGAGACGGGAGAAACGTTGAGAAAAAGTTAGGAAAAAAATTGGCTTGAAGCCGAGCCGCCATTTTGTCAAAAGTGTCCATCAAATAACGTGTTTAAATCTTAACTGTTGGATGTTCTTTTTAAAATCTGAACCGTGTCTTTGCAACCCTTAGTACAAACTCTCCTTGCACCGTATCCATTCCCACCCCAAGTTTCTAATTTTGGAAGAAAGATCATCCACGTCCGTTGCTAGATGCCATAAAAGTGGTAAAGAAGTAGGAAACTAACTCGGTTAAATCCACGACCAAACCAGATCAAACCCTAAGTCTCACAACTAGGGTAAACACACCAAGAAAACCTCAAACTTCACAAGGAAGTACGGTGATACAAGCTTTGAAGAAATTGTACGGAGAGAAAACCATAACCAAGCCATCAATTTTGATTTCGCTTCTCTTAATCTACCATCACAGTTGGTCGGGGACAAGTGATAACCCAAATGAGTACAGCACTACCCAAACAGTTTTCGTTTGAGCCAAAACAAGATTGATTAGCCCACTTTTGAAGTTAGCCCTCTTTAATTCAGCAAAAAAAAAAAGTTAGCCCTCTTTCTTTATCAAACTTCGTCGCCGACCAAACGTCAACATCCCTGCATTAATAATTAACCCTTTTATAAACGTGAATGCAGTATGACCTCAACCAGACAGTCAAAACTAACAGTCTTGTATCAAACTATCAACTACAGCTCCACTAAGTAAACGGGTTCTAGATCTTCTACAGAGGATTGCTATCATCACAATACATTCCTAGGGCTTCCTAGATGATACTGGTAAGCATTCGTCTTCTTCATGGGGGCAGGCCTCACAGTGACTCAAAATTGGTAAGAGCATAAGTGAGGGCCATGGGACTACAAGTGTACTGGTATGACTTTGTCTGTTTTGGCATTGTTTTCTTTTCCTTCTGTGGTGCCTTATGGGTGATATGGAGGAAGGAAGGCAGCTCAAGATGGGAGGATAACACCATTTATGAGAGCCTTCTAGTGGCTAGACCAGACACTGATGTCTATGTGAATGCACTGCCGAGGGGTCATGTGAGTACCTCCCAGTTATGGACCAGTTGTTGGCGAGGGGTTCACCCTGGATGGCTCTTGGCCACGCGTTTCATATCCTGTGTGAGCATGGCCGGATTCCTGACCTGGGATGTTGCGGCTTATGATGCATCCGTCTTTCTCTACTACACCGAGTAAGACTTTCCTTTTGCTGACACTTGAAGTGTGCAAATTTTATTTATGTACTTTTTGACCAATTTTTTTTATAACTTGCTATTGCCGTTTCTCAGACCTTCCTAAATATATGCATTGTCTCTTGAGATTATAAATAGCCTCTCTCGTTTGGCTAATTTGGAGATATTCATATCTAATTCTCTCTTAAATGTGCTTATGCCACAACTTCTAATTGGGAAATGTAAGGAACCTCGTCAAATGCCGCATAGAAACACATCCATCCCTAACCAACGAACGACTGAGTGATTGAGTTCTGAACCTTATTGTAAACAGATAATAGGGTCCTGTACTTAAATATCTGTCGTAAGTTGCAATCAAACTAGTTCACGATTACCATAACTTGCTGAGATTTAAATGGCAATCACCAGTAATGAAGCCCCTATTAAGGAGAAAACTTCCCGCCTATTCAAGTTTTCGCGGGGCATCCAATTGCAGAAAAATGAGAAATCAGGAAAGAAGTGAGATGAAAAGCCTCTACCACAGTCAGAAAGCCGCTAATGGATGAGGAAAACCATGTACCACTAATAAAGTGCCTAGATGCAACATTTAGCGCAATGCTGTTGAAGTCGCCCTTTCTGGACTGCAACAGGTTTTAAAAGGGTCTTCAACAGTCTCCTTGCCTGTGACAGTTCCAGAGGAACTGTTATTGACAGGCACTTTAATGTTGCTTCTCTGACAACTTCGAACTTTTTTTGTTTTTTGGGCACGCACATTCAGCTTCAAACTCTCCTAAAACTTTGGATGATCCCGTTTCGATCCTCTTTGTCCTTCCAACTCAGTCTCTATGTGTGGCCCCCAACAATTTGACGTTTTCCAGTCTCAGGAATGACAATGAAGATGGTTTTCGATACTAGCTCTAATTGTAAGTGCCAATATGTACTCTAATCATCGAGACAGCTATGTTAGCTTAACTACTTATCATCAAAAGACTGCAAACAAAGCCAGCGTATAGAAATGATAATGGGAGTCCACATTTGAGAAACCTCAATCCTCTGTTCCTCTCATTTTTTACGGCTGCTTTTGTGTTCCTTGGCTAAGATGCTGAATGACATTCAGGCCTTACATTAAACCCTCTTTTTCCTCTGTTTTACATACTGCAATCACTCTTCATATTTCAAATTCTACCCTCCATTTTTCTGTTGACAAAAGATTCGAAAAGTTTACCTTGAAGCTTATCTGTCAGATTTTGAAGAAATTCAAAAGAGTTATAGACCTCAGTGTTTGTCTAAACATCATATCTCTTACGGGTACTGGAAGCGTTTGAAACTTTACGAGTCATGACATCTAAAGCTGCTTCTAAGTTGATGTAATTGTTCTGCAGGTGGACATTTGCATTAGTTATGGTCTACTTTGCGGTATGTCAATCACCATATTCCTAGATATTTTTCATATTCTTCAGCTCACAGTTTCTATTGGTTTCTGCCTCTTCCCAAAGCTCTGGGAAATTGGCGGTTGGGAAATTTGTGAAAGAAATAGAAGCAACATAGTTTATATCAAACAGTCCTGCTTTACACTCTACCATACGATTATCTGTGCAGCTTGGGACCATTGTATCTGCATATGGCTGTTGGCTATCCTCACAAAAACCTGCGTTTGAAAATGGGGCAAGGGCCGATTCCCAGAGAAGGGATTTGGAAGAGAGTAGATCCACAAACTCTAATGCTTACAGGGAAATAGAGATTAAGGGTACCATCAAGTTGCAAAGCCGCTATGCTGAAGAGGAGATTCAGCAAAGAGCAGGATTTTGGGGATATCTAATGCAAGTGGCATATCAGGTTAGTCCATCCATGCCTCGACTCTCTGCCCTTTTCTGAAACTGTTGCCTTATTCCTATAGCATATTGAATTCTTGTTCATTTTTGTATTGACAAAATTATGTGTCAAAATATGTCCTTATCGAGTTATTCACCCCCTCTAGGTGTAGTTAGGGTCTAAATTAGGTTTTCCATTAATGAATATGTTATTAACCATATCATTTGAAACAGACTTGCGGTGGTGCTGTTATCATTACAGACGTTGTGTTTTGGTGTGTTATTGTCCCCTTTTTATCAAATGCACATCTTTACCTAAACGTGGTGAGCTTCCACCTTCTGAAAGCTTTCTATCATACGAAGAAATGTTTGGAAGGCTTATTCTAATTCACTCAATCTAGCACCAAAAGTAGAATAAATTTGTCCTCACTGATTTACTATTGCTTTATGTTTGGCAGCTGATGGGTTTCATGCACACCCTGAATGCGGTTTTCCTTCTTCTGGATACCTCACTTAATAGCCTTGTAAGTGTCACATAGTAATATGTGGAAAAGTATGTCGATTTCTGTTGTAACTCCTGTACATGGTTCCTTGCGATAGTATGCTCTTTTAAGTGTGAGAAAAGAAACAGATACAGACAGATATGTACTAGTGTATGTGAGCAGCGTACATCATGGTAAATGTGAACTGATTGGATAGGATTTCCCGATCAGTACTATTTTCAGGTAGAGTGCATAGAAGATTACCGCCATTGAACTTGTTCTAAATACGCCCTACTCCACCTTGTTTTTTCAGCCATTCCCTTGGTTCCGGGCTGCATATTTTGTGATCTGGAGCTGTGTCTATGTTACTGTCCAATGGATACTTCACGCCTGCGGTCTGTCATGGTATGGATAATTTACTACGTCACCTTTTTCTTTGCCATTTTCAACCAGTGAAATACTTTCTATCGTCTGATGTTTTGGTGGAAGAGCTTGTTAACTTATCTTGATTCTCTCTCAGGTGGCCGTATCCTTTCCTCGACCTAGAGACTCCCTGGGCTCCTTTATGGTATAATTTTGCTACCATTTTCATCAATCTTATTTCACCTTCAGTTAGAAAGAATGTAATCAATGTTTTTAATTCGCAGGTACTTTTGCATGGCTGTTCTTCACATCCCCTGTTATGGGACATTTGCACTACTCATAAAAGCGAAAAATTCAATTCTCCCCAGACTGTTTCCCCATGCTTTCATTAGGTCATGTTAGTTTCTTGTGGTCCTCATAATGGTTTCCCATTGGAAGTAGTTCTCCTTTTTATGTTATGCTTGTGTATCGAAGGAGGGGATGGTCAGATCCAACCCCTGTATAAATGGTGGTTCCTACATATTGTTGGACATATACCGTTGAACCAATGCTCAAGCTCTACAGCAAGAATGAAGCTATCTCCTTTACTCTTTTGTTTTTAAGTTACCTCCTTGGCTCCTTCTTCTTTCGATTGCCGGCCTTCTTTTCGAGCTGAAGGTGGATTTTTGAGCCAGAATTTCTTATTGATTGGCAAAGCAAATTAATGTGAATCGTGATAGATGTGATCTCTCCTCAAGGAGTGGGATCATCCTCGTCCTCTGTTTTGGTTTGACTGAATGACACAGATTTACGGAAAAACTTGAGTTATTGTTTTGGATCGAAGGTTTGGAGGTCTTATGTTAGCGAGCACAAACACCAGTTTATAACATAGGTTCTTGTCCGTCCACCAGGGCAAAACCATTTTTCTTTCACCGGCCCAAACCAAGTTCTCTGGCCTCCGGCAGCAGAAAACGAGATGAGATAATGTCTTCAAATTGCTTGCTAATCTCTCTTCCATTCTGCCGTCACCGTTTGGGAAGGTAGAAGTTTTGCCTGTCTAGATGAATATGTAGACATTTCTAATCCCAGAATAGAACGGAAAGAATAAAACAAACAGCTCGGACGTCGGATGACATGATTCCTGAGGTCATAAACTAACTCTAGACCCCTTAAAAGAAAGTAAAAATTAAACAAAAAACCCCCAAAAAAAGCTATTTCTGCCCCAAATGGAATTGCAATGGGATATTTGGTTAGTTGGTTTGGTGAAGCCAGCTAAGACAAACGAAATTGAAGGAATTGCTAATACCAGATGTATCAATCCAAAAAAATTTGTTAGTTATGTCTTAGCTATGATCTAATTGAAATCCCGGGAACCAATCACCAAATTCAGTTTTACCTCATCCATGCATCTCCATCGCAGTGATGAGTGACCTTCTCCTCCCACCCACCCCCTTAATTGCCACATATTCCAACGTAAAAGAAACTTGACATTACCGTGTTAAGATTTTTTTTTTTTTACCGTGTTAAGTATTCAATCATAATTATAGGCTGTGATTGCGTCAAATATTTCACAAAATATTTCACCAACCCCCAATAAAATATTACAATATAATCTCTCTTCTATCAAAAAATATAAAAAATGATCTCTCTACACTTTTTCACTAAACTCAATACCAACACTAAACTCAATACCAAAAATTTTACAACACAAACAAATTAATCTCCTATAGGACAATTCGCAGCAAAAATTAAAAACTTGGACCGCCAAGTTAATGCTGTGACGCGCAATGCCAGAAAAATGAAAATATTGAGTTGGCCTTCGGGATTGCAACAGGTTCCTTGACCCAAAGCGTGCATGTTAGTGTCGTTTTTAACTGTCATTCGCTTTGCACGTCTCTTTCAACTTCTTCACTTCTACATAACTACACAGGTTCTTGATTGACTTTTAGCCTACCCCTTGTCTCGTGTCTCGATTTTTTGTTTTCCTGGCGTTGAATTTCTCTGGAAATGTCAATCTCGGACGGCAACGAAGGATTCGGGTACTGGGTTCGATGGCAAGTGCCTGTTTGTGCTCTGATCATCGCTCTCCCAGCTGTTTTAGCACTGAGATTTATCAGAAAATTGAAAGCTGAGCCTCCCAATTCCAATGACTTGTGGACTCCGTGCTGGAGAAACCTTAATCCTCTATGGCTTCTCATCTACAGAGCTGCCGCATTCGTTTGCTTGGCTTGGCTACTATACCAAATGGTTGCCTCAGTTGGAGCTTTTGCCTTCTACTTCTACACACAGTAAGATCACATCCTCATTCTCTGACATTAACCCCTCAGTTTCTTTTGATTCTTGTATGTCGATTAGGTTTCCAAGAAGTTGATTAAGCCACTTCGTTTATGGTTGTTGAGATTACAGGATTCTAGAAATTTTAAGTTTTCTCCTGAACAAGGGATTTAGAACTTTTGATCTTGGTTACTTTTTCTTAATAATTAAAGCAATTTAATTCTCCATTTTTTTTTTGTTGAATTGATATGTAGGTGGACTTTTGCACTAGTTACGGTCTATTTCGCGGTATGTCTTATACTGAGGATTTCTATTTTTAGTTCCTGTCCTAAATGTTTTTGGGAGTAGAAATCAAATAAAAAACCATGCCCATATTGCAGCAGCTTTGGTTTTACACATAGTTAATTTGTTTCTGTAGCTTGGGACCATTGTATCTGCATACGGATGTCAGTTATCCGCCGAGAAACCTACTTCCGAAAAAGTTAAGGGTACTGGTAACTTGAAAAGCCACTATGCTCAAGAGGAGATCCAGCAATTAAGATTTTGGGGTTATCTTATGCAAACTACATATCTGGTTAGTCCAGCTTCTTCTCTTGAAACTAAAGACAAGACTGCTATAAGGAGCTGAATTGATTGGTCTCTGTTTAGTTCCTGGATATCTTGTTGGAATAGTTTGAAATCCTTTTAGCTCCTCTACTCTGCGGCCTCCAGTCCTGCCCGAAAAAGTTTGCCAACCAATTTGCATTAGTTATTCCTAAGTGTGATATTATTTCTTCTAGACAGTACTTTACTCATATGGCTAATAACCAATGGATTTCTGATCGTAAAAGTGCTATTAAGCTTCTGTGTCAATCTTCGTGTTTCCTGAGTCATGCCTATTGGCAAAAATAGCTTCATTCCTTTAAATCTTTTACCAGTTCCTTGTTCAGCAGTGTGATTTTTCAAGTTTTTATTTGAGCCTAATATTCTACATCAACAGACTTGTGCCGGTGCTGTTATGCTAACGGACCTTGTATTTTGGTGTATTCTTCTGCCATTTCTCTTGGGTGAGCAATTTAGCCTAACCCTGGTGAGTTTCCACTTGTAGCTAATATTCAAACTTTATCTTTCTATGATGAAAGTGTGTATAAATTATTAAAATCTCTCTTGTTTACCCTTCCTCTACTCATAATTCTTCATCCATTCCTCATAATATCTAGAGATCAAACTATAGGAACCGTAGTTCTTTCCTCTGGGTTGCTCAGCTAAAAGTTGCACATATACCATTATGGGAAAATCAATTGGAGCAATACTGATGGTTATCTTGCATGTTGGGTTTCTAAGGGTCCCAATGTATCAGTATGTTTGTGGGGTGAAGTAAAGAAAAGGAGCACCATTAGTTGTCCCAAACAATTCTTCATAACTTGTATAGTTTTTGGTATGACAAAATTATAATTTTGGAAACAAACAAAGGTTTGAGTTGAAAATTTTCAGTATGGCATCTGGGTCAGAATTCTCTCAGATAGTCGGCCTGCATCATATTGATCAAACTACAGTTGCTTCCCAAATTCCTGGAAATGCAATTTTCAGCCCCCTTAGCATATTATTATGAAAAGGGAAAATGGCTTTTTCAGCTTGCTGCTTTCTTTCTCGCCTCCAAGAGGCAAAGGGAGCCTGACTTTCTGTTTCCAAGCCTGGCATGAAGTGAAGGGATTGGATTTTACCTATGATCAGATTAGTGGGCAATGTAGTTTACTTTTTTCAAGGTAAGGATGTATTCTTGGAGGCAGCAGTGCCATAAATCCCTGCTTTTACAGCAGAATAGACCAGGAATTGTATCAGAAATCGAGTATCAATTGGGACTTGAGGGTTGAGAGTTGTGAACAAGTCGTACAAGTGGGTTGATAAGGCAGTTGTGTTTAGTCCAGAGCTTAGGAACTGGCAATCATCAGGGAGATGGGTTGTTGGAGGCTGAGGTACATTGTAACAATGATACAAGTAATGTTGAATGTTTTGCATTATTCACTGCTGCCAACCAGATTGTGTCAGTGGTATGTGATAGATACTGATCTATCTTGACCCTAATTTTTATACTTTTTACCTTAAGAAAATGAGGCTCAACAAAAGATTCAGCTGACAAATGTTTCTTCTAGGTTTCTCCTTCCTTAAAAGACTTACCTAAGAGTCGTCTGGATTCTACAGTCAAAAACCTGCCATTACCTTTCGTGCACTTGTCTATGCACAGGTCTTCATTGTCTGTTCTTCATATGGGATAGAATGACCAAATATTCAATGCTGTCCTTTGGTTGGTTACATTTTTCTGTTGGCCTTGTTTCTTCATAGAAGTATCTTCTTCAGAGGAGGACGTAACTGACTACCTGATTTTTAGTTCTTTTGAAGTACATAATGTGCCATATCGACAAGCCTTTGTCTTCTTCACTTACTATTTGCAGTCATCTGATATTGCCGTCATCGTGGATTATTTAAGCTTGCCAGACGATGCAGAGTGCATAGTTTGGATGTTCCTCTCCACCGTCTTCCTATTTTAAAACTATTGATTATCTTAAGTGCTGTGAATTTGAACTCCAACTTGCAGCTTGTATGGGTTAGTGCATATTTGTGCTTGAGTGCATGCACTATTGGGTACATGGTGGGAACTGGTTGCTTGTGTACATGGTACTATGGGATACCTATATTCATTTTTGCTAAAGATCTTCGATAGAAGTGTATAAACGGTGTCTTTGTCTGTCAATATTTTTGTTATGTTTATAAGAAGCCGGGAGCAAGTTGCTTTTTCCAGAAATACAATGCATCCAGCCATCTTGTTCTAATCCTCTCAGGAAGCTT
This sequence comes from Myrica gale, assembly GCA_963930655.1. NCBI lineage: Eukaryota > Viridiplantae > Streptophyta > Magnoliopsida > Fagales > Myricaceae > Myrica > Myrica gale. The sequence goes on from OZ005614.1 coordinate 14,288,553, forward strand.
GACACAAGTGAATGGTTAGTATTCTACTCACAGTTTATATGTTCTTTTTTCCTTTGCAGTTGATAGGCTGTTTGCATAGCTTGAATGCTGTTTTCCTTCTTCTGGATGCAGCTCTCAATAACCTTGTAAGTATTACGCCATTTCAACGTGGAAAGCCAATTTGTAGGAATGAACTGTGGAAGCTCTTTATATCTTGTATCGATCCTACTAAAATTGCCCCGGTAGAATAGCGATCACCGGCTTTTGAGTCGTCGGCAAAGCAAACAGCTTGCCTCCGGTTTCCATTTTCGTGCTCGTAGTTTAAAAACCATAGTTATACTATATTCTCTTTGCTAAGGTCTCAGATAGATGGCTACCATTACATAGCCAGAACTTGCTGCATAGAAACAGAGGATCCTTAAAACACCCGACTCTAATCTGAGGCCAAAGTATTGACGATGCCATTTCCAAACGTTTTTTTTTTCCAGCCATTTCCTTGGTTCGGGTTTGCATATTTTGTGCTGTGGAGCTGCCTCTATGTTTCTTTCCAGTGGGTCCTTCACGCGTGTGGTTTTACATGGTATGCATACTTCTGCTATTTGTCCTCTCTCCAGTGTTTGTGTTGGACGTAAGAGTAAATTCCTTCCAATATCTGAGATATTGGCTCTAGAGCTGATAACCTGTTTTGAATGTTTCCCAGGTGGCCATATCCTTTCCTTGAGCTTCGTACACCATGGGCTCCAGTTTGGTACTGTCTCTGCATCATTCTTCTTCACAGATTAAGATCATCTATAATTTCATGTTGAATTATATTATTCAATTTAGAGAAAGATAGACACAATAGATAGATATTACCATTTAATGCAGTCCATGTAAAGTTTCGAACAGCATAGACTCTAAATGAGTTTCGTCATTGTATATATCTCTCTTCAAATTACATGGTACAATTCAAGCAGAAAATTACAAAGAGTCCTGATCCTGTTTTCACCTCAATCATGCCTAAGATAAAACCAAAGTTTCTTTTGATTTGCAGGTATCTTTGCTTGGCTCTGGTTCACATACCCTGTTACGCGATATATGCAGTGCTTATAAAGATGAAACATTCAGTTCTCCCCGGATTGTTTCCTCGTGCTTTTGTTCTAAGGTCGCATTAGCTTATTGTTCTGTGAAACAGTCTTATTAGAGGTGGCAGTGATTCTGATCATATGCTTGTATACATGGCCCATGACATCATAAACACTTGCGGATTTTGAATATTTCCAGCAATGCCAAGCTTTTCTCTGGCATTCTACCAGCAAAACTTCAAATCCCATAGTCTGAAGTGGAGCAGTTTTATCTTTCCCGTGAGCTTAATTGGTCATAACTACAGACATTCAGCATTAATCCATGTTCTTCAACCTTTCTTCAAATTGAAAGGAATCAGAACCAGGTTATGGTGCGTTTTAACGAATTACCCAAAATTCATAAATCACGAAGATCTGCATCTTGATTTTCTGCCGACTGATGCAGAGTGAGACACGGAGAACTAGACTGACTCTGGGGCCTTCCCAGCTAGGGTTTGAGGAGAAGTTTGGGCATGGGAGGGGAATTGTATGGTGCGTTTTTGGGATCAGTGTTTTATTTTGTGGCCTTACGATACCAGTTAACAACCACTACTCGATAGTTCCAGCAAAAAATGCTCATAATCCGTCTTATTAAAATGTGGTCAACTATTCGACGCATTTGGTTCGAAGGCTCCGTCAAATACAAAGTCGCTACTGCATAGTTTGAAAAGGGGGAGACTCCGAAGGAAAGGATGTCCCGAATTTAGAACGACCGTTTAATTGAAGTTCAGCTGCTTTTGTTTTTTTGTCTGGTAGTCTCTGCTAGGGCTAATCAGTACCACTGGTAAAATTCAATGTCATCGGTATCCGGCCTAATCGGTACCGGTGGCCTATTTTTAATGAAATCCAGTGGTTTTCCTAGTTTTCGGGTATTGAGAAATCAGAGTTTTAATTTTTAATTTTTTTATATTAAAAAGACTTAGTTAAATTTTAAACCTAAAACCTCTCCCCCTCAATTTTAGTCTTCAATTCACCCCCACCTCCTCAACGTCGACAACCTCTCTCTCCCTTCCCCTCCATCTCCTATCGCCCCCTCACCCTTCGCTGACCACCATGCCAGTGGCGCCTCCCTTCACCGACCATTGCAAGTACTCTTTTCTTCTCCTTTTCCCTCACGTTAAATTTTTCCTATTTGTTTGCAATTTTTAGGGTTCGATAATCTATTATCCTCTCCCTCACGTTTTGAATCATTACTCTCTAGATTGGTTGCTTGGTTATTCGTTTGAATCATCTTCTCATCCCTTACCATATATTACCCATATATGCATTTTTTTGTGTGTCGTGTGATTGAATTTTGTGTTTTGATGGAATGGTTCATTTTTTTTCTAATTATTGTTGGTTTGGGTTTCTTTATGTTCCTTTCCATGTTTTTTGATACTAAGTTTGAATATTCTTGAGCATGTTCTACTTGTGAGTAGTGGCTAACCTGCGAATAAATCTGCGAAACATACATACTTATTCACGTTCTTCTCTTTGTGATGTATCTTCCTAGCGAACGCAAATTGTTCTCATTGAACTCCTTAAATGGTACGAAATTCATTTTTTTTCTTACTGTGGTCTGTTCGATAAGAACGGGAAGCTTCTAGGTTCTTCTAGTAACCCAATACAGATTTGGAAAGACGGCAACTGCATTTAGTAGCGCTACTGAAGAATTGAAATTCATTGACACTTGCGTAAATTGCTAATGCCTTAGGAGAATACAGGTGTTGAGCAAAGCAATGGGTGTTTATCAAGTATGGGATTGAGATTTGTGTTTGGGACCTGGTAGTATTTGATGGTCTTCTTACAATATGTGATTTTTGTTTTGACTTTAGATTCTCATCTTAACTTTTAAGATGTTCTTTAATTTTATTGATTTTGAATTTTATTGATATGTGATCAATGAACCAAAAGAAAAAAAAAGAAAAAAAATACATTGAGTCAAGTGAGTAAAATGCTAAAAAAATGGTTAAATATGAATGCAGGTTAACCGGAAACCGTCGCCGCTAAAGGTCAGTTTTTGCCTTTAAATGATGTAAGTGTAGGTGACCAATATTTAAAAACTGGCCTTTTCCGGTGTAGGTACCGATTTTTGCCAAAATCGACACCTACATTGGGGTTGAACAGCCCTAGTCTCTGCCATAATAAAAGTTAATGAGCTTTAAATCGTCTGTGCAAATCCGTCTATAGGTTCCACTTGACTTGATACTTTTTTTTTTCATTAGCGAATTATTAATAGGCCAAAATCGGCAACTACATCGGGGTTGAACAGCCCTAGTCTCTGCCATAATGAAAGTTACTGAGCTGTAAATCATCTGTGCAAATCTGTCTATAGGTTCCACTTGAATTGATACTTTTTTTTCTCATCAGCAAATTATTAATAATCGCTTGGTCTCATAGCCTATGTTTGTTTTCATGTTTTGAAAATGTTTTCTTATTTTAAAACATATTTTTCACCCAAACATGCTTTTTAACACCAAAAAGTATTTCCAATCCCTAATAAAAAGTTTTATTTAATTATTTTTCTCTCTCTCTATGAAAAAATAATATAAATAATCTCTCTCACACAAACGGTTCTCCAAACATATATTGAGTATGTTTGTTGTTAGGGCCAAAAATTTTAACCTATTTTTATTTTAAAAAGAAAACCCATCAAATCATCTTTATAGTTTTTCACACTAATACTTTTTTATTAAAAAAAATTCATTAAATTATTTCTCAGTACACTTTTTTCTTAAACTCCTATAAAAATCAATATACAACCAAAATATCTTAAAATTTTCACCACTTTTTCATAAATGTTTATGAAAATTAATTTCTCTAAAATTTCTACTAATTAATTGAAATATGAAAATTCTGAAATTGTCTAACATCATAAACTTACATCAAAATGTTAAAAAGAGGTTAAATTATTAAAGTCTTTACATATGACCCAAAAATTATTAAAATGTATCAACATTCGCTGTCATATGATTCTACCGTTGACATATGTAAAAAAATAAAAGTGGTATATAATATGAATGGTTTCATCATACAATAGTATAAAAATGGATGAATTTTAATAATTTTGAAAGTTTGATTTTTTTTTTTTGGTTATAGTTTAAAGTTTAAAAGCGAATATCCTTTATAATATTTGGATTAGGTACATGAAGCGCAAAAGCTAAAGTGGGATGTGGATTAGGTGAGGCTGCCAATCAATTTACCAAGTCACCATCGTGTTTTGAAAGATAAGCCATAACCAACTGTAGTTTTCTTTTGGACTTTTGTTTCTCTGCGATTTTCTTTTAGAATAGGCTTAATATTCTCATGAGTCCCTCCACTATAGTCTATTCTCTAACTAGTCCTTATATATTTTTTTTATCTTAAAAGGGTCCCTGAAAATAACCCACCTTCCCGGTCAGATTTTTTGGTCCACTATAGGACGGAAAATTCTTACGTGACAATCTCTTCCTCCACTGTACTCCACGTCATACTTCACCTTCCATCGTCATTTTACCCCTCTCACTATCGTTTAAAAACTTGATACTCTTCCTGAGTTCTTCTCAGATTCATCTGTGAAGAATCTGACGGCTCATAATTTATTTTATAAGTGGACTTTACACACTCAGAAATTTTGTACCGTCAAGTTCTTTCCACCTGAAAACGAGAAGAATCCAAAAAATACATAAAGCATTTATCTTTACAAACGCCACATCCCCTCGAAACAAAGCCACGTCCCCTGCCCTGAATCCCCCTCTCTCGCTCACACACCACTCCACATCCCCTTAAGATTGTTGGAGAGCCATCCATTTGTAAGCTGCGTTGTAAGATTTGCGGTGCAGTTGGAGGTCAGGGAGGGGCTGAGGTAGAGAGAGAAGAGGGCGTTCAAGGAGATATTGGTCGGAGTAAGAGAAGCTTGCCTCTCTGACGGTGAAGCTGCATCCATTGTTGCTGAGGTTGTATGGGGTTCAAGCAGGAGTTATTTCCTTCTTTAGAGATGTATATATTTTCTTCTAAAAAAAATTGTTGATTAACGAATTACCGATACAACTAGTTGATTTTCTTTTTGCTCAGAGATGGGTTGGAACTTTAGTTTTGCGGTGGAACTGGATGTTGGTATATGCCCGAGCAAGGGAATATGATATCATGATGCTATCAAACGCACTAAAGGATCAACTAAATTAAATAAATAAATAAAGCAGAAATTGATAGAAAAAAAAAATTTAATTAGGAATTTTCGGAATGAGGAGTGTCTTGCAAGGAGAGATGAAAATGATGATGATCTGAATAAGGCTGCGTTTGCAACTAAAATTTTTCTCAAAATTTTATCTCTCTCTTAATAAAATACTTCAATATATTCTCTCTTTCATAAAAATATAAAAAATTACAAAAATATAAAAAATTATCTATCTCTTCACCTTTTCACTAAACCCAATACCAACACATATTCCCATACCAAAAATATTACAACACAAACACAACCTAATTACAGGACAGAGAGATTGTCATGGAGGATTTTCCGTCCTGGAGTGGACGGAAAAACTCGACCAGGAAGCATTGAGTAGTACTTGGGGACTCTTTAGGACAAAAAAAAATTGTACAGGAACTAGTTAGAGAATGGGCATATCACAGGGACTTGCGGGAATATTAAGAATTTAAAATATAAGATTAATAGAGTATTCCTCTGAGTCGTCTTCTCCTGCTCTTTATGCATGGACGGATGTCATTCAACACTCGACAGAGGACAAGAATGCTACGTCAGCTCATACGCACTGAATTTAGAATATAAGATTAATAGTATTCCTCCTGAGTCGTCTTCTCCTGCTCTTTATGCATGGACGGATGTCAGTCATGACTCAACAGAGGACAAGAATGCTACGTCAGCTCATACGCACTGAATTTAGAATATAAGATTAATAGTATTCCTCCTGAGTCGTCTTCTCCTGCTCTTTATGCATGGACGGATGTCAGTCATGACTCAACACTCAACAGAGGACAAGAATGCTACGTCAGCTCATACGCACTGAACCATTTCCAAGAGTACGACGTTTATCTCTTCTTCGCCAAGTGGCGTCGCCGCTTCTCCTTCTTAAACAAGCTATGCTACGTCAGCTCATACGCACTGAACCATTTCCAAGAGTACGACGTTTATCTCTTCTTCGCCAAGTGGCGTCGCCGCTTCTCCTTCTTAAACAAGCTTACTCCCCGACCCATTCAATCACATCCAACCCAACTACTCCCACCACTCACACTCGCATGGAACCCACCGGCACCGTCGTCTTCAGCACCGTAGGTAGGTCCCACTACGGCTTCGACCTATTTTCTGTCAAACTTGAACCCACCAGTACTCTTGGCCCCGAGCACCGCCTCACCGACGCCGTCTCCATCAACTTCAACGCCCAGTTTGTGGACGATGATCAGACTATCGTCTTCGTCTCCGAGCGAACCGGCTCGCCTCGTATATACTTATCCCGAAGCGCCTTTCCCACTCCGAAACCACTTCCGTCAGTGCCCACTAGCCTCTTCCATGACCGACCCATCATCAGGAACGACCGGCTTTACTTCATCTCAGCTCACGAACAACCGGACAGACCCTTCAAGAGCTGGTCCGCTCTCTACTCCAGCCGGGTCAATGAATTGGATCTGACCCGCCTCACTCCGTACGGTACCGTTGATTACAGTCCTGCTATTTCCCAATCAGGGAATTTTGTAGCTGTTGCGTCTTACGGGTCTCGTCCTTGGAGCGGTGAATTCCACGAGCTTCATACTGATATTGTCGTGTTTCCGGAATCCGAGCCGAATAACCGTGTCACTCTGTGCGAACGAGGTGGCTGGCCCACTTGGTCCGGTGATTTGGTCGTCTACTTTCACCGCCAAGCTGACGATGGTTGGTGGAGCATTTTCCGTGTGGATTTCCAAGAAAATCTCGATCTGTCTGCGCTTTCTAGCACCGTCACTCGGGTCACACCGCCGGGGCTCCACTGCTTCACTCCGGCGGCCATGCACGAAGGTAAGCGAATCGCTGTTGCCACTCGGAGGCGCCACAATAATTTTAGGCACATCGAGATCTTCGACATTGAGTCGAAGACGTTTTGTCCAGTAACCGAGACGCTGAACCCGAACCTCCACCACTACAACCCCTTCGTTTCTCCGGGTTCCCGGATCCTTGGGTACCATAGATTCCGCGGTGAGTCAACCCAGCGCGAGTCGACAATTCCATGTCTCGACCCTGTGATGTCTCCAATTAAACAACTTCGAATGCTCAGAGTAAACGGTTCGTTTCCTTCATTCTCCTCCAGTGGTGATCTTATCGTGTTTAATCACGATTTCGATGCCAACTCTGGCATAAAGATTGTACGATCAGACGGTTCTAAGCGGTGGACCTTACTAAAGGGCCGTACGGCGTTTTACAACTCCTGGAGCCCCGTAGAGGCACACGTTATATACACCTCGCTAGGGCCGATATTCCAGCCTGCGAAGGCCACAGTCCAGCTTGCTAGGATCAAATTCGACCCTTTAGAGTTGGGCATTGATCGCGAGGACATCGAGTGCGATGTGCAGATTTTAACCAGGGAGGAGACGGGCAATAACGCTTTTCCCTCTTGCTCGCCAGACGGCAAGTCTCTCGTGTTCCGGTCCGGACGATCTGGGCACAAGAATTTGTACATAGTCAACGCTGTTCAGGGTGAGTTTGACGGCGACTTACGTCGGTTAACGGACGGCCAGTGGATCGACACCATGCCCAGCTGGTCACCTAAAGGAGATCTCATTGCCTTCTCATCCAACAGACATACTCCAGATAAAGTTGATTCTTTCAGCATTTACGTAATCAAACCAGACGGCTCTGATTTGCGAAGGATCCACGTAGCAGGATCCAAGGGTTCAGTTGAGGTGGACAGGGAGAGGATCAACCACGTGTGCTTTAGTAGGGATGGGGAGTGGCTGTTATTCACAGCTAACTTGGGCGGGGTGACGGCTGAGCCGGTTTCGTGGCCCAATCAGTTTCAGCCATATGGGGACTTGTACGTGATAAGGTTGGATGGGAGTGGGCTGAGGAGGCTGACATGGAATGGGTACGAGAATGGCACACCAGCGTGGCATTCCGGGGAGGAGCTGGACATGGGGCGCTTGTATTTGGGTAGTGAGGTTGGAGATACGCTGAAGGGAGAGTTTGAGGAGCCACACTGGATCTCTTGCGATATCTGAAGGAGTCTGATCTCATTGTGCAATTAATGTGTCTGATCTTCTTTTGTCTTTGCCTTAAATCTCCCCGTGAATTCAATTTATGAATAAAGTTTCAATGTATGGTGAAGAAGCTGATTGAGGAAATGCGCTTGGAGATTGCAGTCTGGCATTTGGAGATGGTTTCAACAAGAACATTTTCAATTTCTCCGTATAGTCTATAGAGAGAGGGGGAGAGTGTTAGTGTGATCCAAATGCACTGTGATGATGTGAGTGCAAGTAATGCATTTGCTCAGCTCAGTGGTTTGCCTTAGTTTTATGATCTTAAGTAGGGTACTCTGTTTGATGGAAATCTGTAGGTTATTTTCTGTTCGTATTGCAATTGTCTCCGCCTTAACACTTCACATCTGGTGGCGCTTGCAGATTCTAAAGAGAGAACTACAGACACTGATCTATCACTATGACCTGCAGAAAGTTTATTTTTTCCACAAATCAACAGCCTGATGCTTCCTTGGAAGTTGTCTCTTCGATTGTGTTAGTGTTTATTTGTATTAGCTTATCTAATCTCAAATAAAATTCAAATTGAGTTGTATCGTGTCTCGGTGTGTCTTAAGTCTTTAAGTTTTTAATCTGGCTGGCCTCACGCTTGATATCTAGTTCGAGTGAAGCCTTTGCAGAAAGACTTGCTTGACTGTTGCTCGATCATAGCTCCAGTGACAATTGACGATTTTCATTTGTGCAAGTCCGTATTTTCTTGACATTAATTCTGTTTGGAATCCAAATACGACCGTGTAGGCTGATTTATTGCCTTTTCACTTGCAAAGCAGCTCGCAAGTTGCAGCAGAGAGCCAGAGATCTTTGACATTTAGTAGGGCTGTACACCCGACCTTACGGCTCGGGAAAAAAAATTTCCGACACCCGACTCGTGTATATTGAAACACTTAGAATTCTTCCGAGCCGAGCTGAAATTAGTGTGTATTTTGAGCCGAATTGTATTCCGAAATTGGGTCGAAATATGGGTCGAAATTCAGATGGGCCAAAAGCCCAAAATCAGCCCAACTTACCGATTTTCCAGCCCAATTCAGTTCGAAACTTCCCAAAATTGACCCACGATTTTCAAGCCTAATTTTTAATTTTGAAGCCCAAAACCATTTCATGTTTTCATTTCATCAACCCATTCTAAACACCATTCTCTTCTTCATTTTTTTGGTTTTAGTAACTCCAGTAGATCTGCTAGAAGTTCTTTCACATTCGCAAATCGCAATTATCAATTCCTGCATCTACAGTGACTCTACACCAACAAATTCACAATTGCCAATTCCTCTACACTCTACAATTCGCAATTGACTTCAATAGAAGAAATTAAAGCTCATCCACCAGCAACAATCCAATATTCCAAAAAATCCAATATGCACAAAATAATTTTCCAGCATCCACCACCACCACCAACAATCCAATATTCCAAAAAAATAACATGTTTATAAGCAAGCAAACCAACTTCGAAACAAGAACATCTACATCTACAAGTCCACACCAGAAGCTAGCACAAATGCAGATCTAACATATAGAAAAATAAACAAGTTACAACAACAAAGAAAAATATGAAATGAATACAACTAGAAATTCAAATAAACAAGTTACAACAACACCAACAAATTACAAAATATAGAAACATCTCTCCATCTTTCCATCACCCATAACCTACATGCACAAAATAGAAGAAAGTGAGATACTTATAAATTTATAATCATGCAACTTCATAGAAAAGACAGCAAATAATAGAGAAAAATATGCGTACTAAGTTACTAACTTATATTCTTCATGCACCTCAAAATCTTCAAGAACTCACAATGTCACAATATACCCATGCTTGAAACTCACCTCTACAATAACATTAAGTGAAGAAAAGTTCGAATATAAAAAGATTAAACATGATATCATATTAGCATTCATCATAAATGAAATAAAAATTAAATTGGAGAATGATACCTGATTCTATTCGATAGCTTTCCACATCATCCATCACATCTTGGGAGTCATAAGTAGCAGGTGAGACTTTAACCAATTTTGAGTACATATGAGGGCCTCGACCGTTTTCGAAGCTAATGAGCTTCGAAATTGATCTAAGATGCGACCTCAGTACTAAAAGCAGACTCAGAAGCAACGATTGATATAGAAATAGCTAGTACGTCTCGTGCTAGCTCACCAAGAATTGGGTATCTTATTGAATTCACCCTCCACCAAATGAGTATATCGAAAGTATATCTCCTCCTGACTCAACTTCCTCCGTCAAGTATCGATCCACTTCTGATTTACACTCTACACTAGTACCCTTTGCTACTCGAAACTTGCGAAATCTAAGCATAATATCATTATCATCCACTGAAGATGCACCACTCACATTTGATTCCTCGCCACTTGACTCAACCCCACTTTTGTGAGTCCTAACTTTCAGTATTAAGGCAATTCAAGAGGGGTGAATTGGTTTTCTAAAACTTCTCGATATTGACCCCCAAAGACGTGTTTGCTAGTAGATACTACTTTAACACAAGTATAATATGCAATAAGAGTAAGTATGTGCTGAAAGTAAAGAGTAGGGATAAGAGAAGCAAACACTCGATTTTTAGGTGGTTCGGCAAGTCCGCCTACATCCACCCCTCAAGCTTTTTCACTGATCCTTGAGGTTTTCCACTATCTTCCAATAGCTTTACACAGTAGCTTTCGGGTGCTAGAGAACAGTACAAGTATTTTCCCGGGCTCAACACTCAAACCCACCCAAAATGGTTTTTTCGGGCTCACCACTCACAACCTAACAAGCTTGAGATATACACTCTCTAAGCTTCATCTTTAGTGAACAACCTCACTAAAGGAAACACCTCTCTTGGATATGAAGATAAATGAACAAAAACTCTCTTGATAGAGTAGATATGAAAATGGAAGACTCTATCTCTTGATTCATATAAAGACAAGGATATGAAAGTGTGTTTTTGTGTGAATGCTATGAGAAATATAGAATATGAAGGTTTAAGATATTTCTCAAGCTATACAAATGATATGTGGTCGTTGGTTCTATGTTTTGGACGTTATGAATGTGTATTTATAGACCATATGAAAACTAGCCGTTTATAGCCGTTAGGGGTCGATTTGACAATTTTATAGTTGTACCGGTCGATCGGTTCAAGTAGTCGTTGCCCAACGGTCATAAATTTGAATGCTGTCAAGATCATCCGCTTCATGTAGCGGTCGACTGCTACAAATAATTTCATCGACCGGTTCATTTAAAACCATGTTTTTGACCACTTTTAAACACCCAATTTTAAAGACTTACTTCCCATAAGTATATGAAAGGTTTGAGAATATATTTGGGGTGTTTTGAAATCTTTAAAAACATTTTAATCTTTCAAACAAAAGGTAAAATGGTTTATGAACGTTTTGAAAGATATGCAAGTGTGATTGATAATCCTTGTCAAAAGTGAAACAAAGAGTTACAAGGATTATACCCTAAGGTCTTAAAACTTCACTTTGAGCTCCTTGCATCTTCTTGTTCTTCTTTCTTCAAGTCTTTGGCTCTTTCATCAAGTTGTCTTTTTCTTTGAAGATGTTCATTTTATAAAGTTGATCCATTTATTGAAATAATCAAAATCTCGATTGTGCACAAAAGCCAACAACTTGAATCTCTACCAAATTTGGCATAATAATTAAACAAGCGATCGATGACATTCCTCAACTTCTGAATAAGTTCAGTTGCCCGCTCAGTACCAACAATTTCATCAAACCAAAACTCCAAAACTCCAAAACTCTTATATCGTGGGTCAAGCACACCCGCAACAAAAAACATCATATTGACCTTCTCAAAATCTCCTCAATATTTGTCATATTTTTTCATCATCTTCTCAGCCATAATACTCAACATATAATCATCACTTCTACGAAATTGTTGCAAATAATTGTAGATCAAAGAAATTTCTTGAAAATATAAATTTGCAGTTGTATACAAAGAACCAGAAATGCGTACAGTTACATCATGAAAAATCTTCAAGAATTTCACAAAGATTCTAATAGTCTCCCAGTCGTCATCATTAGATGGCCCCAAGTCTCTTCTCCCTTGCCTAACCTCAGTCAAACTCTCTATGAATTGGCTATCATCCTCTTGCATAAGATCAAATGCACTTTGATACTTTTGTGCCATATCCAACATCAAGTAGGTGGAGTTCCATCTAGTCGGAACATCCAAACAAAGAAGACCTCCGCTTAAAATTTTCTGCCTTTCCACACATAGCTTGAACTTGTCAAGCCGTAAAGGAGAAGCCTTTACATACTTAACTGCATTTCTCACTTTCACAATTGAGTCATTCACTTCTTTCAAACCATCACTAACAACAAGATTAAGTATGTGGGCACAACATCGCATATGCATAAACTCATTATAAAAAATAGTGCCAACCCTATCTCTTGTCCTCCTTTTCATATAATCAATAACAACATCATTGGTTGAGGCATTATCTACTGTGATTGTGAAAATGCTATCTATCCCCCATTCCAACAAACATGACTCAATCGTCCTCCCAATTGTGATTCCTTGATGATTAGGAACTTTAACAAAATTTATGATTATTTTATGCAAGTTCCAACCATTATCAACAAAATAGGCAGTGATAACCATGTAATTAAGATTTTGAATAGAAGTCCACATATCAGTAGTCAAACAAACACGCTGACCAATATTAATAAACGTATTCCTCAACCTTTTTTTCTCTTGGATAAATAAGTCCAAACAATCCCTCATTATAGTGATGCGAGAAGGAATTGGGAATTTAGGTTCAAGATACCTCACAAAATCCTTAAAACCCTTGCCCCTCCACAAACCTAAAAGGCAACTCATCCATGATTATCATCCTTAAGAGTGCAGCCCTTATCCTTTTCTCATTATATTTAACAATGTCCATCTCTCTACTTTCTCCCTCCTTAAAAATCTCTGCCAACTTCACTTACTTGTCATCTAATAGACGTTCTTTAGAAAGATAAGGTCTACATTTTTCAAGTGATAAAGTAAGGAAGATGTACCTTGCTTCTTTGAGTCACAAAAAGCTCACTTTTACAATGACTGCACCTAGCTTTAGGTGGATTACTATCTTCATCAATCTTCTCAAAGTGGTCCCATGCTTTGGATTTTAGCTCAGTTTTTTCCTGATAACGTGGAGGCCGACCTTCTCCAGAAGCAACTTGAGGCTGAGTTTTGTCCACGGAGAATGTTGGATTCATTTGGGACCGTCGGGTGTCGGGACTTGGACTTGGTCCCAAATTTGAATCAGCCCCTGAAGTAGGCGTGTTAACATCTATACTAATGCCGATGTCGTCATTAGAATCATTACAATCCATAGGCTCCATCTGTGTCAATTGCAAAAAGTAAAAAACAATATTTAACCACTGACCATTATATGCAGAGAAAAGCTAAACAGAGTTGAACCTCATTTTATTAAATTAGACAAAAAAGTGTTCAACATTACTCCCACGGTACACAAAAAAGGCATCCAAACAGAATTGAACATCATTTGTTTAAATTAGACAGCTAAACAAGAAGCACTCGGGGTATTATACAATCAAGAAGCATCACACAGCCAAACAAAGTGTTCAATTACTCAATCAAGTACCATGTTACTGACTACTAGAATGTTATTAAAATATGGATTAATACTAATTTGGTTCTAGCTGATTATATATTTAGAATCTCTTAATTTTGCTTTCAACTATATATCTAACATCTCTTGTATTAACCGTTGAAGAACACTAATATCAATGGAGCCAATAGTTTCAACCATATAAATATACATAAAGACTAAGAAAAAGAATTGCAAACTAATGATTGGATGAAGCAAAAGGACACCAGATTTCAATTGCTGGAAACATCTATCACGAGAGTATAGTAGACAAGTTGATTTAAGAATCGAGAAATAGGAACACCTAAACGCACGTGTGAGGACAAAAGGTATGAAGGAAAAAATAGGCTAATTAATTGGTTTGATCTTTCCCAATTCTCCTTAGCCCTCCACTTTTTGAGGGGAAATAATTAATAAAACGTGTGGCCGATCGATGCACCACATGATGGCAATTGCCAGTGACTCAAGTTGCACTGCGAGGATTCAGAGCAACTCATTAAATAATTAATATTTGGGCATCAATAATGCTTAGAATGTGCATTGCGATAAAATCAATATTAACATTGTATTGGCACCTGTAAGAACCTTTATCAACCCAGTTTCGATCTGAAATAGCATAGGATTGTACTCTAATCCAACGTCCTTATCCCTCGTTTGTTGGAATTTCTAAGACAACAGATGTTACAGATCAATACATTTTAGACAACAAATCAATACATTCTAAGACAACAGATCAATAATTAGAGTATGCTCAGAGAGCCATTGGCGGATGCGACAGCCAAATGGCTTATACTGCTCTACCAACACAAAAGAATAGGTAGTGTTAGAAATTAGTACCTGATGAATGAAGAGTCGAACACTAAAGATTTGAGATCTTGATTCTTGAAGACGTGCGGCGCAGTGGCGGGCTAACAACGTTTTCCCGTGAAGCCTGGAGAGTGGACAGTGGAGAATGGACAGTGGAGACCAGAGACGTGGAGATTTGGGAGGCAGGGAGACTCGGGAGACGGGGGGAGAGTGGTCTTCGGTCACTCGAGCAGAGGGCGGAGGAGGGGAGACAGAAGCTCACCGGAGAGGAGTGGAGAATGGAGACCAGAGACGTGGAGATTTTGGGAAGCAGGGAGACTCGGGAGACGGGGAGAGTGGTCTTTGGTCACTCGAGCAAAGGGCAGAGGAGGGGAGACATAAGCTCACCAGAGAGGGGGGCAGGAGGTGGGGAGTTGGGAGAGACAGAGAGTGTTCTTCGAGAGCAGGGGGTGGAGGCGCTATGGGCTAGGACAAAACCGCAAAAGAGTTTTAAGAAAGTATGAGCATCAAAACGACGTAGTTTTGATGCTCATATATATATATATATGTATGTATTCCGGGTCGGGTCGGAAATTTCAAAAAGAATTTATGTATTTTGACACCCGACCCGCAATGCACGGAAATGTTAAAAGTATTCCGACACCTGACCCGGTATATGTATGTATGTATATATATATATATGTATGTATTCCGGGTCGGGTCGGAAATTTTAAAAAAAATTATGTATTTCGACACCCGACCCGCAATTCACGGAAATGTTAAAAGTATTCCGACACCCGACCCGGTATATTGGAAGGCCGACCCGAATTTTGTTGGTTCGGTTCGGAAAACTGGGTCGAGTCGGGTATCGTCATTCCGTGAACACCCCTATTTGACATGACTTATAAGCCACTGTGCATATTAATTCAGGAAGGGCATTTTAGATGAAATGCATTAGCTTGAAGCTTAAAAGTAATCTGCCGACAAAACTGTAGGAACATATAAAATTGACTGAACGAGAAATACCATTTGGACATAGCAGAAAAACTTCCCTACAATGTCTCAAACAATAAGCCCATCTCTCTGTCTGGATGCCAAAGGAATATGAGGAACCAAGCAGGTGCATTGAGAAAAGAGAGGCACTATCCTTCTTGTTCCTCACGAGACACGAATCCACCGCAATTGGTAGCAATATGCCGGAAAATGTAAATTTTAATTTGGAAATGGAATATCAAAATATATTTTTCAAAATTAAAAAATTAAGCAAAAAATTAAATGAGTAAGCCGTTTATATTTTAATATAGATGTTTGGTTAAGGGTATTCAAAAAAATATATATTTAAAAATATTTTTCTATCTAAACATGATTTTTTATACAAAAAAATATTTCAATCTTCAACATAAATACAAATTTTTATTTAATTATTGACCTCAATTTTTGTAGAAAACAACACAAAATCAGATATATATTTTTTTAAAGAAAATTCATAAAAATTCCTCTAACAAAAATATTGTCTCCAAATATATTTTTTTACTCTCTTATTTTTCAAGAGAATAAATTTTAAAAAATTTCTCATTCCAAACATTATTTTCTATGAACCCTTCATTTTCACAAATATTTAAAAAATATATTTGAAAATATTTTCTTAATCATTATATAAAAAAACGTTTTTAAAACCAAACCAAACATACATGATTTTAGCTAGTTATAAAAACGTTTTGTTTTAGCCAAATTCATTTCTATGAGCAGCTAGTAATTAGTATATGTTGTGTCCAAATTCTCTGAACTGGACCAGAATTTATAAAATCGGGGAGAAAAATTTTGAGTTAAATTTTTATGGGGGGTTTGTATTGGTCGAAAATTGGAAGATTATTTAGTAGCAGATTGAATTTTATCATAATTTGTGAAAAAGTTTAGATATATAATGATAGTTGGACTTGGCCTTTCCCAACCCAATTGGCCAATTCCTCTAATCTTACTGGAAAGAGAAGTTGAATTGGACCAATTCCTCACAATCCTTTGGGCTTTGGGAACCAATACACATGGAGCGCAATAAAATATAATAATATTGGGAAACAAGAGCGGTGCATCGTTTTTTGAGAACCCTAGATCAGATCTTTCCTCTTCTCCAAGTCTATCACGTTTCGATTGGGCTCCTCTTTTCGTTCTCCATACTCAGACTAACAGAGAAGGTCAAAGAGAGACAAAGACATGGACGATAGTTGTGCGGTGTGCGCCGATGTTCTTGAATGGGTGGCCTACGGGCCCTGTGGGCACCGGGAGGTCTGCTCCACCTGCGTCGCTCGCCTCCGCTTCATCTGCGACGATCGCAGTTGCTGCATCTGCAAGACCCCCTCCGACGTCGTTTTCGTCACCAAGGTTTCCACTTTTGCTTTTTGTTTCGTACTTTGTATTCTGAACTGCATTTTTTCTGCGATTCTCCTATTTCTTATAATAGTCAGTGATGTAGTTCCAATTGAAGGTAATTAACGAACTTTCGATTGCTTCGCGCCTCAATTTTGAGAAAGCATCCTATTCTTTGGGTGAGAATTGAAATTGGGGCTTAAATAGATTTAGAAGTACTCTGTAGCTCTTGTCGGTTGCATTTGACTTCATTTAGCCGTGTTATTTCTTTTCCTCCTATATGTATGGGAATTTTATTCGTGACTCTAAGAGGTTGGCAGTGATACTGATACTGATAAAAGATCTGTGTACGTTTGATATTTGTTTGGATTTTGTTTCTGGGTGACTGAGTTTTACTAATGTGTTGCTGGATGTTGAAGTTCCCCGCTTCAAAAGCTTAGTATTTCATCTTTTGTATGTTTTCTTTGTAATTCTATTCGTTTAGTTTGGTTTCTCATGAATTATTTTCTTCTCTTGATGTCAAGAGGCTTCCCAGAAGTTCAGTGGTCTTGTTTACATATATTCGGGATTCCACAAGCTTTTTACATTTAAATGTCCCAATCAGTAAATTTCTAATGCTTGCACTGTTGGATGGTTAGGGTTTTGAGAGGTTTTCTCAGCTCGATTTTAGAAACTGGCATTGACATTCGATAGTTGTTAAATTTGATAATGATTTGTGTAGGAGATCTAGATTAAGCCTGAATTGGTGCTCTTTATCCTTTATGATATTTGTTATTCTCCTATTTATATGGTTGGTCTGTTAATTTTTTAATCCATGTATTTCTGCTGTTTTCACAGGCCTTGGGAGATTATACAAGGATGATTAATGACTTTTCAGTCTTGCCTTCCAATCTAAAGGAGGGTAGAGTGGGATCATACTGGTACCATGAGGATACACAAGCATTTTTTGATGATGTGGACCACTACAAGATGATCAAGGCGATGTGCAGGCTTTCTTGCAGTGTTTGTGATAAGATGGAGGGGCAACCACAAGATGGCTCAAAGCGTCGAGGGAATTTTAGGAACATCGAACAGTTGAAGGGTCATCTTTTCCATCAGCATAAGTTGCTTATGTGCAGCCTTTGCTTAGAAGGAAGGAAGGTGAAGTGCATGTACTCACTTCTTTCATGGCTCTGGGTGACAAAAATTGTAGTTTTATGTTTTGGATGAGAGCCTCACTAACTTCTTTTGTGTGATACAGGTATTTATTTGTGAACAAAAGCTATATACTAGAGCGCAATTGAAACAACATATAACCGCAGGGGACTCCGAGGTGGATGGAAATGAGAGCGAAAGAGGTGGTTTTACGGGGCATCCTAAGTGTGAATTTTGCAGAACCCCATTCTATGGGGAAAATGAACTATACTCGCATATGTCTACAGAGCATTACACTTGCCATATATGCCAAAGGTGGGGAAGCAGTCTGTTCTATATAACCACAATACTGTGCTTTGATGATATGTCCACTGGTAGTGTTCATGATTTTTCTCTCTTCTGAATGCAGGCAGCATCCAGGACACTATGAGTATTATAAGAATTATGATGACCTAGAGGCAAGATATCGTACTTCATTTTCTTTCTTTTAGTAGTCAAATTTGTGGAAGCACAGTTTGTTCTTTTTTGGCTGAGAATATTTGTCTGATCAACTGGCTGTTTTCTCTTCTGTGACAGATCCACTTCCGTCAAGAGCATTTCTTGTGTGAAGATGAGGCTTGCCTTGGCAAAAAGTTCATTGTGTTTCCATCTGAATCAGACTTGAAGGTGAGGTTTTAAAGCATGTACAGGCGCATGAATGTGTTGATGTTTCTTCTTTTGACTTACAGTTTTGCTTTAGTACCGCAGCTTATTAATTCCAGTACTCTGGAGCTACATTAATTTGTTGACTGCTTTGCTGTTTTGTATTTCAGAGACATAACGCTTTTGAACATGGAGGACGAATGTCACGTGCAAAGCGTAATGCTGCTCTGCAGGCATGATAAAACTATATTTTGTTCACTCTTTCTTCTTTCTGATCTTGGACCATGCTGTCATGTATTGCGGCTTTTGCATCAATTAACTGTAAATATTTTTAATGGTTCTTTCATAATTCTTCTTGTTTTCCTGTAACAGATACCAACAAGCTTTCGATATCGACGAGGTAATGAAGATCGCCGCCGTGCAAGAGGACAGACATTTCAAGTTGATTCTTCTGAAAGCCAACTTTCAATGGCCATTGAGGCAAGTTTGGAGACAGCTAATGCAGATCATACGTATAATGATCCATCATCAACATCCAGTCTGCAATTTTCTCCCGATCCTGGGGATGCATGTGATATTGATCCGATCATTCAGCCATTCGAATCATTGGCTGTAACAGATCTTGATGCACCTTCGAGGTACCTTCAAGCCTTAGGAAGGTCGAGGAATGCTCCTTTGGAGGAATCTTCGTTTCCTCCCCTCCCCATGGCACCCCAAAATTGTCAACAGAAATCAAAACAGGGCTCAGAAGGTTCTCCTAGTACTTCTATGGCAGCACATCTCCGCAAAGGAAATGTGAATGTTCTTAATTCAACTCAGGCTTGGACAGCAGGAAGTCGGGGGCCTCTGCCACCAGTAGGTGCTTCAACCCAATCTAGACCTACAACAGATACACCTCTAACATCACGTATTTCTGGGCAATCTAAGATGGCCACTGGTAATGGACTGGCAGCTTCTAGTTATGCAAGTTTGGCTCAGAATCGGCCAACTCATGCATTTCCATCAGTTGCCTCTTCGAGGGTCTCAGGCAATGCTGATAGGATCAGCTACTCTGCATCAGCCGTAGATCTTGTGGAAAGCGGGTCTCTGAAACCTTCAATTTCAGATTTCCCTCCAGTTTCTGCAGCACAAATGCAGAAGCTGCCCACAAGCAGCCAAGTTTTGTTAAACGTGGAGGATGTTCAGACTGCAAACAGGTCTTTGGTGGAAAAGATGCGTGCTGCCCTTGAATTTGATGAAGACAAATACAGTTCTTTTAAAGTCATATCTGGAGAGTTTCGCCAGGGATTGATTGACATAGAAAGTTATCTGGATTACGTGGGGCAGTTTGGGCTGTCACATCTCGTTCCTGAGTTGGCTCAGCTATGTCCTGATCCACAGAAACAGAGAGAGCTTGTTGAGATCTATAATACTAGTTTGCAAAGCCGTGCTCCGCAAGGGAATGGCTGGGTTCAGAGAAGTGCCCACCTGAAAGACGGTAAAGCCTCTAAGAAAGGTAAAGGGAAGTCGATAGTTGCTGAAGAGAGTAATTCAAAGGATAGATTAGCAAATAGCATTTTAAGCACTGTACAGCAACTGCAATCGAATTACAAGCCCTCAGAAGAGTTGGAGGTGTTATCTAAGGATGGGTACCGCACATCCAAAGGCCAATCGAAGGAATTGATGGATGAGCAGCATCTGGAGCTAAATACTCGTAGTCAACCCTTAATGAAGCTGAGGGGTCAGCATGATTCCTCTTCGTCTGGTACTTTGTCTAATCAAAATATAGAGGATGGTGGTGGAGGGAGTAAGCAACGGAAGAAAACCCCGAAGTTCCTCAGAGCCCGGTTAGGTGATGGCTCTGTTGCGTCACTTTTAGATGCCAGAAATAAAGATACTGGCTCAAATCCAGAAGCAACAGATGATTGCTCAGATGTTAACCGGAACCCGAGTGGAGGGTTGCCTGTGCGTGGTGTTTGGCGAAATGGGGGAGGCCAAAAGCTCTTCTTCCTCCAGTAATTTTTCCAAGAGATCGAAACCTACCAATTCTGTAGCTCCAGCAGTAGTTTTTTTTGGAGAAGTCCAGTGGATCATGGATAGGATGGGAATCATCGTGAATCTGGTAAAATACGAGAACACTACAATCTTTCCCTTGATTGTCGTGGCGTCTCAAATTGATTTGGATTGTCTAATTCAGCCATTGAGGCTGTATGATTTTATCGCTTGAGGGCAAAGACTTGCCTGAACGGGGGGTTTCGTTTTCCGCTGTACGTATATCTGGTCATAACAAGTGTTCATATACACGATAAATTTTTTGGGATATATATAGTGCAAAGGATGGTCTGAAAAATAGGCCATGGCTTGTTTTTTCTATTTACCTGACACGCTTCCAGATCAGACATGTTCTGATTTATTTGCAACTTTTTATTATTTATAATGCCATAAATTTGAAAATGATTGGAATTGAGCTCGTTTTGGGAGTGTCGGGGGAGTATGTTAGGCAACTGAATGACCTTTTACACCGCAGCGCAGACACAACTATTTATGATTCCAGATACCATCAGATTGAATGAAGTTTTAGATAAGTTTTTATGAAAATCCCGATCTAAATCTCCCGTCGTTAGCCGTGGTGCATGATCTGAGAATCAGATTTGTGATTCTTGCCACCGAGACTGGGATAAGGCTAATTTTCTTTCGAAGAATGTCGGCTATGGTGCTTTTTCCATGCATTATTTAGCATAAATTTTTGGCCAAATCGTCCTCTTGGTCATATATCTGGGGGGACCCCCATGAAGTTTGTCACGTCCTGGAAAATTAAGCTAAACCAGCCAGAGAAATTCCCAAAATGTATATCTGCAAGAGTCGAATGAAAAATCACAGGCAGAAACTGCCGCCCAGGAGAGGGGGTCGGGGGGGATGAATGAGAATGGTTTCAGCAGAAAAATGAACTGCACAACGATCACATTTTCTAAATGCATCAGAAGTTAGCATGCCGAGAAGGATTAGTCATTTCTCATATGGTTATAAAATTTACAGGATGAATGATAATGCAGAACTAGATCCACAAACACAAATTATAGATCAGACAGATTAAAAGAACAATCTTCACCAAGGAGAGAACTATTTACGGCTCTGTACAGATTCAGTGTTTGCAAATCGAAGCTGTATCATAACCAAACGTTTTCTCCGTGCTGTAACACATGTACAGAAATCCATCCTCATCCCTGAAAGATCCATAAACTTCGTCCAGCAAAGTCGCTGCAGATCAAAGTGAAAATCCGATGAGAAAGCCTGTAAGTACTTGTTCCAGGAAAGTTCAACCATGGATGAGCAACGCAGGATTTAGTTGCAACTATACCTGTTTGAGGTAAGGTATCCTTAACAAATACAAAGAGAGCTTTTCCATGTACAGAAATCCATCTTCATCCCTGAAAGATCCATAAACTTCGTCCAGCAAAGTCGCTGCAGATCAAAGTGAAAATCAGATGAGAAAACCTGTAAGTACTTGTTCCAGGAAAGTTCAACCATGGATGAGCAACACAGGATTTAGTTGCAACTATACACCTGTTTGAGGTAAGGTATAAGGTATCCTTAACAAATACAAAGAGAGCTTTTCCAGGGGCCAGACGAAGTCTGTGTGAGTCCTAGATTTCAGGATTAAGACAACTCAAGAGGGGGGTAAATTGGTTTTCTAAAACTTTTCGGTATTAACCCCCAAAGATGTGTTTGCAAGTAAAGTTTATTTTAGCACAAATATATAATATGCAATAAGAGTAAATATGCGTTAAAAGTAGAGATAAGGGTAAGAGAAGCAAACACAGTATTTTTAGGTGGTTTGACAATCCCGCCTACATCCACTCCTCAAGCTCCTTCACCGAGCCTTGAGGTTTTCCACTATTCTCCAATAGCTTTACACACTAGCTTCCGGGTGCTAGTGAACCGTACAAGTGTTTTCCCGGGATCAACACTCAAACCCTCCCAAGTGGTTTTTCTGACTCACCACTCACAACCTCACCAAGCTTGAGATATACACTCTCAAAGCTTCTTCTCTAGTGAACAACCTCACTAAAGGAAACACCTCTATTGGATAGGTAAATGGAAGAACAAAAACTCTCTTAATAGAGTAGATATGAAAATGGAAAGCTCTATCTCTTTACTCACACAAAGACAATGATATGAAATGTGTTTTGTGTGAATGCTATGAGAAATATAGAATAGTAAGGTTTAGAATATTTCTCAAGTAGTAGAAATGATATTGTGAGTTCTAGTTTCAGAATTAAGGCAACCCAAGAGGGGGGGGGGGGTGAATTGGTTTTCTAAACTTTTCGATATTAACCACCCAAAACTGTGTTTGCAAAGTAAATACTAATTTAGCACAAGTATAATGATATAACAAGTATGTAAGTGCTAAATGCAAAGAGTAGTGATAGAGAAAGCAAACACGTGATGTTTTAGGTGGTTCGACAAACCCGCCTACATCCACCCCTCAAGCTCCTTCACCAAGCCTTGAGGTTTTCCACTATCTTCTAATAGCTTTTACACACTAGCTTCCGGGTACTAGTGAACCGTACAAGTGTTTTCTCCCGGGCTCAACACTCAAACTCACCCAAGTGGTTTTTCTGGCTCACCACTCACAACCTCACCAAGCTTGAGATATACACTCTCAAAGCTTCTTCTTTAGTGAACAACCTCACTAAAGGAAACATCTCTATTGGATAGGTAGATGGAAGAACAAAATTTCTCTTGATAGAGTAGATATGAAAATGGAAGGTTCTATCTCTTGATTCACACAAAGACAAGGATATGAAAATGTGTTTTGTGTGAATGCTATGAGAAATATAGAATATGAAGGTTTAGAATATTTCTCAAGTAGTAGAAATGATATGTGGTCGTTGGGTATTCATTTTAGACGAAATGAAGGTGTATTTATAGGCCACATATGAAAACTAGCCGTTTATAGCCGCCAGGGGTCGATTTGAAAATTTTACCGTTGTACCGGTCGACTGCTTCATGTAGCCGTTGCCCAACGGTCATAAAATTTGAATGCTGTCAAATTTTTGTCCTACGCGCCCGGTCGACCGCTATAAATCAGTTTCATCATCCGCTACAGGCGGTCGACCGCTACAATTCATTTTCATAGACCGGTTCATTTAAAACCATGTTTTTGACCACTTTTAAACACCCAATTTTAAAAGGCTTACTTCCCATAAGTATATGAAAGGTTTGGAAATATATTTGAGGTGTTTTGAAACCTTTAAAAACATTTTAATCTTTCAAACAAAAGGTGAAACGGTTTATGCACGTTTTGAAAGATATGCAAGTGCGTGATTCAAATCCTTGTCAAATGTGAAATAAAGAGTTACAAGGATTATACCCTAAGGTCTTGAATCTTCACTTTAAGCTCCTTGTATCTTTTTGTTCTTCTTTCTTCAAGTCTTTGACTCTTTCATCAAGTTGTCTTTGTCTTTGAAGATGTCCACTTTATAAACTTGATCCATTTATTGAAATCATAAAAATCTCGATTGTGCACAAAAGCCAACAATCTCCCCCTTTTTGATGATGACAATAAAGTGATAGTTTTGGGATGACTCCCCCTGTAACACCTCGGGCCCAAACTCCCTACGGAATAGATTTCCGTATCACCATGGATAATCATTTATCTAGGCTCCAATATTTCAAAACTGATTTTGTACCACCTCAACAAAATATTCATAAACCGTAAAAATAAACCCAAAAATATCAATCCGAGCCCTAAAATTTACATTAGCATATCCGATATTTCCAATATCGATGATCTCCCAAAATAATACAATATCGAATTCCCCAACATTAATCTTCAAATGTACTCTTGAAAACACGCCTTCGAAACACAAATATCTCTGAAGCTCCTCGAACTTCTCTAATTCCGCCAACTCTGGAAAATATGAAAATAAGGAGTGAGCTACGACTAGGTCAGTAAGTAGTAAGTAAGTCAATGAGGGTTGGGGAAAAGACAATTTTATCACAATAGCTGAAATCCAGAATAAAACATTGTGAGTCATACCGAATCCAAAAATATCAGTTTGTAACAAAAATATCCAAGGCCACGCAATATAGGGAAATCACCAATGGTCACACAGACCTCCAGGCCACAAAGACCTTTGAACACCAGGCCACACAGACCTCCAGGCCACACAGACCTCTAGGCCACAAAGACCTCCAAATACCACGAGGGGTATCAAATTGGCCACACAGACCACAAGATAAATTGGCCACAAAGACCATAGAGATATATCACCAGCGCAAGGATAATTTTCACAGCATGCTCACCAAATAAGTTATAAATATTTTAATTGAGTTTTACGAAAATCTCAACAATCTCATTTTACGAAAAACTTGTTCAATTCCCCAAATAATACATCAAAACCATATAAAATACGATGCACGTTCAAAATCTCATTGAAGAACCACTTACCTCGAACGTTTAATCAATCCTTAAAGCTTCTCCAATAATTGCCGAATAATCTCTCGGAAATTAGTAGCACAACATCAATCCCAATTTTGGTCTCCAATATACATCTCTGCAACTATTTATTAACCTTGATCTCTGCAGCTATTTATTAAGCTCAATCTTTGCAACTTTAAAATTCAAACATACCTCTATCCAACACTTTTAAATTCAAATTCAAGATCAAATCTTTATTCAAACCTTTAAATTTAAACTCAAGATCAAATCTTTATTCAAATCTTTAAATTCAACCTCAAGATCAAATCTTTATTCAAACCTTTAAATTTAAACTCAAGATCAAATCTTTATTCAAACCTTTAAATTCAAACTCAAGATCAAATCTTTATTCAAACCTTTAAATTCAAACCCAAGATCAAATCTTTATTCAAACCTTTAAATTCAAATATAGATCACATCTCCATATAAGCACCTTTAAATTCAAAAATACAATTAAACCTCTATCTAAAAATCAAACACAAGATTAAACATTATCTCTTCATTTAAAATTCAAATTAATCAGTTACACATTTTTCGGGACGGGATATTACAATCTCCCCTCCTTAAAAGAAATTTCGTCCCCGAAATTTGCGACACCTTCCACAAAGAATAAATCCATTAACAAACCAAATCACAAATTATTCATGCTTCTACTGCGCACTCTGATCATACAAAATCACCTCATAATTTTTTTTATTAACACAATTCAAGCCTAAAACCTAAACTCATACTATATACAAGCCTAGACTATGATCAACATCAATATCCTCAAAACAAGCCCATAACTTTAGCTCTTATCTGTAATAGAATGAACAAGATTTGAATCTCTTCCAAATTAAAAGTTATAATTCGATTTCAATCAAAATATTTCTGAAAATCAATGGAGTTACGACATATCAAAACCTATGCTCGGACTTTAATCAAAATCTTCCTAAGAGTCTACAGAATCACAAACCTATGCTCCGATACCATCTGTAACACCCAAGGACAAGCACTAGCCAAATTTGTGCTTTGACTTCAAAATGACTAGTCAAGGTTGCTTTTGAAGCCCCTTGAATTATTATAAAGCTTAGTTCAAGAGCAACCTTGACTAGTCATTTTGAAGTCAAAGTACAGATGTGGCTAGTGCTTGTCCTTGGTCGTTACAAATGGTATCAGAGCGGTCCTAGTAACCACCAATGTGGACTTGGTAGGCTTTGACGAGGACGTCAAGGATTTAAGGGGGGGAGATTGTGATACCCCGAATCCCACATGGAGTGGGAGAGGAGAATGAATGAGAGATGAGTTCTATAAGGGTCAAGTCCCACATTGGGACCTTACTAGGTTGAACTGAGCTTTATAATGATCCAATGGGGCTTCAAGAGCAACCTTGACTAGTCATTTTGAAGTCAAAGTACAGATGTGGCTAGTGCTTGTCCTTGGTCGTTACGCCCCCTATCTTTTGCAATTGGACAATCATTTAAAACTTGAAAACAAAGCATTAGTAGCCATTGGATTCATAAAGAGTAATACAATTAAAACATTATCCAATTCAAAAGGAGAATATTTAACCATCAAAACTATTAACACATTTCTCCCCCTTTGTCACATAAAAAAGACAAAGGTTACAGTACTCCCCAAAAATGCATTCGAAAAGCAAAGGGAATCCAAGCATGTAGACATTTAAGAATTCTCCCCCTTTGTCAATAAAAAAGAGAATGCGTGTATAGAATTTAAAAGTTCATTTTTAAATCAAAAGAACAAGTTTGGGTTTTAAATGATAATCTCATTGAAATGGTATAGAGGATGTCTAACGGGGACTCAAGAGTCCATCGCTATTACGATAGTAGCCCACCGAGTGGGTTTGTACCAACTCGAGTTTGGGACTGTTGTATTAGTGAATTTGTAAGCTTTACAAGATCCTTATGCAATGATTGCTTCTTATTCTTTAACAACTTAGGCGTAAAGAATATATTGGCATCAGTCAAAATTTCTGGAGCAAACTTTTTGTTTGAATATGCTAAATATTTGCATGTGCATGAAAGTGTTTGATGAATATTCTGTTATGGTTTAACATTCTTTTGCATTAGTTGATAATGGAATCACTTTCATTGTCATGCTGAGTTGTGACTGGTCATGCCTTTAAGATCATTATGGTCCGTGTGGTTTATAATAAAGACGTATCGACAAATCAAAACTGGTACCAGCAGCAGATAGATTCCATTTGATGTTTGAAAATTGAAACAGGTACCAGAGACAGATAGATTGCATTTAGTGTTTGAAGTAAAGGTTAAAGCAATACAACACTTTTCTCAACAAGAAAAGCTTCATCCTTTCTTCATCATGATTCCATAGTTTCTTTGCCTTTTAGTTTTTTTTCCTTAGTTATGTCATATAGGAGGAGCTCATTTACCTTGCTAGAATTGTCTTCAAGTTTATGAACCTATTACATCTGAAGGGCTTAATAGCAAAGATTTGGATGGCATTACAAATGTGATACTGGTTTGGTTTTACTAAGATTATATAACTAACTACATACACCTCATAAGCACTTTTAGATTACATTTTGCACCTTACCCTCTAATTACCACACATTTTGCAATTTGCACCCTAAACTATCAAACTCGACACATTGCACCCCACATTACCACTAGGTTTACACTTTGCACCCCATATTACAATTTAATATATAAGGAAAAATACACTTTGCTCTTTTGGGGTGAGCCTTTGGAAACACATTAGTAAATGTTGGGCTTTTTTTTTTCGAAGCATATTAGGTATGTGTTGGAAGATGGTCAGCGTTTCAGTTTTTGGCATGATAATTGGTGTGGTGGGCGAGTCTTGAGTCGTTCCTTCCCTTTAGTCTTCTCCTAGTTCTCATGTATAGATGCCATGGTGGTGGAGTGTATGGAATTAGGCTCTCGTTCCTTAATGTGGAATATTCAGTTTACTAGATCTGCAAATGATTGGGAACTGGAGGAGTTTGTGGCCTTTTATTCTTTCCTCTATGAGCAGAGGGTGTGTAGAGGTAGAGCTAATATGATGTTGTGGTTGGGCTCCAAGACTGTTCTTTTTTCTGTTAGGTCGTTCTATGATTACCTTTTCCAGTGGGGATAAAACTTATTCTTTCCCTTGGCGAGGGATTTGGAAGGCCAGAGTCCCTCTGCGTGTGTCTTTCTTTGTATGAGAGGCTTCTCTTGGGCGGATATTGACAATTGATAATCTCAGAAGGAGGGATGTTTATGTCACAGAGTGGTGTTATATGTGTAAAGGTGATGGAGAATCTGTTAATCATTTGTTATTGCACTGCTTGGTTGCCAGAGGCCTTTGGATGTCTATCCTTGGCACTTTGAATGTTCATTGGATTATGTCTGAACGGGTGGTGGATGTCCTCTAATGTTGGGATCAGAAGTTTATAGATCCGTCTGCCACTGTTATTTGGAGGATGATTCATCTATTGTATTTGATGGTGTCTTTGGAGAGAGCGAAATCCCAGAAGCTTCGAGGACGCAGCTAGGACGCTTGCGAGCTTGCAGGGAGTTATGTTTCATTCTCTTTTCCTTTGGGCTAATGCTTTGTTGGATGGGTCGTTTTTTGGACTCTTGATTTTCTTAGTCTCTTCATTTGTATGCTTTGAGTGTTCACCCAAGGCTCCCGGTCCTCCAGGGCTTCCCTGGCTCGACCCCGGGCATTCGAGGCTCGTCCTTTACCGGGCTTCCCTAGTTCGTCCTTGTTCCGGACCTCCTGGGCTCCCCAGGTTCTTCCCCGGGCTTCCCAGGCTCGTCCTCGGGCTTCTTCTTTTGTTTGCTTTGTTCGATTTTGGCAGTCTTTGTACTAATTTCAGCTCTTTGTTTTTTTAATAATACTACTTTTACTTATAAAAAAAAAAAAAATACACTTTGCACCCCTAGGTTTGGGGGCAATGACACTTTGCACCCCTTCCCCCCATTTATTATTTTTGTGACATTGAGCCCCTGACGTTCTGATTTTCATCAATTTGCACCCTCTATCCAAATTACCTGTCAAAACAGATGAAAAGTTAGTCACATGCCACTCACATGATTAACAACTCAGTGTTATGATTGTTTTGCTCATGTCCTTGCTGGCTACAGGGTGAAGGAAAAACAGTCATAAAGCTGAGCTGCTAATCACGTGGGCGGCGCATGACTAACTTTTCATTCGTTTTGACTGGCAATCTGGATGGTGGGTGTAAATTGACAAAAATCAAAACTTCAGGGGCTCAATGTCGCGAACATAAAAGATAGCAGTGCAAAGTGTCAAAGCCCTCAAACTTGAGAGGTGTAAATTGTATTTTCCCCTAATATTTAAATGGTGACATGTGTCCTATATTTTATTTATTTGAATGGTGAGACTTTAACATGGAGTGCAAAGTGTAATGTAATTGGTAGTTTTGGGTACGATATGTCAAGCTTGATAGTTAGGGGTGCAAAGTGTGTGGTAGTTAGCGGGTGCAAAATGTAGTTTCTCCTTTTTATATCTCTTTGCAACTTTTTATTTTCAGTCCCAGTTCATGTGCTTGTAATACCATAAGTGGTAACTTTTGGCTGCAAAAAAATTTATCGGCACTTTTGGAAAGGGGGCACTGATTGATCTGTGATCTTCTCTCATATCTTTCTCCTGAAGTGTTAAAATCCAATTTATGACATATTTATCAAGTTCATTATATTCTTGCACGTATGGACTGCTGCAATTTAATTCAATCTTCATCAAGTGCTCTCGTTTGGTTGTCATTGTGGGCGAGGATTGTACGTGTCACATATGGGGATTGGATGGTAAGCAGCCTCAGGTGATCAAGGAGCACATGTGAGTTACATATTTCTTTCTTTCTATTGTTGAGCATAGAAGATTATTGTGTTTCTCATCATAAGATTCTCTCTTTAAATCTAACTTATTTGCCAATATTGATAATTGGGGATCAAGGTGCTAGGCATAAAAGTAAATGATTTGTTCTAGCATTCTCTAAACCTGCTGATGACAAGATTGATTCAAACCTGAAAATCAACATTGATATGTCTTCTGACTTTCTGTTTTTCCAACATCAATTACACATTCCCTCGGCCTTTTTCTTTATTGATTATTCCAGCTACAATGTTCTCATTTCTACTGGTTGAGTATTACATTCAACTTATTTTGTTTGTCGGGGGCAAGCTACTAATTCATTAACAGAATTGTTTGGCTCCTAGACAATCACCTCATTGCAAAACCACGCAGTACAGGAAATAAACAAGAACTGATCAGTTGATCAAATACTTTATCTGGGCCATTGTTTCTGGGAAGGTCTCCATAACAGGTTGTATGTAGAGCAAACCCACTTGATACTGAAGTAATGACTAATCCATATCAGAGTTTTCTAGAAAAGTGTTGTCTCCATTCTTCTCCCACGTGGAAGAACAATAGAAATGGGTATCGTGTAAAACATTAAGTTGTAATTAAATCTTCTTTGAGCAGGACGGAAACCCAAATACCAACGTTCCATAGGAACTCCAATAATTCTATGTTCGCACTAGAATATGACATCTTATGAATCAACGTTTTATTTAGTTTTTGTTGATAATAATATGTTTATCAAAAAAAAGTTTCTGTTGATAATATAATGGGGTAAAGTCATAGTTAGCCCCCTAACTATGACCAAATTTCAAATCGAGACCCTTAATTTTGAAACCCACAATTTAAGACCCATAAGTTTTAAAATATGTCAATGTTAGCCCCCGTCTAAATCCTCCGTCAAATTGGACGGTTTTTCACCCACGTACGTTACACGTGCATATCTGCTGTTGAAATGTCCATAATGCCCTTATAAGTTATTCACACAGATGACATTGCGCTTGTTGTGTTCGCACCTCATCCTACCCAACTGAAGTAAAAAATCAAAATCCCCAAACCGTAGAAGCTCTCCCGTGCCCTAGATGCTGTAAATCTCCATTACAGTTACCGCGTGCCCTAGAGTCTAGACGAAACAGATACCAGTGTGCCCTAGATGCTGTAAATCCCCTGCTGCGTGGCCAAAACAAAAGGAGGAGAAGAAGATTTCTTCTTCTACGTGCCCTGCGTTCCCTGCGTGACCGAAATAAAAGAAGGAGAAGGTAAGCCATTTTGGAAACTTATTGTGGGTTGGTATTTCGTTCGGGTGTTCTAGAATTTTGAGATTTTTTGATGTTGTGGAATGCCCTGTTGGGTTGGTATTTATATGCACCTTGTGTGGTCCCAAAATCATTGAGAATCTGTGTATATGATATATTATATTTGGGTTTGTAATCTTGTGGCCGACAACATTGAGTGAAATTTGAACGTTTGTTAGCACATGTAGTTTACAATTGTGGTCCCTCTTCTTTTTGCTGGCCGACAACATGTTGTCCCTAATCTTTTTTACTCCAATTTTCTAGAGGCATCCTGCTAAAATAAGGGACTAATTAAATGCCTTAGTAGTCTTATCCCCTATTGGTAAACACATTAGTAAGCTAAGGTTTCCTAATCTTATTGGTACATGAACACGAGAACTTCTAACTACTTGTTTTGATCTCCTTTAGTGAGTTATTTTTGTTGAAGTCATAATTCTATCGTCTCATTATGTTACCTATCACTGTGACAGGTCCTAATGATGTCAGATTCATTTGTGTTTAAGGTCCATTATGGGGGCAGATTTGACAGTCGAATGGCGGGTGTGAATATGTTGATAGGAAGATGGTTATGCACATAGATCCTTACGACAGTGATTGCATATCATTCATAGAGGTAGAAAGTGTGGTGAAAGAGTATGGGTATAAACATGGAGACTTGTTGTTCTACCTAGAGCCAGAGAAGAACCTCGCTGATGGGCTACGAATGATCTCAGGGGACCCTGATACATTTCAGATGGTGGCTGCCCACCGGGGTAAAGAAATTATTGGGATATACATCGTTGGTTTCGAGGCTGTACCTATAGTTGACCCGGTTGACCCAGTGGACGAGGTTGATGAACAACGTGAGAGACGCCGTCTTGGTATTGGAACGAAGTGGTGGGATGAAGCAATTAGCAGCGATGATGATCTCTATGATGTGAATGTGAATGATAATGCAGAGGCTGGTGCATGTGAAGAAGACGTAAATATGGGTTCTAAATCTTTTGACATTGGTGGTGCCTCTTTTCAATTGGGTGGACATACATTTGAGGTTGGCGGCCCTTCTGGTGGGTCTTATGAGGACACAGAAGCTGCAGAGGTGGACGGTGAACATGTCATGGATGAGTTAAACGATGATACACCTCGGTGGCAGATTTAGTCCCTTATTGTCTACATGATACAATGGGTCTGCTCTATTTATTTTGGTTCATTATGTAATAGCTGAAGTGGGGTAAAAGTGGCAGCTATTGATTTTGTGCATTGGTTGGTTGAATTTGTATTATATTTTGGAGTGTTTAATGTAAATGGCAGGATGGTGTGCCATTGGTTGGGCAGATGAACATTGGCTATGGTAAAGTGGATTTTATTGTATTGAATGTCAATGTCTAAGTGGATTGTTGGCACTTGGTTCTTTTTGGATACATGTATGTTGGCTATGGCCAAGTGGATTTTGTTGTATCGAATGTCAATGTCTAGGTTAATTGTTGATTCTTGGTTCTTTATTAGATCAAACTGTCAAAAATGATTTCGCAATTTATAATCAGGTACACGTTACATAAGTCAGATGTCACGTTTTTAATACGAGTTTTACATAAACACTGATTTTGATATCCAATCTACTGACCAACAAAATATACAAAGAAGACCAATGGTCGCATAGAATTTGGAGATTCTAATAAATAACTCATGTGGATATCATGAGCTTCGAATTTGTACACAACCTAGAACTGAATATATGAGTAGCAAAGATTCCAAAAACAATAAACAAGCAAAAAGCTAAAGCAGCCCTATAACCGCTAATCTTAACATTTGAAACCCTTCTCTCCACCTCTATCTGTAGCCGATGTTGCTCAATCATAGCATCGATTTGGGCTTGATGTTGAACATTCAAATCCTCAATTTCTATGCGATGCTGCTCAGACTTATTTACGATCTCAGCTCGATGTTGCTCACTCATGGCAACAATGAGTCCATTTAGCTCTCGGAGCTCTCTCTCATTTGATTCCCAAGCGGACTGGTTCTCCAAGCGACTGCCCAGGCATTGCTCGAAGTTGCCGAATAACCCTTCGTCCATACAAACACATTTTAGGATCTCTCCATGCAAAATAATTACAATGACCTCCATCTTGTCATTAAAAAAATTGGAATCTAATAAATAAACACTACCAAACATAGGAAATTTAATAAACAAATCCAACCAATTAAAAAAGAAAACATTAACCTTGAATTTCACACAACCCCAAAACCGTCTCCCAAAGTTTTCATCCGTAAAGACAATAGTCGATTTTGCTCTCAGATTGCAATAACATTTTGGTCCCTCCGTAGAAGCTCCACTTTCAGCACTTCCCGAGCTACCAGTTATATGTGATTCAGACATTTCAATGGCTGAAAAACAAATACAGCACCTTACTTTGATGTAATATGTGGAACAAATATTAACATATAAACTTAAAAACAAACTTTAAAAAACGTCACAAAAATTCATTGATAATTTGATAACAAACTTTAAAACACATGCAGGACTTCACTTTGACCACGATTTTCATTTATAACTTATCTATAACTCAAGGATACACTACAAATGTCCATCTCTGTAAAAAAAAATGTGATGAAGGCAATAAAACATGTGTACACTCCCAAAAATGATCTTATTCGCACAAGAACAAAAAATCAAGTGGAATGCTTTTGTGGAGGAACAGATCTGCTTCTTAACTTTCTCCTCCATGTATATACTTAATGAGGAACGAACCACCCACAAATCCAAGAGAAAAGGCAAACAACAAAACCCAAGACAAAAAAGAGAGAATAAACCAAATGGGAGAGCAGTCCAGTATCGGCAGCTTACCTTGGTCTTCTACAAAAATGGGTGCAAGCTTTCGAAGGAGAAGGAGAGAGCCAAAGGTTGAAGAAGACCTTTTGCGGGGTCTACTTCGTGCGTGAGAGGGGAAGAGAGATTGGGCATAATCTTACACTCACTAAGGGCATTTTGGACATTTCAACAACAGATTATGCACATGTAACGCACATGGGTGAAAAACCGTCCAACTTGACGGAGGATTTAGACGGGGGGCTAACGTTGACATATTTTAAAACTTATGGGTCTTAAATTGTGGGTTTCAAAATTAAGGGTCTCGATTTGAAATTTGGTCATAGTTAGGGAGCTAACAATGACTTTACCCCTAATATAATTTTACCTTTCTTTGGTCCTTGTAAAGAGGAAGGGGCATTTGGCGATGTTTGTACGATGCAAAGTCTTCGCTTCTGGTTACTGCTGGGTTTGACTCTGCAATTAAAGTGCATCAGCTGGCTGGTCCTTTGTTTGGGGACTTGGTTGGAGATGCAGAGGCAAAAAAGTTTGACAGATCAGAGATATTAAGTGCTTATATCCCTAATTCATTAAAGCATTCTGGACTGATGGACAGGTAGCACTGCTTGATATAGTAATTCCTTAGGATTCCGAAACTCGAAAACTCCAATAATGTTTACCGTTTATGGGGGAGAATGATGTCTTGATCTACAAATAACCTTTTGTTAATCCATCAGAAAATGTGATTTAATGCTCCAGAATAAAACTTTTGTCTTGTATCCTTCCCAAACCCATAGACATAAATGGTGAGGGTTGCTCTAATTGGGGCGAACACATGGGGGAGCTTGGGGGGAGGGGGGGGGGGGGGGGGGGCAAGCCTCCCAAAATAAGAGAAAATTTTAAAATTAGTCAAATTTTTTTTACATTGCCCCCCTCCCCCTCCCCCTCTTCAAAAATTACAGCCTGGCTTTGCCCTTGCTTCCAGGAAAATATGGATGTGTCATAATGTTGATGATAAGCATTCAACTGGATGGGTCAACTGGACGTCTCCAGGTGGGACCCAACAAATGGTTGTCCATAAAACTTCAGATGCCAACATACCTTAGTGTCGATAATCTTCTTTTTGATGTTTTTATACTGGTATCTATTACTGTCGTTTTGTTCACTGCCTAAATCACTGCCCTTCCTAGTTGTTGCAGCAAAAGTGAATATGTTCACTGCTTACATTGCACACGTGAAGATACCCTTTACGTGGCCACAAACTGTGGTTATCTGTACCATACTAAATTATTGAATGCTGGGGATGTAAATTGGACAGAACTTGTCCGTGTCAGTGAAGAGGTTCCAATTGTCTGTATGGATGTTTTATCAGAAAAAAAAAAATCTGAGCTTTCTGGAAATGTCAAGGATTGGTTTGCCATGGGTGATGGGAAAGGATACATGACGATTGTCAGAGTTGTTAGTGATATTTGTGCTCCTAAAGTGAGCCTCACGTTTACTTGGTCAGCTGGAATGGAGAGACAACTCTTAGGAACTTATGGGTGCAAGTCGTTGGGAGATAGGTAATGCATTCCTTCTAAAATAATGATGTTTAAACTATTCTTTATATTTTCCTTGCCTGAGCTATGCATGAGCACATGCAAGAGCATGATGTCGGGAAATCATTGATCCATATGTTCAGCCCAATAAATGTGATATGTTTATCAGAAATGGTTGTTGGTTAAGAAGTGCATGTAGTGTGTGTCTGCGCGCACATTTTTTTCATGTGGTTTTTGGCTCTTGTGTAGCTGAACGTCATCTCCAACAGGGCTAAGTGAATCTCAATTGGGGTAGTAGGATTATTGGAATGGTTTATCAGGCCAACTTTCCACGTTGCACTATAAAATGTATGTCTCAGACCTCATTGCTCTATGATTATCACCATGCTTAGACTATTATGAATTCAGATTATCTGAATCTTCTTGCTTTATTGACCAAAAGTAGGATGTACTGGAAGATCTTCAATCTCTGATGTGTCCTTTTTTAGGTATGTTTTCACTGCTGATCCTAAAGGAATGTTGAAGCTTTGGAGGTTGTGTGATCCTTCCCCACTAATTTCTTGGAACTCTGCAGGAACTTGCAATGTTTCTCTAGTTGGGGAGTTTGCATCATGTTTTGGAAACAGGATATTGTGTTTGGATGCATCTTTGGAGAAAGAGGTACTTGTTTTGCATCGTTTCTTTTCCTCTCGAATGTTCTTTGCATCAGGTTCTCTGTTCTTAAGGCTTATAGTGAGTTTTCCTCCCTCGAAAATATCTATTATTTGATATCCCATTCAAACTCGCAAGTTTTTAATAGAACAAAATTCAACAAAAATCAAAATAAAAGTCGTGATTACTGCTTTTAATCCTACTAAAGCATTATCCATATTTTGTAGTCTCTCTTTTCTTCCATGAAAGGACACTCA
The DNA here is from genome assembly GCA_963930655.1 of Myrica gale. Lineage (NCBI taxonomy): Eukaryota > Viridiplantae > Streptophyta > Magnoliopsida > Fagales > Myricaceae > Myrica > Myrica gale. The sequence goes on from OZ005614.1 coordinate 14,325,171, forward strand.
TAACCCAAGAGGGGGGGGGGGGGTGAATTGGGTTTTATAAAAAATTTTGTCTACTTTTAAGAATAAAATCGAATGTCCAAAGATCCCCTATCTAAAGAACAAGAGATTAAGTAAAATATATATATAAACAATCACAACAAAAGAAAACAACAGTAAAAGGAGATAGGGTTAGAGAGATAACACCTCGACTTTTAGGTGGTTCGGCTAACACTTGCCTACGTCCACCCCCGCTACAAGAAAAATCTCTGCTGCTACCATAGTAGCAGCATGTATAAGAGCTGAAATAGGAGTAGGTCCTTCCATAGCATCAAGTAACCATACCTGAAGGGGTGGTGATTCAACATAGATTCTACATCTTGGAACCAAGCCAATTTTGGAGCAGCTTTATGGTAATGGAACCAACCAGCAAAAAGCATTAAAGCTGCAAATACCAATGCACCAATTGCGGTACAATATAGTTGTAATTCACTAGTTATTCCAGATGCTATCCAAATCTGAAAAAAACCAGAGGTTATTTGTATTCCTCAGAAACCCCCGCCTACATCACCATTCAATATTTCTTGGCCCACTATTGGCCAAACCAACTGGGCACTAGGTCCAATGTGAGTAGGATCACTTAACCACGCTTCGAAGGAACTTTGCTTTGACTAACGGCACCGTAGTTTTTAACCGACAGTTTCCGTTTAAAACTTTCCCTTTCCTCACGAACCTACCTGAACTAGACCAGCTCCCGTAAGTACGGCAACTCTGATCTCTCGCTTGAACTAGAAGGAACCGAAAGAGGGAATTTCTCTAAGCCAAGCCGATCGCCTTACGCACGGTATTCGTTCCTTCCTCTCTCATATACCTGACGAGCTTTACTGACGGCAATACGAGAAAGCACCTTCTCTTTGATTTCGGCATTGGACTTCCTTCCCACCGCTAGCTAGAATCTTTCTATTTTCATCAAAGCCGGGGCCGACCACAGACCTGAGACGGCAATCGCATATCCAACTTCCGAACTCGTGACTCTCAACCCATTCCTCTACCTGACAGACTGACCTAGCGCCTTCTCCTTCATGGCAAGAAAAGATACATCCTTCAACCCTATCCCTAAGCTTTTCCCTTTCATGGAGGTAAAAAAAGATCCTTCCTATGCGATTCACTAGGGGAGGTATACTGAATACAAACTCGCTAAAGAAATAGAATGCTTTTGATGACCCATTTTTTTGTTTCTTTTGATACATTTAGTGATAAATTTATAAAAAATTTTGTTTTTTCTTTTAAAACTCTTAGAACTAGAAAAAGTTTTTTTTTATTTTAATTTTTTTCTTTTCGAATTCTTTAAAATTGACCACTTAAGCAATTAATAAAAAATTATTACAATTTATTTTTTAATTTAAATTAAAAAATAAGATTAAAGGTTGGTTTATTAAATTTTTTGATGTATTTTATTACATGTATAAATATAGCACAACAAAATAAATAACATAAAAGGACAACCACTTTGGTTTCTATCATCCAACAATAGAAATGAATACCCTATTCTAATTTTTTCATGGCAGTTCCAAAAAAACGCAATTCTATATCAAAAAAAAAGAATTCGTAAAAATATTTGGAAAAGGGGGGGCTATTGGGTAGCATTGAAAGCTTTTTCGTTAGCAAAATCTCTTTCTACAGGGAATTCAAAAAGTTTTTTTGTACAAAAAAAATAAATAATTAAACATTGGAAAAATCTGAATTTCTCTATAACTCTAAAAATAGGTTATTTTTATTTTTAAATTCGTTTCGAATTTTTATCTAATTTCTTTATTTTATATATAAAATATAGAAATTAGAAAACGAATTCTAATTATTCTAAAAGAACTATTTATTATATATTATACAAGAACAAATATAAGATATAAGATCCTTAATCTAAATTAATGAGTTGTTGAAACTCATTTTTTAATCTTAAAACTTGTTTTGTAATTTTCTGAAGACTGATTTATATAATATCTATATAATTTATACTCTTTATTCTTATATATCACTTATATCCCTAGTATAAAATATCAACTTCTTGTTCCATTTTGGTTGGATATTTTATACGAGAAATGTATCCATTTTGGTTATAAAAAAATGGATCTATAGTTATTTGGACTGGGGAACATAAAGATAGATCAATATATGTATTAATTTCGAATAGATTATTTTTATTTGAATTACGGTCAAATTACCATAGAAATCGAAACTTTTTTTTATTAAATGATACGCCCAATACCTAACCTAATTTAATTAGGTTACTAAATACTAATACAAATTCTCAACACAGCAAAAACTCTAAATATTAATACAAAGCTATGTCAATTTTTATTTTATTGTATGTATTCAGAAAATTGTGATCGATAAAAATCCTATTTTTTTATTTGTTTTTTTCATTGATCATTTATATTTTAGATTCAGAAAGTGAAATAAATGAGAAACCAGTGTTTATATATAGATGTAGGAAGATCTGTTTGGGAAGTAAGAAGCCCCTTTGACATCTCCTCATCTGCAAAGAATTCTCGATGTGAAAACACAGAGACAAAGGCTATTGACTTCCTTGGGCTTCCTTCACTATTCTCCAAATAGTAAATACACCTTAGCTTCCGGGGTGCTAAGGAACCGTTACAAAGTGTTTTCTGAGCTTACACTTTAACTCACTCTCACAAAACCTCACAACCTAGAGGATTTCTTCTACCCAACAAGTAGGAAAAGTACTTTTCACAAACACTCACGTGTTTTTCAAGGATGGGTACAAAAGGGAATCTAATGAAATAGCTCTTTAAGCCAAATAAGCAAGTGTAAAGTACTAAGGTGTGCAAAGAGACAAGATATACAAGAAAGGCAACAGTTAATTGCAGGTGAGGACAAGCTTTCTTGGATGATGTAGCTTCTTTCTTCTTTAAAGCGTTTCTCTCTCTAGAAAGTTAGGTCAGAGTAAATGTCGCACAACCGCTGTCTTTCTCTCTCCATCTTCTTCAATTTAAAGCGTCTAGGGCACCAAGGGTCTTCTGGTAAAGCTTTGGAGCCGTTGGAGGTCATTTGAGACATTTTGAGAAAGTTTTGAAGTGATGACGACGTTTCCAGAAATTCTTCAAAATAACACAATGTGTCGACACATAGCTTGTATGTGCTGACACATTAAACTAGATCTGGAAATGGAGTCTCGGGTGCTAGTTCAATGTGTCGACACCTCCAACACTTAGTCAAAAATCAAATTGAAACGTTTGAAAAGTGAATTCTCGGGTGTTAGTTCAATGTGTCGACACCATGGTCCAATGTGACGACACCTCTAACCTTAGTCAAAAATCAACTTGAAATGTTTGAAATGTAAAGTTTCGGGTGTTAGTGCAATGTGTCGACACCATGGTCCTATGTGTCGACGACACCTTCAACACTTAGCCAAAAAATCAAGTTGAATGGATTGAAATACAAAGTCTCGGATGTTAGTGCAATGTGTCGACACCTCCAACACTTAGTCAAAAATCAACTTGAAATGTTTGAAATGTAATGTTTCGGGTGTTAGTGCAATGTGTCGACACCATGGTCCTATGTGTTGACACCTTCAACACTTAGCCAAAAAATCAAGTTCTTTAACAACATCTATTCCAATTCAAAGATTCTCAAAACCATTTGCAATATAAAAGGTGATCTTTTAATGAGAATAAAGAGGATAAAAAAAATTGGAGAGTTTTTGAATAGAGAGAACCTTGATACTAGAAGAAAATCATTTTAAGAGAAGGATGTAATAAGTAAAATCTAAAGTCCATCAAAACCTAGAAACTTTGTTATCATCAAAATCATTTATAGCAACTTGTGCTAACTGCTTCAGCCCAGAAGTAATCAGGCAAGTTGTTTTCACATAGCAAGGTTCTAGCCATTTCTTCAAGAGTCTTATTTTTCCTCTCCACAACACCATTTTGTTGAGGAGTTCTAGGAGCTGAGAAGTTATGACTAATACCGTTTTCTCCACAAAACTTTTCAAAGGAGGAATTTTCAAATTCTTTACCATGGTCACTCATTATGCTAGAAATAGCAAAACCTTTTTCATTTTGAATTCTCTTGCTAAGTTTTTCAAAAGCATGAAAGACTTCATCTTTATGAGCTAGAAAAAGAACCCATGTAAATCTACTGAAGTCATCAACAACAACAAAGTCATATCGTTTGCCACCCAAACTTAGAGTTCGGGTTGGACCAAATAAGTCCATGTGTAGGAGTTGGAGTGGTCTAGAGGTGGACACAATGTTTTTTGATTTAAAAGATATTTTGGTTTGTTTGCCTTTTTGACATGCTGCACAAATTTTATCATTTTCAAAAGAGAGACTAGGCAAACCCGAAACAAGATTTCGTTTAGCTAGTTTAGAAATCAGGTCCATGCTTGCATGAGCAAGTCTCCTATGCCACAACCAACTGTCTTTATCATTTAGAGCTGAAAGACATTTTATATTGTCTGAAGAGATACACTCTAAATGAACAATGTACACATTTTCATATCTATGTCCAACAAACAAGACTTTCTTGCTTTCAATATTTTCAACAAGGCACATTGATGATTCAAAAACGACTCGATTACCCTTGTCACATAATTGGCTAACGCTTAAGAGATTATGCTTTAAACCTTGGACAAGAAGCACATTTTCAATGATGGGATTAGGATACGTACCAATGCTTCCCACACCAAGTATCTTCCCTTTTCCATTGTCACCAAAAGTAATAGACCCCTTATTCTTAAGACAAAAGGAGGTGAACCAACTTTTGTCTCCTGTCATGTGCTTGGAGCATCCACTATCAAGTACCCAATGTTCCTTGATGTCCTTGGACTCCAAGCATTCCTGCAAAAAGGATTAGCTCTTGATCTTTGGTACCCAAATCTTTTTGGGTCCATTTATATTAGATACAAATCCCTTTACTTTATCCTTTTGAATCCATACAAACTTAATCCCGTGAGTGGATCCTTTTCTGGTTTGGCATGTGTGTGAGATGTGTCCGAGTTTTCCACAAAAATTGCATATAAGGAAGGGTATTGACGACTTAATAATTACATCAGAATACAATTTTTTATATCCACTAGACTTATAGCCAATTCCGCTTTTGTTGAAACAACATTTTTGTGAACCAAGGAGAATATCAAGATTCTTTTTTCCTTGAGTGAATTTAGCAATATCTTGAGTAAGAGTTTCAACTTTTTCTTTCAAGCAATTGTTTTCCAATTTTAAATCAATTGACTCTTCATGCATTACATTTGACTTTTCTTATGTGACTATTTCAAGATTTTCTTTAAGAGCAACAACTTGACATTTTAAGGAATCACTTTCTTGAATAAGCAATTCGTGATTCTTTTTTAGACAAAAATATTTTGAAAATATTCTTTTCAACTCAACATGTTGTTCATCAAAGGCATCTTGTAGTTCCTCAAAAGTAAAAGAATCAAATGAAGAGCTTTGTACCTCATTTTCGTTATCTTTTGCCATGAAGCAAAGGTTTGCAACTTCTTCATCGCTTTCACTACTACTTTCATCGGATTCTCCCCATGCAGCCAAGAATGTTTTCTTTTTGTTTTTGAAATCCTTTGACTTCTTGTAAGTGTCAACATTTGGGCATTCTGACTTTATGTGACCCGGCTTCTTGCATCCAAAGCAGATGATTTCATTCTTCTTGCTGCTATCACCTTTGAAATTTGATTTTCTTGGAGGACGTTTATCTCCTTGTTTCTTGCGGAAGAACTTCTTGAATCGCTTAGTGAATAAAGTCATTTCCTCATCGTCCTCAGATGATTCATCCTCACTAGAGTATGTGGCCTTTAGGGCTACTCCCCTTTTTCCTTTGCCATCATCTTCATCTCCTTTAACTTGATTCATCTCATGGGTCATGAGAGATCCCATGAGCTCGTCCAAGGAGAGCTTCGTCAAGTCCTTGACTTCTTGGATTGCAGTGACCTTGGGTTCCCAAGCTCTAGGAAGACACCTAAGAATCTTTCTTACCATTTCATTGTTAGTGTACTCATTACCAAGAGATTTAAGCCCATTAATGATATCAGTAAAACGAGTAATGATAGAAGAGATAGATTCATCAGATCTCATCTTAAAAAGTTCATAGCTATGAACAAGCATGCTAATCTTGCTTTCTTTTACCTGATTCGTACCTTCATGGGATACTTGAAGTTTATCCCAATTTTGTTTAGCAGTATCGCATCCAGAGATACGATTGAACTCATTTGAATCAAGGGCACAGTAGAGAACATTCATAGCCTTAGCATTTAGAGACATGAGCTTAAGATCATTCTCATCAAAATCTTTCTCTTCCTTGAGCTTTCCATCGGCTCCTTGAGGAAAACGAGGTCCTCCTGAAATGACCCTCCACAGATCATAATCAACGACTTATATGTAGATTCTCATCCTAGCCTTCCAATAGTTATAAGAGGTTCCATTAAACAAGGAAGGTCGATTTGTCGACTGCCCTTCAGCTAAGGAGGTGCTTACTAGGGTTGTCATATAAAGGGGATCTAGCCTCAGCTCCGATACCAATTGAAAGGACACTCACAACCCAAGAGGGGGGGTGAATTGGGTTTTATAAACACTTTTGTCTACTTTTAAGAATAAAATAGAATGTCCAAAGATCCCCTATCTAAAGAGCAAGAGATTAAGTAAAATATATATATAAACAATCACAACAAAAGAAAACAACAGTAAAAGGAGATAGGGTTAGAGAGATAACACCTTGACTTTTAAGTGGTTCGGCTAACACTTGCCTACGTCCACCCCCAAGGCTATTGACTTCCTTGGGCTTCCTTCACTATTCTCCAAATAGTAAATACACCTTAGCTTCCGGGGTGCTAAGGAACCGTTACAAAGTGTTTTCTGAGCTTACACTTTAACTCACTCTCACAAATCCTCACAACCTAGAGGATTTCTTCTACCCAACAAGTAGGACAAGTGCTTTTCACAAACACTCACGTGTTTTTCAAGGATGGGTACAAAAGGGAATCTAATGAAATAACTCTTTAAGCCAAATAAGCAAGTGTAAAGTACTAAGGTGTGCAAAGAGACAAGATATACAAGAAAGGCAACAGTTAATTGCAGGTGAGGACAAGCTTTCTTGAATGATGTAGCTTCTTTCTTCTTTAAAGCGTTTATCTCTCTAGAAAGTTAGGTCAGAGTAAATGTCGTACAACCGCTGTCTTTCTCTCTCCATCTTCTTCAATTTAAAGCGTCTAGGGCACCAAGGGTCTTCTAGTAAAGCTTTGGAGCCGTTGGAGGTCATTTGAGACATTTTTGAGAAAGTTTTGAAGTGATGACGACGTTTCCAGAAATTTTGTAAAATAACACAATGTGTCGACACATAGGTTGTATGTGCTGACACATTAAACTAGATCTGGAAATGGAGTCTCGGGTGCTAGTTCCATGTGTCGACACCATAATGCAATGTGTCGACACCTCCTACACTTAGTCAAAAATCAACTTGAAACGTTTGAAAAGTGAAGTCTCGGGTGTTAGTTCAATGTGTCGACACCATGGTCCAATGTGTCGACACCTCCAACACTTAGTCAAAAATCAACTTGAAATGTTTGAAATGTAAAGTTTCGGGTGTTAGTGCAATGTGTCGACACCATGGTCCTATGTGTCGACACCTTCAACACTTAGCCAAAAAATCAAGTTGAATGGATTGAAATGAAAAGTCTCGGGTGTTAGTGCAATGTGTCGACACCTCCAACACTTAGTCAAAAATCAACTTGAAATGTTTGAAATGTAAAGTTTCGGGTGTTAGTGCAATGTGTCGACACCATGGTCCTATGTGTCGACACCTTCAACACTTAGCCAAAAAATAAAGTTCTTTAACAACATCTATTCCAATTCAAAGATTCTCAAAACCATTTGCAATATAAAAGGTGATCTTTTAATGAGAATAAAGTGGATCAAAAAAATTTGAGAGTTTTTGAATAGAGAGAACCTTGATACTAGAAGAAAATCATTTTAAGAGAAGGTTGTAATAAGTAAAATCTAAAGTCCATCAAAACCTAGAAACTTTGTTATTATCAAAATCATTTATAGATTGTTTGAAAAACAACCTTGGGCTAACATTCCACACTCCCTCTCTCTTTCTCTCCTCAAATATTCCCGCCTAACAGAACATTTTTTGATAAGGCAATATTACTAAAAGAAAAATGAATAGAAGGGACAGTACAAAGGACTATACTGAGACCTCTAGACCAAATAAGCTAGAAAACTAATGAAATCTAAAAACTCCGAAAAGGTAGAACCCAACATAGCATTCACCCACAAGAACATGGACTGCAAAAAATTTCCCATCAGACCCTCCATGGACACAGCCACACCCTCAAAACATCTCCAATTTCTCTCACTCCATAAATTTCACCAAATACAAGAAGGGATTACTCTCCAAATAGCTAAGGTCCAAGGGTCTTTAAAATCCCTTTTCTAGCACAACAAAACTTCAGCTACCTTCCTAGGCATCACCCAATCACAATCCATAATATAGAGCACTAAGGACCACAAATCCCTAGAAACAAAAAAGTGCAGCAAAATATGCTCAACTAACTCCCCATCATATTTGCAGAGATAGCACCAATCAAGCACATTCACTTCCCTCCTTCTCAAGTTATTAGTCTTAAGGATTCTTCCATGGGTGGCTTCCCAAACAAATAAAGACGCCCTAGGCGAGGCTAAAGACCTTCAAATCTGTCTCCAAGAATAAAGACCTTCAAATCTGTCTCCAAGAGAAGCTCTCGTCAAAATCCCCAACAAGACACGAATACCAAGATTTCACCGAGAAAACTTCATTCTTAGATCTCACCCATCTCAACTTGTCTTCAGCATGACTCCTCAAAACTTTAGAGTAAAGTAAAGAGAAGAGTGCCAAAAAATCCTCCAACTTCCAATCATTTGCCCTCCTAATAAACTGAATATTCCACGAAGAACTCCTAGAACCCCTCTCCAAACAGTCCACCACCATAGCATCCTTATTACAAGATAGAGAAAACAAAAAAAGGAAACATATCCTTTAAGGATCTCTCACCGCACCAATAATCCTTCTAGAAACTAACTCTCATGCCACTTCCCACCTCAAAATGGATGTTCTCGACAAAGGAATCTCATCCTTTGCAAATATTCTTCCATAGACCAACACTGTAAGGGCCACTGCATACAAGAGTGTTCCACCGACCCAAAGCACAATCGTATTCTCCATGATAACAATCCTCCACAAGCTATCTCGCTTAACCCCAAACCGCCAAAGCCATTTCCCAAGAAGGACCCTATTAAACAAAGCAAGCATTCTCAAACCCAACCCACCACATCTAATAGGAGAACACATTTTCTCTCATCTCACAAGATGAAATTTCTGCACGCTATCAACACTTCCCCATAGAAAATCCCTCTGAATCTTCTCCTGCCTATTAGCCACCGCTACAGGAATAGGGAAAGAGAGGCAAAAAATAAGTGGGGAGACAAGACAAAGTGGACTTGATCAGCATGATTCTACCACCCTTGGAGAGATAGCACCGTTTCCACCTCGTCAACCTCCTCTTCATCCTCTCGATAACAAGTGATAGGCAAAGAAGCAACCCAACAGCCCAAATGTGTTCACATGTGGGATGAGATTCTTGAACAGATGGAGAGGAGATTGACGGGTTGGAAGCGGTTATATTTATCTAAAGGGGGTAGACTTACTATCATCAAGTCTACTCTTTCATGTCTCCCCACTTATTTCTTTCCATTGTTTCCTATATCGGTTTCGATGACAACTAGGTTGGAGAAGATTCAAAGAGATTTCCTTTCGGGTTGTGATGGGAGTGCGCATAAGTTTCATCTTGTGAATTAGGACTTGGTGTGTTCTCTAGCTCAGCATGGGGGGTTGGGGCTTCGTAGCATTGTTGCTTTTAATAAGGTCTTCCTGTCCAAGTGGCTTTGGCGCTTTGTTCTTGAGAGGGATAGACTTTGGAGGGTGGTTATTGTTGCTAAATATGGTTGTTCGTGGGGTGGTTGGAGAACTCCCCCTTGCCGGGGACTTTATGGCGTTAGTTTGTGGTGATTCATTAGCAAAGGTTGGGATGTCTTTAGTCACCATATCAGATTTTTGGTGGGTAATGGAGATGGGTTAGATTTTGGCATGATGTGTGGTGCGGTGATAGACCGTTGTCTTGTGTGTTTCCGGTTGTTTACTTGTTGGCTTGCCACAAGTAGGCTTCTGTGGAGGAGTGCTTGGTGGAGAACAATGGGTTTGTGGCGTGGAGTGTTGCTTTTGTTAGATCTACAAACGATTGGAAGTTGGCAGATTTTTCGACTTTTCATTCCCTTTTGTATGGGTTGGCAATTGGGAGAGGAGAGGAAGACAAATTGTGTTGGAAGGAATCTAAGGGGATGGAGTTTTTTCGGTGAAATCCATGTATACTTGTATTATTGGTAGCAATGGTTCGTCTTGTCCTTAGAAAGACGTGTGGAGGACGAAATGCCCTTTGAGGGTCTCCTTCTTTGTGTAGGAGGCTTCGCATGGAAGGATCCTTACAACTGATAATCTTCGTAGAAGGGGAGTGTATATCGCTGATTGGTGTTATCTTTGCCGGTGTCATGGAGGATCAGTTGACCATTTGCTTCTTCATTGTTCCGTGGCGCGTGGGCTTTGGAACCATGTTCTCAGCATTGTCAATTATTGTTGGGTGATGCCTGAGAAAGTGGTAAATGTGCGGTGGAGTTGGGAAAGGAAGTTCACTAACCCCTTCGCTCAGTCTATTTGGAGATTGATTTCTGCTTGTATTTTGGTGGAGCCTTTGGAGGGAGAGTAACAATAGATGTTTTGATAGCTATTCTTTGTCCTTGGTCAAGTTGCAGGGTTTTATGTTATTTTCTCTTTTTGTTGGGCTGATGCGTTGTTAGATGACCTCTTTGCTGATTTTCTTAGTTTTCTTGCTTGTTTGAACTAGTGATTTCGGTATAGTCTCTTGTACTGTCTTCCCTATTTCTAATAAGATTGACTTGCTTATAAAAAAAGAATTAAACTTCCTATTAGAGTTCACCACTCTATGGAAATACTTGGTACCTCTATCTATCCCTATCCTTTAACCATAACGCCCGAGATTTTTGTCTCCAGCTTACTTCCTCCAAATCAATAAAGTGATTCAATTCCTGAATAACAGACAATCTCCTTTCCAAACCCTCATTAATAAGGTGTCCACCTTAAGCCAACACATCCAAAGAAGCTAACTCTCTCATCAACGAAGACTTACGCACACTAATATTACCAAAATCATCCTTATTCCAAGCAATAAGATCACGTTTCAACGCTTTAAGCTTACTATCCAACACAAAACTAGAAGTACCCGACACCTCATAACTCCCCCACCACCCCCTTACTATCTCCACAAATCCCTCCACCTTAATCCAAATATTTTCAGAACGAAAAGGCTTCTTACCCCCAAACAACCCATCCTCCAACAGAATAGAGAAGTGGTCAGAATACATACAAGGCAACCTTCTTTGAATAGTATTTGGGTACATAGCTTCCCAATCCGAACTAAAGAGAAGACAATCAATCCTCGACCAAGCTTGAGAAGATCTATTATTGGACCAAGTATAGATAGGGCTGCACAAAACCCGGTGCCATTCCCGGTTCGTGGGTACCGAGAACCGATTTTTTTTTACAAAACAACGTCGTTTTGTTTAAGTTTAAGACCCCCTCCCCTCCGGCTCCCAGTCCCAGACCCCCGCACCCCCCAGCCCCTGCGAGTCTGTGACCCCCCAGCCCTCTGCGGCCTGCCCCCCAGCCGGCCAACCCCCTGCGGCCTGCGCAGTGCGCCCTTATGAAAGGATCCCCAGTGACGACATGGAGGGTGATAGCCATGGGTGGGAGGATAGGTGCTGAGATGTGGCACCAGTGACACCAATGGGCTCCCATGACATGCCCACAGCGCGCGCGGTGACAACACCACAGTCAAGCCATGGCACCCACGCGCGCGCGCGCAAACTCAGTGCCCTCGACAAGGCATGGCACCCCAGCAACAGCCATGCCTGGCATGCCAACCGGCCGGCCACAAAAATTCCATGACAAGCTCATGGCCAGCCCATGGCCTTGCCATGACACGGCGCCATAGCAAGTCCCTAGCCACCAGCCAAGCCATGCAGCCACAGCAGGCCAGCAGACAAAGGAGTGACATGACACAAGATGGTCACCACCAGTGGCGGAGCACCACCACCCTTACCGGTACTAGGTGGGGAATGGAAGAGGAAGGTCCTAGGACCCGGAGGAGAATCACCACCCATGGTGGTGCAAGATGCGGCAGACGACGACGAGATCCTAGCATTGATGGAGGTATCTTAGGTATTAGTTTCCTTTCTTATTATGATTGAATAAATCATATCTTCTAGATTTATGGATCTTTTCCTAAACTCTAGAAGATTATTTTCCTTTATATTTATGTTTAATTAGGCATGTAATATCAAATCTCCTTGATTAAAGGGATTTGATTTAGATTTGAGTTAATGTTGATTTGGTTTGATTGAGTCAATTAGGGATTGTAAGCACCTAAGGATGTCTATATAAACACCCTTAAATGCATTAAAGTTATTCAGATATTCAGAAGAGTAGAGTCTTGGAGAGCCATAAAACTTTTGGGGTGGGATTTGGCCAAGCATAGTCACGTATATGCTAAGTCGGTTTCAAGGCTAATAACCTTGTTACTTGGGATTCATTCTAGTCTAATAACCTAGATTGAGTACCCGTTCTTGGGCTAATTAACCCTTGATCGAGATTGTTCTTGTGGTCTTTGGGCTAATTAACCCTTAACCACGTTCTTCGTGTTCATCAATAAACATCTCGAGTGTTCTCCATTTTGAGTGTTAGATCCTATTACAGCTCGTGTGTTATAGATAACGGTTTATGAGGATCGATTGGGGTGATCGGGTTCGAAACATTTGGCGGGAATTGGCGTTGTTATGGTAGCCTAGACCGGGGTCCCTAACACCTTAGCCCCCTAGGACCCGCGCCCTCTCTCTCTCTCTCTCTCTCTCTCTCTCTCTCTCCCTCCCTCCCTCTCTCTCCTGCCAACCAGTGACCACGCCTGCAACTCCCATTTTGCTACCGTTTAGGTATGATTTCTGAATGTTTTCTTGTTTGTTGTTTTTAGGGTTTGTTTTTAGGGTATGATTGCTAAATGTTTTTAGGGTTTGTTCTATTTGCACCATTGTTGGGAAGAAAATTTGCACGCAGATGAGTGCAAATTTGTTGGCTCATCTGTGTGCAAATTGCCTACTAGAATATGTTTCGGATGGTTTTATATTTCTAGATGATGATGTTAACATGTCGCCACTATATTTCTTTTCTTAGATCTGTATGCTGGATGATGATGTTAACATGTCGCCACTATATTTCTTTTCTTAGATCTATATGCTTTCATAATCGGAAGCTATGTAATTTTGGACTGTCGTAGCTGGTGCTAGATACTCCATTGAGTATATTTGAACAATGAGGGCTTCAGGGGTTGTTTATATTAGATAAATGTCTCTGTGCCAATTGTCCATCATATGCATGGATGTGTCTGTACATCCAGGAGGTATTTCAATGAATGCATTTCAATGAATGCAAGGAATGGCATCAAGTATGTGGGTGATGTTTCTGCTAGTTAGTTTTTTCCCCTTTTTTTCTTTTTAGGTTTGAATTCATTGCAGTTGGTACTGCACGCATTAGAAGCTATATTTCACTACTTGGGAAGCCAAATTCCTGGAAGCTGGCCAATAGCCTGCGGTTGAGCTACTTTGCTAGTTCTTGCATCTAGCTTAGGAATAGAGTTTGGTAGATGTGGGTTCTATTAGCATTTCCCTGAAGTTGTCGATGAGAAACCTTTAGTTCAAATGGTTGAAAGTAGGATGGTTTTATAGGGTAGAAATTCTTTCTTTGAAGAAGTATTTCTAGATAAATTATCATTTCTTGCATCTGCATGGTATATCTTCAGGACAAGAATGGACTCAAACACTTTCGCATGTACATGGTATATCTTCTTGCTGGATTTTGGAAATGCTAACTCAGTAGCATCTGTTTGGTCTGCAGTGAGTGCAAAAGTTCCAGCAAGTTCACTGAAGGAAAGAAGCAGCAGATTTTCTCCCTAAACAGAAATATTGAAAGCTATCTTTGGTATGATGTTGTATTCTCCCTTCTTTTTCTTTTGCACAGCGCATAAAAGAAGCAGCAGATTTTCTCAGAGCTCAAACTACACATATTGGACAACATGTGCAGATAAAGTTGACTTAGAGAAGTATTACATAGATCGATTTTTTTTTAAAAAAAAAAAAGATATTGACAGCACCAATACATGTTACAGTCCATGAATAATAGGTGGTTTGCTTGTAAGCTCTAGAAAATAAGATGCCAGTGATATGTGACAGGGTATAAGTATTGGCACTTAAGTACTCTAATACTTGGAAACTTCCAAGTGAATTTCCAAAAAAAAGTAATAATAATCAAGCTCGGTTCTAGAAAATAATAGGTGGTTTGCCTGTTGATGGTTGAACAGTTCGTGAATATCTATTTGATTCTCTTCTCCCCTTGTTCAGAGTTCAGACAATGGAGAGGTTAAGGTCACAGGAGACTGGTATTTTTAAGAAGAAGCCTGCTGATTTGATGCAAATCTTCAAGGTTAGATGAATTCTCCATGATCTTAAGACATTGGCTGTTGATTTCCTTACAATTTGTGTTGAGACTAATTGTTACATAACTAGAACTGTGTTCATTGAATGCTCTATTCTGTGTCTTTTCTTTTCTTGCATTGTTTTCCCTTGAATGTCAATTATATTACATTGGGCCAAATGCGTAATATGCTAAAAAAAATAGCCTAATATGAATGTAGGATAATCGGAAACTACCACCGCTAAACCGCCACTATTAAGGGCCGGTTTTTTCCCTTAACGGTGTAGGTGTAGGTGGCAATTTTTTGAAAATCGGCTTACCCGGTGGCCAAAATCGGCACCTACACCAGGGTTGTGCAGCCCTAAGTATACATATCACCAACCAACGGTAAATCCACCAAACCAAACTCGGAAATGAAATCCAAAAAATTATCCATCCCTCTTCCGCCCACACTCATCCCTGACCTCTCACTAGGAAACCTAATAACATTAAAATCACCCCCAATGCACCAAGGAACACCCCACCACGAAATAACGTCCATCAGCTCATCCCATAGAAGCCTCCGCCCAACATCATCATTAGGGCCATAAACCCCGAGAACACCCACTTAGCCCCACCCTCAAGATTCTAGAACACAACCGAAAGAGAACAACACCCCGCACAAACATCCACTGACTCAAGCACCCGGGAGTCCCATAAGATTAAAATCTCACTCGAAGTGCTAATTGCAGGTAAACAACCCCACCACACATGGAGACCAACCCACAGACTACGCATAATATAGCTCTTGCAATCACCTCCAATTTGGTTTCCTGAAGACAAACTAAAACTGGTTTCCACCCCCTAATTAAGTTCCCAATTCTTCTATACTTTCCTCTATCATTGAGGTCCCTCACATTCCAACTAATAATCCTTGGCTTCATTAACAATTTAACAAAGCCCTCCATTCCTACAGCGGCGAGACGATCCATCCCCACCATCATAATTAATACTAGACTTTAAGCCCTTTAATTCCCTCAACATCTTACCGGCTGACCAATTAGAAGTTGTACTACCCACGGAACCCTGATCCTTCTCCAAGGCAGCAAACAAATCCATCAACTCACGCTCATATCCCTCACAAGACACCCCCACCATATGTCAGAACGAAGAGACCATACGCAACACCCACTTAGAAGAGTCTCCCTTCTCAGAAACTGGATATCTAACCTGCAACGGAGTCCAAATGGAATCCCCAATGCCACTACCCGCCCTTAACAACTCCCCACCTTCTCCATGCACATTGAGATCCATATCTTCCTCCAACATAAGGGCAGAACCACAATGGTCAAGGCTACCTCTGCAGTTCTCCATCAACCCATCTCTACAGCTATCCTCATACACAGGAACACAGGTCTGCCCACTTCCAAGGAGGCATAGTCTTCTATATTGATATGTTATGCCCAGGCAACTGGGATTCTTTTCCCTTTAGAGAACGAATGCAAGTAAATAACCTGGTCAAGTGGACCTATATGTTCAATATTTCGTTCTATTTGGATTGTTCGCATGTATTTTGCCAATCCTCATATATTTAGATTTTGATGAGGTTGGATATGGACTAAGTGGCACCAACACATGTTGTTATGTTACACATGTATCCATGTCTTGAAGGAGGAGTGAAAGACTAGGTGGAATCAGACCAAGAATCAGCATTATTTCATATCAATTTTGCAGCGTTTTCAAAGAAAGACAAGTGAATATTCTTTTGCTCTTGCCCCATTCTGGTGGGATAATTTGGAAAGGTGTTTGCGACTAGTTGCCCTCTCTATGCTTTGGAGTTACACTAAATTCAGCTTTGGGTGGTGAAACAAACTTGTTGGATGCCTTACTCAGATGCATCTTCTGCCACAACTTAATATGCTAAAGAGCTTTGAAATACTAGTTTGCTACTTCTGTTGTCTTTTCTTGTCTTATTCCATTTTGCTTCCCAAAATATTTGTCGGTAAGCTTATTTTTGTGTAGTGTATCAGGCCCATACTTCAGACTACTTAAAACCATGAGCCTTGCAACAATTTTATATCATGCCAATGTGTACATCTCAACTACTTATTTTAATTCTACCCTATATATTATTGTCTCTTGTTTCAGGATGAAATGATTTATATTCATAGAAATTGGATGCTCGAGGGTGAGAAGATAATGCCACAGAATTTGCATGTGCAATTCCATGGGAGAGAGATGCACTCGTTATGTTTTGTTTCTGAAAATTTGCAAGTCAAAGCAGATGGGAAGAATAACCTCTTTTCTAGATCTAGTTGGATTGCAACTGGCTGTGAAGATGGAACTGTCAAGGTTTCTAGGTATTACAAGTTCGTTTCATGTTTGGAATAAGACCTCTGTTGTTATGTAATGGCATTGCTGATTTTTCTGCTTGATTATATCTGGGACCAATGGGCCTAAGTGCTACTTGTGTTTCGGCATAGTACATGTGATTTATGAAAGATTAAATACAAGTACCTCTCACTTTTCCCCGGAAAAAGAAATATCCAGAATCCCCCCCCCCCTCCTCCTTCTGAATCATTGTGAAACTTAGCAAGTTTGCTATCTCTGTGATGGTTGATTAGGTATACACCAGGGGTTGAGAATTGGTCTGCATCAAAATTGCTGTGGGAGCATGTTGGTGGATCAGCTGTAAGATCAATATGCTGTGTGTCAGAGATCCATATAGTTGGATCAGAAGTTATAAGCCTACCTGATGGAAGGAATAGGCAAATTGCTGGTGCAGAGAATGGAGAGAATCCAGTTTTGCTGATTTCAGTTGGTGCAAAGCGGGTCTTGACTTCTTGGTTACTAAGAAATAGGTGGCTAGACAAGGAAGTAACACTTGTTCATCATCAATATAGTGAAAGTGGAGACGGCGATAAGCCTTCATCAGGAGTATCCTCATCAATGTCATTCCAGTGGCTTTCCACTGATATGCCAGCAAAGTATTCAAGTTCTCGTAAATTTCTAAAAGACCTTGAGAAAGTAGTTGGCGCGACAGAAAATGTCCATCATACAAAAATTGGTGCAAGATCAGCTCTTCCGGAAAAGGAGAAGATGGACACTAAATCTTCCCTCGGCGATAAAGACGAAGATGACTGGAGATACCTGGCTGTCACAGTTTTCCTTGTTAAATGTACTGGTTCCAAGTGAGAAAAGTTAATTACTATCTGTTTTTTCAAAGTTGCGTAGTTTGGAACTAATAAAAACTGTATGTTTCTTCTTTTCAGGTTAACTGTCTGCTTTGTTGTTGTTGCTTGTTCAGATGCTACGCTTGTGCTACGAGCTATAATTTTTCCCTGTCGCTTATGATATGGTATTTTTATACAGGAACCATTATCTTGTTCACTTGATGTTTCTTTTTCCCGCTCTTCATTTCTCTCGTCAGGACTAATGTGTTTTTATTACTTTTGAGTTATTGCAGGTTTGATGTTGCTTTATTGGTCCTCTATATCACCAGTGTTGGCATTGCATCATGTCATCGTCCCAATATCTTTTCCTTCTGAAGGTTAGTCCATTACCTAGCATTTGGATCTCAATTTTGCAGAAGTTGTGGAAATTGTTTGTCGAACTTTCTGATGGTCATACATTATGAGAGTGTCCAATTTTTTTCAACACCACCTCCTCCTCATCTTATTAGTTAGCAAATTCTCCTTCTGTTAACTTTTATTCCTTTCACAGCTATAATGACCTCATCAATGCTCTAGTACTAATCAGCTATTACAATGATGAGTTTTGGGATAATGTGAACATGTTATATTCTCTCTGAGGTAGAGGGGCTGTAGAGATGCATATTAAAACATGGTGTTATTGAATTCATAGAGAACTATAAAACTATATGTGTTACGGCAAATTGGCATCATGTGACTATTTGCTTTAAGGGTATTCTTGCCTTTTCCCATGTTTCTAGAAGAATGAGAAGGAGTTGGAGTTTGTTAGAGGCTTCACGTGTGAAATTAAAAAAAAAAAAAAAAAGGAGAAGAAGAGGTGAATAAAAAGGAGATCGATACCTGAGCCATATGGATCGAGAGAAATTACGTTGAAATACTTCCAAGAAAGAGAAGAAACCCTAAGTGCTGAAATTGTCAGATCTGATCTTCTCCAGCCCAAATCTGTGTTTGTGTGAGGGTTCATTGAAGAATCATTTGTTGCTTGATCACATTTCCTCAACTGAAGATTGAGGATCTCTGTTCTTCAAATCCGGACGGTCTTGGACGGATCGTAGTGCTTGAGTGGCTCAAGTGGGAAAACTACGAGAAGAGACTTGGTAGAGGCCAGGATTGAAGGATGTTCGTCCCCTGCTGTGGCAGATTCGAGAGAGGTATCTCGAATAAGGTTCTTTGTTATATAGGTTAACGTGTTTGTTAGATCTATAGATCACATTGTAACCGAGGCTTATATCATAGTGAAAACTCCGTTCTGGACGAGGTCCCGGAGAGTTTTTCTCTCAAATAGATTTCTATTTGAGAGTTTTCTCTTCGTCAACAATTTTCGGTGTCTTGTGTTTGTTTTGCGTTTATTATTTGTTGATCGAGATTACTTTGTTAATTTCTAACGATTCTTGTTTGAAAGTGTCTTCAAGATTAACTCTCATATAATTTCTTTACCGCTATGCAAGAAGGTTTCAGGTAACACTTAGATCTGGATCTTGTATTAATTTCTTGAAGATATATTGCTGATATTATAGTGTGAAAAACGAAATATCTTTAATAAGATTGATTCTGCTGTGAGTAGTTTGTTGCTGGAGTTTGAATTAGTTTACTGCATGTTATCATAAATTTTACAGCACAATATATTTCTAAGTGCATGTTTCAAACTTGAATGTTGTTCTTACATAGGTGAATAAAAGTATAGATTTGATTGTATACTATAGAGTGTATTCTGTTGTGATACATTTAATCTGTTATATACTGCATTTATTTTTAAAAATACCTATCCACCCCCCTCTGGGTTATTTGGGTCTAAAACAGTTTGTTCAATATGGAACACATTCCTTCACAATTATAGCTGGGAATTATAGTTTCAATGGCTTTAATTACTATATTTTTTACCAGTTTGAATGTAACGTTGAGGAGATGAAGGCTGCCTCTGATAACATAGGTTCTAGGATTTAGGTGGCCAGGACTCTCGGAAACTTGAACTTTTAGTTGCAGTGAGAGATCCTTCATGCAAGTGTGTAGTTGGAGACTTAATCGATGCTCTGGAGAACAGTTGTGATATACGTCCTGAACTTCAACATCCTGATGTCCAGTATTGTCTGAAGCTCTTGATTTTTTTCCTTCATAAACCTAATTCACAGATACCATTCAGAAAGGAGGTGCATATATTGTGATCAGTGGAGCTACTGATGGTAGTATTGCCTTCTGGGATCTGACTGGAGTCATTGAAGGTTTTATGCAGCGGCTTTCAACTTTTCATGTGGAAAACTTCATTGATTGTCAGAAACAGCCACGCACAGGTAGGGGTAGCCAAGGAGGGCGATGGTGGAGATCATTAACGAGTAGTCTATCTAAGAGACGACCAGGCAGTGCTTCAGTCACCACAAAAGCTGGAGATGAAACAAATTCCCGTATGCTAAACCATGCTACAAATGGAACAGAATTGGTTATAAACAATACTGAAAGCAGTGCAGCGGCGTGTTCAACTATACATATATCTTCCCTCGAGTCAGATGTGAAGGCAGATGACTTCTTATCTGAGATATGTGAAATAAGGCCTTTACATGTTCTAAGTAATGTTCACCAATCTGGTGTCAATTGTCATCATGTTTCAGATATTGAAGATTGTCGAGGTTCTCCCAGTGGATTTCTGTTCAATTTAATAAGTGGGGGTGATGATCAAGCGCTTTACCATCTTATATTTGAATTGTCTCTGATAGCAACAGTCCCGAATAATGAGTTTACAAAACCAGACATCAGAAATTCACTTAGTGGACCTGAAAGTATGAAGAACTTTGTTATTTATCGAGAAAGCCATAATGGGGTTTATAATATCAAATTCTTGCATCATAATAAAGTTGCGTCAGCTCACAGCTCTGCCATAAAAGGTAAAGTCACAATTTCTTGATCTTGAATGTTCAAAATACAAGGTACAAACTTTTATGTTAAGATGAGCTGAAGTTGTTGAACATTTTTCTGGCTGAAATAATGCTTCCTTGATATGTCCTTACTAAGAACATTAAGAAAGCATTCTTTTATCATTACAACTCGCTGAAACATCCATTTCTTCCTTTTAGATACACCGAGGATTTCCTGAACACCTTTGATGGGTGCTAAACTCGGTTTTCAACAAGTTTAATACAATAAATCTTGTGGAGGGTTATGAAAGCTTTTGCACTTTGTTCTTTTCCAGTCCATTTAGATGCTAGAAGTCCATGAACTCGACAGATTTACTCATGATTACCAAAGAAAAATATGATCGTTTGGAACTTCTGGTTATGTCTTTTGTTGAGTTACTTGCCAATGTATTACTATTCAGAAAAAAAAAATACTTGCCAATGTATTACTTTTTGGTTTTTTTTTTTCATCAACGTGTTTGGACGGATGGCTCTTGGGTGTTGTTCTCTACTGGTCTTGATCAGCGTGTCAGGAGCTGGCTTTTTGAAAAACTTGGTAAACTAACTGAGCAAACTAGATTAGTCATTAGTGTGCCAGAACCAGAAGCGTTGGATGCTAGAGCCTGTGGCAGGTGAGTGAAGAATCTCATGCAAAACATAGATCCATAGTCCATTTCTGGCGATTTCCTTGACATTCTCCAGTTATGATTTCAGAAAATCAAGTAATCTTTTTACTGCTTGCTTTTCATCTCTGATCCAGAAACCATTATCAGATTGCTGTTGCAGGAAGAAGGATGCAAATCCTGGAGTTCACTGGAATATGTGAAATGGAAAGTGAAAAATGAAGCAGTTTTCGTCGTTATGTTTGGCGAGGGAATCATAAGCTTTCGACAGGAGATGTGATCTTTTCAGCATTATCTCGTTGAAGCAAATGGCTCTTAGTCACCCCTGACAAGACGGCAACCAAGAGTGCGATGGTCTTCAACAGCCATCTTGGTCAGTGAGCCAAATCACATTAGGTTGATCGGCCAGTGTCAGAGCTAAATATATATAGTTTCCTGACTCTTTAGAAACTTCATCTCTTTGTTACAAGTGTTCATTAGACAGCTAGGAAGTAAGTCCTCAAATAATGTATTGGTTCATCTGTTTTAGGATAGTAGATTACCTTTTCGAATCTGAGCTCTGCAGCTGATTGAAGTAACTTGCATCACAATTTTGGATCATCAATCTAACAAAGTGATACCAGATACCTATATGAGCTTATCGTAATTTTGTTCATGAGGTGGTGTTCTCACTTTCCAGGGACAAATTTGCAATGTGGTCGCCGAAACTCAGCGTTGTCGCTCACTGAGTTAAGGGTGAGTAGAGATGAAAACCGATCCCTCGGTTCGGTTTTCAGCCCCCACCGTCTCGGTTGACGAAAAACATGGACCGACAACCGCGTCGATGGGTGTCAACACTGGCAGGACCGACAACATTCGGCTTCGGTCGGTGTTCGGTTGGTCCCTGCACTCAATACCAAAATGAAAGAACAAACAGAGTAACCATCCACAATCAACTGCAACCAACAACAGCCGCAATCAACCACCAACAACCATCCACAATCAACTGACAAGAGAGAGAGGAAATTTGTAAAATTGTAAATAATGAGAAAGAGAGAGAGAGAGAGAGAGAGAGAGGCGTGAGAATCAGAGAGAGAGAGGAAATTTACACTTTCCTCTTCACCTTTGACGAAGAAGCAGCCTTTCTAGCTTCACCTTTAGCTTCTGTCATTACCAGTGTTGTTATATATGTTGAGAGAGAGAGCAAGATCTGCTTGAGAGAGAGACAGAGAGCAAATTTGCGCGAGAGAAAGAGAGGGAGCAGATCTGCGTGAGAGAGAGCAGATACGTGAGAGAGACAGAGAGAGTTGACGCCGATAAGTGTGAAGGGGGCCATTTTTCACGATGAAAAAGAGGGAAGGGGTCGTGACTCATGAAGGGGGGACCGGGAAATAAATTATAAGGAGATTATAAAAAAAAGAGAGGCGAAATTACCTGGAGGCCCTCGGTTCGGGGCCAAACCGAGGCCCTCGGTTCTGCGATTTTTTTGGCCGACAGCCGAATCAAGCTGTCCCAGAACCGGCCGGGCCCAATCGGTTTCGACCGGTTTGGGTCTGCCCGGTCGATTTCGGCCCAAATCTGTTCAGCCTAAGGGGTGAGTACCGGAACGGATGGACCCATTCCGAAATTTTCCGGAATGAAACCAGAATTTCTTGGAACGGAATCCAGAAATTCTCTCCCATTTTCACAACATCTGTATTCGGCATTTTATCAAACATGCTACACATCCAACTCAAAACCCACCAACCAAATCATTCATGAAATAATCATATCGAACCCAAACTTACATTATTCAAACCCAACAGAGTTAAAGTCGAGGGAGAGAGAAAAAAAATTAAAGTCGATATTCAAAGTTCATATACCATTTGATAGGTGGCAACCCAACGTCAGAAAATGCTCAAGAAGAAAACCACTTCACACTGCATTCATGCTATTTTGTTTCTTCAAAAATCCATGCAAACACCAGATGTGGAAATTGCTCAAAACCCATCAATCGAATCTACAGCAACCCCTGAAGAAGTTTCCTGAGTCCGCTCTTTGCAGAGAAATTGCTCTGCTCTAGATCCAAACCCTTTTTCTGGTTGGTGAGTAGCTACTAGATCTGAACTGGTGGAATTATTAGGCCTTTTTCCTCTCGGTCTTGAACTCCTTGAGGCTCATAAGAGAACTTGGGAGTGGAATGTTTACCAAAGATAACCCGAGAGAGAGAGATTTCGGGGGGAGGGACGGAGAAGAAGAAGAGAGAGATTTCGGTTTCAGTCTTCCTGGTCACCTTTTTAAAAAAAACATTGTGGCAGACGTGTAATAAAAACATGAATTTTATCCATGATAAAAAAATTCCGGAACCGGAATTTGAATTTTGATTTCGGTACCAGATTAAGTCGAAACCGGTAATGGAATATTGGTTCCAAAACCGGAACCAAAAATTCCAGTTGACCCCAGATAAATTTTTCACCCTTACATTGAGTCAGCAAGATCATCAGCATCAGTGGGGTTTGGGGGTTTTAGAAATGCCAAAGAAGGAGAACATGCCGGACCAAAATGACATTTCCTTAAAGGGGGTTGGCGGGTTTTAGAAATCTTCGACATCAACAAAATCTGAGCGGCATTAATGATAAGTTGGTCAACCAAACTTGTTTTTGGGCCTTTTGGCGAGTGCTTTTTTTTTTTCTATACTTTTGGCGAGTGCATTTAAAGTCTCCTGAAAGCGCCCAATTGCCTAGATTTTTTTTTTTTTTAAAAAAAAAAGGAAGTGCCCTATTAAACTATTTGCATGACCCTAGAGATGCTAACTTCTAGGAACGCTATCCTCTTTGTTTAGGCCTCAAATGACTTTCTGGCTAGTGATCTAACGAGGCCTGCAATTTACTATGCATTTATCAATCTTCTTGCTTGGATAAACTAAACAATATTTAATGAATGCTCACCAGTTCTGTATAAAAACCTAACCAAAGTTAGACCTTAATTCTCTAGAAGATCGTGCCCGTCATGAACCCATTTATCCTCTAGTCATTGGTTTTTATTTTCTCCATGATGTCCCAAGCAAAACCAGTACAAAAATCTGGGATTAAGCGTAGTAGGTTATAAGTTAAACCATCTCCGATTAAGTTGACTAATCGCCTCTACTATTTTGTTCAATGAGTCTATTAACTGGACTCTCGAGGAATAGGCCAAATTTCTGTAGATGGATTTGTTAGAATTACGTGTCCTCGATAACTAAATTAATTAATCTAGTCCTAATATCTCATATAGAATATAGTTTGATGGAAGGAATTAATTGTACGTAAAGGGGCATATTTAAAATAATCTCAAATTCCAGGGGCCAATTACAATATGTTGATGGATTTGATTGTACTAAGTAAAAGCCCTAATTGTATTAGAATAAGAGTTCTTCAGTTTTATCCTACGACTGGAATTTGAGATCCCTAAGAATCCTATGTCTCATGCTCTCTCTAGGGTTTCCCAAAGCCTATAAATATAATTGTTATATTCAAAGGGTTGACCATCATAATCTATTAGGGAAATCTCCAAACAAGAGAGTGACATAAATCCCTTAGGAGGCAACACATCTGAGTTGTTGTTCTGAATTGTTGAAGCTTTGGATTGGATCGTAAAGCGGCTTAAGGTTTGTAGGTTCCTAAATTCTTGTGTTAGGTATGAAGTGGAATCTGAAATTGTAATCATAATCCTGGTTGATGTTTTGTTGAAAACATATTGTTCTCTCTAGGATTTCTCAATGTCTATAAATATAATTGTTATATTCAAGAGGTTGGCCATCAGAACCTATTAGGAAAATCCTCAAAACGAGAGAGTGACATAAATCTCTTAGGAAGCAACACATCTGAGTTGTTGTTCTGAATTGTTGGAGCTTTGGATTAGATCGTAAAGAGGTTTAAGGTTTGTAGGTTCTTAAATTCCTGTGTCAGGTATGAAATCGAATCTGAAATTGTAATCATAATCCTGATTGATGTTTTGTTGAAAACATATTGTTTGTTTATAATTTAATTTCGCATAAACTATCCGGATTAGCCTTACATAATTGAAGAAGACAATCCACCCACCCACAGATCACTATCATCGTTCCCATCATGATCGTCGTTAGGCTTTGCTTGTGGTCCAAAATACCGGGGATTTCAATTTCATGCAGTCCCATGCGCAGGGAGCCACGCTTTTCAGAGTCGGAAAAGTCAGAATCTTCGTTTTGAATGGCGGAACTCCGACCAATAAAAGGAAATGAAACATCAACCAAAGGAAAACGATACAAAGAAGAAAAACGACAAAAACGCTACTAGACGACATGAGAAACTCTCTCTCTCAAACATTTTGTTTTCCTATTCCTTCTTTCTTTCTCCCTCCCTCTCTTGAACACGAACAAATCTTTGAGGTTTTAGAGGTTCTTAAACTCAATATATATACATGTAACATGAACCTCCCTAGCAGAGAAACAAAAAAGCACCACTACTCCTCACTAAAGACTAACAAGAAAAGAGCTATTAGTTTCATTACTTTTTCTGCTAGAGCAAGAGAAATTGCTACCATATAAATGACCAACTCCATCAAACAAAAAATGCTAAGCTAGATCACCTAAAAAGATGCTTCATTTCGTTTATCCAGTACTATTTGTTCTAAAATAATATTTTCTCAAAAGCAAGTTGACATGTGTTTCATTTTTCTCACGAGGAAAACAGCTTCCTGATCCAGTCATGCCCACTACTGAAATTTTTTTCTGCTCCTACCAACCTTGCTACACGATAGCAGCCAAAGAGAGGGACAACATCGATCCTCACCAACCCCTCCTACAGTGCCCGTTGCCCAAATAGGTTCAAAAAATGGCGTCCACTGCCAAGTCATCCAACCAACCACGATGTAACGGCTACGTGCCGGTCCACCCAACCTTTCGGGAATTCTCTGATAACAATGCCATAGTAAAGCTGCTGCTTTTTCTTGTCTTGGTGGGAACCGCACCTAGCTTTGCTCCTAACAAATCCCACCTGCCCCCACTATCTCTCTATCTCTCTCCACTTTGCCTTTTGCCTTGTTGTTCCCACGTCACTTGTGAGTTGTGTACCCAAAAACCCAATTCGCTGGATTGCTTTCTTGCTTGCATGCTTAGCCTTCTTCTTCTCGGCCTTGAGCCTGTTTGGTTGTGTAGTGTATAGTTAAGTGAAAAAAAATGTCTTGGGTTCTTTGGTTGGTGAGCGAACAACATGCACAGCTCAAAGTTCAACCTCAACGAAAGACTGACATCACCTGATTTTGACGACCTTTCGGAGGTCCTATAGTTGTTGTTGTTGTTGAGGAGTGAGGGCGACTGACCCAACTCCTACCCATAAAAAGTTTTAATCTTTATCAAACTAACACATTTAAGGGCCCATTCAATGTTAAGAAAAGATGACCAGATCCGGCTATAATAAATCAAACTGGAAACGACCCTTCGGCTATTAAAATTATCGCTAGAGACCGGTTTCATTTTTTTTAATTTTTTTAAGTTAATTTCGAAGGAGAAAGACATATAAAAATATAGAGTTTTAATTTAGGTTAAAATTAAATTTTTAAAATTTATAATTTGTATTAAAAATATAAAAAAAATATATTTTTATTTATATTAATAAATAAGTCCGGTCCGCGGTCTGGTTCTGCCGCAGCCTAACTCTAGGATGTCATATACAATATAAATTTTCCCAAGATTATTTTCAAGTATTCCTACCAACTCTTTCTTCTTCTTGCCTTCGTCAGAGAATGGGTAGGAATGAATGTCAACGTCCTCTTCAAAGACTGCCCAAAAAAAGGTTTTTCCTTTGAATAATCGAGCTGTCAAGCTTAACAGTACAACTATCAACTGTAGTGTCGGCCGAACAGTGACGTCCAAAGTCCAAAGATATTCACTATTCTGCCAGGTTAATTGCGTTTCATACGTGCCCAAAGATATTGTTGATCATCTTTGCTTCATCGTTATTGTTGTCAATTTGTACGAGAAAATATGGCTTTTCTTTCTCCCTAGCAAATGAGAAAAGCATTTCACCCTGTCAAGTATTTTCTAATATTTATTATCATAGCAGATTACGATTTTCTTCGATTTGTTTTTGAATTTGATATCGAATTTAAAAAGTTAAGTCATGTTAGGCCAAATGAGTCTCATATGACTCTCCAAAATCTGAATCTGGATCTGCGTCTGACCCACATCGATGGCATCCAAGTTTTCAACTAGAAACACCTATCTTTCTCTTTTTATCCACCACTTATTTTCACCTTAAAGCCTACACAATAATGACCAGAATGAAGTACAAGTTGGTTCGAATCTCCCTGTCAGTTTAGGTTGCACCAACCCAACTCTCATTCAACCAAAAAAAAACAGAGTTCAACGAATGAACAAATAAACACAAACCAGTAAAAAAGAAAAAACACACACACACACACAAACCAGTACTCTTTTAAATAAATGCCAGAATTTTCATTAGCCTTAGGGTATGTTTGTTTGCCCAAAAATTTAGGGTCCCAAAAATTCCAACCAAACAAACATATTTCAAAATTTTTAACTTTTACACATATATTTCAAACTTTTCACAAACCCTAATAAATTTCAACATTTAAAAGATTACCAAAATTTTAGAGAATATTCTCAAAATTTTAGTAAACAAACAACCCCTAAATTACCCTAATTTGGTCTCTCTCTACTTTATTTTTTAATTTTTCTTTCTGTATCTAGTTTGAAGACAGATTTATTTTTTGAAATTATATGGACGTTCTTATGAATTTTAATTTATCTTCCTCCTCTATATTTATAATTGAAGATTGCGACTTTGACTTAAAAAAGGAAGTGAAGTCTTTAAAGATGGAAAAATAAAGTCTGAAATTATAGCCATCTTAAATTATGAACCTTGATTAGGAAAAAGGGAAGGGGGGAGAGTTTCCCAACTGCACCGCCGACATGCGCGTAGGACTTCACTTTCCTCGCTTTCAACCGCTTACGGCTCGGGAAGAAATTAAAAAAAAAAATGAAGTGTAGAATACCGTAAATTCCCACCCCAACGTCTCAGGGCCTCAGGCTACTATACAGTCTGTACTGAGGCGGAGTGACCGGCATTATCCGGTTTATATCACAAATCGAAATCGGGAAATCACCGCACAATCAGCTGCCGCTGGGTTCTAATCAAGATCAGGGGATCTGCCACTGCGCTTTCACCAACCCAAACCGATCCCATCCGCAAAATCTCGAGCAATCGAACGTCTCTGTGGACGTCTCAGAAAGCCTCTTTAGGATAAGCTCTGATTCCAAAGCAAGGCTCCCAAAATTTCAAACCCGATATTCTATAGCTAGTGGATAGTGGTGGTCCCGGTATCGCCGGAATCGAAATTTCGACTATTGTACCAGTAATAATAGGATACCTATTTTGGTATTTAGTTTTGGTTCGGTAGTTGAGGAAATTTAGACAATCTCGAAACCAGAATCATAATATCAGAGGTCGGAATTTTGGCAGTGATATATGTGTTGATTTTGGGTTCAAAATATTATTTTTTTGGACATATTAGTTATTACACAATTTGGTTTTAAAGATAGATGTTGCATTTAAAATGAAAAAATTTAGTTGGATGTTGAATCCAATACTTTTTTATTCATTTACATATTACAATTCTATAATTGAATATTGCATTAAATTAATAAATCACATACACATTAATGAAATGAAAATGATACAAAATTACAAATAACAAATTTATAAATTACAAATAAACATATAAATAAAATCTACAAATAATACAAATTTACATTCTAAAAAAATCTACAAATTGGATAGTTGAATTGAATGGAATAAAATGTTGGTCATTTAATCAAAACATCACTATCATATGATTATGGTAATGTTAGTTTTGTATGACCTTTTTATTTATGCCCATAATATTTAATGATCAACTTCAAAAGTTTGGTCACTAGTGACTAAATTAATTTAAATTTTAACTAATGCATAACATAACACCTAATTGATTACTTTCCATTTTTTCAAAATAATGAAACATCATCATATCAAAATGATCAACTTTATAAAATAATGAAAATTATGAAATATGTGCACAACAAAGAGTGTTTAGAAAAAAATAACATTACATAAAGAACAACACCATGTCCATCATTAAACAAAAAATCCAAATTCAAAAAATAATTGTTTATGTTATTGCTTACTCATGGTAAATAAAATAACAAAATACAACACACCCTCAAAATCTAAAATACTAATCACCAATAAATCTCATTATCTAAGATTTTAAGTCTAACATTATTAATCTAATATTATGAGCATTTTCCTTGAAAGCAAAAAATAATATACTAACACCTAAAGTCTAAACTATAGAATAATAGAACCTATACTCTAATACTCATATTGTAACAATTAAAATGAAAAACAATACCTCCCTCTAATCGTCCACGTCAAGAGTCACACTATTCGTGTTGGAGACAGAGATAATAGACATCAGTTGTGTAGGGTTACTAGTCATGTTTGGAAACAAAGAGTGTTTAGAAGAAAAAACATTTTAGAAAAACATGTAACAATTAAAATAAACTAAACAAAGAAATCATTACTTTTTTCCACATTATAACTTTCCAAATGTTGAAAAAACATTAGTTCCTTTCTATTTTCAGTTTTAATTTTTACACGAATCAACAAAAATCGAAACAATCAACATCAAAACCGATTAAAAAAAACTTACCACATAAATTTTTTTTCCAAAACATACAAACGTACTACTTTCACAATCTCAAAAATCAAATATTAAATTTTATTAATTTAAAAAAAATTCTACGTGCTCCACCACTATCACAAACACAAATTACAATCAATCAAGAAAATTTCAAATAGAATTGCATTAAAATATATACTCATACACAATTTCAAAACCAAATATCCAATCAAATAATCAATCAAACTCACTGTCCATCCTCCAATTGCAAACAGATTAACAACTTCAAACAAAACCAAAAAATCTAATCAAGCACATCCTCCACAGTTTCACAACCTAATCTATACTCTAAAATTCTAAATTAACAAATGAACTACAATAAATAATTAAAAAAATTAAGTGAACAAATTATTACCTTAATGCAGTGCACTGGCCACATAAGATACAACACAAATTCACAAATCACAAATCTGTCAAACTTGTAACCTGCACTAAAAAAATTAATTAGTTAACAGATAATGAAATGAAGAACAACTGAACAATTGATACTAATGAAAATGAAATTGAAAAAAAATTACAAAAAATTAAAACAGAGAGGCAGAGAGGGCAGAGGCTTCATTCGAGAGAGAGAGAGAGACATCGGCCTTGGCCCTTGGCCTTCGACGACGTCACAACAGAGGGATTGAAAGTTAGGGAGACAGTCATGGGCGATCGTCAAGAGTCCAAGACCAAACCAGAGAGAGTGAGAGACAGAGAGGGACTTGAAAGAGAGTGAGAGAGACTAGAGAGAGAGAGCTACTGCGTGAGGTGAGAGACTAAGAGAGCTGAGAGAGACGTCGAATGAGGGAGGGAAGAATTCGAGGGAGGGTTTTGAAAAACAAAACCTAGGACAAAAACTGCGTGTTTTTTTTAAATCGGTACTGGAATTACGTCCTATTTCAGCAGAATTACTGGTACCGGGTCCAGTTTCGGCTATTTTGTATACCTTATACTGACTCCAGCTCCAGTTTCGAACAGTATATAGTATGCAGTGGGCAGAACCAGCAGAAGTTTTGCCCACCCCTATAGATAGAGGTGTTTATATGATCATCTTTGAGAAAATTAGTTGTCCTTCACTTTTTTGCTTAGAGAGAAAAAAAAAAAAGGAAAAGCAGAGCATGCTTCATGCTGCAGTAATATACACTATTATTCATTTGCCGAGAACATTATGATATGACCGAATTTGATTAAAACTTCTTCTTTTGGGCAAAATTAATCAATGGTATTCTCACATGGAGATCTAAACCTAATTTGACAAGACTTATGTCCTATTCATGAGAGTTTTTTAAGATCTAAAATAGATAGGATGTTCTAGTATGATTCACCAGTTTATATAAATACTAGGAGCTAGCTTGGATACTTTCTTTAGCCAAACCATATTTGTACGTCTAATCTGGTGTAGGTACATGTGTCCAGATAATTTGACATATTTTTTCACAGTTGAATACTATTAATTCAACTCTAATAATCCATACATGTTTTGAGCAACTGACTGTAATAATCATTATTTTATGTTAAAATATCTTTGAGTATCGATCTATTTGTCCGAGGATTTTCTGAATTACTAGTATAATTTTGTCGAAAATTATTACAAATTTTGGCAATTGTGTAATTTTGGTCACTCAGAGAATACAAAATACAATTGATATTAAAATACTAAGGATATGTTCGTTTTCACATTTTTTTTAAGATTCTAAGTATATTCACAAATCTACTACCGAACATATTTAGAATTCAAACACAAACACCATTACATTTTACACAATCTCCAACAATTTTTTAATTTTTATTCAACATAAATTTTCTCTCTCTATATTTTTTCACATAACTTTAATACTTTTTTATTAAACAATTACATCAAATCATTTATCTCTCTATTTTACACAAACATCAATAAAACACTATTTAACATAAAAATTCACAACTTCTCTAAAATCTTAGATTTTTACTCAAAACGGACTTAATGCAAGAGTTCGACAGTAATGGCCGTAGACATTGTATCTAGCAATAAATAATTTTTAATTTTACACGCAAAACCAGAACAGACCCCTAGTAGATCTGAGATTCCCCACCCATGAAAAAAAGGAATCAAACCGTACAGTCCGGTAACCGGTCGCAAATGGCCGTTGTCTCTATAAATAGGGAGCGTCCTAAGGTTGATAGTCGTCGAGTTCCGCTTGTTTTGCGCGCTTCACACACACCATTCTCTTGAGCTCCAGATCTGCGCGAACCCACTCCTTACAGGTACCCTCTCTAAGCTCTGGAAACGCATTTGGATTTGGGTTTGCTTAGTTCAATCATTTACGTCTGCAGATCTGTATGTTTATGGCTATTTCGTACCCATTTTGCGAGTGATTCTTTTCTGGTTTATGGTTTGTTGTGTATGAGTTGGAGATTTCAGTGAGCTAGTGAGTTTGGAAACTTTTTAAGGTTCTCGGAGACCGCAACATTATTCAGTATTTAGTAGATCTGATTGTTGGGCTTGTCTATGCCTTGTTGATTTGGCTACCTGGGCTTTCGTTTCTGTCGTTTCAGCTTGCCCCTTTTTTTCTTTTTGTTATCCGTTTTGTTACCGAAGTTTTGAGCTGTGTCACTCTCTGATGCTTTTACCACGTTTGCAAGATCTGTCTATTGGGTCTCCGTTTCATCTGGGATTGGACCAATCCCACAATAGATGAGGCTGGTCTCTTCTAACAACAGCATATATTGTCGAGCTTCCTAAACTGTGGAGGGCTCACCTTTTCATTTGAGTGGTTTAAATTACAAGTTATGCTTTTCTGACATGGTCTGTCGCTGTGGACTGTAGTAGTTGACATCAAATTTGTTCTTTGGGGGTTTTAGATGCTTTGCTGCTTTATGCCTGGTGCTAAAGGAATCTGGTACTTGTTTGGTCCTCATATAATTGCTCTTGAAGAATCTGAACTCTTCAGACAGTATGACAAGATTGGATTAGGATTCTTATTAATTTTTATCTATTGGCATCATGGGTGACAATAGATAAAAATTACCTATTTTTATCAATCAAAAGAATATACCTATTTTTGTTCTGAATTCCGTATCCATATGTCTTGGACTTTTCTTCCTTCCAACTCTTATCAATCGAAAGAATATACCTGTTTTTGTTCTGAATTCCTTATCCATGTCTTGGACTTTTCTTCCTTCTCCAAGCGAACTTGTGCTATTTGGAAATTGCTGTCAGTTGTTGTATTAAGATGTGTTTTTTTATTTGTTAAATTGTATTAAGATGCCTTTGTGTGCATTCTTGTTGATGTGTAGCTTGAAAGAATGGAGACCTTTCTATTCACCTCTGAATCCGTCAACGAGGGTCACCCAGACAAGCTGTGCGACCAGATCTCTGATGCAGTGCTTGATGCGTGCCTTGCCCAAGATCCTGACAGCAAGGTTGCTTGTGAGACATGCACCAAGACCAACATGGTTATGGTCTTTGGAGAGATCACCACCAAGGGCAACATAGACTACGAGAAGATTGTCCGTGACACATGCCGTGCTATTGGATTTGTTTCTGATGATGTGGGTCTTGATGCTGACAACTGCAAGGTGCTGGTTAACATTGAGCAGCAGAGCCCTGATATTGCCCAGGGTGTCCATGGCCACTTCACCAAGCGCCCTGAGGAGATAGGTGCTGGTGACCAGGGACACATGTTTGGTTACGCCACGGATGAGACTCCCGAATACATGCCTCTTAGTCATGTCCTTGCTACCAAGCTTGGAGCTCGCCTTACCGAGGTCAGGAAGAATGGCACCTGTCCCTGGTTGAGGCCCGATGGTAAGACCCAAGTGACAGTTGAATACTACAACGAAAATGGTGCCATGGTTCCTGTCCGCGTCCACACTGTCCTCATCTCTACCCAGCATGACGAGACTGTCACAAATGATGAGATTGCTGCTGACCTTAAGGAGCATGTGATCAAGCCTGTCATCCCAGAGAAGTACCTTGACGAGAAGACCATCTTCCACCTTAACCCCTCAGGCCGCTTTGTCATTGGTGGCCCTCATGGTGATGCAGGTCTCACTGGCCGTAAAATCATCATTGACACATATGGTGGCTGGGGAGCCCATGGTGGTGGTGCTTTCTCCGGAAAGGACCCAACCAAGGTGGACAGAAGTGGTGCCTACATTGTCAGGCAGGCTGCCAAGAGTATTGTAGCAAGTGGACTTGCTCGTAGGTGCATCGTGCAGGTCTCTTATGCCATTGGTGTGCCTGAGCCCTTGTCGGTCTTTGTCGACACATATGGAACTGGAAAGATTCCTGACAAGGAGATCCTCAAAATTGTGAAAGAGAACTTCGACTTCAGGCCTGGTATGATCACCATTAACTTGGACCTCAAGAGGGGTGGCAATGGCAGATTCTTGAAGACTGCTGCCTACGGACACTTTGGACGGGATGACGCAGACTTCACCTGGGAGGTTGTGAAGCCCCTCAAGTGGGAGAAGCCTCAATCTTAAGATCTATCGACTCCGTCTCCTGTTTCTCAATGCTGTTTTATTGGTACTTGAATAATTTGCGTGTCCTAATCCCTTACCTAAGATTTGGCTTTTGGAATTCCTTTTTTTGACTTTTTTATTTTATAATTTCATTCTTATGTAATCCTGTTACCACTGTCACTGCAATCAAAAAATATATTGCCATTTTGTCGAATTGAGGGCAGTGGAAGTAGTGAAGAGCTGCCAAACTTCTGATTGCTCGTTGTGTTTGGCAAAAACCAACAAAAATGTTTTGTTTTTGTTTTTGTCTCCCCGTCCTAATTGCACCTCGATCACTGTTGGTATGTTCATCTCAGTATCGCACTGTTAGCCCCAGCAATCAGAATGCTGTATGATTTGAAATAACTGAAGCACACCACTTTCATTGTGTGCAAGCCTGGCGTCGGGTCCTTGACTGCACCGAACAGACGAAAAAGGTTACGATGTGCCTAACTGAGAGGACTACAACCTAAATAAGAGATTTGGAGATTTGGGTTCTCACTGGGGCCAGCAGCCAGCTGGTTTGGTCGATGCATTATCTGAGATACCACTTCAACCCTTCTTGTCGCTTAAATTGCTAGGTGTGTACGCCAACAGCTCAGCGTTTTTCTCATATGCACTTAATGCTACCAAAACTAAAACCCCACCAAGCTCCCTTTCCCACTCTGTTTTACTTAGTTATTATATTATTTTTCTGATTAAGGTTTCTTGCAATTTTTTACTTAAATTATATGATGTAAGTTGAAAAGAAATAAACACAACATGTTGACTCTATTATACTATTTGAAACTTTACATCTAATATCGATAAGCCTTTTTAAACACAAC
Organism: Myrica gale; assembly: GCA_963930655.1. NCBI lineage: Eukaryota > Viridiplantae > Streptophyta > Magnoliopsida > Fagales > Myricaceae > Myrica > Myrica gale. The sequence continues at coordinate 14,360,510 of OZ005614.1, forward strand.
ATTATACTATTTGAAACTTTACATCTAATATCGATAAGCCTTTTTCAACTTATTGCACCGCCATAGTTTTGGTAGCATGGTACTGTAAAACAATAATTAAATCAGAAACCTGGGTGTTACATCCAATAATTGCATGTTCCCTTTTTGTTCGTTTTTTTTTTTTTGGTGGGGTACCTTCTGTTCGTTATTCAATATCTGGGGTTGCCTTTTAACCTAACCAATCATGATCTTATGGTGAGCTTGAACTCTGGACGATGGACAGCCCACATAAAAGAGTCTCAATTGCTAGACCCGAATTGAGGGTAATGAGCCCAAACCAGATGGATCCACACTTGGATGTCAGGGTTCAAGAATTCATGGAAAATAAAAGCCGTTTTCGTGGCGACAAGATCGCCGCAATAAGAGAGAGTCCAAGCATTCTGCTACTAGCTTCAACTTTGGTTATTTCTCCCTTTCAGTTATAATAATTCCTTTTCCCTTAATGTTCTTGTGATCATTCTAATGATATAAATAGTTCAAACATTACTAGCATCAGAAATCAGGATCTAAATATTTCGAAATAAAAACCACTTCTACCTTTTTGTTTCTTATTTGATATCGACTTAACTGCTGAAAAGCTTTCCTATTTATTCAGCTGATTCATGAGCATGTTCTTCTGAACTTCTTATCCAGAGTTTTCTCTCATCAAGCCGGATAGACACAATTGCCAAAAGCTGCCAGGCCAAAACATAATAAAAAGAAAATTCAAGTTTAAATCAGTAAATCATCTCTCAACTCTGATGAGGCTACGTTATTCAATGACAACTTTTGCGAAAGCTTAATTCACGACGTGTTGGATATAACTTACAAGGGTTCACAAAGATGACGAGACCGGTTCCATTGAAATGGCAGTCCCACTGGTGCTTCCCAGCAGCCTGGTAGAAGAGATTCATAGCAAATGAAGCATGTGAGGCTGCATTGTTTGGATGGAAGCAGCTACCTCCAAGCTGTATGCTACTGCAGTTGACATGAGCTTGCTCGCAGCTGTATTCCACGTTGTGAAGCAGTTTTTCATTATCTGAGGAAGGCTTAGCAATGCACCAACTATTAGGTACTACTCTTGGGCGCTGAAGAACATTACAAGTTAAAGAGAGAGAAATCAGTTTTTTCTTGAAGATCGAAAAGCAATGGCCATTGCTGTTGTCTGGACTGGCAGTCCTTGTTTGACTTCTGCGCTGCAGAATCAAAGCGTTTGGCTAATTTCTAAAACTGAAGAGACTATTGGTATGGCTGGAAGACTTACCTGCAGCTTCATGGCCTTTCCATTCACGTGCATCCTTGACGCTGCATGTCGAATTACAAAACTTAAGAGATGTGAAAAATTATAACCCTCAGACAGAAATTAGAATTATAAACACAGTCTATGGGTATAACAAAGTACTAATCCACTGACTTATGCCCAATGACTCTGCAATCATCACGGTGACACGAAACGCTAACAGAAATTCCTTTAGAAGCACTATACTTTGCTTTATTTATAAGAACAATAACATACACCGTAGGACTGGTGATAATGAACTGTCATGGGCACCTCCCTATACTCTTTTTGGTTAAGGGATGCGAAGCATGCATGCACTCGATAGACGGTTCAGCTAATTCGCTTGGTGCATGTTAGAGAAACTCAAAATAATAGAGGTTTATAAGGTAGCAGTGAAAAGAAAGACACACCGGTGCAAGCACACAAAGACAGGAGAAACGCCAATGCCAGAGGAAGGAACATCGCCAATGTGAGTCTAGCAATCTTCATTTTTGTGTCACTGCAAAGACAAATCAACCCCGAGAGAGAGGGGAAGAGAGAGATTGGTGAAGAGGGCATCCGCAGTCGAGAGGTAGATATAGTGGTACCAGAGAATGAGAATCCATTAAAGATGGTTAATTACAAACTACCAATAGTGCCCTCCAGTAAAGAGTATAGTTGATCCTTGGATTAGATGGGAGAGGGCACTTAGGCTGTAATTATCAGCTCACTTAAATTCCAAAGCGTGCATAAAGATAGACAGGAACAGCATATACATTAGTATCATGACTACCTGTGTCTAAGGAAAAGGGTTCTGTTTGGATGAATTCATTTAATGATTAATCAACCATGGAGATGGAGGGCGGATTAATTGTTCTTCATTCAAGTCTTTTATGATTAAATGCTAATGCTGCCTGATTGATTGTGCCGTACGTACCAAATCGCCAACTATCATATAGTCGTGTTTCTCTGAACAAGTTTAGCACTTGAAGAAGGCTATTCCTTTGTTCTGATAAGCAACTCTTGTAGAATGCACTGGTGGTGTGCTTTTCGCTGGAGACTATCTAACATATTGTTGTTTCGGATCACAGGATCGAGTTGGGATTCCTGTTATGAATACGTACAAGATGAGATGTGTGCTGTTGAATAGAAACAAAAATATGCAAATACAAATGCAAGAGGGGATGATCCTCAACAACCCGGTTATATAATGGGGCTTAATTAAGGTCTGGTTATGGCAAGAATTCTATTTGCCAAGATAATGACACTCTGTTACTCAGATGGTGTCCATCCCATTAACCATTTTAAAGAGAAAAAAATATATTGATCGTTCCTTGTAGCAGTAAAGTCTTCTTAGGTTCGATTCCTTGTGCTGTCAAAAAATTGTAAGATTAGGAATTTCTTCTATCAGTCACCTCAAAAAGAAAACAAAGAAACAGAAAACTTTCCAACTGACAAGATCCATTTCTACGTGCTCTCTTACCTACTCGTTTTGGGTTAAACTGGCATGACTACACATACATAGTCACCCATCTTACATGTTAGAGCATCATAGGAGGCATTAGTACTTCTCCAATAGGATTAAGCATGTAGTTTTTTAGCCAATACTCCTTTCTCTTTTCGGGTAGGTGAACTTATTAATAACTATTACATGCATGAAACACACTACATATTTCGGTGTCTAGCTTCGTGCAGAAAGCACTAATGCCCAGCTCCAGTGGCGGAAGGAGAGGGTAGCGAACCAGGGCGGTCGCTACCCATCCCCCCACCGAAAAAAATTTTTTACATCTAATTTTTTTTTAATTACTTGGCCTGGGCCCCGATACCCATTGGGCCCAGGCCAAGTAGAGTTTATATTGGGGCTAAAGCCCCGATACCCATTAGTTGTGCGTCCTGGACTCCTGGCCACTGGGGCACCCAGCTGAACCCCGATACCCATTAGGCCCGTTGTGCGTCCTGGCCACTGGGGCACCCAGCTAAAGCCCCGATACCCTCTCTTGGTGACTCTCTCCTGACTCCTCTCTCTCACAATTTTCAATTTCTCTGCCGTTGCCGCCGTTGCCCAGCTGAGCCGCTGTTGCTCGTCCTCCCGTTGGCCGTTTGCCCCACCGCCGCGGCCCGCACCAGCCAGCCACCAGCCTCCAGGTCCAGGTATAACTGGTTTCTCTCTCTCTCTCTCTCTCTCTCTCTCCCTCATCCTCCCTCCCCTTGTGAGTTGTGACTTGTGTGCGTCTCTGGGGACTGCCGGACTGGGCGACTGGGCCTCAGGCCTCTGCGGCTCTGCCTCTAGCTCTCTTCCAATTTTCCAATTTGATGTTTTTGATTTTTGATTCTCAGAGTCAAATCTGTCTTTTAAGATTAGGAATTTTTCAAATGGTTTTGAATCAACACGCGTGATCTTTTTTCCTTGAATTTTAGGATCAAAGTCTATTTTCTACTGATCTTTATCTTAATAGGCTAGGTCCTAGGATATAAGGAAATTAATCTTGGGGGTCCATATGATCGAATTCGAATATGCTTTTTTTGGATGGAGACAGGTGCATAGGTTCTGTGTAGGCAATCAATTTTGTGAAAATCCCTCCCCTAGGCTACATTTTTAAGAAACTGAAGAAAACTGCTTTAAAGAAATTGCAACCAGGCAAATTAGATGTTTGGAAATTGGACGTATGGGTTAATTATCTGCTATGCCTATTAGTTTTCAGTGTTGGACAAAACATTCATAGTGTAAAGGTTTTTGCTGCATTGGATCGGACTTGTCCTTATGAAATTGATTCTCCGGACTGCTTTAGTAAATTAGTAGTTTAAGATTTTAGGCAATGAGGTAATTTCAATTTATTTGCAAGGTTGGTGAGTTGCTGAGTGCCTGAGTTGGTGTTTTTGTTCGTATTGCAATGCCTGTGTAACTGTGTTAGCTAATAGCTCATCTTTGGACATTGGACATAGATTTTGTGATGATGTGATCAATCGGTTATTTGCTGAGTTGGTGATTTTGTGATGATGTGAATCATGTGATCAATCGGTTAGTTGTAGGAAGGAGAGGATTTGCTTTTGCTTTGCACGATTGCACAAATTGTAAATCTGTTAGATTTTGAATGGTTTGATGAGAATCTTATGTTTGAATCTCCTGAACTAGGTTTCCACACCTCTTGCAAACTATTACTAAACAACTTGAAACTATCACTTGCTTCTAATTCACCACTGATGCATGATATTTTATACCAAACTTAGACCACCACACAACTTTTTTGCATTAAGAGAAAAACAGAAACGATCACAAAATCTTCTATTGCCTGGCAGTTGGGATTTAGCTTTCCCAAAAAAAATCCACCATGATTTGAACATCTGAACAGAGCTTCAACATAGCTCGTTTATGAAAAGGTCGTTCCTTGCTTTCATGTGTATTATAGGATTAAGGTTTCTTCATGTATTTAAGGTTAGCTATAACCACACAAAACTTTATAGATAAAAGGCTTCAAGCATATGAAATATATAACCCAACCACAACCAGGGATGAGATACTCCCAGAATGTTAAGACCAAGTAGAACCTCACAAGGTATTCATTTTCCACACGATCCAATAGGCTTGTGGAATGTTAATTGTATCATATTATCATTATCCTCCTTTTTTACGTATTATAGGGATCCCCTTTCTATTAGTGACTATTAATTAATTTTCATTTTTGTTTTGTTTAGATAATGGATAAGTGGGTGGTAAGAAAGCCACGCAGCGTGGAGTCGTCTAATACTCCCAATGTGGCTACTAATTTTGAAATGGATAGTAGTTCAAAAAGACCTCGCATTATGTTTAGTCCGGATGATGTTATTGCTGACCCAGGGTTACGTAAGCCTATTGAAGAATATGATGTTGGGATTAGACATCAAGTTCGTAGGGAGTACTTGATCAAAGGTCCTTTTCAACCCCGTGGCCATGCTTTTCCCAAGAAGCAATACGGGCAAGAAATGAGGGGTTTTAGGGAGGCATGATTTAAAGATTTTAATTGGTTGGAATATAGTGTATCAAAGGATGAGGCGTATTGCTTGTGGTGTTATCTGTTTAGGCGACCTAGAGGAGGGAAGTCTGGGGGAGATAAGTTTACGTCTACGGGCTTTAGCCACTGGAAAAAGGCAGTGGGAGTTTTTGTTGAACATGTTGGTGCACATGATAGTGATCACAATGAAGCTAGAGGACTATGTGAAGCACTCGAAAATCAGCGACAAAGTGTGTCGCACATGTTATCCGCACACGGGCACGATCAAGAGAATGCTTATCGCATTCATTTGACAGCGGTTTTAGATGCCATTCGTTATCTTTTGGGGCAAGGATTAGCTTTTCGTGGTCATGATGAGTCCGAGAGTTCAATAAGGAAGGGCAATTTTCTCGAGCTTCTGAACGTGTTTTGCCAACGTGATGAAAAGGTTGCTAAGACACTTAACACTAATGCTCCTGGAAACAACCAAATGACTTCTCCAAAAGTGCAAAAAGAAATGGTGAGTGCTTGTGCAGCTCAAACCACACTTGCCATTATTGAAGAAATTGGGGATAAATTTTATTCTATTATGGTTGATGAGTCTCGAGATAATTCAGTGAAGGAGCAAATGACAGTGGTTTTGAGATATGTAAACATACGTGGACACGTGATTGAAAGGTTTCTTGGTGTGGAACATGTTCTTGATACTTGCACTGAATCTTTGAAAAAAGCTATAGATAAATTGTTTGCAAGACATGGATTGTCAATATCTAGATTGAGAGGTCAAGGGTATGATGGGGCATCCAACATGCGAGGCGAGTTCAATGGGTTGAAGGCGCTCATTTTGAGGGAGAATCCTTCTGCTACGTATATCCATTGTTTTGCTCACCAACTTCAATTGGTTATTGTGGGTATTACAAAGAATAACTTGCAAGTTGGTGAGTTTTTTTATTATACTTCCAAGATTGTGAATATGGTCGGAGCTTCATGTAAAAGGAAAGATGCTCTTCGGCAAAGTTGTCATGAGAAGATAGTGGAGCGGTTGGACAAGGGAGAGATTTCTAGTGGAAGGGGCAAAAATCAAGAAACCAGTCTCGCACGACCAGATGATTATTATATTTCATTACAATACTAATAGACCATTTATTTTTTTTTAATTTGTTTATAGTTTTGTAATTCTTATAATATTGTAGGTGACACTCGTTGGGGTTCATACCACCTTACAATAATCCGTCTCTTCACTATGTGGTCATCAGTATTGGAAGTGCTTGAAGACATAAAAGATGGTGGTACTCTATCAGAACAAAGATCACTGGCTAAGGGTTTGATGGATAAGATGGAAAGTTTTGAGTTTGTATTTACTATGCATCTGTTGAAGAATATAATGGGAATTACAAACGAATTGTCACAAGCCTTACAACGAAAAGATCAAGATATTGTTAATGCTATGGGTTTGGTTGAAGTTGTGAAGGAACAGTTGCAAGAATTGAGAGAGATAGAATGAGATGATTTTTTGGAAGAAGTTAAAACTTTTTGTGTTCATAACTCTATTAGTGTGCCGAATATGGAAGACATCATACCAATTCGTAGTCGTTCGAGGCGTGGAGGGCAACCTATTACTTACTTCGATCATTTTCGTGTGGAAGTGTTTTGTCAGGTTATTGATTTGATTACTCAAGAGATGGATAATCGGTTCACAGAGGCAAGTACAAAATTACTTCTTTGCATATCATGTCTTGATCCAAAAAACTCATTCTCAGCGTTTGATCATGTTAAGTTATGTCGTCTTGCTGAGCTTTATCCAGAAGATTTCACAGTAGATGATCGTTTGATACTTAAAAGTCAGCTTAATACCTACATTATAGATGTTAGAAGAAATGATGCATTTTCAAGACTTCAAGATATTGGAGATCTTGCTGTGAAGATGGTTGAGACAAAAAAGAATACTCTATTTCCATTAGTTTATCGACTTATTGAGTTGACATTGGTCTTACCAGTTGCGACTGCATCCGTTGAAAGAGTGTTTTCTGCAATGAAGATCATTAAAAATGATTTGCGTAATAGGATGGGAGACGATTGGATGAATGATTGCATGATAGTGTACATTGAGCAAGAAGTTTTTAAAACTATTGAGAACGAAGTCATTTTGCAACATTTTCAGAAGATGCAAAGTCGTAGGATACAATTGTCATCTTTCAATTCCAGTACATAGTACGATACATGTATTCTAATATTTTTAATGCTTTTAGTCCTTCATTTTCGACATTGTAACTCTAAGACAATTTTTTGTATTACGAAAGAATTTTTTTTCTTATCATTTCGCCTTTAAAGTTCGACACCATAGATTTCAATCCTGGTTCCGCCACTGCCCAGCTCCAAGCAAAAACCAAGTCGGCATTCAACTTTTTAGGTTAAGGATTCAACCTTAGATTTGAGATACAAAGGAGATCTTTATGTACTTTGAAAATAGAGAGGAAATCTTTGATTGATGATTGTATGTAAGTGAGGTAGCAAAGGAGCCTATTATGTCTGTCTTTCTTAATGGACCGTGTCACCGTCCAATGATGAATGTTATCCGGTCTGTCTAAAACTTGGTAATATAATAATTTAACCACCTTATTTAATCCTAATCATGCATGAACGCGACCGGGTTTAGTAGAATCTGAGAAAGGTTTTGTTCAATGAGGTTAAGCATAAGAAGTTTTTTTTGTCTGATTAAACTCACTCCTGCCGGCCTCTTAACAAAAGGAAGAGTTGGAGACAACTGTCTCTGTCTCTCTCTGTGTTACTTGTACCACTCTCGTTTGCAGTGGCGTATCTAGGATATAAAATGAGTGGGGGCGAATTTCTAAGGCAAAACAAAATCCAAAAAACCGGCCATTAGCGGTGGCAGTTTCAGGTATCCTACATTCATATTGAGCCATTTTTTTAACATATTACGCACATAAAAAATATAAACTCTACACTAATACGACTAATACGTAGTAAATCAAAATGGTGTTAACTTAAATTTTAATTAACAAACAAAGCAAATTCAATTACGACAAGTTTAATTAACAAACACAGCAAGTTCCAGATCAATGGAAGCTGCTTTGCCGGTCCCCCAAATTTAAATATTAGAATATTAGAAACCATATTTAAGCAAAGATTAAAGTAAAAATATTTTGAGAATATTTAAGCAAAGATTTAAGCATTTTTAAGAATATTTAAGAATATTTGAATATTAGAAACCATATTAAGCAAAAATTTAAGCATATTTAAGCAAAAATATTTTGAGCATATTTAATCATTTTTAACGATACGCATTTGCTTTCGGTATGAACGATTGACTGGTTTCTGCTACATATGTGGGATGCTCGGTCATATGCAGGTGGCTTGTGATTGGAAGGATGTGGAAAAAAGCACTGAATCACGGCCTCTTAGGCCCTAGATGAAGGAGGAAAGGATTGGACTTCGTTTTGGTTCCTGTTTTATAGAATATTACCCTACATCAGAAGTTCATATGGGAAATTCCATTTGGGCTAACCAATTATTGCTAGTTGGGCAGGAGTCGCGGAAGGCGACGACGAAGGTGCAAGCGACGCGTGTGGATGCAGCGAAGGAGAAAAAATCACTGCCCATTGACAAAGCAGGATGCACGGGTGTGGAAGTTAGCTTTAGGTCAGAAGCAGGTGATTACCTCTCCTGAAATGATGTCAGCGGAGAGGTGCTATCACGTTAAAAGGATTTTTGGAGCCAGTGGGGGCGGTCACCCCTAGCTCCGCCTCTGCTCGTTTGGCTGTGAGAATGAAAGCTATCTAACTTTCATTTTGGCCCTTTGACATTGGAACTATGAGAAAAGTGACAGAGTAGGGCCGAGGTAACTATGACAAGCATCGACGGCGCCCTACTGCACCCAAAGGCCGCTTCCTAAAACTTTGTAGTGTTAAAGATTCTCTGAAGAATACGGAGCGGAAAGAAACAAATTCTTTAAGAATTTCACATTTTAATTTAATGAATGAAGGTAATATACGACTGTACGTATAGTTATTATTTTTTTTTCTTGATCAAGTTCCAAACAAGGAACCAAAATACAAAGACCAGGCGAAAATACATCGGCTGGATCCTAAAAAGGATCGGAGAAAGTCACTATATGCTCCATGGAAGGCAGTGAGAGTGGTGGCCGGACTCGGTAGACACAGCTACCAGGACCTAGACATGTCAGTAAATAAAGCACCACAACCCGGTACAACGAGCCCAAACAAGGGCCAAAAAGATCCACAAGGGATCGGAAGAGCCCACGCAGGAGCCGAGCAAACAAAAACAAACCAAACAGACCAACAAAAAACAAGCAGAGAACAACAAAACCAAAAGCCAACAACAAAGATGGAATCAGCAGCACCACTAACAAGCATAGAGGCCAAATCACTGGCAGCACAAGGATAGACACCGACGTGTGATCACCACGCGCCGCCAGAAGGTAACAAAACGGTGGCGACAGGCTCGCCAAGGGAAGCAGGAACCCTTCAAGAGGCGCGTCGGCACCCAAACCATCAGAAACAGCCCGAAAGGTGAGATCCATGCACGGCGCGTCGGGCGCGTGAGCCGCCACGCGCCGTCCGCTGGATGCCGGACTGGTACAGATGTGCTCGGCTGGATGAGGAGAGGACATCTAGCAAGGCTGTGTCCACCGATGACACACGGAAGCATCGGGATCTAACCGTCTAGTTTTCAAACAAAAAGGGGAAGAGGAAAAGAACAAACCAGAGAAGAAGGGAAATGAGGGGAAATAGAAAGGAGAGAGGTGGAAGAAGAGGGGGTGAGACGCGAGGGCTGGGAAAGGAAAGTTCGAGAGAGAGTTTTCTGCTTTTTCTTCTTCTGATTCACTTGAAGTCTACATGACTGTACATATAGTTAGCTCCTTAATTATTGCTCAAAATCCATCTCGTCCTTTGGGGAGGGTTAGGTCCGGGTCGAATCCCCCTCTTCCGCATGCTATGTCCTGCTCCACCATTTGCCTAAAAAATAATATTTTTTTTAAATAAAATATTGAAATTCTATTTAAGTGAACTATTTATTTCTTTTTTGTCTTTTTTAAAATTTTGAGGAATAACATAAAAAAACAAAGCATTTTTTTAATGCAAGAACGTCGTATATTATATAGTACCCGGCCACGAAAGAGGTACGTTCGTACGTACGTATGTACTACAAAGTGGCTTAAGGAAATAAAATGTTTTTCTTGATACGAATAATTATAAAATAAATTGAAGGATATATATATGCAATATGAAAAAGGCTAATTCTTATGGACAAAAGACAATCATCTAAATGCATGGCACAACAGAAAACCACCATTTGGCCAATATCTTTCAGGAAACCGGAAGGCAAAATGATCATTTTGGTAAATATAATTAACCAAAGAAACATGTAATGTAGAATATCAAGGCCTTGATCAAGAACAAATCTTGTGAAATTAATAAGTTATAAAGCATTGGATTTGTTTATAGCTAGGAGATATTTTTCTTTTGTGAAAAATGGTTATACATCAAAAAGCTATATATATATATAAAGTTCAAAATCAGGCAAATATGTATGGACAGAAGCTAGACGTATGATTCCAAACATCGAATCGTATTATAGTTACATCATGCAGGTTCCATAAAAATCGACCTCAAATCATGCCCTAAAGCATCTATCTAGATCACATAGCTTGTTGCATGCCTCTTTGAGCTGTATTCGATCAGAGGAATGATACAACCTATCAAAGGTGCATGAATCCATTGACGTTGCTCTTCACAGCTCTTTCGCTACGATTATCTTTCCCTCTAGACATAAGAGTCCATCAGAATGGAAATGGCAGATATACAAAGAAGCATAGAGTCATCTTTGCCTCCCCATGCATCGAGTGTCGGTATTAACCTAAATGATCAACAAACCACAGTTGTCCTTCCAGGTGTCCATCAAGCACTAACTCGGCAGCACTCTGCCACCACTACACCTCACAGTGTACGTCCCCCTGAGGAGAAGACGTAGGACGTAGCTTCTTTCGGTTATGTTTTCGTACAACCTTTTTGTAACAACTTTGATTCCCTGGAGATCCTCTTTATTGCTCGTTACTGGTACTCTCCATAGTCGTCGCTCATGGTTGGCCTCTTCGCCAGCTCGACATACAAAATGCCTTTCTCCATGGTCTTTTGTCTGAGCTTGTCCATATGCAACAGCCTCAAGGGTTTATTGATCCCTCTCGTCCGACTTATGTCTGCAAGCTTCACAAGGCCATCTATGGCCTCAAACAGGCCCCTCGGGCCCTCGGGCTTGGTTTGCCCAACTCAGTTCCTGGCTCCTCAGTTATGGTTTTGTGGCTTCTCAGGGCGATCCTTCCCTGTTTATTCTCAACCGAGGCTGTCTTCATCTCTATGTCCTTATCTATGTTGACGACATGGTCATCACCTCCTCACAACCCACTGCCATTGATTCTTTGGTCCAGTCCCTTGGAGTTGCTTTTCCTGTCACTGACTTAGGCCGCTTGTCCTACTTTCTCATTGGTCTGCTGTCAAACGGATCCTACGGTATCTCAAGTCTTCCATCAACCATGGTTTATTTTTTGCCTCCAAATCCGGGTTCTCTCTTCATGCCTACTTAGATGCCGACTGGACAGGATGCCCTGATGACCGTCGCTCCACCGGTGGCTTCTATATCTTCCTTGGTTGTCACCTCATTTCGTGGAGTTCTCGCAAACAACGAACCGTGGCCCGCTCAAGTACAGAGGCTAAGTACAAGTCCTTAGCCAACACTGCTGCCGAACTCATCTGGCTGCACACTCTACTTCGTGAACTTCGTCTTTCCCTCAGCCAGGCCTCCACATTATGGTGCGACAATATTGGTGCCACTTACCTCTCCTCCAATCCGGTCTTTCACTCGCGTACAAAACACATGGACATTGACTTCCATTTTGTTCGTGATAGAGTAGCTGCCAAGACTCTTACCATCTTGTTCTGCATCGGTAAAGATCTGTTGGCCGATGTGTTATCCAAACCACTTGTCGCTGACCGTTTTGCGAGCCTCCGTTCGCGTCTCACTGTGCTTGACACTCCAATGGACTCACGGGGGCGTATTAACCTAAATGATCAACAAACCACAGCTGTCCTTCCAGGTGTCCATCAAGCACTGACTCGGCAGCACTCTGCCACCACTACACCTCACAGTATACGTCCCCCTGAGGAGAAGACGTAGGACGTAGCTTCTTTCGGTTATGTTTTCGTACAGCCTTTTTGTAACAACTTTGATTCCCTGGAGATCCTCTTTATTGCTCGTTATTGTGTCTATATATACTTACTCCTTTTATTGTAAAGTTACAGAGAAGAAATATACACAAAGCCTTTTAGCCTTTTCGTTCTTCTATCAGTCGGAAGTCACTTAAGACGAAAGGTCCACGAAAGAAACCAATGATGGAAGTGAGCAATAATTGAGACATTACCCACGTACAAACGAGTCGAAAAGTCATTATTTGATCCTGAGCATTTGAACGACGGGAAAGAAGATTTGAAGGGTAAGACAGTAATTGATGTTTCCAAGCTTGGAGCAGCAGAGCGGCACTTCTTCGTTGAGAAACTTTTGAAGGAAATTGAGGAAGGCAACCTTCGATTATTAAAGAAACAGAAGGAAAGAATAGACAGCTTATACGTAATTAAGTATTCTTCCTGCTATGATCATTGCTGTTCAGTCTGTACTGCATTATTCGCGCATTCACGGGCGGTAGCATGCAGATGCATGTTCGCTTGAAGATGTGAAAAGAAACAGAGATTAAATAAAATAAAGCGTTTCAAATACAGGATCGACTATGTGAATTGTGACCGCAAAACTTGCTTCCCCTTTCGATCCCTCGAATGGTAGCCCGATCTTATAGGCCACTTCTCTTTTGGGCATCCCTAAGATCCACCTCGTCATGCTTTGCCCCGCACTCGTGACATCACTCAGCTTAAAAGCTTAAACTATAGGTTTGAACCCAACTATACTATATTAACCACTTATACTTATCACTTCTTTTCTATGGGAGACAATATTTTTAGCCTCACACGTGTGTATATTTAACTGAAGTTATAAAGACAAATTAAAAGATTACACTGCAGTGGAAGAGTCACATTTAGTGTTTCTGGAGTACATAAGGAGGGTGCTGCACTATGCTCAAATGATCGAGATTATTTTCTGAGCACTTCATTCTATAATATAGATACGTACACAGTTACACTGCAACCATGCGCCTATATTCATGTGCTATTCCATTTATACCCATTTTTTTGGCACTTTAGAGTGGGTCTGGAATTGCCAAGCATAGAAATAAGTTGCCAGAATTTGTTGATAGAGGCAGAATGCGAGGTAATTCATGGAAAGCCCATCCCCACCCTTTGGAACACGCTCAAACACGTAATCATTGACGTAAGTGCTTCTGATCTCTGTCTTTTTCAAGTATGTTTCAGTTTATGGGTAAATTAATGAAGGAGTTGCATGAGGCGTGACTTCAAGCTAACTGTTCTACCACAATAAGGGGGTTACTCTTTGCTCTTTTTTTAATTAGGAACATACTAAAAAATTAATCGGGAAAAGAAATCTCTACAAATTGGGAGTAACAAAGGATAATTTCTTCACAGCCATAGTTCACTTTGTTCATAAATTCCTTGTTTCTCTCTATACGCATCACCATTTTGCCTACTGGTCTTGGAATACCTGTGAATCATGAACTGCATGATCGTTCTATGTCAAATAGTATATAACCATACAAACAAATTTGGCGTTTCATTACTTTTTGCTTCAGGACAGGCAAAGCCTATCTTTAGAATCAGTTGTTAAGACTCTTTAAGATAGTGGAATCATTCTGTATTGCTACATTATTCCAACTTCACTAATCTTTGGATAGCAACATGTAGGTTAAATTCATGTAAAGTGTTTCTTGCTTTTTATGATGATCTTTTTAATGTTTAGGAACAATGCTCGTATTTACGGATAGTAACTGAGATGTCCACAATTGAGCAGGGTCTGAAATACATTACCAGGTGCGAGTCTCAAGCAAACAAGCTAGGGATTTTGAATACACCAGTCCCACTTGCGTTTTCTTCGTATTTTTTCATTTACAAAGGAGCTATAGATCCCATGGAACAACATCACTTAATAAGCTCTATCAGTTCACATGCAGGCTGACTTCATTGCTGGGGCCTCCAGGCTGTGGGAAAAACACTTTGTTACGGGCACTTTCAGGGACACTAGATCAATCTCTAAAGGTTTTTTTTTTTACCAATTCATCAAACCCTGCCAATGAAACAAATTGAAGCATTTTCCCACCATTTCATGTGAGAAACAATATCCGAGACCAGTCATCACTTCACAACATTAATGAAAACAGAAACAAGTTAAATTGGATTATAGTGATACAGATTCTAAAGTGTACCTTTTGAAATGAAATATTTAGTATGTGCTCAAATGAGTTTCAGGTCGCAGGGGAAATCTTTTACAATGATTATAAGTTCAATGAGTTTGTTCCTCAAAAGACGTCAGCTTATATAAGCCAATATGACCTGCACATTCCTGAAATGACCGTGAGAGAAACACTTGACTTCTCAGCACGTTGTCAGGGCATTGGGGCAGAGAAGGTACTCTTTGTTCTGCATACTATTGCCACAATAATCATGCTCTTATACAATTGGGTTATATGACATGACTTCTGCCATTGAAGATATTATGAAAGAACTTTGTAGAATGGAGGAAGAAGCTAGAATTACTCCCGAACTAGATATTGACGCTTACATGGAGGTAACCAATTAGCAAAAACAGTTTACTTTATTGTGCTTCCGAAATAATGGCAGCTCAGTCCCTTCTCATCACACGCATCGCTAATAACAGAACTTGATTATTAGGCCATTTCAATTGAAGGATTAAGAGAAACTCTCCTAACGAATTATGTTTTGAAGGTAATTTCTTGACTGAAGGACCAAATTACCCAGCTCTATCCTCATGCTAACTGATAGTGATCCTCTTGTCATTTTTTGCTCTTCAGATCCTCGGTCTTGATGATTGTGCTGAAACGCTTGTAGGAGATGGGATGAAAAAAAAGGAATTTCAGGCGGCCAGAAGAGAAGGCTGACAACAGGTTTTGTAGAATGCGGATTTGTACTAGTGTTGCCTAGATGAGAACTATTGGTTGATATACAAACAGGAAATAAGCAAAATAAGAATACATTTCAATCATGACAGTCTATTGACGAAAACCTCAAAAACTAGGGATAGCTACCGAAGACGGGAGAGGCAATCCCCTCCGGATGTCCAACTGGACGGCTTCCAGCCATCCAGTCGGACATCCAATGGTCGGGATGCCCGGGCAGCGTCCTGTTCGGGCTGCCCGGGAAGGTGTGGGTCCACACCCTTCCCCAGTCCCGACCATTGGATGTCGTACTGGACGGCTGAAGGGGATTGCCTTCGGAGGCAATCCTCTCTCACCGAAGACTGCTTTCAAATACATTGAACATTCTTGGCTTTCATCATAACAAGCTTTCCTTGATGCTCTTATCCACCAGGGGAAATGATTATTGGTCCAAGAAAAACACTTCTTATGGATGAGATATAAAATGGCTTAGACAGCTCCACTGCCTTTCAGATTGTTACCTGTCTGCAACATCTAGAACACGAAGCAGGGGCCACCATTTTGGTATCACTTCTTCAGCCAGCACCAGAGAGCTTTGATCTCTTTGATGGCATTGTATTAATGGCAGAAGGGAAGATCGTGTACCATGGGCCTCGCAACAATGTATTAAAGTTCTTTAAGCACTGTGTTTTCTGGTGCCCACCACAAAAGGCCATACCAGACTTCCTCCAGGAGGTATGGATTGTTGTTTAAGGCAGAAAACATATCAGCACTATTTTGTTTGTACTAGTCTCCAACTTTGCATTCTACTTGTGTAGGTAATATCCAAAAATGATCAACCAAACTATTGGTACCATGCATACAAACCGTATAGTTTCATCTCAGTCAACAAGTTTGCAAGTTCATTCAAGGAAATATCACTTGGGAGAGAAGTTAGATGAGGACCTTTCCACCCCCCTGAATTACTCAAAGTTCCAGGAAAAGGCATTGTCGTTTGATACAAATTCTTTGAGGAAATGGGAATTATTCAAAGCATGCATGGCTAGAGAATGGCTACTTATTAAGCGAAACTCATTTGTTTATGTATTCAAGTCTGCACAGGTAACGATAGGAGTGACAAGTAATTCACAAATGTGCTATTAACGGAGCCTTGGAAACAACAAACGTTTCACACCTGGATTTTCTTTTTGATACAGCTTCTGGTCATTGGACTCGTAACAATGACAGTATTTCTACGCACAAGGATGAAAATTGATGTGGTCCATGCATATTACTACATGGGTTCCATGTTTTACTCCCTTATCAGATTCATGTGCGCTGGTATTCCAGAGTTGGCATTGACTCCTTCGAGACTTGCTGTCTTCTACAAGCAAATAGATTTCTACTTTTATCCAGCATGGACTTATTCCATTCCAGCTGCTCTTTCAAAGATTCCCTTTTCAGTTTTAGATGCTCCTTTGGACAGGTAGTACTTATTATGTCATCGGTTACAGTCCTGAAATGGAAAGGTAAGTTCTCCAAGACTAAAACCCCTTAATTATGTCAACGACATGGACTGGATCACTTCCTCATTTTCGACTTCATAATGGGCCACAGGTTCATCAGCCAATTCCTCCTCCTATTCCTTGTACATCAAATATCCTCATCATTGTTCCACTTAATTGCATCCATCTTCCGAAATCCATCAGTTGCAGCTCCTTGTGCTCTCTTCTCCAATGGTGATGTATCTATTTGGTGGCTTTGTGATTCCGAAACGTGAGGCTTTTATGATTTCACCTATAGTTTTGACAATAAGTAAATCACTCGAGAGTAGAAGGAATTTTCCCAATGCAGCTTCTCTACCTGCTTGGTTGGAGTGGGCATTTTGGCTTTCTCCTCTCGCATATGCTGAAATAGGTGCTTCAGTAAACGAATTCCTCGCTCCAAGGTGGCAGAAGGTGAAGGCCAAACTATTAAGTAGTGTGGATAGAAAAAGGTAGCTTTAGTTCTTACACTCAATATTACCTGATCATAGAAATTCGCAGGTTTCATCTTCAAATGTCACCATAGGACAGCAGGTTCTCAGTAGGCATGGTCTAAATTTCGGTGACTATTTCTACTGGATATCAGTAGGAGCATTACTTGGATTTTGGATAGTTCTCAATATTGTAATTACCTGTGCTCTGGGATATTTAAAGCGTAATTCTATTACCCCAATGCGTATTTTTTATAATATGGAAACAAAAAGTAAGTGGCCATTAGATTCGTCACATTCTGATCTATAGCTCTTGAATAATGAATTTTGTGCAGCTCCAGGGCGATGCTGGACTCTAATTTCACATGAAAGGCTCTCTATTTTGAAGGGAAAAGAAAATTCGAGTGCTGTACCTCTAGAAATTGATGCCCATCCAATTGTGGGAGAAACCAAAATAATGGGTGAGAAGCTTACTAGTTATTTTTCTATAATTTGGCACATTTCTAAAATTCTCGTGATGCCAAGATTCCATATGTTTCTGTGATCGTGGAAAGATACAGATCATCTGGTTTTTTTTGGGGAACTGCGATATCAACCGACTTTTAATGTGTTACAGGAGTGGTTTTAACTTTTGAGCCCATAACGATATCATTTGAGAATGTGAAATACTACGTTGACACCCCCAAGGTACTTAAAATGTCTGCTGAACTGACTCCTTATGTTTCCTAGAGTGTTGGATGGCATTTAGATTGATCAAACTTCATCTACGCATCTCCCAGGAATTCCGGAAGCAGGGTATTGCAGAGAGAAGACTACAGCTTCTTCAAGATATCACAGGTGCATTCAGGCCAGGAATTCTCACTGCTTTGATGGACGCTACCGGAGCTGGGAAAACGACCTTGATGGATGCTCTTTCAGGAAGAAAAACTGGAGGAGTCATCGAAGGAGAGAGATAAGAATTGGAGGGTACCCTAAAGTCCAGGACACATACTCCAGAGTATCTGGCTACTGTGAGCAATGTGACATTCATTCTTCACAGCTTTCAATAGAAGAATCCGTGGCATACTCAGCTTGGTTGCGCTTGCCTGCTCAGATTGACAAGAATACAAAAACTGTGAGCCTCTTCACTTGCTACAAAGCATGTAGTGTATCTATGAAAAAAGGTACTTTAAGAAATCATCTAGGAAGCAATCTTCTAAGATTTAAAGGCCAATATCTGAACAAAATATGAAAGTATTTGTTCAGTGATACGAAGTGGACAAATTTTTATGTTTCACACATCAAACTTGTTCCCATAAAGGTGCCCATGGTGAGAACTAAGAAGCCACTATAAGAGGTATAGCAAGAAGAAATCATGCAAAGAGGTGAAAGTGCTGCAATATACATTAAATTAAAAAAGAAAGAACCAAAGGCTGTCGATAAACAATGGACTACAAGTGTTTCTGCGATGATTCAATCCCCTATCTGTTTTGCAGGAATTCGTAGCAGAAGTTCTTCAGATGATTGAGCTTAATGAGATCAAAGATGCTTTAGTTGGCATTCCAGGAGTTACTGGTATATCCACTGAGCAGGGAAAACGGCTAACTATAGCAGTAGAACTTGTTTCTAATCCATCTATAATATTCATGGACGAACCCACCACCGGTTTAGACTCCAGAGCAGCTGCAATTGTACTGCGAGTGGTGAAGAATATTGTCGGTACAGGAAGGACAGTCGTGTGCACCATTCACCAGCCGAGTGTCGACATATTTGAAGCATTTGATGAGGTAAATGAGCGGTGCCTTCCTTGCATAAAGATTATTGTGGCATATCACCAAATAAGTGTCGGTATGTTCAGAGATCCTAGCTGTTTATTCTTGCTGACGTGCAATGGCCTACTCATTCTGGGAAATCAAGGGAACCGTAAAATGTGAGGAGTTTGTATTAGACTATCGAGGGGCTACTTTCTGTTGGAAAAATATTGAATGGAGATCGACGAGATTTGCAGTAGACTAAAAAACTAAACAAAGAATAATGCTTCAAGGCGCATTACAGAGTCGCTTTTCTTAAGACGATATTTGCCTCCACCAGTCCTGTACGACAAGTATGTACAATGGTGTGCAATTGGGTTCAAGCAAGTTCGCCTCCAAGATACAATAAAGCCCAGATTACCAATCTGTTCTCTAACGGCGCGTTGCACTAACGAAGTTAGACTAGAATACCCTCATATTATACTGTTGTAGCCAATAAGTCAGAATTCTACTTCTGCAGTCAATAGAATATGATAATTTAAGAAAGAAAGAAGTTTGTAGGAATATAGAATGCTTAGAAGAAAGAGAGAGTTTTCTGGTACAATTTTTGCAAATGAGGATGCCTATTAATAGATGTTGAGACACCTTTTCTCCAAGTGAGATGACTTTTCATCAACAGGTGCATTTTCGTGAACATGTACCGTTTCGCTGTGAACAAATACCTTTTCGTCACCAAAGGATACCTCTTCATGTGAAAAAAACCTTTTTCATGAACAAATACCTCTTTAATGAAGATGTGTCATTTCATGAATAGACATACCGTTTCAAACGAAAAAGATTGAATTTCGTCCATTAGATCAAAGATCATTTGATCTCGACCGTTCATTCTACAACCAACTCAGAACTTAAATCTGACCGTTGCATTACATCTATTTCAAATAGCATTAAGAAATGCTCACATTTCATCACCCTCCACGTAATACTCTATTCATCAATACATTCACAATATATATAAAAAATAAAATATATATTAATATTTTGAAAATATTTTACAACAATCCCCCACCATTTTCAAAATACATATTGGCTGTAACAGAGAACTTTAAACATAAATAAAGGTGTCTTGTGGACTTGACCCTATACATAGTGAAAACGTATCAAAGCAAACTAGGATGGCATGATAGGCAAGCTTTGAACGATCCTATACTATCACTATTCTGTATATTCTAATACCCAAAATCACATCTGAAATACCTATATTTTTCATTTCAAATTTCAATGACAAAAATCTCTTAGTACTTTCAATATTTCCAGCATCAATACCAAAAATTAATATGTCATCAACATATAAGCATATGATTACACCTTGATTTCCATTGAACTTGCGATAGACACACTTATCAAATTCATGTATCTTAAAACCGTGTGACAATACAGCCTTATCAAATTTTTCATGCCATTGTTTTGGTGCTTGTTGGAGTCCATAAAGTGACTTGACCAACTTACAAACTTTTTGTTCTTGTCCAGGCATGACAAAACCTTCAGGTTGTTCCATGTAAACTTCTTCCTGAAGTTCACCATTTAAGAAGGCAGTTTTCACATCCATTTGATGGATTTCAAATTTATAGATGGATGCCAAGGCAATTAAAGTTCTAATGGTAGCTATCCTAGCAACTGGTACATAGGTATCAAAATAATCTATCCCTGCCTTCTGCTTAAAACCTTTTACAACTAGCCACCTTGCCTTAAATTTTTCTATAGTTTCATCCACCTTCATTTTCTTTCTAGAGATCCATTTACAAACCAATAGGAGTAAAACCAGGGGGTAAATCAACTAATTTCCAAGTTTTATTTCCCATGATCAAATCATTTTCATCATCAACTGCTTCTTTCCAGAAAGTAGCATCTTGAGACTTCATTGCCTCTTTGAAAGTCAAAGGATCAGATCAATACTTTCTAATATCATGGTTTGGGTACAAGTAATTTCTCTTGTGTCTTCCACCAAATATTCTATGAAATCTGGTCCAAAAGACTTTTTTGTTTTTGTTCTTTTACTCCTTCTAGGTTCAAATGGTTCACAAGGTTCATTTAAACCTTTGTTTGGTTCAATAGGCTCCACCATCTTATCATTCATAGATGGAATTGAAGTGAACCTATTTTCATAGAATTCTGCATCTCTGGATTCAATTAGGGTATTGACCTCAACAAAATTGTTAGGCTCAATCACTAGGAACCTATAACCTTTACTATGATATGCATAACCCAAGAAAATGCACTCAATGGCTTTCTGTCCTAGTTTTCTTATTTTGGGTTCAGGTAGATGCACTATAGCTCTACAACCCCAAATCTTAAAATGGCTTAAGTTGGGTTTCCTTTTCTTTCATAACTCATATGGGGTAATTTTGGATTTCTTATTAGGTATTCTATTTAGTATATAACAAGCTGTAAGAAGTGCTTCTCCCCAAAAACTATTGTTAAGACCAGAATTTGTAAGCATTTCATTCACCATTTCAACCAAAGTCCTATTCTTCCTTTCTACAACTCCATTTTGTTGTGGAGTATAAGAAATGTAAGTCTCATGTATAATACCTACATATTCACAATATCCCAGAAAGTGATATTCACCCCTATCCTATCTAAGGCATTTTATTTTAACATCACATTGATTTTCAACTTCAATTTTATAGGCCTTAATGTTTTCAAGATTTCATCCTTAGAATGCAAAAGAAACACATAATAGTATCTAGAAAAATCATCTATAAATGTCACAAAATAGTTTTTGCCTCCTCTAGTTGGAGTACTATGCATACACACACATCACTATGTATGAGTTGTAAAAGTGAAGAAGTTTCATTTACTCCGGAAAATGGTTTTCTAGTAATCTTGGTTTGTGCACATATTTTACATATATCAATCATATCATTTGTGCCTATAGGAATTAAATTCAATGCTAACATATCAAGCATTCTTCTAAGGTTAACGTGACCAAGTCGAAAATGCCATAAAGAATAAGAGTCAACCATATAAGCAGAAATATTAACTATATTATTGATAATATTAAGTTTAAACATATCAGCAAAAATATTAACTTTATTATTGATAATATTAAGTTTAAACATTCCTTCACACAAATATCCCTTCCCAAGAAATGCATCCCCTTTGGTCAGTACAAACTTATCTGACTCAAAAGTTAACTTAAATCCAAACTTATTTAAAAGACAACCGGATACAATATTCTTTCTAACTTCTTGTACATCATATACATCATTAAGAGTAAGAATTCTTCCAGCAGTGAACTCTAACTCCACTGTTGTCACGCCCCATGCCAGTACTTACCCCCTAGGCTCTCTTATAGTAATAGAATGCACTCAAACGGGGATTACTGCACGAACTAATCTTCTTAAGGCCTCATAGGTGGTGTTGGAAAGTTTTAGCAAAAATGCTTAAGTTAAAAAAATATATGTATATTAAGGAGGGAAAATAATAATTTCAAGATGTAATAAAAAGGCATTTTAACTAATTTAACTTAGATTAAAAGAATTAATCAAGGAGATAAAAATGTAAATTTAAACTATCAGGAAAATGAAGCAGAAAATATACATATAAAATTTTTCTCTTGTAAGTCTTTACAATATCAAAATCCTTCATGAGGATACAAAAGTAATACAAAAGTGAGAGAAAATATAAACTAAGACGGAAGCTGACAAAAACTTTCCATCGGATACATATCAGAAACCCAGCTACTCAACCTAGCTCTCAAAAGATAGTCTAACTTACCTAGACTACGACTGATCTACTCATGACTCCATATCAGAAGTGAGATCAATGATCTCATTCTCCCATGTACCCTCTACCGGTGGTGCCAGTGGAGGAGGGTCAAAAAGCAGGAGGGTTGCGTCGATCTCAACAATCCCAAGGTCCTCTGCTAAAGGAACTGGTAGAACAGGAGGGTCCTTAAGATACCACTCGGAATCGTATCCCACAAAAACCCCAAATGACTCAGTAATAAAAGTCCAGATAGTCATCTTTAAAATAAACGGATCCATGTTCAAAATCTGCTCATTCGCGAATGTTAGGATCTGGCAAGTCCGGGGGACCACGGTGGTACATACAAAATTTAAACAAATAGAATGGGTGAGTCCTACTGACTCAGTAAGAGGGGAAAATGGAACATGTTTACTGTCTTTTAAATTAAAAGAAACATGAATAATCTAATAAAAAATTAATGAGCATATATCAGAGTGAATAATATGAACAATGAAATGCATAATTGATGCATATGTTTCCCAGTCATTGCACTGTCTTTCTTTCTTTCTTTTCGGTTCAATAGAGGTGTCCTTTCATTACTCTGTTCTATCCCCCAGAGTAGGGTTGTGCATCCCCTCCCATTCTATGGGACTGTCCTGTGCTCCTTGCATCAGGACTCTGTCAAGCGTATATTGTTTCACGCCAGGGATACCACCCACTCCTTTCAGTGGTGGCTTGCACTATCCCACTGTGATCAGTACCGTCACCCTTTCGTAGGACCACCTCTAGGTATGAGTTTTCTTTCAGTCATTTCAATCAATGGTTTCCCACACCCATGAGATGTCAATGACATGATATGTTGTACAGATATCATACATGTTCAATAATATCATGCACCATGAAAGTAACAATAATAGACAATCCATTTAAAATCCTTAAATAAAGTCTTCGGGTCTATCCTTAAAATTATAAAGTTTCCAGATTTGTTCAGATTTAACTTTCCGAGCTTTTTATTTTTAAACAAAAACTTCCCGAGTTGAGTTTAAAGTAACATCACCCGACCTTATTTTAAAACAAAGTCCCCGGCCTTTGTAAGATAAAACTTCCCCCGGTCCTTTGAAAAATGAAACTTTCTAGGTCCTTAAACAACTTCCAGGGTTTTCTTTTTAAAATAAAGTTTCCCGACCATTATATGAAGACCTAGCTGGGTCATTTTTATAACAGGTTCCCTGGCTGGCATTTTGTAAAAGAACTTCCCAAGCATTTGGCATTGTAAAAGCTTTTCCCCGGGCATTTTGTAAAACTTCCCGGGCCTTTTGGAAACAACCCGGGCATTTTAAAAACATCATAACCGGTCTTGAATAAAATAAAACTCCCCAGGTATTTCTTTTTAAGAGCCACTCGGGTCCTTTTATAAAAGAACTACCCGTGTTATTTTTAAAACAATCTTCCTCGGGTCCTTTAAAAACAAGCTATCCAAGTCATTTTATAACAGACTACCCGGGTCAAAATACAAAGGAAATAAACTCCTCGAGCATTTTAAGAAAACTTCCTGGTTATCTGAAAACAGACTACCCGGGTCTTTTAAAACAGAATTTCTCGGGCCTTTGTTAACTAACCTCCCCACCTCTGATTGCCCTGAAAATTTTACAGGGGCCTATTGTGATCATTTCCTACATGTCCACAAATCTAGGTTCCAAATCCAAGTATCTCATGTAGGTGTTTTGGACAGCATAAAAAAATGTTTAGGTCAGCAAGAGTTTTTCATAACTATTCTCATATATCCACGTACCATATCCAGCCCATATATATTTATAAATCATAACAAAACAACATAAATTCAACATGCTCATGTACATAACTAATAAGACACCATAAATCCAACGTGCTATCAAAGACAGGTCCAACAACTTATATGTATGGTTGTATTGCTTTCTAAAGTTACTAAAAAATGAATGATTCAAGGATCCCAAAACCCAGCTAGATTCATCCATACCAAAAACTAGAAAAGCACACTACCCGGTCTCCCCATATTAAGCAATAAAAAATCCTAACTCTCTATATAAGTACGCAAGTACCTCATTTGATATCTGTGTGTGCCAGTGTTGTCGTGTGTGGTACTACTACTCCGCCTAGAACGAAAAGCAACAAAAGAAAAACCAGTACTTCTTCCAATCCAACTCCTCCTGTTATGGGTAAGCGTTGGATGCTTCGCGCCACGCTTCGATAGGTGACTTCTTGTGAGAGAAAAAGCATGCTTCTAGGATCACTAAAAAAGGGTCTTTAGCAGTTAGAAACCACTGCTAAAGGTCAAAAAACAGTTGCTAAAGCTTTAGCACAGTTTTTTAGCAGCAGTCGCAATCGTCGCTATATGACCGTCATAGTAGGCTATAGTGACGTTTTTGCGACCGCTGGTGAAGACTGTCGGTCCGCGACCGCCGCTATAGACCCGAACACAATTATGCATTTTTTTGCAGCGTTTCGTGAAATGTTGGCACAGACCTTTAGCGGCAGTCACAAAAATGCCGCTAAACGTCAATGCCGGGTTTTTTTTGGTATGTGCCAACATTTTTAAAACACCACTAATTTTTTCCTATATTTTCCTATAAATACTTTTGTAATCGGTAATACAAATTTATTTTAATAACCATAATTTATTGGATGTAAAAACTTAAAGAACAAGGACAATAAAACAAAATATACTTCATCATTGATTAATATCCGTTTTACAACAAACACAAAAATCTCTACAAGTAATCTAAAAAGTAACAAGTTTCTAATATAAAAATAACAATAAGCAAGGATCAGCTACATATAAATGTTTCTCACATCCTCTAACAACCGCTCCTTTTCTTCCAACTCCTCAACAGTCAATGGATCTCCCATCTCTAAATGTACAATACAGAGTCAGAGTGAAAATTTAATTGAAAATTTAAGTTAGTAAAGGAATGCAAATTCCTATGGAAGATACTAAAAATACCTTTCGGTTCATCCAGATCTATTGTGTCTTTCAACTGATTCTTTTAATGTGTTTGTTGAAATCGCCACATAATAGATTAATTATGCATAAATTATTGCTGAACATAATGTCAATAAAAATATGCATAACTAAACTTTTCACAAAACTATGCATGCACAAGGTTCTCATAAAGCAAAAGGGATCTTGTGGGAACTAAACGACACCAACCATCATCTGTAATTGTACTATCCTTGGAACTGAAAAACAATCCTGTCAGAATGGTCCTGGGCTTGCAGATCAACTTGTGGATTCCTGAGAGAATCACAAGCACCAACAACCATCAAAGAGGTGAAGGAAAAGAAACATACACATGCAACTAAATCCAACAAAAAATGAATTAAGATGCTGACCAGTCACTATCATAAAGAATGACAACATATGTTGTAGCAAGATTAATGCTACAAATTTCTCACTCCCTGGCTTATTAAAAGCATTAATGGAAGCATCACGATCTTCTCCACCAATATTGCCATCGATCAGACAATATTGGTATCCACAAAACATTAATAATCTTCAAGAATGTCTAGCATCCTTGTCATCTACAATATAAAAAATAATGCCAACCAGATAATCAGACAATACAAATAACAAATACCTTGCGTACTCTAAACCTCACATATTGCCAATCAGGAAACAGTTGGAACAAAACTGACTAGGATGAACCATATACATCCATATATCCTCTTCCTTAACTCTGTTTTAGCTATTTCAACAAATGCAAGAACACAAAAACTCAACGCGGCTTCACCCAATAAAGCCCCGGAAAACATAGCACCCTAAAATCATAAACTTAAACCTAATCGTCCAAAAACCCAAAAATTTTCAATATTTGGGTCAAAAGCAAACCAAAACCCTATCAACGAAATCAAAAGCTCTGAAAAATCTCTAATTTTTCAGAAAAACCAAAAACAACACAAAACGTAAAACACTAGTAATCGAAACTCAGAGCAAAACAACGTTTAACATACTATGAATCTCTAAATTAAAATCCACCAAACCACGTCTGTAGTACCTCCAAATTGATGCCCATAGTCTTGGCAACCCAAAAGAACTTCATAGACGTATCAAAAAAATTGCAAAGACACTTGTCATTCGATAAAAAGAACGAAAATTCATAGCTATCGAAGGACAAATCATACAGAGTTCTTGGATTCATGGAAGAAATAGGTGGTGAGAGAGCGACGAGCGAACCAGTGAATGAGCCTGGAAGTCGTGGCGCCATCCCTTCCCGCCCAATGCCAAAATAATTTGTTGCTCATCTCCTTCCCAATGGGGGATTCTGAACCACAAAAATCTGGTTAATACCTCACTCTTATTACGAAGAACGTGGTCTCAGGATTATTAGTCCTTCGAACCACAAGAATACAAGAACAATCGTACAAGGGTTATTAGCCCAAGTATGCCCAACTTAAGAGGTTATTAGCCCCCAAGTCTACAGGCATTAACGTGCCTATGCCTGGCCACTCTCAGAAAGCTCTCTAGCTCTCACTACTCAACTCTATGACTGAATGAATTCTAATGTTCCTGAAGAGTGCTTATATAGGCCTTCTTAGGAGCTTACAAAACCCTAATCAAATCAAATCAAATCAATCTAAATCAAATCTTCAAGATTCTAAGGAAACAATTCCCAGAATCAGGGAGATTTGATGATACATTCCTAAAACATCAAAACTGAGGAAAGGAAAGACAATCTTCTAGAAACATCTAATTCTAGAAGATAAGATTTATTCAATTACTACCATAATCAGAGGCAATCTCTGAAGATGCTGATCTCGCCGCCGTCCGCCGCCCTACACGGTGGCGCCGCCGCCATGCTCCTCCTTGGGTGATGATGCTCCTCCGACTCCCAAGGTCATACTCATCTCTTCTCGTCCGGTCACCGCTAAGGGTAGTGGTGCTCCGCCGCCGGCGGTGGCTGCTGTGGTTAGACACCCTTAGCCTTCTGCTGCTGCTTGGCTTGGCTGGGGGCCAGGGCCCTTCTGTGGTGCTAAGTCATGGCAAGGCCATGTGGTGGCCATGGGCTTGTCATGGCATGTCTGCGGCTGGCTGACTTGCTTGCTAGGCGTGGGCATTGCTGGGCTGCCATGGCTTGTCAGTGGTGCCGGTGTGCCTTGCTCGCGCGCGCGCGTGCTGATGTCATGGCTTGTCTGTGGTGCCTCGGTTGCGCGCGCTGTGGGCGTGTCATGTGCTCCTGCCGCGCGCGCTGTGGGGGTGTCAAAGGCGCCCATGGGTGTCATGGCGCCGCATCTCGCGTGCTATCCTCCTCCTCGCAGCCGTTTAGTCCAAGGTCTTCACTGGGGACCCTTTCATTCCCCCTTCCATTAAGTGTACCCTTGTCCTCAAGGGTAAATTGTGGAAACCTTGAGGCTATCTCATCACAGTCCTCCCAAGTTGCTTCCTCTCTTGGTCGCCCACTCCATTGCACCAACACTCTCCAAATCTTCCTCCTAAACCTTCCCCTTGGCACCATCTTGTACTCAAGGCCTATGGCAGGTTGTAGAAGCATTCTTCCTTCCTCATCGAAGGAAGGCAATTCCTCCATGATCAAACTAGGATCTCCAACCCGTCTCTTAAGGAGAGACACATGAAATACCGGGTGAAGTCTTGAGGTTGGTGGCAATTCCAACCGATATGCAATGATCCCGACACGGGCAGCCACTTTGAAAGACCCACAGTATCTCTTCTCCAACTTGTAGCTCACCTTTCTCTTCATTGTCTTTTACCCATACGGTTGGAGCTTCAAGTATACGAAGTCCCCGGGCTCAAACTCTTCAAGTCTCCTTCTTCTGTCATACTGCTTCTTCATGCTAGTTTGGGCTTTCTTGAGCTCCTTCTTCACCTTGGCTAGGATCTCATCCCTAGTGAGTAAGGCTTCCTCCACCTCTGCATTCTTGGCCGTACCCTTCTCATAAGTCACCAAGGTAAGAGGCTTCCTCCCATACACCACTTCAAATGGGCTAAGTGTGGTAGATGAGTGGTACGTGGTGTTGTACCAATATTCTGCCCATGACATATACTCCATCCACCTTGCTTGCTCATCATGGCAATAATACCGCAAGTATTGTTCCAGCGTACGATTGACCACCTCTGTTTGGCCATCGGTCTGCGGGTGATATGAAGAACTTGTCTTCATCTTGCTTCCTTGAAGTGAAAACACTTCCTTCCAAAAGGAATTCATGAACACCCGATCCCGGTCCGTCACTATGGTTCTAGGAAAACCATAGAGCTTCACCACATTATCCACAAATGCCTTTGCCACACTCTTCATTGTAAATGGATGCTTAAGGGGTATGAAGTGAGCATACTTACTTAAGCGATCCACCACCACCAAGATCACTTCAAACCCTTGACTTGTGGGCAAGCCCTCCACGAAGTCCATGGACAAGTCTTCCCATATAGCTTCCGGTATGGGCAAGGGTTGCAATAGGCCCGTGGGGGCTCTTGTGTCATGCTTGGCCTTTTGACACACGTCACATTCAGCCACCCACTTCTTGACACTTCTCTTTAGGCCCTCCTAATAGAAGAAGTGCTTGACCCTTATGTAGGTCCTGAGCCATCCCGAATGACCACCTTCCCTACTATGGTGGAAATGAGTAAGGATCTCCTTCCTCAAGTTGGGCACGTCTGGCACTAGATGTAGGACTTATAGTAGATAAGCTCATCTCGCAACTTGAATCCGGTCACCCCCACATGGGCTCTCAAGCTTCTCAATGATCTCTTGAGACCTTGCATCCAACTCCACGACCTCTCTAAGCTTGTCCCATATCCTCCACTCAGCTCCACTCAAGGCACTAAGTTCGGCCTCATCTTCATAAATAGTCCACATCATTGGACTTCCTTCCTTCCTCGATAAGGCATCAGCAACCTTATTCTCTTTGCCGGGTTGATACACGATGTCATATTCGAATCCCAACAGCTTCACAAGGAACTTCTGCTGCTCCGACATCACTATCTTTTGTTCTAGCAACTGTCTCAACGCTTGTTGATCGGTCACGATGGTGAACTTCCTCCCCAAGAGGTAAGGTCTCCATACCTTCACCGCATGCACTACCGCCAACATTTCTCTCGCATAAGTACTTCATGCCTTCTTCATTGGCCCCAAGGCCTTTGAGATATAAGCAATGGGCCTCCTTTCTTGTGCTAGCACTGCTCCAATTCCTTCTCCACTTGCATCAGTATAGACTTCAAATGGTTTCTTGAAGTCGGTCAGGGCCAAGACGGGTGTCTTGGTCATGGCTCTCTTCAAGTCATCAAAGGCCCTCCTCCCTTCTTCGGTCCATTCAAAGCCTTCATTCTTCAGCATCGACGTAAGTGACTTGGCTATCAATCCATAGCCTTGCACGAACCGTCGATAATAACCCGTCAATCCAAGGAATCCTCGCAAGGCTGATACATCCTTTGGTAAAGGCCAATCCACCATTGTTTCCACTTTCCGTTGGTCCACCTTCACTCCTTGGCCCGAGATGATATGGTCAAGATACTCTAGCTCTTCTTGCATGAAGGCACATTTGGATGCCTTGATGAAGAAGTTGTGCTCCTTCAAGATCACCAACACACGCTCCAACTGCTCCAAGTGTTCCTCCACACTCCTCGAATACACCAAGATGACGTCGAAGAACACCAATACGAACTTCCTTAAGAATAGCTTGAATATGGCATTCATAGCCGCTTGGAAGGTCGACGGGGCATTACATAGCCCAAAAGGCATCACTAGGTACTCATAGTGGCCGGAGTGAGTCCTAAATGCCGTTTTGTGGGTGTCTTCCTCCTTCATCCGGATTTGATGGTATCCGGCCCGCAAATCTAGCTTGGTGAACACATGAGCTCCATGCAACTCATCAAGCATCTCGTCCATAGTAGGAATAGGGAATCTATCCCTCACCGTTGCTTCATTCAAGGCCCGATAGTCGGTGCAAAAGCGCCAACTTCCATCCTTCTTCCTCACAAGTAACACCGGCGATGAAAAGGGGCTGGTGCTTGGTCGAATCAAGCCACTAGCCAACATCTCCTCCACTTGTCTTTCAATCTCACCCTTCTGAAAGTGAGCATACCGGTATGGTGGCACATTCACCGGTTTACTAGCATCCTTCAACACGATCCAGTGATCGAACTCCCTTCTTAGAGGCAACGAGGTAGGCACCTCCAACACTTCCTTGTGTCTTTCCAAAACCGCCCTCACACCTTGGGGCAGCTCCTCACTTTCATCACCATGCTTCTCTCCTTGCCCATCTTCTTCTTTGTCTTGGCCCATCACTATGGCAAAGCAATGAGCCCCACCTTTGCATAGCTTCTCGAACATGTGGGCCTCGCAAGGCCTTGGCTCTTTTGATGCTAAAGCTGTCCACATCCTCTTTTTTCCTCCAAGCTTGAACTCCATAGTCATCTTCTCATAGTCCGTGACAATCTTGCCAATATCTCTTAGCCAAGCGTTGCCCAAGACCACATCCAATCCCACCAAGGAAAGTACATGGAGATCGGCCATTATGCGGACACCTTGGACATTCATCTTCACGGTTCTCACCACCATCTCGCATCTTAGCTTCTCGCCATTTGCAACTTTGACTTCGAATGACTCTACTTCTTCCCCATGCAATCCCACCTTAGAAAGAATGCGGAAGTTGATGAAGTTGTGGGTAGACCCACTATCCACCAACAAGGTTACTTCATGCTTCCCGACCCAAGCCATGAGTCGCATGGTTGAGGGCTTTTGCACTCCGGACATAGCATTAAGGCTCAGCTTGGCCTCCTCACTTTCCCCTTCACTAGAGGACTCCTCATGCCCGTGCTCCTCTTTACTAGACTCCCCCGCATGCTCTTCATCTTCATCGATCATGAACATCACCTTGGCGGCTTTCTTGCATTGATGGTCACGGCTCCACTTCTCACCACACTTGAAACATAAGCCCTTCTTGATATACTCATCCAGCTCCTCACGGGTCAGCTTCTTGACTTCCTTCCCTTTGCTCCTTGAGTCTCCCATAGCCGCCTCTTTTCCCTTCCAAGACCCTGTGGAGTAAAAGGGTTTAGGAGCCTTGTTAGCCACTTGGTCTTTGGTGTGCCTCTTCTCAAAGTGGTGCCTTTCTTCAAGAATCTCTGTCATCCTCATCGCCTCTTGTAGCCTTGTGGGTTGCTTCAACTTGAGCTCCTTGGCAATCCAAGGCTTCAGCCCATCCACAAAAGTACCAACAAGCGCCTCATCGGACCAACCCCTCACCAAGGTTTGGAGTTGACGGAACTCCTCCACGTAGGCATGCACCTTGCCTTCTTGCTTTAGCTTGGCTAGTTGGCCATGGTGGTTGATAATGGGCGAGGGCCCAAATTGCATCAACAGTTCTCTTTCAAATGCTGTCCACCCGAGCCTTCTTCCTTCCTTCTCGTACTGAGCCCGAATCCATCTCCACCATTTGCTCGCCTTTCCATCAAGGAAGAAACAAGTCGTGGCTACTCTTTCCTCCCTTGGAACTTCATAAACATGGAAGTAATGGTCCGCCTTGTCTAGCCACTCATGAGGGTCGCCACCATTGAACTTGGGGAAATCAATCTTCGGCCTCCTTGGTCCTCGGTTGTTAAACCGATTCCCTTCATCATCTTCATAGTCACCTCCACGGTATTGTGGCCTTCTTGGTCCTCAGTTGTTAAACCGATTTCCATCATCGATCTCATAGTCACATCCGCGGTAATGGGGCCTTCGAGGTCCTCGGTGGTTAAACCGATTTCCTCCATCATCATCATCATGGTAGTCGTGGCCTCTTTGTGGTCTCCCATGTCTTCTAGCATCTCCATGGACCCGGTCATAGGGCACCTCCTCCCTATACCGACTTCCACCAACTTCTTCTCCAGTCCTTGCATCGTCATCAGCATCATGGTTGGGCTCTTCCTCACGCAGCCACCTCTCCACTACCTCCCGCTCATTCTCCACTCTTCCACCGAATTTAAGTGTTGTTCGTTGCCTTGGTTCTCCTCTTGTAGACTCGGACATATGAGTTCTTCTTCCATCAAAGGGCTACTCCTCTTCCATGCTTGGGGGTGGTATGCGGTTGCCCCCATTTGGTTCTCCTCCAAGTCTTGCCAAGATTGCTTGCAAGTCTTGCCTTATGCCATCCACCGCCTTCATATTCTCCTCCGTAGCATTGGTCACTGAAGTGATGGCCCCTTGCATGTCAGTCATGGAAGTCGTAGTCTCCACCATCTTCTCCTTCATCCAACGAGATGCCAGCTCCAAAGCTTCAAAACGGTCTTTGTTGGATGTGGATGGGCTGATTGCTTTGGGGGTGGTATGTGGTGGCCATGGGCTTGCCATGGCATGTCTGCGGCTGGCTGACTTGCTTGCTGGGCGTGGGCATTGCTGGGCTGCCATGGCTTGTCAGTGGTGCCGATGTGCCTTGCTCGCGCGCGCGCATGCTGATGCCATAGCTTGTCTGTGGTGCCTCGGCTGCGCGCGCTGTGGGGGTGTCAAAGGCGCCCATGGGTGTCATTGGCGCCGCATCTCACGTGCTATCCTCCTCCTCGCAGCCGTTTAGTCCAAGGTCTTCACTGGGGACCCTTTCAGAACCGCCACCCCCGCTGGGCCCGATTTTTGGGCCTTTTAGGCCCTCTTGGGCCATTTGGGCCACATTTTATTGGGCCATTTGGACATTTATTTTGAGCATTTTTTTGTCATTTAGACCTTTTTTTGGGCGTTTTGGACCCCCTTTTTGGGCCATTTATACCCATTTATTTAAGCGTTTTGGACCCCTTTTGGGCCATTTTTCAGAGTTCCCAATTGAACCAACACCATATATCGTATTTAACCACCTAGGCTATGGTATAAAACAAATTGCACATTGATCTAAAAATCAAAAATAGAATAATATAATGATCCATAATCTAAACAAAGATCTAAAATAATTAATGAAATAAAAAAACAATATAGTGAAAATTGTATCTAAACATGTAGGTCATATTATTGATCCCCATGATAGTAATTATGTTTAATTATGAAGTTTCTTATCATATGACCTTTTTTTTATATACCCCATTTTTTTTAGAATGACCAAATCCAATATTTGATTATTCTCAATTAAAACACTAAAACGTGATTTTAATTTTCACTTACAAGTTACAAAACTACAACAAAATTAACAAATTGTCAAATACAAGTTAGAAAACTTACAAGTTAACCAAATTACAATATTATAAAATTACTAAAATACAACATTATACATACACATGATACATCAAATAAAATAGCATAAGGACTAAAAGGTGGGGCAAATGCAACATGCGTCCTACTCCATCTCGATTTTCGTCGTCAAAGTCGATATCTCTACATAATTAAGAAATAAAAGCATCAAATTATAATGATTACATTACATTGAGTATCAAATTTCAAAATTTAACCAAAGAGTAATTTTACCTGAATCGAGTCGATAAGTCTCTTCATCTTCAGTTATGTTATCAGATACATCAAGTTCAGACTCAACCACTCCCACAATAGGGTCACCTCTCTACCAATTCTGAACACATATTAGTCCTTCAGCAGTCTTTGGAGCCAACGAACTCCTGAAAGGATCCAAGATCCGTCCTCCAGTACTAAACACCGACTCAGAGGGCACAGTGGTGATGAGGATTGTCAATACATCACGGGTTATCAGAGAAATAACTGGAAACTTCGTAAAGTTCACCTTCCACCAATTTAGAATATCAAATTCTGGACTCTTCTCGATAACTCCCTCGGATAAATACCTTTCAATCTTAGATTTGGACTCCAACGCCCGTTGTGAAATTTCTCATTCAGTAAAGTAATCATCGTCTTTATCAACATCAACATCAACCATAGAGACAGTGTTATCGATAACAGCACAAGGAGGAGCGGTAGTACTAGTACCACTACCACTACTAGTAGATAAGACACTACTATACTCGGAAAACATCCTCTCAAATACACCTTCTACATTTTTTCTCATCTTCATCCCCTTTGCCTCCCCTAATTGGTTCTTAAACCAATACTCCAATGCCCCCAATTTGTATCGAGGATCATCAACAATCTTAGTGTAGTGCTGCCAAACCGGAGACTCAAGTGAGTTCTTCCTCTTTTTAAATGGAGGAAGTGGTGGTAACCCACGTGGATCAGACTCAGTTGTTTTCATACTCTCCGTAGGAGTGACTGGACAAGATTGAGAATGTGTAGTAGTCATACTACTACCTATCACGTTAGATGTGTGACTAGTTTTACTTCTCAATCGAGTCTCACTCCTAGGAGTACGTGATTGTGTCAAATCCATCTGAAAATAAAGAATACAAAAATACGGATTTTTAAAAACAAAACATTACATAACATCATTCATAAAAAAAAACAAAACATAACATCAAGTATCAATTTCTATTCAAAGTAAACAATTTGTCAAAACAAATAATCAATCAAACAATCCAATCAAATATATCCTCCAACAAAGTCACAAACCACAAGCTTAAATCTCATCCTCCAACAGATTCACAAATCACACCACAAGCATCCAAACTAATTTAAATCCCATCCTCCAACAGATTCACCACAAGTATCCAATCTCATCCTCCAACTGACAACAGATTCACAAATCCTAAAGCAATTTAAGTAACTAAATTTAATATAGGGATGAGATAGAACGACATACCTGATTTGCGATCAAATAAACCAATTTAATTAAACAGAGAGAGAGAGATGTCACTGCCAACAGATCCAACCCACTGAAACCTACGATTAAGGGAGAAAATGTTCAATTTATCTCGTAATTTAGCAAGTCAAACAATTAATCTTGTGCAATACCCATTCACAGATCTGGAAACATGGTTTTGTATTTAATAATAAATAAAATTCAATTAGAATGTGACATATAGTATGAAATAGACAGGGCGT
Organism: Myrica gale; assembly: GCA_963930655.1. Taxonomy (NCBI): domain Eukaryota; kingdom Viridiplantae; phylum Streptophyta; class Magnoliopsida; order Fagales; family Myricaceae; genus Myrica; species Myrica gale. The sequence continues at coordinate 14,396,189 of OZ005614.1, forward strand.
GATGTATTCTGAAAATTGAATTATCAAGTTTGTTTCACATAGGATCTTTTGTTTTGAGATTGACTATATTCAGCTAGTGTAAAGAGCAAATAGACACTAACTAAGACTTCCTGAAATGGCCAAGAAAAAAAAGACTTCCTGAAATGAAAATATAATCAACGTAATTTTGTTAGTTAGAAAAGTTCAAATATTAGGCTTCCGGTCCCCACAGGTGTGTACAGTGGCGTATATACATATATACACAAGAGACGTTGCTTGTTGGCAGTCGTTAATCCAAATGCCTCTGACATGCGGGTGGAGGGTTCCAATAAGGGAAGCTGGTCTACGTGTAAAATTTACCCCTAAGTGAATGAGCCATCATGGCTTCTCTCTCTTAATATGGCAAACTTCATATATGATTCATGTCCTTTTGACTGAAATTTCATATCCTTAAACATTCATTTCTTATGACTCAGTCCTTAAACACCTAGTGAAACGTTCATGTCCTTAAAGATAAAACATTCATGCCCTTATGAGTCAATTCAAGAGTCCTCATAGATTCTCTACTTACCTCTGACCCAGGCCTTAAACATTTAGAAAAAGGCCACCAACAGCACAACAAGCAACCAATTCCTAAAAGGGCCGCAGACTATCAAGAGCAGTTGTTGGACACCCTAAATCGGTTTCATAAGCTAATAAAGCTATAACCCTAAAGCAATTTAATCTATAACTATTAACAGTACATAATTGATTAACTTCACAATTAATAGTTGATTAAGCATTTATAGAGCAAATCGGTGTGAAAAAAGAGGCAGAGAGGGACTTATACCGTGAGGGAGACAGAGTCGAACGAGAGAGAGAGAGCAACAGAGACGCTTGAGCCAATGAGCCCTGACCAATACTTGTTGCACGGCGGCAGCTGTAGGAGGCGGAGACAGATGAGATTCGACAGAGAGGGAGAGAGGCAGATAGCGAGAGAGAGACTTACCGTGAGGGAGAGAGAGACGAACAACGTTCACCGTGAGAGAGAGAGGGTCGAGCTGTCGAGGGGGAGGCCGGAGGGGCACTGGGCACCGGGCAGATGCGAAAGGAGGTCGTGAGTCGTTGATTGTCGAGGGAGGGGCCGGGGGCTAACTGCTAAGCGAGTGCGAGCGTCGAGCGAAATTGAGAATGAATGAGGGGATCTAGGATCCCTAAGGGTAAAGCAGTCGTAAAACAAAACGACGTCGTTCCATTTTTTTTTAAACTTGGTGCCGGTTAACCGGCCCACCGCCGGTACCGGTGAACATCCCTAATCCGGTGCATCCAATATTGACGAGGGTACACTTATTCTATTTCTAAAATGTCCCGTTAGTCAGACCAATCCACTTACTTGGAAATTTCTCAGCAAAAAACTGAAAATACCAATAAATCCCTTTGACTAAAAAGCAAGAAGATCCAATCATTCCCAGCGACGAAACCAACAGCATTGAGCTTCCCTTTAGTCAAAACTCTGAAATTGAAGATGCAATTGGATTATTACTTTTCAAAAATAAAAAAAATAAAAATGTATTTTGATTCAGTACTCAACCAGCCTCCCTTAAACTCGTTGAAACCGAGTCGTTTACGAGGACTCTTCCCTCTCTTTCCCTCGACAATAATGGTCCTCATCAATTTGTCACTAATTTTGGATTCACACTGGAATCCATAGTTGACCTGGACCTTCACATGGGAATAGTACGAGTCCAGTATTTTTATTTACGAGCTCGATTCAAAATTAGAAATTATACTAATTGTTAGGAGATTGATTATTTTTAAAACATAGTTGTTTTTTTTTAAAAAAAAAATCAGAAATTAATATGACAGCACGAGATAGATTTATTTTAGTAAAAGAACCTTCCAATTTATAACCAATCAGCACCTGACACGTCTACCGAAAACCGGTCCCAAATTTTCAATTCGGCTGTCAAGTCAATCCTGGCTAGCTAGCTCCCATTCGAAATTTGGAATTACTAACACTATATAAAAGTTGCGTAAATCCCTCTAACAGTAACAGTATTGTTCGAAAAATCCGATTTTTAAGTTTCTCAATTAAAAAGGGTCTGAAAGCTACAGAAGGAGCTGAAAATCGTCGGGCCGCTTTATCTTTGCGCGATCATCTCCGCTTATCCTGCGCGCCTTTTCGCCGGCTTCGGAGCTCAGACCTCCTAGTTCGGACGCCCACACAGAGCTCGTTCCCTGTCTCTGGCTTCAGGTACGGATCCGTCTCTGTAACTTCCCTAAGTCTGAGCTCAGAAAAAAAAAAGATGAACTCCCCCAAAGTTCAGTTCCTTCTTGCTTCCGTAACTCCATTCGAGTCGTTTTGTTGACAATTTTGACTTTTGGACTGATAGATGAAGAACTTCTGAGTAGTATCAGTTTTGTTTTGGACAGCATGTAGTCGATCTATTTTCCTCCTTACTATTTTCACTTGATTTATCTTTCTTTATGTTGTTTATGTTTATTTAGTCGTAATTGCTGGTGGTGATTGGTGTTGATCTGCTGCATCTGTGTGTATGATCGCTGAAGTGGATTGATTGGATGCTATAACTTGGAGAATATGGAGTAGTAATGCACAGTGATTGTATCAAACCATTGTGTGGAAAATTATGACTAGTTTCTGAATCAAAGTCACTATGTCCAGCACTGGTATTGTGTGTGTGCGTGTCAAATTTGAGGTGGATGTGGTTTACCCAAGAGCGGGTGTGGGGGTTGGAGATCTCTGGACCGAACCCTCCTGCCTCCAAAACCAATTGTACTCTTGTTGGGCTGTGGTGATGGTCTCCCTTCCCATGGGCTGTAGTTATACGGTTCAATTCGAATATTCTGTAGTGGATGGAGGTTCTTATGGTCAAGCCCAGAGGGAGTAGGCTACTGGTCTCCCCCTCCACCTTTTTCGCCAAAAAAAAGTACTATGAGAAGTGAGGTTTACTGGCTATTTGTGCCAGTGCATCTTTTTGTTACTCAGAATTTCACGGAGAAACTAGTAAGTGAAAAAAAGAAAAGGAAAAACTGAAAAACAAAGCAATTTCTGCTCGAGAATTTGTTTTACTGGCTATTTGTGATTGGTTACAAGAATTTCATTTGAGAGTTGTTTAGGAGCTCTTGTAAAGTGTTAAATCTTGTGAAATTTTGCGTAAAACTAAGTGGGGTTGGGCTACAAATTCACTTCTAAGGTAGTATTGCAACTAGTGGATTGGAGAAAAATTGTGTACAATGTGTATAATTGGAAAATGTTGATGGGAAGTCCCATGTGTTTTTATTGCCTTAACCCTTTTATTTCTTCGCCTTCTGCTTGAATTGTATTTTATTTATTTGGAAGAACTATGTCCCATGTCTGTGGAGAATCTGACTTCAGAAATGAAGAAGCAAATTACTTTTTACACATTTATTTTCATCATTTTGCTTGCTTATTAAAAAAATGAAGGTAGCGAAGTAGGTTTCTATTTTTTTTTTCCTTTTCCTAAAGGGAGTTTTTATTGAAACATGTTGCTTGCTTTCATGTTTATGGTCAGACACTTTTTTTTTGCTTGAACCATAATAATTACTTCATTGCATCGCCCTTGCATAGGATGATGAAAATATTGATTGCTTTACTAGTGGTTCTTTTGTATGCTGTCAACCTCTCGTGAAAGCACTTTGTTTGGTCTGTTTGATCTTTTTATCTTCCATACATTTTACAAAAAAGTTGGAACCGCTTTGTTTATCTAAGCTAATACTTTTCATCAGAGAAGAGTATTTGCGAAGGAAAGAATCATGAGCTGCTTCGGTTGTTGTCCAGAAGATGATGTCCATAAACCTGCTGAAAGTGGAGGTCCATTCATTGCAAAAAATTCAGCAGGTAATTCTGTTGGCCAAGCTAGAGCTTTTGATCAGAAATTTATTCATAATTACACAGTGAGGCGCTATTATATATCCGTTCAATTGGCTTTTGGATGGTACTTTCTAAGATTGATGACTTGGATTTTTTTATATCTGTACAAGTTTATGGTGCTTAAATCCAGTTTCTGACAGACACAGTAACAGCACAGCATTCATATGCAAACCCTTTGTTGTTTCTTTTTTGTTTTCATCAGCATTTTACTTCTATGTTCTTTGAGCCTGGTTGTTTGATTATGTTTTTGTTACTGTAACCTGCATTGAATTCCACCTGCAGGAAATGATGGAGGTTATCATACATCAGAAACTGCACCCAAGGGTGCACAAGCTGTGAAAGTTCAGCCCATTGAAGTTCCTGCTTTACCCGCGGATGAACTAAAGGAGATTACAGATAGCTTTGGAACAAATGCTTTGATTGGAGAGGGCTCATATGGAAGAGTATATCATGGGGTGCTTAAAAGTGGGCAGTCCGCAGCAATTAAGAAGTTAGATACCAGCAAACAGCCTGACGATGAATTTTTAGCCCAGGTTTCGACTACTCTTAACTTTCCAACTTTGTCATGTCACTTTAATGGCTTAAGCTTTATGCTAATTAGTGTTTTACTTTACAGGTCTCTATGGTATCAAGGCTAAAGCATGAAAATTTTGTTCAGTTGCTTGGTTACTGTGTTGACGGGAGTTCCCGGATTCTTGCTTATGAGTTTGCGTCTAATGGGTCTCTCCATGATATTCTACATGGTATGTAAGATAGAGCTGAAACTGTAAAAGGTTGAAAGTCTAATGCTATGTGTATTGTCTTTAGCTCCATTTTCTTGGTTCATATATTATAGCTTACTTTATATGCCAAAGCAGGAAATTTTCTTGTGATTTGACAAGTTAGTCTAATATATCATGGATGCAGTGAATCTGGTTAAGAGCTGCAATATATACAGTTTCTGAGTAGTTTTTGTGTTATGAAATTTTTATGCAGGAAGGAAGGGGGTTAAAGGAGCACAACCTGGTCCTGTTCTTTCCTGGGCACAACGAGTAAAAATTGCTGTGGGGGCTGCAAAAGGGCTCGAGTATTTGCATGAAAAGGCCAATCCTCACATCATCCATCGTGACATCAAGTCCAGCAATGTACTAATTTTTGATGATGATGTTGCTAAGATTGCCGACTTTGATTTGTCAAATCAAGCTCCTGATATGGCTGCACGCCTTCATTCCACTCGTGTTCTTGGGACCTTTGGTTATCATGCACCTGAGTAAGCAATTTATCATTGAATCATATTTGTTTTCCACGTCCCGTCTGTGTTTGTTTGAAGTATGATACATGATCACGAGGGAAGCTAATCTACTTAACTTCACATCAAATTGGCTGCCAAAGATGTAATTGAACCACCGTGATTTGGATTTCTTCATGTTACTCAATTAGTGCTCCTTTTGGATGGTGAGATTTTCTGACTAGAAATGCCTGCTTCAAGAGGGTCGCAAATGTTTACTTGCCTCTCTGGCAATTGAACTATTCTTCACCTTGAACACAAGAGTGTTCTATATTTAGGGTTTCACGTGAGACTTCCTTTAGTTTTTTTCTCTGCCTGATTGAGACTGCATTCCATGAGCACCGAACATTTGTCATTTTGTACTTGTGTTTGGCAGGTATGCAATGACTGGACAGCTGAATGCCAAGAGTGATGTGTACAGCTTTGGCGTTGTCCTACTTGAACTTCTCACAGGCCGAAAGCCTGTTGATCATACTCTACCACGAGGACAGCAGAGTCTGGTTACATGGGTACTGAAACTGCGAATCTTGTGTCCAGCTCTTCTGCATTGTTTTCAAGCATTATAGACAAAAAAAAAATTTGTTGTGCATATACCCAAGCTAATCACGGGAAGTTTTTGAAATTTGTTAGGCTACACCAAAACTGAGTGAAGACAAGGTTAAGCAGTGTGTTGATACAAGACTTAATGGAGAATATCCTCCCAAGGCAGTTGCAAAGGTAGTTACTTTTATCCCTCCTTTTCTACAGTTAAAGAAGTAGCATTTCTTTTCTGCATGCATTGGAGTTACGGTTATACATGTCTACATTGCAAGCAAAGCATTGCTCACATGCAGCCTAAGAGATATAAGGTAGATCTAGGAGTATCAGTTATGCAGCTGGTTGTTCGGCTTTGAGTAAGAACAGTTGGGAAGTAAAAAAAAAATCCAAAGAAAGAGAATAGAGAACGAAAAGAGTACAGTGGTGTAAACTTCTAATTCCTGCCTGCCTCTTTTGCGAACTTTTAAACCTTTTGATAATATTTCTCAGATCAAACCTTTTCTTGGGCTCGAAATATTCACCTACAGTAACCCCTTTTATTTGTATTGATTCACAGATGGCTGCTGTTGCTGCCTTGTGTGTGCAATATGAAGCTGACTTCCGGCCAAACATGAGCATCGTTGTCAAAGCCCTCCAGCCACTGTTAAATGCCCGGCCTGGACCTGCTGGAGAATCACCAAGCTTGTGAGATCTCTCTCTCTCTCGCACACACTTGCCTGTGGGTGCGCTCATGGGAGTATGCAAATATTATTAAAAAAAAATGTTTCGGAAAGTGGTCGTGTATTGTTTGAAGGAGGTTCCTTATGCTTTCATTACATACAGCAGTGATTTGTTCATAGTTTTTGGAGCTACTCTTTCTCTCATAAGGAATAACCCTTGAGTTCTAATTCTTTGTGATATATTTTATCTTCCATTCTCCCCAAAAATTGGTTGCCATGTTTGCTTAAATTAATGTGCTCAGCTTAGCCTTCTCTTTCTCGTTTTTCCCTCAATAAATTAGTAGTGTCGGTGGAAGTGTTTTGGTTAGTCGTGTAGCAAGCTTTAGAACAAACACCTGTCGCGCAAAACCATGCTCGCAAAAGAAAAAGGTGGCGTATGCCCGTCAAACTGGCATCTTTTCTCGGCAAACCAAACGTGATGCGTGTAGATCAGAAACAAAACAAAAGGCTGCGTATGCCCGTCAATTTCCTGTTATTTTCCTCATCCATCGCCAGTAAAATCAATTTTTTTTTTTAAAGTTCTCAAGCCGCGGCGATCAATTTTTTTTTTTTAAGTTCTCAAGCCGCAGCATGGAGCCATGGTGTGTGTTGTCTCCATATTAATATTTTCCGCGGTGAATTTTGATTCGCCAATGTACGCCTACTAGCTCATGTCTAGTCTTGTTGATTCTCTCAAGGCTTTAATTGGTTCGTCTGCAAACTGCTATCTGGTGAACCAATTATTGGACCATTTCTTGTGTAATCACCTAAATCCTTAACGAATCATTACCTATTTACATGGTCCAATTAGTTTGATTCTTTCTAGAATCCAGCAAGTCCAACTTTATTAATCACACTGAAAAGAACAAGGCAAAAAAAAAACATCTACTACTTCTACAAAAGAAATAGTATAAATCCTGAAAAATATCTTTTTAGAAACAATTAGTATATTATTGCATATTTATATTATCGCATATTTATATTATCGCAATATATTCTTGATATAATATTTTGTTTGCAATATATTCTTGATATAATATTTTGTTTTTAATCTTTTGGTTGTTGCATTCGAGACGAAAAGATATAAGAAGACCAATTAGTAAAGTATCACACAAAATTAACAAAGATATATATATATAATTATATGTCTGAATCAATTTATGTACTTTTGAGATGTCAGGAACACGTTCTGAAAGGCGAATCGGACACTCTGAAAAGTAAACGGGCCAACAAGCAGGGTGACCAAAAAGCTATACAAAGACCTCCTTGATTTTATTAATGAAAGGTGTTGCTATTATGATTAAAAAAATTATGTTGAAATTTAATTTAGGGGACGTAAATATATATTTATTTGAATTTTTTTTTCTTGGCTATGTTGAAATTTTTTGGATTGACACACAACATCGTTTTAATGGATGACAGAAGGTCTGGCGGAATCAAATTTTCCCGTTATTATGAGTCAAGTAAAATCATAAAAGCGCTTAAACAAAATCACGGGCTTTTCTCGTCCCTCCGGATCTCTTCGACTTCCATTTTTGGCGTCGCACCCAAAAAAACAAAAGAAAAAAAAGAAGGAAAGAACCCTATTATACTCCGAGAAAACAAAGAGATATACTCCAAGAAAAAAGAGAGGAAAATAGATAAGTTTTGTATGAGAAATCACTCTCAGTCCCTAGGTTCACTCTTTCTCTTTGCCAACTCCGCCATTGTTGATTTCGAATCAGATTCGTTGCTGTGAGTCTGTGACTGTGTGAGTAAGCTACTTCTTTTAATCTCTTCCTAATTTACATTTTGTACGTTTTTCCTTTCAAGCTGTTGATCTTAATTTCATAGAAATGAATTAGGTTGTCACTGAAATTGAAGAGACATTAAAGTGCATTTATTAAATGCCTTCAATTTGCGCGAGTAATTAGCAATTTTTTCCTATGGAATTTGTAAAGGCTACTATAAAGGTTCTTTGTGTTATAGTCTATAATGGTGTTAATTATTAAATTTTGGAAAATGATTTGCGATTTTTGTTGTCATGTTAGTTTTTCAATGCCGAAGATGATGGTGTTAACACTAATTGGTGTCTTATAGTTCTAGCTGAAATTTGATTTGCTAAAACACTACACAAAAGCGCTATGAATGTAAGATATTGTAGTCATACAGAAATGTATCGCTGATAATCACCCAGTAACTGTCCTGCGCTTTTGCTGTTGAATATAACTTTAAAGAAGGACTTTGCAAAACTCACTTGCTTTTAATGGAAATTTAAAAGATTGAGGTTGGAGGCTTGCAATTCATGCTTAACCACATGGCATTATCATCACCTATGTCATCCTTTCGCCAGTTTTTAGTAATATGGATATTGAAATCTCACTGACGGGATTTTTGTATTGATGATTGGCGTGTTGACAATAGTTATTGCACAGGTCGGAACAGGGATATTTACATTGTGTTCTAGGAGGAGATATGCGTGGATAGCCTAATTTTTCGCTTGCAAAGCATCTGTTGTTTGATGCAAGCAGGGAGCTACTTGTTGAGGTATTTTTTAGGACTCTATACCGGATATGATGATCGGCAGGCAGCATCTGTTGACCTATATCTACCTTCTTGTTTACATATTGCTTTCATCAGGGGTTATTTTGTACAACAAGGTGAGGCATTCTTTGATACTATTGCATGATCCAGAGCCATTTTCAGCTCCTTTTGTCGTCTTTTATATTGGGTTCTGGTTTCCCATCTACAATATCAAAAAGCAGATATTAACCCTTCACATTCATTTGCAGTGGGTCCTCTTGGGTCCTCTCAACAAAATACTTCAATTTTTCATATCCAATAACCCTCACTATGATTCATATGGGATTTTCTGGTGCAGTGGCATTCTTTCTCATCTGGATTTTCAAGGTAGGATGCTGTTTAAACTTGTGATGCTTTCACTTGCTTCCATTTTCTCCTCGCCCCAACTCTTTCCCTTTTTTGGATGATTATAGGGAGGTTTGAAGGTAAAAAACAATCTGGTGATGACCTTATGTGCTAGCCTGACCATAAGTAGGGTAATGGACGTAGAATCCACAGAAACAGTTGTAGCTTTAGTGGATAACTACAAGAGGATCTGCGCCTCTTGATTTTATTCCCATCTTACTACTTTGAAACTCATCCTTATATATGACTGCGAACTGATTTGTAGCAGAGACTAGTTTGAGCGTGCAATCAACGTTTAGTTTCATCCAAAAGACCTCGCGTCTCCTCGTGGGTCTCAATGTGGTTCTGAAGGAAAAGGAAGATAAAAGATGGGAGGTGGCTATTATTCTACCACGCCAACCCAATTTTATGTCCTCGCCAAAATGTTGTGGTGGAAAATGAATCCAACTTGTTGGGTAAACCTATACTATGGGGTGTTTGTTTACCCAAAATTTTGGGGTTCGAAATTTTCAACAAAACAAACACACTCCAAAATTTTTAACTTTTACACACACACACTCTACTTTTCACAAACCCCAATAAATCTCAATAAAGTAAAGATTCCCAAAATTTCGGGAATATTCTCCCAAATTTCAACAAACAAACACCCCCCTATATATTCTTTAAGAGTTTCTTCCCTCGTATCAAACACGTTCCATGGAAAACTCAATATCTTCCTTTATTTTTCTTCTCACCATCATTAACATATACTCTTTCCATTCTGCCGTGCAGCCGTGGTTCTTACCGAAAGAGACTTTGACTTTCATAGGACCATATTGTCACTATATGTGCATTTGTCCCTAACTATTAAGAAATTGTGGGGTTGATTAAGATACTTTTATTTAAGACAGAAAAGTTGGGCAAAAGGCTTTAACCTTTTCTGTTTTTGGAGGTTATAGAGGGCTTTCTTGTCAAGTTCCAATTCATCCCAAATTACTTACTCTACCAACTTTTAAAGGTGATATATAAAAGCCAAAGTTTTCCAAAGCAAAGTTCGTGGAAGTTACCTTATAAAAAGGAAAAAAAAAAAAGAGCTTCTTCCTTTTTCGCAATGCAATATTTTTTCTGAAATAAAATTTGTACTCTGATTTCTTCTATTTTTAACTATAACTCATTTAAAATTTGCTTCTCAACTTTACGTATTATTTTGCAATCCACTCGAGCGTATATGGGGGGCAGAAGTGTAACTTAAGCTGGTATAGAGTAAATTTAAATTTTAAAATACCACCAACCAAACAGCGGTCGGTGGCAAGAAGAGTGGAGAATAAAGAAATAATAATGTTCCCACAAAGAAAGATAGTTGGTGTGTTCCAGGTTGCAAACCCCCAATCCCCCAATCACGGACGTGTTGCCCTGTAGACTTCAACGATCTGTAAAAGGAAAAGGAAACCAGAAAAGGACAGACCATATCAATACCCCTGCCACGTAATACCTGCACTATAAATTCGCTTAAAAAATTTTCTTTTATTTAAGGCAAATTACGCTCACATCCAGTATTCAAAAGTTGCAGGAACTTTTTCTGAGGTAACTCTCCTCTTTTTTCCTCTCCCTTTATTAACCATAAATGTTGACATGTAATCATTTTATTCCTTTATTAACCATAAATGTTGACATGTAATCATTTTATTGAGTTTGAGATCTTAGGAGGAAAATGTGAGGTGCTTCGCTGGGATGGGAAGGGAAAAAAATTTAAATAGTTTTTTTTTTAATATTTTGTAAGCTTGACTGATGTAGCAATAACGTAGCATAAGTGATTGACGGGACTAGTGCTGAAATGATATTTGTGGGTTGGCACGTTTAAATTGAATACGCTATTCAATTTGATTGTATTGATGTAGCATTAATTTGATATGTCAACAATTTATCGTTATTGAAGGGGAACGAAGGTCAACAAAAAGAATTTTTTTTCCTGAAATCATTACCTAATGAAGCTAAATAGCTAATTTATTATTCAAAGACTCAATTGTAACTTCTCAGTACCTCAGGGCCATATGTGTAATTTTGCCTTTACTTAACCATTTAGTCACCTATTATAGCTTTAATAAAACATGTTTTTCTCGATAACTTCTGTCATTTTTTAATGGGATTGCATCATATATTTTTAAAAGGATAAACAAAATAAAATAAATTATACAATATTAATATTATTTAAATAACATACAATTTTGTGTATATTCTTATATGAACCGTATAATAAAACTCAAATAAAAAATTATACAAAAATTTTAATTCCTACCCACTTCCGCTTAAGATTTTTAGGATTTTTTTTATAGAATTGTGAATATTGATGTAGATGAGAGTTTTATAAGTTTTTGTGTTAAAATTGGTAATTTTTTTTTAAAAAAAAATATTCAACTTTTTATTGAAGTTTGTAAAATGGTGTAGAGAGAGATTATTTGATATAATTTTTTAATAAAAAAATGTTGGAGTTTGATAAAAAAAAGTATGAAGATGACTTATTTATTAGAATTTTTTTAAAAGATATTAAAATTTATGTTAAAGATATTGATATTTGTATACAATTTTTTAATTTTTAAAATGTTTATTTATATAATTGTTGCATTCATTATAGTCTAAAATACTTTTGCTAAAAGCCAAAAGTTGTGTTGGGCACTGAATTAAGACGACCGATGAATATTAATTAATAATATATTTTAGGAAAAAATATATTTTTTACTCACGAACTACTGTAAGTTTTATACTTTGTACACTAAATTACTATGTTTGAGACATTGCACCTTCTAACTACCAAACTTAAAACACTTTGCATCATCTATCAAAATTTTAGACTAAAATAATGAGAATGTCCTTGAACCACTTTGAATATATTGAAGATATTATTTTCAATTCATTAATTTTTGAAGATATTATTGTAAAAAAGATATGAAAAATATATAATATTAATAGTTGAATGGTTCAATGTGTCAAAATGAGTAGTATAAGGTGAAAATGTCTAACATTGATAGTTAAATAGTGCAATTTGTCAAAACTGATTGTTTATATTGCAATTTGTCACCAACCAAGTAATTTATGGGTGAAAAGTGTATTTTTTTTCTTGGTAGTTTACTATACAATTTGTCATAAATCAAGTAATTTAGAGGTGAAAAGTGTGTTTTTATTTTATTTTATTTATTATTATTTTAACAAATAATATATTTAAATAATGTTATTCCGAAGCTTTAAATAATTTGACTCGTAGTTTCCATTATTTACGTGACCTACCGCAGCCCGAGATACGCCTTCCTCGTGGGGCCCAGCCATAGAGGACCGTTCTCTTTTCCAACCTGCGAGTGAGAGAAATAGTTCCAGACGCCGAAAGGAAGATAGACGGAGAGAGAAACACAGATAGAGAGAGGAGAATAAAGAGAAAGGGAAGAAAAGGAGGAGAAAGCGGTTGATGCTATCGTGCGCCGCCAGCTAGCTTTCGCCCAAGGATGGTCGGAGATGCGAACGGAGGCGGAGCCAGCGCAACGACGACGTCGTCCTCGTTGGCGGAGGCCCAGTACGTTGGGGCGAAGACGTCGGTATGGTGGGACATAGAGAACTGCCAGGTGCCCAAGGGCTGCGACCCGCACTCGATCGCGCAGAATATAAGCTCCGCGCTTGTCAAGATGAACTATTGCGGGCCCGTCTCCATCTCTGCCTATGGCGACACCAACCGCATCCCCGCCTCCGTCCAGCACGCGCTCTCCAGCACCGGCATCGCCCTCAACCATGTCCCCGCTGGTACTCTTCCTCTTTGCTTGCCTTACTTAGGGCTACAAACTTTGCGAATACTTTGTGGAGTACGAACCTTCTCCGAATCATCTCCGATCTGGATTTTCTTGTTCACTGATTGGCTTTCATCATCTTGATTGCTGTAGTAAGAATTTGGTTTATGTCCGCCTATTGAGTTCAGAATCCACTGCGAGTGTTGTCGATTTAGCACCCGTCTTGAGAATTTCTGCCGCTTTAATATTGAAAGACCTACCGATGTTTGTGTAGATTCAGCTTTTAACTCCACTTCTTTATCCCAAAATCTTAGGATATGTTTTTTTATGGTTGAGTCGAGAAGTGCTAACTGCACTTTTGTTTCGTGTCATATGAAGACCGATGATGCATGTTACGGTTTGTATTTTGCGTCGATCGTCAGTTTTTCATCTTATCGATGCAATTTGCGAAAGTTCTTTTTTTTTTTTGGTTTCTTCTTTTAGTTGTCCTCAAGGGAGCTTGAGGTTATAGACGATTTGTTATTTCTAATATTTCAGTTTTTTTTGGTTTCTTCTTTTCGTACACACTGTTAAAATTTATTCCCTTTCTTGCTTTTCAGGCACCCACGATGTGTTCCATAATTATTTTCAATAATATTCGTGACTGTTTATCCATTTCATCGAGGACAATAACGTTGATTATGCAGTTCTTGGTTGTTTCTTTTGGCAATTCTCTTTTCTTTCTCTTTTGGCCAGCTTTTGCAAACCTATTTTTTATATATTTCTAATGGACTGGGAGATAAGTTTGTGATGCTTTTCGATAGTCTATTTGTTTTCGCTGACGCCTTCTGGTTTTGTAACAGGTGTGAAAGATGCAAGTGACAAGAAGATCTTAGTTGATATGCTGTTCTGGGCTGTAGACAACCCTGCACCTGCAAACTTTATGCTAATTTCTGGTGACAGGGATTTCTCTAATGCGCTTCATCAGCTGCGCATGAGAAGATATAATATTCTTCTAGCACAGCCACAAAAAGCATCAGTGCCCCTCATTGCTGCAGCGAAGACGGTATGGCTTTGGACAAGCCTCTCAGCAGGAGGATCCCCACTTTCAAATGGTGAATCATCACAGTTAGTCAATGATCACCATACTTCTAATCATGATATTTTGCAATACGAAGTTTCTGAACCTATTCACCCAATCCAATCCATGATGGCCATCAATTCTGAAAACCATGCCTTGGGAAATCAAAGGCCTTCTAGTATGGGAAGGGTTGGTGGCGATAACAAATCCAGAGGGAAATCTAGTCGAAAACACATAAATCAGCCAAGCCTTTCAAGAGTCTCAAGCATGCCAATTTCTACTCAAGAGAGTAAAAGCAATGATTACCCTTACCAATCAGAACATTCAGAAGCAAAGCAGTTTAAGAAAGCCCCCCATGAATTCTTTGGTATGGAGCCTGTAGTCTCTGTAAGTCGGTCGAGTCCAGATTTCTTCCCTGGCAGTTCTTACACTTCAGGAAGTAATAGCAATAATTATGTAGGTAATCCGCAAAATCAATATCCTCTTCCTTTGAGGCCAAACAACCCCCATATGCCATCCTCTTTTGGATCGGAGAATTTGCATCATCCTAACTCTCATCATAGTCATGGCTTTCAGCCGAGTCCTCTGAGACCTGTTGGTTTCAGATTTTTATCAGCTCCAGACACCAATATGCCTGACCTGGGTAGGCTGAATATCTCTGAATACCCCAGCTATGGGCAAAGTCCCCCAAATGGCCATCACCGAAGTGGAGAAGAGTATAGGCCAAGCTCTACTGAATCTCCATATCAAGGTCGCCTTAATTTACAGCAAAAAGGCCATATTATGCATGGTGGCCAAGCATTTCATCATGATACTATGAACAATAGGTATCCACGTGGTTCTGAATTTCCCCAGCCTACATCCTCCCCAGTGGTTACTAATGCTGTTTCTATCAATGGTGTCTGGGGTTCTCAAGGACGTCCACCACCTTCCGATTATGTGCAAGGCCTTATCGGTGTTATCCTACTTGCTTTAAACACCCTGAAAAATGAAAAAATTATGCCTACGGAAGCAAACATAACTGACTGCATACGTTATGGAGATCTGAAACACCGCAATACTGATGTAAGAAAGGCCTTGGATAGTGCAATTGAGCAAAATATGGTAGTCAAGCAGAACTTAGGCGCACTGCAGTTATATGTTGGTAAAAATGAGAGGCTATGGAAGTGTGTGAATCCTATAGGAGGTAATCCTATGCAGTGTCCAAAAGCAACATGGGATGGCATACAGAAGTTTCTTTCTTCCTCAGCTGGCAGATCAGCGATTATGGCTTCTCAATGCAGGTGGAGGTGTTTGATGTTTTGCTATTTTATTTTCTTGGGTTAGTGAGTTCCCTGAGCTAAATTATTGGATTTGTTTGCATTTGTGCTGCAGATATGAAGCAGCTTTGACTTTAAGGAAAGAATGCTTAGAAGATCGTGCTTTGGGTGATGTACTCCAGATATTGAACATGGTCATTGCCGTGAAGAGATGGATTACTCATCATCACTCAGGATGGCAACCCATTACCATTACTCTTCAGGACACTAAAACTGATATAAGTCTTGAAACTGGTGCTTGATTATATCAAGCTCAGTTTTGGTGCAAAAACAATCGGCCTTAAGATCGTTAAGGGTTCAAGTTTGTCGTCATTGAGTTGAACTTGCTGACTGGAGGAACACAGGTCACTTTTGAAAGAACTACAAAATCTAAAAAAGTAAGGTAGATGAACTTTTAGATTGTGGATTAAGTCAGGTTAGGTAAATGCTTTTTACATTTTTCTTTGCTGGAAAGAAGCTGGTGTCTATAGAATGAAAACTCACTCTTCGTGAGGTTACCTATTAGACTATCATAATTCTGCCCCCGTCTGGTGATTGTAAGCCGCTTTCTGCACCATACACACTTTAAAGGTTTGTGCCAGAACGACAAGATTTCTATCAGATTAAGTCAAACCATTAGATATTTGGTCCTTGGCAGTTAATGCTTTGCAAGAGTTACTCGTTTCTATGCCTTGTGATCAGAAGGTAGATTATCATAGGGAAGACTTAAATTTTTGGTTGAAAACAGAGAGTTGTAAGCAAATTTCGCAGCCGCAGATGAGTAATGTTCGTAGCATCGCCAGTACGACAGGTTATGCCAATTTATTTTGAGATAGGGGCCCTTGTTACAGGTGCTATTGAAGATCTGCCCATAGTTCTGTTGGAGGGATTTATTGGTTCACTAAAAGGACTGGAGGAAAGTCAAAAGAGGAAAGATTGAAGCGACTCTAAAAAAGGTATGCTCAACTAGTTTCCTCATGGATCGTGTCTCTATTGATCTTGGAAGTATAAGAGGGAGCATTGATTTATGCAGACACTGGATATGCTTATTTCTATTATATGTAGACCGTGGATTGTATGATCATGAATAAATTTTCTTCAATGTAGGAAGTCAAAGCTGGAGAGCATTGTGTGTTCTAATTTGGATTTATTTGTATCAAATATCTTGCTTGTAGAGGGAAAGGGAAAAAAAAAGGTTTCTAGGAAGAACACTGCTGCTATTTATTTGGGAATATATGCTTTTCTCTTTACAGTTAGCGTGCATGTTGTATTTGGCTCAATATCTGGCAACAAGTTGGCATGGTCCCTTGAACCTAACATCAATGGGTGTGCTCGTAATTGGATGTGGTGGCTGTTCCTTTTCTGTTCATTTCGCTTTTTATTGTCTTATCCCCTATTTCGGGTAAAGGGGATAATAAGACAATACTAGTTTTTATGTGCCCATGTGTCTGTCTTTTGTTCGCTGGAATAAATGGGAAATTCAACTCATACAATACTGCTGCTCTCTGTCTTTTCGTGTGTGGGATTCTGTCCGTCTGCTCCAAAGATGATTGAGAATTTTGTGCACGCTAAGCCGCAGGCAAATCGTCAATATTGTCAAGCATTGAAAGTTTGACCTGGTCGTTGTGGTCTGCATTTAATATCGGTCAAACTTAATATATGTGATGCTTGAACTTTCTCCATTCTGCGAGTGAAAATTTCATTTTCTTCCGAAGATCCGAAGACCCCTTGGGTGCGCGGTGCGCCCATGTGCTTCCAAGTCAGGTACTCCTGAATTGGGTTTTTGCTTCATGCTCCGAGCTGTACCATTGGAATTGATCGAAATTTGCGTGGCCATTTCACCCTTTTGGCCAAGCGGATAATATATGGACCAGGACTTGTGCCTGACCCTTCGTCTTACCTTTAAAGAGTGGTTGATTGTTCGGCAACTTTATATACAAGTGGCTTCTGCGCTTTTGGGTGGTTCTCTCTTTCCATTTTCTTTTGTAAACTATGTTCTTTTTCCATTTTCTTTTGTAAACTATATTTTGAAAAGAACAGAGAAAGATGACCCAACAAGCCTTTCATGAGGTACTCGGGGATTATTGAACTGCTATTCTTTCCAAAGGTTACGAATACGAGTGACTGGTTTCCTCTTCATCACTTTGCAGTTACAATCATCTCTGCGTTTTGTAATGGATGATGACTAGTGTGAAGTCCGGTCAAGAGCTATAAAGAAGCATAACCTGGTGGCCTCTGCCTGAGTTCCAGATCGACACTTCGTACAGTAACTTTGCAGTTGATTCTTCTCCAGAATCCGAGTGTGACAAAAGTAACAACAAGAAAGAGGGGTGCGAGTACATGGCATCTAACACTCCGCATGGCTTTATTCTTCTTAGTTATTTGGGTTTTCACTACAAGACAGGATAATTATGAAATGAAGTGGCTAATTACCACTTTTCTTTTTCCTGTTCAATATTTACTTTTTACCGTGCGGAGGAAGATACTTTTTACTTTTTAAGTATATTCTTCTTTTTCAATTGCATCATACAATTTGAAGAAAAATATAATACCAATATTGAATTACTCCCAAAGGTCCAAACCAATTTGGGCCGGCAAAGGTAATCGCATCTCTTCGAAGCTTAAAGACTATATACTCAAGCCTATCAGGCATGCAGGTCCAGAAACATAGACTGTCGAACGTGTCTTCAACGGTTATTCAAACAACCCCTTTACAACTGCTGACTCCACGATTCCTTGATATCGAAGGTGGGAAAGAATGACCCCTACTCAGACGTGTAGTAACCGTCGGACAACGCACGATCGCACGAAGGGGAAACTCCCGCCAAGAGGGAAACGAGAGAACGTGGAGAAAAGGCTATAAAAGTGAGGTAGAACGATAGAAGAGGTACGCACACAATAATCTCTCGAATACTCGCATAACATCCCACCAATAAAAGCTCACTTAGGCATCGGAGGCTAGTAACCTCGGTGTCGGAGGCTATTCTTGTAATTTGTGCAGGAAAGGTACGCGAAGACAAAACACCTCTACTCCCATGTGTTGACCATAAATCAATTGATTCATCAGTTGGCACCGTCTGTGGGAACGTTGATCGTTCTTCTGATAAAAGGTTTATGGTGATCACCAAGAGTAAAGGAAAGACAAAATTCGGAGGTGACTCGGAGCCTCCTCGACAGGAAGTTGAACGGGTGACGAAGGCCATCGACGAGTCCTATAACCCAGGAAGAGAGTCAAGCCAGAACCACGGACAACCAGGAGAAGCGTCTATCCAAGGACGACGCGCCAGGGGAACTCACGAACCACAGGCCTCGATGTCGGAGAGGCATGATGAAGAGGCCCGCGCCCCACCGCACAACAGGGGCTCATACTCTCCTCCCGGGAGGACTGAAGATGCTGGTGGAGTGCATGCAATGTTGGAAGAAGTGTTGGCCAAGCTAGGAAGGATGAGACAAAAGGTGGACAAACCTGCGCCATCCTCCTTAGAAAGCATGATGCACCAAGTAGAATCTCCATTCACTTTGAATATTCTAACAGTCCGGTTACCATCCAAATTCCGCATGCCGATGATGGACAAATACACGGGAACCACCGACCTGCTTAACCACCTCGAAGGCTATCGATCGCAAATGGATTTGCTGGACACCTAAGGTGCTATCAAATGTAAAGCATTCCAAACACCACTATCCGAACCAGCACGCGTGTGGTTTAGTAGGTTGAAACCGGACTCAATCCCGAACTTCAAAGAGCTCAGCAAAGCCTTCGTTAGTCATTTCATCGCGAGCAAAAAACAAAAGAAGCTAGTCAACAAACTGCTGATCCGGAAGCAACGTTAGCAAAAAGAAGAAAAGAAAGACTCCAGCTAGGCCTCCCATGACTGAAAGGGAACAACGGCCGTCCCCACGGGTAGAACCGCGAACCGGGTTACGCTTCACACCTTTCAACACTACTCCCGGGAAAATCCTCGATATACAGTGGCCCCAGAGAATGCGATCTGACCCCAACGGACGAGACAGCCGCCAGTTCTGCCGCTTCCACAATGACCACAACCATGACACGGATAATTGCATACAACTAAAGAAGCAAATCGAAGCTTTAATTCAACAAGGTCGTCTCCGCCAATTCACCACAACCAGGCCAAGGGAACCATTCCGGAATGCTCCGAGAATTCCTGAGAACCAGCGCCTGGAGCCCTACCAAAGAAATCAAGGGGAAGAACCGCGGAGAGGTCGTAGAGTCGACGAAGCCCCGCCACCAAGAGAAAGGCCGAAAAGACGACGCTCGACTCAGAGAGCACTGGGCGAAATCAGAGCCATTTTCGGAGGCTTTGCAGCAGGAGGATCTTCCAGATCCTCAAAAAAGACCTACGCGAGACGACTTCTAGTTGCAAAGATAAACAACGGAGCTCAACGTCCAATGTCAAAGGAAGAAAGCCCTATCACCTTTACAGCGAAGGACACAGTGGGCGTCGAGTACTGTCATGAAGACACACTGGTGATCGACGCTTTAATAGGAAACTACAGAATCCGATGGATACTCATTGACACCGGAAGTTCGGCCGACGTCCTATACACCACGACTTACGACCAAATGAAGCTCGGAAGGGAAGCACTGAAAAAGGAAAAAACCCGACTCACTGGGTTCACCGGTCACGACGTATTTAGCCTGGGGATAACAGAATTGTCATTCATAGTGGGAAACCCCCCGAACGAAGCAACTCTTTCCGTCAAGTTCTTGATTCTCGAAGGTGAATCTTCCTACAACGCCATCATGGGCCGAGTTACCTTGAACCGTCTACACGCCATGGTGTCCACCTACCACCTGAAGATGAAATTCCCGACCACATCGGGAATAGGTGAAGTAAAAGGAGACTAAGACCAAGCAATGAGGTGTGTTACTTATCAGACACTCGAGGGACCGCGAAAACTATGGTGATTGAACATCGAGAAGAATTCCGAGCGCAACCAGTAGAACCGCTGGAAGAAGTATCCCTGTGGGCGAACTCGAAGGAACGAATTGTGCAGATTGGCACCCAATTATCCAACGATTCCAAAAGAGAGCTCTTAGGATTTCTCTGAGCCAATGGTGAAGTTTTCGCCTGGTCGCATGAAGACATGCCAGGAATAGACCCCGAGGTCATTACTCACAAGCTGAACATACGTTCCGAGGTCAATCCAATCATACAACGAAAGATGAGTTTTGCCCCAGAAAGCGTCAAGCAATCCAGGAAGAAGTCGAGAAACTGGTCAAATCCCTTTTCATCAGAGAGGTTAACTATCCCAGCTGGCTGGCAAACGTGGTCATTGTAAAAAAGGCCAACGATAAGTGGAGAATGTGTATAGACTACACTGACCTGAATAAGGCGTGCCCAAAGGACTGTTATCCACTCCCGAGAATCGATTCTCTCGTTGACTCAACCGTAGGACATCAACTCCTCAGCTTCATGGACGCCTTCTCGGGATATAACTAGATCCAGATGATCGCGCCGGACCAAGAATGCACCTCCTTCACAACAGGGCGAGATACTTATTGCTATCAAGTAATGCCCTTCGGATTAAAGAATGTAGGAGCAACATACCAAAGGTTGGTCAACCTGATGTTCCAAGAGCAGATAGGACGCTGCATGGAGGTTTACGTAGACGATCTCCTAGTAAAATCCCGAGAAGCATCGGACCATATCAAAGACCTCGCCGAGGCCTTCGAAGTGCTCAAACGATATAAGATGCGTCTAAACCCAGCCAAATGCGCCTTCGGAGTCTCCTCTGGGAAATTCCTTGGATTCCTCATATCCCAGCAAGGAATCGAGGCTAACCCATAAAAGATTAAAACCATCCTCGACATGCAGCCACCAAAGAACGTCAAAGAAGTGCAACGACTCACGGGACGCATGGCTGCACTCAACAGGTTCGTCTCTCGTGCTACTGAAAAATGCTTACCGTTCTTTAAAATACTTCGGAAGGCTTTCGAGTGGACGAAGGAATGTCAAAAAGCGTTCGTCGAGCTATAAGAATACTTGACAAGCCCTCCACTCCTTAGTTCTCCCAAACCGGGAGAAACGCTCTATCTCTATCTCGCCGTCTCAGACGCAGCAGTAAGCACAACACTCATACGAGATGATGGAGGTATACAGCGACCCATATATTATGTCAGCAAAGCCTTGCAGGGAGTTGAATCCCGATATCCCGACATCGACAAACTGGCGCTGGCAGTCACCACCTCTGTAAGAAAGTTGAGGCCGTACTTCCAAGCTCACCCCATCATCGTCCTGACAGATCATCCTTTGCGACAAAACTCTGGGAAAGCCTGATGCTTCTAGAAGGCTAATCAAGTGGTCAGTAGAACTCGTCTAATTCGATATTGAGTATCAACCTCGAACCGCCATCAAGGGCAAGCAGTAACTGATTTTGTCCTTGAATTTACTACGTCCACGTGTCAAAAAGGAACTCCTAAGTCGGAATGGTGGCAAATCTACGTGGACGGGTCATCCACTCACGAAGCAAGCGGAGTAAAGATCGTTATTGATATACCAGGCGAAGAACGCCTTGAAATCGGGGTGAAACTAGAATATTCCCCCACAAACAACGAGGCTGAATACGAAGCCTTCATAACTGGATTACTCACTACAGAACTCCTAGGAGGGACACACCTTAACGTGCATTCAAATTCGCAGTTAGTGGTGGGTCAAATTACAGGAGCTTTCAAAGCACGAGACGAAAGGATGACGACCTATCTGAAATGAGCATCATCACCAAATGACTCGGTCAAAGTACAAGTACACAACAAACAGACCTGCATAAATCTCTCAGGTCTAAGGATACAATAAACTAATTGTGTTGAATACATTCTCTACATTAGTGATCACTTCTAGAAGGTATTCATATATGATCTCGTTCAGTGCACCCGCTCGTTTGCTTAAGGTCACTACCTCAATGACAGAGTCCATCATCATATTTTAATAGAGGCACGAGTGTAAACCTCTCTTTATACACAAATATGTACCTCAGTCTAGAACAATTGTCAAGTGAACAAGGAATCGAAAAGTCATACTCCCCGTCTTTTGATTCATTAATCATCGGCATGACTTTTCTACAATTTCATTTAACAATATAACTGTGTAACATCTCATGTTACAACATTATACCCAATAAGTAATAAATACATGTGACGATAAAGAAATCATTCTCATAATTATTCTAATAATTGGTTTTGAAGGCATATTTCCAACATGATGGGTATCAAGACACCTTGTACATCCAAACACCCAAACAATTTTACCGCAACTGCGATATTTCTGACACTGTGGACTTCATCTTCGGTGATGCTGCCTTCATGATTCAGAACTCCTTGATCATCGTAAGGAAGCCCATGACAACCAACATAACACAATTACCACACAAGGCAGAGCGAACAAGCGTGAGACCTTAGTATTGGTGATCCATAACTGCAAGATTGTCCCAGAGCAGAAGCTCTTTCCTGCGAGGTTCCAGATCCGAACATACTTTGGGTAGCCCATGGAAGTAGTATGCTAAGAAAGTCATCATGGAGTCCACCTTGGCTGACTTCGTCCAGCCAGCTGGGTTTCTGCCATGGGTAGGAAACTTTGCGCTCGACACCTGTAGCTATCTCGAGTATGCGAACCACGACCTTGGTGCTAATATCAATAGGAGGGTTAGGTGGAAGGGTGTTAGAGCCATCAACAGGAGGGTGGCTCTTCAATTCACTGTCAGTCCTTTCATCCAAGGGAACCTTTGGCTGAAGGCCACTGGAGCTCCTTTGATGCTCGGGTTAAGACACTGATCAGGGCATGCAAGAAGAGCTAGTGGAAGAATGTACGTGACCGGCGAGTGAAAGGCCCTAGAGACAGAGGCGGATCTAGCGAGGGGCGGCTGCCCCCCATCGCCTGAATAATCTCTCATTTTTTTTAATATGGTCGCCCCCCTTAGAAATTTGATCCAACACTGCTGGGCTTATGCTAGCCGAGTCCCAGACAACATTAAACTGCAAACTTCAAAAACACCGATGTGAAGTTCAAACGCGAAAATAAAAAAACCACAACCAAGTTTATGAAAGTATGGCAGAAACTTGAGGAAGCGTTCTAAATTCAAAACGAAATCGAACTTTTCAGTTAGTTTCTCTGAAATCAGAGATGAAAAACGGCCACGGGCCACGGTAGAACTTGGAGTATCGAGAGAGTAGAACTCACCAAATGTCGTGGGATCGGTAATTGGACGGCGGAGCCCCCAGGAGAGGTGCCAACAAGGACGGTCGTGAGCAAAAAGATCAACAACTAAAATTAGACAGAATCTAAACTCGTGGCATGAGCTGTGTAGAGCTGAGTAAGGGAAAGGAAGAAGGTTCGGGAAGTGGTCGTGGAGGCGGACTGAAAGAGGGAGATGCATAGAGAGTTGCACTAATCGAAGGGCAGCTACATCAATACTTGACATATGGCATGATCCTGCAGTATAAAAGAATGAGTTGGTTGGCCCGTGGATCAGAGTTAGCTAAACCATAGTAGAGTTAGTTATGTGAATGGGCTGGGTTGTAATAAGTAATCGAAGTTGCTTCATATGAGCCCATTACTTGTTTATATAAAATAATATGAAATATAGAGAGGAGCCGAATTATTCAGCAAAAACTCATTTCATTGTTGGTTATACTCGGCTATGAGACGATGGAATCTAGCAAGAGAAGCGAAGACAATGCGGGAGATTACAACAGAGACTTAAACGAGAAGAAAGCGAGGTTGAACTCAACGCTCATGGCTTTGCTCGACGATTCGATACTCGCTGATCTCCCCAAGAATCCTACATTGTCGGAAGTGGACACGTTCATCAGCCTTGAGTTGGGCAGCGCCATGCGTGTTTCCGTCCTCAAGTTGGACGGCTCTGCCTTCGGTACTCACCCGCGGTGATATCCATAGGTCCATACCAATTTGGGGAGATATGTGATTTGATCTAGGTCTAGTGCAGCCTCTCTTGTATGATATGTTTTTACTTGTTTTAAATTTTTATCTGTTTGTTTTTTTTAAATGAGGTTGGGTTGTACTTGAGTTTTTGCTAAGACTCCACCTCTCTCTCTTTCGTGTTATATGTACGAAGGAAAGAATTATCTATTGTATCTAAGAATAGCCGTTTATTTATATAACAGGAAAAATGGATTATATAGGCTAGCAAGCTATTTTTTATTCCTCAAGTTATTAACACATTAATGACGTTACTTGACATATATTATCAACTGCATCAATGATATATCATTTTTTTTTATGAATTTTGTTTTGTATGGTAAGTGTATTTCAATATTTTTAATCCTTAATTTTTGATATTTTAACTCCAAAACACATTTTTGCATTACTTAGGAAGAAAAAAAATTGTCATATCGCCTTAAGAGTTTGCCTCCCTTCAAACTGGATCCTGGTTCCGCCACTGCCTAGATAGCAGCAAAGACGATACATTTAACTATGATCTTTGAGAGATGTCATTGGTCTAATTTTTTCTTCATGTTTTAAAGATGATAATGCAAGGAGTGGCTAATGGTGTTTACTTAATGCTTTGAGGGTTAAAACTAGATAACAAAGTAAATTGCATAATTATATGGCTAACCGCATGTAGCTGTGTTGTGGTCAGAGTGCTGTACGTTAATTCTTTGGTCTGTCTTTGTTTCCATGCATGTAGATTTGGAATCAATTCACAAGAAAACAAAAAAACTAAAAAAATATGCTCTTTTTGTTGAATCCAGAAAAAATAATGAATACAAAAATAAAATACATTGTATTCCAAGTACGATGATCCAGAAAAATGGAAAAAATACCTAACTGCTGAAAATTTAGTCAAATTATTATTAATTTTATACGTATAAATGGCTGAGTACAAAAAACATTCTCCTTCAATTACCTCGTGATATGAGAAATATTGACTACATACCAGATGACATGCTTATATAATATTATAATATTAAATAATTTTAAAATAAAATTTATTTGGAAATAGAGATTCTCTACAATTTACTTTTTAAAAGTAAATATATATTGAATATTATAGATCATAATTAATTATATAATCTTAGTTATTTAATTTGGAACAGTAAACTTCAGAGAATCTAGTTAGAGAAAAAAAAGCAGGGCCTTTGGTCAAGCCCATTCCTAATTGGCCCACATTACAAAAATCAATGCCACCTAGGGGGCTTTTGTAGCAAGCGTGGGCCTGGGCCCTTTACGTAACTCATTCTGATGGGCAATGAAAAAAAACCAGCGCCTGTGAAGAAAGAAGCTGTTAAGCAGCAACAGTGTCGGCGACGGCTCTCAGACGGTAACAACCACATCGCCTCAGCTGAAGAAGAAAGAATGAGAGTGGACGGAGGGTTGGTGTGGCGGAATCTGGTGAGGGCGCTGGAACACTTAGGATCCGCGACTCGAACTCCACGACGCTTCACACCTCTCCCCCGTATTCTTCCTTCTCTGATTGCAACATATTTTCGCATGTATTCAAACGGTACCATTATCTCTCTGTTTCTTCTTCTGCCTTTCCTTTTTTTTTTTTCCCGCAAAGAATTTGTATCTGTTAAATACATGGAGGTTGCTGAGAACAAATGTGAAATATAACAGAAATGCGGCAACCTCAGCTATCGCCGGACCTTATTAGAATAATGGAACAAAGGCTGTCGGCTATAGAACATAGGACCGGTTCTCTACTCATTCTCATTAACCAGGTAATCTTGATCATGGTAGTGGAAATAATTATTTGCCTTTCATTTGTTTTTTCTTTCTGTGTTTTCTTTTGGTGGTGGTATTGGAGAGGGAGTTTATGAAATTTGAAAGAACATTTACAAAGAAATGGTGGTTATTTTGTGGATGTTGAATGAAGACAGCCAGTAGCGTCACCGGCAGAGTATGCAAGGGCCAATAAGGAGCTGAGGAAACTCAGTGGCTGTATGGACCTTATTGCTGACTTGAGGACCCAACAGAAGGTACCGCCACTTCTACTACTGTAGTCTGTTAAACAATTGTTGCTGCGTACTGCTGAGCGTCTTCATTTTATTGTTCTTTTGTTGGAAGTGTTCGTGAGCTATTTCCAACTGTGAATATGTGAAAATTCTACTTGAAAGTTGCTGTCTAATTTCGTGCATAAATTATTGATGGGATTTAGGGTAGATACTGCACACTAGTTGCCTTACTCTGTGCTGCTATTGCTGAGATACAGACAGACCATGTGGTCTGCCTTGGAGCATGATTGCTGATAATGGTGTTCTGAGTATGTATGTATTATCTGCTTACATAGTATCAATAATAAATGGAATCAGAATGTGGGAGAGGTCACAGGCTTTGAGGCCCATCATGTTCCCAATATCCTTGTTTTATTTTTTCAGCTGTAAGAGCTAGCAAAACAAGTAATGTCTTTAGTATTTAATTTTGCAACCTTCGTCTCATCATCCCTTTTTTTGGAAGGTGCATAAACCTTTTTGCTTAAGAAAAAATTTCGACTTGTGATTATTTTCATACTTGCAATTGAAAAAAAGTAAAAGCCTTCCAAACCATCAAGGACAATGCGCTCAGTATTATGTCTTGCATCTTTCAAACCATCAAAAAATATCAACATGTCCATGCTTGCTGTGTTTTGATGGTTTTTGCTAGCTCATTGGTTAGGGCTCTAGGGTGGTGATTTCATCTTTGTCTGTTCTCCTTTCTACAGGAGATCGATGGTTTGAAGTCACTGATGGCTGAATGTCCAGAAGATAAAAGACATGCTTGTTAGAAATAAAATTTTTTATACTTGATAAGTGAGACATCCATTAGGGAAATACCCAATGGATTAATTGTGTTAACTCACTTATATTTTAAAACATTACAAGGGGGCTTCTATTTATAAGCCTACAAACTCACACACCCCACATTGCTAAGCAATGTGGGACTCCTACTTTTGACACTCCCCCGCAAACTTAAGGTGGACAAACCGACAAAACTTGAGTTTGAAATTACAAAAATAATTACAGAAAAAATAATTACAAAGATTGCCGGTACTAAGCCGGGAAGTCGCCGGTACTGCGCCGGGAGGATGCCGGTACTGAGCCGGAAAATTTGCCGGTACTAAGCCGATAGAAAGCCGGTACTAAGCTGGATGGTCGCCAGGAGGTAACCGGACTAAGCCGAAAACCTTACTTTGATACCATGTTAGAAATAACATTTTTTTTATACTTGATAAGTGAGACATCCATTAGGGAAATACCCAATGGATTAATTGTGTTAACTCACTTATATTTTAAAACATTACAAGGAGGCTTCTATTTATAAGCCTACAAACTCACACACCCCACATTGCTAAGCAATGTGGGACTCCTACTTTCAACAATGCTCGACATGGTCACTGAGGTGTTAGGTCAGGCAATGGAAGAAGAGAAAAGGCTGCAGAGCTTGCTGCTCAAGTCTTTACTTCCAAAGGATGATGCCGATGAGAGAGACTCTATCTTGGAGGTGAGAGCAGGTAACAAACATGGGAAGGTAGACATTTAGTGCAGGCCTATTTCCTTGGTGTCAAGATGTTCCAAGTTTTGTTCTTTTTTTTTCTTGTTTAGGCCTAGTTTCCGTTGCTTTTATTTTTATAATGGATGGAACTTTCCACCAGGAACCGGAGGAGAAGAGGCTTCTTTGTTCGCAATGGACATATTTAAAATGTAAGTTCGGGGAAACGTATCTAAAGTGTAAGTCACCAGAAGAGGTTTTAGCATCATTAGTTGTAAATATTCTCAAGTTACAGGTATGAGAATTACTCACAGAAGAAAGGTTGGAATTTTGAAGTGCTAGATATAACAGAGTCTGATCTTAGAGGATACAAGGTGCATGCTCCTTCCTCCATCGAATATTTTACCCTTTCTTGAACTTCAAAAAATGCCCATTAATTGATGGAACGTAAAAAAACTATTAGATAATCTGTAGTCCATGTCTTTGAACTTTCTGTTTGATAGATGAATTCATCTTTTGTGATTTGTCCTTGCTTTGACTTGTGGTTTGCCTTTCTAGGAAGCTAGTGCGGCAATCTCAAGGGCTGGGGTTTATGGGAAACTAAAATTTGAGAGTGGAATTCATAGAGTTCAGGTTCCTTAATCGTGACCACCTGTATAACTCATAGTTTAGATATCAAGTGCCAACAACTGAAATTTTCCTTTTGGCAGAGGGTCCCAGTGACAGAGAAGTCTGGACGAGTTCACACCAGTGCTGTTTCTGTTGCTATCCTTCCTTAGGTTGATGAGGTGCCAAGTTTTTCAGTTGATGTTGCGTGACATGTTATCTAAATGATTGTGGAATGCAACATACGGGAGAGTTTTGTCTATTCTCCACGTGGCACTTCTCTTTTACTTAAAGAGCATATTTTTTTCTTTGCTTCGTTGTCAATAGTGTAATATGATGCAAGTATGGATATCTGATTTATTGTTCTCTTGATGTTTATATTTTCATACGAGGAAAGTATGATACATGTTTTGGGATTCTGCAGGTAGATGTCCACTTGAGAATGAAGAGTTGAGAATTGATACCTATAGATCTGGAGGTTCTGGTGGGCAGCACGCAAATACCAGCAACAGTGCTGTTAGAATAACTCATATTCCAACTGGGATGACAGTGGCCATACAAGATGAGCGATCTCAGCATATGGTATTATTTTCTAAACTTCTGTAACTGTTTTGCGTTCTTACCTATTAAAGCTTTTGAACATAACTGTCCTTTTCTCCCGACTTTTAAAAACTATTACCGCTTAAACAGATGCACATATTTGCTAGTTTTGGTTTTCTTACCTAGTCTATAAATTGTATTAGTAATTGATGAAATTATTAGGGTAAGAAAAAGACTCCTCTTAAATCATGAAGTATGGCCGTGGTTGGATCATGCTTTGTCATGTCGTGTCCCTTTTTGCTTTTGTTTGGTAATTTTTTTTAAAGACCGTGCTCTAATGCAGATAGTTCATTTTCTTTGCGACTAAATGATTACAAAAATATAGCTTCTAAACATTATCAATGTTGTGATGCTGTCTTCAAGAATATCAAATTGTCTGACTATAGTTTCTGCAGCCCCTAGTATCTGTTAAAGGAACAACGTGTTGAATTATTTTTTGATATAGGCTTAAATAGCTCTGGTTTTAGACTCGTGTACTTGTTATTTATTGGCAACATAGGTTACATGCAACATAGTTGGATTTCTTTAAACCTCTATATTTGATAAGCAGTATAAACTAATATGCAAACTGTGAACTCTACGTACTGTTCCTTCGTGGCCTTGATCTTGATTTTATTTTGGAGAAATTACACTTTACACCCTTGAACTATGTGGAATCTGACACTTTGCACCACTTTATCTTGATTTCGTGACACTACAAAAAAATTGACTTTTAGTGACAAAATTTTATCACTAAAAGTCAAAATTTCGTCACTAATACTTTTAGTGATGAAATTTTTTCGTCACGAGCTCCGTTAGTGAAAGAGCGGCACAAAAGGTATTTCGTGACAAAACCCGAATTTCGTCACGAAAATTTTTTAGTGACGGAACATTTTCGTCACTAAATCTAATGATTGGTCGGTTCTTTTGCCGATTGATCGATGAGAACGTAGTGATGGATCGGTTAAAAACGCAATTGATCGGTATATTTTGTAATGATCGAACGATAAGTATTTACGATCGATCGGTGACTTATTGGCGATTGATCGACACATTTTACCGATAGAATGGTAAGAAATAAACGATCGATCGTTATAGTAATGACGATCAATTGTCTTTTATATAAGCGATCGATCACTTAAGTTTCATGATCGATCGTCATAACAAAATCCGATCGGTTGCTGAATTAAGCAATTGATCACTGACTACATAATTGATCGATCGGTAACATATGACGATCGATTGTTTTTGTTTAATGATCGATCGTTTATTTTAGACCGATCGGTCGCTTATGGTACCGATAGATCGCTTGCGCATAGCCGATCGATCGATTACTTTACTGATCGATCATCATTATATATTTTTAATATTGGCGATCGAACGGTGGTGTTTAACGATCGATCGGTTGCTTAACAACCAATAGATCTCTGAAGATGGCGATCGAACGGTGAAAACAGAATTTGGTTTTTTTAAAAAACAATAATAATAGAAAATGTTATATAACACATATTACAATAATAATAATACAATAATGCACATTAATGCTAACAAATAGTAATCCGCAATTAAATCGAAAATAACATCGTAATAATACATAATTACAAAGCTATTACAACATAGATGCATCTACCTTTTTGAACCTCCAAATTGGTTGAATAGTCGCTTTGACATGTCGTTCATGTTCTTTTCCATTACAGAGGACATTTTCTTCTTTAGCTCCTTCGATATTTCTGCCCGTAAGCGCTCCTGCTCCTTTCGCATGCGCTTTTGTTCCTTCTGTGTAGCAAATGGGCATGGATCGATCTGACGGGGAGGGATGAGAAGGAGACAGGAAGAGGTGAAGGTGTGTTCGCGAAGGCTGAGGAAGGTTGGAGTTCTGGAGAGTTCTTTCGTGTGTTCGGTCGAATAAGAGGGCTTTTGGGTCAATTGGGCTGATCATCCAGTTGGGCTTGGGCTTGTGTTTTCTTATTAGGGCTGGGTTAGTCTGGGTTGAGTTATGGGCTAGTCTTGGTTGAGTTAGAACCCAAGCCCATTAGTCTTTTACAACATTTCACATTTTATTTCGTTTTGGCGTTAAGGCAGGCAGTTACGTTTCCGGGATTCTTGGAAGCTGTTAGAAGGGGATATAGACGAAGGAGGGGGAGGAAGGACGTACGTGAAGATTGACAATTTGCTTCTATTTTTCCTGGAGAATTGCTAGCCTCGAACTAGCCTGTATTTCTCTTTTCCTTTCGGTATTTCCAGCTTGTAGTTCGCATTTTTTCAGTGTTCATCATCAATCAAAAATACAAAAACAACAGAAATATTCAAAACCCAACCCAACTGTTCCAAGTAGTATCAGAGGCTTCGATCCTCTCCAATGGCTGAAGGAACACGTATCAAGCTCTTGGTGGAGTCTGTAGCTGCCATGAAACAACAACAAGAGGGTCAGTCAGCAGTTATGAAGGATTTAATGCGTGAACAAGAGAATCAGCTTAGAACTCAAGAAATGCAGCAGAAAACTCTTGAGGACTTGGCTCACCAGTTGGGAACCTTATCCATGGGCATGCAGACAGTGCTCCAGAGGCTGCCTGAGGAGGGTGAACGTGACAGAGGCCGAATGAGGAATCAGAATCACCTAGAACCTGAGTGGTTTCATTCCAAATTTGTGAGGTTGGATTTTCCCAGATTTGATGGGGAAGATCCTGCGGGTTGGCTTTACAAGGCTTATCAGTTCTTCTCCAACTACAATACTCCACCCCAACACTAACTCATGCTAGCTTCTTATCACATGGCAGGAAAGCATTAATTTGGTTTCAAGAACTTGATGAATTTGGAGGGTTGGTTAACTGGGAAGGGTTTTCTATGGCCTTACTGTTAAGATTTGGCAATCATCCCTATGATGATCCTATGGAGGCTTTAACAAAGCTGGAACAAACATCATCAGTAGAAGCATAGGATCATCCTGGAAAGCTCAGTTGACTAAGGGGACTATCTGAGCAACATAAGCTTAGTTGTTTCTTGGGTGGGTTAAGGGATGACATTCGGTTACCAGTGAGAATGCTATGCCCTAACTCCATTCATACAGGTTATGGATTGGCTCGGATGCAAGAGGAGTGCAACCTTGGCCAAAAAAGGGGGTATAAGGGTGGTGACAATTTTTTACCTTCATGCAGTGGGGGAAATTTACATCCTGGAAATTCAAGGGCAGTGGTGTCAGTCCAAAAAATTTCTCCTCAGCAGATGAAGGAGAGAAGAGAGAAAGAGTTGTGTTATTATTGTGACTCGAAATGGAGTTCACAACACAATTGCAGAAGTCCTAAGTTGTTCTTGTTGGAAGGGTTAGAGGAGTTGAGAGACTTGGAGGTGGAGAGTCCAGATCTGGAGGTTATGGAAGAAGTGCCTGAATCTAGCAAGAGGGTTGAAGCTGAATTTAATCCAGAAATCTCCTTAAATGCAATCACAGGATCGGTCTCTACACACACTATGAGATTACGTGGGCATATTGGGGGATATGGGTGGTTATCTTAATTGATAGCGGTA
This sequence comes from Myrica gale, assembly GCA_963930655.1. Lineage (NCBI taxonomy): Eukaryota > Viridiplantae > Streptophyta > Magnoliopsida > Fagales > Myricaceae > Myrica > Myrica gale. Next base: position 14,428,732 of record OZ005614.1, read on the forward strand.
GCACTCATAATTTCATAGACCCAAAGATTTTGACCAAGGAGAAACTTGCTGCGAATTCCCTAGAAGCAGTGAGGGTACGTGTAGCTAATGGGGAAACACTATTGAGTGAGGAGAGGTGCCCTAACATGGAGGTGAAGGTGCAGGGTCAGAAATTTGTGATAGAAGCCTACTTATTGGTTTTGGGTGGATGTGACATGGTCCTTGGGGTGCAATGGTTGAGCTCCTTAGGACCCATATTGTGGAATCTTGAGACACTCACAATGGAATTTCAGTTCTGTCATAAGACCATTAAGTTACATGGCATTACAGCTCCTGAATTGGTTAGTAACACTTGGCAGACCAAATTATGTAGTGAGGAGCAAAGAGGGGTGGCTATTCAGTGGGGCTGTGAAGAATGTGCAGTTGGAGGCAATTTTGCAGCAGTTTATCGATGTGTTTGAGGAGCCTAAGGGGCTGCTTCCTATTAGGGCACATGATCATGATATTCCTTTGAAAGAAGGGACACATCCAGTTAGTGTCAGGCGATATCGATACGCTTATTTTCAGAAGGATGAGATTGACAAGATCATTAAGGAGCTGCTGTGCTCAGGGGTTATTAGACCTTCCCAAAGTCCATTTTCCTCACCCGTGTTACTAGTGAGGAAGGCGGATGATAGTTGGAGGATGTGTGTGGACTACCGGGCCTTAAATAATGTGACTATTAAGGACAAAATCTCTATTCCGGTAGTGGATGAGCTGCTGGATGAATTACATGGATCTATGGTATTTTCTAAGTTGGATCTTAGATCCGGTTATCATCAAGTACGTGTTAAGGTAGATGACATACCTAAAACGACTTTTCGCACTCATGAAGGGCATTATGAGTTTTTAGTGATGCCTTTTGGGCTTACTAATGCCCCATCAACATTTCAAGCATTGATGAATGATGTTTTTCGACCACATTTGAGGAAGTTTATATTGGTGTTTTTTGATGACATTTTGGTCTACAGCAAAAGCCTTGAAGAGCACTTCCAACATTTGGAGGTGACATTACAATTACTTCGACAACATAAGCTTTTTGCCAAGATGAGTAAGTGCACATTTGGGAGCAAAGAAGTGGAATATTTGGGCCATATTGTATCAGCTGAAGGGGTAAAGGCAGATCCTGCCAAGATTGACTCCATGTTAAGTTGGCCATTGCCGAAGACTATTAAATCCTTGAGAGGATTTCTGGGTTTGACTGGATATTATAGGAGATTTATTAGAAACTACGGTTCTATTGCAGCTCCTCTTACTAATCTCCTAAAGAAGAATAATTTTCAGTGGTCGAGTGATGCTACTGAGGCTTTTCAGCTTTTGAAGCAAGCTGTCACAACACCTCCAGTGCTGGTATTACCCAACTTTACTCAAGAGTTTGTCATTGAGTGTGATGCCTCGGGGATAGGGATTGGTGCTGTTCTAATGCAATCTGGTCATCCTATTGCATTCTTCAGTAGTGCCTTAAAAGGGAGAATGCAATCTTTATCAACTTATGAGAGAGAGCTATTGGCCTTGGTCTCAGCCATTAGTAAATGACGCCCTTATTTACTTGGGAGGACATTCAGAGTTAAAACTGATCAGCAGAGCTTGAAGTATCTCTTAGAGCAGAAGGTGGGCACTCCGGTGCAACAGAAGTGGATTACGAAGTTATTAGGATATGACTTTGTTGTGGAGTACAAGTGTAGGAAGAATAATAAAGTGGCAGGTGGGCTTTCAAGGAAGTTTGAAGATATATCATAAGGTAGTTTACTGACACTCTCCTTTCCAATAGCTACTTGGTTGACAGAGCTTAAATCTGCTTATCCACAAGATAATCAGATTCAACATCTGCTTACCCAGCTACGAAATGGAGAGTTAGACCCAAATATGTATGCTCTAAAGGATGGGTTGCTCCTATACAAAGGGAGAGTGTGTATCAGAGCTGACAACCCCTTTAAGCAACAGATACTACAGCAGATGCACAGTGGTCCCTTAGGGGGACACTCGGGGTATGAAAAGACCTATCAACGTACGAAACATGACTTTTATTGGTTGGGCATGAAGAAGGATATCTGCCACTATATCAGGGAGTGTCAAATTTGCCAGCAGCAGAAAACTTCAAACACTCTACCAGCGGGTTTATTGCAGCCTCTACCTATTCCTACATCCATTTGGACTGACATTTCTATGGACTTTATCGAAGGGCTTCCTAAGGTTCATGGTCATACAGTCATATTTGTGGTAGTGGATAGTCTTACCAAATATGGTCATTTTATGTCATTGGCTCACCCCTATACTGCCACTACGGTTGCTCAGTTATTTCTTTCTAACATCTTTAAATTACATGGCATGCCAACTACTATTGTTTCAGACAGGGACCCAATTTTCACGAGCAAGTTTTGGAAGGAGTTATTTCGGTTACAAGACACTACTCTCAACTATAGTTCTGCCTACCACACACAAACAGATTGTCAAACAGAAGTGGTGAACAAGTGTGTGGAGAATTATCTGAGGTGTATGGTGGGTGATACTCCACGTGAGTGGGTGTAGTGGCTGCCTCTGGCAGAGTGGCATTACAATACCAGCTTCCATTTCTCAACTTGAATTACTCCCTTTGAAGTATTGTAACAAATGGGCATGGATTGATCTGAAGGGGAGAGATGAGAAGGAGACAGGAAGAGGTGAAGGTGTGTTCGCGAAGGCTGAGGAAGGTTGGAGTTCTGGAGAGTTCTTTCGTGTGTTTGGTCGAATAAGAGGGCTTTTGGGTCATTGGGCTGGTCATCCAGTTGGGCTTGGGCTTGTGTTTTCTTATTAGGGCTGGGTTAGTCTGGGTTGAGTTATGGGCTAGTCTTGGTTGAGTTAGAACCCAAGCCTATTAGTCTTTTACAACATTTCGCATTTTATTTCGTTTTGGCGTTAAGGCAGGCAGTTACGTTTCCGGGATTCTTGGAAGCAGTTAGAAGGGGATATAGACGAAGGAGGGGGAGGAAGGACGTACGTGAAGATTGACAATTTGCTTTTATTTTTCTTGGAGGATTGCTAGCATCGAACTAGCCTGTATTTCTTTTTTCCTTTCGGTATTTCCAGCTTGTAGTTCGCATTTTTACAGTGTTCATCATCAATCAAAAATACAAAAACAATAGAAATATTCAAAACCCAACCCAACTGTTCCATTTTGCATGCGCTCCTCGTGCTCCACTCGCATGCGCTCTTGCTCCATTTTCATGCGCTCATCTTGCTCCAACCGGATGCGCTCTTGCTCCACCGACTGCTCCTCACGGTGGTCCCTCACAGCCTCCATCTCAGCTTGCTTCTTCGTAAATTCTTGCAAGTCTTTTTCTCTAGCAGCTCTCATCGTTTCTATCTCATCCCTTGCCTTTGCTAGCTGGTGCTGTAGATCAAAAGACTGTGTAGTCAAAGTTGATGAAGGCAGAGGCTTAACCGCACGTTCTAATCCCCAAATATATTCCGACTTCTTGCCCAATATCTTAGAATATACTTCGATTTCGGTGTAAGTCTTCCCTTCTAAATCACACTGGCGCTGGAAGGCATCCATCCGTTCATGAAAAAATGACAATAATTATCAGAAACATTAAAGTAGATAAAATATACATAAATTACAGAGTAGATTAAAATGAAAGCGACTTACATAAAATTCTCTCGCTCCTTCCGAGGTCCAAATCCCATCTTTGTTTGTATAATTCTTCTTATACAGATCTGTAGGATTGATATTGCTGCTTTCTTGATTTTTCTACATGGCAATAACATAAAGTTATTGACAAAAAATATCAATAAAGTCTAAAATTTAGTTCTTAACTTACCTTGCAAGCTCCTGTGCACTGGAACGAGCACGAACCAGCAGCGTGGTTCACAATCAACTTTGATCTATTCTTCTTATTTTGCTCGCTTCGTTTCTACGATATTTTAAGAAATTAATATTAAAAGAATATAATATTTAAGCAACGGGTTTTTGTAATCACGTACCAAAAATGCTTCGCTGGTGAACAAATCGCATAACTCCTTCCATTGTTCTTTCGTGGTATCAGGGTGCGACTTCAGCAACGATGCCTCTTTACTCGGAAACTTCTTGAAATACGCATGCATCTGGCTGCGGTGGGTTCGACGTGCAGTCATCATAGTCTCGACTACCGTCCTCATGTCCTCCTGACGGTTGTAGTCAAGGTCAAAGTGGTCCTGCATAAGTACGAAAACATACAATATTGCAAGTGTAAAGATCTGCTTATACAAAAATTGTATGTTTACGAGTTTAATCATACCAACACCCGATCCATAATGTACTCCTTCACTTTTGCAGGAACGTCGTCACACTTGTTAACGAAGATTGGAATCAGCCCTTAGACCAACATTCCAATCTTCGTCGATAGAGTGGCAGTAGTGGAATACATTCCTCCACACTCTCCCTCCGGGATATGCACCGATAGTTTCCTGGACCCGGACCCGGACCCAAGACTCTTCTCCAAACCGACCCCACGTTTCCTATCTTCGCCCACGCTTAGAAGCTGATGTTGCTACATAAAATAAAATTAACAAAGTTAGTCGGTCGGTTAACTTAAAAAATTGAAATATATATTAGAATAATTTCTTACATTCACAACTACTAGGACAAGCTGACATGCTTTGACTCATGGCTTCATTCGCTCTTGGAGTTGGAGCGCTCGAGGTAGGACTCGAGATCAGACTCATACTAACCGGAGTAACTGCACTATGCAACCGTCCAGATGTAACTGAAGGAAATTCTCGTCCACGCTTCATTTCACCGTACAAGCTGTGACATAACAAAATAAACGATAAAAATATTGTAAAAGAAACAGTAACAGTAAAAACAGTTAAGCAAACATCAACATTAAAAGGAAAATATACTTGTAGGAAATTATTAATCGAAATCCGATTCTTGCACATTATCGTCTGATGCCTCATTCTCAGTAGAATCGCTATCACTTTCGAACGAATCTTCGTCATCACTTTCTTCGCTATATTCTTCATTTTCTGATTCATCCCCCTCTGAAACATCATTACTATCTATACGTCTTTTTTTTCCACCGATCAATTGCCTCAGAAGCTTCGATAACGTTTGGCGCAACGTCATCCCTCTGTAGTGGATTAAGTTAAATTATCGGAAGTCTATAAACAAGTCAATGACATCGTCCTCTTGATACGCTTCATTCATGATGACTGTTCCCGATTCAATGTTTACGTTAGCTTCACCGTCTGGATTAGGGCCGAGAATGTCATTTGCATTTCTACACGACAACTTCTGCACGACTCGCCATGTAGGTCCTTGCAGATTATTAACTAGATAAAACACTTGACATGCTTGATTAGCCAAAACAAATGGATCTTCTAAGTACACAGACAGGAAGTGTTTATACTCTTAAAGTTCTTGTCGATACATTCCACGATGATCTCCGACGTCCAACCAATCACACTTAAACAAATATACTGTATTTCCTCGCAAGTATTGCATGACATAAATGTCTACAAGTCTTCCGTAAAATTCTATTAGATTTCCCTCGTGTGAACGCGATACTACAATACCACTATTCTGAGTTCTCCGACATTCTTCCCGTTGTACTGTATGATATCTACATCTGTTCATAATACATGCAGAATAACGCATAACTCGTGTATTAGGCCCACGTGCCAATGAATACAATTCATCGATCGATGTACATGGATTTTGAGAACGTAATTTTTGAACCTACAACAATATATTAGAAATTCATTAAAAACAAAGACACGATATTAATTTGAATGACTTCTAAAAATAACACTTACTCGCCCTAAGAACCAATCCAGAACTTGTTCCTCATGCATATGAGAAATGTTACCAACGCTTTGCGCGCGAAGTTCGTCTATGTGTTTACTGCAACGATAAGATTAATCAACAACTGTATATTATAGAAAACATACATCTATATCTTTTTACTTACTCTAAATACACGCTGATGCCTTACCACCAAGCTTTCTTGAACTCTGTTCGGTCTATGTCATGCCCTTTTGCAGTCCCTATCAATCAAATTCTCTGAGTGAACACATCCAATGACCTTTCTAGTACCTCAATTTCGCCTTCAGAATTGTAGTTTCGATCTCTGCGATTAAACACTGTTTCGACCCTTAAGAGGTATTGAGAACAAAATGTCGAACACTCATTCTCAATATACGCTTCTGCAATCGACCATTCGGGACGAGACTTATTTTTCACATTCCTTTTCGAACCACTCATCAACCGTTCAACTGGATACATCCATCTGTGCTGTACGGGTCCAGCAAGCAATGCTTCGCGTGGTAAGTGGACAACCAAATGCATCATCATTGTAAAAAAACGGGTGGAAAAATCATTTCCAACTTGCATAAAATTATCCCGATATCTTCTGACATCCTCTGCAATACAGAAATCTTCAACGTACGAGCACACAACTCTCGAAAAAACAAACATAATTCAGTCACTGCGCCACTCACATCTTCCTTCAACAACCCTCGGATCATCACTGGAAGAACTCTCTGCAAGAACACATGACAATCATGACTTTTCATTCCAGAAACCTTCAACTCATCTAGATTCACACAACGTGAAATCTCAGCTGCATAACCATTGGGGAACCTCACGTCTTTTAACCACTCACAGGTCCTCCTTCGCTCTTCCCGAGTTAAAGTATACGCCACTTTAGGCATCAATTCAACCCGACCATCATACACCAAGTGTAAGTCTTTTTTGACCCTCATTTTAGCTAAATCACTACGTGCACCCGCTGAATCTCTGGTCTTGAACTCGATATTTACCACCGTTCCAATCACGTTGTAACATATGTTCTTCTCGATGTGCATCGCGTCCAAGTTATGTCGTAACCCTAACGTACTCCAATACGACAGTTGGAAAAAGATGCTCTTATTCGTCCAATTCAAACGTTTTGACGATTGTTTCTTCTTTCCCCTATTCTTCCCTGACGCTTTGCCAAAGATAGTCTCTCCGACATGCGTCAGTTGTTCCAATATGTCCTCACCAGTTAACTCCTCAGGTGGAAGTCTATGTTCTTCTTTCCCATTGAACGTATCCACGTCATATCTCCATGCATGCCCCAATGTCAAATATCTCCTATGACCCATATAACACATTCTTCTCCCATGCTTCAACCACTTATAGTCAGTGTCTAAATTACACGTTAGACATGCCAACTTCCCTCTGATACTCCATCCAGCTAAATTGGCATATGTTGGGAAATCAATTATGGTCCACATCAAAGCTGCATGCATCTTAAATGTCGTCCCATCTGAAGCGTCATGTGTCTTAACTCCATCTTCCCATCGTTGTTTCAACTCGTCCACTAAAGGTTGAAGATGTACATCTATATCATTTCCCGGTGACTTTCGACCCGGGATCAAAAGAGTTATTAGTGAAAATGAGACATTCATACACCTCCATTAGGGTAAATTATATGGAAACACGATTAACCAAATACTGTACGCATTGCTCATGTTTCCGAACGGATTAAACCAGTCAGAAGCAAGACCAAGGCGGAAGTTGTGGGCATCTTGAGCAAACCAACCATGGTCCTTATCAAAATTCTTCCAAACCAATGAATCTGCAGCATGCCTCAAACTCTCCCTATCATCGACCCGTTTTTCCTTATGCCATCTCATGTTAATTGCTACATCTTTTGTGGTAAACAAACGTTCAAGTCTAGGGATTAAAGGGAAATGACGCAACACTTTCCTGGGACATCGATTACGCAAGTAATTTTCGAATTTTCATCGGGACACCCCACATACCGGTCATTTGTGTAACTCACTGTTTTCCTTCCAAAACAACACACGATCATTCTAACATGCATGAATTTTATCATAACTAAACTCAAGACCCTTTCGCAATTGTTTCGCCTCGTAATACGATCCCGATAACGTCTCCCCCTCTGGCAACACCTCCTTAATCAACTGTAATACCATATCAAATGCCTTAACCGACAACTTATTCTCTGACTTCACATGAAACAACCAGACGGTAAATGACAACTTACTAAACTTGGTACATCCAGGATACAATTCATGTTCTGCCTATTCCCATAACTTATTAAGTGGTGTTGAAGCCTTTGGTTCAAGTGAAGGTTTCCTTAATATTAGGGTTCTCCGTTTCTACCCTTACCGCCCCACCATCTAATCCGGCACGAACATCGGTCAACATTTCCGTCATTCTATCTGAGTTATCTTCCTGTAGATCATAATCGCTATATCGTAAACTCGCACCGGACTTTTGACTCAAATTTGAAGTTGAATACCCTCCCCGTGAAACACCCATGACTTATAGCTCACATCAAACCTATTAATGTAAATATGATCTTCCATTTTATCCAACACTTGAAACACTACATTTCTGCACTTCCGACACGGACATCTGATCTGACCGCGACAAGCAGCCACACCGACAAACCTACGGACCCCCTTCGCATACTTTTCACCAAATCGATTTTTCTCGTAAACCCAACTCTTATCCATCGTCACCAATCTAAAAAAATACACGAATTAAGTAATTCGTAAACACCCAAACATTAGAACTTGAATTTAAGCCCAACTGATAGGTCCTATCCCATTCAAGATTATGCATTCGGAGTCGAACATCAGTTCTACTTGTGTACATCCATACCTGGAAAAAATTTGGTAGCATCTCCCCCCAGTCCCCAAGTACACGCACTAGCGTTGGGAGCAAGCGTCATCAACGACAGTTGTATGACGTAATACATCAATGCTAGTAGTATACCCAGAAGACAAAAGGTAGATGATACCGAATTTCCTCCAAGACTGGAAAGAACACAAATATCGAACTCGTCCAACCACGAATACACAATCTCAAATTGTCCATATTGTGGACAATTCAAGGGTTATTACGCGATAAACACATGTTTATCACGACCTAACCCTTGAACGAGTCTAAGGGTACACATTATATCCCAAAAATAAACTCAAACATAACAAGTAAAAAACACTCCAATATTCACCCTCCATGCTTCTCAAACTCTATAATTTATTTCCAGAACTCAAGCACTTCCATAATCAAACATTCAATATATAGCTCAAATACTACCTACACATGTATCAATAATAAAAACAAACACTCCTATAATCATCCTCCAGTCTTTTCAAATTTCATTATTCATTTCCAGAACTCAAGCACTTCAATAATTAAACATGAACATAGTAGAAATGCAATACAAGGCCAATAACTTGCAATCTACCCTAACCCGCGATCGATCATTACTATAGACGATCGGTTGGTTTTCAATACCGAATGATCGTCATCAAATAAACGATCGATAGCCGAATGTCCATCTAACAAACGATCAATCGTCATAACATAGACGATCAATCGGTAAACCACCATCTAACAAACGATCCATCGTCCGAAATTGACGATCGATAGTGAATAACCCAGATCGACAATAAAACTTGCCAAGCCTCCCACACGCTCAAATCCAAGCCCAAACCACTCACAAATCATCCTCATACAATACTAATTCTAATATACATATCAAACAAACCCTAATAAGCTCTAATCATCACAAATTTATTCCACAATACCTACAAATAGACAAATAAAAAAACATAAAATAACCAACCAAGGTGGTGTTTGAAAGTAAAAATTTTGGGGGCTGGAAATTTTGGGGTATTGGGGTTTGTGAAAAAGTAAAGATATTTTATAAAATTTTATTAAAAAGTGAAGAGAGAGAAGATTTAATTGAATATTATAATATTATTTTATAGTTTGATGAGGAGAGATTATTTTATAATTATGTAGAAATGTTGAGGGGTGAAAATTTTCACCATTAAAAACCCCACAAATCATTCCTAAATCGTAGGGTAGGTTGATTCAATTACCTCTTGCACGAAATGTAGACCAAAACGAACCAATTTCACACCAAAATCTCACAAATGTCGCCCAAATTTTTCAATATTCACCCGGCTAAAAAATCAATGAATTTGATCTTAGGCTTAACCTTAAGCACTTCTAAACACGCTCACAACTAAAACGACGATATTTTGACAACATTTTTAGGGAAAAAACACTCATTCCGCGAGTCTCTTCTTCTCCTTGTCGTGGGTGTATTTTTGCCTTCACGCACGACCTTTGAGCATTCTGGCATTTCAAGCTCGATATATGTTGATCGATCGGTAATAGTGAGATCGATTGTTGTGTCAACATTAAAATTCCCGCTCAATTTTTCACCAATGGATCGTTACAAAACGAGTGATTGATCGTCACGTTTGTATAAAAAGACGACGCATGCAAACCATACTAACAATCCATCGATAGCAAAATATTAAACGACACCGTTATGTACCGATCGATCGCCGTACTACGCGATCGATCGTGTAACCTAATTATTAAAAAACGGTTTTAACCCTAACAAATGACTTAATTATTAAAATTCATTTACTAATAATGTCATCTTAATACATACCTCATACTGATGATTTATAATCATGTGTTAAAAAAATGTTATGTCACTAGTTTCTAACATCTTAATACTTCACTCATACTAACACTAACAAAATGCATCTATGATGCAACATGTACAACTTATACATTTTTATATTTCTAATCATTTAAACTCACATTATTCAATAAATAGTAATATTGGTAACATTATTAAATTCTTATATTACTTATTTGATCGACCACTTATTTCGTTATTTTGGTATATTGGTCATTTTACGTATATAAGTGTATATGTCATGAAATACAAATAAAAAAACACTTAAAATGAAATCAAAGTTATTGCATTTTCACATATAAACATAAATTACCCAAATACGTATATAAAAAAACCAAATCTAAATAAACACAAATGTCTCAAACAGATAAATAAAACCATAAATCCAAATGTATGTCCCAAATAGATAAAAAAACAACATAAAAATACATCAACGTGCAACAACATCACGGAAAGTGGCCAAGTCATCTGGAATATCTTCGGGAATCCTCTGTGGATCTGCCTCCGTCTTGAAATCATCCAGAGTCTTCTTAATTACTTCTAGTTGCTCGCTGACGTCTGACATATGAGCCACGACCGACTTGTTGCGTAGCATTGTCAGAGTGCACTCCTCATCGAAGGCGGTCCGGAGCTCCTTCACCTCTTCCTCCAATGACTGCACCTGCCTCTCAAGAGGTTGTAGAGCGGCCTTCACAGTCGCGCTAACACGACTGTCGAGGTCCGCATATAGCTAGGCCAGCCAGGGAGGGGCACTGCAGGCGCTCTCATCTCGAGAGGTGCCTCTGACGCTGGTGTAGAAGGTCGTGCTGCCTCCTCTGTGGCCGCTGCTGCTCTACGAGCGAACCGTCGAGTCAATGCCCCCTACTCCTGGACAGAGTGAACTTGTTCAGCGCACTCTTAACCCCTTTACGAGTATCCTTAACAGTGATCACAACACCCCGAGAGATGAGGAACTGAGTTAGAAACACTCCGTAAGGGAGGCTATATTCCTTAATTTTCCAAGCCTCATCCATAATCAACCCGAACATGTATAACGGAAAATCTATCCACGTCTGCTGACCCTGTAAGAGCATGCACTAAGCTCTCGTGAACGTGCACTCGGTAGAATGACTTCTGCCATCGACGTTCGTCCTCCAGATGACGTGCAAAATCTACCAAAATACACTGAACTCACGCTTGATTATGCTGCCAACCACTACAGAGGTCTTTCCCGTCATTAGCGTCCATAAGTCCTGCTCTGATGTTCTCTGCTCATCCGCCAGTGGAACCGCTAGGAAGCAGAAGGTCTCGGGTCGAGGGCAGTGTAGGAAATCAGCAATAATGTCTGCTGAGAACATGAACTGTACTCCTTGCACCTCCATCTGCACCTCAAGTGCTCTGTTTGCCGAGATAAGCGCACAAAAGAAATTGTGCACGGGGGAGTTGACACTGAAACCATCCACCCACGATAGCTAGTGAAGGAATCCCTGGTACTCAAACAACTGGAAGAGGGTGTACTCGTACAACAAATCGTCAAAATTAGATAGCGTCACTTGACGCTCTTTGGCCACTGGCTGCTCCCTCGAGTATTCTATCCGTCTCTCTACAGTCATCATCGAATCAGCGGGCTCCTGATCGTGGGATGACAATCCATCTCCGACCCTCGTTGTGCGTGCACGCTTAGCTCCTGACATTTTACGAATGCTGCAACAATTGTATATAAATGTGTTAATAAATAACCACAATAATGTAATTAAAATATTAAAAAGATACATCAAAATGGTGATCCATCGCCACAATAGCGATTGGTCGATCGCTTTATAAACACCGATCGAGCGCATAAAACAAAATGATGCGTTTGGCTTTTTAGCGATCAATCGGTACATGCTAACGATCGATCGAAAAAAGCCTCGATCGGTGGAGAATACCGATCGATCACTACTTTTAATATCAAGCCTACAGATCGATCGCTACTTCGTCAAAACGAAGCGATTCAATATCAAGCCTACCTAAGCGATCGATCGTTCGAGGTTTTTTTAAACGCACAGCATCAATTACTGATCGATCGGCAATAAATTGAAACTCACAGTTTTATTTACCGATCCATCACGAACATATTCTGAGTATCAGGGAAGGACAAAGGAGTTGAGGAAAGGGGATTATGTCGTTCTCACGCAGATTCAGTGTCGAAGCAAAGGAGTTCCAAGTTTCAGTGTCAGCTAATGGAGTTGTGAAACTGTCGGAGTGGAGTCGTAAAGCGTTTAGCTCTATATTTCTGGGTAGATATGGTGCTGTATGGATGGTTAATATGGTTAGTAGGCTGCAGGTGGAGGATAATAATAAGGAGTTTGTAGTGAAATTCAATGAAGCCTCTCGGGCTTTCTTGGCGCAAAGATGCAGCAACAATGCTGGGCGATATGTTGCCATTGCGGAATTTGGAGACGGGCGTAGGAAAGGGGTGGTGATGATTCCGGAAGGTAGAAGGGGTGCAGGTTGGAAGGAGTTGGTTGCTTTGTTTCAGGAGGTGGTTTCTCACCTGAGTCAGGTTAAGCATGGAAGGGGAATTTCTTTTGTTCGAGAGTCTATAAGGAAGTATCCTTTGCTGAAATGGTGAAGAAAGGAGCAAAGGGGGAGGCTGCCGATGGAAGAGTTCAGGCCGTTGAGGGTGGAGTTGCTGGAGGAGGCGTGGAGCCGACGATTGAGTTGCCTACTTCTCTGCATGCTCAAAAGGAGGACGTAGACTCATTTTCCAAGAGTCTAGCATTTAATGAGAAGTCGGCTGGGTGTGAGCTAATTGACGTGCCTTGTTGGCGAAAAAAGTTACTGGGCATTCGTGAAGAGATCGATTTGTTATTAACTATCCTGGGTGTGGAGATTGGGCCGGGTCATGTTAAGACCCATTTGGGGAGGCAGGTTGGGCCTTCAGCGCAGGGTCTGCATAAGGGGGATGGGTTGGGTGCTGTTTATGTTAACAATGAAAATGTTGGGTCGGCCCAGCATGTTGTGGTTAGCCTTAACCAGGTTCCTCCGACTGGGCTTAAAATTGTGGGGGCCCGGGACGTTTTGGATGGGTCGGGCATGCGTGGGTCGACTTCGGTTACTCATCGCAAATCAGATCTTCTTCGTGCAATGGCTACTGGGAGGCCTGGAGGCGCGGCTGGAGGTGACGACCTGGTCTCGTCGGTGGGGGGCCCTTCGCCGGCGTCCTCTGGACCTCGGGGTGATGGGTCGGTGGCTGTTCTTGCGCCGATGCTCGTCTCTTCGGATACTCGTCGTGTTTTGATCGTCTTCGCGTAGAGGCTCTTGCGCTGCCTGGTGGTGCGACTGGAGGTGAAGACTTGTTCTCGACGGTGGGGGGCCCTTCGCCGGCGTCCTCTGGAGCGCGGGGTGATGGTCCGGTGCATGCCTCTGTTGTGTCGCCGGTGATGGGTCGTTCGGTGGTGGAGGTTGGGGCGACTGGAGTCTTCCCGGAGGCCTCGTCGGAGCTGGTATCTTCACCAAACTCTTCTTTAGAGCCTTTCGAGGTGACTTTTTCTCCCTCTGAGACGTTGTTTCCGCCGAATCTTCCTGGTGGTGGAAGGGTTGAGTTGGGGGGTTTGAATGGGGATGAGTGGGGAGGTGGAGAGGGGGAGATCAGGGGAGGTCAACCCGAGTTGGGTGGATGGTCCAGCAGCCTTGTTGGTGGGGTTGGTCTGGCTGGTGTTGACGATAAAGGTGGAAATGTAGGGGAGTGGTCTTTGGTGGTTGCTGAGGAACCAGAATTGTATGATGACCCTTTGGCTTTTTGCTGCCCTGGTGAGGGCCGGATGGAATATCAGCGGAGTACAGGGGCTTCTGGGTGGGTGTTAGATATGGTATCATCATTCAGGCATATGGTGGGTGTGTCTTGTGATGGTTATGAGGGTGAATTGCTGAGATTATTTGCTGCGTTGGAGAAAGATAGGGGGCAGTGTAGTCCTAAGATCCCTGGTAAGAAGGGAGGAAAATTAGTACGAGAGTTGAAGGGTTTAGAGTCTACTATTAATTATGATGGGAAGATCGCTTCTTCTAAGAGGGGAAAAATTGAGGGGAGGGCCTTGATGGTGATTAGATGATGCCAAAAATTATAAGTTGGAATGTACGGGGGCTTAATGCTAGAGCAAAGTGTAGAGGAGTGGGGAATTTGTTAAGGGGTTGGAAACCGGATTTGGTGTGTCTTCAAGAAACCAAGTTGTCGGTTATGTCTGGTGAAGTTATTAGAGGGTTGTGGGGTGGTCCTCATGTTATGTGGTGCAGTTTGGAGGCAGATGGAGCCTCGGGGGGTATTTTGTTATTATGGGATACAAGGGTGATGAAGTTGGTGGATTCGTGCATCGGCTCTTTCTCTGTTTCGGTGGTCTTTAAGAACCTTGATAATGGGGTTGTATGGTTGTTTTCTGGTGTTTATGGTCCTAATGAGGATAGTAGGAGGAGTTTTCTGTGGGATGAGTTGGCAGGGATTAGGGCTTTGTGGGATTATCCTTGGTGTATTGGGGGAGATTTTAATGTTACTCGTTTCCCTAGTGAACGTTTGGGGGGCGGAGGGGTGGGCTCAGCTATGGAGGAGTTCTCTGATTTTATTTCTGAGATGGGATTACTGGATATCCCTTTGCTGGGGGGTGCCTTCACTTGGTCTAATAACCGGGTATCACAATCGTGGTCGAGGATTGATCGCTTTTTGTTCTGCCCTGCTTGGGAGTCTTTATTCCCGGAGGTTTCTCAGAAAAGATTGAATCGTCTATTTTCTGACCACTTTCCTATTATACTGGCGGATGGCAGGGTTGGAAGTGGGAAACGGCCCTTCCGTTTTGAGAACATGTGGCTTAAGGAGAAAGACTTTGTGGATCGTGTTAAGGAGTGGTGGGAATCCTTTGAGTTTTCGGGTTCTCCTAGCTTTGTGCTAGACTCTAAGATGAAAGCCTTGAAGAACAAGCTGATAAAGTGGAACCAAGAGGATTTTGGGAATCTAAGTTTCCGAAAGTCATCCTTGTTAAGTGAGTTGACAACTTTAGATTCGTTGGATGAGGAGGAGAATCTTGATGATAGGGGGAAAATGAGGAAGTTGGAGGTTTTGGGAGAATTGGATCATTTGATTGAGCTTGAGGAGATTAGTTGGAGACAAAAGTCGAGGTCCTTGTGGCTTAAGGAAGGGGATCGTTGCACCAATTTTTTCCATCGCATGGCCAATTCGAATAGGAGGGTTAATTCTATTGCTAGTTTGGAAGTGGAGGGCGAACATGTGGAGGACCCGGTGCTTATTGCGGATACCATTGTCGAGTTCTATTGCTCTTTGTATAAAGAGCCCTTTTCGTGGAGGCCGAAGTTAGATGGCTTGGACTTTGATTCCATTTCCGAGGAGGATGCGTGTTGGCTTGAAAGACCCTTTGAGGAGGAAGAGATCACAGGGGTAGTTCGTCGCCTCAACGGAGACAAGGCTCCGGGACCGGATGGGTTCACTTTAGCATTTTTCCAGTCGTGCTGGGAGGTGGTTAAGGGAGATGTTTTGGCTATGTTTAATGATTTTGCTCAGAGGGGGAAATTCGTTAAGTGCATGAATGCCACTTTCCTTGTTCTTATTCCTAAGAAACATGGAGCTGTGGATTTGAGCGACTTTCGTCCTATCAGTTTGGTCGGAGGGGTTTACAAGATTCTCGCCAAGGTGTTAGCGAATAGGCTGAAGTTGGTTCTTGAGAAAATCATATCGCCTTTTCAAAATGCTTTTGTGAGAGGTAGACAGATTCTGGATTCAGTATTGATAGCTAATGAGTGCATTGATTCGAGATTACGTTCGACTATGCCAGGGCTGATGTGCAAACTTGATATTCACAAGGCTTACGACCATGTGAATTGGGATTTTCTGTTGTATTTGTTGAAGAGATGTGGTTTTGGTGAGAAGTGGTGTCGGTGGATTGCGTTTTGTATATCTACCGTCAAATTCTCTGTCATGGTCAATGGCTCTCCTCATGGCTTTTTTGGGAGTTCTAGAGGTTTGCGCCAAGGTGATCCTCTCTCCCCCCTTTTGTTCGTGATTGTTATGGAAGCTTTTAGTCGGATGATGAAAGAGGTGGTTGAGAGAGATACTATTGAGGGGTTTGAGGTGGGGAGAGGTGGCAGTGACGGCCTATGCATTTCTCATCTGCTTTTTGCCGATGACACATTAATTTTTTGTGGGGTTGAGGAACTTCAAGTGCGTAATCTGCGATGCTTACTTTTGTGCTTTGAGGCGGTGTCGGGTCTTAGGATTAACCTTGGCAAATCTGAGGTTATTCCTATTGGGAGAGTTAACGATGTTCAGGGGTTGGCGGCGATTTTGGGTTGTAGGGTTTCGTCGCTCCCGATGACATACCTGGGCCTTCCTCTTAGTGCTAAGTTTAAATGTGTGCATATCTGGGATGGTATCATTGAGCGATTTGAAAGAAGATTGGCGGGTTGGAAGCGCATTTATCTTTCTAAGGGGGGCAGGTTAACGTTGTTTAAATCCACTCTGTCCAGCCTTCCTACATATTTTTTGTCGCTATTTCCTATTCCGGTGTCTGTGGCTAAACGGTTGGAGAAGTTGCAAAGGGATTTTCTGTGGGGAAGTGATGGTGATGAGCACCGGTTTCACCTTGTTAGGTGGGATAGAGTCTGTTCTCCTTTGAGAGTTGGAGGGTTGGGGGTTAGGCGACTTCCTTTATTCAACAAAGCTCTACTTGGAAAATGGCTTTGGAGATTCTCTGTTGAGAGAGACAGCTTATGGAAAACAGCTATCTTGGCGAAGTATGGGTGTGAGGAGAGTGGTTGGTGTACTTTGGAGGCGCAGGGCTCCTATGGGGTTAGCTTATGGAAGCACATTAGTAATGGGTGGCCCTTGTTTAGAGAGAACATTCAGTTTGTGGTTGGAAATGGTTCTAGAATTCGGTTCTGGCATGATAAGTGGTGTGGGGATAGACTTTTGAGGGTGGAGTTTCCTCAGTTGTTCGCTATAGCTCGATACCAGAATGCTTGGGTGGCTGATTGTATGGAGGTGGGATCTGGAGCAGTTGTGTGGGATGTTCAGTTCGAGAGATTGATTAATGATTGGGAGATGGAGGTTCTTACGCCTTTTTATTCATTACTTTACTCAAGGAGTAGGAGAAGAGGAGGAGAGGATAAATTGCTTTGGATGGGGTCCAAAGGGGGCGTTTTCTCTGTTAAGTCTATGTATTCTCTGCTTTTGGAGGGTTCCAATGGTGATTTTCCATGGCGTCAATGTTGGAGGAATTTGGTTCCTCCTAGGGTTGCTTTCTTTGTTTGGGAAGCCACTCACAGGAAAATTCTGACCATTGATAATTTGAGGAGGAGGGGAGTATGCTTGACTGAGTGGTGCTATTTATGCAGGAGTGATGGAGAAACAGTTGATCATATCCTTATTCATTGCACTATGGCGAGAGGATTGTGGGCGCATGTGTTGAGTATTCTTAACTATGATTGGGTTATGCCCAGGAAGGTGATGGATGTTTTATATTGTTGGAAGAGGAAGTTTGAGAATCCTATCGCAGCGGCCATTTGGAAGATGATTCCGGCTTGCATTTGGTGGAACTTGTGGAGGGAAAGAAATGATAGATGTTTTGAGGACAAGGCCATGTCTTTGAATCGTTTGGGGGGTTCTATGTTGTATTCTCTTTTTCTGTGGGCTAATTCAGCCTTAGATGTTCCTTTTGAGGGTTTTCCGGATTTCCTTAGTTTTTTAGCTTGTATGCACTAGAGTTTTCAGTATTTTCTCTTGTACTGTTAATTCTCTTTTTCATTAATAAAGAGTTCTTACTTATCAAAAAAAAAAATTTACCGATCCATCGGTATATAAAGTATCGATCGGTCGCTAATTAATCATAACCGATTGGCCGTCTACTTTAGACGATCAATCGTTTGACTCAGCATCTACATCACGATCGATCGCCATAAAAGGCGATCAATCAGTGTTTATACGAAAATGCACAGATAACATAAAATCCCAAAACACGCCCAAAATCAGCCCTAAATGATCCCTAAACAATCCTAAATGCCAAAATATACATTAATACAAAAATAAATACAATTTACGGACCTAAATGAAGGATATGGCAAATTAAAAAAACGTAAACTAAAAACTCATTTAAAACAACTTAATATCGCTTAAAAAACAATATAACTACATATCTTTGATGTAGATGATAACAAGAAATGATTCAACGCACTTTGGAAGGCAATGTTGCACAAAATGGTTCCGTGAAGTTTGAGAGGATTCGAGAAAATTCGCGGAGAGATATTCAGTAAAAATGATTCGGCCGTTTCATATAATCCTTTTCGCTGGTCGATCGCGACTCATTTCGTCGATCGATCGCTTACTATTTTACACGTGGCGCTCTCCCATTCGCTTACAGGCATGATCAACCGCTAATTACAACAACCGATCATGGATTCGAAAAAATGACGGTTACGCTTACCGGTTAATCGTCGCTTCGCATTTTCCAACGTTTCCACTCAACGATCGATCGTGCGTTTTACACCGACCGATCACTAATCAGAACCACGTGATGATTCGTCACCGATCGATCGGGGCATAATCATTGATCAATCGTTAAGCGTGATGACTTAAATTTGTCGCCAAAAGACTTCACATTTAGTGATGGAGCTTCTCGTCACAAAATCACCGACGAAATTTTTCGTCACCAAAACATTACCTTTTAGTGACAAATTTTATTTCGTCACATAAAACCCTTATTTAGTGACGAAAATAGCATTTCGTCACTAAAAATAGACTTTTAGTGACGAAATTCATTTCGTCACCGAGATTTTCATATAATCCTTCTCACTCTCTCTTTGAGTCCACCAACATAGACGAAAGGGCTCCAGCGAGTTGGCTGCCAGTATCTTGTGCTCTACCTGAAACTCCAACGGAGTCAATGGAGTTTCTTGCAAGATCGTGGAGTCTTTCAGCCATGGAACTCTCGAAAGCTCTTTCCAACACACCTGTTGCTTCGTCTAATATTCTTGAGAAGTCACCGCTCTGTTCCATTGGCAATGAAGCACATGATGCAAGTTCTGTGGCTTCACAAGAGTGTGTAAGATCCTTGCTCTCTGTTTTAAGCAGTGAAAACCCCTTCCATGCCCATTATACTATAAAAGAATACTCAAAACCCCAACACTTTTCTTCGATAATTCCACGAAATAGAGGCCTACAGACAATGCAGGACCTTATGTCCATAGTGGAAGGCCAAAGTACAAATGCTTGAATATACTCCCACACTATATTTATGCTACGGGTGTGCATACCAATCACAATTTAAAATGTCAATGAAGCACTGCCCATTCAGTGACAAACTTAGTAAGGTCTTCATTCACATGGCTGTTCAACAAAGCTTGGTGGATGGTGACCTCTGCAGCAAACAAGGGGTTGCTGCACAGCTTGTTGGATAGCCAGTCCATGCTGTACTTCGGCAGTAGATCGTAGACAAAAATCTTCAAGTTCTTAAAGAGTGCTGTTGAAAAGATATGAAAGAAAAAAGTTCAGATTAAATGGGCAAAATGAATAAAAAAATTAAGCAAGAATGTCAGGAGAAATAGATCAACCCGGATTGCTTCTTGTGGGTTGTTGGAGGAGAGTAATGTTGGTGGACTCAAAGAGAGAGTGAGAAGCCAGAGTGGCTTCGGAGTTAGACGCATGGGTTCTAGTTAAAGCGGTTGGTTTGTTATGTGTGTTATTGTTATGAGCAGCATAGAAGTGAAGGGAATGGGCTTCGGGGTACTTCGTTTTGGTGACACAAAAGAAATGAGCAGTATAGAAGTGAAGGGAAAAAAGAATAAAGAATGTGCTAAGTGTATTTGAGAATAAAGGAGGGCAAAACAGGATGGAAAAATTTAAGTGCCTCACGTGGACGACATGTGAGCTTATTATCGTCAGTATTAATGGAGAAATGGGCTCTGGGGTGATAATCGACGGAAATTAGAAGTTCGTGGGCCCAATGTCACAAAATCATGACAAGGGGTGCAAAGTGTCAGGCACCCCATAGTTCAAGGGTGCAAAGTGTAATTTCTCATTTTCTTTTCCTTTTTTGTCACATTATTTCATCCCTCATTCTCTTTTATTCTTTCTGGGGTTTTTCGTCAGAACAAAGCCAAGGCACTTAAGGTTCTGTGTGCAAAGCTGTACGAAAGGGAAAGGTCTAGAATTCAGATAAGTCAATCAAAACTTAGATCAGAGCAGGTACAAGGGAGTATGACATTTATATTAGGCTTGATTGTTTGACCCTTTATTTTGAGATTGACATAGAGATGGTCAGATTGGCAGTGGGGACAGATCTGAACGCATCCGTACATACAATTTTCCTCAAGGGCGTCACTGATTATCGTGTTGGCATCACACGTCATGCGATAGATGAGGTGATGCAGGGAGAAAACCTGGATGTCTTCGTTGATGCTCTTCTTTTGCAAGAGGAAATGGATGCAATTGCATCTTTTAGTTCCTCCCATTGAATACTAGTTGACTGGTAGAGTTCCATGGAGTTTCAACTGGTGCTGATTATGTACTGTTTTTTTCTTTTTAATCATAGTAACACCATAACTTGTGTACTCTTTACATCGCATTCCATGTATGTTCAATTGAAAATTACTCTTTCCATTCACTTATGAAGAGAGAGAGAGTTCATAATTTATTAAGGGATGTTCATGTTGACTCATTGCATGTGGTTGCGTGGGCTTATCACCATTCACTATCCGACATCCAAAGGGAACAAACAAAGCCGCTTGCAAGAGTTATTTTAAGTAACTCCTCTTATCCAGTTCAGGCTACATATTCTGACAGCTTAGAAGACTCAGTCACCAACTGCCCTTTGAGACTGGAACTGAATATACTTCCTTTCTGGGACCATTTGCCTTGAATCTCTGGTTTATAAGGGAGACATATTCGATCCTGCAATTTAATAGTGAAATTTCTTTATTCTCTCGAGTCATCAATAGATACTTTTTATACCTTGCATAAGGATTTCTGTATACAGGCAGGCCATGCCGTAAGGTCGGTAATATTGCCGAAGCTTCACATCAGGGCTCTGGGATTTGGTGCCGGCTTATTTGACGCAGAAACTGGATTACCATTAGAGTAATGGGAGGGGTTACTGACTGACTGACACGTATATGTTGCTTTCAGTTTAACTGGTTTTGGCATTTCATCATTTGCTTTGAAGTTCATATGGAGAGCACTTGATCAATGCTTGAATTTTTTGGTTCAAGAGTCCTGACTCACCAACCTTATCCCATGGTATTAATAATCGTCCTCTCATCTAATTCACCCAAGAGAAGTCGTGTCTCCACACACAAGAAGATGATAGCATCATGATTGCTGTCTTGCAATCCTAACATAAAAGATAATACAGTCTTGATTAGTTCTTCAATTTTCTAGCAAAGTAATTGACAAGTAGCAGCTGCTCCCCCAAAGTGCGGGTGGGGACGCAAAAGAGAGAGAAAGGGAGGGCCATGAGATTAGATTGTCTAGGCTGGCTGAGATCAATTATCTGGCACAAAGTTGAGGTAGAAAAAATGTCACCACTTTTCCTTTCAAGTTCTATCCTACAAAAGCTAGCAAATAAGAAAAATGATAAGCATCACATGCTCTACATACACTTTGCATCCTCTAATTTTGGAGGTTTTAATACTTTGTATCTCTATATATTATTTTTGTCACATTGCACACATCAATTATTAATTTCAGACACTTTATACATTTCGTTAAAATTTTCCGTCTAGATGGAAGGAAATTTAATTTTTACTCTCATAAAATAGTCATGGGCAAAAAATATATAAGAACAAAATTTTCATTTCGCACGTCAAAAAATTATGAATATTTTAAAAGAGGGTGCAAAGTATCCGAAATAAGGGTGTAAAGTATATTTAACTCCTAAATATAACTTAGTAAATAGAGATTTTTGTACTCATCTTTTTTATATATATATATATATTATATGTGTGTGTTTGAAAAGCTTTTGTCCACGTCTTGATATTGTTATCAGTTTACTAATTTTTATTGTGAATAGTACCTACAAGAAGTTACACAACGGACACAGTAGAAACAATATAGGTTAAGGTCTTAAATATAGGATTACAATGAAAGCCAATAAATATTATGCGAATCCCCAAGATCTAGAACTGTCCGAGTTGAAGGAGACATTTGAACATATCTAACAAAAAGCTACCTTACCCTGAAAACCATCGTACAAGGAAAATAGAAAAGGTGGGGCTGCTGTTTTTTTCACTCACCACCCTAACCAACCTCAAAAAAACTAATCAAAATAAATAAAGAGACATTTCCTATATATCTTTTGAGGTCATCATCTTGTTCCCTCTGAAAGTCTTTATCTACCCACTAAAAAGTCTTTGAAAGTGACAGTCGTAAAATGGAGATGGCTTTGGAATTATATCGGAAAAGATCAGGCATTATAATCCCACCCTCAAAAGTCTCTTTCTTTTCTTTCAAGGCAGAAACATTGAAGCTTCGAGAGATGATCCATTGGCAGTGTGATGAACTCTGTCGGTTCCTTTCCATTATTGGATTCATGAAATTCTAATTTTCTGTGAAGATTTACATGTCATGTGGTAGCCCCGGCGTTAATTTACTTTTTTAGTATCCAAAGCTTGAATTGGCAAAGAAAGCAAAAAGGGAATAAGGAAAAGAGATTCTTGGTCTTGCAAGAGCTGTTTACTAAAGTATTGGGTTTTGTCTGTTTATGATCCCTGGTTTCCAGTTTTGGCCCTGAGGGATCAGCTGACAACCCCTCCAAAGACTCGGGTGTTAGGGTCAGCTCAGGAGAATCGCACTAGGTAAAATGAAGGATTCTCATCCCGTTTATTTTTTTTCGATGAATACCAAAATGTAACTAGATTATTGGGTTTTTCTTCTTGTACTCGAAGAATCCAAGTGATAACAAGGGTGTTATAGTGCTAGTAGTATGGATGATTTTCCAAAGTTTTTGTGTGGGTGGAGCTGGGAGGAGAACAAATTGTTTGAGCAGGCTTTGGCAGTGGTTGATGAACAGGACCCAGATCGGTGGGAAGTAGTTGCAGCCATGGTTGGAGGCAAGAAGAGTTCAGAGGATGTGCAGAAACATTATGTGATCCTTCTAGAGGATTTGCAGGTTATCGAATCCGGTGAGCTGGACAATAAACTGGGGGAAGCTCAGCCTTGTGTTCATGTTGAGTCGGCTCAATCCATATGCTGGAGTGATGAAGATGACAAGTATGTTGTTCTGCCTTGTTGCATGTTCTGCCTTGTTTCTTTTCGTCTTCCACATATTCATGAATCATAGTTTTGTCTCAATGACTGCACCAATCGCATCAAGATTAGAAAGAAAAGAACGACCAGGTTTGCTTTGGGTCTTCCAGGGAATTATCTACTTCTCCTTTCCTTTGGTCTTTGGTCTATCATCTTCTCACCATATGTCAAGGGTAAAATTGAAGTTTTAAGAACGCATTCTTTCTTAGACCACCGCTTATTCCAAAAACTTTAGCTAATGGGTAAAGGTTAAATTAATCATTTAATTTTTAATTGCTAAAATACTTCATCCAAAAAATGGAAACCTGCACATGGAGTTTTATTTTAGATCGTGCTGATTCTTGAAGCAGTGCGTACAATGACACATCCAGTCATTTTATGTTGCAAACATTCCCATTTTCAACTAAACAAAGACAATGACGTGAAGTCAGTCGGGATCAGCTGCAATCGGTCCTGCTTTTCTATCCTGCCCCATCTGG
Organism: Myrica gale; assembly: GCA_963930655.1. NCBI lineage: Eukaryota > Viridiplantae > Streptophyta > Magnoliopsida > Fagales > Myricaceae > Myrica > Myrica gale. The sequence continues at coordinate 14,452,968 of OZ005614.1, forward strand.
GTTAACATTTCAAGTGAAATTATAGGCCATTGTCTTTTTCAGTTTTCTCACTTCCTCAACCAGCCATACTACGCGGTCTGCTCTCATTCTTACAGCTTTCCGCTCAGAAATGAATATTACTCCGCTCGTTCTAGGTTGTGTTTCTGTTTGTTTTGACTCTTGTTGACCTTAGTTTCTTTTCTTGTTGTTTCCGGCTCCTTTGGTGGGCTTCTCCGGTCTTTTGTGGATCTTTTCCGGACGTCTGATGGGGCTTGCTATGCCCAGGTTATCGGCGCTTTAATTACTAGTGCGTCTAGGTCTTTGAGGCTACGTCTACCGCTCATTTTGCTTAACACAAAGCATATAGTGGTTTTACCGATCCCTTTTGGGATCCTACTAGTTTTCTTTTACAGCCAGGTGTAAGTTAGACTTTATGTATGTTTATTCTTATATGGTTACCTCTTGAAATGGAAGCCTTATGTCATTATTCATAAAGAAAAAAAGAAAGAAAGACGTAGAACTCTTGCAATAAGAGTAACCATACTCCTGCATCAGCATGTATTTTCTCTTTCGTGTGTCTGTCTGTCATTATCTCCTCAACAAGTGCATCACGTTGACTCATTGAGGAACAATGGAGGAAAGGGATAGAGAAAATTAATGTGATCAACTGATACAGGACTACATTCATAACCTATGAAGATCCAAGGGACTATCTCGGTATTATACCGAGATAATATATACATGTAGTGCATTGGGAGGAGGAATTTACATAAGAAATACATTGTACAAGATTAGGAAAAGTGGAAAATATGCATAATAGGAGTGACAGAAAAAAGAAAGACAGAAAGAAGAGGTGGACAGATGAAGAACACTAGTAGAAGCGGCTGGTGAAGTATAATTTAGTGATCTAATAGCTCTAAAGGGGTGCTCATAAAAAAAAAAGTTCTAAAGGGGTCATTTTCTAACAAAAAAGGATGGAACGTTTAATATCGAGCAAAATAAAAATCTCTGTTCCAACATTTGACTGGCGCCTGTCTGCTTTATTTGAATGTTTACTGAAATATTGTTCATTTCGAAAGCTCAATGAGTCATGTGGTTGAACTCTTGATGTTCTGCCCAGAAGTTAAATATTTCTCTCTTAAACTGTTCACTTCTTCTCTATTACATTCGCCATAATTTTGTTTCCCAATTATAATATGCTCAATAGATAGGTAGCTAATCGCTGAGGTGCATAAATGGAACAAAAGAAAAGAAATGGAAAGAGAATTCAAACAAAGTTGAAGCCTTCAGCTTGAACCCTCAATTGTTGCGTCCTTGAGGAACTGCAGAGTTTTTTCCCAGAAATGATCTGCAGAATGAATTGCTATAATTCTTTCATCTGATGAAGAGCCATGTTAAATGAGCATTTGAATGCTGTTGGATAACGAATGTGGCATGCAGGTGATCGTTTGCGTATAATACATAACTGAAATCTTTGCTTGAGGCCTGCAGACCCGGAGTAGTTCCCATATAGTTAGCTTTACTTTACACAGATTCAAGTGATTTTGATTCATTCTAGTCGTTTTTTTTTGAAAAAAGTGATTCAAGCTGTATTTTCTGGTTTCTGATTCTCTAATTCCTCCATTTCAGATTGCTCGTTCGATTGGATATAAACTGATCTATGCAAAATGTGTTCCGTGAGAATTACATAACCTGCCTGACAAAGCTGTCGGTTATGGTTACTGCATCATATCGAAATTCTACCAGAAGTTTGCTGAGGCAATCAATGAGAACCTGCACTTGCCAAACACGGATAGGACTCGCTGAAGTTGCTAGGAAGCTGGCAAGAGACCTTCCAGACCGTAGAGAGCAGAAACGAGTTTACCAACTCGGACTCAAAACACGTATTGATTGGCCCTGCTTCATCAGCAAACCACAGTATGGCCTGTGAAATTTTTTGGGAATGACAATTTTGTTGATATGGTTGAAGTAGAAGAAAAAAAATTCTAACCTAAAACTGCATCAAGACTCTGATACCAGTTGAGAAAATCGTAGACCCTGTGCGTCCATTTTAGTACACGTTTTGGCTGAGTTAAAAGGAATGTAGTAACATCCTCTGTTTTGATTAACATCTTACATTTCGAATTTTGTTCTGTGTCAGATTTAATTCTTTCACACATATGTCAGATAGTTCTGGGGACAAACCACTAAATTCAAGCACTCGGCAGAGCTTTACAATATACCAAATCATACGAGTTGGATAACCCATAGATTCTCATTCCACAATACTTTGTACAAGCAATTTGTCAAAGACATAACGGTACAGAACTACAAAAAGATCCCAAATTGATTGTTTATGCAATGTAAGCGCGTAGACGCCCGGTGGTGGTGCTGCTGCTACTTTCTGATCACTAAAGGTGCATTTCCAGGGCCATATTCTCTCTTAGAAGATCCATTCTAAAACGAATATAAACATTTCTTCTGAAGCCGAAAATCCATAAACTTTTCAGTTTTCAGTGCCCATACCCCTCTTTAACTGCAATCGAAGCTATTTGACTCTGAAGACAGTGGCGGAGGCAGGGGTGGGGTCCTTGGGCGGTCGCCAACCATTGCACCGCCCAAAAAAAACATGTAATTTTTTTTCAATAGGTGCCTGGGCCCGATTCCCATATGCCTAGGCCAACCCTGGTTATGCCTCTGAGTAGTCGTCAGCTCTTTCATCTTCGTAATAAAAGGTTGTCGCCAATCCCATAATGTTGCCTGAAACATAGTAACATCTTGCTGTAGTGGTAGCGAGTGGAGCGAGTCTTACAAGTGATGATCTCCAAGTCTGAAGTGTGAGAGACTAGAATGGATTTGATCTTATCAAACCTAGCCCACATGTCACAATGTACCAAGAACATTTGTTCCTTTAGATCTGCCACTGAAGCTTTCAGAAGGCCAAACCTAGCATCCTGAGATCCCAAAGAAACTGATTGACTAGCTGCTGGAGTACGTGGAGAGGGTGGAACTGGAATGTCCCTCTCTGGTCTGTCCTCAACCACTGCTTCCACTTCTTTTGGATCTTATTCTTCAGCTTATTCTTGAATCTCCTGAGAAGGCGTTGCCACTGCCTTCTTGACCCATTCATCATCCTCATTCTAAACAAATCCCATAAGATGCATAGTCTTCTGATTGTATTCTCTGGAGACCTTTGGTTTCTCTCTTTCTTCACCATTGGTCTCAACATCATGTAGATTAACAATCTGAGGGAAGAGCATCCCATAAGGCAAACCCTGCTTCTTCTTCTAATAGGTTGCCTTCATATGATTTAGCAGAAGGCAACCAATATTCATCTGGCGTCTCATAATCAGCCAGTACATCACAAACATATATAGAAATGTAACATATTCAAACTTCCCCTTCCTGGGAAGAATAATGTTACATACAAATTGATGGAGCAGTCTCCGGTGGACATCAAAGGCACTAGCCACTGGCTTCACAATTTCATTCAATTCAGGGTTATCCAAAACGACTATGAGTATCTCAATGGGCTTTACATCAGACAATCTATCCCATGTGTAAGACTCATAAAATTTCTCCCTAGAATTAGGGGAATGGGTCATGACATTCAGCCCATTAACAGATAAGTCCAATGCTTTCCCTTTAACAAACCCCGAAGCAATCTATACATATCGAACTGAAAATTAGCTTATGACAGCTTCACCAGATAAGAAAATGAATCATAACGTAAACTGATAAAATGAGACCATCCCTGAGCCTCAAATAACACCTTAAAATCGAACTCATTCAATGTAAACCAAGAAAACAGAACCCAATGGCTAGAGTACCTTTCGATGTTGAAAGTCATTTTGAAATATGTGCTGATGGAGTATGGAACGGAATGAAATCATCTATGAATAACCCGAGGCATCCTTTTTTCTTCTCTGTGTCTATCTCGGCCTAGACATCTTGCGTCGTCCACTAGACATCTTGGAGGCACGAGTGTGAAATTATCTGGAGGAGAGTGAAGGGAAAGGTAGATCTATGGTGACGGAGAGGGGATGTGGTGAGATTAGGGCACTGGAGAGGGAGGTCAACAGTGAGAGGAGGTGCTGCGTGAGAGGTTAGAGCACTATAGCTTTTGAAAAATCAGGGAGAAATGGTTTTTAGGGTTGTGGGAGTTAAGTATATGAGTTGTTAACTCATTAAACGTAAGAGAAGTTAATGAGAGCAAATGAATCGATGTTTTTAAAAACTGCCGATTCGAAACATGTGTCGACACATTGCGCACGCACATGACTAATGCAAGAATAACCAGTATGTCGACATCTTTTGCAAGAACAACCAGTATGTCGACATATGGCTGAATAGTGTTGACGCATACATATTCTAGAGAAACAATCAAGAAAGTCCAAAAGTGTCGACACTTGAGAACTCAAGTGCTAACACATGACATGCAAATTTGTAATGACATGTTTTCAGCCAGAGAATGTATGATGTGATACAATTAAGCATGAAAACATATAATTATTTCAATTATCATCCAATCAATGCTCGAATGATATAATAAGCATATAAAAAGTCAATCATTCAGGGGAAAACGCATGCCGAGATTTGTGCTTACAAACTCAAGAATATTGTCACCCTTTTGAGCATGATCACACAGAAAATGATGTTTGATTTCAATATGTTTAGTCATAGAGTATTGAATTGGATTTTTAGAAAGGTTTATGGCACCCAATGTTATCACATTTGATTGGGATGAGAGAAAAGTGAAAATTAAAATCTTTCAGTTGTTGTCTCATCCACAATATTTGTGTGCAATAGTTACCAACGACAATATACTCGGCTTCTGTGGTTGATAAAGCAACATAATTTTGTTTCTTACAAAGCCAAGATACTAGAGATGGACTAAGAAATTAACACCCACTACTAGTACTTTTTTATCAAGTTTGCAACCAACATAATCAGCATTCGAGTATTTTTATAAATTAAATTCAACACTCTTGGGATAAAATAAACCAGGATCTTGTGTGCCAACTGTGAGTCTTAGGATTAAGGCAACCCAAGAGGGGGATGAATTGGTTTTCTAAACTTTTCGCAATTGACCCCCAAAATTGTGTTTGCAAAGTAAAGCCTAATTTAACACAATTATATAATATGCAATAGGAGTAAATACGTGCTAAAAGTAAAGAGAAGGGTAAGATAAGCAAACAATTGATTTTTAGGTGGTTCGACAAACCCGCCTACATCTACCGAGCCTTGAGGTTTTCCATTATTCTTCCAATAGTATACACTCTAGCTTCCGGGTGCAAGAGAACCGTACAAGTATTTTTCCCGGGCTCAACACTCAAACCCTTACAAGTGATTTTTGGGCTCACCACTCACAACCCTACCAAGCTTGAGATATACCCTCTTTAAGCTTCTTCTTTAGCGAACAACCTCATTAAAGGAATGCTGATTATATGGAAGTGAAAGACTATATTTCTTTATTCACACAAAGACAAGGATATGAAAGTGTGTTTTGTGTGAATGATATGAGAAATATAGAATAGGAAGGTTTAGAATATTTCTCAAGTAGTATAAATGATATGTTGTCGTTGGTTATTGATTTCAAACATTATGAATGTGTATTTATAGGCCACATATGAAAACTAGCCGTTCATAGTCATTGAGAGTCGTCTGTTAAAATGAACCGGTCGACCGCTTCAAGTTACCGTTACCCAACGATCATATTGTCAGAAGCTTTACCAGCTCTATTTAAAAATCCAACCGGTCGACCGCTACATCATAAGCACAATCAGGTTCTTTTTAAAAGCATGTTTTTAACCACTTTTAAACATCAAATTTTAAAACCTTACTTCCCCATAAGTATATGAAAGGTTTGAGAGTTTGTTTGGGGTGTTTTGAAACCTTTAAAAACATTTAAATCTTTCAAACAAAACTTAAAACGGTTTATGCATGTTTTGAAAGATATGCAAGTGTGATTCATAATCTTTGTCTAAATTGAAACAAAGAGTTACAAGGATATACCTTAAGGTCTTCGCTTTTGAGCTCCTTGCATCTTCTTATTCTTCTTTCTTCAAGACTTTGGCTCTTTCATCAAATCGTGTTTGTCTTTGAAGATGAACATTTTATAAACTTAATTTATTTATTAAAAGGCTTAAATGCTCCGTACGTCCCTGGGGTATGACCCTTTCCCAGTTTAGTCCTTAGGGTATGAATTTTCCTTAAAAAACCCCTGGGGTTGGACCCTATTCCCAGAAGGGTCCTGCCGTCAACTTATTGGACGGAATTGCTGACGTGGCTAACAGAAGACACGTGTTCGCTAACGTGGCACGTTTAAAAATGAGAAAAAAATAATTAGAAGCCACGTGTATAAATCGAAGCTGAAATCCCTAAAATGCCCCAAAATACCCAAATTAGTTTCGCTCAATTTCGAACCACTCCCCCCAAATTTCTTCCGAACCCTAAGGACCACCCCCCGAAATTTCCCCAAATTTCCCCGAACCCTAAGGACCCAACTTGGCCGAAGAGAAATCCCGAACTTCGCCGAAGACAGATCTCGACGTGAAGGTCACCGAAGACAAATCCCGGCGTGAACTCAGGTTTGCTTCTTGGACCCATCGTGACCTGCGTTTTGTTCGTTGCCAACACCTGCTCTTCAGCGAACTATTTTCGAAAGGTACGATGTGAACTCAAATGATTTATTTTTGAAAGTAGGTGGGTATTTGTATTATCAGTTTGTGTTGTTAATAGGATAAAGATTGGCAAATTGATGGAACACTGGTCAAAAATGGGTTTTTTTAAAAAAGAAAAAAAGAGTTGTCGGTGGTGCTTTTTGCTTAAGATTTGGGTGATGGTCAAGCACAAAAGTGGTCCCTTCTTTGCGCGTGAAGGTGGGGATGAAATGGTGGACCACTTGTAGGGGTAAAAGTACAGGAAACTTTTATTTTGTATTCTGCAGTTGGATATGTTGTTTTATTAAACCTGGCCGCGGTGTCCAGTTCTTTCCAAAAGTGGTCCCTTCTATTATTTGTCGTTTTATTTCCAGTTCTTTATTTACTTCGTCTTGGGAGTCCAGATCCAATTCTTTATTTCGTTACTCATTTCTAATCGAGTATTTTTGTCCTTTCAACATGGTATTCGTGAATATAGATACTTGCTGCCTATGGTTCATCTGTGCACTCAAGATTGTAATATGATTAAATAACTGATATAGGTAGCATTGCTTCTAAATTATTATTTCAATTCTTGTTCCTTGTTCCCTTTCGAGTTTGGCATGTAAGTTTCTTGTTTCTAAAAGTATTGCTAAGATAACATACAAATATTCTTAAGATGGTAATCTGTTACTGCATATGGTCCCATGTCCATTTACTCTGTGAGGAGATTATTTTAAACATTAATGGCAGGTGGTTTTTGTTTGCTATGGTTACAACTTTGAATAGTTTGTTTATCTCATCTCTTAGTGTTTTTTTTTCACTCTCCCTTCTTTTAGTCTGACATATACTTGATGACTTCCGCTGTTGTACTTCTCTGCCTTCCAAGTTGAAAGAATTATCAATATTATCAATAATGTAATATGTTTGTTACTTCGGGGTCCACCTGGAAAGGGGGATGAGGTTTAGGGATTTCGGGATATTTAAGGAGGCCTTAAAGCTATTTGGAGTTCAAAGGCACTTTGATTTCAAGTACATTAAAAATGATAAGCTTCAGGCCACTGCAGTTTGCAAGAGGGCATGTGGGTGGAAGATACATGCGTCTTTCATGTACCATAAAGATGCTGTGCAGATCAAGCATTTTCAGCCCAGACATCAATGCGACGCACATCACAAGAACACAAAGTTGAACTACAAATTCACGGCTGCACATTATTTGGAGATTGTACGGGATGGCCCTAATATCCCAGCTACAGCTTTGGCTAACCATATACGGAGGGACTTCCACGTTTGTGTTTCGAGGAATCATGTGTATCGTGCGAAGAAGTTAGCATTGGAGATGATCTACGGGAAGCACGCTGATCAGTACAAGTATGTGTACGACTACTGCGAGGCCCTAATTCAGAGCAATCCTGGTACTTGTGTCAAAGTACACAGAGATGGTCCACGTTTTCAGCGTATCTATGTGCGCCTTGACGCCTGCAAACGAGGATTTCTGGATGGTTGTCGACCTGTCATTGTGTTGGATGGTTGTCATCTAAAGGGACCCTTCGGCGGACAGCTGCTTTGTGCAGTGGGAAAAGACGCAAACGACGATATGTATCCGCTAGCCTATGCTGTTTGTGAAGTGGAACGTCGGTCATCATGGACGTGGTTTATTCAAACTTTGATAGAGGATATTGGGGAGGAGCGTGCTTGGACATGGATGTCAGACCGCCAAAAGGTGAAACTTGACCGAACACCACCTATTTGTTGAAATGTTTCTTCACTACCATCATGTTTCTTGACTTAGTTCTTTTGTCTTTGTCAGGGTCTACGGGAGTCATTGGAGGCTTTGGTCCCTAATGAAGAGCAACGACATTGTGTCCGACACTTGCATGCAAATGTGAAGTCGCAAGGGTTTCGAGGCAAACCGGTCAAAGATGCATTGTGGAGGGCTGCTCGATCATGTACCGAAGTTATCTTCAAGCAGAACATGGAGAATTTGAAGGGGGTCAGTGCGGGGGCATATGACTATTTGTCGAAGGTGGATCCAAAGGGATGGTCGAAGCATGCTTTCAGGACAACTACAAAATGTGATATCCTCCTATCCAATATTGCAGAGACTTTTAATTCGTGGATCAAAGAGGCACGGGACAAGCCACTGTTGACTATGCTGGACGTAATTAGGAGAATGCTGATGAATCGTTTCAAACAGAAACGTTTAGGAATTTCAAAGGCCTCTTGGGAGATATGCCCCCGTATTAAAAAAAACTGGAAAGAAACAAGAGCATGGCTGCCAGTCTGTTGAGTCTCTGGAGTGACGAAACTACATATGAGGTTGACACAGCGGATGCTGACTGAAAGCTAGTGAAAATTGGTGAAAGAATTTGCTCGTCTGGCCGATGGCAACTCACAGGAATTCCTTGTGAGCATGCGTGTGCTGCCATATTCGCAGAAAAGCTCTTACCAGAGGACTTTGTAGACGATTGCTACCGTAAAGCAGCATATGAGGCATCGTACTCACATGTAATATATGCCATGCCAGGTGCTAATCTATGGCCGCAATCTGCATCTGGTCCACTTCAATCACCGGTATGGAGGGCAATGCCTGGGAGGCCTAAGAAAGCTCGGGTTAGAGCAGAGGATGAGCCACATCATGAGTACCATGTCACAAGAAGGGGGCTCCCCGTACGGTGCGGAAAATGTTTAGTAGAGGGGCACAATGCACGGTCATGCAACAAACCGGAAAATCCTAACCGAAGGATTTATCCAAAGAAGGCATCAAAGAAAAAGGAACAACCTGAAGTAAGGTTTTGCATTTACGTCTATTTATTCTCATACGTATTTGAGACGTGTTTGACAATAACTTGCAACTGCACAGAATGGTGATGGCCAGCCAGGGACTTCTACAGAAGCAACGGGACAAAAGACAAGAAAGAGGAAGAAGGTTGCAACTCAGAATGTGACGCAGGTTCGATTATTTGAAAATGATCTAACTCTTTCGTATACATTTTGCCATGCAAAAAGGGTATTTATCACATTGATGCCATGGAGGACGTACCAGAACCGTCCCAACCACAGCCACAACCTGTTCAGTCTTTATCACAACCTGTTCAGTCAGTTTCAAAGGGTAAAAAGAGTAACCCACGCAAAAAGGGTGAAGGTCAATCGCAGCCAATCCCTTTGAGGCGATCTCCGTGGAAGAAGGCTGGAGTTTATATACAAGATATGACTTGTAGTAAATAAACAATGCTGTTGTTGGAACTGTAATGTGCTTTTGAATGCTGATGAATTGTGGTTGGAACTGTAATGTGCTTTTGAATGCTGACGACATTGTGTTGGAACTGTAATGTGCTTTTCATTTGGTTTTGTAGACATTGAATACATTGGATCAATGTCAGGAACTGTAATGTGCTTTTGATTTGGTTTTGTAGACATTGAATACATTGGATCAATGTCATATTGGCAGCATATGAAATTTTGATTAAGTTTACACCCTCTTCAAAACATTGAATATATGTGGATGGGTAGAAATCCTCCAGGGTTTTGTAGACATTGAATATATTGGATCAATGTCATATTGGTAATTGGTAACTCCTGTCAAACCACCAATTTGCCCGTTTTCAAAACACTGCTAAGCTTTTGAATAGTTTGGCCCTGACCCCTGCTTTGCCTTTTGCCAAGCCGCGCTAGCAATATGTATCAAAAAAGCATTTCCATATTAATATGAAGATTAGCCACATCAACATGATTATTAAAGAATTTGATTTTCAGGTTGAAACTATTACAAGATTCAATAGTTCACAATGTAAATTATATTACAACAGCAAGCTATTCAACAATGTTAGAAATACATGTCCAAAACTATTTACCTGTCAATGTTAGAAATACATGACCAAAACTATTTACCTGTTAATTACATAAATTTGGTTAAAGTCAAACTTGCAACAATTTCAAATTACAATGTCATTGAACATCAATAATAAACAGGAGTACACAACCGAAGAACATCCAAGAGGCCAACAATCCAGCCTTAAATAGTCTGTCCTTTGCCTTTTGTTTAAGGAGCTGCTGTTGAAGGATTTGGACTTGCTTTTGTAGGGTCTTCACTTTATCCTCTGCGATATTCAGTTTGTCCTCTGAGATCTTCTTTTTATCCTCTGAAATCTTGACTTTATCTTCTTAGATCTTCACCTTCCTCATCAGGGCAGGAAGAGCTTCTTCCCTATGCACAACAGCTTCATCAATCCATTCGAAATATCCACAAGCCAAATGCCTCTAGAATGAAACAAAGATAAATGAACTGTGGTAAGAATCAAAACCAATACCACTAACCCATCTTGACAACCAATACCACTAACTCATAATATGATCCAGAGACTTGGATAAACAAAGACGTTCAACATTATATGAATTTATGCAGAAACTCATACGCTAACCTGGCCACTTGAGTAACGGGGGCAACCAAAAAATCTTCTGCCCGGATTCCCCTCTGTCTTGCTTGTCCTCATTCGAGCTTTGATGCCGCAAAAGCAAAGACGTTCAGCCTCCACCTCCAACGATGATGCTTCCTGCCTGCCATTGCTAACGGAAGAGGACGATGCACTTCTCATTGCCCTTGCTACCTATCAGAAACAATTCAATTATAACTCCACACACACAAAATATAATGGTAAAAAAGTTATAAGAATACACTTTATTTGGAACATTAAAACAGATAAGGGAATAATAATAAGCTTCACTATCTTCCCCATCCTGTGTGCCTACAAGATAAGACTGAAGTAAAAAGGAAGAGGGAAGAAAGCAAAGAGATTTTGAAAAGGGGGACAGACATTATAATACCTCTGTTGCACACTTTGCCCATTTTCATTAGGCACGTCAAAAAGTAGTCAAACTTCCTTATAATATATCCAATGACACAACTAGATTTACACCACACCATCAAATACAATAAAATAAAATAAAAATATTGGAAAAAGATCATCAAACAAGTCAGCATCCACTAAGCACCAATCCTCTCTACCACATATTTCTCTCAGGTTTATTAATTACGTGCCTCTGTAACAAACAAAGATCTTAACCCACTTTAATTTGGTACAACTATTCTCTAACTTCCTCAGATAATTACTTAAGGGATCACAACCTGCTGATAAAAAGATATATATTCCCTGATTTCTGTTCATTGAAGAACAACTTTCAATAAAACATCATCGATAACAATAAACTAACCAGAGAGTTAAATTGCCACATAAATTTTAACTCCACAAGTGCGCACACAAAAGTTAAGTGCCTGGCGAGTTGCAGCTGTTCAGTGAAGAGCAGAAAAGCAAAACAAAGGAAAGTACCTTGCGTTCGGTGAAGAGCAGGAGTTCACGCCGGGAGTTGTCTTCGATGACCTTCACGACGAGATCTGTGTTCGGCGAAGTTCGAGATTCCTATTCGGCAGACTTGGGTCCTTAGGGTTCGGGGAAGTTGGGGATTTGGGTTTCGGGGAAGTAATTTAGGGGGGGTGGTATGGACTTGCAAGGAAATTTTAATTGGGTATTTTGGGGCATTTTAGGGATTTCAGCTTCGATTTATACACGTGGCTTCTAATTATTTTTTTCTCATTTTTAAACGTGCCACGTCAGCGAACACGTGTCTTCTGTTAGCCACGTCAGCAATTCCGTCCAATAAGTTGACGGCAGGATCCTTCTGGGAATAGGGTTCAACCCCAGGGTTTTTTTAAGGGAAATTCATACCCTAAGGACTAAACTGGGAAAGGGTCATACCCCAGGGACGTACGGAGCATTTAAGCCTTATTAAAATCATCAAAATCTCGATTGTGCACAAAAGTCAACACCAACAAGGTAACGAAATATCCTTTTAACTGCAAGAAGGCGAGACTCCTTAGGGCAAGATTTAAATCTCGCACACATGCACACACTAAACATGACATCAGGTCTACTAGTAGTAAGGTAAAGTAAACATCCAATCATACCTCGATATCTCATTTGGTCAATATCTTTACCTTTTTCATCTTTCTCCATTTAGTTGATGAACTCATTGGTGTACTCATTGGTTTTGAGTTGTCCATCTCAAATCTTTTGAGAAGGTATCTTGTGTATTTTGCTTGATTAATGAAGATGCCATCATGATTTTGCTTAATTGAAGTCTGAGAAAGTAATTCAGCTCTCTCATAAGGCTCATATCGAATTCACCTTTCATGACATTGAAAAGTTTCTCACAAAGAGACTCATTAGTAGAACCAATATCATTAACATATATTTGAACGATAAGTAAATACTATCATTTTCCTTAGTCAAGAGAGTGGTATCGATAATCCCTCGTGAAAATCCATTTTCAATAAGAAAAGAGCTCAATCGTTCATACCATACCCGATGTTCTCGCTTAAAGCCATATAAAGCTTTTGTGAGCTTGAACATATTGTGTGAGAGCTTTTCATTTTCAAACCTCGAAGGTTGTTATACATACACTTTCTCAGACAAAAAATCGTTAAGAAAAGAACATTTCACATCCATTTGAAATAACTTGAAATATTTAAAACAAGCAAATGCAAGCAACATGCGAATAGATTCTAAATGAGCAACATGTGCGAAGGTCTCATCAAAATCGATTCCAACTTCTTGATGATTACCTTGTGCTAGCCTTGTTCTTTACCACAACTCCAGATTCTTCCATTTTGTTTCAAAAAATCTATTTTGCACCAATTATAGGATGATCTTAGAAATTAGATGTCATACTTGTTTTTCTCAAACTGTTTTAATTAATCCTCTATGGTATGAATCCAATTTTCATCATCTTTTGCCTACGAGATATTCTTTGGCTCAATTTAAGAAAGTAGGACAAAATTATTAGCTTGATTATAAGAGGATCGAGTTTTTTACACATTTCTCAACATTACAAATGACTTGATCCATTGGATGATTTCTGAAACATTTTTTAGCCTTTGGTAGATCCTTGATGCTTTGAAGTGTTTTTTCATCATGATCTTGTTCATCTTTTTCTTGTGGCTGAGAAACTTCTTTCTCTTCACTTGTAGCAGGTTTCTCACCATCTTTTTCAAGATCTACAACATCCTCATTATCTCTTTTTAGTGAAGCGTTAGATTCATCAAATACCACACGTATATATTTCTCAACAACTAAAGTTTTCGTATTAAACACGCGATAAGCCTTAGTGAAAATAGAATAGCCAAGAAATATACCTTCATCAACTTTCGCATCAAACTTACTCAAGTTGTCTTTGTTCTTGCTGAGTATGAAACACTTGCAACTGAACACATAAAATATACCAAAATCATTACAAAATTTTTGCAAAGGAGGAGTTTTCAAATTCTTTTCCAAAGTCACTCTTATGCTAGAAATAACAAAACTTTTTTCATTTTGAATTCTCTTGCTCAGTTTTTCAAATGTATTAAAGGCATCATCCTTACGAGCTAAGAAAATAACCTCTATGTAAATCTACTATGATCATCAATCACAACAAAGTCATATCGTTTGTCACCCAAGCTTGACGTTCGGGTTGCACCAAACAAGTCCATGTGTAGAAGTAGAGGTGGAGACAATGTTTTTGGGTTTAAAAGTTGTTTTAATGTTTTTTCCTTTTTGACAAGCAGCATAAATCTTATCTTTTTCATAAACAAGGTTAGACAAACCCGAGACAAGGTCTTTTTTGGCCAATTTTGAAATAAGGTTCATGCTTGCATGATTAAGTCTTCTATGTCACATCCAACTGCCCTTGTCACTTAGAGATAAAAGACAATTTACATTTTTAGAAGAGATGTTTTCTAAGTGAACAACATACACATTGACTTGTCGATGTCCGACAAATAAGACTTTCTCGTCTACAGTATTTTCAACAATGCATATTGATGACTCAAATATAACTCGGTTTCCCTTATCACATAATTGACTGATGCACAACAAATTATGCTTCAAACCGTCAACAAATAAGACATGCTCAATAGTAGGATTAAGAGTCATACTAGCATTTCCAATACAAAGAATCATTCCTTTACCATTATCACCAAAAGTAACCGATCTTTTTTTTTTTGGTTAAGAGACTTGAACCAACTCTTATCCTCTGTCATGTGCTTGGAGCATCCATTATCAAGAACCCAGTATTCTTTAACTTCAGTAAACTTCAAGCACTGATGCAAAAAATGATTATTTTTTTATTTTTGGTACCCAAATCATTTTGGGTCCTTTGGTGTTGGAGACGTTTTCCTTCACTTTGTCCTTTGGAATCCAAACAAATTTGATACCAGTTTTGTTTTGTAGAGGAATTTCATTTTCTTCCTTGATCATTGCAAGTTCATCTCTAAGAGTAACGCTTGATATTTCAAAGCATCTTCTCTTTAATAATATTTTCAAAATTCATTTTTAGAGAACTATATTTTGAAAAAATTCTTTTCAGTTCTAAATATTGATCATCAAAATATCTTGCAGTTCATTAAATGAAAAAAATTGAGTAAGTGAAGATTGTACCTCATCCTTGCTATCCTTTGCCAATCGACAAAGGTTTGCAACTTCCTCTTCTTCACTTTCGCTTTCACTCTCATCTGATTCTCCCCATGCGGCTAAGAAGGCTTTCTTCTTATCTTTGAAGTCTCTTGACTTCTTGTAGAGTTCAACATTGAGACATTCATATTTGATATGATCGAGATTTTTGCAACCAAAGCAAATGGTTTCATTCTTTTTACTACTATCACCCTTGAAGTTATTTTCTTTGGGTACCTTTTGTCACCTTGCTTATTTATGAAGAATTTCTTAAATTTCTTTGTGAACTAGGTCATCTCATCGTCATCAGAAGATTCTTTACTACTAGAGTAAGAAGTTTTCAAGGAAAGTCCTCTTTTGCCTTTTCCTTCAATCTCGTATTGTGGGTCACGAGAGATCCCATAAGTTCATTAATAGATAGTTTTGTTAAGTGTTTGGCTTCTTGAATAGCTGTAACTTTAGGTTCCCAAGCCTTAGGAAGACACTTGATAATTTTTCTCACCATTTCCACATTAGTATAGACCTTACCAATAGATTTAAGTTCATTGATAATATCAGTAAAACGAGTAAACATGGTAGAGATAGATTCATTAGATTTCAGTTTAAACAGTTCATAGCTATGCACAAGAATATTATCTTGTTCTCCTTAACCCAATTAGTACCTTCATGAGTAACTAACAATTTTTCCCATATTTCCTTAACAGATTTACAACCGAAAACACGGTTAAATTCGTTAGCATCAAGAGCACAATATAACACATTCAGAGCTTTAGCATTTAAAGACATAAGCTTATAAGAAACTTCCAAAGATCATAGTCCATGGCTTGAATATAGATTTTTATCCTTGTTTTTTAATAGTTGTAGCACATTCCATTGAACAAAGAAGGCCGGTTAGTGGATTGACCTTCAGACAACAAAGAGCTAACAAGAGTTGTCATTAATAAAGACAATAAACCTTAGCTCTGATACCAATTATGTATTCAAAAATCAACCCAAGAGGGAGGTGAAATGATATGAACTCCACCAACAATTGTGATGAAACCCGATAACAATGATGGATTGAAACCCCAAGATCGTGAAGACAAGATTTGTTGAGCCTTGACCCTTCACCTGACCAGATGATGAACCAAGACTACGAAGGATTGAAACGCCACACCAAGAAATCTAGGTGATAAGTTTCGGTTGCTTGAACGCCACAAGATGAACTTGATAAGTTCAAAGAGTTCTTTGAAGAACCAAGAGGAACACAAGACCTCTCAAATGATCTGAAAAATCAATTTTGAATTCAAAGTTAGTTCACGCGGAAATGACCATCTAAATACTTGGAACATCCCTCCAAGAATAGGAAAGGCATAATTATAGCTTTAAAGTCACATAAATATTACCATAACAGGTTCCCACGAAATTAGGCCTCTTTGTCTACTAGAGGCAGCCAAAATAGCTAAATGACTAGGTACAATGTACTAATCATGCCCCAGCAAAGACCAAGTTTATTCCCCTATTAAATAGGCTTAAAACTCAATAAATTGTAGCTCATAAAGGGTCAAACGTTACTGTTCACGTTGGTGCATGGATATGAGTCTCTTCACTTGCCCTGATGACATGGACTAGGCCTTGATTATTATTGGAGCCCATTTTGGTATTTTCAAAATCAGCCCAACTTTCTTGGATTAGCCCATTGAGTGCTTCCTTGAAACGTTTGGCTCTAAGTCTTGTAATTGGGCCACCAGGAAGTGACAAAGGGTCTTGAGCTCCATTCCCATGTGTATGCTCAACAAGTCCAGCTCCTTGGTCACGTACAAGTCCAGCTCCTTGATTTGCATCATTCTTCCCCTCTTGAGAAGGATTTGTCCTCAAATCAGCACCTACATCAAATGGAGACAAATCAGCAACATTAAAGCTTGCACTGACACCGTACTCACCGGGTAAGTCAAGCTTGTAGGCATTATCGTTGATGCGTTCCATGACTTGAAATGGTCCATCACCCCGAGGTAGGAGTTTTGAACGTCGTTTCTCCGGAAAACGTTCCTTCCTTAAATGCAACCAGACCCAATCTCCAGGTTCAAATACTACCTTCTTGCGTCCCTTGTTGGCTTGATTGACATATTGTTGAGTCCTCTTTTCAATGTTCAGCCGGGCCTCTTCATGAATCATCTTGACAAATTCTGCTTTCTTTTTGCCATCTAAGTTCACACGTTCACTCAAAGGTAAAGGAATTAAATCCAAAGGTGACAATGGGTTGAAGCCATAAACAACTTCAAATGGTGAAAACATAGTTGCAGAATGTATACTTCGATTGTAAGCAAATTCAACATGTGGCAAACAATCTTCCCATGTTTTCAAGTTCTTTTTAATGATAGCACGCAACAAAGAAGACAAAGTTCTATTCACTACTTCAGTTTGGCCATCCGTTTGGGGATGACAAGTAGTGGAAAACAATAACTTGGTTCCCAATTTTCCCCACAAAGTCTTCCAAAAGTAACTCAAAAACTTTGCATCCCTATCAGAGACAATGGTCCTGGGCATACCATGTAACCGAACAACTTCTTTGAAGAACAAATCAGCTATATGTGATGCATCATCTGTTTTATGACATGCAATGAAGTGTGCCATCTTAGAAAATCTATCTACCACCACAAAAACTGAATCTCTTCCCCTCTTAGTCCTAGGTAAACCTAAAACAAAATCCATAGAAATATTAGTCCAAGGTTCACTAGGTATTGGCAAAGGGGTGTACAAACCATGAGGTTTCAACTTAGACTTAGCTTGTTTACACGTGATACACTTCTCACATATTCGTTCCACATCACGTTTCATATGAGACCAAAAGAAATGATCATGAAAATTCCGAAAGTCTTAGCTACACCAAAATGACCCATCAATCCACCACCATGAGCTTCTCTCACAAGCAATTCACGCAAAGAACACATAGGCACACACAATTTATTCTCCCGAAACAAAAATCCATCATGCCTATAAAACTTATCAAATGCCACTTTTTCACATGCATTGAACACATCACCAAAATCAGAATCTTGTGCATACAAATCCTTAATGTATTCAAAGCCAAGCAATTTTGTATCTAACATGGAAAGTAAGGCATACCTTCAAGACAAAGCATCAGCCACCACATTTTCCTTACCTTGCTTGTATCTGATCACATAAGGAAATGTTTCAATGAATTCCACCCACTTGGGATGACGTTTGTTCAACCTGTGTTGTCCTTTCAAATGCTTCAAAGATTCATGATCTGTGTGAATCACAAATTCCTTTGGCCATAGATAGTGTTGCCAATTTTCCAAAGCCCTTACCTAGGCATACATCTCCTTATCATAAGTGGGATAATTTAGGGCTGCCCCACTCAACTTTTCGCTGAAATAAGCAATTGGACGACCTTCTTGCATCAAAACAGCTCCTATGCCTATTCCTGAAGCATTACACTCAATTTCAAAAGTTTTAGCAAAGTTAGGTAAAACAAGCAAAGGTGCATTGGTTAACTTCTCTTTGATCAGATTAAATGCCTTTTCTTGTTCTTTCCCCCACTTAAATGACACATTTTTCTTGATGACTTCAGTAAGAGGGGCGGCTAAGCTACTAAAATCACGCACAAACCGTCTATAGAAGCTAGCTAAGCCGTGGAAGCTCCTCACTTGGCTGATTGTTGTAGGCATTGGCCACTCTTGGATTGCCTTCACCTTTTCCTCGTCCACCTCAATTCCTTTATTACTAACAACAAAACCAAGAAACACAAGCTTATCCGTGCAAAAGGTGCACTTCTTGAGGTTAGCAAACAACCTTTCTTTCCTTAGAATTTCCAACACAGATTTCAAATGCATTACATGTTCTTCCAAGTTTTTGCTATAAATTAGGATATCATCAAAATACACAACCACAAATCTGCCAATAAATGCACGTAAAACATGGTTCATCAAACGCATAAATGTGCTTGGAGCATTAGTTAAACCGAAAGGCATCACTAACCACTCATACAAACCATATTTAGTCTTAAAAGCAGTTTTCCATTCATCACCTTCCTTCATCCGAATCTGATGATATCCACTCTTAAGATCAATTTTTGTAAAGACACAAGAACCATGCAATTCATCCAGCATATCATCTAATCTAGGAATGGGATGACGATATTTTACCGTGATGTTGTTGATGGCTCGGCAGTCAACACACATCCTCCATGTCCCATCCTTCTTAGGAACTAATAGTACTGGAACCGCACAAGGACTCATGCTTTCACGCACATACCCCTTCTCCAATAATTCACCTACTTTCTTTTGAAGTTCCTTGGTCTCCTCGGGATTACTTCTATAAGCAGGTCGGTTTGGGATTGATGCACCAGGTATGAAATCGATTTGATGTTCAATCCCTCGGATTGGAGGTAAACCATAAGGTACCTCTTCGGGAATGACATCTTCAAACTCCTGCAAAAGAGAAACAATTTCGCTCGGTAAAGTACCGACGAGATCATTAGTACATAAAAGAGCCTCTTTGTACATAAGTACAATAAGGGGCTGATGTGAAAATAAAGCTCTCTTGATCTCACTTTTTTTTGCAATGTAACTAAATTTTTCCTCTCTTGCTCTCACCATGGCCGAAATCCTCTCCCTTTCTTTTTCACTCTGATCATTGTTTTTCTCTCCTTTTTTCCCAAACTCTTTTTTTTCAATTTCGGCCTTTCTTTCTCTTTCCTTCTTTTTTTCATTTGATCTTTGTAACTTCAATTGGTCCTCCCTGACCTGTTTTGGAGTTAAAGGCACAAGAGTAATAGGCTGCTTTTTAAGAGTGAAAGAATACTTATTTGTGAATCCATCATGCGTAACCCTCAGATCATACTGCCACGGTCTTCCCAACAATAAGTGGCATGCATGCATAGGAACCACATCACATAGCACCTCATCTTCATATTTTCCAATTGTTAATGCCACCAACACTTGCCTTGTCACCTTGATTTCGCCACATTCATTCAGCCACTGAAGCCGGTAAGGTTGAGGATGCTTCAAGGTAGTTAAGGCCAATTTCTCCACCAAATAAGTGCTGGCCACATTGGTGCAACTCCCTCCATCGATAATGACACTGCAAACTTTGTTGTTTACAAAGCACCGAGTATGAAATAGGTTATCCCTTTGGTTACTTTCTTCCTCCTTAATCTGCACATTGAGAACTCGCCTTGCTACCAATAAATCTCCAATCACAGCATTTTGCTCTTCATCATCATCCTCCAAAGATGGCATGTCGTCATCATCTACTTCTTCCTCATTCTCTGATTCAAGTTCTCCTTGGGCGTTTATAACCATCACCCTTTTGTTTACACATTGGCTGGCTATGTGTCCCCGCCCCTGACATTTAAAACACTTAATATCACGAGTTTTAGAACTTGAAGCTTCTATATTACCTGAAGAAGTGGCAGGTTTTGAATTGGCATTCTTAAAGGGCTCAAACTTTGGCTTATTGTGCAGCTGCTCGTCCCTTTTTGGAGCTGTCTTCCATGGATTGGTGGTAGTCATAGGTTGTCCCCTCCTATTCAATCCCTTTCGTTTGAATTGCTCCTCCACTTTTATGGCTTGATGCACCATATCCGTCAATTCAACATAGTGCTGCATCTCGACTATATCTGCAATCTCTCGATTTAATCCGTGTAAGAACCTAGCCATGGTGGCTTCCCGATCCTCTTCTATATTGGCCCGGATGATAGCTACCTCCATCTCCTTGTAATATTCATCCACGCTCTTGGAACCTTGAGTTAACCTCTGCAACTTTTGATACAATCCCCTATAATAGTGGCTGGGTACAAAACGCTTCCTCATAAGCATTTTCATCTCCTCCCAAGTGTCTACGGGTAGCTCTCTATTCCTTCTCCTACTAATCAATAGTTGATCCCACCAAACAATGGCATAATCAGTAAACTCAATTGCAGCCAACTTAACCTTCTTTATCTCCGAGTAGTTGTGACAGTCAAACACCATCTCCATCTTTGTTTCCCACTCCAAATAAACTTCAGGATCATTCTTACCTTGAAAAGATGGAATTTTAATCTTTATGCTTCCCAAATCATTATCCCTCCTGGGTCTACCCATCCTAGCTTCTCTATTCCCATACCCACGCTCATACCTTCATCGATTCACATATGGCTCATCAAAATCCTCTGACTCCGCCTCTTCCTCAACATTCCTCCAAGGAACACGCCCACCTCGCTGCCCATTGGGAATGTCTTGTCGCTGGTCTCTAGGAGTTCCATCTTCTACCCTATCCAACCTTGCATGAATAGGCTCTAATTCATCTCACAACAAACGCCTCATCCCTAACATTGCTTGCATTTGGAGGTTTGGAACTCTAGGTTGTCGAGATTCTTCGGTTGCATCTTCTTCTTGATTATTGGACATGTTTAAAAATCTGCAAAACAAGGTTAGAATCCACACGAACACTCCCTCACGTGTTTCACTCAAGGATGGATACACTAGCACTCGTGTTTTCACTCTAAACGGCATTTACCCTCTTCTGGTCTCACACACTCTTGCCTTTTTCCACTCTTTTGTGTCTTCTTTAGTTCTTAATCGAACTTCAAGAACAAATGCAAGATAATCCAGCAGCGATTCAATGATGAGAAACAACCAAACTCAACAAATAAATCAAGAACTTGAATAAGGTGAGAAACAAGATTGAAAGGAAGAGCTTTTCTTTGTGGAATCGTATACTTCGTTTTTTTTTTTTCGTCCTTGTTTTTTTTTGTCTTTTTTTTTTCTCTGAGCAAGGAACAGGAAATAGAAACGATTTTTTTTTTAGCAAGGAACAGGAAATAGAAATGCGAATAAAGGATAGTCAAACTTATCTTAGAACCAAAGCTCCGATACCAAAATGATATGAACTCCACCAACAATTGTGATGAAACCCGATAACAAT
Source organism: Myrica gale (assembly GCA_963930655.1). Lineage (NCBI taxonomy): Eukaryota > Viridiplantae > Streptophyta > Magnoliopsida > Fagales > Myricaceae > Myrica > Myrica gale. The sequence goes on from OZ005614.1 coordinate 14,474,959, forward strand.
GATGGATTGAAACCCCAAGATCGTGAAGACAAGATTTGTTGAGCCTTGACCCTTCACCTGACCAGATGATGAACCAAGACTACGAAGGATTGAAACGCCACACCAAGAAATCTAGGTGATAAGTTTCGGTTGCTTGAACGCCACAAGATGAACTTGATAAGTTTAAGGAGTTCTTTGAAGAACCAAGAGGAACACAAGACCTCTCAAATGATCTGAAAAATCAATATTGAATTCAAAGTTACTGTTCACGCGGAAATGACCATCTAAATACTTGGAACATCCCTCCAAGAATAGGAAAGGCATAATTATAGCTTTAAAGTCACATAAATATTACCATAACAGGTTCCCACGAAATTAGGCCTCTTTGTCTACTAGAGGCAGCCAAAATAGCTAAATGACTAGGTACAATGTACTAATCATGCCCCAGCAAAGACCAAGTTTATTCCCCTATTAAATAGGCTTAAAACTCAATAAATTGTAGCTCATAAAGGGTCAAACGTTACTGTTCACGTTGGTGCATGGATATGAGTCTCTTCACTTGCCCTGATGACATGGACTAGGCCTTGATTATTATTGGAGCCCATTTTGGTATTTTCAAAATCAGCCCAACTTTCTTGGATTAGCCCATTGAGTGCTTCCTTGAAACGTTTGGCTCTAAGTCTTGTAATTGGGCCACTAGGAAGTGACAAAGGGTCTTGAGCTCCATTCCCATGTGTATGCTCAACAAGTCCAGCTCCTTGGTCACGTACAAGTCCAGCTCCTTGATTTGCATCATTGGGTTTAACAAAATTTTATCCCTTTTTTGTTAAAAACTCATATCTGAAAATATCCCTTTAGTTTAGCAATAAAACGCAAATCTGAATTTGTTTAATGTCAAGCCCAAAGATAAACAATAAATAGTAAAGTAATAATGTCCACATAGCAAAAAATGAAAGAAATAAGTACGAGAGAAGGGAAGAGAGATAACACCACGATTTTTTGGTGGTTCGGCCAAGACTTGCCTAAATCCACCCCCAAGGTTATTTCCTTAATTGTGCTTCTCCACTATAATCCAATAGTGTCTACAACTTAGCTTCATGGTGCTAAGTAACTGTTACAAGAGTTTTCCCAAGCTCTTCAACTCGTCACAAATCTCAAAACTTATGAGATTTCTTCTATCCTCACGGGTAGGCCTAAATGTATCCCACACTCAAGGGTTTTCAAAGTTTAAAGATATGAATTGACCTTCAATACAAGACATGCAAACCAGATCTTCTTGGAAAACATGCAGCCTTTCCTTTGTCTTTTGCATTTTTCTTTCACTTGATGGAAACTAGGTCAAGATTGATGATGTTGAGAGCAAAAGTTGTGTAAAAGTCATATTTTATCTCTCAATAAGGTTCCCTTTGTAGGTATTCAGTCTTGATGGGTCTTGACGACCTTTTTGGAATGTTGGAGGGGTGCCCTAAGTGCAACATCGTCTTGATTTGCATGTTGAGCATCATTTTTAAAAATAGAGTTCCTGCAGGTGCTTGTGACATGTTGATGGAGCTCAAGGTGCCGTTTCAAAGGAACCCGTTCAAGTACCAAGTGGGCCGGTAACAAGGGCACGAGCAAAGAAGTTCAAGGATGCACTCAACGGGCTAATTAAAGAGGCATGGGATCAAGCAAAGGCGTGGAAGTCCATTGAGCATGACCCACGGATTGTCAACGTGATTCAAGTTCTAGAAGAGTCCGAGTAGGGTTTCATTTGACTTGGCAAGAAAGTATTATAGAAGATTCAAATTGTCATTTTAAGAGTGTTTTATTTAAGGCAATTAGAGTTTAGTTCGGCCTGTTTTAGGGTTTACCGTCCAAGCTTTCTTTCCTAGGTTAAGTTTCTTATTTTTGGCCGAGTGTGATCATTTTCCATAGTTAGATTTTTTATGTTAGGCGTCCAAGTGTTTTGTTAGGCAAGCAAGGAATTCTTTCCTTAATTGCATCATCTGTTTTAGGTGTTAATTAGTTTCCTTTTGTACTAGCTTTAGGCGCCATTTTATTTCCATAATTATGGGTGTTTCCTTTAGGATTATTTCGTGTCTTGGTTGGCCTATATATAGAGGCCTAAGCTTGTATTTGGAGATCATTGAATATACACGACTTTTGTGAGGTTTATTCTCTTTGGTTCTTTGAAGAACTTATCGAACTTTTCGGGATTTCCCGTGGCGTTCAACTCGACTTATCAAACGGATTTCCATCCCCGTTTGTGGCGTCATCACCATACCGATTTCCTAAGCAACGGGTCGAGGTTCCCTTCGAATCCATTCTAGAAACGGTCTTGGGTTCCCTATAGTTGTTAGGTCTCATTACAGGATAACGGGGTTCACATCACGAAAATTATGCAAATAAGTAATTGTTTGCCTTCCATATTGGGTATAGTGATATAATTATTCACACAAAAAGTTTTGACTTCTTCCAAAAAATTATCTCATTCCTTCTACCTCAAATCTTGCAACCGACGCTTCACAATTCTAACCAAATTGATAGCATTAACAATGTCTTGATCCTTTCGTTGTAAGGCCTGTGAAAATTCATTTGTAATTATTATTATATTTATCAACAAATGCATAGTGAATAATTTTAAATAAAAATTAGTAGTGCTTGTGATTACCTGTGACAATTCATTTGTAACGAGTATCACCTGGCCGTACGATACTGGTTTCTTGATTTTTGCCCCTTCCACTGACAATTTCTTCCTTATCCAATAGCTCCATTATCTTCTCCTGTTGACTTTGCCGAAGAGAATCTTTCCTTTTGCAAGATTCCAACTATATTCACAATCATCATAGTGTATGAGAAAAAATCACAAACTTGGATGTTATTCTTTGCAGTAGCCACAATAACCAATTGAAGTTGGTGAGCAAAACAATGAAGATATAGGTCGCATAAGGATTTTCCCTCAAAATGAGAGATTTCAACCGATTGAACTCACCTTGCATGTTTGATGCCCCATTATACCCTTGACCTCTCAACCTGGATATTGATAACCCATGTTTTGCACACAATTTGACTATATCATTTTTTAAAGATTGGGAGCAAGTGTCTGTAACATGTTCCACACAAATAAATCTTTTTATCACCTATTCACATTTGTTCACATATGTCAAAACCACAGTCATTTGCTTCTTCACTGACGTATCTCGAGACTCATCAACCATTAGTGAAAAATATTCGTCTAATATCTTTAACATGTGCGACACACTTTATCGCAGATTTTTGAGTACTTCACATTGTCTATTAGCATCATTGTGGGCACTATTAATGTCACAAAAAACCTCCACTAATCTTTTTCAATTGCAGAATCTCGTAGATGTAAACACATCTCCACCGAATTTTCCACCACTAACATGCCTAAATAGATAACACCACAAGCAATACGCTGCATCCTTTGATGCACTATATTCCAATCAATCATTATTTTTGAACCATAACTCCATAAAACCCCTCATTGTTTTCTCATTTTACTTCTTGGATAAATCAAGACCAAGTGGTTGACAAGGACCTTTAATCAAATACTCCCTACGAGTTTCATCCCTAATCCCAACATCATATTCTTCAATAAGTTTATGTAACCCTGGATCAGCAATAATATCATCGAGGCTAAACAAAATACGAGGCCTTTTCGAACTAGCATTTGTTTCAAAATTAAATTCTGAACGGAAACTGTCACGCCCCGAACGCCATCCCGTAGGGACCGTGACAGCCGCGAGCAATCCCCAGGAAAGCTCCAGCGCTCATACATGCATACTTACAGCGAAAAAATACAGAATCGCGAGAGAAGCGAGCCAACTCATAACATGATTAATTTTCTCGATAAACTTGCATATTAATATATACATAACATGTTTAACACTTAAACAAGTGACAGATCTCATTGATCAAGTCACAACAACAAAATATAGAAATAATCCTTCTTCTAAGTTAGGTAGTCCTCCTGACTTCCTTCACTTGAGGTATCTGGAATGACACAATTTTAAAAGCGTGAGTCAAAAAGACTCAGTAAGGGAAAAACATAACTTTAAAACATGATCTTAACTTGGACTTGCTTAACATGAGAAATCATAATTCATGATGCACATGCATGTCATGGTTATGCATATGCTCTTGCTCGTAGACATAATCTTATTCTTGAAATTGGCCCTTGGACCTTGAAAACATTTCTTTGATAACTTGTGGGCTACTTACGCTCAATTTAACCCCTGGAGTCCGGGTTGTGCGTTCCCTTCGGAACCGTCTCCCTTACCTTTGGGGACTTTTCATTTGGTCGAGCTAGCCCGTAGTTGCCCCAGGCCTGATGGCTAGACACGACCCTTGGAGGCCCACACCTTCTCATTCCTTCAGTGTGGTTTGCACAGCCTCTTAGGATTCACCCAACCTTCTCGCATTCGTCCTTCGGTTTGGGAGTCCATCATGACGGTACGGTACCGACCAGAGCCCCTTGACTTAATTTGTCTTTCCATACAACATTGCATAAAAATTCACTTTAGAAAAATTATGCAATGCTCTTGTCATGCCATGCTTGCTTGAAATATCATGTTTGTTCATGAATCTATGCAGTGTGTCATTCCAGTTTTTAAAAATGTAAGCTTAACTTACTTCCACTTACATCCATTTACCTCGGTCTCCTTGATTATGAATAATGATACGAAGATCGCCTACAAGCGATTCAAACCCCTCTTAGTTACTAGAAATTAAGTACATAAGCATACAAGATAAATATTTGTATATAGCTCGGTTTTTCCCCAAAAATACATTTCTAAAAATACTATATTATTTTCAAAGGTTTACTTTAGAAAACTTACACAAAACACTTGAAAAAGTACTTAGCAAATCAACATATCTTAATAGCATCTAAGTCCAAAATTAGCAATCTAATGGTACCAAAAATCCAAGCTTTGCTAATTACCCTAACAATACCAACCCGAGGTTTGAGCTCCATCATTTAAGCTTAACTAACTTGCAAGATTTCTCTTAACATTAAATATAGGTTTTTAACCTCTAACTCATTCAGCCATAATATTAATTTCACTTATATATCATATGCAATTACATTTTAGATTACTAATCGTTTGGCCATTAGGGTTTCCTTCACTACATCATTCGGTCATGCATCAATACAAGTGTTTTGAACCAAGATTCATCTCTAATGTTTCCCATCCTCCGTTCTCAGGTTCACAACCTAGTTCCTACAAATCATGGCTCAAGAGCATGAATCCACTTAAAATACCATTCGGCCAACACCATATTTCATACATTTTCATGCTATGTACCACATGCTTTCATATTCCCTTCATCATAGTGAAACCCGTGACTTATAACCACAATAAGTCTAGCAAATCAGCTTCCATTCAACTCAAAAGATCCATATTTCAATCATGACAGAGGTATACTAACCATAACATGTATCTCGGCCAAATGCGGTGCAAGTTAATACCCGAAACATTACTAACATGCATAGACCATCTCTTCACATTTTCTAACAACCAAGTTAGGATCTTAGGCATGCATGTTTAATTTCCAAACTCACATTATATCCTTAGTTGCCTAAAACAACAACCTATTTAAGGAACTATATTTTGAACGTGAACAGTACCAAAATAATCTAAAGAAATATTCTTTATTTGCCTAACTCTAGACCTGGACGTGAACAGTACCCAACAAGGAAATTAAATGCTCAACAAAATAAATAATCAAAAGATTTCAAAAGGAAAGGATTTTGCCCTTAGAATTTCCATGCAATCTGATTCTTCTAGAATAGTCCCAAAACTATCTCTTGACCGGATCCTTCTAGAAAGTGGATCATCTTTGATGGGCCTCCACGAATGGGCTTGGGCCCATATCTCATGAATGATTTCGTCGAGTACGTCCTTGAACTTCTTGTCTCGTTCTCTCGTAACCGGCTCTATGGGAACTTGAACTAGCACCTTTGACGCCTTGCTCGTATTCTCATCATGATGCGTAGAAGCAAGTTGAATTACACTTAGATTCAATTATGACAATGACAAAAGAAGGTTGAAAATGACAAGAGAAAAAAGGGGGGTGAACTTGGTTATGTGTGGCCGACCAAGGTGTTGTCACTTTCACCCTTTTTCTCTCACCTTATCGCTTTGTCCCCTCATGCCTTGCCCTTCACATGAAACCCCTTGCTTACTCACTTCAATTTTTCTCTTTTCTTGCTTAGCCTTCACGTGAACATCACACCATTTCAAAACTTTTCTCCTCTTGTCTTGTCTTTTCAAATTAAATTCTCATCTTATCTCTTCTTGGGTTCTCCACGTGAACCACAAAACTTTAAGACTTTTCTCCTCTTTGCTCTTCACGTGATCTACAAAATTCTAGACTCTTCTCACCTTTTGCACTTCACTTATCTTCTTTTTTATTTCACTTATCTAATTTCACTTCACTTACCAAATAACTACCTTAACTTATCACACACATATGTATTCTAACTTATCTCCTATAAGCGCTTTAACTTATCTAATTCAGTCCCACAACTTATCAACATGATAACCTATCCCAAAATAATTACTCTAGCCTATCTCTAAGATAGCCACAACAACCTATTATCTTAACAGCTCTCTAGCTTATCACTATGATAAACACACTTACTTATCAATTAAATTCTCTTCAAGCTATCCTATATATTTAGTAGCTTATCATATGATAATTCAAGACTAATGCTAATTAAGGCTACATAATGATGATCAATGCTATCTATTAAAAGACACAAAAATATTTAAATGCTTACATGAATTTCATTATTTCTACTTAGATCTTTTCGGCCATAATATATCAATCTCTCTTCATAATTTAATTTCATGGATTATATTCCATACTAAGCAAATGAAAAATATAAATCCATAAAAGAAACTTACCTAGCAAGTTTCGGCTCTTAGGAAAAATAGAATTTAAACTTGCACTAAAACTTCCACAATGAGAAAGAAATTATTCAAAGAAAATTCTTGAAATAAAATTTCATAATAAGTTAATGTACCATAAACATTAAGCTTAGGTCATACATTGGCCAAAAATATGGCCCCATAATTTAAATTAAAACTAATACATAGGAAATAGCAAAAGAGATAAACGGGGTCTCACAGAAACGATAACATTCGAACGTATCAGAGGCACGTTGGATTTCGAACGTTAAAACAAACGTTAGAACAACTTATTTTTATTTTTTGGGGAAATGAAAAAATTACTAGAAAAGTATTCAAAACTATATTATTAAATAAAAAACATACAATTAAGTAATTAATCACAATATTTGAAACAATCAAATATAATACGCAATAAAAAAAAGTATTTCTTCATCGTCGCGTGCATCCTCGTCTGCATGCATCCAACTCTACATGCATAAAAAAAAATTCAACTCTACCTTCATCCTTATCTTCTTACATCAGAAATTGTAATCAATATAACACTTAAATAATTGACAAAAATAATCATTAAAAAAATCAACTGAATGAAAATTTTAAATAACTTACCTATACATCTACTCGATGTCGTTTTCGGTGAAGGTAATCCAATATCAACATAAGAAATGCTAAAGTCTCAGAATAGGCTGATGCAACTTAAAGATTATATGTAACATGTTTACACCAATCAAACGTACTGTGATCTATCGAGCACGTTCAAAAAGTTTTTTTGTGTTAGGAAAATTAGAAATTTTACATTTTGCATGACAAATCTAAATAAAAAGGTGTTGGGCTTCAAATGGACTTATGACACTGTAACAATATTACATCCACAGGTAACCAATGGAGAGAATCAATAAAACTAATACATCATTTTTCAAACCAACATCTTTTATTGTATGGAAAGAAATAGAGAGCAATACTCTAGATAGTATAGGCGGGCATCTGAAAACCTTTTAGTCATACATCAAACCTACAAAGCAATTCTTTACGTGTTCTAGTTTGGAAGGAAATAACTGGTTTTTAGGTTGGACGTGTGGCCAAAAAGTTTTTAGAAGTCAAGCCCTACTAACCAGATTATTGCTTTTTATTTTTTTTTCTAAAACTTTTTTTTTCCTCCTAAACATGCATTCAACACCCCTAAACATATATGAGACTAACCATAAGCATTTAAATTCTTCCACAAATCTAAATCACAACAACCAAAATTATTACCTAAAAAACTAAGAAATTCACCAATAAAGATGATAAATCTTAACTTCAAAACATAAAGAAGCTTTGAGTATATTCCTACACGAATAAGATAACAAACGTAAGATTTGTGTAGAAAAAAAGTTCTTGTTCAAACAACATTTTTTTTATTCCTCAGTTCATATATCGAATGGATTTAATGATATTCGTTGGAACATCATAAATGTTCAAACATGTATTTACTTTCCGTCCGAATGTTTTTGACGTCAACCGTTGTAACAGAAAAAAACGGTTACGAACGTTCCAATTTTTATAATGATACCTTAAGTATCGAACGTAAATTTTTTTAGGGTTGTTCTAATGTTTTGTTGCATTTTTGAACGCATTTAAATTTTCCATTGAAACTCGTTCGAACATTACCGTCAACTGTTCGTTCTAAAGAGTTTGAACGGTAAGTTGATTTTGGGACGAAACACGATTTCCGTCCCAATAAAGGGTTTGTTGGGATGGTCAGGGCAACAGACGGTTTCATCCAAAAAAACGTTTTGGGATGGAATTCGGATTTTTTGGGATGGAAACATTCGTCCCAAAAGGCCGAATTTGTTGTAGTGATAAGACCCAGATCATGAGGCGAACCGCACGTGGGCTTAGTATCCGAATAGTAAAATGAAACTGAATCTCAATTCGAAACTGAATCTTAAACTTAGACATGTTCCCAAACATAGTCATCATGGTTGCCACTACAAGAAATAACATTTTAGGTGACAAAAATATGGGTGTCAAACCATATTTTGTCACCTAAAGTAGTCTTTCCCTGTCAAAATATTAATTTCGTCACCAAATATCATCCAGGAACCACAATACCGTCCGGACCACTCAAAACCGCGTTCGGACGTATTTCGGGAGTGACGACATACACCCGTCGCAAATAAGTGATTGTAAAAATCGTCACAAAAAAATAAACATCGTCCGGACCCCCAAATACACCATCCAAACTCTATGTTGGGCGACAAATTGCAAATCGTCCTAACTGAGTGACAAATAGAATCGTCACAATTTTTCCAACACCGTCAGGACACCACAAAAAGGCCGTCCGGATGGTTAATAGATTCTTTTACCCAAACTTCCGGACTCATCTTATCTCTTCTTGACTCTCCACGTGAACCACAAAACTTTAAGACTTTTCTCCTCTTTGCTCTTCACGTGATCTACAAAATTCTAGACTCTTCTCACCTTTTGCACTTCACTTATCTTCTTTTTTATTTCACTTATCTAATTTCACTTCACTTACCAAATAACTACCTTAACTTATCACACACATATGTAATTCAGTCCCACAACTTATCAACTTATCAACATGATAACCTATCTCAAAATAATTACTCTAGCCTATCTCTAAGATAGTCACAACAACCTATTATCTTAAAAGTTCTCTAGCTTATCACTATGATAAGCACACTTACTTATCAATTAAATTCTCTTCAAGCTATCCTATATATTTAGTAGCTTATCATATGATAATTCAAGACTAATGCTAATTAAGGCTACATAATGATGATCAATGCTATCTATTAAAAGACACAAAAATATTTAAATGCTTACATGAATTTCATGATTTCTACTTAGATCTTTTCGGCCATAATATATCAATCTCTCTTCATAATTTAATTTCATGGATTATGGAATATACTAAGCAAATGAAAAATATAAATCCATAAAAGAAACTTACCTAGCAAGTTTCGGCTCTTGGAAAAATAGAATTTAAACTTGCACTAAAACTTCCACAATGAGAAAGAAATTATTCAAAGACAATTCTTGAAATAAAATTTCATAATAAGTTAATGTACCATAAACATTAAGCTTAGGTCATACATTGGCCAAAAATATGGCCCCATAATTTAAATTAAAACTAATACATAATAAATAGCAAAAGAGATAAACGGGGTCTCACATCCTCCCCTCCTTATAAAAATTCCGACCCTGGAATTTCTTTACCACCAATAGTTTTGTCCTGATTGCGAGGGTGCAGGACCATATGGGTAGGGGCGAACATTCGTGCTTGCTCACTACTAATTTCTCCCTGATAAATGTGATCTGGGGAATTACTCCCCGTCCAAGATTGTGATCTAGTTCCTTGGTTCGGTTCCTCTAAACTAGGGTCATGGATTACGTTTTCGGGTGGTCCACGATACCTAGGTCTAGATTCAACTTCTTGTGAGGAAAGATATGTCTCAGATGTGGCATCCTGAGCTCTAACTATCCTACGATGTCTCCTTTCAGAACATCGCCTAAGGATACACTCATGCCTTGGGTTATTTCGCCTAGGCTCTTCCTGATGTTGTTCTCTTGCTTCATTAGGCACTGGATCCTCTTCCATAGGGTCCTCTTCCGGATCCTCCTCTAAATCTCCTGGTATAATGGTTCTCAAGGGAATAGCATTTATTGGCGACTCCGGCCAATAAAGGTTTTCCAGGTACCCAGAATAATCTGGGGTTAGGGGTTGCCTCCACCTGGAGGGTCCAGGCTGGTGTTCTGCCGGAGGTGGCGGGGGCTGGTATGTCCCCACCATACCTTCTTGCCAATAGGGTAAATGGGGCCGATATGTTCTCCTCGTGTCTTCTCTATCAGTCTCATGTGGTGCATGAGTCAAAGCCACATGGCTTCCCGACAGTCTTGTCGAAGCCTGAGATCTAGGGTTGACTCGGAACAAATTGCGGTACTCACGTGCCGTCATCCTTCTCTGAGAAGGGGTGGCCGACTGCTGGGAACGTGGGGGTCGGCTACTCGGTGACATCTGACATCTCAATACAATAGTCAGTCATGTGCATGTATAAAAATATCGACATGTATCACAAAGAATTAACATTCTTTATGCAAAGGACATCAATCATATAAATAGCAGACAATGCACAATCAATCCATATCAATCTATTCAAGAAAAGGAAGCAAATACTCTAATTTCAATCTCCTCTCAACTGGAGGTACTTTTCAAACATTTCGCTCTCTAATTCCCATGATGCCTCCTCTACCCCATGGTTTCTCCATAGAACCTTTACAAGCGGTATTACCTTCGTCCGCAATTGTTGCTCCTTTCTATCGAGAATCCTCACTGGTTCTTCTACATAGGTAAGGTTCTCTTTGATCTGCAAAGGTTCATATTCTAATACATGAGTAGGGTCAGATACATACTTGCGTAGGAGCGACACATGGAATATATCGTGGACTCCTGCAATGGATGGCGGTAATGCCAATCTATACGCCACCGGTCCAATGCTCTCCAGGATCTCGAAAGGTCCTATAAATCTGGGTTGAAGCTTTCCATTCTTTCCAAATCGCGCTACCCCCTTAGTTGGAGAAATCTTTAAAAACACTTTAATTCCTTCTTCAAAAGTCAACTCCCTTCTTCGATTGTCTGCATAGCTTTTCTGTCGACTTTGGGCCGTAATAAGTCTTTCTTTGATCACTTGGATCTTCTCCTTTGTCTGCAAGATTATCTCCGGACCCAATAGTCTTCCTTCCCCTACTTCATCCCAATACAATGGCGACCTACACTTCCGCCATATAAGGCTTCGTATGGTGTCATGCCAATACTCGATTGGAAGCTGTTATTATATGCGAACTCTGCTAATGGCAGATATTGAGCCCAACTGCCTTTGAAATCAATTACGCATGCTCGAAGCATATCTTCCAAAATTTGAATGGTTCGCTCAGATTGCCCATCCGTCTGCGGGTGGAAAGCGATACTGAAGTTCAACTTAGTGCCCAAGGACTCATGCAATCTTTTCCAAAATCTTGAAGTAAATCTTGGATCCTTGTCTGATACTATACTCTTAGGTATACCATGAAGTCTCAAAATTTCTTGGAGGTAAACTTCAGCTAGCTTCTCTGGGGTATACTTCACCCTAATGGGCAAAAAGTGGGCTGACTTGGTCAATCGGTCCACAACTACCCATATAGCATCGTAGCCAGCTGTCATTCGTGGTAGCCCCACAACAAAATCCATAGCTATTCCTTCCCACTTCCACTCCGGAATCTCTAGAGGCTTCAATGTCCCTGCTGGCCTCTGGTGCTCTGCCTTCACTCTCTGACAGGTTAGACATCGAGCAACATACTCTGCAATCTCCCGCTTCATGTTCGGCCACCAATAGTGTTTCTTGATGTCCCGATACATCTTAATTGAGGTATTTAATTTTCGAACCAACTAATTTTGACGATTTTGCATTTATATTTTGGTCCAAAACACTTTCATTACTCTAATTGCTTCATTTTCTTTTTTTATTGGGGTATCAAATGTTTAAACTAATTTATTTGGACGCTTTTTAACTTTTATTTCGGTCTAAAACACTTCTATTAGTCTATATGCTTCATTTTCATCGTACTTATGGTATCTAATCTACAGAGAAGCAAATTTTGACGATTTTGAATTTATTTTTTGTTTTAAATATCTTCCATTGATCTATTTGCCCAATTATTTCAGCACGAAGGTATCTAAAAATTCAGACAAATTAGTGTGGACGATTTGGCAATTATATTTTGTTTTAAAATTCTACCATTAGTCTGATTCTTTATTTTTCTTCGTCCTCAAGGAACCTCATCATCAAACAAACTGATTTTTACGATTTTGAATTTTTATTTCTTTCTAAAATTCCTCCAACAATCTAATTGCTTAGTTTTCTTCACCAGTAGGGTTTCTAATTTTCAAACGAATTAATTATGACGATTTTAGGTTTATATTTTGATCTGAAACTCTTCCGTTTATCTATTTTCTTAATTTTCTTCATCACTTTGGTATACAATTTTCAAACTAACCAATATGGACTATAAGACATTTATATTTCGGTCTAAACTCTTCATTTTATCTATTTGCATCTTCTTCATTATCGTTAAGGTATCTAATTATAGAATAATTTATTTTGGACGTTTTTTTATTTATCTGTAGGTGTATAACTCTTCTATCGATATATTTGCTTGAATTTTTTCATCATTATTATGGTATCCAACTTTCAAACTAATTAATATGTACTATTTGACATTAGATTTACGTCTAAAACTCTACCAGTGATATATTTTCTTCTTTTTCATTATCGTTAAGATATCTAATTATAAAACAAATTAATTTGGACGATTTATCATTCTTCTGTTGGTCCATAACTCTTTTATCGATATATTTTTTTGATTTTCAGCTTCATTAAGGTATCTAATTTTCAAACAAACTAATTTTACCGATTTTTATTTATATTTTGGTCTCAAACTCTTACATTGATCAATTTTCATCATTTTTTTCGTCTCTATTTTTTTAATTTTTAAACTAATTTATATGGTGCATTTATATTTCCGATTCATTTTCTTTATCATTCAGGTATTTAATTTTCGAACCAACTAATTTTGACGATTTTGCATTTATATTTTGGTCCAAAACACTTTCATTACACTAATTGCTTCATTTTCTTTTTTATTAGGGTATCAAATGTTTAAACTAATTTATTTGGACGCTTTTTAACTTTTATTTCGGTCTAAAACACTTCTATTAGTCTATATGCTTCATTTTCATCGTACTTATGGTATCTAATCTACAGAGAAGCAAATTTTGACGATTTTGAATTTATATTTTGTTTTAAATATCTTCCATTGATCTATTTGCCCAATTTTTTCAGCACGAAGGTATCTAAAAATTCAGACAAATTAGTGTGGACGATTTGGCAATTATATTTTGTTATAAAATTCTACCATTAGTCTGATGCTTTATTTTTCTTCGTCCTCAAGGAACCTCATCATCAAACAAACTGGTTTTTACGATTTTGAATTTTTATTTCTTTCTAAAATTCCTCCAACAATCTAATTGCTTAGTTTTCTTCACCAGTAGGGTTTCTAATTTTCAAACGAATTAATTATGACGATTTTACGTTTATATTTTGATCTGAAACTCTTCCGTTTATCTATTTTCTTAATTTTCTTCATCACTTTGGTATACAATTTTCAAACTAACCAATATGGACTAAATGACATTTATATTTCGGTCTAAACTCTTCATTTTATCTATTTGCATCTTCTTCATTATCGTTAAGGTATCTAATTATAGAATAATTTATTTTGGACGTTTTTTTATTTATCTGTAGGTGTATAACTCTTCTATCGATATATTTGCTTAAATTTTTTCATCATTATTATGGTATCCAACTTTCAAACTAATTAATATGTACTATTTGACCTTAGATTTACGTCTAAAACTCTACCACTGATATATTTTCTTCTTTTTCCTTATCGTTAAGATATCTAATTATAAAACAAATTAATTTGGACGATTTATCATTCTTCTGTTGGTCCATAACTCTTTTATCGATATATTTTTTGATTTTCAGCTTCATTAAGGTATCTAATTTTCAAACAAACTAATTTTACCGATTTTTATTTATATTTTGGTCTTAAACTCTTAGATTGTTCAATTTTCTTCATTTTTTTCGTCACTATTTTTGTAATTTTTAAACTAATTAATATGGAGCATTTATATTTCCGATTCATTTTCTTTATCATTGAGATATTTAAATTTCGAACCAACTAATTTTGACGATTTTGCATTTATATTTTGGTCCAAAACACTTTCATTACACTAATTGCTTCATTTTCTTTGTTATTAGGGTATCAAAATTTTAAACTAATTTATTTGGATGCTTTTTAACTTTTATTTAGGTCTAAAACACTTCTATTAGTCTATCTGCTTCATTTTCATCGTACTTATGGTATCTAATCTACAGAGAAGAAAATTTTGACTATTTTGAATTTATTTTTTTTAAATATCTTCCATTGATCTATTTGCCCAATTTTTTCAGCACGAAGCTATCTAAAAATTCAGACAAATTAGTGTGGACGATTTGGCAATTATATTTTGTTTTAAAATTCTACCATTAGTCTGATCCTTATTTTTCTTCGTCCTCAAGGAACCTCATCATCAAACAAACTGATTTTTACGATTTTGAATTTTTATTTCTTTCTAAAATTCCTCCAACAATCTAATTGCTTAGTTTTCTTCACCAATAGGGTTTCTAATTTTCAAACGAAATAATTCTGACGATTTTACGTTTATATTTTGATCTGAAACTCTTCCGTTGATCTATTTTCTTAATTTTCTTCATCACTTTGGTATACAATTTTCAAACTAACCAATATGGACTATTTGGCATTTATATTTTGATATAACCCCTTCATTTTATCTATTTGCATCTTCTTCATTATCGTTAAGGTATCTAATTATAGAATAATTTATTTTGGACGTTTTTTTATTTATCTGTAGGTGTATAACTCTTCTATCGATATATTTGCTTGAATTTTTTCATCATTATTATGGTATCCAACTTTCAAACTAATTAATATGTACTATTTGACATTAGATTTACGTCTAAAACTCTACCACTGATATATTTTCTTCTTTTTCCTTATCGTTAAGATATCTATTAATAAAACAAATTAATTTGGACGATTTATCATTCTTCTGTTGGTCCATAATTCTTTTATCGATATATTTTTTTGATTTTCAGCTTCATTAAGGTATCTAATTTTCAAACAAACTAATTTTACCGATTTTTATTTATATTTTGGTCTCAAACTCTTACATTGATCAATTTTCATCATTTTTTTCGTCTCTATTTTTTTAATTTTTAAACTAATTTATATGGTGCATTTATATTTCCGATTCATTTTCTTTATCATTCAGGTATTTAATTTTCGAACCAACTAATTTTGACGATTTTGCATTTATATTTTGGTCCAAAACACTTTCATTACTCTAATTGCTTCATTTTCTTTGTTATTAGGGTATCAAATGTTTAAACTAATTTATTTGGACGCTTTTTAACTTTTATTTAGGTCTAAAACACTTCTATTAGTCTATCTGCTTCATTTTCATCGTACTTATGGTATCTAATCTACAGAGAAGCAAATTTTGACTATTTTGAATTTATTTTTTTTAAATATCTTCCATTGATCTATTTGCCCAATTTTTTCAGCACGAAGGTATCTAAAAATTCAGACAAATTAGTGTGGACGATTTGGCAATTATATTTTGTTTTAAAATTCTACCATTAGTCTGATCCTTATTTTTCTTCGTCCTCAAGGAACCTCATCATCAAACAAACTGATTTTTACGATTTTGAATTTTTATTTCTTTCTAAAATTCCTCCAACAATCTAATTGCTTAGTTTTCTTCACCAGTAGGGTTTCTAATTTTCAAACGAATTAATTCTGACGATTTTACGTTTATATTTTGATCTGAAACTCTTCCGTTGATCTATTTTCTTAATTTTCTTCATCACTTTGGTATACAATTTTCAAACTAACCAATATGGACTATTTGGCATTTATATTTTGGTCCAAACACTTCATTTTATCTATTTGCATCTTCTTCATTATCGTTAAGGTATCTAATTATAGAATAATTTATTTTGGACGTTTTTTTATTTATCTGTAGGTGTATAACTCTTCTATCGATATATTTGCTTGAATTTTTTTCATCATTATTATGGTATCCAACTTTCAAACTAATTAATATGTACTATTTGACATTAGATTTACGTCTAAAACTCTACCACTGATATATTTTCTTCTTTTTCCTTATCGTTAAGATATCTAATTATAAAACAAATTAATTTGGACGATTTATCATTCTTCTGTTGGTCCATAACTCTTTTATCGATATTTTTTTTTTATTTTCAGCTTCATTAAGGTATCTAATTTTCAAACAAACTAATTTTACCGATTTTTATTTATATTTTGGTCTTAAACTCTTGCATTGATCAATTTTCTTCATTTTTTCGTCACTATTTTTGTAATTTTTAAACTAATTAATATGGTGCATTTATATTTCCGATTCATTTTCTTTATCATTGAGGTATTTAATTTTCGAACCAACTAATTCTGACGATTTTGCATTTATATTTTGGTCCAAAACACTTTCATTACTCTAATTGCTTCATTTTCTTTGTTATTAGGGTATCAAATGTTCAAACTAATTTATTTGGACGCTTTTTAACTTTTATTTCGGTCTAAAACACTTCTATTAGTCTATCTGCTTTATTTTCATCGTACTTATGGTATCTAATCTACAGAGAAGCAAATTTTGACGATTTTTGAATTTATTTTTTGTTTTAAATATCTTCCATTGATCTATTTGCCCAATTTTTTCAGCGCGAAGGTATCTAAAAATTCAGACAAATTAGTGTGGACGATTTGGCAATTATATTTTGTTTTAAAATTCTACCATTAGTCTGATTTTTTATTTTTCTTCGTCCTCAAGGAACCTCATCATCAAACAAACTGATTTTTACGATTTTGAATTTTTATTTCTTTCTAAAATTCCTCCAATAATCTAATTGCTTAGTTTTCTTCACCAGTAGGCTTTCTAATTTTCAAACGAATTAATTCTGACGATTTTACGTTTATATTTTGATCTTAAAAAAGTCTTCCGTTGATCTATTTTCTTAATTTTCTTCATCACTTTGGTATACAATTTTCAAACTAACCAATACGGACTATATAGCATTTATATTTTGGTCTAAACTCTTCATTTTATCTATTTGCATCCTCTTCATTATCGTTAAGGTATCTAATTATAGAATAATTTATTTTGGACGTTTTTTTATTTATCTGTAGGTGTACAACTCTTCTATGGATATATTTGCTTGAATTTTTTCATCATTATTATGGTATCCAACTTTCAAACTAATTAATATGTACTATTTGACATTAGATTTACGTCTAAAACTCTACCACTGATATATTTTCTTCTTTTTCCTTATCGTTAAGATTTCTAATTATAAAACAAATTAATTTGGACGATTTATCATTCTTCTGTTGGTCCTCAACTCTTTTATCGATATATTTTTTGATTTTCAGCTACATTAAGGTATCTAATTTTCAAACAAACTAATTTTACCGAATTTTATTTATATTTTGATCTTAAACTCTTGCATTGATCAATTTTCTTCATTTTTTCGTCACTATTTTTGTAATTTTTAAACTAATTAATATGGTGCATTTATATTTCCGATTCATTTTCTTTATCATTGAGGTATTTAATTTTCGAACCAACTAATTCTGACGATTTTGCATTTATATTTTGGTCCAAAACACTTTCATTACTCTAATTGCTTCATTTTCTTTGTTATTAGGGTATCAAATGTTCAAACTAATTTATTTGGACGCTTTTTAACTTTTATTTCGGTCTAAAACACTTCTATTAGTCTATCTGCTTTATTTTCATCGTACTTATGGTATCTAATCTACAGAGAAGCAAATTTTGACGATTTTTGAATTTATTTTTTGTTTTAAATATCTTCCATTGATCTATTTGCCCAATTTTTTCAGCGCGAAGGTATCTAAAAATTCAGACAAATTAGTGTGGACGATTTGGCAATTATATTTTGTTTTAAAATTCTACCATTAGTCTGATTTTTTATTTTTCTTCGTCCTCAAGGAACCTCATCATCAAACAAACAGATTTTTACGATTTTGAATTTTTATTTCTTTCTAAAATTCCTCCAATAATCTAATTGCTTAGTTTTCTTCACCAGTAGGCTTTCTAATTTTCAAACGAATTAATTCTGACAATTTTACGTTTATATTTTGATCTTAAAAAAGTCTTCCGTTGATCTATTTTCTTAATTTTCTTCATCACTTTGGTATACAATTTTCAAACTAACCAATACGGACTATATAGCATTTATATTTTGGTCTAAACTCTTCATTTTATCTATTTGCATCTTCTTCATTATCGTTAAGGTATCTAATTATAGAATAATTTATTTTGGACGTTTTTTTATTTATCTGTAGGTGTACAACTCTTCTATGGATATATTTGCTTGAATTTTTTCATCATTATTATGGTATCCAACTTTCAAACGAATTAATATGTACTATTTGACCATAGATTTACGTCTAAAACTCTACCACTGATATATTTTCTTCTTTTTCCTTATCGTTAAGATATCTAATTATAAAACAAATTAATTTGGACGATTTATCATTCTTCTGTTGGTCCATAACTATTTTATCGATATATTTTTTGATTTTCAGCTTCATTAAGGTATCTAATTTTCAAACAAACTAATTTTACCGATTTTTATTTATATTTTGGTCTTAAACTCTTACATTGATCAATTTTCTTCATTTTTTTTCACTATTTTTGTAATTTTTAAACTAATTAATATGGTGCATTTATATTTCCGATTCATTTTCTTTATCATTGAGGTATTTAATTTTCGAACCAACTAATTTTGACGATTTTGCATTTATATTGTGGTCCAAAACACTTTCATTACTCTAATTGCTTCATTTTCTTTGTTATTAGGGTTTCAAATGTTTAAACTAATTTATTTGGACGCTTTTTAAATTTTATTTAGGTCTAAAACACTTATATTAGTCTATCTGCTTCATTTTCATCGTACTTATGGTATCTAATCTACAGAGAAGCAAATTTTGACTATTTTGAATTTATTTTTTGTTTTAAATATCTTCCATTGATCTATTTGCCCAATTTTTTCAGCACGAAGGTATCTAAAAATTCAGACAAATTAGTGTGGACGATTTGGCAATTATATTTTGTTATAAAATTCTACCATTAGTCTGATCCATATTTTTCTTCGTCCTCAAGGAACCTCATCATCAAACAAACTGATTTTTAGATTTTGAATTTTTATTTCTTTCTAAAATTCCTCCAACAATCCAATTGCTTAGTTTTCTTCACCAGTAGGGTTTCTAATTTTCAAACGAATCAATTCTGACGATTTTACGTTTATATTTTGATCTGAAACTCTTCCGTTGATCTATTTTCTTAATTTTCTTCATCACTTTGGTATACAATTTTCAAACTAACCAATATGGACTATATGGCAGTTATATTTTGGTCTAAACTCTTCATTTTATCTATTTGCATCTTCTTCATTATCGTTAAGGTATAAAATTATAGAATAATTTATTTTGGACGTTTTTTTATTTATCTTTAGGTGTATAACTCTTCTATCGATATATTTGCTTGAATTTTTTCATCATTATTATGGTATCCAACTTTCAAACTAATTAATATGTACTATTTGACCTTAGATTTACGTCTAAAACTCTACCACTGATATATTTTCTTCTTTTTCCTTATCGTTAAGATATCTAATTATAAAACAAATTAATTTGGCCGATTTATCATTCTTCTGTAGGTCCATAACTCTTTTATCGATATCTTTTTTTGATTTTCAGCTTCATTAAGGTATCTAATTTTCAAACAAACTAATTTTACCGACTTTTATTTATATTTTGTTCTTAAACTCTTACATTGATCAATTTGCTTCATTTTTTGTTACTATTTTTGTAATTTTTAAACTAATTAATATGGTGCATTTATATTTCCGATTCATTTTCTTTATCATTGAGGTATTTAATTTTCGAACCAACTAATTTTGACGATTTTGCATTTATATTTTGGTCCAAAACACTTTCATTACTCTAATTGCTTCATTTTATTTGTTATTAGGGTATCAAATGTTTAAACTAATTTATTTGGACGCTTTTTAACTTTTATTTAGGTCTAAAACACTTCTATTAGTCTATCTGCTTCATTTTCATCTTACTTATGGTATCTAATCTACAGAGAAGCCAATTTTGACGATTTTGAATTTATTTTTTGTTTTAAATCTCTTCCATTGATGTATTTGCCTAATTTTTTCAGCACGAAGGTATCTAAAAATTCAGACAAATTAGTGTGGACGATTTGGCAATTATATTTTGTTTTAAAATTCTACCATTAGTCTGATCCTTATTTTTCTTCGTCCTCAAGGAACCACATCATCAAACAAACTGATTTTTACGATTTTGAATTTTTATTTCTTTCTAAAATTCCTCCAACAATCTAATTGCTTAGTTTTCTTCACCAGTAGGGTTTCTAATTTTCAACCGAATTAATTCTGACGATTTTACGTTTATATTTTGATCTGAAACTCTTCCGTTGATCTATTTTCTTAATTTTCTTCATCACTTTGGTATACAATTTTCAAACTAACCAATATGGACTATTTGGCATTTATATTTTGGTCTAAACTCTTCATTTTATCTATTTGCATCTTCTTCATTATCGTTAAGGTATCTAATTATAGAATAATTTATTTTGGACGTTTTTTTATTTATCTGTAGGTGTATAACTCTTCTATCGATATATTTGCTTGAATTTTTTCATCATTATTATGGTATCCAACTTTCAAACTAATTAATATGTACTATTTGACATTAGATTTACGTCTAAAACTCTACCAGTGATATATTTTCTTCTTTTTCATTATCGTTAAGATATCTAATTATAAAACAAATTAATTTGGACGATTTATCATTCTTCTGTTGGTCCATAACTCTTTTATCGATATATTTTTTTGATTTTCAGCTTCATTAAGGTATCTAATTTTCAAACAAACTAATTTTACCGATTTTTATTTATATTTTGGTCTTAAACTCTTACATTGATCAATTTTCTTCATTTTTTTCGTCACTATTTTTGTAATTTTTAAACTAATTAATATGGTGCATTTATATTTCCAATACATTTTCTTTATCATTGAGGTATTTAATTTTCGAACCAACTAATTTTGACGATTTTGCAGTTATATTTTTGTCCAAAACACTATCATTACTCTAATTGCTTCATTTTCTTTGTTATTAGGGTATGAAATGTTTAAACTTATTTATTTGGACGCTTTTTAACTTTTATTTAGGTTTAAAACACTTCTATTAGTCTATCTGCTTCATTTTCATCGTACTTATGGTATCTAATCTACACAGAAGCCAATTTTGACGATTTTGAATTTATTTTTTGTTTTAAATCTCTTCCATTGATCTATTTGCCCAATTTTTTCAGCACGAAGGTATCTAAAAATTCAGACAAATTAGTGTGGACGATTTGGCAATTATATTTTGTTTTAAAATTCTACCATTAGTCTGATCCTTATTTTTCTTCGTCCTCAAGGAACCTCATCATCAAACAAACTGATTTTTACGATTTTGAATTTTTATTTCTCTCTAAAATTCCTCCAACAATCTAATTGCTTAGTTTTCTTCACCAGTAGGGTTTCTAATTTTCAAACGAATTAATTCTGACGATTTTACGTTTATATTTTGATCTGAAACTCTTCCGTTGATCTATTTTCTTAATTTTCTTCATCACTTTGGTATACAATTTTCAAACTAACCAATATGGACTATTTGGCATTTATATTTTGGTCTAAACTCTTCATTTTATCTATTTGTATCTTCTTCATTATCGTTAAGGTATCTAATTATAGAATAATTTATTTTGGACGTTTTTTTATTTATCTGTAGGTGTATAACTCTTCTATGGATATATTTGCTTGAATTTTTTCATCATTATTATGGTATCCAACTTTCAAACGAATTAATATGTACTATTTGACCATAGATTTACGTCTAAAACTCTACCACTGATATATTTTCTTCTTTTTCCTTATCGTTAAGATATCTAATTATAAAACAAATTAATTTGGACGATTTATCATTCTTCTGTTGGTCCATAACTTTTTTATCGATATATTTTTTGATTTTCAGCTTCATTAAGGTATCTAATTTTCAAACAAACTAATTTTACCGATTTTTATTTATATTTTGGTCTTAAACTCTTACATTGATCAATTTTCTTCATTTTTTTTCACTATTTTTGTAATTTTTAAACTAATTAATATGGTGCATTTATATTTCCGATTCATTTTCTTTATCATTGAGGTATTTAATTTTCGAACCAACTAATTTTGACGATTTTGCATTTATATTGTGGTCCAAAACACTTTCATTACTCTAATTGCTTCATTTTCTTTGTTATTAGGGTTTCAAATGTTTAAACTAATTTATTTGGACGCTTTTTAAATTTTATTTAGGTCTAAAACACTTATATTAGTCTATCTGCTTCATTTTCATCGTACTTATGGTATCTAATCTACAGAGAAGCAAATTTTGACTATTTTGAATTTATTTTTTGTTTTAAATATCTTCCATTGATCTATTTGCCCAATTTTTTCAGCACGAAGGTATCTAAAAATTCAGACAAATTAGTGTGGACGATTTGGCAATTATATTTTGTTATAAAATTCTACCATTAGTCTGATCCATATTTTTCTTCGTCCTCAAGGAACCTCATCATCAAACAAACTGATTTTTAGATTTTGAATTTTTATTTCTTTCTAAAATTCCTCCAACAATCCAATTGCTTAGTTTTCTTCACCAGTAGGGTTTCTAATTTTCAAACGAATCAATTCTGACGATTTTACGTTTATATTTTGATCTGAAACTCTTCCGTTGATCTATTTTCTTAATTTTCTTCATCACTTTGGTATACAATTTTCAAACTAACCAATATGGACTATATGGCAGTTATATTTTGGTCTAAACTCTTCATTTTATCTATTTGCATCTTCTTCATTATCGTTAAGGTATAAAATTATAGAATAATTTATTTTGGACGTTTTTTTATTTATCTTTAGGTGTATAACTCTTCTATCGATATATTTGCTTGAATTTTTTCATCATTATTATGGTATCCAACTTTCAAACTAATTAATATGTACTATTTGACCTTAGATTTACGTCTAAAACTCTACCACTGATATATTTTCTTCTTTTTCCTTATCGTTAAGATATCTAATTATAAAACAAATTAATTTGGCCGATTTATCATTCTTCTGTAGGTCCATAACTCTTTTATCGATATCTTTTTTTGATTTTCAGCTTCATTAAGGTATCTAATTTTCAAACAAACTAATTTTACCGACTTTTATTTATATTTTGTTCTTAAACTCTTACATTGATCAATTTGCTTCATTTTTTGTTACTATTTTTGTAATTTTTAAACTAATTAATATGGTGCATTTATATTTCCGATTCATTTTCTTTATCATTGAGGTATTTAATTTTCGAACCAACTAATTTTGACGATTTTGCATTTATATTTTGGTCCAAAACACTTTCATTACTCTAATTGCTTCATTTTATTTGTTATTAGGGTATCAAATGTTTAAACTAATTTATTTGGACGCTTTTTAACTTTTATTTAGGTCTAAAACACTTCTATTAGTCTATCTGCTTCATTTTCATCTTACTTATGGTATCTAATCTACAGAGAAGCCAATTTTGACGATTTTGAATTTATTTTTTGTTTTAAATCTCTTCCATTGATGTATTTGCCTAATTTTTTCAGCACGAAGGTATCTAAAAATTCAGACAAATTAGTGTGGACGATTTGGCAATTATATTTTGTTTTAAAATTCTACCATTAGTCTGATCCTTATTTTTCTTCGTCCTCAAGGAACCACATCATCAAACAAACTGATTTTTACGATTTTGAATTTTTATTTCTTTCTAAAATTCCTCCAACAATCTAATTGCTTAGTTTTCTTCACCAGTAGGGTTTCTAATTTTCAACCGAATTAATTCTGACGATTTTACGTTTATATTTTGATCTGAAACTCTTCCGTTGATCTATTTTCTTAATTTTCTTCATCACTTTGGTATACAATTTTCAAACTAACCAATATGGACTATTTGGCATTTATATTTTGGTCTAAACTCTTCATTTTATCTATTTGCATCTTCTTCATTATCGTTAAGGTATCTAATTATAGAATAATTTATTTTGGACGTTTTTTTATTTATCTGTAGGTGTATAACTCTTCTATCGATATATTTGCTTGAATTTTTTCATCATTATTATGGTATCCAACTTTCAAACTAATTAATATGTACTATTTGACATTAGATTTACGTCTAAAACTCTACCAGTGATATATTTTCTTCTTTTTCATTATCGTTAAGATATCTAATTATAAAACAAATTAATTTGGACGATTTATCATTCTTCTGTTGGTCCATAACTCTTTTATCGATATATTTTTTTGATTTTCAGCTTCATTAAGGTATCTAATTTTCAAACAAACTAATTTTACCGATTTTTATTTATATTTTGGTCTTAAACTCTTACATTGATCAATTTTCTTCATTTTTTTCGTCACTATTTTTGTAATTTTTAAACTAATTAATATGGTGCATTTATATTTCCAATACATTTTCTTTATCATTGAGGTATTTAATTTTCGAACCAACTAATTTTGACGATTTTGCAGTTATATTTTTGTCCAAAACACTATCATTACTCTAATTGCTTCATTTTCTTTGTTATTAGGGTATGAAATGTTTAAACTTATTTATTTGGACGCTTTTTAACTTTTATTTAGGTTTAAAACACTTCTATTAGTCTATCTGCTTCATTTTCATCGTACTTATGGTATCTAATCTACACAGAAGCCAATTTTGACGATTTTGAATTTATTTTTTGTTTTAAATCTCTTCCATTGATCTATTTGCCAAATTTTTTCAGCACGAAGGTATCTAAAAATTCAGACAAATTAGTGTGGACGATTTGGCAATTATATTTTGTTTTAAAATTCTACCATTAGTCTGATCCTTATTTTTCTTCGTCCTCAAGGAACCTCATCATCAAACAAACTGATTTTTACGATTTTGAATTTTTATTTCTCTCTAAAATTCCTCCAACAATCTAATTGCTTAGTTTTCTTCACCAGTAGGGTTTCTAATTTTCAAACGAATTAATTCTGACGATTTTACGTTTATATTTTGATCTGAAACTCTTCCGTTGATCTATTTTCTTAATTTTCTTCATCACTTTGGTATACAATTTTCAAACTAACCAATATGGACTATTTGGCATTTATATTTTGGTCTAAACTCTTCATTTTATCTATTTGTATCTTCTTCATTATCGTTAAGGTATCTAATTATAGAATAATTTATTTTGGACGTTTTTTTATTTATCTGTAGGTGTATAACTCTTCTATGGATATATTTGCTTGAATTTTTTCATCATTATTATGGTATCCAACTTTCAAACGAATTAATATGTACTATTTGACCATAGATTTACGTCTAAAACTCTACCACTGATATATTTTCTTCTTTTTCCTTATCGTTAAGATATCTAATTATAAAACAAATTAATTTGGCCGATTTATCATTCTTCTGTACGTCCATAACTCTTTTATCGATATCTTTTTTTGATTTTCAACTTCATTGAGGTATCTAATTTTCAAACAAACTAATTTTACCGACTTTTATTTATATTTTGTTCTTAAACTCTTACATTGATCAATTTGCTTCATTTTTTGTTACTAGTTTTGTAATTTTTAAACTAATTAATATGGTGCATTTATATTTCCGATTCATTTTCTTTATCATTGAGGTATTTAATTTTCGAACCAACTAATTTTGACGATTTTTGCATTTATATTTTGGTCCAAAACACTTTCATTACTCTAATTGCTTCATTTTCTTTGTTATTAGGGTATCAAATGTTTAAACTAATTTATTTGGACGCTTTCTAACTTTTATTTAGGTCTAAAACACTTCTATTAGTCTATCTGCTTCATTTTCATCTTACTTATGGTATCTAATCTACACAGAAGCCAATTTTGACGATTTTGAATTTATTTTTTGTTTTAAATCTCTTCCATTGATCTATTTGCCAAATTTTTTCAGCACTAAGGTATCTAAAATTTCAGACAAATTAGTGGACGATTTGGCAATTATATTTTGTTTTAAAATTCTAACATTAGTCCGATTCTTTATTTTTTTCGTCCTCAAGGAACCTCATCATCAAACAAACTGATTTTTACGATTTTGAATTTTTATTTCTTTCTAAAATTCCTCCAACAATCTAATTGCTTAGTTTTCTTCACCAGTAGGGTTTCTAATTTTCAACCGAATTAATTCTGACGATTTTACGTTTATATTTTGATCTAAAACTCTTCCGTTGATCTATTTTCTTAATTTTCTTCATCACTTTGGTATACAATTTTCAAACTAACCAATATGGACTATTTGTCATTTATATTTTTGTCTAAACTCTTCATTTTATCTATTTGCATCTTCTTCATTATCGTTAAGGTATCTAATTATAGAATAATTTATTTTGGACGTTGTTTTATTTATCTGTAGGTGTATAACTCTTCTATCGATATATTTGCTTGAATTTTTTTCATCATTATTATGGTATCCAACTTTCAAACTAATTAATATGTACTATTTGACCTTAGATTTACGTCTAAAACTCTACCACTGATATATTTTCTTCTTTTTCCTTATCGTTAAGATATCTAATTATAAAACAAATTAATTTGGCCGATTTATCATTCTTCTGTAGGTCCATAACTCTTTTATCGATATCTTTTTTTGATTTTCAGCTTCATTGAGGTATCTAATTTTCAAACAAACTAATTTTACCGACTTTTATTTATATTTTGTTCTTAAACTCTTACATTGATCAATTTGCTTCATTTTTTGTTACTAGTTTTGTAATTTTTAAACTAATTAATATGGTGCATTTATATTTCCGATTCATTTTCTTTATCATTGAGGTATTTAATTTTCGAACCAACTAATTTTGACGATTTTTGCATTTATATTTTGGTCCAAAACACTTTCATTACTCTAATTGCTTCATTTTCTTTGTTATTAGGGTATCAAATGTTTAAACTAATTTATTTGGACGCTTTTTAACTTTTATTTAGGTCTAAAACACTTCTATTAGTCTATCTGCTTCATTTTCATCTTACTTATGGTATCTAATCTACACAGAAGCCAATTTTGACGATTTTGAATTTATTTTTTGTTTTAAATCTCTTCCATTGATCTATTTGCCCAATTTTTTCAGCACTAAGGTATCTAAAATTTCAGACAAATTAGTGGACGATTTGGCAATTATATTTTGTTTTAAAATTCTAACATTAGTCCGATTCTTTATTTTTTTCGTCCTCAAGGAACCTCATCATCAAACAAACTGATTTTTACGATTTTGAATTTTTATTTCTTTCTAAAATTCCTCCAACAATCTAATTGCTTAGTTTTCTTCACCAGTAGGGTTTCTAATTTTCAACCGAATTAATTCTGACGATTTTACGATTATATTTTGATCTGAAACTCTTCCGTTGATATATTTTCTTAATTTTCTTCATCACTTTGGTATACAATTTTCAAACTAACCAATATGGACTATTTGACATTTATATTTTGGTCTAAACTCTTCATTTTATCTATTTGTATCTTCTTCATTATCGTTAAGGTATCTAATTATAGAATAATTTATTTTGGACGTTTTTTTATTTATCTGTAGGTGTATAACTCTTCTATGGATATATTTGCTTGAATTTTTTCATCATTATTATGGTATCCAACTTTCAAACTAATTAATATGTACTATTTGACCTTAGATTTACGTCTAAAACTCTACCACTGATATATTTTCTTCTTTTTCCTTATCGTTAAGATATCTAATTATAAAACAAATTAATTTGGCCGATTTATCATTCTTCTGTAGGTCCATAACTCTTTTATCGATATCTTTTTTTGATTTTCAGCTTCATTGAGGTATCTAATTTTCAAACAAACTAATTTTACCGACTTTTATTTATATTTTGTTCTTAAACTCTTACATTGATCAATTTGCTTCATTTTTTGTTACTATTTTTGTAATTTTTAAACTAATTAATATGGTGCATTTATATTTCCGATTCATTTTCTTTATCATTGAGGTATTTAATTTTCGAACCAACTAATTTTGACGATTTTGCATTTATATTTTGGTCCAAAACACTTTCATTACTCTAATTGCTTCATTTTCTTTGTTATTAGGGTATCAAATGTTTAAACTAATTTATTTGGACGCTTTTTAACTTTTATTTAGGTCTAAGACACTTCTATTAGTCTATCTGCTTCATTTTCATCTTACTTATGGTATCTAATCTACACAGAAGCCAATTTTGACGATTTTGAATTTATTTTTTGTTTTAAATCTCTTCCATTGATCTATTTGCCCAATTTTTTCAGCACTAAGGTATCTAAAATTTCAGACAAATTAGTGGACGATTTGGCAATTATATTTTGTTTTAAAATTCTAACATTAGTCCGATTCTTTATTTTTTTCGTCCTCAAGGAACCTCATCATCAAACAAACTGATTTTTACGATTTTGAATTTTTATTTCTTTCTAAAATTCCTCCAACAATCTAATTGCTTAGTTTTCTTCACCAGTAGGGTTTCTAATTTTCAACCGAATTAATTCTGACGATTTTACGTTTATATTTTGATCTAAAACTCTTCCGTTGATCTATTTTCTTAATTTTCTTCATCACTTTGGTATACAATTTTCAAACTAACCAATATGGACTATTTGTCATTTATATTTTTGTCTAAACTCTTCATTTTATCTATTTGCATCTTCTTCATTATCGTTAAGGTATCTAATTATAGAATAATTTATTTTGGACGTTGTTTTATTTATCTGTAGGTGTATAACTCTTCTATCGATATATTTGCTTGAATTTTTTCATCATTATTATGGTATCCAACTTTCAAACTAATTAATATGTACTATTTGACCTTAGATTTACGTCTAAAACTCTACCACTGATATATTTTCTTCTTTTTCCTTATCGTTAAGATATCTAATTATAAAACAAATTAATTTGGCCGATTTATCATTCTTCTGTAGGTCCATAACTCTTTTATCGATATCTTTTTTTGATTTTCAGCTTCATTGAGGTATCTAATTTTCAAACAAACTAATTTTACCGACTTTTATTTATATTTTGTTCTTAAACTCTTACATTGATCAATTTGCTTCATTTTTTGTTACTAGTTTTGTAATTTTTAAACTAATTAATATGGTGCATTTATATTTCCGATTCATTTTCTTTATCATTGAGGTATTTAATTTTCGAACCAACTAATTTTGACGATTTTTGCATTTATATTTTGGTCCAAAACACTTTCATTACTCTAATTGCTTCATTTTCTTTGTTATTAGGGTATCAAATGTTTAAACTAATTTATTTGGACGCTTTTTAACTTTTATTTAGGTCTAAAACACTTCTATTAGTCTATCTGCTTCATTTTCATCTTACTTATGGTATCTAGTCTACAGAGAAGCCAATTTTGACGATTTTGAATTTATTTTTTGTTTTAAATGTCTTCCATTGATCTATTTGCCCAATTTTTTCAGCACTAAGGTATCTAAAATTTCAGACAAATTAGTGGACGATTTGGCAATTATATTTTGTTTTAAAATTCTAACATTAGTCCGATTCTTTATTTTTTTCGTCCTCAAGGAACCTCATCATCAAACAAACTGATTTTTACGATTTTGAATTTTTATTTCTTTCTAAAATTCCTCCAACAATCTAATTGCTTAGTTTTCTTCACCAGTAGGGTTTCTAATTTTCAACCGAATTAATTCTGACGATTTTACGTTTATATTTTGATCTGAAACTCTTCCGTTGATCTATTTTCTTAATTTTCTTCATCACTTTGGTATACAATTTTCAAACTAACCAATATGGACTATTTGTCATTTATATTTTTGTCTAAACTCTTCATTTTATCTATTTGCATCTTCTTCATTATCGTTAAGGTATCTAATTATAGAATAATTTATTTTGGACGTTGTTTTATTTATCTGTAGGTGTATAACTCTTCTATCGATATATTTGCTTGAATTTTTTCATCATTATTATGGTATCCAACTTTCAAACTAATTAATATGTACTATTTGACCTTAGATTTACGTCTAAAACTCTACCACTGATATATTTTCTTCTTTTTCCTTATCGTTAAGATATCTAATTATAAAACAAATTAATTTGGCCGATTTATCATTCTTCTGTAGGTCCATAACTCTTTTATCGATATCTTTTTTTGATTTTCAGCTTCATTGAGGTATCTAATTTTCAAACAAACTAATTTTACCGACTTTTATTTATATTTTGTTCTTAAACTCTTACATTGATCAATTTGCTTCATTTTTTGTTACTAGTTTTGTAATTTTTAAACTAATTAATATGGTGCATTTATATTTCCTATTCATTTTCTTTATCATTGAGGTTTTTAATTTTCGAACCAACTAATTTTGACTATTTTGCATTTATATTTTGGTCCAAAACACTTTCATTACTCTAATTGCTTCATTTTCTTTGTTATTAGGGTATCAAATGTTTAAACTAATTTATTTGGACGCTTTTTAACTTTTATTTAGGTCTAAAACACTTCTATTAGTCTATCTGATTCATTTTCATCGTACTTATGGTATCTAATCTACAGAGAAGCAAATTTTGACTATTTTGAATTTATTTTTTGTTTTAAATATCTTCCATTTATGTATTTGCCCAATTTTTTCAGCACGAAGGTATCTAAAATTTCAGACAAATTAGTGGACGATTTGGCAATTATATTTTGTTTTAAAATTCTAACATTAGTCTGATTCTTTATTTTTTTCGTCCTCAAGGAACCTCATCATCAAACAAACTGATTTTTACGATTTTGAATTTTTATTTCTTTCTAAAATTCCTCCAACAATCTAATTGCTTAGTTTTCTTCACCAGTAGGGTTTCTAATTTTCAACCGAATTAATTCTGACGATTTTACGTTTATATTTTGATCTGAAACTCTTCCGTTGATCTATTTTCTTAATTTTCTTCATCACTTTGGTATACAATTTTCAAACTAACCAATATGGACTATTTGTCATTTATATTTTTGTCTAAACTCTTCATTTTATCTATTTGCATCTTCTTCATTATCGTTAAGGTATCTAATTATAGAATAATTTATTTTGGACGTTGTTTTATTTATCTGTAGGTGTATAACTCTTCTATCGATATATTTGCTTGAATTTTTTCATCATTATTATGGTATCCAACTTTCAAACTAATTAATATGTACTATTTGACCTTAGATTTACGTCTAAAACTCTACCACTGATATATTTTCTTCTTTTTCCTTATCGTTAAGATATCTAATTATAAAACAAATTAATTTGGCCGATTTATCATTCTTCTGTAGGTCCATAACTCTTTTATCGATATCTTTTTTTGATTTTCAGCTTCATTGAGGTATCTAATTTTCAAACAAACTAATTTTACCGACTTTTATTTATATTTTGTTCTTAAACTCTTACATTGATCAATTTGCTTCATTTTTTGTTACTAGTTTTGTAATTTTTAAACTAATTAATATGGTGCATTTATATTTCCGATTCATTTTCTTTATCATTGAGGTATTTAATTTTCGAACCAACTAATTTTGACGATTTTTGCACTTATATTTTGGTCCAAAACACTTTCATTACTCTAATTGCTTCATTTTCTTTGTTATTAGGGTATCAAATGTTTAAACTAATTTATTTGGACGCTTTTTAACTTTTATTTAGGTCTAAAACACTTCTATTAGTCTATCTGCTTCATTTTCATCTTACTTATGGTATCTAATCTACACAGAAGCCAATTTTGACGATTTTGAATTTATTTTTTGTTTTAAATGTCTTCCATTGATCTATTTGCCCAATTTTTTCAGCACTAAGGTATCTAAAATTTCAGACAAATTAGTGGACGATTTGGCAATTATATTTTGTTTTAAAATTCTAACATTAGTCCGATTCTTTATTTTTTTCGTCCTCAAGGAACCTCATCATCAAACAAACTGATTTTTACGATTTTGAATTTTTATTTCTTTCTAAAATTCCTCCAACAATCTAATTGCTTAGTTTTCTTCACCAGTAGGGTTTCTAATTTTCAACCGAATTAATTCTGACGATTTTACGTTTATATTTTGATCTGAAACTCTTCCGTTGATCTATTTTATTAATTTTCTTCATCACTTTGGTATACAATTTTCAAACTAACCAATATGGACTATTTGGCATTTATATTTTGGTCTAAACTCTTCATTTTATCTATTTGTATCTTCTTCATTATCGTTAAGGTATCTAATTATAGAATAATTTATTTTGGACGTTTTTTTATTTATCTGTAGGTGTATAACTCTTCTGTGGATATATTTGCTTGAATTTTTTTCATCATTATTATGGTATCCAACTTTCAAACTAATTAATATGTACTATTTGACCTTAGATTTACGTCTAAAACTCTACCACTGATATATTTTCTTCTTTTTCCTTATCGATAAGATATCTAATTATAAAACAAATTAATTTGGCCGATTTATCATTCTTCTGTAGGTCCATAACTCTTTTATCGATATCTTTTTTTTGATTTTCAGCTTCATTAAGGTATCTAATTTTCAAACAAACTAATTTTACCGACTTTTATTTATATTTTGTTCTTAAACTCTTACATTGATCAATTTGCTTCATTTTTTGTTACTAGTTTTGTAATTTTTAAACTAATTAATATGGTGCATTTATATTTCCGATTCATTTTCTTTATCATTGAGGTATTTAATTTTCGAACCAACTAATTTTGACGATTTTTGCACTTATATTTTGGTCCAAAACACTTTCATTACTCTAATTGCTTCATTTTCTTTGTTATTAGGGTATCAAATGTTTAAACTAATTTATTTGGACGCTTTTTAACTTTTATTTAGGTCTAAAACACTTCTATTAGTCTATCTGCTTCATTTTCATCTTACTTATGGTATCTAATCTACACAGAAGCCAATTTTGACGATTTTGAATTTATTTTTTGTTTTAAATCTCTTCCATTGATCTATTTGCCCAATTTTTTCAGCACTAAGGTATCTAAAATTTCAGACAAATTAGTGGACGATTTGGCAATTATATTTTGTTTTAAAATTCTAACATTAGTCCGATTCTTTATTTTTTTCGTCCTCAAGGAACCTCATCATCAAACAAACTGATTTTTACGATTTTGAATTTTTATTTCTTTCTAAAATTCCTCCAACAATCTAATTGCTTAGTTTTCTTCACCAGTAGGGTTTCTAATTTTCAACCGAATTAATTCTGACGATTTTACGTTTATATTTTGATCTGAAACTCTTCCGTTGATCTATTTTCTTAATTTTCTTCATCACTTTGGTATACAATTTTCAAACTAACCAATATGGACTATTTGTCATTTATATTTTTGTCTAAACTCTTCATTTTATCTATTTGCATCTTCTTCATTATCGTTAAGGTATCTAATTATAGAATAATTTATTTTGGACGTTGTTTTATTTATCTGTAGGTGTATAACTCTTCTATCGATATATTTGCTTGAATTTTTTCATCATTATTATGGTATCCAACTTTCAAACTAATTAATATGTACTATTTGACTTTAGATTTACGTCTAAAACTCTACCACTGATATATTTTCTTCTTTTTCCTTATCGTTAAGATATCTAATTATTAAACAAATTAATTTGGCCGATTTATCATTCTTCTGTAGGTCCATAACTCTTTTATCGATATCTTTTTTTGATTTTCAGCTTCATTGAGGTATCTAATTTTCAAACAAACTAATTTTACCGACTTTTATTTATATTTTGTTCTTAAACTCTTACATTGATCAATTTGCTTCATTTTTTGTTACTAGTTTTGTAATTTTTAAACTAATTAATATGGTGCATTTATATTTCCTATTCATTTTCTTTATCATTGAGGTTTTTAATTTTCGAACCAACTAATTTTGACTATTTTGCATTTATATTTTGGTCCAAAACACTTTCATTACTCTAATTGCTTCATTTTCTTTGTTATTAGGGTATCAAATGTTTAAACTAATTTATTTGGACGCTTTTTAACTTTTATTTAGGTCTAAAACACTTCTATTAGTCTATCTGATTCATTTTCATCGTACTTATGGTATCTAATCTACAGAGAAGCAAATTTTGACTATTTTGAATTTATTTTTTGTTTTAAATATCTTCCATTGATGTATTTGCCCAATTTTTTCAGCACGAAGGTATCTAAAATTTCAGACAAATTAGTGGACGATTTGGCAATTATATTTTGTTTTAAAATTCTAACATTAGTCTGATTCTTTATTTTTTTCGTCCTCAAGGAACCTCATCATCAAACAAACTGATTTTTACGATTTTGAATTTTTATTTCTTTCTAAAATTCCTCCAACAATCTAATTGCTTAGTTTTCTTCACCAGTAGGGTTTCTAATTTTCAACC
Source organism: Myrica gale (assembly GCA_963930655.1). Taxonomy (NCBI): domain Eukaryota; kingdom Viridiplantae; phylum Streptophyta; class Magnoliopsida; order Fagales; family Myricaceae; genus Myrica; species Myrica gale. Next base: position 14,510,099 of record OZ005614.1, read on the forward strand.
GAATTAATTCTGACGATTTTACGTTTATATTTTGATCTGAAACTCTTCCGTTGATCTATTTTCTTAATTTTCTTCATGACTTTGGTATACAATTTTCAAACTAACCAATATGGACTATTTGTCATTTATATTTTGGTCTAAACTCTTCATTTTATCTATTTGCATCTTCTTCATTATCGTTAAGGTATCTAATTATAGAATAATTTATTTTGGACGTTGTTTTATTTATCTGTAGGTGTATAACTCTTCTATCGATATATTTGCTTGAATTTTTTCATCATTATTATGGTATCCAACTTTCAAACTAATTAATATGTACTATTTGACATTAGATTTACGTCTAAAACTCTACCACTGATATATTTTCTTCTTTTTCCTTATCGTTAAGATATCTAATTATAAAACAAATTAATTTGGACGATTTATCATTCTTCTGTTGGTCCATAACTCTTTTATCGATATTTTTTTTTGATTTTCAGCTTCATTAAGGTATCTAATTTTCAAACAAACTAATTTTACAGATTTTTATTTATATTTTGGTCTTAAACTCTTACATTGATCAATTTTCTTCATTTTTTTCGTCACTATTTTTTTTAATTTTTAAACTAATTAATATGGTGCATTTATATTTCCTATTCATTTTCTTTATCATTGAGGTATTTAATTTTCGAACCAACTAATTTTGACGATTTTGCATTTATATTTTGGTCCAAAACACTTTCATTACTCTAATTGCTTCATTTTCTTTGTTATTAGTGTATCAAATGTTTAAACTTATTTATTTGGACGCTTTTTAACTTTTATTTAGGTTTAAAACACTTCTATTAGTCTATCTGCTTCATTTTCATCGTACTTATGGTATCTAATCTACAGAGAAGCAAATTTTGACTATTTTGAATTTATTTTTTGTTATAAATATCTTCCATTGATCTATTTGCCCAATTTTTTCAGCACGAAAGTATCTAAAAATTCAGACAAATTAGTGTGGACGATTTGGCAATTATATTTTGTTTTAAAATTCTACCATTAGTCTGATTCTTTATTTTTCTTTGTCCTCAAGGAACCTCATCATCAAAACAAACTGATTTTTACGATTTTGAATTTTTATTTCTTTCTAAAATTCCTCCAACAATCTAATTGCTTAGTTTTCTTCACCAGTAGGGTTTCTAATTTTCAAACGAATTAATTTTGACGATTTTACGTTTATATTTTGATCTGAAACTCTTTCGTTGATCTATTTTCTTAATTTTCTTCATCACTTTGGTATACAATTTTCAAACTAACCAATATGGACTATATGGCATTTATATTTTGGTCTAAACTCTTCATTTTATCTATTTGCATCTTTTTCAATATCGTTAAGGTATAAAATTATAGAATTATTTATTTTGGACGTTTTTTTATTTATCTGTAGGTGTATAACTCTTCTATCGATTTATCATTCTTCTGTTGGTCCATAACTCTTTTATCGATATATTTTTTTGATTTTCAGCTTCATTAACGATCTAATTTTCAAACTAACTAATTTTACCGATTTTTATTTATATTTTGTTCTTAAACTCTTACATTGATCAATTTTCTTCATTTTTTTGTCACTATTTTTTTAATTTCTAAACTAATTGATATGGTGCATTTATATTTCCGATTCATTTTCTTTATCATTGAGGTCTGTAATTTGGTGCATTTATAATTCTGAAGATTTTAAGTTTATGTTTTGATCTGAAACTCTTCCTTTGATCTATTTGCTTAATTTTCTTCACCACTGTGGTATACAATTTTCAAACTAACCAATATGGACAATTTGGCTTTTATATTTTGGTCTAAACTCTTCATCTTATCTATTTGCATCTTCTTCTTTATCGTTAAGCTATCTAATTATAAAATAATTTATTTCGGACGTTTTTTTTATCTTTAGGTGTATTACTCTTCTATCGATATATTTGCTTGAATTTCTTCATCATTATTATCGTATCCAAATTTCAAACTAATTAATATGTACTATTTGGCATTATATTTTCGTCTAAAACTCTACCACTGATATATTTTCTTCTTTTTCCTTATCGTTAAGATATCTAATTATAAAACAAATTAATTTGGACGATTTATCATTCTTCTGTTGGTCCATAACTCTTTTATCGATATATTTGCTTGATTTTCATCTTCATTAAGGTATCTAATTTTGAAACAAACTAATTTTACTGATTTTTATTTATATTTTGGTCTAAAACTCTTACATTGATCAATTTACTTCATTTTTTTTCGTCACTATTGTATTTAATTTTTAAACTAATTAATATGGTGGATTTATATTTCCGATTCATTTTCTTTATCATTGAGGTATTTAATTTTCGAACCAACTAATTTTGACGATTTTGCATTTATATTTTTGTCCAAAACACTTTCTTTAATCTAATTGCTTCATTTTCTTTGTTATTAGGGTATCAAATGTATAAACTAATTTATTTGGACGCTTTTTAACTTTTATTTCCGTCTAAAACACTTCTATTAGCCTATCTGCTTCATTTTCATCGTACTTATTGTATCTAATCTACAAAGAAGCCAATTTTGACGATTTTGAAGTTAGTTTTTGGTTTAAAACTCTTCCATTGATCTATTTGCCCAATTGTTGTCAGCACTAAGGTATCTAAAATTTCAGACAAAATAGTGTGCACGATTTGGCAGTTATATTTTGTTTTAAAATTCTACCATGTTAGTCTGATTCTTTATTTTTCTTCGTCCTCAAGGTACCTTATCATCAAACAAACTTGTGAGTCTAAATAACTACCCAAGAGGGGGGGTGAATTGGGTTTTTAAAAAACTTTTTAATTGTTTTGCAAACAAACCCAAAACGTTCAGATCTATTTCTAGGAAAACTAGAGACTGGATATAAGCAGACAATGATATTAACAATAAAGGATAAGCAAGTTCAATCAAGCAATATCAGCAGAAATGATGATGAGAGTTAGGAAGATGACACCAGTATTTTTAGGTGGTTCGGCCAAACACGTGCCTACGTCCACCCCCAAGGCAATTGACTTCCTTGGGCTTCCTCCACTATTCTCCAAATAGCGAATACACCTTAGCTTCCCGGGTGCTAAGGAACCTTTACAAAGCGTTTTGCGAGCTCACGCTTCAACTCTCACAAATCCTCACAACCTAGAGGATTTCTTCTACTCTCACAAGTAGGACCAAGTGTTTTCCGAGCTCACACTTTAACTCTCCTACAAATCCTCACAACCTAGAAGATTTCTTCTACTCTCACAAGTAGGACCAAGTGTTTACCCAACACTCAGATGTTTTACAATAGATGGGTACAATGGAGGATGGCTCTCTAAACCAAATCAACAAATGAATAGCTCAATATATGGAACGGCTCTCTAAGCCAAATCTACAAGTATAAGAACCTGAGGTGTGCCAAGAGAATGAGATCTTCAAGGAAGGCTTCCAGATTTACAAGATGGATCACGAGATTTCAAGGTCGGAAGAACTTCTCATCTTCTTCTTTCAGCTTTCTCTCTCAAGAAATTAGGGCAAGGATGATTTTCGTGTGAAGCTCTACCTTTCTCTTTCAATCTTGTTCTATTTATAGTCTCTAGGGCACCAAGGGCTTTCTTGTCATGTTTTGGAGCCGTTGGAGGGCATTTAGAGCCGTTGGAGATACTTTTAGAATGAGTGACGTCGCTCCAGATCTGAGAAATCGAAGCATGTGTCGACACCTTCCATGTATGTGTCGACACCTAGGAGTTTTGCCTGGAAACTCACTTTCGGGTGTATGACCAATGTGTCGACACTATGGTCCTATGTGTCGACACATACAACACTTAGTCTGAAAAATGTGTTCTTTGACAGTAACAAGCATTCCGAAAACACCAATTTCGCGGTTACTGTTCATGCATGAGAAACACTGTTCCCGAGCTCAAAATCTGATCTTCACCGTTCAGATTATAGCACCTTGTGTCGTGAACGTCCTCTACAAATTTCAGCTCGATCGGGACGACAAACAAAGCGGGATCTAGCCATTGTTCAATGTGTCGACACTATGTCTTCTATGTGTCGACACAAAGTTTTGTGCATTCTGGAGTATGACCAATGTGTCGACACCATGGTCCTATGTGTCGACACCATCAACACTTAGACTGAAAAATGGTTTCCCTTGACACCATCAAGCATTCCAAAAACACCTACAATGTAAAGATTGACCAATAAGCTTGTGTAGAGGTGTTCAATTATATCTAAAGCCTATTTAAGCTTAGAGAACTCTTGATATCATTTTCTTAAAAAGATTTGCAAATGTAGAATCTAAAGGTCTCAAACTAGTTGGAAAAGTTTCTTATCATCGAAATAAAAAAATAGATTGTTTATAAAACAACCTTGGGCTAACAAAACTGATTTTTACGATTTTGAATTTTTATTTCTTTCTTAAATTTCTCCAACAATCTAATTGCTTAGTTTTCTTCACCAGCAGGGATTCTAATTTTCGAACCAATTAATTATGACGATTTTAAGTTTATGTTTTGATCTGAAACTCTTCCTTTGATCTATTTGCTTAATTTTCTTCACCACTGTGGTATACAATTTTCAAACTAAACAATATGGACAATTTGGCTTTTATATTTTGGTCTAAACTCTTCATTTTATCTATTTGACATTAGATTTACGACTAAAACTCTACCACTGATATATTTTCTTCTTTTTCCTTATCGTTAAGATATGTAATTATAAAATAAATCAATTTGGACGATTTATCATTCTTCTGTTGGTCCATAACTCTTTTATCGATATATTTGCTTGATTTTCATCTTCATTAAGGTATCTAATTTTGAAACAAACTAATTTTACCGATTTTTATTTATATTTTGGTCTAAAACTATTACATTGATAAATTTCCTTCATTTTTTTCGTCACTATTGTATTTAATTTTTAAACTAATTAATATGGTGCATTTATATTTCCGATTCATTTTCTTTATCATTGAGGTATTTAATTTTCAAACCAACTAATTTTGACGATTTTGCATTTATATTTTGGTCCAAAACACTTTCATTAATCTAATTGCTTTATTTACTTTGTTATTAGGGTATCAAATGTATAAACTAATTTATTTGGACGCTTTTTAACTTTTATTTCGGTCTAAAACACTTCTATTAGCCTATCTGCTTCATTTTCATCGTACTTATTGTATCTAATCTATAGAGAAGCCAATTTTGACGATTTTGAATTTAGTTTTTGGTTTAAAACTCTTCAATTGATCTATTTGCCCAATTGTTTTCAGCACTAAGGTATCTAAAATTTCAGAAAAAATAGTGTGCACGATTTGACAATTATATTTTGTTTTAAAATTCTACCATATTAGTCTGATTCTTTATTTTTCTTCGTCCTCAAGGTACCTTATCATCAAACAAACTGATTTTTACGATTTTGAATTTTTATTTTTTCTAAAATTCCTCTAACAATCTAATTGCTTAGTTTTCTTCACCAGTAGGGTTTCTAATTTTCGAACCAATTAATTCTGACGATTTTAAGTTTATGTTTTGATCTGAAACTCTTCCATTGATCTATTTGCTGAATTTTCTTCACCACTTTGGTATACAATTTTCAAACTAACCAATATGGACTATTTGGCTTTTATATTTTGGTCTAAACTCTTCATTTTATCTATTTGCATCTTCTTCTTTATCGTTAAGCTGTCTAATTATAAAATAATTTATTTTGGACGTTTTTTTATTTATCTGTAGGTGTACTACTCTTCTATCGATATATTTGCTTGAATTTCTTCATCATTATTATGGTATCCAAATTTCAAACTAATTAATATGTACTATTTGGCATTATATTTTCATCTAAAACTCTACCACTGATATATTTTCTTCTTTTTCCTTTTCGTTAAGATATCTAATTATAAAATAAATAAATTTGGACGATTCATCATTCTTCTGTTGGTCCATAACTCTTTTATCGATATATTTGCTTGATTTTCATCTTTATTAAGGTATCTAATTTTACCGATTTTTATTTATATTTTGGTTTAAAACTCTTACATCGATCAATTTGCTTCAACTTTTTGGTCACTATTCGATGTAATTTTTAAACTAATTAATATGGTGCATTTATATTTCCGATTCATTTTCTTTATCATTGAGGTATTTAATTTTCAAACCAACTAATTTTGACGATTTTGCATTTATATTTTGGTCCAAAACAATTTCATTAATCTAATTGCTTCATTTTCTTTGTTATTAGGGTATCAAATGTTTAAACTAATTTATTCGGACGATTTTTAACTTTTATTTCGGTCTAAAACACTTCTATTAGTATAGCTGCTTCATTTTCATCGAACTTATGGTATTTAATCTACAGAGAAGCCAATTTTGACGATTTTGCATTTATTTTTTGGTTGAAAACTCTTCCAGTGATTTATTTGCCCAATTTTTTTCAGCACTAATGTGTCTAAAATTTCAGACAAATTAGTGTGGACGATTTGGCATTAATATTTTGTTTAAAATTCTACCATTAGTCTGATTCTTTATTTTTCTTCGTCCTCAAGCTACCTCATCATCAAACAAACTGATTTTTACGATTTTGAATTTTTATTTCTCTCTAAAATTCCTCCAACAATCTAATTGCTTAGTTTTCTTCACCAGTAGGGTTTCTAATTTTCGAACCAATTAATTCTGACGATTTTACGTTTATGTTTTGATCTGAAACTCTTCCGTTGATCTATTTGCTTAATGTTCTTCATCACTGTGGTATACAATTTTCAAACTAACCAATATGGACTATTTGGCTTTTATATTTTGGTCTAAACTCTTCATTTTATCTATTTGCCTCTTCTTCCTTATCGTTAAGGTATCTAATTATAAAATAATTTATTTTGGACGTTGTTTTATTTATCCGTAGGTGTATTAGTCTTCAATCGATATATTTGCTTGAATTTCTTCATCATTATTATGGTATCCAAATTTCAAACTAATTAATATGTACTATTTGACATTATATTTTCGTCTAAAACTCTACCACTGATATATTTTCTTATTTTCCTTTATCGTTATGATATCTAATTATTAAAAAAAAATTGGACGATTTATCATTCTTCTGTTGGTCCATAACTCTTTTATCGATATATTTGATTGATTTTCATCTTCATTAAGGTATCTAATTTTCAAACAAACTAATTTTACCGATTTTTATTTATATTTTGGTTTAAAACTCTTACATCGATCAATTTGCTTCATCTTTTTGGTCACTATTCAATGTAATTTTAAAACTAATTAATATGGTGCATTTATATTTCCGATTCATTTTCTTTATCATTGAGGTATTTAATTTTCGAACCAACTAATTTTGACGATTTTGCATTTATATTTTGGTCCAAAACACTTTCATTAATCTAATTGCTTCATTTTCTTTGTTATTAGGGTATCAAATGTTTAAACTAATTTATTTGGACGCTTTTAAACTTTTATTTCGGTCTAAAACACTTCTATTAGTATAGCTGCTTCATTTTCATCGAACTTATGGTATCTAATCTACACAGAAGCCAATTTTGACGATTTTGCATTTATTTTTTGGTTGAAAACTCTTCCAGTGATTTATTTGCCCAATTTTTTTCAACACTAATGTATCTAAAATTTCAGACAAATTAGTGTGGACGATTTGGCATTTATATTTTGTTTTAAAATTCTACCATTAGTCTGATTCTTTATTTTTCTTCGTCCTCAAGCTACCTCATCATCAAACAAACTGATTTTTACGATTTTGAATTTTTATTTCTCTCTAAAATTCCTCCAACAATCTAATTGCTAAGTTTTCTTCACCAGTAGGGTTTCTAATTTTCGAACCAATTAATTCTGACGATTTTACGTTTATGTTTTGATCTGAAACTCTTCCGTTGATCTATTTGCTTAATGTTCTTCATCACTGTGGTATACAATTTTCAAACTAACCAATATGGACTATTTGGCTTTTATATTTTGGTATAAACTCTTCATTTTATCTATTTGCCTCTTCTTCCTTATCGTTAAGGTATCTAATTATAAAATAATTTATTTTGGACGTTGTTTTATTTATCCGTAGGTGTATTAGTCTTCTATCGATATATTTGCTTGAATTTCTTCATCATTATTATGGTATCCAAATTTCAAACTAATTAATATGTACTATTTGACATTATATTTTCGTCTAAAACTCTACCACTGATATATTTTCTTATTTTTCTTTATCGTTATGATATCTAATTATAAAAAAAAATTGGACGATTTATCATTCTTCTGTTGGTCCATAACTCTTTTATCGATATATTTGATTGATTTTCATCTTCATTAAGGTATCTAATTTTCAAACAAACTAATTTTACCGATTTTTATTTATATTTTGGTTTAAAACTCTTACATCGATCAATTTGCTTCATCTTTTTGGTCACTATTCAATGTAATTTTAAAACTAATTAATATGGTGCATTTATATTTCCGATTCATTTTCTTTATCATTGAGGTATTTAATTTTCGAACCAACTAATTTTGACGATTTTGCATTTATATTTTGGTCCAAAACACTTTCATTAATCTAATTGCTTCGTTTTCTTTGTTATTAGGGTATCAAATGTTTAAACTAATTTATTTGGACGCTTTTTAACTTTTATTTCGGTCTAAAACACTTCTATTAGTGTAGCTGCTTCATTTTCATCGAACTTATGGTATCTAATCTACAGAGAAGCCAATTTTGACGATTTTGCATTTATTTTTTGGTTGAAAACTCTTCCAGTGATTTATTTGCCCAATTGTTTTCAGCACTAATGTATCTAAAATTTCAGACAAATTAGTGTGGACGATTTGGCATTTATATTTTGTTTTAAAATTCTACCATTAGTCTGATTCTTTATTTTTTTCTTCGTCCTCAAGCTACCTCATCATCAAACAAACTGATTTTTACGATTTTGAATTTTTATTTCTCTCTAAAATTCCTCCAACAATCTAATTGCTTAGTTTTCTTCACCAGTTGGGTTTCTAATTTTCGAACCAATTAATTCTGACGATTTTACGTTTATGTTTTGATCTGAAACTCTTCCGTTGATCTATTTGCTTAATGTTCTTCATCACTGTGGTATACAATTTTCAAACTAACCAATATGGACTATTTGGCTTTTATATTTTGGTCTAAACTCTTCATTTTATCTATTTGCCTCTTCTTCCTTATCGTTAAGGTATCTAATTATAAAATAATTTATTTTGGACGTTGTTTTATTTATCCGTAGGTGTATTAGTCTTCTATCGATATATTTGCTTGAATTTCTTCATCATTATTATAGCACCCAAATTTCAAACTAATTAATATGTACTATTTGACATAATATTTTCGTCTAAAACTCTACCACTGATATATTTTCTTATTTTTCTTTATCGTTATGATATCTAATTATAAAAAAAAAATTGGACGATTTGTCATTCTTCTGTTGGTCCATAACTCTTTTATCGATATATTTTATTGATTTTCATCTTCATTAAGGTATCTAATTTTCAAACAAACTAATTTTACCGATTTTTATTTATATTTTGGTTCAAAACTCTTACATCGATCAATTTGCTTCATCTTTTTGGTCACTATTCAATTTATTTTTTAAACTAATTAATAGGGTGCATTTATATTTCCGATTCATTTTCTTTATCATTGAGGTATTTAATTTTCGAACCAAATAATTTTGACGATTTTGCATTTATATTTTGGTCCAAAACACTTTAATTAATCTAATTGCTTCATTTTATTCGTTATTAGGGTCTCAAATGTTTAAACTAATTTATTTAGACGCTTTTTAACTTTTATTTCGGTCTAAAACACTTATATTAGTCTATCTGCTTCATTTTCATCGTACTTATTGTATCTAATCTACAGAGAAGCCAATTTTGACAATTTTGATCGTACTTTCGTATTTATTGTATTTTCAAACCAACTAATTTTACAATTTTTTTTCTTTATATTTTGGTGTAAAACTCTTACATTGATGAATTTGCTTCATTTTTTCATCACTATTGTATGTAAGTTTTAAACTAAATAATATGGTGCATTTATATTTCCGGATAAAACCCTTCCATTGATCTATTTGCTTCATTTTCTTTATCGTTGAGGTATTTAATTTTTGAACCAACTAATTTTGATGATTTTGCATTTATATTTTTGTCCAAAACACTTTCATTACTCTAATTGCTTCATTTTCTTTGTTATTAAGGTATCAAATCTTTAAACTAATTTATTTGGACGCTTTTAACTTTTATTTTGGTCTAAAACACTTCTATTACTCTATCTGCTTAATTTTAATCGTACAGATGGTATCTAATCTATAGAGAAGCCAATTTTGACGATTTTGATTTTATATTTTGGTCTAAAACTCTTCCCTTAATCTATTTGCCCAATTTTCTTCAGCACTAAGGTATCTAAATTTTCAGACAAATTAGTGTGGATGATTTTGCATTTATATTTTGTTTTAAAATTCTACCATTAGTCTGATTCTTTATTTTTCTTCGTCCTCAAGGTACCTCATCATCAAACAAACTGATTTTTACGATTTTGATTTTTTATTTCAATCTAAAATTCTTTCAATAATCTAATTGCTTAGTTTTCTTCACCAGTAGGGTTTCTAATTTTTAAACCAGTTTATTATGACGATTTTACGTTTATGTTTTGATCTGAACTCTTTCGTTGACCTATTTGCTTAATTTTCTTCATCGCTGTGCTATACAATTTTCAAACTAATCAATATGGAGTATTTGACATTTATATTTTGGTCTAAAACTCTTCCTTTTATCTATTTGTTCTTTTTCTTTATCGTTAAGGTATCTATTTGGGTGAGTTATTTGTAAATTACGTTTTTTATTACGTTTTTTATTTTTTTTTAAAAAAAAATATTTTTTTATTTTATTTATTTAATGACATGTGTCACATTGTTATTGGAGGAGATGACAAACCCAAGAGATATTTTTTATTTTTATTTATTTAATAGATCGAACGGTGTTGGGTCCTGTGAGTTTTGTTACTAAAATGACAAACCCAATGAGCGTTTTGAAATTTTTTAAAACCCAGTAAGTTTTTGAAAAATGAGCTAAAACTCAGTGAGTTATTTTAAATTTCCCTAAATAAAAACCTTCTCAAATGGAAATAAAGTGGTGGTCGGGTGCTTCTAGAACGTGAATCAAAGTGACACTTGATGTGAACCTCGTTAAGAGTAACGACACCCGACAACTAAAGGGAACCCAAGATCGTTTCTAGGACTGATTCGGATGGAAACCTCGACCAGTTGTTTAAGAAAACAAGAACCTCAGTATAAAGGAAGACGCCACAAACGGGGATGGAAATCCGTTTGATAAGTCGAAGTGAACGCCACCGGAAATCCCGATAAGTTCAAGAAGTTCTTTAAAGAACCAAAGAGAATAAATCCTCACAATTGTATTGATCAAAGTGTATCCCGAATTATAATGCAAATCTCCTATTTAAAGGGCTGAAAATAACAAGGAAATAAACCTAACATAGAAACCTAATTAAAATTCGAAATTAGCTCTTTACTCGCCTAAAACACATAAGACAAATAAGGAAATAAATTTTCTTATTTCCTAAACACACTTGGCGCCTAAAGGAAACAAAAACAAGACAAGGAAATAAATTCCTTATTTGCTTAGACCTGGACGGAAACAACAAAACTAGAATAAGGGAATTAAATATTCCTTATTTAACAAACTGAAACTGGACGTCACATGCCAAAATCAGTTTAAGACAATCAGCCTTTTTAATGGGCTGATCCTACACGTCTAAAAAGAGAAAATCCAACTAAGGAAACATAGCTTGGACGTCCACCTTCTAGACAAAGCTGAAATAAAATACTTGCCTTAAATGATCAGACCAGAATAATTGGAAAGCAAAGGGAGACCTTCGTGCATTGTTTTTAAGAAAGGATATTTTTGCCCATTTAATCGTAACTTTGGGCAATCCTTTGTGGCAATTGTTGGCATGCAAAGAGATGTCAATTTTGCCAATTTGAAGCTTAACCTTGATTGGATCCTTCTAGAATGCGGATCATGTTTAATGGGCCTCCACGAATTGGTTTGAGCCCATATCTCTTGAATGAGTTCGTTGAGTACATCCTTGAACTTCTTGACTCGTTCTCTCGTACCCGGCTCTACGGGAACTTTAACTAGCTCCTTTGAAGCCTTGCTCGGATTCGCATCACTAGGCTCCTTGTAAGATTTGCATCAGAAGGGGGAAAGCTACATGGGAAGAAAGTATATATTTTTGGTTCTACAGAACGTGAGTGTCCCACAGACTTGGATACCGTATGTTTCAGTTCCCTGGTAGAATTACTGAGATATATTTCTCTCCCATCTATTGATATGTCATTAGATCTTAGCTACCATGTTGCGGTAGATCAATTATTTCCCCTTTTCACATTTTTCTTTTGTTCTGGTACTGCAGCTCAATTGGTCTCTTCCAAGGGTGAAAGCAAAGTTATCTGCTTGCCTATTATAGTTGCTGTAAATTATTCAGTATTGTTGTTTCTGCATGCCAGTTTTGTTATTCAGTATTTTCTGTCAAGTATTTTCCATTCTCATATTCTTTATTGCTTCCCAGTGAGGTTAACTAATAATCTCTTCCTCATTTTGGTACATTTAGGGCTAATTGGGAATTCAAGAGTACGTTGTTGTATCAAAGGTCAACGTGTCAGAGGACGAAGATTTTAATGGGTCCTTGTTTATTGTGTTGTATTTGAATATTTTAGTTGATCCTTGTTTATTGTTATTTTATATTAGAAATTTGTTACTTGTAGAGATTCTTGTGTTTGTTGTAAAATATTACTAATCAATGATGAAGTATATATTTTTTATTATCCTTGTTCTTTAAGTTTTTACATCTAATTAATTATAATTATTAAAATAAATTTGTATTACCGATTAAAAAAGCATGTATAGGAAAATATAGGAAAAAATTAGTGGTCTTTTAAAAATGTTGGCAAAAAATGAAAAAAAAAACTTTGCTGACCTATAGCAACGTTTTTAAAAACGCTGCTAAAAATATGTAGCAGCGTTTCTTGAAATGCTGCAAAAAATCCGCCGCTATAGACCCGAAGTCTTAACCAGCGCTTGTGAAAACCGCCGCTATAGCCAACTACAACGGAGATATAGCAGCGATCGTGACCAACCGCTAAAAAACCGCTGCTAAATCTATAGCAACGGTTTCCGACCACCGCTAAAGGTCGGTTTTTTTTAGTGTGCGTCTGTCTCTCCCCTAGGCATTTTAATTTCCATTTGGGCACAGTCCAAGACTGGATCAACAACAGTCTTCTTGACTCGGCTCGGCACCTGGACATCCTGGTGCGGAAAACTTACTCTTTCCAACTGTTTGGTGCTATTGCCATGGACTTTCTCTGGATGGCCCGTAATTACACTACAAGAAATGTGAGCTTTTGTGACTAATTTTTATGTGTCAAATTAATTTTTGTCACTAAAAGTAACCTTTTAGTGTCAAAAATAACAAATTCGTCACTTAAAACAAATAATGCCCAATAAAAAAATCGGACGTCTAACAATACCGTTAGCACGCTTAAATTGTGTGACAAAAGCAAATTTCGACGCCAAAATGTGACTAACATCATTCGTCACAAGAACAAAATAGCGTCCGAAATCAAAACAATGCATGCTAACGATGTAGCTCGAGTAATGAAAGCATTTTGGTGTTAAAAACACCGATGGTCATCAAAAAGCGACAAAGTTCGTTCGTCACAAAAAAATGAGAGAAGTTCGGACGTTCTGCAATAAGAGTCTGAATAGGTAGACCAAAAACAACTTTCGACTCTCTTCACCTGACCTACCTTTTGAATTACCTCCTCAGCTCTCACTCTCACTATCTCTGGTCTCTTCTCTCGCTCTCTTCATCCTCTCCTTTAACACTTCTCTCTCTCTCTCATTCTCGTTCTCCGTAACTCTCAGCCTGATCTCTCTACTTCACGTTGGCGGCACCATGGATATTTCTCCAATCCTCCAAGCCTCGCCTCTTTGATTCCCACTTCGGCCGAGACTCTCCAAGAACAATGATCCTGCATTTCTTCTCTTTCACTTTACTAATTTCTAACCTTTGTGCTTATTTTTTACAGTGTAATTCTTTCATTTACTAACATTTCAATTTTATGTTCTGTTAGGGTTTCAATCCGGTCAATAATTTGAGGATTTTGCTACTCTCAATTGTTCAAGATTACGATGATGGATTTTGATATTCTCACTTGTGAGATTTTACTTTGTTGCTACCGAATTTCAAGGTGCTCGATTGGGTCTCCCTCTAAATTTGCTTGCTGGCCCACAGTCACATATGTATGTGTCCTCGCGAGTCTCCACAAGGGTGTGATTCAGCTATGGGATGCCTGGTTAGGGAATCTGATTGATTGGTTTGACTAGCATGATAGGCGTGTTCGTGGTGTTCATTTCCATAAATCTCAACCAATATATGTGTCTAGAGGTAACAAACTGCAGTCCCTTTGGTTTAGATTCGATATACGATGGTGAATGTTAGTGTTGCTTTGGTTTGTTATAGTTGAATTTGTGTACAGCTAGGCTAGTATGCCCGGTTAGGTGTTGAAGGAGAATTGCATAAACCTAACGGAAATGACAGTTAGAATGCAGAGGTTTGGGTTTTAGATTTTTGAATGAAGGAGTTTTCTTCCTAAGATAGAATTGTTATTAAGCAAGGTATAATAGAGACCTTAAGAATTCTAAATGCTAACCAGTTGCTGAAGAATATTTGAGTTTTGCATTAAATATTTGAGGCGGTGAGTAAAATTCTGAGGGACAATGAAAGAGATTCGAAAATATAAATAGATTGTAGTGTCCATCATACTCCAGAATTTAAAATTGTTGGGATGAGAAAATTACATATATCAAATAGTTGCTGCTTGTATAATTATGACTGTAGTTGGTATTGTACTGCACTGATTTTAGATAGGGAAGCTGTAGAGGCCGAGAAGCCATCAAGAGGTATTCTTGATATAAAGCCTTGTTCTATTGTATAGCTCAAAGTGGGCTTAATACCTCATTTAAACTAAGGAGGCTAATTTCTGTTGGGTTTCTAATTACAAAGACAAGGACATACTACGATAACTTTTTGAAGTTTCGTTGCTTAGTTCATAGAAGTTCAAACTAGGTAGATGTCGTGGACTTCATAAAGCAGAGCATAGGTTAAGATCCTAAATTAGGAGTTTAATTAAGATCCTAAAATAGGAGGTTAAGATAAGGTTTGTGGATTATGATATTCTTTCTCAGTTTCCGTTCTTTTTTTTCTTTCGTCAAATAAATGAGGACCGTTTGAGGATTAGTACCATAATCTCTTATGTAAAGATCTTCTGACTACAAGATAGTTCGGTAAAAAATAGAGATTTAAAGAAAAATCCAAGATGTAGCCTTTTACAATCTACAAAGAAGGGAATTAATGCACCTTTACTGCCTAGTTAAGAGAGTAAGAAACTATCTTATTTTACTATTCTTGGGGAGAGTAAATTTTGCGTTGTACCAGGCTGAACTGTTGATTAATACGTCAATGATCAAGCTTTAGTCTTGTGGTCCATTAATATATTCTTGGTTCACAGTCTTTTGTTCCCCTACTCCTCAACACTCAGGTACTTACTAGGACTTTGTATTTTTCTGTTGTGTGGTTTCTTCTTGAGAATATGATGTTTATATCTACATTAGTCACATTTCTTCTACATAGTGGAGTGACTTTTGTAGCAAGAATGTCACACTAAAGTCTCTATGTCACTAACTCTCTTATACAAGAATCTAATAAAGAGTGAGGTTTGGGATTCTGTGCTAACAAGAGTGGGCTTTTTTGCATGTATGTTTGTTGGTAAGATCCAAAGGAGAGGTGTCTTTTGGGGGAGGTCATCACAGCACGCTTTGTTGCTTCCTGAGCTGAGCAACCTAACATTTTTTAGGGGCTCTGGTTGCGTGCGTTATGCTTTAATTTCGTTCCTGTTCTTTGCTCTTGAGTAAGGCGAATCTCTCTGGTTTTATCTTTTTGTTTCTCTTTTTTGCCTCTTCCAAATCAGCTTCTGGAAGCTCTGTACACCAAGTCCTAGAAAGAGAGAGATAGGGGTATAGGACGAACCCACCAAGCGTGCAAATAACAGTTTTTAAAGAGAAAAGCTAGATATCACTCCTCTGCCATTATAGCTCCCTCTATTATCTATCCATGCTTTTGAGTTGTAATTCTTATTGGCTTTTCTTTCTTCTAGATGGGGTTTCTTTGGGGTTTTATAATATCTTGTCGTAGGTTCAAGTCTTAAAGGAGCGTTCGTTTCTTGGGTTGAAGCTCTTAAAGTTTGTTGGTCTTTCGTAGTTTTTCTTTCATTCCTTACTCTGGTAGATGAGATCTCAAAGTGTTCAGACGGTTTCTTATCATACTTCTCTATTGTTTGCTTTTGTAAGGCTAAGTTAATAATGTTTGAATGTTTGCATTTCCCAGTGAGGTGCTCAAATCTTGGTGCTTCTGATTGAAGAACTGGTAAAAACAAGGTGATTTTCCATCTGGTTCAATTATACTACATTCCTTCTTGATGTGATTGATTTTATTGTTCAATTGTGGTAGGATAGAATACCAATTAGCACTTGAAGCATAGAATTGATGCTAGATGAAGAAAAACTATGATTGAGGACGATGATTTGATAGACAAGATTGAATCGATTTCATATGAGATTAAGTTTGAGCTCACTCCTGATGGGGGATTCAAACGTACTAACATAGCAAATATCATCCTATACAAGCCTGCATTTTTTTGCATGTGTCTTTTATTTTTCTCTAAACATGCTATTTTGTTTGTAACATTTTTATGTTCTACAATTGAATTTCAAGACAGAAATATGTGATTGAACAATAATGGAGCATATGACACAGAATATAAAGCAAAATAGGAAATGACCCAATTTCACCGCTGAAGGGATTTAGATCAAGAGCAATTTAGTTTTGATTTTTAATTGGACAATAGGCATGTTTTGTTTTCGTTGTATTTTGAATAATGTCAAGTCAATATATTTCATTTTTTTGTTAATCTTGGAATCTCTACTTATTTTCTTGTTGATCTTGGAGTAAATGATTTAAAATAAAATTAAAACATACCTTTGAACTTCAGAAAAGCAAATTCAAATGAAAAAAAAAATTATTCAAAAAATCTATGACTGAAAAAAATGCGTGGCAAAAAGTCACCCTTTAGTAATGACAAATCTAATGTGTCACAAAAAACAGTCTTCGAAATAAATTGTCACAAAATAGATTATAGTGACAATTTCAAATTTTGTCACAAAAGGTAACAAGAATGTCAGTTCAATCGGCATATAACCCGTTCAAACGGTTTTTTTTGTGATGAAATTTTAAATTTTGTAACAAAAGAAACCAGTTAGAACCCATTCGAACGGTTTTATGTGACGAATCTCAAATTTTGACACCCAAACTCTTTGCTGACTGGCTTACGCTGATGAATCAAATGAAAAATTGATTTTGTCACCCAAAACATTTGGTGACAAAATGATAGCTTTTGGTGACAAGATTTGTTGTCAACCAAAGCTATTTCTTGTAGTGTAAGTTGTTTTATGAGGCGGTCCGGTTGGATCCTCATCAACTCCTTCGTCTGATCCTACACAGTCACTCTGATCATTTGGGTGCCTGGAGGGTTTCCCCGGGTCGAAAGTCCACACCTTCAGCCTTGCCTTCGTAGGTGGGAAATTTTAATCGGATGACGTTTGATGTTGCAATCAGGCCCCTTTTTCCATTCTAACGACTCTATCCTGCATGTTTGGACTCACGCTCCTCGACTATTGATCCGCGATTGGAGAGGCTGAAGCTACTCTTTTGGCTCTCTCTAGTGCCTCTGACTTACAATTCAGCACCTCGTTCTTCACGGTGACTCGGTAGTAGTTATTGAGAGTCTTCTCTCCTCTCAAAGGCCACGTGCTTCCCTAGAAGAATGCTTCACTTTTTCTCCTTGTTCACTCTATGATTGTGAAGTTCTCTCTTTTCTCCCCTTTGAAGATTTCTGAGCCTGTAATCTTGAGGCTCACTCTTTAGCAGCCTGGATGGCTGCCCACTCCTTTAATGGAGATGTTCCCTCTTCTTTTCTTCTTAATCAAGGTCTGTGAAAGTTTAGCGGTGCTAAAACCCCTTAGTCTTGTCGGTTCGGTCTTACTCTTTGTTTTTTTTTCAGCTTGTTCCTTGTCTTTTCTTTATATAAGATGGTTGATTTGAAAAAAAAAAGATTATAGTAACATATCAAAGTTCAAGATCCTTGTGCGTGTTCCTTAGAGTTCAATTTTTTTAAATCAAAACAACCTCAAACTTTATTAGCCGAAAGCAAAGAAAGCACAAACAAAACTATGGAAGATCAATCTCAGCATAGATCCAAAACAGATCCAGAAAAAGCTCAGAAACAACGAGGTGGCCTCCAGACATAAACATGGAGGCAACCCAACGAGCCAAGTGGTGCGCAACATCATTAGCATTTCTATGAACGAAACCAGAAGAAGCGGATCATCCTCTACATTAAGCGGATGATGGGGCGCGTA
This sequence comes from Myrica gale, assembly GCA_963930655.1. Taxonomy (NCBI): domain Eukaryota; kingdom Viridiplantae; phylum Streptophyta; class Magnoliopsida; order Fagales; family Myricaceae; genus Myrica; species Myrica gale. The sequence goes on from OZ005614.1 coordinate 14,528,674, forward strand.
GGAAAAAATTTGAAACCATTCAAATTTTATGACAGTTGAGCAACGACTAGTTGAACCGATCGACCGATACAACAGTAAAATTGTCTGATCGACCCCCAACAACTAGAAACGACTAGTTTTTAGATGTGACCTATATATAGACCTCCCTAATGTCTCAAAACTAGGGAGAAAGACTACATATCATTTCTATAGCTTGAGAAAGATCTTAAACCTTCTTATTTCATATTTCTCATGTCATTCACACAAATTACACTTTCTTATCCTTTTCATTGTGTGAAACAAAGAGATAGAACTTTAAATTTTCATATCAACTCGTTGAGAGAGTTTAATTCTTTAATCTTTCTATTCAAGAGAAGTGATTCCTTTAGTGAGTTTGTTCACTAAAGAAGAAGCTTAGAGAGGGTATATCTCAAGCTTGGTTAGGTTGTGAGTGGTGTGCCCGAAAAACCACTTAAGTTGTGAGTGTTGAGCCCCAGAAAGCACTTGTACTGTTCTCTAGCCCCAAGAAGATAGAGTGTACACTATTTGGAAGATAGTGGGAAAACCTCAGGGCTCTGTAAAGGAGCTTGAGGGTAGATATAGACGGGTTTGCCGAACCACCTAAAAATATCGTGTTTGTTTCTCTAACCTTACTCTTTACATTTATCACTTATTTACTAATCGCATCAATATATTTGTGCTAAACTAGTCTTTACTTTGCAAACACGATTTGGGGGTTCAAAGTGAAAAAGTTTGGAATCTTAATTCACACTCCCCCTCTTGGGTTGCCTTAATCCTAGAAATAACAATAATCCTTGCCAGGACGAGAAAACCACTTATCCAAATTACCCATCAAACACAAAAGACGATAGTGATGGTATGATAACGCTGCATTTTGTACTGTTACGAGACAAAAGGATTGAAGCGCAAATGTGCAATGGCAGATAAGTTTTATCATCCCAAAGGATGTTCTGAAGGTGCTCAGTTCTAGTTTAGGAATTGAAATGAGTACTTTGAAAAATGAGTCGCACTGGTCTAACCTGCTGTAAGTGTGAACAATTTGTGAAATCGAACAGTATTGGTTTTTCCTGTCTGCTTTGCTCTTCCTTGAGTCTTCTCAATCATCATTCATATCAGAGGTTTTCTTAGCCTCCGCATTGCATTTTCATAAAGGAGTTCCAACTTTATTTGTTTGGGCCATGAAGCCACAGTTAACAGCTTAAATAAGCAACGTATAAGCCAAGCTGGAAAGTTTGATCCTGCGGTAATTATAGCTACTCAATCTGGGATTCTAAACCACTTTCAGCTACCTTCACTACAAGAAATTTGGCCTTTGTCGACGGAGGCTTCCGTAGGCAAAGACAGAGAAAGCCGTCGAGGAATGTCTTCGGCCACGGCATTTAGTCGTCGAGGGGTCGTGGAGGTTGCCGCGTCCCGGTTGCCTTTCCTGACGACTTTTCTTCTCTGTCAAGATTGGCATCCTTTTTATCGACGACCTTTTGGCGTGGGTAATGACTTACACCGACAACTGGTGTGTCGTCGAGGTTAATTTCATGGTTTTGCCGATGACATTAAGACGATGGTCATTCTCTGTTTTGCAGGACCCATAATCGACGACAAACAGACAAAAATCGTGGGGAATGGACGTTCTCGACAGAAATTAGGAAACTCGATGGGCTGACCGAAATTAGGAAACTCGAATGAATTGTTTCATTTTGACATTTTATAGCAATTTCCCCCTGAGTTTTACATAGAGCGTTATACACGGATTACACAGAAGATTCAGGCACAATTTGAATATGAAGAAAAGCAACAGGGGATGTATAAATGATAAAATTGTGTAGACTTTTCTTCACTGAAGTCCAGCATCCGACTCAGCAAGTGTCCTCCAAGTCAGCTACAACTCAAGCATCCTCCAAGTCAGCTGCAGCTCCAGAACCTTCAGCATCACTAGTGCTAAGTTGTTATGTATCTTGTGTTGTGTTGTATTTCTATGGAATCTCTATAACCGAATGACTCTGTATTCCTTCCAAATTTGTGATGCACATCAAGTGCTTGAGAATATGTCTGTAAATATAGGAAATCTGTTAGTGACCCTTCAATTATGTATAAAATAAACATTGTACACATTTTCCCTCTAAGAGCAATATATTCCCATATGCATGTTTATCGTCCTTCACATTGCAATACGAATAATACTAATGGACGCGCAACCAGAACAAGAGAGATGCTTTCAGAAAAGGCGGCAAAGAAATTGAAACAAACCAACACTGCAAGAAGCAGGGGGATCTTTTTGGAGGTCCTTCAACTCCTTGTTGATCCTTTTTCAGGCCATCAGAAAATCGCCTCTCCAAAACTTCACTGAAGCCTAGAATAAATAAACATACAAGAGAGGCCAAATCAAAACCCATTGAAGAAAAACGATTTTGTATGCTCAAGCTAACCTAGCGCGCAGGGCGTGTGCGACAGCCAATATTTTGGCTGTCGCGCGTGCATCCTAGCGCGCAGTACGCGCGCGACAGCCAATATTTGGCTGTCGTGCGCGCGACTCTTCTCTCTCGGCTTGTTTGTGACTCTGGCGTTCTCTTCGACAGTCAGAGAACACCTTTACCTCAGAAGATTTCTCATTAGGCTCTTGTAATGATCTTGATACCTAAGTTTACAATATTAAAGCAAAATACCAGATCAAAAGCAACTTACTGTGAGTATTTCCATAATGTAAAGGGAAGAAAAAAACAAGAATACATTTCAAGTAAGTAAAAACAGAGCCCATTACAGCATCAAACAATGACCCATTTTGATGCACATTCTCTAGCACTAACGCCCTAGGAGAAGAACCTTCTTCAGCTTCTTCAGGGACAGGTGATGGGGGATTTGCAGGAATGTAAAAGAGAGAGAGACAGAGACAGAAACAGCATGACTGAGAGGGGAAGGGCTGGAGCTTCAACAAAGAGGGGGGGAGCTTCAACAAAGAGGGGGGGGAGCTTCAACGAAGAGAAGGGAATGTCAGGCCCAAAAACGGAGAAGCTCTTGATGAGGCGACGCTCAACGGTGAACGATTTGCTGGAGGGGAGAAATAGAGAGAGAAAGAAAAAGGGAGAAGAGTAGTGAGAGAAGCGGCTAGGAAGGAGGAGAAGTGCGGGAGCAAAAATCCTTAGCGCGAAAGTTGAATTGATTTTTAACTTTTCGTAACAGTGCTTGTTACTTTTAGTAACGGAATTATAAGGGGACACAAACTTTCTACTTGTGACCGGTAGAAGAATTTGGTCACTAAAACGTCAATCTTTAGCGACGAAATGGAAAAAAGCGGTGGCTGTAGCTTGAATTTCTTGTAGTGCTTAGTCAGGACAAAGAGAATCTAAATAGCTCCCTGTAGGACACGGTTCATGGATGAAACCAGCAACTTATGAACAAAGCCGAAAAATTAAATTCAAGATTGTGGGATTCAGAGAAATACTAGACACGGATCAAATACCAACACAATGATATCTGTGAGCTGTTTAAAAAGATATACTCGTACGCATGGAGGATTGACGGTTGACCCGTTATCTTCATATTGATTTCAACAGAAGCAGCCATTAAGAAATGAGAATGCGAATAATATTGTACCACTTCTCAGCGACAAGCTGCGATCAAAATAGAAAAAAAAAAATTCGTTGTTTATGTTCAATGAATTTAAGTTTTTAATGACTTAAAATCCAAATATAACCATTCCACGTATAGAGAGGAGAGCTGAAGCAGATTGAGACTACAATGGGATGTTTGAGTGTGAAAATTTTAGGTATTGGGGTTTGAGAAATATTATAAAGTAAAGATATGTTATGAGAGTTGGTGAAAAAGTGAAGAGAGAAGATTTTTAATAAATATTATAATAATAATAAAATTATGTAATAAATTTTTTATTATTAAACTCATTCAAATAATTAACCCCAAATAATTGGGCTCAAAACAAGTCCAAAGTATTATCATTTCTGGGAAAGTTGAGTCAGAAGCTGACAGAGAGTACATTAAGTTGGGCTAAAATGTCCATAAAGGCCCATGTTTTCTACTCCCACAGAAAAAACCCACGGAAGTACAAAAATAATATTATATTGTTCCTTAAACCTTATGAGAAGTAGCCAATGTTTCCTATTCCCACCAGATTGGGGAGGAGACCAAGCACCCAATGTTTCCTATTCCCAACGGATAGTAGAGAAGACTCTTTCTGATACTATTTTTAACGAATCCAAATAAAACTTCAGATTCAAATTCTGAAAAATGAACTTGTCAAAGTGAAGTACCTCTAAACTTATATAAAATAATCTTAATGTTTCCTATTCCCACCGGATTGGGGAGGAGACCAAGTACCCAATATTTCCTATTCCCAAAGGATAGCAGAGGAGACTCGCTCTGATACTACTTTTAACGAACCCAAATAAAACTTCAGATTCAAATTCTGAAAAATTAACTGTCAAACTGGAGTAACTCTAAACTTATGTAAAATAATCACAATGTTTCATAAATCTGAGACTGTTAAAAAATATCGAATTAATTATTTTCATTGTCGTATGGGAGTAAAGTTGAAACAGCAGTCTTGTCAGAAAGCCACAGAAAGATATGAAATTCCAACCAAAACACACCCGGAAGCTGGAGACATTCCTCCCAAAAAAATTGTGACTTACGGGTGCATTATTAAAGTTGTAGCCCTCCAAAATTTTGGAATTTTAGTGATTTAGTTTAGACTTCTAGTTACATAAACTTGAGAATTGGGTTGAATGATAACATGTCGGAATTACGTGATCAAATCAAAATTTAAATGGGTTACCATTAAATTACAAAGATGTAATTTGGATTAGGCCTAATTCAGCGATAAGGATTTTATTTTTGGCGTGACCAATCATAACATAGGAGGTTCACAATATTAAAGGAGAAAAAAATACACAGGTTTCCATACTAATATCAAACTAGATAATGCTGTGTTGTATCTTCAACTACTAACAAAGACACACATGCCTCACAAGAGATTCTCATGAATCCCTTCATTGATAAGTAACATGATTATCTAATGGTATCCTTCATTTATAGCTGCATCATGAAGCTGACCACGTTTGACCATTAACTTTCATAAATATAAAACCAAAAAGCATGACAGCAGAAAAAAAATACATTTATATGCGGAAAAGAGAAAGCAACATACTGTTTGAATTCAAACAAATTACAAAACAGGGGCTCATGCGGTTGCAGCACTGGTGTGGAGTGCAACTAAGGAGGCATAACATCCATCCTTGATATTCATCAAACTCTCGTGCCTTCCTTTCTCCACAATAACTCCATTCTTAACGACTGCAATCAGATCGGCGTTCTTGATTGTCGACAATCGATGTGCCACAACAACCGTCGTCCGGTTAACCATGATTCGGTCTAGTGCATCTTGAACCACTTTCTCTGACTCGGCATCTAGTGCACTGGTAGCCTCATCTAGTAGTAATATTTTTGGACTCTTAACTATAGAGCGAGCAATAGCAACACGCTGCTTCTGCCCGCCGGACAACTGAACTCCTCGTTCTCCTACTGTGGTATCATAACCCTACAGTTTTCATTGTCAAAACAGAAGAATTTAAGCACATCAGCAGATTTTTTTACCCAACAAAGCTGTCTTAGCAAAGGGACTCGGTCCTAGTTTCAAGAACGACGATTAGATGTGCATTGAAAAATCGTTTGCAGTAGACTACCTGTTGTAAGCTACTAATGAACTTGTGGGCATTGGCCAACTCTGATGCAGCTATAATTTCTGCCTCAGTTGCACTTCCTTCCTTACCATATGCAATGTTAGTGCGGATAGTTTCATTGAATAAAACTGGTTCCTGGCTCACAAGCCCCATTTGTTGCCTCAACCACTTGAGTTGGAACTTTTGGAGTTCAATGCCATCCAATGTAATATGACCTGAATCAGGATCGTAAAATCTTTGCAGAAGCGAGACCACTGTGGATTTCCCACTACCACTTTCTCCAACCAGAGCAACAGTCTGCAGAAGATATTGAGCCCAATATGATTTGAACACAATCACTATGACTAAAGTGAAATACTACTTGATTAAGCTAAACCACAATCATAGACTACACTTTACCTTGCCAGAATGAATAGCCAAGCTGAGGTCACCGAAGATCTGAATATCTGGTCTAGATGGATACTTGAAGCTTATGTGACGGAGCTCAATCTCACCCTTTACATCATCCAATTTCATGCCGATTCCTCACTTGGATCTATCTTTGATTTCCTGTCAATTAGGCCGAAGACGGAAGCAGTGGCAGTCTTGGCTTTGCCAGAATCAGGAGCTAAGGAGCTTGATTGAGAAATTCCAAGCGCAGCCATGGTTAAGGCAAAGGAGACCTGCAGACAACACCTGCTTCTCAAAACTATCTAAACAAAATTTCAAAACTATCGAAACAAAAATTCATGCAAGTGAATTTAGCCATTCTTTACAATTTTTTAACATCTTTTGGAAAACTGCCAATGATGAAAATAATATTTACTCGAAAAACATCTGAGAAAGTTGCTTTTCCATTCTCAATGAGTCGAGCTCCTGCATAGAAACTGGTTGCATAGACAGAGAAAGCAAGAAGAAAGAAATCCCAAATCCTATCCCGCTGACCAAGCCTTGCCTCATCCCTGCCTTCATAGGACCTTCACATTTCTTTTTGTATAATTGCATCACCTTCTCTTCAGCACAGAAAGAAGCAACTGTTCTTATACTTCCAACTGCATCATTTGCAACCTGGCTTGCTTCCTCATACTTCATCTGCACCCACCAATTTACTTGTTGAGAGATACATTCACTTCAGAAGTATATTGTAATGAAAAACTCTACAAGATCGTCAACTTTAGCCCAAATCATGAATCACTTTCCATAATACCTACCTAGATATGTTAAATGAACCATATCAATGTGTTTGCAAATACTTTCCTCTGAATCTTGGTCAAAATTTATACTTTTTCAATTTTATCATTGAAATGCTTAATATTTAGCATGCTGCAATCCTTAGTAGTGGAGGCACTAGATCGTACCTTTGCATCTTCACTAAATCCTTTTAGGAACTTCACTTGAACAAATCCATTAAGTCCTATTAAAGGAAGCAATACAAGGATAATTAGAGCCAACTGCCAGCTTGTGACAAAAGCAATGACCAACCCAGCGACAGCTGCAGCTGCATTTTCCACCATCTGAGCAAGTGCGTCCCCAATTAAGGCACGAACTGATGCTGCATCTGCCGAGAGCCTTGCACCAATGGAACCACTTGAGTGCTCTGGCTCATCAAACCAGCCAATCTCCATGTGAACCACCTTTTCAAAGCACATTAATCTAATACGCTGGATTAATTTACACCCAGCCACTGCAAAGAAATATGACCGTGCTGGAATCACCAGAAATGATGCTAGACCAAGGACCATAAACATTATTGCCCAAAATTCTGAATCCTTTTTCAGTTCATGAGGTGGTTCATAAAATGTTTTAATGACACTGGAAATTAGTAAACCAAAAATTGGTAATATCAGTCCGTTGATGATTGCAGCTACAGCTCCAACAATGAGCACTGGAATCTCAGGCTTGTTTAGGTAGGCAAGGCGCCGGATAGATGCCTGTGTTGATTTTTCTTGTGGTAGTGGAGGGGTTTGTTGTTCTGCCAGTGCATCCGGTACATTAACTCCCGTAGGAAGACCAAATGATACAGAGAAAGAGTGGCGGCTGCTATTTCCTATTCCAGATGATCCCCGACTAATGGATCGTTGGAGTGACATTCTTTGACTTGACTGTCTAGCAGATTCCACCATGATTTCCGATTTGTTTTGATCATCTACAGAGTATTCCGAATCTTTGTTCACTTCTTGCAAACGTATGAGTTGAGAGTATGCTCCATCAGGATCCCTGAGTAGTTCCAAGTGTGAGCCTGATCAATTGAGAGAGACATCAAGTAAAAACACATGTTAACCTGCCTCTTTGCCACTAAGGTATGAAAACCATGGTCCACCTATTACGTACAGATAAGCACACTTTAAGATTTGAAAGTGGATTAGGATAGCTCATACATGTCCGGAAACAACCAAAACAAACTTCAATTGGCAAAAAAGAACGCATAATAGGTCGAGAAATTTTTTTTTCTGTTCTCATTATGCAACTACTTAAATAATTGGTGAACATAAAAAAAGTGACGTTTTATAAAAGTATCCAGGAGATGCACCAATAATTCTTAAGATTACAGAATGATCAAAATCTCTACATAGATATGGGAAATTTAGAGCTTTAACTTATCAAGATAATAAGAGAAGATTTTTAACAAGATAACATAATAAGTACTAAACGTCAGACCATAGGGCCTGATGCATAACCTTTACTGGTTCTTGCATGTGGATGAGTTAAAAGAGTATGAATGCATGTTCTCGTCAGATACCTTTTTCAACCATCTTTCCCCTATGAATGACTGCAATCATATCGGCATTCCTTACTGTGCTCAACCGATGGGCAACAATGATAGTAGTTCGGTTGACCATAATCCTGTCTAGTGCCTCTTGTACTATTCGCTCAGATTCTGCATCAAGTGCACTTGTAGCTTCATCCAGAAGTAAAATTCGTGGGTCCTTCAAAATTGCTCTTGCAATGGCAATCCTCTGCTTCTGTCCTCCAGACAGCTGTGTTCCATGCTCCCCAACCATGGTATCTAGTCCCTGGAAGTGAAATTCAAAATCTTAAAAATAAATTGGCAATTTTCTCCAATAAATCTGAACATCAGGCCTTAAAATGTAATCAAGTAGAGATAGAATTAGAACCTGTGGTAATTTATCGATAAACTTGGCAGCATTAGCAAGTTCAGCTGCTGCTCTTATCTCTTCAGTAGTTGCCCCATCCTTTCCATACACAATATTATCCCTAATGCTGGATGCAAATAACACAGGTTCCTGACTGACAAGACCAATTTTCCCCCTAATCCATTGAAGATGATATTCTTTTAGATTAATGCCATCTATAAGAACTTCACCAGCCAAGGGATCATAGAATCTCTCTATCAGACTAATCACCGTTGATTTCCCACTTCCACTTTGCCCAACCAGAGCTACAGTAGTGCCACTTGCAATAGAAAGAGAGAATCCATCAAATATCTGCTCGTCAGGTCTGCTCGGGTAACTGAAATAAACCTCCCTTAACTCTATATCACCGCGTATGTCATCTAATATCTTTCCTGCTGTGTCATAAGCATCGATCTCCGGCTTCCCTTTTATAGTTTCAAACATCTTAAATGCTGCAGCTTGACCAGCGGCAAATGCACTCATGCAAGGAGATGCCTGGCCTAGTGACCTGAGATATCCATATGAAAATAAAAGAAGATACACAGGTTAGGAGTTAAGAAAAGTAAGAACACAATTACCAATACTGCCAGAAAAACAAAGCAGAAATGCAGATCCCATGGAACCAGTAAGCACAGCAATTATCACGTTCAGCACTTCACCCCCAGTGTATCCTTTTTCCAGTATCATCTTTCCCCCAAACCATATAGCCAAAGCATAACTGCAGAACACTACTAGCATAACGATTCCAAGACCAAACCCAGAAGCCAAGCCTTCATGAACACCAGAATTGTAAGCTTTTACAAGAAATTTGCTGTAATTAGCTATAGCTTGCTTCTCGCCGGTGAATGATGCAACCTAGACAGGGACAGAAAGATTATATATCACATAATCAGACAATAGAATCCAGAACTGGCAAACTATGTTCAGCTATAACCTCCAAAATAACTCAATACAAGGTGACATACAGTTCTCATTGAGCCAATTGTCTGCTCAACTACATTTGCTGCTTTCGCATAAGCGCTTTGTCCACGGGATGACATCTTGGCTAGGATTATGGACACAACTGCACCAGACGTCACGAGAAGAGGAATGGAGGATAACATCACAAGGGTTAGAAGCCACCCTTTAATAAACGCTATAATAAAACCTCCTATGAATGTAGAAACCAGTTGCAGAAATTTCCCAACCTGCACAAACAGACTCGTTAAAACCCATACCATGCGCACAAGTACTTCAAAGTTGCACTACTGTAGCTCACCGGTGTTACCGGACTGTAGTACCTTCTCTCCCATTGCATCTTGTATGAGGACAGTGTCACCGGACATTCTCCCAACAACCTCACCGGTGTTTGTTTCTTTATCAAAAAATGCAACATCTTGTCTCAATATAGTCTTCAGGTATAAACCCCTGATTCGTGCTGCCTGTCTCTCCCCTGTGACCATCCAGCAAGCCACCTCTGAGAACAACACACATTTCTCAATTCAATTACTGATACTGATGGACAAAAGACTATCTACAAGCAATATAAATTTTAAAGTGATAGGAATATGACATCAACTTACGAAGGAATGCTGCGATGGCTGCCCCTAGTCCCAAGTAGACAAATTTTAGAGCGACCTATAATTTTTCAAGGAAAACAAAATAAAAATCTTCATATAACAACTTTAAGATGCCAAGAAAGAAAGAACAGCTTAACAAATAAATCTCATTCAATGGATTAACTTGCAACCCAAGTTCCAGTAGATTATGATATAATTAGCTGGAATATACATGATTCTTACCTCAGAACAATTACAATAAAGAAACCCAACAAGTTCACAAGTACACCATCAGTGGAAAAGTTCAACGGTGTAAGTAATCATTAGCCAAAAAATATTTTTACCTTGGAAACTACATGAACCACTTCGTGGTCACTCTGGTTATTGCCAAAAGAATTAACCAATTCCCCAAATAGGATAGTCATAAGGGGCATACTTATCCCATTCCCCACAGCCCCAAGTGTGCCAAATATCATCAGCAAGATATCAGTGGAATCTGCAAATGAGAACAGCTTGTGAAATGGGACAGTGTTAGTTTTCTCGTCTCCTTTGCTCTTCTTTGAGTCTTCCTGATCAACATTTTCGCCAGACGCTTTCTCTGCTTCTACATTTATTTTTGATGAGGTGGCTTCATTCGTATTTGTTTCACCGACGAAACCTTTCTCCACTGCCATATTGCTAAAGCTAAGATAAAGGTCCGATTTTCAGCTCAAACAAAATTCAGAGAGTTTCTGCAGAACACAGTCAATGTCTAAAATCAGGAACTTATACTCACAGCTGGAAAATAAGGTGAAAATATCCGAAATAACGTTAAACGACCACAGATTAACAGAATGATACACATGGGCAGTTGAAAAGTGTAATAATGCATGGACGACTCGTTATTTTTACCTCAAATCAAATATAACTAAATAGATATTATCTTATGGTAAAATTTATTTATGTAAGTAACCGATCAAAGTACAAGACCCTTGTACGTGTTTCAATTTCATTTCGATAGAGAAGCCCGCGAATGCAGACTGACACTACAAATATGACTACTTTCCTACAAATATTATCCCGAGGGGGCTTTCCCGGCTACCTTGTGGCTTTGACACCCTCTTTGTGAGCTTGTTTCTATTCATCTAGGTTGTCTTTATTTTTAGTTTTGGAGCTTGTACTTATGCGGTTCCGATAGCTACCTATTATCGTTTTCTGCCATTGCTCTTTCTATCTAGCATGGAGTATTTGTAGTTTATCAATCTTTTTAGATCCTGTTAGCCTTTTTTTACAACCTAATTGCTCTTGCATCTTTTATTTTTTAATTTTTATTGTATCTTATATTCTGATAGTCTCAAGGTATTATTTAGAAAAAAAAATATCAGTCAAAAGTATATAGCTAATTAATTACAAAAGATATAAAATTAGTGGACTTGTTTGAGCCCCAATTATTTGAGGCTAATTATTTGGGTTTAATAATAAAAAATTCATCACATAAATTTTTATTATTATAATATTTATTAAAAATCTTCTATTTCTTCACTTTTTCACCAACTCTAGTAACATATTTTACTTTATAATATTTTTCAAGCCCCGATATCTAAAATTTCCTCACTCAATCATCTCCAATATCTTTGAAACTTTACACGTGGCCAAGACGAGAAAAGCACCTACCCAAATTACCCCTCAAACACAAAAGACGACAGAGATGACAACACAAGCAGAGAAAGAGAGAGACGAGGTATACTAATTTCCATCAAAGTAAAATGTGAAAATTTCAAAAAAGCAGTGCCCATGGAGCATAAATGATGGTTCACGAAGGCAAAATAATCAAAACTTGTTCTTTTGGCGGGAGCAAATCTCCGCAACCCCGTGTTTCCCATCAGGAAAAAAAAAGTTCTTAAAAACTGATTCTCCAAGAACATCATCGGCATTATCATCATAATATCCAACTATTACATCATCGTAAGCATTTTTTTATAATATAAGTATTTTTTTTAATAAGAAGGTTACACTGAGCACAGGCGGATCCAGCTAGGGGCAATGGGGGGCAGCCGCCCCCCATTGCCTGAAAAATCTCTTGAAAAAAATTTTTTTTTTGGATTTTTTTATATGGGTTGCCCCCCTTCAAACCCAGGCGCCCAGGCCAGCCTAGCCGGTCTAATTTTTTTTTTTAAATCAACAGAGGGTAAAATACGCATTTCACCTTGGCCTTTTTTTTTAGTTAATTCGGCGCCATCCTCCCCTCCCTCTCTAACAACTTCAACTTTCCCCCCTTTTCTCCCTGACGCCCACAGCCCAGCCTCTCTCACTCTGCTCCCCACCTCCCGATGCTAGCTTCCGTCTCTCTCTCTCCTCTCACTCTGCCTCCACAGAACGCCAGCCTCTAGTCCTCTATCACTCTACCGACTGCCTCTCCTCCTCCGGACCTCCACAGTCGACAGAATGCCGGCTGAGCTCTCTCTCTCCCTCTCCTCCTCCACAGGACCACAACTCTTTCTCTCTCTCCATCTCCAGCTCTCTCTCTCCAGCCTCCGAGTACTCTCTCAACTCAAGTCTCTTTGTAACTCTGTTTATTTTTCAATTAGTGATGAAATTTATTTTAAATTTTGATGAATTATGTGATGAAATTTAATTAGCAGATTAGGATTATTGAATTTATTGTGAACCGGATAGAGAATTCATGAATTTGTGATGAAATTTAATTAGTAGATTAGGATTATTTAATATATTGTGAACCGGATAGAAAATTCATGAATTTGTGATGAAATTTTAATTGAATTCATGTGATGAAATTTTGATGAATTAAGTACTGATAGAGAATTCTTGAATTTGCAATCTTTCTAAGCAGAAGATATTTGTTGTAAAAACCTAGATACAGTCAATACAATCACTCACATACAAACTCGAATCAAATTTCTGAATTCTGATTCGTGTAAGTAAAAAGGGAAACACGATTTGATCTTTTGGGGCTTATAGAAGGCAAGAGGAGAATTGGGCTATCTTACTCATCAAGATTAGAAGGAGACCTTCATTTTTTGCTCTTTTTATTTCCTATAAGTACTTGATCTGTGCTTTTGAATATTTAAGCTATGTTTCATTTTCCTAGTAGAATTGTCTTAATAAGCTTATAATGTACTTAGTTCCTTTTAATTTGCTATTAGGTCTTAGTATCTTTGAATTGTCATGTAGGCCTTCAATTCAAAAATGTTATGTGCTTAGTTCCTTTCAATTGGTAATTTTTTTCTTAGCTTTTATTCATTATTCTACTATGTAGTGCAGTATGGAATTTATAGAAATTTTGCTAGTTTTAATTTTAGTTTCTTCTTGTTTGAAAAATAAATCTGTTGCGAGATCATGTTATTTTTATTCACACAAAGTGGTAAATATTTCAGTCCTCGTGTTAGTCTTTCTAGGATTCTTTTTTTTTTAACTTTTAAGACATTTTTTTGCATTACATAGTAAAATTTTTTTTTTTGTCATTTTTCATTAAGAGTTTGCCCCCCTTCCATTACATTCCTGGATCCGCCACTGACACTGAGTATGGTAAGCCCCTATCTGAGAAAGGAAAAAGAATACCGAAGCATAACGAAAGAATTCAAGAAGGCCAAACTACCATCGTGATAAGTATTGAATGAACAGAAAGTGTACACAACCCATATGCCAAAAGAAAAAACAGACAAACGGGCCGTCGACAAGATGAACCCTCAGAAAGGCAGAGGATCAAAAGAGCACCTGAAACTGCCAGGATCTGAGTCTGAGATCCACAGGAGCCGAACTTATGGCACTTTGAAGGTTCTCAATCTATCGGCTCCGTTCAATGCTATTTAAAAGCGCTTAGTCAGTTTGTCTTTGCTTGAAGTGAAAGCACGACTAGTCGTGGTAGGCTAGCGCCTCCTACTATTTACTGAAGGAACACGAGCGTCAGAGCTCCTCACAGTCAAAAGCCCCGAATATTCACCTTGTCAACCAAATCTGTATTCTTTTTTATTCTTGACTACTATTCTTATATTTTTCTTCGATTCCTTCGGCTGCAAGCTTTAGCTTATGTCATCGTGGAAGTACGCCGCTTCTCGTAGATGATGCTGAACGTGGAATCATGGACGACAATTTTGTAGGGCCGGCTACGGGTAAGGCAACTTAGTCAGTTGACTAAGGCTCCACTTTGAGTATAGGGCCCATTAAGTTAAAGATAAAAAAAAAATTAAAGTTAAAAATTAAAAGATCTTAAACGGTTAAAAAACGTGAGTGTGAAACAAATGTCATAAAAGTCCTTAAGGCTAGAAAAAGGAAAGAAATGTCATACCCTAGAAAAGAAAAGACCTTAAGGCTAGAAATAAATGTCAGACGCTACTCTAAAAAATGTGAGAGTGTGGCCTTGTGTTCAGAAACTAAAGTCTAAAAGTATAGAAAGTGGGGTCTCGAAGGCTGAAGTGCAGGGACGTCTTGAATGCAAGAGGCTCCTATTTATAAGCTAGAAATAACATGGAAACAAATTCTATCCTAGGAAACAAGGGCTGGTCGAATAAGGCAGCTTAGCAAGGAAAGAAATCCTTGCTTACCTAAAACAAAGAGAGCAATTAAGGAAATAATCCCTTGCTTGCCTAACTAACTTTTGGACGCCTAACCTATAAAGGAAAGCTTGGACGTTCAACCCTAACATATGGCCGAACTAAACCCTAATTGCCTTAAATAAAACACTCTTCAAATAGCAATATGGTGGTGGCCGACCATCATGTCAAAAGTCCATGAATGGAAATGATTTGGAGCTTAAAATAGCCATGCAATCTGAATCTTCTAGAATAGAGCCATATTTGTCTCTTGGACGGATCCTTCTAGAATGTGCATCATCTTGAATGGGCCTCCACGAATGAGCTTGGGCCCATATCTCTTTACTGAGTTCAACGAGTGCGTCTTTGAAGTGCTTGTCTCGGGCTCTCGTATCCGTCCGTACGGGATGAACTACCTCATTCAAAGTCTTGCTCGGATTCTCATCACTTTGAAACGGCACCTTGAGCTCCATCATTAAAAGTGGTCAAAAACCTTATTTTTAAAAGAACCGGATCATGCTTAAGTTGAGGAGGTCGACCGGCTGTTGAAGCGGTCGACCGGTATATCGACCGCCTCATGCAGCGGTCGACCGGTTGGTTTTGACAAAAGAGCCGTTGAGCTTCTGACAATATGACCGTTGGAATAACGGTAACTTGAAGCGGTCGACCGGTTCATGTAGCGGTCGACTGGCTCGTTTTAGCAAAAACTCTCAACTGCTATAAACGGCTAGTTTTCAAATGTGGCCTATAAATACAGCTTCATTTCGTCTATAATGACAACCCAATGACCACATATCATTTATACTACTTGAGAAATATTCTAAACCTTCATATTCTATATTTCTCATAACATTCACACAAAACACACTTCATATCCTTGTCTTTGTGTGAATCAAGAAATAGAGTCTTCCATTTTCATATCTACTCTATCAAGAGAGTTTTTATTCTTCCATCTACCTATCCAATAGAGGTGTTTTCTTTAGTGAGGTTGTGAGTGGTGAGCCAGAAAAACCACTTGGGTGGCTTTGAGTGTTGAGCCCGGGAGAAAACACTTGTACGGTTCACTAGCACCCGGAAGCTAGTGTGTAAAAGCTATTGGAAGATAGTGGAAAACCTCAAGGCTCGGTGAAGGAGCTTGAGGGGTGGATGTAGGCGGGTTTGCCGAACCACCTAAAAGTACTGTGTTTGCTTCTCTATCCTTACTCCTTGCAAACACGGTTTTGGGGGTTTTAACCGAAAAGTTTAAGAAAACCAATTAACCCCCCTCTTGGGTTGCCTTAATCCTGAAATCTAGGACTCACATTTATTAGAACTTAATACAATATGTTGATATTAATGTTATGTTTCTAATTTCGGTACACTCATTCAAAAAAATATTGATATTAGAACTTATTACACTTAAGATTATTTATATTTAACTAACTTTGGTTATTTAAAGCTTGCTAATAATTTTAATTGAATAAGCGTTAAAAATTGAAAACAAAAAAATAAAAATCGTCAAAAACCATTTGGACCTTAATGTCTCCGTCCGATATTTTTAATGTAAGCTCGAACGGTGTTGTATTATATAAAAAAAACCGTCAGAACACATTTATATACGGCCGGGACGCCTGAAATTCAAAAAAACCTGCGGACGAGGGTTTTATAGTGTTCGGATGGTGTTTTACAGTTCAAATGTCTATGTTAATGAACATACGCTGTCGATTGAGAATTACTTACTAAAGCGACGTGTTGAACTGTATGATGGAGTTCGGATGGTTACATCGTAGCTCAGACGGTTATGAAATTTTGGAGACATCAATTCCCTCGAAAACTAATAATACACGTATGGTCCAAAGTTACTTTGATGTCTCCGAACGATATTCAATCGTATGAAAGTGGCAGAATCGCAAACAGTGGAGGAAAAACGAAAAACTTACATAACGAGAGATTTGAGCACGAAGAGCTGATTTCGGGCGTCCAATCTCATTTTTTTTAATCAAGAAACAGAAAACTGTATTTCATCACGGCGGATCAAAATACAGCAGGGGAGCTCTAACGGGGGAGCCAGACCCTCCAAGGAGGCGGCGACCCAACGAGCAAAGCCTAAAGAAAGGCATTACAAAGTGCATCAGGACTAACCCATAACCAACCAAACAGACTACAACAAACAGCAACCGAAACAGACACAAAACCCCCAGCAAAAGCGGCAGAGTAGGCAGGATATACGGAGGAGGGACGCCGAACCGGTGAACCGTCGGGCGTGTGACCTCCGAAATCCACCCAAGCAGGACCAAAACCGACAGACCATCGTCGAAGAGGGGGCGGAACGGGACCAGGGACAGGTCGCAGGAGGCGGAAGCCAGGGAACAACCGAAAAGTGCCACGCGTGGATCCACACGCGCCGTCTCGAACACGCCGTAGACGCCTAGCTGCGTAGATCGGGGCCTGGTGAGGGCAGTCCAGGGGCGAAGCAACCTGCAGAAAAGAGCAAAATACCAACAAAAACCAACCGACCAAACGAACCCGAGAAAAGGAGAGGGGGAGAAGGAAGAGGGGAAGGGGAGAAAGGAAGAGGGGGACCCACGGGAGGCGCTTGGTGCGGGAGATCAGAGAAGTTTAGAGAGAGATAGAAGTTTAGGAGAGGAGTCCAATCTCATTGAATAGGGCGTTAAAGGAGCAACTCTTTTAGAATTTGATATTGGATTGCATTTGGGGCTAGTGGCTTTTGAATTGAATTGTTTTAGGATGAAAAACATTTATTTTAATTTATGAAAGCATGTGTTTTTCAAAATGTTAGGGTCTAAAATGATAGTAATGGAGTTTAGGGCTGGTTGTGATGTGTTTATATTGAATTTTTTATGATCAGGGTTGATTTTGACAAGATTTGGGTGTGGAAATAGAGTTTGTGCGTCGCCGAACTGTCTTGTTCGGCAATCGCAATCCGAACGGTTGATGTTCCGTATTCAACCGTCCGACCGGTTTTGTTGTTATGTCATGCATTCATTTGGTAGCTTTAGAACCCCATTTAAGAATTACACGAAGTTCGGATAACGAACGGGATGTAATTCTTGAATTGTCCACGTTATGGACAATTTGAGTTTACAATATGCGTAATGTACGCAATTGTATCTACTATTGTGACAGACGTGTTTAGAAATTTTAATGCAAATCTCCTTTTATCATTCGATACACATTCAACATTAAGCTTACACACTTGCCTTAAATGGTGGATGTTTAGGCTCAATGTTGGAGGCGTGTATCTGAGGACTGAGGGAAAATGCTGTCGAAATTTCTAAAGCATCGATTACAACAGTCGGGTCAATTATGTGTCGTTCGTGATATTGTTTTAGTGATTTTGAAGAATATTACTTTGAGTACTAAAGTAACTTTATTGTTTCAATTAAATTTACGTTTATATTTTTTATTCATTTTGATTAACATAATTCAATATGTTTTTTCTTCTCTAATATTAATTTATTTGTTCACAGGACGACGTCATGCCAGCTGGGGGGAAACGTCTTCGGTGCAATTCATCAGTTCGAGCTGATAGTAGTTTGGGTACACTAGCAGTGTCTGGTCGTTCGCCTAGGGATAGGAATAAATTACCGTCCCCTACCACGGTGGGGGTTTAATGGGACATTTTGGAGCTGCGAAGACTTTAACTATTCTACAGGAACACTTCTATTGGCCTCAGATGCAACTTGATGTTGAATGAATTTGTGGTAGATGTGTCACATGTAGGAAAACTAAATCCAAAGTGCAGCCCAACGGTTTGTATACTCCTTTACCAATTCCTGGTCAGCCTTGGATTGATATTTCAATGGATTTTGTGTTATAATTGCCTAGGACTAAACGTGGACGAGATTCAATTTTTGTGGTTGAGGATAGATTTTCTACAATGACACATTTTATTCTGTGTCACAAAACGGATGACGCTTCGCATGTTGCTGACTTATTGTTTAGAGGGATTGTGAGATTACATGGCATGCCTAGGACCATTGTTTCGGATAGAGATGTTAAGTTTTTGAACTATTTTTTGAAGACTTTGTGGTGCAAGCTAGGTACTAAGCTTTTATATTCCACTACTTGTCATCCACAAACTGATGGTCAAACTAAGGTAGTCAATAGGACTTTGTCTACTTTATTGAGGGCGATCATTAGAAAGAACATCAAAACATAAGAATAATGTTTTCCACATGTTGAGTGATGAGAATACGAGCATGGCGTCAAAGGTGCTAGTTCAAGTTCCCGTAGAGCCGGTTACGAGAGAACGAGACAAGAAGTTCAAGGACGTACTCGACGAAATCATTCATGAGATATGGGCCCAAGCCCATTCGTGGAGGCCCATCAAAGATGATCCACTTTCTAGAAGGATCCGGTAAAGAGATAATTTTGAGACTATTCTAGAAGAATCGGATTGCATGGAAATTCTAAGAGCAAAATCCTTTCCTTTTGATTATTTATTTTGTTGGTTTAGGCATCTGATATTCTTTTCCTTTTGAATAAGTTTGCCGTGTGACCTCTTAGATAAGTTAGGTAAGTTTCATTTTTTCCTTTTTATTTTATTTTAGGCATGTGTCTCTTTCAGTTGTGTGCTTTACGTACACCTTAGGTTGTGTCAAATAAGGAATATAATATTCCCTTAAGTCTAGTTTGTTTCTTCTGTCCAGGTCTAAACAAATAAGGAAATTAGTTCCTTGTTTTGTTTTGGTTTGCTTTAGTCGCCAAGTGTGTTAGGAAATAAGGAAATTTATTTCCTTAAGTGTCTGGTGTGTTTTAGGCTGCTAGTAAAGTTTTCTTTACTTAGCTAATTTCAAATTTTATATGGTTTTCTATGTTAGATTTATTTCCTTGTTATTTTCAGCCCTTTAAATATGAGCTCTTGCATTGTAATGAAAAACAGACATTAATCAATGAAATTGTGAGAACTTCTCGAACTTATCGGAATTTCCCGTGGTGTTCATCCTGACTTATCAAACGGATTTCCATCACCGTTTGTGGCGTCCTCATGATACCGAGGTTCTTGCTTTCTTAAGCAACGGGTCGAGGTTCCATCCGAATCAGTCCTAGAAACGATCTTGGGTTCCCTATAGTTGTTGGGTCTTGTTACGGGTATAACGGGGTTCACATCATTGAGTTTGCTTATAACAAAGCTGTTCATTCTGCTACTAAATTTTCACCATTTGAAATTGTGTATGGGTTTGATCCTCTAACTCCATTGGATTTTCTCCTTTCCCTTTGACTGACCATGTTAATTTAGATGGCAAAAAGAAAGCTGACTTTGTGAAGCATTTACATGAGAAAGCAAGACTGAACATTGTGCGAAGAACGGAGCAATATGCAAAACAAGCTAACAAGGGACGTCACAAGCTGGTATTTGAACCCGGAGATTGGGTTTGGCTGCAAATGCGGAAAGTGCGATTTCCCGCGAAAAGACTGTTGGCTTTTTTGCACAATCGAAATTTTGATTATTTCCATAAATGGATAAGTTTATAAAGTTGACATCTTCAAAGACAAAGACGACTTGATAAAAGAGGCAAAAAACTTGAAGAAAGAAGAACAAGAAGATGCAAGGAGCTCAAAGTGAAGATACAAGACCTTAGGGTATAATCCTTGTAACTCTTTATTTCACATTTGACAAGGATTTGAATCACACACTTGCATATCTTTCAAAAATTGCATAAACTGTTTTACCTTTTGTTTGAAAGATTAAAATCTTTTTAAAGGTTTCAAAACACTCCAAATATACTCCCAAACTCTTCATATACTTATGGGATGTAAGTCTTTAAAATTGGATATTTAAAAGTGGTCAAAAGCATGGTTTTAAATGAACCGGTCGATGAACTTTTTGTAGCGGTCGACCTATACATGAAGCGGATGATCTTGACAACATTCAAATTTATTACCGTTGGGCAACCGCTACTTGAACCGATCGACCCCTAACAGCTATAAACGGTTAGTTTTCACATGTGGCCTATAAATACGCCTTCATTTCATCTAAAATGAACAACCAATGACCACATATCATTTGTATAGCTTGAGAAATATTATAAACCTTCATATTTCATTTTTCTCATATCATTTACACAAATTACACTTGAACATCCTTGTCTTTGAAATAGAGCTTTCCACTTTTATATCTACTTTTTAAGAGTCTTGTTCCTCAATCTACCTATCAAAAGAGGTGTTTCCTTTAGTGAGGTTGTTCCCTAAAGAAGAAGATTTGAGAGTGCATATCTCAAGCTTGGTGAGGTTGTACGGTTCACATGGAGGGATGTTCAAAGTTTCCTATTTTAATTAGATTCCTATTCTCGGAGGGATTCTCCAAGTTTCTTATTTTAATTAGATTCCTACCTTGGAGGGATGTTCCAAGTATAATTAGATTCCTATCCTTGAAAGAAAACAGCTTTTAGATTAATATGATTTGAGAGGTCTTGTGATTCTCTTTGGTTCCTTGAAGAACTATTCGAACTTATCGGGATTTCCCGTGGCGTTTAACCTGACTTATCAAACAGAATTCCACCACCGTTTGTGACGTCTTCCTTATACCGAGGTTCTTGTTTCTAATAAACAACGGGTCGAGGTTTCCATTCGGATCTGTCCTATAACAATCTTGGGTTCCCTATTATTGTTGGGTCTCCTTATTCTCCGCGAGTTTCACATCATGAAGAATGTAAATATAATTTGTTTCTTAATTAGATATCTTAACGATAAAGAAGAAGATGCAAATATAATAGAGGAAGAGTTTTAGACCAAAATATAATGCCAAATAGGCCATATTAATTTGTTTGAAAGTTGGATACCATAATGACAAAGAAATTCAAGCAAATATATCGATAGAAGAGTTAAATAGTTTAAATATTTGATAATTAATAATAAATAAAATTAAGCAATTAGATTAATGGAAGTGTTTTAGACCAAAAAATAAATGCAAAATCGTCAAAATTTGTTGGTTTGAAAACTAAATACCTTAATGATAAATATCATACCAAATAGTCCAAATTGATTAGTTCGAAAAATGTATACCACAGTGATGAATAAAATTAAGCAAATAGATCAATGGAAGAGTTTAATATCAAATCATAAAAGCAAAATCGTCAGAATTAATTGGTTTGAAAATTAGAAACCCTACTGGTGAGCAAAACTAAGCAATTAGATTAATGGAAGAATTTTAGACCAAAATATAAATTCAAAATCGTAAAAATCAGTATGTTTGATGATAAGGTACCTTGAGGAGGAAGAAAAACAAAGAATCAGACTAATGGAAGCATTTTACAACAATATATGCCAAATCGTCCAAATAAATTACCTTAAAGATTTGATAGCTTAATAACAAAGAAACAAAGACACAGCCTTCCTATCAACTTTTACCAACCGAGTTCTAGAGAGTGAGTCTCCTCCCTCTCTCTAGAACCTTCCCCCTCTTTTGCCTGAACACCACCATCCGGCCGGCTACGCTTTGGGGAGGGGAGGAGCTGCGGCCTGTCCCCTCCCTCTCCTCTCCTCCGGCTCCCATCCTGGTGGCCGGAACCCTTTTCCCCTTTGTTTTTTCTGTCTTGTTTTGGGCTATTTTTATGCTTGTTTTGCAGGTTAGATCCCGGCCTCTCCGGTGGTCTCCGGCTTTCATAGTCCCCATGATGGGCTTCCTCTCCTCCCCGTGTCCATTTCTGGTCAAGAGATGTGGTCATCGGTCGGCGCGTGAGTCCTCACGCGCGTCGCGTGCGCGAGTGCATCTCATGCGCCCGACCTCTTTTGCCCCCTCTTTGGAGGTTTTGCTCATTTTTTGGAGGCCTGGCCCCGCCCCGCTGTGCTCAGCCCCTTCTGGCGACCCTTGCTGCCTTGGTTCGGCATCCCTTTGCCGATGCCTAGTGGTCATGCGCTGCCCTGCGTGTGTGTGCTGACTAGGGGCTCGGTGGTTTTGCTCCCTGCCGCCCTTGGTTGCCGCTGTTTTGTGCCGCCGTTTGCTCCCCCTTCTCCACCTCTCCTGTATGCAGCCTATCCTTGTATGAAGATTGCCCTGGAGGAGTCGGTCCCTCCTTTAGTGGACGCCGTCATCGTCTTGTGCGGTGGTTCTGTTGTTGTCTGTATTGTGTTCCGATTCTTGTGATTGGTTTATGTATGTATTGTGTTCTGGCCCTTGTGGCCCGTTTGTGGTTGTATTGTGTGTTGATCCCTGGGATTGCATGGGGTTTGGCTTGTTTTCTCAACCCTTGTGGCAGTTGGTGGTACCGGCTTCTGTATCCGGTTATTGTAGGGCCTTTTGGTCCGTTTAGGTGTTCCACTGGCCTTTCGGTAGGTTTCCTGCTGGGATTTGGCTGTATTCTTCTCGGTTTCTAATAAGGTTTGTTTACCTAGAAAAAAAAAACTTGATTAATGGAATAGTTTTAGACCAAAATATAAAAAGCGAAATCATCTATTCTAATTTGTCTGGAATTTAGATACCTTAGTGATGAAGAAAATGTGGCAAACAGATCAAGGAAAGAGTTTTAGACCAAAATATAAATTCAAAATTAGTGTCTAAGAAGATTAGAAACCTTAAGGACGGTGAAAATGAAGCAATTAGACTAATAGAAGAGTTCTAGACCGAAATAAAAGTGCAAAATCGGCCAAATAAATTAGTTTAAAGATTTGATCCTTAATAATAAAGAAAATGAAGGAATTAGATTAAAATAAGTTACTTTAAAGATTTGACATTTAATAATAAAGAAGATGAAGGAATTAGATTAATGAATGTGTTTTAGACCAAAATATAAAAGGGTAAAATACATAAACAGTCCATGTGGTTTCACGTTTTGACAAATTGGTCCTTGTGGTTTCAACTTGAACACATTAGTCCCTGGGGAAAGCATCATGTAACAAAAAGGTCATCCCGTTAGATTTCTGTCAACCCACTTAACGGTCAAAGCTACCGGGAGGACCTTTTTGTTACATAATGCATACCTCAGGGACCAATTTGTCAAAAGGTGATACCACAGGGACTAATTTGTAGGTCCCTGTGGTATCACCTTTTGATAAATTGGTCCCTGAGGTATGCATCATGTAACAAAAAAGGTCCTCTCGGAAGCTTTGACCATTAAGTGGGTTGACGGAGAGACTGCATTGCAACAACTTGCTGACCACAGGGACTAACGCGTTCAACTTGAAACCACATGGACTATTTTGTCAAAACGTGAAACCACAGGGTACAAGATTTCACACATTATATCATTCGGTCATGCATCATCATTCAGCTTCAAATCACAACCACAATTCTCAGCAAGTAAACAGGTTGCATTAGGAGAAACAAAATCACAAGAGTCGCCAAAGGGTTGCAAATCCTACATGCATGTTAAACTTTCCTTCAAAAAAACGTGCAAATGCATCCAAATAAATTAGTTTAAAGATTTGATACTTTAACAATAAAGAAAATGAAGCATTAGATTAATGAAAGTGTATTACACCAAAATATAAATGCAAAATAGTCAAAATTAGTTGGTTCGAAATTAAATACCTCAATGATAAAGAAAATCAAGTAAATATATCGATCGAAGAGTGATGGACCAACTGAAAAATGATAAATCGACCAAATTAATTTGTTTCATAATTACATATCTTAACGATAAGGAAAAAGAAGCAAATATATCAGTGGAAGAGTTTTAGACGAAAATATAATGCCAAATAGCCCATATTAATTAGTTTGAAAGTTGGATACCATAATGATGAAGAAATTCAACCAAATATATAGTGTTTGCAAACACTAAAAATTTAACAAAATTTTACCAAATTTTTAACTCATTCTCTCTCCTTACTTTTTCTCTAATTTTTTTACTAATTTTTTACTAATTTTTTTCACTTTTTCACTTACTTTTTCATTCTCTCTCCTTACTTTTTCTCTAACTTTTTCACTTTTTTCATTCTCTCTTCACCTTTTTACCAACTCCTAAAATTTTACTAAAATTTTATTAAAATTTTAACATCACAAACACTTATATCGATAGAAGAGTAATACACCTACAGATAAATAAAAAAACGTCCAAAATAAATTATTTTATAATTAGATACCTTAACGATAAGGAAGAAGATGCAAATAGATAAAACGAAGAGTTTCATATCAAAACAGAAACGTGAAATCGTCAGAATTAGTTGGTTTGAAAATTAGAAACCCTACTGGTGAAGAAAAAAAAAGAATCAGACTAATGGTGGAATTTTACAACAAAATATAAATGCAAAATCGTCCCCACTACTTTGTCTGAAATTTAGATACCTTAGTGATGAAGAAAACGAGGCAAATCGATAATTGGAAGAGTTTTAGACCAAAATATAAATTCAAAATCGTCAAAATTAGCTTCTCTATAGATTAGATACCTTAAGGACGATGAAAATGAAGAGTTATGGACTAAGAGAAAAAATGATAAATCGTCCAAATTAATTTATTTCACAATTACATATCTTAACGATATGGAAAATGATGGAAATCACGATACAACGTTGGAGGATCCAATTCCAATTCCCATTGGGCCGGTTACGAGGGCACGAGCCAAGAAGTTTAAGGAGCTACTCAATGGGCTGATTCAAGCGGCATGGACTCAAGCAAATTCGTGGAGGCCCATAGAGCAAGACCCACGTGGCCCACAAAGGAGTGTTAATGTCATACAAGTTCTAGAAGCCGAGCAAGGTGATCTACATGATTTACACGCCACTTTTATTCCATAAGTGGCTTGGACGTGAATGGCAATGTTAGGATTTTCTTTCCATAGTAGTCGGATGGTGCAGCTGATTTGGTGGCCTAATTTTTGTTTCCTTTTTGGTTTAGGCGCCAACCTTTATTTCCTTAGTGGTTGAGTCTATTGTAGGTGTCAATAAGTTACCATAGTTGCTAGGTTTTGCCGCCCCATTATTACCTTATTTGTGAGTGTCTCTTTTAGGGTTTTCGTGTATTAGATGGCCCATATATAGAGGCCTAAGTTGTAGTTCGAAATTCATTCAATATAAACGGTTTTGTGAGGTTTTAATTCTCTTTGGTTCTTTGACGAACTTCTCGAACTTATCGGGAATTTTCCCGTGGCGTTCAATTCGACTTATCAAACGAATTTTCATCCCGTTTGTGGCGTCTTCACCATACCGAGGTTCTTGCTTTCCTAAGCAACGGGTAGAGGTTCCATTCGAATCCATGCTAGAAACGATCTTGGGTTCCCTATAGTTGTTGGGTCTCGTTACGGGATAACGGGGCTCACATCAGAAAAAGAAGCAAATATATCAGTCGAAGAGTTTTTAGACGAAAATATAATGCCAAATAGTCCATATTAATTAGTTTGGAAGTTGGATACCAAAATGATGAAGAAATTCAAGCAAATATATCGATAGAAGAGTTATACACCAATAGATAAATGACACATCGTACAAATTAAATTATTTAATAATTAGATACCTTAACGACAAAAAAATGATGCAAATAGATAAATGGAAGAGTTTTAGAAGAAAATATAAAAAGCCAAATTGTCCATATTGATTTGTTTGAAAATCGTATACCACAGTGCTGAACAAAATTAAGAAAATAGATCAACGAAAGAGTTTCAGATCAAAACATAAACGTAAAATCTTCAGAATTAATTGGTTTGAACATTAGAAACCCTACTGGTGAAGAAAACTAAGCAATTAGATTAATGAAAGAATTTTAGAGAAAATAAAAATTCAGAATCGTAAAAATCAGATTGTTTGAGGATGAGGTACCTTGAGGACGAAGAAAAATAAAGAATCAGACTAATGGTAGAATTTTACAACAAAATATAAATGCAAAATCCTCAACACTCATTTGTCTAAAATTTAGATACCTTAGTGATGAAGAAAATGAGGCAAATAGATAATTGGAAGAGTTTTAGATCAAAATATAAATGCAAAATCGTCAAAATTCGTTGGTTTGAAAATTAAATACCTCAATGATAAAGAAAATGAAGCAAATAGATCAATGGAAGGGTTTTAGCCGAAATATAAATGCACCATATTAATTAGTTTAAAAATTACATACAATAGGGATGGAAAAAAATGAAGCAAAATGATCACTGTAAGAGTTTTAGACAGAAATATAAATTCAAAATCGTCAAAATTAGTTGGTTCGAAAGTTAAATACCTCAATGATAAAGAAAATCAAGCAAATATATCGATCGAAGAGTTATGGACTAAGAGAAAAATGATAAATCGTCCAAATTAATTTATTTCACAATTACATATCTTAACGATATGGAAAAAGAAGCAAATATAACAGTGGAAGAGTTTTAGACGAAAATATAATGTCAAATAGTCCATATTAATTAGTTTGAAAGTTGGATACCAAAATGATGAAGAAATTCAAGCAAATATATCGATAGAAGAGTTATACACCAATAGATAAATGAAAGATCGTACAAATTAAATTATTTAATAATTAGATACCTTAACGACAAAAAAAAAAGATGCAAATAGATAAATGGAAGAGTTTTAGACGAAAATATAAAAAGCCAATTTGTCCATATTGAGTTGTTTGAAAATTGTATACCACAGTGATGAACAAAATTAAGAAAATAGATCAACGAAAGAGTTTCAGATCAAAACATAAACGTAAAATCTTCAGAATTAATTGGTTTGAACATTAGAAACCCTACTGGTGAAGAAAACTAAGCAATTAGATTAATGAAAGAATTTTAGAGAAAATAAAAATTCAGAATCGTAAAAATCAGATTGTTTGAGGATGAGGTACCTTGAGGACGAAGAAAAATAAAGAATCAGACTAATGGTAGAATTTTACAACAAAATATAAATGCAAAATCCTCAACACTCATTTGTCTAAAATTTAGATACCTTATTGATGAAGAAAATGAGGCAAATAGATAATTGGAAGAGTTTTAGATCAAAATATAAATGCAAAATCGTCCAAATTCGTTGGTTTGAAAATTAAATACCTCAATGATAAAGAAAATGAAGCAAATAGATCAATGGAAGGGTTTTAGCCGGAAATATAAATGCACCATATTAATTAGTTTAAAAATTACATACAATAGGGATGGAAAAAATGAAGCGAAATGATCACTGTAAGAGTTTTAGACCGAAATATAAATTCGAAATCGTCAAAATTAGTTGGTTCGAAAGTTAAATACCTCAATGATAAAGAAAATCAAGCAAATATATCGATCGAAGAGTTATGGACTAAGAGAAAAATGATAAATCGTCCAAATTAATTTATTTCACAATTACATATCTTAACGATATGGAAAAAGAAGCAAATATAACAGTGGAAGAGTTTTAGACGAAAATATAATGTCAAATAGTCCATATTAATTAGTTTGAAAGTTGGATACCAAAATGATGAAGAAATTCAAGCAAATATATCGATAGAAGAGTTATACACCAATAGATAAATGAAAGATCGTACAAATTAAACTATTTAATAATTAGATACCTTAACGACAAAAAAAAAAGATGCAAATAGATAAATGGAAGAGTTTTAGACGAAAATATAAAAAGCCAATTTGTCCATATTGATTTGTTTGAAAATCGTATACCACAGTGATGAACAAAATTAAGAAAATAGATCAACGAAAGAGTTTCAGATCAAAACATAAACGTAAAATCTTCAGAATTAATTGGTTTGAACATTAGAAACCCTACTGGTGAAGAAAACTAAGCAATTAGATTAATGAAAGAATTTTAGAGAAAATAAAAATTCAGAATCGTAAAAATCAGATTGTTTGAGGATGAGGTACCTTGAGGACGAAGAAAAATAAAGAATCAGACTAATGGTATAATTTTACAACAAAATATAAATGCAAAATCGTCAACACTCATTTGTCTAAAATTTAGATACCCTAGTGATGAAGAAAATGAGGCAAATAGATAATTGGAAGAGTTTTAGATCAAAATATAAATGCAAAATCGTCCAAATTCGTTGGTTTGAAAATTAAATACCTCAATGATAAAGAAAATGAAGCAAATAGATCAATGGAAGGGTTTTAGCCGGAAATATAAATGCACGATATTAATTAGTTTAAAAATTACATACAATAGGGATGGAAAAAATGAAGCGAAATGATCACTGTAAGAGTTTTAGACCGAAATATAAATTCAAAATCGTCAAAATTAGTTGGTTCGAAAGTAAAATACCTCAATGATAAAGAAAATCAAGCAAATATATCGATCGGAGAGTTATGGACTAAGAGAAAAAAATGATAAATCGTCCAAATTAATTTATTTCACAATTACATATCTTAACGATATGGAAAAAGAAGCAAATATATCAGTGGAAGAGTTTTAGACGAAAATATAATGTCAAATAGTCCATATTAATTAGTTTGAAAGTTGGATACCAAAATGATGAAGAAATTCAAGCAAATATATCGATAGAAGAGTTATACACCAATAGATAAATGAAAGATCGTACAAATTAAATTATTTAATAATTAGATACCTTAACGACAAAAAAAAAGATGCAAATAGATAAATGGAAGAGTTTTAGACGAAAATATAAAAAGCCAATTTGTCCATATTGATTTGTTTGAAAATCGTATACCACAGTGATGAACAAAAGTAAGAAAATAGATCAACGAAAGAGTTTCAGATCAAAACGTAAACGTAAAATCTTCAGAATTAATTGGTTTGAACATTAGAAACCCTACTGGTGAAGAAAACTAAGCAATTAGATTAATGAAAGAATTTTAGAGAAAATAAAAATTCAGAATCGTAAAAATCAGATTGTTTGAGGATGAGGTACCTTGAGGACGAAGAAAAATAAAGAATCAGACTAATGGTAGAATTTTACAACAAAATATAAATGCAAAATCCTCAACACTCATTTGTCTAAAATTTAGATACCTTAGTGATGAAGAAAATGAGGCAAATAGATAATTGGAAGAGTTTTAGATCAAAATATAAATGCAAAATCGTCAAAATTCGTTGGTTTGAAAATTAAATACCTCAATGATAAAGAAAATGAAGCAAATAGATCAATGGAAGGGTTTTAGCCGAAATATAAATGCACCATATTAATTAGTTTAAAAATTACATACAATAGGGATGGAAAAAAATGAAGCAAAATGATCACTGTAAGAGTTTTAGACAGAAATATAAATTCAAAATCGTCAAAATTAGTTGGTTCGAAAGTTAAATACCTCAATGATAAAGAAAATCAAGCAAATATATCGATCGAAGAGTTATGGACTAAGAGAAAAATGATAAATCGTCCAAATTAATTTATTTCACAATTACATATCTTAACGATATGGAAAAAGAAGCAAATATAACAGTGGAAGAGTTTTAGACGAAAATATAATGTCAAATAGTCCATATTAATTAGTTCGAAAGTTGGATACCAAAATGATGAAGAAATTCAAGCAAATATATCGATAGAAGAGTTATACACCAATAGATAAATGAAAGATCGTACAAATTAAATTATTTAATAATTAGATACCTTAACGACAAAAAAAAAAGATGCAAATAGATAAATGGAAGAGTTTTAGACGAAAATATAAAAAGCCAATTTGTCCATATTGAGTTGTTTGAAAATTGTATACCACAGTGATGAACAAAATTAAGAAAATAGATCAACGAAAGAGTTTCAGATCAAAACATAAACGTAAAATCTTCAGAATTAATTGGTTTGAACATTAGAAACCCTACTGGTGAAGAAAACTAAGCAATTAGATTAATGAAAGAATTTTAGAGAAAATAAAAATTCAGAATCGTAAAAATCAGATTGTTTGAGGATGAGGTACCTTGAGGACGAAGAAAAATAAAGAATCAGACTAATGGTAGAATTTTACAACAAAATATAAATGCAAAATCCTCAACACTCATTTGTCTAAAATTTAGATACCTTATTGATGAAGAAAATGAGGCAAATAGATAATTGGAAGAGTTTTAGATCAAAATATAAATGCAAAATCGTCCAAATTCGTTGGTTTGAAAATTAAATACCTCAATGATAAAGAAAATGAAGCAAATAGATCAATGGAAGGGTTTTAGCCGGAAATATAAATGCACCATATTAATTAGTTTAAAAATTACATACAATAGGGATGGAAAAAATGAAGCGAAATGATCACTGTAAGAGTTTTAGACCGAAATATAAATTCGAAATCGTCAAAATTAGTTGGTTCGAAAGTTAAATACCTCAATGATAAAGAAAATCAAGCAAATATATCGATCGAAGAGTTATGGACTAAGAGAAAAATGATAAATCGTCCAAATTAATTTATTTCACAATTACATATCTTAACGATATGGAAAAAGAAGCAAATATAACAGTGGAAGAGTTTTAGACGAAAATATAATGTCAAATAGTCCATATTAATTAGTTTGAAAGTTGGATACCAAAATGATGAAGAAATTCAAGCAAATATATCGATAGAAGAGTTATACACCAATAGATAAATGAAAGATCGTACAAATTAAATTATTTAATAATTAGATACCTTAACGACAAAAAAAAAAGATGCAAATAGATAAATGGAAGAGTTTTAGACGAAAATATAAAAAGCCAATTTGTCCATATTGATTTGTTTGAAAATCGTATACCACAGTGATGAACAAAATTAAGAAAATAGATCAACGAAAGAGTTTCAGATCAAAACATAAACGTAAAATCTTCAGAATTAATTGGTTTGAACATTAGAAACCCTACTGGTGAAGAAAACTAAGCAATTAGATTAATGAAAGAATTTTAGAGAAAATAAAAATTCAGAATCGTAAAAATCAGATTGTTTGAGGATGAGGTACCTTGAGGACGAAGAAAAATAAAGAATCAGACTAATGGTATAATTTTACAACAAAATATAAATGCAAAATCGTCAACACTCATTTGTCTAAAATTTAGATACCCTAGTGATGAAGAAAATGAGGCAAATAGATAATTGGAAGAGTTTTAGATCAAAATATAAATGCAAAATCGTCCAAATTCGTTGGTTTGAAAATTAAATACCTCAATGATAAAGAAAATGAAGCAAATAGATCAATGGAAGGGTTTTAGCCGGAAATATAAATGCACGATATTAATTAGTTTAAAAATTACATACAATAGGGATGGAAAAAATGAAGCGAAATGATCACTGTAAGAGTTTTAGACCGAAATATAAATTCAAAATCGTCAAAATTAGTTGGTTCGAAAGTTAAATACCTCAATGATAAAGAAAATCAAGCAAATATATCGATCGAAGAGTTATGGACTAAGAGAAAAAAATGATAAATCGTCCAAATTAATTTATTTCACAATTACATATCTTAACGATATGGAAAAAGAAGCAAATATATCAGTGGAAGAGTTTTAGACGAAAATATAATGTCAAATAGTCCATATTAATTAGTTTGAAAGTTGGATACCAAAATGATGAAGAAATTCAAGCAAATATATCGATAGAAGAGTTATACACCAATAGATAAATGAAAGATCGTACAAATTAAATTATTTAATAATTAGATACCTTAACGACAAAAAAAAAGATGCAAATAGATAAATGGAAGAGTTTTAGACGAAAATATAAAAAGCCAATTTGTCCATATTGATTTGTTTGAAAATCGTATACCACAGTGATGAACAAAATTAAGAAAATAGATCAACGAAAGAGTTTCAGATCAAAACGTAAACGTAAAATCTTCAGAATTAATTGGTTTGAACATTAGAAACCCTACTGGTGAAGAAAACTAAGCAATTAGATTAATGAAAGAATTTTAGAGAAAATAAAAATTCAGAATCGTAAAAATCAGATTGTTTGAGGATGAGGTACCTTGAGGACGAAGAAAAATAAAGAATCAGACTAATGGTAGAATTTTACAACAAAATATAAATGCAAAATCCTCAACACTCATTTGTCTAAAATTTAGAAACCTTAGTGATGAAGAAAATGAGGCAAATAGATAATTGGAAGAGTTTTAGATCAAAATATAAATGCAAAATCGTCCAAATTCGTTGGTTTGAAAATTAAATACCTCAATGATAAAGAAAATGTAGCAAATAGATCAAAGGAAGGGTTTTAGCCGGAAATATAAATGCACCATATTAATTAGTTTAAAAATTACTTACAATAGGGATGGAAAAAATGAAGCGAAATGATCACTGTAAGAGTTTTAGACCGAAATATAAATTCGAAATCGTCAAAATTAGTTGGTTCGAAAGTTAAATACCTCAATGATAAAGAAAATCAAGCAAATATATCGATCGAAGAGTTATGGACTAAGAGAAAAAAATGATAAATCGTCCAAATTAATTTATTTCACAATTACATATCTTAACGATATGGAAAAAGAAGCAAATATATCAGTGGAAGAGTTTTAGACGAAAATATAATGTCAAATAGTCCATATTAATTAGTTTGAAAGTTGGATACCAAAATGATGAAGAAATTCAAGCAAATATATCGATAGAAGAGTTATACACCAATAGATAAATGAAAGATCGTACAAATTAAATTATTTAATAATTAGATACCTTAACGACAAAAAAAAAAGATGCAAATAGATAAATGGAAGAGTTTTAGACGAAAATATAAAAAGCCAATTTGTCCATATTGATTTGTTTGAAAATCGTATACCCCAGTGATGAACAAAATTAAGAAAATAGATCAACGAAAGAGTTTCAGATCAAAACATAAACGTAAAATCTTCAGAATTAATTGGTTTGAACATTAGAAACCCTACTGGTGAAGAAAACTAAGCAATTAGATTAATGAAAGAATTTTAGAGAAAATAAAAATTCAGAATCGTAAAAATCAGATTGTTTGAGGATGAGGTACCTTGAGGACGAAGAAAAATAAAGAATCAGACTAATGGTATAATTTTACAACAAAATATAAATGCAAAATCGTCAACACTCATTTGTCTAAAATTTAGATACCCTAGTGATGAAGAAAATGAGGCAAATAGATAATTGGAAGAGTTTTAGATCAAAATATAAATGCAAAATCGTCCAAATTCGTTGGTTTGAAAATTAAATACCTCAATGATAAAGAAAATGAAGCAAATAGATCAATGGAAGGGTTTTAGCCGGAAATATAAATGCACGATATTAATTAGTTTAAAAATTACATACAATAGGGATGGAAAAAATGAAGCGAAATGATCACTGTAAGAGTTTTAGACCGAAATATAAATTCAAAATCGTCAAAATTAGTTGGTTCGAAAGTAAAATACCTCAATGATAAAGAAAATCAAGCAAATATATCGATCGAAGAGTTTTGGACTAAGAGAAAAAAATGATAAATCGTCCAAATTAATTTATTTCACAATTACATATCTTAACGATATGGAAAAAGAAGCAAATATATCAGTGGAAGAGTTTTAGACGAAAATATAATGTCAAATAGTCCATATTAATTAGTTTGAAAGTTGGATACCAAAATGATGAAGAAATTCAAGCAAATATATCGATAGAAGAGTTATACACCAATAGATAAATGAAAGATCGTACAAATTAAATTATTTAATAATTAGATACCTTAACGACAAAAAAAAAGATGCAAATACATAAATGGAAGAGTTTTAGACGAAAAAATAAAAAGCCAATTTGTCCATATTGATTTGTTTGAAAATCGTATACCACAGTGATGAACAAAATTAAGAAAATAGATCAACGAAAGAGTTTCAGATCAAAACGTAAACGTAAAATCTTCAGAATTAATTGGTTTGAACATTAGAAACCCTACTGGTGAAGAAAACTAAGCAATTAGATTAATGAAAGAATTTTAGAGAAAATAAAAATTCAGAATCATAAAAATCAGATTGTTTGAGGATGAGGTACCTTGAGGACGAAGAAAAATAAAGAATCAGAGTAATGGTATAATTTTACAACAAAATATAAATGCAAAATCGTCAACACTCATTTGTCTAAAATTTAGATACCCTAGTGATGAAGAAAATGAGGCAAATAGATAATTGGAAGAGTTTTAGATCAAAATATAAATGCAAAATCGTCCAAATTCGTTGGTTTGAAAATTAAATACCTCAATGATAAAGAAAATGAAGCAAATAGATCAATGGAAGGGTTTTAGCCGGAAATATAAATGCACGATATTAATTAGTTTAAAAATTACATACAATAGGGATGGAAAAAATGAAGCGAAATGATCACTGTAAGAGTTTTAGACCGAAATATAAATTCAAAATCGTCAAAATTAGTTGGTTCGAAAGTAAAATACCTCAATGATAAAGAAAATCAAGCAAATATATCGATCGGAGAGTTATGGACTAAGAGAAAAAAATGATAAATCGTCCAAATTAATTTATTTCACAATTACATATCTTAACGATATGGAAAAAGAAGCAAATATATCAGTGGAAGAGTTTTAGACGAAAATATAATGTCAAATAGTCCATATTAATTAGTTTGAAAGTTGGATACCAAAATGATGAAGAAATTCAAGCAAATATATCGATAGAAGAGTTATACACCAATAGATAAATGAAAGATCGTACAAATTAAATTATTTAATAATTAGATACCTTAACGACAAAAAAAAAGATGCAAATACATAAATGGAAGAGTTTTAGACGAAAAAATAAAAAGCCAATTTGTCCATATTGATTTGTTTGAAAATCGTATACCACAGTGATGAACAAAATTAAGAAAATAGATCAACGAAAGAGTTTCAGATCAAAACGTAAACGTAAAATCTTCAGAATTAATTGGTTTGAACATTAGAAACCCTACTGGTGAAGAAAACTAAGCAATTAGATTAATGAAAGAATTTTAGAGAAAATAAAAATTCAGAATCGTAAAAATCAGATTGTTTGAGGATGAGGTACCTTGAGGACGAAGAAAAATAAAGAATCAGACTAATGGTATAATTTTACAACAAAATATAAATGCAAAATCGTCAACACTCATTTGTCTAAAATTTAGATACCCTAGTGATGAAGAAAATGAGGCAAATAGATAATTGGAAGAGTTTTAGATCAAAATATAAATGCAAAATCGTCCAAATTCGTTGGTTTGAAAATTAAATACCTCAATGATAAAGAAAATGAAGCAAATAGATCAATGGAAGGGTTTTAGCCGGAAATATAAATGCACGATATTAATTAGTTTAAAAATTACATACAATAGGGATGGAAAAAATGAAGCGAAATGATCACTGTAAGAGTTTTAGACCGAAATATAAATTCAAAATCGTCAAAATTAGTTGGTTCGAAAGTAAAATACCTCAATGATAAAGAAAATCAAGCAAATATATCGATCGGAGAGTTATGGACTAAGAGAAAAAAATGATAAATCGTCCAAATTAATTTATTTCACAATTACATATCTTAACGATATGGAAAAAGAAGCAAATATATCAGTGGAAGAGTTTTAGACGAAAATATAATGTCAAATAGTCCATATTAATTAGTTTGAAAGTTGGATACCAAAATGATGAAGAAATTCAAGCAAATATATCGATAGAAGAGTTATACACCAATAGATAAATGAAAGATCGTACAAATTAAATTATTTAATAATTAGATACCTTAACGACAAAAAAAAAGATGCAAATACATAAATGGAAGAGTTTTAGACGAAAAAATAAAAAGCCAATTTGTCCATATTGATTTGTTTGAAAATCGTATACCACAGTGATGAACAAAATTAAGAAAATAGATCAACGAAAGAGTTTCAGATCAAAACGTAAACGTAAAATCTTCAGAATTAATTGGTTTGAACATTAGAAACCCTACTGGTGAAGAAAACTAAGCAATTAGATTAATGAAAGAATTTTAGAGAAAATAAAAATTCAGAATCGTAAAAATCAGATTGTTTGAGGATGAGGTACCTTGAGGACGAAGAAAAATAAAGAATCAGACTAATGGTATAATTTTACAACAAAATATAAATGCAAAATCGTCAACACTCATTTGTCTAAAATTTAGATACCCTAGTGATGAAGAAAATGAGGCAAATAGATAATTGGAAGAGTTTTAGATCAAAATATAAATGCAAAATCGTCCAAATTCGTTGGTTTGAAAATTAAATACCTCAATGATAAAGAAAATGAAGCAAATAGATCAATGGAAGGGTTTTAGCCGGAAATATAAATGCACGATATTAATTAGTTTAAAAATTACATACAATAGGGATGGAAAAAATGAAGCGAAATGATCACTGTAAGAGTTTTAGACCGAAATATAAATTCAAAATCGTCAAAATTAGTTGGTTCGAAAGTAAAATACCTCAATGATAAAGAAAATCAAGCAAATATATCGATCGGAGAGTTATGGACTAAGAGAAAAAAATGATAAATCGTCCAAATTAATTTATTTCACAATTACATATCTTAACGATATGGAAAAAGAAGCAAATATATCAGTGGAAGAGTTTTAGACGAAAATATAATGTCAAATAGTCCATATTAATTAGTTTGAAAGTTGGATACCAAAATGATGAAGAAATTCAAGCAAATATATCGATAGAAGAGTTATACACCAATAGATAAATGAAAGATCGTACAAATTAAATTATTTAATAATTAGATACCTTAACGACAAAAAAAAAGATGCAAATACATAAATGGAAGAGTTTTAGACGAAAATATAAAAAGCCAATTTGTCCATATTGATTTGTTTGAAAATCGTATACCACAGTGATGAACAAAATTAAGAAAATAGATCAACGAAAGAGTTTCAGATCAAAACATAAACGTAAAATCTTCAGAATTAATTGGTTTGAACATTAGAAACCCTACTGGTGAAGAAAACTAAGCAATTAGATTAATGAAAGAATTTTAGAGAAAATAAAAATTCAGAATCGTAAAAATCAGATTGTTTGAGGATGAGGTACCTTGAGGACGAAGAAAAATAAAGAATCAGACTAATGGTAGAATTTTACAACAAAATATAAATGCAAAATCCTCAACACTCATTTGTCTAAAATTTAGATACCTTAGTGATGAAGAAAATGAGGCAAATAGATAATTGGAAGAGTTTTAGATCAAAATATAAATGCAAAATCGTCCAAATTCGTTGGTTTGAAAATTAAATACCTCAATGATAAAGAAAATGAAGCAAATAGATCAAAGGAAGGGTTTTAGCCGGAAATATAAATGCACCATATTAATTAGTTTAAAAATTACTTACAATAGGGATGGAAAAAATGAAGCGAAATGATCACTGTAAGAGTTTTAGACCGAAATATAAATTCGAAATCGTCAAAATTAGTTGGTTCGAAAGTAAAATACCTCAATGATAAAGAAAATCAAGCAAATATATCGATCGGAGAGTTATGGACTAAGAGAAAAAAATGATAAATCGTCCAAATTAATTTATTTCACAATTACATATCTTAACGATATGGAAAAAGAAGCAAATATATCAGTGGAAGAGTTTTAGACGAAAATATAATGTCAAATAGTCCATATTAATTAGTTTGAAAGTTGGATACCAAAATGATGAAGAAATTCAAGCAAATATATCGATAGAAGAGTTATACACCAATAGATAAATGAAAGATCGTACAAATTAAATTATTTAATAATTAGATACCTTAACGACAAAAAAAAAGATGCAAATACATAAATGGAAGAGTTTTAGACGAAAATATAAAAAGCCAATTTGTCCATATTGATTTGTTTGAAAATCGTATACCACAGTGATGAACAAAATTAAGAAAATAGATCAACGAAAGAGTTTCAGATCAAAACATAAACGTAAAATCTTCAGAATTAATTGGTTTGAACATTAGAAACCCTACTGGTGAAGAAAACTAAGCAATTAGATTAATGAAAGAATTTTAGAGAAAATAAAAATTCAGAATCGTAAAAATCAGATTGTTTGAGGATGAGGTACCTTGAGGACGAAGAAAAATAAAGAATCAGACTAATGGTAGAATTTTACAACAAAATATAAATGCAAAATCCTCAACACTCATTTGTCTAAAATTTAGATACCTTAGTGATGAAGAAAATGAGGCAAATAGATAATTGGAAGAGTTTTAGATCAAAATATAAATGCAAAATCGTCCAAATTCGTTGGTTTGAAAATTAAATACCTCAATGATAAAGAAAATGAAGCAAATAGATCAAAGGAAGGGTTTTAGCCGGAAATATAAATGCACCATATTAATTAGTTTAAAAATTACTTACAATAGGGATGGAAAAAATGAAGCGAAATGATCACTGTAAGAGTTTTAGACCGAAATATAAATTCGAAATCGTCAAAATTAGTTGGTTCGAAAGTTAAATACCTCAATGATAAAGAAAATCAAGCAAATATATCGATCGAAGAGTTATGGACTAAGAGAAAAATCATAAATCGTCCAAATTAATTTATTTCACAATTACATATCTTAACGATATGGAAAAAGAAGCAAATATAACAGTGGAAGAGTTTTAGACGAAAATATAATGTCAAAGAGTCCATATTAATTAGTTTGAAAGTTGGATACCAAAATGATGAAGAAATTCAAGCAAATATATCGATAGAAGAGTTATACACCAATAGATAAATGAAAGATCGTACAAATTAAATTATTTAATAATTAGATACCTTAACGACAAAAAAAAAGATGCAAATAGATAAATGGAAGAGTTTTAGACGAAAATATAAAAAGCCAATTTGTCCATATTGATTTGTTTGAAAATCGTATACCACAGTGATGAACAAAATTAAGAAAATAGATCAACGAAAGAGTTTCAGATCAAAACATAAACGTAAAATCTTCAGAATTAATTGGTTTGAACATTAGAAACCCTACTGGTGAAGAAAACTAAGCAATTAGATTAATGAAAGAATTTTAGAGAAAATAAAAATTCAGAATCGTAAAAATCAGATTGTTTGAGGATGAGGTACCTTGAGGACGAAGAAAAATAAAGAATCAGACTAATGGTAGAATTTTACAACAAAATATAAATGCAAAATCCTCAACACTCATTTGTCTAAAATTTAGATACCTTAGTGATGAAGAAAATGAGGCAAATAGATAATTGGAAGAGTTTTAGATCAAAATATAAATGCAAAATCGTCCAAATTCGTTGGTTTGAAAATTAAATACCTCAATGATAAAGAAAATGAAGCAAATAGATCAATGGAAGGGTTTTAGCCGGAAATATAAATGCACGATATTAATTAGTTTAAAAATTACATACAATAGGGATGGAAAAAATGAAGCGAAATGATCACTGTAAGAGTTTTAGACCGAAATATAAATTCAAAATCGTCAAAATTAGTTGGTTTGAAAGTTAAATACCTCAATGATAAAGAAAATCAAGCAAATATATCGATCGGAGAGTTATGGACTAAGAGAAAAAAATGATAAATCGTCCAAATTAATTTATTTCACAATTACATATCTTAACGATATGGAAAAAAAAGGAAATATATCAGTGGAAGAGTTTTAGACGAAAATATAATGTCAAATAGTCCATATTAATTAGTTTGAAAGTTGGATACCAAAATGATGAAGAAATTCAAGCAAATATATGGATAGAAGAGTTATACACCAATAGATAAATGAAAGATCGTACAAATTAAATTATTTAATAATTAGATACCTTAACGACAAAAAAAAAGATGCAAATAGATAAATGGAAGAGTTTTAGACGAAAATATAAAAAGCCAATTTGTCCATATTGATTTGTTTGAAAATCGTATACCACAGTGATGAACAAAATTAAGAAAATAGATCAACGAAAGAGTTTCAGATCAAAACATAAACGTAAAATCTTCAGAATTAATTTGTTTGAACATTAGAAACCCTACTGGTGAAGAAAACTAAGCAATTAGATTAATGAAAGAATTTTAGAGAAAATAAAAATTCAGAATCGTAAAAATCAGATTGTTTGAGGATGAGGTACCTTGAGGACGAAGAAAAATAAAGAATCAGACTAATGGTATAATTTTACAACAAAATATAAATGCAAAATCGTCAACACTCATTTGTCTAAAATTTAGATACCCTAGTGATGAAGAAAATGAGGCAAATAGATAATTTGAAGAGTTTTAGATCAAAATATAAATGCAAAATCGTCCAAATTCGTTGGTTTGAAAATTAAATACCTCAATGATAAAGAAAATGAAGCAAATAGATCAATGGAAGGGTTTTAGCCGGAAATATAAATGCACGATATTAATTAGTTTAAAAATTACATACAATAGGGATGGAAAAAATGAAGCGAAATGATCACTGTAAGAGTTTTAGACCGAAATATAAATTCAAAATCGTCAAAATTAGTTGGTTCGAAAGTTAAATACCTCAATGATAAAGAAAATCAAGCAAATATATCGATCGGAGAGTTATGGACTAAGAGAAAAAAATGATAAATCGTCCAAATTAATTTATTTCACAATTACATATCTTAACGATATGGAAAAAGAAGCAAATATATCAGTGGAAGAGTTTTAGACGAAAATATAATGTCAAATAGTCCATATTAATTAGTTTGAAAGTTGGATACCAAAATGATGAAGAAATTCAAGCAAATATATGGATAGAAGAGTTATACACCAATAGATAAATGAAAGATCGTACAAATTAAATTATTTAATAATTAGATACCTTAACGACAAAAAAAAAGATGCAAATAGATAAATGGAAGAGTTTTAGACGAAAATATAAAAAGCCAATTTGTCCATATTGATTTGTTTGAAAATCGTATACCACAGTGATGAACAAAATTAAGAAAATAGATCAACGAAAGAGTTTCAGATCAAAACATAAACGTAAAATCTTCAGAATTAATTGGTTTGAACATTAGAAACCCTACTGGTGAAGAAAACTAAGCAATTAGATTAATGAAAGAATTTTAGAGAAAATAAAAATTCAGAATCGTAAAAATCAGATTGTTTGAGGATGAGGTACCTTGAGGACGAAGAAAAATAAAGAATCAGACTAATGGTAGAATTTTACAACAAAATATAAATGCAAAATCCTCAACACTCATTTGTCTAAAATTTAGATACCTTAGTGATGAAGAAAATGAGGCAAATAGATAATTGGAAGAGTTTTAGATCAAAATATAAATGCAAAATCGTCCAAATTCGTTGGTTTGAAAATTAAATACCTCAATGATAAAGAAAATGAAGCAAATAGATCAAAGGAAGGGTTTTAGCCGGAAATATAAATGCACCATATTAATTAGTTTAAAAATTACTTACAATAGGGATGGAAAAAATGAAGCGAAATGATCACTGTAAGAGTTT
This sequence comes from Myrica gale, assembly GCA_963930655.1. Taxonomy (NCBI): domain Eukaryota; kingdom Viridiplantae; phylum Streptophyta; class Magnoliopsida; order Fagales; family Myricaceae; genus Myrica; species Myrica gale. The sequence continues at coordinate 14,570,628 of OZ005614.1, forward strand.
TAGACCGAAATATAAATTCGAAATCGTCAAAATTAGTTGGTTCGAAAGTTAAATACCTCAATGATAAAGAAAATCAAGCAAATATATCGATCGAAGAGTTATGGACTAAGAGAAAAATCATAAATCGTCCAAATTAATTTATTTCACAATTACATATCTTAACGATATGGAAAAAGAAGCAAATATAACAGTGGAAGAGTTTTAGACGAAAATATAATGTCAAAGAGTCCATATTAATTAGTTTGAAAGTTGGATACCAAAATGATGAAGAAATTCAAGCAAATATATCGATAGAAGAGTTATACACCAATAGATAAATGAAAGATCGTACAAATTAAATTATTTAATAATTAGATACCTTAACGACAAAAAAAAAGATGCAAATAGATAAATGGAAGAGTTTTAGACGAAAATATAAAAAGCCAATTTGTCCATATTGATTTGTTTGAAAATCGTATACCACAGTGATGAACAAAATTAAGAAAATAGATCAACGAAAGAGTTTCAGATCAAAACATAAACGTAAAATCTTCAGAATTAATTGGTTTGAACATTAGAAACCCTACTGGTGAAGAAAACTAAGCAATTAGATTAATGAAAGAATTTTAGAGAAAATAAAAATTCAGAATCGTAAAAATCAGATTGTTTGAGGATGAGGTACCTTGAGGACGAAGAAAAATAAAGAATCAGACTAATGGTAGAATTTTACAACAAAATATAAATGCAAAATCCTCAACACTCATTTGTCTAAAATTTAGATACCTTAGTGATGAAGAAAATGAGGCAAATAGATAATTGGAAGAGTTTTAGATCAAAATATAAATGCAAAATCGTCCAAATTCGTTGGTTTGAAAATTAAATACCTCAATGATAAAGAAAATGAAGCAAATAGATCAATGGAAGGGTTTTAGCCGGAAATATAAATGCACGATATTAATTAGTTTAAAAATTACATACAATAGGGATGGAAAAAATGAAGCGAAATGATCACTGTAAGAGTTTTAGACCGAAATATAAATTCAAAATCGTCAAAATTAGTTGGTTTGAAAGTTAAATACCTCAATGATAAAGAAAATCAAGCAAATATATCGATCGGAGAGTTATGGACTAAGAGAAAAAAATGATAAATCGTCCAAATTAATTTATTTCACAATTACATATCTTAACGATATGGAAAAAGAAGCAAATATATCAGTGGAAGAGTTTTAGACGAAAATATAATGTCAAATAGTCCATATTAATTAGTTTGAAAGTTGGATACCAAAATGATGAAGAAATTCAAGCAAATATATGGAGAAACCCAAAATCTTCCAAGAGTACAATGCGAAAACCCTGAAGTTAATGGGGTATATGAAGAATGATGAGGGTCTGTGGATTAAGAAAGGTGCGGGCGCATCTCACATGGTAGAAGAAAGGGGTTCAGAGTCTGAGGACGAATCTGCTGATGAGGCAGAGGTTGAGGCCACTGATAGGGTACCCATGACCGCTGGTACTCCTCCGAGAGAACGACCTCCAGTGCATGCCACTACTTCACCCGCTGTGCGTTCTTCCCGAAGAGAGGTTGGTGGGTCTACGGATTCACGTCTTAACTCCTTGGCCGCCTCTGTTGAGGAAATTAAAGAGGCCCAGCACCAACTGAGCATGAAAATGGACGGTCTCTCCTCTGACGTCAAGACGGGTCTTGAGGATATCAAGAAGATGCTTGGGGAGCATCAACAGCGCATTGACACCGTCTCCGAGGATGTACAGGGTGTTCAGCAACAAGTCAACAAAAGCATCAAACTGGCTAGTGATGTAATTCAGAAGACCGTGGATGAGTTCGCCTTGGCATCTGTGCACCTCAAGGAATCCATGGCCAACACTTCTCGCGAAGTGATCTCGGCTACTGAACGTCATTTGGATGTTGATCGTAATCTTCAGCCCCGTGTGATCCGCTGGACGTACTGGTTCTCCACTACCTGGACTAACTGGCTGAGGAAATGGGATGTCGCCTACGATCCTCCTCCACTTGAATAATTGTCCCCGCCTTCTCTATCCTTGCCTCTCCCTTATTCTGTTTTTGATGATGCCAAAGGGGGAGAAATAGATAGTAGTTTTCGTTTTGATGTAATTTCTGATAGGACATTCCTCTGTACTTATCTTTTGAACATTTGGATGCATTTGTATTTTGGACAATTGTTGGATGAATGTATGGTTTATTCTTGTTATTATGAGTATTGTTTCTTATGATCATTTATTGGTATATCATTGATGTTGGTTATAAGGTTTTAAAACGTTGTGGATATCTGAATTGTACTTCAGGTAATTTTCTTGAAACTCTCCTCTATATGAAGTCTTGTGATCTAAAATTGAATGATGAAGTTTGGGGGAGTTTGGAGGATGTTATAGAAGTGTTTTTACAGGCTTTGAAAATTTGGAAAACCTCTATTTACAAAGGGAACTCTTGCAAAATTTTCGTAGAATCTTAAAGCTCTTTTTGCTAACAACTCTTGAAAAACTCCAGCCTAATCTCAGGGGGAGCTTTTCATTTTGGTATCAACGGTTTATAAATAGTTAGGTTTGTCATCATCAAAAAGGGGGAGATTGTTAGCCCAAGGTTGTTTTATAAACAATCTATTTTTGATTTTGATGATAACAAACTTTTTCAACTAGTTTGAGACCTTTAGATTCTACATTTGCAAATCTTTTTAAGAAAATGTTATCAAAAGTTCTCTAAGTTTAAATTGGCCTTAGATATAATTGAACACCACTACACAAGCTTATTGGACAATCTTTACATTGTAGATGTTTTTGGGATTGCTTAAAGGTGCCAAGAGAAACACTTTTCAGCCTAAGTGTTGAAGGTGTCGACACATGTCATCATAGTGTCGACACATCGGTCATACACCAGAAGGCATGTTTCAAGCCAAAGTGAAGGTGTCGACACATAGTAGAGAGGTGTCGACACATCGGTCATTCAACAGAAAGCAAGTTCCCAGGCCAAGATGAAGGTGTCGACACATAGACCAAAAGTGTCGACACATTGCACTATCAACAGAAAGCAAGCATCCAAGCCAATTTTAAGGTGTTGACACATAGAGAAAAGGTGTCGACACATTGGTCATACGACAGAAAGCATGTTTCCAAGACAATTTGAAGGTGTCGACACATATACACTTAGTGTCGACACATTGCACATGCACCCGAAGGCATGTTTCCAAGGCATTTTGAAGGGTCAACACTTTGAAGATAAGTGTCGACACATTGGACATAAGTGTCGACACATTGGTCATACACCCGAGGGTGAGTTTCCAGGCAAAACTTCTAGGTGTCGACACATACATGGATGGTGTCGACACATGCTTCGATTTCTCAGATCTGGAGCAACGTCACTCACTTAAAAGTTGTCTCCAAAGGACCCAAATGACCTCCAACGGCTCCAAATCTTTACAAGAAGACCCCTGATGCCCTAGAGACTATAAATAGAAGAAGTTTGAAAGAGAAACAACAAGACTTGAAGAGCTTCACACGAAAATCATTCTTGCCCTAATTTCTTGAGAGAGAAAGCTCGTGAATCATCTTGCAACTCCACAAAGCTTTCTCAGAAGATCTTGTTCCTCTAGAAAAACTCAGGTTCTTTCATTTGTAGACTTGGCTTAGTGAGCCTTTCCATATCTTGAGCTATTCATTTGTAGATTTGGCTTAGAGAGCCGTTTCATTTCTTGAGTTACCCACTTGTAAATCTGGCTTAGAGAGCCTTCACTCATTGTACCCAATCTTTGTAAACCCTCCTAGTGTTGTGTGAACACTGTACCCTACTTGTGAGAAGTAGAAGAAATCCCTAGGGTTTGGGATTTGTAAAACGAGTTGAAGCGTAAGCTCGGAAAAACGCTTTGTAACGGTTCCTTAGCACCCCGGAAGCTAAGGTGTGTAATCACTTGGAGAATAGTGAAGGAAGCCCAAGGAAGTCAATAGCCTTGGGGGTGGACGTAGGCAAGAGATTGGCCGAACCACCTAAAAATACTGGTGTCATCTCTCTTACCCTTCTCTTTTATTTCTGCTGGTATTTCGTGATTGAACTTGCTTATCTACAATAGTTGTTATCTTTGTTTGCATATATCTAGACCATAGTTTTTCCTAGATATTGATTAGAACGTTTTGGGTTTGTGTGCAAAAGAGTTCAAAAGTTTTTGAAAAACCCAATTCACCCCCCCCTCTTGGGTTGTCTTTAAGACTCACAATTGGTATCAAAGCTGAGGTTACTAGCTCATTATTATGACAACCCCAGTTGGCACAACCTTGGCTGAAGGGCAGTCGACGAATCGACCTCCCTTGTTTAATGGAAATGCATATAACTATTGGAAGGCAAGGATGAGAATCTACATCCAAGCCGTAGATTATGAACTATGGAGAGTTATCTCCAGAGGTCCTAGATTTCCTAGAGACAAGGAGGGTAAACTGAAGGACGAAAAAGATTGGGATGATACCGATCTTAAACTTATGTCTTTGAATTCTAAAGCCATGAATGTACTATACTGTGCACTTGATGCAAATGAGTTCAATCGAATTTCAGGATGCGATACCGCAAAAGAAATTTGGGATAAGCTAGAAGTATCCCATGAAGGTACTAATCAAGTTAAAGAAAACAAGATTAGTATGCTTGTGCATAATTATGAACTGTTCAAAATGAAATCTGATGAATCTATCTCTTCTATGTTTACTCGTTTCACTGATATTATAAATGGATTAAAATCTCTCGGAAAAGAGTATACTAATGTTGAAATGGTGAGAAAGATCCTCAGATGTCTTCCTAAGACTTGGGAGCCTAAAGTGACAGCAATTCAAGAAGCTAAGGATTTGACAAAGCTATCACTTGACGAACTCATGGGATCTCTCATGACACATGAGATGAATCAAGTAAAGGAAGATGAGGACGAAGGTAGAAGAAAAAGAGGCGTAGCATTAAAAGCAACATGCTCAAGTGAAGATGAATCCTCTGAGGATGATGATGAAGAATTTGCCCTATTCACCAAGAAATTCAAGAAGTTCTTCCGCAAGAAACAAGGGGATAAAAGATTCTCAAGGAAAACGCACTTCAAGGGTGATAGCAGTAAGAAGAATGAGATTATCTGCTTTGGATGCAAGAAGCCCGGGCATATAAAGTCTGATTGCCCCAATCTCGAGACACCCAAGAAGTTAAGAGACTTCAAAAGCAAGAAGAAAGCATTCTTGGCTGCATGGGGAGAATCTGAAGAAAGCAGCAGCGAAAGTGATGAAGAAGCTGCAAACTTGTGTCTCATGGCAAAAGAAGATGAAGATGAGGTACAAGACTCTTTGCTTTATTCCTTTACACTTGAGGAACTACAAGATGCCTTTGATGACCAATATATTGAATTTAAAAGAATGATCTCAAAATATAGTTCTCTTAAAAGGAATTTTGAAAGTATTGTTAAAGAGAACGATATTTTGAAAAGTCAAGTTATATCCTTTAGAGATGATCTCGCAAGAACTACTCAAGAAAATGAAAAATCTTTACAAAGAGAGTCAAATACCTTGATTATTGAAAATAAAGCTTTGAAAATGAAGGTTGACTCTCTCACAAAAGATCTTGCGAGATTTACTCAAGGAAAGAAAAACCTTGACATTCTTCTTGGGTCTCAAAGGTGTTGCTTTAATAAAAGTGGTATTGGATATGATTCTTTTCAAGATCAAAAATCTTACTCTTACATGATCACAAAATCATCTCCATCATTTATGCTATGCAACTTCTGTGGTAAATCTGGTCACATATCACATGTCTGTCCAACTAAAAAGAAATCCTCTTATGGGATTAAATTTATGTGGGTCCGTAAGGACAAGATGAAAGAAATCAGTTCTAATACTAATGGACCCAAAAGGATTTGGGTACCAAAGATCAAGAATTGATTCTTTATGCAGGTGTGCTTGAAGTCGGAAGATGTCAAGGACCATTGGATTCTTGATAGTGGATGCTCCAAGCACATGACCGGAGAGAAAAGATGGTTCAACTCATTTCATCCTAAAAACAAAGGATCAGTCACTTTTGGTGACAATGGAAAAGGTAAAATACTCGGAGTTGGAAGCATTGGTAAGTATCCCAATTCCTCAATTGATAATGTTCTTCTTGTCGAAGGTTTAAAGCATAACCTTCTTAGTATTAGTCAATTGTGTGACAAAGGAAACCGAGTCATTTTTGAATCATCTATGTGTCTTGTTGAGAACATTGAAAACAAGAAAGTTTTGTTTGTCGGTCACAGATTTGAAAATGTGTATATTGTTCATTTAGAGAGCATCTCTTCAGAAAACATAAAATGTCTTTCAGCTCTAAATGACAAAGATAGTTGGTTGTGGCATAGAAGACTTGCTCATGCAAGCATGGACTTGATTTCAAAACTTACCAAAAAGGATCTTGTTTTGGGTTTGCCTAACCTTTCTTTTGAAAAAGATAAGATTTGTGCAGCATGTCAAAAGGGCAAACAAACCAAAACCTCCTTTAAACCCAAAAACATTGTGTCCACTACTAGACCACTTCAACTTCTACACATGGACTTATTTGGTCCAACCCGGACCTTGAGTTTGGGTGGCAAACGTTTTGGCTTTGTTGTTGTTGATGACTTTAGTAGATTTACATGGGTTATATTCTTGGCTCATAAGGATGAGGCATTTCATGCATTTGAAAAACTTAGCAAGAAAATCCAAAATGAAAAAGGTTTTGCTATTTCTAGCATAAGGAGTGATCATGGAAGAGAATTTGAAAATTCCTCCTTTGAAAAATTCTGTGATGAAAATGGTATTAACCATAACTTCTCGGCTCCTAGAACTCCTCAACAAAACGGTGTTGTAGAGAGGAAGAATAGGACCCTTGAAGAGATGGCTAGAACCATACTTTGTGAAAACAACTTGCCTGACTACTTCTGGGCTGAAGCAGTTAACACAAGTTGCTATGTTATGAACCGATGCATGATTAGACCAATCCTCAAGAAAACACCTTATGAGCTATGGAATGATAGAAAACCCAACATTGGTTACTTTCATATATTCGGATGTAAATGTTTTGTCCTAAACAACAACAAGGACAATTTGGGTAAGTTTGATGCGAAAGCCGACGAAGGTATATTTCTTGGCTACTCAACTTCTAGTAAAGCTTATCGTATATTCAATAAACGTACTCTAGTTGTAGAAGAATCTGTTCATGTTGTTTTTGATGAATCTAACAATCTTGTGAGGAATAATGACGAAGATGTTATAGACCTCACCAAAGAAGTCGATCAACTCACTATCAACATGGACAAAGAAGAATCAACGGTAAAAGAGGAAGAACCCCAAAAGATTCAAGAGGAATCTCATCACGATGACAATGACTTGCCAAAGTCGTGGAAATATATCAAGAATCATCCTCCGCAACAAATCATTGGTAATGTTGAAAAAGGGGTAAGAACTAGATCTTCATTTCTTCAAGCCAATAATCTTGCTTTACTTTCTCAACTTGAGCCTAAGAATTTTTCTGAGGCTAAAGATGATGAAAGTTGGATCCATGCTATGGAAGATGAACTAAAACAATTTGATAAAAACCAAGTATGGCATCTAGTTCCTAGACCCAAGGATTATCCAGTTATTGGTACAAAATGGGTTTTTAGAAACAAAATGGATGAATCCGGAGTAGTAGTAAGGAACAAAGCAAGATTAGTAGCCCAAGGTTACAATCAAGAAGAAGGAATTGATTTTGATGAAACCTTTGCTCCTGTTGCTCGTTTGGAATCCATTCGCATGTTACTCGCTTTCGCTTGCTATAAAGATTTCAAATTATTTCAAATGGATGTGAAAAGTGCATTTTTAAATGGATTCCTCACTGAGGAAGTCTATGTTGAGCAACCACCAGGATTTGAGGATGAAAATCTCTCAAATCATGTGTACAAGCTCACAAAAGCACTTTATGGATTAAAACAAGCACCTCGAGCATGGTATGAACGTCTTAGTTCCTTTCTAATTGAAAATGGCTTTGTACGAGGAAAAATTGATACAACTCTCTTCACAAAAGAAAAAGAGAATGAATTGTTGATAGTCCAAATTTATGTTGATGATATTATTTTTGGATCTACTAACGAATCTTTGTGTCAAGAATTTGCTCAAGTAATGCAAGGTGAGTTCGAGATGAGCCTCATGGGAGAACTAAACTATTTTCTCGGACTTCAAATCAAGCAAAACAATGAAGGGATCTTCATTAATCAAGCTAAATATACAAGGGATCTCCTCAAACGATTCAACATGGACAATTCAAAACCAATGAGTACACCCATGAGTCCATCCACAAAATTGGAAAAAGATGAGAAAGGTAAGGATGTGGACCAAACAAAATATCGAGGTATGATTGGCTCTTTACTCTATCTTACTGCTAGTAGACCTGATATAATGTTCAGTGTTTGCATGTGTGCTAGATATCAATCATGTCCAAAGGAATCTCATCTCCTTGCTGTTAAAAGAATTTTTAGATATCTTGTTGGCACTCAAAATCTAGGTCTGTTTTATCCTAAGAGTGTTGAATTTAATTTACAAGGATACTCGGATGCGGATTATGCTGGATGCAAAATTGATAGAAAGAGTACTAGTGGTGCATGCCAATTTCTTGGACCCTCACTAGTCTCTTGGTGCTGTAAGAAACAAAATTCCGTAGCTCTATCAACCACGGAAGCCGAGTATATTGCTATAGGCAATTGTTGTGCACAAGTATTGTGGATGAAACAACAATTGGAAGATTTTAATCTTCATTATTCTCTCATCCCAATAAAATGTGACAACACCAGTGCTATAAATCTCACTAAAAATCCTATTCAGCACTCTAGGACTAAACACATTGAGATAAAACATCATTTTATTAGAGATCATGCTCAAAAAGGGGATATCGTTCTTGAATTCGTAAATACCGACCTTCAATTGGCGGACATTTTCACAAAACCCCTTAATGAGGATAGATTCTGTTTTATTCGCCAAGAGATAGGAATGAGTTTTTCATTGGGATGAACTTTTGAATATTATTGTGTTTCTTCTCTTAAATAATATTGGTTGATTGCATTGATCATGCTTTGAATGTTGGTTGAAGCTTTGTTCAATGATCTTTGTATCATATCGCATGTTTTCTCTTGTGATTCTTCGTGAAAAATCATGTTTTCATGCTATGTGTCGACACTTCAAGAACCAAGTGTCACACATCTGGTTTTAATGGTCTCTTTCTTCACTGGAGAAGATTGTGTCGACACATATATGCATAGTGTCGACACATAAGCCTTGTACCCAAGAGAGTATTTTTCAACACGTTCGGGAGCATGACCAATGTGTCGACACATAAGGACTAAGTGTCGACACATCTTTCGTGCACGACCAATGTGTCGACACATGCGGACTAAGTGTCGACACATATATCGGGACTCCCGTTTTTAAAATAGGGTTTCAGGCGTTGTTCATTTCATTTTCAAATTGTTAGGGCTCGAAATCTCTCTCTCTCCTCTTCAAACCTCTTTCTCTCCCAAAATCCACGCGGTTCCTTCTCTCACTCACCCAATCTCTCTCTCTCTCTCTCAACACCCCCGCGCCCACAACCCATTTCTCCTCCATTCGGCCCAAATGTCTTCACGTCGACCAAAACGATCCTCCAAGGCGACTTCACCTGCAAATCCAAGGGCAAAGAAGAAGGGAAAGGAGGTGGAAGAACCACTGCCAATGACAGAAGCCTATGTATACAGGTCAGGCCTCTGTAAGAATAAATTTGTTCAAGATTTTAGAGGGAGGAAAGTTCTTGGTGGTAGGTGGATGGATTTCAATTGGTTTAATCAAAATGGGTTTGATTTTCAAGAGATTTTTGAGTACCAAGGATGGGATAAGTTTGTTACTGTGAAATTAGATTATTTTCCATACCTTGTGAAGTTAGTTTATTCGAATCTCAAGATTACATCTGCTGAGAATGTGACAAGTTATGTAAATGCTCAGCACCTAGACTTATCTGTCACATCGTTGAATTCTGTGATATCGGCCCCCAATGACGGAAAATGCTTCTATGATGCTTATAGTTGGGTGGGGATGTCTGAAGTAGAACCCATTGAGATACTTAGGGTTGTGTTGGAGGATCCAACCCTAGAGGATATAGTTAAACCCATGGCCAATGCCCTTAGTGTTCATAGACGGATATTGCATCACATGGTATGCAATATCATTTTACCTAGAACGGGCAAATTCGAGTACGTGACGTACTTAGAGTTATTTATCATGTACTGTTTAATAACTCGTACTCGAATGAACTTGGGTCATTTGATGCTAAACCACATGAAAGCGGCCATTGAGAAAAAGAAACAAGGGCTGCCATATGGGATGTATTTCACCCATGTGTTTCATGCTTTCGAGGTTAGCATAGTTGGGGAGGTTAAGGAGAAACCCAAAATCTTCCAAGAGTACAATGCGAAAACCCTGAAGTTAATGGGGTATATGAAGAATGATGAGGGTCTGTGGATTAAGAAAGGTGCGGGCGCATCTCACATGGTAGAAGAAAGGGGTTCAGAGTCTGAGGACGAATCTGCTGATGAGGCAGAGGTTGAGGCCACTGATAGGGTACCCATGACCGCTGGTACTCCTCCGAGAGAACGACCTCCAGTGCATGCCACTACTTCACCCGCTGTGCGTTCTTCCCGAAGAGAGGTTGGTGGGTCTACGGATTCACGTCTTAACTCCTTGGCCGCCTCTGTTGAGGAAATTAAAGAGGCCCAGCACCAACTGAGCATGAAAATGGACGGTCTCTCCTCTGACGTCAAGACGGGTCTTGAGGATATCAAGAAGATGCTTGGGGAGCATCAACAGCGCATTGACACCGTCTCCGAGGATGTACAGGGTGTTCAGCAACAAGTCAACAAAAGCATCAAACTGGCTAGTGATGTAATTCAGAAGACCGTGGATGAGTTCGCCTTGGCATCTGTGCACCTCAAGGAATCCATGGCCAACACTTCTCGCGAAGTGATCTCGGCTACTGAACGTCATTTGGATGTTGATCGTAATCTTCAGCCCCGTGTGATCCGCTGGACGTACTGGTTCTCCACTACCTGGACTAACTGGCTGAGGAAATGGGATGTCGCCTACGATCCTCCTCCACTTGAATAATTGTCCCCGCCTTCTCTATCCTTGCCTCTCCCTTATTCTGTTTTTGATGATGCCAAAGGGGGAGAAATAGATAGTAGTTTTCGTTTTGATGTAATTTCTGATAGGACATTCCTCTGTACTTATCTTTTGAACATTTGGATGCATTTGTATTTTGGACAATTGTTGGATGAATGTATGGTTTATTCTTGTTATTATGAGTATTGTTTCTTATGATCATTTATTGGTATATCATTGATGTTGGTTATAAGGTTTTAAAACGTTGTGGATATCTGAATTGTACTTCAGGTAATTTTCTTGAAACTCTCCTCTATATGAAGTCTTGTGATCTAAAATTGAATGATGAAGTTTGGGGGAGTTTGGAGGATGTTATAGAAGTGTTTTTACAGGCTTTGAAAATTTGGAAAACCTCTATTTACAAAGGGAACTCTTGCAAAATTTTCGTAGAATCTTAAAGCTCTTTTTGCTAACAACTCTTGAAAAACTCCAGCCTAATCTCAGGGGGAGCTTTTCATTTTGGTATCAACGGTTTATAAATAGTTAGGTTTGTCATCATCAAAAAGGGGGAGATTGTTAGCCCAAGGTTGTTTTATAAACAATCTATTTTTGATTTTGATGATAACAAACTTTTTCAACTAGTTTGAGACCTTTAGATTCTACATTTGCAAATCTTTTTAAGAAAATGTTATCAAAAGTTCTCTAAGTTTAAATTGGCCTTAGATATAATTGAACACCACTACACAAGCTTATTGGACAATCTTTACATTGTAGATGTTTTTGGGATTGCTTAAAGGTGCCAAGAGAAACACTTTTCAGCCTAAGTGTTGAAGGTGTCGACACATGTCATCATAGTGTCGACACATCGGTCATACACCAGAAGGCATGTTTCAAGCCAAAGTGAAGGTGTCGACACATAGTAGAGAGGTGTCGACACATCGGTCATTCAACAGAAAGCAAGTTCCCAGGCCAAGATGAAGGTGTCGACACATAGACCAAAAGTGTCGACACATTGCACTATCAACAGAAAGCAAGCATCCAAGCCAATTTTAAGGTGTTGACACATAGAGAAAAGGTGTCGACACATTGGTCATACGACAGAAAGCATGTTTCCAAGACAATTTGAAGGTGTCGACACATATACACTTAGTGTCGACACATTGCACATGCACCCGAAGGCATGTTTCCAAGGCATTTTGAAGGGTCAACACTTTGAAGATAAGTGTCGACACATTGGACATAAGTGTCGACACATTGGTCATACACCCGAGGGTGAGTTTCCAGGCAAAACTTCTAGGTGTCGACACATACATGGATGGTGTCGACACATGCTTCGATTTCTCAGATCTGGAGCAACGTCACTCACTTAAAAGTTGTCTCCAAAGGACCCAAATGACCTCCAACGGCTCCAAATCTTTACAAGAAGACCCCTGATGCCCTAGAGACTATAAATAGAAGAAGTTTGAAAGAGAAACAACAAGACTTGAAGAGCTTCACACGAAAATCATTCTTGCCCTAATTTCTTGAGAGAGAAAGCTCGTGAATCATCTTGCAACTCCACAAAGCTTTCTCAGAAGATCTTGTTCCTCTAGAAAAACTCAGGTTCTTTCATTTGTAGACTTGGCTTAGTGAGCCTTTCCATATCTTGAGCTATTCATTTGTAGATTTGGCTTAGAGAGCCGTTTCATTTCTTGAGTTACCCACTTGTAAATCTGGCTTAGAGAGCCTTCACTCATTGTACCCAATCTTTGTAAACCCTCCTAGTGTTGTGTGAACACTGTACCCTACTTGTGAGAAGTAGAAGAAATCCCTAGGGTTTGGGATTTGTAAAACGAGTTGAAGCGTAAGCTCGGAAAAACGCTTTGTAACGGTTCCTTAGCACCCCGGAAGCTAAGGTGTGTAATCACTTGGAGAATAGTGAAGGAAGCCCAAGGAAGTCAATAGCCTTGGGGGTGGACGTAGGCAAGAGATTGGCCGAACCACCTAAAAATACTGGTGTCATCTCTCTTACCCTTCTCTTTTATTTCTGCTGGTATTTCGTGATTGAACTTGCTTATCTAAAATAGTTGTTATCTTTGTTTGCATATATCTAGACCATAGTTTTTCCTAGATATTGATTAGAACGTTTTGGGTTTGTGTGCAAAAGAGTTCAAAAGTTTTTGAAAAACCCAATTCACCCCCCCCTCTTGGGTTGTCTTTAAGACTCACATATTTCTTTCTAAAATTCCTCCAACAATCTAATTACTTAGTTTTCTTCACCGGTAGGGTTTCTAATTTTCAAACCAATTAGTTCTGACGATTTTACGTTTATGTTTTGATCTGAAACCCTTCCGTTGATATATTTGCTTAATTTTCTTCATCACTTGTGGTATACAATTTTCAAACTAACCAATATGGACAATTTGGCATTTATATTTCGGTCTAAACTCTTCGTTTTATCTATTCGCATCTTCTTCCTTATCGTTAAGGTATCTAATTATAAAATAATTTATTTTGGACGTTTTTTTATTTATCTGTATGTGTATTACTCTTCTATCGATAAATTTGCTTGAATTTCTTCATCATTATTATGGTATCCAACATTCAAACTAATTAATATGTACTACTTTGACATTAGATTTTCGTCTAAAACTCTACCACTCATATATTCTCTTCTTTTTCCTTATCGTTAAGATATCTAATTATAAAAAAAATTAATTTGGACGATTTATCATTCTTCTGTTGTTCTATTACTCTTTTATCGATATATTTGCTTGATTTTCATCTTGATTAAGGTATCTAATTTCGAAACAAACTAATTTTTCCGATTTTTATTTATATTTTGGTCTAAAACTCTTACATTGATCAATTTGCTTCATTTTTTTTTCACTATTGTATTTATTTTTTAAACTAATTAATATGGTGCATTTATATTTCAGATTCATTTTCTTTATCATTGAGGTATTTAATTTTCGAACCAGCTAATTTCGACGATTTTGCATTTATATTCTGGTCCAAAACACTTTCATTAATCTAATTGCTTCATTTTCTTTGTTATTAGGGTATCAAATGTTTAAACTAATTTATTTGGACGCTTTTTAACTTTTATTTCGGTCTAAAACACTTCTATTAGTCTATCTGCTTCATTTTCATCGTACTTATGGTATCTAATCCTCAGAGAGGCCAAGTTTTACGATTTTGAATTTATTTTTTGGTTTAAAACTCTTCCATTGATCTATTTGCCCCATTTTTTTAATAACAAAGGTATCTAAATTTCGGACAAATTTCGGTGGACGATTTTGCATTTATATTTTGTTTTAGAATTCTACCATTAGTATGATTCTTTAGTTTTCTTCGTCCTCAAGGTACCTCATCATCAAACAAACTGATTTTTACGATTTTGTGTTTTTATTTCTTTCTAAAATTCCTCCAACAATCTAATTGCTTAGTTTTCTTCACCAGTAGGGTTTCTAATTTTCAAACCAATTAATTCTGACGATTTTACGTTTATTTTTTGATCTGAAATTCTTCCGTTGATCTATTTGCTTAATTTTCTTCATCACTTGTGGTATACAATTTTCAAACTAACCAATATGGACAATTTGGCATTTATATTTTGGTCTAAACTCTTCGTTTTATCTATTCGCATCTTCTTCCTTATCGTTAAGGTATCTAATTATAAAATAATTTATTTTGGACGTTTTTTTATTTATCTGTAGGTGTATTACTCTTCGATCGATATATTTGCTTGAATTTATTCATCATTATTATGGTATCCAACATTCAAACTAATTAATATGTACTACTTTGACATTATATTTTCGTCTAAAACTCTACCACTCATATATTCTCTTCTTTTTCCTTATCGTTAAGATATCTAATTATAAAACAAATTAATTTGGACGATTTATCATTCTTCTGTTGTTCCATTACTCTTTTATCGATATATTTGCTTGATTTTCATCTTGATTAAGGTATCTAATTTCGAAACAAACTAATTTTTCCTATTTTTATTTATATTTTGGTCTAAAACTCTTACATTGATCAATTTGCTTCATTTTTTTTATCACTATTGTATTTAATTTTTAAACTAATTAATATGGTGCATTTATATTTCGGATTCATTTTCTTTATCATTGAGGTATTTAATTTTCGAACCAACTAATTTCGACGATTTTGCATTTATATTCTGGTCCAAAACACTTTCATTAATCTAATTGCTTCATTTTCTTTGTTATTAGGGTATCAAATGTTTAAACTAATTTATTTGGACGCTTTTTAACTTTTATTTCGGTCTAAAACACTTCTATTAGTCTATCTGCTTCATTTTCATCGTACTTATGGTATCTAATCCTCAGAGAAGCCAATTTTTACGATTTTGAATTTATTTTTTGGTTTAAAACTCTTCCATTGATCTATTTGCCCCATTTTTTTAATAACAAAGGTATCTAAATTTCGGACAAATTTCGGTGGACGATTTTGCATTTATATTTTGTTTTAGAATTCTACCATTAGTATGATTCTTTAGTTTTCTTCGTCCTCAAGGTACCTCATCATCAAACAAACTGATTTTTACTATTTTGTGTTTTTATTTCTTTCTAAAATTCCTCCAACAATCTAATTACTTAGTTTTCTTCACCGGTAGGGTTTCTAATTTTCAAACCAATTAGTTCTGACGATTTTACGTTTATGTTTTGATCTGAAACTCTTCCGTTGATATATTTGCTTAATTTTCTTCATCACTTGTGGTATACAATTTTCAAACTAACCATAATGGACAATTTGGCATTTATATTTTGGTCTAAACTCTTCGTTTTATCTATTCGCATCTTCTTCCTTATCGTTAAGGTATCTAATTATAAAATAATTTATTTTGGACGTTTTTTTATTTATCTGTAGGTGTATTACTCTTCTATCGATATATTTGCTTGAATTTCTTCATCATTATTATGGTATCCAACATTCAAACTAATTAATATGTACTACTTTGACATTATATTTTCGTCTAAAACTCTACCACTCATATATTCTCTTCTTTTTCCTTATCGTTAAGATATCTAATTATAAAACAAATTAATTTGGACGATTTATCATTCTTCGGTTGTTCTATTACTCTTTTATCGATATATTTGCTTGATTTTCATCTTGATTAAGGTATCTAATTTCGAAACAAACTAATTTTTCCGATTTTTATTTATATTTTGGTCTAAAACTCTTACATTGATCAATTTGCTTCATTTTTTTTTCACTATTGTATTTAATTTTTAAACTAATTAATATGGTGCATTTATATTTCAGATTCATTTTCTTTATCATTGAGGTATTTAATTTTCGAACCAGCTAATTTCGACGATTTCGCATTTATATTCTGGTCCAAAACACTTTCATTAATCTAATTGCTTCATTTTCTTTGTTATTAGGGTATCAAATGTTTAAACTAATTTATTTGGACGCTTTTTAACTTTTATTTCGGTCTAAAACACTTCTATTAGTCTATCTGCTTCATTTTCATCGTACTTATGGTATCTAATCCTCAGAGAGGCCAAGTTTTACGATTTTGAATTTATTTTTTGGTTTAAAACTCTTCCATTGATCTATTTGCCCCATTTTTTTAATAACAAAGGTATCTAAATTTCGGACAAATTTCGGTGGACGATTTTGCATTTATATTTTGTTTTAGAATTCTACCATTAGTATGATTCTTTAGTTTTCTTCGTCCTCAAGGTACCTCATCATCAAACAAACTGATTTTTACGATTTTGTGTTTTTATTTCTTTCTAAAATTCCTCCAACAATCTAATTGCTTAGTTTTCTTCACCAGTAGGGTTTCTAATTTTCAAACCAATTAATTCTTACGATTTTACGTTTATTTTTTGATCTGAAATTCTTCCGTTGATCTATTTGCTTAATTTTCTTCATCACTTGTGGTATACAATTTTCAAACTAACCAATATGGACAATTTGGCATTTATATTTTGGTCTAAACTCTTCGTTTTATCTATTCGCATCTTCTTCCTTATCGTTAAGGTATCTAATTATAAAATAATTTATTTTGGACGTTTTTTTATTTATCTGTAGGTGTATTACTCTTCGATCGATATATTTGCTTGAATTTATTCATCATTATTATGGTATCCAACATTCAAACTAATTAATATGTACTACTTTGACATTATATTTTCGTCTAAAACTCTACCACTCATATATTCTCTTCTTTTTCCTTATCGTTAAGATATCTAATTATAAAACAAATTAATTTGGACGATTTATCATTCTTCTGTTGTTCCATTACTCTTTTATCGATATATTTGCTTGATTTTCATCTTGATTAAGGTATCTAATTTCGAAACAAACTAATTTTTCCTATTTTTATTTATATTTTGGTCTAAAACTCTTACATTGATCAATTTGCTTCATTTTTTTTATCACTATTGTATTTAATTTTTAAACTAATTAATATGGTGCATTTATATTTCGGATTCATTTTCTTTATCATTGAGGTATTTAATTTTCGAACCAACTAATTTCGACGATTTTGCATTTATATTCTGGTCCAAAACACTTTCATTAATCTAATTGCTTCATTTTCTTTGTTATTAGGGTATCAAATGTTTAAACTAATTTATTTGGACGCTTTTTAACTTTTATTTCGGTCTAAAACACTTCTATTAGTCTATCGGCTTCATTTTCATCGTACTTATGGTATCTAATCCTCAGAGAAGCCAATTTTTACGATTTTGAATTTATTTTTTGGTTTAAAACTCTTCCATTGATCTATTTGCCCCATTTTTTTAATAACAAAGGTATCTAAATTTCGGACAAATTTCGGTGGACGATTTTGCATTTATATTTTGTTTTAGAATTCTACCATTAGTATGATTCTTTAGTTTTCTTCGTCCTCAAGGTACCTCATCATCAAACAAACTGATTTTTACTATTTTGTGTTTTTATTTCTTTCTAAAATTCCTCCAACAATCTAATTACTTAGTTTTCTTCACCGGTAGGGTTTCTAATTTTCAAACCAATTAGTTCTGACGATTTTACGTTTATGTTTTGATCTGAAACTCTTCCGTTGATATATTTGCTTAATTTTCTTCATCACTTGTGGTATACAATTTTCAAACTAACCATAATGGACAATTTGGCATTTATATTTTGGTCTAAACTCTTCGTTTTATCTATTCGCATCTTCTTCCTTATCGTTAAGGTATCTAATTATAAAATAATTTATTTTGGACGTTTTTTTATTTATCTGTAGGTGTATTACTCTTCTATCGATATATTTGCTTGAATTTCTTCATCATTATTATGGTATCCAACATTCAAACTAATTAATATGTACTACTTTGACATTATATTTTCGTCTAAAACTCTACCACTCATATATTCTCTTCTTTTTCCTTATCGTTAAGATATCTAATTATAAAACAAATTAATTTGGACGATTTATCATTCTTCGGTTGTTCTATTACTCTTTTATCGATATATTTGCTTGATTTTCATCTTGATTAAGGTATCTAATTTCGAAACAAACTAATTTTTCCGATTTTTATTTATATTTTGGTCTAAAACTCTTACATTGATCAATTTGCTTCATTTTTTTTTCACTATTGTATTTAATTTTTAAACTAATTAATATGGTGCATTTATATTTCAGATTCATTTTCTTTATCATTGAGGTATTTAATTTTCGAACCAGCTAATTTCGACGATTTTGCATTTATATTCTGGTCCAAAACACTTTCATTAATCTAATTGCTTCATTTTCTTTGTTATTAGGGTATCAAATGTTTAAACTAATTTATTTGGACGCTTTTTAACTTTTATTTCGGTCTAAAACAGTTCTATTAGTCTATCTGCTTCATTTTCATCGTACTTATGGTATCTAATCCTCAGAGAAGCCAATTTTTACGATTTTGAATTTATTTTTTGGTTTAAAACTCTTCCATTGATCTATTTGCCCCATTTTTTTAATAACAAAGGTATCTAAATTTCGGACAAATTTCGGTGGACGATTTTGCATTTATATTTTGTTTTAGAATTCTACCATTAGTATGATTCTTTAGTTTTCTTCGTCCTCAAGGTACCTCATCATCAAACAAACTGATTTTTACTATTTTGTGTTTTTATTTCTTTCTAAAATTCCTCCAACAATCTAATTACTTAGTTTTCTTCACCGGTAGGGTTTCTAATTTTCAAACCAATTAGTTCTGACGATTTTACGTTTATGTTTTGATCTGAAACTCTTCCGTTGATATATTTGCTTAATTTTCTTCATCACTTGTGGTATACAATTTTCAAACTAACCATAATGGACAATTTGGCATTTATATTTTGGTCTAAACTCTTCGTTTTATCTATTCGCATCTTCTTCCTTATCGTTAAGGTTTCTAATTATAAAATAATTTATTTTGGACGTTTTTTTATTTATCTGTAGGTGTATTACTCTTCTATCGATATATTTGCTTGAATTTCTTCAGCATTATTATGGTATCCAACATTCAAACTAATTAATATGTACTACTTTGACATTATATTTTCGTCTAAAACTCTACCACTCATATATTCTCTTCTTTTTCCTTATCGTTAAGATATCTAATTATAAAACAAATTAATTTGGACGATTTATCATTCTTCTGTTGTTCCATTACTCTTTTATCGATATATTTGCTTGATTTTCATCTTGATTAAGGTATCTAATTTCGAAACAAACTAATTTTTCCTATTTTTATTTATATTTTGGTCTAAAACTCTTACATTGATCAATTTGCTTCATTTTTTTTATCACTATTGTATTTAATTTTTAAACTAATTAATATGGTGCATTTATATTTCGGATTCATTTTCTTTATCATTGAGGTATTTAATTTTCGAACCAACTAATTTCGACGATTTTGCATTTATATTCTGGTCCAAAACACTTTCATTAATCTAATTGCTTCATTTTCTTTGTTATTAGGGTATCAAATGTTTAAACTAATTTATTTGGACGCTTTTTAACTTTTATTTCGGTCTAAAACACTTCTATTAGTCTATCTGCTTCATTTTCATCGTACTTATGGTATCTAATCCTCAGAGAAGCCAATTTTTACGATTTTGAATTTATTTTTTGGTTTAAAACTCTTCCATTGATCTATTTGCCCCATTTTTTTAATAACAAAGGTATCTAAATTTCGGACAAATTTCGGTGGACGATTTTGCATTTATATTTTGTTTTAGAATTCTACCATTAGTATGATTCTTTAGTTTTCTTCGTCCTCAAGGTACCTCATCATCAAACAAACTGATTTTTACTATTTTGTGTTTTTATTTCTTTCTAAAATTCCTCCAACAATCTAATTACTTAGTTTTCTTCACCGGTAGGGTTTCTAATTTTCAAACCAATTAGTTCTGACGATTTTACGTTTATGTTTTGATCTGAAACTCTTCCGTTGATATATTTGCTTAATTTTCTTCATCACTTGTGGTATAAAATTTTCAAACTAACCATAATGGACAATTTGGCATTTATATTTTGGTCTAAACTCTTCGTTTTATCTATTCGCATCTTCTTCCTTATCGTTAAGGTATCTAATTATAAAATAATTTATTTTGGACGTTTTTTTATTTATCTGTAGGTGTATTACTCTTCTATCGATATATTTGCTTGAATTTCTTCATCATTATTATGGTATCCAACATTCAAACTAATTAATATGTACTACTTTGACATTATATTTTCGTCTAAAACTCTACCACTCATATATTCTCTTCTTTTTCCTTATCGTTAAGATATCTAATTATAAAACAAATTAATTTGGACGATTTATCATTCTTCGGTTGTTCTATTACTCTTTTATCGATATATTTGCTTGATTTTCATCTTGATTAAGGTATCTAATTTCGAAACAAACTAATTTTTCCGATTTTTATTTATATTTTGGTCTAAAACTCTTACATTGATCAATTTGCTTCATTTTTTTTCACTATTGTATTTAATTTTTAAACTAATTAATATGGTGCATTTATATTTCAGATTCATTTTCTTTATCATTGAGGTATTTAATTTTCGAACCAGCTAATTTCGACGATTTTGCATTTATATTCTGGTCCAAAACACTTTCATTAATCTAATTGCTTCATTTTCTTTGTTATTAGGGTATCAAATGTTTAAACTAATTTATTTGGACGCTTTTTAACTTTTATTTCGGTCTAAAACAGTTCTATTAGTCTATCTGCTTCATTTTCATCGTACTTATGGTATCTAATCCTCAGAGAAGCCAATTTTTACGATTTTAAATTTATTTTTTGGTTTAAAACTCTTCCATTGATCTATTTGCCCCATTTTTTTAATAACAAAGGTATCTAAATTTCGGACAAATTTCGGTGGACGATTTTGCATTTATATTTTGTTTTAGAATTCTACCATTAGTATGATTCTTTAGTTTTCTTCGTCCTCAAGGTACCTCATCATCAAACAAACTGATTTTTACTATTTTGTGTTTTTATTTCTTTCTAAAATTCCTCCAACAATCTAATTACTTAGTTTTCTTCACCGGTAGGGTTTCTAATTTTCAAACCAATTAGTTCTGACGATTTTACGTTTATGTTTTGATCTGAAACTCTTCCGTTGATATATTTGCTTAATTTTCTTCATCACTTGTGGTATACAATTTTCAAACTAACCATAATGGACAATTTGGCATTTATATTTTGGTCTAAACTCTTCGTTTTATCTATTCGCATCTTCTTCCTTATCGTTAAGGTTTCTAATTATAAAATAATTTATTTTGGACGTTTTTTTATTTATCTGTAGGTGTATTACTCTTCTATCGATATATTTGCTTGAATTTCTTCAGCATTATTATGGTATCCAACATTCAAACTAATTAATATGTACTACTTTGACATTATATTTTCGTCTAAAACTCTACCACTCATATATTCTCTTCTTTTTCCTTATCGTTAAGATATCTAATTATAAAACAAATTAATTTGGACGATTTATCATTCTTCTGTTGTTCCATTACTCTTTTATCGATATATTTGCTTGATTTTCATCTTGATTAAGGTATCTAATTTCGAAACAAACTAATTTTTCCTATTTTTATTTATATTTTGGTCTAAAACTCTTACATTGATCAATTTGCTTCATTTTTTTTATCACTATTGTATTTAATTTTTAAACTAATTAATATGGTGCATTTATATTTCGGATTCATTTTCTTTATCATTGAGGTATTTAATTTTCGAACCAACTAATTTCGACGATTTTGCATTTATATTCTGGTCCAAAACACTTTCATTAATCTAATTGCTTCATTTTCTTTGTTATTAGGGTATCAAATGTTTAAACTAATTTATTTGGACGCTTTTTAACTTTTATTTCGGTCTAAAACACTTCTATTAGTCTATCTGCTTCATTTTCATCGTACTTATGGTATCTAATCCTCAGAGAAGCCAATTTTTACGATTTTGAATTTATTTTTTGGTTTAAAACTCTTCCATTGATCTATTTGCCCCATTTTTTTAATAACAAAGGTATCTAAATTTCGGACAAATTTCGGTGGACGATTTTGCATTTATATTTTGTTTTAGAATTCTACCATTAGTATGATTCTTTAGTTTTCTTCGTCCTCAAGGTACCTCATCATCAAACAAACTGATTTTTACTATTTTGTGTTTTTATTTCTTTCTAAAATTCCTCCAACAATCTAATTACTTAGTTTTCTTCACCTGTAGGGTTTCTAATTTTCAAACCAATTAGTTCTGACGATTTTACGTTTATGTTTTGATCTGAAACTCTTCCGTTGATATATTTGCTTAATTTTCTTCATCACTTGTGGTATAAAATTTTCAAACTAACCATAATGGACAATTTGGCATTTATATTTTGGTCTAAACTCTTCGTTTTATCTATTCGCATCTTCTTCCTTATCGTTAAGGTATCTAATTATAAAATAATTTATTTTGGACGTTTTTTTATTTATCTGTAGGTGTATTACTCTTCTATCGATATATTTGCTTGAATTTCTTCATCATTATTATGGTATCCAACATTCAAACTAATTAATATGTACTACTTTGACATTATATTTTCGTCTAAAACTCTACCACTCATATATTCTCTTCTTTTTCCTTATCGTTAAGATATCTAATTATAAAACAAATTAATTTGGACGATTTATCATTCTTCGGTTGTTCTATTACTCTTTTATCGATATATTTGCTTGATTTTCATCTTGATTAAGGTATCTAATTTCGAAACAAACTAATTTTTCCGATTTTTATTTATATTTTGGTCTAAAACTCTTACATTGATCAATTTGCTTCATTTTTTTTTCACTATTGTATTTAATTTTTAAACTAATTAATATGGTGCATTTATATTTCAGATTCATTTTCTTTATCATTGAGGTATTTAATTTTCGAACCAGCTAATTTCGACGATTTTGCATTTATATTCTGGTCCAAAACACTTTCATTAATCTAATTGCTTCATTTTCTTTGTTATTAGGGTATCAAATGTTTAAACTAATTTATTTGGACGCTTTTTAACTTTTATTTCGGTCTAAAACACTTCTATTAGTCTATCTGCTTCATTTTCATCGTACTTATGGTATCTAATCCTCAGAGAGGCCAAGTTTTACGATTTTGAATTTATTTTTTGGTTTAAAACTCTTCCATTGATCTATTTGCCCCATTTTTTTAATAACAAAGGTATCTAAATTTTGGACAAATTTCGGTGGACGATTTTGCATTTATATTTTGTTTTAGAATTCTACCATTAGTATGATTCTTTAGTTTTCTTCGTCCTCAAGGTACCTCATCATCAAACAAACTGATTTTTACGATTTTGTGTTTTTATTTCTTTCTAAAATTCCTCCAACAATCTAATTGCTTAGTTTTCTTCACCAGTAGGGTTTCTAATTTTCAAACCAATTAATTCTGACGATTTTACGTTTATTTTTTGATCTGAAATTCTTCCGTTGATCTATTTGCTTAATTTTCTTCATCACTTGTGGTATACAATTTTCAAACTAACCAATATGGACAATTTGGCATTTATATTTTGGTCTAAACTCTTCGTTTTATCTATTCGCATCTTCTTCCTTATCGTTAAGGTATCTAATTATAAAATAATTTATTTTGGACGTTTTTTTATTTATCTGTAGGTGTATTACTCTTCGATCGATATATTTGCTTGAATTTATTCATCATTATTATGGTATCCAACATTCAAACTAATTAATATGTACTACTTTGACATTATATTTTCGTCTAAAACTCTACCACTCATATATTCTCTTCTTTTTCCTTATCGTTAAGATATCTAATTATAAAACAAATTAATTTGGACGATTTATCATTCTTCTGTTGTTCCATTACTCTTTTATCGATATATTTGCTTGATTTTCATCTTGATTAAGGTATCTAATTTTGAAACAAACTAATTTTTCCGATTTTTATTTATATTTTGGTCTAAAACTCTTACATTGATCAATTTGCTTCATTTTTTTCATCACTATTGTATTTAATTTCTAAACTAATTATTATGGTGCATTTATATTTCCGATTCATTTTCTTTATCATTGAGGTAGTTAATTTTCGAACCAACTAATTTCGACGATTTTGCATTTATATTCTGGTCCAAAACACTTTCATTAATCTAATTGCTTCATTTTCTTTGTTATTAGGGTATCAAATGTTTAAACTAATTTATTTGGACGCTTTTTAACTTTTATTTCGGTCTAAAACACTTCTATTAGTCTATCTGCTTCATTTTCATCGTACTTATGGTATCTAATCCTCACAGAAGCCAATTTTTACGATTTTGAATTTATTTTTTGGTTTAAAACTCTTCCATTGATCTATTTGCCCCATTTTTTTTAATAACAAAGGTATCTAAATTTCGGTGGACGATTTTGCATTTATATTTTGTTTTAGAATTCTACCATTAGTATGATTCTTTAGTTTTCTTCGTCCTCAAGGTACCTCATCATCAAAAAAACTGATTTTTACGATTTTGTGTTTTTATTTCTTTCTAAAATTCCTCCAACAAGCTAATTGCTTAGTTTTCTTCGCCGGTAGGGTTTCTAATTTTCAAACCAATTAATTCTGACGATTTCACGTTTATGTTTTGATCTGAAACTCTTCCGTTGATCTATTTGCTTAATTTTCTTCATCACTTGTGGTATACAATTTTCAAACTACCCAATATGGACTATTTGGCATTTATATTTTGTCTAAACTATTCGTTTTATCTATTCGCATCTTCTTCCTTATCGTTAAGGTATCTAATTATAAAATAATTTATTTTGGACGTTTTTTTATTTATCTGTAGGTGTATTACTCTTCTATCGATATATTTGCTTGAATTTCTTCATCATTATTATGGTATCCAACATTCAAACTAATTAATATGTACTACTTTGACATTATATTTTCGTCTACAACTCTACCACTCATATATTCTCTTCTTTTTCCTTATCGTTAAGATATCTAATTATAAAACAAAATAATTTGGACATTTTATCATTCTTCTGTTGGTCCATTACTCTTTTATTGATATATTTGCTTGATTTTCATCTTGTTTAAGGTATCTAATTTCGAAACAAACTAATTTTTCCGATTTTTATTTATATTTTGGTCTAAAACTCTTACATTGATCAATTTGCTTCATTTTTTTCATCACTATTGTATTTCTTTTTTAAACTAATTAATATGGTGCATTTATATTTCCGATTCATTTTCTTTATCACTGAGGTATTTAATTTTCGAACCAACAAATTTCGACGATTTTGCATTTATATTCTGGTCCAAAACACTTTCATTAACCTAATTGCTTCATTTTCTTTGTTATTAGGGTATCAAATGTTTAAACTAATTTATTTGGACGCTTTTTAACTTTTATTTCGGTCTAAAACACTTCTATTAGTCTATCTGCTTCATTTTCATCGTACTTATGGTATCTAATCCTCAGGGAAGCCAATTTTTACGATTTTGAATTTATTTTTGGTTTAAAACTCTTCCATTGATCTATTTGCCCCATTTTTTTTAATAACAAAGGTATCTAAATTTCGGACAAATTTCGGTGGACGATTTTGCATTTATATTTTGTTTTAGAATTCTACCATTAGTATGATTCTTTAGTTTTCTTCGTCCTCAAGGTACCTCATCATCAAACAAACTGATTTTTACGATTTTGTGTTTTTATTTCTTTCTAAAATTCCTCCAACAATCTAATTGCTTAGTTTTCTTCTCCAGTAGGGTTTCTAATTTTCAAACCAATTAATTCTGACGATTTTACGTTTATGTTTTTATCTGAAACTCTTCCGTTGATCTATTTGCTTAATTTTCTTCATCACTTGTGGTATACAATTTTCAAACTAACCAATATGGACAATTTGGCATTTATATTTTGGTCTAAACTCTTCGTTTTATCTATTCGCATCTTCTTCCTTATCGTTAAGGTATCTAATTATAAAATAATTTATTTTGGACGTTTTTTTATTTATCTGTAGGTGTATTACTCTTCGATCGATATATTTGCTTGAATTTATTCATCATTATTATGGTATCCAACATTCAAACTAATTAATATGTACTACTTTGACATTATATTTTCGTCTAAAACTCTACCACTCATATATTCTCTTCTTTTTCCTTATCGTTAAGATATCTAATTATAAAACAAATTAATTTGGACGATTTATCATTCTTCTGTTGTTCCATTACTCTTTTATCGATATATTTGCTTGATTTTCATCTTGATTAAGGTATCTAATTTTGAAACAAACTAATTTTTCCGATTTTTATTTATATTTTGGTCTAAAACTCTTACATTGATCAATTTGCTTCATTTTTTTCATCACTATTGTATTTAATTTCTAAACTAATTATTATGGTGCATTTATATTTGCGATTCATTTTCTTTATCATTGAGGTAGTTAATTTTCGAACCAACTAATTTCGACGATTTTGCATTTATATTCTGGTCCAAAACACTTTCCTTAATCTAATTGCTTCATTTTCTTTGTTATTAGGGTATCAAATGTTTAAACTAATTTATTTGGACGCTTTTTAACTTTTATTTCGGTCTAAAACACTTCTATTAGTCTATCTGCTTCATTTTCATCGTACTTATGGTATCTAATCCTCACAGAAGCCAATTTTTACGATTTTGAATTTATTTTTTGGTTTAAAACTCTTCCATTGATCTATTTGCCCCATTTTTTTTAATAACAAAGGTATCTAAATTTCGGTGGACGATTTTGCATTTATATTTTGTTTTAGAATTCTACCATTAGTATGATTCTTTAGTTTTCTTCGTCCTCAAGGTACCTCATCATCAAAAAAACTGATTTTTACGATTTTGTGTTTTTATTTCTTTCTAAAATTCCTACAACAAGCTAATTGCTTAGTTTTCTTCGCCGGTAGGGTTTCTACTTTTCAAACCAATTAATTCTGACGATTTCACGTTTATGTTTTGATCTGAAACTCTTCCGTTGATCTATTTGCTTAATTTTCTTCATCACTTGTGGTATACAATTTTCAAACTACCCAATATGGACTATTTGGCATTTATATTTTGTCTAAACTATTCGTTTTATCTATTCGCATCTTCTTCCTTATCGTTAAGGTATCTAATTATAAAATAATTTATTTTGGACGTTTTTTTATTTATCTGTAGGTGTATTACTCTTCTATCGATATATTTGCTTGAATTTCTTCATCATTATTATGGTATCCAACATTCAAACTAATTAATATGTACTACTTTGACATTATATTTTCGTCTAAAACTCTACCACTCATATATTCTCTTCTTTTTCCTTATCGTTAAGATATCTAATTATAAAACAAATTAATTTGGACGATTTATCATTCTTCTGTTGTTCCATTACTCTTTTATCGATATATTTGCTTGATTTTAATCTTGATTAAGGTATCTAATTTTGAAACAAACTAATTTTTCCGATTTTTATTTATATTTTGGTCTAAAACTCTTACATTGATCAATTTGCTTCATTTTTTTCATCACTATTGTATTTAATTTCTAAACTAATTATTATGGTGCCTTTATATTTCCGATTCATTTTCTTTATCATTGAGGTAGTTAATTTTCGAACCAACTAATTTCGACGATTTTGCATTTATATTCTGGTCCAAAACACTTTCATTAATCTAATTGCTTCATTTTCTTTGTTATTAGGGTATCAAATGTTTAAACTAATTTATTTGGACGCTTTTTAACTTTTATTTCGGTCTAAAACACTTCTATTAGTCTATCTGCTTCATTTTCATCGTACTTATGGTATCTAATCCTCACAGAAGCCAATTTTTACGATTTTGAATTTATTTTTTGGTTTAAAACTCTTCCATTGATCTATTTGCCCCATTTTTTTTAATAACAAAGGTATCTAAATTTCGGTGGACGATTTTGCATTTATATTTTGTTTTAGAATTCTACCATTAGTATGATTCTTTAGTTTTCTTCGTCCTCAAGGTACCTCATCATCAAAAAAACTGATTTTTACGATTTTGTGTTTTTATTTCTTTCTAAAATTCCTACAACAAGCTAATTGCTTAGTTTTCTTCGCCGGTAGGGTTTCTACTTTTCAAACCAATTAATTCTGACGATTTCACGTTTATGTTTTGATCTGAAACTCTTCCGTTGATCTATTTGCTTAATTTTCTTCATCACTTGTGGTATACAATTTTCAAACTACCCAATATGGACTATTTGGCATTTATATTTTGTCTAAACTATTCGTTTTATCTATTCGCATCTTCTTCCTTATCGTTAAGGTATCTAATTATAAAATAATTTATTTTGGACGTTTTTTTATTTATCTGTAGGTGTATTACTCTTCTATCGATATATTTGCTTGAATTTCTTCATCATTATTATGGTATCCAACATTCAAACTAATTAATATGTACTACTTTGACATTATATTTTCGTCTACAACTCTACCACTCATATATTCTCTTCTTTTTCCTTACCGTTAAGATATCTAATTATAAAACAAATTAATTTGGACGATTTATCATTCTTCTGTTGTTCCATTACTCTTTTATCGATATATTTGCTTGATTTTCATCTTGATTAAGGTATCTAATTTCGAAACAAACTAATTTTTCCGATTTTGATTTATATTTTGGTCTAAAACTCTTACATTGATCAATTTGCTTCATTTTTTTCATCACTATTGTATTTCTTTTTTAAACTAATTAATATCGTGCATTTATATTTCCGATTCATTTTCTTTATCACTGAGGTATTTAATTTTCGAACCAACAAATTTCGACGATTTTGCATTTATATTCTGGTCCAAAACACTTTCATTAACCTAATTGCTTCATTTTCTTTGTTATTAGGGTATCAAATGTTTAAACTAATTTATTTTGACGGTTTTTAACTTTTATTTCGGTCTAAAACACTTCTATTAGTCTATCTGCTTCATTTTCATCGTACTTATGGTATCTAATCCTCAGGGAAGCCAATTTTTACGATTTTGAATTTATTTTTGGTTTAAAACTCTTCCATTGATCTATTTGCCCCATTTTTTTTAATAACAAAGGTATCTAAATTTCGGACAAATTTCGGTGGACGATTTTGCATTTATATTTTGTTTTAGAATTCTACCATTAGTATGATTCTTTAGTTTTCTTCGTCCTCAAGGTACCTCATCATCAAACAAACTCATTTTTACGATTTTGTGTTTTTATTTCTTTCTAAAATTCCTCCAACAATCTAATTGCTTAGTTTTCTTCACCAGTAGGGTTTCTAATTTTCAAACCAATTAATTCTGACGATTTTACGTTTATGTTTTTATCTGAAACTCTTCCGTTGATCTATTTGCTTAATTTTCTTCATCACTTGTGGTATACAATTTTCAAACTAACCAATATGGACAATTTGGCATTTATATTTTGGTCTAAACTCTTCGTTTTATCTATTCGCATCTTCTTCCTTATCGTTAAGGTATCTAATTATAAAATAATTTATTTTGGACGTTTTTTTATTTATCTGTAGGTGTATTACTCTTCTATCGATATATTTGCTTGAATTTCTTCATCATTATTATGGTATCCAACATTCAAACTAATTAATATGTACTACTTTGACATTATAATTTCGTCTAAAACTCTACCACTCATATATTCTCTTCTTTTTCCTTACCGTTAAGATATCTTATTATAAAACAAATTAATTTGGATGATTTATCATTCTTGTGTTGTTCCATTACTCTTTTATCGATATATTTGCTTGATTTTCATCTTGATTAAGGTATCTAATTTCGAAACAAACTAATTTTTCCGATTTTGATTTATATTTTGGTCTAAAACTCTTACATTGATCAATTTGCTTCATTTTTTTCATCACTATTGTATTTCCTTTTTAAACTAATTAATATGGTGCATTTATATTTCCGATTCATTTTCTTTATCACTGAGGTATTTAATTTTCGAACCAACAAATTTCGACGATTTTGCATTTATATTCTGGTCCAAAACACTTTCATTAACCTAATTGCTTCATTTTCTTTGTTATTAGGGTATCAAATGTTTAAACTAATTTATTTGGACGCTTTTTAACTTTAATTTCGGTCTAAAACACTTCTATTAGTCTGCTGCTTCATTTTCATCGTATTTATGGTATCAAATCCTCAGAGAAGCCAATTTTTACGATTTTGAATTTATTTTTTGGTTTAAAACTCTTCCATTCATCTATTTGCCCCATTTTTTTAATAACAAAGGTATCTAAATTTCGGTGGACGATTTTGCATTTATATTTTGTTTTAGAATTCTACCATTAGTATGATTCTTTAGTTTTCTTCGTCCTCAAGGTACCTCATCATCAAACAAACTGATTTTTACGATTTTGTGTTTTTATTTCTTTCTAAAATTCCTCCAACAAGCTTATTGCTTAGTTTTCTTCGCCGGTAGGGTTTCTAATTTTCAAACCAATTAATTCTGACGATTTCACGTTTATGTTTTGATCTGAAACTCTTCCGTTGATCTATTTGCTTAATTTTCTTCATCACTTGTGGTATACAATTTTCAAACTACCCAATATGGACTATTTGGCATTTATATTTTGTCTAAACTATTCGTTTTATCTATTCGCATCTTCTTCCTTATCGTTAAGGTATCTAATTATAAAATAATTTATTTTGGACGTTTTTTTATTTATCTGTAGGTGTATTACTTTTCTATCGATATATTTGCTTGAATTTCTTCATCATTATTATGGTATCCAACATTCAAACTAATTAATATGTACTACTTTGACATTATATTTTCGTCTACAACTCTACCACTCATATATTCTCTTCTTTTTCCTTATCGTTAAGATATCTAATTATAAAACAAATTAATTTGGACGATTTATCATTCTTCTGTTGTACCATTAATCTTCTTTCGATATATTTGCTTGATTTTCATCTTGATTAAGGTATTTAATTTCGAAACAAACTAATTTTTCCGATTTTGATTTATATTTTGGTCTAAAACTCTTACATTGATCAATTTGCTTCAGTTTTTTCATCACTATTGTATTTAATTTTTAAACTAATTAATATGGTGCATTTATATTTCGGATTCATTTTCTTTATCATTGAGGTATTTAATTTTCGAACCAACTAATTTCGACGATTTTGCATTTATATTCTGGTCCAAAACACTTTCATTAATCTAATTGCTTCATTTTCTTTGTTATTAGGGTATCAAATGTTTAAACTAATTTATTTGGACGCTTTTTAACTTTAATTTCGGTCTAAAACACTTCTATTAGTCTGCTGCTTCAT
The DNA here is from genome assembly GCA_963930655.1 of Myrica gale. Taxonomy (NCBI): domain Eukaryota; kingdom Viridiplantae; phylum Streptophyta; class Magnoliopsida; order Fagales; family Myricaceae; genus Myrica; species Myrica gale. The sequence goes on from OZ005614.1 coordinate 14,602,532, forward strand.
TTTCATCGTATTTATGGTATCAAATCCTCAGAGAAGCCAATTTTTACGATTTTGAATTTATTTTTTGGTTTAAAACTCTTCCATTCATCTATTTGCCCCATTTTTTTAAGAACAAAGGTATCTAAATTTCGGTGGACGATTTTGCATTTATATTTTGTTTTAGAATTCTACCATTAGTATGATTCTTTAGTTTTCTTCGTCCTCAAGGTACCTCATCATCAAAAAAACTGATTTTTACGATTTTGTGTTTTTATTTCTTTCTAAAATTCCTCCAACAATCTAATTGCTTAGTTTTCTTCGCCGGTAGGGTTTCTAATTTTCAAACCAATTAATTCTGACGATTTTACGTTTATGTTTTGATCTGAAACTCTTCCGTTGATCTATTTGCTTAATTTTCTTCATCACTTGTGGTATACAATTTTCAAACTAAGCAATATGGACAATTTGGCAATTATATTTTGGTCTAAACTCTTCGTTTTATCAATTCGCATCTTCTTCCTTATCGTTAAGGTATCTAATTATAAAATAATTTATTTTGGACGTTTTTTTATTTATCTGTAGGTGTATTACTCTTCGATCGATATATTTGCTTGAATTTCTTCATCATTATTATGGTATCCAACATTTAAACTAATTAATATGTACTACTTTGACATTATATTTTCGTCTAAAACTCTACCACTCATATATTCTCTTCTTTTTCCTTATCGTTAAGATATCTAATTATAAAACAAATTAATTTGGACGATTTATCATTCTTCTGTTGTTCCATTACTCTTTTATCGATATATTTGCTTGATTTTCATCTTGATTAAGGTATCTAATTTCGAAACAAACTAATTTTTCCGATTTTTATTTATATTTTGGTCTAAAACTCTTACATTGATCAATTTGCTTCATTTTTTTCATCACTATTGTATTTAATTTTTAAACTAATTAATATGGTGGATTTATATTTCCGATTCATTTTCTTTATCATTGAGGTATTTAATGTTCGAACCAGCTAATTTCGACGATTTTACATTTATATTCTGGCCCAAAACACTTTCATTAATCTAATTGCTTCATTTTCTTTGTTATTAGGGTATCAAATGTTTAAACTAATTTTTTTGGACGCTTTTTAACTTTTATTTCGGTCTAAAACACTTCTATTAGTCTATCTGCTTCATTTTCATCGTACTTATGGTATCTAATCCTCAGGGAAGCCAATTTTTACGATTTTGAATTTATTTTTTGGTTTAAAACTCTTCCATTGATCTATTTGCCCCATGTTTTTAATAACAAAGGTATCTAAATTTCGGACAAATTTCGGTGGACGATTTTGCATTTATATTTTGTTTTAGAATTCTACCATTAGTATGATTCTTTAGTTTTCTTCGTCCTCAAGGTACCTCATCATCAAACAAACTGATTTTTACTATTTTGTGTTTTTATTTCTTTCTAAAATTCCTCCAACAATCTAATTACTTAGTTTTCTTCACCGGTAGGGTTTCTAATTTTCAAACCAATTAGTTCTGACGATTTTACGTTTATGTTTTGATCTGAAACTCTTCCGTTGATATATTTGCTTAATTTTCTTCATCACTTGTGGTATACAATTTTCAAACTAACCAATATGGACAATTTGGCATTTATATTTCGGTCTAAACTCTTCGTTTTATCTATTCGCATCTTCTTCCTTATCGTTAAGGTATCTAATTATAAAATATTTTATTTTGGACGTTTTTTTATTTATCTGTATGTGTATTACTCTTCTATCGATAAATTTGCTTGAATTTCTTCATCATTATTATGGTATCCAACATTCAAACTAATTAATATGTACTACTTTGACATTAGATTTTCGTCTAAAACTCTACCACTCATATATTCTCTTCTTTTTCCTTATCGTTAAGATATCTAATTATAAAAAAAATTAATTTGGACGATTTATCATTCTTCTGTTGTTCTATTACTCTTTTATCGATATATTTGCTTGATTTTCATCTTGATTAAGGTATCTAATTTCGAAACAAACTAATTTTTCCTATTTTTATTTATATTTTGGTCTAAAACTCTTACATTGATCAATTTGCTTCATTTTTTTATCACTATTGTATTTAATTTTTAAACTAATTAATATGGTGCATTTATATTTCGGATTCATTTTCTTTATCATTGAGGTATTTAATTTTCGAACCAACTAATTTCGACGATTTTGCATTTATATTCTGGTCCAAAACACTTTCATTAATCTAATTGCTTCATTTTCTTTGTTATTAGGGTATCAAATGTTTAAACTAATTTATTTGGACGCTTTTTAACTTTTATTTCGGTCTAAAACACTTCTATTAGTCTATCTGCTTCATTTTCATCGTACTTATGGTATCTAATCCTCAGAGAAGCCAATTTTTACGATTTTGAATTTATTTTTTGGTTTAAAACTCTTCCATTGATCTATTTGCCCCATTTTTTTAATAACAAAGGTATCTAAATTTCGGACAAATTTCGGTGGACGATTTTGCATTTATATTTTGTTTTAGAATTCTACCATTAGTATGATTCTTTAGTTTTCTTCGTCCTCAAGGTACCTCATCATCAAACAAACTGATTTTTACTATTTTGTGTTTTTATTTCTTTCTAAAATTCCTCCAACAATCTAATTACTTAGTTTTCTTCACCGGTAGGGTTTCTAATTTTCAAACCAATTAGTTCTGACGATTTTACGTTTATGTTTTGATCTGAAACTCTTCCGTTGATATATTTGCTTAATTTTCTTCATCACTTGTGGTATACAATTTTCAAACTAACCATAATGGACAATTTGGCATTTATATTTGGGTCTAAACTCTTCGTTTTATCTATTCGCATCTTCTTCCTTATCGTTAAGGTATCTAATTATAAAATAATTTATTTTGGACGTTTTTTTATTTATCTGTAGGTGTATTACTCTTCTATCGATATATTTGCTTGAATTTCTTCATCATTATTATGGTATCCAACATTCAAACTAATTAATATGTACTACTTTGACATTATATTTTCGTCTACAACTCTACCACTCATATATTCTCTTCTTTTTCCTTACCGTTAAGATATCTAATTATAAAACAAATTAATTTGGACGATTTATCATTCTTCTGTTGTTCCATTACTCTTTTATCGATATATTTGCTTGATTTTCATCTTGATTAAGGTATCTAATTTCGAAACAAACTAATTTTTCCGATTTTTATTTATATTTTGGTCTAAAACTCTTACATTGATCAATTTGCTTCATTTTTTTCATCACTATTGTATTTCTTTTTTAAACTAATTAATATCGTGCATTTATATTTCCGATTCATTTTCTTTATCACTGAGGTATTTAATTTTCGAACCAACAAATTTCGACGATTTTGCATTTATATTCTGGTCCAAAACACTTTCATTAACCTAATTGCTTCATTTTCTTTGTTATTAGGGTATCAAATGTTTAAACTAATTTATTTGGACGGTTTTTAACTTTTATTTCGGTCTAAAACACTTCTATTAGTCTATCTGCTTCATTTTCATCGTACTTATGGTATCTAATCCTCAGGGAAGCCAATTTTTACGATTTTGAATTTATTTTTGGTTTAAAACTCTTCCATTGATCTATTTGCCCCATTTTTTTTAATAACAAAGGTATCTAAATTTCGGACAAATTTCGGTGGACGATTTTGCATTTATATTTTGTTTTAGAATTCTACCATTAGTATGATTCTTTAGTTTTCTTCGTCCTCAAGGTACCTCATCATCAAACAAACTCATTTTTACGATTTTGTGTTTTTATTTCTTTCTAAAATTCCTCCAACAATCTAATTGCTTAGTTTTCTTCACCAGTAGGGTTTCTAATTTTCAAACCAATTAATTCTGACGATTTTACGTTTATGTTTTTATCTGAAACTCTTCCGTTGATCTATTTGCTTAATTTTCTTCATCACTTGTGGTATACAATTTTCAAACTAACCAATATGGACAATTTGGCATTTATATTTTGGTCTAAACTCTTCGTTTTATCTATTCGCATCTTCTTCCTTATCGTTAAGGTATCTAATTATAAAATAATTTATTTTGGACGTTTTTTTATTTATCTGTAGGTGTATTACTCTTCTATCGATATATTTGCTTGAATTTCTTCATCATTATTATGGTATCCAACATTCAAACTAATTAATATGTACTACTTTGACATTATAATTTCGTCTAAAACTCTACCACTCATATATTCTCTTCTTTTTCCTTACCGTTAAGATATCTTATTATAAAACAAATTAATTTGGATGATTTATCATTCTTGTGTTGTTCCATTACTCTTTTATCGATATATTTGCTTGATTTTCATCTTGATTAAGGTATCTAATTTCGAAACAAACTAATTTTTCCGATTTTGATTTATATTTTGGTCTAAAACTCTTACATTGATCAATTTGCTTCATTTTTTTCATCACTATTGTATTTCCTTTTTAAACTAATTAATATGGTGCATTTATATTTCCGATTCATTTTCTTTATCACTGAGGTATTTAATTTTCGAACCAACAAATTTCGACGATTTTGCATTTATATTCTGGTCCAAAACACTTTCATTAACCTAATTGCTTCATTTTCTTTGTTATTAGGGTATCAAATGTTTAAACTAATTTATTTGGACGCTTTTTAACTTTAATTTCGGTCTAAAACACTTCTATTAGTCTGCTGCTTCATTTTCATCGTATTTATGGTATCAAATCCTCAGAGAAGCCAATTTTTACGATTTTGAATTTATTTTTTGGTTTAAAACTCTTCCATTCATCTATTTGCCCCATTTTTTTAATAACAAAGGTATCTAAATTTCGGTGGACGATTTTGCATTTATATTTTGTTTTAGAATTCTACCATTAGTATGATTCTTTAGTTTTCTTCGTCCTCAAGGTACCTCATCATCAAACAAACTGATTTTTACGATTTTGTGTTTTTATTTCTTTCTAAAATTCCTCCAACAAGCTTATTGCTTAGTTTTCTTCGCCGGTAGGGTTTCTAATTTTCAAACCAATTAATTCTGACGATTTCACGTTTATGTTTTGATCTGAAACTCTTCCGTTGATCTATTTGCTTAATTTTCTTCATCACTTGTGGTATACAATTTTCAAACTACCCAATATGGACTATTTGGCATTTATATTTTGTCTAAACTATTCGTTTTATCTATTCGCATCTTCTTCCTTATCGTTAAGGTATCTAATTATAAAATAATTTATTTTGGACGTTTTTTTATTTATCTGTAGGTGTATTACTTTTCTATCGATATATTTGCTTGAATTTCTTCATCATTATTATGGTATCCAACATTCAAACTAATTAATATGTACTACTTTGACATTATATTTTCGTCTACAACTCTACCACTCATATATTCTCTTCTTTTTCCTTATCGTTAAGATATCTAATTATAAAACAAATTAATTTGGACGATTTATCATTCTTCTGTTGTACCATTAATCTTCTTTCGATATATTTGCTTGATTTTCATCTTGATTAAGGTATTTAATTTCGAAACAAACTAATTTTTCCGATTTTGATTTATATTTTGGTCTAAAACTCTTACATTGATCAATTTGCTTCAGTTTTTTCATCACTATTGTATTTAATTTTTAAACTAATTAATATGGTGCATTTATATTTCGGATTCATTTTCTTTATCATTGAGGTATTTAATTTTCGAACCAACTAATTTCGACGATTTTGCATTTATATTCTGGTCCAAAACACTTTCATTAATCTAATTGCTTCATTTTCTTTGTTATTAGGGTATCAAATGTTTAAACTAATTTATTTGGACGCTTTTTAACTTTAATTTCGGTCTAAAACACTTCTATTAGTCTGCTGCTTCATTTTCATCGTATTTATGGTATCAAATCCTCAGAGAAGCCAATTTTTACGATTTTGAATTTATTTTTTGGTTTAAAACTCTTCCATTCATCTATTTGCCCCATTTTTTTAAGAACAAAGGTATCTAAATTTCGGTGGACGATTTTGCATTTATATTTTGTTTTAGAATTCTACCATTAGTATGATTCTTTAGTTTTCTTCGTCCTCAAGGTACCTCATCATCAAAAAAACTGATTTTTACGATTTTGTGTTTTTATTTCTTTCTAAAATTCCTCCAACAATCTAATTGCTTAGTTTTCTTCGCCGGTAGGGTTTCTAATTTTCAAACCAATTAATTCTGACGATTTTACGTTTATGTTTTGATCTGAAACTCTTCCGTTGATCTATTTGCTTAATTTTCTTCATCACTTGTGGTATACAATTTTCAAACTAAGCAATATGGACAATTTGGCAATTATATTTTGGTCTAAACTCTTCGTTTTATCAATTCGCATCTTCTTCCTTATCGTTAAGGTATCTAATTATAAAATAATTTATTTTGGACGTTTTTTTATTTATCTGTAGGTGTATTACTCTTCGATCGATATATTTGCTTGAATTTCTTCATCATTATTATGGTATCCAACATTTAAACTAATTAATATGTACTACTTTGACATTATATTTTCGTCTAAAACTCTACCACTCATATATTCTCTTCTTTTTCCTTATCGTTAAGATATCTAATTATAAAACAAATTAATTTGGACGATTTATCATTCTTCTGTTGTTCCATTACTCTTTTATCGATATATTTGCTTGATTTTCATCTTGATTAAGGTATCTAATTTCGAAACAAACTAATTTTTCCGATTTTTATTTATATTTTGGTCTAAAACTCTTACATTGATCAATTTGCTTCATTTTTTTCATCACTATTGTATTTAATTTTTAAACTAATTAATATGGTGGATTTATATTTCCGATTCATTTTCTTTATCATTGAGGTATTTAATGTTCGAACCAGCTAATTTCGACGATTTTACATTTATATTCTGGCCCAAAACACTTTCATTAATCTAATTGCTTCATTTTCTTTGTTATTAGGGTATCAAATGTTTAAACTAATTTTTTTGGACGCTTTTTAACTTTTATTTCGGTCTAAAACACTTCTATTAGTCTATCTGCTTCATTTTCATCGTACTTATGGTATCTAATCCTCAGGGAAGCCAATTTTTACGATTTTGAATTTATTTTTTGGTTTAAAACTCTTCCATTGATCTATTTGCCCCATGTTTTTAATAACAAAGGTATCTAAATTTCGGACAAATTTCGGTGGACGATTTTGCATTTATATTTTGTTTTAGAATTCTACCATTAGTATGATTCTTTAGTTTTCTTCGTCCTCAAGGTACCTCATCATCAAACAAACTGATTTTTACTATTTTGTGTTTTTATTTCTTTCTAAAATTCCTCCAACAATCTAATTACTTAGTTTTCTTCACCGGTAGGGTTTCTAATTTTCAAACCAATTAGTTCTGACGATTTTACGTTTATGTTTTGATCTGAAACTCTTCCGTTGATATATTTGCTTAATTTTCTTCATCACTTGTGGTATACAATTTTCAAACTAACCAATATGGACAATTTGGCATTTATATTTCGGTCTAAACTCTTCGTTTTATCTATTCGCATCTTCTTCCTTATCGTTAAGGTATCTAATTATAAAATATTTTATTTTGGACGTTTTTTTATTTATCTGTATGTGTATTACTCTTCTATCGATAAATTTGCTTGAATTTCTTCATCATTATTATGGTATCCAACATTCAAACTAATTAATATGTACTACTTTGACATTAGATTTTCGTCTAAAACTCTACCACTCATATATTCTCTTCTTTTTCCTTATCGTTAAGATATCTAATTATAAAAAAAATTAATTTGGACGATTTATCATTCTTCTGTTGTTCTATTACTCTTTTATCGATATATTTGCTTGATTTTCATCTTGATTAAGGTATCTAATTTCGAAACAAACTAATTTTTCCTATTTTTATTTATATTTTGGTCTAAAACTCTTACATTGATCAATTTGCTTCATTTTTTTTATCACTATTGTATTTAATTTTTAAACTAATTAATATGGTGCATTTATATTTCGGATTCATTTTCTTTATCATTGAGGTATTTAATTTTCGAACCAACTAATTTCGACGATTTTGCATTTATATTCTGGTCCAAAACACTTTCATTAATCTAATTGCTTCATTTTCTTTGTTATTAGGGTATCAAATGTTTAAACTAATTTATTTGGACGCTTTTTAACTTTTATTTCGGTCTAAAACACTTCTATTAGTCTATCTGCTTCATTTTCATCGTACTTATGGTATCTAATCCTCAGAGAAGCCAATTTTTACGATTTTGAATTTATTTTTTGGTTTAAAACTCTTCCATTGATCTATTTGCCCCATTTTTTTAATAACAAAGGTATCTAAATTTCGGACAAATTTCGGTGGACGATTTTGCATTTATATTTTGTTTTAGAATTCTACCATTAGTATGATTCTTTAGTTTTCTTCGTCCTCAAGGTACCTCATCATCAAACAAACTGATTTTTACTATTTTGTGTTTTTATTTCTTTCTAAAATTCCTCCAACAATCTAATTACTTAGTTTTCTTCACCGGTAGGGTTTCTAATTTTCAAACCAATTAGTTCTGACGATTTTACGTTTATGTTTTGATCTGAAACTCTTCCGTTGATATATTTGCTTAATTTTCTTCATCACTTGTGGTATACAATTTTCAAACTAACCATAATGGACAATTTGGCATTTATATTTGGGTCTAAACTCTTCGTTTTATCTATTCGCATCTTCTTCCTTATCGTTAAGGTATCTAATTATAAAATAATTTATTTTGGACGTTTTTTTATTTATCTGTAGGTGTATTACTCTTCTATCGATATATTTGCTTGAATTTCTTCATCATTATTATGGTATCCAACATTCAAACTAATTAATATGTACTACTTTGACATTATATTTTCGTCTAAAACTCTACCACTCATATATTCTCTTCTTTTTCCTTATCGTTAAGATATCTAATTATAAAACAAATTAATTTGGACGATTTATCATTCTTCGGTTGTTCTATTACTCTTTTATCGATATATTTGCTTGATTTTCATCTTGATTAAGGTATCTAATTTCGAAACAAACTAATTTTTCCGATTTTTATTTATATTTTGGTCTAAAACTCTTACATTGATCAATTTGCTTCATTTTTTTTCACTATTGTATTTAATTTTTAAACTAATTAATATGGTGCATTTATATTTCAGATTCATTTTCTTTATCATTGAGGTATTTAATTTTCGAACCAGCTAATTTCGACGATTTTGCATTTATATTCTGGTCCAAAACACTTTCATTAATCTAATTGCTTCATTTTCTTTGTTATTAGGGTATCAAATGTTTAAACTAATTTATTTGGACGCTTTTTAACTTTTATTTCGGTCTAAAACACTTCTATTAGTCTATCTGCTTCATTTTCATCGTACTTATGGTATCTAATCCTCAGAGAAGCCAATTTTTACGATTTTGAATTTATTTTTTGGTTTAAAACTCTTCCATTGATCTATTTGCCCCATTTTTTTAATAACAAAGGTATCTAAATTTCGGACAAATTTCGGTGGACGATTTTGCATTTATATTTTGTTTTAGAATTCTACCATTAGTATGATTCTTTAGTTTTCTTCGTCCTCAAGGTACCTCATCATCAAACAAACTGATTTTTACTATTTTGTGTTTTTATTTCTTTCTAAAATTCCTCCAACAATCTAATTACTTAGTTTTCTTCACCGGTAGGGTTTCTAATTTTCAAACCAATTAGTTCTGACGATTTTACGTTTATGTTTTGATCTGAAACTCTTCCGTTGATATATTTGCTTAATTTTCTTCATCACTTGTGGTATACAATTTTCAAACTAACCATAATGGACAATTTGGCATTTATATTTTGGTCTAAACTCTTCGTTTTATCTATTCGCATCTTCTTCCTTATCGTTAAGGTATCTAATTATAAAATAATTTATTTTGGACGTTTTTTTATTTATCTGTAGGTGTATTACTCTTCTATCGATATATTTGCTTGAATTTCTTCATCATTATTATGGTATCCAACATTCAAACTAATTAATATGTACTACTTTGACATTATATTTTCGTCTAAAACTCTACCACTCATATATTCTCTTCTTTTTCCTTATCGTTAAGATATCTAATTATAAAACAAATTAATTTGGACGATTTATCATTCTTCGGTTGTTCTATTACTCTTTTATCGATATATTTGCTTGATTTTCATCTTGATTAAGGTATCTAATTTCGAAACAAACTAATTTTTCCGATTTTTATTTATATTTTGGTCTAAAACTCTTACATTGATCAATTTGCTTCATTTTTTTTCACTATTGTATTTAATTTTTAAACTAATTAATATGGTGCATTTATATTTCAGATTCATTTTCTTTATCATTGAGGTATTTAATTTTCGAACCAGCTAATTTCGACGATTTTGCATTTATATTCTGGTCCAAAACACTTTCATTAATCTAATTGCTTCATTTTCTTTGTTATTAGGGTATCAAATGTTTAAACTAATTTATTTGGACGCTTTTTAACTTTTATTTCGGTCTAAAACACTTCTATTAGTCTATCTGCTTCATTTTCATCGTACTTATGGTATCTAATCCTCAGAGAAGCCAATTTTTACGATTTTGAATTTATTTTTTGGTTTAAAACTCTTCCATTGATCTATTTGCCCCATTTTTTTAATAACAAAGGTATCTAAATTTCGGACAAATTTCGGTGGACGATTTTGCATTTATATTTTGTTTTAGAATTCTACCATTAGTATGATTCTTTAGTTTTCTTCGTCCTCAAGGTACCTCATCATCAAACAAACTGATTTTTACTATTTTGTGTTTTTATTTCTTTCTAAAATTCCTCCAACAATCTAATTACTTAGTTTTCTTCACCGGTAGGGTTTCTAATTTTCAAACCAATTAGTTCTGACGATTTTACGTTTATGTTTTGATCTGAAACTCTTCCGTTGATATATTTGCTTAATTTTCTTCATCACTTGTGGTATACAATTTTCAAACTAACCATAATGGACAATTTGGCATTTATATTTTGGTCTAAACTCTTCGTTTTATCTATTCGCATCTTCTTCCTTATCGTTAAGGTATCTAATTATAAAATAATTTATTTTGGACGTTTTTTTATTTATCTGTAGGTGTATTACTCTTCTATCGATATATTTGCTTGAATTTCTTCATCATTATTATGGTATCCAACATTCAAACTAATTAATATGTACTACTTTGACATTATATTTTCGTCTAAAACTCTACCACTCATATATTCTCTTCTTTTTCCTTATCGTTAAGATATCTAATTATAAAACAAATTAATTTGGACGATTTATCATTCTTCGGTTGTTCTATTACTCTTTTATCGATATATTTGCTTGATTTTCATCTTGATTAAGGTATCTAATTTCGAAACAAACTAATTTTTCCGATTTTTATTTATATTTTGGTCTAAAACTCTTACATTGATCAATTTGCTTCATTTTTTTTCACTATTGTATTTAATTTTTAAACTAATTAATATGGTGCATTTATATTTCAGATTCATTTTCTTTATCATTGAGGTATTTAATTTTCGAACCAGCTAATTTCGACGATTTTGCATTTATATTCTGGTCCAAAACACTTTCATTAATCTAATTGCTTCATTTTCTTTGTTATTAGGGTATCAAATGTTTAAACTAATTTATTTGGACGCTTTTTAACTTTTATTTCGGTCTAAAACACTTCTATTAGTCTATCTGCTTCATTTTCATCGTACTTATGGTATCTAATCCTCAGAGAAGCCAATTTTTACGATTTTGAATTTATTTTTTGGTTTAAAACTCTTCCATTGATCTATTTGCCCCATTTTTTTAATAACAAAGGTATCTAAATTTCGGACAAATTTCGGTGGACGATTTTGCATTTATATTTTGTTTTAGAATTCTACCATTAGTATGATTCTTTAGTTTTCTTCGTCCTCAAGGTACCTCATCATCAAACAAACTGATTTTTACTATTTTGTGTTTTTATTTCTTTCTAAAATTCCTCCAACAATCTAATTACTTAGTTTTCTTCACCGGTAGGGTTTCTAATTTTCAAACCAATTAGTTCTGACGATTTTACGTTTATGTTTTGATCTGAAACTCTTCCGTTGATATATTTGCTTAATTTTCTTCATCACTTGTGGTATACAATTTTCAAACTAACCATAATGGACAATTTGGCATTTATATTTTGGTCTAAACTCTTCGTTTTATCTATTCGCATCTTCTTCCTTATCGTTAAGGTATCTAATTATAAAATAATTTATTTTGGACGTTTTTTTATTTATCTGTAGGTGTATTACTCTTCTATCGATATATTTGCTTGAATTTCTTCATCATTATTATGGTATCCAACATTCAAACTAATTAATATGTACTACTTTGACATTATGTTTTCGTCTAAAACTCTACCACTCATATATTCTCTTCTTTTTCCTTATCGTTAAGATATCTAATTATAAAACAAATTAATTTGGACGATTTATCATTCTTCGGTTGTTCTATTACTCTTTTATCGATATATTTGCTTGATTTTCATCTTGATTAAGGTATCTAATTTCGAAACAAACTAATTTTTCCGATTTTTATTTATATTTTGGTCTAAAACTCTTACATTGATCAATTTGCTTCATTTTTTTTCACTATTGTATTTAATTTTTAAACTAATTAATATGGTGCATTTATATTTCAGATTCATTTTCTTTATCATTGAGGTATTTAATTTTCGAACCAGCTAATTTCGACGATTTTGCATTTATATTCTGGTCCAAAACACTTTCATTAATCTAATTGCTTCATTTTCTTTGTTATTAGGGTATCAAATGTTTAAACTAATTTATTTGGACGCTTTTTAACTTTTATTTCGGTCTAAAACACTTCTATTAGTCTATCTGCTTCATTTTCATCGTACTTATGGTATCTAATCCTCAGAGAGGCCAAGTTTTACGATTTTGAATTTATTTTTTGGTTTAAAACTCTTCCATTGATCTATTTGCCCCATTTTTTTAATAACAAAGGTATCTAAATTTCGGACAAATTTCGGTGGACGATTTTGCATTTATATTTTGTTTTAGAATTCTACCATTAGTATGATTCTTTAGTTTTCTTCGTCCTCAAGGTACCTCATCATCAAACAAACTGATTTTTACGATTTTGTGTTTTTATTTCTTTCTAAAATTCCTCCAACAATCTAATTGCTTAGTTTTCATCACCAGTAGGGTTTCTAATTTTCAAACCAATTAATTCGGACGATTTTACGTTTATTTTTTGATCTGAAATTCTTCCGTTGATCTATTTGCTTAATTTTCTTCATCACTTGTGGTATACAATTTTCAAACTAACCAATATGGACAATTTGGCATTTATATTTCGGTCTAAACTCTTCGTTTTATCTATTCGCATCTTCTTCCTTATCGTTTAGGTATCTAATTATAAAATAATTTATTTTGGACGTTTTTTTATTTATCTGTAGGTGTATTACTCTTCTATCGATATATTTGCTTGAATTTCTTCATCATTATTATGGTATCCAACATTCAAACTAATTAATATGTACTACTTTAACATTATATTTTCGTCTAAAACTCTACCACTCATATATTCTCTTCTTTTTCCTTATCGTTAAGATATCTAATTATAAAAAAAATTAATTTGGACGATTTATCATTCTTCGGTTGTTCTATTACTCTTTTATCGATATATTTGCTTGATTTTCATCTTGATTAAGGTATCTAATTTCGAAACAAACTAATTTTTCCGATTTTTATTTATATTTTGGTCTAAAACTCTTACATTGATCAATTTGCTTCATTTTTTTTTATCACTATTGTATTTAATTTTTAAACTAATTAATATGGTGCATTTATATTTCCGATTCATTTTCTTTATCATTGAGGTATTTAATTTTCGAACCAACTAATTTCGACGATTTTGCATTTATATTCTGGTCCAAAACACTTTCATTAATCTAATTGCTTCATTTTCTTTGTTATTAGGGTATCAAATGTTTAAACTAATTTATTTGGACGCTTTTTAACTTTTATTTCGGTCTAAAACATTTCTATTAGTCTATCTGCTTCATTTTCATCGTACTTATGGTATCTAATCCTCAGAGAAGCCAATTTTTACGATTTTGAATTTATTTTTTGGTTTAAAACTCTTCCATTGATCTATTTGCCCCATTTTTTTAATAAAAAAGGTATCTAAATTTCGGACAAATTTCGGTGGACGATTTTGCATTTATATTTTGTTTTAGAATTCTACCGTTAGTATGATTCTTTAGTTTTCTTCGTCCTCAAGGTACCTCATCATCAAACAAACTGATTTTTACGATTTTGTGTTTTTATTTCTTTCTAAAATTCCTCCAACAATCTAATTGCTTAGTTTTCTTCACCGGTAGGGTTTCTAATTTTCAAACCAATTAATTCTGACGATTTTACGTTTATGTTTTGATCTGAAACTCTTCCGTTGATCTATTTGCTTAATTTTCTTCATCACTTGTGGTATACAATTTTCAAACTAACCAATATGGACAATTTGGCATTTATATTTCGGTCTAAACTCTTCGTTTTATCTATTCGCATCTTCTTCCTTATCGTTAAGGTATCTAATTATAAAATAATTTATTTTGGACGTTTTTTTATTTATCTGTAGGTGTATTACTCTTCTATCGATATATTTGCTTGAATTTCTTCATCATTATTATGGTATCCAACATTCAAACTAATTAATATGTACTACTTTGACATTATATTTTCGTCTAAAACTCTACCACTCATATATTCTCTTCTTTTTCCTTATCGTTAAGATATCTAATTATAAAACAAATTAATTTGGACGATAATCATTCTTCTGTTGTTCTATTACTCTTTTATCGATATATTTGCTTGATTTTCATCTTGATTAAGGTATCTAATTTCGAAACAAACTAATTTTTCATATTTTTATTTATATTTTGGTCTAAAACTCTTACATTGATCAATTTGCTTCATTTTTTTATCACTATTGTATTTAATTTTTAAACTAATTAATATGGTGCATTTATATTTCCGATTCATTTTCTTTATCATTGAGGTATTTAATTTTCGAACCAACTAATTTCGACGATTTTGCATTTATATTCTGGTCCAAAACACTTTCATTAATCTAATTGCATCATTTTCTTTGTTATTAGGGTATCAAATGTTTAAACTAATTTATTTGGACGCTTTTTAACTTTTATTTCGGTCTAAAACACTTCTATTAGTCTATCTGCTTCATTTTCATCGTACTTATGGTATCTAATCCTCAGAGAAGCCAATTTTTACGATTTTGAATTTATTTTTTGGTTTAAAACTCTTCCATTGATCTATTTGCCCCATTTTTTTAATAAAAAAGGTATCTAAATTTCGGACAAATTTCGGTGGACGATTTTGCATTTATATTTTGTTTTAGAATTCTACCATTAGTATGATTCTTTAGTTTTCTTCGTCCTCAAGGTACCTCATCATCAAACAAACTGATTTTTACGATTTTGTGTTTTTATTTCTTTCTAAAATTCCTCCAACAATCTAATTGCTTAGTTTTCTTCACCAGTAGGGTTTCTAATTTTCAAACCAATTAATTCTGACGATTTTACGTTTATGTTTTGATCTGAAACTCTTCCGTTGATCTATTTGCTTAATTTTCTTCATCACTTGTGGTATACAATTTTCAAACTAACCAATATGGACAATTTGGCATTTATATTTCGGTCTAAACTCTTCGTTTTATCTATTCGCATCTTCTTCCTTATCGTTAAGGTATCTAATTATAAAATAATTTATTTTGGACGTTTTTTTATTTATCTGTAGGTGTATTACTCTTCTATCGATATATTTGCTTGAATTTCTTCATCATTATTATGGTATCCAACATTCAAACTAATTAATATGTACTACTTTGACATTATATTTTCGTCTAAAACTCTACCACTCATATATTCTCTTCTTTTTCCTTATCGTTAAGATATCTAATTATAAAACAAATTAATTTGGACGATAATCATTCTTCTGTTGTTCTATTACTCTTTTATCGATATATTTGCTTGATTTTCATCTTGATTAAGGTATCTAATTTCGAAACAAACTAATTTTTCATATTTTTATTTATATTTTGGTCTAAAACTCTTACGTTGATAAATTTGCTTCATTTTTTTATCACTATTGTATTTAATTTTTAAACTAATTAATATGGTGCATTTATATTTCCGATTCATTTTCTTTATCATTGAGGTATTTAATTTTCGAACCAACTAATTTCGACGATTTTGCATTTATATTCTGGTCCAAAACACTTTCATTAATCTAATTGCTTCATTTTCTTTGTTATTAGGGTATCAAATGTTTAAACTAATTTATTTGGACGCTTTTTAACTTTTATTTCGGTCTAAAACACTTCTATTAGTCTATCTGCTTCATTTTCATCGTACTTATGGTATCTAATCCTCAGAGAAGCCAATTTTTACGATTTTGAATTTATTTTTTGGTTTAAAACTCTTCCATTGATCTATTTGCCCCATTTTTTTAATAACAAAGGTATCTAAATTTCGGACAAATTTCGGTGGACGATTTTGCATTTATATTTTGTTTTAGAATTCTACCATTAGTATGATTCTTTAGTTTTCTTCGTCCTCAAGGTACCTCATCATCAAACAAACTGATTTTTACGATTTTGTGTTTTTATTTCTTTCTAAAATTCCTCCAACAATCTAATTGCTTAGTTTTCTTCACCAGTAGGGTTTCTAATTTTCAAACCAATTAATTCTGACGATTTTACGTTTATGTTTTGATCTGAAACTCTTCCGTTGATCTATTTGCTTAATTTTCTTCATCACTTGTGGTATACAATTTTCAAACTAACCAATATGGACAATTTGGCATTTATATTTCGGTCTAAACTCTTCGTTTTATCTATTCGCATCTTCTTCCTTATCGTTAAGGTATCTAATTATAAAATAATTTATTTTGGACGTTTTTTTATTTATCTGTAGGTGTATTACTCTTCTATCGATATATTTGCTTGAATTTCTTCATCATTATTATGGTATCCAACATTCAAACTAATTAATATGTACTACTTTGACATTATATTTTCGTCTAAAACTCTACCACTCATATATTCTCTTCTTTTTCCTTATCGTTAAGATATCTAATTATAAAACAAATTAATTTGGACGATAATCATTCTTCTGTTGTTCTATTACTCTTTTATCGATATATTTGCTTGATTTTCATCTTGATTAAGGTATCTAATTTCGAAACAAACTAATTTTTCATATTTTTATTTATATTTTGGTCTAAAACTCTTACGTTGATAAATTTGCTTCATTTTTTTATCACTATTGTATTTAATTTTTAAACTAATTAATATGGTGCATTTATATTTCCGATTCATTTTCTTTATCATTGAGGTATTTAATTTTCGAACCAACTAATTTCGACGATTTTGCATTTATATTCTGGTCCAAAACACTTTCATTAATCTAATTGCTTCATTTTCTTTGTTATTAGGGTATCAAATGTTTAAACTAATTTATTTGGACGCTTTTTAACTTTTATTTCGGTCTAAAACACTTCTATTAGTCTATCTGCTTCATTTTCATCGTACTTATGGTATCTAATCCTCAGAGAAGCCAATTTTTACGATTTTGAATTTATTTTTTGGTTTAAAACTCTTCCATTGATCTATTTGCCCCATTTTTTTAATAACAAAGGTATCTAAATTTCGGACAAATTTCGGTGGACGATTTTGCATTTATATTTTGTTTTAGAATTCTACCATTAGTATGATTCTTTAGTTTTCTTCGTCCTCAAGGTACCTCATCATCAAACAAACTGATTTTTACGATTTTGTGTTTTTATTTCTTTCTAAAATTCCTCCAACAATCTAATTGCTTAGTTTTCTTCACCAGTAGTGTTTCTAATTTTCAAACCAATTAATTCTGACGATTTTACGTTTATGTTTTGATCTGAAACTCTTCCGTTGATCTATTTGCTTAATTTTCTTCATCACTTGTGGTATACAATTTTCAAACTAACCAATATGGACAATTTGGCATTTATATTTGGGTCTAAACTCTTCGTTTTATCTATTCGCATCTTCTTCCTTATCGTTAAGGTATCTAATTATAAAATAATTTATTTTGGACGTTTTTTTATTTATCTGTAGGTGTATTACTCTTCTATCGATATATTTGCTTGAATTTCTTCATCATTATTATGGTATCCAACATTCAAACTAATTAATATGTACTACTTTGACATTATATTTTCGTCTAAAACTCTACCACTCATATATTCTCTTCTTTTTCCTTATCGTTAAGAAATCTAATTATAAAACAAATTAATTTGGACGATAATCATTATTCTGTTGTTCTATTACTCTTTTATCGATATATTTGCTTGATTTTCATCTTGATTAAGGTATCTAATTTCGAAACAAACTAATTTTTCATATTTTTATTTATATTTTGGTCTAAAACTCTTACATTGATCAATTTGCTTCATTTTTTTTATCACTATTGTATTTAATTTTTAAACTAATTAATATGGTGCATTTATATTTCCGATTCATTTTCTTTATCATTGAGGTATTTAATTTTCGAACCAACTAATTTCGACGATTTTGCATTTATATTCTGGTCCAAAACACTTTCATTAATCTAATTGCTTCATTTTCTTTGTTATTAGGGTATCAAATGTGTAAACTAATTTATTTGGACGCTTTTTAACTTTTATTTCGGTCTAAAACACTTCTATTAGTCTATCTGCTTCATTTTCATCGTACTTATGGTATCTAATCCTCAGAGAAGCCAATTTTTACGATTTTGAATTTATTTTTTGGTTTAAAACTCTTCCATTGATCTATTTGCCCCATTTTTTTAATAACAAAGGTATCTAAATTTCGGACAAATTTCGGTGGGCGATTTTGCATTTATATTTTGTTTTAGAATTCTACCATTAGTATGATTCTTTAGTTTTCTTCGTCCTCAAGATACCTCATCATCAAACAAACTGATTTTTACGATTTTGTGTTTTTATTTCTTTCTAAAATTCCTCCAACAATCTAATTGCTTAGTTTTCTTCACCAGTAGTGTTTCTAATTTTCAAACCAATTAATTCTGACGATTTTACGTTTATGTTTTGATCTGAAACTCTTCCGTTGATCTATTTGCTTAATTTTCTTCATCACTTGTGGTATACAATTTTCAAACTAACCAATATGGACAATTTGGCATTTATATTTTGGTCTAAACTCTTCGTTTTATCTATTCTCATCTTCTTCCTTATCGTTAAGGTATCTAATTATAAAATAATTTATTTTGGACGTTTTTTTATTTATCTGTAGGTGTATTACTCTTCTATCGATATATTTGCTTGAATTTCTTCATCATTATTATGGTATCCAACATTCAAACTAATTAATATGTACTACTTTGACATTATATTTTCGTCTAAAACTCTACCACTCATATATTCTCTTCTTTTTCCTTATCGTTAAGAAATCTAATTATAAAACAAATTAATTTGGACGATAATCATTATTCTGTTGTTCTATTACTCTTTTATCGATATATTTGCTTGATTTTCATCTTGATTAAGGTATCTAATTTCGAAACAAACTAATTTTTCATATTTTTATTTATATTTTGGTCTAAAACTCTTACATTGATCAATTTGCTTCATTTTTTTTATCACTATTGTATTTAATTTTTAAACTAATTAATATGGTGCATTTATATTTCCGATTCATTTTCTTTATCATTGAGGTATTTAATTTTCGAACCAACTAATTTCGACGATTTTGCATTTATATTCTGGTCCAAAACACTTTCATTAATCTAATTGCTTCATTTTCTTTGTTATTAGGGTATCAAATGTGTAAACTAATTTATTTGGACGCTTTTTAACTTTTATTTCGGTCTAAAACACTTCTATTAGTCTATCTGCTTCATTTTCATCGTACTTATGGTATCTAATCCTCAGAGAAGCCAATTTTTACGATTTTGAATTTATTTTTTGGTTTAAAACTCTTCCATTGATCTATTTGCCCCATTTTTTTAATAACAAAGGTATCTAAATTTCGGACAAATTTCGGTGGGCGATTTTGCATTTATATTTTGTTTTAGAATTCTACCATTAGTATGATTCTTTAGTTTTCTTCGTCCTCAAGATACCTCATCATCAAACAAACTGATTTTTACGATTTTGTGTTTTTATTTCTTTCTAAAATTCCTCCAACAATCTAATTGCTTAGTTTTCTTCACTGGTAGGGTTTCTAATTTTCAAACCAATTAATTCTGACGATTTTACGTTTATGTTTTGATCTGAAACTCTTCCGTTGATCTATTTGCTTAATTTTCTTCATCACTTGTGGTATACAATTTTCAAACTAACCAATATGGACAATTTGGCATTTATATTTTGGTCTAAACTCTTCGTTTTATCTATTCGCATCTTCTTCCTTATCGTTTAGGTATCTAATTATAAAATAATTTATTTTGGACGTTTTTTTATTTATCTGTAGGTGTATTACTCTTCTATCGATATATTTGCTTGAATTTCTTCATCATTATTATGGTATCCAACATTCAAACTAATTAATATGTACTACTTTGACATTATATTTTCGTCTAAAACTCTACCACTCATATATTCTCTTCTTTTTCCTTATCGTTAAGATATCTAATTATAAAACAAATTAATTTGGACGATTTATCATTCTTCTGTTGTTCTATTACTCTTTTATCGATATATTTGCTTGATTTTCATCTTGATTAAGGTATCTAATTTCGAAACAAACTAATTTTTCCGATTTTTATTTATATTTTGGTCTAAAACTCTTACATTGATCAATTTGCTTCAGTTTTTTTTATCACTATTGTATTTAATTTTTAAACTAATTAATATGGTGCATTTATATTTCCGATTCATTTTCTTTATCATTGAGGTATTTAATTTTCGAACCAACTAATTTCGACGATTTTGCATTTATATTCTTGTCCAAAACACTTTCATTAATCTAATTGCTTCATTTTCTTTGTTATTAGGGTATCAAATGTTTAAACTAATTTATTTGGACGCTTTTTAACTTTTATTTCGGTCTAAAACACTTCTATTAGTCTATCTGCTTCATTTTCATCGTACTTATGGTATCTAATCCTCAGAGAAGCCAATTTTTACGATTTTGAATTTATTTTTTGGTTTAAAACTCTTCCATTGATCCATTTGCCCCATTTTTTTTAATAACAAAGGTATCTAAATTTCGGACAAATTTCGGTGGACGATTTTGCATTTATATTTTGTTTTAGAATTCTACCATTAGTATGATTCTTTAGTTTTCTTCGTCCTCAAGATACCTCATCATCAAACAAACTGATTTTTACGATTTTGTGTTTTTATTTCTTTCTAAAATTCCTCCAACAATCTAATTGCTTAGTTTTCTTCACCGGTAGGGTTTCTAATTTTCAAACCAATTAATTCTGACGATTTTACGTTTATGTTTTGATCTGAAACTCTTCCGTTGATCTATTTGCTTAATTTTCTTCATCACTTGTGGTATACAATTTTCAAACTAACCAATATGGACAATTTGGCATTTATATTTTGGTCTAAACTCTTCGTTTTATCTATTCGCATCTTCTTCCTTATCGTTTAGGTATCTAATTATAAAATAATTTATTTTGGACGTTTTTTTATTTATCTGTAGGTGTATTACTCTTCTATCGATATATTTGCTTGAATTTCTTCATCATTATTATGGTATCCAACATTCAAACTAATTAATATGTACTACTTTGACATTATATTTTCGTCTAAAACTCTACCACTCATATATTCTCTTCTTTTTCCTTATCGTTAAGATATCTAATTATAAAACAAATTAATTTGGACGATTTATCATTCTTCTGTTGTTCTATTACTCTTTTATCGATATATTTGCTTGATTTTCATCTTGATTAAGGTATCTAATTTCGAAACAAACTAATTTTTCCGATTTTTATTTATATTTTGGTCTAAAACTCTTACATTGATCAATTTGCTTCAGTTTTTTTTATCACTATTGTATTTAATTTTTAAACTAATTAATATGGTGCATTTATATTTCCGATTCATTTTCTTTATCATTGAGGTATTTAATTTTCGAACCAACTAATTTCGACGATTTTGCATTTATATTCTGGTCCAAAACACTTTCATTAATCTAATTGCTTCATTTTCTTTGTTATTAGGGTATCAAATGTTTAAACTAATTTATTTGGACGCTTTTTAACTTTTATTTCGGTCTAAAACACTTCTATTAGTCTATCTGCTTCATTTTCATCGTACTTATGGTATCTAATCCTCAGAGAAGCCAATTTTTACGATTTTGAATTTATTTTTTGGTTTAAAACTCTTCCATTGATCCATTTGCCCCATTTTTTTTAATAACAAAGGTATCTAAATTTCGGACAAATTTCGGTGGACGATTTTGCATTTATATTTTGTTTTAGAATTCTACCATTAGTATGATTCTTTAGTTTTCTTCGTCCTCAAGATACCTCATCATCAAACAAACTGATTTTTACGATTTTGTGTTTTTATTTCTTTCTAAAATTCCTCCAACAATCTAATTGCTTAGTTTTCTTCACCGGTAGGGTTTCTAATTTTCAAACCAATTAATTCTGACGATTTTACGTTTATGTTTTGATCTGAAACTCTTCCGTTGATCTATTTGCTTAATTTTCTTCATCACTTGTGGTATACAATTTTCAAACTAACCAATATGGACAATTTGGCATTTATATTTTGGTCTAAACTCTTCGTTTTATCTATTCGCATCTTCTTCCTTATCGTTTAGGTATCTAATTATAAAATAATTTATTTTGGACGTTTTTTTATTTATCTGTAGGTGTATTACTCTTCTATCGATATATTTGCTTGAATTTCTTCATCATTATTATGGTATCCAACATTCAAACTAATTAATATGTACTACTTTGACATTATATTTTCGTCTAAAACTCTACCACTCATATATTCTCTTCTTTTTCCTTATCGTTAAGATATCTAATTATAAAACAAATTAATTTGGACGATTTATCATTCTTCTGTTGTTCTATTACTCTTTTATCGATATATTTGCTTGATTTTCATCTTGATTAAGGTATCTAATTTCGAAACAAACTAATTTTTCCGATTTTTATTTATATTTTGGTCTAAAACTCTTACATTGATCAATTTGCTTCAGTTTTTTTTATCACTATTGTATTTAATTTTTAAACTAATTAATATGGTGCATTTATATTTCCGATTCATTTTCTTTATCATTGAGGTATTTAATTTTCGAACCAACTAATTTCGACGATTTTGCATTTATATTCTGGTCCAAAACACTTTCATTAATCTAATTGCTTCATTTTCTTTGTTATTAGGGTATCAAATGTTTAAACTAATTTATTTGGACGCTTTTTAACTTTTATTTCGGTCTAAAACACTTCTATTAGTCTATCTGCTTCATTTTCATCGTACTTATGGTATCTAATCCTCAGAGAAGCCAATTTTTACGATTTTGAATTTATTTTTTGGTTTAAAACTCTTCCATTGATCCATTTGCCCCATTTTTTTTAATAACAAAGGTATCTAAATTTCGGACAAATTTCGGTGGACGATTTTGCATTATATTTTGCTTTAGAATTCTACCATTAGTATGATTCTTTAGTTTTCTTCGTCCTCAAGATACCTCATCATCAAACAAACTGATTTTTACGATTTTGTGTTTTTATTTCTTTCTAAAATTCCTCCAACAATCTAATTGCTTAGTTTTCTTCACCGGTAGGGTTTCTAATTTTCAAACCAATTAATTCTCACGATTTTACGTTTATGTTTTGATCTGAAACTCTTCCGTTGATCTATTTGCTTAATTTTCTTCATCACTTGTGGTATACAATTTTCAAACTAACCAATATGGACAATTTGGCATTTATATTTTTGTCTAAACTCTTCGTTTTATCTATTCGCATCTTCTTCCTTATCGTTTAGGTATCTAATTATAAAATAATTTATTTTGGACGTTTTTTTATTTATCTGTAGGTGTATTACTCTTCTATCGATATATTTGCTTGAATTTCTTCATCATTATTATGGTATCCAACATTCAAACTAATTAATATGTACTACTTTGACATTATATTTTCGTCTAAAACTCTACCACTCATATATTCTCTTCTTTTTCCTTATCGTTAAGATATCTAATTATAAAACAAATTAATTTGGACGATTTATCATTCTTCTGTTGTTCTATTACTCTTTTATCGATATATTTGCTTGATTTTCATCTTGATTAAGGTATCTAATTTCGAAACAAACTAATTTTTCCGATTTTTATTTATATTTTGGTCTAAAACTCTTACATTGATCAATTTGCTTCAGTTTTTTTTATCACTATTGTATTTAATTTTTAAACTAATTAATATGGTGCATTTATATTTCCGATTCATTTTCTTTATCATTGAGGTATTTAATTTTCGAACCAACTAATTTCGACGATTTTGCATTTATATTCTGGTCCAAAACACTTTCATTAATCTAATTGCTTCATTTTCTTTGTTATTAGGGTATCAAATGTTTAAACTAATTTATTTGGACGCTTTTTAACTTTTATTTCGGTCTAAAACACTTCTATTAGTCTATCTGCTTCATTTTCATCGTACTTATGGTATCTAATCCTCAGAGAAGCCAATTTTTACGATTTTGAATTTATTTTTTGGTTTAAAACTCTTCCATTGATCCATTTGCCCCATTTTTTTTAATAACAAAGGTATCTAAATTTCGGACAAATTTCGGTGGACGATTTTGCATTTATATTTTGTTTTAGAATTCTACCATTAGTATGATTCTTTAGTTTTCTTCGTCCTCAAGATACCTCATCATCAAACAAACTGATTTTTACGATTTTGTGTTTTTATTTCTTTCTAAAATTCCTCCAACAATCTAATTGCTTAGTTTTCTTCACCGGTAGGGTATCTAATTTTCAAACCAATTAATTCTCACGATTTTACGTTTATGTTTTGATCTGAAACTCTTCCGTTGATCTATTTGCTTAATTTTCTTCATCACTTGTGGTATACAATTTTCAAACTAACCAATATGGACAATTTGGCATTTATATTTTGGTCTAAACTCTTCGTTTTATCTATTCGCATCTTCTTCCTTATCGTTTAGGTATCTAATTATAAAATAATTTATTTTGGACGTTTTTTTATTTATCTGTAGGTGTATTACTCTTCTATCGATATATTTGCTTGAATTTCTTCATCATTATTATGGTATCCAACATTCAAACTAATTAATATGTACTACTTTGACATTATATTTTCGTCTAAAACTCTACCACTCATATATTCTCTTCTTTTTCCTTATCGTTAAGATATCTAATTATAAAACAAATTAATTTGGACGATTTATCATTCTTCTGTTGTTCTATTACTCTTTTATCGATATATTTGCTTGATTTTCATCTTGATTAAGGTATCTAATTTCGAAACAAACTAATTTTTCCGATTTTTATTTATATTTTGGTCTAAAACTCTTACATTGATCAATTTGCTTCAGTTTTTTTTATCACTATTGTATTTAATTTTTAAACTAATTAATATGGTGCATTTATATTTCCGATTCATTTTCTTTATCATTGAGGTATTTAATTTTCGAACCAACTAATTTCGACGATTTTGCATTTATATTCTGGTCCAAAACACTTTCATTAATCTAATTGCTTCATTTTCTTTGTTATTAGGGTATCAAATGTTTAAACTAATTTATTTGGACGCTTTTTAACTTTTATTTCGGTCTAAAACACTTCTATTAGTCTATCTGCTTCATTTTCATCGTACTTATGGTATCTAATCCTCAGAGAAGCCAATTTTTACGATTTTGAATTTATTTTTTGGTTTAAAACTCTTCCATTGATCCATTTGCCCCATTTTTTTTAATAACAAAGGTATCTAAATTTCGGACAAATTTCGGTGGACGATTTTGCATTTATATTTTGTTTTAGAATTCTACCATTAGTATGATTCTTTAGTTTTCTTCGTCCTCAAGATACCTCATCATCAAACAAACTGATTTTTACGATTTTGTGTTTTTATTTCTTTCTAAAATTCCTCCAACAATCTAATTGCTTAGTTTTCTTCACCGGTAGGGTATCTAATTTTCAAACCAATTAATTCTGACGATTTTACGTTTATGTTTTGATCTGAAACTCTTCCGTTGATCTATTTGCTTAATTTTCTTCATCACTTGTGGTATACAATTTTCAAACTAACCAATATGGACAATTTGGCATTTATATTTTGGTCTAAACTCTTCGTTTTATCTATTCGCATCTTCTTCCTTATCGTTTAGGTATCTAATTATAAAATAATTTATTTTGGACGTTTTTTTATTTATCTGTAGGTGTATTACTCTTCTATCGATATATTTGCTTGAATTTCTTCATCATTATTATGGTATCCAACATTCAAACTAATTAATATGTACTACTTTGACATTATATTTTCGTCTAAAACTCTACCACTCATATATTCTCTTCTTTTTCCTTATCGTTAAGATATCTAATTATAAAACAAATTAATTTGGACGATTTATCATTCTTCTGTTGTTCTATTACTCTTTTATCGATATATTTGCTTGATTTTCATCTTGATTAAGGTATCTAATTTCGAAACAAACTAATTTTTCCGATTTTTATTTATATTTTGGTCTAAAACTCTTACATTGATCAATTTGCTTCATTTTTTTTATCACTATTGTATTTAATTTTTAAACTAATTAATATGGTGCATTTATATTTCCGATTCATTTTCTTTATCATTGAGGTATTTAATTTTCGAACCAACTAATTTCGACGATTTTGCATTTATATTCTGGTCCAAAACACTTTCATTAATCTAATTGCTTCATTTTCTTTGTTATTAGGGTATCAAATGTTTAAACTAATTTATTTGGACGCTTTTTAACTTTTATTTCGGTCTAAAACACTTCTATTAGTCTATCTGCTTCATTTTCATCGTACTTATGGTATCTAATCCTCAGAGAAGCCAATTTTTACGATTTTGAATTTATTTTTTGGTTTAAAACTCTTCCATTGATCCATTTGCCCCATTTAATTTAATAACAAAGGTATCTAAATTTCGGACAAATTTCGGTGGACGATTTTGCATTTATATTTTGTTTTAGAATTCTACCATTAGTATGATTCTTTAGTTTTCTTCGTCCTCAAGGTACCTCATCATCAAACAAACTGATTTTTACGATTTTGTGTTTTTATTTCTTTCTAAAATTCCTCCAACAATCTAATTGCTTAGTTTTCTTCACCGGTAGGGTTTCTAATTTTCAAACCAATTAATTCTGACGATTTTACGTTTATGTTTTGATCTGAAACTCTTCCGTTGATCTATTTGCTTAATTTTCTTCATCACTTGTGGTATACAATTTTCAAACTAACCAATATGGACAATTTGGCATTTATATTTTGGTCTAAACTCTTCGTTTTATCTATTCGCATCTTCTTCCTTATCGTTTAGGTATCTAATTATAAAATAATTTATTTTGGACGTTTTTTTATTTATCTGTAGGTGTATTACTCTTCTATCGATATATTTGCTTGAATTTCTTCATCATTATTATGGTATCCAACATTCAAACTAATTAATATGTACTACTTTGACATTATATTTTCGTCTAAAACTCTACCACTCATATATTCTCTTCTTTTTCCTTATCGTTAAGATATCTAATTATAAAACAAATTAATTTGGACGATTTATCATTCTTCTGTTGTTCTATTACTCTTTTATCGATATATTTGCTTGATTTTCATCTTGATTAAGGTATCTAATTTCGAAACAAACTAATTTTTCCGATTTTTATTTATATTTTGGTCTAAAACTCTTACATTGATCAATTTGCTTCATTTTTTTTATCACTATTGTATTTAATTTTTAAACTAATTAATATGGTGCATTTATATTTCCGATTCATTTTCTTTATCATTGAGGTATTTAATTTTCGAACCAACTAATTTCGACGATTTTGCATTTATATTCTGGTCCAAAACACTTTCATTAATCTAATTGCTTCATTTTCTTTGTTATTAGGGTATCAAATGTTTAAACTAATTTATTTGGACGCTTTTTAACTTTTATTTCGGTCTAAAACACTTCTATTAGTCTATCTGCTTCATTTTCATCGTACTTATGGTATCTAATCCTCAGAGAAGCCAATTTTTACGATTTTGAATTTATTTTTTGGTTTAAAACTCTTCCATTGATCCATTTGCCCCATTTAATTTAATAAGAAAGGTATCTAAATTTCGGACAAATTTCGGTGGACGATTTTGCATTTATATTTTGTTTTAGAATTCTACCATTAGTATGATTCTTTAGTTTTCTTCGTCCTCAAGGTACCTCATCATCAAACAAACTGATTTTTACGATTTTGTGTTTTTATTTCTTTCTAAAATTCCTCCAACAATCTAATTGCTTAGTTTTCTTCACCGGTAGGGTTTCTAATTTTCAAACCAATTAATTCTGACGATTTTACGTTTATGTTTTGATCTGAAACTCTTCCGTTGATCTATTTGCTTAATTTTCTTCATCACTTGTGGTATACAATTTTCAAACTAACCAATATGGAAAATATGGCATTTATATTTTGGTCTAAACTCTTCGTTTTATCTATTCGCATCTTCTTCCTTATCGTTTAGGTATCTAATTATAAAATAATTTATTTTGGACGTTTTTTTATTTATCTGTAGGTGTATTACTCTTCTATCAATATATTTGCTTGAATTTCTTCATCATTATTATGGTATCCAACATTCAAACTAATTAATATGTACTACTTTGACATTATATTTTCGTCTAAAACTCTACCACTCATATATTCTCTTCTTTTTCCTTATCGTTAAGATATCTAATTATAAAACAAATTAATTTGGACGATTTATCATTCTTCTGTTGTTCTATTACTCTTTTATCGATATATTTGCTTGATTTTCATCTTGATTAAGGTATCTAATTTCGAAACAAACTAATTTTTCCGATTTTTATTTATATTTTGGTCTAAAACTCTTACATTGATCAATTTGCTTCATTTTTTTATCACTATTGTATTTAATTTTTAAACTAATTAATATGGTGCATTTATATTTCCGATTCATTTTCTTTATCATTGAGGTATTTAATTTTCGAACCAACTAATTTCGACGATTTTGCATTTATATTCTGGTCCAAAACACTTTCATTAATCTAATTGTATCATTTTCTTTGTTATTAGGGTATCAAATGTTTAAACTAAATTATTTGGACGCTTTTTAACATTTATTTCGGTCTATAACACTTCTATTAGTCTATCTGCTTCATTTTCATCGTACTTATGGTATCTAATCCTCAGAGAAGCCAATTTTTACGATTTTGAATTTATTTTTTGGTTTAAAACTCTTCCATTGATCCATTTGCCCCATTTTTTTTTAATAACAAAGGTATCTAAATTTCGGACAAATTTCGGTGGACGATTTTGCATTTATATTTTGTTTTAGAATTCTACCATTAGTATGATTCTTTAGGTTTCTTCGTCCTCAAGGTACCTCATCATCAAGCAAACTGATTTTTACGATTTTGTGTTTTTATTTCTTTCTAAAATTCCTCCAACAATCTAATTGCTTAGTTTTCTTCACCAGTAGGGTTTCTAATTTTCAAACCAATTAATTCTGACGATTTTACGTTTATGTTTTGATCTGAAATTCTTCCGTTGATCTATTTGCTTAATTTTCTTCATCACTTGTGGTATACAATTTTCAAACTAACCAATATGGACAATTTGGCATTTATATTTTGGTCTAAACTCTTCGTTTTATCTATTCGCATCTTCTTCCTTATCGTTTAGGTATCTAATTATAAAATAATTTATTTTGGACGTTTTTTTATTTATCTGTAGGTGTATTACTCTTCTATCGATATATTTGCTTGAATTTCTTCATCATTATTATGGTATCCAACATTCAAACTAATTAATATGTACTACTTTGACATTATATTTTCGTCTAAAACACTACCACTCATATATTCTCTTCTTTTTCCTTATCGTTAAGATATCTAATTATAAAACAAATTAATTTGGAGGATTTATCATTCTTCTGTTGTTCTATTACTCTTTTATCGATATATTTGCTTGATTTTCATCTTGATTAAGGTATCTAATTTCGAAACAAACTAATTTTTCCGATTTTTATTTATATTTTGGTCTAAAACTCTTACATTGATCAATTTGCTTCATTTTTTTTATCACTATTGTATTTAATTTTTAAACTAATTAATATGGTGCATTTATATTTCCGATTCATTTTCTTTATCATTGAGGTATTTAATTTTCGAACCAACTAATTTCGACGATTTTGCATTTATATTCTGGTCCAAAACACTTTCATTAATCTAATTGCTTCATTTTCTTTGTTATTAGGGTATCAAATGTGTAAACTAATTTATTTGGACGCTTTTTAACTTTTATTTCGGTCTAAAACACTTCTATTAGTCTATCTGCTTCATTTTCATCGTACTTATGGTATCTAATCCTCAGAGAAGCCAATTTTTACGATTTTGAATTTATTTTTTGGTTTAAAACTCTTCCATTGATCCATTTGCCCCATTTTTTTTAATAACAAAGGTATCTAAATTTCGGACAAATTTCGGTGGACGATTTTGCATTTATATTTTGTTTTAGAATTCTACCATTAGTATGATTCTTTAGGTTTCTTCGTCCTCAAGGTACCTCATCATCAAGCAAACTGATTTTTACGATTTTGTGTTTTTATTTCTTTCTAAAATTCCTCCAACAATCTAATTGCTTAGTTTTCTTCACCAGTAGGGTTTCTAATTTTCAAACCAATTAATTCTGACGATTTTACGTTTATGTTTTGATCTGAAATTCTTCCGTTGATCTATTTGCTTAATTTTCTTCATCACTTGTGGTATACAATTTTCAAACTAACCAATATGGACAATTTGGCATTTATATTTTGGTCTAAACTCTTCGTTTTATCTATTCGCATCTTCTTCCTTATCGTTTAGGTATCTAATTATAAAATAATTTATTTTGGACGTTTTTTTATTTATCTGTAGGTGTATTACTCTTCTATCGATATATTTGCTTGAATTTCTTCATCATTATTATGGTATCCAACATTCAAACTAATTAATATGTACTACTTTGACATTATATTTTCGTCTAAAACTCTACCACTCATATATTCTCTTCTTTTTCCTTATCGTTAAGATATCTAATTATAAAACAAATTAATTTGGAGGATTTATCATTCTTCTGTTGTTCTATTACTCTTTTATCGATATATTTGCTTGATTTTCATCTTGATTAAGGTATCTAATTTCGAAACAAACTAATTTTTCCGATTTTTATTTATATTTTGGTCTAAAACTCTTACATTGATCAATTTGCTTCATTTTTTTTATCACTATTGTATTTAATTTTTAAACTAATTAATATGGTGCATTTATATTTCCGATTCATTTTCTTTATCATTGAGGTATTTAATTTTCGAACCAACTAATTTCGTCGATTTTGCATTTATATTCTGGTCCAAAACACTTTCATTAATCTAATTGCTTCATTTTCTTTGTTATTAGGGTATCAAATGTGTAAACTAATTTATTTGGACGCTTTTTAACTTTTATTTCGGTCTAAAACACTTCTATTAGTCTATCTGCTTCATTTTCATCGTACTTATGGTATCTAATCCTCAGAGAAGCCAATTTTTACGATTTTGAATTTATTTTTTGGTTTAAAACTCTTCCATTGATCCATTTGCCCCATTTTTTTAATAACAAAGGTATCTAAATTTCGGACAAATTTCGGTGGACGATTTTGCATTTATATTTTGTTTTAGAATTCTACCATTAGTATGATTCTTTAGTTTTCTTCGTCCTCAAGGTACCTCATCATCAAGCAAACTGATTTTTACGATTTTGTGTTTTTATTTCTTTCTAAAATTCCTCCAACAATCTAATTGCTTAGTTTTCTTCGCCAGTAGGGTTTCTAATTTTCAAACCAATTAATTCTGACTATTTTACGTTTATGTTTTGATCTGAAATTCTTCCGTTGATCTATTTGCTTAATTTTCTTCATCACTTGTGGTATACAATTTTCAAACTAACCAATATGGACAATTTGGCATTTATATTTTGGTCTAAACTCTTCGTTTTATCTATTCGCATCTTCTTCCTTATCGTTTAGGTATCTAATTATAAAATAATTTATTTTGGACGTTTTTTTATTTATCTGTAGGTGTATTACTCTTCTATCGATATATTTGCTTGAATTTCTTCATCATTATTATGGTATCCAACATTCAAACTAATTAATATGTACTACTTTGACATTATATTTTCGTCTAAAACTCTACCACTCATATATTCTCTTCTTTTTCCTTATCGTTAAGATATCTAATTATAAAACAAATTAATTTGGAGGATTTATCATTCTTCTGTTGTTCTATTACTCTTTTATCGATATATTTGCTTGATTTTCATCTTGATTAAGGTATCTAATTTCGAAACAAACTAATTTTTCCGATTTTTATTTATATTTTGGTCTAAAACTCTTACATTGATCAATTTGCTTCATTTTTTTTATCACTATTGTATTTAATTTTTAAACTAATTAATATGGTGCATTTATATTTCCGATTCATTTTCTTTATCATTGAGGTATTTAATTTTCGAACCAACTAATTTCGTCGATTTTGCATTTATATTCTGGTCCAAAACACTTTCATTAATCTAATTGCTTCATTTTCTTTGTTATTAGGGTATCAAATGTGTAAACTAATTTATTTGGACGCTTTTTAACTTTTATTTCGGTCTAAAACACTTCTATTAGTCTATCTGCTTCATTTTCATCGTACTTATGGTATCTAATCCTCAGAGAAGCCAATTTTTACGATTTTGAATTTATTTTTTGGTTTAAAACTCTTCCATTGATCCATTTGCCCCATTTTTTTAATAACAAAGGTATCTAAATTTCGGACAAATTTCGGTGGACGATTTTGCATTTATATTTTGTTTTAGAATTCTACCATTAGTATGATTCTTTAGTTTTCTTCGTCCTCAAGGTACCTCATCATCAAGCAAACTGATTTTTACGATTTTGTGTTTTTATTTCTTTCTAAAATTCCTCCAACAATCTAATTGCTTAGTTTTCTTCGCCAGTAGGGTTTCTAATTTTCAAACCAATTAATTCTGACTATTTTACGTTTATGTTTTGATCTGAAATTCTTCCGTTGATCTATTTGCTTAATTTTCTTCATCACTTGTGGTATACAATTTTCAAACTAACCAATATGGACAATTTGGCATTTATATTTTGGTCTAAACTCTTCGTTTTATCTATTCGCATCTTCTTCCTTATCGTTTAGGTATCTAATTATAAAATAATTTATTTTGGACGTTTTTTTATTTATCTGTAGGTGTATTACTCTTCTATCGATATATTTGCTTGAATTTCTTCATCATTATTATGGTATCCAACATTCAAACTAATTAATATGTACTACTTTGACATTATATTTTCGTCTAAAACTCTACCACTCATATATTCTCTTCTTTTTCCTTATCGTTAAGATATCTAATTATAAAACAAATTAATTTGGACGATTTATCATTCTTCTGTTGTTCTATTACTCTTTTATCGATATATTTGCTTGATTTTCATCTTGATTAAGGTATCTAATTTCGAAACAAACTAATTTTTCCGATTTTTATTTATATTTTGGTCTAAAACTCTTACATTGATCAATTTGCTTCATTTTTTTATCACTATTGTATTTAATTTTTAAACTAATTAATATGGTGCATTTATATTTCCGATTCATTTTCTTTATCATTGAGGTATTTAATTTTCGAACCAACTAATTTCGACGATTTTGCATTTATATTCTGGTCCAAAACACTTTCATTAACCTAATTGCTTCATTTTCTTTGTTATTAGGGTATCAAATGTTTAAACTAATTTATTTGGACGCTTTTTAACTTTTATTTCGGTCTAAAACACTTCTATTAGTCTATCTGCTTCATTTTCATCGTACTTATGGTATCTAATCCTCAGAGAAGCCAATTTTTACGATTTTGAATTTATTTTTTGGTTTAAAACTCTTCCATTGATCCATTTGCCCCATTTTTTTTAATAACAAAGGTATCTAAATTTCGGACAAATTTCGGTGGACGATTTTGCATTTATATTTTGTTTTAGAATTCTACCATTAGTATGATTCTTTAGGTTTCTTCGTCCTCAAGGTACCTCATCATCAAGCAAACTGATTTTTACGATTTTGTGTATTTATTTCTTTCTAAAATTCCTCCAACAATCTAATTGCTTAGTTTTCTTCACCAGTAGGGTTTCTAATTTTCAAACCAATTAATTCTGACGATTTTACGTTTATGTTTTGATCTGAAATTCTTCCGTTGATCTATTTGCTTAATTTTCTTCATCACTTGTGGTATACAATTTTCAAACTAACCAATATGGACAATTTGGCATTTATATTTTGGTCTAAACTCTTCGTTTTATCTATTCGCATCTTCTTCCTTATCGTTTAGGTATCTAATTATAAAATAATTTATTTTGGACGTTTTTTTATTTATCTGTAGGTGTATTACTCTTCTATCGATATATTTGCTTGAATTTCTTCATCATTATTATGGTATCCAACATTCAAACTAATTAATATGTACTACTTTGACATTATATTTTCGTCTAAAACTCTACCACTCATATATTCTCTTCTTTTTCCTTATCGTTAAGATATCTAATTATAAAACAAATTAATTTGGAGGATTTATCATTCTTCTGTTGTTCTATTACTCTTTTATCGATATATTTGCTTGATTTTCATCTTGATTAAGGTATCTAATTTCGAAACAAACTAATTTTTCCGATTTTTATTTATATTTTGGTCTAAAACTCTTACATTGATCAATTTGCTTCATTTTTTTTATCACTATTGTATTTAATTTTTAAACTAATTAATATGGTGCATTTATATTTCCGATTCATTTTCTTTATCATTGAGGTATTTAATTTTCGAACCAACTAATTTCGTCGATTTTGCATTTATATTCTGGTCCAAAACACTTTCATTAATCTAATTGCTTCATTTTCTTTGTTATTAGGGTATCAAATGTGTAAACTAATTTATTTGGACGCTTTTTAACTTTTATTTCGGTCTAAAACACTTCTATTAGTCTATCTGCTTCATTTTCATCGTACTTATGGTATCTAATCCTCAGAGAAGCCAATTTTTACGATTTTGAATTTATTTTTTGGTTTAAAACTCTTCCATTGATCCATTTGCCCCATTTTTTTTAATAACAAAGGTATCTAAATTTCGGACAAATTTCGGTGGACGATTTTGCATTTATATTTTGTTTTAGAATTCTACCATTAGTATGATTCTTTAGTTTTCTTCGTCCTCAAGGTACCTCATCATCAAGCAAACTGATTTTTACGATTTTGTGTTTTTATTTCTTTCTAAAATTCCTCCAACAATCTAATTGCTTAGTTTTCTTCGCCAGTAGGGTTTCTAATTTTCAAACCAATTAATTCTGACTATTTTACGTTTATGTTTTGATCTGAAATTCTTCCGTTGATCTATTTGCTTAATTTTCTTCATCACTTGTGGTATACAATTTTCAAACTAACCAATATGGACAATTTGGCATTTATATTTTGGTCTAAACTCTTCGTTTTATCTATTCGCATCTTCTTCCTTATCGTTTAGGTATCTAATTATAAAATAATTTATTTTGGACGTTTTTTTATTTATCTGTAGGTGTATTACTCTTCTATCGATATATTTGCTTGAATTTCTTCATCATTATTATGGTATCCAACATTCAAACTAATTAATATGTACTACTTTGACATTATATTTTCGTCTAAAACTCTACCACTCATATATTCTCTTCTTTTTCCTTATCGTTAAGATATCTAATTATAAAACAAATTAATTTGGACGATTTATCATTCTTCTGTTGTTCTATTACTCTTTTATCGATATATTTGCTTGATTTTCATCTTGATTAAGGTATCTAATTTCGAAACAAACTAATTTTTCCGATTTTTATTTATATTTTGGTCTAAAACTCTTACATTGATCAATTTGCTTCATTTTTTTATCACTATTGTATTTAATTTTTAAACTAATTAATATGGTGCATTTATATTTCCGATTCATTTTCTTTATCATTGAGGTATTTAATTTTCGAACCAACTAATTTCGACGATTTTGCATTTATATTCTGGTCCAAAACACTTTCATTAACCTAATTGCTTCATTTTCTTTGTTATTAGGGTATCAAATGTTTAAACTAAATTATTTGGACGCTTTTTAACATTTATTTCGGTCTATAACACTTCTATTAGTCTATCTGCTTCATTTTCATCGTACTTATGGTATCTAATCCTCAGAGAAGCCAATTTTTACGATTTTGAATTTATTTTTTGGTTTAAAACTCTTCCATTGATCCATTTGCCCCATTTTTTTTTAATAACAAAGGTATCTAAATTTCGGACAAATTTCGGTGGACGATTTTGCATTTATATTTTGTTTTAGAATTCTACCATTAGTATGATTCTTTAGGTTTCTTCGTCCTCAAGGTACCTCATCATCAAGCAAACTGATTTTTACGATTTTGTGTTTTTATTTCTTTCTAAAATTCCTCCAACAATCTAATTGCTTAGTTTTCTTCGCCAGTAGGGTTTCTAATTTTCAAACCAATTAATTCTGACGATTTTACGTTTATGTTTTGATCTGAAATTCTTCCGTTGATCTATTTGCTTAATTTTCTTCATCACTTGTGGTATACAATTTTCAAACTAACCAATATGGACAATTTGGCATTTATATTTTGGTCTAAACTCTTCGTTTTATCTATTCGCATCTTCTTCCTTATCGTTTAGGTATCTAATTATAAAATAATTTATTTTGGACGTTTTTTTATTTATCTGTAGGTGTATTACTCTTCTATCGATATATTTGCTTGAATTTCTTCATCATTATTATGGTATCCAACATTCAAACTAATTAATATGTACTACTTTGACATTATATTTTCGTCTAAAACTCTACCACTCATATATTCTCTTCTTTTTCCTTATCGTTAAGATATCTAATTATAAAACAAATTAATTTGGACGATTTATCATTCTTCTGTTGTTCTATTACTCTTTTATCGATATATTTGCTTGATTTTCATCTTGATTAAGGTATCTAATTTCGAAACAAACTAATTTTTCCGATTTTTATTTATATTTTGGTCTAAAACTCTTACATTGATCAATTTGCTTCATTTTTTTATCACTATTGTATTTAATTTTTAAACTAATTAATATGGTGCATTTATATTTCCGATTCATTTTCTTTATCATTGAGGTATTTAATTTTCGAACCAACTAATTTCGACGATTTTGCATTTATATTCTGGTCCAAAACACTTTCATTAATCTAATTGCTTCATTTTCTTTGTTATTAGGGTATCAAATGTTTAAACTAAATTATTTGGACGCTTTTTAACATTTATTTCGGTCTATAACACTTCTATTAGTCTATCTGCTTCATTTTCATCGTACTTATGGTATCTAATCCTCAGAGAAGCCAATTTTTACGATTTTGAATTTATTTTTTGGTTTAAAACTCTTCCATTGATCCATTTGCCCCATTTTTTTTTAATAACAAAGGTATCTAAATTTCGGACAAATTTCGGTGGACGATTTTGCATTTATATTTTGTTTTAGAATTCTACCATTAGTATGATTCTTTAGGTTTCTTCGTCCTCAAGGTACCTCATCATCAAGCAAACTGATTTTTACGATTTTGTGTTTTTATTTCTTTCTAAAATTCCTCCAACAATCTAATTGCTTAGTTTTCTTCGCCAGTAGGGTTTCTAATTTTCAAACCAATTAATTCTGACGATTTTACGTTTATGTTTTGATCTGAAATTCTTCCGTTGATCTATTTGCTTAATTTTCTTCATCACTTGTGGTATACAATTTTCAAACTAACCAATATGGACAATTTGGCATTTATATTTTGGTCTAAACTCTTCGTTTTATCTATTCGCATCTTCTTCCTTATCGTTTAGGTATCTAATTATAAAATAATTTATTTTGGACGTTTTTTTATTTATCTGTAGGTGTATTACTCTTCTATCGATATATTTGCTTGAATTTCTTCATCATTATTATGGTATCCAACATTCAAACTAATTAATATGTACTACTTTGACATTATATTTTCGTCTAAAACTCTACCACTCATATATTCTCTTCTTTTTCCTTATCGTTAAGATAACTAATTATAAAACAAATTAATTTGGACGATTTATCATTCTTCTGTTGTTCTATTACTCTTTTATCGATATATTTGCTTGATTTTCATCTTGATTAAGGTATCTAATTTCGAAACAAACTAATTTTTCGGATTTTTATTTATATTTTGGTCTAAAACTCTTACATTGATCAATTTGCTTCATTTTTTTATCACTATTGTATTTAATTTTTAAACTAATTAATATGGTGCATTTATATTTCCGATTCATTTTCTTTATCATTGAGGTATTTAATTTTCGAACCAACTAATTTCGACGATTTTGCATTTATATTCTTGTCCAAAACACTTTCATTAATCTAATTGCTTCATTTTCTTTGTTATTAGGGTATCAAATGTTTAAACTAATTTATTTGGACGCTTTTTAACTTTTATTTCGGTCTAAAACACTTCTATTAGTCTATCTGCTTCATTTTCATCGTACTTATGGTATCTAATCCTCAGAGAAGCCAATTTTTACGATTTTGAATTTATTTTTTGGTTTAAAACTCTTCCATTGATCTATTTGCCCCATTTTTTTAATAACAAAGGTATCTAAATTTCGGACAAATTTCGGTGGACGATTTTGCATTTATATTTTGTTTTAGAATTCTACCATTAGTATGATTCTTTAGTTTTCTTCGTCCTCAAGATACCTCATCATCAAACGAACTGATTTTTACGATTTTGTGTTTTTATTTCTTTCTAAAATTCCTCCAACAATCTAATTGCTTAGTTTTCTTCACCAGTAGGGTTTCTAATTTTCAAACCAATTAATTCTGACGATTTTACGTTTATGTTTTGATCTGAAACTTTTCCGTTGATCTATTTGCTTAATTTTCTTCATCACTTGTGGTATACAATTTTCAAACTAACCAATATGGACAATTTGGCATTTATATTTTGGTCTAAACTCTTCGTTTTATCTATTCGCATCTTCTTCCTTATCGTTAAGGTATCTAATTATAAAATAATTTATTTTGGACGTTTTTTTATTTATCTGTAGGTGTATTACTCTTCTATCGATATATTTGCTTGAATTTCTTCATCATTATTATGGTATCCAACATTCAAACTAATTAATATGTACTACTTTGACATTATATTTTCGTCCAAAACTCTACCACTCATATATTCTCTTCTTTTTCCTTATCGTTAAGATATCTAATTATAAAACAAATTAATTTGGACGATTTATCATTCTTCTGTTGTTCTATTACTCTTTTATCGATATATTTGCTTGATTTTCATCTTGATTAAGGTATCTAATTTCGAAACAAACTAATTTTTCCGATTTTTATTTATATTTTGGTCTAAAACTCTTACATTGATCAATTTGCTTCATTTTTTTATCACTATTGTATTTAATTTTTAAACTAATTAATATGGTGCATTTATATTTCCGATTCATTTTCTTTATCATTGAGGTATTTAATTTTCGAACCAACTAATTTCGACGATTTTGCATTTATATTCTGGTCCAAAACACTTTCATTAATCTAATTGCTTCATTTTCTTTGTTATTAGGGTATCAAATGTTTAAACTAATTTATTTGGACGCTTTTTAACTTTTATTTCGGTCTAAAACACTTCGATTAGTCTATCTGCTTCATTTTCATCGTACTTATGGTATCTAATCCTCAGAGAAGCCAATTTTTACGATTTTGAATTTATTTTTTGGTTTAAAACTCTTCCATTGATCTATTTGCCCCATTTTTTTAATAACAAAGGTATCTAAATTTCGGACAAATTTCGGTGGACGATTTTGCATTTATATTTTGTTTTAGAATTCTACCATTAGTATGATTCTTTAGTTTTCTTCGTCCTCAAGATACCTCATCATCAAACGAACTGATTTTTACGATTTTGTGTTTTTATTTCTTTCTAAAATTCCTCCAACAATCTAATTGCTTAGTTTTCTTCACCAGTCGGGTTTCTAATTTTCAAACCAACTAATTCTGACGATTTTACGTTTATGTTTTGATCTGAAACTCTTCCGTTGATCTATTTGCTTAATTTTCTTCATCACTTGTGGTATACAATTTTCAAACTAACCAATATGGACAATTTGGCATTTATATTTTGGTCTAAACTCTTCGTTTTATCTATTCGCATCTTCTTCCTTATCGTTAAGGTATCTAATTATAAAATAATTTATTTTGGACGTTTTTTTATTTATCTGTAGGTGTATTACTCTTCTATCGATATATTTGCTTGAATTTCTTCATCATTATTATGGTATCCAACATTCAAACTAATTAATATGTACTACTTTGACATTATATTTTCGTCCAAAACTCTACCACTCATATATTCTCTTCTTTTTCCTTATCGTTAAGATATCTAATTATAAAACAAATTAATTTGGACGATTTATCATTCTTCTGTTGTTCTATTACTCTTTTATCGATATATTTGCTTGATTTTCATCTTGATTAAGGTATCTAATTTCGAAACAAACTAATTTTTCCGATTTTTATTTATATTTTGGTCTAAAACTCTTACATTGATCAATTTGCTTCATTTTTTTATCACTATTGTATTTAATTTTTAAACTAATTAATATGGTGCATTTATATTTCCGATTCATTTTCTTTATCATTGAGGTATTTAATTTTCGAACCAACTAATTTCGACGATTTTGCATTTATATTCTGGTCCAAAACACTTTCATTAATCTAATTGCTTCATTTTCTTTGTTATTAGGGTATCAAATGTTTAAACTAATTTATTTGGACGCTTTTTAACTTTTATTTCGGTCTAAAACACTTCGATTAGTCTATCTGCTTCATTTTCATCGTACTTATGGTATCTAATCCTCAGAGAAGCCAATTTTTACGATTTTGAATTTATTTTTTGGTTTAAAACTCTTCCATTGATCTATTTGCCCCATTTTTTTAATAACAAAGGTATCTAAATTTCGGACAAATTTCGGTGGACGATTTTGCATTTATATTTTGTTTTAGAATTCTACCATTAGTATGATTCTTTAGTTTTCTTCGTCCTCAAGATACCTCATCATCAAACGAACTGATTTTTACGATTTTGTGTTTTTATTTCTTTCTAAAATTCCTCCAACAATCTAATTGCTTAGTTTTCTTCACCAGTCGGGTTTCTAATTTTCAAACCAACTAATTCTGACGATTTTACGTTTATGTTTTGATCTGAAACTCTTCCGTTGATCTATTTGCTTA
Organism: Myrica gale; assembly: GCA_963930655.1. Lineage (NCBI taxonomy): Eukaryota > Viridiplantae > Streptophyta > Magnoliopsida > Fagales > Myricaceae > Myrica > Myrica gale. The sequence goes on from OZ005614.1 coordinate 14,644,195, forward strand.
ATTTTCTTCATCACTTGTGGTATACAATTTTCAAACTAACCAATATGGACAATTTGGCATTTATATTTTGGTCTAAACTCTTCGTTTTATCTATTCGCATCTTCTTCCTTATCGTTAAGGTATCTAATTATAAAATAATTTATTTTGGACGTTTTTTTATTTATCTGTAGGTGTATTACTCTTCTATCGATATATTTGCTTGAATTTCTTCATCATTATTATGGTATCCAACATTCAAACTAATTAATATGTACTACTTTGACATTATATTTTCGTCCAAAACTCTACCACTCATATATTCTCTTCTTTTTCCTTATCGTTAAGATATCTAATTATAAAACAAATTAATTTGGACGATTTATCATTCTTCTGTTGTTCTATTACTCTTTTATCGATATATTTGCTTGATTTTCATCTTGATTAAGGTATCTAATTTCGAAACAAACTAATTTTTCCGATTTTTATTTATATTTTGGTCTAAAACTCTTACATTGATCAATTTGCTTCATTTTTTTATCACTATTGTATTTAATTTTTAAACTAATTAATATGGTGCATTTATATTTCCGATTCATTTTCTTTATCATTGAGGTATTTAATTTTCGAAGCAACTAATTTCGACGATTTTGCATTTATATTCTGGTCCAAAACACTTTCATTAATCTAATTGCTTCATTTTCTTTGTTATTAGGGTATCAAATGTTTAAACTAATTTATTTGGACGCTTTTTAACTTTTATTTCGGTCTAAAACACTTCTATTAGTCTATCTGCTTCATTTTCATCGTACTTATGGTATCTAATCCTCAGAGAAGCCAATTTTTACGATTTTGAATTTATTTTTTGGTTTAAAACTCTTCCATTGATCTATTTGCCCCATTTTTTTAATAACAAAGGTATCTAAATTTCGGACAAATTTCGGTGGACGATTTTGCATTTATATTTTGTTTTAGAATTCTACCATTAGTATGATTCTTTAGTTTTCTTCGTCCTCAAGATACCTCATCATCAAACGAACTGATTTTTACGATTTTGTGTTTTTATTTCTTTCTAAAATTCCTCCAACAATCTAATTGCTTAGTTTTCTTCACCAATCGGGTTTCTAATTTTCAAACCAACTAATTCTGACGATTTTACGTTTATGTTTTGATCTGAAACTCTTCCGTTGATCTATTTGCTTAATTTTCTTCATCACTTGTGGTATACAATTTTCAAACTAACCAATATGGACAATTTGGCATTTATATTTTGGTCTAAACTCTTCGTTTTATCTATTCGCATCTTCTTCCTTATCGTTAAGGTATCTAATTATAAAATAATTTATTTTGGACGTTTTTTTATTTATCTGTAGGTGTATCACTCTTCTATCGATATATTTGCTTGAATTTCTTCATCATTATTATGGTATCCAACATTCAAACTAATTAATATGTACTACTTTGACATTATATTTTCGTCTAAAACTCTACCACTCATATATTCTCTTCTTTTTCCTTATCGTTAAGATATCTAATTATAAAACAAATTAATTTGGACGATTTATCATTCTTCTGTTGTTCTATTACTCTTTTATCGATATATTTGCTTGATTTTCATCTTGATTAAGGTATCTAATTTCGAAACAAACTAATTTTTCCGATTTTTATTTATATTTTGGTCTAAAACTCTTACATTGATCAATTTGCTTCATTTTTTATCACTATTGTATTTAATTTTTAAACTAATTAATATGGTGCATTTATATTTCCGATTCATTTTCTTTATCATTGAGGTATTTAATTTTCGAACCAACTAATTTCGACGATTTTGCATTTATATTCTGGTCCATAACACTTTCATTAATCTAATTGCTTCATTTTCTTTGTTATTAGGGTATCAAATGTTTAAACTAATTTATTTGGACGCTTTTTAACTTTTATTTCGGTCTAAAACACTTCTATTAGTCTATCTGCTTCATTTTCATCGTACTTATGGTATCTAATCCTCAGAGAAGCCAATTTTTACGATTTTGAATTTATTTTTTGGTTTAAAACTCTTCCATTGATCTATTTGCCCCATTTTTTTAATAACAAAGGTATCTAAATTTCGGACAAATTTCGGTGGACGATTTTGCATTTATATTTTGTTTTAGAATTCTACCATTAGTATGATTCTTTAGTTTTCTTCGTCCTCAAGATACCTCATCATCAAACGAACTGATTTTTACGATTTTGTGTTTTTATTTCTTTCTAAAATTCCTCCAACAATCTAATTGCTTAGTTTTCTTCACCAGTAGGGTTTCTAATTTTCAAACCAATTAATTCTGACGATTTTACGTTTATGTTTTGATCTGAAACTCTTCCGTTGATCTATTTGCTTAATTTTCTTCATCACTTGTGGTATACAATTTTCAAACTAACCAATATGGACAATTTGGCATTTATATTTTGGTCTAAACTCTTCGTTTTATCTATTCGCATCTTCTTCCTTATCGTTAAGGTATCTAATTATAAAATAATTTATTTTGGACGTTTTTTTATTTATCTGTAGGTGTATTACTCTTCTATCGATATATTTGCTTGAATTTCTTCATCATTATTATGGTATCCAACATTCAAACTAATTAATATGTACTACTTTGACATTATATTTTCGTCCAAAACTCTACCACTCATATATTCTCTTCTTTTTCCTTATCGTTAAGATATCTAATTATAAAACAAATTAATTTGGACGATTTATCATTCTTCTGTTGTTCTATTACTCTTTTATCGATATATTTGCTTGATTTTCATCTTGATTAAGGTATCTAATTTCGAAACAAACTAATTTTTCCGATTTTTATTTATATTTTGGTCTAAAACTCTTACATTGATCAATTTGCTTCATTTTTTTGATCACTATTGTACTTAATTTTTAAACTAATTAATATGGTGCATTTATATTTCCGATTCATTTTCTTTATCATTGAGGTATTTAATTTTCGAACCAACTAATTTCGACGATTTTGCATTTATATTCTGGTCCAAAACACTTTCATTAATCTAATTGCTTCATTTTCTTTGTTATTAGGGTATCAAATGTTTAAACTAATTTATTTGGACTCTTTTTAACTTTTATTTCGGTCTAAAACACTTCTATTAGTCTATCTGCTTCATTTTCATCGTACTTATGGTATCTAATCCTCAGAGAAGCCAATTTTTACGATTTTGAATTTATTTTTTGGTTTAAAACTCTTCCATTGATATATTTGCCCCATTTTTTAATAACAAAGGTATCTAAATTTCGGAAAAATTTCGGTGGACGATTTGCATTTATATTTTGTTTTAGAATTCTACCATTAGTATGATTCTTTAGTTTTCTTCGTCCTCAAGCTACCTCATCATCAAACGAACTGATTTTTACGATTTTGTGTTTTTATTTCTTTCTTAAATTCCTCCAACAATCTGATTGCTTAGTTTTCTTCACCAGTAGGGTTTCTAATTTTCAAACCAATTAATTCTGACGATTTTACGTTTATGTTTTGATCTGAAATTCTTCCGTTGATCTATTTGCTTAATTTTCTTCATCACTTGTGGTATACAATTTTCAAACTAACCAATATGGACAATTTGGCATTTATATTTTGGTCTAAACTCTTCGTTTTATCTATTCGCATCTTCTTCCTTATCGTTAAGGTATCTAATTATAAAATAATTTATTTTGGACGTTTTTTTATTTATCTGTAGGTGTATTACTCTTCTATCGATATATTTGCTTGAATTTCTTCATCATTATTATGGTATCCAACATTCAAACTAATTAATATGTACTACTTTGACATTATATTTTCGTCTAAAACTCTACCACTCATATATTCTCTTCTTTTTCCTTATCGTTAAGATATCTAATTATAAAACAAATTAATTTGGACGATTTATCATTCTTCTGTTGTTCTATTACTCTTTTATCGATATATTTGCTTGATTTTCATCTTGATTAAGGTATCTAATTTCGAAACAAACTAATTTTTCCGATTTTTATTTATATTTTGGTCTAAAACTCTTACATTGATCAATTTGCTTCATTTTTTTATCACTACTGTATTTAATTTTTAAACTAATTAATATGGTGCATTTATATTTCCGATTCATTTTCTTTATCATTGAGGTATTTAATTTTCGAACCAACTAATTTCGACGATTTTGCATTTATATTCTGGTCCAAAACACTTTCATTAATCTAATTGCTTCATTTTCTTTGTTATTAGGGTATCAAATGTTTAAACTAATTTATTTGGACGCTTTTTAACTTTAATTTCGGTCTAAAACACTTCTATTAGTCTATCTGCTTCATTTTCATCGTACTTATGGTATCTAATCCTCAGAGAAGCCAATTTTTACGATTTTGAATTTATTTTTTGGTTTAAAACTCTTCCATTGATCTATTTGCCCCATTTTTTTAATAACAAAGGTATCTAAATTTCGGACAAATTTCGGTGGACGATTTTGCATTTATATTTTGTTTTAGAATTCTACCATTAGTATGATTCTTTAGTTTTCTTCGTCCTCAAGATACCTCATCATCAAACGAACTGATTTTTACGATTTTGTGTTTTTATTTCTTTCTAAAATTCCTCCAACAATCTAATTGCTTAGTTTTCTTCACCAGTCGGGTTTCTAATTTTCAAACCAACTAATTCTGACGATTTTACGTTTATGTTTTGATCTGAAACTCTTCCGTTGATCTATTTGCTTAATTTTCTTCATCACTTGTGGTATACAATTTTCAAACTAACCAATATGGACAATTTGGCATTTATATTTTGGTCTAAACTCTTCGTTTTATCTATTCGCATCTTCTTCCTTATCGTTAAGGTATCTAATTATAAAATAATTTATTTTGGACGTTTTTTTATTTATCTGTAGGTGTATTACTCTTCTATCGATATATTTGCTTGAATTTCTTCATCATTATTATGGTATCCAACATTCAAACTAATTAATATGTACTACTTTGACATTATATTTTCGTCTAAAACTCTACCACTCATATATTCTCTTCTTTTTCCTTATCGTTAAGATATCTAATTATAAAACAAATTAATTTGGACGATTTATCATTCTTCTGTTGTTCTATTACTCTTTTATCGATATATTTGCTTGATTTTCATCTTGATTAAGGTATCTAATTTCGAAACAAACTAATTTTTCCGATTTTTATTTATATTTTGGTCTAAAACTCTTACATTGATCAATTTGCTTCATTTTTTTATCACTACTGTATTTAATTTTTAAACTAATTAATATGGTGCATTTATATTTCCGATTCATTTTCTTTATCATTGAGGTATTTAATTTTCGAACCAACTAATTTCGACGATTTTGCATTTATATTCTGGTCCAAAACACTTTCATTAATCTAATTGCTTCATTTTCTTTGTTATTAGGGTATCAAATGTGTAAACAAATTTATTTGGACGCTTTTTAACTTTTATTTCGGTCTAAAACACTTCTATTAGTCTATCTGCTTCATTTTCATCGTACTTATCGTATCTAATCCTCAGAGAAGCCAATTTTTACGATTTTGAATTTATTTTTTGGTTTAAAACTCTTCCATTGATCCATTTGCCCCATTTTTTTTAATAACAAAGGTATCTAAATTTCGGACAAATTTCGGTGGACGATTTTGCATTTATATTTTGTTTTAGAATTCTACCATTAGTATGATTCTTTAGTTTTCTTCGTCCTCAAGGTACCTCATCATCAAACAAACTGATTTTTACGATTTTGTGTTTTTATTTCTTTCTAAAATTCCTCCAACAATCTAATTGCTTAGTTTTCTTCACCAGTAGGGTTTCTAATTTTCAAACCAACTAATTCTGACGATTTTACGTTTATGTTTTGATCTGAAACTCTTCCGTTGATCTATTTGCTTAATTTTCTTCATGACTTGTGGTATACAATTTTCAAACTAACCAATATGGACAATTTGGCATTTATATTTTGGTCTAAACTCTTCGTTTTATCTATTCGCATCTTCTTCCTTATCGTTAAGGTATCTAATTATAAAATAATTTATTTTGGACGTTTTTTTATTTATCTGTTGGTGTATTACTCTTCTATCGATATATTTGCTTGAATTTCTTCATCATTATTATGGTATCCAACATTCAAACTAATTAATATGTACTACTTTGACATTATATTTTCTTCTAAAACTCTACCACTCATATATTCTCTTCTTTTTCCATATCGTTAAGATATCTAATTATAAAACAAATTAATTTGGACGATTTATCGTTCTTCTGTTGTTCTATTACACTTTTATCGATATATTTGCTTGATTTTCATCTTGATTAAGGTATCTAATTTCGAAACAAACTAATTTTTCCGATTTTTATTTATATTTTGGTCTAAAACTCTTACATTGATCAATTTGCTTCATTTTTTTGATCACTATTGTATTTAATTTTTAAACTAATTAATATGGTGCATTTATATTTCCGATTCATTTTCTTTATCATTGAGGTATTTAATTTTCGAACCAACTAATTTCGACGATTTTGCATTTATATTCTGGTCCAAAACACTTTCATTAATCTAATTGCTTCATTTTCTTTGTTATTAGGGTATCAAATGTGTAAACTAATTTATTTGGACGCTTTTTAACTTTTATTTCGGTCTAAAACACTTCTATTAGTCTATCTGCTTCATTTTCATCGTACTTATGGTATCTAATCCTCAGAGAAGCCAATTTTTACGATTTTGAATTTATTTTTTGGTTTAAAACTCTTCCATTGATCTATTTGCCCCATTCTTTTAATAACAAAGGTATCTAAATTTCGGACAAATTTCGGTGGACGATTTTGCATTTATATTTTGTTTTAGAATTCTACCATTAGTATGATTCTTTAGTTTTCTTCGTCCTCAAGATACCTCATCATCAAACGAACTGATTTTTACGATTTTGTGTTTTTATTTCTTTCTAAAATTCCTCCAACAATCTAATTGCTTAGTTTTCTTCACCAGTAGGGTTTCTAATTTTCAAACCAATTAATTCTGACGATTTTACGTTTATGTTTTGATCTGAAAATCTTCCGTTGATCTATTTGCTTAATTTTCTTCATGACTTGTGGTATACAATTTTCAAACTAACCAATATGGACAATTTGGCATTTATATTTTGGTCTAAACTCTTCGTTTTATCTATTCGCATCTTCTTCCTTATCGTTTAGGTATCTAATTATAAAATAATTTATTTTGGACGTTTTTTTATTTATCTGTAGGTGTATTACTCTTCTATCGATATATTTGCTTGAATTTCTTCATCATTATTATGGTATCCAACATTCAAACTAATTAATATGTACTACTTTGACATTATATTTTCGTCTAAAACTCTACCACTCATATATTATCTTCTTTTTCCTTATCGTTAAGATATCTAGTTATAAAACAAATTAATTTGGACGATTTATCATTCTTCTGTTGTTCTATTACTCTTTTATCGATATATTTGCTTGATTTTCATCTTGATTAAGGTATCTAATTTCGAAACAAACTAATTTTTCCGATTTTTATTTATATTTTGGTCTAAAACTCTTACATTGATCAATTTCTTCATTTTTTATCACTATTGTATTTAATTTTTAAACTAATTAATATGGTGCATTTATATTTCCGATTCATTTTCTTTATCATTGAGGTATTTAATTTTCGAACCAACTAATTTCGACGATTTTGCATTTATATTCTGGTCCAAAACACTTTCATTAATCTAATTGCTTCATTTTCTTTGTTATTAGGGTATCAAATGTGTAAACTAATTTATTTGGACGCTTTTTAACTTTTATTTCGGTCTAAAACACTTCTATTAGTCTATCTGCTTCATTTTCATCGTACTTATCGTATCTAATCCTCAGAGAAGCCAATTTTTACGATTTTGAATTTATTTTTTGGTTTAAAACTCTTCCATTGATCCATTTGCCCCATTTTTTTTAATAACAAAGGTATCTAAATTTCGGACAAATTTCGGTGGACGATTTTGCATTTATATTTTGTTTTAGAATTCTACCATTAGTATGATTCTTTAGTTTTCTTCGTCCTCAAGGTACCTCATCATCAAACAAACTGATTTTTACGATTTTGTGTTTTTATTTCTTTCTAAAATTCCTCCAACAATCTAATTGCTTAGTTTTCTTCACCAGTAGGGTTTCTAATTTTCAAACCAACTAATTCTGACGATTTTACGTTTATGTTTTGATCTGAAACTCTTCCGTTGATCTATTTGCTTAATTTTCTTCATGACTTGTGGTATACAATTTTCAAACTAACCAATATGGACAATTTGGCATTTATATTTTGGTCTAAACTCTTCGTTTTATCTATTCGCATCTTCTTCCTTATCGTTAAGGTATCTAATTATAAAATAATTTATTTTGGACGTTTTTTTATTTATCTGTTGGTGTATTACTCTTCTATCGATATATTTGCTTGAATTTCTTCATCATTATTATGGTATCCAACATTCAAACTAATTAATATGTACTACTTTGACATTATATTTTCTTCTAAAACTCTACCACTCATATATTCTCTTCTTTTTCCATATCGTTAAGATATCTAATTATAAAACAAATTAATTTGGACGATTTATCGTTCTTCTGTTGTTCTATTACACTTTTATCGATATATTTGCTTGATTTTCATCTTGATTAAGGTATCTAATTTCGAAACAAACTAATTTTTCCGATTTTTATTTATATTTTGGTCTAAAACTCTTACATTGATCAATTTGCTTCATTTTTTTGATCACTATTGTATTTAATTTTTAAACTAATTAATATGGTGCATTTATATTTCCGATTCATTTTCTTTATCATTGAGGTATTTAATTTTCGAACCAACTAATTTCGACGATTTTGCATTTATATTCTGGTCCAAAACACTTTCATTAATCTAATTGCTTCATTTTCTTTGTTATTAGGGTATCAAATGTGTAAACTAATTTATTTGGACGCTTTTTAACTTTTATTTCGGTCTAAAACACTTCTATTAGTCTATCTGCTTCATTTTCATCGTACTTATGGTATCTAATCCTCAGAGAAGCCAATTTTTACGATTTTGAATTTATTTTTTGGTTTAAAACTCTTCCATTGATCTATTTGCCCCATTCTTTTAATAACAAAGGTATCTAAATTTCGGACAAATTTCGGTGGACGATTTTGCATTTATATTTTGTTTTAGAATTCTACCATTAGTATGATTCTTTAGTTTTCTTCGTCCTCAAGATACCTCATCATCAAACGAACTGATTTTTACGATTTTGTGTTTTTATTTCTTTCTAAAATTCCTCCAACAATCTAATTGCTTAGTTTTCTTCACCAGTAGGGTTTCTAATTTTCAAACCAATTAATTCTGACGATTTTACGTTTATGTTTTGATCTGAAAATCTTCCGTTGATCTATTTGCTTAATTTTCTTCATGACTTGTGGTATACAATTTTCAAACTAACCAATATGGACAATTTGGCATTTATATTTTGGTCTAAACTCTTCGTTTTATCTATTCGCATCTTCTTCCTTATCGTTTAGCTATCTAATTATAAAATAATTTATTTTGGACGTTTTTTTATTTATCTGTAGGTGTATTACTCTTCTATCGATATATTTGCTTGAATTTCTTCATCATTATTATGGTATCCAACATTCAAACTAATTAATATGTACTACTTTGACATTATATTTTCGTCTAAAACTCTACCACTCATATATTATCTTCTTTTTCCTTATCGTTAAGATATCTAGTTATAAAACAAATTAATTTGGACGATTTATCATTCTTCTGTTGTTCTATTACTCTTTTATCGATATATTTGCTTGATTTTCATCTTGATTAAGGTATCTAATTTCGAAACAAACTAATTTTTCCGATTTTTATTTATATTTTGGTCTAAAACTCTTACATTGATCAATTTGCTTCATTTTTTATCACTATTGTATTTAATTTTTAAACTAATTAATATGGTGCATTTATATTTCCGATTCATTTTCTTTATCATTGAGGTATTTAATTTTCGAACCAACTAATTTCGACGATTTTGCATTTATATTCTGGTCCAAAACACTTTCATTAATCTAATTGCTTCATTTTCTTTGTTATTAGGGTATCAAATGTGTAAACTAATTTATTTGGACGCTTTTTAACTTTTATTTCGGTCTAAAACACTTCTATTAGTCTATCTGCTTCATTTTCATCGTACTTATCGTATCTAATCCTCAGAGAAGCCAATTTTTACGATTTTGAATTTATTTTTTGGTTTAAAACTCTTCCATTGATCCATTTGCCCCATTTTTTTTAATAACAAAGGTATCTAAATTTCGGACAAATTTCGGTGGACGATTTTGCATTTATATTTTGTTTTAGAATTCTACCATTAGTATGATTCTTTAGTTTTCTTCGTCCTCAAGGTACCTCATCATCAAACAAACTGATTTTTACGATTTTGTGTTTTTATTTCTTTCTAAAATTCCTCCAACAATCTAATTGCTTAGTTTTCTTCACCAGTAGGGTTTCTAATTTTCAAACCAACTAATTCTGACGATTTTACGTTTATGTTTTGATCTGAAACTCTTCCGTTGATCTATTTGCTTAATTTTCTTCATGACTTGTGGTATACAATTTTCAAACTAACCAATATGGACAATTTGGCATTTATATTTTGGTCTAAACTCTTCGTTTTATCTATTCGCATCTTCTTCCTTATCGTTAAGGTATCTAATTATAAAATAATTTATTTTGGACGTTTTTTTATTTATCTGTAGGTGTATTACTCTTCTATCGATATATTTGCTTGAATTTCTTCATCATTATTATGGTATCCAACATTCAAACTAATTAATATGTACTACTTTGACATTATATTTTCTTCTAAAACTCTACCACTCATATATTCTCTTCTTTTTCCATATCGTTAAGATATCTAATTATAAAACAAATTAATTTGGACGATTTATCGTTCTTCTGTTGTTCTATTACTCTTTTATCGATATATTTGCTTGATTTTCATCTTGATTAAGGTATCTAATTTCGAAACAAACTAATTTTTCCGATTTTTATTTATATTTTGGTCTAAAACTCTTACATTGATCAATTTGCTTCATTTTTTTGATCACTATTGTATTTAATTTTTAAACTAATTAATATGGTGCATTTATATTTCCGATTCATTTTCTTTATCATTGAGGTATTTAATTTTCGAACCAACTAATTTCGACGATTTTGCATTTATATTCTGGTCCAAAACACTTTCATTAATCTAATTGCTTCATTTTCTTTGTTATTAGGGTATCAAATGTGTAAACTAATTTATTTGGACGCTTTTTAACTTTTATTTCGGTCTAAAACACTTCTATTAGTCTATCTGCTTCATTTTCATCGTACTTATGGTATCTAATCCTCAGAGAAGCCAATTTTTACGATTTTGAATTTATTTTTTGGTTTAAAACTCTTCCATTGATCTATTTGCCCCATTCTTTTAATAACAAAGGTATCTAAATTTCGGACAAATTTCGGTGGACGATTTTGCATTTATATTTTGTTTTAGAATTCTACCATTAGTATGATTCTTTAGTTTTCTTCGTCCTCAAGATACCTCATCATCAAACGAACTGATTTTTACGATTTTGTGTTTTTATTTCTTTCTAAAATTCCTCCAACAATCTAATTGCTTAGTTTTCTTCACCAGTAGGGTTTCTAATTTTCAAACCAATTAATTCTGACGATTTTACGTTTATGTTTTGATCTGAAAATCTTCCGTTGATCTATTTGCTTAATTTTCTTCATGACTTGTGGTATACAATTTTCAAACTAACCAATATGGACAATTTGGCATTTATATTTTGGTCTAAACTCTTCGTTTTATCTATTCGCATCTTCTTCCTTATCGTTTAGGTATCTAATTATAAAATAATTTATTTTGGACGTTTTTTTATTTATCTGTAGGTGTATTACTCTTCTATCGATATATTTGCTTGAATTTCTTCATCATTATTATGGTATCCAACATTCAAACTAATTAATATGTACTACTTTGACATTATATTTTCGTCTAAAACTCTACCACTCATATATTATCTTCTTTTTCCTTATCGTTAAGATATCTAGTTATAAAACAAATTAATTTGGACGATTTATCATTCTTCTGTTGTTCTATTACTCTTTTATCGATATATTTGCTTGATTTTCATCTTGATTAAGGTATCTAATTTCGAAACAAACTAATTTTTCCGATTTTTATTTATATTTTGGTCTAAAACTCTTACATTGATCAATTTGCTTCATTTTTTATCACTATTGTATTTAATTTTTAAACTAATTAATATGGTGCATTTATATTTCCGATTCATTTTCTTTATCATTGAGGTATTTAATTTTCGAACCAACTAATTTCGACGATTTTGCATTTATATTCTGGTCCAAAACACTTTCATTAATCTAATTGCTTCATTTTCTTTGTTATTAGGGTATCAAATGTGTAAACTAATTTATTTGGACGCTTTTTAACTTTTATTTCGGTCTAAAACACTTCTATTAGTCTATCTGCTTCATTTTCATCGTACTTATCGTATCTAATCCTCAGAGAAGCCAATTTTTACGATTTTGAATTTATTTTTTGGTTTAAAACTCTTCCATTGATCCATTTGCCCCATTTTTTTTAATAACAAAGGTATCTAAATTTCGGACAAATTTCGGTGGACGATTTTGCATTTATATTTTGTTTTAGAATTCTACCATTAGTATGATTCTTTAGTTTTCTTCGTCCTCAAGGTACCTCATCATCAAACAAACTGATTTTTACGATTTTGTGTTTTTATTTCTTTCTAAAATTCCTCCAACAATCTAATTGCTTAGTTTTCTTCACCAGTAGGGTTTCTAATTTTCAAACCAACTAATTCTGACGATTTTACGTTTATGTTTTGATCTGAAACTCTTCCGTTGATCTATTTGCTTAATTTTCTTCATGACTTGTGGTATACAATTTTCAAACTAACCAATATGGACAATTTGGCATTTATATTTTGGTCTAAACTCTTCGTTTTATCTATTCGCATCTTCTTCCTTATCGTTAAGGTATCTAATTATAAAATAATTTATTTTGGACGTTTTTTTATTTATCTGTAGGTGTATTACTCTTCTATCGATATATTTGCTTGAATTTCTTCATCATTATTATGGTATCCAACATTCAAACTAATTAATATGTACTACTTTGACATTATATTTTCTTCTAAAACTCTACCACTCATATATTCTCTTCTTTTTCCATATCGTTAAGATATCTAATTATAAAACAAATTAATTTGGACGATTTATCGTTCTTCTGTTGTTCTATTACTCTTTTATCGATATATTTGCTTGATTTTCATCTTGATTAAGGTATCTAATTTCGAAACAAACTAATTTTTCCGATTTTTATTTATATTTTGGTCTAAAACTCTTACATTGATCAATTTGCTTCATTTTTTTGATCACTATTGTATTTAATTTTTAAACTAATTAATATGGTGCATTTATATTTCCGATTCATTTTCTTTATCATTGAGGTATTTAATTTTCGAACCAACTAATTTCGACGATTTTGCATTTATATTCTGGTCCAAAACACTTTCATTAATCTAATTGCTTCATTTTCTTTGTTATTAGGGTATCAAATGTGTAAACTAATTTATTTGGACGCTTTTTAACTTTTATTTCGGTCTAAAACACTTCTATTAGTCTATCTGCTTCATTTTCATCGTACTTATGGTATCTAATCCTCAGAGAAGCCAATTTTTACGATTTTGAATTTATTTTTTGGTTTAAAACTCTTCCATTGATCTATTTGCCCCATTCTTTTAATAACAAAGGTATCTAAATTTCGGACAAATTTCGGTGGACGATTTTGCATTTATATTTTGTTTTAGAATTCTACCATTAGTATGATTCTTTAGTTTTCTTCGTCCTCAAGATACCTCATCATCAAACGAACTGATTTTTACGATTTTGTGTTTTTATTTCTTTCTAAAATTCCTCCAACAATCTAATTGCTTAGTTTTCTTCACCAGTAGGGTTTCTAATTTTCAAACCAATTAATTCTGACGATTTTACGTTTATGTTTTGATCTGAAAATCTTCCGTTGATCTATTTGCTTAATTTTCTTCATGACTTGTGGTATACAATTTTCAAACTAACCAATATGGACAATTTGGCATTTATATTTTGGTCTAAACTCTTCGTTTTATCTATTCGCATCTTCTTCCTTATCGTTTAGGTATCTAATTATAAAATAATTTATTTTGGACGTTTTTTTATTTATCTGTAGGTGTATTACTCTTCTATCGATATATTTGCTTGAATTTCTTCATCATTATTATGGTATCCAACATTCAAACTAATTAATATGTACTACTTTGACATTATATTTTCGTCTAAAACTCTACCACTCATATATTATCTTCTTTTTCCTTATCGTTAAGATATCTAGTTATAAAACAAATTAATTTGGACGATTTATCATTCTTCTGTTGTTCTATTACTCTTTTATCGATATATTTGCTTGATTTTCATCTTGATTAAGGTATCTAATTTCGAAACAAACTAATTTTTCCGATTTTTATTTATATTTTGGTCTAAAACTCTTACATTGATCAATTTGCTTCATTTTTTTGATCACTATTGTATTTAATTTTTAAACTAATTAATATGGTGCATTTATATTTCCGATTCATTTTCTTTATCATTGAGGTATTTAATTTTCGAACCAACTAATTTCGACGATTTTGCATTTATATTCTGGTCCAAAACACTTTCATTAATCTAATTGCTTCATTTTCTTTGTTATTAGGGTATCAAATGTGTAAACTAATTTATTTGGACGCTTTTTAACTTTTATTTCGGTCTAAAACACTTCTATTAGTCTATCTGCTTCATTTTCATCGTACTTATGGTATCTAATCCTCAGAGAAGCCAATTTTTACGATTTTGAATTTATTTTTTGGTTTAAAACTCTTCCATTGATCTATTTGCCCCATTCTTTTAATAACAAAGGTATCTAAATTTCGGACAAATTTCGGTGGACGATTTTGCATTTATATTTTGTTTTAGAATTCTACCATTAGTATGATTCTTTAGTTTTCTTCGTCCTCAAGATACCTCATCATCAAACGAACTGATTTTTACGATTTTGTGTTTTTATTTCTTTCTAAAATTCCTCCAACAATCTAATTGCTTAGTTTTCTTCACCAGTAGGGTTTCTAATTTTCAAACCAATTAATTCTGACGATTTTACGTTTATGTTTTGATCTGAAAATCTTCCGTTGATCTATTTGCTTAATTTTCTTCATGACTTGTGGTATACAATTTTCAAACTAACCAATATGGACAATTTGGCATTTATATTTTGGTCTAAACTCTTCGTTTTATCTATTCGCATCTTCTTCCTTATCGTTTAGGTATCTAATTATAAAATAATTTATTTTGGACGTATTTTTTTTTATCTGTAGGTGTATTACTCTTCTATCGATATATTTGCTTGAATTTCTTCATCATTATTATGGTATCCAACATTCAAACTAATTAATATGTACTACTTTGACATTATATTTTCGTCTAAAACTCTACCACTCATATATTATCTTCTTTTTCCTTATCGTTAAGATATCTAGTTATAAAACAAATTAATTTGGACGATTTATCATTCTTCTGTTGTTCTATTACTCTTTTATCGATATATTTGCTTGATTTTCATCTTGATTAAGGTATCTAATTTCGAAACAAACTAATTTTTCCGATTTTTATTTATATTTTGGTCTAAAACTCTTACATTGATCAATTTCTTCATTTTTTATCACTATTGTATTTAATTTTTAAACTAATTAATATGGTGCATTTATATTTCCGATTCATTTTCTTTATCATTGAGGTATTTAATTTTCGAACCAACTAATTTCGACGATTTTGCATTTATATTCTGGTCCAAAACACTTTCATTAATCTAATTGCTTCATTTTCTTTGTTATTAGGGTATCAAATGTGTAAACTAATTTATTTGGACGCTTTTTAACTTTTATTTCGGTCTAAAACACTTCTATTAGTCTATCTGCTTCATTTTCATCGTACTTATGGTATCTAATCCTCAGAGAAGCCAATTTTTACGATTTTTAATTTATTTTTTGGTTTAAAACTCTTCCATTGATCCATTTGCCCCATTTTTTTTAATAACAAAGGTATCTAAATTTCGGACAAATTTCGGTGGACGATTTTGCATTTATATTTTGTTTTAGAATTCTACCATTAGTATGATTCTTTAGTTTTCTTCGTCCTCAAGGTACCTCATCATCAAACAAACTCATTTTTACGATTTTGTGTTTTTATTTCTTTCTAAAATTCCTCCAACAATCTAATTGCTTAGTTTTCTTCACCAGTAGGGTTTCTAATTTTCAAACCAATTAATTCTGACGATTTTACGTTTATGTTTTGATCTGAAATTCTTCCGTTGATCTATTTGCTTAATTTTCTTCATGACTTGTGGTATACAATTTTCAAACTAACCAATATGGACAATTTGGCATTTATATTTTGGTCTAAACTCTTCGTTTTATCTATTCGCATCTTCTTCCTTATCGTTTAGGTATCTAATTATAAAATAATTTATTTTGGACGTATTTTTTTTTATCTGTAGGTGTATTACTCTTCTATCGATATATTTGCTTGAATTTCTTCATCATTATTATGGTATCCAACATTCAAACTAATTAATATGTACTACTTTGACATTATATTTTCGTCTAAAACTCTACCACTCATATATTATCTTCTTTTTCCTTATCGTTAAGATATCTAGTTATAAAACAAATTAATTTGGACGATTTATCATTCTTCTGTTGTTCTATTACTCTTTTATCGATATATTTGCTTGATTTTCATCTTGATTAAGGTATCTAATTTCGAAACAAACTAATTTTTCCGATTTTTATTTATATTTTGGTCTAAAACTCTTACATTGATCAATTTCTTCATTTTTTATCACTATTGTATTTAATTTTTAAACTAATTAATATGGTGCATTTATATTTCCGATTCATTTTCTTTATCATTGAGGTATTTAATTTTCGAACCAACTAATTTCGACGATTTTGCATTTATATTCTGGTCCAAAACACTTTCATTAATCTAATTGCTTCATTTTCTTTGTTATTAGGGTATCAAATGTGTAAACTAATTTATTTGGACGCTTTTTAACTTTTATTTCGGTCTAAAACACTTCTATTAGTCTATCTGCTTCATTTTCATCGTACTTATGGTATCTAATCCTCAGAGAAGCCAATTTTTACGATTTTTAATTTATTTTTTGGTTTAAAACTCTTCCATTGATCCATTTGCCCCATTTTTTTTAATAACAAAGGTATCTAAATTTCGGACAAATTTCGGTGGACGATTTTGCATTTATATTTTGTTTTAGAATTCTACCATTAGTATGATTCTTTAGTTTTCTTCGTCCTCAAGGTACCTCATCATCAAACAAACTCATTTTTACGATTTTGTGTTTTTATTTCTTTCTAAAATTCCTCCAACAATCTAATTGCTTAGTTTTCTTCACCAGTAGGGTTTCTAATTTTCAAACCAATTAATTCTGACGATTTTACGTTTATGTTTTGATCTGAAATTCTTCCGTTGATCTATTTGCTTAATTTTCTTCATCACTTGTGGTATACAATTTTCAAACTAACCAATATGGACAATTTGGCATTTATATTTTGGTCTAAACTCTTCGTTTTATCTATTCGCATCTTCTTCCTTATCGTTTAGGTATCTAATTATAAAATAATTTATTTTGGACGTTTTTTTATTTATCTGTAGGTGTATTACTCTTCTATCGATATATTTGCTTGAATTTCTTCATCATTACTATGGTATCCAACATTCAAACTAATCAATATGTACTACTTTGACATTATATTTTCTTCTAAAACTCTACCACTCATATATTCTCTTCTTTTTCCTTATCGTTAAGATATCTATTTATAAAACAAATTAATTTGGACGATTTATCGTTCTTCTGTTGTTCTATTACTCTTTTATCGATATATTTGCTTGATTTTCATCTTGATTAAGGTATCTAATTTCGAAACAAACTAATTTTTCCGATTTTTATTTATATTTTGGTCTAAAACTCTTACATTGATCAATTTGCTTCATTTTTTTGATCACTATTGTATTTAATTTTTAAACTAATTAATATGGTGCATTTATATTTCCGATTCATTTTCTTTATCATTGAGGTATTTAATTTTCGAACCAACTAATTTCGACGATTTTGAATTTATATTCTGGTCCAAAACACTTTCATTAATCTTATTGCTTCATTTTCTTTGTTATTAGGGTATCAAATGTTTAAACTAATTTATTTGGACGCTTTTTAACTTTTATTTCGGTCTAAACCACTTCTATTAGTCTATCTGCTTCATTTTCATCGTACTTATGGTATCTAATCCTCAGAGAAGCAAATTTTTACGATTTTGAATTTATTTTTTGGTTTAAAACTCTTCCATTGATCTATGTGCCCCATTTTTTTAATAACAAAGGTATCTAAATTTTGGACAAATTTCGGTGGACGATTTTGCATTTATATTTTGTTTTAGAATTCTACCATTAGTATGATTCTTTAGTTTTCTTCGTCCTCAAGATACCTCATCATCAAACGAACTGATTTTTACGATTTTGTGTTTTTATTTCTTTCTAAAATTCCTCCAACAATCTAATTGCTTAGTTTTCTTCACCAGTAGGGTTTCTAATTTTCAAACCAATTAATTCTGACGATTTTACGTTTATGTTTTGATCTGAAACTCTTCCGTTGATCTATTTGCTTAATTTTCTTCATCACTTGTGGTATACAATTTTCAAACTAACCAATATGGACAATTTGGCATTTATATTTTGGTCTAAACTCTTCGTTTTATCTATTCGCATCTTCTTCCTTATCGTTAAGGTATCTAATTATAAAATAATTTATTTTGGACGTTTTTTTATTTATCTGTAGGTGTATTACTCTTCTATCGATATATTTGCTTGAATTTCTTCATCATTATTATGGTATCCAACATTCAAACTAATTAATATGTACTACTTTGACATTATATTTTCTTCTAAAACTCTACCACTCATATATTCTCTTCTTTTTCCTTATCGTTAAGATATCTAATTATAAAACAAATTAATTTGGACGATTTATCGTTCTTCTGTTGTTCTATTACTCTTTTATCGATATATTTGCTTGATTTTCATCTTGATTAAGGTATCTAATTTCGAAACAAACTAATTTTTCCGATTTTTATTTATATTTTGGTCTAAAACTCTTACATTGATCAATTTGCTTCATTTTTTTGATCACTATTGTACTTAATTTTTAAACTAATTAATATGGTGCATTTATATTTCCGATTCATTTTCTTTATCATTGAGGTATTTAATTTTCGAACCAACTAATTTCGACGATTTTGCATTTATATTCTGGTCCAAAACACTTTCATTAATCTAATTGCTTCATTTTCTTTGTTATTAGGGTATCAAATGTTTAAACTAATTTATTTGGACTCTTTTTAACTTTTATTTCGGTCTAAAACACTTCTATTAGTCTATCTGCTTCATTTTCATCGTACTTATGGTATCTAATCCTCAGAGAAGCCAATTTTTACGATTTTGAATTTATTTTTTGGTTTAAAACTCTTCCATTGATATATTTGCCCCATTTTTTTAATAACAAAGGTTTCTAAATTTCGGAAAAATTTCGGTGGACGATTTGCATTTATATTTTGTTTTAGAATTCTACCATTAGTATGATTCTTTAGTTTTCTTCGTCCTCAAGATACCTCATCATCAAACGAACTGATTTTTACGATTTTGTGTTTTTATTTCTTTCTAAAATTCCTCCAACAATCTGATTGCTTAGTTTTCTTCACCAGTAGGGTTTCTAATTTTCAAACCAATTAATTCTGACGATTTTACGTTTATGTTTTGATCTGAAATTCTTCCGTTGATCTATTTGCTTAATTTTCTTCATCACTTGTGGTATACAATTTTCAAACTAACCAATATGGACAATTTGGCATTTATATTTTGGTCTAAACTCTTCGTTTTATCTATTCGCATCTTCTTCCTTATCGTTAAGGTATCTAATTATAAAATAATTTATTTTGGACGTTTTTTTATTTATCTGTAGGTGCATTACTCTTCTATCGATATATTTGCTTGAATTTCTTCATCATTATTATGGTATCCAACATTCAAACTAATTAATATGTACTACTTTGACATTATATTTTCGTCTAAAACTCTACCACTCATATATTCTCTTCTTTTTCCTTATCGTTAAGATATCTAATTATAAAACAAATTAATTTGGACGATTTATCATTCTTCTGTTGTTCTATTACTCTTTTATCGATATATTTGCTTGATTTTCATCTTGATTAAGGTATCTAATTTCGAAACAAACTAATTTTTCCGATTTTTATTTATATTTTGGTCTAAAACTCTTACATTGATCAATTTGCTTCATTTTTTTTATCACTCTAATATTTAATTTTTAAACTAATTAATATGGTGCATTTATATTTCCGATTCATTTTCTTTATCATTGAGGTATTTAATTTTCGAACCAACTAATTTCGACGATTTTGCATTTATATTCTGGTCCAAAACACTTTCATTAATCTAATTGCTTCATTTTCTTTGTTATTAGGGTATCAAATGTTTAAACTAATTTATTTGGACGCTTTTTAACTTTTATTTCGGTCTAAAACACTTCTATTAGTCTATCTGCTTCATTTTCATCGTACTTATGGTATCTAATCCTCAGAGAAGCCAATTTTTACGATTTTGAATTTATTTTTTGGTTTAAAACTCTTCCATTGATCCATTTGCCCCATTTTTTTTAATAACAAAGGTATCTAAATTTCGGACAAATTTCGGTGGACGATTTTGCATTTATATTTTGTTTTAGAATTCTACCATTAGTATGATTCTTTAGTTTTCTTCGTCCTCAAGGTACCTCATCATCAAACAAACTGATTTTTACGATTTTGTGTTTTTATTTCTTTCTAAAATTCCTCCAACAATCTAATTGCTTAGTTTTCTTCACCAGTAGGGTTTCTAATTTTCAAACCAATTAATTCTGACGATTTTACGTTTATGTTTTGATCTGAAACTCTTCCGCTGATCTATTTGCTTAATTTTCTTCATCACTTGTGGTATACAATTTTCAAACTAACCAATATGGACAATTTGGCATTTATATTTTGGTCTAAACTCTTCGTTTTATCTATTCGCATCTTCTTCCTTATCGTTAAGGTATCTAATTATAAAATAATTTATTTTGGACGTTTTTTTATTTATCTGTAGGTGTATTACTCTTCTCTCGATATTTTTGCTTGAATTTCTTCATCATTATTATGGTATCCAACATTTAAACTAATTAATATGTACTACTTTGACATTATATTTTCGTCTAAAACTCTACCACTCATATATTCTCTTCTTTTTCCTTATCGTTAAGATATCTAATTATAAAACAAATTAATTTGGACGATTTATCATTCTTCTGTTGTTCCATTACTCTTTTATCGATATATTTGCTTGATTTTCATCTTGATTAAGGTATCTAATTTCGAAACAAACTAATTTTTCCGATTTTTATTTATATTTTGGTCTAAAACTCTTACATTGATCAATTTGCTTCATTTTTTTCATCACAATTGTATTTAATTTTTAAACTAATTAATATGGTGCATT
Organism: Myrica gale; assembly: GCA_963930655.1. Taxonomy (NCBI): domain Eukaryota; kingdom Viridiplantae; phylum Streptophyta; class Magnoliopsida; order Fagales; family Myricaceae; genus Myrica; species Myrica gale. The sequence goes on from OZ005614.1 coordinate 14,665,981, forward strand.
TATATTTCCGATTCATTTTCTTTATCATTGAGGTATTTAATTTTCGAACCAACTAATTTCGACGATTTTGCATTTACATTCTGGTCCAAAACACTTTCATTAATCTAATTGCTTCATTTTCTTTGTTATTAGGGTATCAAAGGTTTAAACTAATTTATTTGGACGCTTTTTAACTTTTATTTCGGTCTAAAACACTTCTATTAGTCTATCTGCTTCATTTTCATCGTACTTATGGTATCTAATCCTCAGAGAAGCCAATTTTTACGATTTTGAATTTATTTTTTGGTTTAAAACTCTTCAATTGATCTATTTGCCACATTTTTTTAATAACAAAGGTATCTAAATTTCGGTGGACGATTTTGCATTTATATTTTGTTTTAGAATTCTACCATTAGTATGATTCTTTAGTTTTCTTCGTCCTCAAGGTACCTCATCATCAAACAAACTGATTTTTACGATTTTGTGTTTTTATTTCTTTCTAAAATTCCTCCAACAATCTAATTGCTTAGTTTTCTTCACCAGTAGGGTTTCTAATTTTCAAACCAATTAATTCTGACGATTTTACGTTTATGTTTTGATCTGAAACTCTTCCGCTGATCTATTTGCTTAATTTTCTTCATCACTTGTGGTATACAATTTTCAAACTAACCAATATGGACAATTTGGCATTTATATTTTGGTCTAAACTCTTCGTTTTATCTATTCGCATCTTCTTCCTTATCGTTAAGGTATCTAATTATAAAATAATTTATTTTGGACGTTTTTTTATTTATCTGTAGGTGTATTACTCTTCTCTCGATATTTTTGCTTGAATTTCTTCATCATTATTATGGTATCCAACATTCAAACTAATTAATATGTACTACTTTGACATTATATTTTCGTCTAAAACTCTACCACTCATATATTCTCTTCTTTTTCCTTATCGTTAAGATATCTAATTATAAAACAAATTAATTTGGACGATTTATCATTCTTCTGTTGTTCCATTACTCTTTTATCGATATATTTGATTGATTTTCATCTTGATTAAGGTATCTAATTTCGAAACAAACTAATTTTTCCGATTTTTATTTATATTTTGGTCTAAAACTCTTACATTGATCAATTTGCTTCATTTTTTTCATCACAATTGTATTTAATTTTTAAACTAATTAATATGGTGCATTTATATTTCCGATTCATTTTCTTTATCATTGAGGTATTTAATTTTCGAACCAACTAATTTCGACGATTTTGCATTTACATTCTGGTCCAAAACACTTTCATTAATCTAATTGCTTCATTTTCTTTGTTATTAGGGTATCAAAGGTTTAAACTAATTTATTTGGACGCTTTTTAACTTTTATTTCGGTCTAAAACACTTTTATTAGTCTATCTGCTTCATTTTCATCGTACTTATGGTATCTAATCCTCAGAGAAGCCAATTTTTACGATTTTGAATTTATTTTTTGGTTTAAAACTCTTCAATTGATCTATTTGCCACATTTTTTTAATAACAAAGGTATCTAAATTTCGGTGGACGATTTTGCATTTATATTTTGTTTTAGAATTCTACCATTAGTATGATTCTTTAGTTTTCTTCGTCCTCAAGGTACCTCATCATCAAACAAACTGATTTTTACGATTTTGTGTTTTTATTTCTTTCTAAAATTCCTCCAACAATCTAATTGCTTAGTTTTCTTCACCAGTAGGGTTTCTAATTTTCAAACCAATTAATTCTGACGATTTTACGTTTATGTTTTGATCTGAAACTCTTCCGCTGATCTATTTGCTTAATTTTCTTCATCACTTGTGGTATACAATTTTCAAACTAACCAATATGGACAATTTGGCATTTATATTTTGGTCTAAACTCTTCGTTTTATCTATTCGCATCTTCTTCCTTATCGTTAAGGTATCTAATTATAAAATAATTTATTTTGGACGTTTTTTTATTTATCTGTAGGTGTATTACTCTTCTCTCGATATTTTTGCTTGAATTTCTTCATCATTATTATGGTATCCAACATTCAAACTAATTAATATGTACTACTTTGACATTATATTTTCGTCTAAAACTCTACCACTCATATATTCTCTTCTTTTTCCTTATCGTTAAGATATCTAATTATAAAACAAATTAATTTGGACGATTTATCATTCTTCTGTTGTTCCATTACTCTTTTATCGATATATTTGCTTGATTTTCATCTTGATTAAGGTATCTAATTTCGAAACAAACTAATTTTTCCGATTTTTATTTATATTTTGGTCTAAAACTCTTACATTGATCAATTTGCTTCATTTTTTTGATCACTATTGTACTTAATTTTTAAACTAATTAATATGGTGCATTTATATTTCCGATTCATTTTCTTTATCATTGAGGTATTTAATTTTCGAACCAACTAATTTCGACGATTTTGCATTTATATTCTGGTCCAAAACACTTTCATTAATCTAATTGCTTCATTTTCTTTGTTATTAGGGTATCAAATGTTTAAACTAATTTATTTGGACTCTTTTTAACTTTTATTTCGGTCTAAAACACTTCTATTAGTCTATCTGCTTCATTTTCATCGTACTTATGGTATCTAATCCTCAGAGAAGCCAATTTTTACGATTTTGAATTTATTTTTTGGTTTAAAACTCTTCCATTGATCTATTTGCCCCATTTTTTTAATAACAAAGGTATCTAAATTTCGGAAAAATTTCGGTGGACGATTTGCATTTATATTTTGTTTTAGAATTCTACCATTAGTATGATTCTTTAGTTTTCTTCGTCCTCAAGATACCTCATCATCAAACGAACTGATTTTTACGATTTTGTGTTTTTATTTCTTTCTAAAATTCCTCCAACAATCTGATTGCTTAGTTTTCTTCACCAGTAGGGTTTCTAATTTTCAAACCAATTAATTCTGACGATTTTACGTTTATGTTTTGATCTGAAATTCTTCCGTTGATCTATTTGCTTAATTTTCTTCATCACTTGTGGTATACAATTTTCAAACTAACCAATATGGACAATTTGGCATTTATATTTTGGTCTAAACTCTTCGTTTTATCTATTCGCATCTTCTTCCTTATCGTTAAGGTATCTAATTATAAAATAATTTATTTTGGACGTTTTTTTATTTATCTGTAGGTGTATTACTCTTCTATCGATATATTTGCTTGAATTTCTTCATCATTATTATGGTATCCAACATTCAAACTAATTAATATGTACTACTTTGACATTATATTTTCGTCTAAAACTCTACCACTCATATATTCTCTTCTTTTTCCTTATCGTTAAGATATCTAATTATAAAACAAATTAATTTGGACGATTTATCATTCTTCTGTTGTTCTATTACTCTTTTATCGATATATTTGCTTGATTTTCATCTTGATTAAGGTATCTAATTTCGAAACAAACTAATTTTTCCGATTTTTATTTATATTTTGGTCTAAAACTCTTACATTGATCAATTTGCTTCATTTTTTTTATCACTCTAATATTTAATTTTTAAACTAATTAATATGGTGCATTTATATTTCCGATTCATTTTCTTTATCATTGAGGTATTTAATTTTCGAACCAACTAATTTCGACGATTTTGCATTTATATTCTGGTCCAAAACACTTTCATTAATCTAATTGCTTCATTTTCTTTGTTATTAGGGTATCAAATGTTTAAACTAATTTATTTGGACGCTTTTTAACTTTTATTTCGGTCTAAAACACTTCTATTAGTCTATCTGCTTCATTTTCATCGTACTTATGGTATCTAATCCTCAGAGAAGCCAATTTTTACGATTTTGAATTTATTTTTTGGTTTAAAACTCTTCCATTGATCCATTTGCCCCATTTTTTTAATAACAAAGGTATCTAAATTTCGGACAAATTTCGGTGGACGATTTTGCATTTATATTTTGTTTTAGAATTCTACCATTAGTATGATTCTTTAGTTTTCTTCGTCCTCAAGGTACCTCATCATCAAACAAACTGATTTTTACGATTTTGTGTTTTTATTTCTTTCTAAAATTCCTCCAACAATCTAATTGCTTAGTTTTCTTCACCAGTAGGGTTTCTAATTTTCAAACCAATTAATTCTGACGATTTTACGTTTATGTTTTGATCTGAAACTCTTCCGCTGATCTATTTGCTTAATTTTCTTCATCACTTGTGGTATACAATTTTCAAACTAACCAATATGGACAATTTGGCATTTATATTTTGGTCTAAACTCTTCGTTTTATCTATTCGCATCTTCTTCCTTATCGTTAAGGTATCTAATTATAAAATAATTTATTTTGGACGTTTTTTTATTTATCTGTAGGTGTATTACTCTTCTCTCGATATTTTTGCTTGAATTTCTTCATCATTATTATGGTATCCAACATTCAAACTAATTAATATGTACTACTTTGACATTATATTTTCGTCTAAAACTCTACCACTCATATATTCTCTTCTTTTTCCTTATCGTTAAGATATCTAATTATAAAACAAATTAATTTGGACGATTTATCATTCTTCTGTTGTTCCATTACTCTTTTATCGATATATTTGCTTGATTTTCATCTTGATTAAGGTATCTAATTTCGAAACAAACTAATTTTTCCGATTTTTATTTATATTTTGGTCTAAAACTCTTACATTGATCAATTTGCTTCATTTTTTTCATCACAATTGTATTTAATTTTTAAACTAATTAATATGGTGCATTTATATTTCCGATTCATTTTCTTTATCATTGAGGTATTTAATTTTCGAACCAACTAATTTCGACGATTTTGCATTTACATTCTGGTCCAAAACACTTTCATTAATCTAATTGCTTCATTTTCTTTGTTATTAGGGTATCAAAGGTTTAAACTAATTTATTTGGACGCTTTTTAACTTTTATTTCGGTCTAAAACACTTTTATTAGTCTATCTGCTTCATTTTCATCGTACTTATGGTATCTAATCCTCAGAGAAGCCAATTTTTACGATTTTGAATTTATTTTTTGGTTTAAAACTCTTCAATTGATCTATTTGCCACATTTTTTTAATAACAAAGGTATCTAAATTTCGGTGGACGATTTTGCATTTATATTTTGTTTTAGAATTCTACCATTAGTATGATTCTTTAGTTTTCTTCGTCCTCAAGGTACCTCATCATCAAACAAACTGATTTTTACGATTTTGTGTTTTTATTTCTTTCTAAAATTCCTCCAACAATCTAATTGCTTAGTTTTCTTCACCAGTAGGGTTTCTAATTTTCAAACCAATTAATTCTGACGATTTTACGTTTATGTTTTGATCTGAAACTCTTCCGCTGATCTATTTGCTTAATTTTCTTCATCACTTGTGGTATACAATTTTCAAACTAACCAATATGGACAATTTGGCATTTATATTTTGGTCTAAACTCTTCGTTTTATCTATTCGCATCTTCTTCCTTATCGTTAAGGTATCTAATTATAAAATAATTTATTTTGGACGTTTTTTTATTTATCTGTAGGTGTATTACTCTTCTCTCGATATTTTTGCTTGAATTTCTTCATCATTATTATGGTATCCAACATTCAAACTAATTAATATGTACTACTTTGACATTATATTTTCGTCTAAAACTCTACCACTCATATATTCTCTTCTTTTTCCTTATCGTTAAGATATCTAATTATAAAACAAATTAATTTGGACGATTTATCATTCTTCTGTTGTTCCATTACTCTTTTATCGATATATTTGCTTGATTTTCATCTTGATTAAGGTATCTAATTTCGAAACAAACTAATTTTTCCGATTTTTATTTATATTTTGGTCTAAAACTCTTACATTGATCAATTTGCTTCATTTTTTTGATCACTATTGTACTTAATTTTTAAACTAATTAATATGGTGCATTTATATTTCCGATTCATTTTCTTTATCATTGAGGTATTTAATTTTCGAACCAACTAATTTCGACGATTTTGCATTTATATTCTGGTCCAAAACACTTTCATTAATCTAATTGCTTCATTTTCTTTGTTATTAGGGTATCAAATGTTTAAACTAATTTATTTGGACTCTTTTTAACTTTTATTTCGGTCTAAAACACTTCTATTAGTCTATCTGCTTCATTTTCATCGTACTTATGGTATCTAATCCTCAGAGAAGCCAATTTTTACGATTTTGAATTTATTTTTTGGTTTAAAACTCTTCCATTGATCTATTTGCCCCATTTTTTTAATAACAAAGGTATCTAAATTTCGGAAAAATTTCGGTGGACGATTTGCATTTATATTTTGTTTTAGAATTCTACCATTAGTATGATTCTTTAGTTTTCTTCGTCCTCAAGATACCTCATCATCAAACGAACTGATTTTTACGATTTTGTGTTTTTATTTCTTTCTAAAATTCCTCCAACAATCTGATTGCTTAGTTTTCTTCACCAGTAGGGTTTCTAATTTTCAAACCAATTAATTCTGACGATTTTACGTTTATGTTTTGATCTGAAATTCTTCCGTTGATCTATTTGCTTAATTTTCTTCATCACTTGTGGTATACAATTTTCAAACTAACCAATATGGACAATTTGGCATTTATATTTTGGTCTAAACTCTTCGTTTTATCTATTCGCATCTTCTTCCTTATCGTTAAGGTATCTAATTATAAAATAATTTATTTTGGACGTTTTTTTATTTATCTGTAGGTGTATTACTCTTCTATCGATATATTTGCTTGAATTTCTTCATCATTATTATGGTATCCAACATTCAAACTAATTAATATGTACTACTTTGACATTATATTTTCGTCTAAAACTCTACCACTCATATATTCTCTTCTTTTTCCTTATCGTTAAGATATCTAATTATAAAACAAATTAATTTGGACGATTTATCATTCTTCTGTTGTTCTATTACTCTTTTATCGATATATTTGCTTGATTTTCATCTTGATTAAGGTATCTAATTTCGAAACAAACTAATTTTTCCGATTTTTATTTATATTTTGGTCTAAAACTCTTACATTGATCAATTTGCTTCATTTTTTTTATCACTCTAATATTTAATTTTTAAACTAATTAATATGGTGCATTTATATTTCCGATTCATTTTCTTTATCATTGAGGTATTTAATTTTCGAACCAACTAATTTCGACGATTTTGCATTTATATTCTGGTCCAAAACACTTTCATTAATCTAATTGCTTCATTTTCTTTGTTATTAGGGTATCAAATGTTTAAACTAATTTATTTGGACGCTTTTTAACTTTTATTTCGGTCTAAAACACTTCTATTAGTCTATCTGCTTCATTTTCATCGTACTTATGGTATCTAATCCTCAGAGAAGCCAATTTTTACGATTTTGAATTTATTTTTTGGTTTAAAACTCTTCCATTGATCCATTTGCCCCATTTTTTTAATAACAAAGGTATCTAAATTTCGGACAAATTTCGGTGGACGATTTTGCATTTATATTTTGTTTTAGAATTCTACCATTAGTATGATTCTTTAGTTTTCTTCGTCCTCAAGGTACCTCATCATCAAACAAACTGATTTTTACGATTTTGTGTTTTTATTTCTTTCTAAAATTCCTCCAACAATCTAATTGCTTAGTTTTCTTCACCAGTAGGGTTTCTAATTTTCAAACCAATTAATTCTGACGATTTTACGTTTATGTTTTGATCTGAAACTCTTCCGCTGATCTATTTGCTTAATTTTCTTCATCACTTGTGGTATACAATTTTCAAACTAACCAATATGGACAATTTGGCATTTATATTTTGGTCTAAACTCTTCGTTTTATCTATTCGCATCTTCTTCCTTATCGTTAAGGTATCTAATTATAAAATAATTTATTTTGGACGTTTTTTTATTTATCTGTAGGTGTATTACTCTTCTCTCGATATTTTTGCTTGAATTTCTTCATCATTATTATGGTATCCAACATTCAAACTAATTAATATGTACTACTTTGACATTATATTTTCGTCTAAAACTCTACCACTCATATATTCTCTTCTTTTTCCTTATCGTTAAGATATCTAATTATAAAACAAATTAATTTGGACGATTTATCATTCTTCTGTTGTTCCATTACTCTTTTATCGATATATTTGCTTGATTTTCATCTTGATTAAGGTATCTAATTTCGAAACAAACTAATTTTTCCGATTTTTATTTATATTTTGGTCTAAAACTCTTACATTGATCAATTTGCTTCATTTTTTTCATCACAATTGTATTTAATTTTTAAACTAATTAATATGGTGCATTTATATTTCCGATTCATTTTCTTTATCATTGAGGTATTTAATTTTCGAACCAACTAATTTCGACGATTTTGCATTTACATTCTGGTCCAAAACACTTTCATTAATCTAATTGCTTCATTTTCTTTGTTATTAGGGTATCAAAGGTTTAAACTAATTTATTTGGACGCTTTTTAACTTTTATTTCGGTCTAAAACACTTCTATTAGTCTATCTGCTTCATTTTCATCGTACTTATGGTATCTAATCCTCAGAGAAGCCAATTTTTACGATTTTGAATTTATTTTTTGGTTTAAAACTCTTCAATTGATCTATTTGCCACATTTTTTTAATAACAAAGGTATCTAAATTTCGGTGGACGATTTTGCATTTATATTTTGTTTTAGAATTCTACCATTAGTATGATTCTTTAGTTTTCTTCGTCCTCAAGGTACCTCATCATCAAACAATCTGATTTTTACGATTTTGTGTTTTTATTTCTTTCTAAAATTCCTCCAACAATCTAATTGCTTAGTTTTCTTCACCAGTAGGGTTTCTAATTTTCAAACCAATTAATTCTGACGATTTTACGTTTTTGTTTTGATCTGAAACTCTTCCGTTGATCTATTTGCTTAATTTTCTTCATCACTTGTGGTATACAATTTTCAAACTAACCAATACGGACAATTTGACATTTATATTTTGGTCTAAACTCTTCGTTTTATCTATTCGCGTCTTCTTCCTTATCGTTAAGGTATCTAATTATAAAATAATTTATTTTGGACGTTTTTTTATTTATCTGTTGGTGTATTACTCTTCTATCGATATATTTGCTTGAATTTCTACATCATTATTATGGTATCCATTATTCAAACTAATTAATATGTACTACTTTGACATTATATTTTCGTCTAAAACTCTACCACTCATATATTCTCTTCTTTTTCCTTATCGTTAAGATATCTAATTATAAAACAAATTAATTTGGACGATTTATCATTCTTCTGTTGTTCCATTACTCTTTTATCGATATATTTGCTTGATTTTCATCTTGATTAAGGTATCTAATTTCGAAACAAACTAATTTTTCCGATTTTTATTTATATTTTGGTCTAAAACTCTTACATTGATCAATTTGCTTCATTTTTTTCATCACTATTGTATTTAATTTTTAAACTAATTAATATGGTGCATTTATATTTCCGATTCATTTTCTTTATCATTGAGGTATTTAATTTTCGAACCAACTAATTTCGACGATTTTGCATTTATATTCTGGTCCAAAACACTTTCATTAATCTAATTGCTTCATTTTCTTTGTTATTAGGGTATCAAATGTTTAAACTAATTTATTTGGACGCTTTTTAACTTTTATTTCGGTCTAAAACACTTCTATTAGTCTATCTGCTTCATTTTCATCGTACTTATGGTATCTAATCCTCAGAGAAGCCAATTTTTACGATTTTGAATTTATTTTTTGGTTTGAAACTCTTCCATTGATCTATTTGCCCCATTTTTTTAATAACAAAGGTATCTAAATTTCGGACAAATTTCGGTGGACGATTTTGCATTTATTTTTTGTTTTAGAATTCTACCATTAGTATGATTCTTTAGTTTTCTTCGTCCTCAAGGTACCTCATCATCAAACCATCTGATTTTACGATTTTGTGTTTTTATTTCTTTCTAAAATTCCTCCAACAATCTAATTGCTTAGTTTTCTTCACCAGTAGGGTTTCTAATTTTCAAACCAATTAATTCTGACGATTTTACGTTTATGTTTTGATCTGAAACTCTTCCGTTGATCTATTTGCTTAGTTTTCTTCATCACTTGTGGTATACAATTTTCAAACTAACCAATATGGACAATTTGGCATTTATATTTTGGTCTAAACTCTTCGTTTTATCTTTTCGCATCTTCTTCCTTATCGTTAAGGTATCTAATTATAAAATAATTTATTTTGGACGTTTTTTTATTTATCTGTAGGTGTATTACTCTTCTATCGATATATTTGCTTGAATTTCTACATCATTATTATGGTATCCATTATTCAAACTAATTAATATGTACTACTTTGACATTATATTTTCGTCTAAAACTCTACCACTCATATATTCTCTTCTTTTTCCTTATCGTTAAGATATCTAATTATAAAACAAATTAATTTGGACGATTTATCATTCTTCTGTTGTTCCATTACTCTTTTATCGATATATTTGCTTGATTTTCATCTTGATTAAGGTATCTAATTTCGAAACAAACTAATTTTTCCGATTTTTATTTATATTTTGGTCTAAAACTCTTACATTGATCAATTTGCTTCATTTTTTTCATCACAATTGTATTAAATTTTTAAACTAATTAATATGGTGCATTTATATTTCCGATTCATTTTCTTTATCATTGAGGTATTTAATTTTCGAACCAACTAATTTCGACGATTTTGCATTTACATTCTGGTCCAAAACACTTTCATTAATCTAATTGCTTCATTTTCTTTGTTATTAGGGTATCAAAGGTTTAAACTAATTTATTTGGACGCTTTTTAACTTTTATTTCGGTCTAAAACACTTCTATTAGTCTATCTGCTTCATTTTCATCGTACTTATGGTATCTAATCCTCAGAGAAGCCAATTTTTACGATTTTGAATTTATTTTTTGGTTTAAAACTCTTCAATTGATCTATTTGCCACATTTTTTTAATAACAAAGGTATCTAAATTTCGGTGGACGATTTTGCATTTATATTTTGTTTTAGAATTCTACCATTAGTATGATTCTTTAGTTTTCTTCGTCCTCAAGGTACCTCATCATCAAACAATCTGATTTTTACGATTTTGTGTTTTTATTTCTTTCTAAAATTCCTCCAACAATCTAATTGCTTAGTTTTCTTCACCAGTAGGGTTTCTAATTTTCAAACCAATTAATTCTGACGATTTTACGTTTTTGTTTTGATCTGAAACTCTTCCGTTGATCTATTTGCTTAATTTTCTTCATCACTTGTGGTATACAATTTTCAAACTAACCAATACGGACAATTTGACATTTATATTTTGGTCTAAACTCTTCGTTTTATCTATTCGCGTCTTCTTCCTTATCGTTAAGGTATCTAATTATAAAATAATTTATTTTGGACGTTTTTTTATTTATCTGTAGGTGTATTACTCTTCTATCGATATATTTGCTTGAATTTCTACATCATTATTATGGTATCCATTATTCAAACTAATTAATATGTACTACTTTGACATTATATTTTCGTCTAAAACTCTACCACTCATATATTCTCTTCTTTTTCCTTATCGTTAAGATATCTAATTATAAAACAAATTAATTTGGACGATTTATCATTCTTCTGTTGTTCCATTACTCTTTTATCGATATATTTGCTTGATTTTCATCTTGATTAAGGTATCTAATTTCGAAACAAACTAATTTTTCCGATTTTTATTTATATTTTGGTCTAAAACTCTTACATTGATCAATTTGCTTCATTTTTTTCATGACTATTGTATTTAGTTTTTAAACTAATTAATATGGTGCATTTATATTTCCGATTCATTTTCTTTATCATTGAGGTATTTAATTTTCGAACCAACTAATTTCAACGATTTTGCATTTATATTCTGGTCCAAAACACTTTAATTTATCTAATTGCTTCATTTTCTTTGTTATTAGGGTATCAAATGTTTAAACTAATTTATTTGGACGCTTTTTAACTTTTATTTCGGTCTAAAACACTTCTATTAGTCTATCTGCTTCATTTTCATCGTACTTATGGTATCTAATCCTCAGAGAAGCCAATTTTTACGATTTTGAATTTATTTTTTGGTTTGAAACTCTTCCATTGATCTATTTGCCCCATTTTTTTAATAACAAAGGTATCTAAATTTCGGACAAATTTCGGTGGACGATTTTGCATTTATATTTTGTTTTAGAATTCTACCATTAGTATGATTCTTTAGTTTTCTTCGTCCTCAAGGTACCTCATCATCAAACAATCTGATTTTACGATTTTGTGTTTTTATTTCTTTCTAAAATTCCTCCAACAATCTAATTGCTTAGTTTTCTTCACCAGTAGGGTTTCTAATTTTCAAACCAATTAATTCTGACGATTTTACGTTTATGTTTTGATCTGAAACTCTTCCGTTGATCTATTTGCTTAGTTTTCTTCATCACTTGTGGTATACAATTTTCAAACTAACCAATACGGACAATTTGGCATTTATATTTTGGTCTAAACTCTTCGTTTTATCTATTCGCGTCTTCTTCCTTATCGTTAAGGTATCTAATTATAAAATAATTTATTTTGGACGTTTTTTTATTTATCTGTAGGTGTATTACTCTTCTATCGATATATTTGCTTGAATTTCTACATCATTATTATGGTATCCATTATTCAAACTAATTAATATGTACTACTTTGACATTATATTTTCGTCTAAAACTCTACCACTCATATATTCTCTTCTTTTTCCTTATCGTTAAGATATCTAATTATAAAACAAATTAATTTGGACGATTTATCATTCTTCTGTTGTTCCATTACTCTTTTATCGATATATTTGCTTGATTTTCATCTTGATTAAGGTATCTAATTTCGAAACAAACTAATTTTTCCGATTTTTATTTATATTTTGGTCTAAAACTCTTACATTGATCAATTTGCATCATTTTTTTCATCACTATTGTATTTAGTTTTTAAACTAATTAATATGGTGCATTTATATTTCCGATTCATTTTCTTTATCATTGAGGTATTTAATTTTCGAACCAACTAATTTCGACGATTTTGCATTTATATTCTGGTCCAAAACACTTTAATTTATCTAATTGCTTCATTTTCTTTGTTATTAGGGTATCAAATGTTTAAACTAATTTATTTGGACGCTTTTTAACTTTTATTTCGGTCTAAAACACTTCTATTAGTCTATCTGCTTCATTTTCATCGTACTTATGGTATCTAATCCTCAGAGAAGCCAATTTTTACGATTTTGAATTTATTTTTTGGTTTGAAACTCTTCCATTGATCTATTTGCCCCATTTTTTTAATAACAAAGGTATCTAAATTTCGGACAAATTTCGGTGGACGATTTTGCATTTATATTTTGTTTTAGAATTCTACCATTAGTATGATTCTTTAGTTTTCTTCGTCCTCAAGGTACCTCATCATCAAACAATCTGATTTTACGATTTTGTGTTTTTATTTCTTTCTAAAATTCCTCCAACAATCTAATTGCTTAGTTTTCTTCACCAGTAGGGTTTCTAATTTTCAAACCAATTAATTCTGACGATTTTACGTTTATGTTTTGATCTGAAACTCTTCCGTTGATCTATTTGCTTAGTTTTCTTCATCACTTGTGGTATACAATTTTCAAACTAACCAATACGGACAATTTGGCATTTATATTTTGGTCTAAACTCTTCGTTTTATCTATTCGCGTCTTCTTCCTTATCGTTAAGGTATCTAATTATAAAATAATTTATTTTGGACGTTTTTTTATTTATCTGTAGGTGTATTACTCTTCTATCGATATATTTGCTTGAATTTCTACATCATTATTATGGTATCCATTATTCAAACTAATTAATATGTACTACTTTGACATTATATTTTCGTCTAAAACTCTACCACTCATATATTCTCTTCTTTTTCCTTATCGTTAAGATATCTAATTATAAAACAAATTAATTTGGACGATTTATCATTCTTCTGTTGTTCCATTACTCTTTTATCGATATATTTGCTTGATTTTCATCTTGATTAAGGTATCTAATTTCGAAACAAACTAATTTTTCCGATTTTTATTTATATTTTGGTCTAAAACTCTTACATTGATCAATTTGCTTCATTTTTTTCATCACTATTGTATTTAGTTTTTAAACTAATTAATATGGTGCATTTATATTTCCGATTCATTTTCTTTATCATTGAGGTATTTAATTTTCGAACCAACTAATTTCGACGATTTTGCATTTATATTCTGGTCCAAAACACTTTAATTTATCTAATTGCCTCATTTTCTTTGTTATTAGGGTATCAAATGTTTAAATTAATTTATTTGGACGCTTTTTAACTTTTATTTCGGTCTAAAACACTTCTATTATTCTATCTACATCATTTTCATCGTACTTATGGTATCTAATCCTCAGAGAAGCCAATTTTTACGATTTTGAATTTATTTTTTGGTTTGAAACTCTTCCATTGATCTGTTTGCCCCATTTTTTTTAATAACAAAGGTATCTAAATTTCGGACAAATTTCGGTGGACGATTTTGCATTTATTTTTTGTTTTAGAATTCTACCATTAGTATGATTCTTTAGTTTTCTTCGTCCTCAAGGTACCTCATCATCAAACAATCTGATTTTTACGATTTTGTGTTTTTATTTCTTTCTAAAATTCCTCCAACAATCTAATTGCTTAGTTTTCTTCACCAGTAGGGTTTCTAATTTTCAAACCAATTAATTCTGACGATTTTACGTTTATGTTTTGATCTGAAACTCTTCCGTTGATCTATTTGCTTAATTTTCTTCATCACTTGTGGTATACAATTTTCAAACTAACCAATACGGACAATTTGACATTTATATTTTTGTCTAAACTCTTCGTTTTATCTATTCGCGTCTTCTTCCTTATCGTTAAGGTATCTAATTATAAAATAATTTATTTTGGACGTTTTTTTATTTATCTGTAGGTGTATTACTCTTCTATCGATATATTTGCTTGAATTTCTACATCATTATTATGGTATCCATTATTCAAACTAATTAATATGTACTACTTTGACATTATATTTTCGTCTAAAACTCTACCACTCACATATTCTCTTCTTTTTCCTTATCGTTAAGATATCTAATTATAAAACAAATTAATTTGGACGATTTATCATTCTTCTGTTGTTCCATTACTCTTTTATCGATATATTTGCTTGATTTTCATCTTGATTAAGGTATCTAATTTGGAAACAAACTAATTTTTCCGATTTTTATTTATATTTTGGTCTAAAACTCTTACATTGATCAATTTGCTTCATTTTTTTCATCACTATTGTACTTAATTTTTAAACTAATTAATATGGTGCATTTATATTTCCGATTCATTTTCTTTATCATTGAGGTATTTAATTTTCGAACCAACTAATTTCGACGATTTTGCATTTATATTCTGGTCCAAAACACTTTCATTAATCTAATTGCTTCATTTTCTTTGTTATTAGGGTATCAAATGTTTAAACTAATTTATTTGGACGCTTTTTAACTTTTATTTCGGTCTAAAACACTTCTATTAGTCTATCTGCTTCATTTTCATCGTACTTATGGTATCTAATCCTCAGAGAAGCCAATTTTTACGATTTTGAATTTATTTTTTGGTTTAAAACTCTTCCATTGATCTATTTGCCCCATTTTTTTAATAACAAAGGTATCTAAATTTCGGAAAAATTTCGGTGGACGATTTGCATTTATATTTTGTTTTAGAATTCTACCATTAGTATGATTCTTTAGTTTTCTTCGTCCTCAAGATACCTCATCATCAAACGAACTGATTTTTACGATTTTGTGTTTTTATTTCTTTCTAAAATTCCTCCAACAATCTGATTGCTTAGTTTTCTTCACCAGTAGGGTTTCTAATTTTCAAACCAATTAATTCTGACGATTTTACGTTTATGTTTTGATCTGAAATTCTTCCGTTGATCTATTTGCTTAATTTTCTTCATCACTTGTGGTATACAATTTTCAAACTAACCAATATGGACAATTTGGCATTTATATTTTGGTCTAAACTCTTCGTTTTATCTATTCGCATCTTCTTCCTTATCGTTAAGGTATCTAATTATAAAATAATTTATTTTGGACGTTTTTTTATTTATCTGTAGGTGTATTACTCTTCTATCGATATATTTGCTTGAATTTCTTCATCATTATTATGGTATCCAACATTCAAACTAATTAATATGTACTACTTTGACATTATATTTTCGTCTAAAACTCTACCACTCATATATTCTCTTCTTTTTCCTTATCGTTAAGATATCTAATTATAAAACAAATTAATTTGGACGATTTATCATTCTTCTGTTGTTCTATTACTCTTTTATCGATATATTTGCTTGATTTTCATCTTGATTAAGGTATCTAATTTCGAAACAAACTAATTTTTCCGATTTTTATTTATATTTTGGTCTAAAACTCTTACATTGATCAATTTGCTTCATTTTTTTTATCACTCTAATATTTAATTTTTAAACTAATTAATATGGTGCATTTATATTTCCGATTCATTTTCTTTATCATTGAGGTATTTAATTTTCGAACCAACTAATTTCGACGATTTTGCATTTATATTCTGGTCCAAAACACTTTCATTAATCTAATTGCTTCATTTTCTTTGTTATTAGGGTATCAAATGTTTAAACTAATTTATTTGGACGCTTTTTAACTTTTATTTCGGTCTAAAACACTTCTATTAGTCTATCTGCTTCATTTTCATCGTACTTATGGTATCTAATCCTCAGAGAAGCCAATTTTTACGATTTTGAATTTATTTTTTGGTTTAAAACTCTTCCATTGATCCATTTGCCCCATTTTTTTAATAACAAAGGTATCTAAATTTCGGACAAATTTCGGTGGACGATTTTGCATTTATATTTTGTTTTAGAATTCTACCATTAGTATGATTCTTTAGTTTTCTTCGTCCTCAAGGTACCTCATCATCAAACAAACTGATTTTTACGATTTTGTGTTTTTATTTCTTTCTAAAATTCCTCCAACAATCTAATTGCTTAGTTTTCTTCACCAGTAGGGTTTCTAATTTTCAAACCAATTAATTCTGACGATTTTACGTTTATGTTTTGATCTGAAACTCTTCCGCTGATCTATTTGCTTAATTTTCTTCATCACTTGTGGTATACAATTTTCAAACTAACCAATATGGACAATTTGGCATTTATATTTTGGTCTAAACTCTTCGTTTTATCTATTCGCATCTTCTTCCTTATCGTTAAGGTATCTAATTATAAAATAATTTATTTTGGACGTTTTTTTATTTATCTGTAGGTGTATTACTCTTCTCTCGATATTTTTGCTTGAATTTCTTCATCATTATTATGGTATCCAACATTCAAACTAATTAATATGTACTACTTTGACATTATATTTTCGTCTAAAACTCTACCACTCATATATTCTCTTCTTTTTCCTTATCGTTAAGATATCTAATTATAAAACAAATTAATTTGGACGATTTATCATTCTTCTGTTGTTCCATTACTCTTTTATCGATATATTTGCTTGATTTTCATCTTGATTAAGGTATCTAATTTCGAAACAAACTAATTTTTCCGATTTTTATTTATATTTTGGTCTAAAACTCTTACATTGATCAATTTGCTTCATTTTTTTCATCACAATTGTATTTAATTTTTAAACTAATTAATATGGTGCATTTATATTTCCGATTCATTTTCTTTATCATTGAGGTATTTAATTTTCGAACCAACTAATTTCGACGATTTTGCATTTACATTCTGGTCCAAAACACTTTCATTAATCTAATTGCTTCATTTTCTTTGTTATTAGGGTATCAAAGGTTTAAACTAATTTATTTGGACGCTTTTTAACTTTTATTTCGGTCTAAAACACTTCTATTAGTCTATCTGCTTCATTTTCATCGTACTTATGGTATCTAATCCTCAGAGAAGCCAATTTTTACGATTTTGAATTTATTTTTTGGTTTAAAACTCTTCAATTGATCTATTTGCCACATTTTTTTAATAACAAAGGTATCTAAATTTCGGTGGACGATTTTGCATTTATATTTTGTTTTAGAATTCTACCATTAGTATGATTCTTTAGTTTTCTTCGTCCTCAAGGTACCTCATCATCAAACAATCTGATTTTTACGATTTTGTGTTTTTATTTCTTTCTAAAATTCCTCCAACAATCTAATTGCTTAGTTTTCTTCACCAGTAGGGTTTCTAATTTTCAAACCAATTAATTCTGACGATTTTACGTTTTTGTTTTGATCTGAAACTCTTCCGTTGATCTATTTGCTTAATTTTCTTCATCACTTGTGGTATACAATTTTCAAACTAACCAATACGGACAATTTGACATTTATATTTTGGTCTAAACTCTTCGTTTTATCTATTCGCGTCTTCTTCCTTATCGTTAAGGTATCTAATTATAAAATAATTTATTTTGGACGTTTTTTTATTTATCTGTTGGTGTATTACTCTTCTATCGATATATTTGCTTGAATTTCTACATCATTATTATGGTATCCATTATTCAAACTAATTAATATGTACTACTTTGACATTATATTTTCGTCTAAAACTCTACCACTCATATATTCTCTTCTTTTTCCTTATCGTTAAGATATCTAATTATAAAACAAATTAATTTGGACGATTTATCATTCTTCTGTTGTTCCATTACTCTTTTATCGATATATTTGCTTGATTTTCATCTTGATTAAGGTATCTAATTTCGAAACAAACTAATTTTTCCGATTTTTATTTATATTTTGGTCTAAAACTCTTACATTGATCAATTTGCTTCATTTTTTTCATCACTATTGTATTTAATTTTTAAACTAATTAATATGGTGCATTTATATTTCCGATTCATTTTCTTTATCATTGAGGTATTTAATTTTCGAACCAACTAATTTCGACGATTTTGCATTTATATTCTGGTCCAAAACACTTTCATTAATCTAATTGCTTCATTTTCTTTGTTATTAGGGTATCAAATGTTTAAACTAATTTATTTGGACGCTTTTTAACTTTTATTTCGGTCTAAAACACTTCTATTAGTCTATCTGCTTCATTTTCATCGTACTTATGGTATCTAATCCTCAGAGAAGCCAATTTTTACGATTTTGAATTTATTTTTTGGTTTGAAACTCTTCCATTGATCTATTTGCCCCATTTTTTTAATAACAAAGGTATCTAAATTTCGGACAAATTTCGGTGGACGATTTTGCATTTATTTTTTGTTTTAGAATTCTACCATTAGTATGATTCTTTAGTTTTCTTCGTCCTCAAGGTACCTCATCATCAAACCATCTGATTTTACGATTTTGTGTTTTTATTTCTTTCTAAAATTCCTCCAACAATCTAATTGCTTAGTTTTCTTCACCAGTAGGGTTTCTAATTTTCAAACCAATTAATTCTGACGATTTTACGTTTATGTTTTGATCTGAAACTCTTCCGTTGATCTATTTGCTTAGTTTTCTTCATCACTTGTGGTATACAATTTTCAAACTAACCAATATGGACAATTTGGCATTTATATTTTGGTCTAAACTCTTCGTTTTATCTTTTCGCATCTTCTTCCTTATCGTTAAGGTATCTAATTATAAAATAATTTATTTTGGACGTTTTTTTATTTATCTGTAGGTGTATTACTCTTCTATCGATATATTTGCTTGAATTTCTACATCATTATTATGGTATCCATTATTCAAACTAATTAATATGTACTACTTTGACATTATATTTTCGTCTAAAACTCTACCACTCATATATTCTCTTCTTTTTCCTTATCGTTAAGATATCTAATTATAAAACAAATTAATTTGGACGATTTATCATTCTTCTGTTGTTCCATTACTCTTTTATCGATATATTTGCTTGATTTTCATCTTGATTAAGGTATCTAATTTCGAAACAAACTAATTTTTCCGATTTTTATTTATATTTTGGTCTAAAACTCTTACATTGATCAATTTGCTTCATTTTTTTCATCACAATTGTATTAAATTTTTAAACTAATTAATATGGTGCATTTATATTTCCGATTCATTTTCTTTATCATTGAGGTATTTAATTTTCGAACCAACTAATTTCGACGATTTTGCATTTACATTCTGGTCCAAAACACTTTCATTAATCTAATTGCTTCATTTTCTTTGTTATTAGGGTATCAAAGGTTTAAACTAATTTATTTGGACGCTTTTTAACTTTTATTTCGGTCTAAAACACTTCTATTAGTCTATCTGCTTCATTTTCATCGTACTTATGGTATCTAATCCTCAGAGAAGCCAATTTTTACGATTTTGAATTTATTTTTTGGTTTAAAACTCTTCAATTGATCTATTTGCCACATTTTTTTAATAACAAAGGTATCTAAATTTCGGTGGACGATTTTGCATTTATATTTTGTTTTAGAATTCTACCATTAGTATGATTCTTTAGTTTTCTTCGTCCTCAAGGTACCTCATCATCAAACAATCTGATTTTTACGATTTTGTGTTTTTATTTCTTTCTAAAATTCCTCCAACAATCTAATTGCTTAGTTTTCTTCACCAGTAGGGTTTCTAATTTTCAAACCAATTAATTCTGACGATTTTACGTTTTTGTTTTGATCTGAAACTCTTCCGTTGATCTATTTGCTTAATTTTCTTCATCACTTGTGGTATACAATTTTCAAACTAACCAATACGGACAATTTGACATTTATATTTTGGTCTAAACTCTTCGTTTTATCTATTCGCGTCTTCTTCCTTATCGTTAAGGTATCTAATTATAAAATAATTTATTTTGGACGTTTTTTTATTTATCTGTAGGTGTATTACTCTTCTATCGATATATTTGCTTGAATTTCTACATCATTATTATGGTATCCATTATTCAAACTAATTAATATGTACTACTTTGACATTATATTTTCGTCTAAAACTCTACCACTCATATATTCTCTTCTTTTTCCTTATCGTTAAGATATCTAATTATAAAACAAATTAATTTGGACGATTTATCATTCTTCTGTTGTTCCATTACTCTTTTATCGATATATTTGCTTGATTTTCATCTTGATTAAGGTATCTAATTTCGAAACAAACTAATTTTTCCGATTTTTATTTATATTTTGGTCTAAAACTCTTACATTGATCAATTTGCTTCATTTTTTTCATGACTATTGTATTTAGTTTTTAAACTAATTAATATGGTGCATTTATATTTCCGATTCATTTTCTTTATCATTGAGGTATTTAATTTTCGAACCAACTAATTTCGACGATTTTGCATTTATATTCTGGTCCAAAACACTTTAATTTATCTAATTGCTTCATTTTCTTTGTTATTAGGGTATCAAATGTTTAAACTAATTTATTTGGACGCTTTTTAACTTTTATTTCGGTCTAAAACACTTCTATTAGTCTATCTGCTTCATTTTCATCGTACTTATGGTATCTAATCCTCAGAGAAGCCAATTTTTACGATTTTGAATTTATTTTTTGGTTTGAAACTCTTCCATTGATCTATTTGCCCCATTTTTTTAATAACAAAGGTATCTAAATTTCGGACAAATTTCGGTGGACGATTTTGCATTTATATTTTGTTTTAGAATTCTACCATTAGTATGATTCTTTAGTTTTCTTCGTCCTCAAGGTACCTCATCATCAAACAATCTGATTTTACGATTTTGTGTTTTTATTTCTTTCTAAAATTCCTCCAACAATCTAATTGCTTAGTTTTCTTCACCAGTAGGGTTTCTAATTTTCAAACCAATTAATTCTGACGATTTTACGTTTATGTTTTGATCTGAAACTCTTCCGTTGATCTATTTGCTTAGTTTTCTTCATCACTTGTGGTATACAATTTTCAAACTAACCAATACGGACAATTTGGCATTTATATTTTGGTCTAAACTCTTCGTTTTATCTATTCGCGTCTTCTTCCTTATCGTTAAGGTATCTAATTATAAAATAATTTATTTTGGACGTTTTTTTATTTATCTGTAGGTGTATTACTCTTCTATCGATATATTTGCTTGAATTTCTACATCATTATTATGGTATCCATTATTCAAACTAATTAATATGTACTACTTTGACATTATATTTTCGTCTAAAACTCTACCACTCATATATTCTCTTCTTTTTCCTTATCGTTAAGATATCTAATTATAAAACAAATTAATTTGGACGATTTATCATTCTTCTGTTGTTCCATTACTCTTTTATCGATATATTTGCTTGATTTTCATCTTGATTAAGGTATCTAATTTCGAAACAAACTAATTTTTCCGATTTTTATTTATATTTTGGTCTAAAACTCTTACATTGATCAATTTGCATCATTTTTTTCATCACTATTGTATTTAGTTTTTAAACTAATTAATATGGTGCATTTATATTTCCGATTCATTTTCTTTATCATTGAGGTATTTAATTTTCGAACCAACTAATTTCGACGATTTTGCATTTATATTCTGGTCCAAAACACTTTAATTTATCTAATTGCTTCATTTTCTTTGTTATTAGGGTATCAAATGTTTAAACTAATTTATTTGGACGCTTTTTAACTTTTATTTCGGTCTAAAACACTTCTATTAGTCTATCTGCTTCATTTTCATCGTACTTATGGTATCTAATCCTCAGAGAAGCCAATTTTTACGATTTTGAATTTATTTTTTGGTTTGAAACTCTTCCATTGATCTATTTGCCCCATTTTTTTAATAACAAAGGTATCTAAATTTCGGACAAATTTCGGTGGACGATTTTGCATTTATATTTTGTTTTAGAATTCTACCATTAGTATGATTCTTTAGTTTTCTTCGTCCTCAAGGTACCTCATCATCAAACAATCTGATTTTACGATTTTGTGTTTTTATTTCTTTCTAAAATTCCTCCAACAATCTAATTGCTTAGTTTTCTTCACCAGTAGGGTTTCTAATTTTCAAACCAATTAATTCTGACGATTTTACGTTTATGTTTTGATCTGAAACTCTTCCGTTGATCTATTTGCTTAGTTTTCTTCATCACTTGTGGTATACAATTTTCAAACTAACCAATACGGACAATTTGGCATTTATATTTTGGTCTAAACTCTTCGTTTTATCTATTCGCGTCTTCTTCCTTATCGTTAAGGTATCTAATTATAAAATAATTTATTTTGGACGTTTTTTTATTTATCTGTAGGTGTATTACTCTTCTATCGATATATTTGCTTGAATTTCTACATCATTATTATGGTATCCATTATTCAAACTAATTAATATGTACTACTTTGACATTATATTTTCGTCTAAAACTCTACCACTCATATATTCTCTTCTTTTTCCTTATCGTTAAGATATCTAATTATAAAACAAATTAATTTGGACGATTTATCATTCTTCTGTTGTTCCATTACTCTTTTATCGATATATTTGCTTGATTTTCATCTTGATTAAGGTATCTAATTTCGAAACAAACTAATTTTTCCGATTTTTATTTATATTTTGGTCTAAAACTCTTACATTGATCAATTTGCTTCATTTTTTTCATCACTATTGTATTTAGTTTTTAAACTAATTAATATGGTGCATTTATATTTCCGATTCATTTTCTTTATCATTGAGGTATTTAATTTTCGAACCAACTAATTTCGACGATTTTGCATTTATATTCTGGTCCAAAACACTTTAATTTATCTAATTGCCTCATTTTCTTTGTTATTAGGGTATCAAATGTTTAAATTAATTTATTTGGACGCTTTTTAACTTTTATTTCGGTCTAAAACACTTCTATTATTCTATCTACATCATTTTCATCGTACTTATGGTATCTAATCCTCAGAGAAGCCAATTTTTACGATTTTGAATTTATTTTTTGGTTTGAAACTCTTCCATTGATCTGTTTGCCCCATTTTTTTTAATAACAAAGGTATCTAAATTTCGGACAAATTTCGGTGGACGATTTTGCATTTATTTTTTGTTTTAGAATTCTACCATTAGTATGATTCTTTAGTTTTCTTCGTCCTCAAGGTACCTCATCATCAAACAATCTGATTTTTACGATTTTGTGTTTTTATTTCTTTCTAAAATTCCTCCAACAATCTAATTGCTTAGTTTTCTTCACCAGTAGGGTTTCTAATTTTCAAACCAATTAATTCTGACGATTTTACGTTTATGTTTTGATCTGAAACTCTTCCGTTGATCTATTTGCTTAATTTTCTTCATCACTTGTGGTATACAATTTTCAAACTAACCAATACGGACAATTTGACATTTATATTTTGGTCTAAACTCTTCGTTTTATCTATTCGCGTCTTCTTCCTTATCGTTAAGGTATCTAATTATAAAATAATTTATTTTGGACGTTTTTTTATTTATCTGTAGGTGTATTACTCTTCTATCGATATATTTGCTTGAATTTCTACATCATTATTATGGTATCCATTATTCAAACTAATTAATATGTACTACTTTGACATTATATTTTCGTCTAAAACTCTACCACTCACATATTCTCTTCTTTTTCCTTATCGTTAAGATATCTAATTATAAAACAAATTAATTTGGACGATTTATCATTCTTCTGTTGTTCCATTACTCTTTTATCGATATATTTGCTTGATTTTCATCTTGATTAAGGTATCTAATTTTGAAACAAACTAATTTTTCCGATTTTTATTTATATTTTGGTCTAAAACTCTTACATTGATCAATTTGCTTCATTTTTTTCATCACTATTGTATTTAATTTTTAAACTAATTAATATGGTGCATTTATATTTCCGATTCATTTTCTTTATCATTGAGGTATTTAATTTTCGAACCAACTAATTTCGACGATTTTGCATTTATATTCTGGTCCAAAACACTTTCATTAATCTAATTGCTTCATTTTCTTTGTTATTAGGGTATCAATGTTTAAATTAATTTATTTGGACGCTTTTTAACTTTTATTTCGGTCTAAAACACTTCTATTATTCTATCTACATCATTTTCATCGTACTTATGGTATCTAATCCTCAAAGAAGCCAATTTTTACGATTTTGAATTTATTTTTTGGTTTGAAACTCTTCCATTGATCTGTTTGCCCCATTTTTTTTTAATAACAAAGGTATCTAAATTTCGGACAAATTTCGGTGGACGATTTTGCATTTGTTTTTTGTTTTAGAATTCTACCATCAGTATGATTCTTTAGTTTTCTTCGTCCTCAAGGTACCTCATCATCAAACAATCTGATTTTTACGATTTTGTGTTTTTATTTCTTTCTAAAATTCCTCCAACAATCTAATTGCTTAGTTTTCTTCACCAGTAGGGTTTCTAATTTTCAAACCAATTAATTCTGACGATTTTACGTTTATGTTTTGATCTGAAACTCTTCCGTTGATCTATTTGCTTAATTTTCTTCATCACTGTGGTATACAATTTTCAAACTAACCAATACGGACAATTTGGCATTTATATTTTGGTCTAAACTCTTCGTTTTATCTATTCGCGTCTTCTTCCTTATCGTTAAGGTATCTAATTATAAAATAATTTATTTTGGACGTTTTTTTATTTATCTGTAGGTGTATTACTCTTCTATCGATATATTTGCTTGAATTTCTACATCATTATTATGGTATCCATTATTCAAACTAATTAATATGTACTACTTTGACATTATATTTTCGTCT
The DNA here is from genome assembly GCA_963930655.1 of Myrica gale. Taxonomy (NCBI): domain Eukaryota; kingdom Viridiplantae; phylum Streptophyta; class Magnoliopsida; order Fagales; family Myricaceae; genus Myrica; species Myrica gale. The sequence continues at coordinate 14,691,575 of OZ005614.1, forward strand.
AAAACTCTACCACTCATATATTCTCTTCTTTTTCCTTATCGTTAAGATATCTAATTATAAAACAAATTAATTTGGACGATTTATCATTCTTCTGTTGTTCCATTACTCTTTTATCGATATATTTGCTTGATTTTCATCTTGATTAAGGTATCTAATTTCGAAACAAACTAATTTTTCCGATTTTTATTTATATTTTGGTCTAAAACTCTTACATTGATCAATTTGCTTCATTTTTTTCATCACTATTGTATTTAGTTTTTAAACTAATTAATATGGTGCATTTATATTTCCGATTCATTTTCTTTATCATTGAGGTATTTAATTTTCGAACCAACTAATTTCGACGATTTTGCATTTATATTCTGGTCCAAAACACTTTAATTTATCTAATTGCCTCATTTTCTTTGTTATTAGGGTATCAAATGTTTAAATTAATTTATTTGGACGCTTTTTAACTTTTATTTCGGTCTAAAACACTTCTATTATTCTATCTACATCATTTTCATCGTACTTATGGTATCTAATCCTCAGAGAAGCCAATTTTTACGATTTTGAATTTATTTTTTGGTTTGAAACTCTTCCATTGATCTGTTTGCCCCATTTTTTTTAATAACAAAGGTATCTAAATTTCGGACAAATTTCGGTGGACGATTTTGCATTTATTTTTTGTTTTAGAATTCTACCATTAGTATGATTCTTTAGTTTTCTTCGTCCTCAAGGTACCTCATCATCAAACAATCTGATTTTTACGATTTTGTGTTTTTATTTCTTTCTAAAATTCCTCCAACAATCTAATTGCTTAGTTTTCTTCACCAGTAGGGTTTCTAATTTTCAAACCAATTAATTCTGACGATTTTACGTTTATGTTTTGATCTGAAACTCTTCCGTTGATCTATTTGCTTAGTTTTCTTCATCACTTGTGGTATACAATTTTCAAACTAACCAATACGGACAATTTGGCATTTATATTTTGGTCTAAACTCTTCGTTTTATCTATTCGCGTCTTCTTCCTTATCGTTAAGGTATCTAATTATAAAATAATTTATTTTGGACGTTTTTTTATTTATCTGTAGGTGTATTACTCTTCTATCGATATATTTGCTTGAATTTCTACATCATTATTATGGTATCCATTATTCAAACTAATTAATATGTACTACTTTGACATTATATTTTCGTCTAAAACTCTACCACTCATATATTCTCTTCTTTTTCCTTATCGTTAAGATATCTAATTATAAAACAAATTAATTTGGACGATTTATCATTCTTCTGTTGTTCCATTACTCTTTTATCGATATATTTGCTTGATTTTCATCTTGATTAAGGTATCTAATTTCGAAACAAACTAATTTTTCCGATTTTTATTTATATTTTGGTCTAAAACTCTTACATTGATCAATTTGCTTCATTTTTTTCATCACTATTGTATTTAGTTTTTAAACTAATTAATATGGTGCATTTATATTTCCGATTCATTTTCTTTATCATTGAGGTATTTAATTTTCGAACCAACTAATTTCGACGATTTTGCATTTATATTCTGGTCCAAAACACTTTAATTTATCTAATTGCCTCATTTTCTTTGTTATTAGGGTATCAAATGTTTAAATTAATTTATTTGGACGCTTTTTAACTTTTATTTCGGTCTAAAACACTTCTATTATTCTATCTACATCATTTTCATCGTACTTATGGTATCTAATCCTCAGAGAAGCCAATTTTTACGATTTTGAATTTATTTTTTGGTTTGAAACTCTTCCATTGATCTGTTTGCCCCATTTTTTTTAATAACAAAGGTATCTAAATTTCGGACAAATTTCGGTGGACGATTTTGCATTTATTTTTTGTTTTAGAATTCTACCATTAGTATGATTCTTTAGTTTTCTTCGTCCTCAAGGTACCTCATCATCAAACAATCTGATTTTTACGATTTTGTGTTTTTATTTCTTTCTAAAATTCCTCCAACAATCTAATTGCTTAGTTTTCTTCACCAGTAGGGTTTCTAATTTTCAAACCAATTAATTCTGACGATTTTACGTTTATGTTTTGATCTGAAACTCTTCCGTTGATCTATTTGCTTAATTTTCTTCATCACTTGTGGTATACAATTTTCAAACTAACCAATACGGACAATTTGACATTTATATTTTGGTCTAAACTCTTCGTTTTATCTATTCGCGTCTTCTTCCTTATCGTTAAGGTATCTAATTATAAAATAATTTATTTTGGACGTTTTTTTATTTATCTGTAGGTGTATTACTCTTCTATCGATATATTTGCTTGAATTTCTACATCATTATTATGGTATCCATTATTCAAACTAATTAATATGTACTACTTTGACATTATATTTTCGTCTAAAACTCTACCACTCACATATTCTCTTCTTTTTCCTTATCGTTAAGATATCTAATTATAAAACAAATTAATTTGGACGATTTATCATTCTTCTGTTGTTCCATTACTCTTTTATCGATATATTTGCTTGATTTTCATCTTGATTAAGGTATCTAATTTTGAAACAAACTAATTTTTCCGATTTTTATTTATATTTTGGTCTAAAACTCTTACATTGATCAATTTGCTTCATTTTTTTCATCACTATTGTATTTAATTTTTAAACTAATTAATATGGTGCATTTATATTTCCGATTCATTTTCTTTATCATTGAGGTATTTAATTTTCGAACCAACTAATTTCGACGATTTTGCATTTATATTCTGGTCCAAAACACTTTCATTAATCTAATTGCTTCATTTTCTTTGTTATTAGGGTATCAATGTTTAAATTAATTTATTTGGACGCTTTTTAACTTTTATTTCGGTCTAAAACACTTCTATTATTCTATCTACATCATTTTCATCGTACTTATGGTATCTAATCCTCAAAGAAGCCAATTTTTACGATTTTGAATTTATTTTTTGGTTTGAAACTCTTCCATTGATCTGTTTGCCCCATTTTTTTTTAATAACAAAGGTATCTAAATTTCGGACAAATTTCGGTGGACGATTTTGCATTTGTTTTTTGTTTTAGAATTCTACCATCAGTATGATTCTTTAGTTTTCTTCGTCCTCAAGGTACCTCATCATCAAACAATCTGATTTTTACGATTTTGTGTTTTTATTTCTTTCTAAAATTCCTCCAACAATCTAATTGCTTAGTTTTCTTCACCAGTAGGGTTTCTAATTTTCAAACCAATTAATTCTGACGATTTTACGTTTATGTTTTGATCTGAAACTCTTCCGTTGATCTATTTGCTTAATTTTCTTCATCACTGTGGTATACAATTTTCAAACTAACCAATACGGACAATTTGGCATTTATATTTTGGTCTAAACTCTTCGTTTTATCTATTCGCGTCTTCTTCCTTATCGTTAAGGTATCTAATTATAAAATAATTTATTTTGGACGTTTTTTTATTTATCTGTAGGTGTATTACTCTTCTATCGATATATTTGCTTGAATTTCTACATCATTATTATGGTATCCATTATTCAAACTAATTAATATGTACTACTTTGACATTATATTTTCGTCTAAAACTCTACCACTCATATATTCTCTTCTTTTTCCTTATCGTTAAGATATCTAATTATAAAACAAATTAATTTGGACGATTTATCATTCTTCTGTTGTTCCATTACTCTTTTATCGATATATTTGCTTGATTTTCATCTTGATTAAGGTATCTAATTTCGAAACAAACTAATTTTTCCGATTTTTATTTATATTTTGGTCTAAAACTCTTACATTGATCAATTTGCTTCATTTTTTTCATCACTATTGTATTTAGTTTTTAAACTAATTAATATGGTGCATTTATATTTCCGATTCATTTTCTTTATCATTGAGGTATTTAATTTTCGAACCAACTAATTTCGACGATTTTGCATTTATATTCTGGTCCAAAACACTTTAATTTATCTAATTGCCTCATTTTCTTTGTTATTAGGGTATCAAATGTTTAAATTAATTTATTTGGACGCTTTTTAACTTTTATTTCGGTCTAAAACACTTCTATTATTCTATCTACATCATTTTCATCGTACTTATGGTATCTAATCCTCAGAGAAGCCAATTTTTACGATTTTGAATTTATTTTTTGGTTTGAAACTCTTCCATTGATCTGTTTGCCCCATTTTTTTTAATAACAAAGGTATCTAAATTTCGGACAAATTTCGGTGGACGATTTTGCATTTATTTTTTGTTTTAGAATTCTACCATTAGTATGATTCTTTAGTTTTCTTCGTCCTCAAGGTACCTCATCATCAAACAATCTGATTTTTACGATTTTGTGTTTTTATTTCTTTCTAAAATTCCTCCAACAATCTAATTGCTTAGTTTTCTTCACCAGTAGGGTTTCTAATTTTCAAACCAATTAATTCTGACGATTTTACGTTTATGTTTTGATCTGAAACTCTTCCGTTGATCTATTTGCTTAATTTTCTTCATCACTTGTGGTATACAATTTTCAAACTAACCAATACGGACAATTTGACATTTATATTTTGGTCTAAACTCTTCGTTTTATCTATTCGCGTCTTCTTCCTTATCGTTAAGGTATCTAATTATAAAATAATTTATTTTGGACGTTTTTTTATTTATCTGTAGGTGTATTACTCTTCTATCGATATATTTGCTTGAATTTCTACATCATTATTATGGTATCCATTATTCAAACTAATTAATATGTACTACTTTGACATTATATTTTCGTCTAAAACTCTACCACTCACATATTCTCTTCTTTTTCCTTATCGTTAAGATATCTAATTATAAAACAAATTAATTTGGACGATTTATCATTCTTCTGTTGTTCCATTACTCTTTTATCGATATATTTGCTTGATTTTCATCTTGATTAAGGTATCTAATTTTGAAACAAACTAATTTTTCCGATTTTTATTTATATTTTGGTCTAAAACTCTTACATTGATCAATTTGCTTCATTTTTTTCATCACTATTGTATTTAATTTTTAAACTAATTAATATGGTGCATTTATATTTCCGATTCATTTTCTTTATCATTGAGGTATTTAATTTTCGAACCAACTAATTTCGACGATTTTGCATTTATATTCTGGTCCAAAACACTTTCATTAATCTAATTGCTTCATTTTCTTTGTTATTAGGGTATCAATGTTTAAATTAATTTATTTGGACGCTTTTTAACTTTTATTTCGGTCTAAAACACTTCTATTATTCTATCTACATCATTTTCATCGTACTTATGGTATCTAATCCTCAAAGAAGCCAATTTTTACGATTTTGAATTTATTTTTTGGTTTGAAACTCTTCCATTGATCTGTTTGCCCCATTTTTTTTTAATAACAAAGGTATCTAAATTTCGGACAAATTTCGGTGGACGATTTTGCATTTATTTTTTGTTTTAGAATTCTACCATCAGTATGATTCTTTAGTTTTCTTCGTCCTCAAGGTACCTCATCATCAAACAATCTGATTTTTACGATTTTGTGTTTTTATTTCTTTCTAAAATTCCTCCAACAATCTAATTGCTTAGTTTTCTTCACCAGTAGGGTTTCTAATTTTCAAACCAATTAATTCTGACGATTTTACGTTTATGTTTTGATCTGAAACTCTTCCGTTGATCTATTTGCTTAATTTTCTTCATCACTGTGGTATACAATTTTCAAACTAACCAATACGGACAATTTGGCATTTATATTTTGGTCTAAACTCTTCGTTTTATCTATTCGCGTCTTCTTCCTTATCGTTAAGGTATCTAATTATAAAATAATTTATTTTGGACGTTTTTTTATTTATCTGTAGGTGTATTACTCTTCTATCGATATATTTGCTTGAATTTCTACATCATTATTATGGTATCCATTATTCAAACTAATTAATATGTACTACTTTGACATTATATTTTCGTCTAAAACTCTACCACTCATATATTCTCTTCTTTTTCCTTATCGTTAAGATATCTAATTATAAAACAAATTAATTTGGACGATTTATCATTCTTCTGTTGTTCCATTACTCTTTTATCGATATATTTGCTTGATTTTCATCTTGATTAAGGTATCTAATTTTGAAACAAACTATTTTTTCCGATTTTTATTTATATTTTCGTCTAAAACTCTTACATTGATCAATTTGCTTCATTTTTTTCATCACTATTGTATTTAATTTTTAAACTAATTAATATGGTGCATTTATATTTCCGATTCATTTTCTTTATCATTGAGGTATTTAATTTTCGAACCAACTAATTTCGACGATTTTGCATTTATATTCTGGTCCAAAACACTTTCATTAATCTAATTGCTTCATTTTCTTTGTTATTAGGGTATCAATGTTTAAACTAATTTATTTGGACGCTTTTTAACTTTTATTTCGGTCTAAAACACTTCTATTATTCTATCTACATCATTTTCATCGTACTTATGGTATCTAATCCTCAGAGAAGCCAATTTTTACGATTTTGAATTTATTTTTTGGTTTGAAACTCTTCCATTGATCTGTTTGCCCCATTTTTTTAATAACAAAGGTATCTAAATTTCGGACAAATTTCGGTGGACGATTTTGCATTTATTTTTTGTTTTAGAATTCTACCATCAGTATGATTCTTTAGTTTTCTTCGTCCTCAAGGTACCTCATCATCAAACAATCTGATTTTTACGATTTTGTGTTTTTATTTCTTTCTAAAATTCCTCCAACAATCTAATTGCTTAGTTTTCTTCACCAGTAGGGTTTCTAATTTTCAAACCAATTAATTCTGACGATTTTACGTTTATGTTTTGATCTGAAACTCTTCCGTTGATCTATTTGCTTAATTTTCTTCATCACTGTGGTATACAATTTTCAAACTAACCAATACGGACAATTTGGCATTTATATTTTGGTCTAAACTCTTCGTTTTATCTATTCGCGTCTTCTTCCTTATCGTTAAGGTATCTAATTATAAAATAATTTATTTTGGACGTTTTTTTATTTATCTGTAGGTGTATTACTCTCCTATCGATATATTTGCTTGAATTTCTACATCATTATTATGGTATCCATTATTCAAACTAATTAATATGTACTACTTTGACATTATATTTTCGTCTAAAACTCTACCACTCATATATTCTCTTCTTTTTCCTTATCGTTAAGATATCTAATTATAAAACAAATTAATTTGGACGATTTATCATTCTTCTGTTGTTCCATTACTCTTTTATCGATATATTTGCTTGATTTTCATCTTGATTAAGGTATCTAATTTTGAAACAATCTAATTTTTCCGATTTTTATTTATATTTTGGTCTAAAACTCTTACATTGATCAATTTGCTTCATTTTTTTCATCACTATTGTATTTAATTTTTAAACTAATTAATATGGTGCATTTATATTTCCGATTCATTTTCTTTATCATTGAGGTATTTAATTTTCGAACCAACTAATTTCGACGATTTTGCATTTATATTCTGGTCCAAAACACTTTCATTAATCTAATTGCTTCATTTTCTTTGTTATTAGGGTATCAATGTTTAAACTAATTTATTTGGACGCTTTTTAACTTTTATTTCGGTCTAAAACACTTCTATTATTCTATCTACATCATTTTCATCGTACTTATGGTATCTAATCCTCAGAGAAGCCAATTTTTACGATTTTGAATTTATTTTTTGGTTTGAAACTCTTCCATTGATCTGTTTGCCCCATTTTTTTAATAACAAAGGTATCTAAATTTCGGACAAATTTCGGTGGACGATTTTGCATTTATTTTTTGTTTTAGAATTCTACCATCAGTATGATTCTTTAGTTTTCTTCGTCCTCAAGGTACCTCATCATCAAACAATCTGATTTTTACGATTTTGTGTTTTTATTTCTTTCTAAAATTCCTCCAACAATCTAATTGCTTAGTTTTCTTCACCAGTAGGGTTTCTAATTTTCAAACCAATTAATTCTGACGATTTTACGTTTATGTTTTGATCTGAAACTCTTCCGTTGATCTATTTGCTTAATTTTCTTCATCACTGTGGTATACAATTTTCAAACTAACCAATACGGACAATTTGGCATTTATATTTTGGTCTAAACTCTTCGTTTTATCTATTCGCGTCTTCTTCCTTATCGTTAAGGTATCTAATTATAAAATAATTTATTTTGGACGTTTTTTTATTTATCTGTAGGTGTATTACTCTTCTATCGATATATTTGCTTGAATTTCTACATCATTATTATGGTATCCATTATTCAAACTAATTAATATGTACTACTTTGACATTATATTTTCGTCTAAAACTCTACCACTCATATATTCTCTTCTTTTTCCTTATCGTTAAGATATCTAATTATAAAACAAATTAATTTGGACGATTTATCATTCTTCTGTTGTTCCATTACTCTTTTATCGATATATTTGCTTGATTTTCATCTTGATTAAGGTATCTAATTTTGAAACAAACTAATTTTTCCGATTTTTATTTATATTTTGGTCTAAAACTCTTACATTGATCAATTTGCTTCATTTTTTTCATCACTATTGTATTTAATTTTTAAACTAATTAATATGGTGCATTTATATTTCCGATTCATTTTCTTTATCATTGAGGTATTTAATTTTCGAACCAACTAATTTCGACGATTTTGCATTTATATTCTGGTCCAAAACACTTTCATTAATCTAATTGCTTCATTTTCTTTGTTATTAGGGTATCAATGTTTAAACTAATTTATTTGGACGCTTTTTAACTTTTATTTCGGTCTAAAACACTTCTATTATTCTATCTACATCATTTTCATCGTACTTATGGTATCTAATCCTCAGAGAAGCCAATTTTTACGATTTTGAATTTATTTTTTGGTTTGAAACTCTTCCATTGATCTGTTTGCCCCATTTTTTTAATAACAAAGGTATCTAAATTTCGGACAAATTTCGGTGGACGATTTTGCATTTATTTTTTGTTTTAGAATTCTACCATCAGTATGATTCTTTAGTTTTCTTCGTCCTCAAGGTACCTCATCATCAAACAATCTGATTTTTACGATTTTGTGTTTTTATTTCTTTCTAAAATTCCTCCAACAATCTAATTGCTTAGTTTTCTTCACCAGTAGGGTTTCTAATTTTCAAACCAATTAATTCTGACGATTTTACGTTTATGTTTTGATCTGAAACTCTTCCGTTGATCTATTTGCTTAATTTTCTTCATCACTGTGGTATACAATTTTCAAACTAACCAATACGGACAATTTGGCATTTATATTTTGGTCTAAACTCTTCGTTTTATCTATTCGCGTCTTCTTCTTTATCGTTAAGGTATCTAATTATAAAATAATTTATTTTGGACGTTTTTTTATTTATCTGTAGGTGTATTACTCTTCTATCGATATATTTGCTTGAATTTCTACATCATTATTATGGTATCCATTATTCAAACTAATTAATATGTACTACTTTGACATTATATTTTCGTCTAAAACTCTACCACTCATATATTCTCTTCTTTTTCCTTATCGTTAAGATATCTAATTATAAAACAAATTAATTTGGACGATTTATCATTCTTCTGTTGTTCCATTACTCTTTTATCGATATATTTGCTTGATTTTCATCTTGATTAAGGTATCTAATTTTGAAACAAACTATTTTTTCCGATTTTTATTTATATTTTCGTCTAAAACTCTTACATTGATCAATTTGCTTCATTTTTTTCATCACTATTGTATTTAATTTTTAAACTAATTAATATGGTGCATTTATATTTCCGATTCATTTTCTTTATCATTGAGGTATTTAATTTTCGAACCAACTAATTTCGACGATTTTGCATTTATATTCTGGTCCAAAACACTTTCATTAATCTAATTGCTTCATTTTCTTTGTTATTAGGGTATCAATGTTTAAACTAATTTATTTGGACGCTTTTTAACTTTTATTTCGGTCTAAAACACTTCTATTATTCTATCTACATCATTTTCATCGTACTTATGGTATCTAATCCTCAGAGAAGCCAATTTTTACGATTTTGAATTTATTTTTTGGTTTGAAACTCTTCCATTGATCTGTTTGCCCCATTTTTTTAATAACAAAGGTATCTAAATTTCGGACAAATTTCGGTGGACGATTTTGCATTTATTTTTTGTTTTAGAATTCTACCATCAGTATGATTCTTTAGTTTTCTTCGTCCTCAAGGTACCTCATCATCAAACAATCTGATTTTTACGATTTTGTGTTTTTATTTCTTTCTAAAATTCCTCCAACAATCTAATTGCTTAGTTTTCTTCACCAGTAGGGTTTCTAATTTTCAAACCAATTAATTCTGACGATTTTACGTTTATGTTTTGATCTGAAACTCTTCCGTTGATCTATTTGCTTAATTTTCTTCATCACTGTGGTATACAATTTTCAAACTAACCAATACGGACAATTTGGCATTTATATTTTGGTCTAAACTCTTCGTTTTATCTATTCGCGTCTTCTTCCTTATCGTTAAGGTATCTAATTATAAAATAATTTATTTTGGACGTTTTTTTATTTATCTGTAGGTGTATTACTCTCCTATCGATATATTTGCTTGAATTTCTACATCATTATTATGGTATCCATTATTCAAACTAATTAATATGTACTACTTTGACATTATATTTTCGTCTAAAACTCTACCACTCATATATTCTCTTCTTTTTCCTTATCGTTAAGATATCTAATTATAAAACAAATTAATTTGGACGATTTATCATTCTTCTGTTGTTCCATTACTCTTTTATCGATATATTTGCTTGATTTTCATCTTGATTAAGGTATCTAATTTTGAAACAATCTAATTTTTCCGATTTTTATTTATATTTTGGTCTAAAACTCTTACATTGATCAATTTGCTTCATTTTTTTCATCACTATTGTATTTAATTTTTAAACTAATTAATATGGTGCATTTATATTTCCGATTCATTTTCTTTATCATTGAGGTATTTAATTTTCGAACCAACTAATTTCGACGATTTTGCATTTATATTCTGGTCCAAAACACTTTCATTAATCTAATTGCTTCATTTTCTTTGTTATTAGGGTATCAATGTTTAAACTAATTTATTTGGACGCTTTTTAACTTTTATTTCGGTCTAAAACACTTCTATTATTCTATCTACATCATTTTCATCGTACTTATGGTATCTAATCCTCAGAGAAGCCAATTTTTACGATTTTGAATTTATTTTTTGGTTTGAAACTCTTCCATTGATCTGTTTGCCCCATTTTTTTAATAACAAAGGTATCTAAATTTCGGACAAATTTCGGTGGACGATTTTGCATTTATTTTTTGTTTTAGAATTCTACCATCAGTATGATTCTTTAGTTTTCTTCGTCCTCAAGGTACCTCATCATCAAACAATCTGATTTTTACGATTTTGTGTTTTTATTTCTTTCTAAAATTCCTCCAACAATCTAATTGCTTAGTTTTCTTCACCAGTAGGGTTTCTAATTTTCAAACCAATTAATTCTGACGATTTTACGTTTATGTTTTGATCTGAAACTCTTCCGTTGATCTATTTGCTTAATTTTCTTCATCACTGTGGTATACAATTTTCAAACTAACCAATACGGACAATTTGGCATTTATATTTTGGTCTAAACTCTTCGTTTTATCTATTCGCGTCTTCTTCCTTATCGTTAAGGTATCTAATTATAAAATAATTTATTTTGGACGTTTTTTTATTTATCTGTAGGTGTATTACTCTTCTATCGATATATTTGCTTGAATTTCTACATCATTATTATGGTATCCATTATTCAAACTAATTAATATGTACTACTTTGACATTATATTTTCGTCTAAAACTCTACCACTCATATATTCTCTTCTTTTTCCTTATCGTTAAGATATCTAATTATAAAACAAATTAATTTGGACGATTTATCATTCTTCTGTTGTTCCATTACTCTTTTATCGATATATTTGCTTGATTTTCATCTTGATTAAGGTATCTAATTTTGAAACAAACTAATTTTTCCGATTTTTATTTATATTTTGGTCTAAAACTCTTACATTGATCAATTTGCTTCATTTTTTTCATCACTATTGTATTTAATTTTTAAACTAATTAATATGGTGCATTTATATTTCCGATTCATTTTCTTTATCATTGAGGTATTTAATTTTCGAACCAACTAATTTCGACGATTTTGCATTTATATTCTGGTCCAAAACACTTTCATTAATCTAATTGCTTCATTTTCTTTGTTATTAGGGTATCAATGTTTAAACTAATTTATTTGGACGCTTTTTAACTTTTATTTCGGTCTAAAACACTTCTATTATTCTATCTACATCATTTTCATCGTACTTATGGTATCTAATCCTCAGAGAAGCCAATTTTTACGATTTTGAATTTATTTTTTGGTTTGAAACTCTTCCATTGATCTGTTTGCCCCATTTTTTTAATAACAAAGGTATCTAAATTTCGGACAAATTTCGGTGGACGATTTTGCATTTATTTTTTGTTTTAGAATTCTACCATCAGTATGATTCTTTAGTTTTCTTCGTCCTCAAGGTACCTCATCATCAAACAATCTGATTTTTACGATTTTGTGTTTTTATTTCTTTCTAAAATTCCTCCAACAATCTAATTGCTTAGTTTTCTTCACCAGTAGGGTTTCTAATTTTCAAACCAATTAATTCTGACGATTTTACGTTTATGTTTTGATCTGAAACTCTTCCGTTGATCTATTTGCTTAATTTTCTTCATCACTGTGGTATACAATTTTCAAACTAACCAATACGGACAATTTGGCATTTATATTTTGGTCTAAACTCTTCGTTTTATCTATTCGCGTCTTCTTCCTTATCGTTAAGGTATCTAATTATAAAATAATTTATTTTGGACGTTTTTTTATTTATCTGTAGGTGTATTACTCTTCTATCGATATATTTGCTTGAATTTCTACATCATTATTATGGTATCCATTATTCAAACTAATTAATATGTACTACTTTGACATTATATTTTCGTCTAAAACTCTACCACTCATATATTCTCTTCTTTTTCCTTATCGTTAAGATATCTAATTATAAAACAAATTAATTTGGACGATTTATCATTCTTCTGTTGTTCCATTACTCTTTTATCGATATATTTGCTTGATTTTCATCTTGATTAAGGTATCTAATTTTGAAACAAACTAATTTTTCCGATTTTTATTTATATTTTGGTCTAAAACTCTTACATTGATCAATTTGCTTCATTTTTTTCATCACTATTGTATTTAATTTTTAAACTAATTAATATGGTGCATTTATATTTCCGATTCATTTTCTTTATCATTGAGGTATTTAATTTTCGAACCAACTAATTTCGACGATTTTGCATTTATATTCTGGTCCAAAACACTTTCATTAATCTAATTGCTTCATTTTCTTTGTTATTAGGGTATCAATGTTTAAACTAATTTATTTGGACGCTTTTTAACTTTTATTTCGGTCTAAAACACTTCTATTATTCTATCTACATCATTTTCATCGTACTTATGGTATCTAATCCTCAGAGAAGCCAATTTTTACGATTTTGAATTTATTTTTTGGTTTGAAACTCTTCCATTGATCTGTTTGCCCCATTTTTTTAATAACAAAGGTATCTAAATTTCGGACAAATTTCGGTGGACGATTTTGCATTTATTTTTTGTTTTAGAATTCTACCATCAGTATGATTCTTTAGTTTTCTTCGTCCTCAAGGTACCTCATCATCAAACAATCTGATTTTTACGATTTTGTGTTTTTATTTCTTTCTAAAATTCCTCCAACAATCTAATTGCTTAGTTTTCTTCACCAGTAGGGTTTCTAATTTTCAAACCAATTAATTCTGACGATTTTACGTTTATGTTTTGATCTGAAACTCTTCCGTTGATCTATTTGCTTAATTTTCTTCATCACTGTGGTATACAATTTTCAAACTAACCAATACGGACAATTTGGCATTTATATTTTGGTCTAAACTCTTCGTTTTATCTATTCGCGTCTTCTTCTTTATCGTTAAGGTATCTAATTATAAAATAATTTATTTTGGACGTTTTTTTATTTATCTGTAGGTGTATTACTCTTCTATCGATATATTTGCTTGAATTTCTACATCATTATTATGGTATCCATTATTCAAACTAATTAATATGTACTACTTTGACATTATATTTTCGTCTAAAACTCTACCACTCATATATTCTCTTCTTTTTCCTTATCGTTAAGATATCTAATTATAAAACAAATTAATTTGGACGATTTATCATTCTTCTGTTGTTCCATTACTCTTTTATCGATATATTTGCTTGATTTTCATCTTGATTAAGGTATCTAATTTTGAAACAATCTAATTTTTTCGATTTTTATTTATATTTTGGTCTAAAACTCTTACATTGATCAATTTGCTTCATTTTTTTCATCACTATTGTATTTAATTTTTAAACTAATTAATATGGTGCATTTATATTTCCGATTCATTTTCTTTATCATTGAGGTATTTAATTTTCGAACCAACTAATTTCGACGATTTTGCATTTATATTCTGGTCCAAAACACTTTCATTAATCTAATTGCTTCATTTTCTTTGTTATTAGGGTATCAATGTTTAAACTAATTTATTTGGACGCTTTTTAACTTTTATTTCGGTCTAAAACACTTCTATTATTCTATCTACATCATTTTCATCGTACTTATGGTATCTAATCCTCAGAGAAGCCAATTTTTACGATTTTGAATTTATTTTTTGGTTTGAAACTCTTCCATTGATCTGTTTGCCCCATTTTTTTAATAACAAAGGTATCTAAATTTCGGACAAATTTCGGTGGACGATTTTGCATTTATTTTTTGTTTTAGAATTCTACCATCAGTATGATTCTTTAGTTTTCTTCGTCCTCAAGGTACCTCATCATCAAACAATCTGATTTTTACGATTTTGTGTTTTTATTTCTTTCTAAAATTCCTCCAACAATCTAATTGCTTAGTTTTCTTCACCAGTAGGGTTTCTAATTTTCAAACCAATTAATTCTGACGATTTTACGTTTATGTTTTGATCTGAAACTCTTCCGTTGATCTATTTGCTTAATTTTCTTCATCACTGTGGTATACAATTTTCAAACTAACCAATACGGACAATTTGGCATTTATATTTTGGTCTAAACTCTTCGTTTTATCTATTCGCGTCTTCTTCCTTATCGTTAAGGTATCTAATTATAAAATAATTTATTTTGGACGTTTTTTTATTTATCTGTAGGTGTATTACTCTTCTATCGATATATTTGCTTGAATTTCTACATCATTATTATGGTATCCATTATTCAAACTAATTAATATGTACTACTTTGACATTATATTTTCGTCTAAAACTCTACCACTCATATATTCTCTTCTTTTTCCTTATCATTAAGATATCTAATTATAAAACAAATTAATTTGGACGATTTATCATTCTTCTGTTGTTCCATTACTCTTTTATCGATATATTTGCTTGATTTTCATCTTGATTAAGGTATCTAATTTTGAAACAAACTAATTTTTCCGATTTTTATTTATATTTTGGTCTAAAACTCTTACATTGATCAATTTGCTTCATTTTTTTCATCACTATTGTATTTAATTTTTAAACTAATTAATATGGTGCATTTATATTTCCGATTCATTTTCTTTATCATTGAGGTATTTAATTTTCGAACCAACTAATTTCGACGATTTTGCATTTATATTCTGGTCCAAAACACTTTCATTAATCTAATTGCTTCATTTTCTTTGTTATTAGGGTATCAATGTTTAAACTAATTTATTTGGACGCTTTTTAACTTTTATTTCGGTCTAAAACACTTCTATTATTCTATCTACATCATTTTCATCGTACTTATGGTATCTAATCCTCAGAGAAGCCAATTTTTACGATTTTGAATTTATTTTTTGGTTTGAAACTCTTCCATTGATCTGTTTGCCCCATTTTTTTAATAACAAAGGTATCTAAATTTCGGACAAATTTCGGTGGACGATTTTGCATTTATTTTTTGTTTTAGAATTCTACCATCAGTATGATTCTTTAGTTTTCTTCGTCCTCAAGGTACCTCATCATCAAACAATCTGATTTTTACGATTTTGTGTTTTTATTTCTTTCTAAAATTCCTCCAACAATCTAATTGCTTAGTTTTCTTCACCAGTAGGGTTTCTAATTTTCAAACCAATTAATTCTGACGATTTTACGTTTATGTTTTGATCTGAAACTCTTCCGTTGATCTATTTGCTTAATTTTCTTCATCACTGTGGTATACAATTTTCAAACTAACCAATACGGACAATTTGGCATTTATATTTTGGTCTAAACTCTTCGTTTTATCTATTCGCGTCTTCTTCCTTATCGTTAAGGTATCTAATTATAAAATAATTTATTTTGGACGTTTTTTTATTTATCTGTAGGTGTATTACTCTTCTATCGATATATTTGCTTGAATTTCTACATCATTATTATGGTATCCATTATTCAAACTAATTAATATGTACTACTTTGACATTATATTTTCGTCTAAAACTCTACCACTCATATATTCTCTTCTTTTTCCTTATCGTTAAGATATCTAATTATAAAACAAATTAATTTGGACGATTTATCATTCTTCTGTTGTTCCATTACTCTTTTATCGATATATTTGCTTGATTTTCATCTTGATTAAGGTATCTAATTTTGAAACAATCTAATTTTTCCGATTTTTATTTATATTTTGGTCTAAAACTCTTACATTGATCAATTTGCTTCATTTTTTTCATCACTATTGTATTAATTTTTAAACTAATTAATATGGTGCATTTATATTTCCGATTCATTTTCTTTATCATTGAGGTATTTAATTTTCGAACCAACTAATTTCGACGATTTTGCATTTATATTCTGGTCCAAAACACTTTCATTAATCTAATTGCTTCATTTTCTTTGTTATTAGGGTATCAATGTTTAAACTAATTTATTTGGACGCTTTTTAACTTTTATTTCGGTCTAAAACACTTCTATTATTCTATCTACATCATTTTCATCGTACTTATGGTATCTAATCCTCAGAGAAGCCAATTTTTACGATTTTGAATTTATTTTTTGGTTTGAAACTCTTCCATTGATCTGTTTGCCCCATTTTTTTAATAACAAAGGTATCTAAATTTCGGACAAATTTCGGTGGACGATTTTGCATTTATTTTTTGTTTTAGAATTCTACCATCAGTATGATTCTTTACTTTTCTTCGTCCTCAAGGTACCTCATCATCAAACAATCTGATTTTTACGATTTTGTGTTTTTATTTCTTTCTAAAATTCCTCCAACAATCTAATTGCTTAGTTTTCTTCACCAGTAGGGTTTCTAATTTTCAAACCAATTAATTCTGACGATTTTACGTTTATGTTTTGATCTGAAACTCTTCCGTTGATCTATTTGCTTAATTTTCTTCATCACTGTGGTATACAATTTTCAAACTAACCAATACGGACAATTTGGCATTTATATTTTGGTCTAAACTCTTCGTTTTATCTATTCGCGTCTTCTTCCTTATCGTTAAGGTATCTAATTATAAAATAATTTATTTTGGACGTTTTTTTATTTATCTGTAGGTGTATTACTCTTCTATCGATATATTTGCTTGAATTTCTACATCATTATTATGGTATCCATTATTCAAACTAATTAATATGTACTACTTTGACATTATATTTTCGTCTAAAACTCTACCACTCATATATTCTCTTCTTTTTCCTTATCGTTAAGATATCTAATTATAAAACAAATTAATTTGGACGATTTATCATTCTTCTGTTGTTCCATTACTCTTTTATCGATATATTTGCTTGATTTTCATCTTGATTAAGGTATCTAATTTTGAAACAAACTAATTTTTCCGATTTTTATTTATATTTTGGTCTAAAACTCTTACATTGATCAATTTGCTTCATTTTTTTCATCACTATTGTATTTAATTTTTAAACTAATTAATATGGTGCATTTATATTTCCGATTCATTTTCTTTATCATTGAGGTATTTAATTTTCGAACCAACTAATTTCGACGATTTTGCATTTATATTCTGGTCCAAAACACTTTCATTAATCTAATTGCTTCATTTTCTTTGTTATTAGGGTATCAATGTTTAAACTAATTTATTTGGACGCTTTTTAACTTTTATTTCGGTCTAAAACACTTCTATTATTCTATCTACATCATTTTCATCGTACTTATGGTATCTAATCCTCAGAGAAGCCAATTTTTACGATTTTGAATTTATTTTTTGGTTTGAAACTCTTCCATTGATCTGTTTGCCCCATTTTTTTAATAACAAAGGTATCTAAATTTCGGACAAATTTCGGTGGACGATTTTGCATTTATTTTTTGTTTTAGAATTCTACCATCAGTATGATTCTTTAGTTTTCTTCGTCCTCAAGGTACCTCATCATCAAACAATCTGATTTTTACGATTTTGTGTTTTTATTTCTTTCTAAAATTCCTCCAACAATCTAATTGCTTAGTTTTCTTCACCAGTAGGGTTTCTAATTTTCAAACCAATTAATTCTGACGATTTTACGTTTATGTTTTGATCTGAAACTCTTCCGTTGATCTATTTGCTTAATTTTCTTCATCACTGTGGTATACAATTTTCAAACTAACCAATACGGACAATTTGGCATTTATATTTTGGTCTAAACTCTTCGTTTTATCTATTCGCGTCTTCTTCCTTATCGTTAAGGTATCTAATTATAAAATAATTTATTTTGGACGTTTTTTTATTTATCTGTAGGTGTATTACTCTTCTATCGATATATTTGCTTGAATTTCTACATCATTATTATGGTATCCATTATTCAAACTAATTAATATGTACTACTTTGACATTATATTTTCGTCTAAAACTCTACCACTCATATATTCTCTTCTTTTTCCTTATCGTTAAGATATCTAATTATAAAACAAATTAATTTGGACGATTTATCATTCTTCTGTTGTTCCATTACTCTTTTATCGATATATTTGCTTGATTTTCATCTTGATTAAGGTATCTAATTTTGAAACAATCTAATTTTTCCGATTTTTATTTATATTTTGGTCTAAAACTCTTACATTGATCAATTTGCTTCATTTTTTTCATCACTATTGTATTTAATTTTTAAACTAATTAATATGGTGCATTTATATTTCCGATTCATTTTCTTTATCATTGAGGTATTTAATTTTCGAACCAACTAATTTCGACGATTTTGCATTTATATTCTGGTCCAAAACACTTTCATTAATCTAATTGCTTCATTTTCTTTGTTATTAGGGTATCAATGTTTAAACTAATTTATTTGGACGCTTTTTAACTTTTATTTCGGTCTAAAACACTTCTATTATTCTATCTACATCATTTTCATCGTACTTATGGTATCTAATCCTCAGAGAAGCCAATTTTTACGATTTTGAATTTATTTTTTGGTTTGAAACTCTTCCATTGATCTGTTTGCCCCATTTTTTTAATAACAAAGGTATCTAAATTTCGGACAAATTTCGGTGGACGATTTTGCATTTATTTTTTGTTTTAGAATTCTACCATCAGTATGATTCTTTAGTTTTCTTCGTCCTCAAGGTACCTCATCATCAAACAATCTGATTTTTACGATTTTGTGTTTTTATTTCTTTCTAAAATTCCTCCAACAATCTAATTGCTTAGTTTTCTTCACCAGTAGGGTTTCTAATTTTCAAACCAATTAATTCTGACGATTTTACGTTTATGTTTTGATCTGAAACTCTTCCGTTGATCTATTTGCTTAATTTTCTTCATCACTGTGGTATACAATTTTCAAACTAACCAATACGGACAATTTGGCATTTATATTTTGGTCTAAACTCTTCGTTTTATCTATTCGCGTCTTCTTCCTTATCGTTAAGGTATCTAATTATAAAATAATTTATTTTGGACGTTTTTTTATTTATCTGTAGGTGTATTACTCTTCTATCGATATATTTGCTTGAATTTCTACATCATTATTATGGTATCCATTATTCAAACTAATTAATATGTACTACTTTGACATTATATTTTCGTCTAAAACTCTACCACTCATATATTCTCTTCTTTTTCCTTATCGTTAAGATATCTAATTATAAAACAAATTAATTTGGACGATTTATCATTCTTCTGTTGTTCCATTACTCTTTTATCGATATATTTGCTTGATTTTCATCTTGATTAAGGTATCTAATTTTGAAACAATCTAATTTTTCCGATTTTTATTTATATTTTGGTCTAAAACTCTTACATTGATCAATTTGCTTCATTTTTTTCATCACTATTGTATTTAATTTTTAAACTAATTAATATGGTGCATTTATATTTCCGATTCATTTTCTTTATCATTGAGGTATTTAATTTTCGAACCAACTAATTTCGACGATTTTGCATTTATATTCTGGTCCAAAACACTTTCATTAATCTAATTGCTTCATTTTCTTTGTTATTAGGGTATCAATGTTTAAACTAATTTATTTGGACGCTTTTTAACTTTTATTTCGGTCTAAAACACTTCTATTATTCTATCTACATCATTTTCATCGTACTTATGGTATCTAATCCTCAGAGAAGCCAATTTTTACGATTTTGAATTTATTTTTTGGTTTGAAACTCTTCCATTGATCTGTTTGCCCCATTTTTTTAATAACAAAGGTATCTAAATTTCGGACAAATTTCGGTGGACGATTTTGCATTTATTTTTTGTTTTAGAATTCTACCATCAGTATGATTCTTTACTTTTCTTCGTCCTCAAGGTACCTCATCATCAAACAATCTGATTTTTACGATTTTGTGTTTTTATTTCTTTCTAAAATTCCTCCAACAATCTAATTGCTTAGTTTTCTTCACCAGTAGGGTTTCTAATTTTCAAACCAATTAATTCTGACGATTTTACGTTTATGTTTTGATCTGAAACTCTTCCGTTGATCTATTTGCTTAATTTTCTTCATCACTGTGGTATACAATTTTCAAACTAACCAATACGGACAATTTGGCATTTATATTTTGGTCTAAACTCTTCGTTTTATCTATTTGCGTCTTCTTCCTTATCGTTAAGGTATCTAATTATAAAATAATTTATTTTGGACGTTTTTTTATATTATCTGTAGGTGTATTACTCTTCTATCGATATATTTGCTTGAATTTCTTCGTCATTATTATGGTATCCAACTTTCAAACTAATTAATATGTACTACTTGACATTATATTTTCGCCTAAAACTCTGCCACTCATATATTTTCTTCGTTTTCCTTATCGTTAAGATATTTAATTATAAAACAAATTAATTTGGACGATTTATCATTGTTCTGTTTGTCCATAACTCTTTTACCGATATATTTGCTTGATTTTCAGCTTGATTAAGGTATCTAATTTTGAAACAAACTCATTTTTCCGAATTTTATTTATATTTTGGTCTAAAACTCTTACAATGATCAATTTGCTTCATTTTTTTCATCACTATTGTATTTAATTTTTAAACTAATTAATATGGTGCATTTATATTTCCGTTTCATTTTCTTTATCATTGAGGTATTTAATTTTCGAACCAACTAATTTCGACGATTT
The DNA here is from genome assembly GCA_963930655.1 of Myrica gale. Classification (NCBI taxonomy): domain Eukaryota; kingdom Viridiplantae; phylum Streptophyta; class Magnoliopsida; order Fagales; family Myricaceae; genus Myrica; species Myrica gale. The sequence continues at coordinate 14,713,141 of OZ005614.1, forward strand.
TGCATTTATATGTTGGTCCAAAACACTTTCATTAATCTAATTGCTTCATTTTATTTGTTATTAGGGTATCAAATGTTTAAACTAATTTATTTGGATGCTTTCTAACTTTTATTTCGGTCCAAAACACTTCTATTAGTCTATCTGCTTCATTTTCATCGTACTTATGGTATCTAATCCTCAGAGAAGCCAATTTTGACGATTTTGAATTTATTTTTTGGTTTAAAACTCTTCCATTGTATTTGCCCCATTTTTTTAATAACAAAGGTATCTAAATTTCGGACAAATTTCGGTGGACGATTTTGCATTTATTTTTTGTTTTAGAATTCTACCATCAGTATGATTCTTTAGTTTTCTTCGTCCTCAAGGTACCTCATCATCAAACAATCTGATTTTTACGATTTTGTGTTTTTATTTCTTTCTAAAATTCCTCCAACAATCTAATTGCTTAGTTTTCTTCACCAGTAGGGTTTCTAATTTTCAAACCAATTAATTCTGACGATTTTACGTTTATGTTTTGATCTGAAACTCTTCCGTTGATCTATTTGCTTAATTTTCTTCATCACTGTGGTATACAATTTTCAAAGTAACCAATATGGACAATTTGGCATTTATATTTTGGTCTAAACTCTTCGTTTTATCTATTTGCGTCTTCTTCCTTATCGTTAAGGTATCTAATTATAAAATAATTTATTTTGGACGTTTTTTTATATTATCTGTTGGTGTATTACTCTTCTATCGATATATTTGCTTGAATTTCTTCATCATTATTATGGTATCCAACTTTCAAACTAATTAATATGTACTACTTGACATTATATTTTCGCCTAAAACTCTGCCACTCATATATTTTCTTCGTTTTCCTTATCGTTAAGATATTTAATTATAAAACAAATTAATTTGGACGATTTATCATTGTTCTATTTGTCCATAACTCTTTTACCGATATATTTGCTTGATTTTCAGCTTGATTAAGGTATCTAATTTTGAAACAAACTCATTTTTCCGAATTTTATTTATATTTTGTTCTAAAACTCGTACATTGATCAATTTGCTTCATTTTTTATCACTATTGTATTTAATTTTTAAACTAATTAATATGGTGCATTTATATTTCGGTTTCATTTTCTTTATCATTTAGGTATTTAATTTTCGAACCAACTAATTTCGACGATTTTGCATTTATATCTTGGTCCAAAACACTTTCATTAATCTAATTGCTTCATTTTCTTTGTTATTAGGGTATCAAATGTTTAAACTAATTTATTTGGACGCTTTTTAACTTTTATTTCGGTCCAAAACACTTCTATTAGTCTATCTGCTTCATTTTCATCGTACTTATGGTATCTAATCCTCAGAGAAGCCAATTTTGACGATTTTGAATTTATTTTTTGGTTTAAAACTCTTCCATTGTATTTGCCCCGATTTTTTCATAACAAAGGTATCTAAATTTCAGACAAATTTCGGTGGAAGATTTTGCATTTATATTTTGTTTTAAAATTCTACCATTAGTATGATTCTTTACTTTTCTTCGTCCACAAGGTACCTCATCATCAAACAAACTGATTTTTACGATTTTGTGTTTTATTTCTTTCTAAAATTCCTCCAACAATCTAATTGCTTAGTTTTCTTCACCAGTAGGGTTTCTAATTTTCAAACCAATTAATTCTGACGATTTTACGTTTATGTTTTGATCTGAAACTCTTCCGTTGATCTATTTGCTTAATTTTCTTCATCACTGTGGTATACAATTTTCAAACTAACCAATATGGACAATTTGGCATTTATATTTTGGTCTAAACTCTTCGTTTTATCTATTTGCGTCTTCTTCCTTATCGTTAAGGTATCTAATTATAAAATAATTTATTTTGGACGTTTTTATATATTATCTGTAGGTGTATTACTCTTCTATCGATATATTTGCTTGAATTTCTTCATCATTATTATGGTATCCAACTTTCAAACTAATTAATATGTACTACTTGACATTATATTTTCGTCTAAAACTCTGCCACTCATATATTTTCTTCTTTTTCCTTATCGTTAAGATATTTAATTATAAAACAAATTAATTTGGACGATTTATCATTCTTCTGTTGTTCCATTACTCTTTTATCGATATATTTGCTTGATTTTCATCTTGATTAAGGTATCTAATTTTGAAACAAACTAATTTTTCCGATTTTTATTTATATTTTGGTCTAAAACTCTTACATTGATCAATTTGCTTCATTTTTTTCATCACTATTGTATTTAATTTTTAAACTAATTAATATGGTGCATTTATATTTCCGATTCATTTTCTTTATCATTGAGGTATTTAATTTTCGAACCTACTAATTTCGACGATTTTGCATTTATATTCTGGTCCAAAACACTTTCATTAATCTAATTGCTTCATTTTCTTTGTTATTAGGGTATCAATGTTTAAACTAATTTATTTGGACGCTTTTTAACTTTTATTTCGGTCTAAAACACTTCTATTATTCTATCTACATCATTTTCATCGTACTTATGGTATCTAATCCTCAGAGAAGCCAATTTTTACGATTTTGAATTTATTTTTTGGTTTGAAACTCTTCCATTGATCTGTTTGCCCCATTTTTTTAATAACAAAGGTATCTAAATTTCGGACAAATTTCGGTGGACGATTTTGCATTTATTTTTTGTTTTAGAATTCTACCATCAGTATGATTCTTTAGTTTTCTTCGTCCTCAAGGTACCTCATCATCAAACAATCTGATTTTTACGATTTTGTGTTTTTATTTCTTTCTAAAATTCCTCCAACAATCTAATTGCTTAGTTTTCTTCACCAGTAGGGTTTCTAATTTTCAAACCAATTAATTCTGACGATTTTACGTTTATGTTTTGATCTGAAACTCTTCCGTTGATCTATTTGCTTAATTTTCTTCATCACTGTGGTATACAATTTTCAAACTAACCAATACGGACAATTTGGCATTTATATTTTGGTCTAAACTCTTCGTTTTATCTATTCGCGTCTTCTTCCTTATCGTTAAGGTATCTAATTATAAAATAATTTATTTTGGACGTTTTTTTATTTATCTGTAGGTGTATTACTCTTCTATCGATATATTTGCTTGAATTTCTACATCATTATTATGGTATCCATTATTCAAACTAATTAATATGTACTACTTTGACATTATATTTTCGTCTAAAACTCTACCACTCATATATTCTCTTCTTTTTCCTTATCGTTAAGATATCTAATTATAAAACAAATTAATTTGGACGATTTATCATTCTTCTGTTGTTCCATTACTCTTTTATCGATATATTTGCTTGATTTTCATCTTGATTAAGGTATCTAATTTTGAAACAATCTAATTTTTCCGATTTTTATTTATATTTTGGTCTAAAACTCTTACATTGATCAATTTGCTTCATTTTTTTCATCACTTTTTTATTTAATTTTTAAATTAATTAATATGGTGCATTTATATTTCCGATTCATTTTCTTTATCATTTAGGTATTTAATTTTCGAACCAACTAATTTCGACGATTTTGCATTTATATTTTGGTCCAAAACACTTTCATTAATCTAATTGCTTCATTTTATTTGTTATTAGGGTATCAAATGTTTAAACTAATTTATTTGGACGCTTTTTAACTTTTATTTCGGTCCAAAACACTTCTATTAGTCTATCTGCTACATTTTCATCGTACTTATGGTATCTAATCCTCAGAGAAGCCAATTTTGACGATTTTGAATTTATTTTTTGGTTTAAAACTCTTCCATTGTATTTGCCCCGATTTTTTCATAACAAAGGTATCTAAATTTCAGACAAATTTCGGTGGAAGATTTTGCATTTATATTTTGTTTTAAAATTCTACCATTAGTATGATTCTTTACTTTTCTTCGTCCACAAGGTACCTCATCATCAAACAAACTGATTTTTACGATTTTGTGTTTTATTTCTTTCTAAAATTCCTCCAACAATCTAATTGCTTAGTTTTCTTCACCAGTAGGGTTTCTAATTTTCAAACCAATTAATTCTGACGATTTTACGTTTATGTTTTGATCTGAAACTCTTCCGTTGATCTATTTGCTTAATTTTCTTCATCACTGTGGTATACAATTTTCAAACTAACCAATATGGACAATTTGGCATTTATATTTTGGTCTAAAATCTTCGTTTTATCTATTTGCGTCTTCTTCCTTATCGTTAAGGTATCTAATTATAAAATAATTTATTTTGGACGTTTTTTTATATTATCTGTAGGTGTATTACTCTTCTATCGATATATTTGCTTGAATTTCTTCATCATTATTATGGTATCCAACTTTCAAACTAATTAATATGTACTACTTGACATTATATTTTCCTCTAAAACTCTGCCACTCATATATTTTCTTCGTTTTCCTTATCGTTAAGATATTTAATTATAAAACAAATTAATTTGGACGATTTATCATTGTTCTGTTTGTCCATAACTCTTTTACCGATATATTTGCTTGATTTTCAGCTTGATTAAGGTATCTAATTTTGAAACAAACTCATTTTTCCGAATTTTATTTATATTTTGGTCTAAAACTCTTACAATGATCAATTTGCTTCATTTTTTCATCACTATTGTATTTAATTTTTAAACTAATTAATATGGTGCATTTATATTTCCGTTTCATTTTCTTTATCATTGAGGTATTTAATTTTCGAACCAACTAATTTCGACGATTTTGCATTTATATGTTGGTCCAAAACACTTTCATTAATCTAATTGCTTCATTTTATTTGTTATTAGGGTATCAAATGTTTAAACTAATTTATTTGGATGCTTTCTAACTTTTATTTCGGTCCAAAACACTTCTATTAGTCTATCTGCTTCATTTTCATCGTACTTATGGTATCTAATCCTCAGAGAAGCCAATTTTGACGATTTTGAATTTATTTTTTGGTTTAAAACTCTTCCATTGTATTTGCCCCATTTTTTTAATAACAAAGGTATCTAAATTTCGGACAAATTTCGGTGGACGATTTTGCATTTATTTTTTGTTATAGAATTCTACCATCAGTATGATTATTTAGTTTTCTTCGTCCTCAAGGTACCTCATCATCAAACAATCTGATTTTTACGATTTTGTGTTTTTATTTCTTTCTAAAATTCCTCCAACAATCTAATTGCTTAGTTTTCTTCACCAGTAGGGTTTCTAATTTTCAAACCAATTAATTCTGACGATTTTACGTTTATGTTTTGATCTGAAACTCTTCCGTTGATCTATTTGCTTAATTTTCTTCATCACTGTGGTATACAATTTTCAAACTAACCAATATGGACAATTTGGCATTTATATTTTGGTCTAAACTCTTCGTTTTATCTATTTGCGTCTTCTTCCTTATCGTTAAGGTATCTAATTATAAAATAATTTATTTTGGACGTTTTTTTATATTATCTGTAGGTGTATTACTCTTCTATCGATATATTTGCTTGAATTTCTTCGTCATTATTATGGTATCCAACTTTCAAACTAATTAATATGTACTACTTGACATTATATTTTCGCCTAAAACTCTGCCACTCATATATTTTCTTCGTTTTCCTTATCGTTAAGATATTTAATTATAAAACAAATTAATTTGGACGATTTATCATTGTTCTGTTTGTCCATAACTCTTTTACCGATATATTTGCTTGATTTTCAGCTTGATTAAGGTATCTAATTTTGAAACAAACTCATTTTTCCGAATTTTATTTATATTTTGGTCTAAAACTCTTACAATGATCAATTTGCTTCATTTTTTTCATCACTATTGTATTTAATTTTTAAACTAATTAATATGGTGCATTTATATTTCCGTTTCATTTTCTTTATCATTGAGGTATTTAATTTTCGAACCAACTAATTTCGACGATTTTGCATTTATATGTTGGTCCAAAACACTTTCATTAATCTAATTGCTTCATTTTATTTGTTATTAGGGTATCAAATGTTTAAACTAATTTATTTGGATGCTTTCTAACTTTTATTTCGGTCCAAAACACTTCTATTAGTCTATCTGCTTCATTTTCATCGTACTTATGGTATCTAATCCTCAGAGAAGCCAATTTTGACGATTTTGAATTTATTTTTTGGTTTAAAACTCTTCCATTGTATTTGCCCCATTTTTTTAATAACAAAGGTATCTAAATTTCGGACAAATTTCGGTGGACGATTTTGCATTTATTTTTTGTTTTAGAATTCTACCATCAGTATGATTCTTTAGTTTTCTTCGTCCTCAAGGTACCTCATCATCAAACAATCTGATTTTTACGATTTTGTGTTTTTATTTCTTTCTAAAATTCCTCCAACAATCTAATTGCTTAGTTTTCTTCACCAGTAGGGTTTCTAATTTTCAAACCAATTAATTCTGACGATTTTACGTTTATGTTTTGATCTGAAACTCTTCCGTTGATCTATTTGCTTAATTTTCTTCATCACTGTGGTATACAATTTTCAAACTAACCAATATGGACAATTTGGCATTTATATTTTGGTCTAAACTCTTCGTTTTATCTATTTGCGTCTTCTTCCTTATCGTTAAGGTATCTAATTATAAAATAATTTATTTTGGACGTTTTTTTATATTATCTGTAGGTGTATTACTCTTCTATCGATATATTTGCTTGAATTTCTTCATCATTATTATGGTATCCAACTTTCAAACTAATTAATATGTACTACTTGACATTATATTTTCGTCTAAAACTCTGCCACTCATATATTTTCTTCGTTTTCCTTATCGTTAAGATATTTAATTATAAAACAAATTAATTTGGACGATTTATCATTGTTCTGTTTGTCCATAACTCTTTTACCGATATATTTGCTTGATTTTCAGCTTGATTAAGGTATCTAATTTTGAAACAAACTCATTTTTCCGAATTTTATTTATATTTTGGTCTAAAACTCTTACAATGATCAATTTGCTTCATTTTTTCATCACTATTGTATTTAATTTTTAAACTAATTAATATGGTGCATTTATATTTCCGTTTCATTTTCTTTATCATTGAGGTATTTAATTTTCGAACCAACTAATTTCGACGATTTTGCATTTATATGTTGGTCCAAAACACTTTCATTAATCTAATTGCTTCATTTTATTTGTTATTAGGGTATCAAATGTTTAAACTAATTTATTTGGATGCTTTCTAACTTTTATTTCGGTCCAAAACACTTCTATTAGTCTATCTGCTTCATTTTCATCGTACTTATGGTATCTAATCCTCAGAGAAGCCAATTTTGACGATTTTGAATTTATTTTTTGGTTTAAAACTCTTCCATTGTATTTGCCCCATTTTTTTAATAACAAAGGTATCTAAATTTCGGACAAATTTCGGTGGACGATTTTGCATTTATTTTTTGTTATAGAATTCTACCATCAGTATGATTATTTAGTTTTCTTCGTCCTCAAGGTACCTCATCATCAAACAATCTGATTTTTACGATTTTGTGTTTTTATTTCTTTCTAAAATTCCTCCAACAATCTAATTGCTTAGTTTTCTTCACCAGTAGGGTTTCTAATTTTCAAACCAATTAATTCTGACGATTTTACGTTTATGTTTTGATCTGAAACTCTTCCGTTGATCTATTTGCTTAATTTTCTTCATCACTGTGGTATACAATTTTCAAACTAACCAATATGGACAATTTGGCATTTATATTTTGGTCTAAACTCTTCGTTTTATCTATTTGCGTCTTCTTCCTTATCGTTAAGGTATCTAATTATAAAATAATTTATTTTGGACGTTTTTTTATATTATCTGTAGGTGTATTACTCTTCTATCGATATATTTGCTTGAATTTCTTCGTCATTATTATGGTATCCAACTTTCAAACTAATTAATATGTACTACTTGACATTATATTTTCGCCTAAAACTCTGCCACTCATATATTTTCTTCGTTTTCCTTATCGTTAAGATATTTAATTATAAAACAAATTAATTTGGACGATTTATCATTGTTCTGTTTGTCCATAACTCTTTTACCGATATATTTGCTTGATTTTCAGCTTGATTAAGGTATCTAATTTTGAAACAAACTCATTTTTCCGAATTTTATTTATATTTTGGTCTAAAACTCTTACAATGATCAATTTGCTTCATTTTTTTCATCACTATTGTATTTAATTTTTAAACTAATTAATATGGTGCATTTATATTTCCGTTTCATTTTCTTTATCATTGAGGTATTTAATTTTCGAACCAACTAATTTCGACGATTTTGCATTTATATGTTGGTCCAAAACACTTTCATTAATCTAATTGCTTCATTTTATTTGTTATTAGGGTATCAAATGTTTAAACTAATTTATTTGGATGCTTTCTAACTTTTATTTCGGTCCAAAACACTTCTATTAGTCTATCTGCAACATTTTCATCGTACTTATGGTATCTAATCCTCAGAGAAGCCAATTTTGACGATTTTGAATTTATTTTTTGGTTTAAAACTCTTCCATTGTATTTGCCCCATTTTTTTAATAACAAAGGTATCTAAATTTCGGACAAATTTCGGTGGACGATTTTGCATTTATTTTTTGTTTTAGAATTCTACCATCAGTATGATTCTTTAGTTTTCTTCGTCCTCAAGGTACCTCATCATCAAACAATCTGATTTTTACGATTTTGTGTTTTTATTTCTTTCTAAAATTCCTCCAACAATCTAATTGCTTAGTTTTCTTCACCAGTAGGGTTTCTAATTTTCAAACCAATTAATTCTGACGATTTTACGTTTATGTTTTGATCTGAAACTCTTCCGTTGATCTATTTGCTTAATTTTCTTCATCACTGTGGTATACAATTTTCAAACTAACCAATATGGACAATTTGGCATTTATATTTTGGTCTAAACTCTTCGTTTTATCTATTTGCGTCTTCTTCCTTATCGTTAAGGTATCTAATTATAAAATAATTTATTTTGGACGTTTTTTTATATTATCTGTAGGTGTATTACTCTTCTATCGATATATTTGCTTGAATTTCTTCATCATTATTATGGTATCCAACTTTCAAACTAATTAATATGTACTACTTGACATTATATTTTCGCCTAAAACTCTGCCACTCATATATTTTCTTCGTTTTCCTTATCGTTAAGATATTTAATTATAAAACAAATTAATTTGGACGATTTATCATTGTTCTATTTGTCCATAACTCTTTTACCGATATATTTGCTTGATTTTCAGCTTGATTAAGGTATCTAATTTTGAAACAAACTCATTTTTCCGAATTTTATTTATATTTTGTTCTAAAACTCGTACATTGATCAATTTGCTTCATTTTTTATCACTATTGTATTTAATTTTTAAACTAATTAATATGGTGCATTTATATTTCGGTTTCATTTTCTTTATCATTTAGGTATTTAATTTTCGAACCAACTAATTTCGACGATTTTGCATTTATATCTTGGTCCAAAACACTTTCATTAATCTAATTGCTTCATTTTCTTTGTTATTAGGGTATCAAATGTTTAAACTAATTTATTTGGACGCTTTTTAACTTTTATTTCGGTCCAAAACACTTCTATTAGTCTATCTGCTTCATTTTCATCGTACTTATGGTATCTAATCCTCAGAGAAGCCAATTTTGACGATTTTGAATTTATTTTTTGGTTTAAAACTCTTCCATTGTATTTGCCCCGATTTTTTCATAACAAAGGTATCTAAATTTCAGACAAATTTCGGTGGAAGATTTTGCATTTATATTTTGTTTTAAAATTCTACCATTAGTATGATTCTTTACTTTTCTTCGTCCACAAGGTACCTCATCATCAAACAAACTGATTTTTACGATTTTGTGTTTTATTTCTTTCTAAAATTCCTCCAACAATCTAATTGCTTAGTTTTCTTCACCAGTAGGGTTTCTAATTTTCAAACCAATTAATTCTGACGATTTTACGTTTATGTTTTGATCTGAAACTCTTCCGTTGATCTATTTGCTTAATTTTCTTCATCACTGTGGTATACAATTTTCAAACTAACCAATATGGACAATTTGGCATTTATATTTTGGTCTAAACTCTTCGTTTTATCTATTTGCGTCTTCTTCCTTATCGTTAAGGTATCTAATTATAAAATAATTTATTTTGGACGTTTTTATATATTATCTGTAGGTGTATTACTCTTCTATCGATATATTTGCTTGAATTTCTTCATCATTATTATGGTATCCAACTTTCAAACTAATTAATATGTACTACTTGACATTATATTTTCGTCTAAAACTCTGCCACTCATATATTTTCTTCTTTTTCCTTATCGTTAAGATATTTAATTATAAAACAAATTAATTTGGACGATTTATCATTGTTCTGTTTGTCCATAACTCTTTTACCGATATATTTGCTTGATTTTCAGCTTGATTAAGGTATCTAATTTTGAAACAAACTCATTTTTCCGAATTTTATTTATATTTTGGTCTAAAACTCTTACAATGATCAATTTGCTTCATTTTTTTCATCACTATTGTATTTAATTTTTAAACTAATTAATATGGTGCATTTATATTTCCGTTTCATTTTCTTTATCATTGAGGTATTTAATTTTCGAACCAACTAATTTCGACGATTTTGCATTTATATGTTGGTCCAAAACACTTTCATTAATCTAATTGCTTCATTTTATTTGTTATTGGGGTATCAAATGTTTAAACTAATTTATTTGGATGCTTTCTAACTTTTATTTCGGTCCAAAACACTTCTATTAGTCTATCTGCTTCATTTTCATCGTACTTATGGTATCTAATCCTCAGAGAAGCCAATTTTGACGATTTTGAATTTATTTTTTGGTTTAAAACTCTTCCATTGTATTTGCCCCATTTTTTTCATAACAAAGGTATCTAAATTTCCGACAAATTTCGGTGGAAGATTTTGCATTTATATTTTGTTTTAAAATTCTACCATTAGTATGATTCTTTACTTTTCTTCGTCCACAAGGTACCTCATCATCAAACAAACTGATTTTTACGATTTTGTGTTTTTATTTCTTTCTAAAATTCCTCCAACAATCTAATTGCTTAGTTTTCTTCACCAGTAGGGTTTCTAATTTTCAAACCAATTAATTCTGACGATTTTACGTTTATGTTTTGTTCTGAAACTCTTCCGTTGATCTATTTGCTTAATTTTCTTCATCACTGTGGTATACAATTTTCAAACTAACCAATATGGACAATTTGGCATTTATATTTTGGTCTAAACTCTTCGTTTTATCTATTTGCGTCTTCTTCCTTATCGTTAAGGTATCTAATTATAAAATAATTTATTTTGGACGTTTTTTTATATTATCTGTAGGTGTATTACTCTTCTATCGATATATTTGCTTGAATTTCTTCATCATTATTATGGTATCCAACTTTCAAACTAATTAATATGTACTACTTGACATTATATTTTCGTCTAAAACTCTGCCACTCATATATTTTCTTCGTTTTCCTTATCGTTAAGATATTTAATTATAAAACAAATTAATTTGGACGATTTATCATTGTTCTGTTTGTCCATAACTCTTTTACCGATATATTTGCTTGATTTTCAGCTTGATTAAGGTATCTAATTTTGAAACAAACTCATTTTTCCGAATTTTATTTATATTTTGTTCTAAAACTCTTACATTGATCAATTTGCTTCATTTTTATCACTATTGTATTTAATTTTTAAACTAATTAATATGGTGCATTTATATTTCGGTTTCATTTTCTTTATCATTGAGGTATTTAATTTTCGAACCAACTAATTTCGACGATTTTGCATTTATATCTTGGTCCAAAACACTTTCATTAATCTAATTGCTTCATTTTCTTTGTTATTAGGGTATCAAATGTTTAAACTAATTTATTTGGATGCTTTCTAACTTTTATTTCGGTCCAAAAATCTTCTATTTGTCTATCTGCTTCATTTTCATCGTACTTATGGTATCTAATCCTCAGAGAAGCCAATTTTGACGATTTTGAATTTATTTTTTGGTTTAAAACTCTTCCATTGTATTTGCCCCATTTTTTTTCATAACAAAGGTTTCTAAATTTCAGACAAATTTCGGTGGAAGATTTTGCATTTATATTTTGTTTTAAAATTCTACCATTAGTATGATTCTTTACTTTTCTTCGTCCACAAGGTACCTCATCATCAAACAAACTGATTTTTACGATTTTGTGTTTTTATTTCTTTCTAAAATTCCTCCAACAATCTAATTGCTTAGTTTTCTTCACCAGTAGGGTTTCTAATTTTCAAACCAATTAATTCTGTCGATTTTACGTTTATGTTTTGATCTGAAACTCTTCCGTTGATCTATTTGCTTAATTTTCTTCATCACTGTGGTATACAATTTTCAAACTAACCAATATGGACAATTTGGCATTTATATTTTGGTCTAAACTCTTCGTTTTATCTATTTGCGTCTTCTTCCTTATCGTTAAGGTATCTAATTATAAAATAATTTATTTTGGACGTTTTTTTATTTATCTGTAGGTGTATTACTCTTCTATCGATATATTTGCTTGAATTTCTTCATCATTATTATGGTATCCAACTTTCAAACTAATTAATATGTACTACTTGACATTATATTTTCGTCTAAAACTCTGCCACTCATATATTTTCTTCTTTTTCCTTATCGTTAAGATATTTAATTATAAAACAAATTAATTTGGACGATTTATCATTGTTCTGTTTGTCCATAACTCTTTTACCGATATATTTGCTTGATTTTCAGCTTGATTAAGGTATCTAATTTTGAAACAAACTCATTTTTCCGAATTTTATTTATATTTTGTTCTAAAACTCGTACATTGATCAATTTGCTTCATTTTTTATCACTATTGTATTTAATTTTTAAACTAATTAATATGGTGCATTTATATTTCGGTTTCATTTTCTTTATCATTTAGGTATTTAATTTTCGAACCAACTAATTTCGACGATTTTGCATTTATATCTTGGTCCAAAACACTTTCATTAATCTAATTGCTTCATTTTCTTTGTTATTAGGGTATCAAATGTTTAAACTAATTTATTTGGACGCTTTTTAACTTTTATTTCGGTCCAAAACACTTCTATTAGTCTATCTGCTTCATTTTCATCGTACTTATGGTATCTAATCCTCAGAGAAGCCAATTTTGACGATTTTGAATTTATTTTTTGGTTTAAAACTCTTCCATTGTATTTGCCCCATTTTTTTCATAACAAAGGTATCTAAATTTCCGACAAATTTCGGTGGAAGATTTTGCATTTATATTTTGTTTTAAAATTCTACCATTAGTATGATTCTTTACTTTTCTTCGTCCACAAGGTACCTCATCATCAAACAAACTGATTTTTACGATTTTGTGTTTTTATTTCTTTCTAAAATTCCTCCAACAATCTAATTGCTTAGTTTTCTTCACCAGTAGGGTTTCTAATTTTCAAACCAATTAATTCTGACGATTTTACGTTTATGTTTTGTTCTGAAACTCTTCCGTTGATCTATTTGCTTAATTTTCTTCATCACTGTGGTATACAATTTTCAAACTAACCAATATGGACAATTTGGCATTTATATTTTGGTCTAAACTCTTCGTTTTATCTATTTGCGTCTTCTTCCTTATCGTTAAGGTATCTAATTATAAAATAATTTATTTTGGACGTTTTTTTATATTATCTGTAGGTGTATTACTCTTCTATCGATATATTTGCTTGAATTTCTTCATCATTATTATGGTATCCAACTTTCAAACTAATTAATATGTACTACTTGACATTATATTTTCGTCTAAAACTCTGCCACTCATATATTTTCTTCGTTTTCCTTATCGTTAAGATATTTAATTATAAAACAAATTAATTTGGACGATTTATCATTGTTCTGTTTGTCCATAACTCTTTTACCGATATATTTGCTTGATTTTCAGCTTGATTAAGGTATCTAATTTTGAAACAAACTCATTTTTCCGAATTTTATTTATATTTTGTTCTAAAACTCTTACATTGATCAATTTGCTTCATTTTTATCACTATTGTATTTAATTTTTAAACTAATTAATATGGTGCATTTATATTTCGGTTTCATTTTCTTTATCATTGAGGTATTTAATTTTCGAACCAACTAATTTCGACGATTTTGCATTTATATCTTGGTCCAAAACACTTTCATTAATCTAATTGCTTCATTTTCTTTGTTATTAGGGTATCAAATGTTTAAACTAATTTATTTGGATGCTTTCTAACTTTTATTTCGGTCCAAAAATCTTCTATTTGTCTATCTGCTTCATTTTCATCGTACTTATGGTATCTAATCCTCAGAGAAGCCAATTTTGACGATTTTGAATTTATTTTTTGGTTTAAAACTCTTCCATTGTATTTGCCCCATTTTTTTTCATAACAAAGGTTTCTAAATTTCAGACAAATTTCGGTGGAAGATTTTGCATTTATATTTTGTTTTAAAATTCTACCATTAGTATGATTCTTTACTTTTCTTCGTCCACAAGGTACCTCATCATCAAACAAACTGATTTTTACGATTTTGTGTTTTTATTTCTTTCTAAAATTCCTCCAACAATCTAATTGCTTAGTTTTCTTCACCAGTAGGGTTTCTAATTTTCAAACCAATTAATTCTGTCGATTTTACGTTTATGTTTTGATCTGAAACTCTTCCGTTGATCTATTTGCTTAATTTTCTTCATCACTGTGGTATACAATTTTCAAACTAACCAATATGGACAATTTGGCATTTATATTTTGGTCTAAACTCTTCGTTTTATCTATTTGCGTCTTCTTCCTTATCGTTAAGGTATCTAATTATAAAATAATTTATTTTGGACGTTTTTTTATTTATCTGTAGGTGTATTACTCTTCTATCGATATATTTGCTTGAATTTCTTCATCATTATTATGGTATCCAACTTTCAAACTAATTAATATGTACTACTTGACATAATATTTTCGTCTAAAACTCTGCCACTCATATATTTTCTTCTTTTTCCTTATCGTTAAGATATTTAATTATAAAACAAATTAATTTGGACGATTTATCATTGTTCTGTTTGTCCATAACTCTTTTACCGATATATTTGCTTGATTTTCAGCTTGATTAAGGTATCTAATTTTGAAACAAACTCATTTTTCCGAATTTTATTTATATTTTGTTCTAAAACTCGTACATTGATCAATTTGCTTCATTTTTTATCACTATTGTATTTAATTTTTAAACTAATTAATATGGTGCATTTATATTTCGGTTTCATTTTCTTTATCATTTAGGTATTTAATTTTCGAACCAACTAATTTCGACGATTTTGCATTTATATCTTGGTCCAAAACACTTTCATTAATCTAATTGCTTCATTTTCTTTGTTATTAGGGTATCAAATGTTTAAACTAATTTATTTGGACGCTTTTTAACTTTTATTTCGGTCCAAAACACTTCTATTAGTCTATCTGCTTCATTTTCATCGTACTTATGGTATCTAATCCTCAGAGAAGCCAATTTTGACGATTTTGAATTTATTTTTTGGTTTAAAACTCTTCCATTGTATTTGCCCCGATTTTTTCATAACAAAGGTATCTAAATTTCAGACAAATTTCGGTGGAAGATTTTGCATTTATATTTTGTTTTAAAATTCTACCATTAGTATGATTCTTTACTTTTCTTCGTCCACAAGGTACCTCATCATCAAACAAACTGATTTTTACGATTTTGTGTTTTATTTCTTTCTAAAATTCCTCCAACAATCTAATTGCTTAGTTTTCTTCACCAGTAGGGTTTCTAATTTTCAAACCAATTAATTCTGACGATTTTACGTTTATGTTTTGATCTGAAACTCTTCCGTTGATCTATTTGCTTAATTTTCTTCATCACTGTGGTATACAATTTTCAAACTAACCAATATGGACAATTTGGCATTTATATTTTGGTCTAAACTCTTCGTTTTATCTATTTGCGTCTTCTTCCTTATCGTTAAGGTATCTAATTATAAAATAATTTATTTTGGACGTTTTTATATATTATCTGTAGGTGTATTACTCTTCTATCGATATATTTGCTTGAATTTCTTCATCATTATTATGGTATCCAACTTTCAAACTAATTAATATGTACCACTTGACATTATATTTTCGTCTAAAACTCTGCCACTCATATATTTTCTTCTTTTTCCTTATCGTTAAGATATTTAATTATAAAACAAATTAATTTGGACGATTTATCATTGTTCTGTTTGTCCATAACTCTTTTACCGATATATTTGCTTGATTTTCAGCTTGATTAAGGTATCTAATTTTGAAACAAACTCATTTTTCCAAATTTTATTTATATTTTGTTCTAAAACTCTTACATTGATCAATTTGCTTCATTTTTTATCACTATTGTATTTAATTTTTAAACTAATTAATATGGTGCATTTATATTTCGGTTTCATTTTCTTTATCATTGAGGTATTTAATTTTCGAACCAACTAATTTCGACGATTTTGCATTTATATCTTGGTCCAAAACACTTTCATTAATCTAATTGCTTCATTTTATTTGTTATTAGGGTATCAAATGTTTAAACTAATTTATTTGGATGCTTTCTAACTTTTATTTCGGTCCAAAATACTTCTATTAGTCTATCTGCTTCATTTTCATCGTACTTATGGTATCTAATCCTCAGAGAAGCCAATTTTGACGATTTTGAATTTATTTTTTGGTTTAAAACTCTTCCATTGTATTTGCCCCATTTTTTTCATAACAAAGGTATCTAAATTTCAGACAAATTTCGGTGGAAGATTTTGCATTTATATTTTGTTTTAAAATTCTACCATTAGTATGATTCTTTACTTTTCTTCGTCCACAAGGTACCTCATCATCAAACAAACTGATTTTTACGATTTTGTGTTTTTATTTCTTTCTAAAATTCCTCCAACAATCTAATTGCTTAGTTTTCTTCACCAGTAGGGTTTCTAATTTTCAAACCAATTAATTCTGTCGATTTTACGTTTATGTTTTGATCTGAAACTCTTCCGTTGATCTATTTGCTTAATTTTCTTCATCACTGTGGTATACAATTTTCAAACTAACCAATATGGACAATTTGGCATTTATATTTTGGTCTAAACTCTTCGTTTTATCTATTTGCGTCTTCTTCCTTATCGTTAAGGTATCTAATTATAAAATAATTTATTTTGGACGTTTTTTTATATTATCTGTAGGTGTATTACTCTTCTATCGATATATTTGCTTGAATTTCTTCATCATTATTATGGTATCCAACTTTCAAACTAATTAATATGTACCACTTTACATTATATTTTCGTCTAAAACTCTGCCACTCATATATTTTCTTCTTTTTCCTTATCGTTAAGATATTTAATTATAAAACAAATTAATTTGGACGATTTATCATTGTTCTGTTTGTCCATAACTCTTTTACCGATATATTTGCTTGATTTTCATCTTGATTAAGGTATCTAATTTTGAAACAAACTCATTTTTCCGAATTTTATTTATATTTTGTTCTAAAACTCTTACATTGATCAATTTGCTTCATTTTTTATCACTATTGTATTTAATTTTTAAACTAATTAATATGGTGCATTTATATTTCCGTTTCATTTTCTTTATCATTTAGGTATTTAATTTTCGAACCAACTAATTTCTACGATTTTGCATTTATATGTTGGTCCAAAACACTTTCATTAATCTAATTGCTTCATTTTATTTGTTATTAGGGTATCAAATGTTTAAACTAATTTATTTGGATGCTTTCTAACTTTTATTTCGGTCCAAAACACTTCTATTAGTCTATCTGCTTCATTTTCATCGTACTTATGGTATCTAATCCTCAGAGAAGCCAATTTTGACGATTTTGAATTTATTTTTTGGTTTAAAACTCTTCCATTGTATTTGCCCCATTTTTTTCATAACAAAGGTATCTAAATTTCAGACAAATTTCGGTGGAAGATTTTGCATTTATATTTTGTTTTAAAATTCTACCATTAGTATGATTCTTTACTTTTCTTCGTCCACAAGGTACCTCATCATCAAACAAACTGATTTTTACGATTTTGTGTTTTTATTTCTTTCTAAAATTCCTCCAACAATCTAATTGCTTAGTTTTCTTCACCAGTAGGGTTTCTAATTTTCAAACCAATTAATTCTGACGATTTTACGTTTATGTTTTGATCTGAAACTCTTCCGTTGATCTATTTGCTTAATTTTCTTCATCACTGTGGTATACAATTTTCAAACTAACCAATATGGACAATTTGGCATTTATATTTTGGTCTAAACTCTTCGTTTTATCTATTTGCGTCTTCTTCCTTATCGTTAAGGTATCTAATTATAAAATAATTTATTTTTGACGTTTTTTTATATTATCTGTAGGTGTATTACTCTTCTATCGATATATTTGCTTGAATTTCTTCATCATTATTATGGTATCCAACTTTCAAACTAATTAATATGTACTACTTGACATTATATTTTCGTCTAAAACTCTGCCACTCATATATTTTCTTCTTTTTCCTTATCGTTAAGATATTTAATTATAAAACAAATTAATTTGGACGATTTATCATTGTTCTGTTTGTCCATAACTCTTTTACCGATATATTTGCTTGATTTTCATCTTGATTAAGGTATCTAATTTTGAAACAAACTCATTTTTCCGAATTTTATTTATATTTTGTTCTAAAACTCTTACATTGATCAATTTGCTTCATTTTTTATCACTATTGTATTTAATTTTTAAACTAATTAATATGGTGCATTTATATTTCGGTTTCATTTTCTTTATCATTGAGGTATTTAATTTTCGAACCAACTAATTTCGACGATTTTGCATTTATATCTTGGTCCAAAACACTTTCATTAATCTAATTGCTTCATTTTATTTGTTATTAGGGTATCAAATGTTTAAACTAATTTATTTGGATGCTTTCTAACTTTTATTTCGGTCCAAAACACTTCTATTAGTCTATCTGCTTCATTTTCATCGTACTTATGGTATCTAATCCTCAGAGAAGCCAATTTTGACGATTTTGAATTTATTTTTTGGTTTAAAACTCTTCCCTTGTATTTGCCCCATTTTTTTCATAACAAAGGTATCTAAATTTCAGACAAATTTCGGTGGAAGATTTTGCATTTATATTTTGTTTTAAAATTCTACCATTAGTATGATTCTTTACTTTTCTTCGTCCACAAGGTACCTCATCATCAAACAAACTGATTTTTACGATTTTGTGTTTTTATTTCTTTCTAAAATTCCTCCAACAATCTAATTGCTTAGTTTTCTTCACCAGTAGGGTTTCTAATTTTCAAACCAATTAATTCTGTCGATTTTACGTTTATGTTTTGATCTGAAACTCTTCCGTTGATCTATTTGCTTAATTTTCTTCATCACTGTGGTATACAATTTTCAAACTAACCAATATGGACAATTTGGCATTTATATTTTGGTCTAAACTCTTCGTTTTATCTATTTGCGTCTTCTTCCTTATCGTTAAGGTATCTAATTATAAAATAATTTATTTTGGACGTTTTTATATTTATCTGTAGGTGTATTACTCTTCTATCGATATATTTGCTTGAATTTCTTCATCATTATTATGGTATCCACTTTCAAACTAATTAATATGTACTACTTGACATTATATTTTCGTCTAAAACTCTGCCACTCATATATTTTCTTCTTTTTCCTTTTCGTTAAGATTTTTAATTATAAAACAAATTAATTTGGACGATTTATCATTGTTCTGTTTGTCCATAACTCTTTTACCGATATATTTGCTTGATTTTAATCTTGATTAAGGTATCTAATTTTGAAACAAACTCATTTTTCCGAATTTTATTTATATTTTGGTCTAAAACTCGTACATTGATCAATTTGCTTCATTTTTTTCATCACTTTTTTATTTAATTTTTAAACTAATTAATATGGTGCATTTATATTTCTGTTTCATTTTCTTTATCATTTAGGTATTTAATTTTCGAACCAACTAATTTCTACGATTTTGCATTTATATGTTGGTCCAAAACACTTTCATTAATCTAATTGCTTCATTTTATTTGTTATTAGGGTATCAAATGTTTAAACTAATTTATTTGGATGCTTTCTAACTTTTATTTCGGTCCAAAACACTTCTATTAGTCTATCTGCTTCATTTTCATCGTACTTATGGTATCTAATCCTCAGAGAAGCCAATTTTGACGATTTTGAATTTATTTTTTGGTTTAAAACTCTTCCATTGTATTTGCCCCATTTTTTTCATAACAAAGGTATCTAAATTTCAGACAAATTTCGGTGGAAGATTTTGCATTTATATTTTGTTTTAAAATTCTACCATTAGTATGATTCTTTACTTTTCTTCGTCCACAAGGTACCTCATCATCAAACAAACTGATTTTTACGATTTTGTGTTTTTATTTCTTTCTAAAATTCCTCCAACAATCTAATTGCTTAGTTTTCTTCACCAGTAGGGTTTCTAATTTTCAAACCAATTAATTCTGTCGATTTTACGTTTATGTTTTGATCTGAAACTCTTCCGTTGATCTATTTGCTTAATTTTCTTCATCACTGTGGTATACAATTTTCAAACTAACCAATATGGACAATTTGGCATTTATATTTTGGTCTAAACTCTTCGTTTTATCTATTTGCGTCTTCTTCCTTATCGTTAAGGTATCTAATTATAAAATAATTTATTTTGGACGTTTTTTTATATTATCTGTAGGTGTATTACTCTTCTATCGATATATTTGCTTGAATTTCTTCATCATTATTATGGTATCCAACTTTCAAACTAATTAATATGTACTACTTGACATTATATTTTCGTCTAAAACTCTGCCACTCATATATTTTCTTCTTTTTCCTTATCGTTAAGATATTTAATTATAAAACAAATTAATTTGGACGATTTATCATTGTTCTGTTTGTCCATAACTCTTTTACCGATATATTTGCTTGATTTTCATCTTGATTAAGGTATCTAATTTTGAAACAAACTCATTTTTCCGAATTTTATTTATATTTTGTTCTAAAACTCTTACATTGATCAATTTGCTTCATTTTTTATCACTATTGTATTTAATTTTTAAACTAATTAATATGGTGCATTTATATTTCGGTTTCATTTTCTTTATCATTGAGGTATTTAATTTTCGAACCAACTAATTTCGACGATTTTGCATTTATATCTTGGTCCAAAACACTTTCATTAATCTAATTGCTTCATTTTATTTGTTATTAGGGTATCAAATGTTTAAACTAATTTATTTGGATGCTTTCTAACTTTTATTTCGGTCCAAAACACTTCTATTAGTCTATCTGCTTCATTTTCATCGTACTTATGGTATCTAATCCTGAGAGATGCCAATTTTGACGATTTTGAATTTATTTTTTGGTTTAAAACTCTTCCCTTGTATTTGCCCCATTTTTTTCATAACAAAGGTATCTAAATTTCAGACAAATTTCGGTGGAAGATTTTGCATTTATATTTTGTTTTAAAATTCTACCATTAGTATGATTCTTTACTTTTCTTCGTCCACAAGGTACCTCATCATCAAACAAACTGATTTTTACGATTTTGTGTTTTTATTTCTTTCTAAAATTCCTCCAACAATCTAATTGCTTAGTTTTCTTCACCAGTAGGGTTTCTAATTTTCAAACCAATTAATTCTGTCGATTTTACGTTTATGTTTTGATCTGAAACTCTTCCGTTGATCTATTTGCTTAATTTTCTTCATCACTGTGGTATACAATTTTCAAACTAACCAATATGGACAATTTGGCATTTATATTTTGGTCTAAACTCTTCGTTTTATCTATTTGCGTCTTCTTCCTTATCGTTAAGGTATCTAATTATAAAATAATTTATTTTGGACGTTTTTATATTTATCTGTAGGTGTATTACTCTTCTATCGATATATTTGCTTGAATTTCTTCATCATTATTATGGTATCCACTTTCAAACTAATTAATATGTACTACTTGACATTATATTTTCGTCTAAAACTCTGCCACTCATATATTTTCTTCTTTTTCCTTTTCGTTAAGATATTTAATTATAAAACAAATTAATTTGGACGATTTATCGTTGTTCTGTTTGTCCATAACTCTTTTACCGATATATTTGCTTGATTTTCATCTTGATTAAGGTATCTAATTTTGAAACAAACTCATTTTTCCGAATTTTATTTATATTTTGGTCTAAAACTCGTACATTGATCAATTTGCTTCATTTTTTTCATCACTTTTTTATTTAATTTTTAAACTAATTAATATGGTGCATTTATATTTCCGTTTCATTTTCTTTATCATTTAGGTATTTAATTTTCGAACCAACTAATTTCTACGATTTTGCATTTATATGTTGGTCCAAAACACTTTCATTAATCTAATTGCTTCATTTTATTTGTTATTAGGGTATCAAATGTTTAAACTAATTTATTTGGATGCTTTCTAACTTTTATTTCGGTCCAAAACACTTCTATTAGTCTATCTGCTTCATTTTCATCGTACTTATGGTATCTAATCCTCAGAGAAGCCAATTTTGACGATTTTGAATTTATTTTTTGGTTTAAAACTCTTCCATTGTATTTGCCCCATTTTTTTCATAACAAAGGTATCTAAATTTCAGACAAATTTCGGTGGAAGATTTTGCATTTATATTTTGTTTTAAAATTCTACCATTAGTATGATTCTTTACTTTTCTTCGTCCACAAGGTACCTCATCATCAAACAAACTGATTTTTACGATTTTGTGTTTTTATTTCTTTCTAAAATTCCTCCAACAATCTAATTGCTTAGTTTTCTTCACCAGTAGGGTTTCTAATTTTCAAACCAATTAATTCTGTCGATTTTACGTTTATGTTTTGATCTGAAACTCTTCCGTTGATCTATTTGCTTAATTTTCTTCATCACTGTGGTATACAATTTTCAAACTAACCAATATGGACAATTTGGCATTTATATTTTGGTCTAAACTCTTCGTTTTATCTATTTGCGTCTTCTTCCTTATCGTTAAGGTATCTAATTATAAAATAATTTATTTTGGACGTTTTTTTATATTATCTGTAGGTGTATTACTCTTCTATCGATATATTTGCTTGAATTTCTTCATCATTATTATGGTATCCAACTTTCAAACTAATTAATATGTACTACTTGACATTATATTTTCGTCTAAAACTCTGCCACTCATATATTTTCTTCTTTTTCCTTATCGTTAAGATATTTAATTATAAAACAAATTAATTTGGACGATTTATCATTGTTCTGTTTGTCCATAACTCTTTTACCGATATATTTGCTTGATTTTCATCTTGATTAAGGTATCTAATTTTGAAACAAACTCATTTTTCCGAATTTTATTTATATTTTGTTCTAAAACTCTTACATTGATCAATTTGCTTCATTTTTTATCACTATTGTATTTAATTTTTAAACTAATTAATATGGTGCATTTATATTTCGGTTTCATTTTCTTTATCATTGAGGTATTTAATTTTCGAACCAACTAATTTCGACGATTTTGCATTTATATCTTGGTCCAAAACACTTTCATTAATCTAATTGCTTCATTTTATTTGTTATTAGGGTATCAAATGTTTAAACTAATTTATTTGGATGCTTTCTAACTTTTATTTCGGTCCAAAACACTTCTATTAGTCTATCTGCTTCATTTTCATCGTACTTATGGTATCTAATCCTGAGAGATGCCAATTTTGACGATTTTGAATTTATTTTTTGGTTTAAAACTCTTCCCTTGTATTTGCCCCATTTTTTTCATAACAAAGGTATCTAAATTTCAGACAAATTTCGGTGGAAGATTTTGCATTTATATTTTGTTTTAAAATTCTACCATTAGTATGATTCTTTACTTTTCTTCGTCCACAAGGTACCTCATCATCAAACAAACTGATTTTTACGATTTTGTGTTTTTATTTCTTTCTAAAATTCCTCCAACAATCTAATTGCTT
Organism: Myrica gale; assembly: GCA_963930655.1. Classification (NCBI taxonomy): domain Eukaryota; kingdom Viridiplantae; phylum Streptophyta; class Magnoliopsida; order Fagales; family Myricaceae; genus Myrica; species Myrica gale. Next base: position 14,737,076 of record OZ005614.1, read on the forward strand.
AGTTTTCTTCACCAGTAGGGTTTCTAATTTTCAAACCAATTAATTCTGTCGATTTTACGTTTATGTTTTGATCTGAAACTCTTCCGTTGATCTATTTGCTTAATTTTCTTCATCACTGTGGTATACAATTTTCAAACTAACCAATATGGACAATTTGGCATTTATATTTTGGTCTAAACTCTTCGTTTTATCTATTTGCGTCTTCTTCCTTATCGTTAAGGTATCTAATTATAAAATAATTTATTTTGGACGTTTTTATATTTATCTGTAGGTGTATTACTCTTCTATCGATATATTTGCTTGAATTTCTTCATCATTATTATGGTATCCACTTTCAAACTAATTAATATGTACTACTTGACATTATATTTTCGTCTAAAACTCTGCCACTCATATATTTTCTTCTTTTTCCTTTTCGTTAAGATATTTAATTATAAAACAAATTAATTTGGACGATTTATCGTTGTTCTGTTTGTCCATAACTCTTTTACCGATATATTTGCTTGATTTTCATCTTGATTAAGGTATCTAATTTTGAAACAAACTCATTTTTCCGAATTTTATTTATATTTTGGTCTAAAACTCGTACATTGATCAATTTGCTTCATTTTTTTCATCACTTTTTTATTTAATTTTTAAACTAATTAATATGGTGCATTTATATTTCCGTTTCATTTTCTTTATCATTTAGGTATTTAATTTTCGAACCAACTAATTTCTACGATTTTGCATTTATATGTTGGTCCAAAACACTTTCATTAATCTAATTGCTTCATTTTATTTGTTATTAGGGTATCAAATGTTTAAACTAATTTATTTGGATGCTTTCTAACTTTTATTTCGGTCCAAAACACTTCTATTAGTCTATCTGCTTCATTTTCATCGTACTTATGGTATCTAATCCTCAGAGAAGCCAATTTTGACGATTTTGAATTTATTTTTTGGTTTAAAACTCTTCCATTGTATTTGCCCCATTTTTTTCATAACAAAGGTATCTAAATTTCAGACAAATTTCGGTGGAAGATTTTGCATTTATATTTTGTTTTAAAATTCTACCATTAGTATGATTCTTTACTTTTCTTCGTCCACAAGGTACCTCATCATCAAACAAACTGATTTTTACGATTTTGTGTTTTTATTTCTTTCTAAAATTCCTCCAACAATCTAATTGCTTAGTTTTCTTCACCAGTAGGGTTTCTAATTTTCAAACCAATTAATTCTGTCGATTTTACGTTTATGTTTTGATCTGAAACTCTTCCGTTGATCTATTTGCTTAATTTTCTTCATCACTGTGGTATACAATTTTCAAACTAACCAATATGGACAATTTGGCATTTATATTTTTGTCTAAACTCTTCGTTTTATCTATTTGCGTCTTCTTCCTTATCGTTAAGGTATCTAATTATAAAATAATTTATTTTGGACGTTTTTTTATTTATCTGTAGGTGTATTACTCTTCTATCGATATATTTGCTTGAATTTCTTCATCATTATTATGGTATCCAACTTTCAAACTAATTAATATGTACTACTTGACATTATATTTTCGTCTAAAACTCTGCCACTCATATATTTTCTTCCTTTTCCTTATCGTTAAGATATTTAATTATAAAACAAATTAATTTGGACGATTTATCATTGTTCTGTTTGTCCATAACTCTTTTACCGATATATTTGCTTGATTTTCATCTTGATTAAGGTATCTAATTTTGAAACAAACTCATTTTTCTGAATTTTATTTATATTTTGGTCTACAACTCTTACATTGATCAATTTGCTTCATTTTTTATCACTATTGTATTTAATTTTTAAACTAATTAATATGGTGCATTTATATTTCGGTTTCATTTTCTTTATCATTGAGGCATTTAATTTTCGAACCAACTAATTTCGACGATTTTGCATTTATATCTTGGTCCAAAACACTTTCATTAATCTAATTGCTTCATTTTCTTTGTTATTAGGGTATCAAATGTTTAAACTAATTTATTTGGATGCTTTCTAACTTTTATTTCGGTCCAAAACACTTCTATTAGTCTATCTGCTTCATTTTCATCGTACTTATGGTATCTAATCCTCAGAGAAGCCAATTTTGACGATTTTGAATTTATTTTTTGGTTTAAAACTCTTCCATTGTATTTGCCCCATTTTTTTCATAACAAAGGTATCTAAATTTCAGACAAATTTCGGTGGAAGATTTTGCATTTATATTTTGTTTTAAAATTCTACCATTAGTATGATTCTTTACTTTTCTTCGTCCACAAGGTACCTCATCATCAAACAAACTGATTTTTACGATTTTGTGTTTTTATTTCTTTCTAAAATTCCTCCAACAATCTAATTGCTTAGTTTTCTTCACCAGTAGGGTTTCTAATTTTCAAACCAATTAATTCTGTCGATTTTACGTTTATGTTTTGATCTGAAACTCTTCCGTTGATCTATTTGCTTAATTTTCTTCATCACTGTGGTATACAATTTTCAAACTAACCAATATGGACAATTTGACATTTATATTTTGGTCTAAACTCTTCGTTTTATCTATTTGCGTCTTCTTCCTTATCGTTAAGGTATCTAATTATAAAATAATTTATTTTGGACGTTTTTATATTTATCTGTAGGTGTATTACTCTTCTATCGATATATTTGCTTGAATTTCTTCATCATTATTATGGTATCCACTTTCAAACTAATTAATATGTACTACTTGACATTATATTTTCGTCTAAAACTCTGCCACTCATATATTTTCTTCTTTTTCCTTTTCGTTAAGATATTTAATTATAAAACAAATTAATTTGGACGATTTATCATTGTTCTGTTTGTCCATAACTCTTTTACCGATATATTTGCTTGATTTTCATCTTGATTAAGGTATCTAATTTTGAAACAAACTCATTTTTCCGAATTTTATTTATATTTTGGTCTAAAACTCGTACATTGATCAATTTGCTTCATTTTTTTCATCACTTTTTTATTTAATTTTTAAACTAATTAATATGGTGCATTTATATTTCCGTTTCATTTTCTTTATCATTTAGGTATTTAATTTTCGAACCAACTAATTTCTACGATTTTGCATTTATATGTTGGTCCAAAACACTTTCATTAATCTAATTGCTTCATTTTATTTGTTATTAGGGTATCAAATGTTTAAACTAATTTATTTGGATGCTTTCTAACTTTTATTTCGGTCCAAAACACTTCTATTAGTCTATCTGCTTCATTTTCATCGTACTTATGGTATCTAATCCTCAGAGAAGCCAATTTTGACGATTTTGAATTTATTTTTTGGTTTAAAACTCTTCCATTGTATTTGCCCCATTTTTTTCATAACAAAGGTATCTAAATTTCAGACAAATTTCGGTGGAAGATTTTGCATTTATATTTTGTTTTAAAATTCTACCATTAGTATGATTCTTTACTTTTCTTCGTCCACAAGGTACCTCATCATCAAACAAACTGATTTTTACGATTTTGTGTTTTTATTTCTTTCTAAAATTCCTCAAACAATCAAATTGCTTAGTTTTCTTCACCAGTAGGGTTTCTAATTTTCAAACCAATTAATTCTGTCGATTTTACGTTTATGTTTTGATCTGAAACTCTTCCGTTGATCTATTTGCTTAATTTTCTTCATCACTGTGGTATACAATTTTCAAACTAACCAATATGGACAATTTGGCATTTATATTTTGGTCTAAACTCTTCGTTTTATCTATTTGCGTCTTCTTCCTTATCGTTAAGGTATCTAATTATAAAATAATTTATTTTGGACGTTTTTTTATATTATCTGTAGGTGTATTACTCTTCTATCGATATATTTGCTTGAATTTCTTCATCATTATTATGGTATCCAACTTTCAAACTAATTAATATGTACTACTTGACATTATATTTTCGTCTAAAACTCTGCCACTCATATATTTTCTTCTTTTTCCTTATCGTTAAGATATTTAATTATAAAACAAATTAATTTGGACGATTTATCATTGTTCTGTTTGTCCATAACTCTTTTACCGATATATTTGCTTGATTTTCATCTTGATTAAGGTATCTAATTTTGAAACAAACTCATTTTTCCGAATTTTATTTATATTTTGTTCTAAAACTCTTACATTGATCAATTTGCTTCATTTTTTATCACTATTGTATTTAATTTTTAAACTAATTAATATGGTGCATTTATATTTCGGTTTCATTTTCTTTATCATTGAGGTATTTAATTTTCGAACCAACTAATTTCGACGATTTTGCATTTATATCTTGGTCCAAAACACTTTCATTAATCTAATTGCTTCATTTTATTTGTTATTAGGGTATCAAATGTTTAAACTAATTTATTTGGATGCTTTCTAACTTTTATTTCGGTCCAAAACACTTCTATTAGTCTATCTGCTTCATTTTCATCGTACTTATGGTATCTAATCCTCAGAGAAGCCAATTTTGACGATTTTGAATTTATTTTTTGGTTTAAAACTCTTCTCTTGTATTTGCCCCATTTTTTTCATAACAAAGGTATCTAAATTTCAGACAAATTTCGGTGGAAGATTTTGCATTTATATTTTGTTTTAAAATTCTACCATTAGTATGATTCTTTACTTTTCTTCGTCCACAAGGTACCTCATCATCAAACAAACTGATTTTTACGATTTTGTGTTTTTATTTCTTTCTAAAATTCCTCCAACAATCTAATTGCTTAGTTTTCTTCACCAGTAGGGTTTCTAATTTTCAAACCAATTAATTCTGTCGATTTTACGTTTATGTTTTGATCTGAAACTCTTCCGTTGATCTATTTGCTTAATTTTCTTCATCACTGTGGTATACAATTTTCAAACTAACCAATATGGACAATTTGGCATTTATATTTTGGTCTAAACTCTTCGTTTTATCTATTTGCGTCTTCTTCCTTATCGTTAAGGTATCTAATTATAAAATAATTTATTTTGGACGTTTTTTTATATTATCTGTAGGTGTATTACTCTTCTATCGATATATTTGCTTGAATTTCTTCATCATTATTATGGTATCCAACTTTCAAACTAATTAATACGTACTACTTGACATTATATTTTCGTCTAAAACTCTGCCACTCATATATTTTCTTCTTTTTCCTTATCGTTAAGATATTTAATTATAAAACAAATTAATTTGGACGATTTATCATTGTTCTGTTTGTCCATAACTCTTTTACCGATATATTTGCTTGATTTTCATCTTGATTAAGGTATCTAATTTTGAAACAAACTCATTTTTCCGAATTTTATTTATATTTTGTTCTAAAACTCTTACATTGATCAATTTGCTTCATTTTTTATCACTATTGTATTTAATTTTTAAACTAATTAATATGGTGCATTTATATTTCGGTTTCATTTTCTTTATCATTGAGGTATTTAATTTTCGAACCAACTAATTTCGACGATTTTGCATTTATATCTTGGTCCAAAACACTTTCATTAATCTAATTGCTTCATTTTCTTTGTTATTAGGGTATCAAATGTTTAAACTAATTTATTTGGATGCTTTCTAACTTTTATTTCGGTCCAAAACACTTCTATTAGTCTATCTGCTTCATTTTCATCGTACTTATGGTATCTAATCCTCAGAGAAGCCAATTTTGACGATTTTGAATTTATTTTTTGGTTTAAAACTCTTCCCTTGTATTTGCCCCATTTTTTTCATAACAAAGGTATCTAAATTTCAGACAAATTTCGGTGGAAGATTTTGCATTTATATTTTGTTTTAAAATTCTACCATTAGTATGATTCTTTACTTTTCTTCGTCCACAAGGTACCTCATCATCAAACAAACTGATTTTTACGATTTTGTGTTTTTATTTCTTTCTAAAATTCCTCCAACAATCTAATTGCTTAGTTTTCTTCACCAGTAGGGTTTCTAATTTTCAAACCAATAAATTCTGTCGATTTTACGTTTATGTTTTGATCTGAAACTCTTCCGTTGATCTATTTGCTTAATTTTCTTCATCACTGTGGTATACAATTTTCAAACTAACCAATATGGACAATTTGGCATTTATATTTTGGTCTAAACTCTTCGTTTTATCTATTTGCGTCTTCTTCCTTATCGTTAAGGTATCTAATTATAAAATAATTTATTTTGGACGTTTTTTTATATTATCTGTAGGTGTATTACTCTTCTATCGATATATTTGCTTGAATTTCTTCATCATTATTATGGTATCCAACTTTCAAACTAATTAATATGTACTACTTGACATTATATTTTCGTCTAAAACTCTGCCACTCATATATTTTCTTCTTTTTCCTTATCGTTAAGATATTTAATTATAAAACAAATTAATTTGGACGATTTATCATTGTTCTGTTTGTCCATAACTCTTTTACCGATATATTTGCTTGATTTTCATCTTGATTAAGGTATCTAATTTTGAAACAAACTCATTTTTCCGAATTTTATTTATATTTTGTTCTAAAACTCTTACATTGATCAATTTGCTTCATTTTTTATCACTATTGTATTTAATTTTTAAACTAATTAATATGGTGCATTTATATTTCGGTTTCATTTTCTTTATCATTGAGGTATTTAATTTTCGAACCAACTAATTTCGACGATTTTGCATTTATATCTTGGTCCAAAACACTTTCATTAATCTAATTGCTTCATTTTATTTGTTATTAGGGTATCAAATGTTTAAACTAATTTATTTGGATGCTTTCTAACTTTTATTTCGGTCCAAAACACTTCTATTAGTCTATCTGCTTCATTTTCATCGTACTTATGGTATCTAATCCTCAGAGAAGCCAATTTTGACGATTTTGAATTTATTTTTTGGTTTAAAACTCTTCCCTTGTATTTGCCCCATTTTTTTCATAACAAAGGTATCTAAATTTCAGACAAATTTCGGTGGAAGATTTTGCATTTATATTTTGATTTAAAATTCTACCATTAGTATGATTCTTTACTTTTCTTCGTCCACAAGGTACCTCATCATCAAACAAACTGATTTTTACGATTTTGTGTTTTTATTTCTTTCTAAAATTCCTCCAACAATCTAATTGCTTAGTTTTCTTCACCAGTAGGGTTTCTAATTTTCAAACCAATTAATTCTGTCGATTTTACGTTTATGTTTTGATCTGAAACTCTTCCGTTGATCTATTTGCTTAATTTTCTTCATCACTGTGGTATACAATTTTCAAACTAACCAATATGGACAATTTGGCATTTATATTTTGGTCTAAACTCTTCGTTTTATCTATTTGCGTCTTCTTCCTTATCGTTAAGGTATCTAATTATAAAATAATTTATTTTGGACGTTTTTTTATATTATCTGTAGGTGTATTACTCTTCTATCGATATATTTGCTTGAATTTCTTCATCATTATTATGGTATCCAACTTTCAAACTAATTAATATGTACTACTTGACATTTTTTTTTCGTCTAAAACTCTGCCACTCATATATTTTCTTCTTTTTCCTTATCGTTAAGATATTTAATTATAAAACAAATTAATTTGGACGATTTATCATTGTTCTGTTTGTCCATAACTCTTTTACCGATATATTTGCTTGATTTTCATCTTGATTAAGGTATCTAATTTTGAAACAAACTCATTTTTCCGAATTTTATTTATATTTTGTTCTAAAACTCTTACATTGATCAATTTGCTTCATTTTTTATCACTATTGTATTTAATTTTTAAACTAATTAATATGGTGCATTTATATTTCGGTTTCATTTTCTTTATCATTGAGGTATTTAATTTTCGAACCAACTAATTTCGACGATTTTGCATTTATATCTTGGTCCAAAACACTTTCATTAATCTAATTGCTTCATTTTCTTTGTTATTAGGGTATCAAATGTTTAAACTAATTTATTTGGATGCTTTCTAACTTTTATTTCGGTCCAAAACACTTCTATTAGTCTATCTGCTTCATTTTCATCGTACTTATGGTATCTAATCCTCAGAGAAGCCAATTTTGACGATTTTGAATTTATTTTTTGGTTTAAAACTCTTCCCTTGTATTTGCCCCATTTTTTTCATAACAAAGGTATCTAAATTTCAGACAAATTTCGGTGGAAGATTTTGCATTTATATTTTGTTTTAAAATTCTACCATTAGTATGATTCTTTACTTTTCTTCGTCCACAAGGTACCTCATCATCAAACAAACTGATTTTTACGATTTTGTGTTTTTATTTCTTTCTAAAATTCCTCCAACAATCTAATTGCTTAGTTTTCTTCACCAGTAGGGTTTCTAATTTTCAAACCAATTAATTCTGTCGATTTTACGTTTATGTTTTGATCTGAAACTCTTCCGTTGATCTATTTGCTTAATTTTCTTCATCACTGTGGTATACAATTTTCAAACTAACCAATATGGACAATTTGGCATTTATATTTTGGTCTAAACTCTTCGTTTTATCTATTTGCGTCTTCTTCCTTATCGTTAAGGTATCTAATTATAAAATAATTTATTTTGGACGTTTTTTTATATTATCTGTAGGTGTATTACTCTTCTATCGATATATTTGCTTGAATTTCTTCATCATTATTATGGTATCCAACTTTCAAACTAATTAATATGTACTACTTGACATTATATTTTCGTCTAAAACTCTGCCACTCATATATTTTCTTCTTTTTCCTTATCGTTAAGATATTTAATTATAAAACAAATTAATTTGGACGATTTATCATTGTTCTGTTTGTCCATAACTCTTTTACCGATATATTTGCTTGATTTTCATCTTGATTAAGGTATCTAATTTTGAAACAAACTCATTTTTCCGAATTTTATTTATATTTTGTTCTAAAACTCTTACATTGATCAATTTGCTTCATTTTTTATCACTATTGTATTTAATTTTTAAACTAATTAATATGGTGCATTTATATTTCGGTTTCATTTTCTTTATCATTGAGGTATTTAATTTTCGAACCAACTAATTTCGACGATTTTGCATTTATATCTTGGTCCAAAACACTTTCATTAATCTAATTGCTTCATTTTATTTGTTATTAGGGTATCAAATGTTTAAACTAATTTATTTGGATGCTTTCTAACTTTTATTTCGGTCCAAAACACTTCTATTAGTCTATCTGCTTCATTTTCATCGTACTTATGGTATCTAATCCTCAGAGAAGCCAATTTTGACGATTTTGAATTTATTTTTTGGTTTAAAACTCTTCCCTTGTATTTGCCCCATTTTTTTCATAACAAAGGTATCTAAATTTCAGACAAATTTCGGTGGAAGATTTTGCATTTATATTTTGTTTTAAAATTCTACCATTAGTATGATTCTTTACTTTTCTTCGTCCACAAGGTACCTCATCATCAAACAAACTGATTTTTACGATTTTGTGTTTTTATTTCTTTCTAAAATTCCTCCAACAATCTAATTGCTTAGTTTTCTTCACCAGTAGGGTTTCTAATTTTCAAACCAATTAATTCTGTCGATTTTACGTTTATGTTTTGATCTGAAACTCTTCCGTTGATCTATTTGCTTAATTTTCTTCATCACTGTGGTATACAATTTTCAAACTAACCAATATGGACAATTTGGCATTTATATTTTGGTCTAAACTCTTCGTTTTATCTATTTGCGTCTTCTTCCTTATCGTTAAGGTATCTAATTATAAAATAATTTATTTTGGACGTTTTTTTATTTATCTGTAGGTGTATTACTCTTCTATCGATATATTTGCTTGAATTTCTTCATCATTATTATGGTATCCAACTTTCAAACTAATTAATATGTACTACTTGACATTATATTTTCGTCTAAAACTCTGCCACTCATATATTTTCTTCCTTTTCCTTATCGTTAAGATATTTAATTATAAAACAAATTAATTTGGACGATTTATCATTGTTCTGTTTGTCCATAACTCTTTTACCGATATATTTGCTTGATTTTCATCTTGATTAAGGTATCTAATTTTGAAACAAACTCATTTTTCTGAATTTTATTTATATTTTGGTCTACAACTCTTACATTGATCAATTTGCTTCATTTTTTATCACTATTGTATTTAATTTTTAAACTAATTAATATGGTGCATTTATATTTCGGTTTCATTTTCTTTATCATTGAGGTATTTAATTTTCGAACCAACTAATTTCGACGATTTTGCATTTATATCTTGGTCCAAAACACTTTCATTTATCTAATTGCTTCATTTTCTTTGTTATTAGGGTATCAAATGTTTAAACTAATTTATTTGGATGCTTTCTAACTTTTATTTCGGTCCAAAACACTTCTATTAGTCTATCTGCTTCATTTTCATCGTACTTATGGTATCTAATCCTCAGAGAAGCCAATTTTGACGATTTTGAATTTATTTTTTGGTTTAAAACTCTTCCAGTGCATTTGCCCCCATTTTTTTTCATAACAAAGGTATCTAAATTTCAGACAAATTTCGGTTGACGATTTTGCATTTATATTTTGTTTTAAAATTCTACCATTAGTATGATTCTTTACTTTTCTTCGTCCTCAAGGTAACTCATCATCAAACGAACAGATTTTTACGATTTTGAGTTTTTATTTCTTTCTCAAATTCCTCCAACAATCTAATTGCTTAGTTTTCTTCACCAGTAGGGTTTCTAATTTTCAAACCAATTAATTCTGACGATTTTACGTTTATGTTTTGATCTGAAACTCTTCCGTTGATCTATTTGCTTAATTTTCTTCATCACTTTGGTATACAATTTTCAAACTAACCAATATGGACTATTTGGCATTTATATTTTGGTCTAAACTCTTCGTTTTATCTATTTGCGTCTTCTTCCTTATCGTTAAGGTATCTAATTATAAATTAATTTATTTTGGTCGTTTTTTTATTTATCTGTAGGTGTATTACTCTTCTATCGATATATTTGCTTGAATTTCTTCATCATTATTACGGTATCCAATTTTCAAACTAATTAATATGTACTACTTGACATTATATTTTCGTCTAAAACTCTACCACTCATATATTTTCTTCTTTTTCCTTATCTTTAAGATATTTAATTATAAAACAAATTAATTTGGACGATTTATCATTCTTCTGTTTGTCCATAACTCTTTTATCCATATATTTGCTTGATTTTCATCTTCATTAAGGTATCTAATTTTCAAACAAACTAATTTTTCCGATTTTTATTTATATTTTGGTCTAAAACTCTTACATTGATCAATTTGCTTCATTTTTTTCATCACTTTTTTATTTAATTTTTAAACTAATTAATATGGTGCATTTATATTTCCGATTCATTTTCTTTATCGTTGAGGTATTTAATTTTCGAACCAACTAATTTCGACGATTTTGCAATTATGTTTCGGTCCAAAACAGTTTCATTAATCTAATTGCTTCATTTTCTTTGTTATTAGGGTATCAAATGTTTAAACTAATTTATTTGGACGCTTTTTAACTTTTATTTCGGTCCAAAACACTTCTATTAGTCTATCTGCTTCATTTTCATCGTACTTATGGTATCTAATCCTCAGAGAAGCCAATTTTGACGATTTTGAAGTTATTTTTTGGTTTAAAACTCTTCCGTTGTATTTGCCCCATTTTTTTTATAACAAAGGTATCTAAATTTCAGACAAATTTCGGTTGACGATTTTGCATTTATATTTTGTTTTAAAATTCTACCATTAGTATGATTCTTTACTTTTCTTCGTCCGCAAGGTACCTCATCATCAAACAAACTGATTTTTACGATTTTGTGTTTTTATTTCTTTCTAAAATTCCTCCAACAATCTAATTGCTTAGTTTTCTTCACCAGTAGGGTTTCTAATTTTCAAACCAATTAATTCTGACGATTTTACGTTTATGTTTTGATCTGAAACTCTTCCGTTGATCTATTTGCTTAATTTTCTTCATCACTGTGGTATACAATTTTCAAACTAACCAATATGGACAATTTGGCATTTATATTTTGGTCTAAACTCTTCGTTTTATCTATTTGCGTCTTCTTCCTTATCGTTAAGGTATCTAATTATAAAATAATTTATTTTGGACGTTTTTTTATTTATCTGTAGGTGTATTACTCTTCTATCGATATATTTGCTTGAATTTCTTCATCATTATTATGGTATCCAACTTTCAAACTAATTAATATGTACTACTTGACATTATATTTTCGTCTAAAACTCTGCCACTCATATATTTTCTTCCTTTTCCTTATCGTTAAGATATTTAATTATAAAACAAATTAATTTGGACGATTTATCATTGTTCTGTTTGTCCATAACTCTTTTACCGATATATTTGCTTGATTTTCATCTTGATTAAGGTATCTAATTTTGAAACAAACTCATTTTTCTGAATTTTATTTATATTTTGGTCTACAACTCTTACATTGATCAATTTGCTTCATTTTTTATCACTATTGTATTTAATTTTTAAACTAATTAATATGGTGCATTTATATTTCGGTTTCATTTTCTTTATCATTGTGGTATTTAATTTTCGAACCAACTAATTTCGACGATTTTGCATTTATATCTTGGTCCAAAACACTTTCATTAATCTAATTGCTTCATTTTCTTTGTTATTAGGGTATCAAATGTTTAAACTAATTTATTTGGATGCTTTCTAACTTTTATTTCGGTCCAAAACACTTCTATTAGTCTATCTGCTTCATTTTCATCGTACTTATGGTATCTAATCCTCAGAGAAGCCAATTTTGACGATTTTGAATTTATTTTTTGGTTTAAAACTCTTCCAGTGCATTTGCCCCCATTTTTTTTCATAACAAAGGTATCTAAATTTCAGACAAATTTCGGTTGACGATTTTGCATTTATATTTTGTTTTAAAATTCTACCATTAGTATGATTCTTTACTTTTCTTCGTCCTCAAGGTAACTCATCATCAAACGAACAGATTTTTACGATTTTGAGTTTTTATTTCTTTCTCAAATTCCTCCAACAATCTAATTGCTTAGTTTTCTTCACCAGTAGGGTTTCTAATTTTCAAACCAATTAATTCTGACGATTTTACGTTTATGTTTTGATCTGAAACTCTTCCGTTGATCTATTTGCTTAATTTTCTTCATCACTTTGGTATACAATTTTCAAACTAACCAATATGGACTATTTGGCATTTATATTTTGGTCTAAACTCTTCGTTTTATCTATTTGCGTCTTCTTCCTTATCGTTAAGGTATCTAATTATAAATTAATTTATTTTGGTCGTTTTTTTATTTATCTGTAGGTGTATTACTCTTCTATCGATATATTTGCTTGAATTTCTTCATCATTATTACGGTATCCAATTTTCAAACTAATTAATATGTACTACTTGACATTATATTTTCGTCTAAAACTCTACCACTCATATATTTTCTTCTTTTTCCTTATCTTTAAGATATTTAATTATAAAACAAATTAATTTGGACGATTTATCATTCTTCTGTTTGTCCATAACTCTTTTATCCATATATTTGCTTGATTTTCATCTTCATTAAGGTATCTAATTTTCAAACAAACTAATTTTTCCGATTTTTATTTATATTTTGGTCTAAAACTCTTACATTGATCAATTTGCTTCATTTTTTTCATCACTTTTTTATTTAATTTTTAAACTAATTAATATGGTGCATTTATATTTCCGATTCATTTTCTTTATCGTTGAGGTATTTAATTTTCGAACCAACTAATTTCGACGATTTTGCAATTATGTTTCGGTCCAAAACAGTTTCATTAATCTAATTGCTTCATTTTCTTTGTTATTAGGGTATCAAATGTTTAAACTAATTTATTTGGACGCTTTTTAACTTTTATTTCGGTCCAAAACACTTCTATTAGTCTATCTGCTTCATTTTCATCGTACTTATGGTATCTAATCCTCAGAGAAGCCAATTTTGACGATTTTGAAGTTATTTTTTGGTTTGAAACTCTTCCGTTGTATTTGCCCCATTTTTTTTATTACAAAGGTATCTAAATTTCAGACAAATTTCGGTTGACGATTTTGCATTTATATTTTGTTTTAAAATTCTACCATTAGTATGATTCTTTACTTTTCTTCGTCCGCAAGGTACCTCATCATCAAACAAACTGATTTTTACGATTTTGTGTTTTTATTTCTTTCTAAAATTCCTCCAACAATCTAATTGCTTAGTTTTCTTCACCAGTAGGGTTTCTAATTTTCAAACCAATTAATTCTGACGATTTTACGTTTACGTTTTGATCTGAAACTCTTCCGTTGATCTATTTGCTTAATTTTCTTCATCACTTGTGGTATACAATTTTCAAACTAACCAATATGGACTATTTGGCATTTATATTTTGGTCTAAACTCTTCGTTTTATCTATTCGCATCTTCTTCCTTATCGTTAAGGTATCTAATTATAAAATAAATTATTTTGGACGTTTTTTTATTTATCTGTAGGTGTATTACTCTTCTATCGATATATTTGGTCGAATTTCTTCATCATTATTATGGTATCCAACTTTCTACCTAATTAATATGTACTACTTTGACATTATATTTTCGTCTAAAACTCTACCACTCATATATTTTCTTCTTTTTCCTTATCTTTAAGATATCTAATTATAAAACAAATTAATTTGGACGATTTATCATTCTTCTGTTGTTCCATAACTCTTTTATAGATATATTTGCTTGATTTTCATCTTCATTAAGGTATCTAATTTTGAAACAAACTAATTTTTCCGATTTTTATTTATATTTTGGTCTAAAACTCTTACATTGATCAATTTGCTTCATTTTTTTTTTATCACTGTTGTATTTAATTTTTAAACTAATTAATATGTGCATTTATATTTCCGTTTCATTTTCTTTATCATTTAGTTATTTAATTTTCGAACCAACTAATTTCGACGATTTTGCATTTATATTTTGGTCCAAAACGCTTTCATTAATCTAATTGCTTCATTTTATTTGTTATTAGGGTATCAAATGTTTAAACTAATTTATTTGGACGCTTTTTAACTTTTATTTCGGTCCAAAACACTTCTATTAGTCTATCTGCTTCATTTTCATCGTACTTATGGTATCTAATCCTCAGAGAAGCCAATTTTGACGATTTTGAAGTTATTTTTTGGTTTAAAACTCTTCCGTTGTATTTGCCCCATTTTTTTCATAACAAAGGTATCTAAATTTCAGACAAATTTCGGTTGACGATTTTGCATTTATATTTTGTTTTAAAATTCTACCATTAGTATGATTCTTTACTTTTCTTCGTCCTCAAGGTACCTCATAAATACACAAACTGATTTTTACGATTTTGAGTTTTTATTTCTTTCTCAAATTCCTACTACAATCTAATTGCTTAGTTTTCTTCTCCAGTAGGGTTTCTAATTTTCAAACCAATTAATTCTGACGATTTTACGTTTACGTTTTGATCTGAAACTCTTCCGTTGATCTATTTGCTTAATTTTCTTCATCACTGTGGTATACAATTTTCAAACTAGCCAATATGGACAAGTTGGCATTTATATTTTGGTCTAAACTCTTCGTTTTATCTATTTGCGTCTTCTTCCTTATCGTTAAGGTATCTAATTATAAAATAATTTATTTTGGACGTTTTTTTATTTATCTGTAGGTGTATTACTCTTCTATCGATATATTTGCTTGAATTTCTTCATCATTATTATGGTATCCACTTTCAAACTAATTAATATGTACTACTTGACATTATATTTTCGTCTAAAACTCTGCCACTCATATATTTTCTTCTTTTTCCTTTTCGTTAAGATATTTAATTATAAAACAAATTAATTTGGACGATTTATCATTGTTCTGTTTGTCCATAACTCTTTTACCGATATATTTGCTTGATTTTCATCTTGATTAAGGTATCTAATTTTGAAACAAACTCATTTTTCTGAATTTTATTTATATTTTGGTCTACAACTCTTACATTGATCAATTTGCTTCATTTTTTATCACTATTGTATTTAATTTTTAAACTAATTAATATGGTGCATTTATATTTCGGTTTCATTTTCTTTATCATTGAGGTATTTAATTTTCGAACCAACTAATTTCGACGATTTTGCATTTATATCTTGGTCCAAAACACTTTCATTTATCTAATTGCTTCATTTTCTTTGTTATTAGGGTATCAAATGTTTAAACTAATTTATTTGGATGCTTTCTAACTTTTATTTCGGTCCAAAACACTTCTATTAGTCTATCTGCTTCATTTTCATCGTACTTATGGTATCTAATCCTCAGAGAAGCCAATTTTGACGATTTTGAATTTATTTTTTGGTTTAAAACTCTTCCAGTGCATTTGCCCCCATTTTTTTTATAACAAAGGTATCTAAATTTCAGACAAATTTCGGTTGACGATTTTGCATTTATATTTTGTTTTAAAATTCTACCATTAGTATGATTCTTTACTGTTCTTCGTCCTCAAGGTACGTCATCATCAAACAAACTGATTTTTACGATTTTGTGTTTTTATTTCTTTCTAAAATTCCTCCAACAATCTAATTGCTTAGTTTTCTTCACCAGTAGGGTTTCTAATTTTCAAACCAATTAATTCTGACGATTTTACGTTTATGTTTTGATCTGAAACTCTTCCGTTGATCTATTTGCTTAATTTTCTTCATCACTTGTGGTATACAATTTTCAAACTAACCAATATGGACTATTTGGCATTTATATTTTGGTTTAAACTCTTCGTTTTATCTATTCGCATCTTCTTCCTTATCGTTAAGGTATTTAATTATAAAATAAATTATTTTGGACGTTTTTTTATTTATCTGTAGGTGTATTACTCTTCTATCGATATATTTGCTCGAATTTCTTCATCATTATTATGGTATCCAACTTTCTACCTAATTAATATGTACTACTTTGACATTATATTTTCGTCTAAAACTCTACCACTCATATATTTTCTTCTTTTTCCTTATCTTTAAGATATCTAATTATAAAACAAATTAATTTGGACGATTTATCATTCTTCTGTTGTTCCATAACTCTTTTATAGATATATTTGCTTGATTTTCATCTTCATTAAGGTATCTAATTTTGAAACAAACTAATTTTTCCGATTTTTATTTATATTTTGGTCTACAACTCTTACATTGATCAATTTGCTTCATTTTTTTTATCACTCTTGTATTTAATTTTTAAACTAATTAATATGGTGCATTTATATTTCCGTTTCATTTTCTTTATCATTTAGGTATTTAATTTTCGAACCAACTAATTTCGACGATTTTGCATTTATATTTTGGTCCAAAACGCTTTCATTAATCTAATTGCTTCATTTTATTTGTTATTAGGGTATCAAATGTTTAAACTAATTTATTTGGACGCTTTTTAACTTTTATTTCGGTCCAAAACACTTCTATTAGTCTATCTGCTTCATTTTCATCGTACTTATGGTATCTAATCCTCAGAGAAGCCAATTTTGACGATTTTGAAGTTATTTTTTGGTTTAAAACTCTTCCGTTGTATTTGCCCCATTTTTTTCATAACAAAGGTATCTAAATTTCAGACAAATTTCGGTGGACGATTTTGCATTTATATTTTGTTTTAAAATTCTACCATTAGTATGATTCTTTACTTTTCTTCGTCCTCAAGGTACCTCATAAATACACAAACTGATTTTTACGATTTTGAGTTTTTATTTCTTTCTCAAATTCCTACTACAATCTAATTGCTTAGTTTTCTTCTCCAGTAGGGTTTCTAATTTTCAAACCAATTAATTCTGACGATTTTACGTTTACGTTTTGATCTGAAACTCTTCCGTTGATCTATTTGCTTAATTTTCTTCATCACTGTGGTATACAATTTTCAAACTAACCAATATGGACAATTTGGCATTTATATTTTGGTCTAAACTCTTCGTTTTATCTATTCGCATCTTCTTCCTTATCGTTAAGGTATCTAATTATAAAATAAATTATTTTGGACGATTTATCATTGTTCTGTTTGTCCATAACTCTTTTACCGATATATTTGCTTGATTTTCATCTTGATTAAGGTATCTAATTTTGAAACAAACTCATTTTTCCGAATTTTATTTATATTTTGGTCTAAAACTCGTACATTGATCAATTTGCTTCATTTTTTTCATCACTTTTTTATTTAATTTTTAAACTAATTAATATGGTGCATTTATATTTCCGTTTCATTTTCTTTATCATTTAGGTATTTAATTTTCGAACCAATTAATTTCGACGATTTTGCATTTATATTTGGGTCCAAAACACTTTCATTAATCTAATTGCTTCATTTTATTTGTTATTAGGGTATCAAATGTTTAAACTAATTTATTTGGACGCTTTTAACTTTTATTTCGGTCCAAAACACTTCTATTAGTCTATCTGCTTCATTTTCATCGTACTTATGGTATCTAATCCTCAGAGAAGCCAATTTTGACGATTTTGAAGTTATTTTTTGGTTTAAAACTCTTCCGTTGTATTTGCCCCATTTTTTTTATAACAAAGGTATCTAAATTTCAGACAAATTTCGGTTGACGATTTTGCATTTATATTTTGTTTTAAAATTCTACCATTAGTATGATTCTTTACTTTTCTTCGTCCCCAAGGTACCTCATCATCAAACAAACTGATTTTTACGATTTTGTGTTTTTATTTCTTTCTAAAATTCCTCCAACAATCTAATTGCTTAGTTTTCTTCACCAGTAGGGTTTCTAATTTTCAAACCAATTAATTCTGACGATTTTACGTTTACGTTTTGATCTGAAACTCTTCCGTTGATCTATTTGCTTAATTTTCTTCATCACTGTGGTATACAATTTTCAAACTAACCAATATGGACAATTTGGCATTTATATTTTGGTCTAAACTCTTCGTTTTATCTATTCGCATCTTCTTCCTTATCGTTAAGGTATCTAATTATAAAATAAATTATTTTGGACGTTTTTTTATTTATCTGTAGGTGTATTACTCTTCTATCGATATATTTGCTTGAATTTCTTCATCATTATTATGGTATCCAACTTTCTACCTAATTAATATGTACTACTTTGACATTATATTTTCGTCTAAAACTCTACCACTCATATATTTTCTTCTTTTTCCTTATCGTTAAGATATCTAATTATAAAACAAATTAATTTGGACGATTTATCATTCTTCTGTTGTTCCATAACTCTTTTACAGTTATATTTGCTTGATTTTCATCTTCATTAAGGTATCTAATTTTGAAACAAACTAATTTTTCCGATTTTTATATATATTTTGGTCTAAAACTCTTACATTGATCAATTTGCTTCATTTTTTTTATCACTGTTGTATTTAATTTTTAAACTAATTAATATGGTGCATTTATATTTCCGTTTCATTTTCTTTATCATTTAGGTATTTAATTTTCGAACCAACTAATTTTGACGATTTTGCATTTATATTTTGGTCCAAAACGCTTTCATTAATCTAATTGCTTCATTTTATTTGTTATTAGGGTATCAAATGTTTAAACTAATTTATTTGGACGCTTTTTAACTTTTATTTCGGTCCAAAACACTTCTATTAGTCTATCTGCTTCATTTTCATCGTACTTATGGTATCTAATCCTCAGAGAAGCCAATTTTTACGATTTTGAAGTTATTTTTTGGTTTAAAACTCTTCCGTTGTATTTGCCCCATTTTTTTCATAACAAAGGTATCTAAATTTCAGACAAATTTCGGTTGACGATTTTGCATTTATATTTTGTTTTAAAATTCTACCATTAGTATGATTCTTTACTTTTCTTCGTCCTCAAGGTACCTCATAAATACACAAACTGATTTTTACGATTTTGAGTTTTTATTTCTTTCTCAAATTCCTACTACAATCTAATTGCTTAGTTTTCTTCTCCAGTAGGGTTTCTAATTTTCAAACCAATTAATTCTGACGATTTTACGTTTACGTTTTGATCTGAAACTCTTCCGTTGATCTATTTGCTTAATTTTCTTCATCACTGTGGTATACAATTTTCAAACTAGCCAATATGGACAAGTTGGCATTTATATTTTGGTCTAAACTCTTCGTTTTATCTATTTGCGTCTTCTTCGTTATCGTTAAGGTATCTAATTATAAATTAATTTATTTTGGACGTTTTTTTATTTATCTGTTGGTGTATTACTCTTCTATCGATTATTTGCTTGAATTTCTTCATCATTATTATGGTATCCAACTTTCAAACTAATTAATATGTACTACTTGACATTATATTTTCGTCTAAAACTCTACCACTCATATATTTTCTTATTTTTCCTTATCGTTAAGATATTTAATTATAAAAAAAATTAATTTGGACGATTTATCGTTGTTCCGTTTGTCCATAACTCTTTTACCGATATATTTGCTTGATTTTCATCTTGATTAAGGTATCTAATTTTGAAACAAACTCATTTTTCCGAATTTTATTTATATTTTGGTCTAAAACTCGTACATTGATCAATTTGCTTCATTTTTTTCATCACTTTTTTATTTAATTTTTAAACTAATTAATATGGTGCATTTATATTTCCGTTTCATTTTCTTTATCATTTAGGTATTTAATTTTCGAACCAACTAATTTCGACGGTTTTGCATTTATATTTTGGTCCAAAACGCTTTCATTAATCTAATTGCTTCATTTTATTTGTTATTAGGGTATCAAATTTTTAAACTAATTTATTTGGACGCTTTTTAACTTTTATTTCGGTCCAAAACACTTCTATTAGTCTATCTGCTTCATTTTCATCGTACTTATGGTATCTAATCCTCAGAGAAGCCAATTTTGACGATTTTGAAGTTATTTTTTGGTTTAAAACTCTTCCGTTGTATTTGCCCCATTTTTTTATAACAAAGGTATCTAAATTTCAGACAAATTTCGGTTGACGATTTTGCGTTTATATTTTGTTTTAAAATTCTACCATTAGTATGATTCTTTACTTTTCTTCGTCCTCAAGGTACGTCATCATCAAACAAACTGATTTTTACGATTTTGTGTTTTTATTTCTTTCTAAAATTCCTCCAACAATCTAATTGCTTAGTTTTCTTCACCAGTAGGGTTTCTAATTTTCAAACCAATTAATTCTGATGATTTTACGTTTATGTTTTGATCTGAAACTCTTCCGTTGATCTATTTGCTTAATTTTCTTCATCACTTGTGGTATACAATTTTCAAAATAACCAATATGGACTATTTGGCATTTATATTTTGGTCTAAACTCTTCGTTTTATCTATTCGCCTCTTCTTCCTTATCGTTAAGGTATCTAATTATAAAATAAATTATTTTGGACGTTTTTTTATTTATCTGTAGGTGTATTACTCTTCTATCGATATATTTGCTTGAATTTCTTCATCATTATTATGGTATCCAACTTTCTACCTAATTAATATGTACTACTTTGACATTATATTTTCGTCTAAAACTCTACCACTCATATATTTTCTTCTTTTTCCTTATCGTTAAGATATCTAATTATAAAACAAATTAATTTGGACGATTTATCATTCTTCTGTTGTTCCATAACTCTTTTATAGATATATTTGCTTGATTTTCATCTTCATTAAGGTATCTAATTTTGAAACAAACTAATTTTTCCGATTTTTATTTATATTTTGGTCTAAAACTCTTACATTGATCAATTTGCTTCATTTTTTTTATCACTGTTGTATTTAATTTTTAAACTAATTAACATGGTGCATTTATATTTCCGTTTCATTTTCTTTATCATTTAGGTATTTAATTTTCGAACCAACTAATTTCGACGATTTTGCATTTATATTTTGGTCCAAAACGCTTTCATTAATCTAATTGCTTCATTTTATTTGTTATTAGGGTATCAAATGTTTAAACTAATTTATTTGGACGCTTTTTAACTTTTATTTCGGTCCAAAACACTTCTATTAGTATCTGCTTCATTTTCATCGTACTTATGGTATCTAATCCTCAGAGAAGCCAATTTTGACGATTTTGAAGTTATTTTTTGGTTTAAAACTCTTCCGTTGTATTTGCCCCATTTTTTTCATAACAAAGGTATCTAAATTTCAGACAAATTTCGGTCGACGATTTTGCTTTTATATTTTGTTTTAAAATTCTACCTTTAGTATGATTCTTTACTTTTCTTCGTCCTCAAGGTACCTCATAAATACACAAACTGATTTTTACGATTTTGAGTTTTTATTTCTTTCTCAAATTCCTACTACAATCTAATTGCTTAGTTTTCTTCACCAGTAGGGTTTCTAATTTTCAAACCAATTAATTCTGATGATTTTACGTTTATGTTTTGATCTGAAACTCTTCCGTTGATCTATTTGCTTAATTTTCTTCATCACTTGTGGTATACAATTTTCAAACTAACCAATATGGACTATTTGGCATTTATATTTTGGTCTAAACTCTTCGTTCTATCTATTCGCATCTTCTTCCTTATCGTTAAGGTATCTAATTATAAAATAAATTATTTTGGACGTTTTTTTATTTATCTGTAGGTGTATTACTCTTCTATCGATATATTTGCTTGAATTTCTTCATCATTATTATGGTATCCAACTTTCTACCTAATTAATATGTACTACTTTGACATTATATTTTCGTCTAAAACTCTACCACTCATATATTTTCTTCTTTTTCCTTATCGTTAAGATATCTAATTATAAAACAAATTAATTTGGACGATTTATCATTCTTCTGTTGTTCCATAACTCTTTTATAGATATATTTGCTTGATTTTCATCTTCATTAAGGTATCTAATTTTGAAACAAACTAATTTTTCCGATTTTTATTTATATTTTGGTCTAAAACTCTTACATTGATCAATTTGCTTCATTTTTTTTATCACTGTTGTATTTAATTTTTAAACTAATTAACATGGTGCATTTATATTTCCGTTTCATTTTCTTTATCATTTAGGTATTTAATTTTCGAACCAACTAATTTCGACGATTTTGCATTTATATTTTGGTCCAAAACGCTTTCATTAATCTAATTGCTTCATTTTATTTGTTATTAGGGTATCAAATGTTTAAACTAATTTATTTGGACGCTTTTTAACTTTTATTTCGGTCCAAAACACTTCTATTAGTATCTGCTTCATTTTCATCGTACTTATGGTATCTAATCCTCAGAGAAGCCAATTTTGACGATTTTGAAGTTATTTTTTGGTTTAAAACTCTTCCGTTGTATTTGCCCCATTTTTTTCATAACAAAGGTATCTAAATTTCAGACAAATTTCGGTCGACGATTTTGCTTTTATATTTTGTTTTAAAATTCTACCTTTAGTATGATTCTTTACTTTTCTTCGTCCTCAAGGTACCTCATAAATACACAAACTGATTTTTACGATTTTGAGTTTTTATTTCTTTCTCAAATTCCTACTACAATCTAATTGCTTAGTTTTCTTCACCAGTAGGGTTTCTAATTTTCAAACCAATTAATTCTGATGATTTTACGTTTATGTTTTGATCGGAAACTCTTCCGTTGATCTATTTGCTTAATTTTCTTCATCACTTGTGGTATACAATTTTCAAACTAACCAATATGGACTATTTGGCATTTATATTTTGGTCTAAACTCTTCGTTCTATCTATTCGCATCTTCTTCCTTATCGTTAAGGTATCTAATTATAAAATAAATTATTTTGGACGTTTTTTTATTTATCTGTAGGTGTATTACTCTTCTATCGATATATTTGCTTGAATTTCTTCATCATTATTATGGTATCCAACTTTCTACCTAATTAATATGTACTACTTTGACATTATATTTTCGTCTAAAACTCTACCACTCATATATTTTCTTCTTTTTCCTTATCGTTAAGATATCTAATTATAAAACAAATTAATTTGGACGATTTATCATTCTTCTGTTGTTCCATAACTCTTTTATAGATATATTTGCTTGATTTTCATCTTCATTAAGGTATCTAATTTTGAAACAAAGTAATTTTTCCGATTTTTATTTATATTTTGGTCTAAAACTCTTACATTGATCAATTTGCTTCATTTTTTTTATCACTGTTGTATTTAATTTTTAAACTAATTAATATGGTGCATTTATATTTCCGTTTCATTTTCTTTATCATTTAGGTATTTAATTTTCGAACCAACTAATTTCGACGATTTTGCATTTATATTTTGGTCCAAACGCTTTCATTAATCTAATTGCTTCATTTTATTTGTTATTAGGGTATCAAATGTTTAAACTAATTTATTTGGACGCTTTTTAACTTTTATTTCGGTCCAAAACACTTCTATTAGTCTATCTGCTTCATTTTAATCGTACTTATGGTATCTAATCCTCAGAGAAGCCAATTTTGACGATTTTGAAGTTATTTTTTGGTTTAAAACTCTTCCGTTGTATTTGCCCCATTTTTTCATAACAAAGGTATCTAAATTTCAGACAAATTTCGGTCGACGATTTTGCATTTATATTTTGTTTTAAAATTCTACCTTTAGTATGATTCTTTACTTTTCTTCGTCCTCAAGGTACCTCATAAATACACAAACTGATTTTTACGATTTTGAGTTTTTATTTCTTTCTCAAATTCCTACTACAATCTAATTGCTTAGTTTTCTTCACCAGTAGGGTTTCTAATTTTCAAACCAATTAATTCTGATGATTTTACGTTTATGTTTTGATCGGAAACTCTTCCGTTGATCTATTTGCTTAATTTTCTTCATCACTTGTGGTATACAATTTTCAAACTAACCAATATGGACTATTTGGCATTTATATTTTGGTCTAAACTCTTGGTTCTATCTATTCGCATCTTCTTCCTTATCGTTAAGGTATCTAATTATAAAATAAATTATTTTGGACGTTTTTTTATTTATCTGTAGGTGTATTACTCTTCTATCGATATATTTGCTTGAATTTCTTCATCATTATTATGGTATCCAACTTTCTACCTAATTAATATGTACTACTTTGACATTATATTTTCGTCTAAAACTCTACCACTCATATATTTTCTTCTTTTTCCTTATCGTTAAGTTATCTAATTATAAAACAAATTAATTTGGACGATTTATCATTCTTCTGTTGTTCCATAACTCTTTTATAGATATATTTGCTTGATTTTCATCTTCATTAAGGTATCTAATTTTGAAACAAACTAATTTTTCCGATTTTTATTTATATTTTGGTCTAAAACTCTTACATTGATCAATTTGCTTCATTTTTTTTATCACTGTTGTATTTAATTTTTAAACTAATTAATATGGTGCATTTATATTTCCGTTTCATTTTCTTTATCATTTAGGTATTTAATTTTCGAACCAACTAATTTCGACGATTTTGCATTTATATTTTGGTCCAAACGCTTTCATTAATCTAATTGCTTCATTTTATTTGTTATTAGGGTATCAAATGTTTAAACAAATTTATTTGGACGCTTTTTAACTTTTATTTCGGTCCAAAACACTTCTATTAGTCTATCTGCTTCATTTTAATCGTACTTATGGTATCTAATCCTCAGAGAAGCCAATTTTGACGATTTTGAAGTTATTTTTTGGTTTAAAACTCTTCCGTTGTATTTGCCCCATTTTTTTCATAACAAAGGTATCTAAATTTCAGACAAATTTCGGTCGACGATTTTGCATTTATATTTTGTTTTAAAATTCTACCTTTAGTATGATTCTTTACTTTTCTTCGTCCTCAAGGTACCTCATAAATACACAAACTGATTTTTACGATTTTGAGTTTTTATTTCTTTCTCAAATTCCTACTACAATCTAATTGCTTAGTTTTCTTCACCAGTAGGGTTTCTAATTTTCAAACCAATTAATTCTGATGATTTTACGTTTATGTTTTGATCGGAAACTCTTCCGTTGATCTATTTGCTTAATTTTCTTCATCACTTGTGGTATACAATTTTCAAACTAACCAATATGGACTATTTGGCATTTATATTTTGGTCTAAACTCTTGGTTCTATCTATTCGCATCTTCTTCCTTATCGTTAAGGTATATGGTATCCAACTTTCTACCTAATTAATATGTACTACTTTGACATTATATTTTCGTCTAAAACTCTACCACTCATATATTTTCTTCTTTTTCCTTATCGTTAAGATATCTAATTATAAAACAAATTAATTTGGACGATTTATCATTCTTCTGTTGTTCCATAACTCTTTTATAGATATATTTGCTTGATTTTCATCTTCATTAAGGTATCTAATTTTGAAACAAACTAATTTTTCCGATTTTTATTTATATTTTGGTCTAAAACTCTTACATTGATCAATTTGCTTCATTTTTTTTATCACTGTTGTATTTAATTTTTAAACTAATTAATATGGTGCATTTATATTTCCGTTTCATTTTCTTTATCATTTAGGTATTTAATTTTCGAACCAACTAATTTCGACGATTTTGCATTTATATTTTGGTCCAAACGCTTTCATTAATCTAATTGCTTCATTTTATTTGTTATTAGGGTATCAAATGTTTAAACTAATTTATTTGGACGCTTTTTAACTTTTATTTCGGTCCAAAACACTTCTATTAGTCTATCTGCTTCATTTTAATCGTACTTATGGTATCTAATCCTCAGAGAAGCCAATTTTGACGATTTTGAAGTTATTTTTTGGTTTAAAACTCTTCCGTTGTATTTGCCCCATTTTTTTCATAACAAAGGTATCTAAATTTCAGACAAATTTCGGTCGACGATTTTGCATTTATATTTTGTTTTAAAATTCTACCTTTAGTATGATTCTTTACTTTTCTTCGTCCTCAAGGTACCTCATAAATACACAAACTGATTTTTACGATTTTGAGTTTTTATTTCTTTCTCAAATTCCTACTACAATCTAATTGCTTAGTTTTCTTCACCAGTAGGGTTTCTAATTTTCAAACCAATTAATTCTGATGATTTTACGTTTATGTTTTGATCTGAAACTCTTCCGTTGATCTATTTGCTTAATTTTCTTCATCACTTGTGGTATACAATTTTCAAACTAACCAATATGGACTATTTGGCATTTATATTTTGGTCTAAACTCTTCGTTTTATCTATTCGCATCTTCTTCCTTATCGTTAAGGTATCTAATTATAAAATAAATTATTTTGGACGTTTTTTTATTTATCTGTAGGTGTATTACTCTTCTATCGATATATTTGCTTGAATTTCTTCATCATTATTATGGTATCCAACTTTCTACCTAATTAATATGTACTACTTTGACATTATATTTTCGTCTAAAACTCTACCACTCATATATTTTCTTCTTTTTCCTTATCGTTAAGATATCTAATTATAAAACAAATTAATTTGGACGATTTATCATTCTTCTGTTGTTCCATAACTCTTTTACAGTTATATTTGCTTGATTTTCATCTTCATTAAGGTATCTAATTTTGAAACAAACTAATTTTTCCGATTTTTATTTATATTTTGGTCTAAAACTCTTACATTGATCAATTTGCTTCATTTTTTTATCACTGTTGTATTTAATTTTTAAACTAATTAATATGGTGCATTTATATTTCCGTTTCATTTTCTTTATCATTTAGGTATTTAATTTTCGAACCAACTAATTTCGACGATTTTGCATTTATATTTTGTTCCAAACGCTTTCATTAATCTAATTGCTTCATTTTATTTGTTATTAGGGTATCAAATGTTTAAACTAATTTATTTGGACGCTTTTTAACTTTTATTTCGGTCCAAAACACTTCTATTAGTCTATCTGCTTCATTTTAATCGTACTTATGGTATCTAATCCTCAGAGAAGCCAATTTTGACGATTTTGAAGTTATTTTTTGGTTTAAAACTCGTCCGTTGTATTTGCCCCATTTTTTTCATAACAAAGGTATCTAAATTTCAGACAAATTTCGGTCGACGATTTTGCATTTATATTTTGTTTTAAAATTCTACCATTAGTATGATTCTTTACTTTTCTTCGTCCTCAAGGTACCTCATAAATACACAAACTGATTTTTACGATTTTGAGTTTTTATTTCTTTCTCAAATTCCTACTACAATCTAATTGCTTAGTTTTCTTCACCAGTAGGGTTTCTAATTTTCAAACCAATTAATTCTGATGATTTTACGTTTATGTTTTGATCTGAAACTCTTCCGTTGATCTATTTGCTTAATTTTCTTCATCACTTGTGGTATACAATTTTCAAACTAACCAATATGGACTATTTGGCATTTATATTTTGGTCTAAACTCTTCGTTTTATCTATTCGCATCTTCTTCCTTATCGTTAAGGTATCTAATTATAAAATAAATTATTTTGGACGTTTTTTTATTTATCTGTAGGTGTATTACTCTTCTATCGATATATTTGCTTGAATTTCTTCATCATTATTATGGTATCCAACTTTCTACCTAATTAATATGTACTACTTTGACATTATATTTTCGTCTAAAACTCTACCACTCATATATTTTCTTCTTTTTCCTTATCGTTAAGATATCTAATTATAAAACAAATTAATTTGGACGATTTATCATTCTTCTGTTGTTCCATAACTCTTTTACAGTTATATTTGCTTGATTTTCATCTTCATTAAGGTATCTAATTTTGAAACAAACTAATTTTTCCGATTTTTATTTATATTTTGGTCTAAAACTCTTACATTGATCAATTTGCTTCATTTTTTTTATCACTGTTGTATTTAATTTTTAAACTAATTAACATGGTGCATTTATATTTCCGTTTCATTTTCTTTATCATTTAGGTATTTAATTTTCGAACCAACTAATTTCGACGATTTTGCATTTATATTTTGGTCCAAAACGCTTTCATTAATCTAATTGCTTCATTTTATTTGTTATTAGGGTATCAAATGTTTAAACTAATTTATTTGGACGCTTTTTAACTTTTATTTCGGTCCAAAACACTTCTATTAGTATCTGCTTCATTTTCATCGTACTTATGGTATCTAATCCTCAGAGAAGCCAATTTTGACGATTTTGAAGTTATTTTTTGGTTTAAAACTCTTCCGTTGTATTTGCCCCATTTTTTTCATAACAAAGGTATCTAAATTTCAGACAAATTTCGGTCGACGATTTTGCTTTTATATTTTGTTTTAAAATTCTACCTTTAGTATGATTCTTTACTTTTCTTCGTCCTCAAGGTACCTCATAAATACACAAACTGATTTTTACGATTTTGAGTTTTTATTTCTTTCTCAAATTCCTACTACAATCTAATTGCTTAGTTTTCTTCACCAGTAGGGTTTCTAATTTTCAAACCAATTAATTCTGATGATTTTACGTTTATGTTTTGATCTGAAACTCTTCCGTTGATCTATTTGCTTAATTTTCTTCATCACTTGTGGTATACAATTTTCAAACTAACCAATATGGACTATTTGGCATTTATATTTTGGTCTAAACTCTTCGTTCTATCTATTCGCATCTTCTTCCTTATCGTTAAGGTATCTAATTATAAAATAAATTATTTTGGACGTTTTTTTATTTATCTGTAGGTGTATTACTCTTCTATCGATATATTTGCTTGAATTTCTTCATCATTATTATGGTATCCAACTTTCTACCTAATTAATATGTACTACTTTGACATTATATTTTCGTCTAAAACTCTACCACTCATATATTTTCTTCTTTTTCCTTATCGTTAAGATATCTAATTATAAAACAAATTAATTTGGACGATTTATCATTCTTCTGTTGTTCCATAACTCTTTTATAGATATATTTGCTTGATTTTCATCTTCATTAAGGTATCTAATTTTGAAACAAAGTAATTTTTCCGATTTTTATTTATATTTTGGTCTAAAACTCTTACATTGATCAATTTGCTTCATTTTTTTTATCACTGTTGTATTTAATTTTTAAACTAATTAATATGGTGCATTTATATTTCCGTTTCATTTTCTTTATCATTTAGGTATTTAATTTTCGAACCAACTAATTTCGACGATTTTGCATTTATATTTTGGTCCAAAACGCTTTCATTAATCTAATTGCTTCATTTTATTTGTTATTAGGGTATCAAATGTTTAAACTAATTTATTTGGACGCTTTTTAACTTTTATTTCGGACCAAAACACTTCTATTAGTCTATCTGCTTCATTTTCATCGTACTTATGGTATCTAATCCTCAGAGAAGCCAATTTTGACGATTTTGAAGTAATTTTTTGGTTTAAAACTCTTCCGTTGTATTTGCCCCATTTTTTTCATAACAAAGGTATCTAAATTTCAGACAAATTTCGGTCGACGATTTTGCATTTATATTTTGTTTTAAAATTCTACCATTAGTATGATTCTTTACTTTTCTTCGTCCTCAAGGTACCTCATAAATACACAAACTGATTTTTACGATTTTGAGTTTTTATTTCTTTCTCAAATTCCTACTACAATCTAATTGCTTAGTTTTCTTCACCAGTAGGGTTTCTAATTTTCAAACCAATTAATTCTGATGATTTTACGTTTATGTTTTGATCTGAAACTCTTCCGTTGATCTATTTGCTTAATTTTCTTCATCACTTGTGGTATACAATTTTCAAACTAACCAATATGGACTATTTGGCATTTATATTTTGGTCTAAACTCTTCGTTCTATCTATTCGCATCTTCTTCCTTATCGTTAAGGTATCTAATTATAAAATAAATTATTTTGGACGTTTTTTTATTTATCTGTAGGTGTATTACTCTTCTATCGATATATTTGCTGGAATTTCTTCATCATTATTATGGTATCCAACTTTCTACCTAATTAATATGTACTACTTTGACATTATATTTTCGTCTAAAACTCTACCACTCATATATTTTCTTCTTTTTCCTTATCGTTAAGATATCTAATTATAAAACAAATTAATTTGGACGATTTATCATTCTTCTGTTGTTCCATAACTCTTTTATAGATATATTTGCTTGATTTTCATCTTCATTAAGGTATCTAATTTTGAAACAAAGTAATTTTTCCGATTTTTATTTATATTTTGGTCTAAAACTCTTACATTGATCAATTTGCTTCATTTTTTTTATCACTGTTGTATTTAATTTTTAAACTAATTAATATGGTGCATTTATATTTCCGTTTCATTTTCTTTATCATTTAGGTATTTAATTTTCGAACCAACTAATTTCGACGATTTTGCATTTATATTTTGGTCCAAAACGCTTTCATTAATCTAATTGCTGCATTTTATTTGTTATTAGGGTATCAAATGTTTAAACTAATTTATTTGGACGCTTTTTAACTTTTATTTCGGACCAAAACACTTCTATTAGTCTATCTGCTTCATTTTCATCGTACTTATGGTATCTAATCCTCAGAGAAGCCAATTTTGACGATTTTGAAGTAATTTTTTGGTTTAAAACTCTTCCGTTGTATTTGCCCCATTTTTTTCATAACAAAGGTATCTAAATTTCAGACAAATTTCGGTCGACGATTTTGCATTTATATTTTGTTTTAAAATTCTACCATTAGTATGATTCTTTACTTTTCTTCGTCCTCAAGGTACCTCATAAATACACAAACTGATTTTTACGATTTTGAGTTTTTATTTCTTTCTCAAATTCCTACTACAATCTAATTGCTTAGTTTTCTTCACCAGTAGGGTTTCTAATTTTCAAACCAATTAATTCTGATGATTTTACGTTTATGTTTTGATCTGAAACTCTTCCGTTGATCTATTTGCTTAATTTTCTTCATCACTTGTGGTATACAATTTTCAAACTAACCAATATGGACTATTTGGCATTTATATTTTGGTCTAAACTCTTCGTTCTATCTATTCGCATCTTCTTCCTTATCGTTAAGGTATCTAATTATAAAATAAATTATTTTGGACGTTTTTTTATTTATCTGTAGGTGTATTACTCTTCTATCGATATATTTGCTGGAATTTCTTCATCATTATTATGGTATCCAACTTTCTACCTAATTAATATGTACTACTTTGACATTATATTTTCGTCTAAAACTCTACCACTCATATATTTTCTTCTTTTTCCTTATCGTTAAGATATCTAATTATAAAACAAATTAATTTGGACGATTTATCATTCTTCTGTTGTTCCATAACTCTTTTATAGATATATTTGCTTGATTTTCATCTTCATTAAGGTATCTAATTTTGAAACAAAGTAATTTTTCCGATTTTTATTTATATTTTGGTCTAAAACTCTTACATTGATCAATTTGCTTCATTTTTTTTATCACTGTTGTATTTAATTTTTAAACTAATTAATATGGTGCATTTATATTTCCGTTTCATTTTCTTTATCATTTAGGTATTTAATTTTCGAACCAACTAATTTCGACGATTTTGCATTTATATTTTGGTCCAAAACGCTTTCATTAATCTAATTGCTGCATTTTATTTGTTATTAGGGTATCAAATGTTTAAACTAATTTATTTGGACGCTTTTTAACTTTTATTTCGGACCAAAACACTTCTATTAGTCTATCTGCTTCATTTTCATCGTACTTATGGTATCTAATCCTCAGAGAAGCCAATTTTGACGATTTTGAAGTAATTTTTTGGTTTAAAACTCTTCCGTTGTATTTGCCCCATTTTTTTCATAACAAAGGTATCTAAATTTCAGACAAATTTCGGTCGACGATTTTGCATTTATATTTTGTTTTAAAATTCTACCATTAGTATGATTCTTTACTTTTCTTCGTCCTCAAGGTACCTCATAAATACACAAACTGATTTTTACGATTTTGAGTTTTTATTTCTTTCTCAAATTCCTACTACAATCTAATTGCTTAGTTTTCTTCACCAGTAGGGTTTCTAATTTTCAAACCAATTAATTCTGATGATTTTACGTTTATGTTTTGATCTGAAACTCTTCCGTTGATCTATTTGCTTAATTTTCTTCATCACTTGTGGTATACAATTTTCAAACTAACCAATATGGACTATTTGGCATTTATATTTTGGTCTAAACTCTTCGTTCTATCTATTCGCATCTTCTTCCTTATCGTTAAGGTATCTAATTATAAAATAAATTATTTTGGACGTTTTTTTATTTATCTGTAGGTGTATTACTCTTCTATCGATATATTTGCTGGAATTTCTTCATCATTATTATGGTATCCAACTTTCTACCTAATTAATATGTACTACTTTGACATTATATTTTCGTCTAAAACTCTACCACTCATATATTTTCTTCTTTTTCCTTATCGTTAAGATATCTAATTATAAAACAAATTAATTTGGACGATTTATCATTCTTCTGTTGTTCCATAACTCTTTTATAGATATATTTGCTTGATTTTCATCTTCATTAAGGTATCTAATTTTGAAACAAAGTAATTTTTCCGATTTTTATTTATATTTTGGTCTAAAACTCTTACATTGATCAATTTGCTTCATTTTTTTATCACTGTTGTATTTAATTTTTAAACTAATTAATATGGTGCATTAATATTTCCATTTCATTTTCTTTATCATTTAGGTATTTAATTTTCGAACCAACTAATTTCGACGATTTTGCATTTATATTTTGGTCCAAAACGCTTTCATTAATCTAATTGCTTCATTTTATTTGTTATTAGGGTATCAAATGTTTAAACTAACTTATTTGGACGCTTTTTAACTTTTATTTCGGACCAAAACACTTCTATTAGTCTATCTGCTTCATTTTCATCGTACTTATGGTATCTAATCCTCAGAGAAGCCAATTTTGACGATTTTGAAGTAATTTTTTGGTTTAAAACTCTTCCGTTGTATTTGCCCCATTTTTTTCATAACAAAGGTTTCTAAATTTCAGACAAATTTCGGTCGACGATTTTGCATTTATATTTTGTTTTAAAATTCTACCATTAGTATGATTCATTACTTTTCTTCGTCCTCAAGGTACCTCATAAATACACAAACTGATTTTTACGATTTTGAGTTTTTATTTCTTTCTCAAATTCCTACTACAATCTAATTGCTTAGTTTTCTTCACCAGTAGGGTTTCTAATTTTCAAACCAATTAATTCTGATGATTTTACGTTTATGTTTTGATCTGAAACTCTTCCGTTGATCTATTTGCTTAATTTTCTTCATCACTTGTGGTATACAATTTTCAAACTAACCAATATGGACTATTTGGCATTTATATTTTGGTCTAAACTCTTCGTTCTATCTATTCGCATCTTCTTCCTTATCGTTAAGGTATCTAATTATAAAATAAATTATTTTGGACGTTTTTTTATTTATCTGTAGGTGTATTACTCTTCTATCGATATATTTGCTGGAATTTCTTCATCATTATTATGGTATCCAACTTTCTACCTAATTAATATGTACTACTTTGACATTATATTTTCGTCTAAAACTCTACCACTCATATATTTTCTTCTTTTTCCTTATCGTTAAGATATCTAATTATAAAACAAATTAATTTGGACGATTTATCATTCTTCTGTTGTTCCATAACTCTTTTATAGATATATTTGCTTGATTTTCATCTTCATTAAGGTATCTAATTTTGAAACAAAGTAATTTTTCCGATTTTTATTTATATTTTGGTCTAAAACTCTTACATTGATCAATTTGCTTCATTTTTTTATCACTGTTGTATTTAATTTTTAAACTAATTAATATGGTGCATTAATATTTCCATTTCATTTTCTTTATCATTTAGGTATTTAATTTTCGAACCAACTAATTTCGACGATTTTGCATTTATATTTTGGTCCAAAACGCTTTCATTAATCTAATTGCTTCATTTTATTTGTTATTAGGGTATCAAATGTTTAAACTAATTTATTTGGACGCTTTTTAACTTTTATTTCGGACCAAAACACTTCTATTAGTCTATCTGCTTCATTTTCATCGTACTTATGGTATCTAATCCTCAGAGAAGCCAATTTTGACGATTTTGAAGTAATTTTTTGGTTTAAAACTCTTCCGTTGTATTTGCCCCATTTTTTTCATAACAAAGGTATCTAAATTTCAGACAAATTTCGGTCGACGATTTTGCATTTATATTTTGTTTTAAAATTCTACCTTTAGTATGATTCATTACTTTTCTTCGTCCTCAAGGTACCTCATAAATACACAAACTGATTTTTACGATTTTGAGTTTTTATTTCTTTCTCAAATTCCTACTACAATCTAATTGCTTAGTTTTCTTCACCAGTAGGGTTTCTAATTTTCAAACCAATTAATTCTGATGATTTTACGTTTATGTTTTGATCTGAAACTCTTCCGTTGATCTATTTGCTTAATTTTCTTCATCACTTGTGGTATACAATTTTCAAACTAACCAATATGGACTATTTGGCATTTATATTTTGGTCTAAACTCTTCGTTTTATCTATTCGCATCTTCTTCCTTATCGTTAAGGTATCTAATTATAAAATAAATTATTTTGGACGTTTTTTTATTTATCTGTAGGTGTATTACTCTTCTATCGATATATTTGCTGGAATTTCTTCATCATTATTATGGTATCCAACTTTCTACCTAATTAATATGTACTACTTTGACATTATATTTTCGTCTAAAACTCTACCACTCATATATTTTCTTCTTTTTCCTTATCGTTAAGATATCTAATTATAAAACAAATTAATTTGGACGATTTATCATTCTTCTGTTGTTCCATAACTCTTTTATAGATATATTTGCTTGATTTTCATCTTCATTAAGGTATCTAATTTTGAAACAAAGTAATTTTTCCGATTTTTATTTATATTTTGGTCTAAAACTCTTACATTGATCAATTTGCTTCATTTTTTTATCACTGTTGTATTTAATTTTTAAACTAATTAATATGGTGCATTTATATTTCCGTTTCATTTTCTTTATCATTTAGGTATTTAATTTTCGAACCAACTAATTTCGACGATTTTGCATTTATATTTTGGTCCAAAACGCTTTCATTAATCTAATTGCTTCATTTTATTTGTTATTAGGGTATCAAATGTTTAAACTAATTTATTTGGACGCTTTTTAACTTTTATTTCGGACCAAAACACTTCTATTAGTCTATCTGCTTCATTTTCATCGTACTTATGGTATCTAATCCTCAGAGAAGCCAATTTTGACGATTTTGAAGTTATTTTTTGGTTTAAAACTCTTCCGTTGTATTTGCCCCATTTTTTTCATAACAAAGGTATCGAAATTTCAGACAAATTTCGGTCGACGATTTTGCATTTATATTTTGTTTTAAAATTCTACCTTTAGTATGATTCTTTACTTTTCTTCGTCCTCAAGGTACCTCATAAATACACAAACTGATTTTTACGATTTTGAGTTTTTATTTCTTTCTCAAATTCCTACTACAATCTAATTGCTTAGTTTTCTTCACCAGTAGGGTTTCTAATTTTCAAACCAATTAATTCTGATGATTTTACGTTTATGTTTTGATCTGAAACTCTTCTGTTGATCTATTTGCTTAATTTTCTTCATCACTTGTGGTATACAATTTTCAAACTAACCAATATGGACTTTTTGGCATTTATATTTTGGTCTAAACTCTTCGTTTTATCTATTCGCATCTTCTTCCTTATCGTTAAGGTATCTAATTATAAAATAAATTATTTTGGACGTTTTTTTATTTATCTGTAGGTGTATTACTCTTCTATCGATATATTTGCTTGAATTTCTTCATCATTATTATGGTATCCAACTTTCTACCTAATTAATATGTACTACTTTGACATTATATTTTCGTCTAAAACTCTACCACTCATATATTTTCTTCTTTTTCCTTATCGTTAAGATATCTAATTATAAAACAAATTAATTTGGACGATTTATCATTCTTCTGTTGTTCCATAACTCTTTTATAGATATATTTGCTTGATTTTCATCTTCATTAAGGTATCTAATTTTGAAACAAAGTAATTTTTTCGATTTTTATTTATATTTTGGTCTAAAACTCTTACATTGATCAATTTGCTTCATTTTTTTATCACTGTTGTATTTAATTTTTAAACTAATTAATATGGTGCATTTATATTTCCGTTTCATTTTCTTTATCATTTAGGTATTTAATTTTCGAACCAACTAATTTCGACGATTTTGCATTTATATTTTGGTCCAAAACGCTTTCATTAATCTAATTGCTTCATTTTATTTGTTATTAGGGTATCAAATGTTTAAACTAATTTATTTGGACGCTTTTAAACTTTTATTTCGGTCCAAAACACTTCTATTAGTCTATCTGCTTCATTTTCATCGTACTTATGGTATCTAATCCTCAGAGAAGCCAATTTTGACGATTTTGAAGTTATTTTTTGGTTTAAAACTCTTCCGTTGTATTTGCCCCATTTTTTTCATAACAAAGGTATCTAAATTTCAGACAAATTTCGGTCGACGATTTTGCATTTATATTTTGTTTTAAAATTCTACCATTAGTATGATTCTTTACTTTTCTTCGTCCTCAAGGTACGTCATCATCAAACAAACTGATTTTTACGATTTTGTGTTTTTATTTCTTTCTAAAATTCCTCCAACAATCTAATTGCTTAGTTTTCTTCACCAGTAGGGTTTCTAATTTTCAAAACAATTAATTCTGACGATTTTACGTTTATGTTTTTATCTGAAACTCTTCCGTTGATCTATTTGCTTAATTTTCTTCATCACTGTGGTATACAATTTTCAAACTAACCAATATGGACAATTTGGCATTTATATTTTGGTCTAAACTCTTCGTTTTATCTATTTGCGTCTTCTTCGTTATCGTTAAGGTATCTAATTTTAAATTATTTTATTTTGGACGTTTTTTTATTTATCTGTAGGTGTATTACTCTTCTATCGATATATTTGCTTGAATTTCTTCATC
Source organism: Myrica gale (assembly GCA_963930655.1). Lineage (NCBI taxonomy): Eukaryota > Viridiplantae > Streptophyta > Magnoliopsida > Fagales > Myricaceae > Myrica > Myrica gale. The sequence goes on from OZ005614.1 coordinate 14,774,694, forward strand.
ATTATTATGGTATCCAACTTTCTACCTAATTAATATGTACTACTTTGACATTATATTTTCGTCTAAAACTCTACCACTCATATATTTTCTTCTTTTTCCTTATCGTTAAGATATCTAATTATAAAACAAATTAATTTGGACGATTTATCATTCTTCTGTTGTTCCATAACTCTTTTCATCGTACTTATGGTATCTAATCCTCAGAGAAGCCAATTTTGACGATTATGAAGTTATTTTTTGGTTTAAAACTCTTCCGTTGTATTTGCCCCATTTTTTTCATAACAAAGGTATCTAAATTTCAGACAAATTTCGGTCGACGATTTTGCATTTATATTTTGTTTTAAAATTCTACCATTAGTATGATTCTTTACTTTTCTTCGTCCTCAAGGTACCTCATAAATACACAAACATATTTTTACGATTTTGTGTTTTTATTTCTTTCTCAAATTCCTACTACAATCTAATTGCTTAGTTTTCTTCCCCAGTAGGGTTTCTAATTTTCAAACCAATTAATTCTGACGATTTTACGTTTACGTTTTGATCTGAAACTCTTCCGTTGATCTATTTGCTTAATTTTCTTCGTCACTGTGGTATACAAATTTCAAACTAACCAATATGGAGAATTTGGCATTTATATTTTTGTCTAAACTCTTCGTTTTATCTATTTGCGTCTTCTTCCTTATCGTTAAGGTATCTAATTATAAAATAATTTATTTTGGACTTTTTTTTATTTATCTGTAGGTGTATTACTCTTCTATCGATATATTTACTTGAATTTCTTCATCATTATTATGGTATCCAACTTTCAAACTAATTAATATGTACTACTTGACATTATATTTTCGTCTAAAACTCTGCCACTCATATATTTTCTTCTTTTTCCTTATCGTTAAGATATTTAATTATAAAACAAATAAATTTGGACGATTTATCAATCTTCTGTTTGTCCATAACTCTTTTATCGATATATTTGCTTTATTTTCATCTTCATTAAGGTATCTAATTTTCAAACAAACTAATTTTTCCGATTTTTATTTATATTTTGGTCTAAAACTCTTACATTGATCAATTTGCTTAATTTTTTATCACTATTGTATTTAATTTTTAAACTAATTAATATGGTGCATTTATATTTCCGTTTCATTTTCTTTATCATTGAGGTATTTAATTTTCGAACCAACTAATTTCGACGATTTTGCATTTATATTTTCGTCCAAAACACTTTCATTAATCTAATTGCTTCATTTTCTTTGTTATTAGGGTATCAAATGTTTAAACTAATTTATTCGGATGCTTTCTAACTTTTATTTCGGTCCAAAACACTTCTATTAGTCTATCTGCTTCATTTTCATCGTACTTATGGTATCTAATCCTCAGAGAAGCCAATTTTGACGATTTTGAAGTAATTTTTTGGTTTAAAACTCTTCCGTTGTATTTGCCCCATTTTTTTCATAACAAAGGTATCTAAATTTCAGACAAATTTCGGTCGACGATTTTGCATTTATATTTTGTTTTAAAATTCTACCATTAGTATGATTCTTTACTTTTCTTCGTCCTCAAGGTACCTCATAAATACACAAACTGATTTTTACGATTTTGAGTTTTTATTTCTTTCTCAAATTCCTACTACAATCTAATTGCTTAGTTTTCTTCACCAGTAGGGTTTCTAATTTTCAAACCAATTAATTCTGATGATTTTACGTTTATGTTTTGATCTGAAACTCTTCCGTTGATCTATTTGCTTAATTTTCTTCATCACTTGTGGTATACAATTTTCAAACTAACCAATATGGACTATTTGGCATTTATATTTTGGTCTAAACTCTTCGTTCTATCTATTCGCATCTTCTTCCTTATCGTTAAGGTATCTAATTATAAAATAAATTATTTTGGACGTTTTTTTATTTATCTGTAGGTGTATTACTCTTCTATCGATATATTTGCTGGAATTTCTTCATCATTATTATGGTATCCAACTTTCTACCTAATTAATATGTACTACTTTGACATTATATTTTCGTCTAAAACTCTACCACTCATATATTTTCTTCTTTTTCCTTATCGTTAAGATATCTAATTATAAAACAAATTAATTTGGACGATTTATCATTCTTCTGTTGTTCCATAACTCTTTTATAGATATATTTGCTTGATTTTCATCTTCATTAAGGTATCTAATTTTGAAACAAAGTAATTTTTCCGATTTTTATTTATATTTTGGTCTAAAACTCTTACATTGAACAATTTGCTTCATTTTTTTTATCACTGTTGTATTTAATTTTTAAACTAATTAATATGGTGCATTTATATTTCCGTTTCATTTTCTTTATCATTTAGGTATTTAATTTTCGAACCAACTAATTTCGACGATTTTGCATTTATATTTTGGTCCAAAACGCTTTCATTAATCTAATTGCTGCATTTTATTTGTTATTAGGGTATCAAATGTTTAAACTAATTTATTTGGACGCTTTTTAACTTTTATTTCGGACCAAAACACTTCTATTAGTCTATCTGCTTCATTTTCATCGTACTTATGGTATCTAATCCTCAGAGAAGCCAATTTTGACGATTTTGAAGTAATTTTTTGGTTTAAAACTCTTCCGTTGTATTTGCCCCATTTTTTTCATAACAAAGGTATCTAAATTTCAGACAAATTTCGGTCGACGATTTTGCATTTATATTTTGTTTTAAAATTCTACCATTAGTATGATTCTTTACTTTTCTTCGTCCTCAAGGTACCTCATAAATACACAAACTGATTTTTACGATTTTGAGTTTTTATTTCTTTCTCAAATTCCTACTACAATCTAATTGCTTAGTTTTCTTCACCAGTAGGGTTTCTAATTTTCAAACCAATTAATTCTGATGATTTTACGTTTATGTTTTGATCTGAAACTCTTCCGTTGATCTATTTGCTTAATTTTCTTCATCACTTGTGGTATACAATTTTCAAACTAACCAATATGGACTATTTGGCATTTATATTTTGGTCTAAACTCTTCGTTCTATCTATTCGCATCTTCTTCCTTATCGTTAAGGTATCTAATTATAAAATAAATTATTTTGGACGTTTTTTTATTTATCTGTAGGTGTATTACTCTTCTATCGATATATTTGCTGGAATTTCTTCATCATTATTATGGTATCCAACTTTCTACCTAATTAATATGTACTACTTTGACATTATATTTTCGTCTAAAACTCTACCACTCATATATTTTCTTCTTTTTCCTTATCGTTAAGATATCTAATTATAAAACAAATTAATTTGGACGATTTATCATTCTTCTGTTGTTCCATAACTCTTTTATAGATATATTTGCTTGATTTTCATCTTCATTAAGGTATCTAATTTTGAAACAAAGTAATTTTTCCGATTTTTATTTATATTTTGGTCTAAAACTCTTACATTGATCAATTTGCTTCATTTTTTTATCACTGTTGTATTTAATTTTTAAACTAATTAATATGGTGCATTAATATTTCCATTTCATTTTCTTTATCATTTAGGTATTTAATTTTCGAACCAACTAATTTCGACGATTTTGCATTTATATTTTGGTCCAAAACGCTTTCATTAATCTAATTGCTTCATTTTATTTGTTATTAGGGTATCAAATGTTTAAACTAACTTATTTGGACGCTTTTTAACTTTTATTTCGGACCAAAACACTTCTATTAGTCTATCTGCTTCATTTTCATCGTACTTATGGTATCTAATCCTCAGAGAAGCCAATTTTGACGATTTTGAAGTAATTTTTTGGTTTAAAACTCTTCCGTTGTATTTGCCCCATTTTTTTCATAACAAAGGTTTCTAAATTTCAGACAAATTTCGGTCGACGATTTTGCATTTATATTTTGTTTTAAAATTCTACCATTAGTATGATTCATTACTTTTCTTCGTCCTCAAGGTACCTCATAAATACACAAACTGATTTTTACGATTTTGAGTTTTTATTTCTTTCTCAAATTCCTACTACAATCTAATTGCTTAGTTTTCTTCACCAGTAGGGTTTCTAATTTTCAAACCAATTAATTCTGATGATTTTACGTTTATGTTTTGATCTGAAACTCTTCCGTTGATCTATTTGCTTAATTTTCTTCATCACTTGTGGTATACAATTTTCAAACTAACCAATATGGACTATTTGGCATTTATATTTTGGTCTAAACTCTTCGTTCTATCTATTCGCATCTTCTTCCTTATCGTTAAGGTATCTAATTATAAAATAAATTATTTTGGACGTTTTTTTATTTATCTGTAGGTGTATTACTCTTCTATCGATATATTTGCTGGAATTTCTTCATCATTATTATGGTATCCAACTTTCTACCTAATTAATATGTACTACTTTGACATTATATTTTCGTCTAAAACTCTACCACTCATATATTTTCTTCTTTTTCCTTATCGTTAAGATATCTAATTATAAAACAAATTAATTTGGACGATTTATCATTCTTCTGTTGTTCCATAACTCTTTTATAGATATATTTGCTTGATTTTCATCTTCATTAAGGTATCTAATTTTGAAACAAAGTAATTTTTCCGATTTTTATTTATATTTTGGTCTAAAACTCTTACATTGATCAATTTGCTTCATTTTTTTATCACTGTTGTATTTAATTTTTAAACTAATTAATATGGTGCATTAATATTTCCATTTCATTTTCTTTATCATTTAGGTATTTAATTTTCGAACCAACTAATTTCGACGATTTTGCATTTATATTTTGGTCCAAAACGCTTTCATTAATCTAATTGCTTCATTTTATTTGTTATTAGGGTATCAAATGTTTAAACTAATTTATTTGGACGCTTTTTAACTTTTATTTCGGACCAAAACACTTCTATTAGTCTATCTGCTTCATTTTCATCGTAGTTATGGTATCTAATCCTCAGAGAAGCCAATTTTGACGATTTTGAAGTAATTTTTTGGTTTAAAACTCTTCCGTTGTATTTGCCCCATTTTTTTCATAACAAAGGTATCTAAATTTCAGACAAATTTCGGTCGACGATTTTGCATTTATATTTTGTTTTAAAATTCTACCTTTAGTATGATTCATTACTTTTCTTCGTCCTCAAGGTACCTCATAAATACACAAACTGATTTTTACGATTTTGAGTTTTTATTTCTTTCTCAAATTCCTACTACAATCTAATTGCTTAGTTTTCTTCACCAGTAGGGTTTCTAATTTTCAAACCAATTAATTCTGATGATTTTACGTTTATGTTTTGATCTGAAACTCTTCCGTTGATCTATTTGCTTAATTTTCTTCATCACTTGTGGTATACAATTTTCAAACTAACCAATATGGACTATTTGGCATTTATATTTTGGTCTAAACTCTTCGTTTTATCTATTCGCATCTTCTTCCTTATCGTTAAGGTATCTAATTATAAAATAAATTATTTTGGACGTTTTTTTATTTATCTGTAGGTGTATTACTCTTCTATCGATATATTTGCTGGAATTTCTTCATCATTATTATGGTATCCAACTTTCTACCTAATTAATATGTACTACTTTGACATTATATTTTCGTCTAAAACTCTACCACTCATATATTTTCTTCTTTTTCCTTATCGTTAAGATATCTAATTATAAAACAAATTAATTTGGACGATTTATCATTCTTCTGTTGTTCCATAACTCTTTTATAGATATATTTGCTTGATTTTCATCTTCATTAAGGTATCTAATTTTGAAACAAAGTAATTTTTCCGATTTTTATTTATATTTTGGTCTAAAACTCTTACATTGATCAATTTGCTTCATTTTTTTATCACTGTTGTATTTAATTTTTAAACTAATTAATATGGTGCATTTATATTTCCGTTTCATTTTCTTTATCATTTAGGTATTTAATTTTCGAACCAACTAATTTCGACGATTTTGCATTTATATTTTGGTCCAAAACGCTTTCATTAATCTAATTGCTTCATTTTATTTGTTATTAGGGTATCAAATGTTTAAACTAATTTATTTGGACGCTTTTTAACTTTTATTTCGGACCAAAACACTTCTATTAGTCTATCTGCTTCATTTTCATCGTACTTATGGTATCTAATCCTCAGAGAAGCCAATTTTGACGATTTTGAAGTTATTTTTTGGTTTAAAACTCTTCCGTTGTATTTGCCCCATTTTTTTCATAACAAAGGTATCGAAATTTCAGACAAATTTCGGTCGACGATTTTGCATTTATATTTTGTTTTAAAATTCTACCTTTAGTATGATTCTTTACTTTTCTTCGTCCTCAAGGTACCTCATAAATACACAAACTGATTTTTACGATTTTGAGTTTTTATTTCTTTCTCAAATTCCTACTACAATCTAATTGCTTAGTTTTCTTCACCAGTAGGGTTTCTAATTTTCAAACCAATTAATTCTGATGATTTTACGTTTATGTTTTGATCTGAAACTCTTCTGTTGATCTATTTGCTTAATTTTCTTCATCACTTGTGGTATACAATTTTCAAACTAACCAATATGGACTTTTTGGCATTTATATTTTGGTCTAAACTCTTCGTTTTATCTATTCGCATCTTCTTCCTTATCGTTAAGGTATCTAATTATAAAATAAATTATTTTGGACGTTTTTTTATTTATCTGTAGGTGTATTACTCTTCTATCGATATATTTGCTTGAATTTCTTCATCATTATTATGGTATCCAACTTTCTACCTAATTAATATGTACTACTTTGACATTATATTTTCGTCTAAAACTCTACCACTCATATATTTTCTTCTTTTTCCTTATCGTTAAGATATCTAATTATAAAACAAATTAATTTGGACGATTTATCATTCTTCTGTTGTTCCATAACTCTTTTATAGATATATTTGCTTGATTTTCATCTTCATTAAGGTATCTAATTTTGAAACAAAGTAATTTTTTCGATTTTTATTTATATTTTGGTCTAAAACTCTTACATTGATCAATTTGCTTCATTTTTTTATCACTGTTGTATTTAATTTTTAAACTAATTAATATGGTGCATTTATATTTCCGTTTCATTTTCTTTATCATTTAGGTATTTAATTTTCGAACCAACTAATTTCGACGATTTTGCATTTATATTTTGGTCCAAAACGCTTTCATTAATCTAATTGCTTCATTTTATTTGTTATTAGGGTATCAAATGTTTAAACTAATTTATTTGGACGCTTTTTAACTTTTATTTCGGTCCAAAACACTTCTATTAGTCTATCTGCTTCATTTTCATCGTACTTATGGTATCTAATCCTCAGAGAAGCCAATTTTGACGATTTTGAAGTTATTTTTTGGTTTAAAACTCTTCCGTTGTATTTGCCCCATTTTTTTCATAACAAAGGTATCTAAATTTCAGACAAATTTCGGTCGACGATTTTGCATTTATATTTTGTTTTAAAATTCTACCATTAGTATGATTCTTTACTTTTCTTCGTCCTCAAGGTACGTCATCATCAAACAAACTGATTTTTACGATTTTGTGTTTTTATTTCTTTCTAAAATTCCTCCAACAATCTAATTGCTTAGTTTTCTTCACCAGTAGGGTTTCTAATTTTCAAAACAATTAATTCTGACGATTTTACGTTTATGTTTTTATCTGAAACTCTTCCGTTGATCTATTTGCTTAATTTTCTTCATCACTGTGGTATACAATTTTCAAACTAACCAATATGGACAATTTGGCATTTATATTTTGGTCTAAACTCTTCGTTTTATCTATTTGCGTCTTCTTCGTTATCGTTAAGGTATCTAATTTTAAATTATTTTATTTTGGACGTTTTTTTATTTATCTGTAGGTGTATTACTCTTCTATCGATATATTTGCTTGAATTTCTTCATCATTATTATGGTATCCAACTTTCTACCTAATTAATATGTACTACTTTGACATTATATTTTCGTCTAAAACTCTACCACTCATATATTTTCTTCTTTTTCCTTATCGTTAAGATATCTAATTATAAAACAAATTAATTTGGACGATTTATCATTCTTCTGTTGTTCCATAACTCTTTTCATCGTACTTATGGTATCTAATCCTCAGAGAAGCCAATTTTGACGATTATGAAGTTATTTTTTGGTTTAAAACTCTTCCGTTGTATTTGCCCCATTTTTTTCATAACAAAGGTATCTAAATTTCAGACAAATTTCGGTCGACGATTTTGCATTTATATTTTGTTTTAAAATTCTACCATTAGTATGATTCTTTACTTTTCTTCGTCCTCAAGGTACCTCATAAATACACAAACATATTTTTACGATTTTGTGTTTTTATTTCTTTCTCAAATTCCTACTACAATCTAATTGCTTAGTTTTCTTCCCCAGTAGGGTTTCTAATTTTCAAACCAATTAATTCTGACGATTTTACGTTTACGTTTTGATCTGAAACTCTTCCGTTGATCTATTTGCTTAATTTTCTTCGTCACTGTGGTATACAAATTTCAAACTAACCAATATGGAGAATTTGGCATTTATATTTTTGTCTAAACTCTTCGTTTTATCTATTTGCGTCTTCTTCCTTATCGTTAAGGTATCTAATTATAAAATAATTTATTTTGGACTTTTTTTTATTTATCTGTAGGTGTATTACTCTTCTATCGATATATTTACTTGAATTTCTTCATCATTATTATGGTATCCAACTTTCAAACTAATTAATATGTACTACTTGACATTATATTTTCGTCTAAAACTCTGCCACTCATATATTTTCTTCTTTTTCCTTATCGTTAAGATATTTAATTATAAAACAAATAAATTTGGACGATTTATCAATCTTCTGTTTGTCCATAACTCTTTTATCGATATATTTGCTTTATTTTCATCTTCATTAAGGTATCTAATTTTCAAACAAACTAATTTTTCCGATTTTTATTTATATTTTGGTCTAAAACTCTTACATTGATCAATTTGCTTAATTTTTTATCACTATTGTATTTAATTTTTAAACTAATTAATATGGTGCATTTATATTTCCGTTTCATTTTCTTTATCATTGAGGTATTTAATTTTCGAACCAACTAATTTCGACGATTTTGCATTTATATTTTCGTCCAAAACACTTTCATTAATCTAATTGCTTCATTTTCTTTGTTATTAGGGTATCAAATGTTTAAACTAATTTATTCGGATGCTTTTTAACTTTTATTTCGGTCCAAAACACTTCTATTAGTCTATCTGCTTCATTTTCATCGTACTTATGGTATCTAATCCTCAGAGAAGCCAATTTTGACGATTTTGAAGTTATTTTTTGTTTTAAAACTCTTCCGTTGTATTTGCCCCATTTTTTTCATAACAAAGGTATCTAAATTTCAGACAAATTTCGGTTGACGATTTTGCATTTATATTTTGTTTTAAAATTCTTCCATTATAATGATTCTTTACTTTTCTTCGTCCTCAAGGTAACTCATCATCAAACAAACTGATTTTTACGATTTTGAGTTTTTATTTCTTTCTCAAATTCCTCCAACAATCTAATTGCTTAGTTTTCTTCACCAGTAGGGTTTCTAATTTTCAAACCAATTAATTCTGACGATTTTACGTTTATGTTTTGATCTGAAACTCTTCCGTTGATCTATTTGCTTAATTTTCTTCATCACTGTGGTATACAATTTTCAAACTAACCAATATGGACTATTTGGCATTTATATTTTGGTATAAACTCTTCGTTTTGTCTATTTGTGTCTTCTTCCTTATCGTTAAGGTATCTAATTATAAAATAATTTATTTTGGACGTTTTTTTATTTATCTGTTGGTGTATTACTCTTCTATCGATATATTTGCTTTAATTTCTTCATCATTATTATGGTATCCAACTTTCAAACTAATTAATATGTACTACTTGACATTATATTTTCGTCTAAAACTCTACCACTCATATATTTTCTTCTTTTTCCTTATCGTTAAGAAATTTAATTATAAAACAAATAAATTTGGGCGATTTATCATTCTTCTGTTTGTCCATAACTCTTTTATCGATATATTTGCTTTATTTTCATCTTCATTAAGGTATCTAATTTTCAAACAAACTAATTTTTCCGATTTTTATTTATATTTTGGTCTAAAACTCTTACATTGATCAATTTGCGTAATTTTTTATCACTATCGTATTTAATTTTTAAACTAATTAATATGGTGCATCTATATTTCCGATTCATTTTCTTTATCGTTGAGGTATTTAATTTTCGAACCAACTAATTTCGACGATTTTGCATTTATATTTAGGTCCAAAACAGTTTCATTAATCTAATTGCTTCATTTTCTTTGTTATTTGGGTATCAAATGTTTAAACTAATTTATTTGGACGCTTTCTAACTTTTATTTCGGTCCAAAACACTTCTAATAGTCTATCTGCTTCATTTTCATCGTACTTATGGTATCTAATCCTCAGAGAAGCCAATTTTGACGATTTTGAAGTTATTTTTTGGTTTAAAACTCTTCCGTTGTATTTGCCCCATTTTTTTCATAACAAAGGTATCTAAATTTCAGACAAATTTCGGTTGACGATTTTGCATTTATATTTTGTTTTAAAATTCTACCATTAGAATGATTCTTTACTTTTCTTCGTCCTCAAGGTAACTCATCATCAAACAAACTGATTTTTACGATTTTGAGTTTTTATTTCTTTCTAAAATTCCTCCAACAATCTAATTGCTTAGTTTTCTTCACCAGTAGGGTTTCTAATTTTCAAACCAATTAATTCTGACGATTTTACGTTTATGTTTTGATCTGAAACTCTTCCGTTGATCTATTTGCTTAATTTTCTTCATCCCTGTGGTATACAATTTTCAAACTAACCAATATGGACTATTTGGCATTTATATTTTGGTATAAACTCTTCGTTTTGTCTATTTGTGTCTTCTTCCTTATCGTTAAGGTATCTAATTATAAAATAATTTATTTTGGACTTTTTTTTATTTATCTGTAGGTGTATTACTCTTCTATCGATATATTTCCTTGAATTTCTTCATCATTATTATGGTATCCAACTTTCAAACTAATTAATATGTACTACTTGACATTATATTTTCGTCTAAAACTCTGCCACTCATATATTTTCTTCTTTTTCCTTATCGTTAAGATATTTAATTATAAAACAAATAAATTTGGACGATTTATCAATCTTCTGTTTGTCCATAACTCTTTTATCGATATATTTGCTTTATTTTCATCTTCATTAAGGTATCTAATTTTCAAACAAACTAATTTTTCCGATTTTTATTTATATTTTGGTCTAAAACTCTTACATTGATCAATTTGCTTAATTTTCTATCACTATTGTATTTAATTTTTAAACTAATTAATATGGTGCATTTATATTTCCGTTTCATTTTCTTTATCATTGAGGTATTTAATTTTCGAACCAACTAATTTCGACGATTTTGCATTTATATTTTCGTCCAAAACACTTTCATTAATCTAATTGCTTCATTTTCTTTGTTATTAGGGTATCAAATGTTTAAACTAATTTATTCGGATGCTTTCTAACTTTTATTTCGGTCCAAAACACTTCTATTAGTCTATCTGCTTCATTTTCATCGTACTTATGGTATCTAATCCTCAGAGAAGCCAATTTTGACGATTTTGAAGTTATTTTTTGTTTTAAAACTCTTCCGTTGTATTTGCCCCATTTTTTTCATAACAAAGGTATCTAAATTTCAGACAAATTTCGGTTGACGATTTTGCATTTATATTTTGTTTTAAAATTCTACCATTAGAATGATTCTTTACTTTTCTTCGTCCTCAAGGTAACTCATCATCAAACAAACTGATTTTTACGATTTTGAGTTTTTATTTCTTTCTCAAATTCCTCCAACAATCTAATTGCTTAGTTTTCTTCACCAGTAGGGTTTCTAATTTTCAAACCAATTAATTCTGACGATTTTACGTTTATGTTTTGACCTGAAACTCTTCCGTTGATCTATTTGCTTAATTTTCTTCATCACTGTGGTATACAATTTTCAAACTAACCAATATGGACTATTTGGCATTTATATTTTGGTATAAACTCTTCGTTTTGTCTATTTGTGTCTTCTTCCTTATCGTTAAGGTATCTAATTATAAAATAATTTATTTTGGACGTTTTTTTATTTATCTGTAGGTGTATTACTCTTCTATCGATATATTTGCTTTAATTTCTTCATCATTATTATGGTATCCAACTTTCAAACTAATTAATATGTACTACTTGACATTATATTTTCGTCTAAAACTCTACCACTCATATATTTTCTTCTTTTTCCTTATCGTTAAGAAATTTAATTATAAAACAAATAAATTTGGGCGATTTATCATTCTTCTGTTTGTCCATAACTCTTTTATCGATATATTTGCTTTATTTTCATCTTCATTAAGGTATCTAATTTTCAAACAAACTAATTTTTCCGATTTTTATTTATATTTTGGTCTAAAACTCTTACATTGATCAATTTGCGTAATTTTTTATCACTATCGTATTTAATTTTTAAACTAATTAATATGGTGCATCTATATTTCCGATTCATTTTCTTTATCGTTGAGGTATTTAATTTTCGAACCAAATAATTTCGACGATTTTGCATTTATATTTAGGTCCAAAACAGTTTCATTAATCTAATTGCTTCATTTTCTTTGTTATTTGGGTATCAAATGTTTAAACTAATTTATTTGGACGCTTTCTAACTTTTATTTCGGTCCAAAACACTTCTATTAGTCTATCTGCTTCATTTTCATCGTACTTATGGTATCTAATCCTCAGAGAAGCCAATTTTGACGATTTTGAAGTTATTTTTTGGTTTAAAACTCTTCCGTTGTATTTGCCCCATTTTTTTCATAACAAAGGTATCTAAATTTCAGACAAATTTCGGTTGACGATTTTGCATTTATATTTTGTTTTAAAATTCTACCATTAGAATGATTCTTTACTTTTCTTCGTCCTCAAGGTAACTCATCATCAAACAAACTGATTTTTACGATTTTGAGTTTTTATTTCTTTCTCAAATTCCTCCAACAATCTAATTGCTTAGTTTTCTTCACCAGTAGGGTTTCTAATTTTCAAACCAATTAATTCTGACGATTTTACGTTTATGTTTTGATCTGAAACTCTTCCGTTGATCTATTTGCTTAATTTTCTTCATCACTGTGGTATACAATTTTCAAACTAACCAATATGGACTATTTGGCATTTATATTTTGGTATAAACTCTTCGTTTTGTCTATTTGTGTCTTCTTCCTTATCGTTAAGGTATCTAATTATAAAATAATTTATTTTGGACGTTTTTTTATTTATCTGTAGGTGTATTACTCTTCTATCGATATATTTGCTTTAATTTCTTCATCATTATTATGGTATCCAACTTTCAAACTAATTAATATGTACTACTTGACATTATATTTTCGTCTAAAACTCTACCACTCATATATTTTCTTCTTTTTCCTTATCGTTAATAAATTTAATTATAAAACAAATAAATTTGGGCGATTTATCATTCTTCTGTTTGTCCATAACTCTTTTATCGATATATTTGCTTTATTTTCATCTTCATTAAGGTATCTAATTTTCAAACAAACTAATTTTTCCGATTTTTATTTATATTTTGGTCTAAAACTCTTACATTGATCAATTTGCGTAATTTTTTATCACTATCGTATTTAATTTTTAAACTAATTAATATGGTGCATCTATATTTCCGATTCATTTTCTTTATCGTTGAGGTATTTAATTTTCGAACCAACTAATTTCGACGATTTTGCATTTATATTTAGGTCCAAAACAGTTTCATTAATCTAATTGCTTCATTTTCTTTGTTATTTGGGTATCAAATGTTTAAACTAATTTATTTGGACGCTTTCTAACTTTTATTTCGGTCCAAAACACTTCTATTAGTCTATCTGCTTCATTTTCATCGTACTTATGGTATCTAATCCTCAGAGAAGCCAATTTTGACGATTTTGAAGTTATTTTTTGGTTTAAAACTCTTCCGTTGTATTTGCCCCATTTTTTTCATAACAAAGGTATCTAAATTTCAGACAAATTTCGGTTGACGATTTTGCATTTATATTTTGTTTTAAAATTCTACCATTAGAATGATTCTTTACTTTTCTTCGTCCTCAAGGTAACTCATCATCAAACAAACTGATTTTTACGATTTTGAGTTTTTATTTCTTTCTCAAATTCCTCCAACAATCTAATTGCTTAGTTTTCTTCACCAGTAGGGTTTCTAATTTTCAAACCAATTAATTCTGACGATTTTACGTTTATGTTTTGATCTGAAACTCTTCCGTTGATCTATTTGCTTAATTTTCTTCATCACTGTGGTTTACAAATTTCAAACTAACCAATATGGACTATTTGGCATTTATATTTTGGTATAAACTCTTCGTTTTGTCTATTTGTGTCTTCTTCCTTATCGTTAAGGTATCTAATTATAAAATAATTTATTTTGGACTTTTTTTTATTTATCTGTAGGTGTATTACTCTTCTATCGATATATTTCCTCGAATTTCTTCATCATTATTATGGTATCCAACTTTCAAACTAATTAATATGTACTACTTGACATTATATTTTCGTCTAAAACTCTGCCACTCATATATTTTCTTCTTTTTCCTTATCGTTAAGATATTTAATTATAAAACAAATAAATTTGGACGATTTATCAATCTTCTGTTTGTCCATAACTCTTTTATCGATATATTTGCTTTATTTTCATCTTCATTAAGGTATCTAATTTTCAAACAAACTAATTTTTCCGATTTTTATTTATATTTTGGTCTAAAACTCTTACATTGACCAATTTGCGTAATTTTTTATCACTATCGTATTTAATTTTTAAACTAATTAATATGGTGCATCTATATTTCCGATTCATTTTCTTTATCGTTGAGGTATTTAATTTTCGAACCAACTAATTTCGACGATTTTGCATTTATATTTTGGTCCAAAACACTTTCATTAATCTACTTGCTTCATTTTCTTTGTTATTTGGGTATCAAATGTTTAAACTAATTTATTTGGACGCTTTCTAACTTTTATTTCGGTCCAAAACACTTCTATTACTCTATCTGCTTCATTTTCATCGTACTTATGGTATCTAATCCTCAGAGAAGCCAATTTTGACGATTTTGAAGTTATTTTTTGGTTTAAAACTCTTCCGTTGTATTTGCCCCATTTTTTTCATAACAAAGGTATCTAAATTTCAGACAAATTTCGGTTGACGATTTTGCATTTATATTTTGTTTTAAAATTCTACCATTAGAATGATTCTTTACGTTTCTTCGTCCTCAAGGTAACTCATCATCAAACAAACTGATTTTTACGATTTTGAGTTTTTATTTCTTTCTAAAATTCCTCCAACAATCTAATTGCTTAGTTTTCTTCACCAGTAGGGTTTCTAATTTTCAAACCAATTAATTCTGACGATTTTACGTTTATGTTTTGATCTGAAACTCTTCCGTTGATCTATTTGCTTAATTTTCTTCATCCCTGTGGTATACAATTTTCAAACTAACCAATATGGACTATTTGGCATTTATATTTTGGTATAAACTCTTCGTTTTGTCTATTTGTGTCTTCTTCCTTATCGTTAAGGTATCTAATTATAAAATAATTTATTTTGGACTTTTTTTTATTTATCTGTAGGTGTATTACTCTTCTATCGATATATTTCCTTGAATTTCTTCATCATTATTATGGTATCCAACTTTCAAACTAATTAATATGTACTACTTGACATTATATTTTCGTCTAAAACTCTGCCACTCATATATTTTCTTCTTTTTCCTTATCGTTAAGATATTTAATTATAAAACAAATAAATTTGGACGATTTATCAATCTTCTGTTTGTCCATAACTCTTTTATCGATATATTTGCTTTATTTTCATCTTCATTAAGGTATCTAATTTTCAAACAAACTAATTTTTCCGATTTTTATTTATATTTTGGTCTAAAACTCTTACATTGACCAATTTGCGTAATTTTTTATCACTATCGTATTTAATTTTTAAACTAATTAATATGGTGCATCTATATTTCCGATTCATTTTCTTTATCGTTGAGGTATTTAATTTTCGAACCAACTAATTTCGACGATTTTGCATTTATATTTTGGTCCAAAACACTTTCATTAATCTACTTGCTTCATTTTCTTTGTTATTTGGGTATCAAATGATTAAACTAATTTATTTGGACGCTTTCTAACTTTTATTTCGGTCCAAAACACTTCTATTAGTCTATCTGCTTCATTTTCATCGTACTTATGGTATCTAATCCTCAGAGAAGCCAATTTTGACGATTTTGAAGTTATTTTTTGTTTTAAAACTCTTCCGTTGTATTTGCCCCATTTTTTTCATAACAAAGGTATCTAAATTTCAGACAAATTTCGGTTGACGATTTTGCATTTATATTTTGTTTTAAAATTCTACCATTAGAATGATTCTTTACTTTTCTTCGTCCTCAAGGTAACTCATCATCAAACAAACTGATTTTTACGATTTTGAGTTTTTATTTCTTTCTCAAATTCCTCGAACAATCTAATTGCTTAGTTTTCTTCACTAGTAGGGTTTCTAATTTTCAAACCAATTAATTCTGACGATTTTACGTTTATGTTTTGATCTGAAACTCTTCCGTTGATCTATTTGCTTAATTTTCTTCATCACTGTGGTATACAATTTTCAAACTAACCAATATGGACTATTTGGCATTTATATTTTGGTATAAACTCTTCGTTTTATCTATTTGCGTCTTCTTCCTTATCGTTAAGGTATCTAATTATAAATTAATTTATTTTGGACGTTTTTTTATTTATCTGTAGGTGTATTACTCTTTTATCGATATATTTGCTTTAATTTCTTCATCATTATTATGGTATCCAACTTTCAAACTAATTAATATGTACTACTTGACATTATATTTTCGTCTAAAACTCTACCACTCATATATTTTCTTCTTTTTCCTTATCGTTAAGAAATTTAATTATAAAACAAATAAATTTGGGCGATTTATCATTCTTCTGTTTGTCCATAACTCTTTTATCGATATATTTGCTTTATTTTCATCTTCATTAAGGTATCTAATTTTCAAACAAACTAATTTTTCCGATTTTTATTTATATTTTGGTCTAAAACTCTTACATTGATCAATTTGCGTAATTTTTTATCACTATCGTATTTAATTTTTAAACTAATTAATATGGTGCATCTATATTTCCGATTCATTTTCTTTATCGTTGAGGTATTTAATTTTCGAACCAACTAATTTCGACGATTTTGCATTTATATTTAGGTCCAAAACAGTTTCATTAATCTAATTGCTTCATTTTCTTTGTTATTTGGGTATCAAATGTTTAAACTAATTTATTTGGACGCTTTCTAACTTTTATTTCGGTCCAAAACACTTCTATTAGTCTATCTGCTTCATTTTCATCGTACTTATGGTATCTAATCCTCAGAGAAGCCAATTTTGACGATTTTGAAGTTATTTTTTGGTTTAAAACTCTTCCGTTGTATTTGCCCCATTTTTTTCATAACAAAGGTATCTAAATTTCAGACAAATTTCGGTTGACGATTTTGCATTTATATTTTGTTTTAAAATTCTACCATTAGAATGATTCTTTACTTTTCTTCGTCCTCAAGGTAACTCATCATCAAACAAACTGATTTTTACGATTTTGAGTTTTTATTTCTTTCTCAAATTCCTCCAACAATCTAATTGCTTAGTTTTCTTCACCAGTAGGGTTTCTAATTTTCAAACCAATTAATTCTGACGATTTTACGTTTATGTTTTGATCTGAAACTCTTCCGTTGATCTATTTGCTTAATTTTCTTCATCACTTTGGTATACAATTTTCAAACTAACCAATATGGACTATTTGGCATTTATATTTTGGTCTAAACTCTTCGTTTTATCTATTTGCGTCTTCTTCCTTATCGTTAAGGTATCTAATTATAAATTAATTTATTTTGGTCGTTTTTTTATTTATCTGTAGGTGTATTACTCTTCTATCGATATATTTGCTTGAATTTCTTCATCATTATTACGGTATCCAACTTTCAAACTAATTAATATGTACTACTTGACATTATATTTTCGTCTAAAACTCTACCACTCATATATTTTCTTCTTTTTCCTTATCGTTAATATATTTAATTATAAAACAAATTAATTTGGACGATTTATCATTCTTCTGTTTGTCCATAACTCTTTTATCGATATATTTGCTTGATTTTCATCTTCATTAAGGTATCTAATTTTCAAACAAACTAATTTTTCCGATTTTTATTTTTATTTTGGTCTAAAACTCTTACATTGATCAATTTGCTTCATTTTTTTCGTCACTTTTTTATTTAATTTTTAAACTAATTAATATGGTGCATTTATATTTCCGATTCATTTTCTTTATCGTTGAGGTATTTAATTTTCGAACCAACTAATTTCGACGATTTTGCATTTATATTTCGGTCCAAAACAGTTTCATTAATCTAATTGCTTCATTTTCTTTGTTATTAGGGTATCAAATGTTTAAACGAATTTATTTGGACGCTTTTTAACTTTTATTTCGGTCCAAAACACTTCTATTAGTCTATCTGCTTCTTTTTCATCGTACTTATGGTATCTAATCCTCAGAGAAGCCAATTTTGACGATTTCGAATTTATTTTTTGGTTTAAAACTCTTCCAGTGCATTTGGCCCATTTTTTTCATAACAAAGGTATCTAAATTTCAGACAAATTTCGGTTGACGATTTTGCATTTATATTTTGTTTTAAAATTCTACCATTAGTATGATTCTTTACTTTTCTTCGACCTCAAGGTAACTCATCATCAAACAAACTGATTTTTACGATTTTGAGTTTTTATTTCTTTCTCAAATTCCTCCAACAATCTAATTGCTTAGTTTTCTTCACCAGTAGGGTTTCTAATTTTCAAACCAATTAATTCTGACGATTTTACGTTTATGTTTTGATCTGAAACTCTTCCGTTGATCTATTTGCTTAATTTTCTTCATCACTTTGGTATACAATTTTCAAACTAACCAATATGGACTATTTGGCATTTATATTTTGGTCTAAACTCTTCGTTTTATCTATTTGCGTCTTCTTCCTTATCGTTAAGGTATCTAATTATAAATTAATTTATTTTGGTCGTTTTTTTATTTATCTGTAGGTGTATTACTCTTCTATCGATATATTTGCTTGAATTTCTTCATCATTATTACGGTATCCAACTTTCAAACTAATTAATATGTACTACTTGACATTATATTTTCGTCTAAAACTCTACCACTCATATATTTTCTTCTTTTTCCTTATCTTTAAGATATTTAATTATAAAACAAATTAATTTGGACGATTTATCATTCTTCTGTTTGTCCATAACTCTTTTATCCATATATTTGCTTGATTTTCATCTTCATTAAGGTATCTAATTTTCAAACAAACTAATTTTTCCGATTTTTATTTATATTTTGGTCTAAAACTCTTACATTGATCAATTTGCTTCATTTTTTTCATCACTTTTTCATTTAATTTTTAAACTAATTAATATGGTGCATTTATATTTCCGATTCATTTTCTTTATCGTTGAGGTATTTAATTTTCGAACCAACTAATTTCGACGATTTTGCAATTATGTTTCGGTCCAAAACAGTTTCATTAATCTAATTGCTTCATTTTCTTTGTTATTAGGGTATCAAATGTTTAAACTAATTTATTTGGACGCTTTTTAACTTTTATTTCGGTCCAAAACACTTCTATTAGTCTATCTGCTTCATTTTCATCGTACTTATGGTATCTAATCCTCAGAGAAGCCAATTTTGACGATTTTGAATTTATTTTTTGGTTTAAAACTCTTCCAGTGCATTTGCCCCCATTTTTTTCATAACAAAGGTATCTAAATTTCAGACAAATTTCGGTTGACGATTTTGCATTTATATTTTGTTTTAAAATTCTACCATTAGTATGATTCTTTACTTTTCTTCGTCCTCAAGGTAACTCATCATCAAACGAACAGATTTTTACGATTTTGAGTTTTTATTTCTTTCTCAAATTCCTCCAACAATCTAATTGCTTAGTTTTCTTCACCAGTAGGGTTTCTAATTTTCAAACCAATTAATTCTGACGATTTTACGTTTATGTTTTGATCTGAAACTGTTCCGTTGATCTATTTGCTTAATTTTCTTCATCACTTTGGTATACAATTTTCAAACTAACCAATATGGACTATTTGGCATTTATATTTTGGTCTAAACTCTTCGTTTTATCTATTTGCGTCTTCTTCCTTATCGTTAAGGTATCTAATTATAAATTAATTTATTTTGGTCGTTTTTTTATTTATCTGTAGGTGTATTACTCTTCTATCGATATATTTGCTTGAATTTCTTCATCATTATTACGGTATCCAACTTTCAAACTAATTAATATGTACTACTTGACATTATATTTTCGTCTAAAACTCTACCACTCATATATTTTCTTCTTTTTCCTTATCGTTAATATATTTAATTATAAAACAAATTAATTTGGACGATTTATCATTCTTCTGTTTGTCCATAACTCTTTTATCGATATATTTGCTTGATTTTCATCTTCATTAAGGTATCTAATTTTCAAACAAACTAATTTTTCCGATTTTTATTTTTATTTTGGTCTAAAACTCTTACATTGATCAATTTGCTTCATTTTTTTCGTCACTTTTTTATTTAATTTTTAAACTAATTAATATGGTGCATTTATATTTCCGATTCATTTTCTTTATCGTTGAGGTATTTAATTTTCGAACCAACTAATTTCGACGATTTTGCATTTATATTTCGGTCCAAAACAGTTTCATTAATCTAATTGCTTCATTTTCTTTGTTATTAGGGTATCAAATGTTTAAACGAATTTATTTGGACGCTTTTTAACTTTTATTTCGGTCCAAAACACTTCTATTAGTCTATCTGCTTCTTTTTCATCGTACTTATGGTATCTAATCCTCAGAGAAGCCAATTTTGACGATTTCGAATTTATTTTTTGGTTTAAAACTCTTCCAGTGCATTTGGCCCATTTTTTTCATAACAAAGGTATCTAAATTTCAGACAAATTTCGGTTGACGATTTTGCATTTATATTTTGTTTTAAAATTCTACCATTAGTATGATTCTTTACTTTTCTTCGACCTCAAGGTAACTCATCATCAAACAAACTGATTTTTACGATTTTGAGTTTTTATTTCTTTCTCAAATTCCTCCAACAATCTAATTGCTTAGTTTTCTTCACCAGTAGGGTTTCTAATTTTCAAACCAATTAATTCTGACGATTTTACGTTTATGTTTTGATCTGAAACTCTTCCGTTGATCTATTTGCTTAATTTTCTTCATCACTTTGGTATACAATTTTCAAACTAACCAATATGGACTATTTGGCATTTATATTTTGGTCTAAACTCTTCGTTTTATCTATTTGCGTCTTCTTCCTTATCGTTAAGGTATCTAATTATAAATTAATTTATTTTGGTCGTTTTTTTATTTATCTGTAGGTGTATTACTCTTCTATCGATATATTTGCTTGAATTTCTTCATCATTATTACGGTATCCAACTTTCAAACTAATTAATATGTACTACTTGACATTATATTTTCGTCTAAAACTCTACCACTCATATATTTTCTTCTTTTTCCTTATCTTTAAGATATTTAATTATAAAACAAATTAATTTGGACGATTTATCATTCTTCTGTTTGTCCATAACTCTTTTATCCATATATTTGCTTGATTTTCATCTTCATTAAGGTATCTAATTTTCAAACAAACTAATTTTTCCGATTTTTATTTATATTTTGGTCTAAAACTCTTACATTGATCAATTTGCTTCATTTTTTTCATCACTTTTTCATTTAATTTTTAAACTAATTAATATGGTGCATTTATATTTCCGATTCATTTTCTTTATCGTTGAGGTATTTAATTTTCGAACCAACTAATTTCGACGATTTTGCAATTATGTTTCGGTCCAAAACAGTTTCATTAATCTAATTGCTTCATTTTCTTTGTTATTAGGGTATCAAATGTTTAAACTAATTTATTTGGACGCTTTTTAACTTTTATTTCGGTCCAAAACACTTCTATTAGTCTATCTGCTTCATTTTCATCGTACTTATGGTATCTAATCCTCAGAGAAGCCAATTTTGACGATTTTGAATTTATTTTTTGGTTTAAAACTCTTCCAGTGCATTTGCCCCCATTTTTTTCATAACAAAGGTATCTAAATTTCAGACAAATTTCGGTTGACGATTTTGCATTTATATTTTGTTTTAAAATTCTACCATTAGTATGATTCTTTACTTTTCTTCGTCCTCAAGGTAACTCATCATCAAACGAACAGATTTTTACGATTTTGAGTTTTTATTTCTTTCTCAAATTCCTCCAACAATCTAATTGCTTAGTTTTCTTCACCAGTAGGGTTTCTAATTTTCAAACCAATTAATTCTGACGATTTTACGTTTATGTTTTGATCTGAAACTCTTCCGTTGATCTATTTGCTTAATTTTCTTCATCACTTTGGTATACAATTTTCAAACTAACCAATATGGACTATTTGGCATTTATATTTTGGTCTAAACTCTTCGTTTTATCTATTTGCGTCTTCTTCCTTATCGTTAAGGTATCTAATTATAAATTAATTTATTTTGGTCGTTTTTTTATTTATCTGTAGGTGTATTACTCTTCTATCGATATATTTGCTTGAATTTCTTCATCATTATTACGGTATCCAATTTTCAAACTAATTAATATGTACTACTTGACATTATATTTTCGTCTAAAACTCTACCACTCATATATTTTATTCTTTTTCCTTATCTTTAAGATATTTAATTATAAAACAAATTAATTTGGACGATTTATCATTCTTCTTTTTGTCCATAACTCTTTTATCCATATATTTGCTTGATTTTCATCTTCATTAAGGTATCTAATTTTCAAACAAACTAATTTTTCCGATTTTTATTTATATTTTGGTTTAAAACTCTTACATTGAACAATTTGCTTCATTTTTTTCATCA
Source organism: Myrica gale (assembly GCA_963930655.1). Taxonomy (NCBI): domain Eukaryota; kingdom Viridiplantae; phylum Streptophyta; class Magnoliopsida; order Fagales; family Myricaceae; genus Myrica; species Myrica gale. The sequence continues at coordinate 14,797,709 of OZ005614.1, forward strand.
CTTTTTTTTTTAATTTTTAAACTAATTAATATGGTGCATTTATATTTCCGATTCATTTTCTTTATCGTTGAGGTATTTAATTTTCGAACCAACTAATTTCGACGATTTTGCAATTATGTTTCGGTCCAAAACAGTTTCATTAATCTAATTGCTTCATTTTCTTTGTTATTAGGGTATCAAATGTTTAAACTAATTTATTTGGACGCTTTTTAACTTTTATTTCGGTCCAAAACACTTCTATTAGTCTATCTGCTTCATTTTCATCGTACTTATGGTATCTAATCCTCAGACAAGCCAATTTTGACGATTTTGAATTTATTTTTTGGTTTAAAACTCTTCCAGTGCATTTGCCCCCATTTTTTTTCATAACAAAGGTATCTAAATTTCAGACAAATTTCGGTTGACGATTTTGCATTTATATTTTGTTTTAAAATTCTACCATTAGTATGATTCTTTACTTTTCTTCGTCCTCAAGGTAACTCATCATCAAACAAACAGATTTTTACGATTTTGAGTTTTTATTTCTTTCTCAAATTCCTCCAACAATCTAATTGCTTAGTTTTCTTCACCAGTAGGGTTTCTAATTTTCAAACCAATTAATTCTGACGATTTTACGTTTATGTTTTGATCTGAAACTCTTCCGTTGATCTATTTGCTTAATTTTCTTCATCACTTTGGTATACAATTTTCAAACTAACCAATATGGACTATTTGGCATTTATATTTTGGTCTAAACTCTTCGTTTTATCTATTTGCGTCTTCTTCCTTATCGTTAAGGTATCTAATTATAAATTAATTTATTTTGGTCGTTTTTTTATTTATCTGTAGGTGTATTACTCTTCTATCGATATATTTGCTTGAATTTCTTCATCATTATTACGGTATCCAATTTTAAAACTAATTAATATGTACTACTTGACATTATATTTTCGTCTAAAACTCTACCACTCATATATTTTCTTCTTTTTCCTTATCTTTAAGATATTTAATTATAAAACAAATTAATTTGGACGATTTATCATTCTTCTTTTTGTCCATAACTCTTTTATCCATATATTTGCTTGATTTTCATCTTCATTAAGGTATCTAATTTTCAAACAAACTAATTTTTCCGATTTTTATTTATATTTTGGTTTAAAACTCTTACATTGATCAATTTGCTTCATTTTTTTCATCACTTTTTTATTTAATTTTTAAACTAATTAATATGGTGCATTTATATTTCCGATTCATTTTCTTTATCGTTGAGGTATTTAATTTTCGAACCAACTAATTTCGACGATTTTGCAATTATGTTTCGGTCCAAAACAGTTTCATTAATCTAATTCCTTCATTTTCTTTGTTATTAGGGTATCAAATGTTTAAACTAATTTATTTGGACGCTTTTTAACTTTTATTTCGGTCCAAAACACTTCTATTAGTCTATCTGCTTCATTTTCATCCTACTTATGGTATCTAATCCTCAGAGAAGCCAATTTTGACGATTTTGAATTTATTTTTTGGTTTAAAACTCTTCCAGTGCATTTGCCCCCATTTTTTTTCATAACAAAGGTATCTAAATTTCAGAAAAATTTCGGTTGACGATTTTGCATTTATATTTTGTTTTAAAATTCTACCATTAGTATGATTCTTTACTTTTCTTCGTCCTCAAGGTAACTCATCATCAAACGAACAGATTTTTACGATTTTGAGTTTTTATTTCTTTCTCAAATTCCTCCAACAATCTAATTGCTTAGTTTTCTTCACCAGTAGGGTTTCTAATTTTCAAATCAATTAATTCTGACGATTTTACGTTTATGTTTTGATCTGAAACTCTTCCGTTGATCTATTTGCTTAATTTTCTTCATCACTTTGGTATACAATTTTCAAACTAACCAATATGGACTATTTGGCATTTATATTTTGGTCTAAACTCTTCGTTTTATCTATTTGCGTCTTCTTCCTTATCGTTAAGGTATCTAATTATAAATTAATTTATTTTGGTCGTTTTTTTATTTATCTGTAGGTGTATTACTCTTCTATCGATATATTTGCTTGAATTTCTTCATCATTATTACGGTATCCAATTTTCAAACTAATTAATATGTACTACTTGACATTATATTTTCGTCTAAAACTCTACCACTCATATATTTTCTTCTTTTTCCTTATCTTTAAGATATTTAATTATAAAACAAATTAATTTGGACGATTTATCATTCTTCTTTTTGTCCATAACTCTTTTATCCATATATTTGCTTGATTTTCATCTTCGTTAAGGTATCTAATTTTCAAACAAACTAATTTTTCCGATTTTTATTTATATTTTGGTCTAAAACTCTTACATTGATCAATTTGCTTCATTTTTTTCATCACTTTTTTATTTAATTTTTAAACTAATTAATATGGTGCATTTATATTTCCGATTCATTTTCTTTATCGTTGAGGTATTTAATTTTCGAACCAACTAATTTCGACGATTTTGCAATTATGTTTCGGTCCAAAACAGTTTCATTAATCTAATTGCTTCATTTTCTTTGTTATTAGGGTATCAAATGTTTAAAATAATTTATTTGGACGCTTTTTAACTTTTATTTCGGTCCAAAACACTTCTATTAGTCTATCTGCTTCATTTTCATCCTACTTATGGTATCTAATCCTCAGAGAAGCCAATTTTGACGATTTTGAATTTATTTTTTGGTTTAAAACTCTTCCAGTGCATTTGCCCCCATTTTTTTTCATAACAAAGGTATCTAAATTTCAGACAAATTTCGGTTGACGATTTTGCATTTATATTTTGTTTTAAAATTCTACCATTAGTATGATTCTTTACTTTTCTTCGTCCTCAAGGTAACTCATCATCAAACGAACAGATTTTTACGATTTTGAGTTTTTATTTCTTTCTCAAATTCCTCCAACAATCTAATTGCTTAGTTTTCTTCACCAGTAGGGTTTCTAATTTTCAAACCAATTAATTCTGACGATTTTACGTTTATGTTTTGATCTGAAACTCTTCCGTTGATCTATTTGCTTAATTTTCTTCATCACTTTGGTATACAATTTTCAAACTAACCAATATGGACTATTTGGCATTTATATTTTGGTCTAAACTCTTCGTTTTATCTATTTGCGTCTTCTTCCTTATCGTTAAGGTATCTAATTATAAATTAATTTATTCTGGTCGTTTTTTTATTTATCTGTAGGTGTATTACTCTTCTATCGATATATTTGCTTGAATTTCTTCATCATTATTACGGTATCCAATTTTCAAACTAATTAATATGTACTACTTGACATTATATTTTCGTCTAAAACTCTACCACTCATATATTTTCATCTTTTTCCTTATCTTTAAGATATTTAATTATAAAACAAATTAATTTGGACGATTTATCATTCTTCTGTTTGTCCATAACTCTTTTATCCATATATTTGCTTGATTTTCATCTTCATTAAGGTATCTAATTTTCAAACAAACTAATTTTTCCGATTTTTATTTATATTTTGGTCTAAAACTCTTACATTGATCAATTTGCTTCATTTTTTTCATCACTTTTTTATTTAATTTTTAAACTAATTAATATGGTGCATTTATATTTCCGATTCATTTTCTTTATCGTTGAGGTATTTAATTTTCGAACCAACTAATTTCGACGATTTTGCAATTATGTTTCGGTCCAAAACAGTTTCATTAATCTAATTGCTTCATTTTCTTTGTTATTAGGGTATCAAATGTTTAAACTAATTTATTTGGACGCTTTTTAACTTTTATTTCGGTCCAAAACACTTCTATTAGTCTATCTGCTTCATTTTCATCGTAGTTATGGTATCTAATCCTCAGAGAAGCCAATTTTGACGATTTTGAATTTATTTTTTGGTTTAAAACTCTTCCAGTGCATTTGCCCCCATTTTTTTTCATAACAAAGGTATCTAAATTTCAGACAAATTTCGGTTGACGATTTTGCATTTATATTTTGTTTTAAAATTCTACCATTAGTATGATTCTTTACTTTTCTTCGTCCTCAAGGTAACTCTTCATCAAACGAACAGATTTTTACGATTTTGAGTTTTTATTTCTTTCTCAAATTCCTCCAACAATCTAATTGCTTAGTTTTCTTCACCAGTAGGGTTTCTAATTTTCAAACCAATTAATTCTGACGATTTTACGTTTATGTTTTGATCTGAAACTCTTCCGTTGATCTATTTGCTTAATTTTCTTCATCACTTTGGTATACAATTTTCAAACTAACCAATATGGACTATTTGGCATTTATATTTTGGTCTAAACTCTTCGTTTTATCTATTTGCGTCTTCTTCCTTATCGTTAAGGTATCTAATTATAAATTAATTTATTTTGGTCGTTTTTTTATTTATCTGTAGGTGTATTACTCTTCTATCGATATATTTGCTTGAATTTCTTCATCATTATTACGGTATCCAATTTTCAAACTAATTAATATGTACTACTTGGCATTATATTTTCTTCTAAAACTCTACCACTCATATATTTTCTTCTTTTTCCTTATCGTTAAGATATTTAATTATAAAACAAATTAATTTGGACGAATTATCATTCTTCTGTTTGTCTATAACTCTTTTATCGATATATTTGCTTGATTTTCATCTTCATCAAGGTATCTAATTTTCAAACAAACTAATTTTTCCGATTTTTATTTTTATTTTGGTCTAAAACTCTTATATTGATCAATTTGCTTCATTTTTTTCATCACTTTTTTATTTAATTTTTAAACTAATTGATGTGGTGCATTTATATTTCCGATTCATTTTCTTTATCGTTGAGGTATTTAATTTTTGAACCAACTAATTTCGACGATTTTGCATTTATATTTCGGTCCAAAACAGTTTCATTAATCTAATTGCTTCGTTTTCTTTGTTATTAGGGTATCAAATGTTTAAACTAATTTATTTGGACGCTTTTTAACTTTTATTTCGGACCAAAACACTTCTATTAGTCTATCTGCTTCATTTTCATCGTACTTACGGTATCTAATCCTCAGAGAAGCCAATTTTGACGATTTTGAATTTATTTTTTGGTTTAATACTCTTCCAGTGCATTTGCCCCCATTTTTTTTCATAACTAAGGTATGTAAATTTCAGACAAATTTCGGTTGACGATTTTGCATTTATATTTTGTTTTAAAATTCTACCATTAGTATGATTCTTTACTTTTCTTCGTCCTCAAGGTAACTAATCATCAAACAAACTGATTTTTACGATTTTCAGTTTTTATTTCTTTCTCAAATTCCTCCAACAATCTAATTGCTTAGTTTTCTTCACCAGTAAAGTTTCTAATTTTCAAACCAATTAAATCTGACGATTTTACGTTTATGTTTTGATCTGAAACTCTTCCGTTGATCTATTTGCTTAATTTTCTTCATCACTGTGGTATACAATTTTCAAACTAACCAAAATGGACTATTTGGCATTTATATTTTGGTCTAAACTCTTCGTTTTATCTATTTGCGTCTTCTTCCTTATCGTTAAGGTATCTAATTATAAATTAATTTATTTTGGTCGTTTTTTTATTTAACTGTTGGTGTATTACTCTTCTATCGATATATTTGCTTGAATTTCTTCATCATTATTACGGTATCCAACTTTCAAACTAATTAATATGTACTACTTGACATTATATTTTCGTCTAAAACTCTACCACTCATATATTTTCTTCTTTTTCCGTACCGTTAAGATATTTAATTATAAAACAAATTAATTTGGACGATTTATCATTCTTCTGTTTGTCCATAACTCTTTTATCGAAATATTTGCTTGATTTGCATCTTCATTATGGTATCTAATTTTCAAACAAACTAATTTTTCCGATTTTTATTTATATTTTGGTCTAAAACTCTTACATTGATCAATTTGCTTCATTTTTTTTATCACTGTTGTATTTAATTTTTAAACTAATTAATATGGTGCATTTATATTTCCGATTCATTTTCTTTATCGTCGAGGTATTTAATTTTCGAACCAACTAATTTCGACGATTTTGCATTTATATTTTGGTCCAAAACGGTTTCACTAATCTAATTGCTTCATTTTCTTTGTTATTAGGGTATCAAATGTTTAAACTAATTTATTTGGATGCTTTCTAACTTTTATTTCGGTCCAAAACACTTCTATTAGTCTATCTGCTTCATTTTCATCGTACTTATGGTATCTAATCCTCAGAGAAGCCAATTTTGACGATTTTGAATTTATTTTTTGGTTTAAAACTCTTCCAGTGCATTTGCCCCCATTTTTTTTCATAACAAAGGTATCTAAATTTCAGACAAATTTCGGTTGACGATTTTGCATTTATATTTTGTTTTAAAATTCTACCATTAGTATGATTCTTTACTTTTCTTCGTCCTCAAGGTAACTCATCATCAAACAAACAGATTTTTACGATTTTGAGTTTTTATTTCTTTCTCAAATTCCTCCAACAATCTAATTGCTTAGTTTTCTTCACCAGTAGGGTTTCTAATTTTCAAACCAATTAATTCTGACGATTTTACGTTTATGTTTTGATCTGAAACTCTTCCGTTGATCTATTCGCTTAATTTTCTTCATCACTTTGGTATACAATTTTCAAACTAACCAATATGGACTATTTGGCATTTATATTTTGGTCTAAACTCTTCGTTTTATCTATTTGCGTCTTCTTCCTTATCGTTAAGGTATCTAATTATAAATTAATTTATTTTGGTCGTTTTTTTATTTATCTGTAGGTGTATTACTCTTCTATCGATATATTTGCTTGAATTTCTTCATCATTATTACGGTATCCAATTTTCAAACTAATTAATATGTACTACTTGACATTATATTTTCGTCTAAAACTCTACCACTCATATATTTTCTTCTTTTTCCTTATCGTTAAGATATTTAATTATAAAACAAATTAATTTGGACGATTTATCATTCTTCTGTTTGTCCATAACTCTTTTATCCATATATTTGCTTGATTTTCATCTTCATTAAGGTATCTAATTTTCAAACAAACTAATTTTTCCGATTTTTTTTTATATTTTGGTCTAAAACTCTTACATTGATCAATTTGCTTCATTTTTTTCATCACTTTTTTATTTAATTTTTAAACTAATTAATATGGTGCATTTATATTTCCGATTCATTTTCTTTATCGTTGAGGTATTTAATTTTCGAACCAACTAATTTCGACGATTTTGCATTTATGTTTCGGTCCAAAACAGTTTCCTTAATCTAATTGCTTCATTTTCTTTGTTATTAGGGTATCAAATGTTTAAACTAATTTATTTGGACGCTTTTTAACTTTTATTTCGGTCCAAAACACTTCTATTAGTCTATCTGCTTCATTTTCATCGTACTTATGGTATCTAATCCTCAGAGAAGCCAATTTTGACGATTTTGAATTTATTTTTTGGTTTAAAACTCTTCCAGTGCATTTGCCCCCATTTTTTTTCATAATAAAGGTATCTAAATTTCAGACAAATTTCGGTTGACGATTTTGCATTTATATTTTGTTTTAAAATTCTACCATTAGTATGATTCTTTACTTTTCTTCGTCCTCAAGGTAACTCATCATCAAACGAACAGATTTTTACGATTTTGAGTTTTTATTTCTTTCTCAAATTCCTCCAACAATCTAATTGCTTAGTTTTCTTCACCAGTAGGGTTTCTAATTTTCAAACCAATTAATTCTGACGATTTTACGTTTATGTTTTGATCTGAAACTCTTTCGTTGATCTATTTGCTTAATTTTCTTCATCACTTTGGTATACAATTTTCAAACTAACCAATATGGACTATTTGGCATTTATATTTTGGTCTAAACTCTTCGTTTTATCTATTTGCGTCTTCTTCCTTATCGTTAAGGTATCTAATTATAAATTAATTTATTTTGGTCTTTTTATTTATCTGTAGGTGTATTACTGTTCTATCGATATATTTGCTAGAATTTCTTCATCATTATTACGGTATCCAACTTTCAAACTAATTAATATGTACTACTTGGCATTATATTTTCGTCTAAAACTCTACCACTCATATATTTTCTACTTTTTCCTTATCGTTAAGATATTTAATTATAAAACAAATTAATTTGGACGAATTTTCATTCTTCTGTTTGTCCATAACTCTTTTATCGATATATTTGCTTGATTTTCATCTTCATCAAGGTATCTAATTTTCAAACAAACTAATTTTTCCGATTTTTATTTTTATTTTGGTCTAAAACTCTTACATTGATCAATTTGCTTCATTTTTTCATCACTTTTTTATTTAATTTTTAAACTAATTAATGTGGTGCATTTATATTTCCGATTCATTTTCTTTATCGTTGAGGTATTTAATTTTGGAACCAACTAATTTCGACGATTTTGCATTTATATTTCGGTCCAAAACAGTTTCATTAATCTAATTGCTTCGTTTTCTTTGTTATTAGGGTATCAAATGTTTAAAATAATTTATTTGGACGCTTTTTAACTTTTATTTCGGTCCAAAACACTTCTATTAGTCTATCTGCTTCATTTTCATCCTACTTATGGTATCTAATCCTCAGAGAAGCCAATTTTGACGATTTTGAATTTATTTTTTGGTTTAAAACTCTTCCAGTGCATTTGCCCCCATTTTTTTTCATAACAAAGGTATCTAAATTTCAGACAAATTTCGGTTGACGATTTTGCATTTATATTTTGTTTTAAAATTCTACCATTAGTATGATTCTTTACTTTTCTTCGTCCTCAAGGTAACTCATCATCAAACGAACAGATTTTTACGATTTTGAGTTTTTATTTCTTTCTCAAATTCCTCCAACAATCTAATTGCTTAGTTTTCTTCACCAGTAGGGTTTCTAATTTTCAAACCAATTAATTCTGACGATTTTACGTTTATGTTTTGATCTGAAACTCTTCCGTTGATCTATTTGCTTAATTTTCTTCATCACTTTGGTATACAATTTTCAAACTAACCAATATGGACTATTTGGCATTTATATTTTGGTCTAAACTCTTCGTTTTATCTATTTGCGTCTTCTTCCTTATCGTTAAGGTATCTAATTATAAATTAATTTATTCTGGTCGTTTTTTTATTTATCTGTAGGTGTATTACTCTTCTATCGATATATTTGCTTGAATTTCTTCATCATTATTACGGTATCCAATTTTCAAACTAATTAATATGTACTACTTGACATTATATTTTCGTCTAAAACTCTACCACTCATATATTTTCATCTTTTTCCTTATCTTTAAGATATTTAATTATAAAACAAATTAATTTGGACGATTTATCATTCTTCTGTTTGTCCATAACTCTTTTATCCATATATTTGCTTGATTTTCATCTTCATTAAGGTATCTAATTTTCAAACAAACTAATTTTTCCGATTTTTATTTATATTTTGGTCTAAAACTCTTACATTGATCAATTTGCTTCATTTTTTTCATCACTTTTTTATTTAATTTTTAAACTAATTAATATGGTGCATTTATATTTCCGATTCATTTTCTTTATCGTTGAGGTATTTAATTTTCGAACCAACTAATTTCGACGATTTTGCAATTATGTTTTGGTCCAAAACACTTTCATTAATCGAATTGCTTCATTTTCTTTGTTATTAGGGTATCAAATGTTTAAACTAATTTATTTGGACGCTTTTTAACTTTTATTTCGGTCCAAAACACTTCTATTAGTCTATCTGCTTCATTTTCATCGTACTTATGGTATCTAATCCTCAGAGAAGCCAATTTTGACGATTTTGAATTTATTTTTTGGTTTAAAACTCTTCCAGTGCATTTGCCCCCATTTTTTTTCATAACAAAGGTATCTAAATTTCAGACAAATTTCGGTTGACGATTTTGCATTTATATTTTGTTTTAAAATTCTACCATTAGTATGATTCTTTACTTTTCTTCGTCCTCAAGGTAACTCTTCATCAAACGAACAGATTTTTACGATTTTGAGTTTTTATTTCTTTCTCAAATTCCTCCAACAATCTAATTGCTTAGTTTTCTTCACCAGTAGGGTTTCTAATTTTCAAACCAATTAATTCTGACGATTTTACGTTTATGTTTTGATCTGAAACTCTTCCGTTGATCTATTTGCTTAATTTTCTTCATCACTTTGGTATACAATTTTCAAACTAACCAATATGGACTATTTGGCATTTATATTTTGGTCTAAACTCTTCGTTTTATCTATTTGCGTCTTCTTCCTTATCGTTAAGGTATCTAATTATAAATTAATTTATTCTGGTCGTTTTTTTATTTATCTGTAGGTGTATTACTCTTCTATCGATATATTTGCTTGAATTTCTTCATCATTATTACGGTATCCAATTTTCAAACTAATTAATATGTACTACTTGACATTATATTTTCGTCTAAAACTCTACCACTCATATATTTTCATCTTTTTCCTTATCTTTAAGATATTTAATTATAAAACAAATTAATTTGGACGATTTATCATTCTTCTGTTTGTCCATAACTCTTTTATCCATATATTTGCTTGATTTTCATCTTCATTAAGGTATCTAATTTTCAAACAAACTAATTTTTCCGATTTTTATTTATATTTTGGTTTAAAACTCTTACATTGATCAATTTGCTTCATTTTTTTCATCACTTTTTTATTTAATTTTTAAACTAATTAATATGGTGCATTTATATTTCCGATTCATTTTCTTTATCGTTGAGGTATTTAATTTTCGAACCAACTAATTTCGACGATTTTGCAATTATGTTTCGGTCCAAAACAGTTTCATTAATCTAATTCCTTCATTTTCTTTGTTATTAGGGTATCAAATGTTTAAACTAATTTATTTGGACGCTTTTTAACTTTTATTTCGGTCCAAAACACTTCTATTAGTCTATCTGCTTCATTTTCATCCTACTTATGGTATCTAATCCTCAGAGAAGCCAATTTTGACGATTTTGAATTTATTTTTTGGTTTAAAACTCTTCCAGTGCATTTGCCCCCATTTTTTTTCATAACAAAGGTATCTAAATTTCAGAAAAATTTCGGTTGACGATTTTGCATTTATATTTTGTTTTAAAATTCTACCATTAGTATGATTCTTTACTTTTCTTCGTCCTCAAGGTAACTCATCATCAAACGAACAGATTTTTACGATTTTGAGTTTTTATTTCTTTCTCAAATTCCTCCAACAATCTAATTGCTTAGTTTTCTTCACCAGTAGGGTTTCTAATTTTCAAATCAATTAATTCTGACGATTTTACGTTTATGTTTTGATCTGAAACTCTTCCGTTGATCTATTTGCTTAATTTTCTTCATCACTTTGGTATACAATTTTCAAACTAACCAATATGGACTATTTGGCATTTATATTTTGGTCTAAACTCTTCGTTTTATCTATTTGCGTCTTCTTCCTTATCGTTAAGGTATCTAATTATAAATTAATTTATTTTGGTCGTTTTTTTATTTATCTGTAGGTGTATTACTCTTCTATCGATATATTTGCTTGAATTTCTTCATCATTATTACGGTATCCAATTTTCAAACTAATTAATATGTACTACTTGACATTATATTTTCGTCTAAAACTCTACCACTCATATAATTTCTTCTTTTTCCTTATCTTTAAGATATTTAATTATAAAACAAATTAATTTGGACGATTTATCATTCTTCTTTTTGTCCATAACTCTTTTATCCATATATTTGCTTGATTTTCATCTTCGTTAAGGTATCTAATTTTCAAACAAACTAATTTTTCCGATTTTTATTTATATTTTGGTCTAAAACTCTTACATTGATCAATTTGCTTCATTTTTTTCATCACTTTTTTATTTAATTTTTAAACTAATTAATATGGTGCATTTATATTTCCGATTCATTTTCTTTATCGTTGAGGTATTTAATTTTCGAACCAACTAATTTCGACGATTTTGCAATTATGTTTCGGTCCAAAACAGTTTCATTAATCTAATTGCTTCATTTTCTTTGTTATTAGGGTATCAAATGTTTAAAATAATTTATTTGGACGCTTTTTAACTTTTATTTCGGTCCAAAACACTTCTATTAGTCTATCTGCTTCATTTTCATCCTACTTATGGTATCTAATCCTCAGAGAAGCCAATTTTGACGATTTTGAATTTATTTTTTGGTTTAAAACTCTTCCAGTGCATTTGCCCCCATTTTTTTTCATAACAAAGGTATCTAAATTTCAGACAAATTTCGGTTGACGATTTTGCATTTATATTTTGTTTTAAAATTCTACCATTAGTATGATTCTTTACTTTTCTTCGTCCTCAAGGTAACTCATCATCAAACGAACAGATTTTTACGATTTTGAGTTTTTATTTCTTTCTCAAATTCCTCCAACAATCTAATTGCTTAGTTTTCTTCACCAGTAGGGTTTCTAATTTTCAAACCAATTAATTCTGACGATTTTACGTTTATGTTTTGATCTGAAACTCTTCCGTTGATCTATTTGCTTAATTTTCTTCATCACTTTGGTATACAATTTTCAAACTAACCAATATGGACTATTTGGCATTTATATTTTGGTCTAAACTCTTCGTTTTATCTATTTGCGTCTTCTTCCTTATCGTTAAGGTATCTAATTATAAATTAATTTATTCTGGTCGTTTTTTTATTTATCTGTAGGTGTATTACTCTTCTATCGATATATTTGCTTGAATTTCTTCATCATTATTACGGTATCCAATTTTCAAACTAATTAATATGTACTACTTGACATTATATTTTCGTCTAAAACTCTACCACTCATATATTTTCATCTTTTTCCTTATCTTTAAGATATTTAATTATAAAACAAATTAATTTGGACGATTTATCATTCTTCTGTTTGTCCATAACTCTTTTATCCATATATTTGCTTGATTTTCATCTTCATTAAGGTATCTAATTTTCAAACAAACTAATTTTTCCGATTTTTATTTATATTTTGGTCTAAAACTCTTACATTGATCAATTTGCTTCATTTTTTTCATCACTTTTTTATTTAATTTTTAAACTAATTAATATGGTGCATTTATATTTCCGATTCATTTTCTTTATCGTTGAGGTATTTAATTTTCGAACCAACTAATTTCGACGATTTTGCAATTATGTTTCGGTCCAAAACAGTTTCATTAATCTAATTGCTTCATTTTCTTTGTTATTAGGGTATCAAATGTTTAAACTAATTTATTTGGACGCTTTTTAACTTTTATTTCGGTCCAAAACACTTCTATTAGTCTATCTGCTTCATTTTCATCGTACTTATGGTATCTAATCCTCAGAGAAGCCAATTTTGACGATTTTGAATTTATTTTTTGGTTTAAAACTCTTCCAGTGCATTTGCCCCCATTTTTTTTCATAACAAAGGTATCTAAATTTCAGACAAATTTCGGTTGACGATTTTGCATTTATATTTTGTTTTAAAATTCTACCATTAGTATGATTCTTTACTTTTCTTCGTCCTCAAGGTAACTCTTCATCAAACGAACAGATTTTTACGATTTTGAGTTTTTATTTCTTTCTCAAATTCCTCCAACAATCTAATTGCTTAGTTTTCTTCACCAGTAGGGTTTCTAATTTTCAAACCAATTAATTCTGACGATTTTACGTTTATGTTTTGATCTGAAACTCTTCCGTTGATCTATTTGCTTAATTTTCTTCATCACTTTGGTATACAATTTTCAAACTAACCAATATGGACTATTTGGCATTTATATTTTGGTCTAAACTCTTCGTTTTATCTATTTGCGTCTTCTTCCTTATCGTTAAGGTATCTAATTATAAATTAATTTATTCTGGTCGTTTTTTTATTTATCTGTAGGTGTATTACTCTTCTATCGATATATTTGCTTGAATTTCTTCATCATTATTACGGTATCCAATTTTCAAACTAATTAATATGTACTACTTGACATTATATTTTCGTCTAAAACTCTACCACTCATATATTTTCATCTTTTTCCTTATCTTTAAGATATTTAATTATAAAACAAATTAATTTGGACGATTTATCATTCTTCTGTTTGTCCATAACTCTTTTATCCATATATTTGCTTGATTTTCATCTTCATTAAGGTATCTAATTTTCAAACAAACTAATTTTTCCGATTTTTATTTATATTTTGGTCTAAAACTCTTACATTGATCAATTTGCTTCATTTTTTTCATCACTTTTTTATTTAATTTTTAAACTAATTAATATGGTGCATTTATATTTCCGATTCATTTTCTTTATCGTTGAGGTATTTAATTTTCGAACCAACTAATTTCGACGATTTTGCAATTATGTTTCGGTCCAAAACAGTTTCATTAATCTAATTGCTTCATTTTCTTTGTTATTAGGGTATCAAATGTTTAAACTAATTTATTTGGACGCTTTTTAACTTTTATTTCGGTCCAAAACACTTCTATTAGTCTATCTGCTTCATTTTCATCGTACTTATGGTATCTAATCCTCAGAGAAGCCAATTTTGACGATTTTGAATTTATTTTTTGGTTTAAAACTCTTCCAGTGCATTTGCCCCCATTTTTTTTCATAACAAAGGTATCTAAATTTCAGACAAATTTCGGTTGACGATTTTGCATTTATATTTTGTTTTAAAATTCTACCATTAGTATGATTCTTTACTTTTCTTCGTCCTCAAGGTAACTCTTCATCAAACGAACAGATTTTTACGATTTTGAGTTTTTATTTCTTTCTCAAATTCCTCCAACAATCTAATTGCTTAGTTTTCTTCACCAGTAGAGTTTCTAATTTTCAAACCAATTAATTCTGACGATTTTACGTTTATGTTTTGATCTGAAACTCTTCCGTTGATCTATTTGCTTAATTTTCTTCATCACTTTGGTATACAATTTTCAAACTAACCAATATGGACTATTTGGCATTTATATTTTGGTCTAAACTCTTCGTTTTATCTATTTGCGTCTTCTTCCTTATCGTTAAGGTATCTAATTATAAATTAATTTATTCTGGTCGTTTTTTTATTTATCTGTAGGTGTATTACTCTTCTATCGATATATTTGCTTGAATTTCTTCATCATTATTACGGTATCCAATTTTCAAACTAATTAATATGTACTACTTGACATTATATTTTCGTCTAAAACTCTACCACTCATATATTTTCATCTTTTTCCTTATCTTTAAGATATTTAATTATAAAACAAATTAATTTGGACGATTTATCATTCTTCTGTTTGTCCATAACTCTTTTATCCATATATTTGCTTGATTTTCATCTTCATTAAGGTATCTAATTTTCAAACAAACTAATTTTTCCGATTTTTATTTATATTTTGGTCTAAAACTCTTACATTGATCAATTTGCTTCATTTTTTTCATCACTTTTTTATTTAATTTTTAAACTAATTAATATGGTGCATTTATATTTCCGATTCATTTTCTTTATCGTTGAGGTATTTAATTTTCGAACCAACTAATTTCGACGATTTTGCAATTATGTTTCGGTCCAAAACAGTTTCATTAATCTAATTGCTTCATTTTCTTTGTTATTAGGGTATCAAATGTTTAAACTAATTTATTTGGACGCTTTTTAACTTTTATTTCGGTCCAAAACACTTCTATTAGTCTATCTGCTTCATTTTCATCGTACTTATGGTATCTAATCCTCAGAGAAGCCAATTTTGACGATTTTGAATTTATTTTTTGGTTTAAAACTCTTCCAGTGCATTTGCCCCCATTTTTTTTCATAACAAAGGTATCTAAATTTCAGACAAATTTCGGTTGACGATTTTGCATTTATATTTTGTTTTAAAATTCTACCATTAGTATGATTCTTTACTTTTCTTCGTCCTCAAGGTAACTCTTCATCAAACGAACAGATTTTTACGATTTTGAGTTTTTATTTCTTTCTCAAATTCCTCCAACAATCTAATTGCTTAGTTTTCTTCACCAGTAGAGTTTCTAATTTTCAAACCAATTAATTCTGACGATTTTACGTTTATGTTTTGATCTGAAACTCTTCCGTTGATCTATTTGCTTAATTTTCTTCATCACTTTGGTATACAATTTTCAAACTAACCAATATGGACTATTTGGCATTTATATTTTGGTCTAAACTCTTCGTTTTATCTATTTGCGTCTTCTTCCTTATCGTTAAGGTATCTAATTATAAATTAATTTATTTTGGTCGTTTTTTTATTTATCTGTAGGTGTATTACTCTTCTATCGATATATTTGCTTGAATTTCTTCATCATTATTACGGTATCCAATTTTCAAACTAATTAATATGTACTACTTGGCATTATATTTTCTTCTAAAACTCTACCACTCATATATTTTCTTCTTTTTCCTTATCGTTAAGATATTTAATTATAAAACAAATTAATTTGGACGAATTATCATTCTTCTGTTTGTCCATAACTCTTTTATCGATATATTTGCTTGATTTTCATCTTCATCAAGGTATCTAATTTTCAAACAAACTAATTTTTCCGATTTTTATTTTTATTTTGGTCTAAAACTCTTACATTGATCAATTTGCTTCATTTTTTTCATCACTTTTTTATTTAATTTTTAAACTAATTGATGTGGTGCATTTATATTTCCGATTCATTTTCTTTATCGTTGAGGTATTTAATTTTTGAACCAACTAATTTCGACGATTTTGCATTTATATTTCGGTCCAAAACAGTTTCATTAATCTAATTGCTTCGTTTTCTTTGTTATTAGGGTATCAAATGTTTAAAATAATTTATTTGGACGCTTTTTAACTTTTATTTCGGTCCAAAACACTTCTATTAGTCTATCTGCTTCATTTTCATCCTACTTATGGTATCTAATCCTCAGAGAAGCCAATTTTGACGATTTTGAATTTATTTTTTGGTTTAAAACTCTTCCAGTGCATTTGCCCCCATTTTTTTCATAACAAAGGTATCTAAATTTCAGACAAATTTCGGTTGACGATTTTGCATTTATATTTTGTTTTAAAATTCTACCATTAGTATGATTCTTTACTTTTCTTCGTCCTCAAGGTAACTCATCATCAAACGAACAGATTTTTACGATTTTGAGTTTTTATTTCTTTCTCAAATTCCTCCAACAATCTAATTGCTTAGTTTTCTTCACCAGTAGGGTTTCTAATTTTCAAACCAATTAATTCTGACGATTTTACGTTTAT
This sequence comes from Myrica gale, assembly GCA_963930655.1. Lineage (NCBI taxonomy): Eukaryota > Viridiplantae > Streptophyta > Magnoliopsida > Fagales > Myricaceae > Myrica > Myrica gale. The sequence continues at coordinate 14,814,803 of OZ005614.1, forward strand.
GTTTTGATCTGAAACTCTTCCGTTGATCTATTTGCTTAATTTTCTTCATCACTTTGGTATACAATTTTCAAACTAACCAATATGGACTATTTGGCATTTATATTTTGGTCTAAACTCTTCGTTTTATCTATTTGCGTCTTCTTCCTTATCGTTAAGGTATCTAATTATAAATTAATTTATTCTGGTCGTTTTTTTATTTATCTGTAGGTGTATTACTCTTCTATCGATATATTTGCTTGAATTTCTTCATCATTATTACGGTATCCAATTTTCAAACTAATTAATATGTACTACTTGACATTATATTTTCGTCTAAAACTCTACCACTCATATATTTTCATCTTTTTCCTTATCTTTAAGATATTTAATTATAAAACAAATTAATTTGGACGATTTATCATTCTTCTGTTTGTCCATAACTCTTTTATCCATATATTTGCTTGATTTTCATCTTCATTAAGGTATCTAATTTTCAAACAAACTAATTTTTCCGATTTTTATTTATATTTTGGTCTAAAACTCTTACATTGATCAATTTGCTTCATTTTTTTCATCACTTTTTTATTTAATTTTTAAACTAATTATTATGGTGCATTTATATTTCCGATTCATTTTCTTTATCGTTGAGGTATTTAATTTTCGAACCAACTAATTTCGACGATTTTGCAATTATGTTTCGGTCCAAAACAGTTTCATTAATCTAATTGCTTCATTTTCTTTGTTATTAGGGTATCAAATGTTTAAACTAATTTATTTGGACGCTTTTTAACTTTTATTTCGGTCCAAAACACTTCTATTAGTCTATCTGCTTCATTTTCATCGTACTTATGGTATCTAATCCTCAGAGAAGCCAATTTTGACGATTTTGAATTTATTTTTTGGTTTAAAACTCTTCCAGTGCATTTGCCCCCATTTTTTTTCATAACAAAGGTATCTAAATTTCAGACAAATTTCGGTTGACGATTTTGCATTTATATTTTGTTTTAAAATTCTACCATTAGTATGATTCTTTACTTTTCTTCGTCCTCAAGGTAACTCTTCATCAAACGAACAGATTTTTACGATTTTGAGTTTTTATTTCTTTCTCAAATTCCTCCAACAATCTAATTGCTTAGTTTTCTTCACCAGTAGAGTTTCTAATTTTCAAACCAATTAATTCTGACGATTTTACGTTTATGTTTTGATCTGAAACTCTTCCGTTGATCTATTTGCTTAATTTTCTTCATCACTTTGGTATACAATTTTCAAACTAACCAATATGGACTATTTGGCATTTATATTTTGGTCTAAACTCTTCGTTTTATCTATTTGCGTCTTCTTCCTTATCGTTAAGGTATCTAATTATAAATTAATTTATTTTGGTCGTTTTTTTATTTATCTGTAGGTGTATTACTCTTCTATCGATATATTTGCTTGAATTTCTTCATCATTATTACGGTATCCAATTTTCAAACTAATTAATATGTACTACTTGGCATTATATTTTCTTCTAAAACTCTACCACTCATATATTTTCTTCTTTTTCCTTATCGTTAAGATATTTAATTATAAAACAAATTAATTTGGACGAATTATCATTCTTCTGTTTGTCCATAACTCTTTTATCGATATATTTGCTTGATTTTCATCTTCATCAAGGTATCTAATTTTCAAACAAACTAATTTTTCCGATTTTTATTTTTATTTTGGTCTAAAACTCTTACATTGATCAATTTGCTTCATTTTTTTCATCACTTTTTTATTTAATTTTTAAACTAATTGATGTGGTGCATTTATATTTCCGATTCATTTTCTTTATCGTTGAGGTATTTAATTTTTGAACCAACTAATTTCGACGATTTTGCATTTATATTTCGGTCCAAAACAGTTTCATTAATCTAATTGCTTCGTTTTCTTTGTTATTAGGGTATCAAATGTTTAAACTAATTTATTTGGACGCTTTTTAACTTTTATTTCGGACCAAAACACTTCTATTAGTCTATCTGCTTCATTTTCATCGTACTTACGGTATCTAATCCTCAGAGAAGCCAATTTTGACGATTTTGAATTTATTTTTTGGTTTAATACTCTTCCAGTGCATTTGCCCCCATTTTTTTTCATAACTAAGGTATGTAAATTTCAGACAAATTTCGGTTGACGATTTTGCATTTATATTTTGTTTTAAAATTCTACCATTAGTATGATTCTTTACTTTTCTTCGTCCTCAAGGTAACTAATCATCAAACAAACTGATTTTTACGATTTTCAGTTTTTATTTCTTTCTCAAATTCCTCCAACAATCTAATTGCTTAGTTTTCTTCACCAGTAAAGTTTCTAATTTTCAAACCAATTAAATCTGACGATTTTACGTTTATGTTTTGATCTGAAACTCTTCCGTTGATCTATTTGCTTAATTTTCTTCATCACTGTGGTATACAATTTTCAAACTAACCAAAATGGACTATTTGGCATTTATATTTTGGTCTAAACTCTTCGTTTTATCTATTTGCGTCTTCTTCCTTATCGTTAAGGTATCTAATTATAAATTAATTTATTTTGGTCGTTTTTTTATTTAACTGTTGGTGTATTACTCTTCTATCGATATATTTGCTTGAATTTCTTCATCATTATTATGGTATCCAACTTTCAAACTAATTAATATGTACTACTTGACATTATATTTTCGTCTAAAACTCTACCACTCATATATTTTCTTCTTTTTCCGTACCGTTAAGATATTTAATTATAAAACAAATTAATTTGGACGATTTATCATTCTTCTGTTTGTCCATAACTCTTTTATCGAAATATTTGCTTGATTTGCATCTTCATTATGGTATCTAATTTTCAAACAAACTAATTTTTCCGATTTTTATTTATATTTTGGTCTAAAACTCTTACATTGATCAATTTGCTTCATTTTTTTTATCACTGTTGTATTTAATTTTTAAACTAATTAATATGGTGCATTTATATTTCCGATTCATTTTCTTTATCGTCGAGGTATTTAATTTTCGAACCAACTAATTTCGACGATTTTGCATTTATATTTTGGTCCAAAACGGTTTCACTAATCTAATTGCTTCATTTTCTTTGTTATTAGGGTATCAAATGTTTAAACTAATTTATTTGGACGCTTTTTAACTTTTATTTCGGACCAAAACACTTCTATTAGTCTATCTGCTTCATTTTCATCGTACTTACGATATCTAATCCTCAGAGAAGCCAATTTTGACGATTTTGAATTTATTTTTTGGTTTAAAACTCTTCCAGTGCATTTGCCCCCATTTTTTTTCATAACAAAGGTATCTAAATTTCAGACAAATTTCGGTTGACGATTTTGCATTTATATTTTGTTTTAAAATTCTACCATTAGTATGATTCTTTACTTTTCTTCGTCCTCAAGGTAACTCATCATCAAACAAACAGATTTTTACGATTTTGAGTTTTTATTTCTTTCTCAAATTCCTCCAACAATCTAATTGCTTAGTTTTCTTCACCAGTAGGGTTTCTAATTTTCAAACCAATTAATTCTGACGATTTTACGTTTATGTTTTGATCTGAAACTCTTCCGTTGATCTATTTGCTTAATTTTCTTCATCACTTTGGTATACAATTTTCAAACTAACCAATATGGACTATTTGGCATTTATATTTTGGTCTAAACTCTTCGTTTTATCTATTTGCGTCTTCTTCCTTATCGTTAAGGTATCTAATTATAAATTAATTTATTTTGGTCGTTTTTTTATTTATCTGTAGGTGTATTACTCTTCTATCGATATATTTGCTCGAATTTCTTCATCATAATTATTGTATCCAACTTTCTACCTAATTAATATGTACTACTTGACATTATATTTTCGTCTGAACTCTTCCACTCTTATTTTCTTCTTTTTCCTTATCGTTAAGATATTTGATTATAAAACAAATTAATTTGGACGATTTATCATTCTTCTGTTTGTCCATAACTCTTTTATCGATATATTTGCTTGATTTTCATTTTGATTAAGGTATCAAATTTTGAGACAAACTAATTTTTCCGATTTTTATTTATATTTTGGTCTAAAACTCTTACATTGATCAATTTGCTTCATTTTTTTTATCACTATTGTATTTAATTTTTAAACTAATTAATATGGTGCATTTATATTTCCGTTTCATTTTCTTTATCGTTGAGGTATTTAATTTTCGAACCAACTAATTTCGACGATTTTGCATTTATATTTTGGTCCAAAACACTTTCATTAATCTAATTGCTACATTTTCTTTGTTATTAAGGTATCAAATGTTTAAACTAATTTATTTGGACGCTTTTTAACTTTTATTTCGGTCCAAAACACTTCTATTAGTCTATCTGCTTCATTTTCATCGTACTTATGGTATCTAATCCTCAGAGAAGCCAATTTTGATGATTTTGAATTTATTTTTTGGTTTAAAACTCTTCCATTGGATTTGCCCCAATTTTTTCATAACAAAGGTATCTAAATTTCAAACAAATTTCGGTTGACGATTTTGCATTTATATTTTGTTTTAAAATTCTACCATTAGTATGATTCTTTACTTTTCTTCGTCCTCAAGGGACCTCATAATAACACAAACTGATTTTTACGATTTTGAGTTTTTATTTCTTTCTCAAATTCCTCCAACAATCTAATTGAATAGTTTTCTTCACCAGTAGGGTTTCTAATTTTCAAACCAATTAATTCTGATGATTTTACGTTTATGTTTTGATCTGAAACTCTTCCGTTGATCTATTTGCTTAATTTTCTTTATCACTGTGGTATACAATTTCAAACCAACCAATATGGACAATTTGGCATTTATATTTTGGTCTAAACTCTTCGTTTTATCTATTTGTGTCTTCTTCCTTATCGTTATGGTATCTAATTATAAAATAATTTATTTTGGACGTTTTTTTATTTATCTGTAGGTGTATTACTCTTCTATCGATATATTTGCTTGAATTTCTTCATCATTATTATGGTATCCAACTACCAATCATATATTTTCTTCTTTTTCCTTATCGTTAAGCTATTTAATTATAAAACAAATTAATTTGGACGATTTATCATTCTTCTGTTTGTCCATAACTCTTTTATCGATATATTTGCTTGATTTTCATTTTGATTAAGGTATCTACTTTTGAGACAAACTAATTTTTCCGATTTTTATTTATATTTTGGCCGAAAACTCTTACATTGATCAATTTGCTTCGTTTTTTATCACTGTTGTATTTAATTTTTAAACTAATTAATATGGTGCATTTATATTTCGGTTTCATTTTCTTTATCAATGAGGTATTTAATTTTCGAACCAACTAATTTCGACGATTTTGCATTTATATTTTGGTCCAAAACACTTTCATTAATCTAATTGCTTCATTTTCTTTGTTATTAGGGTATCAAATGTTTAAACTAATTTATTTGCACGCTTTTTAACTTTTATTTCGGTCCAAAACACTTCTATTAGTCTATCTGCTTCATTTTCATCGTACTTATGGTATCTAATCCTCAGAGAAGCCAATTTTGACGATTTTGAATTTATTTTTCGGTTTAAAACTCTTCCGTTGTATTTGCCCCATTTTTTTCATAACAAAGGTATCTAAATTTCAGACAAATTTCGGTTGACGATTTTGCATTTATATTTTGTTTTAAAATTCTACCATTAGTATGATTCTTTACTTTTCTTCGTCCTCAAGGGACCTCATAATAACACAAACTGATTTTTACGATTTTGAGTTTTTATTTCTTTCTCAAATTCGTCCAACAATCTAATTGCTTAGTTTTCTTCACCAGTAGGGTTTCTAATTTTCAAACCAATTAATTCTGACGATTTTACGTTTATGTTTTGATCTGAAACTCTTCCGTTGATCTATTTGCTTAATTTTCTTCATCACTGTGGTATACAATTTTCAAACCAACCAATATGGACAATTTGGCATTTATATTTTGGTCTAAACTCTTCGTTTTATCTATTTGCGTCTTCTTCCTTATCGTTAAGGTATCTAATTATAAAATAATTTATTTTGGACGTTTTTTTATTTATCTGTAGGTGTATTTCTGTTCTATCGATATATTTGCTTGAATTTCTTCATCATTATTATGGTATCCAACTTTCTACCTAATTAATATGTACTACTTGACATTATATTTTCGCCTAAAACTCTACCACTCATATATTTTCTTCTTTTTCCTTATCGTTAAGCTATTTAATTTTAAAACAAATTAATTTGGACGATTTATCATTCTTCTGTTTGTCCATAACTCTTTTATCGATATATTTGCTTGATTTTCATTTTGATTAAGGTATCTACTTTTGAGACAAACTAATTTTTCCGATTTTTATTTATATTTTGGTCCAAAACTCTTACATTGATCAATTTGCTTCGTTTTTTATCACTGTTGTATTTAATTTTTAAACTAATTAATATGGTGCATTTATATTTCGGTTTCATTTTCTTTATCAATGAGGTATTTAATTTTCGAACCAACTAATTTCGACGATTTTGCATTTATATTTTGGTCCAAAACACTTTCATTAATCTAATTGCTTCATTTTCTTTGTTATTAGGGTATCAAATGTTTAAACTAATTTATTTGCACGCTTTTTAACTTTTATTTCGGTCCAAAACACTTCTATTAGTCTATCTGCTTCATTTTCATCGTACTTATGGTATCTAATCCTCAGAGAAGCCAATTTTGACGATTTTGAATTTATTTTTCGGTTTAAAACTCTTCCGTTGTATTTGCCCCATTTTTTTCATAACAAAGGTATCTAAATTTCAGACAAATTTCGGTTGACGATTTTGCATTTATATTTTGTTTTAAAATTCTACCATTAGTATGATTCTTTACTTTTCTTCGTCCTCAAGGGACCTCATAATAACACAAACTGATTTTTACGATTTTGAGTTTTTATTTCTTTCTCAAATTCGTCCAACAATCTAATTGCTTAGTTTTCTTCACCAGTAGGGTTTCTAATTTTCAAACCAATTAATTCTGACGATTTTACGTTTATGTTTTGATCTGAAACTCTTCCGTTGATCTATTTGCTTAATTTTCTTCATCACTGTGGTATACAATTTTCAAACCAACCAATATGGACAATTTGGCATTTATATTTTGGTCTAAACTCTTCGTTTTATCTATTTGCATCTTCTTCCTTATCGTTAAGGTATCTAATTATAAAATAATTTATTTTGGACGTTTTTTTATTTATCTGTAGGTGTATTTCTGTTCTATCGATATATTTGCTTGAATTTCTTCATCATTATTATGGTATCCAACTTTCTACCTAATTAATATGTACTACTTGACATTATATTTTCGCCTAAAACTCTACCACTCATATATTTTCTTCTTTTTCCTTATCGTTAAGCTATTTAATTTTAAAACAAATTAATTTGGACGATTTATCATTCTTCTGTTTGTCCATAACTCTTTTATCGATATATTTGCTTGATTTTCATTTTGATTAAGGTATCTACTTTTGAGACAAACTAATTTTTCCGATTTTTATTTATATTTTGGTCCAAAACTCTTACATTGATCAATTTGCTTCATTTTTTTATCACTATTGTATTGAATTTTTAAACTAATTAATATGGTGCATTTATATTTCCGTTTCATTTTCTTTATCATTGAGGTATTTAATTTTCCAACCAACTAATTTCGACGATTTTGCATTTATATTTTTGTCCAAAACACTTTCATTAATCTAATTGCTTCATTTTCTTTGTTATTAGGGTATCAAATGTTTAAACTAATTTATTTGCACGCTTTTTAACTTTTATTTCGGTCCAAAACACTTCTATTAGTCTATCTGCTTCATTTTCATCGTACTTATGGTATCTAATCCTCAGAGAAGCCAATTTTGACGATTTTGAATTTGTTTTTTGGTTTAAAACTCTTCCATTGTATTTGCCCCAATTTTTTCATAACAAAGGTATCTAAATTTCAGACAAATTTCGTTTGACGATTTTGCATTTATATTTTGTTTTAAAATTCTACCATTAGTATGATTCTTTACTTTTCTTCGTCCTCAAGGTACCTCATCATCAAACAAACTGATTTTTACGATTTTGAGTTTTTATTTCTTTCTAAAATTCGTCCAACAATCTAATTGGTTAGTTTTCTTCACCAGTAGGGTTTCTAATTTTCAAACCAATTAATTTTGACGATTTTACGTTTATGTTTTGATCTGAAACTCTTTCGTTGATCTATTTGCTTAATTTTCTTCATCACTGTGGTATACAATTTTCAAACTAACCAATATGGACTATTTGGCATTTATATTTTGGTCTAAACTATTCGTTTTAACTATTTGCATCTTCTTCCTTATCGTTAAGGTATCTAATTATAAAATAATTTATTTTGGACGTTTTTTTATTTATCTGTAGGTGTATTACTCTTCTATCGATATATTTGCTCGAATTTCTTCATCATAATTATTGTATCCAACTTTCTACCTAATTAATATGTACTACTTGACATTATATTTTCGTCTGAACTCTTCCACTCTTATTTTCTTCTTTTTCCTTATCGTTAAGATATTTGATTATAAAACAAATTAATTTGGACGATTTATCATTCTTCTGTTTGTCCATAACTCTTTTATCGATATATTTGCTTGATTTTCATTTTGATTAAGGTATCTAATTTTGAGACAAACTAATTTTTCCGATTTTTATTTATATTTTGGTCTAAAACTCTTACATTGATCAATTTTCTTCATTTTTTTTATCACTATTGTATTTAATTTTTAAACTAATTAATATGGTGCATTTATATTTCCGTTTCATTTTCTTTATCGTTGAGGTATTTAATTTTCGAACCAACTAATTTCGACGATTTTGCATTTATATTTTGGTCCAAAACACTTTCATTAATCTAATTGCTTCATTTTCTTTGTTATTAGGGTATCAAATGTTTAAACTAATTTATTTGGACGCTTTTTAACTTTTATTTCGGTCCAAAACACTTCTATTAGTCTATCTGCTTCATTTTCATCGTACTTATGGTATCTAATCCTCAGAGAAGCCAATTTTGATGATTTTGAATTTGTTTTTTGGTTTAAAACTCTTCCATTGGATTTGCCCCAATTTTTTCATAACAAAGGTATCTAAATTTCAAACTAATTTCGGTTGACGATTTTGCATTTATATTTTGTTTTAAAATTCTACCATTAGTATGATTCTTTACTTTTCTTCGTCCTCAAGGGACCTCATAATAACACAAACTGATTTTTACAATTTTGAGTTTTTATTTCTTTCTCAAATTCCTCCAACAATCTAATTGAATAGTTTTCTTCACCAGTAGGGTTTCTAATTTTCAAACCAATTAATTCTGATGATTTTACGTTTATGTTTTGATCTGAAACTCTTCCGTTGATCTATTTGCTTAATTTTCTTTATCACTGTGGTATACAATTTCAAACCAACCAATATGGACAATTTGGCATTTATATTTTGGTCTAAACTCTTCGTTTTATCTATTTGTGTCTTCTTCCTTATCGTTATGGTATCTAATTATAAAATAATTTATTTTGGACGTTTTTTTATTTATCTGTAGGTGTATTACTCTTCTATCGATATATTTGCTTGAATTTCTTCATCATTATTATGGTATCCGTTTCATTTTCTTTATCGTTGAGGTATTTAATTTTCGAACCAACTAATTTCGACGATTTTGCATTTATATTTTGGTCCAAAACACTTTCATTAATCTAATTGCTTCATTTTCTTTGTTATTAGGGTATCAAATGTTTAAACTAAATTATTTGGACGCTTTTTAACATTTATTTCGGTCCAAAACACTTCTATTAGTCTATCTGCTTCATTTTCATCGTTTTATCTATTTGCTTGAATTTCTTCATCATAATTATTGTATCCAACTTTCTACCTAATTAGTATGTACTACTTGACATTATATTTTCGTCTAAAACTCTACCACTCATATATTTTCTTCTTTTTCCTTATCGTTAAGATATTTAATTATAAAACATATTAATTTGGACGATTTATCATTCTTCTGTTTGTCCATAACTCTTTTATCGATATATTTGCTTGATTTTCATCTTGATTAAGGTATCTAATTTTGAAACAAACTAATGTTTCCGATTTTTATTTATATTTTGGTCTAAAACTCTTACGTTGATCAATTTGCATCATTTTTTTATCACTATTGTATTTAATTTTTAACTAATTTATATGGTGCATTTATATTTCCGTTTCATTTTCTTTATCATTGAGGTATTTAATTTTCGAACCAACTAATTTCGACGATTTTGCATTTATATTTTGGTCCAAAACACTTTCATTAATCTAATTGCTTCATTTTCTTTGTTATTAGGGTATCAAATGTTTAAACTAAATTATTTGGACGCTTTTTAATTTTTATTTCGGTCCAAAACGCTTCTATTAGTCTATCTGCTTCATTTTCAACGCACTTATGGTATCTAATCCTCAGAGAAGCCAATTTTGACGATTTTGAATTTATTTTTTGGTTTAAAACTCTTCCATTGTATTTGCCCCAATTTTTTCAAAACAAAGGTATCTGAATTTCAGACAAATTTCGGTTGACGATTTTGCATTTATATTTTGTTTTAAAATTCTACCATTAGTATGATTCTTTTCTTTTCTTCGTCCTCAAGGTACCTCATCATCAAACAAAATGATTTTTACGATTTTCAGTTTTTATTTCTTTCTAAAATTCGTCCAACAATCTAATTGCTTAGTTTTCTTCACCAGTAGGGTTTCGAATTTTCAAACCAATTAATTCTGACGATTTTACGTTTATGTTTTGATCTGAAACTCTTTCGTTGATCTATTTGCTTAATTTTCTTCATCACTGTGGTATACAATTTTCAAACTAACAAGTATGGACTATTTGGCATTTATATTTTGGTCTAAACTCTTTGTTTTATCTATCTGCGTCTTCTTCCTTATCGTTAAGGTATCTAATTATAAAATAATTTATTTTGGACTTGTTTTTATTTATCTGTACGTGTATTACTCTTCTATCGATATATTCGATTGAATTTCTTCATCATTATTATGGTATCCAACTTTCAAACTAATTAATATGTACTACTTGACATTATATTTTCGTCTAAAACTCTTCCACTCATATTTTCTTCTTTTTCCTTATCGTTAAGATATTGGATTATAAAACAAATTAATTTGGACGATTTATCATTCTTCTGTTTGTCCATAACTCTTTTATCGATATATTTGCTTGATTTTCATTTTGATTAAGGTATCTAATTTTGAGACTAACTAATTTTTCCGATTTTTATTTATATTTTGGTCTAAAACTTTTACATTGATCAATTTGCTTCATTTTTTATCACTATTGTATTGAATTTTTAAACTAATTAATATGGTTCATTTATATTTCCGTTTCATTTTCTTTATCATTATGTTATTTAATTTTCGAACCAACTAATTTCGACTATTTTGCATTTATATTTTGGTCCAAAACACTTTCATTAATCTAATTGCTTCATTTTCTTTGTTATTAGGGTATCAAATGTTTAAACTAATTTATTTGGACGCTTTTTAACTTTTATTTCGGTCCAAAACACTTCTATTAGTCTATCTGCTTCATTTTCATCGCACTTATGGTATCTAATCCTCAGAGAAGCCAATTTTGACGATTTTGAATTTATTTTTTGGTTTAAAACTCTTCCATTGTATTTGCCCCATTTTTTTCTTAACAAAGGTATCTAAATTTCAGACAAATTTCGGTTGACGATTTTGCATTTATATTTTGTTTTAAAATTCTACCATTAGTATGATTCTTTACTTTTCTTCGTCCTCAAGGTACCTCATAATAACACAAACTGATTTTTACGATTTTGAGTTTTTATTTCTTTCTCAAATTCCTCCAACAATCTAATTGAATAGTTTTCTTCACCAGTAGGGTTTCTAATTTTCAAACCAATTAATTCTGATGATTTTACGTTTATGTTTTGATCTGAAACTCTTCCGTTGATCTATTTGCTTAATTTTCTTTATCACTGTGGTATACAATTTCAAACCAACCAATATGGACAATTTGGCATTTATATTTTGGTCTAAACTCTTTGTTTTATCTATTTGCGTCTTCTTCCTTATCGTTAAGGGATCTAATTATAAAATAATTTATTTTGGACTTTTTTTTATTTATCTGTACGTGTATTACTCTTCTATCGATATATTTGCTTGAATTTCTTCATCAGTATTATGGTATCCAACTTTCAAACTAATTAATATGTACTACTTGACATTATATTTTCGTCTAAAACTCTTCCACTCATAGTTTCTTCTTTTTCCTTATCGTTAAGATATTGGATTATAAAACAAATTAATTTGGACGATTTATCATTCTTCTGTTTGTCCATAACTCTTTTATCGATATATTTGCTTGATTTTCATTTTGATTAAGGTATCTAATTTTGAGACTAACTAATTTTTCCGATTTTTATTTATATTTTGGTCTAAAACTCTTACATTGATCAATATGCTTCATTTCTTTATCACTATTGTATTGAATTTTTAAACTAATTAATATGGTGCATTTATATTTCCGTTTCATTTTCTTTATCATTATGGTATTTAATTTTCCAACCAACTAATTTCGACGATTTTGCATTTATATTTTGGTCCAAAACACTTTCATTAATCTAATTGCTTCATTTTCTTTGTTATTAGGGTATCAAATGTTTAAACTAATTTATTTGGACGCTTTTTAACTTTTATTTCGGTCCAAAACACTTCTATTAGTCTATCTGCTTCATTTTCATCGTACTTATGGTATCTAATCCTCAAAGAAGCCAATTTTGACGATTTTGAATTCATTTTTTGTTTTAAAACTCTTCCATTGTATTTGCCCCAATTTTTTCATAACAAAGGTATCTAAATTTCAGACAAATTTCGGTTGACGATTTTGCATTTATATTTTGTTTTAAAATTCTACCATTAGTATGATTCTTTACTTTTCTTCGTCGTCAAGGTACCTCATTATCAAACAAACTGATTTTTACGATTTTCAGTTTTTATTTCTTTCTAAAATTCGTCCAACAATCTAATTGCTCAGTTTTCTTCACCAGTAGGGTTTTGAAATTTTCAAACCAATTAATTCTGACGATTTTACGTTTATGTTTTGATCTGAAACTCTTTCGTTGATCTATTTGCTTAATTTTCTTCATCACTGTGGTATACAATTTTCAAACTAACAAGTATGGACTTTTTGGCATTTATATTTCGGTCTAAACTCTTTGTTTTATCTATTTGCGTCTTCTTCCTTATCGTTAAGGTATCTAATTATAAAATAATTTATTTTGGACTTTTTTTATTTATCTGTACGTGTATTACTCTTCTATCGATATATTTGCTTGAATTTCTTCATCATTATTATGGTATCCAACTTTCAAACTAATTAATATGTACTACTTGACATTATATTTTCGTCTAAAACTCTTCCACTCATATTTTCTTCTTTTTCCTTATCGTTAAGATATTGGATTATAAAACAAATTAATTTGGACGATTTATCATTCTTCTGTTTGTCCATAACTCTTTTATCGATATATTTGCTTGATTTTCATCTTGATTAAGGTATCTAATTTTGAAACAAACTAATTTTTCCGATTTTTATTTATATTTTGGTCTAAAACTCTTACATTGATCAATTTGCTTCATTTTTTTTATCACTATTGTATTTAATTTTTAAACTAATTAATATGGTGCATTTATATTTCCGTTTCATTTTCTTTATCATTGAGGTATTTAATTTTCGAACCAACTAATTTCGACGATTTTGCATTTATATTTTGGTCCAAAACACTTTCATTAATCTAATTGCTTCATTTTCTTTGTTATTAGGGTATCAAATGTTTAAACTAATTTATTTGGACGCTTTTTAACTTTTATTTCGGTCCAAAACACTTCTATTAGTCTATCTGCTTCATTTTCATCGTACTTATGGTATCTAATCCTCAAAGAAGCCAATTTTGACGATTTTGAATTTATTTTTTGGTTTAAAACTCTTCCATTGTATTTGCCCCAATTTTTTCATAACAAAGGTATCTAAATTTCAGACAAATTTCGGTTGACGATTTTGCATTTATATTTTGTTTTAAAATTCTACCATTAGTATGATTCTTTACTTTTCTTCGTCCTCAAGGTACCTCATTATCAAACAAACTGATTTTTACGATTTTCAGTTTTTATTTCTTTCTAAAATTCGTCCAACAATCTAATTGCTTAGTTTTCTTCACCAGTAGGGTTTCTAATTTTCAAACCAATTAATTCTGACGATTTTACGTTTACGTTTTGATCTGAAACTCTTTCGTTGATCTATTTGCTTAATTTTCTTCATCACTGTGGTATACAATTTTCAAACTAACCAATATGGACTATTTGGCATTTATATTTTGGTCTAAACTCTTCGTTTTAACTATTTGCATCTTCTTCCTTATCGTTAAGGAATCTAATTATAAAATAATTTTATTTTGGACGTTTTTTTATTTATCTGTAGGTGTATTACTCTTCTATCGATACATTTGCTTGAATTTCTTCATCATAATTATTGTATCCAACTTTCTACCTAATTAATATGTACTACTTGACATTATATTTTCGTCTAAAACTCTACCACTCATATATTTTCTTCTTTTTCCTTATCGTTAAGATATTTCATTATAAAACAAATTAATTTGGACGATTTATCATTCTTCTGTTTGTCCATAACTCTTTTATCGATATATTTGCTTGATTTTCATCTTGATTAAGGTATCTAATTTTGAAACAAACTAATTTTTCCGATTTTTATTTATATTTTGGTCTAAAACTCTTACATTGATCAATTTGCTTCATTTTTTATCACTATTGTATTTAATTTTTAAACTAATTTATATGGTGCATTTATATTTCCGTTTCATTTTCTTTATCATTGAGGTATTTAATTTTCGAACCAACTAATTTCGACGATTTTGCATTTATATTTTGGTCCAAAACACTTTCATTAATCTAATTGCTTCATTTTCTTTGTTATTAGGGTATCAAATGTTTAAACTAAATTATTTGGACGCTTTTTAACTTTTATTTCGGTCCAAAACACTTCTATTAGTCTATCTGCTTCATTTTCATCGCACTTATGGTATCTAATCCTCAGAGAAGCCAATTTTGACGATTTTGAATTTATTTTTTGGTTTAAAACTCTTCCATTGTATTTGCCCCATTTTTTTCATAACAAAGGTATCTAAATTTCAGACAAATTTCGGTTGACGATTTTGCATTTATATTTTCTTTTAAAATTCTACCATTAGTTTGATTCTTTACTTTTCTTCGTCCCCTAGGTACCTCATTATCAAACAAAATGATTTTTACGATTTTGAGTTTTTATTTCTTTCTCAAATTCCTCCAACAATCTAATTGCTTAGTTTTCTTCACCAGTAGGGTTTCTAATTTTCAAACCAATTAATTCTGAGGATTTTACGTTTATGTTTTGATCTGAAACTCTTCCGTTGATCTATTTGCTTAATTTTCTTCATCACTGTGGTATACAATTTTCAAACCAACCAATATGGACAATTTGGCATTTATATTTTGGTCTAAACTCTTCGTTTTATCTATTTGCGTCTTCTTCCTTATCGTTAAGGTATCTAATTATAAAATAATTTATTTTGGACGTTTTTTTATTTATCTATAGGTGTATTACTCTTCTATCGACATATTTGCTTGAATTTCTTCATCATTATTATGGTATCCAACTTTCAAACTAATTAATATGATGGAGCTCAAGGTGCCGTTTCAAAGGAACCCGTTCAAGTGCCACGTGGACCGGTTACAAGAGCACGAGCAAAGAAGTTCAAGGATGCACTCAACGGGCTAATTCAAGAGGCATGGGATCAAGCAAAGGCGTGGAAGCCCATTCAGCATGACCCACGAATTGTCAATGTGCTTCAAATTCTAGAAGAGCCCGAGTAGGGTTTTCTTTTGAGCATGCAAGGAAGTCTTCTAGAAAATACTCCTAATTAGGGTTTCGGATGGCATGATTTTGGGACTATTTTAGCCGCACGTTTCTTTCCATTTAGGAGCTGATTTCGAGTTTAGTTTAGGTGTTAAGTTTGTTTCCTTTTTGGTTTAGGCGCCAAGCATTATTTCCTTAATAACCGAATCTATTTTAGGTGTCTTTTAGTTTCCTTTTGAACTAGGTTTAGGCGCCACTTTATTACCTTATTTGTGAGTGTCTCTTTTAGGGTTTTCATGTATTAGATGGCCTATATATAGAGGCCTAAGTTGTAGTTCGGAATTCATTGAATATACACGGTTTTGTGAGGTTTGATTCTCTTTGGTTCTTTGAAGAACTTCTCGAACTTTTCGGGAGTTTCCCGTGGCGTTCATCCCGACTTATCAAACGTATTTCCATCCCGTTTGTGGCTTCTTCACCATACCGAGGTTCTTGCTTTCCTAAGAAACGGGTCGAGGTTCCATTCGAATCCATGCTAGAAACGATCTTTGGTTCTTCATAGTTGTTGGGTCGCGTTACGGGTTAACAGGGTTCACATCAAATCGGATTGCAAGGAAATTCTAAGGGCAAAATCTTTTCCTTTTGAAATCTTTTGATTATTTATTTTATTCAGCATTTAATTTCCTTGTTGGGTTTTGTGTTAGGCATATAGGAGGGTACTGTTCACGTCCAGGTTTAGAGTTAGGCAAATAAAGAATTTTATTTCATTATCCTTTATTTGTTTTCGTTCCTTTGTTTCTTCTTCAACCTGTCGCACATCCTTTGCCTATCTTTCAAAATTTCGTCATTGTTTTTTTTTTCTCTTCTCTAATTCGGTTCACACCATCTATCTTTACTTAGCCGAATTTCCAAAAAAAAAAAAAAAATCCGAAAATTCTATTTATTTAGATATCCGTTTAGTCTGAACTTCACCTCACCCAAAAGCCATATTACTTTGAGTGAAGCACGAGTGAAGAGTGATTCACATCCTTGAGTGAACATGTAAGGGAGAGACTTGGGAGGACCTTGTTATTTTCTTTCTTTCTTGTTTCTAACATTGCTTCTGCAGCAACCATGCCTCACAACCATGGAAAGAACGTTCCCAAAAAGGCTACAAGCGGGTTTCTTTCAGAATCGTTTATGGAGGCCGTGGTGCGTGAGTGGGAAAAGATATTGGATGCGCGCTTTGATCCACTTCTCCAAAGTTTAGATCGAATGAAGAAGGAACATCAACAGCGACAAGGTGTTAGACCGGGACGAGAACGAGTTCCGCAATGGGAGGCTAGGATGGAGGATGAAGAACGTTATGGATCTGTTTTTGAGGAGGAAGAGGATCGTGATTCTCATGTTGGCTATAGGAGATATGGAGGGCGAAAAGAAGCTAGGAATCGAGAAGATAACAACTTCAGTGGTATTAGGATGAAGATTCTGTCTTTTCAAGGGAGATCTGATCCGGAAGCCTATCTTGAGAGGGAGAAGAAGATGAAGTTCGTGTTTGATTGCCACAACTACTCCGAAACCAAGAAGGTAAAATTAGCGGTCACTGAGTTTTCTGGGTATGCTATAACTTGGTGGGATCAATTTGTGATAAATAGGAGGCGGAATGGAGAACGACCGATAGAGACATGGGAGGCTATGAAGGCGGTCATGAGAAAAAGGTTTGTTCCAAGCTACTACCACCGGGAGTTGTACAAAAAGCGACAAGATCTTAGACCGGGACGCCGGATTGTAGCGGACTACCACAAGGAGACGTATGAGTGACAAAAGTCCAAATCCGAGATCAAGCAACTTCACTAACGTCGGGATTCATTTGAGCAGCAGCCACAAAACGTGCTAGGTAAATTTCTTTTATGGACTTATATTTTTCCATTGCTTATTATATTCCATAATCCATGAAATTAAATTATGAAGAGAAATTGATATATCATGGCCGAAAATATCTAGGTAGAAAATCATGAAATTTATGTTAAAAATTTAAATATTTTGTGTCTTTTAATAGGTAGCCTTGATCATCATTATGTAGCCTTAATTATCATTAGTCTTAAATTATCATTAGAGATATTATATGATAAGCTACTAGAGATATATGATAGCTTGAAGAGAATTTAATTGATACGTGGGTGTGCTTACCGTAGTGATAAGCTAGAGAGAGTTTTAAGAGGATAGGTTGTTGTGGCTATCTTAGAGATAGGCTAGAATAATTTTCTTGAGATAAGTTATCATGTTGATAAGCTGATAAGTTATGGTGTTGAATTAGATAAGTTAAAGTGCTTATTAGAGATAAGTTATTATGTTGATAAGTTGTTGATGATAAGCTATGAATATATATGTTGTGATAAGCTAATGCATTGTATAAGAGATAAGTCAAAGTGCTTATATATTGTGATAAGTGAAATGAAAAGTGGGAAAGTGAAATGAAAAAGTAGAGAAGTGAATTGGGAAGAGAGCTACACGTGAAAGCAAGAAGAAAGCAAAATGAGAAATCTAGAAGCTTAAGTGTAGATTCACGTGAGTGGCTTACATGGAGACAAAGAAAAGAGGTGATTTGAAAATGAAAAGACAAGGCATGTCACCACTCAAGGGCAGCCAAACATAGGCATCATTGGCAAGTTTCCCCTTGCTCATAATTTTGGCCGAACTCCTCACTCAAGCTTGCCTTTCACGCATTGCATCAACCTCACCTCTTTATATTTTCATTTGCTCTTTTGCCGTTGAACGAACACTTCCCATTTCAAACCTGTTTTCTCTCTTTTATCTTGAAACCGAAAAACCTCTCTTTGCTCTAGCTTGCCTTCTTCTCTTTGGTGACCGAAACCTCTCCTTAGCTCAGCTTATTCTTCTCTCTTGGTGGCTGGAAATCTCTCTTCACTCAGCCATTTTTTCCTTGGACAGAAACTCAGCTCACTCTCTTGGCCGAATCACTTCAAAGCTTCAAGCCTTGCTTTGATTTCTCCAAGCTATTTTCATCTGCTGTTACTTCTCTTTTTCCTCACTTCAAAGCTTCCATTTCAGCACCTATTAGACACCATTCTCAGCCCTTGGAACCACTCTTGTGGGAGGAACTGAAAGTTGAAGGATAGTGAAGGTTTTGGGTATAAACCAAGAGCTCTAAGTTGGAGGTTGAGGTAGATGTTGTTTTGCATGTAATGTTTTTGGCTCTTTTCCTTCGATGGTCCTGATTTTGTATATTTTTGTGCTAGGTTCCAGCTCGAGTTCAGCACAAGCGAGGTAGGGTTGGATTCTTGGTTAGCAAAGGATTTTGCTTAGCCGAATTTTGCATGTTCTATTTCTCTTTGTTTGGCCTTTGTCCTTGTTGACATTTTTGTATGAAAATGGTAGATTTGATAGGTTGGTTGTGATGTAGTTGTTGGAGGAAGGGATAAGTTAGAGATGGAAAAAGAAATAATGATTTGGCTGTGAGTTGCTTATGGAAAATGCAATGAAGTTGGTAATGCATGCTAAGTTTCGGATGATGGTTCACAAAATGCTTGGCCGAATATTATCCTTCGCTAGATCTTGAAATTATGTTATGATTTGTAGATCCTAGGTTGTGGAACTGATATTGGAGGATGAGATCATGTTGAAGATGAAATTTGGTTCAATGAATGCTAGAAATTGAGACATGGCCGTATCAATGGTAGATGAAGTTAATTTGCATATACATTATAAGTGAATTTAATGTCATGACTGAAAGAGTTAGAGGTTTAAACCTAGGTTTGGTGTTAAAAGAAATCTTGCATGTTAGTTAAGCATAAATGATGGAGCTTAAAGACCACGGGTTGGTATTAGTTAGGGTGATTAACAAAGCTTGGTGATATCAAGAATGAATTGAGGTTACAATTAGGGTAATCATGTGTTGGCCGAAATATATTAGGTGCAAAATAAGGTTAAGTTGAAATGGTGATGAAATTTACTGGTGGTTAAGGTATATTGAGGGCCACCGTTTTTATTTTATGAGGTTGGAAAATATGATAGCATGTGAGTTGTGATAAGAGTAGAAAAATGTACTAAATTCATGGGAAGTTTATAGTGTAAATATCGGATTTTGGAGACTATTATGGTTGCAGTTTTAATCCTTGAAATTAATATGTGAACATATTAAGATGGATGATGTTAAGACTTCGATCAGTGACCTAAACATAAGAGCAACTGTAATGGGTAGTATCAATGCAAGATAGTGTTATGAAAATGGAAGAAAAATGATTATGGGGCCAAATGGTTGCTGCTCTAGGTCATGGAAGGTGTCATATGTGATTCCTAAGGGTTGCTTACTGTTAAGAAGGTATGTTGATAGCATTGAATTAAACAGCAAGCTAATCATCTAGTAGCTTGATTTCATTTGGTGAATATGAATTGCACTCGGGTTAAGTGGGAATTGAATTCATCTTATTGCCTTTAAGTGAATCATATGGATTTTGCAAGAAAGTGGAAGATATGAATCTGAAAATGTTCATTTGGTTCATGTCAGCTGATGCAAATCAAGGAGCTGGACTTGTACGTGACCAAGGAGCTGGACTTGTTGAGCATACACATGGGAATGGAGCTCAAGACCCTTTGTCACTTCCTAGTGGCCCAATTACAAGACTTAGAGCCAAACATTTCAAGGAAGCACTCAATGGGCTAATCCAAGAAAGTTGGGCTGATTTTGAAAATACCAAGATGGGCCCCAATAATAATCAAGGCCTAGTCCATGTCATCAGGGCAAGTGAAGAGACTCATATCCATGCACCAACGTGAACAGTAACGTTTGACCCTTTATGAGCTCCAATTTATTGAGTTTTAAGGGTTATTTAATAGGGGAATAGACTTGGTCTTTGCTGGGGCATGAATAGTACATTGTACCTGGTCCTTTAGCTATTTTTGGCTGCCTCTAGTAGACAAAGAGGCCTAATTTCGTGGGAACCTATTATGGTAATATTTATGTGACTTTAAAGCTATAGTTATGGCTTTCCTATTCTTGGAGGGATGTTCCAAGTATTTAGATGGCCATTTCCGCGTGAACAGTAACTTCGAATTCAATATTGGTTTTTCAGATCATTTGAGAGGTCTTGTGTTCCTCTTGGTTCTTCAAAGAACTCTTTGAACTTATCAAGTTCATCTTGTGGCGTTCAAGCAACCGAAACTTATCACCTAGATTTCTTGGTGTGGCGTTTCAATCCTTCGTAGTCTTGGTTCATCATCTGGTCAGGTGAAGGGTCAAGGCTCAACAAATCTTGTCTTCACGATCTTGGGGTTTCAATCCATCATTGTTATCGGGTTTCATCACAATTGTTGGTGGAGTTCATATCATTTTGGTATCAGAGCTTTGGTTCTAAGATAAGTTTGATTATCCTTATTCGCATTTCTATTTCCTGTTCATTGCTAAAAAAAATCGCTTCTATTTCCTGTTCCTTGCTCAAAAAAATCGTTTCTATTTCCTGTTCCTTGCTCAGAGAAAAAAAAAAGACAAAAAAAACAAGGACGAAAAAAAAAAGAACGAAGTATACGATTCCAGAAAGAAAAGCTCTTCCTTTCAATCTTGTTTCTCACCTTATTCAAGTTCTTGATCTATTTGTTGAGTTTGGTTGTTTCTCATCATTGAATCGCTGCTGGATTATCTTGCATTTGTTCTTGAAGTTCGATTAAGAACTAAAGAAGACACAAAAGAGTGGAAAAAGGCAAGAGTGTGTGAGACCGTAAGAGGGTAAAAGCCGTTTAGAGTGAAAACACGAGTGCTAGTGTATCCATTATTGAGTGAAACACGTGAGGGAGTGTTCGTGAGGATTCTAACCTCTTTTTGCAGATTTTTAAACATGTCCAATAATCAAGAAGGAGATGCAACCGAAGAATCTCGACAAGCTACGGCTATGTTTGGTTTATGTTTTGAGATATGTTTTTGTTTTTGTGTTTTTTTGAAAGTAGTGTAGATTCTCTTGGGATTGGTTAAAAGTGTGTTAAAAATTGTTGGGATTTGTAAAAAGTTATTGGAATTGGTGAAAAAATATTGAAATTGATGAAAAAGTGAGAGGAAAACCTTTTGAAAACGTTTTGAAACACGAAACAAACATAGCCTACAGTTCCAAACCTCCAAACTACAATAATTACCATGATCTTTCAAGAAAGTAACCGGTCATAGTTTACTAGTTGAAAAGTGCAATTGTGAGCATCTAGCGTACCTAATTCTCTGTCATTTATTGTTAAGCATTTCTCATTGTCATATTTTGTATTGCTTCCCTCCCAATGAGGTTAACTAATCTCTTCCTCACTTTGGTACAATTAGGGCTGATTGAGAATTCAAGAGGACGTTGAGGTGTCAAAGGAGGAAGATTTTAATTGGTCCTTATTGTGTTGTATTTTAATATTTTAGTTGTTCCTTGTTCCTTGTTATTTTATAATAGAAATTTGTTACTTTTTAGATTACTTGTAGAGATTCTTGTGTTTGTTGTACAATATTATTAATCAATGATGAAATATATTTTGTTTTATTATCCTTGTTCTTTAAGTTTTTACATCCAATGAATTATGATTATTAAAATAAATTTGTATTACCGATTAAAAAAGCATATATAGTGATGTGAACCCCGTTATCCCGTAACGAGACCTAACAACTATATGGAACCCAAGATCGTTTCTAGAATGGATTCGAGTGGAACCTCGACCCATTGCTTAGGAAAGCAAGAACCTCGGTATGGTGATGACGCCACAAACGAGGATGGAAATCCGTTTGATAAGTCGAGTTGAACGCCACGGGTGATGCAAATCAAGGAGCTGGACTTGTACGTGACCAAGGAGCTGGACTTGTTGAGCATACACATGGGAATGGAGCTCAAGACCCTTTGTCACTTCCTAGTGGCCCAATTACAAGACTTAGAGCCAAACGTTTCAAGGAAGCACTCAATGGGCTAATCCAAGAAAGTTGGGCTGATTTTGAAAATACCAAAATGGGCTCTAATAATAATCAAGGCCTAGTCCATGTCATCAGGGCAAGTGAAGAGACTCATATCCATGCAGCAACGTGAACAGTAACGTTTGACCCTTTATGAGCTCCAATTTATTGAGTTTTAAGGCTATTTAATAGGGGAATAAACTTGATCTTTGCTGGGGCATGATTATTACATTGTACCTAGTCATTTAGCTATTTTTGGCTGCCTCTAGTAGACAAAGAGGCCTAATTTCGTGGGAACCTGTTATGGTAATATTTATGTGACTTTAAAGCTATAATTATGCCTTTCCTATTCTTGGAGGGATGTTCCAAGTATTTAGAAGGCCATTTCCGCGTGAACAGTAACTTTGAATTCAATTTTGATTTTTCAGATCATTTGAGAGGTCTTGTGTTCCTCTTGGTTCTTCAAAGAAATCTGCCAATAAATGCACGTAAAACATGGTTCATCAAACGCATAAATGTGCTTGGAGCATTAGTTAAACCGAAAGGCATCACTAACCACTCATACAAACCATATTTAGTCTTAAAAGCAGTTTTTCATTCATCACCTTCCTTCATCCGAATCTGATGATATCCACTCTTAAGATCAATTTTTGTAAAGACACAAGAACCATGCAATTCATCCAGCATATCATCTAATCTAGGAATGGGATGACGATATTTTACAGTGATGTTGTTGATGGCTCGACAGTCAACACACATCCTCCATGTCCCATCCTTCTTAGGAACTAATAGTACTGGAACCGCACAAGGACTCATGCTTTCACGCACATACCCCTTCTCCAATAATTCACCTACTTGCTTTTGAAGTTCCTTGGTCTCCTCGGGATTACTTCTATAAGCAGGTCGGTTTGGGATTGATGCACCAGGTATGAAATCGATTTGATGTTCAATCCCTCGGATTGGAGGTAAACCATAAGGTACCTCTTCGGGAATGACATCTTCAAACTCCTGCAAAAGAGAAACAATTTCGCTTGGTAAAGTACCGACGAGAGCATTAGTACATAAAAGAGCCTCTTTGTACATAAGTACAATAAGGGGCTGATGTGAAAATAAAGCTCTCTTGATCTCACTTTTTTTTGCAATGTAACTAAATTTTTCCTCTCTTGCTCTCACCATGGCCGAAATCCTCTCCCTTTCTTTTTCACTCTGATCATTGTTTTTCTCTCCTTTTTTCCCACACTCTTTTTTTTCAATTTCGGCCTTTCTTTCTCTTTCCTTCTTTTTTTCATTTGATCTTTGTAACTTCAATTGGCCCTCCCTGACCTGTTTTGGAGTTAAAGGCACAAGAGTAATAGGCTGCTTTTTAAGAGTGAAAGAATACTTATTTGTGAATCCATCATGCGTAACCCTCAGATCATACTGCCATGGTCTTCCCAACAATAAGTGGCATGCATGCATAGGAACCACATCACATTGCACCTCATCTTCATATTTTCCAATTGTTAATGCCACCAACACTTGCCTTGTCACCTTGATTTCGCCACATTCATTCAGCCACTGAAGCCGGTAAGGTTGAGGATGTTTCAAGGTAGTTAAGGCCAATTTCTCCACCAAATAAGTGCTGGCCACATTGGTGCAACTCCCTCCATCGATAATGACACTGCAAACTTTGTTGTTTACGAAGCACAGAGTATGAAATAGGTTCTCCCTTTGGTTACTTTCTTCCTCCTTAATCTGCACATTGAGAACTCGCCTTGCAACCAATAAATCTCCAATCACAGCATTTTGCTCTTCATCATCATCCTCCAAAGATGGCATGTCGTCATCATCTACTTCTTCCTCATTCTCTGATTCAAGTTCTCCTTGGGCATTTATAACCATCACCCTTTTGTTTACACACTGGCTGGCTATGTGTCCGCGCCCCTGACATTTAAAACACTTAATATCACGAGTTTTAGAACTTGAAGCTTCTATATTACCTGAAGAAGTGGCAGGTTTTGAATTGGCATTCTTAAAGGGCTCAAACTTTGGCTTATTGTGCAGCTGCTCGTCCCTTTTTGGAGCTGTCTTCCATGGATTGGTGGTAGTCATAGGTTGTCCCCTCCTATACAATCCCTTTCGTTTGAATTGCTCCTCCACTTTTATGGCTTGATGCACCATATCCGTCAATTCAACATAGTGCTGCATCTCGACTATATCTGCAATCTCTCGATTTAAGACTAAATATGGTTTGTATGAGTGGTTAGTGATGCCTTTCGGTTTAACTAATGCTCCAAGCACATTTATGCGTTTGATGAACCATGTTTTACGTGCATTTATTGGCAGATTTCTTTGAAGAACCAAGAGGAACACAAGACCTCTCAAATGATCTGAAAAATCAAAATTGAATTCAAAGTTACTGTTCACGCGGAAATGGCCATCTAAATACTTGGAACATCCCTCCAAGAATAGGAAAGGCATAATTATAGCTTTAAAGTCACATAAATATTACCATAACAGGTTCCCACGAAATTAGGCCTCTTTGTCTACTAGAGGCAGCCAAAAATAGCTAAATGACTAGGTACAATGTACTAATCATGCCCCAGCAAAGACCAAGTTTATTCCCCTATTAAATAGCCTTAAAACTCAATAAATTTGAGCTCATAAAGGGTCAAACGTTACTGTTTACGTTGGTGCATGGATATGAGTCTCTTCACTTGCCCTGATGACATGGACTAGGCCTTGATTATTATTGGAGCCCATTTTGGTATTTTCAAAATCCGCCCAACTTTCTTGGATTAGCCCATTGAGTGCTTCCTTGAAACGTTTGGCTCTAAGTCTTGTAATTGGGCCACTAGGAAGTGACAAAGGGTCTTGAGCTCCATTCCCATGTGTATGCTCAACATGTCCAGCTCCTTGGTCACGTACAAGTCCAGCTCCTTGATTTGCATCAACGGGAAATCCCGATAAGTTCGAGAAGTTCTTCAAAGAACCAAAGAGAATCACAAGACCTCTCAAATAATATTAATCTCAAAGTTGTGTGTTTTCTACATTCCTAAAGGCCCTTTAAATATACTTGGAACATCCCTCCAAGAATAGGATCCTAATTAAAAAAGGAAACTATTTCAAATTTGAAAGAAATTAAATTCTCCTAAAAAACTGGCTAAGTAAAGGGGATATAAACTAGCATTTGATTTGAATTCAAATTCAAATCAAATTTTCCTAAAAATTAGGAAAATGGATAAACTATCATTTGATTTGAATTCAAATTTAAATCAATTATTCCTAAAAATAAGGAAAATGGATAAGCTATCATTTGATTTGAATTCAAATCAATTATTCCTAAAAATAAGGAAAATGGATAAGCCAGCATTTGAAAGCTCAATCTGGACCGGATTCTTCTAGAACTTGGATCAAGTTGACAAGTCTTTGTTGTTCACTTGGATCTTGTTCAATGGGCCTCCGTGAAGTTGTTTGAGTCCATGCCGCTTGAATTAGCCCATTGTGTAGCTCCTTGAACTTCTTAGCTTGTGCCTTCGTAACCGGCCCAATGTCAACTCTAATTGGATCCTCCGATGATGTGCCTTGATTCCCATCATTCCCCTCCTCTTGAAAAGGATTTGCCCTCAAATCTTCACCTACATCAAACGGACTCAAATCAGTAACATTGAAAGTGGCACTGACGTTGTACTCACCAGGTAAATCGAGCTTGTAGGCGTTGTTGTTGATACGCTCAAGGACTTGGAAAGGTCCATCTCCTATGGGAAGCAATTTTGAACTTCTTTTTGCTGGGAATCTTTCCTTTCTCATATGCAACAAAACCCAATCTCCGGGCTCAAAAAGCACCTTGTGACGTCCCTTGTTGGCATGTTTTGCATATTGCTCCGTTGGTCGCTCAATGTTGAGTCTTGCCTTCTCATGGAGATCTGCTTGACAAAATCAGCTTTCTTTTTGCCATCTAAATTAACATGTTCAGTCACAGGCAAAGGAGACAAATCCAATGGGGTTAAAGGATTAAAACCGTACACAATTTCAAATGGTGAAAATTGAGTAGCAGAATGAACGGCTCTATTATAAGCAAACTCAACATGTGGTAAACACTCTTCCCATGTTTTGATATTCTTTCTAATGATCGCCCTCAACAAAGTAGACAAAGTCCTATTGACAACTTCAATTTGTGTGTGACACGTAGTGGAAAATAATAACTTAGTACCTAGCTTGCACCACAAAGTCTTCCAAAAATAGCTCAAGAATATAGCATCTCTATCCGAAACAATCGTGCTAGGCATGCCATGTAATCTTACAATCTCCCTAAAGAACAAATCAGCAACATGTGAAACATCATCCGTTTTGTGACAAGGAATAAAATGTGCCATCTTAGAAAAATCTATCCACAACCACAAAAATTGAATCTCTTCCTCGTTTAGTTCTAGGCAATCCTAACACAAAATCCATTGAAATATCAATCCAAGAATCACTAGGGATAGGTAAAGGAGTATACAAACCGTGAGGCTTCACTTTGGACTTAGCTTGCCAACACGTGACACATCTTCCACAAATTCTTTCAACATCTCGTTTCATGTGAGGCCAATAGAAGTGTTCCTGTAAAACAGCTAAAGTCTTGGTAACTCCAAAATGTCCCATTATCCATGATATTCTTGCACTAATAACTCCCTAAATGAACAATTAGGCATACATAATTTATTCTCCCGAAATAAGAATCCATCAAGCCTAAAGGACTTACCACAAGAGTTTTTCTCACACACTCTATATTCCTCACAAAATTCCCGGTCGTCAGAGTATAGAGTCTTAATATGTTCAAAACCAAGCAATTTTGCATCAAGTGTGGAAAGTAATGCATACATGCGAGAAAGTGTAATGGCGACCACATTCTCCTTACCTTGCTTGTATCGAATGACGTATGGAAACGTCTAAATGAATTCCACCCATCGCGCATGCCTTTTGTTAAGCTTGTGTTGACCCTTCAGATGTTTCAAGGATTCATGATCGGTATGAATCACAAACTCCTTGGGCCATAGATAGTGCTGCCATGTCTCTAAAGCTCGAACCAACGCATACAACTCCTTGTCATATGTGGGGTAGTTTAAGACTGCCCCGCTGAGTTTCTCGCTAAAGTAGGCTATTGGTCATCCTTCTTGCATAAGAACGGCGCCTATACCAATACCTGAAGCATCACATTCAATTTCAACGTTTTAGAAAAGTTAGGTAAAGACAACAAAGGTGTGTTAGTCAACTTCTCCTTGAGTAATTGAAACGCCTTCTCTTGCTCTTCTCCCCTTTGGAATCCAACGTTTTTCTTGATCACTTCGGTAAGTGGTGCGTCTATGCTACTAAAGTCCTTCACGAACCGCCGGTAAAAACTAGCAAGTCCGTGAAAACTACGAACATTACCTACACTCGTGGGACTTGGACAATCTTGGATTGCACGGATGTTCTCTTCATCAACCTGTATACCTTGTGAACTAACAACAAAGCCCAAAAATACAAGCTTATCGGTGTAAAACGTGCACTTTTTCAAATTAGCAAACAACTTCTCTTTTCTTAGCACATCTAACACAGATTTCAGATGTACTACATGATCGTCCATGTTTTTACTATAAATGAGGATATCATCAAAATAGCAACAACAAATCTTCCTATAAAAGCACGCAAAACATGGTTCATAAGTCTCATAAAGGTGCTTGGAGCATTAGTCAAACCAAAAGATAACTAACCATTCATACAAACCATATTTTGTTTTAAAAGCGGTTTTCCACTAATCTCCTTCTTTGACCCTAATTTGATGATAATCACTCCTTAAATAAATTTTGGAAAATATGCAAGAACCATGCAGCTCATCTAACATATCATCTAAACGTGGAATAGGATGACAATACTTCACCGTTATATTGTTGATAGCTTGGCAATCAACACACATTGTCCACGTCCCATCCTTCTTAGGTACAAGTAGAACCGGAACAGCACATGAGCTCATGCTTTCCCTCACGTGCCCTTTATCCAACAACTCACTGACTTGCCGTTGAAGCTCCTTCGTCTCCTCGGGATTGCTCCTATAAGCTGGTCGGTTTGGAATGGCAGCACCGGGGAAAAAATCAATTTGATGTTCGATCCCTCGAATCGGAAGTAATCCATGTGGTGTTTCCTCGGGGAAGACATCATCATATTCCTGCAAAAGAGAAACAATAGAACTAGGCAAGGCATGGTCAAGAGCGTTAGTGTTTAAAAAGGTCTCTTTGTACAAAAGTACAATCATCGGCTGATTTGAAAGCATCGCTCGCTTGATCTCACTCACTTTTGCATAGAAATTTTTTTTTCTCTGATTTTCTCTCAATGGCTGAACCTTCTCTCTCTTTTTTGTCGGCCGCTCTCGAATTTTCACTCACTCTCTGATTTTCACTCTCTTTCTTTTGCTCACTCTCTTTTTTTTATCACTCTCTTGCTGCAACCTCACTTGATCTTCATATAATTGCTGCGGTGTCAAGGGTACAAGAGTGATTGGCCGCTGATTAAGTACAAAAGAGTCCTTATTCGTAAAGCCATCATGCTTCACATGTCGATCGAACTCCCACGGACGCCCTAGCAACAAGTGTCCCGCTTGCATCGGTACTACATCACACATCACTTCATCTTCGTACTTACCGATTCGAAAAGCAACTAACACTTGCTTGTTCACCCTTATTTCTCCACCAAGGCTCTCCTAGCCACCAAGGTCAACGCATCAGGGGCTATGTATTCATCCTCGGAAACATCCTCCAAGGGTGGCATGTCGTCGGTGTCAGATTCTTCACTATCGGTCACGATCTCTCCATTGGCCTTCAACACCATGACTTGCTTGTTTGGACATTGGCTTGCTATGTGTCCCCTGCCTTGACATCGAAAACACTTGCTATCACGATTTCTAGAAGTAGAAGCTTCAGTTTTACCTTGAGAAGTGTGGCTGGTGGTAGGGGGTTTGGGCTCGGGTTTGGACTACTTAGCCGAAGGAAATATGGAAATATGGAATGATCCTGAGATAGAATGGCCCCTCAAAATGCGGTCGGATTCGGACAAACGAGATGACCAGAAATTCTGTCGTTTCCACAACAACCACGATCATGACACGGATGAATGTATACACCTGAAAAGATAGATCGAGGCTCTCATCCTTCGGCTACCTTCTCTAATTTATTTTCCTTTGTTTTTGTCCTACAGTCGGCTCCTATCAACTACTTAGCCGAATTTTCTTGATTTCTCTATTCAAGCATTGCTAGAGCTGGTTCTTGTTATCTCTTGTTCGAAAGTTTCATATCTTAGTGTATTGAGATCTTGTGCTAGTGTTATCAAAGGAGAAGAGAAAGAGGCTCCCAAAAGAAGAAGAAAGACAGGGATCCAGAAAAAAAAAGTGCTTCAAAAAAATTTTCGATTGTTTCCATATATTGGGGTCCTTATTAGTCCGAAAATCTCTTTACCCCAAATAAGTAATTTTTTTTTCTTCTGTGACGAATCACTACCTATCCTAGTTTCTACCTTTCTAATCCATCGTATTCTTGTATTCTTGTTCCCTTGATCTTATTTATCTTCTTTCTCTGAAATTCCTTGATGAGTTCTTGTTGAATCTTTGCTGGAATTCTTTGATTGTTTGTTTAAGTTCCAAAAGAACCGCAAGAGGATTACCGAGTGGAAAAAGGCAAGAGTGGTGAGATTATTAGAGGATAAAAGCCATATATTGTGAGTGAAATAAGAGTGACTAGAGACCCTATTCTTGAGTGAGACACGTAAGGGAGAGTTGCGAGGTCCTTTTTTTTCTTGTTTTATTTCTAACACAATATTTTTGCAGTACTCATGTCTCATGATAGTGGAAAGAGCGTTTCCAACGACGATATGAGCCTTGCTGAACATAGATTACTCATGGAGGCCTTGGTGAGTCGCCTGGAGAAATCTCTGAAAGCGGAAATAGACGGTGGAACGTACAAATGAACGGATAGCTCGGCTGGAAACACAACAACCCCAAAACGACCGCACCTTGCGTAGACGGGAGAGAGTACCACGGAGGGACGAAAGACACTACGAAGAAGAGCCTTACAGATCTGACTTCGAAGACGAAGCAGATCGTGATAGTGGCTATAGGAGATATGGCGGACGAAGAGAAGCTAGGAATCGAGAAGATAACAATTTCAGTGGCATTAAGATGAAGATTCCGTCTTTCCAAGGGAGATCTGATCCGGAAGCCTATCTTGAGTGGGAGAAGAAGATGGAGTTCGTGTTCGATTGCCATAATTACTCCAAAACCAAGATGTTAAAATTAGCCGTCATTGGGTTTTCTGAGTATAGCTGTGATAAATAGGAGGCGGAATGGAGAACGTCCAATAGAGACATGGGATGCTATAAAGGCGGTCATGAGAAAACGGTTTGTTCCAAGCCACTACTACCGGGAGCTGTACAAAAAGTTACAAAGCCTTAAGCAAGGAAGCCGAAGTGTAGAAGACTATTACAAGGAGATGGAGATGGCCATGATCCGTGCAAATATTGAGGAGGATCGAGAGACTACCATGGCTCGTTTCCTACATGGCTTGAATCGGGAGATCCATGATAGAGTGGAGATGCAACATTATGTGGAGATAGAAGAAATGGTGCATATCGCTATCAAAGTGGAGCAGAACCTCCAGAGAGGAAGTGGGGGACGTGCAAGCCATAGTTCGAATGCTACTTTTTCCAAGCCAACCTACACCAAGCCCATGGACAGGTCACAAGTGTCCAAACCCGAGCCCAAAACCCCTACCACCAGCCACACTTCTCAAGGTAAAAATGAAGCTTCTACTTCTAGAAATCGTGATATCAAATGTTTTCGATGTCAAGGCAGGGGACATATAGCCAGCCAATGTTCAAACAAGCAAGTCATGGTGTTGAAGGCCAATGGAGAGATCAAAAGAAAGAGAGAGAAAGTGAAAAAAAAGAGAGTGAGAACAAGAAATTGAGTGAAAATCAGAGAACGAATAAAAATCAGAGAGTGAGTGAAAATCAGAGAATGAGAGAAAATCCGATAGAGAGTGAAAATCCGAGAGAAAAGAGAATTCCATGGCAAACGTGAGCGAGATCCAGCATGCCACTCCTTCAAACCAGCTTGCGATTGTACCTTTCTACAAAAAGGCAGTTTTAAACACTAATGAAATTGATCCTTCAATGACTAGTTTTATTGTCTCTCTTTTGCAGGAGTATAAGAATGTGACATGGAGAACAAGCGATAATAACCAAGTCATCCTCAAAATAATGGTAAAGTACCGGCCTCCTATACCCCGATTCGCCATAATCCTCCCCGATGTGACCAAGAAGAATGTTAGATTTCGATGGGAAGAAAAACAAGCGAAGGCGCTGCCATTAATCAAACAAGAGTGCCCCGATTTCTTGATAGGAGGAGGATACTCAATTTAAAACTTCTTCAGCCAGTCCATCCAAGTCGTGGAAAACCAATATGTCCATTTCATTGCATAAGGCCGAAGAGTTCTATCAGCTTCCATATGCGCACCTCTGTGACCTATACAGCATCCTCAGCTGATGATTTCACAAAAGAATGAAGATTAGAAGAAATAGTGGTAAAATCATCAACAATATTATGAATCAAATTACTAGCCACATGAATTTTTTGTTGACTTGATGCATAAGACCCCTCATAACCTTATCAAGAATCCCAAAACACTTTTATACTAGTGGCCATGTCCTTCATATATTTACCCAATTTTTTATTTTGTTCCTCCTTGATTTCAGCAATAGAAGCCTCTTCCTCATCATCATCTTTTTCCTCTGAATTTTAACCTCAATCACCTCCTTTCTAAGGTGTCATCACACCTTTCTTCACCCATTCTCCATCCTCAAGGGTTTTCTTGTTATACTCCTTAGACTCTTTTGGCTTTTCTCTTACTTCCCCTGTCATATCAATTTCAACTTCAAAAACATGATACATGTGCGTGAAAAACATCCCATAATGAAGCCCTTGCTTATTTTTCTCAGTGGCAGCTTTCATATGGTTAAGCATTAAATAACCCAGGTTCATATGGGTACGGGTGATCAGACCATAACAATTAATTCTAACAAAGTGATGTACTCAAATTTTTCAGTCCTTGGCAAAATGATATTGCATATCATATGATGCAAAAATTTTCTATGAATCTTCAAGACACTAGCAGTAGGTATAATCACTTCATTTAGGGCTAGATTATCGAACACAACCCTAAGAATGTCAATTTGCTCAATTTTCGACGTACACATTCACCCATAAGCATAAAATGAAATTCCATCAACTATTAGGGGCAGTGATCAAGGAATTTAGGGAAGAACCGGGTAGGTCTAAATGCTTCTCATTCACATAACTGGTGACATCATCAGATTGAGAATATTGAAGACCAACTCCACAAATAAACATAGCAATCAAATTTCAGATTCACAAGCATACCCCATCCTTGAAACTTAAACATCTCTTTGAAATCAAAATCACTCTTACTAAACCATTTAAAATCAGTCCAACAATCAGCAATCAGTTTCCTATTCCAAAAATCTTGAACAAATACGATTCTTACAAACCCCTGCTGACCTGTAAATGTAGGCCTCTGGAGTAGGAGTGGGTTCCTCAGTGCTTCGTCCTTTCTTTCTTGCCCTTGAATTGACAGAAGATGATGTTTCGCGAGAGGGACACTTGCAATGGCTTGAAGACGTCACGACAATGGCTGGGTTAGGAGATTGAAGGCTATCGGCAGTGTATTTTTCAAATAGGGCAGTGGGTAAGAGAGGTTTGTGAGGGAGGGAGGATTTTGCGCCGTTTGGGGAGAGAAAAAGGGTTATGTGAGATGGTAGAAGTAGAAAGTGCTAACCCCTTTGCCCTAAAGAGTATAAATGTTTCATGCGTACCCATATTTTAAAAACAGTAAACCCGAAACATGTGTCGTCACATGAACTCAATGTGTCAGCACATTGCACTTGTTCCCGAATGCATTAATTTATAGTGTTGACTCATACTTCCTTAGAGCGGACATCCATGAAAATCGATTTTTCAATGACTCCAACACTTAGTCTGAAAATTTTGTTCTTTGACAGCAACTACTTCAATTTAACATATCTTAAAAACACCTACAATATAAAAATTGACCAATTAACTTGTGTAATGGTGTTCAAGTATGCTTAGAGATATTTTAGAATAGAGAAACCTTGATGCTTTAAAATATATCATTTTCTTTAAAGAGATTTTCAATGGAAAAAATCTAAAAGTCTTAAACGAGTTTGAAAACGTTGTTATCATCAAAATCAAAATGGATTGTTTGTAAAAACAACCTAGGGCTAACAAATGGCAACATTTCTAAAAAATATTTTGAAGTTTTCGAGATCCAGCACATTCTCCGGGATGAAAACGCCCGAGCTAATGCACTGGCAACCAAGGTGTTAGGATCGGCCTAGATGTCCAGAGGATAAGGTATCGTATGATCCACTGGAGTCGTTTATGAGATTCATTTGGTCGACGAGGCAAAACCTGATGACTGGCGACTACAATCACTGAGGGAGGAAGATACGGGTGTCGATAAACAACGAAAGCAAAAGTTCAAAAGGACAGCACTTTGGTATACCATCACAGATGATAATTTATATAGTCGAACTCTGTCTAAGCCACTACTGCGTTGCCTCAACACCCGAGATGGAGACTACGTACTTCAGGAAGTACATGAAGGGATATGCTGAAATCATTCAGGAGTAAGAACTTTGGCTCAAAAAGTCTTTCAGCCGGGTTCTTCTGGTCCACATTGCATGCCGATGCAGATGACATAGTATGTAAATGCGAAAAGTACCAAAGATTCACCAACCTTATAAATACCCGGCGAAGAAGATGACAATTGTCAGTGCCCTATACCAATGAAAAGGGGAATCGACATCGTTGGTCCTTTCCCGATGGGACGAAGACAATTGAAGTTCTTGATCGTTGCTATCGACTATTTTACAAGTGGGTAGAAGCTAAGCCACTAGCAAAAATCACCAAACAAAAAATCTGAAAGTTCGTTTAGAGAAATATCATGTGTTGCTTTGGGTTACCCGGGACCATAATCACTGACAACGGTAAACAGATTGACAACAAGAATTTCGGAGACTTCTGTGAAGAGCTCAATATCGAGAACACTATTCATCTCTGTACTATCCGCAAATCAATGGCATGTAGAGTTGGAAAACCGATCAATGGCATGTAGAGTTGGGATGAAGAACTGCCCAGAGTGATGTGAACCCCGTTAACCCATAACGAGACCCAACAACTATAAGGAACCCAAGATCATTTCTAGGACGGATTCGAATGGAGCCTCGAACCTCGGTATGATGAGGACGCCACAAACGGTGATGGAAATCCGTTTGTTAAGTCAGGATGAACGCCACGGTAAATCCCGATAAGTTCGAAAAGTTCTTCAATGAACCAAAGAGAATTGCATCCTCACAAGTTTCGTGTACGTTGACTGAATCCCGAAATACAAAGCTTAGGCCTCTAAATATAGGCCGACCAAGACACGAAATAAACCCTAAAAGAACACACATAATTAAGGAAATAAAGTGGCGGTAACCCTAGCGAATAAGGCAACTAATTAACGCGTAAAACAAACTATATTCCTAAGGAAAGAAAGCGTGGCGCCTAAACAAAAAAGGGAACAAAATTAGGGCACCAAACCAGCTACACCATCCGACATAATAAGGGAAGAAAATGTTCCTAATATAGCCATTCACGTCCTTAATTAAACACGCCAAAAAATGAAGGAACGTGGCGTGTAAATCAATCTTGATCCGCTTCTAGAACGTGTATCACATTGACACTCCTTTGTGGGCCGCGTGGGTCTTGTTCAATGGCACTCCATGAATTTGCTTGAGCCCATGCCGCTTGAATCAGCCCATTGAGTAGCTCCTTAAATTTCTTGGCTCGTGCCCTTGTAACCGGCCCAACGGGAACTCGAATTGGATCCTCCATCGATGTGCCTTGATTTCCATCATTCCCCTCCTCTTGAAAAGGATTTGCCCTCAAATCTTCCCCTACATCAAACGGACTTAAATCAGTAACATTAAAGGTGGCACTGACCTTATACTCACCAGGTAAAGGATTTGCCCTCAAATCTCCTCGTGGAAGCAATTTTGAACTTCTTTTTGCTGGGAATCTTTCCTTTCTCATATGCAGCCACACCCAATCTCCGGATTCAAAAAGCATCTTGTGACGTCCCTTGTTGGCATGTTTTGCATATTGCTCCGTTCTTCGCTCAATGTTGAGCCTTGCTTTCTCATGGATCTGCTCGACAAAATCAGCTTTCTTTTTGCCATCTAAATTAACATGCTCAGTCACAGGCAAAGGAGACAAATCCAATGGGGTTAAAGGATTAAACCGGTACACAATTTCAAATGGCGAAAATTGAGTAGCAGAATGAACGACTCTATTATATGCAAACTCAACATGTGGTAAACACTCTTCCCATGTTTAGATATTGATGAGAATACGAGCAAGACTTCAATTGAGTTAGTTCAAGATCCCGTAGAGCCGTTACGAGAGCACGAGACAAGGAGTTCAAGGGCGAACTCGCTGAACTCATTGAAAAGATATGGGTCCAAGCCCATTCAAGATGATGCACGTTCTAGAAGGATCCGGCCAAGTGACAGGATGTGAACCCCGTTATCCTGTAACGAGACCCGACAACTATAGGGAACCCAAGATCGTTTCTAGCTTGGATTCGAATGGAACCTCGACCCGTTGCTTAGGAAAGCAAGAACCTCGGTATGGTGAAGACGCCACAAACGGGATGGAAATCCGTTTGATAAGTCGAGTTGAACGCCACGGGAAATCCCGATAAGTTCGAGAAGTTCTTCAAAGAACCAAAGAGAATTAAAACCTCACAAAAGTCGTGTGTATTGAATGAATTCGAAAAATTAACTTAGGCCTCTATATATAGGCCATATAAGACACGAAAACCCTAAAAGAGACTCTCACAAATATGGTAATAAAGTGGCGCCTAAACCTAGTAAATATGGTAACTTAATGACACCTAAAATAAACTCGATTACCAAGGAAATAACACTTGGCGCCTAAACCAATAAGGAAACAAATTTAGCACCTAAAATCAACTCGAAATCAGCACCTATAAGGAAAGAAAGGTGCGGCTTAGTTGGGAAAGGACCATCGCCTCGTGGGAGCAATTTGGAACGTCGTTTAGTGGGAAATCTCTATTTCCGCATATGTAGCCAAACCCAATCGCCGGGTTCAAAAACTATCTTGTGACGACCCTTATTGGCTTGTTTTGCATACTGCTCCGTTCGTCGCTCAATATTGAGTCTCGCTTGCTCGTGAATCTGCTTAACAAAGTCAGCTTTCCTTTTTCCATCTAAATTAACATGTTCAGTGACAGGCAAAGGCGATAAGTCTAATGGAGTCAAAGGATTAAAACCATAGACTATTTCAAATGGAGAAAATTGAATAGCAGAATGAACAGCTCTATTATAGGCAAACTCAACATGTGGTAAACATTCTTCACAAGTTATAATGTTCTTTTTAATGATCGCCTGTAATAAAGTAGACAAAGTCCTATTGATAACTTCAGTTTGACCATCCGTTTTTGGGTGACAAGTAGTGGAAAACAATAACTTAGTGCCTAACTTACACCACAAAGTCTTCCAAAAATAGCTCAAGAATTTCGCATCTCTATCCGAGACAATCATCCTAGGCATGCCATGTAGTCTTACAATTTCCCTGAAGAACAGATCAGCAACATGCGACGCATCATCCGTTTTGTGACATGGAATAAAATGTGTCATTTTAGAAAATCTATGCACGACCACAAAAATCGAATCTCTTCCACGTTTAGTCCTAGGCAATCCTAGCACAAAATCCATGGAAATATCAATCCAAGGCTCACTAGGAATAGGTAAGGGAGTATACAAACCATTGGCCTGCACTTTGGACTTAGCTTGTCTACATGTGATACACCTACCACAAATTCTCTCGACATCCCTCTTCATGTGAGGCCAATAGAAGTGTTCCTGTAAAATAGCTAAGGTTTTGGCAACTCCAAAATGTCCCATTAGTCCACCACCATGGGATTCTTGCACTAATAGCTCCCGCATTGAACAATTAGGCACACATAGCTTATTTTCTCGGAACAATAACCCATCAAGCCTAAAGAACTTACCACATGCAATTTTCTCACAAGCACGATATTCATCACCAAAGTCATGGTCATCAGGATATAAATTCTTAATATGCTCAAAACCTAATAACTTGGCATCTAGTGTGGAAAGTAGAGCATACCTGCGAGAAAGGGCATCGGCTACCACATTCTCCTTACCTTGCTTATATCGAATGACGTATGGAAACGTCTCAATGAACTCCACCCAACGCGCATGCCTTTTTGTTTAGCTTGTGTTGGTCCTTCAAATGTTTCAAGGATTCATGATCGGTATGAATCACAAATTCCTTAGGCCATAGGTAGTGCTGCCATGTTTCCAAGGCCCGGACTAGTGCATACAGCTCCTTGTCATAAGTGGGATAGTTTAAGGCTGCCCCACTTAGTTTCTCGCTGAAATAAGCAAGTGGTCGTCCGTCCTGCATAAGAACTGCGCCAATGCCAATACCTGAAGCATCACATTCAATTTCAAATGTTTTGGAAAAGTTAGGCAAAGACAATAAAAGAGCATGAGTTAGCTTCTCCTTAACTAATTGAAACGCCTTCTCTTGCGCGTCTCTCCCCTTTGGAATCCCATGTCCTTCACGAACCGCCGGTAGGTACTGGCAAGGCCATGAAAACTACGAACCTCACCTACACTTGTGGGACTCGGCCATTCTTGAATTGAACGTACCTTCTCTTGATCAACCTGTATACCTTGTGCACTAACAACAAATCTCAAGAATACAAGCTTATCGGTGTAAAAAGTGCACTTCTTCATATTAGCAAACAATTTTTCTTCCCGAAGCAAATCCAAAACAGATTTCAAGTGTGTTGCATGATCATCCATATTTTTGCTATAAATGAGTATATCATCAAAGTAAACAACAACGAATCTACCTATAAAGGCACGCAAAACATGGTTCATAAGTCTCATAAAAGTGCTCGGGGCATTAGTCAATCCAAAAGGCATAACTAACCATTCAAACAAACCATATTTTGTTTTAAAAGCTGTTTTTCATTCGTCTCCTTCTTTTACTCTAATTTGATGATATCCACTCTTCAAATCAATTTTTGAAAACACACAAGAACCATGCAACTCATCTAACATGTCGTCTAAGCGAGGAATAGGATGACGATACTTTACCGTGATGTTGTTGATGGCTCGGCAATCAACGCACATGCTCCACGACCCATCCTTCTTAGGTACAAGTAAGACCGGAACCGCACATGGACTCATGCTCTACCTCACGTGTCCTTTTTCCAACAACTCGCTGACTTGCTTTTGAAGCTCCTTGGTCTCCTCGGGATTGCTCCTATATGCCGGTCGGTTTGGAATTGCTGCACCAGGGACAAAATCTATTTGATGTTCAATCCCCCGGGTTGGAGGTAACCCATGTGGTATCTCCTCGGGGAAGACATCCTCAAATTCCAGTAAAAGAGAAACAATAGAACTAGGCAAAGTAGGGTCATGTTGTTAGTGTTAAAAAATGCCTCTTTGTACAACAGTACAATCATTGGCTGACTCGAGAGCATCGCTCGCTTGATCTCACTCACTTTTGCATAGAAAATCTTTTTTCTCTCTGATTTTCTCTCCATGGCCGAATCTTCTCTCTTTTTTGTCGGCCTCTCTCGGATTTTCACTCATTTTCTTTTTTTCACTCTCTTTTTGTAATCTCACTTGTTCTTCATATACTTGCTGCGGTGTCAAGGGTACAAGAGTGATCGGTCTCTGATTATAGGCGCCACTTTATTGCCATATTTGTGAGTGCCTCTTTTAGGGTTTTCGTGTCTTATATGGCCTATATATAGAGGCCTAAGTTGTATTTCGAATTCATTCCATATACACGACATTTGTGAGGTTTTAATTCTCTTTTGTTCTTTGAAGAACTTCTCGAACTTATCGGGATTTCCCGTGGCGTTCAACTCGACTTATCTATCACCATACCGAGGTTCTTGCTTTCCTAAGCAACGGGTCGAGGTTCCATTTGAATCAATACTAGAAACGATCTTGGGTTCCCTATAGTTGTTGGGTCTCGTTACGAGATAACAGGGTTCACATCAATATTTATCTGTCAATAACTGAGTCTTGATTCACGCGAATACAAAATATTATGAAGTAAGGGCTTACGTGGTGTCCATGCACTAAACATCCTTGATGAGAATACGAGCAAGGCGTCAAAGGTGCTAGTTCAAGTTCCCGTAGTGCCGGTTACAAGAGAACAAGCCAGGAAATTCAAGGACGTACTCGACGAAATCATTCATGAGATATGGGCCCAAGCCCATTCGTGGAAGCCCATCAAAGATGACCCACTTTCTAGAAGGATCCGGTCAAGATATATTTTTGGTTCGATTCTAGAAGAATCGGATTGCATGGCAATACTAAAGGAAAAATCCTTTCCTTTTATGGTATTTTAATTAGATTATTTTGTGGTTCACGTCCAGCTGCTTTTAGTCAGCTATGGTGGTTTTTTATTTAGTCATGTTTGTCTTTCCTTTTGTGTTAGGCGTGTAGGGTCAGCCACCTAATGGCAGTTGTCTCTTTCTTTAGTTGTTTACGTCCATGCTTGTTCTAATTAAATAAGGAATATATTTCCTTGGCTTGATTGGCTGGTGTTAGGAAACTTTTCCTTTCATTAGCTATAGTCGGCCAGCTTTTTCTTTCCTTCTTTAGAGTCCTTTTTATTTTGGCATGTGCTCATTTAACGCAAGTGCCTTCACGTCCAGGTGTGGTCTTTAGTTGGAGGAGTTTCTTTTACGTATAGCTGTTGTCAAATAAATAAGGAATATTATTATTTCCTTAGTTTAGTTCTTTACGTCAGGTTCTAGTCAAATAACTAAGGAATTTTATTTCCTTGAGTGTCTGGTGTCTTTTAGGCTAGTAAAGTTTTCTTTACTTAGCCAATTTCGAGTTTTACTAGGTTTTTTATGTAAGATTTATTTCCTTGTTATTTTCAGCCCTTTAAATAGGAGCTCTTGCATTGTAATGAAATGGAAGAGACAAGGTTTTGTGAGGTTTTAATTCTCTTTGGTTCTTTGACGAACTTCTCGAACTTATCAGGAATTTTCCCGTGGCGTTCAACTCGACTTATCAAATGGATTTCCATCCCGTTTGTGGCGTCTTCACCATACCGAGGTTCTTGCTTTCCTAAGCAACGGGTCGAGGTTCCATTCGAATCCATGCTAGAAACGATCTTGGGTTCCTCATAGTTGTTGGGTCTCGTTACGGGATAACGGGGTTCACATCAATCCTCTTGTGTAGAGGACATTTAATTTCAATTGTAACGTTTTGGAAGATGGTCACAACTTTAAAATCTTGCATTTTGATTTAACGAATGAAGATAGATATTATACGTCGCTTAGGTAATAATATGCATTAAGAAACTATGTGATGAATCATGTGACTACAAAATAATAAGAAGTAAGCGCTTATGTAATATATGGGACAAAGATATTGATCACAGGGTCTTCATGGATCGCCAGACTGCCATTACTTAACTTTTGAACACCCTTTAATTTATTGTAAGAAATAAAGCTTTTAGCAATGACTACATCTGGTCATTAAAAAGCCACATGACCTCCACGCACTAAGAGACATAGTAGTTTTGAAAAGCAAGAACACGAGCCAGATGGCCTCCCTGCACTAAGACACATATTTAGTGTTTTCGATGTCAAGGCAGGGGACATATAGCAAGCCAATGTCCAAACAAGCAAGTCATGGTGTTGAAGGTCAATGGAGAGATTGTGACCGATAGTGAAGAATCTGACACCGACGACATGCCACCCTTGGTGGATGTTTCCGGGGATGAATACATATAGCCCCTGATGCGTTGACCTTGGTGGCGAGGAGAGCCTTGAGCTTGCAAGTAAAAGGAGATGAGGAAGTGCAACGGGAGAATATCTTTCACACTAGGTGCTACGTCAAAGATAAGGTATGTAGTGTGATTATTGATGGAGGCAGTTGTACTAATGTTGCAAGCTTGATTATGGTAGAGAAATTAGGGTTGTCCTTGTTGAAACACCCTAGGCCTTATAAGTTGGAATGGCTGAATGATAGTGGAGAAATAAGGGTGAGCAAGCAAGTGTTAGTAGCTTTTCAAATTGGTAAGTACGAAGATGAAGTCTTATGTGATGTAGTTCCAATGCAAGCAGGGCACTTATTGCTAGGGCGACCATGGCAATTCGATAGACATGTGAAGCATGATGGCTTTACCAATAAGTACTCTTTTGTACTTAATCAGAGACCGATCACTCTTGTACCCTGGACATCGCAGCAAGTATATGAAGATCAAGTGAGATTACAAAAAGAGAGTGAAAAAAAGAAACAGAGTGAAAAAAAGAAAATGAGTGAAAATCTGGGAGAGGCCGACAAAAAAGAGAGAAGATTCGGCCATTGAGAGAAAATCAGAGAGAAAAAAGAATTTCTATGCAAAAGTGAGTGAGATCAAGAGAGCGATGCTCTCGAGTCAGCCAATGATTGTACTCTTGTACAAAGAGGCATTTTTTAACACTAACGAACTTGACCCTACTTTTCCTAGTTCTATTGTTTCTCTTTTGCAGGAATTTGAGGATGTCTTCCCCGAGGAGATACCACATGGGTTACCTCCAACCCGAAGGATTGAACATCAAATAGATTTTGTCCCTGGTGCAGCAATTCCAAACCGACCGGCATATAGGAGTAATCCCGAAGAGACCATGGCAAGTCAGCGAGTTGTTGGAGAAAGGACACGTGAGGGAGAGCATGAGTCCATGTGCAGTTCCGGTCTTACTTGTACCTAAGAATGATGGGTCGTGCAGAATGTGCGTTGATTGTCGAGCCATCAACAACATCACGGTAAAGTATCGTCATCCTATTCCACGCTTAGACGACATGTTAGATGAGTTGCATGGTTCTTGTGTGTTTTCAAAAATTGATTTGAAGAGTGGATATCATCAAATTAGAGTAAAAGAAGGAGACGAATGGAAAACAGCTTTTAAAACAAAAATATGGTTTGTATTAATGGTTAGTTATGTATTTTGGATTGACTAACGCCCCGAGCACTTTTAGGAGACTTATGAACCATGTTTTGCATGCCTTTATAGGTAGATTCGTTGTTGTTTACTTTGATGATATACTCATTAATAGCAAAAACATGGGTGATCAATTGTTTGCTAATATGAAGAAGTGCTTCGGTAAGAAAAATTATTTGCTAATATGAAGAAGTGCACTTTTTACACCGATAAGCTTGTATTCTTGGGATTTGTTTTTAGTGCACAAGGTATACAGGTTGATGTAGATAAGGTACGTGCAATTCAAGAATGGCCGAGCCCCGCAAGTGTAGGGGACGTTCGTAGTTTTCATGGCCTTGCCAGTTTTTACCGGCGGTTCGTGAAGGACTTTAGTAGCATAGCAGCACCACTTACCGAAGTAATCAAGAAGAACGTGGGATTCCAATGGGGAGACGCGCAAGAGAAGGCGTTTCAATTACTTAAGGAGAAGCTAACCCATGCTCCTTTATTGTCTTTGCCTAACTTTTCCAAAACATTTTAAATTGAATGTGATGCTTCAAGTATTGGCATTGGCGCAGTTCTTATGCAGGACGGACGACCACTTGCTTATTTCAGCGAGAAACTAAGCGGAGCAGCCTTAAACTATCCCACCTATGACAAGGAGCTATTTGCACTAGTCCGGGCCTTGGAAACATGGCAGCACACTACCTATGGCCTAAGGAATTCGTGATTCATACCGATCATGAATCCTTGAAACATTTGAAGGGCCAACACAAGCTAAACAAAAGGCATGCGCGTTGGGTGGAGTTCATTGAGACGTTTTCATACGTCATTCGGTATAAGCAAGGTAAGGAGAATGTGGTAGCCGATGTCCTTTCTCGCAGGTATGCTCTACTTTCCACACTAGATGCCAAGTTATTAGGTTTTTAGCATATTAATATGTTATATCCTGATGACCATGACTTTGGTGATGAATATCGTGCTTGTGAGAAAATTGCATGTGGTAAGTTATTTAGTCTTGATGGGTTCTTGTTCCGAGAAAATAAGCTATGTGTGCCTAATTGTTCAATGCGGGAATTATTAGTGCAAGAGTCCCATGGTGGTGGACTAATGGGACATTTTGGAGTTGCCAAAACCTTAGCTATTTTACAGGAACACTTCTATTGGCCTCACATGAAGAGGGATGTCGAGAGAATTTGTGATAGGTGTATCACATGTAGACAAGCTAAGTCC
Organism: Myrica gale; assembly: GCA_963930655.1. NCBI lineage: Eukaryota > Viridiplantae > Streptophyta > Magnoliopsida > Fagales > Myricaceae > Myrica > Myrica gale. The sequence continues at coordinate 14,858,995 of OZ005614.1, forward strand.
AAAGTGCAGGCCAATGGTTTGTATACTCCCTTACCTATTCCTAGTGAGCCTTGGATTCATATTTCCATGGATTTTGTGCTAGGATTGCCTAGGACTAAACGTGGCAGAGATTCGATTTTTGTGGTCGTGGATAGATTTTTTAAAATGGCACATTTTATTCCATGTCACAAAACGGTTGATGCGTCGCATGTTGCTGATCTATTCTTTAGCGAAATTGTAAGACTACATGGCATGCCTAGGACGATTGTCTCGGATAGAGATACGAAATTCTTGAGCTATTTTTGGAAGACTTTGTGGTGGAAGTTAGGCACTAAGTTATTGTTTTACACTACTTGTCACCCACAAACGGATGGTCAAACTGAAGTTGTAAATAGGACTTTGTCTACTTTATTACGGGCGATCATTAAAAAGAACATTAAAACTTGGGAAGAATGTTTACCACATGTTGAGTTTGCCTATAATAGAGCTGTTCATTCTGCTACTCAATTTTCTCCATTTGAAATAGTCTATGGTTTTAATCCTTTGACTCCATTGGACTTATCGCCTTTGCCTGTCACTGAACAAGTTAATTTAGATCGCAAAAGGAAAGCTGACTTTGTTAAGTAGATTCACGAGCAAGCGAGACTCAACATTGAGCGACGAACGGAGCAGTATGCAAAACAAGCCAATAAGGGTCGTCACAAGATAGTTTTTGAACCCGGCGATTGGGTTTGGCTACATATGCGGAAAGAGAGATTTCCCACGAAACGACGTTCCAAATTGCTCCCACGAGGCGATGGTCCTTTCCAAGTCCTTGAGCGCATCAATGATAACGCCTACAAACTAGATTTACCTAGTGAGTACACTGTCAGTTCCACATTTGATGTGAACCCCGTTATCCCGTAACGAGACCCAACAACTATAGGGAACCCAAGATCGTTTCTAGAATGGATTCAAAGGGAACCTCGACCCGTTCCTTAGGAAAGCAAGAACCTCGGTATGGTGAAGACGCCACAAACAGGATGGAAATCCGTTTGATAAGTCGAGTTGAAGCCCACGGGAAAATCCCGATAAGTTCGAGAAGTTCTTCAAAGAACCAAAGAGAATTAAACCTCACAAAATATATTCATCCAAGTTGTTCGAATTACAATGCAAGAGACTCCTATTTATAAGCTAGAAATAACAAGGAAATAAATCTAACCTAGGAAACAAGGGCTGGTCGAGTATGGCATTTTTTAACAAGGAAAGAAATCCTTGCTTACCTAAAACAAAGAGTGCAATTAAGGAAACAAACCCTTGCTTGCCTAACTAACATTTGGACGCCTAAAATAGAACTCTAACTATGGAATATGATAATACTCGACCAAAATAACAATCTATCCTAAGAAAGACATCTTGGCCGAACTAAATCCCCACATGGCTGAACTAAACCCTAATTGCCTTAAATAAAGCACTCTTCACATGGCAACAGGGTGGTGGCCGACCATCATGTCAAAAGACCATGAATGGAAATGATTTGGAGCTTAAAATAGCCATGCAATCTGAATCTTTTAGAATAGTCCCATATTTGTCTCTTGGCCGGATCCTTCTAGAGTGTGCATCATCTTGAATGGGTCATGCATCATCTTGAATGGGCCTCCACGAATGGGCTTGGGCCCATATCTCTTTACTGAGTTCAACGAGTGCATCTTTGAAATCCTTGTCTCGGGCTCTCGTATCCGGCTGTACTACTTCATTCAAGGTCTTGCTCGGATTCTGATGGAAATCACGGTACAACGTTGGAGGATCCAATTCCAATTCCCATTGGGCCGGTTACAAGGGCACGAGCCAAGAAGTTTAAGGAGCTACTCAATGGGCTGATTCAAGCGGCATGGACTCAAGCAAATTCGTGGAGGCTCATAGAGCAAGACCCACGTGGCCCACAAAGGAGTGTCAATGTCATACAAGTTCTAGAAGCCGAGCAAGGTGATCTACATGATTTACACGCCACTTTTATTCCATAAGTGGCTTGGACGTGAATGGCAATGTAAGGATTTTCTTTCCATAGTAGTCGGATGGTGCAGCTGATTTGGTGGCCTAATTTTTGTTTCCTTTTTGGTTTAGGCGCCAACCTTTATTTCCTTAGTGGTTGAGTCTATTTTAGGTGTCAATAAGTTACCATAGTTGCTAGCTTTTGCCGCCCCATTATTACCTTATTTGTGAGTGTCTCTTTTAGGGTTTTCGTGTATTAGATGGCCTATATATAGAGGCCTAAGTTGTAGTTCGAAATTCATTCAATATACACGGTTTTGTGAGGTTTTAATTCTCTTTGGTTCTTTGACGAACTTTTCGAACTTATCGGGAATTTTCCCGTGGCGTTCAACTCGACTTATCAAACGGATTTCCATCCCGTTTGTGGCGTCTTCACCATACCAAGGTTCTTGCTTACCTAAGCAACGGGTCGAGGTTCCATTCGAATCCATGCTAGAAACGATCTTGGGTTCCCTATAGTTGTTGGGTCACGTTACGGGATAACGAGGTTCACATCAGATTCTCATCATTCCCCTCCTCTTGAAAAGGATTTGTCCTCAAATCTTGACCTACATCAAAAGGACGGAGATAAGAAATCTGAAAACTAGCACTTGCATTGGCTTTACCTGATAACTCCAGCTTGTAAATGTTGTCTTTGATTTGCACGAAGACTTTGAAAGAACCACCGCCCCTTGTAAGCACTTTGGGACGACTTGGCCATGTCTCTGAGGCTTACATCAGTGCATGCAACTCCTTTGCATAAATTGGATATTTGAAAGTTGGTCCTCGTAGCTGCTCACTGAAATCATCCATCGGTTGTTCTTCTTGCCTACGGGCTGGGATTATGCTAATACCTGAAACACCACATGTAAAGTTGAACGGTTCATTCAGGTTAGGTAAAATTAATAAAGAGGCATCGGGGCACTCTTGTTTGATTAATGGCAGCGCCTTCGCTTGTTCTTCTTCCCATTGAAATCTAACATTCTTCTTGGTCACATCGGTGAGGATTATGGCGAATCGGGGAATAGGAGGCCGGTAATTTACCATTTTTTTGTGGATGGCTTGGTGATTATCGCTCGTTCTCCATGTCACATCCTTATACTCCTGCAAAAGAGAGACAATAAAACTAGGCATGGAAGGATCAATTTCATTAGTGTTTAAGACTGCCTTTTTGTAGAAAGGTACAATCGCAAGCTGGTTTGAAGGAGTGGCTTGCTGGATCTCGCTCACGTTTGCCTTGGAATTCTCTTTTATCTCGGATTTTCTCTCCATGGCCGAATCTTCCCTCTCTTTTTGGTTGGCCTCTCTCGGATTTTCACTCTCTATCGTATTTTCACTCTCTATCGGATTTTCTCTCATTCTCCGATTTTCACTCACTCTCTGATTTTCACTCAATTTCTTGTTCTCACTCTCTTTTTTTTTCACTTTCTCTCTCGTTCTTTTGATCACTCTCTTGCTGCAACCTCACTTGATCTTCATGTACTTGCTGTGGTGTCAATGGAACAAGTGTGATTGGCTTCTGATTGAATACAAAAGAGTACTTATTCGTAAAGCCATCATGCTTGACACGTCGATCGAATTGCCATGGTCGCCCTAGCAATAAGTGTCCGGCTTGCATTGGTACTACATCACATAAGACTTGATCTTCGTACTTACCAATACGAATAGCTACTAACACTTGCCTGTCCACCCTTATTTCCCCACAATCATTCAGCCATTGCAACTTGTAAGGCCTGGGGTGCTTCAACAAGGGCAATCCTAATTTCTCTACCATAATCAAGCTTGCAACATTAGTACAACTACCTCCATCAATAATCACACTAAATACCTTATCTTTGACGTAGCACCTAGTGTGAAAGATATTCTCCCGTTGCACTTCCTCATCTCCTATTGCTGGCAAACTCAAGGCTCTCCTTGCCACCAAGGTCAACGCATCGGGGGCTACATATTCCTCCTCGGAAACATCCTCCAGTGGTGGCATGTGGTCGGTGTCAGATTCTTCACTATTGGTCACGATCTCTCCATTGGCCTTCAACACCATGACTTGCTTGTTTGGACATTGGCTGGCTATATGTCCCCTGCCTTGACATCGAAAACATTTGATATCACGATTTATAAAAGTAGAAGCTTCATTTTTACCTTGAGAAGTGTGGCTGGTGCTAGGGGTTTTGGGCTCGGGTTTGGGCTCGGGTTTGGACACTTGTTACCTATCCATGGGCTTGGTGTAGGTTGGCTTGGAAAAAGTAGCATTCGAACTATGGCTTGCACGTCCCCCACTTCCTCTCTGGAGTTGCTGCTCCACTTTGATAGTCATATGCACCATTTCTTCTATCTCCACATAATGTTGCATCTCCACTCTATCATGGATCTCCCAATTCAAGCCATGTAGGAAACGAGCCATGGTAGCCTCTCGATCCTCCTCAATATTTGCACGGATCATGGCCATCTCCATCCCGTTAGTAGTGGCTTGTAACAAACCGTTTTCTCATGACCGCCTTCATAGCATCCCATGTCTCTATTGGACGTTCTCCATTCCGCCTCCTATTTTTCACAAGTTGATCCCACCAAGTTATAGCATACTCAGAAAACTCAATGACGGCTAATTTTACCTTCTTGGTTTCGGATTAATTATGGCAATCGAACACGAATTCCATCTTCTTCTCCCACTCAAGATAGGCTTCCGGATCAGATCTCCCTTGGAAAGACGGAATCTTCATCTTGATACCACTGACGTTGTTATCTTCTCGGTTTCTAACGTCTCTTCGTCCGCCATATCTCCTATAGCCAATATCACGATCTACTTCCTCTTCAAAGTTAGATCTGTAAGGCTCTTCTTCGTAGTCTCTTTCCTCCCTCCGTGGTACTCTTGCTCGTCTACGGAAGGTGCGGTCGTTTTGGGGTTGTTGTGTTTCCAGCCGAGCTATCCGTTCATTTGTGCGCTCCACCGTCTCATTTGTGCGCTCCACCGTCTCGTGGACTCTATTTCCGCCTTCATAGATTTCTCCAGGCGACTCACCAAGGCCTCCTTGAGTAATCTATGTTCAGCAAGGCTCGTATCATCGTTGGAAACACTCTTTCCACTATCACGAGACATGATTACTGCAAAATTATAGGGTTAGAAATAAAACAAGAAAAGGACCTCCCTAATCTCTCCCTTACGTGTCTCACTCAAGAATAGGGTCTCTAGTTACTCGTATTTCACTCCAATATACGGCTTTTACCCTCTAATAATCTCACCACTCTTGCCTTTTTCCACTCAGTAATTCTCTTGTGGTTCTTTTGGAACTAAACAAACAATCAAAGATCTCCAGGACTATTCAGCAAGAACTCATCAAGGGATTTCAAGGGAACAAGAATACAAGAATACGATGGATTAGAAAGGTAGAAACTAGGATAGGTAGTGATTCGTCACAGTAGAAAAATATACTTGTTTGGGGTAAAGAGATTTTCGGACTAATAGGGACCCCAATATATGGAAACAATCCAAAAAAATTTTGAAGCAATTTTATACTCTTTTGTGAGGTTTTAATTCTCTTTGGTTCTTTGAAGAACTTCTCGAACTTATCGGGATTTCCCGTGGCGTTCAACTCGACTTATCAAACGGATTTCCATCCTGTTTGTGGCGTCTTCACCATACCGAGGTTCTTGCTTTCCTAAGTAACGAGTCGAGGTTCCATTCGAATCCATGCTAGAAACGATCTTGAATTCCCTATAGTTGTTGGGTCTCGTTACGGGATAACGGGGTTCACATCACTAGTTTTGAAAAATAATAATATGAGCCAGATGGACTTCATTCACTAAGACACATACTAATTTTGAAAGCTATAACATGGGTCAGATGACTTCCACGCACTAAGACATACTTGTTTTGAAAATTAATAACAGGTGTCAGATGACCTCCATGCACGAAAACACACTATCTTCGAAAAGCCGTAATACGGGCTAGATGGACTCGATGCTCTAAGACACATACTAATGTTTTTTAAAAATAACAGCACAGGTTAGATGGCCTTTATGCACTAAGAACCATGCTAGTTTTGAAAAGCAATAATACAGGCTAGATGATCTCCTTGCACAAAGACATATTATTTTGGAAAGAGGAGAAAAATACACTTTACACAACAAATTTTGGGGGTACTGACACTTTGCACCCCATCGTTGAATTTTGTGACATTGTGCCCATGAACTTCTAAATCCGTCGATTTGGACCCCATAGCCAAATTAGCCATAAAATATGACGATAAATACCCCACTCATCATCAACATGATTCACTCCATCTCGTTATGCCTATTTTACCCTTTGAAGAAAAAACACTTTGCACCCACAACTATTGGGTTACTTGCACTTTGCACTCCTGTCTTCTAATTTGGTGACATTTCCGTCGATTTACACCCAAAAAGACAATTGACCGTCAAATGCGATGGTAAATCTATCACATGCAAAGCCTCATGGTTTGCCATCACATTGACAACCGATAAGGAGAAACTAAACACAGAATCTCTCTACGACTGGAATCGTTTCAAAGTTAAAAAATAAGAAAAGAAATGAAATCACTTCAAATTCTAAGTATCCAACTGATGAACTACAATCTAGTAAACAAATTAGGAAAGAAATAATAATAAAATAACCATATTTTAAAAAATAAGAACATCATTATTTAAAGAACTTCCTAATTTGTTTCAGTGAATCTCGTGAGCGACTAATGACATATTTTTCGTCACATTTAACTGTAAATTGGCTTGTGGAGTGCAAATCAACAAAAATTTCACGAATTTCAAAGATAGGGGGTGCAAATTGTCAGTACCCTCATAGTTGGGGTGCAGAGTGTATTTCCTCCATTAAAGAATAATGTCCTAAAAATGATTTATCTCAATAATAGTTATAAGATGTCACATGTTTATATTTATTTATTAGGTAATATCGTTAGATGTATTCCCTCAAAACCAATCATTTTGAATAATTATGAAATAATTATTGTTGGTTGGTTTGTACCAGAATCAAACCCCAAACTCGCCTGGGTCTTGGATCTGGTGTGATGTGAACCCCGTTATCCCGTAACGAGACCCAACAACTATAGGGAACCCAAGATCGTATCTAGGACTGATTCGGATGGAACCTCGACCCGTTGCTTAAGAAAGCAAGAACCTCGATATGGTGAGGACGCCACAAACGGTGATGGAAATCCGTTTGATAAGTCAGGATGAACGCCACGGGAAATCCCGATAAGTTCGAGAAGTTCTTCAAAGAACCAAAGAGAAATACTCTCGCAATTTCATTGATCAATCTCTATTTCATTACAATGCAAGTGCTCCTATTTAAAGGGCTGAAAATAACAAGGAAATAAATCTTATATAGAAAACCTAATAAAATTCGAAATTAGGCAAGGAATTAAATCCTAGCTTGCCAAAACACATAAGACAAATACGGAAATACATTTCCTTATTTCCTAACATACTTGGTGCCTAAACCAAAAAGGAAGACTAAGGAAATAACTCCTTAGTTGCCTAAAACAACAACCTATTTAAGGAACTATATTTTGGACGTGAACAGTACCAAAATAAACTAAAGAAATATTCTTAAGTTGCCTAACTCTAGACCTGGACATGAACAGTACCCAACAAGGAAATTAAATGCTGAACAAAATAAATAATTAAAAGATTTCAAAAGGAAAGGATTTTGCCCTTAGAATTTCCATGCAATCTGATTCTTATAGAATAGTCCCAAAATTATCTCTTGATCGGATCCTTCTAGAAAGTGGATCATCTTTGATGGGCCTCCACGAATGGGTCTGGGCCCATATCTCATGTATGATTTCGTCAAGTACGTCCTTGAACTTCTTGCCTCGTTCTCTCGTAACCGGCTCTACGGGAACTTGAACTAGCACCTTTGATGCCTTGCTCGTATTCTCATCATGGTGTGACCCGATCCACACCCAGTTGACCGGATTGGTTTGACCAATCTGACCAGGTTTGACGGGGGTTGACCCGATTTGACCGGTTGAAAAAAATAAGTAGAAAAAGTAGGAAAAAAAACATTTTTTTAACAAATTTAATATTAGTCTTGAATGGGATAAAATCAATCACATAGCCTTCCATTGTTGGTTTTTGGGACTTTTATTTGATTGGTGATTTATTAAAACTAAAATAGTCACGACCAATTATTGATTTTATAATTTGTCCTGTGTACTTCTTGTGAAGACGACTGAGTGTGTATGAGTTAGGGGTGGGCAAAAAATCCGCGACCCGAATATTAGACCCGTTTTCGACCCGATCGGGGCCGGTTTAGGCGGGTTCGGTTTCGGGTTTATATGTGAAGAAACCGAAAAAAACAAAAACACTTAATACCCTCAGCGAAATGTACCGTTTAGCTGAGGGGGGGTATTTTCCCTTAAGTTATGTCATTTGCGACGCAGACCCCCCACTTCGACGACCTCTCTTCCAAAATTCCCCCTCCAGCCACCTCTTCACGCCCCGACCTCACTATCTACCTCCGGCCACCGTGCTCCCCATCTTGCCACCGTGTCTCTGGTCTGTGCTCTCCTCTCTCTCTCTTCGTTTCTGGTCTGTGGTTTCTGTGCTCTCATCTCTCTCCGTCTCTGGCCGCCGGCAGGTGAGCTGATGCACACCATGGTTGTACGAAGTCACGACGTCTTCGTCTTGTTACCTAGATGCACGGTTCACAGTTGTATCTTGTATGAATTTCCTTACCTAACTAATTACATTTTTTAGTGCAGGTTACACGATTGTGTAGGATTGGCTAGTGGCTCAGTGCATTGATTCAGGTACAAATCCATTCACTTAATTTAGTTAATTATTTATTGTAGTTCATAGTTAAATTATAATTTTAGAGTAAAGATTAGAAATTTAGGTTGTGAAACTGTGGAGGATGGGCTCGATTGGAGAATTTGGTTGTGTTTGAAATTGTGGAAGATGAGTTTGATTGAATCATTTGTGCATGTATGATCTGTGATGTGATGTGAACCCCGTTAACCCGTAACGAGACCCAACAACTATGAGGAACCCAAGATCGTTTCTAGCATGGATTCGAATGGAACCTCGACCCGTTGCTCAGGAAAGCAAGAACCTCGGTATGGTGAAGACGCCACAAATGGGATGGAAATCCGTTTGATAAGTCGGGATGAACGCCACGGGAAACTCCCGATAAGTTCGAGAAGTTCTTCAAAGAACCAAAGAGAATCAAACCTCACAAAACCGTGTATATTCAATGAATTCCGAACTACAACTTAGGCCTCTATATATAGGCCATCTAATACATGAAAACCCTAAAAGAGACACTCACAAATAAGGTAATAAAGTGGCGCCTAAACCTAGTTCAAAAGGAAACTAAAAGACACCTAAAATAGATTCGGTTATTAAGGAAATAATGCTTGGCGCCTAAACCAAAAAGGAAACAAACTTAACACCTAAACTAAACTCGAAAGCAGCTCCTAAATGGAAAGAAAGGTGCGGCTAAAATAGTCCCAAAATCATGTCATCCGAAACCCTAATTAGGAGTATCTTCTAGAAGACTTCCTTGCATGCTCAAATGAAAACCCTACTCGGGCTCTTCTAGAACTTGAAGCACATTGACAATTCGTGGGTCATGCTGAATGGGCTTCCACGCCTTTGCTTGATCCCATGCCTCTTGAATTAGCCCGTTGAGTGCATCCTTGAACTTCTTTGCTCGTGCTCTTGTAACCGGTCCACTTGGCACTTGAACGGGTTCCTTTGAAACAGCACCTTGAGCTCCATCACGACTCTTCTAGAATAGTCCCAAAATTATTTTTTGACCAGATCCTTCTAGAAAGTGGGTCATCTTTGATGGGCTTCCACGAATGGGCTTGGGCCCATATCTCATTAATGATTTCGTCGAGTACGTTCTTGAACTTCTTGTCTCGTTCTCTCGAAACCGACTCTACGGGAACTTGAACTAGCTCCTTTGACGCCTTGCTCGTATTCTCATCATCAATACCTTCTAACCTTTGGAGTAGATACTAGTTCAAATATGAATGGTAGTGTACAGATTCTTTCTAAAACAAAATTTGGAGTGAGCTTCAATGTTTTTAACCCATTTAACCATTGAAATGAGTAAATCGTCATAAGGTCTTCCTTCTGGCTTCTACATTGTCACCCTAAAAGGTTAATAATGGAACAGAACCCTATTCTGCAAACAATCTTTTTGCATATCCTCTCATTGATGCAGCAGTGAAGTAGCCAAGCACTGCAAACATTTCTTCTGTTCCTGCAGTTGACATTTAAACCCTACAACAATTAACAAGAGCATGACTTAATGAACCAGAAGACATCTTGAACAATTAACAAACTATACAAGATTAGGTGCCACCAAAAAGAAAGACTATTTAGTAGGAAAATTTGTGCAATTATGCGCTTTTATTTTGTAACGTTTATATAACTTGCACCAATCCACAGAATAGAGGGTCTTAAATACAAATGCCCTTTCTTAAAAGAAAAAATTGTCAGATAACTTCAGTCTTCTTTTCTAGACAAAAAGTTCAGGAATAAACCAAGTATATAAGAATTCTGTGTAGAAATGTGTCAGTTAAGTAAAGCACGATTTCAATCACAGTTCGTTAGAAGACATTATGAACTATAAATTAGGGGATGAAACTTCCAAGTCAAGAAACAATAACCCTAATCAATCCTCCATCTATATATAAACCCTACAAGCATTATGTCTACTACCATATCTTGCTTAAGGCTCCTAAAAGAACACCGAATCACATAGAAAAATGCTTACGGTAGAGACGGTAATTCTCTTTGGTGACAACTGAAATGGCGGTCCTGTCATGACACGAACAACTTCCACTAGCACGGCATAGTTGTCCAATGGCTCCCCCATTCCCAGAGCACGACAAATCGAAGACTCAGAGCTATGAACCAAATTTTGTTCAAGAATTGCATCTCATAAACAATTTATTCTTGAATAACCAACAGAGGATGAAGAAGAAGAAGACGAAGAAGATAGTTACCATGAAAACAACATTGTGTATGGGGGGATATGTTGGAATCACTAGATCGGCGCAGCGGATACAAGATCGTTGAAATCAGAGCAACGCAAACATTCTGCCTCCTTCAGATCCACGCACACAGCTTTGAGAGAGAGAATCATAAAGAGAGAAAACTTAGAGAGATAAAGTTTTCTCGTTAATCATCTTCCTCTATTCTCAAATGAATTTTTGAGCTATTTATAATGGCTGGCTCAGAACTCAAATCTCGGCCGTAGGATCATAATGAAAAACTCTATTTAATTAACCCCCTTATATTTTGTATTCTGAATTTATGTGCTTCTACAAATTGTGCTCATGTCCATTAACATATCAGAATTGACCCTCGAGATAATGAGATTGTTTTTGTAAAATCTCTTTTGCTAACAATTATATGTTTATTTATCCTTCCACCATACTATATTTCCACATGAGCTTATGTGAACCCCGTTATCCCGTAACGAGACCCAACAACTATAGGGAACCCAAGCTTGTTTCTAGAATGTATTCGAAGGAAACCTCGACCCGTTGCTTAGGAAAGCAAGAACCTCGGTATGGTGAAGACGCCACAAACGGGGATGGAAATCCGTTTGATAAGTCGAGTTGAACGCCACGGGAAAATCCCGATAAGTTCGAGAAGTTCTTCAAAGAACCAAAGAGAATTAAACCTCACAAAATATATTGATCAAAGTTGTCCGAATTACAATGCAATAGGCTCCTATTTATAAGCTAGAAATAACATGGAAACAAATTCTATCCTAGGAAACAAGGGCTGGTCGAGTAAAACAAATTTTAGCAAGGAAAGAAATCCTAGATTACCTAAAACAAAGAGAGCAATTAAGGAAATAATCTCTAGCTTGCCTAACTAAAATTTGGACGCCTAAAATAGAGTTCTACTTAAGGAAATAGCTGCTGGACGCCCAAAATAAAAGGAGGGAATATAAAAGGAAAGATTTGGGCGCCTATCATAGAGACCCTTCTAGAAACTCCCCAAAAGTATTTATTTCCAACTTGATGCTCAGCCTTCTAGAACGTGAATAAAATTAACACTCCTTTGTGGGCCACGTGAGTCTTGTTCAATGGGCCTCCATGAATTTGCTTGAGCTCATACCGCTTGAATCAGCCCACTGAGTAGCTCCTTAAACTTCTTGGCTCGTGCCCTCGTAACCGGCCCAATGGGAAGTGGAATTGGATCCTCCAACGATGTACCGTGATTTCCATCATGTGACAGGGAAAAAGCAAGCCCTCTTGGTAGGTGCAGTTTTCTCTCTTCTTCAAAGCTCTCTCTCTCAAGAAGTTAGGTTAGACAATAAATTTCAAATGTTCTTGCGGGTGAGAGTTGTCTTCAATAACTTGTCTCCTGTATTTAAACCAAATTCGTCTTCAACGGTCATCTGGGTAGGTGAGAATGGTCGTTGGAAAGTTGGCCATAATATAAGGAACCGATTTGAAGGCTCTGACGTCTTTCAGGAAAATCCTCAAATACGTGGCATGTGCTGACACATGAATGGCATGTGCTGACACATTGAAAATTGAACTGAAATAGGGTGCTCGCGAGTCAGTGCAATGTGTCGACACTTGTCTTGTACGTGTCGACACCATGCTTTTCTCTCGGGAGTAAGTGCAATGTGTCGACACTTGTCCTGTATGTTTCGACACCTAAAAGACCTTGAGACAAAAATCAGTATCTTTGAAGTTTTTATTCCATTCCAAATCCTTTTGAAGCACTTATTGATGAGAATACGAGCAAGGCGTCAAATATGCTAGTTCAAGTTCCCGTAGAGCCGGTTACGAGAGAACGAGCCAAGAAGTTCAAGGATGTACTCAACGAAGTCATTCCAGAGATATGGGCCCAAGCCCATTCGTTGAGGCCCATTGAGCATCATACATGTCAGCAAGAAAGAATCATCACCATGATTCGAGTTCTAGAAGGACGCATCAAATCTGGTCAAGGCTAAGCTTCAAGGATAAGTTTCACAGGGGCAAAATTGGCATGTATATTTTTGCATGCCAATAAATTGCCGAAAAGAAAAACACAAAAGAAAATTATCTTAATTTCCTTTTTCGGTTTGGACTGTCTAGGCGAGTCAGGCAAGTTTTTCATTTCCTTTTTTGAAGTTAGCGTGTAGGGGCTGTGTTGTTCTCCACGTCCAGGTTAGGATAGTCAAATAAGGAATTTCCAATTTGCTTAATTTAGTTGTTTCCGGTCAGCTTTTGTGATAGGGAAATATTTTATTTCCTTAGTTTTATTTAGTGCTTTACGTCAGGTGCTAGTTCAATAAATAAGGAATTTTATATTTCCTTAAGTCTAGTTGTGTTTCCGTCCAGCTTTGGTCTAAGCAAATAAGGAATTTGTTTCCTTATTTGTCTTATGTGTTTTAGGCAAGCAAAGATTTAATTCCTTGCCCAATTTCGAATTTTATTAGGTTTCTATGTTAGGTTTTATTTCCTTGTTTATTTCAGCCCTTTAAATAGGAGCTTTTGCATTGTAATTCAACAGACATTGATTAATGAAATTGTGAGAGTTATTCTCTTTGGTTCTTTGAAGAACTTCTCGAACTTATCGGGATTTCCCGTTGCGTTCAACTCGACTTATCAAACGGATTTTCATCCCCGTTTGTGGCGTTCTCATCATACCGAGGTTCTTGCTTTCTTAAGCAACGGGTCAAGGTTTCCATCTGAATCCATTCTAGAAACGGTCTTGGGTTCCCTATAGTTGTTGGGTCTCGTTACGGGATAACGGGGTTCACATCATTTGGTATCAGAGCTTTGGTTCTAGTTCGGGTTTGCTTATCCCTTTTATTTTCGTTTCTGTCTTTCCTGAGTCGAATTTCCGAAAAAAAAAATCCGAAAATCTCATTTATTGAGATTCCTGTTATTCTGAAATTCACCCGCACTATTATTTTGAGTGAAACACGAGTGACAAGTGATCTCTATTCTTGAGCGTAAACACGTAAGGGAGAGATTTGTGAGGTCCTTTTCTTGTTTTATTTCTAACATTGTTTTGCAGCAACCATGTCTCAAAATAGTGGTAAGAGCGTGGCCAACGACGATACACCACCAGCTGACTCGAAGCTGTATATGGAGGCCATGATAGGTGATATGAGGCGTGTGTTGAACCAAGTAGAAGAACGGCTAGATCGGCTGGAGCATCCTCAACCTCAACCCCAACCTGGTTTCAATTTCCGTAGACGGGGAAAGAGCTCAACGGAGGGAGGAAAGGGAGTACGAAGAAATTGATATTATCAACTTGTGTAAAAGGTGTTCAAGTGCATTTAGAGGAATTTTGGTCAGATAAACTTGATCCTTTTGAAAATGCAACTTGGATAAAGTGGATTGACAATATAAAATCTAAAAGCCTTCAAAATATAGAATATTTTGTTATTATCAAAATCATTTATGGACTGTTTGCAAAACAATCTTGGGCTAACACAAACTCTTCATCCTAGTAATATATTTTGCTTCCCTATTATTTTATTTATTCCATAATAAATACTTTTTGCTTTTAAAAATTAGAAAATGCCATTATTTCATTGTTTTTGCCTATGTAACTTTTTTAAACCTCTTTGTTTCAACTTTTTGCCTATCATCATATTATTTTCCAAATGACTAAGCCTATAGGATATTCCCTAATCTAACCGTGCATCTTAGGATTAGTTTTAGAATTTATTTCATCTAATTAACCTAAATGGGCCTAGAAATTAGATTTTATTACATAAAAGGCATGTAATTAAAGCCTATTGGGCCTCTCCCAAGCCCACAATCAGTCCAAGACAATTCCAAAGCCCAGCCCACCCCATTTTGACACAAAAAACCGGCCAGCCCCTTGTTTAATGCCCATTGGAAATTTTCTAATGATTATTCATCATTAGGTCTCCAAAACCATTAGATTACATGGCAGTTTCTCATTGGTTGCCACCAAAGCCCTCCAATCCTCTCCTATTGCATGTGTAACACCACCTATGCTAGTCCTAGACACAATTATAACCTAGAGTAGTTAACCCCAGAAACTAACCCTAAGCTTTAACCATAGGAGTAGTATAAATACGGAGGTGGTGTGAAGGGTTAGCCTCACAACATATTCAACTATTAGAGACACTACAAAAAAATAAATCTTTAGCAGCAGTCTTTTTAGTGGCGGTCACAAAAAACGCCGCTAAAGGGCGTATTTAGCGGCGTTTGTGGAAAAACGCAACTGAAAAGAACCTATAGCGGCGGTCGATACCCAATCTAACAACATTTTTTATAAAACGCCGTTAAAAGTAAGGTCTATAGCAGCGGTCTTTATAGCTCCGATCAGCGACCGCCGCTATTATGTTTTAAATGTTAATAATTAGAAAGAAAATTTCATCTTATTCGTGACATTGTGAATCGGGGTGACATCGCAGACCCATTCACTAAACCGTTGACTCAGAGAGTGTTTGAGAAACATTTAAAGTCTATGGGTGTCAAGTACATGTCTGATTGGTATTGAGTGCAAGTGGGAGATTGTTAGATGTATGCCCTCAAAACCAATCATTTTGCATAATTATTAGATAATTATTGATTAATCACTTGTATATTATTTTGGGTACATGCAATGATATAAGATGTCATATTTATAATGACATTAGATGTCATATTGTTGAGCAACATTGTAGAAAAATCAGGCGAATGATTAATGAATCGGAGGCGTGGCGTATTACTTTTCGGATTTTTGTTGACTCACTTTGTTCTAGACCAAGGTACATGATAATGTACAAAAGGTCTACACTCGTTGTGCATATATAAGATAGAATGAGGGACTCCGTCATTAAGGTGGTGACCTTAAGCAGACGAGTGAGTGCAATGTAATAGTACATGCACTGAACCGGATCGAATATGAATACCTTCTGGAAAACGATCACTGATGTAGAGAATGGTATTCAGCACAATTAGCTTATGTTGTCCTTAGACCTGACAAA
This sequence comes from Myrica gale, assembly GCA_963930655.1. Taxonomy (NCBI): domain Eukaryota; kingdom Viridiplantae; phylum Streptophyta; class Magnoliopsida; order Fagales; family Myricaceae; genus Myrica; species Myrica gale. The sequence continues at coordinate 14,874,932 of OZ005614.1, forward strand.
GTTATGCAGGTTTGCTTGTTGTGTGCTTGTGCTTTGACTGAGTCATTTGGTGATGATCTTCGCAGATCAAATATTCCAGACAAAGTTGGGCCTTGTGCATACTAAGTGAATTTGTATAATTTCTCAATATGGAATCCACCAGTCTCTTGATTAGGCAGTATATTCATTATGTTTGTACATTGCTGGACTCCTGTAAAAACGCTGCGCAGCGAGATTTTGTGAAAAGTGTTTTCACGGGTTGTACTTATATTTAATATTAAGTAAATATTTGCAAAATGATTTTCGAAAAGTTTTGGATCTCCAACTAGGCACAGACTGAGAATTAAGAATTATATGAGTTAGAGAATTAATCGGTGACATTATTCCGGTCCTATTAGCTCATGTGGAATATAATATATTGGAAAGATAAGTAAGCATATAATTGTTAGCAAAATAGATTTCACGAAAACAATATCATTATCTCGGGGTCAATTGTGATATGTTAATAGACATTATCACAATTTGTAGAATCTCATAAATTAGGAATACAGAATATAAGGTTAAATGCATGTCATGCCCCTGTGGTATGCGGTAATAGCAAATATGTCCTTTTCATACCTCTGAGGTAAACATAACGGAAGGACATATTTGCTCTTGAATGTTTACCTCTGGGGTATGAAAAGGACTTTGTTTACCTCAGGGGCATATTTGCTATTACCGCATACCACAGGGGCATGACATGCATTTAACCCTAAATTGTTTATGAGATCCAATTCTTGAAAAATATTTGGTTCATGGCTCTGATTCTTTGATTTGTCATGCTCAGGGAATTGGGGAGCCATTGAACAACTATGTCGCGCAAGTGGAAGTTGTTCGTGTCAGGACAGGACCGCCATTTTCGGCTGTTGTGGTTGTATTTTTGTTGTAAAAATATTGTTTCCCGATGGCCGTAAATCGCAAGGAGAGAGTTTTTGCTCTATTCTTCAGCCACCACTAACGGCCGGTGGTGACTCAACTGGCCGAGGACCACGGCAGGGGGTCCCAGGCGAAGCCAGCAGTGGCACCGCTTGATCTGGCGGCCTGTGATGGCCGCTGCCGAGGTGTACCCTGAGATGGGTACACGGGTTGGAATGGGTTGAGGTCGTTCGGCCTCCCCAACACCTCGCACGATCATCTCAGGCCGAGTGGTGGCCGGCCAAAGGTTGGCCGACGTCGCACCGGCCTGGGGGTGGCAGGGCGCAAGCCCCCTGCCCTTGGGGGCCAAACGGCGTCCAGGGCATTAGATGCCCTGGGTCGCGCGTTTGGGCCTCGAGTATGGCAACAGTTTCCCTACCCGGCCCACGGCGCAGTGGCCCAGCCCAATAGTTGGGCTGGGTCCAATAAAAAAATTCTTATTTTTTTAACAATTTAATATAAGTGTTAAATGAGATTATTTTACAAGAAAATTAAATCCCATGGCCTTCCAATGTTGGTATTTGGAAAATTTATTTGTTTGAGGATTGGTTCAAATTAAAATAGTCACTGGCAAATTGTTGATTTTATAATTTGTCCTGGATACTTCTTGTGAAGATAAGTGAGTGTATGAGTGGTGGGAAGTGTTGACTAAAATAGCAATGTCGACCCATTATAAAATATCATCTAATTTAGACGATGGTTGCACTTAACCAAGTAAACGCGTCCACTTAAATAGTGAAGATGATGTTTGTATTTGGTGGCCAAAAGAATATCATGAATCATGAAATTTGTATATGAATGATATACAACATGTGATGTGATCATGATAAGTAGATTCTACTTCCTTTTATAAGTTGTGTCATGATTACTAAAATAGGATTATGTGCACATAAGTTGAAAGTTCTTGATGCTCACTGCAAATACTGAATATAAATGTTATATTCCGTTTTTTCTTTTGGTTGTTGTGATTCAGTGAGAGGTACCATTAGCTATTAAAATCCCTATGTTAATGGATTGTTAATATACTTGTGAATTTTCTTTATAATATTTGCAGATTCATTATGCCTAACCCATTATCTAGAGTTCTAGATGATAACAAACTGTTTGGGCCAAACTTCCTTAATTGGAAGAGAAATCTTATGATAATGTGTATCTTGCTTTTTGAAGCAAAAGAAGTCTTCTGAAGGTATGCTTGTCATTGAAATGAATTTAATAGATTGTCCATTAAATTCATAGTATGTCGATTCAAGCACGTCTCATATCTGTAATATGTTGCAAGGGTTTAAAGAAACCCGAAGACTAGAGGAAGGGGGAAGTCATCCTAAAGATGGGGACGACTGCAAGTGTTGCAGCGACTGCCATATGAACTTTTCACCTAAGTCTACAACGAAATAAAATTTTATTTTTGGAAGATTGTCTATACATACCAGAATGTCGTAGAAACTTAATTTCTGTTTCAAAACTTGGAATATCTGGACATTCCCTTGTCTTTAATACTAAACTTGTTATTAAGTTTCACAATCATTTTATCGCTTCTGGTACTATGATAGATGGTCTTCATATTTTGGAAAATGTTGTAGACTCTGTGAATAATATAGAGAATGATGCCGATACCAATGTGAAAACACTCAAAAGGAAGAGGGATGTCAATCCCACTTGTGGCATCTAATACTTGGTTATCCTAATCTTGATAGGATCAACAGATTAGTAAGGGATGAGTCGTTAGACCTTGTGAAGGTTGAGTCATACCCAATTTGCGAGCCTTGCTTGCAGGGAAAGATGATCAGGAATCCTTTTAGAGGAAAAGGAACTAGAGCGACAGATTTGTTAGAGTTAGTTCATACTGATGTATGTGGTCCTTTTAACCACATAGCTAGAGGAGGGTTCTCATACTTCATCACATTCATTGATGACTATTCCATGTATGGTTATCTATACCTGATGAGACACAAGTCTAAATCCTTTGAAAAGTTCAAAGAGTTTCAGAGTGAAATTGAGATCAACTGGAAAGGAGTATTAAGATACTCCGGTCTGATAGAGGTCAATATCTTTCCGGAGATTTTCAAACTCATCTCAGAGAGAAATGCATCATATCTCAATTGACTCTCCCTGCTACGCCGCAACATAATGGTGTTGCAGAAAGAATAAACCGAACACTATTAGATATGGTTCGGTCAATGATGAGAATGTCACAATTATCTTTTTTTTTTGGGTTATGCCTTAGAGACAATTGTTTATATTCTAAACAGGATACCCACTAAGTCCGTTCCTAATACTCCATGTGAGTTATAGACTGGCAAAAAAGCAAAGTCTGAAACATTTTAGAGTATAGGGATGTCCAGCTCACGTTAAAAGGTTTGACGTGGATAAGCTAGGGTCAAGAACTAAAAAATGTTTGTTTGTGGGTTACCCCAAAAAATCAACTGGTTATTACTTTGGGTTAAATGCATGTCATGCCCCTGTGGTATGCGGTAATAGCAAATATGCCCCTGAGGTAAACAAAGTCATTTTCCTACCCCTGAGGTAAACATTCAGGAGCAAATATGTCCTTCCGTTATGTTTACCTCAGAGGTATGAAAGGGCATATTTGCTCCTGAATGTTTACATCAGGGGTATGAAAATGACTTTGTTTACCTCAGGGGCATATTTGCTATTACCGCATACCACAGGGGCATGACATGCATTTAACCCTATTACTTTTTATTACCAAAATGATCAAAAGGTAATTGTCAGTAGGAATGTGATATTCCTGGAAGATGAGTAACCTAAGTGATGGGAAAAGCAAGATTGTTCTCGATGAAGTCAACTGAACCAGAAACTGTGGCAGATAAGATTGATGATGAAAGGAATATAACTGAACTCACTGTTGAGTCTGAAGAGTTCAGAACTCAAGAGCCTCGATGTGATAAAAGAATTCATAAACCTCTAGTTATATATACTTTGATAAATGAGATTTGTCAAATGCAATCGGAGGGGTTGGATGATGATCCATATACTTACCAAGAGGCTATCAGTGACAATGATGCAGCACATTGGAAGATAGCGATGAAATCACAAATGGACTTCATGTACTCCAATGAGGTATGAACCCTTGTTGATCAACCAGAAGGCATAAAGCCTATAGGTTGTAAATGAGTATTCAAAAGAAAGCGAGGACCTACTGGAGAGGTAGAGATATTCAAAGCTAGACTGGTTGCAGAAAGTTATACTAAAAGACATTGTGACTATGAGGAAACCTTTTCACCAGTAGCTATGATAAAGTCCATTAGAATTCTGTTGTCAATCGCCACTCATTATGATTATGAGATCTGACAGATGAATGTGAAAACTGCATTTTTGAATGGGTACATCCAAGAGGAGATTTATATGGAACAACCTGAAGGTTTCCTTTCTCATGGACAAGAATCTAAAGTGTGCAAACTGAACAAGTCAATTTATGGACTAAAACAGACATCATGTTGCTGGAACATCCGTTTTAATGAGATGATCAAATCGTTTGGTTTCTCACAAAACATAGATGAATCTTGTGTTTACAAGAGGATTAGTGAGAGTTTAGTAACTGTCATACCCCGAGCTTTTAAAACATCACATGCATTTGGTTTTATATAATGATTAGTAGTACGAGAGACTTAATGACCAAAATAGATTATTTAGTACTTGAGATACAAAATTTGAAACCTTGTTTAGGACATGATTAAGTGAGATTTGGAGTTCTTGCGCAACTAGGATATTGTTCAGAGTGTTGAGGAGCTCGTATTGGATCAATAAAATTTTTTAAGCAGGTAGGACATTTTGGTCTCGAAAATCTAACCATATGATTTTTATTCTTTTAATATGTTGGGGGATCATCTATGAGGTTATGGTTCAAATTTGGACTTTTTATTTTTCAGAAGCAAGTAGGACGTTTTATGGAAGCAACTAGGTTGATTTGTGATTATCGGACGATTAGTGAAACGATTAGCAAAACTTAGTCATTAAGCAAGAGAAATTCGGCTGCCCTAGAGAGTGACACTTATAAACGCTAGGAAGCACGACAAATCAAAACTAGAAGCACGACAAATCGATGCAAGAAGCACGACACAAAAGGCTAGGACTTAGGTAGCTTGAGCTGTCAACCACCGGTGGACCTAGGGGTTAATTCACCTAAGCTATAGGCTGAATTCCGGCCATAGGTGTGCTGAGCAGCTGCTTAAGGTGATTAGGTGTCATCACACAGTGGAAGTAGCCTTTTGAGTCACCAGAGCTAGCCTAGACATGTGTCGCGTTGTGATGAATCAAGATTTCCTACACCATTCAGATCTGAAATTTTGTGAGCTTAAACTTGAGAGAAAGAGTGAAGTGAAGTTGGAAAAAGAGGAGGAAAAAGATTAGTGAAGATTCGGCTTCATAGAGGTAAATCTTAGTTTGGTTATCCTTGATTTCAATTCTTAAGTTTTCAAGATGATTTGTGAATCTCTTGTATTTCTTATACACATCTCTTGATGTTATTAGTGTTGTTCTATTCTTCCTATTGTTTTTGATGTTCTTCGGGTTCTTGACGAAAAACAAGTTTGTCTTTTTGAAAAGTACACTACAAGAAAACTTGGTTTGGGTGACAAATAAATTTGTCACCAAAGCATACTGATTCGTCACTAAAAGTTTTAAGTGACAAATCAGATTTGTCACCCCATTTGTCATTGAAAGCCCGTCAGGAAAGAGTTTGGGTGGCATATTTTCAGATTGTCACGCAAAACCCGTTCGAACGGCATATAAACCGTTCGAACGGGTATTCAAAAAACCGTTGGAACGGCATATAACCCGTTCGACCCAATGTGAAAAAACGGTTGGAACGGCATATAACCCGTTCAAACGGGTGTTAAAAAACCATTGGAACCACATATAACCCGTTGGAACGGGTATTCTTTGTTTCAGACATTTTGTGACGAAATTTGAATTTTGTCACTAAAGGTTAGTTTTTATGATTGAAATTTATTTTGTCACTAAAGACTACTCTTTGTGACACATTTTATTTGTCATTCCTAAATGGTGACTTTTTTCCACACTTTTGCTACTCCCAGATTTTCTGAAGAATTATTTTTATCCATTTGAAATTACTTTTTTGAAATTCATAGGTATTTTTAATTTTATTTTAAGTAATGTACTCCAAATTCAACAAGAAACTAAGTAAAGATTCCAAGATTAACAAAAGGAAATGAAATATATTGAATAGACATTATTCAAAATACAAGGAAACAAAGCCCTATTGTTCAATTAAAACTTAAAAGTAACTTGTTCCTGATCTAAATACCTTCAATGGGTGAAATTAGGTCATTTCCTATATTGCTCCATATTCTGTGTCATATGCTCCATTATTGCTCAATCACATATTTAGATCCTGAAATTCAATTGTAAAACATAAAAATGTTACAAACAACAGGGTTAGAGAAACAGCAGGCTCAAATCATACACGAATATTTACCATATCCTCAAGTATGTGATAACAATAAAAAAGAAATTTGAGATAGGCCAAAGGCGAGTAAAGTTATAAGGCTAGAATAAATAAGGAAAAGGAAAATAAGACACTGAGAAGAAGGGAATGCCAACTGGGCAGACACAAATTCAGTCAAAGAAGTTCACGACCACTCAAGGGAAGACATGGTCTTCAAAGAATGTATATCTGGGTTTTCTGATCACAACAAATCTATGGACGAAATCCAGGTCCATTAACAACTCATTTTGATTATGGAGAAAATGGAACCAGCTATCATCTATTCATCGTTGTCCAAACCAGAATTTCTATTGATACCCGTCAATGCATCTTAAACAACAAGCAATTCAAAACAGAAAGAAAAGAGAAGCTGAAATGAAATGAGAGGTCATTGGGCAGCTACCATGTCCAACTTAAGAACAAGTGGTAGCAAATTCTAATCACCAAGATTCATTAGCAGTTAGGTCACTAGGCAGCCATGGGTGATAACTGATAACAGAACAAAGTTGCACAAAAGCAATTTAAGACAGAATGAAAATATCAACCCTAAAGAAGCCAAGAAAGTAGTGTCCTACACTTCTAGAACAATAGTAATTCTAGTCAGCTGTTCCGAATGGAAGAGATTAATCACAAAAGTATCACAGACTTCAGATGTTTAAAACAATCAACCTTCCAGTAAATGAAGTTGTACGTTATTAGATCATAGACTACAGTACCACTTTTGCTAACCCGGATATGTTCCTATTAACTGATCTGACCATTTACAAAGTCATACACAGCATAATTGAAAAATTGCTCTGGCTTAACCAGTTCATAGTTACTCTTGGCTTCAAAATCTAAGTTCACTTTAATTGATCCCCCCCCATCTCCTCTGGTGATCTCTCTGTAACATAGTGTGCTTTTCTTTCAAGAATGAGGATATAGCAAACTGATACTATGCTGACATAACCAAGACATTACATTGAACAGTGTCGCATAAAAAATAAGAAGCAGGTATTATAGAAAACTTTTTTATTTATTTAAAGACAACGAACATTTATTGTGATTTCCTCCATCAAAGGATACATTGGATTTACCTTCATTTCAGTATGTGTCAAATAAGGTTGTCCGTCTGGATCTTGTGATAGGTGAACTCTCCCTCCTCTAAGGTTGTCCGTCAGTATTTGAAGTTGACAGCCATCCTAGCAATAGCGCATAAACTTTCCTATAACATCTGAAAACAAAAGAAGACTCATTTAAGTGTGAATGCATCAAGCAGCAACCAAATGGATAATATTTTTTGATTGTGTACATAAATGTAGGTGGAAGACATTCCTGCAAGCAAATAAAAACTTTACAAGACACAATTCCTTCAAAGTACACGTCTCTAAAAACAAGTGAATAGCTCCTATCATAAGTCTGAAGCTTTCCACTAGGCACTCATACATAAGTGGCCCTTAAAGATTTTCTTGCCTAAAGAGTAACGCTTAAATTGTTGCTCTAAAGAAACTTTAACGAACATTAAAATGCTAAGGGTGGAGTGTCACTCTGCCATTAGATTGTGCCAGAACCCTCTTAACCTTCAGGGAAATGGAAGCCAAAAAAAACTCCAAATTCAGTCTGATATCCACAAAAAGCACAAGTAATTTTGAAACAAATATCTAAATTTGAGCGGAGCCCTAAAGCCGAAGAAAATTGAAGTACAAACATACAGATAACCTCACTACGTGGTTAAACTACAACATGCTAAAGAATAAATTTACAGCAAAAACTAATAAAGATAAAAGAAGATAAACACTAACCAGAGAGGATTTTGGCTCGAACCCTTCAATAACCAACTTCTGCTTCTTAGTGCACGAAAATCCTCTTTAAACCAACACGCACAAATCCACTAAGATGCATAAGAGAATTTTCGTGGAGAAGAAGCTTATCTGCAAAAATCGATGAAACCTATTTGAAATCAAAAGAAATCATCAAATAAAAAGTCACCAGAATAAATTACCCAACAATATTAAAACCTAGAAATTGCGAGCCAAAACCTCAAATTCGAAGAAATAGTGAAGGAAAGAGAAATACCATACTCACTCTAGAAGAGAAACCATGGGAATCAGTTTAAAAGACAAGCCACGGGATTTCGATACCAGTAAATAAAAAAAAGCTTGCCTTATAAACAGGGAAATCGCGAAAAGAACAAGAGAATGAAAAGAAGAAACTTTAAAAGATCGAAGTCAAAGAAACAATAAAGAAGACTGTGTTTCAAGGGGAGTCAGGAAAGTGTATATGACGAGAGTTGAGAGAGAGAAGAGGGCTGAGAGAGTAGAGGGAGAAGCAGGATGAGAGCGCAGAGAGAGAGAACAAAGGGGATACATTGAGAAGGGGGAGGGGGATTGAAGGGTTTATTAATTAGCCTGAGCGTCCAAACGGTTAAACCTCTTTCGGTGACAGCTTACTTTGTCACGTTTTGGCGATGATACGTGCATTCATCACCAAATTTCGTGCGACGGACGGCTTTGTTAGAATTTTTGACAAACTGAATTATCACCGATGTGTCATTTTATAATATGTCACCTAAAAATTCGTTCGCACGATTTTTAATAAGCGTCCAAACTAATATAGTACTGTGCGAAACTTTTTAGTAAGAAAATTAACTTCAAAGGCTGCTCTTTAATGTCAGATCTTTTTTGACACCTAATAATTTGTCAGCTAAACTCAAATTTCTTGTAGTGGTACAATTGTCAAAGTTCGATTCATTTTCAAAGTGTTTTTTTACTTTGATCCCTTTCTCTTCAAAGTTTCTTTTAAAAGTTGTTGTTTTAAAGATTAAACATATTTTTTTCCTTCTGATCTAAATACTTTTCATGTCAAAATTAGTATTTTCAACGTGGTGATTAAGCTGGTTTTTTATCGAGAAATCAAAGTGTTATTTTTAACTTCAAACATTTTCCTTTGAGAAATTTTTTATAATGTTATGATGATGGAAATGAGTTAAGGCGTTGCACATCATAAATGAGATGTATGAGTGTTGATATGAGACATGCACATTTGACTTGTACGTTGGAAAAAAATATTGATGTTCAAGTGTGGTTAAGGTGTTGCATATCATAAATGAGATGTATGGGCGTTGATATGAGACATGCATACTTAACACATATTGTGAAGACGTGACAGTACTGTGCATAAGAGAATACGTTCACTTGTGACATTTCTGGTCTCTCCGTCGTACGCGGAAAGATCCTTTGTTATGATAACTCGCTCTGGGAGCTTGAGGCTGTATTGTGCTCTGGGAGTACTGCTGCAAAGATACGGATGATTACTTGTAACTTGTCACTCTGGAGAGAGTTGATGTGAACCCCGTTATCCCGTAACGAGACCCAACAACTATAGGGAACCCAAGATCGTTTCTAGGACCGATTCGAATGGAACCTCGACCCGTTGCTTAAGAAAGCAAGAACCTCGGTATGATGAGGACGCCACAAACGGTGATGGAAATCCGTTTGATAAGTCAGGATGAACGCCACGGGAAATCCCGATAAGTTTGAGAAGTTCTTCAAAGAACCAAAGAGACAATACTCTCACAATTTCGTGTATATTCACTGAATGCCGAAATACAAAGCTTAGGCCTCTATATATAGGCCGACCAAGACACGAAATAAACCCTAAAAGAAACACACATAATTAAGGAAATAAAGTGGCGGCTAACCCTAGCAAATAAGGCAACTTATTGACGCCTAAAACAAACTCTATTCCTAAGGAAAGAAAACTTGGCGCCTAAACCAAAAAGGAAACAAAATTAGGGCACGAAACCAGCTACACCATCCGAACTAATATGGGAAGAAAAGGTTCCTAACATAGCCATTTACGTCCAAGCCATAAAAGGAATAAAGGTGGCGTGTAAATCAATCTTGATCAGCTTCTAGAACGTGTATCACATTGACTCCTTTGTGGGCCACGTGGGTCTTGTTCAATGGGCCTCCATGAATTTGCTTGAGCTCATGCCGCTTGAATCGGCCCATTGAGTAGCTCCTTAAACTTCTTGGCTCGTGCCCTTGTAACCGGCCCAATGGGAACTGGAATTGGATCCTCCAACGATGTACCTTGATTTCCATCATTCCCCTCCTCTTGAAAAGGATTTGCCCTCAAATCTTCACCTACATCAAACGGACTCAAATCAGTAACATTGAAAGTGGCACTGACGTTATACTCACCAGGTAAATCTAGCTTGTAGGCATTGTCGTTGATGCGCTCTAGGATTTGAAAACTCCGGGTTCAAAAAGCATCTTGTGACGTCCCTTGTTGGCATGTTTTGCATATTGCTCCGTTCGTCGCTCAATGTTAAGTCTTGCCTTCTCATGGATCTGCTTGACAAAATCAGCTTTCTTTTTGCCATCTAAATTAACATGCTCAGTCACAGGCAAAGGAGACAAATCCAATGGGGTTAAAGGATTAAAACCGTACACAATTTCAAATGGTGAAAATTGAGTAGCAGAATGAACGGCTTTATTATAAGCAAACTCAACATGTGGTAAACATTCTTCCCATGTTTTGATATTCTTTCTAGTGATCGCCCTCAACAAAGTAGACAAAGTCCTATTGACAACTTCAGTTTGACCATCAGTTTGTGGGTGGCTCGTAGAACCGGAACAGCACAGGGGCTCATGCTTTCCTTCACGCGCCTTTTATCCAACAACTCACTGACTTGCCGTTGAAGCTCATTTGTCTCCTCGGGATTGCTCCTATAAGCTGGTCGGTTTGGAATGGCAGCACCGGAGACAAAATCAATTTGATGTTCAATCCCTCGAATCGGAGGTAATCCATGTGGTGTTTCCTCGGGGAAGACATCATCATATTCCTGCAAAACAGAAACAATAGAACTAGGCAAAGCATGGTCAAGAGCGTTAGTGTTTAAAAAGGTCTCTTTGTACAAAAGTACAATCATCGGCTGATTTGAAAGCATCGCTCGCTTGATCTCACTCACTTTTGCATAGAAATTCTTTTTTCTCTCTGATTTTCTCTCAATGGCCGAACCTTCTCTCTCTTTTTTGTCGGCCTCTCTCGAATTTTCACTCACTCTCTTTCTTTTGCTCGCTCTCTTTCTTTTGCTCGCTCTCTTTCTTTTGATCACTCTCTTGCTGCAATCTCACTTGATCTTCATATACTTGCTGCGGTGTCAAGGGTACAAGGGTGATTGGCCGCTGATTAAGTACAAAAGAGTACTTATTCGTAAAGCCATCACGCTTCACATGCCGATCGAACTGCCACGGACGCCCTAGCAACAAGTGTCCCGCTTGCATCGGTACTACATCACACAACACTTCATCTTCGTACTTACCGATTCGAAAAGCAACTAACACTTGTTTGTTCATCCTTATCTCTCCACTATCATTCAGCCATTGCAACTTGTAGGGCCAAGGATGTTTCAATACGGATCATCGCTGGCAACGCTCTTTCCACTATCACGAGACATGATTACTGCAAAAACAATGTTAGAACGAAAGAAATAACAAGGACCTCGCAAATCGCTCCCTGGCGTGTTTACACTCAGGAATATGGATCACTCGTCACTCGTGTTTCTCTCAAATGTATGGCTTTTACCCTTTGATATTCTCACCACTCTTGCCTTTTTCCACTTCGGTAATTCTCTTGCGGTTCTTTTGAAACTAAACAAACAACTCAAAGATGTCCAGCAACGATTCACCAAGAACTCATCAAGGAATTTCAGATAAAGCAATAAGATCAAGAAGTTCAAGAGATCAAGAATAAAAGGGACACGATTAGTTGGAATCTCGGAAACTAAAACAGTAGAGATTTGTCACTAGAGAGAAAAAAAAAATACTTGCTTGGGGTAAAGAGATTTTCGGACTAATAGGAACCCCAATATATGGAAACAATCGAATTTTTTTTTGAAGCAATTTTTTTTTCGAACTCCTTTCTTGCTTCTTCTTTCGAGTCTCTTTCTCTTTTTCTTTTGATGGTCAGCAACTATCTTTTGAGAAGATTATCACCACCAGATCTTGAAATCTCTTGATATGTAGACAAAAACACACTTTTAGTCATGAACAAGAATAACCAAACTTGGAAGGGAAGGGTAAAGAAAATTCGGCTAAAAAGAGAAGGGTGATGTGAACCGAATTTTGAAGATAGGCAAAGGATGTGAACGGTAAAGAAGAAACAAAGGGGATAAGCAAACCTGAACTAGAACCAAAGCTCTGATACCAAATGATGTGAACCCTGTTATCCCGTAATGAGATCCAACAACTATAGGGAACCCAAGATCGTTTCTAGGACCGATTCGAATGGAACCTCGACCCGTTGCTTAAGAAAGCAAGAACCTCGATATGATGAGGACGCCACAAACGGTGATGGAAATCCGTTTGATAAGTCAGGATGAACGCCACGGGAAATCCCGATAAGTTCGAGAAGTTCTTCAAAGAACCAAAGAGAAATACTCTCACAATTTCGTGTATATTGACTGAATGCCGAAATACAAAGCTTAGGCCTCTATATATAGGCCGACCAAGACACAAAATAAACCCTAAAAGAAACACACATAATTAAGGAAATAAAGTGGCGGCTAACCCTAGCAAATAAGGCAACTTATTGACGCATAAAACAAACTCTATTCCTAAGGAAAGAAAACTTGGCGCCTAAACCAAAAAGGAAACAAAATTAGGGCACGAAACCAGCTACACCATCCGAACTAATATGGGAAGAAAAGGTTCCTAACATAGCCATTCACATCCAAGCCATAAAAGTAATAAAGGCGGCGTGTAAATCAATCTTGATCAGCTTCTAGAACGTGTATCACATTGACACTCCTTTGTGGGCCACGTGGGTCTTGTTCAATGGGCCTCCATGAATTTGCTTGAGCCCATGCCGCTTGAATCAGCCCATTGAGTAGCTCCTTAAACTTCTTGGCTCATGCCCCCATAACCGGCTCAATCGTAACCGGCCCAATGTACCTTGATTTCCATCAAGAGTAGTGGTGATTTGTGATTGAGAATGAAAAAAGGAAAAGATCATTTTTTAGAAAATTGAGTCTTTTCATTTAATTTTTCTTATTCTGAAGAGGTTTTATTGTTCAAACGGATTTTCTTCAATATCTTGTTCTTGTTTCTACTATTCTATTGTACTAATCGCTTGTTTTATTGAGTCATTTGGACTCACCGTTGTTTGTTAAATATTCTTTTAGCAGATGTCTGAGGTTTATCTAGGTGAGTTTACCAAGGCAATTAACATGGCTTTATTACTTTGGAGCTGACATTTCGAGTATATGTCACACGTGACCTAGATGTACTGATAGAGGGAAGGGGTCATAAGTGGATCACACCAAACTTTGATAATTATATCAACATCTTGGACTTGGATGATACTGATGATGAAGATTAGAGATCTTTTGCTTATGTTTCTCTTAGTTTTTTTCCACTTTAGTGTTGATGGAAATCACGGTACATCGTTGGAGGATCCAATTCCAGTTCCTATTGGGCCAGTTACGAGGGCACGAGCCAAAAAGTTTAAGGAGCTACTCAGTGGGCTAATTCAAGCGGCATGGGCTCAAGCAAATTCATGGAGGCCCATTGAACAAGACTCACGTGGCCCACAAAGGAGTGTTAATTTTATTCACGTTCTAGAAGGCTGAGCATCAAGTTGGAAATAAATATTTTTGGGGAGTTTCTAGAAGGGTCTCTATGATAGGCGCCCAAATCTTTCCTTTTATATTCCCTCCTTTTATTTTGGGCGTCCAGCAGCTATTTCCTTAAGTAGAACTCTATTTTAGGCGTCCAAATTTTAGTTAGGCAAGCTAGGGATTATTTCCTTAATTGCTCTCTTTGTTTTAGGTAAGCAAGGATTTCTTTCCTTGCTCAAATTTGCTTTACTCGACCAGCCCTTGTTTCCTAGGATAGAATTTGTTTCCATGTTATTTCTAGCTTATGAATAGGAACCTCTTGCATTGTAATTCGGACAACTTTGATCAATATATTTTGTGAGGTTTAATTCTCTTTGGTTCTTTGAAGAACTTCTCGAACTTATCGGGATTTTCCCGTGGCGTTCAACTCGACTTATCAAACGGATTTTCATCCCCGTTTGTGGCGTCTTCACCATACCGAGGTTCTTGCTTTCCTAAGCAACGGGTCGAGGTTTCCTTCGAATCCATTCTAGAAACGATCTTGGGTTCCCTATAGTTGTTGGGTCTCGTTACGGGATAACGGGGTTCACATCATTTGGTATCAAAGCTTTGGTTCTAGTTCGGGTTTGCTTATCCTTTATTTGTTTTCATCCTTTGTTTCTTCTTTTCATATCCTTTGCCTACCTTCTCTAATTTTGTTTCTTTGTTTCTGTCCTACAGTCGGCTCATATCAACTACTTAGCCGAAACTTCTTGACTTCTCTACTCAAGCTTTGCTAGACCTGGTTCTTGTTATCTCTTGTTCGAAAGTTTCATATCTTAGTGTATTGAGATCTTGTGCTATTGTTATCAAAGGAGAAGAGAAAGAGAGTCGCAAAGAAGAAGAAAGAAAGGGGTCCATAAAAAAAAATGCTTAAAAAAAGAGTATAAAAGTGCTTCAAAAAAAATTTCGATTGTTTCCATATATTGGGGTCCCTATTAGTCCGAAATCTCTTTACCCCAAACAAGTATTTTTTTTACTCCTGTGACGAATCACTACCTATTCTAGTTTCCACCTTTCTAATCCATCGTGTTCTTTGTATTCTTATTCCCTTGATATTATTTATCTTGCTTTCTCTGAAATTCCTTGATGAGTTCTTGCTGAATCATTGCTGGAATTCATTGATTGTTTGTTTAGTTCCAAAAGAACCGCAAGAGGGTTACCGAGTGGAAAAAGGCAAGAGTGGTGAGATTATTATAGGGTAAAAGCCGTATATTGTGAGTGAAATACGAGTGAATAGAGACCCTATCCTTGAGTGATACACGTAAGGGAGAGATTTGTGAGGTTCTTTTCTTGTTTTATTTCTAACACTATATTTTTGCAGTAATCATGTCTCGTGATAGTGGAAAGAGCGTGGCCGACGATGATACGAGCTTTCCTAATCATAAGTTGCTTATGGAGGCATTAGCGAGTCAGCTGGACAGAACGCTGAATGAGAAATGGGAATCCTTCCAGGAGACGATAGAAGAGCAAATACGCGAACGGGTAGCTCAGCTGGAGACGAAGCAACCCCAAAACGGCCCCAATTTCCGTAGACGGGGGAGAGAGCACCACGGAGGGAGGAAAGGGACTACGAAGAAGAGCCTTACAGATCTGACTTTGAAGAGGAAGCAGATCGTGATTCTCATGTTGGCTATAGGAGATATGGGGGGCGAAGAGACGCTAGGAACCGAGAAGATAACAACGTCAGTGGTATTAAGATGAAGATTCCGTCTTTTCAAGGGAGATCTGATCCGGAAGCCTATCTTGAGTGGGAGAAGAAGA
Source organism: Myrica gale (assembly GCA_963930655.1). Classification (NCBI taxonomy): domain Eukaryota; kingdom Viridiplantae; phylum Streptophyta; class Magnoliopsida; order Fagales; family Myricaceae; genus Myrica; species Myrica gale. The sequence goes on from OZ005614.1 coordinate 14,890,738, forward strand.
TGAAGTTCGTGTTTGATTGCCATAATTACTCCGAAACCAAGAAGGTAAAATTAGCAGTCATTGAGTTTTCTGAGTATGCTATAACTTGGTGGGATCAACTTGTGATAAATAGGAGGCGGAATGGAGAACGTCCAATAGAGACATGGGAGACTATGAAGGGGGTCATGAGAAAACGATTCGTTCCAAGCTACTACTACCGGGAGCTGTACAAAAAGTTACAAAGCCATAAGCAAGGAAGACGAAGTGTAGAAGACTATTACAAGGAGATGGAGATGGCCATGATCCGTGCAAATATCGAGGAGGATCGGGAGGCTACCATGGCTCGTTTCCTACATGGCTTGAATCGGGAGATCCATGATAGGGTGGAGATGCAACATTATGTGGAGATAGAAGACATGGTGCATATGGCTATCAAAGTGGAGCAACAACTCAAGAGAGGGAGTGGGGGACGTGCAAGCCATAATTCGAATTCTAATTTTTCCAAGCCAAGCTACACCAAGCCCATAGACAAGTCACAAGTGTCCAAACCCGAGCCCAAACCCCCTACCATCAGCCACACTTCTCAAGCTAAAACTGAAGCTTCTACTTCTAGAAATTGTGATATCAAGTGTTTTCGATGTCAAGGCAGGGGACACATAGCAAGCCAATGTAAAAACAAGTTGATAAGTCGAGTTGAACGCCACGGGAAATCCCGATAAGTTCGAGAAGTTCTTCAAAGAACCAAAGAGAATCACAAGACCTCTCAAATAATATTAATCTCAAAGTTGTGTCTTCTACATGCCCAAAGGCCCTTTAAATATACTTGGAACATCCCTCCAAGAGTAGGATTCTAATTAAAAAAGGAAACTAATTCAAATTTGAAAGAAATTAAATTCTCCTAAAAATACGGCTAAAGAAAAGGGATAAACGAACATTTGAAAAGTGATTCAAATGCAAATTCAAACATTCCTAAAAGTTAGGAAAAGGGATAAGCTAGCATTTGATTTGAATTCAAATTCAAATCAAATATTCCTAAAAATTAGGAAATGATCAAAAGACCATGAAAGGAAAGGATTTGGCCCTTAGAATAGCCATGCAATCCGATTCTTCTAGAATAGACCCAAAAATAACTCTTGACCGGATCCTTCTAGAATGTGGATCATCTTTAATGGGCCTCCATGACTTTGCTTGATCTCATATCTCTTGAATGAGTTCGTCGATTCCATCCTTGAACTTCTTGTCTCGTTCTCTCGTAACCGGCTCTACGGGAACTTGAAGTAGCTCATTTCAAACCTTGCTCGGATTCTCATCAGCAAGTATATGAAGATCAAGTGAGGTTGCAGCAAGAGAGTGATCAAAAGAAAGAGAGTGAAAATTAGAGAGTGAGTGAAAATTCGAGAGCGGCTACAAAAAAGAGAGAGAAGGTTCGGCCATTGAGAGAAAATCAGAGAGAAAAAAGAATTTCTATGCAAAAGTGAGTGAGGTCAAGCGAGCGATTCTTACAAATCAGCCGATGATTGTACTTTTGTACAAAGAGGCCTTTTTAAACACTAACGCTTTTGACCATGCCTTGCCAAGTTCTATTGTTTCTCTTTTGCAGGAATATGATGATGTCTCCCCCGAGGAAACACCACATGGATTACCTCCGATTCGAGGGATCGAACATCAAATTGATTTTGTCCCCGGTGCTGCCATTCCAAACCGACCAGCTTATAGGAGCAATCCCGAGGAGACGAAGGAGCTTCAATGGCAAGTTAGTGAGTTGTTGGATAAAGGGCACGTGAGGGAAAGCAATGAGGCCATGTGTTGTTCCGGTTCTACTTGTACCTAAGAAGGATGAGACGTGGAGAATGTGTGTTGATTGCCGAGCTATCAACAATATAACGGTAAAGTATCGTCATCCTATTCGACGCTTAGATGATATGTTAGATGAGCTGCATGGTTCTTGCATATTTTCCAAAATTGATTTAAAGAGTGGTTATCATCAAATTAGGATCAAAGAAGGAGATGAATGGAAAACCGCTTTTAAAACAAAATATGGTTTGTATGAATGGTTAGTTATGCCTTTTGGTTTGACTAATGCTCCGAGCACCTTTATGAGACTTATGAACCATGTTTTGCGTGCTTTTATAGGTAGATTTGTTGTTGTCTATTTTGATGATATCCTCATTTATAGCAAAAACATGGACGATCATGTAGTGCATCTGAAATCTGTGTTAGATGTGCAAAGTAAAGAGAAGTTGTTTGCTAATTTGAAAAAGTGCACATTTTACACCGACAAGCTTTTATTTTTGGGCTTTGTTGTTAGTTCACAAGGTATACAGGTTGATGAAGAGAAAATCCGTGCAATCCAAGATTGGCCGAGTCCCACGAGTGTAGGTAATGTCCGTAGTTTTCACGGACTTGCTAGTTTTTACCGGCGGTTCGTGAAGGACTTTAGTAGCACAGCTGCACCACTTACCGAAGTGATCAAGAAGAACGTTGGATTTCGATGGGGAGAAGAGCAAGAGAAGGCGTTTCAATTACTCAAGGAGAAGTTGACTAACGCACCTTTGTTGTCTTTACCTAACTTTTCTAAAACATTTGAAATTGAATGTGATGCTTCAGGTATTGGTATAGGCGTCGTTCTTATGCAAGAAGGACGACCAATAGCCTACTTCAGCGAGAAACTCAGCGGGGCCGCCTTAAACTACCCAACATATGACAAGGAGTTGTAGGCGTTGGTTCGAGCTTTAGAGACGTGGCAGCACTATCTATGGCCTAAGGAGTTTGCGATTCATACCAATCATGAATCCTTGAAACATTTGAAGGGCCAACACAAGCGAAACAAAAGGCGTGCGCGTTGGGTGGAGTTCATTGAGATGTTTCCATACGTCATTCGGTATAAGCAAGGTAAGGAGAATGTGGTAGCCGATGCCCTTTCTCGCAGGTATGCTCTACTTTCCACACTAGATGCCAAGTTATTAGGTTTTGAGCATAATAAGAGTTTATAACCTGATGACCATGACTTTGGTGATGAATATCGTGCTTGTGAGAAAATTGCATGTGGTAAGTTCTTTAGGCTTGAAGGATTCTTATTTCGGGAGAATAAACTATGTGTTCCTAATTGTTCATTGAGGGAATTATTAGTGCAAGAATCTCATGGAGGAGGATTAATGGGACATTTTGGAGTTGCCAAGACTTTAGCTGTTTTACAGGAACACTTCTATTGGCCGCACATGAAACGAGATGTAGAAAGAATTTGTGGAAGATGTGTCACGTGTAGGCAAGCTAAGTCCAAAGTGAAGCCCCACGGTTTGTATACTCCTTTACCTATTCCTAGTGAGCCTTGGATTGATATTTCAATGGATTTCGTGTTAGGATTGCCTAGAACTAAACGAGGAAGACATTCAATTTTTGTGGTTGTGGATAGATTCTCTAAAATGGTACATTTTATTCCATGTCACAAAACGGATGATGCCTCACATATTGCTGATTTGTTCTTTAGAGAGATTGTAAGATTACATGGCATGCCTAGGACGATTGTTTCAGTTAGAGACGCTAAATTCTTGAGCTATTTTTGGAAGACTTTGTGGTGTAGCTAGGTACTAAGTTATTATTTTCCACTACGTGTCACCCACAAACTGATGGTCAAACTGAAGTTGTCAATAGGACTTTGTCTACTTTGTTGAGGGCGATCATTAGAAAGAATATCAAAACATGGGAAGAGTGTTTACCACATGTTGAGTTTGCTTATAATAGAGCCGTTCATTCTGCTACTCAATTTTCACCATTTGAAATTGTGTACGGTTTTAATCCTTTAACCCCATTGGATTTGTCTCCTTTGCCTGTGACTGAACATGTTAATTTAGACGGCAAAAAGAAAGCTGATTTTGTCAAGCAGATCCATGAGAAGGCAAGACTCAACATTGAGCGACGAACGGAGCAATATGTAAAACATGCCAACAAGGGACGTCACAAGATGCTTTTTGAACCCGGAGATTGGGTTTGGTTACATATGCGAAAGGAACGATTGATGTGAACCCCGTTATCCCGTAACGAGATCCGACAACTATAGGGAACTCAAGATCGTTTCTAGCATGGATTCGAATGGAACCTCGACCCGTTGCTTAGGAAAGCAAGAACCTTGGTATGGTGAAGACGCCACAAACGGGATGGAAATCCGTTTGATAAGTCGAGTTGAACGCCACGGGAAAATCCCGATAAGTTCGAGAAGTTCTTCAAAGAACCAAAGAGAATTAAACCTCACAAAATATATTGATCAAAGTTGTTCGAATTACAATGCAAGAGGTTCCTATTTATAAGCTAGAAATAACATGGAAACAAATCTAACCTAGGAAACAAGGGCTGGTCGAGTAAGGCATTTTTGAACAAGGAAAGAAATTCTTGCTTACCTAAAACAAAGAGAGCAACTAAGGAAACAATCCCTTGCTTGCCTAACTAACCTTTGGACGCCTAAAATAGAATTCAACTTAAGGAAATATGATAAGTACTCGACCAAAATAATAAACTAACCTAAGAAAGACATCTTGGCCGAACTAAACCCCCACATGGCCGAACTAAACCCTAATTTCCTTAAATAAAACACTCTTCAAATGGAAATAGGGTGATGGCCGACCATCATGTCAAAAGACCATGAATGGAAATGATTTGTAGCTTAAAATAGCCATGCAATATGAATCTTCTAGAATAGAGCCATATTTGTCTCTTGGCCGGATCCTTCTAGAATGTGCATCATCTTGAATGGGTCGTGCATCATCTTGAATGGGCCTCCACGAATGGGCTTGGGCCCATATCTCTTTGCTGAGTTCAATGAGTGCGTCTTTGAACTCCTTGTCTCGGGCTCTCGTATCCGGCTGTACGGGATGAACTACTTCATTCAAAGTCTTGCCTGGATTCTCATCAACGATTCCCAGCCAAAAGAAGTTCAAAATTGCTTCCAAGAGGAGATGGACCTTTTCAAGTCCTAGAGCGCATCAACGACAACGCCTACAAGCTAGACTTACCTGGTGAGTATAACGTCAGTGCCACTTTCAATGTTACTGATTTGAGTCCGTTTGATGTAGGTGAAGATTTGAGGGCAAATCCTTTTCAAGAGGAGGGGAATGATGGAAATCACGGTACATCGTTGGAGGATCCAATTCCAGTTCCCATTGGGCCGGTTACGAGGGCACGAGCCAAGAAGTTTAAGGAGCTACTCAGTGGGCTGATTCAAGCGGCATGGGCTCAAGCAAATTCATGGAGACCCATTGAACAAGACTCACGTGGCCCACAAAGGAGTGTTAATTTTATTCACGTTCTAGAAGGTTGAGCATCAAGTTGGAAAATAAGATTTTTGGGGAGTTTCTAGAAGGGTCTCTATGATAGGCTCCCAAATCTTTCCTTTTATATTCCCTCCTTTTATTTTGGGCGTCCAGCAGCTATTTCTTTAAGTAGAACTCTATTTTAGGCGTCCAAATTTTAGTTAGGCAAGCTAGGGATTATTTCTTTGATTGCTCTCTTTGTTTTAGGTAAGCAAGAATTTCTTTCCTTGCTCAAATTTGCTTTACTCGACCAGCCCTTGTTTCCTAGGATAGAATTTGCATTGTAATTCGGAAAACTTTGATCAATATATTTTGTGAGGTTTAATTCTCTTTGGTTCTTTGAAGAACTTCTCGAACTTATCGAGATTTTCCCGTGGCGTTCAACTCGACTTATCAAACGGATTTCCATCCCCGTTTCTGGCGTCTTCACCATACCGAGGTTCTTGCTTTCCTAAGCAACGGGTCGAGGTTTCCTTCGAATCCATTCTAGAAACGATCTTGGGTTCCCTATAGTTGTTGGGTCTCGTTACGGGATAACGGGGTTCACATCATCACATCTCAGCCTTCTATTGTAATCTTTATCTTCTTGCTACCCTTTGTACTTCTCACTTGTATATTCGGCTTTAAGAGTCATTTCGTGAGTTTCAATTTTTATCCCTTCAAGTTAAACTTTGTGAGTGTTGGGTAAACTCTGGGTCCTACTCTTGTGAGTAGAAGAAATCCCTAGGTTTTGGGATTTGTGAAGAGAGATGAAGCGTGAGTTCGAAAAACGCTTTGTGAAGGTTCCTTAGCACCCGAGAAGGTAAGGTATACTTGCTTTTTGAAAGATCGTGGAGAAAGCCCAAGGAAGTCAATAGCTTTGGGGGTGGATGTAGGCAAGTGTTTGGACGAACCACCTAAAAATTAGGGTGTCTTCTCTCCAACTATTATCTCTTTAGTATTATTCTCATACTCTTGTTCATTGCTCTTGTGGTTTATTGTGTTTTTGTTTGATTCTAACTTGAAAAAGTTTTAATTTTATTAAAACCCAAATCACCCCCCTCTTAGGTTGCTACATAAACACCGAAGATGACGAGGAGATTGCATTGTTCACCAAGAGATTCAAGAAGTTCTTTAGAAAGAAACATGGAGATAAAAGATTTCAAAGGAGACAAGGATTAAAGGAGATACTAGCAAAAAGAACGACATTATTTGCTTTGGATGAAAGAAGCCAGGACATACAAAGACGGACTGCCCCAACCTTGAATCTCATAAGAAATTTAAAAATTCCAAAGATAAGAAGAAAGTTTTCTTGGTTGCATGGGGAGAGTCCGATGATAGCGATAGTGATAGCGATGAAGAAGTTCCAAATCTCTACTTCATGGCAAAAGAAAATGAAGATGAGGTACAAGACTCTTCAAGTCATTCTTTCTCCTTTGGTGATTTACAAGATGTTTTTAATGAACAATATCTTGAATTGAAAAGTTTATTTTCAAAGTATTATTGTCTTAAAAAGAACCATGAAATACTTATAAAAGAAAATGATACCTTGATATGTGAAGTTCTTTCTCTTGGAGAGAATCTCGCAAGAGTCGCAAATGAAAATTGAAAGGTCTTGCAAGATGAGTCGAAAGATTTGAAATTTGAAAACAATTATTTAAAAAGGAAAATTGGCTCTCTTTCATTCAAGAGCTTGTAAGATTTACTCAAGGAAAAAGAGACCTTGGTATTTTACTTGGTTCCTAAAGATGTTGTTTCAACAAAAGTGACATTGGATATGATTCTTTCATTGATTAAAAATCTTACTCATATGTGATCACAAAATCATCTCCAACATTTGCATTATGCAATTTTTGTGGAAAGAATGGACACATCTCACACACTGTCCAACTAGAAAGAAATTCACTCATGGTATCAAATTTGTGCGAATTCAAAAAGACAAGGTGAATGAATTTACTTCTAACACCAAAGGACCCAAAAAGATTTGGGTACGTGTGGATGCTCCAAGGTGACAGTGGATGCTCCAACCACATGACCGGAAACAAAAGTTGGTTCAACTCTCTTTGTCTAAAATGAAAGGATTTAGTCACTTTTGGCTACAATAGCAAAGGAAAAATACTCGGTGTTGGTAGTATTGGTATGGATCTTAATCCCACAGTTGAAAATGTACTCCTTGTTGATGGTTTAAAGCATAATCTCTTGAGTGTTAGTCAATTATGTGACAAGGGAAACTGAGTCATTTTTGAATAATCAATTTGTCTTGTTGAAAAAATTGAAAGCAAGAAAGTCTTGTTTGTTGAGCATAGATTTGAAAATTTGTACACTGTTCATTTAGAGAGCATCTCCTCAGAAAACAAAAAATTGTCTTTAAGCTCTAAATGATAAGGATAGTTAGTTGTGACATAAAAGGCTTGCTCATGCAAGCATGAACTTGATTTCAAAACTAGCAAAAAAGAATCTGGTTTCGGGTTTGCCAAATCTTATCTTTGAAAAGGACAAAATCTGTGCGGCTTGTCAGAAAGGCAAACAAATCAAAACCTCTTTTAAGCCCAAAAATGTAGTGTTCACTTCTAGACCACTTCAACTTCTACACATGGATCTATTTGGTTCAACCCAAACATTAAGTTTGGGTGGCAAACGTTATGGCTTTGTTGTAGTTGATGACTTCAGTAGATTCACATGGGTCATATTACTAGCTCATAAAGATGAGGTCTTTCATACTTTTGAAAAACTTGGCAAGTGAATTCAAAATGAAAAGGGTTTTGTTATTTCTAGCATAAGGAGTGATCATGAAAAAGAATTTGAAAATTCATTCTTTGTAAAATTTTGTAGTGAAAATGACATTAACCATAACTTCTCGGCTCCTAAAACTCCTCAACAAAATGGTGTTGTAAAGAGGAAGAATATGACTCTTGAAGAGATGGCTAGAACCTTGCTATGTGAAAGCCTTGCCTAACTACTTATGGGCTGAAACAATTATCACAAGTTGTTATGTTATGAATCGTTGCATGATTAGACCTATTCTTAAGAAAACTTCATATGAGCTATGGAAAGAAAGAAAACCCAGCATTGGCTACTTTCATTTTTTGGGTGCGAATGCTTTGTGTTCAACAACAACAAAGATAATTTGGGTAAGTTTGATGTCAAGGCGGATGTAGGTATATTTCTTGGCTATTCAACTTCTAGTAAAACTTTTCGTGTTTTCAATAAGCGCACCTTGGTTGTTGAAGAATCAATTCGTGTTGTTTTTGATGAATCTGACATTCTTGTGTGAAAGGATGATGAAGATTTTGTACATCTTAACAAAGAGGTTGAGAAGCTTACAATCGATAAAGACAAGGAAGAGACACTTGAGCAAGAACAAGAACCTCGAGCGCCTCAAGGAGAGTCTCAACAAGATAGAGATGATCTACCCAAGTCTTGGAAATACATCAAAAGTCATCCTCTTCAGCAAATTATTGGTAATGTTGAGAAATGGGTAAGCATTCGTTCCTCTTTAAACCAAGCTAATAATGTTGCTTTACTTTCTCAACGTGAGCCTAAAAACTTTCATGAGGTTAAAGATGATGAAAGTTGGATCCATGACATGGAAGAAGAGTTGGAACAATTTGAGAAAAACTAAGTATGTCATCTAGTTCTCAGACCCAAGGATTATCCAATTATTGGTACAAAGTGGGTTTTTAGAAACAAAATGGATGAATCCGGGGTTGTTGTAAGGAACAAGGCAAGATTAGTAGCCCAAGGTTACAATCAAGAATAATGAATTGATTTTGATGAAATATTTGTACCAGTTGCCCGTTTAGAATCCATTCGCATGTTACTTGTTTTTGCCTATTTTAAAGATTTTAAACTCTTTCAAATGGATGTAATAAATGTTTTTTTAAATGGATTCCTCACTGAGGAAGTATATGTTGAGCAACCACCGGGTTTTGAAAATGTAAATCTTTCAAATCATGTGTATAAGCTCTCAAAGGCTCTTTACGGTTTTAAACAATCTCCTCGGGCATGGTATGAAAGGTTAAGCTTATTTCTCATTGAAAATGATTTTTTACGAGGTAAATTGATACTATTCTTTTCACTAAAGAAAAAAACAATGATTTGTTGATTGTTCAAATTTATGTTGATGACATCATTTTTGGATCTACTAATGAATCCTTTTGTGTCAAGAGTTTTCTCAAGTGATGAAAGGTGAATTTGAAATGAGCCTTATGAGAGAATTTAACTATTTCCTTGGTCTTCAAATATAACAAAGCAATGAGGGAATCTTCATCAATCATGCAAAGTATATTAAAGATCTTCTCAAGCAATTTTCGATGGATAATTCAAAACCGATGAGCACACCTACGAGTCCATCAATAAAAATGGAAAAAGATGAGAAAGGTAAGGATGTGGACCAAACCAAATACCGAGGTATGATTGGCTCCTTACTCTATCTTACTGCTAGTAGACCGGACATAATGTTTAGTGTTTACATGTGTACTAGATATCAATCATGTCCTAAGGAATTTCATCTTCTTGCGGTTAAATGTATTTTTAGATATTTTGTTGGCACTCAAAATCTTGGATTGTTTTATCCCAAGATTGTAGAATTTAATTTACAAGGATACTCGGATGCAGATTATGTCGTATGTAAAATTGATAGAAAGAGTACTAGTGGTGTATGCCAATTTCTTGGGCCCTCACTGATGAGAATCCGAGTAAGGCTTCAAATGTGCTAGTTCAAGTTCCCGTAGAGCCGGTTACAAGAGAACGAGACAAGAAGTTCAAGGACGTACTCGACGAAATCATTCATGAGATATGGGCCCAAGTCCATTCGTGGAAGCCCATCAAAGATGACCCACTTTCTAGAAGGATCCGGTCAAGATATATTTTTGGTTCGATTCTAGAAGAATCGGATTGCATGGCAATTCTAAGGGAAAAATCATTTACTTTCAAGGTCTTTTGATTATTTATTTTGTTGATTTAGGCATATGATTTTCTTTCCCATTTTTAGTTTGCCGTGTGATCTCTTAGATAGTTAGGTAAGTTTCAGCTTTTCCTTTTATTTTATTTTGGCATGTGCTGCAAGTTTCTTTCCGTCCAACTTGAGAAGTCAAATAAGGAATATTTTATATTCCCTTTTCTTGTTTTGTTGCTTCCGTCAGGTTAGGTTAGTTAAATAAGGAATATATTTCCTTAGTTTTGTGTCTTCTTTCTTTCCCTTTTATTAGCTATAGGCGACAGCTCTTTCTTTCTTTTGTTAGAGTCCTTTATTTTGGCAAGTAGTCTACGTATTGCATTGGGTCAAATAAACAATATTTTATTTTCCTCAAGTTAGCTTTTACGTTCAGCTTTTGGTGAAAGTCAAATAAGGAAAGTTATTTCCTTATTCTAAGTTTCTTGAGACGTCCAACAAGTGTCCTAGTTTTAGTTTTATTTCCTTGTATATTTCAGCCCTTTAAATAGGAGCTCTTGCATTGTAATTCAAACAGACATTGATTCACGAATTTTGTGAGGTTTATTCTCTTTGGTTCTTTGAAGAACTTCTCAAACTTATTGGGATTTCCCGTGGCGTTCAACTCGATTTATCAAACGGATTTCCATCCCCGTTTGTGGCGTCATCACCATACCGAGGTTCTTGCTTTCCTAAGCAACGGGTCGAGGTTCCCTTCGAATCTATTCTAGAAACGGTCTTGGGTTCCCTATAGTTATTGGGTCTCGTTACGGGATAACGGGGTTCACATCACTCACTAGTATCTTGGTGTTGTAAGAAACAAAACTCCGTAGCTCTATTAACTACGGAAGCCGAGTATATTGTCATGGGTAATTGTTGTGCACAAGTATTGTGGATGAAACAACAATTGGAAGATTTTAATCTTCATTACTCTATCATCCCAATAAAATGTGACAACACCAGTGATATAAATCTTACTTAAAACACAATTCAGCACTCTAGGACAAAACACATTGAGATAAAACATCACTTTATTCGTGATCATACTCAAAGAGGGGAACATTGTTCTTTAGTTTGTAAATATCGACCTTCAATTGGCAGACATTTTCACAAAACCCCTTAATGAGGATTTTGTTTTATTCGCCTTGATAGGAATGAGAATTCCATTGGATTAAATTGTTGAAATATGATTGATTTTTCTTTTTTATTATGTTCCATTGATTGCTTTGAACATGTTCTGATTTGTGTGTTAAAGTGTTCTATATTGTTTTTACAAGTGTCAATACTTCTGGTTTCATCCTTGGAAGAATTTTCTTTGCTTGGGATGTGTCAACACTTGGTAAATACAAGTGTCAATACTTTTGGTTTTCATGGCAGTTTAGACCAAGGAAGTATGTGTCGATACTTATGAGTCAATGTGTCAACACATAAGCTTCCATTCCTTAGGCCCCTTTGTTATGCTCTCAGGTATATGTGCAATGTGCCGACACGTATTTCGATAACAGTGTTTTTAAAAATAAGGGTACGCTTGTCATATAAAATCTCTCTAGGGCTAGCGTCAGCACATTTCTTCTCCCTCAACCCGCAAACCTCCTTCTCTCTCCCAAATGGTGCCTCGTTCTCTTTTCCTCACAAGTTTATCTCACCCTTCGGCCGTCTCTAAAAATCCTACCATTGACAACCTCTCCTGCCTCTGTCGTGATGTCTTCCAGTCACCCCAAGCTCTCCTCTCATCAGACGCCATCATATGTCATTTCTCGAGCACGGAAGAAAGGGAAAAATGTTGAGGAAGCAGTACCTTCTAACGAGGCCTACATCTACAGGTCATGTGTTTGTAAAAATCGTTTTGTTCAAGATTTTAGAGGTAAAAAGGTTATTGCTTGTCGTTGGGCAGATTTTAAATGGTTTTGTGATAGTGAGTTGGATTTTAAGGAGATGTTTGAATATCAAGGATGAAGTGATTTTGTAAATTTGAAGGTGGATTGCTTTGTGTATCTTGTGAAATTGGTGTATGCAAACCTTCGGCACACTACATCTAAGACTGTCACAAGTTATGTTAATGGGAAACACTTGGATTTATCTGCAACTTCTTTAAACTCATTGATCTCTACCCCTAATGGTAGAAAGAAGTTTTATGATGCTTATAATTGGATGGGAATGTCTGAGGTAGAACCACTTGATATTCTTAGAGTTGTGTTTGATAATCCAACCCTAAATGAGGTAATTAGACCCCTTGTCAGTGCCTTAACTATTCATAGAAGAATATCGCATCACATGGTTTGCCATGTTATTTTACCAAGGACTGGAAAATTTGAGTACATTACCTACTTGGAGTTATTTGTTATGGACTGTTTAATCACCCGTACCCAGATGAATCTTGGTCATTTGATGATTAATCATATAAAAGCCGCCTCTGAAAAGAAAAAGCAAGGGCTGCCTTTTGGGATGTTTTTTACTCACTTATTTCATGCCCTTGAAATTGATGTAACTGGGGAAATTAGAGAAAAACCCAAAGATTCTCAAGAGTATAACAAGAAAACTCTTAAGTTGATGGGTTTTATACAAAATATAGACGGTGAATGGGTAAAGAAAGGTGTGGTGACACCTCAGAAAGGTGGTGACAAGGGTTCCGGGTCTGAAGAAGATAGTGAAAATGTGGAAGACGCTGAAACCACTGATAGGACTCATATAGAGGAGCATACCTCTATCTCTGTCTCTCCTCCACCTTTTGGATATTCCTCCGGGAAATTGGCATTTTAGTCCTTAGGTTTACACCATTTTATATTTTAGTCCTTGAGTTTCAAATTTCAAATTTAAAGCCCTTGGGTTTACATTTTTTTACAAAATGGTCATTCCGTCAGAGATCCATTTGTTTCCTTAACTGAAGGGTCACATCAGCTGACAACTCAGCAGCTGATGTGGTAATAGAAATTGTCAGTTTAGTCCTTTTTACGTCGTTTTATTTTTTAGTCCTTAGGTTTAATTTTTAAAATTTTAGTCTTTCAGTTTACATTTTTTGACTAAATGGTCCTTCCATCAAGAATTACTATTCAAATTTTGAAATACAAATTTTGCCCTTGAATATTGAATGATAACATGTTATTTTTAGTTTTGACAATTTTAATAACACATTTAATAGGACTAAAAAAATTCAAAATTCAATTTAAATCATAAAAAATCTACAATTTTCATTAAAACTCTATCTCTTGAATAGTAAAAATTTCTAAAAGTTAAAAATATATTTATTTTTTTTAAAGAAAGAGAATATGAGTGTTTTCTCCTCTTTTAGTATTTTCAAATTCTTTCTTGTCTATATATACTTTGTATTATCTCTACAATGTCTAGTGTCTGCATACTCAATTTTTAACAACTACAAATACGTCTTATATATTCTTAAGTAAAAAAAAATTGAAAATATTTTTCAGAATTTTAATTGTATTTATATAAAAAAGTAAATAATATACAAAAGTAAATACTATAATAATAATATAAAATTCTTTGATTGGTTTGATCCACACACCTACCCCCGTAATATGAAAGTAAGATCGTATTTTACAAAGAAAATCAAAGACCTATAAGGCCTAATTCATAGACCGTATTACATTATTATCATAATATTTAGTTTTGTATATTATTTACTTTTTTATAGAAATAAAATTAAAATTCATAAAATATTTTCAAATTATTATTTTTACTTAAGAATATATAAGACGCATTTATAATTGTTAAAAATTGAGTATGCAAACACTAGACATTGTAGAGATAATACAAAGTATATATAGACAAGAAAGAATTTGAAACTACTAAAAGAGGAGAAAACACTCATATTCTCTTTCTTTTAAAAAAAATATATATTTTTAACTTTTAGAAATTTTTACTATTCAAGAGATAGAGTTTTAATGAAAACTGTAGATTTTTGAGGATTTAAATTGAATTTTGAATTTTTTTAGTCCTATTAAATGTGTTATTAAAATTGTCAAAACTAAAAATAACATGTTATTATTCAATATTCAAGGCCAAAATTTGTATTTCGAAATTTGAACAGTAATTCTTGATGGAAGAACCATTTAGTCAAAAAATGTAAACTGAAGGACTAAAATTTTTAAAAAATTAAACCTAAGGACTAAAAATAAAACGACGTAAAATTTAAGGACTAAACTCTCAATTTCTATTACCACATCAAATGCTGAGTTGTCAGCTGATGTGGCCCTTCCGTGAGGAAAAGAAACGGATCCCTGATGGAAGGACCATTTTGTAAAAAATGTAAACCCAAGGGCTTTAGATTTGAAATTTGAAACCGAAGCACTAAAACGTAAAAGGGTGCAAAACCTAAGGACTAAAATGTCAATTTCTCTATTCCTCACGAAGGGCTGCTGCTGGTAGCTCTCATTAGCCTCGGTTAAACTCCCTTGAAGTCTCCATAGATGAGATAAAGAAAGAACAGACGAATATGGGGAAGAATATGGAGGATTTGGCCACCTGTATGAAGACTAGGTTTGAAGACATCAAGAAGATGCTTGTTGATCACACTGAACATCTTGAGATTCTCTTTAAGGATATGAGGAGTCTTAAGCATCAAGTCAGCAACAAAATCCATGTGGCCAACAATGTGATTCAAAAGTCAGTGGATGGATTTGCCTCTACATCTGAAATATTTAAGCACGTCATGAAATCTACTGCTGAAGATGTGATCAAGGCCACTGAGATCCATTGGTTGAAGATCAAAATCTTCGTCCCTGGGTGATCAGATGGACATATTGGTTCTCCACTACTTGGGTTAACTGGCTGAAGAAATTTGATGTTGATCATCCTCCTCCTCCCTTTGATTCTTCATAGTCTTCTTGCTTGACTCTCTCCATAGACTCTTACCTTTAACCATTTCACTTACATTTTTTGATGATGCCAAAGGGGGAGAGGTTTAATGTTATGTCACTGCCTTCCTAGCTCACTTAGATGACATTTCTTTTGTGTACTTATCTTGTATACATTTTGTAAGTGTTGTTGCTTTGGGCTGAACATTTGACTTATCTTTTCTCTAATGATTATCTCTGATATTTAATGTGTATCAAATGAATCATTTGATTTTGCTATATCTGTTGATTTTTTATGGTATCTATATGGATTTAAGCAGTGCTTATCTATTTGCACTTCATTATGGAAAAGTGAGACTTGCTTCAAAGGGGGAGATTGTTAGCCCAAGGTTATTTTGCAAAAAATCCATAAATGATTTTGATGATAACAAAATATTCTAAGTTTTGAAGGCTTTTAGATTTTATATTGTCAATCCACTTTATCCAAATTGCATTTTCAAAAGGATCAAGTTTATCTCACCAAAATTCCTCTAAATGCACTTGAACACCTTTACACAAGTTGATAAAATCAATTTCTCATGTTATAGGTGCTTAAAAAGGTTTTGGAATGAAATGAAAACTTCAAAAATACTGATTTTTGTCTCAAGGTCTTTTAGGTGTCGACACATACAGGACAAGTGTCGACACATTGCACTTACTCCCGAGAGATAAAAACATGGCGTCGACACGTACAAGACAAGTGTCGACACATTGCACTTACACCCGAGACAAGTGTCATAGCCTTCAAATCGGTTCCTTATATTATGGGCAACTTTCCAACGGCCATTCTCACCTACCCAGATGACCGTTGA
The DNA here is from genome assembly GCA_963930655.1 of Myrica gale. Taxonomy (NCBI): domain Eukaryota; kingdom Viridiplantae; phylum Streptophyta; class Magnoliopsida; order Fagales; family Myricaceae; genus Myrica; species Myrica gale. The sequence goes on from OZ005614.1 coordinate 14,906,594, forward strand.
AGACGAATTTGGTTTAAATACAAGAGACAAGTTATTGAAGACAAGCTCTCACCCGCACGAACATTTGAAATTTATTGTCTAACCTAACTTCTTGAGAAAGAGAAAGTTTTGAAGAAGAGAGAAGGTTGTACCTACCAAGAAGGCTTGCTTTTTCCCTGCCACATCTCAGCCTTCTATTGTAATCTTTGTCTTCTTGCTACCCTTTGTACTTTTCACTTATATATTCGGCTTTAAGAGTCATTTCGTGAGTTTCACTTTGTACCCATTCAAGTTAAACTTTGTGAGTGTTGGGTAAACACTAGGTCCTACTCTTGTGAGTAGAAGAAATCCATAGGTTTTGAGATTTGTGAAGAGAGTTGAAGCGTGAGCTCGAAAAACGCTTTGTGAAGGTTCCTTAGCACCCGGGAAGTAAGGTGTACTTGCTTTTTGAAAGATAGTGGAGAAAGCTCAAGGAAGTCAATATCCTTGGGGGTGGATGTAGGCAAGTGTTTGGCCGAACCACCTAAACATTACGGTGTCTTCTCTCCAACTATTATCTCTTTATTATTATTCTCATACTCTTGTTCATTGCTTCTGTGGTTTGTTGTGTTTTTTGTTTGATTTTAACTTGAAAATGTTTTAATTTTATTAAAACTCAATTCACCCCCCCTCTTGGTTGCTACATAGACTTTTAGTTTGAAAGAAAATAAAAGAAGAATTTTTTCTAGCATTTTTCGGGATTTTTTTTCTACATTTTTAAACTACTAAAAGCAATGAATCCGAAAATAATGAATTAATATTAGTTTGTAATCTAATTACTTATTCTAAGAAAATTAATGAAGTTTAAAAAGTCGGGATTTTACAATATTAGCACATAAATAGAATCTATAAACTTTCAAAAGGAGAGCAAAATTAATTACCAAGATTAAATAACTTCAAATCTTCATGAATCTTCTCATTTGCTAATAAGACAGTTTTATGAAAAATAAATGGGAGGGATATTACATTGCAATATTGAGGAAAGTATTAATATATGTCCGATTGAACAGTGTTGACAAATGAAAAATATATATATATATTGGTGTGATTGATGTAGTTTTGAGACCCAATAGTACTGTTGGAATGGATAATGAAGCATATTACGTTTTATTATGATAATTATGGTCATAATTAGTGTAAGAATTTTTATTATAAGCAAGTGCAGTTAAACTCTGGTTCGTAGTGAATGATTGTTATTATGACTATGAATCTATGATTTCTATAAATGAAGATTTTAGATTCTGGTGCTTAGGTGGATTGTTATTATTTAATTGAACTTATACTAACTACCTTCCAAAGAGACACTCCAATTCCACTTATTTATGTATATATATATAGATAAATAAGTGGAATTGGGGGCGTGACACTGTTCAAGCAAGTCAATAGGCTGAGACTCGTTCAAAGACCTTATTTTCGTACTACTTTGCTTACTCTTCCCTACCATTTCCAGAGAATTGGGGGCGTGACACTGTTAAAGCAAGGCAAATAGGCTGAGACTCGTTCAAAGACCGTATTGACCTTATTTTCGTACTACCTTTGCTTATTCCTCCCTACCATTTCCGAAGCGCCGGACAAGACAGAGAAAAAGTGGACAGAGACAACTTTTAACAACAGAAGTATCTAGGAGAGCGGATTAGCTTTTTGTTTCGTATTTAACTTCTTTTGTCGAGAAAACCTTGCAATTCATACACAAGAACTCCAATAAAAGCAAACGCAATAAAGGGCTTTAAATCTCATTTACATGGAACCGATATACCGACCCCCCCCCCCCCCCCTTTCCAATAAGCAACATTTTCAGTTGTCAGAAGTTTTGGGTTTTAAATGATTGAGCACATCTAAAGCAACTTCATTCCTGACTAATCATGTTGTGAGTGACAAAATAAGCAGAGCAAAAAGAAAATGGAAAGATTTATATTTAAAACAGACTGCTCATGATCCTCCCAAAATGATCTTATAACTCATTAGTCAGTCCACAGCAGCAACCCCAAAACTGATCAAATTTCCTCATCATCCTCGCTGCCATCCCCAAACATAGCCTCCATTTTCATGGCAAGCTTTGCTGCCATTTCCCTCCTTTGAAAATCAGGCATCAATCTCAAATTGTCACGCGTGTGCCCAATCTCGGACATCAATTGTTCCAAATCCTCAAACTCAAAATGTCTACCCTCATCTGGCTCCGTGGCATTCTCAGATGCACCTGGTATCACACCCTGGTCATTCTCGTCCTGTACTGGAGCCATTGATGTTGAAGGCTGCAGCATTTCTTCATTAGATCCAGTTCCATGATCTTGATCATGTTCCATGACAGAGCTATTCTGTGCACCGACCCTGGCCATATCCAGGCCTGGGGTAATACCATTTGCAGAAACCCATCCTCTATCAATGTCATCCCATGGTTCAGCTGAACCCGCAGACAGGATTTCATACTCAAATTCATAATCAGATTCTCCTGAAGACAAGTCTGATCATAGAGGATTGGAGAATTTAGCCATGTAACTATCAAGTTAAAATTCAAACTGAAAGGAAAACTCAATTATTATGGTGGAAAAAGAGCACCTTCTTTTTCCGGCAATGATGGTTCAGTTATCTTATTGCCCGATTTCAGGACCATTCCAGGCCACATATGAGCAGAAAGAGCCCCGAAGAGACGCTCAAGTCCTTGTGAATCACCATCAACTGATAAACCTGTTAAGAACGGTTTCTTTATCTGAAAGAGAACAGATAGCTGTACAATTACAGAATATGTCTACATGCATATGAAGATATATGTGTACTTATTTGTGTCTTAGTAAATCGGATAGAAGACAAAAGAGAATTTTGAATTTTCGTCTTCCAAAACACGGAGATAAAGAGAGTAGTTAATCGAGACATGGTGACTAGCACGACTCCTTTTGTAGCGAATTATTTATTAAGAAAAATAAATTATAGCCATAGGTATTGGCCACACCATTGCCATGCATAATGTAAAGAAGCATTTGCCTATTTATTAACATATGTGGTGGGCCAGATTTTGTAGGGACATTTAACTACCAGCTCCATTATCATTCTTCATGTGTTCTAGGAAGTCGAGTATCTATGCATGCATGTATATCTTATAATCCAGAGTATCTATACTTACAGTGTATCTTCGAATCTAGAGCATCTATCCTTCCATGTGTATCTTCGTGTATCATTTGTAGTCTACAATAATGCTTAAACCAATTCCATCCAGATTTCAAAAACCACCAATTATCTGGAGAATAGACCATTATGGTATGTCTTTCTCCAACATGAGACATACATGAAAATCTAGGAGCTTCTTAAACCTTTCTATCAGGAGAAACACACTTCCATCATGGAATGACATCCACGTAGCATCACTACACCGTAGTGGGTAGTCTTTCAAATTAAAATTCATGGTGTTCAGACTTACAGAGGGTAGTAGCAGGGACATTGAAACATGACAGTTTGTCACAACTCATGACAGCAAAATAACACATTTTTGTTTGCACTTGAGCAGGGCATTTCATATTCCTTCATCATGCAAGTGTGTTTTCTAATACAGGATATAAGGAAACATCAGGAATCAGAACAATTGAAAATCAGCAAGCTAAATTACAACTCAAGGGAAGAATGGATTTACATTTGTCAAAATCAGCATTGGAAGCACAAGCCTCGATGAATTCGATGTTGTGTTGACTGCACCATTCCAAACATGACTTCTTAATTTCCCACAAAGGCTCTTCATCCCCCAATAAAGCGCTTCCTTCGTATTCAGAAATCCCATATCCAGTAAGCTCTGCATGAGAATCGACAGAGGAGTCACCAAGCTTCTGCAGGCGCCTTCTATATTCAGCATGAACTGGATGCCCTGGAAGGAGATCCACCTTGTTCCCAATACACAACAATATTTCGAAGTTCTGAATATCAGTGCAAGCTACCCAGTCCTTAAGAGCAACAAGCGATGACAACTGCACAAAATGGAAGAGAAAACAGAGATACATTGAATTAAACACATCGCAGACTATGAGTGAAGCAAGAGCAACAGAAAACAATTCCTAAATAGAAGCAAAAGGGAAGAGGCTAACATCACTCATGTTGAGAACCATCACCAAGGCAGCCGAGCGGTTGAACATTGACAATGACCCAATAGAGAATCCATCGAGAAGGTGCGCCATACATACAGAAACCTCAGCTGTGTAGTACTTTGTGTCGATGGTCCAGCTGTTCATAAAGCACATTAATATGCATGCTAGGATAATCTATAAAACATGGTGAGAGTAATACTCCTTGTAATGCAGAATAGTACCCGTGGACAAGTTCTTCGGACGATGAATCAGAAGCATCTTCAAAATCCACAGACAGTAATCCTACCACCGATAAAGTAGCACTTAAAGAAATCAACAAAATCTTCAATTTGATTTAGATTATAACACAAAGTCAGCCACTTGAGATGCATAAAATTTCACTATGGAGTGGGGGGTTGAAGAGGTTCAATAATACTTAATTATAATAGTAAGGGAAGGTAGAGAAGAGCAATTAAAAGATTTCAAGCGGAGGAAGCAGTGAAATTAAGAGAAAACAGCAAAATTGTACAGCTTTAGAGGATCCAACATAGAGAACATCCCGTACCTTAGAATAAGAAAAATAAAATCAAAGGAAAAAAAACTTACGGGAGAGGAGAGTCCGTTTGCCTACGTTGGAGGATCCCACCATGAAAATAGCAGGCCGGTTCTCCTGCCCACCATTTTCGGTCCCCTTTTTTTTTGGGTAACTATCTTCGGCCATTTTCGACGTGCGTAAAGGAGAAAGAGAAGCAGAAAGCTGCGGGTAAGGAGAGCTCGAGCAGAGTAGATGCAACTCGGGTAAGGCTAAAGGGTTGGGGCTGGGCTTAATTTGTTTGGGCCTACCTAGGCTGGGCTATAGGATATTTTTTTGGTTTTTACAATCGGTCCACCGAGCACCGAACAGACTGGATTTTCCCGTAGACCCAAATTCAAAAATGGTAAAAGGAACAACGTTTTAGCCCCATTTAGCAAAAGGTTTGGGTAGGAGAAACTTAAAGCCGGCAAAAACAAAAACAGAGTAGTTCCCCTCGATACGACGGTACATCGTGCTCTAAACCTAATGACCATGATACCAGGAAAGTTGTTCCACTGAATATTTACGGAGCGAACCAAAAGTGTGCAGATAATTGTTTTTCCTACGTTCTTCTACTTTGACTTAATTGTTTTATCGCGTAAATACAGTCTGCTAGATCCTCTTTCTTTGATAAATCTGGAGCGCACCAATGCATCTCCAGTTTAACCTTTGATTTTAAAAATTAACTTACTTAGTACGCACCCAAATCACATGAAATTTGTCTTAAAATAATTCTCTTCCATAAATTTAAAGTTCAAGACTTACTTCATAAGAATCCAATTTGAAATGACCTCTTAAAAAATCTTCAAAATAAGAACATAATCTAAAACGTTTCACCTTGTATCATGTTTAGACACCAAACTTCAAAACCACGTAATTCACTTGTTTTTCAGCTAAAACACACGACATTTGTCTTAAAATATTCCTCTTTCAAAAACTTAAAATTCAAGACCAAACCCATAAAAATCTTATTTATTTGAAATGTCCACTTAACAAATATTGGAAACAAGCAAGGAATCTGAGACGTGTAAGATTGGGTGATAGCTTGACATATGAACTTTAAAATTCATAACTCACTCAATATGTATTCGAATCACCTAAAACTTGTGTCGAAATCCTTGGTTTTAAAAAGATTTTCAGATAAATTTGATTTGGTTTCGAAACAATACATGAATCAGGACAAAAATGGTCCCTAACTGTTCCGTAGAACTTAATTTTTCCGCAAAACAGTGGGTTTCAAATCGATTTATTCACTCTTTGTACACTAGATCACATATGCAATGAGTTATATTTAATCTAAACGAGTTTCTAAATATTTTTAATACATAAACATAACCAAAACTCTATCAAGTATCCCTCCCTCCATCAGTTTCACAGCCTACAAACTATTTTACCTTGATTTCCTTCGATTTTCTGATGTTCTTTTTTTTCTTCTTCGTCTCCGATTCTTTCTTCTGTCTCTCCCTATGACTCTGCGTGAGTGTTTGAGTGTGGGAGAGGAGAGCTTTCGGTGTGTAGAACGGGGAAGGAGAAAAATGGAACGAAGAGGGGGAAGAGAGACTCACGTGAGGGAGTTTAGAGATATAGGAGGGGCAATTACTAAGTTGCCCTGGTTTGTATCGCCCAATAGGGCTGCACAACCGGAATGCGGTCCGGTTTTTCGGACCGCATTGCGATCCTTAAATAATATAGGACCGGACCGGACCACTTATAAGTGGTCCGGTCCGGTCCGGTTTCACTAAATGTGGTCCGGTCTGGACCACTTAAGTGGTCCGAACCGGTTTTAATTTTTTTTTAATTTTTTTCAATTTTTTTAATTTTTTAAAATTTTTTCAAAATTTTTTTTAGGTTAATTAGAAATGGGAAGTGTATATAAAAATGTTAAGTTTTAGTTTAGATAAAAATTAAACGTTTTATGTTTATAATTTGTATTAAAAATATAAAAAAAAATATATTTTTTATTTTTTTAATAAATGCGGTCCGGTCCGGTCCGGACCGCATTTATTAAAAAAGAGGACCGGACCGGATCACATTTTAAGAAAAAGGACCGGACCGGACCGGAAAACCGGTCCGGTCCGGTCTGCGGTCCGGTTCTGTTCACCCCTATCGCCCAACCCCGTTGTCTTGGCTGGGTGGCTTTTTAAATAAAAAAAAGTTTGCCCAACAAATTGCATTCTAGCCCCGAAATCCTTGTTTCTTCAAAAAATTTGCCCTCCATGACTTCCGATCACTCTTCTTTTCTGATTCATCTATATTCTCAATTTTAAGTTTAGCACTGTAAGACCTAAGTGTAAGAAATATATTATAAAAATTATTATTCTAGATAATTGTTATTTAGATACCACGTATATATATTTATTATATTAGGTAATATGTTGTGACATAAGATGTTACACGGTTATTACTGAGTGACATTGTAGAAAAGTCTTGTCAATGGTTAATTAATCAAATGCGAGGAGTGACTTTTTGGTTCCTTACATACTTGATGTTTTGTTCTATACCAAGGTACATATTTATGTACAATATGTCTATGTTCGTTATGCCTCTATTAAATAGGATGATGTACTCAGTCATCGAGGTGGTGAACTTAAGCAAATGAATGGGTGTAATGTAAGAGTACATGCACTGAACGAGATCAAATATGGATATCATATATATATATTTATTTGTGAAATTTTTTTGGAAACAATTTAAGAGTCCAACGAGTTGCAGATTTTAAAATAAAGAACTGTATGAGCTAGAAATTTTATCAATGATAATATTCCGATCCTATTAGCTCATATGGAATATAGCATGATGGAAGGATAAATAAACGATTATATTTGTCAGCAAAAAGAATTTCTCAAATTAATCTCAAATTCTCGAGGGTGAATTGTAATATGCTAATGGACATGATTGTAATTAGTAGAAGTTTGAAATTCGAAATAAAAGAATATAAGGGAGTTAAAGGAAAAAGAGTTTTTTCATGTGATCCTACAACCGAGATATGAAATCTCTAACGATCCTACGCACTATCACAACTAGGGTTTTCATATATAAGTATAGTTATGAGATAGTCTACCCTAATTGTTAGTTTGAGAGTTTGCCTTCAGAACTCATAAAACTCTACGACAGTTGTGAGTGTGGAGAGGAAGGAGACAGAACATTTTGGATGCTATTATGGAATTCTTGAGATTGTGAGATCGATAAAAGCCTGAAGATTATTGAAAAATTCTCATAATCAACAAAGAGAATTGGTAAGTTAATTTTCCGCAATGGTAACTTTCACTAAGATTTATTTCTTAGGCACCAACATCATAAAATTCTCTCGAATTAAATCTAAGCAACATATTCGATTAATAACACCAAAACCATTATTCGATTAAGTTTTCAACATACAAGCATAATACATCATAGAATGAAAATTTTTATTTGCACAAAATAGACTTAAAAATCGTGTTTATTTCAAGACTAGCACACAATATGAAATTTAGATATTAACAAAAATTGGATGATAAATTAGAGTAGGAGTAAAATTCCACCTTGGAAATAAACTTTAAATTAAAACCACACATTTCATTTTAATTTTTTTTTCTAAATAGTGTAACACTTCAAAGTCAACATGTTCTTAATATTCAAAATAACATGGGAGGAAACCTAAACTAATCGGTGCTACTAGTCTCTAAATCGGGGTCTAACACCCAAAGATCATAATATTGAAAAAAAATGAGGCTACAACATTAATCGAAGAATTATTGACCAAAATATCGATTAACAATGAGCAAGATTGAATAGTTTAAAAATTAGATAACACAATAATGATGTGATCTCGCCAAGAATAACGAGACCAATAACGAAAGGGAACCCAAGATCGTTCTATGGACAGATTCGAATGGAGGACCTCGACCCGTTGTTTATAAAAAAACAAGAACCTCGGTATAAGGAAGACGCCACAAACGGTGGTGGAGAATGCCGTTTGATAAGTCGGGATGAACGCCACGGGAAATCGCTATAAGTTCGAATAGTTCTTCAAAGAACCAAAGAGAAATACTCTCAAAATATAAGCCAAAATTTGAATTTCTTTATTCATGCCAAAAGGCCAAATAAATAGACTTGGAACATCTCTCCAAGAATAGATAACAAAACCCAAAATTTGAAAGAAATTAAATGCTCCTAAAAATCCGTCTAAGAAAAAAGGATAAACCAGCATTTGAAAAGGGATTCAAATGCAAATTCAAATATTCCTAAAAATCCGGCTAAGGAAAAGGGATAAGCTAGCATTTGAAAAGAAATTCAAATGCAAATTCAAACATTCCTAAAAATCCGGCTAAGGAAAAGGGATAAACTAGCATTTGATTTGAATTCAAATTCAAATCAAATATTCCTAAAAATTCGGCTAAAAATAAGCTACGTAATCTGATCTTTCTAGCCTTGACCGGATTTGATGCTGCCTTCTAGAACATGAATTTTGGTGATTCTTTGTTGCTGACGTGGATCAGGTTCAATATCCCTCCATGAATTTTTTTGAACTAGGCTCCTTGTAAGATTTGCATCAAATAATGAAGAACATGAAGCTAAAACATTTATGGAAGAATTTTGGATAAATATATTAATTAAAACCGAGCCAAATTAATTAATTTAATTATTAGAGACGATAAGATTGAAGAAAATGAAGCTACTAGACTAATGGAAGAATAACAGGACAAAATATTGGTAAAAAATGCGCCAAATAGATTTGTTTAGCAATTAGAAGCCATAATATTAAAGAAATGAAACTAATCAAATAATTATAGACAAAAATATTGATTAAATTAAGTAATTTAATAATTAGAGACCATAACATTAAAGAAAATGATGCTAATATATTAATAGAAGAATTGTAGATAAAAATATTGATTAAAAATGAGTCAAATTAATTACTTTAATATTTAGGGACCACAATTTTGAAGAAATGATACTACAAAATTAATGGAAGAATTATAAATCAAAATATTGATTGAAAATGAGCTAAATTGAATAGTTTAAAAATTAGAGACAATAATGTTGAAGAAAATGTACCTAATATATCAATAGAAGAATTATAGACCAAAATAATAACTAAAATTGGCAAAATTAATTTTTAATTGTTAGAGACAGTAATATCCAAGAAAAAGAAGCTAATAGATTAACAGAAGAATTATAGACAAAAAATATTAATTAAAAATTGAGACAAATGAATTAGTTTATTAATTAGATACAATAATATAGAAGAAAATGAAGCCAATAGATTAATGAAAGAATTGCAAAACAAAATATTTATTAAAAATAAGCCCAAGTTTTTTATTTTAACAATTACAGAAGTATAGACGAAATTTTTTTATTTATAGACTATACTTTAATCTTTTTAAGTAAATTTATTTCTTCACTGTAATTAAACTTTTCTATAACTTTTAAAATCTCTCTATATTGTTCTATAACTAAACTGCTTTTCCGTTGTCTTTTACGCATTAAATCTAATAAGGGCATTTTGTTCACTCGAACACCTAGGAGAACATAAGTGTCATAACCTCGCCTTGTGTGCATTTTATTACGATAAAGAGAGCCTAGGGGTTAGTACAAGAACAAGGCGCGACATACATGAGGTGCATATACTTGACATTTTCAAATCTATCCAATATTTTTTTGTTGGTATCTTGATATGAAATAAGTTTGCATGGAAAGATCTAGGGTGGTGAGAGCTTTAGATGATGAAAGAGAAGTGAAAACTTCAATATTGAAGTTGTTGGTGAAATTTTATGCCATGATAATGTCTCTTTAAACAAATTTTTTTTTTGTAAAATCATGTGTGTGACATGTATGAGCATCTAAGCGGTTTTAAGGCCAAACTTTATCGTTCTAAAGTTTTCGGTTTGTGTAAGGTTACATGCAAATGAGTATTTTGACAGCTTTTGAAGTTTAATAGTGATTTGGGAGCCATGCAAAGCACACGTTTTCATTTCAACACCAAAAGGAGTGCTTCTCACTGTTGGGCCGAAAATTGGCGTAATACCCGCCTAGATTAAAGTTCAACCAAGTCAAGCCCATTAGCAAAGCATTGGCCGGCCATTACTCCCCAAATCTTCCACAATCTCTAGACCTCATCATTCCTAGCTAAAAGACAAACTACTTTGTTGTCATTTGTCATGGGTGATCTACCTGAATCACTTCACCCCCAATTGGTCATTTTGCTTCTTTTAGCTAACTTCTCATTCATCATGACAACCTTTCCAAATTGCAAATAGGCCACTACATTAGCATTTAGCTCATCAATACTTGCAAAGTAGTACAAAAAGTCAACTTTTCACATGACAACACACGCACACAATATATTGCAAAGTTAGTCATGTTAGAGAGAAAGAGATAGAGCGAGATAGAGAGGAGGAGAAGGAGGGCTGCCTTGGAGAGAGAGAGAGAACGAGAGAGAAAAAGAAATAAAAATGAGGAAGAGGAGAGGTTAAGGTGAAGAACAAGGAAGAAGGAGGAGAAAGAAAGAAAAATAGAAAAGAAAAGAGGATGACCACGGTGAGGGTTATGAACCCTTAGGCCATGGGAGAAATCTCTCCCATGAGTCATTTTTCTTTAGCTTTCATTTTTTTCGCTTAGTCTCTCTCACCCTAGCTTGTTCGATCTAGGTTTATTTCAACTCTTCAAGTGCTATAGCCGAAATATTCAAGGTAAGGCTGTAGTTTTGTAGATTTTCTTGTAGGGTTGGGTAGGATAGAGAAAATGGAGTGATTGAATGTTAGATCCATGAGTTTTGTTTAAAAATGAGTTGCCTCATGTTTGAATCCTTAAACTTATTGGATATTTGAGAGCATATTTGTTGCTTGTGAGTTTTGATGGACAAAATATTGCGATGCACCATTTCTTTGCACCTCATGTTAAATGTGCTGTAGAGAAGTAAAAAGGTAGATTTGGTGGGATGAAAGCCACAATTAGTGGCTAAAAAGGGATTATAATGGAGTAAAGGGGCACGGTTTGGTGTTGAAATGAAAAGGGGTGCTTCACAAGTTAGATTATGCTCATTTTGAAGTCTTGTTTGTGTTTTCTAATGAATAGTTGTGTTACATAATGCTTGCTTTGGATCTGATTTGTAAGAGTATGACATTAGTTCAAGTAGTGAACAAAAAATGTGTATAATATCATTAGTATGTAGAAGGAGAAACTATGACATGAAAATATTTAAACAATATCCATATAGCACCAGGTTGAGTAATGCAACATTTTATGTGAATATATGTTGATTCAAGCTCTAGAAATTTTTGTGTAGGTCCCTAATATGTATTAGAACGAACCCCAAAAATTTCAAGAAGAAAAGATCCGTAAAAAGGATAGGAATAACCATAGAGGCCAATAGGAGCAGTTTCGGGACTACTGTAAAAATCGGGGATAAAAATGTCCAAACGTGAAATCTGGGTTCATGGCAGTGTCGGGCTCTGTTTAGAGGTCATAAGGTAAAAATTTGGGTTCGAGCCAATTAAAATGAGAGGCCCAAATCACAAGCACTCCTTAAGGGTTAAAATAAGTGTAACAAAATGTTGTCTTGATATTAATGAGTTTCCGTGGAAAGATCTAGGGTGGTGAGAGCCTTAGGTATTGAAATAGAAGTGAAAACTAAGGGTGGGCACCCCCACCGGAACGGATGAAATCGGAATAGGCTAGGGCTGAACAAAACCGGACCGAATTTGATGTCCGGTCCGGTCCTAATTTTTAAAATGCGGTCCAGTCCGGTTTATAAATTTCTGATATGCGGTTCGGACCAGACCGCATTTAATAATTTTTTTTAATTTTTTTAATTATTAAAAAACAAATCTCAGCCCTAGAATAGGCCATTCAGGTTCCGATACCCACCAGAATCAAAATTTTATTCTGGTTCTGTTCCTGAATAAACCGGAAAGGAACTGGAATTGGAATCGGAACCGAAAATTTTGGTTCCTTAAATGGGCCTACAAATTATATTTCATTTGGGCTCATTGACCCAAAAATGAATTTTTTTTAGTTGTGTTTTGTGGGCCAAATAACTCTAAATTAAAATTACAACTAAATTCCAAAACAATATTTCACTATTCAAGATTCCAAAATAAACTCTAAATTAAAATTACAACTAAACAATTAAATTCCAAAACAAAATAAACACTGTCAAAATAAAATCTAAATTAAATTTACAAAAAAACTACTAAAAAAATAATTAACCATATAAATAAGTAAACAACTAAATATTCATCAAATAATCCAAATTGAAAGAGACAACTCTAAATTAAAATTACAATTTTTTTTTTTGAAATTTTAAAAAATTGTTCCGGAACCGAAAATTCTGGTATTTCAGCGATTTCCGTAAAATGGGATCCGGTTCCGGTATTGAAAATGGCCGAAACTGGTATCGGAACCGGTACCGGAACAGGAAATTCCGGTTTGAACCGGAATATATGCCCACCCTTAGTGAACTTCTCAATCATCATGACAACCTTTCTAAATTGCAAATAGTCCCCTACACTAGCACTTAGCTCATCATTGCTTGCAAAGTAGTACAAAAAATTCACTTTTTGGCATGACAACACATGCACACATCATACAAAGTTAGTCGTGTAAGAGAGAGAGAGAGAGGGAGAGGAGGGATGCGCTGGAGAGGAGAGAAAGAGAGAGAAAAGGAAAGAAAAGTGAGAAAGACGAGAGGGTCGATGAAGAAGAAGGAAGGAGGAGAAAGAAAAAGAAAAGAAAAGAAAAGAGACAGTCCAAGGTGAAGGTTGTGAACCCTTCAGCCTTGGGAGAAATCTCTCCCATGAGCTATTTTCTTTTAGCTTTCATTTTTCTCTTAGTCTCTGTCATCCTAGCCTGTTTGATCTAGTTTATTTCAACCCTCCAAGTGTTGTAGCAGAAATATTCAAGGTATGGGTGTAGTTTGTAATTTTTCTTGTGGGGTTGGCTAAGATAGAGAAAATTGAGTGATTGCATGTTAGATCCATGAATTTTCTTCAAAAATGAGTTGTATGTTTGAATCCATAAATTTATTTGATATTTGAGAGCCTACATTGTTGCTTGTGAGTTTTGATAGAAAAAAGTATATGATATTGTACCATTTCTTTGCACCTCATGTTAAATGTATTGTTGAGATGTAAAAGTGGAGATTTGGTAGAATGTAAGCCACTGTTAGTGGCTAAAAAAACATTATAATGAGGTAAAGGGGCACAGTTTGGTGATGAAAGGAAAATGGGTCCTTGGCATGTTAAATTTTGCTACTTTGAAGTTTTGTTGTGTTTTTTAATGAATAGTTGTGTTACATAATGCTTGCTTTGGATCTGATTTGTAAGAGTCTGACGTTAGTTCAAGTAGTGAACAAAAAATGTGTGTAATATGATTAGTATGTGCTGGTAGATGTAGAAACTATCACATGCAAATGTTTAAACAACATCCATATAGTACCAAGTTGAGTAATGCATCATTTTATGTGAATATATGTTGATTCAAGCTCTGGAATTTTTTGTGTATGTCACTGAGATGAATTAGAACGAACCCCAAAAATTTCAATTATAAATCATTACTCTAGCTCGAGAATTTCTAGTTCTCTAGAGTGAGGGTATTTTGGTCACTTTAACATCTAGGAGTATATTTGTGCCGTAATCTCATTTAGCATTCTATTATTATAAAAAGAGTTCAGAGGTTAATACCGATACAATACGTAACACTTATTCGCTCACTCTAGCCACCGAGGCTCGCATCCAATCCCTTCTTCCATGTTTCCTTCTTTAAGAAGAAGCTGGAACAGTCACCCCATTGCCCATGCATTACATTTCAATTGGGTACTCAACACGGGATATAGATTCAGGAAAATTAGACCGTGACATATATATGCTAGTTTGCACAATTACTCATACGTTCAGAGATGGAAATATTTACAACGGACAAAAAAAGAAGCATATGGTGGATGTTTCTAGCATAAGAATCAGGGGAGGGGGGGGGGGGGGAAAGCAAAAGAAAACATGTACTTGTTACCTTAATTGAAAAACTCTTTTAACTTTAAAGATTGATTCTGAACTACTAAGTGGATGCCAGCATAGAAGGTATGATGAGACACTAAACGCACCTCAGCGAAACCAGGAAGAAAGACGGAAAGAATAAAAAATTAAAAAAGAAATTGAAAGGCTCATCCAAGGCCTGCCAAAGAGATGCAATTTGGGGCTTTTGTAAATTCTCCTGTATAGCAACCTCCTCATATTTGAACCATATCCTTGATACTGGTATATAATGCTGTGAAGACACTGCCCAAGGCACATGACATCGAATTCCTCTATAAATCTCAAGTCTGTTATCCTAGATTTTGCACCAGCAAATTGTTTGTACTCCAACACAGAAGGCAAACACCAATTCTGAAATTTTCGCAGGCTACCCACTAGACAACCTGTCCGATGCTGAAACGGAAAAAAATGAATATCATATATGAGAACCACCATAACAGAAAATTGGATGAATTCGTTATTTACACCCCATAAGCAGTGGCGGAACCAGGATTGAAATCTATGGGTGTCGAACTTTAAAGGCGAAATGATAAAAAAAAAATTTCGTAATACAAAAAAATTGTCTTAGAGTTACAATGTCGAAAATGAATGACTAAAATCATTAAAAATATTAGAATACATGTACCGCCCTGGTTCGCTACCCTCTCCTTCCGCCACTGAAGCCACATGAGGAGTATTAGACGACTCCACGCTGTGTGGCTTTCTTGTCACAAACTTATCCGTTATCTAAACAAAACAAAAATGAAAATTAATCAATAATCACTCTAAGCATTTAGATCATTCTACAAGGGTAATGATATTCCACAATCTGGCAATATTTTGAAATTAAAGATAGGCAATGCATTGTACAATATAACCTGTACAACAACCAAAATATTTTATGGCATGTTATTTTATGGCTTCCACAATCTAAGCATTTAGACATGTTATAGTCACTGATTTTTGTGTCATGTCAACTCACCAATGCTAAGCATGCTTAGAAGTAAATCTTTTAATTTTCCATTGCGCTTAAAGAATAATAAGTATTTTCTGAGTAGATTAGATCAAGATTCCCTTCAGGTACTGCCCATATCCTTCCATTCTACAATCTTTAAGTATAATGAGTCAGTAATTGTGGCCTCTGTTTTCTACATAAATAACACATTGAGTACACATCCCTTCTTAACTTCTATCCTGATGTACACTGTGCCTGCCAGACCAAGAACCATTCTATTTTAAAAATCAAAGAGTGCGGATAGAAGTAAATATCAATGGTTACTTTCAATGCTCTAATGACATTCTCTCCCTGCAAGTAAAGTATAAAGTGGGTGGCTGTGCTTTCAAAATCTATCGGATCACTTGTCAATTTTTCACCCACAAAAACATTGAAGTCATGTGTTACTGAAAAATGAAAGATACAACTAAAGCCATCAGGGTTCCCAAGCCCTAATGCTAAACACTACCCAGTCCTTTAACTGAGGAGAACCCAAGGAAACCTGGAACTGATATCCGTTTGCACTATACCCAGTCTGTTCACACTATACCCTTTTCGACAATGAGTGTTTTACTACAGATTGAACTAGCCACTGTAACTTTAGGTACCTTCATTCCATTACCTTAAAGTAGATTGGGAATCAGCTGCAAGGAACAAAAAGCTTGACTCAAGTTCTGCTATAAAATATTCTCGTGCTTCGAGTTCTTCTTCAATCATAAGATGGTCCACATCGCCTCTGCTTGTTATCGATTTTAGCAAAGGACTGAAGTAACTGAAGATCAAGGACCACAAAACCATCAAAGACTAAATGTATCAAGACTATAAGTAATCTCAGATTGCTAAGGATAACATCCCATGTGTGCTCAAGAAGAAAACAACAGAATAAACACAAGTTTTAAGATTCAGGAAAAAGATTAGCAGCACCAAAATTTAGACTATAATCAAACTCTTGAGAATTAATTGGAATAAACTGTTTATTGCTCCGAATAATAGAAAAAAATAGACAAAATAAGACTGCTATTCTAATTGAACGAAGAAGGGTCAAATGCACCTGCATACTTCACCTTACAATCTTAGCATACCAGAAGCCAAATTGGGAACAACCCACATATAATAGAGAGAGCAAAAAAGGCACCTTGCCCTTTAGTAGAAATAGCAGTATAAGCATAACCCACAAGCCTTGGACCATTTCTACGTCCAGGTGAACCAAAACACTGTAAAATCAACATCCCATTTCGGCTGCTGAGAAAATTATTAAAGTCTTGAGGAAGTGAATCTAAACGGTTCTTTAGATTGTCATCATAAAGAACCCAAGAAAACAAGAACCTTTCCACCAGACCGAAACCAAAGCAACAGCACTGCGAAAATAAGAAATGCTGGTGAACAGCAAAAGAAGCTTACTGGGTATGTGAATTTGGTGGTGGAGGTCGTGATTGGGGAAGTGAAGGAGAAATGGAGTGGCAGAGTCACTGCCGCCGCACCTATCATTCGTCTTCGCTCAGTTGAAGCCAGCCGCCGCTGAATTTGATATTGATGGCTCATACTCCCTTCCCTAGTGAAATTGAAAATTGTGAGTCTGAGAGAGGAGAGAGGTCGCGAAAGAGGGCAGATGGAGAGAGAACGGTTTTTTTTAAGCAGCTCATCATATAAAAAAAATAAAAAGGGCCTGGGGACCGGGCCTAATGGGTATCGGGGCCAGGTCAAGTAATGAAAAAAATAAAAAAAAATAAAAAAATGTATATGTAAATTTTTTTTTGGGCTGGGGATGGGTAGCGACCGCCCTGGTTCGCTACCCTCTCCTTCCGCCACTGCCCATAAGGTATTATTTTTTTTCAGAAAATACATGAAGTGTACTGGAGTTTTTATAAAATGGGTTCCAAAAGTCGTTTCCAGCACCCCAGGGGCAGCTCTAAGGTAATTGAGGCCGTAGGCGAAACTTCAAAATAAAGCCTTATAAAATAATATATTTAAAAAATAAATTATTAATAAAAAAATCAGTTAAAACATATTCTTCTAACTTTTTGAGATGCAAAATTACTTATCAAAGTTTTATATTCTAAATTTGTTAATATATCATTTTCAATTGATAATATGGTCAATACACCTAATCTTTCTTGCGTCATAGTTGATCTTAAGTAGGATTTTATTAGTTTTAGTTTTGAAAAACTTCTTTCTGCAGAAGCAACAGTTACAAGTATTGTCAATAATATTCTATAAGCAATATTTGCATCTGGAAAAGAGTCTAATCTTTTTAAATAGTTTAATGTTTCAATTTGAGTATTAGTCTCTATTTTTAAAATCTCTTTTAACATTTTCAATTCTGAAAAATATATCTAAACCATCAATATCAGCATGATCTAAACTATCGTTTGAATTAATTTGTAATTAATATCTTTTAAATAAAGAGACGTTATAGGATTGATTGATACAAGAGACTTCATAAACGGGTGAAGACTTACTAATTCCTTCAATCAAAGAGATTTAATATGACTCTTTATAAAATAAAAAATAATTAACTAGATTTTATAGGGTTGATCATGCATTAATAAAAGAGACTTTATTAAAGAGATTTAATTTATAGGATTGATTTTATTGAATTTCATTTGAATCAATTTGCAATTAATATCTTTTAAATAGAGAGACGTTATAGGGTTGATCGATGCAAGAGATTTTATAAAAGGGTGAAGAGTTAATGGGTACTTCAATCAAGGAGATTTAATAGGCCTCTTTGAAGAATTAATGGTTCTTTTTATCAAGGAGATTTAATAGACATTTTTATAGAATAAAAACTAATTAACTAAAATTCTAGACAAATAGTTTTAGGTTAAATTCTTGAGGCCTTATCATTAAATATTTTTTAAATATATCTATTAAATAAAATTTTTAATTGGGGCCTCCCTATTTTGGGGGCCATAGACAACCGCCTACCCTGCCTATAGCTGGAGTCGCCCCTGCCCCCTTAAGGTTTTTGCACCCCTCCACCATATTCTCGGCTTCGTCTCTTACAGTAAGGTATTTATTTGCTATGAAATAGTTGTTGGGCGGGCTTGTGCCTTCTCAACTCAAAAACTAGCTCAAGAGGTAAGACTTTCTCTCACACTTATAAACTAACCATCAGCCCCTTCCACAATCGATGTGGGACTAACCCCAACAATCTCCCCCTTACACATCGGGCCCTGGATTGGGAGGAGACAACTATTTTCTCCCATAGACTGTTGGGTCCGAGACTTATGCTTTGATACCAGTGTTGGATAGTCTTGAGCCTTCGAGATCCTAAAAGCAAGCTCAAGAGGTGAGGTTTTCCCCACACTTATAAACTGACCACCAACTCCTTCCACAACTAATATGAGACTAAACTCAACAATAGCACTGATACAGCTCCTTCTACACCTAATATGAGACTAAACTCAACAATAGCACTGATAGTAAGAAAACAATAGACGATTCTTTATTTTTGTTGATATTAGTTTATTAACTTTTACCGTGGGAAGAATGCCTAAAGGCAATCAGATTTTAACAGAGTTTATGTATTTGTATATAGTATACCAATTATTGTGGACTAGTATGAGCTGCAAATGTATGTCGATAATGAACTATTACCTTCCCACGCTTACAATGGATCAACACCGGATGATTTCTCACATTTGGAAACATCAAAATGCACATGTAAGAAGCCAAAATAAGAGGACCTAACTAAAGTAGAACCGAAAGTTTCTTGAAAATAGTGAGATCGCAACCCATACCGATCAAGACTTTTAGGGCCTTCATGATGGTAGCCTTGGGAATAGATACGGAAGGCTCCTGCAAATGCTGATGGGATTAACACAATAATGACAGCTAGAAAAGAAACAACGCAACAATCGAACCCAAGTTTCGTCAAATGTCGTTGACAACCCACCCTCTTCCCAATTGTCAGACAAATTTTTTATTTTATTTTAAACACAAACACAATGCACAATTAATAATTTTTATCTATTTGAACATATTATCATCTATAAGGAGGTACATCTTTTCCACACTCAACACTACTCAAAATACGACACGTACATTTCCTTTGTCAGCCTATTATATGAACATAGTTGTAACTTGCGTTTTCTGAGGCACTTTCTTATGGAAATTGTGCCTCAAGATCCTTCAGTAAACACATACACTTCCAAGATCTCAAGAAACATGTTAATTGGTAATTGTTCTTCTTTGAATTACTGTATCAGAACAGTTAGGTAATTTGACATTAAAAGATACTTTGGCCATTAGACCGTAGCAACAAGACAGACAGAACACGTACATTGCAAGAAATTACTGCAACCTTTTACCCACCACCATGTAGTTGCCTTCTTCTTTCTTTTTCCCCTATCCTGTTTTGGCCATGCCTAAAGCCCTAAACTACCATTGACTGCCAAATATTTAACCACTCTATTTGGAAAGTATTCCAGCTACTTGAGATAAAAGCTTGATTTCCAAGAGAGTGCATACACCAAATCTCTCCCATGAGCCATGTCACAATAACATAGCATTGCATACTCGAAAACATTCTTCATTCATAACCATCTGACATATCAACGCCAGAAAATACTTAAATTTCATAATTATGTGGCATCATATTATAAGCATGTGACATCGTTGGTGACGCCTACTATTATCAGGTCATATGTTCATTCATAACTCAGATCTAAAATTATTATAAACTTGGTAATTTTATATTAAGTCTCAGTTTGTTTTGTTGTAATCTCATTTATAGAGAGTAACTTTCAGTTATTTGAAGAATCCAATAAAGTATGATCAATGGAATAGAGATCCAGTCAACAAGTAAATACAAACAATCGCTCCGTAAAGCAACTTTCTCTTAAAAAAAATGTAATCTTGTTTAAAAAATCATCCAACCCTCTCCGAGACATAATGGCTCGTGCGTGAAACTCTGAGTCCAAGGTTATGTTAGGTGTGGGAATTTTTGTAGGATTTGGAGTGTTTTGATAATTTTTAAGTAATGTTAGAATTGTATTGGTGTTTGTGTAGAGATTGATGATGTGTAAAAAAATAATGATGATGTTTAAAGTTATTTTTTTATATTTTAATTTATTTTTTAATTAAAAATTGAATATTTAAAAAAAAGTAAGAAAACGACAAACGAACATCACGAAACTTGCCGCCTGACTCAACTTTTGCATTAAACAAAACTCTGACTCATGCAGGACAAGCTGCAGGTTGTCAGCAGGTCAGCATCCTCAAATAAATGTATGTTTGCCGAACATGATGTTGTTGAGGATTCGAATCCTAATTTTTCTCACAAACCGAATATCACCCAAGACTTCTCTCACTCTTTGTAAGACTCTCCTCTTAAAAAAAATCCAAAAAATACAGTTACGTAATTTATTTCTTTAAAAAATAATTAAATTTTTTGAATCTAAATTCTTAAAAAATATTATTTTATTATAAATATATTATTCCGTTGTTACATATATTATTTTTAATTAATGATATTTAAAATCAAGTTTATTAATCATATGAAATTACAAAATGGTATATTGAAAAAATGTGTTTCAAGAATTTGAGGTAACAATTAAATATTGAAAACTAAATTACTTGAACTAAAACAAAAAAAATTCTTTTCACCAGTCAAGTCTGGTAGATTCTGAGTCCTTAGTGACTTTTTCTCCGTTATCTTTTCTACACTTTTCACCCTGCAAAGTTTAACATTGTTTACTTTTTTGAGAAAAGTCACTTTGAGCTTTTAAACTATCAAACAAATTATAAATAGGGCATCAAACTATCAATCTTGACACATTAAACCCACGAATTACTAAAGTTTATCAATTTGTACCATGAACTAAAATTTGACAGTCAAAATCATTAGATTTGAATCACGTGACACGATTTTGACCGTTAGATTTTAGTTCAGGGCACAATTTGATAAAATTTAGTAGTTTGTGGGTTCAATGTGTCAAGATTGATAATTTAGAGCCATATTTGTAATTTGTTTGATAGTTTAAGGACTTAGACTTTACCCCTTACTTTTTCCTTCTCCTAGTCTTCTTCCCTCTAGTTGGCTTCGCCACCTCTTCTTCTATCCCCCCTCGCTCCCTCTACAATGGATGATGCTATTGGGCTTCTGATTACTCAAACTCAGGCTCTTTCCTCGGGCGATTTGCCGTGGAAGTTATAGTCCAATCTGGAACAAGCTGAAAAAGTTTCTCAGTTGGTTTTAGTCGGCAAGTTGGTCTCCTCAAAACCCTTCCAAAAGGAGTTATTCCTGCTTTGATGCTCAAGGTCTGGCATTCTCTTTTGGGTCTCTCCATTGGTGATCTCAAAGATAACATGTATCTCCTACATTTTCAAAATCTTCGTGATAAAGAGTAGATTTTACAGCATGCTCCAGGAATTTCAAAGGGCACCTTCTTATTCTCGAGGAATGGTCTCAAGATATAGGGCTTGACGAAATTGATTTTAACAAAGCTCAATACTGGGTTCAATTACATGGATTACCGTTGTCTATTGCTTCTCCTGAGAATATTAGGTTAATAGGTCAACATCTGGGCACTCTAATGGAAATCGAGCCCATTTGGTTTAGCATGCAAGAAATTCGTTAGAATTAAGGTTGAACTGGATGTGGCTCATCCTCTCAAAAATGATTTTCTTTTTCCAAGAGCGCACACACCTCCTGCCCAAATCTCTTTTAGATTAAATAAACTCTCTGGTTTCTGCTATTATTGTGGAAAATTAGTATTCAAAAGGTTTGAGAGTTTGATTGAGGTGTTTTGAAACTATTTAAAATGTTTTGATCTTTCAAGCAAGATGTAAAACTGTTTATGCACATTTTAAAAGATATGCAAATGTATGCTTCAAATCCCTGCCAAAAGTGAAACTAAGAGTTACAAGGTTATACTCTAAGGTCTTGAATCTTCACTTTTGAGCTCCTTGCATCTTCTAGATCTTCAATCTTCTTGTCTTTGATAAAAATGTCTTTGTCTTTGAAGATGTCCAATTTGTAAACTTAATCCATTTATTGAAATCATCAAAATATCGATTATGCACAAAAGCCAACAATTTAAAATAGTTGAATTTTTATCTTTGGCCTAGTCAAATCTTTTTAAAATTTTAAAGATTTTATGATTATTTAAAATTAAAAGTTTTAGAATTCAAAAAGGAGTTTGTTACTAGTGTGAGTCTATATATAGATTTAAATATTGGTTTTAATTTTTACACAACACACTTTTATGTCATCAAAAAGAAAAAGAAAAGGGTACACTTTTATGTCACACTTTTATGTCATCTAGATGAAATTTCTTAAAGAAAATTCAGGTACTTCAAATTTATTGATATTTGTATTCTTTTTATGAGAGATCAAACCATAGGGTGTCTATATCTAGCCTTAATTATTTTAATATTTTTCGAAATAGTTTTAAAGGGTTTCCTAGAGTAATCGAGATTTGGGTTCAAGATTTGCGCAGGGGAAATTTAGGTTCATGATCTGAGTAGTATATCAAATTATATTTTTATAACCAATCTTGGACATCAAAAAATTATACCTTTTGGAAATTTCGTACTAGACATCTACAGGAGGATTGGGTTAAAGTTCGTAATTTTTGGAGATGTATTGGTATGATTTTGAAAATTCGGAATTTAGGCTTAGAGAAATCAGAATTTGCTAAGAAAGATCCTTTGATACAGATTATATTTTTGTACCGAATATAACATAGCTAGGCTTCGAATTTCGATATGAAATTTTATGGGTATCTTTATAACACATATATGAATCTTTGGTATAAAGTTGAGTATTTTTGGATATCCTAATAGAGTTTTATGAATTTTGGAAGTAATGAGTACCAAATTATTCAGGGTATAGTTTGACTCCGTGAACAGAGATGAATGTCGATTTTATTGCCTGGGTTGTATAGAGAATCTGGATATGAAATTTTACAGGTATATAGGTAACATCTTAGGGAAGAACATATTTTAATTTGGGGATTTTAGGGCAAACAGAGATAGGTAAGTTATAATTTAGAATCTGACCAGTGAATTTTGGATTTAATCCTGTCGGGCAGATTTAGAGTTTCAATTATGTTTCTGTTTGAACATATTATAATAAGTTAAATTTTGTATTGATAGGTGCTAAGTTAGAGGCTTATTTGCTTAAAGATCCAAGTAAGTGGAATTATTATTCTAGATTTTCCTAAAAGATAGAGGTGATATTTGAGAAATTGCATGTTTTATTGAAAACTCTCGAAGTTTTATGTGCATTACGTTTTGAAAAAATTGTTAAAGTTTATAACATGAAATGTGTAAACGTGAGACTATTTTTATGTCCAATGATATTTCTTGATGTTTTCAATGTTTAAATCAACCATTTTTTATATTTATTGTTATTCAAGATTTGTGCATGATATTTCATAAAAATGAGAGAAAGATGCAAATTTCAAAATAATTTTTATTTTATGATATGTTATGTATTTTCAAACTCTGGGACCCAGAGTTACAGAGTTATAGAGATATCGCATTGGTATCAATTACAGCCCATTAGGTGCACCAATTCTGAAAACGGAGTGATTTATTTTGTAGATTCTTACCTAGTGAACACTTGGACATGGCCAAGCCTTAGTAAGGAAGAATTCTACCCATAGTATTGGCATAATTTGGTTGATCCCCAACCTAAGTAGTAATTGTACAACCCTGTCACTGGGTTAAACATGACCTACAGTAATTGCCAAGGAAATGTTCTATAATATTATGTTATAATGATAAAACTGCTTCATTGAAAAAAATTTTTTTTTATTGAAATTGCCAAAAATAGCTTTCAATAGTTTAGAAAGATTTTTAAATATTATATCTCTTACTATTATAGTATGGCTCATGGGATACACACTAACGTAATAATTTTGCTTACTGAGTTGTTGAACTCACCTGCTATTGGCGGGTAGCTGAGAGATTATTAGAAAAAATGTTTTGACTCTAGTATGAGTTTAATTATGTTTAGATTTATTTTTGTGTTTTGAAAGAGTTTTTAAGTTTTATTAAGAGAGATTTATTGAAGTTTTAAATAAAGTTTATTCCGCATTTGTTTAGATAAGTTTTTAAATCATAAGTCTAATTGTTTATTGTTAGTAAGTCACCTTCTAGCCTTTGAGGTTTGAGGCATGATAGTTTGGTATCAGAATAACCGTGTTATTAGGTTCTGTAGCCAATAAAAGAGGAATATGATTGGACTGAGAGTTTTGAGGATAGGATCGGGTAGACTAGGTCATTTGTTTGAAATTGATTGTTATTTGAAATTGTTTGCTATAATTGTTTAATCAGTACAAAAAATGACATTTTTCTATATTTTCCTGTAATACAAATTTTATTACAGATTTTAATTGATTGATGCAAAAAGAGAAAAGTGTAATAAAAACAAGTTTTGCAACAAAGACAAGTTTCTCAGTAGTCTAAAAACTAACAAGTAATGACATTTAACAACAAATACCTATAACTTTAATCCTTAACAGCTTCAGCACTTGCACCAGCACCATCTGCTCCAGCACTATCTGTACTACCACCAACACCATTATGGTAGTCATATGAGTAAATAGAACTCACAGTACACTTTGAAGCATCATTGCAGGCGAGCCCAACATCTAGTAACAAGAGGCAAATATGAAGAGTTTTTGTCTGCACATATATAACCAGAAAATCATTTAACACGGATATTGCAAGAATATAAGAAACCTGAAATCTACCCACACACTACAAGCACTTAAAGAAGTTCTGCAGTGGAATTAAAAGGGATGTAAGCATGCAGAACCTTCACTGCCTAAAGAGTTGAATTGATACAAAGATTCTAAAAGGATATGATTCAACAAAGCCTTTAAAGTTTATTGTTACCATTATAGACCAACCAATTTATTCCTCTTTAGCCATTTAAGCAGCCTCTGTTTGAGGTGTATAATGCGTCCCATATTTCATTTACTTCAATCTGTCTATATCAACAGCAATATAAGCCTGACAATGAACATGGAAGCATATTCACAAAATCACTCTCTTGTGGCTCAAATTCAGACTTCTTGAGGAATATCTTCTCAAATAATTCCCTGAAATCCTCCTTGCTCTGTTAAAAGAAGATACAATAGTTTGATGAGCAACCACTTATATATATATATATATATATGTGTGTGTGTGTGTGTGTGTGTGTGTAAAATATAACAACATACATCCCAGTCGGCTTAGAAGGTAAGGGGCACAAAGAGCAGAGCACAATTCTGATGCATATCTAGATGTCATTAGGCAAGACCAACCTGATGTACACATAGGCTAAGAACATGACAAGATAAGATTGCATCATTGCAATGAGATGTCGCAGCATACAAGTCCATATAGCAGAATTGCACATCATCAACACGCTCTGCCTACAGATATAAAAAAAACTCACCTACATTTTCTGCAAAGAGGTATTTCAAAATAATGCTTATAGCAGCAATTTTCTTTTTCCTGCATCTACTCACTGCAGAAGCAGCCAAATACCCGGTAAGCAATTTTTTTTTTCTTTCTGAAAGATTCAAAAGTGATAGTCAATTAATGCCATGTCCAGGCCACAATTAAAAGACTGGCATCTACAACTAATTAACCAACTCTTTTTCATCTAATAATTATTTATTACTAAGCAAACGAGAATACATTAGGACAACTCGTTGGCTCAAAAATTTATCATTGCCCTTCAACGAGATGTAGCCAGTTTTCTCTAATGTATACCTAAAAATTCCGGTTTAGACCCTATTAACACCTAGAGGGGGAAATTTGGTACGAAATTTTGCCAACACTCAAACACTAACAATACCTGTAACTCAAATGATTGAGACACAGCCTAAACATTTCCATAGAGTAGAGGTTAGTGCATAATGACTGCTCACTTCATTGACACCATTTTTACACTCCCCATAATTTTTGTAATCAACAAACATTTTTATTCCTCAGATCATTGCATACAAATAACCGCCTGACAAGTACAATTTAGAACAAGTATGTCAATTCAAACAATAAATAAAAGCAACAAATTACAATTCTATAAGATCCTATAGATTTACCTAAAAGAGATTGATATAACATACAATGTTTAGAATTGCCACATAAGTGTCGCACTCGTCTGTGTAAACAACAAAACTGGAATGCCAGCAAAAGATATCACAGGCCCAAGTCTTGTTAAAACAAGAACAAAGATTTCATTATGGGTAGAAGCAAACAAAAAGAACACATGCATATTACATGGAGTGTGATCTGTTAGTTACTCCAACGCGGTAAAGCCCTAAGGATTCGAAAATAGAAAAATAAAGGTAATACCATTAGTAGTGACCGCTGTTGTAGAGTACACCTTTAACATCATTTAAAAAAAAACGCTGCTAAAAAATTAGAATTTAGCGACGTTTTCCCAAAAACGCCGCCAAAGGGGGTCTATAGTGACTGTCACTGACCACCGCTAAAGATAATACCGTTAGCAGCATTTTGCAAAAAACGCTGCTAAAGGGATCTATAGCTGCGGTTTTGTAAAACGTTGCAATAAAACCTTTTAGCGGCGTTTTTAGCTACCACAGCTATAGACCTGTTTTTTGTAGTGAATTATATTTTGATAAGAAATTTTGAACATTAGTGAATATTTTAAGATGACCCACATCGTAACTATCGGAATCCGAATATTCTAAATAACGGTAAAAGCTTGGGTCAAACTTGAGAGGACAATGTGGAAGCCAACTTGAACACTACTGGAGTATTACGTGAGGTAGCACAATTGGTTATGGTGGAGAATTCTCAGAATGCTGAGGGCAGGAACTGATGTGTTAATACAAAAGGTTGCACTTTTGAGCAGTTCACTTGCACCCCGTACGTTTGAAGGAAATGTAGACCCCTACTGCAGAGAATTGGGTTCATGAGATTGAAGAGATGTTGTGTCTTCAGAGGTGCATTGATGAGCAGAAAGTTCTTTTTACTGCATTCAAATTAATTGGTGTGGCGAAGCGTTGGTGGAATTCAAGGAAATTGCTTTTGGAGCAGGCGCCTGAGGGAGTAGCTATTACGTGGGAAAAGTTTAAGAAAGTATTCTTCGAGCGTTATTTTCCCAAATCAACAAGAGAAGCTAAGGCAGGAGTATTTGCTATTCTTAATCAAGGTTCGATGATAGTCCAACAATATGCATATAAATTTGTGGAGTTGAGACTCAGCCATTAGAGAAAAATTTGGCAGTAGCTACTACGTCTGAGAGTTCTATCGTATGTAAGAAGGTGATTAGAGGTTGTCCAATAAATATAGACGAAAGAGTGCTTCCAGTAGATCTAGTTGTTTTGAACATGTATGGATTTGATGTTATCTTTGGGATGGATTGGCTAGCATCTAATTATGTGAGTATTGATTGTCGAAGCAAGGAAGTCCTTTTTAGACCCCAAAAAACTCAAAATTTAAATTTAAAGAATCGTGTGTGCGTTCCCTTCCAAGAATAATGTCAGCCATCCAAGCAAGAAGGTTGCTTTGTTAGGGATGTTAGGGTTATTTGACTTTTGTAGTAAAAGTACAAAAGAAGGAAACAAATTTGGAACACATTCTAGTCGCGAAGGAATTTCCCGATGTATTTCCTAAAGATGCACATGGATTACCCCCGAATCATGAGATCAAATTTTATATCGATCTACTCCCAAGAACAACACCAGTCTCTAAGACACCTTATAGGATGACACTGTCGGAGTTGTTGGAACTTAAAGAACAACTACAAGAACAGTTAGACAAGGGTTTCATAAGACCTAGTGTGTTATCTTGGGGAGCACTGGTTTTATTTGTGAAGAAAAACGGTGGATCATTACAAATGTGCATTGATTACCGATAACTTAATCAAGTCATGATTAAGAATAGATATCCATTGTCATGCATTGACAATATTTTTGATCAGTTACAGGGAGCTCAAGTCTTTTCTAACATTGATCTTTGTTCGGGTTATCACCAATTGAAGATTAAGGCAGACGATATTCTAAAAACTGCATTCCGACTCAATATGACCATTATGAGTTTTTAGTGATGTCATTCAGATTGACTAACGCACCAGTTGTTTTCATGGACATGATGAATAAAGTTTTTCATGATTATTTGGATCATTTTGTCATGGTCTTCATCAATGACATCCTAATCTATTTAAAGACTCAGGAGGAGCATGAGAATCATTTGAGGTTAACATTGCAAGTATTAAAGAAGAAGAAGTTGTATGCCAAACTCAAAAAGTGCGAGTTTTGGTTAGAGGAGATCACCTTCTTGGGTCATCTCGTCTCAAATGAGGGCATTTTTGTAGATCCAAGCAAAGTGGAGACAATTATGAATTGGCCAACACCAACCAATATCTATTAAGTAAAGAACTTTCTAGGTCTTGCAGGATATTATCGGAGATTTGTATAGGGTTTTTCGAAGATATCAGTTCTGTTGACCGCACTAACACGGAAGAATATTAAGTTTGAGTGGACAGAGGTTCGTGAACAAAGTTTTCAAGAACTGAAACAAAGACTTGTAACTGGACCAATGTTAACTATTTCATCTCGAAGTGGAGGCTTTGTGATTTTCAGTGACGCATCACATAAAGGTTTGGGTTGTATGTTGACACAAAATGAGAAGGTTGTTGCGTATGCATCTCGGCAGTTGAAGGGTTATTAGCAAAATTACCTTACCCATGACTTGGAATTAGTAGCATTAGTTTTTGCTTTGAAGATTTAGAGGCATTATCTTTATGGCGAGCAGTGTGAGATATTTACTGATCACAAGAGCCTTAAATATTTGTTTACTAAAAAACAGTTGAATATGAGGCAAAGAAGATGGTTGAAACTAATCAAAGATTATGACTGTACGATTTGTTACCACCCGAGAAATGTAGTAGTAGATGCATTGAGTAGAAAATCATCTGGAGTTTTAATGTCTGCTTTGATTAGTCAGCATCATATCATAATGAACTTGGAATGATCAAGGATTGAGGTTGTTGAAGATGATCATAGAGTTCTTTTGGCAAGTATGGTGATTCAATCAACTTTGGTGGAAAGAATTAAGGAAACTAAGTTGCTGGATGCAGAATGGATAAAGCTTACAACGGAGATCCGGAATGGGTCAAAGTCAGAATTCAACATATTGAAAGATGGGATATTAAGATATCTAAATTGTCTATGTGTGCATAATGATGAGAATATTAAGAGGATTATTTTGGAAGAAGCTCATCGCTCTCTTTATACTATTCATCCAGTGAGCACTAAAATGTATCAGGATTTGAGAGTCTTTTTGGTGGAAAGATATGAAGAAGGAGATTGCGAAATATGTGGAGCAATGTTTGATGTGTTAGTAGGTGAAGGCAGAGCATCAAAGACCAGCATGACCATTGCAGCCATTACAGATTCTGGAATGGAAATGGGAGCACATCTCAATGGATTTTGTTTCAGGTTTGCCGTGAACACCGACTGGGCAGGATTCAATTTGGGTAGTTGTTGATTGACTGACGAAGACCGCTCATTTTATTCCAGTCAAAGTTGGTCATTCCATGGAGACGTTAGCAGAATTATATGTTTCGGGAAATTGTTCATTTGTATAGGGTTCCAGTATTTATAGTTTCAAATAGAGATCCACGTTATACCTCAAAGTTTTGGAGGAGTTTGCGATGGTACCGTACGAGACATTAAGATCCTGGAAGACATGTTGCAAACTTGATTTTAAGGGAAGTTTGTTTATAATAATAGTTATCAAGCAAGTATTGAGATGGTACCGTACGAGACATTATATAGAAGAAGATGTTGATCTCCTTTGTATTAGGATGAAGTAGGTGAACGGAGGATTTTGGGCCCAGAGATAATTCAAACAACGACCACAATCAAGCATGTAGGCTGTTTTTTAATGCATGAAAGGATAAAAGAACACTGTCACGCCCCGAACGGCACCCCGCAGGAAACGTGACAGTCGCGAACTATCTCCGGATAGCTCCAGCGTTCTTACTTACTTGCTTACGGCGGAAACATACAAGACCACGAGGGATTCGAGCTTAATCGAACATAATCAGGGTTCTCATTAAGTTCTCATACAAAACACATATAAGTTTAGAATTTAAATAGTGACGGATCTCATCGATCAGGTCACTATGCTCAAAATAAGAATATCATCCGGGAACTTTCTAAGTCAGGTAGTCCTCCTGACTCTCTTCACCTGTGGCATCTGGAATGACACAATTTTAAAAACAACACGTGAGTCAAAAAGACTCAGTAAGGGAAAGACATAACTTGAAACATGCTCTTGACTTATGCTTGCTTTATCATGAAAGAGAATAAACTTGATAAGTGATGCACATGCATGTCATGGATATGTACATGCTCTTGCTTAATTTCGGCCCCAGGCCCTTGAAAATTACTTATTCATACTTGTGACACTATTGGCCTTTCACAACCATTCCATCTCTTTTACTTGTGGGCTCGCTCCATTTAACCCCTGAAGTCAGGGTTGTGCCTTCCCTTTGGAACCGTCTCCGATTTCCCTTGGAGACCTTACATTCGGTCAAGCTAGCGCACATTCTCTCATTTGTCCTCAGTGGCTAGACATGACCCTTGGAGGCACCACACCTTCTCAATGTCCTTCAGTGTGGGTTGCACAGCCTCGTGGATTCACCCATCCTTCTCACAATTGTCCTTCGGTATGGGAGTCCATCTTGATGGTACGGTACCGACCAGTGCCCCTTAACTTAACTTATCGTTTCATAAAACATTCCTTAATTTCCATAAAATCATTGCATAAATATTCTCTTTAGAAAAATTCATGCAATGCACATGTCATGTCATGCTTGATCAAAATCTCATGCTTGTTCATGAAATGATGCAGTGTGTCATTCCAGTTTTGAAAAGAACCACTTACTGTCCACTTACAGTATCCACTTACTCTCGGTCCTCCTTGGTAGTGTATAAAACACGTAGATCGCCTACAAGCGGTTCAAATATTTCTTAGTCTTTAAGAAATAGCACGTAATTATATAATATACATATAATCACTGATATTCTTTTAATCAATTAAAGTATTTTATTTATTCTTCTAATATTATCTAAACTTAGGTTATTTAATTATTAACCATGTCACAAAATATTTACACCTCTATTCCCGATTAGGGTTTTAATCAATTAATAGATTAGGGTTAAATAATACTCATAGATTTAGAATTAAACCTAAGTCTCTTTTTATTACACGTACTCCATTAAAACCTTACCCAACTATGATTAAATCTTAACTAGGGTTCCCAATAATATTTTATCAAAAGATCATGGTTCTTCAATATTTATTCCCACTAGCCTAAACTCTAATTTCCTTATCCATCACAATGATGAAAATCCATAAATCATAAATGGTACTTAGGGTTTCATTATTACTATAACATTCGGCCACTACCATTATGCACCAATTAATCACAACTTTTACTCCAATGGTGATCCCATCCTCCATTCAACAATTTCACAACCTAGGATCTATAATTCAAAACACAATACAAGTCATCACTAATAGCAATATTCGGCCAACTCAATATATCACAACATCACTAGGTTTTCTTTGGTTCTATCACCTTGCATGCATTCTTTACACATAGCACTCATCTACCATACATTAGGTCATAAATCTTGTACACAACATGACCAATGTCCAGATCTAAGCATATACAATCCACTCATGAAAACCTAAGCATACATGGTTCGGCTATACGTCAAAATCCCACATTTTTCATGCTAAAATTATAATATACATCTCCTTTGCATTCATGACCCGTCTTGCATGTATTAATTCCATATTTTCATCATATACAACCACCAACTCTAGATCTATCATTTAGAGACCTCAACAACACAAGATCTAAAGGAAAAACAATCATACCATTCGGCCAAGCACAACCTAGGCTAGGTCTAACCCTTTTTCTAACATACATTGCTCATCCTTGCATTTTATCACCTATCTTGCACATATAAACTTCATATCTTCATCATTAATATCCACATGACTAGATTTATACATTAGACACATCAACAGCCCTAGATCTAAGAAAATATTCAACTTTCATTCAACAAAACACAACCTAGGTTAGATCTAACTTCATCTAGTATACATTGTCTATTCTTTGCATTTTTCCAACATTTAAAACTTAGATCTAAAGCATGTATGTCCAGATCTATCACTTGCACATACTCATGTTCAAAGTCCAACTAAAATAGAAAACAAAAACTCAATATCCAACCCCATATGGTTCGGCCAACATAGGGATGCAAGATCCATGCTTACCTTGTTGTTCTTCTTTCCTCCCCTTTGATCCCTTGAAAGCTTCTTCCCCTTTTTCACCTACTAAGCAACCTAATACTCTTAGTCATTCAGATCTCACCATATCCAAGCATAACAACTCAAACCCTAAGATCTAAACACAAAAGGGTTTGACCATCAAGAGGAAAACAAGATCCGGTTTTTACCTTAGTGTTTCCCTTGTTTTCTTTTTCCCTTTTTCCCTTGCACAACACCTCTTGACTTCACCTTCTTCTTCTTCCTTGTACTCCTTCTTCTCCTACCCAAAACCTCCTTGACAGCAGCTCAAACTCAGCCTTTGGGGCCAAGGGTTTCGGTTTGGCCTTGGTTCCTCACCTTTCTCTCCCTTTCTCTTGGTTTCGGTTTGGCCTTGGTTTCTCTCTTTCTCTCCCTTTCTCTTGGCTTGTGTTGGTCGACCAAATGGTGTCAAAATGAGTGCATGAGTGTGTGAGGGTGGTGTTAGGCGTGTAAGGGTTCTCACAAGAGGTAAAAGGAGTGTATGTGGCCAAGAAATTCGGCCAAGGGGTTTTCTTTCCCTTTCTATGTCTATTTTCAGCTTTTGCAAGTTTTGTCTCCTTCATGTCTCCCTTGCCTTTCTTGTATAACATTTTTGCACCACAAAATTCAAACCCTAATTGTCATTCACGTGTATCTCCCCTCTCCACATAATTCCAACTTCTAGTTTGAAGCTTGTTCCCCATTTAGTTAACTTGGTTGAATTCCAACTACCTAGTTTACTTAGTAAAATAAATGAAGTTTAGCAATACTAATCTCATATTATAAACTTGACTTCAAGGCCCATTGGGCAGCCCAATAAATCCTTAATCCAAGGCCCAACATTACCACCTAAAGTCCAATTCATAAGTCTAAGGGCTTGGGCCCAATGTCCAACTTTCTTAAGGCCCAATAGCACCATTACTAGGCCCATTACCATGTTTATTTTGGCAGCCCATTAACATGCCATATAAGCCCAATGTACACCACATGTTATAAGCCTCATGGCAGCCCAATATCTCACTTCAAGGGCCCATCATCACATGTACTTGGGCAGCCCATATGTCATAACCTCAAGGCCCAAATACATCTAATAACCGGCCATACATGGGTAGCCCAATGTCAGCCCATTGTTTGAGGTTTCTAAGCCCAACATGCAAGTCTTAATAATCTAAAATCATTCATAAGAAAATCCTTCAAAAATTAAAATCAAGAATATTGAAGGAAATTATACAATTGATCTAGCAACATGAAATTGGTTACCATAGAGTTAAAATCTCATCCATAGCATTTAAAATCATAACATAATATTTTAGAAATTCAAAATAATTATACATGCATTTTCTTAACATAAAATCATGCCTTGTCCAAGCAAGGTTTCTTCGAGGTCCTACAAACACAATGTAGTCTTATGATGTTTGCACGTTTTATCGAATTAGAACTGGTTGAACGTTGTGTAGGATAATATAAAACTAATGTATTTAACAGATATTTTGATATGATAACCATTTTAGGACGTTTGTTAATACTGGGATGAGCTTAAGTTTATGGTGTCATGTGATTATAATTATAATGATGTTTTGGTTTGATCATTGTGAGTGTCCTACAAGGTCAAGTTTTCTTTACAAGATTTTTTTCTCTAGTGTTTTTTTGTAGTTTTCTTTGTTGCCATTCTATTATCTCCTTTGATTATATTCCAGTTTCACGATTTTACATTAGCCACGGTTACGGACAAGAGGGATCCACGGTTTGAAATGCAACTTTTGTGGGAAGCTAGATCCATCTATAATGATTGGGCCTTTAGAACCAACTCCCTAAGTCCAAGAGCAAACCCTCAAATCTCCACATGAATCTAAATCTTAACCCCAAACCCAATCCCAAACAAGAGACTTAATAAAATTTTGAAATTTTTAGGGAATGTTGTGAAAATTGAGGAGATTGAAATTTTATTGGGTTTTGTGAGAAAATAGTATAAAAAGTAGAATTTTTTGAGATTGAATGAAGAAGTAAAGAGAAAGTTGATAGAGGGGCGGGCAGGCTTATAAGTCGATACTTCCCCTTCAAAGGTTACGCCCTTTTGAAGGTGTGTTGGATTGACCGTTGTAAGTTTGTTTCCCTCTCGCCCCATAGAAGCAAAGTGGATCCTCTCCTCTATCTTCCCAATCCCCCAATTGCTTAGAAAAAAAAGAGAAAGTTGATTTGAGTATTTTTTATGTTTTTTATAATAGAAAAAAATGATTTGACTAGAGAGAAATGACTTTGAAGCTTTATTTATTTATTATTTTTTAAAATTTTCAGAATTAAAATAGATAAATAATAATATTATTGTGGGCTCCTTAATTAGTATGAAAACCAAAACTTTTTTAGTTAATGATTTTTTAAAATTTTTTTTTTTTGCAAAAGCTTATTTAACAAAAAAATTCATCAAAAAAATACTTTTTTACTCTCATATTCTTCAAGAGAATAACTTTTAAAAACTTTTTCTTTTCAAACATCATTTTTGTGTACCCACCATTGTCACAAATACCTATAAAACATATCTAAATTTTGTTTCTTAATTATTACACAAAAAAAGTTTTCAAAAGGAATCCAAACATAGCCTTCATGTTTGCATGTAAAAAATATAAACACTTTGTTTGTAAAAATATTCAAGGATAAATATATTATACAAAATTCACAAAATTAACATTCAAAATCTCAAGAAATCATACACAAACATCAATAACTTTTACATAAAATTTAATAATTTTTAACACAAACTTCAATAACTTTTTTAAAAAATAATTCCAACAAATTTTCTCTTTCAATACTGTTTCACCGGACTCTAATATTTTTTTATTAAAAAATTATATCAAATTATCTCTTTATATATTTTTACAAATTTTAGTAAAAATTAAATATTTTTAAAACTTTTCACTAACTTTATACCAAATTTTACACCAAAAACTTATAAAACTCTAATATAAATAATTACAATTCTATCTAAAATCTTACCAATTTTAGAATTCTTTGCAGAACCAACATTCTTTAAAACTCCTAAAATTTTCACAAAATAATGTGCCCTTGATTTCTTTACCTTTTTCACTCTTTGTAATTTGTTCCTGGCACAAAGGAGTTTCGCCAAACACGATCCGCACCAGAGATCACAATGCCTTGTATTGGGAGTCAGATTGCCGAATTTCTGTCTCCAACTGGACCCATATGGGATCTTAATTCCTTTACCTTCTCCCTTTTTGTTTCTGGCGCAAACTTCTCAGTTTCGCCTAACACAAACTAGGTCTCCTCTCTTGTGGCCTCCAGCCCTTGTCGCCTCATCAGCAGTTGCCGGTCCTCTCTTTCCGTATCTCTGCCTCTTTCATTCTCTTCGTGACTCTGTCTCTCGTAAGTCTCAACGATTCACGGTTCACCAATCACCTCTCTGCCCTAGCCGGCAGCTGGTCCCTCTCTCCGCCTCTCTGTCTTGTCACTCGGCCTCTCTGTGGCTCACTGTCACTGTCACAGTGTCTTGGGGACTCGGTTCTCTACCGTTCCGTCTCTTGGTCTCTGTCTCTTTCTCAGCCCGTTTCGAATCAGCTGATCAACACACTAATCAGGTAAGCCAGATGATCAATGATTTTGATTATTCTTTAAGTTAGGTGATTTTGATTTCATCGTGGGTGGCTGATTATCAGACCTCACTCGGTGAATTGATGATTCATTGATTTCGGTGGAAAGGGGCTACGATTTGCCGAAGATTATTTGCCAACGTTAGTCGACTGCCGATCTCTTGATTTCTTAGGTAATCTCGCATCAGGTATTTCTCATACCCCCTCATTCATTTAATTTCTCTACATTTTCGGATTTACTGACGATTTTAACTTCTTGTAGATCTTTTGTGTTTCTGCTGCCTTGCTGGGTATATCTCTCAGGTCACTGGTCAGTGTAGATTCCGGATTTCTGTAAATTATTAACATATTGTAATGAATTTGTTTGGAGATTGGAGGCCCGGGAATTGTTGGTTGGTTTGTATGTTGGAGTCTTGGGGATTCTCTTGGTTCTGTGGCTTGTGTTGGAGATTGGAGGGGATGGTTTGAACGGATATCTGTTGACTTGCCTTTTGGGTTCTATTTCACGATTGGTTGTTGTTGCCTATTGCCTGAATTTGGTTCTGTTGCTTGTTGGTTTTGTGGCTTTTTGGTTCAGTTGCTGTTGGAACTTGGTTCTGTGTTGCTGACGTGTTTGGTTGTTCTCCGTTTTTTTTTCTCATAAATATTTTATAGTATAGAGTGGCTTCACTTCCTTTTTTTTACCAAGAAGTGTCTACTTGCTTTTGTAGCATAGCGACTTAGTTTGGTTTCTGTAGTCTCAATGTGCACTTTGTTTGGTCTTATTTATCAAAAAAAAAATGTGCACTTTGTTTGGTTTGGAAATATGTATTGTAGCCTGCAATACGGAGAACTATTAGTAGTGGGAAATATGTATTGGAGCTTGTATGTAAAGTGATGTACATGTATGCTCCAAGAGAACAGGTAAATTATAGGGAATCGATATAACTTTCAGAAAGCATGTCAGGAAAACCAATTTCTGTTATATAGTAAATCCAGCATAGTTTAGTAGATGTAATTCTTTTATTCAAAAAAAAAACCTGCTTGAATGGTTCCCAACTTATTGGTTATACATGATCACAGGGATAATCTGTATTTCTAGGAGTATTATTGTTGCCAAGTTCGTACGTAGAATTCATAATTCTTTTTTTAGTGCCTGCGATAGGTTCTCTTGCTACGATATTGTTTTTGGAGCTTAGAGTTGTAGCAGTTAGGTGTTCTATTGATTTTTGTTGGCAGCCGTATTCTGCCGTAAGCTAATGTGGTATATTATTTATATGCAGTGTTGATAATTTATGCGGTCAAGCAAGTCGATCAGGAATTAAAAAGTCAGCTCTATGAATGCTGAGTAATTAGTGACCGAGCATGGATAAAGTAACATCTGACTGTCCGTACCCAGGATGCTTTTTCTGTGTCATGAAGGAAGGGAATCCTAGTAAGCGCAGGGCAAGTATACTGAAATTTTTCAGGGAACTTCCTTCACAGGATGATGATGGTCAGGTTCTTCCAATCAGTGGCCTTTGGAACACTGCTATGGCACATCCAAATGACCCGGAGTTCATTGAGTTGGGAATATTTGAATGCATGGCTGCACTAATATGGAAGGGCCTAAAAAATCGTCGTTGGCTTTCTCATGACCAAAATATATATATTCCTTATTATGCAGCTCATATTATTGGATCCTACACAATGAACATGGAAGAATTTGCAGAGAGTGCTGTTCACGCAGGAGTGATCCCCCCCTTAGTTGAACTTCTAAGGGGCAGGTTAACTTGGGTTGAACAAAGAGTAGCTGTTCGAGCTTTGGGACACTTGGCTACATATTCTAGCACTTTTCCTGCTGTAGCCAGTCATGGAGAGATTCTTGAGCTTTCCATCCAACTAGTGATGAGTTCCTTAGAAATAGTTTACTCACATTTTTACAGGTATGTGGATAGAAGGCTTAGCTATCACTGTGATCTACTTACACGTGGCATGGGTGGTGTTGAGATGGAGTCCAGGAAAGCAGAGGAATGGGCTAGTCAGTTACAGTGCTGGTCCCTTCAGCTGATTAATTGTTTTGCTTTCAAACCTGAGTTTCTTACTACTATATGCCAGCCTGAATTCTTAATAAAGCTACCTGGCATGTGGGGTGGACTAGTTAACGAAAACTCACCTGCTGGTATTGGTTTATTAAGAACTATCTGCCATCATAAGCTGGGTAGGGGACCTGTTGCTAGCTGTTCTGGCATCATTGAAGCATTGTGCAATATTGCTCGATCATCAGATGATTGGCAATATATGGCTATCGATTGTCTTCTTTGGTTGCTACAAGACCCAAGTACGTTTCATAAGGTATGTATCTTTTGCATTGTGCTGTTTATGTACCTGACGTTGCACTCAATTTTATGTCCTTTCGGGGTTTTTTTTTCTAAGCAAATGATTTATGCATTACTGAAGAGTTGAACGAGGGGTAATAGTACAGATCAATATTACATATAGTTTGGGGAATTACAGCAACTGGTATTTACAGTACAGATCAATATGTTATGTCCTTTCAGAGGTTGTTGATGCTGATATTTAGCTTTTTCTTTTGTCTTTGTGTTCTTATCTTTCATTCTTTTGGATTGGACATTTTGAAATGACTGTCTAATAAATCCTTCTCTTAACTTCTATTGTGCTCGTTCATTATGTTTGAACATGTCACATATGATTCTTGAGTTCAGTTTCTATGATGTACATTTACACTATGTAAAATGACTTCTTTTCTTTTATGGAAGCCTATCACTTCATCTGGGAATGTGGAATAGATCATTTCTGTTATTATGCTAGGTGTTCAGGCTTGAGCGCTAAAAGATGTTGGTGCTTTTCCCAAATCGTTTGGATGGTCCCATCTTTATTCTTTTTGCACTTAAGGTGTCTTATTTTCGTATAGTCGTCATCATCTCAAATAGTTTTTGTTAGATTTAATATGCTTTTGTAACTGGTTATAGTCTACATCTTAGTGCAATGCACCTCTCAGTTTAGGATTGTGACTGTTCTGTCTTTTCTGGACTCATGTTGAAGATAAAATTAGACATGCACATTTGATCGTTGCACTTCACCTGCTTTAAACTGTGTTATTTTCTTGCCGTTGTCTGGAAGCTCAAATGGCAAGCCTACTGGAAAATTTACCCTATGCTAAGCTCCTTTTCCGGTGTTCTGTTAAGCCTATGATTTGGCTTCAAGAAATTTAATGTCAAGAGTAATATCACCACCTTGTGACTTATCCAGGGACCTAATTTTGGTAAAGTTATATGAGGTTTCCTCTGCCTCAAATGCTGCAATCAGCAAACCAGACCTGTAGGAACTTGTTCATGCGAAATGTAAACGAGTCTTGCTTTTGCATTTCTTTGCCATATTTCAGTTAGCTAAATGTTGCTGAAAACAGTGATTAAGAGTTCACTGCAAACTTTTACATTTGGAAACATCATCCTGTGAAGATATTAGTAACTGAACAAATAGACTGACTTTTTATGGAAGAAAGCTAAATGCTTCCAGTTAATTTTTCAGGTGATCGATAAGGCAGTACCAGCACTTGTAGACCTTGCAGAGATATCAACTCTAGGTGACCACAAGAAGCTTGGTGATTCCATTGTTAATGTTCTTCAGGAATGCATCCAATCTCAAGGAACTGGACGTAACTCTCTTAGCAACCGCACGAAAGAACAGATTGAGGAACTATTGAACTCGAGGCAGAGATTGAAATGGGAGAAAAGTATGCCAAAAGAGGATCTCCACATTAAGCAGGCAGCAGCACTGGTGGTCAAACTCGAAGGGAATTCCCTGTTTTCGTCAGGAAATATATCAGGAGCTGCCTCGAAGTATTCAGAAGCATTGGCATTGTGTCCAATAAGATCCAAAAAAGAGAGAGTGGTTTTGTACAGTAATCGAGCTCAGTGTCATCTTCTTTTGCAACAACCCCTGGCTGCCATAAGTGATGCTACACGCGCTCTCTGTCTTCACAACCCTCTTAACCGTCATGCTAAAAGCCTGTGGAGAAGAGCTCAGGCATATGACATGCTAGGCTTAGCCAAGGAGAGCTTGTTAGATGCCATTCTGTTCATAAATGAGTGCTCTCAGTCAAATGATCCTGACCTGTCATTGAGACAGAATAAGGTTCCTGACTATGCTGAACGGTTAGTGAAGAAGCAGATGCGTGCAGCTTGGTTATTTAGGGAGG
Source organism: Myrica gale (assembly GCA_963930655.1). Classification (NCBI taxonomy): domain Eukaryota; kingdom Viridiplantae; phylum Streptophyta; class Magnoliopsida; order Fagales; family Myricaceae; genus Myrica; species Myrica gale. The sequence goes on from OZ005614.1 coordinate 14,947,280, forward strand.
CAGCTATCACACATGGCGGGGTACATTGTGAGGGTGATGCTGGTGACATGTATGGCCGAGACAGTGATGATTCGGAGTGGGAGACAGCTAGCGAAAGTGACATAGGAAATGATGGAAGGGATGAGATGGGTGATGAAGATGATGACAGTGAATGGAAGAATGACGAGGAGAGGAAAGATAAATACGATAAACCCTCAATAAAAGGTGTGGTTTATGATTTCTGCAATGAGTTTACTTATGCCCTTGGTGTTTTGGATCTTTGAAAATGCCTAGGCAAATAGTTCTTCCCACAATCTAATTGGCTTCCCTATGATATGAGCGTAACTGACTGTGGATGAAGTTAACTGTCTGACGAATCAAATATTCATGTCCAAATACGACTTTCGTGTGTAAATGGTTTCTACCAACTGATTGTTGGGGGGTGCTGTGGGGAAGCTCTTGCATAGGCTCAATGAAACTATTGCTAGTCTGTTATCCGACTATAATGCTTAATTTATATGGGAAGATGATGTATCAATATGATTAGCCTTCTTTCTTTCAGGCTATGTTCAAATACCTCCTTCGCTTTTCTAGTTTTCAGAATTCGACACCGTAAACCATTTGTGAAGACACTTAGGTACGGAATTTTTTGATACATCCAATTACCTTAACATTACCCCTAAGATATCAATCTGTTCAATCTAATTTCTATGCTTGGATATCTGCACCATGATTGGGTGTCAATATACACAAACCTCTTTTGTTCAGTGTAAAAATTTAAATCCTGAGTTGACTTTTTGGTGATTTGATGTCCAAAGTGAAGCTGGTAGGCCCTTCTGTTTTCGTGAATAATATCCTGTGATCTGCTCTGCAAAAAGTGGGTTTGGCATAAATTGACTAGTAGGTTACTAATGATTATTATTTTCTGCGAGAAAGACCTTGGAATTATGTAGTAACTTAGCAGAATAGTGACTCAATTTAATGAGTATCTAAGATAATTATTGTGTCATTGATTTATCTTTGACAGACTTTTGCAATTGAATTAGTCTCTTTCATAAGCAGCTGCAGTCTCCATTGTAATTGTCCTTTCCGTTTTTTCCTGTGCTTGTTTTGTTCTTTCTATGTGTTTCCTTGTTGGACACCTGAATACTTTTTAAGGACCTTAACATGGAACAGACATAAAGCATGGATACAATGTGCAGCTTGCGGAGGATGAACCATGAAGTTGCAATCAACTGTCACAGAACAAGGCCGTCCGTCGTCAATTGAGCAGCTTTTGGGTTATGTGATTTCGTCTTCAGTACCGCGATATATTGTTCTGTCTTCTGTCTCATACCAAACAGTTTGGATATGAAAGATGATTTTGGTCATTGTGTTTGACAGTAAAAAATTGTTTCATCCCTCTGTTCTTTAAGCGTCAAATATACGTTTTTTTTCCTTACAATTTTGCATTTTAAAATTCAACTGTAGAGAAGTGATAGGATTTGAAAGTCTAGCAATGTTTACACTTAAATATGTGAAGCTGTTTAGTGTTTAAGAGGTTTGTATATATAAACCTTGGGGACATTGGTTTTGGACGGCGTCTTTCTGTAGTTGAATGATGCCATGATCTTCGATTGCTGTGTTCTCAGTAATTACGCTTCGTTAATCGTATGCATATTGATGCGGAAAAGACTAATAATCACGTTCGTTAATAATTGTCTGGTTGCTTATGAGTTGTTTGGTATTATAGTCACTGCGAAGCCTTGGTCGTCCCTGTCAGCGATCCGCTTTTATGGGAGCATGTGCTCTTTCTCTTCTCCCAAAAGTGTGCATTGTGCATCCACAGATAACATTCATAATGGCCCAAAACGACACATCATCGAACAACCCTAACCTTTGGTGGTGGTGAATTTCAACCACTACACAACTGTTTTAAGTTTCCAGGAATTCTCCATCGCGTCTCCCGTCCACATGTACCACAACAAAATGGTAAGGTAGAGAGGAAACATCAGCACATTGTGGAAACCGGTCTCACCCTTCTTGCCCACATTTCCACTGGCCGAAAGTACATCACTCCGCATGTATTCTTTGATGAAAATTGTTTTCCATTATCAGCAATCCTCCACTACCCCATCACCCTCCTTCCCCCTTACCTGCACTTCTCCCTCTTCCTTTGATATCACCACAGTTTCCCACATCTTTTAACCCCTATACAACCTGAATTTGTCTCCCTCACCAAGCCCACCACTAAATGAGCACGCTCCAGAACTGCTGTCCCTGTCTCCTATTCCTCTCCCTTAGGACCCCACCTGCACTTCCTCCACATATTTCTACTCGGTCCAAAAATAATATACACTGCCCCAAAATCCACACTGATGGCACTATCCCTTGGCCTCCCACAGGTGCTCGCCACACTACTATTTCCCTCCCTCCCTCTATCCTTGAAACACCCCCACGTGCTCACCACACTACTATTTCCCACCCTCCCTCTATCCTTGAAACACCTTCCTCTGTAACAAAGGCCAAGAAGCATCCTGAATCATGCCATGAATTTGGAATTTCATGCTCTCCTCAACAACACCTGGACTCTTGTCCCTCCCACCTCTTCTAACAATGTTATTGGTTGCAGGTGGATCTTCAAAACCAAACGCCATGCCAATGGCTCTCTTGAACGGCACAGGGCTCGCCTTGTTGCAAAGGGTATCATCAGCTTGTTGGAATTGACTTTAGTGAAACTTTCAGTCCGGTGGTTAAACCCACAACTGTCCCCATTGTTCTCGCGCATGTTGTCTCCTCGAAATGGGCCATTCGACATCTTGATATACGAAAAGCATTTTTGTTTGGGATCTCTCTGAAATTGTCTACATGAGTCAACTATTGGGATTCTCACATCTGGACTTCCCTTCCCACATTTGCAAGTTTCAAAAGGCCCTCTATGGCCTCAAGCAAGCCCCTTGGGCTTGGTTTTCTTTGCTCAGCTCCCGCTTGTTAGAACTTGCATTTCAAGCATCTCGCGCAGACTCCCCTTCTTTGTTTATCGCCGTCAACACATCACCATGTACGTCCTCTTCTACGTCGATGATATTGTGGTTACTAGTTTCAGTTCCACTGTCATCACTCAGCTCATTTCCAACCTCGGTCACGACTTTCCAGTTAAGGATCTTAGCTCCCTCTCTTACTTCCTGGGCATTGAAGTTCATCGCACTTCCACTAGCCTTATCCTCTCTCAGAAGAAGTACATATCCATCTCTTCAATCGAGTTGGCATATCCTCCTCCAAACCAGTTTCTTCTCCTCTTGTCACTACCACACAACTCTCTGCTCACCTTGGTGAACCATATGACAACCCAACAGAGCATCGCAGCATCGTCGGTGGCCTTCAGTGCCTATCTTTCACCCTCACAGACCTTGCATTCGCCTTCAACAAAGTGTGCCAATTTATGCATGCTCCCCGTCTCCCTTACTGGCAAGTTGTCAAACGAATCCTTCGGTATCTTCTGCACGCCTCGCACTATGGTCTCCACATTCGGCCATGTTCTTCCTCTCACCTCACTGCATTCTCTGACGCCAACTGGCAGGTTGCACAGATGATCGTCGCAGCACTGGGGGCCACTGTGTGTTCCTTGGCTCCACTCTTGTCTCCTAGAGCTCTCGCAAACAGCCCACCGTTGCTAATTCCAACACCGAGGTTGAATACAAGAGCGTCGCAAACACTGCTGCCGAACTCCTGTGGTGTCAATCTCTGCTTCGCGAGCTTGATGTTTTTCTCTCCCAGTCTCCCACTCTCTGGTGTGATAACCTGGGTGCTACGTATCTCTTCGTTAATCCCTTCCTACACTCGCGTACGAACATGTTGATATCGAGTTTTATTTCATATGTGATCGCGTAGCAAATGGAACTCTGTTTGTTTCATTTCTTCCCAGCAAAGATCAACTTGCTGACATCTTCGCCAAGCCGCTCTCTGTGTCTCGATTTAGAAACCTTCGTTCAAGCCTCATCGTTGTTCCTCTACTGTTCAGTTTTCCCTTGGATGTTGAATCAATCTCAGCTCCACGAAGTCTCCACCTCAACACAATTCGTAGAAGATTCTTCAGTTATAACACATCGCACTTGTACTGATATTACGTAGAAAATATTCTTCTGTGAATGAAGGAAAGTTTATTACGTCCTTTGCATAAATGCATGATATTGTACGCTGATTCATTCATTGAGAACAGACGATATTTTACACTTTATTAAAGACTGGCCCTCGAGTGTTAGGACCTCCTCGCTAGACCGACTAATAAAGCCTGCATGCAACATTGCAACTAACTCAAAATATTCTTGTTGAATGGATCATCTCCACCAGCGCTCTCCTCCCCCTACCCCCCCTGGGCCTGACAAATCCAAACTCCGCTCATCTTGGCACGTGGCTCCAACCCAGAATCCAAGGGCTGGAAGGGTGCCTTCCCTTTCCTTCTTATGGCGCAGGATTTGAGTGGTGATTTTATTCAGCTGACGCAGGATGCTCATTTGTGGATTTCAGGCGATTTATAAGGTTGGAGAGACCCCGAGTTCTCTGATGGGTATTGGAGGAACTGTGGTGTGGATTCTTATGAGAATATTGCTGGTGTTGATGCGGGAATAACAAACCCAGAGAAGGATTGGAACTGGTCAGACCTGGAGAAAGAGAACTGACAGTTACTTGCTGACTTCGAAGCTATTCGGAGGAACAATGCATCGAGAGGCTGGAGCAGGACAGAGGAGTGGAGGTAGGCTTGGTCCTCGAAACTCTCCGCCCCAGAAACAGGGGAAGGAGCTAGCATTAGCTCTGACCCTATTCAGCAGACCGACCACCTCACCCAAAGAGGACCACTAGGAATTCAAATGAATGGGCAACATAATGGAGCACCTTCAGGCAAAAGGACTTATGCTTTTGCTGCTATGAAGAATGGCAATCGAGCTATTCCTCTAAAAGCGATTTTTAAGGTTGGAGAGACCCCGAGTTCTCTGATGGGCATTGGAGGAACTGGGGTGTGGATTCTTATGGGAATGTTGCTGGTGTTGATGCGGGAATAACAAACCCAGAGAAGGATTGGAACTGGTCTGACCTGGAGAAAGAGAACTGACAGTTACTTGCTGAGTTCGAAGCTATTCGGAGGAACAATACATCGAGAGGCTGGAGCAGGGCAGAGGAGAGGAGGTAGGCTTGGTCCTCGAAACTCTCCGCCCCAGAAACAGGGGAAGGAGCTAGCATTAGCTCTGACCCTATTCAGCAGACCGGCCACCTCACCCAAAGAGGACCACTAGGAATTCAAATGAAAGGGCAACAGAATGGAGCACATTCAGGCAAAAGGACTTATGCTTCTGCTGCTATGGAGAATGGCAATCGAGTTATTCCCCTAAAAAAAAATCTCTTATGAGTTATGAAGCTTCACTTTGTTGAACCAATGAAGGAGGCAGGGAGAGTTGTCATTCAACCTCTTCAAGGGGTCTGTGAGAAGGGGTTTAAGAACTGGGAGAACACTTTAGTTGGACATTTTATTAGAAAACGATTGAGTTACTTCACTGTTAATGCAATAGCTATGGAGGCCCTTTGAAACAAAGTGAGATAAAGAAGTTGGTTTGCCAACATAGTATTTCGTTTATAGATGTTAGTTTTTGCTTAAACGGAGTGGGTATCCGAAATACCTTGTGCGGAATCTCCGGTTTGCAGGAATATTGGTCGCTCGTCTTACAGCCCCACGATCAACGATCCACGAATCTCGAACAATGCTCTCAAGTCGTTCAGGAGTCTACCAGAGTCTCCTTGTGAATTCCACGCTTCAGATCCAATGCTAAAAGATGGAAGCCTGATGCCTTGAGATAAAGTTCTTCTCTGTGAGTGTTTAGAAAATATGTCGATTGATTTTTCTCACCAAGTTTATTTTCTTAAATAAACACATAGGAATCTCACACAGAGAATCCTTAGGAGATAAATCAGCTAAGTTTGAATTCAAATAGAGATCTACATAAGATCTTCAGTTTTAACTATAATTCAAACTCTAGCTTTTAAATTTAAACTCACATGTGGATGCACCCATGTGTCATGGGATTTTCCAACATCTCCCACTCATCCACATTAGTGTCATCCCTACAATTGTCTCATTTTGAACTCTTATCTCGTCATCCTTACATACTGGAAATGAAGCGTGCGACCTGACGAGAAAGCATAGGGTAGGAGGGCTATATCAAGTTACCATCTTACCAACATAGCACCTCACTCAAAAATATCTCGTCCATGCCCCAAACTATTTGATCACACTAGATCGAGTCTCTTTAATCCCTTATAAGCATCAAAGCTTAAAGCAACACTCGATCTTACATCATATAATATGCTCATGACTGTGTCAACACAAAATGACATAATCGTCCGGACAATGAGCCATAAAATACAGGTGTGTATCCATAATAATTTTCCCTAGACACTCAAGTCAATTTGTTTCTACTTGACCGCTTTCCTAGACATGCTCCGCGAGACCGTATAAATCGTGGTCCTAAGAAAATATGCTAAAGTAGCGTCATCGAGTATCCACTTCATGACATAGTTCCAGGTTCAAAGGGCACAGAGTAGACCTTCAATAGGTCTATAAGGGCTCACATAGTGACGGAACAGGGATTCATCTATCACTCCCTCAATTGGTCGGCAATAGCACATACAGTATGAAATGTATGCTACAGCTGAGCTCCCACTCAAATGGGCTTGTCACACTCTAACGCCGTACGAATCTTGATCTAGTCGCCATGAAGGCGCACTAATCTGAGTGTCTTACTACAATCGCTCGTCAAGCGCCTGTATAAGATCTCACATTCGGCTTTATTCAGGTTTCATGAAGTTTCGTGTATCCTTCATGTGCGACTTTGATAAGTCTCATCTTAGCCCAGCTAAGGCGACATTCTTAAAATAATCTTGCACGTTACTAAAACGTCAAGACAATTACTTGTCCGCTTTCTAAGCGCCAAATTAATAATTTTGTCTCATCCCACTCGTTATCCAAGCGCTAGGGTGATCATCCATGTGAGTGGATCGATCATAACCTGGTGACACATCAACAATATGTGCTACAAAGTATCAATTAAAACACAATGTGTATGGAAAAATGAACAATATCATTAATTCAAAAGATACCTCTTATTACAAAATGTCAAATGAGATATCCATAAACAACATATATCAAATCCTACGAAGTCCCAAACTCCTAACATGAGTCTGAAAAATATCTCTAGCAATAGCCTTTGTAAGCGAGTCGGCTATCATCTTGCTAGTGGAAATATGTTGTAGGATCACCTCTCCACGTGCAACAATGTCACGAATGTAGTGATAACGAATGTCAATGTGTTTGGTTTTTCCATGGTATTTGGGATCCTTAGTATATGCTAAAGCCGCCATACTATCACTGTATATCTTAACGGCTTCATCTGCAAGAGCCGTAACAGACAGGCGCTGAAAGAATCTCCTCAACCAAACAGCCTCTTGTACTGCTGCTGAACAAGCAACATACTCAGACTCCATCGTGGACAAAGCTATACATGATTGTTTCTTGCTGCACCAAGAGATGGTTCCTGCACTAAGTAGAAATGCGTAACCCGTAGTGGATTTACGTTCATCTCTGTCGCTAGCCCAATCAGCATCACAATAACCTCTCAATCTCATATCTCCACCCTGATAGCAAAGAACAAGATCCGAAGTCCCACGCAAATATCGAAAGATCCTCTTAACCGCTTGCCAATGAACAGGTCCAGGGTTACTTTGATAACGACTTACCATACCTACTGCAAAACAAATGTCCGGTCGAGTACACTTCATAGCGTACATCAGACTTCCAACTGCATTCGCATAGGGAACCCTAGCCATTTTAATCTTTTCCTCATCACTCTTAGGACAATTATCAAGGCTCAATGTATATCCCTTCTCGATTGGAGTGTCTACGGGTTTCGAATTATGCATATGGAAACGTTCTAGAATCCTCCTGACATATGTCTCCTGAGACAATCCAAGAAGCTTCCTAGATCGATCTCTAAAGATCTTGACTCCAAGCACAAAATTTGCCTCACCCATGTCCTTCATCTCAAAAGTAGAGGACAACCACCCTTTGGTGGCGACAATCATGTCTAAATCATTTCCAGCTAACAAAATGTCATCTACATACAACGACAGGAGCACAAAGCTCTTTCCTGTATGTTTGACATACACACAATGGTCCTCTTCCAACATTTCAAAGCCAAACAAAGTGATGGCCTCATGAAATTTGAAGTACCACTGTCTAGACGACTGTTTAAGACCATATATGGAACGTTTGAGCCGGCATACTTTGCGCTCTTTTCCCTGGGCCTCAAAGCCAACAGGTTGATCCATGTAGATCTCTTCGTCTAGTTCTCCATTGAGAAATGCTGTTTTTACATCCATTTGGAAAAGTTCCAAATCTAAGGATGCAACTATAGCTAGAATTAGGCGAATAGAAGCAATTCTCACCACTGGGGAGAATGTTTCTTCATAGTCTATACCTTCTTTCTGGGTATAACCTTTCGCCACGAGACGGGCCTTATACTTATCAATCGATCCATCTGCCTTGCGCTTAATTTTTAAGACCCATTTGTTTCCAATGGTCTTACGCCCAGGCGGAAGATCAACTAATTCCCACACTTGGTTCTTTGCCATTGAACTTATCTCGTCCCTCATAGCAACCAACCATTCATTTGAGACAGGTGAAGCTAATGCTTCCTTATACGAAGCAGGTTCATCAGGGTCATACGGAGCACACATGAAAGATTCCCCTTCAATCTCAAATCGACGACGGGGAATAGTTCCACGTTTGCTTCTTCGTATCCGAGACTCTTCTAAGTCATTCACTAGTGGTACACTCCCACTTACTGGTACACTCCCACTAGGAGCTAAGTCACTACCAATCTCTCTGGTGATTTCAGGATGAGATACAAAATCCCCACCTGCACCAGAAGATGATGTGACTCCTTCCAACTCTTGTAACTCAAAGAGTGAAAGACTTTGCTTTGCTTCACCAATATCTGGAAAATCACTCTCAATGAATGTGACATCACGCGACTCTATCTTAGTCATTCCTCCATTGGGATGTTCACCAAACATCACGTATCCCTTTGAGCTTTCAGAGTATCTTATAAAGATATGTTTGTTAGCTCTAGGGCCTAGTTTCCCGAACTTATGGGAAGTGCTGTGAACAAATCCCGCAGAACCCCATGGCCGCAAATGCTCCAAAATAGGTTTTGCGCCATTCCAAGATTCATATGGGGTGTTTGGAACTGACTTCGAAGGCACTTGGTTGAGGATGTAGGCAGCAGTAAGAAGAGCATCCCCCCAGAAAGATATTGGGAGGTTGGCCTGCGCCATCATCGATCTAACCATTTCTAATAAAGTACGATTCCTTCTTTCTGCAACACCATTTTGTTGCGGAGTTCCAGGAATTGTTAATTGCCTGCGTATACCTTTTTCCTCACACAGTTACTGAAACTGAGTGGATAGATATTCCCGACCCCGATCAGTGCGAAGAATTTTTAAATTCCTCTCTTTCTGATTCTCAACCTCTGCCAAAAAACGTTTGAAGCAATCCAATGCTTCATAGCGATGGGAGATCAGATAAACGTAACTGAAACGGGAATAATCATCTATCAAGGTGAGGAAATAAGATGCGCCATGGCGTGCTTTAACGTTCATAGGTCCGCAAATGTCTGAATGGATTAATTCTAGAGGATGAGATGCCCTAGGTGCCTTACCAAAAGGTTTTCTACATGCTTTACCGGCTAAACATGACTCACACACAGGTAGGCTTACATTAGCGAGAGGCCCCAATAGGCCTTCTCTAGCTAGTCGAGCCATTCTATCTTTTCCTATGTGTCCTAGTCTAGCATGCCATTTCACAGAGTTAGAAATAACATCATCATTATCAGCAACGTAAGAAATAGAGGAAGGTTCCAAATCCAACATAAAGAAACCATTATTTAAAAAACTTTGTCCATACAAAGCCTTATTCAAATAAAAATCCATCTGTGGCCCATCAAAATGAAAACTGAAACCAAGGTCTAACATAGAAATAACTGAAAATAGATTACATTTAACACCAGGTGCATAGAGCACATCATGAAGAAGTAACGTACGTCCCAGACGCATCTTGAGTTGAAAAATTCCAACTCCCAATACTTCTTCTCTCGTTCCGTTACCCAAAATAACGTACTGGTTGCCTGCTGGTAGTTTTCTGTAATCTACAAAGCCAACTCGATCTCTCGCTACATGTTTGGTTGCTCCTGTATCTACAATCCATTCAGGGATCGAGTCAGCAACGTAAACATGTGAACAAACAAAAGTAAGGAGAGAGTTGGGTCCAGATGGTACCTTCTTCGGCTCAGTGCACTCACGAGCGAAGTGACCCTTCTGACCACAGTTATAACATTTCATCTTGGTCTCATCTTTCTTGCCAGCGCGCTTGCCTCTGCGGCGCTTTGCAGTTTTTTCATTCTTTGGCCCAAGACCCTTTGTTGTACCAGTTGATTTCTCAGCCGCTTTGCGCTTAGGCCTAAATGTCTTGCGTTGCCCACCTTGGGCAACTAGCGCAGTTGGACAGTTCGCTCCCAGGCGCTCCGCCTCCAGCTCTAAATGGCGAGAAATATCAACAAATGTCTTGATATTCTCACTATGAGTCAACACAAGTTTCATTTGCCCCCATTTGGACTCTGGCAGTGAACGTATCACAGCTTGAACTTGCTGCTCATCGGTGAGATTAACACCTGCAGCCTTCAGATCACGGATCAAGGCAGACATGTTTCTCAGATGGACTGTCATGGTATGCTTTGGGTCCATAACATACTGCTCAAACCTCAAGGTAAGAGCACGCAACCTAGTTGCAGATGTACCCCCATAAGCAGCTTTCAGTTGGATCCACATTTCCTGGGCAGTTGAGTAGTTTTCAAACTCTCCTATCAGATCATTGTGCATGCTGCTTAACATAGTAAAGCGCGCGCACCTATCCTTTTTAGCCCAGGCTTTGTGGACCTCAATGTCCCGAAGATGTTGGGCAGTGTTCCCATCTTCAGGTTGGGACATACTTGAGGTCAGATTTTCCAAAACTTCCTGTTCATTTAGCAGGTATTGTATCTTTCTGTGCCACATGTCATAATTAGTACCGTCCAATTTTTCTCCCTTGGTCAGGTCAGCAACTACACTTTTTGTGGCCATTTCACTACATTCAATGCACGATTTTGACATTAGCACACATTAAAAATTTATTCCAAAATCCTAACTGGACCATTAAATTCTTTCCTACATAATGAGATCGAAAATTTCGCTATGCTAGTAATCATCTCCCACGATGTAAGTTAGAAAGAAATATCCAATTGACTTTTAAATAAAATTCACGAATTAAACATATTTCATTCAATTGCATAACAAATATGCATAACAATTTATTATGAATAAATAACAAATCATATTCACAATCATGCTAGAAATAATTATACACCTAATATAATAAATTTATAACATGCACATTGAATAAAATTCATAATTTTAAAACAATATGGTCATTTATTTAAACGAATTAAATGAAACAGTAGCTATAAAAACTATTTACAGAAATGACATCTTTGTATCACAATATTAATTTATAAAATAGCATATTGTAACATGAGCCACTGTGGCTCAGTGGTCGGCTCATGTCATGGCCAGCCTTGCGTGAGGGGTTCGAACCCCTTCTGCGCTCAAATGTTTTCGTTTTTTTTTTTGACCGCCCAAACTTATTGGGCTTTATCCTATATGGGCCTGTTAAAAATTAGCCCAGATTGTTAAAAAAAAAATTTGCCCAAACGAATTGGGGCTTTTTCTTTCCGGGCTTTTAACAAAAAAAACAGCCCAATCGTAACAAAAGTGTCCAAACGAATTGGGCCCCTTTAAAAAAAAAAAACTCAACTAATGGGCCGGGTACCCGGTTGGCCCAAGCAGGCGACCCGGGGATCTTATCCCTGGGCGCCGCTTGGGGCTCCCTGGAGAGGGAGCTGCGGCCAGCACTGCTGGCCGCCGTCAGCCGTCGGCTGGCCACGTCCGGCCAGCCATAGGCCGGACGCTTACCGGCCGTTCCAGCGGGGGCCACCGCGAAGACTTCCAGCGCGCGGGTGGCCGCCGATTGGCAGCCGTCCCACCCACCCGTGTGATACACGGGTGTGTACCTTTGGAGGTGTCTCCGCCTCCCAGGCCGAGACTCCTCAGATCTGCTGCTGGGAGGAGCAGCGCCGGTCACCAGGCGCGCTCCGGCCAGCACCACAGGGCGGTGGTAGGCGGCAAGCCACTAGCCGCTGGCCACGTTTTCCTCTTTTCTTCACGGTTCATTTGCGCGTTTTCACGAAGACAAAACAGGTTCAAATTTTATTTCAAACAGATCTCAAAAATAAATTTAACTGAGCATGTATATCTGTTTTAAAACAAAACACCACTGCGAAAACAAATTTCAAAGCGTATAGAACGTAAAGCTAGAGAAATTAAAAAATCTCACTTCATTGTGATTTTTCAAGAAACAACTCCTTGTTCAGCTTTCAATATTATTACAACTGAAAAACATGCATTGCATATTCTTGTACCGAACAAAGAACAAATTCCCGATCCTTTTCATTCATAATTTAAAAACATATTTTAAATAATTTTTAACATGCTCACATATATTTCAATATTAAACAAATTAAATTGAAATAAAACAAACATGTTATTCAATCATCATAGATTAAACATGTTATACGGGGCGAAAATAAGCTAACCTGCTCTGATACCAATGTTAGTTTTTGCTTAAACGGAATGGGTATCCGAAATACCTTGTGCGGAATCTCCGGTTTGCAGGAATATTGGTCGCTCGTCTTACAGCCCCACGATCAACGATCCACGAATCTCGAACAATGCTCTCAAGTCGTTCAGGAGTCTACCAGAGTCTCCTTGTGAATTCCACGCTTCAGATCCAAGGCTAAAAGATGGAAGCCTGATGCCTTGAGATAAAGTTCTTCTCTGTGAGTGTTTAGAAAATATGTCGATTGATTTTTCTCACCAAGTTTATTTTCTTAAATAAACACATAGGAATCTCACACAAAGAATCATTAGGAGATAAATCAGCTAAGTTTGAATTCAAATAGAGATCTACATAAGATCTTCAGTTTTAACTATAATTCAAACTCTAGCTTTTAAATTTAAACTCACGTGTGGATGCACCCATGTGTCATGGGATTTTCCAACAATAGGCATAGTTGAAACTCGGGTGAGAGAAGACAATTTTGGGGAAGTGTGTAGATTTGTAGTATAGGGATGGAAAGTTCATGCGAATTATGATGAAGCGACAGGAGGCAGAATATGGATCGTATGGGATGCTGAAGAGTTGACAGAGGAAATTGTTAGCCAAATAGACCAGATTATCCCATTGCAAAGTGACCAAGAATAATCATGGGTGGACTTGCTTTATTTCTATTGTTTATGCGATTAATTGTGCGATTGGTAGAAGGAGATTATGGAGGTCGATTCATCAACTGGCCCATGAAGAAATACCATGGTTGTTGATGGGCGACTTTAACTTGGTGAGGTTCCCGTCGGAGAGTTGAGGTGGAACAAATAATTGGGCTCCCTGGCAGAATGAATTAGAGGAGTGTGTGCAGGAAAATGGATTGGAGGACCTTCAATTCAAAGGCAATTTTTTTACGTGGCATAACTAGCAGGTGGAGCACTCCATTTTGAGGAAGCTGGATAGAGTTACGATTAATAGCTATTGGGAAGATGCTTTTCTAGCATTTGAAGCTGAGTTTCTACCACTAGGAATTTCAGACCATATTCCAATGGTAGTCCGGATTGAAACAATGCAATGACCTTCGGCTAGTTTTAAATTCTATAACATGTGGGCTGAGCACCCGGACTTCTTCAACATAGTTGCAAAAGTCTGCAGCCAAAACATTGAGGGCACGCTGATGTAGCAATTGTGCCGAAAGCTAAAGATGTTGAAAAAGTAGCTAAAGAAGCTGAATAGAGTCCATTTCTCTAGTATCACCACTCAGGTACAAGAAGCAAGGATTCAGTTGGAAGAAGTTTAGAACCAGCTACTAAGGGCACCTACGACAGAACATGGATAAAGTAAAGCTGAACTAACCTTGGAATATACTCAACTATGAAGAAGCGAGGAATATTTTCTTAAACAGAAATCACGAACTCAATGGCTAAATTTGAGAGACCAAAATTCTCGATTTTTCTTCCAAGCTGTCAAGAATTTCCACAGCAGGAGCCGAATTACCTCTTTCACCATGGACGATGGAATTGTGAGAGGGACTTTGATCAGATGAAAAAAGCTATAACAGAGTTCTACAAAAAGACCAGCAACCAGTGGATAGGGAATGTGTAGAAGAAGCTTGTTGTCGACAAATGAGCCGTGAGCAGCAACAAGCCTTACAAGCTGAGGTATCATAGGAGGAAATCAGAGAGGCTTTGTTTGCTATTAAGGATGATAACGCGCCGAGTCTGGATGGTTATAAAGTGGTGTTCTTTAAATGTGCTTGGAGTGTGGTGGCAGTAGTGTCATAGCGGCGGTAAAATCCTTCTTTGAATCTAGTCAATTGCTCAAGAAAATAGATTGCATGGCTGTGCCCCCTCATCCCTAATCGCCTAATGCCTCTGTAAATAAGGATTTTCAGACCATCTCCTGCTGTAATACGATTTATAAATGTATGGGGGAAACATGGATTATTTAGTGGATATAAATCAGACAACCTTTGTTTGGGGTCTTGGTTTCTTTTCATCCTTATCTTCCGATAGTTATAACAAGTCTCATTAAACAAATAAGGTCTATTTGTGGATTGACCTCCAGCCAATGAAGTGCTAACAAGCGTTGTCATATCTAAGGATGTAAAACCTTAGCTCTGATACCAATTGTAAATCTAGGTGACAACCTAAGAGGATGAGTGAATTGAGTTTTAATAAAAATTAAAACTTTTTCAATGATAAGTCAAGATAAATATTCAATATAGAATAATGCACCACAATCAGAGATATAATGCAAATAGAGAAGAGCAAAGGATAGAAAGATGACACCAGTATTTTTAGGTGGTTCAGCCAAGACTTGCCTAAGTCCACCCTGTGAGTCATATGATTAAGGTAACCCAAGAGAGGGATGAATTGGTTTTTAAACTTTTCGCTATTGAACCCCCAAAGACGTGTTTGCAAAGTAACTACTAATTAACACAAGTATATAATATGCTACAAGTTTAAATACGTGCTAAAAGTAAAGAGAAGCAAACACTTGATTTTTAGGTGGTTCGGCAAACCCGCCTACATCCACCCCTCAAGCTCCTTCACTGAGTCTTGAGGTTTTCCAATATTTTTCCAATAGTATACACTCTAGCTTCCAGGTGCTAGAGAACCGTATAAGTGTTTTCTCGGGCTCAACACTCAAACTCACCCAAGTGGTTTTTTGGCTCACCACTCACAACCACACAAAGCTTGAGATATACCCTCTCTAAGCTTCTTCTTTAGTGAACAACCTCAATAAAGGAAATATCTATTTTGGTAGGAAGATCGAAGAACAAGACTCTCAAAGAGTAGATATAAAAATGGAAAGCTCTATCTCTTTATTCACACAAAGACAAGGATATGAAAGTGTGTTTTGTGTGAATGATATGAGAAATATAGAATAGAAAGGTTTAGAATATTTCTCAAGTAGTAGAAATGATATGTGGTCGTTGGTTTTTCATTTTGGACATTATGAATGAGTATTTATAAGCCACACATGAAAACTAGCCGTTTATAGCCGTTGGAGGTCGATTTGACAATTTTACCATTGTACCGGTCGACCTCTTCATGTACCGGTCGACCGCTTCAACCAGTCGTTGCTCAACGATCATAAATTTGAATGCTGTCGACATCATCCGCTTCATGTAGCAGTCAACTGCTACAAATCATTTTCATAGACTGGTTCATTTAAAACCAAGTTTTTTACCACTTTTAAACACCCAATTTTAAAGTCTTTCTTCTCATAAGTTTATGAAAGGTTTGAGAGTTTGATTGGGGTGTTTTGAAACCTTTAAAAATATTTTAATATTTCAAACAAAAGATAAAACGGTTTATGCACGTTTTGAAAGACATGCAAGTGCGATTCATAATCCTTGTCAAAAGTGAAACAAAGAGTTACAAGGATTACATCCTAAGGTCTTGAATCTTCACTTTTAAGCTCCTTGCATCTTCTTGTTCTTATTTCTTCAAGTCTTTGGCTCTTTGATGAAATCGTTTTTGTCTTTGAAGATATCCATTTTATAAACTTAATCTATTTATTGAAATCATCAAAATCTCGATTGTGCACAAAAGCCAACACACCCACAAGCCTATTGACTTCTTCAGACTTTCTTCACTATTCTCCAATAAGAAACACACCTTAACTTCTCGGGTACTAAGTAATCGTTACAAAGCGTTTTTCGAGCTCACGCTTTAACACTTCACAAATCCCAACAACCCAAGGGATTTCTTCCACCCTCACGAGTAGGACCAAGTGTTACACGCAACACTCAAATGTTTTGTAAAAGAAGGGTACAAGGATATAATAAAGAAAGACTTTATAAGCGAAATAAACAAATGTAAAGCACAATGATGAGCAAGAAGACAAGATTCAAGTAAGAGAGCTTTTGTCTTGGCAGGTGTAGCACTAGCTTTCTTGAGATCTGAGTTCTTCTCTCTTCTTCAAAGCTCTTCCTCGCTCTAAAGAGCCTAGGTCACAAATGATGTGCAAATTCTTGACTTTATCTCTTCATCTTGTTCTATTTATAGCTCTCTTGTCTTAAAAGGTCTTCAATGACTTTATTGTACCGTTGAGGAGTACCCAAGTCATTTTAAAACAAAATATGTTTTTGTGACATTCTAGGATTTTCTGCAAAATCGCAGCATGTGTCGACACCACAAAATTGGTATGAAATTGTGTCACGCCCCGAACGCTAACCCGAAGGGCCAATGACAACCGCGAGCAATCTCGAATGAATGCTCCAGCGAACTTAACCTTGACTAAGCAGCGAAATTTTTTTTTATACTACTAATAGAGACGGGCCAAAGAGATTCACATATACTCAATTTACACAAAACGACTTCATTAATAATAGTGTAAGCATCATAATTACAATACATATACAAAGCACTTCATAAGTGACACACCACAATGGTCATGGCCACCAACATCTCAAAAATTAAATGGAGGGCCTTTCCTCTCAAGATAAGTAGTCCTTGACTCCTTTCACCTGACACATATGAAATGATACAATTTAAAACTTGTGAGTCAAAAGACTCAGTAAGGGAACGTGAAATTTTAAAGAATGAATGATAATGAATTTTGATGTGCATGTATGTTCAATGCTTGCATATGAAACGAATGGACTTGCTCTTGAAAACATATACTTGAACTTGTAAAGACACTTTATCTTGAAAAGAATCTATTTCTTATCTTGTGGGCTACATACGCTCCATATAACCCCTGAAGTAAGGGTTGTGCATTCCCATCGGAACCGTCCTCCTTTCCCTTGGGGACATAACATTTGGTCGAGCTAGCCCTTGAAGTGGCCCCTGACCTGATGGCTAGACACCACCCTTGGAGGTCCACACCTTCTTGCAAGCATCCTTCAGTGTGGTTGCATATACCTCAAGATTATAAGCATCCTTCGGTATGGGTGCCCTTAGGAGTCATTCATCCTTCTCGCATTCGTCCTTCGGAGTGGATGCACCTATCTTACTAGTACAGTACCGACCAACTTCAGCCCTTAACTTGACTTGTCATAAAACTTTCATTTGCATAAAACTTCTTTTCTTTCATTCAAGAAAATAATGCAAATACTTATGTCGTGTCATGCTTGATAATGAGTAATCATGCTTGATAACAATGTCATGCTGCATATCATTCCAGTTTTCGTAAAACAGTAAGTTTTCACTTACCTCGGTCCTCTTGAGCTTAGGGTAGAGCTTTGCCTACAAGTGAGTCATACTAATGTCATTTGTAGGTTTACTAGATGTAGAGAATAATCACTCAATTAAATTCAGCACAACAACATACAAAATCACCCGTGTTTCTTAACTACTCAATGGTGATCCTACAATGTAAAGTTCTATCTTAAGGTTACTGAAGGCGTAAGACATGGGTGCCAAACTGATCCTTACACTAATTTTCATAACATATTAAAATTCCAGATAATTTGGAGCTTATTTTCCAGTCGAAAGATTTACTCGAAAATCCAAGCTATGGAGGACGTCCAAGCGGACAGCCCCGATGTCTCCAGCTTCAAAATTCATAACTTCAAAAACATGGCTCCAAATTACATGAAATTTCTTTTAAACAATTCTTATTTCATAGTTCAAGCTTGAAGATAAAAATCACAAACATCGGAGTTACCATGCCTTTTCAAAAACACTTCATATCAGGTAAAAATTCCTACAGTAATACTACTGCTGCCTCCAACCCGGCCTACCACTTTCAAAACACCACAACTTGTGCATTACATCTCTAAATCACACGAAATTTACCTTAAAATGTTCTTATTTCACAAACTTAAATTTCAAGACTAGATTCATACAATTTGGACTTAAACGGATCACTGAAAATGTATTTGAATTGAGCAAAAGTTCCGGACGTGCAAGGCTGCTGGCAGCTTGACATCTGGACCTTGAACAACGTATAACTCACCCAATACTTATCGAAATCACTCAAAGTGATAAAGTGTTTAATATTCTTAATTAGGTAGCTTAAGTGAACTAATTGTTTAATTGAAAATGGATTAAGCTATTAATTAAGCACCATATTTCAGTACTTGAGCAAAGTTTATAACAATTGATGTTTTGCACCCAAAGTATATGATTTATGTTGTTGTGGTAAAAATAATCTCACCCTGACCCTCGCATGTTTTCAATAAAAGGATTTTCGTAAGTGTCGCTCGAGCGTGTCTCGAGCGTTTGACGAGTGTGAGCAATCTGTCTGGAATACACCAAGAGCACTCGAGCGGTTGATCGAGCGGTAGTCAAACGTAAAGTTCCTATAAGAAGATCTTCAAGAGTGCTCGAGCGACTGGTTGAGTGATGATCGAGCGTGTTGTGTATGAAACTCTTCAAGGGCGCTCGAGCGCCGGTCGCACGCTGGTTGAGCGTGAAAATTCTGATGTTGTGTTAGACGTCCAGCCCGTTATACTCCTTCATGCTGTCTCTTCTTTATTCAGGGTATTTTTGGAAATAAAAATTTCAGTTTACACGATTTGAATGGAGCTACAAGGCTGGAGGGCAGATAAGGAAAAGAGAAAAGAGAAAAGGGAATTCTATTGCGATTGGAATTCTGTTGCGACTTGGGGAGAAGCTATCGACCGAAGCAGGGGAGAGAAGCAGAGGAATGGGGCACGTGGAAGAGGGGGAGAGCTGGCCATTCTTTGGGTATAAATTCTCGGCCAGAGGAAAGGAAAAGGGGGTTTTTCATTGTATTTTTCCTTTCTTTGCTTTCTCTCTCGTTTTTCCTGCTGCTGTGTTTTTCTCATGGGTTTCTAAGTACCAAAAACTTGGGTTTTGGTTTTATCTTGCATCGATTTGAGATTGTAAATTGATGGAGATGCTCTATGTTCATTTTCATTGTTATTCATCATTTATAGAGGTGATTTACGTTGAACACTGTGAAATTCTTGAAATGGGTATCTCGTAGACTTTTGGCACATTTTACTCCATTTAAGAGCATGATTTCATTCAGTCATTATATGCTTAAAATCTCTTTATGGATGATGAATCTATTCAATCTTTGATAGTTGTGGAGTTTAACGTCTTTTATTTTCCGGTTATTGAATCTTTGAATGGATAGGTAACTGAGTAAGGTTAGCTCGATGATGTTAATTTTAGATCGAGAATCAGTGCTGGTGAAATCAAAAACTCAAGTGTTTTTATTAAATCTCTTTTCAACCAGATTCTAAGTTGTCTTCGAAAATCACTGTTTGGTTTTTAAAGTTCATTCATCTAAAACTGCTCTTGCATAGACTCTTGTGACTCATTTGCTTTGCCTTTAATTCTTGCAGTTCTTTTTTGTCAACGTGAGTTTTAATTTTCATTCCTCTTAATTTCTTTTTATTTCATTTTCATTTTATTTTACTTTTGTTTTTAGTTTGTTTAGTTTTCTCTGAAACCTCATTGTCCCTGTGGAAATCGATCTTGGGACTTCACCCTTGTTTACAACTTGACAACTCTTGCACTTGGGAGTAATTATTTTGTGAGTCAATCACAAAGTATGACTTAAAATCTTCGTATTTCATAGGCCTATAACATAGGATTCTCTCAAGATCAAAGAATAAGAACAATCACATCAAAGGTCATCTTAATTCGAACCTCGTGATCTGCAGAAGCTAATTTCAGCAACTGGTTTTCAGCAACTAGTCTAACAAGCCTTCTCTATAATTCTCAATGATTTCCATCATAATAGGCCAAACTTATCAATGCTACGGGTTCTCCAAAAACAACAATAGCTCATAATGGATAGGTCTAACCTCTATAGATGCAACAACAATGACAATGACGTTTCATTTTTCAACCAACTATGTTCATTAACAGCAGCAACTATGGTCTCTTCAAGCATCATAACCAACACTCTCTTCAACTTATTTGCACTTCAATCCATCAAAATATCAAATGATAACACCCTATGCAACAACTACTACAAATCCGGCCATGAATGTTCAAAATAAATTTCAGATCTTACCAACACTTCATAACAGAAGCTATTCTCATAAAGATATCCTACATTTACAACTCAAAGTCAAAACTTACAGCAATACCATGATTCTATCTTCACCAGGTCAATGCCAATGCATTACTTTTTCTCTTAGGCCTTTTATCAAACATCTAGGCTACAACAATGTTTCTCTTGAACTTTTCTAAGATCTGACCGTGTATCCCTATGGGCTCTTAAGGGTTCAACACTTGAGGCTTGGTTCTTTAATTAAAACTAACATGCATGCAACCTAGAGGTGAATCTAATACATTCAACCAAAAGACACAAGACATGATGTGCATGGATCGGTCAACCATAACTGATCATCACAAGCTTCCATTTGCAACCCAACAACACTTCTTCTTCTCCATTCACAACCCTAGGTCAGTTTGCATGTCTACCCTTCATTTCCAACTCACCAATACTCAAGTCTAACATGCAAGCAAGCAACAGAAATTTCTATACAAAGCCTACGGTTTCTACAATTTCAGATTAGGATTTTCACTTCCCCTTACCTCTACATTCGGTTGGCTATGGATTTTGATGGCAAATGGACACCTTAAACAAGTCACCATGTAAGAGAAACAAGTCACCATGTTAGAGAAGGGAGGTGAAAACAGATAAGAGAAGTGGTGTAAGAAGAAGGGCTCATAGGCGAAATTTTCCCCCATGGCCGAAGGTTTTCTAAGACCTACCTTTCTCCCCTCTTTTTTTTTTCTTCTTCTTCTTCTTCTTCTTCCGGCCTTCTTCTCCCTCTCTTCTTCTTCTCTTCTTTGTTATCTTTCTCTTCTTCTTCTTTCACGGTTCAAGCTCTCTTTCTCCCTTTCTCTCCTATCCTCTCGGTTTCTCTCTTTTGTGCGACTAAACTATGTGAAGTGCAAATGAGTGCAAAGTAAGGTGAAAGCCATGCTATATGAGAGTGGTGTGAGATGTGAGGGAGTGAATGAATCTAGCCTCATTCACGTGAAAAAGGGAGGGGGGGAAGCCTTGATTCCCATTGGCTACAACTTGTCTTTTGTCCTTTTGTCTTCTTTTCTATTTCTTTTTTTTTCACGTAACACCCTTAAATCTCTCTTTGTCTTTTATTTCCAGCACACATATTCTTCTAAAGGTCAAAGCCCTAGCAATATTTAATTTCACATGATAAAATTTACAATATAGAAAATCACAAACCACATAGCATTTAATTTATAATTAAAAATGCACAAAGAGGTGCTAAAATTTTCCTTTAGATAACAAAATAAGTCAACCATAGATTTCCAAATATTCATCATATCAGCCTTTAAAAGTCAAGTAGCAAGGTCTTAAAATATTCAAAATGACATGGAAGAACAATTAAACTACAGGGTGCAAGTTGAGGTCTTACAATTTGTGCTCTCGGATGCCAGTACAATGTGTCGACACCATCAAACATGCATCCAGATGACAATACAATATGTCGACACCATCAATGCTGAAGAGATTTTTCAGCAATTTGAAAGTGTTGTTTCCATTCCAATTCTTCTATTGACACTTACAAGGAACAATATGACCTTTTTTTGCTTATGCATTGGCATAGGCAGAGGGAAGGGGGGGCGAACAGGGGCCGCCGCCCCGGTTGGCACACCAAATTTTTTTATACATGTAATTTCTTTTTTTTTTACTAGGCCTGCCCCCTTGGTTCACAAAAAATTAAGCCCGCCCCCTTGCCTGCGCAGATGATTCAGCCCACCCCCTTAAGGCCCAAGCAGCCCAACCCCTTTTTATTTGTTATTTTTTTTAATTAAAAGAGGGTGAAATGGCATCGGCCACCGCAGAGTAGCGCCTGACAGACCCACCGTCGACTACCGCGCCCTCTGGTGCTATATGCTCGTCCAGCCTCCAGGTATGAGTTTGTGATTTGTGACTAGGATTTATGGCTTTTTAATTGAATCTTTTATCATCTCAGTGGAATCAATTTCAACTTACCCCATGTTATAGACTATACTCCATGCTAATAAGGGTCTTGAAAATCAAATTAAAAGAATAAGAAGAGGGATATTTATTTGTGTCAAAAATTGAAATCCTACCTTAACTTGTCGACGTTGTCTTGAATTTTGCGACAAATATTTATTATACTTCTCCTGAGTCCTGATAATCGTTGTCTGTTGTAATCATTGAAATAAATGTTTTACCATTCTAGTGCTACTTTTCTTTTTGTTCTTTTGCCTTTTATGTTGGACTTGGTTGGGAATTGAGATATCGCAAATGCTGAGACATGGGGTGGTGTGCTCATGTTGGATAAGTGATAATTCAATTATTCAAGCGTGCTGCGTGTCCATCTTTACCTGCTAGAGAATCATTGGTTATATCATTTTATTGTCACTATCATCATCTAATTTTACATGTCTGACTTCTCCACAGGTTATGAAAATCCAAAGTCGAGGTAAGACTCATTTTCATCTCTCTTTTGTTTGTTCAGGTCTAATTTTTCATAGCCCATGAGATTAACTTGTTTTTCATTGTCTTTCTATATTTCTTCAAAATTTTAGCCATTAATTTAGCTAGGTAATGGGCACTTTGAACAACAAATTTTCTGTGTTTCTCATTTTGTAAGGGGAGTAGAATAGTTATTTGGATGTTAAAATTGAGCTTTTTGTTCAAATTCTCTTTTCTATTATCATTTACCAAGTATGTATTTTTCTCCTTGCAATTTCAAGTTATTTTGTTGTTGAAAGAGATTCCACTCCTGAGAAGCTCGTGTTCAATAGTACTGTCACACTAAAAGACGAGTAGGAAGTAGCTCTATGCCCTTGGAATCTTTGGATTCTTTTTGAACTTTGGATCATTTGGCTTCTTTTTCCAATATGCTTCGTTTTGTTATTGTTTCTTTCAAGAATAATAGAAACATAGTAATTGTTTATTTTTCTCATTTATGTGCTTTGTTTTCTTTTTGCAGATCCCAACAAATTCAGCAGAACTTATTGAGCATATGACACATCCTTTCTGACAGCAAAAGTAAGTACTTCATTTATGGAATTGAAGAGTTATAGTGCTGAAAATGCTTTTGAAATACTTTGTTTCATTTATGTGTTTTGTTTTACTAAGAATATAAATAATATATATATATAAATACTTTGTCTGTGTGATTAGTTGATGTTCCATTGGTGTCTTGAACAACAAGAATTTAATCTTTAATGCCACCTCTCAATATCAGCAACTAGTATGCTAGATGTATTTCAATATTTTTAGTCCTTAATTTTTTATATTTATACTCTTAAGACATTTTTTTTGCATTACGTAGTAAATTATTTTTTGTCATTTTTCCTTAATAGTTTGCCCCCCATTGATTGTGTTCCTGGCTCCGCCACTGTGCATTGGTGTTTAAACACGTTTATAAATTTTAGGGTTAATGACCAAAATAGTCCCTGGTTTTTATGCCCTTTATCGATTTGGTCCCTGGGTTTCTAATTTGGTCACATAAGTCCTTAGGTTATCTTCATTTATCAATTTGGTCCTTGGGTTTCCAATTTGGTCACATAAGTCCTTAGGTTATCCTCATTTATCAATTTGGTCCCTGGGTTTCCAATTTGGTCACATAAGTCCTTAGGTTATCCTCATCTATCGATTTGATCCTTTCATCCAATTCCGTCTCCTCCGTGCACAGTCAGCTAACGGTGGGCCACGTCACCACCAATAACATCGCGACACGTGTATGTTTTTTTTTTATTATTAAAAAAAAACTCACGTCCACCTGACATATTCGTAATAAAGAAAAGAAAAATCGAACGGGGGAGACCCCCTATTCGATTGACGAAGGGAGCCCAGATCCATGTTTTACCAAAAATCAGTCATGCTGGTCGTCTATTTTTCACGGAGCGAAGAGATATCCAATCTGAAGCCGTTGGTGATCTTTGAGATTTGAATCGTGTTGTGGATTTTCTATTTGTTGCTCTCTGTTTGTATATTGATTTGAGGGTAGTGGCTCGTTTTGATGAGACGTCAAAGTAGAAATTGGACGGAAGGACCAAATCGATAAATTAGGATAACCTAAGGACTTATGTGACTAAATTGGAAACCCAGGGACCAAATCGATAAATGAGAATAACCTAAGGACTTATGTGACCAAATTGGAAACTCAGGGACAAAATTGATAAATGAGGATAACCTAAGGACTTATGTGACCAAATTGGAAACCCAGGGACCAAATTGATAAAGGGCATAAAACCCAGGGACTATTTTGGTCATTAACCCTAAATTTTATTGAGAGAGAACCACGATCTTTTGAAAAACTTATTATAAATGGTGGATTGTCAAAACTAGTTCTAAAATCATTCAAAGCAAGTGGAATTTTTGTCATCATCAAAATAAAAAATGGATTGTTTAAGAAAAAAACCTGGGGCTAACAACTCCAATTTCACTCTCCAAAACCGTCCAGCCCATGGTTTTGCAACATAAAATATTTTTCCATCATTATTCATCATTAACCATGCAAAACCATGCAACACTTGGTGTTCTGCAAGAGATTTCCCCCATTGATCTCCAATTTCTTGTGTAGATAACTCAAGCTAAGTCTAGACTTCATGATAGCCTAACCTAGTTAACCCTAGAAGCCTAGAACTAATCATAAGTACTAACCTACGGTCAAGAGCACTATAAATATGGAGGAGGGGAGAAGAATTAGCCTCACACCCAATTTGGCTACTATAGAGCATTTGAGAGAGTTGGAGATAGCTAGAGAGAGTTAGGGAGTTGAAGAGAAAGAAAGGAGGAGCAAGCCGTGGCCCTAGAGGAGAAAGAAGAAGAAGGGAAGGAAGGTTGAAGTATCCCATGTTTTTTTTCTTTTAAGTTATTAACATGATTCTCTTACTAACAACAAGCTTCTTTTAGGTTTTTGACTCACAGGAGATCACCAAATAGCCAAGAAACCAAAGAGGTAAGGGTAGTAATCTTGGTGTTCTTGGTTGGCAATATGATTAGATTAGGAAATAATGGATGAATATGTTAGTGATAGGGCTTGTAATCACTTGATATGCTTTGCATCTTGTCAAGAGTAGAGGTTATGATGATGGTAATATGAATTAGAAAATTGGCAATACATGTGCTAGTTTTTATTATTCTGCGAGGACAGTGCACATAGGTGATTATCGCATGGGCCAAATGACGTTGGCTTGACAGCGAATTTGGAGGCTAGTTTTGGTCAGAGTCAGGAGCATGTGGTCAAAATTTCATGTCAATCAAAGTTAAGGTGATAGAGATATTTAGAGGAATTATTGTTTGGGCCTTGTTTTGATATTTGGGCTGACTCTAGGATGCCTTTAAATTGGGCTGACTCTAGGATGCCTTTAAACTTCGCTTATAAGCTAGGCCCAAGATTGTGTCCTTATTGGACTTAAAAAGATTTAACTATATTTCTTATTTTAGAACTATTAAGTTGTTAGACTTGACTTTACTAAGCTTAAATGTTGTATACTTGCAACTTGATTAGAAGCTTTCCATATTTTGTGAACATGTGTTTATAAATGATGGAAGTGACGTGTATCAAGCAAAATACGTATAAGTTAGTAAATTTTGGTGAAAAATATGAGTATATGTGCTTTGGATGTGACAAGAGCATCATTTCACGAGTATAAAGTGAATATTCATGTGCTGATAATTATGACGGTATCGCTCCCTGTGGAGAAGTGCATCCACCTCTATAGGTTAGTGGGTGGCCTCTTTAGGCAGAAGGCAGTGAAGAGCCTTTGCCTGGTAATGTTCTGGTGCAAAGGATAGCACATGACTATCCCAGTGGAAAGGAAGCGGGACCACAACCCTGTCACTTGGGTGTGAAACAGTAGACACTAGAGCTTAAAAGGAAAGATACACGATCAATATGTCTATGACTACTGCATCTTATCTCTTACCTGTCATATGATCTTGACTGCTACCTGTTATTTTTCGCTTTGTTAACTGTTTTCTAAAAATGGTGAATATTGTATCTCCTTACTATTAGATATTTCCCTTATTACTTATGATCACATGCCTCCTTCCCACCTTACTGAGTCCTTAGTACACGCCTTCCTGTCCATATTTGTATAATTCTGTTAAGACAGAAGATGGTGTTGCTCGAGTCGTACCTGTCCCACGAGCTCCCTACCCACATAGTAGTTGTCCACGTACGAGTCTGGGTGAGAAAGACCTTGGAGGTTATCGTGGAGCACCTACCCTACTTGGTTCCCAAGGACCCGCCCTCAGTGGTCCCACAGTCCCCCTGTTCGTTGTAGAACCTGTTGGCCTCGGACTAGCCACCCTGAGTCTCAACTTAGTGGACCTCACCCTGATCGACAACGAAGACTGATTTACTTGTTATTTACTTAGTTTTTGTTTAATGATTTGTATATATATTTTCTAAACAATTGGGTTAGAGATTAAGCAGGCTTAAGCGAGCCATTTACTAGGTTCACAAATCCTTATTGAATATTTACAAGGAGCCCTACAGTCAGTGGCGGAACTATGCAATCGAAGGGGGTCAAACTCTTAAGAAAAAATGGCGAAAAAAAAAATTTACTACGTAATGCAAAAAAATGTTTTAAGAGTTAAAATAAAAAAATTAAGGACTAAAAACACTAAAAATATTGAAATACATCTATCATACTATTTGCTAATACTGAGAAGTATCAATTGGATCCTACGAGATTACATCTTCTGAAACACATTGCAAAATAGTTTTAGTTCTTAATAGTTTCAAAAATTCCACTCTCGATGCATACAACTATAATCACAATATCACAACTCAAGCAATGAACAAATTAGACAGTGAGAGGGAAATTTTATAAGGGTATATACACTAAAATCATAAGCAAATTATATAGTTAAGAGATAAATATATTTTATACCCTCTAATTTATAAGGGTATAGACATTTAATTTACTATCAGAATTATTATTTTTGTCACACTGTACATGAGCCCTAATTATTATTTTTAGATATTTTGCACTCAATTTTTAACACATGAGATGACGATTCTATTTTCATAATTCTTTTGACAGCATTTTTGTGAAGGTAAAATTGTCGTTTTAAAAGTTAAAAAATTAATTTTCATTTAAGTTGGAAGGTGTAATATAAAAAATAAAATAAAATTGAAATTGAAATATAGCGTATCAAGATTTCACAGTGAAAATTATATTTATAATTTATTAATATACTAAATTAGTTTCCTCCGTCTGCTAGCTATATGGTATATTAGTATAAGGTCAAGAAAGGAACGTCTGCTCCGAACTTGAAAGGGTCCCCAGTAAAGACCTTGGACTGAACGGCCATGAGGACGAGGATAGCACGCGAGATGCGGCGCCAATGACACCCATGGGTGCCTTTGACACCCCCACAGCGCGCGCGGCAGGAGCACATGACACGCCCACAGCGCGCGCAGCCGAGGCACCACAGCCAAGCCATGGCATCAGCATGCGCGCGCGCAAGCAAGGCACACCGGCACCACTGACAAGCCATGGCAGCCCAACAATGCCCACGCCCAGCAAGCAAGTCAGCAAGCCGCAGACATGCCATGGCAAGCTCATGGCCACCACATGGCCTTGCCATGACTTAGCACCACAGCAGGGCCTTGGCCCCCAGCCAAGCCAAGCAGCAGCAGAAGGCCAAGGGTGGATAACCACAGCAGCCACCGCCGGTGGCGGAGCACCACCACCCTTAGCGGTGACCGGACGGGAAGTGACGAGCATG
Organism: Myrica gale; assembly: GCA_963930655.1. Taxonomy (NCBI): domain Eukaryota; kingdom Viridiplantae; phylum Streptophyta; class Magnoliopsida; order Fagales; family Myricaceae; genus Myrica; species Myrica gale. Next base: position 14,975,673 of record OZ005614.1, read on the forward strand.
ACCTTGGGAGTCGGAGGGGCATCACCACCCAAGGAGGAGCATGGCGGCGGCGCCACCGTGTAGGGCGGCAGACGGCGGCGAGATCAACATCTTCAGAGATTGCCTTTGATTATGGTAGTGATTGAATAAATCTTATCTTCTAGAATTAGATGTTTCTAGAAGATTATCTTTCCTTTCTGAGTTTTGATGTTTTAGGAATGTATCATCAAATCTCCTTAATTCTTGGAATTGTTTCCTTAGAATCTTGAAGATTTGATTTAGAATGATTTGATGTGATTTGATTAGGGTTTTGTAAGCTTCTAAGAAGGCCTATATAAGCACTCCTCAGGAGCATTAGAATTCATTCGGTCATAGAGTTGAGTAGTGAGAGCTAGAGAGCTTTCTGAGAGTGGCCAGGCATAGGCACGTTTATGCCAGTAGACTTGGGGGCTAATAACCTCTTAAGTTGGGCGTGCTTGGGCTAATAACCCTTGTACGATTGTTCTTATGTTCTTGTGGTTCGAAGAACTAAGGCTATGTTTGGTTTAGTTCTCAAAACAGTTTTTGTTTTTGTGTTTTTTTGGAAGTAGTGTAGATTCTTTTGGGATTGGTGAAAAGTTAGTTAAAAGTTGTTGGAATTTGTAAAAAGTTATTGGGATTGGTGAAAAGGTATTGAAATTGATGAAAAAATTATTAAGATTGGTGAAAATGTATTGGAATTGATGAAAAAGTGAGTGAGAAGTTTTTGAAAACTTTTTGAAAACTTAAACAAACATAGCCTAATAATCCTAAGACCACGTTCTTCGTAATAAAGAGTGAGGTATTATTCATTTGTTGAGTGTTTTGATCCTAAATTCTACGCTCGTGTGTTACTAGAAACGGTTCGGGAGGATCGATTACGGTGTTGGAGCGGATCGAGTGGAGGAGTTGGTGATTGTTGTGGAGTCCTTGACCGGGGATCCTAACAAATTGGTGCTTTCATTGAGAGGAGTTGCTTGAAGATTTCTTCACTTCAAGCGAGGTAAAACACTAGCAAACCTTACTTTGATTCTTATTACTAAGATTTTTGTAGTAGAAAGTCGTTTGTATTGTGTTGGAATTATAATCTGTGGAGGGGTTCAATCTTCAATTTGGAGAGAACCCAAGGTCGGAAAGTGTTTGTTCTTGATACGTTCTTGGTGGGTAAGGGGTTCGATCTTCCTTTGGGAGAGAACCCACGGTTGGACTTGTTGCAGCCAAGTGTTCCAATGGAGGCCGCATCGAGTTCATTTCCATCCAACAAAGACCGTTTTGAAGCTTTGGAGCTGGCATTTCATTGGATGAAGGAGAAGATGGTGGAGACTACGACGTCCATGGCTGACATGCAAGGGGCCATCACCTCAGTGAAAAATGCCACGGAGGAGAATATGAAGGCGGGGGAAGGCTGAGACAAGACTTGCAAGCAATCTTGGCAAGACTTGGAGGAGAACCAAATGGGGGCAACCGCATACCACCCCCAAGCGTAGAAAAGAAGCAGCCCTTTGATGGAAGAAGAACTCACATGTCCGAGTCTACAAGAGGAGAACCAAGGCAACGACCAGCACTTAGATTCGGTGGAAGAGTGGAGAATGAGCGGGAGGTAGTGGAGAGGTGGCTGCGCGAGGAAGAACCCAACCGTGATGCTGATGACGATGCAAGAACAGAAGAAGAAGTTGGGGGGAGTCGGTATAGGGAGGAGGTGCCCTATGACCAGGTCCATGGAGATGCTAGAAGGCATGGGAGACCGCAAAGAGGCCACGACTACCATGATGATGACGATGGAGGAAATCGGTTTAACCACCGAGGACCTCGAAGGCCCCATTACCGCGGAGGTGACTATGAGATCGATGATGGAAATCGGTTTAACAACCGAGGACCAAGAAGGCCACAATACCGTGGAGGTGACTATGAAGATGATGAAGGAAATCGGTTTAACAACCGAGGACTAAGGAGACCGAAGATTGATTTCCCCAAGTTGAATGGTGGTGACCCTCATGAGTGGCTAGATAAGGCGGACCATTACTTCCATGTTTATAAAGTTCCAAGGGAGGAAAGAGTAGCCACGACTTGTTTCTTCCTTGATGGAAAGACAAGCAAATGGTGGAGATGGATTCGGGCCCAGTACGAGAAGGAAGGAAGAAGGCTCGGGTGGACGACATTTGAGAGGGAATTGTTGATGCAATTCGGGCCCTCGCCCATTATCAACCACCACGGCCAACTAGCCAAGCTAAAGCAAGAAGGCAAAGTGCATGCCTATGTGGAGGAGTTCCGTCAACTCCAAACCTTGGTGAGGGGTTGGTCCGAGGAGGCGCTTGTTGGTACCTTTTGTGGATGGGCTGAAGCAATGGATTGCCAAGGAGCTCAAGTTGAAGCAACCCACAAGGCTACAAGAGGCGATGAGGATGACCGAGATTCTTGAAGAAAGCCACCACTTTGAGAAGAGACACACCAAAGACCAAGTGGCTAACAAGGCTCCTAAACCCTTGTGCTCCACGGGGTCTTGGAAGGGAAAGGAGGCGGCTATGGGAGATTCAAGGTGCAAAGGGAAGGAAGTCAAGAAGCTGACACGTGAGGAGCTGGATGAGTATATCAAGAAGGGCTTATGTTTCAAGTGTGGTGAGAAGTGGAGCCGCGACCATCAATGTCACGCCCCGAACGGCATCCCGCAGGGACCGTGACAGCCGCGAGCTATCCCCCGGATGGCTCCAACGTTCTTACTTATATTCTTACTTGATTACGGCGGAAACGTACAGGATCGCGAGGGGTTCGAGCAAATACTTACATAAACAAGGTTCTCATTAAGTTCATACAAAACATATAATTAACATATTAGAACCCAATTAGTGACGCTCGTGTCACTATCAACAAAATGCGAAACATAATATCTTGGGCATCTAGGTCAGGTAGTCCTCCTGACTCTCTTCACCTGATACATCTGGAATGACACAGTTTTAAAAACGTGAGTCAAAAAGACTCAGTAAGGGAAAAACATAAAACTTAAAATCATGCTCTTGACTCATGCTTGCTTAATCATGAAAGAAAGAAAACTTAATAACTGATGCATATGCGTGATCATGAATTATGCATATGCTCTTGCTTAGTGTTTTCGGCCCCAGGCCCTTGAAAACCACTTTCTCTCATACTTGCTTGTAAAACTGGCCCTTGGCCCTTAAAAATCATTCATTCGTACTTGTGCCCTTGTTGACCTTATCATAATTATTTCATGTCTTTTACTTGTGGGCTCGCTCCATTTGACCCCTGAAGTCAGGGTTGTGCGCTCCCTTCGGAACCGTCCCCGAATTCCCTTAGAGACTTTACATCTGGTCGAGCTAGCCCTTGAAGTGGCCCCGGGCCTGATGGCTAGACACGACCCTTGGAGGCACCACACCTTCTCACTGTCCTTCAGTGTGGCTTGCACAGCCTCTTGGATTCACCCATCCTTCTCATAAATGTCCTTCGGTATGGGAGTCCAACTTGATGGTACGGTACCGACCGGTGCCCCTTATATTAACTTATCGTTTCATAAAACTTCTCGTATTCTTTCCATAAAAATCATTGCATAATTTTCTTCTTGAAAAATTCATGCAATGCACATGTCATGTCATGCTTGCTTAAAATTCATGCTTGTTCATGAAATTCATATCATGTCATGCTTTCTTAAAATTCATGCTTATTCATGAAACGATGCAGTGTGTCATTCCAGTTTTGAAAAGAAATACTTACTGTACACTTACAGTATCCACTTACTATTCCACTTACTCTTGGTCTTCTTGTTCGTATATACAGACACGTGGATCGCCTACAAGCGATTCAAATATTCTTTTAGACTTTAAGAATTATGAAATCATTTCTTTTGAAATCAGTCATCAATCGAAGATATATATATATATATATCTATATATACATATCACTGAAATTTATTTAATTAAAAAAAATAATTATTTTATTCTTTTCCTTAAATATTCAAAACTTAGCTTATTAAATCATTAATATTTTTATTGAAATAAAAATATATTTATCCGTGTACATGTCTCGATTAGGGTTAAATAATACTCATAGGTTTAGATTTAAACCTAAGTCTCTTTTTATTACACGTACTACATTAAACCTTATATCTAACTATTAATAAATTATTCATGATTAAATCTTAACTTAGACTTTAAACCTCAAATAAAACCCGAGTAAAACTTAACTAGGGTTCCAATAATATTTAATAAAAGATCATAGCTCTACAACATTATTCCAACTAGCCTAACCCTAATTTCTTATCCAACACAACAATGAAAATACCTAAATTATAAATTGCACTTAGGGTTAACTTCTTGCAACTTTCGGCCACTACCATTTATGCACCAATTAATCACAACTTTTCTCCAAGGGTGATCCCATCCTCCAATCAACAATTTTCACAACCTAATATCTATAAATCAAAACACCAATACCATACACCACACTCATGGCATTCGGCCAACTCATGTTTTTACCCAATGATTAGTTTTCTTTTATTTCCTTCAATATGCATGCTTCCAATACTTAACATAATCATCTACTATGCATTTAAGGTCATAAATCTTGCACATGTTAAGGCCAATGTCCAAATCTACACATATTCAAAACTATACATGAAAATCCACATAGCTTATTTTCGGCCTTACCCCAAAATGTACCCTTTTCATGCTAAAAATCATATCATGCATATCCTTTGCATTTGTGACCTAACTAGCATGCATACACTTAATCCTTTTTATCAAATAATTCCATCAACAATAGATCTACTCTTTATTCACACTAATATCCATAGATCTAAACAAAGATATCATTTTTTCATCAACCCAACATATCAAAACTTAGATCTAACTTCCTTTAGCATACATTGTTCTTCATTTGCCTTTTTCTTCACATACAACCTTAGATCTAGGGCTTCCATGGTTAGATCTAGCATGTAAACAACCTAGGGTTCCTAAGCATCCAAGATCTAAAAACATCAAGGCATCTATCAAAATAAAACTTCAAGATCTTATACATAGGCCATTCGGCCACTCATGCTAACCCAACAAAATCATTTTAGCCTTACCTTGTTGTTTGTCCAAGCTTGAGCACCTAGAAAATAAAACATCTATGGTTAGTACTTATGATGTTTAAGGCAAGAACATCAATGACTAATCTTACCTTTACTCTTTACCAACTCTTCCTATCCTTCTCCTTCTTCAAAGATTCGGTCCACCCTCCTTAGAAATGACCAAGCTTGGTTTAAAAGAAGCTCTATGGTGGTTGAGAGAATATGGTAAGTTTGAAGAGAAATGGTGTCAAATGACTAGGGTTTTCAAGGTAGGACTTTTGTCTACAACAAGAGAGATTTACTTGGCTTTTGGAATGAGTTTTGGCAAGCTAGATGGAAGTGGTTTAGAGGCAAGATGAAATGCACAAACCTTGAACTCTTGAGTGTGAGATTCGGTCAAGGCTTGAAAATGGGAGAGAATGGAGAGGTTTGCAATATTCGGCCAAGGCTTAGAATGGGAGAGAGTTGAGTGAATGAGGGATTCGGTCATGGCATTTGCAAAGGGTTTGTGTGAGTTTGAGTCTCCCCATGCAACCCTAAGGCTATGACATAGGGTTGAGAGAGAGAATGGTCATGAGAGAATTTGAAAGAGGGAGGGGGGATGAATGGAGGGGTTGGCCGACCAAGGCTATGTCCACATCCTTCTCTCTCTTTTTTATTTCCTTTCACTTCTCTCACTCTCACATCACATGTCTTCAAAATTGGCTTGCATTTAAATTCTTCTCTTTCTCTCCTCATATGCTCCAACGTAAATCACTCCCTCTCTCTCTTGCTTTTCTCTTCTCTTTTTACTTCCATGAGTTGTCTCATCATCTTACACAACTTACACATCTCTTACTCTTCACATGGCCTTGCTTTATGGCTTTTCATCTCCCTTACACCACTTACACATCTCTTACACTTCACATGGCCTTGCTTTGGCTTTTCAAATTCATCCCATAGCATTTACGTAGATGGCTTGTGTCTCACTTAGTTTGGTTGCTTTTCAACCAACCTAGTTACTTCCACATTAAATGGCAACCAACTTTCAACTTAGTTTCATTCTCTCCTAACTTATCACTTTATAAGCTCTCTTACTTATCTATCCATTCCAATAGCTTATCACCTTACAAGTATGATATCTTATCATGTGATAATGGCCTTAGCCTATCTCTACAATAATCACAAGGCCTTATCACTCTAAAAGTTTCCTAACTTATCATGCTTGCTTATCACTATGATAAGCAAGTGTGCTTATCAATTAAATCATTTCTAAACTTATCACATAACTACATAGCTTATCATTTGAATATTTATATGGAAATTCTATTAATAATATAGAACACATCATAATATTACATGTCACATACAATATTTAATCCATGTATTCAAAAGAATTTCATTATTTAATCTATTAATAATTTCGGCTTATACAAGGAAATTATTAAAGCATAATTCGAATTATATGGCCCATGAATCATATTAGGTAAATGAAAAATATCAATTTGTAAAAGAGGAACTTACTTGCAAATTTCGGCTCTTAACATAATATAATTTGTACTTGCATTAAAATGGCATATTAATTATTTAAAGAGATTTTATGAAATAAAATCCCATTTTAATCGAAATACCATAACATAAGAAATTAGGCCATACATTGGCCAAAACATAGCCCCATTAAGAAATAAAAACTATTACATTGGAAAAATAAAATAATACATAAGCAATTACGTAGGGGAAAATCGTGGTCTCACATTCTCCCCTCCTTATAAAAATTCCGACCTCGGAATTTCTTTTACCACCAGAAATTTTGCCCTGATTGCGTAGGTGTAGGACAATGGGGATTGGGACGAACATTAGTGCTTGTCCCACTACTAATCTCTCCCTGGTAAACGCAATCTGGGGAATTACTCCCCGTCCAAGAGTGCGATCTGATTCCTTGACTTGGTTCCTCTAGACTAGGGTCATGGATGACGTTCTCGGGTGGTCCATGAAACCTAGGTCTAGACTCTACTTCCTGTGACGAAAAGTGGGTCTCCGATCCAGCGTCTTGAGCCCTAACTCTTCGACGGTGTCGGTTCTCGTTACATCGCCTAGGTGTACACTCACGTCTCGAGTTACTACGCCTAGGTCTTTCTTGGGATTGTTCTCTAGTCTCACTAGGTATCGGATGTTGTTCCATGGGGTCTTCTTCCGGATCCTCCTCTGGATCCTCTTCCGGATCCTCTTCCGGATCTTCTTCCGGATCTTCCTCAAAATTTCCGGGTAACATGGTCCTTAAGGGAATGGCGTTTATTGGCGACTCTGGCCAATAAATACCCTCCAGATATCCAGAACAATCTGGAGATAAGGGTTGACCCCACCTGGAAGGTCCAGGTTGGTCAGGTGCCGGGGGTGGCGGGGGCTGGTATGTCCCCGCCATACCTTGCTGCCAATACGTTACGTGGGTTTGGTAAGCTCCTCGGGGGTCCCCTCTATCCGTCTCATGTGATGCGTGAGTCGGAGCCTCATGGCTTCCCGACTGTCTCGTCGAACCTTGGGTTCTATGATTAACCCTGAACAGGCTTCGATACTCGGGTGTTGTCATCCTTCTCTGAGAAGGTGTTCCCGAATGCTGGGAACGAGGGGGTCGACTACTCGGCGGCATCTGACAACATAATGCAACGGTCAGTCATGTATATATACAAAATATCATCATGTATCACAAAGAATTTAGCATTCTTTATGTAAGGAAGTCAAACACAAATATCAGACAATAATACTCATACAAGCCAAACATTCAATCAATAGGGAGGGAAGTAAACATTCGGATCCTATTCTCCTTTTAACTGGGGGTACTTCTCGTACATATCACTTTCCAACTCCCAAGATGCCTCCTCTACCCCATGATTCCTCCATAGAACCTTCACTAGCGGTATCACCTTGGTCCGCAATTGTCGCTCTTTTCTATCGATGATCCTTACTGGCTCCTCCACATAGGTAAGGTTTTCCTTAATTTGTAAGGTCTCATATTCTAACACATGGGTAGGGTCTGACACATACTTTCGTAAAAGCGATACATGGAACACATCATGTACTCCCGCAATTGATGGCGGTAAGGCCAGTCTATACGCCATTGGTCCAACACGCTCTAGGATCTCGAAAGGTCCTATAAATCGGGGTTGAAGCTTCCCCTTCTTCCCGAATCGTGCTACCCCCTTTGTTGGAGAAATCTTTAAAAACACTTTACTTCCTTCCTCAAAGGCCAATTCTCTTCGCCGGTTGTCCGCATAACTCTTCTGCCGACTTTGGGCCGTAATAAGTCTTTCTTTTATCAACCGAATCTTCTCTTTTGTCTGTAAAATCATCTCTGGTCCCAACAGTCTTCCTTCTCCTACTTCATCCCAATATAATGGCGACCTACACCTCCTTCCATACAAAGCTTCATACGGTGCCATGCCAATACTCGATTGGAAACTGTTGTTGTATGCGAACTCTGCTAGCGGCAAATACTGAGCCCAGCTTCCTTTGAAGTCAATGACGCATGCTCGAAGCATGTCTTCCAAAATTTGAATGGTCCGCTCCGATTGGCCATCCGTCTGTGGGTGGAAAGCAGTGCTAAAATTCAACTTAGTGCCTAGGGACTCCTGCAATCTTTTCCAAAACCTTGACGTAAATCTCGGATCCCTATCCGACACTATGCTCTTTGGTATGCCATGGAGCCTCACAATTTCTTGGAGATAAACTTCAGCTAGCCTTTCCGGGGTATACTTCACCCTGATGGGCAGAAAGTGGGCTGACTTGGTCAATCGGTCCACTACTACCCATATTGCATCGTAGCCAGCTGTCGTTCTTGGTAGCCCTACTACAAAATCCATGGCTATTCCTTCCCACTTCCATTCAGGGATCTCCAGAGGCTTCAATGTTCCTGCTGGCCTCTGGTGTTCTGCTTTCACTCTCTGACAAGTCAGACATCGAGCGACATACTCCGCTATCTCTCTCTTCATATTCGGCCACCAGTAAACCTTCTTGATGTCTTGATACATCTTCGTTCCTCCAGGGTGGATGGTATAGGGCGTAGTATGCGCCTCTGCCAAAATCAACTCCTTGATTCCCCCATCACCAGGGACACATATTCTACTCCGGTACCTCAGCACTTCATCCCTATCCTTAAAATCGGGATCATTATTCTTCTCCATCCTTTCCCTAATCCCTACTATCACCGCATCGCTCTTCTGGGCTTCACAGATTCGCTCCTCCAGCGATGGTTGCAATGACAGCCCTGCGATGGAAACATACCGGTCGACCAATACAAGCGTGATCTCCTCTCTTTTTAGATCCTTCATGATCTCCTTAGCTACTACCTCTACGGCACTTGTTTCAGCCGACTTCCGGCTTAAAGCATCAGCCACCACGTTAGCTTTCCCAGGATGGTAGCTAATGGTGCAATCATAGTCCTTGATCAGCTCCAACCAGCGCCGCTGCCTCATATTCAGCTCCTTCTGAGTGTTAAAATACATGAGGCTTTTATGGTCCGTAAATATCTCGCACTTAACCCCATAGAGATAATGCCTCCATATTTTCAGAGCATGCACGACTGCAGCCAACTCCAAGTCGTGGGTGGGGTAATTCACCTCGTGGGGCCTCAGTTGCCTCGACGCGTAGGCTATGACCCTCTTATCTTGCATCAACACACACCCAAGACCTTGCTTTGAGGCGTCCGTATAGATCTCATACTCCCCATGTTCCGAAGGCAATGCTAACACCGGGGCAGTAACCAGATGAGCCTTTAGCGTCTGGAAACTTTGCTCACACTCGTCTGTCCAATCGAACTTAACGTTCTTCTTGGTCAACGTGGTCATCGGCATAGCTATCTTTGAAAATTCCTTGATAAACCTCCGGTAATACCCTGCTAATCCCAGGAAACTTCTTATCTCCTTAACATTTGTAGGTCTAGGCCATTTGAAAACCGCATCAACCTTTCCGGGATCTACAGCAATTCCTTCTCCCGACACTACATGCCCTAAAAATCGGACTTGCTGCAACCAAAACTCGCACTTGGAGAATTTAGCATATAGCTTCTTCTCCCTTAGGATCTGCAAAACAATCCTGAGATGCTCCTCATGCTCCTCCTGGTTCCGAGAATAAATCAAAATATCGTCTATGAACACCACCACAAATTTATCCAGGAACTCCCTGAACACTCGATTCATCAAGTCCATAAATGCGGCCGGGGCATTAGTTAATCCAAACGGCATCACCAAAAATTCATAATGACCATATCGGGTCCGAAAGGCCGTCTTTGATATATCTCCCTCCTTAACCTTCAACTGGTGGTAACCTGACCTCAAATCAATTCTTGAAAATATTTGTGCCCCCTGCAATTGGTCGAACAAATCGTCAATGCGAGGTAGCGGGTACCTATTCTTCACAGTCACCTTATTCAACTCTCTATAATCAATACACATCCGGAGACTTCCGTCCTTCTTTTTCACAAACAGGATCGGTGCTCCCCAAGGCGACACACTCGGCCTTATAAATCCCTTCTCCAAGAGATCTTCCAACTGGACCTTCAGCTCCTTTAACTCTACCGGAGCCATTCGATACGGCACCTTGGAAATTGGGACTGTCCCAGCTTCCAATTCAATTCCGAACTCCACCTCCCTATCCGGCGGTAACCCCGGTAGGTCTTCCGGGAATACATCCGGAAACTCAGTCACTATTGGGGTTTGGTCAAACGCAGGGACCTCGTTCTGCGTATCGCTTCGCGTATCACTTGCCCATACTAGAATTCCCTCGTGCCCTCTTTGCAACAATCTCTTAGCTTGCAGGGCCGAGACAATTGCTGGCCTTCGCTCCATCTTCCTCATACCGGTAAAACAACAATCCGGTCTCCCCTCCTTTTGGAACAAGACCTTCTTCTCATAGCACCGAATATTGGCACCATGCTTCGACAACCAATCCATACCTAGGATGACATCAAATCCTCTCATCTCCATAACTATCAAATCAGCCAACATGACTTGCCCTTCTACTACTATCGGATAGTCCTTCACCATCCGGCTACACTCGACTCTTCCCCCAGCGGGCGTTGACACAAGGACACCACAATCCAACAACTCACTATTTAAGGCATGTGTCTTGCAATATGCTGATGCAATGAATGAATGCGTGGCCCCTGAATCAAACAGAACTAGGGCTTCCCCCTGGGGCAAAGGCAACTTACATGCCACCACTCGGTTCTGGTTCTCCGCGTCCTCCGGAGTCATTGCATATAACCTCGCCTGTGTTGGGCCTCCCTGCCTCCTTGCATTGTCCTGCTGCGTGGGTCGGGGTGTTTGGTTTGAGCTGCCTGCACTCCTACAGTCTCTGGCGAAGTGACCAGGCTTCCCACACTTAAAACATAAACCCTGCCTGCACTCCCCTGGGTGTCTCTTATTGCACTTGTTGCATAGAGGAAACTGATTCCCTCCGGCATTCTGAGCTCCACCAGGCCTCTGGTTTGGCCTCGGGTTCGGCCTCTGGTTCAACCTCTGAGGCTGCCTCTGTGACGGCTCTGGCCTACTTTTCTTCCAGGGCATCTGCGGAATGGTTGGGTTGGAAGGAGCCTTCCTCTTTTGCTGGTCATGATAGACTGCTATCCTCTGCAGTCCTCTCTCCACTATCACTGCCCGTTCAATTACTTCTGCCAGGGTTTTAAGGTTGTGACTATATACCCTGTCATAGACCCATGGGTGTAACCCTTCCTCAAACTTTCGGGCCTTTCTTTCCTCATCGGGCACCAAGTACGGGGCAAACCGCACCAGCTCCATGAATCGGCCTGCGTATTGCTCCACTGTCATGGCTCCTTGGGTTAGGGTAGCGAATTCCCTTGCCTTCGCTTCCCGGGTCGTTCGTGGGAAATAACGATCTAAAAATTCTTGCTGGAACCTCTCCCAGGTTATGGGCTGCTCTCCCAGCTCCTGTTCCAGCAACACCTTCTCGGACTGCCACCACCTTTTGGCATCCCCTTGCAGCTTGAAGGTAGCATAACTTAACTTTTGGGCCTTGGTACACCCCAAGACCTCAAGTAGCTCTTTCATCTCCACCAGCCAATTTTCTGCTAGTATGGCATCTCCCCTGCCGTTGTACGCTGGCGGGTGCTGGCGGTTAAACTGATCGAACGTACACCCCTCAGGGCGTCCTCGGGCCCCTTCAGCATGGGCACCCGGCTGCACGTGCTCGGCAACTAGCTGAGCCATGTGCCTTAACACATCCTCGGTAGTAACTCCGGGAGCCTCAGACTCTTGATTTCTTGTTGGCCTCCTAGGTGCCATCCTGCACTTCAACGTTATCGTTCAGCTTAGAACAACCTCAACCTCATAAATTCTCATCATACTTAACCCTAAACGTGCTATCTCATGCTTTAGGGTTTAGGGTTCTACTTCGTTCCCTATGTTCTACGACTCTACCCTCCGATCCTCTGATACCAACTTAACTGTCACGCCCCGAACGGCATCCCGCAGGGACCGTGACAGCCGCGAGCTATCCCCCGGATGGCTCCAACGTTCTTACTTATATTCTTACTTGATTACGGCGGAAACGTACAGGATCGCGAGGGGTTCGAGCAAATACTTACATAAACAGGGTTCTCATTAAGTTCATACAAAACATATAATTAACATATTAGAACCCAATTAGTGACGCTCGTGTCACTATCAACAAAATGCGAAACATAATATCTTGGGCATCTAGGTCAGGTAGTCCTCCTGACTCTCTTCACCTGATACATCTGGAATGACACAGTTTTAAAAACGTGAGTCAAAAAGACTCAGTAAGGGAAAAACATAAAACTTAAAATCATGCTCTTGACTTATGCTTGCTTAATCATGAAAGAAAGAAAACTTAATAACTGATGCATATGCGTGATCATGAATTATGCATATGCTCTTGCTTAGTGTTTTCGGCCCCAGGCCCTTGAAAACCACTTTCTGTCATACTTGCTTGTAAAACTGGCCCTTAGCCCTTAAAAATCATTCATTCGTACTTGTGCCCTTGTTGGCCTTATCATAATTATTTCATGTCTTTTACTTGTGGGCTCGCTCCATTTGACCCCTGAAGTCAGGGTTGTGCGTTCCCTTCGGAACCGTCCCCGAATTCCCTTAGAGACTTTACATCTGGTCGAGCTAGCCCTTGAAGTGGCCCCGGGCCTGATGGCTAGACACGACCCTTGGAGGCACCACACCTTCTCACTGTCCTTCAGTGTGGCTTGCACAGCCTCTTGGATTCACCCATCCTTCTCATAAATGTCCTTCGGTATGGGAGTCCAACTTGATGGTACGGTACCGACCGGTGCCCCTTATATTAACTTATCGTTTCATAAAACTTCTCGTATTCTTTCCATAAAAATCATTGCATAATTTTCTTCTTGAAAAATTCATGCAATGCACATGTCATGTCATGCTTGCTTAAAATTCATGCTTGTTCATGAAATTCATATCATGTCATGCTTTCTTAAAATTCATGCTTATTCATGAAACGATGCAGTGTGTCATTCCAGTTTTGAAAAGAAATACTTACTGTACACTTACAGTATCCACTTACTATTCCACTTACTCTTGGTCTTCTTGTTCGTATATACAGACACGTGGATCGCCTACAAGCGATTCAAATATTCTTTTAGACTTTAAGAATTATGAAATCATTTCTTTTGAAATCAGTCATCAATCGAAGATATATATATATATATATATCTATATATACATATCACTGAAATTTATTTAATTAAAAAAAATAATTATTTTATTCTTTTCCTTAAATATTCAAAACTTAGCTTATTAAATCATTAATATTTTTATTGAAATAAAAATATATTTATCCGTGTACATGTCTCGATTAGGGTTAAATAATACTCATAGGTTTAGATTTAAACCTAAGTCTCTTTTTATTACACGTACTACATTAAACCTTATATCTAACTATTAATAAATTATTCATGATTAAATCTTAACTTAGACTTTAAACCTCAAATAAAACCCGAGTAAAACTTAACTAGGGTTCCAATAATATTTAATAAAAGATCATAGCTCTACAACATTATTCCAACTAGCCTAACCCTAATTTCTTATCCAACACAACAATGAAAATACCTAAATTATAAATTGCACTTAGGGTTAACTTCTTGCAACTTTCGGCCACTACCATTTATGCACCAATTAATCACAACTTTTCTCCAAGGGTGATCCCATCCTCCAATCAACAATTTTCACAACCTAATATCTATAAATCAAAACACCAATACCATACACCACACTCATGGCATTCGGCCAACTCATGTTTTTACCCAATGATTAGTTTTCTTTTATTTCCTTCAATATGCATGCTTCCAATACTTAACATAATCATCTACTATGCATTTAAGGTCATAAATCTTGCACATGTTAAGGCCAATGTCCAAATCTACACATATTCAAAACTTTACATGAAAATCCACATAGCTTATTTTCGGCCTTACCCCAAAATGTACCCTTTTCATGCTAAAAATCATATCATGCATATCCTTTGCATTTGTGACCTAACTAGCATGCATACACTTAATCCTTTTTATCAAATAATTCCATCAACAATAGATCTACTCTTTATTCACACTAATATCCATAGATCTAAACAAAGATATCATTTTTTCATCAACCCAACATATCAAAACTTAGATCTAACTTCCTTTAGCATACATTGTTCTTCATTTGCCTTTTCCTTCACATACAACCTTAGATCTAGGGCTTCCATGGTTAGATCTAGCATGTAAACAACCTAGGGTTCCTAAGCATCCAAGATCTAACAACATCAAGGCATCTATCAAAATAAAACTTCAAGATCTTATACATAGGCCATTCGGCCACTCATGCTAACCCAACAAAATCATTTTAGCCTTACCTTGTTGTTTTGTCCAAGCTTGAGCACCAAGAAAATAAAACATCTATGGTTAGTACTTATGATGTTTAAGGCAAGAACATCAATGACTAATCTTACCTATACTCTTTACCAACTCTTCCTATCCTTCTCCTTCTTCAAAGATTCGGTCCACCCTCCTTAGAAATGACCAAGCTTGGTTTAAAAGAAGCTCTATGGTGGTTGAGAGAATATGGTAAGTTTGAAGAGAAATGGTGTCAAATGACTAGGGTTTTCAAGGTAGGACTTTTGTCTACAACAAGAGAGATTTACTTGGCTTTTGGAATGAGTTTTGGCAAGCTAGATGGAAGTGGTTTAGAGGCAAGATGAAATGCACAAACCTTGAACTCTTGAGTGTGAGATTCGGTCAAGGCTTGAAAATGGGAGAGAATGGAGAGGTTTGCAATATTCGGCCAAGGCTTAGAATGGGAGAGAGTTGAGTGAATGAGGGATTCGGTCATGGCATTTGCAAAGGGTTTGTGTGAGTTTGAGTCTCCCCATGCAACCCTAAGGCTATGACATAGGGTTGAGAGAGAGAATGGTCATGAGAGAATTTGAAAGAGGGAGGGGGGATGAATGGAGGGGTTGGCCGACCAAGGCTATGTCCACATCCTTCTCTCTCTTTTTTATTTCCTTTCACTTCTCTCACTCTCACATCACATGTCTTCAAAATTGGCTTGCATTTAAATTCTTCTCTTTCTCTCCTCATATGCTCCAACGTAAATCACTCCCTCTCTCTCTTGCTTTTCTCTTCTCTTTTTACTTCCATGAGTTGTCTCATCATCTTACACAACTTACACATCTCTTACTCTTCACATGGCCTTGCTTTATGGCTTTTCATCTCCCTTACACCACTTACACATCTCTTACACTTCACATGGCCTTGCTTTGGCTTTTCAAATTCAACCCATAGCATTTACGTAGATGGCTTGTGTCTCACTTAGTTTGGTTGCTTTTCAACCAACCTAGTTACTTCCACATTAAATGGCAACCAACTTTCAACTTAGTTTCATTCTCTCCTAACTTATCACTTTATAAGCTCTCTTACTTATCTATCCATTCCAATAGCTTATCACCTTACAAGTATGATATCTTATCATGTGATAATGGCCTTAGCCTATCTCTACAATAATCACAAGGCCTTATCACTCTAAAAGTTTCCTAACTTATCATGCTTGCTTATCACTATGATAAGCAAGTGTGCTTATCAATTAAATCATTTCTAAACTTATCACATAACTACATAGCTTATCATTTGAATATTCATATGGAAATTCTATTAATAATATAGAACACATCATAATATTACATGTCACATACAATATTTAATCCATGTATTCAAAAGAATTTCATTATTTAATCTATTAATAATTTCGGCTTATACAAGGAAATTATTAAAGCATAATTCGAATTATATGGCCCATGAATCATATTAGGTAAATGAAAAATATCAATTTGTAAAAGAGGAACTTACTTGCAAATTTCGGCTCTTAACATAATATAATTTGTACTTGCATTAAAATGGCATATTAATTATTTAAAGAGATTTTATGAAATAAAATCCCTTTTTAATCGAAATACCATAACATAAGAAATTAGGCCATACATTGGCCAAAACATAGCCCCATTAAGAAATAAAAACTATTACATTGGAAAAATAAAATAATACATAAGCAATTACGTAGGGGAAAATCGGGGTCTCACATTAATCTTTTTAATCGAAATACCATAACATAAGAAATTAGGCCATACATTGGCCAAAACATAGCCCATTAAGAAATAAAAACTATTACATTGGAAAAATAAAATAATACATAAGCAATTACGTAGGGGAAAATCGGGGTCTCACAATCAATGCAAGAAAGCCGCCAAGGTGATGTTCATGATCGACGAAGATGAGGAGCATGCGGGGGAGTTATCATGCTTTAGCTTGGCTAGTTGGCGGGGGAGTTATCATGCTTAAAGGATGTTCATGAAATTCCTTTAAGCATTTGAATATTTTTGTGTGTCTTTTAATAGGTAGCATATATCATCATTATGTGGCCTTAATTATTAGTTTAAATTATCATTAGAAATGTTATATGATAAGCTACTAAATATATATGATAAGCTTGAAGAGAATTTAAATGATAAGCACACTTGCTTATCATAGTGATAAGCTAGAGAGAATTTTAAGATGATAGGTTGTTGTGGCTATCAAGAGATATGCTAGAGTAATTATCTTTGAGATAAGTTATCATGTTGATGAGTTGATAAGTTATGGTGTTGATTTAGATAAGTCAAAGTGCTTATTGGAGATAAGTTATCATGTTGACAAGTTGTTGGTGATAATCTATGAATATAAATGTTGTGATAAGTTAATGCATTATATAAGAGATAAGTCAAAGTGCTTATATATTGTGATAAGTGAAATGAAAAGTGGGAAAGTGAAATGAAAAAAGTGGGAAAGTAAAATGAAAAGTGGGAAAGTGAAATGAAAAAGTGGGAGAAGTGAATTGGCAATTGTGCTTTACGTGAGGCAAGAGGAGAAAAGTCTAGATGAAAGTTAAAAAGCTAAAGAGTTGCTTTTCCCTTGGTGGTCCATGTGAAGAGTAAAGAAGAGATAAGATGAGC
The DNA here is from genome assembly GCA_963930655.1 of Myrica gale. Lineage (NCBI taxonomy): Eukaryota > Viridiplantae > Streptophyta > Magnoliopsida > Fagales > Myricaceae > Myrica > Myrica gale. The sequence goes on from OZ005614.1 coordinate 14,993,227, forward strand.
ATTAAATGGACAAGACAGACAAGAGGAGAAAAGCTATGAGAGGGTGTGATGTTCACATAAAGGCTAAGTGAGAAAAGAGAGAAATTCAAGTGAAATAAAGGGAGATTCACGTGAAGGGCATGGCATGAGGGGACAAAGGGATGAGGAGAGAGAAAGTGAGAGAAAAGGAGTGAAGGGACCATGCATTGGTCGGCCAACCCACCAAGATTCACCCCCCTTTCTATCCTCTGGTCATTTTCACCTCTATTGTCATTGTCATTGTCATAATTAATCTAGGGAGACTCAATTTGCCTTCTACGAATTCACCCCCCACTCCTTCACATTTCAAATGTTCATGCTTTGGCCGAATAACACTTACACTTCAACTCTATTTCTTTCTTTTTCTTTCTTGACCGAAACTCTCCTTGGCTTAAGTCTTGTTTCCTTCCTCTTGCAACCCAAAACACTTCTCTATGCTCTAGTTTGTTTCTCTTCTTTGGTGACCGAATCCCCCCCCTTGGTTCAACTCATTTCTTCTCTCTTGGTGGCTGGAATTTTTCTTCACTTAGCCATCTTTCCGTGACAAAAACTTAGCTCACTCTCTTGAAACCAAATCACTTCAAAGTTTCAAGTATTGCCTTGTTTCTTCAAGCAACTTTCAGTTGCTCTACATTTCTCCTTTCCCCACCATAAACCTCTATCTTAGCACCTTGAAGACACAAATCTCAGCTCTTGGAACCATTCCTAAAGGTGGAACCGAAAGTTGAAGTTAAAGGAGGATTTTGGTGAAAACCGTGTGTTCTAGTGGAAGGTAGAGTTAGATGTGATGTTCACATGTTATATTTTGTTTAAGTTCTTTATAGTTCTGACCTAAGATGTTTTATTATGCTAGGTACACTTCTTTTAGCAAAGCTTGTGTTCAATCATCAAGGTAAGACCAAATATGGTTGTTGGTGCTAAATATTGTTGTTGGCCGAATATATGATCTTGCTAGATCTTGAAGCTATTTTGTGATTGGTAGATCCTAGGTTGTGAAACTGATCATGGAGGATGGGATCTATGTTGGAGATGAAGATTTGATGCATGTGGTTGATTCATGGTCGAATGGCTTAGAGAATAAAAGCTTTAATGGCCGAATGTTCTCTTTTAGTGGATCTTGAGTTAAGTTGCCTTGTTCTTGCTAGATCTAGGGTTTAGACAACTCTTAAGTTGGGATATGATGTTGGATTTAACATGCATGCATGAGATCTCAACTTGGTGTGACAAAATAAAATGAAATGGTCAATGCATGTTAGTAGAGTTCGAATGTTGGTTCACACCACACTTGGCCGAATTTCATGTTTCTGTTTCTGTTAAATCTTTGTTGTTAGCCTCTCTAATGTTGGATCTGAGAATGAAAGATTGGATAAGCAAAAGGCATTTGGAATAGGCTCTGAAATGTGGTAGAGATTGCATGCTAAAAAGGAGATAAAGATAGCTTAAGCTTAGCATTGATCACCAAATTGGCCGAGACACATGTTATGCTTAGCAGATCTTGAAATTTATTAAAGTATGGATCTGTTGGATTGAATATGGAGCTGAATTACTAGGATGATTGTGGTTATAGGTCACGGGTTTATCTATGATGAAGAGAATATGAATGCATGTGATAAATTCCATGTAAATGCATGATTATGTTATGAATTATGATGCTGGCCGAAGGATGTGTTGTATGAGATCTTGCTATTATCTTGTGAATTGTAGACCCTAGGTTGTGAATCTGCAAATGGAGGATGAGATTACAATTGGAGATGAATTGTAATCAATGAATACTTGAAATAGATGCATGCCGAATAGGTAAAAGAAAGGAACCCTAATGGCAAGTAAATGCTAAATGAAAATACACTTGTATGTCATGTAGAAGTAAGGTTAGAATATGACCGAATGAATTAAAGGTTAAGAGCCTAAGTTCGATTGTAAAAGACATCATATATGTAAGAAAAACAAAGATAATAAGGCTTAAAGGGCTCGGGTTAAAATGATTATCAAGGCCTTGTAATATTAAGCATGGATTAAGGATTCAATTAGAATGATTTAGTGTTGGCCGAATCCAATTTAGGGCAAAGTGGAATGTAATTGTAATGATATGAATATCAAAGCTAAGGATTAGAGAATCCTTGATCATATGAAGAGAGAAAATGAAATAGGAGAATGCTAATATGTCAAACATGCATGGTAGAGATGTTAAAGAAAAAGATATGAGAACTTAATCATATAATATTAAGATCTATGGCTCGGGTTGGATAGAACTTGGAGATCAAGCCACGATTTAGCCATGATTAGGGATTGGAAAATGATGAACTAGTAAGCTATTAAAGAATGGTCTTAGTACATGAAATAAAGAAAATGTGAAGCTTGAATCAAAGCATGAATTAACTTGTTGTATGGAGTCTTGAATAAGATATGAAAAAGGATTTGAATTAAGCCATGTACGTAGGTTAATAATTAGGGCTCTGGTCAGTAACTTTAACTTAAAAGAATTGATGAGAATTGAACATGAATAAAAGGTTCAGATGCAAGTAAAATAAATGGCCAAGAATTAGTCAAAAGATGTTGGTTAATTGAATAGGTCAGCGAGTGTAGGGCCCTAATACCAAATTAAATAAATTAAGAAAAATGTTATCTAACTCAAGTGAAATAAGTCATGTGGTATCGGGATGCTCTTATAGCATGAATTGGGGTACATTGATGTTTATGTGAACTCGAAGGAGAATGACATTAGGTTGAATCCTATAGATCTTGGCAACACCTCTATAGCGCATCTTTTGAGGTTTGATTGATGAATATGATGATCATTAATCCATGTAAAATAAGATCGTAACAGTAGAGCAAGAATTCAGTACGATAAAGGTTGTTGTTTTGATATGGATCATTGGTAAGGTTGAAACATTAAAGATCCGATTTTGGATATCGAGGTTATTAAGAAGATGTTAGAGAAATCGAGTTGAGCTACCTAGAAGTTCACCTACCTTGGAGTTGCTTGAGATGTATGATGTGTGTTATATTCAATTTGATTTATAAAAGTTAAGAATACTTACAAGAATGGGAAGTCAAGTGTTGCAAGAATTTTATGTAAAATTTCACGTAAAGTTTCGGATATGAACTTTGAAACTAAGATAATACATGATACGTTTGTATGTCTTGTTGAATGTTGATAACTAAGCATTGGAGTATCGCTTGTAGGCGAAGACCGAACTAAGTTCGAGTGGATCGGTATAAGTGCAATAAGTGCAAGGAGTACTGTAAGTGAACTCTAACCCGATTTATAAAACTGGAATGATACACTGCATGTTTTATTGTGCATGGCAAGTTGTTTTAATAAATATGAAATGTATTGCATCAAGAATGTTTCGAGCATGTCATAGCATGATCATTTGCATGAACGCATGAACAACGTTTTGATGCAAATGAAACTATAATGTTTTCAAGTGTGGCATGGCATGTTCATTGCATAGAAACATGAAAGGTTGTTTTATGCGAATGAGAAGAGTACGTATGTTATGAGACTTGATTTGGGGCTTTGGTCGGATCCGTACCAAGTTAAGTGAGGTTCATCATCCATACCGAGGAACGTTGATCGAGAAGGATGGATGGATGGAACCTAGGACGCCCATGCCGAAGGACGAATGCGAGATAGATGTGTTAGTCCTTGAGGTATGTGCAACCACACTGAAGAACAATGAGAAGGTGTGGACCTCCAAGGGTCGTGTCTAGCCATCAGGCCTGGGGCAACTACGGGCTACCTCGACCAAATGAAAAGTCCCCTAGGGTATGAGAGACGGTTCCGATGGGAACGCACAACCCTGACTTCATGGGGTCAAATGGAACGAGCCCACAGTAAGAGATGAAATGTATTTAAAAAGGCCAAGAGTGGCAAGAGATTATGAAATGTATTTGAAAAGGCCAAGAGTGGCAAGAGATTATGAAATGCATTTGGAAAGGCCAAGAGTGGCAAGAGATTTTGGCGCATGGCATGGGCATCACGCAGCATGCGTATGCATCATGGTTTTATGCACTATCTCGCGATTTACAGTTATGCATTTCTTCTCTTGACTCCACAGTGCATCAAAGTAAGTATGTTTTTAAAGCAATGATTTATCAAAGTTCATGTCTTAAACTGTTGTTCCTTTGAAAAGGCCAAGAGTGACAAGAGATTATGAAATGTATTTGAAAAGGCCAAGAGTGGCAAGAGATTATGAAATGCATTTGGAAAGGCCAAGAGTGGCAAGAGATTTTGGCGCATGGCATGGGCATCACGCAGCATGCATATGCATCATGGTTTTATGCACTATCTCGCGATTTACAGTTATGCATTTCTTCTCTTGACTCCACAGTGCATCAAAGTAAGTATGTTTTTAAAGCAATGATTTATCAAAGTTCATGTCTTAAACTGTTGTTCCTTTGAAAAGGCCAAGAGTGACAAGAGATTATGAAATGTATTTGAAAAGGCCAAGAGTGGCAAGAGATTATGAAATGCATTTGGAAAGGCCAAGAGTGGCAAGAGATTTTGGCGCATGGCATGGGCATCACGCAGCATGCATATGCATCATGGTTTTATGCACTATCTCGCGATTTACAGTTATGCATTTCTTCTCTTGACTCCATAGTGCATCAAAGTAAGTATGTTTTTAAAGCAATGATTTATCAAAGTTCATGTCTTAAACTGTTGTTCCTTTGAAAAGGCCAAGAGTGACAAGAGATTATGAAATGTATTTGAAAAGGCTAAGAGTGGCAAGAGATTATGAAATGCATTTGGAAAGGCCAAGAGTGGCAAGAGATTTTGGCGCATGGCATGGGCATCACGCAGCATGCGTATGCATCATGGTTTTATGCACTATCTCGCGATTTACAGTTATGCATTTCTTCTCTTGACTCCACAGTGCATCAAAGTAAGTATGTTTTTAAAGCAATGATTTATCAAAGTTCATGTCTTAAACTGTTGTTCCTTACTGAGTCTTTCGACTCACAGTTTTAAATCGTATCATTCCAGATCCACAAAATAACCGGGGAGCAGAGGATTATCTCACATAGAAATCCTAGAAGTTCGGGAGTTGGAGTCGGGGTTGGTGAACTCCGAGTTAGCACTAGCGAGTGCTGGTTTGATTTGAGTGGTAGTATGTTGCCCTATTACGTTTTGTATAAGTTTGCGAACAAGATGCAATGTAAAGACTTTTCTGAATAATGATTCGTTTAATGAGGGGTTATGTTCATTGAGCTTGTATCTCAGCCAACATGTGGATCCTGAGTGAGTCCTCCGCTGTGTATATATATATATAAAAAAAAATTTCCGCTGCGTTGTATCAGACTTCCGCTGTAAGAGTTAGTGTAAGCGCTGGAGTGTTCCCGGGGAATGCTCGCGGCTGTCACGGTCCCTGCGGGATGGCGTTCGGGGCGTGACACTAACACAACTCCCAAACACGTAGAACCCAACAATGACAGTAACAGCAGCAAAAGTAATCGTATCAAGAACGACGGGGAGGCAGATCATTCTCTCTCGTCTCTCTACCACGAAGCTTCTTTAAAGCTACTTGCAAAATACCTATAAATTTCTGAGCCACCCCCCTTCGCCCTTGGCTGGTTACGCCTCTGCCTACAGTCTTAAGACTTAGAAAGATTGTGTCGTAATCTCGCCATTTATAGCAACTCTATTACTATAATGAGATCTTAGAGACTAATACAGTTACAGAACGTAACATATGAAGATCATAAAAGAGCAAATAATGTGAATACCACTTGTAGTCATTTTTTTACTGTTCTGCACTAAGGAAATTCCAGCAATTCCTTAAGTTCCACTGACCAACAATCTCAGCTTAATGGTTACATTATTAATGCACCCAAACCCCCTTACTATATAATTACACGATAGCAACATAGGAGATTCAACACAAAGAAATGCATTAAAGATTAAATTCTGCAAGTAGAATAGTGTCATTTAACAGCCATCCAACATAAAGTGCACATTAATGGTTCACTCTTAGCTCCCTAAATCTTATCTGGGTATCAACAAAATATGCGACAGTGCATTCAACAAGAAAAAATTCATAAGTTAATAATAAAATTCTGTAACTTCTAGGATATTCTCCAATGACACAAACAAGTAGACATATGCACTACCTAGACTAACCAACCATATATAAATTCAACCATCTAACAGTAGGAGATAATACAAATACCACACAAGAAATTTTACTGCTGCAAAATCACCATTTAACTCCTATTCCATTTTTCTAATTATTCTGCAGAAGTTAAAATTCCAGCATGCACTATATTGACATTCTTCAATGACTCCAGCACTTTACGAATTTTTATTCTATCAATGACAATTTTATTTAGCACTACAATTCTCAACAAAACTCAAGGAAACAATTTGCAGCAACTACACAAAAATGTCCAGCAACATTAACAACCTAAGGTGCCCTGTAATTTCACTCTCTGCAGAATATTTCTTTAGCAGCATCACATACGATTCTGTGAATTTCCAACCTTCAATTACGCAAAGCATCACATGAAAAAGAGGATAAAACATTGAACAGAGAAATTAACAGCAAGCTATATTTTTCTGCACGTTAGAACAGCAACTTGAAACATTTCTAAGTTTATAAGCCTATCTCTACATCATGCAGCAACCTAAAACAATTTTGTAGGCCACTATCATGTCTTGCATGTCACAACAGAGCATAGAAATTGTCTCATTCACAGAGGTGACACATAAATTTTTTTTTCGAATTCCACCTTCAACAGTAAATTTTCTCCATCAACCAATTTTATTGTAACTACAAATAGTGCAACCAACTTCCATTCAGCCAAACATGTTAACAAAATCTTCTAATTGGAAACCTATTTCTTCCACAATTCAACCATGCATTGCAAATTTATCAACAATCTCACTAATTAAGCTAAGACAAATCACATGTGTGGCATAACAACATGCTGTCACAACCAAATGTTAGTATTAATCTCCAATTTCGAATTTTTCTCCACTTTTTTATTTCCTTACCTCTTCTTTCTATGATCTTCCTTGCTGTGACCAAACCTAGAAGAAAAATGGAAGAGAAAAAATTGGTCAGTGAAGTGAAACCGAGAATGATATAAGGGAAAAAAAAAAACAAAAGTTTCTCCTTTCTAAACCTCAACCTTCACACAATATATTGGGCTGACCCTTCCTCCTCTCCTTCTTCTTTTCTTAAAAAAAACCTCCACTATATTCAAATCAAAAGTCAAAACAACTAAGGGGGTTCAAACCGAGCATACAACCAAGACAACCCATCTAAGTCTAAGCTTCCTTAAACTCCCCTTCAGCATCTCTCAAAACCACAGCAGCAATCGTAAATGAATCCCTTACAACTGCATCAACATTGATTTTATTGGAACCTGGAGGTGGGGGACGTCAGAATTGGTTGATAGGAATTTGCTTCTTCCTTTTCCAAGTCTCCAATGTTGCCACCAGACCCGCTGGACTTGAACTGCTAAAAGATGAGGATCTTTAAATGGTTTCCCATCAGCTGCAAGATTACTATTAAACAAGATTAAATCAATGGCAATGACAATGACTGCATAAAAGCTATAAACAATGAAATTCCTCAAATGGCACCTCTTGACTTCTCAGGCGGATTGAAAAACCTAGTTTATACCCTAACTTCACCTAGAGGGGGTGAATAGGTGAAATAAAAAATTTACTAAAACAATACCAATATTAAAAACAAGTTTTAATATCGATCAGCCTAGATAGAACAATCAAATCAACACAACCATCAAAACATTAAATCAACTTGTAAAGAGATCAAATAAACACAAGAAGACAAGTGATTTGATGACGAAGTGGAAAACCTTTGAAATACCATTCAAAGGAAAAACCACTCCGGGCTAGCAGCCACCCGAAATCCACTAAGAAGAATAACTTACAACAGTGATTCAGACACGGGCAATCCCAGTTGCTAGACTCTTACACCCCTGATGTAATAATCTAAGCTACCTCGCTCAGACCCGCTCCAAGCGGCATTTGTAAGTCCTAGTTTCGCTCAAGCTGGTCGAGCTTGTGTTGAACGCTGGTTGAACGGGATGACACATTAAACAAACCACTTCTAACTCTTGAACATGGAACCAAACTTACAACTCAAACACGACATATTTTGACACGAAATAATGCCAACACGAAAATACCCTAACAAACTCCCCCTTTGGCAATTCAGTGACAAAACCAACAATATATCTGAAAACAAGATAGAGAAATTTGTCAATCACCAAGACAAAGATCTGTTTACAATTTGAACCCACCTATGACCTAGACACATGTTCAAGAGTCGAAAACTGAAAACCTGATATCACAATCTTAACAACCAAGTGAGATAGCGCAGATAAGTTATCAAATCATAAACACCAGATAAGAAACAAATCACATTTTCCGTATATCAATAAGAATGTCAACAAAAGCAATAATATGGAAAATAAAAGTGCTACAAGTAACTGAGAAGGCTGTACATGATGTGAAATGAATTACAAATCAGCCTAGACAAAAAGTAATCTCCCCTCAACTAATAATCTCTAGCAAAACAGCAGCTAGACAAAGGATCAGTCATCCAAAGACGAGGTCGAAGCACCTGGAGCAGCGGACTCGCCCTCACCAGAAGAAAAGGGGCTAGAAAACACCACCGTGCCAGGAGAAGAGGAATGAGACAGCACCACTGTACCAGTTGGCGATGCAGGAGCAGAAACCGCAGCACCCGGAAGCGATCAAGACGGCGGATGAGAAACAACGGGCGGAGGATCAACACTGGGTGGAGGATCAGCAGCGGGCACCTCAGACGAAGGATTAGAACCGCCATAAGAAGCAGAAGTCTTAGTAACAAGAGGGCGAATCACACGATGAAGGCGGGAGATCGCCCGAGTATGACGCTCAGTCGCCCTAGCATGACGCGCAAGAGTAAGAGTATGACGCGTGAGCTGACGTTGATGGCGCATGACTATCTTAGTAAGATTCTTAGAGTGTGTGGAAAGGGAGTCAAGCCGGTCCAGCCCCACAGAGAAGAACGCAGCGAAGGATGGATCCAACGGAGTCGGAATCGAGGAACGAGAAGGACCAGCGGAAGAAGACGAAACAGAAGGAGAAGGAATAGAAGACAAAGGTGGAAGGGGAAAACCAGAGGAAGGACCGGTAGAGACGGAAGCAATCTCCAGACGGTGTTTGTGATGTGAACGACTCAACGAGATAGTCGTAGAACCAATAGCAGAATGTGTTGGAGGAAATGGACCGTCAGGAGGGAAACTAATGTCATGAGCACGATATAAGCGCTGAATCAGACAAGCATAGGAGAGACCCACTGTACGCATAGTGGATTGAAAGACGTCGATCATATGCGAGCAGATAACAGAACATATATCAATAGAATCACCAATCATCACCGCATATAAAAAACGAATGCGAGAGAGAGAAATAGAGGAAAGATGAGTGACAGGGAAGAGATTAGTCAGAGCAATGCGACTGACCACACGAGTTTCCATAGAGAACTCGGAAGTAAAGAGAGAACCACCAGCATATGAATGAGGACAACCAAAGAGATGAGTCGACATGGCTTCAAAGGACGGAGGCGTGTGACGAGACTCAACATACGGGTAGAGAGGGTCAGGAACCCTAGCAACACCAAATAAGGTAGCGATAACATCAGGAGTAACCCGAAGGCGTTGACCACGAATGAAGACAGAGAAACTACAAGAAGCCTCATCAATGTCAAAGAAATTCGAGTAAAATTCTCGAACAAGAACCTCAGGAGGAACAAGATGGGAGAGATCCTGAAGGAAAGGTTCCCAATGACGAGAAGTGAAATAAGAAGATACCGTAGCAACCGGAAGATCAGTGAGGAGTATCTCACGTTCAACAATAACTTTGCGGTTGTGAAAATTGGAATGGAAAAGCTCGGAAGCACGAGGATCGACAAAGCGCGAAGCATCAAAAGGACGAGGTTTTGCTTTACGAGGAACTTTGGAAGGCTTAGAAGGACGACCTGCGGGTTGTTTACGCTTCACCATCTGGAAAACATAAAGACAAGACAAGGTCAGAGGCAAGTGACATCAGGTAAAGCATAACTGTAAGATGTTGCCCTTGACACAATGGTATGAATGCGAATGGAGAGAAACAAAGGAAAAAAAACAAACAAAGTGCAGCACATGAATCTCAGAACCGAAAGCAAGAAATCACAGCACGCGAGGACATTTTATCAAACAAAGGGCAGGCATGAAACAAACAAACGAAGAACCCACAAGACAAAAACAGGAAAAGAGATAGATGCATATGAGCAAACACATGGAAAGCAAGACACAAATCAACGATGAAACCATAAAACAAAAACAAGAACCGAGACATAGACATGTGAGCAAACACCTGGTATGCAAGACACTTACACAACACGAAACGACAAGCCACGGCACCAGAAGACTGACAAAGTAAGCAAGCCAACCATAAAACATGATGAATAGAGCAAAAACACAACAAAGGAGAACCAAAGGAACATAAAGCAACCGAGAACCATCACCCAAAACAACCAAACACCAGACGAACTTGAAACCCCCAAACAAAAAAAAAAAAAAAAAACAAGAAACCAGAGGAAAAAGATTACCTTGACAAGGGAAGAGAATGAGGTTGGATGGAGAAGACAGCAGGTGCACAAATGAAGGGAAATGGGGGACGAAATACAAGATGAGAGGGAAGACTCAGGAGAAGGGAGCAAACGCAGAAGAAAAAAGAAGAAGAAAGTAAAGCGGGAGCATGGGGGGAAAGAAAAATACACGTGAGTTTAATTTATGGAGTCATACTCGAGCGCCAGTTGAGCGAGGGACGAGCGGGAGCATTCTGTCTAAATCAATAACAGCGACGCTCGACTGCGTGACGCACGCCCGTCAAGCGAAAACACTCTGTATGGACAGAGACAAGACCGCTCGACCGCTTGTTAAGCGACGGTCAAACGACAATACACGGGACAAAAGATAACACTAGCACTCAAGCGCCGGTCGATCAATAGTCAAACGCTGACAGGAAAAACATGATAGCACACACTTGAAAACTTAAAAGACTTAGCAATTTCTCAGAAATCTTGAAACAAAAATACTAAACCATCTCATGATCATGAAAAATAATACAAATATTATCTTGCTACAAGTCTCTGATCAGGAAAACTTCAATGACTTAGAAAATAAAAACGACATGTGTGTGAAAGACCGCAACAAAATAAGAGATACTTAAGACCTTAGGTTTGTGAGGTGGTCACAGCATATCAAATAGAAACCACCGGTGAAGAAAAACCATGACACATTAGGTGAAGGTCAAACTCAATGCAACTAAGACCTGAAATTGTAAGTTTTTTGCGATTTTTACTCCCCCTGAATATGAAGCTTAAATGTATAAACTTTCGGACTTTCTCATTGTTTTGCTTGACAAGTAGAGCTTGTACTTTTCTTGGCTTTTCTATTCTTTTCTTTTGCCTTTTATGTTGTAGTCTTAGACTTAAAGAGGGGCACAATGAGGTTCAACTAGTCAGAGGTCAATTCAACCAGATATACATGGTTCCCTTCACTTGTGATTGCCAACACACAACTCACACATGCGGTCAAGTCTCATCGAATAAGCTCAGTGTCCATTGTGATAGTCATAGTCAAGTAAATATTTTAAAAATCATACCCGTTGACACCAACCAAAGACTATAAACACAACTGACAAGATACATTATTGATCAGACACAAGGTGAAGGAATATTGAAAGTCTTATGCACGAAAAATGACTATATGTCCAATAAGTAAAGAAGATAGCACTAATCATTTAATCCTTTTTTTTAAATAAACAAGAAAGACACACAACAAAGAAAAAAAAGACTAACAAAGAGGAAAAGGGAAAAAACAAAATAAAAACAAATAACATAAAAAAATGAGAATGCAAAATGATGCAATTCAAGGGACAGCACAAATACCAATGGCTTTCCTGAGAAACTCAAATCTGAGACCATCCAGAGGTTTGGTGAAAATATCGGCCAATTGATTCTCAGTGGATATGTGCTCCAAGGAAATTGTTTGAGACTCCACAAGATCACGAATGAAATGGTGGCGAATATCAATGTGCTTGGTCCGAGAATGCTGAACAGGATTCTTAGATATATTTATTGCACTGGTATTGTCACAGAACACAGTTATACAAGCTTGTTCTATGCCATAGTCCTTAAGCATCTGTTTCATCCAAATCAACTGAGTACAACAACTTTCTACAGCAATATATTCAGCTTCGGCAGTAGATAATGAAATAGAATTTTGTTTCTTACTCAGCCAAGCTACTAAACTGGTTCCTATATAAAAACACCCACCAGAGGTGCTTTTTCTATCATCAACATTACCAGCCCAGTCAGCATCAGAATAACCAGCTAGATCTATATTTGTATCCCTGGAGTACCAAATTCCATAATCTACAGTGCCATTAACATATCGAATAATGCGTTTCACAGCACTCAAGTGAGATTCTTTAGGATTAGCCTCAAATCTAGCACAAACTCCCACACTAAAAGAAATATCAGGACGACTTGCAGTTAAATAGAGAAGACTACCTATCATGCTGCGGTAGAGAGTTTGATCAACACTCTTCTTAGAAGAATCTGAGGCTATCTTCACACTTGTGCTCATGGGAGTCCTGGTATGTTTCTTGCTATCCAATCCAAAGCGTTTGACAAGATTCTTGTCATACTTTGATTGGGATATAAATAAACCTATCATTAAGATGTTTAACCTGCAAATCAAGAAAATAATTTAGTTCACCGACCATACTCATTTCAAATTCACTTTGCATAGCTTCAGCAAAGGAATGAGCAAGTTTATAAACAGTGGCACCAAAGACTATGTCATCAACATAAATTTGAGCTACAGTGACATTTGTCTTATCATTCTTGACAAAAAGAGTTCGGTCAACTCCTCCCCTCGAGAATCCATGATCTAGGAGATAAGCCGTCAATCTATCATACCAGGCCTGTGGAGCTTGTTTAAGCCCATAAAGAGGGATATTGAGGATCTACAAATCCTTTGGGTTGTTCAACATACGCTTCTTCTTGAAGAATACCATTTAAGAAGGTACTCTTGACATCCATCTGATACAACTTAAAATTCATAAAGCAAGAGACAACAAGTAAAATACGTATTGACTCTAAACGTGCAACTAGAGCAAAAGTTTCATCGAAGTCAATATCTTCTACTTGTGTATATCCTTGAGCAACTAACCTTGTCTTATTGCGAGTGATTTCCCCATTCTCATCTGTCTTGTTCTTGAAAATCCACTTGGTACCGATGACATTTGTATCTGCAGGTCTAGGCACTAAATACCACACATCATTTCGAACGAATTGATTTAATTCCTCATGCATGGCATTTATCCAGAAGTCATCTTGAACAGCTTTGTCTACCTTCTTAGGTTCAATTTGAGACACATAACTAGTGTAAGTTAAATGACTCAATATTTTTCTTCTTAATCGCATCCCCTCATTAAGATCACCAATTATGTTCTCGTTAGGGTGATTCAATTTAACCCTTGAGGATGGTTCCTTACTAGAAAGAACTTCCGAATCAGAGGAGACATTAACATCTCCTGCAGTGTCACATGTATTTTCAACAGAAAGATTTTCTTCATTCTCATTATTTTGAGAATCACTTGAAGCATCATTCACAACAACATTAATGGATTCCATGACACTAAGAGTACGTAAATTGTAGACACGAAGAGCTCTACTGTTTGAAGTGTAACCTAAGAAAATTCCTCTATCACTCTTTGTATCAAATTTAGCAGTGTTTTCTCTATCACGAAGAATATAAAAAAATACTGCCAAAAACTTTGAAGTACTTCACAGTAGGTTTCTTACCTTTCCATAATTCATACGGAGTCTTGTCCATACCTGGTCTGAGATAGACACGGTTAACAATGTGACAGGCAGTGTTGATTGCTTCACCCCATAAATGAAGATCTACTTTCTTTTAATGAACATTGCTCGAGCCATTTCCTGAAGGACACGATTCTTTCGTTCTACAACTCCATTCTGCTGAGGTGTGATTGGAGCAGAGAACTCTTGATGAATACCTGCATTGGAGCAAAAATCAAGGAAGTTAGTATTTTCAAATTCCTTACCATGATCACTTCTGATTCTGATAATGAAAGAATCCTTTTCATTCATCAGTCTTTTAAAAAAGATCTTAGTTCGTTCAAAAGCATCAGACTTCTCTCTCAGAAGATCCACCCAAGTGAATCTTGAGAAGTCATCCACCACCACCATGATGTATTTTTTTCCATCTAGACTTTCAATTCTAGTTGGCCCCATGAGATCCATATGTAATAATTCCAATGGTCTCTTAGTCAGAATATCAGTAGTTCTTTTATGGACAGACTTTATTTGCTTACCAAGCTGACATGGTCCACACACATGGTCTTTAACATTTTCTAGTTTAGGCAAGCCTATAACTATTTCTTTCTTAGAGATTTTAGATAAATCTCTGTCATTCACATGCCCGAGTCTTTGATGCCATAACTTAGTTTCATCAATTTTGGCACTTCTACATTTCAAATCAGTATGTGGACTAATACCATAGCAAAATTTCAGCATTTTCTGAAATTCGCCGGAGACCGCTCGAGCATCTGTCGAGCACTCGTCAAACGCAAAGCTTCTGTCTGAATTTTTCCTAGTGTCGGTAGAGCTGTTGTCGAGCGTGGCGACTCTGTATAAAATTCTCCAAGGGCGCTCACGCACTAGTCGCGCGCTGGTCGAGCGTGACAAGTCTGTATGAATATTCCAAGGACGCTCGAGCGTGTGTCGTACGCTGGTTGAACGGGATGACAAATTAAACAAACCACTTCTAACTCTTGAACATGGAACCAAACTTACAACTCAAAAACGACATATTTTGACACGAAATAATGCCAACACGAAAATACCCTAACACAGATAATGAAATTAATCCAGTCAAACAAAGAAATATTTCACGATACCATGATATCCATAGGCAACGAGCCTACACGCCATATTACTTGAGAGAAGAAACATTCCAATAACATATGACGGGTAGTCTCCATAGCCGCCTGACATAAAGGACAACATTCCTGATTCTGCACCTTCAATCCAATCTATGATGCAATTCTTTGGTTTGTGGGAAGAATATTGCAGGCCACTTTCCACATAAGCAATTTTAGGTGGTGTTTGTTTGTGGAAATATTGGTGTTTTGGAAATTTTGGGTATTGGGGTTTGTGAAAAAGTATAGTATTTTATGGAAAAGTGAGGAGAGAGAAGATTTAATTGAATAGTATAATATTATTTTATAATTTAATGAGGAGAGAGGAATTATTTTATGATTGTTTGGAAATATTGAGGGGTGGAAATTTTGGGAAACAAACGCCCCCTTAGTCTTCAATGGATTTGTAATTTGCATAGGTGAGAGGTGTTACACCCTCATCGTCACAAGCTCTCCATCCTGGTTCATATGAATACCACATACCCCATCACGTAGACCTCGGAGCTCCTCCTCCAATTGGCCTACCAAGTCGTCCAACAGAGTGATCGCGACACTTATAGTCGTGGTCGTCACGGTTGACATACAGGAGATGATATCTGCAATCTTTTTCTCAATCCATCGAAGATGTACCTCCTGTGACCCCAGCGGTGTGACACTAGAGCCAATGCAGAAAGTGAAGCCCTACAATTGCCCTTATATTTATGATGGATCGAGCAAAGAAGGGTGAAGGTGTGACTTGATTGTCTGGGCGTGTCGCATGCCTCTAGCTCATCGTGTGTTGGTTGATCGGGCTAAGTTTCCGCTCTCGCAGCTCGTCGAAATGTGTAAGGATCCCAGCAAACTCAAGAAATTTGGGGAGTGATAACGTGTAAAGAAGTCTACAAGTTGATACAATTACAACCTCCCTACGGATGATCCAGTAGATTTGGGGAGGTTGAGTCAACTCTACTGGCATAAACAACATCAATTGGGCCCATCCGAAAAGTACACTCCGAAGTATGATGGTCCAGGTGGATATTGTAAGCAAAGATCAAGTGCATCATCCTCCAAACAAAAATCATGTCACTCAGGCAGATGATAGAACCAACTATTGGACCCAAACGATAGATCAATATGGAGTTTGGATTCAGTACGAACCGTACGGGTCTAAACACATCCAGACCCACAGTCTTTATTAAATCTTATAAAATCTAACAACTCACGGGTCTCCAACTCATTTAATGAGGCCTATGAGGCGTTGAACTGATACATGTGTATGATCGCATTATTGAGGTAAAAATAATGGTCTGACCGCATCATTAGAGTAAAAATTAGTGGTCGGACCGTATCATTGATGTAAAAAATAGTTGCCACAAAATTAGTGGTCTGATCACATCATTAGTTGAGATGGAATTTTTTTCTATTTAAACAAAAATAAGAAGGAAAAAATAATGTTAGTCTATTTTTGTTAAGGGAGAGCTTAAAAATTTATCAAACAAGCAGAATTTTGTCTCGCTAACAATAAAAACATTGCTTCACATCTTCAAGGGAACCTATTTATGACATCAGTATGCTGATATTATTATATTAGATACAAATAATATAGTTGTCAGGGGCTATCAGAACCATTTTTGTCTCTCTATAAATTTCATACTTAAGCATCCGAATTCACCAGAAAGTAATGCCTTTACAGTTTTCATCATTGTCATATTCCCTTCTTTTATACTTGTAACATCTTCTTTATACAGTAAAAGTCAAATTCAATATCATTTCAGTACATCTTCAAAGTGCACTCTTGCACTTCGACTATTTTACAAAGTTATTCTAAGTGGAACGATGAAACAAATTTAAAACATCGGCTTCCAAAATTTCTTTAAAACATCAATGCTTAAAGCATGTCTTTAAGACATTGGTTTCCCAAATTTTAACCATTTGCATCACATACACGAGTATGCATTTGGGCCATGTAGTACTTCAAAACATCGGCTTTCCAAACCTTTTAACATTTTTTATATGGATTTACATGCACATAAAAAGAAATTACAACATGTAATAAGTATGCCTTTGAGCTGTGACCTGCATGTGATTTTTATTTTCCTAAGGTCTCTTAGTAAACAAAAAAAAAGAGCAACTCGGCAACGAGCAAGAGGGGTGAGGAGAGTCATGGGATTTGGGGGATTTAGAAACTAGGATTTAGAAGCTAGGATTTAGAAGTTAGGGTTTGAAATGGAGGAGTTGGAAAGAAAAAAAACGTGTTCTAGTTGTACCGGTCGGAGAACTGGTCACACAACTTTTTTAGTGGTCCGACCAGTGCGGCTAAAGAGAAAAAAAGGGTATTGATGCGCGCCTGGTTGGATCCACGAGGAGCCGAGCCGAGCCAATGCCTCACACGCCTCATTAAATGTGGTGGAGACCTGTGAGGCATTAGATTTTATAAGATTCAATCCGGATCGTGGGTCTGGATGTGTCTGAACCATACGGTTTGTACTAAATCCAATTCTATAGATCGGCACGTCCTCTGGCTCCAATTCTGTGTCTGGAAAGTAAGCGGCCTGTGGCCTCTCGATTTGGAGAAAGAAGTTAATCAGATCCAAAGCATACCCCACTTGCTAGCTCGCACAATGAGCTGCATCTCTTCAAGCCTAGTGTTGGATTCTACTTCTGTAGCGTAGAAATCTCGGACCATCTCAATGACGACCGGGACCCCTTTGATGCTCGAGAAGTCGTGGCATAATGTGCTTCATATACAGTAGAAGGTTGTCGAAGTCGAACAGCGTGACCAAACGGTCCGCAAGGAAAGACCGACATTGAATCTTACCATGTCGCTCCCCAATAGATAGTGGAATTAGGGATAGTCCAGGAAGGAAGAATTGCTAGCCCCGAATACTTACAAAAAACGATTAGTCGTTGGATCGTCCCAAAACCGCGTTCCATTGTCAAAACACACTTACCTACCATCGAAGATAGAACAAGGAACTAAACATTCGAATGCACAAAAGATAGTAGATCGTCACTTGATGTACGAATGCAAAAATTAATTAAGTTCTACTGTCTAGTTAGACGTCTGAGATCATGGGAAAGAAAGCATTATATTGTCCCTGTAGACAATGGATCGCGTGCTACTGTAAAACGCAGTGTTTAGCGAGTTTTGTTTACATTCTGATTTTACATTTTTCACCAAAAGTCAATACAGGGCCTATCCATTCGAGGTGGGGAAACTGTTATAAAAGACAAGCAAATGATAGCCGACCGAGGCCATTACTTTCCCCGTTTTTGTTTGGTTTTTTTTTAATACACGAATGGAGTTTTAGTGGGGCGCTCGTTATCAATAGTGGAAATACTATTAACCTTTAAAAATACAAATGTTTATGGAATAATGAGATTTTCTTAATGCAAATGTGAAATTTCAGACACGTAATTAAGAATCTATGAAAGCTCAGATACCAAGGGAAGTCCAAATTCAAAATACAACCAGTGGGAGGAGATTGGTCATGATCTACTATACAATCTTACGTTTGCTTCCTCATTAGGACCATAGACTAGGAGAGAACATTGATTAACCAAAGTTCACTTGAAGTAGTAGGGAAGGTCGATGACGTAGAGGAGGAAGTAGGCCCAAATGACACCCGAAATCCCACCAAAGAAGAACCCACCGGTGAACTTGGCCCATCCATCGGCAGTTTGCAATTGGTCGGGCTCCTTCTTCCTGCCAGTCAGGGTTAATGAGGGGGCTGTGGATGGTTCACCCTCATTGAAGGATGCAATGCCATAAATTGTCAAGCAGAGGCTAAGTATCACAACTAGGCCACCAGCAGCGAGAGAACCAGCTCCACCCGCATAAGGTGTATCCCTCAGAGGCCCAGTCTTGACGAATGGTCCAACAAGGAGGAATCCATGGGCCAGGCCCACCTCAACACCCCTCAGAAGTGGGTTCACTGCTGTCCGATAGGCGGGAAGGTTTGACAGGTACCACGCAATCAATGGGCTTGATGTCACTGGAGTCTCTAGGCTTCCAATGAATGGGTCACCATTGATGGGCTGAATAACTTGATAAGTTGGCTGGAATGTCAAACCCCAAAACAAAGTAGTTATATAATCTTCAGGACCAAAAAACGAAATAGCTTATACTTATTTTTAATCCGAATGCAAATCATTGGAGATATATAATGTCTCAAAAATCGGCTTATGAGACCAATATTTGTATTTTCTTGGTTTTCCTGGAAGAACTTGCTAAAAGATAAGCAACGCAATATGATTACGAGTAAAAATATGTGTACAGAAATAGGAGTAATGAAATGAGGTGAGTGAGTTTGTTTACCTTTTCGGATTGGACGGCTTTGATTGTGAAGGAACGGGCGTGTCTCCTAGAAGGCAAGAGTTTAAGGGGAGAGGAAGAGAGGCCTTTGGGTGAGACCAGAGCTCTTGTCGTTGGTGATGCGAAACGGGACTTTAGTTGGCTGGCCATTGGAGAAGTAGTGGCCATGGCTTTTACTTTCACACAAGAGAACTAACTGTAAGGAGCGGCAGAGTTTCTCTTCTTCTGTTTTTTCTTTCTAATTTCTAGTCAGAGAGAAAGTGTTTTAAGAAGAAAGAAAATATAGGAGGGACCATCCGTATTCTAAAAGAGGCTGTGGTTGCTGAAGGTCGTATCATTTCATTGGACAAGATCTGGCGCAAAACCTTATCCCTTATCCTTTTTTTCTAGGTAACCTTATCCCTTATCCGAAACTACCTGATGTTGGCAATGGAGTGGGGTCGGATTTTCGGGTCAGCATTAGGCCCATACGGGTCCATATGAAATTATCCCTATCCATTAAATATCATAGTGCACCCCTTGCTTAGGAGTCAAAATCAAATTGCACACCGTACGTCTAATTTCATCTGATTGCACGTACCCCTATCTTCACTGCTAAATCAGTTTATGTCGTGTTGTTTGATTCCTCTGTTAAACTCAATAGAGTCCAGACTCCAGACAAGTGAGCCGCCCACTCAATTAAATGATTAAAATGTCCTAAAAATTCAACTCAAAATGACAAAAATACCTGGATTTCAATATGTTTAACAAAGAAATCAGACAACGGAACATATATTGATTTAGTTGAAAAGATAGGGAGTGCAATAAAATGAAACTATAAGGATGTGGCACAATTTGATTTGATCATGACAAGTCCCAGTATCAGTTTCTGTCAAAATAATTATTAGAATGTCAGATCATACTGAATCACAAAGCAGCACATTACCTTTAACACACATCTCATGCCATGTTGTTCGGTTAAATTCACATCAGAAAATTAAATTAAGAGTATCATAACATAAAGGGTTAAATACACACTTTACACCCTCTAATTATGGGGTGTCACGACCCGTACTCGTATTAACTTTTAAGCTGTCTTTTATAGTAACAAATTGCACAATTATAGTGAGATTACGACACAAAAATTATTTTAATGTTTAAATGACCAAAATGCCCTCAAAAGAAAACAACAGAAGATTTTAATGGAAAACATGAGAGTTAGCCTTATAGGGTCTCTACAGACTTTGATTAGCAAAGATGGCATGTATTAGGGCTGTTCAAAGTTCGGGTCGGGTCGGGTTCGGTCGGATCCGTACGGATCCGACTTTCCTGATAACTGACCCGACCCACCCATCAGACGATATGACTCGCCCGAGACTGACCCGTACGGATCGGGTCGGGTACAAACGGTTTTTCTTGCCTCCCTTAGGCACCTCCAAATATATCTAATGATAATACTTTAGATACATAATTGGATACAAAAAAAATAAATCATTACATAATACAAGTCCAAGAGCACTAAAAATACAAAAAATCAAAAAATCATACAAGTAATTATAAACATTCATCTTCTTCATCAATGTCAGTTCGAGTTGAAAAAGCTGTAAAAGAGAAAACAAGCAAAACAGTTGATCAGAAGGAAAATTAATCTGAAGAACTCAAATGAGTGAATAGATTATGAAATTGGCAGACTGACCTTCCATACTAATTATCATTCATCTTCTTCATCAATGTCAGTTGGAATTGAATTTTCATCTAACACTTGAAATGCAAATAAACAATAAAAATGGAAATAAATTAGAAACTGATGGAAATCAAGGCACATCGTCGGAGGAGCCAATTCGAGTTCCCATTGGGCCGGTTACGAAAGCACGAGCCAAGAAGTTTAAGGAGCTACTCAATGGGCTAATTCAAGCGGCATGGGTTCAAGCAAACTCACGGAGGCCCATTGAACAAGACCCACGTGAATCACATGGAGTTGTCAATTTGATTCACGTTCTAGAAGAATCCGGCCAAGGCTGAGTTTCAATTTGGAAAAAAACATTTTCGGGCCTCTTCTAGAAGGATCTCTATTATAGGCGCCGAAATCATTCCTTTTATATATCCCTTTCTCTTATTTTGGGCGACCAACAGCTATTTCCATAAGTGGAACTCTATTTTAGACGTCCAAACTTTTGTTAGGCAAGCAAAGGATTATTTCCTTAATTGCTCTCTTTGTTTTAGGTAAGCAAGGATTTATTTCCTTGCTCTAGTTTTGCTTTACTCGACCAGCCTACGTTTCCTAGGATAGATTTTGTTTCCATGTTATTTTTAGCCTTTAAATAGGAGCCTCTTGCATTGTAATTCGGCAGAAATTGATCAATATATTTGTGAGAGTATTTCTCTTTGGTTCTTTAAAGAACTTCTCGAACTTATCGGGATTTCCCGTGGCGTTCATCCTGACTTATCAAACGGATTTCCATCACCGTTTGTGGCGTCCTCATCATACCGAGGTTCTTATTTTCTTAAACAACGGGTCGAGGTTCCATTCGAATCAATCCTAGAAACGATCTTGGGTTCCCTATAGTTGTTGGGTCTCGTTACGGGTTAACGGGGTTCACATCATTTGGTATCAGAGCTTTGGTTCTAGTTCAGGTTTGTTTATCCCTTTTTGTTTTCGTTCCCTTGTTTCTTCTTTAGCCGTTCACATCTTTTGCTTATCTCTCAAAACTCGTTTCTTTGTTTCTTTTCAAAATTCAGTTCACATCATCCTTCTCTTCTTAGTTGAATTTTCTTTACCCCTTCCATCCAAGTTTGGTTATTCTTGTTCATGACTAAAAGTGTGTTCTTGTTTGACATATCAAGTTATTTCGAGATCAGGTGATAATCTTCTCAAAAGATAGTTGTTGACCATCAAAAGGAAAAGAGAAAGAGACTCGAAAAGAAGAAGCAAGAAAGGAGTATAAAAGTGCTTCAAAAAAATTTCGTTTGTTTCTATATATTGGGGTTCCTATTAGTCC
Organism: Myrica gale; assembly: GCA_963930655.1. Taxonomy (NCBI): domain Eukaryota; kingdom Viridiplantae; phylum Streptophyta; class Magnoliopsida; order Fagales; family Myricaceae; genus Myrica; species Myrica gale. Next base: position 15,015,533 of record OZ005614.1, read on the forward strand.
GAAAATCTCTTTACCCCAAGCAAGTATTTTTTTCTCTCTAGTGACAAATCTCTACTATTCTAGTTTCCGAGATTCCAACCAATCGTGTTCCTTTTATTCTTGTTCCCTTGACCTTCTTGATCTTATTGCTTTATTTGAAATTCTTTGATGAGTTCTTGGTGAATCGTTGCTGGAAATCTTTTGAGTTATTTGTTTAGTATCAAAAGAACCGCAAGAGAATTACCGCGTGGAAAAAGACAAGAGTGGTGAGAATATCAGAGGGTAAAAGCCATAGATTTGAGAGAAACACGAGTGACGAGTGATCTATATTCTTGCGTAAACACGTTAGGGAGCGATTTTGGGAGGTCCTTGTTATTCTTTTCATTCTAACATTGTTTTTGCAGCAATCATGTCTCGTGATAGTGGGAAGAGCGTTGCCAACAATGATACGAACTTTGCTGATCCGATATTGCTTATGGAGGCCTTGGTGAGTCAGATGACCAAATCTATGCATGCGACATTAGATTCACTCCATGAGAAGATGGATCACTTGCACGAACGGGTAGCTCAGCTGGAAACGAAGCAACCCCAAAACGGCCCCAACTTTCGTAGACGTAGACGGGAGAGAGCACCACGAAGGGAGGAAAGGGAGGACGAAGAAGAGCCTTATAGATCTGACTTTGAGGAGGAAGAGGATTGTGATTCTAATGTTGGCTATAGGAGATATGGAGGGGCGAGTTAGAGAAGCTAGGAACCGGGAAGATAACAATTTGAGTGGATTAAGATGAAGATTCCATCTTTCCAAGGTAGATCTGATCCGGAAGCCTACCTTGAGTGGGAGAAGAAGATGGAGTTCATGTTTGATTGCCACAACTACTCCGAAACAAAGAAGGTAAAATTAGTCGTCATTGAATTTTCTGAGTGTGCTATAACTTGGTGGGATCAACTTATGATAAATAGGAGGCGGAATAGAGAACGACCAATAGAGACGTGGGAGGCTATGAAGGCGGTCATGAGAAAACGGTTTGTTCCGAGCTACTACTACCGAGAGTTGTTCAGAAAGCTACAAAGTCTTAGACAAGGAAGTCGAAGTGTAGAAGATTACTACAAGGAGATGGAGATGGTCATGATCCGTGCAAATATTGAGGAGGATCGAGAGGCTACAATGGCTAGATTTCTACATGGCTTGAATCGGCAGATCCATGATAGGGTGGAGATGCAACATTATGTGGAGATGGAAGACAAGGTGCATATGGCTATCAAAGTGGAGCAGCAACTTAAGAGAGGGAGTGGGGGACGTGCCAGCCATAATACTAGTTCTACTTCCTTGAAGCCGAGTTATACCAAGCCCACGGACAAGTCAGAAATGTCCAAACCTGAGCCCAAGCCCGCAATCGCCAGCCACCTTCCTCAAGGTAAAACCGAAGCTTCAACTTCTAGGAATCGTGATATTAAGTGTTTTCGATGTCAAGGCAGGGGACACATAGCAAGTTAATGTCCAAACAAGCAAGTCATGGTGTTGAAGGCCAATGGAGAGATCGTGACCGATAGTGAAGAATCTGACACCGACGACATGCCACCTTTGGAGGATGTTTACGAGGATGAATACATAGCCCCTGATGCGTTGACCTTGGTGGCAAGGAGAGCCTTGAGCTTGCAAGCAAAAGGTGATGATGAAGTACAGCTGGATAACATATTTCACACTAGGTGCTACATCAAAGATAAGGTATGTAGTGCGATTATTGATGGTGGTAGTTGTACTAATGTTGCAAGCACAATCATGGCTGAAAAGTAGAGATTGCCCGTGTTGAAACACCCTAGGCCGAACAAGTTGCAATGGCTGAATGATAGTGGAGAAATAAGGGTCAACAAGCAAGTGTTAGTTGCTTCGAATCGATAAGTACGAAGATGAAGTGTTGTGTGATGTAGTACCGATGCAAACGGGACACTTGTTGCTAGGGCGTCCGTGGCAGTTCGATCAACATGTGAAACATGATGGCTTTACGAATAAGTACTCCTTTGTACTTAATCAGCGGCCAATCACTCTTGTATCATTGACACCTCAGCAAGTATATGAAGATCAAGTGAGATTACAGCAAGAGAGTGATCAAAAGAAAGAGAGTGAGCAAAAGAAAGAGAGTGAAAATCAGAGAGAGACCGAAAAAAAATGAGAGAGAAAAAAGTATCAAAGTGCTGTCCTTGAGAGAAAATCAGAGAGAAAACAAAAGAATTTCTCTGCAAAAGTGAGTGAGATCAAGCGAGCGATGCTTTCAAGTCAGCCGATGATTGTACTTTTGTACAAGGAGCCCTTTTTAAACACTAACGCTCTTGACCATGCTTTGCCTAGTTCTATTGTTTCTCTTTTGCAGGAATATGATGATGTCTTCCCCGAGGAAACACCACACGGATTACCTCCGATTCGAGGGATTGAACATCAAATTGATTTTGTCCCCGGTGCTACAATTCCAAACCGACCAGCTTATAGGAGCAATCCCGAGGAGACAAAGGAGCTTCAACGGCAAGTCAGTGAGTTGTTGGAGAAAGGGCATGTGAGGGAAAGTATGAGCCCATGTGCTGTTCCGGTTCTACTCGTACCTAAGAAGGATGGGACGTGGAGAATGTGTGTTGATTGTCGAGCCATCAACAATATAACGGTAAAATATCGTCATCCTATCCCACGCTTAGATAATATGCTAAATGAGCTGCATGGTTCTTGCATATTTTCAAAAATTAATTTAAAGAGTGGTTATCATCAAATTAGGATCAAAGAAGGAGATGAGTGGAAAACCGCCTTTAAAACAAAATATGGTTTGTATGAATGGTTAGTTATGCCTTTTGGTTTGACTAACGCCCCGAGCACCTTTATGAGACTTATGAACCATGTTTTGCGTGCATTTATAGGTAGATTTGTTGTTGTCTATTTTGATGATATCCTCATTTATAGCAAAAACATGGACAATCATGTAGTACATCTAAAGTCTGTGTTAGATGTACTACGGAAAGAAAAATTTGTTTGCTAACTTGAAGAAGTGCATGTTTTACACCGATAAGCTTGTATTTTTGGGCTTTGTTGTTAGTTCACAAGGTATACAGGTTGATGAAGAGAAGGTACGTGCAATCCAAGATTGGCCGAGTCCCATGAGTGTCGGTAATGTTCGTAGTTTTCACGGACTTGCTAGTTTTTACCGGGGGTTCGTGAAGGACTTTAGTAGCATCGCCGCACCACTCACCGAAGTAATCAAGAAGAACGTTGGATTTCGATGGAGAGAAGAGAACGAGAAGGTGTTTCAATTACTCAAAGAGAAGTTGACTAACGCACCTTTGTTATCTTTACCTAACTTTTCTAAAACGTTTGAAATCGAATGTGATGCTTCAGGTATTGGTATAGGCGCCGTTCTTATGCAAGAAGAACGACTAATAGCTTACTTCAACGAGAAACTCAGCGGGGCAGCCTTAAACTACCCAACATATGACAAGGAGTTGTATGCGTTGGTTCGGGCTTTAGAGACGTGGCAGCACTATCTATGGCCTAAGGAGTTCGTGATTCATACGATCATGAATCCTTGAAACATCTGAAGGGTCAACACTAGGGCTGAACAAAACCGGACCGCAGACCGGACCGGACCGGAAAACCGGACCGAAATTGCGATCCAGTCCGGTTATAATTTTAAAAAAGCGGTCCGGTCCGGACCGGATTTATCCGGTCCGGTCCGGTCTGTACATTTATGAAATGCGGTCCGGACCGGACCGGACCGCATTTCATATTTTTTTAATTTTTTTTAAATATTTTAAAAAATAATCGCGCCTATATATACTCTGCGTAAATTTATTTTTTAATTTTTTAAATATTAAAAATAATCGCACTGCGCAGAGCATATAGGCTCTGCGCGAGCCGCACTGCGCAGTGCAGAGCCCGCGTAGAGCGGCTCTGCGAAATTTTTTAAAAAAAAAATTAAAAAAATTTAAATCCTGCGCGGGCTCTGCGAAAATTTTTTAAAATTTAAATCCGGTCTGGACCACTTAAGTGGTCCAGACCGGACCGCATTTCTTGAAACCGGACCGGACCGGACCACGTATATGTGGTCCGGTCCGGTCCTTTAATATTGGAAGACCGGAAATGCGGTCCGGACCGCATTGCCGGTTTTCACCCCTAGTCAACACAAGCTTAACAAGTGGCATGCGCGATGGGTGTAATTCATTGAGACGTTTCCATACGTCATTCGGTACAAGCAAGGTAAGGAGAATGTGGTCGTCGATGCACTTTCTCGCAGGTATGCATTACTTTCCACACTTGATGCAAAATTGCTTGGTTTTGAACATATTAAAACTTTATAGAGCTTGTGAGAAAACCTCTTGTGGTAAGTTCTTTAGGCTTGATGAATTCTTATTTCGGGAGAATAAATTATGTGTGCCTAATTGTTCATTGAGGGAGTTATTAGTGCAAGAATCTCATGGTGGAGGATTAATTAGACATTTTGGAGTTGTCAAAACCTTAGCTGTTTTACAGGAACACTTTTATTGGCATCACATAAAATGGGATGTTGAAAGAATTTGTGGAAGATGTGTCACTTGTAGGCAAGCTAAGTCCAAAGTGAAGCCCCACGGGTTGTATACTCCTTTACCTATCCCTAGTGAGCCTTGGATTGATATTTCAATGGATTTTGTGTTAGGATTGCCTAGAACTAAACGAGCAAGAGATTCAATTTTTGTGGTTGTGGATAGATTCTCTAAGATGACACATTTTATTCCATGTCACAAAACGGATGATGCCTCACATGTTGCTGATTTGTTCTTTTGGTAGATTGTAAGATTACATGGCATGCCTAGGACGATTGTTTCCGATAGAGATGCTAAATTCTTGAGCTATTTTTGGAAGACTTTGTGGTTCAAGCTAGGTACTAAGTTATTATTTTCCACTACTTGTCACCCACAAACTGATGGTCAAACTGAAGTTGTCAATAGGACTTTGTCTACTTTATTGAGGGCAATCATTAGAAAGAATATCAAAACATGGGAGTGTTTACCACATGTTGAGTTTGCTTATAATAGAGACGTTCATTCTGCTACTCAATTTTCGTCATTTGAAATTGTGTACGGTTTTAATCTTTTAACCCCATTGGATTTATCTCATGTGCCTGTTTCTGAGCATGTTAATTTAGATGGCAAAAAGAAAGCTAATTTTTCAAGCAGATTCATGAGAAAGCAAGACTCAACATTAAGCAACGAACAAAGCAATATGCAAAACATGCCAACAAGGGACGTCACAAGATGCTTTTTGAACCCGGAGATTGGGTTTGGCTGCATATGAGAAAGGAAAGATTCCCAGCAAAAGAAGTTCCAAATTGCTTCCAAGAGGAGATGGACCTTTCCAAATCCTAGAGCGCATCAACGACAACGCCTACAAGCTAGATTTACCTGGTGAGTACAACGTCAGTGCCACTTTTAATGTGATTGATTTGAGTCCGTTTGATGTAGGTGAAGATTTGAGGGCAAATCCTTTTCAAGAGGAGGGGAATGATGGAAATCAAGGCACATCGTCGGAGGAGCCAATTCGAGTTCCCATTGGGCCGGTTACGAGGGCACGAGCCAAGAAGTTTAAGGAGCTACTCAATGGGCTAATTCAAGCGGCATGGGCTCAAGCAAACTCGCGGAGACCCATTGAACAAGACCCACGTGAATCACATGTTTTTGCAGATTTGATTCACGTTCTAGAAGAATCCGGTCAAAGCTGAGTTTAAATTTGGAAAGAAACATTTTCGAGCCTCTTCTAGAAGGATCTCTATTATAGGCGCCCAAATCCTTCCTTTTATATATCCTTTTCTCTTATTTTGGGCGACCAGCAGTTATTTCTATAAGTGGAACTCTATTTTAGGCGTCCAAACTTTTGTTAGACAAGCAAGTAATTGCAGTCATTTTTGCCGAGACATAATTTAAAACGAATTTATGCAGACAGATCCTGATAAGAGCTCTCACAATTACGTTTGACTTCAGTGAAGGGTCCTTTTTTCTTAAATTATCCACGAGTCAAACTAATTCCTCGACTGAAAAATGGAAAATAATAAAACAGAAAGAAGATTTTTTCGGAGTTGAAAACGGCTGCCAGAAAGTTCTAGAAATTTCCCATCATTTTCTCTCCAAGCAAAAACAAAGAGACACATAAACTTAAAGAATAATCGAACGACAGGAAGCTAGAGACTCAAAATCATATAAGTGATAATCAGATCAAGTCCTCCACCACCACAAATCGAACTCGTTTCATTGACAGAACCCCACTAAGAGGAATATTCTCAAAAAACAAGGGACAAATATTCCGTCCGCCTTAATCTCTGCCAAACAAGCAATTTCAGGCTTCTCGATCTGTATTATCAGTTCAATCGTCGAGTCCATCGACGGAAAAACTGAATTAGAGACTAAAACACCCAATATTCCATGGATAGAGCAACAGAGAGAGAAGAAAAACCTGGATCAGACAAAGCTGCGGCTCGTCCTTTCACCAAAATGGGATTGCAAGAGAAAGAGGACGCTGGTAGAGAGCCCCTGATTGAGCTCGGTAATATGAAAAACCTGAAGAAACAAAAATAGACGAACCGAAAGAAATACACACGAGTTCCTCCAAAAAAAATTTAAGTCAAAAGATAGCAATTCCTATGGAAAATCAGCTCAGAAACTCTACGATGCAGAACAGAAATATAAACCTAATTTTACCAAATCAGCTGAAAGACTCAGCTCCGAAATCGGGAGCTTCTCAAACACGACTACGAAAAAACGAAGATAGCTTAAAATCCTCCCAAGTGACGAATCTTCGAGCAAAAGAGGAAAAAAACTGAATCAAAGGGAGAACTATAGAGAGAAGTGAGAATCGGGAAAGTGAGAAAGAGAGTGCTTACTGAGATGGGGACCCGAGTGGAGCCAAGAGAGAGAGAGAGAGCTTTCGGCAAAACCAGAAGGCATCAAGCGACGGCAACGTGAGGGCGACGACGACAGAGGAACAGGCCGATAACATGCGGTCGGGTGCGGGTCGGGTCGGCATGTTTTTGAACAGGCCTAGCCGCCATGTATTAATAAAAGATGGCGAGTATTTAGAAGCTTTTTAATTAAGTTAAAAAATATTGATAATGAGAATATCAAAATTAAACAAACTTTAAAGTCGATAAGGGCAAATCGTAACATAAGCTATTAATATCAAAAATAGGAACGAAAATTTAATATTATATCACGCTAAGAAATAATTGTATCCTATAGAAAGATTAAAACAAAAGAGGCTAGGATATACAAAAATGTGAGCATTCCAAAAGCTCACCCTAGTCTATCTAACCGAGATAGTTACAAAATATTTAACAACGAAAAATACTTAAAGAAAATATAAGTGATATCAAGCGTCAGTCAGTGTGAAATAGAAGGCGGCCTAGCCGTTATGAAGAATAAAGGAGGTTGAGATGGTCCGCAGGTCAAATGGTCGAATGCCGCAAGAAGAGCTGACGTTTTGTTAGAATAAAGTGGTTAGCATGGAAATAGGAGCATGAGGTTGTTAGTAGACGTTGAGGACGAGATTTCTTTCTTTATTGTTGCAGTAGTATAGGTGGTCTGGTTTCGTATTTTTAGGAAGTTATTAGTTGTTAGTTGAGTCACTTTATTTAAAGTTCCAATAATTTATGGCAGAGAAAAGAAGAGAATTATTCAAAGACTTGTTGTATACTCTCGCCCAAAAGAAAGACTTTATCCATTCATATTTTTATTACGTTATCGATTGTTGAGAGATCCTATCAATTGGTATCAATAATTGTGATCTTTGACACTTATGGCTCGTAGTGAATTTCTCGTTGCAATTGAAACAAAGGCCTTGTGTCCGTCGTTTTTGCATCTCCTCCCACATCAACCGCTTTACAGGTGATGCTGATGTAGATCACGCCGGATTTGGAAGAGCCATCTGCGATTGGTCAATTGACTATCGTTGGCAAATAAGTTGTTCATCGCGCATCCATGCCAAACTGATAGTCTCCTTCAGTGTCTTTGGCTTAAATAGACGAATGCCGTCTAAAATTTCTGACTTGAGACCGCCCATGAACGTACCCACCAATGCCTTCTGCGTCCATCGGTGCACTCGGTTGCCAATCACTCAAACTCCCTTTGATAATCACGTAAACTCCCGCTCTGTTTAACTCTCGAAAGAGCTTCATCAAAATCTTCACAGTCTGTTGACGAAACGAGCCCATAATTCTTCTTCAAAAATATCCCAAGTGATAATTCGAGACTCCTCCTTATAGGAGTGATTCATCCATTGCCACCACTAGTTAGCTTCTCCTTCCAAATGAAAAGAGGCAAGTGATACCTTCTGGTTATCGAGAGTTGTAGACTAAAAAAATAAGATAGAGATTGATAGAGAAAGAGACATAAGGAGAGAGACACCACCTGACCGAAAGAGAAAGGAAGGGAAAGTGACGTGAAATACCTTGTGACCAGAAAAGACTAACCGAAGGAGAAGAGGAAGGAGAGCAAATGAAAAAGGGAAGAGACCAAGGGAAAGAGAGAGAGAGAGAGAGAGAGATAGTTTCAGCTTGCACCTTTTCTTCCGCATCAGCTTTTTTCTTTTTTTTTCCTAACTTAGTATCTTGTTGTTTAGGCGTTTTTATCCAAAGCAGGACAACCGCAACTAAGGTAAGGGTGATAGAGACTTGGTTTTCGTGGGGATTGGGATCTTTGGTTGGGAATCTACCTAGGAGGCTATAGGTTGTTGTAGATGATAATTTAGAGTTTTTGAAGTAAAGTGGTTGCATGCATGTGGTTAAAGAAAGAAGAAATGGGGAGAGAGTAGAACACTTGGCCGATGGCACCTTTCATGCTTCTACTTTGTGGTTCGGGTCTACCTTAGTAATATTTTGCATGTTGGACCCCTCTACCTGACTGGAAAAAAAAAGTGAAATGACCGGGAAACGGATGCATTCCTTTTGCATTGCCTGACTCATATCGCTTGACTTGGGTTATTATGAATCTTGTTCTTGTTTATTCTCTAATTCTGTTTTGTCCCCTTATTCCCCCTACTGAGTCAGTAGGACTCACCCCTTTATTTTTTTAATCTTTTCTACGTACTATTGTGGACGTAGGACCTGTCAGATGAGGACATTTTTGAGCGAACAAGTTCTGGAGATATACCCTTACATCTTAGTCATGAAGATTTTGACCTACGTGACCAATACCCTGAAGTGTATGAGGGGTACAAGCCCAAGTGGCACCTTAAGGCTCCACCCCTGCCCCCACTTCCACATGTGAAGATTTTGGTCTGGTTGATGTAGATCCGACCCTCCTGGATATGGTCCCCCCTCCTCCACCGTTTCTGGTGGCAGAGGTTACTGGGGACTTAGAGTTTATAGACTTGACCTCCAATACCGAGCTGGAGGATGAGTAGCCCCATGGGATGGCTTAGTTTTATGTTGATGTAGATAGTTGGGTAATCTTTTGGTAGTGTAGATCACGGTGTTGTATTACATAAAGTTTTAGACAGATTCCACTTTTGTACTTACTTTCTCTTACTTTTGTTTTCCTCATGAAGGATATTTTGTAAAAGAGAAATATGTGATCCTAGTGGAACTGTTTATATCTATCTATATATTTCATTCGTTGTCTTATGCCATATTTGATATAATTGTCTTAAACCTTTACATCTTCTTTTAATTTTCGTGACAATTTATTTTTGAGTCAGAATTTCTTACTTCTAGAATGATTTGAAATGTCGGATTTCTAATTTAAAAATAAATTTTTACGTAAATAGTTTCTTGTAAGCTTTTTTGAAGCCAATTGTTAGAAATTTTTAGGATCCATTTATGTCGTAATACCCGCTTGTGTGCAGACCATCACTATATATGAACTTAAGGAGTAAGTAATGACACAGGATCTAACAAAAGTAAAAGAGAAAAATAAAATAAAATGTTAGAGATCCGAACTTGATTTCTATCGAGCTCATGTTTAAAAACGCGAACCAGATGTAGGTGGGTTTACAAGACTTTTCAAATAATCGAAAAGTATGAAAAAATACTTTATATAAAGTATAATATGACGGAACAAACGGCGCCGAACGATTAATTCGATTTGTAAAAAGAGTAGCTACAGACAACTTTCATCAGAATCGATGAACATTCTCTCCTTAATAATAGTTTGAAACGACAAAATATTAATAATGGAGAACCAATTTGTTTGTTTGTTTTTTTTTTTTCTAAGAAACCAATTTGTTTGTTAAGTAGTCACAAATTTTGCATTCATCATTCGAAATCGGGAGCACCGCATTAGAGGCCAATTCTGGAGGAAACTTGCGGCTAGGTACGTTTCAAACATCAAGTTTTCTGTACCCCCTCTAAGACCATCTGCGGTCGCTGAAGGCCCTTTTTTCGATGTAGCCGATTTAGCTATTGTTGGTTAATGGATGATTTGTTTTCTTCTTGTCAGTCAATAGGTCAATGTAGTAGTTGTCACATATAGATCTTCTTTTCATATTGAAAGCACAAAGAAAAATACAGCCTAGAAATTACAATAAGAATGATTCAAAGGGCTAACAGCAAATTTAGGGGTCGAAGCAAGGTCCTCGATTGTTACGGGCACGAAGCCAAAGCGAGAGAACCCAGGGTTCGTGGAAAGACTAGGAGACTCGTGGAAAATGAGTCTGAAAGCCCATTTAAAGAAAAAAAAAACACCGCACAAGGCAGTGACAACTGCCACTGAAGGAGAGATTACATTGTCATCAGTCTTGCTCCCTAAGAGCACTAATCATGCAAATCCAGCTATAATTTCAAACAACAAAAAAACATACAAAAAAACCTAAACATGCATTAAACAAAAAGGCAAGCTCAAACGGACAAAAGCATATAATATAGGCCACGGAAGAGGTCCGTGAAAACTCTAGCCAGAATTTGACCGGGGAGATTGGAAGTGAAAGAAGCGTGTGATGGTGGTAGGAGGAGGTTCACGGCGTAAAAGGGATGGCAGAAGCCACAGAGGCCAGTCCTAGGAAGAGGAACAGGTGACGGCAGACGGAGAAGGTCGTACACGCAGCCAGTATAAAAGTTGTTCAATGGGGTTTGCACTTAATTTGTGTCACAATTGGAAGTCTTGGAGGGTTGAATTGGTTTTATTTTCATTACTAAAAAATTGACTTTTAGTAAAAAAAAATTCAGTGACAACAATGTTTTTGTAAACGTCAACTTTATGTGAAGAATTTTTTTTCACACTAAAAGACTATTTTAGTAACATAAATTAATTTCTTCACAATAGTCATTATCCGTGACAAAACTGGTGACATGAATAAAAAATGTTAAAAATATTTGTGGTGACAAAACTTGTCGTCGCGAGAAGCTAAATACGTTCAATCGTCTTCAAGAGTGATCGATCGGGGAAAATTTGATTTGAAAAAAAAAATATTTTAGGTGACGAAAACGTGTGCCCTAAGGGTCAGAAGGCTTTTGTGATGAAGTATTTCATCAGTCGAACGTTCAATCATCCAAAATTTTAATTAAAAAAATTAGGTGACACAAACCTCCGTCACTAATTAGAGGGCTTTTGTGACTAAACGTTTCGTCAGCCAGACAATTAATATTCTATTTTGGACGACTGATTATCTTGAGGCAATAAATCGGCATTCGAAATGTTTAATCGTCATGCTGAAGGCTACACGGGGAACAGGTAGCGGCTTAGTAATCTTTCGAATTAGATCATACATCGCCACGATAGACGATCGATCGTATACAAATGGACACATTACACCTAAGAAGCAACTGTGCATCTTTTCGTAACTAATACTTCTACTAATGAACATTCGTCGTTGTGGTCATAAAAGCAACGAATTGAAGTTTACCATGTGCATCTTTTCGTAACTAATACTTCTTCTAATGAACATTCGTCGTTGTGGTCGTAAAAGCAACGAATTGAAGTTTACCATGTGTAACGTTTAACGATCAATCCTCCAATATGACAATCGAACAAATCAGTGAACATTAAAAGAGAAACCTAAGGCCATTTTGAACCGTTTCTTCCCACAACTCTCCAAAAGGCCCTCAACTCACCAAATTGTTGCATTATCCACAAAATCATGTACAAACGTTCCCGACCATCTCTTCATTCTTCTCCTAAGGTATGCAATTTTCCCCCATTTGTACCGATCTTTTATATTTTTTGGATTTTTTATATTTGATTTATTATTCATTTAGATTAGTGAATAGGTTTGTTTTAATCATGTCACTACAAAAAATTGACTTTTAGTGACAGAAGTTTTTGTCACTAAAAGTATTAATGACGAAATTTTTTCGTCACCAGCTCTGTCAGTGTAAGAGCGTCACCAAATGTATTTTGTGACAAAACCCGAATTTCGTCACGAAAAGTTTTTAGTGACGGATATTTTTCGTCACTAAATATAGCGATCGATCGTTACTTGTGACGATCGATCGTAAATGACTTAGTGATTGATCGGTCTGTTTCGCAACGATCGAACGATAAACATATACGATCGATCAGTGAATTATTGGGGATCGATCGGTGATTGATCGGTATGTTCCCGACCATCTCTTCATATACACTATAGTAATGACGATCAATTGTTATTTATAAGTGATCGAGTCTTAACAAAAGTCGATCGGTCGGTTAGTAAAGCGATTGATCATTGATTACGTCACTGATCGATCGGTAGAATTGTGATGATCGATTGATTTTTGTTTAGTGATCGATCGTTTACTTCTATACCGATTGGTCACTCATCTCGCCAACACATTGCTTGCACATAGACGATCGATCGATGACTTTATTGATCGATCAACATTATATATTTTTAATATTAACGATCGAACGGTGGTGTGTAATGATCGATCGGTTGATTAACAACCTATCGATCTATTAATAGCTGGGCATTTAACTACCGATCGAATGGTGGAAATATAATTTGGATTTTTGAAAAATAATAATAATAATAATAAATATTATATAACAGATAGTTCTATAATAAAAATACAATACTCATATTAATGCACATTAATGCTAACAAATAGTAATCCTCAATTAAATCGAAAATAACATTGTAATAATGCATAATCACAAAACTATTACAACATAGATGCATCTACCTTTTCGAACCTCCAAACTGGCTAAATAGTCGCTTTGACATGTCGTTCATTTTCTTCTCCATTACAGATGATATTTTCTTCTCCAACTCCTTCGATATTTTTGCCTGTAAACGCTCTTGCTCCTTTCGCATGCGTTATTGTTCCTTTTGCATGCGTTCCTCGTGCTCCACTCGCATGCACTCTTGCTCCATTTTCATGCGCTCCTCCTGCTCCAACTAGATGCGCTCTTGCTCCACCCGCTACTCCTCGCGGTAGTCCCTTAGCGTGGCCTCCATCTCAACTTGTTTCTTTGCAAATTCTTGCAAGTCTTTTTCTCTAGCAGCTCTTATCGCTTCTATCTCATCTCTTGCCTTTGCTAGCTGGTGCTGTAGATCAGAAGATTGTGTAGTCAAAGTTGATGAAGGCGGAGGCTTAACCGCGTGTCCTAATCCCCGAACATATCCCAACTTCTTGCCCAATATCTCGGAATATACTTCAATTTCGGTATAAATCTTCCCTTCTAAATCACACTGGTGCAGGAAGACATCCATTCGTTCCTGAAAAAATTGTAATAATTACCAAAAACATTAAAGTAGATAAATATACATAAATTACATAAAGTAGATTAAAATGAAAGCGATTTACATAAATTTCTCTCGCTCCTTCTAAGGTTCAAATCTTATCTTTATTTGTATAATTCTTTTTATACATTTCTACAAGATTGATATTGCCGCTTTCTTGAGTTTTCTACATGGCAATAGCATAAAGTTATTGACGAAAAATATCAATAAAGTCTGAAATTTAGTTCTTAACTAACCATGCAAGCTCGTGTGCGTTGGAAGGAACGCTAACCAGCAGTATGGTTTGTTGGCTTTTGTGCACAATCGAGATTTTGATGATTTCAATAAATGGATGAGTTTACAAAATGGATATCTTCAAAGAAAAAGACAACTTGATGAAAAGAGCCAAACCTTGAAGAAAAAGGAACAAGAAGATGCAAGGAGCTTAAAGTGAAGATTTAAGATCTTAGGGTATAATCCTTGTAACTCTTTATTTCACATTTGACAAGGATTTGAATGACGCAGTTGCATATCTTTCAAAACATGCATAAACCATTTTAAGTTTTGTTCGAAAGATTAAAATGTTTTTATAGGTTTCAAAACATCTTAATCAAACCTCTAAACCTTCATATACTTATGGGAAGTATGTCTTCCAAATTGGGTGTTTAAAAGTGGTCAAAAACCTTATTTTTAAAAGAACCGGATCATGCTTAAGTTGGGGAGGTCGCCGGCTGTTCAAGCGATCAACCGGTACTTCGACCGCCTCATGTAGCGGTCGACCGGTTGATTTTGACAAAAGAGCCGTTGAAGCTTCTAACAATATGATTGTTGGGTAACGGTAACTTGAAGCGGTCGACCGACTCGTTTTAGCAAAAACTCCCAACGACTATAAACGACTAGTTTTCATATGTGGCCTATAAATACACCTTCATTTATTCTAAAATGATAACCCAACGACCACATATCATTTCTACTACTTGAGAAATATTATAAACCTTCTTATTCTATATTTCTCATAGCATTCACACAAAACACACTTTCATATCCTTGTCTTTGTGTGAATAAAGAGATAGAGCTTTCCATTTTTATATCTACTCTTTGAGAGAGTCTTGTTCCTCAATCTACCTATCAAAAGAGGTGTTTCCTTTAGTGAGGTTGTTCCCTAAAAAAGAAGCTTTGAGAGTGTATATCTCAAGCTTGGTGAGGTTGTGAGTGGTGAGCCAAAAAAACCACTTGGGTGTGTTTGAGTGTTGAGCCCGGGAGAACACACTTGTACGGTTCACTAGCACCCGGAAGCTAGTGTGTAAAGTTATTGAGAATAGTGGAAAACCTCAAGGCTCGGTGAAGGAGCTTGAGAGGTGGATGTAGGCGGGTTTGCCGAACCACCTAAAAATACTGTGTTTGCTTCTCTTACCCTTCACCTTACTTTAATACTTATTTACAGTTCCGCAAATTATATATTTGTGCTAAAGTAGTATTTACTTGCAAACACAACTTTGGGTGTTTTAACCGAAAATTTTAGAAAACCAATTCACCCCCCTCTTGGGTTGCCTTAATCCTATAAACTATGACTCACATGGTTCACAGTCAACTTTGATCTATTCTTCTTATTTTACTCGCTTCATTTCTGCGATATTTAAGTAATTAAATATCAAATCAATTTAGGCAATGAGTTTCTTTAATCACGTACCAAAAATAGTTCGCTGGTGAACAGATCGCATAACTCCTTCCACTGTTCTTCCGTGGTATCAGGGTGCGGCTTCAGCAACGCAACCTCTTTACTCGGGAACTTCTTGAAATACGCATGCATCAGGTTGCGGTGCGTTCGATGTGTCGTCATCATAGTCTCGACCACCGTCCTCACGTCCTCCTGACGGTTGTAGTCAAGGTCGAAGTGGTCCTACATAAGTACGAAAACATACAATATTACAAGTGTAACGATCTGCTTATACAAAAATTCTATGTTTACGAATTTAATCATACCAACACCGGATCCATAATGTACTCCTTCACTTCCGAAGGAACGTCGACCCACTTGTTAACGGAGATTGGAATCCGCCCTCGGACCAATATTTCAATCTTCGTCGATAGAGTGGCAGCAGTGAAAGACACTCCTCCACACTCTCCATCCGGGATATGGACCGATAGTTTCCCGGAAGTGGACTCAGACCCAAGCCTCTTCTCCAAACCGACCCCACGTGTCCTACTCGCCCACGCTTAGAAGCTGATGTTGCTACATAAAATTAAATTAACAAAGTTAGTCGGTTAGTTAACTTTAAAAAATTCAAATATTCATTAGAATAATTTCTTACATGCACAACTACTAGGACAAGCTGGTGTGCTTTGATTCATGGCTTCATTCACTGCAAGTATACTGTATTTCCGACGTCTCACCAATCACACTTAAACAAATATACTGTATTTCCCTGCAAGTATTGCATGGCATAAATATCTACAAGTCTCCCAAAAAATTATATTGGATTTCCCTCATGTGTTCCCGGTACTACAATACCACTATTCTGAGTTCTCCGACGTTCTTCCCGCTGTACTGTATGATATCTACATCTGTTCATAACACATGCAGAATAACGCATCACTCGTGTATCAGGCCCATGTGCCAGTGAATACAATTCATCGATCGATGTACATGGATTTTGAGATCGTAATTTTTGAACCTACAACAATATATTAGAAGTTCATTAAAAAAAGACACGATATTAATTTCAATGACTTCTAAAAATAAGACTTACTCGCCCTAAGAACCAATCCTAAAATTGTTCCTCATGCATACGAGAAATGTTACCAACTCCTTGCGCGCGAAGTTCGTCCATGTGTTCACTATAACGATAAGGTTAATCAATGACTGTATATCTTGGAAAAACATACATGGATATCTTTTTTGAACACTGTTCGGTCTATGTCATGCCCTTTTGCTGCCCCTATCAATCTAATTCTCTGAGTGAACACATCCAATGACCTTTCTGGTACCTCAATTTCGCCGTCGGAATCGTAGTTTCGATCTCTACGATTAAACACTGTTTCGACCCCTCGGAGGTATTGGGAACAAAATGTCGAACATTCATTCTCAATATATGCTTCTGCAATCGACCCTTCAAGAAGAGACTTATTTTTCACATTCCTTTTCGAGTCACCCATCAACCGTTCCACTGGATACATATATCTGTATTGTACATCGATTGCGCAACACTTTCCTTGGACATCGATTCGCAAGTCATTTTCAAATTTCCACCGGGACACCCCACATACCTGACAATTGTCTAATTCGATGTTTTATTTCCAAAACAACACACAATCATTCTGACATTCATGAATCTTATCATAATTAAACCCAAGACCCTTTCGCAATTGTTTCGCCTCGTAATATGATCTCGGTAACGTCTCCCCCTCTGGCAACGCCTCCTTAATCAACTATAATACCATATCAAATGTCTTAACCAACAATTTATTCTCTGACTTCACATGAAATATTCGAACCGTAAATGACAACTTATTAAACTTGGTATATCCAGTATACAATTCATGTTCTGCCTCTTCCCATAACTTATTAAGTGGTGTTGAACCCTTCGGTTGCCAACTGGGGGTTTCCTTACTATTAGGATTCTCCGTTTCAACCCCTATCGGCCCACCATCTAATCCGGCACAAACATCGGTCAACATTTATGTCATTCTATCAGAGTTATCTCCCACTAAATCATCATCACTATATGGTAAACCCGCACCAGACTCCCCGTGAAACACCCATGACTTATAGCTCACATCAAACCCATTAATGTAAATATGATCTTCCATTTTATCCAACACTTGAAACACTACATTTCTGCACTTCCGACACGGACATCTGATCTGACCCCGAGAGTCTACACAACAAGCAGCCATACCGACAAGCCTACGGACCCCCTCCGCATACTTTTCAACAAACCTATTTTTCTCGTAAATCCAACTCTTATCCATCGCCACCAATCTAAAAAAATACACTAATTAAGTAATTCGTAAACACCCACACAAGAATTAAGCATATCCCTAAAATAAACTCAAACATAACAAGTCAAAAACACTCCAATATTCACCCTCCATGCTTCTCAAACTCCACGATTTATTTTCAGAACTCAAGCACTTCAAATAATCAAACATTCAATATATAGCTCAAATACTACACATGTATCAATAATAAAAACAAACTCTCAAAAAATCATAATGCAGTGATCTGACCAAACAAGCTGTCGATCGTTACTATAGACGATCGATCGTCGAACTTCCAACTAACAAACGATCCATCGTTATCACATAGACGATCAATCAGATAACCACCATCTAGCAGACGATCCATCGTCACAAATAGGCTATCGATCCTGACAAACCCAGATCGAAAACACAACTTTTCAGGCCTCCCCATACTCAAATCCAAGCCCAAAACACTCACAAATCATCCTCATGCAATTCTAATTCTAATATACATATTAATCATACTCTAATAAGCTCTAATAATCACAAATTCATTCAACAATACCCACAAATGGACAAATATTAAAAACATCAAATAACCAACTAAATCATTCATAAATCATAGTGTATATTGATTTCATTACCTCTTGCACGAAATGTTGACCAAAGCGAACAATTTTTACACAAAAATCTCACAAATGTCGCCCAAATTTTCCAATATTCACCCGTTTAAAAAACCAATGAATTTGAACTTGGGCTTAACCTTAAGCACTTCTAAAAATGCTCACAACTAAAAGGACGGTGTTTTAACAAATTTTTCGGGAAAAATAACTCCTTCCGCGACTCTCTCCTCTTCTTCTTACCGTGGGTGTATTTTTGCCTTTCACCCACGGCCTTTGCGCATTCTCGCATTTCAAGCTCGATATATGTCGATCGATCGGTGTCCTTATGATCGATCGTCTTGTCAGCATGAAAAATCCCGCTCAAATATCACCGATGGATCGTGTAAAATGGAGCGATCGATCGTCCTTTTTTTATAAAACGACAACGCATGCATTACATACTAACGATCCATCAGTAGCAAAATATTAAACGACACCGTTATACACCGATCGATCGCCTCATCAGCATTAAAATTCCGCTCAAATTTCACTGATGGATCGTGTAAAATCCGCGATCGATCGGCCTGTCTGTATAAAACAACGACGCATGCATTACATACTAACGATCCATCAATAGCAAAATATTAAACGACACCGTTATACACCGATCGATCGCCTTCACAAGCGATTGATCGGTACCCTAATTATAAAAAAAACAGAATTTACCCTAACAAATGACTTAATTATTAAAATTAAATTACTAATAATGTTATCATAATACATAACTCATACTTATGACTTGTAATCCTGTGTTAAATAAGCGTTATGTCACTAGTTTCTAACATCTTAATATTTAACTCATACTAACAATAACATAATGTATCTATGATGCAACATGTACAACTTATACATGCTTTCTTAAATATGATTTATATGTACGTGATATATTGTTATGTAATCTAAATACATTATAACACACTTTGTTAATATATATTTTTATATTTCTAATCATTTAAACTCACATTATTCAATAAAATGAAGATTAGAGGTAGAACTACTGTAACGATCGATCGATATAATCCGCGATCGATCGTATATAAGACCAAAACGACGACAGATAATACCGATGGATCGCTACACACTAGCGATCGATCGTTACAGCTGTATAAATGACAACGCATGCATGACATACAAACGATCTATCGGTAGCAAAATATTAAACGACATCGTTACCACACGATCGATCGGTAAGTGACCTCATACGCGACGTGCTGCGTCGATGGATCATTTCCAAACGTCCGGTCCATATAAAATGACAACGCCTGCTTTACATACTAACGATCCATCGGTATCCTTTATACGCGATCGATCGGTCTCCTAATTATAAAAAAAACAGAATTTACCCTAACAAATTACTTAATTATTAAAATTAAATTACTACTAATTTCATCTTAATACATAAATAATAATATTGGTCACAACTTATATATTTTTATATTTCTATTCATTTAAACTTACATTATATAATAAATAGTAATATTAGTCACATTATTAAATTCTTATATTACTTATTTGATCGACTACTTATTTCGTTACTTTCGTCGACCAAAGAGTATATTGGTCATTTTACGTATATAAGTGTATATGTCATGAAATACAAATAAAAAAATTAAAATGTAATCAAAATTACTACATTTTCACAAATAAACACAAATGTCTCAAATACATAACTAAAACCAGAAATCTAAATGTATGTCCCAAATAAATAAAACAAAAAACAAAATAAAAATTCATCAACGTGCAATAGCATCACAGAAAGTGTCCAATTAATCAGGAATATCTCCGGGAATAATAGGTGGATCTGCCTCCGTCTTGAAATGATCCAGAGTCTTCTTAATTTCTTTCAGCTGCTCACTGACGTCTGACATATGAGCCATGACCGACTTGTTGCGTAGCATTGTCACAGTGGACTCCCCATCGAAGGCGGTCCAGAGCTCTTTCACCTCCTCCTCCAACGACTGCACCTGCCTCTCAAGAGGTTGTAGAGTGGCCTTCAAAATCGTGCTGACACAGCTGTCGAGGTCCGAAAATAGCTGGGCCACCCAGGGAGGGGGCACTGCAGGCGCTCTCGGCTCGAGAAGTACCTCTGACGCTGATATAGAAGGTCGTGCTGCCACCTCTACAGCCGCTGCTACTCTACGAGCAAACCGTTGAGTCAATGTCCCCTCCTGCCCCCTAGACAGAGTGAACTTGTTCAGCGCGCTCTTAACCCCCTTACGTGTATCCTCAACAGTGATCATAACACCCCGAGCAATGTGGAACTGAGTTAGAAACACGTCGTATGGGAGACTATATTCCTTAATTCCCCAAGCCTCATCCATAATCAGTTCGAACATGTACAATGGAAAATCAATCAACGTCTGCTGACCCAGTAAGAGATTGCACTGAGCTCTCGCGAACGTGCACTTGGTAGAATGACTTCTGCCATCGACGTTCGTTGTCTAGATAAGGTGCAAAATCCTCCAAAACACATTGAACTCACTTTGCTTGATTATGTTGCCAACCACTACAGAGGTATTCCCCGTCATCAGCGTCCATAAGTCCTGCTCTGATGTCCTCTGCTCATCCATCAAAGGATCCGTCGGGAAGCAGGGGGTCCTAGGCCGAGGGTAGTGCAGGAAATCGGCAATGACGTCTGCTGAGAACATGAACTGTGCTCCTCGCACCTCCATATGCACCTCAGGTGCTCTGACTACCGAGATAAGCGCAGAAAAAAAATTCGTGCATGAGGGAGTCGACACAGAAACCATCCACCCACGATAGCTGGTGAAGGAATCTCTGGTACTCGAACAATTGGAAGAGGGTGTGCTCCTCGTACAAGAAATTGTCAAAATCAGATAGCGTCATTGGACACTTTCTGGCCACCGGCCGCCCCCTCAAGTATTTCATCCGCCTCTCTACAGTCATCATCGAATTAGCGGGCTCCTGATGAAGACTATCGCCACAAAATGGTGTACTTTTGGGGTTTTAAAAGTACAACATTAATTACCGATCGATCAATAACTAAAATGATCGATCGTCAATTACAGTGATCGATTGTCATTAAATTTGAAACTCACCGTTTCAATTACCGATTCATCGGTACATACAGTATTGATTGGTCGCTAAATAATCATAACCGATTGATCGTCTCCTTTAGACGATCAATCGTTTGACTCACCTTTTACAACATGATCGATCGCTGTTAAATGCGATCAATCGGTGTTTATACGAAGATGCACAAATTTTAAAAAAAACCCCCTAAAAGTGCTCAAAGTCAGCCCCAAATGATCGCTAAACAATCCTAAATGCCAAAAATATACATTAACACAAAAATAAATACAATTTACGGACCTAAATGAAGGATATAGCAAATTAGAAAAACGTAAACTAAAACCTCATTTAAAACAGCTTAATATCTCTTAAAAATTAATATAACTACGTACCTTTGATGTAGATGATAACAGAAAATGATTCCGCGCACTTTGGAAGGCAATGCCGCACCAAATGGTTCCGTGAAGTTTGAGAGGATTAGAGAAAATTCGTGAGAGATAACCGGTAAAAATGATTCGCCGGTTTCATATAATCGTTCATCATTTTCTCCGATCGATCATTATTCATTTAGACGATCGATCGCTTATTGTTTTACACGTGGCAAACTCCCATTCGCTTGCAGGCTCGATCGACCGCTCATTATAACGATCGATCGTGGATTTGAAAAAAATGACGATTACGCTTCCATGATCGATTGACGATTCGCATTTTCCAACGTCAGGAGGCAACGATCGATCATCAGTTTTCACCAGGTGTCGATTCATCACCGATCGATCGTTGCATAATCATTGATCAATCGTTAAGCGTGACAACTTAAAGTATTCGCCAAAAGATTTCACATTTTGTGACGGAGCTGCTCGTCACAAAAGACCGATCGATCGGGGCGTGACGAAATTTTTCGTTACTAAAGCATTACCTTTTAGTGACAAAAAAATTATTTCGTCACAAAAACGACTTTTAGTGACGAAATTGGTGACGAACACAAGTTTCGTCACAAAAAGATCTTTTTTAGTGACGAAAATAACATGTCGTCACTAAAAATAGACTTTTAGTGACGAAATTCATTTCGTCACCAAGAATTTCGTCACTAAAAGTCAAATTTTTTTATAGTGTGTTAATGCATGTTTGAGAAGTTTTGAAGTGTTTTGGGTGATAAATGGGATGTTTACATTTCTATGATTTTTATCTTTGTCCCTGTGCCGATCGATCGTCTAAGTTTGACGTTCGATTGATCCAAAAACAGACCATTTTACACTTTTCGTGATCCATCGTCCTTATTGACGATCAGGCGTATTGTAAACTGCCCGTTTAACAATGTATGCAGTCAATCATCTAATGAGACGATCGGTCGCTTAAGTGAAACGCTACTTTTTAAGCTTACACCATTCCATTTCTCACTAGTAGAGTGATGCGTTTCACATATGGGACGATCGGACACTGAGGGGGACGATTTCAGATGCTATTTGAAACTTTTCATTTCACAGTGTTAATTAAGCTCAGTGTTTAACAATGTATGCGATCGATCGTCCATTGAAACTATGCGTTTCACATAGTAGATGCCGAGTGTTTTATTTTTTATTATATTTGCTACATTAATACAATATTATTTTTAGATTGATTATGGATAATTATTTTGATTAGTGATGTTTATAGATGTGAATTAATATATTGTTACGTTTAATCAGTTTTATATAATATTTTCGTTTATTATAATTAAAATTTAAAAATCTATTTCGGTAACGCTTCTACTATTGTCTAAATAGCCGTTCTATCGTATTATTGTTAACCGATTAAATGTTCATGATAAACGTCTGATAGTAAACATTGCACCGTCCTATAAATGCCACCATACACATTAATACATCTGACACGTCCGATCGTATGTTGCAATCCATGCGATTGAAAACGTGATACGGTCAATCGTCATCAGCAATATGTCCAATAGAGAGATTAAACAGTTTGATCGTCCGTCACAATTCGTCCGATCTCCTCTACAAACGTCTTATAGTTGAAAGCTATCCGTCCGATAAAAAACATTGCATGTCCAATGTCTCTTACGTTTTCCATCCTTCATGATTATTGATCCCACATCTAAGGATCGTCTAGCAACGATTGTCCGATTGAAATCGCTATTACGATCAATCGACTAATAATACACCCAATCTATTACTATAGCCTATTGGTTGTTCGTTTCCCAAAGACCTTCGGAGTGACCGGACAGGATATGGACAATCTAACGATTCCTTTTGTGACGAAATAATGAGGTAAAAAATTTCGTCACAAATTGTTTTTGGTGACTAAATTCTGTTTTCGTTTTGCTGACGGAGACCGTAATCGTTACTAATATTTTTAATGATGAAAATTTGACTTTTAGTAATAAAAAACATCGTCACTAATTTGTTTGGTACTGTTTAAGGGCCTCATTACAGATACTTTAGGATACGAAAATCCCAACAGTGGCTCTCATCGCTTTCGTCCTCGTCATGATAGTAAGATCATGAGATCATGAGAGAAACCACAGAGAAGTTAACGCAAGTAAAAAAAAAAATGGCTGTCATTGCGTGACAAAAGTTATAATGTAAGTGCGTTTATTGTGTGAGTGTGTGAGTGGACGGGTGAGATTAGAAGTTGAAAAATCTAATAGCTGAGAAAATGCCACGTCATTTAATGAACCCGACCCACGAACCTGACCCGTGAAACCCGGTTTCATTAAATGACGTGACATTTTTTCAGCAATTTGATTTCTCAACTTTTAATCTCACCCGTCCACTCACTCACTCACACTATAACCAGCGCCATCATTGCGTTGTCATTCTCACCTTTTTCAATTTGGGTATTTAAAAAGAAATGAATATTTTATATATAAAAGGACGTACAAAGTCAATAAAGAATACGGCCAAAACTTACAAAACAAACAAAAATAATTTGGCCAGCACCTAGCAACAGATACAACTCAAGAGAACTGGAACAATAATATATGTTCGACAGACCGAGACTTTTGGGTATAAATTAATAAGATTTGTTTACAGAAATGTGGTCAGATAATATTCTGCGATAGCCTAATGTTAAGCCTTCTAAGCCACACTGAATGAAGCACCATATGAATTACATCGAATGGTTTAGCTGGTCTGTTCAGCTCAAAATGCCTTGCAACTTGTGTCACCCTCTTGTGCAATGTCAAGTACCTTCTTTCTGAAATTCCTTTCAGAATCGTCTTGATTTCTGGTATTTTTTTGGGAGGGATTAATACCGCAAACTTGCTCCAATCAAGAACATCACTAAAGGGTAGTGTATAGTTATCAGAAATGATCACCGGGACACAGTCTTGGTACATGGCCTCGACCACTCTAGGACTTGCCACTTCCGACCCACTTGGGCACAAGCAGAACTTGGTTTCTCCCATCACTTTGTGGTAGTTCTTTCTCTTGGGAAGCTTCTCATACACTTGGACGTCGTTATCTCTATCCTTCCAGTGCTTAAACAATACACTTCTTATGTCTCCATGGGCTGCACCAGCAAAGAATGCAAGGATGGTGCGGTTGCAAGGGGGTAGGCTAAGGCGGGGTGGGCCGAGGTTAAACGCTGGATAACCTTTCAAGTTATATTCTGGAAGTGACACATCTCTGACAGGTATGAATCCTTCAGAGGTGTTGGCATTGCATAACACCCTTACGAAATTCTTGAAGTACTCACGGTCTTCCTTGATCACCTCCGGTGCCTGCAAAATCGAGCAGGAATTTAATTAGGAATTTATATATATATATATATAGGAAATTGAAATATTAAGGAATAAGGGTTGAGCCTTTTAACTGTCCATGCAATTTCTAATTGAGGTATAAACTACCAATCTTGACACATTGAACCATCAAACTTTCATAATTAATCAAATTGCGTCCGAAATAAAATCTGAAGGTCAAAATTTTGTCACTTTAACTTATTCACAATTGATAGTTCTTGAGCTCAATATATCAAAAGTGGTAGTTTAAACCCATATTTAAAATTATATTAATAGTTAAAGAGCTCAAATTGATGTTTCACTAAATATTAATTAATAGTCTATACCCAATCATGACAGGAGAGCATAAAATGGTCGGCTCCGCTGCTTCTATTCCAATAAGGGTACTTCCTTGATACGACATTAACAAAATCGGTGAAGATTGGTATCATAGGAAAGTGCCAGGGGTCAAGCCTGTAAAAGACATTGACAATTTTGGTAATACTTATAGGAAGGAAAAATGCATGTGCCTCATCAGGATGGCGAGCCATGAAGGGGCTGATTGCACTCTCCATTTCTTCTATGAATTGACCCTCAATGGAGTAGATGTAACTCATGGGTCCACCGTGCACTAGTGGTTTCTCTCCTTCCTCGTAGGTCCACACCTTTAATGTCTTCACCATCTCTATGTGACTCCTAAACCAACCAAAACACGCAGAAGAAAAAGAAAAAAAAATTACAAATTGCGATACCCAACTTGCTCGTGCAACTGAGGCAGAAATTAGAATAATGGATTAATAATGTCTCCACGCAAGGACATCTCATTGGGTTGCCTTTAGATAATATCAAATTTGTACCAATAAATTAAAAAGCGAAGATTAGTACCTATTATATGCATTTAAAACGTTTCCAGATATTCGGTAAGTAGGGCCTAATTCTTCCAAAGGAAGAAACGGAAATTAATCTGTGAAGACTGCGAGATTTATGGCTCAGACGAAAAGGACGTAATGTCGGCAGAAATATCGTGGAAGCAAACGTTTATAGATATGGACAGATTCGGAGAGTTTGCTGGCAGAAACGTGGATCACTCAAAAATGATACACGAACTGACGAAAGGAGCCCAAGATGGTCCCCAAAACGATTCCCCTACTTCTCCTCTTGTAAAGGCGTACACAACAATGCAAACAATTTTTAATGACCTAAAAAAAAACAGAGGGAAAAACGAAAGGATTTCTCCCACAACATGCCTTCGTTTCCAGAACCAAACAATGAAACCTTTCGGTATCCAAACCTCAGAAAATGAATCGGAACCCTAATGAATAATTAGTATAATTGCATATAGCACCAAAAACGGAGTAAAAATTTATCTCGAAACTTAACTGATGAAAGGCATAGGCATTCCTGTAAACGCATCCCTTGGGGACGTACGTTTCCTCCCTATCCGAAGTATAATTCCGATAACGAATCGCTTCGTGGATAGCAGCTCGCACTCTAGCCAAATCTTCTTCAATCTTCTCCGTACTAGTCTTATTCTGCTCGCACACAGTATATATACACAACAGAAATAGAATGAAATAAAGAAACATTATACACAAGCCAAACACATCACTAGAGCTTCCAGACGAAAGAATAAACTCTCTATCTACAGTGCAATCCTAAAACCCTATTAGTATTGCGCACCTTGAGATTCCATGGAGAAGCGGTACTGGGTTTAGCCTGCAAAGTTGAGAATAACGGTGCTGGTGCATCTGGGGAAGACTCTGCCTCTGCCAGAGAATTAGGTGCTAGGGTTGAAACTTGCAGTGGGCTTTCGAGGTTGGTTTGTGATTGGGTTGGTGCTAGGGTGGAAGGAGAAAAATGGAGAGAAACACGGTTTTTGTTCAGGGGAGAGACGTACATAAGAAGGACGAGAAGGAGAAGAGTTAGGATAAGCAGAATTAATGGTGCGCGAAAACTCAAGCTTGCCATGGCTGCGCGAACATTTGGGTTGGCAAAGCAAAGAATTTAACCTTTTGAGGGGGGACCAATAGGATTCATGAGGAAGTTCCTTTCTCATTTGTATTTTTGGTGGCATGTGTACGCAAATCTAAGGAGGAATTTGGCTCCGAACATATATAACATATAATAAAAGGAAGGAAGAAACCGCTGATCTCGTACTTCTTTCGTCTTTTGTCCTTGTGGGGGACCAACTCATCAGTTTTGTTTCGGAATTTATGAATTAATGCATAACCTCATAAATTATAAATAATAAAATAATTGTCTTAGATTTCATAGATACAAGGGCCGCTCTAGCTATAGGTAAGTAAATAGTGAATACCATATCGGATGGAACCGAAATGGTCAATTTCGGTATTCACCGGAATGCAATTTTTTTTTTCGGTTAAATACTGAAATTTTCAGAATCGGAATCATAAATTCCATATGAGCTTTTTTGCACATATTTCTTGGGCTCAAATGAGTAAAAATGTTTTTTGAACCAAATTTTTTATAGATTTTTCTACTATTCATTATAAATTAATAATAAATGTAAACATTCATCTAAAATATAGATTCTAAAATAAACATTCAAGTAAGTTCTATAAGTTATACTTTTATTTTGAGCTATATTTTAAAAACAAAACAAAAATGGGAACCGAAAATTTTGGTATTTTTTAGTTATTCATCATAAATTAACAATAAATGTAGATGTAAATCTAAAATCTAGATTCTAAAATAAAAATTCAATCAAATTTCGTATGTTATACTTTATTTTGCGTAATATATTTATTTATTTTAGAAAAATTAGAACCAGAACCGAAAATTTTGATAATTCTGTCGAATTTTCAAAAATAACTTTCGGTTCCGATATATGCGGGAATCAGAAGTGGAACTGAAAATTTTGATTCGTATCGGAATGATTGTCCACCCTTATAGGCAGGGTAGGTTGTTGCTAAGGCCCCTAATTAAAAATTTTCTTTAATAGGTATATTTAATGATAAGGCCTCAAAAATTTAAAATTAAAATTGTTTTGATATAATTTTAGAGCATCATCAACCCTATAAAAGTCTAGTTAGTTAATTTTTATTCTAAAATTAGGTCTATTAAATCTCAACATTAACTCTTGGCCAGTTTATAAAATCTCATCAACCTTATAACGTCTCTTTATTTAAAAGATATTAATTGCAAATTGAGTCAAAAGAAATTCAATAAAATCAATCCTATAAAATCTCTTGAAGATTAGTTGACAATTGATTCAAAAAATCATATAAAATCTCAAAGTCCTAGAATTCAGATGGGAGATTTTATAGGAGTGATGATTGTGGTTTAGAATTCAAATTTCAAATTTTTAGTTCTTGGCTCCAAATTTTGTTTGGCCCTTAGTTTTAGATTCATTTAAATTAATTCTACTCAACAGTATTATTATTATTTAGTTATGATGATGTTTAAAAAATAATAATAATAAAATAAAATAATTTATAAAAAAAACTATTAAAATATTTAGAAAATTGGTATGAACAAATTAAAAATATGAATTTCTTTTATAAATATACAAAATAACTTACATACATTAAAAAATGCAAAAGATTAACACTAAAATTTAGGCCACTCCGCCTCCATAGCCAATGTACTGCCCTGGCACAACCTCGAAAAGTTTAGCTTAGATCTAGGCTCCCTTGATTAAGCATAGCTCACACGGAGTGACTAAATTTTTATTTTAAAAATATTCTTCAAATATTTAATATTTTTTCTAAATATTTTGGTAGGTTTTTATATTTTTCTCTAGGTTTTAAAGTTATTTTCAGTATTCATTTTATTTATTATTTTTTAAACATCATGAAGACTAAATAATAATAATAATGTTGAGTAGAATTAATTTAAATGAATCTAAAACTAACGCCCAAACAAAGTTTGGAGCCAAGAGCTACAAATATGATATTTGAAATCTAAACTCAATCTACTTTCCAAACATGGCCGTACAATATTTCAATTGCTTGTTAAGTACAAAAACTACTTAAAAATCCTCTCAAATTCAACCATCTTATTTTGTCTCCTAATTTATCGGTGCTTCCCAACTCTAATCTTTGGCATCCTCTCAAATTCAACTATCCTATTTTGTCTCATCTTTATTGGTGCCTCCCAACTCTAATATTTGGCATCAAGATCACTAGTGGTCACTAAAGTTCAGATGCTATTATTTGTATTGTAATTTTTATTCTAAGTTTATGTTTGTGATTAGTTTAGGTTTCATTATCTGTTTTAAAATGATTTTGAGATACTATGCCTAATAAAAAATATGAATCAAGATATAAAAAGCTAAAATGAAAGGAAAAATTTAAAAATTGATTATTATATATATAGTAGATCATGCTATTTCTTTAATTGAAAATTGGTATGAACAAATTTACAATCTATGAAAATATTGTTGGGCTTTTATGCAATTTGAAAAAGTTGAAATCTTTAGATGAAAATGACTTAAAAAGGCATTGTCTATTACTTGAAAATATTTTAAAACATGAAAGATCATGCTATATTGATCGTTTAGATTTATTTTCAGAATTCAAAATGTTAAAATATATTTTAAATAGACACTTATACTCCAAATTAGAATTACCGTACTATCAATTTTTAGTCGCATCGACCAGTACGCCATGAAAAAAGAAGAAGCTAATTTTACTATGAAATTAGGTTAATATTTTTTTTCTAAGTTGAAATTAGGTTAATATTAATAATGTGATTTCATCTTCCATTTTAGCCTAGATTCTGGACAGATAGCTTTAGTCTGTCATAGTAATGTATATATATTAGAGGGATGGAGTATTTTCTTTTCTTTTCTTTTTTGTAGATGGGCCTCACTGGGAGGCGGCAAGAAATAAGATTGGGTAGAAAATTGTAAAAATAAAATAGAGAAATAGGTGTAATACCCAGCCGTAGCTACTAATGTCAAGGTATCTAGTAATTTGCTGCCGATCATAGAGACGTAAAATTTGTGTAGAAATAATACAGAAGGAAGAAAGAGGAGAAGCTGCAATTTCAGTCACGCCGTCATTTCTTGATTCGCCTACACATCTGCAGAAGCTAGCCATGGCATTCCACAGCCGCTCACCACTTTTATATCTAATTTCGAGTCGTCTTCCTCTGTTCTTCCTCCTTGTTCTCATCTACACCTCTCCCATACACCAAAACCACCTTCTCGCCCGCCGCGTCTCCTCTTCTCCTACTCCAAATCCAATAGCACCCCACCCACAAACCAACCCCAAAATTCCTCTCCAACTCTCACCCCCACCCGCTGATTTGGCCGTAACAGCGCGTTATTCCCTATATCCACCATACTCAAATTTCACCTCTAAACCAACTACCAGCCTTTCCCCAAAGGTGAGAAATATTTCACAGTCCCATAATTTAAACACCCTTTTTACGTTTCTTGGTCTTACAAAAGCTTAACGATTCGTCGGTTTTGGTCTGCATATTTGTGTGAGAAGAAGAAGGACTCCACGGTTAGGATTGAGGAAGATTTGGGTAGAGCACGAGCGGCTATTCTGAAAGCGATTCGCACGCGGAGTGTTACTTCTAACGAGGGAGAGATTTCCGTCCCCAGAGGATGCGTTTATAGAAACGCCTATGCTTTTCATCAGTAAGTTCTGAGAGATTTTTTTTTTTTATTTTTTTTTGCATGATATTGATATACTTCTATTTCCTGATCCGTGTTACGGTCCTTACGGATCTCTTTGCAGTCCATCTAATTAATTAATTACCTGTAGGAGTCTTACAACAACAAACCTGGTTTCGCAGTATTTTCTTGTTGCCATTCAATATAATACTTGGAATTTCAAATATGGAAATTCTTAATTTGTGGTATGTTTTTCAATTGAAAAGACATGTTTTTGTTTTCTGCACACACAAAAAAGAGCTTCTTAATTCGATTTTCTTTTAAATTGGTCCACATTCATACCAGCTAGCAAAAGGGAAAAAAATCACTGAACATGTTCTATGTGTTCTCAGTCAAGAGGTTTTTACTTAAATTGTAGAAAATATAACTAGACTTCTCTTGTAGGAGAGATAATACCTCAAAATCAGATAATTAACTCTCTCTCTCCTAAAGCTTGCAACAATTCAAATAAACAGCAGCTATGCCACTGTTTGTCATTAGACTCCACCTACTGCATAAGTAAGCTAAAATTAAGGAAATATACCAAATTATCTCCTTATTGCTAGTACCCACTTTAACCTCCATATTACAAAAAAAAATTAGTGAAAAAAATCAACTTAGCTTCTTTTATTCTCAAATATTAATTTATTGAATATTATTTATCCATTTGGGTTAATTAACAGGAGTCACATTGAGATGGTAAGGAGATTCAAGGTGTGGGACTACAGGGAAGGGGAGGTTCCCATGGCCCTCAACGGACCGATGAGTTACATCTACTCAATTGGGGGCCATTTTATGGACGAGATGGAGAGAGCGGAGAGCCCCTTCTTGGCCCATCATCCTGATGAGGCCCATGCATTTTTCATCCCTCTAAGTGTCTCCAAAATTGTAGATTGCTTTTTCCGGCTTCAACCCCGCGCCTTTAGTCGTCGATTGGCCACCATATTCGTCGATTATATCAATGTAGTGGCCCATAAGTACCCCTACTGGAATAGGAGCGCTGGAGCCGACCATTTCATGGTCTCTTGCCATGATTGGGTAAGCCTATTTCTCCATTTTGATATATTATTCTTTTTAGTTTTTTTATTTAGATATTTAAATACATTGGGTAAATACACTTTTCACCTTCAAAATATATGATTTTTGCACTTTACATCATAAACTTTAAATCTTAGACACTTTGCATTTTTTGTCAAGTTTTTAGATACTTTGCACCCTCTGTTTGACAATATACCTCCAAAAATTTAATTAATTGATAACAATATCTTTAATATTTAATATATGTAAAGTTAGTCAAGGGCATTTCGTCATTTTTGTCTAAAAATTTGACAGTATACAAATGTCTAAGATTGATAGTTAGATAGTGAAATGTAACAAAAATGATGATTTAGGGTACAAAGTGCAAAACTTTTGGTACTTCATAGTTCAAAAATTATATTTACCCCTAAATACATTGACTTGTCTCACTTGATTTTTCAGGCACCTTTACTTGGCGGAAGGTATGATCGAAAGTTGTACCATAACTTCATAAGAGTGCTATGCAATGCTAATACATCCGAAGGGTTCAGACCCATAAAAGACGTCTCCTTGCCAGAATTTAACTTAAAAGGTTACCCTAAATATAACCTCGGCCCAGCCCGCCATGGCCTAGCCCCCACCAACCGCACCATCCTCGCTTTCTTCGCCGGTGCTGCCCATGGAGACACAAGGAATGTACTATTTGAGCATTGGAAGGAGAAAGACGGCCAAGTTCAAGTCTATGAAAACCTTCCAAAGGAAAAAAATTACCACCAGTTGATGGGACAGACGAAGTTCTGTTTATGCCCAAGTGGGTCAGAAGTGGCAAGCCCTAGAGTCGTCGAAGCAATGTATCAGGAATGTGTTCCGGTGATCATTTCTGAATACTATACACTGCCCTTTAGTGATGTTCTTGATTGGAGCAAGTTTGCAGTATTTATTCCTCCGAATAGAATTCCGGAAATTAAGACGATCCTGGAAGGGATCTCACAAAAGAGGTATTTGACATTGCACAAGAGGGTGACACAAGTTGCAAGGCATTTCGAGCTGAACCGTCCAGCTAAGCCATTCGATGTAATTCACATGGTGCTTCATTCTGTGTGGGTTCGAAGGCTTAACGTTAGGCTACCACATAATGTGTCTGTCGAGTAACCTGCTCCGATGTATACACTACACTAAAATAACATATTGTCATCGTGTATCTGGTTTGATTTGTTGACACAAAACAACCAACCCAGTGACAAGGTTGACTCTTAGGCCAATTTTAAAAAAGATATACCCTCAAAACTAATTGTTTAGAATAAATATGTGATAATTATTTAATCTTTATTTATTCAGTTATCATATGTATTTATTTTTGGATACTTTATTATGACATAAGATTTCACACGGATATATTATTGAATGACATTGTAGAAATGTACTCATGCCAATGATTAAGGAATCAAAGGATGAGGAGAGTATGATTTTTTGAATCCTTGTTGACTCAACTTGTTCTAGACCGAGATACTTGTTTATGCATTTCAAAACATTGAGTCTTGTGCATGATAAATGAGTTTGTATAAATGCTCAATAAGTAATCTATTACCCTCTTGTTGATGCAATATATTTATTATATATGTATAGGGTTGGACTAAAAAAGAAATCACTAGCTAGTGAGATTTTGTGAAAATATTTTTTAAAGTTTTATATAAATTGTGTAAATATATATTTATCTGTGAAATTATTTTTGGAATAATTTGAGAGTCTAGCGGGTTACAGATTGAGAATTGAGAATTATATGAGTTAGAGATTTAATTAGTTAACTATGTGCCCATGCATCTCTCATTGTTTTTATGCATCTTACATGTTAATGACTCACATTTAGACTATTGATTATCCATTATCATGTATTTTTATCACCCCTCAATTTTCAATTTGTATGAGTACTCCACTCAAGTTGCAAAAATATCAATTGTTCCTGTGTTCAATTTGATTGTTTTTTTTTCTTGGCAAATTTAGGGGGGCGGGGGATTTTATCCCCGATTCAAGACTCTCCTTAAAGGAGGAGATGCCAGCTGAGCCAAAGCTCGCTGGTTGTTCAATTTGATTGTTAATATAGATAAAAAGTAACCGAAATGCCCCGCTAAGATAAAATTACTAAAAAAAAATTAAAAGTAATACAAAAAGAGAGAGAATGTTAATAAAATACTTTCTCTATTTAATTTTTAAAAGTTTTTTTTTTATTTTTTTGGAAGGGTATTTCGGTCTGTCCATATTACTTTTCATTTGGTTTAATAGCCAAATAAAAAACGGGGTGAAGATTATTTTTACAACTTAGGGCGTAATAAAAAAAAAAAATTGGAACTTGAGAGATCACTTTGATTTTACCCCATATATATGGAACATACAATAATATTTCAACTACATACAATAATAATAGTGATAGTGTGTGTAACAATACCAAAAAAAATGTTTACATAGAATTTCTATATTAAAATTCACTTCATTAGATGGAATTCAGCTTGGTTTGAGGTAGCTACCCTCCAAATCTCACAAAAGAGACAAACAATGCAATACATTTTCTTGACAAAAGAGAAATAAGCTATCCAAATAGATGTAACCCCGGTGACCAAGGAGGGCCGAATCTGATGACAATGGGCTGAATTAAGCCCAACTCATACAAAGGAAATAACAAAGCCCAACAAAAAATAAAAAAGTAATTAACATAATTAGACCAATACTGGAAGCTCGAATAACACTAAGGTCCTTCCCAATGAAAGCTCATGGCGCAGCTGACAACCTGGGCACCTAAACATAAGTGAATCCCCGACACTTCTTGAATAAGCTCGAAGGTCACAAGACCCAAGTTATGTTCGTTTTGAAGAGTTTTGTAAATTTTTAGGTGTTGTTAAAGTTGTATTGGTGTTTGTGTAGAGATTGATGATGTGTAAAAAAGTGATGATGATGTTTAAAGTTGTTTTTTTTTAATTTATTTCGAATTTATTATATTTTTATTAAAATTTGATTTTTTAAAGGTAAAAAAAAGGGGCAAAAGAGGCAAAAAAGTCATTACAAACTGCTGCCATGCAACAATACGCATGGCAGCGGCTTGTCGCCCAACAGAGAAGGAGACAACTTAAAAAAAAAAACAGAAAAGGGGACAAGAGAGTCAGACGGTGGGCCACTGAGATGTAGGTGAGGATTTCATTTTCGCCGAACATAAGGCTGGCTTCAATGCGAATTCACCGAAATCTTTGAAAACGAACATCTCCCCAGCCTTTCCCTTCCCTTCTATGCCAAATCTTCGACCTTTACCCCCACCCTTCTACAGCCCTAATCTTCTAAGCCGCGCGAGTGTGTGTGTAACAATGGCCTCCCCTTAAAAAACCTTGTGTAACGCTCCGGGCCGAAACTCCATACAGATATATTGTCATATAAAAAAAAAGGTTTTTTCACCATGAATATTCATTTATCTAGGCCACAATATTTTAAAATTAATTATGTACAATCTCTGCGATTAATTATTAAGTTCAATCTCTTCAACTTTTAAAATTCAAACATAACTCTATCCATCACTTTAAATTCAAATATAAGATACTTATCCACATCTTTCAAATTCAAATATAAGAATAATATGTATCCATATCTTAACCATTTAAATTCAAACCCAATATCAAATCTATATTCGAACCTTTAAATTTAAATATAGATCACATTTTCATATCAACACCTTTAAATTCAAAAATACGATTCAACCTCTATCCAAAAATTAAACATAGGATTAATTCATATCTCTTCGTTTAAAATTCAAATTACTCACTTACTCATTTTTCGGGACGAGGTATTACAATCTCTCATCCTTACAAGAAATTTCGTCCTCGAAATTTGCGGCACCTTCCACAAAGAATAAATTTGTTAACAAACAAAATCACAAATCATTCATGCTTCTGATGCGCACTCTGATTATACAAAATCACCTCATTTTTTTTTCTTTAATACAATTCAAGCCTAAAACCCAAACTCAGACAATATCCAAGCCTAAACTATGATCAACATCGATATCCTCAAAACAAGCCCAAAAATTTAGCTCTTATTCGTAATAAAATGATCAAAATTTTAATATCTTCCAAATTTAAAGCAATAATCCGATATCAATCAAAATCCACCTTCTAAAAAATCAATAGAGTTAACACATATCAAAACCTATGCTCGGACTTCAATCAAAATTTTCCTAAGAGTCTACAAAATCACAAACATATGCTCTGATATCATCTGTAACGCCCCCGACCCAAACTCCATACATATATATTTTCATATAAAAAAGTTTTTCTACCATGAATATTTATTTATCTAGGCCCCAATATTTTAAAATTAATTATGTACAACCTGAGCAAAATATTCATAAACTGTAAATAGACACAAAAATATCAATCCAAGCCCTAAAATTTACATTAGCATATCCGATATTTCCAATATCGATGAAGATCTCCCAAAATAATACAATATCGAATTCCTCAACATTAATCTCCAAAAGTACTCTTGCAAAACACGCCTTCGAAACACAAATCTTTCTGAAGCTCCTCGAACTTCTCTAATTCTGCCAACTCCGAACAATATGAGAATAAGGGGTGACCTACGACTAGCTCAATAAGTAGTAAGTCAATGGGGGTTGGGAAAAAAATAATTTTATCACAATAACCAAAATCCAAAAATAAAACATCGTGAGTCATACCGAATCCAAAATACAAATTTGTAACAAAATATCCAAGGCTGCGCAATATAGGGAAATCACCAATGGTCACACAGATCTCTAAGCCACAAAGACCTTCAAATATTAGGCTACATAGATCTGTAGGCCACAAAGACCTCCAAATACCACAAGGGTATCAAATTGGCCTCACAGACCACAAAGATATATCGCCAGCGCAAGGACAATTTTCAATTGAGTTTCACAAAAATCTCGACAATCTCATTTTACCCCAAATTTGTTCAGTTCCCCAAATAATACATCAAAACCATATAAAATACGGTGCACGTTCAAAATCTCATTGAAGAACCACTTACATAGAATGTTTAACCAATCTTTAAAGCTTCTCCAATAATTGCTGAAAAATCTCTCGGAAACTAGTAACACCACCTCATTCCAAATTTTGGTCTATAATAAACATTCTTTGTAACTATTTATTAACTTCAATCTCTTCAACTTTTAAAATTCAAGCATAACTTTATCCATCACTTTAAATTCAAATATTAGATCTTATCCATATCTTTCAAATTCAAATATAAGAATAATCTTTATCCATATCTTAACCTTTTAAATTTAAACCCAATATAAAATCTATATTCAAACCTTTAAATTCAAATATAGATCACATCTCCATATCAGCACCTTTAAATTCAAAAATACGATTCAACCTCTATCCAAAAATCAAACATAGGATTAAGTCATATTTATTCGTTTAAAATTCGAATTACTCACTTACACCTTTTTCGGGACGAGGTATTACACCTTGCCCACAAGGTGATAAAAGTCTTTGGAAACATGCTGTAGGCGTTCCTAAGTGGCGTCATCGAAAGTTTGTCTCCGCCAATGGACCCGCACCTTGGTGATCGCCTTGTTGCCCAAGCGCACCATTCTACAATCAAGGACGGGGAGAGGCTCTGGACGAATAGATCCTAGAGAATCAACCGAATTCAGTGTGGGATGTGGGTTCACTTGATGTCCTAAGTGTTTCTTGAGTTGGGATACATGGAACACTGGGTGGATCTGTGATCCCGGTGAAAGATCCAAGCGATAGGCCACCACTTCGATGCAGTCGACGACGGCAAACATGCCATAGAAGTAAGGAGACAACTTCATGTTATGTCGTTGACAGACTGAAAGTTGGCGATATGGTTGGAGCCGAAGGTAAACCAGATCTCTAACTTGAAATTCTCTTTTAGATCTTTTAATATCAACATATTTTTTCATCCACTTATGTGCTTTTTTTAGGTTCTCATGGAATAGGTGCAGTAGTTGGTCTCGGGTGCGGAGCTCAGTGTCAGCAGCAGCCACTACAGTAGTTCCAACTTTATAGGTTGGTAACCTAAGAGCTGAGTAGTCATACACAGCTTCATAAGGAGATAATTTTGTTGACATGTGTTGATTAGTATTATAACTCCATTAGGCTAGAGGTAGAAATTGCATCCACTCGTTGGGTGTGCCACCTATCACACATCATAGGTAGCATTCGATACTCTTATTAACTGCTTCAGTTTGCCCATCCATTTGAGGATGATAGGTAGGGCTATAGTTTAACTATATACCTTGCATGCAAAACAGTTCTCTCCAAAATTTACTTGTGAATACAGGGTCTTTGTCTAATACTATAGTCTGTGGTAGGCCATGTAGTTTAAACATTATCTGAAGGAAGACCAAAGCTATTGTCTTAGCTGTATAAGGGTGGGTGAGAGCCATGAAATGACTAGATTTTGTGAATCTGTCTACTACCACAAAAATGACAGTGTGGCCTTTAGAGGGGGTAGTCCATTGATAAAGTCCATATAAATGTCTTGCCATGGTTTAGCAGCAATGGGTAAGGGTTGTAGTAACCATACTGGTAATACCGTTTCATGCTTGTTCTGTTGGCAGATTCTGCAATGCCGAATATAGTGCCTCACTTCCCTCTTCAAACCCTTCCAATAGAAATCACTCTTTAACCTCTGATAGGTCTTTTCATAGCTAGCATGTCCTCCAACAGGACTATCATGAACCATTTGAAAAATCTTTTCCTTGAGGGGTGGACTGTCACCTATAATAATTCTCCCTTTATACATGAGGACCCCATTAGTCAAGATATATTTTAATGGATCAAGTTTCCCTTCCGTTAGCTGGTTCAATAAATCTTGGAGGTGACTCTATCTTGTGCATAAGTCACTTTCAGATCTTCGAGCCATGTAGATATGGGAAATGAAATAACTTTAAATTCCCCCAACTCCTTTGTAGTCTCTTCTTTTTTGGATAGAGCATCAGTAACTCTATTCTCTCGACTTTGTTTGTATTCTATCAAAAAAATCATACACATGGAGCTTGGTGACTCACTCTTGCTGAAGTGGAGTATCCACCTTTTGTTCCAACAAATGCTTGAGACTTTGCTAATCAGTTTTGACCTTAAAATTCTAAGACAATAGATTGGGTTGCCATTTCATAATGACACTAACCAGAGCCAATAGCTCCCCTCTCATAAGTAGACAAAGCCATCATTATCTCCTTCGATGCTTGACTAAAATATGTCAAGGGTTGCCCTTCTTGCATCAACACAGCTCCAATGCCTACTCCGGAGGCATCGCATTCAATAGCAAAAGGTTTAGTAAAATTTGGGAGTGCTAATACAGGTGGATTAGTCACTACCTCCTTGAGGTGCAAAAAAAGCCTCAGTGGTTACCTCAGTCCAATGAAACCCATTCTTCAGTAAAACTTGTGTTTAGGGTGCTGCAATGGACCCATATCATTTGATAAACTTTCGGTAGTAACCTGTCAAACCCAAGAACCCTTTCAAGGCCTTGATATTCTTCAGGAGAGGCCAATTTGTTATGGATTGGAGCTTCATAGGATTTTCCCCTACACCCTTATTAGATGCCCCAAATACTCTATTTCGTTGCATGAAAAGTTACATTTTGATTTTTTGGAAAAATAAACTATGTTGTTGCAGTTGGCTTAGAGTAATTTTCAAATGGTTTAGGTGTTCCTCCTGTCCTTTACTATACACCAAAATATCATCATAAAATACTAAAATGAACTTTCGAAGATAGGGTCGAAATACTTCATTCATTAGTGCTTGGAACGTAAAGGGAGCATTAGTAAGCCCAAAGGGCATTACTGGATATTGGTATGTGGATTAAGAGGTTGGAGATATTCCAAATTAAGCATTCACCCTTTCTGAAAGGAACATCTTTGGAGAGATCAAGGATTGTGACAGACACACGCAACTAACTTACCAGACAGCTAAATATTCCGAAAGAGATGCATATTCCGATGACCATCCTGCCTTTGATTTTGTTATAGGTGTTATATTTCATGATTATTTTTGTGTTTGCGTTGCCCAGTGATTCAATTCTCGAAGCTTTTTGTTTCAATGCATGTGAGGTTGCTGTGAATCAGAACCTCACTTTGATCATGAAGCCATGCTTGTGCATCGGCCTATGTGGATGAACTTTTAGCTTCCAGGAATGCTGTCCTTGCTGTTCTAGTTTGTGTACTTAAAAAGAAGTTCAATTCGGACTGCTGTAGGATATCCCTTCGGAACCTAACAGTAGTAGGAGGTCTGCTTTTGGATTAGGGACATGATTCTGCTCATTTCAGTTACCTGAAATTCGTGATCATTGTCTCCTTGACCATCCTTTTTAAAGCTGGAGTTCCAATTAATGCAAGTAATTGTAGAATTTATAGCTATCAACTGGTTCCATGTATTTTTTCTCTTATTTTCAGTTCATAGGTTCCTCTTTCGGAGTTGTTGGAAGTCTCACATTGCTAGAGAAACTAGTCAATATGCTCCTTATAAGGTTGTGACATCCCTCACTCCTCAAGGCGTCTTTTGGAGTTGAGTTAGGCCCACCTTTCACATATTGTGTAAATTCTATCATGGTATCAGAGGGTCATTGAAAGCTTCTTCCGTCCGTTTCTGCACTCAAGCTCTGGTTGTGTTGATCATTTTTCTATGCTACGATGACTTCGAAGGGTTCAAATTCTGGTTCTTCAAAGATTATTGATGATCCGACGAATCCATATTACCTTCATCATGGAGATCATTCTTCCAACATTTTGGTTTCTCAACCATTACTCGGTGAGAACTACAATACCTGGAAACGTTCTATGACTATTGCTCTCGGAGTGAAGAACAAATTTGGCTTTGTTGATGGTACTCTCCCCAAACCAGTTTCCACGAATCCTATGCATGCCTATTGGATTGTGAATTCTCTTTCGTCAGAAATTGCTAAAGGAAATGTGGGATCTTTTACTGTACCTAAATCTTTAAGCCGACGCAGTGAGATTTTAGCAAACAAAATCAGAAAGACAAATGATATTTTTTCGTGCAGTAACATCATTGAGTTTTGGAGCGAAAAGATAAAGAAGTAAATAACATGGGAAAAGTTATGAATAAATGAGGAAAAACAGGACGTTTGATGTAGAAGCAGCAGGAAAGAGTGTACGTGGCCACTAAGCAGCGACAACCTCCTTTTTCATTGCAGAAGGATAAGGGATTGGCCCTAAACAGACCCGAGATAACCATGGCTAGTGTCATTTATTGTAAAGGACATTTAAACATAATTAGGACTTATAAAAAATGGATAATGTAAGAAAACATCGTGTAAGTCAACAAGAGCATCTGCATTTTGGTCAACTAGTTGTGGAAGCTTTCACATATTATTTTTCTTTCCATATTGAAAAGTATTCTTTGTTTCACTCTTTATCTTCAGACTCCTGAAAAGAAGAATTCTGGTCCAAAGAAAATTCACTTGGAAAATTTGTCCATTAGATAAAAAGATCTTGTCGATCTAAAGGTTACTAGGATATTGATACAAGAAGACCTAAGATCACCATAGCAGTGGAAAAGAAGAGTTCGGGTCAAAACTAAACTTGCAAGCAGAACTTATCTTGTAGATGAGAAGGTATTTTAGATGTAAATGTTACTAAGGGAAGATCTTTTAGATGTGAATGTTATTTTATATTGGTTCAAGAAGATAATCACATGTCAAACTCATAATATATACACACACCTACAGTTTGATTGTAATGATCCAAACCTTCTTTCGAAATCCATTGGCCTTTACATCTCAAACTATTGGTAGAAGACAGGTGATGCGGAATACAGTGGAGAAATAGGAATGAGATAGAGAAATCAAGAAATAATAGAGAAGAAGAGAAAAATAAAGTCAAGGAGATAGAGAAATCAAGAAATGATAGATAAGAAGAGAAGAATAAAGCCAAGGAGAGGTGGAAAATACCACATTTGAGTGCAAAAGACAGTTGCTAATAAACTTTATAATCTCAGTCTAAATAATTTACGGTTCTCACAAATCTTAAATAGAGAACAAAAGGTCTTAAGCAAACCCTAAAAGCCCATGGGCTAAAGCCTAATAAAAAATAATAACAATAATCTATCAAAATATAAATCACAACCAAATAATGTAAAACAATTAATTTAAATGTTCCCATTAGCCGGCCACGTAAATACTTTACACATATCCACCTTTTGTTTGTTAGAGGTCATGCCTGCAATATAAAACTTGGTAGTTATCAGTGTCTAGGGTTTAACCTATATGTAAATGTCAACACTGCCTTTGAGTAGGTACAAAAATTCTCTTTTGCCTTAGTGTTTCCAATCCCAATTGATACCCTTTTCCCTTGTGCACCAAGGAGAGGTGGAAAACACCACATTTGAGTGCAAAAGACAGTTGCTAATAAACTTTATAATCTCAGTCTAAATAATTTATGGTTCTCACAAATCTTAAATAGAGAACAAAAGGTCTTAAGCAAACCCTAAAAGCCCATGGGCTAAAGCCTAATAAAACATAATAACACTAATCTATCAAAATATAAATCACAATCAAATAATGTAAAACAATTAATTTAAATGTCCCCATTAGCCGGCCACGTAAATAGTTTACACATATCCACCTTTTGTTTGTTAGTGGTCATGCCTGCAATATAAAACTTGGCAGTTATCAGTGTCTAGGGTTTAACCTATATGTAAATATCAACACTGCCTTTGAGTAGGTACAAAAATTCTCTTTTGCCTTAGTATTTCCAATCCCAATTGATACCCTTTCCCTTGTGCACTTTAGCCCTGAAATGCCGAGGCATCTGGCCATCAGAAACCAATTAATCAGATGTAATATGATGGACCAAATTATTTTTTTAGGGATTACCTAGTCAACCAAATTTTCAGTGGAGGCTGCATTCAAAGATGAAGCTAAAATACCTGTATAGTGAAGAGAGAATGATGCTGTGGTTGGTGTTTTTGATTGATACAGAAGTTGACAGTGTTTCGAACTCTCTTCGCTGAGTCTGCACGGTTGAAAGCAGAAGACTCAGGGGTAGGGGCTTGCTATGAAAGAATGTATTGCTCGAAGCTGAGTAGTTTCCTAGAATGACCTCGTCTGTTTAGTATGACAACATGAGGTCCTAAAGTCTTGAGTATGGCATAATTGATTAGATAGGATCACAAAATAGTTTACACTTCTTATTTTGAGCCCGTGTTGCCTTACCTTGATCCTGGCCTTAAGAATTCCCTTACCCAATATGTTGGATGTGATAACCGAGGTGCTTAGTTCTTGCGAGGAAGAAATAAGCATAATGCAAATACATCTTGAAGAAGTGGGCGTGGCCCTTTCCCAAAACTGTAAATGCAGAAGTCGTTATATTTAGAGTTTAAGCCGACCAGAACCCCTAGATGTGTCCTTCTTCCTCTATTGTTTTTGGGAATCTTGATTGTATCTGATTCACACGCTATCTGAAAGTACTGATAATGACCAACTCCTGTGAAAGCATGAAGTTTATGAAGTTGCGATTGAGTATTCATACAATATTGTCCCATGAGTTCAACATTTCAACTCTTAAACACGTGCGTCGTTCATTCCTCTCATTGGAGAATAAATTTGAGCCGCTGCACCCAAAATTTTTTATGTGCGCTGAGAAACAAATACTGAGTAATTTCTTTAAATCTTGCTTGTAATGATTGTAGAATTCTTGATGTCTTGCTTGTCATATGTGAGAGGATCAAATTTTCGTTCATTGATTTTACCGATACGGTGTCTTGTTTTACTTTGACTATTGGAATTAAAGCATTGCTGATTGTAACCACCCAATATATTTGTTGTGATTAAAGCTAGATTTTCACTCTAGGAGGTCACCTAACACTTTGTCCTTGTTTTTGAGATTTTCTGTTGTCAGACTTGTTTTGACAATTTTGAATTACACATCTGACCAAATGATTCCGATACAACTAGGTTTTTTATAGCATCAAATATAATGAACTAGCAAATCACCAAAAAACAATCATTTTTAGAAATAGCATAGATGAAACACATTATTCCAGAGAAATAGCAAAAGCAAATAATTGTTTGATCATATTTTCATCTTTTTTACCACCGTACGTAAATGACCTATTGTTTTAGATAGGCTGCAGATTGTTTGCCTTGGATCTGAACAACTTCTCTGTTCATCACACTAAACGACTTGTCCTTTTTCCTATATAGATGACCTGCCATTTATGGGGTTCCGTTAAATGTCTGATCGTGTCCTTGTACAGTGCCACCTTGCACAGCTGCCATAAAACTTGATGCCTTTGGCATAAAAGTCAGATTTTACCACATACGAACTCAAGGATTGCATTTATACAGCAACTCCCAAACACCAAATTGTGCCACGAACCACTACAACTCTTAGAAAATCAATCCGTTTCTACTATTCCCTAATTGGAATGGAAAAAAAAAACTATGCACGTTCCACTATCAACCACCACCCAGAAATGCCTGTGCATTTTCAATCATCTTGTGCATTGCCTTTCCCAAGGCCAACATAAGCATTCGTTCAGCTGACTGTAGTGATATACAAAAAATATCCATTGTTTTCCTATGCTGTGCTTTAAATTTATTGCTCCGATACGAAGTTAACAGTGTTATGACAACACTCAGAGAAAATACAAAAACATGGCAGTCAGGAAAATAGGATCTGGTAGAATTTGGGTTCTACTCCTGCTAGCTTATGATCTATGTT
The DNA here is from genome assembly GCA_963930655.1 of Myrica gale. Taxonomy (NCBI): domain Eukaryota; kingdom Viridiplantae; phylum Streptophyta; class Magnoliopsida; order Fagales; family Myricaceae; genus Myrica; species Myrica gale. The sequence continues at coordinate 15,059,903 of OZ005614.1, forward strand.
AGAACAAAAAAGAGATAATAACATAAATGTCACGCCCCGAACGCCATCCCGCAGGGACCGTGACAGCCGCGAGCAATCCCCAGGAAAGCTCCAGCGCTCATACATGCATACTTACAGCGGAAAAAAAATACAGAATCGCGAGAGAGACGAGCCAACTCATAACATGATTAAGTTTCTCAACAAACTTGCATCTTAATATATACATAACATGTTTAACACTTAAACAAGTGACGGATCTCATTGATCAGGTCACAACAACAAAACATAGAAATAATCTTTCTTCTAAGTCAGGTAGTCCTCCTGACTTCCTTCACCTGAGGCATCTGGAATGACACAATTTTAAAAACGTGAGTCAAAAAGACTCAGTAAGGGAAAAACATAACTTTAAAACATGATATTAACTGGATTTGCTTAAAATGAGAAATCATAATTCATGATGCACATGCATATCATGGTTATGCATATGCTCTTGCTCGTAGACATATTCTTGTTCTTGAAATTGGCCCTTGGCCCTTGAAAATATTTCCTTCATAACTTGTGGGCTACTTACGCTCCATTTAACCCCTGGAGTTCGGGTTGTGCGTTCCCATCAGAACCGTCTCCCTTACCCTTGGGGACTTTTCATTTGGTCGAGCTAGCCCGTAGTTGCCCCAGGCATGATGACTAGACACGACCTTTGGAGGCCCACACCTTCTCATTGTCCTTCAGTGTGGTTTGCACAGCCTCTTAGGATTCACCCAACCTTCTCTCGCATTCGTCCTTCGGTATGGGAGTCCATCATAATGGTACGGTACCGACCAGAGCCCCTTGACTTAACTTCTCTTTCCATAAAACTTTCCATACGACATTGCATAAAAATCACTTTAGAAAATCATGCAATGCTCATGCCATGCCATGCTTGCTTGCAATATCATGCTTGTTCATGAATCTATGCAGCGTGTCATTCCAGTTTTTGAAAAATGTAAGCTTACTTACACACTTACTTCCACTTACCTCGGTCACCTTGATTATGAGTAATGGTACCAAAGATCGCCTACAAGCGATTCAAACACCTCTTAGTTACTAGGAATTAAGTACATAAGCATATAAGATAAATATTTGTATATAGCTCGGTTTTTCCCCAAAAATACATTTATGAAAATACTATATCATTTTCAAAGGTTTACTTTAGAAAACTTACATAAAACACTTGAGAAAAGTATTTAGCAAATCAACATATCCTAATAGCATCTAAGTCCAAAATCAGCAATCTAATGGTACCAAAAATCCAAGCTTTGCTAATTAACCTAACAAATACCAACCCGAGGTCTAAGCTCCATCATTTATGCTTAACTAACTTGCAAGATTTCTCTTAACACTAAATCTAGGTTTTTAACCTCTAACTCATTCAGCCATACTATTAATTTCACTTATATATCACATGCAATTACATTTTCAATTACTAATCATTTGGCCATTAGGGTTTCCTTCACTACATCATTCGGCCATGCATCAATACAAGTGTTTATGGAAATCAAAACTCATCTCCAATGTATTCCCATCCTCCGTTCTCAGGTTCACAACCTAGATTCTACAAATCATGGCTCAAGAGTAAGAATCCACCTAAAATATCATTCGGCCAGCACCATAATTCATACATTTTCATGCTATTTACCACATGCATTCATATTCTCTTCATCATAGTGAACCCGTGACTTATAACCACAATAAATCTAGCAAATCAGCTTCACATTCAACTCAAAAGATCTATATTTTGATCATGACAGAGGTATACTAAATCTAACATGCATCTCGGCCAAATGTGGTGCAAGCTAATACCCGAAACATTACTAACATGCATAGACCATATCTTCACATTTTCTAACAACCAAGTTAGGACCGTAGGCATGCATGTTCAATTCCAAGATCACATTATATCTTACAAGTTATCTAAACTCAGATCTAGCAAATACAAGTCATTCGGCCAACAACATCACTTTGCACCTTCAACCATATTTGGCCTTACCCTGATGATTGGACACAAGCTTGCTAAAAGAAGAGCACCTAGCATAATAAAACATCTAAGGTTAGAAACTATAAAGAAATCAAGCAAAAAAACATATGAAAATCAAATCTACCTCTACCTTCCACTAGAACACTCGGTTTTCACCAAAATCCTCCCCTACACCTCAACTTTCGGTTCCACCTTTAAGAATGGTTCCAAGGGCTAAGAATAGTGTCTACAAGGTGCTGAGATGGAGGTTTATGGTGGGGAAAGGAGAAATGTACAGCAGCTGAAAGTTGCTTGAAGAAACAAGGCAAGACTTGAGACTTTGAAGTGATTTGGCCAAGAGAGTGAGCTGAGTTTCTGTCAAGGGAAAATGGCTGAGTGAAAAGAGATTTCCAGCCACCAAGAGAGAAGAAATGAGCTGAGCTAAGGAGAAATTTCGGTCACCAAAGAAAAGAAGCAAAACTAGAGCATAGAGAGGTGTTTCGGTTTCAAGAGAAAGGAAGCAAGACTTGAACCAAGAGAGTGAGTTTCGGTCAAGAGAAAAGAGAGAAAGCAAGCTGAAAAATGAGAATTGTTCGGTCAAGGGGAAATGAGCAATTGAAAATGTGAGGAAGGGGGGGGTGATGATGCGTGAAAGGCAAGTTGACAATGACAAAAGCAAGTTGAAAATGACAAGAGAAAAAAGGGGGGGGGTGAACTTGGGTAAGTGTTGCCGTCCAAAGTGTTGTCCCTTTCAACTTTTTCTCACCTTATCTCTTTGTCTCCTCATGCTTAGCCCTTCACGTGAAGTCCTCTTGTTTTGTCCTTTCAATTCATTTCAACTTTTCTCTTCTCTTGCTTAGTCATTCACGTGAAGCCCTTGTCTTGTCTTTTCAATTTAATTCTCATCTTATCTCTTCTCTTGCCCTTCACGTGAACAACACACAATTTCAAGACTTTTCTCCTCTTGTCTCACGTAAAGCACCCTTGCCACTTCACTTATCTCTTCTTTTGATTTCACTTATCTACTTTTCACTTTTCTTATCATATAACTACCTTAACTTATCACACACATATGTATTCTAACTTATCTCCAATAAGCACTTTAACTTTTCTAATTCAATACCATAACTTATCAACTTATCAACATGATAACTTATCTCAAGATAATTATTCTAGCCTATCTCTAAGATAGCCACAACAACCAATCATCTTAAAAACTCTCTTAGCTTATCACTATGATAAGCACACTCACTTATCAATTAAATTTTTTTCAAACTATCATATATATCTAATAGCTTATCATATAAGATCTCTAATGATAATTTAAGACTAATGATAATTAAGGCTACATAATGATGATCAATGCTACCTATTAAAAGACACACAAAAATATTTAAATGCTTACATGAATTTCATGAATTTCTACTTAGATATTTTCGGCCATGACATATCAAATTTCTCTTCATAGTTAAATCTCATAGATTATGGAATATACTAAGCAAATGGAAAATATAAGTCCATAAAAGAAACTTACCTAGCAAGTTTCGGCTCTTAGGAGAAATAGAATTTAAACTTGCACTAAAAACTTCCACAATGAAAAAGAAATTATTTAAAGAAAATTCTTGGAATAAAATTTCATAATAAGTTAATGTACCATAAACATTAAGATTAGGTCATACATTGGCCAAAAATATGGCCCCATAAATTAAATTAAAACAAATACATAGGAAATAGCAAAAGAGATAAACGGGGTCTCACAATAATTGTCCTTTATATTAAACTATCACAATATCAACAATATTATCATGGTTTAATTGGTCACTCCGCTTCACTATGGCCCTTTTGATCAGCTTAATTATCCTATTCAGCTGATTATTAATTGTTGTTCAAATGATATTTAGAGCTGATCACTAAAGGCCTTCAATGGGATATGGTTGTTTCCGATATGTATATGATGTGAATTTTTTTTCCGCTCTAGGAGAATATAATAGAATTTTACTTGTTAGGAATTATCCAATGTGGTAAAAGGTCGTTTCAGTTCTTAAAAATCTAGAGTATACTTATCCTGTTTATTTTTAGTTAAAAGAGACGTAGAAAACATCACAAGTTATGTATAGAAAATAACCGTGACTCATGTTTGACATTCATGGAAATTCAATAATTTGATGGTTTGGTCTATATATTTCAACTTTACCCTCAGAGTGTTCGACATAGGTTGTACAGTCCCATATTGGTTCTGTATTTTTGTCATAAAAGTTAGGGGTAAAGTCACTTTGAGCCCTTAAACTATCAAGCAAATTACAAATAGGGCTCCAAACTACAAATCTTGACACATTGAGCCCACGAATGACCAATTTTTTTCAAATCGAGCCATGAACTAAAATATGACGGTCAAAATCGTGCCACATGGCTCAAATCTAACGATTTGACCGTTAGATTTTAGTTCAGGGCGTAAATTGATAAAATTTGGTAGTTCGTGGGCTCAATGTATCAAGATTGGTAGTTTGAGGCCCTATTTGTTATTTGCTTAATAGTTTAAGGGCTCAAAGTGATTTTTCACCTAAAAGTTAAATGAGGAGAAAAGATACTAGCACAATGTTTTCAATACTTTGTACTGTCTAATTAGCAAAACTCTTGCAATTTGCACCCTAAACTAATAGATTTGACACATTGCTCTTCAAACCACCAATAAGTTTACAGTTTGCACTCCATGTTAGTAATTTAACACCGTGAAGATTGTTCCATGTGTCTCCCTTTTTCTATTGATTATAATTGTGAGGTCTCAATATAAGATACAAAGTGGTAATTTGGATGTAATGTGTCAAGTCTGATAATTTGGGATGCAAATTGCAAAAGATGTAGTTGTAAGATGGTGCGTAGCGTATTTTCCAAGCTAAATTGGCCCTTTACAGATGTGTATCAGATGCATATGCTGTCATTTTGGAATATCTACTTTGGGCATAGATATCGGATATGGATGCAACAGATATTTGGAATTATCCATCCCTCCTACCTAGCACAGGATTCTTTTCTCAATTCATTTTTGTTCAAGGTTTGTTTTGATTTATTGTTTGCGTTTGATTCATTTCTGATTATTTGTTTCATTTTTCCCATGTATGGATTAGACCTGGCGAAGCTGTTGGAAGAATTGGCCCTTCTGGCACTGGGAAATCTACAGTTCTAAAAATTATTACTGGACTTCTTGCTCCGGACAAGGTAGGTAATTGGATGTCTTTCATATGGTCTGCATATGCTCTTTTCGTTTTGGTCTCTTAACATTGTTTAGTTGTTTTGTAGTGAAACTTCTAGTAAGTGTTATAGGATAGTACTACTATCTGTAATCCTAGGATGCTCTCATGTTGACTGTCTGTCGTTTAATGAGTACGGAGAGGTTTACATACGAGGTAGAAAGAGAGTTGGTTCGATCACTGATGAGGAGATACCGGGGTTATGTTCGTTTTCACATTTTTTTCAGGATTCAAGTATATTCACAAAACTACCACCGAACGTATTCATAATTCAAACACAAACACCAATACATTTTACACAATCTCCAACAACTTTTTAATTTTTTATTCAACATAAATTTTCTCTCTATACTTTTTCATATAACTCTAAAATTTTTTTGTTAAACAATTACATCAAATTATTTATCTCTTCACTTTACAGAAACACCAATAAAACACTATTCAATATAAATATTCACAACTTCTCTAAAATCCTACATTTTTACTCAAACCGAACATAACCCTGGTCTTCGAATCGGATTGGTAAAATTTGCTTGAGCTCTATATTACTTTAGCTATCTTGTGTTCTTAAAGAGGATGTTCGTTTTAATTTATTTACTATATTTGATATAGGTGTTTCAGAGTGCAGCACTTTTTGATTCTATGACCATTCGTGAGAATGTTGGTTTCCTTTTGTAAGAAACAGTGTAGCTTATCTTTAGAAACTTTGAAATCTATTATTTCAGTTTCTCCTTTTAGTGCAAATAGTACAAGTTTTGACTTAAACTGTATTTTGTTTAAATCGCAAATAATTTATTTATGTCTGTATCTTAGATATGAGAACTCAAGCATATCTGAGGAAAAAATTTCTGAGCTTGTGACAGAAACCTTGGCTGCTGTTGGCTTAAAGGTACGTGTATATTTTAAGCTGTAACTCTTGATATCAGATCCCAGTTATCCTTCCAACTTATAAATTTTGGCTTTATTGGGCATAATTAGGTCCACAATTTATAACGTTTAAGATATTGCTCCGCGGCCACCCTTTGTTGGGGTCAGGACGTGTTTTAATTATTATTTTTAGTTTGGGTGGGGGTTTTGGGGGGAGGGGGAGACATGTAGGGGGTTGAGTTGGACTGTTGTCAGATTATCTACCGTAGATTTTCACATATGGTATTTTTCATGTCATCCTGTTTTCTTTCCCACATCTACATCTTTCCAAGGGTTGCAATCGTTGAAGGGAGTAGGGGGAAGAATTAGGGCATAATGAATGTGGACCATCGGATCATATCTAGCTAGTCACTTCAAGTACTAACCTGAGAAATGTGCTTCTCTGTAGCCATTTTGGGCTTTAGTCGACTGGTTGATATACCTCTAGTGTTCCCAATTTTGTGGTATTAGTGCAGTATTGCATGGACGTTATTGAGTTGTTATTTCTTTTTCTGAGCAAATTACTTCATGTAGTTGAGTTCAAATACCTGTGAATGCTTAAAAGCGATCCTTGATGTTAGCACCAACCGCTAGAACTGCTTGCCTTGCTCGATTCCTCTTACTCCCATCCCCTACTTTTGACTGTTTTTTAAACTTCCACTTCATCTGTTCAAAATCTAAATCTGTTTTTTAGAAAGTTGCTTTAGCTCGGTCTATCATCTTTGACACCACAAAGAAAATTATAGAGCCTGAGGTATGTTGTAGGAATCAATCGATCTGCCGTACTCTTCACCTGACATTTTGTTTTTCGTGGCTCATTCATGCAATACTACTTGATAGATGGTAGGGGATTTAAAAGCTTTCGGTTCATTTTTTTATGTTTTATTTTTATGGATGAAAAGTATATCCTTAGTGTTTTCAGACTTGCTTTATTTAGGGTTTTCCCTTCTTTCTTGGCATGGTCTAATAAAATCAGACTGCAACGGTGCACAAGAAATTAGAACTCGCAATGAAAGTTATATCCCTGTGAACTTCTCTCATCTTACTTTAGGATTTTGATTATCAAGACATCTGTTTATAATAGGTTGTTCACGAGGTTTTGAATATTTCGGATTTTAAGCCCAAGTCTTATGTTCTAAAAGGCTGAAATTTCTGTTCTCCTCTACCCCTATACTGCTTTCCTTCTTAAAAGTTGAAGGAGCATACTTTGAACACCGAGGAATTACGCCAGCCAAATAATCATCAAATCTCTTCTTTAAGCACTCAATCTATGATTTGTCATTTTGTAAATAAGGCATGACTGCAACTTTTTGCTGCTGATTTTCGGGGATTCTTTATGGTTTTAATTTTTTTTTTGTTATACGCCTCTCTGTGTGTGCCCATGGTCATTGCATTTTCATTGATACAGGAATAATTTTTAATTTATTAAGCTCCTATTTCAACCTTGTTTACATTTTACCCATTGAGCATTATGGGACTGTGCAAGGGCAGTTTTTCGATTCAGGTCTTTTGGGGATATTTCGTTTTTCTAGACATTTGCTCTTAAAAATGGTTTTGCAAAATTGCTGGAGAGATTTGAGCAAGATTAACACAATTCCCTATCTTTGCTAAAAGGCATAATTTCCCAAATTCTTATACAATAGTGGATTCATTGCTTATTGGGATGGTTCATCTGTCCAAAGCCCGAGTTATCATTTATCTGTCTGTTTATATTGTTCTGGAATATACATTAGACAGGCGAAAAGAGAAGCAAGGTTCAAGCTGCGCAGAGAGAGAGAGAGAGAGAGAGAAATGGAGCTGCATTTAAGGGAATTTCAGAGAGCTCCTTATGGAGAAAGGTCCATGCTTGTTAGCGTCCAGAGAAGATGAAATTGCAAATGGATGAGTTTTTTACTGTGCCTTGTACATTACTAGTGAAGGCACCATGTACAGAGTTTTCTAAGTTCTTACTTTATACCAAAATATGTTGCTGCTTTTGTTTGTCTTGCAGATTAGTGATCTCTGATGGGTTGGTCAGATGAACTTTGATTTAGCCCAAACTTTGTGTTATCAAGCTTATTTGTACCTCAGGCTGGTTGTGAGACCCCGACCTTATTTATGTCGCTTTAAAACGAGAAGAGAGAGAGAGATTTATTGCTTATGATTTCCTAAATATGTATTACTCTAATTATGGAGAGATGTATGTATGATTAATTAATTTAAAGTTATGTCTAGGTGAAATTTTCCCCTAGTGTTTTTATGAGTTTTAAGCTAGGATTTAAATGTTATTTTATTTGCAATTGTTACAATTGAGTAAATGTGATTAATTAGCCTAATTACTTTAATTAGTGGAATATGTCCCTAAGTTACAATGCTTGGAAGAATTTAATTAGGGCTTTAACCTTGAAATGTGTGAGACTTAGAAAATAAAATGGAAAGGCATGTTAGAGTAGTTTGTTAATAGCAGATTTTTTAGTGGCAGAAAATAAAAATAAAAGAAAAAGAAAATGAAGGGAGAAGGGAGGTTCACGTAGGAGAAGAGGAAAAGGGGGGGAAGGGCAAAATCGTCATTTCCTTCCCCCAAGCCTTTGCATTTCACGCATAAGGCCCCAGCTCCCTCCTTTGCCGCATTTTCCCATCTGCCTTGTCCTAAACCGCACCTCTCTTGCCCTAAGACACCCAACCGAAGAAGGAAAAAGAAGAAGAAGAAGGAAGAAGAAGAAGAAGAAGGAAGAGGAGAGAAACAAGGTATATAGCCGGCCCTTCAAAACCCTTGCTGGCCGAAAATGATACTACCCCCTCTCTCTATTTTCTTCTTGTTTTCTCTTGCTGGTTGGTTGTTGTTTTGATGGTAGTTTGTCTAGGTAGTTTTTCTCCTTGTGTTCATGGGTGTTTAGTGTAGATCTATGCATGTTTAGTGTAGATTTATGCATGCTTAATGTAGATCTATGCATGCTTTCTTTGAAGATAGTGTAGATCTTGCAAGTGCTTAAGTGTAGCATAGATTTTTACATGAAAACATGGGGAAAAATGGCTGGATCCGAAATGAGGGTTCAAGAGAAATCGGTTTTGTGCTCTAGGTGTTTGATAAAAGGCCTAAGAGAGGATTGAAACCTAATTTGAGCATGTATGGCCGAATCTATGGGTATACATTAGGTTGTATGCATGCTAGTCTTGTTGAGAACCACAAAGCCCTAAGTGTTAGAGATAAGTTCAGATCTGGAAAAATAGGCAAGAGGACCAATAATGCACACTAGGTGTTTGGTAAAAAGCCCAAAAGAAATGAGTAAATGCAATGGTGTCAACTTGACGAAGATGGAATCAAGGTTTTGTTATAAACTTTGAGTTGGAGTTGTAAAAGTGGGAGGAATGTGAAAGAATGGTTGCTGTTAGGAGATGTTAAATTAGCCTTGGATGTTGGTTGTGACATGGAGAGATTAGGGTTTTGGTTGTTGGAGGTTTGGAAGGTTAGAAAGATTATTGTGGTTGCTGGAATTTACATATGCAGATTTTAAGGCTGGAATTGAGAGTGTGTTTTGATGCATTTGTGGTTATCCCTTGATCTTGAGTGGATCCTAGATTTTAGGCCTAGGAAATAGGAATATTTTAAGCCATACCTTTGATGATTCCGATAACTATCGAATGAGATATGCGTTGTTCAAGGCCCGGACGTCAAGCTGCCAGCAGCCTTGCACGACCGGAATGTCAGCTCATTTCAAACACCTTTTGAGGGATCTTTTTAAGTCCAAATGTTACGAGGTTGGTCTTGAATTTTAAGTCTAAGAGAGAGGAACGTTTTAAGGTAAATTTCGTGTGATTTAGAGGTATAATGAATAAGTTGTGATATTTTGAAAATGGAGGGCCGAGTTGGAAACAGCAATAGTGTGGTTGTAGGATTTTTGCTTAATATGAAATGTTTTTGAAAATGTATAACAAATTCTTCTGTTGTGAAATTTACCCCCAATCTCGACCTATGAAAGCTGAATATTTCAAAGTATTTGTGTAATTTGGAGCCATGGTCTGGAAGTTTTGAATTTTTAAGTTGGAGACGCTAGGGCTGCCCGCTTAGAAATCTTCAGCAGCTTGTATTTTCGGGTAAAGGTTTTGGGTGGCTAGCGAGCTCCAAATTACTTAGAATTTTGATATGATATGAAAAATTAGTGTGAGGGTCATTTAGAACAAATTTTGTGTGAGTTGGAGGTGTGTAACATAAGTTGTGTTTTGAAAAGTTATTGTTGCCCGAGGTTCGCTCGACAAGCGCTCGAGCTAAATTCGAGGATTTTTATACAGAGAGCTTTCGCCCGACCAGCGCTCGAGTTCCGCTCGAGCGGGTTTTCCCCCGGATTTTAAGAAAATTTTCCTAAGATTCTAAGTTTCCTATTGACCTATCGGGAGACCCCACTAGAGTTTTTAATTAAGGAAATACTTAACATTTTACGATGACCAACTAGAGGTCAAGAAAACGGACGATTTGTATGACGAGGTGTGAGTAATTTATTGATTACTCTATACATTTAGTAAGCCTATTAATAACAATAGTATGATTCATTTTAGGTAACGAGACGTCCGATACTCAAGCAAGCGAAGGTAAGAGGAGCTTACGTTTGTAAGTAGCAATCGTAAGTAGAAACTTACGCTTTTCAAAAACTGGAATGATACACAGCATGAAAAGTGTTTATGAATAAGCATATCTAGCATGATATATCAAGCATGAAATTATCAAGCACGACATGAATACATAATGATCATTTGCATTCATTTTTCTCATGAGAAAGAAGGAGAAATTTTATGCAAATGAAAGTACCATTTTTACGCTACTTTATGACAAGTTTTATAACAAGTTAAGTTAATGAACTCAAGTCGGTCGGTACCGTACCAATAAGATAGGACATCCACTCCGAAGGACGAATGAGAGAAGGATGGATGATTCCTAAGGGGCACCCACACCGAAGGACGAATGAGAGAAGGATGGGTAGTTCCCGAGGTATGTGCAATCATACCGAAGGATGCTTGCAAGAAGGTGTGAACCTCCAAGGGATGAGTCTAGCCATCACGCTGGGGCCACAACAAGGGCTAGCTCAACCAAATGATTTGTTCCCAAGGGAAAGAGGGAACGGTTCCGAAAGGAACGCACAACCCTGATTTCAGGGGTAAATGGAGCGTGACAAGTTTAAGAAAGAGATATTTTCAAGAAAGAACATTTTTAAGTACATTGTCTCATTCATATGCAAGCATCAATGTAAATTCATGTTTTATGCACGACATGCATTATTTATTGCATGTAAACCCTTATTGAGTCTTTCGACTCATAGTTTTAAATTGTATCATTCCAGATAACATTGCAGGTGGGGAAATCTAGAAGAGGGACCGACGGAAATGTCCTCTCCTCTTTTGTTGTTTCATTGTAAATTTTTGGAAAAGCCGACATGAAACTCCGATGTGTGGTGGTCATGGATTATTCGGCCAGTAAGGTTTAAGGTTTTACCCGATTGGCATTTTGAGACCATGGTGTAATTAATTCAAGTCATCGGTTGAATAGTAGGTTCTAATGTTCGTATGTACATTAGACGCTAGCGATATAAAGTTTTTTAAAAAAATTTATGTTTTCCGCTGTAAGAAATTAGTAAGTACGCTGGAGTGTTATCGTTAGGAATGCTTGCGGCTGTCATTAGCCTCGCTGAGCTAGCGTTCGGGGCGTGACACTGGTATCCTAAGGTTTGATTGACAAAGAAATAGGCTCGGCGGGTTCTCTTCCATGTTTTCTAAGAGAGATCTGATGGCTTTTGTGCACAATCGAGATTTTGATTATTCCAATAAATGGATGAGTTTACAAAATGGACATGTTCAAAGACAAATACAACTTGACGAAAAGAGCTAAACATTGAAGAAAGAAGAACAAGAAGATGCAAAGAGCTTAAAGTGAAGATTCAAGACCTTAGGGTATAATCCTTGTAACTCTTATTTTCATATTTGACAAGGATTTGAATCACTCAATTGCATATCTTTCAAAATGTGCATAGACCGTTTTAAGTTTTGTTTTAAAGATTAAAATGTTTTTATAGGTTTCAAAACATCACAATTAAACTTCTAAACCTTCATATACTTATGGGAAGTATGTCTTCCAAATTGGGTGTTTAAAAGTGGTCAAAAACCTTGTTTTTAAAAGAACCGGATCATGCTTAAGTTGAGGAGGTCGACCGGCTGTTCAAGCGGTCGACCGGTACTTCGACCGCCTCGTGTAGTGATCGTCCGGTTGGTTTTGACAAAAGAGTCGTTGAGCTTCTGACAATATGACCGTTGGAGTAACAGTAACTTGAAGCGGTCGACCGGCTCGTTTTAGCAAAAACTCTCAACGGCTATAAACGGCTAGTTTTCATATGTGGCCTATAAATACACCTTCATTTCCTCTAAAATGATAACCCAACGACCACATATCATTTCTACTACTTGAGAAATATTCTAAACCTTCTTATTATATATTTCTCATAGCATACACCTTCATTTTGTTCTTCCATCTACCTATCCAATAGAGTTGTTTCCTTTAGTGAGGTTGTTCACTAAAGAAGAAGCCTTGAGAGTGTATATCTCAAGCTTGGTGAGGTTGTGAGTGGTGAGCCAGAAAAACCACTTGGGAGGGTTTGAGTGTTGATCCAGGGAAAACACTTGTACGGTTCACTAGCACCCAGAAGCTAGTGTGTAAAGCTATTGGAGAATAGTGGAAAACCTCAAGGCTCGGTGAAGGAGCTTGAGGGGTGGATGTAGGTGGGTTTGTCGAACCACCTAAAAATACTGTGTTTGCTTCTCTTACCCTTATCTCTACTTTTAGCATGTATTTACTTATATTGTATATTATATACTTGTGCTAAAATAGACTTTACTAGCAAAGACATCTTTGGAGGTCAATACCGAAAAGTTTTAGAAAACCAATTCACCCCCCTCTTGAGTTGCCTTAATCCTGAAACTAGGACTTACAAGATCTACCTATTATTCTGCAGGAAGCTCTTTGTAAGCATGTTTGGATTGTTGCCTTACTAATCTTGAGCCTGATCCATCCAAGGGACATGTGCCTTATGTTTGTCCAAAAGACATTTTGGTCCCTCCAAGTTTAGGTCGTAGTCAATTTTGTATCTGAAGTTCTAATTTCAGCAATTTTAACCATTAAGTTCCAACTGCTTGTCAATTAGCCCTTCCATCCATCCCCATTAGGCCTTTCTCCTGTTTGTTGTCATGAAACTATACAAAAACTAGGGGTGTACATAATTGAGCCAAAACTTACCAGCCTGACAAAAACCAACCGGGCTTGGCTATGCTTGGTCGGTTTTCAAACGGGCCGATTCTGTCGTCGGCTCAATATTTTTAAAAACCTAAGGGGGTCGGTGAACCAACCCTAACCCAAACCAACCCTCATACTATATAAATATTCTAGTTTTTTTTTACCCAAAAATCACTCAATTCTATCCCTAGAATCCAATGCAACCTCTCCTTCTCTCCTAGCCCTAATGCACACAAATTGTCTCCTTCTATCCCTCTTCTCTCTTTTGGAAATCCAATTACCATCACCTCTTCTCAAAGTCCAATCGCCACCGCCTCTCGAAGACCCATGCCACCCACAACACCAATGAAGCTGCTGCCTTTGTAGTCTTAAGATCCTCAACCATTGTACTGGTGCAGTCGACCAACCACCGACAGAAGGTGTCGGGCTCGGTCTCAGCCAGTGTGGCTTACATCGGCATCAGTCCCAATATCTCACAACTGACAACATTTTGTTTGGGAGTCGGGGATGCCTTTTTGCCGAACCAGGGGGTCAATTTACGCCCCTAACATAAACATAGGAGAGTCAGTGAAATTCCATAAAAAAATGAAATATGTAAAGAAATTTAGTAAGAGAGATTAAGTGTCCCCCAACAATAAGGAGAAGAAAAAAATGTTGCTTCCTCCCGGGTGGATCCAAATGTGGACCTTGTACAGGAAGATTTGCAAATATAAACAAAAACCAAAACTGAGACTGATAATTCCCACAGTTTGAGCATGACTTTTCAGTCAGAGTGCCCCTCGACTCCCATGTTTTATCCATCAATTCTAAAACCTGAAGCTGTCACAATGGATCAATAATGTCAATTATTTGTGTTTCATGTACATGTTTCCATGGCACACTTTTAAAGAATAAACTTGCAATGTCTTATTCCGTTAGTCTTTATCATGGATAAGCTTTTGGTGGTTTTCGGGTTTGAGGCTTGTGATTTGTACTATAATGCTATTTCATCTTAATGCTAATGCTTTGAATGCCCGCCTCATAAATTTGATGCATTTTTTTAATGGGCAGCTCTTTTCCCTCTATCTAGCCTCTTGAATGCAAAAAAGATTGATTGGAAAAGGGAAGTAGAAGTGAGCATTCAATATAGGCTTAGAATATCTATTTGGATGCTAAGAAATATGAATTTTCCAATCATGGGGTGAATAGTAGTTTGATGTTGATTGTGTTTCATGGGGGGAAATGTCTGTGGGAGTGTTTCAGTGTAGGCTTTTTAGCTGCTAGAATTCAGTACTTTTGTTTATAATTAGAAGTTTTGAGAAGTAACCATTAGTCTATTCTAATCATCATTGTCTCACTCTGCATGTTTTGATAAGTAGAGGTCATGTTCTCTGTAACTTTCGCCATTACTGCTATGGACTCTGTCGATGATTCGTAACAAAACCAACCACAGAGCACCTACTCCCAATCCCTCCTACTGGCTCTCTTGAGATCAATTTTGATGTAGCTGTTAGAAAACTCACCATCTATCAGAATTCACTAAAGAGCTAGTTGACAGTAAGTTTCTCATAACTTTGTCTAGAAAACTCCAAATTGTATTCCATTTAATATGTTAGAAACTAGACTCGTAGAAATTTCGAGCAAGTCATAACTCGAGCACAAATACGTTGTAAATCAATCCCAACATTAATTTCAATTTCAAGTTTCAGTGTTGATCACCTTGTGTTAGACGATCTGGCCTTTGGGCTACTTATTACACGACAAAGTTACTATACTTGGGATAGCCTTTGTGCTACTCATTTTTATGTTAGTCACGAGTTCCCCTAAGACAATAACACATGGTATCAGGGCTTATACCATGCTACTCACTCAAAAATATGTGGCAAACTAGGAAGGCCTAGTGCACAATCAACCTTGTGGATATCAAGGCTGCAGAGCATGGTAGAATGATATGGACCATTTGGGAGTAAGAGATTCCTCCCACATTGGTAGTATGGGCTACTAATAGGAGATTTATATGGATTGAGCTATCTCCACCTATGAGCTAGCTTTTGGTGGTAAACACATAACAATGTGCTTTTGGCCGTTTTCGTTGGCCTTTGAGCATTTTCTTTGTTTGTAACAACTGTATTTTTCTCGATTATTAATATATAAGTTACATTTGCCTAAGAAAAAACAAATGTGCACATTATCAAAACCAGGTTCATTGTTTGAATAGAGTCTAATAGAGATAGATTTTTCGGCCTTGAGAAAGGATCGCTACTGCTAAGGGCCAATGAGAAAGGAAATGTGCCTTGGGCTGGATAGAAAAGGCTGAGGCCCATCCTAATATAAACATGTTCTTGTCGACTGCAAGTTAGTCGTTTGGAAAAGACCGACAACCCTTTTAAATGGGGGTCGCGTCAAGCATTAAAAGATGAGGCCTAAGAGATAATTAATCATCCGATTCCCTGACAAAAACGATGCTAGAAGGAATAATATTTGGTCATTAAATGAGTAAACAGAGACCGCCCTCCTGAGGACCAATGGGGGGGGCATAAAGTGCATGATGGGGAGAACCGTCACAAAAAAGAAGAGATAGGGGTTGGCATCTCAAAAACAAATAAAAAACAAGGATAAAGATGCAAGGCCGAGGACCAGCAAGTCCCCAGCCCATGCGGAAAAGAGGAAGAATAAATAGAGGGAAAAAGGGGCAGAAAAAGGTATGCACTCTCTCACTCTCTCTCACTCATAATCGAACAATTAAACAAAACATATAGAAAAATGGTGATTGACAAAGGTATCGGAGAAATCCCCCTATGGGGAGGACCCTATATCCAAGTTTATTTTCTTTGCTTGTAAGAAGAAGGAAGGAGAGTCCGAGCCTTTTAACCCATCTCAAGCGCTGGACCTGAGGCTCAGCTTCCTCGAGCTCTTGGCCCAATAGACTTTGTGATAGGCCGGTTAAAAATGGCTTCACGTAATGGCGCAGTCTGTGGGAAATTTTAATTGATTATGCTACCCAACCCATCGAGGGCAAAAAAGCTTCCTAAAGTTCTCATCGTCAACGTACACCTTGGCAGATGGCTACGGAGGGCTCCCCTCGATGTAAAACAATCTTGGTAACTCTAGGTTCACCCTCCACAAGTCAGTAGCACTCAAACTATGATTGTCACATCGGAAACAACTTATATTCCGCCCGTCCCTGTGGAGAACCCCCCTCCCAGGAGTTTTCCCAATCAGACTCTGCAGCTCCCCCTGTAGGGAGAGCCATTTTAGGGTATCGGAGTATATCCTTCGAGGGGTACCGACACCGGACCCTCAGGAACCGTGCGGGAGGCCAATGACCTCCTAGGTGACCTGGAAAATAATTTTGGTTACGTCTCAAGATGCATAGAAGAAATGTGCTCCCAGAGTGAAAGGTTGTTTCTCCCACTAGAGAGTAGCCCTCATGCCCGGTGGTCAGACTGACAGTCTCAGCGGACTATCCTAGAAAGGACGGATCCACCCCCGGGGTTTTCTAGCCTGGAGGGGTGACAACTAAGGGAATTGATTTGGACAAATGAGGAATGTCAAGAGGGTAGACTCTGGGAAATGGAATGAGCACTGGAGGTCACGCAAAGTGAAGTAAGAGAAAAACATTCTTCAGCCTTGAACAATCTCGTCCAACAAACTGATTCCCCTTTCACTCACCAAATTTTGGAGTACCTGACCCCACCGAAATATTGAGCTCCACCTATAGAAACCTTTGATGAGTCAGAGGACCCCACAGATCACATGGAAATCTTCAAAGGGCACATGGATTATCAAGGGGTGCTCGATGCTCTCATGTGTTGGGCAACTTTTTTCTAAACAACATTCATAATTTCAAGGAGCTTAGTACGACTTTTGTCAGCCACTTCTTAGCTGACCGCTTGACTAGGAAGCCCCCTACTCACCTCCTGAGCATACGTCAAAATCAGGGTGAGAGCCTCCGCAACTTCCTGGCGTGATTCAACAAGGAAGCCCTTAATGTCGACGGTACTCATGGCAATTCAATGATTATGGCTGTGATAAACGGATTAGCCATGGAAAGTGATTTCTTTCACCACCTTGTTCCCCGTGAAGTACACCGATTTGATGGCAGAAATCCAAAAGTTTATAGGGGCTGAAGAAATTTTTAAAGCCTGAGAGGCAGCCCGTATTGTCCAAGGCAACAAATCAGAGAGGAGGGGAAGGGAGTATACTCAGACGCTGCACGTCGATTCAAGGGAAAGGGTTGTGTGCCCGCGAATGGAACGCCAAGAGTCCCCTTGAATGTACCGCTTAGGTAAATATTACATATGAGCCTAGTTTAAGGTGGCCAACCAAGATGAAGGCAGCCCTTGAGAGGAGATCCCGCGATAAATACTACGACTTCCATTAAGATCGCGGGCATCTATAGAATCGTGTTACGAGCTTAGACAGCAAATCGAACTCCTACTGAACCAATGTAAACTGAGGCAGTTCATCCTTGACCATGAGATTTTTCGGCCCCAGCGTCAACAACCAGGTAGGATTGGTGTACCCTCTCCCCGGGGAGCAGATTCGAATCCACAGGAGGAGGTTCACACCATTCACATGATAGCCGGAGGTCCATCGACAGGCGGCCCCAGTTCAGAAGGAAGAAAGGCTTACGCCCGGGAAGCTCACCAGCACCAAATATACTTAGTTGAAGCCCCGTTGGCTAAAAAACAGAGGGTCACTTTGACCTCTTTAACATTATTCGATAAAGATGCAGAAGTGGTCATGTATTCTGACACAAATTTACTAATTGTCTCATTGCAAATTTCCAACTTCACTATGCATTGTGTGTTGTTAGATAATGGCAGCTCTGCTGACATTTTGTACTTATCTTCCTATGAAAAACTGGGAGTTGAGGAAGTTCAGCTGAAATCGACATCCAGCATGTTAGTAGGGTTCACTAGGGAAACTATTATACCGATTGGGTCTGTTCTCTTACCAGTAATCTTGGGCACCATCCTGTGGTATTGACCACCATGGTGAACTTTTTGGTGATTGATCCCTTTCATTATCTTAAAATGAAATTTCATACTCCATTTGGTATAGGGGAAGTTCGTTGAGATTAGAAGCATGCTCAAAGTTGTTATAATGTCATACTAAAGGGCACATGAAGGACGATAACACCCATCGAATCAGAGTTATGTATTTAATTTTGTCAGATCCGCCGCGATCTTGTTCATAACATTGAAGTAGTACATGTATTTGTGGAAAAGAAATCATGAGTTGTGATCTGGAGCCCTCGTGCCCGGATATCTATAAGATATTTATGAGCTGTGATCCGGAGCCTTCGTGCCCGAATATCTATCAATTGTGATCTGAAGCCCTTTTTTCCTAAATATCCATGAGTTATATGGAGCCTTCGTGCCCAACGCTGACGTACCTTAGATAGAACACTGATTCATGACACATACGTCGAATACTAGAAAATGTGATATGTAGCCCATGAGCTCAGATATATATAAAACAAACAAACACAAAAAAAGAAAGAAACGAGAGAACGGAAGAGAGACAAAAACAATGAAAAAGCATGATGGAGTAACCAGGAGCGTGCCCTGAAATAAAATAACACCCAGAGCTCTCTTCCCAGGGTAGAATAGTGTGTGAAACCCTTGTGCCCTGCGAAAGACACTGTATGACATTTATGCCCAGGAAATACAACTAGTTCAGGCTTTCTTGCCCTGGACAGAAGCTATCTTGAGACCTGTATTCGGGCGAAAAAGCATTATCATCTTGTGTCCCAAGCAGTATCCACGTATTATGACATTTGAGCCCAGAGGTTTATTGGGCAACCACCCTCGCCCTAGACGCGCTGCAATCCATGACCCCTGCAATACTTCGAATGTCGGCTGACCTTGCTTGAATCTTATGAAAATTTCCCTATTTGTCTACAGGCCTTAAGCATAAACCCTTGAGACAGGGGGAGGAGTGTACATTTGCAATCTCACAATCTGCCAAAAAAAAGACAAATAAACAAACAAAATAAAGTCAGAAGCTCTCGATCCTTGGGTTAAAGAAAGACAGAAGCTCTCAAGCCATGGATTAAAGAAAGTCAAGGAGCTCTTGAGCCCTGAATTAAAGAAATTCGGGAAGCTCTCGAGCCCAGATTAAGGAATAGCAGGAGCTTTGAAGCCTTGGCTTAGATAATGGCGGGAACTCTCGAGCCTTGACCAAACTAATTTGACTGGAGCTCCTGGACACTCTTTCACCAGCCTAGACTATCGCGCCCAACTGATACTTATGCTCACGTGCCCAATAAAGGAAAATGTCAAAAACCTATGCTATTTTTTGGGCCTTTGCAACCCAAGACAGACACATAAGCCATGGATCAGGCACTCACGCTGTAGATAGTAGGCCATTTATCAAATACATTGCAAAGTTGTGCATCAAAGAAGATGGGAGTTGAGGAACGACATCAAAAAAACAAAAGAAGCCAAGTTGATGAATACTAAATTTTTCATACCCCAAGCTTTTAGCATAACATACATATTGTCTATGATATCTTGTTTGTGATTAGTAGTGCATCTCAAGCTTGGTGAGGTTGTGAGTGGTGAGCCAGAAAAACCACTTGGGAGGGTTTGAGTGTTGATCCTGGGAAAACACTTGTACAGTTCACTAGCACCCGGAAGCTAGTGTGTAAAGCCATTGGAGAATAGTGGAAAACCTCAAGGCTCGGTGAAGGAGCTTGAGGGGTGGATGTAGGCGGGTTTGCCAAACCACCTAAAAATCACTTGTTTGCTTTCTCTATCCCTACTCCTTACTTTAGCACTTATTTACAGTTCCGCATATTATATACTTGTGCTAAAGTAGTATTTACTTGCAAACATAACTTTGGGGGTTTTAACCGAAAAGTTTAGAAAACCAATTCACCCTCTCTCTTGGGTTGCCTTAATCCTGAAACTAGGACTCACACTTGGTATCGTAGCAAAGTGCTATTTATACAAGATTTAAACATCTTGAGTTAGATTGGCAACTACAAGCTTCAACACTCAAGTTGAAGGACTTTCCACACTTAGACCACCATTTTTTAATGGAAGTGATTATGCATATTGGAAAGCTACCTCTGGATGAGCTCATTGGATCATTAATGATTCATGAGATCCAAATGCTCGAAATGAAGATGAGAGCAAGAAAAATATGAGGATCGCTCTAAAATCCTCCACAAGTGACGATGGAAATAAAGATGAGGAAGATATAGTCTTAATGACTAGAAAGTTCAAAGACTTCCACAAGAGAAACAAAGGGAATAGAAGCCTTAAATACAAGAAGACATCTTGGAAGGCTAACAATGAAAGTTCTTCCTCCTCCGAAGAAGAAGAAGATGGAGAAATAGCCAATATGTGCTTCATGGCATTTGAAGATACTGATGAGGATGACAATAAGGTACTTTCTTCCGATGATGAACCTCAACCATCATATATTGAGCTTCAAAATGCTTTTGATGATCTTTTATGTCAATTTGAAAAACTTGGTTCAAAATATACATCGTTGAAAAAGAAACTCTCTTTGATTTCAAAAGAAATTGATTTACTAAAAAATGAGAGAGATACTCTATAGCTAGAAAACGATTTGTTCCAAAAAAAAGCTTTAGATTTTGAAAATGAGAAAGTTGCTTTGAACAAGAAAATAATGTCTCAAAGCAAAATTATTGAAAAAATTTCTCCTGGAAGCAAAAATTTGCAAAACATACTTAGAAGTCAAAGATGTGTACTTGACAAATGTGGCTTAGGCTACAAGCCTTCTATTCACCAAAAATATTTTAAAAATTATTTTGTGAAGGCTAAGTCATTTAATGCACCTACTCAAACATGTCATTTTTTCAATAAAAATGGACATCTTATATTTGATTGTGCATTAAAGAAACTTGGGAGCAAGACTCTCAAGAAAGCATGGGTTCCAAAAAGGAACCAAAGCTAACATTGAAGGACCCAAGAAGGC
The DNA here is from genome assembly GCA_963930655.1 of Myrica gale. Lineage (NCBI taxonomy): Eukaryota > Viridiplantae > Streptophyta > Magnoliopsida > Fagales > Myricaceae > Myrica > Myrica gale. The sequence goes on from OZ005614.1 coordinate 15,081,216, forward strand.
TTGGGTACCAAAAATAGTTTCTTAATTCTCTTGTAGGATGGAGCAAAAAATATTGCTTGGATGAAACTTACCTATCAAGAAGGCTTGTAACATTTGTCCGAAACCTTTGGTAACATCTAAATCCTTATTAGAGAATAAACTTTTAAATTGTTGGCTAATTATATTCTATGATATTTTTCTTGGTTGATAAATGTTATAAATGCAAATGCATTTATCTCTGACATATTTTCTTGCATTTATCAAAATGGAACATCTATATGCTATCACTTTTACAAAAATCATGAATTTTGATGAGATTTTGTGAGCTTAAATATTTTTGGTTGAGAATGACCTTTAAATTGTCATTGGTAGCTAAGAGGTTGGTACAACCTCACTCGGTGGACTACTATCGTAATAGCGATGGACTCTTGAGTCCCCATTAGACATCCTCTATACCATTTTAATGAGATTGTCAATTTAAAACCCAAACTTCTTAATTTGGTTTAAAAATGACCTTTTGATTTCTATACATGCATTCTCTTTTTGATTGACAAAGGGGGAGAATTATTAAATGTCTACATCTTGGATTCCCTTTGTTTTTAGAATGCATATTTGGGGAGATATGTAACCTTTGTCTTTTTTATGTGAAAAGGGGGAGAAATTTGCTAATAATTTTGATGACTATATACTCTCCTTTTAATTGGATTATGTTTTAATTGTATTACTCTTTATGAATCCAATGGCTAGTAATGTTTTGTCTTCAAGTTTTAAATATAAGGGTTCCGGCCGTTATAAATTACACCAGCTCATTTGATAATTGTGAGTTTTACTTGAGATTAGAAGTGAAGTGAAGTTAGAGGAAGAAGGAAGAAATCTCTTGGTGAAGTTTAGTGAAGATCCAAGCTCGATTAGAGGTAAAGTTTAGTTGATTATCTACGATTTCAATTCTAAAGTTTTCAAGTGATTTGTGTGAATATTTTGTATTTCTTATTCTAACATCTCTTGATGTTCTTAGCGTTTTTTTTTATTCTTGTTGTTCTTTGTGTTCTTGACAAAGAACAAGCTCGTCTTTTCGAAAATGTATTTGTGAGTCTAAATAACAACCCAAGAGGGGGTGAATTGGGTTTTTCAAAAACTTGCCCCTTTTTCGATTAAAACACAGATCTGGAAAATGCTATTTCTCTAAGGATAAAAATGCAGATCTGAATATACTAGATGATAAGCTAAATAAGCAATGAATCATGAATCATAAAGCATTACAAATACGAATATGAAACGAATAATAAGCGAGATAGAGTTAGAGAGATAACACCATATTTTTAGGTGGTTCGGCCAACACTCGCCTACGTCCACCCCCAAGGCTATTGACTTCCTTGGGCTTCCTCCACTATTCTCCAAATAGCGAATACACCTTAGCTTCCCAGGTGCTAAGGAACCTTTACAAAGCGTTTTGCGAGCTCACGCTTTAACTCTCACAAATCCTCACAACCTAGAGGATTTCTTCTACTCTCACAAGTAGGACCAAGTGTTTTCCGAGCTTACACTTTAACTCTCTTACAAATCCTCACAACCTAGAGGATTTCTTCTACTCTCACAAGTAGGACCAAGTGTTTTCCCAACACTCAAAGGTTTTACAAATAGTGGCTACAAAGAAGGCTCTCTAAGCCGAATGAGCAAATGAAAATCTCAATACATGAGGAATGGCTCTCTAAGCCGAATATGCCAATGAAAAGCTTAAATCGTATGGAATGACTCTCTAAGCCAAATCAGCAAGTATGAAACTCAATAAATGTAAGAAGATAAGATTCTTGAAAGAAACCTAACAATTGACAGGTGTGAGCACAAGCTTCCTTGCTGGTGTGGTTTTCCCTCTTCTTCAAATGACTTCTCTCTCTAAAAGTTAGGGCAAAGTGAGTTTGCAAGTGGATTGTCCCTTCTTCAAGAAATCTCTCTCTCTTTGGAGGCTAGATCTTCGATGATGAGCAAGAAAGGAGGATTTGAACAATGAGAGCTTTGATCTTTGAATGATTCAACAAGTGAAAACTTCGGATCTTGCTTTCTCTCTCTATCGGAGGTAGTTCTTGAATATTGATGCAAGTCCCTTTCTTCTTCAAGTATGTTCTCTCCTTTTGAAGGCTGGGTTGTCAATGACGAGCAATAGGAGAAGATTTGAACAAATGGGAGCTTTAATCTTGGAAGAATCAGCAAATGAAAAACTTTGGATCTTGGACTTTCTCTCTCTAGATGTTGCAATATTGGTTGAGCTCTCTCTTTCTCTCTCTATCTTGTTCTTCTTATAGTCCTTAGGTCTTCAACGGTCATTAAGGGTCTTCTTGGAAAGATTGAGTGCCGTTGGAGGTCATTTGAGACAATTTTGAACCATTTTGAGTGATCTGGCGTCATTCCGAAATTTCTGCAAATTCGCACTATGTGTCGACACATGGTCTTCAATGTGTCAACACCATGTTTTCATTTCTCGGGAGATAGTGCAATATGTCGGCACATGCCTTCAATGTGTCGACATATTGAACACTTAGTCTGAAAAATGTTGTCGACAATGAATTTTTGCATTTTGGAGTTGGGCTCTCGGGTGTTAGTTCAATGTGTCGACACTTCCAACACTTAGACAAAAAATCACTTCAAATGGCCTGAAAAGCAAACTCTCGGGTGTTAGTTCAATGTGTCGACACTATGGTCCAATGTGTCGACACTTCCAACACTTAGTCTGAGAAAATTTGTTCTTTGTCAGCAACTACTCCAATTTCAACTTTAAAGCATCCAAATCATTCATACATTTCTTTAAACACCTACAATATGAAAAATTGATCTTATCAACTCATGTAATGGTGTTCAAGTGCACTTAAAAATAATTTAAAGAAATAACCTCAATCTTTGAAATATAGTTTAGAAATTTTGGATTGTCAAGATAAATTCAAGAATCTTCAAAGCACTTAGAAACACTTTTGTGAGATAACCTCATCTTTTGAAATATGATTTAGAAAATAGTGGATTGACAATGTAAAATCTAAAAGTCTTTGAAACTTAGAATATTTTGTTATCATCAAAATCATTTATAGATTGTTTGTAAAACAACCTTGGGCTAACAATCTCCCCCTTTTTTATGATGACAAAACCATGTTAAAAATTACAATTTGCTAACAAATATAAAAGCTCCCCCTGAGAACAAGCAAGAGTTTTTCATGGCATTTTTAGCAAAAAGGACTTTAGGATTTTACAAAAAATTTGCAAGAGTTTCCTTTGTAAATGGAGGTTTCCCAAAATTCAAAAACATGAAAGAACACTTCTATAAGCTTCCTCCCAACTTCCCAAACTTCCAATTTCAATCAGAACACATGACTTCATTATGATACCAATAGAAAGTTAGGAATACTACCTTTGAAGCAAGTCTCACAAGTCTCCAAAATTAAGCATTGAGTGCAGGGAGATAGACACTTCTCAAATTGCTTTATAATCACAATTAAATAACCAATAGAAAGGAGCAATTATATAATCCAATGGAGACATAAAAGTACTAGAGATATTCATAGATAATGCAAGTAAGTGTTCAGCCAACTTTAACAACTACAAAACATAAAGAGTGAAATGTCCTCATTAAGAGTTGGGAAGTCAACATAATACTTATAAACTTCTCCCCACTTCTCCACATAATTCTTCTAATTTCTCCACCTTTGGCATCATCAAAAATAGGATAAGGGGAGGGTAATAGCAGTTGGCTATATAGGTAGGAGTCTATGTAGTGGAGGTAAAAAGTTTGAATTTTTGGATAGGAGGAGGAGGATACTCAATTTCAAACTTCTTCAGTCATTCCATCCAAGTCATGGAGAACAATAAGTCCATTTCATCACATGAGGCCTAAGATCTCTATCAGCTTCCATTTGCACCTCTGTTTGCTTTTATTTACCACATCCTCAGCTAATGATTTTACAAATGCCTGAAGCTCTGCAGAAGTGGAGGCAAGCTCATCAACAATATGTTGAATTACATTTCTAGTCACGTGGAGGCTGTTGTTGACTTGATACTTGAGACCTCTCATTTTCTTATCAAGTGCTCCAAAATACTCTGTATGAACACCAAGTAGCTTCTTCATATCTGCAAAACCCATCTTCATACTGGTGGTCATTTCTGCCATCTGATTACCCAAACTTTTCAGTTCCTTCTCTATATCAGCAATTTAATCCTCAAGTTTTACTTAGGTGTGGCTCGCGAGAACTAGCAACAGAAAATACGGAAGATGATCCAATGTGCAGCGGGGGAAAGGAAATAGGTGTTTGCTTACCCAAAGAAGTCGTATTTCCCTTCGGAGTCCTTTCAATTTCAGCCTTTTCCTCAAACTGAGCCTCTTTCATTTCCTTTCTAAGGTATCACCACACATTTCTTTATCCATTATCCACATCATTTTGAGCAAACCCCAATACTCGAAGGGTTTTCTTGTTTTCCATGAAATGTGTGGATTTTTCTCTTACTTCCCCAATAATATCAATCTCAAGAATATGAAATATATGCGTGAAAAGCATCTCATAAGGAAGCCCTTCTTTCTTCTTCTCAGTGGCAGCTTTCATGTGGTTGAGCATCAAGTGGCTTAGATTGATATGAGTACGGGTGATCAAGCAATACATGACGAATATCTCCATGGATGTAATGTACTCAAATTTTCCAGTCCATGGTAAGATGATATCACAAACCATATGATGCAATAATCATCTATGAATTGTTAAGGCACTGACAGTGGGTCTAAACACCTCATTTGGGGTTGGATTATCCAATACAACCCTAAATATCAAGTGGTTCTACCACTGATAACCTCATCCAACCAAATGCATCAAAGAATCTTTTTCCATCATTAGGAGCAGAAATCAGAGAGTTTAATGAAGCAATTGATATGTCTAATATCTTCTCATTTATACAACTATTGACATTCCCAGATGTTGAAATTTGAAGGTTTGCATAAACTAACTTAACCAAATTTATACAAGCAATCCACCTTCAAATTCACAAGCAAATCCTATCCTTGAAATTCAAACATCTCTTTAAAAACAAAAGCATTCTCACTAATCCATTGAAAATCAGTCCAACAACCAGCAATAACTTTTTAGTTTCTGTAAACTTGAAGACAACAAAGTTTACACAGCCTGCCCTGAAAATGCTGACCTCTGTATAAGGAGCAGGTTCCTCAGTACTTTTTTCTTTCTTCCATGCCCTAGAACTGACAGATGACGGCGTCTGATGAGAGAGACACTTGGAGCGGCCGGAAGACATCTCTGCAGTGGCTGGATAAGGAAGTTGAAGGCTATTGGTGATGGAGATTTTTCTAGGAGGGCAGCAAGTAAATGGAATTTGTGAGAGAGTGTGTGATTTTTGCCGTTTGAGAGAGAAAAGAGGGTCTGTGAGATGGAGAAGTAAAATGTTGACCCCTTTTGCCCTAAAGAGTTTAAATATAACACGCATGCCCCTCATTTTAAAAACAGTGAACTCGTAACATGTGTCAACACATGGACTCAGTGTGTCGGCACATTGCACATGTTCCCGAATGCATTTTTAGAGGGCTCTCGAAAGTGAAGCTTATGTGCTGACACATTCATATATCGTGTCGACACATAATTCCTTAGTGAAACCAGCCATGAAAAACCAGAAGTGTTGACACTTGTTTTACCAAGTGTTGACACATGCCAAAAGAAAAATACATATGATGATTTCTCCATGAAAGATGATATTAAAAGAGAAACACATAGAGAGCAATTTAATATACAAACTAGAACATGTCCAAAGCAATCATTGATACAATTAATATCATAAATCAAGCACATATAACCAATTTACTCCAAAGGAAATCTCATTCCAATTTCTTGGGATAAAACAAACCAAGATTTTGAATGTCAACAATATATCTAAAAAACATTTTAACTGCAAGGAGATGAAATTCCTTAGGAAAATATTGGAATTTAGCACACATATATATACAAAACATTTTATTAGGTTTACTCATAGTAAGGTAAAGAAAAGATCCAATCATGCCTCGATATCTTATGTGTTCAACGTCTTTACCTTTTTCATCGTTTTCCATTTGGGTTGATGGACTCATTGGTGTACCCATCGGTTTTAAGTTGTCCATCCCAAATCTATTGGGTAGATCTCTTGTTTATATGGCTTGGTTAATGAAGATGTCCTCATGATATTGTTTGATTTGAAGTCCGAGAAGATAATTCACTTCTCCCATGAGGTTTATCTCGAATTCACCTTTCATGACTATGGAAAATTCTTCACAAAGAGACTCATTAGAAGAACCAAAAATGATATCATATATTTGAGCAATAAGCACATCATTTTTTTTCCTTAGTAAAGAGAGGTATTAATCATACTTTGTGAAAATACATTTTCAATAAGGAACTTAATCATTCATACCATGCTCAAGGTGATTGTTTCGAGCCATATAGTGCTTTTGTGAGCTTGAACACATGGTGTGGTAGCTTTTCATCTACAAGTCTAGGAGCTTGTTCAACACACACTTTCTCAGAAAGATAACAATTAGGATATGCATATTTCATAATCATTTGAAATCATTTGAAATCATTCAAATATGCAAAGGCAAGCAACATGCGAAGAGATTATAATTTAGCAATAGGTGTGAAGGACAAATCAAAATCTATTCTCTCTTCTTGATTATAACCTTGGGCTACTAATCTTGCCTTGTTCCTTACCACTTCCCCAGATACATCCATTTTGTTTTGAAAATCTCATTAAGTACCAATAACTGGATGATCTTGGTCTAGGAACTAAATGTCATACCATATTTTTTAAGATCTACAAATTCATTTTTATAGGTTTCAAAACATCTCAATCAAACCTCTAAACCTTCATATACTTATGGGAAGTATGTCTTCAAAATTGGGTGTTTAAAAGTGGTCAAAAACTTTGTTTTTAGAAGAACCTGATCATGCTTAAGTTGAGGAGGTCGACCAGCTGTTCAAGCGGTCGACCGGTACTTCGATCGCCTCGTGTAGTGGTCGACCGGTTGATTTTGACAAAAGAGTCGTTGAAGCTTCTGACAATATGACCGTTGGGTAACGGTAACTTGAAACGGTCGACCGGTTCATGTAGCGGTCGACCGGCTCGTTTTAGCAAAAACTCCCAACGGCTATAAACGGCTAGTTTTCATATGTGGCCTATAATACACCTTCATTTCGTCTAAAATGATAACCCAACAACCACATATTATTTCTACTACTTGAGAAATATTCTAAACCTTCCTATTCTATATATCTCATAGCATTCACACAAAACACACTTTTCATATCTTTGTCTTTGTGTGAATAAAGAGATAGAAAACCAATTCACCATGTCTCATATCCTTCATTTCTCTATCCCTACTCCTTACTTTAGCACTTATTTACAGTTCCGCATATTATATACTTGTGCTAAAGTAGTATTTACTTGCAAACACAACTTTGGGGGTTTTAACCGAAAAGTTTAGAAAACCAATTCACCCCCTCTTGGGTTGCCTTTATCCTGAAACTAGGACTCACATAAACAAGTTAAGGTGTTGCATATCATAAATGAGATGTATGAGCGTTGATATGAGACATGCATACTTAATCATGTACATTGGAAATGAATATTTTAATGTTCAAGTATGATTAAGGTGTTGCATATCATGAATGATATGTATGAGCGTTGACATGAGACATTCATACTTAATGTGTACTGTGAGATGTGACAGTACTGTGCACAAGAGGATGTGTTCACTTGTTGGGGTATCTTGGCCGCTCCGTTGTACACGAAAAGATCCTCTATGAGGATACCGTATTCTACTCTAGGAGTAATGCCGCAAAATACGGACCATGTTCTACTTTGGGAGTGGTGTTTGAGAATCGAAAAAATCATTTTTGAGAAACTGAGTCTTTTCCTTTACTTTATTCTTCTGTTGAGATTTTATTGATGAACGAGTTTCTTCAATATTATTATTGTATTTTCTATTCTATTGTACTAACCACTACCTTTACTGAGTCATTTGGACACACCGTTGTTTGTTAAATGTTTTCTTTAGCAAATGTCTAAGGTTTATTTAGGCAAGGTTATACCAAGGCCATTAAACTTGGTAGTATCATTATGGAGTTGACTTTTTGTGTATATGTCACCCGTGACTTAGATGTTTTGATAGAAGGGCAGGGCCATAGGTGGATTACCCCGCACTCGAAAAATTATGTCAACATCTCAGACTTGAGTGACACTGATGGCGATGATTAGAGATCTTCTGCTTTCTTAGCTTTTTTGTTGTAGTTTTCTTTCTGTTGTAGTTTTCTTTTTTGTACTTTAGTATGTACTTTATAAGAAGTTTGTTCTCTTTTCTAATACTTTGGTATTAATAAAAGGTTCTTTACTTACCTAAAAAAAAAAGGTTCTACTTATGTTTTGCTTAGTATCTTGTTGCTTTGTCAATCCTCCATAGGTCGTAACCTTAGCTTTAATAGATGTGTTCATTACTATAAGACAACGCTTGAGGTCTTAACGTTTCGGGCTATTACAAAATTATAGCCAGTAAATATTAAATTACAGCATCTAGACTAAACTATGATCACAAAAAGAACTGCAAAGCACAGTAGCAGTAAGAAAAAGAATATCAAAGTGAAAAGTAAAGGCAAGAAATCCCACGACATTGTCTTAAGAGGGGGACGACGAAATATCCCCCAAAGTTAGAAGAGGTCCTTTCGGACAAACCAACTCGGGGGGTGAGGAAGGACTCAATGAAGGGCCAGGAGCATTCTCTCCTACACCCTCTAGATCCACTCTCAATGATCCCCTATACTTCTCAACAATTTCCAAAGAAAGAGAAGCCACTTGATCAATCATGGCATCCTTAGGGTTGGAAATGAGGAGAGACATTTCTAGAGTTGGGGTACCAGATTGTGAAGCAAGTTAGATAGAAGCAGCAGATAATTGCCCTACTGAAATCTCAAAATAATCTAAGTCAGAATATTGAGCAGACAAGGTAGTATTGAGGGAGTTAAAACCGTCGATAAACCCTTGGGCCCAACAGTAAGATGAATTCTCCATCTCAAGTTGGAGTTAATGTCTCACCTCAGTCACCTAAATTGTCAAGTGTTTAACTTGATTCTCTCGGAGCTCAATCTGATCCGAAAGGCGCTTCACCTCGCCTTCTAAGAAGCTGATATGCTCTTCCCCTAGACCTAAAGACTCCCACAGTTTGCAAACCTCTTCCTCGAGCCAAGTCACGAAGCCTTCCAAACTAGATACTTGATCTTGAAGCACCGACCTTATGCTCTCCCCTTGGGCGAGTGAGGCTTCTAGGGTGTCTATGGTATGTTGTGCTTGGGCAATCAGGGCATCTTTCTCACGTGTGGCCTGCACCTTGAAAGTTTCGAGTTCTCTGATTAGGTGATGGTGGGTCTAGTGTTCTTGATCAACCCTAGCCTCCGCCGCATAGATATAAACGGTGTTTTTTGGAAGAAGATTGTCCAATCTCTAGCACTCTTCTCTATATTTTGTGGCCTCCGCAACCTCGTGTTCATAGCAGGCTATTTGAATCTGGAGGTCTTGCTTCAACTACTTTATTTCTTTTGATGACTCTCCGGCCCCTTTGGTCAGTTGAGGAGTGTCCTTGGGGCTGGCCAGCACATTAACATCTTCGCCTCCTTCTGGGTGTCTAACAGAAATTCGGCATCTTTCCTACCGTGTTTGAGTTCTTGAAGGGTAGATTCTAGCCTTTCTACCTCTTTTTCGACCCGTTCTTTTCTTCTGCTGCTCATCTGACAAAGTTGATTGAAACTTAGCCAACTCCAACTCTTTGTCATGAAAAGCATCAAAGGCTTGATGCAGGGCCATGGCAATCAGGTAGAAGAATATACAAAGACCAAGAATTAGATAACAAGTGGAATTACAAGGAAAGGAGCACGACTTAAATGATATGACCCCAACCTTCAAGAGAAAATGGCTGGGTGTAGAAATAATGCTCTCAGGATCAGGGAGCGGGCGCGGCAAGATCTTAGCCGGGACAAATTCTCGAAAGCGAGTTATAGTGTAATACTTAAAAAAAAGTTTGAAAAGTCAAAAGATGAAACGGTGCGGAGGGATAAGTTATTATCCCTTCCGCAGCATCATTTGAAAACTTAACATAAAAATGTTCAGTTTTCAACACCGAATGTTTTAAGTTTTAGAATTTGATTTCTCTTCAAATTTTGAACAGATTTTGATCAAATTTTCGTCCTTTTCAAACTTATTTAGAGATCTTTAAGTATAGATCTAGGTTATTTGCGAAAATTTCCGCCCAATATTGGAGTTTTCTCTCATTTGAAGCTCTCTCTCTCCTCTTTCTCTCTCTACCCGAAATTCTCTTTCTCTTACCTTTGGAGACGAAATTTGTAGGGGCTGAGTATTTTTGAAGGTATAGTTGATTAATCTTGGTTTAGAGAGATATTTATTTTGATTGATTTGGGTTATGCCGTTTTATAGACGACGTTGGAGAGCCGTTCTTCACGTATTAGGCGATTTTTCTTCAACTTCGTCGGCGCAATTGGGTGAGTTTTTCTCTAAGTTCCAACCTTCAATGGAGTTTTACATCTGAATATTCTAATTTTTTTTCAGTTTAGTTTTTGGCTTGCTATAGGGTAATTAAAGGCGATTTTGAGGAATTTCGCGATTCTGTGAATAGACAGAGTTATTGCAGTTCAGGTGTGTTGTTGTTGGAATTCTATTATTAAATTACTTTAGGGATGTATGAGGATTTAGATGATGAGTTGACTAATTTTCAAATGGATTCTAGGTGTCGATTGACTTTTCAGCAATTCTTTGTGAAATCTTAAGCTTCGGTTAAACATCGAGGTAAGTGGCTTATCAATGAGATTTTATTCCTCTAAACTTTTGTGGAATTTAAGTGCACGAAATGTTTAATTATTCTGTGAGACGAAATTGATTTAAAAATATTTCTTTGTGCGAGATTAAATCTCTTGTCATTGGTGAAATAGATTTTTAAAACGTGCACTATTTTTATATAGTTTTGATTCATTATAAGGGGAAAATGTACAAATTTTTGATAAAGATGAAATGGTTTAAATTTCATGAATTTGTTTGAAATATCAAACTTGAAATGTTGGATTGTTGGAATATATTTATTTTGTGAGTATACTTTGAAAATTGTCTTTGCGCTGGTAATATATGTTTGTTGTCTTTGTGGCCTAGAGGTTTGTGTGGCCTAATATCTGGAGGTCTTTGTGGCCTAGAGGTCTGTGCGGCCTAATATTTGGAGGTCTTTGTGGCCTAGAGGTCTGTGTGGCCTAATATTTGGAGGTCTTTGTGGCCTGGAGGTCTGTGTGACCATTGGTTATTTCCCTATATTGTGTGACCTTGGATAATTTTTGTTACAAACTGATATTTTTGGATTCGGTATGACTCAGTGTTTTATTTCTGGATTTCGGTTATTGTGATAAATTATTTTTTTCCCTACCTTCATTGACTTACTACTTACTGAGCTAGTTGTAGCTCACCACTTATTTTCTATCTTTCAGATTTAGAGGTTGGTGGCAGCGAATGATAGAAAGACTGTGAGTTGAAATCTCTGAGAATAATTGCAAGATGCAGAATATTTGAATAAAGAGTCATCTGGAGACTCTAGTAATAATTGTTTTATTTTGGAGACTTTAGTAGTTTTATTGTTTATTGAGACTCTTGTTAAGAGAAGTATTTAAGGATTTATGTTTTAGTAGTGCTCTGACTAAACTGTTGGGATTCTTTTTGACTATTGAAGATGGAATATAAATTTTTATGTGTTTTTTTCTTGGTTGAGATGATATTTTCAAGCGGTATGCTATCCATTTAGACTTTTGAGTCGAGGTGTTACAGGTGGTATCAGAGCATAGGTATATGATTCTGTAGACTATTAAGAAGATTTTGATGAAAGTCAGAGCATAGGATTAAAGGGTTAAAGTTGAATTTGTTGATGTATTTGAGAGATATTGAAACTTGAACTAGGACATGATATTGATTTACGATAGGTTTTGATCTTAGAAGTGATTTTTGGATTCTGTATTTTTGTTGTTATATGTTGACTTCAGGATTTACATTTTTCTTCCTCGTATTTGGCCTTTGGGGTGGTTATCTTTTACTAATTTTTGTTGAGCCAAACGAATTTTAGGAAGAAGATGCCGCCTAGGGGTGCAAGACTAAGAAGGAGAGCTGTGAACGAAATTTTAGAGGAAGAAGAGTCAAGCTGTAATGAGAGGTCTGCCTCGAACGAAAGGTTTGTTACTCCTAGTGAGGACGATGTAGATGCGGTGGCAAATCGGATTATTGTTAGACTTGCTGAGGCCACAGGAGGAAGTAGAACTGCACGCGAGGGTTGTTCGTTTGGGGATTTTAAGAAGCATAATCCTCCTATATTTACGGGAGAGCCTGATCCAATCACTGCTGAGAGATGGTTAACTAAGATAGAAAAATTACTCAAAGTTCTTAACTGCACGGATTCACAGAAGGTGAAATACGCGACTTTTGTCTTGGAGGATGCTGCTGAAAGATGGTGGGATGACACTGAGTTACTGTTAAATGAAGAGCTTGGTGAAGATGTTCCGATTACTTGGGCTAAGTTTAAGGAAGTGTTCAATGAGACTTACTATCCAGAGATTTTCAAGGATCGTCGTGAAAGAGAATTCGCAGATTTGGTTCAAGGGGCCATGAGTGTGGAGCAGTATGCTGCAAGATTTGTGGAATTGTCACGCTTTGCACCGCATTTAATTCCGGACGAAGGAAAAAAGGTTTGAAAGTTTCAGAGGGGTCTCAGTGATAGGTTCCGTCACCTCATTTTGGCTTCTGGAGTTAATAGTTACACTGAAACAGTGAAGAGAGCCATGGCATTAGAGGAAGATTTCAAACACCGAGATGTTGTCAAGGATACTAGGAAAAGAAGGTTTGAGCCAAATGATGGGCAGGGCAAAGAGCAGAATTTCAATAATAAGAAGAAGTCCTTCAATAGTGGTTATGTCATAACACAAAATACTCAACATGAAAATGTGAGGCCTTGTCCCAATTGCGGGAGGCATCATCAAGGACAACCCTGTCGTTTTTGGAGTTAAGTTGTGCTACACTTGCAAGCAGCCTGGTCATTTTTCACTTGAGTGCCCTACAAATAAGAACATTGTCCTTCATCGTCTCAGAATAATAATGTCGGAAAAAGGGTTCCGAGAAGAGTATATGCTTTATCAGCCCAGGATGGTCAGGCTACAGATGAGGTGGTGACAGGTATGCTTCCTATTTTGTCTATGTATGCTAGAGTGTTGTTTGACATGGGATCGACTCATTCCTTCGTCTCCCAAATATTTGCAAAAAATTTTGATAGAGAACCTGAGCAGCTTGATTATCAGTTGTCTGTTTCTACTCCAATGGTTGATACTTTGATTGCGAGCCTTGTGCTTAAGTCATGTGAAATTTGCATTGAGAATAGAAAATTATTAGCAGATTTAATATTGCTTGATATGTATGATTTTGATGTCATCCTGGGAATAGATTGGTTGTCTGCTTATCATGCTAGCATATGTTGCTTCGAGAAAGAGGTAATTTTCAAACCTTTAGATGATGTGGAGTTCCGTTTTAAGGGGTCGAGTCTCAAACCAATATGTGTGATCTCGGCATTAAAAGCCAATCAATTACTTCATAAAGGGTGTCATGGGTATTTGCAAGTGTGATTGGTACTAAAGAAGAAGAGTCATAGTTGGAGTTAATTCCAATAGTGAAGGAATTTTCAGAGGTATTTCTTGAGGATTTACCAGGCCTACCTCGAGAGAGAGAAATTGAATTCTTCATCGACCTTGTCCCTGGTACTGCTCCAATTTCTAAGGCACCGTATAGGATGGCACCTATGGAACTAAAAGAGTTGAAAGATCAGTTGCAAGAATTATTGGACAAGGGGTTCATCCGTCCAAGCGTGTCCCCCTAGGGTGCTCCTGTTTTGTTCGTTAAGAAGAAGGACGGTAGCATGAGATTGTGTATTGATTATCGAGAGTTAAATCGAGTTACGGTAAAGAATAGGTATCCTCTACCACGGATTGACAATCTATTCGACCAATTACAAGGAGCACATGTATTCTCTAAGATTGATCTTCGTTCGGGATATCACCAGCTAAAGGTTAAGAGTGAGGATGTAGCAAAGACAGCTTTTAGAACAAGATACGGACATTATGAATTTTTGGTCATGCCTTTTGGATTAACGAACGCACCGGTTGCCTTTATGGACTTGATGAATCAAGTATTCCAAGAATATTTGGATAAATTTGTTATAGTTTTCATTGATGATATCTTGATTTACTCAAAGAGCCGAGAGGAGCATGAAGAACACTTAAGAATGGTATTGCAGACATTGAAGGAAAAGCAGTTATATGCCAAATTGAAAAAGTGTGAATTTTGGCTTGATAAGATTGTGTTCCTTGGTCATGTGGTGTCTAGCGAGGGGATTACTGTTGATCTAGGTAAAGTCGAGGCTATAACTGATTGGCCAAGACCAACCAATGTGAGTGAAATTAGGAGTTTCTTAGGCTTGGCCGGGTATTACAGAAGGTTCGTAGAAGGGTTTTCCTATATAGCTGTGCCACTGACACGGTTAACGAGGAAGAATGCGAAATTTGAATGGACGGAAGAATGTGAGAAGAGTTTCCAAGAATTAAAACAGAGGTTAGTATCTGCTCCCGTATTGACTATACCTTCAGGTTCAGAAGGTTTTGTTATATATAGTGATGCTTCTCGAAAAGGTTTGGGTTGTGTTTTGATGCAACAGGGTAAAGTGATTGCTTACGCCTCTCGCCAATTGAAGAATTATGAACAGAATTATCCTACTCATGATTTAGAACTGGCAGCAATAGTTTTTGCTTTGAAGATATGAAGACAATATTTGTACTGAGAAAAGTGTGAGATATACACCGACCATAAGAGTTTGAAGTACTTATTTACTCTGAAAGAATTAAATTTGAGGCAGGAGAGGTGGTTGGAATTAATTAAAGATTATGATTGCTCAATACATTATCACCCTGGTAAGGCGAATGTAGTGGCAGATGCACTTAGTCGGAAGTCTTGGACAGCTGCTATTGTGACTACACAGAAGCATATTTTGTTGGATTTCGAGAGATATAACATAGAGGTGATATTGGGAGATTCCTCATCTTATTTGGCAAATTTAAAGGTGCAGCCTACTTTGGTTGAAAGGATAAAGAGTAATCAAGATAAGGATAAAGATTTGGTAAGGCTCATGGACAAAGTACGTAGTGGAGAGAAATCTGAATTTAAGTTGACAGATGATCGTATATTGAAATTCAGAAACAGACTTTGTGTGCCGAATAACCCTCAGATAAAGAGAGAAATTCTGGAAGATGCACATCGTTCACGCTTTACAGTACATCCGGGAAGTACTAAGATGTACCGGGATCTTCATGGCAATTTTTGGTGGAATAATATGAAACGGGAGGTAGCCAAATTTGTAGAACAATGTCTTACTTGCCAACAGGTGAAAATTGAACATCAACGACCTTCAGGATTATTACAGCCACTTCCAATTCCTGAATGGAAATGGGAACATATTTGTATGGATTTTGTTTCGGGGTTACCGAGATCGCCTAAAGGTCATGATACAATATGGGTTGTGGTGGATAGACTAACAAAGTCGATGCACTTTCTCCCTATCCGGAAGAATTATACTTTGGATAAATTGGCGCAACTTTATGTTGAGGAGATTGTGAAATTACATGGAATACCGGTGACGATTGTATCAGATAGGGATCCATGATTTACTTCTGAATTCTGGAAAAGATTGCATAAAGCTTTTGGTACGCAGTTAAAATTCAGCACCGCCTTTCACCCTCAAACAGATGGACAATCAGAGAGGACCATTCAAACGCTAGAAGATATGTTAAGAGCTTATGTAATGGATTTTAAAGGTAGTTAG
Organism: Myrica gale; assembly: GCA_963930655.1. Classification (NCBI taxonomy): domain Eukaryota; kingdom Viridiplantae; phylum Streptophyta; class Magnoliopsida; order Fagales; family Myricaceae; genus Myrica; species Myrica gale. The sequence continues at coordinate 15,097,147 of OZ005614.1, forward strand.
ACTGAGATATGTTAAGAGCTTATGGTTGAGGACTATCGCCACTAGAGGCGGCCCTGGGTTCCTTAGGAGTGGAGACTCTGAAGCCCCGCTGTGAGTGTTTTTCGGTCCTTGAGACCGTGGAAATTGGTGAAGGTGCGGATTTTCTCTTCAGGAGGGCCGCCACGCGTCTCCAGATTTCATCACCAGAGGAGAGGTAGAAAAATCCCCATCGAATGTTTCTGAAGTCTATTTCGGAGTCCCTTCGAAGAAACTGGAGAGGAATATAGATAGGACGACAAACAGACATTTCAACACAAATTGGAGGCAGGAAGAAACAAGAAGTAAAATATTAATACCTGGGGTGCGCACGTTTCGCAGTCCTAATGTATTATTTTTGAGACATTGGACTTATAAAATTACACATTTTTTCAATTTGGACCAGTATGGTAATTGAGTGTCAATTTAGACGGATTTCATCAAAACATGTCTTTCACGTAATTGCCATTGGAGTGAAATGTGTAAATACCTCCAGACTAAGGAGGCAATGTGTAAATATTTTGACAGAATCCGTCTAAATTGACGCACAATTACCGTACAGGGTCCAAATAGAAAAAATGTACAACTTTATGAGTCCAATGTCTAAAAAATAATACATCAGGGTGTAATATATAAATACCCAGAAAGATAAGGGGGCAAAGTATATTTAACCCCAGAAAGCAATTCTGTATGAAGACAATGGACAGAAATAAGAAGTAAGAGAAATGAAGAAAAAAATCTAGGCGCCATAGATTATTTCAGAGTTCTCTATTTTTGGAGAACCACGCCATTTGTCACGCCCCGAACGCAATCCCGAGGGAAAGCTCCAGCGAATCTGATCATACATAATAGCGGAAAAGAAACGGGAGAGAGACAGACCACCAAACTCATAATAACTTAACTTCATAAAAGTCCTCAATTAAGCATAGTATCTTAGATTACACATTACATGAACAACACATATATATAGGTGACAGATCACATCGATCAAGTCACAACAACAAAACACATAAATGTCTTCTCTCTAAGTCAGATAGTCCTCCTGACTCCTTCACCTGAGGCATCTGGAATGATACAGTTTTGAAAACGTGAGTCGAAAAGACTCAGTAAGGGAAAACTTAACTTGAAAGTATGAACTTATAACTTGAATGTGAATATCATGGGAAATCGTAAATCATTATGTACATGCATGTCTCATGGTTATGCACATGCTCTTGATCTTAAAACATGTTCTTGTTCTTGAAATTGACACAAGGTCCTTGGAAATATTTTCTTCTTGACTTGTGGGCTACTTACGCTCCATTTAACCCTTGGAGTCAAGTTTGTGCGTTCCCATCGGAACCGTCTCCATTTCCCATGGGAACATTTCATTTGGTCGAACTAGCCCACCTTCTCGCATTCGTCCTTCAGTGGCTAGACGCGACCCTTGGAGGTCCACACCTTCTCGCATTCGTCCTTCAGTGTGGTTGCACTTACCTCTAGCGTTCACTCATCCTTCTCGCATTCGACCTTCGGTATGGGTGCCCTTCTTGATGGTACGGTACCGACCAGAGCCCTTAACTTGACTTGACTTATCGTAAAACTTCTCATATATCATTGCATAAAATTCCCTTTAGAAAATCATGCAATGCTCGTGCCATGACATGCTTGCTTATGATGCCATGCTTGTTCATGTAAAACCATGCAGTGTATCATTGCAGTTTTGCAAAAATGTAACTCCACTTACTTTCCACTTATCTTGCGTCTCTTGATATTCGGATGGTGCTCCGCCTACAAGCGAGTTTCATACGTTACATAATGTTTGGAGAATTGATCAAACAAACAAAAAAATACTTCTAAGTGTCCTCGTTTTTTCCAAAAGTACATATCTTCGAAATATGATTTCATTTGCCAAAATATTACTTTAACTAGTTTTCGTAAAACAATTGAAGAAAGACAATTAAACATGAGCATCAAACATCTCCAATACGGTTGCTAAAGGGTCCAATATGAAATTCACTTCATATCAACTATGTACACTGATTATTCCTACCAACATCGTTGATTTCAAAGCCTATCCGTGAAAATTCAGCAATAACATCTCATGCTAAATCAGCAACCTATAATCCATCTAGCTTAATATCTCTTATCCAATACTTTACATTATACCAAGCCTAGGTTAATGACTATCGAATTCCCACCATCTTATTCTCAATAAACTTCTTAACTAGGCTTGGTCATCTAGCCTCAATGATAGGGTCTTACACACCTTCAATAGGAAATTCAAAAACTCAATATATATGAAATTTAACAGGTCCCGCTCGAGCGCCTGTCGAGCGCTAAGTCTCTGTCCAATTTTCCTCTATCCTCGCTCGAGCGGTGGTCGAGCGCCAACTCACTGTATGAAAACTTCAAAGGCCGCTCGAGCGCCTGACGAGCACTGGTCAAGCGGCTCGACTCTGTATTACACATTTCCTTAAGGCCGCTCGAGCGCCTGACGCACGCTGATCGAGTGTGATGATGCCTAAAACAGGGCACTTAAAACTCCCTATTCTAACAACTCCAATATGATTTCTAACTTGATTCTTTTGACCAATAACTAATATACACAAATTTTATTTCACGCCTAAGAAATCTCCAAGCACATGGACCATTCAGCCACATCAATGTCACTAACCTACATATAACTTCATTTCTCCATGATTTTTAACTAACCATTTTCTCATGCATATAATCCTTTCATATCCAATCCTTCAATCCCTTCCTCCAACAACCAATTTCACAACCTAACCATGCAAATCAAGAAGAATATGACTAGATCCACATAATATATAAGCATGCATGCAATTACCCAAGCAAGAATGTATTCAACTTCCATTTAATCCCTTCCTCCAACAACAACAACACCACAACATCAACTCCAACAATCCCAACCTAATCAGATCTAACATTCATGCATCTACAAAAGAAAAATGACACAAGGCACTCGGCCAAAACAGCAAGTCCATATCTTGAGAATTTCAAACCCTATCTTACCTTTCCAAAGTTGGACACAAATGTTGATTAGGAAAATACCTAGCATAAAAATACTCAAAGTTAAATCTAGGAAAGAAAAGAGAAATGAGATGGACCTACAAAGAGGAAATCAGATCTTCTTTACCTCTTCCTCCTTCTATCTTACTCAGCCAACACCAAAACTTCACTCTCTAGGCTTCTAACACTCTGCCACCCCTTGTGTGACTGAAAAGGGTTAAGATGAGAGCAAGAATGTCACGCCCTGAACGGCATCCCGCAGGGACCGTGACAGCCACGAGCTATCTCCCGGATAGCTCCAGCGTTCTTACTTATTCTTACGTGCTTACGGCGGAAACGTATAGGATCGCGAGGGATACGAGCTAATTCATACATAATCAGGGTTCTCATTAAGTTTGCATACAAAACACATATAACATATTAAAACCCAACTAGTGACGATCAAGCCACTATCATCAAAATTATGAACATAATTCTTGTGCTTCTATGTCAGGTAGTCCTCCTGACTCTCTTCACCTGATGCATCTGGAATGACAAAATTTTAAAAACGTGAGTCAAAAAGACTCAGTAAGGGAAAGACATAAATTTAAAACATGCTTTTTACTTGTACTTGCATAATCATGAAAAAGAAACTTGATTCGTGATGCACATGCATGTCATGGATATGCATATGCTCTTGCTTGATTTCGGCCCCAGGCCCTTGAAAATCTTTCTTTCATACTTGCTTATAAAATTGGTACTTGGCCCTTGAAAATCACTTATTCATATCTCTTACTGTGGGCTCGCTCCATTTGACCCCTGAAGTCAGGGTTGTGCGTTCCCTTTGGAACCGTCCCCGATTTCTCTTGGAGACCTTACATTCGGTCAAGCTAGCGCACCTTCTCGCATTCGTCCTTCAGTGGCTAGACATGACCCTTGGAGGCCCACACCTTCTCAATGTCCTTTAGTGTGGTTTGCACAGCCTCTTGGATTCACCCATCCTTCTCGCATTCGTCCTTCGGTATGGGAGTCCAGCTTGAAGGTACGGTACCGACCAGTGCCCCTTGACTTAACTTATTGTTTCATAAAACTTTCCATAGTCTTTCCATAAAATCATTGCATAAACATTCTCTTTGAAAAATTCATGCAATGCACATGTCATGTCATGCTCGATTAAAATCTCATGCTTGTTCATGAAACGATGCAGTGTGTCATTCCAGTTTTGAAAAAGAACCACTTACTATTCCACTTACACTTGGTCTTCCTTGGTAGTGTATAAAGACACGTAGATCGCCTACAAGCGATTCAAATATTTCTTAGACTTAAGAAATAGTACGTAATCATATATATTAAACATTTGCATTTTTGAAATCAGTTATCAACCAAAGATATATATATATCACTGTAATTCTCTTAATCATTTAAAATATTTGCAATATAATATATATTTATACATGTCTTGATTAGGGTTTAATTAACACCAACGGATTTAGGATTAAACCTAAGTCTCCCATTATTTCATGTGCTCTACTAAAACCTTACATTAAACCATCAATAACTTTAATCATGATTAAATCTTGATTTGGACCTTAAATCTCAATTAATCCGAAATACTAACCCTAACTAGGGTTTCGAATATTTCATCACATGTTCATGGTTCCTCAATATTATTCCAATTAGCCTAATCCCCAATTTCAAGTATCCAACACAACAATTATAACCTATTTATCATAATTTACCATTAGGGTTCTTCCACCTTAACATTCGGCCAACATTAAATTTTATGCATCCTTTAATCACAACTTCAACTCCAATGGTGATCTCATCCTCCATTCAACAATTTCACAACCTAGGATCTAAGAATCCAAACACCAACACAATATATCATGCATTACACCATTCGGCCAACACATGTTTTTCATCCAATATGTTCTCTTTTGTTTCCTTCAATTTGCATGCATCCTTTACATAACATAATTATCTACCATGCATTAGGTCATTAATATTTGCACAAAACATGGCCAATATCCAGATCTAAACATATACAAAATTATACATGAAGATCTAAGCATATCATATTCGGCCACACCTCAAAATGTCACATTTTCATGCTAAAAATTATAACATGCATATCCTTTGCATTTATGACCTATTTGCATGCATTAACCCCATAGATCCGAACCTCTTTCACATGTATATTGTTCTTTACATCATCATGATCATAGTTAAACATTTAGATCTAACATTAGAGAGACCAACAACACAAGATCTAAAAGGACATAAGCATATAATTCGGCCATCACTATAATCAACCCACAACATCACATTCTTGGCCTTACCTTGATGATTATCCCAAGCTTGAGTACCTAGAACAATAAAATGCCCTAGGTTAGTACTTATGAAAAACTTTAGACAATAACACTAAAGTGAATCAAGCCTACCTCTATCTTCACCAAACTTTTACCCAAACTCCTCCTTCTTCCAAGTTTCGGTTCACCCTCCTTAGAATATATCCAAGCTTGATTGAAGTGCTAATGTGGGTTCTATGGTGGGAAAAATTGTGGTAAGCTTGAATGATTAGTTCTAATGGAAATGAACTAACTTCTTCAAGAGAAATGAGGCTAATGAGTAGGGTTTTCAAGGAAGAAAATGGGGTTGCACAAGGAGAGATTTGGTCACCACAAAAGAGGTCTAAACTTAGGCTTTTGGAGTGTGATTTAGAAGGCAAGAGGAAAAGAGCAAACCTTGATCTTAGATGAGGGGTTCGGCCAATAGGAGAAAAATAGAGAGAGTTGAGAGCAAATGCAATATTCGGCCAAGTGAGGAAGAAATGAAGAGTGAAGTGAGATGGGGATATTCGGCCAAGGCATTTGCAAGTGTGAGGTGTGAGAGAATGAGTCTCCCAAGGTAATTTATGGCTATGACACATGACTTGAGATGTTGAGATGACAAGAGAGAGAAAATGAAGGAAAGGGGGTGAATTGGAGCCTTGGTCGACCAAACATGAGTCCTTTCTTCTCTCTCTTCTTTTCACCCTTTTTCTCACATCAATTCCTTGTCTCCCTAAAGCATAAACTTGCATTGATTTCTCTCTCCTCATCACACTTGGTCTTCACGTAAATCCCACTTCTCCCTTGCTTTTTCTCTTCTTTTTACTTTCATGTGTTGTCTTGTCTCATGTATGCACCTCTTACACATCTTACAACTTCACATGGGCAATTAGCTTTTTGCTTTTCAATTCACTTCATGCTCTATACGTAAAAGCCATCTCTTTAACTCTCATTTGCTTTGTTTGGTTGCCTTCCAACCAACTTAGTTACTCTCACATTTGAAATGCAACTAACTTTCAACTTGGTTATTATTTTACCTAACTTATCCTATAAGCTCTCTAGCTTATCTAGTTCATTCTCTTAGCTTATCATCTCATAAGCACGATCCCTTATCTTATGATAGTGGCTCTAGCCTATCTCTACAATAGCCACATCTACTTATTGCATGAAAAAGTTTTCCAGTGCCTATAGAAAAAGTGGTTCGAACAACAAATACTTGAAATATTTCACTTTAGTCAGAGGCGTTTCAACGAATCCATAAAAACGTAACAAAAACTTCCTTTCTGTTTTATTTTATTTTATTCATTTATTACATATTTTGTTATGCTTGTCCTGGTATTTGTTTTTGTATTTTTGTTGTTTAATTTTTTTAGGTTCAATACTTTGTCCAAATTATATTTTTCTTATTAAATAGTTTGAACTCTTTGGACATTTTACATTATTGTATTAGATTTTGAAGTTTTTATTTAATTCATTTTATTGTTTTATTATTCTTTAATATTTAAATTGGTTTTGAGATTTTTGGCATATGCTCTAATGAATTGTACAATTGTCACTACAATTCTCACCGGGTTACTTTAATGGTTAGAACTAACTTAGTATTGTGTGAATATGACATACAGTCTCAGATTTAATTCCTCGCAAAAGAATATTAGGGCCTACTTAAGTGGAAGTCTTGGGGACGATAAGCCTCTACTATCTCTCCACGATTTGCTTGTAGCATTAAGACCCTACAGGGTTTCCAAGTCCGTTCGAACCCAATAGATAAGGGGCGTTCGAGATTTAAAACAACACCCTCTCATTTTGTCTTCTGCTACACGTACAGTTACATATTCACATACAAAAGCAAAATTGAATTTTAATCAGATCCCACGTGATTTTCTATTAACTATTTCTTAATTGCTGAAGCAATATGATTGGTGGGTGCTGAAGCAATATGCCATACCAAAGGGAAACGACTATGGTTTCCTCTTGTCGTTGTCAGTGAAGGAGACCTCATTTCTTCTCCCCGCATCACCCTTGGAAGAACTACCCGTCCTAGAAGAGTTGAGGAAATCGACAACGGCTTGGAAACATTCGGCCAACAAAGTCCAACCACGCCCACCAACACCCTCTGGGACCATTATCGCACCTATGTGACGTCCCTCCACATACTCAATAATAGCGACGTAACGCCCCGAATGATTCCCGCATCGATGAGCGAGAAACGCTCTGGAGGCTTTTATTGAACTTCAGTGCAAAGGGTCGGGCAGCGTCAGCCGCCAACAATTTGCCGACTAAGTTAACCATCCAACCTGCACCAAACCTCCCTAAGGAAATCGTGTTGTAATTCCTCCTACTCCATTCAAACATCGTAATCACTCCTCCATCGCTAACTGTAACTTGGAATTATTTGGCTTTGACTCTAAACCACCGTGAGAACCCCATCGAAAATCAAACCGCACTCTAAGAAAAAAAACGAAGTAGACGTAGAGATAGACTAACGGAGAGATTAACCATGAACAACGAACGCGAGAAACCGAAAGCTGGCCTCCTTTCCTTGTCTACATGATTAGATGCCTCCCTCTCCTCAAAGAGAGAGAGAGAAACAGCGGAAGTCGGAGGGAATTGCGTGGCCGGAGAAACGGGGCTCAGCATAGAGAGAGTAGAAGGAAATAAACTACCCCTTATATTGCCTAAAACATACTTGTGGGCCTCCTGATCAGTTTAATAAGTCCACTGCTCCTTTCTTTTAGTTTCCCTCTCAGGTTGCTCTACTTGTACTTTCAAACTCATGAGTGTCTTCGGGGCTGATATCTCAAAAGATCAATCGGTTATATGAATGGTTTGCATAAGGGTTTGTCGGGTTCAACAACAAGAAGATTATATGCTCTGGAGAACTTTGTGGTCTCTCCTACGCAAAAGGAACCCTGTTTTTCAACCTTCAGTGGTTGGGTTCAGTCAGTGAGTCTCAATGCTCTACTACCATGAGAACATTAAAGAACAATAAGAAACTTTGTCCTTAACTCCATTGAGAGAGTTTGACCTGTATATAACATGTACAGTTATATGCTAATCACAGTAGGTCAAAACAAGACTTAATAACAAGATTAACTGTCAACATTCACTAATCTCAGCTGCGCTTCATCCCTTTTCAGTTTGCAAGTCCAACTGCTTCATTTCATCATCAACTTCATCTGCTCCACGCCTCCCCCTGATTCTTATTGGGTAGTTTCACTTTATCATGATGGTTTTGTCCTATCACAGAGCACAAACTTTCAAGATGAGTCACCATGGAGAACTATCCAAGTTAAATTCGATACTAAAAGAGAGCAAAAAGAAAGACACAAGACAAGGTCCTCACTCTGTGATCCACTGCATTAAACTTTAGTGTGGAGAATGTAATTTCTGGTTCGAGCTGAACAGAAGAGAACAACAACGCCAAAGTAGAACGTAATGAAAAAGCTTAAACAGAAAACCCATATAGAGATCTGCCCTTCCACCACTCCTTCCTGAAAATTCTTCCCAGGCAAATCTGGAAGGCTCCCTGGATCACACCTTCCACTGGAGTTCTCCACGCACAACTCTGGATTTCCTGCAAATGCACCTTGAAACTTCCAATACCCTTGTTTCTTAGGAACAAATCCAGAAAAACAATTATACGACAGGTTCAAGAGTGTCAGATCTTGAAGTCTGGAAATGTTTCCTGGGACCTGACCAGATAGCAAATTATGTGACAAATCCAAGGCTTTTAAACTGCGCATCTTCTCTAAACCAGGAACCACACCATCAAGAAAATTGTGAGACAGATTCAGGTACTCCAAACCCTGTAGTCCAAATAGACCCTCTGGAATCTCTCCATGTAGTAAATTATTAGATAAATCAATCCCAACTGTTGAAGATAGATGGTAATTGAAGCTTGATTCATTGATATCAGTGACAATGACTGAAACTTTGATATTCACCTTCTGCATTGTAACAAGTGGCTCTCTGTTAATTCTACCAATCTCTCCATTGTTGAAGTTCAAGCTACTGTTAAAATTGCCATCTACCATGAAGCCAGAGAATTTGTTGCCCGAGAAATCAACTGTCTGAATCACTTCGAATGTAAAGAGCCAGTTGGGTAGATTCCCATTGAACCTGTTCTGAGAGAGAGATAGAAACCTGAGGTTTGACCATTTTGTCATTGCCTCATTCAAGGTTCCGGAGAGATTGTTGGAACTAAAATCTACAAACTCTAGAGATTTACAGCCTGCCAGAGTTAGTGGGATCTCACCAGTAAACTTATTGCTGCTAATATCCAGTATCTTCAAGCTATCCAAGGCATCCAGCTCAGGATGAATTTCACCAGAAAGGTTATTGTTACTGAGCATCAATGCAAGTAGCTGAAAGCACCCAACAATGTTTAAAGGAATTGAACCGGTTAACAAATTGTGTGAGAAATCAATCACTTGGAGATAAGTCAAATTCCCAATCCTTGGAGGAATTTCCCCTGTCAGAAGATTGTGTGAAAGTAACAATGCCTGCAAGCTTTTCAATTCCATTAATCTCAACGGGATTTTACCCGAGAAGCGGTTGTGAGATAAGTCAAGAAGAACAAGCCCTGATTTCTCAGTAGTCTCTGCAATCGTGTGTGGTAGAGGACCCGACAGATCATTGTTACTCAAATCCAACACAAGAAGTTTCTCTGAAAACACAAGTCTAGGAGGTATCTCATAATTTAAATGATTGAAGGACAGGTTTAGATGTGTCAGAGCTTGAAGTGAAGCAATACATGTAGGTATTCCTCCCAGAACAGAATTGTTGGCTAAATTCAAGACATTGAGCGACAGAGAAGAAGCAGACAGACAAGGCAAAGTACCTGAAAACTTATTGGAGCCAAGATTAAGAACCACCAAAGATTGGTGAAAATCGCCAAGATTGCCTGATAAATTATTGTTCCCAAGATCCAAGTATTTCAGACATCTCAAATACAGCAAGCTTTCAGGAATTTCCCCGCGAAAACTATTGAAACCCAGATCAAGTTTTTCCAAATTTGTCGAGAAGTTACCAAGCCACAAAGGAAGGAGACCACCCAAATCTTGGTTCCCATTTAAAACAAGTTCTTGCAAATCCGTAAGCCTCATGAATGTATCAGGCAAAACACCAAGAAACCTATTGTGACTAAGATCAATGGCTTTGAGACCAATCAAATTGCCCAAACATAAGGGGATTGTGCATGTGAAGTTGTTATGGGACAAGTTGAAAAGTTCAAGAAATGAAAGTGCGCACAACTTGGGGTGAACTTGGCCTGACAAGTTCATGTTGGTTAAGTTGATTGAAATCACCCGGCCGGTGCGGTTCTCACAGGTGAGACCCGTCCAGCTGGTGCAGTTAGACCCAACCCAGCTTGGCAAGCTCCGGTCAGGATCTCGGAGGAATGATTTGAACATCAAAAGTGAGGCTTTGTCTTCTGGGTCGACATCAACACACTGACAATAGTTCGAACACAACAACATCAACAAGAAGAATGGCACTACGTGTAATTTAAGAGTTTTCCAAGGGCAAAAGGCGTAAACCCGTTCCCTCTCCATGAGTAAAAAGGACAACGACGGAGAGAGCGCACTGACAGGATATGTGACTCCGGGATACTAGAAGGGCGAAAAGATGAGACCCATGTTCTCCTATGAGAGGAAGATCGCTTAGGCGCAAGAACTAGGACCAACATAAACCATTACGAACGAAACTGAATACTCCTATAAATCTGTGTAAACATACACGCAAACACAGACACAGTGAGTGAGTCAGGGACTTACAGCTTCAAATGGAGCAAGATTGCAACTCTGTGGGTTACTATGCAACTATGCAAGTCCTCTATTATAGGGAGGGAGAGTCACTCTCCTACAACATCCATTAGAAGTGAATCTCTTCAGTGCCAGCTTTGAGGCTTGAGCTCATCCCAGGCTTCGAATTAAGAAAGTGGGGAAAAAGCTTTTTGGTTTCGTTATTCCTTTCACTTTCGGCCCGGCCAGTCCGCTGTTGGCAAATGAGCGATGCGTGAATACAAAACGACTTTCCTTTTCAGGCGCGTGGAATCACGCTCGATAGGCTTTTTTTTTTTTAGGAAAATTGATATTTTAGTCCTTAAATTTTGGGTATTTTTTATTTTAGTCATTCACTTTCAACTTTCAAATTTTTAGTTATTAAGTTTTCTTTTTTTGACGAAATGGTCCTTCCGTCAGTCTATCATCCATATGCTTAACGACACATGAAGCGGTCGATCGATACAAATTTGCTGACGTGTCAGAGAGCTTCATTAAGCATATGAAAGTGAAGGACTAAAATGAAAAAGTGCCCAAAACCTAGGGATTAAAAAGTGAATTTCCATTTTTTTTAAGAACATTTTCACTAATAACTTATTTTGCACTTTGCATTGTAAACAATTATGTTTGAAAGATTGCACTCGCAAATTATCCATCTCTAATACATTACATCTAAGGGTGCGGCTCTAAAGTAATTAAGGCCTTAGACAAACCTTAAAGTGAGGCTTTTTTTAATAATTTATATAATAATATATTTATAAAATAAAATTTAGTTAAAACCTATGCTTTTAGCTTTTTGAGAGGTAACTTGTCAAAGTTTTATATTCTAGATTTGTTAGTATATTATTTTTAATTGATATTATTGCTAATCCATTTAATAAATATGACTAATAACATCTGGTGATACTGATCTTAACGCCAGAAATAAGAGTTTATAAACATCAAGAATAATAAAGAATAAAAAACAGAATGGTTGAAAAATTATTTTTCTGTAGTTTGGTATTTAACAAATATTGTTCCACCTAAGTTTATCATGTTAACCATCATTTTTAAAGATAGATGACTAGCAATATCTAAGAATAAAAATTTAAATATATTAGCGTACATGCCAAACAATGTTAATTTGGATATGAAAAGTTAATCTCAATGAGATTTTATAAGACTTTTCATTAAAGAGATTGAATCAATTGGGAGAGAGATTTAAAGAGTTTTTTTAAATTAATTGCAGTTAATATCTTTAAATAAGGAGATTTTTATAGAGTTGAATTAAGTGTAAAGATAATATAGGCCTCTTCAATTAATATACTCTAAGTTCACTTTTTGAGGCACTAAATTAAATTTTCTTTAAATATACATTTTGAAATGGGGACAAATATCACAAGTTAATGTTTTTTCAATCAAGAAGATTTAATAGACCTATCAATATACTCTTTAACAGTTTAAAGTATAACTTTTGAGGCTTAACATAAAATTTTCTTAAAATATACCATTAAAGAAAATTTTGATTTAGGGGCCTCTTGTTTATAGGCTTATAGTTGGAGCCGCCGCCCCTGCTTCTGTCTATTTTTTCAGCAAAATTAAATTGGAATTGAGTTTTTTTAATAGGACATGTTGGTCTTAAAAAAATTAAAATACTATATTAAATTTAAAGGTATTATGCCAAAATAAAAATAAGAGAAATTGACATTTTAGTCCTTAGGTTTTGGACATTTTTTTTATTTTAGTCATTCACTTTCAAACTTCAAATTTTTAGTCATTGAATTTTTCTTTGTTTGACAAAAGCACTCATCCGTCAGTCTGCCGTGCATATGCTTAACGGAGCTCTCTGACACGTCAGCAAATTTGTACCGATCGACTGCTTCATTTACTGGTCGACCGCTTCATGTAGCGGTCGACCTCTTCATGTAGCGGTCGACCTCTTCATGTAGCGGTCGACCGCTTATGTACCGGATCTATTTCAAAACATATACCGGTCGACCGGTACAAATTTACTGACGTGTCAAAGAGCTCCGTTAAACATATCTGACGGATGGGTACTTTTGTCAAACATAGAAAACTCAAGGACTAAAAATTTGAAGTTTGAAAGTGAATGACTAAAATAAAAAAGTGTCCAAAACCTAAAGACTAAAATGCTAATTTTCTAAAAAAAAAAAAGTATAATGTATTTGAGATCGACAATAGAGAGGGAAATGTTTCAAAATATAATAATTTACGAAGTAAAATATAAAACTTAGATAATTGATGCTTATTTTCCCCTTTCTTCTATTTTAATTTTCGTGTGCATTTAAACAAATTTACAGCTGACCCTAATTTTTGTTCGAATAGAAGAAGCCTTACAAATCAATTAGTTAGATTCCTGCATACTCGTGACTCCGGCCTCAAATTCTCTCATCCCTGTAGGCTTCCCTATTTCTCGGTCACCTCTCCCCCTCTCTCTATGAACCTTCCCTGTTTCCATCATTATCGAACTTCGAGATCTAACGGGAGAGATCTTTCTTTCGTGGGATTTAAGGATGTTCGGTTGGAGTGAATTTTGAGAATTCGTTATTTTTTGAAAATTTTTAGGTGATTGGTACGCGTGTTCAAACAAAACGAACACATACTAACTAAGGGTGGTTAGTATACTTGTTCTTCTTCGGCTTTTTTAACCATGGCCAATCCTCCCAGGCTCAGCTCCTTCTTCTCCAGTTTTCTAATCCTCCATAGACTACTGCCCGTTACCGGCTTTCACCTACTCCTCGTCTTTCTACACTCCCTCTTATAGCTATTGCTACGTTTACCGGTTCTGCCGGCACCCTTTCCTTTCCCTCTCCTTCGTCTCTGCTTGTTTCCTGTGAAAATTACATGTGCAGTGGATAATATTTTATTCCTGAATTTCCTTGAAAATTGTCAAACTTTGGTCTTTTCTACTTCACTTCTTTTGTTTCTTCAACATTTGCCCAGGCTAAAATGGAAAAACTGTGACCTTTCCACTGGTTGGTCGCTCTGAAAAGGTGGGAAGGTAAAGGAACAGCAACCTCGAATCCCCCGAAAAAATACAACCACAAGTAATTTAGTAAATTGAGGTAAATATTTTATATTTTCTACATTTCGAAGGCAATAGTGAGAAAAAAATTGACGATTTTCTTCGCTTTCCGCTGGTTTTACGGCAGTCAAACAGCCATTTACAACTTCCAATGCCCAATACCGAGTGAAATTGTGGTGAGATTTAAATGTTTAATAAAATTTGCTCTCTTCAAATACTTCATTGATCCAAAGTTTTCTTTATATTTTGTGTTACTCGAATTTAGTAAATTGAGGTAAATATTTTGTGTTACTTCATTGATTCAAAGTTTTCTTTCTATTTTCTAAATTTCGAAGGCAATAGTGGAATTTTTTTTTTGACGATTTTCTTCGCTTTCCGCTGGTTTTACGGCAGTCAAACAGCCATTTACAACTTCCAATCCCCAATACCGAGTGAAATTGTTGTGAAATTTAAATGTTTAACAAAATTTGCTCTCTTCAAATACTCCATTGATTCAAAGTTTCCTTTATATTTTGTGTTACTCGGCATGTTTAATACGGTTTATTCTCTTCAATTCCTCCTTTGATTCAGGGTTTTCTTTATCCTTGTACTTTGGGTTACTCGGCAGACAAAACATGAATTAAGAATGGCTTCAGTGTTTCTGTACCATGTGGTGGGCGATCTGACGGTGGGGAAGCCTGAGATGGTGGAGTTTCTGGAGGTGGAGTCGGTCGAGTCGGCCATACGTGCGATCGGAGGGTCGACGGAGGGGGGAATACCGGTGTGGAAGAGGAGATCACACTCTCAGTACACGGGTGTGATTGAGAATGGGGAGATGAGGCAGCAGAGATTTGTGGGCATTCTTAGTTCTCTTGATATCGTTGCCTTCCTGGCGAGGAGTGAGTGTTTGGAGGATCAGGACCACGCAATGAAGACACCGGTTTCTGAGGTTGTTGTGCCTAATAATTCCTTGTTGAGGCAGGTTGATCCTGGGACGAGGTTAGCTCTTTACGCAATGAATGGTGTTTTTTTATATAATTATCAGAAATTTAATTTCTTGGTTTTGTTGTTACCTTTGTGTGACTTTTATTTAGTCGATCTTAGAAAAGGTTAGCTCTATATCGTACTATTCTTTTATGGTTTCATACTTTCAAGTTCTAGTGGCGTGGTTTATGTGTCAAAGCTATGAATAGTGTAAGATCAATAGCTGCTTCTTAGGTACTATGTTCAAGCTGTGAAAAACACGATCGTCTCTGAAGACCTTTTATTGGTGGAAGCCCTTTCCATTTGGAAGATGAAATGTGGGAAACAGGGTCAACACTGCTTGCCAATTCTTAACCTAGATTGTGCAGTCTTTTTTTGAGGACGGGACGGGGTGGGTGTTAGACCCCTAAAAACCTGAGTACATACTGCATGAATGAGATTTGCCTGAAATATGGACTGACCTGTCATCGGTTTGCCGGCAGTAAAATAAGGATGAATAGTTGAGCAACTTTGCCATCAGCGAGCAGTATGAGGTACCCGTGGTAGTGTATTAAGAGTTGGGAGTAGAAGTTAGTGGTAAGGAATTTCTGCTAGGGTGTTAGGAAGTCTATAGGAAGTCTATAGGAAGTCTATGTTAGAAATATGCCCTCAAAACCAGTTATTAAAATAATTATGAGATAATTATTTCTTTATTGTCATATGTATTTATTACTTATTGGGTATAATGTTGTAACATGAGATGTTACACAGTTATATTGTTAAGTGAAATTGTAGAAAATTCATGCCGATGATTAATGAATCAAAAGGCGGGGAGTATGACTTTTTCAGTTCCTTGTTCACTTGATAGTTGTTCTAGACCGAGGTACAAACTTATGTACAAATAGGTCTACACTCGTTGTGCCTCTATTAAAATAGGATGATAGACTCCGTCATTGAGGTAGTGACATTAAGCAAACGAGTGAGTGCACTGTAAGAGTACATGCACTGAACGAGATCAAATATGAATATCTTCTGGAAGTGATTACTGATGTAGAGAATGTATTCAACACAATTAGTTTATTGTATCCTTAGACCTGAAAGGTTTATGCAGGTCTGTTTATCGTGTACTTCTACTTTGACTGAGTCATTGGTGATGATCTTTCTAGGTCAAATATTCTAGACAACATTGGGTTTTGTATATAATAAATGAGCTTGTATAAATGCTCAACAAGGAATCGACCAGTCTTTTTGTGAGACAGTATATTCAGTTTATCTGTATAGAGTTGGGCTTGAAAAGAAATCACTGGCCGGTGGACTTTTTGAGAAAATGTTTTCAAAATTAATATATATATATATATATATTATATATTTATTTGTGAAATTGTTTTAGAAATAATTTGAGAGTCCAATGAGTTACAGATTGTGAATTAAAAATGATATGAACTAGAGACTTAATCAGTGATATTATTCTAGCCCTATTGGCTCATGTAGAATATAGTATGGTGGAAGAATAAATAAATAAATAATTGTTAGTAAAAGAGATTTCACGAAAAATAGTCTCATTATCTCGGGGGTCAACTGTGATATGTTAATGAACATTATCACAATTTGTAGAAGCCCATAAATTCGGAATACAGAATATAAGGGAGTTAAATGAAAAAAGAGTTTTTTATGATAATCATATGGCCGAGATTTGAGATCCCTAAAGATCTCACACATAAGCACAGAAGAAGCTCTGAGGAAGCCATTATAAATAGCTCAGAACTTTATTTGAGAAAGAGAATAAGACATTATTCACGAGAAACGCTCTCTCTCTAGAAACTCTCTCTCAAGAACTGTGTGCGTGGATCTGAAGGAGGCAGAACGCTTGAGCTTCTTGATTTCAACGATTCACAATTTCCGTTGCACGATCCTTACAATATGTAGAAAGTCGATATAGGAATATCTGTCATGAGTTGTTTACATGGATCGGGAATTGTGGTAATTGTTGGAGAAATCAAACTATTTTTTGAAGCCTGTTTTCTATACTCTAGCAATAGTTTGTTCTTTTTGTCTGCCTTTTCTTTTGTTACTGATCAGTGGTCTTTATGTTATTGATCCTCGTAAATTCTTATTTCTTTCCCAAACAGTGTGCTTCAATAAGGTTTTATCCGGTTAAACATTTATGCTTATGTGCAGATCTGCTTCATTTGTGTGGTCATGGATTTTGATACACTTTTGCCTCTTTTGCTCTGCAAGTTTTCCTTTCCTGTGGAAAATACCTTCTTGTTTTTCAGGTTCATGTAGTGGAGCAAGCTCCACTTCTTCTTTACCATACAGTTTTGAGATGTGAACAAGTCTGTCTGCTGAGGCATGAGATAGTTTCTTGATCAATTATCCTAATTTCATTATTTCACGAGTTCACCTGTTAGGCTGCGTTAGAGCTGCTGATTTCAATATTGTGGTTTTCTTTTTGTATGTTAGTTCACTGCATCCGATGTTGTTTTAAGTCATACTGTCTGATGGATATCTTCTCCTGTTAGGTCTAGACCTCACTCTCTGTTGTTGCACAATGGCTTTTGGCTTCATATAGCTGTTTCATTGTAATATGGTAGGTAAATGCGCTTACAGTTTTGTGTTTTGGCACCTACCCAAACAATGGACAATGTGCTTGAAATCTAAAATATACAGAATCTATTATATTAACGTTTACTATAGAATGTCCCTTTCAAATCTGTTTTTCTCCAGTATATATAGGAGGTATTCGTCATGGGTTTTATCCAATAACAATAGTTTTTTATACGAAATAGTGCTAGCATGTATGCAGCACTATGATGCTCCTCTTTTGCTGTGTCTTGATTTTCTCTTTTTCCATTTTGGTGTAAGATTGATAGATGCGCTTGAGATGATGAAGCAAGGTGTGAAGCGTCTCCTTGTTCCAAAAAGTGTGGGTTGGAAAGGCATGAGCAAGCGATTCTCAATTCTCTACAATGGTAAGTGGCTCAAGAATGCTGATACATCTTGTGGCAGCAATAATAACCTCAGTGTCAATTCCAATCGGCCTTCCTCATCCTCCTCCGCCGCCCTACGCGATAAGTTTTGCTGTCTGTCAAGAGAAGATGTCATCCGTTTCCTTATTGGTTGCCTTGGTGCTCTAGCTCCACTCCCACTCTCCTCCATCTCCTACCTTGGAGTCATTAACCCTAACTACTACTCCATTGAAGCCTCCTTGGCAGCCATTGAAGCCGCTCGAAAGCTTCCTGAAGACCCCAGTTCAATTGCTGTTGTGGAATGCATGATGGATGGACGGTATAAGATCATTGGAGAGATCTCTGCCACCAAATTATGGAAATGCGATTACTTAGCAGCAGCATGGGCTTTAGCCAATCTTTCAGCTGGGCAGTTTGTAATGGGAGTTGAAGATGATGTGACCTCAAGGTTGTCACCTGATTTCACTGCAAATACAACTGTTGGCAATGACGGTTTGGTTAATGGATGTGGTACGTCCCCAAAGCTGAAGAAATTTAGTAGTAGGAGTATTGGGTTCTTTAGCAATACTCCTAGCTCCAGTTTTGGCATCAGTAGGAGCATGTATAGGGGCAGAAGTGCGCCCTTGACATGTAAGGTTACGAGTTCATTGGCCGCAGTCATGGCTCAGATGTTGTCTCACAGGGCTACTCACATCTGGGTGACGGAGGACGAAGGTGATGATATCCTAGTTGGGGTAGTGGGTTATGCCGAGATTTTGGTTGCTGTCACGAAACAACCTGCTGCACCTATTCCTGCCAATCGATCTAGTGAGGCATCTGGAAATGAAATTCAAACTTGAGTTCTTCAATTATTGATTTTTCCTTGGTGGTATTAATGTTGTGTATTCTGCAAGATAGTCCCTTGTGCAACTGTGTTCTCTTAGCATCTATAAGCGATTTGGGCATGCTAGATTTGTATGTATGTCTGTCAAAGGTGTATTTTTTATGTATCGTGTGGTAATGAGGAGATGATTCCATCGTGTTCCTGTTTACATATGTGAAGGGCAGATTCAATCGACCATGGGGATTGACATATAAAACGGGAAAAGATTCCCTTATAAGAGAGCTTCTTCTAAGAAATGATAAGAAGCGGTTAGTATTGTGTAAATGTCATTCAACCGTTCTAATCTTGACACTTCATTTAATGAGCTGAATCAAGTTTGGTTCGGCTTGGTTTGGATATGGCTATTCCAAGTCATTTCTTTTTGTTCTCTCTTCTTCCTCACGTCCCCCTATTTTCCCCAACACGTCTCCCTTTTTTGTCTTCCCTATTTTCTTCTCTCCCATTTTCTCTTTCATTTCACAGCTGTGTGCAGGAGACAGAGCTGGTCATTGGTTTGCAGAAGAGAAAAAATTGTTTTCACAATTTGGTCCACGAGAATCGTAGGAAGAACGAGAAGAACGTCTTTTGCTTACACTGTTGCCTAATTATTTGCCCCCACTAGCTCCCTGTGAATTGCTCACTGTTGCCTTATTATTTACGGAATCTCTTGCCACGTCACCACTTAAACACATCAGCACCACACGTCATACAGATTAACCATGTTAGATCATTATTAAACAAAACACAGCGTTTTGTCACAAAAATTTAAACCCTCATGCTAAACGACACACCACATCAATAGGTGGAAATTAAAAAAGTTGAAGCACACTGTTTTACTTCAAACGAATAGAAACCGAATTCATCCCTCAAAATTGGCTAAAGCGTTCGGAATAAGAACACCCTAAATTCAGATCTGTTCATCAAAGTCATAGCCCTAGCAATTCAGATCATGTACACAACAGTCCATTTAATTTTTTCCCTATTTTTTATCTCTGAGAAGTCTACAGGAAGAGGATGACTGGGACTGAGAGAGCGATGTGATTGTGGTGCCGTTCGGTGACTTGCACTTCGGAGAAGACCTATGTGATGCGTGAAAGAAAGGTGAGGCAGGACTCAGGAGGTCGTTCTCTTTGAAGGCCTTGCAATTGCAAATGAGTTGGTAGCTGAGTCTTCTCTGCCAGAAGCGCAAGATTGGCCCCCCTCTAGGGCTCAAGAACCTTGGCAACTCCTGCTACCTCAATAGAGAACACATGGATAAAATAGAAAAGACGCGCGAATGCAAAATTTGAACTATTATAGCGCAATCTTAGGAAGAGGGAAAATATTCTCAAAACCCATTTTTTTATGCTCCTCTCATGCCGTCCCTCTCCTTCTCCTCTCCCTTTCATTCAAAAGCATAACCAACTTGCACCTCTTTCTCCTTCACAACATTTATGGGTATCTCCTCTTCAGCACCCCCGCTTGTAAACAAATTTATTCCTCTATTCCATCTCAGTTTTGTTCTATTATCTTCTCTTTCTCTTTTTAGGTTTCCTATCATTGTCCTATCCAAGAATCGTTGTCATTCTCTCCTACTGAGCAAAGAGAGTTGATTGGTGCCATGATAAAGAAGCATGGTCTCGGTTTGCAATACTTTTAGGTGGGAATCAGACTTGTGACTAATTGGGTGTGTTATTAAGTTTTGGTAGCAATTGGGTGAATATCTCTATTGGCATATGTTCAACAGTGTCTTATTCTAACAGTCTATGGCTTTTCAATTTCGAGCATTTGGTCCAGGAATTCTCTTTTAGAACTCTCATCAATTTGAAAAGTTTTCGTACTCTATTTTTAGCTCATCTACTACGGTTATAATAATTTTTTCTTCTTGAGTGGACAGGATATACACTTGCTGTGTGTACATGATATACACTTGTTGTGTGCTAACAGATTTCTTATATTTACAAAAATATTCTCAAACACTTTATGTGCACCACAAGTTTGGAAAGAATACAATGACATTCAGTTACAGAGAGGCCATAAAAGTACAACAACACACAAAATACATAACAACCTAGCACTAAGTGATGCCCGAAGGTTAATTAGAAGCTGCAGCTGAATTGGAAGATGCTTGAACTGCAGATAACTTGAGAACACTTGTTGAGTCAGCTGCTGGAGTTGAGTGAAGCAAATTCTACACGGTTTATCATGTATACATCCCGTATTGTTGCTGAATTGCAATTACCTGAATCTTCTATGTAATCCAATTGTAACACTATTTTTTTGTTGAAACGAGACATTTTATAGATAAAACAAAACCAACCAAACCAACTACAAAAAGACTGAAACACAAGACCGAAAATGAAAACATAAGAGAACAAACTAAAGCAAAACCACGACTCCATAAACTAAACAACAATTGCAGAACAAGCCTGAAAAAGGATGGAAGAATCATGGAGGTTTTGCGCCACTAAATTTCCAGAAACCATGGTTGAGGAGGAAGGAGGAAGAGACCTCGCCCATATGAGAGAGGGCAGTAGCCCAGGCCGCAACTGAATGGGCCGCAAAGTTATCATCCCGTGAGAGCTTGCAAGCAGCAAACCAGGACAAATCCCGGAGAATAGTAATGACATTACTAATAATAGAAGCAATTCGTCAAGGGACTGTTGAAATCCCGAAAGACCAGCAGTTAAGACACTCAGTGACAACAGCAGAGTCCCCGCTGTAAATAGGTTGGAAACTTTGGCCTCACAGGCCATTGAGAAAGCCAATAAAGCTGCCTCCGCCTCCCCAACAAGCGGATCAACAACCGCTGATCGCTTAGTCCAAGCCTTCAAAATGTCGCTAGAAGAATCGAACAAAACGGCAGAGGCCATAGAGAAATTTGATCACACCGCTACATCAAAGGACATTCGATTATATCTTTCGGGCTGAAAGCATGAAGAAGGGATAGGTGGCACCCAATAGAGTTGTTTGAAATTTGTCATGAACAACTCTATTGGGTGCCACCCAAATGAAGTCCAGGGTGATGATCGCAAACAGCTGAAAATCATGTTACGAGGAGGCAGGTAGCCTCAGAAACCCACCAAGATCAAGGATAATCTGAACCCAGCGATGAGGGCTGTTAGAAAGGAAAGACTCCATGCTCAAAGTGCACCATGTAGGGGGCATGAAATTTCGCCAAGAAATTGTCCCGGCAAGTTCCGAGCCAATCGCCCTCATGTAGGGAGAATATCCCAGGCAATCTTCCACAACAAAAAATTTAACCTCTCATGCATATGAAGTTTCCATAATGACCCCCAATTGATAGGGGGCGTGTCACGCCCCGAATGCTAGCCCGAAGGGGGTTAATGACAGCCGCGAACATCCACTCAATGAATGTTCCAGCGTTTACTCTTAATCTTGCAGCGAAATTTTTTTTTGTACACAAACAACTGAGAGAGACGGGCCCAAGAGATTTACTATAACTACAGCTTACCCAAAACGACTTCCTCGGAATAGGGTAAGTGTCTAAATGACATTGCATGGCTGCACAGCTGAAGTACAAGATCTAATGTATTCCATCAAATCCTCTTCATATTGACCTACTCATAACATCTTTGTAATACATCTTGAATCCTTATACACATAATATAGACATACACGGGATGCCTGATAACAAGCGTTCTTAGTGCTTCCTATGAACTCTTCAACTCCTGCTTCTGATAACCACGACTAAGATACTTGACATCAAAACCTTGAACTTTACTTGGCCGAATAACCCATGACCACCACACAACGGAGGCTCATGCCAGCTCTTCAAAAACTTACATCTAACCTTTAATGAAGCAACAAAGAGAGATGAGGACGTTCCCATCGGTTCCTCTTCTAGATTTCCCCACCTGAATTGTTATCTGGAATGATACAATTTAAAACTGTAAGTCGAAAGACTCAGTAAGGAATTATAATTAAAACATGGACTTGAAATCATGGTTTGGAAATATGAACTTGAAATCGTGAGTTTGAAACCATGAACTTGTTCTTGAACTCATAATCTTGAACTTGAAATCATAAGCATGCACTTAAACTTGAAATCATCATGAACTCGATATCATAATGAACTTAAAATCATAAGCATGCACTTGTACTTGAAATCATAAGCATGCGCTTAAACTTGAAATCATAAGCATGCACTTAAACTTGAAATCATCATGAACTCGATATCATAATGAACTTAAAATTATAAGCATGCACTTGTACTTGAAATCATAAGCATGCGCTTAAACTTGAAATCATAAGCATGCACTTAAACTTGAAATCATCATGAACTCGATATCATAATGAACTTAAAATCATAAGCATGCACTTGTACTTGAAATCATAACGAACTTGAACTTGAAATATCACGTAAACTTATGTAATTCATGCATGGTCATGAATTTTGATGCACGTGTATGCCTCATGATTGCATATGCACATGCACTTGCTCTTGAAAACATCACTTGTACTTATAAAGCTCTTGCTTTTGGAAAATCTTTCCAATCCTTATCTTATGGGCTACTTGAGCTTCATTTACCCCTGGCATCAGGGTTGTGCGTTCCCGTTGGAACTGTCCCCTATTTCCCTTGGGGACCTTACATATGGTCGAGCTAGCACACCTTCTCGCATTCGTCCTTCAGTGGCTAGACAAGATCCTTGGAGGTTCACACCTTCTTGCAAACATCCTTCAGTGTGATTGCACATACCTCCTGGACTACCCATCCTTCTTGCAAGCATCCTTCGGTATGGGTGTCCTAGGTGACATCCATCCTTCACGTAAACGTCCTTCGATATGGATACACCTTCTTGACTTGGTACAGTACCGACCGAATGGGGTTCATTAACTTACTTGTCATAAAACTTGTCATAAAGTAGCATAAAAATGGTACTTTCATTTGCATAAAATTTCTCCTTCTTTCTCATGAGAAAAATGAATGCAAATGATCATGATGTATTCATGCCGTGCTTGATAATGTCTTGCTTGATATATCATGCTTGATATGCTTATTCATAAACACTTTTCATGCTGTGTATCATTCCAGTTTTTGAAAAGCGTAAGTTTCTACTTACGATTGCTACTTACAAACGTAAGCTCCTCTTACAAGTTCCCCTTACCTTCGTTCCCTTGAGCGCCTGAATTGTACTTGCCTACAATTGGGTCACACTAGTGTTATTCAAAAGTTCACTAGGCGTATAAAGTAGTCATTCAATAACTCATACTTCGTCATACAAAAACATCAATATTCTTGACCTCTAGTTGGTCATCTTACACCACAATTTCAAGTTCAATAGGAAACTTAGAAACTTAGGAAAAATTTCGTGAAATTCAAAGAAGCCGCTCGAGCGCTCGTCGAGCGTTAAGCCTCTGTAAAAAAAATGTTAAGGGACGCTCGAGCGCTGGTCGAGCGTCAGTCGAGCGCAACTCTCTGTGAAATTGTTCGAAGGACGCTCGAGCGTTGGTCGAGCGTCGGTCGAGCGTGAACTTACTGCACAAAAATTCTTGAAGGATGCTCGAGCGCTTGTCGAGCGCCTGTCGAGCGCATGTCGATTTTTCAGACACAAAACACACATCATACATCCAACACACACGAAATTTGTCTTAACATGCTCTCCTCTTATAACCTCATATTCCAGACTTCTATTTTACACCTACAAATCAAGACTTCTAACAATACCATGATTCCAACCCTTCAAACAAATGTTATTGCATCTATTCCACTTCCTTGGCCTTTTATCAAACACCTAGTGTGCATCTATGTTTCTCTTGGGTTTTTAAATTTCCAGATCTAACCATATTCTCCATGGTTTTGTGCACAATCCATACAACTCTCTAAACTCACTAGATCTACATTTTCTTCAAAGAAAACACATGAATCTCAAGGAGAAAATCTAACAACACACAACCAACCAACAAAAGAGAACAAGAGGGAAATGGGAGAGATGAGGTAGTGATAATTTTTGGCCAGCAGAGGTTCTCTTAGAAAGGGCCGGATCCTTACCTAGCTTTTCTCCTCTTTCTCCTTCTTCTCTCTTCTTCCTTTCTTCTTTCTTCCTTCTCTTCTCTTCTTCTTCTTCTTTCTCTTCTCTTCTTCTTCTTCTTTCTCTTGGTCAGGTGAGCTAGGGCAATTGATTTGTGGAAATCGGAGGGGGGGGGTTGCCTTATACGTAAAGGGGCTTGGGGGAAGGGAAAAGGCAAAATTGCCCTTCCCCCCTTCTTTCCCTTTGTAAGACCCCAAAGAAAACCGTGTCTACTTCATTACTAGATGAAGGATTCCATGGCCTATTTTGTATTAAAAGAGACCTTGCTTGGCCAAGGCATGATTTAATGTTAAGAAAATGTATATGTAGTTATTTTGAATTTCCAATACGTGATGTTATGATTCAAATGCCATGGATGGAATTTAAATGTTATAGTAACCAATTTCATGTTGCTAGATTACTTGTATATTTTTCCTCAATATTCTTGATTTCATTTTTTTGAAGGACTTTCTTATGGATTATATTATTGGGCTATTAAGGTTTAAATGGTTGGACTTAAAACCTAAAAGAATGGGCTGATAATGGACAGCCCATGCTTGGCCGAAAATTAGACATGATGGGCCTTGAAATTTAATCAAGTGGGCTGCCCAATTACATGTGATGATGGGCCCTTGAAGTTGTGATATTGGGCTGCTATAAGGCTTGGAATATTAGGTGATTATTGGGCCTTTAAATGTATGCTAATGGGCTGCCAAAATAGTCATAAAGATGGGCTTAAAAGTCATGGTATTGGGTTGCCATGAAACCCATGATAATGGGCCTTGAAATGTTAATGGGCCTTGGAGAATTAAGTTATTGAGCCTTAGCCCTTAGGCTTATGAATTGGGCTTTAGGATATGATGTTGGGCCTTGAATTAAGGGCTTAATGGACTGCCCAATGGGCCATGAAAATTAGGTTAATAAAGTTAGATTAGTGGAACTAATCCTATTTAAGTTTCCGAAGTAACTAGATTAGGATAAGTGAACTAAGTAGTTAGAATTCAACTAAATGAACTAAGAGAGTTAGCCAAACATTTAATGAAGGAGCTGAGTTGTGTGGCTAGGGGTGATGGTCGACCAAGACAAGGGGAGAAGCATGGGCAAAAGCTGAAATGTTGGAGAAAAGTGAAGGAACACCTCTTGGCGAATTTAGTGGTGAGGTTCATGCCCTTTTGTCCTCACTTGTGACCTTACACGCCTATCACCTTCTTTTCCACTTCATTTGTGTTTATTTGTGTTACCTTAGTCGACCAACACATAGCTAATAGAGAGAAACACAAGCCAAATCAAACCAAAGAGAAAGAGAGTAGAACCGAAAGCCAAAGGAGAGAAATCAAGGAGAGGCCAAAACCTTTGAACCAAAAGGCTGAGATTTGAGCTGGTGTCAAGGGGATTTTGTGTAAAGGGAAGAAGGAGGACAAGGAAGAAGAAGAAAGGAGAAGAAGGAAGTGAAGTAAAAGAGGTGTTGTGCAAAGGAAAAAGAGAAAAGAAACAAAGGAGCACTAAGGTAAAAACCGGATCTTGTTCCTTCTTGCTGGCCGAACTCTCTTGTGTATAGATCTTAGAGTTTGAGTTGTTTTATGCTTGGATATGGTGAGATTTGGAATGATTAAGAACCTTAGGTTGTTTAGTAGGTGAAGGAGAGGAGAAGCTTGCAAAGGAACAAAGAGAAGGAAGAAGGAACAACAAGGTAGTGACCGAACCACCATTTCTCTTGATTGGCCAAACTAGTTGTGAATGGATCTTGATGTTTCATGTTCTTAGGTTGTTGAATCTTGCTAGATCTGGTAGTATTAAGATGTCTAAGGGTAGATCTAGCTATGTATATTCTAGATCTAGGGTTGTATGTTGGGAAAAATGCAAAGGGAAAACAATGTATGTCAAAGGATGTTGGATTTAAGCCTATGTTAGTTGTAAGTTGTGAATCTCTTTAGATCTATGATTATATATGTGTTTGAATGTTAGATCTGGACATGTCATACATGAATGATGAAGGTGTGAAGTAAATGCATGCTAAGATGGATTGTAGAGTGCAAAGTATGCAAGTCGTAAATTTTAAGTATAAAAGGTGGTATTATGTGGTATGACCGAATATAGTTTACCTAGGTTTCCAAGATTAATTTTGTGCATAATTGGATCTGGTCATTAGTCATGTTATGTACAAGATTTATGACCCAATGCATGGTAGGTGATTGCTAAGTGTAAAGGATGCATGCAAATTAAAGGAAACCAAAGGAAACATAATAAGTTGGATGAAATCATGTGCTGGCCGAAAATTGTACTTCATAGTATCTTATGTTTGTGCTTTGATTCTTAGATCCTAGGTTGTGAAATTGGTTGAATGGAGGATGAGATCACCTTTGGAGTTGAAGTTGTGACTAAAGGATGCATAAAATGGTAATGGCCGAATATCATAATGAAATGAAACCCTAAGTGCAATTTATGATAAATGGATTATCATTGTTGTGATGGATAAGGAAATTAGGCTTAGGCTAATTAGAATAAATATTGAAGAACCATGATCATGTAATAAAAATAATTGAAACCCTAGTTAGGGTTAGTACTCGGGATTAATTGAGGTTTAAGGTCCAAGTCAAGATTTAAGTGTGATTAAGTTATTAATAGTTTAATGTAAGGTTTAATGGAGTACATTAAATAATGGGAGACTTGGATTTAATCCTAAATCTATTAATTGTTGATTAAAACCCTAATCGAGAATAGATATATAAATATATCGTAATAGAGTTTAATAATTAAATAACCTAAGTTTAAATATTATTAGCTAAAGAAGAGTAAATAAAATACTTTAAATGATTAAAAGAATTTCAGTGATATATATATATGTTTAATGATTACGTACTATTTCATAAAGTCTAAGAAATATTTGAATCGCTTGTAGGCGATCTACGTGTCTTATACACTACCAAGGAAGACCAAGTGTAAGTGGATACTGTAAGTGGACAGTATGTGTTTCCTTTTCAAAACTGGAATGACACACTGCATCGTTTCATGAACAAACATGAGAGTTTAATCGAGCATGACACGACATGTGCATTGCATGAATTTTTCAAGAAGAATGTTTATGCAATGATTTTATGGAAAAGACTATGAATAGTTTTATGAAACGATAAGTTAAGTTAAGGGGCACTGGTCGGTACCGTACCATCAAGATGGACTCCCATACCGAAGGACGAATGCGAGAAGGATGGGTAAATCCACGAGGCTGTGCAAACCACACTGAAGGACATTGAGAAGGTGTGGGCCTCCAAGGGTCATGTCTAGCCACTGAAGGACGAATGCGAGAAGGTGCGCTAGCTTGACCGTATGTAAGGTCTCCAAGGGAAATCGGAGACGGTTCCAAAGGGAACGCACAACCCTGACTTCAGGGGTTAAATGGAGCGAGCCCACAAGTAAAAGATATGAAATGGATATGAAAAGGCCAAGAGTGGAACAAGTATGAATAAGTAATTTTCAAGGGCCTGGGGCCGAATTTAAGCAAGAGCATATGCATATCCATGACATGCATGTGCATCACTTATCAAGTTCTTTCTTTCATGATTAAGCAAGCATAAGTCAAGAGCATGTTTCAAAGTTACGTCTTTCCCTTACTGAGTCTTTTTGACTCACGTTTTTAAAATTGTGTCATTCCAGATGCCACAGGTGAAGAGAGTCAGGAGGACTACCTGACTTAGAAGGACCAAGATGATGTTCATATTTTTGATAATGGTGACACGATCGATGAGATCCGTCACTAGTTGGGTTTTAAAATATTATATATGTTTTGTATGCAAACTTAATGAGAACCCTGATTATGTAAGATTTAGCTCGAATCCCTCGCGATCTTGTATGTTTCCGCCGTAAGCACGTAAGAAAGTAAGTAAGAACGCTGGAGCTATCCGGGGGATAGTTCGTGGCTGTCACGGTCCCTGCGGGATGCCGTTCGGGGCATGACACCCTTTCTCCCCTCTTTTCCATTTCTGCCCCTCACGAAAATTCATTTCTCTTTTCTGCCACTCCCACAATTAACTCTAATATGTCTCCTCATCTTTGTTCCAAGGACTCTCATATTTCCAAGGCTAAAGCCCCTAAATAAAATATTTCAAAATCTTGTAACTTAGGGACATTTTCCATTAATAAAATAATTTCATCAATCTCAATTGCTCAAATCTAATGGAAATTAATATAACAGTCAGATCCTTGCTTAAAACTAGCTTAAAACTTATAAAAACATTAGGGGAAAAAATCCCCCTAAACATAACTTGAAATTCATTTATCCATACATACATCCTCAATAAAAATTCCTTTACACTATCTCTTACTCAATACTTTACAGCATACCATGTCTGGGCTAATGTCTATCGACTTCCCACCATCTTAACCTCAATAAATTTCATAACTAAGCTTATACAACTTTCCTCAATGTTAGGGTTCACAAGTCTTCCATTGGAACTCCAAATTCATCATATATGGAATTTTAACTGGTCCTGCTCGAGCGCCAGTCGAGCACCGGTCGAGCGCCAACTTACTGTCCAACTCACTGAGTAGAATTCCCAAGGGCCGCTCGAGCACCTGTCGAGCGTTGGTCAAACGACAAGGCACTGTCCATCATATTTCCTTAAAGCCGCTCGAGCGCCTGTTGCCCGCTGGTCGAGCGCAATGTCACCTAAAAACAGGGTGCTAAGAAAATCTTTTTATTCCAACACCCTAATTGTGATCCTCCAATTATTTCATTAAATCCCCAAATACTCAACTTCAATATTGTCAAACTACAAACAACATATCAATTCAATTAAAATTATAGATGCACAAAATACTAGGGGAAATCTTCACCTGGACATAACCTTAGATTAATTCCCCTATACCTGCCTTCCGCAATAATTAGAGCACATCTTAAGGAGTCATAATTCTTTTACAAAGATAGAAAAAGTTGGGGTCTCACAGGGCGAGCTCATTAAGGATGTTTGACGCTTAGAAGAAATAAGATGATGAACTGACTTTACTGAAAAACATCCGTTGGAGTTAGGAGCCCAAATTTCTTGATCCTCCCCCTAACTCGAGACAGAGGTATTTGAAGACTTTTTTTTTTTTCCGCAGAGCACATCGAAAGTGAGATCGAGAAGCCACTTTTTCCAAATCCGAGAGACAGCGAGGATGAAATTTTCAATCGATGATTCAACATCCGGAAGTTGCAGAAGCGGATGAGGATCAAGGCAAAAGGAGGGTAACCCCAGAATCCATAGGTCCATCCATGTTCTTATCGAATGTCCAAAACCCATAAGGAAACAACGACCCAAAGCAATCGTGGGGCAAGCATAAAGTAATCATTTCTACACTCCCGAAGCTGACTGTGTACTCACAGCCCCTAGAAAATCGGTGTTCTGAAGATATTTAGCCTTTAAACATTTCACCCATGGACAAGGAGACGAAGTACACATCATCCAAGCTAATTTGGATAAAAGAGCCAAATTAATTTCCCCCAACTGTCTGATACCCATACCACCCGCTGATCGTGGAGTACAGATTTTACCCAATGATTGAAGCGTTAAATTATGAGTTTTCTCCAATTTGTACCCCCACCAAAATCGTCGGAAAGTAGAATCAAACTTTTTACAGAGCTGCTTTGGTAGAAGAAAGGAAGACAACCCATACACTGGAATTGCAGAAGCCACTATCTTAATGAGGCAAGATATGCCAGTTTGCGAGAGTAACTTTGCTTTCCAACCTTGAATTTTGATGTCAATTCGGTGTTGAATCTCCTTGAAAGTAACCACCTTTGACTGTGAAAATAAAAGAGGTGACCCCAGATGAGTAGTAGTCAAGGAGAAAGGCTTGAATGCAAACAAATCTTGAATATTCTGTGCATCCTCCCGCCCAGTTATCTTGGAAAGGAAAAGGACCGATCTCTGAGGGTTGGGCTCCTGTCCGGACCAAGAGGAAAACAAGTTGAGGCACCACTGTAGGCATTTCGCCTCCCGGAGGCTAGACCAAAAAGGAGAATATCATCGGCATATAACAAATGTGAAATAGGGGGCCCCCACGACTGAGCCGAAAACCATGCAATTTAGACAGATCCCTAACCTTGTCCAACATACGAGAGAGAATTTCCATGCCAATAACAAAGAGAAAATGAGATAAAGGATCCCCTTGTCGTAATCCTCACTAGGGTAAAATGAAACCATAAGGGCTGCCATTCAGGAGAAAAGAACACAGGACCAAGGAGAGGTATTCCTTCAGTGCTCAGAGAATGATATCTCATTCCATATGGTCATAGGCCTTGGACATATCTATTTTAAGAGCCAAACTACCCTGCTTCCCTTTCTTGAGGTTTAAAGCATGAAATATCTCATGAGCTAGGATAGAATTATCCTGAATAAGGCGACCCGGCACAAAGGCAGATTGGTTATCTGAAATCATCCGAGGCAAAAAAAATTTCAACCTAGAGGCCATAATTTTAGAGATCACTTTATAGCATACATTACATAGGCTTATTGGACGATAATGAGTCACTCTATAAGGATTCTCAATTTTTGGAATAAGTACCACAAAAGTATGATTCAGCGATCGAAGCATCCGACCACCATTCAAAAAATCTTGAACCATCGCAATCACATCCGAAGAATTAATACTCCAATATTCCTTAAAAAATAAAACTGAAAGACCGTCCAGACCCGGAGCTTTAGTAGGCCCCATTGATTTGAGAGATATCAAAATTTCCTCCCGGGTAGGGATTAAGTCTTCCAATCAAATACATAATTTCTAATGCGTCTTCAAATGAAACTATACATATTTGAGTCTTCCAAAAAAAATACAGCATTTTCATGGATTCATTTTTCAGTCGACAATCCATTCCCAGTTTCCCCACTGACAGTTTTGCATCGAATGGCCTGTGCCAAAATTTCAACCGAACAACAACAAGAAAAAAAAGAACTGAAAATTAGGGCAAAGAAAGGAAAAACAGTTATACATATATAGAGATGAGTGTTGGCATTTGAGGCAGAAATTGGCGAGGGGAGGTGTGTAGGTGAGGCACTGGAGGACGCTGTTGAGGTAGCAGGAGTTGCCAAGGTTCTTGAGCCCTAGAGGGGGCCTATTCTTGCGCTTCTAACTGAGAAGACTCGGTTGCCAGCTCATTTGTAATTGCAAGTCCATCAAATAGAACGACCTTCTACCTCACCTTTCTTTGACACATCGGAAAACGTCGTCTTCGAAGTGAAAGTCCCCGAATGCCACCACAATCGAAACACTCTCCCAGTTCCAGTCGTCCTCTTTCTAGAGACCTCAGAAAAAAAAATTAGGAAAAAATTAAATTGACTTTTTTGTCTACAAGATTATTTTTATAATGAGAAGCACGAATAGATCTGAATTGCTAGGGCTATGGCTTCGATGAACAGATCTGATTTCAGGGTGTTCTTCTTCCAGGCACTTTAGCCAATTTTGAGGGATGAATTCGATTTTCTATTCGTTTGAAGTAAAACATTGTGATTCAGAGTTTTTAATTTCCACCAATTGATGTGTTGTTTGCCGTTTAGAATTGGGGTTTAAATTTCTACGACAAAACTGTGAGTCTAATTAACAAACCAAAAGGGGGGTGAATTGGGTTTTTCAAAAATTTATCACTTTTTCGATAAACATGCAGATCTGAAAGCTACCCCTCTTTAAAAAATAAGAATGCTGATCTGAATGTGTTTAATGTTATGCTAAATATAAACAAGAAATGATAAAGCATAAATCTCCACAAGTATGAATATGTACTGAAACGTAAGAGAGATAGAGTTAGAGAGATGACACTGTAATATTAGGTGGTTCGACCAACACTTGCCTACGTCCACCCCCAAGGCTATAGACTTCCGTGGGCTTCCTTCACTATTCTCCAAATAGCGAATACACCTTACCTTTCGGGGTGCTAAGGAACCTTTACAAAGCGTTTTTTGAGCTCACGCTTCAACTCTCTTCACAAATCCCAAAACCCATGGGATTTCTTCTACTCTCACAAGTAGGACCAAGGGTTTTCCCAACACTCAATTGTTTTACAAATAATTGGTACAATATGGAATGACTTTCTTAGCTGAATATGCAAGTGTAAAGCACAAAATGTGTGGAATGGCTCTCTAAGCCGAATTAGCAAATGAAAAGTCAATAAAGTGTAAGAAGACAAGATTCTTGAATGAAAGCCTAAGGTTTCGCAAGTATGAGTACAAGCTTTCCTGATAGATGAGGTCTTCCCTCTTCTTCAAAGAACTTTCTCTTTCTAGAAGTTAGGGCAAGAAGAAGTTTCAAGTGTGTTGTCTCTTCTTCAAGAAATCTCTCTATCTTTGGAGGCTAGGTCATCAATGATGAACAAGAGAAGAGATTTAACAATGAGAGCTTTGATCTTGGAGGAATCAGCAAATGAAATCTTTGGATCTTGCTTTCGCTCTCTATCGAAAGTAGATTTTGAATAATGACGCAAGTCCACCACTTTCTCTCTCTATCTCCTTCCATATGTAGCTCCTAACGCACCAAGGGTCTTCTTGTAAAGTTTGAGTGCCATTGGAGGTCATTTTAGACCATTTGGAGACCTTTTGGATGAGTTGGCGCCGCTCTAGAATATCTGCAAAATCGCGCAATGTGTTGACACATTGGTGGTATGTGCTGACACATTAAAACTTTTGGTAGTACTGGAAGATAACCTCAATCCTTTTGAAATACAACTTGGAAAATAGTGGATTGACAATGTAAAATCTAAAGTCTTTAAAACTTGGAAACTTTGTTATCATCAAAATCAAATATGGTTTGTTTTATAAAAACAATCTTGGGCTGACAATCTCCCCATTTTTTATGATGACAAAACTATGTTAAAAACAACAATTTGCTAACAAATAGAAAAGCTCCCCCTGAGAACAAGCAGAAATTTTTCATAACATTTTTATTAAAAATTTCGAGATTTTACAAAAATTTTGTAAGAGTTTCCTTTGTAAATGAAGGTTTCCTAAAATTTAAAAAACATGAATGAGCACTTCTAAATCCTTTCTCCATACTTCCCAAACTTCAAATAAACCAACAAAACACGATGTTGACTTTTGTACACAATCGAGATTTTGATGATTTCAATAAATAGATTGAGTTTATAAAATGGACATCTTCAAAGACAAAGACGACTTGATAAAAGAGCCAAAGACTTGAAGAAAGAAGAACAAGAAGATGCAAGGAGCTCAAAGTGAAGATTAAAGACCTTAGGGTATAATCCTTTGTAACTCTTTGTTTCACTTTCGACAAGGATTATGAATCACACTTGCATATCTTTCAAAACGTGCATAAACCGTTTTACCTTTTGTTTGAAAGATTACAATGTTTTTAAAGATTTCAAAAAACCCCAAATATATTCTCAAGCCTTTTCTATACTTATGGGAAGTAAGCCTTCAAATTTGGTGTTTAAAATTGGTCAAAAACATGGTTTTAAATGAACCGGTCGATGAAATTATTTGTAGCGGTCAACCGCTACATTAAGTGGATGATATTGACAGCATTCACATTTATGACCGTTGGGCAACGGCTACTTAAACCGGTCGACCAATACATGAAGCGGTCGACCGGTACAACTATAAAATTGTCAAATCGACCCCTAACGGCTATAAACGGCTAGTTTTCATATGTGGCCTATAAATACACATCCATAACGTCTAAAATGTATAAGAAATGACCACATATCATTTCTACTACTTGAGAAATATTCTAAATCTTTCTATTATATATTTCTCGTATCATTTACACAAAACACACTTTCATATCCTTGTCTTTGTGTGAATAAAGAGATAGAACTTTCTATTTTTATATCTACTCTTTGACAGAGTCTTGTTCATCATCTTCATATCAAAGGAGGTGTTTCCTTTAGTGAGGTTGTTCACTAAAGAAGAAGCTTTGAGAGTGTATATCTCAAGCTTGGTGAGGTTGTGAGTGGTGAGCCAGAAAAACCACTTGGGTGGGTTTGAGTGTTGAGCCCGAGAGAAAATACTTGTACGGTTCTCTAGCACCCAGAAGCTAGAGTGTAAAACTATTGGAGAATAGTGGAAAACCTCAAGGCTCGGTGAAGGAGCTTGAGAGGTGGATGTAGACGGATTTGCCGAACCACCTAAAAATCGAGTGTTTGCTTCTCTTACCCTAATCTTTACTTTTAGCACTTATTGATAGTTGTTGCATATTTATATTGTGTTAAAGTAGTATTTACTTGCAAACACAACTTTGGGGGTTAATAGCGCAAAGTTTTAGAAAACCAATTCACCCCCCCTTTTGGGTTGCCTTAATCCTGTAAACTAGGACTCACACATAAGACTTCATATATTGAGGATTGAGAGTTAGGAATACTACCTGTAAAGCAAGTCTCAATTTTCCACAATGAAGTGTTAAGGGATAAACACTTGTCAAATTTCTTATAGATATCAAAGAGATAATCAACAGGATGTGAGCAAAAACAAATAATCCATTGGAGGCAAATAAATACCAGAGATAATCATTAGATAAAACAAGTCAAGTGTTCAACCAACAAAATAAATACAAACATAGAGAAGACAAAATAAGATTAATACGAAATGAATGTCCTCAGTAAGAGCTAGAGAGTCAGCATTATCATTTATAAACTTCTCCCCCATATAACGTTAAAACTTCTCTCCCTGTAACCTAAAACTTCTTCCCGCTTTGTCATCATCAAAAATAGGATAAGGGGAGGTCAAGGGCAGCTGGCTAGATAGGTGAAGTCTTTGAAGTAGAGGTGGAGGATACGCAATCTCAAATTTCTTCGGTCAGTCCATCCAAGTCGTGGAAACCAATACGTCCATTTTATTACATGAGGCCGAAGATTTCTATCAGCTTCCATATTCACCTATGTTGCCTTTATAACATCATCAGTTGAAGATTTGACATAAGCTTGAAGCTCAATAGAGGTGGAAGCGAATTCATCAACAGTATGTTGAAACACATTTCTAGTCACATGGAGGCTATTGTTGACTTGATGCTTGAGACCCCTCATTTCCTTATCAAGAGCCCTAAAATGCTCTATATGAATACCAAGTAGTTTCTTAATATCTTCAAATCATGTCTTCATACTGGTGGCCATGTCCTCCATATTCTTACCCAATCTTTTCGGTTCCTTCATGATTCAGCAATTGAATCCTCAAGTTTACTTAGGTGAGGCTCACGAGAACTAGCAATAGAAAATATGGAAGATAATCCAATCTGCAGTGAGAGAAAAAAATAGGAGTTTGCTAACCCATAGGAGTCCTCATTCCTATGGAAATTCTTTCAGTGTCAACCTCTTTCAAATCCTCATCTTCTTCCTCATAATCTGAAGCCCCTTCACCTCATTTTTTAGGTGTTACAACACCTTTTTTTACCCATTCTCCATCATCATTTGAACAAAACCCATCAACCAAAGGTTTTTCTTGTTGTACTCCATGGAGTCTTTGGGTTTTTTTCTTACTTCCTTAGTCATTCCAACCTCAAGAATATGAAACATATGCGTTCGTTTGCTTTTGCATCGAGCTTACCCAAATTGCCCTTGTTGTTGTTGAGCATAAAGAATTTGCATCCGAAACATGAAAATAACTAATGTTGAGTTTTCTATCATTCCATAGCTCATAAGGAATTTTCTTAAGAATATGCCTAATCATTCAACGGTTCATAATGTGACAACTTGTACTAATGGCTTCAGCCCACAAGTAATCAGCCATGTTATTTTCACATAGCAAGGTTTTATCCATCTCTTCAAGAGTCCTATTCTTCCTCTCCACAACGCTATTTTGTTGAGGAGTTCTAGGAGCCAAGAAGTTATGGTTAAATACAATTTTAACCACAAAACTCGTGAGTCTAAATGACAACCCAAGAGGGGGGGGTCAAATTGGGTTTTACAAAAACTTTACCCATTTTTTGTCAAAAACACAGTTCTAAAAGATACCCATTTTTAACAATTAACACTAAAAGTCTGAATGTGTTTAAGGCTAAGCAACTATAAGCAATAAATGATAAAGCTCAAAGAAAAACAATTATGGATATGAGACAAACAATAAGAGAGAGAGTTCGAGAGATAACACTGTATTTTTAGGTGGTTCGGCCAACACTTGCCTACGTCCACCCCCAAGGCAATTGACTTCCTTGGGCTTCCTTCACTATTGTCCAATAGCAAATACACCTTAGCTTCCCGGGTGCTAAGGAACCTTTACAAATCATTTTGCGAGCTCACGATTCAACTCTCACAAATCCTCACAACCTAGAGGATTTCTTCTACTCTCACAAGTAGGACCAAGTGTTTTCCCAACACTCAAAGGTTTTACAAATGATGGCTACAAGGAAGGCTCTCTAAGCCGAATGAGCAAATGAAGCACAAAATGTGGAATGGTTCTCTAAGCCAAATGAGCAAGTGGAAATCTCACAATATGTGGAATGTCTCTCTAAGCCAAATTATCAAATGGAAAGCTCAATAGAGTGCAAGAGGATTAGATTCTAAAAGGAAATCTATGAGCACAAGCCTTTTTGGTAGATGTGAGTTTCTCTCTTCTTCAATGTACTTTCTCTCTCTAGAAGCTAGGGCAAGGAGTGATTGCAAGTGAATTGTCTCTTCTTCAAGAAATCTCTATCTCTTTGGAGGCTAGGTCGTCAATGATGAGCAATGGAGGAAGATTGAACAATGGAGCTTTGTTCTTGAATGATTCAGCAAGTGAAATCTTTAGATTTTGGACTTTCTCTCTCTAGATTTTCGTTGATGGTTGATCTCTCTCTTATGTGAGACCCCGATTTTAGGTCTGTCAAGTTATTGCTTATGACCTCTTAAGTAGGTATTATTGCAAATGTATGTATGATTAAATTAGTGATTTTTTTGTTGTAAGTGTCGACACATTAGACTACAACCCGAAAGTTTACATTTTTCCGGAACTCAGTGAATTTTGACTAAGTGTTGGAAGTGTCGACACCTTGAGCGATGGTGTCGACACATCCAACTGAAACCCGAGAGTTCGCCTTTTTCCAGAACTCCCGTGAATTTTGACCAAGTGTTGGAAGTGTCGACACCTTGAGTGAGGGTGTCGACACATCTAACTAAAAGTGTTGAAAGTGTCGACACCTTGAGTGATGGTGTCGACACATCTAACTACATTCCGAAATTTTATCGGATATGAAAATGGTTGAGGTGGAATTCATGTGAAAAGGGGGGAAATAAGGGAGGGCAGCCTTGTCTTTTCCCCAAGCCCTTTACGTATAAGGCAACCCCCCCCTTTCCCACAAATCATTTTGCCCTAGCTCACCCGAACAAGAAGAAGAAGAAGAAGGAGAAAGAAAGAAGAAGGAGAAGAAGAAGAAAAGAAGAAGGAAAAGGAATAAGAGAAAGAAAGAGAGAGAAGAAGGTGAGGGATTTCAGCCCTTCTTGGCCGACCAAGCCATCACTCATTTCTCTCATTTTCTCTTCTTTCCTTTAATGGTTGTTGGTTGTGAAGTTTGTTTGGTTTTCTCCTTGTATGTGTTGTGTTCATATGTGTTATTTGAAGAAAATGTAGATCTAGTAAGCTTTAAAGAATAGTGAGCTTTAAAGAGTAGTATGGGTTGTATGTGGAACCATGGAGAGTTATGGTCAGATCTGAAAAAGAAAATATGTTCAAGAGAGAGAGAGATTGCTTGCTGCACCCTAGGTGTTTGATGAAAAGCCTAAAAGAGGGCTGAGATCTATTTTGAGTATGTATGGCCTAATCTATTGGTTGATGTATTAGGTTGTATGTATATGAGTCTTGTTGATAACCACCAAGCCCTAAGTGTTTGACACATGGTCAGATCTGAAAGATGTTCAAGAGAACAAATGATACACCCTACGTGTTTGATAAAAAGCCCAAAAGAAATGGGCAAATGCAATAGTATAGCTTGATGAAGATGGAATGATAGTTTTGTTAAGGAACGCGAGATGATGGTTACTGTTATGAGATGCTAAATTAGCCTTGGATGTTGGTTGTGTCATGAAGAGATTAGAGTTTTGGTTGTTGGAAGTTTGGAACGTTAAAAAGATTACTGTCGTTGCTGGAATTTGCCTATGCAGATTTCACGAATTGAGAGTGTGTTCTGATGCATTATGATTTATCCCATGAACTTAAGTGGATCCCAGATTGTAGGCCTAGGAAGTAGGAAGATTTTAAGTCATACCTTGGAAGATTCCGATAATTATCGAATGAGATATGCGTTGTTCGAGGCCCGGACGTCAAGCTGCCAGCAGCCTTGCACGTCCGGAATGTCAGCTCATTTCGAGCACCCTTTTGATCTTGAATTGTAAGTTTCAGAAAGAGGGACGTTTTAAGGTAAATTTCGTGCGAGTTAGAGATATGATGGATGAGTGGTAGTATTTTGAAAATGGAGGGCCGAGCTGGAATCAGCAAGAGTGTTGTTGTAAGATTATTGTCTAATATGAAGTGTTTATGAAAATGTATAGCACATTCTGCTGTGGTAAATTTTACCCCCAATTTAGACCTATGAAAGATGAATATTTCAAGATAAATTTCATGTAATTTGGAGCTATGGTTTTGAAGTTATGAATTTTTAAGTTGGAGACGTCAGGGTTGCCCGCTTGGACGTTCTCAGCAGCTGTATTTTCGGGTAAAGGTTTCAAGTGGCAAACGGACTCCAAATTAGTTAGAATTTTGATATGCTATGAAAATTAGTGTCAAGGTCAGTTAGAACTCAATTCTTATGGCTTCGGCATCCTTAAAAAAATACCTTGTGTTGTAAGATGACCAACTAGGAGGAGTCAAGAATACAGACGATTTTGTATGATGAAGTGTGAGTAATTGATTGATTACTCTATACGTCTAGTGAGCCTTTGAATAACACTAGTATGATCCATTGTAGGTAACGTGACGTTCAACACTCAAGAAAGCGAAGGTAAGAGGAGCTTACGTTTGTAAGTGAAAATAGTAAGTAGCAACTTACGCTTTACAAAACTGGAATGATACACAACATGTTTTTATGAATAAGTATAACATGTTTATAACCACGCATGACAAGTTATTTCTCAACAAGCATGACATCGTATACGTATTTGTATGAAAGCATGAAAGAAGTTTTTGTGCAAATGAAAACATGAAAGGTTTATGAGATATTTGTCATTAAGCACGAACTGTCAAGAGCATTAGAAGCATTTTATGATAAGTTGATTACCAAGCATGACATGAGCACGTCATGAGCAATTGCATTTGCATTTATTTCTCATAAGAAAGAAGGAGAAATTTTATGCAAATGAAAGTACCATTTTTATGCTACTTTATGACAAGTTAATTAACGAACCCAAGTCGGTCGGTACCGTACCAAGTCAAGAAGGTGCATCCATACCGAAGGACATTTACGAGAAGGGTGGATGTCACCTAGGACACCCATACCGAAGGATGCTTGCAAGAAGGATGGGTAGTCCAGGAGGTATGTGCAATCACACTGAAGGATGCTTGCAAGAAGGTGTGA
The DNA here is from genome assembly GCA_963930655.1 of Myrica gale. NCBI lineage: Eukaryota > Viridiplantae > Streptophyta > Magnoliopsida > Fagales > Myricaceae > Myrica > Myrica gale. Next base: position 15,137,529 of record OZ005614.1, read on the forward strand.
ACCTCCAAGGGTCATGTCTAGCCACTGAAGGACGAATGCGAGAAGGTGTGCTAGCTTGACTATATGTAAGGTCCCCAAGGGAAATAGGGGACAGTTCCAACGGGAACGCACAACCCTGATGCCAGGGGTAAATGGAGCTCAAGTAGCCCATAGGATAAGAATGGAAAAGATTTTCCAAAAGAAAGAGCCTTATAAGTATAAGAGATGTTTTCAAGAGCAAGTGCATGTGCATATGCAATCATAAGGCATACACGTGCATCACGATTCATGATCATGCATGAATCACATACGTATACATGATATTTAAAGTTCAAGTTTACGATTATTTCAAGTTAAAGCTCATGATATTTCAAGTTGTACTTGAATTACATTATGTTCAAGTTTGTAATTATTTCAAGTTTAAGCGCATGCTTATGATTTTAAGTCAAGTGCATGCTTATGATTTTAAGTTCATTATGATATCGAGTTCATGATGATTTCAAGTTTAAAAGCAAGTGTATGATTTCAAGTTCAAGATTATGAGTTCAAAGAACAAGTTCATGGTTTCAAACTCACGATTTCAAGTTCATATTTCCAAACCATGATTTCAAGCTCATGTTTTAATTATAATTCCTTACTGAGTCTTTCGACTCACAGATGTTTTAAATTGTATCATTCCAGATAACAATTCAGGTGGGAAAATCTAGAAGAGGGACCGATGGGAACGTCCTCATCTCTCTTTGTTGTTTCATTAAAGGTTAGATGTAATTTTGAAGAGTCGTCATGAGCCTCCGTTGTGTGGTGGTCATGGGTTATTCGGACTAGTAGAGTTCAAGGTTTTTGATGTCTAGTATCTTAGTCGTGGTTATCAGAAACAGAAGTTGAAGAGTTCATAGGAAGTACTAAGAACGCTTATCAGGCATCCTGTGAATGTCTATGTTATGTGTATAAGGATTCAAGATGTATTACATATATGTTATGAGTAGGTCCATATAAAGGTTTTGTTGGAATCCCTTAGGACTTGTACTTCAGCCATGCAGACATGACATGTAAATTTGGATGCTTTCACTATTGTCGTTGTAGTCAATTGTGTAAGTTGAAGTTTATGTAAATCTCTTTGGCCCATCTCTCTCAGTTGTAGGTGTTTTTGTGTAATAAAAAAAATATCCGCTGCAAGATTAAGAGAAAATGCTGGAACATTCATTGAGTGAATGTTCGCGGCTGTCATTAACCCCCTGCGGGCTAGCGTTCGGGGCGTGACATCTTATCTCTCTCCATCTTCTTCTTTTTATAGCTTCCAGGTCTTCAACGGTCATAAAGGGTCTTCTTGTAATGTTAGAGTGCCGTTGGAGGTCATTTGAGGCAATTTGGAGAAGTTTTGAAATGTTGACGACTTTTCCAGAAAATCTGCAAAATAACACAATGTGTTTACACATAGGTTGTATGTGCTGACACATAAAACTAGATCTGAAAATAGAGTCTCGGGTGTTAGTTCAATGTGTCGACACCATGATCTAATGTGTCGACACTTCCAACATTTAGCCAAAAATCACTTTGAATCCCAGAAAATGTAAACTCTCGGGTAGTAGTTCAATGTGTCTACACTATGCTCCAATGTCTCGACACTTCCAACACTTAGTTAAAAAAATCACTTTGAATTCCAGAAAATGTAAACTTTCGGGTTGTAGTTCAATGTGTTGACACTTACAACACTTAGTCAAAAAATCACTTTGAGTTCCGAAAAATGTAAACTTTCGGGTGTAAGTGCAATGTGTCGACACCATCACTCAATGTGTCGACACCTTCAACACTTAGTCAAAAATCAACTTGAATGGTTTGAAATGTAGAGTTTTGGGTGTTAGTTCAATGTGTCGACACCATAACACAATGTGTCGACACTTATAAGTGCTGGAGAGTTTTTCAACAACTTTAAAGTGTCCAATTCATTCCAAACTTCTTTTAACACCTAGATTATGAAAATTGATCTTATCAACTTGTGTAATGGTGTTCAATTGCACGTTCAAAATAATTTTAAGGAATTAACCTCAATCCTTTCGAAATACAACTTGAAAATTGTGGATTGACAATGTAAAATCTAAAAGTCTTCAAAGTACTTAGAATTTTTGTTATCATCGAAATCAATTATGGATTGTTTGCAAAACAACCTTGGGCTAACAAAACTTTTTAAAGGAGAAATTTTAAAACTCTTTTCCATGATCACTCTGTATGCTAGAAATAACAAAACATTTTTCATTTTGAATCACTTGCTAAGTTTTTTTTAAAGCTTGAAAAGCTCCATCTTTATGAGCTGGGAATAGAACCCATGTGAATCTATTTAAATCATCAACAATAACAAAGCCATAACATTTGCCACCCGAAATCAGCGTTTGGGTTGGACCAAATAAGTCCCATGTGTAGAAGTTGATGTGACCTAGAAGTGGACATCACATTTTTGGGCTTAAGAGAGGTTTTGGTTTTTTTTTTCCTTTTTGACAAGCTACACATATTTTGTCTTTCTCAAAATAAAGCTTAGGCAAACCCGAAACAAGATTCTTTTTGGCTAGTTTTGAAATCAAGTTCACGCTTGCATGAGCAAACCTTCTATGCCACAATCAACTATCCTTGTCACTTAGAGATGAAAGACACTTTATATTGCATGAAGAAATTCTCTCTAAATGAACGATGTACACATTTTCAAATCTATGTTCAACAAACAAGGCTTTCTTGTTTTCAAAGTTTTCAATAATACATATTAGTCACTAGGTTTCATTTTTTGAAAATGTGGTCACTGAGAATACATAATTGTGACGATCTAGTCTTTCCATCAAACCTCCATTAAATTTTTAGCCGGAATAGCGGTCTACCAGTTTGTTTACCATTGCGGCAAAGGTAACTTAAAACGGACGACCACTACATGAAGCGGTCGAACGCTTCATGTAGAGGTCAACCGCATTATATTTCGTTAAAAATTAACAGAGATTTGACGGAAAGACCAAATCGTCACAACTATATATTCTTAGTGACCATATTGTCAAAAAATGAAACCTAGTGACTAAATTCTTAGCGTGCTATTAACCTAGTGACTAAATTTTCAATTTCCCAACAATTAATAAATATAATATGTTCAATAGTAGGATTATGAGACATACCGACATTTCCAAAATTAATAATCCTTCATTTATCGATATCACCAAATGTAATTGATCCCTTTTCTTTTGGGCTAAGAGATTTAAACCAACTTTTATCCCTTCTCATGTGCTTGGAGCATCCGCTATCAAGAATCCAATGTTTCTTGACTTTGATTGACTTCAAGCATTCCTACAAAAAAGAATTACTTCTATCCTTTTGGTACCTAAATCTTTTTGGGTCCTTTGGTGTTAACCAATTTCTTTCATCCTGTTCTTTCGAATCCAAACAAATTTAATGCCACTAGAAGATTTCTTCCTAGTTGGACAAACATGTGATATATGTCCAGATTTACCACAAAAGTTGCACAATATAAATGATGGAGATGATTTTGTGATCATATAAGAGTAAGATTTTTAATCATTGAAAGAATCATATCTAATGCCACTTTTGTTGAACCTTTGAGAACCAATAAGAATGTTAAGGTTTTTATTTTCTTGAGTAAATCTTGCAAGATCATTTGTAAGAGAGTCAATTTTCACTTTTAAAGTGTCATTCTCAACAATCAAAATACTTGACTCACTTTGCAAAGGTTTTTTATTTTCTTTTGTGGTCCTTGCAAGATCATCTCTAAAAGATATGACTTGACTTTTCAAAGTATCATTCTCTTTTGCAATACTTTAAAAAATCTTTTTGAGAGAACAATATTTTGAAAATATTCTTCTTAGTTCAACGTATTGTTCATCAAATGCATCTTGCAATTCATGAAATGAGAAGGAATGAATTAAAGAGTCTTGTACCTCATCTTCATCTTCCTTTGCCATGAAGCATAGGTTTGCAACTTCTCCATCGCTAGAGCATGAGGCTTTCAAGGCAATGTCTCTTTTTCCTTTTCCTTCACCTCATTTCTCTTTACTTGATTCATCTCATGTGCATGAGAGATCCCGTGAGCTCATCCAAAGAAAGCTTTGTCAAGTCTTTGGCTTCTTGAATGGCGGTGACCTTGGGTTCCCAAGCTTTTGGTAGACACCTAAGGATCTTTCTCACCATTTCAATGTTAGTATATTCTTTACCAAGAGATTTAAGTCCATTTATAATATCGGTAAAGCGAGTAAACATAGATGAGATAGATTCATCGGATTTCATCTTAAAAAGCTCATAACTATAAACAAGCATACTTATCTTGTTCTCTTTAACTTGATTCATACCTTTATGGGCCACTTGAAGTTTGTCCCAAATTTGTTTCGCTCTATCACAACCAAGAACACGATTGAATTCATTTACATCAAGAGCACAATACAAAACATTCATAACTTTGGAATTTAAGAACATCAGTTTTAAATCAGCACCATCCCACTCATTTTCATCTTTCAACTTACCTTCCATATCTCTAGGAATCGTAGGACCATTTGAGATAACTCTCCACAGTTCATAGTCCACGACTTGGATGTAAATCCTCATCCTAGCTTTCCAATAGTTGTAGCACATTCCATTGAACAAGGGAGGTCGATTAGTGGATTGGCCTTCAGCCAACGAAGAATTAACAAGGGTTTCCATGAATAAAAATACTTAATCTCAGCTCCGATACCAATTGTGAGTCTAATTAACAACCCAAGATGGGGGGTGAATTGAGTTTTTCAAAAACATATCACTTTTTCGATAAACATGCAGATCTAAAAACTACCCCCCTCTTTAACAAATAAGAATGCTAATCTGAATGTGTTTAATGTTATGCTAAATATAAACAATAAATGATAAAAGCATAAATCTACACAAGTATGAATATGTACTGAAATGTAAGAGAGATAGAGTTAGAGAGATGACACCGTAATTTTAGGTGGTTCGACCAACACTTGCCTACGTCCACCCCCAAGGCTATTGACTTCCTTGGGCTTCTTTCATTATTTCCAAATAGCGAATACACCTTAGCTTCCGGGGTGCTAAGGAACATTTACAAAGCGTTTTTCGAGCTCACGCTTCAACTCTCTTCACAAATCCCAAAACCCAAGGGATTTCTTCTACCAAGTAGGACCAAGTGTTTTTTCAAAACTCAAATATTTTACAAATAATGGGTACAATAAGGAATCACTCTTAGCCGAATATGCAAGTGTAAAGCACAAAACGTGTGGAATGACTCTCTAAGCCGAAATAGCAAAAGAAAGGCTCAATAAAGTGCAAGAAGACAAGATTCTTGAATGAAACCTAAGGTTTGGCAAGTAAGAGCACCAACTTTCTTGGTAGATGCGGTCTCCCTCTTCTTCAAAGAACTTTCTCTCTCAAGAAGTTAGGGCAAGGAGAACTTTCAAGTGTGTTATCTCTTCGTCAAGAAATCTCTCTATCTTTGGAGGCTAGGTCTTCAATGATGAGCAAGAGAAGAAGATTTAACAATGGGAGCTTTGATCTTGGAGGAATCGGCAAATGAAATCTTTGGATCTTGCTTTCACTCTCTATCAGAGGTATCGACACATTGAACACTTAGGATATGTTCGGTTTGAGTAAAAATGTAGGATTTTAAAGAAGTTGTGAATATTTATGTTGAAAAGTGTTTTATTGGTGTTTGTGTAAAGTGGAGAGAGAAATGATTTGATGTAATTGTTTAATAAAAAAATATTAGAGTTATGTGAAAAAATATAGAGAGAGAAAATTTATGTTGAATAAAAAAGTAAAAAGTTGTTGGAGATTGTGTAAAATGTATTGATGTAAGTGCAATGTGTCGACACTTATAAGTGCTGGAGAGAAAATCAGTAACTTTAAAGCGTCCAAACCATTCCAAAACCTTTTTAAACACCTACAAAGGGAAAAATTGATGTTATCGACTTGTGTATTGATGTTCAAGTGCATTTGGAGGTATTTTAGAGAGATAACCTCAATCCTTTCGAAATACAACTCGGAAAATAGTGGATTGACAATGTAAAATCTAAAGTCTTTAAAACTTAGAAATTTTTTTATCATCAAAATGAAAATATGGTTTGTTTTATAAAAAAAACCTTGGGCTAATAAAAACGATGTGTTTTGTTTAATGATGATCTGATGTGGTTACTTTGTATGAAGTGTTGCGCTAACGTGTTTAAGTGGTGACATGGCATGAGATTCCGTTAAATAGATTAGCAAGACATAGACGAGAGGACCCAATCGTCACACGAGTATGGACTCAATGATCATAAAGTAAAAAAATAAAATTTAGTGACTAAATCATTAGCGTGGTATAAACCTAGTGACTATATTGCCAATTTCCCTTATTGATATTAATTGTACCTGTTTATCCTTGAAGCCTCCCTTATTTTTTCCTGAGCGGTTTTTCTTCAAGTCCCAAGTGATTGCAACCAGCAAAGTTCGAAATTGGGAAGTGTGAGGATTTTGTTTGGGTGACCAAGGATGAGTTGGATTTTTTTCCCGAGTAAGCTGAATTTCTTAAAAAAGATGATAATCAACTAATGCGGCGATCATATTTAACTTTGAATTCACACATGTTTTTTGAGGATATCAGTGATTAAAACATATGTTTTGGAATTAAAATTTTTGTGATAGAGGTTGACGTAGGATTAAGATGCTAGAGGCAATTGAGATTTGCTATTGCAACAATTGGGTTTAACAATTCAAATATTAAATCTATAATTGATTCAAGTTAGATGCAAGAACTCTTTCGTTTCTCCTCTCTTGCAATAAGAAAATTTCTCATTGCTAGTATTGGCCTTCTTGAAATTTATGTGGTTTCAAAGCCCTTGTATAAGTCTCATTTGTGCATGTGAGACCCCAACTTTTTCTATCCTTGTAAAAGAATTATGACTCCTTAAGATGTGTCCTAATTATGGAGAAAGGTAGGTATAGGGAAATTAATCTAAGGATATGTCTAGGTGAATATTTCCCCTAGCACTTTGTGCATCTATATTGTAATTGAATTGATATGTTGTTGTAATTTTAACAATATTGAAATTGAGTATTTGGGGACTTAGTTGAAATAATTGGAGGATCACAATTATGGTGTTGGAATAAGAAGATTTTTCTTAGTACCCTGTTTTTAGGTAACATTGCACTCGACCAGCGGGCGTCAGGCGCTCGAGCGGCCTTAAGGAAATATGATGGACAGTGTTTTGTCGTTTGACCAACGCTCGACAGGTGCTCGAGCGGCCCTTGGGAATTCTACACAGTGAATTGGACAGTAAGTTGGCTTTCAACCGGTGCTCGACTGGCGCTCGAGCGGGACCAGTTAAAATTCCATATATGATGAATTTGGAGTTCCAATGGAAGACTTGTGAACCCTAACATTGAGAAAAATTGTATAAGCTTAGTTAAGAAATTTATTGAGGTTAAGATGGTGGGAAGTCGATAGACATTAGCCCAGACATGGTATGATGTAAAGTATTGAGTAAGGATAGTGTAAGGATTATATTGAGGATGTATGTATGGATAATTAATTTCAAGTTGTGTTTAGGGGGATTTTTCCCCTAACGTTTTTATGAGTTTTAAGCTAAGATCTGACTGTGTTATTAATTGCCATTAGATTTGAGCAATTGAGATTGATGGAATTGTTTTATTAATGGAAAATGTCCCTAAGTTACAAGATTTGGAAATATTATAATTAGGGGCTTTAGCCTTGGAAATATGAGAATCCTTGGAACAAAGATGAGGAGACATATTAGAGTCAATTGTGGGAGTGGCAGAAAAGAGAAATGAATTTTCGTGAGGGGCAGAAATGGAAAAGAAAGAAGAAATGGAGGGCATAAAGGGAAAGAAGGGGGAAAGGGCAATTTTGCCTTTTCCCTTCCCCCAAGCTCTCCCGTATAAGCAGCCCCCCCAAATTGAAAAGCCATTTGCCCTAGCTCCCATCGAAGAAGAGAAGAGAAGAGAAGAAAGAAAGAAGAAGAAGAAGAGAAGAGAAGAAAGAAAGAAGAAGGAGAAAAGAAGAAGAAGAAAGGAAGAAGAGAAAGAAAGAGAGAGAGAAGGAGGTGAGTGGTTATGGCCGGCCAAGCCATACCCATTGTCACCTATGTTCTCTTTTTCTTTTGAATGGTTGTTGGTTGTGTTGTTAGATTTTCTCCTTGAGATTCATGTGTTTTCTTTGAGGAAAATGTAGATCTAATGAGCTTTAGAAAGTTGTAAGGATTGTGCACAAAACCATGGAGAATGTGGTTAGATCTGGGAATTTATACACAAGAGAAACGAATATGCACTCTAGGTGTTTGATAAAAAGACCAAGAGAGGAGGAAGAAATGCAATAACTTAAATTTATGAGATGGACTCATGTTTTAGCTGAGAGATTGAGTTGGAATGAGTTGAAATGTGATAAAGTTTAAGTCTTGTATATGAGGTTATAAGAGGAGAGCATGTTAAGACAAATTTCGTGTGTGTTGGATGTATAATGTGTGTTTTGTGTCTGAAATATGGACTGACGCTCGACAGGTCATGCAGAAACTTCACGCTCGACCGACGCTCAACCAGCGCTCGAGCGTCCCTTAACACTTTTATACAGAGGCCTAACGCTCGACGAGCGCTCGACCGGCGCTCGAGCGGCTTCTTTGAATTTCACGAAATTTTTCCTAAGTTTCTAAGTTTCCTATTGACATATTAGGAGACCCTACTAGGTTTTTCACTTAAGAAAATACCTTGTGGTGTAAGATCACCAATTAGAAGTCAAGGATACAGATGATTTTATATGATGAAGTATGTGTATGACGAAGTATGAGATATTGAATGAGGAATAAGGACGATTTTGTATGATGAAGTGTGAGTAATTGATTGATTACTCTATACGTCTAGTAAACCTATGAATAACAATAGTATGATCCAATTGTAGGTAAAGGGGCATTCAACCCACAAGCAAGCGAAGTAAGAAGAGCTTACGTTTGTAAGTAACAATCGTAAGTAGAAACTTACGCTTTTCAAAAACTGGAATGATACACAACATGAAAACTATTTATGAATAAGCATACCAAGCATGATATATCAAGCATGACATTATCAAGCACGACATGAATACATCATGATCATTTGCATTCATTTTTCTCATGAGAAAGAAGGATAAATTTTATGCAAATGAAAGTACCATTTTTATGCTACTTTATGACAAGTAAGTTAATGAACCCAAGTCGGTCGGTACCGTACCAAGTTAAGAAGGTGCATCCATACTGAAGGACGTTTACGTGAAGGGTGGATGTCACCTAGGGCACCCATACCGAAGGATGCTTGCAAGAAGGATGGGTAGTCCAGGAGGTATGTGCAATCACACTGAAGGATGCTTGCAAGAAGGTGTGAACCTCCAAGGGTTGTGTCTAGCCACTGAAGGACGAATGCGAGAAGGTGTGCTAGCTCAACCATATGTAAGGCCCCCAAGGGAAATAGGGGACAGTGCCAATGGGAACGCACAACCCTGATGCCAGGGGTAAGTGGAGCTCAAGTAGCCCATAAGATAAGGATTGGAAAGATTTTCCAAAATCAAGAGATTTATAAGTATAAGTGATGTTTTCAAGAGCAAGTACATGTGCATATGCAATCATGAGGCATACACGTGCATCAAAATTCATGATCATGCATGAATTATATACGTTTACATGATATTTCAAGTTCAAGTTCCTTATGATTTCAAGTTCATGATGATTTCAAGTTTAAGTGCATGCTTATGATTTCAAGTTCGTGATTATGAGTTCAAGAACAAGTTCATGGTTTCAAACTCACGATTTCAAGTTCATATTTCCAAACCATGATTTCAAGTCCATGTTTTAATTATAATTCCATACTGAGTCTTTTGACTCACAGTTTTAAATTGTATCATTCCAGATAACATTTCAGGAGGGGAAATCTAGAAGAGGAACCGACGAGAATGACCTTTCCTCTTTTGTTGTTTATTAGAGGATTCAAGATATATTATAAAGATGTTATGAGTAGGTCAATGTGAAGAGGATTTGATGGAATCCCTTAGATCATGTACTTCAGCTGTGCAGCCGTGCAATGTCATTAAGACGCTTACCCTATTCCGAAGAAGTCATTTTGGGTAAGTTGAAGTTATAGCAAATCTCTTTGGCCCGTCTCTCTCAGTTAGATGTGTATATAAAAAAAAATTTCCGCTGCATGATTAAGAGAAAACGCTGGAACATTCATTGAGTGGATGTTCGCGGCTGTCATTAACCCCCTTCGGGCTAGCGTTCGGGCCGTGACAGTACAATTGTGTATCCATTTGTTCCTAGTGTTTTTTTTTGTTCGTGCATCTATTAAGTGTTTCAAATGTTTTTTTGATCCATTTTTTTAATCAAAGTGGACAGCAGGACAGAGTCTGCGGGAAGGGGGATTCGACCCCTGGATCTTACCTTCCCTAAGGTTTTGATGCCATTATTTCCATAGCTGTAGAATCCCAATAATTTGCAATTTAGCTCAAATTGATCCTAATTCAAATTAATTGTATTTGACAGCTTATTTTGCATTGTTGGACCACAAGGATGTGCTTTTGGTGTTTGAGGACGAAAAAAGTTTCTTACTTGGAATCATCTGGATGTCTACAGTTGTAGTTCTTTAGGGTGATTTTTTCGTGTGAACTTTCTTTTGTATAATTTTTTTGAAAAATGTTTTCTTTTGTGTTAGCCGAAGGTTCTTTTGTAAACTTGAAGACTTTTCTAAGTTTTGAAGAATTTTTTATTTTACCTTGTCAATCCACAATTTCTAAAAAGTGTTTCAAAAGATTGAGGATATCCCTCTATAAAATGTTATAAATATATATTAACATCATTGCATAAGCTAAAATGTTCACATTGTTCATTGTAGGTGTTTAAAGATGAATTGGAGTGAAAACGACACTTTCAAGTTGCTGAAAAACCTCTCAAGCACTTATAGTGTCGACACATTGCACTGTCTCCCGAGAGCACAATTTCGAATTAAGTATTCAATGTGTCGACACATTGAAGACTATTGTCGACATATTGCAATATCTTCTGATAGCATAATTCCAGACTACGTCTAATGTGTCGACACATGCTACGATTTTGCAGAAATCCTAGAACGACAACTCATTTAAAATGGTTCAAAAAGACTTTGGAACCCCTCCAACGGTACAATAAAGCTACATGAAGACCATTGAAGCCTAGAGGACTATATATAGAACGATATATAGAGAGAGAGCAGGGATTTGCATCATCATTCAAAATCTAACTCCGAAAGAGAGAGAAAACTAGATCCAAAAAAATCCTTTGCTGATTCCTTCAAGATCAAAGTTTCATTGTTAAATATTCTTCTCTTGCTCATCATTGACGACATAGCCTCCCAAGAGAGAGAAATTTCTTGAAGAGGAGACAACACACTTGCTATTACTCTTTGCCCTAACTTCTAGAGAGAAAGTGCATCGATGAAGAGAGAAGAACGCACCAACCAAGAAAGCTTCTGCTTTCACCTGCCAAACTTTAGCTTTCCTTTGAGAATCTTGTCTTCTTGCATTTTGTTGAGCTTTTCACTTGCTGATTCGGCTTAGAGAGCCATTCCACATATTTGGTGCTTTCCACTTTCTTATTCGGCTTATAGAGCCATTCTTCTCTGTACCCATTCTTTGTAAAACACTTGAGTGTTGGGTAAACACTTGGTCTTACTTGTGAGAGTAGAAGAAATCCCTTTGATTTTGGGATTTGTGAAGAGAGTTAAAGCGTGAGTTCGGAAAATGATTCGTAAAGGTTCCTTAGCGCCTTGAAAGCTAATGAGTATTTGCTATTTGGAGAATAGTGAAGGAAGCTCAAGGAAGTCAATTGCCTTGGGGGTGGACGTAGGCAAGTGTTGGATAAAGATGACTTGTGGATAGAGATGACACCTAGGAAGCACGACAAATCAAAAGCTAGAAGCACGAAAAATCGATGCAAGAAACACGACACAAAAGGCTAGGACCTAGGTTGCTCGAGGTGTCGACAACTGGTGGAACTAGGCAGCGACTCACCAAGGCTATAGGAGGATTTTGTCCATTGGTGTGCTAGGTGTCAATGTGTGGATGAAGTAGTCTTTTGAGTTATCGAAGCTACCCTGACACGTGTCACGATGTGGCGAACCTAGCTTGCCTATCAATAGAGGGGGCTGGCCATTTAAACTTACATCATCTCATCCTAAACTTGTGAGTTAGCCTTGAGATTAATAAGTAAGTGAAGTAGAAGCAAGAATGAGTAAATCGCTTCGTGAAGATCGAACTCGCTTAAAGGTAAAGTTTAGTTGGTTATCCTTGATTTCGATTCAAGTTTTCAAGATGATTATTGTGAATCTCTTGTATTTATTATTCTAATCATCTCTTGATGTTATTAGCATTGTTTTATTCTTCCTATTGATCTTGATGTTCTTCGTGTTTTTGACGAAGAACAAGCTCGTTTTTTTGAAAAAGTATCATTGTCAAAGTTCGATTCGTTTTCAAGTTGTTTTTCAACTTTGATCCGTTTGTTTTCAAAATTTCTTCCAAAAGTTGTTTTTCAAAGCTTTAACATATTTCTTTTGAAATATTCCTTCTGATTTCAGTACTTTTTATGTCAAAATGAGAATTTTGTACGAGCTGATTAAGCCGATTTTTAACCAAGAAATCAAAGTGTTGTTTTTTCTTCATAACACTTTCCTTTGATAACTTTTTTAAAATGTTACGATGATAGAAACGAGTTAAGGGGTTTCATATCATAAATGAGATGTATGAGCGTTGATATGAGACTTGCATACTTAACTTGTACGTTGGAAATGAATATTTTGATGTTCAAGTGTGGTTAAGGTGTTGCATATCATGAATGATATGTATGGGCGTTGATATGAGACATGCATACATAACGCATACTGTGAAGACATGACAATACTGTGCAAGAGAGGATGCGTTCACTTGTTGTGACATTCTGACCTCTTCATTGTACGCGGAAAGATCCTCTTTGAGGATATCGAATTCTACTCTCGATGTAATGCAGCAAAATACGAACCATGTTCTACTCTAGGAGTAATACCGCAAATGATGGAAGTTACTTGTAACCCGTCACTCTGGCTCAGTGATTCACTCTAAGGAGTGAGAGAAGTGGTGATTGTGAAATGGAAAAGATCAAAATTTAAGAATTGAGTCTTTTTATTTACTTTCTTCATCTTTTGTTGAGATTTTATTGTGGAACAAATTTCTTCAATATCTTTTATTCTATCTGCTATTCTGTTGTACTAACCGCTGGCTTTACTGAGTCATTTGGACTCACCGTTGTTTGTTAAATTCTTTTAGCATATGTCTGAAATATGTTTAGGTGAGTTTACAAAGGCCATACGACATGGATGGACCATTCTGGGGTTATCATTTTGTGTCTATGTCACTACTAATTTAGATGTTCTGATGGAAGACCGGAGTCATTGGTGGATTACCCCAAACTCAAATGATTATGTCACCATGTACGACAAACTTAAGTGATTCTGATGGCAAAGAGTAGAGGTTTTATGTTTTCTTAGTTTTTCTGCTGTAGTTTTCTTTTTAGTATGTATATTATAGAAAGTTGGTCCTCTTTTGTAATACCTCGGTATTGATAAAAGGTCCTTCGTGTGTTTTACTTAGAAACCAACCGTTGACTGATAGCCGTACATTATTTAAGAGATGTTGCAAATAAGGTTAAAAAATGTAGGAGCAAATGAGACTCAATTCCAAGTAAAGAATAACCAAGAAGAAATGAGATGATCTCAAGGGCACCAGTGCTTTTTTTTTCCTTGTCAAAATTTATCCAAATTAATTAGTATGAATCCCAAAAGAAATTGAAAGATATAAATTTTGTTATTTAAGTTATATTCTCTAACAATTAACAACATCAAACCTAATCACTCAAACTCGACATAGTTCACCTGCAAGCCCTTTCACACCTCAAACCCCTCTGCATCCGCAGGCTCATCTGTGCTCCGAAAACGCTTGCGGTCTTTTGTAAATTGTGCAAGAGAATTTACTAGTACAGTTGATGATTGTTCGTGGTGCGTCAAACAGTACCGTTGACGCGCAGAATGTGAATCCCTATTGCTTTCACAATCCTCCCACTGGTCGTAACCTTAGTCTAATAGCGGCGTTCATTACTATAAGACAACGCTTGAGGTCTTGATGGTCCGAGCTATTACAGATGGTATCAGAGGTGTGTTTTAGGAAAGCAAGGATAGTTAGCAGAACTTAAGGAAAACGAGAGTGTTAGGAAAAACACTATCTCGTTAGTAAGCTCAGTATGATTGTAGGAATAATATGATATTATCCTTATGTTGTAGTGATTTTGGAGTTCATAGCCTACCTTTGTGTTTCAGGAGATAATGGCAGCTAGAAGGAATAGAGATAGAGGAGGGGAAAATGTGCATGAAGGCAGCTGGTTTGATAAGTTTGCCAAGCACCATCCCCCTAGTTATGATGGAGGTACGAAACCCTTAGTGGCTGAAAATTGGCTTTTGAATATTGAGGAGCTAATGCAAGTAGTAGATTTTACGGATGATCAAATGATACGATTTTCCACGTATCAACTCAAAGGAGAAGCCAAAAGGTGGTGGCAAGCCAAGAAGGAACTCTTGGAGATTGAGTGGACTTGGAAGCAATTTAAGAAGGAATTCCTAGATAGATATTTTCCTGAGATGATCAGGGAAGCCAAAGCCCAAGAATTTACTACCTTAAGTCAAGCATCAAGGTCAGTAGCTGAGTATGCCGCTAAGTTTATAGAATTGTCTAGATTTACTTCATATATGATTCCTGATGTGGGTAGGACATCCCGTAAGTTTGAAAGAGGATTACACTCTCGTATTAAGGAAAGAGTAAGTTGCCTTAATTTGAGAATTTTCAGCAGTTACTTGATAGAGCCTCAATTGTGGAACGTACTTTACAGGAGAATACTATTATTAATGAGCAGAATAAGAAACGTTGTTTCCAAGGGAATCAATTCCACGGACAGTCATCAGGAAATAGAGGAGGAAGTACTTATGGAAATAGGGGATAGAATGAATGGTCCCAGTGCCGCATGAATAGTTTGTTTTACTTATGGTAAGCTAGTTCCTTTTTCTCGAGATTGTAAAGTGAAGCAAGGATTCCCTCAGAATGGGCGTGGAATCAAGTTACTAACTCTAGTAACAAAGAGAGACGAAATCCTGATAATAACAGGAAATCAATAGAGGGGAACTAGACCAACAAGAGTATTTGCTCTGAATGTGGAGGAAGCAGAGCAGGATGGGAATGTGGTGACATGTACTTTTTCCCTTTCTTGTGGATTAGTAACTATGTTGTTTGATACTGGTGCTACGCATTCTTTTATTTCACAAAGTTGCGTAAATGGACTTGAATTGTTGATAGAATCCATATTTGTTAGACTTGATGTGGTAACTCCTTTGGGGATATCTAGTATGTGTACCAAGAAGATCAAGGAGTTTCCAATGGAAATAGAGGGATGGAGATTATCTATCGATTTGACAATCCTAGATATGGGTAACTTTGATGTGATTCTTGGTTTGGATTGGTTATCTAGTTATCATGTAACATTAGATTGTCATGCAATGGAAGTAAGTTTACTTGTACCTGAACCAAAGAGAATTCAGTTTAGGAATGCCAAGTAAGTGATTCCCAGACCAAGCAAGGAATTTCCTCAGGTACGATTAATATCTGCATTGAAAGCTTGGAAAAGTGTGATTAATGGAGCTCAGGCTTTTTTAGTTTCAATTGCTAAAATTCAGGAAGAGGAAAAGAAGTTAGAAACCATACCAGTTATCTGTGAGTATCAAGATGTCTTTCCAAAAGAACTAACCGGATTACCATCGGTAAGAGAAATTGAATTTGAAATTTCATTGGTACCAGATACTGTACCTTTGTCTAAAGCTTCATATAGGATGACCTCAGGTGAAATAAAGGAATTAAAGGAACAACTACAAGAAGGATGACACTACGAGAATGTGCATAGACTATCGAGAACTGAATAAGGTTACTATTAGGAATAAATATCCTTTACCTAGGATTGATGATTTGTTTGATCATTTGAATGGTAATGAAATATTTTCTAAGATTGATCTAAGGTCAGGATATCACCAATTGAGAATCAGGAAGGAAGATATACCAAAGACAGCTTTTCGTACCAGGTATGACCATTACAAATTACTGGTAATGCCTTTTGGGTTAACAAATGTTCCTGCTACATTTATGGATTTGATGCAAATGGAATTTTTAGAGATTTTCTGGATCATTTTGTGGTTGTATTCGTTGATGATATATTGATATACTCTAGGAGTAAGGAAGAACATGGAAATCATTTAAGGTTGGTTTTGTAAAGATTGAGGGATGAACAATTACATGCTAAGTTCTCGAAATGTGATTTTTGGTTAAAGGAAGTAGCATTTCTAGGACATATTATTTCGAGTGAAGGTATATCAGTTGATCAAGGAAAAGTAGAGGCGATTTATACTTGGCCAAGACCTATTACAGTTCATGATATTAGAAGTTTTCTTGGATTTGCTGGATATTATCGTATATTTATAGAAGGATTCTCTAAATTGGCATCACCTCTAACAACATTGCCAAAGAAGAATGCTAAGTTTATATGGAGGGAAGAATGTGAGCAAAGTTTTCAGGTTTCAAAAGCAGACTGATTACTGCACCTATTTTAGCTTTACCTAAGGATTAGAAGTATATGTTATTTATATTGATGCCTCAAGAACAGGTTTAGTAGGGGTATTGATGCAGGAAGGAAAAAAATTGCATATGCATCACGACAGCTTAAGACTCACGAGAAGAATTACCCCACTCATGATTTAGAATTGGCAGCTGTAGTGTTTGCATTGAAACTTTGGAGACATTATCTGTATGGAGTTAAGTGTGAAATCTATACAGATCATAAGAGTTTGAAAATTTCTTTACTCAGAAAGAGTTGAATATGAGACAGAGGAGATGGTTGGAGTTAATCAAGGACTATGATTGTACCATCAATTATCACCCTGAAAAGGCAAATGTTGTGGTAGATGCCTTGAGTAGAAAGTTAGAGGAAGGAGTCAGAAGTTGTCTCCTGAATTGGAAAAGGATATGGAAATGAAAGAGATTGAATTACTTTTGGATGATGAAGTGAAACAATTGAATGCATTGACAATTCAATCTTCATTACAAGATCGGATTAAGGATGGACATAATCAAGATCCAATAGTGAAAGAACTTGTGGATTCAAAATCAGAGGTAATGATTAAGAATGATGGATTGGTATAGTTTAGAGATATGATAGTGGTTCCAGACAATAAGGAGATTAAGGAACTAATACTGTAGGAAGCTCATATGTCAAAGTATTCCATACATCCATGTTCCACAAGGATGTACCAAGATTTGAAAGCTAAGTTTTGGTGGCCTGGGATGAAAAAGGAGATATTAGAGTTTGTTAGTAAATGCTTGATTTGCCAACAAGTGAAAGCTGAACATCAGAAACCTTCAGGATTGTTACTGTGAGACCCCGTTTATCTCTTTTGCTATTTCCTATGTATTAGTTTTAATTTAAATTATGGGGCCACATTTTTGGCCAATGTATGACCTAAGCTTAATGTTTATGGTACATTAACTATTATGAAATTTTATTTCAAGAATTTTCTTTAAATAATTTCTTTTTCATTGTGGAAGTTTTAGTGCAAGTTTAAATTCTATTTTCCCTAAGAGCCGAAACTTGTTAGGTAAGTTTCTTTTATGGATTTATATTTTCCATTTGCTTAGTATATTCCATAATCCATGAAATTAAATTATGAAGAGAGATTTATATATTATGGCTGAAAATATCTAAGTAGAAATCATGAAATTCATGTAAGCATTTAAATATTTTTGTGTCTTCTAATAGATATCATTGATCATCATTATGCAGCCTTAATTAGCATTAGTCTTGAATTATCATATGATAAGCTACTAAATATATATGATAGCTTGAAGAGAATTTAATGGATAAGTAAGTGTGCTTATCATAGTGATAAGCTAGAGAGCTTTTAAGAATGGGTTGTTGTGGCTATGTTAGAGATAGGCTAGAGTAATTATTTTGAGATAGGTTATCATGTTGATAATTTGATAAGTTGTGGGATTGAATTAGATAAGTTGAAGCGCTTATAGAAGATAAGTTAGAATACATATGTGTGTGATAAGTTAAGGTAGTTATTTTGATAAGTGAAGTGAAAGTAGATAAGTGAAATAAAAAAGAAGATAAGTGAAGTGCAAAAGGTGAGAAGAGTCTAGAAATTTGTAGATCACGTGAAAAGCAAAGAGGAGAAAAGTCTTAAAGTTTTGTGGTTCACGTGAAGAGCCAAGAAGAGATAAGATGAGAAATTAAATTGAAAAGACAAGACAAGAGGAGAAAAGTTGTGAAATGGTGTGATGTTCACGTGAAGGCTAAGCAAGAAAAGAGGAAAATTGAAGTAAGTAAGCAAGGGGTTTCACGTGAAGGGCAAGGCATGAGGGGACAAAGAGATAAGGTGAGAGAAAAGGGTGAAAGTGACAACACCTTGGTCGGCCACACCTCACCAAGTTCACCCCCCTTTTTTCTCTTGTCATTTTCAACTTTCTTTTGTCATTGTCATAATTGAATCTATGTATAATTCAATTTGCTTCTACGCATCATCACCCCCCACTCCTTCACATCTCAATTGCTCATTTCCCTTGGCCGAATAACACTCTCATTTCAACTCTCCTTCTCTCTTTTCTCTTGGCCGAAACTCATCTCTTTGGCTTAAGTTTTGCTTCCTTTCTCTTGAAACCAAAACACTTCTCTATGCTCTAGTTTGCTTCTTCTTCTTTGATCACCGAAATTCTTCCTTGGCTCAACTCATTTCTTCTCTCTTGGTGGCTGGAAATCTCTCTTCACTTAGTCATTTTCCCTTAACAAAACTCAGCTCACTCTCTTGGCCAAATCACTTCAAAGTTTCAAGTCTTGCCTTGTTTCTTCAAGCAACCTTCAGCTGCTGTACATTTCTCCTTTCCCCACCATAAACCTCCATCTCAGCACCTTGAAGACACAAATCTCAGCCCTTGGAACCATTCCTAAAGGTGGAACCGAAAGTGAAGTATAGGGGAGAATTTTGGTGAAAACCGTGTGTTCTAGTGGAAGGTAGAGGTAGATTTGATTTTCATATGATGTTTTGGCTTGAGTTCTTTATAGTTTCTGACCTTAGATGTTTTATTATGCTAGGTGCTCTTCTTTTAGCAAAGCTTGTGTCCAATCATCAAGGTAAGGCCAAATATGGTTGTTGGTGCAAAGTGATGTTATTGGCCAAATGACTTGTATTTGCTAGATCTGAGTTTGGATAACTTGTAGGATATAATGTGAGTTTGGAAATCGAACATGCATGCCTAAGATCCTAACTTGGTTGTTAGAAAATGTGAAGGGATGGTCTATGCATGTTAGTAATGTTTCGGGTATTAACTTGCACCACATTTGGCCGAGATACATGTTAGGTTTAGTATACCTTTGTCATGATTGAAATATGGATCTTTTGAGTTGATTTGAAGCTGATTTGCTAGACTTATCGTGGTTATAAGTCACAGGTTTCACTATGATGAAAAGAATATGAAAGCATGTGGTACATAGCATGCAAATGTATGAAATATGGTGTTGGCCGAATGGTATTTTAAGTGGATTCATGCTCTTGAGCCATGATTTGTAGAAACTAGGTTGTGAACCTGAGAACGGAGGATGGGAAAACATTGGGGATGAATTTTGACTTCCATAAACACTTATATTGATGCATGGCCGAATGATGTAGTGAAGGAAACCCTAATGGCCAAACGATTAGTAATTTAAAAAGTAATTTCATGTGATGTATAAGTGAAATTAATAATATGGCTGAATGAGTTAGAGGTTAAAAACCTAGATTTAGTATTAAGATAAATCTTGCAAGTTAGTTAGTGTAAATGATGGGGCTTAAACCTCGGATTGGTACTTGTTAAGGAAATTAACAAAGCTCGGATTTTGGTACCATTAGATTACTGATTTTGGACTTAGTTGCTAGGATATGTTGTTTTGCTAAATATTTTTCTTAAATGATTAATAAGAGTTTTCTAAGTAAACCTTTGAGAATGATATAATATTTTTCAGAAATATATTTTTGGGGAAAAATCGAGCTATTTACAAATATTTATCTTGTATGCTTATATACTTAATTCCTAGTAACTAAGAGGTGTTTGAATCGCTTGTAGGCGATCTTCGTACATTTATTCATAATCAAGGAGACCGAGGTAAGTGGATTGTAGGTGGAAGTAAGTGTGTAAGTAAGCTTACATTTTACAATATAAGTGTGGAGACCTAGTTCTATAGTATCTGATCGGGATACGAGATTTACCTCGAGAATTTGGAATGGATTCCAAAAAGCATTAGGTTCACAATTGAAGTTTTGTATTGCATTTCATCCTCATACTGATGGTCAATAAGAAATAGTCATTCAGATCTTAGAGGATATGTTGAGAGCTTGTATTTTAGAATTCAAGGGATCTTGGATTCAATATCAGACCAGTATTCAGATGTCACCATATGAAGTTCTTTATGGACAGAAATGTAGAACGTCGTTGTTTTGGGATGATGTAAGGCCCCGAGCCCAAACTACCTACGGAATAGATTTTCTTATAAAATAAAGCTTTGTCATCATGGATAATCATTTATCTAGGCCCCAATATTTCAAAACTAATTTTGTACAACCTCAACAAAATATTCATAAACCGTAAAAAGCCCAAAAATATCAATTCGAGCCCTAAAATTTATATTAGCATATCTGATATTTCCAATATCGATGATCTCCCAAAATAATACAATATTGAATTCCCCAACATTAATCTTCAAATGTACTCTTGAAAACACGCCTTCGAAACACAAATATCTCTGAAGCTCCTCGAACTTCTATAATTCCGCCAACTCTGGAAAATATGAAAATAAAGGGTGAGCTACGACTAGCTCAGTAAGTAGTAAGTCAATGAGGGTTGGGGAAAAGACAATTTTATCACAATAGTCGAAATCCAGAATAAAACATTGTGAGCCATACCGAATCCAAAAATATCAGATTGTAACAAAAATATCCAAGGCCGCGCAATATAGGAAAATCACCAATGGTCACACATACCTCCAGGCCACAAAGACCTCCAAATATCAGGCCACACAGACCTCCAGGCCACAAAGACCTCAAAATATTAGGCCACACAGACCTCTAGGCCACAAATACATCCAAATACCACGAGGGGTATCAAATTAGCCACACAGACCACAAGGATAAATTGGCCACAAAGACCATAGAGATATATCACCAGCGCGAGGATAATTTTCACAACATGCTCACCAAACAAGTTATAAATATTTCAATTGAGTTTTACGAAAATCTCAATAATCTCATTTTACCAAAAATTTGTTCAGTTCCCCAAATAATACATCAAAACCATATAAAATACGGTGCACGTTCAAAATCCCATTGAAGAACCACTTACATTAAAACCATATAAAAATACGGTACACGTTTAAAAATGTCATTGAAGAACCACTTACCTCGAACGTTTAATCAATCCTTAAAGCTTCTCCAATAATTGCCGAATAATCTCTCGGAAATTAGTAGCACAACATCAATCCCAATTTTGGTCTCCAATATACATCTCTGCAACTATTTATTAACCTTGATCTCTGCAGCTATTTATTAAGCTCAATCTCTGCAACTTTAAAATTCAAACATACCTCTATCCAACATTTTTAAATTCAAACTCAAGATCAAATCTTTATTCAAACCTTTAAATTCAAATATAGATCACATCTCCATATCACCACCTTTAAATTCAAAAATACAATTAAACCTCTATCCAAAAATCAAACAAAGGATTAAACACTATGTCTTCATTTAAAATTCAAATTAATCACTTACACATTTTTCAGGACGGGATATTACAGATGAACTAGGAGAAAGACAAATGATTGGATCTGACCTAATCCAAAGGACATGTGAAAAGGTAGAACTAATCTAGGACAGGTTAAAGGTGGCACAGAGTAGACAAAAGAGTTATGATGATAATCGTAGACGACCATTAGATTTTGAGGAAGGAGATAAAGTATTCTTGAAGGTGATTCCTATGAAATGAGTTAAGAGATTTGGGAAGAAAGGAAAGTTGAGTTCTAGATATGTTGAACCTTTTGAGATACTACATAAGGTAGGAGTAACAGCGTATTAGTTAGCCTTACCGCCTGAATTGGAAGGAGTTCATGATACCTTTCATATTTCTATATTGAGAAAATACATTCCAGATCACTCCCAAGTGATAGATTATATGCCTTTACAACTAGCAAAGAACTTAACCTATTAGGAGCAACCTGTGGCAATATTAGTTATAAAAGATCAAGAGTTGTGTAACAGGAAGATTCCTTAAGTGAAAGTATTATGACAGAGTCACGATATCACTAAAGCTTCATGGGCGTTAGAGGCAGACATGTGTGACAATGTACCTCTGGATCATGCTCTAACTGCAAGTGGCGAGCTACTGGTTGGGACTCTGTGGTCGACCACCTCGTGACGTTTTTCATATTCGTATTCAAAAGTACAATAACCGTGTAGGACCACATTGGCATATTAAATTGTAAACACCAACACTATCACAACAGTGGGGGACGGGGGACCACACCTCATAAAGCACATGTAACAAAACACATTATTCCCCATTGAGAAACTAAGTCAAAAAAGGGGCCAGCAAACCCAAATTCACAGGTCCCACACTCACAACACAATGCACCGCATGAAATCAATAGTAAATGTGGAAACCAGTATATAATGACTAAAAATCAATCTAGAACTCATATTAAATTCAAATGGACAACAAATATGTACCTTCATACCCGTGTGACGCTGTCGGAGATTCGAGACTTCGATAGTCACCAATGTGTTCAGAGTTACTCCTTTGGCAATGTCTATGATTGCAATGCTGGTTCAATTTTTCTAGAAGGAAATCAAAGGATCGATGGGGGCTCGATTAAGGGAGGGGAGATTGGGGATCGTCTATGGGGCGAAAGGGTTAGGGCTCCAAGTCTGCGTAATTGGGGGAGGGGGCCAGGGATTAGGATTTCTTTGGGCAAACGATAGCACCACCAAAACATGCGTTTCATTTAAGACATGGCAGACTTACATCTTGCGTGACATGGCACAACTAGGGAGAGAGAAAGTGTGATTGCACGTGGCATGACCTGGTTGGTGACGATGTGGCCCTCCGTTTGACACATCGACAGAAAACGTTAAATTGGTGGGGCCACACTAACGGAGGGACGTTTTTGGGAAACATCTAAAATACAAGGACCTAAACAGTCCAAATTGAAGTACATGGAACTTTTGGAAAAATGGTAAACCACAGGTATTGAATAAGTATTTAAGCCTAAAATTAATTGGGAAATTAAAAAACTATAATAGGAAGACTTAGTAGAAACTAGTTGCCCAAAAATACAAACCTATAAGATCATAAACCGTCCTAGTAGACATGCTTCCTTGGCATCCATATCCAAGAAATGAAAAAGATGAAGCTATAATGGCTGAAAACCATTTGCTATGCCTTCGATATTCCTTAGTTGGCCAGCAAATCACCCACTTCGTTCATCGCAGACATAACCAATAAACCTTGGGAAGAAGATAGGGCTACACCCTGAGTTGAGGGGTGCTGCTTTGGGGACCTCAGCCACTGTACAGGAGCTGATTGCAGGAGCGAATTGGAGGTGGCCTCAGGGTGACCCTTCCCTCTTTTGGCAGACTGTTGCTAGGGCTACACCTGATACTTTCAGACCCAATCCTTTTAGAAGTGACAGCGTGAAGTGGAGTTGGAATGCAAATGGAAAATTTTCCATTGCCAGTGTGGTTAACCGAATCCAACCAAGTAGAGTGGATTGTTTGTGGCACCATCTCCCCTGCTTTAATGGGCATGTTCCAAGATTCTCTTTTATTCTATGGCTTGCAATTTGGGGGAGACTAAATACAATGGAAAGGCTTCGGGGGTATGGGCTGGTGCAAGAGGTTACGTGTGCTTTCTGTGCAGCTACGATAGAGGATTTGAACCATTTATTTTGTGACTGTCCCTTTGCAAGACGTATTTGGTGCTTATTGGGTGATAAATGTGGTTTTCCAAGGGCACATAGGAACTGGGAAGCAATTGTGAAGTGGTGTGCGATGAACTTGAAAGGAAACTCCCTTGAATCTCGTGTCAACGGGTTGGTTTTTTCAGCCTACGTCTATTCTATTTGGCGAGAGAGGAACCAACGGTGTTTTGCTAACAAGGCTAGGCGACTAGTGCATGTCTTGTTGGAGATCATGTCTCTTGTTACAAGAGTGTGCACATTTGGAAGAGTTAAGAAGATGCCTATAATATTCAGCTCCTTGCAAAGTGGAGTGTCTCTCTCCTTGAAGTTGGGTGCTCTCTTGTAGTGGTGTAGATTGCTTTATGTTGTGCTGGGTGCTTTCCTGTAGTGTGCATTTCTTTATGTTATTTTTTTGTCGTCTAATGTGGTGTAGATTGCTTGGTTGATTGGGTGTAGATTTTCTGTGGAGTGCATATACCCTGGAGGGTGTGTTCTTTGGGTTGTCCTTGTTACCTTTGTATCTTTTCTTTGGCTTTTGCCGTTTTGGGAATATACTGACAGTTACCCAAAAAAAAGATAATGGGGTTCAAAACCATTTGTGAAATACACTACAACAGATTTGCTCTTTAGCGGCGAATTTATCAATGGCGAAACCAATTTCGTCGCTAAAAATACATCTTCAGCGACGACATTAGGAGTTCGACGCTAAAGAGTAATCCATCTCGTTCGAACCACTAAACTTTCGTTCGAACAAGTATTAGTGACAAAAATTGCTAAATCGTCACTAAATAAGTTTTTAGCGATGAAAATATTTTTGTCGCTAAAAGAATCTTGTTCGAACAAGCAAAATCGGGTTCAAACACATCGTTGCTTATTGGTTCGATTGACAATATCTCGTTCGCACACGTATTAATGATGAAAACTTTTAAATCGTCACTAAATAAATCTTTAGAGACGAAAATATTTTCGTCACACAAATAATCTAGTTCGAACGAGACAAAATCTCGTTCGAACGAGATGTCGAAAAATTCTTTTAACGCCAAATACCCTTTCGACTCCCCGCCGCTCCCCTTCTCCCCCCTTTCAAGAAATCTCTAAGTCTCCAGCCCCGTCTTCGTCAAAAAAGCTCCAGCCCCTCCGATCGTTGCCCCCTCCGTCGACAACCTCTTCTCTTTTTTGAAGCTCCAACCCATCCTCTCTTCCTCGAAGCTCCAGTCCCTCCCCTCTACGTCGAAGCTCCAGATCTCCCTCAAGCTCCCTCTCCCTCGAAATCTCACGTTGTCTCTCTCAGTCACGCTGGTTCTGTCTCTCTAAGGCCTCTCATGAGCTTGCTGCTTCTGTCTCGATTAGGTTTCGATTTACTAACATTTTTTTATTTTATTTTCTGTTAGGTTCCAACATTTTGGCCAAGATTTAGGGATTTGAGTTGTTGTAGTACGATTAACAGTAAACATTTTTTTCCTGTTTGATTTTGAGTTTGATTTTATTTCGTGTTTGATTTTGTTCTATATTGTTGTTGCTGGTGTAGATTGGTTTAGGGTTTAGAAAGATTGGAAATTTTGTAACTGTTATCTGGTCAGATTGTACATAATCTGTATGTTTAGAAAGATTGGATTTTGGTTAATGAGTGGTGTTGTTCGTTGGGTTGGCTTCAAAAAGAGAAGTTTTGATTATCCGTGGTTTCGTTTATTATATTTGTTTGGATAAAAGTTGAGTTTTAGCCATGTTTGAATTGTGGATTAGCTTATAATGGAAGGAAACTTGATGGGTTTCTAAGATTTTGATCTTGGGAAATTTTGTTGGATTGGAAAGAGTAGGAATTTGCAAGTATCCATTGGTGGATTATTTGTGGCCTGCATTCAATGTGTGTGTTTGTTTGGCTCAGTTGTTGTGTAAGACCCTGAAGAAACCCGTGTCTACTTCATTACTAGATGAAAGATTCCATGGCCTATTCTATATTAAAAGAAACCTTGCTTGGCCAAGGCATGATTTTATGTTAAGAAAATGTATATGTAATTATTTTGAATTTCTTATATGTGATGTTATGATTTAAATGCTATGGATGAAATCTAAATTTTATAGTAACCGATTTCATGTTGCTAGATTAATTGTATATTTTCCTTCAATATTCTTGATTTTAATTTTTGAAGGATTTTCTTATGAATGATTTTGGATTATTAAGACTTGCATGTTGGGCTTAGAAACCTCAAATAAGGGGCTGATATTGGGCTACCCATTTATGGCCGGTTATTGGATGTAATTGGGCCTTGAAGTTGTGTCATATGGGCTGCCCAATTACATGTGATGATGGGCCCTTGAAGTGTGATGTTGGGCTGCCATGAGGCTTATAACATTTGGTGTATATTGGGCTTATAATGGCATGATAATGGGCTGCTAAAATAATCATGGAGATGGGCTTTGGAAAGAATGATATTGGGCTGCCATGAAGCCCACGACAATGGGCCTTGGAATGGTGTTATTGGGCCTTAAGGAAGTTGGACATTGGGCCTAAGCCCTTGGGCTTATGAATTGGGCTTTAGGTGGTGATGTTGGGCCTTGGATTAAGGATTTATTGGGCTGCCCAATGGGCCTTGGAGTTAAGTTATAATATAAGATTAGTAGTACTAATCATTCATTAAGCCAACTAAGTATGCTATGTAACTAGGTTGGTTGAGTTGTAACTAAGTAAACTAAACTAGTTGGATTTCAACCAAGGGAACCTAATTGGTTGAACTAGCATTTAAAGAGGACTTGAAATGTGTGGTGGAGGATAAATTTCGTGCAAGACAAAGGGGACAAAGGGGAGACAAAACTGAAAAGTTGAAAAAAAAGGTGAAGGAAAAGTAAATTCTCACATGGCCGGATTTCTTGTTCAAATGCATTCCAATTTGTCCTTTGTGAGAGGCCTTTTACGCATAGCCCTTACACACACACTCATTTGAAGTCTTTTGGAGTCCTTTGGTCGTGCATCACATAGCTTAGAAGTGAGAAACCGAAAACCAAAGGGAAGGGAGAAACCGAACACCAAAAAGAGAGAAAGGTGAGGAACCAAGGCAAACCGAATCTGTTGAAGCCACCAAGAGTGATTTCAAGCTTGGAACCAAGAGGATTTTGTGCAAGGAGAAGAAGGAGAAGGAAGAAGAGGAAGGAGGTGAGGAAATAGGTGAGGTCTTGCAAAGGAAAAAGAGAAAAGAAACAAAGGAGCACTAAGGTAAAAACCGGATCTTGTTCTTCTCTTGATGGCCGAATTCTCTTGTGTATAGATCTTAGAGTTGAGTTGTTTTATGCTTGGATATGGTGAGATCTGGAATGATTAAGAACCTTAGGTTGTTTAGTAGGTGAAGGAGAGGAGAAGCTTGCAAAGGAACAAAGAGAAGGAAGAAGGAACAACAAGGTAGTGACCAAACCACCATACCCATTGATTGGCCGAACTAGTTGTGAATGGATCTTGATGTTTCATGTTCTTAGGTTGTTGTATCTTGCTAGATCTGGTAGTATTAAGATGTCTAAGGGTAGATCTAGCTATGTATATTCTAGATCTAGAGTTGTATGTTGGGAAAAATGCAAAGGGACAACAATGTATGTTAAAGGATGTTGGATTTAAGCCTATGTTAGTTGTAAGTTGTGAATCTCTTTAGATCTATGATTATATATGTGTTTGAATGTTAGATCTGGACATGTCATACATGAATGATGAAGGTGTGAAGTAAATGCATGCTAAGATGGATTGTAGAGCGCAAAGTATGCATGTCATAAATTTTCTAAGTATAAAAAGGTGGTATTATGTGGTATGGCCGAATATAGTATACCTAGGTTTCCAAGATTAATTTTGTGCATAATTGGATCTGGTCATTGGTCATTTTATATGCTAGGTTATTGGCCTAATGTATGGTAGATGATTATGAAGTGTAAAGGATGCATGCAAGTCGAAAGAAACAAAAGAAAACTTGATTATTTGGGAAAATGAGTGTGCTGGCCGAATAGGTTAATGTTTGGTATCTTATGATTGTGTTTTGATTCTTAGATCCTAGGTTGTGAAATTGTCGAATGGAGGATGGGATCACCCTTGGAGTTAATGTTGTGATTAAAGAGACACATAAACTGGTGATAGCCGAATATCATAATGAAATGAATCCCTAAGTGCAATTTTTGATAAATGGATCATCATTGCTGATAAAGGAAATTGGGGTTAGGCTAATTAGAATTTATATTGAAGAACCATGATCATGTAATAAAAATATTTGAAACCCTAGTTAGGGTTAGTACTCGGGATTAATTGAGGTTTAAGGTCCAATTCAAGATTTAAGTGTGATTAAGTTATTAATAGTTTAATGTAAGGTTTAATGGAGTACATTAACTAATGGGAGACTTGGGTTTAATCCCAAAGCTATTAATTGCTGATTAAAACCCTAATCGAGAATAGATATATAAATATATTGTAATAGAGTTCAATAATTGAATAACCTAAGTTTAACTAGTATTAGTTAAAGATGAGTAAATAAAATACTTTAAATGATTAAAAGAATTTCAGTGATATATATATGTTTAATGATTACGTACTATTTCTTAAAGTCTAAGAAATATTTGAATCGCTTGTAGGCGATCTACGTATCTTATACACTACCAAGGAAGACCAAGAGTAAGTGGATACTGTAAGTGGACAGTAAGTGGTTCTTTTCAAAACTGGAATGACACACTGCATCATTTCATGAACAAGCATGAGATTTTGATCAAGCATGACATGACATGTGCATTGCATAAATTTTTCTAAAGAGAATGTTTATGCAATGATTATGGAAAGTTTTATGAAACGATAAGTTAAGTTAAGGGGCACTGGTCGGTACCGTACCATCAAGATGGACTCCCATACCGAAGGACGAATGCGAGAAGGATGGGTGAATCCACGAGGCTGTGCAAACCACACTGAAGGACATTGAGAAGGTGTGGGCCTCCAAGGGTCATGTCTAGTCACTGAAGGACGAATGCGAGAAGGTGCGCTAGCTTGACCGTATGTAAGGTCTCCAAGGGAAATCGGAGACGGTTCCAAAGGGAACGCACAACCCTGACTTCAGGGGTTAAATGGAGCGAGCCCACAAGTAAAAGATATGAAATGGTTGTGAAAGGCTAAGAGTGGCACAAGTATGAATAAGTAATTTTCAAGGGCCTGGGGCCGAATTTAAGCAAGAGCATATGCATATCCATGACATGCATGTGCATCACTTATCAAGTTCTTTTCTTTCATGATTAAGCAAGCATAAGTCAAAAGCATGTTTCAAAGTTATGTCTTTCCCTTACTGAGTCTTTTTGACTCACGTTTTTAAAATTGTGTCATTCCAGATGCCACAGGTGAAGAGAGTCAAGAGGACTACCTGACTTAGAAAGACCCAGATGATGTTCTTATTTTTTTGATTTTGGTGACCTGATCGATGAGATCCGTCACTAGTTGGATTTTAAAATATTATATATGTTTTGTATGCAAACTTAATGAGAACCCTGATTATGTAAGATTTAGCTCGAATCCCTCGCGATCTTGTATGTTTCCGCCGTAAGCACGTAAGTAAGTAAGTAAGGACGCTGGAGCTATCCGGAGAATAGCTCGCGGCTGTCACGGTCCCTGCGGGGTGCCGTTCCGGGCATGACATGTTGCTTGGGCCGTGTTGATTGGGAAAGATTTAGAATTTGCCACTTCTTCTTTTTGGTTGTAAACATGCGAGTTTCCCAATTTTATCGATCTTCTTGTTCAGCTAGCATTGATTTTCTTTGCGTACGATGGTATGATGGCACTCATGGTTCTCAGTAAGAGACAACACTTATTACTTATTATTATTTTTGCTGCTGCTCACGGTGGTTTTCTTTTACATGGAAGCTTTATTAGATGAAAGGTGATATATTAGATGTATTTAACTGTTGTCTATATCATGTGGCAACTCATTTTATAGCCTTGCAAGGGAATATTGCTCTTTGGGCCTCCTGGTACTGGAAAAAGGATGCTTGCAAAAGCAGTTGCAACTGAGGCGGGTGCAAAATTTATCAATATATCAATGTCAAGTATTTACTATTTGAAGATGGTTGTGATGAGTAGGAAGAGTTAGGTGGCATAATTTTATTCTCTATAACTAGCATGGTTTGTTATTTCTATTTCTTGATTGATTAACTTGTTAACTGCATTTTTTTTATATTGCAGATTTTAGCTTTTAGTTCCAAATCCCAAACATTCTTCATTTGACGAAATGAAAAACAAAAACAAATAGAAAGATGAAATGACTAGGCATTAAGACTTTAGATTAATAGTTTATTGTATGGTAAGCAAAAGAATAATCTCTTGTCTTCCTGTATCACTCCTTATCTTGACCCCTCTACTTAATTGCTTCTCAAAAAGAAGGTAATTGGAAAAAAGTTGTATTGAGTGTAAGTACAAATCCTGTTGTTTTCCTTTATGTTTTTGTGTTTAGCCTTTCTAGTCTTCATAGTACTTGTATGACTTGTCCACTAATTTGCTTTTGATCTTCACTAATTCCAACATGGTGATTAAATAGGTCGGAGAAGTTGCAATGCAAATTTTTAATGGGTGGGACAGGGAATTTGTGTTTGTTTCTTTGATCCTATGGTGGATGATACTATCTAGATATTTATTCTCTGAATTTGTGTTTGTTTCTTTGATTTTATCATAGTTATAAATTTTTTCGGGAATAATGTTTTGAATCTTTGATTATGAGAATTTTTTGCTGCTTTGTAGAGGAAATATCGAGAGAATAAAGAAAACAAATGATGACAGAAGCAAAGAAAGCATAAATGGCCAGCAAAGCTTCATATGCCTAATTTTCTTTTGTATTCATTAAATATGAAATGTTTCATTGTATATTGAATAATAACTATTCAATATATTTTATTTTATTTTATTAATTATGAAATGATTGTACATTTTCTCTGTCAAAATTGCAGTACCTTATTTAAAATAGAACTAAAACATTAGAACCTTTATGAACTTCAAAATAGAAATTTAAAATTGGATAATTAAATAGTAATTTAAAATTAGATCAAAATAATTATCCAGAAAATCAAATTGATCAAACAAAATGTAACGTTTTATCAAAACATTCATTAACGTTCGACCAAAAATGTTTTATCAAAACATTCATCAACGACGGCGCTTCAGCGACCAAATTGTGGCGATTTTTTTTTTTGCGGCTGAAGTTTTTTAGCGACGAAAACAGTATCTTTAGTGACGAAAAATTTCGCCACTCCAGTACTACTCTAGAGAGAGATTGGTTACGGCTGAGGGGGGTGGAAGTCCTATTGTACCAGGAAAGAGTATCAAAACTCCAGAGGGCTCCACTCTAGAGAGAGGGAAAGGTATTTTTCCTAGTCATGCTTGGATCGCACCAATTCTTACACGTTGGGTTCCTGGGCGACATGGAGGGATGCATGGTTCTATACAGACAGGCCGCAATGGTTGTCACAAAGACAAGTTCAAATTGCTAATTTCTTCTCTCCGAAATGTCTTACGCATTAGCATCTACAGGGCATGTCTGCTGAGTGGCTTGCTTACCATGCATTGAAGACAAAAAAGAGAAAGGAAAATTCCACACAGCTTGTACACGCAACCTATTATTGTATGTGATATAAGAGAAAGGAATTCTATCTGCATGATAATTGGAAGCTTATTTACCATTCGGAAAGAGGCAATCCAGCCCCTAGTTTCATGTTCTTCTTTGTTCTTTTTTACACAGAGCATCCGACCTTATTGATCCTATCGAATAAGAAATTTTTGGAACAAAGAGGTACCTGGCCAGGTCCTTTATCATGACTAAGCAACAACTTAGAAATGCCACGTACTGATCACGTCCGATCATATTTGTGGAAGCATAAACATTTTATATTCTTGATAATGAAAAGTACTTAGAATTGACGGACACAAATTCTCCACTTCTGGTTCAAGCACAGAGAGAATAGATCTAGCTAATAGATGAATGAAAAAAAAAATACAACTTTTCCTCTACCCACTATATATAAAAGAACTATCCGCTAAAGTTATGAAGAGATATTAAATGCTTCTTTCATTCATTATTTTGGCGACAACTAAAGGGAAGGAAAAATTCTTCAACCACCTACGCGCATATGAAGCGAGGTATCATTCTCATCAATTTGGGGTTTGGAATCAAGCATTTAAACCTCCTAAATGCTTCCTCCATTATTTTTGCCCACAAGAAAGGGCGTAAAATGCACTGAAAGCCCCTCTAGTATTGAACAGTCGCAAAACAGTGTAAGAAAATATTCTGGATCCGTGTGGTCACGTTCAGGTGCTTTGTTCATTCCCATCTTTTTCAATAGCGATAAATGCAAAACTGGAAGAGCAAATTCTTGCTGCTTCCTCAACTTCTCTTAGATATTGTTATCAAAATAGGCTGGGATAGACCGCTAAGGAACAGATTTTAATGAAAAATGTAATCATAGGGACCCAAATTAATGTATCTTAATTTTCTTACCCTATGAACTTTAATTTGTTTGTAACTTTTTAATATCATAGTGATTGCGGGTGCAATTGTGCCTAAGAAAATTTAAGAAGAAATGCCAGCTCCTCCGTATATATGCAATATGTGTGGAGATTCCTCGATCTAAAGCGTGATAACGATCTTATTTTGTTTTGATTGAAAAAGATGCCGAAACAGATGGAAGCAAAACAACTACTTGCTACGTACATAATAATATATATTTGTCTGCTTGCTTTTTTCGTACTAAAATCATCCGTTTACATATACTTGCAAAAAGAAAAATATTCGTCACATTGTTCATTACAACCATTAGTCCTATACTATCGGAACCAAGCGATGAAACTTATTCACTCAATCAAGTAGCTCCATCCATAAAAACTCAATATTCCTTTCTACGTAGAGCACATTGCACGACATTGAAAACAAAAGAGAGGAATATTAACGAACGGAGTGAATTATTTGATGATAAATATGTAAAGATAACACGGAAGGATCGAATTGTAATTGACATAATTGCTCTTGAGATAGCTAGCGTATGGCTCTCGGAAAATGGAACTTATTCTATATGTTTTTGCTGAGATCATGTCATGGTTAAGTTCTATAATTAATGTACTTACTAGACTAGAGCACTCGTTTAAATTCCTCTATGGTTGGTGCATGGTCAATACGTACGCACAACAAGAGTCTATAGGAGCAGAGAATTTTCCAAATCTCGATTTCCTTGACTGATCAGTTACGTTTCTGTGAGTAACATTCCCTCGAACACTTTTCGGCGGTCCACAATATATTTCTAGCTAATTCACATGACTGAAGGCTTTATAAGCTTCCACTTTGAAGATCTGATTCTGAGAAATTATAATTATTTTTTTGGGTAAGTGATTTCTGGAAATTAATTTAAATAAGACAAAAACCATGCGAAATCGGTAACCCTATTTGTGTAGTTGAGTGGAATAATTGCTGGACCTCATTCCATATTCTATATCCATTGCTGACCATAATCCTGCAGAAACCATCAGCGAAAGCAACATTACACTTGCAAGCACTCATAAAAAAGACTTGTGTCACCTTAAAGAATCCACGGCATAGAATCGTATGCATCGATCCACTAATCCATCTGCTCAATAATAATAAAAGAAAAAATAAAAATGCTGTGTCCCACTGAGGCTAGTAATGAAATAAGAAGAAAGTTTACTTTCTCTGTGCGTGCATATAAATACCCCAGATCACTATATATTGTAATATGAGTTACGGCCTTCCAACAAATTCAACCCAAAACTAGGAGGAGTTACGTCCTACTTTGAAAGGGTCTAGGACAAAGCTAGCTACGAAGACTAGAAATGATAGGGTGGGAAGACGTATACAAAGTCGTTGTAGCCACGACACCGCTATATGTTGCGCTGATTTTAGGGTATGGCTCCGTCAAGTGGTGGCGCGTATTTACTCGTGAACAAGGCGATGCAGTCAACCGCTTCGTTTGTTATTTCACCCTCCCACTGTTCACCTTTGAGTTCACAGCCAATTGTGATCCATTTAAGTGGAACTTTATGTTCATTGGTGCCGATGCCATTTCCAAAGTCATTATAGTGTTGGTGCTCGCGTTTTGGGCTAAGTGTAGCAGCAAGGGAAGCTATCGCTGGTCCATAACAAGCTTCTCTTTGTGTACTTTAACCAATTCTCTTGTAGTAGGGGTGCCCTTAATGAAGGCCATGTATGGCCAACTTGGGGTGGATATGGTTGTTCAATCATCTATCGTGCAGGGCATCGTATGGCTCACCTTTCTCCTGTTCGTCTTGGAATTTCGACGGACAGGGATTGACTTTTCTGCCGACATAGGAATCAGTGGTTCTCGGGTTCAATCTGCCGTTGAACCAGGAAAAGATTTGGAGGAAAGCAGTACTGAAGTTGTGGCAAGCACCGAGCCGTCGTTCTGGTATTTGATGAGGACGGTGTGGTTGAAATTGGCTAGGAATCCAAACTCGTATGCTTGTATCCTAGGCATTGCGTATGCCTTAATCGCAAACAGGTATCTAACAAGTTTGTACACCGCACATACGTACTTACATATATAGTAGAGCACCATTTCTTAGTTCATGGATGAGAATACCAACTAATATTAGGTTTGTTCTTTCTTTCAAATGTTTGCTGCAGGTGCCATTTTAAGATGCCAAGCATCGTAGAGGGTTCAATATTGATCATGTCAAGAGCTGGGACTGGCACAGCCATGTTTAGCATGGGTGAGATTCTCACACACCCTTCCTTATTTTCCCCTCAATCGCTTCTGTTGTTTGTTTGTAATATATATAACGCTCCAAATGGGCTTTTATAAGTGTGTATGCATGCCCTTGTCTTACATTAAGCTTTTGTGTTCACGGCCTTTTATTCCCACCTTGATCTTATCCGCCTCGAATATCTTTTCTGTAACCGATTCATATTCAAGTTTTTCATCATGCACAGGGATCTTCATGGCACTTCAAGAAAAGATGATCGCCTGCGGTCCAAGCCTCACTGCTGTTGGGATGGTTTTGAGGTTCATAGCAGGACCGGCCGCTATGGCCATTGGTTCCATAGCTGTGGGTTTGCACGGTGATGCTTTACGTATTGCTATCATTCAGGTAAGTGGCTTTGTTGGGTAATCCTTTGAGTATCTCTCCATAGCTTGTGACTTGCCATTTGAATATCAAATTAGCTTGTGTTCTCCGGCCAGGTACTGTTGATGCTACCAATATATTCCATTTAATTAGGACATAAATGGTCGAACGGTGTTAAAGCTAGGTATAAAATATTTAACAAAACAAAATGACTGAAGCATGCACTAACTCTTCATATATTGTACGTACTTCAAATAGTAAAAATCATGAGTCTATGACGTAATGGTCCAATTGTGTTCACCACTAAACTTTTTCTCTGTGGCTTCTCTCATCATATATATTATTATTGTCTAGCCATGGCTTGCTTTTGGCTTTTGAAGGATTCAGATAACAATTAATGTCATTGTCCAGTACTTCTTTTCAAAATTAAAGGGTACTATTTGCATGCACGCATGCCTCAAGTAGTACTTCAATATCTATGGACGGTGGAGATTTAAACTGCATGCATGTAGTTCAAATTGAGTCCACCATCTATGTTATCCTCGCCAAGGGATGTATAAAGAATCCAACCTGTCTACTACCTAGCTAGTATTGGAAAGAAGAGCGTAGAAAGTACGATAAATTTGTTGGGTGTTGTGATAATTAAGAAGTTAGCTAGCACTAATTCAAGGAAATATTTCCCGTACGTCATGAATAGAAAGCCCATCGATATATTCAACGGTTTATTAGACGTTGGTGGGGTCCAAATAAGTTTTCCAATTTTTGCAAAGTTACCTAATTAAGTCCAATTTCCCGGATTATTTTGTCCATAATTATATCTTGATGATTAGACGTCATCCATCGTCCGAAGGAAATTAGTGGAAGTTAGAAAATATATTCCTGCATGCAGTACTTTTTTTGCACCCATAACGTGATGAACCACGCCAAAAAAGTATCAGATTAATTCTACGTACGTACGTAAATTCTATGAAAACTTTGTGTAGGAAGATGCCTACGGATCATTAATTAGTACCACGACCCATTCACATGCAGTTGAACCCGGCCCACAGTCTTGTACTGGCCATGGGCTTTTGTTCCACGACAATATTGCGTCTGATCAATTGACGATTTGGGTAGCATATTTTGTTCATTATCCTTTGAGCACCTAGAATATCCCTGGGCAGCTGCCTGCATAAATAAAAGTATCTTTTGCATGCACGGTACTCTTATCTCTGCCGCCGATTAATTCTTTTATGATGTACTTGCAGGCAGCACTACCACAATCCATTACGTCCTTTATCTTTGCCAAAGAATATGGTTTACACGCAGAAGTACTTAGCACTGCGTAAGTTGCTTAAAATTTAAAGGCTAGCTAGCTCTTCCCGTACATGAACAGTTTCGGTGCTGAAATTTTGTTCGTACATGATCATGATCTCATAACTTTTACCAAGAAACTTTAATTTAGACGAGAACATGATCAATTAATCTGTTGTCTCGTGTCTAATTTCTGGCATTTTTGTTTGCAGAGTGATCTTCGGCATGATGGTTTCCTTTCCAGTCTTGGTAGCGTATTACGCAATCTTAGAGTTCATACATTAATACCCTCTTTGATCAGGCTCTTCATGAAAGAAGGGAGAGGGGGGAATTAATTGTAGGCATGCACCTTTCTGTACTTCACATGACATTTTTTCTATTTTGGAAGTTTTTGGAACTCAGTCAGTCAAGTAGCTGCTGAGACCATACTTTCCATTAATCTTTTGACAATATAGTAATCCTTCTCTCAAGTAATTAAATCGTAGCTGTTGTGATACCAATAAATGATTAATGCAAAAAAGCAAATGTATTAACAGTAATGTCTCTACTTCCCGTTAATTGCAACATGGAAATTGATACAAAAGAATGTTTTCATGAAGTACTACTTGATAATTGCAGAAACAGAGGCAGCTAGCCCAGCAGCCACTTTTAATGGTTTCTGCCAAAACTAGAATATAATTAACTCCATTGTCAGTCATGGTGGAGAAATTTGGCATGGACTTATCAGTACACAATTATATTAGAAATACACCATATTCTAATCGTAAAAGTCTTAAAATTAAACAACTTTTAATAAATTCCCACCACATTTTATAAAGGCTTTTTATTCTTGTTACTCCTTGGGGTTTGGACTTTTCCCAAACTGGTCCCTGGGCTTTAGTTCGTTCCACAGAGGTCCCTGAGCTCTGTCTCTTTTTTATTAAGGTCTTCCGTCAACTGAGACCCAGCACTGTGACGGGGAAGCATACGTGGCATCTTAATCCACGTCAGCATCCCTTAAATTCGCGACACGTGTCAAAATTGACACATCATCACTCCACACAGGATGACCTTTGCCATGTCGTCTACGTTATTTTTCCCTGCCCTCCTCTGCCCCCCTCGCATAACAGAAATTCCGAAATTCTCAAATTGGTTCCCGCGACCTAGACGAACCTGTTCTTCCCATCGAACTCAGATTCCACCAATTAGTTTGCAGCGGCTCACCAGCACTTTGCTTTTCCATCACTGATTAGTCTTTTGAAGCATATCTGTCCACCGAAGGTACTGAACGTGAATATCTATAAACTTATTTGCTCTTCCAAATATTATTTTTTTAACATACTAAACGTGTGATGGCTTCCCTATCTTGCATGGCATTCGTTCTTGCTAGTTTTGTTTCTATCGTCCGTTTATGAAGGGTGCTTGTGAGATATTTATTGGATCTATTTTTTACAGAGCACTTTGGGTTTTGCGTTGAATGGTCTCTTTCCCATATGCCTATATTTTTGTCTCTTCATTGGGGTGGTGTGGAATCTGAAACGACGGGGAAAAGGGACCTTTAACATCTTAATTAATTATGTACTTGGGGTGGTGTGGAGTCAGTTATATAGTCAAGGTGAGGTTGAAATGTTTCTGTCGGTGCGCACTTTCTTTCTATCTTAGATATTATATTTGGAAAGCACCAACGTTTGTCTATGTGCTTGAGTATTCTATTGGACCCTTCAGTTTGGGAGAAAGAAAACTTGAACGTGCAACTGTTGTCTTAAGTGTACATTTGAAAGTGCATAATTCATGTGGGACCTTACTGTTTATTTGTATTCTCTTGTTAGGTAGTCGTCTATGTCTTTGTCTTTGACAACTAACCGTAGTGGTCCCCTTTTATTTTCTGGCATTGTTTGCTCTATTTTAAAAGTTCTGCACTACGTCTTTTTGCATGGCTTGTAAGCTGGTCGTTTTTTCTCATAGCTTGTTTTGCATGGCTTATTAGCATTCCTTTGTGTGCCAGATTTCTCAAGTGGGATGAACAATTGGAATTTTCTATACCTGTAGTAAGCCTTCAGTTCTTGCTCTTCTACTGGTTACCAGCTTTAAATGGGTCTGCCAGTAATCACGTCCTGTTTTCTATAAAAAGTAAGTGAAATCAACCAATTGAAACATAGAATTCAGACACTAACAGAGAACTAAAAATCAAGTAAAGAACACAGTGGAATTTTTTTAACGCTGATGAAATGGAATACAAATGTCATGACCTAATGGAATCAGATCATATTAGGTTTTGTAGTGGGCAATCAACTAGGAAATAGTTGGTTATATTCACTAAGTTCCTAGGACAGGTTTTGGAGAAATAAAGCTTGTACTTTTAACATGTGGTTAATATACGCTGATTAATTATTTGTTTGCAGGGAAGTTTCCAACCACCTACACTACCCCGTAGATCACCGCGCAAGAATTCCAGCACCACACCAATTGTCAGGGCCACTCAATGATAAGAAGCATGTGGAGGACACCATTTTTTATTAGGTTTTATGAAACTGGATGTTATGTTTTTTGATGGCTAATATGTACTTTGAAGCTTATTGGGATTGGATCTGTGCTACTGAATCTATATTTTGAGTTTGACAAAGTAAAAGTTATGGAAAAATGGGATTGGATCTATGCTACTGAATTTGTATTTTGCAATCATTTGGAGGACTCATGTTAGAGTCATCACGATTACTTATTTTTTGCACTCATTTGGAGGGTTCATTTTGCACTCATTTGGAAGGCTCATTGCTTACCTGCTGATAGGAATTGTTTTGCTTAGTGTGATAATGCAAAAGACTGCTTCAGGTATTGTATAATTCAATCTCCAAATAACTG
This sequence comes from Myrica gale, assembly GCA_963930655.1. Lineage (NCBI taxonomy): Eukaryota > Viridiplantae > Streptophyta > Magnoliopsida > Fagales > Myricaceae > Myrica > Myrica gale. Next base: position 15,176,835 of record OZ005614.1, read on the forward strand.
AAAAAAGTAAGTTCACATTCACAATAAGGGTCCAGACACATTAGGTACATACACATGACAACATGAACAATGAGAACAGACTACAACAACACCTACCAAACCCAAATTACATTGGAGCAATGAGTACCTAACAAACCCAAATATGATAAACAATACACCAAATATAATGACCTTAAGTCGATTTTCCTTTGCAATGTGAATTCAGAGTTGTGCATCCACCAATTTAATCTGTTCAAGCACGCTCTTAAATTGATTGTCTATGTTTTTTTGATGTTCAACCACCCTTTCAATCTGTTCCTCCATCGATCAGCATACGAATGACTTCAGTCATATCTTTGACGTCTCTTGAAGTTCCAGTTTCTTCTTTCGACATTTTCTCCATAGAAACTGGAGGGTCTAACCATTGAAAGAAATCACATCCATCTTGAGTCTACAGATCACAAGTTTATCATATGATAGTTAGTGAGAGAAAAAACAAACAACATTGAAAAATGAAGTCATCCCAAATGTGATAGAGAAAATAAAAAATGTCAAATCGTTTTCCCATATCGTTGACATCCATAAAAGCATCGGCGTAGATTTTCACAGGTCATGCTAGTCAGTAACTTCATTGGAAATCCCACACTTGCACAGTGGCTAAGGGAGCACCTCAGCTGAGACACCATCATCAGACCCAGCTGGGGATGTTGTTGAAATAGTGGATGCCATGCTAGATCTCGAGAAAAAAATTCGAAAATTACAATCAGAACATTACCCAAGTTAACAGGATGCTAAGCATGTACATTGACAATAACAAGTAAAATTAGGGAGATATAGCATCCTATCTATGTCAACTTTAGCTATTTATCTCAATAAATACGAGTCTATAACATACTAGGATGTCAATTATATTACATTACTTCAAAGATACTTAAACTTTACTTTTATTATAGAGAAAGAGAGAGACTACAAATTCTATACGTTTTTAATATGAGTTTATCAAATAACATCAATTTGAAACCTGATTAATTTATTAAACACAAACTTGCAGCAAATTAATCTTTTGCTCATTTCTTGCCAAGCCAACCTATAGCCCTATCATGGGGCATTGTTGTAGTTTACATGGCACTATACAGGCAGTTACTAGTATCAGCAGTACCAACCAAGTTCTGTCTCGACACACAATCAGAGTACAACTAAATAAAACAAAACAAAGATAACAGAACAATAGAGTAATCACACCATTTTTATTGCGGTTTGGGTTTCATACCTAACAGTCTTTATTTGGGTCTTGCCACAGTATCATAGCCAATAAATACCAGAAAATATATTACAAAGAGATAAGAAAGCAGCAATTTGCAAGAAGTACTATAAGGCCTCAACGACATACTTCTATGCATCTTCAATGTCCCATAAGACATTATCAACATTCCAAAATAAGAAATAATTAAGGAAACTCAATATAAACCATATTTTCCAGGTAGTTAATGAATCATCACAGAAACAAAGAGAACACACCAGGAAAATAAAAAGGTTGCGACAATACTTTCAACTAAGGTTCACAAGCTCAATATTCTTGCAGAATAGTTGAGTCGAGGGTCCCAAGGAGAATTGGCTTTTCAACCCCACATCTACTCAAAGAATTTTGGTTCGTGAATAGTGTTGGGACAATAAGAACATGAAATCTTGATTACCCCACCCCTTTCACTCTCCTCCCAACAACGACCCCAAAAGAAAGGGGCCCTTTAGTAGCTCCCTCTTAAGAAGTAGAATAGCAAAGAATAGAGCAAATCCATTGGGCAAATCGTTAACTTATTAAGATGGGTATGTGGTTGAGATGTTGGGCGAGGAAGAAAAAAGTTCGAAAATGGAAACGAGATGGAGCTAAATAACTTAGAGACCTTCGACAGAGAGAACGCCTTCGATGGATATTGCTAAGGAACGGGCGACGAATCTTGGTATTAGGTGAAGAAAAGGGTGACGGGAGATTAGGGTTCGGGTAATATGAGAATTTTTTATGCAACAGTTAATTTAGGGGGGGAATTGGCTGATGTGGAGTGTCTTCATCAGACGTGGAGTGATGATGTGTCAATTTTGAAACATGTCGCGAATTTAAGGGCTGCTGACGTGGATTAAGATGCTATGTATTAGATTGTAAGATCTTACTCACTGAATTAACAACAAACAGAATATCATACCAAATATTTATGCCTAATAAGAACTCAAAATTTTCAATCTCATATGTAGCTAAGCATGTGACTTCACTCTTTGTATTAGGATCTTCACTTGTTTTTGCTAATTGAACTATGACATCTCTTATTTTTGGAGCTTGATATTTTATTGCTTTTGCACTTTCAATGCGATTTTCCCAAGTGTATGTGACAATGGTTTCAATGTCAATGTAGATACATTATCTTGTAAAATTTTCCATCGTTTTGTAGAAGAAGAAAATAAAGAATAAATGTGTTGTACCACTCCAAAAAAAGATATAGCTTTGGGACATGAGTTTCCCATGTCACATAATACTAGATTCAAATTATGACAACCACAAGGTGTATAAAATGCTCTATGATTTATATTTAATAATCTCTTTTGTACACCTTGATGTTTTCCTTTCATATTTGATCCATTATCATATCCTTGTCCTCTTTTGTTAGTATCATCTAATCCGTGTTTTTTTATGGCATTTAGAAGTTCATTAAAAAGACATTTACCAGAGGTGTCATCTACATCTAAAAATTCTAATAAAAAATTCTTCTATTTTCACTTCACATGTTGAAGTATCTATACATCGTAATATTATAGTCATTTGTTCTTGGTGGCTTATATCAGGAGTGCAGTCAAGTATAACTGAAAAATATTTTACTTCTTTGATTTTGTTTATAATAGTATTTTTAATTTCAGATGCTAATATTTGTATCAATTCATTTTGTATGTTATGTACTAAGTAATGATTATGAATTTCACCATGTTGTATTCGTCGAACATATTCATGCATAATTGGATCAAATTCTGCTATCATTTCAATTAGGCTTAAAAAACACTCATTATTATCTTGGTAGATCTTTTCGTTTTTTCCACGAAATGCTAACTTATTTTTAGCAAGAGTTTTTACAATAACAATAATTCTTAATAATACTTTTATCCAATGATCTCTCTTTGTTAATATGTTCTTGAAGTTTTTTTTATCAATTGTTTTATTTTTAACCAAACTCATTTCCAAGTTAATCCAATTATTCATATTGGTGATATGTTCATGACTTGTTTCGTGACTTTTAAGTTTAACACTAAGATTCTTCCAATCTCTAGTTCATTCATTAACCAATTGACTCGTGCTCGGTATTGAATTAAATAGATTGCAACAAAAACAATAAACTTTATCAACATGCTTTGAATATACTAGCCATTTTCTATCACGTTTTTCTCCATTTGATAATTTTTGCATATAAAATGTAATAGAGAAGTGTCTATTATTCTCATCTTTGGGAAAATCTATATCATTAATTCTAATTGGACCTCTCTCTACTAATAGATCTTTAATTTTTGCATCCATAGTTTTCCATAGACTTGGATCATAAATATCTATAGATATTGTACTCAAAGCATTGAGATCTATAGTTTCATTATCTTTTACATTAGTTTCTAAATTTTCATTATGTTTTATATTGGTTTCTAAATTTTTGCTAAGTTCTTCATCAAGAATTATCGAACTATAAACTTGTGAATCATTAACAAGTTGATTTTCAATATTATGTTGTGGGATTGGTTCAATATCCTCTCCTAATTGTATTGAATCACATGGTTGTTCAATAATCAATTCTTCAGCTGAATTTGATGTTATATTGTTTTTATCGTTGATAGTAAATTTATCAAGAGCTCCTTTTTGAGATTGGATTAACTTTTCTATTTTTCTATTTTTTCTTAAATTTTTCATAACTACATTCATATTTTCTATTAGATATAAACAAAGAACACTAACAAATAAAATAAAGGTTATAATAAAAATAAATATTCAAATTAAAATACAGGAGTGTAAATATTGGAATAATAGAACCTGCCACCAAGATTATAAGTGGTTGAATTTGAACTTAGAACAATCTTCAGCTAAAATTAATTAGATTAATTTTCCAAAGAGAGATAAAACAAGAGAAGAAATAGAGAGAGAGAAAGATTTTGAAAGAAGATTGAGGAGATGGAGTATGAAGTATACGTTTAGATTTATATAGGAGAATTGAGATTAGTTACCGTTATAAATTTAGTCGTTGATAAATTTTGCAGCAATTTCCGTTTTATACACAAAAACTTATTGATGTGTAAGATAAGAAAAATTTTATGTAAATTTCCCTAGGCGATTCTAATGTCAGATTGCCGTTAGGAGAGACCGATTACTTGCTATTGCAATAAGAATGACGTCTTACATATCACATCAAATGCCTCATTTTTCCGCGCATATTGTCATTTCAGAGAATCAGAGGCCCCATTTTTCCTGCGCGGAGTAAGGCCTTTTTTACTATTTTACTTTTGCTTACAAATTACGTCTTTTACACTTCTCTTCTTACACTTCTTTTCACGGTTTTCACCGAAAAAAGGTGCATAACAGTTTTCTTTCATTTAATGCTTACACTTCTTTCTTTTGCGTGTCAGTACGTTTTGTTTTACATGCTTACAAGTTGCTTTGTTTCAATTGTTGGCTTGTTTCTTCAGCACGTTCTCTTGATCTTTTATTATTATTATTATTCTCTAAGTTATGATTCCTTGCTCAAGGTGGCGCATTAGGCAACTGCCTAAGTTGCCTTACCCTTGAGGCGGCCATGAGTCTAAAGTTCAGGGGCTAGTTTGGGAAAAGTTCAAACCCCAGGGACTAGCAGGAATTTAAAGTCTTTTATAAATTCAAAACTTTTTCATATATTCCAATAAACTTTTCGCTCCTTCCATAAAATTTCAAGTCATATATATCCAAACAGAGGCTATGCAGCTGATACAGTGCGACAACAAACGTAAATATTGTAAAGTTTCGATTAAACAAGTGGAAGTTATAAATTCAAACTGATCATTCCGCACACTCAACCACTAAGTCGAAAGTCAAAAGTATTATATACTACAGTGCCACTTTTGCTCAAAAACTGTAAAGCATTTGCATTTGTAGCATACCATGAATTCTGAAACCCATGCGAAGGCCAACAACGTCTTAACAGTACAGTACATAAACTTGTCATTATTCCGTGTGTGGTTATTCTTTTTCCTCTCTCTCTCCACCAATTAGACGTCATTCGCAGTGATTTTAATAAAAAAAATTACAAGGTTCGGCTTCCACCATGCTATATGAACCCAAACAAGCATCATGGAATCTTCTTCGACGCTTCTTTCACTACAGAAAAAAAAATGGTCTTGGGTGTCAAAATAATTTGTCACCAAAAGCAATTAATTTGTTCGCAAAATGTTTCCATATCAAAATACTTTTGACAAGAGGTTTGTCACAATAAGCGTGTCACGCAATATTTTGAGTGACGACTTGCCAGTTTCGTCACGAAAAATCGTTCGAATGGTCAACGTATAGGTTCGGACGATTTTCACTTGGCGTGGCATATGTGTAATCATCACGCAGGGATGTTTTTGGTCCATTCGGATAACATGTTCGCACGCTTTATGTTGCCTGATGAAATCTAATTCGTCATTGAAACATGTGCGCAGGGTCCACGCAAACCGCTCCAACGTATTTTATATTTGTGACGAAAAATTGTTACAGAATGTAGCGTCGATCACTTGTTCAAAAGTTCACACGTGGTCACTATTTTTGGTGAATATAATGTGTGGTGATCATTAAAAAAGGGTGTGTGGACGACAATAAATGTTGCCATGATTTTTGGAACTAACCATGCGAACGTTTATTTAGTATGTCCGGATATTATTATATTTATTTAAATTATGCATTTAAATATGAATTACACGTGATGTGAGGAAATTATATTAATTATAAAATATAGTTAATAATTGTCTCTAAAAATATTTAATGGTCATAATCTTAAATAAAATAAATTATGAAAATCATCATAATAGAAAAGAAATTACATAATAGAAATCAAGTCTGAAATAAACAATCTACCCAAATCTTCATTTAGACGTCATATGGGATGTCAGCTATTTGATGTGCTCCATCATCTGCTCACGCATTTCATGTTCCATTAATTGCATCTTCCCTTCTTGTTCTTCTTCTTGCTTTTGTTGCTTGTCCTCCATCATTTGCTGATGCTCTCGCATCGTCTACTCCCTTTCTGACCGCTTGACAAGAAGCTCTTCATATTTATCGGTCTAACCCTCATCTCCTCTGTCTCTTCTCTAGCCTCCTCCAAACTTCAGACTAGAAAAATGAAAGACACTGAAGAAGTAGGTCCAATGTGCCGCACTGATCTTCCTAAACCATGCACGTAACCCTCTTTCATCCTCAAGACGTCTGTGAAAATCTGCACTTTTGTAAATGACCTTTCCTCAGAATCATGCTCTAACTATAGTACCTCCATCTTTTCATACAAGTTAAGGAGAAAAAAGTAAAGTTAATACATAACTTATAAAATTTTTCCGTGCACTATCTGATCTCCACACACCGTCCTTATTAGTATGCGCTTTTTTGTACAGTAATGTAGGATTATTTTGATCAGTTTTCTGAATCTTTTTGCATACCAAGAAATAACGTATATATTAATTACCTTAATTATGTATTTCAATAATCATGCTCTATTTCTTAGTTGAAAATATACTTAGATAATTGAGCTCAATATCATTAGAGCTAACGTGCATGGGAAAGACCTCGAGTCCGAAGTGTGAGCAACCGTTAGCTTAGCGCTATTTTGACGGTTAATTTCACTTATTCTCTACAATGCATATCTATCCTCTTAGTAAAACCATCACTGTGTAAATAAATATTAAATTAAACATTCTACCTGAAAATCTTCAGTACTAAATAATTCACAGATGGGAGCCCAATCTTCCTTCTTCATGTTCGGGTACGGATGTACGCTGTGTTTATTGTAGACATCACAGTGTTTCGATCATCTGGCCGATCATAATTGAGGTTAAATTCATCTTAAAATAAACAATATTAGTATAATTAAACATTAAATAGTAAACATAAGTGTAAGCACAATTTATTGTAAGTTACACTTACCAACATTTTGTTCATTACGTAAGACATAACCGCATCGGAGACTTTGGACCACTTGATCGCATCCAACAGCAAATGTAATCGTACGAGCGAACTAATATGACTAGAGAGCATCGAAGATGCCATGTCATCACTGCCCATACGACCCTCAGGGATATGAACACTCAACTTTCCCGCAATACAAGCCTTTTCTATTCATAAACGAAAATATTAGCATACCTAAAGACATGCATAACTACTTTGGGTGGTACGTGGGCTAATTGTCACAGGAGATGGTGAATCCTTGTCTACTCTTTGTGAATGACTTGCCACCAACTGCTCTACCACCTGAATTGCACCGAAGACGTTTTCCCCCAACTGCCATGATGATGTCCAGTGACTGCACAATAAATTAGACATGCTGTAAGAACGAGTGTACTCTCGAAAAGATGGAAATACCTATGGACGTAAAATACGTAATCTAGAGTTTCAACGAGCATCTCATGTGATGTGTCATGTAATGCACCTCATGTTAATTCATAGCTCTCTGCCACAGTGAGGAAAAATGTTCAAGAATTGTCTCTTTCCATCACCCAACCCGAAGGAACATTTTTATTTCCTAATTGTCTATCAATCATGCGATAATTACAGACTTGTATATCAATATGCCCCACCTCGTTGGGCTTCTACATATAGTTTTGTTTCTTGAGTCTGAAGATGTTGATCATCAAAGACGTTGTATGTGGGAATACCCATGGACATCTCTTCCTGATCTAGAGTGTTTTGTCTTCATGACGCTGATATAAAGACATTGACGCTCTCTTATAAAGCGTCATGTGATGCAACTCGTAATAATTCCTAAATGAGTGTAAGTGCTACGAAATGCAAAAAATTAATGCACACAAAATCGTCCAGACAGTAAACAAACTGTCCGTACATGACCAACATAAGTTATGCCGTTTCAAAGAAAATTGTCCGCACACCTCGTACACGTCTGAACGTTTAACAAAATAAACGCTCGGACGGTTACAAGAACCGTTTAGACTGCACTTGTCGAAAAAATAGAGACTTCGCAAGAACTCACTGACGCAGACAGTTTCAATCCAGAATCATTACATAGTAACAACCATTTTCATATCAAATCAATCCCAAACTCTAACTAAACATAATTATAAGCTACTCAAGTCATTAAAAAACAAAAAATTGAGCATAAACACCTATTTTTACCCGAAACCCACATACCCACAAATCTCAAAACTCCACGTACCTCAAATCTCCAAAATCCTCATTTTCTCTCTACTCCAGCACTTTCTCTACTGAATTTCCTACAATGCATATGCATTTAAGTTGTTAGATGCAATTAGAATCGAATAAACACAAGAAAATTATGATTAAAACAAAAGAATCAATAAATTAACTTTATATACTGTAAATGCTCAAAAATCACTTCAATCTATTTTTGAATCTCCTTCTATCTCTTCCTAAACGATTTCTTAGCAAATAGACAGAGTTTTGCCGAATTTCAGAGCTTTGAGAGGTTTCAGAGAGTTTTGGAAAATGAGCCAAGGTTACTAGGTTTCACAGTTTTGAATATGTTCAAGAACCGTTCGAACGACTAAAGAAACGTCCGAACCTGATCCGCGTGAAATTTTTTGGCATGAACATTTACCGCCTAAATATTTTTCGTGTCCCAATAGTTATATCCATTGCACACGACATCATCTAAACAATGGATGATGTCGTCTTACCCAAAAAACCGATGTCGTCTTCTTTTGAAACCGTTCGCACGGTCAAGGCATAGTAATAAATCTTTGTATTACCTAAACTACATTTTAAATCCACAGTTCATGGTGCGGACTCCGAGGGTCCACAGTTCACAATTTCCTCTTTAAAACAACATCAGACGCTATTAATTTAACATATTGAGTTAAATAAGAATTAGTTAAAGTTAACCAACATAAAACAGAATCAATATAAATATCCAAAATAAAACCATATGTCAACAAATACAAATCTATAAATAAAAGATGTCTAGAAAACATAGTGTAAAATAAAACTAATAAAGCAATATCATAAAGAGACAAAATCAGAGTCATGGTGCGGACTCCGAGGGTCCTAATCTGACGGCCTCAAGTATATTCTCCAAGAGCTCCTCCAATGAGTCCATCCTTTTCGTGAGCGTCTGCAGCTGTGACGGTTTGGTAGTCAAAAACTGCTTGAGATTGGGCATCTGCTCCTGTATGGCAATTAGATTCTTTCGTATAGTGGTGACCTTATCTTCAGAGTGCTATCAAGCAGAAGATAGTTATGCTCGAGAGTAGTGAGACAAGTAATGAGATCGACACACAACCAATGAGTAGGACTGACATCTTCCTTCAGCTCCGCCTTCCAGGAGTATGCCCAGGCTGGTCGCTCTGTTTGCGCCTGCTGACTTGAAATCTACCCAACATCATGAATTGGGGTCGCTGGCACTGGCTGAACCTCTCCGGCACCGACACCTCGTTGTTGCTGTTGTCGTAGAAAGTTAAGCTTTGGAGCGGCTTAAAGTGGTTTGATAGATCTCACCAGAGGATTATTCCTATTCTCATATGGACCATTTACAATGACAACATCATGAAGGAACTGTGTCAAGAGAACTTTGTAAGGCAACCCAGAGCTCGATAGTGTCTTCGGTTTCGATAGCAGAGTCATGAAAATGTAGAGAGGTAGATCCACTCTCTATCCACAACATCCCAACAGTGCGGTATGAAATTCCAAGACTAGAACTACAGTTGTTGTGCCGTATCTCTTAGATAGCTGACCCACCTCTGATCGTCCATAATATTCGATGCTCCGTTCCTCAAATTTCATTTCCTCGAAATGGGGAAATGTGATGTCATGGTCCAGGATAACAGATCGTGTGAGGATTTCTACTCGTTGCTCCTCCAGCGTCTGCTGCTCGGAGCTCGAAGGGCCAGAACTAGTAGTAGCTGAACACTGGTGCTTCGACATTTCTTAATCTTTTGAAAAAAGAAATATTGGTATAAATAAGTCAAAACGATGTAGTTTCTAGAAAAACAACAAAATGTTTGGAAGCAAAAAAAATACGCTCAGACGTCTAATACAAAATTATTTTATAAATTCAAACGACTTTGTCGAAACAAAAAATCATGAGCACGGTTCCAAAAAAATGCATCCAAACAAGTACAAAATAGTCACTTTAAAACAGTGACAGCCCACACATAAATAACCGTGCACACACACAAAAAAACAAATGAATATCATATGAGCAAAATAACAATGTATAAGACCCAAACGTGTTCGCGGTTAGGAATGTCGTCCACACTAGCTCTATACGTGTGCTCGTTGAACACGTAAAACTAACATTAAATAATATCATACAACGTAAAACTAACATTAACGAATATCATATTAGTAAAATGACAATGTCTAAGCCCTATACGTGTGCACGGTGAACACCAAACGTCTAGACGATATGAAAAAAAATGAACAGTAACTGTCTGAAGGATCCCAAACGTCCAAACGAATCGGGGAAGATGAACGAGTCGACTCAGCTGCGGTTGGTCTCCTTCCCACCTCACAACCACCCCAAAACAACGTCAAATTTAACCACATTATAATAATCTAAACCATCCTCCAATCCTAAGCAATATATATATAAGGGAATTTGGCATTTTAATCCTAGGTTTATACCCCTTTTCCACTTGGGTCCTTCAATTTCAAATTCCAAATTTAATACCCTTATATTTTCGATCTTTGACAAAGAAGTCCTTCCATCCTCTTGACGGAAACTCAAGCCACGTAATTTATATGACCACATGGCATAGCAGTAAACCATGTCACCTACCCGCGTAGAAGAAAGATCACACGACTGTACGTAAACCCCAAAAAAGTCCTGCTCCGTCATTGCCAAGCTTAAAAACCTCAAGTTTCTAAGGCTCAGTTGGACCAGCCTTTTCCTGGCAGTCCTTGACTTCCTCAAGTCAAACCATGTCCTTGACTTCCTCATTTGAACTTGATTCCCCTGAGAAGCTAGCACGAACAGGTCATCTTTGTACCACTTTCGGGAAGTGTTAATACTAACAATCCGACCACTTTTATCAAGACCTAAATTTTGAGTACTCAAGTCAAACCAGTCACATTTTAGTAAATAAACTAAATTCCCCCACAAATAATGCAACACGTAAATATCCATGACCTGGCCATAAAAATCAACATCTTCCCCATCATGGTCCCTTGGAACAATCACAGTACTATTCTGAGTGTTACGAAACTGTTCACGAAAGACCGTGTGAAACCTAACTCCATTCACTACACACCCAGAGTAACAAAGTGTTCGCTGATCCGGACTAGATGTGAATGCATACAAGCATGACATAACAACAAATACCGTCCACACATTACGCATATTGTAAACTCAAACTGTCCATAACATGGACAATTCAAGAATTACATCCAGTTCGTTATCCGAACTTCGTGTAATTCTTAAACGGGGTCTAAGGCTACTAAATGAATTGTCGAACAAGACAGTTCTTCGACGCACAGACTCTATTTTCAGCCCAAAATCTTGCCAAAATCAACCCAAATCACAAACACTTCAATATAAACACATCACAACCAACCCCAAACTTCATTACTATCATTTAAGAACCTAAAATTTCGAAAAACACATGCTTTCATATATTAAAATACATGTTTTTCATCCTAAAACAATTCAATTTAAAAACCACCAACCTCAAATGCAATCCAACTTCAAATTCTAAGAGAGATGTTCCTTTCACATCCTCTTCAATGAGATTTAACACCCAAAATCAGCTCTCTGCTTCTCCTCGTGCTCAAATCCTCTCATTTATTTTGTTTTCCATTTTTCCTCCACTGTCTAAAAATATGTAACTTTCATATACTTGTAAACAGGCGTCCTCGCGGTATTTTGAATTTTAGGTGGCTCAACCGTATGAACAAGTGTTCGGACAGTTTGTTTTATATAATACGACACCGTTCGAGCTTACATTAAACAGTCTGGAAAGATACATTAACGTCCGAACATTTTTGGAATATTTTGATAATTTATTCATTTTTAATTAACTTTATTAGCAAGTTTTAAATAACCAAAGTTAGTTAATAATGTAAATAATCTTAAGTGGATTAAGTTATAATATCAATATTTTTTTGAATGAGTATACCGAAATTAGAAATGTAACATTAATTAACATATTGTATTAAGTTCTAATAAATACAAATACCATAACTGAAATGACATAAAACATAATATGAACAAAAACATCAAATAAAATCAATACATGTCCACAAAACATAATATAAAAAGTAAATGTCCTTAAAACATAATAAAAAAATAAATGTGATAATAAAAGTAAATAAATGTAGACTACTGGTCATCATCATCATCATCATCCGTGAGCTTTAGGACGTGACAGACGCGATGAAGGTGCTCCTCTATCAGGACAACCTGCTCAGTCAGGGGAAAGAGCTCCGCACCGGTTGCCACGCCCCTCAGAACCTCCTTCTTCCACCCAACTTCCATGTCGGCGACCTTCTGCTCCAAAGGCTTCAAACGACGACTGATATCACTGACCATGCAATGGGTGGCCTGCAAGACCAATTGCATCCGTTGAGACAGCCCCGTCATCATATCATACATCCAACTCGGTCGCTGTGGCCCAAGTCCCTGAGTCGTGCTATGCCTAGGATCCGACCCCTCCATTGCCTCCGCAGACTGTTCCTATCGTCTTACTATAGTAACACGAGCAACCTGCAGTGCTCGGCGTGCCTGGGCCATCGATTTGGAGAGCGTGGTCTTGTTGATCGACCCAAGTGGAAGCGCCCTTTGCTCGTCACCACCCTCGAGTACCAGCATGGCGTGCAGGAACTAGGTCAGAAGAATCTCATGAAGCAATGAAATCGTAGCATCAGTCTTCAAGGCCTCTGCACGAATGGACTGGTAGATGTATGATGTTATATCAACAGGTAGCCCCCGTACAATTACCAGATATAGGAACTCGGCCCGGCTATAAGATAGCTATGTGGTGTGCTTCTTCGGGTCGATGGAAGAGGATAGGATCAGATTCATGATCCGCCAAAAAGGAAGCAACTGCCCGTGTACCATATAAGCTCCGTCCAAAATCGCTGTATCATTGCCCAGCATGGTTCAGAATACCTCGGCCTTAGTAGCCAGCCCTCCTTGCTCATTGGCAGGTTTGGGAATGCTGCCAAATCTCTCTCATACCCCAAGAAATTTGCCAGCTTGTCTAGTGAGAATATGATCGGAACGTTACGGACAATGAGCTTCATACTAGGCTCCTCGAGGTCCCTCGCCTGTAATATAGAGCAATAAAACTCTCGCACCATATTTTTTGATGCATAGCCGGTCTTGTAGATCAATGGAAGCCAACCTAACCCCTCTACCACTTTCAGAAGCGTCTCACCCTTAAATGTGAGATCGTTAAAGTCGGCGAACTTGATATCCCGCTCGACAACAATCGAGCGAGACATAATGATCGTTGTATGCTGCTCCACCATTAAAGCTCGAGTGGAAGATTGCTCATCATCAGCCTGGCCGCTGGTACGTGAACGCTTACTCATTTTTTTTGAATCTGCACAAAAAAGCATTCGCACGGTTAGAATCATGTCCGAACCAAAACAAAGTCGTCCGAACACTAATAATTCAATCCAGACGTATATTATAAGCGTCCAGACATTATCAAAACGTCAACGTATCCGTTTTGAAAGTCTAAATAGCGTTCGAACCGATTTGGATACCCGTCCCAACCCAAAGAAGATAAAAAAACTATTTAAATTTAACAATTCTCTAACTTTCACAGAACGCTAAAATTTAAAATCCTTACCACGAAATTTTAAAAAAAACACTAGAAATTTAAATTAAATATCCATAAATAAAATAAATAACAAATAAAACGAGAATAAAACAGAAAAAAAAATTGTGAAAGGTTTACCAAAAGAGAGATAAAACAAAATATATTCTGAAAAATCCCTCTTCTTGGGATCCAACATCCTGGAGGAGAGGGGGTTGGCAGGACTGGGATTCCCAGCTTGCAAGAGACGTTCAGAGACACCCATGCGACTACCCTTCTCCCGGAAGAATTTAGCATTGGTGCTTTAATATTAGTATTTAATTTTTTATATTACTTGTATTTGGACAGTTTAGGATTTATTTTAATTTCACTTCTTCTTTTGCTAACTTTCTTCATTTTCTTTTTTATTAATATTTCTTTTGTCTTTTTTTCTTCTCAAGAATTTTATTTCAATTTGTTGTCTATTTCTTTTGTATTCTTTATTTATTTATTTAGTTCCGTGGTTTATTTTTTTTCAAGAATTTGAGGGTTCTTGATGCAAATCATAGCACAGCTTCAAATGATCTAGTTCAAGTCTCAATTGGGCCGGTTACGAGAGCACGAACAAAGAAGTTTAAAGAGGTACTCAACTGACTAATTCAAGAGGCATGAGCTCAAGCAAATGCGTGGAGGCCCATTGAGCATGATCCACGTGAGCAGTAAAGAATTGTCACTATGATTCAAGTTCTAGAAGAATCTGGTCAATGCTAAGATTAAATTGGCATTGTTTATTGGTTTGGACTTTTTGGACGTGTATGGCTGATAATATAGCCATTTAAACGTTCCTTTCCTTTTGTTAGGTGTTAGGCGTGTGCTCAGCTAGGCAAGTAAGAGTTATTTCTTTACCATATATTTCTAGCCTTAATTAGGATAGATCTTTTTAAGAAGTTTTCTTGTAATGACCAGCCTTTTAAATAGGCGCCTAGACAATGAAAGGGGCAGATCATTATTCAGCAAAATTGGTGAGAATATTTCTCTTTGGTTCTTTGAAGAACTATTTGAAGTTATTGGGATTTCCCGTGGCGTTCATCATGACCTATCAAACGGAATTTTCACTGCCGTTTGTGGCGTCTTCCTTATACCGAGGTTCTTGTTTGTCATAATCAATGGGTCGAGGTGTACCATTCAAATCTGTTCATAGAATGATCTTGGGTTCCCACTTCGTTGTTGGATTTCTTCAGTGGGCGAGATTCACTTGAGTCCTACCTTTTTCTCTATTTTTATTTTTACAATTTATTTCATTCTTTTATATTTTTCAGTTATTAATTTAATATTTTTATATTTGTTTTAAAGGGCCGAAGGTCATAACTGTTTGTATATTTTTTTTAAAAAAAGTATTTTTATGTTTATTTTTCTCAATTAGTCAATATTTTTATAGTTTTTAATTTATTTTAATTACTATTTTAGTAATCAGAAGATAGACGGAAGGTAATAACTTAGAAAATGGTCTTTGTAGGATTTCTATAGAAAAAATTTACTTTTAAAGACTAAATTGAAAGATATCTAAACTACTGGAACTAACAGAATAATTTCGCATGCAATATAATACCTCTTATCTATGAGAATCTATCACATTCCTCCTCATGTGTGGGCCGAACTCTCTTTTAATTGGGAGGCCCAACACGTGCAATATTTAATTTTAAACTCAAGACGTTGGCTTTGATACCATAAGAATCTACCACTCATTCTAAAAGCTTAAACTGATAGAAAATGAAGATTTTATTATTTGAGTTATATTCTCTAACAATCTACACTTTCTTTATAATAAATTTAAAAGAAAAATAAAAAACATAAATTGTAGAGATTCATTACCAAGGATCAAGAAGAAGTTTTCTATCCTCATTAATGGTAGTCCATTTGGTCATTTTACGCCATCGCGAGGTCTTCGCCAAGGTGATCCTCTCTCTCCATATTTATTTATCTTGTGCTCTAATGTTTTATCTCGTTTATTGTTGCGTGAGGAAAGGAGGGGTCATCTTAAAGGCATCCAGATGGGTCGTAATGCTCGAAGCATTACTCATTTATTATTTGCAGATGATTTACTATTATTTGTTAAAGCAACACTCTATCAAGCCACTACATTAAATGATTGCCTTGATAAGTATATGGTGTGTCAAGTCAAAAGGTGAACAAAGTAAAGTCTTCAGTGCAATTTAGCAATAATTTTCATGAGCAAGCAATCTTAGCTATATTGGATCAGTTGAATTTTAAAAAGTTGCCTCTAAAGGCCAGACATCTTGGTCTTCCATTATTTATTCCACAAGCTAGAAGCCGAGCAGTGGAAGAGATTAAAGTGAAATTTTTTTAACCCAAACTTTTTGTATACTTATGGGGAGTAAGTCTTAAAAATTGAGTGTTTAAAATGGTAAAAAAATAAGGTTTTAAAAGAACCGGACTATGTGTTTAAGTTGAAGAGGTCGATCGACTGATGAAGTGATCGACTGGTCTTCGACGGCTTGGTATAGTGATTGACTTGTTGATTTTAAAATAGAGTCATTGAGCTTCTGACAATATGATCGTTTCATGTAACGGTAGACCGACTCGTTTATTGTTGAAGTGATCGTTTTTCATATGTCGCCTATAAATACACATCCATGACGTCCAAAACTAAGACACAATGACAACATATCATTTAGATCATTTGAGAAATATTCCAAACCTTCATATTCTATATTTCTCATATCATTCACACAAAACGCACTTTCATATTCTTGACTTATGTGAATCAAGAGATAGAGTTATCCACTTTTATATCAACTCTTTGAGAGAGTTTGATCATGTAATCTTTATATCAAGAGAGAGATGATTCCTTTAGTGAGGTTGTTCACTAAAGAAAAAACTTTGAGAGGGTATATCTCAAGCTTGGTGAGGTTGTGAGTGGTGTGCCCGAAAAACCACTTGGTTGAGTTTGAGTGTTCAGCCCGGAAAACACTTGTACGATTGTCTAGCACCCGAATCTAGAGTGTATGCTATTTGAAGAATAGTGGGAAAATCTCAAGCCTCGGTGAAGGAGCTTGAAGGGTGGATGTAGGCGGATTTGCCGAACCACCTAAAAATCACGAGTTTGCTTCTCTATCTTAGCTAAATTAGTAGTTACTTTGCAAACACGTCTTTGGGGGTTAAAAACGAAATATTTATAAAACCAATTCACCCCTCTTGGGTTGCCTTAATCCTGAAATTCACAATTAGTATCAGAGCGAGGTGCTCATTATACAAGATTTAATAATCTTGAGTTAGAATGACAACTTCAAGCTTCAACACTCAAGTTGCAGGGCTTTCCACTCTAAGACCACCATCTTTTAACGGAAATGATTATGCATATTGGAAAACTACGATGAAAATTTATTTTCAATCTATTGATTATGATTTATGGTTATGCATATTCAATGGTCCACATATTCCCTCAAATAAAGTTGGAAAGTTTGAAAAAAAAAATGAATATAGTGGCCTAGACAAAAAGAAAATTTCTTTGGATGCTAGAGCAATGAATATTCTTTATTGTGCTTTTAGATAAATGTGAGTTTAATAGAATATTTTCTTGCACAAATGCTAAGGAAATTTGGCATGCTCTAGAGACTACTCATGAAGTGACTAATGTTAACGATGAAAGTTCTTCCGAAAAAGAAAAAAATGGAGAAAACGCTAACATGTGTCTCATGGCATTTGAGGATAACGATGAGGTATATTCTTCAAATGATGGACCTAAACCTTCTTGTGTTGAACTTCAAAATGCCTTTGATGAACTTCTTGGTCAATTTGAAAAATTAAATTCAAAATATACATCATTGAAAAAGAAACTCATTTTTATCTCAAAAGAAATTGATTTATTGAAAAATGAGCGAGATAGTCCAAAGCTAGAAAATGATTTATTAAAACAAAAAGCTTTAGAATTTGAAAATGAAAAAACTTCTTTGGATAAGAAAATAATCTCTCAAAGCAAAATTATTGAAAAAATTATCAATGAAGCAAAATATTGGAAAACATGCTTATTAATCAAAGATGTGTCTTTGACAAAAGTGGCTTAGGCTACAAGCCTTCTATTTACCAAAAATATTTTAGGAATTATTTTGTGAAGGCTAAGTCTTTTTGTGCACCTACTCAAACATGCCATTTTTGCAACAAAGATGAGCATCTAATTTTTGATTGTGCATTAAAGAAACTTGGGAGCAAGACTCTCAAGAAAGCATGGGTTCAAAAAGGAACTAAAACTAACATTGAAGGACCCAAGAAGGCTTGGGTACCAAAAATGATTTCTTGATTCTCTTGTAGGATGGAGCAACAAATGGTGCTTGGATGAAACTTGCCTATCAAGAAGGCTTATGACATTTGAGGACATATGCTAAAGGGAAAACTTTTAGTAACTTCTAAATCCTTAATTGAGAATAAGTTATAAATTGTTGGTTGATGGTGATTTCTTATGTCTTAAAGTTATAAATGCAGATGTATTTATCTTTGACATATTTATTGCATTTTTCAAAATAGAACATCTCTATGAGCTTACATTTTTAGAAATCATGAACTTTGATGAGATTTTGTGAGCTTAAATTTTTTGGTTGAGGATGACCATTAAATTGTCATTGGTAGCTAAGAGGTTGGTACAAACTCACTCGGTCGACTACTATCATAATAGCGATGGACTCTTGAGTCCCCCATTAGACATCCTCTATTCTATTTTAATGAGATTGTCATTTTAAAACTACAAATTATTCTTTTAGAATATCTCTTTTAACTGATTATTTGAATTCTATCCATGCATTCTCTTTTTGATTGACAAAGGGAGAAAATTTTTAAATGTCTACATGCTTGTATTCCATTTGATCATATGATGGTTTTTGTTAGAATGCATATTTGGGGAAAAAAATGCCTCATTTTTCTTTTTGATGTGACAAAGGGGGAAAAATGTGCTAATATTTTTGTTGACTTTCTATTCTCCTTTTAAATTGGATTATGTTTTGATTGTATTACTATTTATGAATTCAAATGGCTACTACTAATGTTTTGTCTCAAGTTTTAAATTTTTGTCCTATTGCAAAAGATAGGGAGAGTTATCCCAAAACTATCAATTTATTGTCTTCATCAAAAAGGGGGAGATTGTTGTCTTTTGTGCACAATCAAGATTTTGATGATTTCAATAAATGGATCAAGTTTATAAAACGTACATCTTCAAAGACAAGACCTTTTGATGAAAGAGCCAAAGACATGAAGAAAAAATATAAAAAAGATACAAGAAGCTCAAAAGTGAAGATTCAAGACCTTAGGGTATAAGCTTTGTAACTCTTTGTTTCACTTTTGACAAGGATTATGAATCACACTTGCATATCTTTCAAAACATGTATAAATCGTTTTACCTTTTGTTTGAAAGATTAAAATGTTTTTAAAGGTTTCAAAACACCACAATCAAACTCTCAAACCTTTTGTATATTTATGGGAAGTAAGTCTTTAAAATTTTGTGTTTAAAAATAGTCAAAAATATGGTTTTAAAAGAACCGGACAATGTGCTTAAGTTGAAGAGGTCGACCGGCTGATGAAGCGATCGACCGGTCTTTGACCGCTTGGTCTAGCGGTTGACCGATTGATTTAAAAATAGAGTCGTTGAGCTTCTGACAATAAGACCGTTGGGTAACGGTAACTGGAAGCGGTTGAACGGTTCATGTAGCGGTCGATCGACTCGTTTTAACAGACGTCTTGTCACGCCCCAAACGCTAGCCCGAAGGGGGTTAATGACAGCCGCGAACATTCACTCAATGAATGTTCCAGCGTTTTCTCTTAATCTTGCAGCGGATATTTTTTTTTTATTACACAAAAACACCTACAACTGAGAGAGATGGGCCAAAGAGATTTACATAAACTTCAACTTACACAATTGACTACAACGGCAATAGTGAAAGCATCCAAATTACATGTCATGTCTGCATGGCTGAAGTACAAGTCCTAAGGGATTCCAACAAAACCTTTATATGGACCTACTCATAACATATATGTAATACATCTTGAATCCTTATACACATAACATAGACATTCACAGGATGCCTGATAAGCGTTCTTAGTACTTCCTATGAACTCTTCAACTTCTGTTTCTGATAACCACGACTAAGATACTAGACATCAAAAACCTTGAACTCTACTAGTCCGAATAACCCATGACCACCACACAACGGAGGCTCATGACGACTCTTCAAAATTACATCTAACCTTTAATGAAACAACAAAGAGAGATGAGGACGTTCCCATCGGTCCCTCTTCTAGATTTTCCCACCTGAATTGTTATCTGGAATGATACAATTTAAAACATCTGTGAGTCGAAAGACTCAGTAAGGAATTATAATTAAAACATGAGCTTGAAATCATGGTTTGGAAATATGAACTTGAAATCGTGAGTTTGAAACCATGAACTTGTTCTTTGAGCTCATAATCTTGAACTTGAAATCATACACTTGCTTTTAAACTTGAAATCATCATGAACTCGATATCATAATGAACTTAAAATCATAAGCATGCACTTGACTTAAAATCATAAGCATGCGCTTAAACTTGAAATAATTACAAACTTGAACATAATGTAATTCAAGTACAACTTGAAATATCATGAGCTTTAACTTGAAATAATCATAAACTTGAACTTTAAATATCATGTATACGTATGTAATTCATGCATGATCATGAATCGTGATGCAGATTTATACCTCATGATTGCATATGCACCTGCACTTGCTCTTGAAAACATCTCTTATACTTATAAAGCTCTTTCTTTTGGAAAATCTTTTCCATTCTTATCCTATGGGCTACTTGAGCTCCATTTACCCCTGACATTAGGGTTGTGCGTTCCCGTTGGAACTGTCCCCTATTTCCCTTGGGGACCTTACATATGGTCAAGCTAGCACACCTTCTCGCATTCGTCCTTCAGTGGCTAGACATGACCCTTGGAGGTTCACACCTTCTTGCAAGCATCCTTCAGTGTGATTGCACATACCTCCTGGACTACCCATCCTTCTTGCAAGCATCCTTCGGTATGGGTGTCCTAGGTGACATCCACCCTTCTCGTAAACGTCCTTCGGTATGGATGCACCTTCTTGACTTGGTACGGTACCGACCGACTTGGGTTCGTTAATTAACTTGTCATAAAGTAACATAAAAATGGTACTTTCATTTGCATAAAATTTCTCCTTCTTTCTTATGAGACAAATAAATGCAAATGCAATTGCCCATGACGTGCTCATGTCATGCTTGGTAATCAAATTATCATAAAATGCTTCTAATGCTCTTGACAGTTCGTGCTTAATGAAAAATATCTCATAAACCTTTCATGTTTTCATTTGCACAAAAACTTCTTTCATGCTTTCATACAATACGTATACGATGTCATGCTTGTTGAGAAATAACTTGTCATGCGTGGTTATAAACATGTTATGCTTATTCATAAAAACATGTTGTGTATCATTCCAGTTTTGTAAAGCGTAAGTTGCTACTTACTATTTTCACTTACAAACGTAAGCTTCTCTTACCTTCGCTTTCTTGAGTGTTGAACATCACGTTACCTACAATGGATCATACTAGTGTTATTCAAAGGCTCACTAGACGTATAGAGTAATCAATCAATTACTCACACTTCATCATACAAAATCGTCCGTATTCTTGACTCCTAGTTGGTCATCTTACAACACAAGGTATTTTCTTAAGGATGCCGAAGCCATAAGAATTGAGTTCTAACTGACCTTGACACTAATTTTCATAGCATATCAAAATTCTAACTAATTTGGAGTCCGTTTGCCACTTGAAACCTTTACCCGAAAATACAGCTGCTGAGAACGTCCAAGCGGGCAGCCCTGACGTCTCCAACTTAAAAATTCATCACTTCAAAACCATAGCTCCAAATTACATGAAATTTGTCTTGAAATACTCATCTTTCATAGGTCTAAATTGGGGGTAAAATTTACCACAGCAGAATGTGCTATACATTTTCATAAACACTTCATATTAGACAATAATCTTACAACAACACTCTTGCTGATTCCAGCTCGGCCCTCCATTTTCAAAATACTACCACTCATCCATCATATCTCTAACTCACACGAAATTTACCTTAAAACGTCCCTCTTTCTTAAACTTACAATTCAAGATCAACCTTGTAAAATTTGGACTTAAACTAGTCCCTCAAAAGGGTGCTCGAAATGAGCTGACATTCCGGACGTGCAAGGCTGCTGGCAGCTTGACGTCCGGGCCTCGAACAACGCATATCTCATTCGATAATTATCGGAATCCTCCAAGGTATGACTTAAAATCTTCCTACTTCCTAGGCCTACAATCTGGGATCCACTTAAGTTCATGGGATAAGTCATAATGCATCAGAATACACTCTCAATTCGTGAAATCTGCATAGGCAAATTCCAGCAACGACAGTAATCTTTTTAACGTTCCAAACTTCCAACAACCAAAACTCTGATCTCTTCATGACACAACCAACATCCAAGGCTAATTTAGCATCTCATAACAGCAACCATCATCTCACGTTCCTTAACAAAACTATGATTCCATCTTCATCAAGCTATACTATTGCATTTGCCCATTTCTTTTGGGCCTTTTATCAAACACGTAGGGTGTAACATTTGTTCTCTTGAACATCTTTCAGATCTGACCATGTGTCAAATACTTAGGGCTTGGTGGTTATCAACAAGACTCATATACATACAACCTAATACATCAACCAATAGATTAGGCCATACATACTCAAAATAGATCTCAGCCCTCTTTTAGGCTTTTCATCAAACACCTAGGGTGCAGCAAGCAATCTCTCTCTCTCTTGAACATATTTTCTTTTTCAGATCTGACCATAACTCTCCATGGTTCCACATACAACCCATACTACTCTTTAAAGCTCACTATTCTTTAAAGCTTACTAGATCTACATTTTCTTCAAATAACACATATGAACACAACACATACAAGGAGAAAACCAAACAAACTTCACAACCAACATCCATTAAAGGAAAGAAGAGAAAATGAGAGAAATGAATGATGGCTTGGTCGGCCAAGAAGGGCTGAAATCCCTCACCTTCTTCTCTCTCTTTCTTTCTCTTCTTCCTTTTCCTTCTTCTTTTCTTCTTCTTCTCCTTCTTCTTTCTTTCTCCTTCTTCTTCTTCTTCTTGTTCGGGTGAGCTAGGGCAAAATGATTTGTGGGAAAGGGGGGGTTGCCTTATACGTAAAGGGCTTGGGGAAAAGACAAGGCTGCCCTCCCTTATTTCCCCCTTTTTCACATGAATTCCACCTCAACCATTTTCACATCCGATAAAATTTCGGAATGTAGTTAGATGTGTCGACACCATCACTCAAGGTGTCGACACTTTCAACACTTTTAGTTAGATGTGTCGACACCCTCACTCAAGGTGTCGACACTTCCAACACTTAGTCAAAGTGGGAAAAATGTAAACTCTCGGGTTTTAGTTAGATGTATCGACACCATCACTCAAGGTGTCGACACTTCCAACACTTGGTCAAAATTCACGGGAGTTCTGGAAAAAGGCGAACTCTCGGGTTTCAGTTGGATGTGTCGACACCATCGCTCAAGGTGTCGACACTTCCGACACTTAGTCAAAATTCACTGAGTTCCGGAAAAATGTAAACTTGTGGGTTGTAGTCTAATGTGTCGACACCATCACTCAAGGTGTCGACACTTACAACAAAAAAAAATCACTAATTTAATCATACATACATTTGCAATAATACATACTTAAGAGGTCATAAGCAATAACTTGACAGACCTAAAATCGGGGTCTCACACGTCTCCTAATGGCTATTTTTCATATGTGGCAGATAAATACACATCCATCACGTCCAAAATTAAGACACAACCACCACATATCATTTAGATCATTTGAGAAATATTTCAAACCTTCATATTTAATATTTCTCATATCAGTCACACAAAACACACTTTCATATCCTTGTCTTTGTGCGAATCAAGAGATGGAGCTTTCCACTTTTATATTCACTCTTTGAGAGAGTTTGATCTTGTAATATTTATATCAAGAGAGGTATTTTTTTAGTGAGGTTGTTCACTAAAGAAAAAGCTTTGAGAGAGTATATCTTAAGCTTGGTGAGGTTGTGAGTGTTGAGCCCGGAAAAATACTTGTACGGTTCTCTAGCACCCCGAAACTAGAGTGTATGCTATTTGAAGAATAGTGGGAAAACCTCAAGGCTCGGTGAAGGAGCTTGAGGGGTGGATGTAGGCGGGTTTGCCAAACCACCTAAAAATCACGTGTTTGCTTCTTTATCCATACTCTTTACTTGTAACACGTATTTACACTAGTTGCATATTATATACTTGTGCTAAATTAGTAGTTACTTTGTAAACACGTCTTTGAGGGTTAAAAGCGAAAAGTTTAGAAAATCAATTCACCTCCCCTCTTGGGTTACCTTAATCCTGAAATTCAAATCTATTTGTTTGACCAACTGTGTCGGAGGGTTGGGGATAGGATTGTTTTCGGCGACAAATCTAGCTCGTGTCAAAGTTGGTATGGCAGATGTTGACGGAGGGCGATAATCTGTGGGTTAACGTTTTGAGGGATAAATATGTCAATGGTAGAGATTTTTGAGGTTTACCGTTTTGGGGGTTAAATACGTCTCTTGGATTTTTGTAATGTCAAATCTCGATTTGCGTTGCGAGAAGGTTTGTGTTACAGAGTGGGTAACAGGAGAGACATTTCTATCTGGTGGGACCCTTGGTTCCCTCTTTTTCCTGATTTCAAACCTGTGACTATACGAGACTTAATGCTGGACTGTGGGACCAGTTAGCATGTGGGTTTGGTTCGAAACATTTTTGCTCAAGATTCTGCCGATGCTATTTTTAAGGTAAGGTTTTCGGAGGTAGGGCCCACTAACTCTTTGTTTTGGCCATTGGACACTAAATGAAATTTCAGTGTAAAGTCTCTTCACTCGGCACTGGTGAAACTTCGGTGCCCTCAGTTGTTCACTTTTCGCTGACCTTTATGGAGAAATTTTTGGCAGCTTAAAGTCCACAATTTTGTTTTTGGGTGACGAGGGAAATCCAGGCACCCAACAACGTGCACCGAGCTCGGACGAACCTGGCCCAGTATACGCACGAGGTGGGCTTAACGCCAAGGCAAACCCCGGACCATGCAGCCCTCCCAAACCACACATGTCAGTTAAGTACAGCTTCGCTGAGGGAGTGGCCCCAAGGAGTTATTTGCACCTGAGAGGATTCAAACTTGGGACCTCAGGGGGAGCAAACCCCTAGGCCCCAAGCCTTCACCACTCAGGCCAACCTCTTGGGGTTAAAAAGTCCACGATTGTTTAAAGATATTGCTTTGGAAAATTGTATGGGAGATGTTGCCGACAAAGGTGCAGGTGGCTGTCAGATTGGGTACTTGCGACATGGAGGATGTTGGGGTGTCTTGTGTGCTTTGTGGTAAAATACTTGAAACTATTACTCATCTACTGATGTTTTGTCCATATAGTCGGGCCTTTTGGTGTGAATCTGCTTGGCAACTAAACAGTGAGGCATTTGGTGATGGTACAGTGACTGATTGGTTGAAAATAGTATTACATTCCCACATGTTTCTTGAAATACCGCTGGAGGACCAGCACTCTTTCAATTGTTTGCTGTAAATGTTGTTGACTTAGTTTGGGAGTCTAGAAATCAACTGGAGTAAGGTGGACGACGTTGTGAAGTTCAAGAGTTGATTAGGTGCGTCAGACGAATCAGCAAGTAGCATTAGTTGGCGTGGCAAAAGAAGTTAGCTCCGGAGAGGGTGCCAAGATGGATTCCACCACCTGAAGACGCTATCAAGATAAATGTTGATGCCGCTATACGTGATGTCACGCCCCGAACGCTAGCCCGAAGGGGGTTAATGACAGCCGCGAACATCCACTCAATTAATGTTCTAGCGTTTTCTCTTAATCATGCAGCGGATTTTTTTTTTATGTACATATACATAAACACCTACAACTGAGAGAGATGGCCAAAGAGATTTACATAAACTACAACTTACACAATTGACTACGACAGCAATAGTTAAAGCATCCAAATTACATGTCATGTCTGCATGGCTGAAGTACAGACCTACTCATAACATCTTGAATCCGTATATACCTTACAATTTTGTTAGCATCCTGCCGCCTCAGTGGGATATCAAGCACTCTTAGGATTCCATGCACATTCTCCAACTCTTGACCCATAATACATTCCCAAGGCCTATGACCAACAACATCACAATCTACTACTTACTAAGTCAGGAAATCCTCAGGACTCCTGCCACCCGGCAAACCTGGAATGATACATTTTGAAATCGTGAGTCAAAAGACTCAGTAAGGAAAGAACTTGTAAACGTGATCTTGTAAAACATGAACTTAAATCGTGAACTTGTACTTATAGCTTGAACTTGTAACTTGAAATTTGAACTTGAATCCATAAGCACTAGTAGCATAGCTTGAAAACATAACTTAAAATCATAACTTGAATTCATGACGTGAAATCGTAAGCATGCACTTGAACTCATAAACTTAAGCATGCACTTAAACTTGAAATCATAGTCCTGTAAACATAATGCGATGCATGCCTGATCATGAATCGTGATGCATGTATATGCCTCATGTTGCATATGCACATGCACTTTCTTTTGAAAACATCATTTGTACTTATAAAGCTTTTGCTTTGGAAAATCTTATGGGCTACTTGAGCTCCATTTACCCCTGGCATCAGGGTTGTGCGTTCCCGTTGGAACTGTCCCCTATTTCCCTTGGGGACCTTACATATGGTCAAGCTAGCACACCTTCTCGCATTCGTCCTTCAGTGGCTAGACATGACCCTTGGAGGTTCACACCTTCTTGCAATCATCCTTCAGTGTGATTGCACATACCTCCTGGACTACCCATCCTTCTTGCAAGCATCCTTCGGTATGGGTGTCCTAGGTGACATCCACTCTTCTCGTAAACGTCCTTCGGTATGGATGCACCTTCTTGACTTGGTACGGTACCGACCGACTCGGGTTCGTTAATTAACTTGTCATAAAACTTGTCATAAAGTAGCATAAAAATGGTACTTTCATTTGCATAAAATGTCTCATTTCTCATGAGGAAAGTGAATGCAAATGATCATGATGCATTCATGTCGTGCTTGGTAATGTCATGCTTGATATATCATACTTGATATGCTTATTCATAAACATTCTTAATGCAGTGTATCATTCCAGTTTTGTAAAGATTTTCACTTACCTTCGCTTGCTTGAGCATCGAACGTCTCGTTACCTACAATGAATCGTACTATTGTTATTTAAAGGTTCGCTAAACGTATAGAGTAATCAATGCATTACAATCATCCAAGGTATGACTTAAATCTTTCCATGTCCTAGGCCTTCAATCTAGGATCCACTCAATATCAAGAGATAACTACAAATGCATCAAAACACTCTCTATTCCAGCTCTGAAATCTGCTTATGTAAATTCCAGCAACAACAGTAATCTTTTAACGTTCCAACTTCCATCAACCAAAACTCTAATCTCTTCATGACACAACCAACATCCAAGGCTAATTTAACATCTCATAACAGCAACCATTATGTCACATTCCTCCCACTTTTACAACTCCAACTCAAAGTTTATAACAAAACTGTGATTCCATCTTCATCAAGCTATACTATTGCATTTGCCCATGTCTTTTGGGCTTTTATCAAACACGAAGGGTGTATCATTTGTTCTCTTGAACATCTTTCAGATCTGACCATATATCAAACACTTAGGGCTTGGTGGTTCTCAACAAGACTCATGTGCATACAACCTAATACATCAACCAATAGATTCGGCCATACATGCTCAAAATAGATCTCAGCCCTCTTTTAGGCTTTTCATCAAACACCTAGGGTGCATATTCGTTTCTCTTGTATATAAATTCCCAGATCTAACCACATTCTCCATGGTTTTGTGCACAATCCTTACAACTTTCTAAAGCTCATTAGATCTACATTTTCCTCAAAGAAAACACATGAATCTCAAAGAGAAAATCTAACAACACAACCAACAACCATTCAAAAGAAAAAGAGAACATAGGTGAAAATGGGTATGGCTTGGCCGGCCATAACCACTTACCTCCTTCTCTCTCTCTCTCTTTCTTTCTCTTCTTCCTTTCTTCTTCTTCTTTTCTCCTTCTTTCTTTCTTCTTCTTCTTTTCTCCCTCTTCTTTCTTTCTTCTCTTCTTCGGTGGGAGCTAGGGCAAATGACTTTTGATTTGGGGGGGGGGGCTGCTTATACGTAAAGGGGCTTGGGGGAAGGGAAAAGGCAAAACTACCCTTCCCCCCTTTCTTTTCCCTTTTTCACATGAATTTCACCTTACATATTTCAATCCGATAAAATTTTGGAATGTAGTTATATGTGTCGACACCATCACTTAAGGTGTCGACACTATCAACACTTTTAGTTAGATGTGTCGACACCCTCACTCAAGGTGTCGACACTTCCAACACCGTCAAAATTCATTGGAGTTCCGAAAAAAATGCAAACTTTCGGGTTTTAGTTGGATGTGTCGACACCATCACTCAAGGTGTCGACACTTCCAACACTTGGTCAAAATCACTCTAGTTTCGGAAAAATATATACATTCGGGTATCGGTCTAATGTGTCGACACTATGACCCAAGGTGTCGACACTTACAACACTTAGTCAAAATTCACTTTGGGCTCCAGAAAAAGGTAAACTTTCGGGTGTTAGTTTAATGTGTCGACACTATGCTCCAATGTGTCGACACTTACCTCAAAAATCACAAATTAAATCATACATACACTTGCAATAATACGTACTTAAGAGGTCATAAGCAATAACTTGACAGACCTAAAATCGGGGTCTCACACGTGATGTCTATGGGGTGATAGCAGCTGTAGCTCGAAACAGCTCAAGTCAGGTTATTGGTGTTGTGGTCAAGAAACTAGATGTTGTGAGCCTGCTTGAAGGAGAAATGGAGGCTGCTAAACTGGGTGTGCAGTTGGCAAGTGAACAAGGTTTCCAAAAGGTGATTTTGGAAGGCGACTCGGAAATTGTTATAAATATTATACATAACTGGCCTCAGAAATCAGATTGACGTCTTTCCGCCTCTATTAAGGAGCTATTTGAAGCAGGTTGTAGGTTGTATAGCTTAGTGAGCAATCCCCGCTGTTGTGAGCTTGTTTTTTTATTTATCTTGGTTGAATTCTGGAATGGATCCCTCTTAAGGTGTTGTTTGTTTGGTTTTGGAATAAATGAAGGTTTTGACTAAAAAAACAGAAAGAGGCTTTCTCTATTTTTCTCTACCTAGACTAGAATCTAGATAATTTTTTGTAAAATTCAATTAAACTGCGCAAATTTTAAAAACTCTTAACAAGAAAATATCCAGCTTATATATCAAAGCTGCTTTAGGGAACTATTGATATCACGAAGTTGTATATATCCAGTATGCTTTTATTTTCATGTAAATGCAAAATTTCAATTCCAAAATAAGGAGAGGAAGAAATTCACGAGTGGAGAGGGTAGTTGAAGTTTTAATGGACTTGTCTGTCGGCAAACATAGAGGTCCTTGAAAAACTTTGCATGGATCACACTTCTGATATAGTTTTTATTTTCTAAAAATTAGTTAAAATTTTGGGTGAGAGAGTTAGTGAAAAATGAATATAGTTTATGAAATTAGATGAAAAAATGAAGAGAGAAAATTTAAATTGATATTATAATGAAAAAAAAAAATTAGAGTGCTAAAATTCCACACAAGCTTCCCGAAATTTACGAATATTGATATTATAATGTATTATAGAATACATGTATTCAATAAATTTGTAAAATGAATATTCAAAATCTCAAAACTTCATACACAAACCCCAATATATTTTTTAAAAGAATTATAACAAATCTAATCTCTATACTTTTTCACCTAACTCCAATATTTTTTTATTAAACAATTACATTAAATCATCCTTCTACATATTTTTACAAACTCTAATAAAAATTAAATATATTTATAACTTTTCACTAATATTTACACAAAAATCTATAAAAACTTTGATTTACATTTACAATTCTATCGTAATCGTAAAAATCTTAAAACAAACATCTATGTCAGTTGTGTCAACTTTACCCATGGAAAAATCTTTTTCAACGAGGAAAGTTTTAAGTCTATCATACCAAGCTCTAGGAGCTTGTTTTAGTCCATACAAAGCCTTTTTTAATTTGAAAACATGATTTGGATAGGCTTCGTTTTGAAAACCTTGTGGTTGTTCTACATAGACTTCTTCCAAGATAAAATCATTTAAGAAAGAACTTTTCACATCCATTTGATAAAGCATAAAATTTTTATAACAAGCAAAGGCCAAAAGCATTCTAATGGATTCCAAACGTGCTACAGGTGCATATGTTTCATCATAATCAATTCCTTCTTCTTGATTATAGCCTTTAGCAACCAATCTAGCTTTGTTTCTAATAATAGTACCGTGCTCATCAACCTTGTTCCTAAAGACCCATTTTGTGCCAATAATGGTTTGATCCTTGGGTCTAGGGACAAGTTCCCAAACTTGATTTCTCTCAAATTGGTTTAACTCTTCTTGCATTGCCAAAATCCAACTTTCATCGTTTTCGGCTTCAAGAAAAGTCTTAGGTTCAATTTGAGACACAAATGCAAGATGATGACAAATATTTCTAAGTGAAGCTCTAGTTCTGGTTCCATGAGATGGATCACCAATAATTAACTCTTGAGGGTGGCTAGTAGCATACCTCCACTCCTTAGGGAGTTCTTGTGAAGTATCTTCTCCCTGCAATGGTTGAACCTTTTCTTCACTTGGGGGTTGAGCATCCTCACCTTGAGTGGGGTTAATGTTGATTTCAAGTCCTTCCATCTCCCCCTCAATATCTTCAATATCTGCACTTGTATTTTTCTCAAATGGACTATTAGATTCATCAAAAGTAATATGCATTGATTCTTCAACACAAAGAGTCCTTTTGTTATAAACTCTATAAGCTTTGCTCGAATTAGAATATCCAAGAAAAATTTCAACATCGGTTTTAGAGTCAAATTTTTCAAGGTTGTCTTTGGTATTTAAAATGAAGCATTTGCAACCAAAGACTTTGAAATAATGAATGTTGGGTTTTCTATCTTTCCAAAGCTCGTAAGGAGTTTTCTTCAAAATGGGTCTCATAGATACCCTATTCAAAACATAGCAAGATGTATTGACGGCCTCTGCCCAAAAATATTTCGCTAACTTGTTTTCATTCAAAATAGTTCTTGTCATCTCTTGAATAGTTCTATTCTTTCTCTCAACAACCCCATTTTGTTGAGGAGTTCTAGGTGTTGAAAAATTATGCTCATAACCGTTTACGCCACAAAATGATTCGAACTTCTCATTGACAAATTCACCACCATGATCACTTCTAATGGCCACAATGGTGTATCCTTTTGCGTTTTGCACCCTTTTTGAAAATTTGATGAATTCATGAATGACCTCATCTTTTGAAGCTAAAAATAAAATCCAAGTGAACCTAGAGTAGTCATCCACAATTACAAAAGCATAGGTCTTTCCACCAAGACTTTGAGTTCTTGATGGATCAAATAAATCCAAGTGAAGTAATTGTAGAGGTCTACTAGTTGAAATGAAGTTTTTGGATTTAAAAGAGGTTTTCACTTGTTTTCCCATTTGACAAGCTTCACAAACTTGGTCTTTTTCAAAATTTAACTTGGGTAGACTATTCACAATATCATGCTTAGAAATTTTCAAAATTTGATGCATACTAGCATGGCCTAATCTTCTATGACATAGCCAACTATCATTTACATTGACCACAAGACAATTATCCACACAAGTATTTTGATCAATGTCAATCTTATACACATCTGAATTCCTATGGCCAATGAACATAATTTGCCATCAATGACATTTTCAATAAGGCATCGAGAAGATTCAAACACAACTCTATAACCTTTATCACAGAGTTGACTAATACTAAGCAAATTATGCTTCAATTTATCAACTAATAGCACATTTTCAATAAGAGGAAGAGTATTACCGCCAATATTGCCTATACCAATTATTTTCCCTTTGGAGTTGTCGCCGAATGTTACATTTCCACCTTTGATGGTTGATAGACTTGAGAACCTTGATGGGTCACCAGTCATGTGTCTTGAACATCCACTATCCAAGAACCAACTATTGCATTTCTTCTTTCTTGAATCCTACAAAGCAAATTCAAGATGAAGCTTTTGGTACCCAAACCTTTTTGAGTCCTTTTGGGTTAGCTATGTTTCCCTTTGGAACCCATACCTTTCTAAGAGCTTTGCACCCAAATTTCTTAAGAGGACAAGCAAATATTAGATGTTCATTCTTGTTGCAAAAGTTGCAAATGTGAAAAGATTCATTCGAAGATTTAGCTTTGACAAGGAAGTTTTTAAAATACTTTTCATTTTTATAAGGCTTGTAGCCTAATCCGCTTTTGTCAAAGACACATCTTTGACTATTAAGAATGTTTTCCAAAGCTTTGCTTCCTTGAGTGAATTTTTCAAGAATGGTATTTTGAAGAGCAACCTTATCTTTGAAAGCTTTGTTCTCAATTTCCAAGGTTGAAACTTTTAGTTTCAATTCCTCATTCTCTAGCTTCAAAGTTCCTTGTTCATCCTTTAAGGAATCAAGGACACTTGTAGCTAGTGGATGCTTATTTTTCAAAACATTGTATTTGAGTTTAAGGTTTTCAAATGTAGTGTATAACTCATCAAAATCATTTTCTAATTCATCATATGAGGGTTTTGAATCTTCAAGATCTGAGAGATATACCTCATCATCTTCTAGTGCCATGAAGCACATGTTTGCAATTTCTCCCTCATCTTCTTCTTCGGAGGAGCTTGAATCGCTATCTTCTCAAGTTGCTTTCATAGCTTTCTTTTTGTATTTGAGTAGGGGACAATCCGCCTTGATGTGACCGGGTTTCTTCCACTTGTAGCAAGTGATGTGGTCCTTCTTGTTGTCCACCTTTGAGTATTCCCTTTTTGGCTCTTCTCTCTTGAAATCTTTGAAGTTCTTCCTTGCTTGCTTTCTCTTGAGGAAGTTTCTGAAGTTCCTAGTCATGAGTGCAATATCCTCGTCTCCACTCTCATCATTATCTTCTTCAACCTCAACGACGGAAGATTTCAAAGCTATACTCCTCCTTTTCGGACTTTCTTCTTCATGACCCTTCATGGTGATTTCGTGAGTCATGAGAGATCCAACAAGCTCTTCCAAAGGCAATTTGGTGAGGTCATTTGCTTCTTGAATAGCCGTGACTTTGGCTTCCCAAGTCTTTGGTAGAGACCTAAGAATTTTCCTCACCAAAATGGAGTTAGTGTACACTTTTCCAAGAGCATTCAAACCATTTATGATATTTGTAAATCTAGTAAGCATGTCGCTAATGTTTTCTTCCGGTTTCATTTTGAACAATTCATAGTTATGAACTAGCATGCTTATCTTAGATTCTTTTACTCGGTTTGTACCTTCATGTGTGATTTCTAGAATATGTCAAATTTCCTTTGCGCTATCACAAGTAGATATTCTATTGAATTCATTTCTATCTAATGCACAATAAAGAATGTTTATGGCTTTAGCATTTATGAAAATTTTCTTTTTGTCATCATCAGTATACTTATTGGCGGATTTAGGGACAATTTTCTCATCTACGGATTTCATAGGATAATGTGGTCCATTTAAAACACAAAGCCATAGATCATAAACAATGGATTGAAAATAGATTTTCATCCTGGCTTTCCAATAGGTGTAATCACTTCCATTGAAGGAATGGGATCTAGATGTTGAGAGTCCCTCAACATGAGAGTTGTTGCTTGAAGTTGTCATTCTAACTCAAGATTTTTAAATCTTGCTAAAGTGAGCACCAAGCTCTGATACCAATTGATATTCCTAGGATTAAGGCAACCCAAGAGGGGGGTGAATTGGGTTTCAAAAATTACCCCAAAGAGTGTGTTTGCTAGCTACAAAAGAAAACTTTAAAGCAATAAACTAGTAGCACAAATAAAGAGATAAGGGAAGAGAAGCAAACACAATATTTAGGTGGTTCGGCAAGCCCGCCTACATCCACCCCTCAAGCTCCTTTACCGAGTCTTGAGATTTCTCCACTATTCTCCCTTCAACCAAGGGAACGGTTTCCTTACACTTGAGCTTGAGAAAAACCTTCTTCAAGCTTCAAGAACGAGTTTGAAAACAAACCTCTTCAAACTCCTTTCGATGAACAACCCTCACCGAAAGGATGCAAGAGAATCACTCTCTTAGGAATGTGTATGGTTGAACAAAATTCCCCTCTAAAACTCCCTTGATGGAGTAGATATTACAATGAGAAATGACTAGCTCTTAGGCTTCACACAATAACAAGGATGTGAAAAATGAAGGATATGTGTGTATGATGCTTGAATAAAGATTGGAAGATTTTTTATCACTCTAAGCCTTTGTAAATGATTATGGACGATTTGGTTGAGTTTCAAAGGCTGAAAATGGCTTTATATAGACCTCATGAGAAAAATAGTCGTTTATAGCCGTTAGAGTGAACTGTTAAAACGAGTCGGTCGACCGCTACATGAACCGGTCGACCGCTTCAAGTTTACCGTTATTCAACGGTTATAATGTCAAAAGCGTAACGGCTCTCTATTAAATGCTACCGGTCGACCGCTACATAAACTGGTCAACCTCTATATGTTACCGTTACACAACGATCAATTTGTCAGAGTATTTCTAAAGCTACCGGTCGACCGCTACACCAAGCGGTCGTAGGTCCGGTCGACCGCTACATTGAGCCGGTCGACCTCCTCATTTTAAGCTTCATCCGGTTGTTCTAAAAACTCGATTTTGACCAACTTAAAATACCCAATTTTAAACTCTAACTTCTCATAAGTATATAAAAAGGTTTGAAAGTATATTTGGGATATTTTGAAGGCACTAAAAAGGTTTTAATCTTACAACAAACATTAAAACGGTTTATGCAAGTTTTGAAGACTTATGCATGTGTGTGATTGTCATCCTTGTTAAAGATGAAGTTTTAGAGTTACAAAGATTACCCTAGCGACTTGAGTCTTCACTTTAAGAGCACTTCCATTGAAGGTGATGTTTTTTTATCCCTCCGTGCTCATTTTGGATTCGTTTTGCTCCACAACTCAATTACTTATATTGTTATCATCAAAACATTGATTGTGACTCAAATCAGTATGGTTGCAAGCAGAGCAGCAGTTTCACCAACCAACGGGTCTTGGGGAGGGATAAGCTCCGTGTACAAAGTACAGAGGGAGCCCTCATGGTTGTGAACAATAACCGCCAAAACCGAGTGAGAAGACCTCACGACAACATCAACGTTGCATTTAACATCCCCAAAGGAGGGGGAAGCCAAACCAAACCAGAAGGACCAAACACCCCAGCCCAAGCAAGGAGATGCTCATCATACCGCCTCCGAATAGTACCGAGAAGAGCCATAGGGTCAGGCTGCACCTGATTATGGACTACATCATTCCTAAGCTGCCAAATAGAGTCCAAAACAAGAGCAGCACAAAGAACAAACTGAGACGAACAATGCTTCTCCACTCCAAAGAACCGGTGTGGTGCAATTAATCGTTGCACCAAAACAGGGAAAGAGAGGGGACCAACCACCTCCATATGAACTGGCCACGGTTAATCATGCCACACAAAACGAGAAATCTGACACATCATGAACAAGTGCTAAAAAGTTTCAAGCTCCAAGCCACACAGAGGGCACAAGCAACTAATAGAACTATCATGCGAAAGGAAATGAGCCATTAAACCTCTAACGGGGAGGGCAGATTGGATACACTTCCACAGAAATAACTTGAGGCGATCTTGAAGTCTGAGCGTCCAAGTTTCTTCCACGCCTTACCCTGCAGAGGGTGGTTATCGTGCATAGACCACGGCTTAGTCAAGCGATAAGCACTGTCAACCGAGAAGTTGTTTTGAGAATCAGCCAACCACAACCACTGATCCTCCCTCAAAGGACTGAGGGACGGCAACCTGGAGATAGCCTCTACTGAAGCAGCATCAAAGGTGGCCTCAAGCACAGGTTGATTCCAAACATTTGCTTCAAAATCAAAAAGACTATCCACTGTTTGGTTGGATACCTCACCCGCAAATAAATCCAAACCAGGCAGCGAAGGTTGTGGCCTGAAAGAAGGTAGCAAGGGGACCCAAGGGTCCTGCCATATCCGAACTGAAGAGCCACTTCGAGGCAAGCAACACATGCCTTTAGCTAGGATGTCACGCACACGCCAAATGCCCTGCCAAACCCAAGAAGTAGAGGACTTTGCCGAAGCACATGAAGATGACTTCCACCAGAGTACTTCGCCTTCAACGATTGCACCCATAAACTAGACGGTTGATCATACAATTGCCATCCAAGCTTAGAAACAAGCGTCAAGTTCATGTCATAAAAAAGGCGAAGACTCAAACCACCCTTATCCTTAGGGTGGCAGATGGAAGACCAAGCTTTGGGCGTGAAATGTCGAGATTTGTTGGGGTCAAATCCCCACCAAAAATCTTTAAAGAGCTTGTCCAGTTCGGCACACCAAACCTTGTGCATCAAAAAGGTGGACATAAGGTATAAAGGCATCGCAGCCGCCACACTTTTCAGCAAGACCGTCCTACCCGCTTGAGAGAGAACCCGAGCCTTCCACCCCTTCAGCTTACCGACAATCTTGGCTTTAACCTCTGAAAAAGCCTTCCTTTTGGAGCGAGGCATAAAAAGAGGCAAACCCAAATACGAACTCCCAACCAGCATCTCTTTCAAATTTAACTCAGAGAGAATGGCAGCTTTGAGCTTAGGGTGTGTAATCCCACTGAAAGCAATAGAGGATTTCTGAAAATTTATTGCTTGTCCCGACCAAGAGCAGTAACTACGCATAACAGAAGCAATTTCCTGAGCTTCCCTACAATTAGCTCAACAAAAGAGAATCAAATCATCAGCGAACATAAGGTGGGAAACCGGAGGCGCACCGCGGGCTACCGGAACACCATGGATTATACCCAACTGGAGAGATCGCGCTAACAACTTAGAAATGACCTCAGAACAAAGAATAAAGAGGAAGGGGGATAAAGGGTCGCCTTGGCGAACACCCCTCCCAGGTTGAAACAAGCCAAAAGAACAACCATTCAACAACACAGAGTAGGACACAGTCGACACACATTGCTCCACCCATCTTATCCACATATCTGGAAAACCATAGCAACGCAGCACCTTAAAATTAAAGCCCCACTCTAAGCGATCATACGCTTTTTGCATGTCCAACTTGATAGCCATCACACCTTTACGACCAGATTTTTGCTTCATAGAATGGAACAATTCTTGCGCCAAAACAGAGTTTGCCTGGATAGAACGTCCTTGCACAAAGGCGGCCTGATTGTTGGAAATTAATTTAGGCAAAAGAGGACGAAGCCGATTAACCATCAATTTTGCAATCACTTTATAGACAACATTAGATAAACTAATGGGTTCTCCTTCTTAGGAATCAAGACAATAAAGGAATGGTTAAGTTCCTTAAGTAAATAACCGGAGGAAAAAAACTGAATGACCATCCTTATCAAATCATCCTTCACAATCAACCAATAATGCTGGAAAAAAGGTCCGGTCATACCGTCGGGCCCGGGGGCCATATGCGTGCCAATCTGAAAGACAGCCTCCTTGATGTCACATTCTGATGGAATTGTAAGCAACCAGCTCTGATCATCCTCTGTAACTGAAGGTATGATAAGGTCCTCCACTAATAAGGAAATTTCGGGATTACCAGAAGCAAAAGTATGACGAAAATGAGAGACAAAGTATTCCCCAATTTCAGTCTGATCATCTAACCATCTGCCAGCCGCTGTTTTGATCAAATCAATAGAGTTCTGACGTCGCCTGATAACAGTAGAAAGGTGAAAGTATTTTGTGTTGAGATCTCTCGTGGTAAGCCACGTAGAACGAGATTTATGGGGCCAGAGATCTTCCTCCATTCGTTGTAATGTAACAGCTCCGTTCTTTTTGACAATTCTGTAGCCGGGTGTAAGACTTCCCCATCACGACATTGCAAACAATCCAATTCTGCCTCCACTCTCCTGATACGAACTTGCAACACACCAAAAACTTCATTGTTCCAACGTTTAAACTCAGCCCGAGTTGCGCGCAATTTACACACCAAACAATAGGCAGCAGAACCCACAAAGGTATTGTTCCAAGCCAACTGAACGACATCTCTACTACGATCATCTTTAGTCCAAAATGACTCAAAACGAAAAGGCTTCGGACCCAAAGTTTCCATACCATGCGTGTCCAAAAAAAGAGTTGAATGGTCTGACGCCGCACGAGGAAGATGTCGAATAACAGCACGGGAGAAAAGCAATCGCCAGTCTAGATTGGCCAAGCCATGGTCCAATCTCTCCCGAATCAAATGACGACCATGGTGTCAATTGGGCCATGTAAAAGGACCACCCCGAAAACCCAAATCTATCAAGCCATGAGCATTACACAGATGGGACAACCCAAAGGAAGAAGAGACGCTGACCGGCCGACCCCCTTGCTTCCCTCTAGGAACATGCACCATGTTGAAATCTCCCAAAACCATCCAAGGACCTGTCCACTGCCGACCCCAAGTGCGATAATCGGTCCCTAAAAGCAAGTTTTTCAGCATAATGAGTAGGAGCGTAAACAAAAGAGCAAAGCCACGGTTGATTCTGAGGATCAGACTTAACCAGAACATGGATAATATTATCATCAGAAAACAGAAGATCAAAAACAAACCCATCACGCCAAGCAAGAACCAGACCACCACTAAGACCCCGTGATGGAAAGAAAATAAGGTTCTGGAAACCTACCCTCCGAATCGCATCTTGGGGGTCCCCAATCTTAGTTTCTACAAGGCAAAGGCACTCAGGGGAGAAACGCCTTACCAGGGCCCGAGTAGCACGAATTGCCGGACTTCGGGCAAGCCCCCGGCAATTCCAAAAAATTGTCCTCATGGAGCCATGGGGGGGCGTGATAAGGCCCGCTACCTCAGCCGTAGAACCAACTTCAAACTCATCACCGAAGTTGGTGACCTGAGCTGCATCCAACAAATCCTCCGGTACAATCACCCCAGCCCCCGTCGCAACTGGACAAGGCCTATTAGGGACTCCCAACGGGGACGGACCCCTAGAAGACACATTGCCCTTAACTCCACTCCCACCAACACGCCCACCACGTTTCTTCCTAGAGGCTGAGAGGCCACGCCACAAAGCCAAGGGGAGCTCAGCTTACGCCAGATCCGGGCAAGAGGACTAAGAGACATGAATAGAACCAGCGAATCGCTTGACAGCTCAAGGCTCATCTGGAGAGGAAATACCAGCAAATTTACGCTTGGTAATAGGGGAGAGGGCGGTCGAGGTAAGCACCTCCAACACATTAGAAGTTTCCAAAGTCGTAGAGGATAGAGAGACAAGGGTAGAAGAGCTCGCCGAAACCAATTCCCGGAGGGAGGCTGTAGGGGCCCTAGACGAGACAGGGGGTTGATGGCAGCCCAAAGTAATATGACTGAACCTACTAGGCCCATTACAAGTCCCTTATTCTTTGGTAGAGGCCTCCGCTTGGCCCAAAATGAATTCAAGGTTCGCAAAAAAAGCATCACATAGCCCAACAGTAGGCCCCAAAGTAGCGGGCTGCCCAACCTGGCCAAACTGCAGCAAGCGCGTCCTAATGGCCAAAGCCTGCAGAACTTCACGCGTGTAGACCTGCCTCCCTGAAGGAGACCCCTCATTCTGCACAGGCGGCACCTACATCGAGACTCGAGGTGTGGGCTCCAGCCGAACCGCCGAGACAAAGGGAGTGGGCTCCAGTCGAACTGCCGAGACAGAGGGATCAACCAACCTTTTGTCCTGAACAAGATGTTGCGTCTCCAAAAAAACCTCACTGGTAGAGGGACGCGGGGGTGGAGGAAAAGAGCGACCCGTAGGACGAAGAGGCCCCCTGACCATGTTGGAACCAGCGGCGGAGGCATGAACCCCACCTCCACCGGACCCAGACTGGGCATCGGGAGCCGAATACCTTCTATACGCCACTGAATCCGCCCGCATTTGTGGACCTAAAATATTGGGAGTCACCCGAGCAGAAGCCGACATAATACAGTGGAAACTAACGTGGCCCAACCTCCCATAAGTAAAATAAAACTCTAACAGACGTTCATACTTGAACTGCACCCATACATCTTCACGAGCAGGCCGATGGTAGAAGAAACCAGGCAATAGAGGGTAAGACGTATCAAATAAAACCTGCACCCGAACGAACTGACCGATCACCACTTTCTTGTGCGTACCAAAGTCCACATCAAGGACGTCTCCAACCTTAGCACCAGCCTCGGAGGCTAGTTGTCTTGTAACACAGCCCATAGGTAAACCATGCACTTGGATCCAAAGAGGGGCCAAATGCATTTTAAGATCAGCAATCACTGCACCAGGAATGCATGGTTTAAGAACAAGAAAATGCCCTTTGACATTCCACGGGCTCTGCTCCAACACCCGGGTAAGGGCTTGAACCGAAGGAAAGGAAAACAAGAAGCAGTTATCTACAAGTTCTTCAATCTCCAAGTCTTTCACAAAAAACCAGGATTTGAAGATGGTCATCCGAACACCCAGTTTATGCATAGGCCTATCGGTAATGAGCTTCCCAACCAGGACAAGGCTAGCTGCTAGTTCACCTTCCTCCCAACTTCCTTGCGGGGACCCCGCAGATTGGTCCCAACCCAAAGCAGCAGTGTGGGCAACCAAAGACTCCACATCAGGACTAACAGTCGACGTAGTGACAGAGAAAACCCACCACAGAATCTCAGACAACCAGAAGAACCAGAGACCCCAACAACCAACCCACCAGAGCGAGAACACCACCACCCGCAAACAACCACAGAGCAAGCACCCACACCAGAACGGAGACGCAGAAAGAAAGGAAAGAAAACGCCGCAGATGAAAAAAGAGAAAAGAGGAAGCACCAGGAGCCAGACAAGGTGGCAGGGAGCAAAAAGGAGGCAGAGAAAAGGAGAAAAAGACAAAAGGAGTGGGAGACACGGCAGAAAAAGGAAGAAGGACAGACGCCAAAAAAACGTCAGAGGGGACACGTCCTGAAAAGCGGACAAGGCCAAAAGGCACCAGGTGAGAGAACAAAGTCTCTAGAGAGCTCTACCAGGAAAGCGGAAGTTTTTCACACAATGAGAGTTGATAATATATGATATATCTTTAGTACCTTTTAGTATCTTGACCTTTGGTTAATACTCTTTGCTATAGTAATGAACTTTTGCTCAAGGTCTAGCAAAATATCGGTCGTGGGGTGTGATAAGTATTGCTTGTGGGACAATCACTACAAAAAAAACATGTTTTTAGCGGCGGTTACCAAAAACTCCGCTAAAGGGTGTCTTTAGCGGCGTTTGTGATAAAACGCTACTAAAAAACAACTATAGCGGCGACCTTTTTAGTTGTGGTCACCGACAGCTACTAAATACTTCATTGTAGCGTTTTTTTTTAAATTCCGCTAAAAGTTAGATCTATAGCAGCGGTCTTTATAGCGGCGGTCAGACCCCCTTTAGCAACGGGCCTTGTACCGGCGGTCGGTGACCGTCACTAAATACCCATTTAGCAGCGTTTTAAAAAAAAATGTTGCTAAAGGTGTAAGCTACAGCAACGGCGGTCCACTGACAGCCGTTGTAGGTCTAATTTCTAGCGGCGTTTGTAAAGGTATATCTATAGCAGCGTTTGTTGACACAAACGCTGTTATAGGTATAAGTGCAAAAAAAAAATATTTATTAATTATATGTTTTAAATGTAAATATTTATTTTATTCCTTTTAATATATAATTTTATTTTGTCATGTATTTGAAAAAAAATATTATAAGGGACCTACTTAATAAAATATGGAATTAGAATGAGTGTTATGAAAATTGAAGTTGTTATATGATATTGTGAGTCCTAGGATTTAGGCAACCCAAGAGGGGGGTGAATTGATTTTCTAAACTTTTCCCTTAAAACCTCCGAAGATGTGTTTGCAAAGTAATTACTAATTTATCACAAGTATAAATATG
The DNA here is from genome assembly GCA_963930655.1 of Myrica gale. Taxonomy (NCBI): domain Eukaryota; kingdom Viridiplantae; phylum Streptophyta; class Magnoliopsida; order Fagales; family Myricaceae; genus Myrica; species Myrica gale. Next base: position 15,218,881 of record OZ005614.1, read on the forward strand.
CAACATGTATAAATATGTGCTAAAATTAAAGAGAATGGTAAGAGAAGCAAACATTTGATTTTTAGATGGTTCGACAAACCCGCCTACATCCACCTCTCAAACTCCTTCATCGAGCCTTGAGGTTTTCTACTATCTTCCAATAGCTTACACTCTAGCTTATGGGTACTAAAGAACCATACAAATGTTTTCTTCGGGCTCAACACTAAAAACCCTTACAAGTGATTTTTGGGCTCACCACTCACAACCCCACCAAGCTTGAGATATACCCTCTCTAAGCTTCTTCTTTAGTGAACAACCTCACTAAAGGAATCTGTTGGCTTTTGTGCACAATCGAGATTTTTATGATTTCAATAAATAGATGAAGTTTACAAAATGATCTTCAAAGACAAAGACAACCTGACGAAAAGAGCCAAACCTTGAAGAAAGAAGAACAAGAAGATGCAAGGAGCTTAAAATGAAGATTCAAGACCTTAGGGTATAATTCTTGTAACTCTTTAATTCACTTTTGACAAGGATTTGAATCACGCACTTGCATATCTTTCAAAATGTGCATAAACCGTTTTAAGTTTTGTTTGAAAGATTAAAATGTTTTTATAGATTTCAAAACACCCCAAACAAACTCTCACATCTTTCATATACTTATAGGAAGTAAGTCTTCAAAATTGGGTGTTTAAAAGTGGTCAAAAACCTTATTTTTAAAAGAACCGGATCATGCTTAAAATGAGGAGGTCGACCCGTTGTTCAAGCGGTCGATCGGTACTTCGACCGCCTTATGTAGCGGTCGACCGGTTGGTTTTGACAAAAGAGCCGTTGAAGCTTCTGACAATATGACCGTTGGGTAACGGTAACTTGAAGCGGTCGACCGGTTCATGTAGCGATCGACCGGCTCGTTTTAGCAAAACTCCCAACGGCTATAAACGGCTAGTTTTCATATGTGACCTATAAATACACCTTCATTTCTTCTAAAATGTATAATCAACGACCACATATCATTTCTTCTACTTGAAAAATATTCTAAACCTTCCTATTCTATATTTCTCATAGCATTCACACAAAAAAACATTTTCATATCCTTGTCTTTGTGTGAATAAAGAGATAGAGCTTCCATTTTCATATCTACTCTATCAAGAGAGTTTTTGTTCCTCCATCTACCTATCCAATAGAGGTGTTTCCTTTAGTGAGGTTGTTCACTAAAGAAGAAGCTGTGATAGTGTATATCTCAAGTTTGGTGAGGTTGTGAGTGGTGAGCCAGAAAAATCACTTGGGTGGGTTTGAGTGTTGATCTTGGGAAAACACTTGTACGATTCACTAGCACCCGAAAGCTAGTGTGTAAAGCTATTGATAGTGGAAAAACTCAAGGCTCGGTAAAGGAGCTTGAGGGGTGGATGTAGGAGGGTTTTACCAAATCACCTAAAAATACTGTATATGTTTCTCTTATCCCTTCTCTTTACTTTAAGCACATCCTTATTCTTATTGCATATTATACTTGTGCTAAAGTAGTATATACCGTCTTTGGGGGTCAATACCGAAAAGTTCTAGAAAACCAATTCACCCCCCTCTTGAGTTGCCTTAATTCTGAATCTAAAACTAACAGAATCAACTCTCTTGATATGGAGATTGAAGAACAAAAACTCTCTTGAAGAGTGAATATGAAAGTGGAAAGCTCTATCTCTTTATTCACACAAAGACAAGGATATGAAAGTGTGTTTTGTGTGAATGATATGAGAAATATAGAATATAAATATTTAGTATTTCTCAAGTAGTAGAAATGATATGTGGTCGTTGGTTATTGATTTTGGACATTATGGATGTGTATTTATAGGCCACATATGAAAACTAGCCGTTTATAGCATTTGAGAGTCGTCTGTTAAAACGAGTCGGTCGACCGCTACATGAACTGGTCGACCACTTCAAGTTACAGTTACTCAACGGTCATATTGTCAGAAGCACGACTCTTTTTTTAAAAAAACCAACCGACCGATTGCTATACCAATCGGTCGAAGTCCGGTCGACCGCTTCACCAGCCGGTCGACCGCTTCAACTTAAGCATAGTCCGGCTCTTTTCAAATCATGTTTTTTACCACTTTTAAACACCCAATTTTAAAGTCTTACTTCCCATAAGTATATGAAAGATTTGGCAGTTTGATTGGGGTGTTTTGAAACCTTTAAAAAAAATTAATCTTTCAAACAAAACTTAAAACGGTTTATGCACGTTTTGAAAGATATGCAAGTGTGATTCAGGATGTTTGAGGGTGAAAATTTTGAGTATTGGGGTTTGAAAAATATTATAAAGTAAAGATATGTTATGAGAGTTGGTGAAAAAGTAAAGAGAGAGAAGATTTTTAATAAGTATTATAATAATAAAAAATTATGTGGTGAATTTTTTATGATTAAACCCAAATATTTGAGCCCAAATATTTGGGCACCAAACATACCATAATTGTGAGACCCCGAAAAATCAGTACGTACTCTGTTGTAAGCTTAAGGATTTGGTGATTTGTTTTGAATTAATGGAGGTCATGGTATGGTCTAAGTTTAATGAGCATTATGGAATTTCAATGGATAAGATTTAAATTTGGAGGTAGTCAACTTTAAGTTGCTGAATTTTATTTATTTTCTATATACTTGATTAACTTTTGAAGGATTATGTTATGGACCATATTATTGGGCTATTAAGGTTTAAATGGTTGGACTTAAAGCCTAAAAGAATGGGCTGAAAATGGACAGCCCAAGCTTGGCCGAAAATTAGCCTAATGGGCCTTGAAATGTAATCAAGTGTGTTGCCCAATTACATGTGATGATGGGCCCTTGAAGTTGTGATATTGGGCTGCTAGAAGGCTTGGAATATTAGGTGATTATTGGGCCTTTAAATTTATGCTAATGGGCTGCCAAAATAGTCATAAAGATGGGCTTAAAAGTCATGGTATTGGGCTGCCATAAAACCCATGATAATGGGCCTTGAAATGTTAATGGGCCTTGGAGAATTAAGTTATTAGGCCTTAGCCCTTAGGCTTATGAATTAGGCTTTAGGATAAGATGATGGACCTTGAATTAAGGGCTTAAGGGATTGCCCAATGGGCCATGAAAATTAGGTTGATAAAGTTAGATTTGTGGAACTAATTCTATTTAAGTTCCTAAGTAACTAGATTAGGATAAGTAAACTAAGTAGTTGGCATTCAACTAAATGAACTAAGTTAGTTGGCCAAGCATTTAAAGAGGAGTTTGAATTGTGTGGTGGGGAGGCATACACGTGAAAGACAAGGGAGACAAGGAGACAAAGAATGACATAGCTGAAAAGTGAAGAAAAGTGACAAAAATCCCCCTTTGGCCGAATTCAATGCATGGCTTTGAATTTGCTTTGGCCTTATCCGACCATTCCTCTCTCCCATCACCACATTTGAGCCATTTTGTCCATGTTGGTCGTGAAACACAAAGAGGAGAGGAGAGAAACCGAACCAAAGGAGAGAGGGAGAGAATCAAAGGTGAAACCAAGGTTTTGAACCAAAAGAGTTGGATTTTGAGCTTGAATCAAGGGGAAATACGTGTGAAAGGAAGGAAGACAAGGAAGGAGAAGAAGGAGAAGAAGGAAGTGAAGGAAAAGGAGAGGTCTTGCAAGGAAGAACAAGGAGAAAACAAGGAAACACCAAGGTAAAGTCCGAATCTCACCATTTCTCCTTGTTGGCCGAACTCTTTGTGGTTGGATCTTGACATTATGCCTTGATATTGTTGGATCTTGAACTTAGAAACCCTAGGTTATGTGTAGATGTTAGATCTGGCCATCTATACTTGAGATCTAAGTTTGAATGTTAAGGAAATGCAAGAAATGAACAATGTATGTTAGATGAAGCTTAGATCTAAACATGTGTATTGTTTGGTTGGTTGTAAGTTGGATATTTCCCTAGATCTATGGTTGTTGATGTGTCTAAAGTGTAGATCTAGTCATGTTGGTTATGAATGATGAAGATATGAAGTTGATGCATGCAAGATAGGTTATAAAAATGCAAAGGATATGCATGTTGTGATTTAAGTATGGGAAATGTGATGTTTTGGTGTATGGCCGAACCATGTGTGTCCTAAAACCTTGAGAATGATTTTATATATGCTTGGATATGTTGGTTGGCCATATTATGTATAAGATTAGTAATCTATTGCATGAAAATCAACCTTGAAACGTGGAGAATGCATGCAAAGCAAGAGAACCGAAGAAAACCTAGTGGTGTTGTGATATTTGGTGTTGGCCGAATAATGCTATGAGTGATAACTTGTGTTGTGTTTTGATTTTTTAGATCCTAAGTTGTGAAATTGTGGGATGGAGGATGGGATCACAATTGGAGATGAAGTTGTAATTAAAGAACACGTAAAATTGGTGTTGGCCGAATGCCATGAGGAAGAGAAACCCGAATTGCAAGCTTGTAACAATTGGAAATTTTATTTGCTTGTGATGAATAAATAAAATTAAGATTGTGGCCAAACAAATTAAAAGATGTTAAGGCTTAAAGGATCGAGTTAAAGGATTAACAAACCTTGTGATGTTAAGCATGGATTAAGGATTTAATTAGAATGATTAATGTTGGCCAAATCCTATTTAGGGCAGAGTGAAACGTAATCGTAATGAGATGTATATCAAAGCTAAGGATTAGAGAGTCTTGACCTTATGAGGAGAAAAATGTAAACTCTAATCAAGGATAATGTCTCGGGTTGCATAGAGAAATGCTAATACGCATGTAAAGGAATGGCATGTAATCGGGATGATATAACATGCATGTTGGCCGATCGCCTTGATGTATAGCAAGTTCTTGATGTTCCTTGATGGTTAAAAGTATTGCATGATGGTTATATCATGTATAGAACAGCAAACTTAAGAGGGAAATAAGGGCAAGAAGGCCACGGGTTGGCCAATGAAGTGAGGATTCAATATATGTAAGTTGTGTTTTGACGAGTTGTATTCATTGGTGTTCATGTGAGCTTGAAACACTTAGAGATAAAAGAAGAAGAACATTAGGTCAATCCTAAAGGTTTTGGCAGCAACAATATATCATGTTCCATGAAGTTAAGTGATGGCATTAATGGTTATTAGTTCATGCAAAGGAAGATTAAAAATGTGGGACCAGGAGAATAAAAACTGGACATGAGATAAGTTGTTGTTTTGATATAGAATTTTTAGGACGAAAAGTTGTTGCTGATTTCATGATAGGCTTCGGAATCAATGTTAAGGGACATGAAGAATTAATTGATCAAGTTGGATACGAGTTGGCCACGAAGAAGGTGAAAACAACAACCTTGCACGTATCGAAGAGCGGTTTAGTTCCAGTATTTTGGAGTAATCGAGTTAGGTTAAGGACTACGAATTCGATATTGGACATCGAGGTTACGAAAGAATATATAAAGATTAAATAAAGTATTTAATGATTAAAAGAATTATATTGATATATATATATATTATAAAAAAATATATATATGATATAGTTGCCATTCGGAAACGTTCCGACGAATGGAAGGTACGAAGTCAAGTGATGAACGGGAAGTTCAAGATGGATTAAGAAATATCCGGCAACTATATTATACCATTAAATTAAGTAATGCGTTGAATTATCGTTACTTGTCCTTAGTGGACTTCAAGATAGGATTGTCGGGTAATTCGTAGGACCGACACGTACCGATATGGTTTCATCTATACGCAGTACATTGAAAGATTGAACCTATTCCTTGTAGGCGAGGAGCCAAGTGAGCAAAGGAGAATTTGCGAGGAGTACTGTAAGTGAATCTTACCCCTTTTGGAAAACTGGAATGATACACTGCATGTTTTATTGTGCATGGCAAGATGTTTTTAATACATATGTAATGTATTGCATGAAGAATGTTTCAAGTACGCATGATGTTTCGAACATGTCATAGCATGATCATTTGCATGAACGCATGAGAGACGTTTTGATGCAAATGAAATTACAATGTTTTCAAGAGTGGCATGGCATGTTCATTTCATAGAAACATGAAAAGTTGTCTTATGCAAATGAAAGAGAATTTATGTTATGATTAAGCCCGGAGGCTTTGGTTGAACACGTACTAAGTTAAGTGAGGTTCGACATCCATGCCGAGGGACGTTGTTCGTGAAGGATGGATGGATGGAACCTGAGACATCCATGCCGAGGGACGTTGTTCGTGAAGGATGGATGGATGGACGCCCATACTGAGGGACGTTGTTCGTGAAGGATGGGTTAGTCTGTGAGGTATGTGCAACCACACTGAAGGACAATGAGAAGGTGTGGGCCTCCAAGGGTCGAGTCTAGCCATCAGGCCTGGGGCAACTACGAGCTAGCTCGACCAGATGTAAGGTCTCCAAGGGAATTCGGGGACGGTTCCGAAGGGAACGCACAACCCTGACTTCGGGGGTTAAATGGAGCGAGCCCACAAGTAAGAGATACGAAATGGTTATGAAAAGGCCAAGAGAGGCAAAAGTATGAATAAGTGGTTTTCAAGGGCCAAAGGCCAATTTTACGATCAAGCATGAAAAAGAAAGATTTTTTCAAGGGCCTGAGGCCAATTTCGAGATTTGAAATGCATTTGAAAAGACCAAAAGTGGCAAGAGATTTTAGTGCATGGCATGTGCATCACGGAGCATGCATATGCATCATGGTTTTTATGCACTAACTCATGATTTACAGTTTTGCATTTCTTATCTTATCGCTACAGTGTATTGAAGTAAGTATGCTTTTAAAGCTATGTTTTATTAAAGTTCATGTTTCAACTGTTGTTCCTTACTGAGTCTTTCGACTCATAGTTTGTAAATCGTATCATTCCAGATCCACAAGGTAACTGGGGAGCAGAGGAGTATCTCACGTAGAAATCCTGGAAGTTTGGGGATTGGAGCCGGAGTTGGTGAACTCCGAGGTAGCACTTGGGAGTGCTGGTTTTGATCAAGTGGCAGTATGTTGCTCTAGTACGTTTTGTATAAGTTGCGAACAAGATGCAATGTATAGACTTTTCTGAATTATGATGTGTATACCAAGAGGTTATGATCATTGGGCTTGTATCTCAGCCAACATGTGGATCCTGAGTGAGCCATCCTATGTGTATAAAAAAAAAATTCCGCTATAAGAGTTAGTGTAAGCGCTGGAGTGTTCCTGAGGAATGCTCGCGGCTGTCACGGTCCCTGCGGGATGGCGTTCGGGGCGTGACAATAATCCTTAATCTAAAGTGAAACAAACAGTTATAAGGATATACCCTAAGATCTTGAATCTTCACTTTTGAGCTCCTTGAATCTTCTTGTTCTTCTTTCTTCAAGACCTTGGCTCTTTCATCAAATCATTTTTGTCTTTGAAGATGTCCATTATATAAACTTAATCTATATATTGAAATCATCAAAATCTCGATTGTGCACAAAAGCCAACAGATATATTTTAAATTATACCTATGGTTGTTATGGTATTTGCATATTTATTGACTAAAATATAAGCAGTTTAGAAAACATCTATTATCATACTTCTCATGAACATATATATTTTGAATAATTAGTAATATAATATTATTTAATTAGGACACATTATTTAATTTCAAACAAAAAGATATTGTGAGATTAGTTTATGCAATTAATGTACATAACTTAAGTATATAGTTACATACATGTATATGATAAACATACATTGTCTTAGAGGCTATGATTTAATCATTAAGCATATAGGTACATACATGTATATGATAAACACATATAATAATCATGTAATGTTATATATAAGGCATTATACTTTTTAATTATAAGTATTATATATTATTACTACCAACCTATTTTAATTTAGATTATTATACATGTTATAAAAAAGAATGTAAAGTAATATGCTATGTAATTAATATTAAATATAAAAATTTTTAATTACTATTACAAATTACAACTGATTTTAATTTGCTAAAAAGACAACATGTATATGTATATAAAGCTTATTATTAAAAAAAACTGAAAAACTACAATTTAAAAGAAAAGAAAAAAAAAACGCTCAAGGTGAGTTTTTTACTTGTCTTAAAAAATTATCGCTGCCCTCTCTGTCGACGGGCCTCCCAGCCCCCTCTTCTTCTCGTAACGTTGGATTGAGTCTGCTCTCATTTCCCTGCTCGAACCCTGGAAAATCTATCTGCCTCAGACATGCTCAATTGGGTTTTGCCTCCTCCGCCGAGGAATCGCTTAGACCCTTCGCTTCGCATCTCAGCTAATTCGACGCACAAAGCCCGCTTCGTTGCTCGGCGTAGGGAGTCCGTTTCGGTTCGACAACTCCAACGGCCTCTAAGTAATGTTCGCATTGATGTATGTTCTGGGAGCAGATTCAAATGACGGACGTTTTCTTGGAATTTTGATGGAGCATTTTGTTTTTGTTGTTTCAGTGGAGAATATAGGTTTGCTGGCGAGTCAGTACTCGGTGTTGGATGCAGAGCGGATTGAGAGGGTGGATGACAACACGTTTAGGTGTCATGTTTATAGAATTAAATTTATTTGCATTTGAGGTTTGCCCTGTTTTGCTCGTCAGATTGGAAGAGCAGCCCGATGGATGTTGCATTAGGCTCTTGTCCTGCAAGGTCTGCGTGCACCTTTTTTGTAAAAAGTAAAAAATAAAATAAAATTTGCTAGTGCTTTTGGTTTGAATCCGGCAGGCCCTTTTTGTTCTGATGGTTGTTTGTTGGTGCAGCTGGAGGGTTCACCAATGGTCGTTGCTCAGAATGACAAATTTGACGGTAAGTGATTATTTTATATTGGATTTACGATTTAAATGTACACCTAGATATAGGAAGACGGGAATAAATAATTTAAAGGGGCAACTGCTTTGGTTTGTATTTTTACTTTTTCATGAAGAGAGATGAAATTAGACAATAAAGCGGGAATTATATAGTACTGAACAATTTTTTTTAAGAGAGATGAATCTCTTAGTCTTCCTATTTCACTGGCTCATGGGGTTGCATGCACACCTGTTAATCTGATAGTGAAAACAAATTTGTGTTGCAGTGATCGTACTGTCCTATCAGAATCGAATTGCTGCTTCCTAGATATAATAGTCACTTTCTAGTTCTTTATTTTGAATGTTGTCATGCCAACATTTTTTTGTCCATTCTTTATGGACCTTGCTGCTACAATTCTTGTTTATTCTTGTTCGGCGTGAAATTTAAGGTATTCATGACCTTCATGAAGCGATGGATATGTTGTATCTATTATCAAGAGGAGGCAGTTTCTGTCGGGTAGTTATTCTCCTTTCCAGTATTAGAAGGATTTTTAACTTCAGAGAATTAAGTGTCTTTGTTGTCAGAAGCGCAATCTTCTTAAACTTTTTTGCCCAAGAAGATAAAATTCTTTTTGATGTTATTGCTTGAACTGGACTCGGGAATGATGATTGCACGCTGAAGCATCTGTATAGGTGCCATTCATGCACGAATTAGAGACAACACCTGCCTATCCAGATATCTGTTTTGCGGTTGATGACTTCGATTCTACTTTTGACACGGTGGTAATGAGTTTGTTTAAATGCACACATTGTTGCACTGATTTAGTGAACTTCAGTTCAAGTTTTTTTTTTGTATTAGTTCTATTTACTGGAAGATTATTTAGGATGTTGTACTAGGCTGTTGCAATCATCTTCCTACGTTGATATATAACCACACTATCAATATGTCAAATTGAGGAGAGCTTGGGATGCTTGTTTCTGAGTAGAAGATATCAACAAACTCCCATTTTTCTTGATGAGATAATATCTTCTCTTCTTAACAACGGTGTTTTTTCTGTCTCCCTATAATCTTGCATGCTGCATTAAAAAATGCTTGGTCGTGTCATCTATAGCAAGCAGCTGTAACAATGTTCTCTTGCTAGAGTCAGATGTTGGGCACTGTTGGGGCAGGACCATAGTAGAAGGTATTGGTAGATAAATGAAAGAATGTATTACATTTTTAGTTCTTTGATGCTGGCAATTTTTTTGCTATCTTGTTTGATCGACTTTCATACCACTACAATACTCTTATCATTGGATTTATCTTTACTATCTATGCAGTTCTTGACAGAAACAGATCACTGCTTTTGTGCACTCCTCAACGCAAATGATGGGGCAGCATTTCCTAGTGATGATGCTAAGCATGGAGCAGCATCTTCTATCGACAGAAACAGATCACTGCTTTTGGTTCTCTTTATTGGCCTGGCACTGTGCTAGTGTCATTGTTGCTTTTCCCAATTTGCTAAAATTCACTTGGACATTTGGACATTAAGTATTCACCTATAAATAGGTTTCCCTGATTTCAGTATTGTTTCCAACCAAATAGATTTTCCTAGTTAGTAATTGTTGTGGTTATTAGATTTTTGGTTAAAATAACCACTAAATTTTCAATATTGCAATTGCAGCCAATGATTATGGTGCTGGTGATAGTGATGATGGTGCAGATAGTGCTAGAGCCTTGAAGTTGCTAAAGATTAAATTTATAGTTATTTTTTGTTAAATGTCATTACTTTATATTTTTAGACTACTTAGAAACTTCTAGAACTTCTTTTTGTTCGTTGCAAAACTTGTAAGATGTGGATATTTAGTCAATGATGAAATATATTTTGTTTTATTACACATCTTATATTTTTACATCAATTAATTAAAATTTGTATTATAGGAAAATAAGAAACAATGCAGGTTTTTAAAAATGATTTAGTGGCGTTTGAAAAATGTTGTCAAATACCAAAAAAAACTGGCATAGACCTTTAGCGGCGGTCACTGACCGCTGCTGTAGATGTTTTACAAACGCCGCTAAATACCTGAGCAGCGTTTCGCAAAAAAACGCACAGTCTGCGCTTCGGGTCTATAGCGGCGGTCTCGACTGCCGTTAAGTGACCGCCGCTCGAGCCACCACTACAGACTACGAAAAAAACGCTGCTAAAACCTATAGTAGCGTTTTTTTTTTTTTTTGCTTATAGGAGTGGTCTGCGACCGCTGCTAAATCCCTTTTTTTGTGTAGTGAATTTACATTATTATTAGAGACATGTTAGACTCATTTTCAGTTTATTCATGAAATTAGCATTCGATTTTTAATCAAATTCAATCGATGTGTTTTATTGGGAAAAGAGTTATAATACATTTTATCTCTTTGCAGGAATCGTAATTACATTGAAAGGCAAGTGATTTATTCACTTAGTCCTATTCAATTAATGAAGATGAGAGCTTGTAGGACTATTGTTGATGCCAATTTTGTGGGATTGGATGGAGGGAAACAATATTTGAACTCAAGGAAGCAATTTAAAAATTAAGATAAGAGGCGAATGCATCTAGATGTGTTAGCAAAAAAATTTGTAACTAATTCATTAGTTATCCAAATAATGTGATCTTTACAAAAAATTTGGATTTCATAAAGATTTGGAGATTCGCACATCTAGAGGGTGAATAATGCGTTCGAAGAAGAGGAGCTTAAAAAGAGAGAGAACACATCATTGAGACAATTTTCTTGGAAATTCATGGCTGTCATTGTGAAGATGTCTGGCTATAACTCTCTTGCTAACGTCAAAGGTGAAGTTTAATAACGTGTGATGTTATATTGATCATTAACGAGGTAATAAAGTGATTTTCTGCTAAATCTGATAGGTCTATATTCTTAGATTAATTTTTCATTTGTACATTCATATTGATTCACTGTGATTTCTGGATACATTGAAATGCTTTTAAGAAATCTTTGTGATGTAAAATTAGACCTTTAGAGTGAAACCATTTATTATTGGTATATCCTATCATATGAATATCTTTGTAGGTTTTTGTTAGATTTTTTTATTGGAGAGAATTGTCATTCTCATCCAATTGTTTATCATTGATCAAATACATCACGAGTTGTTAAATGAATCCTTGAAACCTTAGTATTTTCTCTTTATTGTTTTGATCCGTTATCTTCTGTTTACTTAAGTGCAGTCTAAAAATCAAATCCAACAATAAATAAAACAATTCCTCTTTTTATTTTTGTTTAATTATTTTATTCATGGTTCTTTAGATCATAATTTAATCCTTGTGGATTTGACCCTATTCAGTATTACAAACTTCTGTATACTTGCAAGTACAATTAAATTTGAGGATCAATAGCTTTGGTGTAACACTAGGCAAGGGTCGTTAGGAATTTCATATACTATTGCTTGTATTTGATGGGGAGAGAGAGATTATATTGTAATATTTAATTGTGTTAAAATTTTAGTGTAACACTAGGCAAGGTTCGTTGGATAAGGTGTAACCATAGTATTTCTCTACTATAATTGAGAATATCAATATCAATTGTATAAAAAGGAAGTTTACAGGCAGCAGAAATTTCTAGTAGGGGAGGGGGACATTTTCTGACCTGGTGATCACCACAAAAGGTTCAAGGGAAAGTCACTGAGGCTACTAAAACTTGAGAAAAAAAATGCTTTGCAGATACTACTCCGAGAAATAAATAAAGCCTTATTAGAATCGGAGAAATCAGCTTTTGGAATATTTTATCATATGTGATAAATATTTGAAGACTTAAATACAATGCAGTGATATGAAATTCAGGAGTCATGCCTGTCAACTGAAATTGATTTTCAGAGGAACAAAAATCAACTTGTCATGAACTCTATACATCTCCAGCAATGGGAAGTAAATTTACAGAAATGCCCGTTTAACCTACAAAAGCTTGTGAAAAATTCCAAGTCTTCAGCCGTCTGTGTCAACATTATCATCACCAGAAGGCATCTGTCTAGTCTCCGGCAGTGAAAGTCGCCTGGGCTTTGCTGAGCCGGCTTCAACAAGTCCATCGGATGACAAATTTAGTGCAGCAGGTCCGGATGATGACCCCAGCAAACGGCGGATCGGGACATCGGCCGAAGATGATGCGGAGTGATTGTATGTGAAAATTCCCATAGGGTGGTCAAACTTGCAACTTGGACCAAATTTGCAGATACCATACCGCGAATAGAAGATGCATAAAGGCTCTCCCTGTTAAAAATGAGTGTGTCCACATCAATAAGCAGGAAGTTAATCGGAGGAGTACTAATGTTGACAAAAATAATACTGGAAATGGGGGAAAATCATAATACCATTTTGACCCTTATCTATAATAATGTGGATATAAACAAGAAAGAAAAAAGGGCAAAAAAATAAGAACAAAAAATCATCTAACTCGGGAGATGTCATGAATTGAAGTGCTATAACTTTGAGATAAATTCAGGAATACTGTAAACATAGCTAGAATAGCTGCAATTGGTTTACTTTTCTTTCGGGTTATTTCCCACTTTTACCCTTTTACCATCTGTGCAACTTTTACAAAGTATTACACAAGGCTATCGGCAGGGTGGAAAGTATTGGACTGGAAACAAAATTTGTGAAATCTTAAAAAAATATATTACTGTCATATATATTTTGACAAGAAGCTTCATGTATGGGACAGTTATGCTTCCACACTTTGAGACAAAGCATGACATCCATCACTAATGATGCAAAGGCTGGACTATGGCCGCAAATAGAGCATACACAATTTGCAAAGCCTACCTACTAATTGTCTTAGATGCCCCGATTTGAACTATCTCCAAAATTGCTGTACTTCTGATTTTGGGATATGATTTTTACCGATTCAAAGAAAAGAAAGTGAAGATGTCTTAGCAATCCAAATAAAATAAGTTAAAACTCCAAAACAATGAAACCAATTTGATTGTCGCTTGCAAGGCCACGTGAAAGTTGTGTAACTGTCATTTAAAGGAAATTGCAAAAGTGACAATGAACAAAAACTAAAAACACTTGGCATAGACTAAAATGCTAATAATGAAATAAAAGTTCAAAATAAGCACTGGTAAAGTCACTCACCGGACGTAACGGCAGGCCGATGGGACTCAAGACACAGTCTGGAGCAGGAATTAGTCTTTCTCTAGGATGATGGAACCGACAAACTGCACCAAACTTACAATCACCAGTCTTCATGTAAAACTGGCATTCAGGCTGGCCAGGCCTCTCAGGAAATACATTCTCTCTCTGCAATGCGTAGAACCCCATGGGGACAGAGCCCGAACGAAGCGGAGAAAATGTCCCCTGAGATCCTGCACTAGCTTGTTCACCCTGGTGTGAGGTTCCATAAACCTGACTATTTCCCACAGTTTGCTGCTGAGTTTCAGAAGATGACACTGATCCAAGCTGACCCTGAAAAGCGATCATCCCATTAGCATGTTAGAAATAGTTAGCAATCAAATACTTCAACATATTTATTACCCAATTTATCTTTTAGAAAAACAAACTTTGTCTTACCAAACTATGGAGCCAATATCAAATGAGGGGTCCACACTACCAAATTTGACATATTAAGCCCTCAACTATCAAACATTTCAAATGTGACTCACTTGTCAAGATTTGAACTTTTAAATCAGCAAACAAAGGGCTAAGTGCACAGTCTTAACAGTCATTATCTTAGCAGAAGGTGCACAGTGATAAAAATATAACAATCTGAAGACTAAATATGTCACACTCATAAAAATATAATAGTTTGAAGACTAAATATGTCACACTAGGTAGTTTGCCCCATTTGACATTGGGCTTAAGAGTTTTGGATGCAGAGTGATTTTTCTCCTTCATTATATATTAGAAGAAAGATAGTACGATGAATGACAGGAATTGTCCTTCATACTACATAGGATAAGGAAAGAGGTACCCATGCGGATCGAGGTAGCATCATGATTGACCAATGGCAAAGGGAATCGGAACTAGGGGCCATGGTCACCTCCAAAAATTTGTAAAACCACCCTCCTCCCTTGGGTCCTATCCAAACGTTTGCTCAAATAATGACATTTGCCCCCCAACACACCCAAAAATATGAAACTACAATTCAAGCTCATAAAATATTTATAATTAATTCGTAAACTATATAGGGCAAGGCAGGCAAAAAAGTATCCGATCCAAAAATCTCAATATGTGACTCTTCTTCCTGTCCTTTGAGTCACTTTAATCTTTCTCTTGTTTTCACCTACTTCCTATTTTCTTCCACAAATTTAAAGGGAAACATATTATTTATAATAAATTTTTAATTCAAGAAAGAAAATCATTAATTCAATGGATGCATTATCTGTAACTATGATGGACATGTATTGCGTATCTCTAGGCCTTAAAGTTATTAACGATAATTTATAAGATTTGAATTACATTTATAATTTGTTTGGTATTGTCATATATATATTATATATGGATGGATAGTATGTGTGTGTGTATAACTTAGACAGGATTAAATAATAATTATATTATGTGGCCCCTCCAAAGATTAATTTCTGGCTCTGCTATTGTGATTCACCGTGCAGGAATAGATATACGTGCAACAGCATATTTAGAGAATTTTTAAGTTCAGTTCACTTTTAAAGAGGACCACAGTGAAGCACATCCCAAAACCTAGACACTTAGTACCCCAGATGTGTGAGTGAAATTGACCCAAACCTTGATGCTACAATCCAACTTAAAGCAACCTTCCCTCAAAACAAAAGAACCTAATGACATGGAAAGGTATTCAATCTCATATTATCTTCCACTACCAGAACCTCCATCTTACAAGTAGCATCTCAGGACCTTCACTACTACTGCCACCAAATACCAGCACATGCACATGTTCACAAGAAGTAACCATAGTGGCATCGTCCAACCACAACCTTTATAAGGATTGAATGTAGGCATAACCTAGATGGAAGAAAGAAAAGATAAAGAGTTCCACTGACCATCTCCATTCCTTCCCATTTGGGAGGACGCAAAAGATAGAGAGAACGTTTAACCTCATAGGAGTACCATTTAACTTATTTCTCTTCATTTTTGCCTTAATAACAAAACATCCTGCGGAAAATATTCTTTCCTTCGCTTCCCAACCCCGAGGTGCATTCACCTCCTTTTTCCTCTTCCTCCTATTAGTTTACCCAACATTGTGCTTATATAAAAAAAAAAGTTTACCCTACATGGCAGAAAGACAAACAACCAAAAGAACTTTGCCTCATAGAATGGAGAAAAGACTGGATAAAAGCTTACGCTGTATGCATTCCACCCAGGAACTGACAGCACTCCCTGAGGTACAAGCAAAGGTGCATAGCTCGAAGGACCTTGCCAGCGTGGACTGGCAATAAAAGATGCTCTTGACCAGTTTGTAATTCCTCCGGGGTATGACTGCTGACTCGGAGTAGTTGGAGAGTGGATGGTAGGATAAACAGGAGAACCACTTAATGAAACCATCATATTTGTTGGTTGTGGGTGATGGAATTTACAGGTGCTTCCGAACTTGCATTGTCCAGTTCTTAAATAGTAGGCACATTGAGTCTCATTCTGAGAGCAGGAAGACAAAAAACAAGAACATAAATTCCATCCATCTAGATACAACTAAAGAAGAGCGATGTCCATTTCACATATGTGATGCATGCTTGCAGGCTACAACATGACTGACATGAAAGGCCCAAATATGTGAAGATTCTATATATCTCTTTTCTTTAATGAGAAGTGATACAGAACCAACAATGATAAACATAAGAGAATGTTTCAGAAGCTGATTCACAACTTATATGAAGCCATACTGAAAACAGTGGAAGAAAAGTATTTATTTTACCGGGCGAAGTGGATATCCTATAATATTTAAGGCTACTCTTCCAACAAACCCAGCCTTATCTCTAGGATGATGAAACTTGCATGTTGCTCCAAACTTGCAAGTGCCGGTCTTCAAGTAGTACTATACAACAGATGAAAGAAGAATATTAGATGCCCAAACCATACAAGAAAAAAAGAATGTTTCATGCATTTAGAGCAACAAAAAATCACATGTAAAAGAAAAACTGTGCAGCCAGAACCTAGAGGAATAACCTGAACTATGAACTGCCTAGACAGACTGAGATTTGGAGGACAAGTTGTTTACTAATCAAAACTGATTGATATATAATTCCATATTCTTTTTGCCCCACTATTGGCATAAAATAGTGCAGTTGTCCTTTTCATGATCATCTCTTCAAAATAAGGATTGGGCCAAAGTGACAACCAAAAAAAAAAGAAGAATGGGCTTTAAGGGAAGAATACGGGAGTAACAAAATCCTTTATTCCGTACAGTTTCAGCCATTTACATTTGTGTGGCAATCAATTTTCTTATGGCTTACCAGATAATCTCAATTGATCCAAAATCCGGTGAGCAAAATCTCTTTTTAACCCTCACAGAAGGCATCAAAACGCTAGTTCATCATATCTTTTTAGCCATATAAACAAAATGACGGAAAACAAAATGATAAGAAGAAGCCTTATCCTCGTCGAAAAGAGAAATCAATCCAGACAGGTGTAGGCAAAGTGATCAAGAAGCTTGATCTCCACACAGTCAATCAGAAATCACAGCCAAAAAGTAATGGACTAAACAGCGGCGATCAATGGATCCATGAACTACAGCAATTAGATATCCAGAAATACATCCAAATCAATTTGGAATGCCGACTGTCAATAAAAATAATCAATCAACTCAAACCAGGCTAGTATTGTCTTCCACAAAAAGGTTACCTTTCAGCCATACAAGATTAAGATGTATAGAAATAACCAATAATCAGAAGCCTGTTTACAACTTCATGACAATCACTGTGTTTTATCTTCAAAACATGAAGTGAAATATACACTACAAAATAACTGAACTCAGGAGGATATCGTTTTTTTTTTTCCAAAAATGCATCCAAAACCACAATTAATTTAACTTTTAGCCAACTACAAAGCACTGAATAATCTTTCCTTCAACGCAGCACTGTAAGTTTCAAAGTCCAAAGTTTTTCCCACTTATGCTTCCATTCTGTCATAAGCAACTTTGGAGTTTGTTGGGCAGTATCAGACACACCTAGTTGTTAACAAAAAGAACTTGAGGGGGTGATTCCACAAATCCAGAAAAGCACAATGATTCAGGTTGTATCCTTTTACTTTCCCTACCTATCTTCACCAAGATAAAGGGCATACAATAGTCATCATCAACATTGTCTCAAAACAGTAATTGCTTAATAGGTCAATGGCAAAGATAGAGTCCAAAAAGTTCAACTACGTACAAAAAAGTACGCTCTGCCACAGCATATATCTCCCTCATTTTGGGTAAGTTATTTCAGTGGGTAAAACTCTCCTGGGTTCTACAAACGATTTTTTTATATAAGTAAGCCAATATTATTAAAAAGAAGAAACAACACGAAACACACAACAACGGAGTCAACAGTACAAGAGAAAATACTGAAGAATCCTAACACAAACAACTAGAAAACTAAAAAAAAAAGGGAAACCAGAAAAGGGAACACAAAGGCCCAAAGAACGCCAAGAACTCCCACCCACCCTCAACCCACTATCCAACAAAACTCTCCCAAAAAAACAAAAGCACCCTCAACCCACTAGCCAACAAGACCCTCCCAAGAACTCCCACCCACCCGCAACCGAAACGAGACCCCTAACAGTCCAGCCCAAAGCTCACAGTCTTCCTAGCGGTCGAAGAAGACCCTTCATAGTTAACCGAAGACTTCAAGCCCTTCAACTCCCTAAGCATCCTCTCCCCTGATTTTCTAGACGTTTTAGAACGAATCTGCACCCGATCGCGTTCCAACGCTGCAAAGAGGTCCCTCGGCTTTTCCTCTTGACCACCACACGACACCCCAACCATCTGACCCACAGAGGAAACCATGTCCAAGACCCGCGCCGGAGATTCTCTCCCCAAAGCTTTATGAGGGAAACTAACCGCCAAGGGTTCAGGTTCTACAAACGATTGATATCGAGTTCTACCCTCACATAGGTTAGGATTGAATGCAACTGCCACATCTAGACAACAGAAATCCTGAATCCAGCCCCCCCTCCTCCCCAAGAGAAACAAGAACTAGAAATTTTTTATACCCATATTAGTATATACAAATACATCCCTTCCATCCCCCACAAGGAATAAATGAAGTCACCCACAAATGCCAAGTGATGATACATCTCTTCGTGTAGAAGGATACAAATAAATTATCAATTATGACATGCTAACTACAATTCATATGCAATCCTACAGTAAAACCATAACATATTGTAAAACTAATATACTTTCAAATGTGTAAGCAGCAACAAGCCTTAAACTAGTGGTAATGGATATACACAACAAAACTTCAATATCGTACTGAAGTTTCAAAAGATGTCATAGTAGAAATATTATAACGGCATCAATGACCTTGTAGCCTACTACTACTCCTTTTAGAGACAAGGATATCAGAGTTCAATCCCTAGTAGCTACAATTTGCTCAGGGTAAATTAAACCTCCCCCCGGCCTTTTTTCTCTTTTCCCCCCAGATAATATTTTTGTCAACCCCACCAAAGATGTTAGTAATTGACAAAGATGATATTTTTCTTTGACATTCGTCTTGCAACTATTGATTGGTTGGCTCATATTTCAAATTGGATTGAAAATCTCTAATATATCTGCAATTTTTTCAAAATCCAAATATACATAATATAATTCCAAACTACTCTTTAAGATAAAGAATAATATTAATCCAAGAACTGTACCTACATCAATTCACATTCTTTATAATTTGGATTTAATTCTATTAAGAACTTTTCAGAAATAAATTTTCCTGGTGGGTTCAATAAGGCCATGAAAAAAATTTCGATTTATTTATCCCTTTACATATAATGAATTTGTCCAGACCGATAAATGATTTTCTTTTAGTCTTTTTGGCCAAAGACACCGGTGGTTGAAAACATTCTCTGAAAATTTTCAATGAAACCATAACATATTGTAAAATACTATGCTTTCTAATGTGTAAGCATCAACAAGCCTTAAAACAAACTTAGTGGTAGTGGATAAGCACACACATTAGAACTTCAATATCTTGAAGCCTCAGAAGAAGTAGTAAAAACGTTATAATGGTATCAATGTTGTAAAATACTATACTTTCTAATGTGTATGCATCAACAAGCCTTAAAACAAACTTAGTGGGTAGTGGATAAGCACACACATTAGAACTTCAATATCTTGAAGCATAAGAAGATGTCGTAGTAAAAACATTATAATGGTACCAATGACCTTGTAGTTTACTACTACTTTCATAGACAAGGACATCGGAGATCAATACCTAGCAGCTACACTTTGCTTGGGGGAAAAATTAGCCAAACAGCCCAAGATGTTATTTTCCTTTGATATTCGTTTTCTTTCCTGCCAAAGACACCGGTGGTTGAAACATTCTTTTTGAAAAAAATTCAGTCAAAACAATCACTGGACTAATGGCATGGGAACAATCTGCAAATTCTACCATACAACGCAGAAACATTAATTACTACAAATACATGCAAATAATTGGTCTTCTAAAGTCCTTAAAAAGAGAAGTGAGAGAACTATAAGTGACAAAATTTAACAACTAAGAAGCCACTGTGACTCTTAAAACCAAATGGCCTCATTACTTATCTTCACAAGCACAGATTGGTAGAAAGATGGAACCATTTTTATTGGTTACAATATTTCAGCCTCCCCCGGATTTTATAAGAGATACACAAACTTAACCCTAACTCTAGAACTTAGAGCACTCCCCCATTGTTTTACTCCCAGTTTGACTATTAATGTCAATGTTAATGAGTATTAAATTTCTAAACTATCCTAAGTTTTAGAACACTTTCTCCACATGAGAATTCTCAGATCAATATGTTCTACCCTATGTACATGTTCTATGTGACTTTTTCCCCCTTCAAAACTAAGTGTAGTGCTACTCTTTCCAAAAGAAAAATGGAAAGATAATCTATGTTCAGTTCCTATTGATGAAGTCCTCTTATTCAGAACACCATGTAATTCCTGAAAACACAAGGAATGTCATGTATTCAACTATATCCAAAGGAAAAAATCGTTTTACCTGTTTTTAAGTACCAAATATATATTTTAAGAAAAAACAAAGGATGAAATCATGCAAAGAACATCAATAAACCATGAGCAGCATGGAATTTCTTAAAATACAAGGTTGGTCATGTATTTTAACCTAAATGCGAGGGAAGGAATTGATTGACCAACTTTTTCTTATGTACTCCTTGGTCGTTTGAATAAATTAATTGATAGATAAAGAAACAAGAGGGTGAAATCATGTAAGGAAAATCAGGTAAAAGAAACCCTCAAAATGAAGAAAAACATGGGTATATCATTTTTTCTTGTTCACTATCTAGAACC